>OU342592.1:3301402-13301402 GCA_910589645.1 Tinea semifulvella | reverse complement strand
CAGCAAAAACTTTGCATCACTTACTGAAAGAATTGGGCCTAAGCAGGTCTGCTGTCAATACATTTATGGAACGAGCTTCCAAGACGGCATTAACGGAATCATACAGTATTTGGTTGGGTCGAGAGAGAAGTAGAATGATGGATGGTGAGCATATTATTGCGCAATAAAATAAAAAAAGGGAGGCCTCCTTTTCTTAACCCAGCCTATTGTCGGTCGCAAGCCCGAGACACCATTATTCTCATCACCCAGCACCCGCACGGTGAATCCATGGAATGCTTGGAAATTTGTCTTCTTCTCTATAACAAGATGTTACAAGAAGCCAGACGGTATGAGAATTAAAGTAAGGACTATCGTCTCAGAATTATTTAGTATGCATGCTACAGCAACACGATCTTTTTTGACAAGTGTAAGATAAAGACAGAATAAAACACTATTTAAATAACTGTGTTATTTAAGTTATAATGTATATGATGTACTTGTATGTATAATTGTATGTATGGTTTATGTATGTTTATGTGTCTGGGTATAATGTGTAGTATATTAAAATTAGTTAAGTAACTTATTAATTGTATTATTAAAATTTCTTTTTTTTTCTTCCTGCCTATCACCTTACTCGATCCCCAAGGTTAGCTGGTAAAGAATGCCTACTGGCATTATAGCTCGCATCTGTACTATTTTTAAGTGCATTAAAGAATTTAAATAAATAAATAATAAAGTAATTGTCGATAATGTGACAAACATTTTGTATAAAAACACAACCAATTCCCGGCGGTGGCTCGGTTGTAAGAACGCTTTACTCAAAATCCTACAAAGAAATATCTAAATTATTATCATGAATAATTGCCATCAGACCATCGCCAACCCATCTGTCCAACGTCGCGAGTGTAGGCCAAACGCCCATCTCAACAGAGGGTGTGATGTATTTTTATTTACTATAACGAAAGTAGGATGGCTACAGGGTAGAGGCTATAGAATTTAGTATGAAAAGAGAAATGGCAGTATTTATTTGCGAAAAGCAGCGGCCTCTGGTTCGTGGGCCACTCAATTTTTCAAAACACCCTCAGACGCGGCCCGCGAGGGGGTTTGTAGCTTTCTGAAAACCTGTATTCTTGGAACCTTTAACTTTGAAATTGAATCGATAAATAAAACACCTGGGTCTTATTTGGAACGGTTAACATTCAACTTGTTAATCTTTTTAATTTAATAAGCTGCGCAAATACGCCAACCTAAGTACAGGTTACGAATTTGCGCCGTTTGCGGTCGAGACGATGGGCCCATGGAGGCACTCAACCAAGCGTCTGGCAAAGGAGTTGTTCAAACGGCTAAGGGAAAAGTCTGGAGACAGGAAAGCTGGCAATTATTTCTGCCAACGTATTAGCTTAGCTATACAGAGGGGAAATGTTGCCAGTCTTCTTGGGACCCTTTGTCTCTAGAGGACATTTTTTACTTATAGTTTATTTTTTTATAAGGTTTAGTTTATATTTATTTTGATTTAAGTAGTTTTAATTATTTATACTTTTTAATCCATTAAATATTTTCCATTTGTTAATCTTGATGATAAATTAGATGATAGGGAAGGCCAAGGGATCTAGCCCATACAGCCATGTCTGTCGTAATATAGATTAACATCAAATTCCAAATGTTGCAGAATTTGATGCTTTTCTTGAAGCCACTCGCGGTTTTATAAACACGTAAAGAATACTATGGGAGTTCACAGCGCGGGAAAATTAACTTGTACGCCATATCTATATACGAGTAGTGCAATTTAAAGTTTTTCATTATTATTCACATTGTAGCACATTGTCAAACAAAACGACACCACTTTTGACTAATAATTTTCACAGTGAAGTAATTTACAAAACAAAAACTTGCAAAATGGCGCTAAGCCTCCGTTTTTTTTATTTGTTTGTAATTGATCGGTTTGTATTATAATAATAATAATAATAAATATTTCCAGACAGGTCACACAGCGCCATCTAGTTTCCGTGGTAAGCTACTAGGCTTGTGTTACGAAAACTAGATGGTTGATAAACTACATATTATACTTTCTTTTTGTTGTAAATATATACATATTATACATATAAACACCCAGACCGAGACAAATTATACAATGTACAACTTGCCCCCAGTGGGAATCGAACCCACGACCTCCCGAGTTCACGGCAACGTTTGTTACCACTAGACCACGGAGGCGGTCATTCTTACTTATAACATGTTTTGTTGATTAAAAAAATATTATATACCTTATGTTTATTAAAGCTTGTCCCCACATCACAGGATACTTTAGTGTACAGACAACTTTGTGAAGCTAGCAAGAAAAATAAATAAAAATAATATATATATATATATATATGGTTTCTGTGCCTTGACAGAATTATCTAGTGCAGAAACTAGTGCACTTACTAACAGTTCTGTTAGCCTGTCCTAGCTCAATGTATTATAAATAAATAAATTATATAATTTCCTAGTTTGTAATTTATATGTATATAGGATGTTAAAAATTGGTGTCTATAAATATATTTTTTTATACAAATATATGATTTCGCTAATGTCGAAGATCGTTACATAAATGATCTGACGGCAGACCTTGGTCCAAAATTTTGCTGGAATTGCTCTTGTTTTTAAATCAACTCGGAGTGTTTTCGTTTTCGAGAATAGGTTCCATGTAGCCTTCAGAAATCGATACTTCCCCTCTGTTCCCTGAACCTGCACAGCCTTGAACCGAAACACGTGGCGGCTTCCACGGAATACCAAATAAATGACATCTATTCCATGACATATATTACGACCGGGCATTAAGAGTTCAAATTTAATATGACCTAAAATCAATCTGATTTTATTCGAAGTAAATATAATATACGTAAGACCGATTATCTTGAATGCTCACGAACCAGTTCCACCTTCTTTTATACTTCCCCTACACTAGCGCCCTCTTCCCAACGGCTACGCCGCGCGTATTTCTATGTTAACTATCGATGATCTTGGCTAATATTGCTTGTCGCTTTGTGAGCGACAACAAATAGTACATTAAATAAAAATTAAAACCTACCTAAACAATAATAATAATAAAACTGCCTCCGAGGTAATTTTATTATTTAGGTAAAAGTAAAGTAAAGTACATTCACGACCGTTTCCCTTTCGGGGTGGTCAGAAACCACGCTTATAAATAAGCGGATTTACATTTAGCCAACTTTACTATAGGCCAATCATAACAAGTGGCAAGCTCGAGAAATATCACAATTAAATTAAATATTTTTATGTCTCGACCAGGAATCGAACTCGGTACCTACGAGTCTAAATCCACAGACTTAACCGCTAGACCACGGAGCCATCAATAAAATTAGTATAAAATCGACACGTTCGTAATAGTGCGCATCTAAAGCCTATGGTAAACTTTAATAGGTGGTAGGCCGTTAAACCCAATAAAGTGTATCCACACGTTTCGGGATCAGGCTCAAATTGCCGCCATGCCCAGTCAAGCCGGCATAGTGTTAGAAACTGGTGTCAGTCATGAGTGTCTGATTCCAGTTGCTCGCGCGGTACCATGGTGTGCGAAAAGTCACATGTCATGCTAGTATTAAAAAAGGTTGTCTTTTTCGAACATTGTCATATGATTATCTTTGTAGGGTTAAGGTCGTAATGATACTCTTACTTTTAAAATGGCAAAGTGCCAAACAATGACTTAGCTGAAAATTACAACTAACGTCGACGTTTAATTCGATTATTCTTAAAAGCTTTTGTATAAAAATTACATTAGAGCATTTTATAAAGTTGCCAAATACCGCCTGATTTATGAAGGGTAGGTACCTACTTGTTATTTACTTTGCAAGGGAGACTAAAGAGTTTACATGTACTTAAAATAAAGATTCAATTTAATCTATGTTCAAAAACATCATCATGATAGGGTGGAATAGTGGGGTATATTTTTATGATTCCATTTTTTAAAATATATTTATATAATATTCTCTTGTAAGCAAAATAATGAGAATTGATGGTGATGCCGTTGTAAGATCGATAATGATGCTGTTGCTGCTGTTCCGCACGCGTTGGAAAAAATAAGCGACTTTCTATAGAACTTTTTTTTTTTTCAGTACAGACCCTAGAACACAGCATCCTAGACCTCCACTGCTGGAGATGGGCCTTCCAAAACATATAGCTGGAGAATTTGGCCTACACTCGCCACGCGCTGTCCAAATGTTTAATGAAAATTTATAAACGATTCCACAAGTTGGTATTAATGGAACCGGGACCGACGGCTTAACGTGCTCTCCGAGGCACGGGAACTGTGATGTTGTAAATCTATGACAAATGTACGTAAGAAAAGTGTATTTCTCATTGGTACATGCCGGGTGGGTTTGAACCGACCTTTGTTTAAGGAACGCGTTCACCGCGCCTTAATATATTATATTCTATAGAATAATCAGCAAACAACGGGCTTCAGCAAACATTCCAGACGTGCTGCAGACGCGCGGCAATTGCAGCAGCATCCTGAACACGTTGTATACTGCACGCGAAACGCACTGGCGACCCAACGGGTGTATTTCGTGCACAGACGGCTCGAGTAAAAACTTTGGCAATATGCCTTAAACAGTGATATTTTTTAAATCTGTCGAACAACGAAAATATTTTTTTACTTAATTCAATTTCGTTTGATAACAGAGTTGGTGCGTGCTAGATCTACAGAAGCTACTAGAGTTACCTATATCGTAGCTACCGATATTTAGGGATAGGTTGTATTGTAGTATAACAACGTAATATTGTAGTATAATAATATAATAGGCTGCCAAGATTCTGCAGCGCGTCTGGAATGTTCGCTGAAGCCCGTACTTTCTGCGATTATTCGCAAGAAAGTAGCTTCTTTTTTTCAACGCGTGCGGAACAGTAGCAACAGTATCCTGGGCATGATTGCATCTCGCCATGACTGCCCGATCCAAGATCATGATGAATGACTATGATGTAAATTGATTGTAGTTTAAGGCTTAAAATGTGTTTTTTATTTTATTTTATTGTAAATTGTATTTAATATGGCTAATGCCTGAAATAAATGATTTTGAATTGAATTGAATTGAATAGTAAAAATGGCGTTGATTGTACGAACTACATCAGTCCTTTAAAATCAAACTGATACATTCGACGCCACGAACGTGCTACGGCGTAGTACCTAATTTATGTTTATATAGTATACAAATAGTATAACTTATTTATGTAGTTTATATATGTATGTGTGTATGTATTCGTATGTAATTTTATCAATAAATATTTATTATAATCAATAAATAATAATCTATAGAGTTATATTTTTAATATATTTAATTTTAATTAATATATTGCACCTACCTCACATAAATGTTCTCGTTGTCCCGAAGGTCTGACAGGCAGAGAATGTCAAGCGACATTATGTCACGTCTTTGTATATTTATGTGCAATAAAAATTTAAAGAAATAAATATTTAAATAGGTTTAATACTTTTGCGTATCTCTGTTTCGCACAATCCAATATGTTCAAAGATGCAGCATTCACGTTTTTTAAAGAAGTGGATTCACATGTAGCCAACTTTACTATAGGCTACAAGTGGCGATGTCTCTAGCGTACCAAACTCGAGAAATATCACCTACCTTATAACCTCAGCGTCTAAATCCACGGACTTAACAGCTAGACTATGAAGGCAGTTAGTAGTTAATTAGTCTATCGACTTTCTAGGAATTGAAATTGCGGACATTTTGGACATATTTTTTAATTTTTTTATAACTAATTTTAAACAAAAAAATAAAAGGCAAAAATTTTTATAATGATTTTTTTACATTTTATTTTATTTTCACTTTTACTATTTTACTTAAACTAATATTATTATTATTATTTTATAAAAATATTACTCTACAATATTAAACATGAATCTTGAATAAATAAATAAATATTGGGTAATATATTAATGCATTAATTATCAAATTAAGTAAATGGTACTATAGCCAAACGAGTTCATAAAAAATGCAAACACAAACATTGGCTGTATTATTGCCCAGTGTGTTTACAGAATATGTAAATTCAGTGTACATACATCTATTTGCCCGTCAGCAGCACGCGGTGGGGTAATATCGGCCCTTGTTTTTTTAACAATATGAACGGGCCTCAATGGAACCTGAGTCAACAACTAGTGTAAACACACCCTTATATGAATATATGTATTTTTCCTTACATTAATTTTAGTATATATCTGGTTTGAATTGTGATTGATCCTTTCCCGAATAGACTTCATTACAACCCCTGGAGATCGGCCTTCCAGAACATATATCTGGAGAATTTAGCCTACACTCGACACGCTCGTCAGATGGGTTGGCGAGAATCTGATGTAATATTTTAATTTACAATTTATTTACGATTCCACAAGTTGGTATTAGTAGAACTGGGTCCGACGGCTTAACATACCCTCCGAGGCACGGGAACTGTGGTGTTGTGAATCTATGACAAATGTACGTAAGAAAAGTGTATTTTCTTATTGGAACAAGTACATGTCGGGGGCTTTGATTCGACTTTTGTAGGAAGGAAAAGCGTACTTACAACCGAGCCACCACCGTCATATTCTTCGCGAGCCATTTATAGCAGTATTATAGATTATTTGGTTACGTAAGGATGTACGTTAGATGTGGGGTTTAGCAGTTCGTAGTCCTTACCTCCGCAAAGAATTGCATTTTACCTACACGAATCTTGCGACCCAATATTCTCCGCGAGTCGCTCGCGCGCATTGTTAGATATTTGTGCAGTATAATAAATAATTTAGTTACGTAAAGGTTTATAGTTATCCTTAGAAGTAGGGTTAAGCAGTTAGTAGTCCTTACCACCGTAAAGGATTGCATTTTACCTGGATACGTGCCTCAGGCAAGCCGATCTTCTCCGCGAGCCGCTCGCGAGCAAACACGTCCGGGTAGTGCGTCCGCTCGAACTCTGCTGACAAATGGATAGATTAACATTCAAATAACTATGGTCAAGTAGTATATAATATGATAATAAAAATTTTAAAAACTAAATTTGTTTTATTTTTCAGCTATAAGATATTACTTCGTACGTGATTGTTTTTTTTTTTTTTTTTTTTTTTTAATGACACTACATGTGACCTTGCGCCCACCTGATGGTAAGTGGCGCGCGAGGTCTATGAATGTTAGCAACTGGAATCAGACATTCATGACTGACATCAGTCCCTAAGACTATGCTGGCTTGACTGGGCATGACGGCAATTCAAGCCTGATCCCGAAACGTGTGGATACACTTTACTGGGTTTATCTGCACGAATGGTGGATGCCATACCAAACTGGAGAAATATCACAAATTAATTAAATCAATTATTGTGTTCCAACCAGGAATCGAACCCGATACTTGTGCTTATAAATCCACAGACTTTATCGCCAGACCACGTAAATTAAAGTACTATTACGACCGTTTCCTTTTCGGGGTGGTCAGAAACCACGTTTATAAAGCGGATTCACATTTGGCCAACTTTACATAGGCCAATCATGACAAGTGGCAAGCTCTGTCTTCAGCGTACCAAACTCGAGAAATATCACAAATAAATTAAATATTAATTAAATGTATTTATTTATATTAATAAATATTTTTGTGTCCCGACCAGGAATCGAACCCAGCACCTCCGCGTATAAATCCACGGACTTAACCGCTAGACCACGGAGGCAGTAGGAAGAGAAACTATAAAATAACAAAAACTATAATCTTAAAATGATAGCTGTTATAATTGTCATACTATAAGCTAAGACAGACACAATTACTATAACAAAAATAGTAAAGTTGTGATATTTTCTCACTACTTGTAGTATTGTAATTGTTATGACATGACAGTTAGTTTGACAGCATTGTATTCGTAAGACTGATCTTAATTGTCTGTCGTAAAGCTTAAACATTATTGATTAACCGACGATTTGAAATTATATTTCCCTGTGTAGAGTTACCCTAATCACCACCTACTTTCCTCATAGCAAACAATCTTCAACACGTCATATTACCCCAAATCCCAAGTGGCTACAATAAGCCCATTTCATATTTTGCAATACCTCTTTCATCTCTATTTAAACAAACTTCGCGAAAATTGGGCTCTAGAACATTGTCATAAAGGTTAGGTCAGGTTACACTATAGATGTACAATAAAGGCTCCGGAACACCAAATAAAAATACAAATAGTTTATTAACACAAATCAATAGTGGTTCGTTATGGTGAACCTTGTCTTTTTCATGAGTTGTGCTGTATAACACAAGACAGTGTCTTCCAATAATGAACATAAAAAAAAATAGACGAAGAAAACAAATATTTTATTTATTTATTTATTTAATACTTCATTGCACAAAGACAAAGGCGGGCTTTAATGCCGCAAGACATTTTATCATAGCCAACCATTGGGATAACTTTTGAACACTTTACTGAAAAGTAGGTGCAAAAATAAAGGATAATAAAAAAATATATTTAATAACTAACTAGATGTTTAAATATATAACATACTACGTACTAATACATACTTATATACTCGTATAAACCTACATACATACATAATAATATACTAGCTTTATTGCGATAGGAAATGCGAATAGACCATTTTTTTTAAATAGCGATCTGGTGGTTACCTGCCTGATGCCAAGAGACAAATAAAATATCTAAGCTTTCCATGAAGAATAGTGTCTGACCTGAGATGTGGAGGCCTCTCTGCATTTTGCATCTCTCCCTAGCCAACCCGATGGAAATCCGCGGTAAAATGGCATAGGTACCACGCATTTGGTATGGCTAAGCCTTTATGCGACTGTACAAACATCGTAAACAATTTATTAGTAGTAAATATTGCCCCAGTTATTTATTTTGCTCTTGTGAGCTGGCACGCTGGCCAATTATCGGGGTAATCTTGGGACGCTGTACTAATTTTTATATATATTATTTGCTTTCGGTATAATAGAGAAGGGAAGCGCTCTCGAAGTTGTGTGATTTTGAGGGTAAATGATTTCTTTAGCTATTAAGAGTGTTAATATTTGATTAATGATAATCCTGTGTGTTGTAATTTTTATTATTATATTTAAGGTATTTATCTATTTTATTTATATCTTTATTGCAATATTCTATTCTAACTAACCATTTGGGACAACGTTTAGCACTTAATTGAAATGCAGCTGCAAAATTGTAATAAATACTGCGGTATATATAAATTATTATAAAGACATTTTTTTTAAATACTATCACGATATGTGTGACCACTTGGTGGTACGTGGCGCGCAAGGTCCATGAATGTTAGCAACTGGAATCAGACACTCATGACTGACATCAGTCCCTAACACTATGCCGGCTTGGACTGGGAATGACGGCAATTCGAGCCTGATCCCGAAACGTGTAGTATATGTGTATATACACTTTACTGGGTTTATCGACACTAACGGTGGATACTTCCCAGCCCCGGCAGACTGGGCAATTACCACCATCAGTCCGCCTACCACCTATTATACATATATATATATATAATAATATAGTGTATAATAAATTATTTTTGGTATACTGGTAGTTTAATGGCGGCGGTAGCGACCATAGCTGAACCGTCAAAATCAATATTCCGATTCCTTACCGTAGTGCAGAGAAGTTTTCTAAAAATATCGTCACTCAAAATGAGCAAGATCAACAAATCAGAGGTCGACGACCGCGCGAACGTTGACTTACGTATTTTTTTAAATATATATATTTCGTTGTGGGCGAGATCAATTAATAATAACACTTCCCAGCCTTTAGTTATTTATCACAACAATTTGACAATTTACCTTTGAATGTTATATTTAAAGTAATACATTGTTTTTCTTGTTTGTAAATAGTTTTTACCGCTTACCCTTCTCTAAGCTGTCTATCTGGTCGTTCGTGAAGGAGGTCCGGTTCCTTTGCAGCTTCCTCTTGAGCCGTAACCTCATCTGCGAGTCCTCGTCTCCTGACGATGCGTGTTCACTGTTACCGTCGGACCCTGCTTCTGATTGCAGCGTATCTGCTAAACAAACATACTAGAATTAGCTTTAATCCCGTTCCCACTGAAGAGCTACTACTAGCATAAACTGAATCGCCTACTAAACTTACGCATCCGATTAGTTATCGGCTTGCGTGAGTATGTCTCCCATTTTCGTACACCGTTAAATTGGTAAATAGCTCTTTCCTATCTTAAAACACACTTTGATTTTCATAACAACCAGTTATTGAGAAGTAAGTATACTATTTATGTAGTTTATTTGGTAAGAATTGCACCCCACATATACTGTCTATCTATCCAAAAGCTGGTAGAAAAAGCCGAAATAGACCACAGACTTAACCGCTAGACCTCGGATGCAGATAATATATAAATGACCTTTCTAAAGCAATAACTCTCATGGTGTTCTTTGCTGACCACAGCACAGTTATGTTTAGCAGTATTAATAATTTTTTTTTTTTTTTTTTGCTTTGGAGTAAATTTTATTCGGAGTTAATTATAGTACATAAATATAAATTAAAAGCTACCTAAATAATAAAATTAAAAATAAACTAAACTATAAATAAAAAATGTCCTCTAGAGACGTCCCATCCGAGATAGTCCCAAGGAGACTGGCAACATTTTCCCTCTGTATAGCGAGGCTAATACATTGGCAGAAATAGTTGCCAGCCTTCCTGTCTCCAGACCTTTCTGTCAGCCGCTTTGACAACTCCTTGGCCAAGCGCCTCGCTGACGGTCCCCATGGGCCCATCGTCTCGACCCCAAACGGCGCAAATTCGTAACCAATTAATTTAAAATATAATTAATATATATATATTTAATTTTAAATTGTAATTTACATATATTATATATTTAAATATATATATTGCCTAGATAAGTTTTAAAATTATACTGTGTGACATTTATTATAGAGCAAATATTTTTATATTATAATCTAGAATAAAAATGAAGAACTTCTTATTTTTTATTTTAATTATTCAGTAATAAAATCTTAAGTTACGGTGCAGAGAAGTTTTCCTAAAAATATCGCCATTCATACTGAGCCTAATCAAGTAGGTAGCGAGAGGTCGACAATCGCGCAAACGTTGACCTAAGTAATTCTTTCTCTCTCTATTTCGTCTCTTAGCTGTGGGCGAGATCAATTAATAATAACACTCCCCAGCCTTTAGGTATTTGTCACGATGGATATCGCGATTTGAAGACGCGGGCTTATTCACCATGCAGTAGTGTTTTGTTTTTCGAATAATGGTTTTTATCTTTAAAAAAAGCGACCTCTTTTATTTCAAATAAATGTTCTACCAATGACACCTGAAGCCTAAAAGAAATTTGTTCTTTTGACAATTACACGTGGTATAAGGTCGCTTTTCTACGGATGAGTTGTATTGTACAGGACTTGCGTGTCCAGTGTAGGGGCTTTAATATTTATCCAAAATCGCAAATACCTTAGTCCAATTACATGAAACACATGCACACTAGATTCGAGGGCGATCAATCAAAATTGTCAACCGATTCAAGAGCGTGTCGTCACAATACTAAATACGCACAAATAATTCACGCTTTAATTAGAACTACTCGTATATATAATAAGAATCAGTTTCCTTTAGCAAATGGATGTTGGATTGTATAGCCAATAATGTGTCATTTAAGAACAACAACTGTGTCAAATATTGTGCATCAATCATTTGGCAAATGACATGATGCAAAGTGACTTTATTCCGTACCTCTCCTTCAGCCGTGGAGATCTAGGAAAAAATGATAGATAGATATTAAAAGACAAAAACTTAACTGTACATATATCAAATCTAAAAAACAAAATTACTAAAATAGACAACAAATACAAATAAAACTCCATGGAGCCAGTATCAAAGAGATAGCAAAAATCCATGGAAACAGATCGACGCAATAAAGTTAAAAGCCCAAAATGTTTTGCGAAACGAGTTGCAATTACAGCGCTTCAAATGAGTGCATTCAATGTGTTTCATACTGTAGAAATATATTGTAACTAAGGACCATACATGGAAGGAATCCATACCAAGCGTCTAGCGGTGGCCCCAAAAATAAAACCGCAAATTAAAAATAATATTAACCACTTAAAGGTTTACAAACATCTTACTGAAGAGTCTTAAGTACTCACTATAGGTCTAAATGTAATACATAACTTAATTTATAAATGTATAAGATTGACTGTACTAAAATACAATAAAATAAAATTACACTATCCACTTTAAAAACTGTGTCATTGTATAATTGTCTACAAAAACCGACTAAAAAAGTATATGTCAATTTTTTTTAATCGAACGTTGCTATCAGTTGCTGCAGTAGTAGGTACTTGTAGTGATATGTTCAAACCAAACGCTTCCTGCGGCTATACGCGGCGTTTACTACTCTGCATTCTACAAGGACGACATATATATATACATATCGCCATAAAATAAAATAGAAAATTGCGTTTAAAAAGTCTAATTGTTTATGATCAAAGAGTATAGTATAGGTTTAATGTAAATAGATCCGCGTTTAGACACACAATAGCAGATATATTATAAAAATACATTTGCCTTTTAAACACACATAGGGTCAAAGCGTAGTCTATTATAAGATAAATGCTATTTATTTTTTAATTATTATATTGTATGAGAAGGTGCGATGGTGGCTCGGTTGTAAGAACGCGTACCTTAAATCCTACAAGGATCGGTTCAAAGCCATCCGGCATGTACCAATAAGAAATACACTTTTCTTACGTCCATTTGTCATAGATTTAGAACACCACCGTTCCCATGCCTCGGAGAGCACGTTAAGCCGTCGGTCCCGTTTCCACTAATGCCAACTTGTGGAATCGTTAATAAATTGTCATAAAATATTGACATCATATCCTCGCCAAGCCGTCTGGCCAGCGTGGCGAGTGTAGGCCAAATTCTCCAGTTCTGGAAGGCCCATCTCCAGCAGTGGAGGTCTAGGACGCTGTGTTCTAGGGGCTGTAATGAAAATGAGAAGCTGTATTGTAGATACTTAATCGTCAGTGATTGATGTGAGTTGCAGATGTCAGTTTTTGAATTTTCATTCCGCTTATGTCATACTAGAAGAAGAAGACAAATTTCTAAGCATTCCATGGATTCACCGTGCGGGTGCCGGGTCCATCGTGTGTGGGTAAGAGATGAGAAGAATGGTGTCTCGGGCTATAAAAAAAATAAAAAATCCAAACTTTTTGTAAATACCAAACCAAAACATTGCATTGCCTTGTCTTTAGCTATTATACACATGTCTACGACTCCGTACACCGAACCGATGCGATGGTAACATCACGACAGATTGTGTAACTGTACTGTATTCAGTAAAGCGGACGATTACAATGGGCCCAACTCAAGTGGGCTGAATACCATAAAGCAAATTAATCAATTACGCCGGGGCTTGTCGACAACAGTACAAATAACCTTTAATTCAGACGCCACCCTCGCTAAGGGATGCTTCCAATAATGCTGACGCATCGAGAAATGAAATTATTTAAAGAATAACCGAAAGTAAAGTATTCCGATTCTTGCTTGAAATGCTTGGAATCGACTCGGACGTTGAAAATATTACAAAACCATGATCTTGAAATTAAGTAGATGTAACAGTGTCGCGTTCTTATGCTTGAATAGCAATACTTGACTCAAAACATCCACATAGAATTGTCTTTAAGTATGTAATAGATGACTTTGTACTTTTTGCTTTGCACTCTAGCTGACACATGTTCAAAACTACTAAAGGTTAGTTGGTGGAAAAACCTCACCCTATAAAGCTCACCTATACACATAAATTTTATGTTTTTTGAGTTTTTGTACCATAAAGCATATTTATTATTATGATTATTATGAATAGGTGAACTTCTTATCATCTAAAATTTGATTAGATTTGTACTCTTTATAAGCGGCCCAGTAGTATAGACGTAAAGGCAAAACAAACAAAGCACTGACAAAACATGTGGGAAAATTTTCAAAGTGGATTTTTTTATCAATATATTTTTTACGGCTGTAGATTTTTTTTTTAAACCCTGACTCAATGCGAAAAAAACAAAACTAATTATATTGAAATCAGTCCAGCTATTTTCATTACATATAATTGCACCCCACATAATTATACTGTGTCAGTCTACCAAAGGTTAGCTGGTAGAAAAAGCCGAATTGGCTTAGTACATAGTTATAAATCAAGTGAAATAAAGTATTTTAATAATAATAATTTAGACACACATTATAATAAAATGTTTTATGGTTTTTAACAAGGAAATCAAGTTTTAATTTAATTTTGTACTAGATGCGGTATCTATGTTTGGTATATCTTTGTTCAATACTGACAAAGGAAGTATTCATTAAAAAAAATCTGATGACGAAGTAAAAAAAAAAAGTAATAACACTCAACCGATACCGACCAACAAACCCCACTCGATCTCAATATTCGCGAGACGCCTTCCCGAGAAATATTGTATATAAAAAAATACAACTGTACGACTCGGCTTTATTCGTGTAATATAACTATACAGGTTGTCCTATAAAGTCAACGTCAAACTAGGAATGAGTGATTAACCAGGTAGTGACAGTTCTCATAATAATAAAATCAAAAATCAAGTCTTGATGTACCTACATTCAAATTTACAATCAAAATTTGGGTAATAAAAAAATAATTTAAATCAATTTATAGATACATGACTTACTTTTTTCTCGGAGCTTTCACAAGCGAATTTCCGAACTTTTTATTTTGTGATTTATGACGTTCCGTTTTTGGTAACAAAAAGAAAATATTTATATTTAGTAAAAAAATACGTGTATATTACTGCTCAAAATTATAAAATATGGATTTTTTACAATCACGTATATATAGACACACATCTACACACACACTCAACGGCACCTCCACTCAACATTTTCTTCCAGCTGTCAAACAAAAAATAAGTCTCTATAATTGAGACGATTAAAATTTAAAATGGAGTTTAATGAAACTCCTTACGGCTGACCTTTAAAATAAATTGTCGGATTGCTCAATATCTACTAAAAAAATGTACTAATGCCTACAATGACATCTGGAACACAGACCACCAACTATTTCAGAAGTCACAGCTGAACTGCATTTGTCACTCACTTTGTACGATTTATTATATGCCCTAACCTATGTTAATAACTAGATTGTTATTTTAACAATAAAGATTTTATTATTATTCATAATTATATATATTAACTTATATACCTATCTTAAATTGATCGTGGTCGCCATTTGAGTGCTAGTGGCACTCCCCACTCCTCTCGGACTATAGCTTTACTGATGCACACATATAAGGGATGATCCATTGCAGCCTTCATCTGATCAGCCCATCTCATCGGAGACCTACCACGCATCCTCTTGCCATCGACTTTTTTAGGACTACCAGGCTCTCGATGGATGTTTCTTCACGCCGTGACACGTGTCCGAAGAAAATGAGGACGCGTGATTGTGCAGTCAAGGAAAGGCGTTTTCTCATCCCCAGTTCCTCCAGTATGGATTTGTTGGCTCGGAACTCTGTTTATGATATGCCCAATATTCTCCGCCTACAGCACATCTCTAGATATCCCGAATAAGAACTAAACTACAACCAAGTGAATTTAAAACAAAATTAAAACTATTTTTCCAAAATAATGCCTTTTATAACCTGTCAGAATTTATTGCCATGCCTTTGACGGAAAATTCATTTAAATAGTTGTATAGCTTTGTGGTCTTATGCCACGCATGGTATTAATAGCATTATTATTATTTTAAAATTTGTTAACTGTCATACCAAAATATAACGATTGTTAAATTGTGAAATATACAAATAATATAATATAAAAACGATATAAACAAGTTGTTGAGTTGTTTGTTTTGGAATACGAAACAAACAAACACAGATTATTTCACATTTATAATATTAGTATGGATGACGGAAAACTCTCATAACTGGAACGAGGAAGGGCGGATGAAACACGAAAAGTACATAAGAGAAAATAATAGTCGTGAAAAAGAACAAAATAAAAGAAGCGAGAACGAAAAAAATTGAAGAAAATAAGCACAAAGGGGATACCGGGGAAAGTCGGGACTTGGGGAGATAAAGCGGAATTGGAGCTATCGGAGCGAACTCGACAGTTGTAGGTGGGGGCGATTACAGAGGCCCGATTATGGGGATCGATACTGTCACTCAAAGACAGCCGGACACCGCGGACCGCATGCTAAAACTATCGGAACACATCTTTTTGCGGTAAACTTAAAAGTTTCAAATAAGTTTATTATACTTTGGTGTGAAATGTGCTGAATAAGTTAAAAAGTCTGTCATTAATTTTGTAATTATTATAGTATTTATTGTTCTCATTGAAAGTATGTGCCATTTACAATGATGTCAAATGTCAATTTTTACTTTCAAGAAGAACTAATATTGTAAGCTGTCCATTATATAAAAATAACTCCGCTTGAAACAAGATTTACTTAACTGAAAGTATCTATAACTATTTAAATAATATGCCTAAAAATGGCAAAATAGGCGATAATAAGTGCCATTATGTTAATAATAATAATATATTTAATTTAAAAGATAATTACAATCTATTTTTGTTATACCTACCTATCACTATGTTAGTAACAATGTCTTACATTAAAGTTAGTAAACAAAAATTTTATGTTAGTGCCAAATTTATACTTATTTGTACACGTGTCAATTTGTCGGTTATAGTGAATCTTAATAAAGTGACACTGTATTGGACAGTCCACTTTATCCGATATGATAGTAAAACTACTTTTGAATGATTCCAAATAGCATTGCATAAGAAAACTATAATGATAATCTGACATCACGCCTTCGACATTCTTGTACAGAGCATGGCGTATAGTAATCAATTGTAAACATCCCTCGGGCCCTTTCAATTAGTTAATATGAGGGTAGATAACATTTATTCAGTTTTTATTGTGCGCTTACCCGAACGACTGAATGCCACTACCCCACATTTGCAGTAGTTACCCTAATTTAGTGTATTGCTAAACAAATAATAAAGTTAAGTTAATGCGCGACTTCTTTGCCACTTTTCTAGGATCTTCGAATAATAAAGAAGATATACATATATAGAAGAATAAGACGAATTTCTAGACATTCCATGGATTCACCGTGCTTGTGCCGAATCCTTCGTGTGTGGTAAAGAGAGATGACAAAAATGGTGTCTTGGGCTTGCGACCGGCTTATTTTAAAAAATAACAAGATGGTCATTCAATCATTGCAGCCTCTAGAATATTGTTGGAGTCGGGCCTTCCAGAACATATCTGTCATCTGGAGAATTTGGCCTACACTTGCCACGCTAACCAGATGTGTTGGCGAGGTCAATATTTAATGACAATTTATTATCACTTCCACAAGTTGGTATTAGTGGAACCGGGACTAACGACTTAACGTGCCCTCCAAAGCACGGGAACGGTGGTGTTGTAAATCTATGACAGATGCACGTGTATTTCTCATTGGTATATGCCGGGGGGGTTTGAACTATTCTGCTCCTATCCCTACCCAAACAAATACTGAATGATCCTGATAATGCGGTGTTGGAAGCTAGTTCCATAAATGTAGTGACAGGAGACCTGCTTAGGCCTAATTCTTTCAGTAAGTAGTGCAAATATTTTGCTGGAATCCCAAATGGCAAATTACCACTATCACTCCGTCTACCACCTATTTACAAATGCGTTCAAGTTCATATATTAAATTTGGTATATCAATGTTAATATCGCATTTAATTATGTTAAGTTGCAGATTTTCGATACGAAGTTGAGAGTCCCACACAAGTAACATGTCAGGTCACCATATATATATATATACTGGGTGATATCCGGACAGGTCCATTGAGATCGGACATAAAAGGGGCCATTTCGTTGATTGCTTCGCTTTGCTCTACACCAATGGATAAATACTTGGTTTATTTTACAACCCGGCGTTGTAAGCAACATTTCGACCAATTTTTATCATATACAATATTTGTACGCCTCATGGCAGAACACAGCTGACTTTTATAAACTAGGTTAATATATAAACTAACAAATACATGATTTAATTTGATTTGATCGTGGTCTTCTCATACTTATTATTATTTTTATGCGAAGGAATTAAGGTACAATGATTTAAAAAAATAAACTAAAAACTTACATTTTGAAACATAAATGACTATTAATAAAAATAAACCTAATTAATCAATAAAAATACAACTAAAAACTAAAATGAAGAAAAAACAAAAAAAAAATGTTTTTATAAATAAAAAAATTGCTCCAAATCGCTGCCAATGGGCAAAGTACCAAGGATACTGGCAGCATTGCCACCTTGAATGGCAATGCTGATCCTTTGGCCCAAATATTGCCCAGCCCTTTTGTCTCCCAAGGTGTTGACGAGCTGTTTTGACAACGCCTTGAAAATTTCATGTGCACTTGGTCCCCACGGCCCAAGAGTTATTTATTAATTTGTTATTATTTTATGTATATTAGAATTAGTTAAGTAACTTATTAACTGTAACAATAAAATTTCATTTTTCTTTCATCCTGCCTATCACCTTACTCGATCCCCAAGGTTAGCTGGTAAAGAATGCCTACTGGCATTATAGCTCGCCTCTGTACTATTTTTAAGTCCATTAAAGAATTTAAATAAATAAATCAAATAAATATTATTGTTCTTAAACTGTCTCCTTGGTCTAGAGGTTAAGTCCGTGGATTTAGATAGTTCGATTCCTGGTCGGGATATAATAATATTTATAAACTTAAATAATTTAAAAAAGTAAAGTATCATCACGACCGTTTACCTTTCGGGGTGGTCAGAAACCACGCTTATAAAGAAGCGGATTCACATTTAGCCAACTTTACTATAGGCCAATCATGACAAGTAGCAAGCTCGTCGATGTCTCTGAAACTCGAGAATATCACAAATAAATTAAATATTAATTAAATGTATTTATTTATATTAATAAATATGTTTGTGTCCCGACCAGAAATCGAACCTGTTATCGAAAATGTTAGAGATGGGCCTTCCAAAAATTCCTGGAGAATTTAGCCTACACTCGCCACGTTGACCAGTTGGGTTGGCGAGAGTCTGATATAATTGTTTAATGACAATTTATTAACAATTACTCAAGTTGGTATTAGTGGAACCGATACCGACGGTTTGTACGAAGAAAAGTGTATTTCTCATTGGTACATGCCGAGGTTCCAACCCACATTTTATTAAGGAAACCGTTCTTCCAACTGAGCCACAACCGCAACATTAAATATATCCTCAAAATTTCTTTAACACGTGCCAAAACGCACAACAAAAAACCTATAAGTGCAATATTTAAAACAATGGTTTATAAAATAATGGCCTATTTTCCACCCCATTTCACATCTCAGTTACAGAGTCAATTGAAAATATTACACTTAAAAAACTTATACACACTTCAGAACGAACCCTTGTGCGTTGGTTAATTATACCTACACTGAGGAATTCAATTGTTTTCGATTTGTTTTTTATTTAACGATTCATTCATTCATTACAGCCCCTAGAACACAGCGTCCTGGACCTCCACTGTCGGAGATGGGCCTTCCAGAACATATATATGTGTTTATATTATTTATTTATTATATAGTGCTTAATAAGTATAATTATGTGTTGTTTATGTATATATTGGTAGATAAGTACCATAGCTTTATTATATATAAATATAATATAAATAAAAATATTTCCAGACAGGTCACACAGCGCCATCTAATTTCCGTGGTAAGCTACGAGGCTTGTGTTACGGAAACTAGATGGTTGATAAACTACATATTATACTTATTTTTTTTGTAAATATATACATATAAACACCCAGACCGAGACAAATTATACAATGTACAACTTGCCCCCGGTGGGAATCGAACCCACGACCTCCCGAGTTTACGGCAACGTTTGTTACCACTAGACCACGGAGGCGGTATATACATATATTTATTTATTTTAGTTATAAGTCGTTTTCTCAATAAAACTCATTGTCAAACATTAGTGATCATGCACCCACAATCCCTACTAAAGGTGTTAGATAATGTTTTTAGACATTAAGCTCGCCTATGTACTGTAAAATGTTTTATTTTGTGTGCAATAAAAAATTTATCTATCTATCTAAATAGGTATATGATTATATCTCCAATATATCCGCAATTGTATTTGATAGAAAGTTGATAGACTACATTTATATGGATTGTGCGAACGAGAGGGATACAAAGCGATAAACCCTCTTAGGTTAAAAAGTACATAGCATTTTGGTATTGAATGTACCGAAATTGCAATGTAAATAGGACAGGTGACATTGTTGTACGCAAAACCACAGAGGTGGCTTTAACGCGGTCATTCTGTAACCATATTGTGGTCAATTGCTTTTGTATCTGCAAATGTACACATAATTAT
Source organism: Tinea semifulvella (assembly GCA_910589645.1). Taxonomy (NCBI): domain Eukaryota; kingdom Metazoa; phylum Arthropoda; class Insecta; order Lepidoptera; family Tineidae; genus Tinea; species Tinea semifulvella. The sequence goes on along the minus strand of OU342592.1, from coordinate 13,281,008 downwards.
CAGACAACGTGAATTGATTAATACTTTTATAGTAAAGTACAAAGGTTAATAAATAAAGTAAATTAAGAACTAAATTATAAAAACTAATTAAAAATTAATAAATAAAATTACGACTAATCAATGGGCGTAGTGTGCCGAGGACACTCGCTGCGTTCCCCCGTTGAACAGCGAGGCTGACCCTTTGAACGAGATATTCTTTACTCAAAGGGTCACCCGTCGCCAAGTGGAGTTTCTCACCAAGCTCGCGGGAGAACACAAGAGCCTCCTCGGACCACGGGCCCATCGTTTCAACTGCAAATGGAATGAAATGGTGATTGATGATGATCTCCGCGTACTTGTTGCGCTTAAGGCGTGCGACTGATTCTGCAGCGGCTCCAGATTTAAGTTATATAGTTATGTAATTTGGAAAGAAAATTCTATTTAACCTCATCTCTTATTGACTGACTGCTTCCGTGGTCTAGTGGTTTGATTACTGGTCGAGACACAATTATTTATTTATTTTGTGATATGTTTCTAGATTGGTACGCTAGAGACATTGACGAGCTTGCCACTTGTACTGATAGGCCTTAAATATAAATCCGTTTTTTCCTTTGTGGTTTCTGTTCAACCCGCTAAAAATCCGGACATCCCCGGTCGTGATGATACTTTACTTTTTTACTCTTTTTAAAGTTTTATTTAGTTTTTAGTTCTGCTGAGAACATCAAGCTGCGCAAACACGACAACCTCAGTACGAATTTGCGCTGTTTGTGGTCGAGACAATTGGCCCATGGTTTCTCAGTCAAGCGTCGCTCGTCGGCTTGAAATTATCCCTGTAGGGTCGTCATTAGATGATTTTTTAAATTTAGTTCTTTTTTTTAAAGGTTTAGTTTATAATTAATGTATTTTTTTACTTTTTAATAAGTTTTTAATCATATAAAAATAAACATTTTTTTTTTTGTTTTTTGTTATTTTTAGTTTAAAATCAATAAAAAAAATCCTTTGATAATTATAATCTGCTTTATTTAAGGACATTTAAGGGCATATATGACAATTGTCGCACATATGTCTCTGACTACCCCACAAGGAAAATGGCGTGAAGATATAGAAGTGTAAAAAACTTTCAAATTGAATAGTATTTTAAAATAAAAATCACTACATTTTATTAGTTAAAAGTGAAATAAAACATTGCATTGTTTACCTCGCAAGCGTTCGTCCGTCGACTTTTTTTAATATCGCTTTTTCCAAACAAGCCGAGGCACAGGCTGTGTCACCATTCAGCCGTGCAAAATAAAACAGAGGGAAACATGGAGCATGTAAATTAAAAACCGTAAGTCAATGGTGCTATTGTATGGAACTCGACTGAAACTACGGCAATAATTATTATTTTGTACTATTATACATAGGTTCAACTTTACATACAAGTTTATATAAAAAATTTTTTTTAGGTATTTAAATATGTAGTTATTCCTTTATATTAATATTGTTTAAAGTCTAATTTTTAGATTAGGTTGTTGACTTTAAGATACAGCATCTAACTTTTGTCTTAGTTACTAGCACCAATTCATATGTATGTAGCAAAGAGTTCAAATATCAGATAGAGCGGCATTGGTTATCATTCTCATACAAAATATTTATTATATTAATTTCCAATAGCATGACTTCTAACTTGTATTTATAATAGTTTTTTAAATCAATATGTGATGAATAAGTGAGATTCGTCGACGAATTGGAATGTCTAAAACAGCAATGACCCAGCTCGACAAAATATGGAGAGATACCAACATATCCAGGAAGACAAAAATCCACATTGTCAGAACGCTCGTATTCTCCATATTCTTGTACGGTTCAGAGACGTGGACTATAAAAGCCGCAGATAGGGCAAGAATTGATGCATTTGAGATGTGGTGCTGGCGTCGTTTGCTTAATATTCATTGGACCGCACGACGCACTAACGTTTCCGTGCTCGAAGAGCTCAAACTTGCTAAGGTACAGAGACTTCCTGCCGTCTGCTTTACCCGAATTCTGCAATATTTTGGCCACATTGCTAGAAGAGGCGCCGACAATCTGGAAAAACTCTTAGTAACGGGAAAGGTAGACGGTAAAAGAACAAGAGGAAGAAGCCCCAAACGATGGTCCAGTCAGGTGACTGACCACCTAAACATCCCAGTACAACAAGCCATCCACTGCGCCGAGGACCGCAACCACTGGAAACGGCTAGTGGATGGACTGCGACGGAGTCACGATCCCCAACAGTGGGGTACCGACTAAGGAGGAGGAGGAAATCAATATGATAAATAATTGACTTTGACGATTGTCCTAGCTTTAATTCTCATACCGTTTCGCTTTTTGATACATATTTAATGTCTTTCGTAATAAATGTTAACCCTATTATTAAAATAAATAGATTCCTTGTTCTTATAAGAATTTAACTATATTAAGATTACTATAAGAATTCTTAAAGCACAATTCATTATTGTAATGAATATTTTTAAACATTAAATGCTTGATAACGCAGTAAAATGTAAAGTATCACCACGACTGTATTCCTTTTAGGATAATCAGAAACCAAGCTATTTTAAAGCGTTCACATTTAGCCAACTTTAGTATAGGCCCATAACGCAATGTCTGTGTTTGTTCCATTCCTATTGCAATAACGAATTATTCTGGTAAAAACCGTGTCACAAAGAAGGCGTGTAATCCGTCGTCGGTTCACCACAATAACCAACTCTTGAGGTATTTTTTTCGAGAAGTTGGCAACAACGAGCTCACACTGTTTTTACCCCCAAGACGAGTAGGGTGGCCGTAATATTTTTATTATTTTTTAAAACTTTGTATTTTCTAAATAGAAATGTTTATGCAAAGGCATAATGTATCCAGTTAGCCAAATTTCTAGTAAGATTCTAGTTCTTAATAATGAAAATCTGTCCGTACATAATTTAATCATATTGGACTTTTGTACTTATGGGTATTTAAATGTGTACAATATTAATAAAAGATTTGTTGAAATAATTAGTTTATTCCTTAATTGTTGGAACTTTTATACTTGAATATGTAATAATAAGTATTAATGGAATAACCAACGTATATTGAATTTAATTAATGTTTAGTTTAAGATTACTAGGAAGTAGTTTTTGTTAGACTAGCTAAGAGGGTTGTTCGCTTTGTATCCCTCTCGTTCGCACACTTGAACATTATCAAAGATTTTTCAATTCTGTGTGTATTTTTAATAAATAAAATTACACACATTTTGGAGATACACGAGTATTAGCTTCCTTAGCGGAATCATTTAAACCAGCTTATATTTGGTCGCAAGCCTAAGACACTATTCTTCTCTCCCACACACGATGGACCGCACGGTAAATCCTTAGAATACAAAGATTGTTTTTTTAGTAAATTAGAGAATAATTGAATCCTTTTTTGTTATTTTTCTGTCTATATAAGTACCTAAAAGGTGGTAGGCAGATAAAAGGTGGTAGGCAGACTGATAGTGGTAATTTGTCCAGTCTGCCGAGGCGGGGAAGTATCCACCGTTCGTGCCGATAAACCCAGTAAAGTGTATCACGTTTCACACGTTTCGGGATCAGGCTCGAATTGCCGTAATGTCCAGTCAAGCCGGCATAGTGTTAGGGACTGATGTCAGTCATGAGTGTCTGATTACAGTGGCTAACATTCATGGATCTCGCTCCCCACTTACCATCAGGTGGGCGCAAGGTCACATGTCGTGCTAGTATATAAAAAAAAAAAAAAAAACCTATATAAAAGTGAATATGTATAAAATGACAGTAATTTTATTTACAAGAAAGACTACATTTCTCAAAGGTATACTAAGATTTGAATAATCTTTGAAAATGTTGAAGAGTGCGAGCGAGAGGGACGATAAGCTTAACAACCCTATTAAATCGGAACTATTTGACTCTTAACGTCATTTAAAATATTCTAAGTTGTCCTAGTTTTTGTGAAATCATGGTGCCTGTTATTTTCGTAGCCTGAAAGCATGAGGTCAGGGGCCAGCCATTCGAGAAGATAAAGTAGGTACGTACGCTTGTTTGTACGCCACAAGTACACCCTGTTTGTCTAAGTGTTGTAGCTAAGTGAACATAATTATCATATCATATCATAACATATCGGAAATAACATTCATGGACCTTGCGCGCCACTTACCATCAGGTGAGCCCAAGGTCACATATCGTGCTAGTAAAATAAATATCATAATATCATTTTAAACTGTCCTCTCTGTTATAACACAATAGCCGACATTAAAATTTAATGGAACAGCAGTAATAATAATAAAATATGTAAATAATTAAACAATATTAGTTAAAAATAAAAAAACCAAGAAAATAAACCATCTATCCTACCCATCACCAAGCATTTAAAGATTATATATGCGAAAGAAAATAATAAATAAAATTAAACAGTATTTTTTCTTAGGTTACTATTTATTTATTTAGTTAAAAACTTAATTGCACTATGTACAAAGGCGGACTTAATGCCGCTAGGCATTCTCTGACAGCCAAACCTTTAGGACATTAGGACAGTTTTCATGGTAAGTAGGTGCAATAATAGATATAAAATAACTATTTATAAAACAAATACATAAAAATAATACTTACTATTACATATACAAATACGTAAATAGGTTATATATAACTACTCATGTGATGAAGGAAACGGGACAAAACTAGACGTCGCGTCGTCGCTCGTTGTGAGAGCGTGAATGAAGAGAGTGGCAATACAATAGAAGTAAAATAATTGTAGTTTATAGTAAAGTAAAATATTATCACGACTGCTTCCCTTCCGGGGAGGTCAGCGGCCTACTTTACTATAGGCCAATCATGACAAGCTCGTCGATGTCCCTAGCGTACCTACCAAACTCGGAAAATATATCAATTAAATTAAATATTGATTTTATTTATTATTCAAATTAATATATATTTTTTCGTCCCGACCAGGAATCGAACCCGGTACCTAATCCACGGACTTAAACGCTAGACCAAAGAGGCAGTTAAGCAGTAGGTCTGCAGTGAATACATTTATGGAACCGAAGACGGCATTAACGGAATCATACAGTATTTGGTTGGGTAGGGAGAGAAGCAGAAAGGTGGATATTCGTAGTGAGCGTCTTGTTGTGAAATGAAATTAGATTTCCAACTGTCCCTTTTAAAACCAGCCTATAGCCTATAGTCGGTCATAAGACTGAGACACCATTTATCATCCACACACGATTGGCCCGACACGGTGAATCCAGAAATGAAAATAAAAAATCTATTGAAAAAAAAAATACTTTTAATTTTACAGTATAGAACTTTGATAAAGAAGTTTGAGCACATAAAAGCATTACACAAAAGTTAACGATAATATAATTAATTTGAAAACCTCTGCAGTGGCTACAAAAATAAAACTTGAAAAATTGTAAAGTACCCACAAATTTATTTAATTTTGACATTTCTTATATCACTCGGAATAAGGTGAATAATTGCATAGCCACGATGGAAAGTACTTCAAACGTGACAGGAAAGTAAAAATTCAGTGTTGACAGCATAAAAAAAGGTCAGACAGAAGGACAATTTAATAAAATCCCGAGTAAAACCACAATATTTGTCTTTTTTAAAATGCTGGACGTAGGCCTTTTGCTTTTTGTGTTATTTTCCTTCAACTTGGGTTTGGACTTTGCAAACGTGTAATTCTGACACATTTTATCTCGAAAAAGATAAGTACGTGGTTTCGGAAACCAGTGTATTAAGGTGTACGTACACAAATACAGTGTATTCAGGCCTTGAATTAATTAATAAATTAGTACATACGGAAGTGTGTGTAGGCTGCTTACATAATTAAATTGAATTTGTTATTAGAGAAAGAACTAAAAATACAACTAAAATCCAAAATAAAGAAAAAACAAAATGAAAAATATTATAAATTAAAAAATTGCTCCAAATCGCTGCCAATGGGCGAAGTGTCAAGGATACTGGCAGCATTGCCACCTTGAATAGCAATGCTGATCCTTTAGCCCAAATATTGCCCAGCCCTTTTGTCTCCCGAAGTGTTTTGACAACGCCTTGAAAATTTCATGTGCACTTGGTCCTCACATATTTTTTTATTTATTAAGTAGGTTTATTTTTATTAACAGTAATTTATGTTTTGTTATTTATGTTAAATGAGAAAGAACTAAAGTTAGACAATTTATATGTCAGTATTGGACTTTTACATTATCCCTGTAAGTATAGGTCATTCAAAAATGGGTTGTAGATTATTATTTTTTTATATATTTTTTTCAGAGATTTTTCTTGTTGATATATTTTTTTCTTTACAAATCTGTTGTATTGGCAACTCCAGATGATACCTTCAGACATTGTTATTTAAGAAGTACACACAGCATACCTTATAATATTTCTACACACCCTATATAATTAAATTGAATTGATTCTTTAAGAAGGAACATTTTATTTTTTTAAACTGGCATTACGACCGTTTCCTCTTTGCCAACACGCCAACAACATTTAGCCAACTTTACTAAAGGCCAATCATGACAAGTGGCAAGCTCGTCGGATTGGACAAGAAGTCTAGGGTGTAATCGAGGTGGATGGCCATCACACACGTAGATTGCTTTGCGGCGAGTCCTGTTTTCCATATAAGAAGGTCATTAAGTCTGATTCTGTGTTTTTCATTTATGTCCTAAATTTAAATTATTATTTTTCTACAATTTTTAGCACAATTATCGATAAGTGTAGGCCCAATTCTTTCAGTAAATAAATGGTGCATAGATTTTTCTGGAACTCCTCTCGCATTTTACTGCGTAAAGCTGAATCTTAAACCCGTTCCTGATCATTTCTATCATTTCTTCTGTGAGATCCTAATATTTATTCGACTTCATGTTGTGTCTTTTGAAATATTTGATTCCCACGGAACGGTAAGTTCAATAACTTTTTTCAAGTTCCGTAATATAACTTCAAAATGTCCGTTTTTTTAATCACAAGTAAGTTGTTAGACTACATTGAAAAAACTATTTGCAAAAATAACTATTTAAAAATATATATACACGTAGAGGCGTAGGGATGGTGACTATGGTTTGTGGGTGGATATTCTGACCGATGCGTGTATATGCGTGTCAAAATATATTTATTCACGTTAACCACTGGCATTTGTGACTCGTCATTATTTAAATAATTCTGAATGATTCTACTCCTGCTAGTGGAAGACCAAACAGCAAAGTGGTCCAAAGAGTAAGGTGTTAGCAGAAGACTTGGCAGGTATTTTTTGTAACATTTAAAAGGTTCTTACCTCGTTTATGTTGTTCTTCTCTAGTATTAGTAATTTGAGGTGGTAATGGGGCCGGTATAGCGGGCGCTGCTGGTGCCGTGGGTAGACCAGGGTACCACCAGCCGGTCGCGGCCTGGCCGTTGAACATCCGCAACTTTTCGTACACGCTGTCGTTCTGTGACGCCGCCTGCTCCTTCTGGGATGCCAGATTTCTTAGTACTCGGTTTATTGATGATACCTGGCACAAATAAGAATAGTTTTATCATCATCTAGTCGAACAGAAGAATACATATATTTTATCATTCTATGAATTCACCGTGCGGGTGGCGCATCCATCGTGTGTGGAAAAGAGAGAGGAGAAGAATGGTGTCTTGGGCTTGCATCCTCCGATTATAATTTTACATAGAACGGATTCAAGACTTTACGCAGTGGAAGTTGGTGCGCGAAGAGTTTCAGCAATTTTGCACTACTTACTAAAATTGAAAAATATCACCACGACCCTATCTTCTGCAGGGTGCTCTAAAACGCATTTTTAAAGAAGAGCATTCTCATTTAGACAACTTTACAATTGGTCCATTCTGACAAGTGGCAAGCTTGTCGCTGTCACTAGCGTACCAGACTCAATATAATTACAAATAAATAAAATAAATTATCGTGTCCTGACCAGGAATCGAATCCGGTACCTCCGCGTCTAAATCTGTTGTAATCACGTACCACGGAGGCAGTTACTATATATATACGATACCTATATATACGATACCTATATATACGACTACCTATATATGTATTTTATAATTAGATTTATATGTACGTGTCTCTCAATTAGCTTCAGTATCCATCCTATAGCCGTACATTTTACATATTGTTATTCGACACTAAATAATAAAGTTTCATATGAAAATGTTATTCACACAATAATTGATTGACACTTCGTGTGCCATTGTATTCCGATTAAGACCCGAGTTTGCCTGATGGAAATGCATTATGTACACCACCTAAAACACCTTCGTACTTAACTCACGCTTTTTAAATTTCTCTCTGATACGCATAACTGTGCCCTCCACTCCTCTCGCAACAATCAGCTAAAGATTCCTTCCCATTTCTCAAGCAGATATTCAGATTAATTTTCACACAGATATTCAGCCATTTGACACGATCACGACATAACTATTTCGCTTCGTGAACATTCGTTAACCTCTCCATATACGAGAATGCCTTTTGGTTACGAAGATTTTAAATTTCATCGTAATATGTGAGTCTCGGGCCTCTTTCACCCACAACTAGGTATTATATGTAGTGTATTTAATGTATTTATAGTATGTAGTATTGTGTATATATTAGTATGTAGTTGTCTATATAGTTATAATATTTAGATTTAATGGTTCTCTCGACACAAATGTTTTCATTGTCCCAAAGGTTGGTTGGAGAGAATGCCTGGCACTAAGCCCGTATCTTGTACATAGTGCATTATTTTATATGTATTATTATTTTTGAGACCTATAAATAGTTATTTTTAGTATTTTAAGTGATTTTCATATTTTTCATCCTGCCTTTTATGATCCCCAAGGTTAGCTGGTAAAGAATGTCTTATGGCGTTATAGCTCGCCTATGTAATAGGTTTTCAAGTGCAATACAGTATTTAAATAAATAAATATATCATATATGTTAATAATACCTACATTTTTTTGCTATTATTATTGTCTATTTCTTTCTAATATTACAAAGATTTTAAACATAATTTTATTTATATACCTAACTAATATCATATTTAAATAAAGCATTAAATTCGTGGTTAAATGTACATTTAATAGCGAACCTTGGAATGATATTGTAAGGGCAGACAGATTAAGGCTCTCCCGAACACCCGCACATACTTGGAGCCTACTTTCTCACGCATGCGTGCTTCCCAAACACACACAAAGATCTCCCGTGTTTATTACATATTACAGTTAAACCTACTTTAACTGGTTCACATAGCCCTTGAATTGTTAAATTACTGTAGGTATATTATTTATATTTTTAAAGGTTTTTTGTCTATATTTATATCGACTTTTAACATCTTTAACATGACTGTAAATGCCAACTAATATAAAATATAAGCAATAACTTAAAATACATGAAAAAAAAAACTGATTTTAATCATTCAAGTAACTACAGGCATTGTGTATAATATAGTCCATCGGGAAAACTCGGGTCTCAATCAGGATACGGCGGTAGCCGAAGTGTTATTGAAGTATTAAATGAGTGACATTTTCATATCCTTTAATATGGAAGTTTATTATTGAGTGTCAAATATCTGGTAGGTAAGTATGAAATCTGTTGAGACTAATAGTTTTATTTTATTCATATTAATAATTATGAGGTCGTCTATCTTGTTACCTATAAAAGTTTGGTACAAGTCTTATTTGTTTATTTTGAAGTTTGTGACAATAAATATACTAAGTAAAACTTTTGCTCTTTACTTTCGGTTGCCTGTACCTTTCGTTCGAAAGTGCCCCCATAGGATTAAAGATTTATAAATAAATAAATAAAATAAATAAAAAATTCCAGACAGGTCACACAGCGCCATCTAGTTTCCGTGGTAAGCTACGAGGCTTGTGTTACGGAAACTAGATGGTTGATAAACTACATATTATACTTTTTTTTTTTGTAAATATTATATACTTAAATATTATACATATAAACACCCAGACCGAGACAAATTATACAATGTACAACTTGCCCCCGGTGGGAATCGAACCCACGACCTCCCGAGTTCACGGCAACGTTTGTTACCACTAGACCACGGAGGCGGTCATTTAAACAAATTCGACTTTTAAAAAACCAAAAGATTTCTATTAAAGGTTTAATAAAATTGAAACGTTTTGTCATTTATATATATTAATTAAATATTAAGAAAGCTACGAAAAATGTTTAGTTTAAATTTCTAATAATAACTGTTTTTTTATGAGCCATAATATGTAAAATGTGCTAAAGTGCCTACTTTTTTTAATAATCCTAATTTGTAATATTGTTAAACTAATAAATAAACAAATAAAAATTCTCTCAGTTATAGAGGTTTTACGGTAGTTGCGCCTGTGGTCTCCTCCCAGATATAATATCTGTTCATGTTGCCATTGGAAACGAGAAAACCTATTTTTCCCTACGAACAGGGAAGGGGAGGCTTTCAGGAAAAGGGTGGGAGTGCGCGCGAAAAGCCGCGAATGTGAAATCCCTTTGTTCCGCACTTTATAATCAGCTTTTTGTCTATAGTTTGTATTGTGAATATTATCATATTTAAGCCTTTAGAAATTTTATTTATCTTTTAAGTTAAAACTTGTTGAAAGATTTTACACACATACTTATATATTGTTACTTGTAGCTATGTTATTTACTCTATATCTCGACAAATGCCTAAAAAGAGTGAGAGAGAGTGACTGTGGGATAAAAATGAGTAATCTAGTGGTTAACTGCCTGCTTTATGCAGATGATGCTGTTCTCATGGCATCGTCCGAACAACAACTGCAATCACTAGTTACAGGAATGAAGGAGGGATGTGCAGAAAAAGGACTCCGTTTGAATGCGAGAAAAACCAAGGTACTAGTGTTTGAAAGAAGTAGGATGACAACCGTGACGATAAAGATTGATGATGAAACTCTAGAACAAGTAAATGAAATTATATATCTGGGCAGTGATTTCACTGCGGATGGAAAGTACGATAGGGATATCGAAAGAAGAGTGAACGCGGGAAATAGTGTTAATGGTGCCCTGGGGTCACTGATCGGCAGTCGAAATGTCAGTGACAAAGCTCGGCTCGCCATACACAATGCCATGTTGGTACCAACACTGATGTATGGAAGCGAGTCGTGGATACGTCAGAATACGCATGACAGTAGGGTTAATGCAGTAGAAATGAGGTCGTTGCGCCGGATATGCGGCGTCACATTGGCGGACCGCATACGTAACGTCGAAATACGGAAAAGGGTTGGTATAAAAGAAAGCATAGGGACAAAAATAAGGAAAGGCATGCTACGATGGTTCGGGCATGTTGAAAGAATGAGCAAAGAAAGATTGACGAACCAGATATATAATGCGAAAGTTGTGTGTGAAAGAGGCCCTGGCAGACCGAGACTCACATATTACGATCAAATAAATAAAACACTGACAGAAGGTGCATTAAAAAGCCTTCGTAACAAAAGGGCATGTATGAAGAGGTTAATGAATGTCGACGAAGCGAAAGAGGTATGTCGTGATCGTGTCAAATGGCGCTCAATTGTCTCTGCCTACCCCGCAAGGGATCTGGCGTGAAGATGTGTATGTAGCTATGTTTTACCTTACCGATCTATGCACGTACATTTCAAAGCCAAAGTCTAAATATCTTTATTCACGTAAACCTATTACAGATTTGATAAATAATGTATTTCCATCGGGAAAACTCAAGTCTCAATCTGAATACGATGCCACCTGAAGTGTCAATTAATTATTGTATTAAATTAGTGACAATTCCATATACATTAATATGGAACTTTATTATTTTGTAAATAAATGAAATAAAATGAAATAAAATTATTTATTTGCATTGAACATGGTAATAGTAAATATTAATAGTAAGTTAGTTCTGCACATTCAGCCATTTCTGGCACACAAATTTTGTTAAACATTATTTACAATGTTAAATTCTTATTATTATATTTATCAACTATCAATTGTCAATTCTTTTTTATTGCATAATATAGACCACCCTAAGAAAGAGAGAGCACGATGAATACGAACTTTTCCGATGAAATACGATGAAAAACCATTTTGCACTACTCCGTACTAAGCCGTCTTGGAATTCAAATAAAGGTATGTATTGTTTATACTATAAGTACTAATTAAAATTATTAACAATTTAAAACTACAAATCTATAATCTCTTTTGTTTATATACATAACAGTTTGTGTGTGTGTGTGTATATGAGGTCGTAAATGGCGGTGCGTAGACGTGTGTAAATCTGTATGTGTGGCATATATATATATTTATTTTTATAATAATATTACATTACCTAACTACTAAACGATTGTTTTTCATTTGTTAATTAAATCTTGCCAAGCCAGAGCTAGTGACAAATCATATTTAAATCCTGGTTTAGGCTAAAAATAAAATCACTCTGTATTCGTTATACAGTATGTGGTTGCCTGTACTAATCCGCCATTAGCGAAACATCGGATTACAACCGCGTACTTAGAACCAAACACACAGGGTGTTAAAACTGGCAAACATTTTCCGTATCATACCTACTATGTATATTCAAAATTGTACTTGGAACTGATTTCTATAGCTGAGTTTGCAGATTCTCAGTCAGATTAAATATTAACAGGACACTGGAATCTTACTCTTTTGACCACTTCGCTGCTTAGTCTTCCACTAACAGTAGTAGAATCATTCAAAATAATTTTAATGACGTGTCACAAATGTGTAATAGATTTACGCGAATAAAGATATTTTGACTTGACTTAGTAATTATATTTTGTTGTAGAATGAAGCGAAAACGGTCTTTATTAGTATCGACCCGTAAGGGAGACGGTCGTGATGATACTTTCTACTTTTAGACATATAGATGGTTGTGGCGTCACATGTTGACATATATACAAAGCTTTTTTTACATTTATAATATTAGTAAGTATAACTATGCGTGGGAATGTATTTGGCATTATAAGTCACACGATATACATAATCAGATAAAAAAACCAGTACGTAAAGGTTATCTAAAATATGTCTAGCACTAGACATGATTGACAAAATCCAATTACAAAATTCAAATGCACCCCAATCAGGCTGCAAAAAAAATCTAAACGTCAACATTTTTAAATAACAACCAATAGGAGGGACCCGTTTAAATTAAGAATTCTGTTTTTGACAGCACCCCGTCCAATCAGATACGAGATTAAACATCACACACAATCCTTGAATAAAGGATTATTTTTTTATGAATATTCGAATTAGATCATTAATGAGTTGGATATATTTTTACCTACAGTTTTAAATAGATACAGCGGAACTTGTTTGGGCTAAATATGTTTTGAAATTATTGATCGAATAACGTGCATAGTTAAATGTTTTGATATTACAATAATAGAATCTAATTACAATATTACTATACCGATTTCGATGAAATATATTTAATAAATTGACATGTGCCTTGGAATCCAGGATATGCTATATGACGTCTCAATATGATCACTACATGTGACCCCAAAGTCATATATCTGTATGGCTGTTTAATTCGCTTTCACGCCTGTATAACTGAATCGATTATGACAAAAAAAAGTGGCAAAAATAGAAAGTATCATCACGACCGTTTCCCTTCCGGGGTGGTTAAAAACCACGCTTTTAAAGAAGCGGATTCATATTTAGCCAACTTTACTATAGGCCAATCATAACAAGTGGCAAGCTCGTCGATGTCTCTAGCGTACCAAACTCGGGAAATATCACAAATAAATTAAATATTAATTTTATTTAAATTAATAAATATTATTGTGTTTCGACCAGGAATCGAACCCGGTACCTCCGACTTAACCACTAGACCACGGAGGCAGTAATGGCAGAAATGATCCTGGAAATTAAGGAATGGATATGTGTATAAGATGCCAAAATCTAAATAATACATGTGACCCTACGGCCACCTGACACATTATCACAATCCCTAGAACACAGAGCCCCTAGACATCTACTGTTGGAGATGGGCCTTGCAGAATACATTTATGAAGAATTTGGCCTACACTCGCCACGCTGGCCAGACGGCTTGGCGATTGTCTGATATCAATTTATTACCAATTTCACAAGTTGGTATTATTGGAACCAGGACCGACCTAAGAGACTTTCCGACGCACGGGAATAATGGAATAATGGTGTTGTAAACCTATGACCAAACGTACAGTAAGAAAAGATATTCTCATTGGTACATGCCGGGGTTTGAACCGTTTGAATTTAAAGAAAGCGATCTTACAACCGGGCCAACGAAAACTAGATTATAATAAACGAATAAATAAATAAAATAAAATAAAATGTAACAAGTAATTTTCGTTAAACGTTTTAAAAACGAGGGCAAATAAATAAATCGTTTTTCCGAAAAAAAAAAACCCTCGGCACGTGGCAGGATCGCTTTTTTAAAATTGGAACAAGTTTTTTAAATAGAATCAGCGATATTTACTCAGATGTCGGTTTTTGAGTCATCGTCGGACTAATTCGAGTTTAGTTCTGTTAATCGCTACAATGCATTATTCGCCAGCTGCCGCTTTTTATGTACAGAATAGATATTGAATTAATTCTGTATAGCTAATTGGATTTGAAATAGTCTGTTATCTGCTTACAATTTGCCGTTTGGAACTTGCTATAGTCTTCCTATATTTATTTAATTTGTTATTATTATTGAATAGACTGTAGGTCAAATATATCTTTTTTTTTAAGTATACATTTACCAGTATTTGTAAAAATATATATTAAAATAAATAAATACTAAAATATTTACTTATTTTTATAATACTTATAAACCTTTAGAACCCGTCTGGCCAATTTGGCGAGTGTAGGCCAAATTCTCCAGAAATATGTTCTGAAAGGCCAATCTCCAATAGTGAAGGTCTAGGACACATTGTTTTAGGGTATCTAATGATGAACTTTTAAAGCACTTTTACGATATAACTATAAATACACACATCAAAAGTGTCTAGGGATCAACATATATTTTTGCAATAACTTTTCTCCTGATTGATATTCATTAAAATTTTCTTTAAGGATTGATCAAATAAAATGTTTTCGTTTGTCTACAGTAACGATAAACCAAGTCACCTTTGCATTAGTAAAAAAAATTGCCATTTTCCTAATAAAGGGATTTTTGACATTTGAACCACTAACATTAAAGTTCGAAAAAAAGACTGAAATAACAGTTTTTTTTTTAATTTTATTGGGTAACTTAAACAATTAATAATCCGTGTTTCTACCGCGAACACTAACAACACAAGAACATCGGTTTGGCATACTCAAAATGAGTTCATCCAAATCACGCTGTGGAATGGCCGCCCATGTTCGTTGCAACAACAAAAAAAGGTCTTCTTGCGACTGGATACCCTCCATATTCGGCAGAGCTCTTCTCTGAAGAATATCCCATGCATGCTCAATCGGGTTCAAGTCTGGCGACTGAGCAGGCCAGGGCAGGACATTGATGTTAGCTGCGGCGAGAGTCTGTCTTACAACTCTTGCGGTGTGCGGTCGTGCATTATCATGCATTAACTGAAATAAGGGACCGATATGCACTTGTAGAGGAATGATGACGTCTGATACAACCGTCTCAGCATAAATTTGAGCGTTGAGGTTGCCTCTGATCCAAATCAACTCAGTTCTTCCGCCGATCGAAATACCCGCCCATACCATGATGGTTCCACCACTATAAGGATGGACTTCCTGGCAGGATTTTAATCGCTGTTGGCGTCCAGGGGTTCTCCAGTGTCGTATACGTCTTGTATCCGGCCTCATACCAAAACGAGACTCATCAGAAAAGCACACGAAACGCCATTGTTCTTCTGTCCAATTTCTGTGTTCAAGAGCCCATTGATATCGAGTCCTACGATTGTGCATTGCTATAGGTGGTACCCGTAGCGGTCTTCGGGAATGAAGGTTCACTTCATGCAAGCGGTTTCTGACTGTTTGGTCGCTAATTAAGTTCCCTGAAGAGCGATGAAGGCTCACGGCTAACATCATGGCGGTTATTGTTGGAGTTCTTCGAGCTGTGATTTGAATGTATCGGTCTTGTCTCCGTGTGGTGCAGCGATACCGTCCTCCATGGCGCTCAGCCACGGTACCAGTGGTTCGGTAACGTGTCCAAAGTCGACTGATAACACTCTGACTTGTATTCAGAGCTAAAGCCACAGTACGTTGCCGGGAACCAGCTTCTATCATTCCCACGGCTCTGATCATTTCTTCCCTGCTTAAATGACGTCGCCGCTCCATAATAACGTTGGTTTTAATCAGTAGTAGGGAAACAGTAGCACTAATAATGTCTTCAATGCGTCTTATGTTTTTATAGGGAAAATATTGACAGCTGATTTTCATCTTTTACTCGAATTTGATTGACAGTTCCTGTTTTAAATTATGAAATGCACCAAAAAGGATCCATATAAATTTATAAAATCATAAATTTATTACAAAGCCACATCTCAATCACAAGAAATCCGCATAAACATGCTTGATCCCTAGACTTTTTTGATGTGTGTATATTTATATATAAAATCGTGTTAATTACACAATTTATAACTCAAGAACAGCTGGACCGATTTTTATAAACTTTTCTCTCCACCCCGAATAGCAGAATAACTATTAAAATACCACCTATCTTGTCTAAATGTCCTAAAGGTTTAGCTGTCAGAAAATGCAGGCATTAAATCTGCCTTTGTCCATAGTGCAATAAAGTTTTAAAATAAACTAAAGAAAATAATAAAAGGAATCACCACAGGGATAGTGCTAACGAGACTGGCAACATTTCCCATCTGTATAACTGATACGTTGGCAGAAATAATTGCCAGCCTTGCTGTTTCCACACTTTTCCGACAGCCTCTTAGACAACTTCTCGGCCAGATGCTTGGCTGAGGGTTCCCATGGGCCCAGCGTCTCGCTCGAACCCAAACGGCGCAAATTCGTAACCTGTATCATATAGACGTATTTGCGCTGCTTGAGGTTCTCAGCAGAAAACGCCGCATTTTCCGCACTTGATCAAGTCGCCTGGATGTGAGATTGTCTACACAAGTTGCATCCCACACCAGCAACCTGCCGAGATTCCACGGCCCAACGGTCATGCCGTCAGATCTCTTACCATCGCTTCGCGCAAACCAAGAGGGTTCTAGTTTTTAGGAACACGGGTATTCCAGCAGTGACAAGAAGTGAGTCCTTCGGATGAGGTCGGAATGTCGTTAACAGCCGAGTGACGAGGAATGCGACCATCCTCTAGCACAAGAAGGTTTTCCGAGACGTTCGACGGGTTCCCCACACCGACACTGGTGCGGGTGAACAATCCAGGCTCAGGGACAAAAGCACACCACCATGGTCGGTGTATTTCCATCAAGCGGTGTACCAACCGATGCTAAAGGAAACCACAACTTCCCTAGTGTAAGTTCCCACTAGTTATTACTTTTTAAAACAGCTTTATAAATACAAAATATTGAAAGTACCACTATATTGTTTTACAAAAAAAAAAATGTAATACACGTTTTATTTAGCATAGTAAAAATTGTATGCTGTACTTAAGCCGTTTGCACACTGAGCGCGTCGCATCAGAGATCAGTGAAGTGTGTGAGGGGAATAAAATTTTTGTCAGTACTTTCGGGGCCCGGTGTTTCGGCTAGGGTAGGTACGTGACATTAAAAAAACTTTACTTAAAACTGTTTCCGACCCCTACTAAGAGGGATACTTCAATTTAGCTTTAAAGTACTTTATATCTGTTTGTGTACAGGAATGCTGAACTATGCATTGGCTAAATCATCATTAAAGCTCCCAAAACACAGGGTAGACACCCACTGAGATGGGCCTTCCACAACTTTGGTTGCCGAGAGTCTTATGTAAATTTTTATGACAATTTATTAACGATTCCACAAGTTGGTATTAGTGGAACCTGTAGCGCGACTTAACGTGCTCTTCTCACCACGTATTTCTCATCGATAGGTATATGCCGGGGTTCGAACCGCGACCTTCTTTTAATCGAAGCTCAATTGGCATGACATCCGAGCTACCACCGCTTTTATGAAAGTGCATAGGAAAAGAGGAGCCGAAGGCTTGTTGTAGTCGGCGTATGACAAATAATAATAATAATTATGTATTATTACAAACAAAAAGTTTTAAACAAAAATCTGAATCACTCGTAGAAGTTTAACTATTGTGAAGACAAACAGACAGACAGACAAATAACTCAAACTTATAACACCCCTATTTTTCGGTCCATGGCAAATATTTAGGCCGCGTTCGTTTTAAGAAATGTTAGCATGAATATACCACTTTTTTGGCACAAGTCGTTCGTTTAATAAAAATTCTAACATTTGATGCTAATTTCGTATGTCATTACCGTGTTGAAAGGATTGATGTTACTTTTTGACAGATGTCATTTAACATAAGAAATGGTTTGTTTACATTGTTAGATACCTACTTTATAGTTTGAAAGGAGGTCGACTGTCTTGGAGTTCATGGGCTCTCCTGTTCCAAAAGTGCAGGCAGATTTTCCCGCCACGGCTCCCTTAACGATATCATTAAAAGGGCTCTAGCCACCATCGAGGTTTCAGCTCTTCTAGAGCCTGTTGGAGTTATCCGAGACGATGGCAAGAGACCCGATGGTATGACGTTGGTCCCCTGGGAACGGGGACGTGCTCTGGTGTGGGACGCCACGTGCGTCGACACCCTCGCCGCGTCGCATCTCAGGGGGACAGCGCATAAAGCGGGAGCCGCGGCGGAAAATGCGGAGTCCAGCAAGCGGCGCAAATATGTAAGTATATTAAAAGATTACATATTTATGCCGTTTGCTGTAGAAACTCTGGGCCCATGGAGTCCAAGTGCCAAAAAGTTTTTAAAAGACATAACACCGCGTCTTGTCGTCTCCTCCGGTGACAACTCTTCGCCCAAAGAATCAGTATTGCAATTCAGCGGGGAAATGCAGCCAGCGTTCTTGCCACCATTCCACGCGGACGGGACTTACGAGTATATCCCTATCCTTAGTATTAATATTAATTTAATTTTATATTTTGAAAAAAAATTTTTCTAATTAATACTTTATAAACTATATTATATTTGTTTAAAATGTATTTTAAACGATTTTATGTAATAAATTCAAAGACCATAATACATTGTCAATTGATTTGTTGTTATTTGTTACCTACTTGTCATACTTGTCAAAAAGTAGCCTCACCGCTCGTTTTTTTCAAGAAATGTTAGCATTGTTAAAAAAAGTGGTATTTCTTAACAAAAACGACATTTCGTGCTAGTTTATGAAGTTGCTACGAAATGTTGGAAATGCTATAAAACGAACGCGGGGTTAAGCGTACAAAGCTATACATTTCAATAAAAAACGTACCAATCTAAAAACCCAACATTCGATATCCCAAAAGCCTCCGGTGTAAGGTGTCGTACGAAAATATTTATCGAAATAACTTAATTGTAAAGCAAAAACAATCAGATAGAGTTACATACAAATTTTGAATTTTAAAACTTAGTCAAGCCGAAAATCACGCTACCGCCGTTTGCAAGGATAATGAAATTTGATATTTTAAATGATATAAATATTCTACAATTATAACTATCATCAAGAATTAAGAGACATTAAGGCTTATTGATTCTGTAAGTGGAAAAAAATATGAAATTCCTCTCGCACCAACATAGTATCATCACGACCATTTCCCTTGCGGGGTGGTTAGAAATCACGCTAATAAATAAACGGATTCACATTTAGCCAACTTTACTATAGGCCAATCATGACAAGTGGCAACCTCGTCGATGTCTTCAGCGTACCAAAGTCGAGAAATATCACAAATAAATTTAATATTAATTAAATGTATTTATATACATTAATAAATATTTTTGTGTCTCGACTAGGAATCGAACCCGGTACTTTCGAGTCTAAATCCACGGACTTAACCGCTAGACCACGGAGGCAGTCGCACCAACATCCACTGCGTTAAGCTAGTGTTGCCCAAGGCTGGTCCTGCATCAGAAAAGCTGGTCTCAGCCTGAGTCTTGATCTTGTTATCTAATTTGGGCTTGGTATTGTGCAAGACTCTAACAAGACTCTTACACTGACTGGAAATATATATATATATGTATATATATATTTGTTTCCAATTGTAGTATATATTGGCGCTTGGCCAAGGAGTTGTCAAAGCGCCTGATAGAAAGGAGACAGGAAGGCTGGCAATTATTTCTGCCGACTTATTAGCCTCGATATACAGAGCGGGAATGTTGCCAGTCTTCCCTGAAGGGTCGTCTCTAAAAGACATTGTTTACCTATGGTTTATTTTGTTTAGATATTTTTTTTCTTTTATTTTTATTATTAAAAAATAATAATAATAATTCACCAGAAATCGAACTTGATACATCTAAATCTACGGAGAAAACATATATGAAATAACAATAAGAGATCCTAATCAACGTTTAACAAACAAACGACCGAAAAACGCAAGTTTTTGTTGCAATTAATTGACAATCTATTAAAACGAGAGACAGCATCCTTTAAGATAAGTTTATTTTTAGCCGGGCGGGCGAGCGGGCTTGTCAAACTGTCAAGTTGACAGGTGTCAAAGTGCGACCGACGCAAGCGCACCTCATTAGTCCGGACATCGCCGATAGATCATAAGTGTTGGAGATCCGACCGGCTCGGTGGTCTAGCAAAAAATAAACGATAGATAGAGCTGCCATAAACACTCGTAAAAAATATTACGTGGCAATCTCATTCTCATGCGAACTAGAAAAATAAATTTCTAGTTATAGTATTAGTCTTTGTGAGATTTTTTCAGTAATTCTTGTTTCAAGTTTATATTAACATCACAATGGCAAGCTTAGAATATTAGTTCTCCTTGAAATAAAAAAAATGGCATTTGACATCGTTGCAAATGGTACATAATTTCAACAAGAACAACAAATAGATAATTTGCCCAGTCTGCTGAGCGGGGAAGTATCCCAGTCAAGTGTATCGACAAGTTTCGGGATTAGGCTCAAATTACCGTCATGCCCAGTCAAGCCGGCATAGTGTTGGGGACTGGTTTATCGATGAGTGTCTTATTCACAAGGTCACATGTCGTGATAGTATAAAAAAAAATAGTGTGAATGATTTTGCTTCATCACAGCCCCTAGAACACAGATTTCTAGATCTATTGAAGATGGGCCTTCCACAATTTTCGGGAGAATTCGGGCTATACTCGCCACGCTGGCCAGATGGGTGGGGAGGATATCATGTCAATTTATTAACGATTCCACAAGTTGGTATTAGTGAAACCGGGACCGACGGCTTAACGTGCTCTCCGAGGCACGGGAACGGTGGTGTTGTTAATCTATGTCAAATGTACGTAAGAAAAGTGTATTTCTCATTGGTACATGCCGGGTGGGTTTGAACCGACCTTTGTAGGATTTAAGGAACGCGTTCTTACAACCGAGCCACCACCGCGCCTGTTAAAAAAACATTAAAAATGTCTAATGCGAACGGGGCTGTCATTTTTTTTTAGACAATATATAAATTATTCCACGAGTTGGTATTAGTGGAACCGGGACCGCTTAATGTGCTCTCCGGGGCACGGGAATGGTGGTGTTGTCAATCTATGAAAAGTAAATGATGTTAAGGAAAGCGTTCTTACAACCGGCACCACCGCTAAAATTGATTTTGCTTTTGACAAGGCTGGCTCTTTCTTTTATACTTAACTCGAATAAATTATATCTGTTTTTTTAAATATAGTTATAGTTTTAAATTAGTGTCACAAATGGCAGCCCTAAGGAATAGATATTTTATCGGCATCGTTTACACGGGCCGAGGAAATTTGTAAAACGATAGCTTCGCGTTTTTTTGTTAGATCAAGTATTTTGTTTGTTTAATGGAAAGATGCCGTGAGAACTGTGTCGCAATTTTTTATACTATTTTAAATAGAATACCGTTAAAATAATTGTCCCAGAAAATAGACAGACTTTAGTTATACGACTATCTATATAAAGTACAAAAAAAGTATCATAACGACCGTACCCTTTCGGGGTGGTCAGATGTCACGCTTTTAGAAGCGAATTAACATTTAGCCAACTTAACTATAGGCCCATCATAAAACGTGGTAAGTTTGTCGATGGCTTTAGCGTACTAAACACGAGAAATATCACACATAAACTAAATAAATTGTTGTGTCCTGACCAGGTATCAATCTCGGTAACTCTGCGTCAAAATCACACAGGCAGAAAAAACATTAACTACGGTCGCTTGTTGGTAATAGCAATAATAAAAAAATTAAAAAAAACATTCATCATCATTACAGCCCCTAGAACACAGCGTCCTAGACCTCCACTGTTGGAGATGGGCCTTCCAGAACATATATCTGGAGAATTTGGCCTACACTCGCCACGCTGGCGCTGGCCAGACGGCTTGGCGAGGATATGATGTCAATTTATTAACGATTCCACAAGTTGGTATTAGTGAAACCGGGACTTACGGCTTAACGTGCTCTCCGAGGCACGGAAACGGTGGTGTTGTAAATCTATAACAAATGTACGTAAGAAAAGTGTATTTCTCATTGGTACATGCCGGGTGGGTTTGAACCGACCTTTGTAGGATTTAAGGAACGCGTTCTTACAACCGAGCCACCACCGCGCCTGTTAAAAAAAGTTAGTTGACTGCCTTCGTAGTCTATAATAGCGGTTAAGACGGTTACAAGAGCTAAATTAATGTGTCAATAAAAACCATATCTCGTTTCTGTAGTAACGTCAATGGCTTAATGTGTATATTATTTTGTAATAAAAAAAAAAAAAAAAACAAAAAAAAAACAAAAAAAAAAACAAAAAAAAAAAAAAAAAAAAAAAAACTATGTACCTAGGCTCGAATCCAGGTTGAAAACACAAAAAAAAATACATTTCTCGAATCGTTACGCTAGCACGTTTATAGTTTATCACAGCTCTTAGACACAGACACAGAGATCCTAGACCTCTACTGTTGGAAATGGGTATTTGAGAATTATCTAGATTATTTGACACTCGCTAGAGCACAGACGAGCTGGCGAGGGTCTCATGTCATTTTAATGCTCAACGTGCTCTTCTCCTCACTAGAACGGTGGTGTTGTAAATCTATGACAAATGTAGGTACATACGAAGGGTGTATTCCTCATGACAGGCTTCGAACCAAACACCGAGCTATCACCGGTCTGGTCTAGTCTACAGTAAAATTTACTAAATGTGAACGTCTGATTTGAGGGGGCAAAGGGTTATGGTCGTAATGATACTTTTTAGATGTATATTGCTACTTTAAAGTTATATAATCAGACAGATGTATGAAGCCAAACTGCCCTCTTTACTATCACTATTCACTTTATTTCGTTTCTAAACATCAACTAACAAAATTCCAAAAACCTTTTCACTGCGAAGTCTATTGAACTTTTGAACGAGAGGTTTTCGTATGAGGGTATCTACTTATTCTAAACGATAATGTTTTTGCTCATTTCAACTAGTGTACAATTTAGATTAAAGGTATACTCACGACCTTAGTCGGTTACAGGGTTACTAGTCATGTAAAATAAATCAAATGTTTATTTCATTATTATTCTAAATTATCATTTAATCCACAACATAACTGCCTCCGTGGTGTAGCGGTTAAGTGCGTGGATATTTAGACGCGGAGGTACCGGGTTTGATACCTGGTCGGGACACAATAATTTATTTAGTTTCATTACAGCCCCTAGAACACAGCGTCCTAGACCTCCACTGCTGGAGATGGGCCTTCCAGAATATATATCTGGAGAATTTGGCCTACACTCGCCACGCTGGCCAGACGGCTTGGCGAGGATATCATGTCAATTTATTAACGATTCCACGAGTTGGTATTAGGATTATTTAGTTTATGTGTGATATTTCTCGTGTTTAGTACGCTAGGACATCGACAAGCTTGCCACGTTTTATGATGGGCCTATAGTTAAGTTGGCTAAATGTTAATTCGCTTCTAAAAGCGTGACATCTGACCACCCCGAAAGGGGTACGGTCGTTATGATACTTGCCACTTCTCATGATTTGCCTGTGACTGTGTGAATTTATTAACGAGACCGACGCCGACGGCTTATCGTGCTCTCCGGCACGGGGACGGTTTTGTAAATCTATGATAAATAAAAAGAAAAGTGACTTTCTCGTTGGTACATGTCGGGGTTCGAACCCACCTTATTAGGTTGTTAAGGAACGCGTTGTTACAACCGAGCCAAAACCTCACTTAAAAAAAGTATGCTAAAAAGATAATAATACAGCTGCATAATTTAATTTATATATACGAGGGGCGTTCAAAATATTCTCGGTATTGATACGTTACAACCTCTTTTATATATATATTTGTTACTGGCCGCTAAGATTCATCCATTGACATTAAAAAAAAGTAAAATTGGAACCGAGATGTTCTTTTGTTTTTCTGCAATTGCCGAACAAACATGAACACCATGAGCGAATTAACAATTTTAACGAAATTAGAGCACCGATCCGTCATAAAATTCTTGACAAAACAGGGTAAAAATCAAAAAACCATAAAAGAGGAAATGGATTGTGTTTACCGTGAGTCTGCTCCTTCTTTATCTACTATTCAAAAATGGTCAAGCGAATTTAAGCGTGGAAGGGAGAGTATTGAAGATGACCCTAGACCTGGCCGGCCTGTAGTGGCTACCTCACAAGAAAATATTGATAAAGTGGAAAAACTTATATTGGAAGACGGCCGAGTGAAGGTAAAATCTATAGCTCAAGTAACCAATCTCTCTATTGGTACCGTACATGACATTATACATGACCATCTTAATATGTCAAAAGTAAGTGCAAGATGGGTTCCGCGAATGCTGACGCTTCTTCAAAAGGATATGCGTGTGGCTTGCTGTTCAGATTTTATCGACCTGTGTGGTGAAAATCCCGATGAGGTGCTGCAAAAAATAGTTACTGGAGATGAAACCTGGGTTCATCATTATGACCCAGAGAGCAAACAGGAGTCCATGCAGTGGCACATTAAGGGTTCAGCTCATCCCAAGAAGTTCAAGGTAATCCCGTCAGCTGGCAAGGTCATGGCCACAATATTTTGGGATTGTGAAGGAGTTTTGCTTATCGATTATAAAGAAAAAGGTGTAAATATCACAGGGCAGTACTACGCTAACGTTATACGTCAATTAAGAGATGCGATCAAAGAAAAGAGGCGAGGAAAGTTAACCAAAGGTGTTCTGCTTCTGCATGACAACGCCCCTGTCCATACTGCTCATATTGCCAAGGCAGCTATTGTTGAATGTGGGTTTGAAACTGTTACTCATCCACCCTATAGTCCGGACTTAGCCCCAAGCGACTTCTTTTTGTTTCCCAATCTTAAAAAGGATCTGCGTGGAAATAAATTTTCTGACGATGAAGCGTTGAAGACGGCCGTGGAGGAGCATTTTTACACCAAAGATAAAAAATATTTTTATGAGGGATTAAAAAAAATAATTGATCGATCTTATAAGTGTATGAACATAGGGGGGGAGTATATTGAAAAATAAAAATATCAAACTTTTCGTACTTGTTTGTTTTTATCCACATACCGAGAATATTTTGAACGCCCCTCGTATATATATATATTTATATAATTTTTATTTATACATTTTGAAGATAATTAATTAATTTTTAGTTTTACAAGGCCCTTTTACAGTACTACTAGTATTTAATTTCATTTATAATAATTTAAGAATTTGTATTTAGTTTTGTGTTGGTATCTCTCAAATGCTACATTAACCTCCAGTCCTGTTCCTTGCCTATAGTTCCATAACACTCTCCAGGCAGGACAAATCAATGTATATTTCAATGTGTAAATTGTGCACAAGAATAACTAATAACTATTGACTTAACCGAATTCCGGTGGGAATGTATGGTTGTAACAGAATAAACAATAAACAATAATATAACCTTTTTATAATTTTAACGGGTCTTTACGCGATTTAGTCTTTACCAGTGACCACGGCCAATGCAACTTGGCTGAAACGTCGGGAGGTAAATCGGGTAAAGACCCGTTAAAATTATAAAAACTATTATGAATGTGCGCGAAAGTTTAAAAAGTTAAATATAACCTTATTAAATAAAACTTCAAATTGCGTTAGTCGAATAAGTACCAAAGCGAGGGGTCACCCCAAAATCTCGAGATTAGAATTACTATGCACATTAGTATTATCTCTAAACATTTTAACGTCGAGCGCTTAACCCGCGGGACCCGGGGTTCGATTCCCGGGAGATACCAAATCGGTGAAAGGCGGTTTTATATTAGGGTGAGCGAATACCACAGAGGGTGGTTTTTTGCGATTTCATTGAAATAGTTCCGTAGAAGTTTATTAAGGCCATTAAATAGCTGTAAAGATACAGCTAGATAATATAGAATGTTTATTACAATAATTATGTTTATATCTACTGTGTTATTAGTTTTATTTGTTATTTTTTCTTTAAATAAACTTTTATAAATTTTTTTTTTTTAGTTTTAAAGAAGAGAAGAGTGAACGCCGGAAATAGTGTTAACGGTGCCCTGGGGTCACTGATCGGCAGTCGAAATGTCAGTGACAAAGCTCGACTCGCCATACACAATGCCATGCTGGTACCAACACTTATGTATGGAAGTGAGACGTGGATATGTCAGAATACGCATGAGAATACCTTGACGGATCGCATACGTAATAACGAAATACGCAAACAGGTAGGTATGAAAGAAAGCATAGGGACAAAACTAAAGAAAGGAATGCTCCGATGGTTCGGGCATGTTGAAAAGATGAGTGAAGAAAGGTTGACGAACAAGATATATAATGCGAAAGTTGTGGGTAAAAGTAGCCCTGGCAGACCAAGACTCACCTACCACGATCAAATAAATAAAACAATAGCCGAAGGTGCAATAAAAAGCCATCGAAACAAAAGGGCATGTATGAAGAGGGTGATGAGTGTCGAAGAAACGAAAGAGGTATGTCGAGATCGTGACAAGTGGCGCTCAATTGTCTCTGCCTACCCCGCAAGGGATTTGGCGTGAAGATACCTATGTATGTATGTATGTTTTTAGTTTTATTAATAAGTATCTTCGACCGCCTCCGTGGCAACAAACGTTGCCGTGAACTCGGAAGGTCGTGGGTTCGATTCCCACCGAGGGCAAGTTGTACATTGAATAATTTGTCTCGGTCTGGGTGTTTAGTCAAGAGCTCGGCCTCTCTATCAATAGAAGCAAAACAAAACTTCTAGTGGTAGACCGGTCCAACACGCTAGAACTCACCGGTGCATTGAATCTGGAAACTGTAGAGAGCTTCACTTACCTGGGTTCTAGCATCAGCAACACTGGATCGTGCGAGGCTGAAATTCGACGACGCATCGGAATGGCCAAGAACGCCATGTCTCAGCTAAACAAAATATGGACGGCAGGACGATCTCCATAAAAACGAAATTCAGGCTAGTTAGATCACTGGTTTTCTCCATATTCCTATATGGCGCTGAGACATGGACTATAAAATGCGCTGACCGAAAGCGTATCGATGCTTTTGAGATGTGGTGTTGGAGAAAAATGCTGAGGATCTCGTGGACTGAGCATCGTACTAACGTATCGATTTTAAACCAACTAGCCATATCGACTAGGCTATCCACCATATGCCTTCGTCGGATACTCCAGTACTTCGGACACATTGCCAGAAAAGGAGGGGATAACCTGGAGAAACTTTTTGTTACTGGCAAGGTGGAAGGAAAGAGACCGAGAGGCCGTAGTCCGATACGCTGGTCCGACCAAATCCGCTCCACCACCAACACTAGCGTCCATGATGCTGTGCATGCCGCCGAAGACAGGAACGGGTGGCGTGCTATGATCAAGACGCACACCAATTCATCGGGAGGTCACGACCCTCATCAATGAGGAAACACGACGCAAGGAAGGAAGGGTGTTTATATGAATAATATGTATATATTTACAAAATAAAAAAGTATAATATGTAGTTTATCAACCATCTAGTTTCCGTAACACAAGCCTCGTAGCTTACCACGGAAACTAGATGGCGCTGTGTGACCTGTCTGGAAATATTTATTATTTATTTATTTATTATTATTATTATTTCATTAAATTAGTCGTTTTTTTTTGTTTCTAACCCATAATTAAGTGTCATGACGACCGTATCCTTTGCGGGGTCCGAACCACTGTTTTGTAAGGAACGAGTTCACATTTAGCCAACTTTACGATAGGCCATCATGTCAAGTAGCAAGCTCGTCGATATCTCTAGCGTACAAGACTTAAAAAATGTCACAAATAAATTAAATTCATTATAAAATAAAATTAAAATAAAATAACGTTAATTGGATCATAATCAAATAATTTCAGTTAGTGAGCACTGCCTTCTGTTTATTAATTATTGTGTTTGATTCAATCCTGTGCGCACTTTTGTAAAATGTAGTCTATCAACTTACTAGGAAATAATTAAAGACATTTTGGACATATTTTCATATGTAGGTATACCTACTCGTAATTATGTGAATATTTATAACATTTTTTTTCTATTTTGCTAAAATAATTATAAGTATAAACTCTATATATGTCTCGTCACTGAAGGGACTGTACATTTTATAGCGTTATAGAGTTGTCGTTAAATGGAGAGAAGAAAAATCAAAATTGGAAGACAAGCTAAACCAACCAAAGCCAATTGATTTCGACGCTTTAGGGAGTTTGACGTTAAATCGAGTGACGTTACATGGAGTTTACACATGTTCAAAAAAAATCCTAGTAAGTTAATAGACTACAAAGATTCAAAAATACACACAGAATTGAAAAACTTTGACAATATTGGATTGTGCGAGCGAAAGGAATACCTAAGCACCAAACCCTCATAAGAAGGCATCAGAACCACTATAGCAGAATCAGCTGTCTTTTAGTTGATAGTTATTTGTAATAGATTCCAAAAAATAAGTCATATAAGATAGTTAAATAGTCAGGTCGTCCAGGAACAGGAATCGAACCCGGTACCTCCGATTCTAAATCCACGGACTTAACCGCTAGACCACGGAGGCAGTCGCATTATATTATCCAATCAACGTCCGTAAAGAAAACTAATTAACACAGAGGTGTTACGAAAACAAATTACATTAATGACTGGGCGAAGCAAAACAAAATGGATTCCAAAAAAAAAACTATCTATGTCGTGTTTTACGAGTACAAGCGAAAGTATAACATGTCTTGTATTATAGGTACGACAACGACATGTATTTAAAAAATACAGGTTACGAATTTGCGCCGATTGGGTCGAGACGATGGGCCCATGGGGATACTCAGCCAGGCGTCTGGTCAAGGAGTTGTCCAAACGGCTAACGGAAAAGTCTGGAGACAGGAAAGCTGGCAATTATTTCTCCCAACGTATTAGCTTAGCTACGAGTATACAGAGGGGAAATGTTGCCAGTCTTCTTGGGACTATCACTGAAGGAGGACATTTTTTACTTATAGTTTATTTTTCATTAGGTTTAGTTTATATTTATTTAAATTTTTATTTAAGTAAATTTAATTTATATTGTAATTCTTTTATACTATTTGTATATTACTTCAATATAAATAAATATACCTATATACAAGTGGCAATGGTATGACCTCTACAAATTGACAAATTACGTATTTTTTGATTTTTCGTCTGTTCCGTGTATACGGAGTGATTTTGTATGCTTTTACTTTAGACCAGTATGTTATTCTATTGATAGAAATAAACAAATTTGCTTAAGAAAGTACATGTCGGAAATGAAAATTATTATCGGCCAAAAAATTTTACTTCCGACATATTATAGTTTTTTAGGAAAAGTTGTTAGTTTCTATCAATAGTTTTGATTCAAATTCGTATTTATTGCCAAAAAAAAGGTGGAATAATCTACCAAAAAATATACTACTACACTGTAAGGAAAAATCGAAAATACGTAATTGGTAATTACTTACGCTAATATGCGATTCTATTGATAGAAACAAGTATTTTTTTCTAAGAAACCATATGTCGGAAGTTACAAAATTTTTAGCTTTTTTTTTTTTTTTAATTGGCTATATATGATTAAAAATCAACAGTATGTATGGAGAAGCCAAAGAAATTGTTATTTCCGACATTGGTTTCTTGGAAAAAGTTGTTTGTTTCTATCAATAGAACAACACCCCGTATTTGGACTTCTTTAAAATTATAATTTTAACAGGTCTTTACGCGATTTACCTTAGATACATATTCTATATATCCAGTAATCAATAGGTTTCGACGCCGGGAAAAATCGCCCGGTGTCGCCAAGGATAATTATAAGTGTCGTGTGTCGTGATTTCTAAAAACTTCTAAAGTGATAAGTGGGTAGGTTTACATCTAGCGCCCAGTATGTACGAGACTACACTGCATAGCTTCAGTCGACCCGTGACCACGGCCAATGCAACTTGGCTGAAACGTCGGAAGAAAGAGGTATGTCTCTAAGGTAAATCGGGTAAAGACCCGTTAAAATTATTAAAACTATTATGAATGTGCGCGAAAGTTTAAAAAGTTTAATTCTTTAAATTTGTATTTTATTATTTTGTTTTATTCAGTCCGGTCCTCATACATATACGAGTATGATGTAGGTATTTGTATTACGTGAAGTGAAACCTTAAATCTGCTGCCGGTAGCTGACATTTTGGCCAGATAGAGTTACTCGGTGGCCCACTGTGCGACGCCCAACTTTAACCGGCTAATTTGGTTATGTACAAAAAATATAAGTAGTTACTTTTTTTTTTTCATTACGTTTTATCCTCTAATTTACTAAAACAAATATATTTATTTTATTTATTTAAAATTTTATTGAACTATGTACAAAAAGTAAAGTATCATCACGACCGTTTCCCTTTCGGGGTGGTCAGAAACCACGCTTATAAATAATCGGATTCACATTTAGCCAACTTTACTATAGGCCAATCATGACAAGTGACAAGCTCGTCGACGTCTCCAGCATACCAAACCTGAGAAATGTCACAAATAAATTAAGTATTCATTTACACTTATAAATATGTTTGTGTCCCGACCAGGAATCGAACCCGGTACTGAGTCTAAATCCACGAACTTAACCGCAAGACCACTGAGCATTATTTTAAAGATTAATAAAAGTCCATATTAATTTGTAACTGCCTTCATGGTCCAGCGGTTAATACTATAGATTTAGACGCGGAGGAACTGGGTTCAATTCCTGGTAGGGACACAATCATTTATTCGTAATATTTATCTAGGCTAGAGACATCGAGCTTGCTACTTGTCATAATGGGCATATAGTAAAGTTGGTTAAATGTGAATCCGCTTTATTAAAAGCGTGGTTTCTGACCAACCCGGAAGGGATACGGTCGTAATGATACTTCACTTTATAATTTGTTGTTCCTATAAAAATATCGAGACATGCTCATGCCTACATTTTACCGCACCTAGACAACTGACATTAATCTGACAAGCGCGACTATACTTATGGATGCAAATAAGCACTATGGGATGACCATAGGTGGGAAAGAGATGACAAATATTCTGTGCAGCCACGCGTAAACGTGAGCCCCACCAAGCGGAATCATAAAAGACATTTCTCAGTAGCAATAAGTCGTATGTGCAAATACTCAGGGGAAACTTGCCTCTTTAATTCCTATACAAGATGCGAGCAACCTTTTTCAGTATCCGACTAAACTCTACTTTAGGTATTGGAGAATACTCGTACCTACATGATATGAAATTTACGAAACATTAAAGGTCAATAAATCGTGTTATTTTTATTTTTTATACGTGTCTAAACTGTTTTCAAATTTATTGTTTATGCATGTTGATCACGAATGCCTTTGTAAGCAAGAGTGGGGCTCCCTGTATCACAGACCTTCTGGGTCATAGTACAGGGATCCCCGTATTCACTGATTGATGTATCTAGGTTTTTAAGTCAATAAACGTTTTTATTATTATTATTATAAATACACTATATAAATATAAATAATATTATTTATTAATGATAAATTAAAGAATAATAATAATAATATAAAGCATTTTTTTGTTGGAAAGCTATTTGATAATAAATGTTTCCGCAGTCTACGTCTAGGAGCTCTTTCCACTGTTCCACATTCAGTGTGTCGCACGAAGCTATTGATATTTAAAGCGTATATCCGCAGCCGATTTACGTATGCCGCGCCGGCCTGGTACGCTCTCACCTCAGCTACGCTGAGAGCACGTTTGCAAGCGCAACAAAATCTGATACTCCTTACAATTATCGGCGCCTCGCCTTACGTGTGGAACGATGTTATTCATGGGTATATTCGGATGTAAACAGTAGACGAATTCGTACGTCGTCTGGCGACAGATTTTCCACTTGTGAGAAACCTGGCCCTGCACGACCTACACACCCGTCTGCAGGACGCCAGACAAAGTTACGCTCGACACCTGCTACCGGAATCACGGAGTCGTAATCGAGGCCCACCGCCAGGCTCGTATACTTCAACCTTTAATGGTTATCCCATGCCCTGTCCTTAGTACACAAATACCTTGACACATTGATTCCCCATCCCCTTGCGGGAGGTGTGAGAAGACCAGTTAGTAGTGTTCCACATCGCTCTCAATGTGGAGGCAACGTCGGGGCACTCGGCCACCACGGCCTTTACTACAGCAAGAGCACAGGTCTCGTCCCAAGGCACACCGGCCTCAATGACATCATTCGTCGGGCCCTTGTGTCTTTGAGTTCGCAAGCCATATCGTCATGATCGTAGAACAGTGTCGGATTTAAAAAAATACCCATAATTTTGCATATATATTTATATATAGTTTTATATTGTTTGTGGTCTGTTATTTATAGTGCAAATATTAGAAAGGGTTCCAAAATGAAATCTAGAAGGTTTGCACTTATTATGAGACTTAAAAAGTGACAAAAAAACAGTCGAAATGACAGTTGAATGGCCGCCATGAAAATTTTAAATATAGCAGATCCGTCACTGTTCTACGATCATGACGATATAAGAACCCAGTGGCATGGCCCGCAACGATGGCAAGCGCCCGATGATATGACGCTGGTTCCAAGTTTGACTTTAGTGTGGGATGCCACCTGTGTGAACACCCTGGCGCCTTCCCACCTGTCCTTGACCTCTAAAGACCCAGGCGGCAGAAATACATCCAGCTTATTAGATGTGTTTTTGCGCCGTTTGGAGTTAAGACTCTCGGGCCGTGGGGACCAAGTGCACAGGAAATTTGCGTTGTTAAAACACACCTCTGAAGAAACTTTGATGACATGACGTTATAAATATATTCTCAGCATGCTGAAAATCCATAATAAACAGCGCTTAGAACACTTTGAAGCTTAACGTGAACACAGGATATATCAGTAACTATATGCATAAACGAACATAAAAAGAATTCATAAATTGTACGAACATTCCTAACCGTCAAATGGAAACAAGTTAATTCACGCCAACTGCACATACGACATTTTGATTCGCAACGCGGCGCGATTGTTTCACGTATTTTTGCCCGCGCTTTTAGCCGTAAGAAATATCACGCCCATTCGACCGTTATGATTTTGGCGACGTAATACACAAAATATATGTATCCCTCTCACACACGTGGGTCAGCTTATTGTGATCTCTTTTTAACCTTCACGGGCTATTGCACAGTGGGTTGCGTGAGTAGATATAGCTGTCATAAAAATAGACCTTTTTGAGTCTTCGCGACTCGCTTTCCTTCGGATTTTAATGAAATTTTTTGTTTGTTTACCACGAGTGGTCATTCTTAGATAATATTTATAGCAGAGATTTGTTTTAAGTGAGTCTGGATTTTATAAGAGGAAATATAAATGATAGTTTTTGTTTTCAGTAATTTTTCGGTTACTGTTAGGGATTTTTTTTTTTTTTTGGCAAAAGTTATAAGTTTTAAAAATCCTTATTGAATATTTTCTTATTTTCAAATATGTCTAACTAGGTAGGCTAAATATGGGGCGACAACAACATATCCAGAAAGACAATTCACATCGTCAGAACACTTGTCTTCTCCATTTTTCAGTACGGTTCGGAGACATGGACCATAATAGCCGCTGATAGAGCATTGATGCGTTTGAGATGTGGTGCTTACGTCGATAGCTCATAATCCCTTGGACCGCGCGACGTACTAAAATTTCAGTTCCAGTTTGCCGAAATTCTGCCACATCGCAAGAAGAGGTGACGGTAATCTAGCAAAACTTCCTCCGAGAAACGGGAATCATGATGTTGTAAATCTATGACAACGTAAGAAAAATTTAGTTCTCATCGGTACATGCCGGTAGTCGACCTCACATTTAGGATGTTAAGGAAAGCCTTCTTACAACTGAACCACCACCTCGCTTTTATTTATTTATTTGCTAGGTGTTAGGGGGACTGATAGTGGTAATTTTCCCCAGTCTGCCGGAGCGGGGCAGTACGCGTATATCCACCGTTCGTGTCGACAAACCCAGTAAACTGTATCCACACGTTTCGGGATCAGGCTCGAACTGCCGTCATGCCTAAACAAGCCGGCATAGCGTTAGTGACTGATGTCAGTCGCATGATTGTCTGATTCCAGTTGCGAACATTCATGGACCTTGCGCGCCACTTACCTTCCATGATGTAGGCGGAAGTTCACATGTCGTGCTAGTAGGTATATAAAAAAAAACAAATAAACTATGTACCTACCTACGTATAATTAAATAAGTTTATAATACCTAAATATTTCTAAAAGCCCCGGGGTGTCTTTAATTCCTTAACAGAAATTAACTACATCTCCGCAAAATCCGAACGCAACACGATTGACATAATCAGACACAATGGAATTGCAATAGAATAAATTTAGTCCCGACCCCATGCGAACCGTCCCATTGTGCCGGCCAAATGTTTACACGTACGACTCAAAACACCCTCGCGATCAGTTGTCACGTTATTAACAGAAAAATTGGCTATATTTGTGGCAAAAAAAAAATACAAATAACCGTCCTGTTTCACCCAGCTTTGCCCGTTAGGAAGATAAATTTATTCTTTAACTAGTCTACTACGAGTAGGTATATACAAAATAATTTGTTGGACCATTGTCTTTTGAGCATTATAACAGTTTTTACACTGTGTAGTTTTATTAGTATGTACCTATTTAGTATGTAGGTATATGTATGTTTATTATACTTATTTATTTACATATTATTTATTTAATTTATTTGTGATATTTCTCGAGTTTGGTACGCTAGAGACATCGACGAGCTTGCCACTTGTCATGATTGGCATATAGTAAAGTTGGCTAAATGTGAATCCGCTTATTTATCAGCGTGGTTTCTGACCACCCCGAAAGGGAAACGGTCGTGATGATACTTTACTTTATTATACTTATATAGGTATATTACGTAGGTCTATATTATTTCTTAGAATTAAGATAGTAAATAATGTACATTATTCAATAATTTTATTTTTTTCTATTTTGTGCACCTACTCCTGTCACTTAAAACTCTCTTATTGTCCTTAAGGTTAACAGGCAGAGAATGTCTAACGACATTATGTTAGCCCTTTGTACTTATTAGCAATAAAGTTTTTAAATAAACAGTGCTCATGGAACACGGTAGGTCAATACTGTAGGTCTTACAATAATAATAATAGTTAATATTTATTTCGAATAACAAGATTCATTGTGTTAGTAACAAACAAACTTCTAACTATGTTAGTCCTAATCTAATTTACAAAATGTTATATACATATACATAAAGTAAAGTATCATCACGACCGTTTCCCTTTCGGGGTGGTCAGAAACCACGCTTATGAATAAGCGGATTCACATTTAGCCAACTTTACTATAGGCCAATCATGACAAGTGACAAGCTCGTCGATGTCTCCAGCGTATCAAACTCGAGAAATATCACAAATAAATTAAATGTATTTATTTACATTAATACATATTATTGTGTCCCGACCAGGAATCGAACCCGGTACCCCCGAGTCTAAATTCACGGACTTAACCGCTAGACCACGGAGGCAGTCAAACGAAGTATCCACACAATAAATGAGGCATGTTTTACTAAGCCTAATAGAATAACTCTTGTCAGTCTCAAGGTCAAATCAGAGCGCTAACATATTAGTCCAGAGTAAGACAATACAAAATCACGCATAATAATAATAATAATATAATATATAATAGAATAATAATAATTTATGGAATGATCTACCTGTCATCATACGACAGGCAAATACCAGGTCATTAAAAAAGAAACTGGTGTATTCACACTTCTTAAATAGCTCCTGACAGCGTTAGTAAGTAGTATATATGTATGTTTATGTACAATAATGTGTATTATTAGTATTTAATATATATTATATAAAAAAGATTTTTAGATAAATAATAATAAGTTTATTTAAACAAATACATATTTTTTTAACTTAGATAACAGTTATGTACGGCAAATAGTTAAAACTAACTTCAAGACTAGTTGGGCTGTATTTATCCAAATATATTTAGTTAACAGAAGACAAACATACATAGGTACAGACAAATGTTCTTTAGCTTTTATTAGTATGGATATCTGCAAAGAATTGTTAAAGACAGTTTTTTTTTTCACCATATTGGTATCTCGGGGCAGATGCGTGAGTGAAGCGTCTCATTGTCGCAGCGTCCGCGTCGGGTTCGATTACGGTCGATGTCATTTCGAGTACAGCTTTATTTATAATCTTGTCGACGATATATCGAATTCAATTCTTATTAAATGTGACATTTCAAAGTATTTTATTATTCAATTTACTTCAAAATTAAAGTTATGATTTCTACTTATAGCTAAATCTGATTGTTTGAATTAATCTATTTAGATGGATGTCATAATTATTTACATTAGGTTTTTTAAGTATTATTATTATTGGTGTTTATATGTATAAAATGTATATATTTACAAAAAAAAAAGTATAATATGTAGTTTATCAACCATCTAGTTTCCGTAACACAAGCCTCGTAGCTTAGCACGGAAACTAGATGTGACCTGTCTGGAAATATTTATTTATTTATTTATTGTGTGTATCTTACTTCGAATAAAAATTTGTATATTTAAATATATATATATATATATTATTTTTTCGAGCCTCTTGTCTGATGGGGCTATAGTAAAGTTAACTGTGTGGTTCTGCTTCCAAAAGCTTGGTTTCTCTTTGTGACAACCCTGCAAGTGTTACGGTCGTGATTATTTTATTTATTTGTCACTTTTGTGTAATTTAGTAAACGTGAGCGAGCTCCTTTACGAGCTCTGGTTCCTGACAATTGCAAATAATAGTCTATAAGTTGAGCCGTAGAATAAACGTAGTGGAATCGGGTTTGTCATTTACGTATTTCATTATTTGCAAAAAAAAACAAACATCGATATGTATATAGATAATAGCCGCTTGCCACATACCAACATTGGAGGGGTAGTACGAACCGACCAATTAGTTGGAGGCGTGCGAATCGACCAATCAGGTGCGATTACAAACTAATAGACTTTTGCTATTTAGATTAGTTTCGTAGGAATGTTTCTAAATCAGTGATTGCGATACGTCAAAGAGTTATACGAGTATGTATAGTATTGGCATGATTGGTTATGAAGTTGGCTAAATGTTAAACCGGCTTCTTTGAAAAGCCTGGTTTCTGAACACCCTCCAAAAAATGATCGTAAAATAAATAAAAACATAAGAATGACAATTGATAAACTGTTATGAATAACGTTCTATGTTGACTTAACCTTATTTTAACAAATAAACTTTATAATAAAATTTGACAGCTAATTGAAAGCACGCGGGGATGGAAAAAAAACGCCATAACTTCCATTATACAGATGCCGATAGGAAATTTTTAAATCATCAATTATGTTAACAATATGGATTTGAAGATGTCTCTTCAATGGGGCTATTTCATAACAAAAGAAACAAGCCATAGTCCGAAAACATATGCCGTTGTCATAGACGTATAAATAAACGCACACACTTTAATTCAAACTTCATTGCATACGCAAAAACATTCTCTGACTGCCAAACTTAGGAACAATGACTAGCATATTTCCTAATAGTATGATAAAACGGAGATAGCTATGTTTGGTATTTATATGACGGTCAAAGTCCGAAACGCGGACCCAAAGTAACCGACAACACCTTCAAAATTAGTAATCTGAAGTCACACGTCTATCTCAGAACCGATGCCCATTTAGTTATTATTTAAGGTACACTAACAGGTTTACAATTAATACATATCAAGCACTTGTTTACAATAATTTATAAGGTCGGAATTGAAACTGGAGGGCAGTGAACACGGCATGCTACACATACTCGTAGCTACTTGGATGATTAGAATCAACTGTGTTTTTCAGTTATAAAATTTAAGGTTTCATCCATTTTCATCATTATCA
This sequence comes from Tinea semifulvella, assembly GCA_910589645.1. Classification (NCBI taxonomy): domain Eukaryota; kingdom Metazoa; phylum Arthropoda; class Insecta; order Lepidoptera; family Tineidae; genus Tinea; species Tinea semifulvella. The sequence goes on along the minus strand of OU342592.1, from coordinate 13,242,728 downwards.
ATATATTAATACTATATATACGAGAATAAATGTATTATTATTAATGTAAATTTATGTTGAAAGTTATATATTATATTAGTATAAGTCAAAAAAGTCAATATAAGAATAGTAAAAAGTCACTTTACGTTAGTTTACAATCAATAACACTTGCCTCTTAAATAGACTAACATTTGGGTTGAAAATGTCTAGATTCACAGTATCGCTGAAAAGGTCATTAAATAATACACACGGATAAATAGTTTGATGCGTACTGCCAGGCGTTCTACACTAGTTATCTCTGGAAATTGTACATGAGGCGTGCCTTTAACACGCTTCGTGTACAATATAATAATGCATTTAGATGTATTCTAAAGTTGCCCTGGAGGTGTAGTGCGTCTGGTATGTTTGCTGAGAACAGAGTCGACGACTTTTTTGCCATACTCCGCAAGCGGCACGCCTCTTTTGTGAACCGACTGAGACAATCTGATAACGACATAATTAAGGCTATTTTTGACATAAGGTCGTTTGACCTTATTAATTATAAATTTATTTAGATTATAGTTTGTATTAAAATTAGAATTATTGTTTAAATTAATTATGGGTCTTTAAATGCCTGAAATAATATATATTTAATTTAATTTAATTTAATAGGGTTATTATAAGAGCTGTTGATTTTAAGTAAGTTGATTCAAGAAGCCTTTATACTAGGAGACTCAGAGTGGAATGACCCCCGATGAACCCCGCGCCAGATATGGATAGATGACCTGGAAAAGGTCGCTGTTGGAGCTCGATGATGGTGGCGGAATATCGTGAAAAATAGCGAGCCTTGGCCTATATCCAACAGTGGACAGATATAGCCTGATCATGATGATCATAAAATGTTAAAATGATAAAAAAACTGGGACAATTATAAAATCTATTTAAAAACTGGGTGTAATCAAAACTTTTTCATTATGTAGGTACATTACATTAGAAGCCTAGCGATGCAATGTAAATTTAAAATGTTTTTATTATTATTATTTTTAAATTCGTTTATTTAGTAAATAGGCTTTAAATTGGCATTTTTTAAAATATATTAGTTACATACAATAAATAAGACACAACAACAAAACTAAACAGAACAATAATATAATAAATGGAGAAATAATATTTTATCGCCAACTTGTATTATTATTATAATTTTTCTTTCTATTTAGCAATATTTGTACATTATTATTTCTCGCCAAACAATAAAGGTTTGTTGGTTACAATTTATATTATTATCACTAAAATTTTATTTGCATTATTGTAAAGTCAATTTAGACCTAACGCCAACGTTTAAAATTGTATAAGACGTAGATCCTGTCTCATGCTTATTCGTTTACATAAATGGCAGCGTTCCCATACAAATTTCTGTATTTAGCGAACAAATGCCACTAAGGAAGTATTCAGTTAACGGCCCTAAGCCAATATTTTTATCACAGACTTAACAAATGATACACTATCGTACTATAAAAACTAAAACAGTATGTGATAAGAGGGCTGGCAGTTTTTTCGCGCAGTAAATCAGCATCGCTGTGCAGCCGGGGTATGCTGCAACTAACCATGTTAATTCGTTGGTGCTAAACTGGATTTTGGGGGCCAATAGTTGACTAGCATCAAATATGTATGTCCCGTCTATGGTCGGTTCCCTTTCAATGTGTTTGTATGATTAGTATTTTTAATATTGCGAAATTGGATTAAGTTTGAAATTTAAGAATGGTGGAGTGCATATTGTCGCACACAAAAGCCATCGAATTTTCGAAATATTAATCGTAAAATTTTTGTAAAAAGTAATTTTAAAGATTTTTATTAAAGTAAAGTATCATCACGACCGTTTCCCTTTTGGGGTGGTCAGAAACCACGCTTATAAATATTAAGTGCGTGGTTTTAGACCGGGTTCAATTCCTGGTCGGGACACAAAAATATTTATTAATGTAAATAAATACTTACATTTAAGTAATATTTAATTAATTTGTAATATTTCTCCAGTTTGGTACGCTGGAGACACTGTCGAGTTTGCCACTTTTCATGATTGGCTAAATGTGAATCCGCTTGTTTATGAGCGTGGTTTCTGACCACCCCAAAAGGGAAACGGTCGTGATGAATATTAATTAAATGTATTTATTTACATTAATAAATATTTTTGTGTCCCGACCAGGAATCGAACCCGGTGCCTCCGAGTCTTAATCCAGGGACTTAACCAGGAGGCAGTTTGAGGCGGAGTGAGCGGTGATGTTGTAAATATATGACAAATGTACGTTAGAAAATGTATTTCTCATTGGTACATGGTTCGAACCGACCTTGGATTTTAAGGAGAGCGTTCATACGACCTACCACCGCTCTCAAAACATACATATAATAATACATATATATACATATATATATATATATATATATATATATATATATATATATATATATATATATGTATTATTATATGTATAACATGTATTGTATATGTAGTATTAGTATGTATTGTTTATTTAATATTTACTTGGCACTCTGCCTGTCACATGTTTTCAAAACTCCCAAAGGTTAGCTGGTGGATAATGCCTTAGGCATAAAGCTCGCCTGTGCACATTAATTTTAAGGTATTTTAGTTTTTGTGTAATAAAGCATTTTCTATTTATTTATTTATTATATTCTGGACAATTTGGCCCTCCATAGTTGCTCCATATATAAAAAAATGCATATTTTTGTCACTTTATTTTTTTTAGATATCACGACTCATTCAATATCCTGGGCTATATCGGGCGATTTATCGTGGCGTCGAAACCGATTAATTTGTAGATTCCACAATAAAGATAAATTATAACCCGTCACGATTGAAATTGTTATGTTTATTTATTTCGATCGCTTCACGTACTATTCTAGGGTTATAGGACGTCATCTCTGACAACGACATGTGACCCCAAGACCATCTATGTCTATAAAACTGTTCTCCTTTGTTTTACTTGTTTTATTTAGTTTTTTTTTTTTTTTTTTTTTCATTTATTAACATTTGTTTATTATTATTAGCTGTAAAGTTTATGCAATTATAAGTATGTGGTTAACGCGGTCTCTTATTGTTGTTAAATGATAAAAACCTGTGCAATGATGTTTGTTGAACCTAATAAAGAAAAAAAAACTAAAGAGGTACTTACACTAGGAATATTATCGTTATTGCAGACGTTTTCACTAAGCAAGCGATCTCTGATCTCCCACGCGAAGATAGAAGGACATTCTCTCTTGTAATCCGCGATCTTGGAGACCACGGGCGTGGTCGCCACCCGTGGTTTTGAACCACCGATGGCGCGCGGCTTGATGGACCCCGTCTCGTAGTATCTGCAATCAAAACTAAAACTGAAGTCGGAAGGTACTCTTTTTATTGTAAAAAACTAATTGTAGTCATAGGTACCTACGATAAATCATAATAATTATATCTTTTTTTTATACTAGCACGACATGTGACCTTGGTAAGAATCTGATGGTAAGTGGCGCGCAAGGTCCATAAATGTTAGCAACTGAAGTCAGATACTCATAACTGCCATCAGTACCTAACACTATGCCGGCTTGACTAGATGCTTTTTCACACTTCGCTTGTAGGACTCGAAGTTATAGGAAAGTGGAAACACAGAGACTGGAAGAACATTCCACAACTTTATCGTACGACAGATGTAGACCTCCCAGAGGAGTGATGGCAAGAGACCCGACGGTATGACCGGAAACTTGGTAGGTCCCTGGTGTGGGATGCGACATGTCACATGTGTAGACACATTAGCCCCATCATACATCCAGGCGACCTCGTCAAGCGCGGGGATTTTCATTGAGAACCTCAAGCTGCGCAAATACGCTAACATCGGTACAGGTTACGAATTTGCGTCGTTTGGGGGTTAAGAAGATGGGCCTATGGGACTTGGAGCTGTCCAAACGGCTGAAAACAGGAACAGCTTGCAATTATGTTTGCCAACGTACTAGCCTTGCTATACAGAGGGGAAATGTTGCCAGCCTTCTTGGGACTATCCCTTATAGGTTTAGTTTATATAACATCTTTCCCTTTAAGTAGTTTTTAATTATAATAATAAATAAATTATAAATATTTTTCGTCACACATAAATATTCGTATTAAATCTAGTTACTTAATTCTGATAAAAATTATATTTACTCGTAGAATACGAGAACGCAATCATCAATTTTGCCAGAAAAAGAACTTATCTTACCACCAGAGATATTTAAAATTGTTACTTTTATGTCTTTCGAGGTTTGGTACAATAACTAAGAATACCTATTTAGTGGAATCCTTGAGGTAACCCGTTTGACAGCTGGAAGGGATGGTTCCGTGGAGGAGCTGTTAAGGATACGTCTTTACGGGTGTAAGAGCCAAAAAAAGAGTGTCGCGTTTTACTTATTTTATTTGGTACATTTTAATTATGTCCCTAGGTATTTGATATACAAATACATTAGGTACATTAGCATTAATTCAAAACACAATACAAATAGGTACCTACTTAGATCTATTAAGCAAAAATAAAAACATCTGCGCAAAACCACTCAAATAAAAATACAATTACACAGTTTATCCTACATCTTACAACCCTCTGCACACAGGAAGTGCCCACTCGTCATTGTTATCCATATCGATACAATATCGATCGCTAATCGATATGTCGATAAAGTCGATAAAGCTCCCCTTCTTGTAGGTACAGCGTATTTATTTCTTTTACTTGAAGTAGAATTTGACGAAAACAGTACAAATGTATTTGAAAAATTGACGTGGATGGCTTAAGGCCGGTAACTAAATCCTTCTTTAGTGGCATTCGTTCACTCAAATTGCCGCGTTACACTAATTTATGTACTTAAGTAACCAAATGCCACTAAGGAGCGATTCAGTTACCCGATCTAAATCCAGAATTAACAGCTAGTCTTGAATCTGATCTTGATTAACTACTCATAGTAAAGTATCATCACGGGGTGGTCAGAATAAAGAAGCGGATTCACATTTAGCTAAGTTTAATTATGACAAGTGGCAAGCTCGTCGGTCCCGGTTCCACTAATACCAACTGGTAGAATCGTTAATAAATTGTCATTAAAAATTGTCACCAGACGTGACCAACGTGGTGAGTGTTGGCCAAATTTTCCAGAAATTTCTGGAAGTTCTAAATCCAACAGTAGAGGTCTAGGAGCAGAAGAATTCTGTAGTTATTCCAACTAAATTCAAAGTTTAAAAACTGCATAATATTACTGTCAAAGTGGAGTTAATTAAAAAGTAATTTAGTCCCCTACACAAGTCCTTAAACAAATACGTGCCCGGGGCGAGGAGGTTATTTAAAACTACTGAAGATGAGTCAAACATGATTCAAGATTAATCTTCATCAACCAGTCGATCATCTCCGAAATCACGGGCTTTCTTGTGATAGAAGTGCATCTGAATGGCTCCTGTCACTGCTGGTGTACCCGCAATCTTAGAACCCTCTGGGATTGCGTGGAGCGATGGCAAGAGACCCGACGGAATGACTGTTAGGCCGTGGAAACTTGGCAGTTCTCTCGTGTGGGATGCGACGTGTGTAGACACATTAGCTCCATCTCACATCCAGGCGACCTCGTCAGGCGCAAGAAGTGCGGCGTCTTCTGTCGAGAATCTTAAGTGAAGTTGTGCAAATACGCCAACCTTGGTTACGAATTTTCGTCGTTTGGGGTCGAGACGATGGGCCCATCAGCTAAGCGCCTGGAGTTGTCAAAGCGAATAAGTCTGGATACAAGAAGGCTGGCAATTATTTTTGCCAACGTATTAGCCTCGTTATACAGAGGGGAAATGTTGCCAGTCTTCTTAGGATTATCTCGGATGGGACGTCTCTAGAGGATATTTTTTTATTTACGAGTATGGTTTAGTTTATTTTCAATTTTATAATTAAGGTAGCTTTTAATTTATATTTAATGTATGTTAATTTACTTTAAATAAAATATATGTGTATTTTATGTAGAGTGATCTTGACCTGCGAAACCTGCCTCAGTGGTTACAACCGCAGATTTACCGGAACCGGGTTCGACTCCCGGTCAGAACACAATAATTTATATAATTTACTTGAATTACTTCATGAGTTTGTTACGCTATTCATCATCGTACCCTAGTGGTACCCTACGAGGTATGTACGAATTTTTTATAAATTTACTGAACCGATTAGTATCAAATTTTATCTAGATAAGTATCAACGTGGTCGTATTTCTTTCGGAGTGGTCAGAAAATACGCTTTTTATAAAAAAAAAGTGGTTACACATTTAGCTAATTTTACTATATCGTCGATGTATCCAGCGTACCATACTCCTGAAATACTACAAATAAACTGTTGTAGCTAGGAATCAAACCCGGCACATCCGCATATAAATCCACGCTAGACCACATAGCAAAAAAATGAAAGTCGACGAACTACGAGTATATTAAGTGGGGTATCATAGAATAGGTATTTTTAAATATTTTTTATCCTTTTTTATATTAAAAAAAATATATTTTTAGGCGCGGTGGTGGCTCGGTTGTAAGAACGCGTTCCTTAAATCTTACAAGGTCGGTTTAAACCCACCCGGCATGTACCAATGAGAAATACACTTTTCTTACGTACATTTGTCATAGATTTACAACACCACCGTTCCCGTGCCTCGGAGAGCACGTTAAGCCGTCGGTCCCGGTTCCACTAATACCAACTTGTGGAATCGTTAATAAATTGTCATAAAAAATGACATCATATCCTCGCCAAGCCGTCTGGCCAGCGTGGCGGGTGTAGGCCACATTCTTCAGATATATGTTCTGGAAGGCCCATCTCCAGCAGTGGAGGTCTAGGACGCTGTGTTCTAGGGGCTGTAATGATAAAAAAATTATAATATTTTAAAACCAGAAACAAATGTTTTTTGCAAAAACAACAAAATAATACGGAAAAAGTAAAGAAGAAATATCCTTTCCGGCAACAAATATGGACATTAAAATAAAACCCGGGCACGTTCCCCGTTGAGGAAGCAAGGGGCAAGCAGCAGGAGTGCTTCTAATTAGCTGCCCCTTTTACCTTTGACCCTAAGGAGGTACCCTTTTCATCCCTTTTTCTTGGCATAATTGGCATGATAAGAATTTCGGCAACGTGTGGGAACTTTCGGTCTAAAGGGAATCCAACTCGATTCGTTACGGATTAAAGGACATGCACACCAGATGCGTACGTAGTCATGGTGCATATATGCGGTGACTGTAACTATTTTGATATGTGAAAATGTATTTTAACATGGCAATTGTTATTTCCCCAGTCTGCCGGGGCGGGTTACGTTATAGCCCTATTTTCGAGAAAGAGAGAGAAATTGAAATATTGTTGATTTTATTGGAGAACTTATAAATAAATAAATGTCCTGAAATCAAATGATTTTTTTCATGCTGTTAAACATAGATTAATTTAATCATATTTTAAGACGTTAAATAACCGTTTGTTATAGATTGTTTTCTTAGTCAGATAAAACATTAAAACTTAATTACATGAATAAATATTTTTTTACTTTAGGCGTTTGTAAATGTGTTACGTTATAGCCCTGTTTTCCCTGCATGCGTAGTTATTTAGCAGTGTTATTTCCATTATAGGGAGAAAATAAACAGTTTGTTTGCAACACGAGTGGTCTTCGGTTTGAGACCCGGTAGTAGGAAATCTCAGTTTGGGATCTGTCATATTAGCTTACGTTCCCATATTTAATAATAAATACAACATTATTTTATCGATCGATATAATGCTTTTGTCAAATTAATTGTCAAAAAGTACAGCATTTTTTTTTTATATTCACGACCTTCCGGGGTGATCAAAAACCACGCTTATAAAGAAACGGATTCACATTTAGCCAACTTTACTACAGCAATCATGACAAATAGGTGGTAGACAGACTGATAGTGGTAATTTGTCCAGTCTGCTGGGGCGGGGAAGTATCCACTGTTCGTGCCAATAAACCCAGTAAAGTGTCTCCACACATTTCGGGATCAGGCTCGAATTGCCGTCATGCACAGTCAAGCCGGCATAGGCACTGATGTCAGTCATGAGTGTCTGATTCCAGTTGTTAATCATTCATGGACCTCGCACGCCACTTACCATCAGGTGGGCACAAGGTCACATGTAGTGCTAGTATATAATAAAAAAAAGTTAATATGAATTAAATCACTTAACGTTTGCCCCCATTTATATTGTAGAGGCAGCTATGGACTTAAAAGTTTATTTCTTAAAAAACCAATGTTTACAAAATCGCTATCTGCCGACAAGGCATTATAATAGCACGCCAAAGCAAATGGAATCCTATCAGCAAATTTTGGCAACCCCTTAGGCCTTGCGTAACCGAGTTACTTCGAAAATAACCACTCGAAAAACAATCAGGTTTATGTCATCATCAGATTTGCCCCCGCGTAACTTCCCTATCCCTGCTTAAATCTGCATTAAGGTACGCTCACACAAACGCGTTCAATATGCGTTCACGATGCCTCATGTAGAACACAGAGTCCTAGACCTCCATTGTTGGAGATAGCCCAGATGTGTTATGAAAATTTATTTACAAAAAGAAGTACAAAATTACTGATATTTTTTTTAAATTGGCAAGCTGAAGTTGTAATGGGCTTGAAACAACTGTCGCAGAACTGGAGTAGACGCAGAGTGGAACTACTCCGAAGACGGTCGCTGGTGGGACCTGGATGTGACGTTACGAGCCTTAGGAGGTCTATATCCAGCAATGGAGAGACACAGGCTGATGATGAAGCGTAAATATATATTATATTAAAAACTATATCAAACGAGAACCGACAATATCTGATTCCAGTTGCTAACTGGATCTCGCGCCTGATTGCAAATATAAAAAGGCGCCTCCGCGGACGCGTCTGTTTGACCTCCGCTTAAATCTGTCCCCCGCGTAAATCCGTCTCTTATCATTGAGCCGATCAAATCGAAACGAAAACGAATTATGTATGTAGTGAACATTTGGCGTTATTGTTTTTCTTAATAGTGGTTTTGATTTGGCTTTTGGGATTTTTTTGATGATTATTTTAGAAGTAGACGTACTAGAATCGAGACATGTTACATTTTAGTGTGTTTTTCACTAGAAATCGAACCCGATACCTTGACGTCTATATTTACAAATTTACAGAGCATTTGCTCCATTCCGATGTCGGGACACAATAATATTAATTAATTTAAATATTTAAAATTAAATGAAAATTAAATTTATTTGTGATATTTCTCGAGTTTGGTACGCTAGAAACATCGACAAGTCTGCCACTTGTCATTTTTTTTTTTTATACTAGCACGACATTACTTTACTGGGTCTATCAGCACGAACGGTGGATACTTCCCCGCCCCGGCAGACTGGACAAATTACCACTATCAGTCTGTCTACCACCTATTTGTCATGATTGCTGTAGTAAAGTTGGCTAAATGTGAATCCGTTTCTTTATAAGCGTGGTTTCTGATCACCCCGGAAGGGAAACGGTCGTGATGATAAAAAAAATGCTATTACTTTTTGACAATGCTTTAAGATCGATAAAAAAATGTTGCATTTATTATTAAGTAGGGAACGTAAGCTAATATGACAGATCTCAAACTGAGATTTCCTACTACCGGGTCTCAAACCGAAGACCACCCGTGTTGCAAACAAACTGTTTATTTTCTCCCTATAATGGGAATAACATTGCTAAATAACTACGCATGCAGGGAAAACAGGGCTATAACGTAACCCATTTACAAAAGCCTAAAGTCAAAAAAATATCTATTCATGTAAAATTAAGTTTTAATTATTTGATTTCAGGACATACTCGTATATCTGGAGAATGTGCTCTACTGTTGCCATGCTGGCCAGACGGGTTAGTGAGAATCAGTTATCAATTTTTATTCTGTTTCTTAACGATTTTCTTAGTTAATATTAGTGGAAACGGGAATAACAGTCTAAATTCAATTCAATTCAATTCATTTATTTTGCAAGTAGGCATAGTACAAAAAATGATGTATTCTGCGCTTTTACAAGTCTTAGTATCATCACGACCGTTTTCCTTTCGGGGTGGTCAGAAACCACACTTATAAATAAGCGAATTCACATTTAGCCAACTTTACTTTAGGCCAATCATGACAAGTGGCAAGCTCGTCGATGCGATGTCTCAAGCGCACCAAGTACAATTATGTTTTTACAATATTGATATGATATAATACAATATCATTTTATGATACATATTGGTGTATCTGGAGCAGTACATAATAACCATCATTTGAGAAGAGAAACAATAAAACAACAAAAATATTTTAAAATTACGAAATATTTTTTTTTTATTTTTTATTATAGCTGCTGTAGATAGGCATTGTCACACTATAAGCTAAGACAGACACAATTATAAAAATATAAATGTCAGTAAAGATATATGATAGCTGCTGTGTGATAGCGGCATGTCATACTAAAACCTAAGACATACAATTATAAAAAGTTCACTTATGATTATATATTTTAAAGTGGATGTCTTTATTCAAACCAATTTATTTTTATTATTTGGTATACGCAATAGCCCTACAGAATTCAAGTAGGAGTCAAGCGGAGGACCGCCACAGGGGTGCCAATTATAATAAAATATTAATATTATTTCTTTAAGTCTAGGGCGGTCGTGGGACAGCCCTGTAAAGTACACCCTGAATTAACTGGGTGTTTTCTCTGATTGGATTGTGGTGCTTTTTAAGTGTTTTTTGACTTTTAATGATAGAGGATGTTGTTTTGTAATAAACTACTTAATGCGGAAAAGTGTTTTTTAAAATATTTTTTATAACTAGCACGTCATGTGACATTGGCCCACCTAATATCTTTGGCACTTTGCAAATTGTAGCGACTTTTTTTTTAAATTTATTTTGTTCTTCCTTTATTTATTTAATTTTATTTTTGTTTTAGTTTTTTTTTTATTTATAAACATTAGTATTTAAATTGTTTTTTTTTTTTAATCTAAGTACGTTCGCATAGAAAAATTTACTGTACATATTATTTTACCAGAGTTTCTTATTACCAATTGTTATTACAGCCTATTGACCTGATTTATTCATTGTTGAAATCACTCAAGTTTGACGTCAACCTGAGATTCGTCTCAAATCCTCAAAATTATGTCAAGGAAGTAAACTCCACACATAGAGCGGGAAAATGTCAAGCGATTCGATAAACAATCGGCTAGTTCACATCGAAAACAATAGGGGAGCAAAGCCGATTCAATACTCTTTAGATAAAATCATACAATAAACCATTGAAATTTGTCGTAGCAGGGGTTACTACCACTGGGCGCAAACACCCCGCCGCGTAAGAAAACCATGTATTGTATTGATTAAATTCAAATATGTCTTAGTTTTTGTTCTTTATACGATTTAAACATGACTTGTGGGAACTTTGGCAATTTACGAACGCGTGGCGCGTCTTTCGAATAATCGATTTTGTTCTTTGTAATTCGCATAATGCTTGAATAGGGTTTTGTGTTAATTTGAGCATTTGGTGGCGCCTTGTAGTGTGACAGCATTGGGGTCAATGCATAACGAATCGAGCACTTCTATTATTTAAAAAAAAAAGTCAGTAACGCCAAAGGGCGTGATGTCAGAGATCGATACAGTGTTCTTACAAGAATAAGGTAAATGATTTTATTAGTGACAGAAATTCCTGATGGATTCGAACTACATTACGTTCGCCTTCTGTATTTTTACAATAACGTATTAAAATATTACAAAATTTTAAACATTATTCATCCTTTCGGAAACGCTACATAGATTTACTCTATTTTTATTAATATTGATCATTACAGTCACACGGAGTCCTTGACCTCCACTGCTCGAGATGGGATTTAGTTCAACACTAGCGACGCTGTTCCATATGAAGTTTGGCCAGGATCAGATGAAAATTTATTAACGATTCCATTGGTTGGTATTAGTGAAACCGGGAACGACGCGGACGGCTAAACGTGCTCTCTGGGAACAATGCTGTTGTACAAGTATTTAAATTTACATTATTTTTATTTATTTATTTAGTACACACAGCAGTACATATATTATCACACACATAACATAGTATAATTATAGCTTATCTAATATATATGTACCAATTAGGTGTCACAGCATTCACCAATATTATATACATACATATTATATATATATATATATATTATTAGATACTGCAACTGCAACTAGCTTCCGTCTTAGTTTTATTAAAATAATCGAACAACTTGGAACGTTCTTTAAAATATCCAAATATAGCATAACGCACGCCTGAGAACGCCTACGTGAGTGCACCTCTACAGTCTGACAATTTCAAATCATGCTATATTACACAAAACAGAACAAAAGCCTTAAACATCAATGAATAGTGTAACAGACCTGCCGAGTATTTTGGAGACGCATCCGTTGGAGACCTGGAGGATCCTGCTGATGTCGCAGGGCCTGGCTCCGGAGTGCGCCAACTCCACGATCTTTTGCCTGGTGGAGTCCGGCAAGGGTCTACCATTCACGTACACCCCCCCAAGCTGGTTAATACCACTATGACCGGCGGAGGAACAACCAAAAAGTGCTCCTCCGCCCATCGCAGCGCTATGCATTAGCTCGTCTGAAATGAAATACTCTATTAAAATGGTTAGAAAATGTCTAGTAACATTGTGAGAGAAAATAACAGTTTGGGTAATAATAACAGTTTGGGTACAATAATAGTTAGGGTAAAATAACAGTTTGGGTAATAATAAGCTATTTTTGTTTTATTTTTTCGCTAACCGCCTGACCAGGGTTGCGAGAGTAGCCCAAATTTTATGTTTACTATTTACAGTGGCCACACCACTATTTGTATAGTTAAAAAAATTATAATAGGAATATTTTAAAATTCCAAAATAACTCTTGTAATCATAGCTGCTCTGCCAAACTCGCACTAGAAATGACAGTTATTTATAGTATCATCACGACAGTATCCTTTGCGGGGTAGACAGAAACCACGCTCGTCGATGTCTCTAGCGTGCCAAATTCAAGAAAAAAAATTTAATTTTTTTGTGGCACGACCAGGAATCGAACCCGCTTCTTTCACGGACTTAACCCCTAGACCACGGAGGCTATAGTTTATCTATTAAGCAATTTTAATAATTTAAGGTAATGTTGAAGTAATAAAGATATGTTTGAACTTATTTTGTCCTAAAACAACACAAGTGTGTTCTAGATTGTACACATGGAATACCTAGAAGACTATTTAGACACACCACGTGATACCGGTGTCGTACAAAGGGGTATATTTGCTAGTAAAATCTTATCCATAGTGCTTGCATAGGCGGTAAAATTTACGGATTTTTTACCGCTGATCACAACGCAATGGGGTGTATCAGGCAAAGCTATTTGTAGATGTCGCTAGCGGCAATGGTACCTTGTTTTATTCCTATGTCGCAATATTTTTTAAATGTGTTTGTAGTTTTTCATTTTTATAACAGAAAAATGTATTTTGAATTAACGTTACCTACCTTAAAAGACGAATTAGGAAAGCGCACACCGTCTTTAAAAAGAAAAAAGGTTTAATTAATAGAACGGCAATTTTGAGATCACCATATATTTGATTTTGCTTGGAAATCACGATTTATACACTTAAAAGCTGCTCACTTTGGCATAATATCCAGAAAATAATATTTTTTGTAATAAAAGTACAAGTTTTCTATGCAACTGACAGTTATATTAGGTATCACGCGCCATCTATCGTGATAAAAAGTTAGTGACACACCCCATTGAACGAAAAGGATAATATAACTAAAAAGATAAATTGTTTGTTTGTTTGTTGTATCTAAAATGTAAATTTAAACTTGACATTGATTATTTCAATTTGTATGTATATATTTTTACCCTACTGTGCGACGCAAAGGGTAATTGCCTATGTATGGACGTATGTTTGTTCCTTTGTGGCACACTGGAGACCAAACGCGTTGGCTGATTTTGATGATTCTTACGTCAATAGATTCGTCATCATTACCCAAATGTCACTGAAGATATGAGGTTATTTAAGTTTCTTTAAGGCGACAACCAGACGCTATATTGTGGAAATTAAAAAAAATGAAAGTCGTCAAACTATATTGAAATAGGTATTTGAAAATTAAATTAATGTTTCTATTATCATTTTTCATTTAGAGCGACCATTTAGAATCTATGACGATTTAAAGTTGGTTAGCAACCATTATCATTTATTTCAAGATAAGTCCTATTTTCACCTCATTTCAATTCATTCATTACAGCCCCTAGAACACAGCGTCCTAGACCTCCACTGCTGGAGATGGGCCTTCAGAACTGAAGAATTTGGCCTACACTCGCCACGCCTGGCCAGACGGGTTGGCGAGGAGTTACCTATAATAAAGATGTAATAAAATTCATATAAAAAGTAAAAAAATAACGACGGAATTCCTTTCGAGGTGGTCAGAAACATCATATATATTATATGATAACAGACAGCTATAACTAAAAAAAATAAATTAAAAAAGATAATTTAAATAAATATTATTTTATTCTTGCATGTATGTTTTCGTATTTTGTGATAGTATCCTAGGAAAATTTCCAAAGAACATTTTTTTTTATACAATATATTTTTGTGTTTTGGACCAGGAATCGAATCAAGTATCTTCGCGTCTAATTCTACGGTTTTCTAGGCCACGTTAACAAAAACCATTAATTTTTTATAAATTGGGTAAAATTTCTTAAAATCTGGACATCACTATTATTCCGTAGGTGTGGAAAGAAGGGGGTGAGTTTGTGGCAGGAGAAAAGAGGGGGTGTCAACTGTAACGGTAGATAGCGAAAGTTTTAGCCTATATTTACTATAGTTGAATATGTAGGTATATCCTACAAAGCGTGAACTGGAAATACGAGTAGGGTACAGGTTGCGCGATGAAAAATAAGCACAACACATTAACAAATGATTTATGTGTAAAAAATTGAAGAAACTAGATTTATTTATTTCTAAACTTTAATGCACAAAAAGTACAAAAGGAGGACTTAATGCCCGTAGACATTTTCTACAGCCACACCTTTGGGACTAATTAAAAAAGAAAAGAGAAAAGAAAAATATATTTATTGACAAAAAAAAACTAATTTACAAGCGAAACATATTACAGTGATCTCCACACTCGGCACTTGCCAGACATGTGGTGAACTCGTAACTACATAATAAAATAAAAAAATAGAAGAAAAAAATAATAATAGCAGGTGTATGCCGATCACAGTACAATCTACATAGTAATACCTAACTGTCTTGTCTACGCAGGGACTAAAACCAGGGGACTGTAATTGACATACACTAAACAATCGCTTCTTAATTAAAGTTATATAAAAGAGACAAAAACAAAATTTAAATTTTAAAAAGTATATGAAGTTAAAACTAATATTAAATCTCAAAGTATTTACATAAATGATTTAACTATGCATGCATAAATAATAAAATAAAAAACTAATGTAGGTAAAGTATCATCACGACCGTTTCCCTTTCGGGGTGATCAGAAACCACGCTTATAAATAAGCGGATTCACATTTAGCCAACTTTACTACAGGCCAATCATGACAAGTGGTAATCTCGTCGATTTCTTAACATTAATCAATTACATTATTATGTCTCAACCAGGAACCGAACCCGGTACTTCAGCGTCTAAATCTACGGTCTTAACTACACAAAAATAGGTAGTAATAGTATGTACCTATGTAGATAGTCGTTGGTTTATGTAAACGGGGAATGACTTTCTGGTCGGTTAGCGACATTGTGTCAACACGCGCGGGACTGATGACCCAAACTCACACAAACAGAATTAATATTACAGCCACAATTACAAGCTCTATCTCTTTCAGCACGGACAGTATTAAGCGTGCGTTATTACAACAACAAAAATCTAGCGGTCTCCAAATTCTGTTTTGCCGCTTCGAAACGCCCTCGATAGTTCGTGCACTCATCTAGCGCTACTTAGTTATTATCTTTATTACGTTGTTAGGACTAGTAAAGAAAAAAACATACAAAAGTGGTATTTATTACCTTATATAACATAGAACATTAGAAAACGAATATGCAATTTATATTATGGATTTTTTTCACTATTTTTACGAGATATTTTAGACCTTAAGGACCTCAAAGTTATGAATAAAACTTTTAATATTCAAAATTGTTTTGTCGTGCTGAAAGCGCTATATTACTTTATGGAGTTTAAGATTATCACACAAAAACAAATCTAAAAAGCTTTAGAATACTAACAAACTAGAAACTAAGTACACACACGATATTTATTTATTTATTTTATTTTATTATGGTACAAACTGTCATTACAAATGAAGTTATATACTTAATAGTTTTTTTTTTTTAAATTATTATTTTGAATTTAATTTCCAAACAGTACTCAGCCAAGCGTCTGAAAAGGAAAAGTCTTGAGACAGGAAAGCTGGCAATTATTTCTGCCAAAACATTAGCTTAGCTATACAGACGGGAAATGTTGCCAGTCTTCTTGGGACTATCACGACCCTTCGTCTCTAGAGGACATTTTTTACTTATAGTTTCTTTTTTATTAGGTTTAGTTATAGAATTAAAAAACAACACACTTCCAGCAGATATTTAGATTAATTTAGGAACAAACTCCCACTGACCATCAGACAAGCTCCTTTCCTACACATCTTTAAAAAATCTACTTAATACTTTCTTTTTAAACAAGCAGAACAATATGTTTTATGTCCACTTATTTCTAGTTCCTAATAATATATTATCTTCATATATGTATATCTACTATAATAAGTATATATTGATGAGTATTTATGTAGTCTATGTATACATACTATTTATGTAGTTTATTGGTTAGAATTGCACCCCATATTTATACTGTCTCACTCTCCCAAATGTTAGCTGGTAGAAAAAGCCGAAATGGCTTTAAGTTCGCCTTTATACATACTTTTAAGTAAAGTGCAATAAAGTATTTATTATTAATAATAATAATAAATATTTCCAGACAGGTCACACAGCGTCTAATTTCCGTGGTAAGCTACGAGGCTTGTGTTACGGAAACTAGATGGTTGATAAACTACATATTATACTTTTTTTTTTTGTAAATATATACATATTATACATATAAACACCCAGACCGAGACAAATTATACAATGTACAACTTGCCCCCGGTGTGAATCGACCTTCGAAAGAGGACCTTTAGGGCCAATACTTGATCAAATTGTAGTTAATTATAAGACAGAAGGAATATATAGAATATTTAAAAGAAAGATAAGCAAGTTATACAAGGTATGACATAGTAATAACATACTAATTTACCACATGTACGTAAGAAAATTACATTTCTTATTGGTACATGCCGGTATTTGAATCGCTACCACTTCTCTCAATAAGTATCATCATCACGACAGTGGTCAGAAACCACCCTTATAAATAAGCGGATTCACATTTAGCCAAATTTACTATAGGCCAATCATGACATGTGGCAAGCTCGTCGATGTCTCCAGCGTACCAAACTCGAGAAATATCACAAATTTATATAATATCAATTTAATGTATTTATTTACGCGTGGTGGTGGCTCGGTTGTAAGAACGTGTTCCTTGAATCCTACAAAGGTCGGTTCAAACCCACCCGGCAATTACCAATGAGAAATGCACTTTTCTACGTACATTTGTCATAGATTAACAACACCACCGTTCCCGTGCCTCGGAGAGCACGTTAAGCCGTCGGTCCCGGTTCCACTAATACCAACTTGTGGAATCGTTAATAAATTGTCATAAAAAATTGACATCATATCCTCGCCAAGCCGTCTGGCCAGCGTGGCGAGTGTAGGCCAAATTCTCAAGATATATGATCTGGAAGGCCCATCTCCAGCAGTGGAGGTCTAGGACGCTGTGTTCTAGGGGCTGTAATGAATGAAACAAAAAAAAACATTAATAAATATTTTTGTGTCCCGACCAGAAATCGAACCCGGTACCTCCGAGTCTACGTACTATCCACGGACTTAGCCGCTAGACCACGGAGGCAGCAGACAGAAGCCATCCACGCCTACCAAAAAATACTTACTGTATAGCCTTGAACAGTATGCCTAGTGTGAAAGTGAAATTTCGTAAACGCAACTATAGTAGTAGAGTTTTTTTACTAAATTTTCGATGTTCATTGCCTGTTATTATAGCCAAACTTGCAATAACACGCAATGTAAAATAAAAAACGTAACTACAGCAGTTACGTTTTCCGAAACATGCATTTTACACTAAGCACACAGGTCGCTCTTCTACGAATCTTTGTTCTAGTTGTGATGTCTAAGACTGACATTCGTGCCATCAGTCCCTACCGCTATATCACTTTCACATGATGCTCTGACATATATAAAGGGCAAAGAAATGTCTAACAGAGGTTTTTATTTATTTTAATAGTAAAAATATTATAAATAAACTAAAATCTACGAATAAATACCTAAGTTAGGTACATTGCAGTAATAAATAAAATTATTTAAGCGAGTTAAATAGTTTTTTTATTAAACTGCATTTATTATGTTTTATAAACAAATGCATTCTGTAGTTAAAAAATGATAGGTACGTATCACAAAAAAATAATCCGTTCTTTAAAATCCTTTACCGCGCAAACCACAAAGACATTAATTATTATCTCTTTCGCATCTAATCTTTAAGATTTTGCGATATTATTACACTCACGAGCAATGATAACGTGCCACCAATATTTTTTAAATATATACTAAGTGAACCCGTGACCACGGCTAATGCAATTTAACCGAAACGTGTCGGGTGAAGCCACAAATTAGTGTGATTTATGTATAGCGTGTCCGTAGCAATAAAAAAGCGCCAATAAATTATTAAATAAGTTTATAATATGTAATACCTGCGCACATATATCATAAACATAGGGCGTTGCAATTAGTTAAAATGTACGCGGAACTAAGAAATATCACTGCTTGCGAAATTTACCCGTGATGTCTGTCATAGTGTCTGTACCCGTGCTCGTCCTTTACACGCTGCGATGTAGAATTAAGTTGTTGATCCGTTTTATTGCCCGCGAGTGTATAATACCAAAAACTTTTGAAGGCTTTTTTTTACTTGTGGGTGCACGGGTTTAGGATCGCGCAAAAAACTGAGTAAAAACGCACGGAAATCATCACTTCAATATCTTAAAAAAAAAAATTATATGAATTTTGTAAAATACAATAAAAGTAGTCGGTACGAAATCTTGAGTGTTCCTTATTGTATATTTAAAAAAACATTTCGCAAAGAATTAATAATACTATTTTTAGGTAAAAAAATCGGCTCATTTTTAGTAAAGTAGATCGCAAAGATTTTCGTGTCAGGTTGTCAAATTTTGTATTTTTTTCTTTGCACATCTACTAAATTTTTTAACAAATTTAGCTTAGCATGAATCAACCTCACTAATTCCCATCCTGAAAATGTTATCAAACAAAATAAATGGGTATATAGTTGTTTCTTAATTAATTAATTTATTTATTTAAATCTTTATTGCACAAAGACAAAGGCGGGCTTATAATGCCGCTAGACATTCTATCCTAGCCAACCATTGGGACAACTTGAGCATTATATTGAAAGGTAGGTGCAACAATGTATTAAATTCTACGATTTAACTATATACTAATATATATAGTAATACTAATACATATATATATAAATACATATACTACATATACCCATACATATTATATATCAATGACAACAATATACTAAATAAATTTATCTCGCAGCTTGTGCTATGCTGACAGCATGACAAGAGAACTAACTCTCTGCAGTACTCCACTATTCAAAATTAAACATATTCTCCCATATGGTCTAACTTTAAACGATAATGACGTTTAACACATATGTATTTAATGCCGTCGAACCCGCGGCCAGTTGTTCCAGAATCGGCCCATTCTTTCCCAAACCTGGTTACTCTCGGCCGACTAAATTTGAATGGAATCAGATGCGCTCAACCATTCGTCGCAGATCTGCTATTTTTTATCGGTATTTTTTCCAACCACCCTTTTGGTAAAAAGTGAACAATAGAATGCAATTTGCGGGCGAATTATTGGGCCACTCACCCCTTGATTAGGGGTAGGCGGTTGCGGACAGCTAAACAACTCGGGACATACTTTGAGCATTCAAAACGACTTCATTAAATCGATTTGTGGTCAAACTTCATCATTATCACAGTCCTAGAATGACAAACCATTAGACCAGTCGTTGACACACTCGCTGGGTTGGCGAGCGTCTGAACTCCTTCCTGGTTTTACTGAGTGTCTAATGCCAGTTGCTAACATTCATGGACCTCGCTCGCAACTTACCATTAAGTGACCGCTAGGTCACATATCGTGCTATTATTAAAAAAAAAAAAAGAACGCCCGCAAACTGCTTGCAAATGTACAGTACGCTCTAAAAAAGGTTACCTCCAAGACATGTGAGCAATGAGCAAATTTGCGAGCGATCATATATCAGTAACGTCGCGGCGCCTCCCTCTCTTTCTCAATGTCAGCATCATCCCTGAGTCCAGACAAGACAATATGGCAAAGATAATTAGATTGCTCCACCCTCTTTAAACAACACCACTCAATTTATTAGGAGGAACTTCAACTTGGCAGCCATCACTGGAATCAATGACCATGCCGGTTATTTTGTAATTTCAAAAAATCGTAGTATACTTAAGTATAAGTTGAAAGTTGGTGGTAGACCCTCTATTCGTTTTTCGTTGCTATAATTTTCATGTTGTACGTATTCTGAATGACAAATGAATGAGTTTTTTTGGTGATTTTAATTCCACTCTTTGTTTTGGATGATGATTTCGCTTTGATGTAAATATAACGCGACTTGTTGGGGAAATTCTTTTTAGGTTAGTTATTTTTGCAATATTGTGATTCACAGATAGGTATAGTCTTTACTATAGACATGGAAATTTGATAATTTATTTGTCAGATACATAGTAGGTAGGAATGTAAATTTTTATATGTAATGAATTATATTATATGCTTCATATTTCTAGCATACAAATATTTATTTAGTCACATGACTTTGTCGAGCTTAGTGTCTAGGTATTCTTTTGTCGAATAAAAACATTTATTAACCAGCATTTGTTTGACTCTTAATTTAAACAGTTTTAGTGGCAGCCCTATATAGCTTATAGTAACTGAAAGCTTATTAAATATAGTTAATAGTAATTAAATATAATAGAACTTGAGGGTATAAAAAGTAAAGTATTATCACGACCGTATTTCTCGCTTTTAATGAAGCGGATTATATCATATTTAGTCTACTGTACTATATAGACCTATCGTAAAAATTGGCTAGTCGATGTTTCTAGCTTACGAGACTCGAGAAATATTATAACCAAATTATTGGGTCCCGACGGGAAATCGAAACCGGCACTTCCACGGAGGCAGTTTGTAAGTAGATGTCAAGATATTAATTTAATAAATTTATGCTATTTCTCGAGTCTGTTACGCTAGACATCGACGACCTTACCACTTGTCATAATAGACCTCTACAAGTTGACGTATTATGAATTCGCTTCTTTAAAGCGTGTTGTCTGGCTACACTGGAAGGGATACGGTCGTGATGATATTTTTTTATACCTGATGGTAAGCGGTACGCAAAGTCCAAAAATGGAAACAACTGACGACCGATACCAGTCTCTACCACTATAGAATATATAAGATGCTTTTTCACACTTGCCTGAAGGACTCCAGATTATAGGAGTGGGGAAAAACACTAGCTGGAAGGAGAGCCTCTCCTTGCGTTGTGTTTCCTCATTGCTGAGGGTCGCCCAAAGAATTGGGTGCGTCTTAATGATAGCACACCACCCGTTCCTTTGTTTGGCGGCATGCGCAGTATCATGGTCGCTAGTGTTAGTGGTGGAGCGGATTTCGTCGGACCAGCATACTGGCCTTCGGCCTCTTGGTCTCTTTCCTTCCACCTTGCCAGGAATGATTCCAAAGTACTGTACGAACATATATTATGGTGGATTGCCTAGTCGATATGTTTTAAAATCGACATGTTAGTCCGATGCTCAATCCACGAACACCTCAGCATTTTCCTCCAATGCCACATCTCAAAAGCATCGATACGCGCTGGGAGACCATTCCAAATCCAAAACACAAACTAATGCTGAGATTTTTTTCTGCCTTACCCACGTTTCAGCGATGTTACCTATAGCATGCAATTTCCAAACTTCCTTTATAATAAAAATTAAAATGATCAAGCGTTGAGGGCGTTAATAACGTTAAATACTCCCCTAATACCCCAAATAATAATCGCCACTCATATTTCGCTCACCTCTAAAAGCAGACGTCGTCAACCATTCATGGACCCACTAATAAGCACGCTTTTTTAAGCCGTTGGTTTTTCATGCTAAATCATTTCTAAAACAACAACTATTTTTCTTACTTTAGACAGGAAAGCTATCATTACAGCCCCTGGAACACAGAGTTTTAGACTTCCACTGCTGGAGATGGGACTTCTAGAATTTTCTGGAGAATTTGGCCTATACTCTCCACGCTGGCCAGAGGGTCTGATGTCCATTTTTAATGATAATTTATAAACATTGGGGCGGGGAAGTATACACCGTTCATGCCAATAAACCCAGTAAAGTGTAGCCATACGTTTCGGGATCAGGCTCGAATTGTCGTCATGCCCAGTCAAGCCGGCACAATGTTAGGGACAGATGTCAGTCATGAGTGTCTGATTACAATTGTTAGAATTCGTGGACCTCGCGCTAGTAGACGAACTAGTATAAAAAAAATAGACAAGTTGGTAATAGCGGAAACGAACGTGCTCTTCGAAGCACGGGTCGGTGGTGTTCTAAAATCTATGACAAATGTGCGTAAGAAAATTGAATTTTTCATTGGTCACATGTCAGGAAATGCAATCTTAATCGAGAAATGGTGAAAAATAATTTGATTTGGAAAACGAACGCTCTTCAGAACACCATGAACAATCGGTTCTCATATTCCTCACCTCTAAGCGCAGAAGTCGTCAACCATTCACGGACTCGCTAACAAGCTCGCATGCCTTTTCGAAGAACAATGCTTCTCCCCGCCTGCGCTGGATTGTTCGCAACGCGTGTACCATGGGGGAGTCGTTTTAATTTCAGAGGTGCAATTTATTCGAGCGATTTATTTTTAATCCCCGCTTTTATGGGCTAGACGCTATAAATTGGTGGGTAGTTGCTAGTTATTTTTTATAGTTTTTATAGTAAGTACCGCACGGGAAATTCAATTTGTGGTTTTCATACAGCAAATAGCTCGAAAGAATTTATAATAAAAATCTATGTCACCAAACATAAAATAGGCTAAATTCACCGGAAATTACTTTTTAAAAGCTCATAGAAGCTATAGCTTTAGAAGTGGAATTTTAGGAAATTTAAATTTAAAAAATAAATTTAAATTTTAGGGGATACCACTTCTCCTGTTTGTATCCTTCTTTAACCTTTATTTAGTTGAAATATTACTACCTAATAAGTATCTTAAATAATTTAAGAGCTATTTTGAAAAAATATCTATACCTTTATCTTCTTTTTCTATCACAGACCATAAGAGAAGTGATAACATCTAGTAGATACTATCATTAGATGTGTACTATTAGACCTAAAAGTTTAGTTTAGAGAAACGTTAGTCAATCGTTAGTCTAAAAGTGGGTTCAGCTTTTATGTAAACGACAATCTTTTTTATTATTATTTAGACCAAATAAATATCAACGAGCAAAAATGTAAACAATAAGAATTAGAGTTTTTACACTTGCTGCAATTTTTTTCGTGTGTTATAACGAACGAACGTTCCATGATCATTCGTCAGCTAAAACACTGAAATGCTTTGAAGGAACCGCTTCGAGAAGCGAGCACGTCCAAACATGCAAGAACGATCTAAGAAGAACAACGATTAAATGCTGTCTTTGATTACACAAAAATAGTTTGATAAGGAGTCTGAGCATTGAGAGAATGAGCATTCGCTCGTTTGATCTAAACTCACCTTAATAAATAAGAAATAAAGTGTTTGTTCTGGTCAAAAATACAAGATGATATTTATACCCTCACCAACCCGTCTGGATAGCGTGGCGAGTGTATGCCAAATTGTCTAGAAATTTCTGGAAGGCCAATCTCCAAAAGTGTATGTCTAGTACTGGACTTCTAGTGTCTATGGTGAGATGATATTTACTAAATTAGCAAAAGCAAGTTTATATATATATATAATAGATATATAAGTAAGCATTATATAGCTTAGTTATAATTTGTTTTAAATCTAAAACATTACTTTTTAAATTTAAATAAAGAGGACAACAAAGGCCGCCGCGCCTACCGTCACGTTTGGTTGGTTTTTAATTTTTTTCCACTTGTTTACTCGTTCCTCCCCGAGGCTTGCTTGGGGCAAATGAGGGGCGACAATGTGTTGGAGGTGTGCAGCTAAATTAAAACTTGAACCGCCCGACCGTGAACCAAACGTTAATAGTTGACTAACCCTGAAATTGTGAAGTAATAGGATTTTTGTAACGGGTTTTTTGGAAATGTTTGTCGACTAGTTTTACGGTCAAACTTATTCTAGCCACTATTAAAAATCTCATTTTCTGCCAAAACATTGTCCTCAGTAGGTAAAACTAATGATATACAGGTTATATTATTATTTTTATCTATATTAAATTATTAATCCACCTTCAGAGATAATTAAAATGCTTAAAAAGTTAAAATTAAATGTGAACTACACTATACACTAAAAAATCACTATAAGTAAAAAATGTCTTTTAGAAACGACCGTTCAGGGATAGTCCCAAGAAGACTGGCAACAGTTAGTTAATTGCCATATTACCTGCCCTCCGACTTTACCGTTAGCCGTTTGGCCAACTCCTTGGCCAGGCGCCTTACTGAAGGTCCCTATGGACCCATTGTCTCGACACCAAACAGAGCAAATTCGTAACCGGTACCAAGGTTGGCGTATTTGCAAAACTTAAGGTTCTCAGCAGAAAAGGTCGCACTTTCCGCGCCTGACAATATCGCCTGAATGTGAGATAGAGCTAATGTGTCTACCCACGTCCACGTCGCATTCCATACCAGAGACCTGCAAAGTTTCCACGGTCCAACAGTCATTTCGCCGGGTCTCTTGCCATCGCTCCGCACAATCCCAGAAGGTTTTAAGATTGTGGGTACTCCAGCAGTGACAAGACCCCTTCGGATGATGTCGTTGAGAGCCGCGTGACGTGGAATGCGGCCAGTATAATTATGTTATTTTAAAATTTTACTTCGATTACTGTGATTTATCGCAAAATCTGTATTCAATTTAGCGCAAATCACCTTATTAGATTTTAAAGACTATTTACATAGACAAAAGCTTGTATTTTAATTTCTAAAGTACATTAAAAAATAAATAAAATAAAAATAACTTCATTCGAAGTTAAAGAGTTCAAGTATACATTATATAAGTAAGTAGGTATAAAACAAATATTTAACGCAGATCATAGAGTGACGTAAACTATCCTCCAGTATTTGTAAAACCCTGCAACCCGAACGAAGAGTACCTGTGTTCCGGGAAGCAGTATTCATTGAGTGCGGAATGAGTATGATTCGATATATGTATATACACCTAAGAAACTATGATGGAATAAATAGATATTAAATGAACTTTAAGCAATCATAATAATATTTTTATTTTTTATATTGAATAGATAAAATATAGTATTTATATAAATAAAATAAGATACATATAAGTAAATAAAAAAAAGTAAAATATATATTAAAAATAGATTAGATAGGGCACATTGGGACATTGAGGGCAAATAAACATTAAACCTAGTACGACTATAATTTAAATTTGAAGTAGTTAATGGTACCAGTTTTTACAATTTTACTGAGAACAATGGTTGCCGACGACTGCTTAAATAATCACATTTTTAAAGTTTAAACAGATTAATTCATATATTCACGTATATAAACCGAATCGAGGGTGATTATGATTATCTATAAAGTACATAAGGGTTGATGGTTCGCCAGGTGACAGTGTGGGCTAGGGGTTCGAGTCCTGGGGTGATATTAATTGTATCTGTTTTTGAATCCGGTCTGTTATGGGGGATCGTTTAATTGTCTCGTTTATACGCCATTTTAATTCGACCAACATCACGGTGATATCGTTTGAAAGGTTGGTCAGAGGCGGGATTCTGTTTCGTTAAGCGCAAACGTCATATAAAGGAATCCTTTAACGGAAACTATGTCAATCGTTATTAGAGTTAATATTCCTAATTTTGAATTTTTAACGTAATTTTTGGGTTAAAACTGAAATTTCTCAATAACACTCAAAATTTATATAAAAAAAGTAAAAAATTATATAAAATCATTTTGTGGGAGCGAGTTCATTTAGCCAACTTGACTATAGGCTCATTATGACAAGTGGAAAGCTTGTCGATGTCTCTAGCTTACCAAACTCGAGTAATATCACAATTAAATTCAAAACTTATATATTTTTGTGTTCTTGACCAGAAATTAAACCCAACACGTGCGCATTTAAATCTACGACCTTAAACGCTAGTCCACAGAGGCAGTCTCAACTCAATATTTATTATATTTTTTCTGTTGTAGATTGCAAGCGAGATAAATGCAAATCGTAACAACCCTTTTACTGAGTATTAGTTAACTTAAATACTGAAACAAATACTTAAGTTAACGAAGCTACTAAGGAAGCCAAAATCCCGAGCCTCAAAACGTTTCCACATATTATACAACAAAATAATCGACTCCTTTTGGAGAATTCAAAAAAAATACGCCATAACAAACATTAATATGAGAGTTTTTTACGTCGTTAAAAATTGCATAAAGCCGTCCATTCAGAGATGCTCAACCGTTTGTCATTGCCTGGATGACATAATTTATGACGTATGAACCACGCCCCTCGACACTTTAACGGCAATAGGAAAAAGCCCATTCATAAACTTTGTAATTTTTTTGCGAATCGAATTCTATATTTTGTTTTTAAAATGCCGACATTACATTTGTTTATTTCGAATTTCGAATGGATATTTGATAAGTCAGGTAAAATTATCCACCGTTCGTGCCGATAATCCCAGTAAAGTTTCGAAATCAGGCTCGAATTGCCGTCATGCCCAGTCAAGCTGACATAGTGTTAGGGACTGGTGCCAGTTGCTAACTTTCAGCAAGGTCACATGTCGTGCTAGTATAAAAATAAAATAAAACATTCCCTAAAATTTTGTTTTGTCAAAGTTAACGCTATAATTCTGACAAATGTAAATTTATTGATTCGAAAAAAATATAAAATTAAATAAATATTAATAAATAATAATTAAGTTACTATTGTTATTATTATATTATACCTTATATAACTTGCTTATCTGTTTTTTAAATATTAGGTCTTCCTTCTGTCTTATAATTAACTTTATTTTTTTTTTTAAGTACCACTAAAGGTCTTCTTTTATGTTTTTTAATTATACTCGTATAACTTTATTTGTAATGACTGTTTGTGCCATAATAAAATAAAATAAATACTAAGGATAGGGATATAAGTCCCGTCCGCGTGGAATGGTGGCAAGAACGCTGGCAGCATTTCCCCGCTCAATTGCAATACTGATTCTTTGGGCGAAAAAAGAACCAGCCCTCTTGTCACTGGAGGAGATGACAAGACGCGGTGTTATGTCTTTTAAAAACTTTTCTGCGCTTGGACTCCATGAGCCCAGAGTTTCTACAGCAAACGGCACAAATTTGTATTATTTTAGATAGATAGATAGATAGATAAATTCTTTATTGCACAGAAAATAATACATTTTACAGTACATAGGCGAGCTTAATGTCTAAAAACATTTTCTAACAGCTAACCTTTGGGAGATGTGAGCAGGGATTGTAAGGTGCATGACCGCTAATATTTGAGATAAAGAGATTTATTGAGTTAAAAACTTATAACTAAAAAAAGAACGATATTAAATCTATAATATAAATACATACAATACATAGATAACACATACATATATTAGTTACATACTATATTTATATATATATACATACAATAATATACCGATTTAGTCAAGTTATGTAGACTTTATTTTAATATACTTTCATACTTGCGCCGCTTGCTGGACTCCGTATTTTCCGCCGCGGGAACGCTTTATGCTTTCTGACAAATAAATTATTTAATTTCATAAAACGCTTTTGTATTTTTCGTGTATTATTTGATTATACCTTAGACGTTGCTCTAAAGTTAATTAATACCTAAATATTTTTATCGTAAAAAAAAAAGATATTTTTTTATTTTACATGAATCAAAAACAAAAATTGCTTCGCTACACAATCGACTCGCAGTGTAACAAATCTAACTGTTATTCAGTAGATAAGTAGGAATAATAACTTTTAAACCGAAATGTTGGTAAGAAATAGGATAACTTGTTTTTTTATAAACTCTTTAGCTCATTTGAAAAACAGATAACAGCTTTAAGTACCAAAAACTACAACAATATTAAAACACGGTTCTGAGTAAAAACTATCCAAATTTCATTGTCTAAAAAGATTAGGCAAAGTTGACAAAGATTTAAAACGTTGGCACTTAAAAGAATAATCGAAGGCTGAATACAGTTAAGTCCTAAGCCACAAAAGGATAAAAAAAAAGACTAAAATGGCGGTAATTTAGTACCGATCTTTTAAGCGATTTAAGTAATAAGTTCTTTAATAATATTTTCTATAAGTAATGAAGATTTTATCAATATAAATTGGATTGAACTAACCAAAGGACTTTTCAAATATAGTAATTTTGAAATAAATGTCTTTTGTATATTAATAAATATCACTTATGTTACTGCCTCCGTGGTCTAACGATCCGTGTATTTAGACGCGGAGGTACCGGGTTCGATTGTCGTAAAACAAAATATTAAATTTATTTGTGATAATTCTCGAATTTCTTACGGTACGCTTGACATCAACAAGCTTGCCACTTGTCAAGATTGGCCTATAATACAGTTAGCTAAATGTGAATCCGCTTTGCTAAAACGTGAATGCTGACCACTCCGGATGTGATACGGTCGTCATCACTTATTTTATTATTATTATCACTGCCTCCGTGGTCTAGCGGTAAAGTCCGTTAATTTAAACTCGGAAGTACCGGCTTCGATTCCTGGTCGTGACACAAACGTATTTCTTAATGTAAATAAATACATTTAATTAATATTTAATTAATTTGTGATATTTCTCGAGTTTGGTACGCTGGAGACATCGTGTAGTTTAAATAATAATTTTAGTTTTTTTTTAAATCATTGTACCTTACTCGTGTATATATCGAGAGGTTAATGCAATAATAAATATGAATATTCCAGAATTTCTTAAAGCTTTCAACGAATTTTGCTTAAATTTGCTTTATTTTAAACAAGTTTTTAAGTAACCATTAGTAACATTTTAGGACATAATGCAACAACTATTATTACATTTATCCCTCTCGTTGAACAAGTATTTCCGCTCTATTTATCTTTGTCGCACGCGTTGCCAACGCTATAATAACACCATTGAATGATATACAAGAGACATACCATTCACATTTAGCAAACTTTACTATATGTCCATCATGACCAGTTCATCGATATCTATCGTACTGAACTCGAGAAATATTATAAATAAACTATTGTGTGCCGACTACGAATTGAACCTGCACCTACGCGTCTAAATCTACAGTCTAGGGGCTGTCATTTATTTAATTGTAAAGTTTTTATAATTTAACTCTAAAGTAGATTACTACTATAAAATAAAAATAAACATAAAAATAATTTATTTTTCAAATAATACTTTTGTTGTAGGTGAAAAGACGTACGTACCTATGACTTAACTCAAATATAAAAATTATCGCATACTTGTATGTTTATCAATGCTAAAAGAAGGCTGCCAAAGGTGGTGTAGTTTACTTTTAGCTGACTGCACATACTGTATGACAGGACAAGCCAAGGATAAAATGCGTAACACAAAAGTTAGAAAATGAAATAGGTGAGTAGTTTAAATAGATTAAAACAAAAAGGAAAGATACAGTACTAAGACATTACGCGTGGAACTAGCAAACTACATCTACTGACACACTTGAATCAGTAGTAAGCTAGCTATCAAACCACGTCTTCTATGCATTCTTTCTCTGTAACATTTTATTTTTTCTATCACTGGGATTGTACTAGGGTGTAACTTTGCGTGTAGTTGTTTATTGGTTCTGCATTGCGTAGTGTCATATAACGCGTGCGTCTTCGAAATTATTTTTAAACAGGCGAAGATCGTTCGATTTGTTATCGACTGTTACAAATTGGTAGTACCTAATAATATTTTAACGGTCATGTTTTTCTGATTGTAAGTTTGTTCCATAAACATAAGTCAATGGCAACACCGTTTACGTTGTGCTCCGTTAGGTTTTGGCGACCGACGCAAATTATGCGTGCTATAACTTGGCTAAAGAATCTATAACGCATACTTTGGTTGTTTATGTTAAAATAATTTAGAATATTCTGCCTCTTTGCAGCTGCGGTTTTATGTTTATCTATTATTTTTTGTGAAATGATGCTAAAATAACTACATTATTTTTTTACTCTAAATTAAAACTGCATCCGTAGTCTAGCGGTTAAATCCGTGGATTTAACGCAGGGATACCGGGTTCGATTCCAGGTCGGAACACAATAATTTATTTGTGATATTTCTCGTGTTTGATACGCTAGAGACATCGACGAGCTTGCCACTTGTCATGATAGTAGATTTATAAATGTGAATCCGCTTCTTTACAAAGCGTGGTTTCTGACTTTTTCGTCTGTGCGTTTGTCTTGACTTCACGCTTATATTACTAAACCGATTTTAATAAAATTTAGAAGAACTGTTTTTTGAAACCCTAAGACAGATATAGGCTATATGACGTCATCGACTGACCACGACATGTAACTCCACCGCCATTTATCTATCTGTATTATTAATTCGCCTTTACGCCAATACTATTTGATTAGATCGGGCAGATATGATGATGTTTCGGTAACTAGGACGTGCATAGAGTATATGACGTCATCCTATGATTGCAGTGTTCGACTTGAAAGCAAAGCGCGTTTTTTTTACTGAATTTGATTAAATGAATGAAAACGCAACTAGACGACTTTCAAACCAAATAAAGTAAAAAAGCGCTTACGGTAAAAAGTAAAGTATCATCACGACCGTTTCCCTTTCGGGGTGGTCAGAAACCACGCTTATAAATAAGCGGATTCACATTTAGCCAACTTTACTATAGGCCAATCATGACAAGTGGCAAGCTCATCGATGTCTCCAGCGTACCAAACTCAAGACATTTCACAATTAAATTAAATATTAATTAAATGTATTTATTTACATTATTAAATATTCCGTCCAGGAATCGAACCCGGTACCTCCGAGTCTAAATCCACGGAGGCAGTTAACGCTTACGGTGACAAGTTGAACATGGTAGATACGAGTATGTGACCCTGTCGCTGACCACTATGTTACACGTCAAAACTAACTGTTTTAATTACATAAATAACAATTATAAACGTTACGTAACAGCGGCAAGCTACAATCTTAAGTTCGGTTAATCTTCTAAAGTCAAAGTCCAACATATCCAGAAGGCAACTATCCATCCCTAACTTTGTAGTCCAAAAGTTACGGTAACAAGCAACCAAGTTTTGCCACCCGACTTCGCAACTCTGAACTTTGCATACATTGTGCCATTCAGATGCAGCACAATGTTCCGAGATTTCTCGGGGTAAATGTAATTTTCATATGCCGTGTCGGCGACG
Source organism: Tinea semifulvella (assembly GCA_910589645.1). Classification (NCBI taxonomy): domain Eukaryota; kingdom Metazoa; phylum Arthropoda; class Insecta; order Lepidoptera; family Tineidae; genus Tinea; species Tinea semifulvella. Next base: position 13,210,999 of record OU342592.1, on the reverse strand, counting down.
AGTGCAATATCGTATTTTTATAAATATTTTTGGTATATTTTAAAAATATTTATTCCCTAGCCCCTTCCCACCTTCAAGGAACTTCTGTTAGAGCTGGTGTTGCAGCGGAACAAGCGCAGATCAGCAAGCGTCGAAAATATGAAACGATTTGCAATAGTTACTTTTTTTCGACGTTTGCTGTAGAAACGATCCCGTGGGGATCGGAACTGAAAGCATTTTATAAAGAAATTGTTCCAAGGCTCATTGACGTCTGTGGTAAGTGACTTGTATTTGTAAAAATCTTTCGGTGTATAACTTGAAAATTATCGATTAACTAACAAATTGAAAATCATATGTGAGATATCATTTTTTTCGAAATTATAACTCTTATTTCCAACTTTTTTTTGTACTTTTGATGCCGAGTCGTAAACGTGTATTGGTGTCTTTAGAGGCTGTAAAGTTCCGTGTAGTGTAGTCCGAAGTTGGTAAGTCAGCGAAGTGGCCTTTTAAGTAAAATTTACAGGCCAAAGGAGCACCGCAAAACTTCTAACCACCATGCCACTCGACAAACTTCATTAGATGCTAGCTACTTGGAATACAAACCGCATCCTAATGTTAATTATCTTATTTGTTTTAAAATAAAATAGTAAATAACGACTACTACCTTTAGTTTTAGAGATATTTAAATTTTAGGGGTTTTTTAATGCCCATAGTCCATCAGATCCTACGGACGGATATACATCGAATTACCAGTAACCCCGTATATTCCCGTAACTTTGCCCGTATTTTGTAATAGCTTTCCGGATTGTCGGCACCTCATGCAGCAATGTGGCCAAAATATTGCAACATTCGGGCAAAGATAGTCTGTCTTTTGGGAAGGTTATTCGTGCACCTATAGTTTAATTGTATAATAAAGCCCAAAGCTTCCTGATAATTACCTTTATGTGGCATTTTCCAGAAGGCCTCCGCCGCCGTGGTGGGTTCCCTCGGCGGCGCGACCAGTCCTCCCACCAGCGTGGTGGCGGCGTGCGCGGGCGCAGGCCCGGCTCGACCCCAACCGCCGTGGAGCGCCACAGCGAAGGAAACGGGTACAGGAGGAATAACGCCGCTTGGAAGTGACGACGATCTGTAAAAACAAGAAGAGTTTTGAACCAAAGCTATTGTTCCTCCCAAAGTGTTATATATCTGTTTTCGAAGACGTAATACTTTTACGCTTATCAAATACTTAAAGAGTTGTCCAAACGGCTGACGGAAAATCTGGAGACAGGAAGGTTGGCAATTATTTCTGCCAACGTACATGTATTTATTTCAAAACTTTATTGAAGACAGTACAAAAGGCGGACTTGATGCCCGTAAACATTTTCTGACAGCCAAACCTTTGGGACTAATTTGAACAATAGGCTATTTGACAGGTTTTCAAAATCCATTTTATATTATGCAGTAGAGTTTAAGGAACCCAGTAAAAGTTTTTTTTTTTAATTCTGGTACATATTTGCTGAAAAATATCAAATTGAAAAAACAATATTTAAAAAGCATGCCAAACGCTACTTTGACAATATGGCGCCTCAATCGGGTCTGTGACGTCACTTGCCTGTGTGGCACATGTCATCCGCATACATTTGTCGTAAACAAAAAACAAAAGTGCGATTGGATTTACATTTTATCAGTGATTTATGTAATAAAATGAGTTACAAATGGTGTGTAGTTCCAAAATGTACAAATACGTCGTTGAAAAATCCGGAAAAACTATTTGTAGTGTTCCAAAGAATGTCAAAGTGCGGCGAAAGTGGTTGCAACTTTCTCGGAGGGATCCTAATGACATAGCGAATAGTACAAATATTTTCTTCTGTGAAGACCATTTCAATGTAAGTAAAGATATTAAGAATGTAAATGTTTTCGTTATTGATTTGAGGTTATAATGATACCTCTAATGTTTTTAACAGAATGTCTATTACAACTCGCTTCAAATACTTCTGATGTTTTCCATAATATTAGTTAAAAATTGTAGCTACAGAGTCTTATGATTTCAATAAGCATTATACTAAAAGATCCCCACTAACTTGTTTGTTTGTTACAGATGGAAAATGACGGCAAATTACTTACAGTACAAAATGGGTTTCAGCCAGAAATTAATTTTGAAAGATAAAGTTTGGCCTTCTAAATTTCATTGCCAGCCAGATCGCATTAAAAGAATGTGTGATGCTGGTCCTTTACGATCTACATTTGTCAAACGCCGAAGAATGGAACTTGTTAAACAATGTGAAGACATTCAACAACCTACAACTCTTAAGAAATTTTTATTAATGACAGTGTTGCTTTAACATTTTAAACTCTCTTATACGCCTTATGACTCTTTCCACATGAATCCTTAAACTGGCAATAATTTTTGTTTGCCGTACTTCTTCTTTAGATAACTTTGACCCAGAGGCTACACTAGGAGGCCTTAACAGTTTGATTCCTTTTTTACTTAATGTTTGTTCCACATGCTTGAATCCTTTATCAGCTAATATGACAGTACCTGGATCTAGATAATCTAGAAAGTTGCAATTTTCCACAATAGAGACATCACTTGCTCTTCCCCCAAAACCAGGAGAAATATAATTGATGAGACCATTAGGCGTACATGACATCAAATACTTTACAGTATTACCTTTCTTATAATCTGACCAAGTTTATGCTTGAAAAAGGGCTTTGGAAGGCTTTTGTATGTCAATTTCCAGGCAATCAATAATACAACTTACATTGTGATAGTTGTGTCGAAATGAAATCGGCAAAGTCTTTCTGATAGATTGTTTATTTAAGTTAACAATAAAAAGGCGTAAAAAGCTAGCTATAATTGGAATATTTTTCAAGAATAATTTACTGTTATATGATACTGTCATTATCTTTAAGTTCAGAAAAACTAATTTATTTTTTTTCAAACACATTAATATATGTTCATTTGGTATGTGGGTGTGCTTATGGATTAAATGAATTAAAAAATAGCAGTCAATGCTTCTGAAATGCATTTTTGCCACACCTTTCTGGGATGTCATATATGTATCCAATCACTTAGTTACGCATTCTGTTTATATTGGAATTTTTATAATTTATTAAATAAAACATTTGAAAACCTTTAGTATAAATTTTATTTTTCCTTCGTTATTAGTTTTGACAATAAAATATATTTTATTAATGTAGCTACAATTAATAGAATAAAATATATTTTATTGTCAAAACTGTGTATATTATTCAATGTCCACAGTTTTTGGTTACATTGTGGTAGTAGTAAACCTTACAACAGCTATCCTTTTCGAACATACAATAATTTGAGTAGGTAATCTGCTTTTAAATAGCTTGTAGGTAGACAAGGTTATATTATTATTGGTCTGTTTATGAATAGTTTGTGGGTCTACAAACTATTCAAAAACAGACCAATAACAAAAATACTTTAAAACTATTTAAAAACAGAATAATAAGAATACTTTTTGAACTTTATATAACATGAACACACAATATTACACTAGTAATCACTATAATATTCACTTAAATTATAATATAGCTTAGATAAAAGCCAGGTTTTTAATGTGTACTTACTCGTAAATGTATTACCATTTAGGGTTTTTAACCTTAATGACAAATGATTAAACATTTTTATTGCAATTATATATGTACTTTTTTGGTACATTGTATTATTTATTTGAGGTATACAGAGATCATATTTATATTTATTACTAATTCATGTTTTTTGATGTAACATTTAACACTGCAGTTCAATCCCCTGCCTTCCAACCAGTACGGTGAAGCCATAGCTAAGAACATTGTCCCTCTCTATAAAATTATCTTTGTTTCATTACAAACAGATAACATTCTAATATGTATATACAAATTACAGTGAGAAACTTTTCATCTCTGAATGTATTACGGAGGGACATAGTAGTGTATTTATTATAACTTGTTCTTATACATTTTTTCTGTAACATAAAGGTAGTTTGAATATTTACACTATTACCCCTGAATATTATACTATATGGTAATTGAGGATAAACATAGCCATAATAAGCACTTATTGATATTTTAAAGTTTTTAATAACATAAGAATAAATTTATTTATTATGAACTTATATTACTACCTAAAATATTTTTAATTAGGTACTGTAACACTACGAATTAACAGTGGAAAAATATTTGCTTTCCAAAAAGATGCAACATTTATTAACAAATTACTCACATATTCATTGTCATAGTCAACTACAATCACATCCACTTTTTTTGAATCTTCAGTCAGGGTGAGCCACACAAAAGTAACCTTTCCTCATTTTGGTAACAAACATTTGCAGTTGAATTTGAGCTTGGTACTTTTCTGAAATGTTGCCATACAAATGTAATTATTTTTGGTACTTTCACTTCCGCAGGGCTTCACTCTCTTTTTCAGTATATTTTGCACGGTTTTTATCACTGAGGATTCTAATCTTCGGCCTCTTTTCATGGCAGGCATCTCTGGGGCTTTTGCTCCCATGATCTCTACTAAAGATCCTAGAGGCTATTATTGGTTTCACATTGAGGAGCTTGCTTACACAACTGTTCCACAGTCACATATTTCAAGGTTGTACCTACTCTTGAGAGCCTTGGTTTTTTCCAGAAACATTCCACCTCAGTGCAAGAAGGTTCCTCTGTGCGACGATGGGTCCACATGAGGAATGCCACTGCATGTTTACAGCCACCAGCTGAAGCTGCACAGTCCAAGCACTGACAGCTAACAATTTCACCCTTATTCTCGTCTATCACCATAGTGACATTGTAAGAGCTGCTCCTCACCTTGTGCTTAGGACAAATCTTACAGTTTAATGTGCAAAGATCTGGCTCGCGACGCAGCTGCACATTTCCAATGGCATCATCTCCATATGTTTCCCTTGCAGACCTGCAAAAGTAAACAAATTATCGTTTATGTTCACGAAACTGCGCCAAACTAACTTAACATTTATAACCTATAAAAGTCCTTGCTTGTTGTGGAAGTTCATCATTATTTCACTTTCTTATGATATAATTTAAGTTACCACTAAAGTGTTACTATACTTACTTTGCTGTCTTCACATTTTTTAGCTCCGAGGCATAAAAGTCGGAATCATTTTTGAAAAATAATCCGACTATGATTGCGTCGACTTGGGGCAGGTTTCTGCTGTCTACTTTTACAAAATCTTTGTCCATGGTAAAAGTACTTGACAGAATTTGTAAAATATTGAAAATAAATCACACAAAGTATTATTTATGCGTGTAATAGTGTATTATCTATGCGGTTTACAAGGCGTGGAATCTGTGTTTACAAGCAGGTGACGTCATCATAAACTCGACCAACCAGGAGCGTTTTGTGTCACGTGACAAACATTTAAAAAATGCATTTTTAATTACGGATTTTTAAATAAATTAATCATTAATTTCAACTATAATTAATAAATACCCATTTTTAAACTCTTAATGTATACTGATAACAGTAATTGACACTTTATTTTTCGCATTGTCAAATAGCCCATTGTAGTTGCAATGAAAGATATTAAAAAAAACATAAAATCTTGATAGGAATTTAGAAAATAAACTTATTCATATACAATGTACTTAATAATATAAATCTACTAAAAACGGATGAGGCACGTCTACGAGCATCTTGTGTGAGTGAGGCTGGTGCCTGGCTGCGTGCTATACCATCTCCCTATTTGTTTTTGCTTTGTTACTGCCTACGAACTAGGCCACCATATCTCAATACACTGTGCAATCAATGACATCCTGTCAAGAGCACAATATCCCCTGCATCCTTGAACCATCTGGGATAGTTAGGTCTGATGGTAGGCGTCCGGGTTGGTTGTCGTTGATTTCATACAAACGAGGCCGTGCACTGGGTCGGGATACCACATGGGTTGACAGAGTACGTCACATGTGACATACAGCCACAAGAAACCCGGGGACGATTCAGAGTCTGCCGCAAGCCTTAAATAAGTACGCGGAGATCCTCATAAATCACCACTTCATCCCATTTGCAGTCGAAATGATGGGTCCGTGGTCCGAAAGAAAATATTTTATTCAAAGGGTCAGCCTCGCCGTTCAACGGTCCTCGGCACACTACGCTCATCAGACGGTTATAATTTTGGTTGTTTTGTTTTATTTGTATTGCAATATAATAATAATAATAAAAAGCGTTTATTCATTAAATAAGTGGTACATTATAGATAAAAGAACTCTTTTACATTATTCATCGATCTTTCAATCCTATTTCCATTATTTAAGTAGTATTTGCAGTAAAAAAAAATATATTTTTGATAAATTTGAAATTTTTTTTTTTTTGTTTTAATTTTACCAGTGTAGCGCGGCAGCGTCTAAATGTTGCCGAAAAATAAAAATGATAAACAACTAGAGCCAAGAGCATTTTTAGATGATAGTTTGGTAAGTCACATCCTTCGCACGTCCAATCAAACGTATCAGATATCTTCACAATCAAACAAATCGCCGACAACCGACCCGACTGACTACCGTTCGGGGGCGACTCCATGGGTGGCTTAACACACTCCTAGCTACACACATACAGAGTGATTCAAATGTTACAAAACAACTTATTATTTTTCTTCGTTTGAGAATTCTGGCCTCCAAGTTTGAGAGCTGACATGAATTCGTATTGCCCAGATGATTACGAACATAGCCCCTAGAACACACTGAGTCCTAGACCTACATTTTTGGAGAAATTGGCTAACACTCGCTACGCTGGCTGTAAGGACGGGTTTGGTGAGATTCTGTTGTCAGATGTAAGATGCGCCATTAGAACTACTTTAGGTTGGTAAATAAGTATATTCGGGACCAAAGGATGGTCAAAAACCACGCTTTTATAAAAGCAGATTCACATTTAACCAAATTTAATATAGGTCCAATATGACAAATGGCAAGCTCGTCGATATCTCTAGCGTACCAGACTCGAGATTTATCGCAAATAAATTATTGCGTCCTGACTAGGAATTGAACCGGTTACCTTTACCACTAGAACACAGAGGGAGTTATTAGGTTGGTACTGGCAATATAACTTATATTATGGAAATAGACACAATGTTGTGTACGATACTGAATAATAATATTATTTAATAAAATAATAATAATAAAAAATCGTTATTTAACAAATATGTTTTTACACTTTAAATTTAGATTGGATGTCCTGACCCCTGTCGTAGATATATTTCTGAATGACAGGGGTCATGTTAACCTAGTTGTTTAAATTTATTTTAACGATCAGCTGCAGAAAGCATGATTCAGTTAATCTAAGATCAACATATTGATATACGCCACGTGTTTAGTCTTATACTAATTATCTATACTGTCTAAATGTCCTCAAGGTTTGGCTGTCAGAGAATGCCTAGCGGCATTAAGTCCGCCTTTGTACATAGTGCAATAAAGTTTTTAAATAAATAAATACTTTATTAATTTTATAATCTGCAATGCACTGTCATAGACTAATTCATTCTTAGACGATTGTCCTAATTTTAATCCTCATACCATTTGATTTCAGCAAATATCCAACCGACTGACAGTCTGATAAATACGTGACGTAATTGAACGATTAGTTATAATTAGATTATTTAAATATATATATATATATATATAATAATTACAAACTAGTTAAATAAAATAGTTAAAATTTAAATAACTATAAACTAAACTAATAAAGAATTTAACTATAAATAAAAAATGTCTTTAAGAGACGTCCCATAAGAGATAGTCCCAAGAAGACTGGAAACATTACCCCTCTGTATAGCGAGGCTAATACGTTGGCAGAAATAATTATTGGCCTTCCTGTGTCCAGATTTCTCCATCAGCCATTTGGACAACTTCTTGGCCAGATGCATGGCTGAGAGTCCCCATGGTCCCATCGTCTTGACCCCAAACGGCGCAAACTTGTAACTCGTTGGAGTATTCGCGCAGCTAATTTAATAATTGAAATAATTGAAACTTTTCAACAACCTGTAGATTGTTTATACAAAACCAAATGTGGCAATTCGTGTAGTCATAAGTGTTTCATAGTGTATCTGTAGTATTATCTAACTTCATTAGAGCTCTCTGCCTATCGGCCATTATCCATCGATCATTATCGAGCCGCACGATTCGTGAGCTATTTGTACTATTAGACAATAGATGGCGCTTTGATTTGGCACCATCATTCCGCGGCAATCACGAGTAGCTTCTCTCTCTCTCTGTTGAGAATTTAAATAATGAGAAATAATAGGTCCTTATGCATATAATCTAAAGCATGGATGCACAGACCGCGGCCCGCGGGCCGCATGCGGCCCGTGGGTCGAATACTGGTGGCCCGCCGACAGCAAAAATAATACTCTCGTGCATTCGAAAAATATTGAATTCTATTCCAGAATAAAACAAAAAAAAAATATGTTCGAAAAGTAATGTGAAACTCGCGCGCGCGCAATTTGAATCTAGCGCCCAAAATTGCTAAGTCAAGTAACATCGCTCGCTATAGAAATCAAGAATTTTCTAGCGCGGTGAGCAAGCGAGATAGATATAGTCCCGTATTCCCGATTGCTCGCGTATCTACACGAAGCTTCCAGAGTCGTTTGCGCGGTATAAAAATCACGTTAACCGCAGCGGCCGAACAGTTCGCTTTTCATTTGAGTGAAGTGTCAACAACAGAAAGAAATAAGCGCGAAAATACAAAGCGAAGTAATAAGTGATTGAGAATAAGTGCAGTTTATTAGTGTTTTTGGGAGGCAATAGTTCTAGTGTAGATTTTAACTCGACTAGCCGGTGTCATATATTTTGATCCACATTCAACGTAGATTTCCTGTTGCAGTGTTAACCCGTCAAGTGCCGTGTATAATTGTGTTGTGAAAACGTAAGTAAAACTCTGTTATTAATAAGTGTTTCCCTACCTATTTAATCAATTTTAATCAAATTTAGCTTTAATGTTGGCTAAATATTAAAATAAACAAAGAAATTACTATTTTTATAAGAATTTCTCTAACTGTAATAATTACGTCATTATTTCAGATAAAATCTGTATAAAAATCTTAAAATTTCTGAGAAATAATATTTAATCAATTATTTTTGATAATTTAAAAAAGGATAGGTAATTTAAGTGGGTACTGTAATTGTTTTTAGGTGCTGTGTTAATCCTAGCCAGGATTAGAACGCAACATGGAGAAGCCAGGACCTAGTAAAAAACGTAAGGTTAAAGATGAAAATCGGCAGTTTCAAGAAATTTGGACTGAGAAATACTTTTTTGTATGGTCGCATAACAAAGTCGTTTGTTTAATTTGCAAGAATTCTGTTGCGATTGCAAAGGATTATAATGTAAAAAGGCACTATGAAACGCAGCATCCTTCTTTTACCAAGTTTACAGGCGAATTAAGAAAGCAAAAAATGTTGTCTTTAAAACGGGAGCTTATTGGTCAGCAAGCTATGTTTACAAAACACATTCAAGATTCAGAAACGGCTACAGAAGTTAGTTATGAAATTTCTCGAATGATAGCAAAGCGAAGTCGCCCCTTCAATGATGGCGATTTTGTAAAAGAATGCATGGAAATTGCCGCTAAGAAAATGTGTCCAGAAGCAATAAAAAGTTTGAGAAAATTCAACTGAATCGTATGACTATCCAAAGACGAATTATGTCCTTGTCAGGTAATATTGCGGAACAATTAATTGAAAAAACTAAGATCATGGAATTTTTTTCATTAGCACTCGACGAATCGACTGATATTAGTTCCACAGCTCAACTTCTCATATTCATACGAGGTGTTACTCAAGATTTTGAAGTCTTCGAAGAGTTATTAGGAATGTGTTCATTGAAAGGTCAAACCAAAGGAGTTGATATACTCAATGGACTTTTGGACGAGTGTTCAAAAACTGATTTGGACTTATCTAAGTTATCGGGAGTTGCGACTGACGGTGCTCCTTCCATGATTGGTATCAATTCCGGGCTAGTTACTTTGCTGAAAAAGCACCTGCAAGAAAAAAACATAAACACTGAAGATCTCATGCAGTTTCACTGCATTATACACCAGGAAGCCCTCTGTTCTAAAAAAAATGAATTTCAAAATGTAATGAAAGTAGTAGTTTCGACTGTAAATTTCATAAAATCACGAGGACTCAATCACAGACAATTCAAACAATTCCTTGATGACATCGAAAGCGAATACGGAGATTTACTGTATTATACAGAAGTAAGGTGGCTAAGTCGTGGATTGACACTGGAACGATTTCTAAATTTAATAGAAGAAATTGGAATATTTCTGGCGGAAAAGCAAAGGGATGTCCCGGAACTTAAAAATCCTGATTGGTTGTGTGATTTATCTTATTTAGTTGACATTACAAATCATTTGAATGTCTTGAACACACGGCTTCAAGGCAAAAATCAACTGATATCCCAGCTCTATGCTCATGTAACATCCTTTCAATGCAAGCTGACACTTTTCAGATCACAATTGAATTCTGGAAATTATAATCATTTTCCGAATTATAAGAAAATGGCTGAAAAATTCAACAAAACTGCGATTAATTTCAGTTATGTAGAAAAGCTAGATATTTTGATTCAATCTTTTGAAGACAGATTTTCGGAGTTTAAAAAAGTGAAACCTCTGTTGGACATATTCAGCAATCCTTTCACTATTTCAGTTGAAAATGCGCCAGAGTCAATGCAGTTAGAAATTATCGACATTCAAAATGACCAAGATTTACGCAACAAATTCAACGAAGGAGACTTGCTGAACTTTTACCGCTGCATTGATAAAAATATGTACGAAGAGTTGCGCATAAACGCTCTGAAATGTGCCAGCTTATTTGGTTCTACCTATATATGTGAACAAACTTTTTCAATACTAAATAATAATAAAACAAAAAATCGAAACCGCCTTGCAAATGAAAGTTTGGAAGCAGTTTTACGTGTTGCTACAAGTAAATTTGAGCCAAATATAAAAAAGATTGTAAGCACTATGCAGTGCCACGCTTCAAATTAATAATTTCTTTTTTAATTTTAATAAATTTTTATCAATTCTTTATTGTCTTTAACTACCTATACCTACTTCTGGCGGCCGGCCCGCTATCAGTTCATGATTTGGCCGAGTGGCCCCTAGTATTAATAAGTCTGTGCAACCCTGATCTAAAGGATATATATTACATTAAATAAATCTAGGCAAAATAAACTCTTAACTTATCCCTTTCAGCACGACAAAAAATATTTTGGAAATTAAAAGGTATTGATAACTTAAAAATAGTTTTTAAAATCCTCCACTAGCAAATTCCACAAAGCCCCTTCCGCATATGCCTTCGTTGTTGTTTTCTAATGTGATGTAAATAAAAATCACTATTGTATGTTTTTTTCTTAAAAAAATAATTAAGACTATTCTAACAATTTAATAAAGATAATTACTAAGTACCATAGTACTAAGCACGATCTATCGAGGCTGTTTCTGAGCGGTAAAACAGTATTTGGCAACCGCTAGATATTTTTTTGTAATAACGCACGCTTGTTATTGTCCGTGCTGAAAGGGATATAAGTAATAGAGAAGAAGAAGAGATAATTCTAAGCATTCCATGGATTGTGTGGGTAAAAGATGATATATAAATGGTGACTCGGGCTTGCGACTGACAATAGGCTGGTTTGAAAAGTAGGCCTCCCTTTTTATTTTATTGCGCCACTATATGATCACCATCCACCATTCCACTCCTCTCCCTACCCAACCAAATACTGTATGATTCCGTTAATGCCGTCTTGAAAGCTCTTTCCATAAACGTATTGACGGCAGACCTGCTTAGGCCCAATTCTTTCAGTACATTAGTTTCGATCCTTCTCCGAAGTCTTGTTGATTGGTATTCTTTATTTACAAAAAAATAAAATTAGTAAACTTTAATTACCTACTACCTACTTGTTGGATTAATAGTTTAAGGTCTAAAAAGTTTGAAAATTGTTAGGTATATAGGCGCGGTGGTGGCTCGGTTGTAAGAACGCGTTCCTTAAATTCTACAACGTCTCGGTTCTAACCCACCCGGCATGTACCAATGAGAAATACACTTTTCTTACGTACATTTGTCATAGATTTACAACACCACCGTTCCCGTGCCTCGGAGAGCACGTTAACTAACTAACTGTTGGTCCCGGTTCCACTAATACCAACTTGTGAAATCGTTAATTTTAATTGTCATTAAAAATTGACATCATATCCTCGCCAAGCCGTGGCAAGTGTAGGCCAAATTCTCCAAATATATGTTCTGGAAGGCCCATCTCCAGCAGTTGAGGTCTAGGACGCTGTAATGAATGAAAAATATAGTGATGTTCTTTATTCGAAGGAAATAAGATACAATGATTTAAAAAAAATATATTAATTAAACTAAAAACTTACATCTTAAAACATAAATTACTATTAATAAAAATAAACCTAATTAATAAATAAAAATATAACTAAAAACTAAATTGAAGAAAAAACAGTTATTAGTGATGTTATTAATTGCTACCTTGTAAAATTCTTTGTGACATGCAATAAAATATTTGAATTGGCTAAAACTATGATAGTGGATTTATTTTAAAACAATATATTTTTTTTGTATATTTTACTGACACATACTGCCTCCGTGGTCTCGCGGTTAAGTCCCTGGATGTAGACGTACGTAAATACATCGATGTAGGTTCCTAACTAAATACATAACGAGATTTAGTATTGTTATTCCAAACAAAATAAATCGCAATTTTTTTCGCTTAGGAATATTGAAAATAACGGACACGATGCAGTTCGTTTTGTAGCTGGAATAAAATCAAGAGAAACTTGCTAAGACGCCTTTAAAGAATTGAATATATTAACTATATATAGTACATATGTATTGCACTGTTTGATGTATATTAGGGAAAACATGGACTCATATCATATTAAACCCTTGAGAAGTAACTCACGCCAAAAGGAGTCTATTGCTGTACCTAAACATAGATTGACTAAGTTTACAAAAAGCTTTGTATGTAACTGCGTCAAACTGTACAACAATCTATCGAAGGAAATAAAAACTCTTGAGGATAAGGACTTTAAGAAAAAGCTTACTATAACCTTGATGAAGCACTACAAGATATTAATATAGCATAAGACTATTGACATTTGTTTCTTTATTTATTTATATTGCACTATGCATCTGACATAATTATATAATTAATTTTTAAGTAAAGGTAACACTGACAAGGCCCTTTTACAGCCGCAAAAAAATTGACATTATCTTTAGAATAATATAATTATTTTATTTAATGTTTACAATTTATGACAAAGCCTTTTTACAGCCGCAGCTATTTTAACTAGTCTTATTTAAGTTAATTTTAGTATACTAATAAAGTTTGACAAGGCCTCTTTACAGCCGCATTTAAGTTATTTTAAGTGTCTTCATCTTAAGGTTCCTACTGCCAGTTCTGTTCTTTGCTCAAATATAACACTTTCCAGGCATGATAGATGTACGAGTATGTAGTCAGTAAATTATATAACATAACACTCGTACCTAATAGAATTATGTACTTAATCATAGACCTAACCAAATTCCGGTGGGAATGTACGGTGACAAAATAAAGAATAAAGAATAAATTACAATTTAATGAAAACAAAAACTTTAATCGCAAAAAAGTTAACATTTTTCTTGCGAAACTCTTGCGCAAGTCCAATACTAAGGGAAGTCTTGGTATAACCATATCTGTGGTCTTGTTCTTGGTCAACACTAAAAATATAAATTTTTTTTAATTGCATGTTATAATTATTATCATTAATTCGAGTGACGGTCATTATAATAGCGTACTATATAACATATATTTTTGAGTCGAAAGCGAGAAAGACTAAAAATTTAGTATGGGCGGCTTTTAAATAATATGGTCGTGACAGAAAGAGAAAGAGACGCCTATACGAGTAGGTCGCATCTTGATATTGATTATAATTGATGATTTTATGTTTTTCACCTGATTGTCTTTGAGGTCAGATTTTTCTCTACCACACATCTGATTATACACTTCTTTGTAATACGGTTTATTTTATATCTGAAGTGGATATTTGGATGTTTGGTATTTGGTCGTGGATTTCTGGTCAGTCACGAGTAAGGTTGAATTCGACAACTGGACACACAAAGTTGGACACACATCGTGTTTTCGGTTGCGGGAATTAAAATAAATATATTTTTTTAATTACTAATATTATTGTGTCCCGACCAGGAATCGAACTTGGTACCTCCAAGTCTAAATCCACAGACTTAACCGCTAGACCACGGCACGATGGCAGATAAAAAAGTAACGCTAAATTACATTATATAAAAAAAAAAACTAAAACCTAATTATAAAAATAAATAATCATATATATTTTACTTGTATAGATCTATAACTAATTTCCAGTTTGATGTTGATGTAACACCCTGGATACCGATAAGCTTCTTTCGAACTGGACACACCTATGTCCAATTCGGTATATTAAGTTGACGACTCACCCGAAATCGGTGCGCGTGCTCAAAGTCGAATCTTACTTATCATGGCGCTTCTAAGAGACAGGCAGGGACCACCAAGCCTCAATATTTCGCATTCTTACAGTAAAAGTTTAGAGTTCCTATATCAATTTATTATCATTCATCTCTGACGTCAGTTGCTGTTGCTTCTTCGACTTTACATAGTCATCATGCTACACAATTTAATTCATTAATATTATTACTAACTGTAATGACATTATAATTATTCTTAAAATGATTACTTCATTATTGAAAGGAGCACTTTAGTCATGATTTTAAATAAAAATCATAAATTTTGTCTTTGTCATTTATTGCGTCTTCCTTTCGTCATCGGCTGTGTTCTAAAGTCAAAGTCATTTTATTATTATTTATGTCCTCTTCTCCCAATGGATGATGAATTAGGTGATAGGGAAGGCAAAGGGTCAAACCCATACAGCCAAGTCTGACGTATTATATCATTATTTTTTATGAGGTTATCATGAAATTCCAGATGTTACAGAATTTGATGTTTTTCCTGGAACACGTCGGGTAAAATATGGGAGTTCACAACCGCACAAAATAAAGTGCAACTTATGCCCCATATTTAAAGTCCAATTATCGTTTTATATAATTATTCACATTGTAGTTTCTTCTCCCAATATTATATATTTAATTCTTTACACTTAGTGTAAGATTTCTTGTTATTTAAAATAAGCGAATAGTAATGCCAGAATAAAGATTTAAAATATATTTTTATAATAGATACGCAGGGAGGAAAATATTTACAGTATACAAAGACTTTAAAGATTTTAAACAAAACGCAGCAAGAAGCCAAACGGTATAAGCGAATACAATCGTCTCAAACTTAATTAATCCATGACAATGCATTGACGGTTGTGGTTAAACGCGCACTTTGAAATAGATTTTGAAGTGAAGAACACGTTATTCGACAAGAAAGATTTTTGTATGAAAATAACAACCATCGTCTTACGACCGGGATGGTCAGAAACCACGCTTTTAAAGAAGTGGATCCACACTTTAGGCCTATCATGACAAGTCACAAGCTCGTCGATGTTAATGTACCAAACAACCAATGCATGTTATTTCATGTTTTTCGATTTTCTTTATATATATTTACAGCAACACTGAGCTATAAAGCTTGTGTTAAACAAAAAGTACCAGGAGTACATGTTTGAGAAGAGTCATCAACAATTTCAGGTGGTAGCTCTTCACTATTAACGAGATATTGCGTCAAAGAATATATTTGATCTTTTTAAGCCTCATTCAAAAAGTTGACTTTGATATTTCCCCTTCGACTGCGCACAATGATATAAAAGGCCTACCCCTGACCTAACTAAGGGGTTTTACATCCGTAATTGTACGCTGCATACTTAGTTTTGCTATTGAGCCTTTTGAAAATGTCAAACGTTTAGTTATGAAGGCTAGTGTTGGTTTTTCATTTTAAATAAGCTGATAATGTTTTTTTGTAAAACATTTATTTATTTATGTAACACTTTATTGCACTATGTACAAGGGGCGGGCTTAATACCGCTAGACATTCTCTGACAGCCAACCTTTGGGACAATGATAAGTATAACTTAGATCGAAGAGTAGGTGCGAATTTATCATTCTTTGGTTATAATGAATTTTTAACTATTTTATAAACTGCCATCGTGGTCTAGCGTTTAAGTCTGTGGATTTGGACTCGGAGGTACCGGGTTCGATTCCTGGTCGGGTCACAATGATATTTATTAATTTAAATTAATTTAATTAATATAATAAGTCCTCAACTGTAAACACTTTTAAAAACAAACTCGACAAGTGGCTAGTGACAATCGAAATAGACTATGGTGATAACTGACAATTTAATAAACTTTACGCCAGTGCTTGATATAGGCATATCAGCAATGCGCTGCTCGCCTATTAATCAACAATAATGAATAATAATATTTAATTTATTTGTGATATATCTCGAGTTTGATACGCTAGAGACAAAGACGAGCTTGCCACTTGTCACTGGCCTTTAGTAAAGTTGGCTAAATGTGAATCCGCTTCTTATAAGCGTGATTTCTGACCATCCCGAAAGGTCGTAATGATACTGTACTGTATCTATACTTTATTGTCCGTAATATATAAATGTTATTTTTCATTAGTGCATGTCGCGTTTGAACCTGAGCTGAGCCTGGATGGAAGGTCTTGCGGTGATTGCAAGCAGAATACCAATATTTTAAAATTAGATTCAGTTTGCCTTAAACGCAATCAGTACGCGGAGATCATCATAAATCACCACTTCGTCCCTTTTGCAGTCAAAACGATAGGTCCGTGGTCCGAGGATGCTCAGGCGTTCTATCGTGAGCTTCGGGAAAAACTCCGCTTGGCGACTGGTGACCCTTTGAGCAAAGTTTTTTTTGTTCAAAGTTCAGCCTCGTCGTGAACGCAGCGAGAGTTCTCGAAACACTACACCCATCGGACGGCTATAATTTTCGTTTTATTTGTAGAGTAGTTTATTATTATTATTACAGCCCCTTGAACACAGCGTCCTAGACCTCCACTGTTGGAAATGGGTCTTCCAGAACATATATCTGGAGAATTTGGTCTACACTCGCCACGCTGGACAGACAGGTTGACGAGGATCTGATGTAATTTTTAATGACAATTTAATAACGATTCCACAAGTTGATATTAATGGAACCGGGATCGATGGCTTGACGTGCTCTCCAAATGTAGAAAAGTGTATTTCTTATTGGTAGATACATGCCGGGGTGATTTGAACCGACCTTTGTAGAATTTGTAGTTTATTTAATTTTTAGTTTAGTGTTTAATTCTGTTTTAAAAATATGTTTATGACAGTTAAAAAGTGGTTTTTGAAAATCCCGGAAGAGCAAAGATAAAGGCTCATTATACAATTAATTGAATTTCTCATTAAAAGTCCATAAGAAATATGATACATGATAAAAAGCTTGGCGGTTGAGTTGAGAGAGGCCGGCGATCGGAGGCCAGATAACACCGTGTGGCCGAACTGACAGACGGACATATTCGTATTTGCTTATGATGTACACTTCCCACCAAAGTTATATATACAATTATATTGTTTATTTATTTATGCTGGAAAAACTTACAGCCACTATTCATACATAAAATTA
The DNA here is from genome assembly GCA_910589645.1 of Tinea semifulvella. Lineage (NCBI taxonomy): Eukaryota > Metazoa > Arthropoda > Insecta > Lepidoptera > Tineidae > Tinea > Tinea semifulvella. The sequence continues at coordinate 13,193,429 of OU342592.1, read as the reverse complement.
TAGATTAAACACAATTAAGCTGATGATAAGTTTCACTTATAGCAAAACACAATTATAAAAAAATTATAAAATGTAAACTTACTCCGTGATCTAGCGGTTAAGTCCGTGGATTTATACGCGGGGGTTCAATTCCCGGTCGAAACACAATAATGTATTTGTGATATTTTTTCAAATTTGGTACGCTAGAGACATCCACAAGCTTGCCACTTGTCATGATGGGCCTATAGTAAAGTTGGCTAAATATGAATCCGCTTCTATAAAAACCGAAAGAGATAAGGTCGTGATGAAACTTTACTTTACTTTTTTTAAATGTTAGCTAATATTCAAATTTACTTTATTAATAAGCAAAAGATATACTAGATCAAAATAAAAGAGTTTTTTTTTTTTAATAAACAGTACACCATTGTTAATTAATGTTTACATAACAAGGTATTTTACAGTAACGTTATTTGTTAGTTAGTGCTAGACCTCCACTGCTGAAGATGAGCCAGAACGTATATTTTAGAGAATTGCGCCTTCTCTCGCCACGCTCGCATGTGACTGTCAAGAGTCTAGTGTCGTTTGATATTGACAGCTTAACGTGCTTTCTGATTAAAAATAAAATAGAAAGGGACAAATGGATAGCGTACAAATGCGCTTTACACAATACACAAATACGTAATAATTTAAAAATAATGAGTTTAAAAAAATATATTCTAATTGTATTAGTTGTTAACTTCCTGCAACTTTGTACCCAAGTGTACGATAGAGTTAAGTACTTAGAGATAGCTTCTGGGCAGATTCTTTACAGGTCAAATGTAAGACGTACATGATCAACTGTGATTTGATAATCACAATACTATCACTATAGTTATTAGGTACTTAGTTTATGTAACACCTGTGTTTTATTGTTGGCTTATTAATCCTAAATTTAACCATTACAGCCCAACACAGAGTCCAAGACCTCCAGTGCTGGCTTTTTTAATACTAAACGCGACATGTCCTGATGGTAAGCATACCTATGTTTTATTTTGTAAATCTGATATAGCTGAGTTTTACTTGCAAATTCCTTTCTCAGTCAGATTAAACATTAACAAGTCACTGGAATCTGCTAAGCTGCTGGTCTTCTGCTAACAGCTTATTTATTGGACCACTTTGCTGCTTAGTCTTCTACTAGCAGGAGTGGAATCAATCAAAATAATCAAATTAATGACGTTTCATAAATGCCTGTTACGTGAATAAAGATATATTGACTTTGACTTTTGAATTTGACTTTGAAGCAGAAAGCGAGGTCCAAGAATGGAGGCAACTGACGCCAGACACTAACGACCGACATCATCTCTATAAACAGAACAAAAACGTTAATTTTAATGTAAAGCTAAGATTATATATTACTTGAGACATATTTACATTTGACTCAAAGGTTCTCTAAAGTTACTTTTAGCGAAGAAAAAAACTCAATTTAATTTGTGACGTTTTCCAAAGCGAGTGCTCAAAGAAGGTCGACAAAGTTTAGCGCAACCCTATCTCACAGCATCCAAAGTGATGTAAAGACTTTAAAGTCACAAGCCGTTTTTTATCCTCTCCTTGCTTAGACATGATTAGTGATGTGCCTAATAAAGTTTGAGCGATATCGATAAAAATATTATTCACAAAAAGTTTGGTTAGTTGAATTTAGTTTATTTTATTTTATTTATGTTCCAAAATATCTTTATTCACGTAAACCTATTACAGGTACATGACACGTGGAAGAGCTAGTGGAAGACCAGCAGCTTAGCAGATTCCAATGACCTGTTAATGTTTAATTAAACACGTTTAAAAGCGATGGTGCCTCGGTTTTAAGAACGGTGTCCTTAAAAACCTACAAAAAAAGATGGCGGTCCGAGCACCAGCAATGAGAAATACACTTTTCTTACGTACATTTGTCATAGATTTACAATACCACCGTTACAAGTTAAGCTATCGGTCCCAGTTCCACTTATTAATTTGACATCAGAACCTCGCTAATCCATCTATCCAGCGTGGCGAGTGTAGGCCAGTAAATTCTGCAAAAAAAAACAAAATTTGGGAGGCCCATCTCCAGCAGTGGACCAGCTAGTAATAAGTGTTCTTGGGCTGTGATGATGAATCGTATCGTTATACTACATCGCCATATCACCATTCGTTTAAAGGAAAGCTCTATATATAAAAGCTATATATTCAATACAAGTGCTGTGACAGTAACAAAAATAAAATCCATGCATAATTAAACACGGTATAATAAAATACAACTATATTTTTATTTTAAATTCTTTATTGCATCAAAACTTAAAATTAGGTACATAGGCTAGTTTAATGCCTGTTAGGCATTCTCTGATAACTAACCTTTGAGATGTTGAGAGATTATGGGCAGGGTGCAACAATCTAATAATATTAGTGTAATTTATAAATACACCCATACCAAGCAATTACATAAACTACATGCAAGTATCATAAATATATATATATACACAAATAAACATACATAAACATATTGTGTGCCAAATATTCAATGTGTACTAGATGCAGTGTGCTCCTGCTTATCAAGAAACAAGTTAGTGACTAATTGTTTAAAAACATTGTCAGATGGTGCCCGTCTAATGGCCAGTGGTAGTTTGTTCCACTGGCGGGCCGCCGACACAGTGAAGAAATCTGAATATCTGCTAAAAGAGTGGGATGGGATTTTGATTTGATTATTGAAAGTAGAACAAAGAGGGAGGTTGTGCGTATCGCAGAAGAACTATAATCGAACACACAAATAAATAATTCTGAAACCTATATTGATGTTGGTATATTGTTTAAATCCTGTTTAAAAATACTGCCGATGAATTGTGCCTATTTTATTATCAAATAATATTAAAACGTGCCGTTTTAAGGTGTTGGGCCTTTCCTTAATAAAGTTTTTTCGGCTAGAAAATACAAATTATCGCACATAACAATCTTTCATTAATAAAATTTATCAGATTACGAAATTAAAAGCTAGTGTTGAGTAGGTTTTTTAATAGTTGGACACGAACGCGAGTCACGCAACGACTTATTTATATTTTTAATATTACGTATTTTACTAAACCCCGTATTTGACTACATAGTTTTTGATATAGGTAAATTCTTTTACAGACGTATTTTGCCTTATTCTTTGACCAAATGTAAGCAACTCTTCATTGTAGGAAAATGACAGACAGTGCTAATGCACACTGCTACCGTGTATTTATATATTTTTTTGGATTTTAAATAGTTCCTTATAATTTTGTCTAATGTTTTACCGATACTACGACACACGATGACTGCAAGGCCTACGGAGGGAAACAAAGTTATTACAAATTTAACAAAATATATTTATTTACAAATTTTATTGTAATAATACAAAAGGTAAACTTAAGGCATTATTAAATTAACTTAATAAAATTATTAAAATAAATTAGCAAAAATTTTATATTACTTAATATGGTTGGGGCAAACAACTGTTAACTTGCTCATAAAACATTACATAGCTTAACAGCAAAGCCCAATTTAACATGCAGTTAATCTTATAATTAATATTTTTTTAATATAAATGGAGAGGGGTTTAACGTCTCCGTGCTTGTTCAACTTATACGTCAACGGTCTGATAGAGGAGCTCAATAGATCAACAGTAGGATGTCATATAAATAACGAATGTGTTAATAACCTGAGCTACGCTGATGATATGGTTCTGTTGAGTCCCTCGGTCAAGGCGCTTAGGAGGCTTGTCGGTATCTGTGAGTCATATGCTGGTAATCACGGTTTAAGGTATAATGTCAAGAAAACGGAAGTTATGATATATTTTTTTTTTAATCATCATCAGCCTGTGTCTCTATACTGCTGGATATAGGCCTCGTCACTTCACACGATCTCCTACCACCCTCATCTAACCCCCATCAGCGACCTTCCTCAGGTTATCCGTCCATCTAGCGGGGGTTCGACCCACTTTGCGTCTTCCCGTACGTGGGCTCCACTCTAGAACCCGTCTACTCCATCGTTCATCGGTTCTACGACAGACATGTCCAGCCCATTGCCACTTTAGCTTATTAATTTTGAAGACTATATCAGTAACTTTGGTCCTCCGACGGATTGTTAATATAAATCAATTATATAATAATAATATTTACACAACATCAGTAAAATATTCAATAAGGTAAAACTTAAGTTATATGAAATCATTTGATCCTATTTAAGCAACATAAGAAATTAAATAGGGAAAGGCCGATGGTTCGGACATGTTGAAAGGATGAGTGAAAAGAGATTGACGACCCCAGATATACATTGCGAAAGTCGTGAGTATAAGAGGCCCTGGCAGACCAAGATCAAATAAATAAAACAATAGTTGAAGGTGCAATAAAAATACATCGAAACAAAAGGGCATGTATGAAGAGGTTGATTAATGTCGAAGAATCGAAAGAGATATGTCATGATCGTGACAAGTGGCGCTCAATTATAAGCAGTCATTTTGGGCTATCATTAGTAATCATTAGTTGCTCACTATCTTGTATTTTATTATTTAATGTCGATGAAAAATCCAACAATATGAAACTATCGATTATCTAGTCCGTGTTACATCCCTAGTGGCTCATTTTATTCATCCTCCCGCGGACGGGTCCGTCTGAAGTCTAGATCTGCATTCACACAGCTCATTAGTCTGCCTAGGAAACATTTCCGCACACTAAAATGTTCTACATAACTTGTTTACTACTCTGTGGCTTATCCCGTAATCCGATTTAGACGAGGTTTCTCAGTAAATGTTGATGAAATTTTTACACGGTAAAATTGTCTTAAAAATCCTCCGACGAACGGAAACTCTCAATCTCTAACGCTATTAAAGTTGATATGCGACTCAACATCGGCCTGTGTCTCTCCACTTTCTTCCTGAACCCGGCACCCGCACAGGTATTCTACCTTTACACTTAATGTGTGGTTCTCAAAATGTAATTAATATTTAATATCAACATTTGTTTTACCCAACATTAAAATATAATTAAATAGTCAATTGATTAAGATTGTTGTGTTATCTTCTGGATGGATGGAAGGCAAAGGGTCTAGCCCATACAGCCAAGTCTGCTGTAATATATCTTTCTTTCTTATGAGTTAATGAGGTTATCATCAAATTCCAGATGATGCAGATTTATATCATTATATTTATATATAATATCGCGGCATTATAGCCCAAACACGACGTGTATAATATGGGAGTTAACAGCGCGGGAAAGCCGCAAAAAATAAACTGCAATTTGTGCCCTTTCCATATAATATTTAAATTCCAATTTATTGTTTATTATTCACATTGTAGCACATTGTTAAACAAAACACTTTTGACTCACAATATCGACAGTAAATTAATTTACAAAGCAAAAACTTGCACGTGATATGTCCGCGCAAAATGGCGCGAAGGACTCCCAATTGATTAAGATTTTTGTTTGGATTAAAACAGAGCACGATTAGGTACCTTATTACAGATAAAGCACAGGATTTCAAAAGTATGTGTAAATAATTCTCTGATTATATCGGCGAGGTCAAAACTATTTAATTATCAACGTAAAAAAAAGGTTCTTCAATCGTTATTCTAGCGTAAAATAAATAAAATTAATTACACATTATAAAAACACAATATATTAACTATCAAATACAAAAGAAATCATTCCTCGCGACTTCTTCATTTGTTATTTTAAAACCTTATTTCATAGCGCTAAATACGTCCGGAAAACCTTTAATGCTTTTTTATACATATACAATAATTGGATGTTTTAAAAATAGACAAAAGTGTACTTATGTTGATACGTTATGGGTCTGTGGAGTGTCTCTGTACAAAACATGCAATGTCGTTATTTCTACAAAAATCTAAAGCACACTTACATTAAAGTGCATGACGTCAAAGGCGCTTAAACGAGATCCTCTTTTCATGTTTTTTATTTAATTTGTACGTTTTAATGAAATGAAACATTTACAATTATTATTTTTAATTGCTGTCTTTGTTGTATTGCAGTTGAAGATCTATATTTAGTTCGCATCTTATCTAAAGCCGGTACAGTGGTAGTAACTTATGTCGATGATCAGTGACTAATCTCAGTCGCTCCAATTACACCTTGCGTACTGCTTAATTTTAGTATATTTTCAGTGTTTTCAGACATATTCACACGTAAATTATATAATTAACGGAAGCAATGCATATCTAGCAAAATTGTAAATAAATCTGACCAAATGCCTACGCAGTGAGAAGAAGTATTGTTATGATGTCGATTATGTGGTTCTATCCTATTTCTAGGGGTGTTTCCTCCATGTTATGTTCTGTGGAGTGCAAGTCTGTTATCCCGGAACCCCCCCGAACTGTAAATACTTTGTTTCTATTTTAGAGGACACCTATTTTTTAAAGAACTTTTATTGGTTATATTTTTATTAGTTAAGAAGTAGTTTATTTATATATAATTTTATGTTAGGAAGTGCCTCACAACCGGAATTCTTTCAATGTCAGCAGTGTGACGACGGACGCTTTTTCAAAGGACGAAGAGGGCTTAAAATTCACACAACACGATGTCATTCCCTTCCTTTATCATGTCCACTAATAAGTCAACCTTCAATTTCAGCTAATTCAACATTCAACAACAATAATAATGTACCGACATTCGATTCTATCATTACCCGCCTCCATCTCACCACACCAGTGGTCAAACGGATTCCGAGGGGAGCACGGATTTCGTTGGCTGGATCCCTGTCTATGGCAATCCAAAATTGTCTATCAAATACTCAAGCTGCATGGGAAAACCTATTATTATTTGCATTCAATCATTTCCACATAAATCAAAAAGAAAATGGTTCATTGACTTCAAAACTAAAATCAAATTGTTCTAACCCTAAATTACCACAATATCACAACTCATCTTCCTTCAAAAATTATAATATCAAAAATATAATTGAGAGTAAAGTCATGGATGGGGACCTACGAAATGCAGCTCGAATTCTTTTCTCCAGCGACACCCTTGCATCCCCTAACAACGAAACGCTTGAAGCCCTCCGCAGTAAACATCCTTCACCCGACCCAGCTTCTAATCTGCCAAATCCACCTCCCCAAAATTCAGTTTTTTTACAAATCAATGATGAAGACACCATCGCCGCTTTGATGTCATTTCCAAATGGCTCTGCTGGTGGCGTCGATAGTATAACGCCACAACATCTGAAAGATTTAGTAAGTAGGTCAGCTGGCGACGCTGGCAGGAGACTCGTATCTGACATAACAAAATTATGTAATTTAATGCTCTCTGGAACAGTTCATCAGGCCATATTACCATTCTTATACGGTGCGAGACTATGTGCCTTCAACAAAAAGGAAGGCGGCATTCGGCCCATTGCTATAGGAAATACATTCCGCCGCTTGTCGTCAAAACTAGCTTGTAGACACATAGTCTCTACTCTAAGAACCAAATTCCAACCAGTACAGGTTGGATTTGGCAGTAAAGGAGGCTGTGAAGCAGCAGTACACTCCGCGCGCACTTTCATTGCATCAGATGAGGTGGAAGTGCTACTCAAAGTCGACGTGAAGAATGCTTTTAATTCCCTAGATAGGACCACCCTGCTCAACGAAGCTGCCTCACACATTCCGGATATCTTCCCATATATCTGGCAATGCTACAGTTCTCCTTCTAAATTATTTTACCATGAGCATTGTATTGAATCAGCTGTAGGCGTTCAGCAGGGTGATCCACTTGGTCCAGCTCTATTTAGTCTCGGTATCCATCATTGTATATCATCCCTAAATTCAAAATTCAACGTTTGGTACCTAGACGATGGAACCATAGGAGGTAAAGCGAATACGGTAATCAAGGACCTTATCCACATTAAACAAGCCTTTCAGGAAATAGGTCTCGAGTTAAATCCTTCAAAATGCGAAATATTTATTAGTTCTAATTTATCAAATAACATTCCATCTATTATCAAAAAATTTAACGAACATGCTCCTAATATTAAAATCCTTTTTAAAGATTCGCTTTTCCTCCTAGGTGCACCGCTCTTAAATGAAGGTATAAAGCCATTTTTGGATAATAAATTTAAACTTTTTTCTGAAAATTCAAACAGATTGGGTGTTTTAAATTCGCATATAGCATTTACATTACTAAAAAACTGCCTTTTTGTTCCAAAATTAATATATGCACTCCGCGCAAGCCCTATCTGGAAATTTCCGGCCCTGCTCGATCAATTGGATGCCACCTTAAAAGAAACTCTTGAAAAAATTCTAAATTTATCATTTGATGAAATTTCTTGGTCCCAAGCAACCTTGCCTGTTAAATTCGGTGGCATCGGCGTGCGAAAAATTTCTAGTATTGCTTTACCGGCGTTCTTATCTTCGGTGCACAGTGTTCAAGATTTAAGTTCAAAAATCTTAAATCAAAATCGTATTGAATTAACATGTGCACTGGAGGCAATTAGAGCCTGGAAAATAAAATGTCCCAATGATGACATTCCAAAGGAATCAAACTTTCAAAAACTTTGGGATACACCATTGGTACAAAATACCTATAAACATTTGGCTCAAAATCCAATCAGTGATCAACATCGCGCCCGGCTTCTGGCTTCAGTAGAAAAGGAATCCGGCCACTGGTTACACGCACTGCCTTCTGCGAACCTCGGCACACTGCTTGACGACGAAAGTTTCCGTATCGCCGTTGGTCTACGGTTAGGGGCACCATTATGTATTCTACATAGATGTCCGTGTGGAAAGGAGGTCGACTGTCTTGGAGTTCATGGGCTCTCCTGTTCCAAAAGTGCGGGCAGATTTTCCCGCCACGGCTCCCTTAACGATACTATAAAAAGGGCTCTAGCCACCATCGAGGTTCCAGCTCTTCTAGAGCCTGTTGGAGTTATCCGAGATGATGGCAAGAGACCCGATGGTATGACGTTGGTCCCCTGGGAACGGGGACGTGCTCTAGTGTGGGACGCCACGTGCGTTGACACCCTTGCCGCGTCGCATCTCAGGGGGACAGCGCATAAAGCGGGAGCCGCGGCGGAAAATGCGGAGTCCAGCAAGCGGCGCAAGTATGTAAGTATATTAAAAGATTACATATTTGTGCCGTTTGCTGTAGAAACTCTGGGCCCATGGAGTCCAAGCGCAAAAAAGTTTTTAAAAGACATAACACCGCGTCTTGTTGTCTCCTCCGGTGACAAGAGGGCTGGCTCTTTCTTCGCCCAGAGAATTAGTATTGCAATTCAGCGGGGAAATGCAGCCAGCGTTCTTGCCACCATTCCACGCGGACGGGACTTATATCCCTATCCTTAATATTAATTTTTATTTTATATGTTGTAAATATTTTTTCGAATAAATGTATATATAGTTACTAACTAAACTATAATTTGAAGGTATCATAATTGTATTAAGTTTTATGTTAAATGTAATTATTTATAATAAATATTTAGGTAATAATAATATAATTTTTTGTATTATAGTTTTTTAATTAAGAAACTACATTCATGATGCCTAAACTATATTTATAAAAATATTTTTAAAAAAAAGTATTTTTAATAATTCAACGTAAACCTGCCTTTATTTACGCATGAAGCTTACAAGTATAAAAGCTAATTATCAAACTTTATTAAAACTAATATAATATCGAAATAGTCTAGTTTAAAATTCAAAAATTATTAGACAAATTTCATAAATTAAAATTGAGCTCGTACGTGTAATTTTAAAGCAGACTCTTAAGTGTAGGTAGCGTCAAAATATAAATCACGAATGTGTTCCTCGATCTACTTGTGTTGTACGGTCTGCACAAAGACGGACAGTTCGTGCCACTCCTGAACAATTTGTTCCATTGATGAACTATTGACAGGACCGTCGGCAAAACTATCATAATTTTTCAGTTGGTTTAGTTTTCAAGTTCTCCCGAAGAATGCGATTGCAAGTATTTATGATATCAGAACCTGACTTTAATAATCAATTGTGTTATTTACATTTCCAAAAACAAATCGATAAATAATATTACAAGTCATTTTCCAATTAAATTTTAGGTTTTTAAATATATATTTTAATAACCTATTTATTTATTAAACTTATTGTTGTGGCTTGGTATCATCCTCTCCTTTTGTTTCCTTCCACAACCATAATCCATAATCAAACTCACTATTTAAATAAACGCGGGAACGTAAGCTACAACGGTAAATTCATATGGTGTATGCTTACGCCCTCTGGTAATAACGGGTGGAGTTAGAAGAGAGTTCGGTTTCGTCGCCCGTGCAAGTGACACCGTTATAATCAAATATTAAAACATTTAACTAAATACTTCTAATAAGCAATTTAAAGGACAATATGAACATTGAGCCGTGGTTTGGTGTAATAATCGATCTAGTGATAAGTTATTGTGCCGTGAAATCGTGACTTGGACTGCTGCCACGCGGTGTGAGTACCCTGTCTTTCCTATACTTTGTCCTGGTGTTTTCTTCCAGCTGAGTTTAGCAGGTTTAAGTATCCCCTAGCCTGGATGCTGGCCCTGGAGAAGTATATAAGCGACACAAAACCATAAGTAACTACAATTCATAAACTATTTCTAAATTTCTCCCACGAACACACAACATTCCTTTTTTGTGGTACCTATCGAGCGCGAATTCCTATGGAGTGTTATATTAATCATACATTGCGAGTTAAATTTCTACTAATGAAAACTTCGTAAAGTTTTAATTTCAATATAACATAAATACAGTCAAATAACAGTTAATCACGTGTTGGTTAGACTTTAACACTTTGAATTGTAGTTATGTTTTGTGTTGTAGTCTTTTTGGATAAACATAAATTGCTTTCGTATTTAGTTAGATATATACCTAAATAGTTGACCTAGCTTTCAACAAAATAAACTTTAGGTAGTTTTATTGTATAGGTATGTTAGGTACTTTATCGACACTAGCTAGCTAATTTTATCTACAGGTTGATAAAGTCTACTTAGCATTATTTATATAATAGTTGGCCTAGCTACCAACACATATATATATTTATAAATGGTAGTCGTATGTATTAAGTAGCTTTAACAACGAAAAAGTTTACTTAGCAAAATTACCTATCTATTTATCTATATAACTTTAATCTTATTCTTATTACTACATCTATAAATCTATATACATACTTATTACATATTTATCTACTTACTTATTACTTACATATAAATTATATCTAAAAACTATAGCCATGGAAGATAAACAAAAAGTTTACATTAGGCAAAGGGAGTACATATTTAAAACCTTACAAATATTGTATGACCTTTCAAAGGATTTAAATGATAAAGCTAAACTTAGAAACTTTCATGCTAGATATAAAAGTATTCAGCAAATTCGAACGGAGTTTTTGGACGTTACTGAAAAATTAAACGAAATTCAAATTAAATTAAAACCAGCTGTTGAAGTCGACTATCAGGCGGTTTTTTCTTTCGACGAGTTATATTACGAGGTAATAGCCGCTGCCGACAGCATAGCGTTAGGTACCTCGAGTAAAACGAGCACTCCGACCACCACATCATCACGCGTGCGTTTGCCCAAACTTGAGCTCCCTCATTTTGATAGCCAATTAGAAACCTGGCAAACATTTCACGATACGTTTGTTGCGCTGGTACACTATAACGAGTCGTTATCAGATGTCGAAAAATATCATTACCTCATATCTTGTTTGTCTGGGTCGGCATTAACCATTGTTAAGGGTTTGCCAGTGACCACAGAAAACTATCAAATAGCGTTCAAAGCCTTAGTAGATCGCTTCGAAAATAAAAGGCTTTTAGCAGCCAAGTACTTAGATAAAATATTAAATTTTAATACTTTAAAGGTACCCTCACTTGATCAATTATTAATGTTAACAAATACTTTCTATGAGTCAGTGAGCGCGCTTCATAGTATTAACATAGATAACCTAGGCGAATACATTTTGTTTCATCTCACATTTCGTGCACTAGACTGCGATACACGAAAAAGATTCGAAATTCAAAATAATAATTCTATGCCACATTTTACCGATCTTTTAATATTCCTTCAGGACTACGTTAAAGTTCTGGAAACTAGCGAACAAAAGTCCAGCACTAGTTCCGTACAGCCTCGCATTCCTACGTTTACTAAACCTGGTAATAAGGCGACCGAGCCACGTTTTAAATCCAGTAAAAACTATAACTCGTCTGCGAGCCCAAATCCCGTTACAAAACATTTCTCGTGTCCTTGCTGTGACCTTCGGCACAGCATATACAGATGTCTAAAATTTCAGGCGCTTAACTGGGCCGCTAGGTTGGATTTCGTTACAGAAAAAAACTTATGTCCAAACTGTTTGCGATCAGGACACAACGTAAGCAAGTGTTATTCCAATACCGGTTGTTTAACTTGCGGAGAAAAACACCATACACTTCTGCATAGTGACATGCCTACTACTCCGGAACCTGGCACTTCTGGAGAGAGTACCGGCAGTCACACAAGTACCAGTGCTCACATTGTCTTGTTGGGTACGTGTACACTGCTGGCGCGCGCCGCCACTGGCCCGCCGCAGCCTATTCGCGCTCTTATCGACAGCGGAGCTCAGGACTGTTTCATGACATCCGCCTGCGCTCGTCGCCTCGGTCTAACATTACGTCGCTGCAATCTTACAGTCTCCGGTCTTGGCCAAAATACTATTCATCACGTTAGGGGTGTCGCTGCTTGTACGATTGAACCGCGTGACAACCCTGAGCCACGGTTCGATATTCGCCCAATTGTGATGGATGCTGTTACCTCCAACATGCCGACTGCCGCTGTACCTGCTAGTGTACGTCATCACTTCCGCCATTTGAAGCTGGCCGATGAAAATTTTGACCAGCCGTCCGAAATTGACCTACTGTTGGGTGCTGAACTATTTCATCATATCTACGATGGACAGCGCATGACTCCAGGGCCAGGCTTACCTACCGCCATGCATAGCGTGTTTGGATGGGTACTTACCGGGAAGCTCGACCTTACCTGTCGACCGCCGTCTACTATTTCCTCGTTAGTTGCGTCTACCTGTGCTTTAGACAAAATAGTCCAACGCTTCTGGGAGGTCGAAGAACCACCCAAGACACGTCTAGCTGCGCCCGAGGATGAAGAATGTGAAGCCCTATACACGAACTCGGTTCATCAAGATCCAGATGGCAGATATGTAGTGCCAATTCTTCTTAAGAATCGCCCCATGCTTGGTAACTCTTACAAGCACTCCTTATCTCGCCTGTTTAACTTAGAAAAACGTATTTCTAAGCACGAACAATTAAAATACGATTACGCAACATTTATGCGAGAATATGAAGACCTAAATCATATGCAACGTGTGGAGTCTAGATTCCCAGCCGGTCAGTACTTTATACCACATCATTGTGTGATTCGCCCAGAAAGCACTACGACAAAACTACGTGTAGTGTTTGACGCCAGTAGCAAATCATCGAACGGTCGATCTCTCAACGACTTGGTCTACACTGGTCCAAAACTCCAAGCTGATATCGTGGACATCATAACCAAGTTTCGCTTACATGCGGTGGTGTTCACTAGCGATATCACAAAAATGTATCGCGAGATATTGATAAGACCAGAAGATCGTTGTTGGCAGCACATACTTTGGCGTGACGCACCGTCCGACACTGTGTGTGAGTTCGAGCTTCGCACCGTCACTTATGGTGTAAGTAGTTCACCTTTTCTGGCAATCAGAACATTGCAGCAACTAGCAACTGATCATGGAGCTACCTGGCCACATGCTGCCGAAGTGGTACGCCATGATGTGTTTATGGATGACGTCATAACTGGGGCGCCATCTATTGAGCACGCTTTAAATCTACAGAGCGAGTTAACACAGTTGTTACAATGTGCTCAGTTTAAGCTCCACAAGTGGACAAGCAACTCCCCAGCATTTTTAAGCCACCTACCCTCGGAACATGTACAAATTCCTAAAACATTTTCTGAAGAAGCCAATCAAGCTACACTTAAGATTTTAGGAGTCCAGTGGGATCCCGTTGGCGATTTTTTTACTTACTCCGCTTCGCCTGTAAGCGTCGAGTGTACAAAACGGTCGATCCTGTCAAACGTTGCTCGCATTTTTGACCCCTTAGGTTGGCTAACTCCGGTCACGCTTATAGCAAAAATGCTCCTTCAAGATCTTTGGCGATTGAAGCTTACCTGGGATGAATCAGTACCATATGACGTAGCATTAATTTGGCAAACATTTGTTACCGAATTAAAAAATCTACATTTAATAAAACTTACACGTTTAGTAGTGCCGATCGAAGCCACTACTTTTCAACTTATCGGTTTTTGCGACGGTTCGACGAAAGCTTATGGGTGCTGTGTTTACCTCCGTGCGGTATCAACCAGTTCCGTGAGCATCCATCTTCTCATAGCAAAGTCAAAAGTAGCTCCGTTGAAACCACTTACGGTAAATCGATTGGAGTTGTGCGGCGCGACCTTGCTTTCGCGAGTAATAAAACATTTGTTTACTTTGCTTCGAGATAAACTTAATATAACCGATCAAATTGCATTTACTGATAGCAGTACCGTTCTGTCCTGGCTTAACACGGAACCGCACAAATTGAAAACATTCGTAGCCCACCGCGTCGTCCAAGCCACGGACGCGGTTCCCGCATCGCAATGGAAACACGTATCGACAAACGAGAATCCCGCCGATTATTGCAGTCGCGGACTGAGTTGTTCTCAGCTTGCTGCCTGCAAGAGTTGGTGGTCTGGCCCCGATTGGCTCACTTGCGAATTGGCACGCTGGCCAATAAGCAAGGAACTGGAGCCAAGGAATGTGCACATTGAGCTGAAGTCCTCATCCTTCGTCTCTCGCACTGACGAAGAGAGAGAGGGAGAAAACTCAGTCCACACACTCCTTACACGTTTTTCCTCGTTTACGCGAATGCGACGCGCGATGGCCTATTGTATTAGGTTTGCTCAAAACTGCAAACTTAGACCAGAAGCTCGTTCGTACGGTCCCTTAACAGCGACAGAAATATATGCAGCTCTTACTAAAATAATTAAATCTGTCCAAGACCTTTATTTCACTTACGAAATAAAAAATATAAAATTAAATCGACCTTGCCATCGATCAATACAAAAACTTAAACCATTTATTGATCCGTCCGGTCTCCTGCGAGTGGGGGGACGATTAATAAATGCAGACTTGCCAGAATATGTCAAACATCCATATTTATTGCCTAAAAAATCTTATTTATCGACATTAATAATAGATTATTATCACGTGTCTTATCTCCATTGTGGCCCCCGCACACTTCAATCTCTTATACAGCGCCGGTTCTGGATTTTCGGTATCAGAAACCTCATTCGATCCCGATTGGCTAAGTGTGTGACGTGTTTTCAAAACAAACCCATTCCGTATCAGCCAGCCATGGGCAATCTGCCTTCTCCCAGGCTTGAGCAAGGCAGTTGTTTTCGCAATATAGGTATAGATTTTGGTGGCCCCTTCTTAGTTAAGGAAAGCAAGCGACGCAACGCGCGCGGTTTTAAGGCGTACGTGTGCCTTATAGTATGCTTGTCTACGAAAGCCGTGCACTTAGAGTTGGTCACCGAACTGACAACCGAAGCGTTTATTGCGGCACTTGACAGATTCATAGCGCGTCGTGGATTCTGTCACACTATCGTTACGGACTGTGGAACGAACTTTGTGGGCGCAAAACGTTATCTTAACGAAATGTTTGATTTGTTAGGAACTGAAAAACAAAAAATATCGGATGAGTTCTCAAGTCGTTCCATCACGTGGCGACTCAACCCCCCCGGTGCACCTCACTTCGGAGGTATTTTCGAAAGTGGAATTAAATCGACAAAATTCCACCTTAAGCGCGTTATCGGTTCGCAACTTCTCACTTACGAGGAATTCGTTACGGTTTTAACGAAAGTTGAGGCGATGCTCAACTCGCGACCCCTTTGCGTGCTTTCTTCTGACCCGAAAGAACTAGACGTGCTTACCGCCGGTCACTTCCTTATCGGGAGACCCTTGGTCTCTCTGCCCGAGCAGCAGTTTGACGACTCCAAGGTGTCTTTACGATCTCGCTGGCAGATGCTTCAGAGACTCACACAGTCTTTCTGGCGCGTCTGGCAGCGTGACTATTTACACACTCTGCAACAACGGTCCAAATGGTTAACAGATGGTGGACGCGAGCCGCTAGTGGGTGACGTTGTTCTCATTCTGGAACCAAATTTGTCGGAAACAGAGTGGCGTTTAGGCCGTGTAGAAAACATATTTCCGGGTAAAGACGGAAACGTCCGGGTACTAACTTTACGCACTGCTAAGGGCACTTACACAAGGCCGGCTAGAAAAGTCTGTCCCCTTCCTATAGCCCCTTAGCGTTTTTATTACTCTTATTATTTATTTATATATATTATTGTATTATTAAGCTTAGTTCTTATATCTCGTTTGTTAGCAACTAAGAATTTCTATTTTAGGTCATAATATATATAGTTTACTCAATTAGTTAACCATAACTAGGTAGTTTTCGGTATAATTTCATAGCATCCTTATGTTTATCCGAAAGCAACTTGCATCTTTCTTGGCCTAGCTTTCAGGAAAGAGCATACTTTGTGAAATCCCTGGCTGATTTCATGTGGGGGGAAATGTTGTGGCTTGGTATCATCCTCTCCTTTTGTTTCCTTCCACAACCATAATCCATAATCAAACTCACTATTTAAATAAACGCGGGAACGTAAGCTACAACGGTAAATTCATATGGTGTATGCTTACGCCCTCTGGTAATAACGGGTGGAGTTAGAAGAGAGTTCGGTTTCGTCGCCCGTGCAAGTGACACCGTTATAATCAAATATTAAAACATTTAACTAAATACTTCTAATAAGCAATTTAAAGGACAATATGAACATTGAGCCGTGGTTTGGTGTAATAATCGATCTAGTGATAAGTTATTGTGCCGTGAAATCGTGACTTGGACTGCTGCCACGCGGTGTGAGTACCCTGTCTTTCCTATACTTTGTCCTGGTGTTTTCTTCCAGCTGAGTTTAGCAGGTTTAAGTATCCCCTAGCCTGGATGCTGGCCCTGGAGAAGTATATAAGCGACACAAAACCATAAGTAACTACAATTCATAAACTATTTCTAAATTTCTCCCACGAACACACAACACTTATTTTAAATAATTTCTATAAATTGAAAACTTTAAAATATGATCTGGTTTATTAGTATAGGTCACTATTAACATGTTCAAAGTTTTAAATTAAAAAGTTACTTGTGGCATCAATGTTTAAAGCGTACTTAAAAATACTTAAATGTGACATATTAATGCAGTTTGTGAGTAGGACAGAATGATTCTATAAGGTAGATTAATTATATCAATAGTACCAATGAGAAATACTTTTCTTAAGTTATGTTATAGATTTGCAACACCGCCATTCCCGTACCTTGCAGAACACGTTAAGCTGTCGGTCCTGGTTTCATTAATACCAACTTGTAGAATAGATATTAAATTGTCATTAAAAGTGACACCAGACTCTCGCCAACCTATCTGGCCAGCGCGATGGGTGTATAGGCCAAATACTCAGAAATTTGTTCTGGAAGGTCCATGTTCAACAGTGGGAACTAGAACTTTGTGTTCTGCTGTGTTGATAATGACGAAATTATTGTTAGTTGTCATACAAAACATTTATTTCTTACTCCTGTAAATGTAAATTGATATACATTGAAACAACTGCAAATATACATAAAACATACGAATAATTGCAAATGGCACATACTTTTAACGAGAACAAATAGGTGGTAGGAGGACTGATGGTGGTAATTTGTCTAGTCTGCCAGAGCGGGGAAGTATCCACTGTTCGTGCCGATAGTAAAGTGTATCCTCACGTTTCGGGATTAGGCTCGAATTGCCGTCATGCCCAGTCAAGCCGGCATAGTGTCAGTCATTAGTATCTGATTCCAGTTGCTAACATTCATGAACTTCGCGCACCACTTACCATCAGGTGGGCGCAAGGTCATATGTATGTCATGCTAGTATAAAAAAAAACTTTGATAATTAAGTCAACGAAATGGTAAATATATTTTATTACTTACTAGTAAATGTAAATTAAATTTACCTATTTATTTAATCAAATATAATCAGATTATAATCGTTATCATCATCATCAGCCTGTGTCTCTCCACTGCTGGATATAGGCCTCCCCCAAGGGGAACCACTACACACGATCTCCTGCCACCCCCATCAACCCCTCACCAGCAAACTTATTTATGTCATCTGTCCATCTAGCAGGAGGTCGTCCACTCTGTCTTCCCGTACGTGGTCTCCACTCTAGAACCAGTCTACTCCATCGTTCATCAGTTCTGCGACAGACATGCCCAGATAATCATAATAAGTTCTTTTAATTATTATTTTTAAATATTTTTTTGCAGTCTGTACATCTGGTAAAGTCAGCATGTCTGTTCGATAAATCATTCTCCCACTATTGTGATGTATTGAATAAAGCATCTTCACTTTTGTGGACTGTAGCTGCCGACTGCGTAAAAAAAAACTACAGACGAACCGATTTTTTTGGTACAATGTTGGTACTAATTTTCTAATCACACACACAAATCATCAGTAGCATTTTTAGCTAACTTGAAAGATGGTAAAGTACACTCACCTACAGTATCAGCGACCGGTCAAACAACCGGTAACTGTTTTAAGATTAGCAGATGGATTTAGCCATTTGACTATTATATTGATTCAAAATTATTCGTATCTATGATAAAAAATACCACCATATCTTTTTAATAAAATACCTTTTATAGCTTTAAATATGGAGCTATAGAGAGAGCTAGCTTGGTATTTCTCTGATGGATTGAATTCGAAAAGTTGATATTCGTCAGAGTTACGAAAGTGGCAATGTATCGGACGCATCTGCCACAGAACCGACGACTGATGGAGCAAACGTATTCTACCACGTGACCACGAGCGGGACTACCCCTCGACACATGGATGGATAACCTAAAAAAGTTTGCTGGCGAGGGTTAGATCATCGACGGTTATGTGTTTATCAGCCCATATATGTATATATGTTTGTTTTATTTTGTGGCACACTGGATACCAAACGCGTTGGCCGATTATGATGATTGTAACGTCAATCGATTCGTCTTCATCACGCGAGTGTCATTGAAGATATGCAATTAATCAAACTCCATTAAGACGACAACCAGAAGTCATAATGTGTAAAATAAATAAATGACATTCGACGAACTATATCGAGTGGGATATCATCGAATAGGTATTTGAAAATCATGTATAGGTATCTCTTATTATTTTTTATCCAGAGTGACCATTTAGTATCTATAACGATTTAAAGTTGGTTAGCAACCATTATCATTTTAAATTTCAATGTAAGTCCTATCTTCACCTACCTACCTATACTAAAGATGTTATAAAGTACATATAAAATAGTATCATCACGGCGGTATCCCGTTTGAGGTGGTCAGAAATATTATATTATAACCAGCATTAACCTAAAAGATTTTTTTTTTTAAAACCGCCTGCATAAAAAATATATTGAATTAAAAACTTAAAAGAAATACATAAAAACTAAAAATAAAAACGACTTAGGCGATTTGGAGACGGAGCACATTATAAATTATTATTTAAAAAAAAAAAATCGTTTTTTTCCGTATTTTTCGTTTACAGCGATTTTGTTTTGATTCTACCTAGCCTTAGTATAATACAATAATATCCTTATTATTTGTTTAGTTTATAAGTTCAAAGCTCTTAAACCGAGACTCCCAGTGTTACGAGATATTAAAATTGGAAAAAAAAAAAACCTTTAGCGGTTCAAAATAACACCTCTTTGGTTGGCCTAACCCTTCTGTAAGGCTTATATAGGATTAAGATACAGCCTTTTTACTTGAAAAAGCTTCTGATAGGATCCCGATTATAAGTTTTTTTTATTCTCGCGGTGACACCATAATGTGCTGATCGGGAATTAATGAAAAGGATGTCGGTGATAACGAGTTATGAGCACTTTAGGTTTAATTTTGGTATAATATATGTGCATGGTGAGAGCGGACCAGTAGCCCCTATTCTGTAACTTAGTCACAAACTTTATTAGTTGATTTCGTTATTTACGTCAGATGTTGCGTCTTAATTACAAAATATTATTGAATTCTTAACTCTATAAGCGCTAGACATTGACAACAACTCGACATTTAATAGCGTGATATATATATAGTTAACGGATTCTTTATTCTTTATTTGGTTAGGTCCATGATTACATCAATTTCTACATTCGATATTTTAATTTAATTACCGAACTGAATCGTGTCTGGTTAGTGGTTATGTTAAAAGCAAAGAACAGAACTGGCCAGAAAGATAGATAAATTATTATTATTTAAACTTAAAATTAGATTAGATGCGGCTGTACAGGGGCGTTGTCAATTTTAAAACTAGATTAAGTATACTTATATAAAATTAATTCAAATGTCAAAAAATGACAGACTTAAAATTAAATTATTATATTTTTACAGAGATAATGTCAAATGGTTGCGGCTGTAAAAGGGCCTTGTCAGTCTTATCTTATAGTTAAGACTAATTCCAAAGTTTGTGACTAAATAACAGAATAGGGCTACAGGCTCAGTTGTAAACCCAATAGTTCGAACCCTGGCATGTACCAATGAGAAATTTTCTTACGTACATTTGTCATAGATTATCAACATCACTGTTCCCGCCTCGGAGACCAAGTTAAGCTGTCTGTCTCAATTCCACTAATATCAACTAGTGGAATCGTTAATGAATTGTTATTAAAAATGACATCAGACCCTTGCCAGGTCTGATGTCATTTTTAGGGTGGCGAGTGTAGGCCAAATTCTCTAAATATGTACATGTTCTGGGCGGCCCATCTCCAACAGTAGTACTAGTAGGACGCTGTAATAATGACATGGTGTAAGAATTTTGAAATTTCCTAACAATAATAATCTTGAAAAGGAATATATTAATATCTAAGGTAAAGTATCATCACGACCGTATCCCTTCCGGGATGATCAGAAACGCACGCTTTTTTATTTATTTATTTTTAGTTTAGCGGATACACATTTAGCCTATTTTACCATTTGGCCCAAATTAAAATTAATTTAAAAATATAACTAATTATATTTTAAAATACTAAGTATTTCTTACTAAATTAAGAATTGTCACGACTTTTAAAGTTGTTAGCCGTTTATCAAGCCAATTTTGAAAGTGTACAAAAAAGAAATGTGTCAATAATAAGTAAGAGAAAAAACTCTATATTGTTGCAAAATGTCATTTGGTAGTAGCGTGTAATGACACAATATGAAATGTCATGAGAAGTCATGTCTTTCTTTTGTCAAACATATGTCATTAATATAAAAAAAAGTTCCAAAGTACCGATTTGGCACCCCTAGGAGTGTTACATAATAGGGTTGTCAACACTTGAAAACGATAGCTTTAGAAAACTTTGGGAGTAATATTTTATTTTTGTCACTTACACTGTTGCAATGTAGTGTCGGTTAGCTTTGTATTTTTTATTATTTTTACTCTTGAAAAGTTATCTCAAAATATAGTTTTTGCAAAATTAAATGTTGCTTTTTTATTTTATTTTTTATTATTAATAGGGTCGTCAATAGTGCTAGCAGCACACATGCATTTGTGCCTAAGGTCTGATACTGCACCTATTATAGGCGATCACCACATGCTATAACTTGTTTCAAGGACAATATAAAAGAGATAATAAAAAACCGTTACCTTACAATATATAATAAATATTATATTTAAGTTTCACAAATAATACGGACTCCATACTTTATTTAAATTAAATATAAACTATACATAATAAAAAATAAAATTATTATTGTTATTATTTAAGTATAGTACCTATTTATATAATAATTATATTTTGGATTTAGACGCGGAGGTACCGGGGGGCACACAATAATTTATTCAATTTATTTGGGATATTTTTCTAGTATGGTATGCTGGAGACATCGACGAGCTTGCCACTTGTCGTGATGGGCCAAATGGTAAAGTAGGCTAAATCTGTATCCGCTAATATAAAAATATATAAATATAAAAGCGCGCGTTTCTGATCACCCCGGAAGGGATACGGTCTATAGTATAGTATAGAGACTTGCCACTTGTGTCGTAAAGTTGACTAAATGTCAATTTGCTTCTTTAAAAGTGTGGTATCTGACCGCTTATACATTATTTATAACCTATTCCATTCAGTAAATTAATCATTATCCCGTGTCTATTTACTGCAGGATATATCCCCTCCCCCGAAGGCTCACCATCACACGGTCTCCTGCCATCGTCATCCAGTCCTCTGCGTCTTCCAGTACGTGGTCTCCACTACAGAACCCGCCCAGTTGGTTGTTTATTGATTTTACGACAGACGTGTCTGGCCTATTCTCACTTCAGCTTGCAAATTTTTGTAAAAAAAAAAGTCACAGCCCCTAGAACACAGATTTCTAAAGAATTTAGCCTACACTCGCCAGGCTGGCGCTGGACAAACGGGTTGGCGCGGGTCTGATGTCAATTTTTAATGACAATTTATTAATGATTCCACAAGTTGGTATTAGTAGAGCCGGGACCGACGGCTTAACGTGTTCTGCGAGGCACGAGAACAGGTGTTGTAAAATGTACGTAAGAAAAGTGTATTTCTCATTGGTCATATCAGGGTTCGTGGCAAGTGTAGCCCAAATTCTCCAGATATACGTTCTGGAAGGCTCTAACAGTGAAGGTCTATGACGCTGTGTTCTAGGGGTTCTGTGTTTAATGATGTAACAAGGAAACAGAATAATGTGTTTAAACTGGCCTGAGTTCAGCGAATATATTTAGTTTTAAAGATAAACCATTTTTTTTAAATGACAGCTGACCTATGCACTCTAATCTAAAATAAGTACGATCAG
Source organism: Tinea semifulvella (assembly GCA_910589645.1). NCBI lineage: Eukaryota > Metazoa > Arthropoda > Insecta > Lepidoptera > Tineidae > Tinea > Tinea semifulvella. The sequence goes on along the minus strand of OU342592.1, from coordinate 13,170,579 downwards.
CAAAAAATACTCTTACATTGCATGAAAATATCTCACAAATTCGCATCTTTTGAACATCTAAATCCGTTTTTTTTTGCCATCGTCCCACATCAGTGTCATCTATTGTGGCCCAAGTATCGTTTACCGCAGAAATAATTTCTTAGCCGACAATAACGTCTCGAGGGCTCTATTTAATAAAATTACAAAATTCGGACTCTGCAGCTTTTGACAATGGATACCCGAAGTTCGGCAGAGTGGCCCGATGGGGCGGCATTACAAAGAATTGTTGACAATCATTCACATTCCCAATTCGATGATTTTGTTTGTTTTTTTTTTCTACATATAATTTTATTTTAAGTACATATTATTGATACCTGCAAGCTTACAACATTAATTGAGAATTATTAAATGCCCTAGTATTATTTATAAAAACCAAGTTCCCTATTATGTTTTATCTATTTTATTTTTCTACTTATAAACAAGTAAAGCATTATCATGGTCTGTAACCACACTTTTTTTAAGAAGTGGATTCACATTTAGCCAACTTTACTATGACCATCATAAATAGTGGCAAGCTTGTCGATGCCTCTAGCGTACCAAACTCGTGAATTATCACAAATAAATGTAATATTTTTTTATCCCGACGACGAGGAATCGAACTTGGTACCTCTGCATCGTCCACAGTTCAATATCTATATACGAGTAGGTTTAATTATGATCAAAAATAAATACAGAAAAATAATATTTAAAAAAAAAACACAATAATATAGTATTTTAAAACGCTTGCTAAATATGTGCCTTCCAAATATATTTCTGAACAATATTGCCCTTTCTAGCCAAGCTGGTAGATAGGTTGGCTAGGTTTATTATATGAGTATTATCATCACGACTGTTTCCCTTCCGGGGTGGTCAGAAACCAGGCTTAAAAAGAATTTGATTCACATTAATCCAACTTTACGAGATGGCCAATCATGACAATTGGCCATCTCGTCGATATCTCTAGCGTACCAAACTTGGGAAATACCACAAATAAATAAAATATTATTTTTATTTATTTATTTAAATCTCCCGACCAGGAATCGAACCCGTTACCTTCGAGTCTAAATCCCCGGAATTGACCGCTAGATCACAAATATTATAGTAAATATTAGATGAATTTAATTTTTATTTTTCTTTGTTTTTATCTTTTTTTTCACTAGTGTAAGTTTAATTAATTGTGTAAGTTTTTTTTTCCTCCGTTACTCGCCTTAAATATTGTATATATATTAATGTTCCTAGTGAGTACTGGATTCTGGCTCACATATTGTTTATCTTAACTGTTTCGATACAAATTTTAACCATGATCTCTGCTTGTATTCCAAATTTTAAACTAAAAAAAAAAACTATGAAAAATAATAATTAAAAAAAAAACAGTAAGTTACGCAACTTTAAGAAGTAGTTAAACATCAGATTAAATTGTTAAATTTTATATTAGATAAGAAATCGAATCCACTAAATTCAGTATAACAATATAATATTAAATTACAAATATTCCAATAGACTTGCAAAATAATTAACTCAATGCCGCAAATGTTTGCGTCTCAAATTATAGTTTACAATGGTTATAAAAAAACATACAATAGACCAGTTTACTCTCACTTTTAAATCGTTATCTTTCAATAAAATATCGAATTACAGGACAGATAGTAGGATACAAAATTGTTTTTTTTTTGGTATGATGTTACACTGCTAATTAAGTTTTGTAGTAAATACCTACCTATAGAAGTAATAAATATATCTTGACATTAAAAAAAAAGAGAAATAATATTTTAAAAAAATTACTTAGTTATTTTAAATTCTGGTAAATACAAAATATTATTCAAAATTGTATTTTTTCAAAGATAAGCTGACATTGTACACTTAGCATTTATTTATTATTATTTAATAATTATCTTTGTTTTTTTTACAATGAACTAATATATGAATTTATTGATTTTTTATTAAATAAAAAAAAGAGGAGTATCATCTTCACGACCATTTCCCTTTCTGGGTGGTCAGAAACCACGCTTATAAATAAGCGGATTCACATTTAGCCAACTTTACTATAGGCCAATCATGACAAGTGGTAAGCCCGTCGATGTCTCCCGCGTACCAAACTCGAGATATATCACAAATAAATTAAATAATATGTAAATAAATACATTTACATTATTATGTATATAATTTTTGTATCCCGACCAGGAACCGCTAGACCATGGAGGCAGTTTCAAAAAAAAAGAAGAATATTCATAATTTTACATAGTTGTAAAAAAAAGTATCCTTATTATACATTATTGTTTAATATTTTCGTGCCGCTAGAATGCGTCGGCAATCAAATTAATATCACAAATGATTTAATTTGATTCGCCAATTTTTTGTATACCTACTAACAATGCTGTAAATTTATAAATAATTAAATTGGTTATGATATCACTGAAGGTCGTCTCCAGAAGACATTTTTTACTTATAGTTTATTTTTTATTAGGTTTAGTTTATATTTATTTTAATTTCTACTTTTAAGTAGTTTTAATTATTTATCTATATATTATAGTCCCATTTTTTTAAATAAAAGATATTTTTAATAGGTTATTTAAAATATGTATTACTTGTTAAATTATAGCAATATTAAAATTTATTTATTTAAATTTTTCACAATTTGTTTATAATATTTTGGCATAAACTGATTTCATAAAATAATTTATAGGTAAAAGACTATAACATGTAACAATTATAAAAAATAGGATATTTTATTTATTAATCTGTGACTTTATAATAATAAAAAAATGAAATTCAGTATAATAATAAATTGTACTTAGTTCGGATATATTTTATATTAATTTTAAATAATTCCATGAAGCTAATAATTCTGGTATTTAAGTTCCAATAAAGTTTTTATGGACTGTAATATTAACACTGTCGTTATTTAAATAAAATTGAATTTATTGTAATATTGATTAAGTTGTAGGTTCTTTCAGAATTCTTATTTGTGTTGACAATGACTTTCTTTCACATTCAGTAAAATGTATAATCTTCAAACTATGTAGATATCAAAAATAGTTTTTATTCAAATTGTTTGTGTTGTTATAAATTGTATGCTTAATAACTGTTAGTAATCGATGATGATATTACTATGATAATGTTAGTAGGGAGGTTTCCGTATGAGAAAAGAAAACAAAATCCACCTACCGAAATTCCTAAAGATGTGCAAAACAATCTTCCATACACAACACAACACTCTCACAGTCCAATACGTGCAACCGTAAAACTAAACAAATCGTGAAGCCGCGGCAAATTTACCGTGACTGCGGGTATTCTACCGCGTAATCATCGAAAACCTAAGAGAAATCAATGCGCGGATTGAGAGCCCGCGAACCGTTGACGCGGCACGGCTGGCTTGCGACTGCCCGGCCGAACTCAACCGTGCCAGCAACCGGGGGGCGGCACCTAGGAGGGGCTTCTACGAAAAGGGTACACTCACACAAACACACACAAGCTCCGTTTCACACAAAAGCTCCGTCGGGTTGCTACATTTGGCATACTTCGTTTTCAGCCGACAATCTTTGCGTTTTTTGACACCTCAGGTTAAGAAGCGTGGTTTGCTAAAGTTCGAGGGTCGGCGGTTCATCTGATAATGTGTTTTTTTCTTAAAAATTTTACATACATTTCAGATAGCTATTATAGATAGAGTGGTATGGTGGATGGTGAGCGTATTATCGCGCAATAAAATAAATGAGAAGCAAGCCCGAGACATATTTCTCATCACACGATGGACCTGGCACCCGCACGGTGAATCAATAGAATGCTTGGAAAATTGTCTTCTCAGTGAATAAGGTTTTAAGCTTTTTAGATAAAGTTTTAGGTAAAAAATATGAAAATTTAAATCTGACACTTGAATACAAAATTATCAATTTACGGTTTTTTTTATTCTTGGTGAAAAGTAAAAGCTTTAAGTAATAATAATAATACCTTATTTCAGAATAAATTCCATAAGTGTTAGTAACAATTTCTAAAGAATCTTAGATAAGTGTCTAATAAGTATCTAGTGTTAGTAAAAATACAAAATTATAATACAAAAATATTTTTTTTTTTTCCTTTTCTGGGGCCCAGGTCACCTGCCGACATGCAGCATTTATAGGAACCATATCTTGTTCTGAATTTTCTCACTATAGTACATTTTAAATGGAAATATTTTTCCTAAAAGTGATAGGTATGTCTACTTACATATATTGACGTCGTATTTTAGTGTACCGCGGGTGATCGTAAACTTGGTTTGACTGTAGTTTTACTACCCCATATGAAACGGTTATGGGTTTTACTGTAATGATGGCGATTTCGAGAGGTATAAAAGATTTGTCTAGTAAGCAATGTCATCGTTTTACATTTACTAGGCTATAATGTATCATCGTTTGAAGTCAGAAAAAATCCAAGCTATAAAAATAGCTTTACAGTATCAATCTGCTAATAGCCTGACATTGGTACCTACTGGCTGTTATTTGGGGATTTAACGAAAATTTTTGGTTTACATTTTGATCTATTCCGCATAATAATATTCCTTAGATAAGTAAGGTATCTAATAGATAGTCCCAAAGTCATCAGGAAGACCTGATGAGTCGCCTTCTAGAAGACATTTTTATTTATGGGTATTTTTTTCATTTTATATTTATATTAAGTAGTTTTTAATAATATACTGCCTCCGTGATCTAGCGGTTAAGTCCGTGGATTTAGACGCGGAGGTTCCGGGTTAGATTCCCGGTGGGGACACAACAATTCATTTGTGATATTTCTCGAGTTTGGTAAGCTAGAGACATCGACGTGCTTGCAACTTTCCATCATGGATCTATAGTAAAGTTGGCTAAATCTGAATCCGCTTCTTTAATAAAAAAGGGTGGTTTCTGACCACCCCGAAACATTTTACTGTATTAACTATTTGTTTATTATTTAATTTTCTTTGTTCTTTCAAATGAATAATATATTTTTACTTTTTAAGTAGTTTTTATTTATTTAGTTGATGTAAATACTATTACAAATATATTCAAATTAAAGTACAATAATTTAGTGACATTTTCATATCCATAAAAAATGGATTTGTATAGATAAATTATTTATTGCACAATAAACAAAAACACACTTAAATGTACATAGGCGAAATTATATCATTAGTAGTGGGTAATGTATTGGTAGTGTGCATGTAACAATAATGTGGGTGGGTCTAACTAATTTAAAATGGCCAAAAAAAAAATTAATAGTTAACCTATACTTATATAAATATATAATAACACAATTATATATAATAAATAATATAAAAGATTAATTAAAAAGTATCATCACGACCGACCCTTTCGTGGTGGTCAGAAACCACACTTATAAATAAGCGGATTCACATTAGCCAACTTTACTATAGGCCAATCATGACAAGTGGCAAGCTGTCGATGTCTTCAGCGACCAAACTCGAGAAATAACACAAATAAATTAAATTAAATAATTTAAATTATTAAATATTATTGTGTCCAACCTGGAATCGAACCCGGTACCTCCGAGTCTTAATCCATGGAATTAACCACTAGTCTACGAAGGCAGTCATAAATTTATATCCAGTTATTAGTTAAATAATATTTTTTTGCCATATCATATCTAAAAAGTACAGAAAAAATATATAAATAGACACACAAACAAACAATATCATAAACGATTAATCAAACATAATGGTAATTATGTCGTCTAACGCTCAAAATGCGATATGTCCGAAAATGAACGAAATCGCACGGTACCACGGGCCCTAACAATGGTAGCCACGCGGCCTACGTCACGCCGATTTAAAAATAAAATACACAATGCCTAAAATATTATACAGATATTTTAAGTCACAAGGGCGAATAACTTTATTAGTGTGTTTGTAGATTTGCCACGAGATTTAAAAAAAAAAAACCTTCGCGCCATTTTGCGTGGACATGCCCGCAAGTGCAAGTTTTTGTTTTGCTAATTAATTTATTGTGGATATTGTTAGTCAAAAGTGGTGTTGTTTTGTTTTACAATGTGAATAATTATGGAAAACGATAAATTGGACTTTAAATATGGGGCACAAGTTGCAGTATTTTTTTGCGGTTTTCCCGCGCTGTGATCTCCCATATTGTACCCGACGTGTTTGGGCTATAATGCCGCGAGTGACTCGAAGAAAAGCATCAAATTCTGCCACATTTGGAATTTAATGATAACCACATTAACTCGTAAAAAAGAAAGTTATATTATGTCAGACTTGGCTGTATGGGCCCTTTGCCTTCCTTATTACCTCATTCATCAGGAGAAGTGAACACAAACACAAACAAAAAAAAAAAATATTTTCGCGCCATTTTTCACGGACACGTCAAGTCCAAGATTTTGTTTTGTAAATTAGTTTATGTGTGGATATTCTGAGTCAAAACTGGTGTTATTTTGTTTAATAATGTGCTACAATATGAACAATTATGGGAAGAAGTTGCAGTTATTTTTTTGCGATTTTCCCGCGCTGTGAACTCCCATATACCCGACGTGTTTGGGCAAAATTGACGCGAATAACTCCATGAAAAGCATTAATAGGAACAAATATTATGAATTAATGTATTTAGAACTGATGTATTTTGTACAATGTCATTTATAGAATCTTGAAAAAATATCTCAAAGGAACGCATGTTTACATTTTCCGAAGGCTCCTAAACTTAGCGTGATACTCATATCTCTGGGTGCCCCGGAATATCCCTTCCGGAGTGGTAAAAATCCACGGTTTTTAAAAAAGCGGATTCACATTTAGTTAACTTTACTAGGCCGATTACAAGTGGCAAGGACGTCGATGTATCTAGCGTACCAAACTCGAGAAATATCACAAATAAGTTAAATAAATTATTATGTTCCGACCAGGAATCGAACCCGGTATCTCCGCGTCTTAATCCACGGACTTAACTGCTAGACCGTGGTCAGTCAAATTATTTTTAGCTTTAAAAATATCATCTTGAACTGCCTCCGTGGTCTAGCGGTTAAGTCCGTGGATTTAGACTCCGAGGTACCGGGTTCGATTCCTGGTCGGGACACAAAAATATTTATTAATGTAAATAAATACATTTAATTAATATTTAATTTTGATTTTGATTTTAATTTTAATTTTAATTTTAATTTTAATTTTAATTTTAATTTTAATTTTAATTTTAATTTTAATTTTAATTTTAATTTTAATTTTGATTTTGATTTTGATTTTGATTTTGATTCTGATTCTGATTCTGATTCTGATTCTGATTCTGATTCTGATTCTGATTCTGATTCTGATTCTGATTCTGATTTTGATTTTGATTTTAATTTTAATTTATTTTGTGATATTTGTCAAGTTTGGTACGCCGCCGCCGCGCCGGAGACATCGACGAGCTTGCCACTTGTCATAATTGGCCTATAGTAAAGTTGGCTAAATGTGAATCTGCTTATTTATAAGCGTGGTTTCTGACCATCCGGACAGGAAAACGGTCGTGATGATACTTTACTTTACTTTGAAAAAAAAATTAAGAAAAAAACGCCTTGTCTAAGCATCTATTACACTCACAACAATTTTATCAAACCGCCTTTGTGAAATAAAAGTAAATGTACTAATTTCACGCTTACTCTTAGTTATTGTGAGATTTTGCGAAGCTCATGTCACGGTCGTTCGTCACGGCTGGTTTAGCCAATTTGATTGAGTCGTCCGTTTTTTTTGTTCACCAGTGTAACGCTTAATGCCTAAATGCTACTGTTAGTGTTGAGTGTATCAAAGACTTGGGTTTGATTTATTTTTTGTCATTGGGTTGATTTAATTTTGAAAATAAAAGTTTGAAATATTTATTTTGATGGAACTTATTTTTAATATAGCTCACATACTCCGCCATTGCTGGCTTACAAATTTATTAAATTATATTATAAAAAATGTTTACAATGCAATTTCTTTTTATTCACATTTGTTAAATTTATTTATCAATTCTAAAAACTAAATTATTACTACGTGCAAAGAAGTTCTTTAAAGAGTTGTCTAAGCGCCTGGTAAATGCTGTATGTGACAAGAGGGCTGGCAGTTTTCTCGCGCAGCAAATCAGCATTGCTGTGCAGCGGGGGAACGCTGCAAGTGTTCTTGGCACACTGCCACAGGAACAAATCATGGGTGAGTATTTTTATTTATAATTAGTTTATTTTTATTTAATTTATTTCTAATTTAGTTTTAATTTTTATTTCATAATTATTTCATAACCTTTGTGTTTTACTTCGAACAAATGAATAAAAAAATACTACAAATAAAAAACTAAATATAAAAAAAAACTAAATTTATATAATAAATTTAATGTCATGATACATCTCGGTTGTCTTATGTAAAGTAAAGTAAAGTATCATCACGACCGTTTCCCTTTCGGGGTGGTCAGAAACATAAATAAGCGGATTCACATTTAGCCAACTTTACTATAGGCCAATCATGACAAATGGGAAGCTTGTCGATGTCTCCAGCGTACCAAACTCTAGTAATATCACAAATATATTAAATATTAATTAAATGTATTTATTTACAATAATACTTATTTTTGTGTCCCGACCAGGAATCGAACCCGGTACCTGTCTTACGTAATAGGAAATAAACCACGTTTTCCTTGTAACATATTTATGGTTAGATATGTATATTAAGAAATATTGTCGTTACTAATTAAATACATTTAACGGATTGTCATTGACTAAATTAATTCGAGCATGATTGTAATCAAAAAGCATTTACGCTAGATTAACTAAAAAACTGTTTAATGGGGGTTTTCTTTGATAAGAAAGTATTTGTTTAGGAAACAATAATGGTTTGCCGCTGCGGGATGCCTTACGCGGGGATCACGGTTTTTTTATTGTTATTTTTTTTCTTAAATTTTACAGAATTGCATAAGTCCAAAATACAATACAAAAAATAACTCTAATGCAATGGAATATGGTATATAAAATACTGTCCTATTTATATTGACTTCTATAGGTAATTTTAAAGACCAGTTTAATTAATTCATGTTGATGTAGTAAATTAGGGCCAACGGTTTCTTGGTTACTAGGCTTATCCAAAAAACGAATGTTGAGTGTTCGTGGGTGATATTTAGGAATAGTTTTTGAATTGTAGTTAATTTATGGTTTTGTGTCGCTTATATCCTTCTCCAGGGCCAGAATCCAAGCCTGCTAATCAAGAATACTACCTGCTAAACCCAGCTGGAAGAAATTATCAGGAAAGATAAGAGGGCTGGCTCTTTCTTCCATCAAAGAATCAGTATTGGAATTCAGCGGGGAAACGCAGCCAGCGTTCTTGCCACCATTTCACGCGGACGGGACTTATATCCCTATCCTTAGTATTAATATTAATTTTATTTAATATTTTCTTTTAATTGCTTATTAGAATTATTTAGTTAAATTTTATTAATATTTGGTTGTAACGGTGTCACTAGCAAGGGCTACAAAACCGCATTTTCTTCGACTCCATGCGTTTTCACCAGAGGGCGTAAGCATACTTGATTTTATTTTGCAGCTTACGTTCCCGCGTTTATTTAAATAGTGAGATTGATTATGGATAATGGTTGTGGAAGCAATCAAAAGGAAAAGATGATACCAAGCCACAATATTGTTCAATAAGAACTTAGGCCTTTTACACGTCAAATACAACATAAAAAAAAAACAATAACCAACCACAAAATTCCATACCATCACAGTCTTTAGAGTACTAGACCTCAACTGATAGAGATGGGCTTTTCCGAACGTATTTCTGGAGAATTAGACTGACATTCCCACACGCTGGTGATATGTTGGTGTTATATAATTACCTTATATAGCCTACCGGTATATTTGTCTCTGAGTTTTAATCAAATTTCATAAAAATCGGTGACTGAGAAAAATACATACATATATAAAGATAGAGAGAGGTTCTTTCACATTTATAATGTGTGCCTATAATATTAATATCTAAATTGGTAAAAACAACAGAGCTTTTTGTTTTTTGATAGTTCGCAAGTTACATAATATATGTAGGTATTTATTACAAAATAAAATATTTTGTAATAAATAAACTATAAAACTGAAAGTAAACTATACGACCGTATCCTTTTGGGCTAGTTGGTAACCACGATTTTTAAAAAGCAGATTAACATTTAGGAAACTTTACAGGCCCATCATGACAAATGGCAAGCTCGTCGATGTCGTAACTCGAGAATTATCACAAATTATATAAAGTATTGTGACCCGACCGTGTGTGTTAGAAAAGGTTTTGTCACGACACAAAATCTTAATTCACCGCGTCCAGTCAAAATTTTTTTTTAATGCCTTAAGCATATATAGGTCAATGGATTTTAGACTATAAGTTGAATAGTTTTGATTCTTAAACTTACGCCTGAATAAATTTGTTTCAAAGTTTCTTCATTCATTGTTCTTGCTCTGTTTTGTAACATATAATGCGGTGTACCCATTGTAGGGTGGGTATTTTGTTTTTTTCTCAAAAGCCCGCCATTTTATACTTTGCGGGATAAAGTAACTTATGGATTTAATACATTGCATGAGCTTTAAGAATACGACGCGCTTAGTGATGGCTGATGATGAGCCAAGATGATTAAGTATTGATATTTAAATGTATCCATGCGTGGGGATGGGTAGCAAGCGAAAGTCGGACATTTGGGACGTTCGCCGAACACATTTAATTTATTGTTCTTAAATAGCAGAGTTTTTGCGATTTGTCGACTTTCGGGTTGCTTACGAGCAAGTATTTATCTAAATTCTTACTTATTTTTCTCATAATAGTTTCTTTATTTCTTTTATTTTGTGAAAATAGCTGAGTTTTTTAACAGGACTTTGAAAACTGCTAAGCTGCTAGTCTTCTGCTAACAGCTTACTATTTGGACCGCTTTGCTCCTTAACGACGTGACTGCCTCCGTGGTCTAGCGGTAAAGTCCGTGGATTTAGACTCGGAAGTACCGGGTTCGATTCCTGGTCAGGACATAAAAAAAATATTAATATAAATAAATACATTTAATTAATATTTAATTTATTTGTGATATTTCTCGAGTTTGGTATACGCTGGAGACATCGACGAGCTTGCCACTTGTCATGATTGGCCTATAGTAAAGTTGGCTAAATGTGAATCCGCTTCTTTATAAGCGTGGTTTCTGACCACCCTTAAAGGGAAAACGGTCGTAATGATACTTTTCTTCCATAATCTTCCACTAGGAGGACAATCATTTAAAATAAAATAATTTAAATAATGACGTATCACAAATGCCTGTTTACGTAATTAAAGATATTTTGACTTTGACTGCAATTCGACAACGGATATTTTGACCGCAGAGACATTATTAAATAACAAGACGTGTATGTCATCTTTTTATTCGAATTTAATTAATAAACATTAATAATAAAAATAAACTAAACTATTAATAAAAAATGTCATCAGACTAAAAATATATATTTGACATAATATCTATGTATCATTTTCATCATTACAGCCCCTAGAACACAGCGTCCTAGACCTCCACTGTTGGAGATGGGCCTTCCAGAACTGGAGAATTTGGCCTACACTCGCCACGCTGGCCAGACGGCTTATGTATATATACGTTTATTTATAAGTATATATGTAATTTATGTAACAGTGTAAGTATCTATTAGTATGTAGTGTGTGCAGTATATTCTATATTGTTAAACTTGATATCGGCACTACCCTTAATCTCACACTCTCCCAAAAGTTAGATGTTAGAAAATGCCTTGTAGGCATTAATCTTCGCCTTGGTACATTTATTTTGTGCAATAAAAAACTTAATAATAATAATAACTTTTTTGTCTAGACTAGTCTAGAGTATGTTATGCATGAATGAATATTAAAAAACAGTTATTTATAATCCTTGATCAAAGCTAGGTCAACAGTTGATGATTTGGTATTGTTTGCGAATCAATTTGATTTAGATGTCTGGCAGCAGCTGTAGCGATGTGCACGGTCGGTCGGCCGATCACAACACGCCGGGTGACGGCTCCTGCTTTGTACTGCCGATCACACCGCCTAGCCCAACTCATTGGCGGGAGCAGGAGCGATTTACTAACTCGTTCTTTTTTTTACAAAAAAAATATTTGCAGTAATATACATACAACGAATTACAATATTAAATTATTAAAATTAAAACCTTAAATTAAATAAACTACGAGTATATTACATTTAAATCTAAATTGAACCCAAAAAAACTTTACTACTGATATAAAAAAAAGCAAAGTATCATCATGACCTTGCGAGGTGGTCAGAAACCACGCTTATAAAGAAATACTATTGTGTCCCGACCAGGAATTGAACCCGGTATCTCCGGGTCTAAATCCAAGGACTTAACCGCTAGACCACGAAAAAAATAGCACCTCCAAATCACTGTCCTGTAGCATACTTAATTTTTGAGAGAAAAACTACCATCCTATTGTCACCAGAGACGTCAATGAGCCTTGGAACTATTTCTTTATAGAAGAACGCATTCAGTACAAAAAACAAAATACAAATTGTTCATTTTAAAATAATTATTTATGTAATAGTAATTAACTAACATTAGCTATAAAAATGTATATATTATTTATATAGGCTTCAATAAAATATTCTTTAATAATAAATAATACTATTTTTGTCTTAAAAAACTATACAATATATATTTGGAACAGTTTAAAATTTATCTATTTGTATATAATTTTAGCATGCTCTGACTCCCGAACTAATTGTGTGTGATTTAGGAGTCAGTGTCTTTTCTAAATTTGATACAAAAATTCAGACTAAATTCATTTATTAATCCACCCGGAAATGTTGTACGGAGCAGAAACGTGGACACACTAACAAGGTCACTGTGCTATCTATAGCGAGAGCTATGCTTAGTATTCCTCTGATGGATAGAATGATAAAAAGTAATGACGCTTTTAAAATTGTTTTAAAAGTGGCAGTGGGCCGGACATATCTGCTGCAGAACCGTGAAGACACCGAGTGGGACGGTCTCCTGCACAGATGGCACAGATTTTTTATTTATTTTTTATTTCGGTGGTGGTCCGAGCTTTGAGGGAGGCCTACATCCAGCAGTGGAGACATACAGGCTTATGATGATAATGATGTTGGTATCCTTAGCTTATTTCGCTTACCGCTTCGCTCACCGCTTCGCTCACCGCTTCGCTCACCTCTACGTTTATAATTTACACCCCACAATTAAGTAAGTCTCTTTTGTCGAAGCAAAGGTTTAAGATTAGTATGGGACGATGCCAATTTGACGCACCAAGTCTTCCGCAAAAAACCTACGCCCTTTGTGCGGTGGTGTGGTGAAAAATTCCAACTTATAATAGAAGTTTTTTATTTATTTGTCGACAACGGACACTTTAAGCATCTCCGTCTTGCGCTCGGCCCCCAACGGGAGACCACTTCCTAGAGAAGTGCCATGAAGGAGAGCTGAAGTAGTCGAACCTAGACCACCTGTTATACCAGCACCAGAAGTGCATGAATTACCGGCGGGTGGTTGCCCGCTGAGATCCTGCCGGGGAAAACGGGGAAATATTCCCATCCCCAACCCAGGCCCATCAGCCATCCGGCCCTGGACGACCCCACTGTCTGTCTGTCATATTTGTACATCGTCAAGTATATTCAATAAAATAACATTATATAACACAAACATAATTATTTACAACTAGGAAACAATGGAGTTACATTTTATGCGTTAATTAATATGTACCCTTTTAGCTTACGACTCCGGGCCATGAATTAATTTATTAAATATAAAATTTTGAATAAATTACCAATAATTATTTGAGTACGTATTATAATTTAACTTAGATATAGGGGAGATGTTTTTACATGATTCGGGTTTCATAATGACGATGCGGGATTCAGCAATTCCTACCTAATATTAATTAAATATTCCAAAAGACCACAACATGAAGTCGAACAAATATTATGATCTCACAGAAGAAATCGTCATGATCGTAGAACAGTGACGGATCTGCTATATTTAAAATTTTCATGGCGGCCATTCAACTGTCATTTCGACTGTTTTTTTATCACTTTTTAAGTCTCATAATAAGTGCAAACCTTCTAGATTTCATTTTGGAACCCTTTCTAATATTTGCACTATAAATTACAGACCACAAACAATATAAAACTATATATAAATATATATATGCAAAATTATGGGTATTTTTTTAAATCCGACACTGTTCTACGATCATGACGAAATGAACAAGAACCCGGCAAGAATCAGATTTACGCAGTGGAAGTTGGTGCGAGAGGAGTTTCCAGCATTTTTTTTGCTGGAATTACTGAAAGAATTGGGTCTAAGCAGGTCTGCCGTGAATACATTTATGGAAAGAGCTTCCAAGATGGAAGTCTTTGAAGAAATTCGCATTAACGGAATCATACAGTATTTGGTTGGGTAGGGAGAGGAGTAGAATGGTGGATAGCGAGCTTCAAGTTGCGCAATAAATTTTTAGCCTCCTTTGTAAACCAGCCTATTGTCGGTCGCAAGCCCTAGATATCATTCTTCTCCTCTCTTATCTGCACACGATGGACCCACCGTACGGTGAATCCATGGAATATTTAGAAGTTCATTCGAGATAAAAAGTTAAATCAAAAATTTTCTAATATCCAATCGACCAATAGCCATGAACTTTTTTAAAACAAAATTCGAAAAAGCGTTCCATTTTCAAAATTTCGCGTCGACACGTGCGTTCGGCTTTCCCCTACCGTGTAAATGCACGCACACACGCGAAAAGCGCGTTTTACTTACATTTTGTGTTTACTAACACAAAATGCTAGAGCTACTGCTCTAGCATGAAGAAACTCCGTTATCGAATCGACAACTTCAAGTATTGGATTTAACGTCGAGCGTCTTGAGGTGCTATGAGAAAAACATTTTTTTTAAAGTGATCCCGATTTAATATCCGAAATATTGTTGCTAGGGCTACAGATATAATTTGTGTGAGTTTCATTGAGTTACAAGATTAATTTAACCCTTAAATAAGTACTATTAAGCAGGAACATAGTGGTAGTTTTCTTCGAACGCTGCTATCACGTCGGCGAAATGTCACATAACGCGAACAGTAATTTAAAAAAAACTATGACAAAAGCAAAATTAATTACTTACGCATAATAAAATTTAAACATTTACAAAATTTCAAAACAAACTTGAAAGCTAGTCTTTAGGTAGGTATCTAAATATTAACAATCGAAAATAATTCATAGGAACTGAAAAGGCATAAATGTGATGGTTTAATCCACTTGTAATTTAAAAAACATAAAAACGGATAGCAAACACAGATGCATAATATTTCCCCCCATCAACACGTAAACATACGCACGTTGTCTGTCCCGTTTTCTCTTTACGCTTTTCCGGATGATGCTGTCTCTTTTTAACGCTGGGCGTGTGCCGCTCTGTGATTGGTGTAGAGATAGAATGGCGCGCAAGGAGCTTCCGACGGCCGCTTGCCGACGGAAAGCTTTCCCGACGGTACGTGATTTCAAAATATATCACTTTATTATCAATTTTTTTTATTTATAATAAATAATAGATCGGCCTAATAATAGATTAATTTAAAGTAATAAATTACATGTTTTTTTTTCAATTAAAATTTGATCTCTTTGGACACAATATTACAGTATTTTACTCAAGGTTCTCTTGTCGAACCAGAAAGTGCTTTATGAAACATATTGTCCGTAAAACAACAATTTAATATAATCAGTTTGAAAGTGCAAGTCGAACACTATTATAACCGGCAAAGTTTTATAACCATTGGCGTAATATAAAATTACGGACATTTTGGACATATTTCACTTACCTAATAATAATTACCATAAAGTAAAATCTATATAACGATTTCCCTCTATGGTAATTATTGAACCGGCCTTTTTTGAGGTAACTACAGGAAATGTGACAAGTAATTAAATTTGGTATGTATATTAGTCAATGGACATTACAATAGTTTTATTGATTTTTTTTAATTTAAAAAAGAAAAAGTATCATCACAACCGTTTCCCTTTCGGGGTGGTCAGAAACCACGCTTATAAATAAGCGGATTCACGTTTGGCCAACTTTACTATAGGCCAATCATGACAAGTGGCAAGCTCGTCGATGTCTCCAGCGTACCAAACTCGAGATATATCACAAATAAATTAAATGTATAAATATTAATGTGTCTCGACCAGGAATCGAACCCGGTAACTCCTTGTCTAAATCCACGGACTTAACCGCTAGACCACGGAGGCAGTTTAAAAAATATATTATCAGAAACTATATTACTACAAATAAAAAATAAAATTTAAATAAACTAAAACAAAACAACAAAATACCTACTTACAAAACCTAATTTAAATAAAAATCGCTATGCTGATTCTCTGGGCGAGGAAAGAACCAGCCCTCTTGTCACCAGAGCAGACAATTAGACGAGGGGTGATGTTTTTTTAAAATGTTTTAGCGCTTGGACCCCACGGTCCTAAAGTCTCTACAGCAAACGGCACAAACACGTAGTATTCTAGTGGTAACAAACGTTGCCGTGAACTCGGGAGATCGTGGGTTCGATTCCCACCGGGCTGTAGTTGTACATTGTATAATTTGTCTCGGTCTGGGTGTTTATATGTATAATATGTATATATTTACAAAAAAAAAGTATAATATGTAGTTCATAAACCATCTAGTTTCCGTAACACAAGCCTCGTAGCTTACCACGGAAATTAGATGGCGCTGTGTGACCTGTCTGGAAATATTTATTTAATTTATTTATTTATTTACTATAGGTACACAAACAGATCACAATCGATACAGTTCACATTTTACACCAATTTCTTAAGTTTTAGATTGTAATCCAAAAGCAGTGTACACAGCATGCTTATTGTGATTTAGCCATGACATTGTCTTTTCAATTTTTTTTTTCATTTCAATGAAATATGTCAAAAGAAAAATAATAAGGTAGTAAATCAATAATAATAAAAAAATCAAGCAATGAACTTTTAAAATAGGAATAATAATGTCACTTATTTAAAATAATAATAATATAACAATATTTGATTATAGATACGTATTTGCGCCGCTTGCTTAATTTATTCTGCTAGCAATTTGAAATTTCTGTCGATCGTGTCGGCATGTTTTTTGATTATTTAAACACTTATGCGATACGTACATATATTGGCTTAGTTTTCTTCGCACCTGATAATAATCGGCACGCAACGTGTGAATGGCAAGAATGTGAGTAACTGACGCCTGCGACTAACAACTCAAATCTGTCTTTACCACTATGCCGGCCTAACAAGATGCTTTATCACACTTCGCTTGAAGGTGTCCAAGTTACATGAATTGAAGAATTGGGAAACACACTGGCTGGGAGAACATTTCCTGTCTTCAGTTTTTTTTTTTTTTTTTTTTTTTATACTAGCACGACATGTGACATTGGGCCCACCTGATGGTAAGTGGCGCGCAAGGTCCACGAATGTTAGCAACTGAAGTCAGACATACTCATGACTGACAACAATCCCTAACACTATGCCGGCTTGACTAGATGCTTTCTCACACTTCGCTTAAAGAACTCCAGGTTATAGTAAAGTGGAAACACAGATGGCTGGAAGCTACATCTCGGCGAAGATTCGAGAGTTCCAGATATACAAGTAGTGGCATCGTCCACAATTCGAACAGCTCGCCTCTGTACGACATTGAGAGCATCTCTGAGGTACTTGGCTGAACCATCCCAAAAGTGAGAACAGTATTCTACACATGATCTGATCTGTGCTTTGTACAGCAAGTCTAATTGAAGGCGGAAAAAAACGCTTCACCTTGTTCAGTATTCCGAGCTGTTTTGGTGATGCTCTCAATGTAGTTCCGGTGGCTAAGGTCTGAGCGTATTTCGTTCGTAGAGTGTATTAGTTTGCGACAGATGTAAGAGTCCCTAATTCATATAATATTTCATAAAATAATATTATAAGAAATAGGTTGTTGCTAACACATGCATACTTACTTATATACATTCATTCAAACCCACGTACACCAACACACACACACTAACCATACACACAAACAATTATTTAAGTCTTGCCTTCAGCAAATATAAATTAAATGTTGTAAGTACTAATTCCTACAATGACATCTGAAACACCGTCCCCCGACTATTTTAGATGTCACAGCTAAACTGTTTTTGTTACTATGTACGATTTATTTTATGCCCTAACCTATGTAACAACTGAATTGTAATGTATATTTATTTTGCAATAAAGATTTTTATTATTATTAAATATCTCTAATAGTGGCTAAGTTATGTGGATGCATATTTTGGCCTTTGAGTGTGGTTCGGTTGCGGAATAGAGTATAGTATAGAAGGATTAAGGTTATGGAACTCTTCGGAACTCGCCGTGGTACAGCTTGTAGAACAGTATTTCGACACATCTTTATATATCTGTGGTTTAGTTAAACTAGCCTTATTAGTTTATCTTGCCATCAGAACCATGTGCGTGAGATCATGTAGGTATAAGTTACAGTCCAACACATTATAACCAAATACCACTAAACTCTATGCCCAATGAAATAAGAGTCAAATTTGTAACGAAAGGTGATATAACTATGCTTGATTGTACCCATTAATTGATCCTAATTTAAAACATAATGTTGCAAGTAGGTACAGCCAGCAAAAAGATCCGCAACCGACGCTCAGGTCAGAATATGCATCCACATAGCGTAGTCACCATCCCTTCGCGTACGTATAAATTTGCGGACTCATACATCTGTCGCACAATAAAAATGTGGAATGCTCTTCATGTACCGGGTTCGATTTCCGGTTGGGACACAAACATATTTATTAATGTAAATAAATACATTTAATTAATATTTAATTTATTTGTGATATTTCTCAAGTTCCAGCTGGAGACATCGACGAGCTTGCCACTTGTCATGATTGGTATACAGTAAAGTTGGCTAAATGTGAGTCCGCTTATTTATAAGCTCAGGTATGCTTGGGAAATCTCTAACAGTAAAACTTAGCGTAAAAAAAAATATAAAATAAGAATACCTACAGTTTAATCAAAATGTAGAACCAACTGTCAGTTTTCTTAAATCCCAGATTCTGCATTTGACAACCCTAATTTGAAACCACATCGATATAAATAGATTTCGGCCCAAACTTTAGCAAAAATCTCGCTTCGCTAAGACTATTATGTTTTAAGCTATAATCGGCTAAGTATTGCCGATTGTTTCCCGCCATTGTTCCTATAAAAGCCTTTAACGGAACCCTCCGCAAATTATAAGCCTACGTCGCCTTCAGAAAAGTTGCCCAAATCAACTCTACACCCAATTTTCAGCAAGATACAGTCCTTTTTAGTCAAGAAATGAAGTTCGAATTTCACTCTGAAAAGTGAAAGGTTTCCTACGTAAAGGTATTTGGGTTTAAACTCCTATCGAAAGAGGTGAAAGTTAGCGTTAATATTTCACAGAAAATTCACCTTTATTTTCAAAGTTTTAGGGGCGATATTGGAGTGCTCGTTCTGTAATAAGTAGGCACATAGATTGTAATTGTATCGAGGATCAGAATCGACCCTCGCGGTAAGATAGTGATGTTACGTCGTCGATATTTCGATTCGAATCGACAAAGCAATTTCGCCTTTATCGACAGTAATGTATTTATTTCTATTATTATCTACATAATATCAGAGGGTCAAATAAGGCATGACGATATTCTGATGAGATACCAATAACATTTGTGCAAGTCGCCCTATATAGTCATGGTTTTATTACGATGCAGTGCAACAGGGATGTTATGTATATATATATATATATGTAACAGTAACCGAAACTATCGGATATCCGAAATAAAAATCCATCCGTCACCGTTACCAAATCTATATGATCCAAGATACTTACGCAGCATCATTTACATACGAGTAGGTGGTAGGCGGACTAATGGTGGCAATTTGCCTAGTCTGCCAGGCAAGGGAAGCATCCACCGTTCGTGCCGATAAACCCAGTAAAGTGTATCCACACATTTCGGGATCAGGCTGGAATTTTGTGCAAGGTCACATATCGTGCTAGTGTAAAAAAAACAACTTTACCAACTGTTTCATTTAAGTTGTACGAGTATTACATATTTTAGTTCCGTTTGCTTCGATAAATGAAACGGTTTACTTATAACATTGCCAAGAAAAAAGAAAATAATATGAAAATTGCGTAGTTTAGATTTGACATTAAAATCTGTCAAAAAGCAAACCATCTCTCATAGCACTGTTTTTCCGGTATTTTTGTAATAGAATGCTTAATGTTAACATTTAATGTTAGTAATGGAACGATTGATGTCAAAAAGCAATATTTGTGCTCACATTACACACACACACAACGGAACGCAGAAATTAAGACAGGTTTTTGTTTTCGCCTGTTAACATTTGTTATACATACATACATGTCTTCAAGCCAAATCCCTTGCGGGGTAGGTAGAGACAATTGAACACTTGTCACAATCTCGACATACCTCTTTCGCTTCTTCAACATTCATCAACCTCTTCATACATGACCTTTTGTTTCGATGGCTTTTTAATGCACCTTCAGCTATTGTTTTATTTATCTGATCGTGATATGTGAGTCTCGGTCTGCCAGGGCCTTTTTTACCCATAACTTTCGCATTATATATCTGGTTCTTCAATCTGTCTTCGCTCATCCTTTCAACATGCCCGGACCATTGGAGCATGCCTTTCCTTATTTTTGTCCCTATGCTTTCTTTCATACCTACCTTTTTGCGTATTTGTTATAAAAATACAATTCGTAAAAACTCTAATACCTGTAACCGAAACTAACGAATAAACCGAAATAATTGTATAGTCCGTAGACAGTTCCGAAATTACATATATGTACGTACATCCCTACAACTCAATGTCAGAGTGAATAAAAACAAAAAAAAACTGTCTTTCACAATTAAATATCGTCCAACAATCTTTATCTTTATCTAAATTTATTTGACATTGGTTTAACTAATGACAATTTGTTTACTGCGTATATAACGCATACATGTATTTTCAACATTGCAGCTGCAAAATATTATCAATTTAAGGAATTTAATTACGGTTAAAGGCATGGGCACACCGAATTCGGATGCAAGCATCTTGTTCCCGATCAATTTATGATACGAATATCTCGCGGCATTAAGCCCGCCCCTTGTACATAGTGCAATAAAGTTTTAAATAAATAAATACTTAACGCGTTTTTGTAAAGAGAAAAATCGAATAAAAAATTATATATCAAATTATTATTATTATTTTCCAGAAATTAAACCCAGTAAATTGGCATCTAATCTGCTTCGGAA
The DNA here is from genome assembly GCA_910589645.1 of Tinea semifulvella. Taxonomy (NCBI): domain Eukaryota; kingdom Metazoa; phylum Arthropoda; class Insecta; order Lepidoptera; family Tineidae; genus Tinea; species Tinea semifulvella. The sequence continues at coordinate 13,149,282 of OU342592.1, read as the reverse complement.
ACAGTATCACGAAAAAACTCCGTCATCGAATCGATAACGTTAATTATGGAATTTTCGACAGCGTTATGATGTATAACGTAACGAATCTACAAATTGATGTATGATTTTAAATTTTATTTACTCGATTCAGTATTTAAAGGGTCAAAATTGAAAGCACATCAAAACTATCGATAAATAACCATTGCACTGTATCGTACAGCGTTTCCCATCACTATTTGTATTAGAGGGTAAATCTATGGAGGGCGCGAGGAAAGAGGGCTGAGCCGTTATCGACACAATAATCCTGTTTATTTATCGATTGTTTAACTTCTGTTTTATTGTCGGCAAATATTTGTCCAACAAATATTATTCTGTTGACCGACGACTTCTAAACGCCCTTTGTTATTTTTTGACGTCCTAAATGCTCTATTGAAGAATATTTCCAATTTGTTACGTTTATCTTAGTTGCTGTGATTATATATTATCTATTATTATATTAATAGACTTCTGGTCAAACTTCAAAGGTGATTGCATCACACTGTTCGCCAGCGCGGGTGATAAGCAGTTGCCACTCTCGTTGGTATTTACGTGACTGTAAAACTATTTGTTAAACTACTAATGAAGCTTGGTTTCTGCCGACCCGAAAGGGATATGGTCTTGATGATGATGATTTAAACTAGTTAGTTGTAAACAGGGACGCAAGATTGCTCTAATCTTACGTTGTTTATTTTCTCGTGTAGTTAGCGTCTTACAAACCAGCCTATAGTGATCGCAAGCTCGAGACACTATTCTTCTATCTTACAATCTATTTGTAAATTTGTAAGGGTTTAAGTTACTATATTGCTATTGTATTAATTATTATAAAAGCTGTAATTTTTCCTAAATATAAATCTAGTTGACGTTGGTCCCCTGGAAACGAGGACGTGCTCTGGTGTGGGATGCCACGTGCGTCGAAACGCTCGCCGCGTCGCATCTCAGGGTGGCAGCATGAGCGGAAGCGGGACAAGAGGGCTGGCTCTTTCTTCGCCCAAAGACTCAGTATTGCGATTCAGCGGGGAAATGCAGCCAGCGTTCTAGCCACCAGTACGCGGACGGGACTTCTTTCCCTATCCTTAGTAATAATATTTATTTTATTTTATATTTTGTAACTATTTTTTTCAAATAAATAATTTTCATTAATTGACAAAGTGTCGATGTCCTTTCTTATCAAAGTTTTTATTTGTACAAATTGTTTTAATTGATGTCCTGAAGATGATCGCAATATTGTGTCTCGTACTTATTACCCTACCTCTGTTAGGTGGCCAACATCTCGTTACAAATTTCCGTCTCCCATCTGGTCTGATGTGTCTTGTTTCAAGCTATGTTATTTTAAATAAATACGGCAAGCTTATAATATTAGTTCTCCTTGAAAGTTAAAATTGGCATTTGCATCATTGTAAATAGCGCATAAACAACGGGAACAACAAATAGGTGGTAGGCGGACTGATGGTGATAATTTGCCCAGTCTGCTGGGGCGGGGAAGTATCGTGCCGATAAATCCAGTAAAGTATATCCACACGTTTTGGGATCAGGCTCGAATTGCCGTTATGACCAGTCAAGCTGGCATAGTGTTAGGGACTGATCTCAATCATTTTATCAACCGATTGGTCGATTCGTTGTGCCTCTAATGAGCCACCACTGTTTTAGACTGTTTTTGAATATGCTTATCAATATCATCAAGACGAAAAAACTTATAAAATACTAGCTGACCCGACGAACTTCGTACCGTCTGACAGTCAATAAATGTATCCTCGGTCGGTATGCCCCACAAATCAGCGCTGATGAGCGCCACCTATCGGACAACAGTAGTCCTATATCAGAAACCTTCGCCGATGTTCACACAAAATATTCCCAAAGTTTCATCCCGATCGGTCAAGTAGTTTTGAAATAGGAAACATACAAACAGACATTCATCTTTATATATATAGATTGGGTTTGGCTGTTAGAGAATAGTTACAGCAATACATCGATAGTTTTAATTAATCTCCTGTCCCATCCCTATAAGTTTTGCCGTAGACAGATATCCCCCGCAATTCTACACCCGAAATAAAATGCCTATACACTTCGATTCGTATCTATAGAGCTTACTTAGACTTATTTTTTTATACGCATTAATTAACATGGCCGCTGCAAATGCGAAATGCTCTTCTAGTTCAAGGGCTGATCCAGCTTTCAAGTTAGGGAGGAGCGTCAAATAATCGAAGTCAAGACAGGACAACAAATCGATTACAATAAAAATTTAAATAAATTTTCAGAGTAATAACTGTCAAGTGCTATGCTTAGTCGTTTTTTCGTCTACGAACTTAGTTCTTCCAGCCTTCCTTCAATTAGATTTAATTTATAAGGTAATGTCTATAGATTTGAATCGTAACCACACACATTCATACAAATAGTCATGCATCCCCCTCTCACGATCCCCTAAGCAGGGGATGGACTCGTATTATTGTCTGTAATCAAAAATGTTAGGCCATTATCTTTCATAATATAGTTTAGTTTATCTTGTACTGAATTCCTAAATTGTTACCGCCTTCTGACTACTTAGTAGAAAAGGTCACCCTTCCGAGGTAGACAGAAATCCATTTTTTTATGATGCTGATTCACATTTAGAAAGAAAGAAAGAAAGAAAATTATTTATTTATCGCAACAATTAAAATGGTTACAATATATCCTAGGAATAAATCTACATATATAAATGTAAGCCTATTCTATATACCGAAACATACATACAGATAAAATAAGTGGTCAGCTCAGCATATGCTACAGCCGAGGCTGTAGCGCTGATTTTCAGCTGATGCCTTATGTTGGGTAAGTCACGGGTCGCAGGGATGTAGAATACCATTTACTAACTCAGAAGGAACACTAAATGTACAGTTTATATGTTTAACAAATGAGAATAGAATAAATAAATATTATTATGATAAATAAAAAAAATAAAAAACAATAGTATATTAATAAATAGGTTAAGATTAGGTAAGTTGCTGTAAAGTCTTTTGTAATATTAACATATGCCTTTTAAGTGCCGATCTGAAACCTGGTAAGGAATGCATTTAGCATTAAGCCAACTTTGAAATGAAATGAAAATATTTAAGTATTAGTATGAAATATGGTATGAAAATACAGGTGTTTGGTAAGTTTTGGCTCGACACATTACGCCATTTCTGGCATACAAAATTTTATTTGAAAAACTAAACTTATATCTAACATAAATATTACACAAAAAATAATAATGAAGAAATAAGACACAAAAAATAATAATGAAGAAATAAGACACAAAAAATAATAATAAAGAAATAGAACACAAAATAATATCAAATAAAAAATACCAAGTCTATTTTGCGCTTATATGAGCTTGTCGCAGTTCAGGTAGTCCTTGGTCGCGTAAAAACATTTCTGGACCAGTAAATTTTTAACCCTAATTTTAAATAATTTTACTATAGACCCATCATGATAAGAAGTAAGCTCGTCGATATCTAGGTACCTACTGACTGACGATCATGACAAGCGGAAGCTCGTCGATATCTCCAGCGCCAAGGGTTAGAAATATCACAAATGACATGTCGTGCGTAAAATATTTTTTTAAATCTAGAATATTAGGTAGTGGGTGGTAGTCCACTGGTAATTCATGCGCTTTTGGTACTAGTCGCCATTACTGGTATAACAGCGTCCGTGTGGCCCACGAACCCAGGGGGTCTAGGTTCCACTACTTCTGATATCATCCAGGAGCACTTCTCTAGGATATGGTCTCCCGTTGGGGGGCTTGTGCAAGACGGAGCGATACTTGAAGTATCGGCCCGATAGAACGTCCATCTTGTCAGACTGCCGACAAACTCCTCAATAGTAGACATCTCAAAATCTTGATCTATGACGGAATAACGCACAAACCACGGCGTTTGGGAAACCACTCTGAGCAATATGTTCTGCTGACTTTTTATTTGCTCTGAACAAAACGTGTGACTCCATCTATTGTAGAAATAACGAAACTTTTAGAGGCCACCCTCCCTTAGAGGAACATCCCTCACATTTCTCTTTCTCTAAAAGAGGGTAGTTAATTTCACTACCCACCGGTAGATGGCATTGTGAACGGGTAATTTATCATGGAGACTTACTTAAACCATGTTACGTTCTGTTATGAATTTCAGCAAGCTGCTTATGTTGAAGGTCCGGATGTACACGATGCTCATCCGTTCCAGTCTTACCTATGCTGAATTGGCCCTAAACAAAACTGCCGTCAATTTAATAAAGACGGATTAGCGAAATCATAAGGTAATTGGTTGGGTAGGGCAATAGTAGACGATGAGTGGGTTATTACGCAATAAAAATGGACAAGCTCATGGCAATATTATTCCACACACGATGGACCCGGCACCCGCACGGTTAATCCATAGATTGCTATTTTTTTTATATATATACTTACTACCAAAATAAAAATAAAGTATTATGAGACCGTATCCTTTGCGGGGTCAGAAATCACGCTTTTTTATATAAACGGATTTACTTTTAGCCAACTTTACAAGCCCAAACTCGGGAAATGTTACAAATAAATTTAATATTTTTGCCTCGATCAGGAATCGAACCCGTACCGGACTTAACCGCATGACCACGGAGGCAGATATAAAAGTAAAAGTAATATCATCACCGTCCGTATCCCTTTCGGGGTGGTCAGAAACCATGCTAAGCGCATTCACATTTAGCCAACTTTACTATAGGCCAATCATGACAAGTGGCAAGCTCGTCGATGTCTCCAGCGTACCAAACTCGAGAAATTTCACAAAAAAAAAATTGAATGTATTTATTTACATTAATAAATATTTTTGTATCCCGACCAGGAATCGAACCCGGTACCTCCGAGTCTAAATCCACGGACTTAACCGCTAGACCACGGAGGCAGTTAACCTTGAAACCACCTGATGACGAGATAAATCCGCAACTAAAGAAGGATAAAGGTGTACCTTGCTGAGCCGACAATGGTCTTAAAAAGTATAACACGGCAACTTTGCGCAACTAAACACAAAAACGCCGACCGACACAAACATGCCGCCTCTATTGATAAACCTATTTTCAATTATGTTGCAGAATTGTGAACGGTTTTTAAACTTTTGTAGCTTATTTTGTTACTAATATTTATTTTAATACTTATAAATGCATTTAATAGGTCTGAAGCCGCCGCTAAAAAAATAACTTCTTATTTAATAATAAATTATTGTGACGTCAAAGCGCATAAAAAGAAACAATCTCTTATACATTTAAATGTCTTTTTAGTGTTTTTATATTCAAATTAATCATTAATTACGGAAAGACTTAAGAATTTTCCCAACGAGGGGAGGTTTGGTTGTCACAAAATTAATTTTAAACAAAACCAGTCTCTTTTAAAGTGTTGTGACGTCACAGAAATGTTGTGATAGATATGTACCGTTTTTTGATGTAATCATTAATAGCAAAATATCAATCCATTTTTTGTATAGAAAACTGTTTTCCTTCAAAGTATGATATAATTTTTAAGGTATAAAATATATATTTTGAAAGCAATAAAAAATCGTATTTAATCCGTATTATCAAACTTTAAATTTTGGTTAAATAACTTCTTCCCTCTTTCTACTTTCATCAAATATGTAAATAACAACAAGTTTGAATTGAAAACTTTAATTAGTCCTACAACTTTTGGTCACCTGTCAAATTGGGATTATCCCCCCTACTCTCTAAAAAAAGGGGATATCTGGAACTGGAAAGGATGGCAAAGAAATCCTATTTTCATAGTTCACTTCACAACCGTCAGTAATTTAGTTAGCTCGCTTCAATTGCTTCGGCTCCCGTTTAAATAATATTTATAGATGGATTCACTCCACATGAGACTAAATAAAAATTATAAATTGGACATTCATAAATATATAGTGAGAAAAATATCAGCTCCTAAAACACGTACGTCCGGATTAATAGTCGTTGCTCCGCCAGTACTTAGCATGAGCCATTGCTCAGAACTATCAAAATGACAGATTTTACTCTAAAAAAACACTTTGAGAGTCCTGAGCAATGGCTCGTGCTAAGCACTTGCGTAGCAACGCCTATTAATCTGGACCGTAGTCTTCTCTCCGGAGAAATTTGCCGAAAAAAAGGTCCGTTGTCACTCTTTAATTCAATTTCTAAAAGATTTCACAAGTCGGTTTTAGTTTAGTGCAACATAGCTCATTATCTATAATAAAACTTACAAAATTTCAATGCAAGAAACAGTTAACAAAGTTTCTTTTATCACAAACATACGATAGTACTGAAGAATTACTTAAAATAACAATATAATAGTTTAGGAATCCCTATTCCCTCAGTAAACGCTAACTCCAATAATAAATCAATAATAGCAAATGAACACCAAAAAGAAAAACAAAATATAATGGTTAAAACAAGATTAAGTACATAAAATTAGATTCAACACAATCACAGGATGAACAAAATAAATAAGCAAATATAAGTAACTAAATATAAATAAATACACAAATAAGATATAACAACGACATTTGAGTGTTGCAAAACTAGGATCAAGAAACTACACCTTCCCTGATCAATCTGGTTTCTGTGCCTTGACAGAATTATCTAGTGCAGAAACCAGTGCACTTACCAACAGTTCTGTTGGCCTGTCCTAGCTCAATGTATTATAAATAATTAAATGATATATTTCCTAGATAGTAATTTATGTATATAGGATGTTAAAAATTGGTGTCAATATTTTTTTTTTATTTTTTTTTATTTATAGCATGCTTCGTGCATCTCGAACCACAGAAACGGTGGTGTTGTAAATTTATGACAAGTGTACAGACAACCTGCGACCTTTGGATTGGAGGATGGCGTACTTACAACCCGATCACCACCGCTGTCGTTATTTGCATTTTTGCATTTTTTGTAGCAGGATTTACCTTGCGCTGTTTTTAACACATAGTTTGGCTGTTAAAAATCATAACCAAGTACCTACCTCTAAGATTAGAAAAACCGTAATTATATAAAAAAAATCTATAGTGAATGTTTCATTAACTATTCAGTGTATTAATGCTCTATAGATGTAATGTTAGCGTAGAATGCTGGGCAATATCATGGGCGGAGTTCCGAACCAACAAATCCATACTGGAGAAACTGGGGATCAGACACTTTATAAAAATAATAAAATAATAGTGAACAGGGATTGTGGGTGCATTAAATCACAAATTTAAATAAAATAGGAAGTTTAAAAATATCTAAAGTTAACCTATTTTTAACAACTAAAGTACTTATACACTAATATATAATTACACAAGTACATACTTGTATAATATATAATAAATAAATATACAATATTATACAAATGTAGAGATGTTATGTGGACTCCTCTGGATTTTTGTGAAGGTGTAAGGGGAGGATTTTTTGAAAAGTTGAGTGGAAGCCGGTTCCACTGGCAAGCTGATGATACTATAAAAGAATCTGAACATCTACTGTATGTATAATATATTGGAATTTTGAATTGATTGTTGGAAGAGGAGCGAAGAGAATAACTGTGTGTATCACATAGAAATTGGAAAAGATCTTTCATTGCACATGCAGCCGTAAACAGACCCGGATGTCGCACCATCGTCCGGGACAAAGTGGCAACGACCCTCAGCAGTGAGGAGCACGACGCGAGGAGGAGTTTTGCCCCGCGCATTAATAAATTTTCAAAGTATCAAAACTGTTTAATCTGACAACGATTTGTCAGATGTTAATAAAAGATAATTTTGGTATATTTTATATAAATATAAGACGTGGGAAGGCGGTATGTTATGATATCCAAAGGATGCCTGATCCATAGGTTTTTTTATATTACTCAAATAGTTACCTGATGTATCTACTAGTAATAATATTAGAGAAGAGGGTTTAAACTTACTGTCCCATAATTTTGGCATGTCCTGTATTTTTTTGTTGCCCACAGACCTAGAAATATATATATTAGAATTGGCAAATAGTGATTGATGTCTTTGAAACTGTTGTGTTGTAAATTGAATATATCTATCTAGTGGTCAGCGAAAAATACCTTTAGGTGGCCAGGTCATATATTAGATTCTTATAGAATAGAAAGGAACAGAAATAATATAAACAAAAATATATAGGGTTACATGTCGTGGTCATATGAAGTTATGAACAACCAAGGATCATATCTCTACATTTCTGTCAAATTTCATTAAATTAGTCCAATTACGAAAATACATATCCGTATTCGTGGATAGATTAATAAATTATTAATTGCACAAAAAATAAAAACATTCAAATGTACATAGGCGAACTTAATGTCTAGGCATTTTTTAACAGCCAACCTTTGCGAGAGTGAGAAGAGAGTGTGGGTGCGTGTACGAGTATTTCTATGATTTCAAAATTATTTTATGTAATATTTTTTTCATTGCACATAAAATAAAACGTTTTATAGTACATAGGCGAGCCTAATGTCTAAAAACATTAACTTAAAGCTAACCTTTAGGAGAAGTGATCAGGGATTGTGGGTGCATGACCGCTAATGTTTAACAAAGATTTTCATTGGGAAAAAAAAGCTATTTTATTTTATTTTGACAACAAACAGTAAACATCACGTTACAAACATAATTAACATCAACAAGACCTTGAGTGTCGAGAATTTACACAAAATACAGATATAGATAGGCCTTTACTTTAAAAAGTACCTATCAACTTTGGGGGCCAAATCACATTTTCACTCGATATAAATATTAAGTGCTCTCGACGCTTGCTAGCTCGCGACTGTTGGTGCAGCTACATGACTTCGATTGGTTTTGCGGGAACGTTTGTATACCATTGAGGGCCTATCTATATACATCGATTATCTGTGTACAAAGTTTTTTTTACTTTACTTTAGCCAGAGTGCGTGATTATTAATTATGCTTCAAATAAATTTCACTTACGTTCTTTCGTTCTTTTAAGTCTGTGGTTACACCAGATGGTGAATTAAAATATTTAATACTATCATACGAGTAATTACAGAAAGGGAAAAATAACATACTGTCAAGGATTAATCTTTTAAAGGTAAATGATTTGGAAAAATCTAAAAGTGACATTAAACAATAGACATGCGATATTAAACGCTTGCTTTTGTCAATATGAATTCGGTAAAGTTAGTTAAAGAATAACATGCATATTTCATTATCGAAAACTTCTTTTAGTCGAAACATCTCATAGCTGTCTCCGTGGTCTAGCGGTTAAGTCCGTGGATTTAGACTCAGAGGTACTGGGTTCGATTCCTGGTCGGGACATAAAAAATGTTTATTAATGTAAATAAATACATTTAATTTATTTATGATATTTCTCGAGTTTGGTACGCCATGATTGGCCTATAGTAAAGTTAGCTAAATGTGAATCAGCTTATTTATAAGCGTGGTTTCTGACCACCCCGAAAGGGAAACGGTCGTGATGATACTTTACTATCTATTGGATCTTTGGATTTTATTATTTATTATGATAAGATATGATAAAATTCTTCATTTGCATAAATGTTAGTCTAATTTACAGGTCTTATAGTAAACTAACTTATCGTAACAACATTTGCCAAGTAAATTGGCGAGCAAATTTATCAAACATTAATACCTATAATTTTTAAAATTTTAGATAAAATACGTCCAAAAACTTACATCTAGGTATTCATACAATATTGTCAGCTTAATCTTTAGGTATTACAATTGTCAAAATATTATTTTAAATTATAAAACATCTTTTCTTTTAACCAAATTATTAATTGTTTTTTATAATCATTTTTCCCAACAATTTTAATTTGTTAGGTAATTTATTATAAGTTCGTATAATATATACGTATAATAAACAGTTTAATTAAAATATAGTATCTTCCGAAATAACGTAATAAAAAGTATCTTGAACCCATCTTGTATCCAACCGCGCGTAAACTGTCACTATTTGACGCAACACTGTTTTTTTGTTTGAATACCTTTTATGACGTTACGCTGTACCTAAGGCTGCATTTCCACCAAAGTTGTGCGAGGTAGGTGAACAGTAGGGTAGGTTACTATAGTATGAAGAAGAAAAAAAGATTTTTCTTATGATTTGTAGCAATAAAAATGTATCTTATTCTTATAAGAACTACCTCACCAAATTTTAAGACAACACAAGACAAGACGGAGCGATTGCACGAGGCCCGACGAAATGACTGTTGAGCCGTGGAAACTTGGCAGATCTCTGATGTGGGCTAAGACGTGTGTAGACACATTAGCTCCATCTCACTTCCAGGCGACCTTGTGGTGCGCGAGAAGTGCAGTGCAGTGCAGTGTAAATACGCCAACCTCGGTTACGAATTAGGTTATTATTATACAGGTTACGAATTTGCGCCGTCTGGGGTCGACACGTTACCCCCATGGGGACCATTGGCCAAGCGACTGGCCAAGGAGTTGTCAAACGGGCTGACGGAAAGGTCTGGAGACAGGAAGGCTGGCAATTATTTTGCCAACGTATTAAACTCGCTATACAGAGTGGAAATGTTGCCAGTCTTCTTGGGACTATAACTGATAAGACGTCACTTGAGCACATTTTTTATTCATAGTTAGTTTTTTTTTATTAGGTCTAGTTTATTGTTATTAAATTTAAAATTTATTAAGTAGTTTGTTATTATTTTTTCATATTATGTAAATATTAGTGGCAACCTCCTTGGCTCCTGTGCCACTGTAAAAATAATACTGTCAAAACTTTTAAATTTAGAACTAATCAAATTAGATGGATTACAATATTTACACAAACAATATGTGTTTCATTTAAATAATTCGTCAATAATGGGAGATAAAGTATATCTCTGAATATTTTTGTCCCAAATAGTTTTCGAAATATTATCTTCTGCCACCGACTTGATATGAAATTTAAAAAAAAATGTTTTTTAAAACTTCTTAAATTGATTACTTATAATTTTATTGTAGGATAGATGTAATTAATAAATATATGTACTCGTATAGTGTATTGTAACACTATAGTGTTTTAAATTTAATCAAAAATAATAACAACAAAAACCCACATCACGAGTTATCTTTTTTAAAATTTAATGTAATCGGAGTCAAACCTTTTTCAAACTTGGAACGCTGACGTGATCCGTCATGTTTGAATTTCGAACTATATGACCCTTTATGAAGTTCTTTTTTTTAATCCGTTTGGCCAAGGCAACCCGATCCCTAAATTCACTTGCTACCAAGTTCATTATTTGATACTTTTGGTTGTTTTTTTCTATGAATGTCGGCATTTTCTTTCATGTTGTGTCGGTGAATATTGTATGGCGGAAGTAATGATCTTGAAATTTTATAGATGTAGCATTAGTAAAGAATTTGTGGTGATGATATCGCGTAGCTGTATCACTTTAAAACTATGTATCAATATTAATAAATCTAACTAAAACAACCAGCCGTTTCCTAATATATTTTTATATTCCTATATACGTACGAGTATAGAGCGGTGATGGCTCGGGTGTAAGAACGAGAAAGGCACCTATGAGAAATTTACTTTTTTCATGTACATTTGTCATAGATTTAGAACACTACTGTTCCCGTGCCTCGAAGAGTACATTATCTTCAGTCGTTATCTCCCCTTATATTAATCCAGCTCAAAGGACCACTAAAATGATGAAATTTGATTTTGGCCCAGTAATTAGTTCTATCCTCCTATTAGTCATCTGGAATGGAAAAGGAATCGTCTAATTGCTCAGCCAAAATCAAACATAATTTTAGTGGAGCCGGATAAATATAGGGAAGGTGGTATCAGTTGATTCAGAAACTATAATAGGTATTCGTGGGTCCAGAATGTTTTAAGCCAAACGACCCCATGTAAGCATCGAGATACCGGATTATAATGTAATACATAGAATGATAGTCCCAATGAGACTGGCAACATATCACCTCTGTAGTAATAAGTGGATTTTTTTTTCTTAGTCTTGATATTGTTTTTGTACATGTGTTTAACTTAGCCGAATTCCGATTACAATGTAAGACGGTAAATAAAATAATAAATAATTTAGTACTTGAATTGGTATCCATAGTTTTAACATCTTTGGTGCAGGACGTAAGAAAGCTGTTTACTGTGTTTTTTTTAATAGGACACCGCCTATTGTAGCGACCTATGATCTCTTATTATTGTACAATAAAAAACATCTACCTGTTATTCGTACCTTCAATATGTGTATAATAATATTTGACCCGGAGAAGTTCACACCACCGCGACTGTTCGTAGACGAAAAATTCTGCCCAACGAAAATAAATCATTTCATTTCTAGAAAGGTTTTAATGTTACTACATTATGCTTCCTAATATATATATTTATTTATTTAATAAACATAATTACAAAATATACAATAATAATAATACTACGGATAGCGATGTAAGTCCCGTCCGTATGGATAAAAGAAAACTGGCTTCATTTCCCCACTGAATTGCAATACTGATTCTTTGGGCGAAGAAAGAACTTCAGTGTTGCCTTTTTAAAAACTTTTGACTCCATGGGTTAAGATTTCTACAGCAAATGGCACAAATATGTAATCTTTTAATATACGTATTTGCGCCGCTTCCTGGAGTCTAGAAATAAAATTAACTATTTACTATTAGTTCAGTCCGTGGATTTACACTCAGACGTACCGGGTTTGATTCCTGGTCCTGATATAATAAATTATTTAATTTATTTGTAATATTTCTCACGTTTGGTACACTAGAGACATCGATGAGCTTGTCACTTGTCATAATAGACCTAGAGTAGAAATGACAATTTTTTTTTTAAGATTTTAAATGCGTTTTTCATGACTACTCCAGAAGTTATACAGTCGAGATGATACTTTTATTGAAATGAAATAAAATAAAATAATTTATTTGTCAGAAACATGGTAGGTACAGGAACGTAAATTGTTATTTGGCATTATATCACATGCTTCGCTATTTGTAGCATACAAATATTTATTTAGTCACATGACTTTGTCGAGCTTAGTGTCTAGGTATTCTTTTGTCGAATTGAAACATTTATTAACCAGCATTTGTTTGACTCTTTAAACATTTTAGTGGCAGCTCCCTTATATTAACTGGAAGCTTATTAAATATCTTTGTTGCCATTGCATAACAATTTCGGCTATATTGGGTAGGTACTTTTATGCGCTGGAATAATTATTCTACTAGGAAAACGCGTTTCAAAAATTGCAATCATCCCCAAGAGTTTAAAAAAAGTTCCTGATGGCTTTTTACAAATAAACGGCATTCAAGTATATAGATAGGAGGTACAGTCAGTAATTTTTGTTTTACAAATAAACGACGACAGAACGTCATAGGTTTCTTTTATCTATATCCTCGCAAAGCCGTCTGGCCAGTGTGGCGAGTGTAGGCCAAATTCTCCAGATATATGTTCTGGAAGGCCCATCTTGCAGTGGAGGTCTAGGACGCTGTGTATTAGGGGCTGAAAAAATGTGTGAATGTAAATTAGTTAATTTTAAGTCAATGGAGGAATATGTTTAAACTGTAGTCAAATTTTCCCATCAACTAAATGGGAATGATTCTAAAGCGTCCGATGATTGGCTCATATCAATATTACTAAAATAGTTCTTATGATGGTAATGGCAATAAATAATAATAGTGGCGGATAAATTAAGTTAGAACACTTGAAATGTAATGAATGTTATCAACTGGAATCAGACACTCATGACTACATCAGTCCCTAATAGTGATGCCGGCTTGACTGGGCATGACGGCAATTCGAGCCTGATCCCGAAACGTGTGGGTACACTCTACAGGGTTTATCGGCACGAAAGGTGGATACTTCCCCGCCCCGGTGGACTAGGCAAATTACCAGCATCACCTATTTGTTGTTCTCGATGAAAGTATATGTCATTTGCAAGGAGAAGTAATATTGTAAGCTTGCCATGATTTATATAAAAATAACACCGCTTACTGTAAACATAGTTTAATATCCAACAGACGGAACCAATCCTTTTATGATGATTAAATTGAATATAATAGTCTCTCTATTACCCGGGTCATAATGGCGCCAATATCGTCCCGTCAACTTGATATCACCTCCAATGGTTAAACAATCAGGTCGCAAATTTTCCGCCCGAGAGCCGCGTCATTCGCTACATTATCTCTTTAGCATGTCTTTATTGGTAATTATTTACATTTTGTTTTATTATTCATATAGATATATTTTTTTTTATACTTGGTAGCTTGAACCTTCGGTGCATTCCGTGGTAGTAGTAGTAGGTACGCAGCTGCGAAGATTTGGAATGACTTACCTCCGCAGTGTGGTTTAAATCTAAACTTAAAAATATACTTCTATCTGCGCAGCTGCAAAACTAACTGTATTTTGATTTGACTCTCTCTGTGTGTATGGTATGATGATGTTATGTAGGTATGTATACGGAGTGACTTTGTATGCTCTTATTTTTATTTTTTTATTTTATTTAAAAAACTTTACTGCACAAAGTACAAAGGCGGACTTAATGCCCGGAGACATTCTCTGACAGCCAAACCTTAGAAATAAATTTGAACAATTATAGGTGCAATCATAGAAATAATAATAATACTATAATTATAAAAGTTAATTTAATAGGATTGATATATACTCACATCATATATCTTCATATATATCATAATATCAATTTACTACATACTAATAATACATGGTCTAAAGTAAGATATGTATCTTACTTTAGACTAATATGTTATTCTATTGATAGAAACGAACTTATTTTAAATATATATATATATATAAATATGGAAAGTGACAAAAAAAAATGGATTCTCTATACAAATTGGAAGAAGATAATTTCGAAGAATATTAGTCTAAAGTAAGAGCATATAAAGTTATTTTATTATTATTATTTTATACTCGCACGACATGTGACCTTGCGCCCACCTCATGTTAAGTGGTGCGCGATGTCCATGAATGTTAGCAACTGGAATCAGACACTCATGACTGACATCAGTTCCTAACACTATGCCGGGTTCACTGGGTATGACGGCAATTCGAGCCTGATCCCGAAACGTGTGGATACACTTTACTGGGTTTGTCAGCACGAACGGTGGATACTTCCCCGCCCCAGCAGACTATAGCAGTCATAGTATAATAGTATATAATATTAATAATATAGTTTGTATTTAAAAAAATACTTGTAATTAATTATGTCCTCTAAGGATCCAGGCGCTGCTGCATTACAAGCAGAGACCCTCAAACGGCGGAAATACACCCAGCTTATTGGGAGATGTGTTTTTGCGCCGTTTAGAGTTAAAACTCTCGGGCCGTGGGGACCAAGAGCACAGGATTTTTTCAAGGAGTTGTCAAAACAGCTCATCAACACCTTGGGAGACAAAAGATGGAGACAAATGACCGCCTCCGTGGTCTAGTGGTAACAAACGTTGCCGTGAACTCCGGAGGTCGTGGGTTCGATTCCCACTAGGGGCAAGTTGTACATTGTATAATTTGTCTCGGTCTGGGTGTTTATATGTATAATATGTATATATTTACAAAAAAAAAAAAAAAGTATAATATGTAGTTTATCAACCATCTAGTTTCCGTAACACAAGCCTCGTACCTTAGCACGGAAATTAGATGGCGCTGTGTGACCTGTCTGGAAATATTTATTTATTTATTTATTATTAAAAAAGGGCTGGGCAATATTTGGGCCAAAGGATCAGCATTGTTATTCAACGTGGCAATGCTGGCAGTATCCTTGGCACTTTGCTCATTGACAGCGATTTGGAGCAATTTTTTATTTATTATATTTTTATTTTATTTAGTATTTCCATTATTTAATTTTATTTTTGTTTTAGTTTTTAGTTGTATTTTTAATTATTCAGTAGGTTTTTTAGTAATAATTTATGTTTTATAAGTTTAAGTTTTTATATTATTAAATAATTTGGTTTTTTTTTTCAAATCATTGTACATTACTTCCTTTAAAACAATAAATAATAGACAACATAAAAAAATATGTGAATTAAAGATATTTGAATGTTGTAATGAAATTGAATTAAAGTTTTTTTTTTTTTTTTTTTTTTAATACTAGCACGACTTGTGACCTTGGGCCCACCTGATGGTAAGTAGCGCGCAAGGTCCATGAATGTTAGCAACTGAAGTCAGATACTCGTAACTGCCATCAGTCCCTAACACTATGCCGGCTTGATTAGATGCTTTTTCACACTTCGCTTGAAGGACTCCAAATTATAGGAAAGTGGAAACACAGAGGCTGGAAGAGCATTCCACATCTTTATCGTACGGCAGATGTATGAGTCCCCAAATTTTTGCGGTTAAAGAGCAAATCATTAATTTCACACGCGGAATGTGATATTTTGTCTATAGGCTAAAAGTGTCATTAGAAAAAAAAACCAGCGAGTTATTGGATCATATAATATGGGCTCGACACCTCCTGCCCAACGTCCTCATCCATCATGTCACTTTACCAACCACACTGGTTCTAAAACTGCACAATTAAAATGGATTCATTATTTTTATTCTTCCCCGTATAACCGTAACACTAAAGGATAAGACTCAGTTTTACGCAGTGAAATTTGGTACGAGGAAATTCCGGCACAAACTTCACACCATTTACTGAAAAAAAATAGACTTAAGCTGGTCTGCCATCAATTAAATACATCGATGGAACAATCGTTCGAGACGGCATTATAAGCGGAGTTATACATTTGGTTGGTGAGTCTTATTGCGCAACAAAAATACGGATCTTTATTAAACCAGCCCACAGTTATTAAACAAGCCTGAGACACCATTATACGCAAAAACAACGTAAATCTCATGTCAACTTGACAGTAAATATGTTCAAAATGTCCCTATGGTTGACCGAGTAAGAATGTCTAGCAGCATAAGAATGGCATCTTTGTACATAGTGCAAAAAGTCTTAAATAAATAAATAAAAACTTAACCAATGCAAAGTCAAAGCTTTATAATGATTGATACGATTCCAGCCCTAAACGAACCCGGTTTATAGGACACATTTGTAATGATTCGATAAAGTATGCTTACATATGCTTGGAGTGCTAAAATATATAGTTAATGGTCCAATTTACGACATTGCAACAATTTACGATCTTTTTCCCCCAGATTTTCGCTAAGTCAAGGTGTTAACCAAAGTGTTACCTAGGCTGGGTTGTACCAAAACCAAATTTCTGAAATTTTAACAATTACAGAGTTAAAAATAGCGCCGATTGTACCACCTGACGGCTGTCCTTGAAAATAAAATTCATACAAAGGACGCCATTTTAAACTACTAACTAAATTTTGGTTCAACTCAGCTTTTTAGACATGTCAAAAACAAAAGTAAAGTATCATCACGACCGTATCCCTTCCGGGATGGTCAGAAACCACACCTCTTTTTCTTTTATCGAGGGGATTCTCATTTACCCAACTTTACTATAGGCCCATCATGACAAGTGGCAAGTTAGTCGATATCTCTAACGTACCAAAGGACTTAACCGCTAGACTACGGAGACAGTTAGATGTCACTTTGACATTTATAATAAAAAAAATACTTTGGTTGAATAAAGAAAGCGTTTAAGTTTAATTAAAGTAAAGTAAAATATCATCACGACCGTTTCCCTTTCGGGGTGGTCAGAAACCACGCTTATAAATATAAGCGGACTCACATTTAGCCAACTTTACTATAGGCCAATCATCAAGTGGCAAGCTCGTCGATGTCTGCAGGCGTACCAAACTGGAGAAATATCACAAATAAATTAAACATGTATTTGTTTACATTAATAAATATTTTTTATGTCCCGACCAGGAATCGAACCCGGTACCTCCGAGTCTAAATCCACGGACTTAACCGCTAGACCACAGAGGCAGTTTAGTTAAGTTTAATGGTTTATTATAATTTAGCTTATATAATTGATGTGTATCTACCCCCGAGATGCACAAACGCACGCTAAACGAGCGCGCGCCCGCCAGTCGGTAATAAACCAGTGAACAATTCTAACGTCTTTTATTTACGGACATACCAATTGGCGACGAGAATCTCGAATTAACCGCGTGCGAATTAAAATGTCCGTTATCGGGAATTTGGGTATATTCGACCACAGAAATCATGAATGGGGGATTTTTTATGGTCGGATAAGTCAGTTTATTAAACTTAATAAAATAGAAGACAGTAATAAAAATGCCGTGCTCTTGACACATCTGTCGGAGGAGTCATATCGCCTGGCGCGGGACCTAGTGCATCCGCGTGACCTAGAGGTGGTGACGTACGAGCAGCTGGTTACCGTACTCAATGCCCATTTCGTTCCCAAAAGATCGACATTCGCGGACAGGGCTAAATTCTACGAAGCTATCAGATCGGAAGGCGAGTCTATAGAAGAATGGGCGGCACGTTTGAGAGGTCTGGCGGTTTACTGTGACTTCGGCCCCGCGTTGGATACAATGTTACGCGATCGCTTCGTGTTGGGGTTCAACGTGGGACGGGAACGAGATCGACTGTTCGAGCAGGACTCGGGCACGCTGACCCTGGCGAGGGCTGTGGAGCTGGCGCAGCAAGCGGCGCACTCTCGGCACGCGCGGAGTCCGGCCCCGGGAGCGGTTTTCACACCGACGGAGCTTGGCGCCGTCAAGGAGGAGCCTGTCTACTCGGTGCGCGGCGGCGGGCCGGCCGGGCCCAGCGGCGGCGGCGGTGCGAGGCGAAGCGGCGGCAGCTCGGCTCCCGTCCGCGGCGTTTTGAGTGATCATGTGCGTTGTTTAGTGTGCGGTCTGAAGGGGCACGAAGGCTCCAAGTGTCGTTATCGTAATTATCGTTGTCAAAATTGCGGCGATAAAGGGCATCTTAAAAAGGTGTGTAACGAAGTGAAACGGCCTGTGTCAAAGTTAAATAACGTCGCGATCGACACGGTCAGCTCGGAGTGTAAGGAATGTCAGATGTTTAATATGAGGTATGTTTCTTATAAACCTATTCTAATATCCGTATTCGTAAACAAAATAAAAATGAACATGGAATTAGATTCAGGTTCGGGTACTAGTGTTATGTCCGAACAAAAGTATAGATCGCAATTTTCGCATGTGCCATTGCAAAAATGCGATCTAACTATGTGTTTGTATAACGGTCATAAAATCACACCAATCGGATATATAACAATGGGCGTGGCTTACAATAATTTTAATGAAAGTATAAATTTTTATATTATAAAAAACGGAGGCCCGGCCCTTTTAGGACGTGATTTTATGACGAAATTTAATATCTATTTCACTTCAAATAATAATAAAATAAGTTGTATCCACCGAAATGTCGACGAGGTGAAGCTATTATTAAACGAATTTCCAGACGTCTGGAAGGATGAACTGGGTCATTTTAATAAATACAAAATTGATCTGAATCTCAAAGATGACGCTGTTCCTAAGTTTTTTAAGCCGCGTGCTGTACCCTTCGCCCTTAGAGAGAAAGTGGACCAAGAGCTAAATAGACTAGTGAATTTAGGTATATTAGTGCCGGTGAAATTTTCTGATTATGCAACACCAATCGTGCCAGTCCTCAAAGACAATGGCAAAGTCAAAATAGCGGGAGATTTTTCGTGTACATTAAATAAAGTATTAAAAATTGACAAGTACCCACTACCTCGTATTGAAGAAGTTTTTGCTAAAATTGGCGGCGGTGAACATTATACTAAGATCGATTTGAGTAACGCGTATAATCAATTTGTACTTAATGAGTCATCACAAAACCTTACCACCATTACTACACCAAAAGGGCTATTTAAATACACTCGCTTAGTTTACGGGCTCGCCAACGCTCCGGCAATTTTCCAACGCGCTATGGAAACCCTGTTGGCCGGCATAGAGGGGGTGTCTTGTTGGCTCGATGACGTATGTTGTACTGGGCCGGATAAGGAGACTCATATGTTTAGGCTGAGGGAGGTGCTACGTAGGCTACAGGATGCGGGGCTGCGACTTCAGAAGGACAAGTGCGCACTATTTCAAGAGAACGTCACGTATTTAGGTTACGTTATTAGTAAGAATGGCTTAAGAACCTGCCCGGCTAAGGTTGCAGCTATACTCGAGGCGCCGGCGCCTGACAATATTCTAGGAGTAAAAAGGTTTCTCGGGGTAGTTAATTACTATCGTAATTTTATTCCCAACGCGTCTTCCATATTAAATCCACTTCATGAGTTGCTACGCACAGGAACGCGATGGGAGTGGGGCGAGCGTCAACAAACAGCGTTCGATATAGTAAAGAGTGAATTGGGATCGGAGCGGTTGCTGGCGCACTTTGATCCCTCCGCCCCTCTGGTGCTGACCGTGGACGCAGGTCCTGCAGGACTGGGCGCGGTGCTGGCGCATGAGTTAGGTGGTCGACAGCGGCCAATAGCATTCGCGTCGAGATCGTTGTTGCCCAGTGAGAAAAATTATAGCCAAATCCAAAAAGAGGCAACGGCGATAATTTTTGGTGTAAAACATTTTCATCAATATTTATATGGTAGGCAAAAACCGTTTATTTTAAAAACCGACCACAAGCCCTTGCTTTCTATTTTTGGGAACAAGAACGGTATATCAGTAATTGCAGCGTCGCGCCTGCAACGTTATGCACTTATATTATCAGCATATAACTATACTGTGCAGTACATTAACACAGAAAATAACTTGGTTGCAGACTATTTTTCGCGGGCACCGTTAAGTGTTGATAAAACGGAAAATAGTCACCAGGGATGCACACATCTTCTTATGTTTTTAGACGAAAATATTAAACCAGTTTTATTTAACGAAATACAGGAGGCAACTAAAAATGATAAGGTTTTACAGACTGTCATAAACTACATGAATTTTGGGTGGCCGCGGAGAATTAATTGTAAAAACATATTGCCTTATTTTCAATGTAAAACAGATTTAGAATTAAATAGTGGATGTTTATTTAGAGGTCTCAGAGTCGTCATTCCGTTAGTCTTTCAAGAGCGCATGTTAGGGGAGTTACATTCTGCACATTTCGGAATAGTTAAAACTAAAAGTTCAGCACGGTCTAGAATGTGGTGGCCAGGAATCGATCGCGACATCGAGCGCTGGGTGGGCGCGTGTCCGGAGTGCGCGGGAGTGCGCAGTGCCCCTCCGCGCGCCGCGCCCTCCCCCTGGCCGCGCCCGGCCGGCCCATGGCAACGCATACACCTCGACTACATGTCTATAGGGCGAAGCGTATATTTAATTGTAATAGATGCGTACAGTAAATGGCTCGAATGTTTGTTAATGAATAGCGGCACCTCGACCAACGATCTGATTGTCAAATTAAAATATTTAATTTCTAGATATGGTATTCCAAATATAATAGTCTCAGATAATGATGTCAAAATCTGTTCAACGGAGTTTAAATCCTTTTGTTCAAATAATGGAATACAATATCTAACGTCACCAATTTACCATCCCGCTAGCAACGGTCAGGCAGAGAACTCCGTGAAAACTTGTAAGAAGATGATTAAATGCATTATGACTGAGGAAAATCTGTCTCAGAAACTATTACAAGAGAAATTATTGGGTTTTCTGTTTGATTACCGAAACACTATACATTGTTCAACGGGTGTGACACCGGCACAATTAATGCTGGGACGCCAACTTAAATCTAGGTTAGATTTAATTTTGCCAAATAAAAGTCAACATAAAAATAATTCAAATATTGAAGTGTTAAAAAGTAGTAGATGTTTTAATATAGGCGAAACAGTTTGGGTTAAGTATTTTGTGGCTAGAAAGAGTAATTGGACGATCGGTACTATAATGGAGAAAATTGGAAATAGAATGTTTATCATCGTATTAAAAGATTACAATATTTCATGCAAAAGGCATCTTGACCAAATAAGAAAATGTACAATGAAAATAAAAACAAATGATTTAGATAACGTATGTAGCCAATCGGTACAGGAGCCGCGTTCACCGTCACCGCTCGCACTACAAGCAGAGCAGCCAGCTGATAGTGATATCGGGGCGTCTAGCAGTGACGCAGGTAGGGCGAGCGGGGACGGCGAGGACGACTGGTCAGACGATCAGGAGAGCGCGGACGAGGCAAGTGTCGAGCCCGAGCAATCACGCGAAACAGAACTAGACATAAATAATGATCACAGCACGGACGGTTCTTCGAGTGACGGACGGCTCAGGCACAGACCTCTAAGAGGATTAAAGGATGTTAATTATAAGAAGTATTTTTAATATTATTAGTTAGTAAAATGTTTGTATTGTTATCAGGGCTTCTAAATAGTGTTGGAGGAATGATGTGTATCTACCCCCGAGATGCACAAACGCACGCTAAACGAGCGCGCGCCCGCCAGTCGGTAATAAACCAGTGAACAATTCTAACGTCTTTTATTTACGGACATACCAATAATATATTATAGGCGCGGTGGTGGCTCGGTTGTATGAACGCGTTCCTTGAATCCTACAAAGGTCGGTTCAAACCCACCCGGCATGTACCAATGAGAAATGCACTTTTCTTACGTACATTTGTCATAGATTAATAACACCACCGTTCCCGTGCCTCGGAGAGCACGTTAAGCCGTCGGTCCCGTTTCCACTAATACCAACTTGTGGAATCGTTAATAAATTGTCATTAAAAATTGACATCATTTCCTCGCCAAGCCGTCTGGCCAGCGTGGCGAGTGTAGGCCAAATTCTCCAGACATATGTTCTGGAAGGCCCATCTCCAGCAGTGGAGGTCTAGGACGCTGTGTTCTAGGGGCTGTAATGATGAATGATGAATATATTATATTGATTCTGCAATTGACGCTGTCCCTATATTTCTACATTATTATGTAGGACTCTAAGAAAATTTAATTATATATAAAACTGATAAATAAAAATAAATATTCAACAGTTTGGGAAGGTGTGCGTGCGTGCGGTCGGGCGACATCCCCGCCTCTCATTATGTGAACAGCACGACCATTCCGAATAATTAGACTAAACACGATATACATCTATATAGGAATTCTGATTATTTCTTCTGGCCGTTTAATTCTCAAGGACGTTTGCCACCATGTCATATTTACTGTTTGTCAAAGAATATAAATATTTAATTATTTAAAGTTGTTGTCTGCCGCAGAACCGATGACTGATGGAGTAGACGGGTTCTTGAGTGAACCAGATGGACTGGGTGACCTGAAAAAGGTGGTTGAGGATGGCAGAAGATCGTGTGAAATGGCAAGCCTTGGGGGAGGCCTACATCTATAGACGCAAGTCTAATTATGATGATGACTTATTTCAATCAGGCATTATTATTATTTACAAAGCCTCATTCAGTAAGTCTACTTTCAAGCAATGTTATTTTTATATAAATATCACTATGGCAAGCTTACAATATTAGTTCTTCTTGAAAGTAAAAAATTATAATAATAAATAATAAAATACTTTCAACGAGAACAACAAATAGGTGGTAGGCGGACTGTTAATATTATTATTATTTTTAAATACTAGCACGACATGTGACCTTGCGCCCACCTGATGGTAAGTGACGTGCGAGGTCCATGATTTTTTTTTTTTTTTATATTTAAACTTAATTGCACAAAGTACAAAGACCTAATGCCGCTAGACATTCTACGACGGTCAAACGTTCGGGACAACGAGAGCTGTAAGTACATAAGGTAGGTGCAATACTAAATAAACTTGAGTAGTTTGATTGCAGATAACATATACATACTTATTAATAATTACATACTAATACATACATATAACCTACATAAATAAAATATTAACAATACAATATAATATATACACAATACTATACCTACTAATGATAAATCACAGTCTGATTAAGACTAAGCTAAAACAAAAGGAGGAACATGAAAAATTAGCATGAATGTTAGTAACTAGAATCAGAGACTCATGACTGACATCAGTCCCTAACACTATGTCGGCTTGACTGGGTATGACGGCAATACGAGCCTGATCCCGAAACGTGTGGATACACTTTACTGGGTTTATCGGCAAGAACGGTTGATACTTCCCCGCCCCGGCAGACTGGGCAAATTACCACCATCAGTCCGCCTACCACCTATTTAACCATTTCACATCACGTTTTTTTTTAAAGTAGTTAAATATTTAGCAGTGTTTGACTTTTGAAACATAACACTCGGTAAATTGTCCAGTCTGCCGGGGCGGGGAAGTATCCAATGTTCGTGCCGATAAACCCAGTAAAATGTATCCACATGTTTCGGGATCAGGCTCGAAATGCTGCCATGCCCAGTCAAGCCGGCATAGTGTTAAGGACTGATGTCAGTCATGAGTGTCTGATTGCATTTACTAACATTTATGGATCTCGCGCGTCACTTACCATCAGGTGGGCGCAAGGTCACATAATATATATTTAAAAAAGTATAATACATGTCAGTGGCAATAACGCTGGCCGGATTTTGCTGAATCGCGCTGCTGCTCTTGTCACTGGATCAGACAATAAGATGAGGGGGGATGTTATTACAAGGCGCATAGATACCCTATTTTAAAATTCAAATTTTATAAAACCTATTTTTTTTAATTCTACTTTGAAATATAATACAAAATTAAAATAAAAAAGATTAAAAAACTAATTATAAATAAAACTAAACTAAAAATACCTATGAAATTAAAACAATTCTACAAAATAAACTAAGGGAAGGTACCTAAATCGCTCGCCGCATTTCCTCGTTGAATTATAAGGGAAATATTCTGTTTTAGGTAGTTATGGCATTTGGGGTCGCCACACTCTTGATAAATTCGTTTACCCAGATTTTTTATAAAAAGTATAGATGCGTGTTTGCGCCGTTTGTCAGAAGATTGTTAGAGCACAGTGGTGCCTATTTCTTAATTAGTTAAAAAACATAACCTGTGTCTCAAACAAATATATATATATAAATATATATATATAAAAATTAAGAACCAGTATTTGTTATAATTCGTCAGAGAACTAAAGTTACTGACATAGCATTCAAAATTAGCAAGCTGAAGTGGCAATGGGCCGGACACATCTGCCGCAGAACCGACGACCGATGGGGCAAACGGGTTCTGGAGTGGAGACCACGTACGGGACGACGCAGAGTGGGACGACCCCCCGCCAGATGGACGGATGACCTAAGGAGGGTCGCTGGTGGGGGTTGGATAAGGGTTGCAAAAGACCGCGTGCAGTGGCGAGCCTTAGGGGAGGCCTATATCCAGCAGTGGAGAGACACAGGCTGATGATGATGATGATTTGTTATACATATAATTTAAGTGTTTTAGGTAAAGTATTCTTACCACCGAGCTACCACCGTTCTCTATAAAGTCATTATAATAAATAAATATCCTACTTATCTTGAAATCGCCGACATGTCGTGTAGTCTGTCCGGGCTGACAACTTTGACAATCTTGACAATTTTCGGTCGAGAAATGTGTCAGACAGTTTGAGGACCACCGCGCTCAGACACGTAGGTACAGTCAACAAAACGAATGCTTAAAACTAAAAATCTTTTTCGCGTATTCACTTTATCTGCTTCCGTGGTCTAGCGGTTAAGTCCGTGGAATTAGACTCGGAGGTACCGGGTTAGATTCCTGGTCGGGACACAATTTAATAAATAATGTTTAATTTATTTGTGATATTTCTCGAGTTTGGTACGCTGGAGACATCGACGAGCTTGCGACTTGTCATGATTGGCCTATAGTAAAGTTGGCTGAATGTGAATGCGTTTATTTATAAGCGTGATTTCTGATCACCCCGGAAAGGAAACGGTCGTGATGATACTTTACTTTACTTTACAAAATATTAACTACCGAATGCTTTTTTGGATGGATTTGTAATCAAAAATTATAATGGCTGAACTGTTGAAGTTTTCTGTTGAAAACTTTCGATCTTTTTTACTTAAGCAAATTTTAAGCACGCTTTTAACTTTTCCGAGAACAACTTATTTCGGCTTCCCTAATCCTTTTATTGTAAACACAACTTAAACAAAAACCAAACAAAAACAGATATTCATAATTATTTGCCGATTGTTGCAAAAATCAATTTCTTTTGTTGTAGATATATTATCTTTTGCCCAATAAATTTTGACAAGGATAGCATTATACAAGTATAGTTACTGCTACCGGGTGGTCAGTTTTTTTGAAAATCAATTATTTAATTGGTATCTAATAGCAGAAATGAGATCGAATGGAGGATTTATTTATTTAATTCTTTATTGCACTATGTACAAGGGGCGGGCTTAATGCCGCTAGACATTCTCTGACAGCCAACCTTTAGGATAATGTGGAAAGTTCAAGGTGTAAGGTAGGTTCAACACGTAATATCTTCTTCTTACGGTGCCATCTCCTATCGGAGGTCGGCTATCATTACGGCGATTTTGATTTTGTTGGCCGCTGTCCGGAACAAGGATCTGGTGCTCATCCCGAACCACTCCCTGAGGTTCTTGAGCCAGGAAGTGCGTCTTCTCCCCGGTCTTCTGGAGCCTTGTATCTTGCCTTGCATGATGAGCTGCAGCAATATAGATATGATAAATATGGAAATAATTACGCTCAAGATAAAGGATATACTTACCAACCAAAAAAAAAACATATACTACATAAAATATACATATACACACTACATATAATACATACACATACTACATATAATAATTATTTAATTAACAGTAGTATTAGTATGTATGTGTATTTTTACATATCGTTCAAAATATATTTTACTAGCTGTTTGACCCGGCGTTGCCCGTGTAATGTTTTGTCGTCGACAAAAAAAACCTTCAGGTATCAGATAGGCATGTCATATTTAGATTTTAACGTCTTATAATTATTTTTATTAAATTATCATTTTTTATATTTCTATGACTTATTAAATTTGTAATATCTATTGAATCGAATAGACGATTCGAACAATTAAAAAATTGATCTACATGAATTGAAACAGTCTTGAAAACAAAATAATTTATTTGGATAAGGATTTAAACAGAAGTGTGAGTAACATGGTCTAATTTTGGTCGGTATTTTTATCAATATTTAAAATGTAAAAAGTGGTTATTGTGACATAACGATAATACGAGTTGGGCATACGAATTGTACAGGAATTAAAATGTTGATGTTATTTTAATTTAACCATTATAAAGTAGTAGGTAAGACTGTCTCCGTAGTCTAGCAGGCCGTGAATAAAAATGCGGGGTGTACCGAATTCGATTCCTGGTCGGGAGACAATAATTTAGTTTGAGTAAGTCTTGTTTCAAGCGGTGTTATTTTTATATGAATATCACCATGGCAAGCTTACAATATTAGTTCTCCTTGAAAGTAAAAATTGGCATTTGACATCATTGCAAATAGCACATAATTTTAACGAGAACAACAGCAAATACGAGTAGGTGGTAGGCAGACTGATGGTCGTAATTTGCCCAGTCTGCCGGGGCGGGGAAGTATCCACCGGTAAAGTGTATCTACACGTTTCGGGATCAGACTCAAATTATCGTTATGCCCAGTCAAGCCGGCATAGTGTTAGGGAATGATGTCAGATTCAAGTTACAAACATTCATGGATCTTGCCCGCCACTTACCATTAGGCAAGGTCACATCTCGCGCTAGTATAAAAAAAATAGAGTTTGGTACGCTAGAGACTTCGACGAGCTTGCCACTTGTTATTATGGGCCAATAGTAAACTTGGTTTAATATGAATCCGCTTTTTTAAAAACAATGGTTTTTAACTCCTCCTAAAGGGATACGGTCGTGACGATACTTTACTTTACTTTTGGTAAGACTTGTAACTTCGCATCCACCTAATGGTAAGCTTTAAATTTTACCAGCCGTAGCCGTAGCCGTATAAAATTGCTAATAATTTGTGACTAGTTATTTTAATTGTTTTATTATTTAATTAAATAAATCATTAAGTAAAAAACAGGAAAACTTAAAATAAACTAAAATTATATAAACTTTACTTTAAAAACAAAAATAAAATGACTAAATAAAATGTATTTATTCGAAAAATAATATTTACAAAATATAAAATAATAATTACAAACTTCTAAAACAAAAATAACAAAATTAAATAACTAGAAATTTAACCTAATTTAATTTTTTGACAAGGCCATTTTACAGCCTTGTAATTTTGTTTTATTTAAATATTAATGTTTCTTTTAGTTTTTAATTTGCTTTTATTATATTTCCTTTGACACTGCTTTAACCTGCAGTCCTGTTCCTTGCCTTATAGCACTCTCCAGGCAGGACAAATGTGTTATACTTATGTTTGTAACCTTAGACTTAGTCGAATTCCGGTGGGAATGTATGGCGGTACGTTAAAAAAAAAAAAACGACAAATAAAAAAAATATACAAAAAATAGCTCCTCCAAATCGCTATCCTGTGGCATGGTGGCCCAATTCCCTCTAAATTAAAATCCATTTTTTTAAGAGATAAAACTACCAGCCATATTGTCAATGAGGAAGCTAAATAAGAAAGCAAACTTCTTGAACCCACAAACAAAATGTAAATAAAATTAAAAAGAGTTAAATGCAATTAGGTTCAACGACCGTTTGACAATTGAACTGTTGATTTTGATTGATCCAACGACACCCTGGGCTTTATAACATGGACTATTTTATGTCACTGGATTAATTTTTAATGTTATTTTAAGCGATATACAAAAAAAAACAGGATCGATTGGCATCAAAAAAGTCATGTGACTCAAACTTCAGATGGTTTCAACAGTCTTTTGATTTATTTATTTATTAAAAAGTCATTATTAAAATAACAGAGTTATAAATATGTGGAACAAAATACTAGAAGACATATTGAAGTCCTCAAATGTAAACACTTTTAAAAACAAACTGGACAAGTGGCTAGTGACAATAGACATGACTATGGTGATAACTGACTATTTTATGAACTTTACACCAGTGCAGTGCTTGATATAGGCATATCAGCAATGCGCTGCTCGCCTATTAATCAATAATAATAAATTCCACGAATCATTATGTCAAGTATATATGTGAAAGTGTGATATGTAATATGTAAATGTGAGTGAGTAACCGAGACAGTGAGAAATAGGATCGTTTGGCAAATAAAGAATATTTCCAGTTGTTTAATCGTTTTACCGTACAAAATGTATCGGAAAAGTTTTTTGTGATTTCTGACATTTCTTGTACTCAAACCTCAGTTGGTTCAGTAGAGACTATTGATCTTATAAGAAACAGGATCGATTACATCAAAAAAAAATTTTGTAAAAAATTACCATTTTTTTTCCAAAATCTGTGAATGCAGTTTAGAATATCGCGAAAAGTTGTGGAAGGTCTCCTAAGAACGTTTTCCTGTAACAATAACGGTACCTCCTCTTACTGTCCCGTCTCAAAAATGCATCCTGTATATATGTATGTAGCTATGAGTGTGTACTATTCTAGCTAGAGGGTTTTGAAATATATGTTTTGGATGATCCAGCTCTGGCTTCTGTGTTCTGAGGGCTGTGATGATGAAGTAATGATTAAACAAATCCAGTGAGCATTTGCTCAGTTATTGGCCACACAGAACTATAAATCTTCCGCTCCAACGCCGACAGTAGCAGAGGTCAAATTGTGATTTAATTAATTTTACATCGAATCATATTTCTGATTAACACTTGACGCTCGAAAAAAACAAACATTGATTGATTGGCTGTATCGTTTGTACGTACAGGTCGCGCGGGGAAAGATGCACTACAAAGTGGTGCAAAACTATTATCATACCACACATCAATAATAAAAGAAAATTACTGTTTTTCCTATATATTTCTTGTCTTAAGGCCATAATGGCGAGCTAGAGGGAGACAAATCTAGTTATCGCGTCGGCTTTATAATATTTAGACGCAGTTACGCAACAGGATGCAATCCACATTTTTTTCGAAATTTTATAATGAATTCCAATGGGGTAGGATGACAACTTATTTATTTATAATAGGGTAGCCAACAGTGCTAACATAACACACTTATTTGCATACATACATACATATCTTCACGCCAGATCCCTTGCGGGGTAGGCAGAGACAATTGAGCGCCATTTGACACGATCACGACATACCTCTTTCGCTTCGTCGACATTCATTAACCTCTTCATACATGCCCTTTGGTTACGAAGACTTTTTAATGCACCTTCAGTCAGTGTTTTATTTATTTGATCGTGATATGTGAGTCTCGGTCTGCCAGGGCCTCTTTTACCCACAACTTTCGCATTATATATCTGGCTCGTCAATCTTTCATCGCTCATCCTTTCAACATGCCCGAACCATCGTAGCATGCTTTTCCTTATTTTTGTCCCTATGCTTTCCTTCATACCAACCCTTTTCCGTATTTCGACGTTACGTATGCGGTCCGCCAAAGTGACGCCACATATCCGCCGCAACGACCGCATTTCTACTGCATTAACCCTACTCTCATGCGTATTCTGACATATCCACGTTTCGCTTCCATACATCAGTGTTGGTACCAACATGGCATTGTGTATGGCGAGCCGAGCTTTGTACCTTGGTTTTTCTCGCATTCAAACGGAGTCCTTTTTCTGCACATCCCTCCTTCATTCTTGTGACTAGTGATTGCAGTTGTTGTTCGGACGATGCCAAAAGAACAGCATCATCTGCATAAAGCAGGCAGTTCACCACTAGATCACTCATCTTTATCCCACAGTCACTCTCTCTCACTCTTTTTAGGCATTTGTCGAGATATAGAGTGAATAATCTAGGAGAAAGCACACAACCCTGTTTGACGCCCATTTGGGATTCAAAGCAAGGCGACATACCCCCCTCCACCCGCACACAAGCTTTGCAGCCCTTGTACAGGGACTCTATAGCTTGTAGCAGTTTGTCATTCACTCCATACTCCGGCAATATGTCCCAAAGCTTCTTTCTTACAACTCTATCAAAAGCCTTTTCCAAATCCACAAAAGCACAGAAAACCTTCTGGTTTAAGGCCAAAAACTTCTCTGTGATATTGCGGAGCGAAAAGACTTGGTCAGTGCATCCTCTTCCAGGTCTAAAGCCTCCTTGTGCCTCCCATAAAAGACCTTCAGTCTTCTCTTGCAAGCGTTTCGTGAGAATCTTGCCATACATCTTGCTCGCCAAACTGATCAAACTAATCGCTCGGTAGTTGGCACAGTTATTTGCACTTAACACTAAATCAGAAGTTAGATGTTGCACCTATTATAGGCGACCACCACATTACCACAGTAGCCTTTATTGCCTATAAAAATAACAATATTATAAAATTTTCAATAAGTTTACAAAAACTAAATATTATTCGAAAAGCTAAAGCTGAAACAATTTAAATATATATATATATATATATATATATATATATATATATATAATAAACATACAATTATTTTTAGAAATAAAAAAAGTAACGAAAATAACTAAAATATTACCTACTTCAAGTAATAAAGTAAAATAAATAAAATTAATATACATTTTTTTTTTATAAACTTAAATATCAAAAACAATCCACATAAAAATATAGTTTTAGACATATTCTAAATGTATTAATTATTGCACTTACGAGTATCTAAGTTCCAACTTAAATCTTTAACCCAAAAACAAAACTACAAAAACTAAATATTATTCGAAAAGCTAAAGCTGAAACAATTTAAATATATATTTTAAAATATATATATTTGCTTAAACATTGTTTATATAATGCAATTGGCATCAATATTAACAAAATATAATAAATAAATAAATAATAAATATTTCCAGACAGGTCACACAGCGCCATCTAATTTCTGTGGTAAGCTACGAGGCTTGTGTTACGGAAACTAGATGGTTGATAAACTACATATTATACTTTTTTTTTGTAAATATATACATGTTATACATATAAACACCCAGACCGAGACAAATTATACAATGTACAACTTGCCCTCGGTGGGAATCGAACCCACGACCTGAGTTAACGGCAACGGAGGCGGTCATAAATTGTTGTATAACAATTAAAACAAGCAATTCACTCTACTTTACTATGAGCATCATTTGCTCAGTCTTATAATAGAATTTATTAGAACAGACAGATTGTATGCACGTTTCACACAAATATTTAGTCAATGAGTTGTGGTCATCTTTTATTGCGCGACCTGTACATACGGATCTATTTTGTGCAGCTTTCTAAATCGAATTAAATTGATTTCTGAGTGTACTTTTATTATTAAGCACTCGCCTCTTTATATCTTTTTTATATTTATTTTTATTTAAAATTATTTTTTGCATAAAAAATGTAGGTTTAATGACTAAGTATTTTTTGACATCGAATCTATGGTATTGTGGAATGTTATGTATGGGTAAAAAAATATTTAATATTATACACTTGCCTAATTATATTATAATAAAGATTTACATGATTTTAATCATCCTTTCTGCAACTGGCCGTAATAGTCCCAACTGTTTTAAAAAAAAGTTTTTTCTTTAGTTTTCCATTAAACGGTAAGGTTTATTATAAACATAGATAAGGCAGAGTTGTAGATCAATAATTATCTAATCCTTTTTTTGCTGAAATCGCTAAAAACCAGGATTTATTTTTAGTGTTTCTTTTTTAATTCTTTAATGCTTTAAAATTAAAAGTACATTAAATATAAATTAAAAACTACCTAAATAATAAAATTAAAAATAAACTAACCTATAAATAAAAAAATGTCCTCTAGAGACGTCCCATCCGAGATAGTCCCAAGGAGACTGGCAACATTTCCCCTCTGTATAGCGAGGTTAATACGTTGGCAAAAATAATTGCCAGCCTTCCTGTCTCCAGACCTTTCTGTCAGCCGCCTTGACAACTCCTTGGCCAAGCGCCTCGCTGACGGTCCCCATGGGCCCATCGTCTCGACCCCAAACGGCACAAATTCGTAACCGATACCAAGGTTGGCGTATTTGCGCAATTTGAGGTTCTCCGCAGAAAACGCCGCTTTCCCCGCGCCTGACGAGGTCGCCTGGATGTGAGATGGAGCTAATGTGTCTACACACGTCGCATCCCACACCAGAGATTTGCCAAGTTTCCACGGCCCAACAGTCATTCCGTCGGGTCTCTTCCCATCGCTCCGCACAATCCCAGATGGTTCTAAGATTGCGGGTACACCAGCAGTGACAAGAGCCCTTCGGATGATGTCGTTGAGAGCCACGTGACGAGGAATGCGGCCAGCACTTCTATCACAAGAAAGCCCGTGGTGTCCGAGATGATCGACTGGTTCTCCGCATCGACACTGGTGCGGGTGGACAGTCCGGGCTCCGAGACGAAGGCACACCGCCATGGTCAGTGTATTTCGGTCAAGGAGTGTTCCAACCGATGCTGAGGGAAAGGCCAGCAACCAAAGACCTGACTCTCTAGTGGAAACGGCCATGAGGCGAGCCCGCTCTTTCATATTAATGGCAGATAAAATATCTTCCTGTACCAGTTTGCAGAGCGGCTCGTCCCATAGTCGTTGGATTTTGGTAAATTTGGAACCGAAACGTTTGGACATGCTACTGACCAGGCATCTCTGGCATCTGACAAGTACGACGGCTCAACGGAACCCAAAGATGGGTTAGTGATTCTCCCGTATAGCTCGACAGTACTATGTACAGACGACAGAAAAGCTGGCAGTGCTACACTAGAAATTTTGCGGGTGCCTAGGCCTCCGAACCGAATTGGTAGTGAGGCCTGGGCCCAAGTACGGTCATTAATGGGGCAATTTAGAATTTCGGTTAGTGAATTTTGCAATTGTTTGTCTAATAAAAAGAGTTCTTCTGAAAATTTCCAAAGTTGAGAACAACGGAGTACATACGTAAATTTGGGGGCGAACAAACAAAATCGTATGATAAACAGTGCCATGTGGGGTTGAATTTGGAATAAGCGTTCTGAAGTTGAGTTAAATTTAGTTAATTGTTCCTGAACATAAATTTGAATGGATTCATCTAGGATTGGTGATCCTAGGAGCCGAAGGGATTCATTATTTAAAATTTTGATATTGGGCGCTAGACTATTAAATTTGGAAATAATTTCAATTTGTTTGCCATGAGTTAATAAATTTGATAAATAAAGTTCACATTTTGAAAAATTTAATTCTAAACCTATGGTGCCAAAATCGTATATAAGTTTTTGAAGGTCACCGAGAACTGTATCCGCATTTCCTCCGATCGTGCCATCATCGAGATACCATATATTAAATTTTGAATTTAGGCTGCTTATGATATTATTTATATTTTACAGTGTTATTTCAGCCAAATAAGAAAAAAAAGAAAAAAGTAAAGTATCATCACGACCGTTTCCCTTTCGGGGTGATATTTCTCGAGTTTGATAAGCTGGAGACATCGACGAGCTTGCCACTTGTTTGTCATGATTGGCCTATAGTAAAGTTGGCTAAATGTGAATCCGCTTATTTATAAGCGTGGTTTCTGACCACCCCGAAAGGGAAACGGTCGTAAGATACTTTATATTGTATGATTTTTGCTACTTTTTTTATCTCTAAGTTGGTAACCTTAGATTGGGACCTACATGCCAGGCTAACGGTCTTGTGTGGGACCACCACCAAAATACTTATACAAATCCTGTAATAATGTTTCACGATTGTTATTTAACATATATTGTAAAACTAATATATCATTTAAATTTGAGCTTTAAACTATGCTATAGATAAAACAAAACTGATACTTTGACTCTTAAAAGCAAGACTTGGCTAACACTATTAATCCGGCCCTTCTCTCAAACAAGTACGAGTATGAAAGATAATTTATAATCACATATATTTATAATTTCATATAGAAATGTCTACGTATCGTAGAAGCTTCTATTTTATGGTCCAGTGCCTCCTGACAGACAGACAGGCAGACCAATGTGTACTTTACACGATTGGATGCAGCGACATATATTTATCAATAGACAAGACATAATACTTAATTTTTTATATTTTTTTTAAGACGGAATCTCGTAATATCGCCTAACGATACGACTCCAGCCTGAAGGGCCACCTCGGGAGGTCGCATGCCCGAATCACCGTAAGCCTTACGGCGTAAGGGCTCCTAAGACGCCTACGGGCAAAAAAAATTGCTTTAACTTCGATTTGTTGTCCCGAACGTTGATGGTAAGAAAATGTCAAGTGGTATTACATACGCCTTTTGCATTAAACAAGAAAGCTTTTAAATAAAAAATAAATAAATTGTGCGAGCGAGAGGGGTGTTAAATCTTGTTAATAATTCAAATAAAAAAGTTCTCTGTCTATCAGGAGATACTTACAGCTGAAAATGTTAATTTATTTGTCTAGTAGTTTGCGTCTTGGTAGAAATGTGAGTGTGTTTTTTTTAAATACAGGTGAAGTAAGGTCATCGTGGCTAGTTAAGTTTATTTGGTAACAAATTCCTCAGCTACCGTTTATATTAATTAGCAAACCATTGTTGTTTTAGCGAAGGAAGAAATTAAATTCTATTTTTCTGTATGCATTGCTGTTTATTATTCATTTGTATTGATCTGACTTTTTCTCAGTGTACTCGTAAGTTTTATTCATAACAAGGTAAAGAAGAGAGAAAAAAAAATTATTCATCATTCATCAAGCATTCCATGGATTCACCGTGCGGGTGCCGGGTCCATCGTGTGAGGGTAAGAGATGAGAAGAATGGTGTCTCGGGCTTGCGACCTCCTTTTTTATTATATTGCGCGATACCACCATCCACCATTGTACTCCTCTCCCTACCCAACCAAATACTGTATGATTCCGTTAATGACGTCTTGGAAGCTCTTTCCATGATTGAATTGACGGCAGACCTGCTTAGGCCCAACTCTTTCAGTAAGTGGTGCAAAGATTTTGCTGGAACTCCTCTCGCACCAACTTCCACTGCGTAAAGCTGAGTCTTGAACCTGTTCCTGATCATTTCTTCTGTGAGATCATGATATTATATTTTATATTTTAGAAACTAAAAACTTTTTTTTAGTCAGCGTGAGTGACGTCACTTAATAATACGAAGACCGTGTTCGATTTGAAAGCAAAGCAGAGCGTGCTTTTTCTTTAAATTTAATTTCAACATCTGATTTAAAATATACCTATATATTTTTTAATATTAAATAAACTATATTAAAACAAAATCTAAATTTAACCTAAATAATAATAATTATAAAAATACATACTTACAAAAAAAATAGCTCCTCCAAATCGCTATCTTGTGGCATGGTGCCCAATACACTAGCAGCATTTCCCCTTTGAATTTTTCTTTAATGAATTTTGCTTAAGTGAATGTAAACGCTACTGGAACAAATTTCAAAGCGAAATAAAGTAAAAAAACTCTTATAGCACCAAGTCGAACATGGGGTACTTGACGTAATACGGCAGCAATTTGCAACTACAGATTTTCTGATCAAATCTTCAAGCACTATAATTAAAGAAGATAGATTTTAAGGTCTAAACAGGTCTCTGGAATTTGCTAAGCTGCTGGTCTTCTGCTAACAGTTTACTTATTGGACCACTTTGCTGCTTAGTCTTCTACTATTCAAAATAATTAAATTAATGACGTTTCATAAATGCCTGTAATAGGTTTACGTGAATAAAGATATTCTGACTTTGACTTAGACTTTGATTTTTCCAGGAATCTGAACACAATTTAAAACACATTTTGTAAAATGAAAGATATTGATTTCTCTTATTATCTTTATGATTGCACCTACATTTGATCAAATTTGTCCCCAAGGTTTGGCTGTCAGAGAATGTCATCATCATCACGACCGTTTCCCTTTCGGGGTGGTCTGAAACCACACTTATAAATAAGCGGATTCATATTTAGCCAACTTTACTATAGGCCAATCATGACAAGTGGCAATTTCGTCGATGTCTCCAGCGTACCAAACTCGAGAAATATCACAAATAAATATTATGTAAATAAATACATTTACATTAATAAATATTTTTGTGTCCCGACCAGGAATCGAACCCGGTACCTAAGTCCATGGACTTAACCACTAGACCTATTGTAGAAACCATATAAAATATTTTTGTATCATGATCTAATAATCTTAAATTTAAGGTCGCTCAACGAGCTATGGAGAGAGCTATGCTCGGTATTTCTCTGATGGATAGAGTCCGAAACGTAGACATCAGTCAGAAAACCAAAGTTACCGACATAGCCTTCAAAATTAGTAAGTTGAAGTGGCATGGACCGGACAAGTCTGTCTCAGAACCGGTGACCGATGGAATAAACGAGTGCTGGAGTGAAGACCACGTACAGGAAAACGCAGAGTGGGAAGACCCCCCGCCAGATGGACGGATGACCTGAAAAAGGTCGCGGTCGTGAGGATGGCAAAAGATCGAGACTCCAAGGCGCCTAGGGACTAAAACCCTATAAACCGTCTCTCTCTTGCTCTTGGCCCTGCGTGCCTTAACAGCTAAGTCTGAGTCGTGGCTACGGAGTGAAGGCACTCGTTCGCCGCGTAAACAAAAGATCGTGTGAAATAGCTAGCCTTGAATCTAAGGCTGTAATTTAACATGAAATAAATAAATATAGTATGTGCGCTTATAATATTAGGCAACAATTTTAACAATTCTATGTGCGCCTTTAAAACTGCCACGCGGGTGGCTGACGGTTAGTTTTTGGATAATCCTTCTTAAGCCAAGTCCTCGGCCGACACAATCCGCGGCACCTATCGACACAGGGATTATGTGATGCTGTGATATGAAGCTGCTTTGAAAGCTGTTTTTCTATAACAAATAATTACTGACAACAATGTCGGAAGGTAAATGCAAACGAAACACAAAGTGAAGCCGACTTGCGCATACTTATGCTTTATTCTGGGTCTATTTGTAAAGTTTAGTATAAGATTTAGCTAACTTTACTATAGGCCCATCATTTTATCTATTTATTTATTTAAATACTTTATTGCACTTAAAAACCTAGTACATAGGCGAGCTATACGACTGCCTCCGTGGTCTAGTGGTAACAAACGTTGCCGTGAACACGGGAGGTCGTGGGTTCGATTCCCACCGGGGGCAAGTTGTACATTGTATAATTTGTCTCGGTCTGGGTGTTTATATGTATTATATGTATATATTTACAAAAAAAAAGTATAATATGTAGTTTATCAACCATCCAGTTTCCGTAACACAAGCCTCGTAGCTTACCACGAAAACTAGATGGCGCTGTGTGACCTGTCTGGAAATATTTATTTATTATTTATTTATTTATAACGCCATAAGGCATTCTTTACCAGCTAACCTTGGAGATCACGAAAGGTGATGCGCAGGATGTAGAAAAATATTTAAATAACTTAAATTACTAAAATAAACATAATTACGCATTTATAGCACTTAAAAAATACATATACGTACACAATATAAAAAAACAATACACATAGATGCCATATAATACATAAACATACACTATAAATAAATAGATATTTTTATATAAATAAAATGTCAAACAACTTAGCTAATTCGAGAGACATACATTATGTTTCTCAAGAAATAATGTGTGAAGGTTTTTAAATACGTTGACGGACGGTGCGCGCCATATAGCCAGATGTAGCTTATTCCACTGACGAGCGGCAGCAACAGTGAAGGAATCTGAATATCTGCTAGAGGAATGGGAAGGAATCTTTAATGACAAGCTTCACTTCATCCCATTCGCAGTCGAAACGGTGGGTCCGTGGTCTGGTGCACTCTCGTGAAAAACTCCGCTTAGTGAGTGGTATACAATTGAGTAGAGAATATTTTGTTCAAAATTGGTACTACTTGTCATGATGGGCCTATAGATTTAGATATGTAAATATTATTTATTTGTATGTCTATGTGTATGTAAGTATGTATTAATATATATATGTCATTATATTGTTTAATTAAGCCTGTAATTGCACCTACCTTTCATTGTTTAATTGCTCTTGTTGTCCCGAAGGTTTGACTGTCATAGAATGCCTAGCGGCATTAAGTCCGCCTTTGTACTTTGTGCAATAAAGATTTAAATAAATAAAATAAATAAATAAATAAATAAAGTTGACTAAATGTGAATACGCAATAATGGAAACTGTAAGTTCAGTTGTAAATACTCGTGGATTCCAAAAAACATTTTAAAAGTATCTTTTACAAAACGAATAACATTCAAAGAATGATGGATGTTTAAACAAGTGCTAAGCATTATACCGTCAAACAATTTCATCAGCACAAGTACCAACAAAGTATCAAACCGAATCGCGATACAACAGCTTCCTTGACCGCTACCGCTCAAAGACGCCGCCCCTTTGACGCGCCGCCTCTCGCCACACAAAATAGCATTCATTACCGAATTCAATTGAAAATTAAGCTCACATTACAATACTTTTTCTTTATACAATGCGATCTTTGTACCGGTGCCGTATGAGTGCAGTAGAGCCTCTATACTGCAGTTATCAATATTTTTTTATGGATTTTTAATTACTGAACAAAATCAACATACCACAAATACAAAAGGGCCTAATTCTGGCGCTTTTGACTTGCGCGTAGATTCAAAATATTCGAATGAAAAGCGACAGATCTATAAAGAAAACTACCAGTTTTATTCGAGCAAATCGAGCGGACATGCATGTCGAAGGCGCGAGAATTTTTGTTTATTTTATTTTCCTAAAATATAATTATGGTTATCATCAATGTTAATTTATCATCTTGTAGATCATAAAATTTTATGAAAACTGAGTATTATGTGTATTAAAAGTTTGGTCTTTGGTCTAGGTTCGCCTGGACAAGACAAAAGTCATGGTTAACGACCATGTCGTACCCATATCAATTTGCGTGGGTAAAGCCACTCTCGAATTTGTACAAAAGTTGTAAAGAAGTTGTATATCTTGGACACACTAAACCTACAATTAGGCGTAACCAACTTCAGTAAAGTAGTCGATTGTCGCATTCAGCTAGTATGGACAGCAGGCGAAGACCATGTATGGGAAGACGCAGAGTGAGACAACCCCTCGCCTTGATGAGCTTAAAAGGGTCGCCATTGGGGCTGCATGAGATTCTCGGAAAATTGGGTGAAATGGCGAGCCTTGAGGGAGGCCTATATATCCAGCAGTGGACAGACACATGTTGATTATATTGAAATAAAATAAATCTGTCATAATAATTATGCAAATAATTATAATAAAATATCTATTTAATCTTAAACTCTAACCGGCTTCAATAAAATTTATACTTTTTGATTATCCAGTTTAATGTCTGAAGTAAGATTTACCAGAGAGAGAGATTATAAATTTATTACTGAATCATGCCTGAAATAAATTTTTTTTTTACTAAAATAAAATTGTTAATGTTGTTGTTAATAAATAGCATGTATAAGTTTTTACTTTCAACGTTATATCGTGGTACAGAAAGTCCATTAAATAAACCTGACACCCGCAGTTGAGTTGGTTGGCCTGTAGTGTATGGTTTGAGTTATGGTCTTGATTTGCTAATAATTGATTGTAATTTGAATAGCCGATGTCTGAATATAGATATTAATGTCAGATTCTAACGGTATATTTATTAACACTTACATTATATTATTAGATAGAAGCTTAAAAAAATAAGATTAGAATATTTAAAAACTAATGTGTCTGCTGCATGTTTTTAACTCAAACTCAAAATATTTATTCACACGACATGGATTAGTAACAATGGTCTTCTTAAATCTACGCTATATTTACTAATCTCCATGACTGCCATATTAGGCGTGCAAATATTCAGTTTTATTTTTTTTATTATTATCCTAAATAATTATTATATAATTTAATCTATCTCCAAGAAATCTTTAACGTCATAATAACATTTTGTTTCTTTGTGTTCTCTCCTTCCGATGAATGATGAATGAGGTGATAGGGAAGGCAAAGGGTCTAGCCCGTACAGCCAAGTCTGATAACGTAATATATATTTATTTTTTATGAGTTAATGAGGTCATCATCAAATTCCAGATGCTGCAGAAATGCTTTTCTTGGAGTCACTCGCGGCATTATAGCTCAAACACGTCGGGTAAAATTGCCCCACATTCACAGTACAATTTAACGTTTTCTATAACTATTCACATTGTAGAAATAACACAACCATAATAACATTTTTTTTGGATAAAATGACAGTTTTTATTTTATTTACTTAATGTAAGCTCTTTAAGATTGTCTGGTAGATGATTATATATTGTGGTAGCCATTACTAAAATGTTTTTATAATAAAATAATGTTTCAGGTCTCACTCGCGGCAAGCAGGTTTTTACATACTCATACATATTGTCACACACATAATACAATAAGTATCATCATCATCACGACCGTTTCCCTTTCGGGGTGGTCAGAAACCACGCTTATAAATAACATATAAGGATTCACATTTAGCCACCTTTACTATAGGCCAATCATGACAAGTGGCAAGCTCGTCGATGTCTCCAGCGTACCAAACTCGAGAAATATAAAAAATAAATTAAATATAAATAATTAAATATAAACTGCCTCCGTGGTTCTAGCGGTTAAGTCCGTGGATTTAGACTTGGAGGTACCGGGTTCGAATCCTGGTCGGGACACAAAAAAATATTTATTACATAATATAATATAACAAAATATATGACTTCTAACATATATTTTTTTTTTATAAAACTTAATAAAAGCATATACAAATGCATAAATCAATAAATAAATACAAATAAAATAAATAAATCTATTGTATATTTAGACAGGTAAAGCCGGATCACTATAAGCTAGTCCAAAAGCAACTTTGAAGCTGACCGCTAAATACTACATTTGTATTTTAGACAAAAAAAGCACTCTTACTTAATATTTAACAGTACCGTCGGCAAAACAACAAAACACACCCATGTATGCTCGAGTGGCTATCCATTTCAGATTCTGTTTGCTAATCCACTGGACCCGGCTTAGGAGGTTTTTTGTTGACCGTACTGTTTGGCGACAACTTCAACAATTGGCGCCTGCACTTGACCAGTGGAGCGATTGAATTGGAAGAATAAGTAGGAAAAAATACTGTCAGCATCAAAATTGTTATAAAAGTATTAGGTATTTAAAAAAAGGAACTTCAGTACCAATTCCATACAATCGCCAACCTACTAACGCTTTCCTTGAAAATAAAAAAAAAACCTAAAAAGGTTAGTTCGAACCCTGACATGTGCCAATGAGAAATACACTTTTCTTAAGTACATTTGTCATTTATTTACAAGACCACTGTTTTTCGGGCCTCGGAGAGCACGTTAAGCAGTCGGTCCCGGTTCCACTAATATCAGCTTGAGGAAACGTTAGTAAATTGTCATAAAAAATTACATCAGAACCTTGCTAACAACCCGTCTGGCCAACGGTGGCGAGTGTAGGCCAAATTATCTAGATTTTTTCTGGAAGGCCCATCCCCAACAGTGGAGGTCTAGGACTATGTGTTCTAGGGGATGTGATGATGGTCAACAATTTAATTTACCCCACGTGATTAGTAGTTAGCGTATAACTTTGGTTATTTTAGCCAATGACGTGCCTACTTGTATGCCAAAAACAAACATGTCAAAAAATAATCAGTCTTTCTCCAACCGGCCGTTAAGCTGCTATTCTAAAATTATACCTACTATTAAAAACTTAAGTATGTTCTTTACCTGACTGTAAAAATATTGTGTCCCGATTATGAATCGAACCTCAGAGTCTAAATCCACGGACTTAACCGCTAGACCACGGAGGCAGTCCCGCTACTTTAAAAAGGTATTACGATCGTTATGATACTTACTTTTTCTTAAATATTTTTATTTTATTTATATAATTGATAATAAAAAAATTATTTTATATAAACACTTTTGTACGCGATTATCGTACATAGATTGGGAAGATGCATCTCATTCGGACATTGTACAAACGCGTTCATAAAAATCTCATGCTTTTTTGGTTTTGAATATAAAGTAAAAACACAATAAAACAGTATTTTCTTCTGAAAAACTTTACAGCTGTGGTTTAATGCCTTATTACTGAACGTTCCGATTTTCATGCATCAAGTAGTTTACGAACACTCTTCAAATTCCGGTAGTGTGTTTGGGACATTTATAAAAATAGAAAATCCGTTTATTTCGGATTAATAGCCATAGGGTTTTGGCTTCTAGTTCTATAGCTGTGGCTTGTTTGGAGTATAGTGTCCACCGAAGTGAACCTTCAGCTCGTCGTATGTATTTTTTCATTCATTCATTACAACGTCCTAGACCTCCACTGCTGGAGATGGACCTTCCTGAACATATATCTGGAGAATTTGGCCCACACATATTCCGAAAGACTCCAACATGAAGTCGAGTAAATATTATAATCTCATGAAAGAAATGATCAGGAACGGGTTCAAGACTCAGCTTAACGCCGTGGAAGTTGGTGCGAGAAGAGTTCCAGCAAAATCTTTGCACCACTTGTCTTAAGTGTTGCAAAGTCAATACATTTATGGAAAGAGCTTCCAAGACGGCATTAACGGAATTATACAATATTTGGTTGGGTAGGGAGAGGAGCAGAATGGTGGATGGTGAGCGTATTATTGCGCAATAAAATAAAAAGGATGCCTCTTCTTTTAAACCAGCCTATTGTATGTCGCAAGCCCGAGACACCATTTTTCTCATCTCTTGAATGGACGATGGATGCTTAGAAATTTGTCTTCTCTCATATATGACACAGACGCCTCAGTGGGCTAGCGGTTAAGTCCGTGGATTTAGACTCGGCGATACCGGGTTCGATTCATTAATGTAAATAAATTCATTTAATTAATATTTAATTTATTTGTAATATTTCTTAAGTTTGGTACGCTGGAGACATCGACGAGCTTACCACTTGTCATGATTGGCCTATAGTAAAGTTGGCTAAATGTCAATCTGCTTATAAACGTGGTTTCTTACCACCTCGAAAGGGAAACGGTTGTGATGATACTATATATATATAAAAAGTAAAGTATCATCACGACCGTTTCCCTTTCGGGGTGGTCAGAGACCACGCTTATAAATAAGCTAGACCACGGAGGCAGTTCTTACTTATATATATATATATATATATATATATAATATTAGTTTTAGTAAAAAATCGTTATAAATTATGTTGCTATTTTTCTGTCTTAAATTAGGTAAATGAATAAAAATATATCCAAAATGCCCGTAATTTAATTTACTAAAAAAAGTGTCTATTAATAATAATAATAAATATTTCCAGACAGGTCACACAGCGCCATCTAGTTTCCGTGGTAAGCTACGAGGCTTGTGTTACGGAAACTAGATGGTTGATAAACTACATATTATACTTTTTTTTTTTGTAAATATATACATATTATACATATAAACACCCAGACCGAGACAAATTATACAATGTACAACTTGCCCCCGGTGGGAATCGAACCCACGACCTCCCGAGTTCACGGCAACGTTTGTTACCATTAGACCACGGAGGCGGACAACTTTTTTCTATTTCTCAAAATTACACAGACTTTGAAAACATTGAGAATATGGGATTGTGCGCCATCTTAAGGCTAACCAAAGTGCTCGAGCAAGTACTAATGGTGAAACGATGAATTCCATTTAAGTTACATAATAATTATTTCTAAGTTAGAAAATGCTTTATACTAAAAAAATGGAGGTTATTAGGGTAAAGGTAGCAAGCATGAATAACCTTGTCTTTCAATCAAATTTTAAAACATAAATTCCGATGATGTGATGGCATAATTACGTTATAAAGCAGCAGATGGGCATTTGAAAAGCATCTACATAGTGTACAGTCAGTAAAAAAGCGAAGCAAAATCAAGGAGCGTAGCGTGATTTACAGTCGTAATAATACTTTTTTTTCTATAATCTTTTGCTGGCTGTATCAAAGAGTCAAAGTTCGTAATGTTTAAAAAAAAGTACGAAATACCTGAGAAATTAACAAAACAAATAAGGTAGCGTCCGCATAAAAAGTGAAGTAGACACGTGAGATTATCTCCACAAAACAGAGATTGGCGTCACGCTGCGAGCCTGATGCGAGCGGCTCCCGAACGACCTAGGTACCGACAGCATATAAACTAAGTATACATTTTAATAAAATTATCTTTATTATTAATTCAAAAATTTCAACGAAGGTACGACAAGTAATAGTATATATTTTGCATACTATGTCTTCTAGGGACTGTCATGATGATGACACTCAGACTTGAAAAATAATTGAAAATA
The DNA here is from genome assembly GCA_910589645.1 of Tinea semifulvella. NCBI lineage: Eukaryota > Metazoa > Arthropoda > Insecta > Lepidoptera > Tineidae > Tinea > Tinea semifulvella. The sequence continues at coordinate 13,104,290 of OU342592.1, read as the reverse complement.
TTGGATTGTGCGAGAATTTTGAACTTTGCAATTAACTTTTTAAATAAAATAAATTTCAGCGTTTATTTTTGTATATCTTCATTTGTTTGGCTGTCGGTACCACGGATCATCAATTGGTAGTGACGGCTTGCTGTAAGTGCGGCTGGCATCGTGAGGTGCTGTCGGTCCCACACTGAGATGATGCTTTCCCAAGAACATATTCTAATAAACTTTTGAGCATGGTGCATCTTCTGAGCACGACATAAGACCTCGCGGCCATCTTTTTTTTTATATATGTGACACTGAGCCCTACTGATGGTTAGCGGTACGCAAAGTAGAAGAACTGACGCCAGCCACCGACAACCGACATCAGTTATCCTTACCATTATACCGGCCTATCACCATGCCTATTCAAACTTCTCTTGAAGGATGCCAAGTTATAGGAATGGGGTAAAACACTGTCTGGGAGAGGATTTCACATCTTCAGCGAGCGGCAGATGTAAAAGTCTACAAATTATTTTGTACGAGTAGGCCATTCTGCGTGGCTAATGCCACTCTCGAAGTTGTGCAGGAATACTATTCAACAAAAAGCCGACAGACGCATTCAGCTAGGATGGGCAGCATTCGCGAAACTTCGGCACATCTTCTCATTGACCATACCACAATGTTTGAAGACAAAAGTCATCAACCAGTGCGTGCTTCCAGTGATGTCGCAAGGATCATAGACGTGGATACTGACAATGGGTCTGGTCCACAAATTCAAGGTTGCTCAGCGAGCTATGAAGAGGGCTAAGCTTGGTATTTGTCTGATGAATAGAATTCGAAATAATGGTCGTCAGAGAATAAGCAAGCTAAAGTGGCAATGGGCCAAACACATCTGCCGCAGAACCAACGACTGATGCGATGGGGCAAACTAGTTGGAGACCACGTTCGGAACGACACAGAGTGGGATGACCCCCTGCCAACTTCAGCAAAGAAGCCGACATAATTCAGCTAGGATGAGCGGCATTCAGGAAATTTCATCACGTACTCTCATCGTCCATACCACAATGTTTAAATATGAAAGTCTTGAACCATTGCATTCTCTCCGTGATGTCGTACGAAGCAAAGACGTGGATGGTCCACAAATTCAAGGTTGCTTAGCTATGAAGAGAGCTAACTAAGCTTGGTATTTCTCTGAAATTAAATTTCGAAACGTTGATATTCGTCAGAGCAACAAAGTTACGGACATAGAATTTAAAATTAGCAAGCTATGGCAATGGACCGGACACATACGCCGCAGAACCGACGTTCAATGGGGCAAACGGGTTTTAGAGTGAAGATTACGTATGTCACAAGAGTGGGATCCGCCACATGGTGATTGCAAAAGTCCGCGTGCATTGGTGGGGTTTGAGAGAGGCCTACATCAAGCAGTGGAGAGACGAGCTGATGATGACATGATGATGAAACACTATGATTATATCTTTATGTAAGATGATGACAGAAATTGTTTCTACTATTTTCGACTTACATTTCGATGTCACGTGTGTATTTGAAGAAATTAAATTAGGAATTAACTTCTCTATGAATAAATATATAATGAGCAGAAAACAGCTTAATCAATTCTCAACGACATAACTTGTAATTAGCTGTAAACACGATAATTTGTTACTAATATGGAAATTAGAGACGTTCATTTGGAAACTTGATGTAAGGTATATATAGATGCTAAGTGGTTGGTTTTTCGTAGTAAAGGTGAGGTTTGTTCACTATGGCTGCCATGGCGGTAAGTTTATTTATTTAATTGGAACGATACAGAGATAGAACGATATAGAACGATACAGCCCCTGCGCAAGGATGACACGCAAAAATATATATATATATATATATATAGAGTAGAAGCAATTAAAATTATACTCGCTATCAGAATATTTCTGATACTGTACTGTGAACAATAGTGCACCCTTTGTGCGATATGAAAGGACATCCATTTTTGTAGAAGTTTGGATACTATTATTGATAGGACTAATGTTAGTTTTACTACATATTACTATTAAAAATTAAAAAAAAATAACTTTTAAATCTAAACAGACATACATACATACTAACAAAGCTTCTCATTTACAATATTAGTATAGATAAACACAGCTCTACTATTATAATTTCAGATTCATTGGTTCATACGCATCGCCGCTGTATTCACTATTGTTAAGTACGTTTCATAATATCTTACAAATAATAGCTTTAAGTATAGATCTAGTCGGTATAATGGTGATAGGAACCATATTACACGCTCCTATTAATAAACGTAACAAATTAATTACATGTGTGTATTAAATATCATCATCATCACGACCGTATAGGATTGTCAGAACCCATGCTTTATAAAGAAGCGGAATCACATTTAGCCAAATTTATTATAGGCCATCCATGGCAAGTGGCAAGCTCGTCTCTAGCGTACCAAAGTTGACAAATACCACATATACTCGTAAATTAAATATATTATTTAACCCGACCAGGAATGGAACCCGGTACCTCGACGTCAAAATCCACGGACTTAACCGCTAGACCACAGAGGTAGTTAAATAGTTATAAAAAAGGAATGTGTTCTACCAGCTATACTATGGTGAGTGCTCTAAAGAGCTCAATAGCCTAATAATTTACTCTTTATTCCGCATCCGAACCACATGCACAAGTCAGAATATGCTCCCACATACCGTTGTCACCATCCCTACGCGTACGTATAAAATTGGGGACACACAATAAAGATGTGGAATGCTTTTCCAGCCCCTGTGGTTCCACTTTCCTAAAACCAAGCGAAGTGTGAAAAATATCTAGTCAAGCCGGCATAGTATTGGGGACTGTTATGAGTCATAAGTATCTGATTCCAGTTGTTAACATTGTAAGCCACTTACATGTGCAATTTGTAAATAAAAAATAATTAAAAAGCTTAATTTTAAGCTTAGCTAAATATTAAGGTAGGTTTAAACAAAATGTTTAATCTTGTAAGAAAATAATTACCACTAATATGTTTATAATTTTTCCAGTTGTAATGTAGAACCTAACCAAAATTACCAGAACAATAATATAGTAAACGCAACACAAAAACCAGATGATGTTGTTCATCTTTTAATAAAAAACACAACCAGTAATATTACTAACCCTGAAAAACTAGACAACAGAATTTATATAAAGAAACCCAAAATAGCTGATGAAATACCAACATATCAGCATTTACACGAAAATGACATATGTTTCAAAGTTCAAAAAAGTCTTCCAACTGTACCAAACATATTTAATTCTAAGAAATTTAATAGGTTAGTACTCTATGTATATGAATTTAACAATAATGGTGTCAATAATAAGTTGGTTTATATTCCGGGAACTAATAAGCAAAGAGCAATACCAGATATACCGTACGAAGCCAGTGATCATCTTGTTAATTCAAATGATGCATATATTATCTCCATTTTTAACAATGATCCTACTTCAAGAGCACCTGCCGAAACAGAAAGGAATAATCAACATCAAGCATATGAATATAATATTCATAATAAACCTGATCCAACAAAAATATCTGAAATAACGAATATCTATCAAAAACCTATAAACCAAAATGACGGACCACTAAATACAGATGCTAATTTCGACGACGGTTGGAGTGAAATAATTAAAAACTTTAATGGTGATAACTTAGACATGAATGGTGCTATCTATGATATAAGACCTAATTATAATACACCAGCCAACACATATGCAGATACAAGACCAATTTCTTCTTCAAATTATCATTATGGTTTGCCACTAAAGAAACCAATGGTTCAGAAAGAAACTCTTGCATACCCCACAGAAACACGTATACCACAAAATAATCCAGATCCGTCAATTTTTACAGATGTTAACAATAGCAAATATGCATTTAAAAGCAAACCTCCATCTTCTGAAATCAAAGCAACTATGAGACCTTTCGATAAATATGATGATAAAACTCAATCAGTCCCTAAACACTCAAATTCAATAGTTTTACCCAACAAAAATGAAAAATATGTAGATCCCGATTCTTTTCTTACTACAGTTAAACCTAATACAGTCCAAACAAGCGAAAAACGTTATAGTACAAAACCACTTGCATTTTCACCAGATATGTTTATTCAATCGCCTCCTAATTTTGATACTTTTCAATATCATAACGGCAATGACATTTTGAGTAGGATTCAAGAAACTGGGAGAGACTTTATTAATGCAATAAACCCAAATCAAAATGAACTAAATAGTCACACTGATTCTACGAACATGCAGATGTTACAGCAACCAATGTTAGTAAAACTATTACTTGATGCTGGAATCACAATAACTACTGAAGGTGTAGTCAGAGATATGCAAGGACGAGTGTTTGACGTCAACGATATAACACTAGTACCTATTATAGAGAAAGTCACCAATACAAGAATGAATACTGAAACGTACTATTTGCATTCTATAGGCATTGCGTCTAAGAATGCTTTAAGAATGTTGAGTATCATTCCTATAAGAGAGAAGAAGTACTTGTATGCAGTTCGTATACCTTCACCACATGGTTTATATATTAACGATTATAATGGAGGGGTTTTTAAATTACCAAATTCTAACCAACATTCTTATGCTAGAAATCCGTTTGATTTAGAAGGAATGTTAGCTTTATCCACAAATCAGAACAATTTATTTAACCCTTCTGCAGCAGTAGGATTAAAAGACTTATCAGTTCCTCGCATGCAAGAATTTAACCCTGAAACGACGATAATTCAGAAGATGGATTTGGCAAAGCCTTGCAAGACTTGTGGCCGGGATGATATCCACGTGATGCCGAGAATTCTCGGAGGAAACCCAGCTACGGCCAGCGGTAGACCCATCAGGACTAAAGGTCGGTAGGTAAGAACCTGAATTTTCTTTATTACTTAATTTTTTTATTAATTCAGACTGAAGTCTGTGAACCATATTTCACACTCTGCGTCATCCAGCACGCGATCTCCGCACTAGAACCCGTTTGCCCAATCTGTCCTTGGTTCTGCGGCACATCATTATCATTCATCATCATTACAGCCCCTAGAACACAGCGTCTTAGACTTGGAGATGGGGTGCCCAGAACATATAGGAGAGGAATAATTAGCATGCCCCTTATCATCACCCATCAACAACATTGTAAAAACCTTTTGTAATGTTTAAATAATGATTGTATGTCCAATGGACGGGACATAGCGACCATTATAACAGCATGTACAATACCTGTACTAAAAACCTATGATCCACAGTAAAAATATTTTGATTTTGATTATTTCTGGAGGCAGTATGCCACGCTGGCCAGCCCGAAAATGTGATGTATTTTTTTTATTATTTTCGATCCCACAAGTTGGTATTAGTGGAACCGGGACCGACGGCTTAACGTGCTCTCCGAGGCAAGGGATCGGTGGTATTGTAAATCTATGACAAATATACGTAAGAAAAGTGTATTTCTCATTGGTACATGCCGGTGAGGTATGAAACGATCTTTGTAGGATTTCATCATTCTGCTTTTCTTAAATTTACATATATTTACCACCGTTCCACCACCGCGGCTTATGTGCCCTGCTACTTGCCACTTCAGATTGTTATTTTTGGAAAAGACAAATTTCTCAGCATCCCATGGATTTACTGAAAGGAGAAGAATGGTATAGCGGGCTTGCGACCGACTATATATAGCGGGCTTGCGACCGACTATATATAGTCTGGTTGCAAATGAGGCCTCGTCTTTTATTGCGCAACAAGACGCTCATCGTCCACCATTCTGCTCCTCTCCCTACTTAACCACAGCTCGTTCTATAAATGTATTTACAGCTTTCAGTACCTAAGTGGTGCAACGATTTTGCTGGAATTGCTCTCGCACCAACTTCCACTGCGTAAAGCTGAACCTTGAATCTATTCCTAAATTTCATCATCATCATCACGACCCCATGCGGGGTGGTTAGAAACCATTTACATTTAGCTAGCTTTACTATAGGCCCATCATAACAAGTGGCAAGCTCGTCGATGTCTTCAGCGTACTAGATTCGAAAAATATTACAAATAAATTATTGTGTCCCGACCAGGAATCGAATCGAGGTGGGCATGCATTGAGTTTTCGTACCCTTCCTTTACAAATGTAGTCAAAATCTTTATCTATAATCAAAGACTACGTGTTTGTGCCGTTTGCTGTAGAGACTTTAGGACCGTGGGGTCCAAGCGCTAAATCATTTTTAAGAAACATCACCCCTCGTCTAATTGGGTGCTCTGGTGACAAGAGGGCTGGTTCTTTCCGCGCCCAGAGAATCAGCATAGCGATTCAGCGAGAAAATGCGGCCAGAAGCGTTCTTGCCACCATGCCGCGCGGATACGATTTATATTTGAATTAGTTTTTGTAAGTAGGTTTTTGTTTTAGTTTATTTTTTATTTGTAGTAATAAAAAAAAGGGAAATAGTTTAGGTAAAGTAGGATATTTAATAAAAGAAATAAATAAATTCTAAAATATTTTTTTCTTTAATCACAGATCGCTATTGGCTGATTTAAGGAAAACTTTACAAGATATTCTAACAACTTGGCATTCATAAGGAAACCGAAATATACTCATCAAGGTGGAATCTATATTATTCTACTGAATATAAATTATCTATTAGCATTCAACAATTTTGTTTTATTTTGTCCCTTTTGTTTTTATTCTATTCTTTATTTACCACCATACATCCAACAGAATAAATAATATTCAAAAGATTGGTATACTCACATTACTTAAACAGCTCCCTACAGCGTGTATAAGTAGATATTGTATATAGTATAGTTATGTATATATGTATATATGTATGTATGTAAGTACTATTAGTATGTAGTATATATATATTATTAATAGATATAGTTATTATTTAATACTTAATTATTATTTAAACTTAAATACGTCTTCGCACCTACTCATCGATCTAAGTTATAGTTATCATTGTCCCAAAGGTTGGCTGTCAGAGAATGTCTAGCGGCATTAAGCCCGCCCCTTGTACATAGTGCAATAAAGTTTTAAATAAATAAATAAATAAATACATTCCCACCGGAATTCGGCTAAATCTAAGGTTACAAACACAAGTTTATACAACACATTTGCTCTGCCTGGAGAGTGCTATAAGGCCCGGAACAGAACTGCAGGTTAAAGCAGTCTCGAAGGAAAGTTAAACAAAAGATCAATAAAAAATAACAATAACAATATTTGCAATAAAACTAAATTTTACACATGTGAAATGGCCTTGTCAGAAATATATATATAATTATATATAGATATTATTTTATTATATATATGATTTGTGCCGTTTGGGGTCAAGATGATTGGCCCATCGGGACCGTCAACGAGGTACTTGGCCAAAGAGTTGTCAAAGCGGCTGACGGAAAGGTCTGGAAACAGGAAGGCTGGCAATTATTTCTGCCAACGTATTAGCCTCGCTATACAGAGGGGAAATGTTGCCAGTCTCCTTGGGACTATCTCGGATGGGACGTCTCTAGAGGACATTTTTTATTTATAGTTTAGTTTATTTTTTATTTTATTATTTAGGTAGCTTTTAATTTATATTTATTGTATAAAAATCATAATTTGAATTAAATAGTCAATTGGTTAAAAATGATGTATTGTATAAAACAGAGTGCTATTTATACAATTAGGTACTTTATTATAGATAAATCACAGGATTTCGAAGTGTGAATAATTATCTGGTTATATCGGCGGGATCGAAACTATTTAATGATCAACGTAAAAACGAGATTTTTTCAATTGTCGTTATGCTAGGGTAAAATAAATTACAGATTATGAAAACACATTACATTAACTTCCAATTAAAAAATAAATCATTATGACACGAGAACATTTTATTGAGCCCATTTCTTTAAGAAAAATGGGCATTCTCATTTTAGCGCGCAGTTAATTGGTTGCGGGTCCAAAAATTAAATTTCGGATAAAATACTATAAGCTCTAAGTATCCTACCATTTACCTGGCTAGCATCCACGCTGGTGTTCGAAAGAGCGACAGTTTTTTCGTGAGTAGCCACTCTTTTCCCAATTAGTTAGGTACTACTAGGTAGAGCTCCTAACAACGTATTTAAGTATGTATTGTATGTAGTATATAGTAGCCAATATAGTATGTAAGTAGTATATGTATTACTGTGTACATATGTGTATGTATGTGTATTTATTTTAATATCTATTGTATGTAAGATTAAATGAATTTATTTGGCAACGATTCTTACAATCGGTTGCACTTAGCCTCATAACTGTAATGTTCTGTATTGTCCCAAAGGTTGGCTGCTAGAGAATGCCTAGCGGCATTAGGTACATATGCAATAAAGTTTTAAATAAATAAATAAATACTATACTCTTTGATTGGCACCATGAGTTAGGTATATTCATTGGCAGTGCTATTGACATGGCTAACGTCACGTGGACAACCAATATTTTATACTCGAGATTCCAATTAGATCAAAACTAGTGGCCATCATACCAAGTTGAAGTGATATTCGACCAAAAGTTAGTATTGCTACTAAATAATAGATGGCGCTGCATTTGAACGAAAAACATAGTAAAGCTACTCAATAATAGATGGTGCTGTATATAAAAAATTGAAAGATATTCAATTGATTCTAGTTAGATGGCGCTGGTGTATATTTTATTGTTTACAGGTAGTTTGACTACTTAACACTAGATGGCGACTGTTGTAAATAAAATTTAACGAAATAGATATATTTTATATTTTATGTTTTTTTTTTACTAAAAACGTATAAATTGGTTGATGACAATTAATGATGTTAGACAATTCTTTTCAACTCTAGTAGTTATTATGATTGACTTTGAAATAATGAAGGAAGCAGGTATGGCATCATATAAACAAAACTAGTTCGCTTCGGCCGTCGCGGGAGGTGGGCGTTGATTTGGTTTCGCTAAACTTTTGTCACATCGCAACTGAAAAGAACGAAAAAACGACTTTTATCAATGAAATAATTTAGCTTTATTTTTTTTTAAACGTGCTTATTGTTAGGTTATTGTGTTGTTTTGTGTTCTTCACTGTTTCGAGTGTTTTTTTGTCGTTATTCCTAAAATAGTCAGTGCATCTATTGTTAGTGGTTTGAAGGCAATGTTACACATAATAAAAGGATGTTTTTGATATCGTTGCCGGTACCATTTCTGCGAAACTGCATAGTGTGTATTTCATGGGAATAATAAAGTGATAGGTATGTAACCTAAGCCTTGTTTTAAAATAATTTAAAACGATATTTTGTTTTTTTTAAGGCACAGAAATCTAAATTGTTCAACCATATTATGTTTTTGTACCTACTTAATATAATAAAATTACTTATGTATCGCTATTAAAAATGCTGAAGCGATAATATAATTATATTTTAAAGATTAGGATTTTCATATAGGTATTAAGTAGGTATTAATATGTAAGGGTCGGTAACTGAATCCTTCCTTAACGGCATTCGTTCACTTAAATGGCCGCTTTCCCATACATGACTACCTAATGCCACTAGAGAAGGTTTCATTTACCGGCCCTAAATCACCGTTTATAAACAGTAAGTTGTTTTGATAGTTCTTATAAGAATCAAGGATAGGCAAAAACAAAGGCATCAATTTTGATTATAAACAAAAAAATAAATAAATTACGTCGAACCCAACCATGAACCATAACCGGCAATGCACTTTTATTTTTATTTTATAAACTAATTAATTCTGAGACGATTGTCCTAGCATTGATTTGCATGCCGTTTGGGTTCTTGTCCCATTTACCTGTGTAAGTTCGAGCTACTTTACCGAGATGCGTTCGATTTTTTTACACGTTACTCGACACCCAGAATAACGACAAGTACCTACCTACCTACCTAATAGAAGTAAGTCTAAATAACAACTAAATTTAATATTTTAGTTCACTTTGACTAATGGAGGCTGCTAATATTTTATAGAAGGACACCAATACCAAATTTATTTCATATTTACTGCCTTGTTGGACACCGACATATGAACAATTTACGAGCAAAATGTCACTGTTTAAATTGTCTTTTGAAATCTTGTTTGAAATTATCTCCACTAAAGACATAGGTATTTCCTACCTAGCATACTTATAACTTTATTAGATTTATTTAAATTTAATTTGTAGGAAAAAAATTAAATTACTATTACTTAATAATTTAAAATACAGCAAAATCAATAAGAAATAATAAAATATTATAAATAAAAAACTTGCTCCAAATAGCTACTAATAGGCAAAGTGCCACGTTGAATACTTTGGCCGAAATATTACCCAGCCCTCTTGTCTCCCGAGGTGTTGACGAACTGTTTTGACAACGGTTTGAAAATTTTCTGTGCCCTTGGCCCTACGGCCCGAGGGTTTTAACAACACCAATCGACTTAAAAACACATCTTCAATAAGCTGGATGTATTTCCTGCTTGTACAATGCAGCAGCGCCTGGGTCCTTAGACGTTACGAACAGGTGGGAAGGCGCCAGGGTATCCACACAGGCATGGCATTCCACACTGAAAGCAAACCTATTCTCCATGTTACCAGCGACATTCCATGGGGCCGCTTGCCATCGTCGCGGGCCATGACACTGGGTTCTAAGATGGCTGGCGAACTCACAGACTCAAGGGCCCGACAAATAACGTCATTGAGGCTGGCGTGCCTTAGACATATTTCTAAAATATAATTAATTTTGCTTTATATATTTTTTTTTATTGTGTTGACTTTGACTTAGGTACCTACCTGTTAGCTACTGCGATATGTCTATGACACGATCAGAAGATCGTTGTTAAATTCCGAAGAGCGACGGTAATCTCGGATCCAGTTCAAGGTGATATTTTAGGAAACAATCTAACCTTCATATTAAATCGATGCTGTATTGTGAAAAATGCATCTTGATTGTAGGTACTCGCATAATGTATGTAGATGTTAAGGTTAATCTGTTTCCACGACATTTAAAACATTCATATAATTTATACTAATATTATAAGTAGGTTAAAAAAAGTTAGCATGCGGTGGTGCCTCGGTTGTAAGAACGCTTTCCATAAAATCCAAAAAGGTCGATTTGAACCTAAATAGATTTACCTCACCACCGGCACCGTTCCCGTGAGGAGAGCACGTTAATTCGTCGGTCTCGGTTCGACTAAAACCAACTTGTGGAATCGTTAATAAATTGTCATTGATAATTGACATTACTTTATTTAAGTAAGTCTTGTTTCAAACGATGTTATTTTAATATAAATATCACCATGGCAAGCTTACAATATTAGTTCTCCTTGAAAGTAAATATTGGCATTTGACATCATTTCAAATGGCACATATTTTTAACGAGAACAACAAATAGGCGGTAGGCGGACTGAAAGGTGGTAATTTGCAATACTATATTGTCTACCCAGTCTGCCAGGGCGGGGAAGTAAATGAAATGAAATAATATTTATTTGTATGGTATATGCCGAATATGGTAAATATGTACCTGGTTTTTAAATAGATCACATACTCCGCCATTTCTGGCACACTTTATACAGTAATTATTAGTTCCCACCGTTGGCGCCGATAAACCCAGTAAAGTGTATCCACATGTTTCGGGATCAGGCTCGAATTGCCGTCATGCCCAGTCAAGCCGGCACAGTGTTAGGGACTGATGTCAGTCATGAGTGTCTGAATCCAGTTGCTAACATTCATGGACCTCGTGCGCCATTTACCATTAGGTCACATGTCGTGCTAATATTTAAAAAAAAAGCCCTCGCCAACCCATCTGGCCAGCGTGGCGAGTGTAGGCCAAATTCTTCAGAAATATCTGGACTGTGGAGGTCTAGGTCTCTGCAGTATTCTTGGGTCCGTGACCATAAATATAATGAATAATGTTATCAATTAAAAAAATAGGAATAAACATTGATACAAAAAAAGTGTGTCGTCTTCGAGCAATACGAGGTTCATCATGGTTCATGGAGGTCTAGGACTCAGTCTTTTAGGCTGTGATAATAAAGAAAATTTGTCTGGCTGTTTGTCTTGCCTCTACTTTTACCACTGGATCGATTTTGATGTAATTAGAGAATTATTTACACTTTGAAATCCTGTGTTTTATCTACAATAAAGTACTTAATCTTATCAATAGTGCAGTTGTATGTAATTCGTAATATATTTTAATGCTGGGGTAAAAGATATGTTGACATTAAATTTACAATAAAACACAAAAAGGTAATTATTGAATTATAATTTGTTGTGGCACGCTGTAACAAGATGGGGCCTAGAGTACCTACTGGACTCTGTTAGCAAATTGTGTTTTATAAAGAAAAAAACGATTAATAAAACATTGATTGCAGACAAAACTTTTGTTTTTTAATAAGAATCTAGCCAATCATGTGATGCTGGATGGAATGTCAATGACCGGTTTGTGTCCTTCACGCGCATAAATGTCGAATAGAATAATGTCAAATGTAATTGTAGATGCCCTAATGCAACGTGGAGAATATTGCAACACATTATTGTAGAACCTAGGGTATCAATTTAATCAAATAAAACGTTTAATATTAGAGCCGGTAACTTATTCCGTCCTTACCGGCTTAGTAGACTTAAATACTTTTTTATCTTCAGACTTTGGCCCGGGCTAAAGACACCCGAGGGTATACAGCGATTTTTATGAGACCGCGCCTGAATGATTCAGTAGGATGATTTTTACATTTAAGGCAACTATCGAAGACTATTTATAAAAAAACTTAGGCTGAGTTGCACCAAAATACAAAATAAAACTCAGCATCGTTTTATTTAGAAGATCAGAAAAACTTGTACACACCATTTTAAACTTTAATCATCACAATTACAGGGACTTCTTTTGGTACAATCCCAGCCTAGTTATAGGTATAGTATCGCCTGTAAACTGGCAATTTACCGTAACCGTTAATTGCTAACTTAAAAAACATAGAACTAATTATTTATATAAAGACAACTTTAACTTTAAAAATAAAGAACGTATTTGAATAGCTACGTTAATTTCAATAAAATACTCGACGCCATTTTCTAAAGGTTTCTTTCTGTTGTCAAGGGTTATTAACCCTAGAAAGATAACGTGCGCCTCGAAGGCGCTCGTGAAACAGACATATCGCTGGCATTTTTTAACCGACATGATTGTGTTTCCAAACCGACTCAGTCGTTGATCAACACTTCCAAAAGATGACTGCTTTTGATCGATAAGTACTACAGTTTCGTTGCTATGGCTACGTGTTGCGCCCAAGAGGGGCATGTTTCTGCAACAATTTTCTCTGAATATTGTTTTCTATATTTTTTTTGTTATATATATTCATTATTTACTGAAAAAAATACCATGCTTTAAAAAAACTACTAAAATAGACTTTTATTTTTAAATATTGTTAAACAATAGGAAAAAGTACCATGTTTTATAATAAATCTACTAGACAATAAATATTTAAAAACAAAATTGGTATTTATTAAATCTTACACATAATATGATAATAATATACATTTAAGTTTTATTTAGTTGTTTATTTATTATTTCCAGCTTCTATATCTATATCCGGATCAAGATACTCATCCGTTCCCGTCTCACCTATGCTGCACCACCTTCTGGCCAAGACCAATAGGGACAAGAGCCAAAGTCAGCAAGATATCGTTCAGAGTGGTCTCGCCATGGACCGTGCGTAGTTCCGTCATAGTTTGGGATCTGCAGAGCTATTGAGGAGTTTGTCGTCGGCCTGACTAGACTTATGTTTAATCGGGTCGACAACGGACCCAGAATATTACTCCGTCGTCTTATACCAGTAATGGTGCTCAGCGTGTGTATGAATGACCTGCTGAAATCTTACAAGGGAGAACGGGGTAATGTTTCCATCCCCAACCCAGGCCTGGCCGACCCCACTGTATGTCTCAACAGTTAATTGAAGTAATAAAAAAGAATAGGCAATTATTATTTTAAATGGTTTTATTTTAATTGTGCGCTTTTCAGGCGCTTGTTCTCTATTCAGTAGGTACTATAAAATGAGTTTATCTTTCTAGGGTTAAAAAAGCATTGTTTATTGCCTTTTACAACTACTTCGGATTCATAACCAATCGATTACTTTATCAATTTATAAACTAAACCATTGAGAAATTACCAGCTATTGTACCTAGGTTGTGGTTAATATAGTTACAATTTTCTTTGTGAACTTTATTGTAAAGGGAATATGGATTAGATTGGTAGTGCAATTTGAAAGCATAGAGAATGGGGATAAGAGACCGTGAACCACGACATTAGGTACTGTGATGCCACGAAACAAGAAAATAAGTTCTACTGTACAGTAGCTCTAGCACTTTCATAAAATTTAATTAAAATGTTATTAGGACCACGTTGTAGCAACTTCACTCCATACAAAGTCACGTGAGTGGCCGTACCGCCAGCATCGCTTTCAAGCTTTAAAGAAAAAAAAGAAAAAATCATCACGACCGTATGTCTTGCGGGGTAGTCAGAAACAAGGCATACAAGAATTGAATTGATTTATTGTGATAGTAAAATGTAAAGTATCATCACGACAGTATCTCTTTCGGGGTAGTAAACCCCTTTATTTTAGAGATACGGTATTACATACTATATCACTCAATCAGGACAAGTGGCAAGCTCGTAGATGTCTCTAGCGTACCAAACTCTAGTAATATCACAAATCAATTATTGTGATTTGCAGATTTGTTTATTATTTAAATTACTACTTAATATAGATATTAAAAATAATTATAACAATGTTAATTTAACAAACTCTTATTAAAAAAAAACGAGCGATCATAGCTTGGAGTAAAATGCGAAGTGACAGTTCTAATAGCAATTTAATTGGATCATACAACCGAGCTGTCAATTTGTAATCCAAATTATAGCTCATTTCGTTATCAATAATCCTATTCTCGATTCGATGGAGGAACCGAAACATTACGAAAGATACTAAAATCCGGCTGGTCAGAGCTCTTGTGTTCTCCATTTTCTTGTATGCTGCAGAGACGTGGACCCTGCGCAAAACTGAAATAAAACGGATTAATGCTCTAGAAATGTGGTGTTGGCGGAGAATGTTAGGCATATCGTGGACGGAGTTCCCAACCAAAAAATCCATCCTGGAGGAACTGGAGATAGGATAGCGCCTTTCCTCAATCGTACAATCACGCATTCTCACTTTCTTTGCGTGGAGATAGCGTGCAGGGAAAAGTCGATGGCAAGAGCTTGTTAAGCGTGCCACTGACACTCAAGTGACGACCACGACCACTCTGCCAAGAGTGTAGCGACTAAGAAAAAGAAGAAGAATTCTCGATTCGATAACGGAATTTGATCGTGCTAGGGCTAGCGAGCTGTCAATTTGAAGTTCCGTTAAGTCCAACCTCATATCGCTCGTAAATTATGTAAAAGTGTATAAAACCTTGTTTAGTTTTTATTTTCTACCCGGTCGTTCTAAATGGGTTTTAGCTAGTTTATAGGCTATAGGTATATATACTTAATAGTTGTTGCCGTATTAGTCTTCTTTAACAACAGTCTGCCATGCAATGGGGTTGGTGCTATTCCCAAATGGAAAACTTTTATAAAATTACGACATTTCAAATATTCCTTCAAATAAATTAACAATTTCACTTCTATTATAATAATCCTTGGTTCATTTCCTTTCTCTTGTCGAAAATTTGGTTCAGACGCAAGTTCAGACCAACTTCCATAGACTTTTTGTCAATCTCCTTTGCCTTTGAGAATTTTATCCTAAAAATTATATAAATATAACAAGTTCCGACAATTCAATAACTCTGCGGTGTTGAAGAAATCGATTCCTTACCAAACACAAAGCGGTTTCCCTGTGTGGCCTTCAGACATACGAGTTCAGCAGACTTAAAACTAAAAAAACACAAAAGCTAATAGTTACTTGAACGGTTATTATACAGATTCGGAGGATCGTCTTTAAAAGTAATAGGTCAATTTAGGCCCAGAGGAATCCACCAACATTGAATTCCATTAAATACATAACTGACCATGTAATCAGATTTTTTATTAATTTACTTGTCATATTTATTCTTCAATTTATTAAAATACAAAAGGATTGGGATATCCACAATTTTTCACAAATTTAATTGGACGTATTTACACAAAAGGGATCCAATCCACATTAAGCTAATTTAAAGTTATAGGCCATCCATTATACCTGGCCAAGGTATACATATGTAGTACTAACGTATCTAAAAATATAATTGGTGCACTATTGTCCACAGTGGGAAACATTTTGGTGGCGGGTATAATTCTAATGGCTCCTACTGTATCGTTTCTTAATTGTTCTTATACTGCCTGTCTCTGTTCTTTCTCTTCGAATAAATAAATAAATAAGTTGGAACTTAGATTAGTGCAACATTTAATATATTTACGGCAAATTAACTTAATATGGATTGGATCCATTTTCTGCAAATACGTCCAATTAAAAAGACAGCCGTTTAAAAAAACCATTATAGGAAAGTGAGAATAAAATCTCTATGCACGAAAAGAAATCTACGATTTTCTTAACTGCCTCTATGGTCTAGCGGTTAAGACCGCTAAGACCGAAAAAAAAATATATTCAATTCAAATAAATAGGTAAGCATTGCAATATGTCTGGAAAGTCCAAAATGTTAAAATATATGTATATATATATTAGTTTTTAATTTAAATTGTAAATACATATATAGTTATAAGTTTATTAGCCTAATTTTGTTTGCTTCTTTTTTTTAATATTATTTTTTGCTTTATTATTAGAACTTTAATTCGAAAAATACAAGTTGACAAATGCTGTGCTCAACTGTAAAAAGTTTATGTACTAGATAAGTTTTCAAACTGTGTAATAATCTAATGTTAAGTATATATACTGTTGTTTGAGTCTTAATAAATAAATAAATAAAGACCGAGGATTTAGATGCGGAGGTACCGGGTTTAATTCCTGGTTGGGACACATAATCACAGCCCCTAAAATACAGAGCTCTAGACCACTACTGTTGGAGTTGGGCCTTTCAGAATTTGGCCTACACTCGCCACGCTGCTGGCTCGATGGGTTAGCGAGGGTAACCGGGACTGACGGCTTAACATGTTGACATAAATCTATGACCAATGTATGTAAAATAAGTGTATTTCTCATTGGTACATGCCGGGGTTCCAATAACTTAAATTGATTTAATTGTTTGTGATATTTCTCGAGTTTGGTACGCTTGCCACTTGTCATAATGGCTAAAAGTAATCCGCTTCTTTTAAACCGTGGTTTCTGACCACCCCGGAAGGAATACGGTCGTGATGGTACAGTACAGAATATGTCTTAAAACAATTAAAATGTCTATGTATACTCCATCACAATGTACCGTTAAATTATTTAATTTAAAGGTTCTGATTACACTTCAAGTTTTAAATTACATCAATTAGTAATATTGATTAAATATTTCGTCTAGCACTGTCGAAATTCCACCACAACTCAAGCATTATGTAATTGTCTAAACAATCAATTACTCAAAATTACTTGTATTTTTTTATTATTATTATTTATTTTATAAACACTATGACAAGTGACATTGGCGGTGGACAAATTAATTATAGTATAATTTAGTTATTCGGTATGTACCAATGAGAAATACTCTTTTCTTACGTACAGACGACCAAAAAAGTGGTCTAGCACCTTACGGTTGAGATTTATTTGCACGTCATCTAACAATAAGGTTGATTTTCTTCTGAAAATAGTATGATCATTCGAATACTCGACCTTAGCAATATTTTAAGTACAAAGAAAGCTTTGTCAAAACTGATAGACCACTTGTTTGGTCGACTTTACATTTGTCATATAGCGACTTGATTTTGAATTTTGAAATTTATTTGACAAAATTATACCTATATATATTGCATAGATTTTGTTGGACATGGCCATTTAACAGCCACGAATTTAGTTTAGTTTAACATTCTTAAATTTATTATTTTAGATTGTAAGCTGACACGGCCCCCTTACAGCCACGAATGTGTATTTATTAACATGAATATTATAGTTATAATCTATATTTTTACATGACAGCCACTTTAGAACCACGAAATAATTATTAACTTGACATGGGTGATTTATTTCAACCTTTAAGCTGACATGGGCTCTTCACAGCCACGAATTAATTTAATTAATTAAATTTTAAGTATCTAGTTGTAAGTCTAGTTAGTTAGTTATTTTGTCTAAACAATTGTACAAAATGAAAAAAAATGTACTGACATATCCAAGTGTTGTGTTAACCCAAAGGAAATAAATTATTTGATTTGAATCTCAAAAACTACAAGCAGATTATGTCTTCAAAAATTTTTTTTTTTAATTGGTCGAAAAAATGACGTGACCATTGGATGGAACATAAAAAACTATGTTAATAAGATTTCAAGGTTCAAGCGTCAGCAAAAGGTCACGGCCAGAGATGTTTTTTTCGGAAGTATATTTTAGCATAGTAGGTATGCCGAAATAATGTCCAAGATGCTAATATAATATTGAAACGTATGCTAAATCAAATTGATTTCAGGGTTCCGTATTTATTTACCATTTTGCACTTAGGCTAAGATCTATAAAGCGTGCTTGGATATATTATTTACTATGCTTACGTTAAATTAATTTGTTTGAGTTAAAGTCACATGCACAATGCAATCACAGCGAGCAAATCTACGAATAAAATCGCCGCGAATGTAATTGAACATGGTTCAATTATTAACGCCGAACGCGCTACTCGTGTGACTCGACTCACTTACACCGATGACAAAATTTTCTACAAACGACTCGATGGGATTTCACGTGAATTGCAATACAAGTGACAAACAGGCGGCCATTGGCTCGCAGCGATCTATTCTACATGTGAATACTGGCCAAAACGATTTATTTACGATACTTTTGACTTACTTCAAAATAGTTATTCCTATTGAAATGACGTTCCATAGGAATCAAATATTTGTAGAACCACAATATCAGTTCCGTTAGGCCCCTTGCCAACCCGTCTGGCCAGCATGGCGAGTGCAGGCCAAACTCTCCAGAAATTGACTGTTCCAGGGGCTGCGATGATACCATATACCTAAAGTAAAGTATCATCATGACCGTATACCTTGCACGGTCATCAGAAACAAAGCTTTCTTTTTAGTAAAGCAGATTCACATTTAGCCACTTATTTCTAGTGGATAAGCAACCTAAATGAGCAGAACGACTTAAATCGCCCAGCTAAAATCGTTTGCAAAAACGAATCATAGAAACATGCTTTTAATAACACCTGTGCTTCATTATCACATAATTTACTTATTGTAAAATCCATGACAATACAATAGATTGCACAAAATACAGATGTATTGATTGTTTGATTATGAATATACCTAATAGAACTATGTAACATCTTTGCAAATAAGTAAGTGTTTTTTTTTTTCCCTTTACACACATAATTGTCGTAATGATTTACAATAGGTAGGTATTGATTAATATTATTTCCCTTTTCCTAGTTCTTAATTTTAAATTTAAGTAATTGATTTTTATAAACTCACGTCCATGGTCTAGTGGTTAGACGCTTCAGACGAGTTCGATTCTTGACACCATATATTATTTAATTTATTTGTGATGTTACTCGAGTCTGTAAATAAAATGAATATATACTTAAATAAAAAATGCCCAATAGAGACTTCCTATCAGAGAAAGTCCCAAGGAGACTCCGCCCCCATGGACCCATTTCATCATTTACCGAGATTAGCATATTTGCGTAGTTTAAGGTTCTCAGCAGAAACCGCTGCACTGCACGAGGTCGCCTTGATGTAGGATGGGTCTAATGTGTCTCATTATATGTCGTATGTCGCATCTCATACCAGAGACATGCCAAGTGTCCAAGGCCCAAAGGTTATATCGTCGGGTCTCTTCCCATCGCTCCGCGCAATCCAATGTTTAACAAGGTATTTTAGTTTTATTAATCATGTAGTTTTTAATTTATATTTAATACCAAGTTATGACTGCCGCTGTGGTCTAGCGGTTAAGTTCGTGGATTTAGACTCAGAGGTACCGGGTTCGATTCCTGATCGAGACACAATAAATTATTTAATTTATTTATGATATTTCTTGGGTTTGGTACGCTAGAGACATCGACGAGCTTGCCACTTGGCATGATGGGCCAATAGTAAAGTTGGCTAAATGTGAATCCGCTTCATTAAAAAAGCGCGCTTTCTGACTACCGCGGAAGGGGTACGGTCGTGAAGATACTTTATTTTTTTACCTAGTTATTATTTTATTGTATTGTTCAGACAGTATATAGGAATATTGACTTATATGAGTATAGTTTTATTGTGTCAATAATAGGGAAACTGCCTTCTGGTGCCCAGAATTTCTTCTTTAGAAGACAGTGCAGTGCTCACTAACTGAAATGTTTTGATTATGTATGATCCAATAAACGTTATGTTAGTTTAGACACTAACCACTTTAGCCAGTTTATACATGGAAGTAACAAGTTACTAAAATTAGGAACTGCAATGTGTGTCGCAATGTACGTAAAAGTCAAGTGAGCGTACTTGAACCTATGCGTTTACCACGAGAAACAGGTTTAACAATTTAGCTTAATACCTAAATAATTAATAAAAAATGCATTTGAAATGTTTAATTTTATTTCCGGGATATATATAAATATTCTAGAATTATTTATTATCATGGTGGGTTTAGACCAAACAAACAAAAAGCCGAGTACGTAAGTAGACAGTTTTTTTTTGTGTAAATGATTTTATTTTGATAGTTTTACGATTAATTTTTTTTTATAACAAGATGGTAATAAAAAATAAGCACCGTCCGTGAAACCAAAACCAAAAAGAAGGTTTATTCTTGGTCGTATTCTGATGCTGAACAGTTTCATAAAAAGGTTGTCTAACCCTGAACCACATTGCACAAACAAAAACAAATATGTGGGTACATTCACTAATTTATACGAGTACATAACCAAAGTGACAATTAAAATATGTATATCTCGGATACCACGGGCTTTCTTGCGCTAGAATTCTGTTACGTCGCAAATGTTGTTAGTGGATTTCATTTTACGTCAAACATTGCGTCATAATTAAAAAAAAAAAACAATTCTCAACTCTATAAGCGCTCGAACTTGACAGCGGCCGTGCAAATATCAACTTTAATAGCGTGATGTATATATAGTTAACGGAATCCATTATATAACGTTTGCGCTTAAGTAACAGAATAGGGCTACTGCTGGTCGCATTCCACGTCACGCAGCTCTCAACGTCATCATCCGAAGGGCTTTTGCCACTTCTGGAGTACCCGCGACCCTAGAACCCTCTGATATTCCGCGGAGCGATGGAAAGAGACCCGACGCGACGGCATGGCCGTGGAAACTTGGCAGGTGCCTGGTGTGGGATGCGACATGTGTAGACACGGCAAAGTGTTAGGGACTGATATCGGTCATGATTGTCTGATTCCAGTTGGTAACATTCATGGACCTCGCGCGCCACGTACCACCAGGTGGGCGCAAGGTCATATGTCGTGCTAGTATTAAAATAAAAACACATTGCGTCAACCTCGGTACAGGTTACGAATTCGCACCGTTTGTGGTCGAGACGATGGGCCCATGGGGACACCCAGCCAAGCCAGGAGTCATCTCTCCAAGTCCGGAGACAGAAAAGTTAGCAGTTATTTCTGCCAACGTTTATACGTACGCCTCGCTATACAAGGGGAATGTTGCCAGTCTCCTTGGGACTATCCCTGAAGGGTCGTCTCTAGAGTACATTTTTGACTTACTTTTTTACTTAAAGTGACCACGCGATTTGGTCTGTTGAAAGGCTCGTCAATGACCACCTTAAATCGCTAAGTTAAGTGAGCAATAGCTGCTATTTAATGTCGAGAATACATACGTTATATTCAAAAATTAACTAATTAGGAAGAGATAGAAAATGGCTGGAAGTTTTCTCGCGCATGCAAATCAGCATCGCACACTGCCACGTAAACAAATCATGGGTAAATATATAAAACTTTAGTTTAGTTTTTAGTAGAATTATTAATTTAGTTTTTTTAAAATAAATAAAGTCAGTTCAGTATCATCACGACCGTATTCCTTGCGGTGTAGTCAAAAACCACGCTTTTAAAGAAGCGGATTCACGTTAATCCTTTATAACAAGTGGCAAGCTAGACGATATCTCTAGTGTACCATACTCAGGAAATATCACATTTATTTATTTATTTATTTATTTACATACATACACTTTACATGGTATTACAGATACTCCAATACACCATGCAAGGAGGAGTCAGACGTTATTAATAATATAAAAATAACACATTTTTTAAACTTATTAGATAATAGTTAATTAATACTAAGTCCAAGAAAAATAATAATAATAATAATAACAAAAGATAATACTTAAAATCTTAATCAATTTCATTTACTCACAAAATTTCCAACATGCTTTACTGAGTTTGGACAGATCGTCAGCAAAGATGTCGAGATGTGGTGTTGACTCGAGCAAATTTCTAAGTGCATGAAGTGCACGAGGCAACGGAGAGTAGCGATGCGCCACCGTGCGGTAGGTAGCTGGGGCTAGTAGTCTGTGAGCACGCGCGCGGAAATATTTGTCAGGTGCATACAATCGCACCAACTGTGACACCAGCTCGGGACTGTCGGACTCGCCGCGTAGAGAACGGCACGATTGCATCAAAGAGTTATAATCGCGCCTAGTTTCCAGAGAATTAAATCCGAGGACGCCCAACAGAAATTTGGTCGGATACATAAAAGGATAATATCCGAATATTTTTTTGTATAAAAAACGAAGGAATGCTTTTTGCACCTTCTCTAAAAGCAAAATGTAACTGCTCTCGTGTGGGCCCCACACTATGGCCGCAGCCTCAATTTTACTTCTAACCAATGCCATGTACAATAGCCTAACAGTATTAGCATCCTGGAAGTCCCTGACATTGCGGATAACAAAACCCAACCTGCGGAATGATTCGACGGCCAATGCTGAAATATGGTCATTAAATGTAAGTCTCGAATCAAACAACACGCCCAGATCCTTAATTTCATTAACACGGGTAATAGTGTCTGGACCTAAAGTATAATCTGCGCGTATGGCATAAAAGGATCTGGAATACGACATAATGCGGCATTTGGCAGCGTTGAAGTGAAGCTTATTTTTGACACTCCATCTGTATACAGCATCTATGTCATCCTGTAATTTTTTGCAATCTGTAACATTTTTTATGGGGTGAATTAACTTAAGGTCGTCAGCATATAGGATGCACTTGGAGTTCTTCACTTCTTCTTCCAAGTCATTTATCATCATAATAAAAAGTAACGGCCCCAAAATTGATCCCTGACTAACGCCCGACCGTGTATGATACGATTTTGAAACATAGCTACCATATCGTACAAATTGCCTGCGATCATTTAAGTAACTGGAAAACAGTTTTAGCAACTTCGGCGACAACCCCAAACGGCACAACTTGCCCAACAGAATGTCGTTGTCAACCCTATCGAATGCTTTCATGAAATCAAAGTAAACAACGTCGATCTGATTACCCCTGTCGAGATTGCATGAAATTATATCCGTTGTAATCAATAAGTTTGTATGAACCGAACGTTGGGACCTGAAGCCATGCTGGGAATTACTCAAATATGGACGAATTTGACGGTTTATTTTTCCATGTAAAATCTGTTCAAAAACCTTAGCGACCGCCGACAGGATCGCTATAGGCCGATATTTCTCCACCGACAGTTTATCACTAGTCTTAGGGATCGGACAAACTCTCGAAAGCTTCCAGTCAGTCGGATAAGTACCGGTACAAATGATCAGGTTAAAAATGTGAACCAAACAATTTTCCAGCTTATCCCCGCAAGCCTTCAATATGTATGGAGGAATACCATCAGGGCCAACCGCTGATCTTGGCTTTAATTTAGACAAACCGGCCCTTACATCAGCGTAAGATACTTCACCCACGTGAATTAGATTGGCAGTCGAAGACGTATCCTTACTTATAACCTCTTTGTAGTTAAGGGTAGGTACGTCGGTAAGAAATACTCCTGAAAAGAAATCAGCAAATGAATTAGCTAGCTTGCTACCTTCGCAGGTCTTGCCACAATAGGAGATTTGCTGTTTTAAATCATTAGCTGATTTAAGACTGCCAATCAACTGCCAGAATTCTCGTGGATTACGTTTGATATTGATCTCTACTCGGGTGGTATAATCATCATAAGCTACAGCTAATCGTCTCTTTATTTCCTCTCTAAGTATGCTGAATGAGGTGTACGCCTCACGATCACCAGTGACCTTCCACAAGCGATGAAATTTTGATTTACGCCTTATATCTATAATTATGTCCGCAGTATACCACGCTGGATACTGTCTAGATATTCCCGTAGCACGACGTTTCATAGGGATGCAGGTATCAAATGCGCGATATATAATGTCGTAAAAAGCCTTGATTGCTTGATCCACCTCCTGACATTGAACAACAGTATCCCAACAAGCACTATCCAGACATATGTACAAGTTCAAGAAATCAGCTTTTGCAAAATTCCAGTCCCTGCAGGTATCTATGTTATGAGGAGGCAGACGATCAAGGGGGCGCGGAAAACGAAGACCATGTAGAGGAACTGTTATGTCGAGTGGCGGATGATAAGCGTCAGCATGTGGTACAAATCCGTCATCACCCGTCCCCTCCACCACCACCTTCCCCACAACATCCGAAATCAACACCACATCAAGTTTTCCACCATGAGCGTTAAATATGTTATTTACATCTGTCAGACCACAAGCACTCAGGAAATAACAAAAATATGCGGATACAGTCCTGGATGCACTGTTTAAATTTAAATCACCTATAATAATTACTGGACCTGTTAAACAAGATATTCTTAATTCTATTGTTAGGAACAGTCGCATATAAATATCATCACAAGAGTTGGGAGGCACATAAACTACGCATATATTAAAAGAAATGTTTCGAAAAACGCAAACGGCCCATAAATCTTCTCCATCATCTGTTTCCAGCGCGGTTTGACGTTGCAGCGTAATGTTTGAACGAGCCGCCAGCAGCACACCACCGCCTGCGCGTAAGGGTCTGTCACGACGTAGTATGCTCCAGTCCCAGGGGGTCAACTCAGAATCAACGACCGAGGCATCAAGATTGGTCTCAGTAGCAGCGATAAGAACACCATCTGTTAGAATTAGACTGTGTCTCCAGTACTTTAACTTAGTCTTGAGGCCCCTAACGTTTTGATAAAACAAATTGAGCATAGGGTTAGGTGACTTAACAGATGCCAGTCGCCCAAGCTTTCTGTGTTGCATATTACTTTTTGCCACTGGTCCTTGGGCCTCGAAAAAATGTCCATTCCTTTATTCTTGCGTTATTTGGCCAAATTTCTACAGAAAGACATTTATTATGAAATAAAGTTGGAACTCCAATCTTGAACGATTTATAGTTACCACGTGGTTTTAGCTCTTTGACGGTACATTTACCTACAGAACATATTTCACCTAAGTAACGCTCAATTTCGTCAGCTCCAGATTCCATGTTCCACAAATGTATATATTTTTGTGGTTCTACTGCCTTTAGCGTAGTGATATCTGGTCCTGCTTTGCCACGACAGGAGGAAGTCGGTTTTCGGTTTTGAACAGGTGTCTTAAACAGTAACTCTCGTCCACTAGTGCCAGATTTTTCTTTAGCCGATGATATTTGCGGTTGAATTCTTGTAGCATTAGGCTCGTTAGGCTCGTCACCTGTGTTTGTTGCAGCCTTAGTTGGCAGGTTAGCATTGTGTTTAGTAAATATTGGGGCAGAGGTGGCTTTGGCATAAGAAATAATCGGGTCCGGTGATTTGTTTATTCTTAGGGTGTTAAGATCCTCATGACCACTGAGTCCATCATGATTGGCAACATCCATTCTATAGAGTCGTTCTTCAATTACGCATAGTTTAGCACCAATATCATCAATTCTTTCGTTGCATAGCTGAGTACATTCCAGAACCCTTCGGAGATTGTCATTCATCAAAACAATTTGCTCTCTAAGATGAAATACCTCCTGAGTCAAGCCACTAATTTCGCTTGCATTACCATTACATTCATTTGTCCGAGTCCCAATTACGTTTATAGAATTGCAGCTTTTTCGAACTTTACGTCTAAAAGTAACATTTGACGGTTCGCCCATGTCAAAAGGGCTGGTGTTACCTGCAGCGGAGTTAAAAGTGTAAGAGGCTATGGAACTACGGCCTTTATTAAGGCAGGCCTCACAGCTCCATCTCTCTCTTCGGTCTTTTTCCATTAAACGAAATCTCTGCTCCGAGACATTAGCGCACGAAAGATCATAATAGTTGTCACAGCGCATGCAATGCATATAATAACCATCCAAGACTTCATCAAGGCATCTAGCACATTGCACGATATTTTTCCTAAAGTGCAACATGGCATTACCTTATCCAAGTAAAAATAGAAATATAAAACTTATTAGAACTTCGGAACGCACCTAGTTGTTTTAAACAACTTTTAGCCAACCTTTAAGGTTTATGTGTCAAAGGCCGTATAATTTGTTATTTCTAAACGAGTCTTAGTCCGTCAATTTTTTGACATCCAGATTGCCAACTTTATAAAAATAGATGTCACCATCATATGTATTGTTATTGTATTTTGATGACAGGTGACAGTTAACAGAAAGCAAATAAACGATGGCAGGTGACAGCTGACAGGTGACTGATGACAAGTGACAGCTGTCAGTCAAGCAATGATAAACAGCTGGTCATACGTCAAATACACAAATACAGTTTTTAGATGTTTATTAGCAATTTTCGCTAGTAAATAGGCGAATTGTTATATACATTTAATGAGGCGAAAAACACTGCGGATACCACACTAGTTTCACACGCGAAATACACACTGATTAATTAAATATTTCAATAATAATACGCGAGGTGAATACGCGAAGTACTGATGTCGCGGAGGTCGTTCGGAAACATCCGCACATATAAATTAAATAAATTATTGTGTCTCGACCAGGAATAAAACCCGGTACCTCAGCTTCTAAACCATAGGTCTTAACCACCAGACCACGGAGGACCACTTTTTATACCATATGAAACAAATAATTGAGACTATACCAGAAGTACTAAATACAGTTTAGGCACACTTCAAAGATCTTCTTCGACCTAAAATGACCTCAAGCCATATCGTTATCTGCAGACAATGACAACGGCCATCAAAGGGAATTAACAAAACTTTCGCTATCAGTTTTGACCATGCCCAAGACATCCATGACTAGAATCTTAATTTGCTTCGGTTTATTTATTCAATATGCCGTCTACAATCAACTGCTGACTTCTACCTTTTTTTGTCGGCCACGGTCTCGACTTAAGGTAGCGTGCACTTTGAATACTAATTTCGTTTATTTTGATGGAATCTGTGAATCTCACTCTCGTATCTTGATTAACTACAATAACATAATAACTTGAACAAAAAAAAAATTAAAAAAAATAAAATATATTATATTGGTTTATTCGATCGGTACAAAAACTATTTAACCAAAAGCTTTTTTTCAACAAGAAAAAAAACAACGCAAAATTTACAGATTACAGCTCCATTAAGAAAGGTTTTGCCAGGCGCCTTGCTGAAGGTCCCCATGGGCCCATCGTCTTGACCCCTGACGGTGCAAATTTAGGTTGGCAACTGAAGTTCTTAGCAGAAGACGCCGCATTTTGATAAAATCAATTCTATTATACATAAAATAAATTGTTAGTTTTTCGTCTTATTTCATTGCTACAAAATTATCTTAATTTTCCAAAGAATGGTTGTTATTTTCATAGAAAATGTTTGCTTTTTTTTTTTACTCCATCTACGACTTTTTACGAATTCTATCTTGACCTACCTATATATAAGTAATAAAGATGTAATAAAATTCATATAAAAAAGTAAAAAGTATCATCACGGCGGTGTCCCTTTCGAGGTGGTGAAAGATATATATATATATATAATATTTTATAACAGACAGCGATAACTAAAAAGTTTTAATAAACTTCTTTTTAAATGATCATTTTTATAGTTAAGTATAGACTTAAACGTCAATAACCAGTAGCAGCGACAATAAAGCTGTAGGGTATATCTATAATGTTTTATTTAATTAACTAAACGGATTTATAAATTTCAACAAAGATTGCACGAATTCGCGACGCGCTGAGATGCTCTTTTGAAATCGCACCCAAACATAGATATCGTAATCCTTTTGGTCGTGTGAGATCACACAGTATGGTTGACGACCTTCATTTTACAATATTCTCAATAAGAGTAATTATTATTAAACGACCTTCATATGAAGGCATAAAAGGTTCGCTAAATAAGACAGTTCACTTTTACCTACGGTTGGTAAAGAAGTATGAACAGGTATATTTTAATTTAAAATTAACGCAATTTGGAAAAGTGAAATAAAAGAAAGAAATGTCCCTTTTTTATTACCACTAAGTCAGAATGCATAGTGCGGTTGAAATGACGCTTTCCTTAAAATCCAAAAGGGTACGCGGTTTGGTTAAAGTTCCACTAATACCAACTTGTGGGACTATAAATTGTCATTAAAATTGTCATCAGACCCTCGCCAACGTGGTGTAGACGAAATTCTCCAGATATGTATTCTGGAAGTCCCATCTCCAACAGTGGATGACTAGGACTCTGCGTTTTAGGGGCTGTGATGTAAAGTCAGAATATGAATTAAATGTTTAGCACGAGAACCAAAACGGGCGAATGAACTGCATCATATTAGAAAGAAAAGTAGAATTGTAATTCAATGATTTTCCGCGGATAACTATACGTGTATAATTAATATGATATTAAAAACAAGTACACAGACTTAAATGCAATAAAAGTTGTAAACATAAGTGGAAGACTAAAATTAAATAAGTAATCACTGAAAGTATAGTAAAGAGTCAAAAAAGGAAATTGATAAATTGGATGAAACAAAAATATAGGTATCCATTAATTTTATGATAATCCATCATTTGTATGGCGTCGTGGTTATAAGTATTACCTCTAATATACTAACAAGTATTTAATATTATTTATGTATTTATATTTGGACAACTTACTGCTATGATGGCAATTAGCAGTTTCCACATTTAGTTTTTATAATTTAAACGGGTCTTTACGCGATTTACCTTAGAGACATATTTCTCTCGACGTTTCAGCCAAGTTGCATTGGCCGTGGTCACGGGTCGACTGGAGCTATACGGTGTAGTCTCGTACATACTGAGCGGTAGATGTAAACCTACCCACTTATCACAAGAAACGTCGGTAGAAATATGTCTCTAAAGTAAATCGCGTAAAGACCCGTTAAAATTATAAAAAACTAATATGAATGTGCGCGAAAGTTTAAAAAGTTTAATTGCACATTTAGTGTAAATAGCTTTTAAAAGCACCGTAGAAAATACAAATAATCAAATGTTAATGTGCGACCAAAAATAAATATAAAAAAATACAATAGAGAAAATTTACAAGTATAGAAAGACTACATACTCGTACAGACATACGAGTATATATTCTATATTCGCCTAAAGTGCGAATCCAAAAGAATTGATCGTTTTGTTATCTATATAAACCTTTACTTTGACCTTGCTTTATGCACATTTTGCTCAGTCGTGTCCGTCTTTCCGTCAGTGAAAGGAAACGTCCTTGACTCCGCATGTAGATCAAATAACATATGATCAATGTTTATCATAATTTATCGCCTTTCGTACGATAGTCCATCTATAGAATCCACGAGGCTTGCATTTTAAATTTCCATATACTCGTATAATATTATACTTAGCTGATTTTGGTTAAGCTTTAGATAACGTTTTTATTTACCAAATAGGAGCATTATTTATACAGTTATTTATGTGCACAATGAAATTAATAAGTACAAGGTTATCAAAATTAAATAATTAACCAGAACTTTTACACAGTACACTTTTTAGTTTATATATATATATATTTACTGCAGGGTTATGTTTTGGCACCACAATTATTTTTAAAGAAACTAGATGCAGTTATGATTGATGCGGAAATTATTATGACTAGGAAGCTGTTTGGTCTTTGACATTTTACTTGGCAGGTTACGAATTTGATTATGTTAAATAAGACCTCACATCAATGTAATCTAATATTTGAATAACCCTGAAGTCGGTAATGGTTAGAACTTGTAATGTTCGTATATTTTTGACAGAATGATTACTTTTAAACACTAAACGTGACGATGAATCGTGACAAGATCTTTAATTTTGAAAATCATCACGACTTACCACAGTTTTTCTTTGTGGAATTAATATGATCATTAATGTGAGATACTTAACATCAGGTGATGTTTTTTATTTCATGTAAATTCAGGTTTCAGAAAGGATGAATAAAATAATTCATTAAATTTATATTTGTGGTATTTCTAGAGTTATGTACGCTAGAGACTTCGACGGGCTTGGCAATTATCAGGCAGGATGGGCCTATAGCAGGGGTCGGCACGGCAAATCAACCTTTAGTCGAAGGAGTCAGAAATTACAATGTACAAAATTTCAAAGTTTTTAAAGAGCCTCTATTTTTTTTCCTTGTTAACAATAAATACAACAGTGACGTCGCGTGTCATGGAGGAGGGGTGCGGTGAGAGAGAAGCGGCTGAGAGATAGAAATGGTGCCTAATCCTCAGAATTTAATTCAGAACGAATGGAATGTTTTTTTAATAGAAAATTTATAATATTTGCGTATGGAACTAAAGAGCTTCACATCCAAAAAGCCGCATGTTGCCGACCCCTGGCCTATAGTAAAGTTATCTGTAATTGAAACGGTTAGATCGATTTCGATCGTACCACATAGGTAAATTCGACGCCATTTTTAGCTTTAATCGTAACAATTACAGAGTCTTCATTTTGCTGCAACTCAGCCTTAATCGTAGATACCCGGAACTCCAGTCCAAGCATTAACTAATACAGCTGACGTCTTCAAAATACTTTACGTTATTACTAAAATCACTTAATGACCAATTTGATCCAACCTTGACTCTGGTTTATGGATATTTTATGATAAAAAATCTTAAGTTTAATAGTCTAAGAGCGACCTTCATCGATCGGTTATCCGAATTAAATCCACTTTTGATATAATAAAATGCGCTAACAAACGCAACGCATTACCTAAGGAAATATTTTATTTTATTATGGCACAAACAAACAGTCATTACAAATGAAGTTAGTATA
This sequence comes from Tinea semifulvella, assembly GCA_910589645.1. NCBI lineage: Eukaryota > Metazoa > Arthropoda > Insecta > Lepidoptera > Tineidae > Tinea > Tinea semifulvella. Next base: position 13,073,118 of record OU342592.1, on the reverse strand, counting down.
TTAATTATTATTATATTTATTTTATTTATTTATTTAAAACTTTATTGCACAAAGTACAAAGGCGGACTTAATGCCCGAAGACATTCTCTGACAGCCAAAGCTTGGGGCCAAATTTAACCATATATAGATGCAATCATAAAGATAATAATAATAATATAATTATTGAAAATTAACAGTAAACTAATATATACTTACATCAATACAGAGCATTTAAGTTGAAAGTTAGGCAACTGGCAATATGAAACATTAAATTTAAATTAAATTAATATATTATTAATAATAATAATAATAATATTCTTATATATACAACAATACATACAACTACAAATACACATACATTCAAATATTAAATTTAAAAAAAAATACGTATACTACACACTATATACATACATAGATATATACACTACATACAACATTTACTTACATACGCTATGAGGAGCTCTTTAAGAAATGAGACTAAACCATTATACATGTATTTTTTATTCTAATGCACCCGCTATTGTACTCCCAAAGGTCTAGTATAAAATGAGCAATATATACCTACTTTATAAATGAATAAAACTTCATAATTTTGTGGCTTTAACAAAACTTTTTTTACAATATCATGACAGAATTAATGAAAGCATTAACCCTGTGTTTGACTTGTCGCTTTAAGCGCTTTTTTTCACTTTATTTGCTTTCAAGTCGAACATAGCATAAGTATTATACCTATTTAATTTATTTCCGTGTCCTTTCTAAGCCAAATAATTTATGTTGTAATTGTACGCATACTATTAAGCAATTTTATTATTAAGCAAGTGTTACATTTAATAATAAAAGTAAAGTATCATCACGACTGTATCCTTTCCGGGATGGTCAGAAACCACGCTTTAAAGAAGCGGATTCACATTAAGCCTACCACAAGTGGCAAGCTCGTCGATGTCTCTAGCGTACCCAACTCGAAAAATATATTAAAAATAGTGTCCCGAACCCGGTCTAAATTCACGGATTTAATCGCTAGACTACGGAGGTAGATTTTATTATAATTTTAATAAAAAAGTTATGTGGTGATTTCCTTTAATAGCATCAATAAATCACCAAAATGAATAAAATGTTTCTAAGTCGCTGTTTTGTCTAACCTATAATCAGTAATAGTAAAATTTTCTTTTTTTAAAATCAAACATAGAGTAAAGGTTTCGTCACCATTAACCAAAAAACGTAGTATCGATTTTGTTACGTCACATCAAATCGATTTTGACAAAATCTAGTTTAAGAATTTAATTATTTTGTTTTTTGCATGTAGCGATTTGAATCGATACTAGCCAAGGATGAATGTTTTCGTTTGCAACCGGCATCCGTTGCCTTACACTATTTTTAAGAAAATAACTGCCAAACTTCCTTTCTTACTTTCTTTCGCTACAACATTTTCCCATCTGGTAAATTGTTTCTAATGCCATATATATAAAATAAAATAAAACATTTTTGCCATTAATTTATTAAGTTCTTGTATTTCATTTATATGTAACGACATGCATTCGATGCAGTTACAGTTTAAGTTGCTACCATCGCATTCATTAGAAGTGATCGTGCAAATAAACTTTAGCACTTGCCCGTCTTGACTGTCTAAAAATGTGCTGTTTGCCACGTTTCGCGATTTAAGGCGCAGAACTAATAGACAAATCAGTTGGAGGTGTCGTACGAATAGACAAATTAGGTTCGACTACGAACTAATAGGTTTACGATTTAGATTAGTTTCGTAGGAATGTATTTATATCAGTTAGGGTCTATATATATATACATATATCAGTTCATATATATAACTTAAAAGTTTTATTTACATGCGTATGTCAATGCCATCGCTTATAAGGTACGAGTATATATGTACAGTCAGCAAAAAAAAGTCTAACACTCAATATCTATCAACACCCAAGGGTACATAACAGTACGCCTGAAAATACAGTCTCAGATTTAAAATCCTGAGTAAAAAAATGGCAAGTTGGCTGATGCCTTTTATTTCTAAGAAGGTAGTACAAGGGGCAATGACCCTTAGGCAAAGATCAAATATAAGATAGAACGGGCATTGTTTGTTATTTTCATACAAAATGTTTGTTACATTTTTTTCTGTCATCTCCATTGATCTTCTTCTCTTATTGAAGAAAAACGTGTTTTACACTTTGGTAGCATGCAGTTCGGCGTTTTGTTAGTGAAACAACAAAATCAATTTGAAAGTGCACGGCAATGCACTGTCAGTCATACTTAGTTTAAAAAAAAAACATTCAGTTTTTTTAAATGTATTTAAAAATCTAAAAAATACCTTCATGCTTCGCCTATGTACATAGTACATCATTTATCAAAATTTTATTATTTAAGAATTCTATGATTTTGTAAGTGGTAACATTTAACATGATTTACCGACCGAAATCGCTAAGTGGAGACTGCCGGCCCTGGTAGATGTGCAAAGATGTGCATATATATTTTTTTTCATACCTTTTATTGTTGGTAGGTATGTTTATATTTAGGTAAATTTATATTGTATTGTAAAAATAAGAATAATAATAATTTATCAATATTTGGGACATAGGATCAGCATTGCCATTCAACGTGGCAATGCTGCCAGTATTCTTAGCACTTTGCCCATTGGTAGCGATTTGGAGTTTTTTATTTTATTTATAATAATTTTATATAATATATAATTATTTTGTATTTCCTTTATTGTATTTTTTAGTTATATTTTTAATTATTAAGTAGTTTTTTTTTTATTAAAGTAATTTATATGCTTTAAAAGTTTAAGTTTTCGGTTTAATAAATAATTTAAAAAAGTAAAAAAGTATCTTCATGACCGTTTCCCTTTCAGGGTGGTCAGAAACCACGCTTATAAATAAGCGGATTTACATTTAGCCAACTTTACTATAGGCCAATCATGACAAGTCGCAAGCTCGTCGATGTCTCCAGCGTAACAAACTCGAAAAATATCACAAATAAATTAAATATTAATTAAGTTTATTTATTTAAATTTTTAGTCAAGTAATAAATACATTTTATTTAAATTAATAAACTTTATTGTGTCCCGACCAGGAATCGAACCCGGTACCTCCGAGTGTAAATTTACGGACTTAACCGCTAGACCACGGAGGCAGTTTATATATAAATAATTTAGTTTTATAAAAATCATTGTAATTATAATTAAAACAATGTAATGTGACAATACAGAAGAGTCCGTGAAGGCCAAATTGTAATAAATGATTTGACTATGAGCTTAGGTGATTTGGCTTGTCTTTTGCTGAGTGTACCGATAACTGGAGCAAATTGTAAGCGTCAGTAAAGATCGAGCAAGTGTTAGTGGGCTAGTGTTACATTATGTAAGTAATGTCGGTCAATGTCGCAAATTACCAGCAAACTCACTCTTGTTATTACCGTTGCCACAATATGGCTTGTTGAGTAACGGCTTCTGGTTTTAATTCAACAATGTTACTTTATTGATAATGCAATTTAGGCTTTGAATTACACTCTCATTAACGTTGCGACTTATAAGAAGAATAAAGTTCTACGTTCAGTTGCTCTAATAATATTTATTTATTTTTATTTATTTAAAAACTTTATTGCACTTAATGCCGCTAGACATTCTCTGACAGCCAAACCTTTAGGACATTTAGACAGTATAGAATAGATGGTAGGTGCAATCATTAATAAAGTTATTCTTAACAGTATTAATACATACATAACAATATTACATACTAATACATATACAAATACATAAATACGCAATATATAAATATATACATATATATAAACATAAATTACATCATAAATAAACAATAATATAAAAATAAAACTACTTACATGATGAGGGATATAATAATAAAAATGCATAATATAATCAGTATTTTTTTTATACTAGCACGACATGTGAACCTGCGCCCACCTGATTATAAGTAGCGCAGGGTCCATGAATGTTAGCAACTGCAATCAGCCACTCATAACTGGCATCAGTCCCTAACATTATGCCGGCTTGACTGAGCATTACGGCTATTCGAGCCTGATCCCTAAATGTGTGGATACACTTTACTGGGTTTATCGGTACGAACGGTGGATACTTCTCCGCCCCGGCAAACTGGGCAAATTACCACCATTCGTCCGCCTACCACCTATATTAGTATCTACGACCGGAGTTAATACCCAAAACATTACATGACAGCCTCACAACTATCAATTTACATTTAGCCAACATGACAAGTGGCAAGCTCGTCGATGTCTCTAGTGTACCAAACTCGAGAAATATCAAAAATAAATAGAAACCCGACCAGGAATCGAACCCGGCACCTCCGCGTCTAAATCCACAAACTTAACAGCTAGACCACGGAGGCAGTCAAAACTATCAAAGAAATAAATTACAATCCTTAATATTTGCCGTATAATAGTCAGGAAGTTTGTAATTAAAGAACCACTAAACACATTGCCGAGGCCCGTGAGCATCATTAGGTTAGCCGGCTAAATGTCGAGATTCTTTAAGAAAAAAAAGTAAAGTAAAGTATCATCACGACCGTTTCCCTTTCGGGGTGGTCAGAATTTAGCCAACTCTACTATAGGCCAATCATGACAAGTGGCAAGCTCGTCGATGTCTCCAGCGCGGCGTACCAAACTTGAGAAATATGACAAATAAATTAAATATTATTTAAATGTATTTATTTGCATTAATAAATATTTTTGTGTCCCGACCAGGAATCGAACCCGGTACCTCGGAGTCTAAATCCACGGGCTTAACCGCTAGACCACGGATTCTTTAGGAATTTGCAACAATAATAAAATACCACAGAACAAATTCTTCTACCTCTCTTCTCTCCACGATAGGTCGCTGCGGTCATCGCATAACGATGTACTTGCTATACCATCTCACCACTCTAGTTTTATATCCGACTCATTTGCAGTTGTTGCCGCAAATCTGTGGAACAACCTGCCCTTAGATATCCGACAAGCGCCCAACAGAATGCTATTTAAAAGAATGGTCTTCACACACTTCTTGAATAGTTCCTAACAACTGTAAGTAATATTGTATATATGTATGTATTATTATTTATTTGAATTTATTATTATTATATATATTTATGTTTTGTATTAGTATTAGATTTATATTTAGTAGAATTTTAATTATTTGTTTTCCTGTTTAAATATTTGCACCACATACCATGTTCGTAATGTCCCTAAGGTTGACCGAGTAATAATGTCTAGCGGCATTAGGTCCGCCTTTCTACATAGTGCAAAAAGTTTTTAAATAAATAACAATATCAAGATCGAATTGAGAACATGAAGATATAAACAGCGCCATGGGGTGCTACGTAACGGAACTACAAAGTGACAGTTCGGCTATATGTTTTTTTTTTTTAATACTGCGCTTTTTGTTAGTCATCATCATCATATCTGTAGTCTCCTAGACCTATGTTGGAGATGGTCCTTCCAGATTTTTTATTGAATTGACTACATTGGGTTGGCGAGGGTCTGATATATTTTTTTCTTTTTAATGACAATTAACGATTCCACAAGTTGATATAAATGGAACCGGGACCCTCGTCATCTCGTTTGGACAGGCAGCGTAGCGAGTGTAGGCCGAATTCTCCAGATATATGTTCTGGAAGGCCCATCTCCAGCAGTGGAGGTCAGGACGCTGTGTTACAGGGCTGTAATGAATGTTGCGATACTCTATTTTTTTTTGTTGTTTCCGAGCATGTTAATTAGCTTAATAAGTTTTTAAACTTAAATAACATTAGCATAATCAATTTTGAAGTAGAACAATAGATTGCGTTTACTCCTCTGCGCATAGCATAGGTACTATTATACTCACTGATCATTGTGATGCAGATGAGCGCTTAGTGGCGGCCATGTCAAGGGCATGCAGTAACCCGGTAAAATTAAATAAACCATTTATTGCATATTGATATTATAGGTATAACATTGTTAAGGGTTTTAACTGATTTAGTCATTTAGCCATAAGCCCTTGATAAAAGGAAAGGCCCTAAAGAACCTAGTGTAGTATTCTCTGAACCTAGATTTTGATTTATGGACATAGAATAATAAAGTCTAGAATCATATATACAAAAAATATCCAGTCAACTTTATCACAAAAAAAATGTTGTGTGTTTAAACGGTAAGCCACTGTTATTTTTGTTAACGGAATTATAATAATAATAATATGTTGATGCTTGTGTGTGGCTAGTGTTCAGGTTCTCATGGTGTGGCGTGTCCGGTGGTCGCCCCTTCCTTAGAAGGTCATTGCAGTGGTGGCACGTGTGTCGGGTCCCGGTCTGCACCCTAAGGGCCTGGTTGAGCGGGGCCCCGGGACCTCTGCCAAACACGTTCAATTTATTGTTCTTAAATTAGCAGAGGTTTTTGCGTTTTGTCTACTTTCGGGTTACACATGGGCATGTAGTCTATCTTAAGTCTGACTTGACTGGTGGGTTACCGCAGTACTGATACAGGTATTGTAATCTCATAACTAAAGTTAATCATTTATCGTTGTGGTGCAGTTCTGTTTATGTTTTATTTTGTAAATCTAATATAGCTGAGTTTTTCTTGCAGATTTCTTTCTCAGTCAGATTAAACATTAACATGTCACTGGAATCTTCTAAGCTGCTGGGCTTTTGCTAGCAGCTTACTTATTGGACCACTTTGTCTTCCACTAGCAGGAGTAGAATCATTTAAAATAATTAAATTAATGACGTTTTAAAAATGCCTTTAATAGGTTTACGTGAATAAAGATAATTTGACTTTGACTTTATTATCGATCATTTCTTTTGTTTTTCCAATACATTGTGTCATTCATTAATTGCCTAGTCTAGACATTCTAAGTAAATGGAATATTAATTTTAAATATCAAAACAAAATCTCGACAATTGAATTTAGTAAGTTTATGTATGAAGTAACACACAGACTCGTATTGTGGCCAATGTCAAGCCCTTTCCATGGCCGAACAACACGATTTTATTTATAAATATTGAAATGTTAGTTTATTATGTAAACAATATAACATAGTTTGGTAAACACCATAAATTCTTGAAGGTAAGTAAAGTCTAAGATCAAAACAAAGTCGACTACTTTTTGGGTGTTTAATTACATGAATTTATTATCGAAATAAGGGCCGGTAACTAAATCCTTATACAATACAGAAATTTGTCTGGTAACGCGTCCAAGTGAACGAATGCCACTAGGAAAGGATTTAGTCACCGACCTTAACCCCGTTAATATCCTACTTGTCAAAAAACACTCTTTGTAATATTTTTCTAAAAAAGTCATTTGACTTTTTTAAACAATGATATCGCAAAAATTAAACGCGAGAGATTTACCTGGTAACCGATGAAATATTGTAATATTATTATATCGATCTTACAATAATTTATATAGTTATTTTAAACTACATACTTATTACAAATAGTACTTGTAAATGAAAAAATATATAACAATAAACGTGCTTGCCAAATAATTAATCGCTCGTATAAGATAAAAAACTACTCAATTTTTGCGTTTTTAAATAAACAATGCGACATAAGTAGTAAGTAATATTGCAACTTTCCCACTATATTGCACCAATTCACGCCGCGGCTTTAACTGTCTTTGACATATATAAGATTGTACGAGCCCAACTTACAATGCAGTTTATTCATGCTGAACAAGGTGGTCTGGTAAAAATAATTGAAATGCATTAGAAATAGTAGCAAAGTTTTGGATTAGGATGCTGTCGAAAGTTACAGCCGGTTTACAAATCAATTATCAGACACTAAAAACATAAATAAAGGCAAGAAAAAATAAGTTTTAAATTTAAAATTCGTTCACAGTCATGTAGCAAAATACATCAAAATACTATGCAAACATTGGTAATTAATTAAGGTGGCATATTTAGTATGTTTCAGTAGCTCTAGCACGCACGAACTCTGTTATGCATAATATATATATAAGCATCAAATCAAATAAACATTCTCTAAATCGATTCTAACGGTACCGTTACCACCTACTTAAGTGACTTTGTACGTAGTGAAGTCGGTACAACGCGATTCTAGTTTTAATTGGAGTATACATTATTATTAAATTTTCAGTTTTACAGCTCGAAAATAAACATTTACGTTTCGGAGTTTTCGTTTCGGTGCGTGCCAGAGCTACAGATGAAAATAATACTGTGATTCTTCCATACCCAAATTTTAGGGCCACTATATAGGTTGGAATAAATTGCTATATGTCTTTGACATGAGGTTAAGTCTCACTACAAATTAATAGGAAATTCATTCCTATGCTTAAAGCAATATTGTTAATTTATGTTTAACTCGAATTGTGAGTAACTATGGCAAGTTGCAATGTCAGACGTATGAAATTGGATCATTTGTTTTTGTCAGTATTTTACCCACGATCGTTTGTTGGCAATGTATTATTATTTTCATATGTATACGGTTTAGCTAGTGTGCTAGCTCGTTCACGTGTACACGGTTTGCACACGGAGGTCGGTTGTGTTTTGATAAGCTCTGAAGAAATTCTTCCTTCTGCACCCGCTTATTACAGATCTGTCACAAATATTATTGGTAGAAAATGCATATACAGAATTAAGCTCGCCTATGTACCTGCACTTGTTTTGGTTTTGTATAATTTGACCGCCTCCGTGGCCTAGTGGTAACAAACGTTGCCGTGAACTCGGGAGGTCGTGGGTTCGATTCCCACCGGGAGCAAGTTGTACATTGTATAATTTGTCTCGGTCTGGGTGTTTATATGTATAATATGTATATATTTACAAAAAAAAAGTACAATATGTAGTTTATCAACCATCTAGTTTCCGTAACACAAGCCTCGTAGCTTACCGCGGAAACTAGATGGCGGTGTGTGACCTGTCTGGAAATATTTATTATTATTATTATTATAAATAATTTATTATTATTATTATGCTGCGATGTTCTTTTCCCATATATGTATATGTAGGACGCACTTCTACTAGTCAATTGAGCGACTAGTCAACACATCAATTGAGCGTTGACAACGCTGTTTTACCCTGGTTAATTATAAAAACTATTATGATTGCGCACTAAAGTTTAATATTTGAAAGAAGAAAGAATTTGTCTTTTTTCGAACATACTGCGGGAAATTACCGGGACCCTGTGATGTTATCGGTCGAATAGCATTTCCCCGCGCTCGACGTGCCGTTTTGCGCTCAATCATAATAACTTCTATGTTCCGCGTATTTAATTAAAAACTTTTAAAATATTAGGTCGCCATATTGTTGCACCTCGAACACAATCATAACCGGCAACGCACTGTCATAGACAAATTCATTCTGTGACGATTGGCCTTACTTTGATCTTAATTCTTTTGACTTCTTACCCCGTCTTGGTATTTAACGTTTTTGGCCTGATATCAATTTCGAACGGTAGTGTTGTAACGGACAGTTACATAAAGGGACATTAAAATAATCTATGATCAATATTTTGATATACTCCACGTGATTGGTAGTTAGCTTGTCACATTGATTATTTCAGCCAATGTCGTGCCTCATAGGAACACGTAATATATGTCGAAAGATAATTTGCCTTATTGGTACATGCCAGGGTTCGGACCGCAACCATTTGGATTGGAAGGACAGCGTTCTTACAACTGGGCCAATTAATTAATAGGTTACATTAGCTAAAATAAATCTATTATGAAATTGTTTTTGTTTTGCAATCTATCTCAAGTTGTGTGCACTCAGCTACTGGATCAGTTTCCTTTCACTAACACACTACAGAACTATTATTTAAATATAGTACAGATTTATCGTTCTTAAGCGGCACCACTTAAATGTACACGAGGATAGTGAAAGATAGGAGAATTTGGCCTACACTCGCCACGCTAGCCAGACGTGTTGACGAGGGACTGATGTCATTTTTTTTGTGTAAACAGTACTGTATACTTACCTAGTTTCGTATTTGTATATATATATATATATATATATTTATGTATTTAAGTAGTCATAACGATTATTATGTATTGTATGTAAATTGTATATTTATAATAATGCACCCCGCAAATCCTCTACCACACTCTAAAAGTTAGCTGTTATAAAATGCCGAAAGGCATTAAGTTCGCCCTTGTACATTACTTTTAAGTTTTTTGTGCAATAAAGAGTTTATAAAAAATAAAATGAAAATTTTAATGACAATTTATTAACCGGGACCGACGGCTCAACGTGCTCGCCGTGTGTGGTGTTGTAAATCTATGACAAATGTACGAGTACTTAAGGGGGGTTTGAACCAACCTTTTTAGAATTTCAAGGAAAGCATTCCTACAATCTAACCACCACCGCTCGAAATACATATAGGCATTTGTCTTACTGCCGACGATAAACTAGAAGCAAGTAGACCTAGAAACTAGAAACGAGTTGATGGGCAGCGAGAAGCGTGTTTGTAGTTCCCATAGTTTTGTCGCTGGGCTATAAGCAAGTATGCGAGTGCGGCGGGCGACAGATCCGAGATCATTCTATAATAATTGCTTCTTATCGATGTTCGCGTATTTTGCAAGGTTTTCAAGCTAATTAACTAATACATATTTATTCAGTTGTCACGATACCTTTGTTCATAATATATTACTTTGCGTCTGCTATGACGACATTCATGATTTGTCATTTAATAAATTGTGTAAGTATAAGTTATTTAAAATATTAATATTTTTATTTTATTTTGTTTTCCTTTATTTTATATTATTTTAGTTTTTAGGTGTATTTAAATTAAGTAGTTTTTTATGTTAATTAATATGTTTTAGAAGTTTAGTTTTTTGTTGAATTAATAAATTAGTTTTTTTTAATCAGAGATTGTTTCAGGTTATCTATTACTTACCTTTTACAATAAAGAAGCTGATGTGATATAAAATTACATTTTTCAGACAGAAAAAAAATGTATAAAAAATATAATAATTCATCACCACCCCTAGAGCTCCACTGTTTGTGATGTTCCTTCCAGAACATATATTTAGAAATCGCTAGTCAGACGGGTTGGCGAGGATCTGATGACAATTTGTTAACGATTCTACAAGTTGGTATTAGTGGAACCGGGTGCTCTCCGATGCAGCTGTAAAGGGGCGTTGTACTTGTGGTACATATATGAAAGTAAAAATATGTCCAAAATCTATGTTTTTTTTTTAAAGTAGACTTTATTTCACAAATGTACTACACTCAGATATCTTTTTTTTTTGCAAAAGCGTTGTTAAACCCTCTTGCAGAAATAGCTGCAGGTGTATCTAAATTTGTCCAAATTTTTTAAAAGTTAATCAACAATACCCCCCGTAACCTTGTTATTGGCCGAAACGTTTCATTAGACACTGGACAAACAACGGACGTGTCAAAACATTGCTCATTTAACTTACCTTAGTTAAGAAACGTGAATAATTGCACTTTATAAATTACAAGTTGACGATAATATTTGTTTATTATCATTTTAAACTGCCTCCGTGGTCTAGCGGATAAGTCCGTGGATTTAGACTCGGAGGTACCAGGTTCGATTTCTGGTCGGGACACACATTAATAAATACATTTAATTAACATTTAATTTATTCGTGATATTTCTCGAGTTTGGTACGCTGCAGCTGGAGACATCGACGAGCTTGCCACTTGTCATGATGGACCTATGGCAAAGGTGGTTAAGTAGAATCCAATTCTCCAAAAGTGTGGTTTCTGACCACCCGAAAGGGATACGGTCCTTTATTATCATTACATCCTTTAGAACACAGTCCTAGACATCCACAGCTGGAGATGGGCATTCCATAACATTTTTCTAGAGAATTTGGCCTAGACTCGCCACACTGCTGTTAGTAAGTTAACCTAACCTAACCTAACTTACTAACTTTATACCAGTTTGTGGAATCGTAATAATATTGACATTAGACTCGCCAACCCGTCTGCCCAGTGTGGCGCGAGAAAAGGTCAAATTCTCCATAAATATGTTCTGGAATTATCTACCTGAACATAAGGTATGAAGAATGCTTCAGGGCATTCGTTCATCTATAGAAGTGTCTTTTTTTTTCTTTTTTTTTTTTTTTTTTTTTTTTTAAATACTAGCACGACATGTGACCTTGCGCCCACCTGATGGTAAGTAGCGCGCAGGGTCCATGAATGTTAGCAACTGGAATCAGACCCTTATGTCCGACATCAGTCCCTAACACTATGCCGGCTTGACTAGATGCCTTTTCACACTTCGCTTGAAGGACTCCAGGTTATAGGAAAGTGGAAACACAGAGGCTGGAAGAGCATTCCACATCTTTATTGTGCGACAGATGTATGAGTCACCAAATTTATAGGTACGCGAAGGGATAGTGACTACGGTATGTGGGTGCATAGTCTTTCCTCTAGAACCGGTCCACGCCAAAGCCTGTCTCGATTCTGCAACATTCAATGTGTTTAAATAATTATTGAAATAAAAATAAATAAATATAGATTAGTTATTGCGCACATAAATATGGTCATTATTACGTCATGTTAAGATATGATGGTATTAATGACGAAATAGGGGGTCTACTCTTAATATTGTTACCTTCGGACATACACATAATATTTATTTATTACAGGAAAACTTACAGCTAGATAACAATATAAATGAATAGATATAATAAAAAATGAGCCAATTAAAAGTTTTCGCCTATAGCAACTAAATACAATAATACACTGACAAAAATATTAAAACAACAAAAGAAACAAAAAGAACAAATCCTAAAAATATACAGAAGCCGGAGGGTTAAAGAATTGAGAAGAAAGTAGACGCCTTACTGTTGAAGGCTTCATAGCAAAAATATCAATGTCAACATTGTCATCACCAATCATCTCATTGATACAACAACTAGTTCTAATAATAAAAGTATTTTGTCTGTAGTTACTGTGCCCTGTAGGTATTTTTAGTAACGGCCCAAGCCGTATCATTTTATGCGATGGACTAATAAATATCGTCCTAATCCGGCGATGCCTTCTTGTGGCGCGATAAAAATACTCATATAATAATAATAATAACGTTTATTTACCAGATAGATTTTACATAGTTAAATACAATCCAATTATTAAAACTAATATTCACAGTAAAACTAAGAACTAGGTATATAAAATAAAATTAAGAAATAAAGAAAACGAAAATTAAATATCTATACTGGGACTATGATAGTCTCGCCATAGTTGGTGCAGCGGACTACCTGGCCAGTCACGCACAGCTAATATTATTTTTACTTTAGTATAAACTGTGCTCGCGCGATGACTTCATTACAGCCCCTGGAACACAAAATTACTAATGGCAATTTATTAACGATTCCACACGTCGATAGGTATTAGTGGACACTCCAAAGGGATTAGTGATTAATTTCGTCGGCAGCGAAGACGTATCATTTATTCGTGCGATCGTTAGGCAATTATATATGACGACGGAATTCGGAATATCACATACTGGATTTTTTAATTACAATTAATAACGCCTGTGCACTCGTCTACTCGTATATTATTATAAAATTATTTACTATAATAATTTTAATATACTTATTGATTCCTTAGGATGTAATAATTAAAATTCCGATCGTATTATTCAATCGTTTGGCTATCAGAGAATGTCTAGCGGCATTAAGTTCACACATAGTGCAATTAAGTTTTAAAATAAATATAATAAATAATCTCAAGTTTCGGAGTGAGACTAAAAAACTTAAATTCTATTGTGACCAAATTATCTATGCTCTTTCTTGTAAATCCACAAAAACTATCTTTACAGACTAAAAACATAAAAAGAAAAACGAAATAAACTTCTTCTTTTAGATACAAGTCTCGAATTATTTTACTAATATCCATACTAATATTATTAATTTGATAGAAGCTTTGTCAGTAAGTATGTATATCGGTTTGTTTGTCTTTCACGCCTAGCTAAGTAGTGATCGATTTTGGCTGAAATGTTTATTGGACGGAAATAGCATCTGAACACAAGATGTGACCTCAAATCCTAATATAACATGTGACTATAAATGACCCTAGGACCTTTGTTTTTTTTGCAGATCACCGGCCGTGTAAAGTCCGTGTAACAGCTAGTTAATAAAAAATATACATTATTATTAGATATAAATAATAATTTAAAATTTGTAAAATTATTACGGCCAGTTGCAGAAAAGCTGGTTATCTGTTGACATGTTTAACCTATGTTTATGAGGCACGTCATTGGCTGAAATAACCAAAATGACAAGCTAACTACCAATCACGTGGCGTATATCAAAATATTATATTTTATTTATTTTGTACGAATATATGGAAACTTTGTTGGTTTGTGTAATTTCTATAATTTTATTATTGAAATTGTGGTTTATAATGTCTATGTTTTCTAAATAAAGAAAATAAATAAATAAACACCTTCTAAAATCCGCAGACATTAAGAGTAGACCCACCATGAACCATGAACATTGAATTTAAATGGCTTTACATAAATACATGCCAGTGTTGACCGCTCGTCATCCATCAATGTTATTGCCAGTGCTATGTCCCGTTTCGTTGAGATATGTCCCGGATTTTAACACTTCATACTGACCCATCATGTTATTATGTTTCTTTTCGTGGTTTACATATGTACTAAGGCTGGGTAGTACTAAAATAATAGTAACTATCATAATTAATAAATTGATCAATTATTAAAAATGTTTTAATTAACAAAAAGTACAAAAATATTCAAATAAAGAATTTTATAATTTGCCGCCAATTCTAATTTGGTGGGAACCCGTAGTAGCGCTGCTAAAACTTGAAAACTTTTCTTGTATGACGTTACGCTTCTTCTTGTATTATGTTCCTTAAGTCAGAATGCGAAAAGAAGTCCGAGTCAAAAATAAAATACAATCTATTAATGTCAATAAAATCTTTTAATTTAAACGTCGCTCTGTCATTGAGAAAGGAGAGAAGAGAGAGAAAGAAGTCTTAAAATAATAAAAACTGCGCCGCGACATACACTTTGCATATGACGCGCCGCGCTGTCCGCATGAATGATCGAAGATTGTTTACGCTAAAAAATAATAAATAAACCATACATATGTTTTTGGTCAACTTTATGGAAAGCAGAAATAAAAATTTCGAATTGATAATAAAATTTAAGACGTAAAAAAATGCTTACGACTTTCTCGTTAGCTGGTCACAATCGTGATAAGCAACTGAATGCCCTCTAAAAATATTTCCGATTTTATCTTATATATTTTTAAATTATTTAAATTTTCCGATCCACTTCAAGTCCACTATTGACCTAGGGCCTAGTCATCCAATGCTAAAGGTAAAAAATGGATGCCAACTTAAATCTAAATTATAAATATTAGTTTCTGGTTAAACTCTGCTTTTTTTGCTCTATAAATTATGAATTATATTTTTTGTTAAAATTAATTATAATAAGAAGGTACCTTCAATAATAATTTTAATCAGCTAGGTACAGTACGCGTCTGAAATTTAAGAAATTATTTAACCTGTTAAAAGCTTAATTACTATGGATACATTTCGTTACCTACTTTTAAATAATATTCTTTCTTTTCTTATGACTGCTTTCAAATTACCATTAATAAAAGGGTAAAAAGATAACTAAAGTATCATCACGACCGGGTGGTCAGAAACCGCGCTTTGAAAGAAGCGAATTCACATTTAACCAACTTTACTATAGGCCCATCATAACAAGTGGCAAGCTCATCGATGTCTCCAGCGAATATACGAGTATGGCACTCGTACATACTCGAGAAATATAACAAATAAATTTCCGGTATAAATTTTTGTGTCCCGACCAGGGCCACGATTCTCGCGCCTTCGACATGCATGTCCGCTCGATTTGCTCTAATGAAACTGACAGTTTTCTATGGAAATCTGTCGCTTTTCTTTCGAATATTTAGAACCGACACGCAAGTCGAAAGTGCCAGAATTAGGCCCCAGGTATCGAACATCCACGTCTAAGTCCACAGGAGGATCACAGAGACCGTCAGATACCACTCAATAATTAAATAATATAATGTGTATTAATTTATTAAATAATTTAAAATTAAACGAC
This sequence comes from Tinea semifulvella, assembly GCA_910589645.1. NCBI lineage: Eukaryota > Metazoa > Arthropoda > Insecta > Lepidoptera > Tineidae > Tinea > Tinea semifulvella. Next base: position 13,057,123 of record OU342592.1, on the reverse strand, counting down.
AAAATTATAATATTTTTGTTCAGTACCGCACTGTATTTTAAAACAAAATACCGAATACAGCCTTGTACTTGTTACGGTCACTGGACAAGTTATTGTAACTGAAATAAATCATTGTAAGAAGTCGGGAAATCCTAACAAGACATCAAATTGCACTTACTCGTATGATGATTAACTAACATCAATAGCTTTAAAATAATTTAGCAGTGGGCCGTAGAAATACTTATATTTCTTTAAAGTAGGCAGTTATCCACTGTACTATATTTGGTCTATTAATATTTATAAAATATTAATAACATAGAATAAATTATAAAAAATAAATTAAATAAAAACTAAACCTAATAAAAAAATAACTATAAATACAAAATACCTCTTAAAACGACCTTTCAGAAAGTCTCCTTGGCCAGACGATTGGCTGTGGGATTCCCCATGGGCCCATCATCTCGACCCCAAAACGGCGCAAACTCTACCGAGGTTTGCGCAGCTTGGGGTTCTCAGCAGTTCCCGCGCTTGACAAGGTTGCCTGGATAATACATGTCGCATCTTGCACTAGTGATCTGCGAAGTTTCCACGCCCCAACGGTCAAGCATTGGTGTCTCTTGCCATCGCCCGCGCAATTTTAGGATCGCGGGTTATTCAGCAGTGACAAAAGCCCTTCGCATAATGTTGTTGAGAGCTGCGTAACGTGGAATGCGGCCAGCACTTCGATCTTCCACTTTACAAAATGAAATGTCATAAAACTTGAGAAAAATAAGAAAAAATAAGTCCTCTGCAGACGCAAACGCTGTGTTCTCTAAATACTCTTCTTTCGAGTTTATGACGATTGCATTTCTTATCTATTTGACATAAGTTTGCGATTCTCACGGGAACCTGGCAGATAACACATCGCATCGTCCCAAATTATTTAGACACAAAAACAAAACAACAAACATTCCTTAGATAAAGCTGCTCCAAATCGTTTAAGTTATTACCTTATGTCAATAGGCCTACATTATTTTGTAGTTTATTTAAACTACTGATCCTGCGGCGGCAGTCTGTTGCTTTAAACGAAAAAGTTAGATTGTCAATTTTTTTTTTCCTATCACTTTTAGCGCTTGAGGTTACGTTAAATTTTAACGCCCACCAGCTAAAAGATAAGGCAACGAAAAAAAATTATTGTCTCTCGGTTGAAATATCAAAAAAATACATTTAACCGAGTAAGAAAAGGACATCATCCGTTTTGGGCAATTTTTGTAATTTTATGTGTAAAATAATAAATTAAAAATTGTAAATATGTAGTAGTTGCGATACGTTTATTGATAAAACTATTGTAATTTTTACTATTTACTCGTATTACTGTGCAAATATGATCGATGATGTTTCTTAACATTTTGCACACCTCAACTATATAAAATAAATGTTTTTTTTTTCTACCTAAATTATAATCTTGTTTGAATGATTTATCTAATATACATATGTAGGTACATACATAATTATGAATACAATTTAGCCTAAATTTCCATACAAGATGAATGATTTCATGACATTTCAAGCCTATGATCGAATGACGTATAATGTATAAAATATATGTTTATTAAATATACAACCCTATTTTGATAATTTTTGACATGCAAAATTTATGCATTAGTTTTCGAGGCACACATCATAAAGGCTCTCGTTCGATCCATAATTTAGGTGATTTATATGCACGCCACATTACACCTTATCTATCGGCAATAAGGAATACATTTCCATAGTAAACTCTAAGGTAGAAGTCATTCACCTCACCTGCAGGATCGACTGAACGTGTGCTCACGGGATGTGAATCATTGGTGCCTTGGCCGCGGGAAATAAAAAACTGTAAATAATAAACGGTAAGGCTTTGTAGCTCTTATGTTCGTGCATATTAGTAGTTTAGTGTATTTCTATTGCTAATATACATTGCGTATTATCGTTAAATTAAACACAATATTGGCACAAAATAATTAAATATGGGCAGAACCGTTACACTTTATTTTTTGCGGTTTTCCCGCGCTGTGAACTCCCGTATACCCTTCGTGTTTGGGCGATATTGACGTTAATTACTCCATGAAAAGCATCAAATTCTGCAACACTTGGAATTTGATGAACCCCAACTCGGTTATGAACTCTGTTATGAACATATATTATGTAGATAAATTACGTGTTTAAGGCTGATGTATTCTGTACAATGTCTAACGGTTAAGGCCGTACCGGGTTCGATTTCTGTTCGGGGCACAATAAATTATTTAATTTATTTGTTTTATTTCTCTAGATTGTCATGATGGGCATAGGTTCACTAAAAGTTGGCTAAATGTGAATCCGCTTCTGACCACCCCGCAAGGGATACTGTCGTGATGATACAACTAATATAGTATTTACGTTTAGATATAAATTAGCGTACTGGATTAAATCAGAATGTATCAGGAAATCCACCAAAACTGTACTTACTGTATTTTCCAAAAGCTCAACAGTACCTGATAATACAATACATCGCCTCGCACAAATGTCAAAAGATTGGATTATTTAATGTTAGTTGACACTGACATCGGTTAATTAATTTGCCTACATTTACAGTCGACCAAAAAAATGGTCTATCACCTTACGGTTGAGATTTATTTGCACGTCATCGAACAATAAGGTTGATTTTCCCCTGAAAATAGTACGATCATTCGAATACTCTAGGACTAGGCGCGGTGATGGCTCGGTTCTAAGAACGCGTTCCTTAAATCCTACAAAGGTCGGTTCAAACCCACCCGGCATGTACCAATAAGAAATGCACTTTTCTTACGTACATTTGTGTTAGATTTACAAGACCACCGTTCCCGTGGCTCGAAGAGCACGTTAAGCCGTCGGTCCCGGTTCCACTAATGCCAACTTGTGAAATCGTTAATAAATTGACATCATATCTTCGCCAAGCCGTCTGGCCAGCAGCGTGGCGAGTATAGGCCAAATTATTCAGATTTATGTTCTGGAAGGCCCATCTCCAACAGGTCTAGGACGCTGTGTTCTAGGGGCTGTAATGATAATGATTCAAATACTCGACCTTAGTAATATTTAAATTACAAAGAAAGCTTTGTCAAAACTGATACACCACTTTCTTGGTCGACTGTACTTCGCGAACATAACGTGACGTGAGAAACAAAAGAACGAAGAAAAAAAAAACAATTATAATAATGAACTTACAAAGTGCTTTGAACTAAACAACTTACAATTAGGAGCTAAATGCTTAACCACGATACAAATGTACAGACAGAAAAACAACTGTGGATTTACAAACCTATTTTAAATAGTATAATATATCACCTTTTTAAAATACACACAAAACGTACGACGTAACGACTTGGCGTTGTTAATAATTATGTAAAACCGTTTAAAACTTTGTCATAGTAGACCTTATATTTATACAAATACACAATATTTGTTTTATTCAAAAAGTGCAAGTAGGTATTTATCACAGCCCCTAGAACACAGAGTTCTAGACTTCCACTGTTAGAAATGGGCCTTCAAAATTTTTTTTAAGAATTTGGCCTACACTCGACACGCTGCACATGTGTTGGCGAGGGTCTGATGTAAATTTTCAATGACAATTTATCTACTATTCCACAATTTGGTTCCACCGGTACCGACGGCTCTTTTAGTAGCGAGCGTTGTAATATTACGTTATTAATTTCGCGTCGAAATAAAACTTATTTTAACATTATATTTCGGAAACTCAAATGTTTGTATGTAGCAAAATAATTATTTAACACATATTTTGTATTATTAAATAATTAAATCTAGTCAAAGTCCAGGAATTCTTCATAGATTTACATTGGCTAAGGACAGTGCGAGTAGCGAGTGGCAAGCAATTAGACAGTGTCTGTCAACACCTACTGTTGTGGTTTCTGACCATTTAGTCGCTATATAGCTTACAATATTGCAAAAATCAGTACACGCGCTTCATCCTGATGGCGGTTATTTATATACTGTACTAAGTTGACTGTTTAGTGTAGGTAAGTGAAATAAATTATTTTTATAACGTTTTATTAAAATAGACATTATGTTTTGCGAGCGGTACCGCAGATGCACACCGAGTGTTGTGATATAAATAGCACAAACGGGAATACAAGAATGCTAAAGCTTTGGAGTTCCACCGTTCTTGGCTTCTTGCATATCGTACCATTTTTATTATCATACTTATGTCTATAAACATAAGGACTATGATAAAGTTTGTGTAGCCGCTAGTGTGTAAGAAATGCAGGCACATTTCTGGCTTACTATTGTTTACTTTTTGTGTGAAATAGCATGCAAACGTGAAATTGTAGAATATAATATACCTTGCTCTTTCTTTCTTGATTATAGTTAATATGAGTGAAAAGAGAGTGCTATATAATTTGACTTTCGGTTTCTCGAATTTAGTGGCTTTGTTTTTAAGTTTCTATCTTCTATTTTGGCGGTTGCTCGGTTTGTCTCCTATGGAAGTAGGTTGAAATCAAATATAGCAATAATAAAATTAAAAATAATTGGGCTAATGCGTTTTAAGTACCTCAGTCAAGTACCTGCACCATTGCACAACGAGTCGAGTGCAACTTTATGCATTTTAAAATACCATATCTTTATTCATTTATTTTATTTGTTCTCTACGCATTTATATAAGGGCTGGTTAAAACTATGAATAATTTTAGGGCTAAATAATAAAATTAGAAAAGGTCTGGAGACAGGAAGGCTGGCAATTATTTCTTCAAAACTATTCGCCTCGCTATACAGAGGGGAAATGTTGCCAGTCACCTTGGGACTATTTTGAATAGGACGTCTTTTATTTATAAAGGGTGTCTCAGAATGTTTTTCGTGTTTTAAATTTAAATAAAAGACATCAAAATTAATTCTAATACGGTTTATTTGATACTAAATAAAAGATTAATTATTTAATTTTATTTGTAAAAACCAACCGTTTGCAAACGGCTACAATTGTAACTCTTTTTTCTAGAAAAATGAATCCAATCATGTTATGAATTACTTGTTTGGTGCTCTTCACGAAATATTGACAGTGATAAGTTGTCGAGGAGACATTAACTGGACACCAAGGAGACCAGACCTATTTTTTTTTCTGTGGGGGTCTACAAACCTTAACCACCCAATTTGGATGCTACAAAAATAACAGACGAAATTAAAGCTATCCCTATGTCGATGCTCCAGCCTGTGATTAAGAATGTTAGTTCTAGGTTAAACGAAAGTTTTAAAGAAAAAAAAAGATAAAGAAGAAGTTAAATTTTGTTTTTTACAAATAAAAATTAGAACTGTTTTTTTTTATTTAACATCCAATAAAACTAATTGGAAATAATACTGATGTCTTTAATTTAAATATCAAAAACGAAAAACATTCTGAGGCACTCTTTAGTTTAGTTTGTTTTTAATAATACCTAATATAATACCTACCTAATAAATATTTTCACCCTTTCGTTACCAAGAGCCAATGAATTATCATATTTTTTATTCATAAACGTCGCGTGACTCAAAGCAGAAAATTGGCGCGTAACTAATGTAATTTTGCAGAACGACCGCTCAATTGATGTAATTTGCTCATCATTTCTAAATTAGGGCCAAGGGCCATCACTTTATTAAATTAAATACACTTAATGATCACATATATCATAGTTTTATATTATTTTATCGGTATAAGTTAGTTTTGTGAATAAGAGTAGGTACTTATTTCGATTTCAATATTCAAAAATATCCATGGTATAAAAAATATAAGATAGAGCAGGAATTGGTTATTATTGTCTTACAAATTATTATTACATTATTATTATGCCATCTACTTTGTCTACCGTAGCATTCACATCAGCATATTGTTAATGAAACAAGAAAATAAATTTGGAATCGCACTGTCATAGACAAATTCTCTCTCATACTGTTTGGCCTCTTGTCCCATGCCATCTGTTAAAATAATCAAGCTATATTGAACAGCGTATAGACACAAAGTTTACGAACACGATAAGTAAGGCAAGTTTTACTGAGCCATAACGGCTTGGTGTGGCTGAACAACCCGTGTCAGTCAAGATCAATAATCGTGCTAACAACTCTTGCGATTTTCATTTCATTATAACGGTGTTTGTACAATTAATGCTGTCACAAGGCATTTAAAGAAAAAAATGAAATTGTACCTTACTCACTGACACGGACGGTAACACATAGATTTTTTGTTGATGTTTTTGTATTAAGAAGAATAATCATCCCGGAAGGGGGTCATAACCACGCTTATAAAGAAGCGGATTCACATTTAGTATAACTAAACTTTACTTTAGGCAAACTCGTCGATGTCTTTAGCGTACCAAACTCGAGAATATCACAAATAAATAAAATTTATTTATTTAAATTATTTAATGAATATTATTGTGACCCGACGAGGATTTGAACCCGGACCTCTGAGTGGAAATCCACGGACTTAACGCTAGACCACGGAGGCAGTTGTATTAAAATAGTATTTTGTATTAAACTATCGAAATGTAAAGGTTAGCTGGTGGATGCCTCACGGCATAAAGCTCGCCTGTGCACATTAATTTTAAATTATTTTAGTTTTTGTGCAATAAAGCATTATTATTATTATATATTTGAGAGCTACGAGTAGTTAACAAGATTTAGGATAAAGCCCATTTCTGATAATTAGGTTAATATATACTATAAGAAAAATACAATACCGAAATTATAAATGCACGACACACCGTAAAATAATTTAAATAGTTTTGCCTCCATCATTAATCATGACAACTAGCGCCATCTAGTTGCGGCGGTGACAGTGAACCAATGTATAGGTCTATTTCGCAATCGCCGTCATATGTCAGGATGGCCGAGCGGTCTAAGGCGCCAGACTCAAGGTAACTTGCCCGGTAGCCGGGTGTATGGGTGTTCTGGTCCTCTCTGAGGGCGTGGGTTCGAATCCCACTTCTGACAAATCTTTTGTTTTTTTTTATATTTTCTTTTTGATTTATTTAAAGTCTATCAATTAATTAAATATGTAGATTTATAAAAATGTAAAAAAAAAAAAACAATTAAAGTTACAGGATATTAAGTGTGGGTTATTTTTTAAAATTATTTTTCTAAAGCTGGGTTGTAGTGTATTGTATGTGTGTATTACGTATGTATAGAGTGTATTGTTGTTTATAGTTAAAAAAAATAGCTTTAATAAATACCATTTAACTATAAGTTGGACTATTAGGTCATGATCAAAGACATTAACTATTAAAAAGACAGGGTAAGAAGCCAAACGTTATGGATATCAAAGCTAGGCCAATCGTCACAAAACAATTAGTCTATACTCTAAACCAAACCATTTATTTTATTTATTTAACCAAAAATATACATTCTTGCACTAACGGCAAGTGCCAAGCATGCAAGCTCTCAAGATACAATAAATTTTCTTTCTAGGATTCCTTCGCGCCATTTTGCGCCATGTCAAGTGCAAGTTTTTGATTGTAAATTAATTTACTGTGGATATTGTTGGTCAAAAGTGGTGTTGTTTTGTTTATTAATGTGCTACAATGTAAATACTCGTAATTATGGAAAACGATAAATTGGACATTAAATATGGGGCACAAGTTGCAGTTTATTTTTTGCGGTTTTCCCGCGCTTTGAACTCCCATATTTTACCAGACGTGTTTGAGCTATAATGCCGCAAATGACTCTAAGAAAAGCATCAAATTCTGCAACATCTAGAATTTGATTATAACCTCATTAACTTATAAAAGAGAAAGATATATTACGTCAGACTTGGCTGTATGGGCTAGACCCTTTGCCTTCCCTATCACCTCATTCATCATCCATCGGGAGAAGAGAACACAACAATTAATTATAAGTTCAAAATATAAACTAATTACACTGATAACAACATTACAATGATAATAATAAATATACAATTAAGAAAGTAGAAGAATAATCAAGATTATTAAAACATTGAAATACAGAATAATTAAACAATATGTTAGTTAATAATACTGATAGCTTGCAGCGCACTTCGAGCAACCATCAGTTCCATTTTGCCGGTTATGGTTGCGTTAGACGTGCACGTTCAAACTGATGATATTATTTTGTTGTTTCACAAACAATATGCCAATATGTGCTGCGGAAGTGTAAAACACGTTCTTGTTCGACAATAGAACCTCGAGTCAGCTTATTGAAGTAACGTAACAAACATTTTGTTTGAAAATAGCAACCTATTCCCGCTCTATCATATTTGATCTCTTTGGTCATAATAGATATCTAGAGCAGTGTATAGGGTCAGCTTATCTAAGCAAAATGCTATCTATCATTATTAGTATTATTAGTTGAGCAGTAGAATAGTATTGGGCCAGAGACATTAAATATAATAACAAGACAAGGCAAGAAACCAAACGGTAAGAGAATAAAAGCTATACCAATTGGTACATAATTAATTAGTATATGACAGTCATTGCCGGTTATGGTCGTATGGTATTTGCATTATTATTAAGTATTTATATCTTTATTCATGTTGTATCTAAACTATTGTTATTTTCAATTTCAATCACCCTATTACCTCACTTTTACATTACAAAGGTTAGCTGGTTATTTGTAAACTGTATGCAATAAATAATTTTATTATTATTATTCTTGCCCCATCTATTATTATTTATACCATCGTGTAATTGCAAATATTTATAGACCTCAGGTGTCATTACTAGAACCTCAATTTAAAATATAAAAGGTTACTTTTTTAAAGATAAAGTATATTATCCGAAAAACTCTACTGCATGGTGTTTAAAATCTGGATATCGCGATAAATACCTAAAGGCTGGGGAGTTTTATTATTAATTATTGATCCACCCACAGCCGAGAGACGAAATAGAAAAAGAATTACGTAAGTCGCGAATTTACGCGCGATCGTCGACCTCTCACTACCTACTTGATTAGGCTCTATATGAGTGGCGATATTTTTAGGATAACTTCCCTGCCCCGTAACTTCAGATTTTATTAATGAATAATTAAAATAAAAAAATACGTAGTTCTTTATTTTTATTCTAGATTATAATATAAAAATAATTGCTCTTTAATAAATTCCACGCAGTATATTTAATGTTAAAAACAGCGTTCACACGCGCTGATTTGAGAGCGTGCACGCGTATAGTACCTACTACTGCAGCAATAGTCTAATAAAAATATTTTGTTATAGTGTAGCGGTGCAGTGTGATGGTGCACGTGTCTTCGCTGGTGCTGGCGGCGCTGGTGCTGGTGTCGGCGCGCGCGCTGGACTCCGAGCTGGGGGTCGGCAAGGCTGTCAATATCTTCATGAGGTACGTCACCATTTTTATAGATACACTGGTAATGGTAACCTGTCCATTAGGCCAAGTATCCACTGAGGCTGTCTAGGGTCTATAATGGACTTTTAATTGAAAACAGCGTACTGTAACTTTTGTTTATTGTGTATTTTGTTTTTTTTTTAAGTGGAAACTTTACTGATTTTTTTTTTTAATAATTTGTTTTAAGATCTGTATGTAAATATGATATAAAAAATATAGAAGGGGCTAAACATCAATGAAATTGAGTTAAGTACCTACAATGGCGTGGTCACCTGCCCAACGACAACAAAAAAGAAGACGAAATGAAAAACTTAATAATCAAACTAAAACTTAAAAAAAAAACAATACATTAATTTGGTACCTTAGAATTGAAAACAAAACACTTGTAAAATAAATTATGAGCTACTCGTATATTGATGGTTTGAAATGGACTTACCTAACCGCTAGACCACGGAGACAGTCATTATTACTTACATACTATATCACATATCTTCACGCCAGATCCTTGCGGGGTAGGCAGAGACAATTCAGCGCCACTTGACACGATCATGACATACCTCTTTTGCTTCGTTGACATTTATCAACCTCTTCATACATTCCCAATACCTATTATTACTTAACGTTAAAAAAATATTGTTCTAGATATGGCTACCTCAGCATCTGCATGCGCGTGGTGCCTCGAAACGACACCGACACGTGGGTGTTCCGAGAGCCCACCGTGGGGGTGTTCCAGGACATCTCTCGGTTCTCCGAGCCGCCGCGCCCCAGACAACCCAAAGCGCTCTTCGACGGAGACTTCCACATGGAGTTCTGCGATAACCTGAAGCAACTACTGCAGGCGTACTTCAGGGACTTTACTTTTGAAAGGTACATTTAAGTTTGTTGTTAAACTTCTTGCCATAGATTTAGAAAAATGACAAATAATATGGTAATATAACAAAATTAATCAAAAAATAAGTAAGACTGAAATCAATTAGGAAACATGGTTAAGCTGAATTTTATATAGTATTGTTTTATTCATCTATAACCAATTTCCAAATTCTAACAAGCTTAAAATTTAACATTATGCTGCTTAACATCCATCTTATCCAAATTAGAAACACAATTGTATAACACGTTACAAAATTAATTTAACGTGAAAGATTAAATTAAGCTCGAAATGTTTCAGGCTTGAGCGACCATGGCGCGCCTTTACAGCTGGCTGGCCCAGTGACATCATGGCCAGAAACCTTGGCATCAACTCCTCATTCATAAATGGCGATCATTGCTACGTGCTCGTTAGAGTTTCTAGGTAAATTCCGTCGACACTAAATTTTATTTAATTTCATATTTTAAAAACTACTAGCGCCATCTATTTACGGTTGTAATAACTAGGATACCAATTAATTTTGAGTAAGAGGAAATGACTTTCCTACTCACTAATAGATGGCGTTAGAAACAAAATACACTTAGCTGTTCAGCTACTGCCTAATAGATGACGCTGGTAGTTTTACGAAAACAGTCCGACCCTTCCTAATAAAGCCACATATATTAAAGAATATTGACAGGTAATTCACCTCTTCCTTAAGATTAAATTCTACTTTAAATACAGAAATTTGGCACTAAGGAACGGTTATTTATCACTAGTTGATTATTCAGTGGCTTCGTTAACCGCCCTACCCAAACAAATTTAAATAGTATTTGAGCTAGACCTAATCTTAAATAATTAACGGCCTGTAATTAGAACTGGTACAGTTATGTTTTATCTATTTGCCGAAGTTTTTGAAATATAAGGCCAACTAGTAGTTGTTAGTAAAACTAAAATCACATAAGTATAAATTTGCTAGTCACTACTAGATGGCGTCGGAATCAAATGTAAACAGCACTGGTTCTGCTATTGCATACTAGATGACGCTAGTCATAATTTAAAAACTTTATTTTTGTTTAGGTATAGAGAATCAGGCAAATTGCGTGATTTGCCGTCAAATATAGCAGTGGAAGATGTAGTATTTGACGCCATACAAGATTCAACGATAGGAGATACTGTTTCAATATCGGATTTTATAAGGAAATATGGATCACATTACATAGCTTCCTATATCACTGGTAACTCATTGTATCAGGTAAGAATATTTGGAATTTATTTTCTATATTATATGCAATGAATTTATAATAATTAATGTTTGCGTTGATTGTACATATTTATTTGCTTTAGACCAAAAATATATTACTTATAAAACATTTAAAATACCAATATGAGTAGCTCTAGCACGCACTAACTCCGTTACGTAATGCTGTTAAACTGTAAATGTTCATTTTATACATCGTAATGTTGCATATCGTGGCGCTGCTTCCATTCTTCGTGTTCTCGATTCGATTTCAAATCAAATAAGGGAATTTGTGAGTGTTAGAGCTAGGTCCCAAGTCTCTTTGATTAAATTATGACAATTACAATACTTTAATTGAGGTTTTAAAAGTTAAGATTTATCGAAAATTCTTACATCTTTTGCTAAAAAAAAACTTCCAATCAATAAATAAGTATATTTTTTAAAATTAATAATATGTGACGATATATGGCGCTAGTATACGTGTACAAAAAAAAACCTTTATATTTCCTTAGATTGCATTTTTAAATTTTAAATATTTTAATAATGACTACTTTTTTATACCTATTTCTTTCTTGATGCCGGTAAGAGCCGGTATATGCATGAAACATGAAAAAAAAGTTTTGGTATATTATGCTTTTTTATTACATATTTCAAATGGTTTAATAATTTCTTAATTAAAAAAAATATATAATTGATAAAACGCCCCTATGGTTAAAAATATTGTGACGTCACAGCGCACAAAAGAAACAAATCTCTCATACATTTATGTGCCTTTTTTGGTGTTTTTATATTGTAATTAATAATAATGAATACGGAAGGACTTTTTTCATTTCATTAATTTGTACAAAATTGATTTTAAACAATACACAATTAATCCTCACTGTTGTTCAATGTGTTGTGACGTCACATAAATGGCGTGATAGTGTACTGTACTTGTTGTAATCATCAATTAAATCAAATCAAAATAGTTTATTTCCATTGGTTCGCTTAAAACAACTTGCATACAGGCAGAACTAATAAAATCAATACAATTATTAAAACATATGTACTAAACAAAGTGGTAATAATGGTTGGACCGTAAACAGGTAATAATCCATATTTATGTATGTTATGCACAACATTATTGCTACAAGCAAGTAAAACTAACTAACTTAGAAACTATTTAAATAAGATCGTGGCTGTAAAGAGGCCGTGTCAGTTTACATTCTAAATACTTAATAATTATGTGTACATCATAAATTATATACGTATGTCAGATAATTAATAAATTTATAAAACAAAAAATAAGATAATAATACAAAATATTAAAAAAATACGTGTTATCTTATAATCTAAATAATAATAATGATATGTCAATTAAAAATTAATTCACATCTTATATTCTAATAGCATTAATGTTAATTAATATTCGTCAATAGCAAAATATCCACATTTTGTATTGAAAACAGTATTTCAAGGCATAATATCATTTTAAAAGCATACTCGCATTAGTGTACAATCTATCTATCTATCTTTAAAAGCAAAAAATATTTTATATTCACTATTCACCACTTTCTTAGTGGCTTTGTTCACTATTGTTTTTGTTTTATTTTGATTATATTTTTTTTACCATCATACCTCGCCCAACCACTAAGGTTTGTTGGCGAGAAATGTCGTTCATTAATAACAATTTAGGTTTAGTGATTTGGAATTTACTATACTTAAGAGGTCCGATACCCATACAAAACCTGGTAAATTACTATTTAAAAATGACGAATGATCAGCCCTAAAGATGAATATTTTTAATTTTGGAACGCAATCTTAATAAAATTATAATTATCTTAAATTAAAATTTCTAAATTGTTCTTGCAGGTTTTCGTGTTTACTCGCAACGTGTACACCAAGATCAAAGATCACGTGAAATCGAAATCTGTCACCGACATTACTACAGACGAATTGAACAACTACTTTTCGCCAACTTTTGCCGAACATATTGGAGCTATCAAGGTTCGAAACAACTTGACAAATCACATCATCCAAGTGTTCATTGTTCATATTCCCCGATTTCATTTGTTCATCTTGGTCTGCACGTTCACCCACTTTGTTCATTTTCATTCTTAAACCTTTCTTATTACACATTTTAATTCTATTTATTAAATTGTCAATAAATACATAAAGTTTACATCAATAACCTATAATATAGCAAATCTGCTATAGCGAAACTCTGATATAACCTGACCCGCTATATAGTGAAACCTTTTGTATAGATAAATATAATTTCTTTGAATATATTGTAATTTCTGCCTCCGTGGTCTAGCGGTTAAGTCCGTGGACTCGAAGGTACTAGGTTCGATTCCTGCTCGGGACGCAATAATTTATTTGTGATATTACTACCCCGAAAGTAATATATATTGTATTTTTGACGCAAGGTCTGAACATAACGGAATAATAACGTAAGTAAGCAAGTAATGGAATAAGGAAGCTTGAAAATAAATTAAAAAAACATAGAAATAATTTAAACAGCAGTCTAAACAGTATACACTTTAAGGTAAGTTACTTACGTTTACTCGCGAAAGTAAAATGAATGAAAATGTAATGGAATAAACACGAAAACGAACAAAAAAAAAAGAACGAAAAGAAAAAAAAAGTGTACAGCGCCATCTATTGTCGAGTAGCTGAACTGCGCAAACTTTGAACTTATCTCATTGAATCTCCAGGTTTTTGTGTTTTCAAGAACGGCGTATTCAATGATTAAGGAAAGACTGAAAAGTAAAGGAGTGTCGGATATGACTGCCAAAGAGTTGGAGGGATATTTCTCTCCGTGGCACGCTAAACATATCGGACAAATTAAGGTATATAAATTATAATATTTTATATAAAAACATATAAAAGTAAGAGAGCGATTTAGTTTAGAATTTTGTAAGTTTCAGATATAGTTCTAATAAAAACGATAATTGATTTATCATTCACATCATTTTCACCTATTGCATTAAATTACACTATCTCATTTCAATCATTTGTTATTAATTTCATTTATTATAAATATTGTAATAATAAACCACACATCTGTAGCTAGTATTTACAGGGACAGGACACAACTATAGGACAATATCGTTCGATAAGTAAACGGCATTCCACTACTGCAGCGCATTGCGTGGAATTCATTACAAAAAACAGATTCCACGATTGTGTTGGACACGACAGACAATTTTTAGACGGTATTATTTAAAAAAAACTGTATTATGTGTCCTTGCAACATGTATGCCTTTCCAAACCTCAAAAGGCATAAATGTTACCTATTTAAATAATTCCGGTAAGACAATATTTTTTTCTGGCAACATTAAATATTGCGTTGCCGTATTATAAAAAAATATTTTGTCTACACTCTAACACTTCTGACATTCATAAGTCTATCTCTTTCGTATGAATATTATTTTCAATTTTGAAACGAAAATTATTTTAATTTAAACAAATATTAATTTGTTTGATTTAAAAATGTTTTATTTAACTAAAATTAATTATTTAAGTAATTATTATTAAGAAATTCATTTTTGAATAATATGAAATTTGTTGAAAATAACATAAACACCATTCAAGGACACTTGGGTTTGACAGTTCTATTCCTCGGGATAGTGACGTGCCGAAGCGTCCCTCAGATTGACAGCTGGAAGGAATAATTGAGTGAGAAAGCCATTGAGGAAACGTCCAAGAATATAATTGTGTTCTAAGGGTCGTGATGAAGGACCTATCTACCCTATATATATTGATGGAACCCAAGGAGGATGTTGGCAAGAGTCTAATGTATTTTTTTTGCATTGATTGCACAATATAGTGTAACTGGGACTGACGTTTCCATTTGTATTATTATTTCATCATCATCAGCCTGTCTCTCCACTGCTGGATATAGGCCTCCCCCAAGGCTCGCCACTGCACGCGGTCTTTTGCAACCCTCATCCAAACCCCACCAGCGACCCTCCTTAGGTCATCCGTCCATCTGGCGGGGGGTCGTCCCACTCTGCGTCGTCCCGTACGTGGTCTCCACTCCAGAACCCGTTTGCCCCATCGGTCGTCGGTTCTGCGGCAGATGTGTCCGAGTCCGACCCATTGCCACTTTAGCTTGCTAATTTTGAATGCTATGTCAGTAACTTTGGTTCTCCGACGAATTTTAACGTTTCGAATTCTATTCATCAGAGAAATACCAAGCATAGCTCTCTCCATAGCTCGCTGAGCGACATTGAATTTGTGAACCAGACCTACTGTCAGTGTCCACGTCTTTTTTTATTATTTCATTTCATTATTTCATAGTTATATTATTACAGGTAGCAAGCGGCAATAAGACTGTAGAAAACTGGACGGCGAGACGTCTTAAAATCCACTATTACATCTTTTCATACCCTAGTTTATTGAAGTTACACGGAGAGCCGGCGTTGTTAAGGAACCTGGACTCGTTGTTAGGGAACGAGGCGTTGTTACAACTCGAGTTAAAGACACTCTCCCCCGCCTTCAAGGACGTCAAGAAGAAGAAATGGTTTGAAGAAGTGGTCGATAATTTCCTAAAACTATGGGAGAGTAATATGTGATGTAAAATATACCTTTGATAGTTTTTAATAAATGTAATTTTGTTTGTTGTCGCATTTGTAGATCAAATTATTATTATTTCAAGTTGTCTAGCTTAAAATGACTTTTTAAGTGACGGTGTACAAATAAGAAAAGTAAATCTGGGCGTTGTTAAAACTCGAGTTAAAGACATTGGCGTTGTTTTAACTCGAGTTAAAAACACTGGCGTTGTTACAACTCGAGATGAAGACACTCACGTTGTTACAACGAGTTAAAGACATTGGCGTTGTTACAACTCGAGTTGAAGACACTGGCGTTGTTATTACTCTAGTTAAAAACACTGTTGTTGTTACAACTCGAGTTAAAGACACTCAAAAAGTCATAGATAATTTCTTAAAACTATGGGAGCGCAATACCTATGTGATGTTAAAAAGACTTTTTATAGTTATTTATAAATGCAATTTGTTTGTTGTCAGCATTATTTTATTTAGATTACATTACTACAAAATAAAATATAACACAAAATTTAAAATATAACATACAATTTGTTGATTGACTTATAAGAAAGAAAGATATATTACGTCAGACTTGGCTGTATGGGCTAGACCCTTTGCCTTCCCTATCACCTTATTCATCATCCATCGGGAGTAGAAAACACAATCAACAACAAAAAAATCTTTTTTTATGTCTAATATCACACATGAACTTTTAACAGATATATTTTATTAGTTGTAATATGTACTTACCCTCTTTTTATGACTAAATATTTTGCAGAGTAAACTGAATCCTTCCTCAGTGGCATTTCTTTACTTATATAGCCACGTTCCTGTACCTCATTTTTTTAAAAATTAAATCTAGAAATGCCACTAAGCAAGGATTCAGTTATCGGCCATAATCGGTTATAGATCACTTAATATAGATTAGTCATAATCCGAAACATTAATATATTTTTCTGTATTAAAACGAACAAAATAATATTAATTTTAAGCTAGACAATTTTTCTATTTAGACGTTTTCAAGCAAAGCTGGTCTTTAGTTGAAACGTAAAAAACAACGAATTATTTTATAGGTGAGCAAAAATTGACATCGTATGGTATTTAAAGATATAATAGAAGAAAAAAACTTACGATACGCACGATTACGCACACTTTACTCAAAAAATGTGATCGATTAAGACTGGGTTATACCAAAACGAAGTTCTTTAATTGCAACGATTAATAACCCTTTGCGTAGCGCAAAAAACGGTGTCGATTGTACCAGCTGATGGATTACTTTCGAAATAAAACTTCGCTATCTGTAACTTCAATCGTTACATTCACACAGACTTCATGTTGGTGCAACTCAGCCTTAGATACTTCGATCAAGAATATAACTAGATAAAATATGGTCTCATGAAAACTTGCCGCGAAAAACTGGCACTCACACCACTGTGGTGTAATGTATATGCTATTTCTTTCTCTTATTAACAACAGATTGATATTTTATTTTAAAGTTAAATAATAATCTTTAAATTTCATGATAGACAAGGACACAACTATTTGTCATTTTCGACATATGATTTCTTAGGAAAAGTTGTATATCACAACTATATTTAATTCTGCTGTTGTATGGAGGGAGAGTATCCTCGCCAACCCGTTTGGCCAGCATGGCGAGTGTAGGCCAAATTCTCCAGATATTTCTGGAAGGTCCATCTCCAACAGTGGAGGTCTAGGACTTGCGTTCTAGGTGCTGTGATGATAATGGAGGGGGATTTTGAGCAACGTTTATTTATTTATTTATTTATAATAGGGTAGCCAAGTTTTTTAAAAATATATATATAATAAACATACAATTCCTTTTAGAAATAATAAAAAAGTAACGAAAATAACTAAAATATTACCTACTTCAAGTAATAAAGTAAAATTAAAATAAAATAAAAAAATAATAATAATAAAAAAAACCTACATAAAATTTACTCATAAATTTTATAAATTTTATAAATTTTGGGCAAGTTGTTTTAGCAGTTTATGTTTAAATACTCTTTGTGAGTCTCCGAAGATGTCAATATCTGGAAATTTTGCAGCATGAGCATTGTATTTTGATTGTATTCTGGAAAGAGGATGATGTATACCTAGGTTAGTTCTGTGATAGGGTATGTTAAAAATGTTTTGAATTTTGTGTCTGGGGTATCTTGTTGGTACACTGAGTTTGATTTGTTCAAGAAGCTGTGTGCAGTTTATTTTTCCATGAATTAGTTTGTGTAGAAATGTTAAATCTGATAACATGCGTCTATTACGGAGAGTATTCATTTTAAAGTAAGATAGACGCTGAGCATAAGAACTCCTATGTGAGATGCCTTGTGAAAAGAATGCAAGATGTCTGGTAAAGGCCCTTTGAATACCCTCCACTCTTTGAGATGATCGTTCGATCGAACGTTCGAGCAAAGCATAAACAAATTACGTTTAGTCAATAATGTGTAGATATTTAAAACAAATATAATTATGGTGCTACATATATTACACAATCAACCCCAGTCTGAAAAAAATACTTTATTATTTTTCATTATGTCCTAACGATACGAAATCAATCAGTGGGTTCAAACAGTAGGTTTCTACTTAGCTGAATTAAGACTCAAAGTGATTTATAATGTAAGTTAGATTGCGTTCCAGTATTTAAAATATTTAATGTTAGAATTACTAATCGGTCTAAGATTTTTACTTCAATAAGAGGGTTTAACGCTTTTGCCCTCTTGCTCGCACAATCCAATATTTACAAAGATTTTTGTAGTCTAAGTGTACTAAATTTTGGATTGTGCGAGCGAGAGGGATGCAAAATTGTTAAACCCTTTTTTTTAAGTCTGATCTTTATTAGGAAAAAAATAATGTCAGGGAAACGATTTATAATTTTGGAACGCAATAAAATATTGATTTTTAAAATGTTAATGTTGCCATTTTATAAACAATCGTTAAAAATGTCTTCCACTGTTTTATTCTTATATTTTAAAATATTAAATAATGTGCAATAATTATTCGATATATGTATTTTGTATTCTATTGATTTCTCGAAAAGTATGTAATTAAAAATATCATATTTAGGTAATTTAGGAAAAAGTTAAAATTATAGTTATTATTTGTCCACCAGAGATGTGCGAGGAAATAGGGCGGTGCGCAAGGAAATTTATCACCATATCATAATGACGTGATGTGATAATGAAGTGATACTATTGGTTGATATTTATTTCGCGCATTACAAATTATCCTAGCATATATCTGGTAGAAGCACGTATCAGGTACGAGTATATCGATGACAGAATCTCAATTGGCTAAAAGAAACGCGATTTTAAAAAATTAAAAAAAAAAAAAAAAAAAAATGCTTCAAATTATTCAATTTTTAGCTTCGAAGACAAATTTCTTAGCATTCCATGGATGCACTGTGCGGGTGACGGGTCCATCATGAACACGTTACAGATAGAGGAGAAGAATGGTACCTAGGGTTTGCGATCGACTATACTTATAGGCTGGTTTAAAAATAATGTAATAAATGTGTTATTGCGCAAGAAGACGCTCACGATCCACCATTCTGCTCCCCTCCCACTTTAGGATAAAAACTTGTTTTTTACTAATAATAAGTTACGGTCTGTTTTTAAATGACGTCATTTATTTTGGTGTACAATAAAAAAGTGGTAATCATATCAATCAAGTCCTTTAAAGTACTAGAGCTGTCATGATGATATTTTAAACATATTGCACACCTAAACTGGTTAAAATAAAGGGTTGGTTCTACTGAAATTGTAATTTGTTAGAATAATTTATCTAAAAATCGATATATAACTGTAAATGCAATTTAGCCCAAATTCCCCATACAAGATGAATGTGTCCAATACGCCAATCGAGATTTTCGTCATCGATATTTAAAATAAATAATAATTTATTTACCCATGTTTATGTACAGTTTAAATAAAAATAGTGAATGCATTTATTTAAGTAAATAAAATATATTTTAAGAAATTGATTGTGAATACATTATAATTTATAAAATATACAAAACAATTTATTGTATTATTTGTTGTTACCTTTGCCTAAACCAGGATTATAATATGTCTACTCACGCTACACACACCGTCGCACCTCTTGAGGTTGCTTAAAATTCCATACTTTCCCGATTTGATAACAAATTTTTTGCTAGATCTACTGATCTGCCAAGTTGTAGTTCGGTTTAGTCATGGCTATAATCCCATACTTTTTTCGTTCCGAGACACGATAATAGTAACCTAAGCACGCTTAAAGGTGTTCCGAGACGAGCTTAAACTGTTTTGCGAAAGCTATGTGACGTCACAAATGACATTATTTCTCGCGCTTAGACTGCTCACGATATCGAGGTAGATCGCTCTGAGCGCTGTCAGTTTTTTGTCATAATGTCCCGCGCCATTTTTAGAATAATTTAATATTAGGTTTTCTTTTAAATTATTTATTATTGTAATTCGTTTATACTGTTTCTATATTATTACTTAAACAAATCTATAATTATTATTTTAGTAGGAAGTGAAAATTAAATGTCTGTAACACGGTAAGTTATTTTAAAATACCAAAAAGTTAATACTTAATATTTAACTTTACGCATATGAAGATTAATAAACCGAGAGATGTATTTGTTAGTATTCATACTCAAATATATGGAATCCGCAATTTATCTTCCATACATTTAAAAAAAAACTAACATTTTATGAATGAAAATGTGGTTTAGACCGTTCCGAATGGATATTACGCTCTGAGCATCCAAATCACGATATTTGATTCGGAACGACAATCAGTGTCATATTCGTTCTAAGCGCTCTGAGCACGATTCGGAATGAGTGGTTTATGTTCGCGATTCGAAAACGGAGTTTCTGCGTGCTACAGTTTTGTCACTTTTATTCCATGCTAATGTGATAGGGACAGAATAGTGATTTAATTATTGAGAGAAAGCTGGCAATTATTTCTGCAAACGTATTAGCCCGCTTTACAGAGGGTAATGTTGCCAATCATGGGACTATCTCTGACTTATTATTATTTAGATATTTTATAATATGTAGTATTATTATTTGTTGTTGATATTTGTTATTTATAATTTATCTTGGTATTAGGTTTAGTTTGTATGTAATTTAATTTTTGTTGTTAAGTAAGTAGTTAAATTATATTTATAAAAAATATATACTATTAATTAGAAAAACGTTTAATCCGGCACTTAGCTTATATGACAATGTTTATTACGTATGGATAAACCTAGACCTGGCGACGCAAACGAAATATATCTCTGATTATTTGTATTAATGGAAATTGTCCAAATCAATGCCTAAATGTCATATTTTGCGATTTGTTTTTGAAAGAGGTAATCGGTTTGCGACGAAAATTAAATAAACTCAATTTTATTATTGTTATTATTTTTTGTTTTTTATTTTATTCTGAACACGACATGATACATCGCGCAAGTCTGATGGTAAACGGTACGCCAGGCATTTTTTTTTTACTAAGCACGACTTTTGATATCGTTCCCACCTGATCGTAAGCGGTACGCGAGCTCCAAGAATGAGAGCAACTGACGCCAGTCACTGACGACCGACATCAGCCCCTACCATTATGCCGGCCTATACTTTTTCACACTTCGCTTCGAAGGACTTCGGGGTGTAGGAATGGGGAAGCGCACTGGCTGAGAGAGCAGTCCACATTTTCAGCGAGGGACAGATGTAAGATTATAGATGTAGTGCATAATGGTTTTCCATCGTATTTTATCGGAAAAGTTCTTCTTTATAGTGCTCTCTTAACATCAGTACCATTTGAAACTAAATAATAAAATTCCATATTGGTGGATATGAAAATGTCACTAATATGCAATAAATTGATTCACATTTCTTGTGCCATCGAATTCCGAATAAGACCCGAGTTTTCCCAATACAAAATACATTATGCACTATATCCGTAGCGATAGTGACTACGCTATGAAGGTCCAAGAATGGGAGCATCTGACGCCAGGGAGTGAAAAAGAAAAGAACAAAACAGTTATAACCTTTAATAAAATTATCTGACTTCAGATTACGTAGAAAAACACATTTCACGTAGGTACTACTTATGCCCAGGCACGCATTCTCTCAGCGGTCGTACTGTAAAATAATCTACCAGTTTAGTATGAGTCTAAAAACAAAAGTTCAACGTATTTTAAATGTCTACTATTGACCCACATGGCATGATAACCTAAATACATCTCAGTACTATGAACTTGTAAAGTACTGGTTTCGACTCCTGGGGGAAAATTCTCGGGCTGTGGGGCTAATATCGAATGTGATATATGTATTTCTATTGATTTTTTCATATGGATTTTGACAGACAAAATAATAATAATAATACATTTTATTGACATAAAAGATGTACAGTATAATAAAAGTATCACATTCATCATCATGACCGTTTGCTTGCCGGGGTGGTAAGAAACCCAGCTTTTAAAGAAGATAATCACATTTAGCCAACTTTACTATAGACCCATCATGACAAGTGGCATGCACGTCGATATCTTTAGCGTACCAAACATGAGAAATATTACAAACAAATTATTGTGTCCCAACCTCGGTACCTCCGCGTCTAAATCCACGGACTTGACCGCTAGACCACAGAGACAGTTTGACAAATATTTCAATAAATGTCGAATGCGACATTCATATATTCATATGAACAGCCCGAGAATTTATCCTAATACTGGTGCTTTCGACTTAATACTTAAGACTCTTCTTAGTCGCTACACTCTTGGCAGTGTGGTCGTGGTCGCCATTTGGGTGCTAGTCGCTTATCAAGCCGTCGCCACTTCCACCGCAGCTTTCCTGGTGCACTCATGTAGGATAGGGTGATCCATTGCAGCAAAGAGAGACGATTACGCAATACGAATGTTTTTTTTGTCGAGACATATCATTTCACACGCGAATATATCGAAGATGTTTGAAAAATTGGCCCCCAGGTTGAAGGATCGATATATTCGTATGAATAGTAACAGATATACATAGAAAACTTTTCATTTCAATAAATCGAGTCGATATGTCGATCGAGAATATAAAAACATATTTAATTTATTTGTGTGTATTTTGTGTTTCTAAGGACGATGCATCTTTTTATAGTAGAAAGGTTGGCTTAATGTCAACCCGATATAAAAACAAAGCTGACTGACCAAGAGATTACGGTCGTGATGATACATTACTTTTTTATTAAGAGATCGAATATTTATCATACACTGAGCCAAAATAACAAATGTCTACGTAAATACAGACTATATAAAAGTGTAGGTTAGATATACTTCTAATAAATGAGTCTGGTCGATAAATCTGATTCTCTACAAGTTACCTAGATTGCGTTCCATTATTTAAAATATTGTTGTAAAAAAAATTACTCTAGTATTTTTTAAAGATTTTTTTTAGATTTATGAAATCTATCCAAATGCAAATTTCTAAAGGTAAACTAGTTTAAAAAAAATATATATTTTTATTAATATAAATAGATCAAAATATTCAGAACTGAAAGCGTCCCATAAAGAAATTACAAGACTCATGATTACGAAAATCCCAATGTTAAGATTATTCTTTTGGCAGATCCACTTTCCGAGTGGGTTTTGAGCACCTGGACTTAGATTATAGACAATAATATCTAAAGATGATTGTAATGATAAATAAATTATTATTTCATTTATTATTATGTACATATGTATATGTTTTTTTTTCATTTACATTCGTAATAAATATTAAACATGGGGGGTCGTCCTATCCCTATTTTTTCTACATGGGAAGAGGAGTAGAAATGGAACAATTATATCATTACTGAAAACCACAGAAAAATAACAAAACAAAGGCGCACTAACGTGTAATATGAGTTTTGAAATGGCACAATTGATGTTCATGCAGGTAGCTAGTTTATGCTTTAAGCGCCGAACAGTAACAGGCACTTAAAGCATTGTGAAGTTAAGCACTCGCATACTACTTTATCTCGTTTGCTTGAGAATTGCAACCAATTTTTTATACGAATGCCGTGTTGGATTTGAAAGCAAAGCGCGCTTTTTTACTGAATTTTGCTTTATTTGAAAGAAAACGCTACTCGAACGACTTTCAAAACGAGATAAAGTAAAAAAAAACAATTACAGCGCCAAGTCGAACATGGCAGAAATGTGATTGACAAGAAAGTGTTGTGTTTTTAAAATACCCTTGTTAAATAATATGCAACTCTAGTCTAGCAACACCACTCACTATTTCCGAAAGTTTGTAGATTTTGAAACGTGAGTTTTGTCATTATGGCAGTTTACGATACGACTTTCAACACATAATTTGTTAATTTTTATTCGTTGATAGATTGGTATAAAAATAAGCATTAAGTCTTAGGCCTTGGGTTCGATAGATAAAATATTTTAGGTCAATCTGTCGTCTATCAAGCTTCAGCATTTCACAATCAATATGCTCAGCCGATGCTAACGTATTTTTTAATTTTACTATCGGTAGTATCGATACTACTTCAAGTTAGTAATAGTAGTATGATGAGTTGGGGTGAATATCTGCATACGGGAAAAATGTAAACATTGATTAGGTATAGCGGCTTATAACTTCCAAAACGGTAGTAATTTTATATAATGGCAACACTTTTTCGATAATTATTGTATTTGACTAGCTGATCCGAGCTCCTTAAAGAGCGCTTATTTTGTTTGCTGAATTTTGCAATGTGTTTTCTAGTAGCGTTTCCAATCACTTAAATTCAGTAAATAAGCTTGTTTTGAGCAATACCTGAACACGAGGAATACCTATATACAAAAGTCATAAATACCCTAGATGGCTCTCTCGAAACTCTGTAAAATACATGATTTTCTATTATTTTCCTAACTACGGGGGAAGTGTGACGAGGCGAGGTATAACCACTATATGTGGTATTAATCGATATGCTTAAGCATCACCTAGAATTCGAATGCGTTATCGTAATCAGCATGTAATTTTATCATGTCGTAATTTTACGACAAAAGTACATGGAAATTCCAACTATTTACAATAAGTACGAGTAACAATAACCCCAACTCCCCTTATACATTTTGTGCGATATAGCGTTATCCTAAATGATTTTCTAGTTCAACTATCGAAATTTCTGCATCACTAGCATGGAGCAGTCAGTGGTAGTGATTATAAAGGCTTTAATTTTTTTACAGCCCAAAATAATTAGTCAAACATCATCATCAGCCTGTGTCTCTCCACTGCTGGATATAGGCCTCCCCCAAGGCTTGCTATCTCCTGCCGCCCTCATCCATCTCCCACCGCGACCTTCCTCAGGTCATCAGTCCATCTGGCGGGGGGTCTTCTCTAGAACTCGTCTAGTCTACTCCATCGTTCATCGGTTCTGCGCGACATGTGTCCGGCCCATTGCCACTTCAGCTTGCTGATTTTGAAAGCTATGTCTGAAACTTTAGTTCTCTGACAGATGTCCACGTTTCGGACCTTATCCTTCAGAGAAATACCTAGCGTAGCTCTTTCTATCTCGTTGAGTGACCTCGAACTTGTGGGTCAGTCAAAGTTTCTGCTCCACACTTCATTATTGGAAGAACGCACTGGTTGATAATACTTTTGTCTTCCAACACTGTTCTACTAGTCGAACAACTACCGGTAATTAAAAACTATGTTAACGCTAAAAGTCGTTAAAATTAACGTTATCGGTAAGTGTTAGAGATACTCGTATCTCACAAGGGTCAAGTTCAAAAATTGTTTACATTAAAATTTTAGCGAAATCATGTGAAAAAACCGACCAGTATCGAAATTAATACGACTGAGCTCGACTGGCCAGTACTAGATTTAAATAAAACAATGATTTTAAGATGTTTGTTTCTTTTTACTTGTGTAGTTTATTATAGTGTTTGTGATGAAGACTTAGGTTATAATTTGAATATTGGAAACGCAATTAATGTCTTTGCGAAGTGAGTTTTTTTTTTAAATTATAGTATTTCCTGTTGTTTACTCCAATAATATTCGTACATATGTTCCTAAAAGTTACCGCATCTATTAGAAAATTAATTAATTAAATTATTTTTACAGTCCTATTATTTATAAGTCTGTGGACTTACCGGGTACGATTCCTGGTCGGAACGCGAAAAACAAAAAGTACTTATTTTTTTTTTGTTTTTGGTACGCCATAGACATCGACGAGCTTGCCACTTGTCATGATAGGTCTATAGAAAAGTTGGCTTAATGTAAATCCGCCTCTTTGATAGCACGTTTTCTGCAAGGGATACAATCGTGATGATACTTTACTGTACATCACTTTTGCATTATGACTAAATATATTAAATGGTTTATTATCATCAACATCATCATTGACTCTATCTAAAACACATCAGACCTCCACTGCTAAATATGGAGCTTCTAGAACATATTTCTGTAAAATTACACAATTCCACAAGTCGGTATTAGTGCGGTTCCCGGCAGCCGTAACTGAAATCGATTTTGTCAATTTGAGTTATATATTAATATACGGGAATCAAAACATCAACATAAAAGTATGTAGTGTATGTATATCTTAGTATGTAGTGTACGTATTTCTTAGTATGTAGTGTATGTATGTCTTAGTATGTAGTGTACGTATTTCTTAGTATGTAGTGTATGTAATGTCTTAGTACCTATGTACATACATACATATCTTCACGCCAAGTCCCTTGCGGGGTAGGCAGAGACAATTGAGGGCCACTTGTCACGATCACGACATACCTCTTTCGCTTCTTCGACATTCATCAACCTCTTCATACATGCCCTCTTGTTTCGATGGCTTTTTAATTCACCTTCAGCTAATGTTTTATTTATTTGATCATGATAGGCAAGTCTTGGTCTGCCAGGGCCCCTACCTATGTAGTGTACGTATTTCTTAGTATGTAGTGTATGTAATGTCTTAGTATGTAGTGTACGTATTTCTTAGTATGTAGTGAACGTATTTCTTAGTATGTAGTATATTGTTTATTACCATATTATATTATTTATTTTCATTTATTTATTTAGGAAATCTTACAGCTAAATTATACATATATAGGAGAAAATAGTAATACGATAAAGCCAATAATAAGAGTTCGCTGACAGATACAATAAAAGTAAGCAAAGAAAACAATGATAATAAATTTAAAAATAAAAATGAATACAATAGACAAGAATTACGAAGGAATAGGCATTACATCAATAACAGAATAACTACAACAGAAATAAACATACATATATACACACACACATACACATAGGCATACATAAACTTGAAAATATAAAATATATCAGTACTACCCTTCATCTCATACTCTCCCAAAGGTTAGATGTTAGAAAATTAATCTTCGCCTTTGTACATTTTTTTTCTTGCCTGTTAGGTTGGTTGTCCATCACCGTCAAACGGCTCCGAAGTATCGATGCATACAATGCACTAAAACAAATAAAATAAACAAGCCAATATAAGTAAATTTCCGGGGTGGTTAGAAACCACTTTTTTTTTGTAATATCGTGTTCACATTGAGCCAACTTACTATTGGCCCATTTGGCCAACTTCAGAAATATCACAAATGAACTAAATATTTTTTTGTGTCCCGACCAGGAATGGAACCCGGTACCTACGAGTCTAAAAAAATAAATATAAATAAATACACTAATAAGATATACCAACCACATACCAGTGTTGCAAAACTAGGATCAAGAAACTATACGTTGCCTGATTAATATCTGGTTTCTGTGCATTAACAGAATTGTCTAGTACAGAAACCTTACTAACAGTTCTGTTAGCCTGTCCTATAACACGTTGGTGTTATAAATTAATTTTATAATTTTCTTAGTTACCTACATGTAATTCCATACCTATGTACGAGTATGTATACTTATTGATAAGCGTGGTGTCATTTTTTTTTTAATTATCTACACCACTAAACTACCGTCACCTGAGCGCCGCCACGCCGTCTGCTGAATTTAATTCTGTCTGAAATAATAAACAGCAGGCCTTAGATAAGTTACGTAAAACAAATATATTTCAGTTACGGCGATTTATGCCAAGTTATAAAGGTGATATCTACGGAGTACGACGTGGACTCCTCGGCTGAGAGCTCGGAATCCGTGGAGGCATTCGCGGAGAAGAACCTCAAAGTATTCCAGAACGCGACCAGCTATGACAAAGTTGTCGACTCCTTCGACGAAATGATGGACATCGTCTTCTGCGACTCCAGCGAAGAATTGTTCGACAGATACTTCGCTGACTTTCAAATTGAAGGGTTAGTAGGTACTTACTAGGATTGTGTGGGATTTTGAAATAACAAAATATAACCGGAAAACCATCGATGTATATAGATAGGCCCTCACTGATATAAAAACGTTCCCGTAAAACCAATCGAAGTCATGTAGCTGCACCAACAGTCACGAGATAGCAAGCGTCGAGAGCGCCTAATATTAATATTTATATCGAGTAAAACTAGTCTTTTTGTGTGCATTGTAATATAATTTCCGATGAATAAAGCATGTGGCATTATCCTTGCTTGAGAATTGCCTCCCAAAGTTGGTAGGTACACAAAGCAAGCGGCACGTTTTTAAGAGTGCGTTTTGTATTGAATAGGCTTATCTATATACATCGCATCGATGCGGAAAACAGATAACGTTTTGATTCTTATATTAAATTTTATCAGCACAGTTTTTAGTGTTTATTTCAGCTTATATTCTACTATCGTGATATGAAACTGAATATCCTCTCAAAATATTTCCAAGAACTTCAAATATACCTACGTACGAGTAATAATATGTTCTTTTCTTATATATTCTCAGTACAAACAAATCATGGAAGGCTTTCATGGGTGACTGGGACACGTACCAGATGCTAAAGACCTTCGGCATTTACGACAAGTCTCAAGACCACTGTTGCTACGTTCTTGTAAAGATGTCAAAGAAGCAAGTCACAGTGAGACTAAAGTCACTTGAGAACGTGGTCCTGAAGGACTACGTGCAACGCTCCGTGGATAAGTTGAACGTCACGTACACCGCCAATGTTAGGCAATTCATGAAAGACTACGGCACGCATTATATTAACTCGTATAGCACGGGAAATGCTATCTATCAAGTAAGTGACATTTATGCCCGTCAGACACATTAAGGCGGCCTTAAGTTCGTTTAAAGAAATGTTAG
Source organism: Tinea semifulvella (assembly GCA_910589645.1). Lineage (NCBI taxonomy): Eukaryota > Metazoa > Arthropoda > Insecta > Lepidoptera > Tineidae > Tinea > Tinea semifulvella. The sequence continues at coordinate 13,028,069 of OU342592.1, read as the reverse complement.
CATGAAAATACCACTTTTTTTTAGCACAAGTCGTTCGTTTAATAAAAATTCTAACATTAATGCTAAATTCGTATGTCAGTACAGTATTGAAAAGAGGGTTATTGATGTTACTTTTTGACAGATGTCATTTAACATGAGAAATGGTTTGTTTACATTGTTTTATACTTTATAGTTTATATTATATTTGTTTACAATGTATTTTAAACGATTTATGTAATAAATTCAAAGACCATAATACATTGTCAATTGATTTGTTATTATTTGTAACTTGTCATACTTGTCAAAAAGTAGCCTCACCGCTCGTTTTTTTCAAAGAAAAGTTAGCATTGTTAAAAAAAGTGGAATTTCTTAACAAAAACAACATTTCACGCTGGTTTATGAAGTTGCTACGAAATGTTGGAAATGCTATAAAACGAACGCGGCTTAAATATATTAAGACAGAAACCAAACGGTATAGAATGAATTTAGTGTATGACAATTATTGCCGGCTATGGTCATGTTGGACGTACTTGATTATTTTATTGGTTCACGGACTTTATGCCGATCTGCATGCTACGAAACTGTAAAGTACATTCTTCTTCGACAAGAGAACTTCATGTCAGTTTATGTTTGTAAGTAAATGTATCATAATCAACTAATACTTTTTAAAATTTCAATTAAAATACACGGAACAGTCATAAAGTTATAGTTGATCAAAGATGGCGCTATGTATTATGACGTCACAAATCCAGCGTTTCACACTTATTTTCTAATTCTAACACCCGTATTCTTAGACGTTTCCTCAACGGCTCCTCCACTAAATTAATTCTTCCAGCTGTCAAACGGAGGGACGCCTCAGCACTACACTCGAGGAATATAACTGTCTGACAAGCGAGGTATATCGCGACGTATCATAAAACCTCGTTGAAGCGTGTTTATATTATCTTATTTTACAACAAATTGTCAAACTCATTTAAATCAGATTTCATTTTTTATTTTATTTCTTACAGATTTCGTTTCAAAATTATTTTTTATTTTTGTAACACGATTATACGTACATAATATAAAAGGGACAGACTTATAGATTCCAAGGTAATATACGTGTAGTAACGGTTACATAACTTTGTTGGAATATGTACCTACTATTTATAATTGTTATTTATTTAAACTTAATTGCACAAAATACAAAGGCGGACCTAATGCCGCTAGACATTCTATGGCGGTCAAACCTGTTATTATTATGATCTAAGATCTGTACGTTTCCTGAATAAAGAAAATAATAAATAAAATTAATATTATTAGAATACCGGAACGCATCTGCAATGTTGCTAGAAAAAAAAACTTTTCTTACCGAAAATATTTAAAATGGTTAATATTCATGCCTTTCGAATACCGTTTTCGAGAATCCTGATGAGGAATCGTCTTAGAATACGGGTGTATATCTCCGAAACTAATTAATGTTAAATTTTATTTACACACGATTTTTTTCTAGGTATTTAAATACAAGAGATCTCGTTATATCACGATAAAGAATGAGATCAAGAAGCGCGGCCAGGGCAACAAGTGGAACGAAGACACATTGCGATATTATTTCTCATCCATATTTCTTAAACAAATCGGAGATATCAGAGTATGTATACCTGCTATATTTATTTCTCCCATTATAGTCATCAGAAGAAGACAAATTTCTAAGCATTCCATGGATTCACCGTGCGGGTGCCGGGTCCATCGTGTGTGGGTAAGAGATGAGAAGAATGGTGTCTCGGGCTTGCGACCGACAATTGGCTGGTTTAAGAAAAGGAGGCCTCCTTTTTTTTTTCTATTGCGCGATAATACGCTCACCATCCACCATTCTACTTCTCTCCCTACCCAACCAAATACTGTATGATTCCGTTAATGCCGTCTTGGAAGCTCGTTCCATAAATGTATTGACGGCAGACCTGCTTAGGCCCAATTCTTTCAGTAAGTGATGCAAAGATTTTGCTGGAACTCCTCTTGCACCAACTTCCACTGCGTAAAGCTGAGTCTTGAACCCGTTCCTGATCATTTCTTCTGTGAGATCATAATATTTATTCGACTTCATGTTGTGGTCTTTTGGAATATTTGATTCCCACGGAACGGTAAGTTCAATAAGGATAACTTTTTTCAAGTTCCGAGAAAACACTAAGATGTCTGGCCTATAGGCTGATACAGCTAGTTCATCTGGGATCCTATAATGGTGTTCAAATGTATCCATGAGAATTTTCCAGTCTGATGCGGCGCCAAGGATCGAGGTGGGCTTGCATTTAGTTTTCGTGCTTTGCCCTTCCTTTACAAATGTGGTCAAAGTTTTATTTGTAGTCAGTCCCTTTCTGGCTCTTGCAATAGAAAGACTTACTGCTTCACGGATAACACCTAGGACTTTGTCATGTCGGCGTGAGTAATAGCCCTTTTCTAGAAGAGTAACGCACCCTACAAGTGTGTGTCTAGCAGTTCCTATGGCAGCACCACACAATGTACAGTTCTTTTCCGTAGCTTTTCCCCACCTTACCAGATTACTCTAGTAGGTATATTATATTTATGTATATTCATAGAACGTATGTATGTAGTTTTATTTGTATGTATTAGTATGTAAATAAGTATTTATTCACTAGTATATATTGAAGTCTAATATTTTTGATAGCACATGCCTTATCTTGTCGTAACTGCTTTAGTTGTCCCAAAGGTTTGACCAGTATAGAATGTCTAGCGGCATTAGGTCCGCCTTTGTACTTTGTGCAATAAAGTATATAATAAATAAATACATATAGTCTAGGTAATTCAGCTGGATATAAGAACAGCATTTTACGGATGACTTTATTTAAGCTTCATAAAACATAATTCTGAGAGCGTAAAACAGCTTCACCTTGTTTTGTATCCCGAGTTTTTTCGACGCTTATTTGGTGATGCTTTCAATGTAGTTTCGGTGGTTGAGGTCTGAGCGTATTTCAATCCCAAGTGTCTTAAAAAGTATAATCACGACCGTTTCCCTTCCGAGGTGATCAGAAACCACGGTTATAAATAAGCGGATTCACATTTAGCCAAATTTTACTATAGGCCAATCATGACAAACGGCAAGCTCGTCGATGTCTCTAGCGTACCAAACTCGAGAAATATTACAAATTCGAATCGAACTCGGTACCTGCGGGTCTAAATCGAAGGACTTAACCTCTAGGCCACAGAAGCCTGGGTTTTAGTTCTAGGACGGTGTTCTAAAGAGTAGGAGGACTTCTTGACCGTCAGCGCGCACTCCTGGATCTTACTGGCTTGGTCTTAGGGCCAATAATTCATAACTGCCTCCGTGGTCTAGCGGTTAAGTCTGTGGATTTAGACTCGAAGGTACCGGGTTCGATTCCTGGTCGGGACACAAAAATATTAATGTAAGTAAATACATTTATATAATAGGTATTTAATTTATTCGTGATATTTCTTAAGTTTGGTACGCTGGAGACATCGACGAGCTTGCCACTTGTCATGATTCGCCTATAATAAAGTTGGCTAAATGTGAATCCGCTTATTTATAAGCGTTGTATTCATACACTTAAGTCGCTCGCCCATACAAATTTCTGTTTGAACCCACTAAGTCAATAAGTTAAAAATAAATATACTTATCCTAATTACTTACATTGATTTGATATTGCAGGTGGCAAGTGGAAATGCAACAGTGGAAGAATGGGCAAGACAAAATCTCCGTGACAGCCAATATCTATACTTCAGGCCGACCTTGCTAAAACTCTACTATAGCCCAACTTTATACACTAAACTAAGAAATCTACTTGACAACGGAGCCATATTAAGTATGGAACTAAAAACACTAAAACCCATCTTCAAAAATGTGGAAAAAGGCAACAAATATGTGGAAATAGTTGAAAATGACTTAAAGTTATGGGAGAGTAATATTTAAGTTTTATGCCTATGATTCAAACGTCAAGCCCGACTTCGGAAGTAAAAAAAATATTTTCCCGGAGAATAATAATGACTTAAGACCCGTTGCAGAAAGGGATTAAAATAATGAATCTATTTATAATCTATATTTTTTTATATACGCAGTTAGCTCGACACTTAGGCATACGTTAAACATGTCAAAAGATAATTTCTGTGGTGTCAAGGAAAAAGGAGATGAGTCGAAAAATTAAAAAATGAGATTTTTGCACCTATAGGTTCAAAACATTCATATGCGTCAATGCAATAAGGAGATGAGTCTATACACTGTACAGTTTTTTTTATACCCCTACGTACATAAAGGGGCTAGTCGTAACATTAAAATGTATAAATAAGTAAAAAGAGTTCAATCGAGTTATTTCAGTATCGCGCTTTTACCGCCAATAATTCAGTTATGCATATTGAGATGAGTGGACTCGTACTAAAGTATACGACTAATTGAACATTTACTAATTACAATTTTCCAATTATAAAAATGAGTTGTTTTCTTAATTTGCCTCTAGTGAAAAGTTCAAGTTTTGTACTTATCCCCTTTTTCCTGACACCACAGATTTGCTTTTCTGCAACCGGCCGCGGCCGTTAGACTCATAGCTGTCAAAAGTGTTGAAGGAATGCATTATACCTACGTCATAAAAATAATATTCGGAAATACATATTTTGAAAAGGTGTTCAGTTACTTATAACGGTTGTGATCAGCATAAGAGAAATTCGTTCGTAATTTACGCCTTATTTTGAATTATTTGTGTCTGTTTTGCATAAAATTGACCGATAAGACATGGTTTATTTATCAGTATTATTTGCATAAACGTAAACACACCTCGGTCATTCAACTCGATGCAGACCGGTCGTCATTATGCAAATTTCATAATGACAAAATACTTTACTAATATTTTCAGTTATTTAATGCATTTCATAACTGTAATAAGCTCTAAGTGGCTTGTGAATTTTTTTCCGAGTATTTTGTGAAAATTATAAATTGACCAACACTTTCCAAATATTATATTTAAAAATCTAGGGGTTAATTAATTATTTGTTAATGCTAATTATAATATTCTATAAAATAAAACAAAATTTGACATTAATATATTGTTTATTACATTAATTTGACACGAATAATTCGAAAAACTACTGGAATTTGTCATAAAAATACATCAATAGTAATATTAAAATATTCATATACAAGGATATTACTGTTTTTTTAAGTATATATACTATCTAAAATACATGATAAAACGGTAGTGTATAAAAATATTAGTCACTTTTTGTCCAATATTATACCTTTGTAAAGATATGATTTTTTTAGTTTTATTAACACGTTCTAATCACAACGGATGATTTCGCGCCAATTTTTTTTATTTGACAGTTCAGTGTAGCTAATACGATAAAAACAAAACTTTCATATTGCTCTTAGCAACATTACATTAAGGCTCATTCTTATTTGTACGAAAGATAATGCCAACAAAATGAGTGGGGTGATAACAATTGGGTATACAATACCCTACCTACATAATATTTAGACGCAGTTACGCAATAAAGATTCAATCCACAATTTTTCAGAAATGTAATTATGAAGGCCAATCAGTTTCTTGGGATGAAAAACCGTTTTTGACATATTCTAAATGACTAATCCACATATCCCTTTATTTAATAAATTTATTATTAAAAATACAAGCTAAACCTAATAAAAAATGTCCTCTAGAGACGATCCTTCAGGGAGACTGGCAATATTTCTCCGCTGTATAGCTAGGCTAATACGTAGGCAGAAATAATTATCAGCTTTTCTGTCTCCAGACGTTTCCTTTAGCCGTTTTCCGACCCTAAACGAGGTTGGCGTATTTGCGCAGCTTAGCAATTGGACTAATCTAAGTTTTACCTTCAACGGACTTATAACATCAAATTAACTTAATGTGGATTGGATCCATTTTGCGTAACAATTTTTGTGATATAAATAAAACTGACGAACATTTCTTCAACTCAACATTCATACTTCCAACATTCCAGAAAAATGTTATATAAAATTGTGTGAGTATCAACTAGTATACCTACTTTTTGAGTATTAGTAAATTTAATTTTTCAATCTACATTTAATATAATTTATCAGTGTTTTAGACAATATTATTTCCAAAAATAGTACTTTTTTAGGTGCATACAGATCATTCGAAGAGAATGCATTCAATGATGTGTACGCGCCTTAAATAGCTTAAGCTACATAGAATATATTTTAATATATTTCACCAAAGATATACTTCTGATATGAATAAGACCTAACATACAGTGGATATTTGACGCCAACAATTTTGTTGCTCTTTGCGTGTAATAGAAAAAAAATAATGAGGTACAAGAAATTACACGGTTACTTTTTTAAAATCATTTTAGTCATGTATGATCATGACTTTGATAGTGAAAAATGTATCACCGATGACTAGGAAATTACGATTTATAAAAAGTCGTATTTTTGAAAGCGCAGTACTAACTTACGTTTACTTCAATATTGTTTGTCATAGACAAGAGATACTTGCGTTTCGTTACACGCAGAAAACATTACTGTTTAAACTTTAGAAATGTATTACTGTTTTAGATTTTAATCATAGCCATCCGCTGGCAGTATAATATGTAGTTTATCAACCATCTAGTTTTCGTAACACAAGCCTCGTAGCTTACCACAGAAACTAGATGGCGCTGTGTGACCTTTCTGGAAATTTATATTTATATTTATTTATTTATACTGAATACGACATGTGACACCGCTCCCAACCTGTACGCGGTTAGTGTTGCCCAATCTTGGTCTTGCATTTTTGCAATATTTTTGCATACCTATAACTCCTTAGATGATTTTATTCATCAATACGAACAACATTTTCGGAGCTGAATAAAATCATCAGTTCCACACCAGAGTCATCCATTTTTTTCTCTCTGAACCATATTTTTTTTGGATAATTAAAAAAAAAAATGTCTGTGCAAGAGCCTTGCAACTCTTACACAAAACCACTAATTAAAAAATATATAAATATATGTGCTAACGTCCACTGCAATTCGCGGGCACACGCTACACACGAATTAGTTCGTTTTTTATACAAAGCGTAGCTTAGTTAACGTGCGTAGCGTGTCCGTGCAATAACGCAATAAATACATAATTTTAATCTACAGTCCAAAATGTCATTTACAAATTACCAAATTTTCTCCATCCTAGACCCTGAGATTTCAACCCTGTTAACGCTAAATCGCTCAATCCAAAGGTCTACACAACCATAATACACTGGCGTGCAATATTAATAGGAGGCACAGGTTTTCTTTATTTCTCACTAAATACTGTCCACCATTCAGATTTCTCATACATAGCTTGGACCAGTTTTTTTGCTGTAGCGTTCATTATTAAAACCAAATTACCTGAATAGAGAATTTAAAGCTAATTTTTAAATTATATTTTTTATATATAAAGTAGTTTCGGGGTGGTCGGCTTTTAAATAAGCATTACATTTAGCTAACTTCACCATAGGCCCATCATAAGTGGCAAACTCGTCTATATCTCTAGCGTACCAAATATTAAATTAAATAAACTATTGTGTCCCGATCAGGAATCGAACCCGATACCTACGCGTTTTAGACGGACTTAACCGCTAGACCACAGAGGTAGTTAATATTAAATAAATAACATCCTTGCCAACCTGTCTGCCCAGCGTGGTCAAAATTCAATCATCAGATCCATTTCCAGCAGTAAAGTTATAGGACTCAGTTGTCCTAGGAGCTGTAATAATTAAAATTTAGGAACAATCCTTTACATGCATAATACCTGTTTAGGCTCCAAGCCATATTTAAGTAAAATAAAAAAATCTAAATGTCATGTCATCAATTGTCATCTATCTTGTCAATTTTTATGTCAATGAGAAAAAGTCTAATTAAAACGTCGTTCTGTTTTAAAATATTTTGTTTAATTTCGCAATTGAAAAGCAAGAAAACTGGCGATCAATGTGATGAACACGAGGCAAGACTTTCATCGTGATTCATCTGTAGCAAGACGTCGACGCGAAACTCGGTACGACCGACAGTTCCACTATTTCTTCCCATTTCTTCTTGTGTTTAATACCGTACTTCAGTAAAGCTATGCCGTCGACCGACCGGTGGCCGTCGCAGGCTGCCGTCCGCGTCCATACGTAAGTCCTTCCGCTTCTCACCGGCCAAAAAATGTCGCTAGACCCCATCAAAACTCCCACCATTAGATCCCCTACTAATAGTATTAGTGATGACTTTAGTGAGAAATTGATTCGCAAGTTAGTTAAAAAGCGTGGGATCATGACAGGCAGGCTCACCAAATTCACAAATTATCTAAATCAGTTTAATGTAAAAGAAGGGTTAGTGCCACAGAATAAAATAGATTTTAAATTGCGCATACAGGGCGCTGCCAGCTTGTTTGCCGAGTTTAAGGGTCTTCAAACTAAGCTCGAAGAAAATGTTCGGGATAATGAAATAGATGATCAACTTAATCAAAGGGAGCAGTTTGAGGACTGTTACTATGGCACACTCGCCATGGCAGAGTCAAGTGTACTGTGTCATAAAATTAAAGTCGCACATCAATACCTACACTATTAACATACAATGTTTTGTGTTACAGCAAATCACGTCGTTGCTGCCGGCCGTATGCGAATCTCGCGTGCAGTTCTGCATTCCAAAAGGAATACAGCTGGCAGACCCACATTTCTTGGATTCCAAAACAATTGATATATTAATAGGCGCAGATCAGTTTTGGAATTTATTAAATGAAGGTAAATTAAGGCTACGCAATGGCCCATTTTTACAAAGTACAAAATTAGGCTGGATTATATCAGGTCCTATACATTCCAATTCGCACAGGAATAAGACGATCCAGTGTAATTTATCTCAATTATTAGACGCACAATTGAGAAAGTACTGGGAACTTGAGGAGGTTGCTCAGGTGTGGGATACGCACAAAGATGTGGAGCGTGCATGTGAAGACCATTTCGTCAGACTACTACGCGCAATGCTGACGGAAGGTTTTGTGTACGTATTCCTTATAATCAATCACCCCACACCTTGGGAGAATCATTCTATCAAGCAGAACGTCGCTTTTTAGAACTGGAAAAGCGATTACAGCGCTCGCCTGAATATAAAAGGCTGTATAGTAATTTTATTAAAGAGTATGAAAGTCTAGGTCATACCTATATGTCACGCGTGGTCACCTATGGCTCTCCACATTATTTTATGCCGCACCATGGCGTATTCCGCGAGCACAGCACGACGACCAAGCTGCGTGTTGTGTTCGACGCTAGCGCCGCCACTAGTTCCAGGGTTTCGTTTAACGACATCCAACTAGTGGGTCCAATACAGAGTGATCTAATCGACATCCTTCTACGCTTTAGGCAGTCTCGGTACGTAGCCTGTGGGGATATCGAGAAAATGTATCGGCAATGTTTAGTGGCTGAGGAGCAACGTGATTTACAGCTGATCGTCTGGCGTGATGAGCCCTCACAGCCACTTAGTATTTTTAGACTGAACACTGTCACATACGGAACTGCTTCCGCACCATTTTTAAAAGTGAGATGTTTAAAACAGTTAGGTCTGGTGATGATCCCAGCGTTCAGAGGATCATTAGTCGCGATTTCTATGTCGATGATATGATTACAAGCCTGGATGATAAACAAGAATTGCTAAAATTGTGTAAGTTGCAAATGCGGATGTTTCCCTTTGAGCAAGTGGATATACAATTTTAGTTGCAATAATTCAGAGACCAAGTTATCTGACGTTTCTGTAAATATTATACTGAACGAAAACGCAAACACTAAAACCCTTGGGTTAGGTTGGTATCATTTATAGGTGAATTTCATTTTAATACACAATATAATGATTCTGACCACCCTGTAACTAAGCGGTCAATACTGTCAAATGTTTCACAAATATTTGACCCGCTAGGTATTGCTACATTTTCGAGCTGCAGGTGCGATCAAAGTGGAGGGAGAACACAGCAGACCTACAACCCGATACAATGGTCATCATCAAAGAAGCCAATTTGCCACCGAAAGTGGCATCTCGGACGAGTGGTGAAGACGATACCTGGAAGAGACGATGTCTCCAGGGTGGCAGATGTACGCACAGCATCAGGCGTCGTGAGGCGAGCCTACACCAAGACATGTCCACTTGTAGAGGCATAACCAGCGCAGAAACGTAGAAAGCTAGTGCTTTCAAGGCCCCAGACATGTTTAGGCTCTAAGCCATATTTAAATTAAATTAAAAAATCACAATGTCATTATTGTTTTCTGTGTCACCAATTGTCATCTATCTTGTCAATTTTTATGTCAATGAGAAAAAGTTTAATTAAAACGTCGTTCTGTTTTAAAATATTTTGTTTAATTTCGCAATTGAAAAGCAAGAAAGTATCCTGATATCCTCGTGCCGTGCATGTAGGCAGACGCATCACACGCAGCGCGCCTACAATACCAATTTGTTGAATTTAAGATACATCGTATTTGATATACTGACTGTAAACATCGTATTTGCGATGATTATTATATATTAGAGTGAACTGTGGAGGTCGTGGATTCGATCCCCACCGGGGGCAAGTTGTACATTGTATAATTTGTCTCGGTCTGGGTGTTTATATGTATATATATATACAAAAAAAAAAGTATAATATGTTTATCAACCATCTAGTTTCACCAACACAAGCCTCGTAGCTTACCACGGAAATTAGATGGCGCTGTGTGACCTGTCTGGAAATATTTATTTATTTATTATTATAATGATTGCCGATTGATGATGGTTCCATACCAGTAGGTGGTGTTGTAAATCTATTACAAATGTACGTAAGAAAAGTGAACTTCTAATTGGTACATGCCGGGGCTGTTTGAACCGCCTTTTGTAGAATTTTAAGGAAAGCGCTCTTACTTTAATTTCCTCTATCCAGGTCTCATTAGTGAACGCGCCAAATAAATGAAAACAATCACCTCACGAAATTTACTTGTTCGTTCTACTTAGCGTCATTATTTTTTAAATACAATTATATTTTTGTTTAGTCATTTAAGAAGCTATAGCTACTAAGTTACCAACTGAACTAAACATCAATATAGTTGATTATAATAAGACACTTACTCATACATTGCACCCCAGTGTAAATCTCAATGGCCATCCAATTTCAACAATATCACATGTCCAATGTTTTAAATATTTTTTTAATCATTAAATCTGACATTTAAGAAAAAATATTGTTATTTACACGTTTTTCACTTCCTTTACCACATAGTAAAATCCGTACAGTGGATCATTTTTTAAAATGTAATATTAATTAACGAAGTGTGAGTCAAGATTGAGCTTAATTCATGAGTCAAGTAAGAGCCGGATTAATAGTCGGATCTAAACATAAAAAAGGGTGCTGTCGTGGATACGGTCGTGATAATGATGAAGATGATCTATAAGAATGAGTGTGTGCCTTCGAATGTTAAAAGTAACAGTTGGTATATATAAAAATGACACTTTTGAGATTTGGAAGCACATTTTCATGCTTAGATCTGACTATTAACATGACCCTAAGATCGTTCGTTTGTTTAACTTAATTGTATTTGTTACCTTTTTCAGGTTTAAACAGAAAATATAATTAATGTTGGTTATATTTATATTTTGCAACACTTGACCTTCTATAATATTTTCAACGATTCCTTAGCCGTAATCCCATTGGAAACACAAAATTTTAAGCAAACCCGTTGTTCAACTTTATTTCCATAGTAAAACACACACTAATCGACATTTGGCGCTCAAACTCCACACGAACATTAAGAAAGTTTGTACCAATCGAGGAGAAAAAAATACCGATTCCCTTTGCCAGAGCATTTTAAATGTTCCAGTCCGGGTTAAATTTGATCAGACCGCAACTTGACTCATGGTCTGCAAATTAGTTGTAAAAAGAGAGCACATACAAATATTCTTAGGCATGGCCTTTTCCTAGCTTTGTTGTTCCACTGTACGGATTATTGTACTATACTCCTGTACAGTCGCTGTCAGAATAATATTATTTTCAGATCTAGTAAAGGTTTTAGAACCTGATAAACTGCGACTTTAAAATATAATGTTCAATAACAGCAATTAATCATTAAATTTCACTGTTTATAGAAGCAGCTCACGGTGTAATTTCACACATAAATCATTGCCGACGCGAAATTTCCGACCACGACGCCAAGTATACAAATTCTGGAACAATTAGAATTTGATGCAGAAAAACAGTTCACTTCTAAACGCTAAAAAACATTAACTTACAAAATAATAATAAAAAAAAAACATAAAACATAAATGTACTTACACTTAGGTACTTTTTAATTTGAGATCAAAAACATTTATACACCAAATTAAAAACAAGCTACAAAAAACATACAATAACTAAAACTTAATAATATCATTTTTTGTGTTATTTGACAGGAACTCGTTTTTTTGTGCATCTTCGTACGGTGTGTTCAGGTACTGCTCAAAGCGAATTTTGCTTTGACAGGTGTTGTTGTAACGCTTTCATTCGCTTTTAGTTTTTGATGACCTCGAACCAAACCAAACCAAAGACAAGGACTCGGGTTTCAGAGCAAATAGGGTGTATGCCTTTTTATCACGATAGATGGCGCATGATAGATGGTGCGTAATAACTGTCAGTTGCATAGAAAACTTGTATTTTTATTAGGATTTTTTTTTGATATTATACCGGAGTGTGAAGCTTTTAAATATACAAATCGATGTAACATAACAATGATTTAACAAAAGATTAAAGTAAATATGAGTCAAATAAGGCAGAGGAGATCTGTGGTAATGGACTTTTTATACGCTTCGCACCATAGCTCAAACACGTCGGGTAAAATATGGGAGTTGACAGCGCGGGAAAACCAATTTAAAATCCAATTTATCGTTTTTTATAATTATTCACATTGTAGCACATTATTAAACAAAACAACACCACTTTTGACCAATAATATCCACAGTAAATTAATTTACAAAACAATAACTTGCACTTGACATGTCCACGCAAAATGGCGCGAAGAACTCGTGTAACTTTTGTTTGGATCAGCTTATAGTTTCAGCGCTTGCGAGTAAAAAAAATCAGTATCCGAACACACTGGTAAACGAATACGAATAATTTCCAATGAAATTATGTAACGAAAATCCTCCGTTAAATAGCAGAAAATTTTCAATCCGTAAAATAATGTGTACTTACAAAATTAACGAGACGATATTGTTTACATTGTGTAATAAATATAGTGTATTTTTTCTACAATATTATATAAATTTGACAAAATTAAAGTGAGGATCTGGACAAAATATACAAGTATGATAGTAAAATAAAAAGTTAAAAAAATAAATTTGTAATTATTAAATTCCTTACAATTTGTCGTGGAATTTGTTTTTTTAAGAAAATAATAATACAAAAAAAGTCGAATGACAAAATCAAAGCGATAGTTTTTTTGTGAATAAGAATAGACAATTTTACAATAAGTTTTAAAAATGTAAGTATTAAAAATCCTTGTATTTATATATTGTAGTGTAATGAATTTGTCTTAAATAATGTTTTATGAATAAACCTCAGAATTTCAAATAAAACTTAGGAGGTGTTACCAACCTTAAAATAATGTTTTTTATAGTGCTGAGTAATCCAGAGAACTTATAAAATGACTTAGGATGTGTTACCAACCTTAAAACATTTATCTTAAGTAATGATTTCTATGTTAAATTATGTTTATTTATAGTGCTGAATAATGCAGAGAACTTAGAAAAAGACTAAGATGTGTTACCAGCTTTAAAACATTTAATTAAGTAATGATTTCTGTGGAAAATTATTTTTATTTAAAGTGCTAAATAATGCAGAGAATTTATAAAAATACTTAGGTCATTTATTTAACATTTATCATACATAATTATTTTTGTGTCACATTATGTTATGTTATAGTGCTGAATAATACTCAGAATTAAGAAACTATACGTATAAATTAATTATGTTTATTCATACTTCTCAATAATCCATTTTTATTGTATTTAATTAGCAAGTTATTTTTGTAAGTACTGGAAATAAATGTGTCAAACATTTGTTAAGTATTTCCCAGTATGTTTGTGTACATTCAATGTACCATTTCATAGGTACTAGTGACCCTTGTCCCAGCAAACTGGGTCTTACTCACATGTCTTCCGTTCACCAACATGCTGGCCGGGTTGTTCACGCGAATCGACTTAAAGTAGAACTCCTGGAAATATTACCCATACAAATATTATAAATGTGAAAGAAGCCTTATCTGTATGTATGTCTGACTTTCACGCCTATATTACTAGACCGATTTTGATAAAATTTGATAAAAAAATCCTTGGATCCCAGGGATGGACACAGGCAATATGACGTCACCGTATGATCACGACATGTGAACCCGCTATACTATATAACTGTTTTGCATCCCTCTCCCTCGCACACTCGAACTTTTGAGAACTGTAGTTTATTAACTTACTAGCGAATAAAATTACGGACATTTTAGACATTTTTCCAAACTTCTAAGATGGCATTAACGGAATCATACAGTATTTGGTTGGGTAGGGAGAGGAGCAGAATGGTGGGTAGTGAGCGTCTTGTTAGCGATAACATTAAAAAGGAGGCCTCCTTTGTCAACCAGCTTATTGTCGGTCACAATCCCGAGACACAACTCTTCTCATCACAATGGACCCGGCAACCTCACAGTGATCCATGGAATGCTTAGAAATGTGTCTTCTCTCTCTTTATATACACAATTTTAGACAGAGAAATATACGCTCCCCATACACAATGCCATGTTGGTACCAACACTGATGTATGGAAGCGAGACGTGGATACGTCAGAATACTCATGAGAGTAGGGTTAATGCAGTAGAAATGCGGTCGTTGCGGCGGATATGTGGCGTCACTTTGGCGGAAAAGGGTTGGTATGAAAGAAAGCATAGGGACAAAAATAAGGAAAGGCATGCCACGATGGTTCGGGCATGTTGAAAGGATGAGCGATGAAAGATTGACGAACCAGATATATAATGCGAAAGTTGTGGGTGAAAGAGGCCCTGGCAGACCGAGACTCACATATCACGATCAAATAAATAAAACACTGACTGAAGGTGCATTAAAAAGTCTTCGTAACCAAAGGGCATGTATGAAGAGGTTAATGAATGTCAATGAAACGAAAGAGGTATGTCGTGATGGTGTCAAGTGGCGCTCAATTATCTCTGCCTACCCCGCAAGGGATCTGGCGTGAAGAAGAAGAAGACAAATTTCTAAGCATTCCATGGATTCACCGTGCGGGTGCCGGGTCCATCGTGTGTGGGCAGGAGATGAGAAGAATGGTGTCTCGGGCTTGCGACCGACAATAGGCTGGTTTAAGAAAAGGAGGCCTCCTTTTTTTTTATTGCGCGATAATACGCTCACCATCCACCATTCTACTCCTCTCCTTACCCAACCAAATACTGTATGATTCCGTTAATGCCGTCTTGGAAGCTCGTTCCATAAATGTATTGACGGCAGACCTGCTTAGGCCCAATTCTTTCAGTAAGTGATGCAAAGACTTTGCTGGAACTCCTCTTGCACCAACTTCCACTGCGTAAAGCTGAGTCTTGAACCCGTTCCTGATCATTTCTTCTGTGAGATCATAATATTTATTCGACTTCATGTTGTGGTCTTTTGGAATATTTGATTCCCACGGAACGGTAAGTTCAATAAGGATAACTTTTTTCAAGTTCCGAGAAAACACTAAGATGTCTGGCCTATAGGCTGATACAGCTAGTTCATCTGGGATCCTATAATGGTGTTCAAATGTATCCATGAGAATTTTCCAGTCTGATGCGGCGCCAAGGATCGAGGTGGGCTTGCATTTAGTTTTCGTGCTTTGCCCTTCCTTTACAAATGTGGTCAAAGTTTTATTTGTAGTCAGTCCTTTTTGGCTCTTGCAATAGAAAGACTTACTGTATGTATGTATGTAGAAATATACGTATATATATACTGACCGTGTTGTTGAAGAAGAATCTCTGTGTCTTGAGGAGTGGCTCGGGGATGGCCACTGAGTCTCCTATGATGACTCCCTTTCCGTCTGCCCAGTTGTATACAGTGACGCACACGCACTCCGCACTGCCGTCCACCAAACCAAATGTACTGAAAACATTATTTAACATGACGAAGAAAAAATAATAGTTTTTAAAATTGGCATTTGACATCATTGCAAATATAAATATTTCCAGACAGGTCACACAGCGCCATCTAATTTCCATGGTAAGCTACGAGGCTTGTGTTACGGAAACTAGACGGTTGATAAACTACATATTATACATATAAACACCCAGACCGAGACAAATTATGCAATGTACAACTTGCCCCCGGTGGGAATCGAACCCACGACCTCCCGAGTTCACGGCAACGTTTGTTACCACTAGACCACGGAGGCGGTCAACAATACTGAGCTGCTGAATAATACTCAGAATTAAGAAACTATATTTATAAATTAATTATGTTTATTCATACTTCTTGTTTGATTAGAGCAAGGAGCAGAAGAGTGGATGGGATGACGTGTCATTCCACAATGAAAAAGGGGCTCTTAAACCCAGATTATTCGGCAAAATTCTTCTCCCCTCTCACCCACACATGATGGATGCACCCCGCACGGTAAATACACAAATTCCTAAGATTTTTTTAAAAATAAATACTTACAAAGGAACAACATTGTCAGTATAAATAGACCCGATGACCTTGCCCAGGATGACCTTTCCTTCGTTGAGTCCTTCCTGAAGGTCTCCTATACGGCAATGTTCCACCTGCACGTTCTTCCGGCGACCGAACGTATGAACAGATTTCGGCACTGCGTATGGACCCATTAATTTTGGATCTAAAGACTAAAATATAAGAGCCAATTTTAGTAAGCTTTTAATCAGGATATTATCATAAACCAGTGTTTCTCAAAGTGGGCGATAACGGTAAGGGGCCCAGAAAGGAATGGGAGGCGTTGGCATGGTTTAGGGGGGCGACTTTATATTTTAAAATTGACTAAATTTAAACCTACATCGATTATTTAGTTATATTTGGTCAAAGTGGGCTATAGACGAAATAAGTTTGAGAATCTCTTTCTAAAGAAGAGAAAACTGAATTCTTCCTTAGTAGCATCACTGAAGTACATAAATTTGTATGGGGACCCAACCATTTAAGTGAACGAATGCCACTAAGAAAGGATTTAGTTAAGGAGTATATTATTTAAATAAGACGTGTCACAAATACCTAGACGGTAGACGGTACTAACTCTTCGTTCCGATACGCGATAATAGTAACCTAAGCACGCGCTTAAACTGTTTTGCCAAGCTGTGTGACGTCACAAATAACATTATTTCTCGCGCTTAGACTGCTCACGATATCGAGGTAGATCGCTCTGAGCGCTGTCAGTTTTTTGTCATTATGTCGCGCGCCATTTTCAAGTTTATTTAAATTAAGTTTTCTTATAAATTATTTAATATTGTAATTCGTTTATACTGTTTGTATATTACTTTTAAAACAAATCTATAATTAATATTTAAGTAGGAAGTAAAAAAAAAATGTCTGTAACACGGCAAGTTATTTTAAAAGACGAAATAAGTTAATAATATTAAACTTTACACATATAAAGATGAATAAACCGACAGATGTATATTTGTTATATTGTAATTCGTTTATACTGTTTCTACATTACTTCTTAAACAAATCTATAAATAATATTTAAGTAGGAAGTGAAAAAAAAAATGTATGTAACACGGCAAGTTATTTTAAATTACCAAAATAAGTTAACAATATTAAACTTTACACATACCTATTAAGATGAATAAACCGAAAGATAAATATTTGTTAGTATTCATACTTAAAGATGTGGAATCCGCAATGTATCTTCCATGCATTTAAAAAAAAAACTAAAATTTTATGAATGAAAATGTGATTTAGACCGTTCCGAATTGATATCACGCTCTGAGCATCCAAATCGCAATATTTGATTCGGAACGAGACGGTCAGTGTCATAATCGTTCTAAGCGCTCTGAGCGCGATTCGGAATGAGGGGTAAATTTAATGTTCATTCATTAATTCAATGCATTTAATATTTCGGCCATTGTTGTCCAAAAAATCTTAGAAAGCTTTAAATTAAATGAGGCTTTACAAACAAAGAAATGGGTTTTTCTTAGTAGAAATTTGACATTTAACATTATTTGTTCTTCTGTATGGCTCCTTAGGGATACATATAGGTTTTATCCAAAAAAAGATGCATGAAAATCGTGTGAGAATTGCTTTATGATTATGTTTCGGATTCTGTAATAATAAAAAAAAACTATTTATATGCATTTTTAATACATAAAACTAAAAGATAATGCATGTATGTAATCTTAATAAAAAATAAAATAAAAAAAAGATTTGTCAGAAGTGGGATTCGAACCCACGCCCTCAGAGAGGACCAGAACACCCATACACCCGGCTACCGGGCAAGTTACCTTGAGTCTGGCGCCTTAGACCGCTCGGCCATCCTGACATATGACGGCACCCGCGAAAATAGCTCGCACTAGGCTAGAGCCGGATTTAAATTAATCTAATTTTCATTCGTTCATTTATTTATTACATGATAATTAACGAGAGCGATGGGCGACCCTTTAAGTAAAGAAAGGGTCAGCCTCGCCATTCAACGGGGGAACGCAGGATTGGGTTTAGAAGGTATCGGGTTCGATTCCTGATCGGGACACAAAAATATTAATTAATGTAAATAAATACATTTAACTAATATTTGATTTATTTGTGATATTTCTCGAGTTTGGTACGCTGGAGACATCGACGAGCTTGCCACTTGTGATGATTGGCTTATATTAAAAAGTTGGCTAAATGTGAATCCGCTTATTTATAAGCGTGGTTTCTGACCACCCCGAAAGGGAAACGGTCGTGATGGTACTTTACTTTTACTAATATTATTTTAAATATGTAATATTGTTCTTTTTGGATGACTTTTAATATGATTAATTAGTGCACGCTGCAATGAATTAAAGAAATGTCATAAAAAATACATTTATAATATATATAATATAATGTTTTTGAAGGTATCATTATTATTTATGTATTATGTTATAAGTAATTAAAATAAATAAAATAAATATACATACCTGCACCATGTGTTGTAATTTTTTATTCTTAATCTTTCCCTTATTTTTGACGAGATCCTTGACAGAGTTGATGAAGGTGATAAGTTTATTTCTTTCATCCCGTGCCACATTCCACTGCGGGTCCAATTTACAGGCGCGGTCAAAGGCAGATAGACTTTCTGTATATTGCTCGTCGTACTTTAATGCCTAAAATAACAGTTTAATTAATAATTACATACAGATAATAATAAATCGCTTAAAAGGGTTGTAAATCAGCATATAATTAGTAATAATCAGTTAATTAGAAATTCAGATTTCTTTACTGTTGCTGCCGCTCGTTAGTTGAACAAGCTACCCCTGGGCCGACAGTCTCGACAGGTCGCTTTCTTAGCGATTTCGGTCGGTAAGTCTTTAAAAAAATGTTGCCACTTACATAATCAAAAAGCTGATTTGGTCAATATCATAAGTTCCAAAGGCAAGTCATTTTATGCCCTAATATGTACATATGTTATATCAATGGACAATAATATTAGTTCCTTTGCAACACTAGAAGCAAATGTCAGCGGCTACTGTCGCACGGTAAACCTGTACCGATAATATTCGATAAGGAGTTCTTCGCGCCATTTTTCACGGACATGTCAAATCCAAGTATTTCGTTTTGTAAATTAGTTTACTGTGGATATTGTTAGTCAAAAGTGGTGTTATTTTGTTTAGTAATATAATAATAGTGCTACGTTGTGAATAATTATGGAAAACTATAAACTTGACTTTATACGAGTATATGGGGCAGAGTTACACTTAATTTTTTGCGGTTTTCCCGCGCTGTAAACTGTTTGGGCGATATTGACGTTAATTACTCCATGAAAAGCATCAAATTCTGCAACACTTGGAATTTGATGATCCCCAACTCGGTTATGAACTCTGTTATGAACATATATTATGTAAATAAATTACGTGTTTAGGGCTGATATATTCTGTACAATGTCCTTTAAAGACACGGTGTGGCACCACCTGCTGCCTCCAACCATAAAGGCCGGGATACAGGCCCAAAAACAGTACATCTCCTTACATGCGACCGTCGGGGTTCCCTGATGCGCAACACCGTCCTCCACGACAACCTAAAGAGGAAGACCATAGAGCAGTTTGTGGCCAGGCTCAGAAGTCCATGTTCGATCGAGCCGACCACAGCCACTTCGACCATCTTCCGGGAATCGAACCTCTCCACGCACGGCCACCGGAAGGCCGCCGCCTGCCCCAGGAGATCCTTAGGACCGAGGCGTAGCCCGCACCGTTATTACCATATAGACACCGCTCACAAAGGGCCACACCCCCTTTCGTAGCCACTTCCCTGGCCACCTTTAGGCCGGGGAAAAAATTAAACAAAAACAAAAAAAAATATGGATGAAACTTCATCATCATATCCAAACGGACGCCGTTTTAATTTAACTATTCGAATAGACGTGCGTCCAATTTTTAGAAGACTGTTGACCGATTATCGCATTCAGCGTTCGCGATGCAATTTTCAACAAAATTATGAAGCTGACGTCGTCACTGGTGGCGGCGCAACGCAAAATAAACCGAATGGACATCGGCGTAATCCAAGGCTATAAACTTGTTTAAAAAACAATATACGTTTTTGACAAATTTTGGAAAGTGACCACGCGATTTGTTCTTTTGTCAATGTCCACCTTAAATCGCTAAGCAATCGTTATGAACACATAAGTGTATGACAACACAAAAACACAGCATAAAAAAACCTAGAAAATGGTAAATAAAGAGAATAAAAATGCGAAACTTACCACAGCTTTATTATAGTACAAATCAGAGAGACCTCTAGCCACGGGGTCTAACTCTGCTTGTTTGTAAGCACTCATGCATGCTTTGAGAGTGTTTGGTTCTTGCGATACCAAGAAATACTGGCACATGTAGGCGTTGCCGAGAACTGACCAAGATGTGCCGTCCTTACAATCTAGACTGACTGCCTCTTTAGCATAATTAACACTTTCAGCTACTGCTAGCTTGTTATCTCCTAAAAATTACAGGATTAATGAAGTAGGTCATTTTGGACTAAATTTAAAAAAAAAAATACATCTTTACTAATTTTTAAGATTGATTAGTGCATTTAATAGAAAAAAAATCTTGAGATAAATTATAGTTGGTTAAAATAATTTTAATGATATGGAATGAAATAATTTATTTGTCAGAAACATGGTAGGTACGGGGATGTAAATTATTATATGTAATTATATCACGTGCTTCGCTATTTCTAGCATAAAAATATTTATTTAGTTACATGACTTTGTCGAGCTTAGTATCTAGGTATTCTTTTGTCGAATAGAAACATTTATTAACCAGCATTTGTTTGACTCTTAATTTAAACAGCTTTAGTGGCAGCTCCCTTATAGTAAATGGAAACTTAATAAATATCTTTGTTGCCATTGCATTACAATTTCGGCTATATTGGGTACTTTTATGCACTGGAATAATTATTCTACTAGGATAACGCTTAAAATTGCAATTATCCCCAAGAGTTTTAAAAAGTTCCAGATAACTTTTTACAAATATACAGCATTTAAGTATGTAGCTAGAAGGAACAGTCAGTAATGTTGAAATAGTGTTCTGGCATAAAGTTGTTATTAGTGTGCAAATTTATTGCAACATCGCCTAAACCTAGCAAATGTGTAACTGAATCCAAGGTTTAAGGTTTAAATTTTGTTGTAATGACAACATATGGGGAATTTTATCATTCAAATAATATTGTTCCTCATCATATTCTACATTATAAACTGCCTCCATGGTCTAGCGATTTAGAAGGTCGGGACATAATTTATTTGTGATATTTCTCAAGTTTGGTACGCTAGAGACATTGACGAGATGTATTTATAGTAAAGTTAGCTAAATGTGAATTCGCGTCTTACAAAAGCATGGTTACTGACAGGGCAAGGGATACAGCCGTGACAATGATACTTTACATATCTGGCGGCACGGCAGTGGCCCCGTCAAGTCGAGCAATAAAGAGGCATGGCCATACCATTCTTTTCTCAAAACAGTTCAGGCCATTTCCGACGTCCTTTGTTGTGGATAAAACTAGAAGCCCGAATTTTCAGTTACCAAGCAGACATTGTAAAAACAAGGTATATTATAATTTTTATTCAATTTGAACCAGTAGTTTCAGAATTATAACTAGCCAAAGTTTCTTAATTTTGTCACTTCCTATTAATGTGTGCGTGCGCGGCGCTGCGATTGACCGCCGGCGGAGATTTCGCAGTGTTTCAGCTAATAGAATATAATCACCAAATAGAAGTATACCGGTGTTTTACTGGACTAGGACACCCGTCAACTACAAACAAATTACATACAAAAACTAATTTCTTAATATTATAATTTACCTGTATTTGTCATTAATTCTTGCCGGTGTATTATTGAGAGGCACCGTAATGCTACTTTACTGCGTTGCTGAAAGAAAACATTGTTGTAAATACATACATACGAGGGGCGTTCAAAATATTCTCGGTATGTGGATAAAAACAAACAAGTACGAAAAGTTTGATATTTTTATTTTTCAATATACTCCCCCCCTATGTTCATACACTTATAAGATCGATCAATTATTTTTTTTAATCCCTCATAAAAATATTTTTTATCTTTGGTGTAAAAATGCTCCTCCACGGACGTCTTCAACGCTTCATCGTCAGAAAATTTATTTCCACGCAGATCCTTTTTAAGATTGGGAAACAAAAAGAAGTCGCTTGGGGCTAAGTCCGGACTATAGGGTGGATGAGTAACAGTTTCAAACCCACATTCAACAATAGCTGCCTTGGCAATATGAGCAGTATGGACAGGGGCGTTGTCATGCAGAAGCAGAACACCTTTGGTTAACTTTCCTCGCCTCTTTTCTTTGATCGCATCTCTTAATTGACGTATAACGTTAGCGTAGTACTGCCCTGTGATATTTACACCTTTTTCTTTATAATCGATAAGCAAAACTCCTTCACAATCCCAAAATATTGTGGCCATGACCTTGCCAGCTGACGGGATTACCTTGAACTTCTTGGGATGAGCTGAACCCTTAATGTGCCACTGCATGGACTCCTGTTTGCTCTCTGGGTCATAATGATGAACCCAGGTTTCATCTCCAGTAACTATTTTTTGCAGCACCTCATCGGGATTTTCACCACACAGGTCGATAAAATCTGAACAGCAAGCCACACGCATATCCTTTTGAAGAAGCGTCAGCATTCGCGGAACCCATCTTGCACTTACTTTTGACATATTAAGATGGTCATGTATAATGTCATGTACGGTACCAATAGAGAGATTGGTTACTTGAGCTATAGATTTTACCTTCACTCGGCCGTCTTCCAATATAAGTTTTTCCACTTTATCAATATTTTCTTGTGAGGTAGCCACTACAGGCCGGCCAGGTCTAGGGTCATCTTCAATACTCTCCCTTCTACGCTTAAATTCGCTTGACCATTTTTGAATAGTAGATAAAGAAGGAGCAGACTCACGGTAAACACAATCCATTTCCTCTTTTATGGTTTTTTGATTTTTACCCTGTTTTGTCAAGAATTTTATGACGGATCGGTGCTCTAATTTCGTTAAAATTGTTAATTCGCTCATGGTGTTCATGTTTGTTCGGCAATTGCAGAAAAACAAAAGAACATCTCGGTTCCAATTTTACTTTTTTTTAATGTCAATGGATGAATCTTAGCGGCCAGTAACAAATATATATATAAAAGAGGTTGTAACGTATCAATACCGAGAATATTTTGAACGCCCCTCGTACATACATATCTTCACGCCAGATCCCTTGCGGGGTAGGCAGAGACAATTGAGCGCCACTTGACACGATCACGACATACCTCTTTCGCTTCGTCGACATTTATCATCCTCTTCATACAAGCCCTTTTGTTACAGTTATTACCTATTATTAGCAACCTGTGTTTTCCCAACTGACAAAGTGAAAGTCTACAAGTATATACTCAAATATTTTTATTCATCTAAAACTATTACGGGTACACCTGGCAATGAAGAAGGTAGCTGAGATAGAAGAATATGGGAATCAAGTGATAGCATGAAACGGACTGCAAATGGTGTTTTCATTTAAAATAAAATGTAAATTAGAGTTTTTATTTGTACCATTATATTAACAAAAAATATATATTAACTTATGCCCACGTCTGTACCAATGGTCAAAATTGCCCCCACCATAGTAGTCCAGAGCTAGACTTATGTACCGCCTACATTTACTATACCTTAATTAAATCTTTAATATAGTGGTTTAACAAATACCTACTGTGTTTTATCAAGTTTAAGTATCAATACTTACAATTTTCATTCCGCCTTCAAAGCTGTTTTTGGCATCCTTAATGTTTTTGTTTTTCCAATAACATTCTCCTAGCTCGTTCCAGGCCTCAACCAATTTTGGATTTAATTTGATGGCTTTACTGAGACACTGAGTAGCTCGGGCATCATATTTTGTGCTAATGTTGTATGCTTTGCCTTTTAGGAATAAGAACTGAGAACGATCTAGCAATGTTAGTTCATTTTCTGCAAAAAAATAAATGACTGAATTGCTTGCAGCGAAGTTTTATTTTTTTTGGGCAACTTACAGCTATGATACATTTGTGTGTTAATGTTTAAACTTTTACAATAAAGCCAATTATAAGTTTCATCATTAAGGATAAAAGAAATTTCTACGTACCGCAGAAACTATAAATAATCAAGTGTACAACAAAAACAGAAAGATGCAACTTTAAAATAACAAAAATAAAAAACAATAAAGTTTTACAAGTAATTGATGATTATCTTGGCCTTTATACCAGCTTGTCCATCAAGGGTTGCAATTATGACCAAGCCAGAAGGCCAAGGGTGTAGCTAAGCTAAGCTCAAGGCCATCATAGCTTGACCAACAGTGCAGTCATTGCGGATAAGAATGTATTTAAACATATTTTTTAAAACAAAAGTTAACAATAATGGATGGAGAACTGGAATGGAAACTTATAATTGCTGGTGGCTGAAATTCACCAGGTAAACTTTTATGCACTTCCATAATAGTATTTATAATAAAAATATGTCTTTAAGGTAAATCACATAATATATTAGGAGATAGCCGTACTTACACAATAATAATGATTATAATCATAGTCACCAATTATTTTGCTGGGATCTGTGCACAGCAGTGGGATGTTATAGGTTGTTGAAGCACTTACCATTAATTTCATTAAATTTATCCACAAGCTGATGCATCTTCTCCTCAACTAACTTAATTTTATCCCCTGCAAGCTCCATAGGATTCTTCTCGAAGAAGTAATCCCTATAATTATATAGGTCATCCAGTTCAAGCTGTAAATTAAACCAAAATCGGTCATAATTAAAAATATAATATTTCTGATGACGGAGCAAAGGAACTTAAAAATCAATGCCAGTGTTAATATGAGCAATACATTGAAATGGTGAAGAAAATGGCTAATTGTCAAATCATCATAAGAAGTTGCTGATTTTGATTCATTATCTTTTTTTTTTTCAGATATTCATGAATAAATACTATTAGAAATAAAAACAAAAAATATTAATAATTATTGCAGGATTAAGAAGTAAAAAATTACTGGCATTGTTCTTTAATAGCAATCCACGAATTCACTATGTACCAAATCTAATATAATATGTAGCCTAATAACTTGTTACCAATAATCCAAGTTTATCAATATTCTTGGCTCCTCTTTATACCCAACCTGGTAAAGTAAAATATCATGACAAAGTTAAAATTACCCTTGGAGGATTGATTCACAAGTTGTAAGAATTTTAAAAATATTTTAATTTTATAAATTTATGTATGAAACAAATATTTTTCGTCCTATATTGTTGTAGAATTGAATTAGAACACAGGATAGGACTACTATTAACTGGAAAGACGTATTTATTGTGGCATATGTAGAGATAGAGAGAACAGTTTAGTTGCATGTAAATAACATTGTGAGGAAATTTTTGCTAGCATTTAACCAAAAATTATTAATATTATTAGGATAATGTCTATATTTATATATATATATATGTAAGTATAATATAGTACTCTTAATAAATAAACACTCGCCAACCCGTCTCGACACCATTGCGAGTGTGGGCCATATTTTGCCTTTATATGGTAGGCCCATATTCAGTTAGTGAAGGTCAAAGACTGTGTATTCTAGCGGCTGTTATGATAATACTCTAAATTCCATGAATTAAAGTAAAAGTTCCTACCTCGAGCCGGCGCAGTACAACTTCGAATTCTTCTTCAAGTATAGGATCTTTATCCTCGCCTTCAGCCATTTTTAACTGATCTTAATTAAGGATAACACGATAAGGTACCACTTCAATTATTGAGTATTCGCTTAACTTAAAAGATAATTTTACAACCAAACAAAGCTACAACAAAAATTATTACACTGATTCGTTCCAATTTGTTCCATTTAATCCTGTCCCGTTAAATAAATACACGACTTACTTTTCGCTCTAACACTTTTTTCAAACATAACTCTGTCTCTTACTTAGACAAAATATTTATCTAACAAATTTAATATATTAACGTTTTTAACAAAATCTTGACATATATACGTTCGTCCGAAAATTACTTCTTTTAATGGTTATCGTTCGGGATTAAGAACATTTATTTTAAATATAATTTAAATAAAGGGTACTTTCTCGCCATTTTGCGCGGACATGTCAAGTGCAAGTTTTTGTTTTATAAATTTATTTACTGTGGATATTGTCAGTTTAAGTTTAAGTAGTTTTAATTATTTTACGTAAATACAAAAATCATGTTTACTTTAAATTTATTCGAAAATATTTATTTGAGATCGTACATTGAACTCCTCGCCCAGAGAATCAGCATAGCGATTCAGCGAGAAATAGCAGCTGCGTTCTTGCCACCATTTTTTTTTGTATAAAGACGGAGATCGATAAATCATCAATGATACGACCCCAGCCTGAAGGGCCACCGCGGGAGGTCGCATGCCCGACTCAGCGTGAGGCCTCCTAAGGAGACCCCAAGGCGCCTACGGACTAAAAGCCTATAAACCGTCTCTCTTTCACTGTTGGCCCTGCGTGCCTTAACAGCTAAGTCGGAGCCGAGCAAAGTCTACTCCACAGCAGCAGACCCAACCTGAAGGGTAGGGGTCTGCGGTGGAGCCATCGAGTGGGAAATAAGGGACGAAGACAGCGGCGGCTGGATCGGCAACTGGAACGGTGGGAGGGTCGGGGGGTCCTTAGGTTGGCGGCCAGAGGACTTGGCGGAGGCCTCAATTAGTAGATTAAGCCTCGTCGTGAGTTGGTCGACGCCTTCTGGGGCGTCGCCTCTTACAAAAGGATTTTAGGTCGTAAGAGCCTTGCCACCATGCCGCGCGGATACGATTTGTATTTAAATTAGGTTTTGAAAGTAGGATTTTTTTTGTTTTAGTTTACTTTTTATTAAAATTGATATTTATATAGTCAATAAACTAAATTTAAAAACTCCTAAAGTACTATTTGGATTTATCGCTTGAAAATATCTCGTAATGTACAACTAAAAGTAAAACGTAATCAATAACAGACTTAAATTGTGTTCGAAAATATTACTTCTGTTATGTAGAATTACTATTTGCTCTTGCACTCTTAATAGCCATAAGTTTGTCTCTATTTTAGGATGAATAACTTATTTGACATATATATATTTTTAATATTGGAACCCAATCAAACATAAATCTACGAGCGGCCATGTATAGGTAGTCCAAAATTTTGCGTTATGCTATATAGCACACTAAAACAGAAATAAAAACGTAAAAATAAGTCTTGGTGCAACAAATATACTTAAAATGAAGACCGGTTTACCTTTTGGGATAGTAAACTCGTCAGATTCTACGGCAAAATGTGTGTGTTGCGCACTAACTATAGAAAAGGCTGGAAAAAACATCGAAGAGCATGTGGGTAAAGATAAACATAAGGAGTACCGGGACCTGATGGAGGAACATGGAATAACCTTTAACGACTATAGCAACCTCCAGTGCAAGCCTTGCAATGTAAATCTAGGCGAAAACGAGTCTGTCGGACAACATGTAGATTCGGATGCACACGCGAATTGGATTGCCGCCATACTGGAATTGGTGGAAGATGAATACGTAAACATTGTTGATTATTTATCATCTGATGTATCCAACCAGAACGTGATATGTGAGGCGTGCGATTGCGAGTTGGAGTGTTCCTTGATTGTCATACAGAGTCATGTTAATGGGGAGCCCCACAGAGATAAAGTTGTTGACAAACTGAAGCCTCTGAATGGAATATTTAACGTTGACAATGACTTTGAAGTATGGTGCAAGGTGTGCGACTTCTACATAGAGAACACAGTGCCCAGTATAATTGAGCACATAGATGAGGATGAGATACATCAGTTCTGGCTTCTGGATGTAGAAGATATCATCATTGATCAAGATATTTCTGTTAAAGATTTTTTGGCTAATGAACATGAACAAAATGCATTCTGCAGCAGATGTGATGTTAAAATTGCTTGCAATTCTGTAGATTTAACTGCCCACGTCACCAGTGATGCTCACCTGAATAATTTAGGCTAAACCAAAGAGATGCACACATAAAATTATTTTTTAATTCATATAAACTAAAAATAATATGTAGGTGCAATTTTTACTCCCACTGTTAGATTCCTGTTTTTAATGAGAAGCAAGCAATTATTTTAGATGTATAGAATACAAAATTCACAGTGCTGGTGTCACCAACCTAAATTTTTATAACAGAGATGACCGTAGAGTTATTTTTAGGTTCTGCAAGATCTCATTCAAACCACCACAACATCTCATTCAAACCACCACAACATTGATACTTTTTTTAAATATTAATTTCTTTAAATGGTTATATCATCAACAATCTTATCAAATTTATTGTATTTTTGTTCGGTTCAGGTCTCAACATCCTGTTTATTAGTACAGTTAGCATTTTTTTTTATTCATACCATGTAACTGTGATTAGATTAAATTTAAATAGATGTTGTGAGATGTCAGTTTACACAAATAACCATTTGAGTCTTGGTTAGTGAAAAAAGTGATATTGCTATCTTATTTCAAATATTTTGCTTAAAATGCTCTAAAAAGAGCTCTGTTTCTGTCACCTGCAATTTTTGTCTGCTAAGTAGAATAAGTACCTTATTGTTTTATTTATATTGTACTATTAGGATTTGGTGTATAAAGTTATTTAACAATTGCCAAAATATTTATCTAATTAAAAAAATATCTTAATGCTGATAGTTCCAATTCTAACTATTAACCTTTGGTGTGTCGGAGGTGCCTGTGATTGTTTTATGATGAGAATTATGCTGGCAGTCGGGAGCATTTGGAGGGATGCACATTTATTAAGTGGTGGCTCAGTTGTAAGAATGCTTTCCTTAACTTTTCTAATTTGTCATAGATCTACAACACCACCATTCCCATGTCTTGAAGAGATCATTCACCTTGTGGTCCTGGTTCCACTAATACACACTTGTAGAATGGTTAATGAATTGTCATTAACAATTGACATCAGACCCTTGCCAACCCGTCTGGCCAGCATGGTATCGGCCAAATTCCTCAGAAATTTCTTGAAGGCCCATCTCCGACAGCAAAGATTCCTAATCTGTTCTAGGGGGTGTGATGAGCTGATGTAAATTTTTACTTTAAAGCAAATTGAGTCACAATTTCTCAATTTTCAGTGACCTTTTTTGAATGTTAGACAGTGATCAAATTCACTCAATTGAACGACTGGACTATTTGCAAAGGACTATACACACTTATTATATAGTCCTCCTCCTTACGTCGTGTTTCCTCATTGATGAGGGTCGTGACCTCCCGATGAATTGGTGTGCGTCTTGATCATAGCACGCCACCCGTTCCTGTCTTCGGCGGCATGCACAGCATCATGGACGCTAGTGTTGGTGGTGGAGCGGATTTGGTCGGACCAGCGTATCGGACTACGGCCTCTCGGTCTCTTTCCTTCCACCTTGCCAGTAACAAAAAGTTTCTCCAGGTTATCCCCTCCTTTTCTGGCAATGTGTCCGAAGTACTGGAGTATCCGACGAAGGCATATGGTGGATAGCCTAGTCGATATGGCTAGTTGGTTTAAAATCGATACGTTAGTACGATGCTCAGTCCACGAGATCCTCAGCATTTTTCTCCAACACCACATCTCAAAAGCATCGATACGCTTTCGGTCAGCGCATTTTATAGTCCATGTCTCAGCGCCATATAGGAATATGGAGAAAACCAGTGATCTAACTAGCCTGGATTTCGTTTTTATGGAGATCGTCCTGTCCGTCCATATTTTGTTTAGCTGAGACATGGCGTTCTTGGCCATTCCGATGCGTCGTCGAATTTCAGCCTCGCACGTGCGCCTCATAATGTATTCACCGTAGATGTTAAATAAGATGGGTGAAAGTATGCAACCCTGTCTTACTCCCTTTTCAAAAGAAAACGGTCCTGAGAGTTCCGATTCAATCCGTACAGTTCCTTTGCTAGTTAAGTACAGATTTCTTACGAGGGCAATTAGATGCGCAGGGACTCCGAGTTCAGCCAGCACTTCCCATAGATAATTCCACCTAACACAGTCAAAGGCCTTGCTGTAGTCTACAAAACACATTAAGACAGGGGTGTTAAACTCGTAGGACTTCTCGATGAGTTGCCTTATGTTCAGTATTTGTTCACGCGTGCCTTTGCCTTTAACAAAACCCGCTTGCTCTTGAGGTATTTGCCAGTCCAAATAGTGTTGAAGGCGGGAGTTGATGATGTGCAGCATGACCTTGCTGGCATGGGATATTAGGGCAAGTGTGCGGTAGTTGTCGCAGCTCTTGGATGAACCTTTTTTGTGGAGTGGAAGAATTACGGATGATGTCCAGTCCTGAGGCCAGTTTCCATAGCTCCAGATGTTGTTGCAGATTTTGTGTAAAAAATCAATGCCTAGCTCACCCAACGACTTTAAAACCTCGCTTGTAATTTGATCTGGGCCTGGGGCTTTCTTCTCTTTTAACGAACGTAAGGCCGCTAAAACTTCCGATAGCAGAATTGGAGGCTCCTTTTCAAACTCTGTCCATTCGGCATTTACTGAATTCGGCTCATCTTTGTAGAGGTGTTCACAGTAAGTGCGCCATCTTTCCACAATGTCGTCCAGTTGATGTAAAACGAGACCGTCAGCATTTTCTATAACCCACGTTTTTGGTTTAAACTTTTTAGATAGTATGCGAACTTTCTTAAAGAGGTCTGAAGTCTGGAGGTTTAGAGCATGAGCTTCAATGTCGCTACATATGCTAGATATAAAGATGTTTTTATCTCTACGGCAATTCTTTTTTATTGCCTTGCATAGACTTGAATATTCCTCCATCACATGTCGATTTTTCAGACCTTTTATTTTTACTTCTTTCCGCCGTTGTATAAGTTCCCAGGTGTAGTCAGATATCCAGACTTTGGCTTTACCAACTGTCCTGCTATTCCTCGAGACTTGGCTTAAGGATTCATTAATGTTTTTCTTAAGATATTCCCAGTTCGTGTTGGCGTCGTCAGGAGGTGAAGGTGGTGGGTTATCCCTCAGTTTTGCCTCTATGATGTTTTTAATATGCTCCTGTTCCAGTGGGTTGAGGCGACGGGGTTTTAAGATAGGTGTCTTAGTTGGAGCTTTGAGCCGCAGCGATAGGCAAGCGACAAGTAAGATGTGGTCCGATCCGCATTCAGCTCCAGGAAAGGTTTTCACGTTTGTGTTATATAGTATTTAATAACATATCTAATATGTGCTGAAGAGCTCTCGGGCCGAATCTATCAGACAGCACACCAAAAGTTAAAATAACATTTTATATTTTTTTGCTGGGATTAGAATTTTAATTTATTTAATTTAATTTAATTGTTAATTTCTTAGATAGAAGATTGAGTCAGTCTGCAAAAACTACATAAGTCACATCTTCCCTGAAGCATTAGCTTTTTTTTTTGAGGTTGCACTATTTGAAATGACTGATTCAATTATAAGGCGTGTGATTACTATGTAAATAAGCTTTTTACATTCAGGCTGTTCCTAAAAAGTACCAAAAAATATGTCTTAACATTCCAAGAAAATCAACATTCTCATTTAATATTGGGACAGGCTGTATTTGTTTAATCCCTATTTTTTAAAATAATGATCTGGATAAATTTTAACTTGATGTAGTAGCTGTAACTAAAGTACTTATAATTACTTTTTCTGTCAAAATTAATAATAGTAAAAAAATATCAAAAACATTTTAGCTAGTTTTATTATTGTAAAATATAATTTTAGTATATAACAAAGGGATATTTGCCGAATATAATGTACAGTCAGCAAATTAAGTGCTGAAACAGCTATTAGTGGTTTTGTTACACCCCACAGTGTCCGGGGTCAGTTATTAAAGAATCCAGTGCCAATTTATCTGACTATACAATCAGAATAAAGAACAAAACTCTACTGCATGGTGAATAAGGCCGCGTCTGAAAATCGCGATATACATAAATACCTAAAGGCTGGGAAGTGTTGTTTTAATTGATTTTTTAATTTAATTAATCTCGCTACCTACTTGATTAAGCTCTGTACGAGTGGCGATATTTTTAGGAAGAGTTCTCTGCACCGTAACTTAAGATTTTATTACTGAATAATAAAAATACACGTAGTTTTTAATTATTATTCTAGATCACAACATAAAAATATCAGTATCATCACGACCGTTTCCCTTTCGGGGTGGTCAGAAACCACGCTTATAAATAAGCGGATTCACATTTAGCCAACTTTACTATAGGCCAGTCATGACAAGTGGCAAGCTCGTCGATGTAGTGTAGTCACATAAAAATAATTGTTCTTAAATATATTCCACGCAGTATAGTTCAACCAATATTATGTTCGGAACCCTTTGTTATGTATCAAACTTATATATGTTTGTAAAATATATAAAATATAAAAGTTCTCTTGTTGATTGGAAGATATTATGATTATAAAATAAAATAATACTTTATTATAAACATTGGTATTTTTATTTAAATATAAACAAGGTCTTATAAAGGCCAAACATAAAACCTCTTTGACACAGTTGCATGAATTTATATTTTAGTAAAATTTAATAGGTTCTAATAATAATATATGGGGTAAAAATCATTGTAATAAAAAAAGAAACGTTAACCAAGTCATTTTATCTGATTTTTATGACTTAGGGAAGATTTAGTAGCAATTTAAACTGTGTGTGAAGCTCTTTCAATATGTTTCCACCCTGTATAAATGACGGAGGTATTCACAGTCGTTGCTTAACGTGTGCTTAAGTCTTCCTTTTAAATAATAATAACAAAAGCTTGAAGAAATGCCTTGGTAATAATAAACAGGGGGTGGATACATAGAACAAGCAATTGTCAAATTTCGGTTCTTATAGAAAGTGGCGCCACCTAGTAGACGGTAGGGGGTACTAAACTAAATGTTAACTCATTATTTAAATCAATTTGTTCCATTATGTTCCTCGATTCATTCAATTCATTCAACATGTCGGTCATTGTTGTCAACAAGCGAACTATATAAGTAAAACATATTTGAATGTATTGTGTAACTTTTAGTACCTGCCTATGTCGTATGGTAAACTAGTAATAATATAAATAATATTTTTAAATTTTCGTGCGCTGTTAAATGGTTGCGGGCTTAAAAATCAAAATTTCGGATATAATACTATTCCTATATAGAAGCTATGCCTATTATGGGTATATAAGTATCCTACCATCTACTTGGCTACGCTATAATAGTTTTTTTGCGTGAGATTCCACTCTTTTCCCAATTAGTTACCACTATACTCTTTGTTAATAACTATGAATCTTGTATCGCGTAATCATTCGTCTTCTTCAAAAATGACGGTTAATGAATTGATATTAGGTTTAGCTTCGTTTTCTGTAATTTGTTTTGTCGACTGTACACCTAGTCTCGACTTTATCCTGCTTCTATCCAAATGGATTACGTTGTTTAGGTCTTCAGCGCAACAGTCTATATGGGTCACAGATTCGTGGAGATGGTTTTGCAAAGACCTAAAATATACACAATATCCATACTTACCTACTAATAAGTATTATAAATGTGAAAGAACTTATTCCTTGGAACTCTAAGGCAGCCATAGGCAATGTTGACGTCATCACCTGACCACAACATAAAATATGTATATCTGACTGCCTGTTTGATTCGCCTATTGACGGTTGACCGACTTTAATAAAATTTGCCGTAAATGATCTTTTATATCTAGGGATTGACCTGGTGTATCGTCAACATCTAAACATGATATGTGACGTAACGGCTGCCAGTTGTACAAAAAACAACTCTCCGTAATTTTAACGATTCAAGTTTAAAATGGCGTCGGATGTATCAGTTATATTTTGAAATTCAGCTGTCAGCTAGTACATTTTTTAATAATAATAATAAATTATTTATTTCAGAATCAATTCCATAATTATTAGTAACATTCCAACTTAGAACTATGTTAGTAAGTATCCACATTAATTAAAAAGTCAAAAACAAACCAAAAACAATAATAATAATAACAATACGTAGTACTTAATTTAATTAATATTAATTCGTAAATATCTGTAGGGATTTATACTACGCAAATGCTGTACATAAACTTTAATCGTTACAATTACATTTTGGTGCACCCAGGCTTAGTGTGAAGACCAACTAGGTACGCAAAGACGTGTCCACTAGACGGATAGCCTGAAACAGGCCTGACAGAAGGATGTAAAAACCCGTGTGCAATAATCTAGCAGAGAAGTGGCACAGGCTAATAACTAACCTTATATTTTGTATAGCAGCATTTAAGTCCCTAACAGACCGCTTAAGCCTGACTAGCTCATTATGAAGACGTCTGTCCACCTCGTCTCTCACCACTTCCCCTGGGGGCCTGAGCTTCCGTTGAGAAATCCTTGCTTCCACAACTCTGATCTGTTCCACTATTACATCGATCGTATTTTCATTCGAAATCAATTCTGCCATTAACATCTTGGAATCTCGTTTTGCCTAAAATTTTATAAGAAAGCTGGGGTCACCTCTTAGCTCACTTTGCGCACACATTTTTTTATACCTTCGATTACTTAATGATTATACTATGTTGGAAAGCGAAAATGTCATATTTAGGTCGAAATAAATATATAGACCTGGCTTAAACATGTATAGAATATTTACTGGGTATTTAATTTAAGTGCTGTTAATAAAATAAAAAACATTCTCCAGTAAAATTCTTATCGTCAAATATGTCATAAACTAATGCTGTGATTTTGTAAAAACAATAAATTAATCACCGTAAGAACTGCCTCCGTCGTCTAGCGGTGAAGTCCGTGGATTTAGATGCGGAGGTGCCGGGTTTGATTCCTTGTACACACATACTTGACACAATCATTCCAGCCCCTAGAATACAGCGTCCTAGACCTCCACTGCTGGATATGGGCCTTCCAGAACATATATCTGGAGAATTTGGCCTACACTCGCCACGCTGGCCAGACGGCTTGGCAAGGATTTTGACACAATAATTTATTTAATTTATTTGTGATATTTCTAGAGTGTAGTACGCTAGAGACATCAACGAGCTTGTCACTTTTATGATGGGCCTATAGTAATGTGGCCTGGCTAAAGTGGTATAGTAAAGTTTTGATGAGCTTTGTCACCACGGGCTGTCGTGTTCTAAAAGTGCGGGTCGCTTTTTCCGTCATAGCGTCATTAATGATCTCATTCGTAGGACGCCTGCAGTAGTCTCGATTCCATCTATTTTAGAACCAACCGGTCTGAGTCGAAATGGCCAGCGTCCAGACGGAATGACATTAGTACCTTGGAGGTTGGGTCAATCCCTGGTGTGGGATTTTACCTGTTGGGATTCCCTAGCCCCTTCCCACCTTCAAGGCACTTCCGTTAGAGCTGGTGCTGCAGCGGATCAGTAAGCGTCGAAAAGATGAAACGATTTGCAATAGTTACTTAATTTCGACGTTTGCTGTAGAAACGATGGATCAGAACTGAAAGCTATCTATAAAGAAATTGTTTCAAGGCTCATAGGCGTCTATGGTGACAATAGGACTGCCAGTTTTTCTCTCAAAAATGAAGTATCCTAATTTAGAGGGGAAAATGCTGCTAGTGTATTGGGCACCATGCCACAGGACAGCGATTTAAAGGAGCTATTGTTTGTAATAAACAAAACATTTTCATTATTAATTAAACTATTTCAATGGTGTATTAATTAAATAGTACTAAACAGAATGTTAGACTATTGGACTTTTTTTTTATAATTTGATTTTATTTTTTACCTCGTTTTTTTGCCAGCTTAATTCTTCTAATTTCTTCTCATTGGCATGTAGTCTTCTTCGAAGCATATTGTCAACCGTTGCAGCTTCCGCTTGGGCACAGTTCGATAAGTTAACTCTAGCCCGTCGCACTTTTTCTCGAGTAGATAGAGCATTGATTAGAGTTTCAAGACCAACTGTCTTTAAAGATTCACAACGCTTTTCCCAAGTTAGTTTTAACAATAATCTTAAACAATACTTGAGTCAACTTTATGTATTTGTAACTCATATACCTAGTCAGTGACTGATGTCAGTTACTTCCATTCTTCGACTAATATTATTATTGCTTTGGCTTATTATTTACTTACTACCGAGTCAGCCTAAAGTTAGATATCATACTTTGTGTTCTTATAAAGATATACGAATACTGTAATATCATATTTTTTATTTAGTTGTTTAACACTAACTACTGAAAAGTAGGTTTCGAAATAAAATGTAAAAAAAACAAATACAAATATTTAATAACTACATATACATATGTATATAATACAATAAATACTAATACATAAACTATACTATACATATAATACATACATAATAATAATACTTACAAAATTTGTAAGCTATTTAAAGAAAATTCCTTTTTCTTAAATAGCGGTCTGGTGGCTGATTTGTGTTCCTCAACCACAATGAAACCAGAGTTATGCAAAGGGATCGAAAGAAGAGAGTTGTGAGATGAACAAAGAGATTTATCGTGGAACAAAGATAGTTAAAGCCGTTCTTGAGGTATTTCAGTTTCGCAGGTTTATTCAGATATGTATTAGTAGGTCGTCTAACCTACTATTATTTTACGTAGGTAGCGAAGTAGTTTAAGTGGATGGTGAGCGTATTATCGCGCAATAGAAAAAAAAGGAGGCCTCCTTTTCTTAAACCAGCCAATTGTCGGTCGCAAGCCCGAGACACCATTCTTCTCATCTCTTACCCACACACGATGGACCCGGCACCCGCACGGTGAATCCATGGAATGCTTAGAAATTTGTCTTCTCTACATAAGTATGCGTTCCCTTTTTTTTCTATATCAGAGGTCAGTTTTGAAAAATAGAGTGAATTGCTAACACATTTTAAAAAAAATCAGAAGTAAAAGTAAAGTATCATCACCACGACCATATCCCTTTCGGGGTGGTCAGAAACCACGCTTATAAAGCGGATTCACATTTAGCCAAACTTTAATATGGGCCAATCATGACAAGTGGCAAGCTCATCGATGTCTCCAGCGTACCAAACTCGAGATATATCAGAAATGAATTTAATATTAATTAAATGTATTTATTTACATTAGTAAATATTTTTGTGTCCCGACCAGGAATCGAACCTGGTACCTCCGAGTCTAAATCCACGGACTTAACCGCTAGACCACGAAGGCAGTTAAAAAAACATTCAAGCGTTTAAATATATAAAGTTTTATACTTTTATATATTTTTTTCCAGAAATAAGTAATTTTCAAGCTGTAGAGATCTAGGACTAGTGTTTTAGAGGGTGTAATAAAGGTAATACTTGTTACATACTTTTTTCTTTTAACGACCCTGTCACAGTCAGGGTCTTGTTGCAAACACGCTTTATCAATAGCTATACTATCATTCTTTCGAAGAAGATCCTCAGTAATCCGGCGTTTAGTCTTCTTTGTTCGCAAAATTAGCTTCTCTAAATACTTGCTTAATTTTTCAAAATCTACTTTTTGTAGACAGAGAAAGTTATACTCCTGTTGGAATATGATTTGAGTTTTAGTAATGGAGGGACATTTAATATGGACCTCATGATAAAGATCAAAGATGGAACAGTTGAAGTTGCAGGCTAACTTAAGAATCATTATTTGCCTGGTGGTATTAGGTATATATAACGCCAATTAGTCAGAATATCATAATCAGAATATGAATTTATTTAAAATTAATAAGTATTAACCTTTAAAATAGCATCTTCAACGTCATCACGATAGGGTTTTAAAGCAGCAGGTTTGCTGGCACGTTTGGAATGTACAGCTATCTCATCTCCTAGTCTTTCTAACACCACTCTAACGGCATGCTCCTCATGTTCAAGAAGACCGATCACGTCATCCACGCGTCTTGCTACGTCATCTAACACCCAACGCCATGAAGAGATTTCTGATATCCTTATAAAATTATAACCAATGCTTTTGTAAGGTATAAAAATGTATAATAATCTCTATTCTAAAACATAGAAATGGTAAATTAATGGGTAGTTTAGTAAATTTGTCAGATGTTTCATTTAGACACTTTTAGCATGTTATCAAAATAAATAATATGACCTATAAGCTACACTTAGACGTGAAATGCCCAACCAGACTATGTTTCCCACTTCCTATAGCCTGGACCCTTTCAATAGAAGCCTAAAAATATATGAATTTAAATGTTCTATTCTTTATTCGTTTAGCTCATATTAAAATTACTTGTACTTACCTATTTTTACCTTTACTACACATCCTATATATGTATATACATATGTATACATATATGCTATACATACCTCATCCCTATTGTATTCTGAATCTGTTGCTCATTAGCCTCCTGCTCAAAAGTTTTTATCACACACAACTCCTGGTTCAAGTTAATCTGCTCTACTACCTTGTAATTCAATTCTTCAGATTTGATAATCATACTTTTCAAGTTATCACCGTCACATCCAAGCATGTTGTTACTAAACATATTGTGGATTTTGTGAAATAATAACAATGATATTTCAAATTAAATTCCTATATTAACTTATACATCATTAACAAAGTGACATTGCATGACACATGACATGGTTATTTTAAAAAATTATAAAGTCCTCAGGTCTACTTCCAAGATTTACAAGTTCCTATGCTTACGTAAAGTGGTCTACTGCTTATTTACAGATAATATATGGTTATAAACAATACTAAATACTCTCTGAATGGGTCCCAGTATTACAAAGTAGAGCAGCTCTGCCATGCTAATGATGCTAAATCCCAAGAAGAGACTTAAAAGCCCTCCAATTGCACCTAAAATTATAGGGATAAAGAGATTAGTTAATCGAAAGCAGAGTCATACTCGATTCTCTGCTTACTTCAGAACCTACACTACAAGACGTATATTCATGTGTAAGATATTACCTACCAACAAAATAATAATCGTCGTATTGAGCATGCCTATGGAGACCCAGAAACATGTCATCGTAGAAGTGAACGTTGATGCGAGCCGCTTCTCCCCTGCAAACAATATAGGACTTAGTGTAGGTAATGGAATTTTATACAAGAAAATCGACACATCTTGCTTCGCATAATCGAAACAACAACGGTATGCTGACGGATAAAGAATCCTTGGCGACATTTGTGTAGCTTTGCTAAGACAAGAGATAAAGACCACGACCACAAACAACATACAGTATTAATGGACAAGTTTATTATAATCCATTAACTACTAATATACTTATTGGAATTATTACAATAAAATTATACTCACGGCTTCCAATCGACATTATTAGGAGGATCGACCCCAGCCTCACTTCTCATCTCAGAGTAGAAGACTTGGGAGGAGTATATAATATCGTTGCAACTCGGATAACAAGTTTCTGGCGAGCCCTTATTATTTCCATTCTCACCTTCGGAGAAATATGTCATGATCAGCTCTTGCTCTACTCTATCTGAAAATCGATATAGATTAGCACTACCCCTCAAAGATAAGCAAGCAAGGCTCAAGAGTGAAATATTCTGTTTTCATTACCTCTGACTATATTATAGCATTTGGTTTCCTTCTTAGTACTACAAACAGCCTCATCTGCCGAGGCTCCTAAAACACGAAGCATAGTTTTATAGCAATTTGATAATATTATTCAGAATAATTATTGGACAAGAAAAGGTATTTTGTGTTAAAAAGTCCACGAAAGATGGCAGCAATGCTATTAGAATATTTTGTCAAAAAATACTTACTGGGCCAATTGTACGAGACACATTTACAAGCCTTCCTCACTTCCCTAACCAAATAATCATGCTTACAATTACTATCAGTGTATAAAGCATAATATAGCAATTTCCTTTCATTTTGGAAAAAGCACTGTCGCTTCTGGGGTGTTAGTTTTCTTAAAGATGAATCCGTTTTGTATGTTAGTGGGGACACTTCTACTGATGTCATCATGTCCATTGGTAGTCTTAAAACTGTGCTTGTGTAGACATGATCTGATGGTGATGCTATCAGCACCTGTGAACGTAAATAGAACATTAGCAAAATGATAACATTACTTTTGCAACAACTTAATGAACTTACAATAAATCCTTTAGCAGATCCATCACAAAGAAACTGATGTTCACTAGAATTGAGATACAGTTCAGCACCAAAGCCATACAGCTCACCAGCTGCCATAGCGCGGTATGGGTGATCATTGATGTTAAAGTTTTGGGGATATCCCTCATCCAGACTCCAACTCTGGTCTCCAAAATCAGGGGTGGAATCAAATGTGTAATGCCAAGATTGTGTTATGTTAGACCTGAGTAGAAAAATTTAATGTGTAACTGCAACATTGTCAATTTTCAAATTACAATACGAGTAACTTAATGTCGTTATCTGGTAACTTACATGCCATTTAAAGGTAGTGTATTAAACGCGTAACAAAGTCCGTAATTGGTAAAAATTGGTCTCATAATCTTGCAACAATCTTCTGACATCCAACTATCTCCGTCTGCTGATCCCCAATAACATTTTTTTACAAAGTCTGAACATTTTGGAGAAGCCTAAACCAGAACTAAGAATTAGAAGATTTCCTTACATTATTAATTAATCAGTTTTATATAAGCAAAGAAGAAACATAAAAAGTACTCGTACCTCTAAAATAAATTTCTCCAATGACTTATGTCCTTTCTTGTCTAATGGCTCAGGAACGCTCTTCTTGATTTTAGACATCTGTGGACAAATTAGCGACGCGAAGAATGTTTCTTGTCTGTTAAATATTTAAATTATTATAAAATAAAATATTTACAGTATAAAAAGTTTGTTAAATTTACCACTAACGACCGTAGACGATAATATTAGTATATTTCCACTGCAGATCAAAATGAAATCTACAAAATATATAACAAAATAAGACTTACTCTTTTAATTCGGATATATTAGCGAAGCTCATCTTGACGTGTAGCTGTGGGCATATCACAACAGTAGGAAATGGAACTGCCCAAACCGGAGTGGGTAAGGAATCCATGACGTTCACAAATGGGGTAGAAGTCCATTTACTAAAGAGCTGGTTGATGTTGGCAATGCAAAAACCAACGCTAATACCCACAATAAGGATCCAAGTCAGCCTTTCTTTACGGTTGAATGTTGGCTCGAAAATGTATCTATGGGATAAAACGAAAACTTTTGTTGTATAAATCAGCACCGCATAACGTATAATATATATATATATATATATATATATATATATATATATGTATGTATAAACAAGAAAAAGTAACTTTAGTTGTATCTTTTCTTCAATAGATAATTCAAATGAAAATAAAACTTAAGTAGTTATATTTTAAATGTTTATTTTATATATTAAGAGGATAATGAATCCATTTTTTTAGAACCGCAAATATTACCTGCCGTTATGGGTTTATATAGATCTATATAAAAATAATGAGATCAAAAACGTATTTTACGACCCAAGAAAATTTAACTTTAAAATAAATATCCTTTGAAGTTGTAATATAATATCACATTGTTACTTACTTAACGCCATGAAGCGATCCTTCATAGAACAGTTTCTTCAGACCTCTTATTAACTCTTTAACCCAAATTATGAACAACGACCTAAACGTTACTGATTGGACAAGATTATTTGTGACAAGTTTAGGTTTACTAGCACTTTCAAGTTTGTTACTTTGCGGAGTTAAATATTTAAAATCCTTCCAGTAGACATCAGTTATACATTCGTTTCTGTATAGCTTAGTCACTTTAGTTTTTGTGTCATGCATTTTCTGTTAGTTATTAGAAGTATTGTTAATTGTCTGTCTGTTAAATTAATCCTCTTTTTGCTTTGTTGAAATAATTGTTAATTACTTCATGATTAAAGCTTAAGAAAGTTCAATGTAATTTAATTTAAATATAAAACAGAACTGTTTTGAGTGTTATACTTCTGTAAAC
This sequence comes from Tinea semifulvella, assembly GCA_910589645.1. Taxonomy (NCBI): domain Eukaryota; kingdom Metazoa; phylum Arthropoda; class Insecta; order Lepidoptera; family Tineidae; genus Tinea; species Tinea semifulvella. The sequence continues at coordinate 12,985,595 of OU342592.1, read as the reverse complement.
TTTTTAAGTAGTCAGGTACCCACTTTTAACAATTCGATTTCACCTAATTATTAACTTCTAATTTATTATCTAATTATTTAACGAAAAAAGTTCTTCAAGGAAATGTTAAAGCACTGTGTGTGACAAGAGGCTGGGATTGGATTTTCTTGCGCAGTAAATCAGTATTGTACCTTGGTTTTTATTTAAAACTCATAAATTTATTTATTACAAAAACTTTTACATAATATATACTTATATAATTTTGGAATTATTATTTTAAAATTAGAATACTTTGATCGGATATGTCTGCTGTCCGCACAGACCCAGGGATTCTATTTCTATGGTTTTCGATGTACTGTTTAAAGTGCATGTCAAATGACAATATCGGTAATTGTATTTGAAAGTAATTACAACAATAAGTTGCAGTTGGGTTACGGCAAGTGCTATCGTGAGCACTTAATCCAATTGCTAGTAAAAGAAATTATTATCAAATTAAACGTTTGTCACTTACTAGAATGTTCTATTCACAGTTACGTACAGCGTGGTAATAACAAACCTTAAGTTGTTTCTTCCCGCCTTTACTATGCCGGTTTTTCCTTAAGTAGGTATACCTTCACTGTACAAGTACAATGTTTCTAATCATAGATTTTTTTGCTTTTGTTTGGGCCAATTGTTTAATTTTGTGCCGTTTGCTGTAGAGGCTCTAGGCCCGTGGAGTTAATCATTCATCATACATAATCAGTAAATCATTTTTAAATTAAAAACAGGCTCCCCTCTTCTGATTGTCTGCTCCAGTGTCAAGAGGGCTGGTTTATTCCTCGATCATAGAATCAGCAAGGAAATGAGGTCAACGGTCTAGCCATCATAGCGCGCGGATACGATTTATATTTAAATTAGATTTTGCTTAGCCAATGAAGTCAAATTCAAAATATCTTTATTTACGTAAACCTATTATTATTATTAAATTATTTATTTTTAAATTATTTAATAATAATAATGATTCTACTAGTTGATGACTAAGCAGCAAAGTGGTTTCAAGAGGAAGAGTAGTTTCAAGTTAGCAGAATACCAGCAGCTTAGCAGATTCCAGTGACTATCTTCTTTGGATGGTGGGATGTCTCTAGAGGACATTTTTTATTTATAGATAGTTTATTTTTTATTTAAATAAATAAAACATCTACTCAATAAAAATTAAAGGTTAATTATATTTTTTAAGTAGTTTATAATTTATAATTACTTAGAGTATAATTAAAATAATAATTAAAAAAAAACGATATATGTTTAACTTCTCTTTACAACGTTCTATACAATCCCCAAACTCCTCTATACCTCAGTACTAGTTTCCAATTTCTTGGAGACAATCACAACTATTCAGCCTGCTTCTATCAATCAGCTCGAAATTCCCCCTCACACTTCTAGCAGATATTCAGATTCTTTTACTGTTTCCACTGCTCGTGAGTGAATCAAGTCCACTTGTCAGTCATTAGACGGGCGTCTTTAATGAATGTGTTTAAAAATTCTTATTGCTCACTTTTTAAATAAACAAATTTATTTGACTATCTATGCATTATATTTTTTATTTATTTTTCTATATCTTATTCCGTAAAGTATTGTATGTAATATAATACGAGTACCTATCCATTAGTTGTGTTTATTATAATACAATATAATATTTGTGTTTATTATTTAAAAAAAAAACAAAATACCTACTTACAAAACCTAAATTATAAATCGTATCCGCGCGGCATGGTGGCAAGAACGCTGGCCGCATTTCCTCGCTGAATCGCTATGCCTATTCTCTGGGCGAGGAAAGAACCAGCCCTCTTCTCCCCAGAGTAGACAATTAGACGAGAGGTGATGTTTATTAAAAATGTTTTAGCGCTTGGACCCCACGGGCCTAAACGTAGTATTTGATTATAGATACGTATTTGCGCCGCTTGCCAGACTGCGCTTTCGGCTGCGGCTCCCGCTTAGCGCTGTTCCCCTAAGGTGTGACAAAGCCAAAGTGTCGACACAAGTGTTTTAAAGCTTGTTTATTATATATATCATATAAGTATTTACTTATGTAATAGTATTTAATTATTTTTAAGTAGGTGATTGTATTTATCTTAATGCACCCTCAATCCTCTGCTACACTCCCAAAGGCTGTTATAAAATGCCGAAATTTATTAAATAAATAAATAATGTTTATTGACACGGCAATAAACATTGTTGTCCATATTTTCCGAAACTATAGGGCTAACGATATACCTAGTCGTAATATTTCTCGAACTTAAACGTAAAGATATGTTTATCACAACATAACTTATATGGAGTGCGAAGTTAAAGTTATCAGCGATATTTTCAAATCTAAGTTTTGCCATCGCCCCGCGTGTTGTTTAGATTACTAAAGTTTACCAACCAGTGTGGGTGTTAAAATAACAAAACAATAAATAAACCTACCTAAGGCTGGATTGTTTCGAAACGAAATCACTGTAATTGTAACGATTAAAGTTAACAATGGCATCAAAGATACCAGCTGACGGGTGACCCTCAAAATAAATCTGGTTCATTTGACGACATAATTAACTTTAATCGTAGCAATTAGAGATTTCATTTTGGTGCAACCCAGCTTTAGTAAGTTCATATATACTACGTAATTTGCATGTTTTTACCTGACTGCGCGACGCAAAGAATGGTTAAGTGATTTACTCTTAATACATGTTTAACCAGCCAGCATTTATTTATTTATTTATAATAGGGAATTCAACAGTGCTAACATGACACACTTATTTGTACTTAACACTAAATCAGAAGTTAGATGTTGCACCTATTATAGGCGACCACCACATTACCACAGTAGCCTTTTATTGCATATAAAAAATAACAATATTATAAAATTTTCAATAAGTATACAAAAACTAAATATTATTCGAAAAACTAAAACTGTAACAATATATATATATATAATAAACATACAATTCCTTTTTGAAATAAAAAGTAAAAGTAACGAAAATAACTAAAATATTACCTACTTCAAGTAATAAAGTAAAATTTAAATTATTTTTATAAAATTGTTAACAATTATCGTTAAGGCAGCTATTTGCTGTCACCAGGGAGTGAACCGGCGACCACCGCACTTATCACAACTTTACCTTTAAATATTGTTTATCATTTCATGCATATATGCCGTCTGGCCAGCGTGGAGAGTGTAGGCAAATTCTCCAGATATATGTTCTGGAAGGCCCATCTCCAACAGTGGAGGTCTAGGACGCTGTGTTCTAGGAGCTGTAATGATGATGCATGAATGTATGTACAATATATATATGTATGTGTGTATGTATATATATGTATTTATTCCTTTGTGGCACACTTGGGACCAAACGCGTTGGCCGATTTTGATAATTCTCACGTCAATCGATTCGTATTTATCACGCGAGTGTCACTGAAGATATGACATTAATCAAATTTTGTTAAGGCCACCATTAAAATAAATAAATATATTTTATTACATAGTGGCTTTATAGATAGATAGATAAATTCTTTACACAGAATTTACAGAAAATAATACATTTTACAGTACATAGGCGAGCTTAATGTCTAAAAACATTTTCTAACAGTAACCTTTGGGAGATGTAAGCAGGGATTGTTAGGTGCATGACCGCTAATATTTGAGATAAGAGATTTATTGAGTAAAAAAATATATTAAAAAAAAAAAAAAAAACTGTTGGGACCCATTAAAAACCGAGAGCGGCTCAAATTTTCCCAACAATGGATTCCGACGGTTAAAGTCTCTAGTATCTATAATAGGCATATATATTTTCTTATTTTTTATAAATATACCGCGTGTAATTGTCAAAAGAGCAAATATTATTTTTAGGCTTTAGGTATCATTGGTAGAAACTCTATTTGAATAAATAAAGGTATCTTTTTTTTTAAGATAAATATAATTATCCTAAAAACAAAACACTACTGCATGGTGAACAAGGCATTGCAAATCGCGATATCCATCGTGAACGAAATAGAGACATAAAGAATTATGTAAGTCAACGTTTACGCGATCGTCGACCAATCGCTACCTATTTGATTAGGCTCAGTATAAGTGGCAATATTTTTAGAAAAACTTCTCTACATCGTAACTTAAGATTTTATTACTAAATATTTAAAATAAAAAAGACGTTGTTCTTTATTTTTATTCTAGATTTTAATACAAAATATATGCTCTTTAATAAATTCCACGAAGTATATTAACTAAATAATAGGTAGATACTTACATAAACTTTAAACTATCAATACTGTTCGCTCGATGTTTTATGAAGCCATTGCATGCAAGGAAAGCTTTGGAAAGTATCTTGTTTCAAGTTGCAAAAAGGACGTCTAGCCTAACATGATTGGTAGTGGGTATATATTATGTTCATTCATAATCCTGTATTGTATTTTGTAATAATTGGTCATCACGACCGATATACTGCGGGATGGTGAGAACCCACGTTTTTTACCACATTGCAGAAAGGCTGATTATATTTTGTCATGCCTAACGTTTGTTTATGAGACACGTCATTGGCCATAATAACCAAAGTGACAAGCAAACTACCAATCACGTTGCGTATATCATATATATAATTAATATAATATAGATACATATGAAAGCATACTTTTTAATATATATTTATGCCTATTTATTTTTATTATATTATATTTCATTTTAACAAGTTTTTCAAAATACTGTATTGTTCTTTAGTTTTAGTTAACTCCTTAATTTTTCAACATTTATTTATTTATTCGAAGAGAAAGGACAGAGACAGGCAACATAACAACATAAAAGATAGCAACAGAGTAGAAGCAATTAAAATTATACCCGCCACCAGAATATTTCTCACTGTGAACAATAGTCCACTCTTTGTGCGATACAAAATTCGGAAAATATCACCTTGGCCAGGTATAAAGAAAATAACTGCATTGTGTTTGAATGCATTAAAACTGTTAGGCGAACTCCGAAGCAAACTGCCCACACTTTGCGAGCTAAACCGAAAGTAGCAGCTTCTTGATTTTGGCTTTGAAGGCGGCGCGGGAGTTACTGAATATATCCACGTCCGATACACGCCTGTTGTACGTGTCGCACATCCGACGTACAGGTGCGCATGCCAGATATTGTTCGTACGCGGCAGACATGGAAAAGATCGCAGGAGCGAGTCTGTCTCGAGGGGGCATTATAATAAATACCTTCTGACAGGTTTGGACAACTAAGTAGGCCTCGACAAATATTATACAATAGTGTCAGTCAACATAACATTGCCTCAGCGACCGTGACTTAAGAAAGGCATCAGCTGAAAATCAGTGCTGCAGCTTATACTGAGCTGACTTCCTATTTGTCGCCACGCTTGTATTTTTTGCTATATGTAGCTCCATAAACTCAGCCGTTAGTACTAATGCCATTAACACTTGCTACTACTAATTACACTGTAAAATCTTATTATGTGATGGCAATAAAGTTATTTTCTATCTTTCTTTCTATACCAAAATATAAAACTTTTGTTTCGAAGTAATATACAAACAATATAAAAGAATAAACTATATTAAAACAAAATCTAAATTTAACCTAAAAAATAATAATAATACATATAGAACATAAAAATACATACTTACAAAATAAATAGCTCCTCCAAATCGCTGTCTTGTGGCATGGTGCCCAATACACTAGCAGCATTTCCCCTTTGAATTAGGATACTTAATTTTTGGAAGAAAAAACTGCCAGCCCTATTGTCACCAGAGACGCCAATGAGCCTTGGAACAATTTCTTTATAAAAGGCTTTAAGTTCCGATCCCCACGGGCCCATCGTTTCTACAGCAAACGTCGAAAAAAAGTAACTATTGAAAATAGTTTCATATTTTCGACGCTTGCTGATCTGCGTTTGTTCCGCTGCAAAACCAGCTGTAACAGAAGTTCCTTGAAGGTGGCAAGCGGCTAGGGAATCCCAACAGGTAAAATCCCATACCAAAATATTAATCAGATATTTTTTAATCAAGCTTTTTGTAACTGGCCGTAAGTCAACTTAACTAATAGGCATATCTAACTAACGTCATTCTAAATTCAATATTAGGACGGATCGTCCAAGATGGCGGACTAGTTATTTTTTATGCACTTCCGTTATATAGGAATTAAATGAAACGGTTTGCTGAGAAGAATACGAAAACATCATCTAAATATAACTCAAATGACATAAAGAAAATTAATAATATTTTAAAAATTACCATTAAAAACATCAATCCCTCTTATTAAATGCTTTAAAAAAACATAAAAAAAGAAAAGTAAAGTATCATCACGAGCGTTTCCCTTTCGGGGTGGTCAGAAACCACGCTTATAAATAAGCGGATTCACATTTAGCCAACTTTACTATAGGCCAATAATGACAAGTGTCAAGCTCGTCGATGTCTCCAGCGTACCAAACTCGAGAAATATCGAATTAAATATTATTTAAATGTATTTATTTACACTAATAAATATTTTTGTGTCCCGACCAGGAATCGAACCCGGTATCTCCGAGTCTAAATCCACGGAATTAACCGCTAGACCACGGATGCAGTTAAAAAAAACATACATGAATTTATTAAGTTACACTATTTATATGATATTAAAAAGGAAATTTATCTTTGTAGATAAATAAAATACAATATGTAACTTGATATTGACATAACACATTCTAAAAGAAAACGTTTATAAAATTCTAACTGCCTCCATGGTCTTGCGGTTAAGGTGCTGAGTTCGATTCCAGCAGCCCTATTCTGTTACGTCGCAAACGTTATTATTGGATTTCGTTATTTACGTCAGAGATTGCGTCATAATTACAAAATATTACTCAGTTTTTAATCCTATAAGTGCTCGCCTTAACAGCCGTGCAAATATCAACTTTAATAGCGTAATATTATATAGTTAACGGATAACGTTTGCGCGTAATTAATAGAGTAGGCTGCTGGTAGAGAACACAAAAAATATATATTTAATTTATTTGTGACATTTTTCGAGTCTAGAACGCTAGATATATCGACGAGCTTGCCATAATGGGTCTATAGTAAAGTTGGCTAACTGTGAACTTGCTCCATACAAAAGTGTGGTTATAATAGTAAAGTTATTTAATTAAATAGGTATATTTAGCAATAAAAGTATTAATTATAAGATTACAGATTTTTTTTTTTAAATATACCTGTACGACATGTGACCTAGCTCCCACCTAATGGTAAGTGGCGTGCGATGTCCATGAATGTTAGCAACTGGAATCAGACACTCATGACTGTCATCAGTCCCTAACACTATACCGGCTTGACTGGGCATGACGGCAATTCGAGCTTGATCTTGAAACTTGTGGATACACTTTATTTTTATTTATTTTAAATACTTTATTGCACTAAAATTGTACATAGGCGGGCTTAATGGCCAGGCATTTTCTAACAACCAACCTTTACTGGGTTTATCGGCACAAACGGTGGATACTTCCACGCCCCAGCAGACTGGGCAAATTACCACCATCAGTCCGCCTACCACATATTGTTCTCGTAAAAAGTATGTGCCATTTGCAACGATATTAAATGTCTTTTTTACTTTCAAGGAGAACTAATATTTTAAGCTTGCCATGGTGATATTTAGGTATATAAAAATAACATCGCTTGAAACAAGACTTAATTCAAGGTAAATTTTATTTTGAGTGTAATATAATATAAAAAATAATATAATATATAATAAAAATAGCTCCACACAGTGTTAGTAAGTAGTAAGTATATATGTATGTTTATGTATAATAATTATGTATGGAAGCGAGACGTGGATATGTCAGAATACGCATGAGAGTAGAGTTAATGCAGTAGAAATGAGGTCTTTACGCCGGATATGCGGCGTAACTTTGATGGACCGTATACGTAATAACGAAATACGCAAAAGGGTAGGTATAAAAGAAAGCATAGGTACAAAAATAAAGAAAGGCATGCTCCGATGGTTCGGGCATGTCGAAAGGATGAGCGAAGAGAGATTGACGAACCAGATATATAATGCGAAAGTTGTGGGTAAAAGAGGCCCTGGCAGACCAAGACTTGCCTATCATGATCAAATAAATAAAACATTAGCTGAAGGTGAATTAAAAAGCCATCGAAACAAGAGGGCATGTATGAAGAGGTTGATGAATGTCGAAGAAGCGAAAGAGGTATGTCGTGATCGTGACAAGTGGCGCTCAATTGTCTCTGCCTATCCCGCAAGGGATTTGGCGTGAAGATATGTATGTATGTATGTATAATAATATGTATGTATTAGTATTTAGTGTATTGATATTATAATATTTATTCCATATATATTGTAAGTAAGAATATATTAATTTGCTGTTAATTTAAATAGTTATTTATTTCTCTTATTATCTTTATGATTGCACCTACATTTGATCAAATTTGTCCCCAAGGTTCGGCTGTCAGAGAATGTCTTCGGGCATTAAGTCAGCCTTTGTACTTTGTGCAATAAAGTTTGTAAATAAATATAAAAATTTGATGGGTTTAATTTAATTTAAAATGTATTTTCCTAATATTTTAAAAATATTTAATACTGTTATTTCTATCGCTAATTATCTCAGACATCATCTCAGGGCCGAGACGGCATAGATATCACTTATTACCGGAAGCATGCCACAAGTTTGTATATACAAGTATTTGACCTGCTGTCAAATTTTATCAATGCACTTGCACAATTACGGTTAACTATGATAATAAATGACGTAACAAGTATCAAAATTGTTTGTTTGAACTACAAAAACTACAACCGCAATAGAAGTGCGTCCAAATGATTTTGATACTTACACCTTTAGCAATATGAACGTGGATTTCGATAAACAACAAGTTTTGTATAATTATGTTAGTTTTTTGATAAACTGAAACTGTTTAGTTCTTGCGATATAATTGACAAGTGACTACGCGAGTTAAAAATAATAATTGTTTTTAATTAATATTTATCTTCTCGTTTTTTCATTCGTAAGTATGTCTGTTTATTTATGTCGGGTTCTGAAATTATAATTATATCCTGCCTTCAATACTTTTGACAGTAAAAACTGTCTTTCTAGGTCTTTGTTATTCCTGGGACCGTATGTAAAAATAATTCAAAATTATTTCTCGATTTTTGACATTTGGTAAAAAGAGACATCTTGAAAAATTTTTGTCATCCATCTTGAGATATATTAGTTATTTATAAGGGCCTTAGTAAAGCATCATCACGACCGTATCCTTTCCAGGGTGGTCAGTAACCACGCTTTCTTATTCTTAGAGAGAATAAATTTAATTTCCGAACCCAACTTTAGACTACTACAACTTCTTAAACAAATTTACTAGCACTAGGTACAGGTACTTTTGGGGTGGTTAGAAACCACGCTTTTAAAGAAGCGGATTATTATTTAGCCAACTATACTATTGGCCTATCATGAAAAGTGGCAAGCCAGTCGATGTCTCTAGCGCACCAAACTTGAGAAATATCGGAAATAATTTTATGTGTCACCGGTAACTCCGCATCGGACTTCACCGCTAGATCACGGAGGCAGTATAACAAAAGTTGCCTTTAAACATTTGCTACCGCATCAAATAATTACTATAAAAAAATATATATTTAAAATAAATTAAACCTATTTTAAAACTAACAGCGATTCGTTTATTGGACAACCAACCATTATGAACTGCGTAATAATAGCTTCTTTTTTTGCTAAATTTAAAAATAAAAAAGCTATCTCATTCTAGTAAAGGAAGCGTCCCACTTATCCGCATGCGTCGTCAATTTGCAGGAAACGAAACGCAAAAAAAAAGGTAAAACTGTATGAAATGTCGTGTCGTCCTCGTCTATAATAATATAACTAGATAAATATTTTAAAGAGGCAGAAGGTCAAGTTTAGAACTATACGAAAAACTGATTTGAAAAAATGAAACATTTTCGATTTCAAAGTTGCTTTACATATTTTTCCGACTAATAACGAAAACGAACACCTACAATCGTACTTTGAACCCTTTGGCAACAGTATCTACCTATACTTGGATACTTACATCACAGCCTTAGAACTCCACTGTTGGTAAAGGGCCTTCCAGAATACATTTCTGGAGAATGTGGCCTACACTTGCTCGCCATACAGGTTGGCGAGGGTCTGATGTCAATTTTAATGACAATTTATAAACGAACGATAATAATAAGTTGGTATTAGTTGGTGCGGTGGTGGCTCGGTTGTAAGAACGCGTTCCTTAAATCCTACAAAGGTCGGTTCAAATCCACCTGGCATGTACCAATGAGGAATACACTTTTCTTAAGTACATTTGTCATCGATTTACAACACCACCGTTCCCGTGCCTCGGAGAGCACGTTAAGCCGTCGGTCCCGGTTCCACTAATACGAACTTATGAAATCGTTAATAAATTGTCTTAAAAATTGACATCATATCCTTGCCAATCCGTCTGGCCAGCGTGGCGAGTGTAGGCCAAATTCTCCAGACATATATTCTGGAAGGCCCACCTCTAGCAGTGGAGGTCTAGGACGCTGTGTTCTAGGGGTTGTGATGATGATGATTAGTGAAACTGAGACCAACGGCCTAACGTGCTCTCTCTCTCTGTAAATCTATAATAAATGTCATAAGAAAAGTATTTCTCATTGGTACATGCCTTGGTTCAAACCAAGCTACCACCCCAACCTATTACAGGCATTTGTAACACGTCTATTTAAATAATTTTGAATGATTCTACTCTGGAAAGTGGAAGACTAAGCAGCGAAGTGGTCTAAAGAGTAATTTGTTAGAAGAAGACTAGCAGCTTAGCAGATTCCAGTGACCTGTTGATGTTTAATCTGACTGAGAACTTCAGCTTATTATGTCAATTATCAAAACGCCCATTTTTCTTTCGCTCCGCAAAATATTTTACCGTTACCAAAAGTGGACGAAGACGTTTAGAAAAAGGGTAAAATGCTTATTTTGTTTTTTAATGGCCATCTATTGTTGTTTGTTATATTGAGCTTTAAAAAATCATTTAAGTAATGATTAGGCTAATCGTTATTATTTATTTTACCTTTGACCTTTATTTCAATTACATATTTTTTACTGTTATTTTACTATTATTTTTAGACTGCCTCTGGTTTCATGACTAGAAGGTGATGGGTTCGATTTCTGGTCCAAAGTTTGTGAACTCGCTATATAAAAAGGACGTGGTTTCTGACCCCGATAGAAATTACGGACGTGATGAAACTATTTTTTTTTTCATTAAATTAAAAACTAATATTTGATTAAAATTATTTTCAGAAAAAAATGGCGATTTTAATGAAAATTACTATAGCTGGGATTTTTATATTATTTGCCGTATTACCAAAATGTAAGTATTGCTGAAATATATATAGGTTATAGCTTCTCAAACAACTTTCTTCATAAAAAAACTCTCTGATTTCAGCTACCGAAGCAATTCGTTGTTACTACTGCAACAGTGCCAACAACTCTGCGTGTCTTGACGTTAACATCTATGACGACGAGTTACGATCCCGGATCATACCAGTGGTGCATTGTGAGAGTGCGATCTCCAGTCCCGTCGCTGTAAATTTCTTCTGTAGGAAAATTGTGCAGACCAGTAAGTACAGTTTTTATTCGAAAACTGAAGTCTTTATTCTATGCAACAATAGGACATTTATAAAAAGGTTGATGAAGTCGACGAAGATAAACATACTTTTATCGATGGCGATCAATTCTCAGCCTACCCTCAAAGAAATTATAAAAGTAATCAGACACTATTCGCTAAACAATGGCTAATATAAGATAACTTTAACTAGGCAGTACTAGGACAGTGTGGTGAATTATTTATTTATTTGACTTAACTATTATAATTTATGGTTTAAGAACAGACACCGTAAGCATCTACTATTATCCATAAGTCCAAGAAAGAAAAGTCATTAAGAGTGCACAAAATTTTTAATGGTATTCAGCTCATCGTCACCTCAGGAGACAGGAGGGAGATGCTGCCAGTATCCTATCCTATCCATTAGTAGCGATTTAGAGCAAATTATTATTTATATTTTATCTTTTTTTTTAGTTTTTCAACTTATATTTTATTATCTAAATAGTTTGTTGTTATTTAATTTGATTAATTAACGCGTAGAGTATCAGATAATGCAAAGCATTTTTTGTCGCCTGACTGCTTTTTGTTTAAAAGAAAAAAGGAAATTAACCTCTTACCAACACTGTGTTAGCGTGATGCATTATGACCCTTCTTATTATTTATAATCGTCCCATCAGCTTTGAAATTAGCATACAATTATGAATCTTCTGTTTCTCTTTCAGTATTCCATTCCAAGAAGAACTCTGAAGTGCGTGTGACGCGCGGTTGTGGCTGGATTCGTCACCATAAGGAGTGCTACAAGGCTGATAATCAGGACCACTTAGAAACTGCTTGTCAATGCTTCACAGACCACTGCAACTCTGGAACACGGCATACTGTTACTTTATCCGTTATCCTTACTTCAGTTGTAGGGATTTTGGCTAGAATTTAATTTAGTTATAGCTTAGAACCATAGTCACTATCCCTACGTGTACATACTCCGTGGAATTTATTAAAAAGCAAATATTTTTATGTTATAATCTAGATTAAAATTAAGGAACTAATTATTTTTTATTTAAATTATTCAGTAATAAAATTGTAAGTTACGGGACAGAGAAGTTTTCCTAAAAATATCGCCACTCATGGAGAGCTTAATCAAGTAGGTAGCGAGAGGTGGACGATCGCGCGAACGTTGACTTACGTACACGTAAAAACCTTTAGGTTTTTATCACGATAGAAATCGTGATTTTTATAAGCTTATTCACCATGCAGTAGTGTTTTATTTTACTGATAATGATTTTTATCTTTTAAAAAAAGTAACCTTTTTATTTCAAACGGGGAATGACATTAGAAGCATAAATAAAATATTTGCTCTTTTTATAATTACGCGCATTATAAATAAGATCTACAAAGCATACATTCTGGATCATCTGGAATACGCCTGTAATAGTTTCACGGATCATTGCAACTCCAGCAGCCCTATTCTGTTTCATAGTCGCAAACGTTATTAGTGGATTTCTTAATTACGTCAAAGATTGCTTATCATACTTACAAAATTTATTCAATTCTCAACTCTATAGGCACTCGACCTTGACCGTTGTCCGAGCAAATATGAACTTTAATAGCGTGATATATATATATAGTTAACGGATTCCATTATATAACGTTTGCGATTAAGTAACAAAATAGGGCTGCTGTAGTTGCAATGATCCGTGAAACTATTACAGGCGATTTCCAGATGATCTATATAGCTACAAGTCACTGTCTACCTGCCTACTGTGGCTTTATCCATTATGCAAGCTTCTATTTTAGGAGTATTCTTCTGTTCTCTGTTGGTTCTATTTTAAATTTAACAATTTTTATTAATAAAAAAAAATGGATTTTTTTTTATATAAAAGATAAAAAAATCTTACCTACGAAAATTCCTTGATTGAAAACAAAAACACTGGCTGCATTCCCATGTTGCCCTGCTATATATTTTTTTGTTTTAAATTATTTTTGGACCGACTATCTCCAGAAACATCTTCCAATTTATTTTCCAGTTTCTCAATGAAAAGTTTTGATTCTAAACACCAAGGACCTAATGTGTCTATTGTAAGGAATATATTTGAAACTTGAATATTAATCGTGTTTTAGTTTAGCTGCCATCTCGGCGGCAGAGCAAACAAATACTTATGAGTGTAAATTAGATTGATTTTAGTTAGGTCATCATCTAAAACCATTTTCCACAAGGAGTTCTACAAAGCAGATAACCAGGACAACTTGGAAACTACTTGTAAATGCTTCACAGATCATTGCAACTCCGGAATTCCAGCTACAAACTGTTTTTTTATTACATATCCTGGACTCTGTTGTAGGAATCTTAGTTAAGTACGTCACTGCTGGTGCTTATTGATGATCAGCAAGATTGTTGATTGAATGGTTTATTAGTGCAACTGGTAATAAAAAAAATATATATATATGTAACGATAATTAGGTCCGTGTTGTACTCAAACTATCTTCCTATATGTTCTTAGTGAGAAATATCAAAGGAAGTGATTCGAATGTAACTTATGATTTTTGTTTTTGTATCCTTTGCCTATTTGTATGTATCATTTCTGTTTTTTTCTCCGAATAAATAAATAAATAAATAATAAATAAACACTGCTTACTGTATATACGAGTATCGTTATCCGTTATTCTAGCTCAACTTTAAAAATAAAGTTACATTACGACCGTATCCCTTCACGGGGTGATAAGAAACCATGCTTTTTTTAAAGAAGTGGATTCACATTTAGCCAACTTTATCCATAATGACAAGTTTCAAGCTCATGTCTCTAGCGTACCAAACTCGGGAAATATCACAATAAAGTTATTGTGTTCCGACCAGCAATCGAACCCGGTACCTCAGCGTCTAAATCCTCGGACTTAACTGCTAGACCACAGAGGCAGTTTAATTTTAAGTTAGAATTTAGTTTATTCTTTATCTTAACCTTTTTTAACAAGGATTGCACACTCTGTATTCTCCAGAATACATCCTGTGCTACGATGTCTTTCTAAGTAAAACATATTCGCTCGGTAAAATGTTTGTATACGATTATGTACCTACTGTTTTTGAGTTAATCAATTAATTATAGTAAGCTTTATCATAATATTGAAGTAAGTTATAATAAATAGGTCAATAAATTATCACAATTTGATAACCTTATCGTTGTCATACTTACTTCTATAAGTGTGTGTAAATTTTTGAAACGTGTATGGCACGGCCTACGAAAGTTGAAGCAGAAGTTTCAAAATACAACATATCAGTGGCCAAAGTATGTGCGTTTAATGAACGGACACCGTCAATAACAACCGCTATAAACTTAATCTTTGTAATTTTTATGTAAGTTCGGTTATGCTCGGCTAAGCTCGCGTATTACTAACTATAAAACTGACAGTAGGTAGATAGAGAAATCAACTATTTTGACTTTATCATTGCGGCTAAAAAGATATTACAGACAGGTAGTATTTGGTAATAATAATACAAAAATACCTAATATAATTTTATGATGACTGATTTAAAATTTGCGAGCTATAGTGGCAATTAACCGGTCCAAAGAGTAAAGTAACTAATAACTGGGCAACTCACGCAAAAAACTCTCGTTTACCCAAACACTAGCGTGGCCAGGTAGAATGTGGGCTACTTAGAGTGCCAACATACCTATTATAGGTATAGCTTATATATATCAGAATATGTATATATATATATTATATCAGAATTTCGATTTTTGAGCCCGCAACGAATTAATTGCACGCGAATATTTCAAAATATTATGTAGGTATTTTGTTACTAGGTTTTTTTTTTTTTTTTTTTATACTTGCACGATATGTGACTTTGGGCCCACCTGATGGTAAGTGGCGCGCAAGGTCCATGAATGTTAGCAACCTAAGTCAGATACTCGTAACTGCCATCAGTCCCTAACACTATGCCGGCTTAACTAGATGCTTTTTCACACTTCGCTTGAAGGACTCCAAGTTATAGGAAGGTGGAACACAGAGGCCGGAAGAGCATTCCACATCTTTATCGTACGACAGATGTATGAGTCCCCAATTTTATACGTACGCGAAGGGATGGTGACTACGGTATGTGGGTGCATATTCTGACCTGTGCGTGTGGTTCGGTTGCGGAATGGAGAGGGGGGGATTAGGTTATAGAGTTCTTCGGAGCACTCACCATAGTATAGCCGGTAGAACACGCTTAGAGAAGCCACATCTTGGCTAAGCTGCAGGGATTCGAGAGTTTCACATGTAGTGACATCGTCCACAATTCGAACAGCTCGCCTCTGTAGGACATTGAGAGCATCTGTGAGGTACTTGGCGGAACCATCCCAAAGGTGAGAACAGTATTCTGTACATGATCTGATCTGTTACTAGTTTACCATACGATATATATGCAGGTATTAAAAGTTAAAGGTTGTATAGTTCGCTTGTTGACAACAATGGCCGACATGTTGTATGAATTGGATTAATTATTGAATGATAACATCAGACATTCAATTTAGTACCCCTACCGTCTACTAGGCGGCACCACTTTCTTTGTGAACCAAAATTTGTGAATTGCTTGTTCTAAGCATCCACCCTCTGGGTCAGACACATCTGCCGCAGTCCTGAAGCGACGAGTGATTGGGCAAACGGGTTCTGTTATGGAGATCACGTACGGGATACCGCAGAGTACGATTACCCCGCCAGATGGACGGATGATCTAAAGAAGGTCGCTGGCGGGAGTTGGATGAAGGTCGCAAAAGACCACGTGCAGTTGCAAGACTTGGGGGAGGTTCCAGCAGTGGAGAGACACAGGCCGATGATGGTAATGATTAAGTTGTATAATTAGGCACAAAATATAACCTGTAGTGCTTACTTTTAAATAAGATTTTTTAAAGCTGCAGGATCCGCGTTTTGAGGTGCGGGATCTCGCAGATCAATAAGTATAGCGGGATTCTGCGGGAATAAAGGAACTCCGTTTAATAATAGGGATTGCTATTTAATACTCTATATTTTGGTCTCTGAACAAAATCCTGTATTGTATTTTCCGATTGATTTGCCACAAATAACTGCGCCCTAATTCCGTAAACTCAGATTAAACAAAATTAGGAACAATTAAACTGAATAACACGTATTGTTTGCTTTAAAACAGAATGTGTATTTACTGCACCGTTGTCTGTAAGCCGGCACAATGGTTGTTGAGCACGAACAACTATGTAAACAACAAAATCTCGTTGTAAAAATACATTAAACTTCTATAGGTAGGCCCTTGCGCCTGGTAAAAGTAACCTAAGGACCCATCGACCCTACCACCACCGTTCCAGTCGCCGATCCAGCCGCCGCTATCTTCGTCCCCCATTTTCACCTTGATAGCTCCACCGCAGACTCCTACCCCTCAGGTTGGGTCTGCTGCGGTTGAGTAGACTTTTGCTTCGCATGTTTGCATGAACGCGGCGAACGAGTGCCTTCACTCCGTAGCCACGACTCAGACTTAGCTGTCAAGGCACGCAGGGCCAACAGTGAGAGAGAGACGGTTTATAGGGTTTTAGTCCGTAGGCGCCTTGGGGTCGCCTTAGGAGGCCTCACGGTGAGTCAGGCATGCGACCCCCCCGCGTTGGCCCTTCAGGCTGGGGGCGTATCATTGATGATTTATCGATTCACCGTCTTTAAAAAAAAATGGCTCATTCGGCGAACGAAGCCATTCGGATTGAAGGATAAGTTTGTATTATATATATTTTAAAACTGCCTCCGTGGTCTAGCGGTTAAGTCCGTGGATTTAAATCGGAGGTACCGGGTTCGTCGGGACAAAAAAAATATTTATTATTGTAAATAAATACATTAAATTAATATTTAATTTATTTGTGATATTTCTCGAGTTTGGTACGCTGGAGACATCGACGAGCTTGCTAATTGTCGTGATTGGCCTATAGTAAAGTTGGTTAAATGTGAATCCGCTTATTTTTAAGGATGGTTTCTGACCACCCCGAAACCGTTTTTTGTCTTTCTGGATATGTATGTGGTGTATAATATATATAGCACATATCCAGAAAGACAAAAATTCACATCGTGAGAACACTTGTCTTCTCCATTTTTCTGTACGGTTCGGAGACATGGACCATAAAAGCCGCGGATAGAGCGAGGATTGATGCGTTTGAGATGTGGTGCTGGCGTCGTTTGCTCAGAATCCCTTGGACCGCACGACGTACTAACATTTCTGTCCTTGAAGAGCTTAAGCTGACCAGGGAGCAAATACTCTCTACCGTCTGCTTTGCCCGAATTCTGCAATACTTTGGCCACGATAATCTAGAAAAACTTCTAATCAAAGAACAAGAGGAAGAAGCCCCAAGCGATGGTCCAGTCAGGTGACTGACCACCTGAACATCCCTGTACACCAGGCCATCCACTACGCCGAGGACCGAAACCGTTGGAGACGGCTGGTGGATGAGCTGCGATCCCCATCAGTGGGGTACTAAGGAGGAGGAGGAGGAAAATTAAGTATATGAAAGTGTCCAAAATGTGCAATTTTATTACCTTGAAAGTTTCAAAAATTTCTCGAAAATACACTTTGGCCATTTTGATGTTCAACAAATCTTTGAAAATATTGGATTGTGCGAGCGAGAGGGATGCAAAAGCGTCAAACCCTCTAAAGTATTCTGTGATTAGGTTTTTAAAATAAAACAAAGTTTTCTGTTGCGTATTGCATATTTTAAAATAATCATTGGGTATTTTATGGTTAACCTTGAGTTCAAGTAACTAGACATAGAAAAAAAATTGGCAATTAGGACTTGTGATATTTTAATCAAAGCTTAAAAACAGGTGGTACCAAAATTATTTCAAGAATATATAAAAAACTTTATAAAATTCACCCAGCCTTTGAAATAATTTTGGTTTAACCTTTTCTTAATTTTTAACTTAAACATAATACTTAATCTGACTAATAACAAAGCTGTAGGTACAATTTATTACAAATTATTAATCTTTAAAGTACAGTCGGCTAAATTAGGAAATGTTGAGTCAATAGTAATCTTAACAACTGACATTCAGTAGCTCTAGCACACAAAAACTATGTTGCGTAAAGATTAACTTCCGAGCTGTCAATATGTAGTTCTGTTACGTCGCACGTCGGCCGTGCTTAACTTGGAAAATCGGCCAAACAGTCGTTCGACTTGCATAAAGCGAAGTAAACCGTTTCAACGCTATTCGAACGATATTTCGTCTTTCTTCTCTTTGTGAAATAATTAACAAAATTATCATTAACAAAGCCTCAAAAAGTATTAAATATAATAAATAATAAGCCAACTTTACTATAGGCCAATCATGACAAGTGGCAAGCTCGAAGATTAGAGACATCTACATACAAATGAGAAGGCCAAATAAAGTTCTCGTGCCATAAAGATTTCTTTTTTATTTGATAGTTAATATTTTGTGTTTTCATAATCTGTAATTAATTTTATTCTTTTTACACTAGCATAACAATTGACAAACACTTTTTTTTACGTTAATATACATAGTTTCGATCCCGCCGATTTGAAATCTAGTACCTGGTCGTAATAAAGAACTTAATCGAATAAATAGTTCTTTGTAACTATTTCATACATAATTTTTTACCAATTGACTATTTCATTAAATTATATTTTAATGCTGGGGTAAAACAAATGATGTTATTAAATAAAAAAAATACTTGTTATGATTATTGAATTGTATTTAGTTGAGCCACGCTGGCGTGGTTTTGGGCAATCTCTTTTATTTATTTAAATTAATAAATATTATTGCGACACGATCAGGAATCGAACCCGTCTAGTCTAAATCACGGATTTAACCGCTAGACCACGGAAGCAGAAATTTTTTTCTAATTTATGTAAAAGGCAAGTGAAATCATTATATGTAACAATAAGACCAAAATAATAGCATGTGGGTACCATGGTATGACAAAACATGAAAGACAGAGTTCTATTGGTACAAAGCATACTGAAATAAATACACTAATGTTATAATATGGATTTAAATACACAAAAATCGTCTATATGACATTTATTTGTTACTTGTGAAAAAAATAGTCACATCGTTCGTTTATGAAGCGAATTTTAGTATAGTTAAATTAATATAATTTAAAAAAAAAAATTGCTTGTTTGTAATTATTAATTTTACAAACTGTATTGTAATATACAAAAGGCGAACTTAAGGCCGGTAGTTAACCTTTACAACATTGGGATTATAACGGTGCAAATAGAAAGAAAATAAATAAATTCAACCAAATAATAATTAAATATCAATACACATACAAACTAATATTACATAATTAAAACAGATATAATACGAGTATAATATAATTAATTATAATACATAAATAATAATGATACCTTCTTATGTTGCTTTATAAACCGAACGCAGTTTTATTTTCAAGATTCAATAACAGAGTTTGTGCGTACTATATGTACTGATGTTTCTATTATAAAACGATAATATCTAATTAATAAATAAATAACTAAATAAATTGGAATAACATATTTAAAATGACACAATTTCGGAGTACAGTAGCTCTGGGGAGGATCTGTCACTTTTCTCTCGAATATATCGAACTGACATATATTATCTGTACAGTAATTCAGTTTAAGTTTATTCTAGTGTGATACAGGGGTATTGGTTTGCAGGAATGTTTGGTATTTATGAGAGTAGTCTGTCTTGTCTGGTGTCGTCGGTCTGGTCAGTTTGGTCCGGCTCCTCTGGTTCACTGGCCCCGTTCGGAATGTATGGATGTACTGCTTTAACTGAAATAGTATAAATGAATTAGCTGCTGGACAAACCGTCTGCAGTCCGCGTTCTTTATAATTTAAGCGGTGGCATTCAAACCTACATGCCGAACTGCGGCGGTCTAGAGAACATACATATAGAGAAGTGAATGCGTGATCTGTCGGAGTACCATTTTTTTTGCCAATAAGACAGGAAGGTGTATATATGATGTCATACTGCATTGAAAATTTTCAATAAAAACAATTTTATATCCGTCTCTTTCTATCATGTATATTTGCAATGATAACACGCTCTATAATTTCTTTTTCTTGAGACTTGTATGTAAGTATGTATTTTTATCTGGCTGAGAAAGGAACGTGCAAGTAAATTCATGTAACTAATAATTACAGCCCCTAGACTTCAACTGTTGGAGATGGGCCTTCCAGAATATAGGTATCTGTAGAATTTGACCTACACTCGCCGCGCTGGCCGGACAGGTCGGCGAGAGAGAGAGTCAATTTTAATGAAAATTCATGTCTCTTCGACGACGGATCGACGGTTTAACGTGCTCTCCGTGGCACAGGAACGGTGGTGTTGTAAATCTATGTACGTAATATGTGAAGTATTTTTCATTGGTATATGCCGGGATTCAATACGCGAACCATTTTGGATTGGAATACATCATTATCATACAGCCCTTGGAACACAGTCCTAGACCTACACCGTTGTAGATTGCCTTTCCAAAAAAATCTGGACAATTTAGACGAGGGTCTGATGTCTATTTTTAATGACAAATTATTAACATGTTGGTATTTGTAAAACCGAGACCGACGACGGCTTAGAATAAGGTGTTGTAAATCTAGGACAAATTTACGTAAGAAAAGTATATTTCACATTCATACATGCCGGGGTACGAACCCACCTGTTTTTGTTTGTAAGGAAATCGTTCTTACAACCGAGCCACGACCACTCCTGGAATACATGAATATATGTAACTACAGTTCTGTGGATACGTAGCAAAAAGTTCCAAACCTGAGTCCTTTTGAGCGTTGTTGAAAGACCGTCCGAGTCGTGGCCCGAACCACATTCCAGGATCCTTTTCGCTTTCTTCGACTGCCCTTTTGGAGTAGGGCCCGTGGATTCTAGAATGTTCCAGAAGCAATTGTTCTAGAAGTGGCAGCTGTGGCCTGAACGCTCCCTTGCTGCGACCCACTCGAGGAAACGCGTACAGTTGGCGCTTCTGAGTTGGTTTATACTCTGTGGTAAAAGGAAAATGTACTTTAAAATAGTAGTATCATTACGACCGTATCTCTTCCGGGGTCATCAGAAACGACGCTTCTTTTTTTTATAGAACGGGATTCACATTTAGCCAATTTTACTATAGGGCCATCATAACAAGTGGCAAGCTCAACTATGTATTTACCGTACCAAACTCGAGAAATATCGCAGATAAATTAAATAAATTATTGTGTCACAACCAGGAATCGAATCCGGTGCCTCCGAGTCTAAATCCACGGACGAAAATTTATTTATTTTTAATTTTATTGCACCTAAAATCTATAGTACGTAGGCGTGATATAACATGCTTAATAATTTAGTAATAAAAACATGCCTAAATAAAGATCATTTAAAGGCAGCTCCCATGTTTGCTGTTCGGAGCCACGACCAACTCGAGGAAAGGGATACAGGTTGAGAACCCCGTCGCGACGTAGCTTTGCGCTGTTTTCTGAAACAAAAAAAAATGTTACTAATTATACTGTCACCATGTCCGCCTTCCCCGAAGAATAAAATCATAAGACATAATATAAATATCATGTGACAAAGCCTAAAAGTCAATTTTAGTAAGACCTACCTGCTACATTATTTTGTAGACTAACAGTAGCTCCAGCATGCACAAACTCCGTTATCGAATCGAGAACAAAAAGTATGGGTATTTAAATAGCGCCAAGAGGTGCGACGTAACGGAACTACAAATTGAGCCAATTTACGAACCAATGGTGACAGCTCGAAAGTAAAATTTTACGTAACAGTATTTTGCATGCTAGAGCAACCGATTCTGATAAAACCGACTCAACACCTGTACCAACGTAAAACTTGTAGCTACACTTGGGAAATTGAAAATTCACTATTACACAATTAATTGCACTACTATTACAAGAAAATCCTTTATTATGAAGCATTTACAGCAATAGAATGTTTTCTATTATAAGAAATGGTTCATTTATATAAAGTCTACTTGGAAAAATTATAGCTACCATAGACATACATGCAGATACTTAAAAGGGCTGGGCCACAAATTTATTTGAATTATCGTATATTTATAATTATCATATATATATATGTTGTGGTTATTACTCGTATTTGTAATAGATAGATTTCGGAATAATACGGTAAAGTTTAAGCTAAAAACAAATAAAATAAATCGTAGATTAGAAACATTTCTGGAGAATTTACACTCTACACTCGCCAGGGTCTTCCCCAAGTTGGTATTAGTAGAACCCAGACCGACGGGTTAACGTGATCTTCGAGGCACAGGAACTGTGGTGGAAAATGTATTTCTCATTGGTACATGCCAACGGCGCATGGGTTCAAACGTTCGACCTTATTAGGATTTTAAGGAGAGCGTACTTATAACCGAGACACCACCGTTTTTTTATTAATACAAATCGTCAATTTGTAAGTGAATAAATTATATAAATAATGGGAAATTACAGTTATAGCCTTTTATTCTTCTCTAACTTAATATTTAAATGAGTGATTATTTAGACGACTTTCATAGTTAAAAATCATGGCTCTTAACTAAACATAAACACCATGTCGAAATATTAAACATCACAGAAAAAAATATCAATAAATTTCATTTACAAAAAAAACTGTTGTTAAGCTCAGTGACAAAGAATTTTTTTTTTTTAATTAACACAATCACACTTAAAACACTTAAAAAGGTGTCAATAGGTAATTATGAATTTTAGAAACACAAATATCTGTTTTTTTTTACTGCCATACAAAAAAATATATAAATTTAAAGATATTATAATTAGAATGGGTACAATTTTTTTACAAAGTACATATTTTCCATTGTTACGTTTAGTTTATATATATATACGAGTATATATTTTACTACATAAGTAGTTATTAACTTTATTCTTATTATTAATAAAAAAAGTTAGGATGGTCCATATATTGATGTCTTTGTCTAACAAGAAATTCATAGATATAAGACGGAGGTCGGACAATTTAATTTTCTATTGCCCCAGTATAGCTCGGGGGCTCACTTGAGCTTTTATTTACAACACTGGCAACTTCTTTGTGAAATAATTAAAAAATATAATAAAACTTTTATACAACAAGCGTGTCGTCTAGCTAACAATCTGAAAATAGATTGACATTTTTAACTTGTAAAAAATTTCGAAAAAACTAAGTATGTGTTGCATTGAAGCTTATGAGAGTAACCCAATATTTCGATTACAAAAGAAACAACTAATAAAATAAAATAAAAAAAATTAACTAGCGGTTATGTCCGTGGATTTAGATGTGGAGGTTCCAATCCTGGTCAGTCCCCAAAAAAATATTTAATTTATAAGTGATATTTCTTGAATTTGATAAAATTACTTCTATTTAAAACTTAAATAAAAAAAAAAACAAACAGTAAAAAAACAAGTCCAAGGGTTCCGTCGCCAAAAAAATCAAGAATCGCTGAAAAGGCAATAATTACACCATTTATTTATTTATTTATTTATCACCATAGGGACCTATCGGAACACTTGATTACGTCCTAATTTACGTTAATTACAGAACAATGAAAAAACCAACAAAAAAAGAAAGAAACAATACTAGAAAACAATATAATAGTCGAAAACCTGGCCAGATAGTGATGACATCATACAGTTAAATTAAGGTTTGTCTGAATTGGCTGTAAATGGGCCTTGTCAGTTCTAATATAAATTAATTTAACAATAAAATAGAAATATGTCACTAAAAAAATCAGTTGTCAATTGTGGATGTCACTAAAAAACTAAAATTGAACATTGAAGTAATTTTATGATTGATACTCAGATAAAACAAATGTCAAATTGTAATCTGTGTGGCTTTAATAGACGGATCCCATTAAAAACCGAGCAGCTCAAATCATCCCAGCAACTAAAATTCAAATTACGAGTAGAACATGTTGCAAGTCAATTTTCAATAAAACTAGCATTATACTCGATATACGAATATACAATGATATAAAAAAACTATTATTAAATATTAAACTTACACGAAATTGTAACTTACAGAGTGTAAATTTGAACTAACTTACGAAACTTAAACTTTTATGAAATTAATACACCTACGTCCTTAAATTGAATTCAAGCGTGTTACCAAATTGAAACACATCGCCATGACGACTATACCACTTTGATCTTAAGCATTCCATTTTCACGCACTGAACATGCCGCAGTGTTACTATTATTAGACGAACAATTAATTATTAACTACTGTTTAATAATTAATTGTTCTATATAATATAAATCATTCTGGTATGACGCTGACGGGTTCCCATGTAACAACTTATAAGAAATATTATTAGGGATGTTTTATCGATACATTGATTTTCGACAGGGATTTTTTGGAAAGTACAATAATATATATAGGATTTTTTTTAAAGTACAATCTACGAGTACACAAAGCAGATCACGCTCACGACAAACCTCACTTTACTTTTTGATTTTTATTGACTTATCGATTGCAATATTTTATCAAGTGGTAATTTACCATTTTGATCCCTCATTTAATTAAGATTTCGACAGGGATTTGTTATCGAGGTTTAGGATCAAACATATTTTATTTTAAACATTTAAATTTCAGTCTTTTAAAAACTTTGACTAGATTGTTTTATTGAGTTTTAGCTAACGATTTTGATCCCAATTTAAAAATAAATATCGATAGGGATTTTTTTAAAGTACAGTCTACGAGTACACAATGCAGACCACGGTCACGACAATCCTCACTGTACTTTTTAATTTTTAATTAGTTTTCCATTGAATTATTTTGTCAAGTTGTAATTTACCAATTTGATTCCAAATGTAATTAAGATTTAGACAAGGATTTGTTATCGAGGTTTAGGATCAAACATATTTAATTTTATACATTTCAATTTTACTATATTTATCACTTTGAATATAATATTTTATACAGTTTTAGCTAATCATTTTGGTACCAATCTCACTAGAGATTTCGATAGGGATTTTTTTTAAGTACAACAGACACAAAGCAGACCACGCTCACGACAATCCCCACGGTCCACTCGTGGGCCGTGCAGTACGAAACAACTAGTTATATTTTATAAAATTAAAACGTAATGTACGTCGCTGAGACAATGTTCTTGAGCCAGCTGTCACGTGTTTCTTTTTATTTTTTAAATTTGTTGGTGCATTGACATGGATTTTACATATATTTTTTATATTTAATTCAGTTATATACGATACTCGTATATATGTTTCCTACTAATAAAATACAAGTCAATGCTCCTCTAATGTTATTTTGATTACTTTATGTCACAAATCCGTTAACCGGCAGGAAATGCAGTATTATTGCAGTATTATTATTATTGTTAGGCATAGTTAAGATTTTATTATTATTAAGTAATAATTTATTATTTAATTATTCTATTTGCATATATACATATTATATTATATTTTATATATAGGTACTTACAAATAAAAAACTGGATTTGAATAGTGAAGATGATTCATTTTATTCTATTACAAGTCGCACTTCTGGTGATTCTTTTTATGATGCTGAAGGCTTAGATATCTTACTAAATAAGGAATTTTCTCTGTATAAAAAGTATCTTAACATATGTCATATTAATGCACAAAGCGTGCCCTCTTCTTACTCTGATCTTCTTTCTACCTTCACCTCTCCCAGTGTAATTGATGCCATCCTTATATCTGAGTCCTGGCTTAAACCTTCCTTATCCTCAACCTCTTATTCTCTTGCCGGGTATATCTTGATCAGAAACGACCGTATAGGCGCAACTGGGGGGGGTGTAGCAATATACTTACGTGCTGATCTGCCATATAAAGTAATCAGTTCCTCACCAAGCCCTTACTCTGCTTCGGCTGAATTTCTATTTATAGAAGTACAATTTTTAGGGTGTCAAGTGCTAGTTGGTGTAGTGTATTGTCCTCCCTCCATAAACTATTTTTCTTATTTGGAAAGCGTTCTTGAGGAAGTGGTACCGCTTTATACACACAACGTCATCATGGGCGATTTCAACACCTGTCTCCTGGATGATCGTCGGGCTGGCAAAACAAGGGCGTCTAAACTCCTTAACGTCACTTCATCAGTAAATTTGTCTCTTCTGCCGTCTGGCCCAACTCATCATTTAGCGACAACGTCCACTCTTCTTGATCTTATTTTTACTTCACGCCCTGATGTTGTTGCCAGTCACGGCCAGCTCCTTGCTCCCTTCTCCCACCACGATCTCGTTTTCGCCTCGTATAAAGTAAGACCGCCAAGGTACCGCCCGCCTACCATAGTGATGCGTCATTATTCCCGTATGGATATCGATAAACTACGTGGTGATGCAGCTAGCATCGATTGGAGTACTTTACTAACAGCAAACAATATAGAAGACATGGTTGATATATTCAATCATGAGCTGATTAAATTATATGACTCGCATGCTCCACTCCGAGCTACAAAAGTTAAGAGGGCCCCAGCACCATGGATTAATGAGAATGTACGAATCGCTATGAGGAAACGAGATCGTGCGTATCGAAAATATCGGCGTAATCGCTGTGATGATAATCTGTCTGCATTTAGGTCTGCGAGGAATCGTTGCAACCAGGTGTGCAGGATTGCCAAACGTCATTATTTCCTAGACAACGTAACCAACAAATCATCATCAAAAATTTGGCAGTTCTTTAACTCATTGGGTCTTGGGCGATGTCGTGAACAGGTAAATCCTGGCTCCGTGACACCTGATCAGCTTAACACTCACTTCTCTGCGGCTCCGGTGCTGGATAGTGTTATAAAAACTAATACTTTGGCAGAGATAGCTGAGCTACCGGTGTCTGCTGATGTGGAACCATTTTTCCTGACAGAGGTTGCTAATGATGTAGTTTTCAAGACGATAAATTCAATAACTTCTAAAGCAGTAGGATGTGATTCCATCAGTCGTGTTATGATCATTACCATAATTGACCTTCTTTTACCCATCATTTCTCACATCATTAATTTTTCCCTTACCTCCGGTCAATTTCCCTCCCAATGGCGCAAGGCTTATATCATTCCATTACCAAAAATTCCTACACCTATACTTCCTACCCACTTTCGTCCTATATCTATATTACCATTTTTATCCAAGGTCCTTGAGTCCATTGTACATAAACAACTTTCCCTTTTTATAGATAATAATGATATATTAAACCCCTACCAGTCCGGATTCCGCCCTGGTCATAGCACAACTTCAGCTTTACTTAAGGTAACTGAAGACATCAGAAGAGGCATGGATGAAACTAAGGTCACAGTACTTGTACTGATTGATTTCACAAATGCCTTTAACACAGTTGATCCTGATTTGCTTATCGCTATGTTGTCTCGTCTTGGAATTTCATCGGAGGCTCTGTCATGGTTTTCACAATATCTTCATGGCCGTCAGCAGCAGGTACAGGTTGATCAGGTGTCGTCGGAGTGGCGCGATTTGGCTACGGGCGTTCCACAAGGTGGTATTCTGTCCCCTTTATTGTTTTCGTTGTTTATCAATGCCATCACCTCCCTTCTACACTGTCACTATCACCTGTATGCAGACGACTTGCAGCTTTATGTGCAGACGGATATCAATACCCTCAATAGTGCAATAGCTTGGCTTAACTCTGATCTTTCTAATATAAGTTCGTGGTCGGAACGTTTTGGGATCGTTGTCAATCCGAGCAAGTGTCAGGCAATTGTAATAGGAAGCTCCCGACAATTATGCAAAATTGACCTTAACGATATCGACTTGGTTCGGTTTGACAACGTTCCTATTCCATATAGTAGTGAGGTAAAGAATTTGGGAATTCACTTAGATTCCAATCTAAGTTGGACAGTCCAGGTTACGAACACGAGCCGTAAATTTTTTTCTTCTCTGCACTTTCTTAATAAACTTAAACATTTTCTGCCTATTAAAGCTAAAATAACCCTTGTCCAAAGCCTTCTCCTTCCACTTCTCGATTATGGTGACGTGTGCAGCGTTGATCTCTCGGAGATATTGCTCAATAAGATGGACCGGCTACTTAACGCATGTATCCGGTTCATCTATTGTTTGCGTAAATATGATCATATTTCCGAGTATCGCGCTAAGTTGAAGTGGCTGCCAATTCGGTGTCGCAGGAACCTTAGAATTCTTTGCTTGCTTTTTTCTGTTCTGAATGAGCCTGCGACACCGAAATACCTCAAGGACAATTTCGCCTATTTGTCTTCGTTTCACGATAAATCCCTCCGTTCCTCTCATAATTCTCTTTTGTCTATTCCCTCTCATAGTTCTAGTTTCGTTTCGAACTCATTTGTAGTTGTTGCCACGAACCTGTGGAACAATTTGCCTCTTAGCATAAGGCAAGTAACCACCAGATCTCTATTTAAAAAAATGGTCTATTCACACTTTCTATCACAAAAAAAGTAAGTATTATCTATGTATGTGTATGTAGTTACTATAACTTATTTATTAGAATTTAGTATATTGTTGTCATTGATATATAATATGTAGTGTATGTAATAATATGTATGGGTATATGTAGTATATGTATTTTTATATATATGTATTAGTATTACTATATTTATTAGTATATAGTTAAACCGTAGAATTTAATACAATTTTGCACCTACCTTTCAATATAATACTCAAGTTGTCCCAATGGTTGGCTAGGATAGAATGTCTAGCGGCATTATAAGCCCGCCTTTGTCTTTGTGCAATAAAGATTTAAATAATAATAAATAATAATAATACAATTTGATTTCGATATTATATATATAATAAATATATAGATGAAAGTCATGTTCAACGACATGTCAAGCCGTGACCAACTGTGCTTGGGACACCACTCTCGAAGTTGGGCGCAGCTAACTTTAGCAAAGTAGCCGACAGACGGATTCAGATAGGAGCATGGGCCGCATTAGGGAAACTGCGGCAGATCCTCTCATCGTCCATACCACAATGTCTGAAGATAAAAGTCTTTAACCAATGCGTTCTTCCCGTATGGAGCAGAGACGTGGACACTGACAGTGGATCTGGTCCACAAGTTTAAGGTCGCTCAGCGAGCTATGTTTGATATTTCTCTGATGGATAAAATTTAAAACGTCGATATTCGTCAGAATAATAAAGTTACTGACATAGCTTTCACAATCATCAAGCTTAAGTGGCAGGGGTAAGCAGGTTTTAGAGTGGAGACCACGTACGGGGCGACGCAGAGTGGGATGATCATGGCGGTGTGCCTTCGTCTCGAAGCCCGGACTATCCACCTGCACCAGTCGATCATCTTGGACCCCACGGGCTTGTGCTTGAAGTGTCGGCTGCTTTCCTCGTCACGCGGCTTTCAACAATATCATCCAAAGGGCTCTTGTAATTGAGTAGCCGCAATCCTAGGACCCTCTGGGTTGCGCGGGGCGATGGCAAAAGACTCGACGGAATGACTGTTGGGCCGTGAAAATTTGTTAGGTCTCTGGTGTGGTATGCGACGTAGCTTCATCTCACACCCTGGTCAGGCGCGGAAAGTGCACCGGTTTCTGCTGAGAATCTCAGGTTGCGCAAATACGCCAACCTGCCTATGGGTTTTATTTGGTAAATGTATTATTATTATTCAAATTATATATTAAATTATAAGTAGTTTGTAATTTTATTTTATTTCTTCCAATATATTTCAATAATAATTATTCTTGATATAAATTACACCCGAATTGTATAGTTAAATCGTTAACATTTTAAGCACAAGAGTATTCCGTAGGTTTACAACTATTACACTGTATCTAATATATTAGATATTGGACTTATATTATACTGGCTGTTTGACCCAGCTTTGCCCGTGTAAAAAATAAAAAAACCTTCAGGGCCACATGTCAGGTTTATGATGACGTCATGTTCATGCCATATTTAAATAAAATCGGTCAAGTAATTTAGGCGTGAAAACGTGTCTAACCGGCAGATATATGACCAACTCAGACTATTTACGTAATATAGGCTCTATCAAATTTCATCAAAATTGTTTCAGTTGGTAATATAGGTGTATAGAGACAAACATAGATACATACAGACAATACATATTTCATAATTATAATATTAGTCAAGAGTATCAAATTAAATTCGTAGTTTGGATTTAAATTAACTTTGTAGAGGTCAATAATCTGACAATGACATTCAAATATTCATTCAAATCAGTAACCGGAATTTTCTTATAATGAATAAGCGCTTATTAGTATTATTATTAGTATGCTTATTATAGATTCAAAGTTAGTATAAAATAATATAGGTAATTGTTCGTAGTCGCGTAGCATCTACGAGACGATTTACATAAATTAATATATAGATGCAATGAGAAAATTATTATAAAATGTTGTCTCTGTTATTCTGGTAAACGGCGCCCAACTCTAAAGCTAAGTTGCACAAAAACAAAAGTCTTTGTAATTGCAACGATTGAAGTTAAAAATGGCGTTGATTTTACCGGCTGTCATTCAAAATAAAACGCAAATAATCGTCGCCATTTTTAATTTACAATCAT
Source organism: Tinea semifulvella (assembly GCA_910589645.1). Classification (NCBI taxonomy): domain Eukaryota; kingdom Metazoa; phylum Arthropoda; class Insecta; order Lepidoptera; family Tineidae; genus Tinea; species Tinea semifulvella. Next base: position 12,954,594 of record OU342592.1, on the reverse strand, counting down.
TACAATTAAAGAGTCTTCGTTTTGGTGCAACTCACCCTAAATGTGCATCGAGTTACCGACGGAAATCTGGAGAAAATGGAGGATTAGTTTAGGATTATAAATTGTGATTAGTAAATAAAGATACACTTACGATGTAGAGTGGCCATTGCTGACGTCACCAAGATGGCGGACACCGCGAAACGTGCTGCGGTATGCATAGTGCCTGTCAAAAATACATTTTTTCAGTTAGTTATCATTATCATGTGTATGGCCGTTCTTCTGGCCCTCAAAAGCAATTACATCAGCTCTGATTATCCACTAACACGTAGCCCTGGAGGCAGTTTGCAGTAACAAAAAAGTCACGTTACAGTGGATAAAGGGTCATAGTGGTTCACTGGGTAATAATGCAGCTGATGAACTGGTCAGAAGGGGGTCATCCACAACACCGATAGGCCCAGGACCAACAGCTTCGCTAAAGAACTGACAGACTGTACGAACAGATGTGGATATTCGCCCAGACTGGAAGCAACCCTGCCAGCCGCCTGACGCGACGCATCTTCAGCCTAACTAAAGCTAAACTTCACGCAATGGTAGGGATGATGACGGGACACTGTGAATTTAATAAACTTTTATACAATCTAAATATTCAAAATAGCCCACTGTGTAGAGAATGCATGGCAAAGGAGACGGCCACGTGCCGTGTACTTAGACCTAAGTTCCTCCAGACTGCGGGGGCGTCTGAAAAAACGTGACGGAGATCTAGGCCTTCCTGGAGGAGATCGGATGGCAACGCTGAAGGTTTAGGACACTTAGAATCGTCTAATAGAACCGAGTGCCGAAAAGCTTACGTAATCACAATAACATCATCATGTGACTAAGAATCAATACTTGTTTTTTTATATACTGATAGTAAGCGGTACGGTAATGGGAGCAACTGACGCCAGCTACTGGCAACTGACATCAATCTCTACCATTATCTTACTATAAAAAATATTTTTCACACTTCGCTTGAAGGACTGCAGGTTATAGAGATGGGAAAACATTCCAAATCTTTAGGGCGGGTAAAACGGTTTCACTTTGTTCCGTATTCCCAGTCATCATCAGAGCGTATTTCAACCTTAAGTATGTCTGACTGATATCAAAATCAATCATTTTTCTCAGTGTACTCAGGCTACTTTTTATTAAAATAAACATAATCCAAGCACGCTTCATAGACGTAAGCCGAACTTACACGTGGAGGTACAAAAGTACAAATTCGAGATGACAACAATTGATATTAAACTAAACTAATTCCAAGTTTTAAAGTAGGTGAAATTGTTATCCAAAATTATTTCAAATAAGATATCCCTTTATCTGTAACGCCTTTGGTTTTAACCTCTAGTATTAGATTTAGAGTTCTCAAAATTAATAACCTCTAATTTAGTTTAATATTAACTTATTTTAAGGATTTCGGTTACTACTACCTTCACTACCTTCTGCGAACTACGGCACACTACTTGAAAATGTATGTGTCCCTCATCGATGTCTGTGTGAAAAGGAGGTCGACTGTTTTGGAGTTCATGGGCTATGTTCCAAAAGTGCCGGCAGATTTTCCCGCCGCGGCTCCTTTAATGATACTATTAAAAGCGAATTAGAGGCATCGAGGTTCCAGCTCTTCTACAGCCTGCTGGAATTATCAGAGATGATGGCAAGAGACCCGATGGTATGGCTTTGGTCGCCTGGAAATGAGGACACGTACGTCGATACCCTCTTCGCGTCGCACCTTAATGGAGACGGCGCACAAAGTAGAGAATTCTAAGTCTGGCAAGCGGCTCGCTAGTATGTATCCATATTAAAATATTACATATTTGTAGTATTTGCTGTAGTAACTCGGGGTCCATGGGTTCTAAGTGCCAAAAACTTTTAAAGGACATAACACCGCGTCTTATCGTCTCTTCCGGTCCAATTCAGCGGGGAAATGCAGCCAGCGTTCCACCATTCCACGCGAACGGAATTTAAGTAGTATTAATAATAATTTTATTTTACATAATTTTAAAATATCTGCCATCTACTTTTGATTTTGATTCGGGAACAAATAGCAGGAAAAATCCCATCCGTTTTCACCACGCCTTTTCAGTTCTATTCAAATTAAAAGCGAGCAACAAAAATAGCTTTCACAAATCATCGTTAGACTTGGATCTTAAATCGATACATTTCTATTCTCTTCCGCGAGAAAGCCTCAATCTACTCGTAGTTTAAATTGGGAAAAAAAATCTTGTACCATTTTTATTTAAGTTAAATATTTTACTGAATGTATGAAGCAATTTATTAATTTTATTTGAAATCTTATAATCGAAATATTGATATTGTATAGGTTCCTACTATATTTAGTTTTAATTTTAATTTAGTTTATATATATTTTTGTGTAATCATTGTACTTGAATACATGTATTAGCCTCGCTATGCATAGGGGAAATGTTGCCAGTCTTCTTGGCGTCTCTGATGGGATTTGGCTATTTTTTATTAGGTTTAGTTTATAGTTATTTAATTTAATTTTAGTAGTGTGTATTATTATTTTATATTTTGTAAATATGATTAATGCATTTTATTACGTTTTTGTTTGCTTTGATGATCTTGAGACAATTGTACTGTGGGGGCCAATGCTAAGAAGTTATTTAAATAACTGTCTAAACGGCTGGTTAATGCCCTATGTTTGGCTGGCAGTTTTTTCGCGCAGCAAATCGGCATCGCGCTAATGCTAATGCTGCAAGTGTTCTTGACACATTGCCACATGATCAATTGGTGAGTTTTATTTAAATATATTTTTTGTATTAATCGTACTCCCTTTTCATTAACTAGAAATATAGATTCCTACTTAAAATACAATAGAATACAAGATTGAAGTTTGGGTTACACGATAAAAAAAAAGTTTAGGATTCATCTGTAAAATCCATGTTTCATGAAGTTCAACTAAAATTACATCTAAAGGTACGTGTTGGTTACACCCTTATTATATTATTTAAATATTTCTTCTCAACCTTTTTTCTTTTTAATGTTAAATTTAAACACATTTCTTGGAAATACCGCGGAGATAAAATAAGTAAATCTCTTGATTATAACCTAGGCTGATTAATAATTTACGCTCGTTCGCCACATGCGTTGTGTAGTATGTTTTATTAATAAAATATACAAATATCTTCATAAAGGGAAGTGCTTTCACGAGATTTCTTTGTGAATTCTTAAAACGTTATGGCTGGATAAAATAAATGGGCAAATACACTTATTTTATTAGGTACTCGTTCTACACGCGAGACCTTTTTTTATTTTATTTTTAATACTTTATTGCACTTAAGAACCTATTTCATAGACGTCATTTCTTAAGGCATTCATCACCAGCTAACCTTAAGGATCAATATGTTGGCTGTGCAGATGGGCAGGATGAAGAAGAGGATAAACATTTTCTCCTACCCCACTTTTCAGGGCACCAAGCTGGACCTGAGTAACTCTGGTTTCAAGCGGTGTTATTTTTATATAAATATCACTATGGCAAGCTTACAATATTCATCATAACAGGCCCTACAACACAGCGTCCTAGACCTCCACTGCTGGAGATGGGCCTTCCAGAACATACGAATATATCTGGAGAATTTGGCCTACACTCGCCACGCTGGCCAGATGGATATTAGTTCTCCTTAAAAGTAAAAAAACACATACTTTCAACAAGAACAACAAATAGGTGGTATGCTTATTGTGGTAATTAGCCCAGTCTGCTGGGGCGGGGAAGTATCCACCGTTCGTGCCAATAAAACATGTTTTGGGGTCAGGCTGGAATTGCCGTCATGCCCAGTCAAGCCGACATAGTGTTAGGGACGGATGTCAGTCATTACTGTCTGATTCCAGTTGCTAATATTCATGGACCTTACGCGCCACGTACCATCACGTGGGAAGTATTAAAAAAAAACAAAAAAAAAAAACAGCCCAGCTTAAACATTCTCGGGGTAGAAATACGCTCAGACCTTAACCACGGGAACTACGAGTACATTACCAAAACAGCGTCAAAAAAGCTCGGAATACGACCGCCTCCGTTGTCTAGTGGTAACAAACGTTGCCGTAAACTCGGGAGGTCGTGGGTCGATTTCCACCGGGGGCAAGTTGTACATTGTATAATTTGTCTCGGTCTGGGTGTTTATATGTATAATATGTATATATTTACAAAAAAAAAGTATAATATGTAGTTTATCAACCATCTAGTTTCCGTAACACAAGCCTCGTAGCTTACCACAGAAATTAGATGGCGCTGTGTGACTTGTCTGGAAATATTTAATTATTTATTTAATACTGAACAAGGTAAAGCAGTTTTCCCGCCTTCAATCAGACTGTTACTGTAAAAGCACAAATCAGATCATGCTTGGAATACTGATCTCATCTTTGGGTTGGTTTCACCAAGTACCTCACAGATGCTCTCAATGTCCTACAGAGGCGAGCTGTGCTGTAAATACTATAAATCTTCATGGCCTATGTTTTACTAATATTTCATATATTGTCAATATTTGTCATTAAAAAACCTGTGAATTTTCTTGAAAATAAAATAAAATAAAGGAAAAATTACAGCTACTATACACATAAAATTAAAGATTAAACATTATTATTATATATATTAACCTAATTAAGTTATTCACTTATAAAAAATATTTCATAACACTAGTAAACGCCCGGGGTGATTGGCGCGGTGGTGGCTCGGTTGTAAGAACTCTTTCCTTAGAATCCTACAAAGGTCGGTTTAAACCCCTCCGGCATGTACCAATGATAAATACACTTTTCTTACGTACATATGTAATAGATTTACAACACCACCGTTCCCGTGCCTCGGAGAGCACGTTAAGCCGTCGGTTATAAAAATAAAGGGTTTCTTTCAACTAAAATTGTAATGTTGTTAAAATATTTTATCTAAATATGTTTATATAACTATAAATACAATTAAGCCCAAGTACCCATACAAGATTATTTTTTGTTATTTTTATAATATTTAAGTTAATATTTCCAATGACATTGCAATGGGGTGTATCACTAACTTTTTATCATGATAGATGGCGCATGATAGATGGTACCTTATATAACTGTCAGTTGCATAGAAAACTTGTATTTTTATTACGAAATTTATTATTTTCTTAATATTATGTCGAAGTGAGCAGCTTTTAAGTGTACAAATCGAGATTCCCAAGCGAAATCAAAGATATGGTGATCTCAAAATTGCCGTTCTATTAATTTAGCTTTATTTCTTTTTAAAGACGGTGTTCGCTTTCTTAATTCGTATTTTAAGGTAGGCAAAGTTAATTTTAAATACATTTTTCTGTTATAAAAATAAAAAACTACAAAAACAATTAAAAAATGATGCGTCTAAGGTGTAAACAAGGTACCAGTGCCGCTAGCGACATCTACAAAAAGCTTTGCCTGATACACCCCATTGCATGTCTATTCTTTATTTTATTTGTCAATAATAAATAGGTATTGTTTGTGAAGGTAATTTTATTTCATATTATTATGATGTAGGTACCTACTTAATATAATAATATACGAGTATTTTTTTCTTTTTATAATAATTAGTCGATACTGATATAAAAAAAAAAAAACTGAAAGTAATTATAATTTTTTTACTACGTTTAAAAGTAGATAAATATTTATTGCTTAGTCACTTTTTCGTTATTTAAAGAATAAAAGGTGAAATGATTAGCCATTATAATATGAGTAATATTTTTTTTTTTTTTTTTTTAAGGGAGAAATATGTCTCTAAGGTAAATCGCGTAAAGACCCGTTAAAATTATAAAAATCTAATATGAATGTGCGCGAAAGTTTAAAAAGTTTAATATGAGTAATACACTTACAGTTCTTATAATTTGTACAATAATATTCTGATATTAAACATAATAACAATTATCAGAACTTAAATAATAACAGTTATTTTTAAGCTTAAGTCTGTCTTCACTTAATTAGCCGCGTTCCCATTTTTTTTTCTGTATTTAAGTGAAAAAATATGCAACTAAGAAAGCATTCAGTTACTTGCCCATAATCTACTTAATAACTTTTCAAATGTTTTGACCATCACAGCCCATCAACACCAGACTCCACTGCTGAAGGTGGGCCATTCAGAACATATTTCTGGAGAATTCGGCCTTCTCTTGCTACTTTGGCCAGACGGATAATTTTTCAAAAATATTTAGGAATAAATTATTTTGATTATTAAATATTTTAAAGACTTACCTTCTGTCCGCCAGCCACTTGTTATAATGCAGCAAATCTCAGCCTCCCCGCCCTATATATACGCGGTCGACAGCGGGTACAACGCTTCTCAAACTTTACTAGGGGCGGGTTTCGACCTTTGACACTTGTAGCGATAGAAAATAAAACTTAAAAATAAAAATTTGACGGTGTTAAGTTTGTTTTGACGGGATGGATATTAGGATTCTTTGTTAAAGTTATGTTCTTGTTTTGCTTTAAAACATTAATTGACAAATATTCACCAGTTTTATTCATTAAAACCAGACATAATTATGTTTATCATTAATCTAATTTTGACATACGATAATATTAATTTAACATACAATTTTAGTTTATCAAATGTAAGCGGTCGACACAGTTCTTCAACAATGTTTTTATTTTTATAGATTTGTAAAAATAACAGTAAAAATGTGCTGAACTTAATGTTATATATCATCTACTACATTGTACCATATTTTTTAGCAAATAGAGATTTTGAATTTTGAAAAGCTAAGACGAATTATTACACCAAAAAATTTAACTATAGGTACTTTGATTTCTCTGAGAACGTTCCTGATTATCTAATTTTTAATAGTAAAACTTATTTAAAAAGAGCCATTGGAATTTTGTGTTAAAAAAAATATTATACCTAATAAGTCTTTTACCTATGATATTTGAAATTGAAAACTTAAGAAACAGAATATAAATAGTTTTTTTTTTTAATTATCAAAAGATAGATTTTATTTATTTTCAAAAGAGACGCAGACAACTCGATTTCGATTCTTAGTCAAAACACAATAAACTTGATTTGTTTATGATATTTCTCCAGTCTGGAATGGTTTGATAAAGACGTTATAGTAAAGTTGGCTAAATAAGAATCCGCTTCTTTAAAAGCGTGATTACTGACCACCCCAAAAGGGGTACGGTCGGTCGTGATGATACTTTACTACTTTACTGACCCACGTAGAAAATAATATTTAACAGCTGTCATAGGAACCTTCTATCGCAGAAATACTGATTATCTTTTGACATGTTTAAAGGTATTGGCTGAAATAACCAAAGTGGCCAATCACGTGGCATATATCAAAATATTAATCATGGATAATTTTTATCTTCCTATTTGCAACCAAACGTCAGTGTATTTTTTTAATTACAAGGCACGTGATTGGCCTAACTATCAAAGTGACAAGTCAACTACCAATCACCTGAAGTGCAAGTTTAACAAAGAGCTTTATTTGTTAACAGATCATAAAACAAAAATAAAATGAAATTTGGCATATTTACCGGCAGATAAAAATAACGCTGAATTGAAATTGCATTGAAACCGATCGTTGTCGCCCTCTTAAAAAGTACAGTCGCGGACACATGTTTTTGGCCCTGTGTGGCAACTTTGGTTATTGTTAATCGTCTTGGTTTTGACATCTATTCATTTTTGTTTAACACATAATTTTTGATTGAATCAAAATAAAAGTATCTATAATATTCAATGAAAAAGAGAGCATAGATGAAAAAAAAAAAATTGAATCATGCATAAAACAGACTTTAAAAATCCTAAAAAAGGTCGGTTTGATTCCCAACATGTATCAATGAGAAATACACGTTTCTTACGTACATTTGTCATACATTTACAGTACTCGTATTTGGTTGGGTAGGGAGAGGAGTAGAATTGTGGATGGTGAGGTCGCATGCCCGTGACACCATTATTTTCATCTCTTATCCACACACGATGACCCGGCACGGGCACGGTGAATCCATGGAATGCTTAAAAATTTGTCTTCTTTAGAGTATATTAAACCATCGGTTAGTTCCACTATTGCCAACTTAATAAATAATCATAAAAAAAATACAAAAGAACCTCGCCAACCCGAGTCTTCAGAAAATAGTGGAAAGCCTATCTCTATCAGTGGACGTCTAGAACTCTGTGTTCTAGGGGATATTTATTTATTTATTTATTTAAGGACAACCAGTGGTCGGTTACATTATTGCTTACTTAAAAACTAGGACATAAATTCAACGATAAATGTACCACCTTTAGGTGCCACAACATGCACAAAATACAAGTGGTATATATATATATAAGAATAATTAAAAAATATATAAAATATATGATTATATATAGAATATATCATTACAGCCCCTAGAACACAGCGTCCCAGACCTCCACTGCTGTAGATGGGCCTTCCAGAACATATATCTGGAGGATTTGGCCTACACTCGCCACGCTGGCCAGACGGCTAAAATAGACTAAACATATTTAAATTTTATGAATATAAAAAATAATCCATGACTGTAACGATTCGCAAATTTGCTCCGCCCACAGCCGTCCAGCGCTCTTTTTACATATCGTTAACTCTAACTGTAAAGTGAAAGTTTGAGAAGCTCTGCGCCTACGGGATCACGTCCGCGCTCAATGTTTTGCCATGATTCACAATAATTCACTTTGTTTCACCCCCACACACTGCGCATATTCTTATACCATTGCATTGTAAACACTGCTCAACAGGCATAGCATACGTAGCGTACATTTTTCAACGTATAACACTTTTTCTTTATTTATACAAAAGGGAGAATTTTGTCAATTCCATAAATAGTAAAGGAGAAAAACTAAAATGTATGGACCGAAAACCCAGAATCGGTTGGGGCAAAATGGGTACCAGTAGGTTAATTGCAAGTATTAATTGCAATCACAGAGCTGTTGAGGAAAAATAAGCCATGCCAAGTCGCACTTTTCCTAGTAGTTGGGAAGGAACAGAAAAATAAATGTATTTTACAGATAATTGTTTTGTAAGAGCCATCTAGGGTTACTATTCATGACTTTTATCTACTCGTAAATTAATACAAATACAAAATATTTTATTGTTCATAAAAGTACAATTAACAAATTTATTAACACACTGACTTTTAAACTGAGTCTAACTAAGTTAGACCTGTCATTTAGGATCCCAGTTACTTCCATTAATTATACAAAAAAGAATAATACTAATACGTAGTGAAAACAGTTAACAATAAAAATATTTACAATAAATAAAGATATTTTAATCAAAACAACAGGTGGGTAGCTATTAATATAATAAATAAATAATATTAATTATTTAATGAATTAATATATATACTATAAGTGCTAAAAATATATATAATAATATACATATTGTGTTTGTACAATTTATAATGTTAGGGAAAATGCAGTTAGTTGTATATTGAATTTACCAATCAGTATTTAAGTTGACATATTTTATTTTTAGATACCTACAGGTATTTAAATGTTTTAATTTATTATTATTAGGGTTTATTTATATTATTTTATCTATTTAATACATAAGAATAAATATTATTGAAAACGTTTTGCCATTTTATAAAATAACTATCGTTTACGGAGTTATAATCGATGCTTACACGTTCCAAAACACACATCAAAAGTGTCTAGGGATCAACATATATTTTTGCAATAACTTTTCTCCTGATTGATATTCATTAAAATTTTCTTTAAGGATTGATCAAATAAAATGTTTTCGTTTGTCTACAGTAACGATAAACCAAGTCACCTTTGCATTAGTAAAAAAAATTGCCATTTTCCTAATAAAGGGATTTTTGACATTTGAACCACTAACATTAAAGTTCGAAAAAAAGACTGAAATAACAGTTTTTTTTTTAATTTTATTGGGTAACTTAAACAATTAATAATCCGTGTTTCTACCGCGAACACTAACGACACAAGAACATCGGTTTGGCATACTCAAAATGAGTTCATCCAAATCACGCTGTGGAATGGCCGCCCATGTTCGTTGCAACAACAAAAAAAGGTCTTCTTGCGACTGGATACCCTCCATATTCGGCAGAGCTCTTCTCTGAAGAATATCCCATGCATGCTCAATCGGGTTCAAGTCTGGCGACTGAGCAGGCCAGGGCAGGACATTGATGTTAGCTGCGGCGAGAGTCTGTCTTACAACTCTTGCGGTGTGCGGTCGTGCATTATCATGCATTAACTGAAATAAGGGACCGATATGCACTTGTAGAGGAACGATGACGTCTGATACAACCGTCTCAGCATAAATTTGAGCGTTGAGGTTGCCTCTGATCCAAATCAACTCAGTTCTTCCGCCGATCGAAATACCCGCCCATACCATGATGGTTCCACCACTATAAGGATGGACTTCCTGGCAGGATTTTAATCGCTGTTGGCGTCCAGGGGTTCTCCAGTGTCGTATACGTCTTGTATCCGGCCTCATACCAAAACGAGACTCATCAGAAAAGCACACGAAACGCCATTGTTCTTCTGTCCAATTTCTGTGTTCAAGAGCCCATTGATATCGAGTCCTACGATTGTGCATTGCTATAGGTGGTACCCGTAGCGGTCTTCGGGAATGAAGGTTCACTTCATGCAAGCGGTTTCTGACTGTTTGGTCGCTAATTAAGTTCCCTGAAGAGCGATGAAGGCTCACGGCTAACATCATGGCGGTTATTGTTGGAGTTCTTCGAGCTGTGATTTGAATGTATCGGTCTTGTCTCCGTGTGGTGCAGCGATACCGTCCTCCATGGCGCTCAGCCACGGTACCAGTGGTTCGGTAACGTGTCCAAAGTCGACTGATAACACTCTGACTTGTATTCAGAGCTAAAGCCACAGTACGTTGCCGGGAACCAGCTTCTATCATTCCCACGGCTCTGATCATTTCTTCCCTGCTTAAATGACGTCGCCGCTCCATAATAACGTTGGTTTTAATCAGTAGTAGGGAAACAGTAGCACTAATAATGTCTTCAATGCGTCTTATGTTTTTATAGGGAAAATATTGACAGCTGATTTTCATCTTTTACTCGAATTTGATTGACAGTTCCTGTTTTAAATTATGAAATGCACCAAAAAGGATCCATATAAATTTATAAAATCATAAATTTATTACAAAGCCACATCTCAATCACAAGAAATCCGCATAAACATGCTTGATCCCTAGACTTTTTTGATGTGTGTATATTTACCCCAACTCACCTTATAGCCTCAGACTCAACCTTTTAATTGAGTTTTACAACCTCCGACTTCCTGTTTAACCGTCCGCCGTCTACCTAATTGTATTTTGTGTCATACATCAAACTTCAACTGTGGAGAATTACCGGTCATTCAATTACAGGGATGCACTTTATGTTAACTAATAGTTAACGAGTAGATATTTTATTTCAATATCATCACATCCCTTAGAACACAGAGTCCTAGCCTCCACTGTTGGAAATAGGCCTTCTAGAAATTTCTGGAGATTTCTAGAAGACGCGAGGTCGCTTGATAAGGGTTTGATGTTTATTATTTATGTCAATTTATTAACGAACCCACCTTTTAAGGATCCTAGAAAAGCGTTTTTGCAACCGAGCCACCACCGCCATTTTATTAAATATATTAAATAATTAAAAACTACATCTGCTCTAGTAGTCTAGCGGTTAAGTCCGTGGATTTAGATTTAGAGGTACCGAGTTCAAAACCTGGTCGGGACAAAATAATTGATTTAATTTGTGACATTTCTTGAGTCTGGTACGCTTGAGACATTGACGAGCTTGCCAAATGTCATGATGGGCCTATAGTAAACTTGGCCAAAAATGAACTCGTTAAAAAAGCATGGTTTCTGACCACCTATCTAGGGATACGGTCGTGATGATACTTATTTTAATAATACGCCAAACTTGGTGGTATGGGTTATGATTTTGCGCCGTTTGTGGTCGACACGATGGCTAAGGAAAAACGGCCGACGGAGAAATTTAGAGTCAGGAAGGCTGGTAATTTAATTCTACCAATGTACGAATGTTCGCCTCGCTATATAAATTATATGTTGTCAGTTTCCTTGGAACTATCTCTGATAGAACGTCCTTGGAAGACATGTTTTATTTGGCTAGTAAAGAATAATAGAAAAATAAGTAAAAAAAATAAAAATAAAGTTACAATAATAAAACTCAGTTACGTCACTTTTTCGCTTCTTTAATTTGGATTTTTTTTTTTTCAACAAAGTCCATAGTTTATATTTCAGTATGGTCTTTATGCCGGCGCCAGACATGTGTTCAAAGATGTGAATAAATAAGTGTCCACATGTGTGGCATGGGTTTTTGATATTATTGTCATAGTGATATATTTTTTTGACCAGGAATCGAACCCAGCATCTTTGTCAAGTGTCTTTATCAACAGCCTTAACCGCTAGACCCTGATGCAATATAATTAAGTTAGTACTTCGTGCAATGATTTTTTAAAAATTGTATCTTGGAATCTCATGCTACGCATTTGATGTCTAAAGATTAGAAATATACTACCTTTTAAAAAAGTTAAAAGAGTTTTAAAACGGGTAAATGAATTAGAAAGTTTTTAATTTTACTTGATTGTAATGTCATTAGTTGATTAGTTCTAGGGACGGTGGATACGTGACGGAGTTTAAGAAAATCTCCTGGATGAGAGATCGATAAACCATATAGTTAACGTCATTATTATCAGTATAGAGGATCGGGCTATATTAAAGGATTTTGATGAAAATTACGTTATGAGCATAATTTTGTTCCGCCTTTAAAAAATAACGTCAACCACCCTTATGACGCGATATCTTCCTTCTGACGTCATATTTCCTAAAGGTGACAGTTGTGCTGTGGAGCCTTAAACATATAATTATAATTTTCTTTGTTGGCCGACGATGAACACCGCCTTTGGTTGCTACGTCGACTACTCTAACGACGCCGTCTCTGCCCGGATACTATGCTGTAATGCGACCAATAGGCCACTCGACGCAGGAGAGTTTCGTCGACGATGAGCACGACGTCTCCTATGTTAGGTGAACATGACGTATTGGAATGCGGCCTGATATGCAGAGTTGGTAATACCTCCTTAACCCAACGGGACCAAAAATGGTCGGCTAGTCGGAGGGACTTTTTCCAATAATATTGTTATAAAAGGTGGTATAAAAACATGCTAAAGGAGTTCGCAAAAATCATCTTAGCCTCTAGATTTAGAACATAGAGTCATAGACTTACGCTGTTTGTGTTTTTCTGGAAAATTTGGTATTAGGACACAATTTGGTATTAGGACACAATTTGGTATTAGTGCTCTCTGAAGTGTTATAAATCTATAACAAATGTACGTAGGAATAGTGTATTTCTCATTGTTACATGTCAGGGTTCGAACTGCGACATATTCAGATTACAAGGAAAGCGTTCTTACAAACAAGCAACCGGTAAAATTTTGGGCTGCAATCATAATTTTTACGATAGCTTTTGCTAATAAAGAAAAGACGACCAGTAGCTCTAGCATGTACAAAGTCCGTTATCGAATCTAGAACATGAAATATGGGATTTTAGACAGCGACATGAAATGCAACGTACAGCAGAACATATTGCTCAGAATGTCATAGCTCGAGATCTGGAGATGCCTACTATTGAGGAGTTTGTCGTCGGCCTGGCTAGACACTTCAAGCATCTCCAGAATGTCACTTCGTCTTGCGCTCGGCCCCCTAACGGGAGACTACTTCCTAGATAAGTACTCCTGGAGGAGAGAGACGAACAGACCCCGTGGCAGGAGCTCGACACGCTGGTCAGACCAGATCCGGACCAAAGTACAAACCCTAGTGCACCAAGCCCTGCATGCCGCCGTGACCAGACCCGGATAGCGTAGCATTGTCCGGGACAAAGTAATCCGAGGGGTCACGACCCTCAGCATTGAGGAAAACGACGCAAGGATGAGGATAAATTTTAACACAAATTGACATTAATAATACATTTATTCCCGTTAATATTAATATATTAATAATAAATGAAAGCTAAAATTTTATAATCTATAGCATCTATAATATCTGGCATGCCGTGTAGACTGCCCTTGGGTTGCATTTCCGACCTTATAAATTGTTGTAATAGGTGCTTGTATAAATGTTGTAATAATGTATTAATTGTAACCTGTTAGTGTACCTCAAATAATAAATAATTCAACTTTTCTTACGTACATTTGGTATAGATTTATAACACGACCGTCTTGTACTTAATGGGTTATATTTTTTCCATCCTAATAGTGAAATGAGGTATAAAACACACCCCCCTTTGAAGAGTATAGAAGAAGAGCTTTTAGTCAAGAGCCTCGTAGATTGATTGTCAAGAAATAAAGCTGTTTCTGATTTTTATATAGGTATATTTTTCTCCATTGCTCATGTGAAATTCATATGTTAAAAAAAAACAATCAAAACAATGTAATCTAGAATTTTCTTTGTCATAGTCATAGAATAGTCAATATAATAAAATACTATACCGAGGACCGGCAACTGAATCATTTCTTAGTCGAATTGCTTGCATTTCAATAGAAATCATATCATCCATTTCGTATTACTTACTGCATGTGCAATTATATTTAAAAAAAAAATAGAAAATTTATAGTAATAATTACAAACTAGATACTTAAAAAAAATACTATGCAATTAAGTTATTTGGAAAATAAAATATGTAGTTTTCGTATCAACCAAGTCCTTAAAAGTACTAGAGTTTTTCTACTTAAATTGTAATTCTTGTTAGAATAATGTATCTAAAATACATATATAACTGTAAATACAATTTATATGATGTCCTTTCTGTATTTTAATGGACAAATCCCACTAAGGAAGGATTCAGTTATTATATAGATTCAGCCCCGAGCAGGCCCCTCTTTTCCATTGGACACTCTGAGCAAGAACCCAGGCCCTGCGATCGATGGGGGCCAGATCACCAACGGGGCTGTCATGAATAAAATAGTCGTTGGACAAACAGGGACCTCATTATACCAAAGCGCCTGGCCTTGGCCCTGGGCCCAAATAGGTGAATATTATGTTAAGTAAACAGTACCTAGGTCTAGCACGCACAAACTGATCGAAATGAGAAGAAACTCGAAAGTAAAACGGAGCTTTATATGCTAGAGCTACAGTTCAGCGACCTTCCCGCTTGGAATTACGGTCGTGATGTTACGTACACAGATACAATAAAGGTGCACGACATTAGCAACCCCTACTGTTTTATACGGTTAACGATAGACCATGAATAATTAATAGACTCGGATGAAGGTTTAAAAGATAATTTAAAATTACTTACTTGAAGATGAACCACCGCTAAATGTTACTGAGAAATGTCTAAAGAATAACATTACAAAGGGCATGATAATTAAATAAAAGTATTACAAATTAACTACGCAGAAAGGTTAGGTAGCGGAGGAAAAAAGTACTTAATTGTACATTTTACGCTCCGCCATTATAGTTAGGTCCAAGAGCCCAAATACTTATCAATTTTCATAGACATACATAGCAACCATACTAAGTCTATGGCATACATAAATTTGCTAACGTGGTACCTTCGCTCGTGTAGTATAAAATAAATGTTTTACCAAACGAAAATATAACTAGCGACATCTATGTTTTAGCGACTAAACTACGTCAAAGTTAAACATTGCTATTTGAAAATAAAACATAGTGCTGTCATCTATTGGGTGGTGCGTAAACTATGATAACATTTACATTTTATAAACAATAAAAAGTTTTGCATAGACGTTAATAGATGGCGCTCGTGTATTTTTAACATCCCAACCCAGGCCCACTGCCACGCCGTCAATCAGGCAAAGGCGGCCCGAGCCATGTTACGTCCTGTTATGAATTCCAGCTTGCCGCTCAGGTTGAAGGTCCGGATCTACAAGATGTTCATCCGTTCTCGTCTCACCTATGCTGCGCCAGCCTGGCACCACCTTCTGGCCAAGACCAACAGGGACAAGATCCAAAGTCAGCAGAACATATCGCTCAGAGTGGTTTCCCGAGCGCCATGGTTCGTGCGTAATTCCGTCTTAGCTCGATATTTGGAGATGCCTACTATTGAGGAGTTTGTCGTTGGCCTGACTAAACGTATGTTCTCTCGGGCCGACAACGGACACTTCAAGCATCTCCAGAACATCGCTCCGTCTTGTGCACGGCCCCCCAACGGGAGACCACTTCCTAGAGAAGTACTCCTGGAGGAGAGCTGAAGCAGTCGAACTTAGCCCCCTGGGTTCATGAGCCACACGGGCGCTGTTATACTAGTAACGGCGCCCAGCACTAAACGTGCATGAATTACCGGCGGGTGGTTACCCGCTGAGATCCTGCCGGGGAAAACGGGGGACTGTCCCCATCCCCAACCCACGCCCATTACGCATCCGGGCCTGGACGACCCCACTGTCTGTCTGTCTGTAACCCAGGCCCATTAGCCATCCGGGCCTGGACGATCCCACTGTCTGTCTGTCACACACAGTCTCAAAGGAAGGCGGGCCGAGCCATGTTACGTCTTGTTATGAATTCCAACTTGCCGCTCAGGTATATTTATTATACACATTATATATTATAATATATTAATGTAATTATGACGCAATCTCTGACGCACATAATGAAATCCACTAACAACGTTTGCGACTTGGTAACAGAAAAGGGCCGCTGGTCCGGTTGTTAAATTTTTCCCCCGTTTTCCCTGGCAAAGATTTAAATTTGCAAAAGCGGCTCTCTAGCAAAAGTACTTATGTACGATTTTAACATAATTAAACAATGTAGAAAATAAGTAGTACATCTGATAGAACGCACAATACAATGTTGTGCAGCGATGCGTTTTCAATATGATTACACAAAAACAATGCACGTCATTTACATAGATTACAATTTCGTATTATAACATAGTAACAGGGTTACTCTAGATATACTATAAAATAAAACTCAAGTTATGAAGTTGAAGAAAACACATTTTTAAATAAAATTTAAGTAATATAATATGCAATTTCACACCGCATCTGAACATAAGTATTTTAAAAAAAAGTAAAGTACAGATTCCGTTCCGGGGTAGTCAGAAACCACGCTTTTTTACATTTAGCCAACTTTACTATCATGTCAAGTGGCAAGATCGTCGATGTCTCCAGGCGTACCAAACTCGAGAACTGAGCTTATTTTCACCCTGAGATTGCTAAAGCAAAAAGTATAAGTATATAGGCATTTGAAAATTATGTACTGTATAATTTGTGCCCAAATGAGCGTTACAACAGCTTATTTACAGCTGTTATGCAGTAAAGCAACACAGTTAAAGGTGGACTGCGGATCTGCTGCTGCACACCACTTTTGTGCTATTTGGGATGTGAAGCTCTTGACCTGTGAATGTAGGTAATATTTAGCATGATTTCTGTGACATACGAGTATGTCAAAGCAACGCATGCATAAGGTTGGCCAATCGATATTATTATGATAAATTCAAATTCAAAATATTTATTTCCATATGGTTCACATGTAACACTCGGATATTGTCATTTTTTTACAATATTATTAAAATAATAAATAAAAAGATTAAATTAAATTATGGATAGACCGAAATAATAAGTAAGTGACATTGCTGCCATAAGCAAGTACTGTAGCTTAACCTAAATTCGAGGCATTATAGCCGTCTCAACTTATAATCTAAATAATTATAATATAATGTATAATTATAATAAATTAAAATTAATTTCGTGGCTGTATAAAGGCCGTGTCAACTTACAATCTAAATAATTATAATTTAATGTCAAATTTAAAAAAAAATAACAAAATAATTTCGTGGCTGTATATTTAAGTGTATTATTTAAAATGAAATCAAACAAGAGAAATATGGTTGCATGTACTGTGGTCCAAGAAAGTGTTGCCCAATCTTGGTCTTGGTCTTGCGTCTTGGTCTTGGATCAACAATAACAAGAGAAAGAATATTATGGGTGCATGGTAAATTTTTTTAATTAAATATTTAAAAACAAGAAAATGATTAAATAAATAGATAAACTGTTAATAGGAGCATTATATATTTATGTAATAAATACAAATAATATACATACTTATATAAAACTAATAAAATAATATACATATGTCAATATATTTTGATTTTTAAGAAGGTGAGAAATTAGATTTTTTTTGTATATATTTAGTTGGGCTAGGATATTACCATATTTTTGTCTTATAATGCGTGTTATGAAATAATTCATTACAGCCCCTAGATAGAAGGCCCATCTGTTGGAGATGGGCCTTCCAGAATATATATCAGGAAAATTTGGCCTACACTCGCCACACTGGCCAGACGGGTTGGCGAGGAACTAACTAGAATAATAAAATATGTTTAATATGAATATATATATATATATAATCTTATTTAAATAAATTAAGTTTTTAAAATAAATTAAGTTTTTAAAATTAATATAAACGCGCCGCGGCCATTATTAACCTTACGTTTTCCTAATGAGTTGTAACCCCATGGGTGATTTTTGAAATAATAGAAAAACAATTTGACGCGAGCTCGACTATGATCGGAAAAACTCGGGCTAAAAGCCGTAAAGTAAATAGCAGAATCCACTATTTATTTATTTATTTTTTTGATCGTGGGAAAATTTACAGCCTTTGAAATATTATGTATACAAATAATATCTAATCTCAAAGCCTTACAAATTTTCACTGTTAGTTAATGAAAAATAATAAAAATAAGAACCAACAAAATCAGTACAATAACAATGAAATATGAAATAACAATTGCATTTGTATACTGATCCCGTTTTACAACTTATATATTATATAATAAAATTATTTAAGTGTAACAACAAATATTAGTAACAATAAGTAGGTTGAACACTTTACAAATTTTGACAAGAAACATAAATGAAACACAAGTAATAGAAAAATATATAAAATAAACTAAAACAAGGATCAAATAAATAATTTAATATAATAATAATGTAATATTTCAACACTTTAACGGACATCTACTCAATATGCTCATCACAGTACTCTGTAGTCAATAAACGTCTGAGGGTGGAAGGAGATGTCTCAAACAGGTCGACATCCAAACGTTGTAACAAGTCATTAAAACCTCTACATGTTCTAGGGATATAGGAGTTAATTCTATAGTTAGTAGATAAAAAATGAATTTTTGGAGAAAAATGCTGAGGATCTCGTGGACTGAGCATCGTACTAACGTATCGATTTTAAACCAACTAGCCATATCGACTAGGCTATCCACCATATGCCTTCGTCGGATACTCCAGTACTTCGGACACATTGCCAGAAAAGGAGGGGATAACCTGGAGAAACTTTTTGTTACTGGCAAGGTGGAAGGAAAGAGACCGAGAGGCCGTAGTCCGATACGCTGGTCCGACCAAATCCGCTCCACCACCAACACTAGCGTCCATGATGCTGTGCATGCCGCCGAAGACAGGAACGGGTGGCGTGCTATCATCAAGACGCACACCAATTCATCGGGAGGTCACGACCCTCATCAATGAGGAAACACGACGCAAGGAGGTAGTAGATGAAAAAGGAACACATAGCAAACGGGTTTTCTATTTTGTCAATCTAACGTTTGCGCTTAAGTATTCCATAGAATACGGTTGCTGGTTTAGCGAAACGTCTCTGGATAGTTAATGACGATATAATACTTATTACAATACAATATGCTGCTGTAGTTAGTTAGGCAATTTTTGCTTATCTCAGCTATTTTATTATTTGCGTAATGAGGAAGTTTGCTTTACGATTTCACTGCGTTTAGGTCCAAGGGCGTCGCCAGCCGTGGGAGCAAGTTAATCTACGAGTATTAGGTCCTTACTTATGAAATTTACGTTTTATATGGAAATATTAAATTATTTATTGTTATTGCAGCTTCGCCGAGATGTAGCTTCTCTGAGCGTGTTCTTCCGGCTATACTATGGTGAGTGCTCTGAAGAGCTCTATAACCTAATTCCTTCCTCTCCATTCCGCAACCGAACCACACGCACAGGTCAGAATATGCACCCACACACCGTAGTCACTATCCCTTCGCGTACCTATAAATTTGGTGACTCATACATCTGTCGCACAATAAAGATGTGGAATGCTCTTCCAGCCTCTGTGTTTCCACTTTCCTATAACCTGGAGTCCTTCAAGCGAAGTGTGAAAAGGCATCTAGTCAAGCCGGCATAGTGTTAGGGACTGATGTCGGACATAAGGGTCTGATTCCAGTTGCTAACATTCATGGACCCTGCGCGCCACTTACCATCAGGTGGGCGCAGGGTCACATGTCGTGCTAGTATATAAAAAAAAAAAAAAAAAAAAAAAAAATGAACTTACCGTTCCGTGGGAATCAAATATTCTAAAAGACCACAACATGGAGTTGAATAAATATTATGATCTCACAGAAGAAATGATTTGGAACGGGTTCAAGATTCAGCTTTACGCAATGGAAGTTGGTGCAAGAGGAGTTCCAGCAAAATCTTTGCATCACTTACTGAAAGAATTGGGCCTAAGCAGTTCTGCCGTCAATACATTTATGGAACGAGCTTCCAAGACGGCATTAACGGAATCATACAGTATTTGGTTGGGTAGGGAGAGAAGTAGAATGGTGGATGGTGAGCGTATTATCGCGCAATAGAAAAAAAAGGAGGCCTCCTTTTCTTAAACCAGCCTATTGTCGGTCGCAAGCCCGAGACACCATTCTTCTCATCTCTTACCCACACACGATGGACCCGGCACCCGCACGGTGAATCCATGGAATGCTTAGAAATTTGTCTCCTCTTTGTCTTCTCTCTGAGGACTACGGTATGTGGGTGCATATTCTGACCTGTGCGTGTGGTTCGTGTCCTTCAAGCGAAGTGTGAAAAAGCATCTAGTCAAGCCGGCATAGTGTTAGGAACTGATGTCAGTCATGAGTGTCTGACTTCAGTTGCTAACATTCATGGACCTTGCGCGCCACTTACCATCAGGTGGGCCCAAGGTCACATGTCGTGCTAGTATAAAAAAAAAAGTACTCCCAAGTTATAGAAAAGTGGAAACACAGAGGCTGGAAGAGCATTCCACATCTTTATCGTGCGACAGATGTATGAGTACCCAAATTTTATATTTCCATTCATGGACCTTGCGCGCCACATAAAAAATTAAAAAAAAATTATACTCGTATAGTTAATTCAAAATAATGATGATTTGTATAGCAAAAAAAAAAAAAAAAAAAAAGTAAAGTATCATCACGACCGTCTCCCTTTCGGGGTGGTCAGAAACCACGCTTATAAATAAGCGGATTCACATTTAGCCAACTTTACTATAGGCCAATTGTATAGCAAGTTCTGGTATTTAATTGGTTTTTATCTCGCCTTTCATCTGAAGATGTTCAAATGATAAATATGACCACCTTACCAGATTTATTTTTATGAAAGAAAGAAAGAAATACGTTTATTCATCGCAATACAGATACAATTTACACAATTAAGATTAGGATATGCAGCACAACGCGCCCCGACAGGCACCCAACAGTACTCCAGGATATAGCCGCGCATTGGATATGGGGTGGCACGGACCATGAATTAATATTAAAATATGGAATTGGCCGCCCCCACATCCACTGCCACATCCCGAGCACCACCAGGCAACCATCGAGGCGCGCTGCACTACAATTCACACCGTAATTCCTGCAGCGATGAACGGGCCCTAAGCTCAGCATGTGTCGCGAGTCACATAGTTGTATCCGCGACGCTGTTCTTCCGCTAGTACCCAATAAAATAAAATATATATTTTTAAATAAATAATAAATAACAAATATATACTTACATATAACCATACGAATACTTATCTACATAAAACATAAATACAAATATACTAATTGAAATATACAATACACACAGTAAAATTAGTACATTTCACCCAAAAATGCATTTAAATTATATAAAAAAAGGAAGATAAATAAATAAAATAAAATACTCAATTTGTTGAAATGACCACAATCAAAGCAAACACACCTATGTTTCTTTATTCGTTAGGGCAACGACTTTTGAATCGCTAATAAATATTGCCCGAGTTTGTTTTTAAAAGCATATTTTGATGTTAGAAGACGAAGTGGTGGAGGAATATTATTCCAACACTTCGTTGCCTGATAACGAAAACTGCCGCGAAAGGCTACACATCTGTGATGCTGGGTAATGAAAATTGGTCCTGGTGCACAAATTCTCGGAAGGTATCTTTTATCCCGGGGATACCGGACTATATTTATGTTTAGTCGTATTGTGTTCGCGCTCAACGAAGTTCTTAACCGCACCGCAAGGAGTTAGTCGTGATGATAATTTACTTTTTACGACTACCTATATACTTTTATCTAAATATATTTGTACATTAACATTATTTCATATTTCCCAGCTGTGGGGGCTAAACTAACATCAAAGAGACTCGAACCTGAGCCCCACAAAGTGTCGTTTACCCTTTCGTTATGCCAGACGTGGATGCAAGGTACAGAGGGCAAAAACCTTAGGATATTCAGCTTAGATTATATAATAAATTGATTAGATATTAGTATAATTTGATTCATAGTACGTGAGAGATATCGACCAGGCCACCACGGCCTGTCCTGTCAAAAAACAATGTCAACAATGTCATGTAAAAGTCCGTCCGGGATGGTAAAAGACCCAACGGTACGGTAACTTTGGTGCCGTGGTCTATGGGTCGAGCATTGGTTTGGGACGCTGCTTGTCTCGACACCCTTGTTCGGTCTTATCTTCAGGGCACATCTGTCAGGGCTGCGGACTTGGCTGAAAAGGCCAAAAGTCTCAAATACGAGACTTAGCAATGACTACCGTGACCGTGGCGGCTAAGTGTTAACAAGTTCTTTAAATAACTGTCTAAGCGGCTGATCAATGCTGTGTGTGACAGCTAACAGCTGAGAGGGCTGGCAGTTTTTTTTTTTATTACAGCCCCTAGAACACAGCGTCCTAGACCTCCACTGTTAGCGATACTACATTGGCCACGCTGGCTAGACGGGTTGACGAGGATCTAATATCAATTTTTAAGTACAATTTATTAACGATTATATATACGACGGACCAACGGCTTAACGTGCTCTCCGAGGCACGGGAACGGCGATGTTGTAAATCTAAGACAAATGTACTTAAGAAAAGTGTATTTCTCATTGGTACATGCCGGGTGGGTTTGAGCCGACCTTTGTAGGATTTAAAGGAAAGAGTTTTTACAACCAAGCCACCACCGCGCCAACAAGCCACCACCGCGCAGCAAATCATCATTAAATAATGATTAAATAATGGGTGAATATTTTTATTATAGTTTAGTTTTAAGTAAAAAAAGTAAAGTATCATCACGACCGTGTCCCTTTCGGGGTGGTCAGAAACCACGCTTATAAATAAGCGGATTCACATTTAGCCAACTTTACTATAGGCCAATCATGACAAGTGGCAAGCTCGTCGATGAGTTTAAGTTTTTCGAATAAATCTTCTACCTGCATATTATATAGTATGTGGCGGCACATAGAACGATACTTTTACCACAAGAGTCACGGGTTCGATGACGATGTGGTGGGGGTACCATACGGGACCGACCCACTATTATGTGGGCTAAGTTCAACGACCTGGGAAGTAGTGGGGATACCACACTGGTCTGACCCACTACTTCCCAATCCTAGTTTCTGGCTATAATTATGTGTTTGACATTAAATATTTATCAACTACCGAATAAGCACTTTTACTCTTGAGAACTCCCAAAAGTACTTAGATGGTATCAAAAATGAAATTTATCCAAGGATAAATACTTATATTGAGATACACACCCGTATTTATTATACATAAGTAATTTAATAAATCCGATCTATAAAAGCGCAACATTTTTGGCAACCGTACATTGATTAGTACGTGTATTTAAAGGAATATCTTCATTATTTCCTAGTGTGATAGGGAGTGTAATGGCGTGCAGGATTAGCGCGGGGATTCTGTGCTCCGAGTCAGTCGGCATGTGATGGGTTTACCGCGCGTGTGGCTCGTGTAAAACAAATACATTAAATTCATTGACCAATATCAAAGTACTAAAACATTCAATACTATGAAGAATTGATACAAATATTAAAATTTTAGGTATCTTATATTAAATTGTGATTGTTAAACATAAGATAAGTTGAATTAATTAACTAAATAAAATAATAGTAAAAATACACAATAAAAGCTAGTTGTTTAAGATGAAATACAATATCTACTATTATACTTCATTGTCAAAGTCAAAATATCTTTATTCACTTAAACGTATTATATATATATTTGTATTAGATTTAGTATTTTTACGTTTTATTTATTTTGTTTTTTTCACAGACTTATATGCTCCTATTATATTTAGCACCTGCCTCACACAACAAATGATCTAAATTGTTCCTAAGGATGACTAGTAAGAATGCTTAGCGGCATTAACTATTACAGGCATTTGTGACACGAAATTATTGAAATTATTTTGAATGATTCTACTCCTGCTAGTGGAAGACTTATCAGTAGTTTTTTTTCTTTTTATGTTTTTCTGTTTACCAAATACTTAATAAGCCTAATTTGAAGGTGTTTCACATTATCTAGATAGGTCTTAAAAGTGCGTCCATATACACCCAACCCATAGCTCAGGATAGAATCCGCCAACGTAAGATTACAGTTGTACATTTGTCAAATGCAAAATTTTGTAAATATTTTATATAGACCTAAATATTTATAACTATTTACCAACTGTAATCTATCGCAACAACATGTGAACATGTTCCTATGCTAGCACTCATAAAATATATATATTTTTTATTTATTTTTATTTTAAATTCTTTATTGCACCAAAACTTAAAATTAGGTAGGTACATAGGCGAGTTTAATGCCTGTTAGGCATTCTCTGACAACTAACCTTTGGGATGGTGAGAGATTACACTATTTTGTGATATTAACAAACATACAATATGATGTTTTGTGTTATTTGTTTTATATTTTTTGATGCAAAATTCATATTGTAAAAGTATCAGTATCATCACGACCGTTACCCTTTCGGGGTGGTCAGAAACCACGTTTATAAATAAGCAAATTCACATTTAGCATAGTTTACTATAGGCCAATTATGACAAGTGGCAAGCTCGTCGATGTCTCCCGTACCAAACTCGAGAAATATCTATAATCTATTAATTAAATGTATTTATTTACATTAATAAATATTTTTGTGTCCCGACCAGGAATCGAACCCGGTACCTCCGAGTCTAAATCCACGGACTTACCGCTAGACCACGGAGGCAGTATTTTATTGAATGCCCGGTCTAAAATACTAAGTCATTGATTAAAATGAATTTAAACCACAGTGATCACAGTACTTACCTACTGGATATAGGTAGGTACATAGATATCGATAGGGTATCATTTTGGTTTTATTATCTTCACGCCGCTTTCCTTTTGGAGTAGACTAGTAAAGTATCATTACGACCGTATCCCTTGTGGTCATTTAGCCAACTTTACTATAGGCCCATCATGACAAGTGTCAAGCTCGTCGATGTCTCTAGCATAGGTACCAAATTTGTAAAATTTTCATGTTTCCTTATTAGTTCTATTAAAAAAGAGAAAAATGTATAATTTTATTTTAGAAGTCATATTTTTATTCTTTGTTTTAACAGTAATAAGTTTTTAATTTCTTCTTCCTTTTATATTAGTGAACGCTGTGTCACCTAATTGGTACATATATTAGATAAGTTATAATTATACTATGTTTTTTTATATTTTTAGGTAGTAATTTATTATTGTAGGTAAATTTAAATTTAACATATTAATTTTGAATTAAAATTGACTAAAAACTAATTATAAAGAAAACTAAAACTAAAAATACCTATGAAATTAAAGCTATTCTACAAAATAAACTAAGGGCTTACCACCAGGGAGGGTACCTAAAACGCTCGCCGCATTTCCTCGTTGAATTATTATGGACATATTCTGTTTTAGGTAGTTATCGCATTTGGGATCGCCACACTCTTGGAAAATTCGTTTACCCAGCTCTTTTATGAATTTGTGGGTATCAAGAGAATATACCGCCATTGTTTCAACCCCAAATGCCACAAAGTTATAATTTTGTATAATGCTATTATACTATGTTATGTGTGTGATAATATATGTACTGCTGTGTGTACTAAATGAATAAATAGGTACCAAACTCGAGAAATACTAAAAATAATCATACCTCGCCAACCCAGCCTGGCCAGCGGCGAGTGAATTCCAAATTCTCCTGAATTATCTGTAAGGCCCAACTCCACCAGTGGAGTTCTAGGACATTATGTTCTAGGAGCTGTGAAGATGAACCAAACCCGGTACCTCCCCGGTAACTGCTAGACCACGAAGGCAGACGTAGACTAGTCTGCGCTTTATATATTTGCTACTGAATTTTTGAAATTATAATTTAGAAATGTGTAATATTATATGTGTGTATTATTATTAAATGATTAAGTTATGGGTATTTTTTTACTTGTTTTATTTTGCTTTCACTATTATTTTTAATTCATTGTACCAGTCGATCATCTCGGTCACCACGGGCTTTCTTGTGCTAGAAGTGCTGGCCGCATTCCTCGTCACGCGGCTCTCAACGACGTCATCCGAAGGGCTCTTGTCACTGCTGGGGTACCCGCAATCTTAGAACCATTTGGGATTATGCGGAGCGATGGCAAGAGACCCGACGAAATGACTGTTGGGCCGTGGAAACTTGAAAGGTCTCTGGTGTGGGATGCGACGTGTGTAGATACATTAGCTCCATCTCACATCCAGGCGACCTCGTCAGGTACGGGGAGAGCGGCGTTTTCTGCGGAGAACCTCAAATTGCGCAAATACGCCAACCTTGGTATCGGTTACGAATTTGCGCCGTTTGGGGTCGAGTCGATGGGCCCATGGGGACCGTCAGCAAGGCGCTTGGCCAAGGAGTTGTCAAAGCGGCTGACAGAAAGGTCTGGAGACAGGAAGGCTGGCAGTTATTTCTGTCAACGTATTAGCCTCGCTATACAGAGAGGAAATGTTGCCAGTCTCCTTGGGACTATCTCGAATGGGTCGTCTCTAGAGGACATTTTTTATTTATAGTTTAGTTTATTTTTAATTTTATTATTTAGGTAGCTTTTAATTTATATTTAATGTACTATAATTAACTTGGAATAAATCAAACATTCATTGTATATATTTTAATCTATAAAGTAGGCAACACAAAACACATCATCAACCTGCGTCTCTCCACTGCTGGATGTGCCTCTCCCAAGGCTCGTCATTGTACACGGTCTTTTGGGGGATGGATGACCCCCACCAGCGACCATCATAGACCATCCGTCCATCGTCCTACTCTGCGTCGTTTCATATGTGGTC
Organism: Tinea semifulvella; assembly: GCA_910589645.1. Lineage (NCBI taxonomy): Eukaryota > Metazoa > Arthropoda > Insecta > Lepidoptera > Tineidae > Tinea > Tinea semifulvella. The sequence goes on along the minus strand of OU342592.1, from coordinate 12,927,275 downwards.
ATAAAAGGTATCCAACACACACACATCTTCACGCCAGACCCCTTGCGGGGTAGGCAGAGACAATTGAGCGCCACTTGATACGATCACGACATACTTCTTTCGCTTCGTCATTCATTAACCTCTTCATACATGCCCTTTTGTTACGAAGGCTTTTGAATGCACCTTCAGTCAGTGTTTTATTTATATTTGATCGTGATATGTGAGTCTCGGTCTGCCAGAGCCTCTTTCACCCACAACTTTCGCATTATATATCTGCCGGAACCATCGTAGCATGCCTTTCCTTATTTTTGGTGTCCAAAAAGGTGTCCAAAATATCTACCAGGCATTTTTGACACTAATAAAATCATTTATCTTGTACCTAATAAGCCAAATCAAATAATTTATTCAGTAAATAGGCAATATTTTTAGCACTTTTACACGTCATAACTGTTTTATTACGTTTAGACAATTTTTTGGTTTATCTACACTTATTTTAATAGGTGGCAGGCGGACTGATGGTGGTAATTTGCCCAGTCTGCCGGGGCGGGGAAGTATCCACCGTTCTTGCCGATAAACCCAGTAAAGTGTATCTATTTATTTATTTATTTAACATTTGGAATACAAACGGAGGTAGGTATTAGGTATAAGTAGGATTTAGGTAAGTATACTATAATATATTTTTTTGCAATCGAGCTCTCCCAAGTTTTAAATTCCTAAGCGTTTTTTTTTCCTCAGCAAACAATTAAAATTAATTAAAAACAAAACCCTTAATCCCAAAAAAAGTAATCATTTTTAGCAAAATTTGGAATATATATCTGAGCAAGAGTCTTGCGAGACTCTTACGCAAGACTAGGACCAAGACTAGGGAAGTCTTGGTCTTGCAACCATATCAGTAGTCTTGTTCTTGGTCTTGGTCATGCTTTTTTGCAATACCAATACCAAGACTGCAAGACCAAGACCAAGATATGAATTAACTAAGATAATAACTACGAGTAAATGGTTTTCAACTGTAACATATAATGATACAGAACAACTTCTAAGCGTAGTTATATAAATACCTAATGGCCAAATTAATGTGTTATACTCAATTTACTAATTAATGTATGTATATATATATTATTGTGGTATATATAATTAATGGTAGGTATATGCGATTGTCGATATGTTACTTCATCGATGCATTTATTTATTTCTTCTTACACACCCTCTCACAGACACTTCTACACATTCACATAACACACGGAATTCCTAAAATACCCACCAACAGCCAATACTATTTTATTATTATTATTATTATTTATTTGTTTGTACTTGGGTAAGCTTTACAATGTTTAAATAAATTGTATAAGCTTGTTATTGTGTCACCTGGGAGTGAACTGACCCCTGTCATTCAGAAATATCTACGACAGGGGTCAAGACATCCAATCTAAATTTAAAGTGTAAAAAACATATTTGTTAAATAGTGTCATTAAACGATTCTTATTATTATTATTATTTATTAAGTTTGGGCAACACTAATTTAATAATCGTTATGAGGTGCTCGAACCTGCGACCTTTTCAAATTTTAGTCCTGCTATTTCTTTTTACTGAAAACAAAAAAAGTTTTTGTTCATTCATTTAAAAAAAGCTGTTACGAACTAAGCACAAAAATAAACGAATAAACACATTATACCTCGGGTTAGCGTTATTTTAAACTAAAAAGACTTTATTCAAAACAAAGCCACAATGTAAAAATAACTTAAAGAAAAAAACGCCACGGAAAAGAACTTAAAAAAGTTCGTATGGCGCGAAAACCGAAAAATTGAAATTGATAACGGTTTTTCCTGTCCGCGATTGGTGGAAAACCTGTGTCGCTTACGTCTTATTGGCTAAAGATAATATTTGTGTGTCTAACAGTCTATGCGGGGGAGATAAACCAAAATTGTACCACAAGTGTTGACAACAAAAAGATAATTATCATATTATTACCAACTTAAAAACATTAATATAGAGTCCAATTTTGTTGCGGCGCATTAACTCGGAAGCACCTTCGTAGCACAAACAAGGGAGAAACGAGATAGCTGGTTTGGTCATTGCTGCTTTAGAGGGAGATAGACGTATAGATTAAGTTTCGTTACTGAATTGTATGCAAGTTTATTGTCAATACTTTCGTTTATGTTTTTAAATATAGAATTATTTTTCTGTTATCTATAGTTTTATTTGATATTTTGTTGTCATTATCGGCGTTATTTTTTAACATTTACTTCCTAAATTAGACTTTTAATAGTAAATATGAGAAATTATTAAGTTTTAATTTTTTGATTTGAACTTTATAGTAATTATTCGTAATAGTTAATTAATAATTATAGTGTATAATTACTACTAAAAACAAAAAATACTTTAAAAAATATTTAAAAGTAATATCCTATGTTATTTGGAACGAAACAAGTGCAACTTTTGAAAAAGATTCCTAATTTAATTTTAAGTCACATTCAAGCACATTGAAGCTACCAAATGTAACAAAAAGAGCGTATAAACTTAGCAATTACATCCGCACAAAGCGGAATAGACATAAATTTAATACATCATTACCATAACATTGCTAACCAACCCTTATTTCACGAAATAATTTTATTATAATAGACAATTTTAAGCGCCCGATTAAGGGTGGGGGACAGAATGAAAAGGGGCGGAGCTTTGAGAACGGAGCTTTGAGAAATCTGTTTTCTCTTTCAATTTTGCGGCGCTTCATATATTATGGTAGAGCCTGCAGCGATGTAAGTTATTTTTTCTCTCTTTCTGTCGAAGTAAAGCCACGGAGGGATGGCCAGAGGTGTGAGCCATGTAGAATCAGTTTCCACGTGATTTTAATCTTTTATGCTCAGTGTGTGTCTGCCTTTATACAGAGCATAGCATGATCGCGCGGTTTTGACAGTTTGACGTCACTTTTGGCGCGAAATAGTTTTTTTCTGTATTTTGATGCAAAGAACTTGAATGCCAGTTTCGGTGTTGTTTTATAATATTAAGTTTTGAAGTGATGTTTGAAGCCAGTTGAAAGTTGTTTTTGTTATTGCCAAGGCAATAACTGGATTTTTCAGTCTTATAAGTTAATAAAGGTAAGTTGATAATACGTTTTAGGAAAATAGTTCTGTCTGGAATATAGTGATAGTGATGGCAGCGTTTAACAAAATAATTTTAAACTGTTATAAAACTGCCTCCGTGGTCTAGCGGTTAAGTCCGTGGAATTAGACTCGGGGTACCGGGTTCGATACCTGGTCGGGACGCAAAAATATTTATTATTAATAATAATAATAAATTATTTATTTCAGAATTAATTCCATAATTGTTAGTAACATTTTAACTTATATATAGTATATTTTAACTATGTTAGTAGGTATGCACATTCATTAAAAAGTTAAAAACAAACAGCAAAAATAATAATAATAATACGTACTTAATTTAATTTATATAAATTCATACATATTTGTAGCGATTTATACTACGCAAATGCTGTACCTACATATAAATAAATATATTTAATTAATATTTAATTTATTTGTGATATTTCTCGAGTTTGGTACGCTGAAGACATCGACGATCTTGCCACTTGTCATAATTGGCCTATAGTAAAGTTGGCTAAATGTGAATCTGCTTATTTATAGGCATGGTTTCTGACCACCCCGAAAGGGAATCGGTCGTGATGATACTTTACTATATTATAAAACAATTGTTTTAAGTATTTACTTAAGAGGGTATAACCCTTTTGCATATCTCTCGCTTGCACAAACTAATACTTTCAAAGTCAGAGTGTATTTTGAGAAATATAGTCAATCAACTTGTTTATTTAAGACTTTATTGCACGAAGTACAAAGGCGGACTTAATGCGCGTAGACATATTTTCTGACAGCCAAACCTTGGAGACAAATTTGAACTATTATAGGTGCAATGAAAGAAATATTTAAAAATTAGGAAGGAAATTAACAACTTAATCATACACTTACATATTATACTGTTATATACACTATAATATTAATATACTAAATACTTTATTAATAAATTTAACTACAACATTGTAAAATTTACAAAATTAATTAGTACATTAAATATAAATTAAAAGCTACCTAAATAATAAAATTAAAAATAAACTAAACTATAAATAAAAAATGACCTTAAAAGACGTCCCATCCGAGATAGTCCCAAGGAGACTTTTCCCCTCTGTATAGCGAGGCTAATACGTTGGCAGAAATAATTGCCAGCCTTCCTGTCTCCAGACCTTTCTGTCAGCCGCTTTGACACTCCTTGGCCAAGAACATACATAATACTATACATAAACATATATACTGACTAACATTTTGAGGAGCTTTTCAGGTAGTGTAGATAAACGAGTTTTTTAAACAAAGATCTGGTAGTTGGTTGCTTGTCTTATGTTTACAGGAAGATCATTCCATAAATTTGTAGCGACAACGACAAAAGAATTTAAAACAAATCCGGAATGATGAGATGGGACTGAATGAATTGAGTTGTGAGAGGAAGAAATTTGTCGTGGAATGAAGAGAGATAGGCAAAATTGTCCTTGAGGTATCTCGGTGTCGCAGGCTCGTTAAAACCGAAAAAAGCAGACAAGGAACTCTGAGATTTCTACGACAACGAATAGATAGCGACTTTAACTTAGGACGATATTCAGAGATGGGATCATATTTACGTAAACAGAAGATGAACCGGATACACACGTTAAGTAACCGGTCCATCTAGTTGAACAACATCTTTGAAAGATCGATGTTATATACATCACCATAACCTAGGAGAGAAAGGAGAAGGCTTTGAACTAAGGTTATTTTAGCTTTTAACGGCAGTTTTTTTAGGCTTATTGAGAGAGTGCAGGGAAGCAAAAACTTTACCACTAGTTTTAGTAACGTGCGTTGTCCAACTCAGATTAGAATCTAGATATAGGTACACCTAGATTTTTAAGCTTATTGAGAGAGTGCAGGGAAGCAAAAACTTTACCACTAGTTTTAGTAACGTGCCTTGGCCAACTCAGATTAGAATCTAGATATACACCTAGATTTTTAAGCTTATTGAGAGAGTGCAGGGAAGCAAAAACTTTACCACTAGTTATAGTAACGTGCGTTGTCCAACTAAGATTAGAATCTAGGTGTATTCTACAACGCAGTTAAGTTTTTGCTTCCCTGCACTCTCTCAATAAGCTTAAAAAAAATCTGCCGTTAAAGGCTAAAATAACCCTAGCTCACCTCCTCGTTCTTCACCTCGCCGGAAAACGTAACGTTGTCAAACCGAACAGGGTCAATGCATATTAGGTCTATTTTGCTTAACAGCCGTGAGCTTCATTGAATTATATTCTTCTAGGAAATAAAATTACAGTCATATTGGATATACAGTGTAAACTCCATGTAACGTCACTCGATTTAACGACAAACTCCCTAAAGCGTCGAAATCAATTGGCTTTGGTTGGTTTAGCCTGTCGTCCATACAATGATTCCATCTCCATTTAACGACAACTCTCTATAACGCTATAAAATGCACAGTCCCTTCAGTGTCGTTATATAGAGTTTACACAGTATATTAAACATATATTTAAAATATATTGTAAGAACTATATAGTTTAGTGCCAGCCGCATTCCTTGTCACGCGGCTATCAATAACATCATCCAAAGGGCTTATGTCACTGCTGGAGTATCCGCGATCCTAGAACCCTCTGGTATATTTCGTACTAGAGCTGCCTTTTTCTGCTATTTTTATATACTATATAAATTAAAGGGTTTTTCTACTTAAATTATAATCTTGTTTGAATACGATTTAGCACAAATTCCCACAAAAGCTAAATGAAGTCTTTTATCTCTGTCTAAAATTACAGTTGTAGACGGAGAGGGATGCAATCCTCCAGGTTTTTTTTTTATCTGTACTGCTACAAGATCTAGAGTATACCATTTCCGACTTTGATATTTTAAAATAAAATTTTAATAGTTTTGATCCTGAGGGCCGATAAACACCAATGGTCTCTGAAACAAAAAAAAAATAAGATTGTTTGCAGTAGGTATTTTATTATAGGTAAATGCAAAAAGACTACAGGACCAATTTTGAAAAAAAATATATGATAATTTGAAGCCCGTGAAACCCTAAAAGTAGAGTCATTTATTCCAATGAATAAGACACATATCTTAGCATTCCATAGATTCACTGTGCGGGTGCCAGGTACATCGTGTGTAGGTAAATGTAATAAGAGGGTTAACGCTTTCGCATAGTTGAGGAGCAGTGGTGGCTCGGTCGGTTCAAACCCCCCCCGCATGACAAATACACTTTTCTAAAGTACATTTGTCATAGATTTACTACACCACCGTTCCCGTGCCTCTGAGAGCACGTTAAGCCGTCGATACCGGTTCCACTAATACCATATTGTGGAGACGTTAATAAATTGTCATTAAAAGTTGACAGCAGATCGTCGCCAACTCGTCTGGTCAGTGTTTTGCAAGGCCCATCTCTAACATTGGAGGTCTAGGACGCTGTGTTCTATGGGCTGTAATGATATAATGATAGTTGATGTATTGTACACATTTAGCACGCAGGATAAAAGTATCATTATATACATACATTCCTCCCAACGATAAAAAAAAAGTAAAGTACCATCACGACCGTTTCCCTTTCGGTGTAGACGGTCAGAAACCACGCTTATTAGCGGATTCACATTTAGCCAACTTTACTAAAGGCCAATCATTTCAAGTGGCAAGCTCGTCGATGTCTTCAGAGCGTACCAAACTCGAAAAATATCACAAATAAATTAAATATTAATTAAATGTATTTATTTACATTAATCAATATTTTTGTGTCTCAACCAGGAATCGAACCGGGTACCTCCGAGTCTAAATCCCAACGATAAACAGATAAGAAACTGAATATATCAAGGAAAATTAAATAGAACAGCTCCGGAAGGAAGAACGACAATATTAAGTTATCTTCACGACGATAAAACAATATATAAAAGTAAAATACTATAAAGTACTTTACTTTTGTTATATTCTCTTTGTCTAATAATGTTGCTATATATATATATTGTATATTTCTAAATCTATTTTCCCTTAAATTAAAATATGTATATCAAAATAATCTTATATTACCATATTCTCTGAAACAACACACATGCAGTAAAGTGTATATAATAAAAGTATCATCACGACCGTTTCCCTTTCGGGGTGGTCAGAAACCACATTCACATTTAGCCAACTTTACTATAGGCCAATCATGACAAGTGGCAAGCTCGTCGATGTCTCCAGCGTACCAAACTCGAGAAATAACACAAATAAATTAAATTTTACTTAAATGTATTTTTATTTACATTAATAAATATTTTTGTGTCCCGACCAGGAATCGAATCCGGTACCTCCAAGTCTAAATCCACGAACTTAACCGCTAGACCACGGAGGCAGTTATAATATATATAATACGGCTCCAAAAAATATATAACAAAATAATTGATTAAAATAAAACTCACTGACATGCTGATAGACAAAGCTACAACTTAATGCGGGACTTTTTAGAAGATAAATTGTATGCTATAACTAATTCTTTATATTATAATTTCCTACCTTGATTTCTTATTATTATTTTTAAGTTAGTAATAAAAAAAATATGTACTCGTACCTATATAGATAATTATTGTCATAATATTATACCGCATTCATCGTCGACGCACTATAGGTTATTTTTGGAAAAACCTTGCCATCTTTTTGATACGTTTTAATTAAAATAAGGCAACTACAAGTATATTAATAATATACATATATCTCTTCCCAAATGATGGTTATCATGTACTGCTCCAGATACACCAATATGTACTATAAAATGATATTGTTTTATGTAAAAGTGCAGAATAGATATCTTTTTGTCCTATGCCTACTTGCAAAATAAACGAATATAAACCGAAATAACGTCACGCATCAGGGCTGCAGGCCACAGTCTTACCCCACCACGACTAGTAGTCGTTTAGTTTTAGCATTTATTTTCTAGTCTATTACAGTTCCTACATGCCTACAATGATGGTGTTGTTTAATCGATTTTTTTAGTATAGTTTAATTAGAGAAGGCTTTGTAATTAGTAAAACAACGATCTTGTTTTTTTCAAAAACGATTATTGGCCAGGTTTTTCCAAAAATTACCCATTGTGCGACGGTTGTACTTATTACCTAATACTTATACGACTATAAGTACACCCTCGAGCAAAATATAGTGTAGGTACAACGACTACACTGTCTACCATCACGGAAATGTAAAACCTATTGTTTATATGAAATAAAAGATTTTAATTTAGGTTCTCTTGTAAGTAATATTAAAACACAGAATACTTACAGAAGGCTTCATTTTCTTTTTTGTTTTCTTAGTTGTAGTAACCGGTATAGCTGTCGTTTCATCTTCATAATATTCATACGAGTACAGAGATTCATTATTTACAACTTTTGTAGTTGTTTCCAAAATTTTATCAAATTCAGTTACATTTAGGGTTTGTGTAGGTTTAACGTAAACTTTAGATTCTACAGTCTCTTTAAATTTAGTATTTTTTTGTGTTTTTATAGATGTAACGTCAATTTTAGTTGTTTTCAATATGTTTTCAGTATTACTATAATCTGATTTAATTATCGATTGTATATTTCGTTTATTAGAAGTCGCCTGTTTTGCTGCTGTTCTGTTTTCATCAAATTCTGTTGTAGTTAGTACTATGTTTTCTTTATCCAATCTTGTTAGTATATGATTATTATTATTTGTCTCATTTTGTGCTAGTTTAGGTTTAAGATTAATCTTGGATGTTATTAAAGTATTTTCAGTTTCACTATTTTCTAGTTTGATGGCTAACTGTGGTATTGTAGATTTTAGTATAAACTTTGGAGTTGTTCTGCTGTATTTTAATTTATTTATAAACTGTACAGTTAGTTGGTTAGTTGAAGTTCTTTGTATGTTATTGTTAGTATTACTTTTATTTTTTGATAATTTTGATTCAACGTTAATTTTAGACGTTATGATTGGTTTTTCTGTTTCACTAATTAATTTAATTGTTAATTCATTTACTTTAGTAGTATATGTTGTATTTCCTTTCTTTCGTTCACTTTTTACGTTACTTAATTCTCGCTGTAAATTTCTTAAAGTATTAGTTGAAATAGTAGCTTCTGTATTAGCTGTCGCAATTGCCTTTTCTGTTTTACTGTTATTTTTTATTATTAACTTATTTAATGCTTCTTTTTTATATATTTTTTTTCTTTCGTAATCTGCTCCATTATTCAGTCCATTGTTTCTTAAAACTTTCTTTACTGGTGCAATAGTTGTGATATATTTTTTATTTAAAGTAATTTGATAATACGATGCATGTTTATTTCCATTTATTTTTGTTTCTTTATTCTGATCCCCATTTTTTATTGAATCATTTATTATATTATTTGGTTTGTTAGTTTTTGAATTAACGGAAAAACTAGCCATAACTTTTTTGATTACTTTTGGAGTTCTCCTTGTTGTAGTGACAAACTTTTTATTAACTGATTTAGTTATTTTATTTATTGTTCCTAATTTACTTGTCGATTTAGGAATCAGTTTGGTTGTTATTTTTGTGGTTAAACTTCTTTGGTTATCTTTCTTGCCACCGCTTCTGTTAATAAGAAAAGTCTTAAAATCATTGAGAGTCAAAACAGTTTTTGGTATTTCAGCTTCCACTGGGTTGATAATGGAGATAATTTCACTATCCAAATATGTATGTCCGTAAGCTACTCTGCGTTTTAAACTGGAAACTAAAAAAACGCATAAACACAAAATTGCTACGAGAAAAAAAAAATAGGTTGAACTAGACAACAAAATACAAGTAAGCATAAAAGATTTTATTTAAAACACATTGCTATTAAGAGACCATCCTATGAAGGATATGAAATTAAAATACTATATACCTTAGATTAGACGCGAAGTTGCGGGGTTCGATTCCTGACCGAGAACACAAAAAAATATATATTTATTTGTGACATTTTTCGTCGTTGGTGGCTAGCGTAGAGACATCAACTAGCTTGCCACTTGTCATGATGGACCTATAGTATCATGTAAACCTGCTCCTTAAAAAGAGCGTGGTTTAGGACCAAATAAACTATCTATTTCCATGTTATAAGTACGTACCATCAAACATAGTATTATTATCATGAACAAATCCAATCGTTATCTTATCATTATTTGCCTCAATTTTATCTTTATTTTTAAAATAAGGTTCAATTTCTTCACGTGCCTTATTTTTATAAACTTCGCAAAATTTTGCTTTAGAGTTGATTAAAACTAATAAAAAAAACGTATACTTTGACATTTTCCCACCAACATGTTGGAAAATAAAAGTGCCTTATAAATTTCACGATTGAACGCTTCATTAGGATTTAATAAGTTGTTAACGACGCGATAGAGAAAGTGAAAATTAATCGATTCGGAGTAAGGAGTCTGATGTTGGGTACCTTCTTGCATGTTCTGGTGTATTTTAGAAGTACAGTCAGCAAACTAAAATCAAATGGTCGCAATAAATTTAAGGATTTACGCCGATAATATCAGTCTTCATGAATACAATGTCGTTAACATCTACGTTTTGCGCAAATACGATCACATCTCTGATAGTATAGAGCTATGTTGAAGTGACTGCCAATTCGTTGTCGCCGAAACTTTCGAAACTGCTTGCTATCTACGATTAAGGATTTAACTAGATTCCTCTACTAACATACGAGCACATACAAAGTTATTGCGAGAAACTGGAAAGCGGACCTCTACTGGAAAGCGGACCTCTACGTACATGCTATCTCTTTATCTTAATATATACGACAAACAAAGCGATCGGTCAAAAATAAAATAACATATATGCTAATTAATATTTATCACAAAATCAACCTAATTTATTTAAACATAAGTTATACAATTTCGACAGCCCTCTGCATTTTTAGACGTATATATACGATTATTTTGTGCTGATATTTCTTCCGGCGTTTTCAGGGCCGTCACCTATAATCTAGTTGATTCTTGAATATTTGCTATTTTTTGTATTAATGAACCTGCGACACCGAAATACCTCAAGAACAGATTCTTCTTCTTCTCTTCTTAACACCTTGCGGCCATCCCATAACTCTGTACTTGCTAAACCGTCTCACCATTCTAGTTTAGTTTTTGCCGCAAATCTGTGGAACAACCTGCCCTTAAATATCCGAAAAGCGACTAACAGAATTCTACTTAAAAGAATGGTCTTCACACTTCTTGAATAGCTCCTAACAACTGTATGTTTATTATTATTTATTTGTATTAGTGTTATTATATATATTTATTTATGTTTTATATTAGTATTGGATTTTGTTTCAGTAGACTTTTAATTATCTTCTATTTTTTCTGTTACAATATTTGCACCTCCCACATAACTCCCACGTGCCGGTGCACCAAAATCGATTAGGAGCAACTTAAACCTTTGTTTGAATGACTCCTGGTTATAGGAAGTTTGTTGTTTTACACACTGACTGTCCCCATCTTTAGCGTGCAACAGATGTAAAATGACAAAATTTAAATAATGGGTGTAATTAGATATCGGAATAGAGAGGAAGTGATGGTTATAGAGCTTGTAGAAACATGATCAGGTAGGCCACGAGAAATGAAATGAAATTAAATAATTTATTTGTCAGAAACATGTTAGGTACAGGGATGTTAATTATTATATGTAATTATATCACATGCTTCGCTATTTCTAGCATACAAATATTTATTTAGTCACATAACTTTGTCGAGCTTAGTGTCTAGGTATTCTTTTGTCGAATATAAACAATTATTAACCAGCATTTGTTTGACTCTTAATTTAACCAGTTTTAGTGGCAGCGCCCTTATAGTAACTGGAAGTATTTATATCTTTGTTGCCATTGCATAAAAATTTCGGCTATATTGAGTACTTTTATGCGCTGGAATAATTATTCTACTAGGATAACGCGTTTTAAAATTGCAATTATCCTGAAGAGTTTTAAAAAGTTCCGGGTGGCTTTTTACAAATATACAGCATTCAAGTATATAGATAGAAGGAACAGTCAAAGTTGAAGGGAGCTTTAGACTGTCTATTATCCGAATGGCTTGCCTCTTCTAGATAGAGAGTATATGTAAGGTACTTAGTGATTGTATGTACTACTAAAGTCAAAATATCTTTATTCACAGGCATTAATAAATTATTTTTGAATGATTCTACTCCTGCCAGTGGAGGACTAAGCAGCAAAGCGGTCCAAGGAAGACCAGCAGCTTAGCAAATTCCAGTGACCTGTTAATGTTTAATCTGACTGAGAAATTAATCTGCAAAGTTAGGCAGTTTTTATTCCTCTACTTCTGGTACTTCCTAGAAGCAGTTTATACGCCTTTACGAGTTCTTTATAGTGATATTTATTGCAGGTCGTCACGATAGAGGAATACGGCGTGTACACGATGTTGCCGGCGCAGCAGCTGGCACCCATCAGTCCATGGCCGCCAGACGGCAACCTGCTTGACCGCATGGACGACCTCGCCCACAAAGGTAAAGGTAATGGTAAAACAATACCATTTCAATATAACTACAAGTTGATTGATAAAGACACAAATCGTTGTTCACTTGACCTTTTTATACTATCTTAAAATAGGATTCGATCAATCTATCTAATCTATACAAATAAATAAAATCAAAAATACTTTATTGGCAAAATCAAATTTACAAGCAAAATATATTACAAAAAACAGTTAGTTAAAATTAGGAAGTGTATGCCGACAATAATAACAATTTATATATATATATATATATATATATATATATAATTAATAGTAATTTATATGTTTTAAAATTTCAGTTTATTTAATAATAAATAGTTTTTTTTTTAATCATTGTAGCTAAGGATATTATTTTTGGAGGTTTTCAACTCCACTTTATTTCTAGAGTTCCCATAAGGTTCCAATATAGTTTGTCTCTTAACTATGTACACATGCTTGCTATGTATGGATGTGGCGTGTCGGCGTTGAATGTTGTTATGAGTCATCGAAAAGAGGAAACGTCCCATATTGGTTCCTAAAGTTATGACAACCCTAATTATTTGCTGCACGAACTAATTTGGTTAACAAGGATGCCAAAAAGTGACATGTAGATATTTTTAAATAAAATTGTAACTTTTGTAATTTAACTAGAAATCTAACAATTTATTTATGAAAGTACGTGTGGACTGCCGCCGTGGTTTAGCGATTAAGTCCGTAAATATAGACGCGGGAGTACCAGATTCGAGTCTGGTACGCTAGATATATCAACGAGGTTGCCACTTGTCATGATGGGCCTTTAGTAAAGTTGGCTAAATGTTATTGCTTGTTTAAAATCGTGGTTTCTGATCATCCCGAAAAGTCGTGATGATGATAAGAACGTGTAGAATAGGACGAGCACGGTTTAACCCATTATTGTAGCGTGCCACCATATATTAAAAACAGCGCTGAATTTTTGGCTCTATAGAATAATATATTATAAACGTTCTTAATACGATCCTGCTATAATAACGCGCCAAGCCGTGCTCTCCCCCTTTGTAGTATATTGTTAATTTAGTTTTTTAGGTGTAAAATTTGACCCGCCTCATAAAGCCGCCAAAAACTCAAGCGCAAATATTTATAGTCAATCTTCCCTTAGATTACATTTCAATTATTTTTTATCGGGTTATGGTACCTATAGGGAATAAAAAAGTTAGCCATTTTGATTATAAGCTAAGAGAAATAAGTTAATAAGTTTTTTTATTTTTAATATCTTTTCATTATATGTTTTATTCATTGAATAAATGATCATATATTCAAATAATAACTAACAACTACTTAAATAAAATTAAACTAATCTATAAACTAAACATAATAAAAAAATAAACTATATATAAATAAAAAATGTCTTGATAGATTGATAGAATTTTATTTACTCTCATACAAGTTTTTTTATGAATTATTTTATCGTAAAAATATTTTTTTATAATACAAGTTGCATTAAATATTATACTGCCTCCGTGGTCTGGCAGTGCCGGGTTCGATGTCTGGTAAAGACACAATAATTCATTTTATTTAATTGTGATATAATCTCGAATCCGTTATGCTAGAGACATCGACAAGCTTGCCATTTGTCATGATGGGTCTATAGTAAAATTGGCTAAATTTGAAACCAACCTGTAAGGGATACGGTCGTGATGTTACTTTCCTTATTTTATTATTATACTTTTTTTTTTTTTTTATTGAAATTCAAAATAATTTATTGTCAGAATTGTTTACATGTAAAATTTCAGAAACATTATCTTCATATACATTAATGTTGAAATAATCTGCCCACATTAGGCATACAATATTTAATATTTTAACTAAACAATATTATATTATATTATTATTATTACTTTTAATACTAATTAGTTTTAAATTTAAAACCTATGTCAAATTAACATATTATTGAAAAAAAAATTTTTTTTTAAATTTAATTACGTAAAAATCTTTTACCTATACTTATTTCTTTTTTTCCCCAAATAAGAATCTAAAGGTATAATAAAAATTAGGAGTACGCAAAAAAAAAACATGATTAATTTATTTAAAATTTATTAATTTAACTTCGGATCCTAATATAAAGCAATTATCCAAAATAAATATATTGTAGTTTCGCTAAATTAAATAAACCCACATTTTTTTAATATTGCAGCGCCTAAATACCTCTTAAATAAACGACTTATGGACTATCAATCCATCTGTATTCCATTCTTGGTAAGAAGCTATTTATGTATTAATAAAGACCCTAATAAATACTCAGATATTTTTTATAATCGTACGTTAATAATAGCAAGACCTAACCCTAACAAAACATAAGATCCCTAATTAACAGTTCTATTATTTTCTCACTGCCAGCACCTCATAGTATCGCGATAGCAATGACATGAGTTTCTCGTAGTATACCGGTATTGTTATTATTATTATTATTGATTAATAGGCGAGCAGCGCATTGCTGATATGCCTATATCAAGCACTGGTGTAAAGTTTATTAAATTGTCAGTTATCACCATAGTCTATTTCGATTGTCACTAGCCACTTGTCCAGTTTGTTTTTAAAAGTGTTTACAGTTGAGGACTTTAATATGTCTTCTGGTATTTTGTTCCACATATTTACAACTTTGTTATTCATGAAGTGATATCCTATATTTGTAGTGCTAGATTTTCTCATTAGCTTCATTCCGTGGTCACGACTATTAAATTTGTAAATTCAAATTTAATTCGTATAATTATACTATATCCATATTTCATTGCATTTATTTATACTATATTTTACATTATTATTATTATTATATATAACTATTATTATTACCTGCCATCTTCGCGAACCCACGCTGATATTGACACACATACACACACACAACTACATGTGTACTCATAACTACATACCCACACAGAACAATTTTGTTGGGTATTTGTTTGCGGTGTTGTTTAATAGTAAAATAAATTGTATTTGCTGTCGACCGGACAACAAAAAATGGTATGCTACGACCTGCGGCACGGTTGCTACCAGTGCAGGTCATTGAGCATATAAAAATGTATTTTTTTATTAAAATATATAAAATATTTCCTTTAGAAAAACATAAAGCTTAAAGTTACAAGAAAGAATATGCATGGCGAACTTTTCTGTGATATTTCAAATCTTTCTTAGCACTGAAAACTAAACTGCACAGCTTACAACAAAATTTGCCGCCATGATGTTTCGCCATGTGAAGTATCCTCTTACTATTACAAAACAATTTAATATTACAAACGGGACAACTAAATAGTTTCGTATTTAAATGCCTCCGTATATGAACAACAAAATGGCGTCTGTTTTTGATAATTTTGTTGCAAAATTCACACTTTTCACTTGAGGGTAGGTCGTGGATTATATAACAATATTATTTATTTAACCTAACCTTCCACTTGTAAAGACTGATTGCATCGTCGTAAAACTAGAAATTTATCGATTAAAAGACGATTATAAATTACATCACATTTCCATTTTCTCGTTTGTAGTTGTTTCTACAAACCTGTGAAACAATTTGCCTCTTAGCAAGTAACCACCAGACATCTATTAAAAAAATGGTCTATTCACACTTCTTATGACAACAAAAGTAAGTATATTATCTATGTAGATGTTATAATTTAGTTATAATTTATTATTATTGATATATAATATTTAGTATATGTAATAATATGTATGGGTATATGTGTATATTAATTAGTGTTGCCCAAGGCAAGGCCAAGACGAAGACTGGCCAAGTCTTGGTCTTGGTCTTGCATCAGAACAGCTGGTCTCGGTCTGGGTCTTGGTCTTGAATCTTGGTCTTCGTATTGATCTTGGGCAAGAGTCTCACAGGTCTCTCTAACTGGAAATATATAATTGTTATTAAGTTGTTAGACTTTGGTGTCTGTCCGCAAACTATGTACTATATTGTGAACTACTGATTAGATTAGATACTAGAAAAATGTTACTACACATTAAATGAATTCATGCAAAATAAACTCTGCAGTAGTTATTATTTTCGATCCTTCTCCGAAGTCCTGTTGTTTTGGTCTTTTCTTTTCTTTTACTTAATATAAATGTGTTGTTATATGGTTTGAAATTTATTTATTTATTAAGAAACCAACAACGTAACAATATGCTTAATAATAGTATGGTACAATTTATTGAATAAGGTCAATTATAGGTTTCGCTATTTAAACATAGTACGTAGTGGAGTTAAACTACTTACTATACAAAACTAGAAATAGCTATATAAATGTTTCAATAGTTTATTACAACATAATTTTATAAAATTTCCAAAAAATATTTTAAACAAAAAATATATATTAGAAGAAGTATAATATTAATAAAACATACCATTAATAATACCTATAATTTGGTAACAACATTAAATGTGCATATGAGAAAGTCAAAAACAACATTAATCAACATTAATCTATCCACTCAATCTGCGAAACAAATCCAACCAGGAACGCCTGTCACCTGTCTATTCATATAAACAAACAAGAAATTGTTATATAGTTTTATTTATAATGTTATTATTTGCTACGCAATAATATGATAATGATGTATGTAGTTGTACTATCTTGATACATGTAATAAAGTATTTGATTTACTTGATACTATAGTAGGTATAAAAGAAAGCATAGGCACAAAAATAAGGAAAATGATGAAAGGATGAAGCGAAAGAGGTATGTCGTGATCGTGTCAAGTGGCGCTCAATTGTCTCTGCCTACCCCGTAAGGGATCTGGCGTGAAGATATGTATGTATGTATGTTGAAATTTGGTATCCAACATGTATCCAAAAATTTATACAGAGGTTGTAACAAAAACTCTGTAGGTATACAATAACGCTTAACATGATGTTTTATTTATCAATATGTACAACTTTGTCAGAGCAAAAAAAAACGTCATTACCACTACTAATATTTGTACCTAAAAAGACACGCAACAGTTACCAATTGAAAAATGAAATCGTCAAAGATATGACCATTATTAGCAAAATTAAAAAATATTGTATGAACAAGAGTCTTGCTCTTTTGCAAGACCAAGACCAATATTCGACAACACTAATAATTTATTTATTTATTTATTATTTTCATGAAAATGTACATAACAGATTATACGTCTAAACAATACATATTTCATAACAACATTAAAACACGAGTGACTAGATGTGTGAATTAATATGGCTCCAAGTACTTTAGGACAATGTTTTTACTTTCCACATAATAATATAGTTAAACCGTTTATTTAATTTAATACAATTTTACACCTCTTTCAATAAAGTCCCCAAGTTGTCCCGATGGTTGGCTAGGATAGAATGTCTAGCGTCATTATAAGACCGCCTTTATCTTTGTGCAATAAAGATTTAAATAAATATCCATTTTCTCAGTGTACCAATAGCCCGATAAAGAGCCTTAGCATAGCAGTAGCGCTAAAAAGTTTCCGGTCCCACCTAATTGGAGTAAGCAGGCGTATAATGCAGGTCACAGCGGTGTTAACCAGCTCGGCGGGGTATTTGTAGGAGGGAGACCCTTGCCGGACTCCACCAGGCAGAAGATCGTGGAGCTGGCGCACTCCGGAGCCAGGCCCTGCGACATCAGCAGGATCCTCCAGGTGTCCAACGGATGCGTCTCCAAAATCCTCGGCAGGTACGTAGGCAATCAACAACAATTTTATATTTACTTTATTCAGAAATATATTCTGCGGTGGAAATCTATTACTACCCTTGTGTTCAAATAGCATTTTATTTTTTATATATTTTTATCATGGCGATAAACAGTCATAATACTATACAGCCAAACTAAAAAAAAATAATAAAAAGGAATTCTTCGCGCCATTTTGCGTGGGCATGTCATGTGCAAGTTTTTGTTTTGTAAATTAATTTGCTGTGGATATTATTGGTCAAAAATGGTGTTGTTTTGTTTAATAATGTGCTACAATGTGAATAATTACGGAAAACGAAAAATTTAACTTTAAATATGGGTTCCAGTTAATTTTTTGTGGTTTTCCCGCGCTGTCAACTCCCATATTTTACCCGACGTGTTTGAGCTACAATGCCGCGAGTGACTCCAAGAAAAGCATTAAATTCTGCAGCATCTGGAATTTGATGATGACTTCATTAACTCATGAAAAAGAAATATATATTACGTCAGACTTGGCTGTATGGGCTAGACCCTTTGCCTTCCCTATCACCTCATTCATCATCCATCTGGAGAAGAGAACACACTCACACACACACTAAAAAAAATTGGTAAAGACGATAATATTTAAGTCTATTCGACAATCTATCGAATTATCAGCACAGACACTAGAACGGAGAGTCCTAGACCCGTATTCTAAGTCGTTTCCTCAACGCCTCCTCCACTCAACATTTCCTTCCAGCTGTCAAACAAAAAATAAGTTTCTGTATAATAGTTACGATTAAAGTTAGAAATAGGGCCGATCCGACTGTATTATTTTTAAGGTCAGCCGTAGGCCATTGGACGCCATTTTTTATTTCAATCGTCTCAATTACAGAGACTTTGACGTTTGACAGCTGGAAGGAAATGTTGAGTGGAGAAGTTTTTGTGGTAATGTCTCAGAATACGGGTGCTAGACCTCCAATGTTGGAGATGGGCCTCCCAGAAAATTCTGGGGAATTCGACCTACACTCGCCACGCTGCACGCTGGCCAGACGGGTTGGCAAGAATCTGATGTCAATTTTTAATGACAATTTATTAACGATTTCACAAGTTAGTACTGGTGGAACCAGGACCGGCGGCTTTACGTGCTTTTCGAGGTTCCGGTGATGTTGTAAATCTATGACAAATGTACGTGTCTACTTACATGCCGCGGAATCATCGTCACAGCTCCTAGATTACTTGGTGGACATAATTTGCTTTCTCCAAGTCTATTTATAGGAGCAAAGTCCGTAAGCTAATTAGTGTTAAATATAAGATCGAAGCAGTGATGGCACGGTTGTAAAAACGCTTTCCTTGACGTCCTAAAAAGGTGGGTTCGAAATACACTTTTCTTACGTAATTTGTCATAGATTTACAACACAACCGTTCCCGTGTCTTGAAGAGCATGTTAAGTCGCCGGACCCGGTTCTACTAATACTAACTTGTGGAATCGTTAATAAATTGTCATTAAACATTGAGACCCTCGCCAATCCGTCTGACCAGAGTGTGGCGAGTGTGGGTCAAATTCTCGAGAAAAATCTGGAAGGCCCATCTCCAACAGTAGAGGTCTAGAACATTGTGTTCTAGGGGCTGTGATAAATATCCTAAGGGTTTGCATGTAAGAGAACAGTGCAATAAAGTTTTTTAAAAAAATAAATATAAGTTTAAATATCTTTACATTGTCTAATGACGTCACTATCAGTTTAATAGAGTTTAGGTAGGTATTTTATTTAGTCGTACGCTCGCAAACTGTCACGGGCGATATGTTTCGGTATAGAGTATCATTACGACAGGAAGGGGATAGGCAGAGACAGGCGCGGTCAGGTTACCTGTCAGGTGGTCCGCACACAGTATGCCGAGGGAAATGAGACTTGTTTTTGCAGGTAATATTGCGTTTCTTTTGTCCAACCCGTCTGGCCAGCGCAACAACCCTTCCCGAGATCGATAATTCATGCCTTCATTTTACTTATGCATTGCCCAAACTAAAAAAAAAAATCCCAGATATTTAATGTATCAACCCTCAATAAGCTACATGTCTTAAAAACGACTAGGCTTCCCAACCAATAATTGAAACTGTTATTTATTTATTTATTCTATGGAGAACTATCGACAATACAATAAAAAATAAGTTAAAAAAAAATAGAAATAATGTGTCATATTATTATTAGGTTTACGAATGTCTACATTAAATAAATATTTTAATATTTATACGCTTCAAAAGCAGAGCACAGAGATGCGTATTTGTTAAAGAAGTAGTAATTATAATTTATTAGAAAAAAAAAATATATATATTAAACTTTAAAAACATATAAATTACTATTAATAAAAAACGACGTAATAATTAAAAATACAACATTCCACGTTGCATGGCAAGCTGAGCCAAAAGGCCCAAATATTGCTCAGCCCTTTTGACTCCCGAGGCGTGATGAGCTGTTTTGACAACGCCTTGAAAATTTCATGTGCACTTGGTCCCCTGGTAGTTTCAACTCCAAACGGCGTAAAACATATTTCTCAATAAGCTGGGTGTATTTCCGCCGTTTGACGAATAAGTAGTTAAATAACATCAAACGAATAAATATTTTTCAATATTAACACCTCGTATTACTATGTAGTAAAAGTAACATGAGTTAGTTTAACAGCAATGTATTCGTAAATAATCTTTACGAATAATTTAAAACTGTGCCCGCCTATCTGTATTTTTATTCCTGATTTCTGATGCTAGACGGGTACTGTAACAATAAACTGTATGTATAGGTAGATACTTAGTAGAGATAACAGCCTAAACTTTAGAGTTATGCAGTATTAGGTATCTAGAATGCAGGCTAACTGGTCGTGACCACAGTCCTGAGGTGACCGCAGGAGACGCCCAGAACAAGGTGATTGACTCGAAGGCCACCTCTCACTGACAGATATCAGATTTCCTAAAAGCTTCCAATTTTATGAACCTTTAGTTTGATTTTTCTAAGAACGTTCCTGTCACAGATATTTTTATTTTTAACGTAACCCTTTCGAAAATTGAAGATAAGTCAAAAAAAGTCACGTTCAACCAAAATGTCAAAATTTATTAAAAATGACATAAGTACTAACACAATGCCACAAAAATGGCATAAATATGGCATCTACTTATATATGTCTATAATTTATGTATGTCAATAAAAAAAAATGAATTTTTCATATTATACTGTTTTGAGTCATTGAAGTTTGATGAAAGTCTTGATTCAAGCGGTGTTATTTATATAGATATCATCATGGCAACGTTACAATATTAGTTCTCCTTGAAAGTATAAAAAAATAGCATTTGACATATTTAATTGGAACCTGATCCAGAAACGTGTGGATACACTTTACAGGGTTTATTTGCACGAACGGTGGATACTTCCCCGCCCCGGCAGACTGGGGAAATTACCACCATCAGTCTGCACCCACCTATTAGTAAAGTTGGGAAAACAATCCCCTAAAAAAAGTGTAGCTTCTGACTACCCTGCTAGGTATAACAAACGTAATGTTTAAACTTTACATTTTAAATACAGTAATGTATCATCACGACCGATTCCCTTTTGGGGTGGCCAGAAACCACGCTTATGAATAAACGGATTCACATTTAGCCAACTTTACTATAGGTAAACAGGAAAAATTAACTATATTTTAAACACAATAGGAAATACTGAATTGCTTATGCAAGATTTGACATAAAAGTGACAAACATATTTTATTCTTCATAAAAGAAAAAATGACATTATGTTTTTATAAAATACATAATATAATAAAAAAACGCAACCTCAACATCCTCCCAACTAAAAGAAAAGAGAAAGAAGAAAAAAAAAAAACCATGTCATACAAAAAATAAAACATTAGTCACATAAGTCTAACAAGAAAAAAAAATGATAAAAGGAGACATCTAGTACATATTATTTTAAACACAAATTGAAAACAAACAAATTAAAACTAAAATATCAATGAAATAATAAATACATTAATAATCTAATCATAAGTCAATCAGGTGCGCGTACCTTCATTACATTATTGTTGCATTTAACATGTAAAATAATAGTTTGTAATAACGTAACACTTTGGCACAGTAACGCTTCATTATTTGACGGTTGATTGTCGCATGAGTTTGATGATGTACTGCCTTCAGCTTTGTCAGGTAATTGCGGACACATAACTATGCTGTGTCGCTTAGAACACAGCAAGCATTTAGGGAATGACTTGCACGTTTTTGCTGGATGACCTAATTTTAGGCATATGTAGCAACCCTTTTTGCTCCTAATATGCTCCTTTTTCTCCTCTAAATTCATTTTATTTAACTTTAAACATTGGACGCTATTGTGTGAAGGTTTGTTGCACCATATACATAATAATGCATCCCGTTTTTCTTCATTTATTTTTAAATAAGATTCATCTTTATTTATTGCTGACAATAAGCATGTGGCGGACGGCTCTCTTAAATTAGTAGTAGTACTACTAAAGCCAGTTTTAGCCATTTGTATCCTCTCTTCACATTCGACTTCAGACTTTAAAAAAATAAGTAAAGTACTTAGCTCGTCATTTCCTTCACGCGTCACTCTCGTTCTCTCCCAGACTCTGAGCGTCTCTTCAGGAATCGCCGACTCGACCAAAGGATACAGCATTGCCGCATATTTGTCACTGGTAACTCCAAAGGTCTCCAGTGCTCGCAACTGTGTATTTAATTTATCGTATAATATACGTAAATCCATTTTTATATGTTCCCTTGATTGGGATAAAACTAAATCAATCAGTTCTCTAACATAATTTTGTACCAAAAGCTCGTCGCGCGCGAATCGCGACTTTAGTTGAGCGACGGCTTTGTGATAATTTTCTCCGCTGGGTGGAAAACTCTCGATTAACTCGCGAGCGCTTGTCCCAGGTTCGGTAGCTTGGTATAAATATTGGAATTTATCATCATCATCCAAGCTACGGTCATCAATAATCTTTTTAATGAAAACTGATTGAAAATGAAACCCAAAATGACAGCCAGTTTTTAATGTTTCCGTCGAATTTTTTAGTTCAATTTTAGGCAATTTAAATTGCCTTTTGACATGTCCATCATGAGACCCCACCTCAGCATCAGAATCACGGTCATGCTGTGTAGCTTCACTTCTAGTGATATATGACCTTACAGAGGAATTATCAGGATATTCGGTATGTTGCATCGATAATAAGTTATTGACTTTACCTTTGATTATGAGCCAGCCCAACTCAATGTCGTCGGTTACCTCCGAATCCTCTAGTATATCCTTTTCGGATGTCCCGCTGTCGGCCCAATGTTGCCGAATCTTCTCATCGCAAGAAAATAAAAGCTCCGCTTTCATAGTTAGCTGCTCGAAAGCAGCACGGAGCTCTGCCTCGCGAACGGGGACTATGCATAATTCCTCGACCTTGCTAGCCCGTTTGGTATATACGCTTCGGTGGATATTTCGAATCCTTTGAAGCGCTTCCATAGTTGTGTCGTTAATTAACCCTTTTTTATTTAATCACGGTCGCCATAAACAGGAAAATTAACTATATTTTAAACACAATAGGAAATACTGAATTTGCTTATGCAAGATTTGACATGAAAGTGACAAACATATTTTATTCTTCATAAAAGAAAAAATGACATTATGTTTTTATAAAATACATAATATAATAAAAAAACGCAACCTCAACAATAGGCCAATCATGACAAGCGTACCAAACTCGAGAAATATCACAAATAAATTAAATGTATTTATTTTTGTGTATAACCCTGTGTTTGTTTTATAGAATTTCCAACATCTTGTAGCAACTTCATTAAGAAATACCACTTTTATAACAATGCCTAACATGTCTTAAATAAAACGAGCGGTTAGGTTACTTTTTAAAAAGTATTTTCGTTCATGTTTTATCATACCATGGCATCCAACACACATGATATTATTATGGTCTTTGAATTTATTACATAAAATCATTTAAAATAACTTTTTAATAAATATAATAGAAAACTATAAAGTATATAACAATGTAAACAAACCATTTCATATGTTAATGACATCTGTCAAAAAGTAACATCAATATCCTTTTAACACGGTACTGGCATACGAAATTAGCATCAAATGTTAGAATTTTCATTAAACGAACGACTTGTGCTAAAAAAGTGGTATTTTCATGCTAACATTTCTTAAAACGAACGTGGCCTAAATGTATTATTAAATATTTTTGTGTCCCGACCAGGAATCGAACCCTGTACCTCCGAGTCTAAATCCACGGACTTAACCGCTAGACCATGGAGGCAACTTGTATTTATCGATAGAAATATTTGTGGTATGCCGCAAGGAGATATGTTTTTGTGGTCACATCTTGTTTAAATTTTATACTTACCCGTATCATTATTGCTGCCTCCGTGCTCTATCGGTTAAGTCCGTGGATTTTGACACGGAGGTACCGCGTTGAATTCCTGGTCGGGATTCAATAATTTATTTATGATATTTGTCAAGCTTGGTACGCTAAAGATATCGACCAGCTTGCCACTTGTCATGATGGGCCGATAGTAAAGTTGCCTAAAGCGTGGTTTTTATCATATAGTATCATCAAAGCGATGCTACTGAGCGTCGATGTCTTTAGCGTACCAGATTTGAGAAATACAACAAATAAATGAAATATTTTGTGTTCTCGACCAGGAATAGAACCCATCACCTCCGCGTTTTCGTCCGAAATTTTACGGCCTTAGAAGCTAGACCACGAAATGCCAAATAAACAAGTTGTACAAATTCTATGAAGCAGAATTTTAAAATCATATAAGATTTTAATGTTTTTTGTAATACAGTTTTCTTCTACCACAAATCAAACCCGGATTAATTATGTCATATTTTTTAATTTTACTATAGTAAATATCCTGGTGGTACTGTGTTCGATTCCTAAAAGGGATAATTACACAATAAAAAGTTTTTTGTGTATAAAAAGTTTCATCTACTCTCATCATATCGTAAAATGCGAATTACAAACTTCAAAACGAATTTATATTGACATACTTTATAAACATACAGCTGAAATTTAAAAATAGAATCACATTATAAAAAAAATCTCTAACAAAATAATGGTATATTTCATTTTAAAAATAGAATCATACATATTATAGAACACTTATTTTTTTAAGGCAAAGGTCCATTACAAAAAAGTTTTGATTCCAATTTTTACTTGTCTATGGCAGCGCCTGCCATCGCGCGTGCGCGGTCATAAGCTAGGTTTTGGCGCCATTTTATTGTTTAGGACTGATGTATTCCGTACCATGGTCATTTAAAAAGAATAAAAATAAAAATTGGCGCCAATCAATACGTTTTGTTGTATAGCATTTCGTGTGATTTTTTTATTCTTCCTTAAAATTCTTACTCTTTTAACTTTTATCTTTTATTTAGTAGGTTCAATCCCAATGTATGAGAGTAGATAAATTAGTGTATGAAACTGCACATAACTAGGTATTAAAACACTCGTGTATAATACCTCTTATTATGCAATAGTTTTATAAACTACTATTTCCTTATATTTACCCATAATTATAAGGGTTTTTAACGCTTTCCTTTAATACAAAATGATAGGGGTTCAAACCAATGTTTTTTTATACTAGCACGTCATATGTCCCTGCGTCCACCTGATAGTAAGTGGTGCGCAAGGTCCACGAGTGTTAGCAACTGGATTCAGACACTTATGACTGACATCAGTCCCTAACAATATGCCAGCTTGACTGGGCATGACGGCAATTCGAGCCTGATTCAGAAACGTGTGAATACACTTACTGGGTCTATCGTTACGAACGGTGGATACTTCCCCGTCCCAACAGACTGAGCAAATTACCACCATCAGTCAGAACTCATATTGCTTGCCATGGTAATATCTAAAATCTAAATAACACAAGATACGTTAAAGAATACACTTTTCTTACCATCGATCGATCAACAATCAACGTAAATTTGTCATAAATTTACGACACCACCGTTCCCGTTCTTAGGACTGCACGTTAAGCCGTCGGTCCCGGTTCCACTAATACCAACTTGGAATCATCTGCCCTGTCTGCGTTGCGAGTGTAAGCTAAATTCTCCAGATGTATGTTCTCCAGCAGTGGAGGATTAGGGACTGTGAATGAATAATATGAGGTTTTACAGCAATAAGCCACGAGAATAATATGAGGTTTTACAGCAATAAGCCATGAGAATAATATGAGGTTTTACAGCAATAAGCCACGAGAATAATATGAGGTTTTACAGCAATAAGCCACGAGAATTATGTTCCGCGAAGTCTGATTAATTTGTCACAACTTGAAAAAGTGTCAAAATCCTAAGAGAGACCTAATGCTGATTGTTTTAAACAGGTACTACGAGACAGGGTCAATCAGGCCCCGCGCCATAGGGGGGTCAAAACCGCGCGTGGCCACTGCCGAAGTGGTCTCCAAGATCGCGCAGTACAAGAGAGAATGCCCTTCGATCTTCGCGTGGGAGATCAGAGACCGTCTGCTCAGCGAGGGGGTCTGCACATCCGATAATATACCTAGCGTGAGTACAATAATAATTAATTATACATATATATATATAATACTTAACTCGGCCACCACAGGTCGCATCCCAAGGCACACCAGCCTCAATGACGTCATTTCTGTGGGTTCGCCAGCCATATAAGAACCCAGTGGCAAGACCCGCGACGATGGCAAGCGGCCCGATGGAATGACTTTGGTTCCATGGAGAATAGGTTTGCCTTTAGTGTGGGATGCCACCTGTGTGGACAACCTGGCGCCTTACCACTTGTCCTTGACCTCTAAGGACCCAGGCGCTGCTGCATTACAAGCAGAGAATCTCAAACGGCGGAAATACGCTCAGCTTATTGGGAGATGTGTTTTTGCGCCGTTTGGAGTTGAAACTCTCGGGAGTTTAAATTTTCAAGGCGTTGTCATAACAGCTCGGCAACACCTCGAGAGACAAGAGGGCTGGGCAATATTTGGACCAAAGGATCAGTATTGCCATTCAACGTGGCAATGATGCCAGTACCCTTGGCACTTTGCCAATTGGCAGCGATTTGGAGCATATTTGAAATTTATAATAATAATTATATTGTTTTTTCTTTATTTTAATTTTTATTTATTAAGTAGGTTTATTTTTGATATTAAATAATAAAACAAAAATAGAGCCCTAATTGAACTTAGGTATATCACCGACGAACGATCGAGTAACTTTTGTTTATCCACTGCCTATTCTGTATTAGGTACCTACACATTGCTTAAGCATTATCTTAATGTCAAAATCTTGATGGTTGAATATCAAGATACGCTATAGCCCTGCTGATCACAGATAGTTGCAAGTTGCAACAGTTAGTCAGGAACTCGATAGATTTCAATCAATGGACGCAAACTTTATCTTTTAGACAAATTCCTGAAGTTGCTTTATCTTCTTTAAGTAACTCTTGGCTACTTCTTGTTTCTACAGGATGTTACATCCAGGAGTTTTTCAAGCACTTGTACACCAAAATAGGAAAATAAATCTTCCAGCAACTGTTAAGTAAATACATAAACAAAAGTATGGTGATGGGTTGCCTAGTCAAGCCGGCATAGTGTTAGGGACTCATGTCAGTCATGAGTATCTAATTCCAGTTGCTAACATTTACCTTGCGCACCACTTACCATCAGGTTGGCGCAAGGTCACATGTGCTAGTATAAAATAGAAAACAAAGAGACATACGATCAAGGCTATACATACAGGTCTAAACTACGAAGAATATAAAAAAACAAATAAAAAACTACATCATAATTTTCTAGCCGGGAATCAGACCTGAAGATTTTGACAATAGGGATTTTCCTTCAGTTTACTTGAGTTTAATGTATGGCATTACTTCTCAAACCCATAACCATTGTATTTCTTAGCGTATTTTATTATATAAAAAGTGGATTTAATTCGGATAACAGACCGGTGAAACTCTTTTACGTATCTTATACTATTAGAGATGTTTTACATATTTCGTAACAAATAAAAATTGACATTTTAAATCAAAATAATGTGAAAAAACTGTGCTGTCAGTAAAATAAAAATCATTCAGGCTAATGTATAACAAAATTCCTATCGCCAAATACATATGTATTAATTTAATGCTGTGATTTAGTAAAACCAATAAATAAATAAATTAATGGCCTTATATTTCATATCAGCGATATTTCTTAGCGAAACACCTTTTTTTGAAATTACGCTATGAAAAGGCCGGGCTATAAAATACAATACGACTTTGACATATATAAGTATATCTTGTGATAGTATAGTCGTTATCTACCCCTAGGGAGACGGTATCGAATTAAAACTATCGATAACGGAAAAAAAGTACTCGATACCAAAACGTATCGATACTTTTTCCGTGTTCCTATAATGGAGAATGTTAAAAGGTATGCAAAATTCACAGTATAGTTTTTTTTATTGTTGTGTTTTCTTTTCCCGATGGATGATGAATGAGGTGATAGGGAAGGCAAAGGGTCTAGCCCATACAGCCAAGTCTGACGTAATATATCTTCCTTTTTTTAAGAGTTAATAAGGTTGACATCAAATTCCAGATGTTTCTGCAACATTGATGCTTTTCTTGGAGTCATTAAACACGTCGCGTAAAATATGGGAGTTCACAGCGCGGGAAAACTGCAAATAAAAACAAAAAAAAAACTGCTACTTGTGCCCCATATTTAAAGCCCAATTTATTTATTTTTATAATTATACACATTGTAGCACATTATTAAACAAAACAACACCATTGTTGACTAACAATATCCACAGTTAAGTAATTTACAAAACCAAAAACTTTTACTTGACATGTGTTTAATCGTTACAATTACAGACTTCCCAGCCTAAGTTATTTTTAAAAGTTATTTAGCTACCTTCGTATCGGATCTCACGAGCCGCGTTTGACTGATAGCGTTGTAGTACTAAACGACGCAATTAAACACGTAAACCTTATTTAAGTGCATTTTCTCTACAACAAGCTTTTTGGTATGTGTATTCTCAAGGACGCCAGTGTCCGCGAAGCTAGGTCCAGACTCTCAGGACTGTTGCTAACATGGGACTATCAAGATACAGAACATTTTTTAAGAACCATCCGTTGATTTAAAGAACACAAATTGTTTATATTTCTTATGCTTTTTTACTTAGATTTTAATTTTTATTTGTATTTTCCTTTTTGTAAACTATTCTTGGTAATTCGACTGCATGGTCCCATAGTATACTTACTATTTGATAAATATTTGTTTGGAATATTGTATTTTGTAGGTATATTGGTAATTAAACATATTATTATTAATTTACCTAGTACTAAGTACTTCATACTTAGTACTTTTATTTATTTATAGATGGTTTTTTTTATTTATTACGTTTAGTTTATAGATGTTTAATATTATTTAAGTAGTTTGTAATTAATATTTATTTATTAAAAGCTGTTTTTATATAAAGCGCAATAGGTAATAATTTGGAGCCATGGACTGGAAATACTATCAAATCGAATACAAAATTATTGGTATATCGGATAGAAAAGTAGTCGATATCAAAAACTATCGATACTTTTTCCATGTCCCTATCTACCCTTGCACTATACAGGGGGTGTACCCTCCAACCCCCACCACTTCGTGGCAAAACAATATGACGTTATAACTTTTTTTTCTCCATTTTTTCCCTTTTCTGAATACGAAGATCCCCTTCCGAGACAGCCTTTAAATATTTCCACCGATACTTTAGATAAAGGATGTTTTTTAATAAACGTTATGGTGCTTTTTTGTTTTTATAGGAAAAAAGATAAAATGCGGTGCAAAAAAAAAAATCCTTTCATATTCTTCTAAACAAAATAAAATATTGGATGTAATTTTTTTTTTTAATGGGAACATATATTTAAAAGGAATAAAATAAAATTACAAACTAATATAAATTACTTATTAAAAATACTTAATAATACAATTAAATATGAAAATAAAAACATTAAATAGTCGAAACGATGGGACCTTCAGCAAGGCGTCTGTATTATACTATTTATACAAGTATTAGCCTCGCTATCCAGAGGAAATGTTGCCAATTTCCTTGGGACTATCTCTGATGGGACGTGCCTAAATGTAATTTTTAGCTATAGTTTTTATTTTATTATTTACATTAATTATAAATAACAGTTTAGTAAAAGCCCATGAAATAATTAGATCATGCCAGGAAAACACCATGTGACAGAAAACAAACACTGGTGATAAGAGCCCCCTCTCGAAACAACACCCTTTGCAATATTTAACATAAATTAATTAAGAATTTCCCGCGACCACCCTGTAGATGATGGTCTTAAGAAAAAAGGAGCGCATTAAGAACCACTCTGGCGGGGAATATCGCGAAAAACATAAAACGAAACAACGGAAAAGTCGCTGAAGCGAGACGGTAGGATACCTTTTTTAATGAGTTAGAAAGAGTTGGTTCGAGTTCTCATTTTTCTCCGACCAAAGGGGGTGAGTCGAGGCGATTTTGACACGGTATGAATAAAGAAAATATGAAGGCTTTTGTTGCCGTAAAAATTCCTGTACAGGGGATAAAGTCTTTAAGTTATCTTAGAGAGGGGGTCGAAGGGTGTCGGCGAAACTGTTTGATGTCGCCGTATTTATCGAGTGTTCCGAGATGCTTAAGAAGGCGAACAATTTGAATGTATTAACGTCATATCGATTTTATATTCATGCTAATAAATTTTACTTGGAAATAGCATATTCATGGCGAGACGACACGTGTAAGGACACATCAATGACATGTCTGCTTTTGTTATGTTCATTTATGTTTTTCCAATATGGCTCCATAGCAACATGTCTAAATAAAATATTGTCCTCATCTGTCATACACTGATGAACTTCAACCTTAATCTTTGTACATGATTTTTATTTCCTTTTGTCCAATCTTGGTACTTTACTAAAAATCGTAATATTTTTTGGCTTTACATTTTTTTTATTTTTTTTTGTTTTCAACTGTATCGTGTCGACGTTTTTAGGATTCAGAGGTAACAAAGAAACAAAGAAGAGGAAACAAAGTAAAGAGGAACCCTTATAGTAGATCACTTAAAATATCTCCAAAACTACCTACTGTTCCGATGTGCCGGGATGTTTTTTTTTTTCTCTTACAAAGTTTACGTATTTCAATAATAATAAACTAAAACAAAAACAAAAAAAACTTACTTATAAAACCTAATTTAAATATACTACGTATCCGCGCGGCATGGTGGCAAGAACGCTGGCCGCATTTCCTCGCTGAAGCGCTATGCTGATTTTGTGGGCGCGGAAAGAACCAGCCCGCTTGTCACCAGAGCAAACAATTAGACGAGGGGTGATGTTTTTTAAAAATGTTTTAGCGCTTGGACCCCACGGTCCTAAAGTCTCTACAGCAAACGGCACAAACACGTAGTCTTTGATTATAGATACGTATTTGCGTATCTTGCCAGACTCTGGGCTTTCAGCTGCGGCTCTCGCTTTTAGCGCTGTTCCCCTAAGATGTGAAAGCCAAAGTGTCGACCTTGTGTCTGCATCTCACACTAAGGCCCGTCCCCGCTCCCAGGGTATCAACGTCATACCATCAGGTCTCTTGCCATCATAGCGGACTAATCCAGTGGGTTCCAGGTAAGCTGGAACCTAAATGGTGGCAAGAACCCGTTTTATAGTTTCATTTAAGGAACCATGACGTGGAAATCTGCCACCGCCCTTTTTACACAAAAAACTATCTACTTCCCTATCGCATGGACACTTGTGCTCAATGCACACCTCTGTATATATTTTCGGATGGACACTAAAGTCTCACAGTGTACAATTAGAAAGAAATATATATTTTCAGTCACAGCAAGACCATGATTGGGACTGCAAGAACTAGACCAAGACCAGCTGTACTGATGCAAGACCAAGAACAATACTTGGCCAGTCTTGGTCTTGGTCTTCATTTGAGCTACACTATGAGTAGGTAACTGATTCAAATATTATAATGCTTAGGTATATTTATACTTTAACTATGGGAATACTCGTATACTAGTAGTTAATAGCAACGATATAATGACATAATGTTGAGAATTGGCAGTTTCTTGGCATTATATCAATGTATGACCGCCTCCGTGGTCTAGTGGTAACAAACGTTTCCGTGAAATCGTGGGTTCGATTCCCATCAGGGGCAAGTTGTACATTGTATAATTTGTCTCGGTCTGGGTGTTTATATGTATATTTTTACAAAAAAAAAGTATAATATGTAGTTTATCAACCATCTAGTTTCCGTAACACAAGCCTCGTAGCTTACCACGGAAATTAGATGGCGCTGTGTGACCTGTCTGGAAATATTTATTATATTTATTTTATTATATATTTATAAACCGCAATGGTTGGCTACCCTTATTTATAAAATAATAATTCATGATTCAAGGTAATAAACTAGATATAACATTAAAACACAAAGTTTAATTTAAAGAATTTGTACAACAATTGGTTGGGTGAAGTTTTTTCACACTTGACAAATGATCTCATGTCACAAGTTTACAAGCAGACTAGAATATGATCCAGGTTAAAGATTACTGATGTACTCACTTACTTACCATGGGGACATTATAAGTCTGAGTCGTAGCTACAAGTGAAGGAAGTAATTTCCCGTGTAAAGAGTATACATTCAACATACAACAACTACTCGATGGCAGCAAACCTTACCTGAGGGCAGGATCAAGTAGTCACTTAGGTACTTTATTTTATAGCATATACCAAAAAAATATAGATAATTTGATTGATCTTTTTCACACAGTTTTATCTATTGCAAACAAACTGAACCGCCGCGATCGTCTCGGTGGACACACTATCGCCGTCACTTTTGAACTCGAGTTGAAATAATTGAACGGCCTTAGAAATCCAGAAAAACAGTAACAAGGTATTGAAGTAACTACAAATATGTTGGCTTCTCTAAATGCTTATTCACACTTCGCTTGAACGAAGGGCTATCAAGAGCTTATTATAACTCTTCAAATTTTAATTCCGTTTAATAGTTTTAACGAGGGAGCTTGTCCTACAAACCTAGGGGTGCCAGACGAGTAGTTAAGCCTTTGCGACAAAAAAAAACACAAAGCCATCATTACTAACAAAATTGACATAAACTAAACAAAACTTAACACGCGATTCTAACATTTATAACAATCTGAATAGTGGATATAATTCTTTGTATTGTTTTGGTAAGGTAAAGCTCCGGAATAGGGTCATGTTATAAAGAACATGCGTTCCCGTAGCAAATCATTTCCGGGCCACTAAGTCGACGCTAAATTAATGCATTTAGCACGCTCCCGGCCGTCGCGATGGGGATGACAACTTCATTGTCAATTGTCGTGCGATATTTACTTGTCATTTTAGTGTCAATGACGCGAATTTTGCGGACATTTTCGCTCTTTATAAGCCCTAACAATTTGTTCCAATTCATGCTTGTAGCTCTATAAATCAGTTTCTACAATATTTCAAAAACAATATTATGGTAATTATATTAAGGTAAGTATTTAGACGCAGAGGTACCGGGTCTGATTCCTGGTCAAGACTCAATATTTTATATACTTATTTGTGATATTTCTCAAGTATGATACGCTAGAAACGAGCTTGCCACTTGCCATGATGTACCTGTAGTTAAGTTGGCTAAATAGAAATCCGTTTCTTAAGGAGCGTGGTTTCTGACCACTGATATCGTGATGATACTAACTGTAAGACAATTCTACTAAGATCGATTTAGGTATTGGCATTCCATTAAATTCATAGTCTAAGACTAATCTCGCCAAAGAAAATAAGGTTCCGATGTATTTAAGGAAATAATAAATCTTAAGTGCTTTTTATATTAAGGCCCATCAGGACAAGTGGCAAGCTCGTTGATGTCTCGCGCATACCAGATTCGAGAAATGTTGTTCTCGACCAGTTATTGAACCTAACGTAATACCTGACGTATAGAACATCCGAGCTATTAAATCTACGGAAGCAGTTTGAACGTAACAAATATGATAGTGAGGTTAAAAAAAAGATTGAAAGGTATGTGGTTGCGCACACTGATTAACCTATGTACCTATGAGAAAATCTAAAGTTGAAGAACCAATAAATAAAATACCAATAACAATTGTGAAAAAAATTGCTATAAGATCAGAGATTACAACTCAATAAAAATTACAAACAGCTTTTAAATAACTTTATCGGCGTTATCAGAAGGCTGAATCTCGAACAAGGGATATACGAGTATTGGAGCGGCAACTTGTAACAAAAGGAAAGGAGATTATTGAAGATGACACGCGGCGAGCACGTGCCGAGCATGCGTCCACAACTGGGTCCTCCACCCTACTAAATCCTAATAAAATCTATTAGAATCCTATACACCCTGTCCAAGGTCGCTTTTCCTCTGCTAATATTTATGGGATAAAACTTGATAAAAATAAAAAAGTGTTGGGTTGAAATTAATACCACAATTTGAAGGATTTAAGGCTTATATTGATGTGTAATCTGTAAAATAAATAAATATTTCTTGTCTGTGGTTAATACTACTGTCAGTTGCAAACATTTGAAAAGTTACTGTTTCTGTGTTTGATTTGTGGATGCCCTTTTTGGTAAGAGAACTTTTTAAAACAAATGTCGATTTTTTAAAAATAATCTTAAGAGTTTTTTATAATTAATTAAAAAGTTAACACAGCTTGTTTTATTTTTAAAAATAGTATCACGACATGTGACCTTGCGCGCCGCTGATGGTAACTGGCGTGTAAGCTGTCGTCGCTGCAAATTTGTGGAATGAATTACCTCAAGATATTAGACAGGCTCCTAATTGTGCAATATTTAAGAGTAATGTGTACAAATACTTTCTTTTAACTTAAAAATATATATTTTTATCTCTTCCGTATATTCCGCACCTTTACAGCGATATCTTCTTCCTTTGTAACCCTTTTCTTTAGCCACTTCTTCACATGATTGGTTTTATTTTGTGTATTGTTATTATATATTATTATATAATAATATATATATATATATATAATACATAATGATTCATTTATACATGCACTTGTATATGTCATCATCATTACAGCCCCTAGAACACAGCGTCCTAGACCTCCACTGCTGGAGATAGGCCTTCCAGAACATATATCTGGAGAATTTGGCTTACACTCGCCACGATGGCCAGACGGCTTGGCGAGGAAATGATGTCAATTTATAATGACAATTTATTAACGATTCCACAAGTTGGTATTAGTGGAACCGGGACCGACGGCTTAACGTGCTCTCCGAGGCACGGGAACGGTGGTGTTGTTAATCTATGACAAAGGTACGTAAGAAAAGTGCATTTCTCACTTCTTTCCGGGTGGGTTTGAACCTACCTTTGTAGGATTCAAGGAACGCGTTCTTACAACCGAGCCACCACCACTTGTATAGCTTGTGTAGCGCACCATCGCACTTGTATATGTATTAGAATGTAATTATTAGGTATTATTAGTATGTATTTCTTGTTATGTTATATATACCTACATAAATCTTACAAATTGTCATTTAATAATATTGCACCTACTTACCATTGATACTGTCGAAAT
Source organism: Tinea semifulvella (assembly GCA_910589645.1). NCBI lineage: Eukaryota > Metazoa > Arthropoda > Insecta > Lepidoptera > Tineidae > Tinea > Tinea semifulvella. Next base: position 12,891,559 of record OU342592.1, on the reverse strand, counting down.
GTCCTAAAGGTTTGACTGTCAGAGAATGTCTAAACGCATTAAGTCCGCCTTTGTACAAAGTGCAATTAAGTTTTAAAATAAATAATTATTTTTAATTTAATAAAAATCAAATATCCGTATTCAGTGCGCTTTTCAATAAACGATATACCGCCTCCGTGGTCTAGTGGTAACAAACGTTGCCGTGAACTCGGGAGGTCGTGGGTTCGATTCCCAGTTGTACATTGTATAATTTGTCTCGGTCTGGGTGTTTATATGTATATATTTACAAAAAAAAGTATAATATATAGTTTATCAACCATCTAGTTTCCGTAAAACAAGCCTCGTAGCTTACCACGGAAATTAGATGGCGCTGTGTGATCTGTCTGGAAATATTTATTTATTTATATGTGATCAATATGGACTTTGCCCGATCTCCTCTATAGATGAGGCTAAAAGACGCCCCAAACACTGAACACTTGTTATTACGAAATTTTAATATATTTTTTAATATCCGTAAACAATAAAAATGTCTATAATTAGTCGACGTTGAACATGATAATAGTATGTATAAAGCAGGAAGGCAGATTTTCGCTCGCACGTGACACCCATGCTTATCTCGCTTCGCTAACCACCCCTCATCGCATAACAGGTTGATTGTGAAACATTTTCCGTCAATATTATTGAGCTTTAAAAAAAATGCAAATATTAGATTTAGTTTTATCGATGCGAGAAATAAAAGAAAACTTTTTACGCTTTCGCTCGTTTTTAATAAATAAAATAAAGTGGAATTTACGAACAAAATTAAATCCATTTTAAATGCCTTTTATCGAACACTATTCTGTTTGTAAAATTTTATTTGAATATTGAATTTATTTAAACTACAATTTTTCTCGGTTCGTATTTAATTAAACTGGCTTTTTCATTTTTTATTTGTTTTAAGAATGTTGATTATTCAACAAACCTATTAGATACCTTATTGACTCCTCCTGTTTTGGTTTTACCTGATTCATTACATCTTGCGTACAATTACGTATTCTCAGAATTTACTCACAAAGCGATATGGAGCTGTCAGAAATGTATAGAATGCGTAAAATTATCCTATTAACTATATATAAAATAAAATTGCAGACCTTTTAGAGATATATTAATTAAAGATTTGTTTTTGTCAAATAGAGGAAATGCGTTATAAATGTTTGTTTTCTCTGTCTAACATAATGTAACTCATATTTTTACGCCAAATCCCTTGCAGGGTAGGCAAAGAGAATTGAGCGCCACTTGTCACGATCAAGACATACCTCTTTCGCTTCTTCGACATTTATCAACCTCTTCATACATTGTTTATCAGTTTATATATATATATTTTTAATATGTATTTCATATATGTATTATATATTAGGTTACGTCAAGTAAACTTATTCTCTTTATGTAATTATTTTTGCTCCTACTCCTAGATTGATTTTTGATCTCTCTCTTGTCCCAAAGGTCGACTGTCAGAGAATGCCTAACGGCATTAAGCTTCGCCTTTTGTACTATTGTGCAATAAAGTTTTTAAATAAAAATAAAAATATACATGCCCTTTTATTTCGATGGCTTTCTAATGCACCTACAGCTATTGTTTTATTTATTTGATCGTGAGTCTTGGTCTTCCAGGGCTTTTACCCATAACTTTCTTACTTAATTTATATATCTGGTCTGTCACTCTTTCTTTGCTTATCCTTTGAACATGCCTGAACCATCGGAGCATGCCTTTCCTATAGCACAACAAATATTTGTCCCTATGCTTTCTTTTGTACCTACCTTTTTTGCGTATTTCATCATTACGTATGCGGGCCGTCAAAGTTACACCGCATAATTAGGTAGGTGTGGTGGGTATAAAAGTGAAAATATGTCAAAAATGCGTAAATTTATTTCCTAGAAAGTTAATAGAATACAACTCAAAAGTACACTCAGAATTGTTTTTTTAAAATATTGGATTAAGCGACTGAGAGTGAAACACAAGCGTTAAGTATAGGTTATTAAAATAGTGATATTTAGGGCGAGTTTATCAGAGATTACAGATTTGATTTTGATGCAAGCTTAGCGTTTGACGTAGATAGTCCTTTAGCAGCTAAGGAATGGGGATTTAGCTGATGTGCACGTCAACTTTACCCATCCTTTAATTTTATTGTGAAAGCAGATTGTCTTCATTTCTGCAGACCACTTGAACCTAACTATACGTACCTCAAAGTCATTAGTAAGAATTAGGTACCGATAGAAAAATTAAAAAGAATTTCCGTACTTTTGTCACGACGTTTCGTAGCATCTACGACAGCAAATAAAAAAAAACTGATTATAATAATAATAATAATATACGTTTATTTAAAGCAACTAGGCTCACTTGTTAGTTACAAAATCCTTACTACTAATGTTAATATAAAAATGAAAATAAAAGTTTATAAGGTTATTTATTTAATTAAAGTTTTATGTTTTTAAGCGTTAACCTTTATGTAAAAGATAACTCTTCCAGTAGCTCTAGCATGCACAAACTCAGTTATCGATTTGAGGACATAAAGTATGAGATTTCAGACAACGCTATGAACTACAAATTAGGTAGTTCAGATATGTACACATTTACAAGAAATTAAAACGTTACGTAACGGAGACGCAGAATTTATTAATATAGTATTTGGTTTACTTAAAAATATTGTACCTACAATATTTGTTAGAGATATATAAAATATGTACATCTTATAATTAATTAATTTTTAATATTGTCATTATGAATATTTTTTAATATTTAATAATAATATTTACACAACTTCAGTTAACAATAGTACGTCGTGTATTTTGAGAAATAAAAGGAAAAGGAGAGACAGATTAAATAAATAGAATCAATATAAATTAATAAACAGTAAGTATATAAATCGATTCCAAATATAAAACAAATTCTAATCTGCTCATCATTTTTGCGGACCTTACCAATCCCTCAGTTAAGCACCGATAGCAGATTAGATAAGATAAAATCCTTGAGATAAATCTTGGAGAGCAACATATTGGGTTGTTTAAAGTTTAATTAAACGTTACGGAGGGTGTTTACAAAAGGGGTGGCTAGATTAAATGTTACAACGTTGGTTAGGGTATAGGCAACTTGGAGTTAAGGCTTTGCATAACCGCATGCGATTTAGGAAATTGTTTATATTTTATTTTTTATCTTAATATTATTTAATACACTCGTAACTACTCGTAGGTGCATACAAACAAAATAACATGTATAAAGAGGTTAATGAATGTCGACGAAGCGAAAGAGGTATGTCGTGATCGTGACAAATAATGCTTAATTACACCGCAATGTGTCTGGCGTGAAGATATGTATTATTTATATGTAGGTATGTTATTATCTGGCCAGCGGTGTCGAGTGTAGACCAAATTCTCCAGATATACGTTTTGGAAGGCACATCTCCAACAATGGAGGTCTAGGACGCTGTGTTCTAGTAGCTGTAATAATAATTTAAAAAAAGTTAATTTTAAAATTAGCTTCTGTGGACTATCGAAAAGCACTTTCTGCGCACAATGTGTATCTGCCTGGCAGGTAACTCCAGGGCAGAGGCTATTGGCTCGAAGGAGCCAATCGTGGGCTACTCAGGTAAGTACACGATCAAAGCCCTTCAGCTATGCCAACCTAAATTAAGAACTCTCACTAGAGCCCTAACTGGTCACTGTAAGTTAAACAAGCACATGTTTACCATGGGCATAAGTGCAGATTCTGTCGCGAGGTGTCTGAGACACCTGTCCATTTCCTTTGCGACTGTTATACCCTGCATCACAAGCGAAGCACCATCTCGGGTGCTCACAGTTTAAGCCCCGAGGAGGTGCGACGCCTCGCTCCTAAGCCCATACTAAGGTTCCTTGAAGCCGTAGGGCTAGCGAACGAACTATAATCTAGGGAGGTCACAATAGATCACTGCTGGTCGCAGTGACTTGGAGACGAATAGTCCCACCCTATTTCACAAATAATATATTACTATCTCTTTTCACTATGCCAAAGGTTAATAGCTGTTAGAAAATGACTAGACATTAAGTGACATGCAGTGCTAGCGAGATGTTCTGCACAGGACGCACTCCGGGCTGGGCCGCACTAATGCGACAGAGAACAGCGGGCGTCAGATCACACGTATTTAACTCGAGCAACAAAATAGTGTCAGCTGTACGTGACTGGCCGGGTAGTCCACTGCACCAACTATGGAGAGACTATCATACTCCCAGTATGGATGCTTGATTTTGATTTTATTTATTTTTAATTTTATTTCTATTAGTTGTATTGATTGGATTGTATTTAACTGTGTAAAATCAATCTGGGAAATAAACGTTATTATTATTATTATTATTAATATTATTAAGCTCAACTATGTAAATTTAGTATAGCGAGGCAAATACGTTGGCAGAAATAATTCCCAGCCTTCCTGTCTCCAGACCTTTCCATTAGCCGCTTTGACAGCTCCTTGACCAAGCTCTTTGGTGAGGGTCTCCATGGGCCCATCGTCTCGACCCAAACGGCGCAAATTCGTAACCGGTACCAAGGTTGCGCAACTTGAGGTTCTCAGCAGAAAACGCCGCACTTCCCGCGCCTTTCGAGGTCACATGCTGGATGTGAGATGGAGCTAATGAGTCTAGACACGTAGCAGAGAACTGTCACGTTTTCATGGCCCAACAGTCATTCCGTCGGGTCTCAATCCTAGAGGGTTCTAAGATTGCGAGTACACAATAGCCCTTCAACAAGAGCCCTTTGGATGATGTCGTTGAGAGCTGCGTGACGAGGAATAAAGTAAAGTATCATCACGACCGTTTCCCTTTCGGGGTGGTCAGAAACCACGCTTATAAATAAGCGGAGTCACATTTAGTCAACTTTATTATAGGCCAATCATGACAAGTGGCAAGTTCGTCGATGTCTCCAGCGTACCAAACTCGAGAAATATCACAAGTAAATTAAATGTATTTATTTACATTAAATATTTTTGTGTCCCGACCAGGAATCGAACCCGGTACCTCCGAGTCTAAATCCACGGACTTAACTTAGACCACGGAGGCAGTCAGTGACGAGGAATGCGGACAGCAATTCCAAGAAAGCCCGTGTCCGTGATATTGTTAATGTTTAATAATGTTTTTATTAAATGTGCAATAAATATTTTACCTATCTATATGTGTAATATTTGTGATGGTTTGTATTCAAGACTTGGTAAATTAGACCTTTAGAATTTGGTGAGTTTATTTGAAAATCTCGACTTTCGGAATAACCCTGTAGTTTTCGCAGGGGAACTCCCCTTTTGCGCGTTGTTCAACATCTCTCTGACATATGTCACATGTTTTATGCAGTTTTAATCCACTCCACGCAACTTGACACATTTCTCATTATACATAAAATCCCTTGTTAATATAAATAAGGCTCAAATTCGAATTGAAATGTATAACCCAATATGTGAGTGTGAACTGGGGAATAATCACACTCTCTTAGTTACATTTTGTTATGAAAACTTTTATATAATTTTCGAGTTGATATAGTCTTTATTTATTGGAGATGGGGGCTTCTCAACATCAAAATAACTTGTTAAAATGTAAATAAAATTATATTAAAATAAAAATACATCTTTAGATATTGACTTTTGGAAATCAACAAGATCCGATTGTCAGAATGACACTCGCGATCTTTTTTACGACGGATACTTGAGGATTACTAAGAACCTTATTTCAACACTTCCCCTTACTCAAGTACCTGTGTAATAAAACAAAATATAAAGAATTCAAGAACTAAACCTAAATTAAACAAAACATACTACAATAAAATTATTAACATTAAATTAAATTAAGATTACCTATAAAACAAAATAAAATATAATTACACTATGGCATTAGATAATCCTAATTCGTTAACAAAATAAATATGTTTAACTTTAGGTAAAGCTTTAGTTAAGACATCAGCAACTAATTCTTGACTTGCTTTATATTGAATATTAACTAAACCTTCATTTACAGCATCTCTTACAAAGTGATGGCAAATATCAATATGTTTAGTACGTCTATGCGTTTGTGAGTTTTTAATTATTTTATGGGCACTCTGATTGTCATTGTAAATTGTAATTGGAGTTTGTAGAACAGAAATCTCAGAAAGTAAATTAATAATAAATTTAGCTTCCTTAACCGCATTACCTAAACAATAATATTCAGCTTCGGTACTGGAACAAGCCACAACGCCTTGTTTACGTGATTCCCAATTAATAGTACAATCGCCGTATTTAACAACAATACCTGAATACGACTTTCTGTCAACAATATCGCCGGCCCAATCAGCATCAGCAAATATATCAAAATGACTTGGTCCCTTTTTAAATAATAAACCATAATTCATGGTCCCAGCTAAATATCTTAGCACATGTTTTGCAGCTACCCAGTGTGTTTTATCAAAACACGAATTAAACTGGCTTAATTTGCTACAAGCAAAAGATATATCCGGTCTGGTGCAAACAGCTAAGTACATTAAACTGCCTATCAATTCCCTATACGGATATGTGTGGTCACATTGTGACGCTTTATTTAATTGAAGATTAACTTGCATTGGAGTGGATACTGGATTACATTGCGCCATCTCAAACTTATTTAATAAATTCCTAATATATTCAGTTTGTGAAAGCTTTAAAACACCAGTTTCAACATTTCTATCCACTTTAATACCTAAACAATGTTTAACAGGCCCAAGAAGTTGAATTTTAAAATCCCTTTTCAAAATATTGATTAATTCAGTTTTTAATAAAATGTCATTACAAAAAATAAAGAAATCATCAACATATAAAGCTATAATAATTTTCTTATCATTAACATTTTTGTAATAAACACATTTCTCACATTGTGATTGTTTAAAATCAATATTTATCAAAACATTATGTACCTTTATATTCCAAGCACGACTGGCTTGCTTAAGGCCATAGATACTCTTTTTGAGTAAACAAACTTTATGCTTCCCCTCAACCTCAAAACCGGTAGGTTGCTCCATATAAATGGTTTCACATAAATCACCATTTAGGAAGGCGGTACTAACATCAACATGTTCAATATCCATGTCATGTTCTACTCCTAGTGCAAACAATGTGCGTAAAGTAGAATGTCGAACTACAGGTGCAAATGTTTCATCGTAGTCGATACCATATTTTTGTGAATAACCTCTGGCAACAAGACGAGCTTTATATTTGCAAAAATTACCATCTGCATCAGTTTTCTCTTTGAAAACCCATTTGCATTTCACAATATTAGTATTTTTCGGACGATCTACTAATTCCCAAACCTTATGAGTTATCAGAGAATCGAACTCGACCTTCATGGCTTCCATCCATCCTTCACTATTAATTGAAGTGGTTACCTCTTTATAATTTCTAGGTAAGTTATCGGAATAGAAATTAAGTTCATAATCCTTTAGCCATGTGGGTAAACGTCGTTCCCTCTGTGGTCTCTGGGGTAGATTTGATGATGATGATTGCTCATCGTTGACAGGAGATGTAAGGTCATTGCTCTGCATCCTTCATCAACTGATTCATTCATCTGTAAAATATCATCCTCATTATTTTGTACATTATCGCTATCAATAATTTGTACATTATCATTATTATTAGTTTCATTATTTTGTGTATCATGGTCAGGATTAACTAAAGAAGAAGATGGAATTACTGCACGATTAGAATTATTATTTACATTAGTATTTACATTAATAGAAATACTATCAGTAATAACATCATTATCATTAATATGTACAGGTTCAACATCCCTTTTATTTTCTATGAAAATAACAGATCTAGCTTTAATTAAACTGCCATCTGAAGGATCAGTTAATCGATAACCTTTAGTATTTTTACAATAACCTACCATTATATACAGTTTAGATTTAGGATCTAACTTCTTACGTTGTTGTCGTGGAGTCAAAGCATATGCTTTTGAACCAAAAACTTTTAAATGACTCAAGTCAATTTTTGATCCAGTCCAGACTTCCTCTGGAATAGAATCCACGATAGCAGCAGTAGGTGAAATATTTTTTAGATACACGGCGGTAGAAACAGCTTCCGCCCAATACTTTTTACCTAAACCAGCATCTTGAAGCATACAACGCGCCTTTTCCATAATTGTCCTATTCAGACGTTCAGCAACACCATTTTGCTGAGGCGTGTGTGGTACAGTTGTTTCATGGATTATACCATACTTCTTAAGAATGTTACTGAAACTTTTATTGCAATACTCTGTACCGTTATCGCTTCTGATGCATTTAATTTTTAAGTTAGTTTGATTTTCAACCAAATTTTTAAAATTAATAAAACATTTCAATACACTAACCTGATCTTTCCTATTAAGAAAATAAACAAATGTTTTTCTAGAAAAATCGTCAGTAAAAGTAATAAAATAACGCATATTTCCCCAACTGGTTTCGGACATAGGTCCACATAAATCCGAGTGGATTAATTGTAACTTTTCAGTTGCACGTTTGGCTTTGCCTTTGGGAAATACCTTATTTTGTTGTTTTCCTTCAATACAGGAAACACAAGGAGACAACGAACCGTTAGGAAACGAAATACCAGTACATAAACTGTCTCGTAGCATTAACATACCTTTCATGCTTAAATGTCCTAATCGTCGGTGCCATAGTTCGAGATCTGAAGATACCAAAGCAGTATTATCACTGCCACTGCTACAATGTGCTGTGGGTTGCTCCAGTACGCTCGATTTTAAAACGTTTTTGAGATCTAATTTGTAAACGCCACCAGAGTTAGAGGCTGTGAACTGACAAGCCCCAATTACATTTACATCTGACTTATCATAAACGCTACATTTCTTGTCATCAAAAACTAAAATATAACCTAGTTTAGTCATTTTATTAACAGATAGTAAATTAGCGGTTAAATCCGGTACATATAAAACGTCAGAAATGGTTTTAGAAACATTGTTCTTTAGTGTGACTTTAATATCGCCTATACCTTGACTATATAACTTATTATTATTAGCTACAGTTATTTCGGCTTTATTATGAACACTAGAAAAAATATTAAACCAATCGTTACGATATGACATATGAGTCGTACAACCAGAGTCTATTAACCAAGAACTATTATTACCAAGAGTACTAACCAAACTATTGTGGGTTGTATAATTTAAATTGCTACCTTTCTTTTTAGAATGAGCACCTGAATTTTGCTTAGATGTAGAAGGAAGAGGTGAAGAATGTCGTCTATGCTTATTCTTCTTGAACTTATTTTTATCCACTTTTAACTCTGGGCATAAAGGTTTAATATGACCTTCCCTGTTACAATGGTGACAGATAGGAACAAACTTATTAGCATTATTTGCATTCAGTGCTTTTCCATTGTCTCGTTCAATACAATCATGTCTTCTAACATCATTTTGTAATAGTCGCGACTTAACAAATTCACTCGTCAACTTTGTTTGAGATCCTTCAATCGCCATTACTAAAGCATCAAATTCATCAGGCAAACCAATGAGCATATACTCAGCCATTTCCTCATCATCGATGATACAGTCAATGTCGGCAAGTTCTTGACATAAAGATAAAATTGCCCCTAAATATAAATCCATGGAATTAAATTCATTATATTGGATATGTGAAAGTCGTTTCCTTAAATGCAAACGCCGGCTTAAACCAGGACTTTCATAGGCTTTTTGTAAATTTATCCAGGCTTCATGTGCAGTTTTACAATTCCTCACATGAGGGTAACACACCTTATGAACGCACAAACAAATCTTTGCGTAGGTTCTTTGGTCTCTCGTAACATCAAATAAATCGCCATATGACAGATCGATGTATTCCCATAAGCCGCAGTCTAATAGTACTATCTTCATTTGAAATTTCCAAGTACTATAGTTTTTGGCACCCTCCAATTTCTCAATATTAGCATGAGAATTGTTAATAACATAAGGAGAAGGAACGGACAAACCTGAATTGGGTGTTTCTGCCATTTCAAACAATATTTGTAATAATCGTAGAAATCATGAAATATTTTCCTGAAATATTATGCAGAATAGCATCGGCCCATAACCTATTGGAGATGGGGGCTTCTCAACATCAAAATAACTTGTTAAAATGTAAATAAAATTATATTAAAATAAAAATACATCTTTAGATATTGACTTTTGGAAATCAACAAGATCCGATTGTCAGAATGACACTCGCGATCTTTTTTACGACGGATACTTGAGGATTACTAAGAACCTTATTTCAACATTATTAAACATAAATTTTATAATAGATACTGGTATTAGTTGGTGCGAGAGGAAATCCAGCAACAAAAATGTAAGTCGTAGATTCATACATGATGTCGTTATGTTTACCTAGATTCCAAGGGACATTCTGTTTATATTTTATCAAAATTGGTTCAGTCACTCAATAGTAAATATTGTAAACTGCCACACTTTTATAAAAGCAAATAGTGATATTAGTGTCGTAATTTAATTGTTTAATTACTATTGGGTACGTGACGTCATCCGGCAGAAAATTTAACGAAAACACAATATTTAAAAGTAGATTTAAAACCTATAAAATCTAAAGTATTTTTCCAGGTATTAGACGTTTTAATATATCTAAAATAATGAATTTATTTTATTAAAATGTAAATGAATTCGTTTATTAAAATAAAAATCAGTGTGACTTTAGGTACACTTATAGCAAAAAACACATTCATTTTTACAATTATCAACTATTACTAAGATTCTTGAAAGTTGAACTCAAACCGACTCAGAAAAACTATTTAACTACGTATTATTAAGGGAGTAAACAGCCCTTAAGGCGCCACAAAGCATTCTTAAGTTTATCCCACTTGAGTGGAGATCAAACGCAATTTACACAAAGTTCAGGCCTTAAGTACTGTCATAATCAGATATTACAAGGTTTTCTTTGTGAACTTCTCTCTGGGTATATGCTTTGATAATAAACTGTATTTTTTTAAAGTTTGCATTGTTTTTGACTTAAAAAGACTGTGAATATTATGTGGATGGAATGATGCCAAGTAAAGTAGACCTTTCTACAATATTATTTTATGTATAATAGTTCTTATTTAATTTTTTTACATTATTAGTATTATTTGCCTATATTAGTAAAATTATTATTTATAAATAGGTTGTAAATATTAAGTTAGTTATCATCACGACCTTTCGGGGTGGTCAGAAACCAGGCTATTAAACAAGCGGATTCACATTTAGCCAACTTTACTATAGGCCCATAACGACAAGTGGCAAGCTCGTCTGTGTCTCCAGTGTACCAAACTCGAGATGTGCTACAAATAAATTATTATTTTTGACCCGTATTGTATATTAAGTTAAAAAAAAAAACAATTATTTGTCATCTGTAAAGTTGCTTTAGACTTTTTACATTTCCACTCACAATATGAAACGTTATTCGAAAGTGCATATCTATACCTTATTTAAGATAGCAAAAAATATTATGTAAACAATAAAACAAGTGGTTCTCAAACGGTTTTTTTTATTATATATATATATAATAAATATTTCCAGACAAACTAAATATGATCACACCTAGCAATAACTCCATAACGATTCGATTCGATTCCTGACCGATAAACAAAACATTTTATTATTTTTTTTATTTGTGAAATTTCTCGAGTTTGGTACGCTAGACACATCGACGAGCTTGCCACTTGTCATGATGCGCCTATAATAAAGTTGGCTAAATGTAAACTCGTTCCCTACAAAAGCGTGATTTCTGACCAACCCGCAAGGGATACGGTTGTGGTGATATTTTAAAATCTCTTTATGGTCAAAACAACAGCGAGACTTAGAGAGTGTGACGTATGGCAGAGATACCAAATTCAAATTTAAAATCTTTATTTACTTAAAAATATGGTACAATGTAGTACTTAGATGATATATAAAATTAAGATCAGCATATCTTTACTATCTCCAGCATACAAATTTTTACAAATCTATAAAATAAAAACATTGTTAAGGAACTGTGTCTATCTGCTTACATTTGATAAACTAAAATTATTTTATATTATTTATTAATATTATTCGTATGTCAAAATTAGATTAATGATAAACAACAATTATGTCTGGTTTTAAAAAAATATTCTCGATACCCGACCGATTTAAAAACCTTAATTTTATAAGATTTTTAAACTTTACAATGTTAACATGTAAAGTTTAAAAAGCATTGTATATTTTTGTTTTTGCGAATACAGAGTACGTAAAATTAATATACGTATAGCTAGGTAAATATATAGACTAGCTTTAGGGTAGTGAAACAATGTAGGGGCTATTAATTGCCTAATGAACGGTTTGTGTTGCATGTGATTGCTCCTGGCAAACCAAAATTGATCAGTTAGGTACCCTTTGTTTGGCTTACCATTTGGGTACCTATCTACTACATGACGTACTCGTATGTATGTGAAAACAAATATTATAAATGTAGCAATGATTTTGGCGGCAATTGGTAGATATACACATACTTGTTACTCTTATTATTCGCTTTATCATATTACTATTTTTTCCTATACGAGTATGTGTATAAATCAGCTGTAACAATTCCAAAAAAATAAAAATATGACGTCTTCTTTAAAACACTGACTACCTCCGTAGTCTAGCGGTTATGTCGGCGGATTTAGACTCAGAGGTACCGGGTTCGATTCTTAGTCGGGTCACAATAACATTTATTAATTTGAATTAATAAATTTAATTCATATTTAATTTATTTGTGATATTTCTCGAGTTTGGTACGCTAGAGCGACAAGCTTGCCACTTGTCATGATTGGCCTATAGTAAAGTTGGCTAAATGTAAATCCGCTTCTTTATATGCATGGTTTCTGACCACCCAGGAAGGGCAGAGGTCATGATGATACTTTACTTCTTTTAAACACTTATTCAGCGAAAGCTCGTAGATGTCATGATGAGTAGTAGCTATAGTAAAGTATGCTAAATGTGAATCCGTGGTATCTCACCACCCCGGAAAGGATACGGTCGTAATGATACTTTAAGATAACTGATTATGAAAGTAAGACTTGTCAACAAGTGTGTACTATATCGCAACACACTTTTGAAGTTATTTACTAGTAAATCGAGACGGATACACCTAATAACATTAGTAGCGCTAATAAAATCTGTGTCCGTGAAGTTATTCAGGCCGTTACAATAGACACATGTCCCCTTTGACCAGAGACAACGTGACTTTACCAAAAACTACCCTCACATATCACTCTTAAGGCGCTGATGTTGCGCAGAGTATCTTGAGAATGATACGTCTAACACGTGAAGACCTCTATACTTTCTAAATATACTTTACCTTATGTAAATGTAATTTTTACGAATATGTTTTGTTGATCTTCACAAGAGTTTACAAATAAATATATAAATAAAATAGAACTTATATCCATATATGTAAAAATGAATCTCTATTTCCCTTGGTCTTCGTATCACGAGTGAACGGATGGAACGATTTCGCTAATTCTTTTTTTGTTGTGTTTATTATTGTCAGGAGAACGTCTTTCAGAGAAGTTGAGCGGAACATTAGAATATAAGAAAATCTACCAAAAAATTATTTTTTCATAAGTAAGGTTCGTACTCCTAGATACCAAATTCAAGGCACGCAGGGCTAACAGTGAAAGAGAGACGGTTTATAGGGTTTTAGTCCGTAGGCGCCTGCGACGTCCCGCGGTTACCCTTCAGGCTGGGGTCGTATCGTCAGGCGATTTTTCGATCGCCGTCTTTAAAAAAAAAAAAACAATATTCATAGTTAAGATATATAAATAATAAAATACACATTATGAACTTTAACTTATAAAGAACAATATAATCATTTATTAGAAATAAAAATGCAAATTATAAATAACAATTTAGATGAATGATACGAAACTATTATTGTTAACTTATTTAAAATAGTGGTAGTAATATAAAAAAAGGAAATTATCATTACGTCCGTATTCCTTTCGGTTAGAAACCAACCTTTTTAAAAGAAGCGGATTTATATTTAGGCAACTTTACTATAAGCCCATCATGACTTAAAACTTTTAATTATAAATAATAAGGAATCAATATTCAAATCAATAAAGATATAATAAAACTAATTACAGGAGAAAAATAATACATTATATAATTAGATAAATTAGGATAAGTTTGTTCCTTAACAAATAATTTAATACCGTCCGCAAAAGGTTAAGTGGCAAGCCTCTAGCGTATGCTTGTACATATAGTTACCGAAAATAAAAAAAACTTATATGGTCGTATCCCTTCCGGGGTGGTCAGAAACCACGGCATTTTTTTTTAAAGAGTCGATTTTATGTTTAGCAACTTTAATGCCCATAATGTCAAGTTCCAAGCTCGTCGATGTCTCTACTGTCGCTTGTATAGTTACCAAAAATAAAAATAAACTTATACGTAAATATAAACCTTTATGATAAGATATTGTGGAAGTAGAAAACAAATATATATTTTTTATTTGATGCCTGAAACTTTCTCCACATGTTATAGAGAGCGGTGGTGGCCCGGTCGTAAGAAAGCTTTATATAGCAAAAAAGTCGCTGTTGGAACCTCGGCGAGTTCCAATGAGAAATACACTTTTCTTTTTTACAACACCGCCGTTCCCGTACCTTATACGAAATCGTTAATAAATTGTCATTAAAATTGACATCAACCCTTGCCAACTCCTCTGGCCAGCATGACGAGTGAAGACCAAATTCTCCAGAAGTATGTAATGATGAAAATATATACAAAAAAAAATATATTTTTAAACAGGAAATATATTTGTTTTAGTTGTCTGCCTCTTAAGTCAAGTCAATAAAGTGGACAAAATAAAGTGCTTAGAGGACGAATGGGCCACATTAACCGCAAGAGATAGTGTCGCCCTACTACGGGAGGTATATCAAGCGAAGATCCAACAAAAAAATGGTATTCATATAGTTGTTAATAACTTCAGACTGCTTCCGTGGTCCGTGGATTTAGACTCGGAGGTTCGACTTAATAATTTATTAAATTTCTCGAATTTGGTACGCTAAAGACATCGCCGAGCTTGCCACTTGTCATGATGGCCTATAGTAAAGTTGGCTAAATGTGAACCCGCTTCTTTAAAATAAAAGGATATGATTTCTGACCACCCCGGAAGGGATACGGGCTATATAGCGGGTTTAACGCTTTACATCCCTCTCACTTGCACAATCCAACATTTAAAAAAAAAACCTGTCAGAATAGTTATGTAATCTATCAACATTCTGGAAAGATATTATAGCTCTCAGTCACAAAGGTTAGTTGGTAGAAAATGCATTTACGGCATTAAGCTCGCCTATGTACCTGCACTTGTTTTGGTTTTGTACAATAAAGAATTTATTATTATTATTATTATATTATCATATTTTCATATAATCATAGATATGATTTAGTCAAATTGCGGAAAAGTTATATAAATGTTTTTCCTATTTTTCTTTGTCTAAAATTAGGTATATGAAATTAAAAATATAATGTAGGTCCATAATGACAGTATTTTTTTATTACTCATCTCGCGGCTCTCAACGACATCATCCGAAGGGCTCTTGTCACTGCTGGTGTACCGGCAATCTTAGAAGCATCTGGGATTGTGCGGAGCGATATCAAGAGACCCGGCGAAATGACTGCTGGGCCGTGGAAACTTGGCAGGTCTCTGGTGTGGGATGCGACCTATGTAGACATTAGCTCTCACATCCAGGCGACCTCGTCAGGCGCGGGGAGAGCGGCGTTTTTTGCGGAGAACCTCAAATTGCGCAAATACGCCAACCTTGGTATCGGTTACGAATTTGCGCCGTTTGAGGTCGAGACGATGGGCCCATGGAGATCGTCAGCGAGGCGCTTGACCAAGGAGTTGTCAAAGCGACTGACAGAAAGGTCTGGAGACAGGAAGGCTGGCAATTATTTCTGCCAACGTATTAGCCTCGCTATACAGAGGGGAAATGTTGCCAGTCTCCTTGGGACTATCTCGGATGGGACGTCTCTAGAGGACATTTTTTATTTATAGTTTAGTTTATTTTTAATTTTATTATTTAGGTAGCTTTTAATTTATATTTTTTTTTTTATCTTCGAAAGAAATTGGCTACATTTCTATAATTTTTTTATTGTTGAATATAAATTCATGTATAAAAAGAATCACAGATGATTTTTTAAAAACAATGTAATCAAATTATAAAAACATTTATATAAGCACGTTACAGTATCCATAAAAAGAAAACGACTGTAAAACAGAAATCAGACTTTTCAAATTGAACATATTTTAAATCAAACAGATTTATATAAATCCTCGCGCACAATTTATCTGAAAAATTACCATAAAAGCTAATTAACCAAACAAACCATCTGTGACCATCGTTTAAATGTCAAACAAAAGTGTCATTCAGGCTTTGACATGGAATCGGATGAACCCATGCGAAAATAATAGGTTTCGCTGCAAATCAAAATTCATCGTCATTATTAGATACCCCACTCGCGTTAACATGAAATATGACTTATTACCGCCATATAAACCACCCCATACACGTACCATGTCATTTAATAGCTCCATACGCAAGTGCACCATAAGTTACCCACTTTTTGGGAATCGACTATTCTTGATAATGCTTGAAAAAAAAAAAAGAAATCCAATTTGTTATGTTGATGTCTGTGTGTGTCTAGAAGGTTGTTGTCAGTGTTCAGGTTTTCATGTTGTGACGTATCCAGTGGTCGTCCGTTCCTTAAAAGGTCATTGCATTGGTGGCTGCTTAGTATTTTACTAACAGGAGTAGAATCATTCAAATAATTTAAATAATGACGTGTCACAAATGCCTGTAATAGGTTTACGTGAATAAAGATATTTTGACTTTGACTTCGAGAATAGTCATAATACTAGCTATAATTATCATCACAGCCCCTAGAACACAGAGTACTAGACTTCCACTGTTAGAGATGGGCCTTCCAGAATGTAAATCTTATAATTTATTATATTATTAATACTTAGTGCAAAGTCAAAATATATTTTATTCACGTAAACCTATTACAGGCATTTGTGACACGTCATTATTAAATTATTTTGAATGATTTTACTCCTAGTGAAACACTATTAAGTGGTCCAAAGAATAAGCTGTTAGCAGTAGACCAGCAGGTTATCAGATTCCAAAGACCTGTCAATGTTTAATCTGACTGAGAAAGGAATTTGCTGCTGAAAACAACTCAGCTATATCTGATTTACAATATAAAACAAATACAGCATTACAATATATATATATATATATATATATAAATATCATTTTGCACGTTTTCAAGTGCAAGTCAACATTATCAGCCTGAGTCTCTTCCCTGCTGGATCTTGGCTTCTCCCAAGTGTCTCAACTGCACGCAGTCTTTTGCAACCCTCTGTTTAAACTTTTCATGTAACTTTTAACTTATGTCATTTATTATTTATATAAAAAATAAAATACTATGTCTTATTTATTTAATAGTTATCCTATTTGGATATTGGATGGAGAAATAATGAGTGATTTTTTTATTAATGTTTGGGTTTTTAATTATATTTCCATAATTTTTCCCTCCAAATAAACGTAATGTGTGGTGACCCCAAACACGACACGCTGTCATCCAAATGACATGTCAATGCTTTTGTCACCTTTTGGAAATAGACGAACAAGGGGATGACCGCTGTATCTCTCAACATGATACACTGTTTCTCAAACTTTACTTGATTATAGTTTTTCCCATATTTTGGCAACTATATATTTATTTAATGTATTGAAAATTATTATTTAAATTATAAATTTAAATTTAAAAAGAAGAAAGATCTCAGACGACAGTCCTAAGCGTATTTATATGGCATTTCCGTCAGATAATTATACCGGTAATTATACATGGAATAATCAGAATACTATTTAAAAGTACTTAAAACTAAAATGTGATACAAAAAATAATAATATGTATTTACAGGAATAAAAATAAAATTAATTAATCACTATATTTCATTTAAACTGAGAACATTTATTTACTTTCTAAGTTTATGTCGTTTATGATTAAAGATATCAAGGTCGAAGCAGTCCTTAGTGGCATCATTATATAATACACACGCGTATTAAGAGATTGTAGAAGGTTTTATTGCGGAATGTGTTTATAATAAAGGTGTTCGTGTAGTGTCATCAAAAGTAGGTATCCGTATACGTAAGTAACATAAATAATATACTAAAATATTTCCTTTTGGACCCTAGCATTGGTTTCAGGTGTAAAGTTGAGAACCTCAGCGTAATCTCATTGTATAATGTGCTATTGATATTTATTATAATTTTATGCGGCGTCCATGCGCCGAAGTGTCCCATTGTGCAGTTAAATGTTGTAGGGAGATCGCACAGAGGGAGGGTACTTGTACAGTGGCCCACAGAACAAAATATACCCTACAAACTCTTATTCCAACATAATAAAACCTTAACTTATAAGTATATTAGACTGTTTGGTACATTTTTAACTCACAATTGCGGTTTGGTTTCAGTTTTGACTGTACACATCCATATTGTTTTTGCTCGAAAAAGCTCGAGAGCTCTATAAAATCAAAGATCTAGAAAGGCCTAGCTAAAAATCAGTCTCTAGAACATGGTCAGAGTCCTCAGAGTCCTCCGCTCCACTGAAGATGGCACTTCCAGAAGTTCCTGTTGTTTTATATGTCGTATAAAAAACACTTTTTATTGTTTTATATGTCGTGGCTAACCCTGGCAAATGACAAATACACTTTTCTTACGTGTATTTGTCAGAGATTTACTACCGTTCCCGTGTCTTGGAGAGCACGTTAGTAATCAGTCCCGGTTCCACTAATACCAACTCATGGAATCGTTAATAAAATTTAGATAAAGCATCGCCATTTCGTCTGGAAATCAAAATCTTCTGCAAGAACCATCTCCAAGGTCCAGGACTCTATGTTCGAGAGGCTATGACGATGATGATGGAGAAGTTTGAGCATAAGAACGCTTTGTATCCCAAATCTTGTGACACGCACTGATACGCGCGTGTCTACGCATCAGTAAGACAACTATAGTTTTCCCGCCTTTGTGAGTTAAAATCTCTACCGCTAAACGGTACAAAAATGAATGTGTGTAACCTACAAAATTTTAAAATTGAGATTTATGGCTATCACTTGTCCTTGTGCATTAGAGGGATTAAAATGTACTTAATATTATTTATGTAGGGTTCAACTGTTGATCATCTTCACGACATGGCTAAATGGGGAGGTGTGAATTAAATGTCATATTATTATTTACGACTGTATAATTATACAGATATTTTAAATTAGAGATTTATATAGCTTTTCTAGCAAATTATTTAGTAACATTAAACCAGAAAATGACGAAAGTTCTTACCGAAATCCACACCAAAATTACAAGCATTTTTTTTTACTTCTTAACACTCCTTACACGCCTTTACTTATGTTTATTTTTATAACTATATATAGGTACTTTTAATCTTGGCTCTTTTAAATATATTAATTATGACGTTAAATATATGAGACGACTTCTATGTTAAATTTAATTGTAATATATATATATTTTTGTTAGACTTATTTGATAAATAAACAGTAACCCAAAAATTTAAATTTGTAAGTTACTTCAACACAGTCAACCGTCGTCGTATCTCATCTATTAGATCTCCAATGAATATGAATGAGTTTTTTCGTCCACATATGGAGGTATTAGATGTAATACTGTGATTGTCTTCTATGTAATTACGGTTAGGATTACAAATAACTGCAGTGGGGTGACTTCTGTAGTGTTTTGAAATTATGTTTGCTGTGAGAATTAATACCTAGATTAAAAAGACGGTAGTGTAGTTTAGTTTATCAAATTCATATATTTCTTTATAATAATAGGTTTTATGGTCTATGGTAAAGTGGTTATGTCTACACTATTATTTTTATTATTACAGCCCCTAGAACATAGCGTCCTAGACCTCCACTGCTGGAGATGGGCCTTCCAGAACATATATCTGGAGAATTTGGCTTACACTCGCCACGCTGGCCAGACGGCTTGGTGAGGATATGATTTTTAATGATAATTTATTAACGATTCCACAAGTTGGTATTAATCGAACCGGGACCGACGGCTTAACGTGTTCTCCGAGGCACGGGTACCGTGGTGTTGTAATGTCGTCTATCAACTTACTACGGACATTTTAGAGAGACATTAATGTTGCGGCGCGTGCGACCTCTTTTGACACACTCTGACCTCCTTTTTGACTGACAATATTGGAGGACAAATTTATATGGAGTTCTTCGCGACATTTTGCGTGGACATGTCAAGTGCAAGTTTTTGTTTTTACTGTGGATATTATTGGTCAAAAGTGGTGTTGTTTTGTTTAATAATGTGCTACAATGTGAATAATTATGGAAAACGATAAATTGTACTTTAAATATAAGGCACAAGTTGCAGTTTATTTTTTGCGGTTTTCCCGCGCAGCTAACTCCCATATTTTACCCGACGTGTCTGAGCTATGGTGCCGCGAGTAACTCCAAGAAAAGCATGAAATTCTGCAGCATCTGGAATTTTGTGATGACCTCATTAACTCATAAAAAAGAAAGATATATTAGGTCAGACTTGGCGGTATGGGCTAGACCCTTTGCCTTCCCTATCATCTCATTCATCATCCATCGGGAGAAGAGAACAAAAAAAAAGGACTAATTTATTAGACAGGTTGTTGAAATATGACGATTGACAGACTTGACCAAGACGAAAACAATTATAAGTATTTTTATTTAACTTACCCTTTTATTTACACTGAAGACAACACCAACTTGACGACAAATCTATTATGTACCAGACAGACGGTATACAATCTAACAAAAATATTTATTAATGTAAATAAATACATTTAATGAAATTTTTCATTTATTTGTGATATTTCTCGAGTTTGGTACGCTGGAGACATCGACGAGCTCTGCCACTTGTCATGATTGGCCTATAGTAAAGTTGGCTAAATGTGAATCCACTTCTTTATAAGCGTGGTTATTGACCACCACGAAAGGGAAAGGGTCGTGATGATACTACTAGTTATAAATGTGTTTGCTATTTTTCTCTCTAAAATTAGGTATATGAAAGTGGAAATATGTCCAAAATTACCGTGATTTCATTTTCTAGAAAGTTGAAAGACTATATTTTTTAAAATTACACAGACTTTGAAAATATTGGATTGTGCGAGCGGGGCGGATGCAAAAGCGTTAAGATGCAAACCCCTCTTAATTGAAATGTTAAATAGGATTAATGTCAAGGTAAGTAATTCATGTTATTAAATCAATCTTCTAGAAAATCTAGCACAGAATAGTTTTCAATTAGCATTTTCGTTAGTGTCTTTTAAAATCTGTAACTTATTCATTTTTGAATAAAGTGTAGTACAAATTACTATAAGTAAGTATATCACACCGTTATCATTATCACAGCTGACCCGGCGAACTTCGTACCGCCTGACAGTCAATAAATGTACCCTCGGTCGGTATGCCCCACAAATCAGCGCTGATGCGCGCCACCGATCGGAAAACAGTAGTAGTACTTGTCAGAAACCTTCGTCGATGTTCACACAACATATTCCCAAAGTTTCATCCCGATAAAAGTAATTACCTATACCTATAAAAAGTAAAGTAAAGTAAAGTATCATCACGACCGTTTCCCTTTCGGGGTGGTCAGAAACCACGCTTAAACCTCTCGAGATACCACCCTTTTTTCAAACATCTTCAATTTTATTCACCATAGTCGGTAAACTTTGAACTAACCTATTTAATTGGCAAAATAAACGACATACTTATAAACACAAAAAAAAATCTACAAGTTTTAAAATATACATTTTAGCATTTTATTTAATGTAAAACAGAAAATATAAATTTTCACACCCTAAATTAAAATTAAATCTCCCAAATGTAAAAGTGTATTTTAGTTACTAACTATTCGTCAAACAAAAAAAGAGTAGCCGTTAAAAAAATATCATTCGAGTTTATTCAAGCGCACATCTCGTGCCAAATACAATACTATAAATACTTAATAGTACAATGATAATAAACGTTATCGTCCCTCTTCAACTATTACTTTTTGACCCTACTTTAATGTAAGTACCCGTTTGACCGTATTAGTAAATTATCTAAAGTTCGTATATAGCCTGATAAAACTACAATCGGTTCGCAGAGAGTTGATATTATGAAAACGACTGTCGCTTAATTATCGCAAACTGTGTGGATGCGCTTATTGCCGCCCGTACTAAGTATCTTGGTACGAAACACGCAGTTGTGGAGCGAGCGGCATCGGTAAAAATAATTAGAGGGCCCCTTAATGAGTAACGAACTGCTGATTTTTTAAAATCATCTCTCGGCGAACAGACTATAGCTGCGTAAGTACTATTGACGTGACGTAATAATAATATATTTCAAAATACAGACACAGAAAAATTAGGAAACGTAATAAAATAGCTGCTGACACTGGCATTTATACCAAATCAGAGCAAATTTAACACAAGTAGGTATATTAATTGATTTATTTACTATTATTATACATGTTTAGACACGCTCTGTCCGTCACATGTGACATCTAGCCATAACAAACCCGGGCCGCTGCAGAGTCAGCCACGCCACCTTAAACTCAACACGTACGCGGAGATGTAAGTCGTAAGTCACCACTTCATCCCATTGCAAGTCAAAATGATGGGTCCGTAGTCCTTGGAAGCTCTGGCGTTCTCTCCTGAGCTTAGGGAAATCTCCGCTTAGCGACGGGTGTCGTTTTAAGTAGAGAATATTTTGCTCAAAGGGTGTGCCTCGCCGCTCAACGAGGGAACGCAGCGAGTGTCCTCGGCACACTACACCCATCGGGAATTTTAGTTTTTATTTTATTTCTACTGTAGTTTATTTTTTTTGTTAGGTTTTCTTTTAAATTATTGAATTATATAATTCGTTTATACTGTTTGTATATTATACCGAATCAAATAAAATTTATTTGGAATTACCTTGTTATTTAAATATTGAATTCTCATATTTATTTTTGTATTATTCGAGTTTGTTCGCTAATGTAATTAATCGAGCAGTGAATGTAATTGATACTTAAATATATAAATAAAGGCATAAGGTATTTGTAAACTATAGTCAAGGTCGCCTATGTATACTCGTATTGCCATTTTAAACAATAATAACTCTGCACACTTTGTAACGGTTTTATAATGTAAATAATATAATAAGCACTCGTAAGTATTAACTAACTTTTACGCTTGTGGATCAGTTCATTCATTTATATCCATCTCGAATTTTTATAACTGTGGGTCTATTGGAACTCACTAGGCGACTTAGTAACATGTCCGTGATTAGAGTCAGAATAATCATTCTATAAAAGGTCCAACTATAAAAGTCCAACCGCGCCAACGAAACTATTGAATGATTTTATATTATTGTAATAATTATGTTGCGATAGAGATCGCTTGAGGAATTAAACACAATTGACTTTTGTCGTGCGATCGACTTACAAAGACGTCGAATGGGCTACCCTCAGGGCATTGTATTGTTGGGTTGCGATAGTGTAATTATTTTTAATGAAGTGGTGACAGTTACCGCAATGGGGACTTATTAACACTGTCTGAAGTTTTTTCGTTAGAATACCCATTCATTCATACCTCTTAGGACTCTGTGGTGTTCTAGACGTCTACTGCTGGGGATGTGCTCAGACCAGAATATTTTACTGGAGAATTTCTTTCTAACTGTAATATTGTTATGTGTGTTTCAATACTGTTAAGAATAACTTAATTAATGATAGCATCGCACTTACCATCTATACTGTATAAGTTTTTAAATAAATTAAAATAAATAAAAGACAATAAGTTATCTTAGTTTTCGTTGCTACTTTACTAAAAATAAACGATCATTTTCTTCCAAAAGTGGTACAGTAAGACACCTTATTTTGGTGTATGAATATAAATCAATAATCAATTTCACGCAGAGTCGTCCAGCCGTGGGGTATTTGTGCCGGATTTTATGATCTCTCGCCAACACTGACTGAGCACATCTAGCGGAAAATCGCGTCCTTAACTACTTATTCTTGCCGATCTCGATTTAGAATAAATTCAATTTGTTCTAGGTTAAAGTTATATATTTTTTAAATTACTTATAATGAAATGAAATAATTAAAAACTACTTAACTAATAATTAATTATAAACTAAAACTAATAAACAATAAACTATAAGTAAAAAATTACCTCTAGAGACGACGCTTTAGGCATAGTCCCAGTCAGGCTGGCAACATTTCCCCTCTGCTAATACGTTGGCAGAAATAATTGCCAGCTTTCCTGTCTCCAGACTTTTCCTTTAGCCGTACAAACTATAATTATAACGGCCCTTTGCAGAAATTATGATGATCAACATTTTGATATAGGGCACGTGATTGTAACTTTTATATTAGCCTCATAGGCATTCGTTAAACATGTCAAAAGACAATCAGTCTTTCTGCAAAGTCAGATATATAAATATATTGTAATTATTAACCAACTTTTTTCAATAATAATTTATGATCCTTAGTTTTTTTATTTCAAGAATATAGGATCAATATCCGTCGTTGGGGTGAACAGAATCCGTTTCTCGGACGACACTTGCTAAGCATACAAATAATACAGTTTTATGATTTGTTTGCGCATAACATAGCATTCGAATGGATGATTTTTTACCATTTTGTTCTTTTATGTTTCATTCTTTATACTTTTGATTTACCTCAAATAACGATAAAGCTTTCTTGTGCTTTCCTGGGACTTGTCTATACAACGGTAAACTGTAAAAACTTTTTTTTTATAAACTAGTTAATGTGACCTCACCTGATGGTAAGTGTCGCGCAAGGTCCTTAAATGTTAACAATTGGAATCAGACACTTATGATGCCACCAATCTCTAACACTATGCCGGCTTGACTGGGCATGACGGCAATTTGAGCCTGATCCCGAAACGTGTGATATTTGATGTAATGGAAAATCATTCGATTAACTGATGAATTTTAGGATTTAAGTACGTCAATAAGATCAGTCTTTTCCCATACAATGCATTTAATTTAAATTCTTTATTCCATCTTAACCTACAATATGTTACCTTAATGATATACCTACAATCCGAATATTTTATTGTATTTTTTATTTAAACAGTCATTTCTAGAATACAGGCAAAACTCGCACAACCAGACGTAAAGACCGCCTCCGTGGTCTAGTGGTAACAAACGTTGCCGTAACCTCGGGAGTTCGTGGGTTCGATATCCACCGGGGGCAAGTTGTACATTGTATAATTTGTCTCGGTCTGGGTGTTTATATGTATAATATGTATATATTTACAAAAAAAAAGTATAATATGTAGTTTATCAACCATCTAGTTTTCGTAACACAAGCCTCGTAGCTTACCACGGAAATTAGATGGCGCTGTGTGACCTGTCTAGAAATATTTATTTATTTATTATTTAATTACTTTTTAAATATTAAATATAAGTAACTGTACCAGCTGTTGTAATCTCATAAGTACTCAGGTAAATTTGAAAGATATTTATTTATTGTTGTTGTGTAATTCTGTATTTGTTTCATTTGTAAGTCTGCTATAGCTGAGTTTTCCTTGCAGATTCCTTTCTCAGTCAGATTAACCATTAATAGGTCAATCGAATTTGCTAAGCTGTTAGTCTTCTGCTTCCACTAACAGGAGTAGAATCAATCTAAATAATTTAAATTATGATGTGTCACAAATGCCTGTAATAGGTTTAAACATTACGTAGTATAACATTACAAGCCACAACGATTAATATGGATAGGTATAACATTTGGCCCATTTGAAAACCTCCTTTTTGGCAACGTTTACAAACCTCTTTAATTTTATTCACCATTTGTTGTAAAGAAGCAAACACAATCAATTCAGTAAAATATTATATTTGCATTTCCAAAACAATTTCACGAAATCAGCGTATACAAGGCAATTGAGAATA
Organism: Tinea semifulvella; assembly: GCA_910589645.1. Classification (NCBI taxonomy): domain Eukaryota; kingdom Metazoa; phylum Arthropoda; class Insecta; order Lepidoptera; family Tineidae; genus Tinea; species Tinea semifulvella. The sequence continues at coordinate 12,865,623 of OU342592.1, read as the reverse complement.
TTTGCAATAAATCGGTGCATATCATTTAATGGTTCGATGAGTTTCAATACTCAAGGAGCTCTGAATGGCGGGCCCCTGCGCTCACCTATCACGGCCCTTACAAGAAAGGCCACCCCTGGCGCGCGACAACATTTCCATTGATTAAATGCCTATAAGTCATTATGCTATCGACTACCTCAAACAAAAATATTTAAAATTCCCATATTGACCCATTTTTGTCATAACAATAGTCAAAATCGACAATTAATTTCTCTAACGTGGGAATTAAAGAAATTAAAAGTAGTTGTATTGACTCCTGTTGTCATCTTAACTTTGGGCGGGAGATTTATCCTTTGTTGAGGCCATGGAGACAGGGGGCGTTCCGTTGTGGTGCTTTATTCTTATTTTATTAAGTTCTCATGTCATTTAATTTATTGTTGAATGGTGTAAATTGGATTCGAATATTAAGAATAATACAACGCTAGTCCATTGTAAAGTTCTCTTAGAAATTATTTTATCGATTCATACATACTTTTATTTCTTTATTTATGTAATAAAATACCTACCAAAGATAAGCCGGCTAATGGGTAGGAATTGACGTTACTTTAGTTAGGCTGAATTGTACCAAAATGAAGTCTCTGACATTATAAGAATCAAAGTTACAAATGGCGTCGTATGTTGCAGAAAGGTCAACCGTCAGCTGGTGCAATCGACTCGAATTTCCACAATTATTCACATTGTAGCACATTGTTTAATAAAACAACACTTTGACTGACAAAATCCACAGTAAATTAATTTATAAAACAAAAAACTTGTTGGTCTTTCGCGCCATTTTGCGCGGACATATCAAGTACAAGTTTTTATTTTGTAAATTAATTTACTGTGGATATCGTTGGTTAAATGTGGTGTTGTTTTGTTTAATAATGTGCTACAATGTGAATAATTATGGAAAACGATAAATTGGACTTTAAATATGGGGTACAATTTGCAATTATTTTTTTGCAGTTTTTCCGCGCTGTCTGTGACCTCCTATATTTTACCCGACGTGTTTGAGCTATAATGCCGCGAGTGCTGCAGCATCTAAAATTTGATGATAACCTTATTAGCTCATAAAAAAGATAGATATATTACGTCAGACTTGGCTGTATGGGCTAGACCCTTTGCCTTCCCTATCACCTCATTCATCATCTATCGGGAGAAGAGAACACAAATAAAAAACTTGTACTTGACATGTCCGTGAAAAAGGCAGGATTTACTCTTTTATATATATATTTTTTAAATTTATATGTAATATGTTTTATTATTTATTTTATTAGGAATACTCGCGCAACGATTTTCAAAACACCCATTAGAAAAATCATTAATCTATCAAAAACAATAGGCGAAAATCAAATGCGCAAATTGAATGGCGCCCCAAACTTCCAAGTACAGTCAGGGACAAAATATTGACGTTTGTGAAAGTGTGGTGACAATAGGTGACAGCAGGTGTCCAATGCACTTTTAGGGGCCCCCTTTCATTCCACACTCAAGTATTATGTCGCGGCATTATTCCCTTTGGGGTATCTAGTTCATTTTACTCGAACTAGTATTAAAATTTGATCTTAGATAATTTTATGGTAAACCTAGTATTTACTCCGCGATTCGTTTATAGAAATTACTAGTGGTTCAAACTCTTAGCGTAATCATTACCAAAAAAAACGACTATTGATGTAAAATGTTACCATCTAAAAATAATAAAAAAATAACAGTGCTACTGTGTCAAAAATCTAAACTGCACAATTTGGTTGTTTTGCATTTTTACTTGTCCAATGTCAAAACGTTTCATTATTTTTCTAACGAAGCTAAAAAAGTAACACAGTATGAATCGGTTTTGTGTAACTTATAACTGGACGCGTTCCAATTAATTTTACTTCTTGATTACTGTATTTTTTTTTATTTAAAAGCAACGCAAAGAAATGAAGACCATACCGTCCGCTTAATTATTATTTTTCTTGTTGAAATTACACTATCGTTCGTTAAATATGGAATAAAAAAATAATTTTCTCTGTCGGCATAGTGCTTAGCTAACGTAACATTCGCTTGGGTTTAAAAGGTCCAGTGTAGTACGAATTAGATGATTTGTGGAACAATTTGCCGGTAAAAATTTACCAAGCGCCCAATACTCTTTAAGAAAATGGTATATTCACATTACTTAAACAGCTCCCAACAGTGTATGAAAGATATATATATAATACATAATAGTATTACACTCTATATATATATATAATGCAGAGCATTTTGCAAAATATTAAATATACCTAATCTAAGATGAAACAATACAAATAATGCATACAAATATGTACTCAAATAATACATACACTACACTCTATACATAATATAATGTATTATTTAAGCCCTTTGCATTTTGCAAAATGCTCTGCATTGTCCCAAAGGTTGGCTGCTAGAGAACGTCCATTGTCCATAGTACAATAAAGTTTAAAAATAAATAAATGCATAGTTAACGTATTCATATTAATTATTATATTTAGTTTTATTTGAATAATTTTTAAATAATAATAATTTTGAAATATTTTTTAATTTAGTTTTATTTGAATAAGTTTAGCACTAAAAGTTTATTAATACCAAAGCAATCAAATATAAGATAGAACGGAAATTGGTTATGATTTTCATACAAAATTTTTGTTACACAATTTTTACTTCAACTTCTTTGTTTTTTTTTCTCTTGTCGAAGAAGAAAGTGTTTTACACTTTTATAGGCTGCAGGTCGGCATATTGTCAGTGTGTCATAGACTTATTAAGTGTAAGACGATTGTCCTGCCTTCAATTCTCTTACTGTTTGGCATCTTGCCCCGTGTCACGGCGTGAAGAAAATCTATGGAGCACCTGGTAGTCCAGTGGCAAGAGGATGCGTGGTAGGTCTCCGATAAGATGGACTGATCAGGTGAAGGCTGCAATGGATCATCCCCTACATGGATGCAGCAGGACAGCTGCGGTCCAAGAGACGTATTGTTAAGCGTACCACATATACTCAAATGGCGACTAAGAAGAAACCCATCTAAGAAAGAAGAGCGGTGGTGGCTCGCTTGTAAGAACTTTCCTTATAATCCTAAAAAGGTGGGTTCTAACCCCGGCATGTACCAATGAGGAATACACATAGATTTACAACACCATCGTTCCCGTGCCTCGGAGAGCACGTTAAGCCGTCGGTCCCGGTTCCACTAATACCAACTTGTGTAATAGTTTAAAAAAAAACATCAGATCTTCGCCAACCCAGAGCCAGAGCGTGATATAATAATACCCATTTATCAATTTAAATAGTGAAAATATGAAACTATTTGCATTAGTTACTTTTTTTCGACGTTTGCTGTAGAAACGATGGGCTCGTGGGGATCGGAACTTAAAGCCTTTTATAAAGAAATTGTTCCAAGGCTCATTTACGTCTCTGGTGACAATAGGGCTGGCAGTTTTTTCTCCCAAAAATTAAGTATCATAATTCAAAGGGGAAATGCTGCTAGTGTATTGGGCACCATGCCACAAGACAGCGATTTGGAGGAGCAATTTTTTTTTGTAAATAAGTATTTTTATTTTCTATTTATTATTATTATTTTTTAGGTTAAATTTAGATTTTGTTGTAATATAGTTTATTTAATAATTATTTAAATAGTTGCCCACTGAATAAAATAATAAACTCTAATAAGAATAATAATAACCATCAATGAACGTTCGATGTCGGAGCGTTACGGTTTGCGTCGACACCGTTTAAGCAGACCCGAGAAAAAACGTTCTTTAAGCTTATTGAAAAGTATTCCGCCCCTGAGTTCACGGCGTCTGAGCAAATATAAGATGATTCTCTCGCTTCACCTCCCCCGGTATTTAGAGGGGCACCTTTCATACTTTTTAGCAAGGGTACCAAAGACAAATACTATTCAGACCTGCCAAATAGAAATCATTATTGTCGTCACGCGCTGCAGTCTGACAGAACATGACAGAAGCAACTCTGTGTTTCTGTAAATTACAAATATGCTTCTTACTAAATAAAAACAAAACAAACAAAAATTGTAAAATTAAATTTACAATTTTTTTTAGCAATTTTTAGCTGTTTTTTTTTGCGTTTTTCTCCATATACAAGGCACTAATTTAAAAAAAAAACTGTTTTTGCGCAAAAAAATTGCGAATTCTTTAAAGTCATGTTCGACCTTCCTTCTAAATCTACTATATGTAATGTGTATTTATGTGTTGTTCGCCTTCCCAAAAGTAGATAAATAAATAAATAAAAACTAGTTACTTGTTTCATAAATAAAAAATGTAGTGTACTATACTCTAACGACTGCGCTTTCTTTCAAAAATTATCTTTACTCCCATTTTCTATCCATTCAGAATAACTAAAGTTATGTATATCTGTGTTAAACTGTTCTTTCACTCTTTTCTCTATTTTTAACCTTAATCCTATATTATAGTGAGTATTTATTTATTTCTGTATATATGTAATTATATGTATTGTATTATAGATATACTCGTATATATTATAATATGTATGATATGTAGTTTATGTAGTATTAGTATAAATTATTGTTTTGTTAGTAAATACTTGGCAATCTGCCTGTAATCCGTTAAAACTCCCAAAGGTTAGCTGGTGGAAAATGCCTTACGGCATAAAGCTCGCCTGTGAACATTAATTTTAAGTTAATTTAGTTTTTGTGCAATCAAGAATTATTATTATTATTATTATACTAATATTGTTAGGTGATTGGCGAGTCCTTATATTTATTTCTATGTAAACCTTTCATACTTTTTAGCGCGGCTCCCCATTTATGACGAGAGCAATTCGAGCATTTTAATGTAATTTATTTTGTAAAACGAATGTGTATCGCTGATACGGACGCTTGGGCGCTTTTATTTTAACATCTTTTGATGGATTGTTTTTAAAAAGAAACGCCAGGCGAGTCTTTTAAATGGGGGAAAAGCTGTGCCAAATGTTTCTGCTTTATTTAAAGTATTGGTCGTTATTAATCAAACTTCAAATATAGCTTTCTTTTGTTTTGAGGATGCCGTTCGCGTAAGCATAATGATAATCTCTGGCTGGAATCTACTCGTATACAGTCTACGTATTTTGATTAAGTTAAATATAATTTTAGTTTAAGAAACATCGTAAATACTTCGCAAGTCGTTTTTTTTTTAAGCCATCTAAAGTCACATCATAAGGAGACCTCAAGACGCCCACGGACTAAAATCCTATAAACCGTCTCTGTTTCACTGTTGGCCCAGCGTGCCTTTACCGCTAAGTCCGAGTCGTGGCTACGGAGTTAAGACACTTGTTCGCCGCGTTACATGCCCAAGTCGTCTTTATTTGTATTTATTTCAAATTTGACTGCGTATAACTTTTTATATAATATAAAATAACACTATTAATGATAACTTTGCACTAGTTGTGTATTGTGTGGTGCTTATCTTTCCCCGCGCGACCTGTACTTAAATTCCGTAAGATATCAAATTAATAAGAATAATTCTTTATTGCACACAAAATATAAAATAATGTACATAGGCGAGAATAATACCTTATAGTATTCTCTACCAGCTGGCCTTTGGGAGAGTGAGAAATTATTATAATGGGTCATCATCATCATCATCAGCCTGTATCTCTCCACTGTTGGATATAGGCCTCCCCGAAGGCACGCCATTTTACACGATCTTCTACCACCCTCATCCGTCCCCCACCATCGACCTTCCTCAGGTCATCCGTCCATCTGACGGAGGGTCGTCCCACTCTGCGTCTTCCAGTACGTGGTCTCCACTGCATCGTTCATCGCTTCTGCAAAAGACGTGTCCAGCCCATTTCCACTTCAACTTGCTAATTTTGAATTTATAATGGGTGCAGAGTAAGAAATAAGAATAATAATAATAGTTAAAATCAATCATAAATATACCATAGTAAGTATAAATAAAATACCAATATATAAATATGTCTTACAATATAATATATATGTACTTAAATTAAATAAAGACTAATATAATAATTATCTATGTCAAGATTTGGAAATTAGATGTAAATTTGTTTTTTACATCTAATTTCCATACCCTCTGTATGTAATTTTTAATTCTTTCAATAAAGTTTAAAGACGGAGCCTGTCTAAAAGACAAAGGTAGCCTGTTCCATTGGCTAACTGCAGAAACAGTAAGAGAATCTGAATATCTATTGGAAGAGTAAAAAGGAATTGAGAGTTGATTGTTATAGATTCTAATAGTTTTTTTTAGACAAACAAGGATGTGTTTAGCTATGTAATTGTGTTCGTATAAGATCAAGTGAACACGAATTTACACGCATCAAAAGGTACATGTCATTTTGTAATCTCAGAATAATCCGGCATTTAAAGCCCGGTAGCTTCAACATCAAAAAATCAACCATTTTACAGATTAACGTAAATATAATAATATAGGTACAGTCAAGTGCACTAAAAAATCCACAAAGGAGAGCCTCCTTTAAAATCCAATCAGTTGAAAAAACCGCAAACCATTGTTACCTGGTCATTATGTGAAATCATTCCCATAAATAAGAATTAAGTCATGTAAACAAATATAAATAAAAAAGGGTGATTCGTTAATTGATGTATATTACGGTACCATCGAGGAAACAAGTCAATCGGCGTGTGTGATTCGAATTAGTCCTACAACTTGTGTTTTGGTTATGCTATAAAGTTGTTAGGGCAATATCGCTTTTCAACATGGACCTATATAGAAACCGGGCTGGATACATTTTTTTATAACCACCAGTTATTTTTTAGTGTTTCCCCATTCCTATAACTTGGAGTCTTTCAAACGAAGTGTGAAAAAGCATCTTTACAGGCCGGCATAGTGGTAGGGACTGATGTCGGTCGTCTGAGGCTAGCGTCAGTTGCTCCCATTCTTGGACCTCGCGTACCGCTTACCATCAGGTGGGTGCGGTGTCACATGTCGTGCTCAGTATTAAAAAACAAAAAAAACAAATACGGTCTAGCGCTTAAATATATTTATTTAAACTCAGAGGTACCGGATTCGGTTCCTGTTCATCACAAATAAATAAAATAAATTGTTGTGTTCTCGAGTTTGGTACGCTAGAGACATCGATGAAAGCTACTTGTCATGTTGGGCCTATAGTAAAGCTGGCTAAATGTAAACCCGCTTAATGAAAAAAGTAAAAAAAGAACGTGGTTTCTGACCACTCCGGAAGGAATACGGTAATGATGTTTATTACTCTTTTTTTACTTTAGTTTTCTAGGTATCTTCTTCTTCTTCTATCAGAGATCGGATATCATTATTTTTAGGTTGGTTGTTAGAAAATGCCTGTCCATTAAGCCCGCCTTTGTCAATTTTACTTCAATAAAGTATTTAACATTGAACTGTCCGGAACACAACCGGGTCCAACGCATTGTTAGTCAATTTTACTTCAATAAAGTTAATTGTTAGTCAAAAATCGCATTTTAATCGGTTTTATATATATAAGTCAATATTATTTTTACACATGGACTAACTTTTTACCTAAATCGTTTGTTTATGTGCAAGTTATGGTCAAATTATATTTACAAAAGGTCCTAGCTTTATGAATTTGGTGCTGTACCTAATTATTGAAATATATTGAGCGTTTTATTGTATTGCGTTTATTATTCTACGTTTTATAATTTACATTTTATTATGTTTTTATTTATAAGTTTTTGACTCAATAAATCTCTTTATCTCAATTGTATTTTAATAAATAAGGAAAGGCATGCACGATGGTTCGGGCATGTTGAAAGGATGAGCGATGAAAGATTGACGAACCAGATATATAATGCGAAAGTTGTGGGTGAAAGAGACCCTGGCAGACTGAGACTCACATATCACGATCATATAAATAAAACACTGACTGAAGGTCATTAAAAAGTCTTCGTAACCAAAGGGCATGTATGAAGAGGTTAATGAATGTCGACGAAGCGAAAGAGGTATGTCGTGATCGTGTCAAATGGCGCTCAATTGTCTCTGCCTACCCCGCAAGGGATCTGGCGTGAAGATATGTATGTATGTATATTTTAATAAAGAAATTACATTACATACAGTACATTATTTGTACGTTATTATTATACGGTGGTGACTCGGTTGTAAGAACGCTTTACTAAAATTCCTACAACGGTCGGTTCAAACCCCCCCAGCATGTACTAATGAGAAATACACTTTTCTTGCGTAAATTTATCATAGATTTACAACACCACCGTACCAGTGCCTCGAAGAGCACTTTAAGCCGTCGATCCCGGTTCCACTAATAACAACTTGTAGAATCGTTAATAAATTGTCATTAAAAATGAAGGCTTTGCTCGTGTGAACGGCGACACGAAATTAATTTTATTTTAATTTTGCTACATCTCCTAAGGTGCATTTAATTTGCATCGTGTAAAGGGAAAAATAATCTTCATGAAATGCTCAAGCCAACTAAAGTATTTAAAATTAAAGGGATTAATACCTTATTTGTGTAAATAGCCTTCCAATTACCGCTTTATAATTGCCTATTTCTTAATGTATTAAACTGGATATAGTATGTTATCCTTAAGAGATAGATATAGAGATAGATAGCCATCGCGGACTTTTCTGTAGACCTATATAAGATACACAATTCCGCCATACACTATATTATCTCAAAGGGTTAAGGCAGCGTTTTCTTTCATTGATATCTCCAAAGACGTTATTTTTATTTTTATTTATTTTATTGATTTTTCCGCAAATATCTTTAATGTATAGAAAAACTTAACAAATTATATACTAAAACCTTCCTCGAGAACCACTCTATCGATTGGTGAAAACTACATGAAAATCGGTACATGAGTTTTTGAGTTTATCGCGAACAGAGAAAGAGACGCGGCGGAGGACTTTGGTTTATAATATGTAGTGACTTCTCAATGATGTGAAGATGCGTAGTATCCATATCATCATCATCATCATCAGCCTGTGTCCATCTGGCGGGGGGTCGTCCCACTCTGCGTCTTCCAGTACGTGGTCTCCACTCCAGAACCCGTCTACTACATCGTTCATCGGTTCTGCGGCATGTGTCCAGCCCATTGCCACTTCAGCTTGCTAATTTTAAAAGCTATATCGGTAACTTTGGTTCTTTGACGGATTTCAACGTTTCTGACTTTATCTTTTAGTGAAATCCCGAGCATAGCTCTCTCCATAGCTCGCTGAGCGACCTTGAACTTGTGGACCAGAACTACCGTCAGTGTCCACGTTTCTGCACCATACGACATTACTGGAATAACGCACTGGTTGAAAACTTTTGTCTTCAAACACTGTGGTATATTCGATAGGAAGTATCCATATAGCCAACAGCATACTCGTAAAACATATAAAGTAAAAATGGTATTATTTATAATAAAATGTATTTTGTATTTTTTTATTTAACAGAATAGGTACTTTTTAAGTTATCAAGGGCCGCCCGGGTGCAATGACGCGAAAGGAAACATTTTAACAAAATTAATGTCCACTTTTGCGTCAATTTTAGCTTTCACTAAACAAATTAGTTTACAAATCAGAGATTTCTTTATTTGACCGAACGATCTTTATTAAAATGTTCCGTTTCATTACAATTCTTAACGAGACAACTCTTTCTTGGCGTTTGATACAAAAACAAGGCTTAGCACAGTGTACTGCGTTATGATATCGACATAACGCCAACGCGACATAAACATAAAGAATACACGGATAAAAAAAATCTTGCAAATCCTAAGTCTAGATACATTGACGCTACGATAACGCAATCTGAAATGCTGATTTTATTGGACTGTTTGACGACCTGTGAACCATTGGCCCGGACGAATTTAATTATTGTTGTAAATAATTTTACAATTGGTCCAAGCAAGAAACTAAGAAAGTTTTAATTATTTCTTAGAAAAAAATACATAAATAATGACATCTGTATTAGTACTACTTACATATTGAGTTTAGAGGCCAAAGGAGGACTCTATAAACATCTATATCTATTAAGCAATATGTTTAGCTTAATTGTAAAATTGGTATATACTCGTATACGAGTGAACTGCCTCCGTGGTCTAGCGGTTAAGTCCGTGGATTTCGATTCGGAGGTACCAGGTTCGATTCCTGGTCGGGTCACAATAATATTTAATAATTTAAATAAATGTAATTAATATTTAATTTATAAATGTTCCCAGGCCGCTTGGAACATCCCTTTAATTAATAAATAATACTAATCAATACTAGACATTTCAAACAATAGTTATGATTGTGCCCGTCTGTTAGCATCTACCCAGGAAGCTGTTACCACCAAACCTTAAATGAGTTTATAAAGAGAAGTTTATGGTCTGCTAAAATCCCGTCCGTCCTTGAACCATCAGGTCTTTCACGTATACAAATTACAGTATTTATAAAAGTACGATGTTTTTATTTTATTTAATTTATTTAAAGAAATATTTTATCTTTGTAACTCTACCTGCCGGACGAATGGGTAAAGAATCGGACCGATTCATCCGGTCGAATGGGTCTTGCATTTATAGATCTCTTTGACTTTTAATTAGTTTGCTCGTTATAATTTTCTGATTGAAATATTCTTTCCATTTCCTTTTAAAAGTTAACTGAATAATGAACAGTAGTCCAGCCCCAGCACGATAAAACACCAATATCAAATTGAGATAATTTCGATTTAAAAAAAAAATATATGTATACCCAAGCTATCAATTTGTAGGCCGTTACGTCGCACCTTATGTTGCTGTCTAAAATACATTACTTAAGTTCTCGATTCGATATCGGAGTTTGATTGCGCTTGGGTTGGTACCTAGGTTTATAATACTAGTTATAAATTATACGCAAAATTAAATTATACATTTTTTTTTTACAGGACGGCATATCCTATACCTAAAAACAACCGTGGTTATAATTTGGTATATAATTTATTCTACCATATAGTAGATTTAGTAAAAAAAAAACTATGTCACTGCGGTAACACAATTTAATTACGTGAGACAACTAAAATATATTATAACTTCTTCTTAATAAAATTAAAAACAAAAAAAACTCATTAAAACAATGCATTCATAATGTTTGATTATAGAATAATTAATTTTCTGTATTAAAAGTAAATGCAATCTAATAACGAAATTACAAAAACAGGTTTATAAAATCAAAAAGTTTTTATTAACAAAACATCGATCGGCATCACATTCAAAGAATAAAACACCTTACAACCAGAACCCAACATGATAAAAAAAACAAATGTCAAGTGTTCGATATTTTTTTAATCGTGAAGGCACTGGCACATAGTTTTTGGTCCAGCGGGCTTCGCGTCAGCTGCCAGTCAGCTTCGGTACGGGACCACCACGTCGCGTGGTATCGGATGACCGACTCTATCGGTTTATGCGACCTTGGTACCTATGGCCCATCTACTATTACTAAACGACCCTTTTTACTGTTATATATTTTTTTCCTGTTAATATTATTTATAATCAACAAATAAAATTGTACATTAAGTTTGTCATTTGCCATTATAGTTTTGGACCACTGAAGCTTATAGGTTAAAGTTACATATATGTACATTTGTCTGTACTCCCAGGCAGCCAAACATTCCTATAACCTGGAGTGCTTCAATCGAAGTGTGAAAAAGCATCGGGACGCGGTCGTCAGTGGCTGGCGTCAGTTGCTCTCTTTTCTTTCTTGGACCCGCGTACCGCTTACCATCAGGTGGGCGCGTTATCACATGTCGTGCTCAGTATGAAAAAAGTTTTCTTTTAAGATCACATAATAGGTCGTGGCTCGGTTGTAAGAACGCTTTCCTTAAAGTAAGTAGGAGTAGGTTAAGCCGTCGGTCCCGGTTCCACTAATACTAAATTGTAAAATCCTTAATATATTGTCATTAAAAATTGACATTAGATCCACGCCCACCCGTCTGGCCAACGTGGCGAGTGTAGGTCAAATTCTCCAGATATATAGCCGTTTTCAACAAGTTATGTAAAGAATCAAGCTTTTATAGTCACATTTTTGATTTCTTTAAATAAAAATATTTTAACGATAAAAAACCCGGATGCATTCTTTTTCATCTTTATTCTCACCCACACAAACCGGGCACGGTGAATCCATCAATTAGATCTAAAAAAAATCTTCTAACCAAAACAAAAATTGCAGGTATCATCAATAAACAGGGTACTTCGGAACCTTGCCGCCCAGAAGGAGAAGACCAGTAGCCAGCCGCCTTCAGATTGTTCAACCCCAGGAGTGTACGAGCGGCTGAGACTCCTGGGCACACCTGGAGCCGCTCCCGCTTGGCCCAGGGCTCCGTGGCCCACACAAATAGACACTAGGACACCCCCCTACCAGCTGCATAGCTTGAGCCCAGGCCCACAAACCATAGGATGCAATGGAGGAAATGATATGGGGGTTTTAAAAAAAGGTTAGTGAATTATTTTGACGTATTGAACGTTTGCCTATGAGAAAAATGATGTTGTGATAATCAACAACAATTATGATTTGATTATTAGTAATTATAGTATATTAATTAATAAGTACAGACTGATGGTGGTAATTTGCCCAGTCTGCCGGGGCGGGGAAGTATCCACCGTTCGTGCCGATAAACCCAGTAAAATGCATCCACACGTTTCCGAATCAGGCTCGAATTGCCGTTATGTCCAGTCAAGCCAGCATAGTGTTAGGGACTGATGTCAGTCATGAGTATCTGATTCCAGTCGCTAACATTCATGGATCTCAGTCACATGTCATGTTTTTTTTTTTTTTTAAAGTTAGAAATTTATTTATAAACCAAAGAATATATTTAAATATTTATTCATTCCTAATAAGTATCCCGAAGGATTGAGCTAATCCGGATTTAAGAAGCTGCGGAATTGCAATCCCTAGTCTCTTCACTGCTGAATATATTCAGGCCTCCCCAAGATGTTAATTCTGTTATCAAGGTTCAGTTGTATCATTCCTCATACATCTTAAAGTAATAAATTTCGAGCACCAATAAGAAAAATAAATATCTTCGTAGATATATCTAATTAGCCAAAAAGGATGATTACTTTGTCGTGTCTTTTTTTTACTTCCATACGACATAGTATTTAAAGCCCATTTAATATAAAATAAAATAATAAACTATTAAAGCTTATGTACAATCCGTTAAATAAATAAAAAACACGATAAAAGCGCGTACAACGTATGTACTCGTTATGGGTAGGTATTGTTGCATAACAAAAAAAAACTCTGCTCACATAAGCTGTCATTTCCCGCCTGCAAGCGCAACGACGGTTTTAATTTTTTCCATGTAGCAACATTTTGATAGTCGATTTGCCCCTCCACAAAAGTGGGGGAATCCCCCGGGCGAGCGTCAGAAACATTACTGGACCCATCGGCGTGGAAGATTTAATTTTCATTTTTATCAAATACATTCTGCCTTTGTACTGGGCCTGTGGTATCCAATTAGGCGGAGGTTTTCGGTACATTTTACCAACTTGGAGTTATGGAATTTTTCATTGAGCAACTTTTCGCGTTTGTGTGAAACAATTTGGCTTTTAGGGAAAGCCGTTCGACGTTCTTGTTACAACATTTATGTAAGATGTTACCAATATATTTTAATTAAAAGTCAGCGGAATCTTTGGAAAATTACTCTAGATCTATAACGGTCTATGTATTTATATCTTTGCTATTATAATCTGTTTTTTTGTTTAATATTTATTATACGAGTATCTACATACATAATATTAAGTATGTTGAAAGGATTATTTGTGGATTATTGATCTGTCAGATTTAAATTGTCTTATCAAACATACCCCAGTGTTTTAAGACGTAAGTTTTCAACCACTGCGATCTTCCAGTACTGTCGTATGTGACGTTAAGCGGAAAAACAAGAAAATTTAAGCAATGGAAGTTAATATATTAAGGAAAATTAAGTTAACAAAATAAGAGCAAAGAGTTTACAATTATTATATGTTAGAGTTTAGCAAGATCTTGCATAATTTATTTTCCAAATTTTGCTGTGTTAACTTTTTTTGGGGTTAGGTTTTTGTTTTCAATAAATTTTATTTGCTTCGTGTCCATAATTTTGAATATTATTTTGTTCCTAAATAACGTTTAGGTATTTGAAACTTGGGAGAGCTCGTTTGCAAATAATTTTATTTTAGTATACCTAAATCCTACCTATACCTAATGCTTCCTAGGTCTAGCGGTTAATTCTATGCATTTATACTTGGAGGTACAGGGTTTGATTCCTGGTAGGGATACAATAGATTATTTAATTTATTTGTGATATTTCTCAAGTTTGGTACACTAACTCGCGGAGAGAGATTTTCTTATTACAATTGGAAAATAAAATATATATTTGATTCAGAGTAAGAGTCTTGCAGAAGTCTTGCGAGACTCTTGCGCAAGACCAAGACCAAGATTAGGTGTGCAAGACCAAGACCAAGACCAAGATTAGGTGTGCAAGACCAAGACCAAGACCAAGATTAGGTGTACAAGACCAAGACCAAGACCAAGATTAGGTGTGCAAGACCAAGACCAAGACCAAGATTAGGTGTGCAAGACCAAGACCAAGACCAAGATTAGGTGTGCAAGACCAAGACCAAGACCAAGATTAGGTGTGCAAGACCAAGACCAAGACCAAGATTAGGTGTGCAAGACCAAGACCAAGACCAAGATTAGGTGTGCAAGACCAAGACCAAGACCAAGATTAGGTGTGCAAGACCAAGACCAAGACCAAGATTAGGTGTGAAGACCAAGACCAAGATTAGGTGTGCAAGACCAAGACCAAGACCAAGTTTAGGTGTGCAAGACCAAGACCAAGATTAGGTGTGCAAGACCAAGACCAAGACCAAGATTAGGTGTGCAAGACCAAGACCGAGACCAAGACCACCCATTCTGATGCAAGACCAAGACCAAGACTAGCTAAGTCTTGGTCTTGGTCTTGCTTTGTGCAACACTAGTAGCGTCGCTTGTCGCGAGAATAATGTATGTAATAATAACACGCGAAAGATTAAAAAGTTTAATTGGCAAATTTATGTTAGCAAATTGGATCTCGCATATTGTTGGCAAGTTGACTGTACCTATAGTAAAGGATTATTTTGTATCAAAGTGCACCCTGAGGGCTGGCTCTGGTAGTGACGTGTGCAATCAAAACTGCGCCCAGTTACCCTTTGTACACAACCTGAGAGTTATTTATCAAAAAACACATTATACAAAAGTTAATGTTATTAATAAATTGATAAATTCGTGGTTGTAAGAGGGCCGTGTCCGCTTATAATCTAAATAAAAATATCTATAATTGCTATGTCAAATTAAACATATTATAATCGTGGCTGTAAAAGGGCCGTGTCAGTTTATAATATAAACAATAATTAATTATTAATACTTAATGATAACCAAACTAAATTCGTGGCTGTAAATAGGCTATGCCTGACTTAAGATCTAATATTATTAATATGTGAAGCTGATTTCTATGCAATTGTATATTATATGTATTATATATATATATATATGCGGCATGTTCCAGTTCGCGCGACTGCATTGACCTTTAGTGTTGGGCGTTGCAGAGACGAACCGTTATTTGTTCAGCGGCGATTGAACCGTTTTTAGTTTCGAACTAAAACAGTCTTCGTTGCGTGAATTACAGGTCTATTCTATAATAAAATATGTAACCTTATTGTAAAAGAAAGAGATTCCTTTATATTATTTATATTTATTCGAACGCCTCCGTGGTCTAGTGGTAACAAACGTTGCCGTGAACTCGGGAGGTCGTGGGTTCGATTCCCACCGGGGGCAAGTTGTACATTGTATAATTTGTCTCGGTCTGGGTGTTTGTATGTATAATATGTATACATTTACAAAAAAAAAGTATAATATGTAGTTTATCAACCATCTAGTTTCTGTAACACAAGCCTCGTAGCTTACCACGGAAATTAGATGGCGCTGTGTGACCTGTCTGGAAATATTTATTATTATTAAAGTAAATACGAGTATACTTGGTTAATTTCTAAATTATAAAGTACTTAAATTACATATAAATTTAACGAACCATTAGGTATTTAATTTTAATCTATATCACCAACCGCAACAATTTCACTGAAAAATATATAACCTTATATAACCTGTTTTTGTTTATTGTGTTCGTTATTTTCTTAGAGCCGCCAGCTTTAAAACCAGTTGCAACGAGAACCATTTCCCCGGAAACCAGTTGCGTTCCGTTTTTAAAAAATCCGACAACGATCCACCACTATTGATCTCCCAAACAATGTCTATGGTCGCGTGACGCGGTCGTTTAGGGCACCATATAAATTCACACTAAGCAGTTGGTCGACAACAACATCCGAATGCTACCTTTAGATGGCGCGCTTAACAAGTCGTCCCATTGCAGCTTCTCTGGTGCACTTATGTAGAAGGTAGTCCATTCTCTGGTCAGTCACCTACCACGCAATAACAAAAAAAAAATTTTAAAATTATTCATGAGTAATCATATTTATTTAAATGTCCGAGTTCATTTTAAGGGGCTCACATATCATAATCAAACAGGAACTCATTGCAAGCTTTCGAATTAAGCTGTTAGCCATGTAAAGCGAAAGGGGTGAGACTACCCATTCAACTTATAAAGTTTAACCCGCATTCATTTTGGGTTCGTTTGACCTTCAGACTCGCTAGTGTTAGAATATTATTTGCGAAATCACCGATAATGGTCATTCAATTGATTTGAGACTACAACGCTACTCGTTGAGGTTTGGGAACGTCACTACGACGGTTGTCACTTTTATTTATTACTAGGTAATATATATATATTTAATACTATGATTAAACATTTAACTAATTGCAATAAGTGTTAAAGGCGGGTAATTCCCACTTCTTAATCCTTAAGTTCTACCTTAAATACAGTTATTTTTGTGGGTGAGGCGGCTACTTTAAACAAGGCACTAAGTAATTAATTACCTGCCCTAAGACTAAGCTAAGCTGGCCAGACGGGTTGGCGAGGGTTTAATGTCAATTTTAATGGTAATTTATTAAATTATTCCACAAGATGGTATTAGTGAATCTGAAATTGTGGTGTTGTAAATCTATGAATAATGTCAGTAAGAAAAGTTGATGTCTCATTGGTACATGCCAGGTTTCAAACCGCGACTTATTTTAAAGAAAGTGTTCTAACAATCGGACTACCACCGCTTACGTAAAATGGCTATTTTGCATCAACATAACTTCGGTTTAAAATAATAGGATAGGTAAAACATTATTTTTTTTACCTCTTGCACTGAATTTGTTGGAAGGTTTATATAAATTAATATTTGCCTTTGTAGTATAGAGGTTAACTTAGACGCTTTGATTCTTGGTCGGGTTACATAAAAACATATAATTTATTTATTCTCGAGTTAGATACAATCAACGAGCCATGATAAAGGGCCTATAGTAAAGTTGGTTAAATATATGCTTCTAAAAAAAGCGTAGTTTCTGACCACCACGGAAGAGATACGGTCGTGATGATACTTTGCTTCTTCTATTTTTTAATTGATATTACTTTTTATTTAGCTTTATTATTCTTGCACCCGTATTCCAAGACTCAAAAGCTCCTCCACTCAACATTTCCTTCCAGCTGTCAAATTAAAATTAAGTTTCTGTAATTGAGACCAGCTTACTCGATATTGGCAGAATTGTTGTATATACGACATCTGACGCCATTAAATAAAAGAAGAAGAAGAAGAAGAGACCAGCTTACAGTTGACCTTCAAAATAAAGCTGTTGGATCGGCTATATTTTTAACTTTATTGGTAACTATTACAGAAACTTTATTTTTGTTTGACAGTTGGAAGGATATAACGTTTTTTTTTAAGTGTCTTTAAAGGACATTGTACAGAATACATCAGCCCTAAACACGTAATTTATTTACACAATATATGTCCATAACAGAGTTCATAACCGAGTTGGGGATCAACAAATTCAAAGTGTTGCAGAATTTGATGCTTTTTAAGGTGTAATTCACGTCAATATCGTCCAAACACACGTAGGGAGTTCACAGCGCGGGAAAACCGCAAAAAATAAAGTGTAACTTCTGCCTCATATACTCGTATAGAGTGAAATTTATCGTTTTCCATAATTATTCACAACGTATCACATTATTAAACAAAATAACACCACTTTTGACTAACAATATCCACAGTAAACTAATTTACAAAACGAAAAACTTGGACTTGACATGTCCGTGCAAAATGACGCGAAGAACTCTGGAAATGTTGAAGGGAGAAGGCGCTGAGAAGAAGAAGATGGGTTTTAGATTATGTTAAGTTAAAGGCATCCAAACTATGACAAATTCAGAATTCCAATTAATTCGAATGCTATAAAAATTTAATAAGGTCGAATTTTATTGGTCCAAAGGTTTCAGACCCTAAAGGGGTAACATACACCGGCTCCCTAATATTGTATTTAACAGTAGTTAAGGCCCCCATACACGGAGATAAGCTCTGGAACTAATTTTATTTTCACTTCCCCCCACACACGGAGAGATTTGGCGTATATCTTTAGTGAGGGGCTAACTTTAAGTGGAGGTGACTTTTATTTAACTGGTCCTATATTTTTTAAAACTGTTGCATCATTATTACTGACTTATGTTTGTATTTATGTATTATTAATATAATAATATTTAGTCATATTGTAAAATAATAATTGTACTCAACTCAAACAATTTTCTTCCTACATACGAAAGAGTTATCTCCACACTAATTGCGCGCTAAGGATTTATCAAAATCCCCACACTTGGCTAAAACGCTCGAATCGTTTTGATCACCATCGCCCTAACGAGGATATCGACGTTATATTATGTTAAATTTTGAACGTTTATTTTTTAAGCAAATTGTTTTTTTTTATTAATATTGTGCCTATTCAACTACGCGTATTTTAATACTTACATAATACAATTATATAAATGCTTATAAGTACCTAACATTTATTGAAATACAAACGTAAAACGACTATTACATATAAAAAAATATCTATCTAAGTTGATAAGACAAGTTTAGTACATTAGGCTGCGTTATTAGTTTATTATTCTAATACTATGTTTTCAAATAGTTACATTAGTATTAGTAATTAACTTTAAGCAACCAGGTCTTTCTCTTTACTCTGTATAGTATTAGTAATTAAATTACGGGCGACTTCTTAAATAATTTGACTACTTTCCAAAGTTTTTCTCGAAATCCTCTAAATGAAATGCCTTCATCAGCGCGTGAAAGATCATTTTTATCCTAAACTTAATTACTGAATACTAATGCTTGCTTAAACTTAATTAGTAACACTAATGTTACTATTCCGTTCATAAGTGAAACTAACTAATTCTGTATTAAAAACTCGTGATTTTGAGACTGATTAAGACTGATTATTGTTGATTTGCTGGTTTGAAATAAATATTATACCTAACTATAACTAACTATTAACCTTAAATCATTGTATTTTTCCTCCATTTACTTAAAGCAAATTTTCATAAAATACTTCAAAGGCGGTTGCCGGCGAATGTGACCGGACCCGGCCGGGTTGAAAAACATACCGGGTTGCAATCTCTAGTGGCAACCACTCCGCAATGTAAACAGTCACGATGATACTCTAATAATGTTTTACTCGATTATTATTTGTGCCGAATTAAATTAGAAGACGAAATTAAACCGTAAGAAAACAAATAATCATACAAATAAGGTGTGGACCCCAACCCTAAATAAATGCATTAACTGTGCCAAACTAAGGAAAAGTCACGGAAAATACCATTATGTCGTTGTAGAGACACCATACTTTTAATGTCCTCTCACTCTTAAGAAGGTTTAGCATATGTCCTTCCCTCTCGCTCGTACAATCCAATAAATTAAAAAGATTTTTCAATTCTGATTGTACTTGGGAGAAAGGCAGCATATCAACTTTCTAGGAAATTTAATTACGGACATATTTTCATTTATATTTCTAATTTTAGACAGAGAATCATTAAAAATATTGAATGTGCGAGCGAGAAGGGTGCAATAGAGACTACTCTTGTAAAAATAATAATTTATTTTTTTACATTCCTTTCTTTTTTATTATTGTTTTTCAAATACTCTATTTACGACTAATTTTACCTATTTACAAGTCTTTGATTATGAACTAAATATTTAATAGATAATACCGATTAATATGTTCGTATTATACGACTAAACACAGTTATATATTTTCATGTTTAAAGCTATAAATATATTTTTTTAAATGCTGTTTGGAAAACGAACATATTCAGCTCCGAAATGACCCACTGCAAAAAAAAACATTTTATTTATTTTACTCCACGTTATTCGAAATTCAAAAATAAGGTACTTTTAGGTTGTGCTATGGAAAAGGTCACCCTACTCTAGATAGAGACAAGGAGAATCCTGGCTATATGTTAGAGGGAGAAAAAACAAAGTCTGCTCTCATGAGATAACGCGAAAGAAAAATGTCCCGTACATTTCTTTGAAACGTTATAGGGTTGCCAATTCTATTAGTTTTTTCTACTTGTGACATGATAGTGTCAAGGTGCCAACTCAAGGTGTCGGCAAACGTATACGATACGTACATGTAGATAGGTGACGTAGTCGTGTCAAAATGGACGATAAACTAGTGCTAGGTTTACAATAATTTGCATAGAGCAGAAAGTTGACTACATTACAAATAAAATACTAAAGACCCTTCCGATGTCCTACAAAGAAAAGTTCAAAAGTAAAAAAAAAAAACATTATTATATTCTTTGCGAGGTAAAGTAGCAATGGGCCGGATATATACATATATCTGCCGCAAAGCTGACGAACAATGAGGCAAACGGGTTGTAAAGTGGAGACCACGTATATACGGGAAGAAGTATATGCGGATGAACTGAAGAAGGTCGTTGGTGGTTTAATGAGGGTGGCGAGACTTTGAGGAGAGGTTCGAGCAGTGGATAATATACAGGCTGTTAATCATTATTTTAGTTTTAGTTTAATAGATATATATATATATATATATATATATTTGTTTATATATATTTTTTATTATTTAAGTTAAAAGTTCGCTTCAATATGTTATTGAAAATATATGTTGTTGGTAAGTACTTTTCATGAAATCTGGCTCACATATTATTAATACTTTATTGGCCATGAAGATCCCATTTGTATTCCAAATGTTAAATAAATTTAAAAAATATTTTATTAGTCGTAGTAATAATAATATAGGTGTCATCCGTATTCCTGGACTTTGCGAGCACGAACTTTACTCAGATTAAAAATCAGCTGTAAAAAAACCCACTAAAATTACAACGCTTACAACCCTATTCAAAGATATATCGTTATTATAAGGACGGGGAACATTTTAGGTGTTGCCAGCGGACTGAATTAGTGAGATATATGCCCCTTCGCCATTGTTGCATATTTATAAGTTTCTTTTAGTTAAACATCTAGTGGTAACTACAATATATGGTGTCTAGAACCTATCGCTTTAATGTATTTTAAAACTCTGGACCAAGCTACATATAATTTTTGATTTAAAATAAAAAAATACCTAACTGAGATTTATGAAACGTGCTGGGATTTGGCCTAGACATAAATTTAGGCTTCATTATCAAAGCCTCTAGAACACGAACGCATTATTAACATTTAAAGGTTTGGAGAGTTAATCTCTCTGGCTAGTGTGGCCAGTGTAGGCCAAATTCTCCAGGATTATGTCTAGTAGGACTTAGTTTTGTGGGCTGTGATGAGCAAAGCAATTTCAAATTCCAAATTATTTATTTGCTTGAGACTCAAGCATTATTATGCATTAGCCATATTGTGTTGTTTTTGCTTCTCTATATCATACATTTAATCTCTTAAGTTTGTTTAGTTGTGGGTCAATGATTTTGACATTCTTTGCGAGTATAAAATCTTGTGTAGGGTGAATGCACACATTATCGGCAGTCAAGAGTTATGACGTCACGCGCACCCAGTAATAACCGACTTATTTATAGCCCGAGATAGTGGGCTATTCTTATTTCGACTTAAAAGTGAAATAAAAAAGAAATAGGATTAGATAGCTACGAGGCTACTCGGCGCCTAGATTTTTGCGAAGCCCATTCAGCCAGTTTTTCGAACGTATTTTTGGTACTTAATTATTTCTTAAGTAAAAATATCTTAGGAAATACTTAAGAAATAATTAAGAAGGGTACAGTCATTTACACAAATTAAAACAAATCATTCTATAAGTAAAGTACTATCACGACCGTTTCCCTTCCGGGGTGGTCAGAAACCACTCTTATAAATAAGCGGATTCACATTTAGCCAATTTTACTATAGACCAATCATGACAAGTGGCAAGCTCGTCGATGTCTTCAGCGTACCAAACTCGAGAAATATCACAAATTAATTAAGTATTAACTCAATGTATTTTTTTACATTAATAAATATTTTCGTGTCCCGACCGGGAATCGAACCCGGTACCTCCGAGTCTAAATCCACTAACTTAACCGCTAGACCACGGAGGCAGTTCATCAATCATTCTATAACTTTAAATAATATACATACGAGTATTTGTGTTAAGTTTGCGAGAGATGTGTGTTTTTACTAAATAAATTTAGTATTGTGGAATTTGTTTGTAAAATCCGATTTGACTTAAGAAAAACTTAAATTAGCTAGGAAATAATTAAGTAGAGTTTCGAGAAACCGGCTGATTGTCGTTGTAGAATATTTCTTTTAATGATGATACTTGACGAGAAATGCGAAGTTATTAATAATTTAAGTCTTAAAATTGTTCCACACTGTGTAAATGTTTTTAGGTGCGAAATTCAAATAAAGATTAGATGAATAAACGATTTTTATGGAAATATAATGAATTTATTCGAAGGAATATAATTAAAACTACTTAAAGAGTAAAAATTAAATATAAACTAAACCTAATAAAAAATAAACTATAAATAAAAAATGTCCTCTAGAGACGACCCTTCAGGGATAGTCCGAGGGAGGCTGGCAACATTTTCCCTCTGTATAGCGAGGCCAATACGTTGGCAGAAATAATTGCCAGCCTTCCTGTCTCCAGACTTTTCTGTTAGCCGTTTGGACAACTCCTTGGCCAGACGTATGGCTGAGTGTAACGATTTTTGTTGTATTATTATTATAAACAAAATGATAAATAATGATGAGAATTTTTAAAATAGTCTACAAAAAATAATAAACAAAGTTATAATAGAACATAGTGTAGGTTTAATTTATATTATTTTAAATCTAAAACAGAGTTTTTATTTCATTTTTATTTATTATATTTTTTGGATATATTCGGTCTCGTCATAATTAAAAGGTTTTGAACACTTTCTTGCTCAATGATTTGGTTAGTATATTTAATGTACTATTACCTAATTTTTAATCGAAGAAAATAAGGTACCTACAATGATTTAAAAAAATATATCAAAATATATTTATTTATTTAAAAAACGTTATTGCACAAAGTACAAAGGCGGACTTAATGCCCGAAGACATTCTCTGACAGCCAAACCTTAGGGACAAATTTAAACAATTATAGGTGTAAAAATATTAATTAATAAATAAAAATACAACTAAAAACTAAAATGAAGAAAAAACAAAATAAATATTATTATAAATAATAAATTTGCTCTAAATCGCTGCCAATGGGCAAAGTGCCAAGGATACTGGCAGCATTGGCACGTTAAATGGCAATGCTGATGCTTTGGCCCAAATATTGCCCAGCCCTTTTGTCTCCCGAGGTGTTGACGAGCTGTTTTGACAATTAACTTGATTTATGTATAGTATACACGAGAGCCGAGGTTATGATAATATATGCTGACAATTGCTGATAAACTGATTAACAAATGGACTTGGTGTCTCAAGTCGTGCTCTGATGATGACGTCATTGAGCCTATCTTCGTCCCTGGGTTTGGGTGCGGATCAAATAAAACGAGCGGACATTGGTTATTATTTTCATACAATCTATTGTTACATTTTATTTCCGTCATCACCTTTATTTTCTTCTCTTATCGAATATTCGGTGTCGCAGGAATCTTAGAGTACTCTGCTTACTTTTTTCTGTTCTTAATGAACCTGGGACGCCGAAATACCTCAAGGATAATTTTGCCTATCTCTCTTCGTTCCACGATAGATCTTTACGCTCCTCTCATAACTCTCTTCTTTCTATCCCTTCGCATAATTCTAGTTTCATTTCAAACACGTTTGTCGTTGTCGCCACTAATTTGTGGAACAATTTGCCTCTTAGCATCAGGCAGGTAACCAACAGATCGCTATTAAAAAAAATGGTCTATTCGCATTTCCTATCGCAATAAAGCTAGTATATTATTATGTATGTATGTAGGTTTATACGAGTATATAAGTATGTATTAGTACGTAGTATATTGTATATTTATACATCAAGTTAGTTATTAAATATATTTTTTTATTATCCTTTAATTTGCACCTACTTTTCAGTAAAGTGTTTAAAGTTATCCCAATGGTTGGCTATGATAAAATGTCTTGCGGCATTAAAGCCCGCCTTTGTCTTTGTGCAATAAAGTATTAAATAAATAAATAAGAACGTGTTTTACTTCCGTAGCATGCAGTTCGGCTTATTGTTAGTGAAACAACAAAATCAATTTGTAAATGCACATCGAACACGACCATTACCGGCAATGCACTGTCATAGACTAATTAATTATCAGACAATTGTCCTAGCTTTAATTCTAATACCGTTTAGCTTGTTATATATTTAATATCTTTGATTTCATGTTACTTTGCCAATTTGCCAAGTAACATCTTTCAAGTAACACCCACATACCGTAGTCACAATCCCTTCGCGTACCTATAAATTTGGTGACTCATACTATGAGATGTATATCTGTCGCACAATAAAGATGTGGAATGTATGAGTCCTTCAAGCGAAGTGTGAAAATGCATCTAGTCAAGCCGGCATAGTGTTAGGGACTAATGTCGGACATAAGGGTCTGATTCCAGTTGCTAACATTCATGGACTCTGCGCGCCACTTACCATCAGGTGGGCGCAGGGTCACATGTCGTGCTAGTATTTAAAAAAAAAAAAAAAAAAAACGCGTTAAGGAAAACATACAGATATAGAAAAAGCTTTATGCACATTTATAATGTCAGTATGGATATTAGAGTTGAAAATAAACTACAAATACCTAAATGAGTTTAATAACATGCGCGTCCCTTAGGGGTTGGCAGAGGGTTGCCATTTATCCAAACCATTAATTACCATATAATATGAATACCGAAGTATGTAATGGAGCTTCCACACAACAGTTACATACAGTTGTATAACATTAGTTAACATTTATTATTATCACAAGAAATACAAGAGTTATTACAGATTTCAAGATATTGTACACGTATGTAATGGAACTTCCAGACACCAGTTACATACTGTTGTATAACATTAGCTATCATTTATTTTTATCACAAGATATACAGGAGTTATTTCAGGATTTACCTAGCCAACCTGGCCAGCGTGGCGAGTATAGGAGTCTCCAGAATTTTCTGGAAGGCCCATCTCCAAAAGTGGAGTTCTAGGACTTCGCATTCTAGGAGCTGTAATGATGATTTCAGGATATTTCAAACTTATACGTAAT
This sequence comes from Tinea semifulvella, assembly GCA_910589645.1. Taxonomy (NCBI): domain Eukaryota; kingdom Metazoa; phylum Arthropoda; class Insecta; order Lepidoptera; family Tineidae; genus Tinea; species Tinea semifulvella. Next base: position 12,840,101 of record OU342592.1, on the reverse strand, counting down.
GGAGCTTCCACACAGCAGATACATACTGTTGTATAACATTAGTTAACATTATTTTTTTTCTAACAAAATATAAATACATATGTCTAGACTGTCATTTTTATTATTTAGTGAAAATTTGTTCATTGATGAGTAGTAAATCAAATCAGTTTTTTTACGTATTTACAATACTATCATCAATTACAATATAAGTCTTATTAATATAAGTCTTATTTTAACTTAAACATTCTTAAGCACATTCGAGCATAAACCTATTTTTTTTTGCCAAGATAAATATTGATTACTTCCGCAATGACTTTTAAAATAACATCAAATCTCTATGTTACAATTACGTCTATATTAATTAATAAAACATGTATTACGAATGGAATTGTAATTAAATATATATATACTTAAGCATTTTTTTATAATTCAATAGTATTTTTTAATATTAAGACTTCCGTTTTGTAAAACTGAGATATTTTTTAGGGATGGGCCGAAGTTCGCTTAAATCTGCCGAATATTCGGTAAAACCAGAATATTAAAATAACTAAGCTGTAGGTAATTAAATGACTAGAATATGACCTATATTAAAATAATATAATGATTGTCTGTATTATATATTTGTATATTTTTAATCAATCATTAAATTTCAAGTTAGTATATAAAACACCCCAAGTCATTATATAACTGTAGACAGGTGAACTGTCTCCGTGGTCTAGCGGTTAAGTCCGTGGATTTAGACTTGGAGTTACCGGGTTCGATTCCTGGTCGGGACACAAAAATACATTTAATTAATATTTTAGGAGACATCGACGAGCTTGCCACTTGTCATGATTGGCCTATAGTAAAGTTGGCTAAATGTGAATCCGCTTATTCATAAGCCCGGTTTCTGACCACCCCGAAAGGGAAACGGTCGTGATGATACTTTACTTTTTAATGGAATGTTGTTTTTTTTGTTCGATATTTTTTTTGTAATTAATACTATTTTTAAGCTATTTTGTATTAGGCTTTTTTGATTAATAAAATATTTGTATTTGAATTCTTCTTATAACATCATATAAAGTTGGAAATTATATTTTTTTAAATATCAAATAATGACAATAACGTTGTTAGAGCTTCAAACACCAAAAAAATTGTAGGAAAGTGTAAAAAATAAATTAAAGTATTAACAGGACCACACATTTGTAAAGGAGCTAGTTCATATTTAAACAACTTTACTATACGAGTAGGCCCAACATGACAAGTGGCATGCAATATAAAATATATTTTTGAGTTCTCGGCCAGGAATCGAACTCAGCACGTCCGCGTTTAAATCTACGATCTTAACCGCTAGACCACGGAGGAAAATGTAATATAAATAAAATAATGTTATCGTGTTAAATAATGTTTTATATCTGTTGTGTGGGAGTACCTTAAGACGAGAGAAGCACTCCCAAAATAGAAGGGCACTCGCAGACTATACGGATACCTACGATGTCTAGATCAAAGGGCCGCCGCCGCCCTTTGATGCGCGCCGACATAGCCTCACAGACTCTCCCCGCTATGTACTGCCACGTACATGTATACAGTACCTATACGCTACGTCAAATTCCATTTTCGTTAATATGCTTATTAACCCATACTAATATTATAAATGCGAAAGATGCTGACTGTCTTTTGTTTTTTGTTTTAGTGGACGGACGGAATTTGATAAAAAATGTAGAGATTTTAGGTATAGAACTTTTTTTCTATTTTAAAATGTATTCATTTGAAGTAGATACAAAAATAATAAAATAAAATACATAGAGAACTTAGATATATAGGATTATGTTGTCATTATTTTTAACCCCAAGGCAACCTGACAGTTTATTTTCCAATTTTTATACGTTTAATAACAAGGGCGTACCCAGGTAGGGGCAGGGGGGGGCAGCTGCCCCCCCTAGAATATAAAATAAACGTCAATTTTCCCGGCAAGTGAGAATTAAAAACGTGTTACCTACTCTGCGCAAAATGAAGTGTTGGAAACAAAACATCTTTTCAGTCAGATATTTTTATTTAATATTTTTTATCTATAATTAAATATCCTACATTTTACAACATTCGATATAGTATACTGTTAGCGACGCAATATAATTTAAATCTCCCGCGAAACCGTCGCATCTCGTAGTTTCCGCTCCCGAGTTCCCGACGAGATAATCAGAGCCATCTAGGATTAAAGCCGAATATAATTTGGAGAAAACAACATCTAGCGCTAGCGCTATCTAGTTACGGACGACACTCGACAGTACTTTTTCCAGTCAATTTTCATGATTTTTTGTTTCAATATACCCGACCGACCATCTTCTCGAAACAGGTATGAGCTGCCCCCTCCTAGCTGAAATCCTGGGTACGCCCTTGTTTAATAACATTTCCAAATAAACTAACTATTACTCATGTCTAGATAAACTAAAAAAATATATTAAATAAAACGTCGCCTTGTAGGCGATGCCGATAATGTAAATTATTTTATTACTGACCTACTAACTTCTTACTTTCTTAAAAAGCAAAATGTGATATAATTTCTAAACTTAACATGGATTGTTATTTATGTATTATATGTATGCCTATAACTATACTACCGATGAATCGTCAGATTAGCATGTCATTCCGGCAAAACGATTGAAATAATTTTCCGGTATTTCATCTTCAATCAAATGGTGACCACTATTAGTCCAGCAAACTAATCACCATCACACGGGATCGGAGTCACATGTTGTTTCGGAAACAGAAATAACCACACAGTTAACAGCTTAAGGTCTAATTAAAGTATTCAAACATATTGCGTTAAATCTCTGGTGACGTCACAAACCGCGGCTAAATCTACCCCCGGAACATCCCTCTGTCCCCATGAGGAGCCCCAAAGGGAATCGAGGGAGGATTTAACAAAATACCAATTATTATGTTCTTTTGTAGGTATAACGTGTTTGATATAATGTCGACCATGTTCTGAATAAAGTAGGTACCTGTTTACTTTAATAATAATAAACCATAAATCGTACACAAAAAAAAATATAAATTGGCGGTTACTGGCTAAATAATTGATTTATTCCTTAATTAATTAACATATGTATATACATACATATCTTCACGCCAAATCCCTTGCGGGTTAGGCAGAGACAATTGAGCGCCACTTGTCACGATCACGACATGCCTCTTTCGATCCTTCAACATTCATCAACCTCTTCATACATGCCCTTTTGTTTCGATGGCTCTTTTATGCACCTTCATTTTATTTATCTGATCGTGATAGGTGAGTCTTGGTCTGCCAGGGCCTCTTTTACCCACAACTTTCGCATTATATATCTGGTTTGTCAATCTCTCTTCGCTCATCCTTTCGACATGCCCGAACCATCGGAGCATGCCTTTCCTTATTTTTGTCCCTATGCTTTCTTTCATACCTACCTTTTTATTAGGTTTACTCTTATTATAGATTTACGATATTTTATATGGGAAAATGGGAAATATGAAATAATTAGTAGCGTCCCTTTTTTAAGGTTATGAAATATATATATTTTTTTAAATGGTGCTAACATCTACTATATTTTTATTTATTCATAACCTTTGTGAGTACGTATTCTTTTCGAAATCTCGCAGACCAATTTCTCCACGACCGCTCATTAAAACCTAAAACACAATACTATTGAAATATTAATGACAATTAAAAGAGACATTTTGCCATTTACAATCCGTTTAGTGAAACGAGTGCCGTTTCCGAAGAACCCACGCTGTTTTATTCGTGCGTACAACACAGGCTTGTTTGCCAATTATGCATGAAACACGATTATGAAAATGGGCGCTAAAGGGCCGACACACACGGGCCCTTTGCGGCTTAAACCTATGTGTGCCTATTTACTGTACGGTTTGTCTATGCCTGCTCATTCATGGATTAATGGATGGGCGCGCTTCGTGCATCCGTTATCGCTCGACATTCAATTTTTGAAAAAGGAACATTTTAAAAACTGCAGATAATTCTATTTTGCAATTTGGATGCTGTTATACAATAAAATACCTGGTCTGTATTGATATTTATAATTCTATTTGATATTCAAAACGTTGACGAGACAAGTGACTTTAAAAGAAGTTATACTGCATGGTATAGTTGCACGTTTCGCATCCGTTGTGGCCATAGATATAGAATGCGACGATCCCAAGTCTATGGTTGTGACAGGCTTTCGTAACTGCCTACAAGATTTCCAAACTTGACAAAGTAATGTCGCAAATATTTATAAGAAAAACTTAAAAAACTTATAAGTTATAAAACTAAAATTAAAATATCTTAACCTTTTCAAAGTCAAAATATCTTTATTCACGTAAATCTATTATAGGAATTTATAAAACGTCATTATTCAATTATTTTGAATGATTCTACTCCTGCTAGTAGAAGACTAGGCAGCAAAGTGGTCCAATAAGTAAGCTATTTCCAGAAGACTAGCGGCTTAGCAAATTCCAGTGACATGTTAATGTTTAATCTGACTGAGAATGGAATCTGCAAGGAAATCTCAGCTGTATCAGATTTACCTACTGACATATGACTTATGAAAAAAAAATATTTTTTTTTAAATTTAAAAAAGCATAAATTAGGTACTTATCTTAGAAACTGCCTCCGTAGTCTAGCGGTTAAGTCCGTGGATTTAGACTCGGAGGTACCGGGTTCGATTCCTGGTCGGGACACAAAAATATTTATTAATGTAAATAAATACATTTAGTTAATATTTAATTTATTCGTTATATTTTTCGAGTTTGGTACGCTGGAGACATCGACGAGCTTGCCACTTGTCATGATTGGCCTATAGTAAAGTTGAATGCGAAATGTGAATCTGCTTATTTATAACCATGGGTTGTCACTGAAGTTTCCCTTGTTTGACTTATTTTCTTGCACGGAGACTGAGTTTAAAAAGGTGGCAAAAACTTTTTTAGGATATAGTGAGGATTGATTAATTATTATTGTTACTGCTAATTATTTAGGTATTTTTGTATATTTATTGTATTAACCATATGTGAAGAACACTTACTAACGAATTGGCTTAGGCTGTTATGTTAGGTTTACGTGTTTGTAAATAAATAAATAAATAAATGGTTTCTGACCACCCCGAAAGGGAAACGGTCGTGATAATGATACTATACTATACTATCTTAGAAACGCAAACAAACTCTAGTTAAAATATTTGTTTTGTTTCATTATTATTATTATATATTTTTTGGACGTAATTTTTATTTCAGTTTGTGTTTAATAATGTGTTGTTTATGTTTGTATTTAATTTAATGTTAAATTCGATTCAAAATTACATGTAATTTACTTTTACTTGTAGATCAGATTATAAATTTATTTTAAACGGTGAAATCCTTTGGTTTGGCAGGTAAAATTTTAATAGTATGCTTTGCAAAATGTATTGCTGTTTTGGATTATCTTAATAAATAAATAAATAAATTGTAAGCTATAAAGTGGATTTACATTTAGCGAAAGGCCCATCATTTTACTCTAAAAAAATCTGTCACTGAGAGTTCTGAGCAATGGCTCGGAAGAATATGTTAAGGATTAAAGTTAAAAATGGCGTCGATTGTACCAGCTGATGGCTGATATGGTTTCTTTTGCGGAGGCCTTAAAAATAACCTTAAAAGCGAGTTGTAAAAGAAAGTTGTTTGACTTGTTTAGATGAGTGGTCAATGAGTCGATTATGTAACCATCCGCCGTAAGACGTTAGAAGTCAGCCGTCTGACCTTGCTCCTCATACGGTTACTTAGCGGTTCACTTCCCGCTTCGGTGATTTTTTTCTTTTGCTCATGTAGTTCTTCAACACCCTATAGGTATATTCATAAAATTAATATTCTGAAAGAATAACTGCTTCCGTGGAGGTTAAGCCATATTCTGTCACTTAAGCGCAGACGTTATATAATGGAATCCGTTAACTATATATATATAGGAAGTCGTGGGTTCAATTCCCACCGGAGGCAAGTTATACATTGTATAATTTGTCTCGGTCTGGGTGTTTATATGTGTAATATGTAAATATTTACAAAAAATAATAATATAATATGTAGTTTATCAACCATCTAGTTTCCGTAACACAAGCCTTGTTACTTAAATTAGATGGCACTGTGTGACCTATCTGGAAATATTTATTAATTACCTATTATTTATTATATATATCACGCTATTAAAGTTGATTTTTGCACGGCCGCTGTCAAGATGGAGCGCTTATAGAGTTCAGAATTGAATAATATTTTGTAATTATGACGTAACCTTTGACGTAAATAACGAAATTCACTAGTAACATTTGCGAGTAGGTAATAAAATGGCCGAAACAAAATAATATTTATAAATAAATGAATTTCATTATTATTTAATGTGATATTTCTCGAGTTTGGTACGCTGGAGACATCGACGAGCTTGCCACTTGTCATGATTGGCCTATAGTAAAATTGGGTAAAGGTAAATTCGCGTGGTTTCTGACCAATCCGAAAGGAAAACTGTCGTGTTGATACTTTTTTTTAATTACTTACTTAAAACAGTATATTATGAAATGTTCCAGTATCAGTATCATCACGACTGTTTCCCTTTCGGGGTGGTCAGAAACCACGCTTATACATAAGCGGATTCACATTTAGCCAACTTTAATATGGGCCAATCATGACAAGTGGCAAGCTCGTCGATGTCTCCAGCGTACCAAACTCGAGAATTATCACAAATAAATTAAATATTCATTAAATGTCTTTATTTATATTAATAAATATTTTTGTGTCCCGACCAGGAATCGAACCCGGTACCTCCGAGTCTAGGTCCACGGACTTAACCGCTAGACCACGGAGGCACGGAGTATATACATATTATACATATAAACACCCAGACCGAGACAAATTATGCAATGTACAACGTGCCCCCGGTGGGAATCGAAACTACGACCTCCCGAGTTCACGGCAACGTTTGTTACCACTAGACCACGGAGGCGGTCAATATACCTATATATAGTTTAAGTTTTGTACTTATCCCCTTTTTCCTTGACACCACAGATATACTCGTAGAATGAATTAGCGGGTTATGGTCGTGATCGACGTGCATTTTTAAATTCATTGGCACTACAACTAAACTAGCTCGAACAAATATTATTTTCTAAAACTGTTACTTATCGAAAAAAATGTTAGAAGTTTTAAGTTTTGCTAATGAACGTTAAAATACTTAATCTTTTGTATGCTGTTTTTTATACTTCATCATTACAGCCCCTAGAACACAGCGTCCTAGACATCCACTGCTGGAGATGGGCCTTCCAGAACATATATCTGGAGAATTGGCCTACACTCGCCACGCTGGCCAGACGGCTTGGCGAGGTTTTTTATACTTATATAAATAATATAAATAAATATTTCCAGACAGGTCACACAGCGCCATCTAATTTCCGTGGTAAGCTACGAGGCTTGTGTTACGGAAACTAGATGGTTGATAAACTACATATTATACTTTTTTTTTGTAAATATATACATATTATACATATAAACACCCAGACCGAGACAAATTATACAATGTACAACTTGCCCCGGTGGGAATCGAACCCACGACCTCCGAGTTCACGGCAACGTTTGTTACCCTAGACTACGTAGGCGGTCATATTTAATCATAAGTTTATCAGTTTATCAGGCATACATTCCTTTGTTGTTAGCATTTACGTCCAAAATACAGCCGCGAAAGTAGCCATACTGTTGGTTACGCGGTTTCGCAGTATCACCGATGATATGGTAGGCAAATTCTAAGCAAGCCTAATTTATTAAACTTCTATTTCTACATTAAAATGCATACTTACTTATTTCATCCGAGTGGTGACAAAAAGAAAAAGTCCTGGTTCCACATTTCCCCTCGCCCTCTCCTCTCTCGCATTAGTAACGCCCCACTGCTCCTCCCACAACCAAACATGCATGCCTACTTGTATTATAATATGTTGTGTTTTATCAAATACCTACACTCACGCCTCTCAATTCTATATTTCTATGTATATGATATTGTATTGTATAAATGTGTATGTATTATTATTTAAATGTACCTATGTATTATAAAGTATAAAAAAGTATCATCACGACCGTTTCCCTTTCGGGGTGGTCAGAAACCACGCTTATAAATAAGCAGATTCACATTTAGCCAACTTTACTATAGGCCAATCATGACAAGTGGCAAGCTCGTAGATGTCTCCAGCGTACCAAACTCGAGAAATATCACAAATAAATTAAATATTAATTAAATGTATTTATTTACATTAATAAATATTGTTGTGTCCCGACCAAGAATCGAACCCGGTACCTCCGAGTCTAAATCCACGGACTTAACCGCTAGACCACGGAGGCAGTTATTATGTATTATATTTATATGTAATAATAGTAAGTATGTAGTTTATTTAGTGTATACCTATTGATTAGTATATAGTATATTAGATTTAGTATTTAAGTTTTATTTATTTTGTTTTTTCACAGAACTAAATGCTTCATTATATTTTGCACCTGCCTCACATAACAAATGCTCTAAATTGTTCCTAAGGTTGACTAGTAAGAATGCCTATCGGCATTAAGTCCGCCTGTGTATCTAGTGCATAAAGTTTTGAAAGAAATAAATAAATATTATTAGCAAACTAAATCTAAAGTCAGTGAATATCCAAAAAGTTTTAACGGTGGTACTGACTTGAAATATTGTCTCGGACTAGGTTAATAAAAATTCTACGCGTTCATTTTGTTAAAAAAATAACTAATCATTAATTACTGTCTATGAATTTGAGGTATATTTATGCTATGTTCGACTTGAAAACACATAAAACTAAGCTTGCTTTTGTTACCGAATTATGTATGAAAATCATAGAGCAACGCCAAGTCGAACGATTTTTAAAGCGAAAAAAAACTATAATATAACTTATAATTTACTGTTTGTCTATGACTTTAAGGTATTGTAAGTATTATTATATATTTACAGATTGTAAATCTATGCCTAAATGACAGTCTAATTTTGATTCTTGGCTTAAATTGTATATAAAAGTTAAGTTACTGTGTAATATTTGTCTATGAAAATAAGGTATTTTTATTAGCATATTTTTGTGTTAGAAAAATCATTATTTATTATTTGTCTATGAATTTAAGGTATTTTCTGATATAGCAGATATTGTATGCATAAATCTCTGCTGAATATGTATGATAATTCGTGGCCTAGATTTTGTTAAAAAAAAATGTTACTGATTATTAATATTTTTTATTGCTTTAAACTTAACCAAATACGTTTGTATATAAACCCAAATTAATTGGTTATGACCTATATTTTAGTAAAAAATATAATTTGTGTTTATACTCGTATTTATCTATGAGTACCTATAGGTATTTATATTATTTATAAAATGGGTTAAAAAAAGTTTGCCTATCAATTTAAAGTATTTTTAGTTATAAGAAGTATTTTACATATTATAAATCTATGCCTAAATGGCAGTATGATTTTGATTCTTGGCCTATATTTTAGATAAAAAATAAGTTACTGTTTTATATTTGTCTATGAAAATAAGGTATTTTTGTCAGCATATTTTTGTGTAGAGAAAATATCCTTGATCTAGGAATTTAATTTACTATTATTGTGTATGAATTTAAGATATTTTCAGTTATAGCAGATAGTTATTGTATGCATAAATCTCTGCTAAATGTCAGTAAGAATGATAACTTCTAGATATTGTTCAATAAATAAGTTACTGATTAATAATAACAGAGAAAAAGCGATAAAAGATATAAGTGAAAAATTAAGTTATTTAACAGCTATTTTATTTAGGTATTATCTTTGATTTTAATACTAATTACTCATTTCCGTTGTTTTCATAAGTAAATATAAAAGCAATAAGTATTAATCACAACGTAAAGTATAAATAATAAAATAACCCATTGAAGTTCTTCCAAAAACATTTAACGATAAAGCGCGTCTTTTTTCGCATCGGTCGGCTTCAAAATTCCTCAAATATTTATAAAATGTAGCAGGTACGCGTTCGGGGCTGCGATTTTCGACATTTTCTGGTGAGATAGCTGAAACGTGCTTCGAATAAGTTTTGACTTTTTGGAAATATTCGATATTATCCGGTTTAAGGACTTAGGTAAGTGATATTCAGGGTAACTTTGCATAATTTTATAGAATACGAGTAGATAAGCTTTTGTCATTCTGAGACTTACGGACCTATTATTTTATGAGTAAGTAATAATAATAATAATCAATACGTTTATTTGAGTATTAGATTAAGTATTTAGATTGTTTTATTAAGTACCATTACTAATAATGTTTTATTAAGGTGCGATGGTAGCTCGTTTCCTTAAAATTTAAAAAGGTTCGCGGTAGGATCTAATGAGAAATACTTTTCTTACGTACCTACATTTGTCATAGATCTACAACCACCGTTTCTGTGCCTCGGAGAGTACGTTAAGCTGTCGGTCCCAGTTCCACTAATACTAACCCTCAGACCCTCGCCAACCCGTCTGGCCAGCGCGTGGGTAGAGTGAAGGCCAAGTTCATTCAGAAATGTATTCTGGAAGACCCATCTCCAACAGTGGAAGTTTAGGACCCTGAATTCTAGGGGCGATATTTAAATATGCCTAATTATTGTTTAAAACTAAGGTTAAAACGACTGTACTTACAAAAAGTAGATTCGTAATTTATCACTTCATTCTCTATATTAGTTCTACCGATCTTTTTATTTTATTCAATGTTTATTTAAAATATACTGCCTCCGTGGTCTAGCGGTATAAGTCCGTGGACTTAGACTTGGAGGTACCGGGTTCGATTCCTGGTCGGGACAAAAAATATTTATTAATATAAATAAATACTTACATTTAATGAATATTTAATTTATTTGTGATATTTCTCGAGTTTGGTACGCTGGAGACATTAACGAGCTTGCCGCTTGTCATGATTGGCCTATAGTAAAGTTGGCTAAATGTGAATCCGCTTATTTATAAGCGTGGTTTCTGACCACCCCGAAAGGGAAACGGTCGTGATGATGATGATGATTTAAAATATAACACCATTAAAATTAATGCAAACTTCCCACACGTAATGCCATTCGAAGAATACCCGCGATATTGTAAATATAATAAATAGGTGTCTCAATATCTAGAAGGGAGAGGGAATAAAATACATGTCATAATCATAACACGCGACATTTTTGCGATAACGCTGGCAACACCGAAGTGTGTTTTTGTTTATGATACGTACAGCGGCCATCTTGCTTCGGCTGTGTTGGCGGGAAATACGCGTCAGTATAACTAGCGACACATCCATTATCTGATACAGATCTTGGGATTATTATGCTGGCTTTCATGAAACATTAATGTTGTGTTGTGTGACAGATGTGCTTTTGATATCGCCGATGTCACCTTCTCCGCAATCGGGACGCTTGACGTCGATGTCTATTACCATTTAATTTTATTATTCATTTGTTTTGTGGTACCTACATACATACATATCTTCACGCCAAATCCCTTACGGGGTAGGCAGAGACAATTGAGCGCCACTTGTCACGATCACGACATACCTCTTTCGCTTCTTCGACATTCATCAACCTCTTCATACATGCCCTCTTGTTTCGATGGCTTTTTAATTCACCTTCAGCTAATGTTTTATTTATTTGATCATGATAGGCAAGTCTTGGTCTGCCAGGGCCTCTTTTACCCACAACTTTCGCATTATATATCTGGTTCGTCAATCTCTCTTCGCTCATCCTTTCGACATGCCCGAACCATCGGAGCATGCCTTTCTTTATTTTTGTACCTATGCTTTCTTTTATACCTACCCTTTTGCGTATTTCGTTATTACGTATACGGTCCATCAAAGTTACGCCGCATATCCGACGTAAAGACCTCATTTCTACTGCATTAACTCTACTCTCATGCGTATTCTGACTTATCCACGTCTCGCTTCCATACATAAGTGTTGGTATTAGCATGGCATTGTGTATGGCGAGTCGAGCTTTATCACTGACATTTCGACTGGCGATCAGTGACCCCAGGGCCCCATTAACACTATTTCCCGCGTTCACTCTTCTTTCAACATCCCTATCATACTTCCCATCCGCAGTGAAAACACTGCCCAGATATATAATTTCATTTACCTGTTCTAGAGTTTCATCATCAATCTTTATCGTCAAGGTTGTCATCCTTCTTCTTTCAAACACTAGTACCTTGGTTTTTCTCGCATTTAAACGGAGTCCTTTTTCTGCACATCCCTCTTGTTTTTGTGGTACCTATTGGCTAAAAGTTAATTTTACGAATTTAAATTTAAGTTTACTTGACATAGAATGTTTTATTTAGATTGTAAGGTGACACGGCCATTTTACAGCCACGAATATTAATTAACATTAATGCTATTAGAATATAAGATGACACGGCCCATTTACAGCTATGAATTTATGTTTAATTGACATATCATTATTAGTATTTAGATTATAAGATGACGTCTTTTTTATTTATTATTTTATTATTATTACTTATTATTTTTGTTTTATACATTTATAAATTATCTGACATATGTATATAATTTCTATACATCATAATTATTAAGTATTTAGAATGTAAACTGACACGGCCTCTTTACAGCCACGATCTTATTTAAGTAGTTTCTTAGTTAGTTTTACTTGCTTGTAGCAATAATGTTGTGCATAGCATACATAAATATGGTCCAACCATTATTACCACTTTGATTAGTACATATGTTTTGAAAATTGTATTGATTTTATAAGTTCTGACTGTATCCAAGTTGTTTTGAGAGAACCAATGGAAATAAATTATTTTGATTTGATTTGATTTGATTTGATTTGATTTGATTTGAATCACCAAAAACACCTTTTATTATTGCTATTTTCTTAAAACGCATCACGATTTTTGTTTTAGATAATTTAGGAACCAATAAACTAGGTAGGTACTTTTAACATCTACTTTATTTCGTGGTAATGTACCTAGGTAACGAGAAGATAAAATAAAACTATAATCTTTGTCTCTAAATATCTCACACCTATATTTGTCAGCAGGAAAATTATCAACTTTTCTGATAAACTTCTTTTAATAATATTATGCAAGCGAACAAAAACACTCACACAGGGCGGTTAGCACGTAACTTTAGGTAGATACAGTCAGAAAAAAGTCTGATGTACTCGTCTAACCTTTTTCGTTTAATTTCAACCAAAAATAAGCTAGAAATAATATTATTAACCACAGCCAATTGTATATCTGACAAGAACTTAGATATATGAGGTTCTTGTGATATCAACCATGATAGACATCTAATTTATTTTTCCATTTTTAATATTTAAGTATGTTTGACATTATTCTAAGTATGTCGAATGTAAATCTTCAACTTTTCTGTATTTTTGTTTACTTTATTATATTTTATATATAAGTAATAAGTATTATTTTTATTATTTCGGCTAAAAACTAAATTTAATTCAAGCTCCTAATATAGTGGCTTGCCGCTTTTAGGAGCCAGAGTCACACTATGTGATAATATGTATCTTTTTTGATCAATAAAGTTTTTATTTATTTATTATCTTTGCCCAATTATATATAAATATTTTGATCCTGCATGACGGCAGGATACGCCGAAAAACTACCTACTAGCCACAACATGTACCGTATACTAGATTTTTTATTTTGAAGTACATTGGTTTTATATCTAATAACAAGGCATATAATGCATTTATGTTTGACTCGACTCAGCACGTACCTATTATATATTTATGCACTTATAATGAACTATGATAAAATAACCCACACATTTTTTTGCAACACGTAATGTCAGTGTGTGTTATCATGTGTCAGCGTTTATATACCTACAATTTGTTTGTTGTAGACGGATCACGAAATACTCAGTTTGGGACTGCATGCTCAAATCGCATAAGTGAGGAAGTCCCTACGGACTAAAATCAAATGAGTATACAGTATTGCTTTTACTGTTGGCTCTACGGAATTTTAGTCACAGCCACAAGTTTGGTAATAATAATAATAACTATCAGTTTTGGAGTTTTACTACTGCAAATAAAACAAATTTGTAAGCGGTAGTGGCTAGGTTGTACGAACGCTTGCTAATAAAAAAATAGTTTTGCGATTGAACCCCGGCATTGGTACATGAGAACTATTCTACTTCCGCACGTCATGGATTACCAACACTACCGTTTCCGTGCGTCGGAGGAGAGCACGTTATTTACGTCAGAGTTTTTTTTTTTATACTAGCACGACATGTGACCTTGCGCCCACCTGATATTACGTGGTGCGCGAGGTCCATGACTGTTAGCAACTGGAATCAGACACTCATGACTGACATCAGTTCCTAACACTATGCCGGCTTGATTGGGCATGACGGCAATTCGAGCCTGATCCCGAAACGTGTGGATACACTTTACTGGGTTTATCGGTACGAACGGTGGATACTTCCCCGTCCCCTGGGCAAATTACCACCATCAATCCGCCTACCACCTCAAAAAGCTTGCGTCATATTACAAAATATTATTCAATTCTCAACTCTATAAATCGACCTTGACATCGGCCATTCAAATATTAACTTTAATAGCGTGATATTTATATAGTTAATGGAATTCATTATATAACGTTTGCGCTTAAGTAAAAGAATAGGGGTGCCGCATTCACTAATACCATCTTGTGGAAGCGTTAATAAATTGTCATTAAAATTGACATTAGGTCTAGGATTAGTGTTCTTAGGGCTGTAATGATGAGAATATAGTTAATGCCTTAATGGATATTATTATAAAAAATAAAAAAGATTACATTTTTATTATGTAATCCACCTATAGGTAGGTACCACATTCAAATTTTATGTTAAAAAGCAAATCGTCAGTTATATTTGTGATCGAGTTTAGTAGTTACGTGGTAGACGCGGCGCGGTACGTTTCGTTATCGTCAGTTTCCACATGGACGCGCACGTTACGCCTCCCCTCCCCCGCCCGCCCCGTGCTACCCCGCGTCACCCCACCAACTGTCCCGTATTCCCAGAGACAGCCTCTTCACACTCCTAATAATATTAATATTTTCGCGGTTTGTTTTGGTTTTACTTACCTTTAGATTGCGTAGAAATCTATTTATAAACTGCCCTTAAAGATGGTTTTACGGTTTTGCATTTCTCTCGCTCGCACAATCCAATATTTTAAAAGATTTTAGGTACTTTTTAGATATACGGGATAATTTTGGATGCTCTTTAAACTAATAATATGTTATTCTATTGATAGAAACAAGCAACTTTTTCTAAGAAACCAAACTTAAAGCTTAGGTTTTTCTTCTTCTTTATTATTATTATTATATTTATTTATTTTATTATTATTATCTACGCTTTGTGGCGATTAACTAAAGTAGCTAACGAAAAAACCGCCCTTCAGGCATACCATGGATATGTTGCGTCAAATATAAGGTACGGCATATTATTGTGGGGCAATGCAGTGGAAATAAATATAATCTTTATTGGACAAAAACAATGCATTCGTGCTATTTGTAACACACCTCCTATGACTTCCTGTCGTCCTTTATTTATAAAACTAAAATTACTGACTGTTCCTTCTATCTATATACTTGAATGCTGTTTATTTGTAAAAAGCCACCCGGAACTATTTAAAACTTTTGGGGATAATTGCAATTTTAAAACGCGTTATCCTAGTAGAATAATTATTCACGCTCATAAAAGTACTCAATATAGCCGAAATTATTATGCAATGGCAACAAAGATATTTAATAAGCTTCCAGTTACTGTAACGGAGCTGCCACTAAAACTGTTCAAATTAAGAGTCAAACAAATGCTGGTTAATAAATGTTTTTATTCGACAAAAGAATACCTAGACACTAAGCTCGACAAAGTCATGTAACTAAATAAATATTTGTATGCTAGAAATAGCGAATCATGTGATATAATTACATATAATAATTACATCCCTGTACCTACCATGTTTCTGACAATTAAATTATTTCATTTCATTTCATATTACTGCATGAATTTAATAAGTTTAGTTTCTTTGAATATATACCTAATGATTTATAGAAATATTTATGTAACTTTTAAAAATGTTGTGCCTCGAAAAGAGACCTGCTAGCTATATTTAACAGTAGTTGAAAGGTTGAAAGTTTAGCTAGCAGCGACACATTTGTCTAATATTACTAGTTTAGATATTATTTGTAAAAGTGCCTACCTACATCTACATATTGTAGGATTATTTTATTATGAAACCCTAGTAATAAGTATTTTTGATTAATAAACTATTTGAATTTGAATATGCCGGAAGTGACAAATACACACATCAAAAAAGTCTAGGGATCAAGCATGTTTATGCGGATTTCTTGTGATTGAGATGTGGCTTTGTAATAAATTTATGATTTTATAAATTTATATGGATCCTTTTTGGTGCATTTCATAATTTAAAACAGGAACTGTCAATCAAATTCGAGTAAAAGATGAAAATCAGCTGTCAATATTTTCCCTATAAAACCATAAGACGCATTGAAGACATTATTAGTGCTACTGTTTCCCTACTACTGATTAAAACCAACGTTATTATGGAGCGGCGACGTCATTTAAGCAGGGAAGAAATGATCAGAGCCGTGGGAATGATAGAAGCTGGTTCCCGGCAACGTACTGTGGCTTTAGCTCTGAATACAAGTCAGAGTGTTATCAGTCGACTTTGGACATGTTACCGAACCACTGGTACCGTGGCTGAGCGCCATGGAGGACGGTATCGCTGCACCACACGGAGACAAGACCGATACATTCAAATCACAGCTCGAAGAACTCCAACAATAACCGCCATGATGTTAGCCGTGAGCCTTCATCGCTCTTCAGGGAACTTAATTAGCGACCAAACAGTCAGAAACCGCTTGCATGAAGTGAACCTTCATTCCCGAAGACCGCTACGGGTACCACCTATAGCAATGCACAATCGTAGGACTCGATATCAATGGGCTCTTGAACACAGAAATTGGACAGAAGAACAATGGCGTTTCGTGTGCTTTTCTGATGAGTCTCGTTTTGGTATGAGGCCGTATACAAGACGTATACGACACTGGAGAACCCCTGGACGCCAACAGCGATTAAAATCCTGCCAGGAAGTCCATCCTTATAGTGGTGGAACCATCATGGTATGGGCGGGTATTTCGATCGGCGGAAGAACTGAGTTGATTTGGATCAGAGGCAACCTCAACGCTCAAATTTATGCTGAGACGGTTGTATCAGACGTCATCGTTCCTCTACAAGTGCATATCGGTCCCTTATTTCAGTTAATGCATGATAATGCACGACCGCACACCGCAAGAGTTGTAAGACAGACTCTCGCCGCAGCTAACATCAATGTCCTGCCCTGGCCTGCTCAGTCGCCAGACTTGAACCCGATTGAGCATGCATGGGATATTCTTCAGAGAAGAGCTCTGCCGAATATGGAGGGTATCCAGTCGCAAGAAGACCTTTTTTTGTTGTTGCAACGAACATGGGCGGCCATTCCACAGCGTGATTTGGATGAACTCATTTTGAGTATGCCAAACCGATGTTCTTGTGTTGTTAGTGTTCGCGGTAGAAACACGGATTATTAATTGTTTAAGTTACCCAATAAAATTAAAAAAAAAACTGTTATTTCAGTCTTTTTTTCGAACTTTAATGTTAGTGGTTCAAATGTCAAAAATCCCTTTATTAGGAAAATGGCAATTTTTTTTACTAATGCAAAGGTGACTTGGTTTATCGTTACTGTAGACAAACGAAAACATTTTATTTGATCAATCCTTAAAGAAAATTTTAATGAATATCAATCAGGAGAAAAGTTATTGCAAAAATATATGTTGATCCCTAGACACTTTTGATGTGTGTAATTTGGCTGTATTTGGTGCATGGAGAACATACAAATTATTTTAGAATTAACAATTAACTGCCTCCGTGGTCTAGCGGTTAAGTACCGGGTTTGATTCCTGGTCGGGACAATAATATTTATTGATTTAAATAAATATGTAGGTACATGTAATTATTATTTAATTTATTTAACTGCCTCCGTGGTCTAGCGGTTAAGTCCGTGGATTTAGACTCGGAGGTACCGGGTTCGATTCCTGGTCGGGGCACAAAAATATTTAATAATGTAAATGAATACATTTAATTAATATTGAATTTATTTGTGATATTTCTCGAGTTTGGTTCGCTAGAGACATCAACGAGCTTGCCACTTGTCATGATTAGCCTATACCTAGTAAAGTTGGCTAAATGTGAATCTGCTTCTTTATAAGCATATAAACCCTGAATAGCCCCTGGTACGTCTGCCTGTTAGATACGCCTTTACACCTAAACTACTTAGGTAAGCGAATTTAATAAAACTTTGCAGATATATTTCTTACAACCCAAAATTGAACATAACCTTCCAAAAATTTCTGGAGAGTTTGGCCTACACTCGCTACAGGGTTGGCGAGGATCTGATGTAATTTTTAATGACAATTTATTAACGAACAATTTGGTATTAGTGGAACCGGGACCGACGGCTTAACGTGCCCTCCGATGCACGGGAATCTTAGGAGATATAGCAAAATCAAAATAATGAAATCAACGAAATTAATTTCGTGTCGCGCCGTTTACAACAGCAAAGCCGGGTAAAACAGCTAGTTAAATATAAACAAGACGAGGCAAGAAGCCAAACAGTATGAGAAGAACAATCAGTACAAAATTAATTAGTGTAGGTAGGTATTGCCGGTGTCATTTTCGTTGTGCACTTTTAAATTGATTTTGTTGTTTCATTGACAATATGCCTGCCGAACTTGTATGCTACGAAAGTGATTGAGAATTATTTGCCAAACAAATTAAAAAAAAAACACATCATAAATATAACCAAAATATAAAAAATCAAAACGAACGAACTTCTAAATATAAATCACAAAAGTTTGAAAGTAAACTAGCACCATCTATTATCAGTGGCCGAAGTTAGGAACTCGAGAAATAGGGACTCGCGTCGACACCAACTTTTGCGGTAAATTTGGATAAACTTGCGATTAAAATCGAACGCAAAGTGAAATAAATTAGACACGATATCAACTCGTGTTAGGGGGAAATAAATTATTGTTTCTCGGTAAATTTGCGCCGACTGCTGCGCCAAATATTCGAAATTTATTCCTCCTGCAATTTTGTGAAAGTTATTTTCAAATATTGATAGAAATTAGTTTCTAGAAAAGTTACATACCTACTTATCTGTGTAATGTTATTAGTTGTTGTTACTATAGGTGTGGTATCATTATACAATGCGTGTTATACCTAGTTAGAGCAAACACAAGCTTGTTACAAAATAATAGATAATAATAGAATACATACAATGGGTTCTGTGTTTGTTATACAGTATTCTCAACGAACCCGATACACCTAACTATCTTAAAGATTTATTTAGTTTTTTGAGCTCACATCACGTAAGAACCCTTCGTTCCTCTTCCAACTCCACTCTTTCCATTCCCTTTCATCACATCTCTTTCGTCTCTAAATCGTTTGCTGTCGTCGCCGCAAATCTATGGAATGAATTACCTCAGGATATTAGACAAG
The DNA here is from genome assembly GCA_910589645.1 of Tinea semifulvella. NCBI lineage: Eukaryota > Metazoa > Arthropoda > Insecta > Lepidoptera > Tineidae > Tinea > Tinea semifulvella. The sequence continues at coordinate 12,820,573 of OU342592.1, read as the reverse complement.
TTCAAAATTCTAGTCGTGCTATATTAAAGAATGGGGTGTACAAATATTATCTTTAACTTAAACTATTTTTTTTACTTCTATTGTATTGCCACTCTCTTCATTCACACTTTCACAACGAGCGACGTCTACTTTTGTCCCGCTTCCTTCATCACATGAGTAGTTTATTTTATATTTATATTTTATTTACGTATTTGTAGGTATATGTAATAGTAAGTATTATTTTTATGTATTTGTGTTATAAAATGTTATTTGATATCTACGAGTATTATTGCGGAGTTCTTCGCGCCATTTTGCGTGGACATGTCAAGTGCAAGTTTTTGTTTTGTAAATGAATTTGCTGTGGATATTATTGGTCAAAAATGGTGTTGTTTTGTTTAATAATATGCTGCAATGTGAATAATTATGGAAAACGACAAATTGCACTTTAAATATAGGGGCACAAGTTGCAGTTTATTTTTTTGCGGTTTTCTCGCGCTGTGGACTCCCATATTTTACCCGACGTGTTTGGGCTATAATGCCGCGAGTGACTCCAAGTAAAGCATCAAATTCTGCAGCATCTGGAATTTGATGATCCCCAACTCGGTTATGAACTCTGTTATGAACATATATTATGCAAATAAATTACGTGTTTAGGACTGATGTATTCTGTACAATGTCGTATAAAGACAATTAAAAAAATATATCTATTATTGCATACTTACCATGCAAACTGTCCTAATGCTCTAAAGGTTTGGCAGTCAAAAAATGCCTAGCGGCATTAAGTCCGCCTTTGTACATAGTGCAATTAAGTTTTTAAATAAATAATTGAAATAAAACCCCAGGACCAGGGTTGACAATACTTACTTACTCGTACCTGGGGATGTAAGGGATGTAGACGCGGAGGTATCGGATTCAATTGCTCGTCAAGACTGTTTTGTCACTGGCTATGGCCATTATAAAATTTTAACGACTGTATATATCAATATTTGTATATTATTTTATAGGAGACGATGGTCTAGATGGTTTGGAAGGCCTGCACTCTGATGAAACGGGATCGGGAGACAATTCCAATGCAGGTTCGAGCGGGGCGGATGACGACGCGGCTAGACTCAGGCTGAAGAGGAAGCTGCAGCGAAACAGGACCTCCTTCACTAACGAACAGATCGACTCATTGGAGAGAGGTATATTTATTTACCTTTTTATTTTTTACACAGCAGTACATATTTTGACACTTTTAACACAATGCACAATTGTCACAGAATTAATTATATTTGGACCTACCTGTGTGTGCGCCAAATTGGGCCAGGACAAAACAAAGTTGTAGAATAGTTTTAATTTTATAGCTATGTATTTTTAGTTTAGTTTTATTTATAATTAGTTTTTAATCTATTTTATTGTAACATTTTTGTATCTACTTCGATAAGTAAGACAAAACTACAAATGTTATCTTCTTGATCATTTATTTAACGTATTAAACATTTATCGCTTTTTTAAAAAAAAACATTGTCAAGATCAAGTCGTTGGCACTTCTGCAATCGATTTTAAAACCTCCCAACTAGCCCAATTTAAAAAAAAGATCTTAGATATAGCCGTAATCTCTTACAGCATGTGTCAGCGAGTTTCATCGATTGCAGGAGTGTCAACGACTTGATCTTGACAATGTAATTAAAAAAAATCAATTATTGTTTAATTCGTTAAATAAATGATGAACAAAATAGCATTTGTGGTTTTATTTTTAATTATGTTTTAAATGTCCAAAAATTGATGGCCCACCCAGTATAAGTAAATTACTGATGATGTATAGGCATGAATTAACTCGCTAGAAACGTGGGATCACTTGAATCGATTTGCTCAAAGTTACCATATATCCGGCTCGAAGGACCAGAAAATGTAGGATACATGATTAGGCTCACCCTGAATTTTGCTCTTTCGTGTTTCTTTTTGTAGCGACACCACTTCATTTAGATGTTTATCAAATAATTAGCAGCAGTGTAAATCTGTGCCCACAGATATAAATTTAAAAAGTAAAATACCCAAACATCGTCTAACACCAAGTTTTATTCCAGAGTTCGAGAGAACCCACTACCCCGATGTGTTTGCGAGAGAACGTCTCGCTACCAAGATAGGACTGCCTGAAGCACGGATCCAGGTGAGGAACTATCATGTTGGCATTTTATGTTAGCGCCGCTGGTAATTTCTGTAAACGGAACGCGCAATATATATTTCAGTACCAGACCCTCGACACATTTATTGCTAAGGGATTAGCTGAAAACCAGCGTTCGTTTTATATCATTTCCAACATAACATAGAATAATGAAACTGCATGTTTAAAAGCTTTTTTATATTTATTTTAAAATTTTAATGCCGTGTAGGTCCACATGGCGCGATGGTGGCTCGGTTGTAAAACGCGTTCCTTAAATCCTACAAGTCGGTTCAAACCCACTCCGGCATGTACCAATGTGAAATACACTTTTCTTACGTACATTTGTTTAAATTTACAACACCATTGTTTCCGTGCCTCGAAGAGCACGTTAAGCCTTCGGTCCCGGTTCCACTAATACAATAATATAATAATAAATTGTCAATAAATTGACATCATATCCTCGCCAAGCCGTCTGGCCAGCGTGGCGAGTGTAGGCCAAATTCTCCAGATATATGTTCTGGAAGGCCCATCTTCAACAGTGGAGGTCTGGGACGCTGTATTCTAGGGGCTGTAATGAATGAATGAATGAAAAAAATGGACCTACATTTAGGAGAATAAATTATGAGGTACGAGTACCTATGAGTAGGTGCAACGCACAAAAATATTACATTTAAAGTTAATTTTAGTTTTTCAAATCCCGTGTCTCTATTTAAAACACCCCCAAGGTTCACCATTGCAGGCGAACTTTTGCCACCCTCATACAAATGTTTTTGTTTTATTATAGTTAAACATTAATAAAAAGTTCGTAATGCGGTTACCCTAATATAATAATAAACGTTATTTACTAATAAGAGGTGTAATATTGACAAAAACACAATTAATCTGAAGAGCCCGTAATAATGAGCTATCGAGTTTCACTTGTTGGGGGGCTGCAAATTGGCGGGAAACGGTGTCCGTTTACACTAACTGGCGAGACATCATACAGATGGCGCTGTCAAAACTTTATACACCGTACTATGGCTTTTAGATATTGATACTTTTATTTTTGTTTATATATTTTCCGCTTTGACTTTACACAGATGGCAAATTTGTTTTTTTGTACTTTAATGGGTACCTAGTTTTTACAGGTAGATGTTTAGTTACTTATTTTTGAAGAATACGTAAAGGAAAACTAGGTACAATATAAATAAAATAAGTAAATATGTTCAACCATGATTTGTTTATGCGACAGTGTGCCAAGAACACTTGCAGCATTCCCCCTCTGTACATAAATGCTGATTTGCTACCCGAGAAAATTTTTAGCAGTGAAGATCTAAGAGTCTTGTGTTTTAGGGACTGTAATTATGATAATTGTAAAAGTGTTTTTTTTGTTTAAATTGCTATTTAGACATAATGTTCTGAGTATTAGTGTTAGTTAGGAGCGCGAAACCGCGCTATATATTTAACCGGGTTCGATTGTAAGGTGTGGTTCTCGAATCGTCGCGCGAAGTGGCGGCGCGAGGAGAAGATCCGCAGTCAGCGGCGCAGTCCCGAGCCGCCCGTACCCTACCCGCCGCCCGCGCCGCCGCCGCACCACGCGCCGTACCAACCGCCGCTCAATGTAGACGCATATAGGTAAGCAAATTATTTATATAATGTAGGGAATATAAACTGGCTATTATCGATATATATTATATTATTATATTATCGATAACTAACCTGTAATCGGTCCATTTTTTGGTTAGATTAATTTTGTACTCTCGCACTGCATCCTATTTATAATTTTAATAAAAAAAAAACATATCATTGTATTATAAAACACATTGTATAACCTAACATTTACTCAGCAAAGTTTGTACTATCTTCCTATCGATTATATATCAATTATATTGTTATTTTTTATTCCTCAGCCCTCTAACTCCTATGACATACGGTGGTATGGGAGTGGAGAGCGGATTGTGTGACACTAGCGAGGCCGAGGCTTGTAAAGGAGGAGGAGGGTTCGCTAACTATCACCACGCGCGGTACGACCTGCACTACCGACCGCATCACCACTATCCGCACTATCACGAGTCCGCCTCACCTGCACCCGGTAAGTACTACACTATATCCACGCGCGGTACGTCCTGCACCGCCAAAAACATCACCACTACCACTATCACGTGTCCACCTCACCTGCACCCGGTAAGTACTATACTATCTTCACGCGCGGTACGATCTGCACTACCGACCGCATCACCACGCACTATCACATGTCTGCCTCACCTGCACCCGGTAAGTACTACACTATCACCATGCACAGTACGATCTTCACCATCGACCGAGGAAAGAAAGTCTAATCTGGCCTTTTATCTTTAATTTTGTTTCGATAATTTTATAATTTTATTTTAGTTATGATAATTAAAATGATAATTACTATGTAAGGTGATGAAATGCAGTAAAAATACAACTTTTTATTATTTTTCAGAACTAGGTGGTTTGCTTGGCGCAGGGGTATCGGTTCCTTTGGCGGTTCCCGGTCAGGACTCCTCACAGCAGTACTGGTCGCGGCTGCAGTGACCCTGGTGGAACTAATGTTAGGACAACATTCAAATCCTTAAAACCTCCACAATTTGTAATAAATATAACACGTACGAGTATAAACAGCGTAAAAAATAACAAAATTGCGGGATTATATTTAATGAAATCGCTTTAACTTCGCTCGATATTTTGCTACCCTCATCCACAAGCAATCTTCGCTTGGTAATTTTGTTTTGGTAGTATTTCCTATAAACTGTGATTGGTTAATAATCAGAAATCAACTTGTTATTATTATATAAAGTCCTAACAAAAGACCCAGAAACATATTCACTAGATAATTTGATGCTTATTACTATAGTGAAAAAGTAATATTAAAAAAAAACATATATATACGAGTATATATATATTTGTGTAGTTTGCATAATGACGCGTCGTCCGCATTAAGTTGAGTAACCAAAGTGTGTTTACGTGTACGTTCATAATACTGATAAATAACCTATGTTTTTGGTAGTTTTTATGCAAATGTTACAATTTCAAATAATATACACATATCTTCACGCCAGATCCCTTGCGGGGTAGGCAGAGACAATTGAGCGCCATTTGACACGATAACGACATACTTCTTTCGCTTCGTCGACATTCATTAACCTCTTCATACATGCCCTTTGGTTACGAAGACTTTTTAATGCACCTTCAGTCAGTGTTTTATTTATTTGATCATGATATGTGAGTCTCGGTCTGCCAGGGCCTCTTTTACCTACGCTTACGCCACATATCCTCCGCAACGACCGCATTTCTACTGCATTAACCCTACTCTCATGCGTATTCTGACGTATCCACGTCTCGGTTCCATACATCAGTGTTGGTACCAACATGGCATTGTGTATGGCGAGCCGAGCTTTGTCACTGACATTTCGACTACCGATCAGTGACCCTATTTTCGGTGTATAAGTGTACTTTTTCTTTCGCTGATCGTTATAAGCAACTGGATACTCAAAAAATATCCGAGTATTTTGTAAGGACCTTATGTAATAAAATAATACTACATTTTGGAGGTATCTACTAATGAATTTCATGTAAAACATACGAAGTAATTACGTTACTGAATTTAAAAGAAAAAAAGTTTTTCTTTATTATGTCTCTGTAATACGTCTTTAACGTAAATAGAGGGGGAATAAATAAAAACTGAAGAAAATGCCTGTTTTTCAAATACAAAATAAGGATTTTAATTTTGTCTTTATATTTCTTTTTTTTATAAATTATGCTTAGATTTATGATTGGTTTGCGATGCTTTACTAGATGGAGGTCAGCCTACACGTTAATACCGACACAATCTATATTTACTAGGCGTAACAAACAAGACAGGAGAGAGAAAATTACTTTTTTGAAGTAATTAAAAAAAAATCGTGCTTTATTTAATTAGGTGCCATCTAGTTACACCGCAGCGATAACCAATCATATACTCGTAAATCTATGAAATTAAGTTTTCACTAATGTATATTTACTTTAGTGAAATTGTATTTTTTTAAGTATGAAATGTGGACTTTTATCAACGCACATACTTACCAAATGAACAAAGGATATCATTCATCTTGTATGGGGATTTGGGCTAAATTGTTTTCGCAGTTAGATAAATTATTATCAAGATTACAATTTAAGTAAAACACTTTTATTTTATATAGTTTAAATTTGGAAAATGTTTTAAATATCATCATGACAGCTCTAGTACCTGCTAAAGGGCTAAATTAATACAAAACTACATATATTATTTTTCAAATAATTTAATGTCACAGTCATATATAGCAAAAATAACATTAGTGCTATCAATAAAAATATCGAGACTACTTTTTTTATCATTGTACACAGCTCAAGTAGTATAAAAATAGCCCAAAATGGATGATGTCATTTACCTAGTTGTTTTATGATTTTATTGTGCACAAACTTAATTTCGACTCAAACTATCTTTTAATATTAATTTATTTTATGTTAAGACTTTATGTTCAGCAGTATTACAAAGCTAGGTCTCAAAATTTGTATAAAACTAGGATAGTTTAATTAAGATAAATAATTACTAAAACATATCTTCGAGTGGCCACAAATTCAGTAGAGCACAAAATTGTAAGCTTAAAACATAAATATTTCATTCAAGAGTTTTGTAAAATAGGTTAGGAAAGCTTTTAAATCGTAGAAATTATATTGAGTATCAAGCAAGCACGATAATGATGGAGCGAACAGCTTTTTGCTAACGATCAAATTTGTTTCTTTTCCCAAAGTTACCTGTACAATAGTAATATTTAAAGTTATAATTTTCAACAAAGTTTTAGTCGTAAACAACGTAATAGGCCACAAAAAAATATAAGTTGTTAAAAACTTCGTTTTCTGGACTAAAATATTATTTAAAACCTAACGCCTACTTAAAATGCTCCTTCGAACTGGATCGATACGATCGATGGTCTACTATTATCGTGCTTACAACAGCTCGAAGATTTAAACAATATAACTACTTGAATTTATAGTTAGGAAAAAGTTGATTAAATTTCATAATCTTGAATGAAATATTTTGGTAAACAATTATTTAAATGTCAAATTGATATAATTTTAATATATAGATAAGGATTCCCTGTATAATTGTTGTAAATGTTATATTGTAAGTTGCTTAGAAGAATCAAACTTGTGGTAACATTTTGTGGGCTCGAGTACGACACAATATATAACTTGACGAGAGTTTTTTTTTTCATCAGCCTCTAGAACACAGCATACTAGACCTCCACACAAAACAATTTCTCGAGAATTTGGCCTACACTCGCCACGCTGGCTAGACGGGTTGGCGAGGAAATTTTTATAATAAGAAATCAAACATAAAAAACTAATAAAGCAAACTTATAAAAAAAGTTAATAGACGAAGGCCTAGTATCAAAATCATTTGATTAAACTATAGGTCGTGCTTGAGTCCGTCATATCTCGATAGAAACAGATTTTTAAATAAAATGTTAGATACCTACATGTTTTTATTTTACAAACAGTATACCTACTTTTAACTTACTAATTTGCCATTATTTGTAAAACTCTGTCTAAAATATTTATTGAAATTGTAATTATGCGTTAAGACTTAAAAGTGAACTGCATTGTATATAAAATTAAATTTGGTTCATTTCTTATCGGCATCTATAAGATTGTTTCTAAAATATAATTTATTGTTTCAAAAGTGTATGATTAAGTTATTTAACTATGAGCTCGTTATTGCAAAAAAAACTATAACTAGATATTTGAGTGTCTTAATAGAAAAGTACCTATCTCATACACAAGAGATAATCCCTACCGAGCAGGTGTTTTTCCTTGAAGGGCTAAGCTGGCGCTATAAAGTTCAATTATCTATTGCCACAACTCTCAAACTTTTGCTATGTTGAACTTGAAAGCATAAAGCATAGCTTGCTTGTTTTGTTGTTGTGTTCTCCTCTCCCGATGGATGATGAATAAGGTGATAATGAAGGCAAGGCCCATACAGCCAAGTCTGACGTAATATATCTTTCTTTTTTATGATTTAATGAGGTTATCTTCAAATTCCAGATGTTGCACAATTTGATGCTTTTCTAGGAGTCACTCGCGGCATTATAACTAAACACGTCGGGTGTGCAGAGCGCGAAAAAACCGCAAAAATTAACTGCGACTTGTGCCCCATATTTAAAGTCCAATTTATCGTTTTCCATAATTATATACATTGTAGCACATTATTAAACAAAACAACACCACTTTTGACTAACAATATCCACAGTAAATTAATTTACAAAACAAAAACTTGCACTTGACATGTCGGCGCAAAATGGCATGGCGAAGAACGCCGCAAAGCGAAAGCTTGCTTTTTTTACCGAATTTTGTATGAAAACCATATACAAACGCTAAGTCGAATGACTTTTAAAGTGAAAAAAAGCACTTAAAGCGACTAGTCGAACATAGGGTTTATAAGCAAGCAAGTGAGACTCGTTCCCGCGCTTTTGCACGGACTTTATAGATGCAAATTTGTTTTCTAAATAACTTTACGGTGGATATTGTTAGTCAAATGTGGTATTATTTTGTTTAATACTTTGCAGTTTATTTTTTGCGGTTTTCCTGCGCTCTGAACCCCCATATTTCTGACGTGTTTGGGCGATATTGCCGCGAATGACTATAAGAAAAGCATTAGATTTTGCAACACTTGGAATTTGATGATGCCCAACTCAGTTATGAATTTACAATAATATTGCAGTTATGAATAAATATCTTGTTTAGGACTGATGTATGTCCTTTAAAAATATATAAGTATATCATTAGCAAAGTTCGGAAATAAAATTTATTATTGTAATAAATAAAAAAGGTAGAGGCTATAAATGTCCATTGATTTGTCTGTAATTTTTGATTTTCGAACCTAATGGTGGACTAGATGTTCCTTTATTATGGCTGCCAGTATAGTACTTAACTGTGTAGTGTTTGAATTAATAATGTATATAACTACTAAACTAAACTGTGCCCCGTCTACAATTTAATTATCAAGCGATGTATTATATTAATAATAAATTCTTTGATCGAAACTTTTGTTTTATTATCACGCTCTTTTTTCTCTAAATCTGTATAATACATCCTATAAATTAATGTACCATCACGACCGTTTCCTGCATCCGTGGTCTAGCGGTTAGACTCGGCGGTACCGGGTTCCATTCGTGGTCGGGACACAAAAATATTTATTATTGTAAATAAATGCATTTCATTAATATTTAATTTTAACAAGAATGAAATCTATATAAGGCAAACCAGGTCGAGAAAAGCGTTTAAACAAGGTTTGCCGTTGAAAATTACATTATACAATAAACTACCTGAGATTATAACTAGACTACAACCAAGTGAATTTATAACAAAATTGAAACTCTTTTTCCAAATTAATGCGTTTTATAACCTGTCAGAATTTATTGACATGCCTTTGACGGAAAATTCTTTTAAATAGTTGTATAATTTTGTGTTCCTATGCTACTTTGTCTACGATGCATGGTGTTAATAGCATTACTGTTATTATTTTAAAATTTGTTAACTGACATACCAAAATATAACGATTGTTATATAGGTGAAATATACAAATATAATATTTGTGATATTTCTCGAGTTTGGTTCGCTAGAGACATCGACGAGCTTGCCACTTGTCATGATTGGCCGGCAGTAAAGTTGGCTAAATGTGAATCTGCTACTTTATGAGCGTGGTTTTTGACCACCCCGGAAGGGAAACAGTCATGATGACACTTTGATTTAATTAGTATGACAAGATTATTTGCTAGAGCAAATACTATTAATGTATTTGATGAATATATTTTTAATGCAATGCTCAACTGCCTCTGTGGTCTGATTCGATTTCTGGTCGGGACAAAATAATTTATTTTTCGTATTTCTCAAATTTCGTAGGCTAGAATCACCGAAGAACTTGCCACTTGTCATGAAGGGATTATAGTGGGTATTTTAGTTTGCGATCCAAAACTAATAATTTTAGTCAAATAAATACCTATGCATCCAAATTGAGATAAAGGTATACCTTGTAATAATAACGCATAGAACGAAATATGAAAACAGTCAAGTTTGAGGCAAAAAAAATGTGTGCGTAAGCTAATCGTACTTTAGAACTTTCTTTTGTTTTGTCGATGTAGTGAACCCATTAATTCCGCACAAACCGTGATAATAAAATAAGATCCTGATAACTGTAAACATGATGATTTGACCTTGAGACTGACACGGGTGGTTTAGTAACCGAACTGTACTCAGTAAAACTTGCCTCGCTTATAGTTCGCGTACTTTGTTTCTAGGCGTTATTATTCTAAGCCCATAAAAAGTGGTAAAGTAGTTATTTGACAGTATATTTATCATAGAATATTGGATCGCAAATTTGTTAAATAAAAGACGAGGTACAATTTATTATTGTATTTTTAAACACATACTAGATATCAAGTAAATAACACTTAAAAAAACTTTGTGTAGGTATTATATACATTTTAATGATTTTTTTACAATAAGCGCCGATCCCACTGCGATCATTCTAGAGTTTAGATTGTTCTGTAATTGTGTATGAATGAAAAGGTTTTTATTAATACCGAGCACGACGTGTGACACAGCTCCCACCTGATGGTCACGCGAGGTCAACGAATGAGAGCAACTGACGCCAGCTACAGGCGACCGACATCAGTCCCTGCCACTATGCTGCCAATTAAGATGCTCTTTCACATTTCGCTTTGTTTTTTAATACTAGCACCAAACACTCATATATACCAAATGAACAATATATATATAATGACTGAGGAACGTCTTCCGACCTAGTCGATCGCAGTAGGATTAAGCGTCTTATTCTAAATCATGTTTTTATGAGTCGAAACTATTCTTAACAGTAACTTTAGTCTGTCATCCTCAAGAAGCTAGAGAATCCAATGTACCATTTTACTAAGCGCAAACGTTATATAATGGAATCCGTTAACTATACATATATTACGCTATTTAAGTTGATATTTGCACGGTATCTGTCAAGGTCGAGCAGAAAGTTGAGAATTAAATAATATTTTGTAATTATATATCTGGTTCGTCAATCTTTCATCGCTCATCCTTTCAACATGCCCGAACCATCGTAGCATGCTTATATATATAATGCGAAAGTTGTGGGTAAAAGAGGCCCTGGCAGACCGAGACTCACATATCACGATCAAATAAATAAAACACTGACTGAAGGTGCATTAAAAAGTCTTCGTAACCAAAGGGCATGTATGAAGAGGTTAATGAATGTCGACGAAGCGAAAGAGGTATGTCGTGATCGTGTCAAATGGCGCTCAATTGTCTCTGCCTACCCCGCAAGGGATCTGGCGTGAAGATATGTATGTATTTTGTAATTATGACGTGTCTGTCTGTCCCTATGAAATATCTCCAAAAAGTCTGTTTCACTTCTTATTTTGTTAGAAATATCTAAATACATATTATAATTTTAGCTTTTACATTACGTGGAAGTAGAATATTATTTTGGTTGAATGTAGGGGAAAAATATCATTCCATTGGTATCATTTTAAAACGCGACACAAGCGCCACTATTCTGAATTTTCCTATGGACTTCCAATAATATAATATTATTTTCTGGGGCCCTTTCAGATAATATTAATATTATGAAAAATAGAACTAGTTTTTTAAGACGCTTAAAATGTTATCAGGCCATTATTATTTCAAGTAAATCAGACCAGTACTTCTCGAGATAGTAGTTTGCGTACATACACTAGAGTCTTACAATGTTTCTTTGGTATAATTAAAAACAAATATATATTTTTTCACTCAGAGCTAGATACCATAACCGATATTAAGAGTGCAAGACCGAGACCGCTGTTCTAATGCAAGCCCAAAACTGAGACCGCTGTTCTAATGCAAGCCCAAAACTGTGACCGCTGTTCTAATGCAAGCCCAAAACTGAGACCGCTGTTCTAATGCAAGACCAAGACGGAGACCGCTGTTCTAATGCAAGCCCAAAACTGAGACCGCTGTTCTAATGCAAGCCCAAAACTGAGACCGCTGTTCTAATGCAAGCCCAAAACTGAGACCGCTGTTCTAATGCAAGACCAAGACGGAGACCGCTGTTCTAATGCAAGCCCAAGACGGAGACCGCTGTTCTAATGCAAGACCAAGACTGCCTTGGTATTGATGTTGCTTTGGGCAAAACTATTTGTAAGAGCTGTGTGACAGATGTTGTCGATCATATTCTGATTATATAATGGTAAATTTGACCTGCGTAAACTTCATAATTTTTATATGAATAGTAATGTACGTGAAGCTACGGACTATACTACAGACTATAAACTATCAAATAAATGCTTATTTTTAGAATTTGAAAATATTCTTTAAATTACGCAATACTTGGCACCTGGAATGTCCGGGGAGGGATGAAAGATAAGATGAATGAACTCCTAGATTTGATGGATGAAATGAAGTTGGATGCGATTGGCGTGACCGAGACCAAGCGGAGGGGTAGTGAGGTGCAAGACTTGCCGGGAGGGGGGATCGCGCTTTGGTCGGGAGTAGGAGACAGCGATCGCGGTAGTCAAGGTGTGGGCATCTTACTATCCGGCCGCTTGGCCGACAGCATGTACGAGTACTGCCTGGAAAGCCCAAGAATACTCTGGGTTCGTCTAAAAACTGGACTTAAGAAGTTATTTGTGGCAGTCGTGTACGCACCAGTAAGCTCAGCCCCACAGCAGGAACTAGAGAATTTTTGGAACCAGGTCAGGACAGTTCTAGATTTGGCAGTTGGGAACGAAAACATAATTTTATGTGGCGACTTGAATGGATGGGTGGGGACACGCCGTGCAGATTACGAAACGGTCCTAGGTGATTTTGGAGATAGGAGAGTAAATGATGCAGGTAAGCTTATTCTTGACGTGTGCCTAGAAAAGAATATTTTTGTGTCCAACACAATGTTTGCTCACAAAGATATTCACATGTATACAAGAACGATGAATAGTGAAAAGAGTATGATCGATTTAATAGTAGTCGACGAAAGACTGCGAACACAGATTCTGGATACCAGGGCTTATCGTGGGCCGGAATTGGGAACGGACCACTACCTAGTAATTACTAGGATTAGTGGTCTGTTTACAAAATGGCGCCATCGGCGATCAGGTGGCATTCTGTCAGTAGCAGAAAGAATAAAGAGTGAAAGGTTACAAGATGATAGTGTGAAAGAGGAGTATATGAAACGCGTCAAGGATAAACTTATCAACTTGAAAGATGTGAGTAAAGATGTAGAAGAGTGTTGGAAGTACCTAAAAAATAGTATGGTAGAATCGGCAACAGAGGTATGTGGAGTAGCAAAAAAGCGAGCAACCAAAGGTGACGCGTGGTGGGATGAAGAGGTTAAAGATTCGGTAGAAAGAAAGAAGAAAGCTTGGATAGATTACGTTGCTTCGCTAAATATGAATGAAAGTATGAAAAGAGAAAAGAAGAAGATGTACCATCGCTGCAAGAATGAGACAAAATCTTTGGTTAAGGAGAAGCGTGAAAGATGTAAAGAAATAGGTGAAAACAGGATGACGAGCAATTTTAAGGAGAACTCCAAACTTTTCTGGAGGGAAGTTAGGAAGGCCAAAGGTGGCTTGTCATCTTGTCGCATGAATAGAGTCAAATCAAAGAGCGGTAACATTCTTGCAAACACAAATGAGGTGTTGGAGCGGTGGAGTGAATTTTTTTGCGAGATATATGCTAGTGGAACTCCTAACGACGTTACGACGGGTACATTACCTCCAGACCTACCCACAAACACAACGTCCATATTTAAGGAGGAAATAAGTGTGAAAGAATTGCAATCGGCAATTAAGAGCCTGAAATGTGGCAAAGCTGCGGGAAAAGATCGAGTGCTCGCTGAAATGATTAAATACGGAGGTATACCGGTCTGGAACGCTTTCCACCTGTTGTGCAACCTTTGCTGGCAGGAGGGAAGAGTACCGGAGGACTGGCAGCAATCAGTCATCGTTCCTTTATACAAAGGCAAAGGATCTAGATTGGACTGTGCCAACTACCGAGCTATTAGTTTAATCAGTTTGGCGAGCAAGACGTATGGCAAGATTCTCACGAAACGCCTGCAAGAGAAGACTGAAGGTCTTTTATGGGAGGCACAAGGAGGCTTTAGACCTGGAAGAGGATGCGCTGACCAAGTCTTTTCGCTCCGCAATATCACAGAGAAGTTTTTGGCCTTAAACCAGAAGGTTTTCTGTGCTTTTGTGGATTTAGAGAAGGCTTTTGATAGGATTGAAAGAAAGAAGCTTTGGGACATATTGCCGGAGTATGGAGTGGATGACAAACTGCTACAAGCTATACAGTCCCTGTACAAGGGCTGTAAAGCTTGTGTGCGGGTGGACGGACGTATGTCGCCTAGCTTTGAATCCCAAATGGGCGTCAAACAAGGCTGTGTGCTTTCTGCCAGATTATTTACCCTATATCTCGACAAATGCCTAAAAAGAGTGAGAGAGAGTGACTGTGGGATAAAAATGAGTGATCTAGTGGTGAACTGCCTGCTTTATGCAGATGATGCTGTTCTTATGGCATCGTCCGAACAACAACTGCAATCACTAGTTACAAAAATGAAAGAGGGATGTGCAGAAAAAGGACTCCGTTTGAATGCGAGAAAAACTAAGGTACTAGTGTTTGAAAGAAGAAGAATGACAAACGTGACGATAAAGATTGATGATGAAACTCTAGAACAAGTAAATGAAATTATATATCTGGGCAGTGTTTTCACTGCGGATGGGAAGTATGATAGGGATGTTGAAAGAAGAGTGAACGCGGGAAATAGTGTTAACGGTGCCCTGGGGTCACTAATGGCCAGCCGAAATGTCAGTGACAAAGCTCGACTCGCCATACACAATGCCATGCTGGTACCAACACTTATGTATGGAAGCGAAACGTGGATATGTCAGAATACGCATGAGAGTAGAGTTAATGCAGTAGAAATGAGGTCTTTGCGTCGGATATGCGGCGTCACTTTGACGGACCGCATACGTAATGACGAAATACGCAAAAGGGTAGGTATTAAAGAAAGCATAGGGACAAAAATAAGGAAAGGTATGCTCCGATGGTTCGGACATGTTGAAAGAATGAGTGAAGAGAGATTGACGAACCAGATATATAATGCGAAAGTTGTGGGTAAAAGAGGCCCTGGCAGACCAAGACTTACCTATCACGATCAAATAAATAAAACAATAGCTGAAGGTGCATTAAAAAGCCACCAAAATAAAAGGGCATGTATGAAGAGGTTGATGAATGTCGAAGAAGCGAAAGAGGTATGTCGTGATCGTGTCAAGTGGCGCTCAATTGTCTCTGCCTACCCCGCAAGGGATTTGGCGTGAAGATATGTATGTATGTATTTTCATTATAAAATTATTTACAAAGTTGTTATTTAATTTAAATTAGTGTATTATTGTTTAATGAAAAAATTTAAACTGGTTTTATTTGCTGAAACTAAACGCTGTGCTGTTTAAAAACGCTTTACTCTTGCCCTGTGTTTGACTTGTCGCTTTAAGCGCTTTTTTACTTTATATCGCTTTGAAAGTCGTTGGACTTGGCGTTTGCATATAAAATTCGATAACAAAGCAAAATTTGCTTTATTTGCTTTCAAGTCGAACATAGCATTGGTTGGTAATAGTCACAGAGCACAGAATCGCCGCGCGCGCGGATTCCTTGCTCTGTGGTAATAGTGAAGTCACAGCGCACAAAAATCTCTCAGGCATTGATTATTAATACCTTTCGTAATTTTTCATTAGTTGTAAAAGTAAAGTAAAGTATCATCACGACAATATCCCTTTCAAGGTAGTCAAAAACGACGCTTTTAAAGAAGCGGATTCCATTTAGCCAACTTTACTAGCGGTCCATCATGACAAGTGGCAAGCTCATCGATGTCTCAAGCGTACCAAACTCGAGAAATATCACAAATTAAATAAATTACTTATTGTGTCTCGATCGGGAATCGAATCCGGTACCTCCGCGTCTAAATCTACGGACGCTAGACCACATAGGAAGTTAATTAATTGGTATATAAAAACACTAAACATAAAGACGAGCGATTTTGAATAGCGTTTAGTTTCTGCAAATTAATATAGGCATATTTGGAAAAAAAAAACAACATTGTAGATAAATTTGTAATAACATTCTGTATATACATATTAATATGTATATACAGAAAAAGTAGTTTTTTTTTACAATTTTCCTTATTTACAGATAATTTACGATAAACGATAAAAAATTGCGTGACACTAACGCACGTCTGGAATTATTAATTCTATTGCTATTCTATACATACTGAATTTGTATTGTTACAAAAGACCCGGACATTTAATACAACTCAATGGCGATGGCTATTTTAATCTTATTTATGCGAAAAACAAATTACAATAATAAAAAAAGGGTAATCCTCAAGACAGTAGCGCGGGGTCGTCAGAAGCGGATTAACATTTAGCCAACTTTACTGTAGATCCATCATGACAAATGGCAAGCTCCTCGTTTTAGCCTACCAGCATCGACAAATTTCACAATTAAATAAATAATAATGCTCTGACCCCAAATCGAACCCGGTACCACCGCGTCTTAATCTGCAGTTTTAACGGCTAGACCACGGAAGCAGTCTAAAGTAAATATAAATTAATTATGCTATATAACTAGCTGTTTGACTCAGTGTTGCCCGTGTAATGTGCGGAAAGCATCTAGACAAGCCAATATTGTGTTGGGGACTGATGTCAGTCATGAGTGTCTGACTCCAGTTCCTAACATTGATGACCTTACGCGCCACTTACTATCGGGTGGGTCACGTCTTGCTAATATAAAAAAAAATCTACGCCTGTATTATTGAACCGATTTAGTTTAAATTTGCCCTCAAAGACTTTCGGCACTCAAAGACTGACAAGGGATGACGTCATCATATGATCACCCCCTATTGTGCCCATTAAACTTCCGATTTTAGTAAAATTTAGAAATTATATTGCATGGAACCGAAGTTTACGTCCAAGTGAATATTTTTAAAAAATATTATACAAGCAACGCCGGGTCAAATAACTAGTTTATTATATTACTATGGGTAGTATTGAATGCCCCGGTAAATGACTATTATTAAAAAATAAATAAATGTAATGTTTCTAAAAGAATAAATAAAAAATAGAACGGTAATTTAACTTTTTGATTATAAGGCACGTGATTGGCTCAACTAACAACCAATCACTACCAATGGACGCTTCTTCATTGACGACACGACACCGACATCAGTGGATGCATAATGATAAAGATGCATATTTCGTATTAAAATAAATCTATTTTGTAATGATTTTGCATTTTTTTTTTTAATTTTCTCTAGTGTTGTTTTTTATTTCAATTGGTTTAGATATTATTAATTTATTAATATTTGCAGAAACTAAACACAGTTCAAAAACGCTATACTCGTGGTTGAAAATATTGTGATTTCACAAAATAAACAAACTTCTCCTACATTAATGTGGCTTTATAGTGTTTTTAATATTCTAATTAATAATATTAAACTTTGAAATATTCCCGGTGTAGGGGAGGGGGAATGGTTCGCTTGTTCGACTTGTAAGCACTTTTTCATTTTATTTCGCTCTGACAGGCGTTCGGGTAGCTTTTCCAAGCGATTTGTTTTTGACGTCGAATAACCAAAAACAAGGACGCGAGATTCGAGTCGAATGACGTGACTGATTTTCAAAGCAAATTGTCCATGATCAATAATATTGTCAAATTTAGCAGCATTTCTTTATTTTCTATTTTTTATTACTATCGTAGTGCATAGTTTTATTTTTCTTTTGTAAATATTTAATAATAATAATAAAAATGCTTTATTGCACAAAAACTAAAATAACTTAAAATTAATGTGCACAGGCGAGCTTTATGCCGTGAGGCATTATCCACCAGCTAACCTTTGGGAGTTTTGAAAACATGTGACAGGCAGAGTGCCCAGTAAATATTAAATAAACAATACATACTAATACTACATATACAATTCATGTTATACATATCTATAATACAATACATTTAATTAAATATATACAGCATTCATGGAATAAATAAATAATATTGTTTAATTTAATTGTTATATTTAAAACATATTCGAGTTTTTCTAATGTTTAATACTATAGTATTGATTTGTTTTGTTTTTTAATTGTACAAATATCTTATATCGGTTACATTAATTGATATATTTAATACTTTTTGAGGCTTTGGTAATGATAATTTTGTTAATTATTGTACAAAGAGAAGAAAGACGAAATATCGTTGGAGTAGCCTTGAAACGATTTGCTTTATGCAAGTCGAACAACTGCTTAAAAAAAAACAATCATTTATTTACTTTCCAATACATATAACTTATTAAATAGCCCGCCAAACTGTAACCACAGTTTGTTGGCGGAGACAATTACTCTCGAAGCTTAATATTAAATAATAAATATTTATAGTAGGTACCTACATAAAAAAAGCGCGGGCGCGTACCACTCTCCCCCCGCGCGAACAACCCGTCCGCCTACAAATACCATTAATTTAAATTAACCATTGCATTTATTGGTGTCGGTGCTGGGCTCGAATCATGCTGGCCAATAAAGAAGCGTCGAATCACAATGATAAACGCTAGTTATTTTAAATATTTTTTTCAGAAACCAACGATTATACCTATTTTACTAACCTAACGTAATGCTTAAAATTTCAGCATGTGATGTTAAAAGCGGGTTATAACAAGAACGCAGGGTAAGTCAGAATACTTAAGGTTTTTACCCTTCGATCAATGATACGCCTAGATTAAAGGTCCGAAACGAAATCAAAGCGAAACCCTATATACTATAGTAACCTGTGACCATAGCTGGGCATTAACTCGTTAATCCGTTAATCGTTAATTAACGAAGTTAACATTTTGATTAACGGGTTAACTTTTAAGTTAACTTTTAAAAATGTTAACGGACACGTTAACTTCTGTTAATATGCAGAAGTCCGTTAATCGTTAATCCAATGCCTCTATTTACCGCAGGCACCGCGGTGTGGCGCGAAAAACAGGTTCAGACAAGTATGAAACGACAAGTGCCGGGCGCGGCGGCGCGTGAGACAAAAACAAAACTAGATATATTTTGCCGGCGCGTGCGAGTAAGCAAACTGCGAAGTACTAGCGCCAGTGCTTAGAGTGACGAGTGTTGTGTTTGTTGTTATTATAAATTAATGTCAGTGATAATTTGCGTGTTAATAAAGAAGAGTGCAGTGTAATTAATTAGATAGAAAAGTGTACTGTGCAGTGTAGTATTTAAAACTATATCATGGAAGACATGGAATCGGATTTCAGCGGTCCTGATGAGAATCCTTGGCCACATTTGACTGAGTATGTGGAATTTGTATCTAGATCGGGACAGCAAATACTTTTGGTTGTAAGCGTTGCTTGCCGAAAGACACCAAAATAAAAGTTCATGTATCAAGCCTGATTAATTTGAAACAACATGTAAGAAGGGTACATGAGTCACAATACGTACAGTTTGAAGAGATTGTTAAGGCGGGCTCTAACCGAGGCAAGACAAAAAAGAGAACTCATTCTGACAATATTATATAAGTATTAACCTGTTAACGTCCAGAACCTAAACCAACAGGTTTTATAAGTTCTCTAACGCAACGATATAAAAATGCAATTTTACACATATTAACGGATTAACGATTAACATTAACTTCCGTTAATTCTTCCGAAATGTAACGCTTTAACGTTTAACGATTAACGAAGTTAACTATTTGATTAACGGTGCCCAGCTATGCCTGTGCCTATATCGAGACTGGAACAAATCTTGGGCCGTAACTAAAAATACCTACAGTGCACAGTAACTACAGACAAAAATATTTTATTATTAGAGTTAGTTGTTGTATCAATGGGGTGTATCAGGCAAAGCTTTTTGTAGATGTCGCTAGCGGCAATGGTACCTTGTTTCCATCTATGATTGATCATTTTTTAAATTTATTTGTAGTTTTACATTTTTATAACAGATTAATGTATTTTAACTTAACATTACCTACCTTAAAAGACGAATTAAGTAAGCGAACACCGCCTTTGAAATAAAAAAAGGTTGAATTAATAGAACGGCAATTTTGAGATCACCATATCTTTGCTTTCGCTTGGAAATCTCGATGTGTACACTTAAAAGCTGCTCACTTCTGCATAATATTCAGAAAATAATACATTTCGTAATAAAAATACAAGTTTTCTATGCAACTGACAGTTATATTAGGTTATATCTATCATGCGCCATCTATCTGATATTGATGTTTTTGACAGTGGTTTTGCAGCGTATAAAAAGTCCATCACCGACCTCCTCTGCCTTATTTGACTCATATTGACTTTTATCTTTTGTTAAATTATAATTATGTTACCTGTATTGTTGTGCATGTATATTTTGTAGTAAATTGTATTTGTGTAAGGAATTATTTAATTGATATTATTGAATTGTAATTATGATTGAATTTAATTTGTGTAATTTATTTTCCAATTTTAATAATAATTATTATAATTTGCATGTTGTGTGTGCTGCTTGGATTCCAGTCTAGTCCATGTATAAATTAAATGAACTCAAATTTGCAACTGACTGGAATCTGTTTGCACACCTAATAATAAATAATTAAATATCGTGATAAAAAGTTAGTGACACATCCCATTAGATGTAGGTGATGACAATATTGAGATTGATATGTTTGCTATGAAGTCTTCAATAGTAAGGTTATACTACGTGAAATTTATCAAAGAGCAAATATTTTTATATTATAATGTAGAATAAAAATTAAGAACTACGTATTTTTTATTTTAATTATTTAGTAATAAAATCTAAAGTTACGGTGCAGAGAAGTTATCCTAAAAGTATCGCCACTCATACTGAGCCTTATCAAGTAGGTAGCGTAAGGTCGACGATCGAGCGAATTTTGATTGTTGTTAGACTGTCCAGTGGTGCCGTTTTCAGTCTGTCCTTTAACCTAGGTAATTTATTATTGATCGAATGTTTTACCCAAAAACTTACACTATTTCCTTGTACTTCACTCACACAAGTATTAAAAACTATTGTAAACCGCATAGGATCGTCTGCACAGAAGAGTCGACACTTGGCTCTACAGTCTCTGGACATCATAACGTCTCGTCTGCTAAAAGGTTGTCTATGTCATCAAGACTTTTGTTAAGTTCCGTCTCATCAGCCTGACTGGACACGCAGCTCGCCACCACATCCGGCACGTCACTTAAGTCTATAACACTATCCTCAACGTGAGAGTCCAATTCGATAACCTCATTATTGTTGTTTACATTCTCAACACTAACAATCTGTATTTCAGAATCAGACTCGTCGGTCTTACTGAGATCGTTTAAGTCCTTGAGATCGACATCGCTAGCGTCACTTACAGATATATTCCTAACCAAACTATCGTAAGAAGGAATCTTAACTTTCTTAAATTGCATACTTTCCGCATCCTCGTGCAAGTCGAGGGTGTCGCTCTGTTCCGAGTACGTTCTCTTCCTGCTGAGAATGTCAGTCATGCTCGAGCTGAAGAATTGATTTTGTGCGCCATCGTCTAGCTTCCTGTAAATTACCGAATTACTACGAACGACTTTTAGTACTTTTCCAGAGGAGGTGATGGACTCGTGAGTGGAAAGTTTTCGTTTTCTGCTCAAGTTGAGATTGATGGGCGTGCCTTGTATTATGGATTCAGTTTTTCTTTTGGACCTGATTTCGTCGAGGGACATGATTTTAAATTCTGGAGTTTTGGTAAGGTCGTCGGTGGAGGTCCTCTCGTACTTGGTGGCGAGGGTCTTGGTGTTCCTGTCGGGCATGTCGCTGTAAGAGTAGTACGCGGCGGCCTCGGCCTGGATCTGGTCGAGCCGCAGGAGCTCTCGCGACTTCCCCTGGCCGGGCGAGCCGGACGACGAAGGACCACACTCATTATCAGACTCTGCAAGAACACACATCTCTTTTAAAATCCAAAAAAGCAAAAATTTCAAATGATTTTCGTAATTAATTTTGTTTTATTTAAAATTTAATAATTATTTTGTGTGTTCTTGCCGGAGTCGAGTGTTTAGCTGAGACGGGTAGAGGCTATTGGGCGGTCAAAAATAATTACAAAAATCATATGAAACATGTTTATTACTCGTATTTGGTATATAAAACAAAAATTTAGTTAACAAAGCCAAAATAAAACAATATTTCAAATGTATAAATTTTTGTGGGTAGTTAAGAAAAATAAAAGTTTCTGCACACGAGTAACTAATATTAACAATAACAACTAACATAACAACCCCAGGTTAATGAACCGAACAACAAATCAAACTTATATAGTAATCAACACTTTTTAAAACTACACTTTTTCCAAATCATTTAGGCTGGACACACACTTTGTAATATTGTTTCATCACAGGTTACAGTAACATTATTGCTAAAATCACCAAGAATTTAAAAGACAAAATTTTAGGTTGGTGTTTCTTTAAACATTATGCATAAAAACAAATCTTATATGAATTAGTAAACAAGCTTACGAGTTTAATATAAATGATGCACAATAAAGACAGAGTGTGATACCAGCAATGAACAATGGTAAAAAATGTAAGATAGTCACTAACGAAAGTTTTATGTAAACACCATTGGAACTACTCAGACTTATAGTAAAATACAATTGTACTTCATAATTATTGATGTTTCAAATAAAACATACACAAAAACAATTTCGCTAGTGATATAGAATTGATTATAAAGGCTATACTTTAACGATACGAGTTTACTACAATCATTAAATGCGAGCGAGTTGGTTTGCGAACAGTTCGCACTCTTTTCTCGTTTTACCTTAAATCATCGTTTTCGTGCATTTTTAACAAACGCATATTGATTGTAGTAAAGCCGTATCACGAATCCTTGACACAACGCAGTCAAATGCTTGTAGTTTTCGTACTTATAGCGTTGTGTACAATTACGCCTTTAAAATAATATAAATAATTTAACTAACAAATAAAAACCATAGACTTGGCAAATTCAATCAAACTCAATGTAATATTTATTAGGACTCGAGTGTGCAATGCTACTGGGCAAATCGGGACAAATTATGACTTTACAATTATGATTTTCTTTCAAAAATTTAATTGATATAATCACAAGAAGGCATGTTAACTTTTCTATTTTTTTAAGACTTCGTCTCTTCATTTATAAATTTGAATGTTATTATAGCCTTTGTTGCGCTACAAGTTACACACCCAAGCCTGTAAGTGACAATATTGATTAAAATTACCATAGGCAACTCTTACAGTTTGGTTAATAGCAAATAATATAAGGATCTTGCTATCCAGTTATATTACCACAAATCTGCGGTACAAAACATTAATATTTTGGACAAAACTTTACATTCCTAAACAAGATTACATTTTAGTGTAAGAAAACGTAAAAAGACGTGATGTTAACTCTTCTGGCTGATTCTTTATTAAATTTATTTTATTTAAAATGTTGTCCAAAATATTACTAGTAATGACGCATACCATAGTGTTGAAATGTATTATTTCAATGCAATTCAACTTTTTTACATTTCTATGCCAAAAGCGGATGTCCGTTAGCTTATTATGAATTAATAATAAAAATAGTGTATATTATTTTATGAAAAAACAGTATTTCAAGGACACTAATGTTTTTAAAAATAATCTTTCGTGTCATGCACACTCGTGGAATCTGTCGATTGCTCAAAGCACTGCAGTAGTGGCGGTGGAATGTCGTTTACTTCTCGAGCTATATTGTCCTTTACTTCTTGAAATAGTGGCTAGATTGTTTACTTATCGGGAACAAAGCCTACGAGCAATAGTAACGGAATTGTATTTCAAATAAGCCTCGATGACGAACGCACGTTGTTCACCCGTCCACTGCGACATCGTGACTAAACAATCCGCACGAACAACGAAACTGACGCGACCCCCTCTCTTTCTCAGCTCAACAGTTACAGAAATATTTAAATTTGAAATCTAAATTCTGCCACCGGACATCATATACATATGTTTGTGTTTTAGTTGCTGGGGGGCAATTCTCAAAAAATTAAGATAATGTTGCATGAGATATTTGTCGAAATTCTGTCAAAAACCGGTTTCATTCGATATACAAGGTCTGATCAAATTTGACCCGGACTGGTACATTTAAACTGCGCGCGCAAACGGATTCAGTTTTTTTTTTCAATCTTTGCGCGCGAACAACGGTATATCGCATGCGACATCTCTATTGTTTCATTATTAACCCCTGTTGCTATTAAATTTTATAGCTTTGGCATAGAAAAGTAAATTTAATTTAAAATTCCTAAATCTTTCATCGTCACAGACAATTTTTGGACTAAATTAGAAGAACACCTATTTGACGATAACTGTACTTGAATCCAGAACATCTAATCTTCTAGTATACAATATGATAAGTTTTAAGCAAGGAACAACAAACGATCGATTGCAACACCCAAGTACAATTGAATTACATATTTATAATATCACGACCGTATTTTATTGCAGGATCAGAAACTTCGTTACAATTTCTTTTATTAAATATATGACATCAATTTGCTATGCGCTACCAATCTCAGTATCGGCAAACTAATTTCATTTATTGCTTACAAAACTTTTTATTTAACTTACAGTTTTAATGAAAAGTTTGAGTTTTTTTTTTTATCTGAGCAGCTTTTATAAACAGTCAAAATAATGCATTAGGTGACAAACAAATAATAAGTACCATCACGACGATATCACTTGCGGGCAGTCAGAAACCAAAATTTTGCTTTTTAAAGAATAGCTCGTCGTAAAGAATAGCTAGCTCGTCAAATATCACAAATTAGATATTGGTCTAAATCATGGATGCACAGACCGCGGCCCGCGGGCCGCATGCGGCCCGTGGGTCGAATACTGGTGGCCCGCCGACAGCAAAAATAATACTCTCGTGCATTCGAAAAATATTGAATTCTATTCCAGAATAAAACAAAAAAAAAATATGTTCGAAAAGTAATGTGAAACTCGCGCGCGCGCAATTTGAATCTAGCGCCCAAAATTGCTAAGTCAAGTAACATCGCTCGCTATAGAAATCAAGAATTTTCTAGCGCGGTGAGCAAGCGAGATAGATATAGTCCCGTATTCCCGATTGCTCGCGTATCTACACGAAGCTTCCAGAGTCGTTTGCGCGGTATAAAAATCACGTTAACCGCAGCGGCCGAACAGTTCGCTTTTCATTTGAGTGAAGTGTCAACAACAGAAAGAAATAAGCGCGAAAATACAAAGCGAAGTAATAAGTGATTGAGAATAAGTGCAGTTTATTAGTGTTTTTGGGAGGCAATAGTTCTAGTGTAGATTTTAACTCGACTAGCCGGTGTCATATATTTTGATCCACATTCAACGTAGATTTCCTGTTGCAGTGTTAACCCGTCAAGTGCCGTGTATAATTGTGTTGTGAAAACGTAAGTAAAACTCTGTTATTAATAAGTGTTTCCCTACCTATTTAATCAATTTTAATCAAATTTAGCTTTAATGTTGGCTAAATATTAAAATAAACAAAGAAATTACTATTTTTATAAGAATTTCTCTAACTGTAATAATTACGTCATTATTTCAGATAAAATCTGTATAAAAATCTTAATATTTCTGAGAAATAATATTTAATCAATTATTTTTGATAATTTAAAAAAGGATAGGTAATTTAAGTGGGTACTGTAATTGTTTTTAGGTGCTGTGTTAATCCTAGCCAGGATTAGAACGCAACATGGAGAAGCCAGGACCTAGTAAAAAACGTAAGGTTAAAGATGAAAATCGGCAGTTTCAAGAAATTTGGACTGAGAAATACTTTTTTGTATGGTCGCATAACAAAGTCGTTTGTTTAATTTGCAAGAATTCTGTTGCGATTGCAAAGGATTATAATGTAAAAAGGCACTATGAAACGCAGCATCCTTCTTTTACCAAGTTTACAGGCGAATTAAGAAAGCAAAAAATGTTGTCTTTAAAACGGGAGCTTATTGGTCAGCAAGCTATGTTTACAAAACACATTCAAGATTCAGAAACGGCTACAGAAGTTAGTTATGAAATTTCTCGAATGATAGCAAAGCGAAGTCGCCCCTTCAATGATGGCGATTTTGTAAAAGAATGCATGGAAATTGCCGCTAAGAAAATGTGTCCAGAAGCAGCAAAAAAGTTTGAGAAAATTCAACTGAATCGTATGACTATCCAAAGACGAATTATGTCCTTGTCAGGTAATATTGCGGAACAATTAATTGAAAAAACTAAGATCATGGAATTTTTTTCATTAGCACTCGACGAATCGACTGATATTAGTTCCACAGCTCAACTTCTCATATTCATACGAGGTGTTACTCAAGATTTTGAAGTCTTCGAAGAGTTATTAGGAATGTGTTCATTGAAAGGTCAAACCAAAGGAGTTGATATACTCAATGGACTTTTGGACGAGTGTTCAAAAACTGATTTGGACTTATCTAAGTTATCGGGAGTTGCGACTGACGGTGCTCCTTCCATGATTGGTATCAATTCCGGGCTAGTTACTTTGCTGAAAAAGCACCTGCAAGAAAAAAACATAAACACTGAAGATCTCATGCAGTTTCACTGCATTATACACCAGGAAGCCCTCTGTTCTAAAAAAAATGAATTTCAAAATGTAATGAAAGTAGTAGTTTCGACTGTAAATTTCATAAAATCACGAGGACTCAATCACAGACAATTCAAACAATTCCTTGATGACATCGAAAGCGAATACGGAGATTTACTGTATTATACAGAAGTAAGGTGGCTAAGTCGTGGATTGACACTGGAACGATTTCTAAATTTAATAGAAGAAATTGGAATATTTCTGGCGGAAAAGCAAAGGGATGTCCCGGAACTTAAAAATCCTGATTGGTTGTGTGATTTAGCTTATTTAGTTGACATTACAAATCATTTGAATGTCTTGAACACACGGCTTCAAGGCAAAAATCAACTGATATCCCAGCTCTATGCTCATGTAACATCCTTTCAATGCAAGCTGACACTTTTCAGATCACAATTGAATTCTGGAAATTATAATCATTTTCCGAATTATAAGAAAATGGCTGAAAAATTCAACAAAACTGCGATTAATTTCAGTTATGTAGAAAAGCTAGATATTTTGATTCAATCTTTTGAAGACAGATTTTCGGAGTTTAAAAAAGTGAAACCTCTGTTGGACATATTCAGCAATCCTTTCACTATTTCAGTTGAAAATGCGCCAGAGTCAATGCAGTTAGAAATTATCGACATTCAAAATGACCAAGATTTACGCAACAAATTCAACGAAGGAGACTTGCTGAACTTTTACCGCTGCATTGATAAAAATATGTACGAAGAGTTGCGCATAAACGCTCTGAAATGTGCCAGCTTATTTGGTTCTACCTATATATGTGAACAAACTTTTTCAATACTAAATAATAATAAAACAAAAAATCGAAACCGCCTTGCAAATGAAAGTTTGGAAGCAGTTTTACGTGTTGCTACAAGTAAATTTGAGCCAAATATAAAAAAGATTGTAAGCACTATGCAGTGCCACGCTTCAAATTAATAATTTCTTTTTTAATTTTAATAAATTTTTATCAATTCTTTATTGTCTTTAACTACCTATACCTACTTCTGGCGGCCGGCCCGCTATCAGTTCATGATTTGGCCGAGTGGCCCCTAGTATTAATAAGTCTGTGCAACCCTGGTCTAAATCCACGGACGCTAGACGACGGAGGCAGCCAATTTTCGGAAGTGATTCAGACACTCATGACTAACATCAGTCACTAACACTATGACGGCTTGACTGGACATGACGTCAATTCAAGCTTGATCTCGAAACGTGTGGATACACTTTACTGGGTTTATTGGCACGGAAGGTGAATACTTTTCCGCCCCGGCAGACTAGGGAAATTATCACCACCCATATAATTATTTATATAGTGAGCCCAAAATCACTTACTGTTTGGTAGCGCGAACGCATGTAGCCTACATGATTAGAACTACAAAAGCATCTAATTTAATAGGCGTTGCAACCGGTTGTTTGGAAATTAAACAATATTAGCGCAAAACAAAGATAACGCCAAGTTCCTGTGATGCGACGCTGACGTCCAACGACAACCAGCACCTGGCCATAGACAACTAAACGTCAAAAATCGCAACAATAAAGTACTAAAATAATACATTGGGAATTTCATATCTTTTTTTTTTCTTATTTACTAGAGGTGAAAAGTTTATTTTTATCACTACGATATAAATATGTAAGCTTCTATAAAATTGATTACTAATTTTGGTTACATTTAATTTAAGTGTTTTTTTAGTAAAGAAAGAGCAATAATTTCAAAGAAAGAACTCGACAATTTAATTTTATACTACATTGAAGTTTAAAGTTTCTATTCCTGTGGATCTCGAATATCCTCTGTACCATCCTAGTTGATAAACTGATTCTGTTTGAACAAAACAAAATACCATTTTTGGAACACCATTATGATGTAAGGACCCGAAATGTCTAGTTGGGGGACACCGGGCCAGATAAAAACAAAATTAGTTTTTGTCAAAACTTGAAATAGTGATATAAGATTTTATTCGAGAAATAGCTTTATCATAAATAAGACAATTTTTCGAATAAAATATTACAGCAAGTTTCCCGAACGTATTTTTGGTACTTAATTATTACTTAAGTAAAAATACGTTCGAGAAACTGTCTGTAGACTATTTAAAAATAATTTGTCGTCAAAAGACAAAGTATCGGCAGTACCGCACCGCGCTAGCTTAACTAACCACTCCGTCACAAGTTATATAAATATGGAGTAAAAAGGGGTATTTTAACGTAAACCTTTTTATAAATGGCGCCATCGACAACACTACTTCATTCTTTATAGTCTATGGTTTTTTTTTTCGTTTTTGCCTTTGGTCATTCTATAGTCAACATATTCTTTACTTTAAAATCTCTTTATTTTGTATATTTTAGTTTAGTTTACTAACCAATATTTTATAGGTTTTTTTTTTTATACTAGCACATGTGATCTTGGCCCACCTGTTCTTAGCGACTGGAATGAGACACTCATGACTGACATCAGGCCCTAACATTATGCCAGCTTGACTGGGCATGACGGCAATTCGAGCCTGATCCCGAAACGAGTGGATAGACTTAACTGGGTTTATCGGCACGAATGGTGGATACTTCCCCGTCCCAGCAGACTGGGGAAAGTACCCTCATCAGTCTGCTTACCACCTATTTGAGTTACTTAACACATGGCTAGATTAGTATTATCGAACTAGAATCCGCAGTTGAACGTATTAAAGTTATACCCGACCTTGGGTTTTTTTTTTATATACATTTTTTTCAAGTGGTACTTTTATGCCAAATCCTAAACTACATGTAATAGCGAAAAATGCTCAAAAGAGTGTCGGCGGCCGTTTTTTATAAAATCTAAAACTGCAAAATTCATCACAGCCTAGACCTCCACTGTTGGAGATGGGCCTTCCAGAACATATATCTGGAGAATTTGGCCTACGCTCGCCACGCTGGCGATCTAATGTCAATTTTTTTTTTTTTTTTAACGATTACACAAGTTGGTATTAGTAGAACCGGAAACGACGGCTTAACGTGCTCTCCGAGGCACGGGAACGGTGGTGTTGTAAATTTATAACAGATGTACGTAAGACAATTTGATTTCTCATTGGTACATGTCGGGGGGTTTGAACAGACCTTGGTCAGACAGGAAAGCGTTCTTACAACCGAGCCTCTACTCGCTCCATCTGCACCAAGCTGCATCATTAGATTTTTGAAAAATGTATTTTCCTATCTGTGAATCACACATTTGATTTTAAAAAAAAAAAAACCTCACCTGTATTATTGCTCCAGTTGATAGTGTCGCTTATAAAGATCAAATGGTGGAAAGTAACTTCAAACGGCAAACTAACGGAACATGCTCAATTTTAAAGAAAATATGTTTTATTTTTCAAACCCTAACTAATTTTAAAATAATTCAAAAGTACATATGATATTGATGATTAAAAACAATTCGTGGAGAATACTCTAATCGGAATAAATTAACTTGTTATAAGAAATGCAGCACAAACCTTGGGACGTCGAACTCAGCTATGAATTAAAAATAATGGCTATCATTTCAAATTATTAATTCAAGAATAACTACACTAGTTGAGCGGTGGTAACTTGTAAATTAAATTAAATCCTATAAAGGTCAGTTCAAAACCCCGGCATGTACCAATGAGAAATACACTTTTCTTACGTACATTTGTCATAGATTTACAACACCACCGTTTCCGGTTCCACTAATACGAACTTATGGAATCGTTAATAAGAATGTCATTATAAATTGACATCAGATTCTCGCCAACCCGTCTGGCCAGGCGTGGCGAGTGTAGGCCAAATTCTTCAGGGCCCATCTCTAACAGCGGAGACTGTGTGTTCTAGGGCCTGTGATAAACTATACTGCCAAGAGTTTAGGATTTCGCCTAGGAAGCCCACTTAAAAAATTGTCAATTGATGAAATTGTTTGCATCTGAAAACCTGTAATTATTTACCCGATTCCGACCCAGATCTAAATAAAATCATTTTGGACCATAGACTAAAAGTGGCTTCGCCGATGCGCCCTCTATGGAGAACTATTGTAAGATCCCCATTGGCAACTCGTTAAAATGACTAGGAGTAGGAGACATGTATTGTGGACAATGTAATAAATATTCCATACGTTCAGTCAAATATCTTGTATAAATAAAATATAGGAACTAGTGTTAATCAAAGTTAAAAAAAAACTTAGTTGAAAATAATATCATGCACCTAATGTTCAGTTGGCAAAAGTTGACTTTCGATTCACAAAAAAAAAAATGGATTAAGATAAAAAAAAAACAATTTATTTTATAATAATACTTCCTTTGCAGAATAAAAAAATGGCTTTCGACAATTAAAACCTTATTTTTGTGACAGCATATAGTTTTTGCATTAATTTATTATTGCATTTCAAAATTTTGCATTGCCAACTGGACATTTTGTACTAAACGTAAGTGTGCCGTTATCATAGTTGTCGAAGCACAACAACTGCTAAGCGATATTTTTTTTTTCGTTTTTTTTTTCATGTCTTAGCATTGTTAAATTTAATTCACACAGATATTAATTATTTATCTTTGAAGCGTTTTGTGCAAATGTCTACGTTTATTGATATTTTAAAATTAATTATTTACGTACATTGAAAATGCATTTTTTAATCTACGTGGAACAGAGTAATACATACTAAATATAGGGGGAAATAAATGGCAACTCTTACAAAAATATGGTTTTCACATGAACGCCGAAAAGCGTAGCTAGGGCAATATTGCGTTATACTACATTAGATAAAAGGTATCATCATGACCGTATCCCTTGCGGGGTAGTCAGAAACCACGTTTATTAAGGGGATTCACATTAAATTGTTTATAGGTCAATCGTGACAAGTGGCAAGTTTGTCGATGTCTCTAGCGTACCAAAGACTAAATCTAAGTAACTTTAAAAAATGTTTTTTTATTGTTTCTCTTCCCAAATGCAAAATATCATGTACTGCTCTAGGTACACCAGTATATACTATAAAATGATATTGTATTATATAAATATTGTAAGAATTTAACTTGTAAAAGCGCAGACTACACATTTGCACTATGCCTACTTGCAAAAATATATGAATTGAATTGAGCTGTATTTTTTATACAACACAAATCGATTTTCGAGCCCAC
Source organism: Tinea semifulvella (assembly GCA_910589645.1). Lineage (NCBI taxonomy): Eukaryota > Metazoa > Arthropoda > Insecta > Lepidoptera > Tineidae > Tinea > Tinea semifulvella. Next base: position 12,788,690 of record OU342592.1, on the reverse strand, counting down.
AACCAACTGACTGCGTACGGAAATTGGAACAAAAAATATATAGGTGTGTACTAAAAACTTTTCAATTACAATATCGTAATATTTTTAAACCTAGAAATGAGTCCAGTTGCGCTCAGCTGGAGTTAACTCGAGATGGATTCTTTGGAACTCGGGTAGGGCCGTGCATTAACGATGAAAGCAAGCGAAAAGCGAGAGATCGATTCGCTTTGTCTGCAACGACCGAATGACACTGACGATAATACGAAGTTTACCGATCAGGTCATTTAAACCCATATTCTCTTGTAACAAACAATATTAGAGAAACAGTTGTTTTGTTTTTTAATAATAAATGCTGGGACCTAAAATGATATCTACTGTTTGGGACGTGTTGGAATCGCCATTTACTCAAAGCTTCGTTCTGCTAACTAGTTGGACTCTATAATCCTGAGTTGGTACATCTGCCGTGCGACGTTAGTACACCTTCCATGCGACGTTAGTACACCTTCCATGCGACGTTAGTACACCTTCCATGCGACGTTAGTACACCTTCCATGCGACGTTAGTACACCTTCCATTCAATAGGCGCCGCCACTTTCTATTTAAGTGAACTTCGGCAATTGCTTGTTCCAAGTGCCTTAGGGTGGAGGTTGCATATTCGCAAACTGTAGACATTTGATCAAAACGCTTCCGCTAATTATTTATACCTAAACGCAAACGTCATTATTTTGTGTAAACTACCTATTTTTTTTCACATTACAATAATTCATTACCACAAATTTTGTTATGTCTATCTAAATCTTAATAGTGCATGTGTGTAACATGTGGAGGAGCCCCAACTGGTCGGGGGCCCTGTGTGCGACCCCTGCACACGTCACAGTAGACTAATAGGTACATAAAAATCATGTACCTAAGACAAGGCATGAAGCTTTTTTTTACTTTTAAAATCCCTATATTATATGAGTAATATTAAGTTGTGTATATATATTTTTATTTTTTTATTTTTTTTATTTATTTTTTATTACTATATTTATATGTACTCATAGACAAAGGACTACAAATTCAACACCTAAATATGAATAAATTATTATGCGGGTACGAATATATGCTAACTATTATAACATACATCCACAAAATAAACAAAGCTATATCGAGTTAAATAAAGCCGGGTCCACACTCGACGAACTGCAACATGTTGCGCAACAACGTAGACAGAAACAATGCCACAATTCGCCTCGCATAAAGCCGGTCTTAGCCTATAACAGACTAGCATTTTCTTACTACAACATAAAATAGGCTACTTCAAAACACAATAATATATCGTGAAAAAACAAATAATAATAGTCTGTTATAGGCTCCTGTAAACATTTGCTAAAGATATGATGCGACGACTGGTCGCCCCTAAATTTATTGCACACCAACACACCGACTATATTTAAGAACATATATTTTTTAATAAGTCGGTTATAGCTGTGAGCAAATAACTATGCCCGTATAGCACGGTAAACTTAAGACCGCACTGCCGGCGAAATAAATAAAACTTACTTCTATACTAAATTAATGTTTCACACTTCTGGATAATATAATTTAGGTTCAGTTACGTTTATGTTTGACACTTTTCTACTCGCATTAGATACCCCATATTTCTACCTTCCTTTCTCATTTTTTTTTCAACAAGCTCTCATAATGCATGTTTCTGCATATACAAAATGTTTATAAGCCGCTGCCAATAACAGTCCGCGTCGTGTTCGCGAACATGTGTAGGCAAGGCTTTATAATGCACAAGCTACTGTTTGTACTCTACCAAGATTAAAATCTTTGGCGATACACTTTAACAAGATTTAAATTGCATAATATTCATATTTTTATAGAGCCTTAGAGAGCGATCATAAAGTTACGTTTAGTATCTTCTAAAAAAACATTCGCTCTGTTTTTCCTCTTCCCAACTTCATTCTTCTGTTCCGTCCTCTTTTAGATTCCAACCTAACAATATATAAAATTAAACTGAACCCAAGACCTAAGACTAAGAATACTAGTCAAGACCAAAAAAAAAAACACATTTTGTATAAGTTACAAGGAAAATAAACATTAATATAGGCTATTATAATAATTTAAATACCTTCAAAATAACTGTTACATAAAAAATCTATTATGCTTTTAAACAATTTATATTGGCACATTCAACACATAAACCAAAAATAAACCTATAACTCCCAAAAATCTCTGCTTTTTTTTATTATTTTATATGCCTTTTGTTTTGTGTAATACAAGCTATAATATAATCTAAAATAAATAGAAATAAAATCCACACAAAACCTAAAACCAATAAATACCTATTTTTTAAATAATATTTTTTTTAATTCTCGTAATGGCAAACCATCGTTAACATACCATTATTTAAAACAAATAAAACATAAGTTCCAAAATAAATTTTCTTTCACGTTTTGCTTCTCGACAAGATGTGCAAGAGTATATCAAGACATTCATTTTAAGTCACGTTGTAGAATATAACTCTTTAAATTATATAGAACAACATACTTTAGTCGGGTTATATTTATTAGCTCTATTATGCATTAAGTTGGTAATTAATGCAATAGAATTTCATAAATAAGCAAGGTTTACAAAGATTATCGTGGCTGTTACAAAATCACAAAATTGTTTATCCTATGACATAGATATGATTTAGTCGAGTTAACCTCATGTTATACGACCAAAAATGATGTATGCTGACAAAAGCACTAATAAAATTAAAACCTTGAGATATCAAGAACATCCTTACACATCTTATACAAATATATAATTTTGAGAAACATCTTAATAATAATATTTTCTACCTTTCGCGTCTCGTATTTGTTTTATAACTACCCCCTCGTGAGTTTTAACATAATGAACTGTTAATTATTTAAAATTCATTTAAATTTTATTAAATAAATGGTTAAATGTACCTAATAAATTATTGTAAAATATTTTATAATCTACCAATTGGTTCAATAGATCTTAAAATTGAAATAATATATTATCGCTGCGCCTGCCAAATTCCATATGTATATATAAAGTTCATTTTTGTATGAAATATAATCTCTGTTCTATTCTCTACGTGTTGAAAAAGTCCGTTTTGTGATATTCGAACTAGAAACGAACTTAATAAATTTTATATGTATTTTGACCGTTAAGAAAAAACAATTTATTTAATAACTCATTTTTTGTTCTCACCTTACAAAAATGACATGTGGAATGCGCAGCGACGATATCGAATCTAAATTTTACAAAAAAATATTAACATTTAACGTAAAATTAAAACAATATTCAGTTCATACTGCTATTTTGAAAAATTTTAATGCCGATCAAAACTGTATCCACATAATTCCTCTTTTTGTAGGTAACGCTTTCAAAGTAATTGGCTTTCATATTTTTGTATTTATTCTGGCACAATTTACTATTAGTTATTGACCACCAAATATGGTACAATTCTTCCGATCCTATATAATTAGTCTTCTGATAGGAGAATTATTGGATTACTTTGCTGCTGTGTTCTACTAGCAGGGGAAAAATTTAAGTCCAAACTTGTCATATATTCACAGATCTATATGTATTACCATACTCTATAAATTTATTTCCATTAGCTGCACACAAGTGTATAGTATAAAATTGTGCCATTTATTTTTAAAAAAGAGCCAGCAGGTAGTTTCACCATTCGCTGTTACACTGCGTTACGCAACACGTTGCAAAACAACTGTGTAAAAGCAGTATAATACCACCACATTACGTATAAAAAGACGAATGTAATGATTATTATATAATATTTACTTGTAATGTAGGATAAATGATATTTTATGTATTTTGAGTTAAATATGCTAATTATTTATTATTATTAGTAATTTAATTTAATAAAAAATACTGTTTAATTGTTGTTTCAAGGGCCAGTAACACAAGTAAATATTACACAATTATCTATAACCATTAATTTACATGTAAAAACATATTTCAAGAACAATCTAGAAACCAGTAACCACAATATAGTCAATACTGTACTTTAAGTGAATCGGGTTTTACATTTTGACAGGTTTAAAAATTAGACTAATAATTAATTTATCCAATTAATAAATCTTAGGTTTTTCGACGACATCATTATTGGACTGTCTAAATTAAAACCTAGAACTGAGAAAAATAAAAATTGGGTTTCTTTGAAGACTTGTATATTTTTTTTTTGTAAACTTAATTATTCCAATACTGACACTAAACCATAAACGCAAATTGTTAGAAGCAACTTATTAAAATTTTAAAGACTAGCAGTGGCGGCTCAGTTGTAAGAACGATACAAGATGGGCTCGAACCTCGACATGTACTAATGAGAAATACCCGTTTCTTACGTACGTGTCATAGATTTACAGCACCACCCATCCCGTGCTTTGGAGAGCACGTTAAGCCGTCGATCCTGATTAATATCAACTTATGAAATCGTTAAAAAATTGTCATTAAAATCAGACGCGAGCCGTCTGGCCAGCGTGACAAGTGTAGGCCGAATTCTCCAGAAAAGAGATTGCCCAAAACCAGGCCCCTAACTTTGTTGGAGCGTGCCTCAACAAAATATGATTCAATAATGATATCTTTTTATTATTTTCTAAAATTTAATTTCAACATCTGATTTACCCCCGCATTAAAATATAATTTAATTAAATAGTCAATTGGTTAAGAATTATGTATGAAATAGTTAGAAAACACTATACGATTAGGTTCTTTATTATAATCACGTACTTTATTACAGATAAAACACTGAATTTCAAAGTTTTTGTCAATTGTCCTTATGATAGCGTAAAATAAATAAAATTTATTACAGATTATGAAATCGCAATATATATTATTAACTATGAATTAAAAAAGAAATCATTATGATACGAGAACATTTTTTTGGGTCCATTTCTCTAAGAAAAATGGGCATTCTCATTTCTGAACTCCCCCAACAGTGGTCTTGATGATGAATTTATGACTTAATGAAGGAATTAATGTGTTGAATAAAAATTCTGATGACATTAAAAATTGTTTTGGCAGTGACAGTAATGGAATAACTATTGCGTTTAAGATATCTTCATTCTACATACAGAACGACTTTGTTGTGTTACAGGTTTCAAATTTAGCGATATTTGCATTGCTGCATTAAACTCAATAATTGGCATTAAAATTAGTTGTTACATGTAATTGGTGACGTGTTAGTTTTGGGCATTACGGTGGGGGCAGTTAGGGACATGCTCAGTAAAGTCTCATACCGTCGTCGAAGTTGAGTACGAGCTGGTCCACCGGCATGGCGGCGTACGGGCCGGGCGGCGCGCGAGCCGGGAGCATCTCTCCGCCCGGGAGCAGCAGCGGCGCGTCTAGGACCACTGGAATACCAGAAACAACTCACTCATTACAAAAGTTCATTGCACTATTATTTACACTTACAAGTATGTATGGAAGCGAGACTTGGATATGTCAGAATAGGCATGAGAGTAGAGTTAATGTCAAATGAGGTCGTTCCGTCGGATATGCGGCGTCACTTTAGCGAACCGCTAGTGTTACCCAATCTGCATAAAGCAAGACTCTTCCTCAGACACTTTTTTGCTAAAATGCTTTTGCATTTTATTTTTTTTCAATTTATAACTGTCTTTTTTAGGGTTCAGAAGTAAAAATATTGAACCTTTATAGTAGATGACTTGATATATCTCCAAAACTACAGCTGTGTACATTTTTGGATACATGTTGTTCAACAAGATCTAAAACCATTTCAAATTTCAAGTAATTCAGACCAGTAGTTCTCGAGATACTAGTATGCGGATAGACACTAAAGTCTTACAAGGTTTTGTTACTATAAAGAGTCTAGCAAGAGTCTTGCGTAAGACCAAGACCGTGACCAGCTGTTCTGATGCCAGACCAAGTCGACCAGTGTCGATGTTACTTTTGCTTTGGGCAACACTACAGACCGCATACGTAACGACGTATGAAAGAAAGCATAGGGATAAAAATAAGGAAAGGAATGCTCTGATGATTCGGGCATGTTAAAAGGATATGAAGAAAGATTGACGAACCAGAAATATAATGCTAAAGTGGATAAAAAAAGGCCCTATCACGATCAAATAAATAAAACAATGGCTGAAAATAAATTAAAAAGACTTCGAAACAAAAGGGCATGTATGAAGAGGTTGATGAAAGTCGACGAAGCGAAAGAGGTCCTAGTATGTCGTGGTCGTGTCAAGTGGCGCTCAATTGTCTCTGCATACCCCGCAAGGGATCTGGCGTGAATATATGCACGTACTATTTATTGAAAAAATAAAGGATTAAATTCATATTTAGCCAACTTTACTATAGGCTCATCATTAGAAGTACCAAACTCGTCGATGTCTCTAGCGTACCACCAATTATGCTAAACTACATATGCACATCATCTAAATCCACAGGCTCAACTGCTAGACCACGGAGGCAGTTTTACTTTCTTTTTATTTATTTATGGAAAACTATTGACAACAATATTATAATATATTTATATATACATAAATACCAATATGTACTTACAATTTACACATTAATACATGAACTGTGTTTTTTACTAATTGCAATATTGTGTAAACAAACATGACTGACAACATGGTGACTATATACCTACTGTTTTTTTTTTACTTAAAACAAACAATCCTCGTTCCGAGACACGATAATAGTAACCTAAGCACACTCAAAGACGTACATAAATTGCCAAAGCTATGTGACGTCACAAATGAGATCATTCCTCGCGCTCAGACTGCTCAAGATATCAAGGTAGATCGTTCTGAGCGCTGTCAGTTGTTTGTCATATTGTCCCGCGCCATTTTCAAGTTTATTTAATATTAGGTTTCCTTTTAAATTATTTAATATTGTAATTCGTTTATACTGTTTGAATATTACTTTTAAAACAAATCTATAATTAATATTTAAGTAGAAAGTAAATAAAAATGTCTATAACTAGGCAAGTTATTTTAGAAGACCAAAATAAGTTAATAATATTAAATGTTACACATATAAAGGTAAATAAACCGAGAGATGTGTGTTTATTAATATTCATACCCAAAGATGTGGAACCCGCAATTTATCTTCTATACATTTAAAAAAAAAACTATCATGTTATGAATACAAATGTGATTTAGACAGTTCCGAATTCAAATCACGCTCTGAGCATCCAAATCGTGATATTTGATTCGGAACGACTGTCAGTATCATATTCATTCTAAGCGCTCTAAAGATGATTCGGAACGTGGAGAATGTGTGAACAAACATAACGTCATAGTGACCATAGACTATTAGTAGTGGTGCCCATAGTAGAAGAGTTAGGCCGCGTTCGTGTTATAGCATTTCCAACATTTCGTAGCAACTTCATAAACCAGCGCGAAATGTCGTTTTTGTTAAGAAATACCACTTTTTTAACAATGCTAACATTTCTTAAATAAAACGAGCGGTGATGCTACTTTTTGACAATTGTTTTCGTTCATGTTTTATCATACCATGGCATCCAATACACGTGATATTATTATGGTCTTTGAATTTATTACATAAAATCGTTTAATATACCTTTTTAACAAATATAATAGAAAACTATAAAGTATATAAAAATGGTAAACGATCAATTTGACATCTGTCAAAAAGTAACATCAATAACCCTCCTTTCAACACGGTACTGACATACGGAAATTAGCATCAAATGTTAGAATTTTCATTAAACGAACGACTTGTGCTAAAAAAAGTGGTATTTTCATGCTAACATTTCTTAAAACGAACGCGGCCTTAATAATTTAATGTATTTGATTGTTTCTCTACAAAGTATTTTTGGATAATAAATATGTTTATAATATTTACCAAAATAACAAACTTAATAACCTTTTCCTAACAAATACTGTGGATTTATTAAAAAAAACAATCGTCTATACAATTTTGTTATTATTATATTTATTCTGACTCTACTAAGAACGAGAACGGTGGTGTTCTTGGTACATGCATTGGCTTGATTTCACAACCACTGGATTGGAAGGCAACACCCTTTCCCCGGTGAGAACGTTAAGCAATCGTCCCGATTCTACTAATACCAAACTTATGGAATTGTAAAAGTGACAAAACTGACTTGCCAACCCATTTTGTGTATAGGTTAAATTCTCCAGAACTATGTTTTGGTTTTATCTTCAGCATCATCAGCAGTAGAGATCTACTGCTGTACAAAAAATATTCAGACTCATTAGCGGCAATTCACCCGGTCACGACACAATATGAGCGATTTCCCGACAGTATGTAAAACAGCAATTAAAACCACATTTTTTTTTTGTTTAGGACAGCAACTAAAATAAATAAATAATTGATTCGTATAATTAAATAGGTTACATGTCAAAATTTAATTTGAGATTTATACTATTTATAGAAATATGCAAAAAAAAATGTTTATGAATAATTGTAATGATTTTGTAAGCTAAAATGTTTCAGAGTGATTGTTCCGAGGTTTATAAGGAATTGGATAAGTTTTATTGTGTGATTGGCACTAAAATTTCGAATTTTGTCGAGGCATGGTTTGTTTATCGAATATTACAGGTAAGAAAAAACAGAGTATACAATAATAGATGTTACTACAGATACATTAATTAATATACACAAAACTACTGGTGTGATTATACAAACTTAATTATTTAGCTCGAGTGATGTCTTTAAATCCATAATGGTAGTGATACTACTAGCACTTTTTCACAAGCGGAGCTTTTGGAGCCCCGCAATTTCCAGGCCGCTATAACTTCGTTATTTAACTCATATTGTGAGCGCGGCCTTATTGACTGTACCTTGTCTTTGTGGGGGCCAGAGGGGAGGACCGGCCATCTGGTGCGGCTCTGAGTTCCCGACGTGCTCCGGCATCGGGACCTGGCCCTGTTACACAAACAAAATCAAATTTGTATTCAAAATCAAATCATTTAACGTTTCCTCCGTAACAGCGCTGCGGAAACGATGGCCCGTTGTCTGTGGCGATTCAAGAGAGTTGCGCGCGAGTCCTGCCAGCTCAGTTCATGTTGTAAATATTACATTAATTTGTACGGAACACACAAATGTAGCGGTTATTTTTTTGGTGTTGTTCGACAGATCGACGAATTCTTAAATTTTCATCACATAGATTATTGCACAAAGTACAAAGGCGGACGTAATACTCAAAAACATTATCTGACAGCCAAACCTTGGGGACAAATTTAACCATACATAGGTGCAATTATAAGGATACTAATCACTAGTAAAGAGTTATAATAGCTACTACTTAACATAAATAAAAAATAATATAAAATAAAATAAAATCAGTTTTTATTTGTCACAAAAATTAAATGTTAATAAAGTTAAAAATAAAACAATAATATATGACAAAAGGGTCTATGGTTCAGAAAATGGTGCTGGAAGTAGGTTCCAACAACCTCTGTTATTTTATTAACAACTTCTGTTATAGCCGACATTTAAATTTAGTGGAACAGTAATATAAATATAAGTTAAACAATATTGATTTAAAATAAAATTAAAATAAAACAAATTAAAAAACCAATAAAAATAATATTAAAAAACAAAAACCTAGACGCAGCCAGCTTCACAAGCAGCCATACTGCAAACATTTTACAGAAAGTGGGTAACGTTGTTACTATCGCGTCTTGAACGGGTGGCGGCGCGGTGGAAGATCATTTTTCATATTTTGGCAGCGGCATGCTTGAAGCATGGCAAGCCGTACATGGGAAGGTTAAACAAAAGACCTCTGAACAGTAAAAGATATAATATTTTTTGCAATACATTAATTACACACATACATATCTTCATGCCAAATCCCTTGCGGGGTAGGCAGAGACAATTGAGCGCCACTTGACACGATCACGACATACCTCTTTCGCTTTATCGACGTTCATCAACCTCTTCATACATGCCCTTTTGTTACGAAGGCTTTTTATTTCTCCTTCAGCTAGTGTTTTATTTATTTTATCGTGATATATAAGTCTAGGTCTGCCATAGCCTCTTTTACCCACAACTTTCCCAATAAAAAACCTGGTTTGACAAACAGTGACGCCGCATAACCGACGCGCGACCTCATTTCTACTGCATTAACCCTACTCGCATGCATATTCTGACATATTCACGTCTCACTTCCATACATAAGTATTGGTACCAACATGGCATTGTGTTTAGCAAGCCGAGCTTTGTCACTGACATTTCGACTGTTGATCAGTGATCCCAGGGCACCGTTAACACTATTTCCCGCGTTCACTCTTCTTTCAACATCCCTATATTTCCCATCTGCAGTGAAGACACTGCCCAGATGTATAATTTAATTTACTTGTTCATTTTATCATTAATCTTTATCGTCGCGTTTGTCATTCTTTCAAACACTAGTACCTTGGTTTTTCTCGCATTCAAACATTAATTATTGCAAGTGATTTTTATAAAATAAATCTAATAATGCAAAACTTAATGTTTAAGTTCCAAAATTAACTTAAGTTAGTGCTTTTCATTAAAGTTCTTAGGCCGTTGTGTATGCTAGTTGCTTTTATTTTATATTATAAACACCTCACGTATTTTATACAAATATAAAGATGGTGGCGCATGTAAATAATAATAATAATAATAAATATTTCCAGACAGGTCACACAGCGCCATCTAGTTTCCGTGGTAAGCTACTAGACTTGTGTTACGGAAACTAGATGGTTGATAAACTACATATAATACTTTTTTTTTTGTAAATATATACATATTATACATATAAAATCCCAGACCGAGACAAATCATACAATGTAAAATTTTCCCCCGGTGGGAATCGAACCCACGACCTCCCGAGTTCACGGCAACGTTTGTTACCACTAGACCACGGAGGCGGTCAAATGTGCTAACAACTTATTCCTTAATTCGTAATATTATATTATTGTATCTTTTGAGGGTCGATAACTGAACTGTATAATTCCAAAATCCGCCCTCCTCACGCCTACTTTTCATTATGACCAAAAACTGTGTAAACTGAGTGAATTTATATGTGTAAAGAGTCAATGAAAACGCACCAGCAATGGAGTTAGTGTCATTTGTTCGAAACTATGTTAATTATTAACTCCAAATAAAAATAAACAGTGTTAGGATTCTCGCTCTCTGATTGTTCGACAACGGAGTTGATGGAATTTGAAACTGTAATGGAGATAGCGATGTATCGATCTGTCAACAATCTTGGTTAACATTTTGTACTAGATGTAGCGTACTTTGAATCTAAACACTTAGGCCAACGGTCTTCCATATTGAATTGCATATCAAACTGTATAATATAGTATATATTAACCGTTAAAAATTAAAAAAATGCAGTTGTCGGGTTTTGGAACTACAAGCCTCAATTCTTCTTTTATTTCTTCACTTAAATAGCCGCTTTCCCATATTTTTTGTACTTAAGTGCCACTAAGAAATAATTCATTTACCGGCCCTTAGTCTAATCTATAGTACTTCACATAACTTTAAATAATAATACAAGACAAAAATATTGTTGAATTATTTTTTTATTATTATAATCTGGTAGATAATTTCATCATTTTTTTTAAATATTATTTCCGGCACATGTCCGCCGCGGCTACGAGTTACATAGTCCATTCGATCAGTCTATATTTTCACTACTTATTCCAATAAATCTGGCCGTATAGCGTCATAGGTATATCCGCCGCGGCTACGAGATACATAGTCCATTCGATCAGTCTAATTTTCACTACATTTTCCAATAAATCTGGCCGTATGGCGTCATATATCCGCCGCGGCTACGAGATACATAGTCCATTCGATCAGTCTATATTTTCACTACTTATTCCAATAAATCTGGCCGTATAGCGTCATAGGTATATCCGCCGCGGCTACGAGATACATAGTCCATTCGATCAGTCTAATTTTCACTACATTTTCCAATAAATCTGGCCGTATGGCGTCATATATCCGCCGCGGCTACGAGATACATAGTCCATTCGATCAGTCTAATTTTTACTACTTTTTTCAATAAATCTGGCCGTATGGCGTCATATATCCGCCGCTGATACAAGATAGTATATTCGATCAGTCAATTATTCATTACTTTTTCCAATAAATCTGGCCGTATGGCGTCATATATCCGCTACGGCTACGAGTTACATAGTCCATTCCATCAGTCTTATTTTTTACTACTTTTTCCAATAAATCTGGCCGTATAACAGGACCACTTTTGGAAATGATGTCACCAAAATTATATTGCAATAAATTAATGGTTAAGCGCGCTGTATAGCAAGCTGATTAATTTTTGGAAACAAAAAATCAGTAATTATCAGCTTCTTCCTCATTTAGAAAAAAATAAGGACCGATGATGTCGCCAGCGTGCAAAACGCTCCAAACAGTAAATTTTAATGGATGTAATGGTGAATCGTTAATGGCATAAGGATTGTTTCGCTCCATATGCGGCAATTTTGCTTATTTACAAAGCCATTTATCCAGAAATGGGCTTCATCACACAATCCTTTGATAAAAATGCTTATTTTCGGCCAGTTTCAAACTAGCCCAATCAGCAAAAAATGCAACGTAAATGATGGTCATTTGTCTTTAATTCTTGCACGAGCTGTATTTTATAGGCACGTCAGCCAAGATACTTAGGTACGTAAAATTTTCCACGTAGTCGAAGGATAAAGGCTAACGAGTTGAGAACGGCGACGAATCGATATTTCGGCGTCTTCTTAAACACTTCGAACGACAGCAGCAATATTCTCTATTCAATTATTGCGAAAACTATCAATAACTGCACTAATTGCTTGCTCACTAGGTCAATTATGGTGACCGTAAAATGGACGAAATGCGGTATGAAATTTGCGAACAGATTTTTTTTTATAAAAAATAAATTTATACAATTTGGAATCGTTGTTCTGGCGTTAAACGATTCTGGACTATTAAACCATACCATAGACAACCATCGAAACTTCTCACAACACCTATTAATTATTGCTTATTCTGTTATTGGATACTGCGTGACTTTGTAAGGTGTTACGTTAGACCATATGTTATTCTATTGATAGAAACAAACAACTTTTCTTAAGAAACCATATGTCGGAAGTGGGAAGAAAGGGAGATGTCTCTCCACTACTGGATGTAGACCTCTCCCAAGGCTCTTCACACAATCTCCTGACACACTAATTTATTTATTTATAAACTTTATTGCACAAAGTACTAAGGCGGACTTAATGCCCGAAGACATTCTCTGACAGCCAAACCTTGGGGACAAATTTGATCAAATGTAGGTGCAATCATAAAGATAATAAGAGAAATAAATAACTATTTAAATTAACAGCATTTAAATATATTCTTACTTACAATATATATGGAATAAATATTATAATATCGATACACTAAATACTAATACATACATATTATTGTACATAAACATACATATATACTACTTACTAACACTGTGTGGAGCTATTTAGAAAGTGTGAAAACACCAGTTTTTTGAATAATGTTCTGGTAGTTGCTTGCAGAATGTTAACAGGTAGATTATTCCACAAATTAGTAGCAACAACTACAAAAGAGTTAGACACAAATGAAGAATGATGAGAAGGGACAGAGAGAAGAGAGTTGTTAGCAGAGCGAAGGGATTTGTCATGGAAAGAAGAGAGATAGGCGACTCATCCAGCCTCCACCAGCGACCTTCCACAGGCCATCCGTTCATCTGGTGGAGGGTCCTTCCACTCTGCGTTTTCCAGTATGTATTTTCCACTCCAGAACCCGTTAACTCCATCATTCATTGGTTCTACGACAGACATGTCCGCTGTCCAGCTCATTGCCACCTCCCTCAGCTTGCTCATTTTGAAAGCTATGATAGTAACTTAGGTTCTTTGACGGATGTCAATGCTTCTGACTTTATCCTTCAGAGAAATCCCAAGCATAGCTCTCTCCATAGCTTGTTGAGCGACCTTGAACTTATGCATAAGACCAACTGTGCACATTTCTGCTTCATACGCAATCACTGATTGAAAACTTTAGTCATCACTGTGGTATGTTCCAAAGGCATATGTGTCGTAATTTCCGGAATGCAGCCCATCCTAGTTAAATGAGTCTGTCGGCTTCTTCATACAAACTGTTGTTGAAATAGCCAATTTGTTTAAAAAACGTAAAGTATCATCACAACTGTTTCCCTTTCGGGGTGGTCAGAAACTATGCTTATAAATAAGCGAATTCACATTTAGCCAACTTTACTATAGGCCAATCATGACAAGTGGCAAGCTCGTCGATGTCTCCAGCATACCAAACTCGAGAAATATCACAAATGAATTTAATATTAATTGTATTTATTTAAATTAATAAATATTTTAGTGTCCCGACCAGGAATCAAACCTCCTAGTCTAAATCCACGGGCTTAACTGCTAGACCACGGAGTTTATATGGAGATGCCAAAAAAATTGATATAAAAGTTGTTTCTATCCATAGAATAACATGTTAGTCTAGCATAAGACGATACAAAGACATACCATATATTTTAAGTGTTTATGTCTTAGGTTAATTATCACTAGCTATTATTACATATTTTTGCTATTAGTGAGAACCTTTAAATAGAAAGAACTTAAAATTTTAGAGTGTCACATAAAGATAAATTGCGAAGAGGTTAGTAAAATTGTATAAAAACAAGTGTGGCAACAAATGAGATCAGCTCAGTATAAGCTACAGCTGCGGCTTAGCTTAAGCAGGTAACGGTCGCTGGGGCAATAATATGTTAAATACAGGTAATTCAAGAGACGAATTTAAGAAAATAAATAATGTAAATATACATTATAATAGATTTTATTTCAAGCTTCCATGACGGCATGAACGGATTAATACAGTAGTAATACAGTTGGTTGGGTATGGTAAGGAGTAGAATGGTTAGTTTCTTGTTGAGCAATAAAATAAAAAAGGAGGTCTCCTTTTGTAAACCAGCCTGTTGTTTGTCGCAAGGCTGAGACTCCATTCTTCCCATTTCTCTTGCTGCCAGGTCCATCAAGTTTAACCGTAAATTCATGGAATCCTTATAAATTTATCTTCTACTTTAGACTAATATATTATTTATTTATAGAAACAAACTACTTTGCCTAAAAACCTAAGAACTAGCTCCATACAAATCGACCATTTTAAAAGTAACCGTTTGTACGGAGAAGCAACTAAATTTGTCACTATATCATATTGTTTCTTAGGAAAAGTTTTTCGTTTCTATTCATAGAATCACGAATTAGTCTGTCAGAAAATCAGGCGGTATGTATAATAAATAATACATACATGTATATAACACATACATACATACATTTTCATTTTTATAGTATTGTCAATAGTTTTCCCAAAATAAATATGAAAGCTAAGCTAAAGTGGCACACATAATTTAGTAACGAGACAGTCACGTTGATGATGATGCAGCATGTTCTCTTCAGCGGTGACGCAGGTGCTGAAATGACGCTCAGAATATTACCATGACAACCTGGTGTGAGTGTCCGGGCTGGCTGGGAGCGATCCCGTCAGTGCAGGCCTGCGGGTTCTTGTGCATGAAGGGGCAGTGCTTCTTGCGACATCCGCCCGGCTGGTTCTCCCAGTAACAAGGGATCTGTTTACGGTTCTTCTGCAAAAGCAAACAAATTTATTACTTAAACGGCTGGTTGCAGAAAGGCTGTTTAAGAGGGTGTAACGCACAAGCGAGAGGGATACAAACTTATTAAACCCTCTTAACATGTTTAACATATGCCTATGAGGCATGTCATTGGCTGAAATAACTAAAGCACAAGCTAACTACCTGTGACATAAACCAAAATATTAATCATGGAATATGTCAATCACTTTCTGCAACCAGTCAACTGTGGTGTAGGAATTAAATATTCCTAAAGCCCGCATAAGTGAAACAAATATTACGACCCTACAGAAGAAATGATGAGGAATGAATTCAAAACTCAACTTTACGTGGATGTTGGTTCGAAAGGAATCTCAGAAAAAATATTTACTTTCGGTAAGAAAGAATTTAACCTAACCAGGATTTTTTTCAATCCAGCCCCTAGAACACAGCATCCAAGACCTCCACTGTTAGAGTTGGCCCTTCCAGAATATATGTTGAGGGAATTTGGCCTACACTTGTCACGCTGCTGGACAGATGGGTTGGCAAGGGTCTGATGTCAATTTTCAATAACAATTTGTTACCATAAGTTGGTATTAGTGGAACCGGGACCGATGGCTTGACATGCCCTGAGTCATGGGTACGGTGGTGTTGTAAATCCATGACAAATGTACATGAGAAAAGTGTATTTTTCATTGGTACATGCCTCAAATGCGTTTTTACCACTGAGCCACCATGACACACAGCAGCACCAGCAGTATGACATCAGTAATTTTTAGCATTATGAGATAAAAAGGATCTTAAAATAGTAGATTGCTATTATGCAATAAAATAGGGCAACAAAACTCCACTATAAGGATTTTTTTAGCTACTTTAACAAATTGTCAATTCAATAATCTTAAATATTAACTCACCCGTAATTCCATATGACGCAGTTTGCATCTCTTTTCAACACACTTCCCTTGCTGCCACAGGGGGCACATCTGCTCACAGCCGAGGGCCATGGGCTCATGGCGAAATGCACAGCTGTCTCCCTAAAATAATTGGAGTGGTTTTAAATGAATACTGAACTTGACACACCTTCAAGGTCTAGCAGTTACATACATAGATTAGGAAAAATTATTTGTGTTATTTGTAAAGTACATATAGCAAATACTAAAAAAATATATGTTTTTCAATGTTTCATCATCGCAGCCTCTAGAACAAAGAGTTCTAGACCGCCACTGTTAGAGATAGGCCTTAATGATAATAATAAAATTCTTTATTGCACATTGTTTACAAAACTATTTTATAAGGGCTAGAATAATGCCGTAGGCATTTTCTAACAGCTAACCTTAGTGATGGCTATAAGAGAGCTACCTTGGTGCAGATAATAAGCAAAATTACAAATAAATATATCATCTTCATCAATCAGCCTATGTCTCTCCACTGCTGGATGTAGGCCTACCCAAGGCTAGCCATTTCACACGATCTTTTGCCACCCTCATCCAGCCCCCACCAGCGACCTTTTTCAGGTCATCTGTCCATCTGGTGGGGGGTCTTCCCACTCTGCATTTTCCTGTATGTGGTCTCCACTCTAGAACTCGTCTACTCCATCGGTCATCGGTTCTGCGACAGACGTGCCCGGCCCATTGCCACTTCAACTTACTAATTTTGAAGGCTATGTCGGTAACTTCAGTTTTCTGACTGGATGTCTATGTTTCAGACTCTATCCATCAGAGAAATACTGAGCATAGCTCTCTCCATAGTTCGCTGAGCGACCTTAAACTTGTGGACCACACCCACTGTCAATGTCCACGTTTCTGCTGCGTAAGACAATACTG
This sequence comes from Tinea semifulvella, assembly GCA_910589645.1. Classification (NCBI taxonomy): domain Eukaryota; kingdom Metazoa; phylum Arthropoda; class Insecta; order Lepidoptera; family Tineidae; genus Tinea; species Tinea semifulvella. The sequence goes on along the minus strand of OU342592.1, from coordinate 12,771,287 downwards.
GAAGAATGCATTATGTGTATTTAGGATAACAGGATGGGGCGTAACTTCCCGAATGCAGGTCAAATATAAATATATACAACAATTAAATAATAAATACTTATATAATATATACTACTAATTCATAATCATTCAGCATTCCATGGTTCATCGTGTGTGGGAAAGAGAGATAAGAAGAATGAAGGTATACAAAGGCCTAATTTTTTTTTTAATGTACAATACATCATATAAGCATAAATAAAAGTAGATAAGTTTGACAGTTCAACAAAGTTAATAATTGCATATGTAAAATACAACATATTAAAGGAATTGTCTGAAAATTTTAGACCAATAAAAATGATATTATGCCGGCTTATGAATATAAATACTTCTGAATACTAATTATTTGGTCACATTATCTTGATATCAAAGAAAAATATTATCATGTAATTAACTAATTGAGTGGCTATTAAGTAGTTACAACTCTTAACTAGCTTCAAATTATAGTTGTTTAATTAATATATTACAATAACCAATAAGGGTGAAACTGTTTCTCAATATTTAGGGGTTTTCTCCTGCAACAGCTGCCACATGATAAAACTAGATAGTTTGTAAAATGACATCTTTATCATAATATAGGTACTCATGATGAATTCTGCTTTTTATGCACCACATAACATAACATATGATCAAGCATTGCCTGATAGGTACATTCAATTAAAAGATTTCACAGTATGAAATATAAATTACAAAAAGGCTTGCAAGAAAAATCAATATTTGTTTGACAGTTAAAATGTAGCTTGCCTAACTAATCATGGAGTCAATTAAAACTTGCAATTTTACGCATACTTTTATATTCTGATAAGAATATTAGGTTAGGAATTAAATAGGTTTTATGGCTTTTATACACACATTTTTCTTTATGTCTCAAGAACTACCTTCTTTATAAAATATCAACTAACCTTTGCGCATGTGGAGTAGTAGTAAAAATAACAATCATTGTATTTCCTAGGGATCTCCATGATGCGTTTCTTCTCCAATATTCTGGAAAACCCACCAATAAAGCACGATATCAAACACCGACAATGTAAATACAACGTGTGCCAAATTATTGACAAAACTACACTTTTATGAGACACTCCACGGCGGCTACTTCTTTATTGCACAATTGCATTTAAATATACAAACTAATTAACGTGGAATACGAAGGAAATATGTAATATTTTTCATTTTGACATTTTAGCGCATATGTTGCGAGACAGGTTCCAAATTAAAAACTGACAGCATGTCAAAAATTTTGGTTAAAAATACTTACGCACGTTTTAGTATAGCACTAATAAATATAAATAGCAAGGACTATTTAATAAAACTATTTAACTCAAAATAATGTATTAATTTTATGAGAAGAAAGTTAAATTAAAATATGGCGGACATTCGTGTCCTCCATTGTTTTTCGACACTTTAGAATTGTTACCAGGAACTTAAAGACCTATAGACAATAGATCATTGTAGTAATTGTTGCCAATTTATAACACTACTATTAATGGTATAAGAGCAATTACAGCATTTTTAGACGAAAAATATATAAAATAAATGCGTATACGGTGCCGTTGAAATTTATTAGTGCTGCTTTTAATATCCAAATTCATTTTTGGAGCTGTTTTTTAAAATAATATAGGTTAGTTACATGTACCACAAACAATTACTTTGTTCTTATCTCGTCGTCTAGCGGTTGAGACCGTAGTACACAGGGAGCTAGGAGAGATAATACGAAGATATAATCAGAAAACATGAGATGTCGTACGAAATTTCTATTGAAAATATTACAAAAGATACTGTACATGAAGTTGAAGTTGGAAAACTTTGAAGTTTGAAACGTGAATCCGTTTCTTTAAAAACACGTGATTCTGACCACCCCGCAAGGGATACGGTCGTGATGATACTTTATAAAAATTACTATAATTGTTAAAAACCGTTTACTCGGCAAATATTAATCAATTTACTCCCTAAGCTGCCTCCGTGGTTTAGCGGTTAAGTCCGTGGATGGTACGGCGGTACCGGGTTCGATTCCTGGTCGGGACACAAAAATATTTATTAACGTAAATACATTTAATTAATATTTATTTAATATTTAATTCATTTGTGATATTCCTCGAGTTTGGTACGCTGAAGACATCGACGAGCTTGCCACTTGATCATGACCTATAGTAAAGTTGGCTAAATGTAAATCCGCTTATTTATAAGCGTGGTTTCTGACCACCCCGAAAGGGAAACGGTCACGATGATAATGATATACTCCCTAAAAACTAAACGATTTTTATTGTCTACCACTAGACTGCATGTCGAACGCTAGCAACAGATTATCACTTTCGCTTGATATCCGCCACAAACTCGACAGCTGCATTATGTTTCTTAATCGATAGTATCCGATTAGATGGAAGGCATGGGAAACCTTTTCATTATATGATAGAGATAGACTTATGGCAAAACAAAGAGCAAGTAAATAGCTCGGTTTTGTAGAGCGTTGTCTCTGTCTCACAATGCAAAGTCAGCGATAGACAAAGATAACGCTATCTCACTCTTATTTCCGATGTGCTATACCTCTTACCTGTAACAGGGTAAATATTGGAACTATCATACGGGGTATAAAAATTAAAGATCATGGTATTTTACAAGTATTAACTTTATTATCATAATGATGATGATTAAAACATCAATTTTCATACAATAAATAAATGCTCACAATAAACTAAACAAAATGAAGTGTTGTAGATAAATAGGTACTGAAAAACTACAATTAAAGGTATAGGTCCACTTATCGGTATTTTAGTAAAGTAAATATTTTTATTTTCATTTCATTATTAGATTATTGTAGGTACTTAATATACCTAAGGAAGGTCGCTGGTGAGGTTTAGGTCGCAAAAGATCGAACAGTACTATTTTGATGATTTTTAGAGATATATTAGTTGAGAAACACCGATAAGTAAATATACTAGAATAAAATAATAATAAAAACGTAATATCTCATAATCGCTAAACTATTTGATTATACAGTACAAATCTACCTAACATTATAGATAATGTTATTTATCTAACAGCGTTATACAGGTTAGTTTACTCACTGACTGTTCACTTGAAATAGCGGCCTTTACAGCCATTTTGTTTAATCTGTAAAAATCAAGTCAATCTCTTATTAAAAAATATAAATCTAGTCATGTAGAATGTGGATATGTTACGTCTTAACTGACAAGTGTTTTTAATAATACACAAATATTTGATTTTAAAACAATTGTTTTTTTTTTCACATAATAAAGATCAAATGTGAACAGGCAGAGTATAAACAGTTAATAATAGTAAATTCTATTCTATACATGTGGTTTAAATATAAAAAGTTCGTAGCTTGATTTTTTGTATGAAAAATCGTCAAATATTTGAACTCTACAATTCTGTAATTAATATTAAAGCTCAGACAGATTGGGGCGAGCGTAGTTTTCTAAAATTCTAAATTATAGACATCAACAAATTACAAATATATTTTTGGTCGAACAGATAATGCTAGAGCACAGCGGGAGCGACAAGTATTTTTGTATGCAGAATATATAAAAACTCTGCTTCCAGAATTGGATTATGTATCTTATTTTGTACTGTGTAGTTTCATAATACCCACGCAATGTACATCGAAATTACAGTTTATGCCCAAATTATTTCTTTACTAAGTACTTATTATACTGTTTATCTGACATTTTTGTCAGTCAAGTAAAGTGGCCAAGCAACTACTAAACAGCTTTAGTATCAGTCGCTTTTATCATTAAAAAAAAAAAAACATTTAGACACCCTGTATATTTTCATTAGTCACGTGACCTACATACACCACGTGATCACAGTCGCAGCCGCCATGTTACTAAGGGTGAAATCTCAAAAGGAATGTATATGTTTCTACTAATAATGAATTGATGAACATATAATGAAGACTTAACAAATGTTTTTTTTCTAATATTCCTAAATGATTAGTGAGGTGCCAGTAATGAGTTTATGTACTATACTAATTACTTGCTAAAATCTTTTGGTCGTCTGATTACAATTCCTCCATTTTTTATTTACTTAAGGGCAAGATTACAAGAATAACCCAGCGTTCCAGTCATAAGCCGCGCTAACATCTCATTAGGACCCTATGTCCTAACATCAGTAAACCAACCACGAAGAACATTTGTCCGCGGTCGGGTAATAGTTTAAGTATGAATATATAATTTGTATCGCATATGCATTGTCGGGCAACCTGTTTCATGTAGTCGGTTAATTGATGTTGCACATAGGGTAAGCTGCGCTATCATCATAAACCAGCGCCACCAACCGTTTCATTTAAGCTGTGACTTTTTTTACTTTTAAAAAAATGGAACGATTTGGTTATTTTTAAGTGAAAATGCAACGCAACCAAACTGAGCAGTCAAGATTTGACGTTTGTCGCAACCGTAAAAAGTAATCATTTTTTTTAGGAATTCATGTTATTAGGGTATAAAGCTTACGCATCGCTCTCGTTTGCACAATTCATTATTTTGAAAGATTTTCCAATTTTGAGTGTACCTTTGAGAAATACAGTCTATTGTCAGTCTTCTTGGGACTATCCCTGACATCTATCTAGAGGACATTTTTACTTATAAAAAAAAAGTATAATATGTAGTTTATTAACCATCTAGTTTCCGTAACACAAGCCTCGTAGCTTACCACGGAAATTAGATGGCGCTGTGTGACCTGTCTGGAAATATTTATTATTATTATTATTTTATAGGTCTTTTTTATTCGGCATAGTTTATATTTAATTTATTTTTTTAAGTAGTTGTAATTATCTTTTAAATTGAATAAATATATGTGTATAAATATATGAAGGAGGGATGTGCAGAAAAAGGACTCCGTTTGAATGCAAGAAAAACCAAGGTACTAGTGTTTGAAAGAAGAAGGATGACAACCGTGACGATAAAGATTGATGATGAAACTCTAGAACAAGTAAATGAAATTATATATCTGGGCAGTGTTTTCACTGCGGATGGGAAGTACGATAGGGACGTTGAAAGAAGAGTGAACGCGGGAAATAGTGTTAACGGTGCCCTGGGGTCACTGATCGGCAGTCGAAATGTCAGTGACAAAGCTCGGCTCGCCATACACAATGCCATGTTGGTACCAACACTGATGTATGGAAGCGAGACGTGGATACGTCAGAATACGCATGAGAGTAGGGTTAATGCAGTAGAAATGCGGTCGTTGCGGCGGATATGTGGCGTCACTTTGGCGGACCGCATACGTAACGTCGAAATACGGAAAAGGGTTGGTATGAAGGAAAGCATAGGGACAAAAATAAGGAAAGGCATGCTACGATGGTTCGGGCATGTTGAAAGGATGAGCGATGAAAGATTGACGAACCAGATATATAATGCGAAAGTTGTGGGTAAAAGAGGCCCTGGCAGACCGAGACTCACATATCACGATCAAATAAATAAAACACTGACTGAAGGTGCATTAAAAAGTCTTCGTAACCAAAGGGCATGTATGAAGAGGTTAATGAATGTCGACGAAGCGAAAGAAGTATGTCGTGATCGTGTCAAATGGCGCTCAATTGTCTCTGCCTACCCCGCAAGGGATCTGGCGTGAAGATATGTATATGTATATGTGTATAAACTCTTTGAGAAATAAAATTACGGACATTTGACACATTTTCAGTTTCACCTAATTTTGGACAGAACAAAAAAGGTAAATATTTATCAATTTTATGAAAACAAATCTATGAAAGAAGAAAAGACAAATTTCTAAGCATTCCATGGATTCACAGTGCGGGTTCCGGGTCCATTGTGTGTGGGTAAGAGATGAGAAGAATGGTGTCTCGGGATTGCGACCGACAATAGGATGGTTTAAAAAAGGACGCCTCCCTTTTTTAATATATCTTTAAAATGACCGTAATTTTATTTTCTAGAAAGTTAATAGACTATATTTCTCAAAAGCACACTAATTTGAATAATCTTTTAAAAAAAGTTGTATTGTGCGAGGGAGAGGGACGCATAGCGATAAACTCCTTACGTTAAAGAAACAGCTTTGCATGCTCACATTTCTATAAACAGAACGCGAGGTAAGACTGCTTATCCAACAGATATATATATATATAGGAAAATGACCACCAATGGTATCACTCAATCTATGATGACGTGATGTGTAAATTAGTAAACAAAAATCCTCGCAGAACACTAATGGATAAGAAGCCTTAAGAGCAGTCACAATACATTAATGTTGTCGCTAAATATGTCTTTCATAATAGCGTAAAATGTTTAATTGACGGCCGGTACACGTCACATTTCCTATGATAAGGTTAGAAATGAGATAAAACTCAGAAAGTTATGTATATAAATTATTTAAAATAACGACGTCATAATACAGTGAAACCTGGATATGTGAGAAACAATTGATACTTTTGCATTAAAATATCTTTTCAGGTAACACTTGGTAACAGAGATTAGATTATATAGTTTTTTTTATGTTTACCTCTATAATTGGGATTTCGTAGCTATATAACCCGAATAATTTTGTCAATTTATCTGGTTTATATAAGTTTACAAACAGCCTAATTTCTTTCATACTTGATTTGTTTATTAGACTTTAGAGAGAGTATTAAAGCGTGACACAGAAAAATCCATACACACAATTTAGAGATGTCAAATATTAATCCTGATATATTTGATCAAATTCATACTATAAAGAAACACAACTAACAATCTAATCCAAACTAATATAACAAATTTTTGTTTCTATTTATTGTAACTTAAAATATGAATTTATTTTATTACTTTAAGTTAATCTGAGAAACTGAGTAAATGAAAGTGATTTTAAAAATCCAGGTTCCTGTGATCCCATTTAACCAGGTTTCACTGTAATAACATAAGGTGGTTTTTCAATTCGACAGTAAGTTTTTAACAACAATTATTAAAAACTACCTCCTTACAGCGTCAAATAGCACAAATTGTATTTTTAATAACGTTTTGGAACAACAAATTCAAACGACAACACTTAAATTATAAACAATAAAACACACAATGAGTACAGTCAGCATAAATCAAACATCTAAAATTGGACCAATTCGTCATGATCGTAGAACAGTGTCGGATTTAAAAAAATACCCATAATTTTGCATATATATATTTATATATAGTTTTATATTGTTTGTGGTCTGTAATTTATAGTGCAAATATTAGAAAGGGTTCCAAAATGAAATTTAGAAGGTTTGCACTTATTATGAGACTTAAAAAGTGACAAAAAAACAGTCGAAATGACAGTTGAATGGCCGCCATGAAAATTTTAAATATAGCAGATCCGTCACTGTTCTACGATCATGACGAAATGTTTTGCTAATAAATTTATTAATTTACGTCCAATACATGTGTTGATTAAAAAATATTCATACATAAATTTTGTAAAATAACTTGATTTTTGTGATATTTCGAACATTGTACGTGTGAACAATATAAGGTATGTGAACTGGCAATGCGTCCTCAAGACTGAAAAAAATAATATATATAATAGGTATGTAAAAATAACTTTTTGAATTCCGACTTTTATAGAAAGTATCTTCATCATCAGGCCTGTATTTCTAACCCCCACCAGTGACCTACGTCGTCTCCGCTCTAGTATATCGAACATGTTTGCCCCATCGGGATCTGCTAATTTTAACAGCTATGTCAAAAACTATCGTTCTATGACGAATATCAACATTATAAATTCTTAAACTTTCGCGCATATTCATAATAGTTTTTTTAAATAATTTTAACGGGTCTTTACGCGATTTACCTTAGAGACATATTTCTCCCGACGTTTCAGCCAAGTTGCATTGGCCGTGGTCACGGGTCGACTGAAGCTATGCGGTGTAGTCTCGTACATACTGGGCGGCAGATGTAAACCTACCCACTTATCACTTTTAAAAGTTTTTAGAAATCACGACACACGACACTTACAATATCCTTGGCGACACCGGGCGATTTTTCCCGGCGTCGAAACCTATTGATTACTGGATTCCACGATGAAGATAGCTTATAACCCCCCTCTCGATTGAAATTTTTGTGTTTCTTTATTTCGATCGCTTCACGTACTATTCTAGGGTAATAGTGCCGATCGGTGGAAAGTATCTTTGGGTCATGCAGCTCAATCCAATGGTTTGTGCCACTATCCATTAGGTGTTCTGCTATTGCTGACTTGTTTAATTGGCAGTTTTTTACAGCTGCTATATGTTCCTTGACCCTCTCAGCTATTGTGCGCTTAGTTTGGCCAATATATGAACTCCCACAGCTGCAGTCCACTTTATACACGCCAGGCGTTTGGAAAGGAATGACATCCTTTGGGGTCGTGTTTTGCTACTTTGGAGAATGGGGTGTACACAGCATTGATAGATAACTTTTTGAAAGCTGTACCAATTTTATCCGTTACTCCTTTCACATATGGTAAGAACGCGGGCAGCCGATTGACCTGTGGATATCTCTCCTTGTTTTTCTGTCGCAGCAACCTCGGACCCACACCATATCCATTGCGTTTTAGCACTGTTTTAACATGTGACAATTCCTGTTCCAAATGTTTTGGGTCACAGAGATCATAAGCCCTGTTGATCAATGAGGTCACAACAGATCTCAGGTGGCATGGATAATGATGTGAAGTGGCGTGTAGATATCGGTCTGTGTGCGTTGGTTTTCGATATACAGTGTGAGCCAGCGAGCCATCAGGTCTCACCATCACTTTTACATCCAAAAAAGCTAACTGCCTATCTTTCTCCATTTCATATGTGAATTTTATTGTGGAGAGACTCGCTGGCTCACACTGTATATCGAAAACCAACGCACACAGACCGATATCTACACGCCACTTCACATCATTATCCATGCCACCTGAGATCTGTTGTGACCTCATTGATCAACAGGGCTTATGATCTCTGTGACCCAAAACATTTGGAACAGGAATTGTCACATGTTAAAACAGTGCTAAAACGCAATGGATATGGTGTGGGTCCGAGGTTGCTGCGACAGAAAAACAAGGAGAGATATCCACAGGTCAATCGGCTGCCCGCGTTCTTACCATATGTGAAAGGAGTAACGGATAAAATTGGTACAGCTTTCAAAAAGTTATCTATCAATGCTGTGTACACCCCATTCTCCAAAGTAGCAAAACACGTACGCACCCCAAAGGATGTCATTCCTTTCCAAACGCCTGGCGTGTATAAAGTGGACTGCAGCTGTGGGAGTTCATATATTGGCCAAACTAAGCGCACAATAGCTGAGAGGGTCAAGGAACATATAGCAGCTGTAAAAAACTGCCAATTAAACAAGTCAGCAATAGCAGAACACCTAATGGATAGTGGCACAAACCATTGGATTGAGCTGCATGACCCAAAGATACTTTCCACCGATCGGCACTATTACCCTAGAATAGTACGTGAAGCGATCGAAATAAAGAAACACAAAAATTTCAATCGAGAGGGGGGTTATAAGCTATCTTCATCGTGGAATCCAGTAATCAATAGGTTTCGACGCCGGGAAAAATCGCCCGGTGTCGCCAAGGATATTGTAAGTGTCGTGTGTCGTGATTTCTAAAAACTTTTAAAAGTGATAAGTGGGTAGGTTTACATCTGCCGCCCAGTATGTACGAGACTACACCGCATAGCTTCAGTCGACCCGTGACCACGGCCAATGCAACTTGGCTGAAACGTCGGGAGAAATATGTCTCTAAGGTAAATCGCGTAAAGACCCGTTAAAATTATTTAAAAAAACTATTATAAATTCTACCCAACAGAGAAATACTACGCATAGGCGACGTTGAATTTGTGGACCAGACCCATTCAGTATCCACGTCTCTGCTCCGTACGACATTACCAGGAGGACGCATTGGTAAAAGACCTTCGTCTTCAAACATTGTGGTATGGACGATTGCGTATACAATCTTTATTTTTAGTTCATTACGCCACAAATAATATTAGATGTATTTTATATTTATTTATTATGTAGTGTTATTATATATTAGTGTAGCTTAAGCTTTACTTGTTAGTAATAGTAAAGTATCATCACGACCGTTTCCCTTTCAGGGTGGTCAGAAACCACGCTTATAAATAAGCGGATTCACATTTAGCCAACTTTACTATAAGCCAATTATGACAAGTGGCAAGCTCGTCGATGTCTCCAGCGTACCAAACTCGAGAAATATCACAAATAAATTAAATATTAATTAAATTTATTTATTTACATTTATTTTATATTGTTTGTATATTACTTCAATATAATTAATTATACTGTGGTAAAATAAAAAATAAAAAAATAACTATTAGCGCCAATTTTTTTTTTTTAAAGGTTACACAGAACTATTTGCCAGTTAACAGACGATATACTGTTTAGTTCAAAGACATTTTTTTTAGATTTAAATGTAACTGTTAAAGGTAGGCCAGTTTTTTTTTTTTTTTTTTTTCATTACAGTCCCAAGAACACAACACAGCGTCCTAGACCTCCACTGCTGGAGATGGGCCTTCCAGAATCTATATCTGGAGAATTTGGCCTACACTCGCCACGCTGGCCAGACGGCTTGGCGAGAGAGATTTATTAATAAGTTATAATTGCCGACTGTACCAGCAAAAGTATAACGTACTGAAATAAAACATACAAGTATATTACAATTTACATAGCGCTAGTAATCGATTGAGATTACACAACGCATGTAATGGGCGTATCGACATGAAGCGAATAATTTTATAATCATTTATTTCTATAACAAAAAATATCATTATGATTCACGCGCTAAAGTAATTTTTGCTTGGCATTCAACGCAGTAACAGCAAGTTTCTCAAACGTATTTTTGGTACTTAATTATTACTTAAGTAAAAATTAGCATTTTTTTTTTTTAATATATATACTAGCACAACATGTCACCTTGCGCCCACCTGATGGTAAGTGGGGAGCGAGATCCATGAATGTTAGCAACTGGAATCAGACACTCATGACTGACATCAGTCCCTAACACTATGCCGGCTTGACTTAGCATGGGAAGCGTTCTGACAACCGAGCCGCACCCATTATTTTATAAATAATAGATATTATTCATATCGTGACAGAACACACAATTCCTTCCAAATGCTAACATACTGGTAGTTTAGAAAATTTTGCCTACACTTAAATATTTATTACAAATTCACGTTAATAAATATTTAAAAAAATCGCTTCATGTTAATTTCGCCAATATGAAAAAGCACAAACATATAAAGGCAAAACTTAAACAATAATGAAGGCATAACAAAAATCCGCCATTTTAGTTCCGCAGTCGTGAATCTAACCAAAAATTAACAGCACCATTAGTTTTGCCTTTATTCTGTGATTTCTTTAAATTATAACTTTTAAGGAGAACTTTATTGAGTAAAATATCATTTAACAATTTATATTGTGAAAATTTAAAGTTAACCGCCGTTATTTACTACTAAAATACCGTATGACTTTGTATGGTCTTACTTTAGACTAATATGTGATTCTGTTTGTTGTTGTTTCTAAGAAAAGTTGTTTGTTGTTGTTTCTTAGGAAAAGTTGTTTGTTGTTGTTTCTTAGAAAAAGTTGTTTGTTGTTGTTTCTTAGGAAAAGTTGTTTATTGTTGTTTCTTAGGAAAAGTTGTTTCTTTCTATTAGTAGAATCACATATTAGAGTAAGACCATACAAAGTCACCCCGTATATTAATAATTAACATTTTTATATGCCTACGTGATAGGTACTTTGTTATTTTAGCCAATCACGTACCTTATATGCAAATATTAAACGGTCGCTTTTTTAACCACACTTTTGGAATCTGGCTGTTAATGTAGGTTTTGTATCTAAATATTGTTTTACAAAAAGTGAGTTGATTTCTCACCCTTTTTTAGTCTGGAATAGATGTTTTTAATTGGAGATTTAATTGCAAATTACTAGATCAATTAAAAGTACAATGAAACGCAGCGCAAATAATTTAAAACTTGTTAATTTTAACCACTTAAATCAAACTTTCATTGAATAAAGTTTGTAAAATGGACAAATATGTTTCATTAAATTATAATGTTAGGCCGAATAATTAGTGTCATAATATTTGAGTATTAATTATAATTAATGATAATTAAAATTGAGATTATTATGTTAAGCTCAAGTAATTTTAATGCAACTTACTTACTAAGTCATCTCAGACCCCCCCCTTCCGGGGGAAGACGGGAATTTGTAACGAGGTGTTGGCCTCCTAACAAAAATAGCATTCGCTGCACGTAACTACGGACAGGGCGTGGGAACCTTTATTATAGGTTAAATTTAATACGAGCGGGCGCGGCGGAGGCCGCGGAATGTCACCGTGATCAGGCTATCAAATCGCGCGCCATGCGCCGTGGAACCTCGGGAGGTCTAGCGTGCAGAGGGGCCAGATCTCTCAAGACCGAAATTGGTTTTAAAGTGACGGTTCGTCGGCCATTTTGTTTTGTTTTTTTTTTTTTCATTCATTACAGCCCCTAGAATACAGACCTCCACTGTTGGAGATTGGCCTTCCAAAATCTGAAGAATTTGGCCTAAATTCACCATGGCCAGACGGGTTGGCGAGGATCTGATGACAATTTATAAACGATTCGACAAGTTGGTATTAGTGGAACCGGGACCGACGGCTTACCGTGCTCTCCGAGGCACACTAACACTTGTGTTGTAAATCTATGACAAATGTATGTAAGAAAATTGAAATTCTCTTTTCTTAAAATTATTATTTATACTAGCGTAGAATGCGGTCTAGAAATGTGGTGTTGGCGGAGAATGTTGGGCATATCGTGGACGGAGTTCCGAACCAACAAATCCATCCTGGAGGAACTGGAGATAGGACAACGCCTTTCCTCAATCGTGCAATCACGCATTCTCACTTTCTTTGGACACGTATCACGGCGTGGAGATACATCCATTGAGCGCCTTGTAGTTCAGGGAAAAGTCGATGGCAAGAGAATGCGTGGTAGGTCTCCGATGAGATGGACTGACCAGGTTAAAGCAGCAATGGATCACCCCCTACATGAGTGCTCCAGGAAGGCTGCAGTTCGAGACGAGTGGCGACGACTTGTTAAGCGTGCCACTGACACTCAAGTGACGACCACGACCACTCTGCCAAGAGTGTAGCGACTGAGAAGTAGAAGAATGCGGTCAATTATTTTGAGAAATTATAACAAAATGGCCGACAAATCTAAATAACAGTTACATAAGTTTACATTAAAAAAACTAGAGCTTTGTACAACATAAATTATACATTGTTCATGAGAGAGCGCTAAACTTATCTACACTACTACAACATTTAAAACACAAAATGGCCGTTCTACCCGCCATTTTTTTTTCTAGACGTCAATTACTAATATAGTTTTAAATTCCAGTCACTAAATTGATAGTTTTCAAATTTAAACCAATAATTTAATTTAAAAAAAAAGCCTATAGAATATAATTATATTACGGTAAAATAGCTGAACTAGGTAGGTTTTAAAATATAAAATTTTCAACATTGTCAAATTACTGACTCGAATTTAAACCGAGACTAAAGTAGGGACTAAGTTTTTATACCTACAAAATTTAACATTGTGATCCGAGTAATAATACAAACAAATAGTGCGTTTTCATTCTTATTATTATTAAATAAACGTATCATCACGACTATATCCCATTCGGGTTCATTTCAACGCTTTGAAAGAAGTGAAATGATCATAATATAAGGGCGCGTTCGTTTTATAGCATTTCCAACATTTCGTAGCAACTTCATAAACCAGAGCGAAATGTCGATTTTGTTAAGAAATACCACTTTTTTTAACAATGCTAACATTTCTTAAATAAAACGAGCGGTGAGGCTACTTTTTGACAAGTGTTTTCGTTCATGTTATATCATACCATGGCATCCAACACACATGATATTATGATCGTCTTTGAATTTATTACAAAAAATCGTTTAAAATACCTTTTTAACAAATATAATAGAAAACTATAAAGTATATAAAAATGGTAAACAAACCATTTTATATGTTAATGACATCCGTCACAAAATTAACATCAATACATCCTCCTTTCAACATGGTACTGACATAGGAAATTAGCATCAAATGTTAGACAGAATGAACTTAAAAGAATGACATGTGCTAAAAAAGTGGTATTTTCATGCTAACATTTCTTAAAACGAACGCGGCCTAAAAGAGACAGAATTATTGATGTCAAAAGTGCTAGTGCGTGTAGTAATTTTGACAAAATGAATATTTAGAATACGGGAACGCAATCTTCAATGTTGTCAAAAAATAAAGATTTTCTATAGGAAATACTATGATAACATTTATGTCTCATGCTTTGGAGAGTTTACAACTAACACGCGTCTTCGTAGACGTTTCCTCGTCGGTTCCTACAGTTAATTATTGCTTCCAGCTGTCAAATAGAGGGACACCTCAGCACGTCACTATGCTCGAGGAAAATAACTGTCAAACTCAAGGTACGTCGAGAAGTACGAGTACGACTACACAAATACAATTTGTTTAAACAATACAGATCAGATTTCGTTCCAAAATTATAGATATGGATGGTCATGGGATGGTCAGAAACCAAGCTTATCAATAAGCGGATTCACATTTAGCCAACTTTACTATAAGCCAATCATGACAAGTGGCAAGCTCGTCGATGTCTCCAGCGTACCAAACTCGAGAAATATCACAAATACATTAATAAATATTTTTGTGTCTCGACCAGGAATCGAACCCGATACCTCCGAGTCCAAATCTACGGACTCAACCGCTAGACCACGGAGGCAGTTTGGTTTTGTACAATCAATAATTTATTATTATTATTCTAATATGAAAGAGACACGCTTATGGATGTCAAAAGATTTAAATCGTGTAGATATTCTGACAAAAGAATCATTTGGTATACGGGAACGCAACCTTCAGTGTTGATAGAAAAAAAAAGTTATTTTACAATAAATATTTAAAATGGTAACATTTTTGCTTTTTGACGTTTGATATGTTTACAACTAAAAATACTGATTACGAGGATCTTGTCTCTTGAAGGAACCCATTTGACAGCTGGAAGGAACGGTTGAATAAGAATACCCATTTCGCGAATCCTTTGAGGAATCGTCTCAGACAATTGTTGTGAAAAGACTCACCAATCAAAGACTTTCTCTGTACCTAATGCATCAAATTTCCAAGTCACAATAACAATGAAAACGCACCAAGCGAGTGTATAGTGTCAGTTTTGTTTTATCTTTTAGTGGAGCTCTTGATCTGTTGTAGCTTCAGTTTGATGGCGTCCATTCCCGCCTCGCTGCGGTGAGACGCCTGAGATACTGAGTGGAGCTAGGGAACAAAACATGTTTTTTAAAATAAAATAAAGCATATATCGACTTAAGGGATACTTGAATTCTGTGGTGCTTAGACGCAACCGAATATTAGCCGAATATGTACTAGACTAAACTGCCTTCGTGGTATAGCGGTTAAGTCCGTGGATTTAGACTCGGGGGTACCGGGTTCGATTCCTGGTCGGGACCCAAAAATATTTATTCATATAAATAAATACATTTAATTAATATTTAATTTATTTGTAATATTTCTCGAGTTTGGTACGCTGGAGACATCGACGAGCTTGCCACTTGTCATGATTGGCCTATAGTAAAGTTGGCTAAATGTGAATCCGCTTATGTATAAGCGTGGTTTCTGACCACCCCGGAAGGGAAACGGTCGTGATGATACTTTATGTACTAGACTAGGAATGTTCCACTGAGTTAAAAAAAAATGTTATTATATATTTTCTTAGTGCTTACATCTACTGAGCAACCCATTTACAGCTGCCTTATTTTCATCACCATCATCACAGCCCATAGAACACAAAGTCCTAGACCTTCACTGTTGGAGATGTGCCTTCCAGAATTTGGGCTACACTCGCCACGCCTGGACAGGCAGGTTTAAAGTGTTTGATGACAATTTATAATGACATTTCATGAACGATTCCACAAGTTGGTATTAGTAAAACTGGGATCGACGCGACGGATTAACGGTAGAAGAGAAATTTCTAAGCATTCCATGGATTCACCGTGCGGATGCCGGGTCCATCGTGAGTGGGTAAGAGATGAGAAGAATGGTGTCTCGGGCTTGCGACCGACAATAGGCTGGTTTAAGAAAAGGAGGCCTCCTTTTTTTCTATTGCGCGATAATACGCTCACCATCCACCATTCTGCTCCTCTCCCTACCCAACCAAATACTGTATGATTCCGTTAATGCCGTCTTGGAAGCTCCTTCCATAAATGTATTGACGTTGTAAATGAGAAATGTACGTAAGAAAACTGTATTTCTCATTGGTGTAGGATTTTAGGGAAGGCGTTCTTACAACCGAGCTACTTTCATATACTTATTCTAATTATGTTATTATTGTTATTGTTTTTGAGATATTATATTATTATTTCTCTTGACATAAGTACATTACATAATATATAATAATAATAATAATAAACAGGTCACACAGCGCCATCTAGTTTCCGTGGTAAGCTACGAGGCTTGTGTTACGGAAACTAGATGGTTGATAAACTACATATTATACATATAAACACCCAGACAAAGACAAATTATACAATGTACAACTTGCCCCCGGTGGGAATCGAACCCACGACCTCCAGAGATCACGGCAACGTTTGTTACCACTAAACCACGGAGGCGGTCAATATTCATAATATTTATGAGGTACCTAGTTTTAGCTTTTAGTTTAATTTCTTGATTTTAAGTGACACCGCCCTTGTACAGCAGCATGTATATGTAGGTAGCGATTATTTATAGTCGTTAATGACGATAGTTGTGTTTTGTTATTAATAGCATTCTTATGCTATCCTGCCATGATTGTTAAACAATATAATGCATAACTGACACAACCGAGTGTTGAACTGATATATGCACCATTACTCATGAGTCATACATTTAGTTCATGAAATAACATTAATAAAATATGTTCTAAAATTAAAATGACACCTATGGGGTGTATCAGGCAAAGCTTTTTCTAGATGTCGCTGGCAGCACTGGTACCTTGTTTACACCTATGACGGATCCTTTTTCAAATTTATTTGTAATTTTTCATTTTTATAACAGAAAAATGTATTTTAACTTAACGTTACCTAACTTAAAAGACGAATTAAGTAAGCAAACACCGTTTTTAAAATAAAAAAAGGTTGAATTAATAGAACGGCAATTTTGAGATCACCATATCTTTGCTTTCGCTTGGAAATCTCGATTTGTACACTTAAAAGCTGCTTACTTCTGCATAATATCCAGAAAATCATAAATTTCGTAATAAAAATACAACATTTCTATGCAACTGACAGTTATATTAGGTACCGTCTATCATGCGCCATCTGTCGTGATAAAAAGTTAGTGATACACCCCATTGATTAATTACAGTCCCTAGAACACACGAGTCCTAGATAACCGGAGATGGGCATTGGACAACATATTTCTGAAGAATTAGGCCTATACCGGTGCACCACCACCGCTTTTTAACAAACACGCTAATTAGTGGGTAAAATATTATGTATACTGCCTATTAAAACACTTCTCTAGGCTTAAAACAAGTTCTAAATAATGTTTACCTGTAATTGTGGGTCGATAGTGTGTCTGGGCAAATTGTTGTCATTCATAGAGTCAGTGAGCGCGCGATTGTCTATGGGAGTGCGCGGCTGGGAGTTCGGGGTGTCTGTCTTGATGCCTGCTTTAGCCTAAAGTAAAATTTTCTCATTAATTTCGTACAATGTACAAAAACTGGTAATTACATCATAAAAAGCAAATTTATTTAATTCTAGCTATATTAAATAACTAACCTGCAATGCTCTAAGCTTTTCCAAGTAAACAACATGTGATTTGTCATCATTTTCATTATTAATATCTGAAACAATTTTTAGCATTTAAAGAAGGTAAATCGCATTAGGTACTAAGGTACTTTAAGAAATGTTGACAATCAGCTTTTTAGGAAATAAATTTACTGCAATTTTCAGATATTTTTTCACTTTCATATACCTACCAAATTTTAGACAGAAAAATTGATATTTTTTTACTAAAATAAATCTATGATTAATAAATTTCCAAAAAATCCGTAATTTTATTTCCGACAAAGATAACTGAGATCAGAAAAAAACATTAACAGTCTGCGCTCCACGTAGTTCTAGGGGACTCCTAGAGGAACACTTACCGATGGTGTCAGAGATGATGGGCTTGTAGTGTGCGTGCAGCGGTGCCAGTCTCTTCTGCTCGGCGACGTCCCGTAGTCCGCGCTCCACGTAGTTCTAGGGGGCTAATAGAGGAACACTTACCGATGGTGTCAGAGATGATGGGCTTGTAGTGTGCGTGCAGCGGTGCCAGTCTCTTCTGCTCGGCGACGTCCCGTAGTCCGCGCTCCACGTAGTTCTAGGGGGCTAATAGAGGAACACTTACCGATGGTGTCAGAGATGATGGGCTTGTAGTGTGCGTACATCAGTGCCAGTCTTTTCAGCTCGGCGACGTCCCGTAGTCCGCGCTCCACGTAGTTCTAGGGGACTCCTAGAGGAACACTTACCGATGGTGTCAGAGATGATGGGCTTGTAGTGTGCGTGCAGCGGTGCCAGTCTCTTCTGCTCGACGACGTCCCGTAGTCCGCGCTCCACGTAGTTCTAGGGGACTCCTAGAGGAACACTTACCGATGGTGTCAGAGATGATGGGCTTGTAGTGTGCGTGCAGCGGTGCCAGTCTCTTCTGCTCGGCGACGTCCCGTAGTCCGCGCTCCACGTAGTTCCGGAAGTAGAAGGAAGAGCCATGCATGAACGTCCAAATATCGATGTCCGGGTGACGTTCCTGATAAACATAGTTTAATTTATTTTCTATAAGTGAACCTGAGCGAAAATTATACTAGTTTAGTGGTTTTATACTCTGCCACATACGGTATTAAATGCTGCCGTATTCAGGAAGCCTATGGCGTTATGCACCCCTATGCCTAGTAGCCACTATCCCTACACGTACACTAAATTGCGTGTTTCTCTAATCCTTTAACCGGGAGTCCTACAAACGAAGTATATAAAAACATTTTGTCAAGTGGGCAAGCGGGACCGCTGAAATGGCTACTGGGACGTGTGACCAAGCTATATCATAGTCAAGATGGTGTAGCACGGGTGGCAGACTTACAAACTGCCACTGGCACTCTCAAGAGGGCTTTGGTGAAGCTATGCCCGCTTCCAGTCGACGATGACAGGAAGACTCCACTAAGTCTTCCAGAGGAGGCGGCATGTTGCGGCCAGAGCGATATCTAATCGCGTGGCGCGGGGTCTGGGGCAGCCATACGACGGTGGACGGCTGACAGTGCAGCCTACGGCCTTAAAGAGCGAGGTCATTTTTTTGTCTAGGCAGTTAGGGCTTTGCCAATATACTGGTAGGCTGAGAAGAAGTCTTTCATTTACCCGACCATCAGCTGCCACAGTAGGTATTGATGTCGGCTGAATATTTAACAAGGTTAATGTAATTTTAATTAAAGGAGACGATCAGTTCATAGTCATTATAAATTTAAAGTAGTCATAGTCGAGAATATCAAATTAAGTTTACATGGCTACCAGCCTAATCTATTAAAGTCTTGGGAGTAATGTAAATTGAATTATACGTTACCTTAAGTTCATGTAACTGTTCGAGCGCGTGTTGATTATGATGTTTGTTTCCAATTTTCTTGAGAATGGCGGCCAGTTCCTCGTGAACATTTTTGGGCAGACGGCGAGAGTTCATGGCATTGTTGGGGCTTACTGAAGTCAAGACGCTGCCGTTGACGTCAGGCTGAGTGACCGGCACCTCCCTCTTGTCGTCCAATTTTAATTGCTGTAAAGTTTGTATTTTTGACATCTCAACAGATACTGTTAACGTATGTTAAATTTTATAATTTTGGTGTTATATGTAACTTTATGCTATTTTTATTACTATATTGTTATTTGTTTGTTGTATTTATTTGTTTTATTATTATTAATTTGTGAAAAAGTATCTAATTAAATTAGTTACGGATGTGTTTCTGTACCAACGCCTCGACACATTTATAAGGGATCCGACAATTTGATATTGCTCAAAGTATTAAAAAAAAATAGGTGAATTTATCAAAAAAAATATTACCATTTATAATATGGAAATGTAAGTCTCAAACCGCCACATGGCCGAAAACTTGTTATATTTACCACTGCGCTGGATTTTTTGGCAAAGTAAATGTTTCGAATTATGTTATAACTTATTTTTTTAAGCAAAGATTTTAAATCGTTTTGCTAATATTTTAAACTTTATTCTTACAAGGTAGGGTTAACCTTTTTTACTGATCGGAAAATGATTAGTAAAAAAAATAGTTGTCTCCTAGTCGCGATCACAGCGACATTATCGCCGCTCGGCCAATACCACCGTAGGATCGGTGGCCAGCGCTCCGAGCGGCGCCCACGAAAGTGGAATCAATCCGCGTATCGAGCGGTCACACGTTTTTTCTCTCACAATTTTCAAAGCCTTTTTACTCAAGTAATTAATTGTAATTTCAACTTCTGCAATAAACCATATACAGTCCGCTAAACACTCTTTAATTGAGCCATCGAAGACCCGCAGCAGTATCCCTACGTGTGGTTAGCAGCATAGAATAGGGACTGACGATTTTACACTCCTGTAAAGTTGCCACATCATAATATAATTATTATTATTAACCGTGGGGGTGCCGGGTCCACGTGTGTGAGAAAGAGAGAAAAGAATAGAGTCTAAGCAGTCTCTATCAGATATTCACTCCAGACTTCAGACCGCCTCCGTGGTTTAGTGGTAACAAACGTTGCCGTGAACTCGGGAGGTCGTGGGTTCGATTCCCACCAGGGGCAAGTTGTACATTGTATAATTTGTCTCGGTCTGGGTGTTTATATGTATAATATGTATATATTTACAAAAAAAAAGTATAACATGTAGTTTATCAACCATCTAGTTTCCGTAACACAAGCCTCGTTGCTTACCACGGATACTAGATGGCGCTGTGTGACCTGTCTTGAAATATTTTATTCAGATTCTTTCATTGTGTCCGCGGCCCGCCAGTGGAACACGTTACCGCTGGCTATAAGACATCTGCCAATGTTCATAAAAGTCTAGTAACTACATTATTTCTAAATAAACAGGAGTTAACCTCATCAAGTTAATAATATATATTTGTCAGTGTAGTAAAGTTGGCTTATATTTAGTATATGTACTAAGTTAAGTAATCATCTTGTATTATATTTATTTGCATCATTGCTCACTTTCCCAAAGGTCAGTTGTTAGAAAATGCCGAATCGGCATTAAATTCGCCTATGTACACTAATTTAAAGTTTTTATATATTTTATTTATTTAAATAAATAAATAAAGCTTGCGACCGACTAATAGCTGGTCGACTATTACTTTGAGTCCGACCGAGAATATTCGGTCATAGTTTCGAAAAATTCCGTCGGAAACTAGTTATAACAATAACATAAATAGACGTTATTAAACGTCCTAATTTTAGTGTGTTATTTTACCTTCAAGACTTTAAGTAGGTAGTGGTAGAGGTCAGAATCCTGTACGTCAGGTATTTGTGTGACGTGTTCCGTGATTGCCCACCCTTTTATCTTCACCATTGAATGGACTAGCGTCTTCACAGTCCTACAAAAATTACATCGTACTTATCTTTTAATAAGACAACAAAGTTAATAACATTTTTTTATCTAAGAGGGTTAATTTGTTATTCATTGTTTTTAATAATAATTTTTGACATTCAATAGCTATTTTGTTTAACATTTGTATTTCTTAGTCTTAGTGACATATTTTTAGTTTTTAGTGACATCCAACATTGCCAATTGAAATGTTTAGTGACATTTTTCAATTTTGTTTAATATTTTTTTAATTAGAACTGACAAGGCCCATTTACAGCCAATTCAGCCAAACCTTATATTTTTTTTCATCATTCTCTAATTAATGTAAATTAGGACGTAACCAAGTGTTCCGATATGTCCATATGGTGATAAATAATAAATCATTATTACATCATCATTACAGCCCCTAGAACACAGCGTCCTAGACCTCCACTGCTGGAGATGGGCCTTCCAGAACTGGAGAATTTGGCATACACTCGCCACGCTTGCCAGACGGCTTGGCGAGGATATGATGTCAATTTTTTATGACAATTTATTAACGATGCCACAAGTTGGTATGAGTGGAACCGGGACCGACGGCTTAACGTGCTCTCCGAGGCACGGGAACGGTGGTGTTGTTAATCTATGACAAATGTACGTAAGAAAAGTGTATTTCTCATTGGTACATGCCGGGTGGGTTTGTACCGACCTTTGTAGGATTCAAGGAACGCGTTCTTACAACCGTGCCACCACCGCGCCAATAAAATAATTAAATAATAATGTACAATTATTTTCTTGTTTGTTAAAATATAAATGTTACTCACTTGTTAGGTGTCTCACTAATATCCTGGGTTTTCTTCCAATACGAGTTAGGGAACGTTTTGTAGAAGAGGTGTATTCTTAGCAGGACCGTGTCGTAATCTATACTGTTGACGTCCCAAGTGGGGATCATCTTCAGGGTCTTCCAGAAACACTTGAGCAACAACTCTTGGTATCGGGGAGAAGTAGGATCAGACACACCTATCGATTCTTGGAGTAAAAATACTAAAGCACTGAAATAAATGTTAATCAAATTATAATATAAGTTTTATAAAGATGAGAGCCTCCGTGGTCTAGCGGTTAATTCCGTGGATTTAGGCTCGAAGGTACCGGGTTCGATTCCTGGTCGGGACACAAAAATATTTATCAATGTAAATAAAACATGTAATTCATATTTAATTTATTTGTGATATTTCTCGAGTTTGGTACGCTGGAGACATCGACGAGCTTGCCACTTGTCATGATTGGCCTATAGTAAAGTTGGCTAAATGTGAATCCGTTATTTATAAGCGTGGTTTCTGACCACCCCGAAAGGGAAACTGTCGTGATGATACTTTACTTTTTTTATTACTTTTAAAACAAAACAATAAATTTAACAAAAATAACAAATTTACATAGTGAGTACATAAAGCACTAGTTTCAGGATTTGGCACTAATGCAGAATTGATGATGGTCTAGTGGTAACAAACGTTGCCGTGAACCCGGCAGGTCGTGGGTTCGATTCCCACCGGGGGCAAGTTGTACATTGTATAATTTGTCTCGGTCTGGGTGTTTATAAGTATAATATGTATATATTTACAAAAAAAAGTATAATATGTAGTTTATCAACCATCTAGTTTCCGTAATACAAGCCTCGTAGCTTACCACGGAAACTAGATGGCGCTGTGTGACCTGTCTGGAAAATATATTTATAATTCTATTTCTCAGGAGAGAATGTATGTCACTCCAGATTTTTGGAAATGTGTCTGATTGTCGAGGATGTATACTGACCATATGAGTTCGGTTCTGTCCGAGTGCTCCAACATCCTGACACAGACGTTGTTGAGGAGACGCACCAGACTGTCTCCGTCCTGTATTGCGAGCACTCCGAGTACGCGCAGGAGTTCTCTTAACAGATCCGACAGAGCCACAGACCCCACGGCCAAACCGTAACCTCCGGGCTCGTATAACTAAAACGTTATATGGTTATTTAGTATTCATAATAATTCTATAATAATAATCTTCAGCCTTATTCTGTTACTTAAGCGCAAACGTTATATATATATATATATAACGCTATTAAAGTTGATATTTGCACGGCCCCAGTGAAGGTCGAGCGCTTATAGAGTTGAGAATTAATTATTATTTTGTAATTATGACATGGTTCACAAAAAACCCCCCGCCTGTTAATTGTTTTTAATAATAATTTTTGTTTTAATTTTTGACATTCAATAGCCATTTTGTTTAACATTTGCATTTCTTAGTCTTAGTGACATATTGTTAGACAGCTGACTGGCTAGGCGTGGCGAGTGTAGGCCAAATTCTCCAGTTCTGGAAAGCCCATCTCCAGCAGTGGAGGTCTAGGACGCTGTGTTCTAGGGGCTGTAATGAATGAATAAAATTATGACATGACGCAAGCTCTAACGTATAAGTAAATCCACGTTTGCGACTAAGTAACAGAATAGGGCTGCAGGTTATAGAAATACACAGACTGGGAGAGCATTTCACATTTCAGCGTGCGACAGATGTAATACTCTAAATTTATGAGTAATTCATTATTTAGAAATGCAATGAAGGATGCTAAATATCTATTATTTGTCTATACTACAGTGAGTGTTCTGAAGAGCTCCACAACCTTACACCTTCTCGATTCCGCAACCGAACCAGACGCACAGGCTAAAATAACTGTCGCATGCTGAAGATGTGGAATCCTCTCCCAGCCAGTGTGTTTCCCCATTCCAATAACCTGGAGTCCTTCAAGCGACGTTTGAAAAAGCATCTTGATAAGCCGGCATAGTGGCAGAGACTGATATCGGTCGTTAGTGGCTCTGATTCATTTACCTCGCGTATCACTTACCTTGATGCCTCATGTCGTGACATACTTCCCCCGACATTTCAGTCAAGTTGGTCCATAATAGGCGGTAAATATAAACCTACCCACATGTCACTTTGAAAGTTTTTATAAAAATCTAAACATAACACTAACAATATCCTCGGCTATATCAGGTGATTTATCGCGGCGTCGAAACCGTTTTACTGGATTCCACAATGAAAATAAATTCGATTTTTCTTTTACTATTTCTACGGTACTAGTGACGATCTATGGAGAGTAGCTTCGGGTCGCGCAGCTCCAGTCGATCCGTGACCACGGCCATACAACTTGACAGAAACTTCGGGAGAAAGGTAAATCGCGTAAAATGCCGTTAAATTATAAAAACTATCAAGGATAATGGCAAAAATACCACACAGGGTTTTTTTTTCCGTTTTGGCATTAGTAACAATTTGCCAGTGTCAAAGTTAGGGCAAGACGGGTTAAATAAAAGGGATTCGAAAAATTTGGAATAGGATCAAAGAAGTATTTATAAGTACAATAATATTGAATTAATACAAAAATAAGAGACTAAGACTACTAAATAATGAAGAATATACAATAAGGATACTTAGTTATATTTATATTTTAATATTATTATCTACAATGAATGAACCAATGATATTATATATGAATTTACTTTGCTTATTATATACAAGTAGGGATGAAAATATTAGTAGGAAATGGAACTCGGAGACACACAGGAGTTGTTCCCCAAATTGTTACAAGACGTTATATTTCCATAGTCAAATAAATAAAACTTACATTAGACAGTACTGAAGCGATGCACTTGTAGGCGTGGAGTGTGTCAGTGGGACTGTGTAGTCCTGAACGAAGACTGCGCATTTGTGAGGCCACCGCAGTAATCAGTCGCTCTTCCAGTCTAGAAGCGCCTCGCCCGCCGGCAAGGGCGCCCGAAATTAATGACAACGCACGTATCGCAGCCTGGCAAATTATCAAAGATTTATAAAAAGTAAAAAAGACAAGTATCATCACGACCGTTTCCCTTTCGGGGTGGTCAGAAACCACGCTTATAAATAAGCGGATTCACATTTAGCCAACTTTACTATAGGCCAATCATGACAAGTGGCAAGCTCGTCGATGTCTCCAGCGTACCAAACTCGAGAAATATCACAAATAAATTAAATATTCATTAAATGTATTTATTTACATTAATAAATATTTTTGTGTCCCGACCAGGAATCGAACCCGGTACCTTCGAGTCTAAATCCACGGACTTAACCGCTAGACCACGGAGGCAGTTTTATGAATAAAAATACTAACTAAATGTCTAGTTAAGTTTGTGGATTTATACTGGGAGGTATCAGGTTCAATATGGTCGGGACACAATAATAATTATTAATTTATTATTTAATTGTTATATAAATAATACCATGGCAAGCTTACAATATTAGTTTTCATTGAAAGTAAAAACTGGTATTTGACATCATTTTCAACGAGAACAACAAATAGGTGGCAGGCGGACTGTTAGTGGTAATTTCCCCAGTCTGCCGGGGCGGGGAAGTATCCACCGTTCGTGCTGATAATCCCAGTGTATCCACACGTTTCGGGATCAGGCTCGAATTACCGTCATGCAGAGTCAAGCCGGCATAGTGTTAGGGACTGATGTCAGTCATGAGTGCCTAATTCCAGTTGCTAACGTTCATGGACCTCGCGCCCCACTTACCATCAGGTGGGATGAAATAAAAGATGGTGGGGGGCAAGGTCACATGTCGTACTAATATATATATATTTTTTTAATTTTAATCCCGAGTTGAGTACGCTAGAAACATTGACGAGCTTGCCTCTTGTCATGATTGGCCTATAGTAAAGTTGGCTGTGAATCTACTTCTTTCGAAGCGTGGTTTCTGACCACCCAGCAAGGGAAACGGTCGTGATGTGATGATGCTAAGAATACGTTCACAATAGTGTACTCACATGTATATCTGGACTGGCGATAGAGTGTATGGTATCTGCCAGCTGGGAGTCGTCCGTCTGTTGTTGTTGCTGACTGACTATCGGATGAGAGGGAATGTGACGTGGTGGGGCTACCGGAAGTACGCTAAAAGAATGAAACCACAATGAGAAACCCTAGAGTCCTAGACACCAACTGCTGTTGTTATTTCTGTAAAATTAGGCCTCTTAAACAGGTTTGATGTAATTTTATTACATCATTGGTAGATCAGCTAATGAGTTTTTCCAGTCACGGGGACGGCGACATTGTAAAATGGCATGTACGTTAAACAGTATTTCTCATTGGCACATCCAAAACTTAGAAATTGAAAAGAGTTCCACAACTGGACTGGCGGTATCTCTTGACATGTTATTATAAAGATCATTTGCAAAAAAACGTGCACCACACCATTTGGATTTACTTCAAAACGCACTATGAAATCTACATCCATCCATTTAATTTGTTCTACGTTGCGCAGCCGCTAGTGAACTACATCAGTACACTAAGTTCTTTATGACTGGAAAATCTGGCAACGCGAACTAATAGTGTATAGGTATTTATTGAAGTGTATTTTTTGAAAAATCCATTTGTAATTTTTAAGCGTAAACTTTGCTGGATTATGTAACTTTTAGAATTGTTATAATTATGTTTTAAGATCTGTATGTTTCCTGAATAAATAAAATAAATATATCTCATAATCGATCATCAGTGTGCTAAATAATTGAATACCAGTCCATTCGAATCAGTCATCATCATCAGGCTAAGAGACATAGCACTGCTGGATGTAAGCCTTCCTCAAGGACTACCATTTTCCACGCCACCGGCATACAGCACCCACCAGCGACCTTTTTTAAGTCATCCGTCCATCTGGGGTCGTCCTACTCCCAGTTTATCGTACGTGATCTCCACTCCAGAATCAGTCTATTCCATCGTTCATCGATTCTGCGACAGACGTGTCCAGCCTATTGCCACTTTAGCATTTTGAAAGCAATGTCAGTAATTTAGTTTTATAGTCATGGGTTGAACCGAATAAATAGTAATTTGTTTTTTTAAGCCCTACAATTATTGACCTATCATGAGAATCATACAGATATTTAACGGGGATTAACTTTTTCGGACTTAAAAACTTACCTAGTTGCCGGCCTAGGAATGTTGGTTCGTACATTGGGTACAGGTATCGGTTCGTCAAGGAACTTAAGATCTAGTTCTGGGACGTGACTTCGCCGAACATTGGGCACTTCGGCGTCGAGTCGCGCGATCAGTACCGGGTCGAGGCCATAAGGACCCGAGATCACTTTCGGTTCCACTGGTAAACTAAAAATATTTCATTTATTAGGGCAGTTAAAAATTTGAAAAAATTATATATATACCGGTATTCATAAAAACTTATTGGAGCCTTGAAAAACATTTTAGTAACTTGAAATGAATATGCGTAAAAGAGACAAAACCTGTTTTAACTAAAGTCATTAAACAACAAATATAAGTTTTAGACAATGTCACGTTTAGAGTGCCTCGACTTACCTCACGTTCTAATGACTTGTTCATTTCCTCCTTTAGCAGAATAAATTATGCAAAAAACACCTTTTTAAGGCGAGCAGTAAAACTATATAATGATTGCTTGGTTGACGTGGACATATTTGCTTGCTCTAAGTCAAGTGTATAGGAGCAGAGTCCGTGAGATAATTAGAGTTAAATATTCGATAGAATAGACTTAAATGTGATTTTTACTTTCTTTTATGGTTTAATTGTATTTTGAAACTGTAATAAGTATACCCCAGGTCTAATTATATGTATATTGTTTGTTATTGACCGCCTCCGTGGTCTAGTGGTAACAAACGTTGCCGTGAACTCGGGAGGTCGTGGGTTCGATTCCCACCGGGGGCAAGTTGTACATTGTATAATTTGTCTCGGTCTGGGTGTTTATATGTATAATATGTATATATTAACAAAAAAAAAAAAGTATAATATGTAGTTTATCAACCATCTAGTTTCCGTAACACAAGCCTCGTAGCTTACAACGGAAATTAGATGGCGCTGTGTGACCTGTCTGGAAATATTTATTATTATTATATAAATTGTATTGTGACTGTTTGTTACCATAATAAAATAAAATAAAGTTTTACATGTTTTAATTATTATTGATAAAGATTGTCAATAGCCATACACTACCCATATGTACTGTACATATATGTTATCTATCTAGCTGTAAGTTGTCCCTAAAAATTTAAAAAAAGGGGTAGTCAGAAAAACCGTGTTGAGTTAAGCCAATCACGAATTATACAAAAAAAAAACATAATAGTTATGTTATACGTATTTTGAGGAACCTGGGCTAAAGCCGGTTGCAAACATAATTTAATTCATCTATCATATTGTACACACAAAACTGACTACGCTTTGGGTTCGTAGTTGGTATGCTACTTTCTACCGGCTTAATACATACAAAGCGTGCTTGGACCCAGCTAAGCATATTTATTTACGTTAATTATTTTAAAGAAAGCATAGGGACAAAAATAAGGAAAGGCATGCTTCGATGGTTCGGGCATGTTGAAAGGATGAATGAAGAGATTGACGAACCAGATATATAATGCGAAAGTTGTGCGTAAGAGGCCCTGGCAGACCTAGACTCACATATTACGACCAAATTAATAAAACAATAGCTGAAGGTGCGTTGAAAAGCCATCGAAACAAAAGGGCATGTATGAAGAGGTTGATGAATGTCGAAGAAGCGAAAGAGGTATGTCGTGACCGTGACAAGTGGCGCTCAATTGTCTCTGCCTACCCCGCAAGGGATTTGGCGTGAAGATATGTATGTATGTATGTTAATTATTTTATAACAGAAATCGTCGCCAGATTTAAACGACTCGTCCCTATTTCTGGCCTATTTTAATCTATTTTGATTAATTTATCTTGTTTTTGACGAAACCAGTGACAGCTTTGAACCCCAAAATTAGAGGCAAATCTAGGCTTATTGATTTTAGCCTTAGGTAAATTAAATCATTGTAGCTATAAATAATAATAAATAAATATTTCCAGACAGGTCACACAGCGCCATCTAATTTCCGTGGTAAGCTACGAGGCTTGTGTTACGGAAACTAGATGGTTGATAAACTACATATTATACTTTTTTTTTTTGTAAATATATACATATTATACATATAAACACCCAGACCGAGACAAATTATACAATGTACAACTTGGTGGGAATCGAACCCACGACCTCCCAAGTTCACGGCAACGTTTGTTACCACTAGACCACGGAGGCGGTCTATAATTATATAATAATATGTTTCTTACGGTTGTGGTGAAGGCGGACTGTCCTCTGGCTCCTCCTCCTCGTAGTCCTCTCCGGGCGTCGCATCTACAGAGATCACACGGCGAGGCTCCAACTCTTGCTGTATACACCAAACAATAATTACAAAATTGCAGCCATCCGAAATCCAGACACACACACACAAGTAAAAAATTAACAGGAACCTTATGACTAGCCTTTAAAAATGTCTTATCTACTCGTATATCGTAAAATTCGAAATACAAACTTCAAAACGAACTTATATTGACTTTTTTCCAATACGATACAGGGCAAATCCAGAAGTCAAGTTTGCATCCCTCCAGCCCTAAAGTGGCGCACACTAATGTACGATTGGTCTCCAGCGTTGCTAAAGTTCTACCTAAACGCTTTTCAAATGTAATCTGGTAAGGTGGGGGAAAGCTACGGAAAAGACCTGTACATTGTGTGGTGCGGCCATAGGAACTGCTAGACACACACTTGTAGGGTGCGTTACTCTTCTAGAAAAGGGGCTATTACTCACGCCGACATGACAAAGTCCTTGGTGTTATAAGTCTTTCTATTGCAAGAGCCAGAAAGGGACTGACTACAAATAAAACTTTGACCACGTTTGTAAAGGAAGGGCAAAGCACGAAAACTAAATGCAAGCCCACCTCGATCCTTGGCGCCGCATCAGACTGGAAAATTCTCATGGATACATTTGAACACCATTATAGGATCCCAGATGAACTAGCTGTATCAGCCTATAGGCCAGACATCTTAGTGTTTTCTCGGAACTTGAAAAAAGTTATCCTTATTGAACTTACCGTTCCGTGGGAATCAAATATTCCAAAAGACCACAACATGAAGTCAAATAAATATTATGATCTCACAGAAGAAATGATCAGGAACGGGTTCAAGACTCAGCTTTACGCAGTGGAAGTTGGTGCGAGAGGAGTTCCAGCAAAATCTTTGCATCACTTACTGAAAGAATTGGGCCTAAGCAGGTCTGCCGTCAATACATTTATGGAACGAGCTTCCAAGACGGCATTAACGGAATCATACAGTATTTGGTTGGGTAGGGAGAGAAGTAGGATGGTGGATGGTGAGCGTATTATTGCGCAATAAAAAAAAAAGGAGGCCTCCTTTTCTTAAACCAGCCTATTGTCGGTCGCAAGCCCGAGACACCATTCTTCTCATCTCCTACCCACACACGATGGACCCGGCACCCGCACGGTGAATCCATGGAATGCTTATAAATTTGTCTCCTCTCTTCTTAACAAACATAATTAATTATTTACATTATTATTTTTTGTATAATTTTTCCATTCTGAGAAGGCAAAGGATTGAGTCAATGCAGCACATAGACATTTAAAAATAAAAGCCGCCAATAATAGATTTGAGCGCTGTTGTTTGCTGTGCGAAATATTTCGGCAAAAAAACCATTCTTATTCTGGAGACAAAAAGGCTAACAATTATTTCTGCCAACGTATGAGCCTTGCTATACAGACAGAAAATGTTACCAGTCTCCTTAGGACCATCTCTGATGGGGTGTCTCCTTAGGACCATCTCTGATGGGGTGTCTCCTTAGGACCATCTCTGATGGGATGTCTCCGTGGGACATTTTTATTTATACTTTAATATTTTATTATGTAAGTATAGGTTATATTAGATTTTAATTTTATTATTTTAGTAGTTTTTCATTTATTTATTATTAGGTGTGCAAACAGATTCCAGTCAGTTGCAAATTTGAGTTCGTCAAATTATAATAATTGTTATTAAAATTAGAAAACAAATTACACAAATTAAATTCAATCATAATTACAATTCAATAATTACAGGTAACATAATAATAATTTAACAAAAGATAAAAGTCAATATGAGATTTATATTAATTACGTATTATTAGAGTAAAGTATCATCACGACCATATCCTATGCAGGGTGGTCAGAAACCACGCTTATAAATAAGCGGACATTTAGCCAACTTTACTATAGGCCAAACATGACAAGCGGCAAGCTCGTCGATGTCTCCAGCGTACCAAACTCGAGAAATATCACAAATAAATTAAATTTCAATTAAATGTTTTTTTTTTACATTAATAAATATTTTTGTGTCCCGACCAGGAATCGAACCCGGTACCTCCCGAGTCTAAATCCACGGACATAACCGCTAGACCACAGAGGCAGTTTATTTAGTTATCTTTATACTCAAATTAATTATAAAAAATCAATTTTACCTGTGGTTCATGTTGTAGAATCGGTTTTCCGGTTGCCGTTAAAGGAATCACCATGGACAGGCGAGTCTCAGCGCTGCGAGTTTTGGTCGCACGTTTGATTCGTTCCTCAAGCAACGATAGATCCTTGTCAGAAATCTGTAACATTAATTAAATGTTAAATGATAGCTTAGAAAGAGCAGTAAGAAGGCTTAGGGCCGGATTAAAAATATCACTTAGTCGAATCTAAGCATGAGCTCGTACTTAGTTTATTCATCATCATCATATCCTGGCACCTAACAATCCCTGCTCCCATCACCCAAAGGTTAGCTGTTAGAAAATGTTTTTAGACATTAAGCTCGCCTATCTACTGTAATAGTAGTTTATGAAACTGTTGCATAATAAGGGGTATTATACACGAGTGTGTGTTTAATAGTATCACACGAGTGTTTTAATACCTAGTTATGTGCAGTTTCATACATTAATTTATCTACTCTCATACATTGTGATTGAACCTAATAAATAAAAGATAAAAGAGTAAGAAATAGTTTATTGCTCTAATTTAAATAAGTTTTGCGGTTTACTATCACGTTTGTTTAAAATATCGGGCGGAGTCAAATTATGTTCACATTCACTGCTATGAGACATTTTAAAGCAAGCAAGCATTTTAAAAAAAAAATCACACGTAATGCTATACAACAAAACGTATTGAA
This sequence comes from Tinea semifulvella, assembly GCA_910589645.1. Classification (NCBI taxonomy): domain Eukaryota; kingdom Metazoa; phylum Arthropoda; class Insecta; order Lepidoptera; family Tineidae; genus Tinea; species Tinea semifulvella. The sequence continues at coordinate 12,738,637 of OU342592.1, read as the reverse complement.
TGGCGTCGATTTTTTTTTTTAAATGACCATGGTACAGAATACATAAGTCCTAAACAATGAAATGGCGCCAAAACCTAGCTTATGACCGCGAACGCGCTATTTCGGGCGCTGCCATAGACAAGTAAAAATTGGAATCAAAACTTTTTTGTAATCGAACCTTTGCCTTAACGAAAAAAAAGTGTTATATAATATGTATGATTCTATTTTTAAAATGAAATATAACATTATTTTGTTGTAGAAAAAGTGTTATAATATGATTCTATTTTTAAATTTCAGCAGTATGTTTATGAAGTATGTCAATATAAATTCGTTTTGAATTTTGTAATTCGCATTTTACGATATAAAATTATAGATGATATTCACTAACTTGTCCTATCATCTTGTAGATCTTCTCTCCTTCCAGGAAGTAAGCGTTGGTGACACAGTTGAGTGCGGCCGAGCGCACCGCATTGTCTCTGTCTCCGATGTGTCTGGCCAGCTCTTTGAGCGCGGCAGAAGGAGTTGGTGTCAGAACGGTAGAGCCATAAGTCTCTATCAACACGCCTATACACTCTAGACATTCTGTGGAAAGAACAATACTGTTAGCTTGTCTCTTTGCAGGACCAATAAATTTGTCAACTTAATTAAAATTTTAACTATTTATTACCACAATAAATAAATAAATAAATATTTCCAGACAGGTCACACAGCGCCATCTAGTTTCCGTGGTAAGCTACGAGGCTTGTGTTACGGAAACTAGATGGTTGATAAACTACATATTATACTTGTATCACAACACAAATCGTTTCATTGTCCCAAAGGTTGGTTGCTAGAGAATGCCTAGCGGCATTAAGCCCGCCTCTTGTACATAGTGCAATAAAGTTTTTAAATAAAAAAAAAAAAAAATACTTTTTTTTTTGTAAATATATACATATTATACATATAAACACCCAGACCGAGACAAATTATACAATGTACAACTTGCCCCCGGTGGGAATCGAACCCACGACCTCCCGAGTTCACGGCAACGTTTGTTACCACTAGACCACGGAGGCGGTCAAAATTGTTACTGTTGGATATTGTAAATACGAGTATATCGCTTTTCGGCAAAAGTGTTTTCAAGAAAATAACATACATACATACACACATATCTTCACGCCAGGTCCCTTGCGGGGTAGGCAGAAACAATTGAGCGCCATTTGTCACGATTTAGACATACCTCTTTCGCTTCTTCGACATTCATCAACCTCTTCATACATGCCCTTTTGTTTCGATGGCTTTTTAATGTATCTTCAGTCAGTGTTTTATTTATGATGATCGTGATATGTGAGTCTCGGTCTGCCAGGGCCTCTTTCGCCCACAACTTTCGCATTATATATCTGGTTCGTCAATCTTTCATATTAAATTTTATATTAATTAAATGTATTTATTTACATTAATAAATATTTTTTGTGTCCTGACCAGGAATACGAGTATATGCTATTATTGCGTAGATAAGACAGTTATTCCTATGTAGATTGTACTGTGATCGGCATACTCGTAAACCTATTTCTTTATTGTGTACGAGAGAGTTACGAGATCACCACATATCTGGCAGTGCCGAGTGTGGGGATTATTGTAATAAGTCTCGCTTGTAAAATATTTGTTTTTCATGTACTATCATCATCAACCTGTCTCTTCACTGCTGGATATAGGCCTACCCCAAGGCTAGCCACTTCACACGATCTCCTTTCACCCTCATCCATCTCGTCTACTCTATCGTTCAACGGTTCTGCGACAAAAAAGTAATGTCCATAGTTAACTATTTAAAATATATCTTACCCGCTCTTTGCCTGGCATTCTTGGACTTAAGTCCCTCCATGAGATAACCAAATAGTTTGGTGACAGAATAAACTACGCAAATCTGTTTGAATAGTGCTTTTACTCCATTTCTGACCGTATCTTTGGGGTCCCCGACCTAAAACGGTATTAAAAATTGTAGTAAAAGTATTACCTATGGGATATGTACGTTTCCTCAATGAAGAATATATATATATATATATATATATATATATATATATATATATATATACAGGGTTAGCCAGTGAAACGGGAAGATTTAAATAGGTAACTAATTCTTTAAGAAAATTAATTTTATTATTTAATGGTTATAAATATAAAGAAAAAAGGTAGCCATTTACTGTACAATAAGTGAAAAAAATATTTTTTTATATAACATTTGTCAAATGTCCTCCATTGGAATGTATGCACTGCTGCAGCCAGGCATTGCCTGTTGAACAGTAGCGATGTTTTGAGGGGTTCGAACGGTTTTTGCACTCCCACCCCGTTTTTTAGACGTTGATCCAGTTTGTTCAAGGTTGTTTATCCACGAACGAATTGCGTTATCCGAAGGAACAGGCCTGTTGCGCGGTATGTTGAAATGGCGTCGAAAAGCACGTCACGTTCTCACCAAACTCTCACCATTCGTATAATACGCTTTAACCGCGTAGCCGCGATGTTCACCCGTCCAACGATCCATCTCAACTAAATGGCGGGACACGCAGATGGAACGGAGCCGGCCACTATTACCCCCACCACTCACATTACAACTGTCAAGGCCATCTCCAATCTTCCCGTTTCACTGGCTAACCCTGTACATGTATCTTTATTTAATTTAACAAATTTACTCTATTTAACTGCTCTGGGGACAAGAGGGATGGTTCTTTCGTCGCCCAGAGAATCAGCATAACGATTCAGCGAGGAAATGCGGCCAGCGTTTTTGCCACCATGCCGCGCGGATACGATTTATATTTAAATTAGGTTTTGTAAGTAGGTTTTTTTTTTGTTTTAGTTTATATTTTATAAATTAATTTAACAAATTTTATAATTTAATTTATAGTAGGAAGTAAGTGTATTAAGGCTTAATGATAGTACAAAAACTTTTGCTGAAGAGAACTACAATCCGAAACAATATCTGTGTATATACATGTTTGTTTTTGTTACTTTGGATAAATTTATATGGCACAACCTCTGAAGTACGACCTACCGATCAAAAAGACAAATTCCTCTTTTTGAAGTCGGTTAAAAATCATATTCTATTACATCAATATTGTAAAATTTATGCTTACTTGAAAAATATTTTTTTATACCAGCATGACCTGATGATAAGTGGCGCGCAAGGTCTATGAATGTAGGCAACTAGAATCAGATACTTATGACTGACATCAGTCCCTAACACTATGCCGGCTTGACAGGGCATGACGGCAATTCGAGCCTGATCCCGAAACGTGTAGATATACTTTACATTCTGACAAATAAATTATTTCATTTCAATTCATAAAAATTAAATTAAATTCTGTAAATCTATCGAACTATGAGAAAAAAAAAGAACTTTTAACAGCATTTTTATGCAAAAGATTGATTTTTTTTTTAAATTGAATATAAATTATCGACGTAGGTTAGAAATTATGCGGCAAAAACCTTTGGTTGAAATTAATCGGAATATTTATTTGAAACACTATCAAATTTTGAAAATGTAGTATTAAGTAAATAGCATTTAAAGTTTCAGAGAAGGTTAGGAGAAGACAAATTTCTAAGCATTAAATGGATTCACCGTGCGGGTGCCGGGTCCATCGTTTGTGGGTAAGAAATGAGAAGAATGGTATCTCGGGCTTGCGACCGACAATAAGGCTGGTTTAAGAAAAGGGGGCCTCCCTTTTTTATTTTATTGCGCGATAATACGCTCACCATCCACCATTCTACTCCTCTCCCTACCCAACCAAATACTACAAAATATCCTAATTCACGTAAACCTATTGCAGTATGTATGCATATTTCCCTATTCAATTCAGTAAATTATTGATTATTATTATTGATTAATAGAAAACTGATATGCCTATATCAAGCACTGGCGTAAAGTTTATTAAAGTATTGGGTTGGGTTCATTGTAAGTATTGGGTTCATGGTAATCCATACGAATACGGATTCGTCTCAACTGCGCTAGTTGTCAGTTATCACCATAATCTATTTCGATTGTCACTAGCCACTAATTATATATAGATATACAACATGGGTTGTAAAAAAAATAACTTACCTTTAAAACCAAGTACGGTATGAAACAATTCGCCTCGTATTCTGCCATTGTGTAGTCTGCATCTATTAAATAGGTGAAGACTTGGCTCAAATACTCCAGTCCCTTGAGGATGACGGAAGGGTTTGTATCGAAAAACCTAAGGGTCAGCCATTTTAACACCAGATCTAAGTTAGCCGTCATTGCCTGTCCATTGTATAGCAAATCTTCTGACAATGCTTCTAGTGATTTTAAATGATATCTGAAAGTAAATATTTTTAACTATAAGTGGTCAGAAACCACTAGTGTTGCCCAAAGCAAGACCAAGACCAAGACTTTATCAGAATAGGTGGTCTTGGTCTTGCACTCCTAGTCTTGGTCTTGCGCAAGAGTCTCGCAAGACTTCTACTTTCTTCCAATTGTACTAAGGAAATCTCTCTCCGCGATGTCTTCAGGGTACCAAACTTGAGAAATATCACAAATAAATTAAATAATCAAACCCTGTCCAAACTCCAAATCCACGGAATTAACCGCTAGACCTCAGAGGCATTAGGTGTAGTAGGATTTAGGTATACTAAAATAAAATTATTTGTAAATGAGCTCTCCCAAGTCCCAAATACCTAAACGTTATTTTTTTTCCTTAGAAACAAAAATATATTAAAAATTACGGACACGACGCAATAAAAATTTATTGAAAACAAATAAGTAAACACTAGCAAAATTTGGAAAAAAAAAACTGTGCAAGAGTCTTGCGAGACTATTGCGCAAGACCAAGACTGGGTAGTCTTTACTAGGGTGGATTTACATTTAAGCAACTTTTATTATACCCATCATGACAAGACGTAAGCTCGTCGATGTCTCTAGCGTACAAAAATCGAGAAATATCACAAATTAAGTAAATAAACTATTGTGTCTAAATCTACGGTCTTAACTGGTAGACCACACGAAGGTTATAAGTGGAGTGCTTTGGAATTTAAACGACAATAAGTTTAGACATAATTTTTAAAACATATTTTATTGCTTTGTATTTATCCACAATTTCGTATTAGTGGAACCGGGACCGACGGCTTCACGCACTCTCCGAGGCACGAGAACGATGGTGTTGTAAATCTATTACAAATGTACGTAAGAAAAATGTATTCTCATTGGTACATGCCGGGGTTCCAACCGATCTTTTTAGATTATAAGCATTCTTACATCAGAGCCACTATCACTATTAGAGATTTAATGAAACTTAAAATTAGATTTACTAAAATTAAAAATCTTACCTAAAATCAGCATGGAACATGTTTGCCACGAGTTGCTTGTTGAGTCCGGCACTAATCATTTGTTCCTTCAAGAGATCGAAGAACTCTTCCCGTGGAGTAGTGAAATTCCATTTTAATACTGAAAATTATTACAGGCATTTATGAAACGTCATTAATTTAATTATTTTGAAAGATTCTACTCCTGCTAGCAGAAGACTAAGCAGCAAAGTGGTCCAATAAGTAAGCTGTTAGCAGAAGACCAGCAGCTTAGCAGATTCCAGTGACCTGTTAATGTTTAATCTTACTGAGAAAGGAATCTGCAAGGAAAACTCAGCTATATTAGATTTACAAAATAAATAATATACAGTACTGCACCACAACGATCAATTAATAACCTTTTAAATTTAGTTATCAGTACCTATGAGATTACAATACCTGGTACAGCAGTAACCCACCAGGCAAATCAGAATTAAGATAGACTACATGCCTATGTGCAACCCGAAAGTCGACAAAACGCAAAAACCTCTGTTAAACATTGTTCTTAAACAATAAATTGAACGTGTTCGGCCTTGGTCCCAGGTCCCCACAGCAGCACCCGATCACGGACATAACGCATGTGCCAGCCATCCCCCCGCTCAACCAGGCCCTTAGGGTGCGGACCGGGACCCGACACACGTGCCACCACTGCAATGACTCTAAGGAAGGGACGATCACTGACTAGACGTATGTTCTATCGGCCCGACAATAGACACTTTAATCATCTCAAATTAGTTGTCATTTATTCAGTCTGTTTTGCCAAATTACCATGGACGGATATAGTATTCAACATGTGCAAATAATAAAATTGTTTAATCAAAATGGGCAACGTACCGCGCTTTTCGCCCATTTTACGGTCGTTATTTCATTTGACCCCATTTTCTTGTGGAGTTTTCTTAAGGCGAATAAGCCACAAACTATAGTGGTCCTCAAAGCCAACATAATCTATGCCATCGGTCAAATTCAGTCTGATTTATACGCCAGAGTCATGGAAAATTGAACATTTCGGATGGGCTCCACCCAGAGATGCCGTGGCGGATATTTGATGTTATATTCCACACATAATGGCATCAATAGGTCTTTCAAACGAATAAAAAAAATCGATATATTTCACACACACTTAATGAATGACCCTACATAGGCGAACTTAATGCCGTAAATGCATTTTCTACGAAGTAACCTGACTGAGATCTGTAATAAGACGGTGCATAAGGTTACAAAGAAAATAGACAGTTGAAATAATTTGTTACTATAGTATATATAATACACACATACATATAGTACTTATTATAGGGTGCCCCAACAAGAACGCCTGATTCGATTTAAAGAAAAAAGGCTTGATTTCGTGCACCAATTGGACCTTGTACGCGTGCAAATGCAGATCTTTTGCCAAAATTCGTTGCATAGTGCCTCTGGAAATGTTTAATTCTTCACCACGATGCCGAATGGAAGTTCCTGGATTCTCGGCCACAGATTCCCTTACTGTGGCTATATCGAGTAACCGGCAAGGACGACGACGAACAATCTTCGTATCCATCACAGTAAATTCATTATATACGATTCATTTTGCGCATTATTGCGACCGAAAACTTGACGTAATTGGCGAACTGTTTTCGCAAAACCTTCATATTCTTTAAGTAACTGATTACGATAATTAAACATTGTTCGTTTAAATACTTTTCCATATTCTTAAATCGCGTGGTCTGTGCGTGACAACTGTCAAAAAAAATATCACCCTACAATTCGTATTAACAAAATGGCGGAGGTCTTCGCGCCATTTTGCGTGGACATGTCAAGTCTAAGTTTTTCGTTTTGTAAATTAGTTTACTGTGGATATTGTTAGTCAAAAGTGGTGTTATTTTGCTATATAATGTGCTACGTTGTGAATAATTATGGAAAACGATAAATTTGACTCGATACGAAATTTGATACGAGTATATGGGGCAGAAGTTACACTTTATTTTTTGCGGTTTTTCCGCGCTGTGAACTCCCGTATACCCTTCGTGTTTGAGCGATATTGACGCGAATTACTACATGAAAAGCATCAAATTCTGCAACACTTGGAATTTGATGATCCCCAAATCGGTTATGAACTCTGTTATAAACATATATTATGTAAATAAATTACGTGTTTAGGGCTGATCTATTCAGTACAATGTCCTTTAAAGAGACTTAAAAAAAATGGCAGCAAATTCAAAACCGGCACTCTTGTTGGGACATCCTTTATATGCAATATAATATAATAGACAAACGACCTACATAAATAAATGACTTTATACTTTACATATATAAATATATACCACGTGTAATTGTCAAAAGAGCAAATTTTTTTTAGGCTTCATGTGTCACTGGTAGAACCTCTATTTGAAATAAAAGTCACAATCTTTAAAGGCAAAAAACATTATCCGAAAAAACAAAACACTACAGCATGGTGAATAAGGCCTCGTCTGAAAATCGCGATTTCCATCGTGATAAATACCTAAAGACTGGGGAGTATTATTATTAATTGGACTCGCCCACAGCCGAGAGATGAAATAGAGAGAGAAAGAATTACGTAAATCAACGTTCGCACGATCGTCGACCTCTCGCTACCTACTTGATTAGGCTCAGTATGAGTGGCGATATTTTTAGGAAAACTTCTCTGCACCGAAACTTAAGATTTTATTACTGAATAATTAAAATAAAAGGTACAGCTCTCCCAAAGTGATAATGCGCATAGAAATCTTCGTCACTGTTCGGCAACGGTCGTATCCCCCGAGCGTCGGAAGACGATATGTATAAAGAGTGGTTAAGTGCATTTTCTTCATGCATAATTTAGTAGAATTATGTGTTTTGTGCTAAAAGAGATAAATATTGATTTATCAGTAACGAAATTTGATTCGATAATTCCATGTAAGTAAATAGCGAGGAAAACCACACGATTGAGAATATGCTACAATCTTTGTTGGATTGATTTACTTCGAAAATTTTATAGTACTGTAGTGACCTCCTTTAAATATAAAATCTCTGCCTGTGTCAGACAGACAAGCAATTGTCAAATAAACTATTTAAATAAGATAATTAAAGTTGAAATTAAATTCACCTTTGAAAACAAAACCAATGTGTAATAGCAGCTCTATATAATTCCACACAGAAAAAAAAACACGTGCAGTCACCGCCAATATATAGACGACTGCCCGAATTGTTTTCGATTGTGTACTCATAATAATGACTTCTATTTCTTTCGAACAAGGTGCAAAATGCAAGTGCATTGTTTTAGGGCTCTTACGATTCAATGATTCGGGTGTTTCCGGGAATACGACGTATTAGCGAAGATCTGCATGCGCATTATTTGTTCTAGATTATAATACAAAAATATTTGCTCTTTAATAAATTCCACGCGGTATAACAATAATATATACATAACAAACAACAAACCTTTGAGTTTCTGATCATCAATAATGCGTTGATTCTTCGCATTGTTACAGGGCAGCAGTGGGGATGTATCTTCATCATCTTTCTTTCCCCTATTGGAAGCTGAACTTGGCTTCACAATACCCTGGTTTTCAGAAAATGTAGAAAGTAAAAAAAAAGAAAAGTAAAGTATCATCACGACCGGTTCCCTTTCGGGGTGGTCAGAAACCACGCTTATAAATAAGCCGATTCACATTTAGCCAACTTTACTATAGGCCATGACAAGTGGCAAGCTCGTCGATGTCTCCAGCGTACCAAACTCGAGAAATATCACAAATAAATTAAATATTAATTAAATGTATTTTTATTTACATTAATAAATATTTTTGTGTCCCGACCAGGAATCGAACCCGATACCTCCAAGTCTAAATCCACGGACATAACCGCTAGACCACGGAGGCAGTTAAACTATTATTATTATTCATATTTCTTAATTAACTTACCATTTTTATTATATTTAAATTATTTTTATTATTTCTTACTATCTTACTTTCTTACTCTCGCCTATGTACATTATTTTATATTTTGTGTGCAATAATGAAATTATATTATTATTATTATTCTTTGTTGTTGTAGCCACCACCGATCTTCTACATAATTTATTTAATACAATTAAATAATTTAAGCTTTGTGAGAGAAAATAAATACGTTTTTTATTTATCCACAGACACATAATAAAACTAACCTTAGCTTTACCAGGTATAACAGTCTTCCTGTCAGCTTCCTTTTTGAGTGCTCCGGCGGATTTGACTCCTTTGGGCTCGTCTTTCTTAGTCTTTGTAGGTAGGGGCTGAATGGGGAGGTTTGGCCGAGCTTTATCCAGGGCACCTTGGACTACGCTTTTAGATCCAGGCTATATAAAAATGAACACCATTAGAATAAACCGAAGAATTAAAATACACCGAAATACCTAAAGAACAGCTTTGCCTATCTCTCTTCGTTCCTGATAAATCTCTTCGTTCCTCTCACAACTCTCTTCTTTCGATCCCTTCGCATAACTCTAGTTTCATTTCAAACTCATTTGTCGTTGTAGCGACAAATTTGTGGAAAAATTTGCCTCCTAACATCAGGCAAGTAACCACCACAATGGTCTATTAGCATTTTATTTCCCAACAAATTTTGTAAGTATATTATTATGTATGTATGTATGTGTAGGTTTATGTATTAGTATTTAGTTTATTATATGTATATTTGTATGTATGTATATGTAGTTGTATGTATGTGGCTAGTTATTAAATAATACTTTTGATATTTATATTTAATATTTCAGCACCTACTTTCCAGTAAATGGTTTAAAGTTTTCCCAATGGTTGGCTATGATAAAATGTCTTGCGGCATTAAAGCCCGCCTTTGTCTTTGTACAATAAAGTATTAAATACATAAATAAATAAATCTCAAAATAAACGCAAGGAAAAAAGTATTATAAAGTATATATAAGTATGTATTAGTACGAAGTATATTATATATTTATACATGTAGTTAGTTATTAAATATTATTTTTTATTTTCCTTTATTTTTGCATCTACTTTTCAGTAAAGTGTTATGATAAGATAAGTGGCTATGATAAATAGTCTTGCGGCATTAAAGCCTGCCTTTGTCTTTGTGCAATAAAGTATTACATAAATAAATAAAATATTTTTATTCTTTTTCATATAAACAACAAAATAATTTTGGACTTAGAGTAAGCAGGAGATATACGAGGGGCGTTCAAAATATTCTCGGTATTGATACGTTACAACCTCTTTTATATATATATTTGTTACTGGCCGCTAAGATTCATCCATTGACATTAAAAAAAAGTAAAATTGGAACCGAGATGTTCTTTTGTTTTTCTGCAATTGCCGAACAAACATGAACACCATGAGCGAATTAACAATTTTAACGAAATTAGAGCACCGATCCGTCATAAAATTCTTGACAAAACAGGGTAAAAATCAAAAAACCATAAAAGAGGAAATGGATTGTGTTTACCGTGAGTCTGCTCCTTCTTTATCTACTATTCAAAAATGGTCAAGCGAATTTAAGCGTGGAAGGGAGAGTATTGAAGATGACCCTAGACCTGGCCGGCCTGTAGTGGCTACCTCACAAGAAAATATTGATAAAGTGGAAAAACTTATATTGGAAGACGGCCGAGTGAAGGTAAAATCTATAGCTCAAGTAACCAATCTCTCTATTGGTACCGTACATGACATTATACATGACCATCTTAATATGTCAAAAGTAAGTGCAAGATGGGTTCCGCGAATGCTGACGCTTCTTCAAAAGGATATGCGTGTGGCTTGCTGTTCAGATTTTATCGACCTGTGTGGTGAAAATCCCGATGAGGTGCTGCAAAAAATAGTTACTGGAGATGAAACCTGGGTTCATCATTATGACCCAGAGAGCAAACAGGAGTCCATGCAGTGGCACATTAAGGGTTCAGCTCATCCCAAGAAGTTCAAGGTAATCCCGTCAGCTGGCAAGGTCATGGCCACAATATTTTGGGATTGTGAAGGAGTTTTGCTTATCGATTATAAAGAAAAAGGTGTAAATATCACAGGGCAGTACTACGCTAACGTTATACGTCAATTAAGAGATGCGATCAAAGAAAAGAGGCGAGGAAAGTTAACCAAAGGTGTTCTGCTTCTGCATGACAACGCCCCTGTCCATACTGCTCATATTGCCAAGGCAGCTATTGTTGAATGTGGGTTTGAAACTGTTACTCATCCACCCTATAGTCCGGACTTAGCCCCAAGCGACTTCTTTTTGTTTCCCAATCTTAAAAAGGATCTGCGTGGAAATAAATTTTCTGACGATGAAGCGTTGAAGACGGCCGTGGAGGAGCATTTTTACACCAAAGATAAAAAATATTTTTATGAGGGATTAAAAAAAATAATTGATCGATCTTATAAGTGTATGAACATAGGGGGGGAGTATATTGAAAAATAAAAATATCAAACTTTTCGTACTTGTTTGTTTTTATCCACATACCGAGAATATTTTGAACGCCCCTCGTAGCTGTAGGATTATCTCAGCATGTCAATTAAACCAAGATTTTTGATGAGAGATTTGAATAAAGAATTCTTAATTTTACCTTTAGCTTATCTAGTTGTTTGTGCATGCTCTCATATCCGAGATGTAACATGAAGGGCAAAACACAATCTCCAGCCTTCTTCCTGACCTCGGCCGAGCGGTCTTCAATACACGCGTACAGCAACGGAACGCACACTGATAGCTCTTCACGGGGAAACGATTTCGGAGGTGCTGTAGGAAAAAGTTATTTTATTTTATACAATTAAAAATACCTACATTTTAGTAAGAAAGGAAAGAAAATGTTCTGGAAGATATCTCCGGTAGTGGAGGTCTAGGATCCTGTGTTCTAGGGGATGTGATGTGAACTGTCTTTTCTCTAACTTCACATAGATGTTGTGAGATATCAGGTCACTTGAATAACTAAAAAAAGTAAAGTATCATCACGACCGTTTCCCTTTCGGGGTGGTCAGAAACCACGCTTATAAATAAGCGGATTCACATTTAGCCAAGTTTACTATAGGCCAATCATGACAGTGGCAAGCTCGTCGATGTCTCCAGCGTACCAAACTCGAGAAATATCACAAATAAATTAAATATTAATTAAATGTATTTATTTACATTAATAAATATTTTTGTGTCCCAACCAGTAATCGAACCCGATACCTCCGAGTCTAAATCCACGGACTTAACCGCTAGACCACTTGAATAACAGTTTAACCGAATAATGTGCATTTATAATTTTAGTTAAGTTAGTATAGGTTATAGTGACATTTAAGTGACAACACCGATTAATTATGACATCACACACATATAATTATAGTAGATACATTTATAGTATTAGTATAACTTGTAGTCATAAGTTGTTAAGTCATCCAACAGGATCCTTCAACAATTTATCCCATCCACATTCATTCCAAAATTCCTACCACTAAGCCTGGTAGAATCATCTATGGATCGTCGCAAGTTGGCGCCAGTACAAAATTTTTAGTGTGTAGCGATTTTAGTGTGAAAGCTCCCAAGCCGGGTTCAACTTTAAATCATGCTTAAAATAGTTCTGAGAAAGTAAAGTGTGAGAAGAAAGCGTGCCCGCAGTGAAAACCAGGCTTTACCCGTGGTATGTTTTTTTCTTGACCACTTGTTGGTTCTAGCAGATCCTTGCCATTTAACTCATTTTCTAGACAACCCCGTGGTACCCAGTATGGACCATAAGTCATTTAAATGACAACACTGATTATATTGTGACATTACAGTAAACATATAATTATAGTAGGTACATTTACGTACGTAACTAGTCATCTCAGACCCCCGCCTTCCGGGGGAAGACGGGAATTTGTAACGAGGTGTTGGCCTCCTAACAAAAATAGCATTCGCTGCACGTAACTACGGGCAGGGAGTGGAAACCTTTATTACGAGCTTAATACTTAATACGAGCGGGCGCGGCGGAGGCCGCGGAATGTCAACGTGATCAGGCTATCAAATCGCGCGCCATGCGCCGTGGAACCTCGGGAGGTCTAGCGTGCAGAGTTTAAGTTAGTATAAGTGACAACACCGATTTACAGCCGCTTCCTATTTATTATATGTTAATGCTGCATGACATTACTACTTAATTTATAATATATAAGTAATATACCATATTTTATATTATTAGTACCAATGACAAATAAAATAATAAAAAGACGTTGACTAAAGTTCTAACTGAAAAATCACATTCTTTTCTTTCTGTGCAAGAATTTTTAAATGACCCAAATTGACATCTAAATAATAATTTAAATTTGACCACAACCAGAATTAGATACAACTTTTTACTGCGAATTAACATTTTATTTTTTTGTGTTGTGTAATTATATAATCATATGTATCTTACAATATATATATATATATATATACAATATTTGTACGCCTCATGGCAGAACACAGCTGCACTTTTATAAACTGGGTTAATATATTAACTAGATTACCTGTGTTGAAACAAATAAATGATTTGATTTGACATCGCCCTTTTACAGCAGCATCTATTGGTGTAGGTAGTATTTATTTGGTAACGACGAAGGCTGTTTTTTGCAGTTATTCATTTGATATCATACCATGATTAGTTAAATAATCAAATTTGTCTGACAAAACTGAGTGTACCAATTGTATGAAATGGTGAATAAATAAATGAAATGAAAAATAAAGTATCATCACGACCGTTTCCCTTCCGAGGTGGTCAGAAACCATGCTTATAAAGAAACGGATTCACATTTAGCCAACTTTACTATATGACAAGTGGCAATCCCGTCGATGTCTCTAGCGTACCTACCAAACTCGAGAAAAACACAAATAAAAAATAAATAGTAATATAAAATATTTATTTAAATTAATAAATATGATTGTGACCCGACCAGGAATCGAACCCGGTAGCTCCGAGTCTAAATCCACGGACTCATCCGCTAGACCACGGAGGCAGTTTTATAATATAAACCGAATAATATTATCAGATTTTCTTGAATTAAAAAGGGTTTTTTTGAGAACGACCGCATATTTATACGCGGAGTTATCGGGTTTCTATTCCTCGTCGGAACACAATAATTTATCTAATTTCAGATTTTTCTCGAGTATGTTTTTTTTTTAATTGCATTATTATTTAATCAAACATGACGTCATGGTAAGACTATTCATAGACTATTATTAGTGGTGGCTAATAGTAAAAGAGTCAATAATTGAATTGGTTCAATTGAATTTATTTAATTACGTTTTTCTACGGATAATTTTTAGATAATAATTTAAATACATTCTTATTTTTTCACAAATAAACGAACACATCAACGAGCTTGCCACTTCTCGTGTTGGGTCTATAGTAAAGTTGGCTAAATGTGAATTTATTTCTACTTAAATATAGGCTTGGTATCTGCAAGGGATACGGCCGTGAAAATACTTAATTAGATTTTGAAAAACAATTTGATCTAGGTATGTGATAGGTACATATATTTTCTTACCATTGGGTATATGATCAGCTATCCACTGGAAAAGTTCTGCCCTGAGAACCGGCGATCCAGTCTTGAGTGCGTCGAATACCATTTCTCCGTCCATAGCGACGTGAGGTCCCCCCGCCGCATTGCACCACGCGACCACGCACGATGTCGCTGCTTGCCGTATCCATTGCTTGTTATCGCCGAATGCTGGAATGTACAGTTTATGCAATAGTGGTGGTAGCGCGTGGAGCGGGCTAAATTAATATGATGGATGATAAAATTGGACTGTATATGCGGAGTTGGCACACTGCTCTAAGCCGTTGCAGGATAAAAATAAAAACAGCTCAAAAGGAAACCTTAAACCAAATGGTATGGCTGGTTATAGCGTTTCACTATCCCCACTTTATAAATAACCTACTTTATAAGAGTATGGTTAATGCAGTAGATATGCGGTCGTTGCGGCGGATATGTGGCGTCACTTTGGCGGACCGCATACGTAACGTCGAAATACGGAAAAGGGTTGGTATGAAGGAAAGCATAGGGACAAAAATAAGGAAAGGCATGCCACGATGGTTCGGGCATGTTGAAAGGATAAGCGATGAAAGATTGACGAACCAGATATAAAAGGCGAAAGTTGTGGGTGAAAGAGGCCCTGGCAGACTGAGACTCACATATCACGATCGAATAAATAAAACACTGACTGAAGGTGCATTAAAAAGTCTTCTTAACCAAAGGACATGATGAAGAGGTTCATGAATGTCGAAGAAGCGAAAGAGGTATGTCGTGATCGTGTCAAATGGCACTCAATTGTCTTTGCCTACCCCGCAAGGGACCTGGCGTGAAGATATGTATGTACTTTATAAATACCTTAAAATCTAGCTCTAGACAATAGATCTGGGACAACATTATCTTTGCCATTTTTATTTATTTATTTATTTAAAAACTTGTTGCACAATGTACAAAGGCGGACCTAATGCCGTAGACATTCTTACTCGGTCAACCTTAGGGACATTACGAACATGGTATGTGAGAGGTGCAAATATTTAAACAGGAAAATAGATAATTAAAATTCTACCAAATCTAATCCTAATATAAAACATAAATACATATAATAATACTAAATTAACATAAATAATTATACATACATAATGTTTTAGAATTAATTTATAGCAAGATAGGTGTAGCATGCAGCGAGCAAGTCTTCCTGAAGGATTATTAACATTCTGGAACCATTTAAGTGTAGCGTGGTCCGTGTATACTCGTATAAATTATATATAAAAGGGATAAAAATAATGATGTCCCAGATCTATTGTCCAGAGCTATAATTATACATACATATTTCCAGACATGTCACACAGCGCCATCTAGTTTCCGTGGTAAGCTACGAGGCTTGTGTTACGGAAACTAGATGGTTGATAAACTACATATTATAAGGTATTTATTAATTAGGAATAGTGAAACGCTAACCATGTGTTTGACTTGTCGCTTTAAGCGCTTTTGTTCGCTTTGAAAGTCGTTCGACTTGGCGTTGCTCTATTGTTTTTCTACAATTTAAGCAAAATTTAGTAAAAAAGAGCTTGCTTTGCTTTTAAATCGAATATATGGTATATTCGATTATTATAAAGGATGTCTCTCAATTATAGAAAGATGGCAGCGCCTCGAGTCGTCAGCCTAGTCTCGAAGGCCGGCGGAGGAAGGGCGATAAATTCACACTGGACACTTTAGACTCGGAGAGGGTTCAATTCTCAAGCAAATCTCGTCAAGCGACATGATAGCGTACTTTAGAGTAGACATTGAACAAACTGAGTGAAGTAGCTTTGAGTAACCACTAACCTTGGAAAAACCCTGGAAAGAAAGTCCTGACGTGTTGTTTACATTTGGCACCCATAGCTGTGGCCAAACTCTCGCAGATTTGAAGTGCAGTTTGGGCTAACTTGGAGTTGGAATCCACCAACCGAGCTGTCAAAGCTGGAGGCAATTCACCAAGGCTTGGCTTTATGGGAGCCGAGCTTGTTATTATGCCCTTTAATTTATCTAACGCTTCGTTTCGTACCTGAAAAGTAAATTGGATTAAAAATACTTTCTTAGCAATGTAATCACCGTGAGTGCTGGGCTTATAACCCCAAAAGTCAGGTTTAGAAGCTGCTATTTAAAAAAAAAAAAAAAACACTCCCATCTTTTCTAGACTCCTTTTACAAACCAACTTTTGTACAATTGTGATAATGCACGCTGGGAAGTATCGGTCACAAATCCACAACATTACTTATTTCTACATGATGGAAATACAGATAAATGCAGTAAAAACTGATAATAATACCTGATAATATTATCCAATTAGGACTATTTACTGCATTGATTGGAGCGGTCGTGGCTTCTTTGTAAGAACGCTTTCGTTAAAAAATCCTTAAATGGTTGGTTTGGACCTCGGTATGTACCAATGAGAAATACACTTTTCACAGGACATCGCATTAAGCTATCGGCTGTTATACCAACTTGTGGAATCGTTAATAAATTGTCATTAAAATTGACAGCACAACTTCGCCAACCCATCTGGCCATCTTCAGCAGTGGAGGTCTAGAATCCGTGTTCTGGGGGTTGTAATTATAATGCATTTATTACCTTCCAGTTCTTATCATTAATCTCACTGATAAGCGAGTCTGTGATCAGAGGTGCTATATCAGTTTTGGTTCTATTGTCCTCAACGGGTGCAGCCGGTTCGTCGCCTATTGCGTCTTGGTACTCGTCCAAATCGTCACCCATTGACGCTTTACTACCAGACTGAAAGAAAATAATATTATATTTATTGTCCGAAAATCAATGATCTTTAAACTGACGCAGAACCGTATATTTATTCTATGGAGAACTATCGACAATACAATAAAAAAAATAGCAATATATAAAAACAACAAGTAATATTTTAATCTAAGATAATACATCAATTAAAATACATAATACTAGCTTAAACATATATATATATATATATGCAATGAAAACGACCGATATGTCTGCATATTGTGTTATGCCATCAAAACATTTTAATCTTATGAACATTTCCTTTTATTTCATATGCAAAATCTAGGAGTTATGGCGCACATCGTCCCTTAAATTCTACCTTAAGTCCTACTGTTATAAGTTGTCATTTGAAAGACGCGTCGTTTGACCAAACAAAAACAAGGATTTAATCTAACATAGCGTTTATCAGTAATATTGTAATAATACAAATAGAAACGACTATTTGCTCAGCTGAAAAGTTGACTAATTTGAGTTACACGGTGTTAGAGCTTAAGCGACACATCTTGTAATAATTTCCGTTGCATTTTATCATCAAACTATACTAAAAACTATACTAGTTCCTACGAAATAACAACGAAAATACAGCGGGAGGCGGAGCACAATCGCTTTCACTATCGTATTGACTAAACGTTCGTCTTGCTAGGTTGAGCACTTTCGTCCAGTCAAGAGTCAGTAGTGATGGAAATACTTCTAAAAGTGCTTCCTAGTATATCCTAATACTCGTCGCGACGAAGCGAAAGTGCATTCTTGGACATTCCGCCTAACTTTTTACATTTCTGACATAATCGTTTTTCGCGAATAGTTCTTGGACGATTGTGCACTCCGCCTCATCCAGCACAGTGTACTTGACTCACCTTACTGACATTCCTTGTAGATGTGGGCGGTGAATTATTGGCATATTTTTCCAACTCCAAACTAATTAGTTGTTTTGTCGCGGGTTTTTCTGTATCAAAGTGGTTAATAATGGATGGCCCAACATATAGGGATAGTACACCAATCAGATTCACCGCAGAAGTTCGAACGTTCGGATTGGTCGCAGAAATAGCTTTCTTGGAATGAGCGATCAGAGGTTTTATGTTTATTCTGTTGGTAAAATTAAACTTTTTTAATAGGATTTTAATTCACGAACTCGCAGGTATTTGTCGCTTATTTATACGAACATGAATAACAAACGGTCATTTTAGTGTATTTGTTTTTCTATTATAAATAATGATAACTGAATATTTTATATGACAGTTCCGTGGTTTAGTGGTAACAAACGTTGCCGTGAACTAGGAAGGTCGTGGGTTCGATTCCCACCGGGGGCAAGTTGTACATTGTATAATTTGTCTCGGTCTGGGTGTTTATATATATAATATGTATATATTTACAAAAAAAAAGTATAATATGTAGTTTATCAACCATCTAGTTTCCGTAACACAAGCCTCGTAGCTTACCACGGAAATTAGATAGCGCTGTGTGACCTGTCTGGAAATATTTATTATTTATTAAAACTTAGTAAAAGTAGTTTACACAATGCTTACCCAACAGTGCATGAATAACATTATTACTGTTTCCTAATTTTAAATCGATTTTTTTATTAGCAAATCGAAATTTACCTTTGCTCATTTTTTTCGTGGAAATTAAAATTGAATATATTTTATATACAAAAATATATTTAAAAAACTACATAATAAAAAGTTTTTTCGGATTATTTTTTTTGTGGCGAGTGTTTTTTTTTCTTTTCTTTGTTTAGCTAACTTTAAGCAGATGATTTCAGAGAAATATATACTGTGAAGCCTATTGGGAATATATCCTGGTTTGCACAGCAGCTTAAATCTGCTTGGCTATTTGTTTCCAACACTCTGCATCTTTTTAGACGCCTGACTTGTTGAGGGATTGTGAGATCGACAACTAGGTTAGGGTGATTATCAAGCCTACTGTAGTTGTTAGTGTTGCAGAAGGTAATTTTATCCTTTATAGTTTTATCTAGGCAAGTGGTTAATTTAAACATTAATTTTTAATGTTAATTAATTAAAACATTTAGAAGAGACGTGAATTTAATTTACTTTGTAACCTGAACTAAATTCCTCGCGTTTACAGTACATTTTGTACTAGGACTTTCAATTAACTAACAATTTACAATACAGTTTATATGTATAATATGTATATATTTACAAAAAAAAAAAAAAAAAAGTATAATATGTAGTTTATCAACCATCTAGTTTCCGTAACACAAGCTTACCGCTTAGCACGGAAATTAGATGGCGCTGTGTGACCTGTCTGAAATATTTATTATTATTATTATTTCAATCAAAAATTTGAATTTAAAGTTAATATTTTTTATTGATAAAAAAATTATACTCACGTCATGCCAAATTCCTTAACAGCTCCTGCAATCCAGTTGAACATTTCTGATTGAACTTTGGGGTTTTTCTGCGAGTCCATAGCGAAGGTGAGTCCTTCATTGGCTATGTGTTCGAAGTTACAATGTTCAGCCAAAGAAGTCAGATTATCAGCAGATAAACTACTGCAAGAAGCTTCACCGAGCTTATTCACTATGTCATTTATCACGAAGTCTGCGGCAGTGCTGTAGATTTTAAATACTATAATAATCCCACATTTTTAAACTGATTTTTAGAGTAAGACTACAGTTATAGTTGATAAATTAGAAGACAAATTTCTAAGCATTCAATGGATTCACCGTGCGGGTGCCGGGTCCATCGTGTGTGGGTAAGAGATGAGAAGAATGGTGTCTCGGGCTTGCGACCGACAATAGGCTGGTTTAAGAAAAGGAGGCCTCCTTTTTTTTTATTGCGCGATAATACGCTCACCATCCACCATTCTACTCCTCTCCCTACCCAACCAAATACTGTATGATTCCGTTAATGCCGTCTTGGAAGCTCGTTCCATAAATGTATTGACGGCAGACCTGCTTAGGCCCAATTATTTCAGATCATTTTTTAAAACGAAATTATTTCGTCGCTGCGCTGTCTGTACAAGTTCCATGTTATGTAATTTTATTAAGGTTACAACAGACAATAAAAGAGAGATTGTGTTTAACGCAAAAAAATATATAAATATGCACAAATGGAATTTGGCAGGCGCAGCGTATATTTGTCAGAATTTAAACAAATGACATCATTCATTTTGAGCTTTTTTTGTAATACCTGTGTACAATCATTTAAAAAAATGTAAATAATAGTTGCAATAGTTTGATTGATAAGACAAATGTTAATTTTACTATATTTATTGTCAATCAATTCCTTTAGTACTTTTAGAACGTTCATAATGATATATTTTAAACATTTTAAAAACTTAAACTATATAAAATTACGGTTTTTATCTACTTAAATTGTAATCTTCTTAGAATAATTTATCAATAAAAGTCAAAATCTATGAATACAATTTATCCCCCCATGAATAATGTTTTTTTTTATTATTATTAATTATATCATGATATCATGTATAATATAATATAATACAAATGAAGAGGTTGATGAATGTCGACGAAGGTTGTCGTAACCGTGTCAAGTGGCGGTCAATTGTCTCTGCCTACCCCGCAAGGGATCTGGCGTGTAGATACGTACGAGGTATGTTCAAATGTATGTACTATATAAACAAACTAGCTGACCCGACGAACTTCGTACCGCTTGACAGTCAATGACTATAATTTTTAATAATAATAATAATACTCACACAAAACAATTGTCTAAACAAATCACGATTTACGATTTCGCAACGTAAAAGTTACACCAATCAATTTAAAAAAATACGTGTGGCACTCGGGGACTGCCGCAATTATAATTATTTATTTATTTTAATTATGGAGTTTTTTTTTTTATATTCATTCAAGTTTTTTATATTACTCGTGGACGCGGCCAAAAAGCATGCTGACATTGTCGTCACCTAGCATTGTGCAAGAGATAGAATCAGTTATGAGCAGTTAGCAGCTAGTCTATACGCATACGTCTAGTCGTGCCGAAGTCTGCCGAACTGAAACGACGTTAGACGATGCACGGCTTTCAATGTCGCACCGCTGTGCCGGTCGGAGTGGGGGGTGTTAGGTTTATTTTCGTTACGGAACTTCTTGATTCGGTCGCCGCGCTCAAAGTCCGCGATAAAAGCTATGCAATAGCTTTAAAAGAGAGAAAATTTAATTAAAACATTAGGTTATTTGTAATTCTCTATATTATATAAATAAGCTATTTAGCTTTTAATTTCTGAACGCACGCATAACTATTTGACAACGAACATTGTTTGACAGGTACGAAAAACCCACGACCATTTTGTATAGGATAATGTTTTTTCTTTTATTTTATTTTTCGTAAATTTTTCAATACTATTAATAGTTATTCTGTTATTCGGGACCGAAAACCATGGAAATCGGTCCAGCGGTTCTCAATTTATAAGTGTTCTAACAAACCCTACTTTGTTTTATATATTAAGATTTGCTTATTATGGAATCTAATATGTCAGAAACCTTCTCCGATGTTCACACAACATATTCCCAAAGTTTCATACCGATCGGTCAAGTAGTTTTGAACACACACACACAGACATTTAGACCTTTATAGATAAACAGGATTAAATTAACCAACTCACGTGGAAATAGGAAAGTTTTCTGTAATATACTTGGTTGCTTCAAGCCTGGCCTTCAGTACTTGCACATTGGTGTCTTTAAGTCCAGGTTTTTTATTTATGACGCGGTACAACACTTGGCTGTTAACATCGTCCGGAGTCAAGCTTTGAACAGTCGAGAAAAATGACTGTACGGCTGATAAACGGATCTTCCAATTGCCGGCGTCGATTAAACCTAAACAAAAACAGAATCATTACATGCAATGGCAGTGTCAGAAAACAATTGGCCAACTTTACCCTTTATCTTTATAAGGGCCATCATGATAAGTGGCAAGCTCGTCGATGTCTCTAGCGTACCAAACTCGAGAAAAATCACAAATTAATTAAATGTATTTTTTTTCTCTAACAAAATAATGTTATATTCCATTTTACAAATAGAATCATACATATTATATAACACTTATGTTTTTTAAGGCAAAGGTTCCATTACAAAAATATTTTGATTCCAATTTTTACTTGTCTATGGCAGCGCCCGCCATAGCGCGTGCGCGGTCTTAAGCTAGGTTTTGGCGCATTTCATTGTTTAGGACTTATGTATTCTGTACCATGATCATTTAAAAAAAAAAATTGGCGCCATTCAATACCTTTTGTTGTATTTCGTGTTTTTTTTTTTATTCTTGCTTAAAATTCTTACTCTTTTAACTTTTATCTTTTACTTAGTAGGTTCAATCCCAATGTATGAGAGTAGATAAATTAGTGTATGAAACTGCACATAACTAGGTATTAAAACACTCGTGTAATACTATTAAAAACCGAGCCGTAGGCGGTGTATAATACCCCTTATTATGCAACAGTTTCATAAACTACTATTATCTATCTACTGCGATAATTACAACATAACCCACTTTCCGTAAAATGTGTGCAGCATGGCTGTTTCTCCCGTCTCGGTTCCTGTTATTTACTTTCTTGTTTTTTTTATATGTTTTATTAAATTTTGTCATATATAGTTCAATATATTAATCACTTATCTTATGTATTTGTGCTTATTATTATTTTTCATTATTATTAATTGTGGCTTAATGTATGTACTAATTTAACTTAATTATAATATATGTATATTATAAGTATGTAGGTATTTATGTATATATTTATTCAGTATATCTTACTTGGTAAAATATATAAATTGAAGCTTAAAATATTTTTTGCCAAATATTTCGCCTCTCTTTGGAGCGGCGTCATCAGTGACAGTGACTGAAGGTCTTTGTCATAAATTTTGAAAAAAGTAATTTTATTTCTTTTAGCAATGGTGAAGGCAATGCACTATATAGTTTTGTATTTATTTGGGAGAGACTACGACACCCCTTCGTACTCGCATGAATGGACACAGACATTCAGTAGATTCTCAAATTAATAATATTTTACCTGTGCCCACCCATGCGCGTATACATAACACTACCTTTAACAATTGTTTCACAGTAAGAGTATTAAAGAGTTTTCCTAAAACTATTCGGTCTATTGATTTAAAAACATGGGAAAGCTCTTTTATATGGCAGCTTGGTGCATACTATAGCCCTGGTCTGAATGTAATGCATTAGGTTTTGTCTAACTTGTTTTGTAAATTTATTAATATCGAACCAACAATGGACATAACATACTGATGATGTTTTCCATGATGCGCGAGGTGATGATGATATTTTTCTAAAAAATAAATACAAAACTATATAGTGCATTGCCTTCACCATTGCTAAAAGAAATAAAATTACTTTTTTCAAAATTTATGACAAAGACCTTCAGTCACTGTCACTGATGACGCCGCTCCAAAGAGAGGCGAAATATTTGGCAAAAAATATTTTAAGCTTCAATTTATATATTTTACCAAGTAAGAAACACATCTAACACATTTTATTTGTTGCAGTTTATTCAGTATATGTAATATTAGTATGCGTCTATTATAATAAATTGCACCCTTCGTAAATCTTGATTAATGAATTCTATTTTTTTTTTAGTGCAATAAAGAATGTTTGAATTGAATTAAATATACACAAAAGGGTCTATGGTTACTAGACACGCCGCTAGTTGAAGCTCTAGTTTCGCTACTTACCGCGGCGTGGCGTGTACGTCTATTGGTATAAATACCGGGCGGCCGCACGTAGCAGCGCGCACAATTATTTTTCGTCCTAGTGGACATAATTTATTTCTTTCGTGTGACCTCGTCACCGTACCGCATAATTTAATTTTTCTGTCCTAACCGCCTTGCAACTATTATTTTTTCTTAAGTTTAAAATTACCACAGTGCTCTCCCAAAATATTAACGATTACTCAGAACACACACAGAACAGACAATAAACACTCCACATCATTCTACACTGACACACATGTGAGTATTAGTGGAACGCGGATTGTGGAGATCTGGGTAAGTTGCTTTCATTTCATATACGACCCCTAATTCGCAATATTATCCCGCCTAACCAGGCTTAACACGTAGGGTGTGAAGACGCTGCGTGGCCTGGCTATAGTTTTGGTGCCTCCTGTGAGGACTGAACTCCTCATTTTCTAGAAATTTCTTCGTTTTTATCACACGTTTACGTGTAACCCCGCATTTTCCTAAAATTTTGTGATTTATGCATGTGGTAAATTTAAATTTAAACCCGCGTTTTTTTTTTTTTTTTTTTTGTGCCTACATAATTTATTTAATTTTTGTGTCGCCACCGCAATTTATTAATTTTCTATCATTTTGTTAATTTAAATTTAAATTAACAACGCATTTTTATATTTATTCTTTTTTTATTTGTAGGCTATTTTCATATTTTACTATGTCTAAAGGTGTTAAGTCTCTAGGTTCTCAGCTTTCCATGCTGCACAAGTGTCGTGAAGCTTATTTTTCTCGTTTACAAAATATATTTGATAGTTCTTCATCGCTTAATACTAGTGAACGCCGCGAGGAGTTTTTATCATGCTCCGAAACTATCGATGACATTCGCAAAGATTACATGCAATGTCTTCGAGATATAAACGATACCAACACACTGCTGGATCCCGATTATTCGCCTAATTTTTCGGGATGGAGTGCTTTCGAAGACCTGTATTGTCGAGTACGTCGTATCAAAAATAAATTAACACAGGTTTCATCAGACCCCGACACAGTCTGCTTTGAATCTTCAAAGCCTAGATTGCCGCCGATTGATATTCCAGAGTTTTTTGGTAATCCAACTCAGTGGGGTATTTTTTACGAAACGTTTAAAAATACAATTCACTGTAATCCAAAACTTAGTAAATCTGAGAAACTGTATTATTTACTCGGCAAGTTAAAAGGTAAAGCGCAACTTGTTTTCTCTGGCATTTCCCCCACCTCCGAAAATTACGAAACGATTTGGAAGTTATTATTATCCAAATACGAAGACAAGCGTTTTTTAGCTACTACTTTTCTCGACCAGATTTTTGACCTAAAACCTTTGCCCAATCCAGCCGGCGCAGCAATGATCGAAACTTTTATTGATAAATTCGCCGCGTCGATAGCCGCGCTAAAAGATTTAAATATTGAGAAATTATCTGATTACATTTTCATATATCTTGCTTTAAAACGTTTGGATAAGGATACTTCAAAGGCATTCGAAATGTCCGTCCGAGATGTGGACATACCTAGCTACGATACTTTTATAAATTTCGTAAAAGGGCAGGCTAAAATCATGCAACGTATAAATCCCGGCACTTCTAAACCTACTGTAAAAATAGACGAAAAACCTAAATATGTTTCTCCTAAAATCGCTCATTCTTATTTAAATACCCATTCTGAAAACTGTTTATTGTGTAAAGACTCTCATGAGTACATTTATAATTGTCCTAAATTTCTCGATTTTTCCCCTAACGAACGTCTTCATTTCATAAAAGAACAACAATTTTGTACCAATTGCCTCAGCCAAAAACATAGGTGGAGTAATTGTAGAAGTGCAAAAACTTGTAGGTACTGTAATTACAAACATCATAGTTTATTACATTTGCATCAAACAAAGTACCCAAATATGACTAATCCAGATACAAATTTACGACTACCCTCATGCGCTCAAACTGCAAAAAGTTCTCTCGTCTCGTTCTCGACCGCCGCACGGCCCGAGCAAAACACACCTCCCGCTCACACTTCCGATGGTTCAGCTGGCAACGTATCGCTAATGTCGGCTAACTTCGCGAATGACATAAACAAAAGATTAGTTTCTCGTAGTGTTTTGTTAGGTACGGCGCGAGTGAATGTTTTAGATCGTTACGGAAACTTAAAAATGTGTCGGTGTATCATTGATCCTGGTTCTCAAAACCATTTCATAACAAGTGAGTGTTGTCGTAAACTTGGTTTAAGTGTAAATCAACTCAATCGTAAAACAATTATCAAAGGATTGGGTGATAACTGTAGCAGTACAAAAGGTAAGGTTTTTATTAATTTTTCATCTCGTGTTTATCCCGATCAATCTTACGATATCGAGACGTTGGTGTTGGACAAGATTACCGATAAGTTACCGACTTGTAAAATTAACTTAAATTCTATCGATTATTTACGAGGCTTATCTCTTGCCGACGAGGAGTTTGGCCAACCAGACTGTATCGATATATTGATCGGCGCAAAGTTATTTGTTGACTTATTGTTACCGGTAAAAATTACCGGTCCTCCGCATATGCCTTCAGCGTTTTCTACCACTCTTGGTTACGTGATTATGGGCGAAGCAGAAATATCCTCGGAATCTGACTGTACTCTTTCTTATTTTTCTACCACAGATTCCATTCACGATGATCTAAGCAAGTTCTTTAAGTTAGAAGATGTTAATGACGAGCCTATTTTATCCGACCAAGATAAACAATGTGAACAATATTATACTTCTTCGACGTCCCGCGATCCCTCTGGGAGATTTATTGTTAGTTTACCATTTAATTTAGAACCCGCTCGCCTCGGCGATTCGCTTAAAATTGCAACTAAACGTTTTTATAATCTAGAACGCAAATTTACTAAATATCCCGCATTCAAACGTCAATACGACGAGGTTATTCTCGATTATATAAACCAGGGTTTTTTATGTGAAATATCGGAACCCAAAAATTGTACTGAGGGTTATACCATACCTCATCATGGTGTACTACGAGAGGACAAACTGACCTCAAAGCTGAGGGTCGTTCTTGACGCCAGCTGTGCGACGGATTCTAAAGTTTCTTTGAACGATATTTTACATACTGGCCCACCTCTTCAAAACGATTTATTTAATATCTTATTAAACCTACGTCTTTTTAAAATTGCCATCACCGCCGACATACGTCAAATGTATCTCCAGATTATTGTACGTGAACAGGATCGCTCGTTTCAACAAATAATTTACCGTTTTAACAAAAATGAACCGCTTAAATATTTTTCTTTTAGCCGCGTCTGTTTTGGACTTTGTGTCAGTCCTTATCTAGCCATTCGTACAGTTCATGAGCTTGCTAAGCAGGAGCAAACTAAGTATCCCTTAGCGTCCGAGCTCGCTTTACGTGATTTATATTTGGATGACTTGGCCAGCAGCTTCATGGAGGTCCAGGAAGCTACGGAAGCCGCCGAACAAATTATTAATATGTTTTCCGCCGGTGGTTTCGAGATGGTCAAGTGGGCAACCAACTGTCGCGAGTTGTTGTCGTGTTTGCCGGAGTCATATCGTCTTACGGACCCGGTCAATCTTGACAATGATGATTCTCTTAAAGTTTTAGGTATGCAATGGCTCCCCGCTAGTGATGTATTTTTCTTTACTATCTCTCTCTCTCCGCGCTCTTGTACAAAGAGAAATATGCTATCCACTATTGCCCGTTTATGGGATATTCTCGGCCTCGTTGGCCCTGTTATCGTTTTCGCCAAGCTTCTTATCAAACAACTTTGGTCTCTAAAGCTTGACTGGGACGATACGCCGCCTGATCACGTGATCAACACATGGTCAAGATTTCAATCTGAGTTGTCACTTTTGGATCAGCTCAGGTTTCCCCGCCATTTAAATGTTTTTAAAAATAGTCGAGTTTCTATAGTTGGTTTCGGCGACGCAAGTGAACAGGCGTACGGCGCAGTCGTATACCTGCACGCCAACACCGACGGCGACTGTACCACGACGTTGTTATGTTCAAGGTCAAAGGTCGCTCCTGTAAAAACTATATCTCTCGCGAGACTCGAACTATGTGCCGCGTTATTACTCGCGAAATTAATTCGTGCTGTTTTAACTAATTATTCCCCTCGTATCAATATCGAAAATATATATGCCTTTTCAGATTCAACTGTTACTCTTCACTGGATTAATTCCTCTCCGCACCGCTTTCAAACTTTCGTAGCGAATCGAATAAGCAAAATACAAAACTTATTAGATTCAAAATATTTTTATCACATATCCGGTGTCTCCAATCCGGCAGATTGCCTCTCCCGCGGATTGTTACCTTCGCAGTTTGTTACACATCCACTGTGGTTTGTTGGTCCGCCTTGGATGGACATGGACGTATATCAGTGGCCTGTCCAAAAGTTTAAAGTCGATAATTCTGATAATATCCCGGAAATAAAAACTATCGCGCTTACTTCTACTAATCTTCTGGATTGCGTAGAAGAAGATTTTTTATATAAAATCGCACTTAAATATTCTTCGTGGGGCAAGCTGCTTAGGATTGTTGTATACATTTATAGATTTTTAAAACGTCTCCCTCATAATAAATTTATTTATACTTCTGATTATAAAAATAGTTTATCACATGAATTGTCTGAGTATAAAATAGACTGGCAATTCATCCCTCCCATCGCTCCACATTTCGGCGCTTGGGAACCTATGATTAAAAATGCCAAATCTCATTTATTCCGCGTTGTAGGTAATCAAATCCTTACTTATGAGGAAATGACTACAGTTTTGTGTCAAATAGAGAATATAAATTCTCGCCCGCTTTGTGTAAATTTAAGCCAAGATCCCGGGGAACCGTTAGCTCTCACTCCGTCTCATTTCCTAACACTTACCCCACTGAAGTATTTACCATCGCCGCCGGTCGAAGATACTCCGTCGCATTTATTAGAACGTTATCAGTTACTCGATAAGCTTGTGCAGTCGTTTTGGGACAGATGGTCCTTAGAGTATCTTAGCACCTTACAGACTCGTCAAAAATGGAATGTTTCATCCGACAATGTCAAACTTGGAACTATTGTTGTAATTAAACAAGATGGTAAGATCGCTCCCTTACAATGGGAACTTGGTGTCATTTCAGAAGTCCATCCTGGTCGGGATGGAATAGTCCGGGTGGCCACGGTCAAAACATCAAAGGGTTTTTATAAAAGACCCGTGGTTCGCTTATGTCCGTTGCCAACGCAATAGACATATATTATTTTCCTTCCTTTTTTTTTATTTTTTTTGTTATTTGTTTTATTTTTGGTTTAATTAGTTTTATTTACCGCATGCATATATTCTTGTGTTGTTTTTTTTTTATTATTTTTCTTTATTTGTTCCTTGTTTTGAAGGATTATTCCTTCAAGGCGGGGGCTATAGACACGCCGCTAGTTGAAGCTCTAGTTTCGCTACTTACCGCGGCGTGGCGTGTACGTCTATTGGTATAAATACCGGGCGGCCGCACGTAGCAGCGCGCACAATTATTTTTCGTCCTAGTGGACATAATTTATTTCTTTCGTGTGACCTCGTCACCGTACCGCATAATTTAATTTTTCTGTCCTAACCGCCTTGCAACTATTATTTTTTCTTAAGTTTAAAATTACCACAGTGCTCTCCCAAAATATTAACGATTACTCAGAACACACAGAACAGACAATAAACACTCCACATCATTCTACACTGACACACATGTGAGTATTAGTGGAACGCGGATTGTGGAGATCTGGGTAAGTTGCTTTCATTTCATATACGACCCCTAATTCGCAATATTATCCCGCCTAACCAGGCTTAACACGTAGGGTGTGAAGACGCTGCGTGGCCTGGCTAGTTACGAAATGGTGTTGGAAGCAGGTTCCAAAAATCTCTGTTGCTATACCATTTAAATTTAGTGGAACAGTAATAATAATAATAAATATTAATATAAATAATAATAATCAATATTGATTAAAAATAAAACTGTTTTATTTTATATTTCACCATTCATCATCATTACAGCCCCTAGAACACAGCGTCCTAGACCTCCACTGTTGGAGATGGGCCTTCCAGAACATATATCTGGAGAATGTGGCCTACACTAGCCACGCTGGCCAGACGGCATGGCGAGGATATGATGTAATTTTTTAATGACAATTAATTAACGATCTCCGAGACACGAAAATGGTGGTGTTGTGAATTTATGACGAATGTACGTAAGAAAAGTGTATTTGTCATTGGTACATGCCGGGTGGGTTTGAACCGAGCGACCTTTGTAGGATTTAAGGTACGCGTATTTACAACCGAGCCACCACCGCGCCAGTTTTATATTTGATCAATCTTTATTTTTGTGACAAATAAATACAGTTATTTTATATTTTTATTCTCACTTATTTGCACCATTTGCTATATTTCGTTGAATAAATTATAATAATAATAAATATTTCCAGACAGGTCACACAGCGCCATCTAGTTTCCGTGGTAAGCTTCGAGGCTTGTGTTACGAAAACTAGATGGTTGATAAAATACATATTATACAATGTACAACTTGCCCCCGGTGGGAATCGAACCAACGACCTCCCGAGTTCACGGCAACGTTTGTTACCACTAGACCACGGAGGCGGTTAAATGATTAAATGTTTCTCAGTTTACCTGTAATAACATCTTCAGCAAACAAATTCTCAGCCGTGGAGTCTACTTCATCAGATAGTAGTTCCATTTCCCGAGGCATGGTGGGTGCGGGTTTTGCTGCAGCCGGCTTTTTCGTACCCAAGGGCTTCTTAGTTCCTGAAAAAAACACAATAGCCGATTAGATGTAGTATGTAGCTGGTCATCATGAGTATGTCGATTTGACATATTGATTTGCTCAAAACACTGTACATTCCCTAGTTCTCTGTAATCAGGTAATTCTATAAAAAAGTAAAGTATCTACACGACCGTTTCCCATTCGGGGTGGTCAGAAACCACGCTTATAAATAAGCGGATTCACATTTACCCAACTTTACTATAGGCCAATCATGACAAGTGGCAAGCTCGTCGATGTCTCCAGCGTACCAAACTAGAGAAATATCACAAATAAATTAAATGTATTTATTTTCATTAATAAATATTTTTGTGTTCCGACCAGGAATCGAACCCTGTACCTCCGAGTCTAAATCCACGGACTTAACCACTAGATCACGGAGGCAGTTAAAAAAAATGTACCCGGAAAGGGATACAGTCGTGATTATAATAATAATGACAGATTTTTACGCAATTGACCTTAGAGAATAGTAAACATATTTAATGCTAATTGTGGTCATACAGTAATTGATAATTTTTATTGTTACCTGTGGTCGGTCGTTTGACTGGTTTGGGATCAGCTGAGCCTGCAGATTTCCCGCTATCCCCCTTTCCGACAGCTTTTGGCTTCTCTTTCTTGGGAGCAGCGATTTTCACTTGGATCTCAGCCTGAAATGATGATTTATTGAAATAAATCTCCATGAAAAATATATTAAAGAAATAAGCGATAACTTATAATTGACTCTTTATGTTTCTTTGTAATTTTTTGTTGTTGTTAGTCATCCTGTTATAACCGCCTCCGTGGCCTAGCGGTTAAGTCCTGGATTTTATAATATAGCTACCTATATTTTATGTTATTATTTGTTATTGTGTTGATATTCCTATGACACTACCAGTTCTGTTCCTTGTCTTACCATTGCACTCTCCAGGCAAAACAGATGTTTTAAAGTTAAATATATATTGTGTACAATTTTGTTTACATTATATTGACATAACCAAATTTCGGTGGAAATGTACGAATGAATGTGATACTAACAGTATCGTTCCGAAACAAATTTCACGATTTAGATGCTCAGACCGTGATATCAATCAAACGGACTAAATTATATTTTCACTTCTATCTTTTTCTTTACATTAGTTTTAATTTTAATGTAAAAAAAGTTAAATTGCGTATATCACATCTATGAGTACAAATTACTAACAAACTCACCTCTCTCGACTTAACTACCTATGTGTAATGTGTAAAAAAAAAATTGGTCTTTTAAAATAACTTGCCGTGAAATCAGTCATTTTTTATTTGTTTCCTGCTTGAAAATGGCGAGCGACATAATGACAAACAACTGACAGCGCTCAGAGTGATCCACGTCGATATCATGAGCAGTCTGAGTACAGGGAATGATGTCATTTGTGAAGTCACAAAGCTTTGGCAATACAGTTTATGCGCGTCTCGAAACGGCTTTAAGCAAGCTTAGGTTAGGTATATAGTGTCTCAGAACGAGGGGTTAGAGACATACTTTTCCAGACGTTTCGGCCAAGTTACTCTCTACCGATCGTCGCTATTACCTAGCGATCGAAGTAAAGAAACACGCAAATTTCAATTGTTGAGAAGGGGGTTTTATTAGTTATGGTAAATCTTCATTGTGGAATCCAGTAATTCATCTGTTTCGACGCGGCGCCGGAGAGAATTACCCAATGTCGCCAAGGAGTGTTGTGTGACGCGATTTAAAAAAAAAAAAAGTGATATGATAGACTACACTGCTTCAGTCGACACGCCCCATGCAACTTGGTCCAAAACGTTGGGAGATGTTTGAAATGATGATTGTATAGGTTTTAGCTTACCTTTTCAGCATATTCCTTAATCTTCTGTTCTTTGAGGTTGTCCAGTTTGTCAACATATGGCGCTATACTTTTATCACCAACCAACTTAGTTGCTGTGCCGATGGCTTCTGCGGCCGCGTCTCGTACGGTTGGCTCTAAAAAGATAACCAATTAAGAATAAAAATAAACTGAATGAGAACATTTTTATTTTTTATTTATTTTAAATACTTTATTGCACTAAAATTGTACACAGGCTTAATGGCCAGGCATTTTCTAACAACCAAACTTTGGGAGTGTGGAAAAACTATGTATGGGTGCGAATTTATTATATATATAATACATAAAATATAACTATAAAATACAAAAAAAGCCTACACGTTAATGATAAATCTTAAAAATAAAAATTATTACAAAAATAATATGTAATATTGATTTAAAAAACACTGTTTTGCTAAAAACATAATGGCTTAAGCTACACATTCCGAGGACAGCGCTGATAATCAACATATGGTTGTTTCTAGTTCGAACATCACAATAAGAACTTTATCAACTCAATTTATTTATTCTGCGAGTAGGCATAGGACAATAATATATATTGTAATTAGAGCTTTCAGACGCCAAAAAAATAATTAAATTAATGCTAAGCTTATTTTCTGGGAAAGCTTGTATCTGGAGCAGCACATGTAGTGTAATACAATATTAATCTTAAAATTATAGCTGCTGTAAATAGGCATTGTCATATTACAAACTAAGACATACAAGCTAACAGCTTACTTATTGGACCACTTTGCTGCTTAGTCTTCTACTAGCAGGAGTAGAATCATTCAAAATAATTAAATTAATGACGTTTCATAAATGCCTGTAATAAGTTTACGTGAATAAAGATATTTTGACTTTGACTCGACTTTGACAATAAAATAAGTCGTTGTCGCATTTTTTGACGACGAAACGCAATCGTTTTTCGAAAGACGAAAACTATAAATATACGATATTAATATAAAAATGACCTTCCCTTCATACTTTTCCAGGCTTAGATTTTATCTTAAATTTATCACTGTATTCGGAAGTTTGAGCCAAGTCGAAGGACAGCGTTTTATACTTATAAAGTCTACTAACCTGCAGAGTCAAGTAATTTGACTAATGTAGGGATGTAAGTTTTGATAAGTTTCTTATTAAAAGCTGCAGGTTGTGTCCGACAGAGGGCGCGCGATAGAAACAGGGCGCTCTCACACTTTATAGAGGGATTCTTGTTGTTAAACGCATTCATCATGTCTTCCATTATAGCTTCAAGGTTTGTCTGGAAAGCAAATAATACTAATAAAAACTGTTAAATGTCCCCGTGGCCTAGCAGTTATGACGATTGATTAAGATGTGGTATGGGTTTGATCTGTGATTGAAAACACAAAAATATTAATATATCGAGTCTGTGGTTACTTCACTCAACCATTCCTTCCAGCTGTCAAAGGGATCCTCGAAATCAGTATTCTTAGTTGTAAACTCTCCAAACTTAAAATGCATAAATGTTACCATTTTAAATATTTCCGGTAAACTCGTTTTTTTTTCTGACAACATTGAAGATTGCGTTCCCGTATTCTAAATATTTATAGAATAATTACTACACGCTTTAGCACTTTTGACTTCCATAAGTCTGTCTCTTTCACATTATGAATATGTCACGAAAATTATTTACAATTTTGAAACAAAATCTGATTAGAATCAGTTAGATAATTTATTTCGTTTATTTAAGCAATTATTAATAAGACATACAAGTTTGAATAATATAAATATTAGTTAAAATAACATAAACATAATTCAAGGATACTTGAACATGAGTTTTATACTTTGAGCATACGATGTGCCTAGATTAGAGAGTTCTCCATTTGACAGCTGGAAGGAATTATATATAATAACACGGGTGTAAATCTTAAGTAGCCTCTTAAATAAAAGCTTGGTGTCTGCCCCGCTAAGGATTACGTACATGATGATACAATGCTTAAGAGGGGAGGTGAGTATCATATTAGCCTAAAGTACTAAAACCATATAAAAACACTTACACAAGGATAAATAGCATCAATAGCCTCTCTCAAAGCTGTGACGACGTTGGTTTTCTTTTCCTTGAACTTCTCCAGTATCGCCTCCACACACGCAGTCGCGTAAGGAGTGAACTTGTTCCGAAGTCCGATGGCTATCATACCGACCAGACGAACTGCCAAAGCTACTAAAATTACGTTCGAGTCTTTTGAGATCATCTGAAAAAGAAGATTTTTACTTTAATTACTTTTCACTCTATTTAAAAACCGACGCGGTTTTGATTTTGAAATAAGCCAAAGTAAACTAGGTTTTTTCTGTATAAAAAAGAAGACACATTTCTAAGCATTCCGTGGATTCACCGTGCGGGTGCAGGGTCCATCGTTTTTTTAAGCTATTGCATAGCTTTTATTTACCGAATCAAGAAATTATTAACGAAAATAAACCTAACACCCCCCACTCCGACCGCCACAGCGGTGCGGCGTTGAAAGCCGTGCATCGTCTAACGTCGTTTCAGTTCGGCAGACTTCGGCACGACTAGACGTATGCGTGTAGACTAGCTCCTAACTGCTCATAACTGATTCTATCTCTTTTAGACACAATGCTAGGTGAGACAGCGTGCTTTGTGGCCGCGTCCATGAGTAATATAAAAAACTTGTTGATAAAAAATGCTATGCAATAGCATTACCGCGGCAGTCCCCGAGTGCCACCCGTATTTTTTTATTTTATATACTAGCACGATATGTGACCCTGCGCTCACCGGATGACCGAATGATAGCAAACTGGAATGTCAGACGCTCATGACTGATATCAGTCCCTAACACTTGCCGGTGGATACTTCCACACCCCAGCAGATTGGGCAATTTATTACCATCAGACCGTCTACCATCTATTAAAGAAGTGTATTGGAAAGAGAGATGAGAAGATTGTTGTCACGGGCTTGCGACGGACAATAGGCTGGTTTACAAAGGAGGCGTTTTTTCTGTGAGATCATATTTATTAGGCTTTTTGGCGCCAACATGGCGTTTTTTAATTCAAATTAATATTAGTTTTAGTTGTTAATTAATAAATATAGAATATAAAGAGTGGTGGTGGCTTAGATGTAACAACACTATCCTTATAGGGTCGCAATTCGAACCCCGGCATGTACCAATGAGAAATACACTATTCACTTTTGGTAACAAAAGTGTATTTTTCATTGTTACATGCCGGGATTCGAACCAAACTTTTGGATTATAAGGAAAGCATTCTTACAAGCCTTTTTAAATTTAGAAAAATATTTGTAAAACAAAAATACCTTTTTCAAAGCCCTGACTAGATCAGCATAATCTCCGGGCTCCAACCTCGGTGCAGTCTTCAATATGGCTTCCAGAGCGTCCAGGGCCTCTTTCCGTTCTTGCCACTTCTTTTCTTCCACCTTGTTGAAGAAATCTTTGGGTAATTTGGATAAAATATCCACGGGATCTAACAGATCATAAGGATCTATGTTGGGGGAATCCCCTGCACCAGTTTCGCCATCATCGTCATCACAAGCGCCTGTAATTAAAATACCTTATCATCATCACATTTACTTCTAGCATTCCTATCCATATCCAACCAATACAAATACAATTTGCCACTTGTCATGGCAAGTAATGTTCGCTAAAAGAGAATGCCCACATTCGTTAGACCCAAAAACATGACATTGTGCCGGGTTGAATATTTTTCATTTGATATGCGAGTATTGTGTTTTCATAATCAATAGAGGTATATATAATGTATTTTCATCAGGAAAACTCAGTTCTCAAACGGAATACGATGGCACCTGAAGTGTCAATCAATTATTGTATTTAATGAGTGATATTTTCATATCCATTATAAAAGATTTACATTAATAACTGCCTCCGTGGTGTAGACGTCTAGGTCTAGAGAGATGTTCGTAATTATCGCGACCTTTAAATTAGCTTAGGTGAATGGAGAATGTGTAGGTAAATGGCAATCCCATTTGACACCGAATAATTCCATATTAATAAAAGGATCATCACGTCCATATCCCTTGTGAGGTGGTTAAAAACCACGCCTATATGGAAGCGGATTCACATTTAGCCAACTGTACAACAATCATGGCAAGTGGCAAGCTTGTTGATGTCTCTAGCGTACCAAACTCGAGATATACCACAAATAAAATAAATATTACTCAAATTTATTTATTTAAATTAATAAATATTATTGTGTCCCTACCAGGAATCGAACCCGGTACCTCCGAGTCTAAATCCATGGACTTATCCA
This sequence comes from Tinea semifulvella, assembly GCA_910589645.1. Lineage (NCBI taxonomy): Eukaryota > Metazoa > Arthropoda > Insecta > Lepidoptera > Tineidae > Tinea > Tinea semifulvella. The sequence continues at coordinate 12,701,559 of OU342592.1, read as the reverse complement.
CTAGAGGCAGTCAAATTAAAAGACAATCAACCTATATTGTGTACGATATACAATATGTATAGAAATTACTTACCATCCCCTTCAACCTGGCTTCTTGCGACTTGTTCTGTTCTTTTATGTTGCTGTGACTTTAAGTACCGGATTGGTTGAGCCACTCCCGCCACAATGAACGCGTCTCGTAATTCCTGCTGGACAACAGCTTGTAATGACGCTATATGCGGTTCAATAGCTGGGCCTATCCATCTGAAAATGGAAATTATAATATTTAACTAATAGTACAACAATAGTAACTATAAAACAGTTTTTATATTATAAATTATGCTAACAAAAGCGGCGGTAAAGGGTTGCCAAACGAAATATGTTTAAGACTTTACAGGCTGAATTGTTCCAAGTGGATGTGGATAGCTACTGTCTAAACTACGAGCTATATCGAAAAATACCTAAAGAAGTCCAGGCCAATAAATAATAAAACTGCATCATAAAATTATTTTAAAAACTAATATGCTAGCTAGGACTCAGACCCCAAAATGTTGACAAAAAGGTTTTGTCCTCCAGTAGACGTTCGATGTTACTTCCCAAAATTTGAATAAAAATACTTATGTATTACCTGTGCATTTCAACGACCAATGCTTTCATTTCATCCCTGACTCCTTTATCTCGGTCAGCTAGAAGTATGGGTATTTTCTTGACCATAGGTTTGATGCCAATGACTTTGTTCCCAAACTGTTGGAGAGCACTTGTTAGGGCCGCCGTACACGCAGAAACTACTTTGGGGTTTTTATGTTCCATCCCTTTCATTAACTCCTCTTGTACAATGTCCGGTTTCTCAATTTCAACATACATTAGTGTTACCTGAAATAAAGTGTAGCTTGTAAATGATTTTTATGTACATTTAGAAAATTTTAAACATTTGAGATATAAACGTTGGGCCCAAAAGGACTCTCAGCAAAATGCCTGGCCAAGGAGTTGTCTAAGCGGCTGACATAAAAAGGATTGGAGACAGGATGGCTGGGAATTATTTATTCCTAATTAGCCTCGCTATAGAAAGGGGAAATATTGCCAGTAAATGTTGTCCTTGAGAATATCTCTTATGAGAGGTCTCTAGAGGATATTTTTATTTACTAGGTTTAGTTTATATTTAATATTATTTTTATTATTTAAGTAGTTTTTATGAGGCTTTAACGCCTGTTCATCCCTCTCGCTCGCACAATCTAATATTTACTAGTATTTTCAAGCCTAAGTGGACATTTGAGAAATATAGTCTATTAACTTTATAGGAAATAAAATTACGGACATTTTGAACATTATTTTCCAAAAGACCACAACATGAAGTCGAATAAATATTATGATCTCACAGAAGAAATGATCAGGAACGGGTTCAAGACTCAGCTTTACGCAGTGGAAGTTGGTGCAAGAGGAGTTCCAGCAAAATCTTTGCATCACTTACTGAAAGAATTGGGCCTAAGCAGGTCTGCCGTCAATATATTTATGGAACATGCTTCCAAGACGGCATTAACGGAATCATACAGTATTTGGTTGGGTAGGGAGAGAAGTAGAATGGTGGATGGTGAGCGTATTATCGCGCAATAGAAAAAAAGGAGGCCTCCTTTTCTTAAACCAGCCTATTGTCGGTCGCAAGCCCAAGACACCATCCTTCTCATCTCTTACCCACACACGATGGACCCGGCACCCGCACGGTGAATCCATGGAATGCTTAGAAATTTGTCTTCTTCTCATTTAAGTATTTTTTATACATTTCTCAAGTACACTCAGACTTAAAAATATATGAAAATATTAGATTGTGCAAGCAAAAATTTTCAAATTAGGTAGATATATGCATATTTTAATAGATTAAATTTGTTTTTAATTTCGTTAATCATGATGCAAATTGTTCGATCACTGTGGCTGTGTTAAAGTCCAAAAGTTTTTTTGCAAGGTTAATTTAGTAGCTTTTGTAGTAAAGAACAATTAAATATAGCATTAGGCTTAACTACTGCTTGCATCAACCCACGTGGTTTGTTATTATTATTAAAACACATAGATATTAACAAAGTTATATGAGTATACCTAAGACTACTTCTACTAAATAAAAATAGTAGACTAACAGCCAGTTGCAGAAAATATAAATAAAATAATGCATGAAAAATTGATATAGTCATTGGTAGTTAGCTTGTCACTTTGGTTTTAAGCAAATGGCGTGCCTTATAGGCATACGTTAAACATGTCAAAAGATACCTTTACTTAAAGATGCCTTTCTGCAACCCGACCGGTTGCAGAAAGGCATTAATAGTTCTAAGATTACCTGTGAAGCCAGGTCTTTTGTCCTAGTTTTGGGTGCTGCAATACATTTGGCGACAATTCCGGACATAACCTCGCCCGTCGTCTTTCCTGCATGGCCACAGTTCTCTACGAATACCAGAGCAGCTTCCAACCCTGAGAAATAAAATAAACACGATTGAATGAATGGAAGATGGAAACTTTATATCCCAGGTATGAATTAGACGAGGGGGAAACCCTCAAGCTAAAGAAATAAGAAATAATATTTTTATTTTTCCGTTTGTAATTATTATAATTTGACCATTATAAGTGATACTATTGGTGCAATAGTATAAACCTACATTTAAATTTTATAAAAAGTGGAAGAAATATTTTTTTAAATATTACAATCTAGACTAGAGCTTTTTAAAATTAACCTGCTGGCCTTCCCTAGTCCCTTCTCAAGGTGGAAATTAATAATTTAGTATTTTAAATCAGAGGGAAAATGCAGCCAGTGTATTATCAATTTAATAACTTTTAACTTTGTTTTTTAATGTAGATTAGTTTATTTAATTTTATGTTTACTATTTGCAATTATAATAAGTTTTTCAAAATTAATGTTTTGTTAAATTGAATAAGTATTTTTTGGAAGGAGTTTCTAGCGATTTCATAGGAGATACAAATGTTATTATATAATTTAATACAAGTTAAATTAGCCACAATCTTATTCCTAAAATTTTTGGATTCTTGTCTACCTTGAAAAGTTCAGTTTGATAATGATCTTTTGTTCAGATCACAGATATGTCATTATTCAATGACTCATGTCGGTAATGTATAAAGTAATTGAGTATAGAGTTGGTTGTTCTGCTCAATTGACTGTCATGTCTAGCCGTAATGGTTAAATTATTATTTAATATTGGGATGGGCTAATAGCCTTATATTGAATGACGGTAATTTAATAAACATTATGCTAAGGCGCATATAAAATATTTTTTGATAATATCAAAGCTTTAAAACTCTTTAGGTATATATTTTTCTCCACAGCACATTACAAAACAGAGAAAGATGATACTTTCAAGTTTTATGTAAATTATTATTATTATTTTAAAATTTAAATCGTAAATATTTTATATACCCAAATACTTATTAAAGTTACTTAAATTTAGTTATTATACTTTACAAATCAAGTTCATTAAATTCAGATGAAATAAATAATTGTAGAATACTAGGGTTCTAGTGCAGCTGGGGCCCAAGACACAAAACGAAAATTCCTGGTTTGGGCTCCAATTGGAAATAATATGTAGTGTCAATTTTGTGCACATCAAATAATTTCAATATCTAAATATATCACTATTGTATTTATTCTTGTAACTAATTTCTACTGTATAAATAAAGAGTTATTATATGTTGTAGTTGAACAAATATATCAATACAAGTACACTTAAAAGTGAGTTAACACTGGCCAAGTTAGAAAACATGCTGAAAGTCACATCAAAGACAGAGTTCCACTGTTGAAGATGGGATTCTAAAAAAATCCTGAAAATTTGGCATACACTCGCCGCATTTTGACTGAAAATGGGGCCGACGGCTTAACATGCTTTCCAAGCCACATGGTGGTATTGTAATTCTATGACAAATTTATGTAAGAAAAGTATTTCTCATTGGTACAGACGGAGGCTTAAATGATTAATAATTATTAATAAATATTAAATAAGATTTAAAAAAATATATATGAGACAGCAGAGGTCTTGGTCTCTGTGTTCACTGAGTAATGATGCAGCTGATAAACTGGCCAGAAGAGGGTCATTCACAATAGCGTTAGGCGGAAGACCAATAATCCCCCTACTGTTCCAATTCATGCGAAGCTGGCTTCGTCAAAGAACTGATAGACTGCACGGGCAGATGTGGACATTGACGACAGACTGCAGACAGTCCCTATCCAATCATGACAAGCGCCTCACACATTGCCTCCTGGGCCTTGCCAGAGCTAGGGCTTCGCATAATAGTGGGAGTCTTGTTTGGACACTGTGTCTTTAACGAACATCTTTATACTCTGAACATTACAGATAGCCCACTGTGTATAGGATGCATGACGGAGGAGACGGCCGCGCATGAGCTCTTTTGACAGTGTGGCTGCGCTTAAAATGAGGTTCCTCCAGACTGCAAGTAATATACCGGAGGTCAGCAGGAACGTGATGGTTCTCCTGGCCTTCCTGGAGAAGATCGGATGGCAACGCTGAAGGAGTAAAGGTAGAGACTCAGTGAGGAAAAGCCACTATAATCGCAATCAATCTAGGTCTCTGTGTTCTAGGGGCTAAGATGATGAAACGTATGAATAGCTAATTAAAATCCAACATCAGGTAAGTTACTAAATATTCTCATGAAAATCAATAACAAAGAAATTATTAATAGACAATCTACCTACATAATTCTGACCTTGACATTTGCTAGGATTCTAAACATTATTAGTGCTAATTATAACCACAAACTATGAAATGATAATGTATATTTACAACTGATAATGTATTTGCATGATCTGGAAATTTGATTTTTTTTCTTTTCATTGTATTCATATATTTGGAATTAGTCTTAATAAATCCATCTAAACCGCTGACTAATTATTATTATATTAGCCTAATTTTTATTTTGTAAAATGTACATGACTTCAATTAATAAATGTATGCATATAAAACATTTTATATGGTATATTTTGTGTGCAATAAAGTTAAGTACTCTAAAATTTTCCAAGGTTCCGGTCCAAGAACAGGAGAAACTCACGCCTGCCATTAATGACCGACATCAGTCTCTAAAACTATGCCGGCCTAACAAGATACTTTTTCACACTTCACTTGAAGGACTCCAGGTTATAGGAATGGGGAGAGCATTCGAAATCTTAAGCATACCACAGATGTAATACAAATTTATATTTATGCGTAGGGATAGTGGCTATAGGGGGTTGCATATTTTGGCCTGTGCATATTGTTTGGTTGCGGAATAGAAAAAGGGATAAGGTTATGGGGCTTTTCAGAACACTTGCAGTGGTAAGTCTTGTAGAACACGCTGGACGGAACTGCAGCTATCCAAGTTTAAAATACTGTGGTGTAAAAATACTTCTAATAAAGAGATTAATATAACAATTCAGGGCAAGAATCCAAACAATATGAGAATCAAAGCAAGTCCAATTATTGAACAATGATTTAGCATTGCCGGTTATGGTCATGTTCGACATGCACTAACAAACTTACTATATTATTTTGTTGTTTCACAGACAATATGCCAACCTATGTACTATAAAAGTGTTAAACAAGTTCTTAAGAGAACCTCAAGTCAGTTAATTCATTTATTTAAATTCTTTAATGCAATTGTACAGAGGCGAGCTATAATGCCAGTAGTAGGCAATCTTTACCAGCTAACCTTGGGAATCAAGTAAGGTGATAGGCAGGATGAAACAAAATAGCTACCAATACCCTATCTTTGTTCTTTTTGTAAAGGACTAACCTTTTTCCTGTGCAACGGCATTGCTGTCCATCACAAATTTCTTGATAAGGCCGAGGTATTTGTTCCATTCCGGAGACTTCTCATCATCTATCTGGTTGAAGAGTTTAATGGCTTCCTCATACCCCGCAACACGAGCCTTCCAAGACTTGTGGACACATTTGTCTTCAGTTGGCAACTTCTTATACTCATTCTCGTCCTCCATTGTGCTTGTTCTATCATTCACTGGTCACTACTGTTGAAATGAATAAAACAACATATTAATAATAACTAAAAGTCAGGCCAGAAAAAGCCAAATTATTCATATACACAATCCAGGAAAGCATATCATCATCCCTTTGCCAAAAATATGAGTGTGTAACGCATATTGGTCCTAGCAACATCACTCACTTTGATAAACTTTGCAATTTATAGCATGAAAACAAAATCCTGTCGGCTCATGTTCAACTAACTAATAATACCAACTTGTGGAATTGTTAATAAATTTACATTAAATTGAGATCGGACCCTCACCAATCTGTCTGGCCAGCGTGGTTAGTGTAGGCCAAATTCTCCAGAATATTCTGGAAGGCCAATCACCAACAGTGGATGTCTAGGTCTCCTGCGTTCTAGGAGCTGTGATAATATGGTTTTAACATAGACATACTTAATCAACACTACCAGACAGATTCATTATACAATGCTTGTTATCATTAAGTTTTAATTAAGAATGTTGGTTCAAAACCTGGAGAAATAAAACTAATTTGTATTTTAATATTAAAAGCTATTTTTTTTTTCTTAAAACAAGTTTGCATGTAAAACATGAAGTAGGAGCTGCATACAATGCAAAATTAAATTGCCTAACATAACAAGCTACCTTATATGGATTAATCTGTATTTTGCAAGGTTCAACTGCTCTCTGGGCAGGTCAAGGATATCTTAACATGTAACCTAACCAATTATACTGTTATAAAATGCCTTTAAAGGACAAAATTAAACAAACAAAATATATTTAAATATTCATAGTTTTAGTGACACATGCTATGTCTGAAACATTAAAAAAATAGAAGTATACTCTTTCTGGATAAGATTTAGCTTTGTTATTGTTATACTTACATTCAAGGAGCTTTTAATTAGTTAAATAATGTCCTAAAGGTGACTAACAGCGCGAATTACACACAAAGACACTAAAAACTAAATGGCATCCATTTGGATAATGCGGAACTAAAAGTTAACTGCAGACCGGTTCATTTATAGCCGTGTCCATTATCTACGCCGTCGCATATGAGAAATTGGATCAAAATTAGAGCAATAAACGTCTAGACAACGGCCACTTTCTCGGCACAAACAAATCAAATGTCACAAACCCACCGTTAAACAGCTGAAAGCGTCCTTGTCCGAACGATTTAACAATAAAATTATAAACTTAACAATGCAAATATTATTCCTCTTACATATTTAGGCGATAGAACCAAAACTTAAATACACAACGATAGCTTTTTCGATTTACTTCGTCGTTTTTTTGAGTTTCAGAAATGAAAGAAGAAAATGGAAGTAAAAACAATGTTCCCAATTAAAAAAACTCTCAACGACAACGACCGAATGATAAACGACGAAAATAATATTTGTTCAAAAATCTACTATGACGGGAAAAATATTTGATAAACAAGATACTTGGGCCTAGACGTATTGCAACGGTTTATTTCTTCATTTGCAGCAATATTGTCTTTATTAAATAAACACAAAAGTAAAGGCAAAAATGATAACTATATACTATAGCAACATTTATCGTTACTGTCAATATGGTATTACCAACAAATATATTTTTTTCACCAAATAAAGGGGTAAAAATTATGTATTTGTTATAAAAAAACAATTTAAATATGTTTATGTAAATCAAACGAAATTATACAGTGATATATTTTAAAGTCATTTTATCATCAGTCATTATTCTGTTACTTAAGCGCAAACGTTATATAATGGAATACGTTACCTATTAAAGTTGCACTAGTTACGCTATTAAAGTTGATATTTGCTAGGCCGCTGTCAAGGTCAAGCACTTATAGAGATGAAAATTAATTAAATATAGTAATTATGACGCAAGCGTAAATAACGAAATCCACTAATAACGTTTGCGACCAAGTAATAGAATAGGGCTGCAGGTAAAAATATTTATTGATGATTAATATTTTACAATTTATGACGAATCACTAAGAGATATATATTTCGTTTAATTAGTAGCTCAGAAGTATTAAACTAATTAAAAACAACTTAAATAGTAAAATATAAATAAATATAAGCTATTAATAAAATAAAAAACTAATTATAAAAAATGTCCTCTAAAGCTGACTAATCAAGGATAGTCCCAAGGAGACTGCCATAGCAATATTTCCCCTCTGTATAGCGAGGCTAATACATTGGCTGAAATATTAGCCAGCCTCCCTGTCTTCAGAATTTTCCATCAGCTGTTCGGACAACTTCTTGGCTATCATTGTCTCGACTCCAAACGGCGTAAATTCGTAACCTGTACGAAGGTTGGCGTATTTGCGCAGCCTGAGGTTCTTGAGCCTCGTTGTCGTCTGGATGTGAAATGGGGCCAATGTTTCTATACATGTCGCATCCCACATTATTGACCTGCCGAATTTCCAAGGCCCAGCGGTAATACCGCTTCGTCTCTTTCCGCCGCGCAATCCCAGAGGGTTCTAGGGTCGCGGGTACTCCAGCAGTACTACCAATTTTATTCAAAGTAGAAGCATGAAAGAAGCGATCAAGATAAAGAGACAGATAGTATTATCATTATTAACGGGATGACTCCACTCGTGGAACACATGTTGTCATTCGAAGAGATACTCGTACATACTCTATTTCTTGCAACTTTCTATATAGTCCTAAAGCAAAATTATATACAAAAATACGGTCTGTGGAATACCTGAACACGGAGTTGATATGCAACCACTGTAGATAAGATCCTATTTATATTTATGCTACATACTTTTAACTTTTTGCCCTGTGTGGTAAAAAATAATATTACTGTGACAACACTGATGACTGTTTTTCGTTCATTTAAAGTTTTTTCGTTCATTTATTGACCTTTTATTTTGGTCATTATCATATTCATTCGTTCGTTCAGTCTTGTTGGAAAGCGTGTGCGGTGGGGTCGTCCGTCACGTTGCTCTCGGGACTAGTGTTATGCGTTCGCTATTTTTCTTAACATATGTTGGTTTGTTATTAAAAAAACATCACAGTAAATAAAGTTACGTAGAATATTTGTGCGTCTGGAACTGCATTCCCGTTAATAGATATCGTGTAAAGCGTAGAAACTTATCAAAAAGGTGTTGTTTACTTACTGTTTTTGTATTAAGGCGGGCAGATTGTAGTGACCAAATTGGAAAACTAGACCTGTTGCTTTGCTTTATTGTGAGTATTTCTTATTACAAATTATTGGAATAGTAGGTGATATTACAGGTAATATAGTTTGGCGCTTGAGTATATAATAATCATAATAAAAGTCTAGGGTACTTGTTGATAAGTACTGTTTGTTTTGTAATTTATACATAACATTACATTTTAATCTTCGTTGAATGATAAATTATACAAATCGCTGTTGCCACATATACTGTAGAGCCGGTTTTGTGTGCAATCTGTTATTAGAATGCTTTCTTGGTTTGATATAAGTAGATAATCTATACCTACTTCAATTCTTATCTATAAAGCAGATTATTAATTGATCTTTAATTTTCAGTTCTTCCTATTTGTAATTTTGACTGAAATTAAAAATATGATGATGAAAAATATGATATAATGATTCAGGTATTTTTTTTTTGTTTTCAAGGTCAAAATGAATTTACTCGGATTAAGTATTTGTTATTCTTGGGAATAAAAGAAGTCCTCATCACAAATAATGATTGTAAGAGATTGATAGGAAGTTTTGGCTGCCTCCAACAGGTAAACCAAGGACCCACACAATTTCCGCACTTTCAGAAACTGCTGTTTTAAGAAAAGATACATATTAATTTGTAACTTTTTGATATTTAACATCTCACTTTGTTATTTTAGCCAATCAAGTGCCTTATAAACCACATTAAAGGTGCATTCATATAATAATACCTTCGGAAATCTGAGTTCTTTAAAGCCTATTGCCACTTCAGTTCATTTATTTTAAATGCTATGTTGGTAACTTTGGCTCTGTAATATATGTCAAAATCTCAGTCAATTCTGAGTCAATTCAGTCAACCTTAAACTTAACTAGATCCACTGTCATTAAGAATAAAAGTTAGTTATTTCACAAAATATTATTTCACTATTTACCTTTACCTTTGCCCATCATACTGAGAGATTCCTCATGGATGGAAGCATGTGCCTGTACTGCTGGAATTAAGTGTCTCCAAATCCTCACTATAATAGTCATTTGCTACCTTATCCACCCCTACCAGAGCATGAGAGGAGGAGATTGCTACATTTAAACTGAAGTTCCTCCAGACTGCAATGAGTCTTTAAGAGGTAATGCATCTCCCGGCATTCCAGTCAGGAAGAGCCAATCTCCTAATATATTATTATTATTTTATAATTAATTGTAACAGAGTAATGGTTGTGGATCTCCCAAATACTAAGTCTAGTAGCCTTATTCTGTTACTTAAGCGCCAACGTTATATAGTGGAATCATTTAGATGTACATGTAGGCAGAGAAGTAGAATGGTGGATGGTGAGCGTATTATCGCGCAATAGAAAAAAAAAGGAGGCCTCCTTTTCTTAAACCAGCCAATTGTCGGTCGCAAGCCCGAGACACCATTCTTCTCATCTCTTACCCACACACGATGGACCCGGCACCCGCACGGTGAATCCATGGAATGCTTAGAAATTTGTCTTCTTCTCTAATGAAACTGTCAGTGTAAAACCCTATTAAAATTGGTATTGTCATATGAACGTTTCCACTACAGATGACAGCAAAATAATGTTATGATGCATTCATTTAAAAAAAAAAAATTATATAGTATTTTGCCATATTTTGATTTATGTGTATTATAAAACTATGTTTAATGTATAATCATAATTTAATTAATATAAATGTATAATATTTCTCGAGTTTGGTACGCTAGAGACATCAACGAGCTTGCCAATTATCATGATTGGCCTATAGTAAAGTTGGCTAAATGTGAATCCATTTCTTTATAATCGTGGTATATAAGGGAAACGGTCGTGATGATACTTCTATTTCTTCCGGTACAACCGAAGCCTTCTTAAATCGTGTGACGTCACCACAAACATTACGTCCATTAGATATGCCAATTTGTACAATTACAATGTAATTATCAGGCCTCTTATATCACAGTTTCCTCCACTTTAAAGTTCGCGCTTTATTAATCATGTGTTTTTGCGGTATCATCAATTAATGATGTAGGTTTTTATTTCATTAACGTAATATTTTGGCGCATATTATAAAGGCGGTGGTGGTTCGGTTGTAAGAACGCGTTCCTTACATCCTACAAAGGTCGGTTCAAACCCACCCGGCATGTACCAATAAGAAATAAACTTTTCTTACATACATTTGTCATAGATTTACAACACCACCGTTCCCTTGCCTCGGAGAGCACGTTAAGCCGTCGGTCCCGGTTTCACTAATACCAACTTGTGGAATCGTTAATAAATTGTCATTGAAATTGACACCATATCCTCGCCAAGCCGCCAGGCCAGCGTGGCGAGTGTAGGCCAGATTCTCCAGATATATGTTCTGGAAGGCCCATCTCCAATAGTGGAGGTCTAGGACGCTGTCTTCTAGGGGCTGTAATGATAATGATGAATATTTTGGTAATGCTATTAATTGTATTTGTAGGTGCTTTAATGTGATAGAAAATGGTGAAGGGGAGGTTTTAGGTATGCATATGCAAACGATGTTTAAACTGCCGCCATCCTGACGTCCCACCGGTCGTCGCTCGCCTACCGGAACCGCTGCTGTTATACATTAAACTGCCGCCATCCTGACGTCCCACCGGTCGTCGCTCGCCTACCGGAACCGCTGCTGTTATACATTGTCACCTATTCTTTACAGCTTCACAGCCCCTAAAAAACCTAGAGCCCTAAGTGCTAGATCTTCAGGAAAATTTGGCCTACACTCGCCACGCTGGCCAGACGGGTTGGCGAGGGTCTGATGTCAATTTATTAACGATTCCACAAATTAACCGAACCGTAAAGGGAACCGTGGTGTTGTTAATGTATGACAAATGTAAGTTCCTGTGTGAAGTGTATTTCTCATTGGGTTCGAACCGAATGTGGGTAGTTTTGTTTATGTTATATTAGTATATCTATAGTATGACTTATTTATGTATTAGTATGTAAATTGTATATAGTATTGGTATGTATATATTTATATTATAATTATATTTCTGTTTTATTAAAATTTCACCTAATTCTTAACCGCACTTACCACCTATCCTGTCTAAATGTCCTAAAGGTTTCGCTGTCAAAGAATGCCTAGCGGCATTAAGTCCGCCTTTGTACATAGTGCAATAAAGTTTTAAAATAAATATGTCCCTTCTCACACATGATGGCACCCGCACGGTTAATCCATGTAATGCTTGAAAATTTGTCTCTTAGGCTGACCGTGCCGAACCGACAGATTCATGCGACTCTCGCCATCGTTATTTGACGACAGTATCCCGGTATTTACCCCGTTAGTCTAAATTTAGGTACTTAATATAATACTAAAATACTTAATACTTAATAGGACTAATCAAGGGTTAATGGAACGATGCTATTGTCAAATAAAGTTGGTGCAAGCCGCCTATATCGTCACATTCATTTGAAGTGCCTAGATGTTTCCGACGGCTTAATAATATAGAGAAAGATGTACGCAGTTGGTAAATGATAAAATGACCTACGTGACCAGGCGCACGATTTTATTGTGCAGTGAGTACGAGGTCCAACCGGTTTGCTATAGATTGTCTTAGGATATCTTGAACCCTTAGGTAAGAGCACCAACTATATGTACAGATTGACTTTTATTCGAAGGAAGTAAGGTTACCTACAATGATTCAAAAAAAACTAAATTTTTAATTAAACTAAAAAATAATATTTTAAAACATAAATTACTATTAATAAAAAGGACCTTAATAAATAAAAATGGCTCGGTTGTAAGAACGCGTACCTTAAATCCTACAAAGGTCAGTTCAAACCCACCCGGCATGTACCAATGAGAAATAACCTTTTCTTACGTACATTCGTCATAGATTTACAACACCACCGTTCCCGTGCCTCGGAGAGCACGTTAAGCCGTCTCGGTCCCGGTTCCACTAATGCCAACTTGTGGAATCGTTAATAAATTGTCATAAAAAAATTACATCATATCCTCGCCAAGCCGTCTGGCCAGCAGCGTGGCGAGTATAGGCCAAATTCTCCAGTTCTGGAAGGCCCATCTCCAGCAGTGGAGGTCTAGGACGCTGTGTTCTAGGGGCTGTAATAAAATATAATAAATAAAAATACAACTAAAAACTAAAATAAAGAAAAAACTAAATAAAATTTGACATTATTAAATATCGTTTTAAAAATGTCCTGACGTCAGAGCAAATAGGGATGCATGTTTCATTGCAATTTTTCTCAACATACCTACTCTTTTGCTATAAATAAGTATTCTAGATACACGCCTATTATAATCATTTTCCTCATTATAATTTGACATGCTATTGCAGAATTGTGTTAGGTTCATTCATATTTCTTAGGTTTTCCGGACCTACGCCTGAGGTAAGGAAACTTGAAGATAAATTATTAGATTTGTATTGTAACCCGTATAAACACTATCGTAACACAACGCATTGCTTAATCTTATTAATAATCACTTAATAAAGTCTAAAATACAAAAGTCATCACGACCGTATCCCATCCGGGGTGTTCAGAAACCACGCTTTTAAAAAAAGCGAATTCACATTTAGCCTATAGGCCCATCATAACAATTGTTGCCAATGTCGTCGATGTCTCTAGCGTAATAAACTCGAAAAATATCACAAATAAATTAAATACGTTGTTGCGGCCAGGAATCTAAATCCACGGACTTAAAACGCTTGACCATGGAGGCAGTACGGCCAGCACACATTATGATCGCCTAACTAAATTGCGAGCTAGATGAATGCGACATTTATAACATATGTACATATACAAAAAACTGATGTCGCATGCGACATTATTTAAAGCTGGAGATTTATTCCCCTGGTCTAAAAGTCATCTCTCCCCTCCTAGAGCCAAGCCTACGAGTATTTAAAGTTACACCCATAGTGCCTAATCAGTGAACGAGTGCCAATCGCTCGTAGCTACGATTCAGACATAGCTGTATGGGCTTTACTCTGAAGAAATTACTGTTGAAATTAGATTTTAGTCCTTATGTTCTATAAGGCTTCATAATTCTCTGCGCCATTTTGCACGGACATGTAAGTGCAGTTTTTGTTTTGTAAATTACTTTATATAGTATAGTATCATCACGACCGTTTCCCTTTCGGGGTAGTCAGAAACCACGCTTATAAATAAGCGGATTCTCATTTAGCCAACTTTACTATAGGCTAATCATGACAAGTGGCAAGCTCGTCGATGTCTCCAGCGTACCAAACTCGAGAAATGTCACAAATAAATTAAATATTAATTAAATTTATTTATTTAAATTAATAAATATTATTGTGTCCCGACCAGGAATCGAACCCGGTACCTCTGAGTCTAAATCCACGGACTTAACCGCTAGACCACGGAGGCAGTTTTACTTTAAATTACTTTACTGTAAATATTGTTAGTCAAATGTGTTGTTTTGTTTAATAATGTTCTGCATCGTGAATAATTACGAAAAACGATAAATTTTACACTACGAGTATATATGGGGCACAAGTTGTAGTTTTTTTTTTGCTGTTTTCCCGCGCTGTGAACTTTCATATTATAGCTGACGTGTTTGTACGATAATACTGCGAGTGACTCCAAGAAAAGCATATTATTAAGCATATATATAAAAGATATATTACATATTTGGCTGTATGGGATAGAACTTTTGCCTTCCCTATCGTCTCATTCATCATCCATCGGGGGAAGAATACAAAAAAAAACATGGTGCCTGTAGTATAAAGTCTTGCTGCGAATTAAAACTATTACTTCGGTAATGCGTCGTCAAGTACAAATAACAAATATTAACCAAAGTACCTAGTGCAACATTTTATCAATGAAGTCATTAAATGTCGATTTCTATAATCAATAAAACGTCACGCCTAATTGAAAGTTAATTATACCTAACATTATATCTGGCTAACTGTTTAAAATTATAACACTCGCCCCCGTCAAGGGTAAATGACGCAAACTCTAAATGCATTTAGTTTTCTTCTTCTACAAGAATAGTTCGTAAATTTCATACCTACCTAGGTATTTTACAGTCAGGATGATATATTCTTTCCCGCTTTCAGGCTGTCTGTCCCGTTGTCCCCAGACAGAGCAAAAAGGTCCAGCTTTTGCCAACACACTAATCGATAATAAATATTACGGTGCGTTTAGACGCTCGCGTTCAAAGCGACATTCAACGTGTACAAGAATGCGAATGGGCTGTTTGTGGAAGTGCAGCTTTTGCTCGTGCTCGCCGTTCAAGGAACATAATACAAGACGCCACCGACCGAGACTATTGTCGTCTTTTTGACACAGATCAAAGAGTGATAATTGTTGTTTGGATCTTTGTGGCGTACGGAGAGTGACGACAACAAAACTGGTCAAATATTGACATTTAGCTCGTTCTGAAGTGTTTTACCTGTGAGAACCAACAATATGGGACTGCTAGAAAATACCAATAGGACAAAAAGAAAGTTGCCGATGCTTGGGAGAGGTTGGCAGTCAAACTTAAAAGAATAAAAATATATGTACTAATTGGCACATTTCGACGCCACCTGAAAAAAAAATGGAAACCATACGATCTGGTGCAGGCAAGAGATCAATCCCAAAGCAGTAGCCGCCACGAGATCTACGTCCGCGTCGTTTTTGTTCTCCCATCTTTCCTTAGGTCTTCCTTTATTTCTCTTGCACTTCGGTCCCTTTCATGCAACTACTTTAGTCCATCTATTATCCTTAAGATGTGCCATGTGACCAGCCCATTTCTATTTCAATCTTTGTGAGTTTCTTTATATATACGAGGGGCGTTCAAAATATTCTCGGTATTGATACGTTACAACCTCTTTTATATATATATTTGTTACTGGCCGCTAAGATTCATCCATTGACATTAAAAAAAAGTAAAATTGGAACCGAGATGTTCTTTTGTTTTTCTGCAATTGCCGAACAAACATGAACACCATGAGCGAATTAACAATTTTAACGAAATTAGAGCACCGATCCGTCATAAAATTCTTGACAAAACAGGGTAAAAATCAAAAAACCATAAAAGAGGAAATGGATTGTGTTTACCGTGAGTCTGCTCCTTCTTTATCTACTATTCAAAAATGGTCAAGCGAATTTAAGCGTGGAAGGGAGAGTATTGAAGATGACCCTAGACCTGGCCGGCCTGTAGTGGTTACCTCACAAGAAAATATTGATAAAGTGGAAAAACTTATATTGGAAGACGGCCGTGTGAAGGTAAAATCTATAGCTCAAGTAACCAATCTCTCTATTGGTACCGTACATGACATTATACATGACCATCTTAATATGTCAAAAGTAAGTGCAAGATGGGTTCCGCGAATGCTGACGCTTCTTCAAAAGGATATGCGTGTGGCTTGCTGTTCAGATTTTATCGACCTGTGTGGTGAAAATCCCGATGAGGTGCTGCAAAAAATAGTTACTGGAGATGAAACCTGGGTTCATCATTATGACCCAGAGAGCAAACAGGAGTCCATGCAGTGGCACATTAAGGGTTCAGCTCATCCCAAGAAGTTCAAGGTAATCCCGTCAGCTGGCAAGGTCATGGCCACAATATTTTGGGATTGTGAAGGAGTTTTGCTTATCGATTATAAAGAAAAAGGTGTAAATATCACAGGGCAGTACTACGCTAACGTTATACGTCAATTAAGAGATGCGATCAAAGAAAAGAGGCGAGGAAAGTTAACCAAAGGTGTTCTGCTTCTGCATGACAACGCCCCTGTCCATACTGCTCATATTGCCAAGGCAGCTATTGTTGAATGTGGGTTTGAAACTGTTACTCATCCACCCTATAGTCCGGACTTAGCCCCAAGCGACTTCTTTTTGTTTCCCAATCTTAAAAAGGATCTGCGTGGAAATAAATTTTCTGACGATGAAGCGTTGAAGACGGCCGTGGAGGAGCATTTTTACACCAAAGATAAAAAATATTTTTATGAGGGATTAAAAAAAATAATTGATCGATCTTATAAGTGTATGAACATAGGGGGGGAGTATATTGAAAAATAAAAATATCAAACTTTTCGTACTTGTTTGTTTTTATCCACATACCGAGAATATTTTGAACGCCCCTCGTATATCTTTAAGTTTTACGTATAAAATACTTATTTACTTGTTGTGTTGGCAGGTTTTAATTTTGTTCTTTAAATATTTTTTATATTTTCATGTCTGTCAGCCATAAGTCAAACAGGGAAGTAGACAGGAGTGCAAAACCTTATTTTTTTAAATAATAATATAATAATAAATAAATAAATATTTCCAGACAGGTCACACCGCGCCATCTAATTTCCGTGGTAAGCTACGAGGCTTGTGTTACGGAAACTAGATGGTTGATAAACTACATTTTATACATATAAACACCCAGACCGAGACAAATTATACAATGTACAACTTGCCCCCGGTGGGAATCGAACCCACGACCTCACGAGTTCACGGCAACGTTTGTTACCACTAGACCACTGAGGCGGTTAAATAAGTGGAAGGTTTCCTTTCGTTACCTCTTTATTGGCCCATAATTGAAGGTTATATTTATTCTTCTTTGTATTTCATTCTAGTTTCAAGACGTTCTAAAAGATATTTGTCTTCAAAATCATAGTCAAAATATCTTTATTCACATAAACCAATTACAAGTTGTTACATGTTATTAATTAAATTATTTTGAATGATTCTAGTCTTGCTAGTGAAAGAGTAATCAACTAAGTGGTCCAAAAGCTGTTAGCAGAAGACCAGCAGCTTGGCAGATTCCAAAGACCTATTAATGTTTAATCTGACTGAGAAAGGAATTTGCAAGGAAAACTCATCTATCAGATTTACAAAAGAAAACAAATTCAGAATTACTCAACAACGATATATTATATATCCGATGTATACTCGTATGCATCATAATTGCGGCTAATGTTTGATAACCAACCCGTTAGTACCGCTAACTTTAAATTTGTGACATAGTAAACACTAACGGTAACTTATTGCGGCTGAAATTACGCACGGTTGATGCGTCAAAAAAAACGGTACCGACTTATTATTAGGTTATGGGCCGTAACTGTTCCTGTCGAATCTTCAGTCTGTTTCATATAGGCTCGCCATCCGATGCGCTTTTGCCACACTCAACTAACCCCCCACGCGATATTCATTCATTCATTGCCTCGATTGTACCAGCTACTACTAAAAATAAAACTGATACATTCGATGTCATTTTTATTACCGGACTGCGCGACGCAAAGGGTAATGAGCGTAACCGCCTCCGTGGTCTAGTGGTAACAAACGTTGCCGTGAACTCGGGAGGTCGTGGGTTCGATTCCCACCGGGGGCAAGTTGTACATTGTATAATTTGTTTCGGTCTGGGTGTTTATATGTATAATATGTATATATTTACAATAGAGAATAAATATGTAGTTTATCAACTGGTCTAGTTTCCGTAACACAAGCCTCGTAGCTTACCATGGAAATTAGATAGCGCTGTGTGACCTGTCTGGAAAATATTTATTTTTATTTATTAAGCTATGTATGTATGTATGTTCTTTTTGTGGCACACTGGAGACCAAACGCGTGGTCCGATTTTGATGATTCTCACGTCAATCGA
The DNA here is from genome assembly GCA_910589645.1 of Tinea semifulvella. Lineage (NCBI taxonomy): Eukaryota > Metazoa > Arthropoda > Insecta > Lepidoptera > Tineidae > Tinea > Tinea semifulvella. The sequence goes on along the minus strand of OU342592.1, from coordinate 12,682,895 downwards.
TTCGTTTTAATCAGGCGAGTGTCAATATTATTGAACACAACCCCCAAAATACAGAGTCATAGACCCCCAGTTGAAAATTGGCCTTCCAGAATTTGGCCTATACACGCTACGCTGGCCGCAGACGGGTTAGCGGGGTTCTGATGTCATTTTTATTTATTGATGTAGGATATATTTTGTACTACTAATAGCACTAAATGTTTTAGTACGAGTATCAACTAAAATTGTAGCTGAGACTGCTCCCCAAGATACAACATAATGGTTTGGATAGCAGAGTTCTGTATCTCTTGCTTGCTTACTTGTTTTGATTTTTTTTTTCCTGTACCAAATTTTGTAACTCAATTTACTTTTGCTTCAATAATCGATTTTTACTTTACTTTATCTAGTAAACTGACTGCATCCGTGGTCTAGCAGTTAAAGCCGTAGATTTGTGACATTCCTCAAATCTGGCTAGAGACATCGACGATCTTGCTACTTGTTACCTAGATATAAACACGCTTCTTTATACAAAGGTGGTTTTTGACCACCCCGCTAGGCATTACGGTCGTGGTGATACTTTATTTTATTTACTAAATCAGATTCACCATTTAACAAAATTACAGTTTTATGGTTTCGGGGATCAGTTTAGCATTCCCATTTCCAATATTTATTAAGCAGAAAAAATGTAGTTAGTAATTTATTGATACAGTCTTACGGATGTTGTTTTAATCTCATTTCCGTTTCTTATTCGTTAAACTAGATTTTAATTAATAAACTTTTGATTGATCTACGTTTTAACGAGACCAACCTATTTCTTATTTCAATTGATCTAAACATTAGATTCTAAGAAAAGTATTAAACTCAAGAATCCGACGACTTTACATACAAAGTTATATGTCCTAAAATTTATATTTCAATTGTACATGAAGGATGCAAGCAATGCCTTATCTATACAAGTTAAACTACAGATAGACATGCTTTGTCATGACATGCTTTTGCGTTTTGTCCACTTTCGGGTGGCACATAGGCATGTAGTCTACCTTAATTCTGACTTGCCTGGTGGGTACCAGGTATTGTATTCTCATAGGTACTGATTACTTAATTTAAAAGGTTATTAATTGATCGTTGTGGTGCAGTTTTGTATATGTTTTATTTTGTAAATCTGATATAGCTGAGTTTTCCTTGCAGATTCCTTTCTCAGTCAGATTAAACATTAACAGGTTACTGGAATTTGCTAAGCTGCTGGTCTTCTGCTAACAGCTTACTTATTGGACCACTTTGCTGCTTAGTCTTCTACTAGCAGGAGTAGAATCATTCAAAATAATTAAATTAATGACGTTTCATAAATGCCTGTAATAGGTTTACGTGAATATAGATATTTTGACTTTGACTTTACTAGCACCAAAGCATGCTATTATTTATTTATATAGTAGACACAGCAGTTCATATATTTCAGACACTTACGGTTAAAATCAGCCTTTCTGTAACTGGCCGTTAGCATAACATAATAAAGACTTATCTAATAGATGTACCATTTAAGTGTTATTATATAAATTAAATTATGAGTAAATAATAAAACTTATCTTAAATGTAATTTCTAAAATAAAATTGTTCAATAATATAAAAAAGAACATAAATTTCATACCTTAAAACGAAAGCAAAAAAACCTAAATTATAAACTACTCGTATACTGAAAATTCATGGAAAATGTCTGCCATTAGTGGCACTATATACTTCAGCTCGTAGGTGTTGCACATTCGGGATGTAGACGAATGTGAACCTACATTCGTTCTTAAGGGAGGACAGCACAGGATCTTGGTTATAGGACGATGTGGCATATTGTAGGGTACTGTTACAGAAATATGTTGCGGGATTATTGAGCAATTGTTACTTAGTAGTGTCAAAACGTTGCACAAATGAGCATGTTTAATTCAAGTGATCCTAAAAATTAATTGAGTTCCAGAGTCAAAGTCAGCCTAGGTTTGGCAGGAACTTAGTAGACCCCTGAGACACGTAAAGGTGACACGATAATGTTGGTAAAGCAGTACCTACGTCTTCAATTCTTCGAGACATAAATGGTGAAATGAATGAATTTTTATTATCAGTGTAAGTTTTAGCAAGATATACAAATCAAAGTCGACTAGTAGAAAGAAAGAAGAAAATACTTTATTTTTCGCAACAATTACAATGGTTACAAAAAAATAAAAATATGCAAGGAATAAATTTAAATGTAAGCCTATTCTATATACCGAAACATACATACAGGTGTGGCGATAAATAGGTGGTCAGCTCAGCATATGCTACAGCCGAGGCTGCAGCGCTGATTTTCAGCTGATGCCTTATGTTGGGTGAGTCACAGGCCGCAGAGATGTACAGTACCATTTACTAAATCGGAAGGAGCACTAAATGTACAGTTTAAATATATGTTTAACAAATTAGAATAGAATAAATAAATAATATTATAATAAATAATATAAGTCATAGTCAAGAAAAAGAAAAAAACAATTGTATATTAATTAATAAATAGAATAAGATTAGGTAAGTTGCTGTGAAGTCTTTTGTAATATTAGCATATGCATTTTGAGTGCCGGGTTTTGAGTGGATTCTGACAACATTTTCTTCTCTGTCCAAGCTTAGATCCCAGCCTCAGTGCAGCACAAAATCAATCATGTTTAATTTTGTTAAAGCGTTATAAAAATATAATTTCCCATGTTTATCCGGGCGTATGCTAAGTCGTTTCCAAAAGACTGGCCTTATCGTAATATGGATCGCTCGGTGTTGACCAGAGGGGTTATTGCGTATTTCATCACCAAACGGAATAAAAAGATTTTGACTGATGAAATCGAACGGAGAAAGTACTCGGGGCATATAATGCACAATAAAAATATCGTTTTGCTGTATGTAGCTGGTCAAATATTTTGTCCAAAACAAGGCTTCAGAATACGTCCTGGCTCAAGGGAGTGGTTTGGGATGAGCAAGATCAAAATCGCCATTGTAATAGCCGACCTCGGACAGGGACCGAAACGCACAATCCGTAGCTGTGTATATATGCATTTCATAAAGTTAATCAGGGTGCAATAACGTACGTACTAAGCGTGCACTGGAACGCCTAATTCGTACAAAGCTTCGAACAGCAACAACGGAGATTCGACAGCATGTGTAAGGTACTTGACGAAACCATCCCAAAGGTGAGAGCAGTATTCCACGCATTATCTGATCTGTGTTTTGTACGGCAACTGTCTGATTGAAGGCGGAAAAAACCGCTTCTACTTGTTCAGTATTCCTAACTTTTTTGACGCGTGATGCTTCCAATGTAGTTTCAGTGGTTAAGGTCTGAGCGTATTGTGTTGAAGCTGGGCTGTAGATCATGTAATCAATGTTGTGATCAATAGACCAGATAATGCGATTGTTGATAGTCGATCGCTGATGGGATACGTTATAGCGTTCACATGCGAGCGAGGGTGAACGACACATCGTGTTAAGGCCAGACCCCAAGCGATTATTTTCATCGTGTTTACTGGAACTATATTTTAATATTAACAATCGAACTTAATTATGTTTTTTTATAAAATCGTAAAGTGATCTCGCTCAAAATCGTCTACCTTCTTCTCAATTCTTTAACCCTCCGGCTTCTGCATATTTTTAGAATTTGTTCTTTTTGTTTCTTGTGTTGTTTATATTTTTGCCAGTGTATTAATGTATTTAGTAGCTATAGGCGAAAACTTTTAATTGGCTCATTTTTTATTATATCTATTCATTTATATTGTTATCTAGCTGTAAGTTTTACTGTAATAAATAAATAAAAATAAAAAAAACCCTTTTTTGTCAATATTTTATGGACATGTGACCGTGCTCTCACCTTAGTTAGTGGCGCGCAAGGTCCGAACGTTAATAATTTGAATTATATACAGACGACTGTCATCAGTCCCTAACACTATGCCGGCTTGACAAAATTAAACCGACAAAAATAAGTTCCAAAATTTTATTTTTTGTTTACTTAGTCGTAGTTGCGATCTATGTGACGCTGCCAGTGCCTCTTTCATAGACTTACAATGTTTTATATTGATGAAAAATGCTGTACCGATGATCTCAAAAAGGCGGGGGATTCGCATAGTGGACGGCATCAAACAGTATAGTAACTAATAGGGAAATGAGTTAGTCACGCAATACACTTTAGTAGGATACTTAAATATAAATAAAATAAATGCAGTTTTATTTTAGGTATGCACCCATATCAAACAAATTTCACTATAAAACTATAGTACAATTATAATATATATTATAATTCTACTTGACATTACCGAGTCAAGTTCTCGGAGGGAATCGAGCAGAATACCCCCACGCCCACTCCCAAACGCCAGGATTGATTCAAATTCATTTGCGGTTTGGGCTTTACTGTACAGTGAGTTTAATGTTATGTGAGAGTATTTTACTGGGGATCCCATCGCTAACCGCTCTTAGAATGCGGTTGGTTGAAGAACGTAGCCGCTCCCAGAAAGACGTGACACGGTTTCACAGCGAACATGCTCGATGCACTGCAGTATCTTGGCCGGCGCATGGTAACTGATCCATAGTTAGCAAGTGTACATACATTGACAGTATGTTTTAAACAGCGTCAGCTTGACATCTTTACTACACTTGTCAAACCTACTCGCGAGCATGTTACACCGGACGGCCAGAGCTCTCCTCTCCCTCTCGATGTCCATGTCATTCTTTAGGTCGGGTTAAAGCGCCATACATACAAATTATAGGTATATCTTCTAGGAATAGTATTATATCCAAAATTCAATTTTTGAGCCTGAATCAATTTGCGCGCGAAAATAATAAAAAAAAGTGTATTTTGTTACCATACGATAGTTCAGGTGCCTACTAAAACCTCTGAGCTGTTCTATCTGTGTTATTCCACAACCAAAGCACACGCACAGGCCAAAATATCCACCCCCATTCCATAGCCACTATATCCTTACGCGTACATATATAAATTTGGAGACTCTTACATCTGTCGCCGATTACAATTAGGTGGGAGCGATATCACATTTCGTTTATTCTTTATAAAAATCAAATTAAACCATATACTTATAGAATGTAAAGTTTTTAGGAAAATTTTAATGTGCTAAGAAGTTAAATAACATTTCTTTAACAAGTAGGCAAAGTAATTAGTTATCACATTGAAGGACTTATAAGGCCGAGTTCCACCAAAATAAAGTTTATTAAAGTCTATTTAGTTGTAACGATTAGACCTAAAAATGGCGTCGATTATACCAGCTAACGGACCTTCAGAATAAAACCGACACAATCGACACTATTTTTAACTTACATTTATAAGGTCTTAATTTTGGTGCAACTCAGCCTAAGTAAATGTACTTTTAACGATATACAAATTAAAATACGTTCTACTCCCGATTAACTAACTATCAAGAAACAGTTAAAGTTTTATAGTTTGGTGAGTAAGTAGGTAGCTCTTTTAGTATTTTTATAAAACGAGTTATAAATAAAAAATGACTTCAATTTAAACATCCTTTATTTGTAGATATGGAATTACAGATTAAGAAATTACAAACTTGGAAATTCTAAAACTAATTTTAACACATTGAGCTAGGGCAGGCTTACAGAACTGTTAGTAAGTGCACTGGTTTCTGCACTAGATATTCTTTCAATGCACAGGAACCAGATATTGATCAAGGAAGATATGGTTTCTTTATCCTAGTTTTGCAACATGGTATGTGGTCGTTATATCTTATACATATGTGTATTAAATTACTCATTTATTTATAAACTAAACCCAATTAAAAATAAACTATAAGTAAATAATGTCCTCTGGAGACTTCGAGGCTAATACGTTGCCAGAGAAAAATGCCAGATTTTCTGTCTATACTTTTCTGTTAGCCATTTGGACAACTACTTGGCCAGACGCTTGGCTGCGAGGGTAGCCATGTACCCATCGTCACGTCTTTCAAACGGCGCAAATTTAAACCTAGGTTGGCGTATTTGCGCAGCTTGAGTGAGGTCTCAAAAGAAACCGTAGCACTTCCCGCGCTTGACGATGACGCCTGGATCGATCCACCACACCAGTGACCTGCCAAGTTTTCACGGCCCAACGGTTATGCCGTCGGATCTCTCTTGCCATCGCTCCCAGGGTTCCTAGGATCCTAGGGTTCTAGGATCGCGGGTACTCCAGCAGTTATAAAAGCACTTATTTATTTATTTATTTACAATAGGTACACAAACAGATCACAATCTATACAGTTAGCATTTTACAGCAATTTCTTAAGTTCTAGATTGCAATCCAAAAGCAGTGTACACAGCATGCTTATTGTGATTTAGCCATTACATTGTCATTTCAATTAAATTATTTAATTTCAGTATTTCAAAGAAAAATAAGAAGGTAGTAAATCAATAATATATATTTAAAAATAAAGCAAATAATATTTAAAATAGAAATAATAATGTCACTTAATTAAAATAATAACAATAAAATAATAATCATAATTTTGACCGCCTCCGTGGTCTAGTGGTAACAAACGTTGCCGTGAAAGTTGTTTATCAACCATCTAGTTTCCGTAACACAAGCCTCGTAGCTTACCACGGAAATTAGATGGCGCTGTGTGACCTGTCTGGAAATGTTTATATTTATATAAATAAATAAAAAACAGAACTTCGGATGATGTAGTTGTGATTGAGTTTATAATCTTATTTTATGTGCTATTTGTGTTTTAATTTCTCTCTCTTCATCTCTGTTATATTTATATTAGTTAGTGGAATAGTGTGACTGTGAATGTTATTGTAAATTTCGAGAGTGAAAGTTAGTATTTGCTTTTTATAGATTCGTCTTTTGATTACATAATACATGTTTCTTACGATTCAACGTGACCGAGTTGAAGATCATCAAGCCAATTAGAATTTTAATCACACCTGTTAAGTTATATGTAGGGAGAAAATATTCCTTAAAATTTATTAAACGAAAATTTATGCATTTTTAGATTGACACATCACGTCATTATTTTATTATTTATTTATGATTCTAATCCTGTCAGTGGAAGATAAAGCAGCAAAGTCTAAAGCAGAAGACCAGCAGCTTATTAGTTTGCAGTGACCTGTTAATGTTTAATCTGACTGAGAAAGGAATCTGCAAAAAAAACTCAGCTATAGATTTACAAAATAAAACAAATACAGAATTACAGAAAAAAAACATTCACCTTCATATTCACCTTATGAGTACCTATGCGAATACAATATCTGGAACAGTTGTACCACGTAAGTCAGAATTTAGATGGTGAGCAACCCGATGACAAAACGCAAAAACTATGCTTATTTCAGATTTTTTGCCTATTGTTTGTACCTAAACGTTACAAAAACTTTTAATAAAAAAATATATCTTTAATATACATAGATAATTTATTTTCTTTAATTTTAATTTTTAATTTATTCTATTACAAGCAATTTATTGGAATTTTTATTTTTATATAGTTAAAACTACTTAAAAAGTAAAAATTTAAATAAATATAAACTAAACCTAATAAAAAAACTAAAAGTAAAAAATGTCCTCTAGAGACGATCGTTCAGGGATAGTCTTAAGAAGATTGGCATCATTTCCCCTCTGTATAGCGAGGCTAATACGTTGGCAGAAATAATTGCCAGCTCTCCTGCCTCCAGACTTTTCCTTAACCAGACGCTTGTCTCGACCCCAAACGGCGCAAATTCGTACCGGTTGGCGTATTTGTGCAAACATCATTTATTGGAAACAAAGTTTTTTTGGAGGTATTCTTAAATATTAGACCACCACAGTACACGTAGCAGTTGCAGGATAAATTAATGCGACAAGGTAAATACTAGTTCCGTACTTACCAATTACCAAAACAGCGCAAGCTTCTGCACCCTACGGCCAAGCAAGGACCTTAAAGATATTACTTCCGGTGTCTCCAACCAGTTTCCTATAAATAAAGTACTATGTAGGACCAAAGACATAGTCAATAAATTATATGTCTGGCTCATCATTACATTTTTCGTCGCCGATGCTTTGGCCCTAAAGTTAGTAAACCATACAAATGAACTGTATTAATTAAATTAATTTAATTGAGTAACAACACTGGTTGAGAGGACAGCACCAGTCCAATGAGATTGTCAAGCTAAATAATAATAATAAACTTTTATTTTGTATATTAAATCCATAGTTTAATTGTTAGTAACGATTTTAGTTAACCTACAATGTTACCATAATATCTAGTGCTGATCTGACCAAACAGCTTAAGTACTTGTTACTAGTTATTTTAGTTGTCATTTAAATTTATTGTGAATATATGATTTCTAAATCAATAAAGACTCCAAATAATACTAATAAAATAAATGTGTTAGAATCTTTGTCTGTACGTATGTATATCTTGCATTTACTCCTATGAACATATATTATTGAAATTTGATAGAACTGATATTTGGAACCCTGAGACGGGTATAGGCTATCACGTCATCATCTAATCACAACATGTGACCACATTGCTATTGTTCTGTCTGTATATTTTATTTTCCTTCACGCCTATATTACTAAACCGATTTTTATTAAATTTGGCAGATATACTCACAGAGATGGACACACCGACCGCCACGTAATTTTTATCGCTGACCACAGCTAGAATCTAAGTCTGTATAGTACATAATAATTAGGGCCAGTAATTTATCACGGCTTAGTTTCCGATACAAATATATATTATATTATATATATTTAATTTATTTGTGATATTTTTCGCTATAGACATCGACGGGCTTGCCGCTTCTCATGATGGGCTTATAGTAAAGTTGGCTAAATGTAAATCCGCTTCTTTAATAATAACGTGGGGTCTGACCACATCTGGAAGGGATACGGTCGTGATGATACTTTTTACTTTTTAAAATGTTACAAACGAGAACTATATAAATTTAATATAAGGAAAGATAAAGGAATAATATGTGTAAAAGGTTTATCGTTGGCCCTAGGACTGGTCTTCATAACTTAGGTCTATGAGACCGGAAGTAGCGTGCTGTCCTTGTTTGATACGGTGCGACTAAAAGTCCTGACCTCAGTTCGCAATGTGTGTTAGAAATTAATTTTCATTTTATCAATTTCCTGTATTGTTATTATTTAGTGAGTAATTACTCACGTCTTCGTCGTTTCAATTTGATTGATTTGTATAAAGTTTTCGTTATTTAAATTAACAAATATGTTCTCCCTCTAGGTTTACTAAATTGAAACCTTAACCTTACCCGAATAACATAGGAACTCGTACTATTAAAAATCGATTTTACTTGAACTAGGCAACAGTCCTTGGCCTTCTATCCGGAGCATGCGTTTTCGTTGCCACAGCGTCAGAGTAATCGATAGCGACGAAGAATATAAACCCACATAAATATGCGAACTGGGTATAGTCAAAACAGCAATTTTGTGTTTTTAATAATCATAGTACGTACGAGGGTCAAATTAAAAGTTCTTAGAAAACAAAAACTGAGCAAAATAGTAAGTTATTAGTTGTATTATATCTTTTGAAAATTGAGTCTTATTCACATCAATACATCGCTGCATCTGAGGTCTTAGGGGTCTGTTCGACGGCCTTTTGAAACGCAGCCTCTGATTCCTCTGCATCCATAAAACGTGTTCCTCAACATTTTTATTTTATTTTCGGGAATAACTAAAAATCGCAAGGTGTAAGGTCGGGGCTATACGGCGGGTGATCCAGTAATTCCACGTCTGTCGTCGCCAACTACTCGCCGGCGGTGTGCCCACTGAGCAGACTGTATTTTAGTTTCCGGATCATAACAGTAAATCCAGCTACCAGTCTGACAAGCGTGGCGAGTGTAGGCCTAATATTCCAGATATAATATTATGGAAGGTCTAGGACGCTGTGTTCTAGGGGCTGTAGTGCAAGTATGTCGAACACAGCATTTGAGTCACCTCCGTTAATACTACTTGGTTGTGTTTATAAGCGGCGCGGGGGTGGCTCGGTTGTAAGACCGCGTTCCTTAAATCCTACAAAGGTCGGTTCAAACCCACCCGGCATGTACCAATGAGAAATGCACTTTTCTTACGTACTGCAGTCATAGATTTACAACACCACCGTTCCAGTGCCTCAGAGAGCACGTTAAGCCGTCGCGTCGGTCCCGTCCACTAATACCAACTTGTGGAATCGATAATAAATAGGCCCATCTCCAGCAGTGGAGGTCTAGGACGCTTGTTCTAGGGGCTGTAATGATGTGTTTATAATCTGATCGCATCTATTATTATAGTGTTAGTAGGACTGTCTAAATATTACGATTGCGTAAAACTTAGTTTTGGTTCATAGTCTTAACCTCAGTAGCTAAGAATGACGTTGTTGGAAGGCATGTAACAGAATCCATTGCATCACAGCTACATTGTCTATTGGACCGTTCAAGGCTGCCCGGGGGAGGTGACCGTCATATTTTAAAACCTAATAAGAAAAAACAATAAATGAGTATTGTAATAACTACTAGATTAATTAGTCGTTTCGTAGTCTAGCGGCTAAGATATTTAAACGCGGAGATACCGGGTCGGATTCCTGGCCAGGACACAATAATTTATTTCTGTGATATTTTTTGTTGGCTAAGTGTAAATTCGCATTTTTAAAGCGTGGACCACCCCGGAAAGGATACGGTGTTGGTTACTTTTTTACTAGAAATCGAAATTTGACATTTATTGTAAGGAATAAATCACCTAAATCGGATCTTCAGTAAGCAAAACCAAAGGTGGATTGAAATTTGACTTTTAGACGAGTTAAGTGTGTTCGTTTACCTGTCAATTGTAAGTGTAATTCTTAACAACAAATAGCAACTTTGGTATATTTTGTATATTATTAAACTATTATCGATACTCAATGAGCCTGCGATACCGAAATACCTCCTCTCTTCAAATACATAGGTCTCTTCGTTCGTCTCAAAATTCCGCTCTCCCTATCCCTTCTGACTTAATTACAAATTTATTTGCTGTAATTTACAATCTATAGGATGCCAGTTGAAACTTGAACACTTTTTAGTATGTACTATTTAACATTATTTAGTACATTAAGTATGTTAATATTTTGATTTTGAAACCATTTTTTATATATTTAACATATTTATATTATGCGTTGCCTACCTTACATATTGAACTTTCTACATTATCCTAATGATTGGCTGTCAGGGAATGTCTAGGCATCAAACCTGCCTTTTGTACATATACCATGTACAAACTACTTGCCTTTTTTTTTACTTTTTTACGCTTCGAAAGTCATTCACTTTAAGGAAAAGCGCGCTTTGCTTTGCTTTCAAGTCGAACACGACAATAGTGCAATACAGATTAAGATCTTTTGACGCTTTTAAATCGGTCTCGCTCGCACAATCCAATATTTTAAAAGATTTCATAAAGCCTGAGTGTACTTTTGAGAAATGTAGTCTATAAAGTAACTACGAAATTAAGTTGCGAACATTTTTGAAATATATTAATCATATATTTGTTTTTAGTAAAATAGAGAAAAACAGTTTTATACGTTTTTGCTATTTTTATCTGTCTAAAATTAGGTATATGAAAGATAGGATGTTAATATTTTAAAAGTATCCTCAGACTTAAAAAATACAAATACAAATCGTTTATTAATACAAAATAATGTTGTTTCGTTATGGTGAACCGTTATGGAAAAAGAGGTTACACAAATAGCAAGTAAAGTATTGTATGTATGCGTGTGTGTTTGTGTGTGTGTGTGTATAGTGTAAGTGTCGTATATAGTTTACATTTTGTCATGTCATCATCTCTTCGGTACTGTCATAATCGAGGTTAGATAGGTAAATTTTGTGTGTTATTTTTAGTTCGTTTGGATTTAGGTGAGTAATTTTATTTATTGATGTGAATGTATGTAAATATTGGATTATGCGAACGAGAGGAACGCAAAAGTGTTAACCCGCCTAAAATAAATAAAGATAATCTAAAGCGCTACCTAATGAGTTTTAAAATGTCTCAGCTGCTCTAGTTTTGTAACTTCTTATGTTATTACCACGAGTATTAGACAGTAATTAGATCGCTAGATACTTTTTTACCGTGCATGCGTGTGCTGCAGTAATCGGATGTTATGAAAAAGTAGAATGGAATTGCAATTTGTATACGTAGAACGTATTTTGTTGTCGGCGACAAGTTAAATATTACCCCGATTTTGGATAGTCATCATTACAGCCCCTAGAATCATATCCTAAAACTCCACTGTCGACTGAAGTATTTGATTTCAGCATTCTAGGACGCTCATAGGTCACTCAGCGAGCTATGGAGAGAGCAATGTTAGGGATTTCTCTGAAGGAAACTTAACTGTTTATATAATAATAAATATAATACAAATACTGCCTCCGTGGTCTAGCGGTTAAGTCCGTGGATTTAGACTCGGAGGTACCAGCTGCTGATTGGGAACTTTGTTTAAAAAAAAAAACAACTAATTCTTCCCAATAACGTGGTACTACTGATTCATGTAAATGTAAAATTCTATGCAAATATTATTTTTTTGTTGACAAGCGATATTCAGTCAGTCGGCAACAAGCCAAGAACGCATGCAAGGCAGAGGATGCCAAATTGTGTTAATGACCGCAGACACTGGGTTAAATCTAGAACGATGGCTATTGAGCTAATATACAATAGACGTCTGGTATGGTAGTTAAAACACCTCCCCGGCTAACCAAAAAAAAATACAGCAAGTTTTTCAATACTTTTTATTTTTAAGTATTTATTTGTTTATTACCACTGCTTTCGTGGTTTTATCGGAACCGTGAGGTATCGGGTTCGATTCCTCGTCGAGACACGATAATTTAAATGTAAATCCGCTTCTTAAAAAGAAACACACTGACAACCTCTTAAGGTACGGTCGTGATGATGATATTTACCTATTACGGTTTAAACGATTTCTTTCAGGTTCTATTTCTGGGTGGTAAAACACAATATAATTCCACTATTCTTTAGGTAGGGCAAGCTTGAGTTAAAATGTATATAATAGACAATATCCCTACGCGTAGATACATACAAATTTGGAGACTCGTACATATGTCGCACGGTAAAGATGTGAAAAGCTCTCCTCCCAGAAAATCCTATAACCTAGAGTTCTTTCAAACGAAGTGTGAAAAAGGGTAGCGACCGATGTTGGTCGTCCGTATCTTAGGCTTCAGTTGCTCCCATTTTTAGACTTCTCGTACCGCTTACTATCAGGTGGGCGCGGTATTACATATTAGGTATACATACATGACATGCTCGGTTAATTCAAATACAAAACTATTACTTTTCGTAAATATGGTCTTCCTGAGCGTGTTCTACAAGTGAGTGTTTTGAAAAGCGCCATAACCTTATCCATTCTTCACTGTTCCGCAACCAAACCACACGCCAAAATATGCACCCCCATACTATAACCACTATCCCTACGCGTACATTTAAATTTGGAGACTCTTCCAGCCAGTGTGTTTCCCCATTTCTGTGAGTCCTTTAAGCCAAGTGTGAAAAAGCATCTTGATAGGCCGGCAGTCGCTGGCGTCAGTTGCTCCCATCCTTGGGACCTCCCGTACCGCTTATCATCAGGTAGGCGCGGTGTCATCTGTGCTCGGTATAAGAATAAATAAAATAAAAACATTTATGTAAATGATAAAGTGCTGACGTAATCAAACCTAGATTATGTGTATTTATATCAGTCACTTTTACCAGGTGACACGATGTCCATGTGTTAAGTCAATGATGAAGATATTATGAAATAGCCTTCACATTGCCCTTGCACTAGAAAGTGTTGAAAATATTTGTTAAAAATATTTTAGGTCAATAGATCAATGTTAGCGAAGAACAAAAAGTATTTGTTAGTATTATGGTATCATCTATTATTTGTTTAGAGTTATCGTCCAAAATTACTTCTTATCTTCAACCTTAATGATAACTGTCTTATGTTTTTTTTTACAAATTTTATAATAATCAATTGATATTTATTTACGCGATTCTAGTACTATTTTAAATTTAAATTAATTTATTCAGTACTTACTGAATGAACAGTTTTACACGTCAAAAACATTTACCTTTTTTTTAACAATTGAAAATTAGACAAGACGAAAACCCACCAAACAACTGTAAAAACTTTCTGAAAATATAAACCCTATAAATTATATAATGCCATAAATAATGTAATTAATATTACTTTGGCACCTTTAGATGGGCATTGTCATCTTAGAATTAAAGTAAAGTATCATCACGACCGTGGTCAGAAACTACGATAAAGAAGCGCATTCACATTTAGCCAACTTTACTATACCAAACTCGGTAAAAATCACAAATAAATTAAATATTAATGGACAATATTTGGGCCAAAGGATCAGTATTGCCATTCAACGTGGCAATGCTGCCAGTATCCTTGGCACCTTGCCCATTGGCAGCGATTTGGAGCAAATTTTTTATTTATAATAATTTTTATTTTGTTTTTTTTTTCATTTTAGTTTTTAGTTATATTTTTATTTATTAATTAGGTTTATTTTTATTAAATTTATGTTTTAAGATGTAAGTTTTTAGTTTAATTAATATTTTATTATTTTTTTAAATCATTGTACCTTATTTCCTTCGAATAAAAAAATATTAATAAACCGCGTGTGTTTACAAATACATTCGTCATTTTTTTTTTAATCATTTTATTGGGGCTTTTACCCAAATTGTGCATGTCAGTCCCATCGTATCTTAATCTAAATAAACAAACAATTATCAGTTTTCCATCTGCCTATTCTTAATACAACTATTTAAAAAAATAAATACTAACCTAGCCGATTGGGAACAAGGGTCAGCTAGCACCGAATTGAAGGCACCCGAAATACATACATAGTTAATATCTTAAACTTAATTATGTTTATTTTAATAACTTCACTGTATTGATGCGGTTAGGCGTTAACAACATCTGCAAACAGTTACGATGAGCTGCGGGGGCATTTATTTATTTACGTTCGGCTTAAATTAGGGTTGCCATCAACGAGGTCAAATAAGACGTTATAAATTTAATGTCTCTGTTTGTCTTTAGAAAAACCTTTGAATATCTTTATTCACGTAAACCTAATACAGGCATTTGTGACACGTCATTATTTAAATTATTTAGAATGATTCTACTCCCGTTAGTGGAAGACTAAGCAGCGAAGTGGTTCAAGGAGTAAGCTGTTAGCAGAAGACTAACTGCTTGGCAAATTCCAGTGACCTGTTAATGTTTAATCTGACTGAGAAAGGAATCTGCAAGGAAAACTCAGCTATAGCAGATTTACAAATGAAATAATTACAAAATTACACAACAACAATAAATAAATATCTTTCAAATTCACCCATGAGATTATAAAACCTGGAAAGTGGTACCCCACCAGGTATGTTACAATTAGGACTTGCCTGTGTGCAACCCGAAAGCTGACAAAACGCAAAACCTCTGCTAATTTAAGAACAATAAATTGAACATTGATAATAAATATATACTCAGGTTTGTGGCTAATGGCGGGCATACACACTCCGGTCCACCGGAGAGGTATGCCTGCGCAGGTAGTCCGGAGCGTGGGAGGAATTAGACCTGTGCAGTTTTTTGAACCTGAAGGCGACCGGCGCAATGTCAAAATTCAATTATTTCGGTACACCGAAACGTTATCGACGTCTAGTTGACCTGCACAGGTAACCTTTCCGGTAGACCGTAGCGTGTATGCCCCGTTTAAAGGTTAAATTCTATTTAAAGTTAAATAATGGGTTAAGGAATGCAAGTTTTTTTTTTAAATTGTTATAACGCATTTAGGATGATGATGGGGCTCCTAAGTTGGTGCAGGGCATCAGCGAAGTTTGCGTACGTGTACATCGATGATTTCTACTCAGTGTTGCGTAAATTAGCAGCGTCGTTAATGCACAGAGTACGAGGGAGCGGCAACATCATCTTGAAGGTGGTTAGTGAGAAGCCAGACTGCCCTATCATAGGGCACTGGGTAACATACTCCATGTGTGTGTCCAGTGTTTCAGAGGGGCAAGGCAAATACAAAAAAAGTCCTCCTTTTATTCAATAGAATAAGCAAACAATATGTTACTAGCCCCTATGGATTCATTACAGGCCCTAGAACACAGCGTCCTAGACCTCCACTGTTAGAGATGGGCCTTCCAGAACATATATGTGGAGAATTTGGCCTACACTTGCCACGCTGGCCAGACGGGTTGATCCCTATGGATACTACTCCGAAATAAACGCATATTATTTTATTTTAATTTATTTTAATAGATATACAGACAGTGGGGTCGTTCCGGCTCGGATGGCTAATGAATTGGGAATGGGGACATTTCACAACCCATTCCCCCGTTTTCCCTGGCAGAATCTCAGTGAATAACCATCCGCCTATAATATATGCACTTGTGTTGCCCCGTGTGGCTTAGTATTCCAGGAGTCTAGGTTTGACTACTCAAGAACTCTACGAGGATCACTTCCCTAGAAAATAGTCTCCCGTATTTTGAAGTGTCCGTTGTCGCCCCGATAGAACATACGCCTTGTCAGGCCAACGACAAACTCCTCAATAGTAGGCATCTCCAGATTTCGAGCTATGACGAAATTACGCACGAACCACGGCACTCAGGAGACTACTCTGAGCGATATGTTCTGCTGACTTTGGATCTTGTCCATGTTCATCTTCGCGAGAAGGTAATTGGAATAAAATAAACCCTTCTAAAGCCGAAATTGTTTTATTATTGTATTATAAGAAGTCGTATTGAAAAACCTAACGTAAACATGTTGATCTTGTAGTTGAAATCGAGTCTTTGTTCTGTCATAACCTTTTTAGTAATCAACGCATGAAGCGACGACCTTCTGTTTCTATATCGATTGACGTGTTCATATGTCCTACACAACAACGGTCTCCACCTCGAATCGATTTCTTTCATATATTTTGCTCAAACTTTTCAATACCTATATACCTACAACGATAAAATTTAAACTTAGCTAGTATAGACTAGAGCACAAAACGCAGAAGTTTATGCCAACTTGTAGATTTTCTGGCCAGCGATAACGCCCTTCTTCAATGGTTATTGGTCACGTTTGTATTTAAACTTACCCTAAGTACATTAATGAAACTAAGTGGAATACATAGATAATTAATACATATATAAGTAGGTATATAATATTTGTTGAATTATCCTATAATTGTAAATTACTTTTACTTTCATTGCACCTATATTTGTTTAAATTTGTCCCTAAGGTTTGGCTGTCAGAGAATGTCTACGGGCATTAAGTCCGCCTTTGTGCTTTGTGCAATAATTTTTTTAAATAAATAATTGACAGTACTTTAAAGTTCGTTTTTTTAATTCTGAACTTAAGATAATATCAGATACCTATTGTAATACTCGATAAAATAATATCAAAAGGTATCATGACGACTGTTTCCCTTTTGGGGTGGTAAATAAGCGGATTCACATTTAGCCAACTTTACTATAGGCCAATCATGACAAGTGGCAAGCTCGTCGATGTCTCTAGCATAAATTAAATATTAATTAAATGATGAAAAAATATTACAATAATAAATATTATTGTGTCCCGACCAGGAATCGAACCCCGAGTACCTCCCGAGTCTCAATCCACGCACTGCTAGACCACGGTGGCAGTCTAATAATATCAGCTATATTTTTATTTAATGATAAATATTGTAATTGTCTTTTGTATGTTAATATTAATATGTAAATACCTTTTGCTAAATTCTTAAAAATGTATGCAAATAATTTATCATCATTCATCATTACAGCCCCTAGAAAACACAAATAATTTATACTTGTCCATAATCATAAAATAAAAAAGTGATTTGATTTGTGTACTCAAAAATCGGATAAATTATGCCCTACCTTTACTGTTTATATGTAAGCGTGTAATGTAAATTTGAGAAAATTACCAGTTAAAACCAAAGCATAAAATAGCATAGAATTTTTAATCTCTGATTTATAGAACCTAGTTTAGGCAACTACACCAAAATTGGACTTACAATTATTGCTTGTGTGCCGTCATAATACGTGATGTTATTTTCTTTTGATTACATAATTTCCTGGTTACATAACAAGATTGACGTTTGGACATGAACTTAACCTTATTTTCACGGCTAACAATCGATATTGGGGTGAGACGTGCTGACAAGGCAGAATGATTCGATTTCTTATATTACTACGCGTTCAATGTTACTTCGTGTTTTATTAGTAGTATCGTATACGAATGATATGAAATTTAAAGGTCCTAATATTGAATATCAATATTATGGCTTTGAGATCAGTAGATAGTGAAATATAGTGAAAAATACTGTGTAAACTCTATAAAACGACACTGAAGGGACTGTGCATTTTATGGCGTTATAGAGAGTTGTCGTTAAATGGAGAGAAGAAAAATTAGAATAATTACAAGCTAAACCAACCAAAGCCAATTTATTTCGACGCTTTAGGGTTTGTCGTTAAATCGAGTGACGTTACATGGAGTTTACTCATTACTCCCACTAGAACACAGCGTCCTAGACCTCCACTGCTGGAGATGGGCCTTCGAGAACATATATCTGGAGAATTTGGCCTACACTCGCCACGCTGGCCAGACGGCTTGGCGAGGATATGATGTCAATTTATTATGACAATTTATTAACGATTCCACAAGTTGGTATTAGTGAAACCGGGACCGACGGCTTAACGTGCTCTCCGAGGCACGGGAACGGTGGTGTTGTAAATCTATGGCAAATGTACGTAAGAAAAGTGTATTTCTTATTGGTACATGCCGGATGGGTTTGAACAGACCTTTGTAGGATTTAAGGAACGCGTTGTTACAACCGAGCCACCACCGCGCCTAGAGTCGAGTTTACACTGTATTTTTATGCACGTAAACGTATTACGAACACGTCATTATTTAAATTATTTTGAATGATTCTACTTCTAAAAATGGTTACTCTTGTCGTCGTGAATGTAATTTTAAAGGAAATAACCACGCACGAGTTGTATGGGTGAATAAACTTTTTAGCCACTCCTTTGTGGAGAAAATTACATACTACATACTTCGTGGTCTACCGGTTAATATCGTGGATTTAGACGCGGATGTATTTGATTCGATTCCTGGTCGGGACATTAATTGATATTTAATTTATTTGTGATATTTCTCGAGTTTGGTACGCTTGAGACATCGACGAGCTTGCCACTTGTCATGATTGGCCTATAGTAAAGTTGGCTAAACGTGAATCCGTTTATTTATAAGCGTGGTTTCTGACCACCCCGAAAGGGAAACGGTCGTGATGATACTTTACTTACTATACTATACTCCTTACAAATATATTTAGTAAGGACATAAGTAAAGGGAGTGCCTAAAAAGTTGACTCACCCGTCTACCAACCACGCAGGCTTGCGTGATAGTTTGTGGCCTGACTCAACTTGCTACAGGAATATGCTTATTAATTACTAGTATGCATTTTTCAACCGTCCGTCGCGAACTCGTCTAGCCAGAGTGGCAAGAATGCCAAATTCTTTAGAAAGGAAGACTCAACTTCAGTAGTGACGCTAGGACTGATTTTGTTTATATATACTGCTTATCCCGGAGTAGTTAAACAGATTCTTAAGTCCATACCCTAAAAAAAATTTACATTTTATGTCATTATTTTTATGTAAAGAAGTAAAAATAAATATTACTTATATAGAGTTTTTCGCGCCATTTTGTCAAGTGCAAGTTTTTGTTTTGTAAATTAATTTACTGTGGATATTATTGGTCAAAAGTGGTGTTGTTTTGTTTAATAATGTGCTACAATGTAAATAATTATGGAAAACGATAAATTGGACTTTAAATATGGGGCACAAGTTGCAGTTTATTTTTTGCGGTTTTCCCGCGCTGTCAACTCCCATATTTTACCCGACGTGTTTGAGCTATAATGCCGCGAGTGGCTCCAAGAAAAGCATCAAATTCTGCAGCATCTGGAATTTGATGATGACCTCATTAACTCACGAAAAAGAGAGATATATTACGTCAGACTTGGCCTATCACCTCATTCATCATCCATCGGGAGAAGAGAACTCAAAAAGAACAAAAAAAAAAGGAGTTAAATATAATTTGACGTTACCCTTGATCCCTTATCTAATGTTTAATTCTGACCTCAAATAAAGTAAACCTCGCGTGCCGCTACAACCTTCGAAACCACCCTGATATTGACATTAGGCTTTCACGGAGAAAGTTAAAGTAATATAATTTAATTAGGTAGGTACAGGTCGGGCGGGGAAAGATAAGTAGGTACACACTAGTGCAAAGTGTTATTTTATATTATACATACAGTTATACGCAGTAGAGTTTAAAATCCACTACAAGCAAATTAATAGTAAGAATAGCCTGTTTATTAAAACAAAAGCAAACCAATTTTGATATCTCTGTTTTGTCAGTAAGGCAGTGCGAGCTAGAGGGAGACGAATCTAGTTATCGCGACGGCTTCATTAGAACAGTGTATTTTTCTTTCTTAAATGAGCCTGCGACACCGAAATACCTCAAGGACAATCTCTCTTCTTTTCATGACAAATCTCTTCGCTCTGCTCACAACTCCCTTTTATCTGTCCCCTCTTATCACTCTTCATTTGTCTCTAACTCTTTTGTAGTTGTTGCTACTAATTTGTGGAATAATCCACCTGTCAACATACGGCAAGCAACTACAAGGACGTTATTTAAAAAACTGGTGTATTCACACTTTCTAAATGGCTCCACACAGCGTTAGTAAGTAGTATATATATATGTATCTTTATGTATAATAATGTGTATGTATTAGTATTGAGTTTATTGATATTATAATATTTTATATGATGTAAGTATATATTAGTTTACTGTTAATTTTCATTAATTATATTATTATTATCTTTATGATTGCACCTTTGTATGGTTAAATTTGTCCCCAAGGTTTAGCTGTCAGAGAATGTCTTCGGGCATTTCCGCCTTTGTACTTTGTGCAATAAAGTTTTTAAATAAATAAATATTTTTCACAAATAAATAATTTGTCAATGTGTTGTTGTACTCATCTTTCGTTGCTCGACCTGTACTAGGTACCTTACTATATTTTCGTTTAAAGTTATAAATGTATTTGTTTTTAAGTACATTGTCCTGTGTGTCCTTTGACTATACAAAATGAGATCATCGAATACGTTAGCATCTACGGGCTTAGCACGGATCAAAAATTTACTTCATTGTAGGCTGTTAAAGCGATCTGTAGCACGGGCTACAAGATAACTAATTATTTTGCTCATGATAAATTTTATATTGGTACAATAACACTATTTATAGAATGATTATTCATGTTTAACAATGATTTTAACTAGTTTAATATTTTTTATCACGTTCTTAATATCACGGTTTATTGTATTTGATCTTTGTAGGTAGTCTCTACCATTCTAGTTTTGTTGTAGGTTAGTTAATAGTAACTTATTTAGTTATTACTCTCAAATATTATAAACCTTATCAATAACCTATTTGATACAATTACGAATTTGAACAAAGTGATACATTATAATTATAATATTTTATGTATGTAAATAGATAGGCCCGCACTGATATAAAAACGTTCCCGAAAAACCAATCGAAGTCATGTAGCTGCATCAACAGTCACGAGCTAGCAAGCGCCGAGAACATTATCACTTCTTGAGAATTGGCCCCCAAAGATGGTATACGTTATACGTGGCAAGCGGCACGTTTTTAGAGTGGGTTTTGTATCGAATAGGCATATCTATAGACATCGATGTTTTTATACAATAAATTTATAATAATGTAGTTATCTCAAAAACCGGTAGTGGCTTCGTTGTAAAAACGCTTTTCCTAAAATCTGAATAAGGTCGGTTCGAACCTCGGCATGTACCAATTAGAAATATACTTTTCTGACGTACATTTATTATTTACAACATCACCGGTTCCAGGGCTTTACATCAGACCCTTTGAGAGTAACCCAAATTTTCCATTAATTTCTGAAATACCATCTTCACCAGTTAAGGTTTAGAACTCTTTTTCGTTTTGTGAGAACGTTGGGCTGCGACGATGATGATGGTCAAAAACATAATTAACTTTACATATTTTATTTTGAATCATAAGTCCCCGTTTTTCGAAAGTCACAACTACACAGACTATTCTTTTTTTTTTTAAAGACGGTGAATCGATAAATCATCAATGATACGCCCCCTGACTGAAGGGCCAACGCGGGTGGGGGTCGCATGCCCGACTCACCGTGAGGCCTCCTAAGGAGACCCCAAGGCGCCTACGGACTAAAACCCTATAAACCGTCTCTCTCTCACTGTTGGCCCTGCGTGCCTTGACAGCTAAGTCTGAGTCGTGGCTACGGAGTGAAGGTACTCGTTCGCCGCGTCATGCAAGCATGCGAAGTAAAAGTCTACTCGACGGCAGCAGACCCAACCTGAGGGGTAGGGGTCTGCGGTGGATCCATCGAGGGGGAAATGGGGGACGAAGACAGCGGCGGCTGGATCGGCTTCTGGAACGGTGGTGGTGGTAGGGTCGGGGGGTCCTCAGGTTGGCGGCCAGAGGACTTGGCGGAGGCCTCAATCAGTAGATTGGGTATCAGTGAAAATCAGCGCTGCAGTAGAAATGTTGCAGCCTATGCTGACCTGAGTGCCTGTTTGTCGCAGCAGCTCACTCATTTATTTTTTATGTATTTATCTTGCCTATTTTTTGTTGGTAATTTTATATTTTTTTTATGTTTTGATTATTGATTAGCTGTTGTGTGCAAATAAATATTTTCTTTCATTGGTGTCGTGCAGGACACTTATGGGGCGACGCCTCTTCCAGAAGGATTCGAGGTCGTACGAGCAAGCCTCTACTATGAGCCTCTACTATGTTAGAGTGGGTACTCGCCTTGGAGAAGTAGCGTAGGGACGCTTTCCGCAGCCACTTGGTGATGGGCTCGATGCTGAGGTCGTGTGGAGGTTGACGTTCCGCACGAACCAGAGGGCGTCCGCTGCCGGGCGCAGGAGCTTGTTCTGGATACACAGCCTAATTCACCAGCCAAAGTCGCTATGACTTGGGATTTGCTCTATGGTTTTCATACAAAATTCGGTAAAAAAGCAAGCTTTGCTTTGTTTTTCTTTAAAGTCAAACATAGCTTTCCGAATTTGACAGCTGGAAGGAATAATTGAATGGAGTAGCCGTTGCGGAAACGTCTAAGAATACGGTTGTTAGTATTCCACTAGCAGGAGTAGAATTATTCAAAACAATTTAATTAATGACGTGTCACAATTGCCTGTAATAGGTTAACGTGAATAAATATATTTTGACTATGTATGAAAATAACAACTAATCCCCGCTTTATCTTTATATTTGATCTCTTTGAGGTTGGCCGTTGGCTTACATTTTGTTACAAGTACTTCTATAAAATTCATAGAAAAATCCTTTACCAATCGAAACCTATTATTATAGTACGTTTGCATAAAATTATCATAACACGTAAACAATTATGGAAATGACATTATTTTCTTATGATAACAAGTCGTAAAGTGGCTCAGGATAATCATAAACACTAGTCTCAGACCATCTGATACTTCCTGGACTGGCAAAGGTCTTTCCTGTTCCATATTAGGAAAACTACATATAAATAAAATAACATGTCATCATGAACTAAAACTACAACACATATACTAATAATATAATAATAAATATTTCCAGGCAAGTCACACAGCGCCATTTAATTTCCGAGGCTTGTGTTACGGAAACTAGATGGTTCATAAACTACATATTATACTTTTTTTTTTGTAAATATATATTTATTATACATATAAACACCCAGACCGAGACAAATTATACAATGTACAACTTGCCCCCGGTGGGAATCGAACCCACGACCTCCCGAGGTCACGGCAACGTTTGTTACCACTAGACCACGAAGGCGGTCTAGGCAGTGGCATATGGTAGGGACTTATGTATGTCGGCCGTCGCTCGTTGCTGTTTTATTTATAATTATAAATAAAACTAGACTATAATATTTTACAGGTAAATTAAAATTTGTTTAGTAAAATGCTTACCAGACATAGAAAAAGGAGTTACCACATGGAAGGGTACCCTAAACGCTTGACACATTTCCCTGTTTTATTATTATGAAAATGTTTTTATGGTAGTTTTAGCATCGCCACACTTGTGTTAATTTCGTTATCCCAGCTCTTTGACGGATTTGTGAGAATCTAGTGTATGCTATTGTTTCAACCTAAAATTAATAAAATAAAGTTTGTAGGTACCAGACATAGAAAAAGTAGTTACCACATGGAAGGGTACCCTAAACGCTTGACACATTTCCCTGTTTTATTATTATGGAAATGTTTTTATGGTAGTTTTAGCATCGCCACACTTGTGTTAATTTCGTTATCCCAGCTCTTTGACGGATTTGTGAGAATCTAGTGTATGCTATTGTTTCAACCTAAAATTAATAAAATAAAGTTTGTAGGTACTCTTATGTTAGTTTCACGAATTTAGTAGATTGAGGCTGAAATAAATTTTCCTCAACTAATTAGACAATGAAACAAAAACATTACAAAGTATAATGAATGTTTATTGCAAGTGAATCACGTTGTCTGTTTAACCTATGCTAACACACGTTAAAATCTTACGTATTAAACAATAATACCTACTTCCGTAATAAACGGAATAATAGATTCGTAATTTGGTAATATTACTATAATACTAAATAATAAAAAAGTTTATTGTAACCAATAAATAGATCTATGATTGAAGCTTGATCCCCGCGGTATTGTTATTTACATATTACATATAAAATGAGAAAAAAGCAAAGTAATAGGAATTCCTTGCGGGGTGGTTAAAAAACCACGTTTTTTTTAGAAGCGAATTCACATTTAGCCAACTATTACTATAGGCCCATCATGACAAGTGGCAAGCTCGTCGATGTCTCTAGCGTATCAAAATGGAGAAATATCACAAATAAATTATTGTGTCCCTACCAGGAATCGAAGCCAGTACCTCCGCGTTCAAATCTGCGATCGTTACCACTTCTTGAGTATTACTCAAACATGTGTTCTTCTTAAACATGTTTTTTATGTTGCACAATACAAATCACAATATAATAAGAAAATAAAAAAAAAACAAAACAGAACAAACTATACTTTTGCAAAAAAAAAAAGACAATAAAAGCTATTTAGAATTTCGAAAATACAATCGCAGAAATATCAAAGCATCTAATGTTTGTCTTCCAAGCCTGCTTCCAAGTTTATTGTCAACACGCCAAAAGGCTCGCTCGGGTTCTACCTGATTGTGGCAATCCTGAAAACCTCACAATTAGCCAAGTACAGTCCCATGATTTTAAGAAGCTTATCAAGTTTTTTATTATTTATGCAAAGTTCAAGAAATCTCGCAAAATTTCAACATAACAATAACAATTTATTTCCATACAAACAGGGTAACTAGGTATGTATACAACTCGAGCCTATTATTTAGTTGCAAAACCCAAAGGATTGTGTTGTTATTTTTCCTTTTTGTCGCGTGTGTATAATGACATCGATGCATCCACCATTGTTTATCTCTTGACAATATAAATAAAATATAAAGTCCTGACTGACTTCTTATTCGACATCGCGCAGCCCAAACTACTAGTTAAAATTTTGAGATTTGGCTGCATCCTTCATTACTTGGACGACTGCTGTCCTAAGGGGGTATTTTTGCAATCTATGGAAAAACGATAATTAAAATAATCCATGTTAAATATTTTGATTTACGCCACTTGTAGTAATTCTTGTTTCAAGCGGTGTTATTTTTTATATAAATATCACCATGGCAAGCTTGCAATATTTCCTTAAATTTAGACGTCATTGCAAATATGGCACATACTTTTAACGAGTGTGGTGGTAGTTATAATAGTATCCACCGTTCGTGCCTATAAAGTGTATCCACACGTTTCGGGATCGGGCTCGAAATGCCGTCATGCTCAGTCAAGCCGGCATAGTATTAGGGACTGATGCCAGTCATGAGTGTCTCATTCCAGTTGCCAACATTCATGAACCTTGCGCGCCACTTACCATTCAGATGGGCGCAGGGTCACATTACGTGCTTGTATAAAATTATTATTATTAATAAGCATACTTTCTGCAACCGGAGGTAGGACAGTTTTTTTATCAAAATCTTATTTACTAAGGGTATTGTAATGAAATATTCAAGTTCGTACAAATACAAACCACCACACCGTATATTAGGGAAAACATGGATTCATATCATATTAAAGCTTTGAGGAATAACTCACGCCAAAAAGAATCCATTGCTGTACCCAATCACAGATTAAATAAATTTACAAAAAACTTTGTCTGTAACTGCGTCAAGCTGTACAACAATTTATCCAAAGAAATAAAATCTCTTAAGGATGAGGACTTTAGAAGACGGATAAAATTAGCTCTAATAGATAAAGCGTACTACACTATTGATGAAGCACTCCAAGATAACATAGCTTAACACATTTTTTATTTTTGCACTATGCATTTGATACTAATATTTAATTAGTATTAACTATAAGATAAGACTGACAAGGCCCTTTTACAGCTGCAACAATTTGACATTATCTCTGTAAAAATATAATAATTTAATTTTAAGTTTGTCATTTTTTGACATTTAAATTAATTTTATATAAGTTTACTTCTATATCTAGTTTTAAAATTAAAATTGACAACGCCCCTGTACTGCCGCATCCAATTTTAAGTTTAAATAATATTATTTTATCTATCTTCTAAAGTTACCGCCAGTTCTGTTCTTTGCTTTTAACATAACCAGGCACGATTTAGTTCGGTAATTAAATTAAAATATCGAATGTAGAAATTGATGTAATCATGGACCTAACCAAATTCCGGTAGGAACGTTCGGTGACAAATAAAGAATAAGAAAAAAAAAAACAGGCAAAGCCGGGGCAGAGAACACTAGTCTCTTATGAAATGTGACGTTGATAAAGGTCTGTAGCATTTGTTTTTACTATAGTACCTTTTCATCGGCGAATATAGCATGTGTTTACTTAACTGAAAATTTACGCATATTAATTACAGCTAGTAAAGTGTTTTTTTTTAAAGAGTAACACGTGAAATGAAAATTTATATTGATAAGTTGTTTTATAGTAAACTAGCAAACAAAAAAAAAATATTACCTACAGATAAGTCCGGTCCGCGTGGAATGGTGGCACCATGCTCTCTGCATTTCACCGCTGAATTTCAATACTGATTATTTAAGTGAAGAATGAGCCAGCTCTCTTTATAAATGTCTGCTGAGAATATCATAGAACGAAAGTGACTAAACTTTATTGTTTCCTGGTTTAGGCCGATATGTATGAATAGTTTTTAATTTACTTTTTTCACTTCATGTTTTAAAATTAGTAAAACTAGTTGATAAAGTGTTTGATTGAGTTGAAATCGCGAATCAAATGGATTGATATAGACTTGTGCTCGAGTGAGACAGAAATAAATAAAAGGTCAGTGAAAGTTACTCTCTTGTTTATAATCACGATTGTTTTTTTGCCATCAACATAAAACGCGTACTTACATTCACTTCGAAAACATAATTAATTTTGCTGGGTACGAGAAGGTTCATTTTTGTCCAATTATTATATCTATTAAAAAAAAAAAACACTTAGTCCTGTGCAACACATCGTTTATTAGAGTCCGAGAATTCCAATGCTGGAAATGAACCTTCCAGAACATAATTCTTGAGAAATAAAATTACGGTCATTTTAGACATATTTTCAGTTTCATATACCTAATTTTAGACGGAGAAAAGTACAATAAATAAATAAAAAATAGCAAACAAAATATTTATTTCCTTACGTTATCTTGTAACAACTTGGATATTATCAGCACTAAAATAATATAAAATAAAAACATAAAAAAATATAAACAAACATAAGTTAAGTAATCATGGTTGGACGGTAACTAAATAATTCTTGAGAAATAAATTACGGACATTTTAGACTTATTTTCAGTTTCATATACCTAATTTTAGACGGAGAAAAGTACAATAAATAAAAAAAATATAGCAAACAAAATATTTATTTCCTTACGTTACCTTGTAACAACTTGGATATTGTCAGCACTAAAATAATATAAAACAAAAACATAAAAAAATATAACGTCAGGTTACAATCTAACAATAATAATAAATATCAAATCTTTATTCTATTAGTTCGTGGCTGTATACGGGCCGTGTCATCTTATATTCTAAATACCATTTACAATAATTTATATTCGTGGCATATCAATAATACTCGTATTTTACTAAAACAAATCTATGAAGACAAATTTCTAAGCATTTCATGGATTCACCGTGCGGGTGCCGGGTCCATCGTGTGTGGGTAAGCGATGAGAATAATGGTGTCTCGGGCTTGCGACCGACAATAGGCTGGTTTAAGAAAAGGAGGCCTCCTTTTTTTTCTATTGCGCGATAAAACGCTCACCATCCACCATTCTACTTCTCTCCCTACCCAACCAAATACTGTATGATTCCGTTAATGCCGTCTTGGAAGCTCGTTCCATAAATGTATTGACGGCAGACCTGCTTAGGCCCAATTCTTTCAGTAAGATATCTCTAAAATGTCCGTAAATTAATTTCCTATAAAGATAATAGAATTTTATTAAAATACACAAGTATTGAATAATGTTTTAAAATGTTTAAACCGACGGCTAACGTCTCCAAAGCAACTGTAAATCTGTGACAATGTAGGTAAGAAAACTGTATTATTATTCATTGGTAGAGGGTTCTAAATCGTTCTTACCATATAGACACCGGTTCATTGCACCAAAATCTCACTGCCTTCTAGTGATTACGACTGCGGATTTATCGATTCCTGGACACAATAATTTCATTAATTTATTTGTGATATTTCTCGAGTTTGGTACGCTAGAGAAATCGACGAGCCTATAATTGACTCTTGAGCCTATAGTAAAAAAGAAAAAAAAAACGTTGTTTTCTGATCACCCCGCAATAAAATGTTCTTATACAACAAAAACACGAGATTATAGAGGGTATATTAAAGAAGAAGCGGAGTGGAAACACATTTTTTCTCCCGGAAATGATCCCCGATGAGGCGAAAAAACTTGACCAATTAACTGGGCATCGCTCCACTTGCTCTCGATTGTTCTCACGCAAAAACTATCAGGAAACGGTCAGCCGGAAAACTGAAAATTTGATAGAATTACCGAGTTCAATGCTGCTTTACCAATAGATAATAGAGCCCTCGTGACTTACGACCAAACCGAATAATCTATTTGACGATTATTGTATAGAAATAATGTCAAGAGTGGATCTCAAGTAAGAAAATCAGAAGATGGATATAAATGCTACTAAGATATTAATTATTTTTTAAAAATAAAAACGTATTCGTGATTCATTATAGTCGCGGATTCGCTTCCTGGTCACACAATAATTTATTTAATTTATTTCTTAATATTTCTCGAGTACGATAGACATCGACGAGCTTGTTACTTGTCATGATGAGCCTATAGTAAAGTTGACTAAAAGAGAATTCGCTTCTTAAAAACGGAAAGTGAATCCGCATGGTTTTTGACCCACCCCGAAAGGGGTACGGTCGTGATGATACTATTATTAAAAACGTCATTATTACAGCCCCTAGAAGCTCCACTGTTGGAGCTTTCAAGTAATTTCTGAAGAATTTACCCTATACTAACCACGCTGACCAGACGGGTTAGCGAGGGTATGATGACAATTTTTAAATGACAATTTATTAACGATTCCACAAGTTGGTATTATTTGAACCGCAACCGAGACACGGGAACAGCTGTGTTGTAAAAATCTATGACAAATGTACGTAAGAAAAGTATATTACTTATTAGTACATGCCGGGGTTCGAACCCGCCTTTTTAGGATGTTAAGGAAAGCGTTCTTCAAAAGTTCAAAGCCACCACCGCTCTTATTAAAAACATATATTTCGTCAAATATTTATTACGAGTTAGTGCCTTAATCAGATAGGTACGGTGTTCATTTCACACTGTAAATATAGTTGACTATAAACGCACTAAACTTAAATTCACTAATTAAAAACAAAAGACAAAAGCTTTTGACAGTGTCAACGTCACATTTTTATTGTAAGTACATTGTGTGTTATTTCGTACCAAGCTTGTTTAAAGTTTAATGATAACACGTAATTTATAATGGAGATCTCTGGGTTAATTAAGAACGCGGTGCTGTGTTATTGCTATCGTTTTTGACAACCTTTTAGTGTCAATGTCGATGTAGCCTTGGCTGTGAACAGCACTAGGGGTAAGAGACTCGTTCGTGCTGGCTTCCGTTAGCTGTCACGCGATTTTACAATAATCGACTACCTTTAAGTGATGCGCAGTATCGCTGTTATCGAGTTTAATATTGTTTAATTAGCTGCTGGTCTTCTGCAAATAGCTTACTCATTGCAGGCTGAGTTGCACCAAAACTAAGTCTTTGTAAATGTAACGATTCAATTTTAAAATGGCGTCGAATGTCGCAGCTTATTTTGAATGTCAGCCATCAGCTGGTACAATCTACGCCACTTTTTACTTTAATTGTTACAATTACAGAGACTTCGTTTTGGTACAACCCAGTCTAAGGCTGGTATTCCACTGTGAGGAGTAGAATCCTATAAAAATAATAATAACGACGCGACGTGTCACAAATGCATGTAATTTTTGGAACAGCCTTCCAGTCAGTATTCGTCAAGCACCGAATAGAGCCACCTTTTAAGAGGCTTGTGTTTACACATTTAATTAAGTCCCAATAAATAATACTATTTTAATGTGTGTTTTTAGTTTATGATGTATATTAAGTAGTATATGTATTTGATATTAGGTTAAGTATTAGTTATAGCAAAAACTGTCTCTTTTAACTCTTATTTTTGCACCGTCTCATATTTCTATTTAATATTTCCTTTGTCCCCAAGGTCGACTGTCAGAGAATGCCTAACGGCATTAAGCTTCGCCTTTTGTACATTGTGCAATAAAGTTTTTAAATAAAAATAAATAAATAATAGGTTTACGTAAATAAAGATATTTTGACTATGAATTATCTCTTATAATTCTGTACTGGAAAAGTTTATGAACAGCTAATTAACGAAATAATTATTTAGTGTTTAAATTTGTCCAAATACTTGGAAACTACTTAAAAATAATCTTAACAACAAAACATAATCTGAATAATATTTGTGACGTACTTAGTGATTCATCACTAGCTGTTTGTCTGTGAATTTTATCGTAAATATTTACAGATATGGACACAAGTTATGCCCGCTGAAAGGCTGATATTCATAGTCATAAGTACTTAACATTTTTTTATGTACTCAGAGTACAATCTTGCTAAACTGCGACTATTACTCTATAAATGTTTTGACAAAAATTAAGATAATAGGACTAACAATGCAAGCTTGGAAAGCACTTGAGCAACGATTAATATTCAATATTCCAAATTTATTTATTTATTTATTTAATGACTAAACAAGAAACATTTTCAGCCTATAAAAAGTAATTAATTGTATTTAGAATAAATTAATATTTAGGGTCTTTTCCCAATATTTGAGTAACCTTCTAATTATGCTAACAAGCAGCCATTTTTATGACATTTTTTGCTGTAACTGGCGGTCCGCCTCATTTATTCTTGCCGCAATAGGGCCTTATACTATTTCACATAATTAAAATTGATACCTTAGCCCTTTAATATCGGCAATTTACAAACAAGTAGGCCTTCTCCTATTTTTATATGCTTATTTTACATTTTTATCGACAACTGTATTGCAACATCACTATTTCGACGTCGTTTGCTCAGTGGCATTTGAGGGGTTGTTTTTCTCGACGAGGGTGGTCGCCGGACCTTGCGGAGTCATGGTTTCTGCGACCTTGGCGAGGAAGTCCGATTTTAGGGTAGGTTAGTTTATTAATACTGCTTCAGTGTGATTACTACCGTGTTCTGAGGATTTGAGTTCATTTACTATAGAGTTTTTTAACGTATCGAGGGATGGAGGCCAAAAAGATAAAATTTACGGGAAATAATAATAAATCCTCATTTCATTGCGAACTTTATGCAGTAAAGTATTTTCTACCAGTTAAAACCTTGAGAGTTTTTAACGGATTATAGGCAGAGTAACTTACTAACTTTGCAATGCAAGCATGTTTTCTAGCAAATAAATTATTTTGATTTGATTTGAACAGAGATAAATTTGTGGTGATGGTTCCCAATTTCATGATGTAAAGCTTATCAATACCTCTGGTAAGAATGCTATAACAGTGATTCTTCACTATAGAGGCTTTCACAAACAAAACATTTTCACAATATTCATATTTAATAGGTCTACTATATATATCATTAACGATCTGATAAACGGCTTTTAAAGTTTTACTACTGATTACAAAATATTGACATTAGTTCCAAATTCTTCCCAAAAAACTTGGAATAATATTGAATGATCCAGTCAGTAAAACCATGGATAGATAGAATTTTGACGTTACTTAATTTTTTTTTATTATATAAAAGCATATTAGAATGTATTGGTTGGAGCTGTTAAAAGTGTTAGGCTAAGAACTCAGTCGTTTTCTCCTGCGCCCGCTTTGGTTGCGGTTTTTGTTTGGCGGGAGACAATCGTAAATCGGGCGGTTATGTACGGATTATATTCATGACTTTCTTTCATGACTAACACGCGATCATCATTATCATAACATCCCCTAAACGCATACAATAAATAGGTGATGGCGGACTGATGATGGTAAGTGGGGAAGTTTCCGTTCGTGCCGATAAACCCTGTAAATTGTATCCACACGTTTCGGGATCAGGTTAGAATTGCCGTCATGCTTACTCAAGCCGGCATAGTGTTAGTGTCAGGGACTGATATCAGTCATGAGTGTCTGATTCCAGTTGCTAACATTTATGAACCGCGCGCGCTACTTCATCACGTAGTAGGCGCAAATTCACATGTGCTAGTGTAAAAAAAAAGGAGTCCTAGTTCTCCACTGTTGGAAATTGGCCTTCCAGATCATATTTATGGATAATTTCAAACACACTCGCTACGCCTAGCCAATACGTCGGAAACCAATGACAAAATAGCATTAGAGAAAAATCACCTTTTCGTTAAAACCGACCACAAAAAGCGCGGGACCTCGGGAGGGCATGGTTCTACAAGTTCTTAGCCTTAGACAACCAAGATACGTAATGGTTCCTATGTGTGTGTAGTTGGGTTGCCTGTGAGTCTAGTTAATTAATGGTTTATTGTGATTGTTTCCGTGTCCCTTGGGATTGCAGTTTATTGCTGATAGGTTTACACGGAGGCGGTGATATGCTCATTTCTCCACTTTATTGACGTGTTACAAACCTTTATTTGACCCTTGGCGTTTACTCGAATCTAATTTAAGTATTGATTTCGTATTAAATATTTAAAAAGTATCATCACGACCGTTTCCCTTTTGGGGTGGTCAGAAACCACGCTTATAAAGAAGCGGATTCACATTTAGTTACAGTTAAGAAGAACAAATTACGAGGGGCGTTCAAAATATTCTCGGTATTGATACGTTACAACCTCTTTTATATATATATTTGTTACTGGCCGCTAAGATTCATCCATTGACATTAAAAAAAAGTAAAATTGGAACCGAGATGTTCTTTTGTTTTTCTGCAATTGCCGAACAAACATGAACACCATGAGCGAATTAACAATTTTAACGAAATTAGAGCACCGATCCGTCATAAAATTCTTGACAAAACAGGGTAAAAATCAAAAAACCATAAAAGAGGAAATGGATTGTGTTTACCGTGAGTCTGCTCCTTCTTTATCTACTATTCAAAAATGGTCAAGCAAATTTTAAGCGTGGAAGGGAGAGTATTGAAGATGACCCTAGACCTGGCCGGCCTGTAGTGGCTACCTCACAAGAAAATATTGATAAAGTGGAAAAACTTATATTGGAAGACGGCCGAGTGAAGGTAAAATCTATAGCTCAAGTAACCAATCTCTCTATTGGTACCGTACATGACATTATACATGACCATCTTAATATGTCAAAAGTAAGTGCAAGATGGGTTCCGCGAATGCTGATGCTTCTTCAAAAGGATATGCGTGTGGCTTGCTGTTCAGATTTTATCGACCTGTGTGGTGAAAATCCCGATGAGGTGCTGCAAAAAATAGTTACTGGAGATGAAACCTGGGTTCATCATTATGACCCAGAGAGCAAACAGGAGTCCATGCAGTGGCACATTAAGGGTTCAGCTCATCCCAAGAAGTTCAAGGTAATCCCGTCAGCCGGCAAGGTCATGGCCACAATATTTTGGGATTGTGAAGGAGTTTTGCTTATCGATTATAAAGAAAAAGGTGTAAATATCACAGGGCAGTACTACGCTAACGTTATACGTCAATTAAGAGATGCGATCAAAGAAAAGAGGCGAGGAAAGTTAACCAAAGGTGTTCTGCTTCTGCATGACAACGCCCCTGTCCATACTGCTCATATTGCCAAGGCAGCTATTGTTGAATGTGGGTTTGAAACTGTTACTCATCCACCCTATAGTCCGGACTTAGCCCCAAGCGACTTCTTTTTGTTTCCCAATCTTAAAAAGGATCTGCGTGGAAATAAATTTTCTGACGATGAAGCGTTGAAGACGGCCGTGGAGGAGCATTTTTACACCAAAGATAAAAAATATTTTTATGAGGGATTAAAAAAAATAATTGATCGATCTTATAAGTGTATGAACATAGGGGGGGAGTATATTGAAAAATAAAAATATCAAACTTTTCGTACTTGTTTGTTTTTATCCACATACCGAGAATATTTTGAACGCCTCTCGTAGTAGGACTAAATATTTATCTGTCTCCGTGGTCTAGCGGTTAAGTCCGTGGATATAGACACGGAGGTACCGGGTTCGCTTCCTGGTCGGGACACAAAAATATTTATAAATAAATACATTTAATTAATATGTAATTTATATTTAATATTTCTCGAATTTGGTACGCTGGAGACATCGACGAGCTTGCCACTTGTCATGATTGGCCTATAGTAAAGGACCACCCCGAAAGGGAAACGGTCGTGATAATACTTTACTTTTACTTTTGTTCTTCTTTCACGCAAAAACTACTAAAAGGGTTTTGATAAATCTTTAAGTAATATAGACTATACAACAGAATAACGAGGCATAGTCATCATCTGACTTCCTACATGTGACCCAACGGCCATTTATTTGTATTTCAAAATCGGTATTCATAATTACGTTCCAGCTATTATATCATAGAAGCTTTTATATCACATAATGAAATTATTATCCCAAACTGTCATATTCATATATTTTTTTAGTAATGAAACGATTAATGCTATAAAAAATAGGATTACAAGTTAGCGCAGCAGCTATCTAGAACATGTTTTTAAATATTTTTAATAGAATGTTTTTTTTTTGTTAATATCATATTTTTTCACTTGTAAATATAACTTGTAAAGATGTTACAATAACAAGTCGACACTACACTAAAGATAACTGTTATTGCACCAGATAACGTTACATCAAAACATTATCTGTGTTGTATAATTTCAGGACTATGTTTCTAGGTGCCAAATTTTAATAAAAAAAGTAAATATAGATGCAACTATGAAACAAAAAGGCATATCTATATGAGAAGTGATGAATGTCGACGAAGCGAAAGAGGTAGGTATGTGGTGACCGTGGCAAATGATGCTATTGTCTCTCCCTCTCCGAAAAGAAAATGGAGTCATATAAAACGCGTTCGACCTAATTCCTACTATCTAGTCCAAATCTACACTAATATTATAAATTCATCTTTTCCCTTCGCAAATATGATCACATCTCTGAGTATCGAAGGAAGTTAAAGTGGCTACCAATTCGCTGTCGCAGGAATCTCAGAATCAACTGCTTACTTTTTTCTATTCTTAACGAGCCTGCGACACCGAAATACCTCAAGGACAAATTGGCCTATCTTTTCTCATTTCACGATAAGTCTCTTAGCTCCTCACACAACTCTGTTCTGTCTATTCCATCGCACCACTCTGGATTTATGAACGACTCTTTTGTTGCCGTAAACCTGTGGAACAAGCTGCCGGTAAATATACGACAAGCATCCAACCAAAGCCATTTTAATGGTATAAATAAAAGTGGTATAAATAAATAAAAATGGTATATTCATATTATTTAAATAGCTCATAACAACTCATTTAGTTTATTTATTATATTGTTATGTGTAGTGTATGTTATTATATCGTTATTATATGTAGTGTATGTATAATAATAATATTAAACTTTATTGTTTTTAAAAAACTATACAATATACATTTGGAACTGTTATTAATGTTATGTAATGTATGTATCTAATGTATTAATGAAACGTTATGTGTATGTATTATTAGTATTAAGTTTATTATTGTAGTTTGGATAATATTGCATATTTATTACGTAATCATATTTCTCTAATTGCACCTACCTTACGTCTTTAATGTTCCACGGTGTCCTTAAGGTTGGCTGTCAGAGAATGTCTAGCGACATTAAGTCCGCCCCTTGTATATATTGTGCAATAAAGTTTTAATAAATAAATAAAGAGGAATGATTCGATTGTTTGTTTGTTTGTAATGGATAAACTCGAAAAGTATTTAATTGATTCACAAAATCCTTGAAATGTACACTACAAAGTCACAATAAACGATTATTGCTCAAATTAGTTATTTATAATACGAGAAGAATTGATGATGGCATTTGTATCATTTAATTTTATTACGACGTTATCGGAAGATTTTAAAGAAGCGGATTTACATTTAGCCAACTTTTTAGAAGGAACTGAAAAAGATTAAAATATTTAACAATATCCCAACCGAAATAAAACAAGTACTAGTATTTTTTTTAAAAAGGAATTGTATACATGGCTGACAAAAGGTTTCTATAATATTGGCGAGGTCTTCGAACGGAATATTAACTAGAACAATTGTAATTTGTATAGGAATTTTTTTTTATTGTTTTAAATAATATAAAATTATTATATGCCTACATATGTATATTGGCCTAATTTAATTATGTATATAATTTATTCCATTGGTTCTCTCAAAACAACTTGGATACAGTCAGAACTAATTAAATCAATACAATTTTTAAAACATATGTACTAATCAAAATGGTAATAATGGTTGGACCGTAAACAGGCAATAATCCATATTTATGTATGCTATGCACAACATTATTGCTACAAGCAAGTAAAACTAACTAACTTAGAAACTACTTAAATAAGATCGTGGCTGTAAAGAGGCCGTGTCAGTTTACATTCTAAATACTTAATAATTATGATGTATAGAAATTATATACATATGTCAGATAATTTATAAAAGTATAAAACAAAAAAAATAATGATATAATAATAATAAAATAATTAAAAAAAAAAGACGTCATCTTATAAGATAACAATATATCAAATTTAATAAATTTTTGTGTGCCACAACAATGGCTAAATGTGCAGAGCCAACTTACTAACCAACCATGTTACTGTATGTACCACATTTAAAGCAAATAAACGATTTTAAATTTGAATTTGCTGGTCGATGTCTCTAGTATACCAAACTACAGATTTCTCAAAACTTAAATTATTGTGCCAGGAATCGAATCCGGTATCTCCGCGTTCAAATCCATAGATATGTTCATCCTTATATAACTATTAGTTTTATAAATTGTACATGTAAAATTAGTTAAAAATAGTTTTTTCCTCTGACCACTATATTACACGGGCGACACCGGGTCAAACAGCTAGTATACTATACTATTTGGACATAAAGGATAGTACCTAAATTAAATTTTAAACATATAACTATTTAGACTATTAACCTATATAGGGTAAACCATACAATGATTGGCCTAAATTGATTTATTATAAGCATAGTAATTAGCACCCTATGCACACATGATAGTGCATTATACAAAATTTTTTTTTTTTTTTTTTCAATCTAAAAAAATAATATGCATATGGATGATAAATGATTTAAAAAAATAACTAAACTAAAAACAAATGTTTACAGGCAATCAAATTATTACAAATTAAACAAAAAATATTTGCTCTAACAAGTTGAGTACCTATTGCAGATGATTAGTTGCGGTACAAACATCGTGGCACGCTCTTATTACTTGAAATCTCTGTCAACACAAAATTCATGTAACGGTGTCAAATCGACAGTAAGTCACGGTGATTCGCCTACAACCCAGATACGCTGTTTTACCGACTAGTAACTGAGCTCAGTAAAGAAGCCAATTCACTAGCAGTATTTATTGAACTAAATACGCGTATACAGTTACCTAGGCTATAGGCAACTCTATGACAGACGTCACCCACATGCAAGGGTACAAACATGCAGTTTAAAGACTTTGGTAATTATTTTTTTATACTAGCACGACATTGTGACCTTGCGCTCACTCCGACACTCATGTCTGACATCAGTCCCTAACACTATGCCGGCTTGACTGGGCATGACCGCAATTCGAGCTTGATTCCGAAACGTGTGGATGGAACACTTCACCTACTGGGTTTATCGGCACGAATGGTGGATATTTGCACGCCCCGGCAGACTGGGTAAATTTCCATCATCCGTCCGCCTACCACATGTTTGTTGTTCGCTTTGAAAGTCTGTGCCATTTGCAATGATGTCAAATGCCAATTTTTACTTTCATGGAGAACTAATATTGTAAGCTTGATATGGTGATATTCATATGATAATCCCTGTTTAAATCGTACATAACCTTTAACATTGCGTTCAAAATTAAAGGTATTATTCCTGACAGATGTACGAGTATATTAATCCTAAAGGTTGTCGTTTCAATTCTGGCCAAAGTAACTAATTGGGAATAGAGTAGCAACTCTCGCAAATAAAGTGGTGTTCACACGAACACTAGGTTAGCCAGGTGGATGGTAAAATACTTAAAGTGCCATAGAAGAATAGTATTCGAAATTCGATGTCTGAGCTCGCAACCAATTACCTGCGCGCGGAAATTTTATAATATTGTACCATTTTGATCTTGGTAGCCGCATCCGGTTCAAAGCGTCAAGAAAGCTCGGAATACTGAACAAGGTGAAGCGGTTTTTTCCGCCTTCAATTAATAATAATAAATATTTCCAGACAGGTCACACAGCGCCATCTAGTTTCCGTGGTAAGCTAAGAGGCTTGTGTTACGAAAACTAGATGGTTGATAAACTACATTTTATACTTTTTTTTTGTAAATATATACATATTATACATATAAACACCCAGATCGAGACACATTATACAATGTACAACTCGCCCCCGGTGGGAATCATACCCACGACCTCCCGAGTTCACGGCAACGTTTGTTACCACTAGACCACGGAGGCGGTATAATTAGACTGTTGCTGTACAAATCACAGATCAGATCATCTCACCTTTGGGATGGTTCCGCCAAGTACCTCACAGATGCTCTCAATGTTCGAATTGTGGACGATGCCACTATATCTGGAACTCTCGAATCCCTGCAGCTTCGCCGAGATGTGGCTTCTCTGAGCGTTTTCTACCGGCTATACTATGGTGAGTGCTCCGAATAACTCTATAACCTAATCCCTCCCTCTCCATTCCGCAACCGAACCACACGCACAGGTCAGAATATGCACCCCAACCGTAGTCACCATACGTCCGCGAAGACGTATAAATTTGGGGACTTATACATCTGTCGTACGATAAAGATGTGGAATGCTCTTCCAGCCTCTGTGTTTCCACTTTCCTATAACTTTCTTCAAGCGAAGTGTGAAAAAGCATCTAGTCAAGCCGGCATAGTGTTAGGGACTGAGTGTCTGACTTCAGTTGCTAACATTCATGGACCTTGAGCGCCACTTACTATCAGGTGGGGCCAAGGTCACATGTCGTGCTAGTATTAAAAAAAAAAAAAAAAAGACTTATGTCAGCCAAAGGTGCCTCGACGAGTATCAATTCTGACAGTGCATTATAGGATAATTTTGATTACTGGAACCCTATCTGGACTAGGCCAGCTTTTATGAATTTTGTCTTGGTCTGCCTTGTCATATAGATAGAAGGGACGTTGCACCAGTGAGCAATGCTCGGATTTTATTACGAGTAAGTATGTGGTCCCTTTAACCAACCGTGATGCCAGTCGTTCACCTATCGTCTCGCCACAAATTAAGCTACCCTAAAATACAATTTTAACCTAAATACAAATAGTGTAAGTGTATAGGTGCAACTGCGGCCGATAGTATGCAAAGTGGAATTGTTCACCTCTCGTCTCGCCACAAATTAAGCTACCCTAATATAAAATTTTAACCTAAATACAAATATTGTAAGGTGTAAGTGTATAGGTTTAACTGTGGCCAACAGTAGGTAAGGTGGAATTGTATTCTGGACCATTTAACGAGGTAAAGCCGCGATTGTTCTCGAGTAGGTAAATATTTTGCACTTTTTATAAATAGTTCCGTATTTATATCCTTATGATGATACACTAGTTTTATATATGTAGTATTAAATGAAGCTGTATACTTTACTGTATTTATTTAGGAATTTAATAACATAAACATCGTGAGCATAAAATTCAAAAAAATAAAGACGTGGTGACGTCCCTACTTCGTGGTTTTGTAGTCTTCAATTAATCATTCTCGATGAATTCGTAATTAATATTCTAACAGTAGGCATAACAATATTGATTATCACACAATCTAATATTGTTTGTTATTTTTATACAAAATGTTTGTTACATTATTTTTTAAAACATTTACTTCGTTCTTCTTCTCTTGTCGAAGACAAACGTGTTTTACACTTCCGTAATATTGTCGGCAAATTGTTAGTGAAATTCGACTTGCACTAAAAAAAAATACGACCGTAACTGGCAAGTTACTATCATAGACTAATTAATTATGAGCCGATTGTCCTACAAAAAATCTAAAGACATTTTTGTATTAAATTATTGTTGTTTGTACATTTTTGGATACAAAATAATTCTCACAATCTACCCCGGGACAGGGCGTACACTATTAATTGTGCTATTAATGGCGAGGACTCCATAACCTAGCAGCGCTCTAGTCAGTTAGTTACAAGACGATCCAGGTTCGGTTTTTAATGTCGCGGGTGTAAATTTACTTCATATAAGCGGACGCGGGTGATTATAATGTGCGGCGCGATTTGAGAGAGCTCCGTGGTGGTCTTCCCAAGGATACAAGGCACACCAGCGTTTCCGAGCTATTGCCCGAAGCAACACAAAAAAATTACAAGCTGCGGCGTAACCTTAAGACTTGCAATAAATTAAAGCACACCTTTTTTTTGTTTAAATTATATTATTAAACAAAGCTTTATCTTAAAAATAACAAACAAATTAAATTAATAATAAGGCCAAATAAAAAATAAAAATGACAAGTTTTTTAAAATAAATTATAATGTTTTTAAAAGTATTTATTCGTATCTACAGCAGAATATATTAATACATAACCTTGCATAGTTTCGTAGCTAATATTTCTGAAAATTCCTCTAGTCATAGAATATATGACCCTTGAAAGCGATAGTACTAAACACAATGGCCGACTCAAAACAATCACTACCTATACATTGGTAATACATTGTTTCTAGTTGCATTGCTAATAATACAAGTACAATACAATCCCAACAATGTGTATTTGTTATTGCAACATTCTAATCTCATTTATGTATTAATATTCGTCAAGCACCATACTTATACGAGGGGCGTTCAAAATATTCTCGGTATTGATACGTTACAACCTCTTTTATATATATATTTGTTACTGGCCGCTAAGATTCATCCATTGACATTAAAAAAAAGTAAAATTGGAACCGAGATGTTCTTTTGTTTTTCTGCAATTGCCGAACAAACATGAACACCATGAGCGAATTAACAATTTTAACGAAATTAGAGCACCGATCCGTCATAAAATTCTTGACAAAACAGGGTAAAAATCAAAAAACCATAAAAGAGGAAATGGATTGTGTTTACCGTGAGTCTGCTCCTTCTTTATCTACTATTCAAAAATGGTCAAGCGAATTTAAGCGTGGAAGGGAGAGTATTGAAGATGACCCTAGACCTGGCCGGCCTGTAGTGGCTACCTCACAAGAAAATATTGATAAAGTGGAAAAACTTATATTGGAAGACGGCCGAGTGAAGGTAAAATCTATAGCTCAAGTAACCAATCTCTCTATTGGTACCGTACATGACATTATACATGACCATCTTAATATGTCAAAAGTAAGTGCAAGATGGGTTCCGCGAATGCTGACGCTTCTTCAAAAGGATATGCGTGTGGCTTGCTGTTCAGATTTTATCGACCTGTGTGGTGAAAATCCCGATGAGGTGCTGCAAAAAATAGTTACTGGAGATGAAACCTGGGTTCATCATTATGACCCAGAGAGCAAACAGGAGTCCATGCAGTGGCACATTAAGGGTTCAGCTCATCCCAAGAAGTTCAAGGTAATCCCGTCAGCTGGCAAGGTCATGGCCACAATATTTTGGGATTGTGAAGGAGTTTTGCTTATCGATTATAAAGAAAAAGGTGTAAATATCACAGGGCAGTACTACGCTAACGTTATACGTCAATTAAGAGATGCGATCAAAGAAAAGAGGCGAGGAAAGTTAACCAAAGGTGTTCTGCTTCTGCATGACAACGCCCCTGTCCATACTGCTCATATTGCCAAGGCAGCTATTGTTGAATGTGGGTTTGAAACTGTTACTCATCCACCCTATAGTCCGGACTTAGCCCCAAGCGACTTCTTTTTGTTTCCCAATCTTAAAAAGGATCTGCGTGGAAATAAATTTTCTGACGATGAAGCGTTGAAGACGGCCGTGGAGGAGCATTTTTACACCAAAGATAAAAAATATTTTTATGAGGGATTAAAAAAAATAATTGATCGATCTTATAAGTGTATGAACATAGGGGGGGAGTATATTGAAAAATAAAAATATCAAACTTTTCGTACTTGTTTGTTTTTATCCACATACCGAGAATATTTTGAACGCCCCTCGTATGTTTTAAAAATTTGCTCACTAAACCCTTTCACAAAAAGCAAGACTCAGTCTCCTTGGGACTATCTCGGATGGGATGTCTCTGGAGGATATTTTTATTTATAGTTTAGTTTATTTTTAATTTAATTACTTAGGTAGATTTTAATTTATATTTAATGTACTATAATTAACTTCGAATACAAATGTTAAATTTATTAATAAGTATTATTAACCAAATGACCTAGATAATCTTACGCGCTAATCTTATAATCCCAGCGTTTGCTAAGTATATTATAAACTTCGGCGAAAAACTTGACAATTTGTTGTATTCTAACACCATAGGGCTTACAAGCTTAGTCTGTTGGAACAAATCTGTCATAAAATGAGTAATACGAAGTTGCGGGGAGGCCGTTAATATAAAAAAAGTCCACTGCGATACGAGATCGTAAAACATACATAAACTTTTAAGAACTTTATGGCCAGTTTTATCACGGCTAAGATTTTATATGCCATCTGTTTTGGTATGTTATAGTTAATAGATACGCTATTACCGATCGTGGAAACAAACAAAAAAAAACAATAAATTCTCAAAATATTGACAATAATTACATACACATACATATCTTCACGCCAGATCCCTTGCGGGGTAGGCAGAGACAATTGAGCGCCATTTGACACGATCACGACATACCTCTTTCGCTTCGTCGACATTCATTAACCTCTTCATACATGCCCTTTGGTTACGAAGACTTTTTAATGCACCTTCAGTCAGTGTTTTATTTATTTGATCGTGATATGTGAGTCTCGGTCTGCCAGGGCCTCTTTTACCCACAACTTTCGCATTATATATCTGGTTCGTCAATCTTTCATCGCTCATCCTTTCAACATGCCCGAACCATCGTAGCATGCTTTTCCTTATTTTTGTCCCTATGCTTTCCTTCATACCAACCCTTTTCCGTATTTCGACGTTACGTATAATTATTTTAGTTTAATTTAAAAATTAACACCTTTACAAAGGTTTCGCTAAACCTAGGCTGGTTTTTGACTTAAAAATTGAATGAAACACATTTATTATAATTATGTTTGGATCATCATCATCATCATCAGCCTGTGTCTCGTCACTGCGTCTATCTAGCGGGGGTCGTCCCACTTTGCGTCTTCTCCACTCTAGAACCCGTCTACTCCATCGTTCATCGGTTCTGCGACAGATGTGTCCAGCCTATTGCCAATTCACTTACTATTTTTTAAGGAACTTTTGTTCTCCTGTTATAAAATGTCACTTGACATTAAGCTTAAGTACATTTAAATAAGATTTTGTTATTTTTTATATTAAAAATTCAATTCAATTCATTTATTCACCATAATATACATGACGTACACTTGGTTTTGTCAGTTATACAATTAACAGTTTACATATCATGGAAGGATAGCAAAAGATCGACCATTAGTGCAAAGAACAGCCATCGTCATTACCAAATTAAAACTATGTAAATTATACACTCCCTAAATGTAGATGCTGCTGTAAAAGAGCGTTGTCAGTTACTATACTACTTAAACCTACGTTATTAAATTAGATGTCAGTAAATGTCACAAAATATATTAATAAATATTACAC
Source organism: Tinea semifulvella (assembly GCA_910589645.1). Taxonomy (NCBI): domain Eukaryota; kingdom Metazoa; phylum Arthropoda; class Insecta; order Lepidoptera; family Tineidae; genus Tinea; species Tinea semifulvella. Next base: position 12,638,396 of record OU342592.1, on the reverse strand, counting down.
TATGTAAGATAAGCAGCTGTAAAAGGGCGTTGTCACTTAAAAACTAAAAAAATATATATATAAATATAAAAAACTTATGTTTGTTATCAAAGTAACCTAAATGTCATAATTAAAATAATTATATATATATATGTATATATTCCAGAAGCATAACATTATATTTAGGTACATAGCAGAGTTCTGGGAGTGATATAGGGAAATTCCCAAGCGTGAAACTTTTCCTTGCAAAGTCATTGAGTTCATTCTTAATTGAATACAACAATGATTCTGTTCGAAGAAATTGCTAAACAAATGCGTGGGAAATTCACAGGGATTAAATTTATTGACAATGAATTTTGGTCGAATCATTAGCCACATTCTTATTTTATAAAGTACATTTAATTTAACTCTTTTACTAATATCAATTACGAGTATTTAAACCCCTGTTTACAGCCCAAAAATAAATAACATATCAAACGTTAAACTTTTTGCTTATAATGTACGTGATTGGTTCAACTAACAGAGTGACAAGTCGTTATTTAATTTGATATTGACACATTAGGTAATACATACTCGTACATACATATCTTCACGCCAGATCCCTTGCGGGGTAGCTAGAGACACGATCACAGACCAGTATGCCTAGTGTCACAGTGAAGTTTCGGAAAACGTAACTGCTGTAGTTACGTTTTTTTATTTTACATTGCGTGTTATTGCAAGTTTGGCTATAATAACAGGCAATGAACATCGAAAATTCAGTAAAAAAACTCTACTACTATAGTTGCGTTTACGAAACTTCATTGTCACACTAGGCATACAGATCACAACATACTTCTTTCGCTTCGTCGACAATCATCAACCTCTTTATACATGCCCTTTTGTTACGAAAGCTTTTTAATTTGCCTTCAGCCAGTGTTTTATTTATTTGATCATGATATGTGAGTCTCGGTGTGCCAAGGCCTCTTTCACCCACAACTTTCGCATTATACTTGTATACTACGACTTTACTATGTCTATAGATTTTTATAATTTTAACGGGTCTTTACGCGATTTACCTTTGAGACATATTTCTCCCGACGTTTCAGCCAAGTTGCATTGGCCGTGGTCACGGGTCGACTGAAGCTATGCGGTGTAGTCTCGTACATACTGGGCGGCAGATGTAAACCTACCCACTTATCACTTTTAAAAGTTTTTAGAAATCACGACACACGACACTTTGATTTTTCCCGGCGTCGAAACCTATTGATTACTGGATTCCACGATATAAGATAGCGATAGCTTATAACCCCCCTCTCGATTGAAATTTTTGTGTTTCTTTATTTCGATCGCTTCACGTACTATTCTAGGGTAATAGTGACGATCGGTGGAAAGTATCTTTGGGTCATGCAGCTCAATCCAATGGTTTGTGCCACTATCCATTAGGTGTTCTGCTATTGCTAACTTGTTTAATTGGCAGTTTTTTACAGCTGCTATATGTTCCTTGACCCTCTCGGCTATTGTGCGCTTAGTTTGGCCAATATATGAACTCCCACAGCATGCAGTCCACTTTATTTACTATGTCTTCTGGTAGTTTCTTAAATAAATTAATTACGTATATAAAAGAAACGCAAATTTGTAACTGAACCGGAAGGATTACGTGCTATTTGAATATTAATTATTCATTTGTATATTTTCGTGTTACATCTACGTAATCGTTGTATTTCATAATTCTTATCATTAGTAATTATTGAATTGAAATAATATATTTAAAAGAAAATAGTGTTCGGCGATATAATTCTTTGTGGCTTCGTTTGCTTGGTTATCCGTGTTAAGTACCCATACAAAATATACTTAGGTATAGTTACTGGCAGATAAAAGCAAACGCTCGGACTAGCTGGGAAAAACAGAATTTCTGCCTGCTGGAAAATGGTTTCTGGTGCTGTTTCCGACCACTTTTAAACTAATGTCAGAAATAATTCACATCACATGATTTTATTTATTTGTTTATTTAAAACTTTATTGCAATATACATACAAAGACGTGACATAATGTCGCTTGACATTCTCTGCCTGTCAGACCTTCGGGACAACGATAACATTTATGACAAATACATACACACATACATAAATAAGTTATACTATGTATATACGATAAGTCTCTTCGCTCTTCTCATAACTGTTCTCTCCATTCCCTCTCACCATACTGGATTTATGGCCAACTCATTTGCTGTTGTCGCCGCAAATCTGTGGAATGAACTACCGGTAGAAATCCGACAAGCATCCAACCGAAAAATGTTTTAAAAATGGTGTCATCGTATTATTTAAATGGTTCATAAGTTATTTAATGGTATCATATGTAGTATGTGTATTATTAGTATTTAATATATCATAGTTATTAGTATGTATTTAGTAATATCATTGTATTTTTATGTATATAGATTTATTTATTATTATTATATATAAATATTTGCACCTACCTTACATTTGAAATGGTCCCCATTGTCCCTGAGGTTGGCTGTCAGATAATGTCTAGCGGCATTAAGTCCGCCCCTTGTATAACGTGCAATAAAGTTAATTAAAAATAAATATATACTACATAAACATAAATTTAGGTACTACGTACTATATGATTTTAGATAGAAATGAAACAATAAAAAGCAAGGAACATAATATTAAAGATAAAAAGTATATTATTAAATGAAAAAGGGAGCCGAGATGCATGAAACAGTGGTTATTTTATTATTTAAATAAAAGTAAAAATACATACATTATTTAGATTAAAGATAATTTTTATTTTATTAAAAAATATATATTATAAACTGCCTTCGAGGTTTAGCGGTTAAGTCCATGGATTTAGACTCGGAGGTACCGGGTTCGATTCCTGGTTCGATTCCTGGTCGGTACACATAAATATTTATTAATATAAATAAATACATTTAATTAATATTTAATTTATTTGTGATATTCTCGAGTTTGGTAAGCTGGAGACATCGACGAGCTTGCCACTTGTCATGATTGGCCTATAGTAAAGTTGGCTAAATGTGAATCCGCTTTTTTATAAGCGTGGTTTTTGATCACCCCGAAAGGGAAATGGTCGTGATGATACTTTACTGTACTATATATACATATATTATAAACTATTGTACATGACTGTTCCGATTTGCGATGCCCTCACAGCTATTCAGCGCTTTTTTTATTTGCCGATAGAAAACAAAGCCACTTAAGTTAGTGATGAATTACCAGCCGTAAGATGGAATAAAATTGCAAATGATGAAATTTATAATTATTTTAAATTTTGGCTTGGGATAAACGTCGATATTTAAAATATTACTGACCTGGTTCTTGGCAATTCATTTTGTAATTTAACTCATTAGTCACCTATAACACCTTACGCCTAGGTTGTATTTACAATGCTCGTATACTTAACATGTATTTTTCCTTTGTTTCAGTTAAAATCTTGGTTATGACGCAGAGTGGGACTAAAAGTGGAACTATAGCTGCCTTGAAAAACAAAAGACAACATTAATGACTATTACAATGTCATGACGACAGTACGAGAAAGCGGGAAAAAAATCGTTCAGCAATTTAAATTTAGAACACGCAGTTTGTTTTTAATATCAAAACAAATAGTGATGTGAATTTGCACTTGAATCCCTCGTAACTGATATGTTATCATTTAGAAATCCAATGTTTTCGCGGCTAACCGATAGTGAATGATAAAATTTAGTTTTCATGACAGACTGTCGGGCTGTGTAGATTTGTGAGTGAAATAAAAATTACTTTTGTGAATAAAATGCGTGTTAATAATTTGTGGTTCGGTAGTGTTGCCGCGGTGGTATGGTGGGTGTCGATTATAGATTGCCATGAAGTTGGTAATAGTGATGTACCTACGACTTTCGGGCCTCAGTTGTCGGTGGAGGAGCGATATCCCGGGGATACATACACCAATGCCAACATAAACATAACTTACGAAGACGAGCATGGAGAGCTTTATACCGAGACTTCTGAGGTAACTATGTTTATTTTATTGACGTTAGATTTAAATAAAAGTAAGTATCATAACGACCGTAAACATTGCGAGGTGATTAGAGAGAGCACGTTAAGTCGTCGGTCCCGATTCCACTAATACTAACTTGTGGAATCGTTAATAAATTGTCATTAAAAAATTACATAAGACCCTAGCTAAGAACCCGTCTGGCCAGCTTGGCGAGTGTAGACAAAATTCTAACAGGCCATCTCTAACGGTGGACTGTGAGTTCCGAGTAACTCTTTGTTCTAGTGGCTGTGATGATGATGAATTATTTAATAAAACGTGTTGTCTACAATAGTCTTATTAGGAAATATTTAGCCGATTATCTGATCTCTTCTGATTATGATGAACACAACCAATGTGTTGCCCCACTCCTATAACCTGGAGTTCTTCAAGCGAAGTGTCCTGTACGGCCGGCATAGTGGTAAAGATTAAAGTCGGTCGTTAGTGGCTGACGTCAGTTGCTCCCACCACGTAGGCGCGATTTCACATGTCGTGAAATAAATTGCGCAGTTTGAGATTCTCAGCAGATTAGATTAGTTATGTTAAATTGTAAAGCCTGAATTAGTTTTAAGTACTTTTTGTAGTTTTAACCGATCGATTGCGTCATGCGCATTAGTTTTCTCAAAATTTATTCGCAGGATGTTATAGTTCGGTTAGTACGTAGTTGATATTTTGGAAACATACTAAAAGCCTTATTCCATTGCTGCCCACGGACACGCTACGCACGTTGACCTTTGCTTTGTTTGAATTCGTGACTACGATATGGTAAGCGGTACGCGGAGCAATCGACGGCATCTATTTTCAATTCAATTCATTTATTAACCATAAGATACATTAAGTACACTCGGTTTTGTCACTTATACATATTATTGTTTACCAATCATGGCAGGATAGCAGAAGTATACCATTAATAGCAAAGAACAGCCATCGTCATTTACCACTTAACACTACAAACAATCAATACCTACATAGATGCTGCTGTACAAGGGCGTTGTCACTTAAAATCTAGAAAATAAACTATATTAAAATTATATAATAATTATTATAATGAAAAAAAAAAAAAAACTACAAAATTGTGTATGTCAAAATAAATAATCAAATTAAATTTTAAAAATAATAACAATGAGTAACTAAAAGAAAGCAGCTGTGATTATAAAATAAGAACCTTAAACTTTATTTATTATAAATAATAAAGTAATATACAAACAGTATAAAATAATTAAAACTACTAAACCTAATAAAAAATAAACTATAAGTAAAAAATAATTACACGTTATAAATAATTGAATTATTATACTCGTACCTATCAATATGCATTTTCACACTTCGCTTGAATGACTCATAGAAATAGGAAACACTAACTGGGAGATATATCACATCTTCAGCTTGAAACCCTTCAGGGTGCGTACTTTGGCCTGTGCGTGTGAGTTTGTCATCGGCCTTTTATGTTCTATCGGGGCGAAACATACACCGTAAGCATCTCCAGAATATCGCTTTCTCTTGCGCTCGGCCCCTCAACTGAAGACCGCTTAAGTAGTCGAACCTAGACTCCCTGGGCTGAAGAGCCACATGGGCTCAACTACTAGTAACGGCGCCCAGCACCAAAAAGCATATCAAGTCATCAGTGATAGATATTTATCTCTACTCGCACTTATCTAGCGAACAGCCAGCTTTTTAAAGATCTTAGTCCAACCTAAAATATTATCCGAATGTTTATTAATAAGACAAATACGTCAATACATGCGGCGGCAGTCTATTACTTTAAGCATAAATGTTATATTGTCAAAAATAGTAGATTTCGTTATTAAATAAGTTTATTGGAAAGAAAAATACATAATATTAAATTTTACACAATATTATAAATAAAATAAACTACACTAAAAATAAAACTACAAATATATATATAACTGTCCGATGGGCGTAGTATGTCGAGGGGACACTCGCTACGTTCTCCCATTGAACGGCGAGGCTGACCCTTTGAACAACATATTCTCTACTCGTAAGGACCACCCGTCCTCAAGCGGAGTTTTTCCCCAAGCTCACGAGAGAACGCCAGAGCCTTCTTTGACCACGGACCCATCGTTTCGACTGCAAATGGGATGAAGTGGTGATTTATGATGATCTTCGCGTACTTGTTGCCTTTAAGGCTGACTCTGCAGCGGCCCCGGGTTGTTTATAGCTGGATGTCACATGTGACGGACATAATGTGTCAACACATTTGGCATCCCAAACCAGTGCACGGCCTCGTTTGTATGGAATCAACGACATCCCATCCGGGCGCCTACCATCAGACCTAATTATCCCCGATGGATGCAGGGGATATTAGCAGTTGTAAGCGCCCTTGACAGGAAGGCATTGATTGTATAGTGTCTTCTTCTTAGTCGCTACACTCTTGGCAGAGTGGTCATGGTCGCCATTGGAATGCTAGTGGCACGCTTAACAAGCCGTCGCCACTCCTTCCGGACCCCGGCTTTCCTAGAGCACTCATGTAGGGGATGATCCATTGCAACCTTTACCTGATCAGTCCATCTCATCGGAGACCTACCACGCATCCTCTTGCCATCGACTTTCCCCTGGACTACTAAGCGCTCGATGGATGTTTATCCACGCCGTGACACGTGTCCGAAGAAAGCAGTCGAGCACAGGCGCTGTGTCTATGGTGTCTTAGGATTATATTTTTTATAAGTTTTAGGGTAATATTATATAAATATCTACTCAAATTACGTTTGACACAGACAGTGTCCGTGCGAATATCTCCTAGGCTTCTTCTTATTTACTTTACGCTTTTCATAAAGGTTTATATAATCCAATATTTTCAATGATTTTTCAAGTACTTTTAAGAAACTTTACTTTAGTTTGACCGCCTCCGTGGTCTAGTGGTAACAAAGGTTGCCGTGAACTCAGGAGGTCGTGGGTTCGATTCCCACCGGGGGCAAGTTGTACATTGTATAATTTGTCTCGGTCTGGGTGTTTATATGTATAATATGTATATATTTACAAAAAAAAGGTATAATATGTAGTTTATCAACCATCTAGTTTCCGTAACACAAGCCTCGTAGCTTACCACGGAAATTTGATGACACTGTGTGACCTGTCTGGAAATATTTATTTATAGTAAATACAGTTACAAATATAATAAATGACATATTTGTTCTTTCATATAGGTACGAGTAGTACTTAATTTTAGACAGAAAAGTTGTAAAAACGATTTTCCTCGATTTTACTAAAACAAATATATGATTAATATGTGTATCACCAAATTGTTCGTTATTTTATTCCCTGGTAAGTTGTCTGTCTACAAACTTATTTAAAATAAAGCTGCATAGATGGCTTGCTGAGTGTTGCTTTTATAATACTAATGAATATTTTTTTTAAACCAGACATAATTATGTTTATCATTAATCTAATTTTGACATACGAATAATATTAATTTAACATACAATTTTTAGTTTATCAAATGTAAGTTCAATGTAAGACAAAGTTCTTTAACAATGTTTTTATTTTATAGATTTGTAAAAATTTGCATGCTGGAGACAGTAAAAATATGCTGATCTTAATTTTATATATCATCTACTTCATTTTACCATATTTTTAAGCAAATAAAGATTTTGAATTTGAATTGAATTTGAAGGGATTTTTATAAAACGTTACGCTTAAAGAAATTGACTTCGGCCGCTGATGTTTATGTGTTTATCCAAACAAAGGCGACTCCTTGACATTTGTACAAAAACACGACAAAAGATTATTGTTTAAAGTATCGATACCGGATATGCGATGGATGGCCGCGACGTCCTCAGACACGGTACCTTCTGATAAACTTCGTATCAAATATCAACGTAATAAAATGTAAACAAAATCAATGGTTTCGCTAAACTATATTTATTTATTTAATACTTTATTGCTCAAAGACAAAGGCGGGTTTTAATGCCGCAAGACATTTTATCATAGCCAACCATATATCTAGTTCTATACATTTCGATACACCATGGCTAGTTTAATCTATCTCTCACTTAGGCAGATATTTTTGTAAGTTGAATTCGACATTCATCTGTATAGCTCAAGAGATGCCACGGTGTGTAGGGGAATGTGTATGAAAGCCAGTGTTTAAACCTATGAAAAAAACATTTTTGAATAATTACTTAAATTATTAATTATATAATTAAGAGATAACGACGCTGAGAATCTGTTATAAGCATCGATGTATATAGATAGTCCCTCACTGATATAAAAACGTTCCCGCAAAACTAATCGAAGTCATGTAGCTGCACCAACAGTTGCGAGCTAGCAACTTTTGAGAGCGCTTATATATTAATATTTATATCGAGTGAAACTAGTCTTTATAGCATGCATTGTGAGAGAATTTCCGACAAATATCGCAGGTGACATTCATTGCTTGAAAATTGGCCCCCAAAGTTAGACACGTGGCAAGCGGCACGTTTTTAGAGTGCGTTTTGTATTGAATAGGCCTATCTATATACATCAATGGTTATAAGGTAGTTACAAAAAAAGGACATTAGATCTTTCATGGCAGCATGTCAATGAAAGAACCAGCATGTGATATGAAAGAGCCGGTAAAAATTATGTTAAGTCAAAAAAAACAGATTAATATTAAACTTACATAGGTAATTCTGTAAAAATTACAGCTTTTAATTAGTCCTAATAATAATTAAACATAGCGTAAAAAGTATCATCACGACCGTTTCCCTTTCGGGGTGGTCAGAAACCACACTTATAAAGCGGATTCACATTTAGCCAAACTTTACTGTAGGCCAATCATGACAAGTGGCAAGCTCGTCGATGTCTCCAGCGTACCAAACTCGAGAAATATCACAAATAAATTTAATATTAATTAAATGTATTTATTTACATTAATAAATATTTTTGTGTCCCGACCAGGAATCGAACCCGGTACCTCCGAGTCTAAATCCACGGACTTAATTGCTAGACCACGGAGGATTAATCAATTTATTTGTTTATTTTCAAAGCCCAAATTATTTGTGTTAGTTTATTATTTCAATATTTATAAAATAACCTATTCGTACCTTTTTAAAATGTAAACAAATAAATAATATTATAGGTCTCTAGTGACTGGACTGAAAAGACTGGCATTTTTTTTTGTTTCTATGGACCAGAGATTCACCATTTCGTTTAATCCAGACTTAATTTTAAGGCAGGATTGAATTGCCGGCCCTAAGTAAAAAAAAATGTTATTTACTTTTTACACCTCGCTGTATAACACGTATTGTAGTACGATGCAGAGTATAGCGATTTAAGAATTCTCTTCAAGAGTTGTGTGGCTTCCTTGAATTTATATCGCAGTTTTTTGTCAACCAGGAAGTGTACGGACGTGCTGGTAATCTTAAATATGACACTTTTGGTTTTAATTTAATCTCAGCAATCAACTATCGAACATTTATAAAAGATACAAACGTATTATTGCATCTTACGAATAAAGACCGAGTGTATAAAAATCATTTGGATTCGAAATTACACCCGTCAGATATTAAGGTTCTTTTTATAGATCGATCCGGCTACGAATTCAGTCTTCAGAACTGCCTTCTATGTCTAGCGGTTAAGTCCATAGAATTAGACGCGGAGGTACCGGGTGTGATTCCTGGTCGATACACAATAATATATTTGTGATATTTCTCAGGTTTGGTACGCTACAGACATCAACGAGCATGCCACTTGTCAAAATGGGCGTGATGAGTAATGTTGGCTAAATGTGAGTCCGCTTTTGACCACCCCGGACCCTTCCGGACGTGATAATATTTCTAGGTGTCCATGTTCATGGGGGTCACATGTCGTGCTCAACCTCATATACCCTTTGTTCATCCTAGAGATCCAAGAAACAACTCTGCCATTTTTTTTATCAATTGATATTTTATTTATCTCATCTCTACTGTCAGCATTACGGAGGTCTTCGGGCATTAGGGTCCGCCTTTGTACTTTGACTAAGTTGATAAATAAATAAATTGAGATTGTGATAACAACACAACAGGAAGACAAAAAATCACATTGTCGGAACTCTCGTCTTCTCTATATTTTTGTACAGTTTTCTACGGAAGCACGAATATAGTATAAATGATAGTCCATATAAAAGCCGCAGATAGAGCAAAATTTATGATCATAGATTTACAACACCACTGTTTTCATAGCTCGCAGAGCACGTTAAGCCCTCTCGGCCTCGGTTTTTCTAATAGCAACTCGTGGAATCGTTAATAAATTGTCATACAAAGAAAAAAAAAACAATTAGACCATCGCTAACCTCTCTGGCCAGCAGCGTGGCAAGTGTAGGCCAAATTCCTCAGAAAATTCTCCATCTCTAATAGTGACGGTTTAGACCTCTGTGTTCTCTGTGATAATGATTTCATACTCTAACAAAGGTTAGATGTTAAAAAATGCCATGTGTTATCGTGCAACAAATAATTTAATAATAATAGAACGATTATAACTGACAAAACAGTACTCTACAACCGACCTTTATAATCAACATGGAAAACAAAACAGCATATTTAATAGACATAGCCGTACCTAACACTCATAACTTAATAACTACACATACAGAAAAAAAAACTAAATACAGAGACCTTGCAATTGAGCTTAAATCCCAACTCAAATTAGAAAAAGTAACAACTGTACCCATATTAGTATCTACGACCGGAGTAATACCCGAAACATTACATACAGCCTCAAAACTATTAACGTAGACCAGACAGACAATTGCAAAAAGCTACAATCCTTAATACTTGCCGTATAGTCAGAAAGTTTGGAGCTAAAGAAGCATGATGCTCACTTGGCCGAGGCCCGTGAACATCATTAGGTAAACCGGTAAATACCGAGATTCGTTAAGAATTCACATAACATAATAATGATGATGAAGAGACTGTAAAATAACAATAAGAAGAAGGGGCTACCCCAAAAAATATGATTCAGTCAGGTTACTAAACATCTATATTATTATCTTAAAGTGTGCAAATATTTCCGATAAAAAATTCAAACAAATGTCTACGGTTGATAGACACGACTGGAAATGCCCCCACTGCAAGAATGACTATAGAAGTACTCCCATGAGGCGTCCGTCTCATCAGCATGATCAATCCACTTGCAGTGATGATGAGGAGACTGCTGATAATGTAACTATTCGAAAAAAGTTGTATCGCAGTCAACAAAATGAACCAAAATATGTAACTGAAGAACATCTTCGAGATATTCTTAGACAGGAGATAAGTGATGTACTCAAGACTACTATAAAAGAGCTAGTCACCAAGGAATTAACTAATATCAATAAGCAGGTATCCAGTTTCCACGAATCCTTAACTTTTTTTAATGATCAATATGAGATTTTAAAGAAAGAGATGGAAGAAAAAGCTGTAGTAATTAAAGCTCTGCAATCCGACAATGATTTACTGCAATCCAATATGAGTTATATGACTAACAGAATGAATGCGATGGAACAAATGATGCGGGAGAGCAACATTGAAATTACAGGAGTTCCGGAACGTAAAACTGAAAACCTTGTTAATACTATAGAACAACTATCCAAGTCCATTGACCATCCCCTTGCCAAAAATGAAGTTCTTCATGTGACCCGAGTAGCTAAACTACGACAAGATAATAAAGACCGTCCACGTACAATTGTTGCAAAACTGCAGAGCAGACGTCATCGTGACGAGTTTCTTGCTGCGGTTGTCTACTATAACAAAAGAAATCCTAATAATAAACTTAGCTCATTGAATCTTGGCTTTGATGGTCCTAGTACTCCGGTTTATATTGCCGAACATTTAACACCTGCAAACAAATCACTTCATGCTGCCGCTCGTCTGAAAGCCAAAGAGATGGCATATAAGTATGTCTGGATACGTAATGGCTGCATATTTGTTCGTAAGGATGAATATAAACAAGCCATATTAATAAGAAACCAAGATAGTCTTAATTTTATTATTTAATTTCCTTTTTATATTTGTTCCTAAGAAAGTTTATTTTAATAGGTTTATTCTGTTTCATTATGGATATATACTATCAGAATATTAGAGGTATTAGAACAAAGACAAGTGATGTGTACCAAAATATTTTACAAAATAATTATAAAATTATAGTTTTTACTGAAACATGGCTTAACTGCAATATTAATACTAACGAATTTATTGATAGTAGATATAATGTATACCGAAGAGATCGTAGTTCAACATCCAATTGTAAAACTGATGGTGGAGGTGTGTTAATAGCTGTGTCACGCGATATTCATTCTGTTAGAATGTCTAACTGGGAGAGTGATTGTGAAGATTTGTGGGTTCTGCTAAATGTTAATGTTAATAATGTCTCAAAGAAAATAGCTTTATGTGCCGTGTATCTGCCACCACCAGTTAAACTTGACAATTTATCCATATTCTTAGAAAGTTCTAACAATGTTTGTAGTTCAATTGATAATATTGTAATGCTTGGCGACTTTAACCTAGGGTCTATTAAATGGGCTAAGGATCATAGTTATAATTATATGTTACCTTCTAACTATAGTAATTTAATTGGTTACAACTTAGTAGATTTTATGTGTGCTAATAATATATTTCAATTTAACAATATTGAAAACTGTGATAATAGAGTTTTAGATTTAGTGTTAAGTACTTACCAAAGTACATGTGTGGTTCAAGCAGATGATCTCATTACCAAATTGGATCCTAAGCATCCCAATTTGTTACTACATTTACCTTTAATGAATGTAGAATATCTTAAGTCAAAACCTCGCACAGATTATAATTTTTTTAAAGCTGATTATAATAATATTAATTTAGAACTACTTAAAATTGATTGGTTTGAAAAGTTGTCTCATTGTGCGGATGTCGATGATATGGTGACTATTTTTTATGACACACTAAATATTACTATAAAAAGCTCTGTGCCTATTCGCAATATTAAAAAGTCAAAATTTCCTCCCTGGTTTTCATCTGAATTAATTAAGCTTAAACATGAACAGGACAAACTGCGTCTTAAATTTCACAAATATAATAACCCACGAGATAAATATGAGTATGAATTACTACGCAATCGTTGTAAGAAGTTACTACGTAAATGTTATTCTGACTATAAATCCAGAATTGAGCACAACATTCATGTCAATCCTAAAGCATTTTGGACGTTTTTAAAAGACAAACGTGGCGGTAATTCCTCCATTCCAGCACAAATGCACTTACTTAACACTCATGCAAATGCAGGTCCAGATATTGCTAACCTCTTTGCCCATCATTTCTCTTCTGTGTATTCATATAAAACCATTACCTCTTCGCCATTATCTACGAGTATTAATAACATTAAAACGCTAGGTCATTTTATTATTCAAGAAAGCGATATTGCAATACAAATAAAAAAATTGGACATTTTTAAGGGTGCTGGCCTTGATGGTATCCCTCCACTATTTGTTAAACGTTGCTCGTCGTCCCTAACCTACCCATTGTTCATTATTTTTAACCAATCTCTGCAAACTAGTAAATTCCCCACACTATGGAAAAATGCCCGTGTCACGCCTATTTATAAAAAAGGAGATGAGTCAATAATTTCTAATTATAGACCTATATGTATATTGTCATGTTTTTCAAAACTGTTCGAGTCCGCTATTTGTCCTATTATTACACATCATATTCATTCAACTATCAGTGATTATCAGCACGGTTTTCGTAAAAATCGTTCAACAGAGACTAATCTACTATCATTTACAACATACCTCTCACGCGAAGTTGATGCAGGTTTACAAGTAGACGCGGTGTATACAGACTTTTCAAGCGCATTTGACAAGGTCAATCATAATTTGTTAATATCCAAATTGGAAGGCTGTGGAATTCATGGTTCTTTACTAGGTTGGTTCAAATCCTATCTTGAAAGAAGAACGCAACTAGTTGCTTTCAGCGGTTTCACATCATCTATTTATTATGCTAAATCCGGAGTGCCTCAAGGTTCTCACCTGGGCCCGATATTATTTTCAATTTTTATTAATGATATTACAGAAAATATTAAATACTGCAAGTATTCACTTTTTGCAGACGACCTTAAAATATTTAGAACCATTAAAACTACAACAGATTCATTATTATTACAGAGTGACATTAACAAGATAAGTAACTGGTGTGAAGCGAATGACATGATTTTAAATGCAAAAAAATGTTTCCATATAAAGTTTACTAGGAAGAGGTCTCCATTTGCTTTTAATTATCAACTCAATAGTGAAACATTAGCTGAAGTAACACAAATTAAAGATCTGGGTGTTATTATTGACAATAAATTAAAATATACTGACCACATTAACCTTAAAGTAAAAAAATCTGCACAAATGATGGGATTTCTAAAACGTAACACAAAAGAGTTTACAATTAAAACGAAAATTTATTTATACAATTCATTAGTACGTAGCCACTTGGAATATGCATGTTCAGTATGGAATCCCTCATATGCAATACATTCTCAAAGAGTTGAAAGCATTCAGAGATCTTTTACTAGGTATTTAGCATACAAAGCCCCAGCAATTTCACATCGATGTCCGTACAACCAACGATTAGATTTCTTCAAAATGACTGCTCTCAAATCACGTAGATCCATACATGACCTTTTACTATTACATAAAATTGTCAATGGCCAGACTGGATGTATAGAACTCTTGCAACACATTTCCCTGACAGTACCCTATAAAATTCCACGTCGCCCTATAACCAAGATCCTGTGCTGTCCTCCCTCAAGAACTAATGTAGGTTCACATTCGTCAACATCCCGAATGTGCAACACCTACAGTAGTCTCTGCAGTGCCAATAATGATATAGACATATTTCATGACCGTTACAATGTATTCAGAAAAAATGTTCTCGAACATTTCAAACCATCAATATTTGAGTAGCTTATAATTTTTATGTTTCCTAATTAATTCTTAAAAAAGAGAAAAATGTATAATTTTATTTTAGAAGTCATATTTTTATTTTGTAAATTTTAAAATTTTATAGTTTTTGTTAATTTTTTATTTTTTTTTGTTTTAACAGTAGTAAGTTTTTAATTGTTTTAACAGTAATAAGTTTTTAACTTCTTCTTCTTTTTGTATTGGTGAATGCTGTGACACCTAATTGGTACATATATTAGATAAGCTATAATTATACTATGTTATGTGTGTGATAATATATGTACTGCTGTGTGTACTAAATAAATAAATAAATAAATCTATATTATGCCGAGAACCGTAACCACTGGAAACGGCTGCTGGATGGATTGCGATGGAGTAACGATTTCCAATAGTGGCGTACCGATTAAGGAGGAGAAGAGCTTAATAAAAACAATTATCATCATTAGTCTCCACTCCAGAACCCGTCGGACATCGGTACTGCGACAGACCTGTCCGGCCCATTGCCACTGATTTTGAAAGCTATATCGGTAACTTTGGCATCTAACGGTTGTCCACGTTTCGGTCTTCATCATTCAAAAAAATACCGAGAAAAAATTAACAATATTTAAAAAAAAAAACATATTATTCCAAATACACCTAGTAGTTCCGCTGAGTTTCCAGTAAAATTTATTTTTAGTCCCTCTCATTTATTATTCAAGGCCCGTTGTGTTATAAGCAGGTATCTATGGTACGGTATTGGTAAAATGCGGGGGTCGTTGTGCAGAGTACTGCCGGCCAATCAATACTAAACTGTCTGCCTGCTCTGAATAATGCAAGTCTAAAGTTGAACCGTTTAGGTTATTTTGTTTAGTGGTCTAATCGTTTACTATTTAGATCGCGTCCGAACCTATGGAACGGAACGTAGTAATTCTAAAAAGAAAAAGTAAATAAATAAAAATGAGAAAGATAGAGAGATAAATATTTTATTTGTCACATAAACAAAAATAGTAGGTTTATATTTAAAGTGTGTGGTGACAAATGGGAATCACTTTAAGAGTCACAGCTGAAATTTTCATATAATCCCTTATTATTAGCATGTCTATTATTAATAAGTAAATAATAATAATAAATACATACTCATGTTTGACGATAACGAAACAAAATTCATTATAAATACTTAAGTATAAAAGATATTAAAAAGTAATTACAAAAGACACTTTTAAACATTATTTCTCAGAAACTGCCCAGCAAGATCGGATGATTTGTTTTATTAACAACATATGGTGGTGCCGATAAAAAAATCAACCATTTTGGATCGACTGCCTCAACACTTTGGTTGTTCTAAATTTGCAAGTGCGCGAAAACGGTTCTCGTTTTTGTATGGCAAAAAATATATACAGGTGGGTTTTTGAGACGGAACCAAGTAATTAAGTAGTTAAGTTGCTTAACCGTTAAAAAGATTGCTACGAGACCATCCATACATTTTTAAAATATGCTAAACTGCTTTCAGAGATTTAAAAAAAATATATTGACCGCCTCCGTGGTCTAGTGGTAACAAACGTTGCCGTGAACTCGGGAGGTTCGATTCCCACCAGGGGCAAGTTGTACATTGTATAATTTGTCTCGGTCTGGGTGTTTATATGTATAATATGTATATATTTACAAAAAAAAAAAAAAGTATAATATGTAGTTTATCAACCATCTAGTTTCCGTAACACAAGCTACGCTTACCACGGAAACTAGATGGCGCTGTGTAACCTGTCTGGAAATATTTATATTTATATTTTATTTATATATATAATTTTGCAAGAATTTGGTTGAATTTTACACAACTGTTTTTATGCTAATCGATCCTGCAGCTCTATTCTGTCACTTAAGCGCAAACGTTATATATTGGAGTCCGTTAACTACTGGAGTACGTGTAATTGTCAAAAGAGAAAATATTTTTTTTAGGCTTTGGGTGTCATTTGTAGAACGCCATTTTTAAATAAAAAAGTTTTTTTTGTTTAAGATATAAATAATTATCCGAAAATAAAACAATACTGTATTACTGGTGAATGAGGCCGCGTCTGAAAATCACGATATCTATCGATAAATACCTAAAGGCTGGGGATTTATTCGCGCTATCGTCGTTAGGATTAGTATGAGTGGCGATATTTTTAGGAAAACTTCTCTGCACCGTAACTTAAGATTTTATTACCGAATATTTAAAATAAAAAATACGTAATTCTTTATCTTTATTCTATTTTATAATATAAAAATATTTGCTCTGTAATAAATTACACGTAGTATATATATCACGCTATTAAAGTTGATATTTGCATGGCCGCTGTCATGGTCAAGCGCTTATAGAGTGGAGAATTGAATAGAAGTCCTTCGCGCCATTTGGCGTGGACATGTCAAGTGCAAGTTTTTGTTTTGTAAATTAATTTACTGTGAATATTGTTGGTCAAAAGTGGTGTTGTTTTGTTTAATAATGTTCTACAATGTGAATAGTTATGGAAAATGATAAATTGTACTTTGAGTATGGGGCACAAGTTGCAGTTTAATTTTTTGCGGTTTTCCCGCGCTGTGGAAAACGATAAATTGTACTTTGAATATGGAGCACAAGTTGTAGTTTATTTTTTGCGGTTTTCCCGCGCTGTGGAAAACGATAAATTGTACTTTGAATATGGGACACAAGTTGCAGTTAAATTTTTTGCGGTTTTCCCGCACTGTGGAAAACGATAAATTGTACTTTGAATATGGGGCACAAGTTGTAGTTAATTTTTTGCGGTTGTCCCGCGCTGTGGAAAACGATAAATTGTACTTTGAATATGGGGCACAAGTTGTAGTTTATTTTTTTGCGGTTTTCCCGCGCTGTGGAAAACGATAAATTGTACTTTGAATATGGGGCACAAGTTGTAGTTTATTTTTTGCGGTTTTCCCGCGCTGTGGAAAACGATAAATTGTACTTTGAATATGGGGCACAAGTTGTAGTTTATTTTTTTGCGGTTTTCCCGCGCTGTGGAAAACGATAAATTGTACTTTGAATATGGGGCACAAGTTGTAGTTTATTTTTTGCGGTTTTCCCGCGCTGTGGAAAACGATAAATTGTACTTTGAATATGGGGCACAAGTTGTAGTTTATTTTTTGCGGTTTTCCCGCGCTGTGGAAAACGATAAATTGTACTTTGAATATGGGGCACAAGTTGCAGTTAAATTTTTTGCGGTTTTCCCGCACTGTGGCAAACGATAAATTGTACTTTGAATATGGGGCACAAGTTGTAGTTTATTTTTGCGGTTTTCCCGCACTGTGGACTCCCATATTTTACCCGACGTGTTTGAGCAATAATGCCTAGAGTAATTCCGCAGCATCTGGAATTTGACGATGACCTCAGTAACTCATAAAAAGAAAGATATATTACGTCAGACTTGGCTGTATGGGCTAGACCCTTTGCCGTCCCTATCACCTCATTCATCATCCATCGGGAGAAGAGAACACAAAAAAAAACAGAATTGAATAATATTTTGTAATTATGACGCAAGCTCTGACGTAAATAACGAAATCTACTAATAATATTTGCGACCAAGTAACAGAATAGGGCTGCTGTATCTTATATAAGGATTGAGTCTTGTGTCATTATGTGATCAACTCGAAAGATCATTTTAACTCTGTTTTCTGATGCGCCGCGAGACAACACATTAGAAAAGTAGTGCAAATCCGGCTTTATTTAGGGTGATGTTATTATGATGCTTTCAATGACCTCATATTGACTCCAATGAACTGGCGCGGCGAAAGTGCATCAAAGTTCACGGACTTCACTCATGGAGGTTTTTGCTTCGAGCATGCTATCCATTCATTACATACAATGAGACGTTAACCTGATAAAATCTCTTTTTTGTTAAAGTTATTTTTGAATGTTTATTATTCTAAAAATATAATTAAATATAAACTAAAGGTTATAAACAAAATAACTAACTAAAAATTAAAAAAAACATGAGATCTGGAGAGAGATGTTTCATCAGAGATAGGCAACGAAAATTTACGAGTTAGAAGTATTATCACGACCGTTTCCCTTTCGGGGTGGTCAGAAACCATGCTTATAAATAAGCGGATTCAAATTTAGCCAACTTTACTATGGGCCAATCATGACAAGTGGCAAGCTCGTCGATGTCTCCAGCGTACCAAACTTTAGAAATATCACAAATAAATTAAATATTAATTAAATGTATTTATTTACATTAATAAATATTTTTGTGTCCCGACCAGGAATCGAACCCGGTACCTCCGAGTCTAAGTCCACGGACTTAACCGCTAGACCACGGAGGCAGTTTTTAAAATTTACGAGTTGCTAATAATAAAACGTGGACATCCGTCAGAAAACTAAAGTTACCGATATAGCCTTTAAAATTAGTAAGTTGAAGTGGCAATGGGCCGGACACGTCTGTCGCAGAACCGATGACCGATGGAGTGAACGAGTTCTGGAGTGGAGACCACGTACAGGAAAACCCCCCGTCAGGTGGACGGATGACCTGAAAAAGGTCGCTGGTGGGGGCTGGATGAGGGTGGCAAAAGATCGTGTCAAATGGCGAGCTTTGGGGGAGGCCTACATCCAGCTGTGGACATAGGCTGATGATGAATAATAAAACGACTTTTTATGGACTAAAATCATTAATTAACGAACTTAAAATATAACGAACTATATAAATAACTAAGCGTCTAAACGATTTGATCAATTCCAAATGTATAAGAAATGTGGTATTGATTTTATTATCCTTAAGAACATAGGCTCTAATAATTGTGCTTCATAATCTGTAATTAATTTTATTTATTTGACCCTAGCATAACGATTAGAAAACTTTTTTTATGTAATAATATATACCTACCTACATATGTAGTTTCGATCCAGCCGATGTAATTGGAGAATTATGTACACTTTGAAATCCAATGTTTTATCTATAATAAAGTACCTGATCATAATAAACAACCTAATCGTATAAATAGTGCTTTGTAACTATTTCATACATTAATTTTAACCAATTGACTATTTAATTATAAATAATATTTTAATGCTGGGGTAAAATAGATGTTCTAATTAAATTTAAAAAAAACACAATTAATTGTTATAATTATTGAATTGTATTTAGTTGAGACACGCTGCATAAAAGTTGGGGCCTGGTTTTGGGCAATCTCTTTCACATTTTTCGTATTTGATACCTATTAATATTAAATAAATATAAAATATAAATGACTGAAATAGCTGGCCGTTGTTAGAGAGGAACAATCTGCTAATAAGGGCATAGTGCCTGAAAATAACAAACTTAATTCTGGATAGCGACCGTAAAGAGGCATTGTCTTAGGTATGTATATTACCTACACTTAAATAAAGGTTAATATTATAATGTCTAATAATTTTAAGTATTTTTTTTTAAACTGGTCTATGCGCACTATTTAAATTTACCATAAGCTTAATACACTCTCTGCTATATTTATTTCTCTCATTATAGTCATCATATAATAGGTATATTATATTTATGTATATTCATAGAACGTATGTATGTAGTTTTATTTGTATGTATTTGTGTATGTATTAGTATGTAAATAAGTATTTATTCACTAGTATATATTTTTCTATTAGTTTTGATAGCACCTGCCTTATCTTGTCGTAACTGCTTTAGTTGTCCCAAAGGTTTGACCAGTATAGAATGTCTAGCGGCATTAGGTCCGCCTTTGTACTTTGTGCAATAAAGTTTATAATAAATAAAATAAATATATATAGTCATATTTTCATATAGGACTTATTTTAGACAGAAAAATAGCAATCACATTTATAACGATTTTCTTCTATTTTACTAAAAACAAATCTATGATTATATGTATATCTAAATTGTCCGTAATTGTATCTTCTAGAAAACTCTTATGAAAATTAGTAGGGTCCAAGGGGATGCGAAGTGTAACCCTCTTAACCGAAAATTTTCCATTACATAAAATGTCCATTTTTCTCAGTGTATGAGAAAGCTTTAAATCTAATAAACCACTAATTATAAATCTCTAAATTTCAGTCCGGTAAATACGGGGAAGGCTACATCGGATCATCTCGCGGTATAGCCGTGATCATCCGCGCGGCGTACTCGGACGGCGGGGAGCACGACCACACGGGCTGCACGTGGCCGTTGCTAAACGCCGCCGCACCCTCAGAGCCGCTGCCCTTCGAGCCCTGGATAGCCGTCATACAACGAGGGAACTGCAACTTTGATATCAAAGTAAGCAACGCTAAGGTGTCAAGTCAAATTCTCCATCTTAATATTCTAGAAGGAGGTCCATCTCCTATCATTGGAGGTCTAGGGGCTAACCCACAGACTTAACCGCTAGACTACGAAAGACTAAGGGCTGTAATGACGAAATAATATTTTGACTAAGTAATTGTACAAAAACGCATTTTTTGTGTCGTCAATAAAAACAGGGGCTCCTTTAAACCCAGTCTATGTCGGTCGCTGTTTTTCTTCTCTCTATCAACACACGGACCAGCAACCCGTACGGATATGCTAAGGATATGAACAAGCTAAGAAATAGAATGAAATCACTTACTCGCAATCCTAAGTTTTATTCGTTGGATTATACAAAGTGCAAATTGCAATGTTAATTGTAATTAACCTCTATGAAAGGACCTCAATCTAGCGGCCTATTGTTAAAGACTATGATAGCGTGTTTTTATCAAAGCCGCACAAACTCACACTAACATATTCGTAGGTGCAAGTGAAGGCTTTTAAAACGTATAGGATTTTGATTTAGAGTACTACTCCATACGTTTTAAACTCTGTCACTCACACGCGCGAGGCCGTCTTTAGTTTAGTTATAGGTTTTTAAAATAACAAAACGTAACCGTTATCCGTTTTCAAACATCGTTGTAAAAACTATCTACTATTAATAACTCTCTACTTCGACTACATCGAGTGTTCAAAACGAATATTTGTTAGTCTATTTTATTTCGATATCTAACTTAAGCATACTACACAGAAAGAGATTATTTTTTAAAACTAAATGTCAAAGTCACTTCCGTGGAACTTTCTTATTCGAGCGAATGTGCCTACTACATTATGTAAATTAAATAAAATTATAAATATAAAATGTAATAAAACTGTTATGTCGTGTAAAAGTGCTAAAAATATTGCCTATTTACTGAATAAATTATTTGATTTGATTTGATTTCACTACCCTATTCATTTCATTCGTATGTCACGCAACCGAAAACGGTTAGAAAACGAGCAATCGTTGTGAAGCTCAGTAGATAGTTTATTAAACTGGCAAAATAATAATAGTCATGCAAAATTCCTAATTTACTCGTATTAAACTGTTATTTTTATTTCTTTAGAGTGAATTTATATTGTCGGTTGGTGATCTGGCAGCGTGTAAACCGGCTAAACACAAAAATTTTAAAAAATACTTGGCAAAAGGTGAGAAAATTCTTGTCGTTTTATCTCACAGCCTGTGCTACAGCGGGATGTTATGTGTTGACGATGGTCAACAGTCGCAAATTTAAGACACATTTTATAGTAGGTGACGCGCCGCTGTCAATAAAACTCCAAAACAAATAATGTCAACGGTAATTTGTTATTCGTTTTATTGACACAAGTTATGAGCCAGTAGGCGGGTGATAGAGCTGCCCTTCATCACACAACTTGCTTGGCAAATATTAGCTCTTCTTACATACGTTATTGTTCATTTTGGACAACAAGCACCTTTTTCGCGTGCATCGCTTTAGAACTTTAGATAAAGGAAACATTTTTTTTATTTAAAAAACTTTATTGCACAAAGTACAAAGGCGGACTTAATGCTCGAAGACATTCTCTGACAGCCAATCCTTGGAGACAAATTTGTACAATTATAGGTGCAATCATAGAAATAATAATAATACTATAATTATAAAAGTTAATTTAATAATAGGATTAATATATACTAAATACTAATAATACACATTATTACACATAAATATACATATATAGTACTTACTAACGCTGTCAAGAGCTATTTAAGAAGTGTGAATACACCAGTTTTTTTAAAGATGACCTGGTAGTGCTTGCCGTATGATGACAGGAAGATCGTTCCATAAATTAGTAGGAACTACTACGAAAGAGTTAGAGACAAATGCAGTATGATGTGAGGGATATAAAGGAAACATTTCTTAATATATTTTAAAAAGTGGTTAAATTTAAGGGAAATATTTAAAAAAAGTTTTTTGATCTGTACCAGTATTAGTATGCTATATACCTACATATAAAGCGATGATTTTTTTTTATTGAATATGACTCAAGTAGGAAAGACTTTCCTAAACATCCTAAAAAGGTGGGTTCTATAACCCCGACATGTACCAATGAGAAATATACTTTTCTTACGCACAATTGTCATACAGTTACAACCCCACCGGTTCCTGTGCTTTGGAGAGCATGTTAAGCCGTTGTTCCCGGTTCCACTAATACCAACTTAATAATGACTTGAGTCTCTCGCCAACCCGTCTGGCCAGCGTGGCAAGTGTAGACCAAATTCTCCAGAAATATCTATTGTTTATTGTTTATTAATTATCCGTAGGAACCTTGTTTCTGGGAACACTTGGATTTGTCAAAGTTTACCATTTTTTATATGCAATGTAATTAATACAATGACACAGAAAAATAGCCGGATACGAGAAAGCAAGGAACAGTCTGCCACTATATTGATTATATAAACTAAGGTTGGATGCAGCTGTAAAGGGGCATTGTACTTATCAAAAACATTGTCATATGTCAAATAATAAATAACGATGTATAATAATTATTCAATAATTTTAATGTCAAATATAATTATAGCAGCTGTAAATGGGCGTTGTCACTTATGAACTAAAATTAAAACTAATACTAATTATTATTATATGTCATATATATATACTAAACAATATAAAATATATATCTTATTATTTTTGTATAATAAAACATAGTACATTGTCTATAACATTAACATGTGTAAAATTAATTAATTGAACAGGTATGTCATATTTATCAGCTGTAAAGACGCGTTGTCAAAAATTAAATATTATTATTATTATGTCATATGGTATATAAGTCAATTAACAAATCTGGTCTTCCTTTAGAGCTTCATCCACAGAGTAGTAGGCTTTGAGAATTAATATTTTTTTAACTTGAGGCTTAAAATTATTGTATTCTAAGTTTCTAATGTCTTCTGGTAATTTATTGAATAATAGTGTACAGTTACATACAAAGTTTTTAGACATTTTCTGCAGGCGATGCACCGGTTGTCGAATAGATGGTTTGCGTCGTGAATTATTTTTTTCAGGTTTTACTGGATAGTCTGCAATATTTTCTTTTATATATAACAGACTTTGCATAACACATGCACTGCCCATTGTAAGTATGTTAAGTTCTTTAAAAGCGTTTTTACATGTGTGTCTATTTCTGATGCCAGCAATACATCTAATGGCTCTTTTTTGTAAGATCTGTATTCTGTTTGCCTCTGAAGCCGTAATAATAGGTCAATAAATAAGGCCCATACAAAATAGTGGAAGTTTAGAACTCTGTGTTTTAACGGCTGTGATGATGTAATGTTATCATTTAAAAACAAAACTTAGACCTTAATACTTTTAACTGCTCAGCAATAGCAAATAGCACAATCTCCCATAGGTTAGTTAGAAGAAGATTTTGGTATACACATTAAGTGTGCGTTATTTACAAATTTAGCTCTATCGTGTTTTTTAACGTTGTGTGTCATGATTTCCAAAAACTTTAAAATTAAATTTGAGTATTTTTAAATCTACCACCCATTTTGGACGAGGACACCTGAGCAGCTCAAGTCGGCCCGTGACCACGGTCAATGCAACTTGACTCTCTCAACTACACGGGCGGTTCTCCCGCCGCTGGAATCCGCTCGACAAAGCTGCAGCAGACCATCAAACTACACGGAACGTTCTTGGAACCGCTAATGATAACTGCGCTTGTAGCTCTGTTATTAATAGAATTATTAAAAAATAAAGTAAAACCCATTGTTTACACGACACTGGCCACGCACAACGAGTAAACGGGAAACCGCCCGTGTAGTTAGAAGCTGGTTATCAGCCGGTTTGACGCAGCATGCGGCGCGGTCGTCTTTTTCCCACCTGTGAACCGCCATGGGAAACCGCGCAGTGCAGTATGCAGTATACAACTTCCATATTAAATAGTGTCTAGTGCGGTCCAGAGCGGATTGCCGCGACGGGAGAACCGCCCGTGTAGTATAGCACTAAGCTAAATCACGTAAAGACCCTTTTAATTATAAAATAATAATAATCGTTTATTTCCAATAAGTCCTATGTACATGTTTTTCTATTGGAGACCCACACTAGGAAGGCCGGTAGTGTGGGATCTCAATTACACTAAATGTAATATTTAGATAAATTCAATTAAAATTAAAATTAAAATTAAAATTAAAATTAAAATTAAAATTAAAATTAAAATTAAAATTAAAATTAAAATTAAAATTAAAATTAAAATTAACATTAAAATTAAAATTAAAATTAAAATTAAAATTAAAATTAAAATTAAAATTAAAATTAAAATTAAAATTAAAATTAAAATTAAAATTAAAATTAAAATTAAAATTAAAATTAAAATTAAAATTAAAATTAAAATTAAAATTAAAATTAAAATTAAAATTAAAATTAAAATTAAAATTAAAATTAAAATTAAAATTAAAATTAAAATTAAAATTAAAATTAAAATTAAAATTAAAATTAAAATTAAAATTAAAATTAAAATTAAAATTAAAATTAAAATTAAAATTAAAATTAAAATTAAAATTAAAATTAAAATTAAAATTAAAATTAAAATTAAAATTAAAATTAAAATTAAAATTAAAATTAAAATTAAAATTAAAATTAAAATTAAAATTAAAATTAAAATTAAAATTAAAATTAAAATTAAAATTAAAATTAAAATTAAAATTAAAATTTAATTCTAAATACAATAAATCCAAAATAAAAAATATTGATGAAATTTAAGAAATTAATCGAAGGTTAATAAATACACTATATATGTATATACACTATATATATAATATAAAGAATAACTATTGTAAATAAATAAAAAAATAGTCCTATAAATTAAATCCCAAGTAGGTATATAAATTATGAAAAACGGTAGGTATGCACTTGATGAAAAATTTATTTATTTATTTTTAAAACTTTCTCTTGAACGGGTTTGTGAGATTTCATGTGTGGAGATGGACACATGTATTATTTTATGTATATACAGGCCACCAGCCTCGGCCTTGTCTATTTTTATTGGGATTATGGAAGATGTTCTGTCCAAAATATATGACCTAAATAAACGTGTCTTTGTATGTGGGGACTTTAACATAGATATTCTAATTGATTCAAGTGATAAGCAAAAACTTATCTCTCTTTTTAATTCATTCAATATGAAAAACATATTCGCAGAACCAACTAGGATTACTCCAACTAGTCAGACTTGCATTGACAATATATTTTCCAATTGTTGCCTTTTGGAAAATTCTATTATTGCAGGTGTGCGTTCTGATCACAAATGTTTGATGATTAGCTTTGAGTCACAGATCAAAGCTGTAAATAAGATAATTAAGTATAGACCTTTAACTGAAAATAGATTACAAAATCTCCATAATAAGGTTTCCAATAATATAAGTAGCTTCAGATATAATATAAATGATCCAGAATCAACTTATTCACATCTACATAAAATAATAACTGAAGAATTTAACAAAGTATGTAGAATAAAATCGAAGCAAATAAATAATACAATAAGTTTTGCAACCTGGGCCACAAAAGGCATTAGAAAAAGTAGGAACAATTTATACGATTTATATGATCGGAGGTCTTTTACATCTGATCCAAAATTCCATGAATATGTTAGAAGCTATTCAAAAATTTTCAAAAAGGTTTGTTCATCAGCCAAAGCTAATTATCTTGGCTTAAAAATTAAACAGTCAGAAAATAAATCTAAATGTGTATGGAATGTAATAAATACTGAAACAGGTAAAAACGGGCATAATCAAAGTGATCTAGCAATTAGGCAAAATGGTATAATGGTAACTGAGAAAAATAAAGTTGCCAACATACTCGAATATTTTTTTACTAATATTCCTTTAGAAATTACAAATTGTATTAAATCATCAACTGGTACTTCTATTAATATTTTAAATCAGTATTTCAATAGACCAAATATTCCAGATTTTTATTTTAAGCATGTCTCATTTGAGGATATAATTAAGAACTTTAAAATGTTAAAAAATAAAAAGACTGAAGACTTGTGGGGCTTATCTGTTAAAGCAATAGACTCAATAATTCATACTATTGCACCCATCCTAGCTGATATATTTAATGGTTGTGTTGATAAGGGCATTTTCCCAGACCTTATGAAACATAGCAAGATAGCGCCAATATTTAAATCTGGTTGTAAGACGGATCCTAGCAATTATCGACCGGTGTCCGTATTACCAGCTTTGAGTAAAATTTTCGAAAAAATTATACTATCCCAGTTACTAAAACACTTTAATGAAAATAAAATATTGCATAATCAACAATTTGGGTTTACAAAAGGAAGAAACACAACTAATGCTGGTACTAAATTGATTGGAGAAATATTTGATGCCTGGGAAAACTCTGAGGATCTTATTGGGGTATTCTGTGACCTGTCAAAGGCATTCGATTGTGTAGATCATCAAACACTGCTTGGTAAATTAGATTATTACGGTGTTCGTGGACAAGCTTCTAATCTAGTACAGTCCTACTTGTGTAATAGAACACAATGTGTTAATAATAATGGCAGTGTCTCGAAAGGGTCTCTTGTTAGAATGGGTGTCCCGCAGGGCTCAATACTAGGTCCATTCCTTTTCCTAGCATATATCAATGACCTGCCCCACATGGTACAAGAAAATGCGGAAATAGTTTTGTTTGCTGACGACACTTCTCTTCTATTTAAAGTTAATAGGAAAGATAATATGTTGTTGACAGTAAATCGTACTTTGGCGATGGTCTCGGAATGGTTTACGGCTAATAATTTGGTTTTGAATTCTAATAAGACAAAATGCCTTAAGTTTTCATTACCTAACGTGCCAAAAATCGACTGCAGTGTGATGTTGGGCGGTTCTGCTCTTGAATTTGTTGAATCCACTGTATTCTTGGGCATCACAGTTGATCCCAAACTGCAGTGGGGAGCTCACATTAATACCTTATCCAATAGGTTGAGCTCAGCTGCATATGCTGTCAGAAAGATTAGGCAGCTGACTGATGTGGCAACAGCAAGACTAGTATACTTCGCCTACTTCCACAGCATTATGACTTATGGTCTCATAATGTGGGGCTCAGCGGCAGATTTAGACTCTATTTTTATTCTCCAGAAAAGAGCCATTCGAGCAATTTATGGCCTGAAATATCGAGACTCGCTCAGAAGCATATTTCCTGACATTGATATAATGACATTGCCTTCACAATATATATTTGAAAATATTCTATATGTAAGGAATAATTTAAAGTTATTTAAAAAAAATGGAGACATGCAGTCTCGCAAATTAAGAAATGCTGACAAGCTTTATATTCCTAAATTTAGGCTTCAAAAAACAAATAAAAGTTTTGTGATTAATAGTATTAGACTATATAATAAATTACCAAAACCTGTAACAGAATTAGGAGAAACTAAATTTAAAAGTAGTATTAAGAAAATTCTAATTGCAAAAGCATATTATAAAATTAATGATTTTATTAATGACAAAGATGTGTGGAATATTGCCGCTCTGCAAAGATTAGAGAATTAGTTAATAGCACATTAGGTTCTTTTTTAATAATCTATTTTTATTTTTGATTAACTTTACAGTTATTATGTAGAAATATTTTGAATGTAACAATTAGTTACTAATACATTATTGACTAATTAGTAAATACTGTTTATTGTGATACAGTAATATTTTTTTTTATTACCTTATTATTATAATATAATTATTTTTTATGTAACATTTAGTTACTATTATGTATTTATTATTTTATTAACTAATATATAAGTTTGTTAACGGAATTGCATGGCAACATTTGGGTACTTAGGAAGTAATTGTTATGTTTATGCTTGTGTGTGTCTCGAAAGTCATTCTTAGTGTTCAGGTTCTCATGGTGTGGCGTGTCCGGTGGTCGCCCCTTCCTTAGAAGGTCATTGCAGTGGTGGCACGTGTGTCGGGTCCCGGTCCGCACCCTAAGGGCCTGGTTGAGCGGGGGGATGGCTGGCACATGCGTTATGTCCGTGATCGGGTGCTGCTGTGGGGGCCTGGGACCTCTGCCGAACACGTTCAATTTATTGTTCTTAAATTAACAGAGGTTTTTGCGTTTTGTCGACTTTCGGGTTGCACATAGGCATGTAGTCTACCTAAATTCTGACTTGCCAGGTGGGTTACTGCTGTACCAGGTATTGTATTTTCATAGGTACTGTTAACTAAATTTAAAAGGTTAATAATTGATCGTTGTGGTGCAGTTCTGTATATGTTTTTATTTTGTAAATCTGATATAGCTGAGTTTTCCTTGCAGATTCCTTTCTCAGTCAGATTAAACATTAACAGGTCACTGGAATTTGCTAAGCTGCTGGTCTTCTGCTAACAGCTTACTTATTGGACCACTTTGCTGCTTAGTCTTCTACTAGCAGGAGTAGAATCATTCAAAATAATTAAATTAATGACGTTTCATAAATGCCTGTAATAGGTTTACGTGAATAAAGATATTTTGACTTTGACTTTGACTTTATTTAAATCTTTATTGCACAAAGACAAAGGCGGGCTTATAATGCCGCTATAAGACATTCTATCCTAGCCTTATTATTATATAAGTATTAGATTTATTTTGTGATGTCAAATATATTCTCAGTTTCTAAATATGTCAGACTCATTAGGTAATAGTAAATAATATTTTAAGTCTTCTATTTGTAGTTAAGTTTATGTCCAATATTTTATTTAAAACTATTTTGATTGTACGCAAAAGTATAAAATGATCACTATTGACCAATTGTTTCATTTTCAAAGCTCATCACCGTCCAACAAAACTGTTTATGAAAGGTTGCCTTATTTAGACGGGTAGTACGAAATATAGGCGATAAGTTATAACGTTCATAGCAAAAGTCATAAAGATAAAGTTCATAATGTACCTCTTTATTAGCCGGGTTATCACCGCTTTATGTAAACACATTTCATGCATACAATGCACTCAAAGCTAATCAAGTTTAGTTCTTACGCCACCCACAGCTTATTTCTGTTCGTGGTTTTAAAGATGATATTGCGTAATTCCTAGTATATGTATATTATATGTTACACACTTTTGTACTAGAGTTGCGCAGTAGTTCCTGACCAGAAGCGCTCAGGTTAGTTCGCCACTTCTTTGTGAACTAGGTCGCTCTTTTAGTTTCTCAGGTCCGAGCTTCTGTCTCCAGTCAAAAACTGAGTGCTACCTACTCAGTTCTAGCGATTTGTGATCCAGGGTAGTCGTTCGCTCGCTTTACTAGTGATAAGTAAGTCTTAAGTCGTAAGTCTTGTTTTTCCGTAAGTCTTGTTTCAAGCAGTGTTAATTTTATATAAAAATCACTATGTCACGGCTTACAATATTAGTTCTCCTTATAGTAAAAAAAATGACATCATTGCAAATGGCACATACTTTCATCGAGAACAAGAAATAGGTGGTAGGCATACTGATGGTGGTAATTTGCCCTTTGCCGGGGCGGGGAAGTACCCACCGATCGTGCCGAGCAAGATCACAGGTCGTGCAAGTATTTATAAAAAAAAAAACTATGTGATCCTGGTTTAAATATGTACTATTTTTACACTTTATTAAAAATTTGGATATTAGCATTAGCCTGACTCTATAACGCAAATTTTAGTCCAACATCTATAACTCTAATGGTTTAACCAGGGCAAATAATCAAAGTGGATCTGTTTTTGGATCTCGTTTACGTTTTTGTATTAATAAGTAACTAACTACGTTTTGATTTTGCTACGTGTACTGTTGAGTATGCACTTAGCGGTAGTGTGACGTGACAAGCTCCGGTCACCACTCGCTTCACTCCTCTTCCCTCAATCTAAGAAGCGGGATATCTGGCAAAGTTGGAACTAGTTCCGGTAGCTCATCTGTGGAAGCGCTTTATAGTTCGTTCGCGTATTTTTAAAATGATTTCTAAATTATTTAATAGTTTTGATATGAGCAACGGTTTATTGTTGAATCTATTTTCATTCTCTGTCCGTTTTAGCGGGCATGTCATTAACGCGTAATAAATAACTACATTAAATGTATTTATAAACAGTGTGAGTGCATCAATCACGGGGTAATCTGATAATGTTGACGCACTCATCCTTCACTCGTACCATTACCGATAATTATCGTCATGTTGTCTGCCTGATATTATAACTAGACACATTCTACTCAAATTTCAGTTAATTTATGCATTCATTAGTCTTCTTAAAACTGACCGAAACGACACCGGCCCGGCACCAGCACCAACACAGAGTATACTTATTGACACGAATACTACTAATTATTTATTAGGCGCGATGGTGACTCGGTTGTAAGAACGCGTTCCTTAAATCCTACAAAGGTCGGTTCAAACCCATCCGGCATGTACCAATGAGAAATACACTTTTCTTACGTACATTTGTCATAGATTTACAACACCATCGTTCCCGTGCCTCGGAGAACACGTTAAGTCGTCGGTCCCGGTTCCACTAATACTAACTTGTGGAATCGTTAATAAATTGTCATAAAAATTTGACATCATGTTCTCGCCAAGCCGTCTGGCCAGCGTGGCGAGTGTAGGCCAAATTCTCCTGATATATCTTCTGGAAGGCCCATCTCCAGCAGTGGAGGTCTAGGACGCTGTGTTCTAGGGGCTGTAATGAATGATGATGATTTATTAACATGTAATTGTTTATTTTTTTACTAACTCTACGTATAAAAAAACGTTATCTCGGTTTATATTTAATTCCATTAATTAATAATAATATGTTTGTGGTGACACTTTCATATTTTTTATCGTAACGTAGATACAGAAGACTGAATGACATTTAGCCCCGGTTTCCGAAAAGTAGCTAAACGCAATTTATAAAATGACTTAAAACCCGATATATTATCTATTTCTAGATCTACAAAGTGGTACCTACTTTTCTTTATAGTCCTAAGATACGTAGAAGAGCGAACTTCACCACATCTTGTACTATTAGATTTACTATTTTTAATTGTTCTAGGTTCAAAACGCGTGGAAATCAAACGCTTCAGCCGTGCTTATCTATAACGATCGCGACACAACCGTGCTCGAGAAGATGAAGCTGCCAAATAATTATATACGTAAGTTTCTTTATCTAAAAAAAAGTAACAGTCTCATAGGTCAGGAGCGGTGGAGGCCTTCAAACTGGTTGGTTTATAGTTCTGTGTGTTTTTTTACGTACATCTAATAATTAACATACTTATAATGGTGCGTTACTCTTCTAGAAAGGGGCTTTTACTTGCGCTGACATGATAAAGACCTTGGTGTTATCCGTGAAGCAGTGAGTCTGTCTATTGCAACAGCCAGAAAGGGACTGACTACAAAAAAAAATTGTAAAGAAAGGGCATAGTACGAAAACTTAATGGAAGCCGACCTCGATCCTTGGCGCCGCATCAGATTATAAAATTCTTATGAATATGTGGCCAAGGAGCCAAAGAGGTTGTTAACGCCCGTCCTCGCAGCCTCTCTGCCCTGAGAGCACCACACCACCTACGAAAGATCAGCCTTACTTCTCGCGTTTCGGTCGACAAATAGGGCATTTAATTGTTAATATTTATTATTTTGTTAATATTTTAACTGTAATTGCCTCCGTGGTCTAGTCCGTGGATTGAGACTCGGAGGTACCCGGTTCGATTCCTGGTCGGTACACAAAAATATTTAATTAATATTTAATTTATTTGTGATATTTCTCGAGTTTGGTACGCTGGAGACATCGACGAGCTTGCCACATACTTTGCCTATAGTAAAATTGGCTAAATGTGAATCCGCTTATAAGCGTGGTTTCTGACCACCCCGAAAGGGAAACGATCGTGATGATACTTTTATTTTAATTGTAAGTTCTGCCAATGTTAATAACTTTATATTGTATTTTTTATTATTTAGTTTAAGTTGCAATTTTATTATTTTGTATAACCTTTCCTTCTTCGTAGGGGGGTATTGTGGCAACCTCTTTGGCTCCTTGGCCACAGTAAAACAACATTGTCAAAACTTTTAAATTTAGAATTAAGAAAATTAGATGGATTTTATTGGATGATATTGTATATTTACACGAACAACATGTTTTTCTTTTACCTAATTAATATTAACGAAATGTTTCGTCAACAACAAGAGATAAAGTACGAGCATATCACTAAAAATACATTTAAACATCATTATTGGATCACTGATGAACTAGCTGTATCAGCCTATAGGCCAGTCATGTTCCAGCTATTTTTAACATAAAATTAAAAATATATCTTTGTATCATCACAATCGTAATCCCAGGATGGTCACAAACCACGCTAGAAGTGGATTTACATTTAGCTAATTTTACTCAAATCAAATCAAATAATTTATTTCCTTAGGTTAGTAAAAAACACTTGGATATTGTCAATACATATATTTTTATACAATATAAGCTTGGCTAGACCGAATCTAACAGCAACACAATTTATAATAAATAAAACATTGTTGCCATACGCGAGGATTTTGTACTTATTTATAACTAGATACTTAAAATTTAATTCGTGGCTGTAAAAAGGCCGTGTCAGCTTATAATCTAATAACATTTATGTCCTTAAATATAAATTCGTGGCTGTTAAATCGCCAAATCTAGTAATAATAATATTTATGTCCATAAATACATTTATTATAGTCTCACTATGACAATTGGAAGCTCGTCGATGTGTATTTTCCGCACTCCTAAAATATCCCGACCTCTAAATCCACGGCTTCAACCGCCAGACCACGGAGGCAGTTTTTTTGTTGAATTCCCAAAAATAATGACGAAATATTTTGTAGGATCGATACCGTACCGCAACCGCAGGCCGCGCCTGTCTGGCTGTCGCGTACACATATGTTATTAGAATTCGGGTTGTAAGCAAATATTAGCTTTACCTGCGTGTGTGAGCACCACACGTCAGTGTTTACAGAAATAGCGGTGCGAGCCGACCGTTAACCAGATTAAGTTAGGTTTCATTGTCAAGGTAAGCTGCTTAGGTCTTTGCTTTACAAATTCAATTACGTCTAAAGACATCGTCAGGAGAAGCTATAATTTATGTAAACAAACAGTCATGGATCCACAACATTAGGTTTAAATGAAAATACTCTACATCATCACGACCGCGCGCTTGCGGCGTAGTCAGAAACCACGCTTTTTAAAGAAGCTGATTTACATAGAGCCAACTTTGCTATAGGCCCATGTGTATTAATAGTGATTGTATTGATTATTGTAAATAATGTATACAATGTAAATATGTAAATTTTAAAATAGCTTTATTGTTATTACTATTACCGCCTCCGTGGAATTAACCGTGGATTTAGACTCGGAGGTACCGGGTTCGATTCCTGGTCGGGACACAATAATATTTATTCATTTAAATTAATAAAAACATTTCTTAAGTATGGTACGCTAGAGACATCGACAAGCTTGCCACTTGTTTATTGGCCTTTAGTAAAGTTGGCAAAATGTGAATACAATTCTCTATAAGCGTGGTTTCTTACCACCCCGCAGGGGAAACGGTCGTGATGATACTTTACTTTTATTAAAAGTGGCATTAAAAAAAGGTCCTGTTTTCTTAGAAAATAATAAATAAATTTAAAAAACTTTGACAAACTTAAGGGGATGTTGTAAAGATTAGAATGTCCCAAACAAAAATAATATATCTTGCAAATTATATTTGGCATGAAGTTTGATGTTTACGCAAAAGCTAATACTATATGTATGCGTTCGAGTATCTGTTGCAACATATATGAACAAGTGTTTCAGCACCGTTTATTATCTCGTAGACAAAATTGGGCAATATATAAATAGGTTACCAAATTCTAAACACATTGGGCAATTATTTTGGGAACATCGAGTGGTTATGCTAATTTGTGTTGTAACAGAAGCTTGAGGAGTGAGAACAATATCTTCAAGTGTCGAAGAATCTCTTGTAAACATGTATAATTCCACGAGAACGGTATGGCTTTCCGTAAAATCCAAAAAAAGATCGTTTCGAACCCTGGTATGTGAAGACTCTTATATTTGTCGCACGCTGAAGATGTGAAATGTCCCTGCCAGCAGTGTGTTCCCCATTCCTATAACCTGAAGTCTTTTAAGCGAAGTGTGAAAAAAACTTCTTGATAGGCCGGCATAGTGGTAGGGACTGATCTCGGCAATCAGTTGCACCCATTCTTGGACCTCGTGTACCGCTTACCATCAGGTGGGCGCGATGTCACATGTCGTGCTCAGTATTAAAAAAACGTCATAGTGAGAAAAAAAATCTTACGTACATATGGCATAGTTTTACAACACCACCGTTCACGTGCTTCGGAGAGTACTGGGTTCGATTCCTGGTCGGGACACAATAATATTTATTAATTTAAATAAATGTATTTGATTAATATTTAATTTATTTGTGATATTTCTCGAGTTTGGTACGCTGGAGACATCGACGAGCTTGCCACTTGTCATGATGGCCTATAGTAAAGTTGGGTAAATGTGAATCCGCTTCTCTATAAGCTTGTTTTCTGACCACCCCGCAAGGGATATGGTCGTGATGATACTTTACTTTTTACTTTACTTAATATACTTATATTTTTTTTTAAACTTTAAAAATATCGGATTGTGCGTGGGATGCGAATGGGGTGTATCACTAACTTTTTATCACGATAGATGGCGCATGATAGACGGTACCCAATAGAACTGTTAGTTGCATATAAAACTTGTATTTTTATTACGAAATTTATTATTTTCTGGTTATATTGCCGAAGTGAGCAGCTTTTAAGTGGACAAATCGAGATTTCCAAGCGTAATCAAAAATATAAAATTCTATCTTCTATTTTTTTTCCTTTTAACCTTTTTTCTTTTTAATTTTTTTTTTGCTTTTCTAATTCGTCTTTTAAGGTAGGTAACGTTAATTAAAAATATTTTTTTTGTTATAAAAATTAAAAAACTACAAGAACATTAAAAAAATGATCCGTCATAGCTGTAAACAAGGTACCAGTGCCGCTAGCGACATCTACAAAAAGCTTTGCCTGATACACCCCATTGTAAGAACCTTCTTAAAACTTGATCTACCAAAAAACATGTTTATAATAAATGTCAAGATTCCTTCTGAATGCAGCATCCGTTGGCTTTATCCCAAGACGCACTGCAGCACTACGTTCCAAAACACGTTATTCTGCCCTATTTACCTACATAACTGCGGTTACGTAGATATTAAAAAAAACTATATATATATATATTTAAAAAAAAGTAAAGTATCATCACGACCGTTTCCCTTTCGGGGTGGTCAGAAACCACGCTTATAAATAAGCGGATTCACATTTAGCCAACTTTACTATAGGCCAATCATGTGTATATATATACATATATGTATCATCTTAAAATTAAGTACCTTACATATTCCTTATTAAATTAATTTTAATGACTTGTAGGGTGAATTATTTAAATTTTAGATTCTAAGTCTGAGTTGCACCAATATGATTGTAATTTATTTATTTATACATTTTGGAAAAAGTTGACTATTTAAATTCAAAATCGTTTATTGCACAGAATACAGGTAGATATAGGATAATACAATTTTACATGTCAAATTACAACTAAAATAATATTTGTCAACACTTATAATGTAAAAATTTCTGGATACTATAAAAACATTGTTTTTTCAACCATTTAATTAACAGCTTCTTAAATTTAATTATTGATGTCAATAGTTTTAATTCTATAGGCTATAACTGTTATAGCTAGACTATTGTATATATGTAGATATTAAATAGTAACTTCCCTAAGAACTATTAAAGGTTTTCACATATAAGCTTAAAGTTAAATTATTAAACTGCCTCCGTGGTCTAGCGGTTAAGTCTGTGGATTTAGACTCGGAGGAGGTACCGGTTTCGATTCCTGGTCGGGATACAAAAAAAAAAATGTTAATAAATACAAGTGGGTTTATATCTAGATATTCCTATAGGGGTTGCAAATTTTGTTCCAGTAGACATGTACATATGATGTAAGAGATTTTAAACTGTTTTATCGGACTCAACTTTACTGAACCTATTTTTCAGGTAACATCAGCGCAGTGTTCACGTACAAGTGGAAAGGCGAGGAGATCACTCGACTGGTGGACAACGGCACCAGGATCTACATCACCATCACGAAGAGCAGAACCTTCACTCATCTCAACACTGGTATCAATAAGTAAGTGATCATAACGCACCCCCAGCAACAAATATAAAAGTGATAATATATTTAAAAAGTACGTTTAGATACTCATAACTTACGAGACTTTCAGACAGTGATGTCGTCCAGGTCTAGATGGCTAATGGGCCTGGGTTGGGGAGACGGCAACTGTTCCTCGTTTTCTCAGCAGGAGTTAGGCGGGCAACCACCCGCCAGTAATTCATACACTAAGTGCTGGGCTCTGCTACCCAGGGACTTCAGCTACTCTCTTTCAGGAGCCCTTCTCTGGAAAATGGTCTCCAGTTGGAGAACGATATTCTGGAGATAATTGATGTGTCCAGTTGTGTCCTCAATAGTGGACAACTTCAGGTCTTGAGCTATGACAGAATTATGCACGATCACGATCACAGAGTCGGCATCTGGATGTCAGTTTTGCCTACATTGATGGACATACCCACTGTCACTTGTTCAATCACCATTTTGTCAGCAGCCTAAAGTAAACACTAGCAAAAATTTGGAAAAAAAAATGTTAAAGTGTCTTGCGAGACTCTTGCGCAAGACCAAGACCAAGATTGAGCAACACTATTAATTATCCGTGGCCTGTAAGACCCCATTGTCTGAGTTATGTAAAGATACATCTGCATTGGGATTCAAACCTGATTTTGCAAATCATTGCAAAAATAATGGGTTAGTTAAAATATGGATTTAAAAGATAAGGTGTATTAACTTGAGCTGCATTGTTCCAGAACGTCAGTGTTGTTTGTATCGATCTCATTTATCGTGCTGATGGTGATATCGCTAGCATGGCTTGTCTTCTACTATATCCAGCGGTTCCGGTC
Organism: Tinea semifulvella; assembly: GCA_910589645.1. Classification (NCBI taxonomy): domain Eukaryota; kingdom Metazoa; phylum Arthropoda; class Insecta; order Lepidoptera; family Tineidae; genus Tinea; species Tinea semifulvella. Next base: position 12,600,308 of record OU342592.1, on the reverse strand, counting down.
TCTCCACGCCAAAGACAGACTTTCGGTGAGTTTCTCACACTATAGTAAAGAAGGAGCCCTCCTTTTTAACCCAGCCTTTTGTCGGTCGTAGGCCGAGACACCATTCTTCTCACCTCTTACCCACCCGGACCCGGCACCCACCCTCACGGTGAATCCATAGAATGTTTAGAAATTTGTCTTCTCTATTATATTAATTGAATACTGCACTACTAAATCATACGCCATTTTCTATTATGGTATTTAAAAAATGTGATGGTGGCATAAGTAGGATTTCAAATTTCTGTAATCGTTGAGCGAAGAATGAGAAAAGAGGGGTCGCGTTCGTCACTAACTCGCAGTGGATCGGAGAATAACCGGCGTTCGCTGTCGACGCTTATTTGAAAGCCAACAATTCCGCTGCTATTGCTCGTGCAATGTTTTGTTTCCGATACAATAAGTTTAAGTCAACTCACCGCTATTTCGAAAGTAAAGGACGAATCCACCGTCTCTACTCCAGTGCGTTGAGCAGAATGCAGTTAACACATTCCGCGTGTGTACAATACGAAGACCATATTTAGACGGCATACATAATACATCTGCATTTTTATGTCATTAAAATTACTGTTTTTGTAAATGTCCTAAAAAAGAGAAGTATCATCACGACCGTTTAATTCTATATTTCCAGAAGCGATTATGTAGTGCAGCGAAAAAGGCGCTGTCAAAAATACCTGTGAAAAACCTCAAGACTGATGACAGGGTAAGTTACATTAAATAAATAATATATATATATATATATATATATATATACTGGGTGACTTTCTTACGTTAGATTAATATTAGATTAATATATATATTGTAGAAACAAATAACTTTTTCAGAAACGGTATATTTTATCAATTTGATTACCTAATAGATGTTGACAGGGAAGTCAAAGTGAATATTCCGCATTTTTTTGTATTTATTATTTTATACAACATAAATAAAAATAAATAAAATAAAAAGTTAAAATCATTTTACTATTGTGTCCCGTCCAGAAATGGAACCCGGTACCTCCGCGACTCAACTCATCTCCCATCCTAGATTAAAACTTAAGGGGAAGTTACGGTACGATTACTGATGTTTTGCAATATTGTTTGTGACCGGAAGTGTATTGATCCAGGCGTCCCGGAGACTCTGGTTCAGGCCCCTGGTTGAAACATATGTATATATATATATATGTATATATTTTTGATTTTTTATTATTATTATTAGATCTGTGCTCTTGCTCAATTAGTTTTTTTTTGCCTATAATATTAAATAAACTATATATATTACAAACTACATATAAATCTAATTTTAACTAAAATAATAATAATAATACATAGAAAATAAAAATTAAATACTTACAAAAAAAAATAGCTCCTCCAATTCGCTGTCTTGTGGCATGGTGCCCAATACACTAGCAGCATTTCCCCTTTGAATTATGATACTTAATTTTTGGGAGAAAAAACTGCCAGCCCTATTGTCACCAGAGACGTCAATGAGCCTTGGAACAATTTCTTTATAAAAGACTCTCAAGTTCCGATCCCCACAGGCCCATCGTTTCTACTAAAAACTAATGCAAATAGTTTCATATTTTCGATGCTTGCTGATCTGAGCTTGTTCCGCTGCAACACCAGCTCTACCAGAAATTCCTTGAAGGTGGGAAGGGACTAGGGAATCCCAACAGGTAAAAAAAAAGTATAATTTTGTTTGTATTTTCCAGGAGGTGCAGGGCGAGGGCGAGTGTTGTGCTATTTGTATCGAGTCGTACAAAGTGTCGGACACTCTGCGCTCCCTGCCGTGCCGGTCAGTATACATAATTATTGTTGACGTCTAGCGCCATCTTGTGGTATAATTTGGTATTAATTGTTAAATTCCGATATTTTACTCGCGTGGCACTCAGTAGTGATTTTTCTCTCGGTTCTATTCCGTCAGCACGTCTAAAGTCAAAGTCAAAATATCTTTATTCACGTAAACCTATTACAGGCATTTATGAAACGTCATTACTTTAACTATTTTAAATGATTCTACTCCTGCTAGTAGAAGACTAAGCAGCAAAGTGGTCCAATAAGTAAGCTGTTAGCAGAAGACCAGCAGCTTAGCAAATTCCAGTGACCTGTTAATGTTTAATCTGACTGAGAAAGGAATCTGCAAGGAAAACTCAGCTATATCAGATTTACAAAATAAAACATATACAGAACTGCACCACAACGATCAATTAATAACCTTTTAAATTTAGTTTTCAGTACCTATGAGAATACAATACCTGGTACAGCAGTAACCCAGAATTCAGGTAGACTACATGCCTATGTGCAACCCGAAAGTCGACAAAACGCAAAAACCTCTGTTAATTTAAGAACAATAAATTGAACGTGTTCGGCCTCGGTCCCAGGCCCCCACAGCAGCACCCGATCACGGACATAAAGCATGTGCCAGCCATCCCCCCGCTCAACCAGGCCCTTAGGGTGCGGACCGGGACCCGACACACGTGCCACCACTGCAATGACCTTCTAAGGAAGGGGCGACCACCGGACACGCCACACCATGAGAACCTGAACACTAAGAATGACTTTCGACTTTTCTAGTGTTTTGATACTATACATAGCCACAATCTAAAACGTTACAACTTGGAGAGTCAAGACCTGCAGATCTAAGGTCAAGCGTGCATGTCCTTGTCTTCTTGACAGAATATCACTATGGGTGCCCTCGCTTCAAAACTTTACTTTTATAATTGTGTTTGTCTTAGCTTATAGTGTGACAATGCCTATCTACAGTAGCTATAATGTTAAGCGTTATTCTGTATTTATAATTTTGTTATTTTTAATATTTTATGGTTTCTCTTCTCAAATGATGGTTATCATGTACTGCTCCAGATACACCAATATGTACTATAAAATTATATCGTTTTATATCAATATTGTAAAAATTGACGTGTAAAAGTGCAGAATACATATCTTTTTGTCCTATGCCTACTTGCAAAAATAAACGAATTGAATTGAATTGAAGAGCTCGTCAGCAGCCATTATTTGTAATATCCAAATTGCAAACAAAGGCCCTGGAAACGACACCGTTGTATCACGCACTGACATTTATTTAAAAAATCCTGGCACATGACCGCTGTATTGACATATTTTTGTTCTCCAAACCGAGATTTCTGACTTCAACTGGACGCTATTAAGAATTAATTTCTACCCGAAGTTATATAAATTATTTTTAAATTTATATAAAAAATATTAATTACTTATGACACAATAATTTTATTTGTATAATTCTTTATTCTTTGTTTATCACCGTACATTCCCACCCAAATTTGGTTAAGTCAAAATAATTTAAACAAAATTGTACAGAATATATATTTAACATTAAAACATCTGTCTTGCCTGGAGAGTGCAATGTGAAGACAAGGGACTGAACGGGTAGTGTCATAGGAACATCAACACAATAATAAAAAATAACCAAAAATATAGGTACCTCTATTAAATATAGATATCTATCTACCTTAATTAAATAAATTAAGCTGTTGTTGCAGCTGTATGTATATGGGTCTTATCAATAAAATTATATTTATTTATTACAGGAAAACTTACAGCTAGATAACAATATAAATGAATAGATATACTAAAAAGTGAGCCAATTAAAATTTTTCGCCTATAGCAACTAAATACAATAATACACTGACAAAAATATAAAAGTAACAAATCCTAAAAATGTACAGAAGCCGGAGGGTTAACGCATTGAGAAGAAAGCCTTACTGTTGAAGGCTTCATAGCAAAAATATCAATGTCAATATTGTCATCACCAATCATCTCATTGATACAACAACTAGTTCTAATAATAAAAGCATTTTGTCTGTAGTTACTGTACTGTAGGTATTTTTAATAACGGCCCAAGTACTGAGCAATTTGGGACAATCAATCGAGCCATTAAGCAGGTTCATCATATACATCACATCAGCGATTCTATGTCTGATTTAAGCGAGAGTATATGATGTCTTTTACGAGCCCTCCGTAGGTATCAAAGCACCCATTTTATATTATATTGCAAATACACACATCAAAAGTGTCTAGGGATCAACATATATTTTTGCAATAACTTTTCTCCTGATTGATATTCATTAAAATTTTCTTTAAGGATTGATCAAATAAAATGTTTTCGTTTGTCTACAGTAACGATAAACCAAGTCACCTTTGCATTAGTAAAAAAAATTGCCATTTTCCTAATAAAGGGATTTTTGACATTTGAACCACTAACATTAAAGTTCGAAAAAAAGACTGAAATAACAGTTTTTTTTTTAATTTTATTGGGTAACTTAAACAATTAATAATCCGTGTTTCTACCGCGAACACTAACAACACAAGAACATCGGTTTGGCATACTCAAAATGAGTTCATCCAAATCACGCTGTGGAATGGCCGCCCATGTTCGTTGCAACAACAAAAAAAGGTCTTCTTGCGACTGGATACCCTCCATATTCGGCAGAGCTCTTCTCTGAAGAATATCCCATGCATGCTCAATCGGGTTCAAGTCTGGCGACTGAGCAGGCCAGGGCAGGACATTGATGTTAGCTGCGGCGAGAGTCTGTCTTACAACTCTTGCGGTGTGCGGTCGTGCATTATCATGCATTAACTGAAATAAGGGACCGATATGCACTTGTAGAGGAACGATGACGTCTGATACAACCGTCTCAGCATAAATTTGAGCGTTGAGGTTGCCTCTGATCCAAATCAACTCAGTTCTTCCGCCGATCGAAATACCCGCCCATACCATGATGGTTCAACCACTATAAGGATGGACTTCCTGGCAGGATTTTAATCGCTGTTGGCGTCCAGGGGTTCTCCAGTGTCGTATACGTCTTGTATCCGGCCTCATACCAAAACGAGACTCATCAGAAAAGCACACGAAACGCCATTGTTCTTCTGTCCAATTTCTGTGTTCAAGAGCCCATTGATATCGAGTCCTACGATTGTGCATTGCTATAGGTGGTACCCGTAGCGGTCTTCGGGAATGAAGGTTCACTTCATGCAAGCGGTTTCTGACTGTTTGGTCGCTAATTAAGTTCCCTGAAGAGCGATGAAGGCTCACGGCTAACATCATGGCGGTTATTGTTGGAGTTCTTCGAGCTGTGATTTGAATGTATCGGTCTTGTCTCCGTGTGGTGCAGCGATACCGTCCTCCATGGCGCTCAGCCACGGTACCAGTGGTTCGGTAACGTGTCCAAAGTCGACTGATAACACTCTGACTTGTATTCAGAGCTAAAGCCACAGTACGTTGCCGGGAACCAGCTTCTATCATTCCCACGGCTCTGATCATTTCTTCCCTGCTTAAATGACGTCGCCGCTCCATAATAACGTTGGTTTTAATCAGTAGTAGGGAAACAGTAGCACTAATAATGTCTTCAATGCGTCTTATGTTTTTATAGGGAAAATATTGACAGCTGATTTTCATCTTTTACTCGAATTTGATTGACAGTTCCTGTTTTAAATTATGAAATGCACCAAAAAGGATCCATATAAATTTATAAAATCATAAATTTATTACAAAGCCACATCTCAATCACAAGAAATCCGCATAAACATGCTTGATCCCTAGACTTTTTTGATGTGTGTATATCATTACATACCTACTTAAGTAATTAAATTCAAATGTCATTTTTTAAAGATTGAATAAAAATTAAAAGCTACTTAAATAATAAAAATAAAATTAACCTTTATATTGCTAACAATTGATATTTGTGGAAACTTTTAATTGAAATCTAGTTTTTTATATAAGTAATCATTTGTTGGAAGCTGTAAGATTTCGTTGTAAAAAAATATAAAAAAATCATTGTTACAGACACGATTTCCACAAGACATGCATAGACCCGTGGCTGCTGGAACACAGAAACTGTCCCATCTGCAAGATGGACATACTCAAGTACTACGGATTTGTGGTAAGACATCATCATCATCACGACCGTTTCTAGTCAGAAACCACACTTACAAAGAAGCTTATTTACATTTAGCCAACTTTTTTTTTTTTTTTTTTTTTTTTTTTTTTTAAATACTTGCACGACATGTGACCTTGCGCCCACCTGATGGTAAGTGGCGCGCATGGTCCATAAATGTTAGCAACTGGAATCAGACACTCATGTCCGACATCAGTCCCTAACACTATGTCGGCTTGACTAGATGACTTTTCATACTTCGCTTGAAGGACTAGGGACTGATGTTTCCACTTTCCTATAACCTGGTGTCCTTCAAACGAAGTGTGAAAAAGCATATTTATAGGCCGGCATAGTGGTAGGGACTGATGTCGGTCGTCTGAGGTTGGCGTCAGTTGCTCCCATTCTTGAACCTCGCGTATTGCTTACCATAAGGTGGGCGCGGTGTTACATGTATTGCTCAGTATTTTTTTTTTTTTTATTGACTGAATGTATAAGAAAGTTAATAATGCTGTGAAATTGTATAAATAAAATAGTAGTTTATTAAACTGTTGCATAATAAGAGGTATTATATATGAGTGTGTGTTATATATATAGTATCACACGAGTGTTTTAATACCTAGTTATGTGCAGTTTCATACACAAATTTATCTACTGTCATACATTGGGAAAGTTAAAAGAGTAAGAAAAATCACACGAAATGCTATACAACAAAACGTATTAAATGGCGCCAATTATTATTATTATTTTTTTAATGACCATAGTACAGAATACATAAGTCCTAATGAAATGGCGCCAAAACCTAGCTTATGACCGCGCACGCGCTATGGCGGGCGCTGCCATAGACAAGTAAAAATTGGAATCAAAACTTTTTTGTAATCGAACCTTTGCCTTAAAAAAAATAAGTTTTATATAATATGTATGATTCTATTTTTAAAATGAATTATAACATTATTTTGTTAGAGAAAAAGTGTTATAATGTGATTCTATTTTAAAATTTTAGCAGTATGTTTATATTTGTAATTCGCATTTTACGATATGAGAGTAGATAAAATATATTATTAACGTCATATTTGAAATAAATTCTGTATTATTTCAGTTTACCGGCAGTCAGGAGAGTATCCTGCAGCTGGAGACGGAGTCCCCGCGCCCCGCCAGACCCCGACAGCCGCTCACCCTCGTCAGTATACCACTTCACTTACTCGTACTAACATAATAATTATAAATATTTTTTATTATTTTACGGATTCAAGACTCAGCTTTATGCAGTGAGAGTTGGTGCGAGAGGAATTCATGCAAAACTTGGCAGAACTTAGAAATAATTAGGCCTAAACAGGTCTACCGTAAATACATTTACAGAATGACCTTCCAAGACGGCATTAACGGAATCATACAGTATTTGGTTGGGTAGGGAGAGGAGTAGAATAGTGAGAGTCTTGTTGCGCAATAAAAAAAGGAGGGCTCCTTGTAAACCAACCTAATTCGGTTGCAAGAACAGGGCACCATCATTTTCTTCTCTCTTTCCCACACGGATACGGAAAACTATAAAAGAAAGCATAGGGACAAAAATAAGGAAAGTAAAAGCATGTTGAAAGAATGAGCGAAGAAAGATTGACGAACCAGGGTATATAATGCGAAACCTAGACTCACATACCACGATCAAATTAATTAAATACTAGCTGAAGGTGCATTAAAAAGCCGTCGTAACAAAAGGGCATGTATGAAGATGAATGTCATACATACATATCTTCACGCCAAATCCCTTGCGGGGTAGGCAGAGACAATTGAATGCCACTTGTCACGATCACGACATACCTCTTTCGCTTCTTTAACATTCATCAACCTCTTTATACATGCTCTTTTGTTTCGATGGCTTTTTAATGCACCTTCAGCTATTGTTTTTTTTTTTTCCAGACAGGTCACACAGCGCCATCTAGTTTTCGTGGTAAGCTACGAGGCTTGTGTTACGGAAACTAGATGGTTGATAAACTAAATATTATATATATATATATATATATATTTGTAATTATATACATATAAACATCCAGACCGAGACAAATTATACAATGTACAACTTGCCCCCGGTGGGAATCGAACCCACGACCTCCCGAGTTCACGGCAACGTTTGTTACCACTAGACCACGAAGGCGGTCGATATGATCGTGATACCTGAGTCTTCGTCTGCGAGGGCCTTTTTTTACCCACAACTTTCGCATTATATATCTGATTTGGCAATCTCTCTTCGCTCATCCTTTCAACATGCCCGAACAATCGGAGCATGCCTTTTCTTATTTTTTGTTCCTATGCTTTCTTTCATACTATGAAAAGATGAATGCCGACGAATCGAAAGGGGTACGAGTATGTCGTGATCGTGTCAAGTGTCTATGCCTACCTCGCAAGGATGGCGTGAAGATGTCTTTCCCACTCACGACGGACCCGGCACGATGAACGGCAATGCCTCAAATTCTTAAAAAAAAAAACTTTTCGATCGTAAATACAAGATAAAGGGTCTCATTTAAAATTGCTGCGAAAAACTGTCCACTTGGACTTTACGAGTATACATGCTATTTCATTTTTAACTTTATATACAGGGTGACTTTGTATGGTCTTTACGTTAGACTAATATGTGATTCTATTGATAGAAACAAACAACTATTCGTAAAAAACCATATGTCGGAAGTGACAAAATGGTTGATTTCTCCTTACAAATTGGCTATTTAAAAAATTACAATTTGTATGAAGTAGCAAATTTTTTTTTTACATATGGTTTCTTAGCCCTTTTAACCCTGACAATACCAAGCGTGCGTTATTACAAAAAAAAAACTAGAGTCGCCAAATTCTGTTTTGTCGCTCTAAAACGGCCTCAATACGACTAGTTCGTACATCCATCTATACCTACTTAGTCAAAATTTATTTTTCTTATCTCTATTAAAAGTACTAGTAAAAAAACATACATATTTTTATTTCCACTATATTATTATTATTATTGGGCCTAAACAGGTCTGCCGTCAATACATTTATGGAACGAGCTTCCAAGACGGCATTAACGGAATCATACAGTATTTGGTTGGGTAGGGAGAGGAGTAGAATGGTGGATGGTGAGCGTATTATCGCGCAATAGAAAAAAAAGGAGGCCTCCTTTTCTTAAACCAGCCTATTGTCGGTCGCAAGCCCGAGACACCATTCTTCTCATCATTTACCCACACACGATGGACCCGGCACTCGCACGGTGAATCTATGGGATGCTTAGAAATTTGTCTTCTTCTTCCATGCGCACGATGGTGCGCTAGAACATTATTAGACGCATGATTGTGCGAGGGGGTTTGTGGAATTCGCTAGGGGAGGATTTTTTTCACTATTTATATGAGATACTTTTGACCTTAAAGTTACCAATTAACCCTTCAATATCCAAAATATTTTTTGTCGTGCTGAAATGTTTAGGAAAAGTTATAAATAATAATAAATAAATAAATATTTCCAGACAGGTCACACAGCGCCATCTAGTTTCCGTGGTAAGCTACGAGGCTTGTGTTACGGAAACTAGATGGTTGATAAACTACATATTATACTTTTTTTTTTTGTAAATATATACCTATTATACATATAAACACCCAGACCGAGACAAATTATATAATGTACAACTTGCCCCCGGTGGGAATCGAACCCACGACCTCCCGAGTTCACGGCAACGTTTGTTACCACTAGACCACGGAGGCGGAGTCGGTTAGGAAAAATTTGTTTGTTTCTATCAAAAGAATCATATATTAGTCTAACGTAAGAGCAAATAAAGTCACACGGTATAATGTATTTTTTTTATAATTAACCATGCCAACTACAAAAAAAGTCACTATAAAAACTTTAAGACTGAGTTGCATCAAAATGTAGTTTCTGTAAATGTAACTATTAAAGTTAAGAATGGCGTTTTATTTTTATCTTATTGGATTTTTTAAAATTATTTTATCAGGTTTATTTTAGCTGGTACAATCCGTTTTGATGCAACTCAGCCTTAAGCTCGGCATTGACGGTCAGTTTTTCGCGTCAAACCAGACGTAAAACTGTGGCTTACTACATCCACAGTTTTATGCCAACTATATTTCCCCACTCACTGGCGTCAAACCGGCTCTTCAGTTTTCGACCGGCCAAATGTTTGAAGGACGTGTACTACCTATTTGCGGGACATTTTATATATTTTTTACTTTTTACTAATTAAACGGTTTTTAATAATTGATCATTTTTTTATTTTGATAGTAACTATAAAAACAATCCATTATAGCGGGCGCTGTGAGCGAACTGACGCGATTGGATTGCAGATCACACACTCACGGTCAGTTTGGATGTAGGTTTGGTTGGATGTGGGTGAGGATTATGGTAGTCACGGAAAAATTCGTCGCGCGTCGTCAGTTAAAACTGTGAAGTTGGGTTTCGACACTCACGATCAAATTTTGGATGTAATTCACACTTATACGTCTGGTTTGACGCCTAAACTGACCGTCAATGTCCTACTTAAGAGTCCTTAAACTATCGACGAGAAGATAATTTATGTCATAATATTTTATATATAATAATATGTGATAATATTTTTAACTAAAATAAATGACGCTTAGGAAGTCTACTGATAAAATTGTGTAATTTGTAACAGAGCGACCCAGAGCGAACGTTACACCGATGTCGCGTGTTACACCTCATCTCACTGGTAACTGAACTGCAAGCCCCATTCATATTATATATATACGTTGTATAACTATTTTAATTTATATCATTTATTCAAAAAATATATACGTATACGGATAAGTCCCGTCTTCGTGGAATGGTGGCATGAACGCTGGCTGCATTTCTCCACTGAATTGCAATACTGATTCTTTGGGTGAATAAGGCCAGCCCTCTTGTCACTGGGGGAGACCACAAAACGTGGGCCCAGAGTTTCTACAGCAGACAGCACAAATTTGTAATCTTTTAATATGGATACTGACGCCGCTTGCTGGACTCCGCAATTTCCGCCCGGCCCCGCTTTATGCGCCGTCGCCCTGGTGTCAACTGAAGAACAACGTCATGCCATCGGGTCTTTTGCCAACATCTCAGATTACTCTAGCAGGCTCTAAAAGAGACGTAAGAAGAGGTACCACTCGATGGTGGCTAGATCCCTTTTAATAGTATCATTCATATTATTTAATATACATTGCTCATTTGAATAAATTCTTTAAAATTGACAGTGAACATCTTGATATTAAGGCCCAAGTGGTTAAGGTTTAACCTATGCTGTAAGCATTGTCCTAACCTACCATGCTTCACTATTAGGTATTAGGTAAAACGGCTAGGCATTCTCTGCCTTATATAATTAATAAAATAGATATATTACAAGTATAATATAATAAATAAATAATAATTATACCTTTAAAAACAACTGCCATGTGCCCGACAACTGGTTACAATAAACAATAATAAAAATCAACCTACCATACAATGTACACTGTTAGGTATGTCACAACTTACCTTGCTACACTGTTAGGTATGTCACAACTTACCTTGCTACACTGTAAGGTATATCCCAACTTACCTTGCTACACTGTTAGGTATGTCCTAATCTACCATGCTACACTATTAGGTATGTCCCAACTTACCTTGCTACACTGTAAGGTATATCCCAACTTACCTTGCTACACTGTTAGGTATGTCCTAATCTACCATGCTAGTCCCAACTTACCTTGCTACACTGTTAGGTATGTCCTAATCTACCATGCTACACTATTAGGTATGTCCCAACTTACCTTGCTACACTGTTAGGTATGTCCTAATCTACCATGCTACACTATTAGGTATGTCCCAACTTACCTTGCTACACTGTTAGGTATGTCCCAACTTACCTTGCTACACTGTTAGGTATGTCCTAACCTACCATGATACTCTTAGGTATGTCCTAACCTACCATGATACTCTTAGGTATGTCCCAACCTACCAATGCTACACTCTTATGTCCCAACCTATTCTGTTCATCATTAGCAATATAAAAACTTAATATAATCTATGCAATCGTACTATTTTTCTTATCGTCAGACAGATTGTTAGACGACTGTATTGTTAACTGTTTTCATTTACCTGACAGTTTATTGTCATGGTCGTGAACTACAAATAATCGTATTATTATAAATCAATGTGTACAGCTCCATACATATATACATACAAGCTACGACGACGCTTCAAACGATGGTGAAAACGCGCCTGACTGTTATGGATTTCCCAACAACAATAATGTTAGAAATGTCCCAACCTATTTGTATCATTGTTAAGAATGTCCCAACCTATTTGTAACGTTGTTAAGAATGTCTCGAACCTATTTTGCTTCATTATCAGATAGGTCCCAATCTATTAAGTAAGGGATATCCAAATTACATTATGTTAATAAATTATTATAAAAGTTTAAAATAGTTATACAACTGATATTAGTGTGGGGCGTGTAAATAGACATAGATATATAGGTTATTCTAGTTTTTGAATTTTTGTTTGCGCGACGCTAATATAAACCAATTTTGTATGTTTCAAAGTCACCTGTAACTAAATGAACTCACAAATAAATACTGCCAAATGTGTTTTATTCTTGCTTTTCATTTAATGATTAAAACTGCTTGATCAGGGCCTAAAAATGTGGTAAATAATTATTAGAATATTGCACGCAATCGCTTTATATCACCACTTCAAAGCAATGAAATATGGTCATTTACAGAAATATGGTCATTTACAGAAATATGGTCATTTACAGAAATATGGTCATTTACAGAAACCTTAATAACTTCAAAACTGAAAGTAAATACTAATATTTATCTAGTTGTAATTAAGAACATTCACATACTTAGAATACGACCTACTCAGGTATTTAAGATTTATTATTTTTTACTGCCAAATTTTATTATAAGAATTTTGATGTATTTAAGGGAATATAGTTTTTTGAAAATTAATTTACTGACGAATTAAATTTTAAGCGTGTGATGTATATTGGTGACCAGTTTTTAGTTTAGCTTAGCTTTTGAATTGCCTTAGGAGGTGGACCTGCGCTTGGAAAGAGAAGTAGGCCTAGCTCCTACACATTCCCGGGGCCGAAGGGCAGGCATAGAAGCACGCCTCGGGTCAGGCCTGGGAGCAGGCTTAAGGACAGGTTTGGGAGTAGGCTTAGGGACAGGCCTAGGGGTTGGCCTGGGAGCCGGACTGGGTGCAGGCTTAGGGTTAGGCTTAGGAGTGGGCCTCAGAGCTGGCCTAGCACCCATTTATCTCCTGGGCCTAGGAGCTGACCTAGCACTCTGTCATCGTCGCGGCCAACGGACAATCATAGCGCTCGATGATCGCCGGGGCCTAGGAGCAGGCCTAGCGCTCGTTCATCGCCGAGGCCTAGGGGCAGGCATAGCGCTTGGTCATCGCCGGGCCCTAGGGGCAAGCATAGCGCTTGGTCATCGCCGCGGCCTAGGGGCAGGCATAGCGCTCGGTCATCGCCGGGGCCTAGGGGCAGGTATAGCGCTCGGTCATCGCCGGGGCCTAGGAGCAGGCCTAGCGCTTGGTCATCGCCGGAGCCTGGGAGCGGGCCTGCCCCGGCGGCACTAAGGGGCCTAGCAGATGGCGCTTCTCTGGACGCACCAGTGGAGCCAGCTAGTATGCTAGCTTAAGTTTCTGTTGTCATGTTTTTTCTATAATTTAATAGACTACTTATTTTTGTATTGCATGACTGTCAAGGTAAACTGTTAAGCCATACTTAAGTTGCTAACTGGATCGCCCACATTTTTTTATGTTTTTTTTCTTTTTGGGGGTATTAGGGATTATATTGTTTAAATATCTTGTAAATCATGTTAATACTAGTATTCCTTACTTTATCTCTTATGTAGTATTTTATTTATATTAATATCAATTGTATTTTTTTTGGTTCTTTTTTTCTTAAATCATGTAGGAACTTATAGTTTAAAATAGTTGCAAAACCACCTTTATGTAAATGTGCGTAGCGTTGTGTTTTAGTTGTTGTTATAAGTCGTAATGCAAATTTACCTAAGTTTATTTTTATTATTATTTAAGCATGCGTTTTTTTTTATTGTAGCAAATAAATGTTTTTTATCTGCATGAAAATATACAAAATAATAAATGACATAATAATAAGGCCCAACAATAATTTTAAGCTTGTCAGTAAAAACAATATACACTAAAAATATTACTGTCCTATGCCGTTTAGAGTCACATAAATGCCTAATGTCCATTAAATATGCAATAAACAATTTGTATTGAGTTACTGGAAAAGACATCGCAAACTGTATATGAAGTTATCCAGTTACAAATTTTCACCTACCTCCAATGAATAGGATCAAAAACTTAGAATTTTTGTTATACTTAAGAGGGTTGTAATATTTTGCATCTCTTTCGCTTGCTCACTCTATAGTGATATAATTGTGGTAGAGTCAGGTAACACAGTTTTATCACGACCGTATCCCTTCCGGGGTCGTCAGACCACGCTTGAAAGAAGCGGATTCGCATTTAGCAAGTAGCAATATAAGTGGCAAGATTGTCCATGTCTCTAGTGTAAATAAATTTAATTCATTATTGTGTCCCGACTGGGGTTTAAACCCGTTACCTCATTTTTTTCACGGACTTAACCACTACAGAACGGATGCAGTTAAGACAGTCAATTTAACAGTTATTTTGAATGAAAATATTGTACAATTGCATTATTATTCTAAAGTCTCTTTTTGTTTTGGGAACACTAACGTAAATGTTTTGTTGTTAAGAATATTTGTGACTGGACCCTTTAATAAATCAATGTTACAGGATGTATTTTAATTGAAGAATATTAATACTAGGGAATATGGACGCGTTTTTTTATTGCTTTTGTAGACAAATGTTAACCAAACAAAAAATAAAAACATGGGTTGATATTTTTCTATTGATGATTACATCCAAAAACTATAAATCAGTATTACGCTATCTGTATGACGTCACAATACATTAAACAAGTGTGTGTTTGTGTCTTGTTTAAAATTCATTTTGTGACCTGTGAACCTTACCCCTCCTACGCACCGAAAATATTCTAAAGTCCTTACGTAATTATTATTTAATTAGATTATATATGTAGAAACACTAAAAAGGTATGAAAGATTTGTTCATTTTGTACGCTGTGACGTCATAATATTTAGTGGTCTAGCGGTTAAGTCCGTGGATTTAGACTCGGAGGTACCGGGTTCGATTCCTTTTTAATATTTAATTCATTCGTAATATTTCTCGAGTTTGGTACGCTAGAGACATCGACGAGCTTGCCACTTGTCATGATTGCCCTATAGTAAAGTTGGCTAAATGTGAATCCGCTTCTATATAAGCGTGGTTTCTGACCATCCCGAAAGGGAAACGGTCGTGATGATACTTTACTTTGGTAAAGCGTTTTCGAACAGCCAGCGTTTGGTTTCTATAAACAAAATAATTTATTTATAAATAATAATAAATAAATAAATTTAATAAAACAATGCATAATATCTACCAAAGTAGTATTTTTTACATTACATATTCTACTATCAAATAATTAAAATATAAAAACACTAAAAAGGCTCATAAATTTATGAGAGATTTGTTTATTTTGTGCGATGTGACGTCACTATATTCTCAACCAACTGTAAAGCATTTGTGAACAAGCGTTTAGTTTCTGCAAAAAAAATATTATTCAAACATAATAAAAAAACGTTACATGCCTATTCCCTATGAACTCAATATTTGTGACTCCAAACTAGCCTAGACTTATCACTTGTTAAAGTAACCCAAAGTCGATGGGTAACAATGAAATGTATTGTTGGGCCGGTTTAAGTATATCGTGTATTCTTATGATCATATTATTTCAGCTTTCGAGCGACAATTCGTACGCGGAGGCGATGAGTGAGCGCAGCAGCCGCGCCTCGTCCCCCGACCAGCTCGTGCCGCCCGCTCCCTGCCAGACTGCGTGAGTGTATTGCAATTTTGTATTTAATGAAATAATATTTATTTGTATGGAATCTGGTAAATAGGTAGTTTCTTAACAAAAACCTCGCTAATGCTGCGGCTCGTACTGAAAGGATGTTATGGCCCCTAAATAAATAAATTAATCAATGAATCGATGTATATTATGTTATATTGTATCATATCATATTATGTTATAAAACACACACTTCCTGGAAAAATACTTAATAAATCCTAATAAATTATCCTATTAATCATATTAAACACATTTAGGCATCTACTAACTGTATAATAATTACAAACTACTTAAATAAAAATAATAAAATTTAATAACTATAAACTAAACCCAATTTAAAAAAAAACCTTTAATTTTAAGTTTTTTGTGCAATAAAGAATTTATAAATAAATACTTAAATATTGATGTTTATTTTATTTCAGTTCTCGTTCTTCGAGTCCTAGTGGAGCGTGTTTGGAGTCTGCCCCCGGAGCGGGACTCTCCTCTTGAATGTGCCAACTGTACCTATATTGTGTTAAATGTAATAACCAAACAAATAACAAGGTAATTATCCTATGTTATTTGTTTATTGTAAAATACAAACCTTCTTAAGCGGTTACTGTCGCCATCTTGTATTGTGTCAAAAATAACAATTGTATTGTTAAACAAATCCATGATTTTTGTAATTAATATGTGTCAACATATTTTTGTCACGCATTAATCATGTCCACACCAGTGCGCTTTCATCTTCATCGTACGTATGCCCTAAAACTAGTTCGACTACATTCCGAGCGGAACTAAGCTAACAGCGGAAGCTAAGCATTTGAATTTATAGATGATTGTCGACTAGGTGTAGACGATAAGCTGCATGCGTCTTATAAATGCTATGTTTGACTTGAAAGCATATAAAAACAAAGCTTGTTTTTTTACCGAATTTTGCATGAAAACGCCAAGTAGAACGATTTTCAAAGCGAAATAAAGTAAAAAAGCGCTTCAAGCGACAAGTCGAACATGGGGAAATGTTGCCAGGTGTCCCAATTGATGCGGTTTATGCGGAATGTCCCGATTGATGCGGTTTATCCCCATTGATGCGGAATGTCCCGATTGATGCGGAATGACCCGATTGATGCGGAATGTCCCGATTTTCAAACCACTATTAAGTCTCGCTTTTTGTGAATCAGTAATACATTTTGAATTGCACACTTCGATGTGATATACTGCTTGTAGAAGTCCTTTATTTGCAGCACCTCATAAAGCTGGATATTTTATTTTATTTGCTGTCATAAAAAATAATTAATTATAAGTGATCTCATAAAATAATTGCGCTTGCAAGCGAAATCCAAAACTGTTTATAGGTTGTCCCGATTTAATATTAAAAATCCCGATTTTTGGTCTAGACCTGGCAATACAAGTGTTATGGCACAACGCTTAACGCAAGACAAATTGATAGTTAAAACGCAAGATGAACATGAAAGCGCTGAATGTGTCCAAGAAGAAACATACTCTCTCAATCGTTGTTTCCAAAAGGACACAAATGTAAAACATAACTAAAGAGGTTTATTGTAATAGGTATACATTGGTTTAAGATGAAATATTCTATATATTATTATGTGCTAAAGAAAGTTATTTAAATCATAGAAAAATAATTTAAGAAGGTTTTAAACACATTCGGGCTTTGTAAAAGTTGTTGTAGTGATTAGAATGGATATACATCTGGATATCCTTTTCAGACTTAATAATCAGAAAGGGCAGGTTATACCGATAACTAAATCATATATTTATTAATATGGTTTAACGTTTTTGCTCTCGCTAGCACAACTCAATATTATCAAGGATTTTTTCAAGTTTATTCTAAGACATTTCTTCAAAAGCTTCTCCACTCAACATTTCCTTCCAGTTGTCAAACGAAAATTTAGTTATTGTAATTGATACTATTTAAATAAAAAATGGCGTCTTAAGTACCAGCTTGCGGCTGACCTTCAAAATAAAACTTTCAGATCGAGCCGAGTCGACAGTTTTATTTTGAAGGTCAGCCTTAACCTGTTACATTAGACGTCATTTTTAATTTTAATCGTCTCAATTACAGAGACTTAATTTCCGTTTGACAGCTGTTGTACTTTTAAGAAATGGAGTCAATCAACTTTAAAAAAAAAATTATAGACATTTTCGAGAAACTTTCCCATGGAGAAGACATTTTATAGTACAAATGAATACTTATGACATCTTATAAAACTTGTGACATGTCTATTCCGTTATATATTTTAATTTTGTTTTGTTAAGTATTGAAATGTTTATATAACTTAAGATTATATAATATTATTACGTTTTAAAAGCAGAGCACAGTGGTGCACATTTGTTCATTAGTCAAACAATATATACATATATATATACCTGTGTCTCAAGCAAATAAAGAATTTCGAATTTAAATTTGAAAATATATATTTTAGTAAAATGAATTACTGTTTGAACAATATTTGATTGTGCGAGCGAGAGGGGTGCTAAAGCGTTAAATCCTCTCAACTCGAAATTGCTATTAACATATAGATGGGATATTTTTTCTAAAAGTACCCCCTTACATCTCTTGTAAGATAATTTTATCGTGCAACCCTAGTAGGTAGTATTGTGGAATAATAAACAATTTCAATTAGACTAAGGCTAGTTAAATCTCTCTTATGTCCTTGTCCCGTTCACTTGGAAGAAAAGGGATAACACATGCCTTAATTAAAATATGCAAGTAATCGGTACAAATCCCCATCATGTAAATATTGACTTAGTAATTTTATTATCACAAATTGGTACCTGCAAAATAATTGTTTATTTCTAGAAAATCTAGTCAAATTCAGTTAATAAGTCTGAAAATTTGCTTCCTAAACTACCCTCATAAAGAAGTTTAAAAACCAAAATGTCTTTTCTTGGAGTGAGGTTGTTAATTCAATCTTTTGGACAGCCCACTTCTTATAAATTAGGGGAAGAAAAAAAATCTTATTTTAAAGGGATATTAATGTATATATTTTAGATGATGTCCTTAAATAATAAAATTGCTGAAAATGTGTCGACTGAGTGTAATAAAGACAATGTTCAAATGATTTATTAATACTAATTTAAAAATAAATACTCTATAATAATCTATAATATAATAAATAATCTATAAAAAATAATGGTTTACGCCCCTGATGGAACAGTTAGATCGAAAAACTATTCTTGTCTTGAGGAAATATTGCTTAGCTCAAGTTTCTCCATACAACCATAAAACTAAAGTCCAGTGATTATGTATTCTGAACTTAAACGTGATATAGTAATTATTTATATTTGAGAACAATGGCGAGCTCCCATACGTCAATTTCATTCATTCGGAAGGCCCATCCCCAAGAGTGGATATCTATGAAGCTGTGTTCTAGGGGCTGTAATGAAATGAAATTAAAATCTTAAAAGTGTTCTATGTAATCATTACAAAATAAAGCATTGTTATTTTACGTGTGTACTGCAAATTTAGATTTATTTAATCCATACTTCTAATAATGTAATAAATTCTTCTGAGGCCCTTTGAGATAACATTAATATTATAAAAAACCTAACCGATCTACGAAATATATATATTTGACGTCTCTTTTTAAGACGTTTTTGAATTTTTATCAAGTAATATCTCGCCATTATCTCGGCGCCTAAAAAGAGTGAGAGAGAGTGATAGTGGATAGAGATGAGTGATCTAGTGGTAAACTGTCTGCTTTATGCAGATGATGCTGTTCTTATGGCATCGTCCGAACAATAACTACAATCACTAGTCACAGAAATGAAAGAGGGATGTGCAGAAAATGGACTCCGTTTGAATGCGAGATAAACCAAGGTACTAGTGTTTGAAAGAATGATGACAACCGTGACGATAAAGATTGATGATTAAACTCTAGAACAAGTATATGAAATTGACCGCCTCCGTGGTCTAGTGGTAACAAACGTTGCCGTGAACTCGGGAGGTCGTGGGTTCGATTCCCACCGGGGGCAAGTTGTACATTTGTCTCGGTCTGGGTGTTTATATGTATAATATGTATATATTTACAAAAAAAAAAGTATAATATGTGATTTATCAACCATCAAGTTTCCGTAACACAAGCCTCGTAGCTTACCACGGAAACTAGATGGCGCTGTGTGACCTGTCTGGAAATATTTATTATTATTATTATTATTTATTATATATCTGGGCAGTGTTTTACGATAGGGATGTTAAAAGAAGAGTGAACGCGGGAAATAGTGTTAACGGTGCCCTGAAGTCACTGATCGCCAGTCAAAATGTCAGTGACAAAGCTCGGCTCGCCATACACAATGCCATGTTGGTACCAACACTAATGTATTGAAACTGTATATGTCAGAATATGCATGCGAGTAGGATGAGCGAAGAAAGATTGATGAACCAGGTAAGTACGAAAGTTGTGGGTAAAAGAGGCCCTGGTACACCATGATCAAATATATAAACCACTGACTGAAGGTGCATTAAAAAGGCTTTCGTAACAGAAAGGCATGTATGATGAGGTTGGTGAATGTCGATGAAGTGAAAGAGGTATGTCGTGATCGTGTCAAGTGGCGGTTAATTGTATCTGCCTACTGATCTGGCGTGAAGATATGTATGTATAGTATGGATAAAATTCGTGGTTTAGCGTCGACAGCATTCGATTAATATATTTTTATGGAGTCTTGGAGTTTAGCGTAGACAGGAGTCAATTGTCTCAACCTAACCCGCAAGGAATCTGGCGTGAAGGTATGTTATCTCGCCATTGTTCTTTAATACACCTACAAACAAATATATATTCTAAGATAATATTTAATAATTTCAATCATAAAGTTACACTTATTGTCAATAATACAATATATAAGGTCAATAATAAATATATGTATAATGACTTTATTGTATATTTATTGATTTTAATATTAGACTTATTTTATGACTGTTACTTAAAAAAAATATCTTATACATTTATCCTAGTCAGTAAGTTTAATAAATATTAAATACATAAACATACATATACAATTAAACAGAATAAACGCTCGCACCATCCAATATTTTCAAACGTATTTCAAGTCAAGTTTGATTTTTAAGGTTAGCCGTAAACTGGTTCATAAGACGTGATTTTTAATTTTAATCGTTTCAATTACGACTTATTTTTGTTTGACAGCTGGAAGCAAATGTTGAGTCCTCAGTTGAGGTGTCAGACTTTGTATTTGACTCAGACAGAAGATATTCGGATTGTGCGAGCAAAGAGGTATGCAAAAGTGTTAATCCTCTTAAACGTTTCCATATTTATGTATATTAATTTCTATTATCATGCACCCTATATTTTTGATTATAATTTAAAAAAAACGAAATGTTCTAATACCGTAAAGAAACCTAAAGCTACACTAAAATTGAGTTTTTATTTAACCGCACCAACTCTGGTTTTAGTGGCTCGGGATAATAAATTGATAAATCTAGTCTGAAATTGTGAAAGTGTTTGTGAAATAATTTAGTTAAAATTTAAGTTTAATTACTCGTAACTAAATATTAATTACTGCTTTTTATGTCGTTTATAATCAGGCTGCCTTTTTATATCGTTAATAATCAGGCTGCCTTTTTATATCGTTAATAATCAGGCTGCCTTTTTATATCGTTAATAATTAGGCTGCCTATTTATCGTTTATAATCAGGCTGCCTTTTTATATCGTTAATAATCAGGCTGCTATTTTATGTCGTTTATAATGTGCAACTGAAGCGTTTCTGAGCGAAAATTCAAACACGATTTAAAATTCGATTTTAAGGCAATTTAGCCACCATAAGAAGTATTTTTCCAGGAATCAGTTAGTCAATTTTAAACACATTTTGAAAAAATGTCAAGTAGCTTATAGTTTGATATAAAACAATCAGAAAGAATCATAAAAAAAAACAATGTATCATTTTGATTTTAATGCTTATTCTATAATATATGTTAGACCTTCAGATATTTGTACTTATTTACAGATTCATAAGCTAACATTTTTAATTCTATACAAAAACTATATGTGTTGTATCCACTTTATCATCTTCTTGGTCTTTAAGAACGTTTAAAGCTTGTGCTTCTCTCTCGCTCGCACAACATTTATGAAGATTATTCAAGTACACTGAGTACTTTTAAGAAATATTACAGACATTTAGAGATATTAAATAGAGTAAAATCCAAATATGGTGTTTGCTATTCTCTGTCTAAAATTAGGTATGCATTCATTAATTACAGCCCCTAGACCTCGACTGTTGGAGATGGGCCTTCCAGAACTGGACAATTTGGCCTACACTCGCCACGCTGGCCAGACGGCTTGGCGAGGATATGATGTAAATTTTTTATGGCAATTTATTAACGATTCCATAAGTTGGTATTACTGGAACCGGTACCGACAACTTAACGTGCTCTCCGAGGCATGGGAACAGTGGTGTTGTAAATCTATGATGAATGTACATAAGAAAAGTGTATTTCTCATTGGTACATGCCGGCGGGGTTTGAACCGACCTTTGTGGGATTTAAGCTACGCGTTCGTACAACCGAGCCGCCACCGCGTTAAATTAGGTATATGAATATATGTGGAAATCTGTCTACAATGTCTGTAATTTTGGCCGCGTTCGTTTTAAGAAATGTTAGCATGAAAATACCACTTTTTTTAGCACAAGTCATTCGTTTAATGAAAATTCTTAACATTTGATGCTAATTTCGTATGTCAGTACCGTGTTGAAAATTGATGTTACTTTTTGACAGATGTCATTTAACATAAGAAATGGTTTGTTTACATTGTTGTATACTTTATATTATATTTGTTTAAAATGTATTTTAAACGACTCTATGTAATAAATTCAAAGACCATTACATTGTCAATCATTGTCAATATTATTTGTTACTTGTCATACTTGTCAAAAAGTAGCCTCACCGCTCGTTTTTTTTAAGAAATGTTAGCATTGTTTTAAAAAAGTGGTATTTCTTAACAAAAACGACATTTCATGCTGGTTTATGATGTTGCTACGAAATGTTGGAAATACTATAAAACGAACGCGGCCTTTATTTCCTAAAAAGTTAATTGCCTACATTTCTCCAAAGTACTCCAGACCTGAATAATTTTTAAACATGCTGTATTGTGCGAGAGGGAAGCACAAACGCTCTTAAAAAGTCAATATGTAAATATAAAATATTCGAAAACGACTCAAGTTTTAGAATTATATTATTATAAATTAAGATAGTTTAGTATTATAAGCATTTAATTAAGTTTGGTTTAATGGGCGGTTGCTCGAAGGTCAGGCATACTTTAGCATTAACGATTCTATACTGTAATGTTATGCATTTAATTAAAATAAGTATTTTGCTGCATGTAATATTACAATAAGTTTCGAATCATACGATTTTGTTTGGTTATCGCTGCGCTGCGCTAGATGGCGCTTGGCAAATTAAAGGGCGAAGGTTTTTTTCTTGTTTGTACAAATGGCCATTTTTTACAATCTGCCCCCTTATATCATTAATTTACCTTGACTGGAAATTTCAAATGTTTTTTTTTTAAATATTTATTGCACAAAGTACGAAAGCCAAGCATTCTATCACAGTTAAACCTTTAAAGTTTCGCGCACACTCATAATAGTTTTTTATAATTTTAACGGGTCTTTACGCGATTTACCTTAGAGACATATTTCTCCCGACGTTTCAGCCAAGTTGCATTGGCCGTGGTCACGGGTCGACTGAAGCTGCGCGGCGTAGTCTCGTACATACTGGACGGTAGATGTAAACCTACCCACTTATCACTTTATAAGTTTTTAGAAATCACAACACACGACCCTCCACAACGACCAAATTGTGGTATCGTAATAAATTGTCATAAAAAAATACATTAGATCCTCACCAACCCGTCTGGCCAGCGTGGCAAGTTAAGGCCAGAAATTTCTGGAAGGCCCATCTGCAACAGTGAAGGTCTAGGACTCTGTTCTAGGGGATGTAATGATGAGTCCTGATGATATTTTTAAATATTGGCTCCTGCAGCCCTATTCTGTTAATAAATCGCAAACGTTATATAATGGAATCCGTTAACTATATAATGTATCACACTATTAAAGTTGATAGTTGCACGGTCGCTGTCAAGGTCGAGCGCTTATAGAGTTGAGAATTGAGTAATATTTTGTAATTATGACGCAATCTCTGACGTAAATAACGAACTCCAGTAATAACGATCGCGACTAAGTATATATAGGGCTGCAGTTTTGACAGCCACTTGATGGCTAGCCTCCATCTAGTGAGGCGTCGCGAACTAAGTTTAAAATAAATTCGTCCTTATTATTATTATTTTTAATTATTCTTCGAGAAACCGCTTGTAAATTACAAAGGAAAGTACTTATGAAGTCGAAAGATTTTGTATCAACAACGAGACTGGATTGTACTTCAAATCTTAAATATATAAATTACATTCCTAAAAATTTTGTGAGCTAATTGGAATTAGTGAGTTACGCTGTTTTTGTTCTTAAGCGTATAACGTAATATTTTATTTTGTATATAATGAACCCTACAAGTATGGCATGGAATTAAGGCTCTTCCACATAGGTGCGTTATTATCGGTAGGTAATACCGGATGCGTTCCTGCGATAACTGTTTTTAGTATATTATCTATTAGGACGGCTACAAAGTTACATACTGCTGCTATAATAACGCAATAGAAGTAAGACGCTTTCGTTCCTCCGTCCTGCGATATTCCGATATGAGTTTTCTTGGAACATTTGTATTGGGACGCATGCGATCCCACACAGCTGCGAGATCGTTAGTACGTCTAGGACGAAAATTTGTTTTTTACGAGTGTTTTAAATTCTATAATATGGATATTGATTTATTATCAGACGAAGATTTTTTATCATTAAGAGTAGCTATGGAAGATGAACGACGAAGACGCCAAAAACGAAAGTAAATTATTTCATTATTATGAAGGCAGCTACATAAACGAATTGAATTGAAACGAGTTGCACACTAAGACGCTCGAATATAATAAAATATAATTGGTGCACTATTGTCCACAGTGGGAAATATTTTGGTGGCGGGTATAATTCTAATGGCTCCTACTGTATCGTTTCTTAATTGTTCTTATACTGCCTGTCTCTGTTCTTTCTCTTCGAATAAATAAATATACAGTATCTCAATATATTTTAATTTGTACACACAATATTTTGTAAACCTGCCAAATATAATTTTCGGACGATGAAAACGCAGTTGTGTGCAAAAATCATGAAGCATTATCGCAATAACGAATGCGGTATTATCTACCGATAATAACGCACCTATGTAGGAGAGCTTTAAATAGTTTAATGGGGTGTATCACTGACTTTTTATCACGATAGATGGCGCATGATAGATGGTGCATGATAGATGGTACCTAATTTATATTATAACTGTCAGTTGCATAGAAAACTTGTATTTTACGATTTTTAAGAATTTAACTTTAGGATACAAAGGTTTGGTGATCTACTTACCGTTCTATTAATTCAGTATTTTTTCTGCAGGTAATTAACAAAAACTTAAAATACCATTATCGGTTAAAAAAAATAAACATAAACCACAAAAACAACAAATGATGAACGTTATAGGTGACAGACAATGAGGTCGTCCAGGCCTGGATGGCTAATGGGTTTGAGGCAGTTATAACAGCGCTCGTTAGGCTCACAAACCCAGGGTCTAGGTTCGGCAGTTCTCTAGGAAGTGGTCTCACGTTGGGGGTCTAAGCGCAAGACGGAGCGATATTCTGGAGATGCTTGAAAGTGTCCGTTATCGGCCCGATAGAACATAGGTACTAGTAGGGCCGAGGACAAACTCCTCAATAGTAGTCATCTCCAGATCTCGAGCAATACTAAAATACATAAAATTAGTATTGAATACTGTAGTAAAACCTTATATTCAATTGACTTAGATACTAGATACTAACTCGACAAGCTGGTTTACACTAAAACTTATATCTATTTATCGATATTTAAAAAATATAGTAAGGATTATTTTTTTCCTTACAAACTAGTTTATCTACAGTCTTCAATCACATCATTTCATCTTTAAAAAAAATAAAAATAGAAAGGTGTACTAGAGTGTGTCTCGAGACCTCAAGTGTTATGCACAAACCACGGGGGGCTCTCGATAGAAGACCACTCTGAGCGATATGTTCAGCTGACTTTGGATCTTATTCCTTTTTATTAATTTATTTAAAAACTTTATTGCGTTATGTACAAAGGGCGAGCTTAATGCTGCTAGGCATTCTCTACCAGCCAACCTTTGAGACAATACAGAGAATTTTGATTATGAGGTAGGTGCCTTTGCACCTAATAAACAAAAAATATAAAAAAAATAATTTAAAAGAAAAATAAAATAAACTTTTTCTATGATATTGGTCTTCGCCAGAAGGTGGCTTGCGCAGCGTTGATTGTCGTCTACCGACCACTTTGACCGAATATAACTTAATAATCGATGTTGTGGTTTTAATTTTAGTAAATTTTAAAATATATAGTCGCTCTCCTAAACCATGCCAACGCCTCCCCTTACCGCTGCTCTCTAGGCGTCCAGCGCCCAGAAGTAGGCGTTATTAAATCTTTCAGAAAGACTGGTCCAAGGTGTAAACAAGGTACCATTGCCGCTAGCAACATCTAAAAAAAGAAAATGCGTGATACACCTCATTAAAAATCAAATTACACATCGGATGAAGTCACAAAATGTAAGTTGTAGTAATTGTTAGCCTACTTCAAAGTATATGTAACAAATAAACCAATTCAGTATTTTATATTTGTGTCTTATTTCTAGTTTGTAACCCCTTGTGATACACGGAAACTAGGACTTGGATTAATAAATCCGTCTCAAGAAAGTATGACTAGTCTCTCTCCAAAGACATTAAATCTTCAAGAAGTCTGAGTATGTATGATATATATATGAAATAAAGTAAAAAAAAGCGCTTACAGCTACAAGTCAAACAGCTAGGATTCGTCTGTAAATTAATTAGTCTATGACAGTGCATTTAAATTGATTTTGTTTTACGGACAATTATACAAGACAAGAAGGTCAAGTTTTCTTCGACAAGAGAAGAACAAAGTGGGCTTAAAACATAATTCAATTCAAATATATTTACTTATTATTAAATAATTAATTATAATTATTATTATCTTCCTAACTATCTATAAATAAACTTAACCTAACTTTCCACCAGTACTGCAGTCTAGTGTTGCGCAACAGCCCCCCCCCCCCACACTGCCTGCATAATGTAACAAAGAGATATATGAGAATCTGTGATCTCTTTGTTTTTACCAAATGTCAAATCAAGAAGAATGAAAGAGTCAACAACGGGCCTAGATTATCTAACGGTGCACAAAACTTTTTTTAAAGTTTTGCCTTTACCGCTTCGAAAGTACATATGCGAGGTCCAAACTGAAAGTGTCAATATACATATGTTTGTGCCTGGCCTTTGTATATTTTCCTAAATGATTTACTACAACAGTACCTATAAGAAAGAATACGCGTATCTACATATTCACAGAAGAAATGATCAGGAACGGGTTCAAGACTCAGCTTTACGCAGTGGAAGTTGGTGCGAGAGGAGTTCCAGCAAAATCTTTGCATCACTTACTAAAAGAATTGGGCCTAAGCAGGTCTGCAGGAGATACATTTATGGAACGAGCTTCCAAGACGGCATTAACGGAATCATACAGTATTTGGTTGGGTAGGGAGAGAAGTAGAATGGAGGATGGTGAGCGTATTATCGCGCAATAGAAAAAAAAAAGAGGCCTCCTTTTCTTAAACCAGCCTATTGTCGGTTGCAAGCCCGAGACACCATTCTTCTCATCTCTTACCCACACACGATGGACCCGGCACCCGCACGGTGAATCCATGGAATGCTTAGAAATTTGTCTTCACTTATCGCAAACGTTATTAGTGGATTTCGTTACTTACGCCAGAGCTTGCGTCATAATTACAAAATATTATTCAATTCTCAACTTTATAAGCGCTCGACCTTGACAACGGCCGTGCAAATATCAACTTTAATAGCGTGATATATCGCTACCTTGGGGTACAAAAGCCGTAATTTGGCTAATGACTTTTTGTTTACTTATATATCTTTATGTTGCGATGGAAAACCTTATTTTATTGTAAAATAAATAAATATTTTCAGACAGGTCACACAGCGCCATCTAGTTTCCGTGGTAAGCTACGAGGCTTGTGTTACGGAAATAAGATGGTTGATAAACTACATATTATACTTTTTTTTTGTAAATATATACATATTATACATATAAACACCCAGACCGAGACAAATTATACAATGCACAACTTGCCCCCGGTGGGAATCGAACCCACGACCTCCCGAGTTCACGGCAACGTTTTATTACCACTAGACCACGGAGGCGGTCAAATCAATCAATAGAGCGCAAAATTCTGAATAAGACTGCATTCATTTCGGGTAAAATGGTTTATAAGACCTTTCTACCCCAAGGTGTCGAATATAATATAGTTAGCGGATTCCATTATATAACGTTTGCGCTTAAGTAACAGAGGGCTGCAGTACGTGTATACTTTAAAAATCGTGTATACTTTCTTGAGAACTTATATCGTGGTATAGTCTTGAAAACGTACAGTGCAATAAGGCCGGGTCTCCACCAAAGTGGAGACGAGACGAGCGGAGAGATGTTTTTTAAACAACCAATAGAATTGCGTTATTGATACATCTCCTCTCCGCGTAGCTTCAGTGAAGATCGCTGTGAGGAGATGTGGAATATTTGTATGGCGCGATGGAAGCGGAGACGAGAGATGTGAGCGTCACCCTCTCCCCTCTCGCCCGCCAGCAACCCGCCGGCCATCTTGTTGGTACCGTGCACGCTTCCATAGTGAATAATTTGTGCAGTTTGTAGTTTTCAATGTAAACAGTTAATTAATATAAATGAACGTAACATCTCTTCTCGCACAGCACACCGCACACATCTCCGCTTTGGTGGAGTCCCGGCCTAATGCTATGGTGGCGTACTCGCATTGTACAACTGTTGGGAGGAGACGAAAATTAAACAACATAATTAAAAAATAATAAGTTTATTAACTATTATATTTTTACTCTTTTTATCATTTATATTGGTAATATGTCTTTCGCACTTAAACTAAGCCTAGAATTTTAACTTAAAATAAACTATGGAATAGCGACGCGTTTATATTATTCGGTTGTCTGTATTCGGTCACCGATTAGTGTAGTGTTGTCAGGTGGCCGTTATCGGTCACGTGACCCGTTACCTAATACGGTATAAAGTAAACGCGCCATTCATTACCGAAGGTATTGGTTGATATAAATTAAAGAATCCTTATTTAATAAAAAAAAAAAACATAAAAGTAAAGTATCATTACGACCGCTTTCGGGATGGTTTCTGACGCTTGTAAAAAAGCGGATTTATATTTAGCTAACTTTACTATAGGCCAATCATGACAAGTGGCAAGCTCGTCGATGTCTCCAGCGTACCAAACTCGAGAAGCATCACATTTTTTTTTTGTGTCCCGACGTGGAATCGAATTCGGTACCCCGAATCTAAACTATATATTTTTGTGAATGCAGTACAGAATATTTTTAAAGTTATTAAAGGTCTTCGTAGGAACGTTTTTCTGTAACTATAACGGTTACTGTCCTGTCTCACAAATCCACCCAGTTCTAACAAGATTACAATTAATTACAATTTAAATAGAAAATAGTAGTTTATGAAACTGTTGCATAATAAGGAGTATTATACACGAGTGTTTTAATAGTATCACACGAGTGTTTTAAAAGTATCACACGAGTGTTTTAATAGTATCACACGAGTGTTTTAACAGTATCACACGAGTGTTTTAAAAGTATCACACGAGTGTTTTAATAGTATCACACGAGTGTTTTAAAAGTATCACACGAGTGTTTTAATAGTATCACACGAGTGTTTTAATAGTATCACACGAGTGTTTTAATAGTATCACACGAGTGTTTTAATAGTATCACAAGAGTGTTTTAATAGTATCACACGAGTGTTTTAATAGTATCACACGAGTGTTTTAATAGTATCACACGAGTGTTTTAATACCTAGTTATGTGCAGTTTCATACACTAATTTATCTACTCTCATACATTGGGATTGAACCTACTAAATAAAAAAATCACACGAAATCCTATACAACAAAACGTATTGAATGGCGCCAATATTTTTTTTTAAATGACCATGGTACAGAATACATAAGTCCTAAACAATGAAATGGCGCCAAAACGGGCGCTGCCATAGACAAGTAAAAATTGGAATCAAAACGTTTTTGTAACGGAATCTTTGCTTAAAAAAAGTGTTATACAATATGTGTGATTCTATTTTTAAATTTCAGCAGTATGTTTATAAAGTATGTCAATATAAATTCGTTTTGATGCAGCTTTAGTACTAAAGGACTTGATTGAAATTACATATTTGATTTTCCAAATAACTTAATTGCACAGTAATTATACTGCGTGGATTTTTTTATAGAGCATTTTTTTTTATTTTAAAATCTAGAATAAGAATAAAGAACAACGTATTTTTAATTTTAATTATTTCCTAATAAAATCTTAAGTTACGGCGCAGAGAAGTTGGCCTAAAAATATAATTTGGTCTTTTGACAATTACACGCGGTATAGTAAAATTTACATTAGTCTTATTAATAGAATTATCGAACTATTTACATTTTTTTTTCATTGTACACAGCACTAGTACTACAAAAATAGCCCAATATGAATAATGTCATTTGTTTGGAGCTATTTGAGTAATTACATAGTAATATAGTATGTATATACAATTTGTGCCCTTACAGTCCTATTGCTGAGAGAATGTGTTCCTGAATGCATAAATAGTGCACAAATAATTTCAATCCAAATCAATCAAATAATAAAATCCTCCATAATTCTTACAATATTAAAACTTCCTTCTGTAAACAATTCTATAATTTTCTAGGCCCTCTTTTATATAATAAAACCAAAAAAGATGTAATATATATCCTCTTAATAATTGCAAAAAGGTTGTGTTCATCTGGTTCATCATTCATTATTACAGCCCCTAGACCTCCACTGTTGGATATGGGCCTTCCAGAACATATATCTGGAGAATTTGGCCTACACTCGCCACGCTGGCCAGACGGCTTGGCGAGGATATCATGTAAATTTTTAATGATAATTTATTACCGATTCCACAAGGAGGTATTACTTAACGTACTCTCCGAGGCACGGGAACGGTGGTGTTGTAAATCTATGACAAATGTGGGGAGTTGTCGGGGGATTTGAACCGACCTTTGTAAGGAACGCGTTCTTACAACCGAGCCCCCACCAGCTGCTTACAAACATTAAATTATAATGATCTGGAAAATCTTTTGTGTGTAGGTAGTTGAATAATAATGTGCATTTTGGAATAAGTAAATGGTGGAAAATGAGTAAATAGACAAAGGTTTTTATTGAAATGGTATGTTGGCAGATATATTAGGTCTGGATAAAAAAGCATTCATGCACAAATTCATGGAAGACACTGACTCCTGAATCACACACAAATAATTCGTGAGTCAGAGCATGCTAAAATTGTATACAAATCAATTTTACTGTTCCAAATGTATATTGCAAAGTTTTAAATTTAAATAATTATTTAGTAGACAGTTACATTCTCTTGCTGCGCTCGGCTATCAGAAACGCATTTTCTCAGCAGCCAGACTCTAATAACCATAATAAAATTACTCTAAAGCATAAACTATGGCCGCTACGTTATAACGGACTTAAATATCAATACTTAAGGCATATTTAATATGCATTTCTTATAAGTATTAACTACTTAACATTTTCATATATAATAAATAACTTCTTCTGAAATGATCTTTTTTAGCTAAATGCTTTGCAATAATTACCAACCACGACAAAAGGATCAGAGCTGATAAAGTATCAGTATCATCACGACCGTTTCCCTTTTGGGGTGGTCAGAAACCACGCTTATAAAGAAGCGAATTCAAATTTAGCCAACTTTACTATAGACCAATCATGACAAGTGGCAAGCTCTCTCCAGCGTACCAAACTCGAGAATAATAATGAAAAAAATTAATTAATTTATTAAATTAATAAATATTATTGTGTCTCGACCAGGAATCGGTCCGGATTTAACCGCTAGATCACGAAAGCAGTTACAAAAACAACTTTTAAAATTGTCATTTAATATTACATTACATGTTTAGTCGTAGTGATAGTCCTCGGGTTCCTCCTTGATGTGGAGCACCTTCCCCCCCTCGGCAGCCCCCCTCCCGAGGGCGGCCCGAGATCATTTGTCCCACAAACCCAACTCTTTCATCTTCGTCTGGAAGTATTTCTCCAAAATGTTCGCGCATCTAAAAACGAAAATAAAAAAATATTTACTATATACTAAATAGTTACTGGAGTTACTTAAATAATGAATGATTACTTAAAAGCTTGAGAACAATGTTGAAATGATTTTGTTATTCTCTTTCGGAGTGGTCAGAAGCCACGCTTATAACTAGAACTAATTCCAAATTGTATAAATAGAGCAGTAGAGAACTTGTAATATACTTTGTGATCATAGACTGTATAGAATGATAATCTTACTTGTAATACTCTGTTTCCGGTGAGTTGTAGAGTCTGCAGTTGGTACAGATGCGGGTCATGTCGGCGATAAACAGACGTCGGGCCACGTAGTACCTAGCCTTTAGGCGCTCTCCCATCGTACGCAGGTCTACAAACAAAATCATAGCTAGATTAAATTAAAAGAAATACACAGTTGCGCTATCTAGCTAGACTATCTCAATATACCAGCAGCCCTATTATATATATAGACAGCTTACTAGGGAATAACATTACTGACATTTTTGAGATATAATAATAAAAATTACGCTAATAAAAAGATATGTATATACAAATTTAAAAATAAAACCAAAATCTAAACTATACATAAAAATATTCATCCATGACTTCATTATGTGGCAGTGTGCCAAGAACACTCGCAGCATTCACCGGCTGCACAGCGATGCTGATTTGCTGCGCGAAAAAACTGCCAGAGGGCTCTTGTCACATACAGCGTTAACCAGCCGCTTAGACAGTTCTTTAAAGAACTTCTTTGCGGTTGGCCCCCACGGTCCCATTGTCTTAAGACCAAAAGGCACGTAGTCATTAGCGATAGACTCTTATTTGCGACATTTGGCCTTTTCAGCTGAGTCCGCAATAATAATCATATATTAGTATTAGTAAAATGAGGAAAATCGTTATTTATGATCGCACATTACTGTTAAAATTATTTAAACAATATAAATAAATATTTTCAGACAGGTCACACAGCGCCATCTAGTTTCTGAGGTAGGCTACGAGGCTTGTGTTACGGAAACTACATGGTTGACAAACTACATATTATACTTTTTTTTTTTTGTAAATATATACATATTATACATATAAACACCCAGACCGAGACAAATTATACAATGTACAACTTGCCCCCGGTGGGAATCGAACCCAAGACCTCCCGAGTTCACGGCAACGTTTGTTACCACTAGACCACGGAGGCGGTCGTATATATAGTTTGTGCAATGTACTCTTGAATAATCATTCAATAATTACTGATTTGTCTTAGACGAAAATTTTTGTTGAACGTTTAAATTTAGAAAAAATGGTTAATAAACTCACCCATAGGGTATTTTATGTGATCATAATAGTCAGGTACTTCTGCTTTGTCCACCGGCTTCAGGAAGGGCCACGCCGCCGTGTGGTTCTTTACCTGCATATTAAGGCAAATATTAAAAGGAACTTTGACAGTTATTAAAAAAAAAAAAACAGCCTTTCAAAAAACTGACTGCGAGTAATACAAATACAAAATATTTTATTGTTTATATACTATTAACTAATTCATTAAAACACTGACTTCTAAACTAAGTCTAAGTTAGACCTGTCATTTAGGATCCCAGTTAATGCCCGGTTTAATAAATTATTCTCTTTCTTTTAATACAATTTCAATTTAAAATCATTGTATACCTTCATAACTTCATCCTACTAGACATTGTCACCCCTTGGGCTTGGGTAAGTTTTGAATAAAAAATTGTATGGTTCACTTCATGACCACGTGCTGTAGATTCATTTTTTAATTGTGCACCAACGCTGCAGTCTCATCAACTACATGGTATCTTGTCTTGGTGTGGATTGGGGTGGTGATGGATCTGCAGATGGAACGTAACGCGTGCTCCTCGTGCGTTCCAGGGTTTTTACCAGTAGGACTTCTAAGTCTGGACTTTAAGAGCTGGGAGCCAGCTTGAGAAAATAATCCCGCAGCCCAGGATTCCTGTGACGTGTCGTTGTTCGCTTGGGTTCGGCAGCGCTCTCCGATTTCCGTGAGTGATAGAGAGCATTGCACACACACCAGTCTCTCCCTGTCTCCCTCTGACTCTCCCTGCCTTCACTTACCGCGAGGAGGACGGTCCGGAGCGCGGTGGCGAGCTGCTCGGGGTCGGCCGGCTCCTCCCTGTCTCCGGCTCGCGCCACCCGAGTCGGTCGAGGTGGAGGTCTCCACCAGTCTCCCTCTGACTCTCCCTGCCTTCACTTACCGCGAGGAGGACGGTCCGGAGCGCGGTGGCGAGCTGCTCGGGGTCGGCCGGCTCCTCCCTGTCCCCGGCTCGCGCCACCCGAGTCGGTCGAGGTGGAGGTCTCCACCAGTCTCCCTCTGACTCTCCCTGCGTTCACTTACCGCAAGGAGGACGGTCCGGAGCGCGGTGGCGAGCTGCTCGGGGTCGGCCGGCTCCTCCCTGTCCCCGGCTCGCGCCACCCGAGTCGGTCGAGGTGGAGGTCTCCACCAGTCTCCCTCTGACTCTCCCTGCGTTCACTTACCGCGAGGAGGACGGTCCGGAGCGCGGTGGCGAGCTGCTCGGGGTCGGCCGGCTCCTCCCTGTCTCCGGCTCGCGCCACCCGAGTCGGTCGAGGTGGAGGTCTCCACCAGTCTCCCTCTGACTCTCCCTGCGTTCACTTACCGCAAGGAGGACGGTCCGGAGCGCGGTGGCGAGCTGCTCGGGGTCGGCCGGCTCCTCCCTGTCCCCGGCTCGCGCCACCCGAGTCGGTCGAGGTGGAGGTCTCCACCCGGTCTCTCTTAGCCCAGGAATACTTTCCACAGGTATACTTGGCACCTATAATATAAATACAAGTATAAAAAAACTCTCATGTGTCTATTATACGCCACACATGCTACTTTATTTTAAAATCTGGATGGAGTGTTTTATTTCGTCGGTACATACGAATAGGTCCAAGTGGACTTTCGAATCTTCATCTCGTGGTCATAGAAAAGTACCCAGGCACTATTCTAACTATCGATAAATACCGAAAACTTGGACGGCACCGGCGTCCTCGTTGGGGGTGGTGCAGATGGAGCAGGTGCTGCGTAAAGCAAATCCACAAATGCATTTGCAGTAAATAACACCTGGTGTGCAGAATTTATTGATAACGTAATAATAACGATAATAGAAACTAGTAGCGGGATCTGCGGAGGCGACGGGAGGATACTCACAGGTTTGCCAAACTTATATTGACGTTTCTAATACTAGCCGTCATGATTTTTTTTTTAAATAGAACTAAATATAAAGGATTCAAATTATTATAAACTCACCCCTTCTTTAAAACACGTAAGTCCCGGATTAACCTTTCGTACTTCTTTCTGTCGCATGTCAACTAATTTTTTCACTATCTGTAAAAACGCATTAAATCAAAAAATATTTTATGACATAACAGAGGATTCTGGATAATGCCGGGCTTACACGTCGATGTCCAAATGGCAATTTTCTAGGCAAATTAGACAAAATTTGCAAGCTCCAAAGTACAGTAGCATCCGACTTTGGCCGTGTGGCAACCGGCTGCATGCGGCTATTACTCACTAATAAGGGATTTACATGGTATGATCTTGCAAGAGTCTTGCGCAAGACCAAAATTAGGAGTATAAGAACAGGACAGAGAACAGCTGTTCTGGTGCAAGACCAAGACTTGGCCAGTCGTGGTCTTGGTCTAGCTTTGGCCCACACTAACTGTCAGTACGAAATTCTTTCTGCTCGACCGGTTTACAAATAATCATATAGTAAAGTATAGTACCTCTTTTTGTTTCCTAATAACTCCAGTAAACTCTGTGTAAACTATTCTAGGATTGAGTTCACAATGCATCAGGGTAGCCCCTTCGTAGTCCTTAATATAACCTTGGTACATCGGGTTCGGCAGCTTTATCTCTTTGGAAAACCCTTGCTTTTTAAAATAACCTGAAAATGTTATAAATATGCAGATTATTGTAAGACCAAATTATTTAAAATTGTATTCAACATATTTGATCATGTGCCACCGTGCCAACTGTCTTTGTGGTCAAGCGATTAAGTCTGTGGATTTAGACTTGGAGGTACCGGGTTTGATTCCTGGTATATATATTCCTATTATTGTGCACCAATAATATTTATTAATTTAAATAAATAAATTTAATTAATATTTAATTTATTTGTGACATTTCTCGAGTTTGGTAATCTGGAGACATCGACGAGCTTGCCACTTGTCATGATAGGCCTATAGTAAAGTTGGCTAAATGTGAATCCGCTTATTCATAAGCGTGGTTTCTGACCACCCCGAAAGGGAAACGGTCGTGATGATACTTTACATTACTTTTTTGTTCATGTCGCACCGGCGTTGATCAGCTTGGCCACGGTTCTGTCATGTAATCTGCCGGAATTTGGTTACTGTTGGAAATTCGTCGTGTTGGCATTTGACAGTAGGCTCTCAAGAACTATATTCTGTTTTCTTAAATATTATATTATTTAAATAATTTGATAATGTATTTTTCATATTGGGAAGAATATGAAGGCTAAAAAGCTTACCTATAGCGAATTCGTCTGCAAATGTAAGGAAGTGCAGTATATTGTTCCTGATGTGGTAGTCCTTGAGGTGACTCATGAGGTGGGTCCCATATCCCTTCACCTGCTCGTTTGAAGTTACCGCGCAAAACACTATCTCACTGAAACCCTTAAATTATTCGAAACATTGAATCGCTTGTTTTCCAAACAACACAACTCCACTTAACCATTCCTTCCAGCTGTCAAACGGGTTACCTCCAGAGGGATTCTCGAAATTATAAACTCTCCAAATCTCAAAAGGCAAAATTAACTATTTTAAATATTTATTTTGTCAATGTAAATGAGAATTCCCATTTTTCATAGAGAGATGGGCCCAATCAAATGTTCTCGTGCTATAATGATTTCCTTCTTATTTGATAGTAAATATAATGTATTTTCATAATCTGTAATTAATTTTATTTATAAATATACATAACGACAATTGACAAAAACTTTTTTCACTTTAATAATTCAATAGTTTCGATCCCGCCGATATAAATCAGAGAATTATTTTCACTTTAAAATCCAGTGTTTTATCTATAATAAAGTACCTGATCATAATAAAGAACCTAAACGAATACATAGTGTTTTGTACCTATTTCATACATTAACCCTAACCAATTGAGAGTCTTTCGCGCTATTTTGCGCGGAGATGTCAAGTGCAAGTTATTGTTTTGTAAGTTAATTTACTGTGGATATTATTGGTCAGAAGTGGTGTTGTTTTGTTTAATAATGTGCTACAATGTGAATAATTATGGAAAACGATAAATTGGACTTTAAATATGGGGCACAAGTTGCAGTTTATTTTTTGCGGTTTTCCCGCGCTGTCAACTCCCATATTTTACCCGACGTTTTTGAGCTATGGTGCCGCGAGTGACTCCAAGAAAAGCATCAAATTCTGCAGTATCTGGAATTTGATGATGACCTCATTAATTCATTAAAAAGAAAGATATATTACGTCAGACTTGGCTGTATGGGCTAGACCCTTTGCCTTCCCTATCATCTCATTCATCATCCATCGGGAGAATAGAACAAAAAATTAACCAATTGACCATTTAATTAAATTATATTTTAATGCTGGGGTAAAACAAATGTTTATATTAAGTTAAAAAAAATCAGAAAATAATTATGATTATTGAATTATATTTAGTTGACGCACGCTGCAAAAAAGTTTGGGCCTGGTTTTGGGCAATCTCTTTTCTACACGCTCCAGCATTTTTGACTTTCATAAGTCTGTCTCTTTCATAGTATGTAAATATTTGTAATTTTGAAATAAAATCTTATTTGAACAAGTTAGATAATTTGTCAAATTTTAATGACAATTTATTAACGATTTAACATATTTTTTTTTAAAGTACAAAAAGTTGAAAGCTGGTCTTACCTGTAAATGAAAAGTTCTAAAACAAATGCCACCGATTGGTCGTCCTTCTTTGATTAATGCTAATGTTTTGTGTTTGCTGGAAACAAAAAAAAAACATTATTGCACAAAGTACAAAGGCGAACTTCATGCCCGAACATTTTTTTTTTGTTTTTTTATCATTGTTCTGTAATTAATGTAAATTAGGACGTAACCAAGTGTTCCGATAGGTCCCTATGGTGATAAATAATAATAATAATAACATTATTTGACAGATAAACCTTGGGGACAATAACATATATTCTTAAAATTTAATTATATTAAAAAACTAACAGTTCTTAATAACTAATTACAGAATCAAGCATATATCTACAGAACATTAATAAGTTTTTACATATACCGTTAGTAATCATCATATCATTACAGCGTCCTAGACCTCCACTGTTGGAGATGGGCCTTCCAGAACATAAATTTGGAGAAATTGGCCCACATTCGCAATGCTGGCCAGACGGGTTGGCGAGGATATTAGTAGTACAAGGGCATAATACGAAAAAGTATTTATTTTGGGAAATTTGAAGATTCTTAAAGGACAGATAGAGGGATAAATCTTTTTTTTTTCATTCATTACAGCCCTAGAACAAAGCGTCCTAGACCTCCACTGCTGGAGATGGGCCTTCCAGAACTGGAGAATTTGGCCTACACTCGCTGGCTTGGCGAGAATATAATGACAATTAACGATTCCACAAGTTGGTGCTCTCCGAGGCACGGGAACGGTGGTGTTGTAAATCTTTGATAAATGTACGTAAGAAAAGTGTATTTCTCATTGGTACATGCCGGGTGGGTTTGAACCGACCTTTGTAGGATTTAAGGTACGCGTTCTTACCACCGCGCCTGGATAAATATATATATATATATATATATAATTATTAAGTAAGAAAAATATTATTTTGTAAAGTAAGATTACTCACGGATCGAAAACTAATTGAGATATGTATTCTTTGGTCATTTCTGGGAGTTGGTGGGAAAACACATTATGTAGGCCTGAAACAGATACATATATATAAATATAAAAAGTAAAGTATCATCACGACTGTTTCCATTCGGGGTGTTCAGAAGACACGCTTATAAATAAGCGGATTCACATTTAGCCAACTTTACTATAGGCCAATCATGACAAGTGGCAAGCTCGTCGATGTCTCCAGCGTACCAAACTCGGGAAACTTAACAATAAAATTTAAAAAATATTTTCGATATCAATAAATATTATTGTGTTCCGACTAGTAATCGAACCAGGTATCTCCGAGTCTAAATCCACGGATATAACCTCGGATTTAGACTCGGAGATACCTGGTTCGATTCCTGGTCATGACGCAAAAATAATTATTAATGTAAATATATAGGTACATTATTTGTGATATTTCTCGAGTTTGGTACGCTGGAGACATCGACGAGCTTGCCACTTGTCATGATTGGCCTATAGTAAAGTTGGCTAAATGTGAATCCGCTTATTTATAAGCGTGGTTTCTGACCACCCCGAAAGGAAACGGTCGTGATGACCCCACAGCAGCACCCCATCACGGACGTAGCGCAATATAAAAAAACAGTTTTTTTTTGTAAATGGCGTTAATAACAATTTGCCAGTGTCAAAGTTAGGGAAAGAATCACTTTTTTTTATATACCATCTTGAATAAGGTATAGAGAGTATCACTTGGCCGCAAAATATTCTTGCCTCGGGCAAGTAACTTTAGAAGTTAAATTATTAAATATACAGAAATATACAGCTTACAACATTTTGGTGAATCACCAATGTATTTTATCGACTGTACAAATATTTATTTATAAATTTAAATATTAAACCGTCAATATGCGTTATATTAATATAACAACAATACAACACAAGCCTCGTAGCTTACCACGGAAACTAGATGGCGCTGTGTGACCTTTTTGGAAATATTTATTATTATTATTTATTATTTACCTATAAGCCATAGCATGGTTTGTTTATTAACGGGTCCAGTAAGCGAGTTTCCAATCACGTGAAATTCTATCATCTTGCGCTGTTCTTCTAACTTGGCGGCCTCGTCGCGAGGGGCTTGCATTTGAAATAATGTCTGCAAAAAATATCAAAAATACTACGGTTAATTATCCAATCGCCTGATAAAGTAATAATAATAAATATTTCCAGACAGGTCACACAGCGCCATCTAGTTTCCGTGGTAAGCAACGAGGCTTGTGTTACGGAAACTAGATGGTTGATAAACTACATATTATACATATAAACACCCAGACCGAGACAAATGTACAACTTGCCCCCGGTGGGAATCGAACCCACGACCTCCCGAGTTCACGGCAACGTTTGTTACCATTAGACCACGAAGGCGGTAGTGTTGCTATTAAACTCAGAAAACAGATAATTTTGTCATTACTTTTTTTTTACAAATAAATGTTTGTAACATCAACTGTAAGGCAAATGAAATATGATCTAAAATCCCTTCCAAAAGATCCTCTGGTCTCAGGGATGGAATCGAGACTACTATTCTTTAAAAATGTCGTTACAGATTACCAGACTGAAAAAAGAGGCATTGGTTGGAAGAAAAACGAAGTGACAAAGATGTTACAAAACCTGCCCCGATTTCTGCATCCCTCCAGCTTTTTATACTATAACGACATGTGACCTGATGGCAAGTGGCGCGCAAGTGTCATGAATGTCAGCAACTGGAATCAGACACTCATGACTGACTTTAGTCCCTAACACGATGCCGGCTTGACTGAGCATGATGGCAATTCGAGCCTGATCACGAAACGAAAAATATTGGTGGTGCTGCCATATGAACTTGAACACATACTTGTAAGGTGCGTTACTCTTCTAGAAACGTTCTCTTCTTACCGCTTACGTTTTGCGTACTGCGAGTATTGATATAGTTTTGCGTACTGCGAGGATTGATATCGTTTTGCGTACTGCGAGGATTGATATCGTTTTACGTACTGCGAGGATTGATATAGTTTTGAGTACTGCGAGGATTGATATCGTTTTGCGTACTGCGAGGATTGATATCGTTGAAGCGACATTTCGCACGCGTAAAGGTTCGACAGGAGACTAGTGTTGCCCAAAGCAAGACCAAGACTTAGCTAATCTTGGTCTTGCTTCAGAATAGGTGGTCTTGGTCTCGGTCTTGGTCTTGGTCTTGCGTAAGAGTCTCTATATATTTTATTTTCCA
Source organism: Tinea semifulvella (assembly GCA_910589645.1). Taxonomy (NCBI): domain Eukaryota; kingdom Metazoa; phylum Arthropoda; class Insecta; order Lepidoptera; family Tineidae; genus Tinea; species Tinea semifulvella. Next base: position 12,558,991 of record OU342592.1, on the reverse strand, counting down.
ATTGTACTAAGGAAATCTCTCTCCGCGATGTCTTTAGTGTACCAAACTTGAGAAATATCACAAATAAATTAAATAAATACCTTCAAGTTTAAATTCACGGAATGTCACTAGCATACCAAACTCCACAAATAACACCTTACCTTACCTTACCTCCGGGTCTAAATCAACGGATTCTATGCATTTTTATACGACAACCGATTTTAAGGTGATGTGACTTACGTCAGGCCCGGCCATGTAGGCGGGGTCGTTGATGGTGGCGACGATCTCTGCGACGGTGAGGTCGGCCACGTCGTCCTGCTCGTCGTTGACGATGCGCCTCCTCTTGGCGGCGCCGGAGGGCTGCTCACTGCCGCGAGGTGATTCTGCGCCACGTTTCAGCTCCTGCTTTATTGTCCCTGGGAATGAGAAAGTCGTTTAATAATCATTATTATAGCCCCTACATTCTAAGGCTTTCGGAATATAATAATAATAATATTTCCAGACAGGTCACACAGGGCATATACGTAGATTTAATCAATTTAGGCGGCCAAAAATATATTTTTATTTATACCGTTTAAAAATAGGATATAATAGTAAAAAAAGTCGAAAAATAAAATACTATATATAGGGATATATTTAATCAAAATTAACAATTATCAATTTACAATAATAATTTATATAGAAATACTAATTAAAGTTCCAAAATAATTAGGTAAACAACAATAATAGTCTCATCTAATTACGTGATTTATCATCATCAATGATTTTACAATTAATAATAATACAAATACCTAAAAAATAGTAATAAAAAATATATTCCTTAGTCTCAGAATCTAAGATTTCGTGCTCTATTGCTACATTTGGTTCAGCAGGCATTAATAAAGCAAGTGTTTCACTTTAAACTGATTTTTGTGAGGCTTTTTTAAGAGGCCTCATACTCGTACTGCTCAGCAGCGGATCTGAAGTTAATAATAACCTCTGATATACCTATATAATAATAATAAATATTTCCAGACAGGTCACACAGCGCCATCTAGTTTCCGTGGTAAGCTACGAGGCTTGTGTTACGGAAACTAGATGGTTGATAAACTACATATTATACTTTTTTTTTTTTGAAAATATATACATATTATACATATAAACACCCAGACCGAGACAAATTATACAATGTACAACTTGCCCCCGGTGGGAATCGAACCCACGACCTCCCGAGTTCACGGCAACGTTTGTTACCACTAGACCACGGAGGCGGTCAAGAGTATATAGAGTAAGAAATAGTGTGCTGGAGGTTATATTTTTACACCTATTTCAAACAGATGCACAAAGTACGCTATCATAAAGAGCATTTCCTAAGTCTAAGCAGGTCTGCTGTCAATACATTTATGGAACGAGCTTCCAAGACGGCATTAACGGAATCATACAGTATTTGGTTGGGTAGGGAGAGGAGTAGAATATCCACATATCAAGCTCGTTCCATAAATGTATTGACAGCAGACCTGCTTAGGCTTAGTGAGCGTATTATCGCGCAATATAATAAAAAAAAGGGAGGCCTCCTTTTCTTAAACCAGCCTATTGTGGGTCGCAAGACCGAGACACCATTCTTCTCATCTCTTACCCACACACGATGGACCCGGCACCCGCACGGTGAATCCATGGAATGCTTAGAAATTTGTCTTTTTCTCTTCCCGGATTTTAACGAATTGTAAGGTCCTTAGTAATAATGCGAATTCAAGTTTATAACAAGTTACCTGATGAGCTGAAATTATTATCTGAAATGCCATTTAGACGAAAACTAATAGACAATTTATTTTTATACAATTAACTAACACAGTCTCTTTGGCCTAGTGGTTAAGTCCGTGGATAGACTCGGAGGTACCGGGTCCGATTCCTGGTCGGGACACAATAGTATGTATTATTGTAAATAAATAAATTTATTTATTATTTAATTTGTGATATTTTACATACCTATATATAATTACATTTAATTAAACAAATTATTAAGTATGTTACCAACCACTTAAACCACAGATTATAAAAGTGGTTTCTTTCATTGTAAATTACTTTAGCTGTTTTGCATTAGTTTTTTAGGATTGTGTTTTGCAAGGGGAATTACATAAATAGCAGATCTGAAAACAATATATTCGTAGTCAATATTCTTACCTCCACTTATAGAAACAGTAGTATATCCATCCTTGTACTCCCCCGCTGTCGGAGTAACTCGCTCAAACTCGCCGCGACTACGACCTCCGGTAACTAAATCAGAAATACGAGGGTCTAACTAAAAGTTCATTCACTGAGGAAACTAGTAAGTTATTAGTTTTATTATATCTTTTTAAAATAATCTGTCTCTATCATCATACGCCGCACAACACTGATGCTATCTTCAGTCGTTGCCGTAGAAGGCAGTCCCTCACGCAGATTATCGTTGAGATTAGTCGTCAATGGAACAGCCTACCTCTATTTATCAGGCAGACATTATGTACAAAGCACAGATCAGATCATGTACAGAATACTGTTCTCACCTTTGGGATGGTTCCGCCAAGTACCTCACAGATGCTCTCAATGTCCTACAGAAGCGAGCTGTTCGAATTGTGGATGATGCCACTATATCTGGAACTCTCGAATCCCTGCAGCTTCGCCGAGATGTGGCTTCTCTGAGCGTGTTCGGCTATACTATGGTGAGTGCTCTGAAGAACTCTATAACCTAATCCCTCACTCTCCATTCCGCAACCGAACCACATGCAGAATATGCACCCACATACCGTAGTCACCATCGCGTACGTATAAATTTGAAGACTCATACATCCGTCGTACGATAAAGATGTGGAATGCTCTTCCAGCCTCTGTGTTTCCACTTTTCTATAACTTGGAGTCCTTTATGCGAAGTGTGAAAAAGCATGCGCGCCACTTACCATCAGGGCCCAAGGTCGCATGTTGTGATAGTGTAAAAAAATAATATAAATAATTTAAAAAAAAAAAACTGTCTCTATCATCATACACCGCACAACACTGATGTTATCTTCAGTCGTCGCCGTAGAAGGCAGTCCTTATGCAGATGAGCCCTGATAGCCACTGGGATTTGGCTGCAGGTTCAGGTAGGAGCACCGAGAGTGCATAGAGGCTCGCTCCGATGCCTAGAGTGAAGTGCGAGACCACTCTAGGGAGACAAGTCGTGCACTCCTGCCGTAAACCTCTTTATGGTTAGCGAATACACGCACGCCTAAGTAAGGTCATGGAGTGTGACCTACTCGCAAGGGCGAGAGATGGCGCACGTGGTGTTCCCGTGTTCCATCTCCTCCTGCTCACTGGAGGGTCTGCCTAGGCGGACAGCGCCGGCGGTTAGCGGATGTTTCCTAACGGCCGCCACTCAGGCGCCACGGAGGAACGCCGTCAGGTTTTAGTCGGAGTTCTACCTAAACGCTTTTCAAATGTCCCTCCCGGACCAGAGTAATCTGGTAAGGTGGGCAAAAGCTACGGAAAAGAACTGTACATTGTGTGGTGCTGCCATAGGAACTGCTAGACACACACTTGTAGGGTGCGTTACTCTTCTAGAAAAGGGTTATTACTCACGCCGACATGACAAAGTCCTAGGTGTTAACTGTGAAGCAGTAAGTCTTTCTATTGCAAGAGCCAGAAACGCGTATTAAAATACATATAATGTTGTTATTTTATTGGACAGTCCGGGTCAATATTGATCAGACCTTGTATAACCTTTTACATGATGTTTTATTCATTCAAACAACTTTGTCAGAGTGAAAAAAAATCGTCAGTTCTACAGCGGAACAGTAAGTAGTTTTGGAGATATTTCAAGGGAACAGACATGCATCAGAGACAGAGAGAGATAAGGCATTCAAGACCAGGGTTAGCCAACATATTGGTGGTCTTGCTCTTGGTTACTTTGCAGACTCTAACATCTTTATCATGATTCGCCACTCCTATAACCTGGAGTCCTTCAAGCGAAGTGTGAAAAAGCATATTGTCAAGCCTAGTGGTAGAGACTGATTCTTGGACCTCGCGTAACGCTTACAATCAGGTGGGCGCGATGTCACATGTCGTGTACTGTATTTAAAAAATAACAAAAAATATCTACAATATTTATGAATTTTGATTGTTGATTATTTTGACGACCGTGTCGGAACGACGGGTCTAAATCGTGGGCGACATTTCGGACGCGTTAAATCCAGATTGAGTTTCCAGAAAGTCGGTGTTCCATTTACCTTTGGGCTGTAAGGATGGCTGCAGATGGCTGGGCGGGACCTGCTTGAAGTCAGGATCCCAAATAGGAGAATTTTCGCTGAAGATTTCTTCTTCCAAAAGACCCAGAAAGCGCGGGAAATGGGTCAGCACTAGCACCTTGAGAAAAAAATACATATGAAGTCCTCTATAAAGAGTGCTAGATAAAAATAGAGAATACGTTTTTAATAGTGAGGTTTAAGTGTTCAATTTTAAATATTAATCTAAGCTTATGTTGAACTCGTAGGTTTTTTTTAACTTACTCGTTTTTCTGGTGGCATCTTATCTCTCTCCCCGTGACATTTATCCATAAGTTGTTTGCAAACTGACTTAAATACGGCTCGCAGTAGGGTTCGGCCGAATACTAGAGATGTATCGAAATGCTGCAATGTATCGCAAAATGCTGGCACGTGACAAAACACTAGCCACCTGGAAACCATTAAAAAATACAATTAAGTTTTGCAAACTTATTTTATTGAACTTACCGTTCCGTGGGAATCAAATATTCCAAAAGACCACAACATGAAGTTGAATAAATATTATGATCTAAGAGAAGAAATGATCAGGAACGGGTTCAAGACTCAGCTTTACGCAGTGGAAGTTGGTGCAAGAGGAGTTCCAGCAAAATCTTTGCATCACTTACTGAAAGAATTGAGCCTAAGCAGGTCTGCAGGAGATACATTTATGGAACGAGCTTCCAAGACGGCATTAACGGAATCATACAGTATTTGGTTGGGTAGGGAGAGGAGTAGAATGGTGGATGGTGAGCGTATTATCGCGCAATAAAATAAAAAAGGAGGCCTCCTTATCAAACCAGCCTATTGTCGAGACATTCTTCTCATCTCACGATGGACCCGGCACCCGCACGGTGAATCCATGGAATGCTTAGAAATTTGTCTTTTTTACCACCGTTCCCGTAAGGAGAGCACGTAAAACCGTCGCATGTCGGTGCGGTTCCACTAATACCAACTTGTGGGATTGCTAATAAATTGCTATTCAGTTTTTTTTTCTGAACCAATTACAGAAAAAACTGATTAAAATGTGGATTTTTTAAATATTAAAAAAATATTATTTAAAATTTAATTATTTACCTTGAATAATTAGTCTGATATGTTGTTAGTTCATCCGCTGAAGTCACATGCTAAAAAATAAACAATTCAATTCGTTTATTTTACAAGTAGGCATAGGACAAAAAGAGATGTATTCTGCATTTTTACACGTCAATTTTTACAATATTGATATAATACAATATCATTTAAAGTACATACTGGTGTACCTGGAGCAGTACATGATAACCATCATTTGGGAAGAGAAACAATAAAATAATAAAAATTATAAATACAGAATAACGCTTAACATTATAGCTGCTGTAGATAGGCATTGTCACACTATAAGCTAAGACAGACACAATTATAAAAAATATATATGTCAGTTAAGATAATAGCTGCTGTAAAGAGGCATTGTCATACTATAAGCTAGGACAAACAATTATAAAAAGGTAACTTAAAATTATAGCTGCTGTATAAAGGCATTGTCATACTAAACTAGACTTTAACTAAATACAAATTGTATAATACATGAATGTCCCTAATTACTATTAGCTGCCGTACAGAGGCATTGTCAAACTACGAGACTAATTAAAATGCTATAATTTTACCTATACTATAACACTTTATTAGTATAATGTGCAGAAGGATAAACATGGAGACAATTGATCGTCAATGTGGAATACCAACTGGAGATTGAAAAAAATATCAGACCAGTCTTCGAAACCGCCAAAAAAAGTATGATTACTGCGAAACTAATTGACACAGAAAAAAAATATTTAGGATTTATTTACGATTATATATAACTCATTTTCGTCCTATATGGAGCTTTAAACTCACAAAAGAGATTTCCCAAACCAGGCCCCAACTTTTTTGTAGTGTGCCTCAACTAAATACAATTCAATAATCATAACAATAAATTGTATTATTTTAAAATTTAATTACAACATCTCTTTGTATGCTGGGGTAAGCATTAAAATATAATTTAATTAATTAGTCAATTGGTTAAAATTTATGTATGATTTAAACGATTAGGTTCTTTATTATGACCAGGTACTTTATTATAGATAAAACACTGGATTTCAAATCGGCGGGATCGAAATATTATAATTATTAATGTAAAAAAAAGTCATTTGTCGTTATGCTAGGGTAAAATAAATAAATTTTATTACAGATTATAAAAACACAATATATTAACTATAAAATAAAAAAATAAATAATTATGGCACGAGGACATTTTATTTCTCTAAGAAAAATTGGCATTCTTATTTGTTCTGTGAGGTTCTGCTGTAGCAGTGGAGGTCTCAGACTCCGTGTTTTAGAAGCTATATAAGACTAGAATAAACAATAAAATGGTAACTCACCGCTTTCCTAACGCTAGGAGTATCAAAATTCCAATGGTTAAAGCAGTGTAGAAACATCTTTGCCAAATCATACATAGTTTGCCACTCTCTTTGAGGGACAGAGTTGAACTTGTACAGTACAAAGTTGGTTATTGCTTTGGCTATAGACGGCTGCTCGAAGGGAGGATGGCCAAGGGGGGCTTCAATTATTGGTGGAGTCCGGGTTAAGAGGCATTTCCGTATGAGCTGAAAGAAAATATATGTTACATTTGATGTAGCAATTCAGAGGCTAATTTCAAAGTACACCATACACTAAAAGTGACCTTTAGTGATCATATATTCGAATGAAATATACTTGCTATGAAAGCAAATCCTAATGGAATTTTAATTTAATAATATGATAATAATAAGTCTTCTGATTGAACGTTTAAACGACACATTTGAATAATTAAACCAACTAATAAAATATAGAGCGGCTGTATGGGCATAAAGACTTTGCCTCATTCTTTACTAACAACACAAATGCGAGTTCTTCGCGTCATTTTCCGTGGACATGTCAAGTGCAAGTTTTTGTTTAGTAAATTAATTTGCTGTGGATATTATTGGTCAAAAGTGGTGTTGTATTGTTTAATAATGTGCTACAATGTAAATAATTATGGAAAACGATAAATTGGACTTTAAATATGGGGCACAAGTTGCAGTTTATTTTTTGCGGTTTTCCCGCGCTGTCAACTCCCATATTTTACCCGACGTGTTTGAGCTATGGTGCCGCGAGTGACTCCAAGAAAAGCATCAAATTCTGCGGCATCTGGAATTTGATGATGACCTCATTAACTCATTGAAAAGAAAGATATATTACGTCAGACTTGGGTGTATGGGCTAGACCCTTTGCCTTCCCTATCACCTCATTCATCATCCATCGGGAGAAGAGAACCAAAAAGAAACAACACAAATGTAATGAGTTCTTCGAACCATTTTTCACAGACATGTAAAGTGCAATTTATATATACCAAAATGTAAACTTAGCTTAGTGAAGAAATGTGTTCCATATGGCAATAACAATTTATAATAACCTTCCCTTAAGTATAAAAGAATTGCCAAATAAATTATTACGTGGAAGACTACATCGCTGGTTATTGGAAAATAGTTTTTATTCATTGACCGAATATAATAATTATAAGCGAATCACGTGGGACATTTTATTTTTTTGACTTTTTAGCGATATAATACGAGGGAATGGCTTGCTGGGCCTTAACCCTCGGCATTCTTTCTTGCTGTCTCTCCTGCTGTCGTCTGTCTTTCAGCTAGTGTCCCCATCTATCCGAGGTGTAATGTTTTTTGAAGACAAATTTCTAAGCATTCCATGGATTCACCGTGCAAGTGCTAGGTCCATCGTGTGTGGGTGAGAGATGAGAAGAATGGTGTCTCGGGCTTGCGACCGACAATAGGCTGGTTTAAGAAAAGGAGGCCTATGGTATATAATGGTTTACAAAAGTGCCGAAAAGAGAGATCAAATTTCTAAGCATTCCATGGATTTACCATGAGGGTGGCGGGTCCAACAAGATGCTCACCATCTATCTACCATTCTGCTCCTCTCCCTAATACTGTATGATTCCGTTAATGCCGTCTAGGAAGCTCGTTTCATAAATGTATCTCTTGCTGACCAGTTTAGGCCCAATACTTTCAGTAGGTTTTGCAAAAAAATCTGCTGGGATTCCTCTTGCATGAACTTCCACTGCGTAAAGCTGAGTCTTGATCCCGTTCCTGATCATTTCTTCTGTGAGATCATATAATGATAGTTTGGTTTTATGTGGTATTTAGGAATATTTGATTCAATAAGTTCAATAAAAATGTTTTTTCTCTCAAGTTTTTTAGAAATCTACAACTACATAAAACGTAAACCTTAAACAGGGTTTCTTGATTGTTAATATCAGATAACTAACAACTTTTGTCAAAAAAAATCAGCATTTCATAACACGAATATGGCCAATGATACTGTCATTTACTTGTCAAAGTTATTAAAAACACACAACACTCTTTAGGATTTACAAAGAAGTTGACGTTGAGATAGAAAGAGGTCCCGTTTCGAAGAAATTGACAAAAGAAAATACATCAGACCCAAGCCAAACCCATCTGGCCAGCGTACTTATTGAGAACAGGCTTAATTCTCCAGAAATATGTTCAAGCCCATCTCCTGCAATGGAGTTCTATGAATTTATGTTTAAATATTTACCTTAAAGAGATAGAAGTAGACTTTTTTGGTATCAGCATCGTCTTCCCTGTGCATGGACATGAAAAGGTTCTCCACATCAACCACTGCTCCCAACAGCTTGTTCAACTCGTTGATACTGCAGTCCTTCAGGTGGGTCACGTGATCCTCTGCAATTACATAGAACCAGAAATGTAAGGTCGCTCAGCTAGTGTTTCTCTGATTTATTTATTATTATATTTATTAAAGAACCAAAGTTATCAACTTTCAAAATTAGGAAGTGAATTGGCAGTGAGAAGAACATACTCGTATTAGCCACAGGACCGGCAAGTGATGGGTTGTAGAGTCCACAGCAGATATTGAAAGATGCAGCAAGCCCCCGCCAGATTGATGGACAACTTAAAGAAGGTTGCTGGTGGGAGTTGGATGAGGGTTCTAAAGGACCATTTGTATTGTTAATAAAAAGTGGTGTTAATTTGTTTAATAATATGCTACAATATGAATAATTATGTTAAACAATAAATTTGAGTCATCAATGAGCTTGCCACTTGTCTTGATTGGCCTTTAGTAAAGTTGGCTAAATGTGAACCCACTTCTTTAAGCGTGGTTTCTGACTACCCCGAAAGGGAAACGGTTTTGATGATACTTCTAATAAATTTGAGTACATACACGTAAGTTGCTGTTTATTTATAGTGGTTATGCCACTCCTTAAAATTCCCTATATCCAACGTGTTTCAACGCAACAATTCTGTTCAGGGCTTGCATGTATTCTAATTAAACTTAAAAAAGAATTGGATGGCTTTGGTAACTAAGCAAAGGTCACGAACATTACAATTAAAAATAGTCTTGGAAGTTGTGTAGAGAATTATTTTAGAAGATGGAATGTTTTTGCCAAAATTCCTCTCTCACCATTACTATTTTTTTTTTATAGTTCACTTAATCAAACAGAAAGCTTTTTATAACAAGAATTTAACTGAAAATAGTTTTTGAATAAGTTTGGTCCATAGATCAAATTAATATTAGGATAGCAGCTTTAATGCGGTGAGAAATAATTTACCTTTATTAGTCAATGCATACCAAAAAATCATGGGACATGTAAAGTATTTAAATAAGGCTCGAGTCATTTACATGAATACTTACCAAGTATATGTTTACAGTAGCGACAAGGGTCAGTGAAGCTGGCGAGAGGCAAATTGTCTGGTCTTTGGCCCTTCGCGGTGGCTGCTGTGGTTTTCCAGCCATTGCAGTCACAATCAGGGCCCTGTAAAAAACATATAGTTAAAATTCAAATTCAAAAATTTGTGTGTTTTAAGTTTCCGTCCAAACACAATTGAAACTTAAACTCAAAATGTTTGGATTTTTATTCAACTTCTGTACATTATAAAGCTATTTAATTTAGCTGTCAAAATTAAAAAAACTAGTTTCTAAATATAAATAATATAATATAAAAGAATGATAATACATATTGTATGTATCACAAATCAATTTAGTAAATTAATAAATAAAGGATAGCATGTTAAGCTGTCGGTACCAGTTTCTCTAATATCAACTTGTGGAATCATTCATAAATTGTCATTAAAAGTGACATATAAACACAAAATGTAGGCTAAATTTTCCAGATATATGTTCTGGAAGGCCCATCCCCAACAGTTGAGGTCTAGGATGCTTTGTTCTAGGGGCTGTAATGAAATCAATTTACCATTTCGCCATAACTTATTGGTTATCTATCTTACTATTTTAAGTTAGTTGGGTTTATGGCTTGAAAGCATTGTTTGCTGCAGCTCATAGTGCAAGGAAACAAACAAGTCTCCAGAAGACCTCCTACACAAGACACACTTCCTGGCACAAGAATAAGATCATAATTGCCATAATGATAACTGACCTGATAGGGGGATAATACAAGTATCATAATATACAATAAATTGTTGTTACCAATTATTCTACTGTGTAACCTTAAAATTACCTGGCATGCAGAATAGACAGCAAGTTTTAATAGTTTCTTGTTAAAAGGCCAGCTGATGACTTGTTGCTTCCTTTGGTGGATTCGTTGGACATTAGTTTGACGACTCTGGGGCTCCGCACCAGAGGGAGTCCCTGCTGACTGGGAGGCCTCTTCAGCAGAACTTGACGCTCCTGAAACTACTAAATATATTAACAAAAGAATAGGGAAGATGCTGAAATTTGGCCCCATTACCCACATGGTGAATCAATGTATATCTAAAAAAATATCAATTCTCTCTGCAATATCCATTCAGTATAATAAGTAAATTACGTATAGAAACCTTATTTTTGGTTCCTAAGAAGAAGGATAAAAAGATATTGAATGTTCATCTTTTTTGTTGTATGTTGTACAAGTATTGGTTCATGATAATCCAAATTCATCTCAGTTGAGATGTTGCTCCACCAGAAGAAGAAGACAAATTTCTAAGCATTCTATGGATTCACCGTGCGGGTGCCGGGTCCATCGTGTAAGAGATGAGAAGAATGGTGTCTCGAGCTTGCGACCGACAATAGGCTTCTTTAAAAAAAGGAGGCCTCCCTTTTTTATTTTATTGCGCGATAATACACTCACCATCCACTATTAAACCAGCTTGTAAACGGCGAACTGGCTTTCATTCAACTGGCTAAGACCTGCAGACCCCATTTATAATATGTACATCACTTAACCAGCCACATGGAAGAGTCTCTTGTGGGCAAAAATATTCATTTTTATACAACCACAATATGATTAAGTCACATACCTTATAAACAAAAATAAACATTTGATATCTTATAATTCTTAGTGAAACTGGGAGTTAGGAATCACAGTGGATACTTCTCTTGTGTGGGGAGATAAGACATAAGTTCAATCAAATCAACTTACAACCCTTAAATTGCATGACTGTAATGTCTGATTATATAGTTAAATGTCTTCAGATCTAATTTATACCACGTCAAAAATTTGTTACACTAACGCACTTCAAAGAGACCACTAAACTACTGTAATAGTGTTTTTTAAACATTAATCTTATAAGACCATCACAAAATATAAGATATTATAAGATAAGTATCATCACAACCATAATGTCGGGGTGGTCAGAAACCATGCTTATAAATAAGTGGATTCATATTTAGCCAACTTTACTATAGGCCAATCATGACAAGTGGCAAGCTCGTCGATGTCTCTAGTGTAGCAAACTCGAGAAATATCACAAATGAAATGTAAATATATATATTCCTGGCACTACGTATTTTGTGGAGAAACATAGCAGTAGATGTTACTGAGCCTTGGTGAAGAGGGTCCACTACCAGGGCATTTGGCTGGAGCTGAGGCTAGGCCCAGTTCGGCAATTGCAGTGGTGGAGCTCTCACTGTGAAATTTGTGGACTGGTGTTGGTGGGGTTAAGACAGGCCAGTTTGGGCCCACCTGGAGTAAGGCAAGCCTGCTGCAGGAGCTGCACCCGTGGTCTCCCATACGCCACAGAAAAGACAGGTTTATGTTTGTGCATGTCCTAATTTAAGCTAGAGTAGAGTAGTAGTAAATAGTTTTAAGCAATAAATGGCCTGACCACAGATAGGTTTGTTTTATTTAGTTCTGGCATAAGAAGCCATTCCCAAACTCCTTAACATTTGGTACATTAATAAATATTTTTGTGTACCGACCATAAATCAAACCCGGTACCTCCGAGTCTAAATCCATGGACTTAACTGCTAGACCACGGAGACAGTATAACATTTATTTGCTAGTTGGGCTTGTGACTAACATAGGCTGGGCTAAGGAACCCCATTTTCATGATTCTGCTACTGTTATCTTATAAATTTAAAGACTATGTATCTGCAGTCTGCCAGTTCCTTGGCGAACTATGACAGGAATGGGAAGGGTAGAGATGTTAATAATGCTGGGACTGTTGGTGTTGTGGATGACCCCCTTTTAGCAGATAGTTTATCAGCCGCATCATACCTCTGTGAACCACTATGACTCTTTAGCCACTATAGTCTGAAATTGCACACTGCCTCTAGGACTAGATGGCATACGAGAATAAGTGTAGAGTTCCCTACTTATAGTTTACCCTATTAACATAGGTAACATTAAAAGACAACCAGGTATTTTGTTACGGCAATGGAAACCTCGTTTAGAGTATAATAATTATTGTAAATTGTATCTATTAATTTTAAAACTTTGCCGCCAAAACCTATAAAAATACATACATATAACTTTATATAGAATCAGCCCAGCTGTTTTTCGCTATATGGCAACAAAACGAGGATTTTTGCAGCGGAAATAAATTTATTATTTTTTAAATTACATTCTTAGTATAATATATAATATTTACCTTCGTTATTTTGCTGAGTTTGAGTGGAATCAGCTTCTTTTGTAAGCATTACAGAGTCTCCAGCGGTTTCTGACATTTGAGAAGAGGACATTATTGGACGCGGGAAAAGTTCCCGTGTCCCTAAAATGTAGAAATTAACACTGTCCAAACGAATAACACTGTTATTTAGCCATTAAACAACAATTTAATAATATAAACAAATTATTAAAACCTTGAAATCAACAACTGTCTGCTGTCGACAACAATTTTTGTTGGTGTTGCCAATAATCACGAACAATAAAAAGCCGCGGACGGGCGTCCTTTTGGCACGTTCAATAAATTACAAAAGTATAAATAAAATATTGCTAATAAAAATATACAACTATTTAGCTTTTTTTTTACAAATCTTACATTATTCTTTGTTATAATAAAAGTTAAGCGCCTACAAGGTTTGTAATAAATATTTAAATAACCTCACTTAACCACATGTTGATATTTTATTAGGCGTTTTCGATTTGATATGGTCGGTGTTTTATTTATCAATACGAGCAACAATGTCAGAGCCAAAAAAAAATTGTTCGGAACTTCGGAACAGTAGGTACTTTGGATATATGTCATGGGGACAGATTGACACCCAGAGTCATCTATAAGTCTTTTTACTTCTAAACCTTATACATCATGTTTAAATAACTATATTTTATTAGGCAAGACATAACTATTGCTTTTATTAGCGTGTTTTATTATATAAAAAAAATATTTATTCGGGAAACAGACCGGTGAAGGTTGCACTTCTATCCCTAGTCCCCGTAGTTATTTAGATCATGGATTTACGACATCATCGGATATAAACTTTAAGTTACACAGAAAACACCCTTTTAAGTTATTAACTAAAACAAGCCATGTAGGATTTTTTGCAAGGGTCGTTAACAACCTGTTATAAATAAGACAAAACCATATTAGAAAATAATTGGCTTTATTCAACTAAAACTTTTACATAGTATGTCATAATTGACATTTGACATTATACTTTTAAATTTATAAGATACGACATTCACCCCCCCTTCTGTTGATTCTGATCTTCCTTTGAGATTTAATATAAACAATAATCATTAAGACGAATTGGAATGCGTCTGTCTCTGGAAGGACGTGGCTCTGGATCTACAGAGATGTCTGGTGTCGGTGGTTGTTCCGGTGAAACCTCTACAAAAGCTTCTTCTTCTTCTTCTAAAACTGGTTCCTCTACATGTGATTTACCTATAGGTGCCAGTTGTCTATTTGATATAGTTGTTTCTCGACCATCTGGTAGCCTTACATGAGAATAATGAGGATTTGCTTCTAAAAGCTCGACCTCATCCACATAAGGTTCATATTTGTTTGATCTTACGTTCCGCTTCATTAAAACAGGGCCAGGTTCCATCAGCCAAGCGGGTAATGAATCACCATTTTTCGACCTTCTAAGATGGCAGAACATCTTTTCGTGTGGTGAACAGTTAATGGATGTACATAGCAATGAACGGATGCAATGTAGTGCTGTCGGCAGTGCTCCCTCCCAGTGACATGTATCAAGATCTTTAGACTTCAAATAAAGCTGGACGGTCTTCCACAACGTTCCATTAAGTCGTTCCACTTGACCGTTACCTTCGGGGTTATATGGAGTAGTTCTACTGGAAGCAATGCCGTTACTAATTAGAAATTGTTTTAATTCGTTGGACATAAATGATGACCCTCTGTCAGAGTGGATGTAAGCAGGATAACCAAAAATGACAAATATGTCATTTAAACATTTTATAACTGTTGATGATGTTAAGTCTTTACATGGATAAGCAAAAGGAAACCGTGAATATTCATCAATAATTGTGAGGATATATTTATTTTGAGTTGTACTTGGTAGAGGTCCTTTAAAATCAATGTTAAGTCTTTCAAAGGGTGCTATTGCTTTAATAAGTTGCCCTCTACATTGACCGTAACGAGGCTTGACTTCCGCACAGACAGTGCAGGTATTAGTCATGCTTCTAATGTCAGATACTGAGTATGGGAGATTTTTAGTACGAACCCAATGAAGCATTCGAGTTACACCAGGATGACATAAAGAATTGTGGAGATCTTGCAAATGTCTTACAGAGTTGACGTTAGCACAAACTCTGGAAAAAGCATCAGCCACGATATTTTCTTTTCCTGATCTGTAAATAATATCAAATTTATAACAAGAAAGTTCTAGTCGCCATCTTTCAATTTTTTCATTTTTTATTTTACTTGAGTTAGTTTGATTAAACATAAAAGCAACAGATTGTTGATCCGTTATAAGTAGAAAATGTCTTCCAATGAGATAATGTCGCCATTTTCTGAGTGATTCTACAATAGCCGCAGCCTCTTTTTCTATGGCCGAATGATTATGTTCTGAGCTTGATAAAGTACGTGAAAAAAATGCGACAGGACGTTTATTTTGAGATAATGTTGCTGCAATTGCATGTTCAGATGCATCAGTTTCTACCGTAAATATTTCGTCTTCATCAATAGCTGTAAGTGTTGATTTTGCTATGTCTGCTTTTAATGATTCGAAGTAAGGTATTAAGATCATCATTTATAGGAAAATTGGTAATATGAGTAAAACGATTTATTTTCTCAGAAAAATTTTGTATCCATTTCGAATAATGTGCAAATATACCAAGAGTTCTTTTGAGTGCAGCAGAATCCGAAGGGACAGGAAGATTTAATAACGGTGCAAGACGTTCTTTGTCTGGTTTAATAATATTATTTTCAATTGTATAGCCAAGTAAGTTAATTTTAGTAGTTGCAAATGTACATTTATCTTTGTTTATAGTTAATTGATATTTCATAACTGTATTCATGAAACATTGCAAATTATTATCATGCTCATGTTGATTTCGTCCGCATATAGTGACATCGTCCAAGTATGCAAAAGTGCCATTTAGTTTTTCTGTACGTATGATATGATCGATAGCTCGCTGAAAAGCAGAAACTCCATTTGTCACGCCGAATGGAATGCGTGTAAATTGATAGAGATTACCGCATGCTTCAAATGCGGTGTAGTTTCGTTCTCGTTGTAATATTGGGATTTGATGATAAGCACTTTTGAGATCTATTTGAGTAAAAAATCTATATTTTGCAATTTTTGCAACAATATTTTCAATATTAGGTAATGGATAAGCATCTAATTCGGTGTATTTATTAATAGTTTGAGAATAGTCAATCACAAGACGTTTTCTATGCGTTAAACTATTAGTAACTAAAACTTGAGCACGCCAAGGTGATACACTAGGCTCAATAATGCCATCGTGTAGTAGTTTTGATACTTGATCGCTTATAAATTTCTCGTCTTCATAAGTATAACGCCTTGATTTAATAGCAACAGGTTTAATGTTCTGTGATAAACTGGTAAATATTGAGACAGGTGGTATTAGAGCTACCATTACATTACATATTTTTAAAGGTTCTCGAGGTCCGCCAAATTCAAGTTCAACTGAAGTATGATCATTGAAAATATCATGTCCCAGTATAATATCAGCGCAAAGGTTATTAATTACCAAGAGTGTTATGTTATTATAAATATGTTGTTTCAGTTGTATAGTAGCTTTACATGTTCCTTCAACATTTGACACATGATTCAATGAAGCCAAAGTGATAGTTTTGTGACAAGGATTAACTTTTATATTAGTCGCTTGACAAAGTTTTGTATCTATAAAACTCACTGAGCTTCCTGTATCAATTAAAGCTTCAGCTGCTATGTTATTTATAATTATAGGAACTGTAGCTTTTGCTAAGCATGACGGGGTTGCTGCAGAAATTACAGATAAGTGTGGAGATTCCGGAGATTGTTCAGTAGAGATAGCGTGAGCTCTAAAATTCGAGGCATTACCAGTTGGTTTTGATCTACATACACTTGCGTAGTGTCCTGTCTTAGTGCACAGTTGACATGTCGCGTTAGCAGCAGGACACCTTATTCGCGGATGAACCTTCCCGCCACAAAAAAAACATCTTCTTTTATATGTAGAAGTGACAGCTAGTGTATTCTCATCAGTAATTTCATTTTGAGTGTTCGATTGGATATCTGCAGCATTTAGCGTAAAATTATTATTAAAAGATTTAGAATTCTTATCAGCCATCTCTAATGACATAGCTTGATTATAGGCTTGGTCCAGTGTTAATGATAAATTTTCTAACAATCTCTGTCTAATTGCTTGTGAATGTATACCAGCAATAAATGCGTCTCTTATGTATTCACATTGATATTCTTGAGCAGAGACATTTTTAAAGTTGCAGTTTTGAGCCATTAATTTAAGTGTATGTAAATACTGATCGATAGTTTCATCAGAGCGTTGCTTTCGGGAAGCTAGCGTATGACGAGCATGGATTTCGTTCCGTGGTTTGACATAGATATCGTTAAGTTTAGAAAGCGCAGAAGTATAGTCAGAACAATCCAGTATGTTAGCAAAGACAGTTGGTGATAAGTGATTGATAAGTAATTTAAATTTTACTGATTCCTTACATGGAGTTGGATCTTCTTGCAAAAAGTTTTCAAATGTATTTTTCCAATGAATCCATTGAATCTCCGCCGTAGTAGTACTCGGGTCGATGTCAAATCGTTCAGGACGTAGAAATCTTGAGATACTGGGAGCGATAAGTGGCGCAGGGCTTGAACTACTGCTTGACTCGTTTTTAGACATATTAATACTATAAACAGATACTTTGTTTAAATAGACAACTGGCACCTATAGGTAAATCACATGTAGAGGAACCAGTTTTAGAAGAAGAAGAAGAAGCTTTTGTAGAGGTTTCACCGGAACAACCACCGACACCAGACATCTCTGTAGATCCAGAGCCACGTCCTTCCAGAGACAGACGCATTCCAATTCGTCTTAATGATTATTGTTTATATTAAATCTCAAAGGAAGATCAGAATCAACAGAAGGGGGGGTGAATGTCGTATCTTATAAATTTAAAAGTATAATGTCAAATGTCAATTATGACATACTATGTAAAAGTTTTAGTTGAATAAATTGTTATAAATAAGACAAAACCATATTAGAAAATAATTGGCTTTATTCAACTAAAACTTTTACATAGTATGTCATAATTGACATTTGACATTATACTTTTAAATTTATAAGATACGACACAACCCGCTGAGCAAATCCTTTGCCACATATGGTGAATTAAAATTAAAACAACTTGCTACAAATACATGAAGAATATAATTTCAAAATGTATAACTTACCATAGTTATACACAAAACATTGAGAAACATTATATAACCCTATATCACATTTCTTGCAGGTTTTTTTTGTTTTATTGTTGCACACTGCACACCGAGGACGTCTTCTTTGGCCGACAATTATGGTCTGCTGAACAAAAACGTACCGAACTCGGTATCTGTCTAGGTATTATGGACGTACCTCTTGGATGTGTTTTGGGTGTACCTTATTAGAAAAGTTCTACAACAGTGTTTTTATTTAAATAAATAAAAATTAAAGGTTGTTGGGTCGTTGACGACCCTTTGGGCATATATAGGTTAAGTTTTTCGTTTTGAAAGTCGTTCGACTTTTTTATTTTATTTTTTATACTAGCACGACATGTGACCTTGGGCCCACCTGATGGTAAGTGGCGCGCAAGGTCCATAAATATTAGCAACTGAAGTCAGACACTCATGACTGACATCAGTCCCCAACACTATGCCGGCTTGACTAGATGCTTTTTCACACTTGAAGGACTCCAAGTTATAGGAAAGTGGAACAACAGAGGCTGGAAGAGCATTCCACATCTTTATTATGCGACAGATGTATGAGTCTCCAAATTTATATGTACGCGAAGGGATGGTGACTGCGGTATGTGGGTGCATAATATTCATAAGCAGACTTGGCGTTTGTCTATGGTTTTCATACAAAATACGGTAAAAAAGCCAGCTTTGCTTTCAAGCCGAACATAGGATTATGTCTTGTACTAATAGTGTCTAAACTTTTTACTATTCCACTAGTGATACTGTCCTTATCGCGGTCCAAATATAATAAATAATAATAACATAACCTACTAGGTTTTACCCAAATTAGTTTATTGGTCGATATGTAAAGTTATTTACAAGTCGTAAAACTTAGTTATCTCTCGGGTAATACTCGATTTGACTTACCTAATAAAAGCACACAATATCGGTGCGCAGACGCATTGAGCTTTGAGTCATGGCCGCGATCGTTACAATGTATCTCAGGACTTTTTTATTAATATTTATAATTCAATCTGTGAAGTGTGATACGAAAACGAGTCTAGTTTTTGTAATAGACAACACTGGGTCTATGTACGATGATATCGAGGAGACAATAAAAGCGTCCAAGGAGATTTTAAAAATTGCTGTAGAAGATAAGATGTCGAAAATCGAAAATTTTGTGCTTGTTACATTTAATGATCCATGTAAGTGAAAACTTGTTTATTTTCGAATATTCTGGCAAATTGTATCGTATATGTATAAGAAGGTTTAACGATTGTGTTTACCTCTCGCTCCCACAATCCAATATTTTCAAAGATTTTTTAAGGCTGAGTGCACTTTTGAAAAACGTTAAAAATTACGGACATTTTGGACATATTTTTACTTTCATATACCAAGAAAAAAATGAAAAAAAAAAATTATAACGACTTTCCTTTATATTTTATTGTCACAAATCTATAAAAAGAAGACAAATGAGAAAGCCCATTTTTCTTAGAGAAATGATCCCAATAAAATATTCTCGTGCCATAACGATTTCTTTTCAATTTGATAGTTAATATATTGTGTTTTCATAATTTGTAATTAATTTTATTTATTTTACCCTAGCATAACGACAATTGACAAACACTTTTTTTACATTGATATATACGACTATTAATATAGTATCGATTCCGCCGATATAATTGGAGAATTATGTACATTTTAAAATCCTGTGTTTCATCTATAATAAAGTACCTGGTCATAATAAAGAACCTAATCGTATAAATAGACAAAGCACTATTTCAAACCTAAATTTTAATCAATTGACTATTCAGTTAAACTAGTTTAATGCTGGGGTAAAAGAGATGTTGTAATTAAATAAAAAAAAACACAATTAATTGTTATGATTATTGAATTGTATTTAGTTGAGGCACGCTGCAAAAAAGTTGGGGCTTGGTTTTGAGCAATCTCTTTTCTTAACATTGCCATGAGGGTGCCAGGTCGATCGCGTGTGGGTAAGAGATAAGAAGAATGGTGTCTCGGGATTGCGACCGACAATAGTCTGGTTTAAAAAGGTGGCTTCCTTTTTTATTTTATTGCGCAATAATAAGCTCACCACCTTTCCTTACCCAACCAAATACTGTATGATTCCGTTAATGCCGTCTTGGAAGGTCTTTCCATAAATGTATTGACAGACTTCCTTTACAAATGTGGTCAACATTTTATTTGTAGTCAATCTAGAAAAGTTCTTGCAAAAGAAATACTTACTGCGTTACTAAAATTATATCACTAAAATGTCCGTGATTTTATTTCCTAGAATATTAATACACATTTTTCAAAAGTAAAAGTAAAGTATCATCACGACCGTTACCCTTTCGGGGTTGGCAGAAATCACGCTTATAATAAGCGGATTCACATTTAGCCAACTTTACTATGGGCCAATCATGACAAGTGGCAAGCTAGTCGATGTCTCCAGCGTACCAAACTCGAGAAATACCGAAAATAAATTAAATATTAATTAAATCTATTTATACACTCTCACTTGTTTTTTTTTTAAATATTGGTTTGTGAGAGCGAGAAGAATGGAAAAGCTTTAAACGTAAGCGGTACGCGAGGTACAAGAATGGGAGTAACTGACGCCAGCCTCAGACGACCGACATCAGTCCCTACCACTATGCCGGCCTATAAAGATTCTTTTTCATACTTCGTTTGAAGGACTCCAGGTTATAGGAATGGGGAAACACACAGGCTGGGAGAGCACTCCACATCTTCAGCGTGCGACAGATGTAAGAGTCTCCAAATAGTTTATAGCGATAGTGACTACGGTATGTGGATGCATATATTGGCATGTGCGAGTGGTTCGGTTGCGGAATAGAGAAGAAGGGATAAGGTTGTGAAGCTCTTCAGAACATTCACCGTAGTATAGCTATAAAAGTTACCAAGTATCTTTCGGGATAATTTAGAAAAAGTTTATCTGTATGTGATTTTATCCTTCATGAGGATTAGAGAAATTATTTAATACTTTTTATTCCCTTATATAAACATGGTAGGTACATTAAAATTGTTTTTTTTTTAATAAATGAACAATGATTTTAGTTGTTGAAACGGTTAGCGTAACAGATGATGCTAGTGAATTTTCGTACGCGCTCCGAGGACTGGAAGTATATGGTGGTGCCGATTGTCCAGAGATGTCCATGACTGGAATCGAACGGGCTCTGCAAGTCAGTCTGCCGGGCTCCTTCATCTACGTTTTTACTGACGCCTCGGCCAAAGATCATATAGAGAAAGCTGAGGCTGTCAAGGTGCTGTCGCAAACAAAAAAGAGTAAGGTATGTTAAAATAAAAAACAGGAATGTTTATTTGTCTGGACCGTCGAAATATTTTCCAGATATCATTAATATTGATCTGCTGCAGATTAAATATATAAGGAGATCGTGTAAGAAGCCAACAACCCTCAAGAGAATCAAAGCGACGACAATCGTCTCCGAATTAATTAATCTATGGAATTGCATTCATCATCTATTACTGTAGTAGTATTTATCTGGTAATGACGAAGGCTGTTCTTTGCTATCATTCATTCGCTATCATGCCATGCCATTATTATTTTATTTATTACATCCAATAACAGTTTTTTTTTTCGATGGGACAGTCAAACCCTCAAAACCGGATGACCTTAAAAACAATAAAACAACAACATTTACCAAAAGTTAATAGATAAATGATTGATTTTGATTTTGAAAAGAAATGGTTTTCAGAATGCTGCTGTCACTACGTCTTAGGCGCTGCATCAGTAAAGCTGCCTTTATGCGACGGATTGCATATAAGTCATAATATGTCCGCGCCTCTGCCAACATACCCGACGCACTGCAGTGACTCGGCAGTTCCATCAGCATTCTGAAGGCATTGTTGTACTGCAGGCGCAGGACTTTGTAGGTCCGGCGCGCATACGACTCCGACACAGTCCGCTCGAGTAGAATCAAATAATTTATAATTTCTAACAGTTATATATCAATATATATAAGTTTCAATCAGGGGCCTGAACAAGGGTCTCTGGAATGCCGGGATTTCTAGATACACTAAAAAGAGAAGTTTAAAATGTGTTTAGTGTCTGTGTATTGTGTATTAGTGTGTTTGTGTTTTGTGCGTGCGTGTGTGAGTGGGTGTGTATGTTGGTTTTATTATTTTATCGTTTATATTAGAAGCAGATTTTCGGTATTATCATAGTCAATAAGAAGTAAGCGAAGCCATTAATTGCTCCAGTTCTTATAATATTTATTATCTTATTGTGCAAAATAATGATACGTTTTGCTGATAAGAAAACAAGTCCGTATTACTAATTCTTCGAACTAGACATTGAACTTATTGACCTCTTAATTTCTGAATTCGAAAACTTTTATATTCTTAACCTTAACTGAGAATACTAATGTTGGTTACTCCACTGTCGCCAAAGAAAGAGGTCAAGTTTTTCAATATTTATTATCAAATAAATATCTCTATGTCCCGTCTGGCCAACGTGGCGAGTGTAGGCCAAATTCTCCAAATATATGTTCTAGAAAATGTTGAGATAATTTTTTTATTTTTTTTGTAATTACAGCCCCTAGAACACAGCGTCCTCTGTTGGATATGGGCCTATATCCAACAGAGGACGCTGTGTTCTAGGGGCTGTAATTACAAAAAAAATAAAAAAAATATCTCAATATATGGCTAAGATAGCCACATTTAATGATAAGAACAGCAATTATCAAAATATTTTAAAAATAATAACTCGCACTTTGATCTTTTCATTACTATGTGTTCCTTGATTATGTACCTATTATTTTGGATTTTGCATACATTAGCAACAGATTAGATTAATTTAAGCTTTAAGTTTTAATTAAATTAAATTATTTAAATTGTAAATATTACTATCACTAACCTCCTAACCCAACGTCTGCCTGTTCGCAAATAACTCAAAAACTACTACACCGATTTTTATGATGTTTACACCTATGAATAGAGTGGTTCACGATGAAGGATTATATACTAAATCATATAGGATTATATAATAAATAATATAAATTTGCTAAGTTTTTGTAACATTATCAATATTTCCTCCAGTGTCGGGAAAAAATAAGCCGCCTGGGAGGTTTCGACGAAAACGCTGCTTAAACCCTTTAAGATATAACAAAATATAGTATAGTGAAATTGCGTATCTTATATAGGTGTACAGAAAAGTCCGCGATGGCATATGTCTATCTCTTAAGGATAACATACTATTTCCATTTTAATACTTAAAAAAAATGGGAAATTATAAAGCGGTAATTGGAAATCTATTTACACAAATACTGTATTAACCCTTAGCATTATACTTTAGTTGGCTTGAGCATATCAAGAAGATTATTTTTTCCCTTTACACCATGTAAATTAAATGAAATTGGTTCAAAAATATGTCAACCTCACATATGCAAGTGTGGTTCTCAAGTTGATGAAATGGGTCTACACGGGCTTAGTTGTCAAAAGAGTGCAGGCAAATTCTCCAGACACCAAGCCTTAAATGAGTTTATAAAGAGAAGTTTATGGTCTGCTAAAATCCCGTCCGTCCTTGAACCATCAGGACTTTCACGTAGTGATGGTAAAAGGCCGGATGGTATGTCTCTTGTACCATGGAGTGAGGGAAGATGTCTTGTTTGAGATGCCACCTGTGTGGATACCTTTGCCGCTTGCCACATTTCCTCTACATCAAAAAAGGCCGGTTCGGCTGCTCATACAGCCGAATTTAGAAAGCACATCAAATACAATAGCATTAAACAAAATTACAACTTTGTGGCATTTGTGGTTGAAACAATGGCGGTATATTCTCTTGATACCCACAAATTCATAAAAGAGCTGGGTAAACAAATTTTTCAAGAGTGTGGCGATCCCAAATGCCATAACTACCTAAAACAGAATATGTCCATAATAATTCAACGAGGAAATGCGGCGAGCGGTTTAGGTACCCTCCCTGGTGGTAAGCCCTTAGTTTATTTTGTAGAATAGCTTTAATTTCATAGGTATTTTTAATTTTAGTTCTATTTATAATTAGTTTTTTAATCAATTTTATTTTAATATTTTTGTATCTAATATCGAATAAATTTTAAAAATTGTAATTAAATGAATACCTTAGGAGATATAGAAAAGACCAAATAATGCGAAACGAAATTAATTTCGTATCGCTGTTTACCTTAACCTTATTGATTTTTGAAGTGCAAACGAGTTATAATCACTCCCTTTGGCTACTGCACGTGTATGCATCTGGTGTGCCCGGGCTTCAATATAAGCAAATGTTAATATCCTCAATGTAATGCGGAAGTCGGTATTGACAATAATAAATAATTAATAAAAACAACTTCGTACTATTCCTGGTAAGCTGTGATCTCATTGGTAGAGGCTTACGATGACTGAATGATCTAATGCAACAAATTTGTAATTACTAAAAACACGACTCGGACCTTATTTTTAACATAAATAAGGCACACAATTTGATGGTCATAATTGATCGTTCTAGAAGCTTTAGGTAATATTCTGAGTAAAGCGACAAAGTAGAGGATATATTTTCTGGAACGCAATGCTAAAAGTGCTAAATTTACCCTTACATATTATTACATACACTAAATACTAACAATATACTAAATTCTAATAAATACAAGATAATCACTACATATATAGATACATATGTGATAGATACTTACTATTGTTGTAAATTGTGTTAGGAGATGTACATAGAGCATTTTAAGAATAGAATATTTAAAATTATTATATTATTATTTAAATAGGTAGGTAAGTGCCAAATTGTTACAAAATTGTGGGGACATTTTGCCCATTGTTCTTTACCACATATACCAAAGTATATAGTAAATAATTTGGAAAAGAGCTGCCAGCGAGGCGGATGGTAGGATACTTAAAGTGCCATACATACCTATTATAGGTATAGCTTCTATATAGGAATAGTATTACATCCGAAATTCAATTTTTAAACGCGCCACCAATAAACTGCGCGCTTCAATAAAAAAATATTATGTATTTTGTAACTAGTTTACCATACGATATATAGGCATGTACTAGAAGATACAACATATTAAATTTCTTTTCTCACTAAGATTGTATAGGTATAGGCACCGGGTTCGATTCCTGGTTGGGACACAAAATTATTTATTAATGTAAATAAATACATTTATTTAATTTATTTGTGATATTTCTCGAGTTTGGTACGCTGCGCTGGAGACATTTACGAGCTTACCACTTGTCATGATTGGCCTATAGTAAAGTTGGCTAAATGTGAATCCGCTTATTTAAAAGCGTGGTTTCTGACCACCCCGAAAGGGAAACGGTCGTGATGATACTTTTTACTAAGGTTGTATAGTTGGCTTGTTGACAACAATGACCGACATGTTGAATGAATTGAGCAAACTGATTTAATTAATGAATGAAAAATAAATTTAGTACCCCCTACCGTCTATTAGGCGTGAACTTTCTATGTGAACCGTAATTTGTCAATTGCTTGGTTCTAAGTTTTCACCTCCTGACATAGAACGCGGATCTACTGCGTCTCTGAGTTCGGAAGCGGCCTTGAATGAGGCATGCATGATCAGAATTGAAATACCTACTGTATTTTTTTGATAAACTCATCATCTTTAACACCTATTATTTTTTAAATTATTAGGATTTCTGCGTCATCATTGAATTTCCATTCATGCGATTTAGTAGTGAATTTGTAAATTACATCATCTATAGAATTTCCTGTAGGTATTAAACCGTAATTTAAATTTATACGTGCACATGTAACCTTGTTACTATTTATTTTTTTAATTCGAAGTAAGATACAAAATAATTAAAATAAAAATACATATGAAATTAAAACTATTCGACAAAATATTCATACCACCTTTTTTATTTTATAGGTACTAGCACATTCGACCTTGCGTCCTCCTGATGTTGAGTGGCGCGCGAGGTCCATGAATCTTAGCAACTGGAATAAGACACTCATGACTGACATCAGTCCCTAACACTATGCCGGCTTGACTGGGCATGACGGCAATTCGAGCCTGATCCCGAAACGTGTGGATACACTTTACTGGGTTTATCGGCAAGAACGATGGATACTTTCCCGCCCCGGCAGACTGTGCAAATTACCACCCATTAGTCTGCCTACCACCTGTAAACTTTAAACCTAAAACGCATTTCCTTGTGCAATAATAAGGGAAATATTTTGTTTTAGGTAGTTACGGCATTTGGGGTCTTAACAATCTTAAGAAATTCGTTTACCCAGCTCCTTCACGAATTTGTGGGTATCAAGCGAATATATCCCCATAATTTTGTTTAATGTTTTCGATTCGGCTGGATGAGCAGCAGGTATAAGAGTCGTACCATCCGCCCTTTTACCATTACTACGTGATAGACCTGATGGTTCAAGGACGGACGGGATTTTAGCGGACCATGAATTTCTCTCTATTAAATAATTTAAAGCTTGGTATCTTGACATTCTGCGTGCGTTTTTTTGACTACTGAGACCCATTTAATTAACTTAAGAACTAGGTTTTATGTTATAAAAATGCATACTGTATTTGACTAGTATATCCAAAGTTAGCCAAATAGTGAAAAAAAATTGGTCAATTTTGACAGCTTATTTATTAGAACCATATAACTGCACCCGTTGTGTAGTGGTTAAGACTACAATAGGCATGTTGCATCAAAATGAAATCTCTGTAAATGAAAATGGCGTCGAATGTTTTAGTTTTTATTTTGAAGGTTAGCCGTCAGCTGGTACAATCGTCGCTATTTTTAATTTTGATCCTTACAGGCTAAAATGTTTTTGTGGAATTCAGATAATTTTCCTGCTAACTGGCATGTGCGATGAAGATCCAAAGGGCAGTCCTGGCTACCAGGTGTACCACGAGGTCGCAGCCATCAGTTCTGGACAGGTCTTCCACTTAACTAAGAAAGAAGTTGCTAGGGTAAGTTTGAATTTGAGAATGAATGATTACATTTAAGAGCAAAACTTCATTATCATTCCTCAATTAAGTAGATTTGTACATAAATTTTACCCACTTAACTGAACGAAGGTGAATGATTGTAGATCATCCACTCCAAACATAACTGCCCAGAAATTAAACAGATAGCAAAATTCGATGTGGTCCAATTTTATATTTATCTGGAAGCATTAAAATCAAATAGCATGCGAGTAGGAAATTAAGCGTCGAATTCCAGTGTCAAGATCTGTTATGGACAAGCTAAAGAAAATATAGAGGAACCTAAACATTACGAAAGCATCTTCAGGATATCGCTCCTACTTTCGCACGGCCCCCGGAGGGGAGGCCACTACCTAGGGAGGTGCTCTTGGAAAAGAACTAAAGTAGACAAATCTAGGAGACTAGATTCGTGAGCCACAAGGGCGGTGTTGTAGTAGGAACAGCGCCCAGCACCAAAGGTGCGTTCAATCACCAGCGGGTAGTTAGCCGCCGAGATCCTGCCGGGGAAAACGGGAGTTTAACCTATCCCCAACCCAGGCCCATTGAACATCCGGGCCTGGATGACTCCGCTGTCTGTGTCACTTTCTTCGGACATGTGTCGCTGCGCCGCGGCCGCTCCGTGGAGATACATTGAGCGCCTAGTAGGTACGGGAAAAGTCGATAGCAAGGGATGCGTGGTAGGTCTTCGATAAGGTGGACTGACCAGGTTAAAGCAGCAATGGATTGCCTTCATGATTGCGCCAGAAAGGCTGCAGTTCGAGGGGCGTGGCCAAGGGTTGTTAAGCATGCCATTGACACTCAAGTGATGACCACGAATACTCTGCCAAGAGTATAGCGATTAAGAAGGAGAACTGAACGAACCCGTGACGAAATATCCGTCAAATGCAGAAATTTGCATATTAAAGCCTTGGCTAGTTACCGGCCTTAATATCTATTACCTAATTGCAGGTTTTGAAAAGCGTGTCATTACTGATCACAGGGAATTCGTCTGTGCTGACTTCAAAACATTTGCGAGCGGGCTGCATACCGGTTATTGTAAGTATTTGTTTCATCTATTATAAATATTATATTCCCATTTATAGGTATATGTTGAGGCTAAATAAGGTCTAGCTATTTAGACTTTAACGTCTGAGACCACATATCTATTCCTGCATTTCAATATATGCCTTATTTTATCAAAACCTGTTCAATAAATAAGGCATGAAGGCGAATTAAACATACAGGCAGGTATATGGATCGTCATGTAGCCTATATCCGTGCCCTGATTCCAAGGAACATTTCTGCCAAATTTAATCTTAATCGGTCCAGTAATAAAGGCGTGAAAGACGGACATATATATGTACATACATAGTTTTTTTTACATTTAATATAACGATTTTTTAGACTTCAATATTTATTGGTATAGCTGCCTTATCGGCGGCAAATACTTGTAGAGTCAAAATGTGTTGCAGCTAAAGTAACGACACGAGTCGCATCTCAGACGAATAACATGCCATAGATGAAGGTTATATACTTTATACCATCTGGACGTTTTCCGTCCTTACCTAGTTAGACCTGCAGCCCTATTCGGTTACTTAAGCGCAAACGTTATATAATGGAATCCGTCAACTATATATATCACGCTATAAATGGTTTATTTGAACGGATATCGGCTATCTAAGTCGAGCGCTTATAAAGTTGAATATTGAATAATGTTTTGTAATTATGACGCAAGCTCTGACGTAACAAAAACCACTAATAACGTTGATTTAGATAGGGCTGTTGGCGGCTCTAGGATTGTTGGAATGTTGGGCAGTCCTTAGTCGTTTTATTTGTGGTAGAAGAGAATGTCTGAAAATACGACCTTTTTAAATGGCTGAGATCACGGCGGCCCTTTTTTCCACAAATGCAGTTAAATATAAATATTTTAGTTTACAGTGGACAGCAAGACTACAGACATATCAATATCGGTATCTGGAGAAAATGTCCGAGTTTCTGAAACAAGGTCTGGATCTGAAGTATTGGAAGAAGTAACTATTGTGACAACCAGTGATGTATTGGTCAGTATTGGTTCGTTTTTAATAGTTCAAAATAAAATAAAATTGAAAATGGTCCTTCGCGCCATTTTGCGTGGACATGTAACGTGCAAGTTTTTGTTTTGTAAATTAATTTACTGTGGATATTGTTGGTCAAAAGTGGTTTTGTTTTGTTTAATAATGTGCTACAATGTGAATAGTTATGGAAAACGATAAATTGGACTTTGAATATGGGGCACAAGTTGTAGTTAATTTTTTTGCAAGTGACTCCAAGAAAAGCATAAAATTCTGCAGCATCTGGAATTTGATGATGACCTCATTAACTCCAAAAAAAGAAAGATATATTACGTCAGACTTGGCCGTATGGGCTAGACCTTTTGCCTTCTCTATCACCTCATTGATCATCCGTCGGGAGAGATTCATCGAAGAGAACACAAACTATAAAAATAAAAAAAATCAATTTATTATATCACAAGGTTTCACAATTTTGAACAATATGTGACAAAAGAAATCAGGTGTCAGCTGTTGTCGTGCAGCAGTACCCACACCTGTACGACACTGTTGTTTAACCTGTTCCTGTTCTCACGTAGTTTTATAAAGAATTATGTGTTTTTCATTCTTTTTGTTATAGTCCACTCAGTGTTTAGTTTTTATCTATGTTTCAATATCTATTTCTGTGAAAAATTGTTACCTTATCTTTTTTCTTTATATTTAGTTATTGTTTAGCTGTAAGTTTTTATAATTGTATAAAATAAAATTATATTTATTTCGACCGCCTCCGTGGTCTAGTGGTAACAAACGTTGCCGTGAACTCGGTAGGTGTGGGTTCGATTCCCACCGGGGGCAAGTTGTACATTGTATAATTGTAAATGTTTATATGTATAATATGTATATATTTACAAAAAAAAACTATAATATGTAGTTTATCAACCATCTAGTTTCCGTAACACAAGCCTCGTAGCTTACCACGGAAACTAGATGGCGCTGTGTGACCTGTCTGGAAATATTTAAAAAAAATAATATATATATTTAATATTTATTATAGCGTACTTATAAATAAAACGATAAACAAATACATATATACTAAAAAGCTATATAATTTTCTAATTATTTAAAACTAAATAAAATATAAGCAAAAAAATAAAAAACAATAAACGTATAAAAATAACATTAATTAATAAAATAACAATTTCCCGAATCCTGACCGCCGCGCCGCCACGGATCACTTTGTCCCGGACAATGTGCACCACACATCCAAGTCAGCGCATGGCAGAGCGTGCAGGGCTTCATATATTTGTGTGTGATGTGTGGTGTAGTGATGACCAGCCTTTCCATATTGGTAGAGCAGTGGAGATTTAGGATATACATTATTTGATTTCATAATTTAAATTTCAGATTAAAAAGCTACATGCACCAAAGGCTGGTGACTATAATGTGACAGTCTGCAGCGACATCGGGAGCTCCGTCATGATCTCGGCGACCACGGACCTCGACTTCCTTTACGGATTCTCTAACCGAATACCCAAAAGTCTGGCTGAAACATACATACAACCGACAATAGGTAAGCAACCTCCAATTTACAACCAAAGGTCTCGAAATCTATAAAAGTTGACTTATAAATGTTAAGTCCGTGGATTTCCGGGTTCGATAATTTATTTAATTGACTTGTAGTATTTCTCGAATTTGGCACGCTAGAGACATCGACGAGCTTGTCACTTGTCATGATGGGCCTATAGTAAAGATGGCTAAATTTGAATCCCCTTTTTATAAGCGTGGTTTCTGACCACCCAGAAAGGGATACGGTCGTGATGATACTTTACTGCCATCTATAAGTTAAAGGTAATGCTACTCGATATTTTTTTATAAAGCCATGATTTTTATGACCAGGAGTAGTATTCGGTTATATAATAAATAATAAATATTTCCAGACAGGTCACACAGCGCCATCTAGTTTCCGTGGTAAGCTACGAAGCTTGTGTTACGGAAACTAGATGGTTGATAAACTACATATTATACTTTTTTTTTTTGTAAATATATACATATTATACATATAAACACCCAGACCGAGACAAATTATACACTGTACAACTTGCCCCCGGTGGAAATCGAACCCACGACCTCCCGAGTTTACGGCAACGTTTGTTACCACTAGACTAAATCCATGGACTTAACCGCTAGCTGACAAAGGTAGTATATTGAATAGTCAGTGTTAACCAACAATATTAACATACATTTTTTTAGAAAGATTGTGACAAAAAAAAATCAAGGGCTAACTTTATCACATCATCACACCCCCTAGAACACAGATTCCTAGACCTCCACTGTTGGAGATGGGCCTTTTAAAGAATTTGGCCTACTCTCGCCACGCTCTGGTCAGACAAATTGGCAAGGTTGTGTTGTCATTTTTAATGGCAATTTATTAACGTTCCCACAACGTGATGATAACTTAACGTGCTCTCCTAGGCACGGGAAACAGTGGTGTTGTAAATAAATGTATATATCCTATAATTTCAGGAAGAAAGTGTTATCTGGCGATCGAGTTATTAAATCCAGAGATGGACATAGAAGTAAACTCCCTCGAGATACTGGACCTAGAGGAAAACGTTTTGTCAGAACTTCCCTGCAAAAAGGAACACCCTAATTATTATGTAACCGACCAAATTGAACCACCTAATCAGGTGTTTAAGATCGCTGTAAGTATCACTAATATTAAAATACTTTATTGCACTTTACTTATATAAATTTGCTCACGATTCATTTTCCTTCCTATTCTCCTCCTTATACTACGTGTAATTTATTAAAGAGCAATTATTTTTATATTATAATCTAGAATAAAAATAAAGAACTATGTATTGTTTATTTTAATTATTCAGTAATAAAATCTTAAGTTACGGTGCAGAGAAGTTTTCCTAAAAACATCGCCACTCATACTGACCCTAATCAAATAGCGAGAGGTCGGCGATCGCGCAAACGTTGACTTACGTAATTCTTTCTCTCTCTATTTCGTCTCTCGGCTGTGGGTAAGAACAATTATTAATAACGCTCCCCAGCCTTTTGGCATTTATTAAGATGAATATCGATTTTTCAGACGCGGCCTTATTCACCATGCAGTAGTATTTTGTTTTTCGGTTAATGATTTTTATCTTTAAAAAAGCCTTTTTATTTCAAATAGAGGTTGTACTAATGACACCTCAAGCCTAAAAAAATATTTGGTCTTTTGATAATTATACGCGGTGTAATAACAGTAGCAAGTCCGTAAATATTAATTCGCGTACGTAAGATTGCATGCAAAAAGTTATTAACTGAATGGCTTTTAATATTGACATACGACGAAACTGAAAAAATATTAATACCTATTCTATAACATTGTACAACTATATTTTCACACACACCTCTTTACCT
Organism: Tinea semifulvella; assembly: GCA_910589645.1. NCBI lineage: Eukaryota > Metazoa > Arthropoda > Insecta > Lepidoptera > Tineidae > Tinea > Tinea semifulvella. Next base: position 12,526,294 of record OU342592.1, on the reverse strand, counting down.
ACTTATACATACTATACCCTATACTTATACTATGTACTTATTGTGTCTAAAGTCTATTATTATGTTGTGTATTATTTTTTACTAACAATATTACATGTTTTATAATTCTATTATATTTTAAAATAAACTTTTCATTCATAATAGTTTTTATAATTTTAACAGGTCTTTAGGCGATTTACCTTAGAGACATATTTCTCCCGACGTTTCAGCCAAGTTGCATTGGCCGTGGTCACGGGTCGACTGGAGCTATACGGTGTAGTCTCGTACATACTGGGTGGTAGATGTAAACCTACCCACTTATATATATGTATATATATAAAGTCGAGAGAAATATGTCGTAAAGATTTAAATTAAATTAGTAAATCTAATTTTTATTTAACAAATTTTTAAGGAAACTTGTAGTCAAGAAGTATATTATAGGGTTGCCGTTCAAAAAAATTGTTAACAGTTATAAGGTATTTTTTGTGAATGATTATTATTATTATTCATAATTATTTCAGGTTAAAGGATATGACAAAATAATGAAAACTCCTATCAAAAGAATTAGTAAGACTGCTATAGAGCCGATAAAACCACTTATTGATGGTGAGTACTATTTGTTATTTGTATATTTCATCTATGTAACAATCGTTATATTTTGGTATGTCAGTTAACAAATTTTAAAATAATAACAATAATGATATTAACACTATGCATCGTAGACAAAGGAGCATTAGGAGCAGCAAAAGGCATAAGACCACGAAACTATTCAACTATTGAATTTTCCGTCAAAGGCATGTCAACAAATCCTGACAGATTATAAAATGCATTATTTTGGAAAAAGAGTTTCAATATTGTTTTAAATTCACTTGATTGTAGTCTAGATATAATCTCAGGTACCTAGTTTATTGTATAATGTAATTTTCAACGGCAGCTTAAACATTTTTCTCAAACTGGTTGGTCTTTTATAGATTTCATTTCTGTTTTTTAGGTTATATTTACTTGGTCAAACTAAAGATGTGAGCACGTTTATTAGCTTTCGTATGCACCTCCTGTAAGCAACTATATACATACAGAGACGTGACTGTCATAATCTTAGCATCAACTATAATTTTTCGTACAAAATTTAAATTCGTAAAATTTCGTACTGTGGTTCTGGATTTTAAATTAAACAATATTCTGATTTTGTTGATTGAAAACTTTTCGAATATCTGCCGCGTTACCCTATATGGTTATAACGTAGGCAATTATAAAATGAACAAAGGCGTAGAATGATGTTTTAAGGTGACAAAATCAACCAAATGTTTTAGCTTACTTAAGGCAACAAAGATATTTAATAAGCTTCCAGCTACTATAAGGGAGCTGCCACTAAAACTGTTCAAATTAAGAGTCAAACAAATGCTGGTTAATAAATGTTTATATTCGACAAAAGAATACCTAGACACTAAGCTCGACAAAGTCATGTGACTAAATAAATATTTGTATGCTGGAAATAGCGAAGCATGTGATATAATTACATATAATAATTTACATCCCTGTACCTACCATGTTACTGACAAATAAATTATTTCATTTCATTTCATGAAATTCTACTTTCGTAACAATATAATATACAAGTGTGTCAAATAGCTCTTTAGGTTCCTCCTCGTGTACTAATTGTGTGTTTACTTAATGTAGATTCATCGACAAAAACAGAATTTACAGTCATCGAGGAGACTACTACTGGTGAGTCATTTTTTATAGTTTTTTTTATTATTCCCATCTGATCTTCAACTTTAATCGAAGTGTATTTTATTGGTTGAAGCACCCGAGGACTGAAATCAGTAATATTAATAATTATAAAATTTTCAAGAAGGTACGAGTATGTCTGTATGTCTCACTCTCACACCGAAAGAATTTACTAAAGGCTATATGATCAGAAAACGACTTGGAATTCTGTGGATCTAAAGCGGCCGTAATCTCTGTGTGTCTTAGATTTTGATTCGCTCTTTAAGTTCCTCTCATGTACTAATTATATTTGTACTTATTTTAGAAATTAAAATAGATCCAACAACAACAGAACTTATAGTGACTGAGGAGACTACTACTACTGGTACTACTACTACTACTGGTGAGTTTTTTTTATGCGGAATGAGAACCGGTTAAGCTGTACTACTAGTATTTATCAGTACATTTTCTATATGGTACACACAGTGCCGGATTAAGACTACCTACTTGATGCCCTAACCTAAGCAATACATGCGTGTCATTGCAGGAGGGCCCCTCTATCCACAAATAAACTATTAATTTTTTTTTTTTTAATACATCGATATAAATCATTATGTAAATTATAGAATATGTCTGAAATACGAAAAAGATATGTGGAGTAAATGACCAAAGCATTTTTTATTTATTTGTTGATATAAGATTTTTTTGGTTATAAAATTCAATTAAAAGAGTTTGTAAGTACAACTTCCGAATGCTGCCGACGATGGTAGAGCGAGCGTTCAAGCGGGTGCGGGGTTAGACTTCCCTTGTGTTTGACTTGTCGCTTTAAGCGATTTTTTACTTTGTTTTACTCAATTTAAAAAAAAACGAGCTTTGCTTAGCTTTGTTTTCAAGTCGAACACAGCATCCGAAGGTCAACGTTGTAGTAAAATTTAAACGCGCGGATTTTAAAAAAGTATTTCTTCCGAGACGTACCCTAAGCAATGCTTAATCTGCTACACATGTAAGGTACAAAGATTTTAAATAAAACTAAAAACTAAAGGACAAATAAAAAAAAACCTATTTATTAATTTGATTATGTGGCAGTGTGGCAAAAACACTTCCATTGCTGATTTGCTGAGCAAAAAATCTGCCAGCCACTTGTCACACGTTTGTTTCAAACCTAATTTTATTTATTTTTTTAGCTGCACCAATTATTGAGGAGGCTCCAAAAATTGACAAAAATTCGACTTTCGACAGACTGAATCCTGGCACTAAAGTCATAGTGGAATGTCCGTAAGTATAAATTATACCAAGGCTGCTAATTTCTCTATATAAAAGCTCAATGCCAGTTTATTTTTTCTGTAGTTTTAAGACGTGCACAATGGTCAAGAATGGGAACAACTGACATCAGTTTCTATCACTATGCCGACTAGTATATATTTAAAAAGACGTTTCTGATGGAAAGGGAAAGCCAATCGGCATTAGATACGCCTTTTTTTTTTTTTTTTTTAATCGTGATCGTAGCACGACATGTGACACCGCGCCCACCTGATGGTAAGCGGTACGCGAGGTCCAAGAATGGGAGCAACTGACGCCAGCCTCAGACGACCGACATCAGTCCCTACCACTATGCCGGCCTATAAAGATGCTTTTTCACACTTCGTTTGAAGGACTCCAGGTTATAGGAGTGGGGAAACACACTGGCTGGGAGAGCATTCCACATCTTCAGCGTGCGACAGATGTAAGAGTCTCCAAATTTGTATGTACGCGTAGGGATAGTGGCTACGGTATGTGGATGCATATTTTGGCCTGTGCGAGTGGTTCGGTTGCGGAATAGAGAAGAAGGGATAAGGTTGTGGAGCTCTTCAGAACATTCACCGTAGTATAGCTTGTAGAACACGCTCAGGGAGGCCACATCTCGGCGAAGCTGCAGCGATTCGAGAGTTTTGGACATTGTAGTATCGTCCACTATTCGAATAGCCCGCCTCTGTAGGACATTGAGAGCATCTGTAAGGTACTTAGCGGAACCATCCCAGAGGTGAGAACAGTATTCCACGCATGACCTTATTTGCACTTTATAAAGCATAAGCCGGAGTGAGGGCGGAAAAAAACGTTTTACCTTGTTCAGTATCCCTAGTTTTTTGGACGCTGTTTTGGTGATGCTCTCAATGTAGTTTGAATTAAAACAATAAATCTTTTAAACAAAAAAATATTTTAGATTACTTCAAGGCGAGCCAAAGCCTAAGATCACGTGGTACTACAAAGTAAGAGGGACATCTGACTATAAAGAAATAAAGCACGTGGGGGATTCTTTCCCTCTGGAAGTGAACGCGGCACACCAGGGCACGGTGTACCGTTGCAATGCTGACAATGATAAGGGACATGATTATAAGGAAATTGTTATTAGGGTCAATCGTAAGTGTCACTTGGCTAGGCGTCACTACTCTTCGTTTATCTTTGAAACAACTGAAAATCTCTTCTCAATGGGGTGTATCACTAACTTTTTATCACGATAGATGGCGCATGATAGAACTGACAGTTGCATAGAAAACTTGTATTTTTATTACGAAATTTATTATTTTCTGGATATATTACCGAAGTCAGCATCTTTTAAGTGTACAAATATAGATTTCCAAGCGAAATCAATGATATGGTGATCTCAAAATTGCCGTTCTATTAATTAAACCTTTTATCTTTTTAAAGACGGTGTTCGCTTTCTTAATTCGTCTTTTAAGGTAGGTAAAGTTAAGTTAAAATTCGTATTTCTGTTATTAAAAATACATTTAAAAAATAAAACAAGGTACCAGTGCTTCTAGCGACATCTATAAAAAGCTTTGCCTGATACATCCCATTACATAATATTTAAGCGTCGCCAAGCGGAGTTTTTCCCCAAGCTAAGCTAGCATCGTTTTAACTGCAAATGGGATGAAGTGGTGATTTATGATGATCTCCGCGTACTTGTTGTGTTTAAGGCGTGCGGCTGACTCTGCAGCGGCCCCGGGATTCTTATGGCAGGATTTCTCATGTGACGGACAGAGTGTGTGACACATGTGACATCCCAAACCAGTGCACGCCGACTTTGTATTGAATCAGCGACATCCTATCCGGACGCCTACCATCAGACCTATCCCTGATGGTTCGAGGATGCAGCGGATATTAGCAGATCTAAGCGCCTATCATAATCTAAGTCATTAATTGCATAGTGCCTTGAGATTCTGCGGGCACTTATTTCGCAGCATAGTTCGTCTGCATTGACACCGCAAAAACAATTATATTGACCGGAGACTTTGACTTTGCGTGCCTGTATAGGGAGAAGTTATGGCACGCAGTCAGGCACCAGCCTCACTCACACAAGATGCTCGTAGACGCGCTTCATACAATTTGTTATTACTGGAACGGGGTCTAACGGCTTGCGCACAAAATCACATTTATTACTTTGCTATTTGCCTTTAGTACAGCTTGATTTATTAATAGTAAATAACCATTAAGAGGTTTTTAACATTTTCAATATTTAAGGTCGTGAATACTTTTAAGAAATGTCATTCAGCTTTCTAGGATAAAGGAAAGATTACTTTTTGAACATTTTAGAAATATATTGATCATAGATTTGTATTAGTAAAATAGAGGAAATTTGTTATTTGTATTTTTCAGTTTTATTTTTGTTTAAATTAAAATACTTAAGTTTTGAGAGAAAAACTGCCAGTACTAGAAAGCTGATGTACTCGTAAATGCAGTCAACATTTCTAAAAAGTTCCCTCTGAAACTATACGAAGTTTTATAATTCCATAGTAATATTTTTTAGAGAAACCTGTATTTTTACGAAGAGCAAGGGTTCAGGTGGCGGCGGCAGTGGGAGATAAAGTTGAGTTTCCGTGCAAAGTTCGAGGTATTCCTACACCTACTATAAAGTGGATACGAAACGAAGAAGAAATTGAAAACCCGGTGGTCTTCAAAAATAATTCGTTAATGTATGTATCCTCATGTACTTTGATTTGTAGATATTATTCAAAATAGTAAAAAATACAATAATTAAATTTATCGCTATTGTTAGTCATTATCATTACAGCCGTTCTAGGACTTCACTGTTGGAGATGGGCCTTCCAGAATTTGGCCTACACTCGCCACGCTGGCCAGACGGCTTGGCCAATTAAATTGTTAGTCATTTGGACCCTATTTAAAGTTTGTGTTGAGAATGAATGTACGTTGATATTCGTCAGAGAATCAAAGTAACTGACTTAGCTTTTAAAATTAGCATACAGAAAACTAGGTTGTAGATTGGAGACCATTAACAGGAAGACGTAGAGAATGTCGCGGGGGTTTGGATGTCAGTGGAAAAAGATCACGTTAAGTGGCGAACCTAGGGGAAGGCCTTTAACCAGCAGTGGAGATATGAGAGATGCTGATGATGACGGTGATGATGATGATGATGAATGATAATAATATTTATTTTCAGTTTAATTGCTACTGCCAATGATACCGGCAAATATCAGTGTGTGGCGACAAACGATGCCGGTACAACGAAAAGTGTGATCAATGAAATTAGGTATTACGGTAAGTCGACTTTATAGAATAAGTATGCCGGTTTTAGACATACTATATAGTCTTAGGATAATCTAAGAGTGACCTTCACCAATCGAGTATCCGAATTAAATCCACTTTTAAAGAAATAAAATACGCTATCAAAAGCAACAGTGATAACTAACGTAATATGTTCAAGGCTCTATATAATTTTTTTTAGAATAAAATAATAGAATTGTATTATTTTTAAACTCATAGTGTCGCTTAAAAGGACCAAATTATGAAAATATACAAAATAAAATGATGTACATAGGCGAGAAGTAAAGTGAAGTATTATCACGACCGTTTCCCTTCCGGGGTGGTCAGAAAAATTCTTTCGGATACTTGATCGGTAAAACTCGCTCGTACTATTAAGTTTATTTATGTATGTTAATTTAATTATAAATAATAAAAAAATGATAAAATAAAAGTTATTATTTATTATGACTAAGTCGCTTCTAATTAAGAATAAAATAATTTATGTTTAATATTTTGACATAACGCTACGTGATTCGTTAGCGTGTCACTTTATTATTTAGCGAATCACGTTTATTAACCATTACTATGTAAAACCTGCTTAATTTTTTAATTGATCTTCATTCATTTTAATCATCTTTTATTGTAAACACTTATTTACTTATAACTTAAAAAATAAACGTTCCACGTGATTGTTTATAAAACATGGCTGATATTGTCTACACATGCTTTAAGTTTTAGCAATGTCTATTTTCGAAACTATAATGCTAAAAATTATTTTGTGTGCCTAATTAATAAATAAATATTTATTGAAAACATAAAATAAAATACTGTATTATAAAAAAAAATTAGCTACAAATAAAATAAAAATTACAAATGTCCAATGGGCGTATTTATATCATACTCGTACCTATAGTTATATGTTATCGAATACAAATCGCAATTTTGCTTGGACAGTTTTAATTCACTGTGGTAAGGTTCCATCCCATTCTTAGTTGCATACAGATCAAATATAAGATAGAGCGGGCATTGGTTGTTACTTTATTACAAAAGTTGTATTACAATTTTTCAATTAAATCAAAATAAATTATGGTTAGTACACAACACTTGTATATTGTCAATACATTTTGTTATATACAATACACGAGAGATAAAAAAACACGTTTATCAAAAATCAAAATAATTTATTTGCTAGAAAACATGATTACATTGCAAGATCTTATAGCTAGAAAATTCGCTTCACATGTTTCACCTCAATGGCATGCAAATATTGGGCAATTACAATATGAGAAAAGTCAAATTGTAAAATAGTAGGTACATTGAAGCTACGCTCGGACTATATACTCTTTAGCATTAGTTATTGCTTAGAAATTTTTTAATTGTATAAAAACATTTTTTTATTAAATAATTGTACATATCCCTTTTAAAACGGTTAACCGGTAACACCTTGATATTTTCTGGTAAGTTATTAAAGTGTTTAATTAACATTGCATGACTGTTTCTAGAACACATTGTTGTTTTGGAAAAAGGCAATACCAAACGATTTGGATATCTTGTTTTAAAAGTACAAACCTGATGATTTTTTTGTAAACAAGCTTTACAAATTTGCAACGTTCGAATATATATATACCTACTAGTGTCAAAATGTTGAGTTTCGTAAACAGGGGTCTGCACGACTCAATGGAACTTACACCAAACATAGCCCTGATGCATCTTTTTTGGACTAGGCAATTTTTATCAGCAGGCATAGCTGGACCGAATCTAACAGCAATACAATAATAATAAATACAACATTGTTGTCATAATGAGTATTTTGTCTTTAGATTCTTGCCGTGTCAGCTTACAATGTTATAATATTTATGTCCATAAATATAAATTCGTAGCTGTAAAAAGTCTGTGTCAGCTTGCAATCTAAAAATATTCATGGACATAAATATATATTTGTGGCTGTAAAAACCCGTGATAGCTTACAATCTAATAATTTTTATGTCCATAAATATATATTAAAGCTGTAAAAAATACCTATTTAAAATTATGTTTTTTGGCGTATAAAAATCCGATTTGCCACCCCTTGGCCCAGAACCTTTTCCAAGTGCTGGTGCCGAGTAGATCAGGTGAGTTCCTTTGCCAGTTTCCTTTCTTGTTTGTTTGTTGCACCGATTATCATAGTATCGTCTATGTGTCTAATTTGACGAATACCGCAACCCCGCGCCTCGATACAGTCCACGCCATCAATATGTTTGGTTAAGGTGTCTTATAATTCTTTATCTACTCTCATGTCGTAAAATGCGAATTACAAATTTCAAAACGAATTTATATTGATATACTTTATAAACATACTACTGAAATTTAAAAATAGAACATTATAACACTTTTTCTCACACAAAAAATGTTAAATTTCATTTTAAAAAAATATATTTTTTAAGGCTAATGTTCCATTACTAAAAAGTTTTGATTCCAATTTTTACTTGTCTATGGCAGCGTCCGCCTTAGCGCGTGCGCGGTCATAAGCTAGGTTTTGGCGCCATTTCATTGTTTAGGACTTATGTATTTTGTACCATGGTCATTTAAAAAAATAAAAATAAAAATTGGCGCCATTCAATACGTTTTGTTGTATAGCATTTCGTGTGATTTTTTTATTTAGTAGGTTCATTCCCAATGTATGAGAGTAGATAAATTAGTGTATGAAACTGCACATAACTAGGTATTAAAACACTCGTGTATAACACCCCTTATTATGCAGCATTTTCATAAACTACTATCATGGTATAAGTTATACCATAAACAATTTGAATGGGAATAGGAATAAGAGTACAATTTAAGAGGTTTAATATATTTTTAACAGCTGCTCCGGTAATAGAAAAATCAGTTTCAAAAGTATACGTCGACTCAAATGGAAGAATCCCGCTTTCTTGCGAGTAAGTGAGGCATATAAAGCGGTTGGTTGGCTAGTTTACGATGTTAGCATGTGATGTTAGCGTGGCTTACATCTGGAAATTCTAATGAACTTTTTGAAAAGAGGTCTAAACTGATATAAAGACATTACAGAGCCAGGATTAGCAAACTATTTTTGGCTTTACATGCGTTTTATTTTGTTTATTTAATTACAGGTCGCACAATGAAAGATGAGCACAACAGCACATTTACAAATTATGTATTTTATTATGTGTGAAACGTACAGACACCGTTTTTTGTAATAAATAATAATAATAATAAAACTTTATTTCAGAATAAATTCCATATGTGTTAGTAACAATTTTTAAAGAAATCTTATAATATCTAGTGTTAGTAAAAAAAATCAAAATTATAATATTTCTTCTTCCTTTTCTGGGGCCCAGGTCACCTGCTGACATGCAGGCGTATCCAGTGCCCCAAGAACGGAGAGTCCCACCTATCAGCCCACACGGCCAGGATGCTGCTGGGGCTGCCCCTCATGCGGGCGAGGATTGAGGCACAGCGCTTCCTCATAATAGCATGGAATCCATCCACCCGCGCCTCTGCTAGCATCCCAGAGGCACTGCAACGACGGGGCAGCCCCATCAGCACCCTGAACGCGTTATTGTACTGGACACGAAGGGCGCTGTATGCCTTCTGCGTATAATTGACCCACAGGCTGCATGTATAGTATGATGTGATAAAGCCACCGCGATAACTAGATCTGTCTCCCTCTAGCTTGCATGGCCTTATTGACGAGTTAGAGATAGCGAATACGGTGGTTTGATTTGTTATCATAAAAAGCTGTTATCAATAATTTTCACGGCCACTTGCAGAAAAGCTGATATTTTTTCAATGTTTAACGTATGTCTATGAACCTCGTCATTGTCTGAAATAACCAAAAGGAACAAGCTAACTACCAATCACGTAGCTTATATCAAAATATTGGTCATAGATTATTTTAAGTATTGTACAACTGACTGTGCAGTGCTTGTCTTTAACCGTGTGACCTGTATATTTACAACGTCGGCATTTCAAAAAATAATAAATAAATATAACGTGTGTAATATCAAAATAAAGTTGTATATGTACCTAACTTTAGTGGGGCATGAAATTGTATATATATATATACAATACTATAATAGTCGAATAGCGCGACCTGTATCTACGCAACGTTGGCATTTAAAAAAATAAATATAACGTGTGTTATAACAAAATAAAGTTTCTTAACTTTAGTGGGGCATGAAAACGTATATATATATATATACAATATATATTGTATATTTTTGTATATTTTTATTTGCCACCATAGGTCCTACCGGAAAACTTGGGTTACATCCTAATTTAAATTTAGTAAAAAACAATAAAAAAGAAAAGGAAACAATAGAATGGGGTGTATCACTGACTTTTTATCACGATAGATGTCGCATGATAGATGGTACCTAATAACTGCCAGTTGCATAGAAAATTTGTATTTTTATTACAAAATTTATTATTTTCTGGATATTATGCCGAAGTGAGCAGCTTTTAAGTGTACAAATCGAGATTTCCAAGCGAAAAGATTTGGTGATCTCAATATTGCTGATCTAATAATTTATCCTTTTTCCTTTTTAACGGCAGTGTTCGCTTTCTTAATTCGTCTTTTAAGTTAGATAACGTTGAGTTAAAATACATTTTTCTGTTATAAAAATAAAAAAAACTACAAAAACATTTAAAAAATGATGCGTCATAGCTGTAAACAAGGTACCATTGCCGCTAGCGACATCTACAAAACGCTTTGCCTGATACACCCCATAAAATGATATAATAGTCAAATACCTGGAGATGACATCATAAATTCAATCAATAAAGTAATTAAGCTAGCATTGGCTGTGAATCATTAGTTATATTTAAAAAAAAATATTAAAGAAATTAAACATTTAATAATAACAAAATTATATGGATGGAAGAATTATAAAAGAAATGCATGTAAAACATGGGATCGCTGATATTTTAATGCACGAGTAAGTATGTTTATGTTTATATATGTTATTTATATGCTTAGATCATTATACACCTAGATTAAAGAAATCAAATATAAATATATATGTATTTATTGTTATTTTCATAGAAAATGTGTGTTACAGGAACGTAGCATGTAGGTCTGCATATTATCTGTGAAACAACTAAATCAAGGAACATAATATTAAAATAAATCAGTGCACGTCGAACACAATAACCAGCAATGCACTGTCATTGACTGACACCCGTAATTTTAGACGTTTCCTCAACGGGTCCGTAACTCAATTATTCCTCCCAGCTGTCAAACGGAGGAAAGCGCGCCTCGGCACGTCGTCACTGCGCTCAAGGAATAGTGTTAAACTCAAGGTTCGTCGCGAGGTACCTTGAAACCGCCTTGAAGCGTGTTTACGTTATTTTGGGCAATTATTTATATTATTTAAACTTGTATTTCTTATTCATATTTAATTAAATTACTTATTTTAGTAAAAGAACACAACTTTAACATTTTTAAACGAAACAAATTGTCCTATAATATATTCTAATCAAATTTAGTTCCAAAATGAGAAAAAAAAATCGTGACACATGAATATTCATAATATTAAAGAGACAGACTTATGGACGTCAAAAGCGCAAGAGCGCGTAGTAATTCTGACAAAATCAACATTTAGTGTACAGAAACGCAGTCGTCAATGTTACCAGAAAAAAAAACTTATCTTGCTGGCAATATTTAAAATGGTAACATTTATGCCGTTCAAGGCTTGGAGAGTTTACAAGGATCCCTTTACGGGTCCCCCGTTAGACAGCTGGAAGGAATTGTTGAGTGGAGGACCCGTTAAGGAAACGTCTTAAATACGGGTGTTATTCTACGTTTGGCTTCTTGTCTTGTCTTGATATATTTTTAATTTCTTCGGTTTGGGTTAAAAATGTTTTAGTTTGCTAAAGGGATATCCTCTGCCGATTATCAGTTGGTATTACAGAGACGAAAAAATCGATATCTTGAGTCCCCCTCGGAATCCTGGCATGTATAAATGCATCGCCAGAAATAAGTCTGGAGAAGATATATATTACCTGGAAGTTATATTTAAACGTAAGTCTTGTCCCGCGTTTTTATTTCATTTCATCACCCCTAGAACACAATCCTAGACCTTCACTGTTTTTGAACATATTTCTGAAGAATTTGGCCTACACACGCCACCCTGGCCAGACGGGTTTGCGAGATTCTGATGCCAATTTTAATGTCAATTTATTAACGATTCAACAAACTGGAACAGGGACCGACGACGGCTTTACGTGCACTTCAAGGCACGAACGGTGGTATTTTTTAATCTATAATACATGAACGTGAAGTTGAAAACATGAGAGTCAAAGCTTCATCATGATCAGCATGTGTCTCTCCACTGCTAGGTATAGGCCTCCCCCAAATATCATTTAGCCGCCACATTTAGGCCTTCTGCAGGCCATTCGTCCATCTGGTAGGGGTCGTTTCACTCTGCGTCTTCCTGTACGTGGTATCCACTCCATCGTTCATCGGTTCTACAGCTTATAAACTTTTGATGACTGTATCAGTAACTTTGTTTTCCGACAGATGTTTGGGACTTTATCCACCAGAGAAATACAGAGCATAGCTCTCTCCATAGCCTACTGAGTGACTTTAAATTTGTCGACGCGACCCACTGTTAGTGTCCACGTTTCACGTACGTACGACAGTACTGCAGAACGCACTGGTTGAAAACTGTCGTCTTCAAAGACTGGGGTATGTTTAATGAGAAGAGACGCCGCTTCCTAAATGCCGCTTATCCTAGCTGAATGCGTCTGTCGGCTTCTTTGCTGATGTTGGCTACGGCTAATTGCATAGCCTGTTCAAGGTAGACGTATTTTTGCACAACTTCGGGAGTGGCTCAGATTAATCTCGGTACGACATGGTCGTTAAACATGACTTTTGTCTTGTACAAGTTCATTCCGAGGCTAACCTTTTGGGACGCCACGTTTAAGCCGCTTAACATTTCCCAGCGAGTTAGCTATTATGACTATGTCATCCGCACAACGGGGGAGTTGTATTGTCCGTTGGCATTTATGCCGCAGCTTCTCCAGTACAGCATTGTAAAGACGTCCATCAACGCGTTGCAAAACAGTTTCGGCGATATAAATTTACCCCTGTCTTACTATCTAGAAAATATAAACCTTACTATCTAAGAAATGCTTGCTAAATATAGACATAGAGGTATTTATTTTATACATTTGTCTAAGTTTAGTAAAACAAATAGGTTTGAAACAGTGATATTATATTTAAGGTAGTCCGGTTATTGTGAAGCATCCACCGCAGATTCAAAATGTCTTGAATAACAATAAGGTAGAATTGTTATGTATAGCTGATGGTGCCCCTGAACCTAACGTAACCTGGAACAGAAATGGACTGCCCCTTACTGAAACCAAATACAGAGTAGATGAGAAAGATGTTTTAAGGTATTTATTTATTTCTTTATTTATTCGAAGAGAAAAAACAGAGACAGGCAGTATAAGAACAATTAAGAAACGATACAGTAGGAGTCATTAGAATTATACCCGCCACCAAAATGTTTCCCACTGTGGACAATAGTGCACCGTTTATATTTTTAAATACGTTAGTACTACATATGTATACCTTGGCCAGGTATAATGGATAATACAATTGCAGTGTTCGAATTTATGGAACTATCAATGAACTCCGAAGCAAACCCCACCCAGCGAGCTAAACCGACAACAACAGCTTCTTCATTTGGACTTGAAATGCGGCGCGAGAATTGCTAAATATATCGACGTCCAATAATATATAATAATAAAAAGTTCGCGGAGACCGGCTACTGTGCGTGTGCGGGGGATATAGAAAAGGTCCCTGGAACGAGTCTGCCTCGAGGGGGCACTGTAACTTATACTTTCGGTCAAAGTCGGGCAACTAAATACACCATGACAAATGCCATGCAACACTGTCATGTCAGTCACAAGTCTTCGGTCAGTAAGCGACATCAGTCTGTAGTGTGTAGTTTTTCGTAGGATAGGTGTTCGGATCCGAATCTACGATGGAGACCTCTGAGGAATTTCTTCTGCACCATCTCAATTTTGTCTTTGTATACGTTGTAGTATGGGTCCTATACAGAGGACGCACTCTCTAAATACTTCAGCTGCGATCGTACTAGTAAGCAGCATTCCATTACTGGAACTAAATAGAGAGTAGACGAGAAACATATTTTAAGGTACGAGGAAGCAGCAACTGAATTCCATTAATTCCTTGGTTTTGCAAAAAAGCAAGACCATGATTAGGCAACACTATTCAAAATATGGATCGTAGATTATTTTAAAACGGCAGTCAGTGTACAAAAATAAATTAAAACTTGATTTGTACACATTTTAGGTTCGTGTTTGACTCTAGTGATGCTGATTCCAGCTTTACTTGTACTGCAGAGAACATAAAGGGTAGAGACCAGAAGACAGTCAAATTCAATGTATTAGGTGAGTCAAAATTATTGTGTTAGGTTAATCTATTAGCAAAAAAATAATCTTAATTCAAAGGGGAAATGATACTAGTGTATTGGGCACCATGCCACAAGACAGTGATTTGGAGGAGCTATTTTATTGTAAGTATTTTATTTTCTATATATTTTTTTAGGTTAAATTTAGTTTTTGTTGTAATATAGTTTATTTAATTTAAGGTTGTGTCTAAATAAACGATTTAATAAAAAATAAAAAAACCGACTTCAAAAACCCGTCACCGTTACTTTTGTTAGCTATTTCATTGTACGTCTGTCTGGGTGAAATTTTGAAATTGGCTAACTTTCCGATGATCTTGAGACTTAAAATTTGGACCATAGCTCAGAATTGTATATATGTATTATATAACAATCCATGAAAATGTGTGTTTTTTTTTATGTTCTTTGTTGTCGTTTTTTTTTGTTTAAAAAAAATATTAGTAGAAATTATTACAAACTTAAATTAAATAAACTATATTGAAATCAAAACTAAATTTAACCTAAAAAAAATATGCCCTAAAACACAGCGTCCTAGACACTGTTGCAGCTGGGCCTTCCAGAACATATATTTGGAGAATTTGACCTACACTCGCCACGCTGGGTTGTTGAGAATCTGATGTCAATTCTTAATGACAACTTATTAATGATTCCACAAGTGAAACCGGGACCGACGGCCTAACGTGCTCTCCGAGGCACGGGAACGGTGGTTGTAAATCTATGACAAATGTACGTAAGAACAGTGTATTTCTCATTGATACTGTATTATTGGGAGACCTTTGTAGAATTTAAGGAAAATGTTCTGACAAGCGAGCCACCACCGCACTTTTTTTTAAGTATAATTAATTATCTTTATTTTTTTATTAGTGTTGTCGCTTACAAAGCGACAAGCAATATTAGCCAAGATCATCGATAGTTAACATAGAAATACGCGCGGCGTAGCCGTTGGGAAGAGGGCGCTAGTGTAGGGGAAGTATAAAAGGAGGTGCGCGCTTGGCGCGCACCCACTGGTTCGTGAGCATTCAAGGCAATCGGTTTTACGTATATTATTAGGTATATCTAATACCCATTTAAAAGTAGCCGGTTGCAGAAAGGTTGATTATCTTTTGACATGTTAACATATAACCAATCATATTTAGTTGCCCAAAGCAAGAGAGAGAGAAAGAAATCTTGGTCTTGCACTACTAATCTTGGTTTCAGTCTTGCGCAAGAGTACCTTGTGAGACTCTACCTATAGTGTATGCCCGCAAACTACGAGTACTTCTGAATCTGATCTTGTTGAATATTTCAAGTATTTGACTAAATATAATTTTAGTTCAATACTCGCAGTGAAGTGTAGACGTATTTATAAAATAAAAAATGTATTTATTTTACAAAATTAACACCGATGCTCCCGTACAAGGCCCGTGGACCCTACAGGCAACCCCGCTCCTACTTCCAGAATTTATATAATGAAAAGAAAAGAAATGTTAAAATAAAATTACATAAACTAACCGCCTCCGTGGTCTAGTGGTAACAAACGTTGCCGTGAACTCGGGAGGTCGTGGGTTCGATTCCCACCGGGGGCAAGTTGTACATTGTATAATTTGTCTCGGTCTGGGTGTTTATATGTATAATATGTATATATTTACAAAAAAAAAAGTATAATATGTAGTTTATCAACCATCTAGTTTCCGTAACACAAGCTACGCTTACCACGGAAACTAGATGGCGCTGTGTAACCTGTCTGGAAATATTTATTTATTTATTTTTATGGTTAAATAAACAAAAAGAAAATTTAATATATATACTATTAATAAAATAATATATTATGAATACATAAGTAGAGAAAATAACATATACATAACAGAAATATATAATTATTGATAAATTAATAAAATAGATAGATAGATGGATAGATAAATTCTTTAATAAAAACACATTTAAATGTACATAGGCGAACTTAATGTCTAGTGACATTTTCTACCAGCTAACCTTTGGGATAGTGAGAGTAAATATAATAATAATAAAATAAATGAGCTTTATTATTGTTACAGCGGGTCCAAGAATTCTCAGCAAACCAAACAAGCCATACTATTACAATTATGACACAGAAAAGGTGACGATGACTTGCGAAGTCACCGGAAACCCCAAACCAAAAATAATTTGGGCAAAGAATAAAGTCGAGTATATTCGTAACAGTAAGTAAAAGTTTAAATTTTGTTTTTAGGGTCCACATTTAGATAAAACAACATCATCCATTATAACTGCCTCCGTGGTCTAGCGGTTAAGTCCGTGGAAATCCGGTGCGGAAGTGCTGAGTTCGATCGCTGGTCGAACAAAATATTTTTTTAAATTTATTTGTGGTAGCTTGCCACAATTGTCATGATGGGCCTATAGTACAGTTGGCTAAATATTAATTCGGTTCTTTTTATTTAGGAAAAGCCTGGTTTCTGACCACCACGAAAGCGATATGGTCGTGACGATGATGGTTAGGAACATAGGCGAGTTTAATGCCTGTTCATTTTCTGACAACTAACCTTGATGGAAGGCGATAAATTATGGGAAGGGTGCAACGATCTAACTAATCTAATAATAAATATTTCCAGACAGGTCACACAGCGCCATCTAGTTTCCGTGGTAAGCAATGAGGCTTGTGTTACGGAAACTAGATGGTTGATAAACTACATATTATACTGTTTTTTTTTTTGTAAATATATATATATTATACATATAAACACACAGACCGAGACAAATTACACAATGTACAACTTGCCCCCGGTGGGGACGACCTCCCGAGTTCACGGCAACTATTGTTACATACGGAGGCGGTCAAACTTGGAGGCATTAAACTTGCCTATGTTCCTAAAATAGTTTTGGTGCAAGAATGACATGAGACCCAATGCTCGACCCATAGACCACGGCAGCAAAGGCAATCAATCCATCGGGTCTTTTACCATCATTGCGAGAGATCCGTAACGGTTCCAGAACTGAAGGGATCCCGGCAGTAACTAATGCTCGGTGAATCACATTATTAAAATATAATTGATATATTCACTTTTTTTAGATGACAGATACACCATAGATAATGAAACTCTGGAAATCAGAAGACCGGAACACGATGCCAACTACACCTGTGAAGCAAGTAATAAATTTGGCCGAACTCAAAGAACGTTTCAATTAGTTTATTCAAAGTAAATTAATATACATTAAATATTAATTAAAAGCTAGGTACTTAATTAATAAAAAATAAATTAAATATAAACTTTTTTTTGTTTTTAAAAAAATAATGATTTTTTTCGAAGGAAATTAGGTACAATTAATATTTAAAAAAACTAAATACCTACAAATATCTTAAATTATAATCTTTACATGTCATCGAATCCAGGAGAAGATGATCCCAATGTTAATAATAATAATAATATAATTCTTTATTGCACACAAAATAATAAAATATAAAATAATGTACATCGAGCATAATACCGTATGGTATTCTCTACCAGCTAACCTTTGGGACAGTGAGAAATTATTATAATGGGTGCAGAGTACGAAATAAGAATAATAGTTAAAATCAATCATAAATTTACCATAGTAAGTATAAATAACATACCAATATATAAATATGTCATACGATATAATAAATACTTAAATTAAATAAATACTAATATAATAATTACCTATGTCAAGATGTGGAAATTAGGTGATTTGCGAATGCGGTTGTTAGTTTGAAATGTTTTTTTTTGCCTTTATAAACAAAAGTTGTTAGTGAAGATGTTCAATTCAACTCAATTCGTTTATTTTGCAAGTAGGCATAGGACAAAAAGAGATGTATTCTGCACTTTTACACGTCAATTTTTACAATATTAATATAAAACAATATAATTTTATAGTACATATTGGTGTATCTGGAGCAGTACATGATAACCATCATTTGAAAAGAGAAACCATAAAATATTAAAAATAACAAAATTATAAATACAGAATAATGCTTAACATTATAGCTGATGTAGATAGGCATTGTCACACTATAAGCTAAGACAGACAATTATAAAATGTGATCCAAGTTGTTTCAATACTACTTGGATTATTTCCTGTTGAATTTACTTTAGTGCAGAAATAGGTACTGCTATTACAGGCTTAATTAAAGGCTATATATAAATTGGATACTTATGATACTAGTCCCCACAGGCCTGGCAGGACTACTGACCCAGTGTGGGAATTATGCAATCTAATATGTCAGAAATCTTCTCTATGTCACACAGCCACGGATCCATGGGGGGGGGGGCAAGCCGGGGCCCATGCCCCGGGCGGCATTTTTAGAGAGCGGCAAATTCAAACTAATACTCAACTCATCATTAAAGCAACTTTGACCACAGAAACGTCTAGTACTTGAAGTACATTTGCAGAACAAAAGGCTCCAAGAGTAAAATTGTAATTTGTGCATTACAATAATATAATTGATTTTTGTTTTTAATCTTACGTTTTATTATAGACCCTGTCCTGTGCTATACTAATTAAAAAATATTTTTTTAATTAATTAAAAAATATGTATGATAATGCTAAAATGATAAAGGGCGGTGGCGGCATTTTTCTTTTTTTTGCCCCGCCTCGAATAAAATCAAGATCCGGGGCTGTGTTCACACAACATATTTCTAATGTTTCATCCCGACCGGTCAAGTATTGTTTTCTACATTTTATTTTATTTCTTTTTTATTTTTAAGTACTTTTATTTATATAATAATTAGTAAGTAGTTTTTTTATAAATAGTAATTTATAGGTTTAAAAGTTTAGTTAATTTAATAATTATGTTTTTAAAAAAATATTGTACCTTCCTTCAAATAAAATTTACAAATGCTTATACATATACGAGAAGTATTTACATATTAATACTACATACAAATACATATAAGTAATTGTATTACTATCTATAACCATATCAAATACAGGTAATCATCAACAACATCAGATACCTACAAATTAAGTTTATCATGACTTCATGAAGTGTGCATATACAAGTTTTTAAAGATAGCTCGGGGCCTTACAGACTTTTACGGTAAGTGATTACAAAGGTTTACAGCTACAAATGCAAAGGACTTGGAGACAAAAGAAGTATGAGTGGGAATGGACAGAGTAAGATAGAGGAAGATAAGACAACTTACCGATATTGAAACTGCTAGACTCGTTTACTTTTCCTATTTTCACTCTGTTATGTCGTATGGAATTCTTTTGTGGGGAAATGCAGCTGATGTGCAATCTATATTTGTACTACAGAAAAGAGCCATACGTTCTATCTATAGTTTAGGTTCGCGTGCATCTCTGAGGAAAATCTTTGGGAATATTAATATTCTCACTGTTGCCTCACAATATCTATTTAAAAATATATTGTATGTCCATAAAAACATTAACAAATTTCCAAAGAATAAAGATCTGCACTCGATTAATTTACGAAATAAAAATAGGCTTCATGTACCATCCTATAGACTGGGAAAGACTAGCCGATCATTCATGGGACAATGTGTTCCCATTTACAATAAAATACCTGAGGAAATTTTGAAAAAGCCAATCCTTAGTTTTAAATGTTATATAAAGGATATTTTAATTAAAAAGTCGTATTACACAGTAAATGAGTATCTTCAGGACAAAAGTGTCTGGACAGTTTAAAATACTATAAGAGTATATAGTTATGTGTATATATTTATAATTATATAATAACAAAAATGTTTATAAAAAAAATATTATAAAATTAGTATGTAGATTGACAACGCCCATTTACAGCAGCAAAATATATATATTATTTTTAATTTAATGTAAATGACATTATAATTTTAGCTTAAGTAATCATGACATTTTTATTTTAGTATTATTATTATTATTTTTTAAATTAAACCTGTTATTTATATTTTTAATGTACCTATGTATAACTTTTTTTTTTTTTTTCTTCATTGTTACTGTAAGGTCTTTGGTATTATAAATTATAATAATATAATTTAGTATTAAGTATGACAATGCCAATTTACATCTGCTATTTATTATTATTTCAATAAATAGATTACTTATAATTTGACGAGGCGGTTTCTACTGTTCCTGATCAGTAATTTTAAATCCATTACCAATTATGGAGTTGTTCAGCTGATATTATGTTTTTGTTTTGATCACTAGTAAATATTATAATGTATACATTATGTAAATTAAATAAAATTATAAATAAAAATGTAATAAAACTGTTATGACGTGTAAAAGTGCTAAAAATATTGCCTATTTACTGAATAAATTATTTGATTTGATTTGATTTGAGTAGAATTAGAGGTAGAACGGACAGTTTTGTCATGGGCAGCACCAACATAAGTAAATGTTGTCTTTTTAAACTTTCGCGCATATTTATAATAGTTTTTATAATTTTAACGGGTCTTTACGCGATTTACCTTAGAGACATATTTCTCCCGACGTTTCAGCCAAGTTGCATTGGCCGTGGTCACGGGTCGACCTATCGGGTTGTCTATCAAATTACTAGGAAAAAAAGTTTTGGAGATACATTCATCATATATTTCTTTTAGTCTAATAAAGAAAAAACGTTATAAATGTTTTTACTATTTTTTCTCTATCTAAAATTAAAGTGAAAAAATGTTAACTCCAGCAGATATTCAGATTCACTAACTGTTTCTGAAGCCCGTCAATCGAATAGGCTAGACAGGCACCTCTAAATATATTAAATAAAATCTTAATTTCTCACCTTCTTAAAAAAGAAAAAAAGAAAGTATCATCACGATCGTTTCCCTTTAGGGGTAGTCAGAAACCACGCTTATAAATAAGCGGATTCACAATTAGCCAACTTTACTATAGGCCAATCATGACAAGTGGCAAGCTGGTCGATGTCTCCAGCATACCAAACTCGGGAAATATCACAAATAAATTAAATATTAATTAAATGTATTTATTTACTTTAATAAATATTTTTGTGTCCCGAACAGGAATCGAACCCGGTACCTCCGAGTCTTCACGGATGCAGCTAAAAAATAAAATGCATCTTAATCTCCTTTCTTCAAATTCAAAATCTTTATTTGCTTAAAAATATGGTACAATGTATCCAACATGCAATTTTTGACAAATCTATAAAAAATAATGCTCTGGAGATGTGGTGTATCATGGACGGAGTTCCGAACAAAGAAATCCATACTGGAAGAACTTGGAATCAGACAACGACTTTCTTCGACTGTACAATTACGCATTCTCACTTTCTTCGGACACGTGTCACGGCGTGGATAAACATCCATCGAGCGCTTGGTAGTCCAGGGGAAAGTCGATGGCAAGAGGATGCGTGGTAGGTCTCCGATGAGATGGACCGATCAGGTGAAGGTTGCAATGGATCATTCCCTACATGAGTGCGGTAGGAAAGCCGGGGTCCGACAGGAGTGGCGACGGCTTGTTAAGCGTGCCACTAGCACTCCAATGGCGACCACGACCAGACAAGAGTGTAGCGACTAAGAAGAAGAATAAAAATAAAAAACTTTTTTTAACATATAGGTATTATTATTTATTTATTTAACATTATAAAAATATGTATGTATTTTATTTATTATTTATACACAGTATTTTGCAAGTTATGTATTTATTATGATCGTAGATGTTTAAACTATATACTTACCTACGTATCCATATATTTATAAATTTTATAATTATATTTTAATATTTATGTGTTAATTTTTCTTACTCTGCCCCCATAATATTCTTCTGTCACTCTCCCAAAGGTTAACTGGTAGAGAATACCTTCATGGTATTATGCTCGCCTATGTACCTACATGTTTTTATATTTTGTGTGCAATAAATAATTTCATTATTATTATTAACGGAATCATACAATATTTGGTTGGGTAGGGAGAGGAGCAGAAGTGTGGATGGTGAGCGTCTTGTTAAGAAATAAAAAGGGAAGGCTACATTTATAAAACAGCAGTCGGTCGCAAGTCCGAGAAACTATTCTTCTCCTCTCCCTTTCCCACACACGATGGACCCGGCATCCGTACGGTGAATACATGGAATTTGTTAGGCTAATTTTGTCTTCTCTCTTCAAACTTGCTCTGATGATTACTATTATTTTAAGTCTGAGCGAAGCATAAGAACGCCTTATCGATATAGACTTTAGATCCGTGATCGAATGAGATCATTCATTCGGTCTATACGTAAAGTGACCTTTATTTCATCGTAGCCAAGATCGTTAATGGCAGAACATAAATATTCCCCTTCGTCGGCTGATGTCACTTGTCTCAAAAATAAACTGTTTTGAGAATCCACACTGAAATAAAAAAAAATAATACAATTAATAGGATAAATATAATTACAAGCTAAATACTAAATTACATCAGTATGACGACTTTTCCTCTTGGTGAGCTTCCTATGATTATTCAGGTTAAAATCTTTGCAAATATTTAAATGTTGCTTGTTACCCTTTTATTTCCAATTTATGGCAGAAAAAAATGGTGATAGGAAAAGTAATGAAATTGCGTCTCGAATACTTTACTTTAAAATACCTAATTTCTCGGTGCATCTTTTTGTAATAGGGCTCTTATAACTACTGGTTATTAAAGAAACAAATAAATCTGACTGCCTTCGTGGTCTAGCGGTTGAGTCCGTAGATTTAGATTCAAAGATTTCTAATTATTTAATTTATTTGTGATATTTCTCGAGTTTGGTACGCTAAAGACATTGACGAGCTTGCAACTTGCCATGATGTAAAGTTGGCTAAACTTGCCAGGCTGCGCTTTCGGCAGCGGCTCCCGATTTTCGCGCTGTTCCCTTGAGGTCTGAAAGCCAGAGTGTCGACACATGTGGCATCCCTCACTAATCAGCGTCATATCATACCGGTAATATAAAATAACAATATACAAAATAACAAAGTATAAAGAACTACGAGTATAGTTCCGAACTTAAATATTAAGGTGTTTTTAAGGAGGTTCATCTTTGAGATGGCAACACTATTTTATTTGAAACCGATATGACAGCTGGCGTGTGATTTTTAATTAACAAGTGATTTGCCGCCTTTTGCACGGATGTTAAGTCTATGATTTTATTTTGTAAATTAGTTTACTGTTAATTTTGTTAGTGAAAAGTAATGTTATTTTGTTTAATAATGTTCTACAATATCAATAATTGTGGAAAACGATAAATTTGACTTTATATATATGTATATATATATGAGGCAAAAGTTGCAGTTTATTTTTTGTGGTTTTTCCGCGCTGTGAACTTCTATATACCCGACGTGCTTGGGCGATATTGTCGCGAAGTTATTAATGAAAAGCATCAAAGTTGCAACACTTGGAATTTGATGATCCCCAACTCGGTTATGAACTGTGCTATGAACAAATATTATGTGTAAATTAAGTATTTAGGTTGATGTATTCTGTACAGTATTCTCTATTGAAACTTTAAAAAAATAAGTTAAGTTTATTTTAGTTTATTTTTTTGTTAGAAAATCTAAATAAACAGCCTTTATACATCATCATCAGCCTGTGTCTCTCCACTGCTGGAAGTAGGCTTTCAACGGTCTTTTGCAACGCTCGTCAGCGATCATTCGTACATCTTTCGGGGTGTCGTCCTGAACGTGGTCACTCGAGATTCCCGTTTTCCCCATCGGTCGTCGATTTTACATGATCCTATTGCGACTTCAGTTTGCTAATTTTGAAAAGCTATGTAAATAATTTTGCTTCTATGACGAATATCAAAGTTTTGAATTAGCTCTCCATACCTCGTTCACCTTGAATTTGTGGAACACCACATCTCTGCTCTGTACGACATTAACGCACTAGTTGAAGACTATCGTCTTTAAACTTTGTGGCATTGACGATGAGAGGATGTGCCGAAGTTTCCTGAATTACAAACTATGCTAGTTTTTTTTTTACATACCTTAATGTTTTCTTTATCTTGAAAGCCTGGAGAGGTTTGAATACCCAATTAATATCGGGTTTCGGAAACCCGTACATGAGCTCGCACGGTATAGTCACGTCTTCGTCTTCGTTAACTAGTAACGTTTTCGGACTTCGCGTTTCGATGTATGGAGGAACTGAGAACATGTATAATATGTATTGAAGTAAAAACTAACTAAAAGTACCTGTTACACCGAAACACCTTAATCTTAATTGGGTCTGATGCCAAATTTCAATGACAATTAACGATTCCACAACGTATATAGTGGAACGGGGACTGACGGATTAACGTGCTCTCCAAAGCATGGGAACGGTGGCGTTGTAAATCTATGACAAATGTACGTAAGAAAAGTCGATTTAAACGATTTGAAAGAGGGGGTTTTGAACCGACTTTTATAGGATTTTAAGAAAAGCGTTCTTACTTCCGAGCCACCAACGCTTCAAAAAAAAGAACTTTACCAATATACTAAGCCGTTACATTGTTGCTTTTGACCTTAATGTATGGTATGTATAGGCATTTTTAACGTGAGGTGTGCGTTAACACAGTATTAGGAATGCCCAAACCGCACAACCCAGCTTGCTTGAAAATTTTAATAGCGGCTGACATTCGTTAAAAAAATTATTTATATAGAATTTGCGCTTAAATAAACAGATTTTCGCCACTGATTACTAACCTAATACGTTTACGGTGACGTTTTTCTCAGCAGTACCTGCCTCGTTATCAGCAGTACATGTGTATACGCCACCATCATCCCAGCCAGCGTGAAATCTAAACAAATAAATATTGGCAATGACAACGTGTTTGTGATGTTTGACCTTGAGACAATGGGACCGTGGGGGCCATGTCCTTGGAAGTTAATTAAATAATTGTCTAAGCGATTTTTTTATTACTCAGTTTCGTTTTATCAGCCTTTTGAAATGTGAGAGATACCCGTGCTCCACCCAATTCAGATTTTTTTACACATTGGACATTGGTATCGATTTGCACAGCAATGCTGATTTGCTGCCCTCTTATCACATACAGCATTATCATACGTTATAGTCTTAGTACTTGGTCCCCACGGACTCAAAGTCTCAAGACCAAACGGGACAAAGACGTAGTCAACAGATGTACTTGTGACAACAGATGGGACACTGTTAATAATGGGAGGTTAATCCGTCGGGTATTTTACGATCACAGCGAGAAAACCCTGATGGCTCCAGAACCGATGAGATCCCATATTATTTAGGATTTTTAGATTGTATTTGAATCATTTAAGTAAGTAGTTTGTTTACCTGATGGTATATTGATTGTCCATAATATGTCGGCTGTTGATTGGGGCCACTGCGCCGTCCTTGGTTAGTTTCCATCTAACAGTGACGCTGCTGTCAGATTCCACGTTACAGCTTAGTTCTACCAAATGCTGCATTTTGATGTTCAGCTCGGTTATGTTATGTATATCTTTTATGATCGGAGGCGCTGTGAGAGAAAAAAAACGAATAAAAAACGATTTCGACCAAATTGTAACCGGCTATCTCGAGGAATATGCACTAGCTGTTTGACCGTTGTCCGTGTGATATGTGGTCATCGAAAAAATCCCTTAGCTGGCAAAATCGATATTAGGCGTTAATGCGAATCTAACAGACATACAGATATATGGTAGTGTGGTCACATGACCTCGTCAGATGATGACGTCTTATATCCTATGTCTGAAAGGGAACATTTCTGCCAAATTGAGACATATTTTTTATTTAGAATTTTATACCTTTAGTTTTCTTATAGTTCGGCACTAACGCTGCATAGTTCCCCGCCCCGGCAGACTGGCCAAATTACCACCATCAGTCCGCCTACCACCTATTTGTTGTTCTTGTCGAAAGTACATATGTGCCACAAGGAACATAATACAATACCATTTGCAATAATGTCAAATGCCAATTTTAACTTTCAAGGAGAACTAATATTGTACGATTGTCATGCTGATATTTATATAAAAATTCTTCTATTTAGTAAAGTATCATCGCGACCGTTTCCCTTCTGGGTGGTCAGAAACCACGCTTATAAAGAACCTCAACCTTTCGACCAACGAGTATAATCAACACCGAGATTTCTTCGCTTAGATTTTATATGTAACTTGAAAGACCGGGTTCTAAAGTGGAGATGGAAGATGGGCAGGAATGCACAATTGCAGAATAAAAAAGAAAAAAAACGAATAAACAATCTAGTAGTGATAATAGACCTTATAATGGGAACTATACATTCAATGACCGCCTCCGTGGTCTAGTGGTAACAAACGTTGCCGTAAACTCGGGAGGTCGTGGGTTCGATTCCCACCGGGGGCAAGTTGTACATTGTATAATTTGTCTCGGTCTGGGTGTTTATATGTATAATATGTATATATTTACAAAAAAAAAAAAGTATAATATGTAGTTTATCAACCATCTAGTTTCCGTAACACCAAGCCTTGTAGCTTACCACGGAAATTAAATGGTAAGCGAAGCAGGAAGTATCATCTGCTGCCGCTTGAAATGCGTCGAAACTTTGTGGACACAACCTATCTAGTTGATGTCGCGCGTAGAATTGTGGACTCTCCTGATTTGCTTAGTAAAATATTATACCCACTAGAAACACTAGGAAGAGTCCACTCCTACTTATGCTTCGTTTTTTTATTATTATAAATTATTATAGACGTTTTCAGGGCGGTTGAGTTCTTTAATGTTCTTGATATTTCTATTTTAAATGCTACTACTGTATCTATAAGACACGCAATAACTGATGAGCACTTCTTCAGTACACAATTATGTAGTACTGTAGTTTTTTTTTAATTAAGTTTGAAAAAAATATTATTAGTAGCTCTTATCTATATTAGTGTAAGCATTGCGTCTGAGTATCTTCCACTAGATTAGCTAAATATAAATATTTCTTGTTTGAAACCAATGCCCAGACATGATACAAGATGTGTAACAGTTGGTGATTACGTTGATTAGGTTTAGGTTTTTCTTTCAAATCTTTATTGTTTTTTTTTTATATATACTGAGGACGATATGTGACACCGTGCCCACCTGATGGTAAGCAGTACGCGAGGTCCAAGAATGGGAGATACTGACGTCAGCCTCAGACGACCGATATCAGTCCCTACGGCCTACCGGCCTATAATGATGCTTTTTCACACTTCGTTTGAAGGACTCCAGGTTATAGGAATGGGGAAACATACTAGCTGGGAGAGCATTCCACATTCACACAGATGTAAGAGTCTCCAAATTTGTATGTACGCGTAGGGATAGTGGCTACGGTATGTGGATGCATATTTTGGCCTGTGCGAGTGGTTCGGTTGCGGAATAGAGATTTCATTTTTGTTGGCCCTTTTTGTATTTATTTTTTACATTTGATTATTTATAGTTTCTGCGGTACGTAGATTTTTTTTAGCCTAAATGTAAAAACTGATAATTGGCTTTATTGTAATTTAAACATTAACACACAAATGTATTATAGCTGTAAGTTGCCCAAATATAAATAAGTAAACTTACAGCCAACCATGAGCTCTAGATCCCGGCAGTTGGTCCCGATCACATTGTCCCCTTCACACCTGTAGACCCCTCTGTGATGCGCCTTCACCTCATATATGGAGAGTCTCCCATCATATACAGACACATCAAAAGGAACATCCTTTAACTCTTTCTCATCAAACTTCCTGAACTTCCAAGTTATTGTTGGGTTAGGTTTGCCTTGAGCCCTAAAATTTATAAATCTTATTGTCTAATATTTTTCACGCAAATACTCATATAATACCCAATATTAGAATTGATTCGGCTTTACACGCGTTTAATTTATTTAATATGCGTGTTCCGCCGTATGATTTTTTTTTTTTTTTTTTTTTTATACTAGCATGACATGTGACCCTGCGCCCACCTGATGGTAAGTGGCGCGCAGGGTCCATGAATGTTAGCAACTGGAATCAGACCCTTATGTCCGACATCAGTCCCTAACACTATGCCGGCTTTATATGGCTTGGTGCTTAGTGGCTTGGTTGTAAAACGCTTTCCTTTAATCCAAAAGGTCGTAGTTGGAATCCCAGCATTTAACAATGAGAAATACACTTTTCAGTCAGGCAGCGTAGCCACACTCGGTATAGGCCGAATTCTCCTCTCTCGCGTCACGCTATTCGGGACGGAGACAAATCCAAAAATCAAAAACCGTGAAAATCTATCCAGCCGAGTCATAAGTGTTCTAACAAACCCGACTTTGTTTTATATATTAAGATTTACTTATTTATTTTTTATTTATTTATTAGGGTCGCCAACAGTGACAGCAACAAAAGATACATCGATTTTTACTTACAACTAAGACAGAATACAGATGCTGCACCAATTACAGGCAACCACCACATGCTATTACAGTATCCATTAATTGGGCCTTTGAGTAGCCAAAACAAAAACACAATACAATTACAGCAACAACTAAGTAATTTACTTATTATGCAATCTAGCCAGGCCACGCAGCGTCTTCACACCCTACGTGTTAAGCCTGGTTAGGCGGGATAATATTGCGAATTAGGGGTCGTATATGAAATGAAAGCAACTTACCCAGATCCCCACAATCCACGTTCCACTAATACTCACATGTGTGTCAGTGTAGAATGATGTGGAGTGTTTATTGTCTGTTCTGTGTGTGTTCTGAGTAATCGTTAATATTTTGGGAGAGCACTGTGGTAATTTTAAACTTAAGAAAAAATAATAGTAGCAAGGCGGTTGGGACAGAAAAATTAAATTATGCGGTACGGTGACGAGGTCACACGAGAGAAAAAAAAAATTATGTCCACTAGGACGAAAAATAATTGTGCGCGCTGCTACGTGCGGCCGCCCGGTATTTATACCAATAGACGTACACGCCACGCCGCGGTAAGTAGCGAAACTAGAGCTTCAACTAGCGGCGTGTCTATAGCCCCCGCCTTGAAGGAATAATCCTTCAAAACAAGGAACAAATAAAGAAAAATTATAAAAAAAACAACACAAGAATATATGCATGCGGTAAATAAAACTAATTAAACCTAAAATAAAACAAATAACAAAAAAAAATAAAAAAAAGGAAGGAAAATAATATGTCTATTGCGTTGGCAACGGACATAAGCGAACCACGGGTCTTTTATAAAAACCCTTTGATGTTTTGACCGTGGCCACCCGGACTATTCCATCCCGACCAGGATGGACTTCTGAAATGACACCAAGTTCCCATTGTAAGGGAGCGATCTTACCATCTTGTTTAATTACAACAATAGTTCCAAGTTTGACATTGTCGGATGAAACATTCCATTTTTGACGAGTCTGTAAGGTGCTAAGATACTCTAAGGACCATCTGTCCCAAAACGACTGCACAAGCTTATCGAGTAACTGATAACGTTCTAATAAATGCGACGGAGTATCTTCGACCGGCGGCGATGGTAAATACTTCAGTGGGGTAAGTGTTAAGAAATGAGACGGAGTGAGAGCCAACGGTTCCCCGGGATCTTGGCTTAAATTTACACAAAGCGGGCGAGAATTTATAATATTCTCTATTTGACACAAAACTGTAGTCATTTCCTCATAAGTAAGGATTTGATTACCTACAACGCGGAAAAAATGAGATTTGACATTTTTAATCATAGGTTCCCAAGCGCCGAAATGTGGAGCGATGGGAGGGATGAATTGCCAGTCTATTTTATACTCAGACAATTCATGTGATAAACTATTTTTATAATCGTGTGAAGTAATAAATTTAAATAAGTCTGTAAGGTACGACTTCGCACCTACAAAATTAGTACCATTATCGGAATACATAACCGACACTGGACCGCGGC
Source organism: Tinea semifulvella (assembly GCA_910589645.1). NCBI lineage: Eukaryota > Metazoa > Arthropoda > Insecta > Lepidoptera > Tineidae > Tinea > Tinea semifulvella. The sequence continues at coordinate 12,495,955 of OU342592.1, read as the reverse complement.
GGGAGAGAAAACGTTTAAATGCAGACATAAAACAAGAGGTACTTAACTCTGAGACTAGTTCGATATGTATGGCTCGCGTCGTCATACAAACAAATAAACATATATAACATTTTTGGCTACGGACACCACGACCGCGCCTTAACGTTATATTTAAGGGCCCGGCGTAGTCACAACCCGTATTAATAAAAGCCATAGGTACCGTTTTCACACGTGACTGAGGCAAATCTGACATAAGTGGAAAAGTAGGTTGCGGGCGAGTGCGAAAACAAGCGTTACATTTATCGATACGAGAGCGAATAAGTCTACGACCGGAAATTATCCAATATTTTTGCCTAAGAAGACTCAATAATAGGTTAGGACCGGGATGACAGTTTCGTTTATGCCAATAATCTATAATTAAATTGACAATATGATCCTTTTTAGGCAACAATACAGGATGGCGGTGGTCAAACGAGAGGTCAGTATTGGATAATCTACCGCCTACACGAATGACGTCGTCATATATAAACGGCTTTAATTTTTGAATGTATTTCGGACATGATTTATTAGATTTTAAATTTTTTATTTCATCTTTAAAATAGACATTCTGTAAAGCAATTAAAATTTTATTCTCAGCGAAATCTAAGTCGGAAGTAGAAATAAATTTATTATGAGGGAGACGTTTTAAAAATCTATATATGTATACAACAATCCTAAGCAGCTTGCCCCACGAAGAATATTTAAGTGCGATTTTATATAAAAAAATCTTCTTCTACGCAATCCAGAAGATTAGTAGAAGTAAGCGCGATAGTTTTTATTTCCGGGATATTATCAGAATTATCGACTTTAAACTTTTGGACAGGCCACTGATATACGTCCATGTCCATCCAAGGCGGACCAACAAACCACAGTGGATGTGTAACAAACTGCGAAGGTAACAATCCGCGGGAGAGGCAATCTGCCGGATTGGAGATACCGGATATGTGATAAAAATATTTTGAATCTAATAAGTTTTGTATTTTGCTTATTCGATTCGCTACGAAAGTTTGAAAGCGGTGCGGAGAGGAATTAATCCAGTGGAGAGTAACAGTTGAATCTGAAAAGGCATATATATTTTCGATATTGATACGAGGAGAATAATTAGTTAAAACAGCACGAATTAATTTCGCGAGTAATAACGCGGCACATAGTTCGAGTCTCGCGAGAGATATAGTTTTTACAGGAGCGACCTTTGACCTTGAACATAACAACGTCGTGGTACAGTCGCCGTCGGTGTTGGCGTGCAGGTATACGACTGCGCCGTACGCCTGTTCACTAGCGTCGCCGAAACCAACTATAGAAACTCGACTATTTTTAAAAACATTTAAATGGCGGGGAAACCTGAGCTGATCCAAAAGTGACAACTCAGATTGAAATCTTGACCATGTGTTGATCACGTGATCAGGCGGCGTATCGTCCCAGTCAAGCTTTAGAGACCAAAGTTGTTTGATAAGAAGCTTGGCGAAAACGATAACAGGGCCAACGAGGCCGAGAATATCCCATAAACGGGCAATAGTGGATAGCATATTTCTCTTTGTACAAGAGCGCGGAGAGAGAGAGATAGTAAAGAAAAATACATCACTAGCGGGGAGCCATTGCATACCTAAAACTTTAAGAGAATCATCATTGTCAAGATTGACCGGGTCCGTAAGACGATATGACTCCGGCAAACACGACAACAACTCGCGACAGTTGGTTGCCCACTTGACCATCTCGAAACCACCGGCGGAAAACATATTAATAATTTGTTCGGCGGCTTCCGTAGCTTCCTGGACCTCCATGAAGCTGCTGGCCAAGTCATCCAAATATAAATCACGTAAAGCGAGCTCGGACGCTAAGGGATACTTAGTTTGCTCCTGCTTAGCAAGCTCATGAACTGTACGAATGGCTAGATAAGGACTGACACAAAGTCCAAAACAGACGCGGCTAAAAGAAAAATATTTAAGCGGTTCATTTTTGTTAAAACGGTAAATTATTTGTTGAAACGAGCGATCCTGTTCACGTACAATAATCTGGAGATACATTTGACGTATGTCGGCGGTGATAGCAATTTTAAAAAGACGTAGGTTTAATAAAATATTAAATAAATCGTTTTGAAGAGGTGGGCCAGTATGTAAAATATCGTTCAGAGAAACTTTAGAATCCGTCGCACAGCTGGCGTCAAGAACGACCCTCAGCTTTGAGGTCAGTTTGTCCTCTCGTAGTACACCATGATGAGGTATGGTATAACCCTCAGTATAATTTTTGGGTTCCGATATTTCACATAAAAAACCCTGGTTTATATAATCGAGAATAACCTCGTCGTATTGACGTTTGAATGCGGGATATTTAGTAAATTTGCGTTCTAGATTATAAAAACGTTTAGTTGCAATTTTAAGCGAATCGCCGAGGCGAGCGGGTTCTAAATTAAATGGTAAACTAACAATAAATCTCCCAGAGGGATCGCGGGACGTCGAAGAAGTATAATATTGTTCACATTGTTTATCTTGGTCGGATAAAATAGGCTCGTCATTAACATCTTCTAACTTAAAGAACTTGCTTAGATCATCGTGAATGGAATCTGTGGTAGAAAAATAAGAAAGAGTACAGTCAGATTCCGAGGATATTTCTGCTTCGCCCATAATCACGTAACCAAGAGTGGTAGAAAACGCTGAAGGCATATGCGGAGGACCGGTAATTTTTACCGGTAACAATAAGTCAACAAATAACTTTGCGCCGATCAATATATCGATACAGTCTGGTTGGCCAAACTCCTCGTCGGCAAGAGATAAGCCTCGTAAATAATCGATAGAATTTAAGTTAATTTTACAAGTCGGTAACTTATCGGTAATCTTGTCCAACACTAACGTCTCGATATCGTAAGATTGATCGGGATAAACACGAGATGAAAAATTAATAAAAACCTTACCTTTTGTACTGCTACAGTTATCACCCAATCCTTTGATAATTGTTTTACGATTGAGTTGGTTTACACTTAATCCAAGTCTACGACAACACTCACTTGTTATGAAATGGTTTTGAGAACCAGGATCAATGATACACCGACACATTTTTAAGTTTCCGTAACGATCTAAAACATTCACTCGCGCCGTACCTAACAAAACACTACGAGAAACTAATCTTTTGTTTATGTCATTCGCGAAGTTAGCCGACATTAGCGATACGTTGCCAGCTGAACCATCGGAAGTGTGAGCGGGAGGTGTGTTTTGCTCAGGCCGTGCGGCGGTCGAGAACGAGACGAGAGAACTTTTTGCAGTTTGAGCGCATGAGGGTAGTCGTGAATTTGTATCTGGATTAGTCATATTTGGGTACTTTGTTTGATGCAAATGTAATAAACTATGATGTTTGTAATTACAGTACCTACAAGTTTTTGCACTTTTACAATTACTCCACCTATGTTTTTGGCTGAGGCAATTGGTACAAAATTGTTGTTCTTTTATGAAATGAAGACGTTCGTTAGGAGAAAAATCGAGAAATTTAGGACAATTATAAATGTACTCATGAGAATCTTTACACAATAAACAGTTTTCAGAATGGGTATTTAAATAAGAATGAGCGATTTTAGGAGAAACATATTTAGGTTTTTCGTCTATTTTTACAGTAGGTTTAGAAGTGCCGGGATTTATACGTTGCATGATTTTAGCCTGCCCTTTTACGAAATTTATAAAAGTATCGTAGCTAGGTATGTCCACATCTCGGACGGACATTTCGAAAGCCTTTGAAGTATCCTTATCCAAACGTTTTAAAGCAAGATATATGAAAATGTAATCAGATAATTTCTCAATATTTAAATCTTTTAGCGCGGCTATCGACGCGGCGAATTTATCAATAAAAGTTTCGATCATTGCTGCGCCGGCTGGATTGGGCAAAGGTTTTAGGTCAAAAATCTGGTCGAGAAAAGTAGTAGCTAAAAAACGCTTGTCTTCGTATTTGGATAATAATAACTTCCAAATCGTTTCGTAATTTTCGGAGGTGGGGGAAATGCCAGAGAAAACAAGTTGCGCTTTACCTTTTAACTTGCCGAGTAAATAATACAGTTTCTCAGATTTACTAAGTTTTGGATTACAGTGAATTGTATTTTTAAACGTTTCGTAAAAAATACCCCACTGAGTTGGATTACCAAAAAACTCTGGAATATCAATCGGCGGCAATCTAGGCTTTGAAGATTCAAAGCAGACTGTGTCGGGGTCTGATGAAACCTGAGTTAATTTATTTTTGATACGACGTACTCGACAATACAGGTCTTCGAAAGCACTCCATCCCGAAAAATTAGGCGAATAATCGGGATCCAGCAGTGTGTTGGTATCGTTTATATCTCGAAGACATTGCATGTAATCTTTGCGAATGTCATCGATAGTTTCGGAGCATGATAAAAACTCCTCGCGGCGTTCACTAGTATTAAGCGATGAAGAACTATCAAATATATTTTGTAAACGAGAAAAATAAGCTTCACGACACTTGTGCAGCATGGAAAGCTGAGAACCTAGAGACTTAACACCTTTAGACATAGTAAAATATGAAAATAGCCTACAAATAAAAAAAGAATAAATATAAAAATGCGTTGTTAATTTAAATTTAAATTAACAAAATGATAGAAAATTAATAAATTGCGGTGGCGACACAAAAAATAAATAAATTATGTAGGTACAAAAAAAAAACGCGGGTTTAAAAGTTAAATTTACCACATGCATAAAATCACAAAATTTTAGGAAAATGCGGGGTTACACGTAAACGTGTGATAAAAACGAAGAAATTTCTAGAAAATGAGGAGTTCAATCCTCACAGGAGGCACCAAAACTATAGCCAGGCCACGCAGCGTCTTCACACCCTACGTGTTAAGCCTGGTTAGGCGGGATAATATTGCGAATTAGGGGTCGTATATGAAATGAAAGCAACTTACCCAGATCCCCACAATCCACGTTCCACTAATACTCACATGTGTGTCAGTGTAGAATGATGTGGAGTGTTTATTGTCTGTTCTGTGTGTGTTCTGAGTAATCGTTAATATTTTGGGAGAGCACTGTGGTAATTTTAAACTTAAGAAAAAATAATAGTAGCAAGGCGGTTGGGACAGAAAAATTAAATTATGCGGTACGGTGACGAGGTCACACGAGAGAAAAAAAAAATTATGTCCACTAGGACGAAAAATAATTGTGCGCGCTGCTACGTGCGGCCGCCCGGTATTTATACCAATAGACGTACACGCCACGCCGCGGTAAGTAGCGAAACTAGAGCTTCAACTAGCGGCGTGTCTACAATCTAATATAACAGAAACCTTCCCTGATGTTCACACAATATATTCCCAAAGTTTCATCCCGATCGGTCAAGTAGTTTTGCGATGCATAGGGAACACACACACATACATCCACCTTTATATATATAGATTACTATTACAGGTACATAAGCGTTTGTTTATTCTCTCATTACAACCCCTAGAACACAGCGTCCTAGACCTCCACTGCTGGAGATGGGCCTTCCAGAACATATATCAGGAGAATTTGGCCCACACTCGCCACGCTGGCCAGACTGCTTGTCAAGTAGTTTATGCCTTCATCATTATCATTACAGCCCCTAGAACTCAGCGTCCCAGACCTCCACTGCTGGAGATGGGCCTTCCAGAACATATATCTGGAGAATTTGGCCTACACTCGCCACGCTGTCCAGAGGGCTTGGCGAGGATATGATGTCAATTTTTAATGACAATTTATTAACGATTAGTGGAACCGGAACCGACGGCTTAACGTGCTCTCCGAGGCACGGGAACGGTGGTTTTGTAAATGTACGTAAGAAAAAGTGTATTTCTCTTTGTAGGATTTAAGGAACGCGTTCTTACAACCGAGCCACCACCGCGCCAGTTTATTCCTTACTTACCTACAATTAATTTCTAAAGATGATCCAGTTTTCGTTCGGATCGTATCTGATGTGTCAAAGGATATAGTTGGTGCTTCTACAAAAATACAACGTTCATTATTATTATAATCATTAACGCGACCTCATATCCCTTTCGTGGTGGTCAGAAACCACGACGTTTTTAATTCACATTTAGCCAACTTTACTATAGGCTCATCATGACAAGTGGCAAGCTCGTCGATGTCTCCAACAGCGTACTAAAACTCGAGAAATATTACTAATAAATTAAATAAATTATTTTATCACGACTGCCTCCGTGGTCTAGCGGTTAAGTCTGTGGATTTCGACGCTGAGGTACCGGGTTCGATTCCTTTTCGGGACACAATTATTAATTTGTGATATTTCTTGAGTTTAGTACGCTAGAGAAATCGACGAGCTTGCCACTTGTCATGATGGGCCTATAGTAAAGTTAACTAAATGTAAGCCCGCTTCTTTAAACAAAAAAGAAAAATAGGAAGTGGTTTCTGACCACCCTGAAAGGTATACGGTCGTGATGATACTTTACTATCCCTTTGAAGTTGTAGGATGGTCTACAACTTCAAATAATACCGCCATTTGTTAGATTTCAATAAATATAGTCATATAAACAATTGTGATTTGATTATTATTAATTATAGCATTGGATGGGCATAAAACAATTTGATAAGAATGTTAGGTATTAGGAACAAGACAATAAGAACAAGCTAGGGTGGAATAAGAATAAGCAAACGTATTTTTATACCAAAAAAAGGATTGTACATTAGTCACGATAAATACTTAAATTATTCCTAATAAGTAAAGGATTATTATCTTTATGAATATGTGTTTATTAACCTATGATATATGTTTTTTTTTATAGATTTTATAGATTTTTAAATGATTTATTGTATTTAGCATTTGATTTAAATGATTTTACAATGTTAATTATATTGTTGAGACCCCACAATACCGGCAATCCCTACTTGCAATTGATCAATGTTTTACTCACCCAATCCACTTATAGTAACTACAGCGTCAAATCGTCGATTTTCAAAGTCATTTTTAACTTCACAGCTGTACACACCGATGTCGTCTAAACTCATGCTTTGTATTGTTAGTTTGCCATCTTCAATATTAATGTTATTATTATATATTTGACTGTTGTTATAGTACCAAATAGTAGTTGCTTCTGGTTTAGCGTCCACTTGACAATGTAAAGTACCTTTTGAATCTATTCTTATAGTTTGATCTGCAACATTTTTTTTAAAGGTATTGTTTTTTTAAGATCATATTTAATTATGCTCGCCTATATATAACACTTTATATTTTAATGCAAAAAACTATTTTATTATTATTATTATTTAAACTGCCTCCGTAGTCTAGCGGTTAAGTCCGTAGATTTAGACTCGGAGGTACCAGGTTCGACTCCTGATCAGGACACAATAATTTATTTGTGATTTTTTTGAGACGTCGACTACCTTGCCAATTGTCATGATGGGCCTATAGTAAAGTTAGCTAAATAAAATCCGTTCGCACCCCAAAAGGGATACGGTCGTGATGTTTTTTTTTGACTGTTTTTTATTACAGTCATTGGTCATGCCTAGTGGCGAGCCTGCCGATTTATCTAGTGTACCAGAAGAGAGATTTTTTAGTGATCTCAGCCAGCGTCTAAATCTACAGTGCAGTCGCTAAACTACAGAAGCAGTAATTCTTAAGTAATAGTTAAGTTTAGAGGAACGTCTGTAAACAGTTCTGCATTTAGGATTTAAGACTTGTTACCTGTGGGGTGTTCAATAACTTCAAATTTGGGAATAAATTTGACTAGAATTTTGGTAAATATATGATTTTGTCCCTCGCTGTTCTGTGCGTAACAGGTATAGGTGCCGTTTCTTACTATATTGTTTATAGTAGTATAACTTATGAAAACGTTCGGGGATTCGAGTATGTTGACCTGAAAAAATACAAATAACTTGGCAATTTTTATTTATTTATTTAAAAACTTAATTGCACTATGTACAAAGGCGGACTTAATGCCAGGTATTCTCTGACAGCCAAACTTTTAGGACCTTTAGACAGTGTAGATGGTAGGTGCAATCATCCATCAAGTTATTCTTAACAGTATTAATACATACTTAACAATTTTATATTTTAATAAATATACAAATACCCAATATATATAAACATAAAGTACATCATAAATAAATCTTAATATAAAAGTAGCTACCAATTCGTGGTCGCAGAAATCTCAGAATGATATGCCTACTCTTCTAAATTTTAATTGAGCCTGCGCCTCCGATATACCTCAAAGTCAAATTTACCTACGTTTCTTTCCTTCATAATCGATTTCTTTATTCGTCACACTTTATTCCTCCACATCATTTTGGTTTCATGTCTGACTTATTCTTCCTACATTGGCAGATGTTGCAGTAAATATTTTGAATAATTTGACGGTCACAATTTGGCAAGCATTCAACAGAATAATGTTCAAAATATTTATATATTCACATTACTTAAACAGCTCCCTACAGCGTGTACGAGTATGAGTGGATATTGTATGTAGTATACTCGTAGTTATGTATGTGTTGTCCAATGAGTTACTTATAAGTTACATGTACGAGTATTTATTTCTGTAATGATCTGTGGTTTGTGCAATGATTAAATTAATTAATAACAATTAAGTTTTATGGGTGATACTATACTTTATATACTTCGACTAAAAACGCAAAGAAAAGGGTAAAACTTTATAGACTTCGACTAAAAACGTAAATATTGGGGTAAACTTAATAGACTTCGACTAAGAACGCAAATATTGGGGTAAACTTTATAGACTTCGACTAAGAACGCAATTTAAATTTTATAGGCTTTGACTAAAAAATCAAAGAATAAGGTAAACTTCATAGACTTCGACTAAAAACGCAAAGAAGAGGCTAAACTTTATAGATTTCGACTAAAAACGCAAATATTGGTGTAAACTTTATAGACTTCGACTAAGAACGCAATTAATAGGGCAAGCTTTATAGACTTTGACTAAAAACGCAAAGAAGAGGGTAAAACCTGATTTATTTATTTATTTATTCAATGTATACAACAGATGCACATTAAAACATGATACAAGGAAGAAAGTTCTCAGGCGAAAGACTGAATGTGATCCTAAACATATACATATGACATTTCCATCAGATAATTATTTTAGTGCATGCTAATTTGATATCATACCGTAGTTTCATAATTTTTTTTCTGGTCATCGTACCACCAAACCACAGGTTTCGGGTAGCCGGTCACTTTACAAGCCAAAATCCTCTCATCTCCATAATCTGCATCGTTTGTATTAAATTCTATAATTTCTAAAGATGGCTTCATTGCTGCGGCTGATTTTTCTGCAATAATTTGTAAACATTCATTATCATAATAAGTGGTGGTGGCTTGGTTGTAAGAACGCGTTCTTTTAATCAAATAAGTTAGCCATTGCTACGAAATGTCAAGACTGCTGCCCCAGTTGAATGCCAACTTGTGTAGTCAACATTTACACCAGTTACATACATACCAAGTTTTTGAACCTCCAAGTCTTTTGACTTTTTTGATTGATCGATTCCATTGCCCTTAACTGTGATCTGAAACATAAGGCAGTCGTCACTTTTGTAAGTCCGCCCCTTTTGATTAAAGAGGAGAAGATGTGACACGCACTATATTGTTCGCTACAAAAATATTACATTCACATTTGCTTTACCGATGTCGTTGATGCCGAGGGTTTATTCAATATTAGTTCTCCATGAAAGTAAAAATTGGCATTTGAAATCATTGCAAATGGCACATAATTTCTACGAGAACAATAAATAGGTGGTAGGCGGACTGATGGTGGTAATTTGCTCAGTTTGCTGGGGTGGGGAAATATCCAGCGTTCGTGCCGACACACCCTGTAAAGTGTATCCACACGTTTCGGAGTCAGGCTCGAATTGCCGTCATGCCCAGTCAAGCCGCGGCCTAGTGTTAGGGACTGATGTTACTCATGAGTGTCTGATTCCAGTTGCTAACATTTATGGACCTTGCGCGCCACTTACCATCAGATGGGAGCAAGGACACATGTCCTTAAATTAAAGTATTTAAAAAAAACAAAACAATAATTTCAAAGATTTTTCAAGTCCGAGTGTATTAGAGAAATGTGTTTTTAGATGTGGATTGCTCTCCCAGCCATTGTGTTTCCCCATTCCTATAACCTGGAGTCCTTCAAGCGAGGTGTGAAAAGAGACTGATGCCGGTCGTTGGTGACTGGCGTCAGTTGCTCCTATTCTTGGAAATCGCGTACCGCTTATCAGGTGGTCGCGATGTTTCAAGTGGTGTTCAGTATTAAAAAAAAATTAGTCTATAAGCTTAATTCTTAATCATCATCATCAACCTGTGTCTCTCCAATGCTGAATGTAGGATTCCCTCTAAATTCGCCGCTTCACGCGGTCTTTTGCAATCCTCATCCAATCCCCACCAGCGACATTCTTCAGGTCATCCGTCCATCTAGTCTGGGGGGTCGTCTCACTCTGGATGACTCGGGATGATTTCAACATAATAGCTTTGACATTTATTCATTAATTCAATCAATTGGTTCAATTCATTCATTATGTCAGCCATTGTTGTCAACAAACGAAGTATACAACCTTAGTAAAACATGAAATTTAAATGTATTGTGAAAGTTAAAACTAGTAACAAAATACACAATAATTTTAAATTTTTTCCGCGCAGTTTTTTGGTGTTGGCACAAAAATCGAATTTTGGTTACAATATTATTTCTATATAAGAAGCTATACCTATAATAGATATGTATGGCACTTTAAGTATCCTACCATCCATCTGGCGACGCTGTGTTCGGGTAAACGAGATTTTATTGCGAGAGTTTCCACTCTTTTCCCATTGAGTAACTAGTTAATTAGTTTATACTCTTTACGTGTTCCTTCCTGAATTTGTTAGCAATTGAAATCAACCACTAAGGACTTGACAAGATGTTTTGTATGGTCGCTAATACAATTTAAAAAATGCTTACCACAATCCTGAACCTATCACCTGGAGGAGTGAACGCCTCACTGACATAGACCCCGGATCCTCGCTGAGTCTCGGTCAAACTAATTTTCCTACTATCCTTGCTTGTTAGAGATATTATCTCAGCTGTAATTGGTACTAAAGACGGATCCAGTGGACGGACCAACATATAACAATTGGAATCTACAAATAAAATTAAAAAGACCTACAATAGCATTCTGTGGTCCAACTTTACGCAGGCATCTATATATTTATTTTTATTTAAAAACTTTATTGTTTTGATAACAAAAGTCGTATGTAATGCCGATTGGCATTCTCTTACCATCAACATTTAGGACTATGTATCAATTATGGTACGTTTATAACACAAACATAAATTAAAGAGTATTTAAATAATTTTGATATTAATTGAAATTACGTACTTATAACCAAATAAATAAATACATGATTTTACTACTTAAACACCATAATAATAAAAATACTACATAAATAATACATACATAAATAGAAAACTTATACTTATATTATACAACTACATTACAATAACAATGAGAATAGAAATGAATTGTGAAATTATTAGTTTATAGTACAATATTAGCTTTAGGATATTATTGGGGCTGCCACGCTACTGTAGGGCGTGGGCAATGTTTGCGCAGGCCCTTTTTTGCAATAAGACGCATGACTACTGCATCATTGCTTAACAGAGTAAGGACAAACACTAACAGTATCCTGATATCTGAAAGATATGGTTCGCCGTGCATTTGGCTGGCGGGAGTGGGTACGGTTCTATCAGATTGGTGTGGGACAGAGTGGTTACTGCACGGTCATATTGATTTTATTATTATTATTATTTTGCTTACTTTTATTTTCATTTTTTATACTAACATTAGCTAAAAGGATTTTGTAACTAACAAGTGAGCCTAGTTGCTTTGAATAAAAGTATATATTTAAGGTAACTGTAAGCTTTATGCTTTTATACTCAACTACAACGGTATTTGAACAATAAAAATAATAACAATAATAATTGACTAAATCTAAGTTAAAACTATAACACAATTCCAAGGATCAAACTTGGTCAAACAGCAGTTCATTACAGTCTCACCCTGCAACGAACCTTGAACATCAAAACATGCAATGTGTTAGCAAATATATCTAGACTGATATTCCTATTATTTCGTGAAAATATGTTATATTGACGACATGTTTAGTGATGAGTGGTAACCCAAATTGAATTTGAATTGTCTTAGAACAAATAGATTAAATTTAGTCATTAATTTAATTATTTTTAATGATTCTACTCCTGCTAGTGGAAGATTAAGCAGCAAAGTTGCCCTTTTAGAGAGCTGTCTTTTTAAATTAAAAATCTTACTTGGTAACGGTTTCGATGAGGTTTCGATCATCAAAGTAGGTTTGTACATAGAAAAACCTAACTGGAACGAAAAGTCCTTGGTGACGGCAATCTGGACTGTTGTCTGACCGCTACATCTGATTTTAATATCTTTTGGATTCTTTACCAGATATGCCTGAAATATATTTTACATAACAATTTTACTAAAAAAATATATTATTTATCATCATCACGAAGGTATCTCTTTCGGGGTGGTGAGAAACCACGCTTTTTAAAGAAGCAAATTCACATTTAGCCAACTTTACTATAGGCCCATCATGACGTGACAGCATACTCAATGATCTCTCTAGCATACTAAACTCGAGAAATGCCACAAATAAATTATTGTGTCCTAGCGGACAATTAACGGCTACACCACGAAGGTGAGCATCATTAATGTTATTTGCAACAATACACGGAAATCTGACCTGAGTGTAGGCCAAATTCTCCAGAAAGTTCTGGAAGACCCATCTCTAACAGTGGACTGTCTAAGTGTTCTAGGGGCTGTGATGAAACACGGAGATCATCACCATTTCATTCTAAATCTTCAGTTGGAACAATGGACCCGAGGAGGCGTCTCCGCTAACTTGGTGATAAAGTCCCCTTGGCGACGGGTGTTTTTTCTACTTAAATTGTAATCTTGATAGAATAATTTATCTAAAAATGCACCTTGCACCCTTAATAATATAGGGCACAAGTAAAATTTTTTGATAGTGTAATTTTAAATGCTAAGGGCACAAGATGGAATTATCTACCAGCGCTGCCATAGAGAATAATAACCTTCCAGGACATATTTTAAGAGAAAAGACATCATTCATCATCATTCTCGTAATGGGGATTTGGGCTAAATTGTAGTCACTTTTGTATATCGCACCGTTAGTAATACAAGGGCATAATACGATAAAGCACGGGGTAAGTGTGAGAGAGTCACACTTACCCCATGCGGCTTCCGATCTTACCAGAATCTTTAAACGAAATTTCCCAAAAAATACTGGTTCGGAAGAAATCTTTCTTCAAAAATATGTCCTGGAAGGTATATCTTTAGCAGTGGTGGTCTCGATCGTGAGTTAAAGGGGCTATAAAATATCCTTATTGTCATTATGGCCAAGTATAAGAAAAGGGAAATTAAACGTTTATATGATACCTGAAAGTTCCTAGTTCTGATGACATGATCCAAAGCTGTACTACTGTCTGGCACCACATGGCTGTCGAAAATATTCCCACTGATTAGAATAAAGGCTTCTAAGGCTGACGAATCCAATGCAACCTTAAAAATAAAATATGTTACAAGATTTATTACTAAATTTTATTCGACGCCTGCCAAAGAGAATTGTCTTTAAATGTGACATGCGTCTGCGCAGGGGGTGAGTTGACATAATCTGGTAGTAATATTGTAAGCTGTGCTGCTCTGTGCGTCAGCTGCACTGGGGAGGGGGGGGGGGGGGTACTTACTGGACCTTCGGTGTAGCTAGCCTCTAAGTCTTGCTGGGCTATAACCTGGGGTGTTCTTCATTTCACTTCTACCCTACAGATCGTTAGAAAGAAAGAACAAAGAGAGGCTGAAGAAGCCAAATACTACCAGGCCAGTCGTTTTCCTAAACCCATCAATAAAAATCTTCTGGGCTGTACAAATATTCATTATAGATTTGTTTTAGAAGTAATTAATATACAAACAGTATAAACGAATTACAATATTACATAATTTAAAAGAAAACCTAATATTAAATAAACTTTAAAATAGCGCGCGACATAATGACAAAAAACTGACAGTGCTCAGAGCGATCTACCTCGATATCGTGAGCAGTCTAAGCGCGAGGAATAATGTTATTTGTGACGTCACATAACTTTGGCAAAACAGTTTATGCACGTCTCGGAACACCTTTAAGCGTGCTTAGGTTACTATTATCGTGTCTCGGAAGGGGGTATTTCGCGGGCGCCTCCGAGGCGCACAATATCTTCCTAGGGTTAATAAAACCGAATACTTACTGTATGCTCTGTGTTGTCGCAACGAACTATTTCATCTTTATTAAAATCAGACGGTTCATGTTTTAAGGTTGCTTCAATATATCTGAAAACCTAAATAAAACAAAGTACTTATAGTAATCATTGTGATGATAATATTTAAACAAACTATTGGTTCAGTAAAATCTTGAGGGTTATTGATTAATTTGGCCAATTAGGTGCATTTGATATGGCACATTGGGAACAAGAATGACCCATAGATGTCGTGAGATGTCAGTTTACCGGAATCATCCGTTGCCGTCTCTGCGCCAGCCTGACATCACTTTCTAGCCAAGACCAACAGGGATATGATCCAAAGTCAGCAGAACATATCGCTCAGAGTGGCCTTCAGAGCGCCGCCCATGATTTGTGCGTAATAGCTCGAGATCTGGAGATACCTACAACTGAGGAGTTTGTCGGTGGCCACTACTAGATATATATATATTTATACCAGTAACGGCACCAAATATGGATGAATTACCAACTGGTAGGTGCCCGCTGAGATCCCACCGGGAAAAACGGGATATATTGTACCTATCCCCAACCCATGCCCATTAGCTATCCCGGAATGAAGATTTGTTAACAGTCTTTTGAGTTAAAACAGTTTAGGTATTTGCCAACGCTATTGTATTATTAAGTTCCAGAAAATTTAGTTTATTCGATCATTTTCTAAAATTACCATTTATGTATGTATAAAAAGTAAAGTATCATCACGACCGTTTCCCTTTCGGGGTGGTCAGAAACCTCGCTTATAAATAAGCGGATTCACATTTAGCCAACTTTACTATAGGTCAATCATGACAAGTGGCAAGAAAACTCGAGAAATTTTACAAATAAATCAAAAATTAATTAAATGTATTTATTTACATTAATAATTATTTTTGTGTCCCGACTAGGAATCAAACCCGGTACCTCCGAGTCTAAATCCACGGACTCAACCGCTAGACTACGGAGGCAATTACTCAAGTAATTAATTGTAAATTCTACTACTGCAATAAACCAGTAAATAAATATATATGTATATTTTTAATAAAATGTACTCACATATCTTAAATTATATGGGTTCATCGCAAGAAGTTGACCACCACAGGCATCTGCGATTTCTTGGTAAACCGAAGTATTCTCTTGTTGTGTAGTCTTCGGGGAACATGATCTGGTCAGAATTATAGATACCTAAAAGTAAAATCTTATTAATCCAAATTCCTTTATAATTTTTCTAAGACCCAAAAAAGCTCCATCAAATCACTGTCCTGCGGCATGAAGCCCAATACCTGGCAGCTTTCCTCTCTGAATTAAAATACTTAATTTTTGACAAAATAAACTGCCGACCCTATTGTCTCCAGAGACGTCAATAAGCCTTGGAACAATATCTTTATAAAAAGCTTTCAGTTCTGATCTTCACGGGTGCATCGCCTCTACCGCAAACATTAAAAATTAATAACTATTGCAAATCGTTTTATATCTTCCACGCTTGCTGATCGTCGCTTGTTCCGCCGCAGCACCAGCTCTAACAGAAGTACCTTGAAGATGGGATGTAAAATTCAATACCAGAGATTGGCCCAAATATTAAATACTTAATTTCAACATACTTGACTGGAAGTCCTTCTGCACAGATCTTTAATGACATCCACGCTGTTGTAGTCGTTTGTCACAGCGTCAGTGAAAAGGTATAGTTGTGATTTGGGCTGACTAGACTCCAAACCTCGCTGTAGTCCGTCCAATGATATTTCAGGACAATCTCGCACACCACCCCCGGACAAACTTCCAATTACGCTGAGAAATGTTTCAGCGCTCGTCGTTATGGTTATTTGTCCAATGTCTGAAAACGATGCAATATTTTATAATTTTAAACAGAACGTAGATTCTAAGCCTACATGTACTCTTTAATAGTTACGTTAATATTGAGTATTAGTACAGTAGTAGGTACTCTACGCCCTTTTGCCGTTGAAAGAGAAAGAAGAAAGAAAGAAAGAAAGTTTATTTGTCACAAAAAAACACTAGCAGTAAAAAATAATAATGATAATGCAACAAACAAGATAGTGTGATGACAAATAGGGAATCAGCTCAGCAATAAGCTGCAACACTAGGTCACAGCGCTGATTTTCAGCTGATCCCTCATAATTTTGACATTAACATTGTATTCCAATAAATTGACAAGAACAATATTAAATATAAACTATATACAAATAAATATTGTAAATAAATATCTATTGACATAAGCATATTGTATGCCCACAATATGGGCAGATTGCATCATCATGACATGTACACACAACTGTAATTAGAATAAGCAATCTATACAATAAAGAATAAAATAAAAAACTTGTCCTTCAAATAAATAAATAAATTGGATTACTTCGAGAAAGAAAGAAAGAAAGAAAAAAGAAAAAAGTTTATTTGTCACAAAAAAAAAAACACAAGCAGTAAATAATAATACAACAAACAAGATAGTGTCGTGACAAATAGGGAATCAGCTCAGCAATAAGCTGCAACACTCGGTCACAGCGCTGAGTTTCAGCTGATCCCTCTCTCTCTTCTTCTCTCGTATATTAAATGGGCGTAACATACACGGGCGGCGTTAATAACTTCCCGAATTTAATAAATATATATAATTGGCGCGGTGGTGGCTCGGTTGTAAGAACGCGTACCTTAAATCCTACAAAGGGCCGTTCAAACCCCCCGGCATGTACCAATGAAAAATACACTTTTCTTACATTTGTCATAGATTTACAACACCATCGTTCCCGTGCCTCGGAGAGTACGTTAAGCCATCGGTCCCGGTTCCACTAATACCAACTTGTAGAATTGTTAATAAATTGTCAATACATCGAAACCTCGTCAATCCGTCTGGCCAGTGTGGCGAGTGTAGGCCAAATTCTCTAGATATATGTTCTGGAAGGGTATGTTATTTTCAATTTTAGACGTGCTTCCACTATTGATTTTAGAGTTACCCTCATAAATTTTAAATTAATTAACGTAAGCTTAATTGTAATAACTGACGACCTTCTGACGCCAGTCTCTACTACGCTTAAGCGGACTAAACATCTATAAGTACAAGGTTTGTTAAAAAATTGAACCGAGTTTCAATAAAATCTGACAGAAATTTGACAATATCTAAATCTAGGGACATATTCCCCATGTTCACGTGTTGAGGAAAGCCCCCTTTTAATTTACTGAATTTTGCTTTGAATTGAATGAAAACGCTACTTAAACGCCTGTCAACCGAAATACAGTAAAAAGCGAGTTTAGAGCATAGTGGAGTATCACAGCATATTTTGTTAATGTCTAAAATTTGGTAATTTTTAAGATTTTTTTAAGGAGTGATTGATGTTTTTTAAAAATGTTTTAGTGTTTGACCTCCATAGGTCTAGTCTCTAAAGCAAACATGCAAACATGAAGACTTTATGGATACCTATTTGCGCGGCTTTCCAGACTGCGCTTTCGGCATAAGCTCCCATTTTTTGCGCTGATCCCCTGAGGTGTGAAAAAGCCAAAGTGTCAACACATGTGGCATCCCCTACACTAAGGCCCGCCCCCGCCCCCAGAGGATCAGCTTCTTCAGGTCTCTTGCTATCGTCGCACACTATTCAGTGAAACAAACTTCCACTAATCATTAGACAAGCTCTTTCAATTCACATCTTTAAAACACTACTTAACACTTACTTTTTAAACAATCAGAACAATATATTTTAATTTTGTTTTTATAAATATTATGTTATCTTTATATATTGCTATCTTCTATACGTTAATAAGTATTTAGTCTTAAGAAGTAGTCTATGTATACATACTATTTATATAGTATATTAAAATTCAAAATAAGGTTAACATTGCACCTCACATATTATACTGTCTCACTCTCCCAAAGGTTAGCTGGTAGAAAAAGCCGAAATGGCTTTAAGTTCGCCTTTGTACATAGTTTTAAGTCAAGTGCAAAAAGGTATTTTAATAATAATAATATTCCTGTGCCTTCCAGAATAGCTAAAAAAGTACATTTAAAAAAAACTAAATAAATGTAGATATTAACGAACCTGGCTCGTTGAATGGCACCACTACGTATTCTTGAATTGTTGAAGATGTATTGGCAATTAAAGTTGAAATACCATTTTGTATATTAATGATTTCGCTTTTCATCGACTCTGCAGTATCGATGACAAAAGTAAGACTCTTTGATGAAGCAGAATTAAATATCAAAATTAAAATCAAAGTTGCGGTCTTCATTTTGACTCCGTCCAACCGAGATGAGCCCAGTGGGGGAACTGATATAGTTAACATTATAATTAGGTCTAGAATTTAAATTGGGGTAAGTCGTCAACTGGACACATGGATCCGGACACACGTGTGTTCAATTGGATAAATTTAAAATCTATTGAACGTGTGTTCGTTTTTATCGTTCGTTATTTGCATCAAAAAAGTACAGTCATTAGCAGCAAGTAGAGAATTTTAAAATTTAAAATAACTTATGTCTCGTCTTGCGTTTATAAAATGATTTGTAAAAGTTTATTTTATTATTAAACTTAACTCTGTAATTGTAACGATTAAAGTTAACAATGGCGTCGAGCGTACCAGATTAATTTTTAAGGTCATCCGTCAGCTGGTACAATTCACGCCATTATTAACTTAAATCGTTACAATTACAGACTTCATACACCCAGGCTTACAATAGTAATTTAAGGCAAGTATAATTGTTGTTAGTAATTATGATTATTTTAGTAAATTTAATTATTTTCTTCATCCTGCCCATCACCATTCATGATCAAGGTTAGCTAGTGAAAAATGCTTTATGGCGTTGACCTATAACGTTTGTATATTTGTATATACCTAGGTTTGTGTGCGTGATAAATAATTTTGTGTTACGTTTCTTTTTTAGTTGTTTAAGATTAACTGTACTACATAAAGTAAAATTGTACTACGTACGTACTTTGTGACAGGTTCAAGGCAAATTGTTACTCAGTTTGTTCTGTTATGTTTATTTTTAAGTGCTGTATAGTTTACCTAATAAAATTAAAAATAAGCAAATAAATATGCTTATATCCCAAAGTGTGTCCATTTGACGAAAGAAAAAAAAAAAAACAACTAAACAGTATGTCCAGATCAGTGTGTCCGGTTGACGACTCACCCTGATATTGTTACATTGTAGCTAACAATTAATTATTGTTTCGAACAAAGATGATATTGTGTTGAGTTATCACATCCCTACAGGCGCTAGATTTAGTTCATGTTGGCAGGATATTATTCTGAGAATTAAGGCTTGGTCAAACCGCAATGGAAGTGTTTAGTACTCTGGTCATCGCCATTCTGCACCCTTTATTTTCTAGGTGAGTAGGGGGTGGTCCATTGCAGTCCATTTCATAGGAGACCCATCACGGTCTGATGATTTAACGACAATTTATTTTAATAGTTGGTATTGGTAGTACCGGGACTCTTGTCCTCACGGGAACGGTGGTGTAAAACTATAACCAATGTGCGTAAGAAAAGTGCATTTCTCATTGGTACTTGCTGAGGTTCAACAGCAAACTTATTAACTACCCGGCAAACACCGCTTATCCGCATCCCTCATCCTAGGGTAGGTAGTAGACGGCTTACCCGGGGGGTGGAAACTTACAACAAGGAATTGATAAATATTCTATCACGTAAAAAGTAGCGCCGCCTAGTAGACGGTAGAGTGAACTAAATTTTATGTCTGTGGTGTGGTTGAACATTAAGTTGGCATTCATTCATTAATTTATCAATGTGTTCAATTCATTCATAATGTCGGCCATTGTTGTCAATAAGTAAACTAATCAGTATACAGTAAAAAATTAAATGTACATGTATCGTGTAAGTTCTTAGTACCTGCCTATGTAAAAATATATGCCTAAAATTATAAACGCAGTTAATAGGTTGCGGGCTCAAAAATCGGATATAATATACAATTCCCATATAGGAGCTATACCTGTAATAGGTAATATAATATAAGGTTAGCACGGCCCACGGGAGGTATCTAAGTCCCCGAGCTTTGGGAGGTAGCCAACTAGAGGAATCACGGCGTATTATGACGGCAGAACTGGACGACACCCTTCACAAAATATATTTGTGGGGTGTCCAAAATCTTGTCCAGTTTAATGCCAACAAGACCCAGACATGCGCGCTGACGGCCAAGAAGTCCCCCTTCTCTTCTCCCCCCACTCTTCAGGGCACCACGCTGCATCAACAGCCCAGCTTCAGCATCCTCGGGGTGGAAATACGCTCAGACCTTAACCACCGGAACTACATTGAGAGCATCACCAAAACAGCGTCAAAAAAGCTCGGAATACTGAACAAGGTGAAGCGGTTTTTCCCGCCATCAATCAGACTGTTGCTGTACAAAGCACACACCTTTGGGATGGTTCAGCCAAGTACCTCACAGATGCTCTCAATGTCCTACAGAGGCGAGCTGTTCGAATTGTGGAGGATGCCACTATATCTGGAACTCTCGAATCCCTGCAGCTTCGCCGAGATGTATCTTCTCTGAGCGTGTTCTACCGGCTATACTATGGTGAGTGCTCTGAAGAGCTCTATAACCTAATTCCTTCCTCTCCATTCGACCGAACCACACGCACAGGTCAGAATATGCACCCACATACCGTAGTCACTATCCCTTCGCGTACCTATAAATTTGGTGACTCATACATCTGTCGCACAATAAAGATGTGGAATGCTCTTCCAGCCTCTGTGTTTCCACTTTCCTATAACCTATAAGTCCTTCAAGCGAAGTGTGAAAAGGCATCTAGTCAAGCCGGCATAGTGTTAGGGACTGATGTCGGACATAAGGGTCTGATTCCAGTTGCTAACATTCATGGACCCTGCGCGCCACTTACCATCAGGTGGGCGCAGGGTCACATGTCGTGCTAGTATAAAAAAAAAAAAAAAAAAAAAAAAAAAATTATGACATTTTAAATATCCTACCATCCACCTGGCGATGCTAGTGTTTGGGTCTTAAGTTATTTTTGCGTGAATTGCCACTCTTTTCCCAATTAGTTACTATACTCTTTGCTGTTGCCATTGACTTTCCCTTCGACTACTAGGCCCTCGGTGTATGTACCCACGTCCAAACGCCATACGCTACGTTATATCTGTAAAAACATTACATAAAAAGTGGATTTCTTCGGATAACCGTACATATAACAGATAATTATTATTATTAATTATCTAATACGCGTATATGTACCAATTAGGTGTCATAGTATTCACCAATAAAAAATGAGAAATAATTTATTTACATTAATAAATAATTTTGTGACCCGATCAGGAATCAAACCCGGTACCTCCGAGTCTAAATCCACGGAGTTAACCGCTAGACCACAGAGGCAGTTATAAATAAAATATATATAGTAAAAGTAAAGTATCATTACGACCGTTTCCCTTTCGGGGTGATCAGAAACCACGCTTATAAATAAGCAGATTCACATTTAGCCAACGTTACTATAGATAAAATATATATATTTTTTTAAATATGTAACATTTAATAAAAATAAATATTTCTTGTGATTTTTTTTTTTCTTGTAGTGTAGGATTTAGCTATCCACGCACACTTCAAAATATCATTCTGTATAAATGAACGAAACATAGTTACTGTCCGATAACTTATTGACCTGAACCCGTGCGCTTATAAATAGTATTAATAGTGCACATACTTACACATGCTCCTTTACCGGAGTATGGCAAAATGACGGAAACAGTAAAATCAATTTCTTTGCCGACATCTGGCCAGCGTGGCGAGTGTATGCCAAATTTTAAGTTTTGTTTAATACCATGACAAGCTTAAAATATTGGTTGACAAAGAAATAAATTGCATTTGACATCATTGCAAATGGCACATACTTTCAACGAGAAAGACAAATTGGTGGTAGGTGGACTGATAGTGGTAATCTACCCAGTCTGCCGGGGCGGGGAAGTATCCACCGTTCGAGCCGATAAACCCATATAGTCTATCCACACGTTTCAAGGTCATGCTCGAATTGCCGTTATGCCCGGTCAAGCCGGCATAGTGTTAGAGACTTATGTCAGTCATGAGTGTCTGATTCTGACTCTTAAAGCGTCGCAGCTCAATGCTGAGCTGATTCCCTATTTGTCACCACACACTTTTAATTTTAAGTTTACTTTTTTTTTCTCGTTTGTTAATGTGACAAATAAAATATTTTTCTTTTCTTTTCTTTTCTAGTTGCTAACATTCATATGGACCTTGTGCGCCACTTACCATCGAGGGTCACATAAAGGTCATATTTTTATTTTTATTTTAAATACTTTATTGCACTAAAATTGTACATAGGCGGGCTTAATTGCCAGGCATTTTCTAACAACCAACCTTATGTCGTACAGGTATAAAAAATAATAATATATATACATATATATTTATTTGTTTATATTAAATATAGTTTAAGAAAGTTATAATTTCTGGATGGATAATCTCCAGCAGATCTAGGATATGTGACATCTGATGGTAAGCGGTACGCGAGGTCCAATAATGGGAAGCAACTATGCCGGCCTAACAAGATGCTTTTTCACATGTCGCTTGAAGGACTCCAGGTTATAGGAGTGGGGAATCACACTGACTGGGAGAGCATTCCACATTTTCAGCGTGCGACAGATGTAGGAGTCTCCAAATTTATGAGTACGCGTAGGGATAGTGGGTATGGTATGTGGATGCATATTTTGGCCCGTACGTGTGGTTCGGTTGCGGAATAGAGAAGAAGGGATAAGGTTATGGAGCTCCCCAGAACACTCACCGTGGTATAGCTCGTAGAACACGCTCAGAGACGCAAGAATATATCCTCAACAATATTCGACATTCTCAAAATTTTCATGTGATAAATGCGATATTATAATTGATTATTTTATCGACATATTATTATTGTTATGATGATGTGCACACAATAAATTTTCAAGGTTCAAACTATCGACATTGGCATTAAAACAGACATTCTCGTTAATAAGGGGGTCTATATATGACCCGGAACTCAGGATATTATCTATTATATCAAAGACTTCTATGTACTACGTATTAGTACATAGAAGTCTTTGTTGGCCTGTAGTAAAGTTGGCTAAATGTGAATCCGCTTTTTTATAAGCGTGGTTTTTCACCACCCTCCGGAAGGGAAACGGACGTGATGATACTTTTTCTATGTTAAAATTTATATGCGTTTATTATTGCAATTAATATTATGTGGTCTAGCGGTTAGGAACGTAGATTTGGGATGAAATTCCCCGTCGGGACAAAAAAATATTATTTAATTTATTTGTGATATCTGCAGTCTGGGCCTCGATTCTTGCCCTTCGATATGTATGTCCGCTCGATTTGCTCAAAATAAATCTGATAGTTTTCTATGGAGATAGTCTATGTATATATACTATTAATGTGGTTTATTGGTTAGAAATGCAAACCACATATTTATACTGTCTTCCTCTCCCAAAGGTTAGCTGGCCAAAACACCGAAATGGCTTTAAGTTCGCCTTTGTGCATACTTTTTTTACAAGTATTTTAATAGTAAAAATAATGTCCAACTACGCCATGAGGCCTAATTCTGGCGCTTTCGTCTTGCGTGTCGGTTCGAAATATTCGGATGAAAAGCGACAGATCTCCATAGAAAACTGTCAGTTTTATTCGAGCAAATCGAGCGAACATGCATGTCGAAGGCGCGAGAATCGGTGCCCAGTGTACCGTGGACACAAAAAATAAAGTTAATTAATAAATCTGCAACTTAATAGGTTTAAGTTATCTATTAAACATCAATTAATTAAAAAGGGATATTACACTGTTGATGAATATCTCCAGGACAAGAACGCATGGTTGTATCCATTTATTATTTAAATTAATTGTGTTTATATAGTATAGCTTATAGTATGACAATGCTTTATTACAGCAGCTATAATCTTAAGTGACATTTATATTTTTTATAATAATAATAAAAATAAAACTTTATTTCAGAATAAATTCCACATATGTTAGTAACAATTTTTAAAGAAATCTTATAATATCTAGTGTTGGTAAAAATACAAAATTATAATATATTTTTTTTTTGTTTTTCCTTTTCTGGGGCCCAGGTCACCTGCTGACATGCAGGCGTATCCAGTGCCCCAAGAACGGAGAGTCCCATCTATCAGCCCACACGGCCAGGATGCTGCTGGGGCTGCCCCTCACGCGGGCGAGGATTGAGGCACAGCGCTTCCTCATAATAGCATGGAATCCATCCACCCGCGCCTCTGCTAGCATCCCAGAGGCACTGCAACGACGGGGCAGCCCCATCAGCACCCTGAACGCGTTATTGTACTGGACACGAAGGTCGCTGTATGCCTTTTGCGTATAATTGATCCACAGGCTGCATGTATAGAAGGTTTGGCAAAAGGCTCTAAGGATAGTGACTTTTAGCTCACCGGCACAACGAGCTAACCTGCGCGCCAACATATTGCATCTGACAGCCAGCGCCCTGCGTTCCCTTTCAACATCCTCCCCATCATTAAGATCTTCGGTGACCCAGTGGCCTAGATACCTAAATTTAGCAACTCTATTTAAATAAGATGACAATGCCTATTTACAGCAGCTATAATTATAAGTGTAGTTTTGTGTGGAATTATTATTGTGTGTATAAATCACAAAGGTTTTTTTTTAAATGTTAATTTATGTTTGAATTGTAACGCACTGCCGTACATTTAAGTAAGGTAGTGTAGTTTCATGGCGTTCTACCTGGTAGAATGCTGTGAAATTATGTAGCCTAATATTATAGTATACTTAGTGTAAATTCGACAAGTAAAAGTGCAATTTTTTTTTTTGTCCTATGCCTAGTTACAAAAAATAAACGAATTGAATTGATAAAGAATTGCTGGTCGCCCCAATCTTTTTAACGTTTGAAACAATGAGAGATGTTTCAAATATTTTCTATTAACATTTTGACAGCAATTATTAAACTTGCCCTTTTATCTATCGATAACAATGACTTTTAAACTTAGCACAGAGACAATTTACAATCGCCTTTAATTTATTCATTTTTATTAAATCAACATTCCCAAAATTACATTGCCTATTTTATTGTTTTACGTGAAGGTTTTAAATAATATACTCAATACTAATAAACATTAAAGGTAATAATTACTGTTTATGGAAATTCCTGAAATATTCGTAAACGATATTGAATTGAATTGAAAAAATTTTAGCCTCGCTACGGAGAGGAAATGTTGCCAGTCTTCTTGGGACTATCTCTTATGGGACATCTGTTGGGGACATTTTTTATTGGGTTTAGTTTATAGTTATTTGATTTAATTATTTCAATTTAAGTAGTGTGAAATTATTATTAGATATTTTGTAAATATTAATTTTGGAATAAAAAAGTTTTATTGAAAAATATTTTTTATATTAAAATAAAATATGTCAAATAAATTTTTAAATAATAATAATTTTGTTAATTTAGCTGTATATGTGTAATAGTAAGTAGTAATAAGTTATATGTATGCAATTGTAAGATCACAAACTTGATTAGACATGTCGTCTCTTCCACGGATGACCTTGCCGCCAAAACTTTGCAACTAATTAGAAGAAATCGTAATTAAACAAATTCACGTGCAGTTTTGCAGCTAATATATTAAAATGTAATGCAAAAGTGACGACTATATTCATTCATAATTGTGCCAACAAAGCTAATGTTTTCTTTAACTTTTATTAATAAATGACCCCCAAAAAAGTTATGCAAATCAATCCCAAAAATAACCCATGATGACCTGCAATTTGTAACCGCACCGACCGCCCGTGTGAACTTAACAATCCATCGTGATACAATATTGTTGGATATCACGACACCTTCTGCCGGCCTTGTACCTTTTTGACCGCTATATTAAGCGCTAAGTTAATTCATTGTCGCAGGAATCGTAGAATCATTTGCCTGCTAAACGATACTAAACGAGTCTGCGATAACAAAATACCTCAAGGATACATGTTTCAATATAAATCAATGGCCCACAAAGAAACAAAGGAAAATAAAGCTTACTTTCTATTATTATTATTAAATTCTTTATTGCACAAAATAAGTGTACAAAGGCGAAGATTAATGCCTACAAGGCATTTTCTAACATCTAACCTTTGGGAGAGTGTGAGATTAAGGGTAGTGCCGATATCAAATTTAACAATATCTAATATACTACACACACTACATACTAGTAGATTACACTGTTACATAGATTACACATATATTTATAATATAATATCTAGTAAGGAAAAAATAAAGAAAAAAAGAAAATACCTTTAGTCATCGCAAATCGTGCAACCGACAGGCACCCAACAACACCCAGGCTATAACAGCCGCAATAAGATCCGAAAACGACGAATCTAGAAGGACCATAATGGTAAAATAATTAAGAATTCGACGCTTCCACACTCCACCCAGCCACACCAAAGCCAACATCAGGATCCTCCTGAAAATCCTGCAGCGATGAACAGGCCCAACAGTACGATGTATAAGAGATATTCAAAAATAAAAAAAAAATTAACGCAATGCAATTTGCGTTTGCTAATATAGATTTTCAGGCATAATAACTGATGAATGATTTTGTATTTCGTTCGTATCTCACTCGTAAAAGCTAATGTCATGCAATAAAATAGAAGTATTAATAAAAAAATCAAATGTTTTAATTCAATTCAAATAAAGTCTTGTCTTCTCCTCCGGTGACAAGAGGGCTGGCTCTTTCTTCGCCCAAAGAATCAGTATTGCAATTCAGCGGGAAAATCCAGCTAGCATTCTGGCATATAAGACAATGCCCCTTTACAGCTGATATCCACTATTAAAATTAACCTTGTTATTCCCAGGCACTATGCCCTCATTAGCAGACTGTTCCTTGCTAACAACAGCCAGCTATTTCAGCAATTTTTGTATATATTGACTTAATATTAATAGGTATCAAATAAGAAAAAATAAAATTTGACGAATCCAAGTGTTCCTATAAGCTCCTAAGGATAATAAATAATGAATAAACAATTCTTGCCACTATTCCATGCGGATAAGTACCGTCCTTCCATCCTTAGTATTAATATTTATTTTATTTTATATTTTGTAAATATTTGTTTCGAACAAATGTTAACTTTTTCTTTTATAATTTAATTTAAATTCAAATATTTTTAATTCTGATTATTACTCGTACAGTTAATTGATTTTATCGTCATTTTAACAAATATTGATGTAGCCTTATTCATGTCAATATATTAATAGGGTCAAATTATAGCAGTCCATTTGGGTCCATCTGCTGCGGAGACCTTGCGACCCCTCGGCGATGCACTTTAGACCCATTGTCTGCCCACTTCGCTAATATGTGCTAACAGTTCATATTTCGTGAGATTAACTAAGATTAATTTGACAACAAAGGAAGACTTAGACAGCTATATTTTGAAGCTTACTCAGCTTTGTTTGTAATTAAATATGAATATTTTAGTAGCTCCAGCACAAACTCCGTTATCGGATCTAGAATCAAAATAAAAAATATCAATTTAAACTTAAACTATTAGAATAATGTAAATAAATAAATAATAAAATGCGTCGTACGATTAAATTCAATGCATAAATCTCTATGAAGTCCTAATTGAAGCTCGTATGTCATCGCGCGACGAAAACTCATCGCACAATTGGGACTCTGCGGACGCCTTTAGTTATAAGCTTGTGTAAAAATATCAGTATAGATAATAGTAAATAGATCGCTCGTAAGCTTAGGTAGAACGAAAAGACAAAAACGTTTTCTGTAGCTCTAATATGCACAAACAAATCGAGAACAATTGTATTGTATTGTAGTGTAGTACTTATATGTATGTATGTTGTATATGTAGTTTATATAGTAATTTATATATGTATGTATATGCACGTCGTATATGTATTGTATATACCCACTTATATATGTAATTTAATACTTTAGTTGTAATATTGTATTTATTTTTTCCTTAATATTTGTTGTTTATTTATCATAACCTTACCTCTTATGTTTCAATGTCCCGAAGGTTGATTGGAAGAGAGTGCCTATAAGCATTATATCCGCCTTTTGTTTATTTAACAATAAAGTTTTAAAATAAAGAAATAAACAATAAGTATAGGATGGGATTTAAGAATAATTCCACTTAGCTCAAAAACTCTGTTACGTAAAGTTTTATTTTCATACTTACTTTTTTGACTTTGAGACTCTTACATCTGTCGCACGCTAAAGAGTTGAAATGTCCTCCCAGCCAGCGTGTTCCCCCATTCCTATAACCCAGAGCCCTTCAAGCATAGAGCTAAAAAGCATCTTAATAGGCCGGCATAATGGTTGGGATTAATGTCGTTTGCTAATCGCTGGCATCAGTTTCTCCCATTCTTGGACCTCGCATATTGCTTACGTGATCGCGATATTCCATGTCATACTCAGTATATATAAACGGCAATATGGTGCGATGGAACTATATGTTCTCGATTTGTTTGTGCGTACTAGAGCTACAGGAAACGTTTTTGTCTATTCGTTCGTTTATAGCTTATAACATAAGGCGTCTGCAAAGTCTCAATCATCACACGATAACATGCGAGCTTCAATTAGCACACTTTATAGAGATTTGTGCATTTAATTTCAAGAATTGCGGAATTTACCGAGCACGACATGTCACGACGTGTCCAAGTTTTATTACCGTCAAAATAGGTTTGCCGTATCTTTTGTAGTTAGTAGGCGGACACGTCTGTCGCAGAACCGATGACCGATGGAGTAGACGAGTTCTAGTGTGGAGACCACGTACAGGAAAACGCAGAGTGGGAAGACCCCCCGCCAGATGGACGGATGACCTGAAAAAGGTCGCTGGTGGGGGCTGGATGAGGGTGGCAAAAGATCGTGTGAAATGGCGAGCCTTGGGGGAGGCCTACATCCAGCAGTGGAGAGACATAGGCTGATGATGATGATGATGAGGCGACCTCGACAGGCGCGGAAAGTGCGGCAGTTTCTGCTGACAAACTCAAGCTGCGTAATATACCAACTGTACGTCGAGACAATGGGACCATGGGGACCATTAGCCAAACACCTGGATGTGGTTAACAGAAAGGTCTGGAGACAGAAGGGCTGTCAATTATTTCTGCCAACGTATTAGCCTCGCTATACAAGGAAATGTTGCCAGTCTCCTTAGGACTAACAAAGATGGTTTAAATGACATTTTTTATTTATTTTAGTAAGTTTAGTTTAAATTTAATTTAATTTTTATTTTTGCAGTAGTTTTTAATTATTGTAGATAGTAAAGAATAAGATGTAATGTAATAATAAAACTTTTCTTTACAATAATTGTTTATACATTAAATAGCGTCATACTATTAAGGTTTTGTGTGCGGATATAATGTTCACAATTTGATTTTGTTTATGCTAGATCTACTGTAATATATTTGTATATTTTTTAGTAATACTTAAAAAC
Source organism: Tinea semifulvella (assembly GCA_910589645.1). NCBI lineage: Eukaryota > Metazoa > Arthropoda > Insecta > Lepidoptera > Tineidae > Tinea > Tinea semifulvella. The sequence goes on along the minus strand of OU342592.1, from coordinate 12,466,253 downwards.
ATTAATTATTATTGAACACGTTGATTTGGTATTTTTATTGGAGACGCGTGTTTTTGCCGTAACCTTAAAGCGTTCAGAAATGAATTAAGTCATTAAATATTCTTAACCTTTTGTATGAAGTGTTGTGACGAGGGCATTTCATCATCTCGGCCCTCTTCACAAAAACCACAATTATTTTGTAATTTATTGAATAAAGCGGCTAATTGAAGGATGCAGGTTGACAACTTTTATGGTACCGTCAACAAAAGATAACGCACGAAGCCAAAACCTTTTTTTAAATTATAATCCGTCTGCGAATCAAACAGACAGACAAATATAGTTTTTTTATATTTCAAATAATTATACGAAGTAATATACAAACAATATAAAAGAATTACAATATTAAATAAACTATATTACAACAATATCTAACCTAAAAAATAATAATAGTAATACATAGAAAATTCCTCGCCAAGCCGTCTGGCCAGCGTGGCGAGTATAGGCCAAATTCTCCAGATGTATGTTCTGGAAGGCCCATCTCCAGCAGTGGAGGTCTAGGACACTGTGTTCTAGGGGCTGTAATGGTAATGATAGAAAATAAAAATTAAATACTTACAAAAAAAAATAGCTCCTTCAAATCGCTGTCTTGTGGCATGGTGCCCAATACACTAACAGCATTTCCCCTTTTAATAATGATACTTAATTTTTGGGAGAAAAACTGCCAGCCCTATTGTCACCAGAGATGTCAATAAGCCTTGGAACAATTTCTTTATAAAAGGCTTTAAGTTCCGATCCCCACGGGCCCATCGTTTTTACAGCAAACGTCGAAAAATTGCAAATAGAATTTCAGTCGTGTTGGCGAGGGTCATTAAAATGTTTTTTTTTTTAATGACAATTTATTTACGATTCTACAAGCTGGTATTAGTGGAACCAAACGTGCTCTGAAAAGTGGTGTTAAATGGCGGTGGTAAATCTATGAAAAATGTACTTAAGTGTATTTCCTATTGGTACATGCCGGGGTTCGAACCCACCTCTTTACAATGTTAAGGAGGGCGTTTTTACAACCGAGTCACCACCGCTCTATAATATAATAATAAAAATAATAAATATTAATTGCACAAATACTAAATTAACTTAAAATTATTACTAGTTGAACGGTAATTTAGACTAAAACTCTGATCTGCGGGGCTGTGATAATGATGAATGTTTATCTGACCAACCAGTGACAATATGAAAATTTATGAATAATTGTCGAGAAATAAAAAAAAAAAATGACTTTACTCGTTAAAAAATCTCACGACCTTTATTTTTAATTTTATATTCCTCTCTTTTAATATATCTCAATATACTTTGTATGGTAAGACCTTTAGACTTTTATGCGATTCCATTGATAGATACAAACTTACACTTTTTTTTTTCCTTCCTACTTGCACGACATATGACCACCTGATGGTAAGTGTCTAAAATCAAGTTATCTCATTCTTAGTATCATCACGACCGTTTCCCTTTCGGGGTGGTCAGAAACCACGCGTATAAATAAGCGGATTCACATTTAGCCAACTTTACTATAGGCCAATCATTACAAGTGGCAAGCTCGTCGATGTCTCCAGCGTACCAAACTCGAGAAATATCACAAATAAATTAAATATTAATTAAATGTATTTATTTACATTTTTTTTTTTTGTCTCGGCCATGAAACGAACCCGTTACCTCCGAGTCTAAATCCACGGACTTAACCGCTAGACCACGGAGGCAGTTTAGACTTTTATGCGATTCCATTAATAGAGACTAAATTACACATTTTTTTTCCCTCCACTAGCACGACATGTGACCCTGCCTGGTATGTGTCTAAAATCCAGTTATCTCATTCTTACATCCTTTTTTTGCGAAAAGATATAACACGATTAAATACAGTTACTGAATTAATATTTTATCTTTACCGACTCGGGTTTAAGTGTGCGTTCAGAGTGAAAATTCAAAGTTGTCAAGTCCCAAAAGTTGAAAAACCTAAAAGATTTTAGAAATGCCGCGATAGACCGATGTGTTTTATGGATTATAAATTAAAATGTTCTAACACAAGGTATGTGATCAGGTTGAAAGGGTACAGTGTGAAGGCCGAGAGCTGACCGCATCCGCCTCTAAAGATGCTACTTTACTTAAAAATAGTGATGACAAAACAACAGTTATCGATATCGATAGATTATTGTTTTGACAAAATATACGATCGATGTGATGTTAATTTACGAATACATCCTAATATCTATTTTATAGGGTTTTATATGAGGTTAAGAACTCAAACTTCTCATTCCGTAGAAGTCAGGTATCTGATACATACGTGATTACGGTAATACGGACAGACGAAAAGCAAACTTTCAGAGTTGATAATACCAATACGTGTTGGCGCTTAGTTTTTGAATATTCTGCTAATCTGCTGATCTGCTAACAGCTTACCCATTTGACCACTTTGGCGCTTAGTCTTACACTAGCAGGAGTAGAATCATTAAAAATCAATTAATAATAACGTGTCTTAAATGCCTGTAATAGGTTTTTGTAAATATTTTTTGACTTTATATATTAAGAATTGCTATTATCATAGTTTTTTTTTTTATCTTAAGGTAGAATAATTAAAAAAAGTAATCAAGTTTGCGAACAACGCCTGAATAATAAAGGATTACTAAATAAACATTGTATTGTATTTACCTGAATTTTAGTAAGAAGGTCAATTGACTAGCTGATGTTTTTAGTGAAATAAAATTAAATTAAATGAAACGATACGAAACTAAATGAAATTAATTTATTTATTTTTCAGAAACTTGGTAGGTACAGGGATGTAAATTGTTATACGTAAATATATGACATGCTGCGCTAGTTATTTGTAGCATACGATTTAGTCACATGACTTTATCGAGCTTAGTGTCTAGGTATTCTTTTGTCGAATAAAAACATTTATTAACCAGCATTTGTTGGACTCTTTATTTAAACAGTTTCAGTGGCAGCTCTCTTATAGTAAATGTAAGCTTATTAATAGTCTTTGTTGCCATTGCATAATTTCGGCTATATTAAATGGAGAAGTTAGTTCCAAATATTTAGCAGACATTTGCGACATATAAAACATACAGTTAGTAAAATTTAAATATGCAATTTTGAACATGTTATTTGATTATATGTTTTTTTTTTAATTCATAAGAGATGGATCCATTAGCATTTAGGCTAGAATAACAAATTCTATATTTCAAGTTACTAAAACGTAAGTAAGAATTAAAACAGGTAAAGCATGTTGTTTGAAGTACATTTTGTTCTATTTTAAATTTATCGGTATCGATTTTATCCACTCTCTACATCACTAAGAGATCTATCCGTTAGCATTCATACTAGAAAAACAAATTCTATATTTCAAGTTACTAAAACGTAAGTAAGAATTAAAACAGGTAAAGCATATTGATTGAAGTACATTTTGTTATATTTTAAATTTATCGATATCGATTTTATCCACTCTCTAACATCACTAAGAGATCGATCCGTTAGCATTCATACTAGAATAACAAATCCACGTTAAGCAAGTCGCTTACATAACGTTGTACTAAACTTATAACATAATAATGACATGTGTATATATATTAGCACAATACTAATAATTTCATTTGTATGTTTATTTTTATAATATCACATATATTTTTTATTTTATTTTATTGTTTAAGTGTAAAATGAATTTTATTAATTTGTGAACAGAGTAATAAGTAAAAAAGTATCATCACGACCGTTTCTCTTTCGGGGTGGTCAGAAACCACGCTTATAAATAAGCGGATTCACATTTAGCCAACTTTACTATAGCCCAATCATGACAAGTGGCAAACTCGTCGATATCTTCAGCGTACCAAACTCGAAAAATATCACAAATAAATTAAATATAAATTAAAATTTTATTTTAGTAGTAGGTAATTATTATTTTATATTTAGTTAATATTATTTTTCGAATTGTTCACAAATTACTGCCTCCGTGGTCTAGTGGTTAAGTCCGTGGATTTGGACTCGGAGGTACCGGGTTTGATTCCTGGTCAGGACACAAAAATGATATTAATGTAAATAAATATATTTAATTTATTTGGATTTTTCTCGAGTTTGGTACGCTGGAGACATCGACGAGCTTGCCACTTGTAATGATTGGCCTATAGTAAAGTTGGCTAAATGTAAATCCGCTTGTTTATAAGCGTGGTTTCTGACCACCCCGAAAGGAAAACAGTCGTGATGATACTTAACTTTTTTTTTTAGTTTTTAGTATTATTTTTATTTGTTTATTTATATTCTTGTATTGTATAAAACATGTATTGTATTGACAATATCCAAGTGTTACGTACTAACCGTATGTCAATAAATTATTTTATTTGATTTGATTTCATTTATAAGTTGGAACCGTCCCGACGACGACTGCTTGGGGACATAAATAAACGGTTGTGAGGATGATAATAAACGGTCAGGATAATAGGTGTGACAATTGTCAATCCTTAAGATTAAACGCATCATCAGTAAATAGTGATCTAGGAAACAACGTACTGATTAATTATTTAATGCGAGTACACTTCTAAGCAGTGCAAACGGGACACCAAGGGCGAGTAGCGCCAACGTTGTTTGACAACAGTATTTCGCCATTTACTCCTGCAGCTCTATTCTGTTACTTAAACGCAAAGGTTATATAATGGAATCCCTTATATAGCGGAAACTGCAGCCGTTTTCCATTACTTAAGCGCTCACCTAAGATTGTCAAAATAGTGGATTCTATTCACTAGTGATTATTGGCACGAGTTTTCCCAATTATAGCCGAACACACGTCAAAATAACGTTTTTCACTAATTTAAAAGTTGCCCATTGTTTTGCAACATCAAAATGATTGGGATAACGTAATGGCAATATTAATATATAATATACGAGTATGTCCGCGGCGGTTTATAATATATTTATATTCATTTAAATAAGATTATATAAAACATAGTTTTATACTACATTTTAATTAAGAAGGAAAGATTATGGCAAATATAAAAAATAATAGACAATTATCAAAATAAACGTAAAAGTTAGGTATCTCAAGTATTTCAAAATAGTTTTCACTGTTTAAGGGATTCCATCATATAACGTTTGCGCTTAAATAACAGAATAGGTCTGTCAGTGTTAAACACTATTAAAATTGGTATTCTCGTATAAATGTTTCCACTACAGATATCTATCACTTTTATATCTTGCCTTTTTAGAGATATACTTTATCTCTCATTATTGACGAAATATTTCGGTAATATTAATTAATTAAAAGAAACACATGTTGTAGGTGTAAATCTTGTAATCCATCTGATTTCCTTAATTCTAAATTTGAAAGTTTTGACAATGTTGTTTTACTGTGGCTAAGGAGCCAAAGAGGTTGCCACAATACCCCCCTACGAAGAAGGAAAGGTTATACAAAATAATAAAATTGCAACTTAAACTAATATGTTAAAAATAATGTAAAATACAATAGAAAGTTATTTACATTGGCAGGACTTACAATTAAAATAATAACAAAATAAGAAATATTAACAATCAAATGCCCTATTTGGACGAATTTGTCGACCAAAGCGCGAGAAGTAAGGCTGATCTGTCGTAGGTGGTGTGGTGCTCTCAGGGCAGAGAGGCTGCGAGGACAAGGGCGCGTCAATCTCAACATGAGCCGGTTTGACACGGTCCATGCTGACATTAACGCGCTTGCCTTTAATGTTTAAAGCTAATGTTTTAAGCCGTCTCTCCAGGATTTCATAGGGGCCGGTGTATGGTGGCGTTAATGGTCGCTTTACGGTGTCGTCGCGTAAAAATACATGAGTCGCGGTCTGTATGTCTTTATGCTGAAATGTTACAGGTTGAGAATGTCGTGAACCTGGTACAGGTCGTAATTTTGCCATTCTGTCTCGAAATTGAGAGACAAAATCGATGACGTTGGCGGGACGGTCCTGTTGCGAATCAGGTACGAGAAACTCTCCAGGAAGACGTAAAGGTTCCCCATAAAGAAGCTCTGCTGATGAAGACTTCAAGTCTTCCTTAAGAGCAGCGCGTATTCCGAGCAAGACGAGTGGTAGAGCTGCCACCCATGAATTCCCATGGCACATTAAAGCAGCTTTTAACTGGCGATGTAACCGTTCCACCATGCCATTAGCAGAAGGGTGGTAGCTGGTTGTTCTAATCCTTTTTGTAGCACATTGTTGTAAGAAGTTGTTGAAAAGATTTGATTCAAACTGACGACCTTGGTCAGTTGTTATAATATTAGGTACACCAAAGCGCGAGATCCAACCACTTAAGAAAGTTTTAACCACCTCGTCCGCGGTGATACCGGACATGGGCCAAACTTCTGGCCAACGAGTAAATCTATCCACAGCTGTAAGGCAGTATTGGAAACCTTCACATGTCGGCAAAGGACCTATGATATCAATGTGAACATGATTGAGACGCCCGGATGGAGGCTGGAATTGGCCAAGTGGCGTAACCGTGTGTCTGTTTATTTTGCTGCGTTGACAAGGAATGCATGAACGGACCCACGCGTGACAATCTTTATTCATTCCAGGCCAGACAAAACGATCTGCGACTAGTCTTAAAGTGGCACGAGCACCAGGGTGACTGAGGTTGTGGATCGAATCAAATGTCTGGCGACGAAAAGATGAAGTGATAAATGGGCGTGGTTTACCAGTTGATGTATCACAAATGAGAGTAGTATTCGTGCCAGGAATATGAACGGTTTCTAGATTTAATGATGAAGTACCGGAAAGAGAAGAGGTCAGAAATGTTTTTACTTCTTCATCGGCTATTTGCGATTGTGCCAATTCTTCAAAGTTGGTTTGTATGGAAATGGCATTTAAGTCTGACCGAGACATGGTATCAGCTACTATATTCTCAGTGCCTTTAATATGAACGATGTCTGTTGTGAATTGAGAGATGAATGAAAGTTGATTTAACTGTGGTGGGGGAAGTTTTTCACGTCGTTGTCTGAATGCGAAAATTAATGGCTTATGATCTGTGTAAATGGTTGTATGATTTGCTTCCAGAATGTGGCGAAAATGTTGTACGCTCTCATACACCGCAAGTAACTCACGGTAGTACGCAGGCCATTCTGTCTGACGAGGGGTTAACTTTTTACTAAAGAAAGCAATAGGTTGCCATTGACCTTGAACCTGCTGTTGTAGGCAAGAGCCAATCTGTGCGCTAGAGGCGTCAGTGAATAAACCTAAGGGAGCGTCGCAGACTGGGTGGGCCAAGAGTGTGGCATTCGATAGGCTTTCTTTCATGTCCTGAAATCGCTGTTCGAGATCAGGTGTCCATGGAACCGGTTTAGCACCTTTACCATTGACTTCTGTCAGTAGATTATTAAGAGGTGCCTGTAGTTCGCCAGCTTGTGGTAGGAATTTACGATAGTAATTTACCATACCTAAGAATCGGCGCAAACTTTGGACAGTTTTGGGGAGGGGGAAATCCTTCAGAGCTTGTATTCGTTGCACAGGCGGACGCGTGCCGGCTGCGTTAATACAGTAGCCCAAGAAGTGGACTTCGTTGGCACCTATGACACACTTTGCTGGGTTTATTACCACTCCGTAGTCATGTAGGCGCTGGAAAAGAATGCGTAGATGTTGGGCATGTTGCGTAGCGTCACGAGAATATACCAAAATGTCATCGATATATGCGTAACAGAAGTCAAGGCCCTGAACCACCTCATCGATAAAACGCTGGAACGTCTGTCCAGCATTGCGCAACCCGAACGTCATAAAGGGGAACTCGAATAAACCGAACGGGGTAATAATGGCGGTTTTACAAACGTCATCAGGATGAACGGGAATCTGTTGAAATGCTTTTACCAAATCGAAGGTGCTGAAAATGGTGGAACCAGTTATATTATGACTAAAGTCCCCAATATGACGCACCGGGTAGCGATCTGGAACTGTTCGAGCATTGAGAGCACGATAGTCACCGCAAGGTCGCCAGGTGAGGTCGCGTTTAGGAGCCATATGCAGAGGCGAGGACCAAGGACTCTTAGAAGACCTCGCTGTTCCACAAGTAATCATGTCCTCAAATTCTCGTTTAGCCGCCATGAGTCTCGGAGGCGCGAGCCGGCGCGGCCTGCAGGAGACTGGTGGACCTTCAGTGGTCTTAATAAAGTGCACGGTGCTGTGCTTTATTTGTCTCGGCATGCCAGGTGGTCTCATGATGTCAGGAAATTCATTAAGTAATTCCCTAAAGGGCGATTCGCTCGTGGCAGTAACAGCCTTGACGCTAACGTGGTCAGTATTAGCTAGTATTGCTGAAGAACATAGACCTGACTTGCCGTCAAGAAGACGTTTATGTCGACAGTCTGGCAATAGGTTATAAAAAGCTAAAAAATCTGAACCTAAGATGGGAGTGGTTACGTCAGCGACCAAGAAATTCCACCGAAAGGTTCGACGAAGGCCCAGGTTAAGCAATAGCTGTAAGGTTCCATATGTTTTAATAGTACTTCCATTAGCAGCACTAAGATGATAATTATCATCGCAGCGACGATTGCGAAGGAGCCTGCGGGGAAAACAACATAGGTCGGAACCAGTGTCAATAAGAAACTGACGTTTACTGGTCTGGTCAGTAATAAATAGACGGCGACTTGGTGTGGGACAATCAGTAGTCGCCATTACTGACTGTCCAGGAAGTTTAGCTCTCTGACCGTAGTGGGGGTCCAACTGCAAGGCTGAACACATTTACGTGCGTTGGCTTTGTATTGACGATGAAACCAACAGAGCCTCGAGCCTTCAGTGGGTCGGGGCATAGGCTTACGTTGTCTACTACGACCAGTGTTTAGAGCGGCAACTTGATTGTCCAGATCATCCATTTTATTAGACAAATTTTGTAATATAGCTGGTTGGGTTGATGTGGAGCAAACGAACTGCATGTTTGAAGATACTGTGTCATAAATTCTGTCGGCTACTACGGCTGCGTCGTCTAGAGATGAGTATGATTGTGCTGCCATGATAGCTTGCACATGTGTGGGCAACCGACGTAGCCAAAGGTGTCTAATTATATTATCGTCCTTAACGACCCTACCTGCTAACGACTTTAGATAACGGAGAAATTGAGAAGGACGCCTGTCGCCTAGTTCTTCCTCTGATAGAAGATGACGAACACGTTGTTCATCCGATAGAGACAGTCGGCGTATGAGCTCATTCTTGAGTCGCTCATATTTGTCCTGGTCAGGGGGGTGTGTGATAATGTCAGCCACCTCAGCTGCATATCGAGCGTCTAGTTGACCTATAACATAGTTATATTTTGTAGAATCTACTGTGATACCTGCGATAGCAAACTGTCCCTCTACCTGAGAGAACCACACCTCCGGCTGTTGTGCCCAAAACGGGGGCAACTTAACAGACACTTTACACACCTCCGGACTAACAATATTTTTATAATCTGAAGATGTGGAAAATGAATTTATTTGTTCCTGCAGAGTCGAATTTTGCTCTTGCAAAGCCTTTACTAATTGCAAGATATCGTCCATTATGGAAAATAAACTAAATAAAATTACTAAAATTAAGATTGCCTAATAATAATGTTAAAAAATAATTATTAATCTAGTATTATTAAAATTAAAAATGTAAAATTGTTTAATTATAAAAGAAAACACTAAATTTAATTCAAAACTAATAAAATCTTAATACTAAAACAAATATTGGTACAACTAGACGAGTGATCCGATGATATCCTGTGTGATTCTGTCCAATGCGCGGTGTGAAGCGGGCGAGTAGATAGCGCACGGCACGGCGCAGCGATGGATTGCACGAGGAAAATCAGGAACGCGCCAAGCATAGGCGATGTCGCGGTAATCACCGCTGTGACGTCATCGGGCCATTTCTTAGGCGCGAATAATGTTGGCGCGGAAATAATGGCGCGAAAAAGATCGTCGAACAGCCGATTCACGAATTATTTTCACTTGTCCTACACATATCGGGGTCACCAATTTAGAGATATACTTTATCTCTCATTATTGACGAAATATTTCGGTAATATTAATTAATTAAAAGAAACACATGTTGTAGGTGTAAATCTTGTAATCCATCTGATTTCCTTAATTCTAAATTTGAAAGTTTTGACAATGTTGTTTTACTGTGGCTAAGGAGCCAAAGAGGTTGCCACACCTTATTAATTTATATGTAATATAAAAGTATGTTTAATGTAAATATATTATAAACTCGCCGAATACGTACTTTACGTTTTCTTAATCAATTTGAAGTTGCAACCCCATGGGCAACTTGAGAAATAATGGAAAACGTTATTGTGACTTAAACACGACTACGACCGTCAAAACTCTGGCTAAAAGTGACAGTGCCTCACATAACAAATGCTCTAAATTGTCCCTAAGGTTGATTAGTAAGAATGCCGGGCATTAAGTCCGCCTGTGTACCTAGTGCATAAAGTTTTGAAATAAATAAAATTAATAAATAGAAGAAAATAATAAGTAAAATAAGGCTGCTGGATAGTCTAATTAAATAAATACTTTACTGAGAAAAACATTTTTACACAACTTATTTTCAAATACAATTCATAGTAAATTAAGCAAAAAAAAAATTGTTTACAAATAAAAATTGACATTTGTTTTGAATCTTATCTCCCGAAAAAGTAGTCTGTGTATCAGGAGATAAATTACCTACTACAACTTTTTACTAGCACAGATTTTGCATTTTTTTTTGTTGTTGATCCGTTTTCATTGCCTTAGAGTGTAGGTATATAAACGCTTTATAGTATATTTATATTGAAAGCCTGGGGATAATAAACAATAATATGTCAATTTAATGTCATACAGTAAAACACACTCATGAATAGTAATTATGTTGATATTATTCAATTATATTTATAGAATAAATAGTAATAACGACCAACGGCGGCAGTCTATTTTTTTAAACGCAAACGTTAGATTATCAAAATAGTAGTATCACGACTGTATCCTTTTCGGGGTGGTCAGAAACCACTCTTTTTTCAAAGAAGCGGAATCACATTTTTTTTTTTTTTTTTTTTTAAATACGGAGCACGACATGTGACACCGCGCCCACCTGATGGTAAGCGGTACGCGAGGTCCAAGAATGGGAGCAACTGACGCCAGCCTCAGACGACCGACATCAGTCCCTACCACTATGCCGGCCTATAAAGATGCTTTTTCACACTTCGTTTGAAGGACTCCAGGTTATAGGAGTGGGGAAATACACTGGCTGGGAGAGCATTCCACATCTTCAGCGTGCGACAGATGTAAGAGTCTCCAAATTTGTATGTACGCGTAGGGATAGTGGCTACGGTATGTGGATGCATATTTTGGCCTGTGCGAGTGGTTCGGTTGCGGAATAGAGAAGAAGGGATAAGGTTGTGGAGCTCTTCAGAACATTCACCGTATCCATTCAGGATATTCACCGTAGTATTATTAAGCCAACTTTACTATAGGCCCATCATGACAAGTGGTAAGCTCGTCGATCGGGGGCGGTCAAATATCAATCGCGTGGTATACGGCGTGCCGTGTGTTCTCTTTTACTTTTATTCAAAGCTCTAATAGCGGTTCATATAAAAAGCATCCGTTAGGGCCTTTACACAGGCATACGGTCATAGACAGCTCTCACAAGGCAAGGTGACCGTGTGTCGCCCGTGCATATCCATTATACAGTTTTGGTGATAACGGTACCTGTCTCAGTAGTAATGTATTGACTTGTATACACTGCCTCCGTGGTCTAGCGGTTAAGCGTGGATTTAGACTCGGAGGTACCGGGTTCGACTCCTGGTCGGGACACAAAAATATTTATTAATGTAAGTAACATTTAATTAATATTTAATTTATTTGTGATACGAGTATGTACGCTGGAGACAACGACATGCTTGCCACTTGTCATGATTGGCCTATAGTAAAGTTGGCTAAATGTGTTTCTGACCACCCCGAAAGGGAAACGGTCGTGATGATACTTTTTTACTTTATTTTGTACGGACGGCTAGCGCGGAGAAGGTCATGCTATTTGGTCTGTGGGTCATTCGACCGCTAACATCACGAGGACTTTTTTCGTAACACGTCTGACAAAAACCATTTTTTTGTTTTAAGCTATCGCACATAATCATAATAAGTTATTAAGTGATTTTATAATTAACCTGTGAACGCAGCGTCTTCAACGCCTACCATACAAACATTACAAACCTACGGCCTACAATTGCTATTAATTTATTATTATATGATAAACCTTACAGCTATATTCGACTTGAAAGCATATAAAGCAAAGCTTGCTTTTTATTGTGGGGCAATGCAATGGAAATAAATAGAATCTTTATTGTGGGGCAATGCAATGGAAATAAATAGAATATTTATTGTGGGGCAATGCAATGGAAATAAATAGAATCTTTATTGTGGGGCAATGTAGTGGAAATAAATAGAATCTTTATTGTGGGGCAATGTAGTGGAAATAAATAGAATCTTTATTGTGGGGCAATGTAGTGGAAATAAATAGAATCTTTATTGTGGGGCAATGTAGTGGAAATAAATAGAATCTTTATTGTGGGGCAATGTAGTGGAAATAAATAGAATCTTTATTGTGGGGCAATGCAATGGAAATAAATAGAATCTTTATTGGACACACCTCCTATGACTTCCTGTCGTCATTTATTTATAAAAATAAAATTACTGACTGTTCCTTCTATCTATATACTTGAATGCTGTTTATTTGTAAGGAACTTTTTAAAACTCTTGGGGATAATTGCAATTTTAAAACGCGTTATCCTAGTAGAATAATTATTCCAGCTCATAAAAGTACTCAATATAGCCGAAATTGTTATGCAATGGCAACAAAGATATTTAATAAGCTTCCAGTTACTATGAGGGAGCTGCCACTAAAATTGTTCAAATTAAGAGTCAAACAAATGCTGGTTAATAAATGTTTTATTCGACAAAAGAATACCTAGAGACTAAACTCGACAAAGTCATGTGACTAAATAAATATATGTATTATTACATATAATAATTTACATCCCTGTACCTACCATGTTTCTGACAAATAAATTATTTTATTTCACATTATTTCATTTTACCGAATTTAGTATGAAAACCATAGACAAACGTCAAGTCGAACGAGTTTCAAAGCGAAATAAAGTGAAAAAAAGCGCTTAAAGCGACAAGTCGAATATAGGGCATGTAGGATAAGACCATGAAAACAGAAATGAGACAAAACAAAACGGGTGATCCTACCTAAACCGTGAAAGAGCTAGCACGGGGCGCGGCGAGCCGCTTAAACGGCAACCGTATGCATGTGAGAAGACCATGTAAAGGATTGGCCCCGCTTTGTTTGATATAAAATGTCAATTAATAGCTTGTCAGGACACTCCCAGATTGCCAACAGACGGATCATAAAGACGCCCACGCACATAGTAGGTATAATGTTACCAAATATTACCTACTTTAGCTATCCGAGTATATTACGAACTCGGTTATAATTTATTCAATAAAATGGTAACTAATAAATTTAAAAAATTGATAATATTTTATTACTATACTAGCTATTTGACCGTGCGTTGCCCGTGGTCAGCGAAAAAAGCATTTAGGTCAGTGGCGGATTTCCAAATTTACCGCTAGTAGGCTATTAAAATTTTGCCGCCCCTACTGACCATTAGTATTCAATACGTTAGTTTAGTTCACAAACATATTATATACATGTATTCTGAAATTGCAACTTTAAGATTTTTGTTCTATCGTCCTTATTACATCATAAAGTTGCAATTTCAAGAATTTAAGGTGACCTGCATGCTATGGAAGCGTAAAACACGTTCTTCTTCGACAAGAGAAGAAGAACAAAGTAAATGACGTGAAAAAATATGTAACAAACATTTTGTATGGAAATTGCTACCAATATCTGCTCTATCTTACGAGTACAAGTATGTTTAATCTCTTTGACCGTGTTGGAGAAAAACGTGTGAATGAAAGAAAATTCGTAATTGTATAAATTAATTGGTTTTGTGTGTGATTGTAATTCGTTACTTGTGTTTTTATTATAATTAATGGGTATTGTTGGATAATTATTTTTGAAGTGTGTAAGTGTAAGTGATTTTTGATGACTTGTCTCATGTGAGAGGGACGCCTGAAACAAGATTGGGAGCAATTGATATTTACAACTAGTTTGATGCCGGCTTGGCGAGAGACAATTTTACTCTGAATCCAAAGGCAACACCAAACTATTTTTTATTGTAACTTGACAACAACCACACATTTACATCTTATTAAATATAGTTAAGGCAAAAAAGTTAGTCAAATTCTTACCGTGGTCTTCGGTGCTATACAGGCCGATTATTTATTTTAAATTGAAAAGACCAGAAGAACTCTAAAATGTTTACGGTCCGATAATCAGAAACGTTAAAAGCGGCCTGTATTTTTTCTTCTTCTAATTAATATCCTTTTGTGTTTGTAACAATTGTGTATACCGATCCTTGTATATTACTCATTGTCCTAACCCAGCGATTCCATACGACTACGACAAACGTTTAACAGTTTAATACAATACTTGATTTTAATGTTTTAATATGCGCCGGAAGAGCGGTGGTGGATTGGTTGTAAGAATGCTTACCTTAAAATCCTAAAAAGGACATCTCGATCGTTTCCCTTTTGGGTGGTCAGAAAACACGCTTATAAAGAAGCGGATTCACATTTAGCCAACTTTACTATAGGCCAATCATGACAAGTGGCAAGCTCGTCGATGTCTCCAGGGCGTGCAGCGTACCAAACTCGAGAATTATCACTAATAAATACATTAATAAATATTAATTTAATGTATTTATTTACATTAGTAAATATGTTTGTGTCCCGACCAGGAATCGAACCCGGTACCTCCGTGTTAAAATCCACGGACTAAACCGCTAGACCACGGAGGCAGTCGGTCCCGGTTCATCACATTCTACATCATTACAGCCCTTAGAATATAGAGTCCATAAATGTTCGTAAGTAAGTGTATTTTCCGGGGGGGGGTTGAACCGACCTGTGTCGGATATTAAGGATAGCGTTCTTACAACCAAGCCACCACCGCGCCTTATAAAATTAACTAAAAATAAATTATAACAATAATTCATCCATATTCCTTACTTAACCATTTAAAAGTTGGGTTGATTTCTGACTGCCAACACCTGTCAGTATCATGAAACAATGAATAATTTACCGGCATTGTATTTGTATACTCATCTTATCAGCTTAGTAAAAATTAAGGAAATTACCTTTACGAAGTATTCTTTTTCAAAGAAGCGGATTCACATTTAGCCAACTTTACTATGACCTGTGAAGTGGTAAGGTCGGTGATGTATCTAGCGTAATAAACGCGAGAAATATCACAAATAAATTAAATATTTTTTTGTGTTCCGACGAGGAATCGTACCTTCGCGTCTAAATCCACTAATTTACCTCTAAACCACGGAGGCAGCATACAACTTAAAATTAATTAAAGTTACCGAAGTTTCCAATTAGCCCAAATATTCATTTTTCTCAATTTAGGGAACTAGCTAGAATCTACATAGATTTAGTCGCAATAATCGTGGTCGTAGGATAACAGTCGAGTTATTACTGTAGCAGTGTATTGACTGTTGTATCCCATTGTATTGTCGATAGCTCACCGACAATGATTGAATTCTTCCACAAATATGTCTTTATTTACTTGAGAATCTTGTATTATGCGAAATTGTGGAATTTATCCGCATTATTGTATTGTATTACATATACGAAGCCAAATCATTATAGGTATTATTATTATTATTATTAATGTCTTAATTTTATATTAGATGAAAGAAACAGTAACAGAGTCAAGGACAACGAGGTCAAATAATAATAATAATAATAAAATCATTTATTGTCACAAAAGTATACAGATGTACAATAGGTGAACAATATATAAGGAATCAGGGAGGTGAAGAATAAGAGACGACTCGTATTACTCAAATTACTATTTTAATTATGATCTTTACAAAATACGGTACAAGTTTAATGTAGAATTCGTAGCCGAGGAAAAGAGGTCGCACCGTTTAATACAACGTCTTTTATAGACTTTTTAAACCCCACTACTCAATGTTCGCTGATTGGCCGGCTGTCAGCCAATCAGCGATGACACTAGGTAAAACATCGTTTGTATTTTCTTATTTTAGTGTTTGTTAAAAAATAACAACATTTAACAAGTAGTGGATATTACAAATTACTTATTTTAAAGTATCTGTCAATTTGTGGAATAATTGTTTAGCTAAATTACCCTTTAATGTTCTAAAATCTTAGAATCATACGCTTTGCTAACAACATCGTTACATTTAAATTTATTACTTCAAGCCGCATTCCAATGAATCTTATCAGATAAATATTCGCATTATTACTCGCTTTAGTACTTTTGATCACCATAAGTCTGTCTCTTTCTTGGACAGAATATTTATCTAACAAGATAACATTTCTTAAAATTTAGAACGCGATCTTAGTAACCTATAAATGGCAATAAAATATTCTATATAAATTTATAACATTTAACAAGCATGGTTACGAAAATAATACTTTCTTTATAATAACCTAACCTAACCTTTATTAATACATACATTAACTATCAAATTCTAACATTCGGCCTTTCCTGACACAAGGTTTGTCCTCAAACCTATCCTTGTTGCTCAAGTCAATTCATTTAATATAAGTATTTTAAACTAACATTAAAATACACAACATATCTCATTTACCTATATTAACTTCATATATTCTTTACCATTATAATAAGAATGTATTTTCCACTCACAAAGACAAATATAATATACAACTATCTACTTTTCAATAATACATTAACATTATTACATTCTCCTCAATAGAATATCTCAATTTCATCCAGCAACAGATACATTGCATATACCTAAATCAATAGTAATGTGATTGGACCATTTTCATTCAACATTACTATATCTTTGTCAATACAATTTATCTACCTCAATTCAATTTTAACCAGCAACAGACATATTACACAGACACATTAACAGTAATGTGATTGGACCACTCTACATTCAACATTACGATATACCCGTCAATGCAAGACTCTGCCTTACTTTTTACCCAGCAACAGACATATTACACAGACCTATACACTGCAATGTGATTGGACCACTCTACATTCAACATTACGATGTACCTGTCAATGCAAGACTCTGCCTTACTTTTTACCCAGCAACAGACATATTACACAGACTTATACACTGCAATGTGATTGGACCACTCTACATTCAACATTACGATGTACCTGTCAATGCAAAACTCTGCCTTACTTTTTATCCAGCAACAGACATATTACACAGACTTATACACCGTAATGTGATTGGACCACTCTACATTCAACATTACGATGTACCTGTCAATGCAAAACTCTGCCTTACTTTTTATCCAGCAACAGACATATTACACAGACTTATACACTGTAATGTGATTGGACCACTCTACATTCAACATTACGATGTACCTGTCAATGCAATACTCTGCCTTAATTTACATACAACAATACATTTATGAACATTAAGCATATATATTTGTCAATGTGGTAGGTACCTCTACATTGTCATAAAAACAATATATCCACACAGGTTTCTGTCAGATTTCACTCTATATCGTAGACAGCAATACATTAACCAAAATTAAGCTGTAGAATTATAAACTATTAATGAATTATAATCTGCCAACAATAAACAATATTATATATTTAACAATGTGATACATGTTGCAATACTTTACAATTACAATAGGTTTCTGTCAGATTTCACTCTATATCGTAGACAGCAATACATTAACCAAAATTAAGCTGTAGAATTATAAACTATTAATGAATTATAATCTGCCAACAATAAACAATATTATATATTTAACAATGTGATACATGTTGCAATACTTTATAATTACAATAGGTTTCTGTCAGATTTCACTCTATATCGTAGACAGCAATACATTAACCAAAATTAAGCTGTAGAATTATAAACTATTAATGAATTATAATCTGCCAACAATAAACAATATTATATATTTAACAATGTGATACATGTTGCAATACTTTACAATTACAATAGGTTTCTGTCAGATTTCACTCTATATCGTAGACAGCAATACATTAACCAAAATTAAGCTGTAGAATTATAAACTATTAATCAATTATAATCTGCCAACAATAAACAATATTATATATTTAACAATGTGATACATGTCTCATGACAACGATATAATTATTCTATAAATTTTCAGTGCTGTATTTTATCAAACTTAATAATTCGAATCAAAATCAAAATTGTTAATATTTTAATAAGATCAGAAAGAATCAACACTATTTGCTTTTTTTTTTATTTTTATTTTTTTTTAAATAATTTGTTCTATCGTTATCGCTGTTACTATTACTGCTACTATTACTATTGTCGCTATAAGTTGTGATCCAAGGTTTTATCCGATCTGCTGCCTAAACATTGCAGTAGTCTTTTTGTGATATTTTAGAGCCCAAGATGCTCGATACTTCATACCTATCATTCCCAAGAACTTGTGATATTTTAAATGGACCTGTAAATTTTGGTAAAAGTTTACCATCATTATTCGTAACTGGTTTTTAAATTTTAACTCAATCACCTATATTGTAAGTTTTAGCCTTAATTGTATTTTTATCGTATCCAGTTTTTTTGATGTTGTTCATCTTTTGCGATATGTGTACTAATACTTTTTCTTATGTCATCTACGTTACCTGGATGACGAGTGTCATTAAAAATCTTTGAGAAAATATTTTCACCTTTACTTAATAATTGAACTCCAAACAATGCTTCTGACGGAATTTTTTCTATACCTTTATTGACCGTATTATTAAGTCCCCATTGCACCTTGCCTAAAACTGTATCCCAATATCTTTCGCATAATTTGTCTGTGTAGGTAGTTAGAGCATCAAGTATGGTCCTATTGTACCTCTCCACTTGCCCATTTGCTCGTGCTGCGTTAAGCACATGATAAATTTTGGAGTCTTCTATATATTTCTTAAATTCTTTAGACGTAAACGACGACGTTCCTTGATCAGATATCAGTCTATACGGATAACCAAATGTTGTGAAAATTTCATCTAATACTTTTATGCTGAGCCTAGACTTTAAATTTCTAATAGTTTTTAATAAACAGAATTTAGTGAAGCCATCGACTAGCACTATAAATAAGAATAACATTTTGCACTTTTTACAAATGGGCCCAGGTGATCAATGTGTACTGTATCAGATGGTTTATTTACCTTGTGAATGGGATTCAAGAAACCTTCCTTTGGGCCACTCGGTTCTTTACTGTATGCACACTCTATACATTTGGTAATAAATCGTTTCATTTTTGGAAACCAAAAGTCCTTACTAATTTTATTTAACGGTTTATCAACGCTAAAGTGACCGATGTCATCATGATTGAGTTTACATAACTGAAATCGGGCTTGTTTTGGCACTACCCATTTTAAATCCTCTCCCACTTTACGAAATACGTTGATATTTTTTTTATTTTTTTCAATATAATTGTTTTTTATATATGTATACTCCTTGTCTTCTAAAAGTTGTGATTCGGAATCTTTTATTTGTCAAAAGCCAGTCTTCTTGAGGAATTCTAAGTACTGAAATAAATAAGCCCGAAATCGTTGAAATGAAGTTATAACAGCCAATGTTTCAAATTCATACGCATGATAATTTTGTTCATTCAACGTTGTCTTTCTGCTAAAATATGCTATCGGCCTACTAGTTTTTAAATCATCTTTTTGTATTAATATTCCAGCCAACCCGTGTTTACTAGCGTCTGTGTGCAAAAAGGTTTCATGTTTTGGATTATACATACCTAATATAGGTCGCTCTATTAACGCTGTTTTAAGCCGTTCGAAAGATTGAATTTGTTTAGTATCCCAAGACCAAGAGCAGTTTTTTTTTGGTCAGATCAGTAAGAGGTCTAGCAATAGTAGCGTAGTCTTTAATAAACCTGCTAAAATAAGTGGCCAGCCCTATAAATTGCCTAATCTCATGAACATTGGTTGGTGTTGGAAAATTTTTAACTGCCATTATTTTAGTCTTTGTTATTTGGTCTGGTGACAGATTACAATTAATGTTAATTTCGTTTCTTGTTATGGATGATAACGCTAATGAATTAGATATTCGATTGCATGACAACATTATATCATTTTTAGGTGATTCCGAAGGAGTTATAATGTTCGCTCGCACTAAAATTGATTCCTGATTAAACGATAGGGCCGCGTCAGCTAAATTACATATTGAAATGTCACATTGACCATTGTGTAGACTATAAATACCACCAATGACACAATAGTCCAACTTATGGTACGCACGAATTCCGGTTTCTACAAAAATATCACAATTTGGGTTTCTATCACCGTTACATTCGATATAGTTAACGTAGTTGGGATTTATTGAAATATTTGATGCTACTCTTAAAACTACTTTATTGTCTTCTTCGTTTTCAGAAAGTAAACTTTTAAAATCCTTGGAAAACTGAGTTTTAATAATAGTAATTTATCACTAGTTTTAATTATTAACACATCTTTTTGTTCCGTGAAATTTTGTCTTACAAGTAAAGGTTCCTTAAGCATATTTTGGTCAACGACATAAGCGTCTATATTGGCAGAAATTTCTCCAATTTGAATGTTTATGCAAGTCTTTCCTAAAGAAGTGTATGTATTGTTACCGAAACCTGTTATAGCTGGTAAATCGTTTTGTGATACGCTCAATAATTAGTTTTTACAACATCTTGTCTAATAAGAGTGCAATCACTACCAAAATCAATGTAACATCTAACTTTAATGTTGTTATTAATATGTTGTTAATAAGCTTCTTTGTAATATTTATAATCAGTTTTAGTAGTATGGACTTATAATATTTTCTTTTCTAGTGCTTTCATTTTTTTTTTTTTTTTATTGTTTTATTAAAAAAAAAAAACAGTCTGCCATTTTATGGCCAATACGGTTACAACCATCGCATTTTACCAGAGGTTTTAGACATTTATTAGCGAGGTGACCGTTTTCTTTACAATTATAACAGATTAAATCAGGTTTGGGACCACGACACTGGTTGCTGCGATGCCCAGGTTTTTTACATCTATAACATAGTTCATTAAAATTATTTAATTTTGATTTTGATGGCCTAAAGTAAGAATCCCTACACAGTTCTTTAAGAAACTTTAATAAATCTTCTGGTTCACTAAATCGCGCAGCTGATGCACTTGCTTTTATCATTCTATCATCTATTCCAAAAATAAGACCTGCATGTTTACTTTTAATATCACAAGCATTTAGTAATCTAATTTTATCATAATAGTATTCGTCTACAGAATCACTAACTTCTAACATTTCTGTTAAAAGAGCGCCATAATTGCTATCCGATGGGAGTACCCTAACTAGTAGTTGTTGCCATTCAGTCCATGTCCTAAGAATAGTTTGTTGACTCTCATACCATGATTTGGCATGACCTGATAGTTTAGGCGGAGCAAAGTGAGTAATCTGCTCATCAGACCACTTATAAATTTTAGAGCACTCGTTTACTTTTGCTATCCAACCTTCGATCCCTTGATTTATTTGTGAAGGATCGAAATATGGAATCATATTTTTGTCATGAGAGAGTCACCGCGTAAATTATTTCCCAATATAACTTGAATTTGGTAAAGTCATTAGTAGAAATAGAACTATTATTACTCATACTAGGTTCAGCAGTGTCAGCAGTAGAAGACTCATGCAGCGGTGGAGCTTCCGATGACTCTGCTCGCGCTGCCATAACCTCTGATGACACTTCTTTTAGCTTTCCCGTAGTATCGCCAGATGCCTGAAATTGCAATTATGCCGCATCATTTTCTTTGCCATAATTCCAAAATGATTTACTTTAACCTAACTATTTCCTATTTAAATTTTCGAATTGTGTCTAAAAAGTTGTTCTAAACAGTAATTTATTTAAATCTTTATTGCACAAAGGCGGACTTTTTTATTAAGTATGATTCCTATTCATCGAAGGTGAATTATATTAATTGCCGGAATACGTTCTTGATTAAAGTTAAAACCTTTTAAAGATCTTGAAACGACCAAACAACATAATCTCCCCATTGTAAGTACTGAGATACTGAGGTTAAATGATTACCATAGACGAGGCCGGCCATGGAACACAAGTCTTTCACAATTGAACAAAAAAAAGTACGTAACCAATAAACCACTAAAACAAAAAAAATATATAATATACAATCTACTGAATTATTAATTTAAATTAATTACTCGCCTTTTCCACACCTTCTAAAGCATCTTCATCCGTAAGAGCTGCCCTAGCTGGTGTTCGCGCGTCTTCCATAGTCTTCTCGCGACGACGACGACTGCCCCTAGTCTGGGTCTTCGTTTTCGTGCACAATACGGCTCTGACTTAGAGTCCGATAAGTCATTCTCGGTGCTGTAGCTCCTATGACGCTTAGAGCGCCTTCGATCAGGACGATTCCGTTCGCGGTCGCTGGACATGTTGCCAGTTCTTTTTCTCACTTCTGATATAAGGAATCAGGGAGGTGAAGAATAAGAGACGACTCGTATTACTCAAATTACTATTTTAATTATGATCTTTACAAAATACGGTACAAGTTTAATGTAGAATTCGTAGCCGAGGAAAAGAGGTCGCACCGTTTAATACAACGTCTTTTATAGACTTTTTAAACCCCACTACTCAATGTTCGCTGATTGGCCGGCTGTCAGCCAATCAGCGATGACACTAGGTAAAACATCGTTTGTATTTTCTTATTTTAGTGTTTGTTAAAAAATAACAACATTTAACAAGTAGTGGATATTACAAATTACTTATTTTAAAGTATCTGTCAATTTGTGGAATAATTGTTTAGCTAAATTACCCTTTAATGTTCTAAAATCTTAGAATCATACGCTTTGCTAACAACATCGTTACATTTAAATTTATTACTTCAAGCCGCATTCCAATGAATCTTATCAGATAAATATTCGCATTATTACTCGCTTTAGTACTTTTGATCACCATAAGTCTGTCTCTTTCTTGGACAGAATATTTATCTAACAAGATAACATTTCTTAAAATTTAGAACGCGATCTTAGTAACCTATAAATGGCAATAAAATATTCTATATAAATTTATAACATTTAACAAGCATGGTTACGAAAATAATACTTTCTTTATAATAACCTAACCTAACCTTTATTAATACATACATTAACTATCAAATTCTAACAAATATAGGGTGATATGTTTGTGATACCTACACGAGGTTGCCCTATAGTGCGGGATATCGGTGCTCTTCCGTTTTATAATGTTACAACAATAAATGATGTATGTCCTCTCTATGTGTTCGTGATATATGTGTGAGTGTGTGTGAGAGGGTGTGTATGAGATTTATATATGTATAATAACCATTTAAAAACTATAGTATAATATAGTAATAAGATAGTGCATTGATTGCCATTTTAATTTATTTACTTATTTATTAAAATACTTTATTGCACTAAAAAACCTAGTACATAGGCGAGCTGCCATAAGGCATTCTTCAACAGCTAACCTTGGGGATCATGAAAGGTGATGGGCAGAATGAAGAAAAATATTAAAATAACTTAAATTACTACAATAAACATAATTACGCATTTATAGCACTCAAAAATACATTTACGTACAAAATATTTAAAAAAAACAATACACATACATACTATATAATACATACTACATAAACATACACTATAAATAAATAGATATATGTATATAAATGCTGATGCGGTTTTGGCTGAGAGCTTGCACGAAAGGTGATTTTGGGTCGCCGACTCTCGGTGTAAGTTTTGTTTTTTTGTTGTTATTGTGCACTGCTGGTGACTGTGGTGTCGCTGTCTTGATTTGTTCATATAATTTAATTATTTTTGTTTAGGTTATACTGTTTCCATTTGTAAGTACTTGCGATATTCATTTTTGTTGTTTTCTGTAGCTTACTGTTTTTGTCATGCCTATATTTTTAAATTGTACTATTTAGTTTTTGTGTTTTAGTAAACGATGTTACCTACCTTTTAAATGCAATGCTGGTCTGTAAGTAACATGTTTACTAAACTATTAAGATACCTTCTAGATTGTATATTGTATAAGATTTTGTAAACATGTTGTTGACTTGCTTAATTAAATAAATAAATAAAATTCAAAAACAACTTCGTTTCTCAATCTACTTTTAATACAAATAGATACATATTATACTGTCTCACTTTAAGTTAAAGTTCAATAAAGTATTTGAATAATAATAATAATACATTATTTTAATAAACTGCCTCCTTTGTCGAACCGGATTGTATTTATCCAGGATACCACACCACAATCGTAAGAACAAAAAAAAAACGATTTCTTATAATAGAAATAAATAAATATGCGCTGTCAAAACATCAGCAGTAATCAATCAAAGAATAACGATACGCCAGAAAAAAAATACAAAAGATCGGTAAAAAAATCGGTCTAGGTCGTCTCTATTTTAACAAAAAGGATTCTATAGTTTATACCAACAAAGTTTGATTGAAAATTAATTTAAGTTAATAATAAACGGTATTGAGTAAAACGTGGACAATGGATGTGGTGTCAATATCACGAACTACGGTCAGCAAAAAAGTTTATTAATGTTAGTTTATAAAACGACTTTTAATTTTAAATAGCCTTAACATTTTAAATATGAGTCAACAAAAAGTACGCTGGACTATGGTACGAGTATATATCGGTTCCAGCCAAAAAAAATATAGTCTAAAAACTTAAGAAATGTAGTCTATCAACTTTCTAGGAAATAAAATTACGGACATTTTGGTCATCTATCATTTTCATGTATTTTAGACAGAGAAAAATAGCAAAAACGTTTATAACAATTTACCTCTATTTTACTAAAACTAATATATGATTATTACGAGTATATCTCCAATACTTACTGGGAAATAAAATTACGGACAATTTTTTTTTCAGACAGAAAAACCATTTTTTTTTAAATAATACTAGCTCGACATGTGACCTTGCGCCCACCTAATGGTAAGTGCAATGTTATGAATGTTAGCGGCTTTACTGGGCTTATCGGCACGAATGTTGAATACTTCCCCGCCCGATGGAATGAGTGTTGGGCCGTGGAAACTGGGCAGATCTTTGGTGTGGGGTGCAACGTGTGTAGATACATTAGCTCCATCTCGCATCCAGGAGACCTCGTCAGGCGCGGGAACTCTTCTGCTGAGAACCTCAAGTTAGGCAAAATCGCCGACCTTGGTACCGGTTACAAATTCGCGCCGTTTGGGGTCGGACGATAGGCCCATGGGGACCTTCAGCAAGGCGCCTGGCCAAGTAGTTGTCTAAGCGGCTGACGAAAAGGTCTGGACGCAGGAAGGCTGGTAATTATTTCTGCCAGCGTATTAGACTTGCTATACAGAAGGGAAATGTTGCCAGTCTCCTTGGGACTATCTAGGATGGGACGTCTCTAGAGGACATTTTTTATTTATAGTTTAGTTTATTTTTAATTTTATTATTTAGGTAGCTTTTAATTTACGTTTGTGCGGATATTCGGAGAGCACGTTATGCCGTCGGACCCGGTTCCACTAATACCCACTTGTGGAATCGTTAATAAATTGTCATAAAAAAATTGACATCATATCCTCGCCAAACCGTCTGGCCAGCGTGGCGAGTGTAGGCCAAATTCTCCAGTTCTGGAAGGCCTATCTCCAGCAGTGGAGGTCTAGGACGCTGTGTTCTAGGGGCTGTAATGAAAAAAAAAAAAGAAAAAACTGTATAGAAATAAGTTGGATTGATTTGCAGACTGTAGAAATATGATCGCTTCATTATTCCTTGTGCCGTATGTTTCCGGATATACCATACAGTAATGAGCATAATTTTTTTATCGAACGTGATGCACGCTTTGTGTCGAAAGCCTAATTATATGAATTGCTTTATAAATATTATTTATTATATATTTTATTTCCCAGGTCTCTCTTTCCGTGCATATTATTTTTTTATATATGTATATTGTCTAATCTATAATTACAGGCATCGCATCGTAGCGCTAGACGCAGATGTAGGTACTAGGTTGGATTCCTCGACGTACATTTCCTTCCGATATCGAATGTTACAGAGCGGTGGTGGCTCGGTTGTAAAAAAAATAAAAATACTCGTACCGATCGTAAATGTGCTCTGCCCACATCATTCCAGTGTTCTTTTTATCCTACCTGTACCTAACTAATTAGAGGATGTCAATATTAGGTGCCTACCTTATAGAATATTATTAAATTACATCAGATAATAACACAGTAATATATCGAGCCCAAAGTTCGGCTGTATCATAATTTCAGCATTGCTATTCTGTAATAGTTAATTCGATTGTGAGATAGATTAATCTTAGCGTAGACTAGACAGATAATTGTAATGTCATAGACGTAAATAGGTTTTGACGAGCCAAGTGTATAAAAAATGATTTTTACGATATTATAGACATAAGTTGATTTTAGCCTAATTAGAAGCTTATCCGGAATTCATTAAATAACATTAAAAAGTTTAAATAACCACGGGCTTTCTTGTTCTAGAAGCGCCGGCTGCATTCCTCGTAACGGGGCTCTCAACGACATCATCCGAAGGCCTCTTGTCACTACTGGAGTACTCGCGATCCTAGAGATAACTGGGACGGCATGACTGTTGGACCGTGGAAACTTGGCAGGTCTCTGGTGTGGGATGCGACATGTATAAACCCTTTAGCCCTATTTCAGATCTGGGCATCGTCCAGCGCGGGGAGTGCGGAGGTTTCTGCTGAGAATCTTAAGCTGCTCAAATACGCCAACCTCGGCACAGGTTACGAGTTTGCGCTGTTTGGGGTCGAGACCAAGGGAACACGGCCAAGTAGTTCTAAACGATTGAGGGAGAAATCTGGAGACAGGAAAGCTGGCAATTATTTGAATCGCTCCAGTTCTAACCAAACTGCCTCCGTGGTTTAGCGGTAAAGACACAATAATTGATTTAATTTATTTGTGATATTTCTGGAGTTTGGTACGCTTGAGATATAAGCTTACCACTTGTCATGATGGGCCTGTAGTAAAGTTGGCTAAATGTGGATCCGCTTCTCAAAGCGTGGTTTCTGACCACCCCTTAAGGGAAACGGTCGCGATGATGATGTATAGTCTCGCTATACCGAGGGAAAATGTTGCTAGTCTCCTTGGGACAATCTCTGATGGGGCGTCTATAGAAGATATTTTTTATTTATAGATAGTTTAGTTTTTTATTAAATTTAGATTATAGATATTGAATTTTATTTCTTTTCTTTAAGTAGTTTGTTATTATTATTTGAATAAATTGCAATGAAAAGTACCTATAGTAAATTAAGCTTATTGCAAGCATTTAACATTTACTTTAATGATATGGCAAAGGTTAGTGGCCCGTTTAATCATATACTTGTCTATGAGTATCTGCAACATCTAACATTAAATTACCCGCAAGATGTCTGTGATAAAAGAAAATTGTATACAAAACAATACAGGAATTAGGAGTCCTTGATCATTTATCCAAAGCTTGCAATTTGCCATGAAGCTATATACGAAATACGATAAGGCAAAAAGCACAAGGGGACACTTTAATTCACTGCTGAGAATGGGGCCTTCTATTATATATTTACTGGAGATGTTGGCTACGCTGGCCAGACGGGTTGGCGCAATGAGTGTATTAACATCATTGGGTTGGCGATAATCTAATGCCGTGTTTAACTTGAAAGCAAAGTGCGCTTTTTCCACTGAATTTTGCTTAAAGCGCAAGTAGAACGACTTTCAAATCGAAATAAAGTAAAAAAATCGCTTACAGCGGCAAGTTAAACACTGGATAAATTAGACATTCCAATATAAATTTGTTGTTACGCTTAGCATCCCTGTCGCTCTAACACTCCAACATTATCAAAGATTTTTGAACTCTGAGTGTACTTTTAAGAAATATAGTTATTTTTTATATATTTTTTTATACTAGCACGACATGTGACCTTGCGCCCACCTGATCGTAAATGGCGCGCATGGTCCATGAATGTTAGCAACTGGAATCAGACACTTATCTCCGACATCAGTCCCTAACACTATGCCGGCTTGACTAGATGCCTTTTCACCTTCGCTTGAAGGACTCCAGGTTATAGGAAAGTGGAAATACAAAGGCTGGAAAAGCATTCAACATCTTTGTTGTGCGACAGATGTATGAGTCACCAAATTTATGGGTACGCGAAGGGATGGTGACTACGGTATGTGGGTGCATATTGTGGCCTGTGCGTGTGGTTCGGTTGCGGAATGGAGAGGTAGGAATTAGGTTATAGAGCTCTTCAGAGCACTCACCATAGTATAGCCGGTAGAACACAGCTTAATCAGCTTTTAAGTAGTAGGACATAAAATTAAGGATATTTTAATAGAGAGAAGACAAATTTCTAGTGCCAGGTCCATCGTGTGTAAAAAGAGAAAAGAGAAGAATGGCGTCTCGGGCTTGCGACCGACTCTATAGTCGTTGGTTGGCTGGTTTACAAAAGAGACCTTTTATTTATTTTGCATCAAGACGCAAACAGGATGGTGACCTGCTTCTTTCCCTACCGAACTAAATACTGTATGATTCCGGTAATGCCATATTGAACGCTTGTTCCATAAATGTATTCACGTCAGACCTGTTTATGCTCAATTCTTTTAGTAAGTGGTACAAAGATTTTGCTGGAATTTGTTCCGAAACAACTTCCACTGCGAAAATATGAGTCTTGAACCTGTTCATTATTATTTCTTCTGTGATATCATGATAGTTGTTTGACTTGTAGTCTCTTGGAATATTTAATTCCCACAGAACGGTAACATTTTTCAAGCTATCCAAGAAAACACACTAAGATGTCTGGCCTATAAGCTGATACATTACTCACATACATTAATCATAAATTTGTTGAAAGTGGAAATATACATAATATAAAATTACTGTAATTTAATATCCTAATAATCTTTGGAAATGGAGTGTGTGAGCTCTGGCTATCGGCATCTCAACGTCATCAGAACAAATTTCTTAGCCAGCCATTGATTTACCCTGCTGGTGCCAGGTTTATTGGTTGTGGGAAATATGGGAAAAGCACTTACATAGACTGGATTTAACTGGGGTTACCTATATTTTATTGCGCAATGACACAATCCCATAAATCCACTTTATCCTATCCATGTATTTTTCTACTAAACAAAAGTGTGTTGAGAGAAGTGACAGGTAGTTAAGTAATGATTCGACTTAGCAGTTGGTCGATAATTGAAAACACATTGGCTACACAAGATGGTATCTTTGCCTCGGCCATTAAAAAGTTACCCAAGCGCGGGAAGAACGCTTTTGTTTTTAAAAATGGCTTCCGATTGCTAATATTCACGCTTGGTTTGCTTCCTAGGTTGTTAATAATGATGCTTTGATTCTGTGCGATTCGGCTGAGATAAACAATTCGTACTTATGTTAAGTTAAATTTTATGCGTTTGTCCTTGTACAATTAAATAACAAAAAAATACAATTTGGAATAGATTTAGGTTTATTAGAAAACCCTTTGTATCTATAGTTCGTTACCGATTGTAAGTTTTAGGCTGAGTTGCACCAAAATGAAGACTGTACTCGTAAATATAACGATTGTAAAAATAAAATCAAAAATATTTTATTGAGAAGGTAATTCGGTACATACATTCGACGCCATTTATAACTGTAATCGTTACAATTAAAGTGACTTCGTTTTGGTGCAACTCATCCTTAGTAGCTAAATTCTTATCTGTTCCAACAATATGCACAAGCAAGTAACTTGTGCATTACTGGTCACGCAAATAGCTCGCGCGAGCAACATACATCGTGTACAAGCACAAGCGAGTAATTTGTGGAACAGTGCTCACACAAGTAGCTCGAGTAAGTAGCCGCGCCAGTAACTTGCTCCAGCAACATACTAGTATAATGTTACAAGTACTTGTACAAGCGAGTAACTTTTGAAACAGTGCTCGCGCAAGTAGCCCATGCCAACAACTTGCTCCAGCAACATGCACCGTGTACAAGCACCCTAAATAACTGTAAATATTCGTAGAATACAAAGTGATTTTAATTACTGGTAAACTATAGTTTTTTTCATTATTTTTTAATAATATCTAGGATGTGCTATGTCATCATTATGTATTCTAGGTCTTATGTTTGAGTACCGCCTGCCAATGTAATCTGTTGGATCTCTTCCGCATGTCTCATCCTGATACAGAGGTAAATGTGTGCATGTGTGTTTTATATAGTTAATAAAATAATATTTAATAGTTATTGATCGTTTAGAAGCAATAAACATCAAAATTGAGTTGTATAACAGCGATCTCTTAATTTTATTATCTCACTATAACTTATAGATATTTTTAATGTCTATAACATCCTACTGATGATAATGATGAGAAAATTATCAGGAATTCAAAACTCAGCTTTACGCAGTTGAAGTTGGTGTATACTAAAGGAGTTGGGCCTATTCTGTTACTTAAGCGCAAATGTTATATACTGGAATCTATTAACTATATATATATATATATATATATATATATATATCATGCTATTTAAGTTGATATTTGCACGGCCGTTGTCAAAGTCAAGCGGTTATAGAGTTGAGAATGAAAAAATATTATGTAATAATGACGTAATCTCTGACGTAAATAACAAAACCCACTAATAACATTTGCGACTAAGAATAGAACCGCATAGGAACAGAATAGGACCGCAAGCTCGTTGATGTCTCTAGCGTACCAGACTCGCGATATATCACAAATAAATTAAATAGATTATTGTATCCCGATCAGAAACCGAACCTGGTACCTCCGCGTCTAAATCTACGGTCTTAACCGCTAGACCATGGCAGGTAAGCTCTTGAAGTAAATAACGAAATTGAGATATTTTTTCACAAGGATAGTCCTTCATATTTTAAAGCAAAAAATTACCTAGACATATTTCTGATCATTCCATGGATTCATCGTGCGGGTGTTGTGTTCATCGTGTACGGGATAAAGAGATGTGAAGAATGATATCTCGGGCTTGCGACAGACCATAGACTGGTTTACACAGGAGGCTTTTTATTTTATTACGCTCATCCACTATACACACAGAGCAAGGAATCCACGCGCGCCACCCAGCGCACGGCGATTCTGTGCTCTGTGACTATACATATAGGTATAATACATATCTAGGTTCAGCTTCTGATACACAGACAACTTTTTCGAAAGGTAAGGATCAAAACAAATGTAAATTTTTATTTGTAAAACATTTATTTTTACCTATACTAAAATAATAAAAAAAAAAAAATGCACCCTTCCCATCAAAATACTGTATAATTCCGTTAATGCCGTCTTGGAAACTCGTTTCATAAATGAATTGACGGCAGATTTTCCAATTCTTTTAGTAAGTGGTGCAAAGATTTTGCTGGAATTCCTCTTCCACCAACTTCTAATGCGTAAAGCTGAGTTTTGAACCCGTTCCTGATCATTTCTACTGTGGGATCATAACATTTGTTCGACTTCATGTTGTGGTCTTTTGGAATATTTGAATAGGCTGATACAGCTAGTTTATCGGGGATTCTATAAGAATATTTTTTGGTAATTCCGTAGAAAAAAATACATTCAATCATAGCACCTTGACATGGCGTAACCGCGGCCTTCCATCATTCATGTCTGCCTCTCCTTGAGAAGCGGTCGTGATGGTAATAAATTGACCCAAACACGCCGTAGCTTCGACAACAGTTCACGGTCATGATTATCCATAGGTACTACAAACTATCCGTACTAATATTATATGAAAGAAGCTTTGCCTGTCTGTCTTTATGTATGTTTATATCGCCTTCACGCCTATATTACTAAACCGATATCATCGTCATCATAGCCCCTAGGACACAGAGTTCTAGACCTCTACAGTTGGAGAAGGGATACACTCGCCACGCTGGCCAGACGGGTTGGCGAGGGTCTGATTTCAATTTTTAATGACAATTTATTAACGATTCCACAAATGTATTTCTCATTGGTACATGACGGGGTTTGAACCCACCTCTTTACGATGTAAAAGAAGGCGCTCTTACAAACGAGCCACCACCCCGCTCTTTTAGCGTCAGTTTTGTTTTCATCATCATCAGCCTGTGTCTCTCCACTGCTGGATATAAGCCTCCCCCAAGGCTCGCCACTACACGCTGTCTTTTGCCCTTATCCAACCACTACCAGCGACTCTCCAAAGGCCATCCGTCCATCTGCGGGGGTCGTCCCACTCTGCGTCGTCCCCTATTTATTTATTTATTTAAATACTTTATTGCACAAAACTTAAAATTAGTGTACATAGGCGAGTTTAATGCCGGTTAGGCATTTTCTAACAACTGACCTTTGGGAAAGTGAGAAATCATGGGCAGTGTGCAAATAAATATACAATACTTACTTAATTTGGTACATACATATACTACATATAAAACGAACTACATATACTACACACTTTAAATATTATATACTACATACACAAAATATAATTATGCCAAAATATCTATATTATCATCTTGATGAGGTTATTTCCTGTTTATTTAAAAATAATGTCGTTACTTGACTACGTGGTCTCCACTCCAGAACCCGTTTGGCCCATCGGTCGTCGGTTCTGCGGCAGATGTGTCCGGTCCATTGCCACTTCAGCTTGCTAATTTTGAATGCTATGTCAGTAACTTTGGTTCTCTGACGAATTTCAACTTTTCGAATTCTATCCATCAGAGAAATACCAAGCATAGCTCTCTCCATAGCTCGCTGAGCGACCTTGAATTTGTTACCCAGACCCACTGTCAGTGTCCACGTCTCTGCTCCGTACGACATTACGGGGAGGACGCACTGGTTGAAGACTTTTGTCTTCAAACACTGTGGGAGGATATGTCGAAGTTTCCCGAATGCCGCCCATCCTAGCTTAATGCGTCTGTCGGCTTCTTTGCCGAAGTTTGCAGCGCCTAGCTGAATAGTCTGTCCTGCGGCATTTTCCACACAGATTGGCCGTTTTGTTTTGGGCAACTAAAATATCTTTCTTTCTTTCTTTCTTTCTGTGTTCTAGGGGCTGTGATCACGTATTCTTAGATGATTATTATTAGACCTAATTTAAAATCAAAAAGTAAAGTCAGTTATATGCTAGACACTGCAATTTTGTATTCGATTATTGCAGAATAAGTTGCAACGTATACTTGTATTTTAGCCATACATGGGACGTGTAAGGTCAAACCGCGTATTAGCATAATCAAAAACCTATTAAAGCCTCAAATTTTGTCCTGAATATTGATCCATAATTTAATGCATTTTAAACAAAATACGAGACGATGAGTCGACACGATGGTCAGCCAAGTGTATGGCTAAGGAGTTGTCCAAACGGCTGACGAAGTAATCTGGAGACTGGCAATTATTTCTGCGTATACAGAGGGGAAATGTTGCTAGTCTTGGTTTTTTTTTTAAATCTAGCACATGTGACCTTGCGATGGTAAGTATCGCGCGAGGTCCATGAATGTTAGCAACTGGAATCAGACACTCATGACTGACATCAGTCCCTAACACTATGCCGGCTTGACTGGGTATGACGGCAATTCAAGCCGAACGGTGGGTACTTCCCCGCCTCGGCAGACTGGGCAATTTACCACCATGAGTCCTCCTACTACCTATTTGTTGCTCTCGTTGAAAGTATATGCCATTTGTAATGATGTCAAATGTAATTTTTTATTTAGAAGGAAAACTAATATTGTAAACTTGCCATGGTGTTATTTATATAAAAAATAACACCGCTTGAAACAAGAAGAAATAATGTCTCTTGAGGACATTTTTTATTTAAAGTTATTTTTTTTATTTAGTTTATAGTTATTTTATTTTATTTATTATTTTATTTTACTTTTTTGCCGAATTAACAATTTAGTCACGTGACCAACTAAGACACGACACGACACGTTACTTGGTCCCAGCGTTGCCAGACGTCCTGATTTTTAGCCTGAAATGAAATGCCCTACTGGGGCAGACTCAGACCGGCTTTCCGGAAATTACACGAAACGGAATAAATAGAAGCTTTAAAAGAAGTGAAATCTTCTCAGACTCATATGTCTTTAATTTCATAAGTAACTCCCGGGCCGTGGGGACCAAGTGTTTTCAACCATCTAGATTCCGTAACACAAGCCTCGTAGCTTACCACGGAAATTAGATGGCGCTGTGTGACCTGTCTTGAAATATTTATTATTATATTTATTTTCTACGAATAAATGCCACAAATATATATATGTACTCGTATATACATATCTATAGATGTCATTAAAATTACCATCAGACCTGTAGAGAGAGACACGGCAAATGTAGTGTGATCCAGAAATATGTAATAATAAATAATAAAAAACTCGATGTTAGGTATCCTATCTCACCTCGATTCAATTTTATCATGACAAGTGGCAAGCTCTTCGAATTTTTTAGCGTACCAGATAAGAGGAATTCAGCAAATATTCCTTTAACCTAGAGTACTTCTAGTAGACTAGAGACTGATGTCGGCCGTCTGTGGCTGGGATCAGTGTCATAATTCGAGATATTTTTTTTTAAATCCATTAATACTAAATATACTATTCACGACGAATGCAGTCAACGAATAAAGCATTAAATTATTTATTCTCATTCTTAATTTTATTTTGACATCCAAATATTCGTTCGTAAATATTACAAGTACAAAATGAATCAAATAGATTTTGCGTGAGTATTGGCACATGTATTTCTATTTAAAAACATATTTTCTAAAGCGAATGACGAAAAGTTTGTTATAATTTCAATATAATATTATCAAGAATTAAGAGGTTGTATGCCACCGGCTACTTTTATCAAAGACCCAAGGGCCCAAGACAAACATATTTTTTTAATAAAACACACATAGCATTAACCTGATGATAAACAGTACGGTACAATAATGGGAGCAACTGACGCCAGCCTCCAACGACCGACATCATTATATATATCAGTCTCTACCACTATTCCAAGATGCACTAATAATAACACTGTCTGGGAGAGCATTTCCCATCTACAGCGTGCGACAGATTTAAGTTTTATAATTTTTATTTACGTAGGGATAGTGCCAACAGTATGCGGGAGTGCATATTATGCACTATGTTTATAGAAGGAGGGAGAAGGATCCGGAGCTCTTCAGAGCAATCGCCGTAGTTGTAGAACACGCTCAGAGAGGAAACGAGGTCAAATTCTCCATAAATAAGTCCTAGATGGCCCATCTTCAGCAGTGGTTCTAGAAGATGTGATGATAGACATTAAAGTTTTTATCATTCATTCATCACAGCCCCACAGATACTGTCGGCGATATGGGCCTTCCAGATATTTCTAGAGAATTTGGCCTACACTCGCCACCCTGCTGGCCATAAGGGTTTGCGACGGTCTGATATCAATTTTTTATGAAAAATATATTAACGATTACTCAAGATGGTATTGGAACTGGCTTAACGTGCTCTCGGATGTAGGGGAACGGTGGTGTTGTAAATCTATGACCAATGTACATAAGGAAAGTTTTTTTTTATTGGAGTTTGAACAGATCTTACACTCGAACTACCACTGTTTTTTCTTCTATTTTTTTATTCTACTAGTCTTCAAACCAGTTATCAAAATAAGCAAAATTTCATTGGTTCTTGTTTTTTTTCACGATTTTTAAAATATTTGGTCTTAAATAAATTCCAGGCAGTGTATTTGTTAGAATTTCTAACATAACTGGTGTCTTGTCTCGCCCATCGTATCCGGTGGAATAAAACCTCGATGCATTAAAATAAATTGATCTTAATGATTGATGTGTCTATTGACAAGAGTAATGTCAAGTGGTAAATTTAAATCCAATTTAATAATAATAATAATTAACACCAAATATGTAGCAGCATTTGAACACACGCTGACTGCCTCCTTGGTCTAGCGTCTAACGTGTTCGAATCCTGGTCCCGACCAATAATTTATTTAAACAATAGAAATTAAGACAAAACAGACACATTAATCCACTAAACAACTTTATATACTTTCTGAATATATATAATGTCATAAATGAAAATAATAAATATGTAGATGGGCATTGTCATACTAGAACTATATTTATAAATTAAGATAATAATGTATATATTTTTATTACAGCCCCTAAAACACAACATCCTAGACCTCCACTGCTGGAGAATGGCCTTCCAGAACTGGAGAATTTGTCCAACACTCGCCACGCTGGCCAGACGGCTGTCGAGGATATAATGTAAATTTTTTATGACAATTTATTAACGATTCCACAAGCTGGCATTAGTGGAACCGGGACCGACGGCTTAACGTGCTCTCCTAGGCACGGGGACGGTGGTTTTGTAAATCTATGACAAATGTACGTAAGAAAAGTGTATTACTCATTAGTACATGCCGGGTGGATTTGAACCGACCTTTGTAGGATTTAAGGTACGCGTTCTTACAACCGAGCCACCACTGCCCAATAATGTCTATATTAGTAATATAATGCTGTATACCCGTATGTACATATACTTATTAGCTAAAAAAATATTATAAAATATAAATGTAAATAATAATACTTGTATATAAAATTATAGCAATACATATTAAAATAACCAAGCCTTTTTGTTCTGATGATATTCATTAACTGTATAATAGGATTTTTGAATTAAGACATTTTTTATGTAAGACTTTAAGATGTGTGCTGCTGGCTTTGTTAATATTTCTTCAGGAATTTTATTATAGATTGGTACACATTGTCCCATAAATGAACGCCTAGTTTTTCGTAGTCTATAACCTGGCACAAATAGCTTATTTTTACTTCGTGTATTCAACGAATGTAAATCTTTACACGGGGTACCTCCTCCTTCCCGTCTAAACCTACAGTCTTAACCACTAGACCACGTAAGTCGGTAAACGTGAAAGACGCTATTTTTCACTTCGCTTAAAGATCTTCAGTTTATAGAAATGGCGGAACACAGGCTAGCAGAGCATTTCATATCTTCAGCGTGTGACATCTGTAAGTCTTTAAATTTATATGTATGCTAGACCTCGTATAATTAATGATGTCGGTCGTCAGTGGCTGGCATACATCAGGTAGGAGTGGTGTCAATTGTGCTCATTATAAAAACTCACCTTTTCTGAAGTGATTAATTCAGGTTACATATTCATCGTAACAAATACCTAGTAAATATATTGCACAATTTAAAAAGGATACTTCTTGACATTTAGACGGCCGATGATGAGAATTATTTAATTGTAATTTGGATATTGGTTGGGTTAATATATTAAGTTTGTAATAACATTTTTTTTAAATTGTGTTCTATAGACAATATAATGCATGGATATTTATTTTAAATATAATAACAAAGTACTTAAAATTTAAAAAATAACTAACTAAAAAAATTGTCCTTAAGAGACGTCCCATCAGAGTTAGCCTTGAATTGCCGTCATACCCAGTCAAGCCGGCATAGTTTAGGGGCTGATGACAGTCATGAGTGTCTGATTCCAGTTACTAATATTCATGGACCTCGCGCGACACTTACCACAGGCGCAAGGTCACATATGTTAGATTTAAAAAAAAAATGCCAGGCTTCCTGTTTCTAGATTTCTCCGTCAGCCGTTTGAACAGTTCCTTGGCCAGACACTTGGCTCAGGGTATGGTCCCATCGTCTCCACCTCAAACGCGCAAACTCGTAACCTGTACCGAGGTTGGCGTATTTGCGCAGCTTGAGGTTCTCAGCAGAAACCGCCGCACTCCCCGCGCTGGACGATGATTGCCTGCATGTGAAATAGGGCTAATGTATCCTAACGTTTCCACGGCCCAACGGTCATGCTATCGGGTCACTATAAAACAGGACATAAACAACAACAAAAATGTAGTAACCGGTAATTTAATGAAAAACAGTTTCAGTTTTATTGGAGATCTATGACATC
The DNA here is from genome assembly GCA_910589645.1 of Tinea semifulvella. Lineage (NCBI taxonomy): Eukaryota > Metazoa > Arthropoda > Insecta > Lepidoptera > Tineidae > Tinea > Tinea semifulvella. The sequence goes on along the minus strand of OU342592.1, from coordinate 12,428,322 downwards.
ACTTCTCCTTTGACCTAAGATGAAAGATAAATGCCATTAGATTATAAGTTGACACGGCCTCTATACAGCCACGAAATTGTTATTGTATTTTTTTTTTTTTTTTTTTTTTTTAGTTTACTAGTTAGTTTAATAAGTTAACAAGGCCTTTATAAAGCCACAAATTTAGGTTAAGCTGCAGTACTTGTTTATTATTGTGCCACCAATGTCACTTACTTATTTCGGTCCATCCATAATCCATAATTTAATTTTTATTTAATTTAAATAATATTGTATTTTATTTGTAAAAACTGACAATATCCGAGTGTTACCTGTGAACCAAATGGAAATAAATAATTTGAATTTAAATTTGAATTACCGACCGTAAAGCTGTACTTAAAGCGGGGTAGTTTAAAAAATGTTTTAAGTTGCTGCTTTGTTATGCTTATTCAAGTGAGTATTTTGTGTGACTTCGGCACATCCTCTCATCATCCATACCACAATGTTTCAAATAAAGTCTTCAACCAATGCGCAATATCGTACTGAGACAAGACGTGGAAACTGACAGTCCACATATTAAAGGTCGCTCAGCATGAGAGTATTTCTCTGATGAATAGAATTCGAAATATTCGTTAGAGAATCAAAGTTAACTGTACTGACACAGATTATAAAATTAGCAAGCTGAAGTGACATGGGCCGGAGTCGGGACACATCTGCCGCTGAACTGACAACTAATAGTGCAATCGGGTTTTTGAGTGGAGACCACGTAGCTACCTCCGTGGTCTAGCGGTTAATTCCGTGAATTTAGACGCGGAGATACCGGGTTTGATTCCTGGTCGGGACACAATAATTTATTCGTGATATTTCTCGAGTTTGGTACGCTTGAGTTATCGACAAGCATTCCACTTGTCTAATATATAGTAAAGTTGGCTAAATGTGAATCCTCTTTTGGATTGCAAAGGACCGTCTGCAGTGCAGAGCCTTGCTGCTTACATCCAACAGTAAATACTACATCATTATTAATAGCCTTCCTCATTTTAATTTCATGAAAAAAAAAAAACAGTTTTGTTGCACCGGGGATGGTATGTGACGTCAATTCTCCTTTGACCTAAGCCCAGCACCATACGAAGCTATATAAGCACTTTCACTATCGGATCTCGCGAGTCGCGGGATGGCACCGCTAGAGCACACGTCGTGCGAACTCTGACCGCGAAGTGACACGTGTTGTGAGGGTGATTGGTTTATAATTCGTGAATACAGGTGAGATTACATTTTCAGAAAATGCCAGTTACGAGCTTTTGAGTTTTCAGTGATTGTGATTTTTTTGGTTGACCTGTTATTCGGGTTGGGGATGGGATAATTTCTCTTGTTAAAATAGTACTTGATTTTTATATATTTAATAATATATTATTATTTGTTATTAGTATATATAATATTTTTAAATTATTATTTATATATTTTTAACAATAATAATTAGGTATATTTCTTAAGGGGTGAACCCCACTTGTAGCGCAAAATATATCTCTTTTTAATGTTGTTTTTTTTAAACTACGAAACTTTTTTAAACATTATTATATTATCTTAAAGTACATACATTGAACACCTTACGTGTTTTTTTTTATATTAGAAGTTGAGTTACACAAACGTTACAATTTTATAAAACATTTTTTAATAATTCAACTGGGTTATGCGGCGAGCGGCTTAGGGGTACCCTTTCAGCTGTTAAGCCCTTAGTTTATTTTGTAGAGTAGTTTTTCTTTACTAGGAATTTATACTATATTACATTAAATAAATATCAATATACGAGTATAGCTTTTTCACTATTATGTAAATTTTACGAAAATATATATAATAAAAAAACTACGCTCTAAGGAATTGAGGTCGTGACCTTTATTTGATTTGAATAAATAGAAAGTAACGTCACGACCGTATCCCTGGCGGGGTGGTCATGAACCGTGCTTTTTTTTTTAAGATTCACGTTTAGCCAACTTTACTATAGGCCCATCATGACAAGTGGCAAGCTCGTCGTTTGATAAATACCTAGGTAAATATGTTTTTTTTCTTTACTACGAAATTGATATGAATAAAAATTACTAAAATTAAAACATTAACTTTCTAGTAAAGCTTCGACTAGCGTTACTTGCAATTAAACTTTCTTTTGTAATTTGATAATTTGCACATTGACATTGGTGATAGGGAAGGCAAAGGGTCTAACCCATACAGCCAAGTCTGACGTAATATATCTTTCTTTTTTATGAGTTAATGAGGTCATCATCAAATTCCAGATGCTGTAGAATTTGATGCTTTTCTTGGAGTCACTCGCGGCAGTAAAATATGGGAGTTGACAGCGCGGGAAAACCGCATAAAATAAACTGCAACTTAACATAACATAACTAATCACATTGTAGCACATTATTAAACAAAACAACACCACTTTTGAACAACAATATCCACAGTAAATTAATTTACAAAACAATAACTTGCACTTGACATCTCCGCGGAAAATGGCGCGAAGGACTCGTTGAGTTTTTTTAAATAATAGTGTTAGCCAAGAAAGTTGATAATCGCATACACATAGACAAAGACTTGGTAAGTCTTGTTTCAAGTAACACCGATTTTTATATCACCATGTCAAACTTACAATATTAGTTATCCTTGAACGTAAAAAATGGCATTTGACATCATTTCAAATGGCACATACTTTTAACGAGAACAACAAATAGGTGGTAAGCGAACTGATGGTGGTAATTTGCCCAGTCTGCTGGGGCGGGGAAGTATTCACCGTTCATGCCGATAAACCGAGAATAAAGAGTATCCACAGGTTTCGGGATCAGGCTTGAATTGCCGTCATGCTAAGTCAAGCCGGCATAGTGTTAGGACTGATGTCAGTCTTGCGCGCAACTTACCATTAGGTAGGCGCAAAATAACATGTCGTGCTAGTATAAAAAAAAACATTTTTTCTAGGTACATTTACAAACATCATTAAGAGTTCTACACAAGACATTTAAAATTGACATATTAATGACAATCCATAGTTAACCTCTTGGCACAGTCTTAAGGTAATGTCAAATTATATATTGTAAATCTTTGGTAACTATTTTATTATTGAACTTGTGGAATCTCCGATGACACAAGAATATAGATATAAGAATATACCCACTATTGGATTAGCGTTACAATTAATTAATCTTCTAATTACTGGCGCCGAGCCGTGTCCTATTTTTTTTTTATTGTCTTTAAAGGACATTGTACAGAATACATCAGTCCTAAACACGTAATTTATTTGCATAATATATGTTCATAACCGAGTTGGGGATCATCAAATTCCAGATGCTGCAGAATTTGATGCTTTACTTGGAGTCACTCGCGGCATTATAGCCCAAACACGTCGGGTAAAATATGGGAGTCCACAGCGCGGGAAAACCGCAAAAAATAAACTGCAACTCGTGCCCCATATTTAAAGTCCAATTTATCGTTTTTCATAATTATTCACATTGTAGCACATTATTAAACAAAACAACACCATTTTTGTCCAATAATATCCACAGCAAATTAATTTACAAAACAAAAACTTGCACTTGACATGTCCACGCAAAATGGCGCGAATAACTTCGCCGTTTTTTTTTTTTTTTTTTATTATAGACGGTGAATCAATAAATCATCAATGATACGCCCCCTGCCTGAAGGGCCAACGCGGGTGGGGGTCGCATGCCCGACTCATCCGTGAAGCTTCCTAGTGAAGCCCCAGGGCGCCTATAAACCGTCTCTATTTCACTGTTGGCCCTGTGTGCCTTTACAGCTAAGTCTGAGTCGTGGCTACGGAGTGAAAAGTGAGTGTTTCTACGGAAAAACGCATCTGTGTGCTGTCCGTGTGACGTCTTTACATGGCTCACGCACACATTCATAAGCCAATAATGTTGCCAATATAAAATAAAATATTGTATTTTTTCCTGCTATAATTGAATGAAATCATTCGAACATTTATGAATAATTTTAGAACATCCCTTAAATCACGTGGTCTTCGGTCCGTCAAAAAATATCAAAAGAATCCTAGGTCAGGAATTGCAAATTCGATCAAAAATACTCATATTCCTACAGTTATTTTACAATTACTTTTGCTCGGATAGATTTTAGTTCTGTAAAGCCATCTGCACCCCATGCTCCAAGAAAGAATTACGGAAATGTAAAATTTCTTAAAGTAATTAAGTATTATTTAAAAAAATTAGGTTAGTTTCTCAATAATAATCAATATTAAAGTAATAAGGGGCTAAATTAATGAGGAATGAGGTCAATAAAGAGGGGAGGGTACCCTACGTAAACTAACTAAGCAAATTAAGTTTTTAATAATGTATATATATAGTTATAAAAAAATAACCTCGAAAATTAGGCAGGGACCTTCATTTTGCTTGTTTCCAGCCTAATCTTCTAACGTAATTCGGTTTTGGATACTGAAGATTTTTCAATAATTACTCGTAGGTAAATTATAAATTTTTAATAAATAAAATTTACAGGATTAAACATAATATTAAAGTCTATGTATACAATTTTTTCAACCTGATCGGATTTGGTATGGATATACAAGGTGAGCTGATGAATGTGTGTAACTCCGTCTCATTAATGATTAAATAACTTTAGCTTGTTATACTAAACAATATTGTTTGAGCCGGTCCTAAGCCCGGAAAAAGGAGGAAGGCACAAATTTAATTACAGGTTAAATTGCAACAAGGTGTGAAACACCAACACAACAAATTTGATGAGATCAAATTAGTTCTTAAAAAAATACAGTAGATATGAAGCCCTAATAAAACATAATGATATTAAAATAATTGTGTTATTTAAAACCTGTATCAAACAAACATAGGTAAACCTTTCTAAACCAGCCTATAGTTAGTTGCAAGCCTGAGATACCATTCTTTTTATCTCTCTTTCCCACACTCGATGGACCATATGGGTGCATGTTAAATCCATGGAATGCTTAGAAAATTTTCTTTATATATTACAAATTAAAAGGTCTGTGGTCAATACATTAAATGATATTAAATTAATAGGTACATGAGCTTCTAAGAAGGCATTAATGAAATCATACAGTATTTGGTTGGGTACGGAGTGGAACAGAATGGTGGATGGTAAGCGTATTGTGCAATAAAAGAGAAGACATCTTTTTTAAACTTTCCGGTCACCAGTCTGGAATCAACAAACACTACTTTAAAATAGACCTGGAACAACATAGTGATTCCATGGTTTTCTAAAAACCACTTCAATAATATGAGTAAGACAAATTTCTAAGCATTCCATGGATTCACCGTACAGATGCCGGGTCAATCATGTGTGGGTAAGAGATGCGAAGAAAGGTTTCTCAGGCTTGGGTCTGACAATAGGCTGGTTTGAAAAGGCCTCCTTCTTTATTTTATTGTGTGATAACCATCCACCATTCCACTCCTCTCCCTATGAATGAAATCAAGACCTACTGAGTTTCAGTGAATGCTCATTAACTGATAGTCAATTGCGAGGGACAGGAGCCATCTGCAGTATAAAGCTGGAAAAGTTGTACATAATCGACAAATTCCTACACATTTTAATTAATGTGATATAATACTCTATCATTATTTACATGCACAATCTGTTTGAATGATTTCAAGTTTATTTTAGGTGAGTTACAAACTTATTTCTTATTTACACAGTACATAATAGTAAGCCTCCCTCGCTCGCTCGCAATCCACTAAATGGGTTATCGAGATTTTACTCTCTAAAACTCTAAACAAAATCTTCATTCAGCTCGGCTGGTCCAGCATAAATAGAAGTCTTTGCATTGATTTTCCACTTAATTAAATTTGCTCTTTTCCTAGAGGGCTTAGTGATCGCAGATTGATTAATTAATAGATATTTTTGTCCTATTTTTGCTACACACATCCCGCTAATCGTAAGTTTAGTTTCCCTGATGAATAAATAGCTGCGTTCGCTGATAAAAATGGTCCATACAATCAAATCTTTTCAAATTCAATGTTTGTTTACATTTGTTGGTCGGCTGTCATTTAGATCAATTTAGAGGACACAAATCTGTCAAAATCGAAAAACATCGCTATTTCTACGGACTTTCTCGATGAAAAATTCTATTTTTATTGCCATACGCAAAACTTTATTAATTATTTTCATCTTAAGTGGACGATATTCTGAGAAGTAAAATTAAGAAATAATTTTAATATATTGTTATACACATAGCAAGTTATATATATTTAAAACATACTATTCCTATACGTAAATAATTCTTTTTTCAAATGGTATAGTATTTTTTTCGTATGGTATCTTATTCCGTAGAAATAGCCATCGCCGCCGTGTCCTAGCCCGCTTTTACCACAGACTAAGTAGCATCGTACGTAAGCAACCACAGATTACTAATATAATCATATCGAGACGTTAGGACAATCGAATACATGAACACCACAGAACTGTTTTTGTTTTGTAGATTGGTTAAGCTTGACTAAAATAAGTAAAATATAATAATAATAATTAAGCATGAGCAGGATGCCTAGCGCACGGACCATCAAAAAAAATTTGGGCTTGTCGTTTCTAACAGTCACGTTATGGATAATTAATTTAATTATTCTTTAATGCAAACCATCATATATTTTTCAGTTAGGTTTGTTAAATCACATTAATTAGAACTCAGGGTGGAAAATAGCTAATGACCCCACAGCTAGTATCCCAAAAAATGTTTACCATCAACCGCCAAACACCCTGTATTTTATATATGAGATGAAATTAAACTTAAAAAAATCAAGAAGCGGAAGCATTAAAACATAGTATTTACATTAAACGTGTCTAATACGTAATTCAATACAATCGTATCTTGAGGCTATATACAACAATAGCCGTGATATATGGACTAGTAGCTGTATGTCTGTCATGCTAGTATTTATAGTCTTACCTGCGGAGTAAAGCCGGGTTTACATGTAGGAAGTACTATTGCGCACGTTACGTGCGGGGAATACTGTTCACACCTTTGGGATGGTTCAGCCAAGTACCTCAGAGATGCTCTCAATGTCCTACAGAGGCGAGCTGTTCGAATTGTGGACGATGCCACTATGAACTCTCGAATCCCTGCAGCTTCGCCGAGATGTAGCTTCTCTGAGCGTGTTCTTCCGGCTATACTATGGTCAGTGCTCGGAATAGCTCTATAACCTAATTCCTTCCTCTCCATTCCGCAACCGAACCACACGCACAGGTTAGAATATGCACCCACATACGGTAGTCACCATCCCTTCGCGTACCTATAAATTTGGTGACTCATACATCTGTCGCACAATAAAGATATGGAATGCTCTTCCAGCCTCTGTGTTTCCACTTTCCTATAACCTGGAGTCATTCAAGCGAAGTGTGAAAAGGCATCTAGTCAAGCTGGCATAGTGTTGTGTGACTGATGTCGGAATGCTAACATTCATGGACCATGCGATCCACTTACCATCAGGTGGGCGCAAGGTCACATGTCGTGCTAGTATAAATAAAAAATAAAATAAATAAAATATGGATAAAAAAAATGTATAACTTACTGAACGTTCTCCTATACATATATTGACTGGTTAACACTTACAATAAAACGTTTTAATCGTATTGACATCGTGGCCTCATCGTGTATGGAATAGGCTTTAGTCCTTCGTTTCATTTCGTTTTTTTTTTTGTTTTATTTATTATATTGAGTTTATTTTTACTTAGCTGTAAAAATCATATAATTAAAAATAAGAAGATAATTTTGTGGGATGATGATGGGTGCATGATTCAATTATATTATTATTGTTAATTGTAAAATTCTGTGTAATGCTATTTATTGACCCTTATAAAGAAAATTAAAAATATTTTCTTGATTTATTTAATTGATTTATTATAAACGTTACAATAAAATTTATCTCCCCAAACTTTAAAAAATAAAAGATTTTGTACGCACATACAATAAACAGTATAATGTACACGTGTTTTTTATTGCCTACTCTTGTAATAAAAAAAAGGTATTTTCATCCTCCGGGTATGTTGTAAAATAAACTATGTTCCATGCCAGTTTGTTTAGAATATAAAATATTACGAAATATGAGAACATTTAAAAACTTTCTCGTTTTATCCCAAATAATATAACGTTTTCTTGGATCATAATGAAATAATTTTAGTTAGTAAGGAAGAAAAGTTCTAGGTTCCAGAAGACAATAGAAAAAACAATATGTCTCAAAGATAGGGTAACCGGGTAGAGACCCGTAATTTATAGATAAATTGTTGAAAAAACTCACCGCCAATGATATTCAAAATGTTAAGTGTGCAACACACCTTATAGATTATAGCTGTATGCATGTAGCCCGTGGGCCTATCTTCTCTTAGAAAATGACCTAATGATGATCGACGTAGTGTCGATTCTAACTACCGATATGTCAATAAAGTTCATAAAATATGTATAATTATTGAAAAAAAAAGTAAAAGTAAAGTATCATCACGATCGTTTCCCTTTCGGTGTGGTCAGAAACCACGCTTATTCACAGCTAGCCAACTTTACTATAGGCCAATCATGACAAGTGGCAAGCTTGTCGATGTCTCCAGCGTACCAAACTCGAGAAATATCACAAATAAATAAAATATTAATTAAATGTATTTATTTACATTAATATATATTTTTGTGTCCTGACCAAGAATTGAACCCGGTACCTCCGAGTCTAAATCATCGGACTTAACCGCTAGACCACGGAGGCAGTTGAAGTTTTATTATTAAAATTTAGAATGTTAGGCCGGCATAGTGATATGAGACTAAAATCGGTCGTCACCGCTTACCATTAGGTGGGGGCGATAATGGTCAGTATACTGAGGGACTTTGTATGGTCTTACTTTAGACTAATTATGTGATTGTATTGGTAGAAAAAAACAATATTTCGCAAAAAAACCATATGTCGAAAATTACAAAATATTTCGGCTTCTCCATACAAACTGTTAATTTAAAAATAGCCAATTTGTATAGAATATAAAAAATATACAATAAAAAGTGTATTTTCCTGTAATTTACTACTTTATTAATTGCTTATAAACTATAAAAAATTCAAGAGCGACTATAATACAACTTCTGCAGCCGTGTGTTCTTTAGTTACTTGCAAAAGAAATATATATATCCTGGTATAAATTATATTCTCTTGATACCCACAAATTCATAAAAGAGCTGGGTAAACGAATTTTTCAAGAGTGTGGCGATCCCAAATGCCATAATTACCTAAAACAGAATATTTCGATTATAATTCAACGAGGAAATGCGGCGAGCGGTTTAGGTACCCTCCCTGATATAAGCCCTTATAGTTTTAATTTCATATGTATTTTAGTTTAGTTTTATTTATAATTAGTTTTGAAAATCTATTTAAACAAAACCTTAAATTAAATAAACTAAAAGATAAACGTAATTATTATAAAAACTAAATACTTACAAATATCTTGATTATAATCTACGAGTACATGTCATCGAATCCAGGAGAAGATGAACCCAATGTTCCGAGGACTCCGGCGACGTTGCCTCGTTGGATGGCAACACTGATCCTCTGAATAGGATATTCCCTATTCAAAGGATCACCTGTTGACGCTCGGATGGCAACGCTTATGTCGCGTAATAACGATTTAGCGTCCTCAGACCAAGGGCCCATCGTCTCTACGGCAAACGGCACAAAATGGTAACGATTTGCCAACTCTATGTACTTATTACGTTTGCCGTTTGCAGCCAATTCAGCCGCTGCACCTGCTCGTTTTCGTGTCGCGCCAACACGACTATCACAAAGGGTGTCAGTACACGTCGCATCCCAAACCAAAGACTTACCTTGTTTATAAGGCCCATCTGGTCTTTTCCCATCGCTGCGAAGTATACCAGTTGGCTCTAACGTTGATGGGTAATTTGCAGAAGATAGTGCCTTTTGAATGATTAAATTTAGGGATCTATGGCGGGTGAAACGGCCTGCACTTTTTGAGCATGATAAGCCATGGTGACCAAACGGATCAGCTAATTCGCCGCAAACGCACTTATGGGCTTCATATACTTGGCAACCTAGTCTGAGTGAAATAGCATTTATTTTATTTTAATATTTTTGTATCTACTTCGATTAAATATTTTAAGATAAAAAAAAAAAGGTATACATTTATATATATAAATACGATGTTATTATATGTATTGTTTACTTATAGGTACCTATATGTTTTAGCTATTTATTGTTATGGAGACCCTCAGCTAAGCTGGCCAAGGAGTTGTCTCTAGAGGTCAGATTTTTATATATATTTTTTACGAGATATATATTCTGGAAGGCCTATCTCCAGTAGTCTAGGTAATAATGAATGCTGAATGATTATAACACTATAATGGGTATTAGATACACGAGTATGTAAGACCATGCACAGCGGGTATCTAGTACCTGCTATTGTAACATTAGTACTATACTATATTCTATTGTTATTATATTTTAATTGCAATTTCTCATCCTTGATCATAACAACGTGTTAGTAATGAGATTACATCTAGCAATGATAAAGAATGTCAATGTTATATGCTTTTCTTAATATCCTACATAGATCGGTTCAAACCTCCCCGGCATGTACCAATAAGAAATACACTTTTCTTACGAACATTTGTCATAGATTTATGTTTCGGAGAGCACGTTAAGCCGCCGTCCCGGTTCCACTAATACGTTGGTATGTAGGATCTTTTTTTATACGACATGTAACCTTGGACCCACCTTACCATAAGTGGCGCGCAAGGTCCATGAATGTTAGTAACTGAAGTCAGACACTCATGACTGACATCAGTCCCTAACACTATGCCGGCTTGACTAGATGCTTTTTCACACTTCGCTTGAAGGACTTCAAGTTATAGGAAAGTAGAAACACAGAGGCTGGAAGAGCATTCCACATCTTTATCGTGCGACAGATGGTGGTGATGATGACTACGGTATGTGGGTGCATATTCTGACCTGTTATTAAATATTGACGTCAGATCCCAAGTTTTTCAGATATATGTTCTGGAAGGCCCATTTCCAGAAGTGGAGGTGTAGGTAGCTGTGTTGTAAAGTCTGTGATGAATGAAGAATTATTATATAAAGTGCGAGTAAATTATTACTAATTATAAGAATAAAATTCAAACAAAAAAGAAATTAAATCTAATGTTTGCGCTTAAATTATTGGACTGATGATTTACTCTGTTTAGGTTCCTGCATTATGTAAGTATCGTGTGGTCAGAAACCACACTTTTTAATCTTCACATCGACAAATTGGTTCATTTAAGAAAATGATACATATATCTAAGGCAGCCGGGAATGAGGTTCTTCTAAATCAAATTAACGAATAGATTAGAGTGAGATTGTTGAGGGTTTGCATTCATCTCGCTCGCACAATCCAATATAAAAAAAAAAACAAGTATAAACTTTTAAGTCTATCAACTTTTTTCATTCATTCATTACAGCCCCTAGAACACAGCGTCCTAGACCTCCACTGCTGGAGATGGGCCTTCCAGAACATATACCTGGAGAATTTGGCTTACCACGCCGGCCAGACAGGTTGGCGAGGATATGATGTCATTTTTTTAATGAAAATTTATTAACAATTTCACAAGTTTGTATTAGTGGAAACTGGGCCGAAGCTTAACGTGCTCTCCGGATGGCTCTAATGAAACTTTAGTCTTACGAATATGTATAGTTAGGTAAAAGTGACGTAGTGTACATTGAACTTGGTCAAATACAAGATTTGCTTTACCTTCCGATTTCATATCAAGTTGTTCAGGTTTTTCTTCTTCAACAAAATACAAATTAATCGTGTAATTGCAGGCAACTTGTTTCTTGAACTCCACGTGCAATAATAATAATAAGATATATACAACTGTATATCTATCTGAATACCTATGAATCAAGGCACGGTATACTTGTTCGGCAACTATTTTTTTTATGCAATAGGTACGAGTACATATAAATAGTGTTAATTTTTTGTAACATAATTAATGCAGTTTTACTATATTATATATGTAATAGGTATATATTTATATAAGTAGTAACATATTCGTAGTTTAAACTAATCGTGTCTTAAGGTTTTTTTTTTGAATAAACAACATATTATAATTTTATTTTAATATTTTTCAAGTTAATTACATTAAAAGCTACCTAAATAATAAAATTAAAAATAAACTAACCTATAAATAAAAAATATCCTCTAGAGACGTCCGAAGGAGACTAGCAACATTTCCCCTCTGTATAGCGAGGCTAATACGTTGGCAGAAATAATTGCCAGCCTTCCTGTCACCAGACCATTCTGTCAGCCGCTTTGACAACTATATAAGTACAGTAAGTACATTTGATCTCATCATCACAGCCCATAGAACACAGAGGCCTAGATCTCCACTGTTGCAGATAGACCTTCCAGATTTTTTCTGGAGTATTTGGCGTACACTCGCCTTAGTGGCTAGACGGGTTGGCGGGGGTTTGCTGTAGTATTTTTAAATAATTTTACAAATTGGTATTATTGAAACCGGGACCGACGACTGATGTTGTAAACCTATGTCAAACGTACTTAAGTAAAGTGTATTTATTGGTCCATGCCGGGGTTCGAATCCACCTTTTTAGGATGATAAGGGAAGCGTTTTTGAATTTTAAAAAATAACTCTATTACTTATTTAATATAAAAATATAATTACTATTCCTTTAAGTTCATTCTATATAGATTTATTCCGTCATGGTTTAGGTGTATAAATATATCGAATCATCAAAAAAGAGATTCAAAATATATAAACTATAATATTGATATTGGGATTTATTCGAAGTAATATACAACCAGTATAAAAGAATTACAATATAAAAGCTACCTAAATAAATAAAAAATGTCCTCTAGAGACGTCCCATCCGAGATAGTCCCAAGGAGACTGGCAACATTTCCCCTCTGTATAGCGAGGCTAATACGTTGGCAGAAATAATTGCCAGCCTTCCTGTCTCCAGACCCTTCTGTCAGCCGCTTTGACAACTCCTTGGCCAAGCGCCTCGCTGACGGTCCCCATGGGCCCATCGTCTCGACCCCAAACGGCGCAAACTCGTAACCGGAACCAAGGTTGGCATATTTGCGCAATTTGAGGTTCTCCGCAAAAAAAGCCGCTCTCCCCGCACCTGACGAGGTCGCCTGGGTGTGAGATGGAGCTAATGTGTCTACACACGTCGCATCCCACACCAGAGATCTGCCAAGTTTCCACGGCCCAACAGTCATTCCGTCGGGTCTCTTGCCATCGCTCCGCACAATCCCAGATGGTTCTAAGATTGCGGGTACACCAGCAGTGACAAGAGCCCTTCGGATGATGTCGTTGAGAGCCGCGTGACGAGGAATGCGGCCAGCACTTCTAGCACAAGAAAGCCCGTGGTGTCCGAGATAATAATTGAAATGATAATATACCAGTAATCTTAAATGTCAAGTACTAAAATCAAAAATAGAATATTAAAAAACCATACAACATTCTTTAGCAACCTCTGACCTAAGTCCATAAAAATACATAATTATATATGTTTTACAACCGGCCTAACGACATATTACTTATGTTATATAACCTGGCCATTATATTAGCTAACTTAACATATATTATTTAAATCCTTATTCGAAAATTTCGTCATTGTCATTTGGTTCTAAAAACTCGAGAAATTAATAGTTTAAGCGCAATCTCAACTGCTCATGTTCTTGGAACTCTCGTCACGCTTACCTACTATCAGGTGGGTGCGTGGTCGCATGCCAGAAAAAACCTGCCAAATCATATAATCAATTTTTAAAAATATATTGCACTATGTACTGGCCTCTTGTAGCTTAAAGTCGCTAGTAACCAACCTTTACGACAATGAAAACATTAATTGAAATTATTACATCTATTAAAACAAAGGCATACTAATAATTACACAATACGAACATATATAAACATATTATATACACTACATATAAAACCTACTAAAAACTGTTTATTCGAAGTAGGTACTTGATACAAAAATATTAAAATAAAATTGATTAAAAAAACTAATTATAAATAGAACTAAAACTAAAAATACCTATGAAATTAAAGCTATTCTACAAAATAAACTAAGGGCTTACCACCAGCGAGGGTACCTAAAACGCTCGCCGCATTTCCTCGTTGATTTATTATGGACATATTCTGTTTTAGGTAGTTATGGCATTTGGGATCGCCACACTCTTGGAAAATTTGTTTACCCAGCTTTTTTATGAATTTGTGGGTATCAAGAGAATATACCCCCATTGTTTCAACCCCAAATGCCACAAAGTTATAATTTTGTTTAATGCTATTGTATTTGATGTGCTTTCTAAATTCGGCTGTATGAGCAGCCGAACCGGCCTTTTTTGATGTAGAGGAAATGTGGCAAGCGGCCAAGGTATCCACATAGGTGGCATCCCAACACATCTTCCCTCACTCCATGGTACAAGAGACATACCATCCGGCCTTTTACCATCACTACGTGAAAGTCCTGATGGTTCAAGGACGGACGGGATTTTAGCAGACCATAAACTTCTCTTTATAAACTCATTTAAGACTTGGTGTCTGGAGAATTTGCCTGCATTCTTTTGACAACTAAGCCCGTGTAGACCCATTTCATCAACTTGAGAACCACACTTGCATATGTGAGGTTGACATATTTTTGAACCAAGGCGTAAAGAAACCTACTTACAAATATTGTGTTGATATATACATTTTATTTTTGGCACACTGCCACATACAGATAATGCAACATTTCTATATGTAAATTAGTTTTTAACTTTAATTTCTAACATCCCCTTTGTCTTTCCTATGTAAAGTACGTTTTTAATTGTAAAATCCGGCAATTCGACATTTTTCTCTTTTTTTAATAACTATTATTTTTAACTTTATTATCATCATTACAGTCCTAGACCTCCACTGCTGGATAATTCGGCCTAAACGTGTCACTCTGGTCAGACGGGTTGGCCACTCTTGTGTTTTTTTTTATTGACAACTTAATGAAAGATATTTTGTTGTTGTTATGTAATTCTGTATATATTTATTTTGTAAATCTGATATAGCCAAATTTTTCTTGCAGATTCCTTTCTCAGTGAGATTAAATTGTAACAGGTCATTGGAATCTGCTAAGCAGCTACTAACAGCTTACTCTTTGAATCTTCAACTAGCAGGAGCAATTTAAACTAATTTAAATTTTGACTTGTCACAAATATTCGCTTAGCAAACTAAACCGCGCCACTAAATTTGACTCATTCAACAGTGGAAAAAAACTCTGTTTACCTAATTCAATTTTAAAATCCTTATAATCTAATTAGTAATTGGATAGATTACGTTGCTTCGCTGAATATGAATGAAAGTATAAAAAGAGAAAAAAAAGAGTTGTACCATCGCTGCAAGAATGAGACTAAATCTTTGGTTAAGGAGAAGCGTGAAAGATGTAAGGAAATAGGTGAAAATAGGATGACGAGCAACTTTAAGGAGAACTCCAAACTTTTCTGGAGGGAAGTTAGGAAGGCCAAAGGTTGCTTGTCATCTTATCGAATGAACAGAGTGAAATCAAAAAGCGGTAACATTCTTGCAAACACAAATGAGGTGTTGCAGCAATGGAATGAATATTTTAGCGAGATGTATGCTAGTGGTACTCCTAACGACGTCACGACGGGTACTTTACCTTCAGAGCTATCCACAACTATAACGTCCACTTTTAAGGAGGAAATAAGTGTGCAAGAATTGCAATCGGCAATTAGAAGCCTGAAATGTGGCAAAGCAGCGGGAAAAGATCGAGTGCTCGCTGAAATGATCAAATACGGAGGTATACCGGTCTGGAACGCTTTCCACCTACTGTGCAACCTTTGCTGGCAGGAGGGAAGAGTGCCGGAGTACTGGCGACAATCAGTCATCGTTCCTTTATACAAAGGTAAGGGATCTAGATTGGACTGTGCCAACTACCGAGCGATTAGTTTGATCAGTTTGGCGAGCAAGATGTATGGCAAGATTCTCACGAAACGCTTGCAAGAGAAGACTGAAGGTCTTTTATGGGAGGCGCAAGGAGGCTTTAGACCTGGAAGAGGATGCACTGACCAAGTCTTTTCGCTCCGCAATATCACAGAGAAGTTTTTGGCCTTAAACCAGAAGGTTTTCTGTGCTTTTGTGGATTTGGAAAAGGCTTTTGATAGAGTTGTAAGAAAGAAGCTTTGGGACATATTGCCGGAGTATGGAGTGAATGACAAACTGCTACAAGCTATACAGTCCCTGTACAAGGGCTGCAAAGCTTGTGTGCGGGTGGAGGGAGGTATGTCGCCTTGCTTTGAATCCCAAATGGGCGTCAAACAGGGTTGTGTGCTTTCTCCTAGACTATTCACTCTATATCTCGACAAATGCCTAAAAAGAGTGAGAGAGAGTGACTGTGGGATAAAGATGAGTGATCTAGTGGTGAACTGCCTGCTTTATGCAGATGATGCTGTTCTTATGGCATCGTCCGAACAACAACTGCAATCACTAGTCACAAGAATGAAGGAGGGATGTGCAGAAAAAGGACTCCGTTTGAATGCGAGAAAAACCAAGGTACTAGTGTTTGAAAGAAGAAGGATGACAACCGTGACGATAAAGATTGATGATGAAACTCTAGAACAAGTAAATGAAATTATATATCTGGGCAGTGTTTTCACTGCGGATGGGAAGTACGATAGGGACGTTGAAAGAAGAGTGAACGCGGGAAATAGTGTTAACGGTGCCCTGGGGTCACTGATCGGCAGTCGAAATGTCAGTGACAAAGCTCGGCTCGCCATACACAATGCCATGTTGGTACCAACACTGATGTATGGAAGCGAGACGTGGATACGTCAGAATACGCATGAGAGTAGGGTTAATGCAGTAGAAATGCGGTCGTTGCGGCGGATATGTGGCGTCACTTTGGCGGACCGCATACGTAACGTCGAAATACGGAAAAGGGTTGGTATGAAGGAAAGCATAGGGACAAAAATAAGGAAAGGCATGCTACGATGGTTCGGGCATGTTGAAAGGATGAGCGATGAAAGATTAACGAACCAGATATATAATGCGAAAGTTGTGGGTAAAAGAGGCCCTGGCAGACCGAGACTCACATATCACGATCAAATAAATAAAACACTGACTGAAGGTGCATTAAAAAGTCTTCGTAACCAAAGGGCATGTATGAAGAGGTTAATGAATGTCGACGAAGCGAAAGAAGTATGTCGTGATCGTGTCAAATGGCGCTCAATTGTCTCTGCCTACCCCGCAAGGGATCTGGCGTGAAGATATGTATGTATGTATGTAGTAATGGGTCCTGTTACCTACAGGACCCATTACATAATATATTATATAATATATAAATATACTTGTATTCTTATAAAATATATAAGAATACTTATTTATAATACATAAATATTAGATTTAGTTCATTGCACTAATTAGATCATGAAAATTATATGTAAATTAATATACATTAAATATAAATAAAAGCTACCTATATAATAAAAATTAAAATAAACTATAAATAAAAAATGATTTCTAGTGACGTCAATCCGAGATAGTCCCAAGGAGACTGGCAACTATTCCCCTCTATATAGCGAGGCTAATACGCTCGCAGAAATAATTACCAGTCTCCAGACCTTGAGGTTCTCAGCGAAAAAAAATCTTAAATCGTATTATAAAAAAATCCTGGCGCTATTTTAAATAAAATTTGCGCGTGAATAAAGATATTTTGACTTTCCATATCTATTAGTTAACAGATGTGGGTTGCAATTACTGATGCTGTAACGTACTGTATTGATAAAAGCAACCGATTATCCATACATAGGTCACCCCATATAAACAATCAGATTATTATCAAAGCGTGATACAAACTGGAATTATAGAACGTCAACAATAACGGTCCAATCTGAGAAACAATAGTAAATCTAAACACAAAATTGCCATCGGTCCATCTCAAGACATTCTTTGACCACATATCTAGATATACATCACTTATAAGGCCTGTTGTATTCGGAGCTTTATAAACGCGTATTTTTTTAAGATTATCTTCCTTGCTAAGCACGTTTTGCTGGCGTCGTCTATTTTATTTCATTAACCGCAACCGTTAAATTGCAAAAATAAAGGATTCTTTTTTTTAAAATATTTTCATTTGCAATAACAAACATTACATAATACAGGTAATTATACAATTTACACCGTTATCTACAGATATACATACTCGTACATTATAGAATGCATAAAGTTATATATTATTTAAAAAGAAATACAATTTAATTAACATACACAACAAAACTATAAATGAAAAAAGGAATTTATTAAACACTCGATCCTAAACTTGATTTTTTTTACAGTTTTCAATGCATTACCTTAACCCACGACATCAGGAGAAAGAATGTAAAGGTGTCTTAGAATGTTTTAAGTTGTTGATATATATAAAAAAAAACATCATTTTGATTCCAGTTCAGTTTATTTCATACAAAATAGTACATCAGTTTTAAAGTTTTATTTGTATCTGGGAACTGTCGGGAACAAGAGTGAGATCTATAGCTAAGACCGACTATTATAATAATAAATAATAATAAACAGTGTTTATTCATTAAATAAGTGGTACATAATAGATAAAAAGAACTCTTTTACATTAGGTACACTATCAATTGTTGGTTTAATTCACTGATACCTATACCAGTTAACTGTCATACTGGTATCAGTGATGTCCCCGTTACTAGTAAAGACACATTTTAATGTAAGTTTAGAGATTAGGATTACGCTTTCAATTCCAGAATAGCAAAAGGTGGATGTAAGTAGAGTATCAAAAGGTTAGAGGAACTGGCTCAACTGGGTTATGGTTTTATAGAGCGTTCAATTATGGTTTTATAGAGCGTTCTCTGAACTTTATAGTCGTAGTAGTTTGTTTTATCCGTTTGTTAATGAATTCCTATATACAGATTGTCCCATAAGTTAACGTCAAACTGAGAATGGCTGATAAGCCAGGTAGTGACAGTTATCATAAATATAAAATAAAAACTCTTAGTCAAGTTGGTTTAAAACATCGATGTATATAGATAGGCCCTCACTGATATAAAAACGTTCCCGTAAAACCAATCGAAGTCATGTAGATGCACCAACAGTCGCGAGATAGCAAGCGTCGAGAGCGCCTAATATTAATATTTATATCGAGTAAAACTAGTCTTTTTGTATGCATTGTGATATAATTTCCGATGAATAAAGCATGTGGCATTATCCTTGCTTGAGAATTGCCCCCCAAAGTTGGTAGGTACACAAAGCAAGCGGCACGTTTTTAAGAGTGCGTTTTGTATTGAATAGGCTTATCTATATACATCGATGGTTTAAAATAATTCAATAACAATTTAAAATTATATTGTTTATTAATTATCCGTAGGAACCTTGTTTCTGGGAACACTTTTGTCATATGCAATACAATACAATACGGATACGAGAAAGCAAGTATAGTTTTATAAAATAACAAAACAATTTAATGATTTCACCCACGGTCTCGTTTAAAGACACATAATTTGAGAACCAACTTTAAAATCTAAATAAGTTTATTCCGACACCAACGTGGTCAACGGTCAGCACGCAAAATAAGCCATAAGTCTACAGAAATAATTTTGCCTATCTCCAGCAGTGGACAATAGGCCTTAGTTGTATTTTTGTAGCGGATGGTGTAGTTTCATAGGTGATGTACGTGACGTTTTGCGGCTTACATCATGGTGGCGCAAAGCAATGTAACTACTCGGGCATGTTTATAGATAATTAAGATTAAAGGGCGTTTTAGTCGTTTGCAAGATTTAAGGCAATTAGTAAAGTTGTACAATACTACATACAAGTAATATTAGACACAATATGTTGATGTTTTACATATAAAAGTGTTTTAACTAAAACAACATTATGTTTTTTTATTTGTATTATTCTATAGATACAAAAATCAACGCCATAATATACACTACAGGATTAGCCAGTGAAACGGGAAGATTTAAATAAGTAACTAATTCTTTAAGAAAAAAAATTTTATTATTTAATGGTTATAAATATACCTAAAGAAAAAAGGTAGCCATTTACTGTACGATAAGTGAAAAAAATATTTTTTGAATATAACATTTGTGAAATGTCCTCCATTGAAATCTATGCACTGCTGCGGGCATTGCCTGTTGAACAGTAGCGATGTTTTGAGGGGTTCGTACGGTTTTTGCACTCCCACCTCGTTTTTTCGACGTTTATCCAGTTTGTTGCGATGGAAAGGATGTTTATCCACGAATGAATTGCGTTATCCGAAGGAACAGGCCTGTTGCGCGGTATGTTGGAATAGTTCAGACCGTAGATTTGGCCGCGTAGGATTCCTGGTACACATATTTACTTAATAAAATTAACCGCAGCGGAATAAAAGTAAGCGACAGTTAAGAATGAAGAAACGGCCTTTAAAAAGAGATTGCCCAAAAACAGGTCCCAATTATATTGCAGCGAGCCTCAACAAATTATAATTTAATAATCATACCCAATTCTTGTGTTTTTTAAATATTTAGTATTAACACCTCTTTTACCCCAGCATTAATAAGTCAATTAGTTAATATTTATGTATTACAATACAAAGCATCTATTGTGACATCCAGCCATAAGAAACCCGGGGCAGCTGCAGAGTCACTCAACAAGCGGAGACCATCGTAAATCACCACTTCATCGCTTTTGCAGTCGAAACGATGGGTCCGTGGATCGAGGAGGATTTGGCGTTCTCTCGCGAGCTTGTGGAAAAACTCCGCTTGGCGCGTGACGCGTAGACAATATTTTGTCCAACAGGGGAACGCAGTGAGCGTCTTTGGCACTCTACGCCCATCAGACGGTTATAATTTTTAAATTTTATTTGTAATGTAGTTCACTTTTTTATTATTTAATGTTAGGCTTTCTTTTTAATTATTTAATATTGTGATTCGCTATACTGTTATTACTTGTATAATACTTGGAATACATATTTTCATAGCACTATTTATAAGATTAGTTACTTTATTATGTTTAGGTATTTTATTATATATATACAGGATTTCAAAGTGAAAATAAATCTCTAATTACATATGTATGTCGGCAGAATCGAAACTATATAAATATTTACGTAAAAAATAAAGTTTTGGTCAATTGTTCACCGGAGGAGACGACTAGATGCAGTGTTATGTTTTTAAAAACTTTTTTGCGCTTGGACTTCATGGGCCCAGAGTTTCTACAGAAAACGGCACTAATATGTAATCTTTTAATATACTTACATACTTGCGCCGCTTGCCGGACTCCGCATTTTCCGCCGCGGCCCCCGCTTTATGCGCTGTCCCCCTGAAATGCGTCGCGGCGAGGGTGTCGACGCACGACACACCAGAGTAGGTCGTCGTTCCCAGGGGACCAACATCATACCATCGGGTCTCTTGCCATCAACTCGGATAACTCCAGCAGGCTCTAGAAGAGTTGGAACCTCGATGGTGGCTAGTGCCCTTTTAAAATAAATTAAATTAATTACAGATTATAATAAAATATATATATTATCTATTACATAAATAATAAATCATTATGTCACGAGATCATTTTTTGGACTCATTTCTCTAAGAAAAATGAGCATACTTATTTGCTCTGTTTCTATAAATTGGCACTCGCTTTTGACCTGACTGCGTCTAATGTTGTCACTAGCGGTCATCTTAATGTCAGAGGTCGTTCGCGAGGTTGCGTGAAAGTGAAGACGTCGCGTTACGCAACCTGATGTATGGGAGCTTACCCGATATTGTAACACACTTTCCTAGTTTACGATACCGGCTTACTTGTGGCTTATTGAGGATGTAAGCTTTATAGCGTTTTGTAATCGATTTGCGTCAAATTAAAGCTGTTTAGGCGCGCGATTTTTTGTCTCGTTAGAGACTCGCCAATAATGCTAACATCACATACTTAAAACTTATTATTACGAAATTCAACAGCTTAATAAACATTTTCTAGAATAACAATAATTAATATAGCTTTTTAAAGATTTCTACAAAAGATTAATGAATAAAATAAAAAACCTAAAAGAAAAACCCACATTTTTCTTTCGTTTTATTTAAGAATAGAAGTGATCTAAATTGTATTTTAAATAATGAGTATAAATAATATATTTATTAATATATTATATTTTCTAATAAATTAATCCAATGTTAATAAGGGACATGGATTATTTTTGCACTAAATTTAATTCAACAGTAAAAAAATCTAAATATAATGGAACGTCTACACAACGCATGCATCAGGTTTATATTTTGTCCTCGTAAATACGACCACATATCACCATTTCGAGACAAATTGAAGTGGAGGAATCGCAGAGTCTCTTCATGTTATACTCGATACTTAATGAGCCCGCTACCCACAGTTACTTATCATGGCGCTACTCATGACAAAACTCTCCGTTCTTCCGCTAGTTCCACTTTGTCCATTACCACTCACCATACTTCTTTTCTCTAGAATTCATTTGCAAAGTTCAAAATTCCAAGAGGTCTTTATCATCTTTAAAAAACTTTTATATGCACACTTCATGAAGTCATGATAAATTTAATTTGTTTCCGGCGTTGTTGGTGATAATACCTGTACCATCTGATATGGTTATAGATGTTATTAAATTTACTTATATGTATGTATATTAGTTTATTTTGTAGAATAACTTTAATTTCATTGGTATTTTTAGTTTTAGTTCTAATTATAATTAGTTTTTTAATCAATTTTATTTTAATATTTTTGTATCTAAGTACCTACTTCGAATAAATATATATATACAAACTGTATATAGGGGTACAGTTTATCTTTTGAAGTTAGATCCACGCTGTTTTCGTTCCGTTTAATGTTAATTAACGTGACGGACTAACAAACCAGACAGATTAATTTACAATTATAATATTTTAAAAGCTACCTAAATAATAAAATTAAAAATAAACTAAACAAAACCTTAAATTAAATAAACTAAAAGATAAACCTAATTAATATAAAAACTAAATACTTACAAATATCTTGATTGTATATTCTTATATATGTATGTAGATATGTAAATACTGATATAAGTATAGGATAATTAATTTATATACCTACGTCATTATATTATCTAATTAGCCCTACTGTACTAGCACCTAGCTTTCATTGTGTGACCGCCTCCGTGGTCTAGTGGTAACAAACGTTGCCGTGAACTCGGGAAGTCGTGGGTTCGATTCCCACCGGGGGCAAGTTGTACATTGTATAATTTGTCTCGGTCTGGGTGTTTATATGTATAATATGTATATATTTAAAAAAAAAAAAAAAGTATAATATGTAGTTTATCAACCATCTAGTTTCCGTAACACAAGCCTCGTAGCTTACCACGGAAACTAGATGGCGCTGTGTGACCTGTCTGGAAATATTTATTATTATTATTATTATTGTTTGATAGCTTTTGTTGTCCCGAAAAGGTTTGACTGTCATAGAATGCCCAGCAGCATTAAGTCCGCCTTTGTACTCTGTGCAATAAAGATATATCAATAAACTTGGATCACATCTTCACCAACTATTTTTGTTTATAAAGGCAATACTAAATTTTCAAACTATAAAGAAAAGTATTATCACAGCCGTATCCCTTCAGGGTGGTCAGAAACCACGCTTTTAAAGAAGCTGATTTACATTTAGCCAACTTTACTAGCGTATCAAACTCGAGAATGTAACAAATAAACAAAAATAATTATTGTGTCCAGCATCACTATTTTGTTACGTCGCAAATGTTATTAGTGGATTTCGTTATTTACGTCAGAGATTGCGTCAGAATTACAAAATATTATTCAATGGGGTGTATCAGGCAAAGCTTTTTGTAGATGTCGCTAGCGGCAATGGTACCTTGTTTTACACCTATATCGCATATTTTTCTATTGTTTTTGTAGTTTTATTTATTTTTATAACACAAACATATATTTAAAATTAACGTTACCTGTTTTAAAAGACGAATTAAGAAAGCGCACACCCTCTTTAAAAAGAAAAAAGGTTTTATTGATAGAACGGCAATTTTGAGATCACGATATCTTTAATTTCGCTTGGAAATCTCGATTTTTACACTTAAAAGCTGCTTACTTTCGCATTATATCCAGAAAATAATAAATTTCGTAATAAAAATACAAGATTCCTATGCAACTGACAGTTATATTAGGTACCATCTATCATGCGCCATCTATCGTGATAAAAAGTTAGTGACACACCCCATTCTCAACTCTATAAGCGCTCGACCTTGACAGCGGCCGTGCAAATATCAACTTTAATAGCGTTAACGCATTCCACTATATAACTTTTGCGCTTAAGTAACAGAATAAATAGGTCTACAGGAATTAAACCGGGTACGATGCGTCTGAATCCACGGACTTAACCGCTAGACCACGTAGGCAGACTATTATATCAATCATATAGTGACTTCACTGTTGATAAAATGCTCAGCGAACAGCAGTTTTCCCGACCTTGCTCTTACATTTGATGGCAATTAAACTTATATAACTGAGTCCACGGTAATCCAGTGAGAGTCAGTATATTGTACTTACATCTATCTATACAGCGGGTTTAGAGTTGATTGCAACCAAAGAGATCAAATATAAGATAGACATTGACGGGCATTGACTGTTATTTTCATTCCTTCTCTTGTCATTGAAAAACTTTTAAACAATGCACTTTTGTAGCAGCGCGGTTAGCATAGGCTTTTTTGAATCTTGCCTTGACAGGATATAATTTTCAACGCACAAACCACGCTTATAAAAATAAGCGGATTCACATTTAGCCAACTTTACTATAAACCAATCATGACAAGTGGCAAGCTCGTCGATGTCTCCAACGTACTAAACTCAAGAAATATCACAAATAAATTAAATATTAATTAAATGTATTTATTTACATTAATAAATATTTTTGTATCCCAACCAGGAATCGAACCCGGTACCTCCGAGTCTAAATACACGGTCTTAACCTCTAGACCACGGAGGCAGTAACTTACATAATATAACAAAAATATAACTTCTAAAATAATATTATACATATGTATATTTTTTTAAATAGAACTTGTTATAAAGAAATACATAATAATTACATAAATTTGGTACCTTAAAAACGAAAACATAATAATTTTTCGAATATTGAAATAAGTATACCGGGTATACATTTCGTGTATGGGTGTAAGTATATCTTAAGGCAAGTGGGGAAATATGCCGTCAGTCTTCCGTGAGAAAATCATCAGTGAAAACAAAGGCTACAAATCTTGAATACATCGTCTAGACACTTTTAATCAATTCTGTTCCGTCTTCCATTCGGAATAGGGTTCATTATTGTAATCACTTTCAAATATTATCATACAATAAATATGGATATATTAAGAAATTTAGGTTAAGTTTTGTAGGTAAATATGATTTGTTATAAATAAAGTAAAGTATCTTCACGACCGTAGCCTAGGGGGGTTATGACAAACTATGATTTTAAACAAGCGAATCCACATTTAGCCAACTCTACTATAAATTATTGTGTCTGGACCAGGAATAAAAACCCGGTACCAGCGCGTTAAAATCCACAGACTTAACTACGGAGGAACTTAAATAAAATCAAATTTTCGACAATTAAAGTTTTGATGGAAAATACTCATCATGGATAAAAGCTAATTAATAATACTCGTATAAAAATAACACCGATTGAAACAAGACTTACTGAATGAAACAAGACTTACTGAAAGAAACGAGACTTACTGAATGAAACGACACTTACTGAATGAAACGAGACTTACTGAATGAAACGAGACTTACTGAATGAAACAATACTAACTGAATGAAACGAGACTTACTAAATAAAACAAGACTTACTGTCTCAGTCTGTGTGTTTATATGCATAATATGTATATATTTACAAAAAAAAAAAAGTATAATATGTAGTTTATCAACCATCTAGTTTCCGTAACACAAGCCTCGTAGCTTACCACGGAAACTAGATGGCGCTGTGTGACCTGTCTGGCATTATTTATTATTATAACTGAATGAAACGAGACTTACTGAATGAAACAAGACTTACTGAAACTTAAAAACTTTAGAGCTGTGTATAATATTGCTTAACGGCAATTGGCGTTTAATACTTTTAAACAAAATGAAGTACATTCAATATACAATTATTACTCGATTTAAATATATTCGGCCTTGACCGCTAAGCATCTTCGTATAATACGAATTTAATGTTTTAAAAACATCATTTAATAATAACTAACTAAATATTTATTGGCTATTTTGTAATACACGCAATATTCAATATAGAATTACTATTAAAACCCTATTCTTGATTTATATCGTACTATTTGACCGGGCGTAGATTTTTAGACTTTGATTTGAACAAAATGTTTGATTTACGTGAAGTCTTTAGTATGTGTTTTATTTCATTTATTTATTTCATCAATCCTGTTTATATTTAATTAAATGAATTTTATTATAGATACCTATGTATTGTTTATTTATTATTTGTTTGGAATCTTTGTCTGTCACATCTTCAAGACTCCCAAAAGTTAGCTGGTGAATAATGCTTCACGGCATAAACCTCGCCTTTTTTTAAGTTATTTTAATTTTTATGATTTGATATAGGTAATTTACACAACAATGAATAGGTATTATAAAATATATGTATTACTAAACTTAAAATTGTTTCATAACAGAATCGAATCACCAGTGTTTGTCAAGAATTGTATCTCTTCTAATATTTGAGGTAATTTACATTCAAATTAAGGTGTTATAATATAATTTATGGCACTCAAGTTTGATTTCTGACCTTTAACATGTTTACCTAGATTTAAATTATTAACAATTATAATGCAATTTTTCGTGATTTTTCAACGCAATTAAATATCAAAGGTAAAGAAGTAGACAAATTTATAAGCATTCCATGGATTTACCGTACGGGCGCCGGGTCCATCGTGTGTGGGTAAGAGATGAGAATAATGGTGTCTCGAGCTGGCGACCGACAATAGGCTAGTTTAAGAAAAGGAGGCCTCTCTTTTTTATTTTATTGCGCGATAATACGCTCACCATCCACCATTCTACTCCTCTCCCTACCCAATCAAATACTGTATGATTCCGTTAATGCCGTCTTGGAAGCTCGTTCCATAAATGTATTGACGGCAACCTGCTTAGGCCAACTCCACTGCGTAAAGCTGAGTCTTGAACCCGTTCCTTGTCATTTCTTCTGTCAGATCATAATATAAGAAAACACTAAGATGTCTGGCCTATAGTCTGATACAGCTAGTTCATCTGGGATCCTATAATGATGTTCAAATGTATCCATGATAATTTTCCAGTCTGATGCAGCGGCAAGGATCGAGGTGGGCTTGCATTTAGTTTACATTTAGTATACTACATGAATTTAGACGTGGAGGTACCGAGTTTGATTCCTGGTCAGGACAATAATTTATTTGTGATATTTCTCGAGTTTGGTACGCGAGAGACATCGACGAGCTTGCCACCTGTCATGATTTATCTATAGTTGTAAAGTTGGCTAAATGTAAATACGCTTGTTTTTGTTGTTGCTTTCAAGCGTGTTTTCTGACCACCCCGGAAGGTTGTGATGATACCTTCAGACCAACGATATTCAAACCAAATCGCAGTCTTAAACGTTCCCCTTGACCCGTACCAACATTGAAAGGCTAGTACGAATCCAACCAATCAGGCGAAGGTGCTGTACAAATCGACCAATCAAGTGCTACTACGAACTAATAGACTTGTCATTAGTTTCGTTTTTATATCCGCTAAGGTCTAACTATGTGTAATATATATTACATATGTTACACATATAAATATATATATGGCTTAAAATCTATATTTATATTAGTTAATATAATATAGATTGAGCTGTCATCGAAAATACGCCTCTACGATAAAAATCTATTTAAAAAAAGTATTTATTGTGTATTTATTCACTGTTTCTGTTTATCGCTTATAACCCGTGTCGCGTCTTATTTAACCGTACATCTAACCACGTTATCGTATATTACGTACTTTCTCGGTTAGTCACCCGTTTGACAAACAATTGATATAATATTTGTATCGTACCTAGGGTTGCCAACATTTAGTATATTTAAAAAATAAATTAAAAAATATTGTATAAAACAAAAAATAGTGTGGATACAAAAACGAGCTTAATGCTATTATTTTTTAATTGTTCTACTAACTAAACTTTGTGAATTATTGGGAGCCATTAAAAACGGGTGCAGAAAT
The DNA here is from genome assembly GCA_910589645.1 of Tinea semifulvella. Taxonomy (NCBI): domain Eukaryota; kingdom Metazoa; phylum Arthropoda; class Insecta; order Lepidoptera; family Tineidae; genus Tinea; species Tinea semifulvella. The sequence continues at coordinate 12,400,110 of OU342592.1, read as the reverse complement.
ACTATTGTGATCCAGAATAATTAAATATAAATACATACTAATTAAATAAATATATATATACATAAATAATAAATACATATATACAATAGACTCGTATGTCACCTATATAACAATCGTTATATTGTTGGGAAACTTGCTGAATCCATCTTTTCTTATCCAATCCAACCTAAACCAAGATAACGCAGTAACGGTCGTTATTTATTTTATTTTATGTACTATTCCATACAGTCAGTTTACAAATGATAAAATAATAACAATAATGTAAGGCACTGCATATAATAGACAAAGAAGTATTAGAAACACAATATATTAGCAAACACGAAGTTATCTATTTTAAAAAGCGTCAACAACGTCTCCGTGTCTCGGAGAACACGTTAAGCTCGGTCCTGATTCCGCTAATACCAACTTGTAGATTCGTTAACTTATTGTTATTAAAATTTGACACCCTCGCTAAACCTGTCAACTGTCTGGCCAACAGCGTGGCGAGTGTACGCCACATAAATTACTGGACGACTCATCTACAAAAGTGGAGGTCATCCGTCATCCGTGTTTTGTGAATGAAAATAGTCACACAAAAAAAATAAGCGATTTGTATTTTAAGATCTTTTACCGATATTTTTTTTAATATTAACAAATGGTTAGCAACCCTAGTTCAAGTGTAGTAGGCGCGTAACACTTTTCCTAAGATCACAACATTATGTTATACAAACATTGTCTAGAGCAGTGGACAATAGGTCAAGAATATATTTTTTATTTATTCATAATTGGTATGCACTTTTTTAATAAGTTAATAGGATTTTTTTGTACCGTAATGTTATTTCATTTCGTCACGTTAGATTTTCTAAATAATAGATTTATTTATAAGCACACACACACACATACCACCAAAACACATCGGTACACTAAACACGCTCATTCTCTATTTTCTCCTCTCACTGTGTTGTGTACAGTGGGCCAACAAAGTGGTCTATCAGTTTTGACAAACCTTTTGTAATTAAAATATTGCTAAGGTCGAATGACCGTACTATTTTCAAGGGAAAATCAACCTTATTGTTAGATGACGTGCAAATAAATCTCAACCATAAGGAGGTAGACAATTTTTTTAGTCCACTTGTCCTTGGAATTCGACCATTACCGAGCCGTTATGCCACACTAAAACTTGCCTCGCTTATACTTCGTTTCTTAAGTTTCTTTTTGTTAACTTATTAGTCATATATTTTAGCGTAAAATTTTATATATGGTATTACTGTCTGATATATCCTTTAACCCTTTAACCTAGCAGTTAAACACGTAGGCGTCATATTTAACTAATAATTTAGGAGTAATTTGGTCGGGGTGACCACAAAATATAAAATAACATAAACATTAAATTACAGTTTAATTAATAAATGTTTTAGTTTTTATTAAAATAAATAAATAGTATATGTATTATTGTGTACATATTTGTATATATTGGTGTGTATATTAATATGTATTGTTTTATCTTAGATTAAGTTTATTTAATGTTTTTAATAAGTTTCATATTTAAGCCCTTTGCACCTACCTCATAATCAAAATTCTCTGTATTGTCCCAAAGGTTGGCTGCTAGAGAATGCTTAGCGGCATTAAGCCCGCGTCTTGTACATAGTGCAATAAAGTTAAAAATTAGTAATAATAATAAAATAAAATTACAATCTTCTCACGGCCAGTTGCAGAAAGAATGATTAAAATAATCTATGATAAATATTTAAATATACGCCACGTGATTGAAGTTAGCTTGTGACTTAGGTTATTTCCAACCCTGTAAAATATATTAGTTTTTCTGTTCTTTCTCCAACTACGGAAGAAGTGTGACTAGGCTAAGATTTTTTTTATATTAGCATGTGACCAGCCTGATAGTAAGTCGCGTGCGAGGTCCATGAATGTTAGCAACTGGAATCAGACACTCATGACTCAGTCCCTAACACTATGCCGGCTTGACTGGCCAATGGCAATTTGTACTAAATATTGGCTAGCCTTCTTGTCTCCTGACGTGTTGACGAGGTGTTTAGACAAATTAAATTACGTACGTGAAAATAATTTTAGTTTTTTTTTGTTATATATAGGTATATTAAATAAGTATATTTTTTTTGGGTTTAGTTTGTATTAAATTTAGTTACTATTAGTAGTAGGTTTTAATTATTTAATTTTAATTCTTAAAGTCAAAATATTTTTATTTACGTAAACCTATTAACAAGCATTTGTAACACGTCATTAATTCAATTATTTTGAATTATTGTAGTCCTGCTAGTAAAGGACTAAGCAGCAAAGTGGCTTTTTTTCAAAGCTGTTTGCACAAGACCAGCAGATTTCAGTGACATGTTAATGTTTAATCTGACTGAGAAAGGATTCTGCAAGAAAAACTCAGCTTTATCAGATGTACAAAATAAAACAAACACAGAATTACACAATGATAAAAACAATTACTTTAATAAAAATATATTTAATTTTTTTTTTGTTTCAAATAAAAACAAATGTTTAATGATTATTTATTGATGTTTGGGACAGTCTCTTTGCAACTAGAACTTGTGGTAACCATTGACACAGTAAAGGCAGACGGACAGGTGGGTACGTATGCGAACTTTACAACGGAATAACAAATTATAATTTAAATTTCGCTACCTTTGTATTGAAAATTAGTATACTAATATAATATAGTATATCGATAATTTCGTATATTTTAGTAGTTAAACGGCTGTAAACTTAAAATTAGTAGTGGCTCGGTTGTAAAAACACTTAATATCCTATAAAGGTCGCTTCATGTACCAATGACAAATACACTTTTCTTACGTACATTTGTCATAGATTTACAACACCACCGTTCCCGTGCCTCGGAGAGCACGTTAAGCCGTCAGTCCCGGTTCCACTAATACCAATCGTTAATATTTTGTCAATAAAAAAAATTACATCAGATCTTTGTCAACCATCGTGGCGAGTGTAGGCCAAATTCTCCAGATATATGTTTTGCAAGGCCCATCACAGTGGATGTCTAGGGTTATGAATGAATGTAAAAAAACTTAAATATACGAATTAATACAAAAATAATCTGCTTTCGTATTCTAACAGTTAAGTCTGTGGATTTAGACACTGAGGTACCGCATTCGATTCCTGGTCAAGACACAATAATTTATTTGTGATATTTCTCGAGATTGGTAAGCTAGAGACATCGACGAGCTTGCCACTTAGGCTAGATGTGAATCTGGTTCTTTACAAGCGTGGTTTCTAACCACCCCGGAAAGAATACGGTCATGATGATGTAATATAAAATTCCAAATTTTTTTTTTAAGATTCCATTCAACAATTCGTGGCTTGTAAATAATATTTGTACAAAAGATAGTAAAGTAAAAAAGTAAAGTATCATTACCACCCTTTTTCCTTTCGGGGTGGTCAGAAACCACGCTTATAAATAAGCGGATTCACATTTAGCCAACTTTACTATAGGCCATTATGACAAGTAAACAAGCTCGTCGATGTCTCCAGCGTACCAAACTCGAGAAATATCACAAATAAATTAAATGTATTTATTTACATTAATCAATATTTGTGTCCCGGCAGGAATCGAACCCGGTACAAAAGATAAAACTAAATGATTTAGCCTTGTCAGAATATATACATATACAGAATAGTGGGTTGGTGAGCATGCATGGTGAAACCATGGAATACTTAGAAATTTGTCTTCTCTCTCTATTTCTGACAAGGCCATTATAAATAATTTAGTTTTTTTTTTGTATACATATTATTTATTTTATATACAGTCTACAAGCCACGAAATGTTGAATGGAATCTTAAAAACTATAATTTTATTTATCTAAGGACGTTACATAATTTTCTGATTACTTTTTATTAAAAAAGATATTCGAAAATAAATATTTACAAAATATAAAATAAAATTAATATTAATACTAAGGATAGGGATATACTTGTAAGTCCCGTCCGCGTGGAATGGTGGCAAGAACGCTGGCTGCATTTCCCCGCTGAATTGCAATACTGATCCTTTGGGCGAAGAAAGAGCCAGCCCTCTTGTCACCGGAGGAGACGACAAGACGCGGTGTTATGTTCTTTTAAAAACTTTGGGCTCAGAGTTTCTACAGCAAATGGCACAAATATGTGATCTTTTAATATACTTACATACTTGCGCCGCTTGCTGGACTCCGCATTTTCTGCCGCGGCTCCTTTTTATTAAATCAATTACTTATTTTTAATAGAAATAACATTTGTAATAAGTCGTTTTATTTTATTTTTCGTCTTAAAAACGCTCTTAAATAATCGCCTACTTAGGTTAGTTATGTGGCCTATCTCTTAATTAATATTTTGTGTTTTTATTTCAGGTAATATTTTTTCTTCTAAATTGATTGATATTTATGCATGGGTAAGTTATTTTTCCTAATACAAAAGTTTTCTATAACGTTGTTTAGGGATAAGTGAAAAAAAAAAGAAAATAAAATGGGTGTAAAATAACTGTAAAATAAGATAGTTATAATAATAATAATTATTATTATTACTTATTTATTTGGTAACTGTGTAATTTCTTTAGGTATGTAGTTGTAAACCTTGATACACATAATATATGAGTTCACACTAAATAATTTACTTTTATGACTGGGAATTTTTGTTACAACTAGATATCAAATTACCCTTTTAGAATTAATATTTCTGTTAGAGGACATTTTATATCAGTTTATGCTAGGACATCAATTGTACTTATTAACAACCGCACCACCACCGGTCGTCGGCGACTAGCGGTTACTAAAGACATTTTTTTCGTATTTACCCTCATTCCGAATCGTGCTCAGAGCGTTCCGAATCAAATATCGCGATTTGGATGCTCAGAGCGTGATATCAATTCGGATCGGTCTAAATCACATTTTCATTCATAACATGATAGTTTTTTTTTTAATGTATGGAAGATACATTGCGGATTCCACATCTTTGAGTATGAATACCAACAAACATACATCTCTCGGTTTAGTTACATAAGATTAGATTAAACACAATCATAGGATAAACAAAATAAATAAGTAAATATAAGTAACTAAATATAAATAAATACACAAATAAGATATAACAACCACATTCGAGTGTTGCAAAACTAGGATCAAGAAACTACACCTCCCCTGATCAATCTGGTTTCTGTGCCTTGACAGAATTATCTAGTGCAGAAACCAGTGCACTTACTAACATTTCTGTTAGCCTGTCCTAGCTCAATGTATTATAAAAAAATATATATAATTTCATAGTTTGTAATTTATGTATATAGAATGTTAAATATTTGGTGTCAATAAATAAATATATATATATATATTCTTTATATGTGTAAAGTTTAATATTATTTTCACTTTCTACTTAAATATTAATTATAGATTTGTTTAAGACGTAATATAGAAACAGTATAAACGAATTACAATATTAAATAATTTAAAAGAAAACCTAATATTAAATTAACTTGAAAATGGTTCGGGATTTTATGACAAACAACTGACAGCGCTCAGAGCGATCTACCTCGATATCGTGAGCAGTCTAAGCGCGAGGAATGATGTCATTTGTGACGTCACATAGCTTTGGCAAAACAGTTTAAGCACGTCTCGGAATACCTTTAAGCGTGCTTAGGTTACTATTATCGTGTCTCGGAACGGCGGGTACCTCAATACTGTGTCTGTAATCGATCCGTCATCTTCGTTAACTTAAACATACATTACTACATTACTAATTAAATAAAGACGTAGTTTAATGTATTTACCTTCCAATTTTACGCGTGTTCGAAGTTATAATTGTGAAATGTACTTGCAGTGGCTAAATGTCAACACGTTAATTTAGGTAGATATTTGATGAATTATTTTTAGTCATTAAATTATTATTTTAACGGGGACGTGCTCTGGTGCGTCCTCAGATTATATAGGATCGTGCGTCGACATCCTCGCTACATACTATAGTAACTTGTATTGGCCAAATGCATATGTTTTATTTACACGCACACAAACTCAAATGTATACACACAACACGTGATCCTTTCCCTCCTATCCTTCCTTGTACCTCACCCCGCAACCCCGGCACTACGGATATCCGCCCGCGCGCATTCCTTAGTTGTGCTCTCACGCCTCTCTCTCAGTGGACACGTGCCATCTGAAAACAATAACCCGCGCCGCAACCCTCTTAAAAACCTTAACCGCAAAAATAATACAGTGAAGTGAAAGTGATTAACTCTCCTCTCTACGCACCGCTGCGGACTAATCTCCGCTCCCGCTACCGCTCCGGTTTCCAGCGACGCTCCACTTCGACGCTCCTCTGTTGGGAACCCCCTCGGAGGAAGGACGGATGTGCCCGCCGACTGCCCGCCGACTGCCCGTCGACTGAACGGTTTTGGTAATCCAGGTACATCCCTTTTCCTCTCCTCCATAACTAATTGGGAAAAGAGTGGCAACTCTCGCGTAAAAGTGGACCTTACTCTTTGGTCATCCGCACACTAGCGCCCTCCGCCGCCACGTAGATGGCAGGATCCTAAAAGTGACAAAAATACCTATATAGATATAGCTTCTATATTAGAATATAGCTTAATATTAGAATTTTGATGTCTGAGTCCGCAACCAAGTAACTGTGCGCCTGAATTTAAAAATATTATTTATTTTCTAACTATTTAAAATTTTAATGTATTGCGTAAGTTTTCAGTATTAGAGGTGGTAGGCGGACTGATGATGGTAATTTGCCCAGTCTACCGGGGCGGGGAAGTATACACCGTTCGTGCCGATAAACCCAGTAAAGTATAGGTATCCACACATTTCGGGATCAGGCTCGAATTGCCGTCATGCCCAATCAAGCCGGCATAGTGTTAGGAACTGATGTCAGTCATGAGTGTCTGATTCCAGTTGCTAACATTCATGGACCTCGCGCACCACTTAACATCAGGTGGGCGCAAGGTCACATGTCGTGCTAGTATAAAAAAAATAAAAAAATAAAAGAAAGGTACGAATTGCTGATCATTTGGCCCAAATATTGCCCCACACTTTTGTCTCCTGAGGTGTTCACGATCTGTTTTGAAAAGGCCTTGAAAATGTTCAGTCCACTGCCCGAGAAGATAATAATTAAATAATAATACTAGTTTTTTATTATTATTTAATAACTAAAGCTTGCACCACTGTGCCTTTTACAAATAACATTTAATTTTTATCTCTTTCACCATTTACTCACCTTTATTTCGAACTGAGAAACGAAATATCCGCAGTTAAGATGGAGTTACTCGTATGTGTGTCGAAACGTTGAATAGGTTAAAATGTCAAAACAAATGTGTTGGCTTGAGCGATTCGCCCCGGCTTCACGGCTCTCAGGCGAAAGTGTCCACGTATTTTACAATACAACCTCATAATTATATTTATCACTTATTATTACGGACATAAACGAACGCTACAAGCGTTACGACTTAGGAATCGTGTTGCTATTGGAAAAATAAATAAATTATTATTTAAATGTTATAATAAACTGATATTTTAAAGAAATGATCAAGTTCATCAAATCGATCATTCGATTCTTCGAAATTGTAGTATTCGATTTATCGAAAACTACCTAGACAATAAAATTAAAAATAAACTAAACAAAACCTTAAATTAAATAAACTAAAAGATAAACCTAATTCATATAAAAACTAAATACTTACAAATATCTTGATTATAATCTACATGTCATCGAATCCAGGAGAAATGTTTGTATTAAAATGAATAAATAAATCCTACAATAAAATACTTTTTAAAAGTCTAGTAACGACTTTATTTTTAAATAAACAGGAAATAACCTCATCAAGATGATAATATACATTACATTAATTTTAAGTTTTTGTGCAATAAAGTATTTAAATAAATAAATAAATACCTACTCACTAATATGTTTCAAACAAAATATACAAAATTAAATGATGTACATAGGCAAGCATAATACCATAACACGATATAAATACGAGTACATATTATTATATTATTGTTATTATTAATTATAAGTATATTATATAATTGTGTTATGTATATGTATTAATAATATATTATTATATTGATAGTATATATATTTAATTTTCTTTTTATTATTTAACCATAGTTATAAGTTTTTAAGTCGAATTTATTATTATTTATTTTCTTTTCATTATATAAACTCTGGAAGTAGGAGCGGGGCTGCCTGTAGCACGGGTCCTAACCGGCCTTGTACGGGAGCCTCGGTGTCAATTTTGTGAAAAAACTATTTTAAAAGAAATAAATACATTTTTGTTTTTTTTTTTTTTTTGACGATATGTATATATATCATATTATTTATTTATTTAAGTAGGTACTTACATAAAGTTTTTTTTTAACAATTCCTATTATATATTTATTAGCTATTATATGTTGTTTTTATTAGAATATTTTTATTGTAAACTGTTTTCACTAACATATTGTATCTTTTTTTGTACAACAGAAATAGGACATTCTTATTCTTGTACTCAGTGTAATGATTTAGAAACAATGGTACCAAATGGGGTGTATCAGGCAAAGCTTTTTTATAGATGTCGCTAGCGGCACTGGTACCTTGTTTACATCTAGGTCGCATCATTTTTTAAATGTTTTTGGAGTTTTTTTTTTTTTATAAGAGTAAAATGTATTTTTAATTAACGTTATCTACCTTAAAAGACGAATTAAGAAAGCGCACACCGTCTTTAAAAAGAAAAAAGGTTTTATTAATAGAACGGCAATTTTGAGATCACCATATCTTGATTTCGCTTAGAATTTTCGATTTGTACTCTAAAAAGCTGCTCACTTTGGCATAATATCCAGAAAATAAGATATTTCGCAATAAAAATACAAGTTTTATATGCAACTGACAGTTATATAAGGTACCATCTATCATGCGCCTTCTATCGTGATAAAAAGTTAGTGATACACCCCATTAAAAACTAAAAGCGCAACGTATAATGGATGTAACTGAGATCCTAAATGACAGGTCTAATTTAGTTTCTCGTTAAAATTAATTTCTTAATAGTAATTTTATGATATAATAACAGTATTAATTACAATATAAATTAAAACTACTTAAAAGTAAAAATTAAAACTAAATATAAACTAAACCTAATAAAAAATAAACTATAAGTAAAAAATGTCCTCTAGAGACGACCCTTCAGTGATAGTCCCAAGAAGACTGGCAACATTTCCCCTCTGTATAGCTAAGCTAATACGTTGGCAGAAATAATTGCCAGCTTTCTTGTCTCCAGACATTTCCATTAGCCGTTTGGACAACTCCTTGGCCAGACGCTTGGCTGAGTGTCCCCATGGGCCCATCGTCTCGACCCCAAACGAAACTTTTATGAACAGTAAATATTTTGTATTTGTATAATTAGTCCATATGGACGTGGAAGACGTACAAACAGACATACATGCATACAGACAAAGCTTATTTCACACTTATAATTTAAGTACGGATTTTCATAAATTAAAATTCCAAACAATGTGCTGTCAAATTTCACACACACGATTAATCCCACCCACCATTACAATTTACACCCATTCTTCTACTCTCTCGAACATTTGATTGACAGTTAAAAGAAGCTTAAGTCAACAAAAGGTGTTGTATAACTGGTGAACTATGGTCATCTTAAGATTTGACCTTATAGTGTAATTGATTCACTTCCTATCTTGTGTAATGTGATATATTATCAAACAGTTCATTCCCCTTAGTATTTATTTATTTAACAGCTTTTTATTGCACTGAAATCCTAATACTAATGTACAAGGGCGAACTTAATTCCTTAAAGACATTCTATTAGAACTAATCTTTGGGAGTGTGGTTGAAGATTGCGGGGTGCATTAAAATTAAAATAATATTGCAAAAAAAATAATTACATAGAACTGAAACGTTCGAAATCCGCTAAAATTTGGCTGGTTAGAGCTCTTGTGTACCCCATTTTTTTGTATGCTACGGTGACGTGATCCCTACGCGAAACTGTAAAAAAAAGAATTAATATTCTAGATGTGTTAGATACATCCATCTAGCGCCTGGTAGTTCAGGGGAAAATCGATGGCAAGAGGATGCGTAGTAGGTCTCCGATAAGATGGACTAACCAGGTGAAGTCTGCAATGGATCATTCTCTACATGAGTTCACCAGGAAAGCTACACGTAACACTACAGTAATAATAGAGGATGTTTGTTATTTGATAATAAAAAAAAGCATTGAACATATTTAATTAGGTATCACCGTTGTTTTTGTTAACTTGTAACTCGAAGAGCACGTTAATCCCGATTCCACTAATACCAACTTGTGGAATCGTTAATAAATTGTCTTTAAAAATTGTCATTAAACCTTCGCCAACCCGTCTGGCCAGCGTGGCGAATGTTGGCCATATTTTCCAGAAATATCTGATAGGCACATCTCCAACAGTAAAGATCTATGATGAAGACACGCTTTTAATAGCCTCAATTAAAATCTTGTCTACTTGACTTGTCAAATGGAAGTACTTGATGAATTAATCTTAGAAATAAATAAACGTAATGTGTATAATTGTTCATAATTATGTGAAATATGAATTAATGTTTTAAACAAAGGTCAAGAGTTGAGAGTAATAAAGTCATTAGTGACGGATCTCGCAGGAGATATGCAATACACAGGTTCTTAGCAAATGTATCAAATAACACGACAATTTGTAATGTCAGTTAACTGACACCTTAGAAGTATAAGAAACTGACAAAAATGTTCCATTTTAAATTCATCATCATTTTTTTTAACTTTATTGCACAAAATCACAAAGAGCTAACATAATGTCGTTAGACATTCTCTGCTTGTTACCCTGTTAAGGACAATAAGAGAGTTTTAGTGGCAGACAAGGAAGCAAAAAAAAAAAATTCTTAGATCTAGGAGAATGATCTTAATCCTAAGACCTAATATGTAATATACCTATAATTAACACCTACATACAAATACTATATAATAAATACATACTAATAAAAAAAACTACTTAATGATATAAATACCATACAATAAGAAAAAATAAATAAATGGAGGCATTATTGTGGATGTAAAAACATGACGGACCCTAGAACAGAGGTCTGGACCTCCACTGTTGGAGATGGGCATTCCAGAAGAAATATATCTGGAGAATTTGGCCTTCACTCGCCATGCTGACCAGACGGGTTGGCGATGATATGATGACACTTATTAACGATTCCACAATTATTAGTGGAACCGGGACCGACGGCCTAACGTGCTCTCCGATTTAAGGAAGGCGCCAAAATTGATTAAAACCTAGTAATTAACCTTTATATCAAATTCGTAATTATTGGTGTAGCGGTTAAGTCCGTGGATTTAGACTCAGGATCACAATAATTTATTTAATATATTTGTAATATTTTTTTGAGTTTGGTACGCTAGAGACATCGACGAGATTGCCACTTGTCATGATGGGCCTATAGTAAAGTTGGCTAAATATGAACTCACTCCATACAAAAGCGTGGTTTCTGACCACCCCTTAAGGGTTGTGATGATGATTTTAAGGAAAGCGTTCTTACAACCGTTCCACCACTGCTATCACAATTTGCTCAATATTTGCATAAATTAATCCCAAAATATGTGTGTGTTGTAACACACAGCTAGACACACTTTCATAAGCTCTGTCAACACTTAGCCATTCGGCAAACATTTCCAATAATGTTCGACCTGACACGAGGAAGGTGATAATAGCTTTTTCTAACACAACCTATTTTAAACTTGATTTTATTTTGTAACTTGCAATAAAACTTAATTTATTAGAAAAAGGTGGTGGCTCAGTTTTAAGAACGCCTTCCTTAAATTCAAAGAAAGAGATATACACTTTTCTAGGTACCATGAGGACCCTCAGCCAAGATGCCAACGTATTAGCCTTCCTATACACAGGGGAAATGTTGTCTTCCTATACACAGGGGAAATGTTGTCTTCCTATACACAGGGGAAATGTTGTCTTCCTATACACAGGGGAAATGTTGTCTTCCTATACACAGGGGAAATGTTGTCTTCCTATACACAGGGGAAATGTTGTCTTTTTTATTTACGAGTATAGATAGTTTTTTTTTAATAGGTTTAGTTTATATTTAATTTTATTTTTGTTATTAGTTATTTATTATTTCTTCCTTATTTATTTTTCTTTGTGCCTTTGAATAAGTTTTTTTACCATTTCCTTACTTTCTTTTGTCGTAGATTTACTAAACCATCATTCCCTTATTACTTTGAGGTCCCGGTTACACTAATATCAACATGTGGAAAAGTTAATAAATTACCATCAGACAGACCCTTCGAAATCCGTATTCCTTGATCCTCCCATCATGACAAGTGGCAAGTTCATCGATGTCTTTAGCGTACCAGAATCGAGAAATGCCCCAAATAAATGAAATATCTTTTGATCTCGACAAGGAATCTAGTACGCTAGACCACGGAAGATATTTCATAAGCATACATGGAAACCAGTATTGATATCCTGCACTTCTCTCTAAAATAGTAAAATTAATAAAATTATTCAATAAATTAAAATATATATATACCTAGGATATAACAACTATTCTACAAAATAAACTAAGGGCTTACATTATCAAATATTTTATATATCTTTTTAAATCATCAAACACAACTAAACTACAACCCAACAAAGTTTAAAATTGTCTTCCGCAATTACTCTCATACCATTTCTATGGATAAAATTATTTCCCTATTGAATAAAGTAGAATGTGTTCGTCCATTCATGCTCATACAAAGTCAACACTCAATCAAAATAAACTTGCCGTGAATCAATGAACAAATTGAACGACAAATATTACTCAATAAATCAATACTTGTCATTTTATGACTTATTTAACTTAACGGTAAGTCATTGCCACCATTTTTTGGTGTCACAATTGGGCATGAATGACATCATCCATTTCGGGCTATTATTGTACTACTTGAGGTGTAAAAAGTAAAGTATCATCACGACCGTTTCCCTTTCGGGGTGGTCAGAAACCACGCTTATAAATAAGCGTATTCACATTTAACCAACTTTACTATAAGCCAATCATGACAAGGCAAGCTCGTCGATGTCTCCAGCGTACCAAACTCGAGAAATATTACAAATAAATTAAATATTATGCAAATATTTTTGTGTCCCGACCAGGAATCGAACCCGGTACCTCCGAGTCTAAATCCACGGACTTAACCGCTAGACCACGGAGGCACTTGAGCTGTAAAATGAAAAAAATATTGTAAATACTTCTTTTATTGATAAGACTAATACAGGTTGATTTTGTACTTACTCTAGACTAATACGTTAATCTATTGATAACAACAAACAATTTCATGACGAGTGTAGGACACATCTATTTTTTTTATTTTTTGGCTTATTATATGACAATGCTATTATATACCTGCAGCACGTACATAAATACACTTTTAGTTCTATAGTCCGACTTTCATATACGTGAATTGGTATTGTGCTACGTTAACATCCCCCAACTGTAACAGAATTTAAGACTATGTTAATCAATTATAAAACTACAATAACGAAATCTACAAAATGTTTTTAAAAAGTAAATTATTACAAATAAAAAATAGTGTCTTCATCACGACCGTATCCAACCACAGTTTTGTGAGGAGCGAGTTCACAAATAGCCAATTTTACTATAGACCCATCATGACAACTGGCAAGCTTTTTGTGTTGTCGACCAGGTTCGAACTCAGCAACCCCGCGTTTAAACTAAACCTTAACCACTAAACTACGGAGGTTGTCTAAAATAATTAAAATAATAAACCTCTACATAAAGAAATGTTTCCCAGAAATAGTTCCAAAATGCCTTATGGCGTTATAGCTCGCCTATGTACTAGGTTTTTAAGTGCAATAAAGTATTTAAAAAAAAAAAAATTAGTTTCAAAAAGACTGGCAATATTGCCAGCCATCTCCAGACTCATTCGTCGTAAATTATTATTAAATACTAAAGTTCGTATAAGGTAGCAGTCGTATGGTATAACGCGGACGTTGCGTGACAAATCATTTTATTCAAGGGAGTGAAAAGATGTTAAGATTGAACAGTGTTATGCAGTTGGTGTAACAATTATTTTGTTTATAATTATATCAACGGATATAAAAACTTAATACCAAATTAATGATGGCCTGGCGCCTTTCCACCTTTCCTCAACGTATAATTACCCAGACGCTTCTGCACTAATAGCCGAGAACCCCAAACGGCGGAAATATACTTACGGCTTATTGAAGCAAATTTGAATTAAAATAAATTTAGTCGAAATAAAAACTATTATATAAATAAATCTTAACCTAATAAAAATGATATAATAAAATATTATGGATATATTTCAAAATATTTTATGAGAGTAAATTTTTCAAGAGGGCTTCAATTCCTAAATTAAAAAAAAAAAACAACGCTAACCGGTGAACAAAACGGTTAATTTAAAAATAAAATACTTATTCTGTATTTAGTATAAAGTGTTAAATAAATCTCCTAAATATTTAAATTAAATTATATATAAACTAAACCTAATACAAAATGAACTATAAACAGAAAATGTGTAGAACACATGAAAAGATGGCTAATATTATAAAACAACAATTTATATAAAAAAAATTAAATCGTGTCAGCTGTCTGTTTCTTATTATTTTTAGACGACCCGCAGTTCTTGGATGTCTAAAAAATAAATAAGAACAACCAAAGTTTAAAATGTCATAGGATTACCTAATTAATATAATATTAAATATACATATAAGTCATTTACATTATTCTCAACGGTTTTTCTAATCAAGTTTCCTACGTAGTCGATAGTTGCGATTGCGACAAACTTATATTAGTTATAAATTATCCATAAGTGTAGGAACTAGGCCCGGTTGTAAGAACTCTATCCAATCCAAAAAAAATAGCATCTCTATCTATCGGCTAATTTCTTGGAAATAACTAAAACACTTGTTTAGGCGTATTCAATTATTTTTTTGTAAAATAATACATTTCAAGTCGAAAAGCTATGTGAAATCTGCCAAGATGTGTTTTGGCAGCACATGTCAAAAGTCCTATTGTAACGATTGTATTACATGCGGCCAAGGAATAAATATTGTTGGCTGCAATCGACATCCTTTGCCTTGCACATATTTAAGACGTCACCTGTCAAAATATGTGCAAGGCAAAGGATGTCGATTGCAGCCAACAATATTATTCCTTGGCCGCATGTAATACAATCGTTACACTATTGAATTTCATTTTTTTCTATTGCAATGATATGTCCACTACAAATTAAAGAAGAATTTTTCACGAAGCCCACGTCCGGGTGACTGCAGCTGCCCTGAGTTTCTTATGGCTGGATGTCACATGTGACGAACAAAGTGTATTAACACATATGGCACCCCAAACCAGTGCACAGCTTCGTTTATATAGATTCAATGGCATCCCGTCTGACATTATTAATATTATTAACCGGTACCAAAGTGATGGTACTGTTTAAATTTTGAGTCGTAAAACACGCACGTAGGACAATAAAGAAGTAGCCTGTCATCGTTTTGTATAAAATTAGTAATTTTTTTGGCATTCAACGTTCTTGACCTTTTCTTAACGCACCTGTTTATAACACACCACATCCGCTATATATCAATCCAATCGTGATTTTTGTTTATTAAATATGTTTAATTGTTACATGAATATATATTTAAAATCGAATTAGGCTTTTTGTATTTTGTTGTTTTATTGTTTATAATATTATCGCGCATTCAAATAGTTCGTTATTTATGTATTTTTATTTATACATAGTATTATCGTGGAAAATGTTGACCAAAATTCTATAACAGATATTTTCAATCAATGAATTAAAACATAAATTAAATTTAATATATTTTATTCAACGCATAACTGTCATGGCTCCCAATAGGTCGAGCCTAAAAGACCTAGTGTGGGACCACCAACATTACCTGTACGCTAATTTATTTCTTTGGTTCAATAAACTTTTTATTATTTTATTATTTGAGGTATCTGAAATCCCATAATTAATTTACAAATACTAATAATACATAATTACATATTACTTAATAAAATTATGTATATTTTATATAGTTAATATTACATAAATACAAATTCAAATGAAGGTAGAATATAAAAATGTTTGCTCTTTAATAAATTCTAAGTAATATATTAATAGTTTTTTATTTTTATTATTATTTATTGAGGTACCTGCGAATATAAAAAACAGAATATATTGACTGTTAAATATAAACTATACTATTACTACAAATAAAAATATAAAAAAATAAAACTAAATATAGAATTATAAAGAAATATATTGTAAAAGTAAAGTATCATCACGATCGTTTCCCTTTCGGGGTGGTCAGAAACCACGCTTAAAAATAAGCGGATTCACATTTAGCCAACTTTACTATAGGCCAATCAGACAAATGACAAGTGTCAAGCTCGTCGATGTCTCTAGCGTACCAAACTTGAGAAATATCACAGATAAAATAAATATTAATTAAATTTATTTGTTTAGATTAATAATATTATTGTGTCTCGACGAGGAATCGAACCCGGTACCCCCGAACCTAAATCAGCGGACTTAATCGCTAAAGTGGCATTTAATAATAATTATAAAATGCTTTAATTTATCAAATATATCGCCTAAATATACCGCCTCCGTGGTCTAGTGGTAACAAACGTTGCCGTGAACTCGGGAGGTCGTGGGTTCGATTCCCACCGGGGGCAAGTTGTACATTGTATAATTTGTCTCGGTCTGGGTGTTTATATGTATAATATGTATATATTTACAAAAAAAAAAAAAGTATAATATGTAGTTTATCAACCATCTAGTTTCCGTAACACAAGCCTCGTAGCTTACCACGGAAATTAGATGGCACTGTGTGACCTGTCTGGAATTATTTATTATTTATTATTATTTATTTATCAAATATATCAAACCATTTTAAAAGTAGAAAAGCGGCAAAATTTCCTACAAATAAATAATTTGCTAAACAATTAATTATTGTTTAAATGTTTCTCAATTAGTGAAATCTACAAAAGTCTGAATGTCACGAAAATTACGTAAAAGTCGTTAGCGGCCGGTTTTGAGATGAAACAAAAGATTAATGATTTTAAATTTATAGTTATTATTATATTTTTAATTTACTAAAAAGATTTTATTAATGATATCTTTCTGTAAATTATATATTAAAGTACAATTATATATAGTTTTTGAATAATCTGTATTGATGCGTTTGCGAGAGGATGCACTGACCAAGTCTTTTCGCTCCGCAATATCACAGAGAAGTTTTTGGCCTTAAACCAGAAGGTTTTCTGTGCTTTTGTGGATTTGGAAAAGGCTTTTGATAGAGTTGTAAGAAAGAAGCTTTGGGACATATTGCCGGAGTATGGAGTGAATGACAAACTGCTACAAGCTATACAGTCCCTGTACAAAGGCTGCAAAGCTTGTGTGCGGGTGGAGGGAGGTATGTCGCCTTGCTTTGAATCCCAAATGGGCGTCAAACAGGGTTGTGTGCTTTCTCCTAGATTATTCACTCTATATCTCGACAAATGCCTAAAAAGAGTGAGAGAGAGTGACTGTGGGATAAAGATGAGTGATCTAGTGGTGAACTGCCTGCTTTATGCAGATGATGCTGTTCTTATGGCATCGTCCGGACAACAACTGCAATCACTAGTCACAAGAATGAAGGAGGGATGTGCAGAAAAAGGACTCCGTTTGAATGCGAGAAAAACCAAGGTACTAGTGTTTGAAAGAAGAAGGATGACAACCGTGACGATAAAGATTGATGATGAAACTCTAGAACAAGTAAATGAAATTATATATCTGGGCAGTGTTTTCACTGCGGATGGGAAGTACGATTGGGACGTTGAAAGAAGAGTGAACGCGGGAAATAGTGTTAACGGTGCCCTGGGGTCACTGATCGGCAGTCGAAATGTCAGTGACAAAGCTCGGCTCGCCATACACAATGCCACAACACTGATGTATGGAAGCGAGACGTGGATACGTCAGAATACGCATGAGAGTAGGGTTAATGCAGTAGAAATGCGGTCGTTGCGGCGGATATGTGGCGTCACTTTGGCGGACCGCATACGTAACGTCGAAATACGGAAAAGGGTTGGTATGAAGGAAAGCATAGGGACAAAAATAAGGAAAGGCATGCTACGATGGTTCGGGCATGTTGAAAGGATGAGCGATGAAAGATTGACGAACCAGATATATAATGCGAAAGTTGTGGGTAAAAGAGGCCCTGGCAGACCGAGACTCACATGTCACGATCAAATAAATAAAACACTGACTGAAGGTGCATTAAAAAGTCTTCGTAACCAAAGGGCATGTATGAAGAGGTTAATGAATGTCGACGAAGCGAAAGAAGTATGTCGTGATCGTGTCAAATGGCGCTCAATTGTCTCTGCCTACCCCGCAAGGGATCTGGCGTGAAGATATGTATGTATGATGCGTTGATGTCTTTTCTATAGTAAATATAGGCAAGGATATATGTTATCTAAACAGCTGACGAAACAGGCTGGCAATTATTTATGCCAACATATTAAATTAGCCCAGCTATACACAGGGAAATATCTCCTTGGGACAATATCTAATTAGACGTCTATTTGAAGGTATTTTTATAGATGGACGCATTTATTTTTTTTGGTTTAGTTTCTATTTAAATACTTATTTTTATATATTATATATATAATAAGGTAAAAGAAGCTTCATCTATATGTATGTGTGCATGTATATCTGTCTGTCTGTCAGTCGTTTACGCTTATATTACAGGATCAATGATAACATGTGTCTTTGTGCAATAAAGTATTAAATAAATAAAACTATTTTGATGGAATTTTTAAAAAATGTTATTGGTACGCAGGGACGGACATACTTGCAATGTGCTATATAACGACATGTGAAGTTACAGCCATATATCTTTATGTCTGTGTAATCCGCCTGTACACCTATATTACTAAACAGAGTTTGATGATTTTTTCCAGAAATAATCCTTGAATTTGAGGATTTAATATGGGATGTAAGATGTAAAAATATAAACGTGACATGTAGCTCTACGACCACCTGAAGGGTTATTTGCTAACCACTAGAATTATTACACTGACAACGCAAGGTCTAGTATAACATACGAGTATAATCTACCTAAAGATGAATAAAAACAATTGTTTAAATAATTTCGACACCACATAAAGTAGCAATCAGTCTGTCAAAGTTTTAATCAAGATAAATCTTTCCTTTATATTGATGTGGTAACTCCGCACAAAGGGCCCGCCTATCGATCACTGCTCAACAAAAAAAATAGCCTATCATTATTTTTTATTGTTTCACAGTAACTTGTCACGCGTTTATTGAATTCGCACATAAATTTCATCATGACTAAATAAAAAAATACTTACAGAAGGCCGCTGCATAGTCAGCCGCACGTCTTAAACGCAACAATTGCGCGGAGATCAACATTAATCACCACTTCATGCCATTTACAGTCGAAACGATAGGTCCATGAAACGCGGAGCCTCTGGCGGTCTATAGTTTTAATTTTTAGTTTTTTTTTGTAGTCTCATTAGTTTAAAATAAATTATTATTTGTATACTAAATATAGATTAAGTAAAATTGTTACTAACAATTTATGGATGTAAAGTCCGAAATAAAAGTTTATTATTATTATTATTACAGCCCCTAGAACACAGCATCCTTGACCTCCACTAAGATGAAATAGGTGAAAATATAATTAAAATGCGTGTAATTATGATTATTTCCCGATATTGTCGCTTCTTGTCAACCTTCGAATATTTTATGGTTGTCTATAATTAACAATGATTCTCTTTTTAATATACCATATAATATTATCAATTCAAGGTTGACTAGAGCTAATTTTGAGGATGACTTAAAGTTAAATTTAATGTCAAATACTTCAATTTAAATTCGTCGCTGTAAAAGAGCTGTGTCAATTTATGAAAATATATAAATTAAATATTAGGTTTAGAAAAATTCATGAAAATGGGTCAAGTACTTCTACTTGTATGCGGTGCATGTTGCTGGAGCAAGTTACTTGCGCGGCTTACTTGCGCCGGTGTGGTACAAGCTAATGTATGCTAGAGTCGGACCCGCACACTACTTATAGGGTATAAGGAGGCTAAGAGAAGGCCTAAACGGCGGATAATAATCGAGGAATTGCGTCTCCCGAACTGTGCGCACTAAAAGCTACGATACTGACATCTTGTATCGGGGCTTTGCAATGGCATGTCATTCCAAGATATATACGTCATCATTTTCATCATTACAGCCCCTAGAACACAGCGTCCTAGACCTCCACTGTTGGAGATGGGCTTTCCAGAACATATATCTGGAGAATTTGGCCTTGCTAGCCAGACGCCTTGGCGAGGATACGATGTATTTTTTTAATGACAATATATTAACGATTCCACAAGTTGGTATTAGTAGAACCAGGGCCGACGGCTTAACGTGTTCTCCGAGACACAGGAACGGTGGTGTTGTAAATCTAAGACAAATGTACTTAAGAAAAGTGTATTTCTCATTGGTACATGCCGGGTGGGTTTGAACCGACCTTTTATTTATTTAAGGAACTTGTTCATACAACCGAGCCACCACCGTACGTGCCGAGGGAAATTCTTGTGCAGCAAGGACAACGGTGCCGTCCACTGAAGCTTCTCGTACTGCTATAAATGTAATCACACAACGTAAAGTTGTATTGTGCAATATACCAATATATATTAACCTAATATATATTTATTTCCTTACTAGGATCCTTACGAGATATTCCCACGACAGCCTGACTCACTTACTTTCCCTTTCCAATCGTGATTGATTAATATCGGGGACGCGCCATCTGTCGGTGAATCTATGGCTGAGGAAAGTGTCACGGATGCTAAAGTAACATTAAGGTTCTGAATTTGCATATTTTTTTTTAAATCTTTAATATACTTAAGTTTTATTCGAAGTAAAAGTAAAAATAAAATAGATTTAAAAAAATCATATTTAGATTTTTAATTTTAAAAACTTTATTGCACAAAATATTAAATTCTCGTTCATAGGCAAGTTTAATGCCGGTTAGGCATTTTCTAACTTACCTTTGGGAAAGTGAGAAATCATTGGCAGTGTTGCATGCAAATAAATGTACGATTACCTATTATAATATACTTTCCTAAATTTATAAATATTATATTATAATTCTTAAATTTATAATTATCATCAGGTGGGCGCGATGTCACATGCCATGTCCTGTTCAAAATTAAAAAAATGTCGGCTTTATATGATCTTTATACGATGATAGCTTAGATTAACCGGGGTGGTCAGAAACCACGCTTTTTTTTAAAGAAGCGGATTCACGTCGATGTCTCTAGCATACCAAACGCGAGATATAAAAAAATAAATTAAATAAATTATTTATTTATTTATTTATTTAAAACTTTATTGCACATAAATTACAAAGGCGTGACATAATGTCGCTTGACATTCTCTGCCTGTCAGACCTTCGGGACAACGAGAACATTTATGTGAGGTAGGTGCAATATATCAATTAAAATTAAATATATTAAAAATATACGTCTATAAACTAATAAAATTACATACGAATTTATACACACATACATATATAAACTACATAAATAAGTTATACTATTTATATACTACATAAACATAAATAAGGTACTACGTACTTAATGATAACCGATGATGTAGGATAATAATAAGCAACAATCAATGAAAATTTTATGAAAATTATGAACCCAAAAAGTGTCTGTAAACTAATCTTTTAAATATAGCTCTGTTTGGAGCATCTTTAACCTCCGTCGGTAGGTCATTCCAAAGCCTTGCAGCCACAACTGCAAACGACTTGGACATAAAAGCGGAGTGGTGAGAGGGGATAGCAAAAGTAGTATTAAAGGAAGAGCGAAGAATTCTGTCATGATGCGAACCAAGCAAAGTGAAGCTGTCTTTAAGGTATTTGGGGGTCACAGGCTTGTATAATATGGAGTATAGTAAGCAGAGCACTCTGCTATTTCTTCTACTGCGAATATTTAACCACTTCAGCTTTTCAATTATATGTGTCCAGGAATCGCACCCGGTACCTCCGAGTCTAAATCTACGGATTTAACCGCTAGACTACCGAGGCAGTAGAGTAAATACTTATTATGTATATTTTGTTAAATTCTTTGTAGGTAAATTTTAGCGTCAAATACACATAAATGCCCACGTATGGCAAAAGGTGTGGGCGGAGTTTTGTCAAATGTCAAACGAGAAAGTGTCACAGATACATCAATGTTACCTATGAGATGGAGTCCAAGTGCGTTTTGCCATTCACGTGATGCAACTCCTATTGTGATAGACCATTTGTATGATTATATAATTGTATTGTTTGTATTGGATGCTACTGGAGTTATAGGTTAACCGGTATCGAATAACAGGTAATTGTTATCATAAGGGTCTTAGAATATTAACGCCTTGAAACAAAGTGCGCACGATAAATAAAGCACGTTTTACTGAGCCATAACGGCTCGGTTACTGAACAACCCGTGTCAGTGTCAAGGTCCTTTTAATAGGTTCAGGATTTTTATTTCAACATGCTTTTTGTCTAATTAATTGGTGTCACAATGCTTTGAAAAAGGAAGATATTTTCGAATATAACATTAATATAAGTAAGCCACAGCCGAAAGCGCAGTCTGGCAAGCGGCGCAAATACGTAGCTATAATCAAAGACTACGTGTTTGTGCCGTTTGCTGTAGAGACTTTAGGACCGTGGGGTCCAAGCGCTAAAACATTTTTAAAAAACATCACCCCTCGTCTAATTGTCTGCTCTGGGGACAAGGGGGCTGGTTCTTTCCTCGCCCAGAGAACCAGCATAGCGATTGGAAATGCGACCAGCGTTCACCATGCCGCGCGGATACGATTTATATTTAAATTTGTTTTTTTGTTGTAGTTTATTTTTATAAATTACAAGTTACCTAAATAATAAAACTCGAAGTAGTACAGATTTTAAAAAATATAAGTAAGCTATTTATTGCCTCACAATTGAATGTTGTTTATAAAGCTATAATTCTATGCGTCATTATTCTATGTACAACATTTACTATTTCATTAATGTGTACCTACCACAAAATTATTTAACTGTGTCTCTCTTCCACTGTTAGCCCTGTTTGTCTTGACAGCTAAGTCTGAGTCGTGGCTACAAAGTGAAGGCATTCGTTCGCCACAAGGGTCTGTGGTGGAGCTATCGAGGGGGAAATGGGCGACGAAGACAGCGGCAGCTGGATCGGCGACTGGAACGGCGGGAGGGTCGAGGGTCCTTAGGACTAATCAGAAGATTGAGCCTCGACGTGATTGGGATGTTGGTGTCTTTGAGGACACTCTGGGGCGAGGCCTCTTCCATAAGGATTTGAGGTCATAAGAGCAGGGTAGTTGAAGTTCTCAAAGCTTCTTTTACGCAGTTGGAAATCTCGTGTGATGACTAATTAGGTGCAGAATTTTTAGCTTTAGTTAAAAAGACCGCCCTACGGCTTTCTGAAAAAATGACACAAGCCATTCTATACTAGTTGCGAGTTGGCTAAAATCTAAAATTCAAATGGCATCATCTATATTTGGCTATTTTTCCAGTACTTCATATATTCATTCATTTATTACAGCCCCTAGAACACAGCGTCCTAGACCTCCACTGCTGGAGACGGGCCTTCCAGAACATATATCTAGAGAATTCGGCCTACACTCGCCACGCTGGCCAGACGGCTTGGCGAGGATATGAAGTCAATTTTTATTGACAATTTATTAACGATTCCACAAGTTGGTATTAGTGAACCGGGACCGACGGATTAACGTGCTCTCCGAGGCACGGGAACGGTGGTGTTGTTAATCTACGACAAATGTACGTAAGAAAAGTGTATTTCTCATTGGTACATGCCGGGTGAATTTGAACCGACCTTTGTAGGATTCATGGAACGCGTTCATACAACCGAGCCACCACCGCGCCGTTGCGTTGTAGTACTTATTGTGACGTAATTCTTTTAGTAGTGAAAAGATTTTGTTGAAAACCTTCTCGTACCAACTTCTACTGCGTAAATATGAGTTTAGAATAAATAAAAAATAAAAACCTATTATTGTCACATAATAATAACTTATAGCTAAAACAGTAATTTAGGAATATTATGATAACGTCTCGGAATATCGACTGTCGCTTAATTATCGCATACTGTATGACGAGTATAGCTTATCGCCCCGCTTACTGGGTATCGTGGTAAGAGGCACGCGGCACCGTGTGGGCGAGCGGAATCGGTAAAAATAATTAGTGAGCCGCAATTTGTTACCACTGATTATATTTTTTTTATTATAACTTTTTACAATTGCCTAAAGTTGTGCAAATTTGGAAGGCCATTTATACTGAACAAGCAAGATATAAATACTGCATTAAATATATATACAACGAAGATGTACTAATTAACGTTGCCTTGAAATTTAAGCTATAAATAAGGCAGTCGTTATTTAATGGCAGTGTTGACCCCTATTACAACACGAAAAACTAGATCTAGATTTCCAATTTATGAACAAATTATAATGTTACAAAATATTAAAATTGTATATTTATTACTGCCTTCATGGTATTGTGGTTAAGACAATAGATTTAGACGCGGAGGTACAGGGTTCGATTCCTGGTCGGAACACAATAATTTATTTAATTTGATATTTTCGAGTTTGGTACGCTAGAGACATCGACGAGCTTGCCACTTGTCATGATGGGCCTATAGTAAAGTTGGCTAAATGTGAATCCGCTTATTTATAAGCGTGGTTTCTGACCACCGAACGGGAAACGGTCGTGATGATACTTAACTTCTTTTTTTATAATTCTTATATCTTTGTTTTATTGTGGTCGTTGCAAATGCTAACGTTCTTTCCTAATTTTAATCATTTATTTGCGAGAGATATTTATGTCATATGTCAAAGTTCAACATTCTGAGATTAATAGTATATACGCGAAATACACACATCAAAAAAGTCTAGGGATCAAGCATGTTTATGCGGATTTCTTGTGATTGAGATGTGGCTTTGTAATAAATTTATGATTTTATAAATTTATATGGATCCTTTTTGGTGCATTTCATAATTTAAAACAGGAACTGTCAATCAAATTCGAGTAAAAGATGAAAATCAGCTGTCAATATTTTCCCTATAAAAACATAAGACGCATTGAAGACATTATTAGTGCTACTGTTTCCATACTACTGATTAAAACCAACGTTATTATGGAGCGGCGACGTCATTTAAACAGGGAAGAAATGATCAGAGCCGTGGGAATGATAGAAGCTGGTTCCCGGCAACGTACTGTGGCTTTAGCTCTGAATACAAGTCAGAGTGTTATCAGTCGACTTTGGACACGTTACCGAACCACTGGTACCGTGGCTGAGCGCCATGGAGGACGGTATCGCTGCACCACACGGAGACAAGACCGATACATTCAAATCACAGCTCGAAGAACTCCAACAATAACCGCCATGATGTTAGCCGTGAGCCTTCATCGCTCTTCAGGGAACTTAATTAGCGACCAAACAGTCAGAAACCGCTTGCATGAAGTGAACCTTCATTCCCGAAGACCGCTACGGGTACCACCTATAGCAATGCACAATCGTAGGACTCGATATCAATGGGCTCTTGAACACAGAAATTGGACAGAAGAACAATGGCGTTTCGTGTGCTTTTCTGATGAGTCTCGTTTTGGTATGAGGCCGGATACAAGACGTATACGACACTGGAGAACCCCTGGACGCCAACAGCGATTAAAATCCTGCCAGGAAGTCCATCCTTATAGTGGTGGAACCATCATGGTATGGGCGGGTATTTCGATCGGCGGAAGAACTGAGTTGATTTGGATCAGAGGCAACCTCAACGCTCAAATTTATGCTGAGACGGTTGTATCAGACGTCATCGTTCCTCTACAAGTGCATATCGGTCCCTTATTTCAGTTAATGCATGATAATGCACGACCGCACACCGCAAGAGTTGTAAGACAGACTCTCGCCGCAGCTAACATCAATGTCCTGCCCTGGCCTGCTCAGTCGCCAGACTTGAACCCGATTGAGCATGCATGGGATATTCTTCAGAGAAGAGCTCTGCCGAATATGGAGGGTATCCAGTCGCAAGAAGACCTTTTTTTGTTGTTGCAACGAACATGGGCGGCCATTCCACAGCGTGATTTGGATGAACTCATTTTGAGTATGCCAAACCGATGTTCTTGTGTTGTTAGTGTTCGCGGTAGAAACACGGATTATTAATTGTTTAAGTTACCCAATAAAATTAAAAAAAAAACTGTTATTTCAGTCTTTTTTTCGAACTTTAATGTTAGTGGTTCAAATGTCAAAAATCCCTTTATTAGGAAAATGGCAATTTTTTTTACTAATGCAAAGGTGACTTGGTTTATCGTTACTGTAGACAAACGAAAACATTTTATTTGATCAATCCTTAAAGAAAATTTTAATGAATATCAATCAGGAGAAAAGTTATTGCAAAAATATATGTTGATCCCTAGACACTTTTGATGTGTGTATATGAAAATTACATAATACTGTTTGTAAAATAAAAAATGTGTTGTTACCAATGAATAACTATTTTAAATAATAATGAGCAATTTTATCCTAAAGTAGAAGTATCATCACGACCGTTTCCCCTTTCGGGGTGGTCTGAATCCACGCTTATAAATAAGCGGATTCACATTTAGCCAACTTCACTATAGGCCAATCATGACAAGTGGCAAGCTCGTCGATGTTTCCAGCGTACCAAACTCGAGAAATATCACAAATAAATTAAATATTAATTAAATGTGTTTATTTACATTAATAAATATGTTGTGTCCCGACCATGAATCGAACCCGGTACCTCCGAGTCTAAATCCACGGACTTAACCGCTAGACCACGAAGGCAGTTTTTCCTGAGGAGAGACTATTATCCTGAAATTAACATTTATGCGTTACCAAAAAAAATATATAATAGGTATGTAATTATTCACTATTTAGAAGGAACTGTTACTATATGTCGATTAAAATATTTAACAATATACCAACAGAAATAAAACAAGTTCCAGTAAATACGTTTAAAAAAGAGCTGTTTAAATTGCAGACAAAGGCCTGTTTCTATAATATTTGCTAATTCTTCAAACGGAATAGAGAGAAGACAAATTTCGAAGACAAATTTCGAAGACAAATTTCTAAGCATTCCATGGATTCACCGTACGGGTGCCGGGTCCATCGTGTGTGGGTAAGAGATGAGAAGAATGGTGTCTCAGGCTTGCGACCGACAATAGGCTGGTTTAAGAAAAGGAGGCCTCCTTTTTTTATTGCGCGATAATACGCTCACCATCCACCATTCTACTTCTCTCCCTACCCAACCAAATACTGTATGATTCCGTTAATACCGTCTTGGAAGCTCGTTCCATAAATGTATTGACGGCAGACCTGCTTAGGCCCAATTCTTTCAGTAAGTGAACTAAGTGAACTGGAACTGGAAAGACATTGTATGTTTTTTTTTTTTATAATTATTTTAAGACTATTATAGATCTTTACATCATCAGCATCATCACAGCCCATAGAACGCAAGGTCGTAGAACTCCACTGTTGGAGATGGGTCTTCCAGAAATGTTTGGAAAATTTGTCCTACACTCGCCATGCTGGCCAGACGGGTTGGCGAGGTTCTGATGTCACTTTTCTATTAATAATTTATTAAATATTCCACAAGTTGGTATAAGTGGAACTGAGGCGCGGGAACGATGTTGTTAAGAAAATCTATTTCTCTTTGGTACATGCCGGGGTTCAAACCAACTAATTTAGGCTTTTTTTAAGAAAATCGTCCTTACAATCGAGCCACCACCGCTCCGATATTGACATTAATTTAATTTATTAAAAATAACCATTTGTTAAATTAGTTAACAATGTAAGAAAATTAAACAATTTTTACATGCACCAACAATGGCGAAATGTGCAGAGCCAACTTACATACAATATTACTGTATGTACCACATTTATATCAAATAAACGATTTTGTATGTGAGTTTATATATTTTTAAGTAAAGACTTTCAAATGGTATCCTAAAATACATATAAATTAAAAGCTACCTAAATAATAAAATTAAAAATAAACTAAACAAAACCTTAAATTAAATAAACTAAAAGATAAACCTAATTAATATAAAAACTAAATACTTACAAATATATTGATTATAATCTCTACATGTCATCGAATCCAGGAGAAGATGAACCCAATGTTCCGAGGACTCCGGCGACGTTACCTCGTTGGATGGCAACACTGATCCTCTGAATAAGATATTCCCTACTCAAAGGATCACCTGTTGACGCTCGGATTTTATTATACATATATTTATCCTAAATATATCACTAATAACTCATACAAAACTTATTTAAACATTTGTTAATATACACTAATATACAGGTTTCAGGCCGCCCTTGACATTTGACATGATATTTTGGTTTTTTTCTTTAGGGAAAACCAGTTAATATATATAATTATAATTAATTCTATGATCATAAATACTACAAATCTTGTTTTCGAGGCTCTGGGTATTTAATATTTAGTCTGACATTTGGCTGGTTTTATCTTTTTTATTTCGTATCTCATCTAGAGATCTATGAAGCTTGCTAGAACTTCGCCTATAGTTCTGCCATCAGAATACAGCGAATACAGACCTTCACTGCTGGAGATGGGCCTTCCAGAATATATATCTAGAGAATTCGGCCTACACTCGCTACGCTGGCCAGACGGCTTGGCAAGGATATCATGTCAATGTTTAATGATAATTTATTAACGATTGCACAATTTGGTATTAGTGGAACTGGGACCAACGGCTTAACATGCTCTCCGAGGCATGGGAACGGTGATGTTGTAAATCTATGACAAATGTACGTAAGAAAAGTATTTCTCATTGGTATATGCCAGGTGGGTTTGAACCGACGTTTGTAGGATTTAAGGAGCGCGTTCTTTCAACCGAGCCACCACCGCGCCAGTTCTGTCAGCTAAGCTTTAATTAAATAAAAACAATTGAATTCAAGCTGTTTTATGGTACATTATCTTTACAGCTTGAGAATTACCCCCCAGCACGTTTTCAGACATGAAATTGTTCTAAGTGTAAAATGAGTCATATTGCACCAACTTAAGGTTCAGAATGCAGGGATATCGATAGACGGAGGGTTCACGAGCTCTCGGTCTAGCACTTGTATTAAATTAACTAAATTGCCCTCTGGTTTGCGCTGACATATCAAAGCATATAAATGCGGTAACAGATAAATATCACAGGTCAAATGAATCACTCACTCATTACAAAGCTCTAGCTGGGTTATTCTCAACATTACATACGAGTCACTTTTGAAACTACTAACTAAGTCATCTCAGACCCCCCCCCTTCCGGGGGAAGACGGGAATTTGTAACGAGGTGTTGGCCTCCTAACAAAAATAGCATTCGCTGCACGTAACTACGGACAGGGCGTGGGAACCTTTATTATAGGTTAAATTTAATACGAGCGGGCGCGGCGGAGGCCGCGGAAAGTCATCGTGATCAGGCTATCAAATCGCGCGCCATGCGCCGTGGAACCTCGGGAGGTCTAGCGTGCAGAGGGGCCAGATCTCTCACGAGTGGGAAATTTGACCCCTCCGCCCGTGCGAACATTCCCTTGGCTAGACGGCGCACGAACTCATCCAGTGTTTCCATCCGCAGATCGCGGAGAATGACGTCATTTCTCACATAGCGCGTGGCGCCGACAATGGTACGGAGTGTGAGGTTCTGCTGAACCTGTAGCCGGCCTCGTTGGGCCTGGGATGTTAAGGCGTACCATGCCGGAGCGGCGTATGTGAGACGAGAGCGAATATAGGCTTTATATATTAGCAACTTAGTGTGCAGAGCCAATGTGGATGTAAACACTGGACGTAGTTTGGCTCGGGCCAAACGTGTCGTGTTCACGGTGACTTTCACGTGGTCGCTCATGCTGAGGCGTCTGTCTATCGTGAGCCCTAGGTACTTGACCTTCGGGGCCCATGACAGATTTTCGCCATACGAAAGTTGCAAGTTAGACGATTATATACCAAATGTTTTTTTTAATAATATAATATTTATATCATTATACAAAGGTTAGTAAAATAAAAACGAGTGAATTGCTAATAAAATAGGTGGTAGGCGGACTAATGCGATCGTGGTAATTTACCCAGTGTGCCGCGGCCCAAACCCAGTAAAGTTTATCCACACATTTCGGGAACAGGCTTGAATTGCCGTCATGTCCATTCAAGCCGGCATAGTGTTAGGGGCTGATGTCTGCCATGAGTGTCTGATTCCAGTTGCTAACATTCTTAGACCTCGCGCGCCACTTACCGTCAGATCACATGTCGTGCTAGTATAAAAAAAATGTATTAGATTGTAATTTAAAGTAAAGAGTATCATCACGAACGTGGTCTGAGATGGTCAGAAACCACATATTTACAGCTGCGGTTTCGCATTTAGCCTTTTCTAAAGCTCATCATGAAAAGTGGCAAGCTCGTCGATGTTTCTAGCGTACCAAACTTGAGAAATATCACAAATAAATTTCCTAATCTACATCCAGAAGTTGAGAGATACAGGCTAATTATGACGATAATGAAATAAAATAGCAGGATTGTAACAATATTGAAACTTTTGTGTAAAATATATTTTTAAATTAAGTAAGAAAAAACTAAAAAAATATATATACAAAAACATTCAATTTTTTTTTTTATTACTTCTTTTTCTTAGTTCGTTAACTAAGAAAAAGAAGTCATAATGTACCTATACAATTCTACAACGCGCTTAGATAAACTTTACGCGGCGAACGAGTCTTCACACCGTAGCCAAGACTCAGACTTAGCTGTTAAGGCACGCAGGGCCAACGAGAGGAGAGAGACGGACGAGTATAGGGTTACAGTCCGTAGGCGCCTTGGGGTCTCCTTAGGAGGTCTTACGGTGATTCGGGCATGCGACCTCCCGCGGTGGCCCTTCAGGCTGGGGTCGTATCGTTAGGCGATTTTGCGATTCACAGTCTTAAAAAAAAAACTTAGATAAACTTTTGTCATTTTGGTAGTAATTTTATTCTCAGACGAGAATCGCGCCATTCTTACGAAAACATCTGTGCATCAAAAAGGTATAATGTTTCCGATTAGCGTGTACAACCTTTATTGAGGATCTTTGCCAGTACAGTTTATTATGTAATTGTATTCACTCGAAGCGAGAGAGATCCACAAACTAATCATAACCATAGTGACATTAAACATAAATATTGTTTTATGAGCCTATTTATTAAATAAATATAACAAGATGGGGCAAGAAGACAAACGGTATGAAAAATAAAGCTAGGACATTCGTCTCAGAATGAATTAGTCTATGACAGTGCTTTGCCGATTATGATTGTGTTCGAAGTGCAAATGCCATGGAAATGTAAGACGAATTCTCTAAAATTAGAATGTATGGATAAAAAAAAACAACCAATTCCCGCTCTATCTTATATTTGATCTCTTTGTGTATAATATATGTATATATACACATACATATACACGATAGGAACTCTTTATTTTATTTTTAATTTATAAACTTATGTTTAAATAGCATAAGATATATGTTTGTTGTTCCTATTAATATTAAATTAGATTAAGTACAATAATTTATTTTATGTTTTTAATACGTGTTTCATATTTTTTATTAAGCTTTTTGTTTGTCTAAACTTAGAATTTAATTTAATTTGATTTTATATTTTTTATATATATATATCTATACCACTTGTATTTTGTGCATGTTGTGGCACCTAAAGGTGGTACATTTATCGTTGAATTTATGTCCTAATTTTTAAGTAAGCAATAATGTAACCGACCACTGGTTGTCCTTAAATAAATAAACACCAACACATGCGGTTTTTTTTTCTTAATAGTCACTTTTTCTATAGATTAAGACGCGGAGGTACCGGGTTTGATGCATGGTCGAGAGCACGATATATTTTATTTGTGGTATAATCTAGACATCGACGAGCTTGCCATTTATAAATACCATCATAATGAATATAACACGTCTTAGAAATATATTTTTTGACAATTTATTAACACCTATGCATAAATTAATGATAAAATCGAATCGTCTGGCGCGAGTGTCGCAATAAAAACCCGACTTACGCTACTTTTTAAGAAGTTCTTGTGAGAAATTAACTTTGCAAAGCATTGTCCAAGGCAAATTTATGAAATGACAAACGGAGTTGGTTAGGCAATCGGTGTTAGGTTACCGTCACAATGGGAGCTAGTATCTTCAAAGATTAAGCTAGTAAATTTTGGAAATTTGTAAATAAAGTTAATAAGCATTACCGTGTTGTGTAATATAGCGAATTAAAACTTTAGGTGGCAGTAGGGTCTCGTCGTGTTGTACATGATGACGTCACATTTAACTTTTGAGTCCACGAAATATCACTGACAAATTTTATTAAAATCAGTCAACTTGTTTAGACGTAAAGACAAATCTAACAGACGGACAGATATTAGGTCGTATGGCCACATGTCGTGGTCACATATAGACGTCATATTGTCCTGACTTCCTAGTAATATTCCCGCCAAATTTTATCAAAATTAGACCAGTAATATAGACGTGAAAGACAGACAAACAGATATAATTAAACTTTTTAAACTTTCGCGCACGTTCATAATAGATTTTTATAATTTTAACGAGTCTTTACGCGATTTACCTTAGAGATTTACCTTACACCGCATAGCTTCAGTCGACACGTGACCACGGCCAATGCAACTTGGCTGAAACGTCAGGAGAAATATGTCTCTAAGGTAAATCGCGTAAAGACCCGTTAAAATTATAAAAATACATACATAATGTATACATCACGAGGGGCCCCTCAAATTTTGAATCTTATTATATACTAGCTGACCCGGCGAACTTCGTACCGCATAACAGTAATTAAATGTCGTGTTACTTATTAGCTGAACTAATTTATGATTTTATGGAAGAAATACAATGAGTATAAAATATTATGTTCAGTACTTTATTAAGATAGTAACACAAAACAGGGTCAGCTAGTAAAGTTATAAAAGATAAAATACATTGCAGAAAGATGAACAGAAAAGATAGTTTGAGTACTAGCTGCACATGTGACCCCAACTTTTTATTAGCCTATTGTTTATATAAAAATAACTTAACTAGAAACGCCCTTGAATTGAGTTTAGTTAGCAATTATTTTGAGATATTTTCAGTAAGAACGAAGGGCGTGTTTCAGATACGATCAGAAGTGGAGATTTAGATTTTTGTTTATATTTGCGGTCAAGGTGCTTTATTGTTTTAGATCTATAGACCAGCAGTAGAATTCTCATTATTTAGCCATTAACGCTTTTGGTTAGGTTGTAAGAATGCTTTCACATTTGTCATAAATTGCCTCCGTGGTCTAGCGGTTAAGTCCGTGGATTTAGACTCGGAGGTAGCGGGTTCGATTTCTGATTGGGACACAAAAATATTTATTAATGTAAATAAATATATATATTCAAACTAAAAACTTACATTTTAAACATAAATGATTATTAATAAAAATAAATCTAATTAATAAATAAAAATACAACTAAAACTAAAATGAGGAAAAAACAAAATAAAAAATATTTAAATAAAAAATGAGCTCCAAATCGCTGCCAATGGGTAAAGTGCCAAGGATACTGGCAGCATTGCCACGTTGAATGGCAATGCTGATCCTTTGGCCCAAATATTGCCCAGCCCTTTAATATTTAATTTATTTATGATATTTCTCGAGTTTGAAACGCTGGAGACATCGACGAACTTGCCACTTGTCATGATTGGCCTATAAGTTGGCTAAATGTGAATCCGATTATTTGTAAGCGTGGTTTCTGACCATCTAATCCATCCCATTTAAGGGAAATTTGTCAAAAACAATCGTAAATCACACCACCGTTCTCGTACGTGTGGTTCGGTTGCGAAATAGAGAAGAAGGGATAAGGGTGTGTGTCTTCCGAACATTCGTATAGTTTTTAGAACACACTCAGCGAGGCCACATCTTGCCGAAGCTGCAGCGATTCGAGAGTTTAAGACACTGTAGTGTCGTTCACAATCCGAATCACCTGCCTTTGCAGGATATTGAGAGCATCTGTAAGGTACTTAGCGGTATCATTTCAGAGGTGTCAACAGTATTCCATGTATGACCTTATAACGTGCTTTATAATGTAGTTTCAGTGGTTGAGATCTGAGCGTATTTCAACCCCAAGTATGTTCATGCTTGTAGTTTTAGTACAGAGCATTAAACTGGACAAAGACTGCACCCCACACATTAAGTTTGCAAAGGCCGTTAGGGAAGGAACATTGTCATTTTATAAATAAAGAAATATTTCCAGACAGGTCACACAGCGCCATCTAGTTTTCGTGGTAAGCTACGAGGCTTGTGTTACGCAAACTAGATGGTTGATAAACTACATATTATTATTTTTTTTTGTAAATATATACATATTATACATGTAAACACCCAGACTGAGAGAAATTATACAATGTACAACTTGCCCCCGATGGGAATCGAACCCACGACCTCCCGAGTTCACGGCAACGTTTGTTACCACTCGACCACGGAGGCGGTCAAATTTTACCGAGATTTACCGTATTTTAAATCAACTAGTAATTCTTTATTATAGAAGCTCCGTAAATTAAAGCGTCAAACCAAATTAGTCTAATTTACATTTAGCGATAACAAGCTCCGCCTTAATGACCTGAACAACCTTACCAATTAACCTTTAGGTACTAATTTTAATTATCATTAAATTAACAATGATTAATGCTTAATAATTTTCAATATTTCTGATCATCATCATCATCTGAGACTGTTCTATTGCAACTCACATCCAACCCCCACCAGCGACCTTCCTTAGGTCATGCGTACGCGGTACCTACTCTGGAACCAGTTTGCTCCATCGTTCGTCAGTTCTGT
The DNA here is from genome assembly GCA_910589645.1 of Tinea semifulvella. NCBI lineage: Eukaryota > Metazoa > Arthropoda > Insecta > Lepidoptera > Tineidae > Tinea > Tinea semifulvella. Next base: position 12,365,157 of record OU342592.1, on the reverse strand, counting down.
GGCGCATGTGTCGCGGTTGGAATTTAGAATTGGACATTGGTAGTATGACGTATTAATATACTGCGTGAAATTAATAAAGAGCAAATCCTAAATCCACCTAATCGCTGTCCTGTGACATGGTGCACAATAAAATGTGCTATAGCTTAATAAGGTCATAAACCTGGTTAACAAGATCAAAATTGCTAGAGAACTAATTACGGCACACTAATAAATAATCAAATCATTATTGGGTAAACAATCAAATTGAGTAATACTCGTAGATATAAATATATAACCAATCGTATATATAAATTTTTCAAACATTTATTCATTCACCTGTTTAGATTACTGTAAATGACTTGTCTATATTAACGTTTAGCCATGTTCTACTCTGATACATCTAACTAATCACCGGTGGCAGTATCAAGACAACTCTTATCCCGGACTGACTGAAAATTCACTTTGCTTGCTAATTTACGAATACTGCTATAATCGTATATATAGTATAATTTTGCTCCTGCCTCTCATTCATTCATTTTGTCTTAGGTAAATAATCATTAACCTATTGGTTTTCACTTATTTTTTTTTTTTTTTACTTTTGCTAGTCACAGTTCAATTGCACTATTAATTTAAATCTAATTACTATATTTTACTCTTATTTCTGTTTTAATTGTTTTGTCTAAATAATATAAAATCTCTTTGGCTTGTGTTCCACTATTGCTACTTTGTTTATATGTTTAATATAATAAGCTGTGATTTAAAAAAAAATAATAAAAAAAAAAAATAATAATATTTTAATATTATAATCTAGAATAGAAATAAAGACCTACGTATTTTTCATTTCAATTACTCAGTAATAAAATCTTAAGTTACGGTGCAGAGAAGTTTTCCTAAAAATATCGCCATTCATACTGAGCCTAATCAAGTAGGTAGCGAGAGGTCGACGATCGTGCGAACGTTGACTTACGTAATTCTTTCTCTCTCTCTTTTATCCCTCGGCTGTCAGATCAATTAATATTAACACTGCCCAGCCTTTAGGTATTTATCACAACGCATATCGCGATTTTCAGACGAGGCCTTATTCACCATACAGTTGTGTTTTGTTTTTCGGATAAAGATTTTTATCTTAATAAAAAGCGACCTTTTTTATTTCAAATAGATTCTACTAATGACATTCTACACTGACCATGGCGGTATGCCTTCGTCTCGGAGCCCGGACTGTCCACCCGCACCAGTGTCGATGCGGAGAACCAGTCGATCATCTCGGACACCACGGGCTTTCTTGTGCTAGAAGTGCTGGCCGCATTCTTCGTCACGCGGCTCTCAAAAACATCATCCGAAGGGCTCTTGTCACTGCTGGGGTACCCGCAATATTAGAATCATCTGGGATTGTGCGGAGCGATTAGCCTCGCTATACAGAGGGGAAATGTTGCCAGTCTCCTTGGGACTATCTCGGATGGGACGTCACTAGAGGACATTTTTTATTTATAGTTTAGTTTATTTTTAATTTTATTATTTAGGTAGCTTTTAAACTAATGACACCTGAAGCCTAAAAAAAATGATTTTTGACAATAACTCGCGGTATAGACATGTTGAGTATACCTAAGGTGTCTGGACATCGGTGTATATTTCTAATGATGAAGAAGCTAAAACAAAAATCAAAATACCAACGGATGAAAATAACGTGGGAACGTACCGTGATTGTATATTGTGCAATCTTCTCGTTCGGTCACACATCTGGCTAACCTCTGCTTCTTATTTCAATGGCATAAGACCATAGAACTAGGAAAGGAACTAGAATTGTTATACGACTCGTTTTGTGACATACTACATACTAGCAGATATACAGATTCGTTCACCGTATCTGCCACACGCCAAAGTAAAACAAACTACTGGCAATCAAACAGGCTCCTTCCGTTCATAATTTCTAACATTTACTGATCACAAAATTTGTTTAGAAGCAGAACAGCGATAACTAAATCTATTCTACGTTTTAAATTTACTTATTTCTTATGTAACATTTCTATTGTCTCATGTGTTATTATTTTCAAATATATATATGTAGGTATATGTGTAAATCGTTGATGTAAGTGAATAATATTAAATAAAATTGCACCCATTCATAACTTTCCATACTCCCAAAGGTTGGTTATCAGAAAATCCTTAGTCATTAAGTCCGCTTATGTACATTATTTGTGCAATAAAGTATTTTAAATAAAAATAAATAAAAGCGGATTAAGTATCTACATTTATGTATTAAATAAGACTGCCTCTGTGGTCTAGCAGTTAGGTCCGTAGTAGACGGAGAGGTACCGAGTTCGATTCCTGGTCACAATATATTTATTGTAATATTTCTGTATGCTAGAAGACTGTAAGAAGGTGAAATTTAAAAAAGAGATGAAATTTGACTTCGAAGTTTTTTTTTCGTGCCATGTCTAGATTTTTCTCTGTTATGCGAATAGTGTATAATTTGTTGTGTTATTGGGAATGGATTTATGAGATGATCTTTGTTAGTGGCCGGATAACTCGCTGACCTGGTCGCCCGTCTCCACAAAGTTCAATGTAATGGACAAATTACACTATTTTTTTCATGTAATTGAACAGTTTAGTGGATTGTTAACTTTTGTGCTTGTCAAAAACGGTGTTAGCTGAAAACGCAAATTATAAAGTTATAAAATGTGCAAAATATCTTTGTGAAAATATCTGGGTTATCAAAAACACGCTCTTTTAACAAGTAGATTTTATTTCGCCAATTTTATATAGCGTTAAGATGACATTTGGCAAGCTCGTCAAGACATCACAAAACTCTAGAGACTTCTAAAGTACCAGACTCCAAAAATGTTAAATATAAATTAAATTTATTTATTTATAACTAACGACTAATAACAAATTTGGAAAAAATAAATGGAAACATAAAGATTAGAAGATTAGAAGTTACCGCAAATGGACTATAAACATAAAATAAAATAAAGAATACTTACAAAAAATAAACAACAACAATTAATAAAAGCAGCTGTGGGTACACAGCTAAGGCATATGGGTAGTACAGAACAATCTGGTCAAGTAGCTGCGAGCAAACGTTGGCTTCGTATTAAACAAATCAAGTTCCGAACAGTTACAATTGAAATAGTTGCATGACCTCCAGAAGAACGAGCTTTGTCTGTAATTGGTAAAGCACATAGGGGCATGCAGAACGGAAGTGCTCCTAGTTCGTAGGCCGGTAGTTTTAAGACCAATTTTATCCAGGAGTTCGGGAGAATCCTACTCCTCTGCAATGTCCCTACGTACGTGAAGCGGCATAATATGATGCTTAATGCATCTCTGTTCATATGAAAGATTCAATTGACCAGTTCTATAGCAAACAAATCTAAGAAAACGTTTCTGCACTCTCACTAAATTACTATTAGGGCTGGTTTGTACCTAAACAAAGTCTCCGTTAGTGTAACAATTAAAGTTAAAATTAGCGCTAAATGTTTTAATTGTGGTTATAAAATCTTTGTTTGTAAAAGCAATGATTTTTGTGGTAGGCGAATACAACTAATTCACTTTCTATAGCTATGCAAAGTTATGAATGAATGCTTATTGATTATCAACAAGCACGGAATGAATACGAGAAAAACAACTGGAAGTGCGATGGAGGCTTAGCACGAGTGCCAGTTGTTTGCGATTTTCCGCAAAGTTTCTTCTTTTAACGGATAGTTTTGTTCAGTTTTGTTCTATAAGCCACAGTTTTCTTCGTAAATATGCCTAATTGTGTTGTATTGCAGCGTAAAAACGATTTATATAAATGTTCTAATCTAATTAATTATATTTACATTATAGCCCCGGGGTCTTACTCGTATGCCAATTTATTAGTAGAACAGGGACCGACGGCTTAACGTGCACTCCGAGGAAAGTGAAATCTATGACAAATGTACGTAAGAAAAGTGTACTTATAGCCGACCTTATTAGGATTTTAAAGTAAGCGTTAAATTATAAATGATAAATTATTTTTAATAAATAATAATACAAAATTAATATTGATCAGTAGATTCTCAAATTAATAATATTTTACCTGTGCCCACCCATGCGCGTATACATAACACTACCTTTAACAATTGTTTCACAGTAAGAGTATTAAAGAGTTTTCCTAAAACTATTCGGTCTATTGATTTAAAAACATGGGAAAGCTCTTTTATATGGCAGCTTGGTGCATACTATAGCCCTGGTCTGAATGTAATGCATTAGGTTTTGTCTAACTTGTTTTGTAAATTTATTAATATCGAACCAACAATGGACATAACATACTGATGATGTTTTCCATGATGCGCGAGGTGATGATGATATTTTTCTAAAAAATAAATACAAAACTATATAGTGCATTGCCTTCACCATTGCTAAAAGAAATAAAATTTCTTTTTTCAAAATTTATGACAAAGACCTTCAGTCACTGTCACTGATGACGCCGCTCCAAAGAGAGGCGAAATATTTGGCAAAAAATATTTTAAGCTTCAATTTATATATTTTACCAAGTAAGAAACACATCTAACACATTTTATTTGTTGCAGATAAAATTAATATTGAGGCATAACATCTATACTCATAAATAATATGTAACCAAGGAAGAAACTGATCCTCAGCTTAACCCAGAGATTTCTAGTCTGCGGATCAGAGTTCCTCCAAAAGAATTATGTAAACAATTTTTGTGAACAAATAAAGTTTTTTGTATTTTTTTTTTTTGTATTTGTATACTTTGATTATTGTTAATATACAATTATAGTACAATTTCGTTCTAACAAGCGAACCACTACCGCTCAATTACGTTATTCTTTTGTTTGATAATCGCATAAAACTTCGCATAAAAATATGCTATATTTAAGTGTAAAATAGATATTAAATATAAAAATATAATTAAAAATAATGTAGTGATTATAGGTTTATTTGTGTCAGTTTAGTGACATCGGTTCCAATACATTTAGTGCGGATTGGCATTTCCTCTTGTTTTAGTTATTCCGTGGTCACAAGGTTGCAATTGTGGCAATAATAAACATATTAAGCTACCATGTCAATATAAAGTCGTGACCACAAACACTTGCTTAATAATGGTGAGCTCTTCAATGTTAAGGCGTTCATTTCGGGATGGAATTCGTACACAAATAGTTCACGTACCTACTCTTTATAGTATTTTTTTAAATATGATTTTATAGGTATAACCTTAGATCGATAAAGCGTTCTTAGAAAAGAAGAGATCACTTAGCATTTCATGGATATACCGCTGCCGGGACCATTGCGTGTGGGAGAAAGAAAAATATAATGGTGCCTTGCGACTGAATATGGCCTGGTATACAAAGGAGGTCTGCTTTTTTTACCCAACCAAGTTAAACGAAAAGTTGAAAACAAGGGTGGACGAGTGCCTTCACTTGTAGCAACAACTCAGACTTAGCTGTGACAGGACTAACAGTGAAGTGATAAGATAAGATAAGATAAGATAAAAGAAGAAAATAATAATAATAATATCAATAAAATATATAAATTACCTAAACTAATAATGTATGATTTTACTAATGCCGACTTAATAGCTTAATTACTTAAAATTTAGTACGTTTTCTAATCCATAAATTTGGTATAATTTTAGCGTGCGATAGATTTACACTTTAACAACATGAAATAAAAAAAGACATACATAGTTTATTCATAGCAAGCTACAGCACATTTTAATACAGTGCTAAGAAACGTTTATGTTAAAAAAACACGTATTTAGTCATATCTGTATTATTGTATATACATTTGTATATGTAATAAGTTTATATAATATTATTATATTAAGTTTCATATTTAAGCCTTTTACCTCATAATCAAAATTCTCTGTACTGTCCCAAAGGTAGGAAGAAAAAATCTAGCAGTACCCCGCCCCTTGTACATAGTATAATAAAGTATCAAAATAAATATTCTACAAATAATCTTTAAGTCGCCTTAAATGTATTGCCCCTGATTGAAGTTATATTTGACTACGGATTAATCGAACTATTGAATAGTATTTATTTGTAATTGATTTCGCATTGAATCGAATATTACCTGTAATTAATTGATGCATGAGTAACGAAATCAATAACCTATAAAAATATTGCTATAAGGAAGATACTCGTTTAGATCACATGTGTGTTCATGTACTATGTATAATGTAACTTTTTATTTTATAAATTTTAGTTAAATCACTTATTTTAGTTATCAGAACACAACAAAGTTTGTTAACAAAACAAATTGACAAACTCATTTCATTCCAAATCAGATTTCATTCCAAAGCTATAAATATTTTTCGTTACCCATGAATATTCATAATGTGAAAGAGACAGAGTTATGGATGTTAAAATTACTACATTTAGTAGTAATTCAGACCAAAGTAATATTTATAACACGGGAACGGAATCTTTATTGTTGCCAGAAAAAAAAACTTATTATACCGGAATCATTTCAAACGGTAACATTTATGCATTTCGAGTTTAGGTGAGTTTACAACTCAGAATACCGAATTTGCCTCCATGGTCTAGTCCGTGGATTTAGACTCGGAGATACCGGGTTCGATACCTGGTCCCAATTTAATTAATATTTAATTTATTTGTGACATTTCTCGAGTTTGGTACGCTGGAGACAACGACGAGCTTGCCACTTGTCATGGCCAATCATATATATATATAGTAAAGTTGGCTAAATGTGAATCCGCTTATTCATAAGCGTGGTTTCTGAAAATCCCGAAAGGGTAACGGTCGTGATGATACTTTACTTTTTACTTTTAATACCGAATTTGATAATCCCTTGAAAGCATCCGTTTACTGCTGGATGGAATGATTGAATGGAGGAGCCGTACCGCCTATTCCAGTCTTACAATAAGGCTTAAAGCGATCTACGTGAACACTGCGCATGCTCGTATGACCTCTAGGTATGTAAGTCGAGGGGCTATGAATGAAGCAGACTCATCATTACCAGTGTACATTATAAAATAACCAGTAATTATTGGGAGGCGTGGCAGACGAATAAGGTTATAAGTTATGAAATCCTGGAGTGAGTAATCGATCACTGCGAAACTTTAAGGAAAATGTACAGCTTTTACAAAATCGATTCATGGCATCATATTTATTTTAGTTATTTAAAAACTTTATTGTACACTATGTACCTACAAAGGCGGACTTAATGCCGCTAGGCATTCTCTGACAGCCAAACCTTTAGGACATTTAGACAGTATAGATGGTAGGTGCAATCATTAATTAAGTTATTCTTAACAGTTTTAATACATACATAACTATATTACATACTAATACATATACAAATACATAAATACGCAATATATACATATATATAAACATAAATTACATCATAAATAAACAATAATATGAAAATAAAACTACTTACATGATGAGGGAAGTGAAATATGATGTTGCTGCAACTGAGGATAGTGAGGACATGAAAAAGAGACATAAATTTGAGAAAATCTAGTTAGAAAGAAAGTGTATGTAAACCATATTTTTGAAGATGACTCGATTTGGAGCTTGTCTAATACCTAAAGGTAGGTCATTCCAAAGATTTGCAGCTACAACAGCAAACGAATTAGAGACAAAAGAGGTATAATGGGGAGGGATGGAAAGGGTTGAGTTAGAAGAAGAGCGAAGAGTTCGATCATGGATTGAGCCTAAAAAAGTAAAGCTGTCTTTCAGGTATTGCGGTGTGTCCGGTTCGTTAAGTCATACGTAGACACTTGAAATTAAAAAATATACACATCATTTACTGCCCCAAGAACACAGAGTCCTAGACCTCCACTGCTGGAAATGGGCCTTCCAGAACATGTTTCTGGAGAATTTAGCCTACACTTGTCACGCTGGGTGTCTACCCGTCTGGGTTGACGAGGGTCTGCTAATAATTTCAATGACAATATATTAACGATTCCTCAAGTCGGAATCAAATTATTGTAAAAAATATTGTAACAACCAAGCCATTACCCCTTGTACATTTTAATGTACATAATGAACTACGAATCAACAAAAAATACATTTGGAGATTATCTATCTATTGCACGCTGAAACACGCTTACCTCCGAGTCTAAATCCACGGACTTAACCGCTAGACCACGGAGGTTGTTTTTTTTTTATTTGTTGGTTGGTTATTTTTCAATGGTACATTCGGTCGCCGTGCGTTTACAATAGTTCATCATAAATTAATTAATAATGATATATACATATAAATTAAAATATGTCTATTCAGTAACTGTCTTTTTGCTTTTTGAATTTATTATTGGGTTATGTATTTGTTGATAAAGGTCTTTTTTCTGTTTATTTTATTCATTCATCTTTTGTGGAAATCTTTAATCGGCTGCGCTCATTATCACTACTTAAAAAAAATATGTACCTATTTAAAGTATCATCACGACCGTTTTCCCTTTCGGGGTGGTCAGAAACCACGCTTGTAAAGAAGCGGATTCACATTTAGCCAACTTTACTATAGGCCAATCATGACAAGTGGCAAGCTCGTCGATGTCTTTAGCGTACCAAACTCGAGAAATATCACAAATAAATTAAATGGTAAATATCACAAATAAATTAAAGACCACGGAGGCAGTTAATTTTAAAGCTGTTGATTTTTCGAATAAATAATTAAATAATAACAGTCTTTTAACGATTATAGAAATATTGATAGGAAGTGACGTCACAATTTAAGACTGATTTCAGTTAAGCATGAGCTTCAATTGCACGCACAATGTATGAAAAATACACGATTATTATCGATGTTAAACCTCCAATAATGGAAATCACCTGATAATTCACTACATTACATAAAAGCTCATATTTTAACATAATATAACTTCAAAGGAAAATCGTCAATAAAGCCATGACGATAAAGAATACATTGCTATCTGATTGAGACGAATTAATTCAGTGTTCAAAAATTCGACCGGTTTTCGGAAATTATGTTATTAACGATTCTTTAAAAGAGATTGCTGTACATTGCTCATAATATTAAATGGAATAATTATTTTATAAAAAATATGCATAGACATATAAATAAATATTTAAAAACATGTATTCATGTATTCAATATATTTCAGTGTAGATAAATTGATATCTACACTGGTATTAGGATCCAAAGTCAGCAGAACATATCGCTCAGAGTGGTCTCCCGAGCGCCGTGGTTCGTGCGTAATTCCGTCATAGCTCGAGATCTGGAATGCCTACTATTGAAGCGTTTGTCGTCGGCCTGACTAGACGATGTTCTATCGGGCCTAACAGACACTTAAAGCATCTCCAGCATATCGCTACGTCTTGCGACCGGCGTCCCAACGGAAGACCACTTCCTAGAGAAGTGCTCCTGGAGGAGAGCTGAAGTAGTCGCTAGACGCCCTGGGATCGTGAGCCACACGTGTGCATTAATTACCCACGGGTGGTTACCCGCTGAGATCCTGCTGGGGATAACAGGGGTATGTCCCCATCTCGTAGGCCCATTAGCCATCCGGGCCCGGACGACTCCACTATCAGTCTGTCTCGTAGTTTGTTTCGCGTGGTTTCCAATGGAATCGTAGAAAATGTTGCAAAACAGTATTAGTGAGTCTACGAGTACTTTATCGCGAATCCAGGTATATTTATTTATTTGTTTTTTATTTTATTTTTTATTTTATTGGCGATGCCCAAAGCATTATTTTTGATTAAATAAAAAACAAAAGAAGCAATGTATTAAACAGTGCTTATAAAAGCGTTTTGTCGATAAACGTGTTACGTGTTACGCGAACGGGTACATTATTCTGATGTCACTATGACCATGACATACTAATATTTATTACCGGTCACAGAATCGATGGTATAGAGTAGATATTGATGGTATAGCGAAAACAGATGAGACATTGAATTGCTATTTAAAATCGTTAAGTCAAAGTCAAAATAAGATTGCTACGACCTGCGGCACATTTGCCAACAGTGGAGATAGTGCAGTACAGTAGGTATATAAATGTAATAGCTGTAAGTTAATTGGGACAATAACTTTTTTTTTTATAATTACATAAACTACATGCACGTATTATAAATATACACATATTAGCTAATTACTTCTATAAAAAACTGCAAAAGGAATGTAATCGATACTGATAGCGTGTTTGGTTGTGGCGACAACAATGTATTGCCCAGTTAATAGTAAATAAAAAATTTACGAGCAAGTAATTTTAATTACACGCGAATACGTGGGAAAAACGTTATTAATTAAATAATTTGTTTGTATTTTTGTATTTATGTTATTGCGATGGCATATCTTATCCTCCTAATCTTTGACCCAATGTGAGAGTCATTGCTGCATCTGTCCCTTATTTTGCTGTTTATCAATCGATGATCATCTGTCTTACAATAAAAAAATTGACAGATTGTATTGGCAGACGAAGGGTCCTTGTCGTATTCCGCAATTAATAATAACCTTTGATGATTGTTTTAATTAATTGATAACTTTTTATTTATTTATTAGATAATTATTGATATTCCAATGTCAACGGTTTTATTTCTACTGTTTAAAACTATTGAAATTTAATATTCAAGTTTATTTTAAAGTAAATTATTTATACATTAAATATATTTATTAAAAGAGGTGCCGACAATAAAAAAAATATCTTAGTAACAGGAAAAGTAGACGGTAAAAGAACAAGAAGAAAAAGCTCCATACGATGGTCAAGTCAGGTGACTGACCACCTAAACATCCCAGTACACCAAGCCATCCACTGCGTCGAGGACCGCAACTACTGGAAGCGGCTAGTGGATGGACTGCGAGGGAGTCACGATCCCTAACAACAGTGGGGTACCGACTAAGGAGAAGGAGGAGAGAACCTAGCTGTTATCCCTAGATGTCTTTAATTATGATTTAAATAATTCACAAATTACATTCGCATAGCAATTACAACCATAATGCTCATAAGATGTAGAAACGTGCGCGATTGCATACAAATGATAAACAATAAAATTCAAACAATTATGCAGAAAAAACTTGGGAACGAATTTTACACAATAGTCATAGCGAATTTAAAACTAAATACAATTTATATTCAAAGACTTATTTCAATTTATTCGTCAATGTCGGTGTGGGAAACCAGTAAACCATCTTCTTCTTTTCAACTTCTTTCGGAAGTGCCGGCCGCATTTCTCGTCACGCGGCTCTTAGCGACATCATTTGTAGTATGATTTTCGTCGTAAAATTAAGTACATAGGCGAGCTTAATACCTTGTAGGTATACAGCTAACCTTTGGGATAACGACATAAGAAATTTTGGGGTGCAGAGTTAGGAGGAGAGAATAAATATTAAACTAAATGCAAAGGTTGCTATACCTTTCACGGGGTATATCATATGTCATATTAAAAGTAATGAAAATAAATAAATATATAAATTAACATGTCAGTTACATACACAAAATATACATTTATAAACATACATAAATTTTTCATAAATACACTAATATATTAGCTAATTGCTTCTAATAATAATAATATAATACGAGTAAATATAACACATACACTAATATATGTAATAATAAGCTGCCTCCGTGGTCTAGCGGTTAAGTCCGTGGATTTAGGCTCGAAGGTACCGGGTTCGATTCCTGGTCGGGACACCAAAATATTTATTAATGTATATAAATACATTTAATTATTATTTAATTTATTTGTGACATTTCTCGAGTTTGGTACGCTGGAGACATCGACGAGCTTGCCACTTGTCATGATTGGCCTATAGTAAAGTTGGCTAAATGCGAATCCGCTTATTTATAAGCGTGGTTTCTGACCACCCCGAAAGGGAAACTTAACTTTTTTTTATACACTAATAATAATAATAATCATGTAGGTATATAAAATAAATATCATTTTGGTTTTTAAGAAAGTAAGAAGATAGAAGATGTTTAAATATGTTTTACTGTCTGATAAACAAAGGCAGTCAGTTCCATTGGCGAGCTGCGGAAACTGTGAGAGAATCCGAATATCTGCTAGTAGATTGGAGAGGAATTGAAAGTTGATTGTTGTGCGAAGAACGAAGAGGTATGGGAGTCACGAAGGAATTAAAAACGATCACGCAGGTAAAGGGGTGTATTCGGGTTATTAAGGATACCATATAGAAAGGAGAGGATGTGTACAGATCTACGAAAACAGATATTGAGCCACTTTAATTGAACACGAAAATAAGAGACATGATCATACTTACACTATACTTTCTAAGTATATATCTTCGAAAAAGGCATCGAACCCAAACAATCAAACAAAAATACGTAATCAGTGCCATTAGTAACTGGTTAAGTTAATTGCTATGCCTTCAGTTTGGGACGTTCAATTCGTGAGGTCAATCCGTGAACTCTACGTTTCCGCATTCACATTGCAACATTGGAACTACTAGGTACTGCTCATTGATTTAAACTGGGTATTAATTACTTGTAATTGTTCTTACATTAGTTTTATTTGAAGTAAATATATACACAATAAATATAAATTAAAAGATACCCAAATAATAAAAAATATATTAAATATCAACTAAACTATAAATAAAAATCCTTTAGAGACGTCCTATCCGAGATAGACCAAATGAGACTGGCAATATTTTCCCTCTATATAGCGAGGCAAATAGTTGGCAAAAATAATTGTCAGCCTTCCTGTCTCCAGACCTTTCCGTCAGCCGCCTTTACAACTCCTTGGCAAGGCGCTTTGCGGGTCCCCAACGTCTCGACCCCAAACGGCGTAAATTCGTACTTCCCGCGCCTGACGAGGTCGCCTGGATGTGAGATGTCTGACACACGTAGCATCCCGCACCAGAGACCTGCCAAGTTTCCACGGCCCAACATTCCGTTGGGTATCTTGCCATCGCTCCGCACAATCCCAAAGGGTTCTTACATTGATTTTATTGTAATGCGGTCCAGTAGCAATGTTTTTATTAACTTGCTTTCTTGTATGTCTGTCCGGGTGGAATTTTGTAACAATTTGAACTAAATACCCGATGAGCTAGAGACTTGAAATTTGGACTATAACTCGGAAGTGGATGACAATGCATGAAAATATAAAAAATATAGAAAATATGAAAATATATATATGTATGTATATATATTTAATGTACCATGTTTTTATAATGGACTAATGCTCAACTTATTGATCAGTTTACTAGTTTAACTAGTTTATATAACGAACTTTAAATATAAACGTAAATAAACATTTATTCGAAAAAAATATTTACAAAATATAAAATAAAAATAATATTAATACTAGGGATATATGTCCCGTCCGCGTGGAATAGTGGCAAGAATGGGCGAAGAAAGAGCCAGCCCTCTTGTCACCGGAGGAGACTAGACGCGGTGTTATGTTTTTTAAAAACTTTTTTGCACTCCATTGGCCCAGAGTTTCTACAGTAAATAATGTAATATTTTCGCTTTAAGAAACAATTGGTCTTTAAAGTTTAGCAAAATTACGCCATGACTGCAGTAGCTGTCATAAAATGTCATAATGCTAACTAATCAATTGACAGATCTAGCTTCTCATCCAACTCATGACCTATGACGCAAAACTCTTACATCAAGAACAAAGAAATGACATTTCCTCTCATAGACACCATCTAACCTTTCCATATATGAAATAATTTGATGTTATCAAGGAATGATCGTATTTGATTCGCAACATTTGGATTAATTATATATAATCTTTTTATTATGTGAAAGTATTAATACTATGTAAATATATAAATATAAATAAATAAATATATTTCCAGACAGGTCACACAGCGCCATCTAGTTTCCGTGGTAAGCAACGAGGCTTGTGTTACAGAAACTAGATGGATATTATACTTTTTTTTTGTACATATATACATATAAACACCCAGACCGAGACAAATTATACAATGTACAACTTGCCCCCGGTGGAAATCGAACCCACGACCTCCCGAGTTCACGGCAACGTTAGTTACCACTAGACCACGGAGGCGGTAATGTCTGTTTTGCAGTGGTTTTACTTGGAACCCAGGGATTGTATAAAAAATTAAGCGTTAAATTTAGATTATGTGTTAAGATTGTTCAAAGCTTTAAAAACAATATTGTTTGTATTGATATTTTTCATCCGACCGATCCGGGTCACACAGCTAGTATACTACAATATATACACTATATATACTATATACTATATATAAGCAAAATATATACTATAATAATAAAAAATACTAATGTTATCCAAATGTTTACATTCCATGAGTCGGATGCGTTCCTGTACCACAAAACATTACACGACAGCGCTTTATATCGCTAAAATATAATCCGACTAATTGAATTTCAATTAGTTTCATAATTATTACAACCCCTAGAACACAGCGTCCTAGCTAGACCTCTACTGCTGGAGATGGGCCTTCCAGAACATTTTTTCTTTCATTACAGCCCCTAGAACACAGAGTCCTATACCTCTACTGCTGAAGATGGGCCTTCCAAAACATATATCTGGAGAATTTGGCCTACACCTAACTGCCTCCGTGGTCTAGCGGTTAAGCCAGTGGATTTAGACTCGGAGGTACCAGGTTCGAACCCTGGTCGGGACACAAAAATATTTATTAATGTAAATAAATACATTTAATTAATAGTTAATTTATTTGTGATATTTCTCGAGTTTGGTACGCTGGAGACATCGACGAGCTTGCCACTTGTCATGATTGGCCTATAGTAAAGTTGATTATATATTTACTAACAGCTATTAAGCTGGACACGGCCATTTTACAGCCACGAATTTAGTTTAATTTAACATTCCTAATTTTATTATTTTAGATTGTAAGCTGACACGGCCACTTTACAGCCACGAATATGTATTAAGTTGACATACCAATTATAATAATTATTATTATTTCGATCGTAAGCTGACACGGCCCCCTTACAGCCACGAATTTTCATTTATTGACATAAATATTGTAGTTTAATACAATTTTTATGTATATTTAGATTGTAAGCTGACACAGCCTCTTTAGAGCTACGAATTAATTAATTAACCTGACATGTGTAATTTATATTAGTCTATAAGCTGACACGGCCTTTTTACAGCCACAAATTAATTTTAACTACCTAGTTTTAAGCAAAAACTTGTTTATGGCAACAGTGTTTTAGTCGAAGATGTTGGTATAGCTGATATGATGGGTCCACCCATAGTAGATGCTGGTTATTTTATATTCTACATGATAATAAACTATGGTGAAAAAATGTATTGACAATATCCAAGTGTTGTTTGGGACAATCAAAGGAAATAAATGATTTGATTTGATTTGATTAGATTTGGTTAAAAAAGCCTCAGTAAAAGTTGGTTAATTTAGTTCATTTATAGCTACTAGAACCGAGTTCTATTGTAGTACCTACTGGTGATTAATTTAGTGTCCTAATTGTTTTATTATTTTTGTTTCAGGCCCCATGAAGCGGCCATCATGCTGTTAGCGACTTTGATCGCTGTCGTGCAGGTAAATTAACATACTATCAAATTACTGTCTAATTCGGTACAGTTCTGTAACTAGACAATGTGTGCAGCCATGTGCATCATAGATATCCACCACCTATCAAGTATCAAGATTAAGTATACCTAGATGAATGAAATGGTCTGCGAAATTTCTGCGAAAAACTGACACTCGACTACTACTACGCTGTCAGTTCCCAATGGCCTTCCGCTTTCAAATTCAAATTCAAAATTCTTTATTCCATAAAAACATCTTAACCTAATATGTTACAACCATAGATACAGGATACTTAGATTGGCAATGCAAAAGAGAAAGAGCACAGTATTGCGTATGTTAGAGCGAGATAGATAGACAGGACCATTCACAGACACGTTCGCGGCCTGTAGCGGACTAGCGTAATTGTAAACAAAACAAATTCCGCTTATATTTTGTTTCTGTCAAAACCTGTATACGCTCTTTTCGACTTTAAAATAATGGGTAAATGCGATACATCTAAAGCCATACGTCAGCAAAGCTTGCGACATGTAGGTCTACTTTACTTTATGGTCGCGATTATACGCGCCCGTTGCCCGCACAGAGCTCCTCGTCTTTAGACACAATTTTTTAATCCTAAATAATACAAACTAAAAAGCAAAGTACAATCACGACCGTATCCCTTTCCGGGTGGTCAGAAGCCGCAGTACAGCTTTAGTTTAGATTTAAAGTTAATGTTGCATATTACATTAGTGCAAGGAACTATACTACTACAAAACTATTACAAAACCTAAAAGGAATAATATTTTATATCCATAAGTTACTGGATATAACAATGAAACTATATATCAATGACAACACACGACTCAAGTCTATTTTTCTCATTCGCTCACTCGTTCAATGACTTTTATAAGTACTTGTTGCATTACTAGCTAGCAAGCGAGAAGCTATGCAATTTATATCTGACTTCGAAAAAGATGACAACTTGTTATTGCTAAAGTATGTCAAAATCTAAGTAATTTGTGTGTTTAATATTTTAATAGTAAAAATTGAATTATACACTGGTTTTATTAATAAAAATACATAACCGTCTTAGAAAAAACTAGAGGTACAAAAAAAAATCTCAAACAAATTATATTAAAATGTTACCTAATTATTTTTAACTTTTACTAATTTTTTGTTTAGATGAGTAATTTACAAGTAACGAATTTTGCCAAGGAATTCAACTAATATTCTAAATGTGAAAGAAGCGTTGTATATTGTTTGTCTTCTTTATTTTGATGAAATTTATATAGATAATATATAGATTTTAATAAAATTTGTTAGTTTAGCTACTCGATTTTTGGAGCACAAGATCGAATATAAGATACGACGTCATTGTCTGAGCATGATATGTGACCCAACAGCTAATGTTTTTGGGCCGACCTATTACATGGACAAGTCCGGGCACGCAACAAGTTTGTAATAATCATCATGATTCCTAGCAGGGTGGTAAGAAACCACGATTTTTTAATAAGCGAGTTCACATTTAGCCAACTTTACTATAGGCTCATCATGACAAGAGGCAATCCTCTCGATGTCGCTCGTGTACCAGCAACTTAATAAATGTCACAAATAATTAAACTATTTGTGTGTCTTCGACCAGAAATTGAACCCAGCTTAAATTAAATGGCTTAACCGCTAGACCACGGAGGCAAATATATAAATAAAGACCTATATACCAAAAAGGTATTATATCCCACAATTTATAATTATTTATTAAACAATACCAACGCGCGGTGGTGGCTCGGTTGTAAGAACGCGTACCTTAAATCCTACAAAGGCCGGTTCAAACCCACCCGGCATGTACCAATGAGAAATTCACTTTTCTTATGTACATTTATCATAGATTCACAACACCACCGTTCCGATGCCTCGGAGAGCACGTTAATCCGTCGGTCCCGGTTCCACTAATGCTAACTTGTGGAATCGTTAATAAATTGTCATAAAGAAAAAATGACTTCATATCCTCGCCAAGTCGTCTGGCCTGCGTGGCAAGTGTAGGCCAAATTTTCGAGTTCTGGAAGGCCTATCTCCAGCAGTGGAGGTCTAGGACGCTGTGTTCTAGGGGCTGTAATGAATTTAAAAAAAACCTTTGTGATTGAGATCTGTTACAAGCTGGTGCAGACAGGTTATGAAGACTTTTACTTTATTTTTGGCTAACACTTCTACGTAAGATGGTTTAGCGCTTTGGCATCCATCTCGCTCGTATATTTTATATTCGTATTTGTATAGTTTATCGCTGCCACTGAGACATGAACCTAAATTAATACGCGAATTACGTGAGAGAGAGAAAAAACTAGGGTATTGTGTGCGATGTTAGAACAATAAGTGATGCTATGATAATAATATTGTTTAGTTGCTTTGTAGGTAATCAGTGCTGGTATTGCACTTTGACATTGAATTGGATGTAAGCACCTGGGCATTAAATGACATACTAGCCCGGCTAGAATGGACTTTCTTAAGTCTTGCCTTGACGGGCTCTCAAATTTAGTTTTTAACGCAAAAACCAAGATAAGATTATTATGTTGCGGCGACAAAGGTATTTGGCCATAGACATGTAAATCGTTTTACAATAGTTTTTTTTGTTGCCTTGCCTGCCAATTTGGATTATATTTTTTAAAATGTCATAGCCAATATAATAGATACAAAACTTGACACAGAGATGGCGTTGACTAAAATATAAATTTCTTTTACAAGATACACAAATAATAAAATAAAATAAAAACTGATTATATTTAAAACTGAACTAAAAATACATATGGAAATTAAACTATTCTACAAAATAAACAAAGGAATTATCACCTGGGAGGGTACCTAAAACTCTCGCCACATTTCCTCGTTGAATGATAAGAGAAATATTTATTTTTAGGTAGTTACGGCATTTGGGGTTGCCACACTCTTGATAAATTCGTTTACCCAGCTCTTTCACGAATTTGTGGGTATCAGGGTCCATTGTTTCAACCCAAAATGCTACAAAGTTATAACTAAATAAAAAATATAATGCAATAATTCGACCGCCTCCGTGGTCTAGTGGTAACAAACGTTGCCGTGAACTCGGGAGGTCGTGGGTTGATTCCCACCGGGGGCAAGTTGTACATTGTATAATTTGTCTCGGTCTGGGTGTTTATATGTATAATATGTATATATTTACAAAAAAAAAGTATAATATGTAGTTTCCGTAACACAAGCCTACCTAGCTTACCACGAAAACTAGATGGCGCTGTGTGACCTGTCTGGAAATATTTATTTTATATTTACAATAAATAAAACCAGGTTCTTCAACACTGTTTTTAAATAGTTAGATAGATATCCACGTAATTCACATAGATTGTATTGTGTCCCAAGGAATATTCTTATAAAAAACTTAAATCATGTATTACAAAAATAGTACAGCGCCATCTATTTTTTATGATAGCCTAGCACGGTATAATATTCTTTGACAGGTCTGCCAAAAGTTCAAGATATAAGGTTGCCATGTTTAAAAAACAAATAATTTGTGACTCATTTAGCGTACATTTCTATCCCATGCTCGCAGTTTCGTCTCCCAAACGAAATTAAATATATATTTGACATTTTAACCTTGATATAACTGACTTTTTAGACGTATATGCTAGGAGACCAGTAGCTCTATTCTGTTATTTAATCGCAAACGTTATATAATTAAGTTCGTTAACTATATATATATACATATATCACGCTATTGACTTTTGATTTGCTATTCAGAGGTTGATATATGCACAAACGCTGTTAAGGTAGAGTGCATATAGAGTTGAGAATTGAATAATATTTCGTAACTATAACGCAATCTCTGACGTAAATAACGAAATCCACTAATATCTTACAAACGAGATTATTTGATATTTACTAACAAATTAAATTGTTTGTAACTCTGGTTAGATTAGTTAAAAAACTGTTTGTTTTTGTATTTGTATGAAAAAAAAATGTTGTTAAATGTCCGGTCAGTTGTATAAAAGTCAATGTAGTTGTCATTGCACTTTTGACGACTTACTTATCTCTGCTCAATGTTACTTAACTCGCAAAATTTCTGTGGGAAATATGTAGATCGCCAAATTCACATTACAGATTAAGAGTTATGATTCTTGTTTTATTAGGTAAGGATATAAGGTTTTATTACAGCAAATGGTAACATCTACTCGTGTATTATTAACATTCATTAAAAAAAAGGATTTTATTTTAATTAGTCAAATTTCATATTTTTTAAGTACCTTGTTTCAAGCGGTATTATTTATATAAATAAATAGGTAGTACGCGGACTAATGGTGGGTGGTATTTTGCCCAGTCTGCTGGGGCGGGAAGTATCCGCCGTTCGCACCGATAAGCCCAGTAAAGTGTATCCACACGTTTCGGGATCTAAATATTAAATTTAATTTGACCAAAACCAGAAATAGGTACTTTATATTTTTTTATTTGCACCGTGGATTGAAATTTTATTTGTTTGTGTTTTGTATTCGTTTAACCATTATATATTTTTTATAATATTTGAACGCCTCATGGCAGACCACAGCTACACTGTTAATAAACACGGTCAATATGTCTACTAGATTACCTGTATAAATAATAAATAATTGTGTAAAAAATAAATAATTTGATTTAAAAATATAACATTGTAATTTTATTACTCATATAGGTAATACGTAATACAATACCAATAATAAACATTCAAGGAGAACTGATAGTGACGTCATCATGTCTAAATTTACTCCTTTATAATCAAGAATACAAATATCGTTTAAATGTCGCTAATTGTTTATAGTAAACAATGTAAAGAAAGACATTTAAATAAACAAAGCGACATTACGTGGTATCGGGTCGGTGTTTAGCCATACGTCGCCATTTTGATAATTCGGTGCCAGACGCGCTCAAACAGAGCACGAGTTTTTTTACTTTGAATTTGACTGTTATCTTCGAGTTATTAGTAGTGATAGTAAACGACTGAAATAGCGAATAAACAAGTTTATAAATTTATATATTAATATGTTTTTTTTTATTATTCTCTAAAAGGTTGAACACATCTGCATTGTCTCATGACGCGTTATTATCAGTTCTCATGGAATAAAGTTTAGCTTTTGACCCGACGTTGTCCGTATAATACTGGGTGACTTTGTATAGTATAGTATAAACAACTTTTCCTAAGAAACCATATGTCGGAAATTATTTTTTGGCTTCACCATGCAAATTGGCTATTTTTAAATTAACAGTTGCATTGATGACATTACATATCATGTATAAAATTTGACGTGACGACAATATTAAATTATGTTTCTAATAACATTAGCTTTAATCACATCATGCGAAATATTATTAAAATCGGTTCAGTGCTTTAGGCAAGAAGGCACAGGCTAGACTATCTATTTTAGCTTTTCTCTGTTTGTAAAATCTCCAGCAGAAGCAGTTAGATTTCTATATGCTAATATTACTGGTTTATTTTTCAGCTGTCGCTAGCCACAGCTGCATCAGACGACGCGTTCAGCGGCACCCTCACTGCTTCAGAACTAAATCTGCAATTAGCGGCTGACAATGTCTTGTCACCCTTCTATGAAAGTGTAGAAGAAACAGGAGTTAATTTCGTAAGAGGAGCTAGAGCAGCAGATTCTCCCTTAGCTCCAGAAATCAATGTAGAATGTGGCACTGACTTCATAGATGTCACAGTAGATTTTCCTGATGTTTTCGATGGAATAATCTACAGTAAAGGACACTATCATGAGCAGAAATGCCGGTAAGTTATTCTGACTTTATTTTTAGAAAGTATTTGATAGGCTGTGTATTTTCATTAATACTGAATTGTTTCTCCTTAACTATATTGTAAATAAGAATATCAGGCTACAATTATTGATTTTTCCATGTTACGTCTTGTTGTTTATCTAGAAGAAAACACCGCAGTAACAAATTCTCCGAAACTTTCCGCTTCACTTTCATCATATTTACCTTTTTATGATTGATAGCAAAAATACCTTAAATATAATACTTAATCTAGACAAACTGGGTGTTTCTAAAAATATAAAAAGTGTATATTTATCATCGCCTAAGATTATTATTAGATATTAGTTGAGTAAGGATTTCTCACAACAGCATTGTGGCGTTCTCCTTTTTGATATTTTATTTCAAATTTATCCATATATAAGGACACAGATGAATTTAATCTTACTTTAAAATTAGATACAACTAATGAATAGTTATTTCAAATTACTTTTTCCTTTATTTTAAATTATTGTTTTGGGATGTACTTTTTAGTATCTAAGTCAACTATTTATTTATTACGTTCACAATTCAGAATTCAACTGAGAAGCAATCTATTATTTAAGCAATCCTTAGCAGGCCTTGTCCCAAGCAGGGACGTTAAATTAGTGACCCCGACGGGATCTTCTCCTGATCGGCTGCTGCTCGATTATTTTAAAATAAGAATATAAAAAGACATGGATGAATAAAGAATAAAATATTAATAAGGACAACAACGCCACAGCATCTTCCTCCTGGCTAAATTAACACATTTTAGAATTGTATCTTTTTACAATTATATTTTTTCCAGATATGTTGCACCCGGAGGCAGCCAGTCCCGCTACTCGTTCAGAGTACCGCTAAATGGCTGTGGCTCACGTCCTCTGTGCCATGCTTGTGGCACCATCGATAACGTGCTCATCTTCCAAGCTGACGACTTCGTGCAGGGCAGCTTTGATATTGCAAGAAAGGTTAGTGAAAGCTGGTTAAATTTTCTTTGGACCACTATCAGCCTGTGTCTCTCCATTACTGCATATAGGCCTCCCTCAAGGCTCGCCATCACACATAATCTTTACCACTCTCATCCAAAGACTTCTTTAGATCATCCAGATAGATATCTGGCAGGAAGTTGTCCCACTCTGCAAATTATTCCTACACTTAAATACTTTAGACATATCGCCAGAAACTAAAGATAACTTTAAAAAATATGTTAAGTTAAGGTGGAAAGAAAAAGATATTGAAAATTGGTCTGGGCATCAACAATAAATACGTGTTAATAATACACAAAAGAAACAGTTTCTTTCATTCATGTTATTCGACCTTTGTATAAAAAAATACTTACATTCGAAATCTTATAAACTAATCTATACTTTTTAGGTATCATGTGCCCGAACAGCATTAGAGGTGTCGGCTGGTGGAAGTAGGACCGAAGAGACCCATGTCTTGAAGCTGAAGCCGTTTATGGTGGACATGCTGGATGTGGTCGCCGTGCCCAGTCCTGCTGGAGGAGTTGAGTGCTGGATGGATATTCAGAGAGGAGTCTACCCTAACGTAAGTATGGCAAATGCACTTATCTCTGGAGATTTTTGACTACCGGGAAGGTAATTTTTTTAACGAATTTTTAATTTAGTAGAACTTGAATGCGTTCTCCGAAAGAAAGGCCCATCCTGTTATTTCTCATTAGGACATGCCGTGGCCTAAACTTTTGTCCAGTTAAAATTTGACGTCACAAATGGTGTAATTCTATGTTTGACTAATAGTCCCATAATGTGTTTTTGCAAAACATTTTCACATTAATTTTTAACTCGTTGTCTTTTAATATTTATAGTCTAATAATTTTTCAAACACAATACATAATAAATTGATAATATAATTTAAATTATTTCAGGTAACGCCATTGAAAGACTCTATCAAAATTGGCGAGTACCTCACGATCTTGGTCTACCTGAAAGATGTAAGGAACCAATTTAACCTAAAGATCCACGATTGCTGGGCCTACGACAGTGAGGATTATGACAGCTCCAAGACTAACAAACTGCAGCTCACTGACAAACAAGGTTGCCCCAAGTAAGTATCCATCGCTTTATTTTCAAATGTTGAATCAGTAACATTTCCAGTGTAAATAAAATTTTCGCCATTTTTCTGGAGAATACGAGTATATAGTAGTTGTGGATATATTATAAAGATTCAAATTGAAGTTGTGAAGTTGCTTATATGTTTTTCTCTTAACAGAAAGAAGAAACTGATCGATGTCTGGCAGAAGACAACAAGCACCGGCAAGAGTGGTGCCAGCCTCATCGCCTACAGCAAAGTCAATGCCTTCAGGTTCCCAGAGACCGATCAAGTGTACCTCACTTGTAACGTAGAGGTTAGAAAATATTTTAAAACCTATAAAACTCCTAAAATTCATTAAACTATTATTTTAGGTGTTAAAAAGATAAAAGTGTAATTAAAATAATAAAAAAGATAAATTAATTTTGTGAATACCATGGACTTTCTAAGATTTACACTGATATGACAATTTAACCCAATTTACCGTTGTATGGAGAAGTCTGAACAAACCTTAGGTATAATACAAAAAACGCTTCATAGATTTCAACCTACTTAAAACGTCAAATTTACCCACCAATACCACCATGAACCTTTTTAATGCAGAACTATTAAATTAATTATATATTCTTATTTTTTACAGCTGTGTACAAGCGAATGTGACAGCGCTTGCGGAGAAACCCATGTGGTTGTTTCTACCACATCTCCTTTGAAATGTTACCCTGGATCCAGAGATCCTAGCTGCAATCAGATCACAACACCATCGCAACCAAACTGCTATCCTGGTTCCACTGATCCTAGATGTCCCAGACCAACTACACCACCGCAACCAAACTGCTATCCTGGTTCCACTGATCCCAGATGTCCCAGACCAACAACACCATCGGAACCTAACTGCTATCCTGGTTCCACTGATCCTAGATGTCCAAGACCAACAACACCATCGCAACCAAACTGCTATCCAGGTTCCACTGATCCCAGATGTCCCAGACCAACAACACCATCGCAACCAAACTGCTATCCAGGTTCCACTGATCCTAGATGTCTCAGACCAACAACACCATCAGAACCTAACTGCTATCCAGGTTCCACTGATACTAAATGTCCCAGACCAACAACACCATCGCAATCAGACTGCTATCCTGGTTCCACTGATCCTAGATGTCCCAAACCAACTACACTACAGCAACCAAACTGCTACCCAGGATCTACTGATCCAAGATGTCCCAAACCCACCACTCAAGCCCCTCCTAACTGCTACCCAGGAAGCACTGATTCTAGATGTCCCAAACCAACTACACCACAGCAACCAAACTGCTACCCAGGATCCACTGATCCAAGATGTCCCAAACCCACCACTCAAGCCCCTCCTAACTGCTACCCAGGAAGCAATAATCCTAGTTGTCCTAAAACTACACCGGAATCACAAGTAAAATGTTACCCAGGTTCAAATGACTTAGGATGTCAAAAACCTACTAATCCAAAGCCGGTATGCTATCCTGGATCGACAGACCCCAGTTGTCCTCAACCATTCCGCCCATCATCGACGAACACTCCACCAACTTATCTTCCTCCATCAACGACAGCACTTAACTGTTATCGTGGCTCTTCTGACCCTAGATGTCCGAAGCCAACAACACCAGAAGCTCCAAGGTGTTATCCAGGCAGCTCAGATCCTAGGTGTCCAAAACCAACATTACCTACCCCTCCAAATTGTTATCCAGGCAGCACAGATCCGAAATGTCCTAAACCTACAACACCTGCCCCTCCAAATTGTTACCCTGGCGCTTCTGACCCTAGATGTCCAAAGCCAACCACTCCAGAACCACCAAGATGTTATCCAGGTAGCACAGACCCTAGATGTCCAAAACCAATAACACCCACCCCTCCAAGTTGTTATCCAGGATCAACAGATCCTAGATGTCCCAAACCCACTACACCTGCCCAGCTTAGATGCTACCCAGGTAGTACAGACTCTAGATGCCCTAAGCAAACTACACCAGCGCCACCCAAATGCTATCCTGGATCCACAGATCCCAGTTGTCCTCAACCATTCCGTCCATCATCAACAAATACTCCTCCCACCTATCTACCTCCGTCAACACCAGGGTTAAACTGTTACGAAGGCAGCACAGATCTAAGATGTCTCAAACATACCACTCCTTCTGCACCTAGATGTTTCCCAGGAAGTACAGACCCTAGGTGTCCTAAGCTCACAACACCTGCCCCTCCAAATTGTTATCCAGGCTCATCTGACCCTAGATGTCCAAGGCCAACAACTCCAGAACCACCGAGGTGTTATCCAGGCAGTACAGACCCTAGATGTCCTAAACCAACAACTCCTGAACCATTAAGGTGCTACCCAGATAGTACTGATCCAAGGTGCCCGACTCCTCCACCCCGACCTGTATGTTATCCAGGTTCTCCTGATCCTAACTGTCCTCAACCTCCACAATCAACAACAAGAACTCCTCCCACATACCTTCCCCCTACTACACCAACGTTGACAACTCCAGAAGCGCCAAGGTGTTATCCTGGAAGCACTGACTTAAGATGCCCAAAACCCACTACACCTGCTCCTCTAAGATGTTATCCTGGTTCATCTGACCCTAGATGTCCCAAGCCAACAACACCAGAAGCTCCAAAGTGTTATCCAGGTAGCACAGACCCTAGATGCCCCAAGCCTACAACACCTGCTTCTCCCAATTGTTATACTGGTTCTTCGGACCCTAGATGTCCAAGGCCAACGACACCAGAACCACCAAGGTGTTATCCGGGTAGTACAGATCCTAGATGTCCTAAACCTACAACACCTGCACCGCTAAATTGTTATCAAGGTTCAACTGATCCAAGATGTCCCAAACCCACCACGCCTAACCAGCTTAGATGCTACCCAGGTAGTACAGACCCTAGATGTCCAAAGCCTACAACACCAGTGCCACCTAAATGTTATCCCGGTTCCGCAGATCCCAGTTGTCCGCAACCATTCCGTCCATCATCAACAAAAACTCCTCCTACCTACCTTCCTCCGACGACAACAGCACCAAACTGTTTCTTAGGCAGCACTAATCCAAAATGTCCCAAACCTACTACTCCTTCAGCGCCTAGATGTTTACCAGGAAGTTCAGACCCTACATGTCCTAAGATCACAACACCTACCCCTCCAAATTGTTATCCTGGCTCTTCTGACCCTAGATGCCCAACGCCAACAACTCAGGAACCACCAAAATGTTATCCAGGCAGCACAGACTATAGATGTCCCAAACCTACTACTCCTGCTCCTTTAAAGTGCTACCCTGGTTCATCCGACCCTAGATGTCCTAAACCAACAACACCAGAAGCACCAAGATGTTATCCAGGATCATCTGACTCTAGATGTCCCAAGCCAACAACCCCGGAAGCACCAAGGTGTTATCCAGGCAGCACAGATCCTAGATGTCCCAAACCCACTACACCTGCCCCACCAAGATGTTATCCGGGTTCATCTGACCCTAGATGTCCGAAGCCAACAACACCGGAAGCACCAAGGTGTTATCCAGGCAGCACAGACCCTAGATGTCCCAAACCTTCAACACCCTCTCCTCTCAATTGTTATCCAGGGTCATCTGACCAAAGGTGTCCCAAACCCACGACCCCTAAACCTTTAAGTTGCTACCCAGGTAGTACTGATCCAAGGTGCCCGACTTCTCCACCCCGACCTGTATGTTATCCAGGTGCTCCTGATCCTAATTGTCCTCAACCTCCAAGACCGACAACAAGAACTCCTCCCACATACCTTCCCCCTACTACATCAGCTTTGACAACTCCAGAAGCGCCAAGGTGTTATCCCGGAAGCACTGACTTAAGATGCCCAAAACCCACTACGCCTGCTCCTCTAAGATGTTATCCTGGTTCATCTGACCCTAGATGTCCCAAGCCAACAACACCAGAAGCTCCAAAGTGTTATCCAGGTAGCACAGACCCTAGATGCCCCAAGCCTACAACACCTGCTCCTCCCAATTGTTATACTGGTTCTTCGGACCCTAGATGTCCAAGGCCAACGACACCAGAACCACAAAGGTGTTATCCGGGTAGTACAGATCCTAGATGTCCCAAACCTACAACACCTGCACCGCTAAATTGTTATCCAGGTTCAACTGATCCAAGATGTCCCAAACCCACCACGCCTAACCAGCTTAGATGCTACCCAGGTAGTACAGACCCTAGATGTCCAAAACCTACAACACCAGTGCCACCTAAATGTTATCCTGGCTCCACAGATCCAAGTTGTCCGCAACCATTCCGTCCACTATCAACAAAAACTCCTCCAACCTACCTTCCTCCGTCAACAACAGCACTAAACTGTTTCTTAGGTAGCACTGACCCAAAATGTCCTAAACCTACTACTCCTTCAGCGCCTAGATGTTTCCCAGGGAGTACAGACCCTAGATGTCCTAAACTCACAACACCTGCCCCTCCAAATTGTTATCCTGGCTCTTCTGACCCTAGATGTCCAAGGCCAACAACTGCGACACCACCAAGATGTTATCCAGGTAGCACAGACCCTAGATGTCCCAAACCCACGACACCCGCTCCTCCTAATTGTTATCCGGGTTCATCTGACCCTAGATGTCCCAAGCCAACAACACCAGAAGCACCAAGGTGTTATCCAGGTAGCACAGACCCTAGATGCCCCAAGCCTACAACACCTGCTCCTCCCAATTGTTATACTGGTTCTTCAGACCCTAGATGTCCAAGGCCAACGACACCAGAACAACCAAGGTGTTATCCAGGTAGTACAGATCCCAGATGTCCTAAACCTACAACACCTGCACCGCTAAATTGTTATTCAGGCTCATCTGACGCAAGGTGTCCTAAACCTACGACCCCTGTACCTTTAAGGTGCTACTCAGGTAGTACTGATCCGAGGTGCCCGTCTCCTCCACCCCGACCTGTATGTTATCCAGGTTCTCCAGATCCAAAATGTCCTCAAGCACCACGACCGACAACAAGAACTCCTCCCACATACCTTCCACCTACTACACCAGCTCCGACAACACCAGAAGCACCAAGGTGTTACCCCGGCAGCACGGACCCTAGGTGTCCTAAACCCTCTACACCAGCTCCTTTAAGATGTTATCCTGGTTCAACTGACCCTAGATGTCCCAAGCCAACAACACCAGAAGCACCAAAGTGTTATTCAGGCAGCTCAGATCCTAGGTGTCCAACACCCACTACACCTGCCCCTCTGAGATGTTATCCGGGTTCATCTGACCCTAGATGTCCGAAGCCAACAACACCAGAACAACCAAGGTGTTATCCAGGCAGCACAGACCCTAGATGTCCCAAACCTTCAACACCCGCTCCTCTTAATTGTTATCCAGGCTCATCTGACCCAAGGTGTCCTAAACCTACGACCCCTGAACCTTTAAGATGTTACCCAGGTAGTACTGATCCGAGGTGCCCGACTACTCCACCCCGACCTGTATGTTATCCAGGTTCTCCTGATCCAAAATGTCCTCAACCACCACGACCGACAACAAGAACTCCTCCCACATACCTTCCACCTACTACACCAGCTCCGACAACACCAGAAGCACCAAGGTGTTACCCCGGCAGCACGGACCCTAGGTGTCCTAAACCCTCTACACCTGCTCCTTTAAGATGTTATCCTGGTTCAACTGACCCTAGATGTCCCAAGCCAACAACACCAGGAGCACCAAAGTGTTATTTAGGCAGCTCAGATCCTAGGTGTCCAAAACTTACTACACCTGCCCCCCTGAGATGTTATCCGGGTTCATCTGACCCTAGATGTCCGAAGCCAACAACACCAGAAGCACCAAGGTGTTATCCAGGCAGCACAGACCCTAGATGTCCTAAACCTACAACACCCGCTCCTCCTAATTGTTATCCAGGCTCATCTGACCCAAGGTGTCCTAAACCTACGACCCCTCAACCTTTAAGATGCTACCCAGGTAGTACTGATCCGAGGTGCCCGACTCCTCCACCCCGACCTGTATGTTATCCAGGTTCTCCTGATCCTAAATGTCCTCAACCTCAACGGCCGACAACAAGAACTCCTCCCACATACCTTCCACCTACTACACCAGCTTTCACAACACCAGAAGCACCAAGGTGTTACCCCGGCAGCACAGACCCTAGGTGTCCTAAACCCTCTACACCTGCTCCTTTAAGATGTTATCCTGGTTCAACTGACCCTAGATGTCCCAAGCCAACAACACCAGAAGCTCCAAAGTGTTATCCAGGCAGCTCAGATTCTAGGTGTCCTAAACCCACTACACCTGCCCCTCTGAGATGTTATCCGGGTTCATCTGACTCTAGATGTCCGAAGCCAACAACGCCAGAAGCACCAAGGTGTTATCCAGGTAGCACAGACCCTAGATGTCCCAAACCTTCAACACCCGCTCCTCTTAATTGTTATCCAGGCTCATCTGACCCAAGGTGTCCTAAACCTACGACCCCTGAACCTTTAAGATGCTACCCAGGTACTACTGATCCAAGGTGCCCGACTCCTCCACCCCGACCTGTATGTTATCCAGGGTCTCCTAATCCTAACTGTCCTCAACCTCCACGACCAACAACAAGAACTCCTCCCACATATCTTCCACCTACTACACCAGCTCCGACAACACCAGAAGCACCAAGGTGTTACCCCGGCAGCACGGACCCTAGGTGTCCTAAACCCTCTACACCTGCTCCTTTAAGATGTTATCCTGGTTCAACTGACCCTAGATGTCCCAAGCCAACAACACCAGAAGCACCAAAGTGTTATCCAGGCAACTTAGATCCTAGGTGCCCGAAACCCACTACACCTGCCCCTCTAAGATGTTATCCAGGTTCATCTGACCCTAGATGTCCGAAGCCAACAACGTCAGAAGCACCAAGGTGTTATCCAGGCAGCACAGACCCTAGATGTCCCAAACCTACTACACCTGCTCCTCTCAATTGTTATCCAGGCTCATCTGACCCAAGGTGTCCTAAACCTACGACCCCTGAACCTTTAAGATGCTACCCAGGTAGTACTGATCCGAGGTGCCCGACTCCTCCACCCCGACCTGTATGTTATCCAGGTTCTCCTGATCCAAAATGTCCTCAACCACCACGACCGACAACAAGAACTCCTCCCACATACCTTCCACCTACTACACCAGCTCCGACAACACCAGAAGCACCAAGGTGTTACCCCGGCAGCACGGACCCTAGGTGTCCTAAACCCTCTACACCTGCTCCTTTAAGATGTTATCCTGGTTCAACTGACCCTAGATGTCCCAAGCCAACAACACCAGAAGCACCAAAGTGTTATTTAGGCAGCTCAGATCCTAGGTGTCCAAAACTTACTACACCTGCCCCCCTGAGATGTTATCCGGGTTCATCTGACCCTAGATGTCCGAAGCCAACAACACCAGAAGCACCAAGGTGTTATCCAGGCAGCACAGACCCTAGATGTCCTAAACCTACAACACCCGCTCCTCTTAATTGTTATCCAGGCTCATCTGACCCAAGGTGTCCTAAACCTACAACCCCTCAACCTTTAAGATGCTACCCAGGTAGTACTGATCCGAGGTGCCCGACTCCTCCACCCCGACCTGTATGTTATCCAGGTTCTCCTGATCCTAAATGTCCTCAACCTCAACGGCCGACAACAAGAACTCCTCCCACATACCTTCCACCTACTACACCAGCTTTCACAACACCAGAAGCACCAAGTTGTTACCCCGGCAGCACAGACCCGAGGTGTCCTAAACCCTCTACACCTGCTCCTTTAAGATGTTATCCTGGTTCAACTGACCCTAGATGTCCCAAGCCAACAACACCAGAAGCTCCAAAGTGTTATCCAGGCAGCTCAGATTCTAGGTGTCCGAAACCCACTACACCTGCCCCTCTGAGATGTTATCCGGGTTCATCTGACTCTAGATGTCCGAAGCCAACAACGCCAGGAGCACCAAGGTGTTATCCAGGCAGCACAGACCCTAGATGTCCCAAACCTTCAACACCCGCTCCTCTTAATTGTTATCCAGGCTCATCTGACCCAAGGTGTCCTAAACCTACGACCCCTGAACCTTTAAAATGCTACCCAGGTAGTACTGATCCAAGATGCCCGACTCCTCCACCCCGACCTGTATGTTATCCAGGTTCTTCTAATCCTAACTGTCCTCAACCTCCACGACCAACAACAAGAACTCCTCCCACATACCTTCCCCCTACTATACCAGCTCCGACAACACCAGAAGCACCAAGGTGTTACCCCGGCAGCACGGACCCTAGGTGTCCTAAACCCTCTACACCTGCTCCTTTAAGATGTTATCCTGGTTCAACTGACCCTAGATGTCCCAAGCCAACAACTCCAGAAGCACCAAAGTGTTATCCAGGCAACTTAGATCCTAGGTGCCCGAAACCCACTACACCTGCCCCTCTAAGATGTTATCCAGGTTCATCTGACCCTAGATGTCCGAAGCCAACAACGTCGGAAGCACCAAGGTGTTATCCAGGCAGCACAGACCCTAGATGTCCCAAACCTACTACACCCGCTCCTCTCAATTGTTTTCCAGGCTCATCTGACCCAAGGTGTCCTAAACCTACTACCCCTGAACCTTTAAGGTGCTACCCAGGTAGTACTGATCCAAGATGCCCGACTCCTCCACCTCGACCTGTATGTTATCCAGGTTCTCCTGATCCTAATTGTCCCCAACCTCCACGACCAACAACAAGAACTCCTCCCACGTACCTTCCTCCTACAACTCCAGAGGCGACACGATGTTATCCTGGCAGCTCGGACCCTAGGTGTCCCAAACCAACCACACCTGCTCCTCTAAGATGTTATACTGGTTCATCTGATCCTAGATGTCCCAAGCCGACAACACCAGAAGCACCAAGGTGTTATCCAGGTTCATCTGACCCTAGATGCCCTAAGCCAACAATACCAGACGCACCAAATTGTTATCCAGGCAGTTCAGACCCTAGATGTCCCAAACCTACCACTCCTAGCTCTTGTTATCCAGGATCAAGAGACCCTAAATGCCCTCAACCTTTTGCCCCAAGTAGTACAAATCCACCTGCTACGTATTTGCCGCCATTCCCAGCTGAAAATGAAGTGCAGTCGTCAAGAACTGGCCGTGTAGCTGCCAAAAATATTGACTACGATGACACTCAGTCCGTTGTTGGTTAGTGCTTATTCATTTTATCTTTTATTTCTTCTTGAAAATTTGCCTTCTATCGCCACGATATGGATTGGGGAGGGTTATTTATATATTTTTATTCTATCATAATAGGTACCTATTATATATATACCGAGTGCAAATTATAATAATAATAATATATATATAAATGTTATTTTATGTTTGTATTGTAACGCACTGCTCTACATTTAAGTAAGGTTGTGTAGTTTCATGCCGTTCAACCTGTCCAACTTATTGTAAATTTGACATGTAAAAGTGCAATATATATATATATATAAAGTCTTTATGAATTCTATCAATATCAAGGAACATAATACTACAAGTTATCGCAGTCAGCAGTGTCATTTCAGTCTCCACACAAATTAATATTTAAATACATACCTACTAATAAAATATAAAGAAAGAAAGAAATATATTTATTTGTCGCCAAACCATACACATAGCATAATACAATTTTTTTAAAAACTATACAAAAAAAATAGTAAAAAGATTATGCGCAAAATAATTAGCCCACCAGCACATGTATAGCGACTAAAAGAAGATCAGCTCGGCGTCCGCTACAACCTAGAGATAGGCCATAGCGCCGATTTTCAGCCGCCACTATATACAGTGGCTCGGTAGCGGTGGTAAGGTCGGTTCAAACCCCGCCAGCATGTACCAATGAGAAATACACTTTTCTTAAGTACCTACATTTGTCTTAGATTCAACACCACCGTTCCCGTGCCTCGGATAGCACGTTAAACCGTCGGGCCAGGTTCCACTAATACCAACTTGTGGAATCGTTAATAAATTGTCATTAAAATTGACATCAGATCCTCGCCAACCAGTCTGGCCAGCATGGCGAATGTAGGCTAAATTCTCGAGATATATTTTATTTTATTGGAAAACAAACAGTACTTAATAACTAATTACAAAATCAAGTATATATCTACAGACCATTAATATGTTTTCACATATAGGATATGAAAGCTAGCTAAAATTTAGATATCTAATAAAGAAAGTAAATAAATTAAGTATGAATAACAGTTTAAGTAGTTCTGGAATATGTTCTGGAAGGCCCATCTCCAGCAGTGGAGGTCTAGGACGCTGTGTTCTAGGGGCTGTAATGATAAATGTTATAAAAACCATACAATATAAATTAACTGCCTCCGTGGTAAATTTGGTCCAATATTTTTTTTTTATGTGATATTTTTCGAGCTTGGTACGCTAGAGACATCGTCAAGCTTGCCACTCGTCATGATGGGCCTATAGTAAAGCTGGCTAAATTTGAATCGTGGTTTCTGACCACCCCGAAAGGGATACGGTCGTGATGTTACTTTTTTTTACTTTAATATTAATTAATATTTTTTTTAGATAATTTCGAGTTTTCACGGACGAAACCTCGCTCAAGAAATACGAGAGAAGTGCATGCAGCTGAACATTTGATTGCAGAGTCTGGCAACACTGCATCTGTAATCTACGTTAGTTTACTCGCTGTATTTTTAACTGTATTTACGGTTTCAGCCGCCATATATCTGTATAAGAGAAATAAAACAATGAAACAAACAATTATTGACATACAAATCTAATTACATTTTTTTTTGTTAAATAACTGTTAATATTTTTGTAACTGTAAAAGCATGATAAATAATTAATAGGGTGTATCAGGCAAAGCTTTTTGTAGATGTCGCTAGCGGCACTGGTACCTTGTTTACACCTGTGACGAATCATTTTTTAAATGTTTTTGTAGTTTTTTATTTTTATATTAGAATAATGAATTTTAACTTAACGTTACCTACCTTAAAAGACTAATTAGGAAAGCGAAGACCGTCTTTAAAAACAAAAAAAGGTTTAATTAATAGAACGGCAATTTTGAGATCACCATATCTTTGATTTCGCTTGGAAATCTCGATTTGTACACTTAAAAGCTGCTCACTTCTGCAATATATCCAGAAAATAATAAATTTCGTAATACAAATACAAGTTTT
This sequence comes from Tinea semifulvella, assembly GCA_910589645.1. Classification (NCBI taxonomy): domain Eukaryota; kingdom Metazoa; phylum Arthropoda; class Insecta; order Lepidoptera; family Tineidae; genus Tinea; species Tinea semifulvella. The sequence continues at coordinate 12,330,797 of OU342592.1, read as the reverse complement.
CTATGCAACTGAAAGTTCTATTAGGTACCATCTATCATGCGCCATCTACCGTGACAAAAAGTTAGTGATACACCCCATTAGTGTTGTGATATTTTTATAATAATATTTACACGGCGCTGTGATGCGGCCATAAACATATAAATATATAATAAATACCGCATTAATATTAAATACTTTTAGGATAAGGTTTAACAAAACTTAAATGTATCATAATGTACACTCGTATATCGCATGATTTTGTATGCTCTTACATTATACTAATATATGATTCTATTGATAGAAACAAACAAAGCCCTTTATACAAAGCACTAGTAAAGTCTTAACTTGAGTATGGTGTTACTATATTACCAAAAATATAGTCACCAAATGGAATCAATGCAGCGTAAATTCTGTAGACATATTAACTACAAGTGTTATCGTAGCAAATTCTCTTACAATAAATCATTAGAGAATTATTATTCATAACTACCATGACTTCATAAAAGAATTGGATGCCATGGTCCTCTACAACATCTGTCACAATAAATTTGTTTGCTGCTTCCTAACCAACAAACTATACCGTCTCCCTAGCTGCTCAATTATAACTATAATATTTTAGCGGAAGATTTGGACATAGATATGTTTAACTACAAAGCAACATATATTAGACGTCTAATGACGCTTCATTACGTTGAATCGATCATCGGCAGCAATTCCTAATGAGTGATTTGTTTTTCATTATCAACTTACTCATGGTTCTCTTGTTCTTTATTACTTAACTTTAAATTTATATGTGAAAACCGTTAATAGTTCTTAGTGAATTTACTGTATAATATTTACTATAATATTGTCAACTGTTGGTTTTCCAAAATGACTCATCAGCTGTTTCTACCGAGAAAGTCGCGGACAGCAGTTGGTTATGTCTACAATATACACCTTAATCTAGTAGACATATTCGCACTATCTGCAGGTTCATATAAGAGACAACTATATGATCTCCTTAAGACTTTAGATCTGATACACTGAAGATAATTTGTAGATGCAGATTGTTATTCAAAGTCAAAGGCATTTGTGACACGTCATAATTTAAATTATTTAGAATGATTCTACTCCTGTTAGTGGAAGACTAAACAGCGAAATGATCCATAGAGTAAGCTGTTGTATTAATAATGTAACTTATATCTTTTGCGTTTGTGCTTTTTGTTTCTCCTATTGCTTAATGATTTCATAGAAAATTGTGGATAATGTGATTGGATACCACTTAATTGGCTAATATTTAATTAGTAATTTTCACTGTATGTCTGTTATTTTTCCAAAATAAAATTAAATAATGTCAAAAAAGACATTTCGCTGCTTTAACCATAAATAGATGTAAATAAAAAAAAATTAGTTTGGATATTTTCTAAATAAAATTGTTTTTATAGTGTAAACAATAGACTTTGACGTTATGATATTTTTTTTGGCAAACGTGCGATATGTAATAATAATAATAATATGGTTTTAAAAAGCGTCTTCGCTTTTTTATAAGACTGCGGATATTTGTAAATAAATGTTTTTTATATAATAATAACAACTTCTAACAAAGATTTTATATTTTCTTTTAATATCGTAGCTATCAGTTTCTTAGGAAATGTTGTTTGTGTCTAACAACAGAATCACATATTATTCTAAAGTAGAAGCATACATAGTCACTCTGTCTAAGTCTACTTTATGTGTCGAATCTAAAATACATTTAAGTTTTGTATTATTTTAACTAAAAATGGCCGTAAAATTTACCACACTATAATTTTATCGGCTGTTTTTAGTTTTTTTTTTTTTATATTTTTAAAAACGATCACTGCCCTTTTTGCTTTATTTTACGAATTTGTTTAGGCACTGCCAGTTTTATTTTAGGGATTTTGATTTAGTGCCATATGAAACGAATTATCTATTTCGATTTTTAATTATATATATCTATTGATTTTTATATACTTATCATACACTAGTCAAAATATATGTATATGTTTTATGAAAGCATATTTTGTGCATAAATACTTACGGCTTAGTTTTATTCGTTTATTACCCCCACATTTGTGATATTTTGTAAGTAAATAAATATATATTATTATGTACTGCAGTCGCCATTATTTTAATTAAATATCGCTTCTAAAATGGAAACTTTATCTACACTCTGTAAAGTATGTTATACACTTGTTTTCATTACTATTAAAAATGTTTGTAGGTTCATAACGTTCACTATATTTATTTATAGTGTACACAAGGCTTTATAAAATTTAATTCTGTAATATTTACTATACAGGGTGTACAAAAAGTACTAAATCATAAAAAATGTAATTTTCATGATTGCTTGCAAAAGCAATCTGATTAAACATTCTGTGAATGTTAGTTTTTGTTTTATTTTACCCTTTTCCTGGTGTATGTTTAAATTATTTATCTTGTTAAATATTTTTTCCTATTTTTTTTTTAGTTTTATACTTCGAATAAGGATAAAAGAATTTTAAGATAGGTTCTAATAGTAAAATACATATCTTTAAGCCAGCTCCCTTGCGGGGTAGTCAGAGACAATTGAGCGCTATTTGTCACGATTTATACATACCTCTTTCGCTTCGTCGACATTCATCAATCATTTCATACACGCCTTTTTGCTTCATAAATACGTGTTTACTACACCTAATAGTAAAAGTTTTTTTCTATTCATTACAGCCTCCTAGACCACCACTTTTGTAGATGAGCCTTCCAAAACTGATCTGGAAAATCTGTAGAATTTGGCCTACACTCGCCACGCCGCCGGTCAGACGGCTTGGCGAGGATCTGATGTCAATTTTTAATGACCATTTATTATCGTTTATTAACTATAAGTTGGTATTATCAGACTCAAAAAATGTCACAAATCAAAATATTTTCTCGACCAGGAATCGAACCCAGCAAAAGTAGAGTAGTTATTTTTATTTTTTATAATAAAAAAACATAAGACAGGATATTATCAAACACACTTGGGAGAATGTAGGCTGTAGGTAGGTAGGTAGACTTAATTAAAACAGAAATAATAACTTATTTCATATTTAATCTTTATTTTTTTCAAAATAACATATAAAATAAATATAACATTCATTAGACCTATTCTGTTACTTAGTCGCAAATGTAATTAGTGGATTTCGTTATTTACGCCAGAGATTGCGTCATAATTATAAAATATTATTCAATTCTCAACTCTATAAGCGCTCGACCTTAACAGCGGCCGTGCAAATATCAACTTTAATAGCGTGATATATAGATATGTATATAGTTAACGGATTTCATTATATAACGTTTGCGCTTAAGTAACAGAATAGGACTACTGGGCACCGTATAAAAGGTATCGTTTACATAGTTTTTGTGGAAAATAACTAGTACTATACTAGTCTGAAACGCATAACAAAGGTATTTATTTCACTTAAATTATCTTTTTGATGAATAATAGTCTTTCTTTACCTTACTTAACTTATACCTTAACTTACTATATTGACTTTTTTTTTTTTTTCAAAACAATTTGGATTATACACACGTCTTATTGACGAAACCATATCGAAACCAACAACAAAACTTATTTGAACTTCTATCAATTAAATTTTAAACAAAATTGGTAGGAAATGCAAGTTAGCTGCAACTCAAAAAAAGCTGTTGGATAAACAGTGTGTAATTTTAGAAATATGCACATCGAACTGAACAAAAAAATTATAGAGGAAAAAATACTTGTTTTTGTTGACCAGTGTTATTTTTGCCCTAAAAGATAATATTTTACATTTTTAAAGAAAACAAATATGCAATTGTTTCAATTAATTTTATTATTATTATTTAAAATGGTAACATTTATGCCTTTCAAGAGTTTACAACGAAGAATAGGGGACGAGTTTGACAGTGGAGGAGTCGTTGAGGAAATGTATTTTAATTAGTAACAATTTAATTAGTGACAAGTGGCAAGCTCGTCGATGTCTCCAGCGTACCAAACTTGAGAAATATTACAAATAAATTAAATATTAATTAAATGTATTTATGTACATTAATAAATATTTTTGTGTCCCGACCAGGAATCGAACCCGGTACCTCCGAGTCTAAATCCACGGACTTAACCGCTAGACCACGGAGGAGCAGAAATGTATTTTATATATACCTATATCTATATATATATATACGGGTATTTTAATCAAAGCAGTTTTTTTTGTTCTGGAAAGTTGATTGATTTGAATAGGTATACGACATGTCACCTGGACTATACGTTTAACAATATTAACAAAATAATATAAAATGAACAGTTTTATCGATCTGTCAACTTGATCCTGATTGGTCCGTTTGGAGTGTACATCGGGTGGATGTGGTAGTCCAGGGGTTCATGATTGTATTCCATCTTGAAAGCCTGGATCATCTAAAAAGATAAGTGAAGATTATTACGGGTTATCAACTATACTAGAGGCAGGACCGCAGGGTCATTGGTGTATCTGGCGTGTTCCTAGACCTCCACTGTTGGAGATGGGCATTCCAGAACTTACTGGAGAATATTTTCTTGCGCAAGACCAAAGCTAGTTTTTCTGATGCAGGACCAAGCTCTAAACTAAGCTTGTTTAATTGTACATACCTTACAAATAATAATCTGTATTTCTAGTTCGGCGAACCGTCTTCCAAGACACATGCGTTTTCCGTAGCCAAAGGGAAGAGAGGCGAAGGCATGGTGAGTCTGGCCGGGGGACCTCTGCAGCCAGCGTTCTGGCCTAAATTCTGACGCTGCAAAGAAGTACTCCTCACTGTTGCTCATTACGTAGTGTTGGAAGATTACTTGAGTCTAAAACAAGGTGTAAGATATTTTTTTTTGTACTGAGTACGATATTTGATCGCTCCCACCTGATGGTGGTTAATTGCCCAAACTGCCGGGGCGGGGAAGTATCCACCGTTCGTGCCGATAAACCCAGTAAAGTGTATCCACACGTTTCGGGATCAGGCTCGAATTGCCGTCATGCCCAGTCAAGCCGGCATAGTGTTAGGAACTTAACATCAGGTGGGCGCAAGGTCACATGACGTGCTAGTATAAAAAAAATTGAAAAAAAAAAATGGTAAACGGTACGCGAGGTCCAAGAATGAGACGAACTAGCGCCACCCACTGACTAACGAAATCAATCCCTACCACTATACCGGCCTAATAAGATGCTTTTACATACTTCGCTTGAAGGACTCCAGCGGGGTGAGGCGCAGTCCACAATCGTATTGAAACGTATCGTTTACAATCGATTAGGTATGTCAGAAATGTCAAAGGCCAGGCGGAATGCCCAAGCTTAAAACATTTTTCACAGTAGTATTCGATCTTAGACAATACGTTTTCGGACGATTGTGCACTCCACTTCCCCCCGCAGTAGCCCTACTCTGTTACTTAGTCGCAAAAGTTATTACTGGAGTTCGTTATTTACGTCAGAGATTGCGTCATAATTATAAAATATTATTTAATTCTCAACTCTATAAGCGCTCGACCTTGACAGGGGCTGTGCAAATATCAACATTAATAGCGTGATAAATATATAGTTAATGGATTCCATTACATAAAGTTTGCGCTTAAGTAACAGAATATACAGGTTATAGGAATAGAGAAACACACTAGCTGGGAGAGCATTCCACATCGCCAGCGTGGGACAGATGTAGATCCAAATTTATATGTACGCATAGCAATAGTGGCTATGATATGCTTAGCTTTCCATTGATTTACCCGGGTTTATCGTGTGTGGGAAAGAGAGGAGAATAATGATGTCTCGGGTTTGCAACTGACTATGAGCTGGCCTATACAGTGCACAGTAACTACCGACAAAATTATTTTTGTATTAGAACTATTTGTTATATCAATGAGATGCTTTATTTTTTAAATATATCATTTTATTTTTTTGACTCTGCACCCATAATATTCATCCTGTCACTCTCCCAAAGGATAGATAGGATGGTAGAGGATTATTATTATTAAATTGTTATTACTATTATTATTATGCGGTGGTGGCTCGGTTGAAAGAACGCGTTCCTTAAATCCTACAAAGGTCGGTTCAAACCCACCCGGCATGTACCAATGAGAAATACACTTTTCCTAAGTACATTTGTCATAGATTTACAACACCACCGTTCCCGTGCCTCGGAGAGCACGTTAAGCCGTCGGTCCCGGTTCCACTAATACCAACTTGTGGAAACGTTAATAAATTGTCATAAAAATTGACATCAAATCCTCGCCAAGTCGTCTGGCCAGCGTGGCGAGTGCAGGCCAAGTTCTCCAGATATATGTTCTGGAAGGCCCATCTCCAGCAGTGGAGATCTAGGACGCTGTGTTCTAGGGGCTGTAATGAATGATGATTATTATGATTGGTGATGACAACATTGACATATTACTATGAAGCCGTCATCGGTTAGGTTAGTTTATTTTCTTCTCACTTCTTTACTTATGGCTTCTGTATATTTTTTATTAGGAATTTTTGTTATTTTTATATTTGTGTCAGTGTTTTATTGTATTTGGTTTTTATACGCGAAAATATGTAATTGGCTATTTTTTTGTATCTAGCTGTAAGTAATAAATAAATAATAACTATATTAAATTACTCACCCCTTTCGGTATGCTATATCCACAAATCACAGTATCTTTGGTTAGTTGTCTTCCATTACCTACTACAGTCGGGTACATCCTGTCATATTAACAAAAAAAAACATTAATCTAGTTACAGTTAGTACATTATTATTTTTGTTTTAGAGAAGCAGATTCGCATTAAGCCAACTTTACTATAGGCTCATCATGATAAGTGACAAGCTCGTCAATGTATGAGACAGGCTAGAGAAATATCACAAATAAATTTAATACATTATTATGTGCGGACCAGGAATTGAACACGGTACCTCTGCGTCTAAATCCAAACGTTAACCGCTAAACCACAATATTAAACAACTAAAATTGTATCTTCTATCCTCTATGTACACATTTTTTTTTAGTCGGAGGGTAAATATTTTTTACTTTGTTGTAAACTAATAATATAATAAATAAATTATTATTTTTATTGTTATTATTCTATATTATAAACGGGGTGGTGGCTCGGTTGTAAGAACGGGTTCCTTTAATTCTACAAAGGTCGATTCAAACCCCCCCGGTATGTACCAATGAGAAATACACTTTTCTTACGTACATTTGTTATAGATTTACAACACCACCGTTCCCGTGTGAGAAGAACACGTTAAGTCGTCGGTCCCGGTTCCACGAATATCAACTTTTGGAATCGTTAATAAATTGTCATAAAAATCGACATCATATCCTCGCCAAGCCGTCTGGCCAGCGTGGCGAGTGTAGGCCACTATGTTCTATGGGCTGTAATGAAAATGAATTATATATTTATAAATAAGATAAAAAGGTACCTTAATACTTCCTTAATGCAAGCTTTTAGATATGGCATTTTGGTTAAATCTCCAGATTCCAAGCACTTCCCGTCTAGCACAGAGCTGACTTCTTTGTAAATATTCTCCTGGACTTCAGGACGCTGTGCTAGCTGGTACAGAATAGACGCCACAGCGTTCGATGTCTGAGGATAACCAAAAAAGTCGTTAATCGTTTCAAATAAATGATTTCGTTTCCTTTCCACGAACGAACTTTTCAAATAAAACGAATATCACCTTATCAGACAAACTTATTATTAATTAATTTCTTTTTAAATAGATAGGATTATATCCCTGCTAGTAACATAAATACAACACATAACCCTTCTGTGCGTTGACGCGCAATAGGGTAAAAATGAGGGCGCTGTCATTAGTGATAGCAGTAGTAAATTTAAAATCATCAAATCCAACTAATTTAAAAGTGACAAATATTTTTTATAAATTTACATCATAATACAGTTTGTTTAAACAAATAATTTTAATCTGCGCAGACAGACAGTGGGGTCGTCCAGGCCCGGATGCCTAATGGGCGTGGGTTGGGGATGGGGACAGTCCCCCGTTTTCCCCGGCAGGATCTCAGCGGGTAACCACCCGCCGGTAATTCATGCACGTTTAGTGCTGGGCGCCGTTACTATTATAACAGCGCCCGTATGGCTCACGAACCCAGGGGGCTAAGTTCGACTGCTTCAGCTCTCCTCCAGGAGTACTTCTCTAGGAAGTGGTCTCTCGTTGGGGGGCCGTGCACAAGACGGAGCGATGTTCTGGTCTGTCTGATGCTTGAAGTGTCCGTTGTCGGGAGTATATTATATATCATGTAGCGCCATCTACGAGTAAACTTGCATATTATAGTCATAACTAAATGGCGATACGGTCTCGACCAGCCAAAAGCCTTAAGTGAGACATCTACGAGCATCAGCCGGTTTCTCGACGCTCTACTTAATTATTTCCTAGCTAAGGAGCATTATCTATAAGATTTTCCTAAGTAAAATCGGGTTTTACAAACAAATTTATTTAATTATTTGTTATTGCTTTGTGAAACGCAAAATTGACAACTTTCCATTAACTTAATTATTTCTTAAGATATGTTTATGAAACGCATTTCTTGCAAAATCTGTTCATTTATACTTAAGTAATAATTAAGTACTAAAATACGTTCGAGAAACTGGCTGTATGTCCCTTTATATAATAGTACTCTTTGGTCATCGCATAACTCGGTCCTTGCAATCCCTTCTCAGCCCACAAACTTTTTACCCAAGTCGTCATAGCATCATCTAGCAATAAACGGACTTACCGTCAAGAGACAAATAAACTCGTTTACCGTATCAATTCCAACAAGAAAAAGGTCCAAGGCTGCGACACTGGCCACTCTAGGACCTGCAGCTCTCAGTAGCTGCTGCAGAAGAGACGGGTTTTTGCTATTCAGTTCCCCTGCTTCGAGAGCACGATCCACGTGGCTTAATGTTACACTGGAAAAGAGAAAGGAACAAGTTTAGCCAACTTTATAGATACATAATGACAAGTGGCAACTGGCAAGCTAGTCAATATCTTTATTTAAATTATTTTAAGTATTTTTCAGAAGTACCAACCTAAGTATTGTATCAAGGGCAGCGACATATCGTTTGAACATCGCCGTGGGATAGATCCTCCACCAGGGGGTCCTCAGTTCGAGTTCCCCGACGCACAGGAAGAAAGTGTTCACAGCATCAATTAGCTTCTGACTCTCAGACCCTTCGTGGGAGGTGAAGCAGTCCAGACGAGAATCCAGGGCAATTAAACTTAGGGCTAAAAATATCCAGTTACGTTACAAAAAAATTAGCTAATTGGCTATAACCAAATACATTAAATATATAGTGTGAACTTTTCACGCCTTAGAGACCAAATCCTAAACTACAAGAAATGGCGAAAAATACGTCTCATGCCGCGGAGAGCACATTAAGCCGTCGATCCCGGTTCCACTAATACCAATTTGTGGAATTCTTAATAAATTGTAATAAAAAAATCATCAGACCCTCGCCAACCCATCTGACCAGATTTTTAAATACTATATCGACATATATGTGACCTTGCGTACATCTTATGGTAACACACTCATGACTAGTCCCTAACACTGTGCCGGCTTGACTGGCCATGAGGGCAATTCGAGCCTGATCCCGAAACGAGTGGATACACTTTACTGGGTTTATCGGCACGAACGGTGGATACTTCCCCGCCCCGGCAGACTGGGCAATTACCTTCATCAGTCAGCCTACCACCTACTTGTTATTCCCGTTGAAAGTAAGTGCCATTTGCAATAATTTTAAATGGATTTTTTTACTTTCAAGGAGAACTAAAATTGTAAGATTTTCATGGTGATATTAATACAAAAATAACACTGCTTGAAACAAGACTTACTGAAAAAGTGGGCGAGTGTAGGCCAAATTCTCCCGATATATGTTCTGGAAGGCCCATATGATGATGAGCGCTGTGATGAAGTTCCATAATAAAAACATACAACAAATTCACTTACATTCCAAGGACCACTTGTGCACTTCGTTTAGGAAATCTTCAGGCGTTTCCATGTTACTGTCTCGTACCTGCCGAAGCCTAAAAAAATGTATATATAATTGGTTACGAAATATAGATATTCGTAGGTTTTTACGATAATTACCAATCCACTGTGTAAATGTCGCGAAATTTAAATAAACGGTACTATTATTATTACCTAATATTTTTGTACTTGCATTGTGCTTTTTTTAAGAGAAAAATTCTGTTACTTAGTCGCAAACGTTAATAGTGGATTTCATTATTTACGTCAGAGATTGCGTCATAATTACTAAATATTATTCAATTCTCAAATCTATAAGCGCTCGACCTTGACAGCGTCCGTGCAAATATCAACTTTAATAGCGTGATATCTATATAGTTAACGGATTCCTTTTTAACGTTTAACGTTTGCGCTGCAGCCCAACTTCATTACTAACGTAACATTAACAATATTTGTAGCTTCCATTATACGAGTGTAAAGTTTGCGCTTAAATAACAGAATAGGGGTTCTGCCTGTCATTATGGAGAGACTCTTGCTGTTTTGTTATTGGATTGAAGATGACGATGAGTATGATGTTAACCTTTTAACAAAATCATCAGCTACATCGCTGACTGAACCAGTGTACTGCGCCGCGGCTCCAGCGCTTAAAGCTACTCTGGATACTTTGGCTCGAAATGCTGCCCATGCTTCACCGTGCCTGAAAATATGTATTGTAATTTTTAAATAAACATTTTTCTATATCTAAAGTCATTAAAGCGAAGTGTAAAAAAAATATCACTTCAAGCATGACTGATGACAATTTGAGTTACCACATATCACTAAACCGTACATGTCGTCAATACAGATTTTCACGAAAAATAAAAATGACAGTATTTCCTAATTATTTGCACGTTTTTAAGCGCAATGTATTGTCACTTATAATTGTCGGCTATAATACCTCGAATTATAAGTTGACTCTGCTATAATACCTCGAATTATAAGTTGACTCTGCTATAATACCTTGAATTTAGGTTAAGCTACAGTACTTGTTTATGGCAGCAATGTCACTTACTTATTTCGGTCTATCCACAATTTAATTTAGTCTTTTAATTTATTATTTGTTGCTTGTAATGTTTTTTTTAATTTTAATAATATTGTAAATAATTTGTAAAAATTGACAATATCCGAGTGTTACATGAAGTACATTGAACTTGAACTGCAGCGGATCCTGGCTGGGACCAAATTTGATCCTTGGAATTGTGTTCTTTGATTGTGGCTGCATTATGTTGTATTGTGTTGTAATTTTTGCTAAGATTTATTTAATTATTATTGTTATTGTAATTGTATTGTGTTTTTATTTTGGCTACTCAAAGGCCCAATAAATGGATACTTAATAGCATGTGTCGCCTGTAATTGGTGCAGCATCTGTTTTCTGTCTTAGTTGTAAGTAAAAATCCATGTATGTTGCTGACACTGTTGGCGACCCTAATAAATAAATAGAATAAATCCGAATGAAAACCACTTTTTGTATAATTATATACACTAACTTCATGTTCAAGGCTATTGTTTTAATTTGTCATATCTTGAACAAATAAAATCATTCTATATTACCCAGCTGATAGTGTCATAAGGATCAAATTATGAAAGTAATGTCAAATGTTGAAAACTGCAGATATCAAACTCTTTTGTCAAAATTATCGACTAGCATATTCAATTAGTTTTTCAAAAAAAATATTGAAAAGTATATTTTTTTATGAAAATCGTCCATCGTTAATTGTTAGCATTGCTGTAGAAACTCTGGGCCCATGGAGTCCAAGCGCAAAAAAGTTTTTAAAAGACCTAACACCGCGTCTTGTCTTTCTTCGCCTAGAGAATCAGTATTGCAATTCAGCGAGGAAATGCAGCCAGCGTTCTTGCCACCATTCCACGCGGACTGGACTTATATCCCTATCCTTAATATTAATATTAATTTTATCTTATATGTTGTAAATATTTTTTTCGAATAAATGTATATTCTTTATTTAATGTTAAATTTGATTGTTAGCATATTTTATTATATTAAAAGTGGATTTCTGTTTTCACTTCTTTAAAACTACAAGACAGCTGTTTTGTCACTATTACGTCCAGTTTTAGCCGTAGGTTTTGGAGTGGTGGTACGGACTCTTAACTTAAAAATGAAGACCACTTACACAGCTATCACTCCCGCACAATTTTCTTCAGCACCAAAGAAGTCTTTCCTCAGAGTATGTTTGTAGTAATTTAGTGATGGCATAGATGGTCTGAAAAACAGTTTTTTATTAATATTATTTTTAAGGCGTTGTCAAAACAGCTCGACAACACCTCGGGAGACAAGACGGCTGCGGCAATATTTGGGCTAAAGCAAGGCTCCTTTAGATCAGCATTACCAATCAACGTGGCAATGCTGCCAGCATCCTTGGCACTTTGCCCATTGGTAATGATTTAGAGCATTTTTTTATTTATTAATTTTGTTTTTCGTTTATTTTTTTCATTTTGTTTTGTTATTAGTTGTATTTTTAATCATTAAGTGGTTTTTTTTTAATAATAGTAATTTATATGCTTTAAAAGTTAAGGTTTAAATTTATTTAATAATTTAGTTTTTATGAATCATTCCTTTTTTTTCTTCGAATAAAGTACGTCTTTATTATTATTGATTATAGTGAATGAATATGGTGGTGGTAGTTTGCTTCCGAGGGTTTAACGTATGTCTATATAATCTGTGGTTTAACGTATACAACCTTTCACTCGCACAATCCAATATTTTCAAAGATTTTTCAAGACTAAAGATTTTTTTTTTTCTTTTGTTTTGAATGAGGCGATAGGGAAGGCAAAGGGTCTAGCTCATTCGACCAAATCTGACGTAATATATCTTTCTTTTTCATGAGTTAATGAGGTCATCATCAAATTCCAGATGCTGGAGAATTTTATGCTTTTCTTGGAGTCACTCGCGGCACCATAGCTCAAACACGTCGGGTAAAATATGGGAGTTGACAGCGCGGGAAAACCGCAAAAAATAAACTGCAACTTGTGCCCCATATTTAAAGTCCAATTTATCGTTTTCCATAACTATTCACATTGTAGAACATTATTAAACAAAACAACACCACTTTTGACCAATAATATCCACAGTAATTTAATTTACAAAACAAAAACTTGCACTTGACATGTCCACGCAAAATGGCGCGAAGAACTCCAAGATTTTTCAAGACTTAAGATTTTTTTTTTTTTTTCTTTTGTTTTGAATGAGGCGATAGGGAAGGCAAAGGGTCTAGCCCATTCGGCCAAATCTGACGTAATATATCTTTCTTTTTCATGAGTTAATGAGGTCATCATCAAATTCCAGATGCTGCAAAATTTTATGCTTTTCTTGGAGGCTCTCGCGGCACCATAGCTCAAACACGTCGGGTATAATATGGGAGTTCACAGGGCGGGAAAACCGCAAAAAATAAACTGCAACTTGTGCCCCATATTTAAAGTCCAATTTATCGCTTTTCATTATTATTCACATTGTAGCACATTATTAATCAACATCACTTTTGACTAACAATATCCACAGTAAATTAATTTACAAAACAAAAATTTTCACTTGACATGTCCGCGAAGGACTCCACACCGTTTTTTTTTTAATCCAGCTGTCAAATGGAGGCACGTCTTTAGTGTTTTTCGATCTTGTTCTTCGACTTGCTTTTTTGCAAAAATGACAATTCTTGCTCAGACATTTTTTTCCTAACTTTGCCAAAAATGATTTCTATTTGTTTTTGTAATTTTGTTTTTTTAGATTTAATTCACAGCGTTGTGACTCTGTCTTTTTAGGGAAGCCGTTAAGAAAACGTCTAAGAATACAGGTTTTTATCTTTGAAAAGTAGTTACCTATGCGGAGTAGCGTCTTCTCCTCGAAAGACCCTCTCCACCTCTGCAGCATCGAAGACAAACAGCATGTCTGGTCTTCCCAACAAGCCTGCCAACTTAACGCACTTGCCATACTGTTCGCGCAGCTGAAGGCAGACTTTATCCACATGTTCGACTGAGTAACCCCCTGAAAAGATCATTAAACTATATTTCTGAATTAATAAAACTATGTTCCATCTTGCACAAAAAAAAATCGTTGATACCAGAACAGATTAATTAAACATTTAAAACTATAAACTGGGCTTAAATAAAATAAAACTAGATATAAACTGATGAAACAAACAGCCCTTGGCAATTAGCCTGCAAAATACTTTGGCAATATTTTACATAATTAAGTTCTTGAATTCGTTAAAAAGCTATACTATATAAAAATAATAACTAAACTAAATATATAAAATAATTCATCACTAATTCAAATTTATTCATTCTTTCTTTTAAACCTGCTACATCCTCACATCCACATTAAATAGGGGTAGCCAGACTGATGATGGTAATTTGCCCAGTCTGCTGGGGCGGCGTTCATACCGATAAACCCAGTAAAATGTATCTATCAGTGTGTAAGTGTATTCGGGATTAGGCTCGAATTGCCGTCATGCTCAGTCAAGCCGGTATAGTGTTAGGGACTGATGTCAGTCATTAGTGTCCGATCCCAGTGGCTAACATACATGGATCTCGCGCGCCACTTACCATTACGTGGGCGCAAGTTCACATGTCGTGTTGGTATTAAAAAAATAAAAATAAAAAATCCTTGCTGGTGTTATTTAGAAAGAAAGAAAGAAAAGAAGAAAAGAAGAAAGAAAACATTTATTTATCAAAAAACAGCTTGGTCATAACAATCACAAAAGGGAAAAAAAAAAGTAATAGTAAAAAAATAATAATAATAATATAAACTTGGTAAAAAGAGAAAAGAAAATGAGCTGCTATGACAAATAGGTGTTCAGGTCAGCAAAGGCTGCAACAGTAGATGCAGAATTCAATAAGTGTAACTCTGAGTATTATAATAAAGAAACATGGAACCAAAATAAAATAAATTGAAATATATAATGGATAAATAATAAATATATGTATATGTGTGAGTAAAGTAAAAAAAAAAAAAAAAACAGAAAAGTAACAAATATACCTATAATAAAGTAAAAAATATTTGTAATTTAGTTTTTTAGCTTTATTTTTCTAATTACCAATATAGTAAACAATGAGTAAGAGATAGACGGGTATAACTCAGGAATTTATGGTTGAAAAAAAAAAAAAAAAATAATAATATTATTTCTCTAATTCTTAAACTTACAGCCCGTAGTATTGTCATTTGATTTTTAGTTTTTAGCCTGCTCGCAACTTGTGTGAGCCATTGCCGCATGCCATTTTTCAGAAAGCCTTCACGGCATAATTGGTAAAAAAACAAAAAAAAAAATTCAATCATTTATTTACTTTCCAATACATATAACTTATTAAATAGCCCGGAGAGTTTTTCGCGCCATTTTGCGTGGGCATGTCAAGTGCAAGTTTTTGTTTTGTAAATTAATTTGCTGTGAATATTATTGGTCAAAAGTGGTGTTGTTTTGTTTAATAATGTGCTGCATTGTGAATAATTATGGAAAACGATATATTGGACTTCAAATATGGGGCATAAGTTGCAGTTTATTTTTTGCGGTTTTCCCGCGCTGTCAACTCTCATATTTTACCCGACGTGTTTGGGCTATAATGCCGCGAGTGACTCCAAGTAAAGCATCAAATTCTGCAGCATCTGGAATTTGATGATCCCCAACTCGGTTATGAACTTTGTTATGAACATATATTATTCAAATGAATTACGTGTTTAGGACTGATGTATTCTGTATCCTTTAAAAACAATTTTAAAAAAAATTAAATAGCCCGCCATTCTGTAACCACAGTTTGTTGGCAGAGACAATTACTCTCGAAGCTTAATAATAAATATTTGTAGTTGGTACATAAAAAAAATGCGCGGACGCGAACCACTCTCCCCCCGCGTTACCACCCCGTCCGCCTACAGGGACCATTAATTTAAATCTCTTTCTTAGGATTAACACTCATTTCTTCCGAAGATTATTAAAGTTAAAAGTTATGTTACGTTGTGAACACCTAATGAGCCATCACATAAGATTGCCAACGGCATATAATAAGCTCTGAGATATTCAGCTGGCCTGTCGTATGTGCGGTGTCTCGTGTCAATAGGTTCAAACCGATACGTTTTAGATTAAAGGAAAGTTCTTACAACCGAGAAAAACCGCTCTTATATAATATAATATGCCTATCGTTCCGATACGCGATAATAGTAACCTAAGCACGCTTAAGGTGTTCCGATACGCGCTTAAACTGTTTTGCCAAAGCTGTGTGACGTCACATACGACATCATTTCTCGCGCTCACGATATCGAGGTAGATCGCTCTGAGCGCTGTCAGTTTTTTGTCATTATGTCGCGCGCCATTTTAAAGTTTATTTAAATTAAGTTTTCTTTTAAATTATTTAATATTGTAATTCGTTTATACTGTTTGTATAATTACTGATCTATAATTAATATTTAAGTAGGAAGTGAGAAAAAAATGTCTGTAACACGGCAAGTTATTTTAAATTACCAAAATAAGTTAATAATATTAAACTTTACACATATAAAGATGAATAAACCGAGAGATGTATATTTGTTATATTGTAACTCGTTTATACTGTTTCTATATTACTTCTTAAACAAATCTATAATTAATATTTAAGTAGGAAGTGAAAAAAAAGTCTGTAACACGGCAAGTTATTTTAAATTACCAAAATAAGTTAGTAATTTTAAACTTTACACATATAAAGATGATTAAACCGAGAGATGTATATTTGTTAATATTCATAAAAGATATGGAATCCGCAATTTATCTTCCATTCATTTAAAAAAAACTAACATTTTATAAATGAAAATTTGATTTAGACCGTTCCGAATTCGATATCAATTGATATCACGCTCTGAGCATCCAAATCGCGATATTTGATTCGGAACGACGGTCAGTGTCCTATTCGTTCTAAGCGCTCTAAACGCGATTCGGAATGAGGGGATTGTTAGAATATTTTATATATGTCACCTAGTCATCTGTCTTAATATACTTGTCACTTTATCAACATATAAAAAGTCAACAATACAAGACGAATGGTTTTCTTGCAATAATAAGTATTTCCAGTGTATTTTAACAAATATCACGCCGAAATATCACAAATAAATTATTGTGTCCCGACGAGGAATCGAACCCGGTACCTCCGCGTCCAAATCCACGGACTTAACCGCTGGACCACGGGGGCAGTTTTATTTGAACTTTGTAATTCGAATTTTACGATATGAAAGTAAATAGAACTAACTACTTAGGACCCTTAATATCTGACATAAAACCGTGGTCTAGTGGTAACAAACGTTGCCGTGAACTCGGAAGGTCGTGGGTTCGATTCCCACCGGGGGCAAGTTGTACATTGTATATGTATAGGTGAAGCGGTTTTTCCCGCCATCAATCAGACTGTTGCTGTACAAAGCACAGATCAGATCATGCGTGGAATACTGTTCACACCTTTGGGATGGTTCAGCCAAGTACCTCACAGATGCTCTCAATGTCCTACAAAGGCGAGCTGTTCGAATTGTGGACGATGCCACTATATCTGGAACTCTCGAATCCCTGCAGCTTCGCCGAGATGTAGCTTCTCTGAGCGTGTTCTACCGGCTATACTATGGTGAGTGCTCTGAAGAGCTCTATAATCTAATTCCTTCCTACCCATTCCGCAACCGAACCACACGCACAGGTCAGAATATGCACCCACATACCGTAGTCACTATCCCTTCGCGTACCTATAAATTTGGTGACTCATACATCTGTCGCACAATAAAGATGTGGAATGCTCTTCCAGCCTCTGTGTTTCCACTTTCCTATAACCTGGAGTCCTTCAAGCGAAGTGTGAAAAGGCATCTAGTCAAGCCGGCATAGTGTTAGGGACTGATGTCGGATATAAGGGTCTGATTCCAGTTGCTAACATTCATGGACTCTGCGCGCCACTTACCATCAGGTGGGCGCAGGGTCACATGTCGTGCTAGTATAAAAAAAAAAAAAAAAAAAAAAAAAATTTTCTCTGTCTGGGTATTTATATGTATAATATGTATATAATTACAAAAAAAAATGTGTAATATGTAGTTTATCAACCATCTAGTTTACCACGCTTCGTAGCTTACCACGGAAACTAGATGGCGCTGTGTGACCTGTCTGGAAATATTTATTATTATTTTATTATTTATATATAAAATAATAAATAACTACCAATAAAAAATATTTTAGAGTAACTCGATAATAGGTGGCTTTTTTTATTTTATTTTTTATTATTATACTAGCACGACATGTGACCTTGCACCCACATGATGGTTAACATATAAAAGATTGTTCTGGGCATCATAAATATTTTTTCTATTCAATTTGTTTTCGATGCAACTTTAGTAGTTTTGTAGTTAAGAAGAATACCGTACAGGGACAATAACTAATGTGGGATCGAAAAAGAACTTAACTTAAGTTTAATCGTCATAAAATTAGTACAATCAGATTCATACAGTCCTACTGGCAACAACAATCTTAAACAATTGTCCAAACCTTCTCGTGACAGGAATTGCGTAAAAATAACTAAAAAAATAATCGTCGGAAATACTAGAATTAGCCACTTATAGTTGCGCAAGAGTGGATGCAGCGTAGCGCGGAAATCGCAACGTGAAAGGAAAACCGAGGAAACTATGCCACGGCTTGTCAGTCTTTTAACTATTTGATTAGCTACTTGTAGTAAGGCAGGGACAACTTTCGTGTGGATACACTTTACTGGGTTTATCGGCACGAACGGTGGATACTTCTCTGCCCCGGCAGACTGGGCAAATTACCACTATCGGTCCGCTTACCACCTATTAAATGGCCTATTTTGATTGGGCCAATATGGTTACGGTAAATATGGTTTAGTTTTGTGTAGTTCCAGTAAAATCTTTGCATCACTTACTGAAAGAATTGGGCCTAAGCAGGTCTGCCGTCAATACATTTATGGAACGAGCTTCCAAGACGGCATTAACGGAATCATACAGTATTTGGTTGGGTAGGGAGAGGAGTAGAATGGTGGATGGTGAGCGTATTAACGCGCAATAAAAAAAAGGAGGCCTCATTTTCTTAAACCAGCCTATTGTCGGTCGCAAGCCCGAGACACCATTCTTCTCATCTCTTACCCATACACGATGGACCCGGCACCCGCACGGTGAATCCATGGAATGCTTAGAAATTTGTCTTCTGTTCCGAACTGCATCTTCACGAATAATAAATTAGTTTTAACCTTTTTCGAAAGGTCACAGTTCCGGGTAATCAAAATTACGATGTATCAAAATTCAAAATATGCAAGGTTAATTTTTGGCATAGGTCAATGCCGTAATCGTAATACAAAGGAATAGGTATGGTTTTAGCATACAATTACTTCAGTGCTGTTTTATTATATACTCACGAAGTAAGAAATAATTATAAACCGCTGTCAAAATTTAACAATAACCTAGGTCAAGACATTTTTGGGTTCAAAAGATGAGATAGATAATTATTAATATAATGCTTTTATTATGAACTCAGCGCCAGCTAGACCATTTAAAAACGGCTAGGCGTCCGAAATAATAATTCATCCGTATTTTTTTCTTGGCAATTAAAAGTTGAGGCAATCAACGGCGAGTGTTCTGAGGAGCTCCATAACATTATCCCTTCTTCTCTATTCCGCAACCGAACAACACGCACAGGCCAAAATATGCAACCACATACTATACCCATTATCCCTACGCGTACTCATACATTTGGATCTTTATTCACGTAAACCTACGAGTATTACAGGCATTTATGAAACGTCATTAATTTAATTATTTTGAATGATTCTACTCCTGCTAGTAGAAGACTAAGCAGCAAAGTGGTCCAATAAGTAAGCTGCTAGCAGAAGACCAGCAGCTTAGCAAATTCCAGTGACCTGTTAATATTTAATCTGACTGAGAAAGGAATCTGCAAGAAAAACTCAGCTATATCAGATTTACAAAATAAAACATATACAGAACTGCACCACAACGATCAATTAATAACCTTTTAAATTAAGTTATCAGTACCTATGAGAATACAATACCTGGTACAGCAGTAACCCACCAGGCAAGTCAGAATTAAGGTTGTACATGCCTATGTGCAACCCGAAAGTCGACAAAACGTGAGTGGAGACTCTTACATCTGTCGCACGCTGAAGATGTGGGATGCTCTCCCAGTCAGTGTGTTTCCCCACTCTTATAACCTGGAGTCCTTCAAGGGAAGTGTGAAAAAGCATATGTTAGGCCGGCATAGTGGTAGAGACTGATGTCGGTCGTAGTGACCGGCGTCAGTTGCTCCCATTCTTGGACCTCGCGTACTGCTTACCATGTGGGAGCGATGTCACATGTCGTGTTTAGTATAAAAAAAAAAAAACAACTCGCAACAGCAAAGCTCGCTTTTTACTGAATTTTGCTTTAAGTAAAATGAAAACGCAAGTCGAAACATTTCCTTAGTACACGAACGATGGACGGATAATAATTGGACTATGTACCTATGATCGATCATCAGTGTGATAAATAATCATTTGAATATTGGAGCCTAGTATAAGAAAAGACTAAGGCCAGTTACAGTGCTTGACCGACCGTCAGTTCGGTTCGTTCAGTTAAGACAACTTTACAGTGATACACTTAGTTACAGCCTGTAGAACACAGGGTTCTAGACCCCAACTGTGGATATGGCCCTTCCAGATATTTCTGGAGAATATGGTCTACACTCGTCACGATCGCGCTGGCCAGACGGGTTCGTGAGGCTCTGATGTCAATTTTTAATGACAATTTATTAACGTGCTCTCCGAGGCACAGGAACAGTGGTGTTGTAAATCTAGGACAAATGTTCGTAAAAAAAGTGTATTTTTCATTGGTATGAGGACATGCCGGGTTTCGGACCCATTGTTTTAGGATGTTAAGGAAAGCGTTCTTACAACCGAGCCACCACCGCTCCTGATACGCTACATTTACGCACGCGCATATCTATGTTATTCCACATAAATCTTGTAAGTGACCGCAAGTACGCACCGACGTTACGACTGTCGATCAAGCACTGTAACCGGCCTAAGATCGCTTTATGGAAGTTCCTTGACCGAATCGTTATGTAAGCTTAACCTTGATCGACTATGCTCTAACCGATTTGTCATAATATTAGTATGCGATGCGACATCAATAATTATTTTATTTACACAATAAACACATTAGGTGCATTGTAATTAGCATTAATTTCGAGTTGTAGAAGTTTAAAGATAAACATAAAAATATATCAGTTGATATTCTTTTAAGAGGTCTTGACGCTCGCTTTCACGTTACATAATTCTCACAATGGGGTGTATCACTAACTTTTTATCACGATAGATGGCGCATGATAGACGGTACCCAATAGAACTGCATATAAAACTTAATAATATACGAATATTGCTATACTCGTGTATATAGTATAATTTTGCTCTTGCCTGTCATTAATTTATTTTGTTTTAGGTAAATAATCATTAACCTATTGGTTTTCACTTATTTGTTATTATTGTTATTTTTCTTTTACTTTTGCTAGTCACAGTTCAATTGCACTATTAATTTAAATCTAATTACTATATTTTACTCTATTTTCTGTTTTAATTGTATTGTCTAAATAATATAAAATCTCTTTGGCTTGTGTTCCACTATTGCTACTTTGTTTATATGTTTAATATAATAAGCTGTGATTTTTTTTAAATAAATAAATAAATAAAACTTGTATTTTTATTACGAAATTTATTATTTTCTGGTTATATTGCCGAAGTGAGCAGCTTTTAAGTGTACAAATCGAGATTTCCAAGCGTAATCAAAAATATGGTGATCTCAAAATTGCCGTTCTATTAATTAAACCTTTTTTCTTTTTAAAGACGGTGTTCGCTTTCCTAATTTGTCTTTTAAGGTAGGTAACGTTAAAACTATTATTTTTTGTTATATAAATATAAAAAACTACAAAAACATAAAAAAATGATCCGTCATAGCTGTAAACAAGGTACCAGTGCCGCTAGCGACATCTACAAAAAGCTTTGCCTGACCCTGTTACAAAATATTATTAACTTACTGGGAAATAACATGACGGACATTTTAAAAATATAATAATTATAGATATGATTTAGTAATTAAAAGTTATTAAACACTTTTTTATTAGTCACCTTCCATTATTGAACCTCGTTTTCAATCAAGTGAATATCATGTAAAACAGAAAAAAATTCTCCTTACCAACATAAGGTATGAATCTCCAAGTGTTTCCAAGGTACGGCAGTGGTTTAGGCCCAGGCACTTGGTCCCAAGTCTTAATCTGGGAATCAGTTTCGAAGACTTCAGTATCGATGGCAGCGTGAGTCGACCGTGCCCGGAGATTTGGCTGAACGGGACACTGCGCCAAACGCGTTGGCACCACTAAAAAAATAAAGCAGAAATCTGTAAATCGTTGCCTATTCTTCTTCTTCTTGGGGCCGGAGTATTATTTTTGGCACTTGAATGGTAAAAAATATTACAGCCTATTATCTTCATTCTTCTTTAAATGTAGCTTTAAGTAAAAAAGAAATAATGTCCCACAATAACATTTAATAATTAAAATAAAGAAATATAATTTATATTTATGTTATTTGTGATTTGGATGTGGCAAGCTCTCTCTAATATGTATTTGTTTTAATGAAAATTGATCACGAATTTTGTTGATTATTTAGATTGATCACATGTTTACTCCAAACATAGGACTTAAGAATAACCTACCTAGTGTGTAATAAGTTATAAGTGTTTTTACGGGTTGCAAAACAATAACTTTAAATTGCATGTGGGAAATGTAATGTGCATCGTACTTGTTTGTGGTGCTCGTACATAAATTTTACACGAATATTAACGTATGTATTGTGCAGGTTTTGTAAGCTAACAAGGTAATTTGTATTCTACTGAGTAAAAACGTGAGAAGTGTTTTTTGTAGTTATACGAGTATATAAGCGTGTGCGTTATAATGTATGACATAAATCACCATCATCATCATCCACTGCTGGATATAGACCTCCCCCAAGGCTTGCCACTTTGCACGGTCTCCTTCCACCCTCATCTATCCCCCACCAGCGACCTTCCTTAGGTCATCCGTCCTTCTGGTCATTTCAGAATCCGTTTACTCCATTATTAATCGGTTCTGCGATTCATCACTTCAGCTTGATATTCTAAAAGCTATGTCGGTAACTTCGATTATTTGACAGATGTCAACGTTTCTGACTTTATCCTTCAAAGAAATTCCGAGCATAGCTCTCTCCATAGCTTGCTGAGCAATCTTGAACTTATGCATTAGACCCACGTGTCAGTGTCCACGTCTCTGCTCCATACACCACACACTGGATGAACGCACTGGTTGAAAACTTTTTTTGTCTTCAAACATTGTAATATTCGATATATATATATATATGGTATGACATAAATAAGAGACCTTAAATACGTAAGTAAATACTTAATTTCTATAATAGACGGCATTAACACAGTATTTGGTTGGGTAGGGAGAGGAGAAGAGTGGTGGATGGTGAGCGTATTATCGCGCAATAAAATAAAAAAGGGAGGCCTCCTTTTCTTAAACCAGCCTATTGTCGGTCGCATGCCCGAGACACCATTCTTCTCATCTCTTACCCACACACGATAGACCCGGCACCCGCACGGTGAATCCATGGAATGCTTAGAAATTTGTCTTCTATACAAAAAAAAAATATATGATTTAATTAGGTACTAAATTTTAAATAAAATTAACTAAATTAGAAATGAAATTCGCCTGCCTCCGGTCATTCTTTTAAGTCCGTGGATTTAAACTGGTCGGAACACAATAATTTATTAAATCAATTTTGGATATTTTTTAAGTTTGGTACGCTTGAGACATCGACGAGCTTGCCACTTGTCATGATCGACCTATAGTAAAGTTGGCTAAATTTGAATCCCCTTCTTCAAAAAGAGTGGTATCTGACCACCTCGGAACATACGGTCGTGATGATACTTTTTTTTACAACTAAAACTAGAATTATAACCGTCTGATTGGCGTAGTGTGCTGAGGACACTCGCTTTCTCCCTTGAACGGAACTTTAAGCAAACACATCTCTACTGAAAGGGTCACCAGTTTTTCCCCAAGTTCAAATTGTAATAAAATTTGACTATTATAATAGAGCTAGTATCAAACCTTTTTCCAAAGTTTCCGAAGCTTGCATATACCGCGGAGTAGTGGTAACAGACCGAGCTGGTATTCTGTATATCGGCCATTTTGCTATGCGGTTCCTCATAGTTGACCTGTAAGAAAACTTTAGATATACCATCATCATTAACCTAAATAGTAAATGGAACGTAAAATTATTAAACAAGTATGAATAAAAACAAATAAAATATAATAGCATTAAACAGAATTATAATATAACTTTGTGGCATTTGGGGTTGAAACAATAATAATAATAATAATGAAATTCCTACAAACAGAACCAGATCATAATTAAAAGTATTCACTCACTTCCATAAATAATGCTCCCTTGGCTAAGGCTCGCGAGCATTATTAAAATCCGGCCTAAAAACCGAGAGTTTGTCATATAAACCTAAATAATAATAATAATAAAATTCTTTATTGCACATAATTTACAAATGTAGTGTACATGGGCGAACCTAATGCCGAAGGGTATAATATTCACTCTATACTCACAAATTCGTGAATAACAAATTTATCAAGAGTGTGGCGACGCCAAATGCCATAACTACCTTAAACAAAATGATTCCCATATTATTCAACAACAACATGCCGCTAGTAAGGCCTTACTTTATTTTGTAGAATAGTTTTTATTTCCTAGGTATTTGTAGTTTGGTTTTTAGTTTTATTTATAATTAGTTTTTAATAACTTTATACTAGCTTTTATATGACCTTGATGGTAAGTGGCGCTGAAGGTTTAATGATAAAAAAAATATGTAAATAGCAGTTTTGATACTTTTATTGGTGTTATTTATGCTATATTTATTTTTACTGTGCAATTAAGATATTTTTGGAAAATAAAATATTTAGTTTTCGTATCAATCAAATCATTTAGTACTAGACCTTATATTTTAAACATATTGCACACCTAAACTATATAAAATAAAGAGTTTTTTTTTTACTTAAATTGTAAACTTGTTAGAATAATTTATCTAATATGCATATATGAAATGGATAAAACCTAAAATTTTAAAACTGAAAAACACAGTTGATTCTAATCATCCAATTAGCTATGTGTAGCATGCCGTGTACACTGCCTTGGGTTGCAATTCCGACTTTAAAAACTATTGTAAATAAGTGCTTGATATGTATTAATTGTAACCTGTTAGTGTACCTTAAATAATATATAAATGTGAATACAATTTAGCCCAAATCCCCTTACAAGATGAATGATGATTACAAGTCTCCACTTCACTTCTAAATCTACTGTCTTAACCGCTAGACCATAGGGAAGAAAGAAAAATACCTACGAATGGTATGAGTATATGGGTCGGTATTGACGGCGACAAACCTTCTCTACTTATTGTTAACCCTTAACCGGACTGGTCTCGTTAACAACTGATTACTGTCATATATATTCTGTATCCTATACTATTTATGAGTACGTTAAGCAAGTTTTACTGTTACGTGTCGTTGCGCATGATTTACAACTGGAGTAGTACCTACTCGAGAATGAATTTACTTTCACTTAAAGAAATGCGACGAGCAAATATCTACACTTTATGTAAGGCATCCATATTTCACTGGAAAAAGTGGTACTTTTGAAAAAAAAAAAAGAGTAGATCTTTGGATTTAAATTTAAAATAAAATAGATTAAAAACTAATTATAAATAAAACTAAACTAAAAATACCTATGAAATTAAAACTAAGTATTCTACAAAATAAATTAAAGGCTTACCACCTGGGAGGGTACCAATAACACTCGCCGCATTTCCTCGTTGAATAATAAGGGGGAAAAAATATTGTAGGTAGTTATGGCGCTTGAGGTCGCCACACTCTTAACAAATACGTTTACCCAGCTCTTTCAAGAATTTGTGGGTATGTATGTATGTAACCCCAAATGCCACAAAGTTAAACTGTATAATTAGGATGGGCAGCATTCGGAAAGTTGTGCCACATCTTCGTACGGAGCAGAGACTGGTCTACAAGTTTAAGGTCGATCAACTAGGTATCTCTTTGATGGATAAAGTCAGAAACTTGGATATCCGTCAGAGAACCAAAGTAACCGACATAGCTTTCAAAATAAGTAAGCTGAGGGCTGGGTTGGACACGTTTGTCGCAGAACCGATGTCCTTTGGAATAGACATAGGTAGATATTTATTTATTTATTGTTGTTGTGTAATTCTTTCTGTATTTGTTTCATTTGTAAATCTGCTATAGCTGAGTTTTCCTTGCAGATTCCTTTCTCAGACAGATTAAACATTAACAGGTCACTGGAATTTGCTACGTCTTCTGCTAACAGCTTACTTCTTGGACCACTTCGCTGCTTAGTCTTCCACTAGCAGGAGTAGAATCATTCAAAATAATTTAAATTACGACGTGTCACAAATGCCTGATTTACGTGAATAAATATATTTTGACTTGACAGATGGAAAGAAAGACGCAGAAAGGGACGAAGCCACGCCAGATAAACGGATGACCTGAAGAAGGTCGCTGGTGGGTGCTGGATAATGTTGGCGCAACATTATGTGTAATGGTGGGCCTTGGGAGTCTATATTCAGCAGTGGATGATGATGATGGATTTGACGGGTCTTATTTTTGTAGGAGGAGCCTAGTGTTTATTAACCAATGGCAATAACTAGTTATTCCTTTATCGTTCCTACTAAATGCTCAAATTCTTATCCTCTATTTTCTCTTTTAGGAAATGGTGTCTCTAGCAATTACTCTCATATCGCATTAATGTTCAAAATTATCGTAATATTTTGTCTTGTCATGTTTTATTTGTGTACGTAATAATATCTTATTACAGCACTTATAGTTAGACATTTCACAGCATTTAATTATTTTATAGCCGTGTGAAGTTTTTTTGACTGGAAGTGTGAGCTAACATACTGTTAAATAAAAAAATACTATAGTCTTGCGTGTAATAAAAAAATTTAATAAAAAAAAAATATTAAGTATCATCACGACCGTTAGAGTCAGTCAGAAACCACGCTTATAAATAAGCGGATTCATATTTAGCAAACTTTACTATAGGCCAATCATGACAAGTGGCAAGCTCGTCGATGTCTCCAGCGTACCAAACTCGAGAAATATCACAAATAAATTAAATATTAATTAAATGTATTTATTTACATTAATAAATATTTTTGTGTCCCGACGAGGAATCGAACCCGGTACCTCCGAGTCTAAATCTAAGGACTTAATGTCTAGCGAGACCACGGAGGCAGCAGAGGCTAAATATATTTTATTACAGGCATAATTAATTTATAATAATAATTCTGGTTTACTCCATCATCATCATCATAGCCCCTAGAACACAGCGTCCTTGACCTCCACTGCTGGAGATGGGCCTTCCAGAACATATATCTGGAGAATTTGGCCTACACTCGCCACGTTGGCTGACCAGACGATAAAGGATAAGCACGCGTTCATTTGATCGCCTCCGTGGTCTAGTGGTAACAAACGTTGCCGTGAACTCGGGAGTTCGTGGGTTCGATTCCCACCGGGGGCAAGTTGTACATTGTATAATTTGTCTCGGTCTGGGTGTTTATAGGTATCATATGTATATATTTACAAAAAGAGTATAATATGTAGTTTATCAACCATCTAGTTTCCGTAACACAAGCCTCGTAGCTTACCACGGAAACTAGATGGCGCTGGGTGACCTGTCTGTAAATATTTATTATTATTATGTCAGCATTACTTTGTGTCAGACAGACAGAGTTATCCAGGTCCGGATGTTCAATAAGCCTGGGTTGGGGATAGGATAATATCCCGTTTTCCCCGGCAATATTTCGTCGGGTAACTATTACTTTGTGTGGCATGTAAACATCATAACAAACGGCATAAAGCATGTCTTTTTGCGATGGCGGCCTTCGAACAACCGGTTGGTTGACCATTAAGAATCCGGTAACAAATCTTACAAATTCAAGATCAAGTTTACATTCGCTTTTATGTAATACTCAGACATCGCTCGATCTAACTTACGTAATGTAACGTTCCTTTTAGTACAATTTAGTTTGATTGCTTTTAGTGCCAGCAATCCATGCTCATAATATAAATTTGAAAAAAGCTTTGTATGTATTTATGTATATCTGTGTGTCCGTCTTCCACACCTATATATTACCTACTGGACTGATGTTCACCTCAGCACACTCCTTGACGACGAAAGTTTCCGTATCACTCCGTGTCTTACATCAATGTCCGTGTGGAAGAAGGTCGACTGACTTGGAGTTCACGGGCACTCCTGTTCCATAAGTGCGGGCAGATTTTCCCGCCACGGCTCCCTTAACGATACGAGTACGATTAAAAGGGCTCTAGCGACCATCGAGGTTCTAACTCTTCTGGAGCCTGCTGGAGTTATCCGAGATGATATCGTCGCATATCAGGGGTACAGCTCATAAAGTGGGGGCCGTGGCGGAAATTGTGGAGTCCAGCAAGTGGCGCAAGTATGTAAGTATATTAATCGTAATAAATTCGTTTATATCAAACCACTAGGATTCATATTAAAAATATTAGAACTTACAGATATAGGTGCTTAAATTTAACTATCACTACTACTACTACTATTACTACACACTAACACAGCGTCAAAGCCGATCATAACGACCGCACAGCGCAGCGCCAAGTAGATCGCTGCTGCTACATAGATATGCAGCAGTGCTATGCGGCCAGTTCTATTTCTAAAAACGATTACATATTTGTGCCGTTTGGTGTAAAAACCCTGGGCCCATGAAGTCCAAGACCAAAAATGTTTTTAAAAGACATAAGACCGCGTCATGTCTTCTACTCCGGTGACAAGAGGGCTAGCTTTTTCTTCGCCCAAATACTGATTATTGCAATGATGAAAATGCAGCCAGCATTGTTGACAGGACTTATATCCCTATCCTCAGTATTAATATATTGATTTAAGTTTATATTTTGTAAATATTTTTTTCTAACAAATGAATGAATATTTTATTGTCTCCAAGATTTTGAAATGTCTATCTATGGCTTTAATACGACTCCAATGCTTTTGTACTTTGTGCAATAAAGTTTTTAAATATATATTAGTATAGATTACTTCAACATTACAATTGTCTTAGCACGATTGGCTAACACGTAAATATTTACACGAATTTAAGTGTTAAGGTAATATTTACCCTCGTAGGTTGGTTAACTTAAATTACGAAATGCTACGAAAAAAAGGGCTTGGCATATTTGGTTCAGTTTGTCTTTTGCCATGTATCGTTGCCCAGCGATTTAGATCATTTTTATTAAAATAAAAGGTAAAGTAAAGTATCATCACGACCGTTTCCATTCCGCGGTAGCCCGAAACCACGCTTATAAAGAAGCAGATTCACATTTAACCAACTTTACTATAAGCCAATGATGATAGCAAGCTAGTACAAAAGTTACAAAAGTATAATTAAATATTAAAATAAAAGCAAAGTACAAAAGTATAGTATTATCACGACCGCTTCCCTTTTGGGGTGGTCAGAAACCACGCTTATTTATAAGCGGATTACCATTTAGCTAACTTTACTATAGGCCAATCATGACAAGTGGCAAGCTTGTCGATGTCTCCAGCTCGAGAAAATATCACAAATAGATTAAATATTAATTAAATGTATTTATTTACATTAATAAATATTTTTGTGTCAATATATTATCTACTTAAAGGGCCCCCTGTCATATTAAATGATATTTTATAATAACAATTGTATTTTTTTTTTTTGGTTCTCTTCTCCCGATGGATGATGAATGAGATGATAGGGAAGGCAAAGGGTCTAGCCCAAACAGCCAAGTCTGACGTAATATATCTTTCTTTTTAATGAGTTAATGAGGTCATCATCAAATTCCAGATGCTGCAGAATTTGATGCTTTTCTTGGAGCCACTCGCGGCACCATAGCTCAAACACGTCGGGTATAATATGGAAGTTGACAGCGCGGGAAACCGCAAAAAATAAACTGCAACTTGTGTCCCATATTTAAAGTGATATAAATATTAAAGTTAGCTGATCATCAAAATAAAACTGATACATTTAACGCGTTTGTTAACTGTAATCGCTACAATTACAGACACTTCATTCCGCCTTAGAATATACGATTACACTGCCGATGTACAATCTTATTTTTAACATTAGCTGTGTACTTACTCGTATTAAGCACCTAATGAGCCCTCGCATGCGACTAAGGTGCGTAAGCGCAGGGGTGGCTCGGTTGTAAGAACGCTTTCGTTAAAATCCTACAAATACATACATATCTTCACGCCAGATCCCTTGCGGGGTAGGCAGAGACAATTGAGCGCTATTTGACATGATCACGACATACCTCTTTCGCTTCGTCGACATTCATTAACCTCTTCATACATGCCCTTTGGTTACGAAGACTTTTTAATGCACCTTTAGTCAGTGTTTTATTTATTTGATCGTGATATGTGAGTCTCGGTCTGCCAGGGCCTCTTTCACCCACAACTTTCGCATTATATATCTGGTTCGTCAATCTTTCATCGCTCATCCTTTCAACATGCCCGAACCATCGTAGCATGCTTTTCCTTATTTTTGTCCCTATGCTTTACTTCATACCAACCCTTTTCCGTATTTCGACGTTACGTATGCGGTCCGCCAAAGTGACGCCACATATCCGCCGCAACGACCGCATTTCTACTGCATTAAAGGGTTAATACACATGAGAGTAGGGACTCTCCACGTATCCACGTCTCGCTTCCATACATCAGTGTTGGTATCAACATGGCATTGTGTATGGCGAGCCGAGCTTTGTCACTGACATTTCGACTGCCGATCAGTGACCCCAGGTTAACACTATTAAAATTCTACAAATGTCGGTTCAAATCCCCCCCAGCATGTACCAATGAGAAATACCTACACTTTTCTTACGTACATTTGACTATATTCAAGAGGCAATTATAATTTATTTATTTATTCAAAGAGAAAGAACAGAGACAAACAACATTAGAACAATAATAAGCAATAAAGTGAAGCAATTAAAATTATTATTATTATTATTGATTAATAGGCTCGCAGCGCATTGCTGATATGCCTATATCAAGCACTGGTGTAAAGTTCATAAAATAGTCAGTTATCACCATAGTCTATGTCAATTGTCACTAGCCACTTGTCCAGTTTGTTTTCAAATTATACCCGCCACCAGAATATTTCTCACTGTGACCAAAAGTGAACCCTCTGTGCAAAACATGTTTTGGTAAGCAATCACCCTGGCCAGATATTTTGAGAATAACTATAATGTTAATGTTAGAATGCATTAAAACTACTTGGTGAACTCCGAAGCAGCTACCCCTAAACCCTTCCAAGCTAACCCGCAAGTAACAGCTTTGTGATTTTTAACAATAGTTTCATCATCATCAGCAATCAACTTTTAGATCAAAAGTTCTATTGTCAACCACAACTGCTGTGTAATTTTGTCATTGTGTATTGCCTAAGTATCGTCATACATGAAAAAATATCATACCTAAAAAAACAACGTCAAATTAAAAAATATATTGACGACAGTAATCCCTGAAGCGTGGTGGTGGCACGGTTGTAAGAACGCGTACCTTAAATCCTACAAAGGTCGGTTCAAACCCACCCGGCATGTACCAATGAGAAATACACTTTTCTTATGTACGCATTTATCATAGATTTACAACACCACCGTTCCCGTGCCTCGGAGAGCACGTTAAGCCGTAGGTTCCAGTTCCACTAATGCCAACTTGTGGAATCGTCATTTATAAAATATTGACATAGTATCCTCGCCAAGCCGTCTGGCCAGCGTGGTGAGTGTAGGCCAAATTCTCCAGTTCTGGAAGGCCCATCTCCAGCAGTGAAGGTCTAGGACGCTGTGTTCTAGGGGCTGTAATGAATGAAAAAAAATCCCTGAAGTCTGGTCCACAAGTCTAAGGTCGCGAGCTATGGAGCTAAAGTAATTCTTTGATGGATAAAGTGGCAATAGGCCGGACACGTCTGTCGCAGAATCGATATCCTTTGGAATGGCCGGGTTCTGGAGTGGAGACCACGCAGAGTGGGACGACCCCCCGCAAAATGGACTGCTGGATACGAGATTTAACAGAACATATTTTGGAGAGTTCGGCCTACAATCGCCAGGTGGTGTGACGAAGATCTGATGTCAGTTTTAATGACAATTTATTAACGATTTCACAAGTTGGTATTAATGGAACCGGGACCGACACTCTCTCCAAGGTTCGGAAACACGTTGATGTTCAAAATCTATGACAAATGTACGTAAGAAAGGTGTATTTCTCATTGATACATGCCGGGGTTCGAACCGAGATCTTTTTGAACTTAATTGCGTTCTTTCAAATGCTATCATTTTTAAACATAACCTTTACAACAAGTGGCAAGCTCGTCGATGTGTCTAGCGCACCAGACTCGAGAATTAACAAATTTAAATTAAATAATTGTGTCCCGATCAGGAATCGAACCCGGTATCACGGAGGCGGTTGAAAAAACAGATTAAAGCATAACAAAGATTTACTAAAAAAAATCTGTACAAAGTAAAGTATCATCAAGACAGGATCGCTTCCGGGGTGGTTTTTTTATGCTTATAGAAGTGGATTTTCATTTAAATTAAAACCACAATTTAATTTAAAAAAACAATATTTAAAAAACTTACGTGAGTAAAAAATCTTTTGACTTACTCCCAAAGCACTGATTTGCACAAAAAGTTACACGAGTGTCAAAGGAAATTATCACTAAATCCGCTTTCACTTTTCTTAGTTCGGTGTTATTTTACATGAGTGTAAACCTAGGTTTGTGTTCCTTACGCCTTCGCTACGATCGGACTGAACGTAAACTCCGTTACAGATCGACTTTCCGCGGAGTGTGTTTCCATTGTTAGCCGAATAAAGATACGAGAAAAACATGCGAGGCTGTAAGGTAACGCAAGAAATGACAGCCACGGTTGATATGTCAAAAAGTTTCAAAATATTTAAGTGTGAATAACAAAATTTAAATTACGGGTTCGAAAGGTAGATTCTCACCATGACAGCCGCAAAACAAATTTTAGCGGGTGAGTCGTGAACCATCACCTTATTATTAATTAGTAAGTTTTAATTAGCACGAATAAAGATTAACAGTGGAAACAGTTTTGACAAAACAAAAATATGAATAAATAAAAGACATCCACATTAATATGATATATATGCAGTAGAAATGATGTCGTTGCGTCGGTTATGCGGCGTCGCTTTGGCGAATCACATACGTAACGACGAAATACGAAAAATGGTAGGTATAAAGGGAAGCATAGGCAAAAAATTAGGAAAAACATGTTACGATGGTTCGGGCATGTTGAAAGGATGAGCGAAGAAAGATTGACGAACCAGGTATATACTGCTAAAGTTGTGGGTAAAAGAGGCCCTGGCAGACCAAGACACACATATCACGATCAAATAAATAAAACGCAAGCTGAAGGAGAATTAAAAAGCCTTCGTAATAAACGGGCATGTATGAAGAGGTTGATGAATGTCGATGAAGCGAAAGAGGTAGTCAAAGTCAAAGTCAAAATATCTTTATTCACGTATTACAGGCATTTATGAAACGTCATTAAGTTAATTATTTTGAATGATTCTACTCCTGCTAGTAGAAGACTAAGCAGCAAAGTGGTCCAATAAGTAAGCTGTTAGCAGAAGACCAGCAGCTTAGCAAATTCCAGTGACCTGTTAATGTTTAATCTGACTGAGAAAGGAATCTGCAAGGAAAACTCAGCTATATCAGATTTACAAAATAAAACATATACAAAACTGCACCACAACGATAAATTAATAACCTTTTAAATTAAGTTATCAGTACCTATGAGAATACAATACCTGGTACAGCAGTAACCCACCAGGCAAGTCAGAATTAAGGTAGACTACATGCCTATGTGCAACCCGAAAGTCGACAAAACCACCACTTGACACGATCACGATAGGTATGTCGTGATCGTGTCAAGTGGTGCTCGATTGTCCTGCCTACCCCGCAAGGGATCTGGCGTGAAGATATGTGTATTAATATGAGTTAAAAATTATATGTCAAATAGTCAGAAAAAAGTAAGATGTTTTTTTTTTTTTTTTTAAATTGTTACTAATGTTATGACATTAGTAACAATTTAAAAAAAAAAGTGTTTTTTTAATAAAAAAATATTACCTAGCCCTCTCTTTTGTCGGGGGCAATAAATATAGGTACCTACATATATATAAAGATACGTTTTTAAACTTACTTTGACCTAAACCAGATCTAAATGTGTTTTAAAAGAGAGATTTAATTAGGCCTGGTTAAGCGCACCATTTCTGATGCAACGTCAGTAAACTTGTTTAAATCCAAATTAGGTGTTGGTTGTATATCAGGTTTTATACTAATTATACCTTTAGTTTTTATAATTTATTTACAATATTAAAATAAAATAGATTAAAAAACTAATTATAAATAAAACTAAACTAAAAATACCTATGAAATTAAAACTATCTACAAAATAAACTAAGGGCTTACCACCAGGGAGGGTACCTAAAACGCTCGCCGCATTTTCTCGTTGAATTATAATCGAAATATTCTGTTTTAGGTAGTTATGGCATTACTCTTGAAAAATTCGTTTACCCAGCTCTTTTATTAATTTATGAGTATCAAGAGAATATACCCCTATTGTAGTATTTTATAATATATTTTGGAAATATAGTAGCTTTAATGATGAAGGAGGAATAGCAGAGAGATTTTTCAGAGAGATTTTTTTTCTATAGATTGTAAAGTTAGTAAGTATTTGTTACTTTTCTAAAATTTGATACGATTATTTAACTATGATAGACACTTACCTAAACTTTAATAATAGATATTACAATGTAAAGATGGGGTATACTCCGCAATGTCGAAGATTTGAACATGAGTATTAAATTTTTAGGATGTCTTTTTATTTGTAAATTATAGGTATACATTTACACTAACTTTTAGTAATTATTTGTTATTTTAAAATCAATGGAATACTAGCCTGTAATAATAATCTACTGATTATAGTAAAATCTACGTTTAGCGGCATCGCGCCAATCTGACACGAACGTCCACTATTTTTTTTTTTACTAACCTATAATCTACAATTTATATAGTTTATACAAACAGGAATAATAATCGTCGTTTTTAAAACCAATAGTTCCTGAGATTTATTCATTTAATCAAATAAAAAAATATCTATAATATAAAATTGTATCATTTCAGCCCCTAGTACTTAGCGTCCTAGACCTCCACTGCTGAAGATAGGCCTTCCAAAACATATACCTGGAGAATTTGGCCTACACTCACCACGCTGGCTAGACGGCTTGGATACTAAATTATAAATAAAATAAAAAATATAAAAATAAAACTAAAATGATAATCGTCAGATAGTCGTAGTGTGCCGATGTCGCTTGCTGCGTTCCCCGATTGAACGGTGAGGCTGACCCTTTGAACAAAATGTTTTCTACTCAAAGGGTCACACGTCCCAAAGCGGATTTTTTCTCCAAGCTCACGAGATAACTGAGTAGTTTTAGGAATCAAGATGGTAAACTATCACTTTCGCGTAGGGTTTCCGTTAGGATTTGTCCATTCATATTCGGCCTTTTAGATTATTGCGAACTTTGACCGGCTCTTTAATTTGGCCGGATTTTTTGAATACGAAGTAATAAATTACATATTAAGTCGTCGCGAGCGTTTGCTACCATGCCTTCCATACAATATTAACTAAGTAGGTAATGTTTGCCTTTTTTGACTAAAATGACCGGACTTTTATTGAAATGTCAGGCTTATAAATAAAATAAATAAATAAATAAATATTTCCAGACAGGTCACACAGCGCCATCTAATTTCCGTGGTAAGCTACGAGGCTTGTGTTACGGAAACTAGATGGTTGATAAACAACATATTATACTATTTTTTTTTTTTTGTAAATATATACATATTATACATATAAACACCCAGACCGAGACAAATTATACAATGTACTACTTGGTGGGAATCGAACCCACGACCTCCCGAGTTCACGGCAACGTTTGTTACCACTAGACCACGGAGGCGGTCGATATAGTGAGGACTTTAATTTTTTTAAATGGTAACCCTACTTTCACGCAGTTATTAAGTGCAGGATAGAAGATGATTTCCGATGACATCCGGAAACATCTGATTGTCCCGAATTTTTGTATTTCAAAAGTCCGGAGTAGGCCTCTTTGACACGCGATATCAGACATTATTGGGAAAGTGAACGCCTAACAATACTTTCATTCGCTGTTATTTTCTAATTAGACATCATATTTCTTTGTTCTTACTGCTGTACACATGTTCCACTACGAGTACTTGCTAGAAGTTAAAAATAAATTAAAACATTTTTTAAAAAGATGTACAAATTTATAAATTTAATTCGAAGGAAGTACTTAGGTAAGTAAAAAAACTAAAAACTATAATTCAAAAACATTTAAATTACTATTAATTAATAAAAAAACTACCTAATAATTAAAAATACAATGATAAAACTAAAAACAAAAATAAAATAAAATGAAAAATTTTAAAGTATAAAAACCAAACCACATTTTTGCAACTTCGGAGTGCAGATCACACAATCGACGCAGAATGTTTTGGCAGGATTTCAATTTCAATAATGTATAGAAAAAAAAGTACTACCACGACATATCTCTTCAGTATTCATATCTTTGGTCAGAACCATAAACTTAAAGAAGCGGGTTCACATTTAGCCAACATTACTATAGGCCCAACATGACAATTGGCAAGCTCGTCGATGTCTCTAGCGTACCAAACTCGAGAAATAACAAATAACAAATCAATTAAATATTTTTGAATGCCCCGACCAGGAATCGAACCCGACACCACTGCGGTATATCAGTAGCGAGCGTCGTAATATGACGTCATATCCCGTGTCGCACAATTATTTAAAAAATCTATAGGTCACAGTAACTAATTGATGAATCAATATTTTATATTTAACCTCTACTATAATTCCAAAATATATTTTTGATGACACACTCTCGCCATAAAGGCGTATCTCTAAAAACGACTAGACGTCCGAACCAAATGAAATGAGTTTAACGACATCGTATTCGTAAATACTGTTTTTTTTTTTTTTAATACATTATTGCACTAAAATTGTACATAGGCGATCTTATCAACGTTATACTTAAAATTTATCGATTAATCGAATATTTTCAGTTACATCAAATATCCATTTGTCTCTGTGTAGATGTGGTATATCCTCCTCCTTGCGTCGTTCTCCTCACTGCTGAGGGTCGTGACCCCCTCCACGGATCACTTTGTCCCGGACGATGCTGCGCCATCCGGGTCTGTTTACGGCTGCATGTAGGGCATTGTGTATTTAGTGAGGTGCGGATATGGTTAGACCAGCGTATGGGGCTTCGGCCACGTGGTCTTTTGCCTTCGACTTTCCCTGTGATTACAAGCCTTTCCAGGTTATCAGGTGTTTTGCGGGCTATATGGCCGAAATACTCAAGGACTCGTTTTAGGCAGATGGAAGACAGCCTAGTAGAGATTTTGAGCTCCTTGAGTATTGACACGTTAGTTCTTCGCGCTGTCCAAGGGATACGCAACATACGCCTCCAACACCACATCTCAAAGGCATCGATGCGGCCACGATCACCGGCTTTGAGAGTCCAAGTTTCAGCGGCATAAAGAAATATGGAGAATATTAAGCTACGTATTAATCTTGTTTTGGTCTTTAGGGTGATATTTCGATCCTTCCATATTCCTTTTAACTGACTCATTGCATTTTTAGCCATACCAATTCTTCTTCGAACTTCTGTCTCACATGAGCCGGTGTTGGAGATGCTGGATCTAAGGTATATGAAGTCTGTGACGCATTCTAGGTTCAGCGCTCCGGTGAGATCCAGTTTTTTAGAGCGATCCACCACCATTATCTTCGTCTTCAGCTTGTTGCTATGCAGACCCAGTTTTTTGCTAATTCCCTCCATTCGATCGAGTAGCCCAAACATTTCCGCTTCAGATGCAGCTAAGAGGGTTGTGTCGTCTGCGTGATGTGATGTGGTATATAAGTAAAGTAAAAAGTAAAGTATCATTTCGACCGTTTCCCTTTCGGGGTGGTCAGAAACCACGCTTATAAATAAGCGGATTCACATTTAGCCAACTTTACTATAGCCCAATCATGACAAGTGGCAAGCTCGTCGATGTCTCCAGCGTACCAAACTCGAGAAATATTACAAATAAATTAAATATGAATTAAATGTATTTATTTACATTAATAAATATTATTGTGTCCCGACCAGGAATCTAACCCGGTACCTCCGAGTCAAAATCCACGGACTTAACCGCTAGACCACGCAGGCAGTCCTGGTATATAAGACAAGTATATAATATATCTAGAATAAGCTAATGAAGAGAAAACTAACTACACTAGGTGTAGGTCGTGACAGACAGGTTGGATGTGGGAGATTGGAAATTGCATCCGACGACTCTCGGAAATGATTCGAAAGCAATTTGATAACACAGCGAATTAGGAGTACCTATGTTAGAAGCTTTTTTGTAGATCAAATTGACAGCAAGTTTCAGCAGGGGTTTCGTATCTGTCAGAAATGTCAAAAGCTAGGCGGAATTTGTGACGTCATTTTATAACTCTCGCCACTGAACAAGAGTGAGTGGGTCGTTGTGATGTGACGTCACGTGGTAGACGCGCCTGCTATCGGCAGCCCTATTCTGTTACTTAGTCACAAACGCTTTAATGGATTTCGTTATTTACGTCAGACCTTGCTTTAAAATTACAAAATATTATTCAATTCTCAACTCTATAAGCGACCTTGACAGCGGCCGTGCAATTATCAACTTTATTAGCGTGATATACGAGTACAAGGTGGGCCAAAAGAAGTCATCCGATGTTGTTTGACTCTCTTTTTTTTTCTAAATGAAAAACTTCGATTCTGTTTTTTGATTATGTTTATTTGAACCTTTGGAATTATATTGGTCAAGTCAAGAATATTATATCGGCCAAATGGGCGCCGTCACAATTGATTGCCATACGGGCTCATTTTATTGCATTTTTCATCACTTCGGCGAGAACTTCTGGCGACAGATTATCGTACTCGTGTCGAGGGCCCTTGAGGGCTTCCAGAGTCTCGGGCTTGTTCACGTAAACACAGGACTTTAAAAAACCCTACAAAAAAATGTCTGGAACGCTTAAATCGGGCGATCTTGCGGGCCAGTGCAAATCGCCAAAACGAGAGATGAGGCGACCCGGGAACGCTGCCTTCAGAATATCGGTTGTGGCTCGCGCAGTGGACTTTGTACGGAAACATGCGCAGGTCTTTGACCAAAATTCGCCTTAGGGACGTCCGGCTGATGGCTAATTACGTGGCACGGCGTCTGGTCGATGTTTCCGGCGACAGCTCGACATCCTCGGCAACAGCGGCGATATTCTCGGCAGAACGGGCGCTCCGGGGCGACCACTCTTGGCAACGTCCCGTGTGGTCCCATACTCCTCAAGGTTGGTGGCCAAACGGCGCAGTCGGTGTCAGACGGCCGGGAAATCGGCGACGGAATTCGCGCTGCACACAGACGAATTGTTACGCAAAAAAATAGACACGATTATTCCGCGTTCTTGGGGAGTGTATCGCTCCATGGCTTGTTCACTTGTATTCTGCATCTGTCTAGTCTACAAATGTCAAAACAGATTTGACATTGGCGGCCATTTGCAAAAATGAGAGAATCTTCCGATAGGGTGATTTCTTTTGGCCCACCTTGTATATGGTTTACGGATTCCATTATAACGTTTGCGCTTAAGTAACAGAATAGGGCTGCAGAACACGGAATTTAGGTGATTTTAAACGTCTGTAAAATCAAACCGCTTGGTCTTTTTAAATAAATAAAAAACTAGTATATATACAAGCTCTACTATGTACAATTATTACTTAAATCTACGATCGTTGCGGTTACAGTAATGCTATAAATCCTAACCGCTTAGTTTCACTAAACAACTTTTTAATAGCCGCTTGTTTCCATAATGGATTGAATGTTACTTCTAAAATTAAGGCAAAGTTGCACCAATATGAAGTCTCTGTAAATGTCAAGGTTAAAGTTAATAATCGTCGCTTAGCAAACAATATCGCGCAACTAATTTTGCAGGGGAGTGACAAAACTGTTTTAATATGTGTATACTTTTGTGCGCGGTGGTGGCTTGGTTGTAAGAACGCGTTCCTTAAATCCTTACTTACTAAGTCATCTCAGACCCCCCCCTTCCGGGGGAAGACGGGAATTTGTAACGAGGTGTTGGCCTCCTAACAAAAATAGCATTCGCTGCACGTAACTACGGACAGGGCGTGGGAACCTTTATTATAGGTTAAATTTAATACGAGCGGGCGCGGCGGAGGCCGCGGAATGTCACCGTGATCAGGCTATCAAATCGCGCGCCATGCGCCGTGGAACCTCGGGAGGTCTAGCGTGCAGAGGGGCCAGATCTCTCACGAGTGGGAAATTTGACCTCTCTGCCCGTGCGAACATTCCCTTGGCTAGACGGCGCGCGAACTCATCCAGTGTTTCCATCCGCAGATCGCGGAGAATGACGTCATTTCTCACATAGCGCGTGGCGCCGACAATGGTACGCAGCGTGAGGTTCTGTTGAGCCTGCAGCCGGCCTCGCTGGGCCTTAGATGTTAAGGCGTACCATGCCGGAGCGGCGTATGTGAGACGAGAGCGAATATAGGCTTTGTATATAAGCAGCTTGGTGTGCAGAGCCAATGTGGATGCAAACACTGGACGTAGTTTGGCTCGGGCCAAACGTGTCGTGTTCACGGTGACATTCACGTGGTCGCTCATGCTGAGGCGTCTGTCTATCGTGAGCCCTAGGTACTTGACCTTCGGGGCCCATGACAGATTTTCGCCATACAGCTGAAGAGGGGAAACTGAGAGAGCTGCCGCTTGCCTCTCTACTTGGAGCATGATAGCTTGCGTTTTCGCCACATTCACCGACAATCTCCACTTGTCTAGCCATTCGGGGAGCAGATCGAGACAGCGCTGCATCTTCTTCACCGCGTACTTCTTATTCGTAGAAGAAGTATAGTACGCGGCGTCGTCAGCAAACAGCGCTAGCTCGACCCCCTCCGCCAACGGTATGTCGTCGGTGAATCTGGCGTAACATAGAGGCGAGAGGCAGCTCCCTTGCGGGACGCCGGCTCGTATGGGACGTGGTCCTTAAATCCTACATAGGTCGGTTCAAACCCACCCGACATGTACCAATGAGAAAAGCACTTTTCTTCGTACATTTGTCATAGATTAACAACACCACCGTTCCCGTGCCTCGGAGAGCACGTTAAGCCGTCGGTCCCGGTTCCACTAATACCAACTTGTGGAATCGTTAATAAATTGTCATAAAAAATAAAAATAAATTGACATCATATCCTCGCCAAGCCGTTTGGCCAGCGTGGCGAGTGTAGGCCAAATTCTCCAGATATATGATCTAGAAGGCCCATCTCCAGCAGTGGAGGTCTAGGACGCTGTGTTCTAGGGGCTGTAATGAATAATGAATACTTTTTTAAATGTTAATAATAAAAATATGTAAATAATAGGTTGAAACAATGGTATGGGGGTATATTCTCTTGATACCCACAAATTCATAAAAAAGCTGGGTAAACAAATTTTCCAAGAGTGTGGCGATCCCAAATGCCATAACTACCTAAAACAGAATATGTCCATAATAATTCAACGAGGAAATGCGGCGAGCGTTTTAGGTACCCTCCCTGGTGGTAAGCCCTTAGTTTATTTTGTAGAATAGCTTTAATTTCATAGGTATTTTTAGTTTTAGTTTTATTTATAATTAGTTTTTTAATCAATTTTATTTTAATATTTTTGTATCTAAGTACTTCGAATAAATATATGTTTTAATCATATTTATTTCAATCAAAACCTTAAATTAAATAAACTATATTACAATAAAAAATAATTTACAAAAAATTGCTCCTTCAAATCGCTTTCATGTGGCATGGAGCCCAATGCTGCTAGCCTTTCCCCTCTGAATTTGAAGATACTTAATTTTGAGACAAAAAGTACATTTTAATAATTAAATCCTTATGATATAATCTGAAGATTTGGCCTTCACTCGCCATGGCCTTGGCGAGATCTGATGACATATTTATTAACTATTCAAATTTGGTATTAGTGGAACTTGCAGGACTATTATGTGACTTAAGCGCAAACGTTATATAATGGAATCCGTTAACTATACAATATATTTCACGCTATTAAACTTATTTTTTGTACTTTGCACGACCGCTGTCAAGGTCGAGCGCTTATAGAGTTGAGAATTGAATAATATTTTGTAATTATGACGCAAACTCTGACGTTAATAACGAAATCCATTAATAACGTTTGCGACTAACTATCATAATGGACTGGCTAACGTGCTCTCCGAGGCACGGGAACATTGCAATATCGTGTAAATTTACTAGGAAATAAAATCACGAAGTTCTTGAAAATATAAAAAATAAAAAATAATAAAAAAAGTAAAGTATCATCACGACCGTTTCCCTTTCGATGTGGTCAGAAACCACGCTTATAAATAAGCGGATTCACAGTTAGCCAACTTTACTATAGGCCAATCATGACAAGTGGCAAGCTCGTCGATGTCTCCAGCGTACGAAACACGAGAAATATCATAAATGAATTAATTAAATGTATTTATTTACATTAATAATTTTTGTGTCCCGACCAGGAATCGAACCCGGTATTTCCGAGTCTAAATCCACGGACTTGACGGTTAAACCACGGATGAAGTTTAAAATTAATTAAAATCTATTTTTTTTTTCTCAAAAGTAGGTACACTCAGACAGAGAGATTCAGAGAGAGAGAGATGGAGATATTAGATTGTGCGAGTGAGAGGGATACCCGAGAACCGAGTCACCTTAGCTCCTTTATGCCAAATCTACGTACTTATTAAATTAAGGATAGATGTAATACGTCCTCGAGACACCATAATATGACTTTACTAAACTATTTTGTCGGTTTATTACAATTAGAACCTTAAAACTGTGACCATGCTAAGTAGATAAAACAATATCAATATTTAGTCAGCCACTTAGAATGCTGGAACACCCAAAAGTCAAATCAAATCAGAGCATAGATTTTGCAATTCGCACTCGCGCCTTCAACTAGATGTGTCACGCGCATTACTCGTACAAAAGTAAAGTATCATCACGACCGTTTCCCTTTCGGGGTGGTCAGAAACCACGCTTCTAAATAAGCGGATTCACATTTAGCCAACTTTACTATAGGCCAATCATGACAAGTGGCAAGCTCGTCGATGTCTCCAGCGTACCAAACTCGAGAAAGATCACAAATAAATTAAATGTATTTATTTACATTAATAAATATTTTTGTGTCCCGACCAGGAATCGGTATAAGATCGACTCAAACTCATTGCACTAATTAATAGTTGTTCATCTAATCTTTTATTCAGGTAATTGATTAAAGAATTGAACTTATAAAAACGCTGTTTATATATTCTACTAATCTGTAGCAAGGCAGCATAGTGATAGGGACTGATGTCAGTCATGAGTATCTGATTCCAGTTGGTATTTATGGAACTCGCGCGCCACTTACAATTAGGTGGGCGCAAGGTCAGATGTCTAGTAAATAACTGTCAAGTTTGTTATTTTTTGAATTTGTTTATACTGACTTGTCATTTTAAACTACTATTTTTATTATTAATTTTTTTACAAGTGGCAACTGTTCCTGGACACGAACCTGCAATCTTCAGATAATGTATGCCCATTACAGCTAAACAACAGGCAATTTGAATGCACCGTGTTAGTTAATTTTCAAAAACAAATCCTTCCGGTTTTGGCGGCAAAATATTTTGTTTCACTTCAATAAAAAAAAACAATGTTTACACGGTTCTTCGCGCCATTTTGCGTGGAATGTCAAGTGCAAGTTTTTGTTTTGTAAATTAATTTACTGTGGTTATTATTGGTCAAACGTGGTGTTGTTTTGTTTAATAATGTGCTACAATGTAAATAATTATAGAAAACGATAAATTGGACTTTAAATATGGTGCACAAGTTGCAGTTTATTTTATGCGGTTTTCCCGCGCTGCCAACTCCCATATGCCAACCCGACGTGTTTGAGCTATGGTGCCGCGAGTGACTCCAAGAAATGCATCAAATTCTGCAGCATAAAATAAAATAAAGATATATTACGTCAGACTTGGCTGTATGGGCTAGACCCTTTGCCTTCCCTATTACCTCATTCATCATATATCAGGGGAAGAGAACAAACAACAACAACAAGCAATGTTTACAGGGAGTCTCTCGCGCCATTTTGCGCGGCCATGTCAAGTGCAAGTTTTTGTTTTGTAAATTAGTTTACTGTGGTTATTATTGGTCAAGAGGGGTGTTGTTTTGTTTAATAATGTGCTACAATGTGAATAATTATGGAAAACGATAAATTGGACTTTAAATATGGGGCACAAGTTGCAGTTTATTTTATTTTTTTTTCGCGGTTTTCCCGCGCTGTCAACTCCCATATTTTACCCGACGTGTTTGAGCAGTGGATGGTTCCGCGAGTGACTCCAATAAAAGCATCAACTTCTACAGCATCTGGAATTTGATGATGACCTCATTAATTCATGAAAAAGAAAGATATATTACGTCAGACTTGGCTGTATGGGCTAGACCCTTTGCCTTCCCTATCATCTCATTCATCATCCATCGGGAGAAGAGAACCAAAAAAAAAAAAAAAGCAATGTTTACATTTGCCCCATATCTACACTTCACTCACTCGCCTTACATTTTT
The DNA here is from genome assembly GCA_910589645.1 of Tinea semifulvella. Classification (NCBI taxonomy): domain Eukaryota; kingdom Metazoa; phylum Arthropoda; class Insecta; order Lepidoptera; family Tineidae; genus Tinea; species Tinea semifulvella. The sequence continues at coordinate 12,285,942 of OU342592.1, read as the reverse complement.
TGATTTCTGTGTAAATAATGTTTTTTTAGGAATAACAACTTAAAATTAAGGCCAAGTACTAATAGGATTAACATGTTAAAGTAAATATTCGTGTTGTATGCCATTCTTATAAGTTACAGTAGTAAGATAACAATTTTCTATTCTACCTTTATTGTATGACATTGAAAAATTAACGTTTTGAATTTTGTAAGGTCAAATAAAACTTTGAATTTTTTATCTATTATTTAGACATTTCCCAAAGTGTAGGAGTGGCTTGTTAACCTTAAGAACTTGTCCGAACACACTTAAAAATTGAAAAATAATAGTATACAATTATGTAACTTAATTTATGTAAAAATGGTGGTTATGAATACTCATCATGAGTTTTTTAAATGTTATTTGAATAAGATATTTTTTCCTGTTATTTTAGGTATTCAAGTATAGCATCATCACGACCGCATCTGGGTCTAAAATACATTAAAATTACGTTCTAAGGCGCCGCACCAGGCAGGTCCGCGACCAAATTGTAGATCAACATTAGATTTATTTATTTTGATATTTTTATATATTGGTTTTGTTAAAGGGTTCAGTAAAAAAAACGCTGGCTGCATTTCTGTTTTGTTTTGTACTTAATTATGCCACACTCTTAATAAATACGTTTTTCCAGCTCTCACGAATTTGCGAGTATCAAGTGATTCTACCTACCGCCCCTTTTATTCCAAATGCCACAAAGTTTTGTTTAATGCTATCATATTTAATGTGCTTTTTAGAATCGGCTGATGAGCAGTCGAACCGTCTTTTTTTGAGGTAGAGGAAATGTGGCAACCAGCAAACTAATACCTTTAACTTAAAAATTGAGATAAACGCAATGCTGTACAAAATATTTCGGTATAACATGCGTAAAACAAGATTACACGCTTTCAGATGTTTGCGGAGCAAACAAAGGTCGAAAAGATATTTACTTTTTAAGCGTTAACCGTGCCTACTTTTCACACTGCTCACAGAGCAGAAATAACCGATATAAATTTGACATATTACATTATTATAATAAGGGATCAACAAAGACTATGCAAATAGGCGTAACCATATTTTAGCAAGAGCGGTGGTGGCTCGGTGTAAAGCCGCTTTCCTTAAAAGATCCTAAAAAGATCGATTCAAATCTCGCCATGTAATAAAGAGAAAGACACATTTCTTTCGTACATTTGTCATACATTTATGGAACGAGCTTCCAAGACGGTATTAACGGAATCATACAGTATTTGGTTGGGTAGGGAGAGGAGTAGAATGGTGGATGGTGAGCGTATTATCGCGCAATAAAATAAAAAAAGAGAGGCCTTCTTTTCTTAAACCAGCCTATTGTCGGTCGCAATCCCGAGACACCATTCTTCTCATCTCTTACCCACCGTGTGTCTACCCGCACGGTGAATCCATAGAATGCTTAGAAATTTGTCTTCTTCTACCACCGCTTCGGGGCCTCGGAGAGCACGTTAAGCCTTCGGTCGCAATTCCAGTAATACCAAATTCCAACTTGTGGAATCGTTAATAAATTGTCATTAATTACATTAGACTCTCGCCAACCTGTCTGCGAGTGTAGGCCAAATTCTCCAGAAATTTATTATCTTATCTTTATCTCTTATCTCCAACAGTGAAGGTCTAGGACTCTTCAGCGGTTGTGATGAAGTTTGGCAAAGAAGCTGTCGCTTCAACTAGGATGGGCGGCATTCGAAGCTGCGCCACATCTTATTAAACATACCCCAGTGATGTAGAAGAAAGATTTTCAACCAGTGCGTTCTTCCAGTACTGTCGTACGGAGCAGAAACGTAGACTGACGGTGGTCTGGTCCACAAATTTAATGTCGCTCAACGGGCTGTATATATATATATATAAAATTCGAAACGTCGAAATCCGTCAGAGTACCAAATTTAGCGTACAGGCTTCAATATTAGTAAACTGAAGATCGTCTCAGAATTAATTAGTCTATGACAGAGTTATGGTCGTATTCTACGTGCACTTTTAAATTGTATTTATTGCTTCACTGACAATATGGCGACATGCGTGCTACGAAAGTGTAGACAAATAAAAGACTACAAAGTAGATGACCTAAAAAATAATGTAATTAATAGGTACAGGGTTACACAGGTAGGTCCACGAATTAGTTAACAATAAAAGAAACCATTTGACATATTTTAAAAATTGATTATTTACAGTAAAGTTAATTAGATTTTTTTTTTAAATTACATCAACTAAATGACCACCGTTTCGATTTTTGCACTCTTCTAAGCAAACACTCAGACCGCGAAATCGCCGACATCTCTTTGCTGATTTTTTCCTTTAGTTGACGTAGTGTATTTTGTTTATGGATATAGACACGGCTCTTCAAATAAACCCATAAAAAGAAGTCTGCCGGGGATAGATCTGGACTCCTGGGTGGCCATGGGATGTCGCCTCGTCTGAAAATCATCTTTTCCGGAAACATTTCTTTGACCACCAGCAGGGACTCGTTGGATGTGTGACAAGTAGCTCCATCTTGATGAAACCATGTGTTACGATTGTAGCCAGCAAATTCGGTGCTTCTCTTCGGCTTCAGTGCCAAGAACTCCCGTAACATTTTCACATACTCAACAGAATTCACAGTAACCGAACGGACGCGAGAATCTTTGAAAAAGTAGGGTTCAATGATTCATTTTGCTGAAATTGCAGCCCATACCGTTACGTTACGTACCTTAGCAGAATGAAGAGGCCTCTCGCGTTTAGCTTTGGGATTTTCGCTGTTCCAATACCTGCAATTCTGTTTGTTTACGTGCCCGTTGAGGTGGAAATGGGCTTCGTCGGAAAATAAGATGTTATCAAAATTACTGAATCGATCTAACATTTTTTCGGCATACGACTTGCGCAAATTGAAATTCCTTTTAATTCCTGCACTAACTATATTTCCGAGAAGCGAGCTAGTGGCAAGACCACTCCCCGCTCCCCGCGCGACTTGTATTAGCGCGGGGTGTTAGGTTTAAATGTTAACGAATTCTTGGCCCTGTATAACAACCAGTATAATAACGAATGCCCGCTCTTTTTATATTTGTTTTTTTATATCTCTACAAATAATTATTTCTCCAAATACAAATGAAAAACATGGAACTTCCCAAAAAAACTTATACTTAACCAGTGAAGTTATATGTAGGTTTATGAATATTATGTCAATTGGCAGTTTTAATGAACCGTAAATTATGATTGGGGTTTTTCAAAGCAAGTCGAAAACAACATAGAAAATATCATTCGAAAGATATAGCTCCTTAAAGGTCAAGTTCAGTTCAAAGTCACATTAGTAAGTGTAAAAAACATTATCATTTGTCTATCTATATATATAAAAATGAATGTCTGTGTGTATGTATGTTCCCTATGCATTTCAAAACTACTTGACCGATCGGGGTGAAACTTTGGGAATATGTTGTGTGAACATCGGTGAAGGTTTCTGAAATAGTACTTGGTTGAGCTTCTAGGAGTGGACTGTATATTTTTAGTGGAGAAGAATTATAATAGCTCGGTGGTTTTACTGCATCTAATTCTGTGTTGCTTACGTTTAGGGCTATCCCTGATTCACATCGAAGCTAGGAGATGATGAACGTGTTGAAATAAGTAGACAAAGGCATACGACTTGAGGGAAAAAGATAGGTACTCACAGATCTCGAAGCACACTATTTCCAGCTTGGCCAAGCACTGCACTTTACACAAAACTTCAATTATTATTATTATCTAGTCTTTTGGTTGGATTCACGTATATTCGCCATGCAAGCTCGGGCATGCGAAACGTCAGTTTATCACAGCTAGACACGACTAGCTCGCATCGCGGTCGCGCAGATACAACAGTGACGTTAGTAGATGTCACTTTTGGTGTAGGGAAAGAATAAGCAACTTGAGGAATCTGGATAGGATACCAAGCCGTAACAGTACTACTGTTGTCCGATAGGTGGCGCGCATCAGCGCTAATTTGTGGGGCATACTGACCGAGGGTACCAAGCAGGAGCCTAAAATACCTACGCGCTTATTATATATATAGTTACTCAGTCGTTGCTCTTAAGACTCCCACTCTGCGCTTGACTGTCGTTGAATACAGAAATAAAGCCAAGTCAGACCATTTACTGCTCAACCGTTAATCGACCTCTCCCAGCATAACCGAGACGCTAAACCTGGAATTGATTTGTTTTCTAAAATTGTTGAGTTGAGTATTATTATTATTAATAATGACATTCATTGACTGTCAGGCGGTACGAAGTTCGCCGGGTCAGCTAGTCATCGACCGCCTCCGTGGTCTAGTGGTAACAAACGTTGCCGTGAACTCAGGAGGTCGTGGGTTCGATTCCCACCGGGGGCAAGTTGTACATTGTATAATTTGTCTCGGTCTGGGTGTTTATATGTATAATATGTATATATTTGGAGACCACGTACTGGAAGACGCAGTGTGGGACGACCCCCCGCCAGATGGACAGATGACCTGAGGAAGGTCGCTGGTGGGGGATGGATGAGGGTGGCAGAAGATCGTGTAAAATGGCGAGCCTTGGGGGAGGCCTATATCCAGCAGTGGAGAGACATAGGCTGATGATGATGATGATGTATATATTTTCAAAAAAAAAAAAGTATAATATGTAGTTTATCAACCATCTAGTTTCCGTAACACAAGCTGTAGCTCACCACGGAAACTAGATGGCGCTGTGTGACCTGTCTGGAAATATTTATTTATTTATTTTAATATTTATTTATTTAAAAAACTAAACCTTTTAGATTTGGGTTCTAATATTATTTAAGAAACAATGTTATATTTAGACAAAATCAATGCACTTCTTCTACATAGGTGTTGTAGCCACAACCATCCTCTCTTTTCGATTCCTTCCACAATCATTCTTCATCATCAAATTCCCTATTTAAATAAGCAACGAGAGATCGTAAATATTTTATTAATATACAAACAGGAAAGTGGTTGATTTAGTTGTTTATTAGTAGTATTTTCAACAACTTAACAATATTAATAATAATAATAATAATAATAAATCGTTTATTTCCAATAAAATCCTATGTACATGTTTTCTATTGGAGACCCACACTAGGGAGGCCGGTATTGTGGGGTCTCAATTGCACTAATATTATTTTTATAAAATTTTGTAAAGTAATTGTAAAAGTAATCCGGAGTCTGAAAATAATATCTGATTGTATTAAAGGTTAGTTCTTATAACAATAAGCTATTCCAAATCAAAAGAATAACTTTTTTATCATACAAAAGTGTCTACCCAAATAAACACGGTTATAATGTTAGTTTTTATTTTTTAGTTTTATTTGTAGTGTATTTTTATTATTTTTTTATTTATACGGAGCACGACATGTGACACCGCTCCCACTTGATGGTAAGCGGTACGCGAGGTCCAAGAATGGGAGCAACTGACGCCAGCCTCAGACGACCGATATCCCTACCACTATGCCGGCCTATAAAGATGCTTTTTCACACTTCGTTTGAAGGACTCCAGGTTATAGGAGTGGGGAAACACACTGGCTGCGAGAGCATTCCACATCTTCAGCGTGCGACAGATGTAAAAGTATCCAACTTTGTATGTACGCGTAGGGATAGTGGCTACGGTATGTGGATGCATATTTTGGCCTGTGCGAGTGGTTCGGTTGGGGAATAGAGAATACTTTGTTATGTCTATTATGTCTGTCAGAAATGACAAATCTTGAGCATTTCGACTAACTTTTGATATTTCTGACAGTTCTTAGACGATACGTTTTCGGACGATTGTGCACTCCGTTTGTACAAGCTGGGGTTCGAACCGCAACTTTTTGGAATTTAAAATTATTTTTATTTTTTTAGCTTTCTGGGCCACCACCGCTCAGTCACCGTCAGCATGAACTCTATTTAATATAAGGAATAAATAAAACAATATTTTTATTATTTCTAATACACATTTATATTTATTTATATTTAAATCTACCTAATCAACATATGAATTGTGGTACACATATTTAAATAAAAAAATAATTATTATTTAATAATATATTTATACTTAATTATTTTTATATAAGTTGTTTTTTGCACTCAATCGCTAAATTATAATATTATATTTTAATAAAATATTCAGATTATAGACGGACGGATATAATTTTATTTTTTAATTAGTAGTTTATTAAATTATAAAATAAAATAAAAAACTATAATATTATAATTTAGCTAACATTTGTTTTTTTATTTAGTATTGATTTTTATATTTTGTATTTTTTTTTGTAGATTGTATATTGTATTTCAATCCTCGATGAACGAGATGGGTTGGTCCCGGTTCGACTGATACTTGTGTAATTGTTTATTAATTAAAATTGACATCAGAACTTCCCCAACTCGTCTAGCCAGCACAGCGTGGCAAGAGAGGCCAAATTCTCTAAAAAATATGTCTTGGAAGTCCATATCCAGCAGTGGAATCTGGGGGCTGTAATGATGAATAATCTTTTAACCATACTGTCTAGGTCTAGGTATTTGTTATCTTCGATATGTGTTATGGAGTTATTAACTAATAAATCAAAAAAAATATGCTACTAAATCTCTAGCTATGAAATATTAACATTGACCATTGAGGTATAAATACTACGTGTATAGTCTGCCCAATTATGATTTTGTGTTACGACGAAAGCGGTTAATAAAACTACAAAGATTAAATATACTGTCTTTGTAATCGACCGACACAATTATAATACTAATATATTTTAACTGACTCTTGCTTAGTTTTTTATCAAGATTTTGCTAAAAAAATTATATGGTATTTTTTTTTTTTAATTTGTAACTGTTTCGTGTCTGACTTTTTAGGGTTCAGGCGTAAAAATATCGAACCCTTAAAGTAGATGACTTGACATAATAATATATCCAAAACTACCTCTGTATACATTTTTAATACATCAACAAGATCTATAACCATTCTAAACTTTAAGTGAACAGTGGTTCTCGAGATATTAGTTTTCGGACAGACACTATACATATCAAGATATAGCAAGAGGAGTTCCAGCAAAATCTTTGCGTCACTTACTGAAAGAATTGGGCCTAAGCAAGTCTGCTGTCAATACATTTATGGAACGAGCTTCCAAGACGGCATTAACGGAATCATACAGTATTTGGTTGGGTACGGAAAGGAGTAGAATGGTGGATGGTGAGCGTATTTTCGTGCAATAAAATAAAAAAGGGAGGCCTCCTTTTCTTAAACCAGCCTATTGTCGGTCGCAAGCCCGAGACACCATTCTTCTCATCTCTTACCCACACACGATGGACCCGGCACCCGCACGGTGAATCCATGGAATGCTTAGAAATTTGTCTCTTCTCTTTCTCTTTCATTCAGAGCAAGAGACTTGCGAGACCACGTACTGGAAGACGCAGAGTGCGAAGAACTCTCGTCAAATGGACAGATGAACTGACAGTGAACTCGCGAGGCCTATATCCAGCAGTAGAGAGACACATGCTGATGATGATGTGTTAAAAATATGTATAAATCAATTCACTGAGCTGCATAGTTTGGTTTGACGTCATAAAGTTTTATTTTATTTTATATTATTAGGTAAACCATACAGCACTTAACATTATTATTGGCAGAATATTAACAATTTGCGTTTAGATGTTTACACAAATAGCATGCATTTAGTTTTTGTACAAACATGTAGCGAAAATAAAGAGAAACGCACTGCCGACAGACAACCCAAACCCATAAATATATACACTTAAACCCATATAAGCCCGGGCCATCCGCCAGCAACACGCCCCTCCCCACCACACCACAGAACTGTATACATATTTGTATCCAGTTCCGACAACGCGGCGAACGAGTGCCTTCACTCCGTAGCCACGACTCAGACTTAGCTGTAAAGGCACACAGGGCCAACAGTGAGATAGAGACGATTTATAGGATTTTAGTCCGTAGGCGCCCTGGGGCTTCCTTAGGAAGCTTCACGGATGAGTCGGGCATGCGACCCCCACCCGCGTTGGCCCTTCAGGCAGGGGGCGTATCGAAAAAAAAAAACAGTTCGGACAGGTTTTTTGCTTGGATCAGCCTCTCTATACGTAGCACTTAAACCTCAATGGCTTAATCTGATCTATTGCGTCTTGCACAATAGTTATACATTTACAGAATTCATTCCCCAATGTAAAATCGATATGCTAGAGCTGTCAAAAATGCCTATATACAAATTGCAATAGTTTATCGTTCAATCATGCGCAGGCGCAGAGGTCCGTGTGGCGCGTACATAAACGTGACGGCGTATTCCAACGGCTCGAAATGGTACTCTAACTTATAATTACGAAGTAGCTGCAAATAATACAAAAATTAATTAGGAATAAAATTCATACTAATACAAGTCTGTATGTATATATGTCTGTTTGTACATCTTTCACGCTATATTACTGGTCCGATTTTTATGAATATTGCCAGAAATATTGCCTCCGTGGTCTAGTGGTAACAAACGTTGCCATGAACTCGGGAGGTCGTGGGTTCGATGCCCACCGGGGGCAAGTTGTACATTGTATAATTTGTCTCGGTCTGGGTGTTTATATGTATAATATGTAGTTTATCAACCATCTAGTTTCCGTAACACAAGCCTCGTAGCTTACCACGGAAATTAGATGGCGCTGTGTGACCTATCTGGAAATATAAAAATAAAAAAATAAAATAAAAATCTTGGAAACCAGGGCGTCATCGTCGTTGTCTGACCACGACATGTGACTGTTTTATTCTGGCTATATTATTGAACAGATATTTATAAAATTTGGTAGAAATTATCCTTAAAATTCAATAATGAATATGGGATATATTTATTGTGCAATAAAGTATTAAATAAATAAATAATCAAAAATCATAAGTTACCTTAATATTATTATTATTAAATACTTTATTGCATTTTACTTAAAAATATGTACAAAGGCAAACTTAAAGCCATTTCGGCTTTTTATACCAGCTAACCTTAGCTAACCTTCGTGGTATAGCGGTTAAGTCCGTAGATTTACACTCTAAGGTACCGGGTTCGATTTCTAGTCGGGACACAATAAATTATTTAATTAATTTGTGATATTTCTCTAGTTAGGTACGCTAGAGACATCGACGAGCTTGCCACTTGTCATGATGGGCCTATAGTAAAGTTGGCTAAATGTGGTTTCTGACTACCCCGGAAGGTAATAGAGGCGTGATGATACTTTACTTTTTGTCTTTACCTTAGCTAGTAGTATCTGTATTTCCAGGTCAGCGAATCGTCTTCCTAGACAGATTCTGGCGCCGAACCCATACGGGAGAGAGGCGAAGGGATGGAGTCGACCGCCTGACTCCAGCCACCGTTCTGGTTTGAACTGCTCAGGATCGGAGACGAATTGCTCCATGTTCCCAGTTACTATAGTAGGAAATACCATTTGTACCTGGAAGAGATTATCTTGTAATTAATGATCTGAAGCTATGAGCATATTGACTATGGAACTGACTGACATCCTAGGACACAAGTTATCTTGGTTAGGAGTCAAAAAATGTTTAAGTGTCAAAAGACAATGTGAGAAATCCCAGCATGCCCAATAATTTATCGGGTGTATATATTTTTTAAAATTATTATTAAAGTTCGCTAAATGTGAATCCGCTTATTCATAAGCGTGGTTTCTGACCACCCCGAAAGGGAAACGGTCGTGATGATTTCGCATCCTCACACTTTTGTTTGTTCTATTTTTATTTACTCCGATGTTAACATCCCGGCAACGTATGGCTTTAACAAACTATAAATTTATACAAAAAAAAAAAAAATTAAATACAAGTTTATTTAGTATATGTTCTGGATCCCCCTTTAAGTTTAGTTAGACCTGTATTGGGGGACCCGCTTAAAGTTAAACATAATAATATTTTATACAAGAATGTGTTATTTTAATTTTATATGAAGTGAAGGAAAATATGTATATTATGTTATAAGGGTTTGCTTTTTTTTTTTTTTGTATACCTATATATATATATATATATATATTATTATTATTAATGGTTTTTAGTTTTTATATGTAGTAAGTAATGTAGTCTCTTTTTTATAATATGTATTTTTTTTTTCGTATTTATTTATTTTATTTTACATAACTTATATTTTAGTATATGAATTTGCTTTGAATAAATTTTATTGTTACTTTATTTAGATTTATTTTAGTAATATAGTAAAGTGTATAAATATGTCTTAATTATGTAAGCAAAATTTCCGTCTCTTCGTAATCTTTTGTTTTAAGCCATGATGTTATTGAATGTTTTAATTCTCTCGATGTCAGAGTGTGAATTGGCGTGATTCTATTCACTGTATTATACAGTTTGTTAGATGTGTGACCTAGCTGTTTTTCAGCGAATGTCGTTCTGATACTGGTCGTTGATATCAATGGTCTTGTATTCTTCCGCTTGTGGTTTATTTTATCGGGAGTAAAGCCTTTGTGTATATACATAAGACAGTTCAGTATATACAGTTGTCGTACGGTTAGTACATTTGTTTCTTTGTATAGATTTGTGGTACTGAAACGTTTCTTCTTAAAAAACATTACTTTTAGGATTGAGCGTTGCGCACGTTCTATTCCTATAAACTTACTTTTAGATGCTCCACCCCAGATGTTTAAACAATATAGAATTATGGATTGAACTAATGTCTTGAAGATGTAAATAATTAATTGTTTGTCAGCAATATGTCTGAAGTATTTGAAAATCCATATGAGCTTTCTAGCCCTATTAGTTATTGCCTGAATTTGTGGATACCATGTCAGGAAATAATACATGATATAGGTACAAACGAAGAATAAAATCATTCACCAGTTATAATGCTTGAAAATCTATATTAAAAATATATTGCAAATTTGATCAAATAAAAAAAAACAGGCGTTTAATGTTTTTTATGATTTAATATATGTTGTCCAACAGCTTTTTCGTAGCTTAAAAAATGACAACATATATCAAATCAAATCAAAATATTTATTTGCAATAAATGTGGTAACAATTGTGTTTGACAATAAAAAAAAATGCTCAGCACATTTAGCCATCAATACAGCATGCAATATCGTTGGTCAGACTTATACTATAGTATATATAAACTTATATACAGGGTGTTTGGAAGGGAGCTGTACATACGCCTAGGGTAGAAACTAGGGATAGTCTGCTACCTACCCCCGCCCAATATATTATGAATGAATGAAAATGAAAAACATTAGTCATTACCAATTTTTTTGTTTCATTTGCCATCCTTTTACGATCGAACACATTTAATTTTCATTAGTTGAAATTTTTGCTTAAAGTGCCCTAGTTGCAGAAATTAATTAATAACTTTAAAACTAAAAGTGATAATTACACTTTTGGCATATCGTTAGAAAGGGCATGGACTGAGGATGTTTTGAAAAAATCAGAAGAACTCCAACCCTGTTAGTTTTTTTTTAAACCCCATAGAAAGTTGCCCTTAAAATTATTTCTTTACCTTACTACGGTACTTCAGGCCCCATAACTTTTCTTCTCCACAATTTTCTGGTGTAAAATATTTTTTTGCAGGACCCTAAGACTCTAACGATTAAAACAAGACCATTAGCAGACCGGTCCCATGGATAGATTTTGAGCTACAGGTAGTTTTAGTAAAAAAATCACAAAAAAGTCAAATAATAAATAAAAATAAATTAAAAAAAAACCTTGAGGCCAAGGTCAATATATTGGGCGGGGGTAGGTAGCAGACTATCCCTAGTTTCTACCCTAGGCGTATGTACAGCTCCCTTCCAAACACCCTGTATATCTTAGTACCTATAATATACATAAATTAATTATACTCTATATCCTTAGACCTACATGACGATATACATACATGTTATCTAAGTCTCGTCCCCAAACGGCGCAAACTCGTAACCTGTACCTGTACGTTGGCGTATTTGCGCAGCTTAAGGTTTCCAGCAGAAACGTTGGACGAGTTCCCTGGTTGTGAAATGGGGCTTATGTGTCTACACATGTCGCATACCACACCAGAGACCTGCCAAGTTTCCACCACCACTTTTCATCGGTCCGCGCAATTCCACAAGGTTCTAGGATAGCGGGTACCTACTCCAGCAGTGACAAGATCCCTACGGATGAAGTCACTGAGAGCCGTGTGACGAGGAATGTATATTTTAGTGTTTAGTTTAATTATTAATTTAGTTTTTTTTTAAATATTATTTTATATTAAACTTACGCCTTTAGGAATGTGATAGCCGCAAATAACATCGTCTTCTTGAAGTGTTCTTCCGTTACCAATTACAGTGGAATACATCCTGAAATTAAGATGTAGCTTTAGCGGTATTATAATACTTAACGTGTACTTGATTAGGTTATTGATTAACAATATCTTATTAATTCTTATAAGTTCTACTACTTAAGTTTTTGTTTTTTGCTCTACCCAATAATTACCTATATATATTTTTGGACCGCCTCCGTGGTCTAGGTAACAAACGTTGCCGTGAACTGAGGTCGTGGGTTCGATTCCCACCGGGGGCAAGTTGTACATTGTATAATTTGTCTCGGTCTGGGTGTTTATATGTATAATATGTATATATTTAAAAAAAAAAGTATAATATGTAGTTTATCAAACACAAGCCTCGTAGCTTACCACGGAAAATAGATGGCGCTGTGTGACCTGTCTGGAAATATTTATAATATATTATATTTATTTATAAAAAAAATAAATAATAATAATAATAAAAAAAAAATGTTGAAAAACGTCAATGGGGTGTATCAGGCAAAACTTTTTGTGGATGTCGCTAACGGCACTGGTACCTTGTTTACACCTATGACTGATCATTTTTTAAATATATTTGTAGTTTTACATTTTTATAACAGAAAAAAATTATTTTAACTAAACGTTACCTACCTTAAAAGACGAATAAGTAAGCGAACACCGTCTTTAAAACAAAAGTAGTTATAATTTATATTGTAATTATTTTATACTGTTTGTATATTACTTCATTAAATAAATAATATTTTTTAATAGTAATATGAATAAATAGGCATCAAGTTATTAACAAAAAAAAAATAGAGGTTATTTTTATCAAATAAAAATATTATTAAATTAATTAAATCCGTAATATTTATATAATTACGTACCTAAATACCTCTCGAACGAATGCCTTTGTATAGTGCAGTTTATCAAGATCTGAGTAGGTGATAGGCTTGTCGGGATCTGGTAGCACTCGTCTGATCTCCTCAGCCACCTTTTCCTGGTGCTCTGGTCGAGTCGCAGTCTGGTACAGTATAGAGCATACGGCCATTGATATCTGGACATAATAAATAGATTTTTATTTTAAAACATAAACTAATAAATATATCTAGATAAAGGCGAACGTAATCCCGCTAGGCATTCTCTGCCAGTTAAGAATTGGGACATGGGATTATTTAATATTGAGTACAGTGCAAACTGCAAGAAAAAAATTGTTGCGATAAATAAAGTAACATACTAATGTTATATGAATAACATATATATTATCATACATACATAATTGTCACGGTCACAACATACAACATTTTTCGCTTCTTCGACATTCATCAACCTCTTCATACATGCCCTTTTGTTTCTATGACTTTTTAATTCACTTTCAGTATTTTCGTCAATCTCTCTTCATTCATCCTTTCAACATGCCCCAACCATCGGAGCATGCCTTTCTTTATCTTTTGTCCCTATGCTATAAAAACTATAATTAAAGGATAAAATTAATTTCATTATTTCTTTATTTTCTATATCCCTTACAGCCTCAGAAGGTCAGAAACCACGTTTTTATAATTTTTTAATTTACATTTAGCCAACTTTTCTAATTTTACTAAGTCTGATAGTAACAATGACTTCTTGCGAAAAAGTAAAAGTAACCTAGATTCTTCTTATCTGATCATCCTCATAACGGCGAAGCTTTTTTTTTAATATCTAATATTATTATTATTTTTAAACTAAAGAAACTTATTAACGTAAAGTCGGGTAAGATAAGCTGGAGGAACAATTACCACCTTTTTAGAAAATACCTTTTATTATTTCCTAATGAAATAATTTAACGAAACTTAGCTAGACTGTGCACCAATTTGCGTATTATAAAACTTATTTAACATTTAGCAAAACCAATAAATAATAACAGAGCAAAAGCAATATTAATTTAACATTGGTACGCATACTAAAGAAATAGATGATTTCTAATAGTGATTGTTTTTGTAGCGTTCCTACCATAAGAAAATTCACTGTTGTATGCTAGGATTATAGGATGGGGGTGATCCAAGATCCGTTATTCAAGAGTGATCCTTCTAAAGTTACATATCTAGATAATAAAATAAGCATTTATAATGCATCGTGCAATCACTTACTGTATCAATGCCAACTAAAATAAGATCTAGTGCCATGATAGTTGCGATTTTAGGATCCCCCTCACTTCTTAATACTCGTTCTAAGAGCGACAAGTCGTCTTCAGAGGTCACTTTCTTCGTCTTCAGCCGTTCCAGAGCTTCATTAATGTATTTGGAACATAGTCTGGAAAAGGAATAGTAGTTTTTAAATAGACAACATTTATTTATTTATTTATTATAAACTTTATTGCCGACCTAATGCCGCTAGACATTCTATACTGGTCAAACCTTTGGGACAGCTAAAGCAGTTACGACAAGATAACTATCTTAATACTTATCTTGTCGTAACTGCTTTAGCTATTATTATTTCTATTAGTTTTGATACTAGATAGCTATCAAAACTAATAGAAAAATATTAGACTTCAATATATACTAGTGAATAAATACTAATACATACACAAATACATACAAATAAAACTACATACATACGTTCTATGAATATACATAAATATAATATACCTACTATATGATGACTATAATGAGAGAAATAAATATAGCAGAGAGTGTATTAAGCTTATGGTAAATTTAAATAGTGCGCATAGACCAGTTTATTAAATAGTGTTCTATTTGGAACTTGACGGATGTCCACCGGTAACTGGTTCCAAAGATGCACAGCCACCACCGCAAACGACTTGGAAACGAATGCGTTGTGAAGTGTGGGGAAGGTGAGCGTGGAGTTGGAAGAAGAACGTAAAGTTTGGTCATGAGTGGCACCAAGGAAATTAAATTTATCTTTTAAATATTCCGGTGTTATTTAATACTGAGTACAACATGCAGAGAAATTAGTTGTGGGTGGGTATTATATAACCTTATTAACTTACTCTACGAAGAAGTTCATATTATTAACATATTTGGTCCATAGTGGTGTTGGCACGTATCGCCAGTAGGGCGCCTTCAGTTCTAGTACAGCCACGTTTCTTAAAGCGAATTTAGCTGCATCAATGATCCTTTGGGGTTCTGAATTTGCTGTTAGTTGAGGGGATAGACACCCAAGTCTTGTGTCAAGAGCTACACGACCAATACCTGAAATATATTGAGTTGTATAATACATTTAGCTATTAACGAGTATCTACAGCTTCACAGGCAGAGACAATTGAGCGCCATTTGCGGTCACTATAAACCTCTTTTGCTTCGTTGACATTCATCAACCTTTTCATACATGCTCTTAAGGTTAAACTAATAAATAAATAAAATAAATAAATATTTCCAGACAGGTCACACAGCGCCATCTAGTTTCCGTGGTAAGCTACGAGGCTTGTGTTACGGAAACTAGATGGTTGATAAACTACATATTATACTTTTTTTTTTTGTAAATCATATTATACATATAAACACCCCGACCGAGACAAATTATACAATGTACAACTTGCCCCTAGTGGGAATCGAACCCACGACCTCCCGAGTTCACGGCAACGTTTGTTACCACTAGACCACGGAGGCGGTCTAGGGGTAACAATTACTAATAAATAAAAAATGTCCTTTAGAGACGTCCCATCAGAGGCTAATGTTTGCAGAAATAATTGCCAGCCTTCCTGTTTCCAGACCTTTTCGACAGCCAACAACAAAACTCCCTGGCCAGGCGCTTGGCTGTGGGTTCCCATGTGCCCATCGTCTCGACCCCAAATAGCGCAAATTCGTAACCTGTATCGTTAGCGTATTTGCGCCGCGCAACTTGAGATTCTCAGCAGGAACCGACGCAATTCCCGCGCCTGACGAAGTCGCCTGGATGTGAGATGGGGCTTACATTTCTACACATGTCGCATCCCATACCAGATACCTGCCAAGTTGCCACGGCCTAACAGTCATTCCGTCAGGTATCTAAAGTCATCGCTCCGCACAATTCCAGAGGGTTCTAGGATTGCGGGTACTACAGAAGTGAAGGGAGCTTTAGGAAATATTACATATTTAATAGTCAAATAAATAACTTTGGCAGTCTCCTTGGGACTATTTCCGAAGGGACGACTCTGAATGTTTTTTTATTCTCAGAAGAAGATAGTTTTATTTTTCTTAATTAATTGTAAGTCTTTAAAAACTGAGGACGTCAAATCATTATCCGAACAATAACTCAACAATGAATACAGTAACTGGTCTGGATAAACTACTAGATATATATAATTATGAAATCACCAACTCTAGTTATGTAATCTTCAGTTACAACACAACTGGTTAATAAGACAAGAAATACCACTTTTTATCCTTGAATCTGATTAAAGAGTAATAAGTAAATACAGCAGGGTCAATGCTACGTGCAGTTGTTGTGACGCACGGTTCATTCATTACTTTATCGAGCTTTTTGGTATAAGAAGCCTTTTTGAATCTGTTAGCCCACCACTGTGTCTGATGTTTGACCTACTTACATTATTATTATTAAATACTTTATTGCACTTTACTTAAAAGTATGTACAAAGGCGAACTTAAAGCCATTTCGGCTTTTTCTACCAGCTAACCTTTGGGAGAGTGAGACAGTATAAATGTGGGGTGCAATTCTAACCAATAAAATAAACACTCATTAATATATTCTTATTATAGTAGATATACATATATAAAGATAATATATATTATTAGGAATACATTAGGAAGTAGAAATTTGTGGAGTTAAATATATTGTTCTGCTTGTTTAAAAACAAAGTATTAAGTAGTTTTTTAAAGATGTGAATGGAAGGAGCTTGTCTGATGGTCAGTGGAAGTTTGTTCCACTAGCGAACAGATGATACGGTAAATGAATCTGAAAGCTGGAAGTGTGGGGTGGGATTTTGAGTTGGTTGTTATGAGAAGAACGAAGAGGGCGGTCGTGCGAATCACAAAGAAATTCAAAGTGTGTTTTAAGATAAGAGGGAGCTATAGGGTTGTAAATAATATTGTATAGAAAGTAAAGAAGATGTGCTGACCTGCGAAAGCAGATATTGAACCAATTTAACTGTGTACGAAAATGGGAGACGTGGTCATACGTACGCAAGCCGAAAACAAATCGGATATATAAGTTTATAAGGCGATCCAGTTTATTTAGTAGCTCAGTAAAATCAGGATAATAATAATAATTAAATCAATAAAAATAAAATGTCTGTCTAAAATTAGGTAAATGAAAGTGAGAGTATATCCAGGGTGTCGGTGGTTTTTTTTTTTTTTGTTTCCTGGAGGGTTGATGGACTGCATTTCTGGGGGTTGCTCTCGGGCTTGAGGAATCTTTTGAGGTGTTGGATTGTGCCAGCGAGGGGACGTTAAACCCTCCTAAATGTATTTTCTTTTTAAAGTAAACTAGGTTAGTACTAACATAGTTTTATAAGTTTATTACTAACCCATTAAATCTTGTTATTCGAAATAATAATAATTATTAATAATAATAATAAGCTTTCAGTATAAGGGTTCTGTCACTAAAACTATTAAAATTAAGAGGGTCTCACTATTTGCATATATAATAATAATAATAAATTATTTATTATACAAAACCAAAACAAGTGCAGGTACATAGGCGAGCTTAATGCCGTAAATGCATTTTCTACCAACTAACCTTTGTGACTGAGATATGTAATAAGCGGGTGCAGCAGAAGAAAAATGATAGTTGAAATTATTTATTACTATATAAAACACACATTAATTACAAACATATAGTATTAATACATAAATAAATGTCCTACATAAACAAATAAATATATAACTAAATATAAAATACATACATATACGCATGTATAATAAGTGAGTTATGGCGACTTATTCTGCTTGAAATACAGTGATGAAACTAATTTACCTATAATTTTAATAACGTTTCTTTTAGAAAATTATTTTATAAATTCATAATTGAACTCCGATCATACTCGTAGGTATTTCTGATTCAATATTTATTCATATTTATCTAATATTTCAATATCTCGTTCAGATTTACTTACATTCCAAAGACCATCTGTGAATATCGTTATCAAATTCAGCTGGCAGGTCTCCGAGTTCGTCTCTCGCGTTCTTCATATACCCAATGAAATCTTCTGTCACCTTCTCTATTGGCGCCACGTACTTCTTTACGGTCTGGGGCTGCAGTATCGGGCGCTGGACCTTCGATCTGAAGCGTCGCCATTGGTCGCCGTGGCTGGAATAAAAAAGACATACCGTTGAAATAATATTCAGATTTTTTAATATTCTATCTCCCACTTGATCGTGATGATGTACTAAGTTAGTTTGTAGTTTATCATTACTTTCTATAAATATCTTAATAAGCGAGGTAGATAATACAAGGACTCTATCGTCTGGTCCAATACAAAATGTGTTAATTCTAATATATATCTCAAAGCCCCTATAGTAGTAGTAGATTGCCAGGTTATAGGCACCAAACTTACAAACAGAAAAGGAAGGACCAGATCTGCGAACCTGTCAGACCCTGACCCAGGAGATAATTGATCGATTCCAAAACCAACCAACAATGCCACTTGCCGTCATGCCTCTTCATAGCCAGTACCACATTCCGTTCGCCGCGCATGACCGTGAACTTTCGCCGAACCCAAACCGAATACTAATGACATTGACTGTTTCGCAAACACACGATATAAAGATGGTCTTTTGATTACTGATGACTTGATTAAGCGAGTTTTAACCTGACGACAGTGATATAATGCATGACATTTCGGCGTTTACTAAACCTAGCAAAGCTGCCCTGCATTATATCACTTTTGTCTGATTACAATACAATTTTAGAACGAGCCATATTTGGTCGCAATTGAGACATGGTAATAAAGAGATTGCCCAAAACCAGGCTTCAACTTTTTTGCAGCGTGCCTCAACAAAATACAATTGAATATATAGTTACAAAACACTATTTATATGATTAGGTTCTTTATTATGAACAGGTACTTTATTACAGATAAAACACTGAATTTTAAATTGGCGGGATAAAAACTATGTAATTATTAAGGTAAAAAAAAAGTTTTTGTCAATTGTCGTTATGCTAGGGTAAAATATATAGAATTAATTACAGATTATGAAATCACAATATATTAACTATGAAATAATAAAGAAATCATTATGACACGAAAACATTTTATTGGGCCCATTTCTCTAAGAAAAATGGACATTCTCATTTGGATGGAATAAAATGCTGACTTTGTATGAAGTGTGAGATGCATAATCATACCCAAGGAGATGTGCTCAAATGGTAATAGAATTTAAAATTGGTTTGTTATATATTTTTTATTTAATTAAATAATACGATTAAGTAAAACGTCCGTGATGAAATTTGAACGCCAACCAGCACTAAACTACATTTGCTTAGGCTGGTTTGCACCAAAACGAAGTCTATGTAATTGTAACGATTAATGTTAAAAATGGCGACGAATGCACCAGCACGGCTGACCTTGAAAATAATTCTGTACGACGCGACGCCAGTTATAGAAACTTTATTTTGATGCCTTTAGCTTTAGTTGGGATATTATGAATTTGAAAGATGAAAAATTTCATCATTCAACTGTCTTTTATTAACTGTCTCCGTGGTCTAGAGGTAAAGTCTGTGGACGTACACGCGGAAATACTGAGTTCGATTCATGGTCGGGACACAAAAAAATATTTAATTTATTTGTGATATATCTTGGGTTTGGTACCTACGCTAGAAACATCATTTTTCATTTATATTTAGGCTAAAGATGGCTAAATGAGAATCCGCATCTTTAAAAGCGTGGTTTCTGACCACCCCGGAAGGGATACAGTGGCAATGATGACTGAATTGTAAAACAAAAACAAAATATATTTAAGGAACTGACGTCAAATATATATAGGTATCTGTAACTAAAGCCATTTCCATTCCTCATCCGAGCCTGTTACAAAATATTAGTAAAACAAGTTACAACCTTCTGTGGTTTAAGCCTAACTCGAAAGATACTAAAACTAAACGTGGGTGTGTGAAATAACCACATTCTATACCTCTGCAGCTTTTGCAATAAACCTAACATTAATGATTAGATTAAATACTGGGTGGTTAGTTAGTAGATGTGTAAAAAAAAAAAACAATATAAAGAACAACAATATCGAGCTTCATTACTTGCATCAAAAAATATAAAAAGGGATCAGAAACAACTGCAGCAGAACAAGTTTTTTTTTAATTTTAATAGTAAGCCGAGAAATAAAGATATCTTCAATTAAATAGTCATTTAGTTTTATTATTAGAGTTTTTTTGTAGTTGGGAATCGTCATTATATTTATAGTTATTATTTTCTGCCTATACGTAGGTATTATAAATTGTATTTATTTTTATTCTTAAAGCAAATATAAAATTGTAAGTAACAAATACAATATAAAGCATTGTTACTTTACGGTGTGTACTGCGAATTCAGTTTTATTTAATACAGTGGCAACACTATAGTTTACTTTTTGAACGAATGTGTCAGGTCCATGCGGCAAATATTTGGAATTTTCCAGTGAACTTCTAATAATAAAATAAAACTTTTTTGTTTTTTTTTAGATTATATTAATATTCCATCAAAATTTATTTACAAATAATTAAAACTACATACTTATAAAGTAAAAAATTAATTTAATATAAACTAAACTTAGTAAAAATAAACTATAAGTAAAAAATGTCCTCTAGAGACGACCTTGCAGGGATATTTCCAAGGAGACTGGCAACATTTGCACTCTGTATAGCGAGGCTAATACGTTGGCAGAAATAATTGCCAGCCTTCCTGTCTCCAGACTATTCCGTCAGCTGTTTTGGGCCCATGGGGACCGACCGACCCCAACCGGCGCATTTTCGTAACCTGTACTAAGGTGGGCGTACCTGCGCAGCTTGAGTTTCAGTTCCCGCGGTTGATAAGATCGCCTGGATGTGACCCCACACCAGTGATATGTCAAGATTACACTGCGCAACGGTCATGCAGGCCTCTTGCCATCGCTCCCGTAACCTCAGAAGGTTCTAGGATCACAGGTAATTCAGCAGTGACAAGAGCCCTTCGGATGGTGTTGTTAAGAGCCACGTGGCCAGCACTTCTACCACAAGAAAGCCCATGGTGTCCGAGTCGCTCGGCGGGTTCTCCACTAGTGCGGGTATAATTGTTAAATAAATAAATCACATATGCGATTAAAATTAAAAACAAGGTCACAAAATCACCTCCCTAATTATTAAAGTTATTATAATTACAAGTAAATACAATTATAATAATTTGAGTTCCGATGAAACACCGGATTTAACAGGAAACTAATTTTATTGTTTTAACAGAGGTAATATCGTAAGACAGATTTCCTAGAAGTATAGAAAATACAGATTCTAATTTCAGACATGATCAATATATACTCTTATCTGAACCTTAAACTTTATTGTCTAACTTCAACTGAAATAATCATATGTATTTTTCCCCAGGCGTGTACAGTAAGTCTTATTTTACCGCCTCCGTGGTCTAGCGGTTAAGTCCGTGGATTAAGACTCGGAGGTAGCGGGTTGGATTCCGGGGACACAAAAATATTTATTAATGTAAAGAAATACATTTAATTAATATTAAATTTACGAGCTTGCCACTTGTCATGATTGGCCTATAGTAAAGTTGGCTAAATGTGAATCCGCTTATTTATAAGCGTGCTTTCTGACCACCCCAAAAGGGAAACGGTCGTGATGATACTTTAATATACTTTTTTATCTTTTTTTTATAGAGGTTTGTAAAAATTCCCTTCAAAATATTTTTGCCAATAAATTCTAAGCTCCTCTTCACACAGTGATGATCTGATTCAACATTGACACGTCTATTAAGTCCTCAACTTGTATCTTTAGTAAGCACAGACCTCATAAGTAGATAGTAAACACTTTAATTGTTTAAGTAAATACATGATTACACAAACCAGCGAGATTCAAGCTGTTGAGCAAATAAAGAGATATTCCCAATTAGTTGAAGCATACGAATAGCGTTTAATATTATCAAACCCCTTGGGGTAAAAAAAATAGGGTTAAATGTTATATAAATCCTCTAAGAATGCCGAGATGTGGCTTCTCTGAGCGTGTTCTACCGGCTATACTATAGTGAGCGCTCCAAAGAACTCTATAACCTAATCCCTCCCTCTCCATTCCGCAACCGAACCACACGCACAGGTCAGAATATGCACCCACATACCGTAGTTACCATCCCTTCGCGTACGTATAAATTTGAGGACTCATACATCTGTCGCACGATAAAGATGTGGAATGCTCTTCCAGCCTCTGTGTTTCCACTTTCCTATAACTTGGAGTCCTTCAAGCGAAGTGTGAAAAAGCATCTAGTCAAGCCAGCATAGTGTTGGGGACTGCTGTCAGTCATGAGTGTCTGACTTCAGTTGCCATTCATGGACCTTGCGCGTCACTTACCATCAGGTGGGCCCAAGGTCACATGTCGTGCTAGTATATAAAAAAAGAACATTTATAAAAACTGTTTTTAACATTTTTTTTATGATTGTTGAAAAATCGAGTAAAAGTCGAAAATTTTATCCACTTCCAAAACCGTCCAGCAGAAACGGTTGTCAATTTTTTTTAGCATCTCTACACAAAACGAGAATTTTCTTCAAATACGCAACCGGTTGCTAAACGTTTTTTTTTTTTTTAATTTTCGTAAAAAAATATCCGTTCGCGTGAACCGTCCACGTACGTTTCGGATGGCATCAGTAGATAAACCAGGCCTGAAACCGAACTGTGCATTGTTAAGTTTAATGTGCTTTTCTAAGTGCTGATCAATCAGACCGTCCAGTACTTTAGCAATAATTGTGGCTAGAGAGATAGGCCTGTAATTTGATAATTTAGAGGAATCCCCGGTTTTGTTTTTAATGACTGGTACAACAATAGTGCGCATCAGCTTTTCCGGTAAAAAGGAATGTCTAGGGCAGAGAGTATAAAACATTGCAAGTACTCTTGGTAAATGTACCCCCGCATACCACAGGTGCTCGACACTGAGACCATCGTGTCCCGTAGACTTGTCTTTGGAAATCCTTTTTATCGCAGCACCTCCTTTGCGGCGAAGGGAACAATGACAAATGAAAATTTAACAAAATTTTTATTTTTATGATGTTGAGCAATAAGATCCATGTGCCGGATCGCGAGGTTTAGTAGTGGACTGTATATTGGCTTCCCTCGATGTTAGTAGGTGACGTATCCTCACGACCGGTGTAACGACATCATGCGGGGTAGACAGGGGGGTTCGTTGTTAAGATCCCGGACGGCTTCAGGCGGAATAAAACTCCATGCTTCAGGAAGGTCTTCTCAGGTGTCCTCGGGCTTGCAGTTCTTCTTGTTGGCTCGGCGAAATCGGAATGTCGGAACCGCAAGCCCGTCTGTCTTTTATAATACTCACTTGACCTCGATTTTGAGCTTACACGTGTTTGTCGGCTTCCTTTGCCAACACGGTAAGCCCCGCCCCCTATTGGAATAGTCCTATTAGAATGTTTACATTATAACCAATAGGGGACAGAATGCCCGCTCCGACCGAAATGTAAAGTCGATGGAGCGAGCACCAAAATTTCCTGCTGAGATCAAGTGAGCAATAAGACAACCCTCGAAATACTTTATTTATCATAAAAGTCCCTAATACAATGTCTGCATCTGAGCAGGGGGACTTACACAATCATTTTAAGCTGGGCTGACCTGGAATACGTCCTAGACCCTCTCCAGATCAGCCCAGGTACACACTGAGGCACCTGGACGGCTTCCAGGCTACCTAGGTCCTCACTAGGATACCTAGGCAGCAGCCGCGATCGACTTTCCTAGACTGGCCATAACAAGTCCGAGATCCTCTCGGGACCAGTCCAGGCTCCGTCCAGGATACCAATACCCATTCTAGGCAGCCTAGGCACTCGCAGAGCTACCTAGCGACCTGAATTTACAATATTCCAGGCTGGCCAAGAATACACCCGAGACTCTCTCGTGGCCAACCTGGATACCTTACAATAAAACATCTCGTTTTATTATCACAAATAAGATTAATATTGTTATCGCGAACAAAGCGTACCTTCCAGGTACGGCGACATAGACCAAACGTTATCGCGAACAAAACGCATCCCTTGGGTGCGGCGGTAAAGACCAAACATATTACCGCGAACAAGGCGCTTCCCTTGGGTACGGCGATAAGGACTACAACACATTGTCGCAAACATAGCGCACCCTTTAGGTACGGCGATAATAAGCTAGGCTTGACCGAGATGACGTCATCACACCGTCTCTCGGCTAGGCTAGGGTCAAAAGGTTATTCTTTATTATCACACACAAATAAAAAACACACAGTAGTCATCAAAGTAAACACAAGTAAAAATACACAGTAATCGTCAAATAAACACACGTAAAAATACACTAAGAAAATACACGATTAATACACAAATTATTATTTATCCTGGTTACGACCAACGCAAATTCCTAAGCTATCACATAGCTATGTCCGGGCTACGACCACCTCTTTTGTTATTGTCTTATCTTTATCACTAGTAACTTTTATCACTAATTGTTCGTGATTGATAGGCGGCCGTCCCGTACATCCTCCCGCCGCACATCGCCGTCCGTCCTGGAGGGCCGATGTGTTAACTGCTGGAAGGGTCGGCCGGCTCCGCGCTTGCAATGATGACGAGTTTCTTCGTCGGTCGCCGCAGGAGTCCTCCCGCCGTTTTCACGTCGACGGCTCGCACGATGCCGTCAGCTCCCGGGAAACACCTCTCCACGATCCCACGCGGCCACGAGTTGCGGGGAAGGTTGCCGTCCGCTATCAGGACGACGTCTCGCAGCTGGATTGGAACCCCTTTTCCGTGGGGCTCCCGCCGGTGTTGCAGCTCGGGCAGGTACTCCCGGACCCATCTCTTCCAGAAGTGGTCGGCAAGTCGCTGGGCGGTGCGCCAGCTGGCACGGCCGATGAGCTCGCCGTCGTCAAACCTCCCTGGCAGAGGTACGCGGGCCGGTCCACTCAGTAGGAAGTGGTTCGGAGTCAGCGACTCCTCGTCTTCTGAGTTCACAGATACGTGCGTGAGGGGGCGGCTGTTAACGGTGTACTCCGCCTCGGCCAGCAGAGTAGTCAGCACCTCCTCCGATGGATGCCGCTCGTGTAGTGTAGTGGCAAGGGCCGTCTTCACCGACCTCACCAAACGTTCCCAGGCGCCGCCCATGAATGGGGCACCTGGGGGGATGAAGCGCCATCTTATGGCGCGGAAATTCGCCTCTCGCTGTGTGGCCTTCTCCGCAGCGTCCCTCAGCTCCTTCTCGGCGCCCCGGAGATTTGTCCCGTTGTCCGACCACATCTCGGTCGGGCAGCCTCGGCGCGCAACCATGCGCCGCAAGGCCATCACGGCGGAGTCCGTGCTCAGCGAACCCGCGAGCTCCAGATGGACCGCCCTAGTGGTAAGGCAGGTAAAGAGGGCGACGTACTTCTTCTGGGTCCCTCTCCCAAAAGTCACGCTGATTGGACCAAAGTAGTCCACTCCGCAGAAGGTGAAGGGTCGACGGTGGTGGCCCAGGCGACATTCGGGATGATCTCCCGTGGGCGGCGTCGGCGGCTTCGTCCTCCTGATTCTGCAGAGTAGACACCTGCTAATGATAGACCGAGCAGTCGGCCGGAGATGCAGAATCCAGTAGCGTTGTCTGCACTCATTGATGACCGCTTCGGTGCTGGCGTGGTGTAGATCCCGATGGACGCGCTCGATGATGAGACGAGCGACGTGATCCCGACCGTCGAGAACTAGTGGACTCTTCATTTCGGGGGGCACCTCGGTTACAGCCCCTATCCTCGGCCGAAGTCTGATGAGCCCGTCGACGATCACCACCGCCAGTGGATGCAGCCTGCTGGTCTTCATAATGTCCCGTCCTGCTGCCAAGTCCTTCAGCTCCATGGTGAAGGTCTTCTCCTGGCTATCCCTCAGCAGCAGGAACTCAGCTCTATCTAAGTATTCAACGTCAATTAATTTATACTTATCTTGCGGAGTTTCTTTTTTCACTATACGCGCAGAGTTATTCGTTTTAGACGGCCAATTTTTATCCGTATCATTACGGCTGTTTCGCTTATAGTGTGTTATCACTTTTTGGCGTCTACACAGTCCGACGAATTGTAACACTCTCGCGGTGGCTCGGAGAAGTCGCAACCAACTGGAAAATCGCGCACTATCCGGTAGGCATGTCGACGTTTCTTTTTTCAATACGGTGTTTACTCTTTCCTCACCGGTGTCAACGATTTCCATTATATTCACCGAAGGCCACGTCGATCTCTCTTGTTTGAGAAACTCCGGTCCATGACTCAGTCTGTGGTGTCCGTCTTCTCTGCGGATGGCACCTTCCTCAAGGGTCTTCATGGCCCTCTCTTCGTGCATCTCACCATCAGCTCTCACGTGGTGGTTATAGTGGACCCTTTGTCCCAGAGTGCGCGTGTGGGCGCCGTGCAGCACCCAACCCAACTCGGTGAGAGAAGCGACCGGTTGGGAACGCTTCCCACGACGTACCTGTGACGCTAGGAGAAGTTGCCAATTATCTTGGCCGATCAGCAGTCTCGGCTTGGTCTTCTCGTACACTAGTTGATCCCTGATGTCACTAAGGTGTCCGCACTCTTCGATGTCCCTGCCCGCTACCACCTGCGGGGACAGGTCCAGGTTGCTCATTGTCCTCGCTGTAGCCGTGGTCGACCCCGTCCTTCCATCGAGTCGCACTCTAACTCGCCGGGATGTCTTGGATAGCCTACTCTGTGAGGCTATGCCCTCAATGGCTAGGGGCTCCTTGGGCCCTCTAGCTCCAATCTCCCGGGCGAGCTCTTCATCGATGAGTGTCACAGTAGAGCCATCGTCCAACAATGCTGCAGTCCGCACCTCTCCCGCCGGTCCCGAGACAGTGAGTGGCACTATCTTCAAAAATACCTGGGATCGGCATAGGTTCCAGACTGAGGCCACCGTGTCTGTTCTCGGGGCGGCCTCTTCTCGGTGTAGCAGCTTATGATGACTCTCGCGGCAGTCGTTGATTCCGCACGACTGCCGTTCACATCGATGGTATCGATGGTAGGGGTTGAGGCAGCGAAAACATACCCGTTTCGCTGTTGCCGTAGCCCACCGCTCCTCAGTCCCCATTTTCCTGAACTGTTGGCACGACGCCAGCTCGTGCCTCTGTCTGCACAGGCAGCAGTTCCTCTTCTTTGGGGGCGGTGTAGCATCCTGCGGCTCCTCCACTATCGCGACCGCGGTGTTCGCTCTTTGAGCCCTCTTGAGCGAAGGTTTCTGAAATCTCTTCTCTTCGTGTCTTGCATCGACTCTTCTGTTGTCGGGCCAGCCAATATTCTTACCTCCCATTTGTAGACCTACGAGCGCCTCATCGATGGGCATCGTCTCGGCGCATACTGCGGCTTCTCGCTTCATAAATGCTGCAACCAGGCTCACATTCTCGGGAGCTCTGGAGATCAGGTAGAACTGTGTCCATCGGTGAAACTGCGTTGTGGATAGTTTCGAAAGTACCTGATCTGTCAGCTTAGGGTAGTGTAGGTACCTTAAACATTTGAGCGCCGTCGCCGCCGCGATGATGTTGTTGAGGCGGCTTGAAAACTGGACGATGTCCCGCGGTTTGTCAGAGATGTTCGGGAGGTCGAGTAGCTTCGTCTCGTACACACGGCCGACTAACTTCGGTCGGGCAAAGCTGGTCTCGAGTCCCTCGATGATCTTGTCCGCTGAGCAGTTGGAGTACAGGAGCGCTTCTGAGTCTTCCCGTGCTCGTCCTGTGAGGCTGCTTCTAAGCCGTGACACGTTCTCCATGTTCGAAAAGTATGGTGCGGTGTCCCGGTATGATGTCACGAACATCATCCATTCCAGAGGGTTGCCGCTGAACTGCGGGAGTTCTGGAATCCTGGAGAATGGCATCTGGTGCCATGGCCGCTGCCTACCTTGCTCAAATTGCCCCTTCCGCTCCGGCTGGTTGTCTTCTGGGAGCCATTGGATGGCCTGGGAACCCTGCTGTCCGAAGGAGACCCTTCCCTGGGGAGGGGCCGTCGGCAGAGTTCGGTTGCATTGCTCACCTGGGAATGCGCTGGAATACCTCTCCAGATGAGGGTCCCTCTCCAGGGACGTGGAAGCTTCTCCTCGCTGAGAAGCGATGCGATGCTCCCTGGGCATCGCGCTGGAAAACCTCTCCAGATGAGGGTCCCTCTCCAGAGACGTGGAGGCTTCTACTGGCTGAGAAGCGATGCGATGCTCCCTGGGCATCGCGCTGGAAAACCTCTCCAGATGAGGGCCCCTCTCCAGGGACGTGGCGGCTCTCGGTCCAGGAGCAGGGCCCGCTTCGGCGATCCGCGCGGAGCGGGCAGGACAGAGACCGACGGACTCGTGGATCGGCAGTGGCTCCTCGGGATGTGGCTGCGTGGTCCTCGTTGAATGCTGTAGACTCCGGTCTACCCATTCTTCCACGTTCACAGATGCCTCGTCGCTGGAGCTTCCGCTGTCGATCCTCCTACGTTGCTTGCTTAAGAAATCTTCGAGTTCCGCTTCTTTCTTCATTATCTGAAGTTCTCTTCTTAATTTGGCTTCCCGGTCTTGGGCGCGCGTAGTCTTCACAGACACGACGGAGGCGCGCGAAGAAGCGCGGGAAGCTCGCTTTGAAGGGACCCCCACGATGGTCCCCATGGTCGACGTCCTCAGCGTACCCGACATGGACGCCTCGGTCGAACCATGGGACCAGGCGGGGTCCGTCACTCGGGATTCACCCGATGTCGATGGCGTTGATTCCGATGTCCGGGGCCCGGATCCGAAGGCAGCCTCCGCAGTTGACTGGGCGGAGGGTTCTTCGGCCGGCACTGTCTTCCCCGTGAGCGACCGCGTAACTGGCATCCTCTTCCTGATCTTCTATCTTCCTTCCTGAAGATGGAGTGTTCCGACGATTCCCCTGAAGCCGTCCTCTAGTCTTGATCCGGTTCCGAAGGTCCAAACGATGTGCCGGATCGCGAGGTTTAGTAGTGGACTGTATATTGGCTTCCCTCGATGTTAGTAGGTGACGTATCCTCACGACCGGTGTAACGACATCATGCGGGGTAGACAGGGGGGTTCGTTGTTAAGATCCCGGACGGCTTCAGGCGGAATAAAACTCCATGCTTCAGGAAGGTCTTCTCAGGTGTCCTCGGGCTTGCAGTTCTTCTTGTTGGCTCGGCGAAATCGGAATGTCGGAACCGCAAGCCCGTCTGTCTTTTATAATACTCACTTGACCTCGATTTTGAGCTTACACGTGTTTGTCGGCTTCCTTTGCCAACACGGTAAGCCCCGCCCCCTATTGGAATAGTCCTATTAGAATGTTTACATTATAACCAATAGGGGACAGAATGCCCGCTCCGACCGAAATGTAAAGTCGATGGAGCGAGCACCAAAATTTCCTGCTGAGATCAAGTGAGCAATAAGACAACCCTCGAAATACTTTATTTATCATAAAAGTCCCTAATACAATGTCTGCATCTGAGCAGGGGGACTTACACAATCATTTTAAGCTGGGCTGACCTGGAATACGTCCTAGACCCTCTCCAGATCAGCCCAGGTACACACTGAGGCACCTGGACGGCTTCCAGGCTACCTAGGTCCTCACTAGGATACCTAGGCAGCAGCCGCGATCGACTTTCCTAGACTGGCCATAACAAGTCCGAGATCCTCTCGGGACCAGTCCAGGCTCCGTCCAGGATACCAATACCCATTCTAGGCAGCCTAGGCACTCGCAGAGCTACCTAGCGACCTGAATTTACAATATTCCAGGCTGGCCAAGAATACACCCGAGACTCTCTCGTGGCCAACCTGGATACCTTACAATAAAACATCTCGTTTTATTATCACAAATAAGATTAATATTGTTATCGCGAACAAAGCGTACCTTCCAGGTACGGCGACATAGACCAAACGTTATCGCGAACAAAACGCATCCCTTGGGTGCGGCGGTAAAGACCAAACATATTACCGCGAACAAGGCGCTTCCCTTGGGTACGGCGATAAGGACTACAACACATTGTCGCAAACATAGCGCACCCTTTAGGTACGGCGATAATAAGCTAGGCTTGACCGAGATGACGTCATCACACCGTCTCTCGGCCAGGCTAGGGTCAAAAGGTTATTCTTTATTATCACACACAAATAAAAAACACACAGTAGTCATCAAAGTAAACACAAGTAAAAATACACAGTAATCGTCAAATAAACACACGTAAAAATACACTAAGAAAATACACGATTAATACACAAATTATTATTTATCCTGGTTACGACCAACGCAAATTCCTAAGCTATCACATAGCTATGTCCGGGCTACGACCACCTCTTTTGTTATTGTCTTATCTTTATCACTAGTAACTTTTATCACTAATTGTTCGTGATTGATAGGCGGCCGTCCCGTACAATCCATTTTAATTTGTTTTTCATTATTCTGACGCCACTTTAGTTTAGATTTAAAAATACGGCTAGATTTGCACATGTCATCATCAATAGTACCTTTAGAAGGCATATTATACCACAACCACGTCTTAAAACAATTTATATTTTTTATAATTTAATGTCATGTTTATATTATGCAAATATTTTCTTCGAATAGGAGTAGTTTAAAATATTGACTATAGATTTCGTGTTTGAGTGACCAGTCAAATGAGTTGGTCAAACATCTTTTGTACTTGTACATCTTTGGAGCACGTAGGTAACACCACGTAATCTTGCGTGGGACAAGGTCATGGAGGTAGTTGGCTAGCATTCAATTGATTTATATAAACAACCATCTCCGTAGCTTGTATGGTTAATGTAGGTTTAGACAATTCCTGATCAAAAATATAACAAACTAGTTTCATAGAGCGCTCCTACTGAGGAACTAGTTCCAACTTTACCGGATCTCTCGCTCCTTTATTAGTTCTATTCCATCTAGACCGACTTGTAATAGCGAGAGTGCGGGAGCGGTGTGCGGAGCTTGGCAAGTCACATTATCGCTCATAACTTAACAGTACACGGGTTCCTTTATTACGGCTAGCTGTTAAAAATCAATATGGTCTGTAACTTATGATTTAATGTTCAGCAGCTCTATTCTGTAAGTAAGCGCAAACGTTTTATAATGGCATCCGTTAACTATATATGTATCATGCTATTAAAGTTGATATTTGCACGGCCGCTGTCAAGGTCGAGCGCTTTTAGAATTGAGAATTAAATAATATATTTTAATTATGACGCAAGCTCTGACGTAAATAACAAAATCCACCAGTAACGTTTGCGACAGAACAGGACTGCAGGAGACTCAAAACAGGTTTATTACTTTGATTATTTGCCCTGATTAAACCATTAAAATTATGGATATTGGATCAAAATGTGCGTTATAGAGTCAGCTACTAATCCTAAATATTTTAATTTGCAGTTTATTAGTAAAGCGAGTGACGATTGCCTTGAACCACCGAACTCTAGAACTTGGCATGCCATTTCTCTGGTTCGAGACAGGGACTCAAAGCTGCGGAACTAAAAGATCGACTTAGTTCACTGAGGAGCGGCGAACCAAACTGAGCGCCTCATCAGAAACTACTATGCGCAACTCTATCTTAAGACATCACATCCAGCCAGATACCCACGAATTTCTATATTATGGACAAATCGGGAATAATGTATTGTTCGTTCGTAACCTATACGTACTCGTCGCAACTTTCGGTAATTGTGAAAATTCCGTGTCGCTTCTTGCTCTAAATGACATTTCCTAACGTCCGACGCGAAACAAAGGCTTTACGAAACATATTGTGGCAATGATTGTATCAAAATTCAAGACTAGAAGTAGCGAAGTGGCTACGAACGATCTACGAGCAACTGTGTCAATGCTCAATTCCCAAGGATCACCATTGCACATGGCAATTCATTGGCATTGGCATTCCCTCATCTGACCTCTGCATCATCCCTTACTTAGTCTCCAAGGTGATATGATTTCATCAAAGCAGCTAATTTCTTTTTTTTTAATTACATTGTTAGTTAATCGAATTAAGTTTTGTTTCTATATACCAGGGAACCTTTTTGAGGTCATCAGGTGTCTCCGTAGCACGAGCTTTCTTGTCAAACTATCAAATTGTGTTTTTATCGAACAATTTTACCACATTTGCTAAAATGAAAACCAATTATAAAAATTAAAAGAAATATTCAGCATCTGCTCGTTTACCAATAGTTCTTACGTATTTTTATTTATGCATTAAAAGAATTTGCGTAGATACTCGTTTCTGGTGCGGCGAGAGCGATTTTCATATACATCAAATCTCCACTTTTCTCAATCTACTCCCTACTCACAGTTTATCATTTTCAGCGTGAGGAAACAGCTATTTTTATATATAGCATACCATATCTCCAGGTCTCTTCGGGGTCATAATAGTTTAAAAACTGAACTACTTAGTCCGAAACACATCAAGATGTACGAGTACAAGAAGACTTGTTCATAACGGAATTATTAGCCAAAAAAACTCACACGCAATGCCATTATAACTTCAAATTCCATTGCTTGTTTAACTTTGAAGGTTGAATCGACGCGTGCGTATAAACGTGCAATGTACTCTGTAGTTTCGTTCAAGTCTTTGAGATGATTAGACTCTGACCCGAATGACAAGCAGGCCGAAGCGAAAGCGGTTGTGTTGGCATGCCATGACTTGACCATGGTTTGTTTCCGGTTGATAAGGAGGTATAATTATTGCTAAGTAAATATCTAAGTACCCATAAAGCTGTTTTAGGCTCACATCTAATGCATAAGCAAGCAGTTCTTTAAACATATTATCATTACGGACGACTCCAATCTCTTGCTGGATAATCAGATGTTAGAAAAACAAAAAAAAAGTTCACCTAGCTACGCTCAAATTAACGCGATCAGTCGGTTGTCGCGGTGGCGTACAAGGTAGTGATCAGTTGCTGGCATAGACTTAGGACCGTCGCTACTGCAAAGATGAACAAAGTATGTCAGTGAGAGCACGAAAATAAAGCGCAATAGCGTGTGCTAGAAGCACAAAAGCACGAAAAAAAATCATAAATGTCAAACGTCAACTGTTTTGATAGTATCACCCTATATCACCCCGCGCGCTGATTCGAGCTTTTCGGTTATTTTTCGCAATGGGGTGTATCAGGCAAAGCTTTTTGTAGATGTCGCTAGCGGCAATTGTACATTTTTTTACACCTATATCGCATCATTTTTTAAATGTTTTTGTAGTTTTATATTTTTATAACAGAAAAAAATATTTTAAATTAACATTACCTACTTAAAAGACGAATTAAGAAAGCGCACACCGTCTTTAAAAAGAAAAAAGGTTTAATTAATAGAACGGCAATTTTGAGATCACCATATCTTTGATTTCGCTTAGAAATCTCTATTTGTACACTTATAAGTTGCTCACTTCGGCATAATATCCATAAAATATAAAATTTCGTAATAAAAATACAAGTTAGATTAGGTACCATCTATTATACGCCATCTATCGTGATGAAAAGTTACTGATACACCCCATTAATTTTTACTTTACTCACTGTGAAGTAAATTAATTGTGACATACGACATGGTGTCTTGTTCGTTAAATGATTGTGAAGTCTCGTGGCGTGTTAACCGAAATAAGTTGCATTTTATTCAATAAGTACTATTGAAATTTTCACTCATTAATTTGTCTTCGTGGTCTACGGTTAAGATTTAGACACGGAGGTACCGCGATTGATTCCTGTTTGTGACACAATATATTATTTAATTTATTTGTTATATTTATTGAGTCTATTATATTAACGATTTTACCACTGGTCCGACATGACCTTGCCCTTGAAAACACCGCAAATTGACATTCAATATGTATTTTACACGTTATGTGAGATCAAACTTTACACCAATATTGAATTTAACACCAGCGTTAACAGCCGTTATTTCAATTCAAATCACTTTTGTTGGTTACCCATATTTAAGTAGACGGTAGCGAAGTAGACCGCTTTGGAGTCCACGGGCTTTCATCTATAAAAAGTGCTGGCAGATTTTTCACGTCATGGCTCCCTAAATGAAAGTATAAAACTGGCTCTTGCCACCATTAAGGATTCCAGCTACTCTGGAACCCACTGGAATAGTCCGCGATGATGGCAAGTGGCCTGATAGTATGACCCTGATCGCCTTGGAGCGGGGACGGGCCTTAGCGTTCTTGCCACCATAGATAGGTAGATAAATTCTTTATTGCACAAAAAATAATACATTTTACAGTACATAGGCGAGCTTAATGTCTAAAAACATTTTCTAACAGCTAACCTTTGGGAGATGTGAGCAGGGATTGTTAATTGTTAATTAGGTTTTGTAAGTAGGTTTTTTCTTTTAGTTTATTTTTTATTTGTAGTAATAATTTAGTTTTCCATCAGGTAAGTATATTAAAAGATCGTTAACTTAAATTACCTACTATTAATTATTAATACTTAAGTGTTAATAATTAATTGATTGACAAAACGAGGCGAGTGCAGGCCAAACTCCATCAGTGCAGTTGTAGTACTCTGTGTTTTAGGGTCTGTAATGATAACACTAAAGTTAAATACAAATATTTTTTTATTCATTGACTTGTCCAGAGTTAACTAAACAGCTGCCGGAAATATCCGGAGAAAGAAAGGCTGGCAATGATTTCTGTCAACGTATTAGCCTCGCTATACAGAGTGCAAATGTTGCCAGACTTTTTGGGACATTTTTTATTTATAGATAGAGTATTTATTTGTAATGTTTAATAGGTATTTAATTTAATTTCTTTTAATAAGTAGTTTGTAATTATTATTTGAATAATGTCAGATAAACTAACTAGTAAACAAGCTACTAGTATTTTATAAAATATGTATCAAACCGTTTGAACAACTCATTGACCTAGCTCTTCGCATACGGTCGCCAAATATTTATTGTAATTAATCCCTAACTTAAGTTTATTGTTATTGAAATGCCGAGCTGTAAAAATATATGCGACATTGCACGGCCTTACTCTGAAAACCCACAGGTATTCGATAACTATTACAGAAATGATGCTAACACGTCATTGTGGCTGTCAATGTGACCTGTTTAGCATACTTAGCGATGTTATAATATATTACCTTCCTATATTTTTTGTCTAAAAATATATATATGTGTCATAAGCAAGCATCTGATGCTAAGGAAGGCTTGAGCACATGACTACACACTACAAACTTTAATTTAATACGATTTGGTGTTAATTTTATGCACAAATACGGTATTAATCCTTATCATTTTTAATACCCTAGTTGGCATAGCATTTCATAAAGATTATTTTTTCCCTTTACACCATGCAAATTAAATGAATACCTTAGGAGATCAATATAGCAAAATCAAAATAATGCTCAATAAAATTTCGTGTCGCCGTTTACACGGGCAAATCCAGGTAAATAGCTAGTAAATAATAAAAAATAAACTAAATGTGAATAACATTTTTGTTTTTTCTTTTCAGATTATTAGACCGTGCGAAAAAGGACCGACTCTGTATCCAGCGATAAAGAAAATTAGAACCATTCTAAAAGAGATATATAATAATAATATTACTTAGAAATTATGTATATAATATTTAACTTCCCATGTGACTATATGATATCTTGGTCGATAATAATTCATCACGTATATTTTCTATAATTAACCAAACTTAATTGTTGGTAGGTAATAAAAATGTTCGAATGGCTATAAGGAAGAAAATCCAAGTATTCACCGTGCGGGTGCCAGATCTATCGTGAGAGGAGAAGAATAATGCCTCGGGCTTGCCGCCGACTATGGGCTGTTAAAAAATATTTCTTAAGACACAAAGGACGTGGGACTATTCCAAGGTTGTCTTTAACTAATAGGTGGCCAAACAGCAGCTTTTCTGTTACTTAAGCGCAAACGTTATATAATGGAATCGGTTAACTATATATATATATCACGCTATTAAAGTTGATATTTGCACGGCCGCTGCTGTTAAGGTCGAGCGCTTATAGAGTTGAGTATTGAATAATATTTTATTATTATGACGCAAGCTCTGACGTAAATAACCTAAACCACTATTAACGTTTGCGCTTAAATAACAGAATAGGGCTGCAGGGCACATTTGATATAATAATTATTATAAAAAATATACTTACTATAAAATTAAGACTCTGACAAAATAATATTTTATTAAAAAAGATAATAGATAAGCAAAATTATTTATTTATTCAATTATTCTGTTTATTTCTTTAAAGTCAATATCGATTATAAATTAATTATTTATCGGTTCGTAAATTGGCAGAAATTAGGGGGCCCTCATCAATCGCGAGGCCCTGGGCAAGTGCCCAAACTGCTTTATAACCAGCAGTGAAGAGACAGCAGGCTACTGAGATACTGAGAATGATGACGTAAAAAATCGTTTGGAGCCATCAAAATTGACAATTACACTGCGATATTTGGCCACGGTCACTCTTAACGACTTAAACCTTAACTTTAGTTATTTAAGATCTGAGCACATCGAATGTGCACATGAACATGTAAACGCTTACTTATATTATTATTATTAATTGCGCTTTAATGTTCTTAATCGCTTAACGCTTTAATCTTACGTTTGAAATTTTAATTCATATTGTGTCAAGCGTTGTGTTCTGCCATACGACGCATGTAGCTTATCGTCTACAGCAGAGATTTTTAAACTTATTTCGTCTAGTAGTAGGCAGACTTTGACCGAATACAACTAAATAATCGATGTTGTATAATAGGTTTTAATTTTAAAATATAAAATCGTCCCCCCAAACCATGCCAACGCCTCCCATTTCTTTCCGGGTTCCTTACCGCCTTCCTCTAGCGTCCAGCGCCCACAAGGGGGCGTTATCGCCCAGTTTGAGAAAGACTGGTCTGCAGTCATCAAGATTCTACATATTCCTAAAACGCTCAGAATGTTACACGGAAACCCACCGGATCGGCGTGCGCTAGGTACACGCGCTGTCATCGAACAGGTAGCTTATGTGTCAGAGGAAGACACAAGCTTGTGAAGGACGTCACACTGATTGCGTGGCGTACACATATGTTATAAAGTAGCACGAGTCGTGGGACGCAGCGCGTACGTGATAGTAATCGGAAAGAGAGGATATTTTTTTTATTAGCACGACATGTGACCCTGCGTCCATCTCATGTTAAGTGACGCGCAAGGACCATGTATGTTAAAAACTGGAATCAGACACTTATGAGTGACATCAGTCCCTTGCCGACTTGACTAGATGCTTAAAGGACACTTCGCCTGAACGACTCCAGGTTATAGGAAAGTGGAAATACAGAGGCAGGAAGCCCTTCCACATCTTTATTGTGCGACATATGTATGGGTCCCCAAATTTATACGTACGCTTAGGGATGGTGACCGTAATATAATGGGTGCATATTCTGACCTGTGCGTGTGGTTCAAACAAAACAAAACAAAAAAGGAGGATTTGGTCTATAAAATTTAGACACTGTAGTATCGTTAACTATCCTCTGCAGGATATCCAACACATCTGTAAGGAATTCACTACCATTTTAAATGTGAGAACAGTATTCCAGGCATGACCTTTGCGCTTTATAAAGCATAAGTGAGGACGGAAAAAACTGTTCAACTTGTTTAGTCTAGCCAAGCCTTAAATGATGATTTACCTTTGCATGAGATCGGCGTAGTTCAACATGAAGTGGTCGGGTCAAGGCGACTCTTTTAATTATCTATTGACACACCATAATATTACGTTTTGTAAGATGATTTCAAATTAGTAATTTAAAAAAAAATATGAAAATAGTCAAGTTTTATTTGAACTAAGTCCACTAAAATGAGATCAAATATTATGCTTATTGTTGTGAATTTGTAAAGAATCTCGGCATTTAGCCAGTTAACCCAGGTAAAAAAAGGAAAACAAGCAATTGACAAATTTCGGTTTCCATACAAAGTAGACGGTAGGGTACCAAATTTAATGTCTATGGTTTGAACATAATAGCTTTGTCTTTAATTCGTTTAATCATTACCATTACATTTACAAAACAAAAGGCAAGCTCGTCGATGTCTCTATCGTACCAAA
The DNA here is from genome assembly GCA_910589645.1 of Tinea semifulvella. Lineage (NCBI taxonomy): Eukaryota > Metazoa > Arthropoda > Insecta > Lepidoptera > Tineidae > Tinea > Tinea semifulvella. The sequence continues at coordinate 12,247,645 of OU342592.1, read as the reverse complement.
CTCGAGAAATATCACAAATAAATTACAGACAGAAATCTAACCCGGTACCTCCGCGACTATTTAACCACAAGACTACGGAATAGGTTTAACCCTTTTAATATAATAATTTAAGTAATTTAAGTCTGGTTTTGGCTGAAAAGGCCTAGTTAGATATTTTAATATTTAAATAATAATAACAAGATTTAAATAAAATCCAAAATGACTTATTAAGATTAAAATAGAATCTAAATTGACTTATTAGGATTAAAATAGAATCCAAAGTGACTTATTAAATTAGAATCCAAAATGACTTATTAAGATTAAAATAGAATCCAAAATGACTTATTAAGATTAAAATAGAATCCAAAATGACTTATTAAGATTAAATTAGAATCCAAAATGACTTATTAAGATTAAATTAGAATCCAAAATGACTTATTAAGATTAAAATAAAATCCAAATAGGATACAAAATGATTTATTAAGATTAAAATAGGATCGAAAATGACTTTTTAAGATTAAAATAGAATCCAAAATGACTAAAACCTAAATGTAACGTATAAATTGATGACCTTTGTTTCATTTGGTGATACCAGCAAAATCAAAATCAATCATTTACACATAAACTTTGGTATATTTATAAAGGGTGGTAAAATATTGGTGTGCTACAAAAGTCAACCTTTATCAGATATATAAATATATTTCTAAATAATGAATTTAATTTCTCGTACATTAATATTGGTATTGAAATGAAAATAATAACAATATATAACATTTTATTTGTCATGGCAATTGAGAAGCGCAATAAATGGTAATGTGAGATTTATATTCTGGCAGCGTGTTTGATTCTGCCATGAAGCCGTCCTGACTAGAAAAACCCAACTGCAATAATAAATTGTTTGTCCCTCTGGACAGGAAGAGTAGCCAGGTAGCGTGGTATTTATAGGCTTAATAAGTTAGAAAAAATATTTATTTATTTAACATTTAGAATATTTAAAGTTTAAAAATAAGGTCTAATCTACTTTAATTAATAAAAGTTAATAACCAACCTATGGATGCACTAATACCATTGCATAGAAATTGTTTTTCACATATTAACTAATAGATTTTAAACTGGATACCGCCATTTTGCAGCCACGAATTTCGTTTAGTTTAACATTCTTAATTTTATTATTTTAGATTGTAAGCTGACACGGCCCTTTTACAGCTACGAATATGTATTAAGTTGACATACAAATTATAATAATAATTATTATTTAGATCGTAAGCTGACACGGCCCCTTACAGTCACGATTTTATATTTATTGACATAAATATTGTAGTTATAATACTATTTTATGTATTTTTAGATTGTAAGCTGACACAGCCTCTTCAGAGGCACGAATTAATTATTAACTTGACATGCGTAATTTATTTTAGTCTATAAGCTGACACGGCCTCTTTACAGCCACGAATTAATTTTAAGAACATAGTTTTAAGCAAAAACTCGTTTATGGCAACAGTGTTTTAGTTAAAAATAATGGTATAGCTGATATGATGGTCTACCCATAGTAGCTGCTGGTTATTTTATAGTTAGCTTATAATCTAAATAATTAGCTTATAAGCTTTTTGTAGATGTCGCTAGCGACACTGGTACCTTGTTTACACCTATGACTGATATTTTTATAAATGATTTTGTAGTTTTTTATTTTTATAGCAGAAAAATGAATTTTAACTTAACGTTACCGACCTTAAACGACGAATTAGGAAAGCAAACACCGTATTTAAAATGAAAAAAGGTTTAATTAATAGAACGGCAATTTTGAGATCGCAATATTTTTGATTTCGCTCGATTTGTACACTTAAAAGCTGCTCACTTCAGCATAATATCCAGAAAATAAAAAAAATCGTAATAAAAATACAAGTTTTATTAGGTACCATCTATCATGATATAAAGTTAGTGACACACCCCATTGGGGTGAGTTAGCATAATTTAAACCTAAATAATTAACAGAATTTACAAATAATTTATCAATTAATATTTAGTCAAACACTACCCAGGCCGCCAGAGTAGCCACGATTACGGACGTAACGTATGTGACAGCCATCCCGGCGGATCAGGACCCAATACACGTGCCACCACTGCAATGACTTGACACCACACCATGAGAACCTGAACACTCTCTTCTTTCACTTCCCGCGCATAATTCTTGCTTTGTTTCAAACTCTTTTACAGTTTCTGCATTATGGAACAACCTGTCCTTAAATTCTTTTGCTGGCGGTACCTTGGCGCACCTAAGTTTCTCTGAGGTTTTTGTAACGTTTAGCGATTATGCTAATGATGTTACTTTCAACACAAATTATGTTTAATCGCAAAACGACGCCGGATACATCTTGCGGTGAAGATCTACTGATTGCTAGGTTAGCCATACCGCTTGCAGCATGTTGGAAGTGAGACACAACACGCTTTCAGACAATTTGCTGGCTCGATTGACAGATTTGTCATGGAAAGAAGAGAGATAGTAAAAAAAGGCTCATTTAAAACCGAGAAGAAAGGCCCCTTAAGATTTCAAGTATCATCACGACCGTTTTCCCTTTTGGGGTGGTCAGAAACCACGTTTATAAAGAAGCGGATTCACATTTATCCAACTTCACTATAGGCCAATCATGACAAGTGGCAAGCTCGTCGATGTCTCTAGCGTACCAAACTCTTGAAATGTCACAAATAAATTAAATGATAATTCAATTTATTTATTTAAATTATTAAATATTATTGTCTAAATCCACGGATTTAACCGCTAGACCACGGTGCCTCCGTAAACTTGAATTAAATTATTTAAATAATATAAGTAGGTAATTAAAATTACTTCGTCTCGGAGTCAGGACTGCCCAGTTTCCATCAGCAGCAGTGTCGGTGTGGACACAGGCTTTCAACAACATCATCCGAAAGAAGGCTTTCGTCACTTCTCGAGTACCTGTAATCGTAGAACCTTCTGGGGTTGCGCGGAGCAATGCCAAGAGACCCGACAGCATGGCCGTGGAAACTTGACAGGTCACTGGTATGGGATGCGACATCTGTAGACTCATTAGCCCTATCTCACATCCGGGCGACAGGCTGAGAACCTCAAGATGCGCAAATACGCCAACCTCGTAAAGGTTATGGAATTTGCGCCTTTTGGGGTCGAGGCGATGGGCCCATGGGGGCCCTCAGCCAAGTGCCTGTAGTTGTCAGCGGAGAAATCTCGAGACGGGAAGGCTGGCAATTATTTCTGAGGACGTATTAGCTTTGCTATACAGAGAGGAATTGTTGCCAGCCGCCTTGGGACTATTTCTGATTGGACGTCTCTAGAGGACATGTTTATTTATAGGTAGTATTTTTTTTATTAGGTTTAGATTCGATTTTTTATATATATATATATATTAAGTAGTTTTAAATTATTTGTTTATTATTTTTTGTATTCCTCCGAATAAATATTTTATTAATATACTCGCAAGTAGGTAATTGAAGTTACTTAGTCCTTACGCGACGTACGAAGCCGCGGGCACTATGTAACGAATCACAAGTAGAAAATTGCCCTCAAAGAGAAAGTGGCATTGCTACTTGAACCTGATGTTATAATGCTAAAGTGAGGCATCATTAAAATCACATTACAATTCTATACTATTATGCGTCAGTACATAATTATTTGATATGTCATTACAGGGTTTAGCTGGATTTGTTTAATTGCAGTTCACGTAATTATTGCAGCATTTGACTTTATATGCAACTTTCTTACGACGAAAATGTAGGATCGGGGTTTTTTTTTGTGTGTAGAGTCTCTCAATGAATGATGAATGAGGTGATAGGGAAGGCAAAGGGTCTAGCCCATGCAGCCAAGCCTGACGTAATATATCTTTCTTTTTTATGAGTTAATGAGGTTATTATCAAATTCTAGATGTGCAGAATTTGATGCTTTTTTGGAGTAACTCGCGGCATTATAGCCCAAGACGTCGGGTAAAATATGGGAGTTCACAGCGAGGGAAAACCGCAAAAAATTAACTGCAACCTGTGCCGGTGTTTTTTTTAAACACTAGCAAATAATATGAATAATGATCCTATTAATTTGTTTTAATAAAATACGAGTAGTGTTTTATTCTATTGTATTACGTTTATTTATTTAACTGTAAAAACGAGATACAATACAATATTATATTAAAAAATTACTTAAATAATAATAAATATTAACTAAACCTAGAGTGAAAGAGAAAACAATAATCCGTGAGACAACTTTGACAATTAATTTTGCACAAGTGTTGCTACAGTCAGGGAATACGGTTCGTATCAATTATTTTAAAAAAACGGTCTTTGTAATTATTATTGTTTTTATTTTGATAACAATGGCCCAATTAATGTTTATAGTTGCATATATTAGTTAGTAGTATTAAGTGAAAATCCATTTAGCTGTGTACCTATTGTTGTTAGCACTGTTGGCGACCCTAAAAAATTAATAATATGTATATAGTAAAATATGTTTATTTGAAAAAATAAATAAAGTAAAGTAAAGTTTCATCACGACCGTTTCCCTTTCGGGGTGGTCAGAAACCACGTGTATAAGCGGATTCACATTTAGCCAACTTTACTATACGCCAATCATGACAAGTGGCAAGCTCGTCGATGTCTCCAGCGTACCAAACTTGAGAAATATCACAAATAAATTAAATGTATTTATTTACAATAATAAATATTTTTGTATCCCGACCAGGAATCGAAGCCGGTACCTCCGAGTCTTAATCCACGGACTTAACCATTAGACCACGGAGGCAGGCATCTCCGCATACTTGTGTTTAAATATGATATATTATAAAAATACTAGGTCGTCAGTAGATTGATCCAGTCCTATTCTTGGACCGCTTACCTTACTGCGGTGTCACATGTCTGCAATATAAATATATTTTATATATCTGGCTGCCGAAAAAGCACCCTTGGCCGACTGTGACATAAAAGTAATTTACCTTATGTAGTTCAAAATAAAACAAAAATATTCTTTATAACTCTAGAAGCCTGTTTTGTATATATATCTGACAACATTTGCGTCGCTTTTTTTTTGAAGCTTAAGTCTGATATTCCTAACTACGAATGAAAAGTAAACGGTACCATTTACTTGACCTCGCTGTAGTTTTTTTCTCGATACCTACTTCCTGCAGCTATAAAAATCTAACCTATATAGATTAATAGTCGGATCTAAGCATGAAGTTATCCACAAAAAAATGTGTATACTTTTTTGGTAATTCTGAGATATTGCGATTTTAATAGTAGAAGAAATTCACTTCCTTTGAAGCCAGCACCACGTAGTATCGTGATAGTAATGACATAAGTTAGTTTATCAGCTATGTTTTTATTAATTTAGTTCTTGTATACTTATTGAAAATTTTATAATTTTGTTATTTCTTATAGGCAATAAAAGCTACTGTGGTAATGTGGTGGTCGCCTATAGGTGCAACATCTAACTTCTGATTTAGTGTTAAGTACAAATAAGTGTGTGATGTTAGCACTGTTGGCTACCCTATTATAAATAAATAAATAAATATAACAGGTTGGTTGTTAAAAAATGTGTATACTTTTTGGTTATTCTGAGATATTGCGATTTTAAAAGTTGAAGAAATTCATTCATTCACACCGCCTCCGTGGTCTAGTGGTAACAAACGTTGCCGTGAACTCGGGAGGTCGTGGGTTCGATTCCCACCGGGGGCAAGTTGTACATTGTATAATTTGTCTCGGTCTGGGTGTTTATATCTATAATATGTATTTATTTACAAAAAAAAAAGTATAATATGTAGTTTATCAACCATCTAGTTTCCGTAACACAAGCCTCGTAGCTTACCACGGAAACTAGATGGCGCTGTGTGACCTGTCTGGAAATATTTATTTATTTACTTCCTTTGAAGCCAGCACCGCGTAGTATCGTGATAGTAATGACATAAGTTAGTTTATCAGCTATGTTTTTATTAATATAACAGGTTGGTTGTTAGAAAATGCCTGGCCATTAAGCCCGCCTATGTACAATTTTAGTGCAATAAAATATTTCAAATAAATAAAACTTTTGTTAATAACAATAGGTACAAAATATTTATAATACATAAAAAACATATAATCTCTACCAATCAATCCCACGTTGCACTGCTATAGATTTTTTATTGTTTCAAATTATATTTAGACCGACTATCTTTAGAAATTTCTACCATTTTTTCCAGTTTATCAATAAAAAGTTTTGATTCTAAGCACCAAGGACCTGATGTTTATATTACAAAAGGAAGGAATATTTCTTTATTATTTAAAAGACTAGATATTATATTTGTTTGCCAGAGCATATTATTTTTATTCGAAGGAAGTAAGATACAATGATTTAAAAAAAAAAAAAACTATAAACTAACATTTTAAAACATAAATTACTATTAATAAAAATAAAACTACTTAATAATTAAAAATACAACAAACTAAATTAAATTACAATAATAATATTTATTGTGTTTATATTTAGCTGCTTTTTCAACTGCCTCTATGGTCTAACGGTTAAGTACGTGGATTTAGACTCGGAGGTACCGGGTTCGATTCTGGTCGAGACAAATAATATTTATTAATTTAAATAAATAAATTTAATTAGTATTTTTTTTGTGACATTTCTCGAGTTTGGTACGCTGGAGACATCGACGAGCTTGCCACTTGTCATGATTGGCCTATAGTATATATATATATATATTTATAGTATATAATCCACTGACTTAAGCGCTAGACCACGGAGGCAGTTCGTAAATCCGTCGATTTTCAATTACATCTAAAATTCATTTTTCTCTAGCCTTACAAAAAATAATATCACGTTTATTTTAACTACTCATGCATAAAATATAACACTTTTCTGTAAGTATAATTCTCGGGAGCTTACTTTTTATTTTTTATGCCTTCTCTTTGGTTCACAGATTTCGAGTTTTTGTGTGAACGGTCATAAAACAGGGCGAATTTTTGAGTATTTTTAAACAAGTTCAGATGTGAAGGGAGAGTCGAACAGAAGATGCAGAGCAGTATAATTGGATCGTGGAAAGTGGGTATACCTTTCATTATAATTTCGTCGAATTAACAATGAAGCCGTTCGAATCTCGGAATGACATCCTATCCATTTTTCTTAGTGTAAGAGCAGATTTAGAGTTGATTTTTTTTTTATTTGTTTTTAAAGGACATTGTACAGAATACATTAGCCCTAAACACGTAATTTATTTGCATAATACATCTAAACAGAGTTCATAACCGAGTTGGGGATCATCAAATTCCAGATGCTGCAGAATTTGATGCTTTACTTGGAGTCACTCGCGGCATTATAGCCCAAACACGTCCGGTAAAATATGGGAGTCCACAGCGCGGGAAATCCGCAAAAAATAAATTGCAACTTGTGCCCCATATTTAAAGTCCAATTTATCGTTTTCCATAATTATTCACATTGTAGCACATTATTAAACAAAACAACACTACTTTTGACCAATAATATACACAGCAAATTAATTTACCAAACAAAAACTTGCACTTGACATGTCCACGCAAAATGGCGCGAAGAACTCCGTTTAGAGTTGAACTCTTTTGCATCCCTCTCGCTCGCACATACAAATATTTTCAAGACTGAGTGTACTTTTAAGAAATGGAGTCTATCAACTTTCTTGGAAATAAAATTACGTTGTACATTTTGTACCTACATATTTTCACTTTCATGAGAGAGATAAATAGCAAAAACAAGTTATAACGATATTTGAATCGATACACTAAAACTAGTTTTTTTTTTGTTGTGTTGTTGTGTTTTCTTCTCCCGATGGATGATAAATGAGGTGATAGGGAAGGCAATGGATCTAGCCCATACAGCCAAGTCTAACGTAATCTTTCTTTTTTATGAGTTAATGTGGTCATCATCAAATTCCAAATGCTGCAGAATTTGATGCTTTTCTTGGAGTCACTTGCGGAACCATCCACTGCTCAAACACGTCGGGTAAAATATGGTAGTTGACAGCGCGGGAAAACCGCAAAAAATAAACTGCAACTTGTGCCCCATATTTAAAGTCCAATTTATCGTTTTCCATAATTATTCACATTGTAGCACATTATTAAACAAAACAACACCACTTTTGACCAATAATATCCACAGCAAATTAATTTACAAAACAAAAACTTGCACACCGCGCAAAATGTCGCTAAGGATCCCCGTTTTTTTTTAAATATTGTTTTGAGCGTAGTGTTGACCAAGACTAACGCTAGTCTCGCAAGACTCTTGCACAGACAATTTTTCCTAATTTTGCTATAAATCCATATTTTTTTAGATTTGCATTTTTTTGTGATATTTCTCGAGTTTGGTAGGCTGGAGACATCGACGAGCTTGCCACTTGTCATGATTGGCCTATAGTAAAGTTGGCTAAATGTGAATCCGCTTATTTATAAGCGTGGTTTCTGACCACCCCGAAAGGGAAACGGTCGTGATGATACTTTACTTTTACTATTACAGGCATTTATGAAACATTTATGAAACGTATGGAACTCCTGCTAGTAGAAGACTAAGCAGGAAAGTGGTCCAATAAGTAAGCTGTTAGCAGAAGACCAGCAGCTTAGCAGATTCCAGTGACCTGTTAATGTTTAATCTGACTGAGAAAGGAATCTGCAAGGAAAACTCAGCTATATCAGATTTACAAAATAAAACATATACAGTACTGCACCACAACGATCAATTATTAACCTTTTAAATTTAGTTATCAGTACCTATGAGATTACAATACCTGGTACAGCAGTAACTTACCAGGATGCCTATGTGCAACCCGAAAGTCGACAAAACAAATCTCAGCGGGCAACCACCCGCTGGTAATTCATGCACTTTTCGTGCTGAGCGCCGTTACTGTATAACAGCGACCGTGTGGCTCACGAACCCAGGGGGTCTAGGTTCGACTACTTCAGCTCTCCTCCAAGAGCACTTCTCTAGGAAGTGGTCTCCCATCGGGGGGCCGATCAAACAATTAAGTAATTATCTTTCTTGTTGTTTTAAAAACATAACCTTTAGGCAGATCCTGTTTGGGTTGGTGCTTAGTTTAGGAATAATCAAACTGGTTACGATGATTTTTTTATTTGATAATGTTTAGCTCTAGCATTTTGACACCTAATTTTGAAAACCAGTTGGACAGCCTCATTAATTATTTACAAAAAATGTAGGCGATAAATCTTTACGAATCGTTTTCAAATTTTGCCTTTCAAAATTCCTAAGCTCGTTTATATTTAATGGCTATTTATAATATTAGATAAATTATTTGAAATTAATATTAATACTATGGATAGGGATAAAGTCCCGTCCAAAGAGTACTGGTCCAGTCCGCGTGGAATGGTGGCAAGAACTCTGCCTGCATTTATATTATTAAATATTTACTCATTATTACAGCCCCTAAAACAGAGTCCTTGACCTATACTTCTGGAGATGGGCCTTCCAGGACATAAAAGGTGGTCTCGGGTTGGTCAGAAACCACGCTTTTTTTAAAGATGCGGATTCACATTTAGCAAACTACTTTAGGCCCATCATGACAAGTGGCAAGCTCGTCGATGTCTCTAGCGTATCAAACTCGAGATATATCACAATATCATGTGGCCCGACGAGGAATCGAACCCGGTTCATCCGCGTCTAAATCCACGAGAGAATATGACATACACTCACCACACCACTCTGATGTAAATTTTAATCACAATTTATTGACGATTCCACAAAGCTTTCCAGTCACGGGAACTTTCGTAAATCTATGACAAATATACGTAAGAAAAGTATAGTTCGAACCGCGGATAGGTAGGTATGTACCAAATATTGATAATTAGTAATTATTGTCTATGAGAAATAGAAAATAATATATTAAATATTATTAGTATATAATGCTCTGTAGGTAAATTAAAACTACTTACACTCCAACAACGCCAGGCAACTCCCCAAAGAAGTCCTTCCGAACTTCGGATTTATATTTCACTAAACACGGCATCGAAGGTCTGAAGGGAGTGGGGCCTTCTCGCCTATACATCCTCTCGATCTCATCCGCATCAAACACAAACAACAAGTCCGGCCGACCTATCAAACCCCCCAAACGCACTATTCTCCCATATTTATCAAGAAACATACGCGAAACTTTAGCCAACTCCGAAATATCAAACTGTCCTATCACAGGAATAAGTCTCCAGGTGTTTCCTAAAAGCGGGATGGGTTTAGGACCTGGAACTTCCGAATACGGTCTTGCATTAGAGAAAATTTCTTCTGTAACATCTGCTGTTGTAGCGATTTGTGACCGTTGACGAGCGGAAAATGGGCAGTTGCTCGCGGTTCGAGCGTGATTTGCCGCGTACGGTTTCACGTAAGCTGATAAAGAACGCAAGGTACGACCCATGGCGATGAGGTATAGGTTTCGACTGAGCGCGTACGAGATGCACCGTTACCTTGAAAGGAAGGGGCTACAATAAAACCAGTTCCAAGAGGGACTGTCCACTTGGATTTTGGATTAGATATGGTTTTCTTTTAACCGCTTAATTGGGACCGCTTGACCGAGTTGTTTAAATTTTGTTTGAAGTCAGACAGACGTTAAAACCTGCTTTCGGTAACGCTAGACAGCAACGCGGAAATAAATTATTTTCTGCAGCCAAATCTAATATTCTAATCTTTTGTATTTAGTTACTGAACGTAAAAGTGTATTATCCATACGAAAAACGTCAAATTATCAACCTTAGATAGATATAATTTTTAATTATATTAAAACCAATTAAACTTTAAATTGTACGCAAGTTAACGAAATAGGTCGAAAAAGATTGGGTTTGACTGTATGTTTATTGCTAAAAAACCTAAAAACAATTTAATACATTTTTTGTATGAAAATAACAACATCGCAGGGCCCGTCCGCTCTATCTTATATTTAATCTCTTTGCCTAAAGCATTTTACCATTATTGGCGATGTAAGCGCTTTTATTCTTCTTGGAAGTAGTGCTGGATGTTTTGTGGGTGTTTTCGTTTACCTTGAAAAGTCAAAAGAATAAAGATTGCTGCTGAAAAAATGTGCTTAAATTTACTTTGATTTTACTATGTCCATAACTGTCAGAATTAAATTCGAATACATCTCAACACTCTATCATAATTCGAATTAGACTATGTTAATTTTTCGTTTGATCATTCTTTAGCATTTTTTTATATTTTGGTTCTAGCTCCACAAGTGGAACCCAGAGATCCAAGACGTGATTAAATTGTTCCATGAGCACGGGCATGGCATTTATTAGTCTAATCCCGAAAATCAAATAAAGTATCTTTACGGAATAGACTAACCATTCAACTCGCCTAAATTAACCTACAAAATCTATTTATTTATATATTATTTTATTTGTTGTTAATCGTAAAGATGTTATCCCTAAAAGAATAACAGTGTGGCCCATCTACTAACGCTGAATGTTACAGAACGGATACATTGAACCGATATTGCGTGTTTGGAGATTTTCTACCGGTGGATGTTGCATGAGATAACCACATTATTGGCTAGACATAACATCCACATACTTATTTTCTCTGCTTAAAGTTAAAAATCTATCTAACTTTAAACGCTTGTGTATTGGCGATGTGATGGATGAATTACGAATTGCGTGTAATTATGAATTGATGTCAGTTCTACATCTTGTGCCATAATATTTACACACGAATATAATAAATGAAAGGACATTGACTTGGGGCGTCAATAAATCACTGGCAGACCTCTTTGTAGTAAGGATGAATGAAACTACTTGGGCTGTGTTCACGTAACTCGCTTTTAGCCTTAAAGTGTTCTAAGCGCTGTAGGACATCTGACGTCATGTCAAATGTCATCAATCGTTTACAAGACGCTTCATTTACGGGGTAGTGCATAAAAGCAGTCATATCACTTCTATTAAGCGCCAAACTTTTTAAAATAATGTCTGTGAATAATACAAAAATATTATTTAAAAGCACAAAAAACGATGTGAGATGTCAGTTTTCAAATATCACATTGGTGGTAGGTAGCTAGTTAATGCTAGAAAACATTAGGCGCCAAGAAGACAAATTTCTAAACATTCCATGGATTCACCTTGCGGGTGCCGGGTCCATCGTGTGTGGGTAAGAGATGAGAAGAATGGTGTCTCGGGCTTGCGACCGACAATAGGCTGGTTTAAGAAAAGGAGGCCTCCTTTTTTTTCTATTGCGCGATAATACGCTCACCATCCACCATTCTACTTCTCTCCCTACCCAACCAAATACTGTATGATTCCGTTAATGCCGTCTTGGAAGCTCGTTCCATAAATGTATTGACGGCAGACCTGCTTAGGCCCAATTCTTTTAGTAAGCAAATACTTATTTTACCGAATTTTGTTTAAATTATATGAAAACCAAGGAGTTTAACGATTTTCAAAGCAAAATTGAAAAAAGCGCTTAAAGCGCAAAAAACAATAAAAAAGGGGGCTTTAAAGCTAATAACAGCTGTAGTCTACTGACCGTTTACCGTAGATGTCCCCTGCGTGCCTAAATCAGTTAACTGCATTTCAGTACGTATACATTGCGTATTATTTTGTATCAAGCTTAATCTTTATTTAACGATAACGCACAATGTAATGTAAATATAAAAATGATGCTAATTCAGAACGCTCAACGCAGTAAGTACTTTAGCTGTCAAAGTTTGTTTTTGTTTTGTATTTTTTAGTGTTTGTATTAATTTTACTTGATGTAATACTTTATTTAAAAAATGGAATCTGAGTTTACAAAAGAAAAAGTGTTTTGGACGCACAAAATGAACCTAAAACTGGTGAAATTTATTGAGAACCGACCTCTGCTTTGGAACACCAAGCATCCAAAATACAAATCTATGAGATTAAGGAACAGAATTTATGCCGAATTTGCCGCCGAATACGGCAACGAATTTACTGGACAAGCTGTAAAAGACCGCTGGGTTAATATTAGAAGTACATTTGGTTACCACTTAAGGAAAATGAGAATAAATTCCAGTAAGGATGAGGTTAGCAATCTGTAAAATCTTGAGACAGTAAGGCTGGCAATTATTTCTGCCAAAGTATTAGCCTTGCTACATAGAGGGGAAATATTGCTGGGGGTTTAAATCTCTAATGGGATGTCTCTAGAGACATTTTAGATTTATCATTATATTTTTTTTAAGTTTCATTAAATAAATATATCGAGAACCAACAGAAAGAGAAAGAGACTCAGCTCTGCACATCGTATTGCACCGATTTCAGCTTCTTAATGCCTCATATTAGAAGTTTGTGTGCCAAATGTATGGTATGAAAAAATTAATGATACACATTTTAAAAGTTTTTATAATACATATTGAAACAAGTATTAGTTATGAATATTACTTGAGGCATTATAAACCCTAAATCTATACTATAAGATCTATTTTATACTTTGAAGGGTTCACAAGCTCTTGGGCTATATGGACCTCACACATTAAGTAGAAAAAAGCAAGGGTTAAAATAAACAAGTAATGTCGGCTTTACCTTATTTTTATCTTTATTTCAGGAGTATAAAGTAAAATGGCACTTATGGAAGGCTTGCCAGTTCCTTCATAAGGCCAAACGGCCCACAGTTGATGTTATTGATGATGACACGGATAAGGTATTTTTTGCACACTTTATGCACACAGTTACTATAGGGCCTATCTACTGCACACCTATTACTCCTAGAAGAAATTATTATTTGACATACCTATTCACAGTTTTGCATTGTGAATAAGGCGCTTTCAGATCTTTCTATATATTTATCTAGCAATACCATATAGGCCAGTTGCCTAGCATTATAATAATAAATAAATAATAAATATTTCCAGACAGGTCACACAGCGCCATCTAGTTTCCATGGTATGCTACGAGGCTTGTGTTACGGAAACTAGATGGTTGATAAACTACATATTATACTTTTTTTTTTGTAAATATATACATATTATACATATAAACACCCAGACCAAGACAAATTATACAATGTATAACTTGCCCCCTGAGTTCACGGCAATGTTTGTTACCACTAGACCATGGAGCATTGTTTTATTTAAGAGCAAACAGTGATATGACCTTAAAAGATACAACAAAACACATGTCAGATTCCAAACTAATTTATTACATGAAAACATGTAGGTAGTCACACAATAGATCTGTTTCTGATTATATCATATTGTGCACTTATCAGGTTCTGTCAGATTATCCTCAATACATATCTTCACCTCAGCTCGCTTGTGGAGTAGGTACAATTAAACACATTTTCTTACCACCACCACATATTTCTTTTGATTTGTCAACATTCATTATCCTTTTCAACATGTCCTTTTGTATTGTATTAAATATTATTTTGCAGGATAACAACCAAATAACAAAATCTGAAGGCCAAAATATTGAACAAGACATTACAGATGAGTCTCAAAACTGCAACAATATAGCAGAACAACTGCTTAAGGCCTTCAAATGCATACAAAATGATGTATTTGGCTTAAATCAATCAAAACATGCAAAAATAGGACAAGCAGTGTCTAATAAACTACAAAACCTAAATTCCTATGATGCAGCAAGATTAACGCAGCATATTACACATATTTTACTTTTATATGATGAAAATAATCCAGAAAATCCTAATAATAATGGTAATAAAACTGTTGATGAAGATTATTTATTTTGTTTAATTGATTTTACCTTTTTTATATTAGGTCATCCCAAGATCTATTCTAATAATGAGAGGAACTGACGTCAGACGTAATAATTGATGTTAGTCCTACATAATGTTGGCTTATCTCACTGAAAATGTAGGAAAGCTTATCTAGCAGGAGAGTGTTAAAATAAGTTACATTCTATAGTTCCTTACAGTTTAATAATCTTCGTGTAAAGTTATTTTAGTCGTTTCGGCAGTTTCCACAGACCCAGTTTCATCGTCTACGAACACTGGTGCCAAGAAACTGTTGCTGTATCAAGATACATAATTGTGCTGTATAGTGTATTATGGTCCTTGCAGTGGAGCTTAGTGCGATAGGAATTAGGTATAATCCAAGCCTGACCAGAATTTAAACAAAACAAGTTTTCGAACGTAGATATTATCGTTTTGAAATAAATGAGAATTTGCTCCTAAAAGAAACTTATAACATTTTTATAAATACAAGATTTCATATGAAAGTCTTCTAAACATAGGTCAACTGAAATTAGTTAGCTTATACCCATTTGTATCATTTTTATTTGTCAATCAGCTGCTGTCGCCTTCTGTCAATTTCCTTGATTCACAAAACAAAACGGCATGTGTGTAGTGTAGTGTGTTTATTTTATAATGTAATTTACATTATATATAATTACAAAAACAGTGCAAAGATTATTATTATTTAATTTAAAAATATATTTAAAGTGTGAGATCAAATCATAAAGTTTTGAGGTTATATGTACTTTTTTGCAACGCATTTCATTATATAAAAAAATGACTACTGCCGATGATACAAATGAAAACCAGGCGCAGAATAACACTAAATTCAAAGATGGAGTTAACAGAAATGCTAGATTAATAGTAAGAAACATATCTTTTAAAGCTACTGAAGACTCTTTAAAAAAACATTTTGCTCCATACGGCACCATTGAGGAGATCAAATTGCTGAAGAAACCTGATGGAAAGCTAGTAGGATGTGGGTTTGTACATTACACTCATGTTCCTATGGCTAATAAAGCTTTGACTGCCACAAATAAGAAGGATTTCTTAGGTGAGTACAGTATGGTGTTGATAGTAAAACATTTCTTTAAATACAACTTTCATTGGTTTCAACTTGCTTAAAAGGCCTGAGACGGTCAACAATCAATTACTAATGATAAAAACTATATTATAATTAGCTTGGTCTTTCCATTGTAACTTTCCATAAGCATCTATTAGGTCTTTTGCCACCCCTATCCCTCATCAACCTATAGGTCATCTGTCCATCCAGCTCATTGTCACTTTGACTTGCTTGTTATCTACAAAAAAGTACTAGTTTATAATTCCAGGTATGGCATGTAGATCCTTGTTTGCTCAATAGCTTGAGATCTGGCTGGCCCACTTAAACTATATTCTATATACCTATAAGTTGTCTGGAGAGAAGAAAAAAATCTAAGCATTCCATGGATTTTCCATGGTCAATTGTGTGTGGGTAAGAGATAAGAAGAATGGTGCCTCAGGCTTGCAACCAACAATAGGCTGGTTTAAAAGAGACCTCCTTTTTTATTTTATTGTGTGATAATAGTCTCACCATCCACAATTCTACTCCTCTCCCTACATAACCAAATACTGTATGTTTATTGTTTATTAATTATCCGTAGGAACCTTGTTTCTGCGAACACTTGGATTTGTCAAAGTTTACACTTTTGTCATATGCAATGTAATTAATACAGAACAATGGCCGGATACGAGAAAGCAAGGAACAGTCTGCTACTATATAGTTGTATATTGATTATATAAACTAAGGTTGGATGCAGCTGTAAAGGGTCGTTGTACTTTTCAAAAACATTGTCTTATGTCAAATAATAATAATGATTTATAATAATTATTCAATAATTTTAATGTCAAATATAATTATAGCAGCTGTAAATGGGCGTTGTCACTTATGAACTAAAATTAAAACTAAGCCTAATTATTATTATATGTCAATTATATATATATACTAAATAATATAAAATATATATCTTATTATTTTATGTTTCCATATCTTATGATTCCTTTAATGCAGTCTTGGAAGCTCTTTTCATAAATGTATTGACGGCAGACCTGCTCATAACTATTGTGTGTTTTATATTTTTATTATCTTTATCCTTTTTCTAACCCTTGTAATTCAGAAGTATAGTATACACTCTATACAAGGGTTTGGGTTTCAACAATTAATAGGGTTAATTACCTGTATTATATTGGTTGTTCTTTTGTACTCTTTAATGTAACTACTTAAATATAGGCAATTTTATAAAGAATATCAATTATTATTATTCTAGCATTCTGTTCTTTTTAGACGCTTGAGAAAAGGTAAGGTCAATAGCTGGTTAGGATGATTCTCCTACCTATCAATCACATGCCTTATATCCAACAAGTCTAACATTACTTATTTTAAGAGTAGTATTTTTATTTCATTTTTTTACCAGGTCGTCAAATCACAGTAGCCTGGGCTGTTCCTAAGAATAAGTATGAAGAGGGCTCCCAAGAGATTCCGGCCAGGAAACGGAAGATCAGTGCCTCCAGTGACAGTGGTGATGTTAAACATGTCAAAAGTAAGTAAACTTTAATTCTACAAAATTATAACTAAATCAAGATAGACTATCATTAACATCTATAATATTTGTAGTGAACAAAGCAGGTTTGTCCTGAATAAAGATGCTATTTCATTGCTGTGCACATTGACATATCATCGCTATGTATTAAAATATGAATACTAAATTGTTTATTTACACAATAAATGGTGGTTCGTTGTGAACCTTATCTACTACATAAGTTATACTGTATAACAGGAAATATATGTGCTAATGTCCACTGCTACCCATGAATGTAAAGCAGCATATTATAAACAAGTTGGCGGTTTGGATAGTCACTCACGGAGCCCAACTCTCCGCAGTCTATACACAGTTACCGTGTATGCACACAAATGTGGCGAGACTTTTTAACTTACCA
The DNA here is from genome assembly GCA_910589645.1 of Tinea semifulvella. Lineage (NCBI taxonomy): Eukaryota > Metazoa > Arthropoda > Insecta > Lepidoptera > Tineidae > Tinea > Tinea semifulvella. Next base: position 12,230,016 of record OU342592.1, on the reverse strand, counting down.
TTGACAATATGAACTTGTATTTATGTATTATATTTAAGTGAAATATGTAATTGATTTTAAATTATGAATATTGTTTGTGTACTGAATAAAATAATTAAACAAAACTCATTTATAACTTGGGTAAATAATTATTTAAAACTTTTTTTTTCATATTACAGCTGAAATTGCAAAAGGACCAAAGCCTGAAAGAATAAACCGTAATGCACGATTGATTGTACGTAATGTATCATTTAAAGCAAATGAGGAACTGCTTAAAGAACATTTTGCACCATACGGAACCATACAAGAAGTCAAATTGTTAAAAAAACCAGATGGAAAACTGGTTGGTTGTGCGTTTGTCCATTTCAAAAATGTACCAATGGCAAAAAAAGCATTGTTAAACACCAATATGAAGCCATTCTTAGGTAAGTACAATAATAGTGCTTAAATCGTCCATCACTTAAACTGAGTAATGTTTGAGATGCCGAAACCAATTTTGTTTAACTCAAGAAATATGGATCATTTATTTAAATAACAATAATAATATGTAACTAAAATATATTTTCTATTTTAGAGCGTCCAATATCTGTAGATTGGGCTGTTGCAAAGAACAAGTATATGTCATACATTGACCAGCAGAACTTGGAAATGCGGGATCATGTTAAGAAGGAAGAAGGAGACAGCGATGATGATAATGTCACCCCTTTCAATATCTCTGGAGATGATCTTAAGCAGGAGGTTAAGAGTAAGTATAATATTATTATTTAGAATCCAGTACCAACATCAATAAAATCGTATTTGAGAGGGTCAAAAACCAAGCTTTTCACACCTTATTAGTTCAAGCTCTTTAAAGCGTACTAGGCGTAATAAATGTCACATATAAATCAAATATTTTATGTTTGTGTTTTCAACAAGGAATCAAACCCAGCACCTCTGCGTTTAAATCTATGAATATAATCACATATTAGTCTTACGTAAGGCCATACAATAGTCAACCCGTTTAAACTGTAGGCCCAGAAAAACAATGAGTTGGCAAAACCTCAACATTCTCCTATGAAATAATTAATAAGTCTAGACAAAGCCTAAGTAAAACTATCTATGAATATAATCATATATTAGTCTAACGTAAGGCTATACAAAGTCACCCCATATAAACTGTAGGTCCAGAAAAACAATTGGGTTCATGGTAATCTATATGAATACTATTAATAAGTTTAGACAAAGCCTAAGTAAAACATAAGACGTAATATAATTGTTTATAGGTGAATCAGGTGATGAAGATGATATGAAATCTGAAGGTGGTGATGATGATGATGTTGATGATAAGGAAGATGATGAGGATGAAGAAGATGAAGAACCAATAGATAAAAAACCACAGGAGTATAAACGGTAATATTGCTTTATTATTATTTATTACTAAAATATTTATCAGGGTACGAGACAAAATGTAAACAAAGAAAATAGTGGATCCCAAATTTTAATAAACGAAAAAACGTACAGGCCCTGCTTGGACCAGGAATGATATATATAATATATATTATATTAATTAGAGTTAACTAAAAGAAAACAAGAGATAAGCAGATAAACTTTAGCACAAAAAAGATAACATGTTTAACAAGAGTCCTTTTTCATACATGCCAAGTGCAAGTTTTTATTTCGTTATGTTATTGTGCATATTGTTAGTCAAATGTGGTATTGATTTGTTTAAAAATGTGCTACAATAAATTTGACACGAAATATAGGTGACAATTGCAGTTTATTTTTTGCTGTTTTCCCGCGCTGCAAAGAACTCCCATAACCCATGGGATATGAGACCTCTGTATACATTTTCGTCAACAAGATCTATAACCATTTCAAATAAATAGTTGGTAGAAAATGCATTTACGGCAATAAGCTCGCCTATGTACCTGCACTTGTTTTGGTTTTGTACAATAAAGAATTTATTATTATTATTAAATAAATCATGTCAGTATTTCTCAAAATACTAGTTTGCGGATAGACACTAAAGTCTCACAAGGTTTCTTTACTACAATAAGAAACAAATATCAGCAACTCAGTCAAATACTTGGGTATGCACTTGGATCGCAAGATACAAAAAAAAAGAAATCAACATTAGACACTGGTTGCTCGATAGAAACTCCAAACTGTCTATTGACAACAAAATGTTGATATATACATCAGTAATCAAACCTATCTGGACCTATGGTATTCCTCTCTGGGGAACAGCCTGCAATTCCAATATCATGCTAATACAAAGAACACAAAATAAAGTACTAAAAAGCATTGCAAATACACCATGGTACATCAAAATGTCTGAGCTGCATGAATGCCTGGCTATAAACATGATAAAAGATAAAATCAAATTTTCTAACAACAGATACAGGACAAGGCTGGAGAATCATCCTAACCAGCTAGCAGTTGACCTCACTATCCCTCAAGAAGTCAGGCGTTTAAAAAGATGTAGAATACTAGAAACAGAGCAAGATTCTAGCTGCTGAGCAAATAAGGAGATATTCCCAATGGGGAATATGATCTACATGTCATACTACTCAAATCATCTGCTTAAAGTTTATGACTGATTGCTAGATTAACAACGAAAAAGATAAATAAACAAATATTTTTATATATTTATATAGTCTTAGAAAGAGTCTTGCGAGACTCTTGCGAAAGACCAAGATTAGGAGTGCAAGAACAAGATCAAAACCGAGACCAACTGTTCTCATGCACGAGAAGAAGACAAATTTCTAAGCATTCCATGGATTCACTGTGCGGGTGCCGGGTCCATCGTGTGTGGGTAAGAGATGAGAAGAATGGTGTCTCGGGCTTGCGACCGACAATAGGCCGGTTTAAGAAAAGGAGGCCTCCCTTTTTCTTATTTTATTGCGCTATAATACGCTCACCATCCACCATTCTACTTCTCTACCAAATACTGTATGATTCCGTTAATGCCGTCTTGGAAGCTTGTTCCACAAATGTATTGACGGCAGACCTGCTTAGGCCCAATTCTTTCAGTAAGTGATGCAAAGATTTTGCTGGAACTCCTCTCGCACTAACTTCCACTGCGTAAAGCTGAGTCTTGAACCCGTTCCTGATTATTTCTTTTGTGAGATCATAATATTAATTCGACTTTATTCAAGACTTAGCCAATCTTTCGGAAAATATTTAGAAAAACATTTTAATGTTTTTGAGTCTCTTGGTGATAACACGTAAAGATAAGCGTGAACTTGCTCCTTACAAAAGTATGGTTTTAGACCCCGCTCACGGTAGAAGGGATACGGTTGTGATGATATTTTACTTTTATTTTTTTCTGTTCCAGTATCCAGCTAAATGATGCAGAAGATGGATGCACAGTGTTCATAACGAACATACCGTTTAACGTGGACAAAGATAGGCTCAGAGCCTTTGTGGAAACTTGTGCCCCGGTCAGATATGCCCTGGTATGCATAGACCAGCTCACAGAACATTCCAGGGGTACGGGGTTCGCTAAATTTACTGTAAGTGAAGAAGAAACAAGTATTCAGATAGCTTTGTAACTGCCTCTGGTTTAAAGGTTAAGTTAGTGGATTTAGACCGTTACCGTGTTCCATTTCTGGTGGTACGCTAGAGACATCAACAAGATTGCCACTTGTCTTGATGGGTCTATAGTGAAGTTGGCTAAATGTGATTCTGCTTTTTTACAAAACGTGGTTGCTGACCACCGAAAGGTACGGTTGGGTTGATAATTTCCTTTATTTTTAGAACAACGAAGATGCTGAGAAATTCCTTTCTCTTCCGGCCTCGGAACTAAAGCTGGACGGACAGATACTCAAAGTCAAACCGGCACTCAGCAGAGATACACTCAGCAATAGCAAAAGCAAGAAACAGCCTAAGGATAACAGAAATCTTTACTTGGTTAAAGAAGGCGGTAAAATTTTCTTTAGATATTTATTATCAATATCGGCCACATCGCTATTTAATTACGCCTAATCCTGGAAACCCTTGATCTGTCAATATTTTTTTACTATAGACTATACTATACACAGTAAATTTTTCATGTGGGCCTTTCATGTATTCCGGTGACGGTCGTCGGCTTCTTTGCTTGTAGCAGCTATATGAAACTTTAATTGTTATTATTTTGTCCTCATAGTGATAGTGGCCGGTACTAAAGCCGCTGTGGAGGTGTCGTCCTCGGATATGGCCAAGAGGTTGGCGCTCGAGAGGACCAAAACACAGATGTTAAAGAATCTCAACAGGTAAGATTTTAAATATAAAAATATCATGACTTTTCAATGGCAACCTAGTTGTTGTCTATCGTGTTTACGCCAATATTTAACTTATATTTTTCCCTTCATTTCCAATAACCAAGTATGCTACCACTAGATGGCGCCACGTTACTTCAAATTTGCAATGTTTGAATATTTGCCAATTTAATTCGCAACGAAAATTACCCACTTGTGGACTCTAAGAAAATTGTTTTCTTTGTAAGCTTTGTTGCTTATCCCTCTCTTCTAGAAGACTCACCGTTGTGTTCTGCTGCGGACTGCTGTGCTAACGAAAGAACTAAGTAATCGTGAAGTGATTGATGGATAGGTGATAGTGAAACGGTATGTGGCATACTTTCCTTATAAGTGACCCATCCTATTCTGTTTCCGATATCATACTACTGTGTCCAGATTGCTTGTTACTAGCTGTTTTGCTATATACATTTGAAAATTCATATACAGTCCACTGACGCCTTTGTTCTCGTTTGGTCCGGGCCTTTGGCATAAGCTTAGTTAGCTGGAAGTTTCTGGATCAGGCGCGAAGATATAGTATGACTCACTGACTCACACAATGCAGAGTCAGTTTAGGGAAAAGAAAGGTTACTCACGAGGCTCCGGCTGTCACCTGTCTTCCTTCTGGAAGCCTCAGATCGAATCCAGTAGAGTTTGAGTCCTGATAGTGATATTACGATCCTTACAATATTCCTTTCATCTGACTCAAACGTGTCCTTGCCTAATAATACTATTATAGGGTAAACTACACAGTTATTGGTACCTTAAGCATAGTGATTGGCACCATGAGTTAGATATATTCATTGGCAGTGCTATACACATGTCTATAAACGAATTTGAATTTAAAAAAGTCATTGATTCAAAATCAAAATATTTATTTCCATAGGTTATCTTGTAACAACTTGGATATTGTCAGCACTAAAATAATATAAAACAAAAACATAAAAAATATATAAACAAACATAAGTTACGTAATCATGGTTGGACCGTAACAGGTAAACAATCCATATTTATGTGTGTTATAATAGCATTATTGTCATAAGCAAGGTAATTATAATAATAAGGTAGCTTAATAACTACTTAATATAAGATCGTGGCTGTAAATAGGCCGTGTCAACTAAATATAAATTCGTGGCTGTAAAAGGGCCGAATCAGCTTACAATCTAACAATAATAATAATAATATGTAGTAATATATAAATAATATATATATAATAAAAAAGTGTAGTTCTTGTCAATTAGTATATATTTGAGTCTTCTTTTCATGTCTCTTAACTGTAGTCTCAACGAATTTTATTATATATTTTTGCTGTCATTATTATTATTATTATGTAACAAAGCTTTCTTGCTAACTAATATTATATTTTGATGACGTTTGCTTCTGAGACGGTTTTGTTACAGTCCTGTTACTTAAGCGCAAACGTTATATAATGGAATCCATTAACTATATATATATCACACTATTAAAGTTGATATTTGCACGGCCGCTGTCAAGATCGAGCGCTTATAGAGTTGAGAATTGAATAATATTTTGTAATTATGACGCAATTTACTGAAAGTGTTTGTGACTAAGTAACAGAATAGGTTTGCTGGTTTGGTATTATAATTAATTTGTGTTGTTACCAGTAAAAAAACTAAAAGTATTTCTAATATCTTCAATCAAATGTGACAGTCCCAATCATTGGGGCAGCAATACTATGGTAAACCCTAATTTCCATTTCTTTCTTTTAGATTCATGTCCCGATACCGTCTGGTAGTATCAAACTTGCCTCCCCACGTGGACGACACGTTGCTGAGAGGAATCTGTACCCGTGCCGTCGGACAACAGGCCACCATCACCGAGGCCAGGGTCATGAGACATCTCAGGGAACCTGTCACTGCTAATGGAAAACATCCGTGAGTATCAAAACATTCAAATCTTTTCTGTTATTTCATCCCATTCCGTTTAGAGTTAAAACTAATTAAGTGACATTATAATCAACACATAGTCCTAGGACCTTCAAGAACATTTCTGGAGAATTTGGCCTACATTCGCCACGCTCTCTGGCCAGACGGATTAGCGAAGTCCTGATGTAATTTTCTTATGATATTTTTTTAACATTTCCATAAGTTGGTATTAGTGGAACTTCTCGTTCTTTTTGTTATCTTTGACTTCTTTGTTATAAAAAATGAGCGAACCTGGACTAAAGCAGTACCTGTACATTTTCTTCACCAAAGAAAAAGTGATCAAAACAGACTCCAATGCGTTCTACTGAAGAGCATGCAGTAATTAATATTTATAAACACGTGGAAGAGACCTGGCCCAAGGATTGCTTTCCATACAAAAGCGATATCACCGACAAGACTGCAGAGATTATGGGGATATCACGAGCCTCTGTTTATAGGATTATAAAGGAAAAAAAATCAACAGGTCAATCATCACCAAAACGCTCATTAATAGATGATTTAGACGACCTGGATTTGGGTGCAATATGCTGCAAAGTGCATACTTTCTATTTTAATAATGAACTGTCTCTATTGATAAGGTTTTGAAAGTTGTAAATGTAGATGATAGCTTACCTAATTTCAAAAGGACTACATTCTATAAAATAATAATAAAAACTACAGTATAAATATGTAAGACGCAGCCGCAAGAGTCCACTAATTATTAAATATTAGCTGATGCTCTAAAAAAAGTCACAGCGGAGGATTGGCAACAGTGCATTGGCCATAGAATAAAAGAGGAGCAAAAATTATTACAAATTGATGAAATTATAGATGATGTGATTGAGTTTTATTATACATGTTGGTGATAGTTCAAAATCTTCTGCCTCTGAATAAAAATATATTAGTACTGATTGTGTTTTTTAATTTTAACGAGCATGGCACAAATTCCTTGCGCCCGTCAGAACATAGTTTTAATAGGCTATAATCATACAGAAAAACCGCAAGCAAAAGTTTTATTAAAAAAAGTTTGTGAACCACTGGTTTTTTTGTTTACATTTTGTCTCTGGCTTTGATGAATAGCGTATAAATACACTATTTTATACTATTGAGTTTTAATATCTTTTTTTTTTCAGATCTAAAGGTTACGGGTTCGTGATGTTTACTCAACATGAAAGCGCTCTCGCCTGTCTCAGAAAACTTAACAATAATCCAGACATATTTGATAAAAATAATGTAAGTAAAAAAAATAAAGCTTGTCGTTTGTTTGAAGAAATATCACAAATAAATTATTGCCATTAAAATTATTGAATCAGACACTCATGACTGACATCAGTCCCTAACACTATGCCGGCTTGACTGAGCATGATGGCAATTCGAGTCTGATCCCGAAACGTGTGGATACACTTATTTTTATATTTGGCAATCTATTTGTTGTTCTCGTAGAAATTATAAAATAAAATAAATATTTCCAGACAGGTCACACAGCGCCATCTAGTTTCCGTGGTAAGCTACGAGGCTTGTGTTACGGAAACTAGATGGTTGATAAACTACATATTATACTTTTTTTTTTGTAAATATTTATATATTATACATATAAACATCCAGACCGAGACAAATTATACAATGTACAACTTGTCCCCGTTGGGAATCGAACCCACGACCTCCCGAGTTCGCGGCAACGTTTGTTACCACTAGACCACGGAGGCGGCAATTATGTGACAATTGCAATGATGTCAAATGCCAATTTTTACTTTCAAGGAGAACTATTATTGTAAGCTTGCCATGGTGATATTTATATAAAATTAAACAAGATTTACCCAAAGGGGCTGTCATGGATTGTGTGGACCTCCGCGTCTATATTCACGGACATAACCGCTAGACCTAGGAGACAGTATGTATTTTCAAAATTATTTATTTTCAGCGCCCAATCGTTTCGTTTTCAATAGAAGACAGAACTGCTCTAAATGCAAGGAAGAAACGTCTAGAAAAGTCCATAGCCAACAATCCTACTGCTAGAAAAGATCCCCAAGACAATAACAGACAAGACAGAAGACGCAGAAGCAAACAAACACCAGACGAAAGTAAATTTAATAAAGGTAATTTAAATTTCTTTATATATAAAAACTCCGTGGATTTAGACTCGGATGTACCGGGTTCGATTCCCGGTCGGGACACAAAAATATTTATTAATGTAAAGTACAATTAATTAATATTTAATTTATTTGTGATATTTCTCGAGTTTGGTACGCTGGAGACATCGACGAGCTTGCCACTTGTCATGATTGGCCTATAGTAAAGTTGGCTAAATGTGAATCCGCTTATTTATAAGTGTGGTTTCTGACCACCCCGAAAGGTAAACGTTCGTGATGATACTTTTACTTCTAATTTAAATTTCCCGTGCCTCGGAGAGCACGTTAAGCTGGTGGCTTACATGGTCAGTGTAGGCCAAATTCTCTAGGTCTGGAAGGCCCATCTCCAGCAGTGGAGGTCTAGGGGCTGTAATGAATGAATGAAAAAATAATTTAATGTTGCAGGCAAGAAAGTCCAACCCAAAGCAAACAGAGGGAACGTTCCAGGAAAATTCGTGAGACCTAACAATGAAATAGACGAATACGCGGGACTTACTGCTAAGGAAGGATCCCAGCACAAGATGAGGAGCAACCACAAACTGAAGCAGCAAGCCACGGCGCACAAAGAAAACTTAAAACACGAAAAGAAAAACAGTCATCGCTCGCAAAAACTAAGAAAAGCAACGAAAGAGAGGATAAAACAACCAAAACAAAAAATCAACAAAAATAAAGCCCACAAAGTCAATTTATCCGATAGAATCGTCAAAAAAGTCATAAACGAAAAAAGCAGTTTCACAGATTTAGTCAGCAAATATAAAACTAAATTAGTCGGAAATAATACAGTTAAAGCTAAGTGGTATGATAATTGAATTAAATTTTATTGTGTTAAAAAACTTACAGGTTTTTATTTAACCCTCTGCAACTGACGTGTGCTTTAGTGTACCTCTCGCTCGCACAATCAAATATTATTAAAGATTTTCCAAGTCTGATTGTACCGACTTCACTAAAGAATTTGATTATTTAGAGATATTAATCATATATTTGTTTTAGTACAATGTCTAGGTTTAACACAATGATACTTCCCCGGTCGTGACTCCGGAATGGAACTAATGAGAAAATCCAGCAATACAAATGTAGGAACAAAATACCATAAGCTAGATTAATTTGGACAAGTGGCTTGGTGACAATGGGGTGTATCAGGCAAAGCTTTTTGTAGATGTCGCTAGCGGCAATGGCACCTTGTTTTACACCTCATCGCATCATTTTTAAATATTTTGTGGTTTTTTATTTTTATAACAGAAAAATAATATCAAATTAACGTTACCTACCTTAAAATTCCGTCTTTAAAATAAAAAAGGTTGAATTAATAGAACGGCAATTTTGAGATCACCATATCTTTGCTTTCGCTTGGAAATCTCGATTTCTACATTTAAAAGCTGCTCACTTCTGCATAATATCCAGAAAATAATAAATTTCGTAATAAAAATACAAGTTTTTTATGCAACTGACAGTTATATTAGGTACCATCTATCATGCGCCATCTATCGTGATAAAAAGTTAGTGACACACCCCATTGAAATATATTATAGTGATAACTTGACAATTTAATAAACTTTACACCAGTGCTTTATATAGCGCTGATCGCCTATTAATCAATAATAATAAGAACGGGACACATGCGGGGAGTGTGAGAGAGACACAGTTAGTCATTATTGTCCTTTTTCTCTCTGTCAGCGCTAACTGGATAAAAATCCATCATGTGCCCTTAGCATTTAAAATCACACTAAGCAAATTTTTTTTTTAAATACTGAACACGACATGTGACATCGCGCCCACAGTACGCGAGGTCCAAGAATGGGAGCAACTGACGCCAGTCACTAACGACTGGCATCGGTCTCTACCACTATGCCGGCCTAACAAGATGCTTTTCACACTTCGCTTGAAGGACTCCAAGTTATAGGAGTGGGGAAACACTGACTGGGAGAGCATTCCACATCTTCTGTGTGCGACAGATGTTCGAGTCTCCAAATTTATGAGTACGCGTAGGGATAAAGTAACTAATAAATCCTACTTGTGTGTACTTCATACAGGAACGGTTGTGTGAATAGAAGCAAGAATTAAAAAAATATTTTTATGAAATCGTTTTTTTTTTTTTTTTAATTATCGGCCTAAGGAGTATCGCAGTAAGATAAGGTGAAAAATAAAACAATTATTTTAATATTTAGGATGATTTTTATTCACTAAACAAGACCTTTACCTAAAAAAGGAGCATTCACACATGTTCGGTTCGACATCTAAATATTTGACAAGACATATGAAGATTGCGCGGAGTTTGGCTATATCGATGGCGTTTAACAGAACAGAATCCGAAAAAGAACTCTTTTACTAGTTTTTTTTTTTACCTGTGTAAAGTAGTCGTATCTGGCATTTTTTTCCTATAATCATCTCTCTTTTCTCATGCATATTTTGCACTTATTTTGCCAGTAGCCCTATTCTGTTCTGTCGCAAATGTTATTAGTGGATTTCGTTATTTACGTCAGATTGCGTCATAATACCAAAATATTCAATTCTCAACTTTATAAGTGGCCGTGCAAATATCAACTTTAATAGCGTGATATTTAGGCCGCGTTCGTTTTAAGAAATGTTAGCATGAAAATACCACTTTCTTAGCACAAGTCGTTCGTTTAATGAAAATTCTAACATTTGATGCTATTCGTATGTTAGTACCATGTTGAAAGGATTGATGTTACTTTTTGACAGATGTTATTAAAATATAAAATGGTTTGTTTACCATTTTTGTATACTTTATAGTTTTCTATTATATTTGTTAAAAAGGTATTTTAAACGATTTTATGTAATAAATTCAAAGACCATAATAATATCATGTGTGTTGGATGCCATGGTATGATACCTTACCGTTTTTTTTATTTAACAAATGTTAGCATTGTAAAAAAAAAAAGTGGTATTTCTTAACAAAAACGACATTTCGTGCTGGTTTATGAAGTTGCTACGAGATGTTGGAAATGCTATAAAACGAACGCGCCCTAAGCGGCCGTGCAAATATCAACTTTAATAGCGTGATATCTAGATGGTTAACGGATTCCATTAACTTTTGCGCTTAAGTAACACAATAGGGCCAATACCATCGATGTTTCAGATCAGCCTCGCGTTGCATGTATACAAAAAAAAAACTAAAGTATCATCACGACCGTTTCCCTTTCGGGGTGGTCAGAAACCACTTTACTTCAGCCAACATTTAAATTTAATATTAATTAATTTGACTGCCTCCGTGGTCTAGCGGTTAAGTCCGTGGACCGCTTAGTACCGGGTTTGATTCCTGGTCGGGACACAAAAATATTTATTAATGTAAATAATTTTAATTAATATTGAATTTATTTGTGATATTTCTCGAGTTTGGTACGCTGGAGACATCGACGAGCTTGACACTTGTCATGATTGGCCTATAGTAAAGTTGGCTGAATGTGAATCAGCTTATTTATAAGCGTGTTTTCTGATCACCCCGAAAGGGAAATGGTCGTTATGATACTTTACTTTTATTAATTTATTTAAATTAACAAATACTATTATGTCCCGACCAGGAATCGAACCCGGTACTTCCAGGTGTAAATCCGCGGACTTAACCAATAGACCACGGAAGCAGTTATTTAGTTTCAGATATATTCAACACATGTACCTAGCTATAAAATGTAATCCCTATATATCACACATAGATAAAACAACAAGAGAAAAGCATAAAAATAAAACAATATAAAAAACATTTGATCTCCTTTTTAATTAATTTTATTTTAACCGTAAAAAAATAGCCAATTTAAAAAATATATATCACAAAATCATTTTTTCTATCTAATAATTTACAATGTTATCACACGAAAAATTAAGGCATATAAGTCTAGCAACTTTTATTTTCTGGAATTTAAGTAACAAGTTAATACTTATAAAAAGGTATAATAAATGCAAAAAATACTTTTATACTATAATTATTGGTCATAAGAAATTTCAGAAAATTTATTTTTTGTTTTCTCTTCTCCAGATGGATGATGAACGAAGTAATAGAGAAGGCAAAGGGTTCTAGCCCATACAGCCAAGTCAGATATCAGTATCTTTCTTTTTGACGAGTTAATGAGGTTATCATCAAATTCTTTGGATTTTTTTGTAGAATTTGATGCATTTCTTGGAGTCACTTACGGCACTATAGCCCAAACACGTCGGGTATAATATGGGAGTTCACAGCGCGGGAAAACCACAAAAATAAACTGCGTCTTGTGCCCCCATATTTACAGTATAATCTATCGCTTTCTATAATTATTCACATTGTAGCACATTATTAAACAAAACAACACCGCTTTGGACTAACAATATCCACAGTAAATTAATTTACAAAACAAAAACAAATTGCAATTGACATGTCCGCGCAAAATGACGCGAAGGACCAAGATATTTTTTTTTTTCTGATTCAGTTCAGTATTTTTCGAATATGGCAACACTGTTTCTCTACAAGCATTTGTTTTGAGTCACAGCTAACCGCATTTACGAATTTTATAATATTTTTTATGTACTGACAGTTACTAAAATATATTTTGTATATTATTTTTGCTATTTTGTACTTCACCATTTTAATTTTCGATATTCACATATAAAGCATATTTGATAGTTTACATAATTTAAAAAAAAACTTATAATTAATTATTCCTAAACAAAGCTAAACAGAAATAGATGAGTAAATGTATTTGTCAATATCCAAAGAAAATATAAAAGTGTTTAATTTACTTAAATGATATATATATATATTTGTATCAAGTACCTAATTGTTTTTTTTTAAATTTACCTTATAAACTATTTAGATATAACTGCACTGAATGTTATCTCTGGTTTAAAAGACACAATATAATACATTTTAATTGTAAAAATTCGAGCAAAGCAATATGTATAAAGAGGGTTAAACGTTTTGCATCCCTCTCGCTCGCACAATCGTATATTTTCAAAGATTTTTCAAGTCTGACACCATACGGGTGTGACATTGACGGTCAGAATTTGATCGTGAGTGTCGAAAACCAACTCCAGAGTTTTAACTGACGACGCGCCACGAATTTTTCCGTGACTACCATAATCCCCACCCACATCCAACCAAACCTACATCCAAACTAACCGTGAGTGTGTGATCTGCAATCCAATCGCGTCAGTTCGCTCACAGCGCCCGCTATAATGGATTGTTTTCATAGTTACTATCGAAATTGATCAAATATTTAAAATCGTCTAATTAGTAAAATATATATAAATGTCTCGCCAATAAGAATTTAAAACTTCCCGCCCATTTTTTTTTCTCGACACAAACAGGTAGTACACGTCCTTCAAACAGTCGGCCGGTCGAAAACTGAAGAGCCGGTTTGACGCCAGTGAGTGGGGAAATATAGTTGTGGATGTAAGCCACAGTTTTACGTCTGGTTTGACTCGAAAAACTGTACGTCAATGCCAAGCTTTAGACGATTCTAACTTAGAGACGTACTTTTGAGAAATATAGTCTGTCAACTACTGGGAACTAAAATTATGGACATTGTTTAACATTTTTTTTTAACAATTATTCATATTTTTTTTTTTGCGATGCAACTTTACACTTTGTAGAATAACGTACGGGGACAATAACTAATGTGGGATAGGATAATAACTTTTTCGGATTCACATTTAGCCAACTTTACTATAGGCCAATCATGACAAGTGGCAAGCTCGTCGATGTCTCCAGGCAGCGTACCAAACTCGAGAAATGTCACAAATAAATTAATTTAATTTATGTGTCCCGGCCAGGAATCGAACCCGGTACCACTTAACTGGTACGGACTTAACCGCTAGACCACGGAAGCAGTAATATATATGGAAAGTGAATATAATTCCAAAAAGTCCGTAATGTTATTTCCTAAGACATTTTTTAAACACTTAAATAATCTTTGAAAATATTGGATTGTGCGAGCGAGAGGCATGTAAAAGCGTTAATCGCTCTTAATCTAAATCTAGATTACATGACACACAAATAACATATCATTACATTAATTTTCATCCTTACAGCCCCTAGAACACAGCGTCCCAGACCTCCACTGCTGGAGATGGGCCTTCCAGAATATATCTGGAGAATTTGGCCTACACTCGCCACGCTGGCCAGACGGCTTGGCGAGAAAATAACATACATATATTAGGAGGTAATTTATAAAAATAGCCAAGAATATATTTCAATTGAAAAACCACCTTAATAACATATATTTATGACATGTTTTAGAATCTAAATAATTTGGATTCTTACTTTTGAAAACTACCTTCTAATTTGTCAAAGTATACTTTATCTTGCGTTCCAAAATTACAAATGTTCTTAACCTGAAATTGCTTTTTCTTTTATACTAGCACGACATGTGATCTTGCGCCCACCTATTGGTAAGTGGCGCGCAAGGTCCATAAATGTGCAAATTAAATAATCGTAAATCAGACTGACATCAGTCTCTAACACTATACCGGCTTGACTAATTCGAGCCTGATCCCGAAACGTGTGGATACACTTTAATGGGTTTATCGGCACGAGCGGCGTATACTTCCCACCATCAGTTCCGTCTACCACCTATTTGTTCTTCTCATTAAAAGTATGTGCCATTTGCAATGATGTCAAATGCCAATTTTAACTTTTAAAGAGAACTAATATTGTAAGATTGCCATGGTGATATTTATATAAAAATAACACTGATTGAAACAAGACTTAACTATTGACCTTAAAAAGACTTATTGCTTAAAAAAAGTGTAACATATTACATACTACAATATTGGAACGCAATCTTAGTATTTTTTCAACTGTCACACTGACAAGTAAATTGAAAACACTTTCCACCGGTTTCTGAAAGGATGATTAATTTAACACACGTTTAACAGTGGCCAAGGCACACCATTGGCTGTAACAACACAGTGACAACGTGATTTCAAAATGTCAAACATAACTACAAAAAAAAAATGCATTTTTACTTTTCATTTTGATATGCATTTTTTTAATACAGCAACACTGTCTTTAACAGCTTTTGTTTTTTAATTATTTTATAATTTGACGAGAATAGTAAGATTAGGAGAGGAAACCCACTAACCAGTAGCTGCGGCGATCGAGGCTTCCTTCTAGCGTCCTTTGGCTGGTTCACTATTTGATATCTCCACTAATTTCAGAGTTATTTATATTATGTATGGAAACGAGACGTGATAATGAAACACGCAAAAAGGAAGCATAGGGACAATAATAAAGAAAGGCATGCTCCGATGGTTCGGGCATGAAGAAAGGATGAGTGAAGAAAGATTGACGAATCAGATATATAATGCGAAAAAGAAAAGTAAAGTATTATCACGACCGTTTCCCTTTCGGGGTGGTCAGAAACCACGCTTATAAATAAGCGGATTCACATTAAGCCAAATTTACTATAGGCCAATCATGACAAATGGCAAGCTCGTCGATGTCTCCAGAGTACCAAACTCGAGAAATATCACAAATAAATTAAATATATTCATTTATATTAATAAATATTTTTGTGTCCCGACCAGGAATCGAACCCGGTACCTCTGAGTCTAAATCCACGGACTTAACCGCTAGACCACGGAGGCAGTTATAATGCGAAAGTTGTGGGTAAACAACCTGGTAGACCAAGACTCTCCTATCACGATCAGATAAATAAAACAATAGCTGAAGGTGCATTAAAAAGCCATCGAAACAAAAGGGCATGTATGAAGAGGTTGATGAATGTTGACAAGTAGCGCTCAATTGTCTCTGCCTACCCCGCAAGGGACGTTAAGATATGTATGTATGTAATGTTATTTTCACTACACGTTAAAAGATGAGGATAAAAGTGTTATTTTAATAATCCTTTCGTATAGTAAAGTTTGTTTATAACCGGCTCCTCATTTTTTCTGGCTTGGAGACCAGTCCTGCGGCGTCCAGGTGACTAAACATGGCGGATAGATACTCCTGTGGGTGCTTGTTGTAATGCTGCACGTGGGGTGAACGATCGAAACATTTCCATGTTGTCTGAAAAACAATATATCGGAATGATTAATATAATTCATAAGATAATTTCCAAAGGCTATGAGATGACAGGGAAGGCAAAGGGTCTAGCCCATACAGCCAAGTCTGACGTAATATATCTTTCTTTTTATGAGTTATTGAGGTCATCATAAAATTCCAGATGCTGCAGAATTTGATGCTTTTCTTGGAGTCACTTTTTTGCGGCATTATAGCTCAAACACGTCGGGTAAAATATGGGAGTTCACAGCGCGGGAAAACCGCAAAAAATTAACTGCAACTTGTGCCCCATATTCAAAGTCCAATTTATCGTTTTCCATAACTATTCACAATGTAAAACATTATTAAACAAAACAACACCACTTTTGACCAACAATATTCACAATAAATTAATTTACAAAACAAAAACTTGCACTTGACATGTCCGCGCAAAATGGCGCGAAGGGCTCCCCTTATTTTATTTTTTTAAGCGTTTTTTTATTGGGTATACCAATAAATAAATAAAAAAATTGAGATAAAAATGGTTCCGGTAGTTTAATTTCCTAGTAATAGGATGAATGATGTAGGGTACAAAAAGGGGATAGTAGCCATACAGTCAGTTTCTCGAACGTATTTTTTGGTACTTAATTATTACTTAAGTAAAAATTTACAGGTTATGTTTTACTTAAGTAATAATTAAGTACCAAAAATACGTTCGAGAAACTAGCTGATACACCTTACACCTACCTACACCTTATCCACCGTTAGCATGTATGTACTTTCTCTCGGATTCCATAATACGGCATTAAACTCTAGAGAACTACGGACATAAGAATTGTACAACACAGAAGACAAATTTCTAAGCATTCTATGGATTCACCGTGCGGGTGCCGGGTCCATCGTGTGTGGGTAAGAGATGAGAAGAATGGCTCGCGACCGACCGACGACGGCTGGTTTAAGAAAAGGAGATCTCCCTTTTTTCATTTTATTGCGCAATAATACGCTCACCATCCACCATATTTCATTCCAGATTTCTTCTGACCTTAACACACATCTTAATAATGTGTGTGGAAGGTCAAGTCACTGCAAAACAGTACTCCTAGATCGCTTAATTCTTACACGTGTAACATAGAAGAACTTAGTGAGAACTAGTGTTTAAAAAATGTCTTTAGTTAAGTATTTAAGTTGTCCCAATGGTTGGCTATGATAGAATGTCTCGCGGCATTAAAGCCCTCATTTGTCTTTGAACATTGAAGAGTTAAATAAATAAATAAACGTCAAGGACAATAAGATGGGGTCACTCAAGAACAATAAGATGGGGTCACTCAAGGACAATCTGGAGTCAGTCGAGGACAGCACGCAATCTAATTACCTTGATCCCAAGCGAGGTCCAAGTATCGTAAACCCGTCGGTTGCTAGATTCTGCGCCCACGGGGTCAGTGGAGGACAGCACGAGGAGTGCGGGAGCATGACAGGGATTTCGATGGAACATTTGGGACGAACGCATGTAGTGAACTGTCGCCGCCTCGTGGAATGCTTTCAGGTGATATCTGTAAAAAAAAATTAATTCAAATACAAATTATTTATTTCCATTTGGTTCGCAGGTAACACTCGGGTATTGTCAATTTTTACAAATAAAATACAATATTATTTAAATTAATTAAAAATTAAATTATGGATGGACCGAAATAAGTAAGTGACATTGGTGCCATAAACAAGTACTGCAGCTTAACCTATCTTTGTGGCTTTATAAAGGCCGTGTTAACTTATTAAACTAACTAGTAAACTTAATAAAAAATAAAAAAAATACAATAACAATTTCGTGGCTGTATAGAGGCCGTGTCAACTTATAATCTAAAATAATTATAATATAATGTCTAATTATAATAAAATCAAATTAACTTAAATTAATTTCGTGGCCGAGTCAAATTAAATTCATAATAATATAAATGTCATAATATTATTTATAATAATAATAAGAACTTAATTCGTGGCTGTAAGGAAGCTGTGTCCATTTTATATACTAAATAAATAATAATATTAGTAATAAAAATAAAATTAAAATAAGTTAAAATCGTGGCTGTAAAAGGCCCGTGTCAGCTTATGATCTAATTTTATTTATGACTATATATATTTATATATAGCTTTTCTATGCTATGGTATCCAGCAATGCCTCCTTAAGGTCATAGTAACTCTTTTTAATTAAGATATCTTTAATTTTACTTTTTTATTTTCTATTAAAATCAAAAACAAAAATGTATTTATTTCTTTTAAAATAGATTTTTACAAAATTGACACCGAGGCTCCCGTACAAGGCCGGTTAGGACCAGTGCTACAGGCAGCCCCGTTCCTACTTTCAGAGTTTAAATAAAGAAAAGAGAATAAATAATAATAAATTCGACTTAAAAACTTATAACTATGGTTAAATAATAAAAAGAAAATTAAATATATATACTATTAATATAATAATATATTATTAATACATAAACATATATTAATAAAGTAATAAAATATAATAATAACAATAATATAATGAATAAATAATAATAAATATTTCCAGACAGGTCACACAGCGCCATCTAGTTTCCGCGGTAAGCTACGAACCTTGTGTTACGGAAACTAGATGGTTGATAAACTACATATATTACTTTTTTTTTAATATATACATATTATACATATAAACACCCAGGCCGAGACAAATTATACAATGTACAACTTGCCCCCGGTGGGAATCGAACCCACGACCTCCCGAGTTCACGGCAACGTTTATTACCACTAGACCACGGAGGCGGTCAATAATAAAATGTACTCGTATTTATAAATCTAATCTAATCTGTTATTTTAACTTTAGCTTCTGAATGCACATTAGGGTATATATTCAATGATTGGTCTATGGTTTGACAGTTGAGATAGTCTATGTGTAGAATTTGTGTTTAGTAAGGTTTGGCAATTAATCATGAATCGTTTAATGCCAGAACTGATGGTAAGAGGCGCGCAAGGGCCATAAATATTAGCAACTGGAAACAGACACTCACGACTGTTGTGGCGATAGCGTGTAACTATGCAGCCACAACATCCCCGACACGTCACCCTCAGTCACGTGTCTCGGTGCATTCCTTTCCTAGTATGGTTGCACCGATCGATACGCTGGCGATGAGTCACGGAGAGTTAGAGATAACGGCCAGTTAAAACCCGAACTCGGACCGGTTACCGTCGACCGCTGTCCCGCGATTTAATATTATGAGTAATTAAATAAAAGACAATAAGTAGTTCTGATGTAGTGGTTTTATTAGTATTATGACCTATACACTCCCTCTACAGGATTTAGGACTCGACGGGACCTGGCATCCCTAGCTCGGTGCGTTCCTGGCCGCACTACAAGCTGAATCGCCAAACTGTCATCAGTCCCTAACACTATGCCAGCTTGACTGGACATGACGGCAATTCGAGCCTGATCCCGAAACGTGTGGATACGCTTTACTGGGTTTACAGGCACGAATGGTGGATACTTCCCCGCTCCTATTGAACCTATTGAACTCTAAAATCTTGACTTCTCAATTTCCAGCATTATTCCAATGAGAAATACATTATTCACACATTTGTTATTGATTTACAACACCACCGTTCCTCTCAGAAGCCGTCAGTCCCGGTTCTACTAATGGACAACTTGGAATCGTTAATATTTGCCATTAAATTTGACATAAGACCCTCGCCAAGTCTAAATTCTCCAGAACTCTTGTGTCCTAGGGGTGTGAACGTGATGATGGAATACTTACTCCATATAAGCCCTGAGCGTGTTCTGCATGATCATGTTTTTGGGGAAAACAGCCTTTGGGACCCCCACAGTGATCTCGCTGATGTCGGCAGCAGAATCCCAGATCTGACAGCAAATGCGGTCCAAAACTGGCTCGTAACTGTCAAAATAACATCAGATTTGTATTTTATTAATTTATCCATACTAACATATATACACATCTTCACGCCAGATCCCTTGCGGGGTAGGCAGAGACAATTGAGCTGCATTTGACACGATCACGACATACCTATTTCGCTTCGTCGGCATTCATTAACCTCTTCATACATGCCTGAGTCTTGGTCTGCCAGGGACTCTTTTACCCACAACTTTCGCATTATATATATCTGGTTCATCAATCTCTCTTCGCTCATCCTTTCAACATGCCCGAACCATAGGAGCATGCCTTATCTTATTTTTGTCCCTTGTTATTTGTCGACATTCATTAACCTCTTCATACATGCCCTTTGGTTACGAAGACTTTTTAATGCACCTTCAGACAGTGTTTTATTTATTTGATCGTGATATGTGAGTCTCGGTCTGCCAGGGCCTCTTTTACCCACAACTTTCGCATTATATACCTGGATCGTCAATCTTTCTTCGCTCATCCTTTCAACATGCCCGAACCATCGGAGCATACTAATATAATCACTACATATTATAAAATAAAGTCCTCCGCCGCGTCTGTCTGTCTGCCTGTTCCCGTTAAACTCTAAAACCACTGCACCGATTTGCATGTTGTTTTCACCAATGGATAGTGGTTCTCGAGATAGGTTTTAATATATAATTTGTTAAGTTTTTGTGAACATTAACAATATTTGTTGGAGGTGTCGGAAAAAAATAAGCCAAAATAATAATGTATGTTGGAATTGTGTATCTTATATAGGTCTACATAAAAGTCTGTGATGACATATGTCTTTTAAGGACAACATACTATATCTATTAAATACTTTTAAAAATAGGCAATTATAAAGCTGTAATTGGAAAGCTATTTAAACAAATACGATATAAATATACCTTAGAATCTCCTATTTATAGCAAAATAATCGTGTCACCGAGCAAATCCGGGTAAAACAACTAGTAAATAAGAAATCCCTGGCCAACCTTTCTCGCCAGGCGAAAATGATCCTTGTAATACTGGAATGTATATGGGGTAGATAAGGTCAAAATTTGGCAGAAATGGTCCTTGAAATACTGGAATGTATATGGGGTAGATAAAAGGTCAAAATTTGGCAGAAATGGTCCTTGAAATACTGGAATGTATATGGGGTAGATAAAAGGTCAACATTTGGCAGAAATGGTCCTTGAAATACTGGAATGTATATGGGGTAGATAAAAGGTCAACATTTGGCAGAAATGGTCCTTGAAATACTGGAATGTATATGGGGCAAATAAGGTCAGAATTTGGCAGAAATGGTCCTTGAAATACTGGAATGTATATGGGGTAGATAAAAGGTCAACATTTGGCAGAAATGGTCCTTGAAATACTGGAATGTATATGGGGTAGATAAAAGGTCAACATTTGGCAGAAATGGTCCTTGAAATACTGGAATGTATATGGGGCAAATAAGGTCAGAATTTGGCAGAAATGGTCCTTGAAATACTGGAATGTATATGGGGCATATAAGGTCAAAATTTGCCACAAATGGTCTTTGAAATACTGGAATGTATATGGGGCAAATAAGGTCAGAATTTGGCAGAAATGGTCCTTGAAATACTGGAATGTATATGGGGCAAATAAGGTCAGAATTTGGCAGAAATGGTCCTTGAAATACTGGAATGTATATGGGGCATATAAGGTCAAAATTTGGCAGAAATGGTCTTTGAAATACTGGAATGTATATGGGGCATATAAGGTCAAAATTTCCCAGAAATGATCTCTGAAATACAGGAATGTATAAGGGGTATATTAAATTTGGCAGAAATGGTCCTTGAAATACTCGAATTGATATGGGGTATAGGACCTTAAAATTTTAAACAATATGTGACGCTGTGGCCACCTAAAGGTTTCGTCATTGACCACTATATAACACGGGCAACGCCAATAGGTTAAATACTTACAGTGGTTTGTTCTTCATAGCGTGCATGCAGAGTTCCCCCCAGAGGTATCCCCCTACTGAAAACCCGTGAACAACCAGAGGACTAAAACCCTCGTTCACGGTCATAAACTTCAGCAGGTCACCTGCCACCAACTGAAAATAAACAATATAATTGTTCGTTTTAAGAGGCTTTTTTTATTAACAATTTAATGACTTAGACCATGTTAGTAACAATAAAAAAAATAAATAATAAAGCTTAGACCTATGTCCAGTGCTTGGCAAATGTCAGGCGTGTGCCTGGTCTGGCCGCAGAATTTGGTTACCGCCATCTATTGTTATTTGTGAAAACCATTTACAAGGCTAGCCAGTGAATGTTGCATTTCATTCGCCCGTGTTCCGCTTGATGGCGCGGCAGTCGTCGATAAGACAGCCGTGCTGCTCGCTTCGCAACAGTGTGCTTCGGACTATAGCTCGGATACGTTGGTGGGCCTTGTGTCCTCGGAAAGACCACCACCTCCACCTCTCTGGAGTACGCTCAAACCGCGCCACCCTAATGATAATACCGTGTCTTATCTCTTGTGTTGTCTCGCAGCTAACCTGAAGGCTGATGCGTAGCTATTGGAATCCTCGTCATTGCTAGTTCAAGTAAGTGGATTTTCTACAGATAATTCTAGACTTGGAGTAACTTTGTACTGCTGTGACCCGACCAGGTTTCTCACTGCTGGAGCCATCGAAGGCCGCGAACCAGCATTTAAAAAATCGAAAAACCGCTACAACAGTGCCACTTCGGGCAAGTGCCAGTATAATTGCCAGATATCCGCCAAGCAACACCTATGGATCCCCGCAAAAAAACATATTTGACTAAGTGCGATAGAAGGCTTCAACCTTCAGGAGCGCAACCTGCAGACCATCGCTGCATACCACTACCGTAGAATGACATGTAACCCATCCATATAAGCATCAGCAAACATGCCGGATGCACTGCAGCACCGTGGCAGTCCCAACAGCACCCTGATTGCAATGGACTCGCAGTGCGCTAAATGATTTTTGGGTGTAGCATTTAATTTAAATTATTATATTATTAATACGTAGGTAGAATCGTTTGCAACTATTCTCATACTAGAGCTTGTATGTATTATACAAATATATTAGTATCATCATCACGACCCTTTTGGGGTGGTCAGAAACCACGCTTATAAATAAGCAGATTCACATTTAGCCAACTTTGCTATAGGCCAATCATGACAAGTGGCAAGCTCGTCGATGTCTTCAGCGTACCATACTCGAGAAATATCACAAATAAATTAAATAATTATTAAATGTATTTATTTACATTAATAAATATTTTTTGACTTGAACCATTAGACCACGGAGGCAGTTATATTATTTAAAAAAATATATTAGTTTTTTTTTATTAAAATATACTAAGTAATTATTATTATTTTACGAACATTTAAACTTTCCAAAAATATTAAGTCCCGCTAGCATACCGTGTGACGTCATATCACAACGATTAACTTCTCATTCTCTCATTTAGTAGCGAGCGTTGTAGTATGACGTCACAAAACCCACGTCGAACACTTAAAAAATCTACATATCTTGGAAACTAATTAATAAATCTTTTTTTTTACAGGATTTTTCTTACACTGCAATTATTACCTATAATGGCATTTACAGAGACCAAATTTTGGGACAACCCATCCTTAAAAAAATCATTAGGTTGAGAGATTGGCTCTAATTATTGCTCAGTTGACCATTCGACAAAAAAAACCTTGGTCGATCATAGATGGCGCTATTATAGTTGTACACAATCATAAATCTTAAAAACACTAGTCATAAGGTCGATATTAGCTCGATGATTTTCTGAGTAGTCAGATTTAATAAAAAAAATAACAAAAAACAATTTGTATGAAAATATGCTATGTTAAATTTGACCTCGTTGGTTCCTGGTAAAGGTTGGATGAGGTGGCGGAAATACGACTGATGATGTATTACCTGTGTTCCCTTCATGGGCCACATAAGTTGCCAGGGAGTGCAGCTGACGGACAGCACGTCGAACCCCTGCTCCAGGTACAGTGTGGCATACTTCATCACGTGCTTGTGACGAGCGAGCAACCAGTTCACCATCACACATAACGGCTTGTCAAGCTGTTTGTCCAACCTTGAGGAAAGTAGTCTATTTTAGCTAAAGGTAAATAAGACCACCTCAAAGACTAGACTCAGAGACTCAAGTAATGTAGCGAAGAAAATTAAATTTCGGTAATTTAAAATTAATGATTAATTTATTGTTAAAGTTATGTTGTTTTTTTATTGTTCGATGGATGATGAATGAGATGATAGGGAAGGCAAAGGGTCTAGCCCATACAACCAAGTCTGACGTAATATATCTTTCTTTTTATGAGTTGATAAGGTTATCATCAAATTCCAGATGTTGCAGAACTGGATGTTTTTTTTGGAGTAACTCGCGGCATTATAGCCTAAACACGTCGTCGGGTAAAATATGGGAGTTAGCAGCGCGGGAAAACCGCAAAAAATATACTGCAACTTGTGCCCCATATTTAAAGTCCAATTTATCGTTTTCCATAATTATTCATATTGTAGCACATTATTAAACAAAACAACACCACTTTTGACTAACAATATCCACAGCAAATTAATTTACAAAACAAAAACTTGCACTTGACATGTCCGCGCAAAATGATTCGAAGGACTTTCCGTTGTTTTATTTATTAGTAAAAAGAGTATCATCACGACCGTTTCCCTTTCGGGGTGGTCAGAAACCACGCTTATAAAGAAGCGGATTCACTTTTAGCCAACTTTACTATAGGCCAATCATGACAAGTCGCAAGCTCGTCGATGTCTCCAGCGTACCAAACTCGAGAAATATCACAAATAAATTAAATATTATTTAAAGATATTTATTTACATTAATAAATATTTTTGTGTCCCGACCAGGAATCGAACCCGGTACCTCCGAGTCTAAATCCACGGACTTAACCGCTAGACCACTAAGGCAGTTTTATTTATTAAAAACTATTATTTGGAAATATCCGTAAATATTATTTTCTAAAACCTAAGTCTCTTTATTGGTGACCCCGACAATGAATGACTTAAACCTGCATTTATAAACAATATTAGGACTTATTAATAAAATTTCCCCAGAAATGGGGAATGTTGCTACCACAGAAACTGCATTTGCCACCTGTTTTTCATGGTACAAGTACACCTATATTTTTTTAATTTTTAGCGCGTGGTAGCTCGGTTGTAAGAACGCTTTTCTTAAATCCTACAAAGGTCGGTTTCAAACCCCTCCGGCATGTACCAATGAGAAATACACTTTTCTTACGTACATTTGTAATAGATTTACAACACCACCGTACCCGTACCTCGAAGAGCCCGCCTCTTGTACATAGTGCAATAACGTTTTTAAATAAATAAATAAATAAAATAATAAGAGCACGTTAAGCCGTCAGTCCCGGTTGCACTAATACCAACAAATTAATTGTCATTAAAAATTGACATAAATTCCTCGCCAACCCGTCTGGCCTTGTTGGCGAATGTAGGCCAAATTCTCCAGATATATGTTCTGGAAGGCCTATCTCCAGCAGTGGAGGTCTACGCTGTGTTCTAGGACCTGTGATAAAGGAAAACGCTTCGCTGTTTTTTAACCACATCCTTAATTGTTACATCACCTAAAAAAACAATGGTATCAAATAGTCAGTGAGAACCCTTAAGGACCACTTACTTCATAGTGACAGGGTCTGCAGTCAGCTTGACGTTGTCGTTGCTGATGTACTGCATGTTTTTGGTTATATCTTGGCTATGTGCGTTACGAACGTAGTCCACCATCGCGACGGGAGATGATAACAGCGGGCGGAAGAATACCTGAAAAGAGGTATGCATAAAGTTCTTTAAAGTTTAGACTTATGCTAGGTTCCAAATGATTGTATTCACAAATACTGTTTTTAACAAATACAAAATATATTTATTTTTGCATACTAATTGCCTATTTTATATACAATTTTGTATTATCAAAATTGTAATGTAGCCTAAATTCCAGAAATACGAGTATATTCTGGAAGGTTCATCTTTCGCAGTAGATGTTTAGGACTCTGAGCTGGGTGATGTTAAATATTGGTATATTGTATGAACGGAGGGCGTAGAGCGTTTTTCAACACGCTTTAGAATGTTTCGATAAACGCTACACGCTTTGCTCTTTTCGAACCACATCCTAACATGTGCGACATTCAATTAAGATAGATGATCGCGTGCAGACATTGCCATATGGGCCGACGTGATAACTATAGAACATACGTATGTTTTACATTGTAATGCAACGTATATACTTGTAACATGCAATTATAGTCAATACCAAGGGTTCTCAAACTTTTTCGGTCCGCGGCGGACTTACAGGTTTAATATTTTGTCTCGGCGCGGCGCGCGTCCCGAAGTTGTTAGTATTCAAAAAAAGGTATAAGAATACTAGGTAGATAGGCATCTAATTGCATATAATTAAAACATCAGAGAGGGTATCAACTATTACCGATCGTAAGTACCTATCACAATATAACATTTGAAAGAAAGAAAGAAATATATTTATTTGTCGCCAAACCATACACATAGCATAATATTTTTTTTTTTAAAACTATACAAAAATAAATAGTAAAAAGATTATGCGCAAAATAATTAGCCCACCAGCACATGTATAGCGACAAAAAGGCGATCAGCTCGGCGTCCCATACAACCTATAGATAGGCCATAGCGCCGATTTTCAGCCGCCGCCTTACGGATGGAAAGCACGTCACGGACACAGATGTACTTAAATACAACCTATTTAACACATACATTGCACGAATACACACATACATAATAATAATAACATCCCAGCCTTGCATAGTAAATGTGAACAAAGGTGGATTCAGGCATGCAGCTAGCATGCTCGCTGAGAAGCAATGAGCATTGATTTCAGTTTATTTTTAAAACCAATAACTGATTGCATCAGGCGAAGTGGTGGAAGCAGATTATTCCAGATTTTAGTAGCCGCATACCTGAAACTGCCACGAAAAGCAGACGTCTTATGTCTAGGACAACATAAGAGGTCAAAACTAGATCTAGTGTTGTGACGTTTGGGTAGTTTGGGCCATATCATTTTTTCATATTTAACAATAGCCTACCACGCCGTCAATCAGGCGAAGGCGGCCCGAGCTATGATACGTTCTGAATTGCAGCTTGTCGCTTAGGCATAAGGTCCAGATCTATAAGCTGTTCATCCGTTCCCGTCTCACCTAAGCTGCGCCAGCACCTGGCACCAACTTCTGGCCAAGATCCAAAGTAATCTTCGGAGCGCCATGGTTCGTGCGTAATTTCGTCATAGCTCGAGATTTGAAAATTCATTCTAAGGCCGACAACGGCCTTCCTGGAGGAGAGCTGAAGTAGTCAAACCTAGACCTCTTGGGTTTGTAAACTACACGATGCTGTTATACCAGTAAAGGCGCCTAGCACCAAAAGTGCATTAATTACCAGGGTGGTTACCCGCTGAGATCCTATAGGGAAAGCCTATTAGCCACCCGGGCCAAAACAACGATACTTTTATTCACTAGGTTCTCTCCACCAATACAAATTATATTAGAAAATCATGTCATTTACAGATTCGTTACAGTAGAATTCTCTTTTAGACACGCCTTGCAGTTCAGTGACATTGTAAGTATAGAATGCAGTATGCATTCCGGCACTTTAAAACACAACCAGTATAGTGATAGGGACTGACGTTTCTTTAACAGCTCTCTCTCTCTCTCTTTAATATGTATTTTTCTTTAATTCTATCCCTATGTTTGCATCTTGTTAAAGTTGATGGGTTCTTTCAAAAAAGATGTAGGTACACGTTACGAACAAGAACAGTATGCCTAGTGTGACAGTGAAGTTTCGTAAACGCAACTATAGTAGTAGAGTTTTTTTACTGAATTTTCAATGTTCATTGCCTGTTATTATAGCCAAACTTGCAATAACACGCAATGTAAAATAAAAAAACGTAACTACAGCAGTTACGTTTTCCGAAACTTGCATTTTACACTAAGCACACTGATGACATTTTGCTATTTTCCATATACCTACAATCAATGATGACCCTTATTGTCTACAATGTCTGATAAATTTCCTAGATTGTTTCTTTTGTTGATGTTCATTTTGGTCAAGCGAGTTTTACTACGGAAATAGTGAATAATTAAAAGTAAATAATATTAACATAAAATACATAAATCAAACTTAAAACTACATGTAAATCGGCTCACGCGCACACAAATAATCATTTTATCGTGTGAAGTAATTGTAGGTTACAAAAAGGACACCTTTGTCGTCCTTGGTAAATGTCAAAGAACTTTTTGTATAATTTCATTTGGCATTCGCTCAAATTACGTCACGTGACATCGTACGATCGCATCACACGATGCATTATTATCAGTTTTAATAAAATTTGTAAATAACACTGAAGGCCAGCAAAGGCCAAGATTTAGACTCAGAGGTAACGGGTTCGATTCCTGGTCGGGACACAAAAATATTTATTAATATAAATAAATACATTTAATTCAAATTTAATTTAATTTGTTATATTCTCGAGTATGGCTGGAGACATCGACGAGCTTGCCACTTGTCATGATTGGCCTAAGTATATTAAAGTTGGCTAAATGTGAATCCGCTTCTTTATAAGCGTGGTTTCTGACCACCTTTTTGCCAGCAAACTGTATCCTAATCATCATCACAGCCCTCTGGACATCCTGCTGGAAATGGGCATTCCAGAACATTTCTAGTGAATTTGTCCTACACTCTCCACGCTGCCTGGCTGGTCAGTCGAGTTGACGGGTCCATAAAGTCAATGTTAATGACATTTTTAGCGAGATCCAAGAATTTGATCAACCACTGACGATTGACATCAGTCCCTACCATTATACCAGCCTATCAAGATGCTCTTTCACACTTCACTTGAAATATTCCAGGTTATAAAATCAAATCCACAAGTTAGAATTAGTGGAACCGAGACCAACGGCTTAAACGGGAACAGCGGTGTCGTAAATCTATGACAAATGTACCTATGTAAGAATGCGTGCCTACAACCGAGCCACCACCGCTCCTAAACTAAATCATCTTATAATCTGGAGCGAAGATTGCAAAAGCTATTTCATGTCATCATAGTGGTAGGGCTAGTGGCTGGTGTTAGTTGCTATATAATACTTACTTGGTCAATTTATGATTAATACAATAACTTAAAAAGCGTTTTATTATTATTATTTTGTTCACATTAAGCACAAAGCAAAATTTAAATAACTTAAAATTCGAAAAAAAACACAAATAATTTTTTACTATTATATTGTACGTAAACACAACCTATGCGTTCTAGATAAAAACTAATTATAAATTATTGGATGTTTTACTATCTTGTGTATTATGTGTATTCAATAGGTATCATCATTAGACGAAATTATTAATCGTTATCAATCTCAGTTACTAACTATGCGATAATCTGCATTAGTAATGTATTTTTTTTTTAACTACCACCTGTGACTATATGAGTGTGTGTGTGATCGTTACATTAATGGGTAAGTCTGTTTTTTTGCAGTCGAATAGAGACCGGAAGATAATTCCAGAGATGACGTTATAACGACAAAAGACTTGGATGCAAAGTTTGTGTGATGAGAGGGCATTGCAAGGACTGAGTTTTTTTTTTTATATTTTTTTATTTCGAGCCCATATATAGCCCCATCGAAATTTAACCTAAATCAACAACAATTATCAGTTCTCCATATATATGCTTTTTCTTATTATATATTTTTTTTAATATAGAAAAAAACTACACATAAGCAAAACAAAATGATGAAAGAAAGGTAAAGGTAGTGTGAACTCTATATAACGACACTGAAGGTACTGTGCCTTTTATGGCGTTATAAAGAGTTGTTAAATGGAGAGACGAAAAATCAGAACTGGAAGTCAAGCTAAACCAACAAAAGCCAATAGATTTCGACGCTTTAGGGAGTTTGTTAAATCTAGTGACGTTACATGTAGTTTACACTGTATTTAAAATAATGAACAAAGCTATAAAATTACCAATATTGAGTTGGATGTCAATAATAACATAATACTCGTACACTGTACGGATCTGAAAAAGGTCGCTGGCTTGTTGACAACGAAAGTAACACATTTTGGATTGTGGGCATAATTTGAATAAATTAAAACATGTGTATGAATGATGGTGATGAATCCAAGCAAAGCCGTGGAATAAACTTACATAAAAATGATAAATAGTTATAAATTTAAAGGATTAACGAGACATCAATTAAATTTTATCTTTATACGTATAATTAAGTAATAAGTAATTAATTTAAGGTAAGAATTAAATTTTCGTAACTATGATCCGCCGAGTATTTGGGCATTTTCAGAATTGATTATTACATAGGTACTTGGTTTTTTTTTTCATTCATGACAGCCCCTAGAACACAGCGTCCTAAACCTCCACTACTGGAGTTGGGCCTTCCAAAACATATGTATATCTGGAGAATTTGGCCTACGCTCGCCACGCTGGCCAGACGGCTTGACGAGGATATGATGTCAATTTTTTATGACACTTTATTAACGATTCCACAAGTTGGCATTAGCGGAACCGGGACCGACAACTTAACGTGCTCTCCGAGGCACGGGAACGGTGGTGTTGTAAATCTATGAGTCCTGGAAGGCCAATCTCCAGCAGTGGAGGTCTAGGACGCTGCTGTGTTCTAGGGGCTGTAATGAATGAATGACAAAATATTTAAACAGAAAAAAATATCTTTTAACCAGCAAAATATTTAGGATAATTCAGGATCCCACTTCTTTTAAACCTCACTTACTTTAATCCTCACTACTTTTAGACCTCACTTACAAACAAACCTAACACCCGGTAGTGGAACCTTTATAAAACTTACTTGATATTCTGTGCAATTTAATTTTGTTGTATAAAGTGTCGTGTTAATATTGTTTTTAAAAATTCTGTATATCTAGTTTTATTTTTAGACTTCTAAGGAGAGCATGTGTCAGTGGCATTGAAAGTTGAGCTCGAAAATCAAAATTATTGGACTTCCTACTCCGTATAACACTTAACAAGTTTTTATTTTTACTGTTCAGGAGAATGAAATTGAGAAAGTAAAATTTTTGCAACTTAGATTTAGTATAAAAAGCTGACTTACATTATTAACTGATGTCCTCAAGCCAAATTGTCCTCTATTGACAGCAATACAGAGTGCAGTTCTAAATGGTGACGCCATGATGAATTTCTAGTTCTGGAAATAACAAATTTTGTGAACATGTGAAACAAACTGCCAACAGATATTAGTCATCTGTAAATACTTAACAAAAACACAAAAATAGCTTTGACAATACATTATAAATTTGATACATTTTTTTTTTTACTTAAGACGTTTAACGCTTTATCATCCCTCTCGCTCGCACAATCCTACATTTACAAAGATTTTTCAAGTCTGAGTGTGCTCTTGAGAAATGTAATCTATCAACTTTTCTTTTTCAACTTTTTTGCAATTTTTCTGTCTAAAATTAGGTATAAACAAGTGAAAATATGTCATTAAAAACGGGTTGGTGAGGGTGTAATGTTTTTTTTCACTAGCACGCCACGTGACTGCGCCCACCTGATAGTAAATGGCGCGCAAGATCCATGACTGTTAGCAACTGGAATCAGACACTCGACTGACATCAGTCCCTAACACTATAGCGGCTTGACAGGGTTTATCGGCACAAACAGTGGATATTTAAATTACCACCATCAGTCTGCCTACCACCTATTTGTTGTTCTCATTGAAAGTATGTGCCATTTGCAATGATGTCAACTTTTTTTTTTACTTTCAAGGAGAACTATTGTAAGCTTGCCATGGTGATATTTATACAAAAATAACACTGCTTGAAACTAGACTTACATAAAATTCATTAACGGTACCACAAGTTGTTTTTAGTAGAACCATGATTGACGGCTTAACTTGCTCTCTGAGGCACGGGAATGGTGGTAATGTAAATTTATGACGATCTTATGTAAGAAAAGTATTTCTCAATGGTTAATGACAGGACTTTTTTTTGTTAGTTAGAAATGCGATCTTACAACCCAGCCACAACTGCTGGCTATTTGTATTTATATTAGTTAAAATAATATGATAGCTTAACATTGTATTATGCAGGACTAGATTGTATGTATGACCTTGTTTTTTACTTTACAATTAACTCTGGCTATTTATACAATATCCAAGAAACAAACTTTTTGTGAATATCATTTATTAACAGACTTCATTTGTAATACCTATTTATGGGGTCAAAGTGCATATGCAATAATTACACATTTTGTTTTGATAACGGATTTTGGAGCTATAAATGACTCAGATTTTGTCTGGGCTCTAAGCTTGCCTTGTTATTATTAATATTATTGATTAATAGGCAAGCCGCCCATTACCGTATATATATTATATGTATGTATTATTCATACATATAATATTATAATTTTAATTAAAATTCATACATGTCGTATTCATACCGTATTTCGACAGGAAATACATACAAATGCATATAGTTTGTCTCACACAAGTGTGCTATGTATGGTGTAGTGTAAGCCGTTTGTCATGAATTGCATTGAATGAGTTATGTGTTTTGGCCATCGAAAGAGAAAACATCCCATATTGGTTACTAGAAGTTATGACAACCCTACTGATATGCCTATATTAGGCACAAATGTAAAGTTTATAAAATTGACAGTTATAATAATTAAATATATTATTATACATCAACATTTAAACATAACATGTGACCTGAAGGTTTTTTATACACTGGCAAAGCCGGGTCAAACAGGTAATAATAAATAAGTTGTCGAAAAACGTTATTATTATTATTGATTAATAGGCGAGCAGCGCATTGCTGATATGCCTATATCAAGCACTGGTGTAAAATAGTCAGTTATCACTATAGTCTATGTCAATTGTCACTAGCCACTTGTCCAGTTTGTTTTTAAAAGTGTTTACAGTTGGGGACTTCAATGTGTCTTCTGGTATTTTGTTCCACATATTCACAACTCTGTTATTCATAAAGTGATATTTCACATTTGTATTGCTGGATTTTCTCATCAATTTCATCCCGTGATCACGAAGGGGAAATACCATTGTGTTCAACTATCATTTTGGCTAGGTGAGGGCATTTATACCTTCCTGTTAGAATTTTAAATGTCTCAATTATATCTATATAATGTGCATAAACAATTTTGTTTTTTTTTCTACTATTATAACTTGTGACCTTACGCCCACCTGATGTTAAGTGGCGTGCGAGGTCCATGATTATTAGCAACCGGAATCAGACTCTCATGACTGACATCAGTCCCTAACACTATGCCAGCTTGACTGGGCATGACGGCAAATCTAGTCTAATCCCGAAACGTGTGGATACTTTTACTGGGATAAAACGGTGGATACTTCGGCAGACTGGGTAAATTACCACCATCAGTCCGCCTACCACCTATTAATTATCATTTTATATAATTATTACTTCTCAGGAAAATTGTAGTGAGTACTAAGGATATTTATCAGAATGTTGTGCTTCCCTTTGTTGAGTATGACACAGAGTAGTTTAAATATCTACCTATTTAGTATAATCATAGTATTTAGTGTAATAAATAATCTAATTAGATCGACCGGTTGGTACCTATATTTTTTCTATCATCTATCTATGAATAAGAATAGGCTTACCTTGGTAATGAATATATTAAATCGATGTGCTATCGTACGATAGTCCCGGAATATAATTATCTTTCGTATTTCTTCGCTATTGCATTTTTAATTAAGTGTCCTCGTATCAATTTGTCCCAGTTTCCACTTCAGACTACAAAGAAACCATACAAGCTGGTTAGAATTACATTAACAAAATTATGAATAAATAAAACAGGATTAAATTAAACAAAAAAACAAAATGAGACGATTGAAGTTTTTGTCCAATATAAATAAATAAGAATAACAAAAAACTCGAACCGGTGCGTGACCTCGGGTAGGCAAGCGACGATTGAATGAAATGATTCAATGAACGAACATATGAAATAAAGCAAAGTTTATGGTGATTGAAAGGAAGGAATAATTTTTTTTGTCACTAACTTTTATATCATATGACAGTAATAATTTATTTGAAGTACATTAATATTCATTAAATGTAAATTAAAAGCTGCCTAAATAATAAAATTTTAAATAAACGAAACTAAAAATAAAAAATGTCCTCTAGAGCCGTCCCATCCGAGATAGTCCCAAGGAGACTGGCAACATTTCCCCTCTGTATAGCGAGGCTAATACGCTGGCAGAAATAATTGCCAGCATTCCTGTCTCCAGACCTATCTGTCAGCCGGTTTACAACTCCTTGGCCAAGTGCCTCGCTGACGGTCCCCATTTGTATTGTTCCTTGGTCCCCATGGGCCAATCGTCTCGACCCCAAACGGCGCAAATTCGAAACCGTTACCAAGGTTGGCGTATTTGCGCAATTTGAGGTTCTCCGCAGACGAGGCCGCCTGGATGTGAGACGGAGCTAATGTGTCTACACACGTCGCATCCCACACCAGAGACCTGCCAAGTTAAACAAAATTAAACATTTAATTAAAAAAGAACTACACTACACTTTAGTGTGGATTAATCTAAAAATATTTAATATAAAATTTGTAAAGGTAGATTTTCATTATTCGTCTATACTATTTCAAAATACAATTTTAAAAAGTAAAAAAAAAACAAGCCCAAGGGTTTCGTCGCCAAAAAATTTTATAACCACTTAACTGCACCATTGAAATAATTTAATATATTTTATTACGTAGCTACTTTAGCAGTCGGGTTTTTATTTATTAATAAATGAAATACTGAATTTTGCTTAAAATGTATGAAAACCATAGAGTAACGCCGAGTTAAACAACTTTCAAGCGAAATAAAGTAAAAAATAGTGCTTAAAGCGAGAGACGAGTTAAACATAGGGTTAGTGTAATAAAATTATAGCGTTCCTGACATTATTTGTACCCAAGCAGGCAGGCAGGCTTTTTACTCAACATTGGTTCGTACACTCCTTGATCGAAATACACTGACCATGGCGGTGTGCCCTCTTCTCGGAGCCCGGACTGTCCACCCACACCAGTGCCGGTGTGAAAGACCGTGGAACATCTCGGACACCATGGGCTTTCTTGCGGTAGAAGTGCTGGCCGCATTGCTCATCACGCTGCTCTGAACAACATTATCCGAAGGGCTTTTGTCACTGCTGCAGTACCTGTGATCGTAGAACCCTCTGTGATTGCGCGAAACGATCAAGAGACCTGACGGCATGACTGTTGGGCCGAGGAAACTTGGCAGGTCTCATCTTGGGACTATCTCGGATGGGACGTCTCTAGAGGACATTTTTTATTTATAGTTTTTTTTATTTTTTAGGTGGCTTTTAATTTATATTTAATGTAAATATTTTTTTTTTTAAGGAGTAAATTTATGTCTACAAAATAACAATAATAACAAAAAAATACAGAAAACTAAATATATAAAATCATCTAACATTCATTCACATTTAATCATTCATTCGTTCCTTAAAACATACCAGTATGCCTACCTGTCATTCCGATACGCGATAATAGTAACCTAAGCACGCTTAAAGATGTTCCGATACGCGCCTAAAACAGAGCAGTGTGCTTAGTGTAAAATGCAAGTATCGGAAAACGTAACTGCTTAACTTATTTTGATCTTTTAAAATAACTTGCCGTGTTACAGACATTTTTTTTTCACTTCCTACTTAAATATTAATTATAGATTTGTTTAAGAAGTAATATAGAAACAGTATAAACGAATTACAATATAACAAATATACATCTCTCGGTTTGTTCATCTTTATATGTGTAAAGTTTAATATTATTCACTTATTTTGGTAATTTAAAATAACTTGCCGTGTTACAGACATTTTTTTTTCCACTTCCTAATTTAATATATAAGCAACGCATCCGGTTAGATGATACGTACTCGGACTGGTGTCCGGTTACTGCTGGTGTCCCGCAAGGTGGCGTGTTATCTCCCTTGCTCTTCTCTGTTTTTATAAACATGATCACTCAGGTAATACATCTGATACTACCATCTGTACGCCGACGATGTCCAACTTTCGCTTCACTTCAAGATGGACGATATACAAAATGCTATTCTCAAAATGAATAAGGATCTTGAAGCTATTAAAATACAGTCACAAAATTTAGGTCTACTGGTAAATCCTTCGAAGACGCAGGTGATGATCGCTGGCTCGAGGCAAATGCTGTGCAAACTGGACCATATAACTTTTACCCCATTAATGTTTGACAATGTGTCACTTCCTTTTTGTCAGCATGTGAAAAACCTAGGACTTCACATAAGCAGTGATCTCTCCTGGAATCACCACGTCTCCGAAATTTGTAAGAAAGTTCATGGCAGCATGCATTCGTTGAAACGCTTACAATATTTTATTCCTTTTAAGGCAAAGTTAATGCTAGTCAGTTCGCTGCTTCTTCCCATAATAGACTATGCAGATATCTGCTATCCCGACGTCACTGAAGAGCTACTGAACAAACTCGATCGTCTGCTCAATTTATGCATCCGCTATGTATACGGCTTGCGTAAATATGATCATATCTCTCATTTTCGTAATCAGTTGAAATGGCTCAATATCCGCTTTCGAAGATCTACCCATCTCCTCGTGTCTCTGTATGGTATCCTGAACAACCCTCATGCGCCTGCATATCTTAAATCCCGTTTTGAATACATGTGTGATACTCACAACCTTCCACTTCGCTCTTTACATAACAACCAACTTAAAATCCCATCCCACTCTTCTAGCAGATATTCAGATTCGTATACTGTGTCTGCAGCCCGCCAGTGGAACAGGCTACCACTCGCTATTAGACACGCGCCGTCTGTCCACGTTTTTAAGCGCTTGGTCACTGCTTTATTTCTAGACAAACAGGAGTCGTCATCAGGCTAAAAATATATATTTGGCATAATATATATGTGTATATACGTTTATTTATAGGTATATGTGTAATTTATGTAACAGTGTACAGTATTCCCAAATTAATAATGCACATACAGATCTTCGCTAATTGTCGTATTCCCGGAAACACCCGAATCATTGAATCGTAAGAGCCCTAAACAATGCACTTGCATTTTGCACCTTGTGCGAAAGAAATAGAAGTCAATATCATGAGTACACAATCGAAAACAATTCGGGCAGTGTTTTTTTGTTTTTGTTTTTTTGGCGGTGACTGCACGTGTTCTCTCTGTGTGGAATTATATAGAGCTGCTATTACACACCCTTCTTGGTTTTGTTTTCAAAGGTGAATTTAATTTCAACTTTAATTATCTTATTTAAATAGTTTATTTGACAATTGCTTGTCTGTCTGACACAGGCAGAGATTTTATATTTAAAGGAGGTCACTACAGTACTATAAAATTTTCGAAGTAAATCAATCCAACAAAGATTGTAGCATATTCGTGTGGTTTTCCTCGCTATTTACTTACATGGAATTATCGAATCAAATTTTGTTACTGATAAATCAATATTTATCTCTTTTAGCACAAAACACATAATTCTACTAAATTATGCATAAAGAAAATGCACTTAACCACTCTATATACATATCGTCTTCCGACGCTCGGGGAATACGATCGTTGCCGAACAGTGACGAAGATTTCTATGCGCATTATCACTTTGGGAGAACTGTAAGTATCTATTAGTATATTCTATATTGTTAACTTGATATCAGCACTACCCTTAATCTCACACTCTCTAGCTTAGGTTACTATTATCGCGTATCGGAACGACAGGTAAATTTTAAAGCCATAAAATATTGACCGAACGAAACTATCTGTCAATGTCGAATATGCTCGGTGCATGCACGTGTGTGTCTGTTTATAGTATTAATTTTAATTATTTTTTGGATAATTTACCTGTAATAGTTATTAATAATGGATGAAAATGATTATAAGGAGTTTAAAGAAATTGGTGTAAAGCCTTGGCTGATCAAACAACTACACTCACTTGGTAATTTGTGACTTTTTAGTAATTTTATATTACTTAGTTCTGATCTGCTTTATGTTTTTATTATATATTTTAGGTGTAAAATCTCCTACACCCATTCAAAAGGGTTGTATTGCTCGTATATTGGCTGGCGATGATTGCATAGGGGCTGCCAAGACTGGATCTGGCAAAACTTTTGCGTTTGCCCTTCCTATGTTACAAAACTTAGCCGAGGATCCTTACAGCATATTTGCTTTGGTTTTGACTCCAACTCATGAACTGGCCTACCAAGTGAGTAAACTTTATGTATATTTTTTTTTTTTAAGTAGTTGTCTTGACAGGAGATAAATTTCTTAACATTCCATGGATTTACTTTAAACAAATCAATCTATTCCAAACAAATAAGAATTTATGTTGAGTGTAGGAGTCGCAATAACTTGAGT
The DNA here is from genome assembly GCA_910589645.1 of Tinea semifulvella. Lineage (NCBI taxonomy): Eukaryota > Metazoa > Arthropoda > Insecta > Lepidoptera > Tineidae > Tinea > Tinea semifulvella. The sequence goes on along the minus strand of OU342592.1, from coordinate 12,191,442 downwards.
AACATATACATAGCAAGTACACACACACGGTAAAACAAACAAGTAACTTTTAATTGCTTCCATGGTATAGCGATTAAATCCGTGGATTTAGACTTGGAGGTACCGGGTTTGATTCCTGTTCGGCTCACAATAATATTTATTAATTTAAATAAATAATTTTAATTAATATTGAATTTATTTGTGATATTGAATTTATTTAGTACGCTAGAGACATTGAAGAGCTAGCTACTTATCATGATTAGCCTATAGTAACTACGTGGTTTCTGACCACCCCGGAAGGTAAACGATTGTGATAATGATACACTTTCTAGTAGATAAAATCTCTTTGTCCCGTCCAAAAACAAAAATTATAGAAATTGAAAAAAAAAGTTTTTCCCCTAATGAAATTAAATTGTCAAATATAAAGCAACAAATCATCGCTTCACGCGGAAATCATCATTAATCACTACTTCATCCCATTTGCAGTTGAAACGATGGATCTGTGGCCCGAGGAGGCTCTGACATTTTCTTGTGAGCTTGGGGAAAATCTCCGATTGGCGACGGGTGACCCTTTAAGTAGAGAGTATTTTTCTCAAAAGGTCAGCCTCGCCGTCCAAGGGGGGAACGCAGCGAGTGTCCTCAGCACACTACGTTCATCGGACGGTTTTTTTTTAAATGTATAAAATAAATTGAGGGTATTGCTAAACTTAACAAGAATATTCTAAAAAAATATCTATCTCTACCTGGAGGGGTACCCAAAACGTCTGCTGTATATTTTTTTTGATATTATATTTAATTACAAGCTTCCAAGACAGCATTAACGGAATCATACAGTATTTGGTTGGGTAGGGAGAGGAGTAGAATTGTGCATAGTGAGCATATTATTGCGCAATAAAATAAAAAAGGAGGCCTGCTTTTTAAACCAGCCTATTCTAACTGTCGGTCGCAAGCCCGAGACACCATTCTTCTAATCTTTGACCCACACACGATGGACCTGGCACCTGCCCAAAGAATCCATGGAATGCTTAGAAATTTGCCTTCTTCCATTTTAACTAAATATTTTTATTATTTCTCTTTTAGATTGCAGATCAATTCAGTATCCTGGGTCAGCCGTTAAATTTACGAGTTTGCATTGTAACTGGTGGGTCGGACCAGCTGGAGGAGTCCTTGAAGTTGGCGCGCAAACCACACATAGTGGTAGCAATGCCAGGAAGGTTGGCAGACCATATCACTGGCTGTGATACATTTTCACTGAAAAAGATTAAGTACCTAGTCTTGGATGAAGCTGATAGGTAGGTCTTAGAAATGATAGATTGGGGACAAAACTTGTTTGTCCCAACAGTCAGATAATGCCTTATCATTGACGATTGTTATTTGCAATAAAGGTTTTAATATTAAATTAATAACATAACACCATTCGCGTGTAACCGGCTGTACGGCTAACATCGTAACTAGTTGCTCCTACATTTTTAATTTAATTTAATAGCTAATAGTTTGATAGTTGTGATTTAATCTATTTAATTAATATTATAACTAAAAATTGAATCTTATTGAGTTATGAAAAAACTTTAAATTTGTGTGTGGTTTAGTGCAAAAGTGTATTATAGTGCATATAAAAATACTATGTAAATCAGTAGTACCCACATCCTAAATTAATCGGCTCAGTGACTTGAACAGCTTGCATATTTTTGCATCACTGACATATGAACGGATAGGTCAGTCCACTAGGCTTGTGGTTTCATATTACTCCAGTGGTCGGTTCGAGACCGCGGTTCGGCGTGTTTGTTTTTTTTCTTTAATTTCTTACAAGAAATAATTGTATTGTGACATCTGAACACAGGAAGAAAAAAAAAAAAAAAAAAAAAAAAAAAAAAAAAAAAAAAACATTAATATTGTTCTTATAAGTATTATTAAAAACAAGAAATAATATGGCTAATAATGGAGGCTAATAAGGATGTTCATTAAAAATAGCAAGAGGCGAAAAAGTTATGGAGTGTTGTTCTTGTAACTCATCATTTCATTTACTATGCTTGGGTTTGAACGAAAATAGTACGCAGAAGCTCACTGCTAATGAGAAGTCTGAGTGGGTCTGCCCTGATTGCATAAGCAAACGTAAGAAAGGTGGTGACAACTCAGACACACCAGTGAAGTCAACAAGCTCTCGATTAATGACACCTGACCCTGCTGTCGTCGTTGGTATTTTGAGTAATGAATCTATAGTAAATAAAAATACAGATGTATTAAGCGACATGGCCGCAAAACTCTCTCTGATTCAAGATCAGCTTAATCAACTCACTAATCTTCAGTCAGATGTAAAAGAAATAAAAAATGAACTTGCATCTATAAAGAATTCTTTAAATGCGAGAGTTCTGGATTTGACTAATAAAGTAGATATCTTGGAGGGACAGTTGATTCAGGTGAAGGAAGTGAATGAAATAGTTACAAATCTAAGACAAAATGTTAATCAGTTTACGGAGGACAATAATCAAAGAGAACAATGGGCCCGGAGATCTAATATTGAGATAGTTGGCATTCCAGAAAAAAAAAATGAAAATCTGTTTGAAGTTGTTGGCAAGTTGGCTAATATATGTGGATTTCCACTGAATGTCCAATATGATATTGATTTCGTTACTCGTGTGGCACCAAGAGATCTAAATGGCAAAAATGTTAAGCCTATTATAGTAAGACTTTTATCGCGTTATCGGAAGGACGATTTTCTAACTCTGCTCCGTAGATTGAAGGGCCTTACAACGGCTGCTCTGGGATTTGATGGCCAAGAAAATAAAATCTTTATAAATGATCATCTAACCAGTCGTAATAAATTTCTTCTTCGTCAGGCAAAAATTGTGGCCAAAGAGAAAAATTTTAATTGGGTTTGGGTTAGAAACTGTAGCATCATGGTTCGCCGAAACGACTCAACTCCCATAATATATATCAAAAATGCTGAGGATTTAAACAAGATCAAATAGGCGTTGCATTTAACGGCATCTTTATTTTTTTATCGCTTAATTTTTTGTCATTAGGTCTTATAGTTTTTTATTGTAGTTTTTGCATGTACTTATTTAGCATATTGTCATTTAGCATTTTAAATCATTATACTTTTTCTCATAAATACAAAATTATTATCATTGGTTTAGCACAGCGAGAAGCATGGGTTACTCATATATCATTAAATATTTTTTTTAACATTATTATCATCTTTGGTGCACTATTATATTTCATGAACTTCAAAAGCCATTATTTGTTGTATATTTATGTATTGCAATGTAGTAATCAACTTACCATATTGCCTATAGCAGGGTTGCACAGACTTATTAATACTAGGGGCCACTCGGCCAAATCATGAACTGATAGCGGGCCGGCCGCCAGAAGTAGGTATAGGTAGTTAAAGACAATAAAGAATTGATAAAAATTTATTAAAATTAAAAAAGAAATTATTAATTTGAAGCGTGGCACTGCATAGTGCTTACAATCTTTTTTATATTTGGCTCAAATTTACTTGTAGCAACACGTAAAACTGCTTCCAAACTTTCATTTGCAAGGCGGTTTCGATTTTTTGTTTTATTATTATTTAGTATTGAAAAAGTTTGTTCACATATATAGGTAGAACCAAATAAGCTGGCACATTTCAGAGCGTTTATGCGCAACTCTTCGTACATATTTTTATCAATGCAGCGGTAAAAGTTCAGCAAGTCTCCTTCGTTGAATTTGTTGCGTAAATCTTGGTCATTTTGAATGTCGATAATTTCTAACTGCATTGACTCTGGCGCATTTTCAACTGAAATAGTGAAAGGATTGCTGAATATGTCCAACAGAGGTTTCACTTTTTTAAACTCCGAAAATCTGTCTTCAAAAGATTGAATCAAAATATCTAGCTTTTCTACATAACTGAAATTAATCGCAGTTTTGTTGAATTTTTCAGCCATTTTCTTATAATTCGGAAAATGATTATAATTTCCAGAATTCAATTGTGATCTGAAAAGTGTCAGCTTGCATTGAAAGGATGTTACATGAGCATAGAGCTGGGATATCAGTTGATTTTTGCCTTGAAGCCGTGTGTTCAAGACATTCAAATGATTTGTAATGTCAACTAAATAAGCTAAATCACACAACCAATCAGGATTTTTAAGTTCCGGGACATCCCTTTGCTTTTCCGCCAGAAATATTCCAATTTCTTCTATTAAATTTAGAAATCGTTCCAGTGTCAATCCACGACTTAGCCACCTTACTTCTGTATAATACAGTAAATCTCCGTATTCGCTTTCGATGTCATCAAGGAATTGTTTGAATTGTCTGTGATTGAGTCCTCGTGATTTTATGAAATTTACAGTCGAAACTACTACTTTCATTACATTTTGAAATTCATTTTTTTTAGAACAGAGGGCTTCCTGGTGTATAATGCAGTGAAACTGCATGAGATCTTCAGTGTTTATGTTTTTTTCTTGCAGGTGCTTTTTCAGCAAAGTAACTAGCCCGGAATTGATACCAATCATGGAAGGAGCACCGTCAGTCGCAACTCCCGATAACTTAGATAAGTCCAAATCAGTTTTTGAAAACTCGTCCAAAAGTCCATTGAGTATATCAACTCCTTTGGTTTGACCTTTCAATGAACACATTCCTAATAAATCTTCGAAGACTTCAAAATCTTGAGTAACACCTCGTATGAATATGAGAAGTTGAGCTGTGGAACTAATATCAGTCGATTCGTCGAGTGCTAATGAAAAAAATTCCATGATCTTAGTTTTTTCAATTAATTGTTCCGCAATATTACCTGACAAGGACATAATTCGTCTTTGGATAGTCATACGATTCAGTTGAATTTTCTCAAACTTTTTTGCTGCTTCTGGACACATTTTCTTAGCGGCAATTTCCATGCATTCTTTTACAAAATCGCCATCATTGAAGGGGCGACTTCGCTTTGCTATCATTCGAGAAATTTCATAACTAACTTCTGTAGCCGTTTCTGAATCTTGAATGTGTTTTGTAAACATAGCTTGCTGACCAATAAGCTCCCGTTTTAAAGACAACATTTTTTGCTTTCTTAATTCGCCTGTAAACTTGGTAAAAGAAGGATGCTGCGTTTCATAGTGCCTTTTTACATTATAATCCTTTGCAATCGCAACAGAATTCTTGCAAATTAAACAAACGACTTTGTTATGCGACCATACAAAAAAGTATTTCTCAGTCCAAATTTCTTGAAACTGCCGATTTTCATCTTTAACCTTACGTTTTTTACTAGGTCCTGGCTTCTCCATGTTGCGTTCTAATCCTGGCTAGGATTAACACAGCACCTAAAAACAATTACAGTACCCACTTAAATTACCTATCCTTTTTTAAATTATCAAAAATAATTGATTAAATATTATTTCTCAGAAATTTTAAGATTTTTATACAGATTTTATCTGAAATAATGACGTAATTATTACAGTTAGAGAAATTCTTATAAAAATAGTAATTTCTTTGTTTATTTTAATATTTAGCCAACATTAAAGCTAAATTTGATTAAAATTGATTAAATAGGTAGGGAAACACTTATTAATAACAGAGTTTTACTTACGTTTTCACAACACAATTATACACGGCACTTGACGGGTTAACACTGCAACAGGAAATCTACGTTGAATGTGGATCAAAATATATGACACCGGCTAGTCGAGTTAAAATCTACACTAGAACTATTGCCTCCCAAAAACACTAATAAACTGCACTTATTCTCAATCACTTATTACTTCGCTTTGTATTTTCGCGCTTATTTCTTTCTGTTGTTGACACTTCACTCAAATGAAAAGCGAACTGTTCGGCCGCTGCGGTTAACGTGATTTTTATACCGCGCAAACGACTCTGGAAGCTTCGTGTAGATACGCGAGCAATCGGGAATACGGGACTATATCTATCTCGCTTGCTCACCGCGCTAGAAAATTCTTGATTTCTATAGCGAGCGATGTTACTTGACTTAGCAATTTTGGGCGCTAGATTCAAATTGCGCGCGCGCGAGTTTCACATTACTTTTCGAACATATTTTTTTTTTGTTTTATTCTGGAATAGAATTCAATATTTTTCGAATGCACGAGAGTATTATTTTTGCTGTCGGCGGGCCACCAGTATTCGACCCACGGGCCGCATGCGGCCCGCGGGCCGCGGTCTGTGCATCCATGGCCTATAGTCTCTATACATTCAACTATTAAATATAATTTAGCAGCATTCTGCAGCGGGTTTCCCTTCTTAATTTCACACTCAATTCAAAATAAACCATATTTTGGTTTATTTATACTTATATATAATTGAATGATGGCTTTGTCTATTATATACCAAAATGTCCGTGGTCTGCGGACTAAAACTAATATTTTCTTTAGAAACCTGCTCAAATGCAATGCTGATGTTATCTGCTTAACTGAGACCTGGCTAAATTCAAGTATATTTGATACTGAAATATTTGACTCAAGGTATATTATATACCGCAGTGATAGAGATTATGAAAATCGTGACGAGAACTTTGGTGGTGGTGTATTGATTGCAGTTCGCCAAAGCCTTAGCGTCTTGCCAGGAGATACTGTGGCCGGTTCACCAACGTTTGTGACTGATGCGGAGATTATCCACGTAACTATACCTATTAAATATGGTTCGATTAAAACAAAACTTAGACTATATTGTTCTTATTTTCCACATAGTAAGGAACAACTCAAATCACAGGTTGCATTTTATGATTTTCTTTCTGATTTTTATATACAACACCCTGATGATACCTATTTGATGTTGGGTGACTTTAATGTTACTTATGCTAGTTGGTGTATTTCTACCTTAAAAGCTAATAGACCACTGCTGATTACTGATGTTTCCAAGAATTTAAATGATCCGTTAGTGGCAGCTCTTAAAAACTTTTTATCAGTAACTGGTTTTGGTCAGTTTAATAATATTACCAATGTTAACATACGGTCTTTGGATCTGGTAATAGGTAATATATGTGAGTGTAAAGTTGAACATTGCAAAGAACCATTAGTCAATGAAGATTTGCATCATCCGTGCTTGTATGTTACTGCAGCTATCTCGGTTAAACATGCTAATCTTCGATCAGCCCCACGGTTGGTCAGATTTTTTCACAAAGCCGATTACCAATGTATAAACAAGGAGCTAGCTAGTGTGGATTGGGCTAATCGCATAAATGGTAAGGACGTTGATTTAGCTTTGGACGATTTTTATTCAGTTGTTGATGGCATAGTTGAAAAAAATGTTGCGTCTAAACTTATTGCCCAAAATGGCAAGTATCCACCGTGGTATAATAAATTTCTAATTCAATTAATAAAGAATAAATTAAAAGCACATAAAAAGTGGAAGATCTATAGGAGAGCGACTGACTATGCAATATTTTCAGATCTTCGTCAAAAACAGAAAGATATGGAGGTTGAGTGTTATGACCGCTATATTAAACAAAGTGAGAATAATATTAAGCGAAATTCCAAATTCTTTTGGAATTTTGTTAATTCTAAGAAAAATAATAACGAAATACCTGATAATATGTATGTATCTGATTGTAATCTGGTTGATGGGCAAGGGATTGCAAATGCTTTCAATTCTTTCTTTCAATCAGTATTTGTACCTCAATCGCAATCTGTTACCTCCAATGAAAGTGATAGTTGTACCCCATTATGCATCAGCTCTATTCCTATTGATTACTCTCTTGTAGCTTCGCACTTAAGAAGACTGGATGTGGGCAAAGGTATGGGACCTGATGGCATGCATCCAATGTTTTTACGAAACTGTTGGGAACAATTGTCATATCCACTTTCAATGTTGTTTAACTTGTCATTGAATTCGGGGGTGTTTCCAAAGCGTTGGAAATCTTGCTATATAGTCCCAATACACAAAAGTGGCGATAAACACAACATTAAAAACTATAGAGGAATCTCAAAAATGTCTTTAATTCCAAAATTGTTTGAAAAGATAATTTATAACTATATTTTTCCACGATTAAGACCGTTTATCATAGGTCAGCAACACGGCTTTATGGACCATCGATCTACTGAAAGCAATCTTTGTGAGCTTGTAGACTTTGTCAGTGCAGCAATGAATGGAGGTTCTCAAGTAGATGCCGTGTATACCGATTACTCTAAAGCCTTTGATAAAATTTCACACGTATTGCTAATAAATAAACTTAAGAGTTTCGGTATACACGGTGATTTGCTAAGATGGGTAGAGTCCTACCTCAGAGACCGACACCAGGCTGTAACTGTTAAGGGATATTGCTCAAGTTTTGTGCCAATAACGTCGGGTGTACCCCAGGGATCTCACCTTGGACCCTTATTCTTTAATGTATTTATTAATGATGTTATTCATAGTATAGTAAATTCAAAAATACTTCTTTTCGCAGATGATAAAAAGATATTCATCAAGGTAGACACAATAAATGATTGCTGCGCTCTTCAAGATGATCTTGACCGTCTAGCTTCATATTGTGTTTCTAATGAGCTCGAACTTAATATTGACAAATGTTGTGTTATTTCTTTTTCACGCAAAAAGAATCCAATCACCTTTGTGTATAACTTATTTGGCAAGGAATTAATGAGGGTATCTGAGGTGAGAGATCTGGGAGTTGTTCTAGATCATAAACTTTTGTTTCGGTCACATATTCAATCTATGATAACTAAAACATATAAATTACTGGGATTCATAATGAGGATTGGCAGAGAATTTAAGGATCCTGATACTTTACAATTATTGTATAACTCATTTATTAGATCACGTTTGGAGTATGCATCTACAGTTTGGAATCCCCGGTATAAAATTTATGTTGATGGAATTGAAAGAATCCAAAGTAAGTTCATGAAATATATGAAATATAAATTTAAATTTAGAGACGAGTTTATAAACGACTTTACTTTAACTTCCTTAAACGCCCGACGTTCAATGCGTGACCAGATGTTTCTTTATAAGATTATAAACAATTATATAGAATCAAGTTACTTATTGAGTGAAATATATTTAAAATGCCCAACTCGAACTGTTAGAAATGCAGATTTATTTCTTGTATCTTTTTGTCGTAGGAAATATGCTCAGGATAGGTTTATGGTAAGAACATGCAAAGACTATAATTTGTACTTTAACAATCTTGATGCTTTTAATAGTGCTATTGGCAATTACAAAAGACTATTATTGGAATGTGTACAATTAGTAGATGAGTGATACTGTGCTCTAAAATAAGTATTATGCTTTCTTCTTTTTGTTTTTTTTTTGTTTTTTAAGCTTTTTTTTTTTTTTTTTTATTTTAGCTTTTTTTATTTTATTTTATATAATTAAATTTTAATTTCTTCTTTTTCATTTTTATATTAGTTATAAATAATGTATATATTTAAATGTAATTTTTAAGTAGAAGCAACCTTAGTTATGTATGTAGTTAGTAAAGCTTATGTTTTGTTAGTTTTAGTGGAAACTTTGTTGGTTAAAGAGATAAACAATTTTGTTATTACTAGGTGTAAGAATAACTGTTTGTTTCCCAAATAATAAATAAATAAATAATAAATAAATAAATAAATAAATAAGATGTGGTGGCTTGGTTTTAGGAATCCTTTCCTTAAAGTAAAGAAAAGGTTTTGCTTTGAACCCGGCATGTGAGGAGACACTTTCTTACATGCCCCACTGTACCTGTGCCTCGTAGAGCATGTTAAGTCATCAGTCCTGGTTCCAATAATACCAAAATGTGCAAACATTTACATCAGACTTGCCAACATCTAGCCAGTGTGACAAGTGTAGGCCACATTCTTCCATCTTAAGCAGTGAAATCTGAAAATAATTTAAACCAAAGCAATAAAAAAAGTTCTTAGCATCCTGAGATTAAACAATAATACTAAATTTATTGCAGATTATTTGGAGAATCATTTGAAGAAGATTTAGAGACAATTTTTAATGCTTTACCACAGAATAGACAAAACCTACTCTTCTCTGCGACTATTACTGAAAGTGTTAAGGAATCAAAAGTATTGCAGCTTAATAACAATGTAAGTGGTACTGTTTTACATATTATGGTGTCTTGCATAATGAAGTGGGTTACTAGTACAGACAGTGTTCAATCGAATTCATTTATTTTCTGTAACTAGTCAAAGGATTTCTCTTTTGTCATATACATGTCAAAAGACCATGAAAGTTTTTTCATTTCAAAAACCACAGCTCATTGCAGAAATAAACACATATGTATATTATATTAATATGCCAAGAAATGAAGAAATGAATTATGGATGTAGATTACAGACCAAGAGGAGAACAAACTAAACTAAAATAAAAGTCAAGCAAGTTGTAATGAATACATAAAATAAATAATAAAAAGATATTCATAATAATAATATGCTTGTACACAACTATAAAGTCAGTTGTAAGAGGACTAAATAAAGAAAATAAATAATGATGGAGTGCATGTGTGTTATGTTAGTGTATCTATGTGTTAGTGCGTACCTACATGTTTGTGTGAGTATAATGGTGTAATCCTCGTTCCGAGACACGATAATAACCTAAGCACGCTTTAAGCCATTCCGAGATGTGTATAAACTGTATTGCCAAACATTTGTGTCATCACAAATGACATCATTCCTCGCGCTCATACTGCTTACACGATCGAGGTAGATCGCTCTGAGTAATGTCAGTTATTTGTTTTTATGTCGCGCGCCATTTTCAAGTTTATTTTATATTAGGTTTTCTTTTTAATTATTTAATTTTGTAATTCGTATAACTGTTTGTATATTACTTTTAAAACAAATCTATAATTAATATTTAAGTACGAAGTACGAAAAATCTGTAACACTATAAGTAATGGATAAATAAAAATGTAATTTTGAGCGTTCCGAATTAAAATCACGCTCTGAGCATCCAAATTGTGATATTTTATTCGGAACACCTGTCAGTATCATCATCTGGTCCACTAATCAAGTTCCAAAGGCATTTGGCGAGGCAGTCTTCGTTCTCATACCAAAGAAAACTGAGGTAAATGATCCCAAAGATGCAAGACCGATCGCTTTGACGAATACAATGTCCAAAATCTTCTTCTCCATAGTACAAGCAAGAATGTCCCGATTTATGATCAAGAACGAGTACTTCTCACGCCAGCACCACAAAGGTTTTTTGCCGGGAGTTTCTGGCTGCTTAGAACACAACACCTTACTCGCTGAGTGTTTGAAGGATGCCAGGAAACAGGAGCGGCAACTAAGCGTCTGTTGGATCGACTTGGAAAACGCATTTGGGTCGGTGCAACATGAATTGCTGCAAACTGCGCTAAAATGGTATAACTTTCCAACACTAATCAGAGATATAATTGCCAATTATTACAAGAACTTGAGATTTGTCGTAACAAACAAGGACGGCTACACAGACACACTAAAATACAATGTGGGCCTGTTCCAAGGCTGCTGCCTATCACCTGTAGCTTTTAATATAATTATCAATATCCTAATCGACAAACTTAAATCTCGTGAGAAGAAGTGTGGATATAGATTCAAACAAAACAACATCTATACGGAATCCGTCTTAGCTTTTGCAGACGACTTGGCGGTGCTAACAAGAAATCCCAAGCAATGCCAGGGCTTGCTGAAAATAGTGGATGATTTCTGCTCATGGACAAAGGGAATGAGAACGAAACCATCAAAATGCTTCAGCCTATGTCTGGCTAGGCGAAACACTGCATTTACGTCTTATGATCCTGGACTGACTATAGCAGGGCAGAGAATAGCTCCGGTAAATGAAACCATGCCCTTTAAATTTCTTGGCAGAAGGATAAATTTTCAGGGAAAAACACCATCCCTAGAAGTAGTTGTAAAACAATTCACTGACGACATGAATAGGGTTACTCAACAGCCTATAAGCAATGTCAAAAAAGCTTGGATATATGACAACTACTTAGCATCTCGCCTCACTTGGCCTTTCCTAGTATATGATTTCAACAAAAGCCTACTATCAAGTCTGGACGCGGGCGTCATAAGAACATTGAAGTCTTGGCTTGGATTAGCCCAGGGTGCTGACTCCTCAACATTCTTTAGAGGACGGAGAAACTTCGGAATGGATCTGAAAAGACCATCTGAATTATACAAACATCTACGTATAAGCAAATATCAAATTCTAACCAGCTCCCAGGATAATACAATTTCATCCCTTCCAAGAGACCCTCTGGTCTCAGATATGGAACCGAGACTACTATTCTTCAAGAAATTCATGACAGGTGCCCAGACTGACAAAAGAGGCATTGGCTGGAAGAAAAAAGAAAGTGACAAAGAGGTTATAAAGTCCTTCCTCAGGAAAGATGAAGAGCATAAATACAGAGTGCACGCGATGACTCTAGAAGTTCAAAATGACTGGCTAACTTTGGGCGATTTTTGCATCCCTCCAGCCCTAAAGTGGCGCACACTAATGTACGATTGGTCTCCGGCGTTGCTAAAGTTCGACCTAAACGCTTTTCAAATGTCCCTCCCGGACCAGAGTAATCTGGTAAGGTGGGGAAAAGCTACGGAAAAGAACTGTACATTGTGTGGTGCTGCCATAGGAACTGCTAGACACACACTTGTAGGGTGCGTTACTCTCCTAGAAAAGGGCTATTACTCACGCCGACATGACAAAGTCCTAGGTGTTATCCGTGAAGCAGTAAGTCTTTCTATTGCAAGAGCCAGAAAGGGACTGACTACAAATAAAACTTTGACCACATTTGTAAAGGAAGGGCAAAGCACGAAAACTAAATGCAAGCCCACCTCGATCCTTGGCGCCGCATCAGACTGGAAAATTCTCATGGATACATTTGAACACCATTATAGGATCCCAGATGAACTAGCTGTATCAGCCTATAGGCCAGACATCTTAGTGTTTTCTCGGAACTTGAAAAAAGTTATCCTTATTGAACTTACCGTTCCGTGGGAATCAAATATTCCAAAAGACCACAACATGAAGTCGAATAAATATTATGATCTCACAGAAGAAATGATCAGGAACGGGTTCCAGACTCAGCTTTACGCAGTGGAAGTTGGTGCAAGAGGAGTTCCAGCAAAATCTTTGCATCACTTACTGAAAGAATTGGGCCTAAGCAGGTCTGCCGTCAATACATTTATGGAACGAGCTTCCAAGACGGCATTAACGGAATCATACAGTATTTGGTTGGGTAGGGAGAGAAGTAGAATGGTGGATGGTGAGCGTATTATCGCGCAATAGAAAAAAAAAGGAGGCCTCCTTTTCTTAAACCAGCCAATTGTCGGTCGCAAGCCCGAGACACCATTCTTCTCATCTCTTACCCACACACGATGGACCCGGCACCCGCACGGTGAATCCATGGAATGCTTAGAAATTTGTCTTCTATTAATTTCAAGCACTCTGAGCATGATTCGGAACGAGCCGAAGTGTCTAGTAAGTTAAATTATATATATATTTTCGTTCTAGAGGCTTTTAACATGGACAGAATCAGATGGACAAGCCACAGTAGAGACGTTGGACCAACGATATGTAGTGTGTCCCGCATACGCCAGAGATGTATATTTGATACAAACTTTACGATCATACAGAGAAACCAATCCAAGTGGGCATGTTATTATTTTTACAGATACTAAAAAGTAAGTAATTTAGGTATAAAAATATACTTTAATAATTTGTCTGTTGTATAAAAATCATATTTAACCATATATGAATAATTTAAACTATTTACCAAATAATTTAAAACAAAAATGGAGTTAATTTAAAACTAGGCAAAATATTTTTTTTATACTAGCACGTCATATGACCTAATGGTAAGTGTCGCGCAAGGTCTATGAATGTTAGCAACTGGAATACTCATGACAACGTGCGGTTACACTTCACTAGGTTTATCGGCACGAACGGTGGATACTTCCCCGCTCTGGGAGACTGGGCAAATTACCACTAACAGTCCGCCAAATCAATTTGGACATATGGTATTCAGCTGTGGGGAACAGCTAGCAATAGTAACATCGACATCCTCTTTATGTATGTCTTAGTTTATAGTATGACAATGCCTCTTTACAGCAGCTATAATTTAAATGACACCTTAAACTGTTTTTGTTTTAGCTAAAGTATGACAATGCCTTTTTACAGCAGCTATAATTTATGTGACATTTTAATAATGTTTTTGCTTATAGTATGACAATGCCACTTTACAGCAGCTATAATCTTATTGACATCCTCATAATTGTTTTCGTCTTAGCTTGTAGTATGACAATGCCTCATTACAGCAGCTATAATCCTTGGTGTATTTATTTTATAATTGTGTATGTCTTAGTTTATAATATGACAATGCCTATTTACAGCAGCTATAATTTTAAGATTATAATTATGTATATTATGGGTTGTAATGTGCTGCTCCAAATACAAGCTATTTCCCAGAAAATAAGCTTTTCGTTATATTGATTATTTTTTTTGACATGTAAAAGCGCAGAATACATTATATTTATTGTCCTATGCCTACTTACAAAATACTTAAAATAAATAAATAAGATTTCAGAGCAAAGCTTTGAGGCTTATGCTTAACATTCCTTTCTACATTAGAAACAAATATATTCACGAAGACCTAAGAATGAACACTATAAGAGAGGAAATAACCTCATACAGCCACGGGTATCAACTGAGACTCGCATCACACCCGAACGTGCTCGCCTCAGACCTGAAAGGGTCCGGCAGCATCACACACCGCAGGCTCAAGCGAAAGAGTGTCCCTGGCCTTGGTGCCAGATTTAGCAGAGACTGAGGAAGGAGCCAATGGGTTCCCCTCCAATACTGACATCAATACAGATAGACATATCAAACAAAAGAGTGGCCCATTGTACCTGTACAGATTGCCACGAATGCAGTAATCAAAGGAGAAAAAAAAAAAAAAAACTGTCCGCCTACCACCTATTAATCAAGTTAATTAAACTTTAGTGTTGGTACTACTGCAATATGGTAACTTATGATTCGTTTCTACAAGCGCGGCATCTGCAATAGACCAATCACCAATAGCAACTTAATGTATAGAAATATACAAACAATTATTAGAGAATTAATACTATTTATTTTTCATCATCATCATCATGACCGTTTCCCTTTCGGGGTAGTCAGAAACCACGCTTATAAATAAGCGGATTCAAATTTAGCCAACTTTAATAGGCCAATCATGACAAGTGGCAAGCTCGTCGATGTCTCCAGCGTAACAAAACTCGAGAAATATCACGAATAAATTAAATATTAATGAAATGTACATTAATAAATATTTTTGTGTCCCGACCAGGAATCGAACCCGGTACATCCGAGTCTAAATCCACGGACTTAACTGCTAGATCACGGATCAGTTTTAATTTGAGGCAGTTATTTGTTTTTAATATCCAATACACCACTAATACAGTACTACCAACTTAAAAAAAAGCCTTCAATATTCTTTATCAATAATTTCTTAATTTTATGAGACTGCCAAGTACTACCATATTTGACCATATACTACCATATACTAGGTTCAAAGATGACAAAAAAATGTCCCAAAACTCGTCTGACAAAGTCATTGAAAAGCTTTCTGTGCAATGGTATCAAACTATACAACAAACTATCTAAAGATATAAAATGTTTAGAATATTTAAAGTTCAAAAGTAAGGTTAAATCTATTTTAATAAAAAAAAGTTATTTCGAACTTAGGGATGCACTAATTGATACCATTGCATAGAATTTATTCTCATATATTTACTAATAGCTATTAAGCTGGACACGGCCATTTTACAGCCACGAATTTAGTTTAATTTAAGATTCTTAATTTTAATTTTATTATTTTAGATTGTAAGCTGACACGGCCACTTTACAGCCACGAATATGTATTAAGTTGACATACCAATTATAATAATTATTATTATTTCGATCGTAAGCTGACACGGCCCCCTTACAGCCACGAATTTTCATTTATTGACATAAATATTGTAGTTTAATACAATTTTTATGTATTTTTAGATTGTAAGCTGACACAGCCTCTTTAGAGCTACGAATTAATTTATTAAGCTGACATGTGTAATTTATTTTAGTCTATAAGCTGACACGGCCTTTTTACAGCCACGAATTGATATTAACTACCTAGTTTTAAGCAAAAACTTATTTATGGCAACAGTGTTTTAGTCAAAGATGATGGTATAGCTGATATGATGGGTCCACCCATAGTAGCTGCTGGCTATTTTATTTTATATTCTACATGATAATAAACTATGGTGAAAAAATGTATTGACAATATCCAAGTGTTGTTTGGGACAACCAAAGGAAATAAATGATTTGATTTGATATAAGCATCATTTCTGTATTATTATGGCTTACAATCGCTAAATCTGAAATAGACCATTCACTGATACAGTACTACCAACTTGCAAGAAAAAATATTATTTTAACATAATATACAAAATTGTAACGCGGTTGTAAAATCGCGTTCCTTAAATCCTTCAAAGGTCGGTTCAAACCCACCCGATATGTACCAATGAGATATACATTTTTCTTAAGTACATTTGTCATGGATTTACAACACCGTTTCTGTGCCCCGGAGAGCACGTTAAGCCGTTTGGTCCCGGTTCCATTAATACCAACTTGTGAAATCGTTAATAAATTGACATCATATCCTCGCCAAGCCGTCTGGCCAGCGTGGCGAGTGTAGGCCAAATTCTCCAGATATATGTTCTGGAAGGCCAATCTCCAGCGGTGGAGGTCTAGGGTGCTGTGTTCTAGGGGCTGTAATGATGATAATGATGAATATACAAAAAAAATTTTGCTTTTCAGGGACTGCCAAGTATTATCAATGATGCTGAATGCTATTGGCTTGGATAATGTGTGCCTTCACGGCTATATGAGACAAAGAGACCGCGTGGCAGCATTAAGCCAATTCCGTAGTAATTTAAAAAGTACCTTAGTTGCTACCAATGTAGCGGCCAGGGGACTGGACATACCCTCAGTGCATTTGGTTGTTAACCATAAACTTCCGCTTGAAGCTAACGAGTACATCCATCGGTAAGTTATTTAATTATTGGGAATTTAAAAGACTTGTGTTAGCTTGGAATTTTTTATTGACCAATTTTGGATGGTAAGGTGATATTGTGATCCGTCGGTGCATAGGCAAGTCAAGTCAAAATATCTTTATTCACGTAAACCTATTACAGGTATTTATGAAACGTCATTAATTTAATTATTTTGAATGATGCTACTCCTGCTAGTGGAAGACTAAGCAGCAAAGTTATCCAATAAGTAAGCTGTTAGCAGAAAGCCAGCATCTTAGCAGATTCCAGTGACCTGTTAATGTTTAATCTGACTGAGAAAGGAAACTGCAAGGAAACTCAGCTATATCAGATTTACAAAATTAAACATATACAGAACTGCACCACAACAATTAGTTAATAACCTTTTAAATTTAGTTATCAGTACCTATGAGATTACAATACCTGGTACAGCAGTAACCCACCAGGCAAGTCGGAATTAAGATTTAAAAACATAACCACACATTCCTACTTTGTTACCCCTATACCTTGTCCTGTCTCTTTCTCTCCGCTTTCTTACCCATCCCGCTCACGCTAGTGGTATAACCGGCCGCTGAGCGTGCTACAATGACGCAGTCGTCGAGTCGAATAATAGTCGTTGTCCTAAAGTCGTCATAGAAGACGCCGCGCGATTAACCCGCCTTTAAAACAAAGATATTGATAAAGAACAAATTTCCTAGTGCTGGTTACGAGGACAACATGTGAGAGAGGCGAATCTGCTTCTGTAACAGCGTTTTTGATCACCCTGCAAGGGATACGGCTGTGATGATACACTACGAGTATATCAGGAGTAAAATGGTGGATGGCGAGCGTATTATCGTTCAATAAAATAAAAAAAGGAGGCCTCATTTTTAAACCAGCCGATTGTCGGTCGCAAGCCCGAGACACCATTCTCTTACCCGCGTACAATAGACCCGCACGGTAAATCCATGGAATGCTTAGAAATTTGTTTTCTTTATTCTACGGGCAACGCCTGGTCAAACAGCTAGTTCATTATATTTGTATTTTAACAGTGTCGGTCGAACTGCGCGTGCAGGTCGGACAGGAATGGCGATATCTCTCATAACGCCATACGATTTGCTGCGGCTAGGAGAAATTGAAGATAAAATCAACACTAAACTTAAGGAATATACTATTGATGGTAAGTTCAAGCAAATACGTGGAAAAGCCCATTCTGGCTGGGGGTTTTCACAGGTTTTTTTAATATTCCTAATTCCCACAGAAGTGCTACCCATAATATCTTACAGTACTGTTATTAATAAATATTGTTACAAATCCACCCAGTTTCATTAATCTATGTATTCCGCTTAGTTTTAGTAATCTATGCATTTCACCCAGTTTTATTAATCTATGTACAAATAAATACAAATCGTTTATTAACACAAAATAATAGTATTTCCCCAATTTTATTAATTTCTGTATTTTAACAAGTTTTATTAATCTTTGTATTCTTTTCAGTTTTATTAATCTATGAATTCCGCTCGAGTTTCATTAATCCATGCATTACACCCAGTTTCATTAATCTATGTATTTACCCAGTTTTATTAATCTATGTGTTTCACCCAGTTTCATTAATCTATGCATTACACCCAGTTTCGTTAATTTATATATTACACCTAGTTTTATTAATCAATGACCCTCTACAGAGATATTTCTTGAAACTAAGGAATGTACATAGGGTGTACGAAGTAAGAATCTGAGCATGACATGTGACTAAGCGGCTAACTCAAGCATTAATTTAAATTTTCAGACGACGAAGCTGTGAAAGTATTCACGACCGTATCGGTGACTCGTCGTGAGCAGGAGGCACAGTTGGACAACGAGGAATTTGACCAGAGAAAGAAAAACTACAAAATCAAACGGTGGATACAGGCAGGAATCAACCCAGAGTTTATGGAACAAGGGTAAGAAACATTTGAGAAATGTCTATATACTTTAGAGGAAATAAAATTACGCACATTTTTAAGTTTTGTATTAGTTAAATAGATATTTATTTTATATTATTGGTAAATTTATGAAGGTATAATTAGGTATTTTAAAGTAAAACTATAGTAATTTTCATGATCGTTTCAGTAATTAGACGTGATGGCGAAATTAATAGACAGACATTTATATGGCAGCGGGGTCACATGTAGTGGAGATTATGTCGTCATATATAGCCTATGTCAATAATCAGTTTAAATCTAGAATGAAAAAGCCCAGTTTCATTAATCTATGTATTCCACCCAGTTTCATTAATCTATGTTTTGTACCCAGTTTCATTAATCTATGTATTCCACCCAGTTTCATTAATCTATGTTTTCTACCCAGTTTCATTAATCTATGTATTCCACCCAGTTTCATTAATCTATGTATTCCACCCAGTTTCATTAATCTCTGTATTCCACCCAGTTTCATTAATCTCCGTATTCCACCCAGTTTCATTAATCTATGTATTCCACCCAGTTTCATTAATCTCCGTATTCTGCAGGTTTTATTAATCTCTGTATTCCACCCAGTTTCATTAATCTCCGTATTCCACCCAGTTTCATTAATCTATGTATTCCACCCAGTTTCATTAATCTCTGTATGCTGCCCAGTTTCATTAATCTCCATATTCTGCCCAGTTTCATTAATCTCCGTATTCTGCAGGTTTCATTAATCCATGTATTCCACCCAGTTTCATTAATTTATGTGTTCTACACAGTTACATTGCCTAATATCTCGCATATTATATAATCGTAAAAAATTACATACGCCAACTAAATTCACATCTTAATTTTTATATTATATTAATTTTGTTTAAATTTTGTATAAAATAATTACTGTCTTTGTGTGTCAGAAATGGCAGAGTATGTGAGCTATATAATTTTTCATATGTACCGTCTCAGTGTTCTAAGAAACAATTCTGACAAATTTCCATGAAAAACATAAATACAGAAAAAACTTCTTTCACATTATTTATTCTATTTTAGTCTCGAAGAAATGAGGCGAAACCGAGTGAAAGCAGCAAAGAAATTAAAACTAGAAAAATTAAAACAATTGCAAGGATTTAACAACAATAAAGAAGAACAGAAATTAGAGAGAAATATTGACGAAGATATTAAAGATGGTATGAAAAAGGTTAACAAAAATATAATGAAGAAGGACGATAGGTTTAAAAATGTTATTGGAAAAATTAGTAAAATTAAACGGAAAGCTGAGAAAGTAGAAGCTAATGCTAAAATTAAGGATAAAGTTGTTGATAAAAAGAAGAAGAGATTTGTTAAAGTTAAATAAAATTATTTATCTATTATTTTGTTGTTTTTCTTAATTAATAATCTTCAGAATTGTAAAATTTATTTATATATTTTTATTTAAATCATTGTACTGTTTTTTATTCCTAATAAATGTGTATTCTACAAGTTGGCATTAGTGGAATTGGGAACGACGCCTCCCTTTCTGCAATCGGCTGTTAGACTTTTAGAAAAAAGCCTCAAAATGTTCAAGTTGAACACAATGATATTTCCCCGTCGTGATCACGGAATGAAATTGATGAGAAAATCCAGCAATACAAATGTGAAATGTCACTTTATGAATAACAGAGTTGTAAATATGTGGAACAAAATACCAGAAGACATATTGAAGTCCCAACTGTAAACACTTTTAAAAACAAACTGGACAAGTGGCTAGTGACAATTGACATAGACTGGTGATAACTGACTATTTTATGAACTTTACACCAGTGCTTGATATAGGCATATCAGCAATGCGCTGCTCGCCTATTAATCAATAATAATAATAAATATAAATATTACACTTAAAAGAAATAGCTAAGTTGTGAAATCAAAGACATTTTAATTAATAAATAATTTATTTAATATATTTATATAATCAGTAATAGGTACATTAAAATACAATAATAATTAAAAGCAACGTTGCACTAAATGGCAAATTAATTTGGCACGACACTTAGCCAAACTTATATAAGAACATTTTGGCCCAATATTTAGTCATTGCTTAGTAATAACCTTAGCTAAAGTATGTGTTAAGCATTGTTTTTTTTTTTAAAGTAAATTTTTAAATGCGATTTTCACGTTCGGATATCCGACCGCTAAGATTCGAAGATGTCCTACAGAGGAAATAATAATAATAATAATATTTCCAGACAGGTCACACAGCGCCATTTAATTTTCGTGGTAAGCTACGAGGCTTGTGTTACAGAAACTAGATGGTTGATAAACTACATATTATACTTTTTTTTTGTAAATATATACATATTATACATATAAACACCCAGACCGAGACAAATTATACAATGTACAACTTGCCCCCGGTGGGAATCGAACCCACGACCTCCCGAGTTCACGGCAACGTTTGTTACCACTAGACCACGGAGGCGGTCAAATTATCGTATCGAAGATAGAAGAGACCCTAGAAGGGAAGATGATGAACAACCTCATTACAGCCTCTAGAACGGAGCGTCCTAGACCTCCACTTTTGGAGATGGGCCTTCCAGAACCTGGAGAATTTGGCCTACGCTCGCCACGCTGGCCAGACGGGTTGAAGAGGATCTAATGTCAATTTTAATGTATTAACGATTCCACAAGTTAGTATTATTGGAACCGGGACCAGAGGCTTAACGCGCTCTCCCAGAAACGCACGTAGTATTGGATTAAAGTTGTGATTTGCTAAGCAATGACTATAGATTTTTGCCGAATGGTTAAAAATAAGTGATTTTTTTATACATAAATATTTTTACAATTCTCTACAGTTGTGTCATTATATTAAGTTCCAAAACAGAGATCTATACAAGGAGCTGCACATGATAGAATGTGCCCCGCACTCTATATGGAGGGGGTACCCCACTATAGATGTGGTGACACAATACGGGCTACACCACCAAGGTAAATAACCACAAGTATTCCGATTTTTTTCTCACGGTCCATCCACAATATGTTTAAATTAGTGAAAAAAGTTTTTTTGGGGGTAGGTGCACAAAACAAAACATCTATTAATTTTGCTCCTTGTTAATTAAATAGAAATAATATTATTAAGAATTAAAATCTTATTAAAAAGTGCTTTATTGAGTTATAGTGTGTGTACATGCTGTAAA
The DNA here is from genome assembly GCA_910589645.1 of Tinea semifulvella. Classification (NCBI taxonomy): domain Eukaryota; kingdom Metazoa; phylum Arthropoda; class Insecta; order Lepidoptera; family Tineidae; genus Tinea; species Tinea semifulvella. The sequence continues at coordinate 12,169,398 of OU342592.1, read as the reverse complement.
ATATTTATTTTGTGCCTACTCCTGCTGGTTATTAACCTTTACTCATAACATCTTGTTCTTCAAAATACAAACAAGCACTATAATGGCTACAGCAGACAAAGTTCATGAGACGCAGCGGCTAATTGAGGACCAGCTTGCCAAGAGAATGGCGGATTTTGAAGTCCAGCTCACTGCGGCCAAGGACTCACGGCCCTGTGTTAAATTAGAAGTACTGGCCAAGGAGTTTCTGGATTTCAAGACATTTTCCATGGAAATGATGTCATTGCTCCGTCAACAAATTAAAGAAATGCAGATTGCAGTTGATAAATTAGAGACCAGAAGCCGCTCTGATTGTTTGTTGCTTCGGGGCATACCGGAGTGCCAGGGCGAAGATATTTCACAGGTTGTTGCTGACATGCTACAGAGGCAGCTGTGTATTTCTGAGATGAGTAAGCAGTCTATGCGGTCTTGCTATAGACTTGGAGCACCCAGAGAGGCAACAACTCGGACTGTATTGGTTCGCTTCTTAGACTGTGGGCTGAGGCAACGAGTGTGGCGAAGCAAAACCAAGTTTAGGGGCACATCATTTAGTTGTTCAGAATTCCTTACTAGCAAAAGACAGGCACTGTTTACAGATGCACGCAAGGAATTTGGCTTGGGTAATTGCTGGACACAGGATGGCATAATAGTAGTCAAGCTCTCGGATGGCACTAGAAGAAAAATCATACATCACACCGAACTAACTGATTTGTTACAAAACGAAGTGGTATCTCCACCTGTGCAGTCACAAAACGAACCAAGGCACCACAACAGGGAACGTCCCAGAAGAACTGCCCGACAATAACACTGTTAAATTTTTGTTATTGCACAGACTTTGCTTTATTTGTTTTTCAGTGGGTAATTACATCGACTGGGCGAACCATATTGCTCGAAATAAGGTAATTAATTATGTTGTTCCTCAATTCGGAAGCGTTAATTATGTCATATAAATTAGTTAAACACGCTTTCTCAGCTTGGTTTTTTTTACATGTCTATATAATCTGTGGTTTTTTTTTATATTGGCCACAGACTATATAAATGCCAATAAAAATGTAATTTGTTTTTTTTTTTTTTGTAAAGGCATAGAATCCACATCTGTCAATTATTTGTCTATGGCACCGTTTATTTTTAGGAGCGTTCGGATATTTGTTTTTTTTTTTTTTTTTTTTTCATTATTCCTGATTATTCTTTTTTCTCATACTTTTGACAGCTATCTCGGTCTTTCATTCCTATAATAAATGTGAATGCCGACTGATTGTTTAACGTGGCGTTTATATAGCTCGTAGCAATGTTTTTTTTTTTTTTTTTGTTGCGTTTGTGGTTCATCTAGTCGATGTATTTTTACCGGGTGGGTTTGACTTGTCGCTTAATGCGTTTTTTTCGCTTTGAGGGTCGTTCGGCTTGGCTTTGCTCCGTGGTTTTCATACGGTTTAGGCAGGGTTCCGTAAGAAGCAAGCTTTGCTTTGCCTAGCTTCCAGGTCGACTTTTTTTAAAACCATTTTTTTCTTTTGTTTTCTGTGCATTTGAATGCACAGAAAGGAAAGGTTGTGTGATCAGGGTTGTGGGATCTGCATGTCATAAATCTTGTGTGATGAAATGTTCATAAATAACACTAGGTATGATCGCATTATTTTTTATGTGTACCTTTGCTGTGTTCAAATTCTAAGCGGATCTTACTTTTTTTTATTATTATTACTATTTGTCGAATTTTTTTTGAGTTGTGGAGCGTCGCCGGGTTTGGCGGTTTTCAGGGCGAAATACAGTGAGGAGGGGCGCTTGAAGTGACAAGTCAAACACAAAGCTTGTAGCATTGGTAAATAGTGTGGGATGGCAGTGTTCGTTGATCGGAGTGGGCTGGCGTGTTGAAGGTTTAGATAACGAATACCGTAACCTGTTATTACAGAAAAAGAAAAGGTTTAGAAATAAAACATTTAAATTTACTTTTTATACCTTTTTTTAATATATTATTTTATTTTACTCATGTAATTAATTATTTTTATAATTACTATACTTCCGACGCGTTCGGTTTGCTCTGCTTGCGGCGCCGCTTTATCGACTGTTCATATATGTATTATAATTGTGCATTACTGATTTACAGTGTGTTAAAAGTGTTTGTTTTTTTTTTCTTTTGATTTGATTTGAAGATGTAACTAGGTTTATATTGTTAACTCCATGCCAGCAGGACAGGCAGGTTTTATTATTTGTAAAATAAATTTTACAATATTTAGTACTATAAATATTGCTTGATATATATATATATATATATTATCTATTATATTTTTACTATATTATTATTATATTATATTAAACTACTTAATGATTATAAGATGTCGGATAGTGATAGCAATGAAAATTATTTTCATTCTATTGTAAATAGTACTAGTTCTAGTGACTCTTTCTACGATGCAGACGATTTAGATTCGCTATTAAAAGATAGATTTTCTCAACACAGAAACAACTTCAACGTATGCCACATTAATGCACAAAGTGTGCCTGCGCACTACACTGATCTCCTTACTACCTTCTCATCACCCGATGTTATTGATGCAATTCTCGTTTCTGAAAGCTGGCTCAAACCTTCCTTAGCTTCAACTAGTTATTCACTTCCAGGGTACGTTCTCATTCGCAATGACCGCACAGGCCGCGGTGGAGGTGGAGTGGCAATCTATCTCCGTGCCGGACTCTCTCACAAAATTGTGAGCTGCTCGCCTTCGCCGTACTCTGCGTCTTGCGAATACTTATTCATTGATGTCAGCTTCTCTGGTGCAAGCATATTAGTTGGAGTTGTTTACTGTCCGCCGATAATCAATTACTTTCCGAGTCTGGAGAATGTGCTGGATGAGATCGTGCCTGACTATACCCATAACATTATTATGGGTGATTTTAATACCTGCATTATTAACGATCATGAACCATATAAGTCCCGTGCCTCTAAACTTCTAAATTTAATATATTCTGTTAATCTATCTATATTGCCAACTGGCCCTACTCACCACCTTGCTTCTTCTGACACTCTTCTTGACCTTATGCTCACTTCCCGCCCCAATACTATTTCTTGTCATGGCCAGTTGCTCGCTTCTGCTTTCTCCCATCACGATCTCATCTATGCCTCCTATAAGTCCAAACCTCCAAAATACCGACCTCCTACGATATTTATGAGACATTTTTGTCGCATAAACATCGATAAATTGCGCGATGATGCCCAACGCATCAATTGGAGCACTTTTGATACTCTTACCAATATAGATGATATGGTATCATTATTTAACCGTGAGGTTCTGGAACTGTATGACAGGCACGCACCAATACGCCCGACGAAAATTAAGCGTGCCCCGGCAGCGTGGATTACTGACGATGTTCGAGCATCAATGAGAAAGCGCGACAGTGCGTACCGCAGATATAGGAGAAAACGTAGTGACGAGGCCTGGGATGCATTTAGAGTCGCAAGAAATCGTTGTAACCAGGTGTGTAGGACAGCAAAACGCCGCCATTTTTGTGCAAACATCACCAACAAATCTCAGTCCGATATATGGAAATTTCTCAAATCTCTGGGACTGGGTCGTTCGCAGTGCCCTGCTGGTCTCGGTACTGTAACACCTGATCAGCTTAATGCTCATTTCGCATCGGCTCCGACGCTTGACGTAGACGTAAAATTTAATACTTTGAAAGAGATCGTAGAAATGCCGACTCTTAATATTGCACCGTTTATTCTAGCAGAGGTTTCTGGCGATGCTATCCTTAAGACGATTAACTCCATAACTTCCAAAGCAATGGGATGTGATGACATCAGTCGTGCTATGATCGTTACAATAATTGATATACTCCTACCCACAATCACGCGCATCCTAAATTTTTCACTTACGTCTGGCCAATTCCCGACCTTATGGCGTAGCGCCAATATTATTCCACTTCCTAAAATTTCCTCTCCTACGTTACCTAATCACTTTCGTCCAATTTCTATTCTGCCATTCCTTTCAAAAGTATTAGAGTCCACAGTTCACAAACAAATAACTGAATTCCTTAATTTAAACCAACTCCTAAACCCTTACCAATCAGGATTTCGCCCAGGTCATAGCACTACTTCAGCTTTACTGAAAGTAACTGAAGATATCAGAAACGGCATGGATGAAACTAAAGTTACGGTACTTGTACTGATTGATTTCACCAATGCCTTTAACACAGTAGATCCCAACTTGCTAATCGCTATTTTGTCTCGTCTGAGGTTATCGCCGGAAGCACTGTTATGGTTTTCTCAATATCTACATAAGCGTGAACAACGGGTACGCATCGATCAGGCGTCCTCGAGCTGGTGTGAGGTAAGTACAGGCGTCCCACAAGGTGGCATACTCTCTCCATTACTTTTCTCATTATTTATTAATGGGATCACCTCCTCTCTTCACTGCCACTACCACCTGTACGCCGATGACTTGCAACTCTATGTGCAGACAGATGTTACCACTCTCAATAGTGCAATAGCTTGGCTAAACTCCGATCTTAGTAGTATATATTCTTGGTCTGCGCGGTATGGTGTCGTTGTCAATCCTAGCAAGTGTCAGTCAATAATTGTTGGAAGTTCCCGACTATTATCCAAAGTTGACATGAATTTAATCGACTCTGTTAGGTTTGACAACGTGCCTATTCCGTTCTCCGGTGAAGTTAAGAATCTCGGTATTTACCTGGATTCGCATCTCTCCTGGGGACCGCAGATCAGTAATATCAGCCGTAAAATATTTTCTTCTTTGCACTCTCTCAACAAATTAAAAAACTTTTTGCCATTAAAAGCTAAAATTACGCTCGTACAATCCCTTCTTCTGCCGATATTAGACTACGGTGACGTATGTTGTGTGGATCTTTCACAAGATTATCTTAATAAAATGGAAAGATTACACAATGCATGTATTAGGTTCGTCTTTGGATTGCGGAAATATGACCATATTTCTTCTTCACGGAATCAACTTAAATGGCTGCCTATTCGTAAACGGCGGAATCGTAGGGTTCTGTGCTTGTTATACAGTATTCTCAACGAACCCGATACACCTAACTATCTTAAAGATTTATTTAGTTTTTTGAGCTCACATCACGTAAGAACCCTTCGTTCCTCTTCCAACTCCACTCTTTCCATTCCCTCTCATCACACCTCTTTCGTCTCTAAATCGTTTGCTGTCGTCGCCGCAAATCTATGGAATGAATTACCTCAGGATATTAGACAAGCTTCTAGTCGTGCTATATTCAAGAATAGGGTGTACAAATATTATCTTTAACTTAAACTATTTTTTTTACTTCTATTGTATTGCCACTCTCTTCATTCACACTTTCACAACGAGCGACGTCTACTTTTGTCCCGCTTCCTTCATCACATGAGTAGTTTTATTTTATATGTATTAGTGTATATATTATATATATATATAATATAACCTATTTACGTATTTGTATATGTAATAGTAAGTATTATTTTTATGTATTTGTTTTATAAATTGTTATTTTATATCTATTATTGCACCTACTTACCATGCAAACTGTCCTAATGTCCTAAAGGTTTGGCTGTCAGAGAATGCCTAGCGGCATTAAGTCCGCCTTTGTACATAGTGCAATTAAGTTTTTAAATAAATAAATAAATAAATAAAAAATGTATCATCACGACCGTATTCCTTGCCTTTTTTTACCATGGTGGTCAGAAACCACACTTTTGTAAGGAGCGAGTTCATATTTAGCCATACTTTACTATAGGCCAATCATGACTAGTGGCAAGCTCGTCGATGTCTCCAGCGTACCAAACTCGAGAAATGTACCTAACAAATAAATATAATTTAATATACAGTGTAAACTCCATGTAACGTCACTCGATTTAACGTCAAACTCCGTAAAGCGTCAAAATCAATTGGCTTTGGTTGGTTTAGCTTGTCTTCCAATTCTGTTTTTTTTTTTCTCCATTTAACGACAACTCTCTATAACGCCATAAAATGCACAGTCCCTTCAGTGTCGTTATATAGAGTTTACACTGTATTGTGTTCTTGACAAAGAATCGAACCCGGCTACACAGCAGAGGCAATTTTAAAGTCAGTTAAAATTTCGGGGTGGTCTGAAACCACGTTTATAACGAAGCGGATTACTATAGGCCAATCATGACAAGTAGCAAGCTCGTCGATGCCGTAGCAAACTCGAGAAATATCACAAAAAAAATATCGTGTCCCGACCAGGAATCGAACCCGGTACCTAGAGTCTAAATCCACAGTCTTAACAGCTAGACCACGGAGGCAGTTCATTATTAATATAGTACTTATATTTAAAACTTTGAATGTGATAATCAAAAAACGATTTGTGTTATTTAAAAAGTGTTTTGTTAAAAAAAAAAAAAAAGGAATTTATAGTGCTAGAAGTGCTGGCCGCATTCTTCGGAGCGATGGCAAGACCCAAGAAGTGGGATGCGACGTGTGTAGACACATTAGCTCTCACATCCAGGCGACCTCGTCAGCGGTGTTTTTTGCGGAGAACCCCAAATTGCGCAAAAACGCCAACCTTGGTACCGGTTACGAATTTGCGCCGTTTGGGGTCGAGACGATGGGTCCATGGGGACCTTCGGCAAGGCGCCTGGAGTTGTCAAAGCGGCTTACGGAAAAGTCTGGAGACAAGAAGGCTGGCAATTATTTCTGCCAACGTATGAGCCTCGCTATACATTTTTTATTTATATTTTACATTATTTTATTATTTAGGTAGTTTTTAATTTATGTTTAATGTATGTTAATTTACTTCGAATAAAAAAATATTCATATTGAAAAATAAGTTACAATTATTTTTTATTTATTTATCTGGAACTCCAACAGCATTAACAAAAAAAAAAACTATATAATCAAATTTTACAAAATACACAATAACACAACTTATATTTGGTAATATATTTGTATTTAATAGTATAGGAATTAATAACTTAGAATTGAGCTAAAAATAAAATTCGTCAAATAAAATAGCCACCAAAATTTAATTTGCAAAAATTGGAATGTAAACTATACACTATACCAATCAAAATAAATGAAAACGTAAACAATCTTATTTTGTTAAAAGCGAGTTCACATTTGGCCAACTTTACTATAGGCCCATGACAAGCTCGTCGATGTGTCTAGCGCATGGATGCACAGACCGCGGCCCGCGGGCCGCATGCGGCCCGTGGGTCGAATACTGGTGGCCCGCCGACAGCAAAAATAATACTCTCGTGCATTCGAAAAATATTGAATTCTATTCCAGAATAAAACAAAAAAAAAATATGTTCGAAAAGTAATGTGAAACTCGCGCGCGCGCAATTTGAATCTAGCGCCCAAAATTGCTAAGTCAAGTAACATCGCTCGCTATAGAAATCAAGAATTTTCTAGCGCGGTGAGCAAGCGAGATAGATATAGTCCCGTATTCCCGATTGCTCGCGTATCTACACGAAGCTTCCAGAGTCGTTTGCGCGGTATAAAAATCACGTTAACCGCAGCGGCCGAACAGTTCGCTTTTCATTTGAGTGAAGTGTCAACAACAGAAAGAAATAAGCGCGAAAATACAAAGCGAAGTAATAAGTGATTGAGAATAAGTGCAGTTTATTAGTGTTTTTGGGAGGCAATAGTTCTAGTGTAGATTTTAACTCGACTAGCCGGTGTCATATATTTTGATCCACATTCAACGTAGATTTCCTGTTGCAGTGTTAACCCGTCAAGTGCCGTGTATAATTGTGTTGTGAAAACGTAAGTAAAACTCTGTTATTAATAAGTGTTTCCCTACCTATTTAATCAATTTTAATCAAATTTAGCTTTAATGTTGGCTAAATATTAAAATAAACAAAGAAATTACTATTTTTATAAGAATTTCTCTAACTGTAATAATTACGTCATTATTTCAGATAAAATCTGTATAAAAATCTTAAAATTTCTGAGAAATAATATTTAATCAATTATTTTTGATAATTTAAAAAAGGATAGGTAATTTAAGTGGGTACTGTAATTGTTTTTAGGTGCTGTGTTAATCCTAGCCAGGATTAGAACGCAACATGTAGAAGCCAGGACCTAGTAAAAAACGTAAGGTTAAAGATGAAAATCGGCAGTTTCAAGAAATTTGGACTGAGAAATACTTTTTTGTATGGTCGCATAACAAAGTCGTTTGTTTAATTTGCAAGAATTCTGTTGCGATTGCAAAGGATTATAATGTAAAAAGGCACTATGAAACGCAGCATCCTTCTTTTACCAAGTTTACAGGCGAATTAAGAAAGCAAAAAATGTTGTCTTTAAAACGGGAGCTTATTGGTCAGCAAGCTATGTTTACAAAACACATTCAAGATTCAGAAACGGCTACAGAAGTTAGTTATGAAATTTCTCGAATGATAGCAAAGCGAAGTCGCCCCTTCAATGATGGCGATTTTGTAAAAGAATGCATGGAAATTGCCGCTAAGAAAATGTGTCCAGAAGCAGCAAAAAAGTTTGAGAAAATTCAACTGAATCGTATGACTATCCAAAGACGAATTATGTCCTTGTCAGGTAATATTGCGGAACAATTAATTGAAAAAACTAAGATCATGGAATTTTTTTCATTAGCACTCGACGAATCGACTGATATTAGTTCCACAGCTCAACTTCTCATATTCATACGAGGTGTTACTCAAGATTTTGAAGTCTTCGAAGAGTTATTAGGAATGTGTTCATTGAAAGGTCAAACCAAAGGAGTTGATATACTCAATGGACTTTTGGACGAGTGTTCAAAAACTGATTTGGACTTATCTAAGTTATCGGGAGTTGCGACTGACGGTGCTCCTTCCATGATTGGTATCAATTCCGGGCTAGTTACTTTGCTGAAAAAGCACCTGCAAGAAAAAAACATAAACACTGAAGATCTCATGCAGTTTCACTGCATTATACACCAGGAAGCCCTCTGTTCTAAAAAAAATGAATTTCAAAATGTAATGAAAGTAGTAGTTTCGACTGTAAATTTCATAAAATCACGAGGACTCAATCACAGACAATTCAAACAATTCCTTGATGACATCGAAAGCGAATACGGAGATTTACTGTATTATACAGAAGTAAGGTGGCTAAGTCGTGGATTGACACTGGAACGATTTCTAAATTTAATAGAAGAAATTGGAATATTTCTGGCGGAAAAGCAAAGGGATGTCCCGGAACTTAAAAATCCTGATTGGTTGTGTGATTTAGCTTATTTAGTTGACATTACAAATCATTTGAATGTCTTGAACACACGGCTTCAAGGCAAAAATCAACTGATATCCCAGCTCTATGCTCATGTAACATCCTTTCAATGCAAGCTGACACTTTTCAGATCACAATTGAATTCTGGAAATTATAATCATTTTCCGAATTATAAGAAAATGGCTGAAAAATTCAACAAAACTGCGATTAATTTCAGTTATGTAGAAAAGCTAGATATTTTGATTCAATCTTTTGAAGACAGATTTTCGGAGTTTAAAAAAGTGAAACCTCTGTTGGACATATTCAGCAATCCTTTCACTATTTCAGTTGAAAATGCGCCAGAGTCAATGCAGTTAGAAATTATCGACATTCAAAATGACCAAGATTTACGCAACAAATTCAACGAAGGAGACTTGCTGAACTTTTACCGCTGCATTGATAAAAATATGTACGAAGAGTTGCGCATAAACGCTCTGAAATGTGCCAGCTTATTTGGTTCTACCTATATATGTGAACAAACTTTTTCAATACTAAATAATAATAAAACAAAAAATCGAAACCGCCTTGCAAATGAAAGTTTGGAAGCAGTTTTACGTGTTGCTACAAGTAAATTTGAGCCAAATATAAAAAAGATTGTAAGCACTATGCAGTGCCACGCTTCAAATTAATAATTTCTTTTTTAATTTTAATAAATTTTTATCAATTCTTTATTGTCTTTAACTACCTATACCTACTTCTGGCGGCCGGCCCGCTATCAGTTCATGATTTGGCCGAGTGGCCCCTAGTATTAATAAGTCTGTGCAACCCTGGTCTAGCGTACCAAACTCGAGAAATATCACAAATAAATTATTGTGTCCCGACCAGAAATCGAAGCTGGTACCTCCGAGTCTAAATCCACAGACTTAACCGCTAGACTACGGATGCAGTTGTAAACAATCTCGCAGTAAATAATATCGAATTGAATAGTCTATTAAATTTTATTTACATTTTATCATACTGTGCGACTTTATATCTATATGTTATTCTATTGATGGAAACAATCAACTAGGTGTTAATAGGTAGGACTGATGGTGGTAATTTCCCCAGTCTGCCGGGGCGGGGAAGTATCCACCGTTCGTGCCGATAAACCCAGTAAAGTGTATCCACACGTTTTAGGATCAGACTCGAATTGCCGTCATGCCCAGTCAAGCCGGCATAGTGTTAGAGATTGATGTCAGTCAGTGTGTGATTCCAGTTGCTAACATTCATAGACCTCGCGCGTCACTTACCATTAGGTGGGCGCAAGGTCACATGACGTTGCTTCTTTATACAATTTTGCTATTTTAAATTTAACAGTTTGTATGTAGGAGCCAAAATTTTTTGTCACTTCCGACATATGGTTTCCTGGGTAAAGTTGTTTGTTTCTATCAATAGAATAACTAATAAAGTCATGTATTTAAAATGCACTATAATAACGATAAGTTTATTTATTTCTTAAAAAGATTTATTTTTGCATCCCTCACGCTCGCGATTACGGCCATTTTGGACATATTTTCACTATTATATACCTAATTTTAGACAGAGATAAATAGCAAAAACATTTATAACGATTTTTCTCTATTTCACCAAAACATATCTATGATTAATATATCTTTAAAATGTCTAATTGAATTTCCTAGAAAGCTGAATGACTACATTTTTTAAAACACTCGGATTAAAACAATCTTTATAAATAAATGATTGTTTACGTTTTGCGTTAATTCGTTTGGTATTAACTAAATGCTCTTTCTAATTCATTATTGGTCGTAGTATTTAAGTATTTTTTTGGGTTTGTACTGCATTCCGTTTACAATTTCATTGTACATAGAAGATTACAATATAAACTAGTTACTTAACTATATTAAATATTAATTAATAGCAAATATTTTCGAGAAAAACCATTATACGATTTACTTAGAAAAATATTAAAACACTTGTTCCCAAACTATTTAAATTGTACAAAAAGCGCTTTTACTTATGTAATAATAGTTACGATTGTCAGGCTCGAATTGTCATCATGCTCAGTCAAGCCGGCATAGTGTTAGAGACTGATGTGACTGATGTCATAAAAATGGAGGAGATGACTCTTAAAATTGTTGCAGTGGACTTATGTCTGTGTTACAAATTAAAGTGTAAAATTTACTCAGACATCTGAAGCAGAGAGTTGATGGCTGCATCTTTGTTACCGTTGTTACATTCCACGACCGACTTGATCACTTCTTTGTCAATACTCGGGAACATCTCTTCAATCTAAAAATATTATTCACTCTTTATTTTCTATGATACGTCCAAGATAAACTGTCACTAAGGTTCACTGGGGATGGGCCCAGGAGTGGAGGTCTAGGCCTCTTATGTTCTGGATGTGATGATAAATGGGTGCCGGGTCCATCGTGTGTGGGTAGGAGATGAGAAGAATGGTGTCTCGGGCTTGCGACCGACAATAGGCTGGTTTAAGAAAAGGAGGCCTCCTTTTTTTTTTATTGCGCGATAATACGCTCACCATCCACCATTCTACTCCTCTCCCTACCCAACCAAATACTGTATGATTCCGTTAATGCCGTCTTGGAAGCTCGTTCCATAAATGTATTGACGGCAGACCTGCTTAGGCCCAATTCTTTCAGTAAGTGATGCAAAGATTTTGCTGGAACTCCTTTCGCACCAACTTCCACTGCGTAAAGCTGAGTCTTAAACCCATTCCTGATCATTTCTTTTATGAGATCATAATATTTGTTCGACTTCATGTTGTGGTCTTTTGAAATATTTGATCCCCACGGAACCATGAGTTCGAAAAGAATAACTTTTTTTAAGGTCCGAAAAACACTAAGATGTCTGAACGCATACCTGTTTTAACTCTTCCGCTGTAATGGGTTGTGGTTGTGGCGGTGGCGGTGGCTGTGCGGCCGGCACATGTGGGGGCGGTGCGGGGTACACCGGCATAGTGGTGTAGCCCAGGCCTGTGTGCGGGACCATCACCAACTGGGGATAGCGGCCCACACTAGCCGTCACTGCAGGACCAGTCTTAAATCGATAGAAATAAACTTCAATAATCAGTACAAAAGTGATCTAAAATTACCCAAATCATGATCCAAAATTTTATTTGCTTATTCTTAGAAAAAGTAGTATCCACCGTTCGTGCCGATAAACCCTCTGTATCCGCACATTTCGGGATAAGGCTCGAATTGCAGTCATGCCCAGTCAAGTCGGCATAGTGTTAGGGACATATGTCAGTCATGAGTGCCTGATTCCAGCTGCTCACATTCATGGACCTCGCGCGCCATGGTATCAGGTGGGCGCAAGTTCACATGTGCTAGTATTATTAGAATATGAACTACACTCGCCACGCTCTGTTTTTAATTTTTGTTGATTGTTTTACACAGCCTTGCCGTTATTTACAATAACACAAATCATGGTCCAACAATGACACAAATCATGGTTAACAATAACACAAATCATGGTTTAACAATAACACAAATCATGGTCCAACAATGACACAAATCATGGTTCAACAATAACACAAATCATAGTTCAACAATGACACAAATCATGGTTCAACAATAATACAAATCATAGTTCAACAATGACACAAATCATGGTTCAACAATGACACAAATCATACTTTAACAATAACACAAATTATGGTTCAACCGTGACACAAATCATGGTTCAACAGTGACACAAATCATGGTTCAATATTAACACACATCATAGTTCAACAATAGCACAAATCATGGTTCAACAATGACATAAATCATCAAATCCAAACAAAAAACCAAATCATCATATCAATAATAATTACTACAAAAATATTTTAAGTAATTTCTAGTATATATTGACTACTTACGGCATAACTAAGCACCAGATTAACCATTCCCTCCATCCCGTCTCCTTGTTTACCATTTAGAGGATACCAATCTTCATGAGTCTCACCCTGAAATGATTATAGTAAGATGTAACTTTGGAAAGGAGGAAAGGACATATCGCTCAATTGGCGCCAACATAGCATAATCACACTTTTTAAAAAAATACGATATACTGCATAATTTTGTATGCTCTTACTCTAGACTAATAATAAATAAATATAAATATTTCCAGACAGGTCACACAGCGCCATCTAGTTTCCGTGGTAAGCTACGAGGCTTGTGTTACGGGAACTAGATGGTTGATAAACTACATATTATACTGTTTTTTTTTTTTGTAAATATATACATATTATACATATAAACACCCAGACCGAGACAAATTATACAATGTACAACTTGCCCCCGGTGGAAATCGAACCCACGACCTCCCGGTTTCACGGCAACGTTTGTTACCACTAGACCACGGAGGCGGTCAATATGTTATTCTATTGATAGAAACAAACAACTTTTTCTAAGAAAGCATAAACTTAAATAAATTAAACCGCCACAATAATGTAATCAATGCGGTAGTATATATAGCTATCCATAAAATAAATCAATAAAAAAAATATATCTTTTGTTTTTCAACATAATATTCATTGTTTTAATTATTGTAAAATTGTCTTACATTAAGTACAGGATTAGGTATAGTGATATGTGTCCAGGCAATCAGCTCGTCCATAGTGAAGGAGCATTCGTCAAATATCTCCAAATATGCAGATGTCACACCAGGGGGAAGTATACTGGAATAATAAATAGTTATTTTATTCTATACCTAATTCCAGAAAACAAATTGAATTGTCTTATTGCATTAATTTACTTAATTACATTTTGGTATTATTTCTTCGTGGTGGCTCGGTTGTAAGTACACTTTTCTTAAATCTTACAAAGGTTGGTTCAAATCCCCCTGGTATGTACTAATGAGAAATACACATTTTTTACGTACATTAATCATAAATTTACAAAACCACCACTCCCGTGCCTCGGAGAGCCACCATCGTCAAGTTAAGCCATCGGCCCCGGTTCCACTAATACCAACTTTAAAAATTAAGTTAGGAACCATCACAACCGTTTCCCTTTCGGGGTGGTCATAAACGTTATAAATTTACAATTGGATTCACATTTAGCCAACTTTACTATAGGCCAATCATGACAAGTGGCAAGCTCGTCGATGTCTCCAGCGTACCAAACTCGAGAAATATCACAAATAAATTAAATAGATTTATTTATATTAATAAATATTTTTGTGTCCCAACCAGGAATCGAACCCGGTAGATCTGAGTCTAAATCCGCGGCCTTTACCGCTAGACCACGGAATAGTTAATAAATTGTCATTAAAAATTTACATCAGATCCTCGTCAACCCGCTTGGCCAGCGTGGCAAATGTTGATCAAATTCTCCAGATACAGTGTAAAGTCTATATAACGACACTGAAGGGGCTGTGCATTTTATAGCGTTATAGAGTTGTTGTTAAATGGATAGAAGAAAAATCAGAAAAATATGAATAATTAAGTGCATTATCTTTACTGTTTTCAGTATAAGTTACTTACCAATGTATAACTTTATTCCATCTGGGGGTTTTACCTCCGCTAGGGTCAGTGTGGGTCTCGTAGATACAGTGACCTACTCGTACACGAACGTAAGGGTCCATCCTTGTTAGTCCTGAACAGAAGACCAATTTCTAAGCATTTCATGGATTCACAGTGCGGGTGCCGGGACCATCGTGCGTGGGTAAGAAATGAGAAGAATGGTGTCTCAGGCTTGCTACTGACAATAGGCTGGTTGGAAAAGGAGGTCTCCCTTTTTATTTTATTGCGTCAAACATTCACCATCGACCGTTCTACTCCTCTCCGTACCCAACCAAGTATTGTATGACTCCGTCAATGCAGTCTTGGAAGGTTTTTCCATAAATGTATTGCACCAACTTCCACTGCGTAAAACCGAGACTTGAACCCGTTTATGATCTGTTCTTCTGTGAGATCATAATAAATAATTATACAACCACAGTTAAAAAGTTAAATTATTATAATTTTTTTTAATTTTTATTATAAGTATATACTGGATATGGGATTATATATATATATATATATATACATATATCCTGACATAAACAATTATTATTGTTATTAAATAGTTCTCTTACCATAGTTTTTAACAAGTTTGGCTTGCACAATAGTCATGCTTAACCTTCCAACTCCAGGCATTCCAGCTGGCACTTGTTGCTGAAAATAAAAGCATTACAATTATTTATGATTTATAAGACTGTGCCAATGTTTCTGAATTTATAATTTAATTTTTATAATAGTTACTGGCGAAACATGTGAGTGGTCTATAATAACTGAGACCATACTCGAATCTGTAACCATGTGTATTTTAGCAAATAAAATATTTCATTTCATTTAGTTACTTACTATTTTTCTATAGAAGATTTATCATTATGTTGAGTAAACAACATTCTATCTGCTACATGTGGTCATTTGCATTTTACTTCTAATATTATATTATTATAATAAAAAAGGTAATTTTTTGTTTGGTCCTCTTTATACTCATTATTATAACTTTAGACCTATTTATCATTTTCTTTTTTTGTTATTTGTACCTGTGTTTCACTCTTAATATTATAACAAACTATTTAATTGTATTTATTATTATTATTAATATCTTTAATGAACAAACTTAAAAGTAACCCTTAAGGGTATTTAACTTAAAGGGTGAACTTAATGCAGCATTTTAAGAGTATATGTACCAAACTTGGTATGTCCGTGTCTAAATCCACAGACCACTACACCACGGAGGCAGTTCTATTAATATTATATTGTCAATATATGCTGTTATTTTTTCTATAAAATATAGATATTAAACATACAATCTTGATAACTTAATAAATATTGAGCTAAAGCTGTGGCTGGATATAATTTTATTAGTCATTCTTGTAACAAAAGAAGACAAATTTCTAAGCATTCCATGGATTCACAGTGCGGGTGCCGGGTCCATCGTGTGTGGGTAAGAGATGAGAAGAATGGTGTCTCGGGCTTGCGACCGACAATCGGCTGGTTTAAGAAAAGGAGGCCTCCTTTTTTTTCTATTGCGCGATAATACGCTCACCATCCACCATTCTACTTCTCTCCCTACCCAACCAAATACTGTATGATTCCGTTAATGCCGTCTTGGAAGCTCGTTCCATAAATGTATTGACGGCAGACCTGCTTAGGCCCAATTCTTTCAGTAAGTGATGCAAAGATTTTGCTGGAACTCCTCTTGCACCAACTTCCACTGCGTAAAGCTGAGTCTTGAACCCGTTCCTGATCATTTCTTCTGTGAGATCATAATATTTATTCGACTTCATGTTGTGGTCTTTTGGAATATTTGATTCCCACGGAACGGTAAGTTCAATAAGGATAACTTTTTTCAAGTTCCGAGAAAACACTAAGATGTCTGGCCTATAGGCTGATACAGCTAGTTCATCTGGGATCCTATAATGGTGTTCAAATGTATCCATGAGAATTTTCCAGTCTGATGCGGCGCCAAGGATCGAGGTGGGCTTGCATTTAGTTTTCGTGCTTTGCCCTTCCTTTACAAATGTGGTCAAAGTTTTATTTGTAGTCAGTCCCTTTCTGGCTCTTGCAATAGAAAGACTTACTGCTTCACGGATAACACCAAGGACTTTGTCATGTCGGCGTGAGTAATAGCCCTTTTCTAGGAGAGTAACGCACCCTACAAGTGTGTGTCTAGCAGTTCCTATGGCAGCACCACACAATGTACAGTTCTTTTCCGTAGCTTTTCCCCACCTTACCAGATTACTCTGGTCCGGGAGGGACATTTGAAAAGCGTTTAGGTAGAACTTTAGCAACGCCGGAGACCAATCGTACATTAGTGTGCTGGAGGGATGCAAAAATCGCCCAAAGTTAGCCAGTCATTTTGAACTTCTAGAGTCATCGCGTGCACTCTGTATTAATTATATATAAGTTATTGTTGAATGTACGTAAACATTACTAATTTAATAACCTACACCAGTAGCCCTAGTCTGTTACTTAGTCGCAAACGTTATTAGTGGATTTCGTTATTTACGTCAGAGATTGCGTCATAATTACAAAATATTATTCAATTCTCAACTCTATAAGCACTCGACCTTGACAGTGGCCATGCAAATATCAACCTTAATAGCGTAATATATATATAGTTAATGGATTTCATTATATAATGTTTGCGACTAGATAACAGAATAGGGCTACAGAGGTGCTTAAACTTGAAACTGCTGGTAATCTACCTCAAAATTGCTAAACTCAAGCAATCAACTTTATTGACGCCGCATTACTCATATGGTTTATTCATAAATTTTATTTTATAAAATTAAAACCTAATTATACAAAATCAATTATTTGCATTGCGGTTTTTCTATTAAAAAATAATAATAAATTTTACCTATGTTTTACCACTAGAGAGTAGGCCACTGGTCTAAAACAGCTAATGAATGAATGTTAATAAACAAAAATGGAGTTTAAGGAACTTACTGCATACATATGTTGATGGTCCAAAGCTACAGCTATTTGGTAGTCGCTGTCCATCGTCCCAGCTGGGCCTGAAGGAGTTGTTTGAAGGAAACCAGCCGGCAATGGGCCTAGGAGCACCTGCAACAATTGAGTAGTTTAGTTAGTACTCCTAATAGGAAAAAAATCTAAGACTATAAATACCACCATTGTATACATATAAACCAATCTGGCCAGTGTAACGAGTGAAGGCGAAATTCTCCAGATGTTCTATCTCCTAATATAAAAGTTCTATCTTCTATATATTAAAGGCCTATCTCCAGCATTAGAGGGCTGTTATGATTGCTATAGATACTAATGTTATAAATGAGGAGTATAGTTCCAATACTCTCTAAGTCCATTAATTCTGCTTTCTCCATATTTTTATACTTCTGGCTAGTTTTTTTTTCATTTGTTTTATTCTTTTCTACGTTAATAAGGTAATAGTAACCAAATTAATATTATAGTATTGACTCTTTGAACATATACATTTACTCAGTTTAGTTTGACCTTAGCATGAACCATTTTTTTAACCATTGATATGACTAGAACCAAAATTTATGTTTAAAGGAATATTAAATACAATTTATTATTATTAAAATAAAATCTCATGGAAACACGGGAAATAATCCAAGAACAATCCAACATTTTCTCCACGGATGACATCAATTGTTACGCAAATCTAGCTTTAAAACAAAAGTACTCCCTAGTATATCCTAATATTCGCCGCAACAAAGCGAATGTGCGTTCTTGGGCATTCTGCCTAGCTTTTGACATTTCTGACAGATGTAATCGTTCTTAGACTACTCGTTTTTGGGCGATTGTGCACTCCACCTCACCCCGCTGTTTTTGGTGTGCACCATTATATTAGTAATAAATAACTTTAAATCCTAATACCTACCTTGTTTAATTTATTTGGGGGCTTTTATAGTCGTAATATATTTATATTTATTTATCTCTTTATTGCACATTAACTACCTATTTGAATTTTAAAAAAATCCTTTATCTATCAATTGATTCCAAGTTCTATAAAATAATAAATTAAAATGATTTACACTAGTCAAAATTAGTTAAGTAAAAGCAGAATTTAAAAACGAATTATCAACATTTTGTGTTCTCAAGCTGGATTTAAAATAGATACTTCTTGTAACTGCTAGGCCAATTAAATAAGTTTTTATATATTAATTTTGAAAAACCAATAATTGAGATAATATATTAATAAAAAATAAACTGTAACTTCAGGGTGCAACATATTATCTTATGAAGGTAGTCTAGCTGGGTTTACATTATTTATTTTGTGCAAAAGTATAAAGTAATAAGCTTGAAGAAGGCAAGTTGTCTCCTGTTGTAGAACGTATACTCTGTTGTCTGGATAAAAAGAATATTATATTTGATATTGCACAAAGATGATGAATCAGATGTAATGACAAAATAAAGATAATATTTTTCAGAGGATTTAACTCACCCTACGCCTCCTTTCTTCATTTCTATCAACGGGAAGTGTTGAAGTCATAGTTCTAGAACAATTACACGCTAAATATAACTGTTTAAGATTTAATGATTTTACGTTTTAGCATTAAAATCAAAACAAATCACGCAGTCGCAAAACCGCAAATTGACGTAAATGATGGATGATACTTTTGAAACTATGTTGAGTAAATAAGTTCTCAAATGTTGTAATTTAAAATTAGAAAACATACTATTACTTAAAATATATTTAAAATTATATGTCTTATTCGAAGATCTTGCATGTATGTACATAAATAATAATAAAGTGGGTATAATCTGTATGTAGGTATATATTACTTTATGTAGGAATATATAATCTGTGGTAGGAATATATATATAATTGACGACAATTCAGAGTGGGCTCTTTTGGGAACGTTCTTAATAACCGCTATTTTTAAAGTTTTATTGTTATATTAGGTTGTCTAATTGGATTTATAATTTGTTTATTATTATTAAATATTTTTATTTCAATAAATGTACGTTAACTCTAGAAATTCATGAGTTACTTAAACTAATTTTGTATTTATACAAATATAAATAAACTAGATTCTGAATGTATCTCGGCTCCAACGACAAAGATGATTGAAAAGGGAAATAGTTTTGTGTACGAACAAGGTAGGTAATTGCAAGTTTATTGTTTTGTATATTATTACTATATCTCTAGTATCTATATCAAAAGTTGTGGTATTTTGTTTAATAATATGCTATAATGTGTATGATTAATATATAAATATAATATAAAAAAAACGATAAATTTGAGACTTATATGGTCACAAGTTGCAGTTTATTTATTGCGGTTTTCTCGCGCTGTGAACTCTTATATACTCGACATGTTTAGGCGATGTGATGAAAGAAACAAAACCTGTAACACTTGTAATTTGAACTCGGTTATAAACAAATATGTTTAGGAATAATATATTCTGAACATTGTCCTTTAAAAAAAAAACTTCGTTGACAGTTTTTGACAAATGTCAGAGATAAAAGTGTCAAATAAAGTCCAGGAAAAAATCCCATTTCGTTTATGTTTTGTAGAAATTAAATAATAATATCTATTTATACATACAACTTTTAGGACGCAGTTGTATCTGTGTTCGTTATCAATCGTTTCAAATCCTTTTAGAAGTGTTTGCCATGGCTTTTATTGACTAAATCAATGTTTTTTGTTGATTCGATTGGTTACATTATTGATTTGTGATTCTGGACATGGATAGCTCAGCAAAGGATAAGGATAAGATCAAAACGCCAAAGGTGAGTCATTACTGCATTAGTTTTAGTACTGAATTATTATAATAATCGTATCAAACATGTATAATTTAAATGTTAAACAGCCTAGTATTTGTTTTGCGGTGCGACGATGCTCTTAATAGTTTAATCAATGTTTTGATAAGCTATCTTGTGGTTATTTATATTACAAATAAGCTGTTTGGTTACAATGATTTATAGTTTAATCCCGTTTTACCCCAATTTTATTTAATAATGATAAAATTTATACTTTATTTTATTCCTTAGATATTTCAGAAGAAATAAATGAGGCAGGTTAAGTTAACATTTGAATAAGAAACATGGTTCTTTACTTACTCACTTTAGCTACTTAAATTTATGACAAAGCCTTTTTACAGCTGCATCTTAGCTGTAAAATAATTTTAATTACTCTTTAGTTATTTTTAGGTACCTATATTAATCAATTTTGACAAGGACCCTTTACAGCTGCATTTAAGCTATTTTAAGTGTCTTCTTCATAAGGTACCTACTCCCAGTTCTGTTCTTTGCTTGAATATAGCACTCTCCAGGTTTGTTAGATATATGTAGTAAATTAAACAACATAGCACTTGTACTAAATAAAATTATGTACTATTGTAGACCAAATTCCGGTGGGAACGTTGGTGACAAAATAAAGATTAGAATGTATTGTTTTTCAGTTAAATACAAATTAAGTTAAAAGTACAATTGCTTGAATATAGCACTCTCCAGGCATGTTAGATATATGTAGTAAATTAAACAACATAGCACTTGTACCAAATAAAATTATGTACTATCGTAGACCAAATTGCAGTGGGAATGTTGGTGACAAAATAAAGATTAGAATGTATTGTTTTTTAGTTAAATACAAATTAAGTTAAAAGTACAATTTGGTAAATGAAAAGCATTATTATATCTTCTACTCATATTTTTCATGATTTTATCAGCTTGTGGCAAGAATAAGCAAAATTTTCTAGCAATTAGGAACTAAAATAAAAAAAATGGTTTTGGAAAGCAATGAAAGAAAGAAAGAAAATGGTTTTATCTTCAACAGTGGAACTGCGCTCTAGAGGCTGTAATGAATGCAAAAATGGAGTGCCAATGCCCAATATAGAAGTACTGCCTTCGTGGTATAGTGGTAACAAACGTTGCCATGAACTCGGGAGGTTGTGGGTTTGATTCCCACCAGGGGCAAGTTGTACATTGTATAATTTGTCTCGGTCTGGGTGTTTATATGTATATATTTACAAAAAAATAAATAAATATAATATGTAGTTTATCAACCATCTAGTTTCCGTAACACAAGCCTCGTAGCTTACCACTGAAACTAGATGGCGCTGTGTGACCTGTCTGGAAATAATAAAAAAAAAAAGTTTATTTAATAGAAAACAACTCTCTTGCCAAGAATGACTATGTTACCTAAACTTTTGATAAATCTATATTTGATTCCAGTTTTTTGAGAAATTTGTTAAATAATTATGCTGGATTTAAACTGCACTGACATTGGTTCCATAAATGTATTGACGGCAGACCTGCTTAGGCCCAATTCTTTCAGTAAGTGATTCAAAGATTTTGCTGGAACTCCTCTTGCACCAACTTCCACTGCGTAAAGCTGTGTCTTGAACCCATTCCTGGTCATTTCCATTTACATTCCATTATTCACCTGATTCCTGATTGGGACACAATAATGTGTTTAATTTGTGATATTTCTTGAGTTTGGTATGCTAGAGACATTGATGTGCTTGCTACTTGTCATGATGGGCCTATAGTAAAGTTAGTTATATGTGAAACTGCTTTTTTTGAATAGTGTGGTTTCTGACCACCCCGGATAGAAAACATTTGTAATAAATTTTTTACCAAATAAATCCAACACTACAAGGAATATCAGAAGATGTTAATAGAAACCTTTGGGCTGGTCCGGATTTGAAGCCAACACCCTATTCTTTAAGTATTATTTACTGCCTATTTAATTAGTAGGTTTTTTATTTTATTTAATTTGTCTCTATGCAATGCCTGGTAGTAAGAGTATATACAATCTAGTTCAATAAAATGAAGGTCTTTTAATAATTGATTGCTATACCACACTAGAATCTAGACAGGATTTAGTCAATTTTTCAATCACATCAAGTTTACAAATTTGGAGACTCTTACATCTGTCGCACGCTGAAGATGTGGAATGCTCTCCCAGCCAGTGTATTTCCCCACTCCTATAACCTGGAGTCCTTCAAACGAAGTGTGAAAAAGCATCTTTATAGGCCGGCATAGTGGTAGGGACTGATGTCGGTCGTCCGAGGCTGGCGTCAGTTGCTCCCATTCTTGGACCTCGCGTACCGCTTACCATCAGGTGGGCGCGGTGTCACATGTGCTCCGTATAAAAAAACCCGCACGGTGAATCCATAAAATGCTTAGAAATTTGTCTTCTAAAAATTAAAAGCTACCTAAATAATGAAAATAAAATTACAAATGAACTAAACTATAGTTAAAAAATGTCCTTTAGAGACGTCCCATCTAAAATAGTCCCAAGGAGACACACCTGGCAACATTTCCCATCTGTATAGCGAGGCTAATACCTTGGCAGAAATAATTGCCAGTGTTTCTGTCTCCAGACGTTTCCGTCAGCCATTTTAACAACTCCTTGGCCAGGCGCTTTTATCACTTTAGTTTTGTACTATTTATAAATAATACCTTAAAAATAAATACTTCTTACGAGCATTGCATTATTTTTTTCAAGTTTTGGGATAATAATAATATGATATCGCCAACTGCCATGGAATGTTTATCATTGCAATTCAAATGACATTTATCTATCATTTTCGTTAAACGTCGACAAATACATTCCTTCGACAGTCGATATTCATCGGTACGTAATTAAATATCTCGTTTAATATGCCTATTTATATTTTAAAGTATCATCACGACCGTATCCCTTTCTGGAAGGTCAGAAACCACGCTTGTAAATAAGCGCATTCACATTTAGCTAAGTTTACTATAGGTCTATCATGACAAGTGTCAAGTTCGTCCATATCTTTAGCATACCAAACTCGGAAATTACCTACCATAAATAAATTATTGTGTCCCAACCAGGAATCGAACCCGGTACCTCCGCACCTAAATCCACAGACTTAACCGCTAGACCACGGATGCAGTTTAGCAATTATTATTTTAATGCCAGCAAAACACGCATTATTCCTTTCAAAGCACTAAATCTTATCAAAGGCGCAATGGAATCTATTTCCTCTTCCGCTTTTACGGAATCACGCTATGACCTACGAGCACTTACCCAATTGCATGAAAATGTGATCGACACCCATCCTTTTCTATCATGAATATATATTGCACTTCTGTCTTTGTTTACCGCGCATGCCCAATTGCCGCCAAAATTTAAATTTCGAATATTCCTTATCGCGATCAATTTAAAGTTCCAAGTCCCGCGTAATTTATTGGAGGGCTTTAGGCTGAATTCGGGGCCAAGGCTTCAGAATTTGAAATTCGAACGTATTACGAGCAGTGTTCCTTCAGATGTCGTATAGGACGGTCGCCTTGTGTTTTATATCTGTCAGTATCGTGGTATTCATTACGTAAGATAATCGTAAACTTTTAATTGGAAAAGTTTGACAATGTTGCGAATGATGAGAAAATTGACCTAAAGATTTATATTTTTATTGGAGCTACCAAAATAAGTTCCTAAATTAACTTTAGCTTATCTATTCCTTTTTTTTAATTGGGGGCTTAACATGGCACTTAGTTCTTTAAATCCATCGAACATTGTAGGAGAGTTAGGTCGCCTGGCTAGCTGGCTGAAAGGTGACTGCGTTACATCTGAGGAATACGCCGGGCTTGCTGTTACGGAAAAGGTAATAGTAAAGTAAACATATCGCTTGTAAATTGTTAAAAGAGCAAATTTTTTTTTTATTTAGATGTCATTGGTACAACCTCTTTTTGAAATATAAAAGGTAACTTTTTTCTTAAAACATAAAAATTGTAATCCGAAAAATAAAACATTACTGTATGGTAAATAAGGCTGCGTCGGAAAATACATCAGTATGCCTAGTGTGACAGTGATGTTTCGTAAACGCAACTATAGTAGTTTTTTTACTGAATTTTCAATGTTCATTGCCTGTTATTATAGCCAAACTTGCAATAACACGCAATGTAAAATAAAAAACGTCACTACAGCAGTTACGTTTTCCGAAACTTGCATTTTACACGATAAATACCTAAAGGCTGGGTAGGGAGTGTAACGAGTCAATTTAAGTATGTGTTATTATTAATTGATCTCTGAATCAAGGAAACCAAGGGAATCTCATATCTCGCTCACGAAATAGAGAGAGAAAGAATTACGTAAGTCAACGTTCGCGCGATTGTCGACCTCTCACTATCTACTTGATTGGCCTCGGTATGAGTAGGGATATTTTCAGGATAACTTCTCTGCGCCGTAATTTATTATTATTATTATATTTAATAATAAATAAAAAAACTTTAATTTTATTCTAAATTATAATACGAGTACATAAATATTTGCGATTTAATAAATTTCATAGCCAAATAGTTTTCATAAGTAATTTGTACAGAGACCCAGAAGTATGCTTGTTTAGGACCCAAAACTCTATTATTATTCCAACCTTACTCAGTGTTTTCGATGTATTATAATTTGTTTAAGGTGAAATTAATATTGCTATTGGATTTACGAGAAAAGGAAAAGCGTGAGACAATGGGGTGTATCAGGCAAAGCTTTTTGTAGATGTCGCTAGCGGCAATGGTACCTTGTTTTACACCTCTATCGCATCTTTTTTTAAATGTTTTTGTATTTTTTTATTTTTATAACAGAAAAATGTATTTTAAATTAACGTTACCTACCTTAAACGACTAATTAAGCAAGCGCACACCGTCTTTAAAAAGAAAAAAGGTATTATTAATAGAACGGCAATTTTGACATCACCATATCTTTGATTTCGCTTAGAAATCTCGAAACTTAAAAGCTGCTCACTTCGGCATAATATCCAGAAAATAATAAATTTCGTAATAAAAATACAAGTTTTCTATGCACCTAACAGTTTTATTAGGTACCATCTATTATGCGCCATCTATCGTTGATAAAAAGTTAGTGATACACCCCATTCCTACGCCAAAGAGTTATTTACCACCCTGCACTAGTAGTGGATTATGGCCTGACCATACTGACCTGACTCGGAGTATTCGGTAGAGGCTTTATTAATAAATATAACATACGGGTTTATGTGACATTAAATGGTCTTACGTTAGACTAATATGTTATTCTATTGATAGAAACAAACAACTAATAAACCAGAAATAAAAAAAATAGAAATAGTTCTATTTTTTTTTATTATTTCTATTTTGGAATTAGACACTCATGACTGAATGCCCATTTTTCTTAGAGTAATGGGCCCAATAAAATGTTCTCGTGCCGTAATGATTTATTTTTTATTTGATAGTTAATATATTGTGTATTCGTAATCTGTAATTAATTTTATTCATTTTACCCTAGCATAAAGAGAATTGACAAAAACTTTTTTTTACGTTAATAATTACATAGTTTCGATCCCGCCGATTTGAAATCCGGTGTTTTATCTATAATAAAGTACCTGGTCATAATAAAGAACCTAATCGTATAAATAGTGTTTTGTAACTATTTCAGAAATCTAAACCAATTGACTATTTAATTAAATAATATTTTAAAGCTGGGGTAAAGGAGATGCTGTAATTAAATTAAAAAAAAACACAATTGTTATATTTATTGAATTGTATTTAGTTGAGGCACGCTGCAAAAAAGTTGGGGCCTGGTTTTGGGCAATC
The DNA here is from genome assembly GCA_910589645.1 of Tinea semifulvella. NCBI lineage: Eukaryota > Metazoa > Arthropoda > Insecta > Lepidoptera > Tineidae > Tinea > Tinea semifulvella. The sequence goes on along the minus strand of OU342592.1, from coordinate 12,143,205 downwards.
TCATTTATATATAGAAGTAAAAAGTGTCATCACGACCGTTTCCCTTTCGCGGTGGTCAGAAACCACGCTTATAAATAAACGGATTCACATTTAGCCAACTTTACTATAGGCCAATCATGACAAGTGGCAAGTCCGTCGATGTATCTAGCGTACCAAGCTCGAGAAATATCACAAATAAATTAAATATTAATTAAATGTATTTATATACATCCGACCAGGAATCGAATCCGGCAACTTCGGGTCTAAATTTACGGACTTAAACATGGAGGCAGTAAATTTATATTTACATACTCGTATGTGTTTAATTAATTGTATTGATTTTACAAGCGAGTCAAATGAAATACAATATTTTGTTTTTTTAAACCGTCGATTTGAGAGTATTTTAATGTAACACAAGCCTAATTATTTTGAATAATGTATAATATAAACCCTGATAAAAGAGGCTCTTTTAATAATAGCCCTAGAGCGATGTTCTCCAATTACGCTGAAAAGAAGTATTTTTTGATATAAAATGAAAAAGTTGGCTAATTAATCTTGTCGTGGGTCCTATGATAGTATTAATGTTAGCCTCAGGCCTTTCCCTAAATTAGATATTTTATGCTTTTTCGTCTAATTTATTTTAAGCATTTTGTTTTGTTAATTAATGTATATATATTGTTTTTTTAACCGCACCCAGTAAATTATCATATATTATGATATATTTACAGATCAGAATCAGTAATCTGCGAGCTTAGCCAATTATAAAAGTAAAAATAAAAGTAGTATCATCACGCAATCCTTTAGGGGTGGTCAGAAACCACGCATTTTTTCATGATGCAGATTCACAATTTAGCCATTTTTTTTTTACTATAGGCCCAAGCTCATAGATACTCTAGCGTACCAAACTGGAGAAATATCACAATGAGCTGAGAACCCGGTACCGCCACATCTCGGACTTTACCGCTAGACCACGGAGGCAGTTTATATCAAAACAGAGCGACCGGTTGAACAATCCATATTTTCAAAGATTTTTCAAATCTGAACCTACTGGGGAATAAAATACAGTTTTACAGATATATTAATGATCAGGAACAGGTTTAATACTCAGCTTTAGGCAGTGAAAGTCGGTGCGAGAGGACTTCCAGCAAAATCTTTGCACCACTTACTAAAAGAATTGGGCATAAGCAGGTGTCTGTGTTTTTACATTTATGGAAAGAGCTTTTAAGGCGGCAATAATGGAATCATACAGTATTTGGTTGAGGGATAGGAGTAGAATGGTAAATGGTGAGTATCTTCCTGCGCAATAAAATAAAAAGGGAGGCATTTTTATAAAAAAAAAAGTAAAATTGTTGGTCGCAAACCCGAGACACATTCACATTCAGACACATTCTTCTCATCTCTAACCCACACGCAATGGACCCGACACGGTGTTTCTATATAATCTCATATATTTGGTTTAGTAAAATAGAGGAAAATCGTTAAAACATATTTCTGGAGAAACGATTTAGCATGTTGGTATTTTTGCGTATGTTCTGAATTCCGAGGACAGCGCGGAGAACCAACGTATCAATTCTCAAGGAGCTCAAAGTCACAACCAAGCTCTTTCCACCTGCCTGCAACGAGTCCTGGAATATTTTGGTCATATAGCACGGAAAAGTACGGCCAATCTGAAAAAGCTGCCACGGGCCCCGCGGCCGAACCCTCAACTCAACATCCCAGTCTGTGGAGGGGGCCACGACTCTCAGCAAGAGGAAAATGACGTAAGGACACTAAAAACAGGAGCAAGGCGTCTAACGTGCTCTTCAAGGTACGAAAACCGTATTGTAAATCTATGACAAATACATACATACATATCTTCACGCCAGATCCCTTGCGGGGTAGGCAGAGACAATTGAGCGCCATTTGACACGATCACGACAACCTCTTTCGCTTCGGTTACGAAGACTTTTTAATGCACCTTCAGTCGGTGTTTTATTTATTTGATCGTGATATGTAGGTCTCGGTCTGCCAGGGCCTCTTTCACCCACAACTTTCGCATTATATATCTGGTTCTTCAATCTTTCATCGCTTATCCTTTCAACATGCCCGAACCATCGTAGCATGCCTTTCCTTATTTTTGTCCCTATGCTTTCCTTCATACCAACCCTTTTCCGTATTTCGACGTTACGTGTGCGGTCCGCCAAAGTGACGCCACATATCCGCCGCAAATACCGCATTTCTACTGCATTAACCCTACTCTTATCATATTCTGACGTATCCACGTCTCGCTTCCATACATCAGTGTTGGTACCAACATGGCATTGTGTATGGCGAGCCGAGCTTTGTCACTGACATTTCGACTCCCGATCAGTGACCCCAGGGCACCGTTAACACTATATCCCGCGTTCACTCTTCTTTCAACGTCCCTATCGTACTTTCCATCCGCAGTGAAAACACTGCCCAGATATATAATTTTATTTACTTGTTCTAGAGTTTCATCATCAATCTTTATCGTCACGGTTGTCATCCTTCTTCTTTCAAACACTAGTACCTTGGTTCTCGCATTCATGCATGACAAATGTATGTAAGAAAAGTGTATTTCTCATGCCGGGTTCGAAACTGAGACCATTTGGCATCTTTAGAAAAGCGTTCTTATAACCGGGCCACCAAGTCGACAATTATGTGCAAGAATTTTATTAAAATGATTTACATAACTTTGTAGGCAGTACGCCTACATTATTTTCGTACATCCAATTGTTATTAATGTAATCAACTCTATTAAATGCTCTGACCTTTACCCATTTTCCCCATTATCCTAACTACCCTACTTGAGCTTGGATTTTAATAAAATGGCTGTTTAAATAGTTTACCACGCAAGTTTTAGTTGGAAATATTTTAGTTTACATTGTGTGGGCGAATGTAAAGCTTAAGTTGGGATTGCTCTGGACAATAGAGAAATGTTTTAAGCCGCATTAACAACAGCTGGGTCGTTTTGTTACTCATTATTTAATTTATGATTACAACTCTAATCAACGAATGATGGAATATGAATGAAAAATAACACGGAATAGCTAACATAATGTATTATTAGCAAAAGCAAAAAGTATATAAAGTGGACTGCAGCTACAGCCGACAGGGTCAAGGAACATATAGCAGCTGTAAAAAACTGACAAGTAAACAAGTCAGAAATAGCAAAACACCTAGCAGATAGTGGCACATGAATTGAGCTGCACGACCCGAAGATACTCTCCAACGATCGTCATTATTACTCTTGAATAGTACCTGAAGCGATCAAAATAAAGAAACACAAAAAATAATACAAGATGGGGTTATATTCAATCGACATCGTGGAATCTAGTAATTAATAGGTTTCGACGCACCAATACAGCCGAGGATATTGTGAGTGTTGTGTGTCGCGATTTCTAATAACTTAAAGTGAAGTGGGTTTACATTTTTCGTCTATTACAAATAAAGGCTACTTACGCGGCGAATGAGTGCCTTCACTCTGTAGCCACGACTCAGACTTAGCTGTAAAGGCACGGGTTTTGGTCCGTAGTCGCCTTGGGGTCTCTGAGGACGGTGAGTCGGGCACGCGACCTCCCGCAGTGGCCCTTCAGGCTGGTGTCGTAGCATTGATGATTTTGCGATCTCCGTCTTTAAAAAAAAAACCGCGCAGCTCCAGATGACTTAAACAAAACGTCTCGGGAGAAATGTGTCTGAGGTAAATTGCGTAGATACCCCTTAATTTGGCAGTAGAAATTCGCCAAGCACCCAAGATAAGGATAAGTATATTCACATTACTTAAACAGCTCCCAACATCGTATGTAAGATATATTGTATGTTTGTATGTATTTATCTGTAAATATGTATAGTGTGTAGTATAGGTGTTATTGTTTACATATTTGTATGTATATTATTATTTATTATGATATCATAGAATAAGTTTATTTTATTTTTCTTTAAAATTAAGTTTCTTATTCGAGCCCTTTGCACCTACCTCTTAATCAAAATTCTCTGTATTGTCCCAAAGGTTGGCTGGTAGAGAATGCCTAGTGGTATTAAGCCCGCCCTTTGTACATAAAGTTTTTAAATAAATAAATAAATATAAAAATTAAAGCTATTATGAGTGTGCGCGTTATTAGATTCACGTTTGTATTGAGTACGACATGTGACCTCGCCTTTTGACCCGATGGAAAGCAGGATTCAAGCAAATTGATATACGCTATTAACCGCCAGCTTCATTTTCTACTAGATTGCCCACTTTAGATTAATGGAAAGACAGTTATATTAATTCCGGAAGGTGACCCACTAAGGGCAAGTTACCGGCTATGTCATACTTGGGCAAGTCAGGCTAGCTAAAGGTGGTGTTGATATAGTTGAATTACTTATCCTAAATTAAAAATGCATGTATCACTTACATAATTATGTTCTCGAAACACAGTGTTTTATTATCTGTGCAGCTTTTAAACATTTATTTCTTCAACCGTACTTCGGCTCGTATACCTGAGAGAGAGAGAGAGAAGAGAAGACAAATTTCTAAGCATTCCATGGATTCACCGTGCGGGTGCCGGGTCCATCGTGTGTGGGTAAGAGATGAGAAGAATGGTGTCTCGGGCTTGCGACCGACAATTGGCTGGTTTAAGAAAAGGAGGCCTCCTTTTTTTTCTATTGCGCGATAATACGCTCACCATCCACCATTCTACTTCTCTCCCTACCCAACCAAATACTGTATGATTCCGTTAATGCCGTCTTGGAAGCTCGTTCCATAAATGTATTGACGGCAGACCTGCTTAGGCCCAATTCTTTCAGTAAGTGATGCAAAGATTTTGCTGGAACTCCTCTTGCACCAACTTCCACTGCGTAAAGCTGAGTCTTGAACCCGTTCCTGATCATTTCTTCTGTGAGATCATAATATTTATTCGACTTCATGTTGTGGTCTTTTGGAATATTTGATTCCCACGGAACGGTAAGTTCAATAAGGATAACTTTTTTCAAGTTCCGAGAAAACACTAAGATGTCTGGCCTATAGGCTGATACAACTAGTTCATCTGGGATCCTATAATGGTGTTCAAATGTATCCATGAGAATTTTCCAGTCTGATGCGGCGCCAAGGATCGAGGTGGGCTTGCATTTAGTTTTCGTGCTTTGCCCTTCCTTTACAAATGTGGTCAAAGTTTTATTTGTAGTCAGTCCCTTTCTGGCTCTTGCAATAGAAAGACTTACTGCTTCACGGATAACACCTAGGACTTTGTCATGTCGGCGTGAGTAATAGCCCTTTTCTAGGAGAGTAACGCACCCTACAAGTGTGTGTCTAGCAGTTCCTATGGCAGCACCACACAAAGTACAGTTCTTTTCCGTAGCTTTTCCCCACCTTACCAGATTACTCTGGTCCGGGAGGGACATTTGAAAAGCGTTTAGGTAGAACTTTAGCAACGCCGGAGACCAATCGTACATTAGTGTGCGCCACTTTAGGGCTGGAGGGATGCAAAAATCGCCCAAAGTTAGCCAGTCATTTTGAACTTCTAGAGTCATCGCGTGCACTCTGTATTCATGCTCTTCATCTTTCCTGAGGAAGGATTTTATAACCTCTTTGTCACTTTCTTTTTTCTTCCAGCCAATGCCTCTTTTGTCAGTCTGGGCACCTGTCATGAATTTCTTGAAGAATAGTAGTCTCGGTTCCATATCTGAGACCAGAGGGTCTCTTGGAAGGGATGAAATTGTATTATCCTGGGAGCTGGTTAGAATTTGATATTTGCTTATACGTAGATGTTTGTATAATTCAGATGGTCTTTTCAGATCCATTCCGAAGTTTCTCCGTCCTCTAAAGAATGTTGAGGAGTCAGCACCCTGGGCTAATCCAAGCCAAGACTTCAATGTTCTTATGACGTCCGCGTCCAGACTTGATAGTAGGCTTTTGTTGAAATCATATACTAGGAAAGGTTGTATAGTAAAAACGTAAATAGTATATGAAAATTAATATTTCAAAAATATCATAATATTTTTCCTCTTTGATCCCACACAAAGCATTGTGCTTCTTAGAAAATCGGATTTGTTTGTAGTTAATCTCGCAACCTTCAACATATAACAATAATATTTCTAAACGAAATCGTGAAAAATCCCTCGATTTGGTTTCAGAAAATGCTGAACACGTCTTGAGTAAAGAAATAACATACTCTAGTACAACATTAAACAAATGCTTTATTTAACCAATTATAACTGACTGAGGTCATGGAATCGACATGTTTTGTACATCGCATCGCCTAAATTGTCTAGAGATTTTTTTACAGTATAACACAGCAGACGTATTGTAATGGTGTACATTGCAGGATTTACATCTGATTTATAGATTTAGTTACCTACTTTTTTATTTTTATTATTGTGATTTATTCCTCTAATTCTACTCTGTCCATTCCCACTCACCATTCTTCTTTTGTCTCAAAGTCCTTTGCAGTTGTAGCCGTAAACCTCTGGAATCAGTTGCCTATAAACATCAGGCAGGCCCCGAGCAGGGCTATCTTTAAAAAACTTGTATATGCAAACTACATGAAGTCATAATAAACTTAGTTTATTTCTGGCGTTGCTGATATTTATACTTGTATTTGATATGGTTATAGATAGTATTACATTTTATTTTATATGTATGTATTTGCATGTAGTATTAGTATGTAGATATGTAAATATTATTTATTTGTATATATATGTGAGTATGTATTAATTTATATATGTCATTATATTGTCTAATTAAGGCTGTAATTGCACCTACCTTTCATTCTTTAATTGCTCTTGTTGTCCCGAAGGTTTGACTGTCATAGGATGCCTAGCGGCATTAGGTCCGCCTTTGTACTTTGTGCAATAAAGATTTAAACAAATAAATTTATTATTATTATGTATATGTTTAAGTTATTTTTAAGTATATTAAAAGATTACATATTTGTGCTGCTTGCTGTAGAAACTCTGGCCCCATGGAGTCCAAGCGCAAAAAAGTTTTTAAAAGACATAACACCGCGTCTTGTCGTCTCCTCCGGTGACAAGAGGGCTGACTCTTTCTTCGCCTAAACAATCAGTAATGCAATTCAGCGGGGAAATGCAGCCAGCATTCTTACCACCATTCCACGCGGACGGTACTTATATCCCTATCCTTAGTATTAATATTAATTTTATTTTATATTTTGTAAATATTTACGACTTAAACATCACACAACACAATATCACTCCCTCGTGTTGCCCTATGTATAAACTAGTGGCAGCCCTAAAAACTTCATCCATTATTTAGTGGATATCGAGTATATCTCACGTCCTTGGAGGATCTGTTCACTGTTGCGGTACAACTTTCATTAGTGCCATTTCGCTGTTTCTACGCAATTATTCCCGGGTAACCTCTTTTACGACTACCTATAAATTATTACAGCTTCTATCACTATTGGGTTTCGATGGAGAACCGCTATTTGTTTCGGAAGGTCAATTTTTATTGCTAAAGTCACAGCTTCAGGATTTGTTTTATCAAGATCATCATTATTAAAACTGTTACTTTTGGTTTCGATGGAGTTATTTTTATTGTTTTTAATTGTTAATGTTAGCTTGTTAGATAGATAAGTTCTTTATTGCACAAAAAACAAAAACATTCAAATGTACATAGGCGAGCTTAACGTCTAGGCATCTTCTAACGGCTAACCTTTGGGAGAGTGAGAAGAGAGTGGGTGTATGTGTGAACGTATATTTAGAAACTATGATTTGAAAATTACTAATTAATTTAACTGTCTCCGTGGATTTAGACTCGGAGGTACCAGGTTCGATTCCTGGTCGGGACACAAAAATATTTATTAATGTATATACTCGTAAATAAATTTAATTAATATTTAATTTATTTGTGATATTTCTCGAATTTGGTACGCTGGAGACGTCGACGAGCTTGCCACTTGTCATGATTGGCCTATAGTAAAGTTGGCTAAATGTAAATGTAAGTAAAAGCGTGGTTTCTGACCACACCGAAAGGGAAACGGTCGTGATGACACCTTTTAATTTAACCTAATCAACTAATAAACAATAAATATATATTTCCGTAACACAAGCCTCGTAGCTTACTACGGAAACTAGATGGCGCTGTGTGACCTGTCTGGAAAAATATTTATATAGGACACATCATACATATTATGTGGTCTCGTCTTGCTTTTCATGTAAGTTCTTGTGAGCATTTTTTTTATAATGTTGATTGAGGGTGCTTTTCGTATAGCAATGGGAAGTCTGTTCCACTGGCGTGATTCTCTAATACAGTAATAATCTTATTCTCTTTATTTGCATTTTCGATTTATATTATTGTATCTCCCAGCTGTATTAACTACTTTACTAATACTATCTGTAAATATAAAATGTGAGTATGAGACAGGCATTTATGTAACGTCATTAATTTAGTTATTTTGAATGATTCTACTCCTGCTAGTAGAAGACTAAGCAGCAAAGTAGTCCAATAAGTAGGCTGTTAGCAGAAGACCAGCAGCTTAGCAGATTCCAGTAACCTGTTAATGTTTAATCTGACTGAGAAAGGAATCTGCAAGGAAAACTCAGTTATATCAGATTTACAAAATAAAACATATACAGAACTGCACCACAACGATCAATTAATAACCTTTTAAATTTAGTTATTAGTACCTATGAGATTACAATACCTGGTACAGCAGTAACCCACCAGGCAAGTCAGAATTAAGATAGACTACATGCCTATGTGCAACCCGAAAGTCGACAAAACGCAAAAACCTCTGAAAGTGATATCATTGACAAACTTTCCATGGAGTCCAGGCGACCGTTAATAAGTTTGTACAGCACAATAACATCACGACTATAGATCGTCATCATCCAGACTATCTATACATCGTACATCGTCTTGTGGCATGGTGCCCAATGCACTTGCAGTATTTCCCTTTTGAATTAAGATATTTAATTTTTGGGAGAAAAAACTGCCAGCCCTATTGTCACCAGAGACGTCAATGAGCCATGGAACTATTTCTGTATAGAAATCTTTCAGTTCTGATCCCCACGGGCCCATCGTTCCTACATATACATTAAATATATTAACTTTATTGTTAAGATATATACGGTTTTTACGTCTGTCTCGGTTCCACTAATACCAATTTGTGCCATCGTTAATAAATTGTTATGAAAATTTACATAAGACCCTCGCCAACCCGTATGGCCAGCGTGGCGAGTGTAGGCCAAGTTCTCCAGAATATTCTGGAAGGCCCATATTCAACAGTCGAAGTCTAGGACTCTTTGTTCTAGGGGCTGTGATGATGATGATTACCATTAAAGGAAACCAAGATGTAGAATTTGTATATCTAGTTTTCTCATATTTTTTTTCATTACATTCATTGCAGCCCCGAGAACACAGCGTCCTAGACCTCCACTGCTGGAGATGGGCCTTCCAGAACATATATCTGGAGAATTTGGCCTACACTCGCCACGCTGGCCAGACCTCTAACTTAAATATAAACTAAAATCTAACTTAAATATGAACTAAAATCTAACTTAAATAAATTACTGACATAGCTTTTAAAATTAGCAAGCTGAAGTGGCAATGGGCCGGACACATCTGCCGCAGAACCGACGAACGATGGGGCAAACGGGTTCTAGAGTGGAGACCACGTACGGGAAGACGCAGAGTGGGACGACCCCCCACCAGATGGACAGATGACCTAAAGAAGGTTGGATGAGGGTAGCGAAAGATCGCGTTAAGTGGCGAGCCTACATCCAGCAGTGGAGAGATGCAGGCTGATGATGATAATGAAATTCTAAATATTCAAACAATAGAAGAAGATTATAATACAGACAGCAAAGAATATTATACAGACATAGCTTTTAACTCATAATTTACATTTTATAATTTGATATAATTCGCAACAGCAATAGTTTAGAGTTAAGTAGTAAGTACTCATAAGTGGATCAAAAGTTTCAAATGATAGGTTGGAGTTACATAAAGCAGGTACTCGTACAGTATTACGCAAATTACCTACATGCCTCGTAAAGGTAGCAATTAATACACCCGACCTCGTCAGGATTTGCTTAGTCTCTCGTATTTCACTTAAATATGTATAAACCCTTTAATGCTTGTCATTTTGTTGAGCGTGAGGCTTTTCGTCATACATTGCTTATTCATTTTCTCATTATACAGTTTCGTCCTAGGGTTTTGCTGATTTTATACTAATTTTACACTTATTTATATTTTAGTCATTACTACGAATTAGTTCTAAAAAGGACTCCGTTTGAATGCGAGAAAAACCAAGGTACTAGTGTTTGAAAGAAGAAGGATGACAACCGTGACGATAAAGATTGATGATGAAACTCAAGAACAAGTAAATGAAATTATATATCTGGGCAGTGTTTTCACTGCGGATGGGAAGTATGATAGGGATGTTGAAAGAAGAGTGAACGCGGGAAATAGTGTCAACGGCGCCCTGGGGTCACTGATCGCCAGTCAAATTTCAGTGACAAAGCTCGACTCGCAATACACAATGCCATGCTGGTACCAACACTTATGTATGGAAGCGAGACGTGGATATGTCAGAATACGCATGAGAGTAGAGTTAATGCAGTAGAAATAAGATCGTTGCGTCGGATATGCAGCTTACTCTTTGACGGACCGCATACGTAATGACGAAATACGCAAAAGGGTAGGTATGAAAGCAAGCATAGGGACAAAAATAGGAAAAGGCATGCTTCGATGGTTCGGGCATGTTGAAAGGATAAATGAAGAGAGATTGACGAACCAGATATACGAGGGGCGTTCAAAATATTCTCGGTATTGATACGTTACAACCTCTTTTATATATATATTTGTTACTGGCCGCTAAGATTCATCCATTGACATTAAAAAAAAGTAAAATTGGAACCGAGATGTTCTTTTGTTTTTCTGCAATTGCCGAACAAACATGAACACCATGAGCGAATTAACAATTTTAACGAAATTAGAGCACCGATCCGTCATAAAATTCTTGACAAAACAGGGTAAAAATCAAAAAACCATAAAAGAGGAAATGGATTGTGTTTACCGTGAGTCTGCTCCTTCTTTATCTACTATTCAAAAATGGTCAAGCGAATTTAAGCGTGGAAGGGAGAGTATTGAAGATGACCCTAGACCTGGCCGGCCTGTAGTGGCTACCTCACAAGAAAATATTGATAAAGTGGAAAAACTTATATTGGAAGACGGCCGAGTGAAGGTAAAATCTATAGCTCAAGTAACCAATCTCTCTATTGGTACCGTACATGACATTATACATGACCATCTTAATATGTCAAAAGTAAGTGCAAGATGGGTTCCGCGAATGCTGACGCTTCTTCAAAAGGATATGCGTGTGGCTTGCTGTTCAGATTTTATCGACCTGTGTGGTGAAAATCCCGATGAGGTGCTGCAAAAAATAGTTACTGGAGATGAAACCTGGGTTCATCATTATGACCCAGAGAGCAAACAGGAGTCCATGCAGTGGCACATTAAGGGTTCAGCTCATCCCAAGAAGTTCAAGGTAATCCCGTCAGCTGGCAAGGTCATGGTCACAATATTTTGGGATTGTGAAGGAGTTTTGCTTATCGATTAAAGGTGTAAATATCACAGGGCAGTACTACGCTAACGTTATACGTCAATTAAGAGATGCGATCAAAGAAAAGAGGCGAGGAAAGTTAACCAAAGGTGTTCTGCTTCTGCATGACAAGGCCCCTGTCCATACTGCTCATATTGCCAAGGCAGCTATTGTTGAATGTGGGTTTGAAACTGTTACTCATCCACCCTATAGTCCGGACTTAGCCCCAAGCGACTTCTTTTTGTTTCCCAATCTTAAAAAGGATCTGCGTGGAAATAAATTTTCTGACGATGAAGCGTTGAAGACGGCCGTGGAGGAGCATTTTTACACCAAAGATAAAAAATATTTTTATGAGGGATTAAAAAAAATAATTGATCGATCTTATAAGTGTATGAACATAGGGGGGGAGTATATTGAAAAATAAAAATATCAAACTTTTCGTACTTGTTTGTTTTTATCCACATACCGAGAATATTTTGAACGCCCCTCGTATAATGCGAAAGTTGTGTGTAAAAGAGGCCCTGGCAAACATAGACTCACGTATTACGACCAAATTAATAAAACAATAGCTGAAGGTGCGTTACGTTTAGCTTACTCAGTGGACCCTATTCTTTTCTCCGAGATACGAAAACGGTGGTGTTGTAAACCTATGACAAATGTACGTATATTTCTCATTGGAACAAGTCGGGGTTCGAACCGACCTTTTTAGAATTTTAAGGAAATGGTTCTTACAACAGAGCCACCATCGCGCTAAAAAAATGCAAAATTTCATAAAATAATTATATTTACAATTACCTAAATCTAGTTATTTTTATTCGGCACATCCTCTGACCTCTCATCGTCCATACAACAGTGTTCGGAGACAAAAGTCTTCTACCAGTGCGTTCTCCCAGTATTGTCGTATGGAGCAGAGACGTGGACACTGACAGTGGGTCTGGCCCGGATTTCAAAGTCGCTCAGCGAGCTATGAAGAGAGCTATGCTTGATATTTGTCTGATGGATAGAATTCGAAACATTCGTCATAGAACCAAAGTTACTGACATAGCATTCAAAAATTCTGAGTGGGACGACCCCCTGCCAGATGGACAAATGACCTAAGGAAGGTCGCTGGTGAGGGTTGAATGAGGGTTGCAAAAGACCGCGTGTACTATGTACAAAGGGCGGGCTTAGTGCCGCCAGGCATTCTCTGACAGCCAACCTTTGGAACAATAAAAAATATAACTTAGATCGAAGAGTAGATACGAGGACGTATTTAAGACTGATCATTATTAAATATTAACTATATTTATAAATAATATATATATATAATAATATGTACTACTAGTACTTAAACTACATAATAGATGTCACATACATACCTATACATATATACATAACTATACTACATACAATGTCCACTTATACGCGCTTTGTTGGGAGCTGTTTAAGTAATGTGAGTATACCAATCTTTTGAATATTATTATGTTGGATGCTTGCCGAATTTTGGCTTGCCAAGTTATATAGGCAGCTTCCCAGCATATTCTAGTACACCAGTGTTTAGATAGTTTATGTTGAAATGCACGAACTTGGGCTTAAACCAGGGATAGACATTTAAAACATAGATATGCAAACTTTTTTGTTTCATTAACATTTCCCAGCTGCTAAGATAAAGCTAAAATCTATTACTCCAGTAACTTTAATTGAATCAGGAATGCGCAGACTTCGTAATAACCTTTATTACTTACCAGATACTGAGATTAAACCATTTCCTTTATGCAAATTTAATTTCATTTACATATCATAAAATGATTTTATAAACCACGTACCCAAGCCCATTAAAAAGCAATATACTTGAGCTGTATAAACCACCAGGAGTGCTGAGCACTAAATTCTCCGACGTTTGTGATTGTAGCTGCCGCGGCAAGACTCTTGTCACTTTTGTAACGTTAAAAATATTGATTTCTCCAAAACTCCTAAAGTTTAAAAAAAAACAATATTCTGCTTTTAAATGATCTTCTCCAGTGGTTACGCCCAGTCAAACTGAAAGTTCTTAGAAAATCAAGAACTGAGCAAACTAGTAAGTTATTAGTTTTATTATATATTTTCAACATAGAGTCCATTTACATCAATATATCGCTGCATTCGATGGAACCACTGAAAAAAGCACTTTGCCCACTCGTCCTTTGGGGTTTCTTCGACGGCCTTTTGAAACGCATTCACTGCTTCCTCTGCGTCCATAATATCTTTTCCTCAAAGTTTTTCTTTTATTTTCGGGAATAAATAAAAATCGCGAGGTGTGAGATCGGGGCTATACGTCGCGTGATTTAATGATTCTGCCTCTGACGTTACCAAATAGTCGATCGTTTGCCCGGCTGTGTGCGACGAGGCATTGTCGTAGTGAAGGAGGGAGGACTTTACTGCGAGGTCGTTTCTCCCGAACTTTTTCAAAGACAAATAGCAAACAATTGTTTGTGTACCACTCTGCCGTAACTGTTTTTTCCTCCAAAACAATTGTCGCGTAATGACCTGTCCTTCCAAAGAACGAGGCCACCATATTGTTTGACTTCTCTTCACTTTAAACACCCACTGACTGTTTGTTAGTTAAAATTAAATAAAATTCTTTATTTATATAATTAATTGTTTCTGCATTAGGATTTACAATCATATTAATTTCAGTAGTCTTCTCTACTGCTTTATTACAGTTGTTTGTCTTTATTGTACCCTCATGCGTATAGATTTGTTCACGATGTGTAAAAATTGCTGGAATAATGGAATTGCTGCTAGAAATTTATAGCTTTGATTTCCTTCCAAAGCGGTAGTAAAATTCACTTAGCTGTCGTTTAGCCATTAGTCGCGTGTGATTCGACGTTTGGTTTTTGTTTAATTTCAATGCAAAGACGATGTAATACCTAAAGTTTAAGCTGACAATATTGTATGAATAACTACATGTAAGTTTTTGGACATACTCGTATTATATTTAAAATTGGGTTGTCTAGCGGTTACGTCCGTGGATTTAGACTCGGAGGTACCGGGTTCTATTCCTGGTCGGGACACAAAAATATTTATGAATGTAAATAAATAAATTTAATTAATAGGTATTTAATTTATTTGTGATATATCTCGAGTTTGGTACGCTGGAGACATCGACGAGCTTGCCACTTGTCATGATTGGCATATAGTAAAGTTGGCTATAGTAATAGTATAGTAAAGCCTGCCTTTGTACATTGAAGTGTTAAATAAAATAAAAATAAAAAAGTTATTTATTTTCTCCCACAAAGCTTAAAATTAGTAACAATACTTTTAAAACATTTATGTAGGAGACTGGAGGCAAAACTAAACTAAGCGAAAGCTATAATATAAAGTAAGAGCATACAAAGTCACCCTGTATAAGTGGTAACAAACGTTGCCGTAAACTCGGGAGGTCGTGGGTTCGATTCCCACCGGGGGCAAATTGTACATTGTATAATATGTATATATTTACAAAAAAAAAGTATAATATGTAGTTTATCAACCATCTAGTTTCCGTAACACAAGCCTCGTAGCTTACCACGGAAACTAGATGGCGCTGTGTGACCTGTCTGAAAATATTTATTATTATTAATAATTATTATTATAAAGAAAATAATGTTGTATTGATTAAATATTTGCTCGACTGAACAATTTAATTAGTACAAAGTGAAATTTTGTGTTTTCTTATAGCAAAAACAATAGTCAATTAATGTAATGATCTGAGGGTCCATTTACTAAATTAACAAATTAGGAAAATTGGCAACTTTTGTAGGTAATGACGGAACAATTTCTTGTGGATTTTACCCTTATCGTTACGGGTCCAGTAATTTGGGAACCCAATGATCCGACAGTGATACTCTGGAATCGAGCTAGGAATATAAATTGGGCATTCGGCTGGTTATAGCACGAACTGAATATAAATAATAAACTGCCTCCGTGTTCTAGCGGTTAAGTCCGTTTGATTTAGACTCGGAGGTACCGGGTTCGATTCCTGGTCGGGACACAAAAATATTAATGTAAATGTATTTATTTATATAATATTTAATTGATTTGTGATTTTTTCGAGTTTGGTAGGCTGGAGTAGACATGCGCGCCGCCCTATGTCCGGCGCCGCCGCCGCCATGGAGTCAGCTCGGCGCGCCGAAGCGCGGGCGCGAGCGAAAGTAACCCAATCGAGCAAGCGTTTGATAAAGCCGATCAAGAGTGCTGGAAGTACTGGGCAGCTGCTAATGCTAATGACGTTATTGATGACGACGTTCTACAGTATTGGCGGGAAAAGAAAAAAACCTTTCCTGTTCCTCTCGCAAGGGCTATGTTGGCAATTCCTGCCACTAGCACGCCAAGTGAGCGCGTTTTTTCTATAGCAGGGCTAACCGTCACTGCTAAAAGATCGCGACTAAATCCACTACGCGTGGACAAAACTATTTTCATCCATAACAATTATGTATTGTGCAAACAAAACCATACTTTTTAAGTTGGTTACCTGACCTTCTCTTTCCTATTACTGTTGATAGCATTTTCAGTAATAAACTTTTTGATTCCACTACTATTTTTTACTTTTATCTTCTTTATTATATAGCCAATCCAAATCTGCCAAGTGAACATAAAGAATATCTACATAATATAAGTATATGAGATGAGTTAGGCTAGCGACCAAAAAAATAACAGTTTCCTCATAGGAAAATGCAAAGTTTGTAAAGGTGGATGTCATTGCGCATATAAATAAATGTTACTAAGTAATTTTATGACTGCAAAATATATGGCCACGCCGACCATGAAGGGTCAGCGCGCCGCCGCCGGAAAATTGGGCTCGGCGCGCATGTCTAGGCTGGAGACATCGACGAGCTTGCCACTTGTCATGATTGGCCTATAGTAAAGTTGGCTAAATGTAAATCCGCTTATTTATAAGCGTGGTTTGTGACCTGGGAAACGGTCGTGATGATACTTTTTTTTTTCTTCTTGAATATAAATAATAAACACGCTTTTCAAGGGGAAAATCTCTTATTGTGTAAACGTAAAAAATAATGAATTTGTTGTATATTTATATTGTTAAAATCAAATCAGGCGCGGTAATGGCTCGGTTGTAAGAACGCGTTCTTTAAATCCTACCAAGGTCGGTTTATACCCACCCGACATGTACTAATGAGTAACACATTTTTCTTACTTACATTTGTCATAGATTTACAACACCACCGTTCCCGTGCCTCGGAGAGCACGTTAAGCCGTCGGCCCCGGTTCCACTAATACCAACTTGTAGCATCGTTAATAAATTCTTATTAAAAATTGACATCATATCCTCGTCAAGCCGTCTGGCCAGCTTGGCGAGTGAAGGCCAAATTTTCCAGGTATATGTTCTGGAAGGCCCATGTCCAGCAGTATAGGTCTAGGACAGATGCAATCAGATACTGTAAATAAATGAAAAATAAGCTTTATCTTTGTCTGTGTGTCTGTATGTTTGTCTTGCCTTCACGTTTATATTATATATATAGGTTATAAATATAACGTCATTTTTAGAGTACGACATAATATGACCACACAGCCATATTATTGTCTACTTTTTAAATTTGCCATTACGCCTTCTCAGGGTTGGACATGATGTAAACATCTAAGAAAGATATGTGATCGTACGGTAACCTTGGTAACTCCAATCCACAACTCTTCAAAAGCTTGCTCTCTGCAAAAAAAACCGCCAAAAGGAAAATGTTAAAACGAAAAGTGTGTCAAGATCATTCCGACTGTCTCATTTAGAAGCGTTGCGGAAATCTTCAAGCTGTTGTTTCGCCAGATATTGTGCAGAGAATATAAGTTTCGAACAATATGTGCTCTTCCGAACTTTTTATAGTCTAGTCTAACATTGAATTAAAATGAAAAAAGTTTAAAAGAAAAAAAACTACTGTATATTTTATGATCTTACACTAGTGCTATGTTCGACTTGAAAGCAAAGCATTAATTTTTGCTTAAAATGTATCTAAACCATAGAGCAACGCCAAGTCGAACGATTTTTAAAGCTAAATAAAGTGAAAAAAGCGCTTCAAGTGTCAAGTCAAACACAAGGTTTACCTACATAGTTTTTCATACCCCTCATTCCGATTCGCGCTCAGAGCGCTTAGAACGATTATGACACTGACCGTCGCCGCGTCGTTCCGAATCAAATATCGCGATTTGGATGCTCAGAGCGTGATATCAATTCGGAACGGCCTAAAACACATTTTCATTCATAAAATGTTAGTTTTTTTTTTTTTAATGCAGTATGAATACTAACAAATATACATCTCTCGGTTTATTCATCTTTATATGTGTAAAGTTTAATTTTATTAACTTATTTTGGTCTTTTAAAATAACTTGCCGTGTTACAGACATTTTTTTTCACTTCCTACTTAAATTTTAATTATAGATTTGTTCTAGAAGTAATATACAAACAGTATAAACAAATTACAATATTAAATAATTTAAAAGAAAACTTAATTTAAATAAACTTGAAAATGGCGCGCGACGTAATGACAAAAAACTGACAGCGCTCGGAGCGATCTACCTCGATATCGTGAACAGTCTAAGCGCGAGAAATGATGTCGTTTGTGATGTCACACAGCTTGGCAAAACTGTTTAAGCGCGTATCGGAACACCTTTAAGCGTGCTTAGGTTACTATTATCGCGTATCGGAACGATAGGATAGTTCACAAAACATGAACGTGAAAATAATAATAATAAATTCTTTATTGTACAAAACCAAAAGAAGTGCAGGTATATAGGCGAGCTTAATGCCGTAAATGCATTTTCTACCAACTAACCTTTGTGACTGAGATATGTAATAAGCAGGTGCAGCAAAAGAAAAATGCTATTTAAAATTATTTATTACTATACAAAACACACATTAATTACAAACATATAGTACTTATATATAAATAAATGTCCTACATAAACAAATAAATATATAACTAAATATAAAATACATACATAAGAAGTGAGTTATGGCGACTTAATATAATATGAAAACAAGATATAAATTGTCTTAAAGTACTTGGGAGCCATTATAGTTGATCCATAACCTTAAAAACTGTCATCGTCATCACGACCGTGTCAGAATCCACGCTTATAAAAAAGCGGATTCACATTTAGCCAACTTTACTATAGGCCAATCAGACAAGTGGCAAGCTCATCGATGTCTCCAGGCGTACCAAACTCAAGAAATATCACAAATAAATTAAATATTAATTAAAATTATTTATTTAATTATTGTGTCCCGACCAGGAATCGAACCCGGTCAAGGCAAAAACTGTCGGCTATGATAATATTTTTGCAAAAATGTTATGCAATCAGATACTGTAAATAAATGAAAAAGTAGCTTTATCTTTGTCTGTGTGTCTGTATGTTTGTCTTGCCTTCACGTTTATATTATATATAGGCTATAAATATAACGTCGTTAGACCACGACATATGACAACACAGCCATATAATTGTCTACTTCTTAAATTCGCCATCACGCCTTCTCTGGGTTGGACATGATGTTAACATCTAAGCAAGATATGTGACCGTACGGCCACCTAAAGGTTTTCTTCAGCGACCACTATGTTACAATGGGCAAACCAGTGTTTAATGCGTAATTCTGACTATATCGCCATTTATATTAAAAAGTCCTTTATAAAGAAATTGCGAAAGTTCCAAGAATTTCTCATGCAATCCAGTTTCCGGCTGTGCAAGCTTTATTGACTCCTTGACCTGATACTCGAGGCCGGTTTTTTAATCATGACTTAACTTGGATTAAGATAACTGTGATTCAATAATTGTGCATCTGCTCAATTCGGCATGATCGTTGGGACTGATGTCTGTCGTCAGTGTTTGATTTAATTTGTTAAGTATTAAAATTTATATTCGTATAAAATTTTGTAATTTTCATGGATGTACGAGTAAGATCGGTCATGTGTGGCTAAGCTCGCGCATTTCTAACGCCGAAACTAACTCTTAACTCTTCGTTCTTATGTTCACCACCAGCGGAAACGGTCCAATGACACCACCGCGATGAAAATCACACAGTATTTTTTTGATATTAAAGTGGTGTTACAGCACATGAGGGTCTTCACCTGACCAATAACGCATATTCTGTTTAGCAATCAACTGTTTGTCAAGAACTACAATCTAAAGTAAAGGTCTGAATTATTGTAGTAAATTTAAAATTTTATTTCTAACGTTTTTTTTTGTGTATTTCACCATGATGAAAATGTTGTCTTTATCGGTAAAGTCTTTTACAGCTCGGTGATTGGCTTACATTGGCGCGTTCACAGTGAAAATTCAAAGTTTCAAGTCCAAATGAAAAACCTGCTTAATCTTAGCTTAGTGTGTTGAAATACTTAGCCCATCCACCCATGACTCCTCGCCTGTTTCTGTTGAGGAGCACTTTATTATCCTCTGAATATTACTTTATTGTCCGGATTATCCTCGGAACTTTCCTTTGTAATTCCTTTATTTTGAGAAACCCCGAGCGAATGGGTTTATAAGCTATATTTAGTGATTCTATTTAACCCCACTGGGGAGTTAAAAAGGCTTACATTTGGGTAAAATTTAAGTTGTTTAGAACATCATTTAAATCTAAAGCTTTTTTACCTTTAAAAGTAAAATAAAAGTATATTTATTTATATATAATATAGGCTTTTCTTTTTAATTTACTTCCTACTTAAATATGAATTATAGATTTTGGTTTGATTTGATTTGTTTTAGAAGTAATATACACAGTGGCGAATTTACCAGTAGGCTGAGTAGGCTGGAGCCTAGCGCGGCAGATTTTTTTTGTCTTACAGCTATAAAAAAAAAACATTACTATACAACGATATATTTATTATAAAACAAAGAAACGAGTGACAAAAAATTTAATATTTTAGTAATGCACAGTATACTGAATACTCTTACGTCCGTAAACGTATACCTAATATACGGATTATATTTAGCATAAATTTAACTTTTACACTCATGTATTTCTGACAGGGATTGTCTTGAATTATTTATGTGGCTCAAATATAATCGTTAATAAAAAAATATAATTTCTCTTCATTTTATTACTAGCTGTTAGACCGTTAAGCCTTTGTCCGGTTTGTTGTTGTACTCAGCAAATAAGTTAACATCATCATTCGTCATTACAGCCCCTAGATCACAGCGTCCTAGACCTCCACTGTTGGAGATGGGCCTTCCAGAACATATATCTGGAGAATTTGTTCTACACTCGCCACGCTGGCCAGACGGGTTGCCGAGGGCCTGATGTCAATCTAATCTAACAAATCACAACAACAAATCTAACGTTAGAGTTTATCTTGCATGAATTCATTTTATGTGTACTAACATTTTTCTATTCCTTTAGATTATTTACAAAAGCATTATGGTTAGCTTCTTGTTTAATAGATTCTTGCAATTTATTGTATATACTTGCGGATATAGCATAGAAACCGCTGCTGTGTATTTTTAAATTTGACTTTGGTAAGAGTAACCTATTTTTGAAACGAGATTCATATCGACATCTGAGACAGATATGTCCAGCCAATTGCCACTTCAGCTTGCTAATTTGGAAGGCTATGTCGGTAACTTTGGTTCTCGGGCGGATGTCAACGTTTCTGATTTTAGAAAAATTCCGAGCATAGTGCTATCCATAGCTCGCTGAGCGACCTTGAACTTGTGGGCTAGACCTACCCACTAGCTAATCAGTGTCCACTTTTCTGCACCATACGACATATATAACTTTATAAATAACTTTAATTTATAGCTTTTCATTATCGAAACGCAATACCTATTTTAAGATCCTTATGTATGGTCGTAATTTTGCGATATTGAAAGATCAGCAAAGGTTATATTGATATCTATTTTACGATGTTATATTAAAATTTATATTAGGTACTTTCTACCTTATTGGAAAATTTTGTCTGTCTCTTTTTATATAATAGAATACGCCATAGCAATGTTACGGTTGCCTAACAAAATATGGTCAAGGCAATTTTTTTTGTTTAAAATAAATAAATCTAGCTGATGGTGTCGCTTAGAAGGGTCAAATTTTTAAATTAAGGATACTGCAGTAATCGAATCATATTGGCAAAATCTTCGGGTCAGATTCTCAGCTATAATAGCAGTGCTTTCAAATTTTATGATGCAGTTTTTTCTATATTCCACGTAGTTTATACAGTAGCCATCAACGTCCACTTGAAACAATAATTCTGTATAGCCTTGACCGTATCGATCATCCAATTCATTAGTGGAACATTAAAAAAAAAATGATTTTTCATTGCTTTGTGTTTTAACTTGTCCAAGCTGTACATTTTTGTCAAAAAAACATTCACTTTTTTCAAAATGTTCTTTACTGGAATTGGATAATCGATATTTCTTTAGGCAATCAATCACTATTGCTTATGTTAGCGTATTTTATTATATAATAAGTGGATTTAATTCAGATAACAGATCGGTGAAGGTATCTATTCTAGGTGCCTTGTACTATAGGTGCCAGTATAAGGCTGGCTATTCGAAAAATATTAATAGAATCTAAGCTCTGCTTCGCTTTTCTTGACATAGAATTGCAAACTAGTGTGGTCACTGACGTTCCGAGATGCATTAGTCGACGCGCACGACAGTCGGTTCCGCGACACCTCGCGAACAGTCGCAACGCCTAAGTCAGTGCAATATTCCCGTTCAGGGATATTCTGCAATAAACAACATAAGTCAACATAACAGAACTCTTGTTATTTGTATCACATTGATGAGATCACCCCATGCATTATAATATGGAGCGGAAAAACTGAGAAAGTAGAATTTAACGACCGCGGGCCATGATTAAAACAAAAGGAGAAGATATGACGCGGTTCAAGTTAGTGAACAATATCACTACAAAATGCAGAACCGATTGTGCCAATGCAGTTGCATCACCGATGTCGTTATCGAATGAGATCACAGTTGGACGCGAGCGAGACAGAATAAGACGTATGGCGTCCTCACCGTTCGATAGCTAGCTTACTACTAACCTCGCCACTTATTCAACCTAAATAGTTTGCTAGTTCCATGCATAATGTCTTCGTACCATATCTTCCGCTTTTTTTCTAATTGTGATTATATAATCATTGTTTCAGTTGGAAAATGTCCAGCTACTGGACAAGTACAATTTGCGGAACCCTTCGAAGGGCACACTGTACTACGCTACCACTCATCTTATATTCGTCGACCATGAGATGAAAAAGGAAACATGGGTATGTAACAAAACATTTTGATGCGATAAAACCGTTTTTTGGGAATTTGTAGTAATCCATTACTAACTTGCTCTGTCGGGTCAATTCACGACACATAGTTTTTATTTGTTCAGACATGAAATATATGACAAGAATTCGAACGGTATGTGAATAAAAGCGAGTACAATTGTCTCAGAATTAATTATACTAAGACTGTCGTAGATTGGCATTGTCAGTAATAATCGTGTTCGACGTGCACTTTCAAATTAATTTTGTTGTTTTACGGACAATATGTCGACCTACGAGTGAGGGGAGTTCACAATCGTACAAGAATAAATCGTTTAACAACGATTACGTCGGTCAGAAAAGTCAAAGGTAGACGGAATGCCCAATAATGCGCATTCGCGACGAATATTAGCATATAGTAAGGAACAGTTTTAGAAGTATTTCTTTCACTACTGACAGTTGAACGTAACATAGACGAATGTGCTTAACCTTTAACGTCAGCTGTCAACAGACGAACGTTAGTCATTACAATAGTAAAAACGAGAAGATTGGCATTGCCGGTTATGGTCTTGTTTGACATGCACTTTCAAATTAATTTTGTTGTTTTACAAGAGTTCACAATCGTACAAAAATAAATCGTTTAACAACGGTTACGTCGGTCAAAAAAGTCAAAGGTAGACGGAATGCCCAATAATGCGCATTCGCGAAGAATATTAGCATATAGGTACTAAGTATTATCTTCCATGGGTATTAAATAAAACGCATTTAATGAGAATCGAAATCACTATAATTTCTACCAAAATTACACGATAATAATTATTAATTATAAATTACACAAAAATGGCAGCGTTCACACGAACGTCTATATCGAGCACGGTCGCCGAATGGTTCCCGCTTTTGCCGACATGCGCTAGCGCCACTTACAACCGGGATGTTGCTTGCATACAAAAATAATACCTTATGGTTAAAACATTGTATAAAATAATGAATATATATGAATATATATACGTGAATAGCGTGACGATTAACAATCTAGACATAGGTAATATTGAGTAATGTGTATTATTGTAGTATGCTAACATAAGGAACACTTTTAGAAGTATTTCCTTCGCTACTGACAGTTGAACGTAGCATAGACGAACGTCAGCTGTCAACGGACGAACTTTAGTCATTACAATATTGAAAACGATTGTGCTCCGCCTCACCCTGCTGCATGCTATTGAAGTGTAAAACACGTTCATTTTCGACAACAGAAGAAGAACCAAGTACTCGTGTAAGTAGTGAGTAAAGTATAAAGTAAAGTATAATCACGACAGTTTCCCTTTTGGGGTGGTCAGAAACCACGCTTATAAATAAGCGGATTTAGCCAACTTTACTATAGGCCAATCATGACAAGTGGCAAACTCGTCGATGTCTCCAGCGTACCAAACTCGAGAAATATCACAAATAAATAAATAATAATAATATACGTTTATTCAAAGCAACTAAGCTCACTTGTTAGTTACAAAATCCTTACAACTAATGTTAGTATAAAAATGAAAATAAAAGTAAAAATAAAATAAAATATGGCAATATTAAAACAATATGACCGTGCAGTAACCACTCCGCCCCCCACCAGTCTGACAGGATGCACCTCACTCCCGCCAGACCAGCAGCCGCACGAAGCAGCCAATGTACGGCGAACCATATCTTTCAGATATCATCTTCAGGATAATTATTAAATGTATTTATTTACATTAATAAATATTTTTGTGTCCCGACCAGGAATCGAACCCGGTACTTCCGAGTCTTAATCGATGGACTTAACCGCTAGACCACGGAGCCAGTATGAAAATAACAATTATTAACCGCTCTATCTTTTATTAGATCTTGTATTTAATCGTTTCAGATCCTTCTTACACACATTTCTTCAGTGGATCGTCTTCCCATCACCACCACGGGCTCTCCTCTGCTGGTTCGAACCAAGAACTTCCAGTCTGTGTTCTTCGTCATTCCCCGTGAGAGAGACTGTCATGAAATGCATCAGACTTTACTAAGGCTCAGTCAGCCAGGTTAGTTACGACTAGGGATCCCTCATTCCCGCGCATCCTACAAGCGGTCTTTTGGAACACTCATCCATTCCCAATCTTTTTTAAATTCTGTTTTATTAAGCCTTATTAATATTTATTTATTAAAACTTTATTGCACAATATATACAAGGGGCGGACTTAATGTCGCTAGACATTCTCTGACAGCCAACCTTAGGGACACTGTAGAACAATAAAGACGTAAGGTAGGTGCAATTAGAGAAATATGATTACGTAATGAATATGCAATATTATCTAAACTACAATAATAAATACTATAATAAACCAAATACTAATAATACATACACATACTCGTAATATTCCCTTCGTTCCGATACGCGATAATAGTAACCTAAGCACGCTTAAAGGTGTTCCGAGACGCGCTTAAACTGTTTTGCCAAAGCTGTGTGACGTCACAAATGACATCATTTCTCGCGCTTAGACTGCTCACGATATCGAGGTAGATTGCTCTGAGCGCTGTCAGTTTTTTGTAATAGATAACAAAAAAAATACTTTTTCTCTCGATAACTTAGCGAGCTATGGAGAGAGCTATGCTTGGTTTTTTCTGACATAGCTTATAATTTTAATAGCTTAAAGTTAGCGAGCCGAAGTGGCATTGGGTTGGATACTTCTGCCGCAGAACTGACGACCGATGAGGCAAACCCCCTGACAGAAGGACGGATGGCGTAAAGAAAGGTCATCGCATCCATCAAAGCCTACATCTAGGAGTGGGGAGACATAGATTGGTGATGAATATGAATTTATTTTTGTATTTTCAGTTCACATCGACGAGCTGTACTGTTTCTTTTACATCAGTACTCCGGACGACCTGCCCAAGTCTGCCGGCTGGAATTACTTCGACATCCAGACCGAGTACCAGAGGATGAACGTGCCAAACGAACAGTGGATGCTTTGTACCGCTAATAAAAACTATCAGGTAAATTTTAAAGTTTTTTTTTTTTTAATATTTCCAGACAGGTCACACAGCGCCATCTAGTTTCCGCGGTAAGCTACGAGGCTTGTTTGGAAACTAGATGGTTGATAAACTACATATTATACTTTTTTTTTGTAAATATATACATAAATAAATAATAAATATTTCCAGACAATCACACAGCGCCATCTAGTTTCCGTGGTAAGCTACGAGGCTTGTGTTACGGAAACTAGATGGTTGATAAACTACATATTATACTTTTTTTTTTGTAAATATATACATATTATACATATTAATACCCAGACCGAGACAAATTATACAATGTACAACTTGCCCCCGGTGGGAATCGAACCCACGACCTCCCGAGTTCGCAGCAACGTCTAGTGGTAACAAACGTTTATCAACCATCTAGTTTCCGTAACTCAAGCCTAGCTTACCTAAGCTTACCACGGAAATTAGATGGCGCTGTGTGACCTGTCTGGAAATATTTACTTATTTATTTATTGTTATGACCAAGCTGTTTTTTGATAAATAAATGTTTTCTTTCTTTCTTTCTTTCACCTTCCTTATCATTCATTAACTTTTTAAAATCAAAATTAATTATTTTTTTCTTTTGTTTCATTTATTATAGATTTCTTTGGGAAGAGATATTGTGCAATAAAAAGTGGCTTTTAAATCGAGGTCGCTCGGTCACAAGTCCGAGACACTATTCTTCTCTCTTCCTCACACACGATGGGACTTAATGTTAAATCCAAGGATTTTTAAGAGAGTATTTCTCTTCTCTCTCGCTCGCTCACACCCAACATTTTTCAAATCTGAATGTTATTTTAATAAAGTAGTCAATCAGGTTTCTAGGAAATTTTGGTCAATTTAGATATACAGTGTAAACTCTATATAACGACACTGAAGGGACCGTGCGGTGACGCGGTGGTGGCTCGGTTATAATTACGCGTTCCTTAAATCCTACAAAGGTCGGTTCAAACCCACCCGGTATGTACCAATGAGAAATACACTTTTCTTACGTTCTGCAGTCATAAATTTACAACACCACCGTTCTCGTGCCTCGGAGAGCACGTTAAGCCGTCGTGCGTCGGTCCCGGTTCCACTAATGCCAACTTGTGGAATCGTTAAAAAAAATGTCATAAAAAAAAATGACATATCCTCGCCAAGCCGTCTTGCCAGCGTGGCGAGTGTAGGCCAAATTCTCCAGTTCTGGAAGGCCCATCTCCAGCAGTGGAGGTCTAGGACGCTGTGTTCTAGGGGCTGTAATGAAGGGACTGTGCATTTTATGGCGTTATAGAGAGAAGTCGTTAAATGGAGAGAAGTAAAATCAGAATTGGAAGACAAGATAAACCAACAAAAGCCAATTGATTTCGACGCTTTTAGGGAGTTCGTCGTTAAATCGAGTGACGTTACATGGAGTATACACTGTATATTAATGATCAGGAATTCTAGACTCAGCTTTACACTTTCTGAAAGAATTGGGCCTAAGCAGTTCTGAAATAAAATGAAAAAATGAAACTTATTTTCCAGCTATGCGACACATATCCGAGCGATATTTACGTGCCAGCTCGTGCGAGCACGGCCATCTTGTTGGGCAGCGCGAGCTTTCGGTCTCGCGGCCGACTGCCGGCTCTGGCTTACCTTCACCACAACAAGGCTGCCATAGCACGCTGCAGTCAACCCCTCAGTGGATTCTCAGCTAGGTATAAACTAATTATTCACATATCTCATTATTGGATTCCTTTTTTGAAATAGTGTTAACGGTCATTGATCGCCAGTGGAAATGTCAGTGACAAAGCTCGACTCGCCATACACAATGCCATGCTGGTACCAACACTTATGTATGGAAGCGAGACGTGGATATTTCAGAATACCCATGAGAGTAGAGTTAATACAGTAGAAATGAGGTCGTTGCGTTGGATATGCGGCTTCACCTTGACGGATCGCATACGTAATAACGAAATACTCAAAAGGGTAGGTATGAACACATATAAACACATTTATAGTTTTGATGTTTAGATTTTAGTAATTTAAATAATTGTAGGAGGAAACCGATAAATTTAACCACATTGGCGACTTGTTCAACATATTGATGTAATTAACCCTGGCACCGGCCTCGGCCTATCGGGGTTGTTACTGCTCACCGTCACTCTTATGGAACATCGTCTTGTTTGGGTCGCAAGTAGGTGATTTTTGTAAATAGGTACTTTTTAAACTAATAAATAAATAAAAAAAAATATGAAAGAAAGCATAGGGACGAAAATAAAGAAAGGCGTGCTCCGAT
This sequence comes from Tinea semifulvella, assembly GCA_910589645.1. Lineage (NCBI taxonomy): Eukaryota > Metazoa > Arthropoda > Insecta > Lepidoptera > Tineidae > Tinea > Tinea semifulvella. The sequence goes on along the minus strand of OU342592.1, from coordinate 12,115,213 downwards.
GGTTCGGGCATGTCGAAAGGATGAGTGAAGAGAGATTGACGAACCAGATATATAATGCGAAAGTTATGGATAAAAGATGCCCTGGCACGTACCACGATCAAATAAATAAAACAATGGCTAAAGGTGCAATAAAAAGCCATCGAAACAAAAGTGCATGTATGAAGAGGTTGATGAATGTCGTGATCGTGACAAGTGGCGCTTAATTGTCTCTGCCTACCCCGCAAGGGATTTGGCGTGAAGATATGTATGTATTGGATTCCTGATACGGCAAGAAAACTCTAGTCACTGTGTTTTCACTAACTTCCTGTAGATGTCGTGCTAGTAGTTTTATTTTTCTTCTGGTGTGAGATATATTTAGAATTTGATATAAAAAAACAAAATCCATTAAGACCACAATAACTCTTCAGACACACAACTAGACCCCTTTAGAATCTTTATTATTATTATTAACTAAACCTCTCTAAAACTAGACTATATCTAAAAAATATCTTAAACAAAAAAAAAATTTTTTAGTGATGCGCCGATTATTCGGTATTCGTGACCGCCTCCGTGGTCTAGTGGTAACAAACGTTGCCGTGAACTCGGGAGGTCGTGGGTTCGATTCCCACCGGGGGCAAGTCGTACATTGTATAATTTGTCTCGGTCTGGATGTTTATATGTACGAGTATGATATATATATATTACAAAAAAAAAGTATAATATGTAGTTTATCAACCATCTAGTTTCCGTAACACAAGCCTCGTAGCTTACCACGGAAATTAGATGGCGCTGTGTGACCTGTCTGGAAATATTTATTTATTATTTATTATTATTATTTGGCATCTTTTACACTATTTGTATTCTGACGAATTATTCGGTTTTGTTGCCAAATATATTCGGTTCGAGTATTTCTATTTTCTTGGCTACATGACATGGTATAGAACTCGTAAAAGACAACATTTCTTATGTAAGATTTATGTTATTATAATATAATAAAATAAATAATAAATAATACCTATGAATAATGTGTTGAATAAAGCTAATAAAATAAAGCAATTAAACTTCAAATCAACGTTTATTTTGAAACCTCAAATCAACATTTCAATTTTTTAATGAACACATTTAAGTGGGAAATTGACAATAATATACACTATAACAGATATATATAGAGACAGAGAGACACTTTATAAATATTTAATGTTAGAACCTGTTTACGCGGCAAAACAATGTAATGGTAAACCGAATAATTCGGCCGAAATATTGAACCGAATAATTCGGCCGAAATATTGAACCGAATAGTATTCGGTATTCGGTTATTCGGTGAAACAACTATTCGGCGCATCTCTAATATTTTTTGTTTCAGATGTATGGAAGATGAACAGATGTTGGATTTGATTCGTCGAGCAAACCCAAATTGCGGATACATGTTCGTCGTAGACACACGACCTAAGGTAATAATAATATTTATATTCATGCTTTTTTTTCTTAATTTACTAAATATGTTTATGTAAATTTATGTGTATTTTTTTAAAGGAGATAAATATAACAACAATACATAACATAACAATAGTTTTTATAAATTATGAAATATTAATTGTCTATTAACAATAGTTTTTATAAATTATGAAATAGTAATTGTCTATTAACAATAGTTTTTATAAATTATGAAATAGTAATTGTCTATTAACAATAGTTTTTTTATAAATTATGAAATATTAATTGTCTATTAACAATAGTTTTTATGAGTTATGAAATATGAATTATCTATTTACAATATAAACTTTTACAGATTAACGCTATGGTAAATCGTGCAGCGGGGAAAGGTTACGAAAACGAGGCGTTTTACGAAAACATCAAGTTTCAATTCATGGGTATCGGAAATATTCATGTAATGCGCAAAAGTTTACAAAAACTGGTCGAAACTTGCGAACAGAACACGCCAACCATGTCGTCATTCTTAAGTGGACTCGAGTCTTCTGGATGGCTTAAACATATCAAGTAAGTTCATCATCATCATCACGACCGTACCTCTTTTCGGGTGGTCAGAAATCACACTTTTTAAAGAAGCGGATTCTCATTTACCAAACTTTACTTTGGGCCCATAATAACAAGGAGCAATCTCGTCGACGCCTTCAGGATACCAAACTGGAGAAATATCACAAATAAATTATGGTATCCAGACCTGCAGCCCTAATCTGTTACTTAGGCCGTATAGAATTTCCAACATTTCGTAGCAACTTCATAAACCAGCGTGAAATGTCGTTTTTGTTAAGAAATACCACTTTTTTTAACAATGCTAACATTTCTTAAATAAAACGAGCGGTGAGGCTACTTTTTGACAAGTGTTTTCGTTCATGTTATATCATACCATGGCATCCAACACACTTGATATTATTATGGTCTGTGAATTTATTACATAAAATCGTTTAAAATACCTTTGTAACAAATATAATAGAAAACTATAAAGTATATAAAAATGGTAAACAAACCATTTTATATGTTAATGACATCTGTGAAAAAGTAACATCAATAACCCTCCTTTCAACACAGTACTGACATACGAAATTAGCATCAAATGTTAGAATTTTCATTAAACGAACGACTTGTCCTAAAAAAAGTGGTATTTTCATGCTAACATTTCTTAAAACGAACGCGGCTTTAGTCGCAAAATTTAGATTGTCAAAATAGTGAATTCTGTTATTTACTACCACTTTTAGCCCGAGTTTTTCCGATCTTAGCCGACCTTATGTCAAAATAGTGTTATCCACTATTTCAAAGGTTTTCACCCATGGGGTTGCAACGTCAAAATCATTGGGAAAACGTGAATTAAATACTTAAATTGTCCGCCGCTAATTTATATTAAAGTTAACAACATTTATATTAATTAAACTAAGATTATATATTTACATTAAACATAGTTTTATTAGGTAATAAATAAAAAATATGGCAAATACTAAAATAAATATATTATAGTTTTATTTAAATGAACGCATCGTCTCGTTATTTTGCTGTCATCTGTAGTTATACGAGACGCCGCCAGTGACGACGTCAGCTTTATAATCTTGGCATTGCGAATGCTGAAAGCGATAATCGATCAACAGTCTGGTAAATAATTGGACGCCTCATCTATTCGAATAGTTTGATTAAAACTGTATTATCGCTGACTTAAACCTACAGATTGTTTCTTTTATAAGTTTATTTTTTTTTCCTAGATCAATACTAGATACGTCATGGTGGATAGCTAACGCCGTGGACTCCGGCGTCAGTGTGTGCGTGCACTGTAGTGACGGGTGGGACCGCACTGCGCAAGTGTGCTCACTCGCTGCAGTCTTACTGGACCCGCACTATAGGACTATTAACGGATTTCAGGTATGTAACGACAAGTATCAGCGCGGGTCTTATTTCTGCATAACGAGTTAAGAAGATAGATAGATGGCGCTTATAACACTCAGATGCGACAGGAATCAGCGCGGGTCTTATTTCTGCATTATCCATTTTGCTGTTCAGATGAGATCCGCGTTAATTAAAGGGTTATTATGGGTTGATGATTTGTATTGTTATCAGGCTCTGATCGAGAAGGACTGGTTGTCATTCGGTCACAAGTTCAGTTGTCGGTGCGGACACATCGCGTGTGACGGTCGGGAGCGCTCCCCTGTCTTCACGCAGCTCCTGGACTGCACGTGGCAACTCCTCAGGCAGGCACCAGAAGCATTCCAGTTTAATGAATAGTAAGTTAATATCACCTAGTAATGTGTCGTTATGGATTTTTGAAATAACACAACGTAACCGGCACATGTTTTCAAATAACACATCGTAACCGGTACATGTTTTCAAATAACACATCGTAACCGGTACATGTTTTCAAATAACACAACGTAACCGGTACATGTTTTCAAATAACACATCGTAACCGGTACATGTTTTCAAATAACACAACGTAACCGGTACATGTTTTCAAATAACACATCGTAACCGGTACATGTTTTCAAATAACACAACGTAACCGGCACATGTTTTCAAATAACACATCGTAACCGGTACATGTTTTCAAATAACACATCGTAACCGGTACATGTTTTCAAATAACACAACGCAACCGGTACATGTTTTCAAATAACACAACGTAACCGGCACATGTTTTCAAATAACACATCGTAACTAGTACATGTTTTCAAATAACACAACGTAACCGGTACATGTTTTCAAATAACACAACGTAACCGGTACATGTTTTCAAATAACACATCGTAACCGGTACATGTTTTCAAATAACACAACGTAACCGGCACATGTTTTCAAATAACACATCGTAACCGGTACATGTTTTCAAATAACACATCGTAACCGGTACATGTTTTCAAATAACACAACGCAACCGGTACATGTTTTCAAATAACACAACGTAACCGGCATATGTTTTCAAATAACACATCGTAACCGGTACATGTTTTCAAATAACACAACGTAACCGGTACATGTTTTCAAATAACACAACGTAACCGGTACGTGTTTTCAAATAACACAACGCAACCGGTACATGTTTTCAAATAACACAACGTAACCGGTACATGTTTTCAAATAAGTATTTATTTATTTTATTCAATAAATGAAACTTATAGCGAAACAACTTCCTCTATGGTCTAGCGGTTAAATCTGTGTATTTAAACTGGTTCGATTCTTGGTCGAATACAATAATTTATTTGTGGTTTATCTCGAGTTTGGTCGCTAGAGACGTCGCCGATTGTCATGATGGGCCTGTAGCAAAGTTGGCTAAATCTAAATCTGCTTTTTTAAAAGCGTGGTTCCTAATCTAAGCATAACTGCTCCTTTTTTTTGTATAATCGAGTAATTCGTAACGAACTTACATCTTGAGTGGATTAAACATTTGAAATCATTAATATTTATTTATCCAGTTTTCTGTTGACGCTACAAGACCACGTGCACGCCTGTCAGTACGGTACTTTCGTCGGGAACTGTGAAAAAGATCGGAGAGATTTAAGGTAAAATTTACACTATTATTTACATTCTTTAAATTGCGGTGGTGGCTCGGTTTCGAATCAAATGGAGGAGGAAACATGGAGTTTACACTTTATTTCCATAGATTAGAACACAAACACTTGGATATTGACAATATATATTTTTATACAATACAAGAGAATATATATACGCCTCCGTGGTCTAGTGGTAACAAACGTTGCCGTGAACTCGGGAGGTCGTGGGTTCGATTCCCACCGGGGGCAAGTTGTACATTGTATAATTAGATGGCGCTGTGTGACCTGTCTGGAAATATGAAATATATAGAAATATAAATATACAGTGTAAACTCCATGTAACGTCACTCGACTTAACGACAAACTCCCTAAAGCGTCGAAATCAATTAGCTTTGGTTGGTTTAGCTTGTCTTCCAATTCTGATTTTTCTTCTCTCCATTTAACGACAACTCTCTATAACGCCATAAAATGCACAGTCCCTTCAGTGTCGTTATATAGAGTTTACACTGTATATGTTTATAAAAAAAATACTATCAGCAGCCATGGCTGGACTGAATCTAACGGCAATACAATAATAATAAATAAAACATTGTTGCCATAAGCGAGGATTCGTTCTTATTTACAACTAGATACGTAAAATTTAATTCGTGGCTGTAAAAAGGCCGTGTCAGCTTACAATCTAATAATATTTATGTTCTTAAATATAAATTCGTGGCTGTAAAATGGTTGTGTTTGCTTACAATCTAGTAATAATAATATTAATGATTATAAACATAAATTCGTGGCTGTAAAAAGGCCGTGTCACCTTACAATCTAATATTATTTATGTCCTTAAATATAAATTCGTGGCTGTAAAATGGCTGTGTTTGGTTACAATCTAGTAATAATAATATTAATGACCATAAATATAAATTCGTGGCTGTAAAAAGGCCGTGTCAGCTTACAATCTAATAATATTTATGTCCTTAAATATAAATTCGTGGCTGTAAAATAGGTTGTGTTTGCTTACAATCTAGTAATAATAATATTAATGATTATAAACATAAATTCGTGTCTGTAAAAAGGCCGTGTCAGCTTACAATCTAATATTATTTATGTCCTTAAATATAAATTGGTGGCTGTAAAATGGCTGTGTTTGCTTACAATCTAGTAATAATAATATTAATGACCATGAACATAAATTCGTGGCTGTAAAAAGGTCGTGTCAGCTTACAATCTAATATTATTTATGTCCTTAAATATAAATTCGTGACTGTAAAATAGCTGTGTATGCTTACAATCTAGTAATAATAATATTTATGACCATAAACATAAATTCGTGGCTGTAAAGAGGCCGTGTCAGCTTACAATCTAGTAATAATAATATTTATGCCATAAATAAAAATAGGGGCAACGCTAAATTAACTTATTAACTGTAAAGAACGAGTACAAATAATTAATATTTTGTTTAAGGTTGTCTGAGCGGACATTTTCATTATGGGGTTACATGGCCAACCGTCTCAACGAATACAAAAATCCCCTTTACAACCCCAAAGCACATTCCGATGTACTTAAGCCGGACTTAAGTGCACAAAATATAAGGTTAGTATCACAAATTCATACTAAACATATTTGCTAACTCTTTATATATGGTTGGGGACGTATTTCGTTGAACGAACGTCCGTACGTCAGAACAGTGCTCAAGGGGAAACAGCGCGGCGGGGAAGGGGAAGAGTGGCGGATAGGCGCGCGCATATAGTCGCTGCCTCTCTCGCTCTCTCCCGCTTTGCAAAAATTTGTCACTGCCAATCTTATGGAATTTTAGGAATACGAGTGTTAAGGTATTTTAAATAATTTGTTGTACCTAGGTTCTGGCGCGGCATGTACAGTCGTCACGAGAGCGGCGTGCACCCGCGCGAGGTGCTGGCCGACCTGCTGCCCGCCTCCGTGGAGCACTCCTCCACCCTACGACAACACATCTCCTACCTCACTGAGGTAACACACTTCCTAGATAACTCATTTACTGGTAGTATCAAGCGAAATTAAATGTCTCGAATCCAAGTGAAATTTCCATGGTATGCTGCATTGTTCGTTTCGGCACTGCCCGCACTCCGGTTTGAGACCTTTGTACGCTTCGACCAACGACAGCAAATATAAGATAGTTTGGGCATTGATGTCATTTTCATACAAACTATTTGTTACATTGCTTTTACGCCACCTAGCTTTCACTAGCAAAACTTATATTTTTTATAGATAATAGTTTTTTTTTTCATACATTTTTACTGAGAAATAGATGGAGCTAGTGTCAGCCATATTATTAGTGTTTTTAAGATTATAATTATTATTCTTAAATAAATATACAAAATATATATAAATATTGTGCATCTATAATAGCGCCATCTATTATCGAGTAACGGAACTGGTTCCTAAAAAGTTTTTAAATTTATTATTTAAGGAGAATATAAAATTGAATGTTACAATAATTCTTAATTATAATTTATGATAGTAAAGTATCATCACGACCAGGGTCAGATACCACGCCTATAAAGAAGCGGATTCACATTTAGCCAACTTTTCTATAGGCCAATCATAACAAATCTCATAGATGTCTCTAGCGCACCAAACTTGAATAATATCACAAATAAATTTAATAATAATTAAATTTATTTATTTAAATTAATAAATATTATTGTGTCCCGACCAGGAATCGAACCCGGTACCTCGTACCTAAATCTACGGACTAAACCGCTAAACCACGGAGGCAGTGTAAACTATAATTAGATATACTATAATACGTTGACTGTTACACACGATTAGGTAAATACACACATCAAAAGTGTCTAGGGATCAACATATATTTTTGCAATAACTTTTCTCCTGATTGATATTCATTAAAATTTTCTTTAAGGATTGATCAAATAAAATGTTTTCGTTTGTCTACAGTAACGATAAACCAAGTCACCTTTGCATTAGTAAAAAAAATTGCCATTTTCCTAATAAAGGGATTTTTGACATTTGAACCACTAACATTAAAGTTCGAAAAAAAGACTGAAATAACAGTTTTTTTTTTAATTTTATTGGGTAACTTAAACAATTAATAATCCGTGTTTCTACCGCGAACACTAACAACACAAGAACATCGGTTTGGCATACTCAAAATGAGTTCATCCAAATCACGCTGTGGAATGGCCGCCCATGTTCGTTGCAACAACAAAAAAAGGTCTTCTTGCGACTGGATACCCTCCATATTCGGCAGAGCTCTTCTCTGAAGAATATCCCATGCATGCTCAATCGGGTTCAAGTCTGGCGACTGAGCAGGCCAGGGCAGGACATTGATGTTAGCTGCGGCGAGAGTCTGTCTTACAACTCTTGCGGTGTGCGGTCGTGCATTATCATGCATTAACTGAAATAAGGGACCGATATGCACTTGTAGAGGAACGATGACGTCTGATACAACCGTCTCAGCATAAATTTGAGCGTTGAGGTTGCCTCTGATCCAAATCAACTCAGTTCTTCCGCCGATCGAAATACCCGCCCATACCATGATGGTTCCACCACTATAAGGATGGACTTCCTGGCAGGATTTTAATCGCTGTTGGCGTCCAGGGGTTCTCCAGTGTCGTATACGTCTTGTATCCGGCCTCATACCAAAACGAGACTCATCAGAAAAGCACACGAAACGCCATTGTTCTTCTGTCCAATTTCTGTGTTCAAGAGCCCATTGATATCGAGTCCTACGATTGTGCATTGCTATAGGTGGTACCCGTAGCGGTCTTCGGGAATGAAGGTTCACTTCATGCAAGCGGTTTCTGACTGTTTGGTCGCTAATTAAGTTCCCTGAAGAGCGATGAAGGCTCACGGCTAACATCATGGCGGTTATTGTTGGAGTTCTTCGAGCTGTGATTTGAATGTATCGGTCTTGTCTCCGTGTGGTGCAGCGATACCGTCCTCCATGGCGCTCAGCCACGGTACCAGTGGTTCGGTAACGTGTCCAAAGTCGACTGATAACACTCTGACTTGTATTCAGAGCTAAAGCCACAGTACGTTGCCGGGAACCAGCTTCTATCATTCCCACGGCTCTGATCATTTCTTCCCTGCTTAAATGACGTCGCCGCTCCATAATAACGTTGGTTTTAATCAGTAGTAGGGAAACAGTAGCACTAATAATGTCTTCAATGCGTCTTATGTTTTTATAGGGAAAATATTGACAGCTGATTTTCATCTTTTACTCGAATTTGATTGACAGTTCCTGTTTTAAATTATGAAATGCACCAAAAAGGATCCATATAAATTTATAAAATCATAAATTTATTACAAAGCCACATCTCAATCACAAGAAATCCGCATAAATATGCTTGATCCCTAGACTTTTTTGATGTGTGTATATAAAAATTACTGGACCGCTTATAAAGAGTTACATTCAGAGACATGAAAATGTATAACTAGTCAGGACAAGAAACTTTGGTACAGGATGAATGAGAGTACATGACAGTCCATGCCGGTTACGTTTGTGTTCGACATGATCAAATGTTAAATTTATAATTTTGTTGTTTTACGGTCCGACCGGCGGCGTGCTTATGAAGTGAAAATTTGTTCTTCTTCATCAATAGAACCTCATGCCACTTTATTTTCCTAATTAAAGGTTTATTAAACTTATATTTAAAAATATATATCTTAAATCTGTCTCCGTGGTCTAGCGGTTAAGTCCGTGGATTTAGACTCGGAGGTACCGGGTTCGATTCCTGGTCGGGACACAATAATATTTATTAATGTAAATAAATATATTTAATTAATATTTAATTTATTTGTGATATTTCTCTAGTTTGGTACGCTGGAGACATCGACGAGCTTGCCACTTGTCATGATTGGCCTATAGTAAAGTTGGCTAAATGTGAATCCGCTTATTTATAAGTTTGGTTTCTGACCACCCCGAAAGGGAAATGGTCGTGATGATACTTTTACTTTACTAAATGTTTATTAAACTCATATTTAAAAATATATATATTAAATACACTAAACATTCTAGAAGATGTCATTAAGAAAAAGTTCCGCTGTTGGTTCGTAGATGGCGCTATTATAGATGCACACTATTATAGCCTTAAAAAGTTCCGCTGTTCGTTCGTAGATGGCGCTATTATAGATGCACACTATTATAGCCTTGAAAAGTTCCGCTGTTGGTTCGTAGATGGCGCTATTATAGATGCACACTATTATAGCCTTAAAAAGTTCCGCTGTTGGTTCGTAGATGGCGCTATTATAGATGCACACTATTATAGCCCTAAAAAGTTCCGCTGTTGGTTCGTGCAGCTGCCGCGCAGAGCCATGGTAGCCTACACCAGAGTATGCAATGGGATCCTTCGCACCGGCCACTTCCCTGAGTGCTGGAAATCAGGGAAGGTTATCGTCATCCCCAAACCGGGAAAAGACCGACGCCATGCCTCAAGTTACAGGCCAATAACCTTGCTGCCACACCCGGCAAAGTTGTTTGAGCGCTTGTTCCTCCGGAGGTTAAAACGTTATATCAAACTTCGTGATGAACAATTCGGCTTCCGAGAGGGACATAGCACCACGCTCCTACTGACCCGGGTGCTGCACCACCTGGCGGTCGAGAGGAACGAGGGCCGTCGCTCTGTCGGCGTCTTTCTTGATATCGAGAAGGCGTTTGACAGAGTCTGGCACGACGGTCTCTTGTACAAACTTCTCAACACGTCAGTCCCAGCAATGGCAGTAAGGATCCTGGCGTCGTTCCTGGAGGGACGACGATTCCACGTCGCTGTGGAGGATCTTATCTCTGTGGAAAAACCCATTCTGGCTGGGGTTCCACAGGGCAGCTGCTTATCTCCCGTACTTTACGCGCTGTACACTAATGACATCCCAACCCTCTCTGTAGTCCTGGAGGAGGATGGGGAGGACAGAGAGGAGGATGTCATGCTTGCCCTGTTTGCGGACGACAGTGCCTACTTTAGCTCTTCTCCAAGCCAATATGAAGCTGCTGACAAAATGCAGGACCTCCTAGATCTTCTTCCTGCATGGTTGGACAAGTGGCGTATGTCCATCAATGTCGGCAAAACTGCCGCATTGATGACATCCAGATGCCGGCTGTCTCCACCACTGCAGCTTCGGGGACAGAACATCGAGTGGACTCCGACCGTCAAATACCTGGGCTGCATTATTAACAGGACGTTGACAATGGGTGAAATGGCCTGCCACGCCGTCAATCAGGCAAAGGCGGCCCGAGCCATGTTACGTCCTGTTATGAATTCCAGCTTGCCGCTCAGGTTGAAGGTCCGGATCTACAAGATGTTCATCCGTTCTCGTCTCACCTATGCTGCGCCAGCCTGGCACCACCTTCTGGCCAAGACCAACAGGGACAAGATCCAAAGTCAGCAGAACATATCGCTCAGAGTGGTTTCCCGAGCGCCATAGTTCGTGCGTAATTCCGTCTTAGCTCGAGATTTGGAGATGCCTACTATTGAGGAGTTTGTCGTTGGCCTGACTAGACGTATGTTCTCTCGGGCCGACAACGGACACTTCAAGCATCTCCAGAACATCGCTCCGTCTTGTGCACGGCCCCCCAACGGGAGACCACTTCCTAGAGAAGTACTCCTGGAGGAGAGCTGAAGCAGTCGAACATAGCCCCCTGGGTTCGTGAGCCACACGGGCGCTGTTATACTAGTAACGGCGCCCAGCACTAAACGTGCATGAATTACCGGCGGGTGGTTACCCGCTGAGATCCTGCCGGGGAAAACGGGGGACTGTCCCCATCCCCAACCCACGCCCATTACGCATCCGGGCCTGGACGACCCCACTGTCTCTGTTGGTTCGTAGATGGCGCTATTGTAGATGCACACTATTATAGCCTTAAAAAGTTCCGCTGTTCGTTCTTAGATGGCGCTATTTTAGATGCACACTATTATAGCCTTAAAAAGTTCCGCTGTTCGTTCGTAGATGGCGCTATTATAGATGCACACTATTATAGCCTTTAAAAGACTAATCTAATTTTTGCTCAGTTAACCATTAGACAAAAAAGTTCCTCTAGTCAATCATAGATGACGTTTAATATATCTAACAAACACTAACCATAAGTATTATATCAGCATTGCTCAGTAGAAATGTTTTTTCAAAGTATTATCTATAAAAGGTATAAGTTTTGCTAGTGGACGCTAGGTGGCGTATAATTATATCTTATATCAGATCTAATTCGTTACAATTAAATACATTTTTGTTGGTATAAAGTTCAACTGATGATAAATAATAATAATTATTTCAGAGACTATCGACATTTAAGACTCTTCTATCTCGAAAGAGTACGGAGCCCAATAAAGAGTCGGCCATAGTCAACTATCAGAATGGAAATGTCGACACGGTGGAGATCGAAACCAAGACAGAAGCATTGCAAATTGACAACAAGTAAGTTCGTTTAAAGAGCGATGGTGCATCTGTTTTAAGAACTCCTGGCCTATAATCCTAAAAAAGTCGGTTCAAACCCCGGCATTTACTAATAAGAAGTACATTTTTCATAGACTTACAACACCACAGTTCCCGTGCCTCAGAGAGCACATAAAGCTAGTTCCACTAATACCAACTTATGGAATTAATAAATTGACATAAGACGCTCCCCAACCCAGCGTGGCGAGTGTAGGCCAGATTCTCCAAATACATATATGAATTGCTGGAACCCTCATCTCTAACAGTGTAGGTCTAGATCGCTGTGTTATCGGAGCCACAAGGTATTATTGGAACCGGGACCGACGGCTTTACGTGCTCTCCTCCTCACGGGAACGGTGGTGTTGTAAACGTGACAAATGTACGTAAGAAAAGTGTATTTCTCTTTGGTACATGCCGGGGTTGGAGCGGTGGTGGCTCGGTTGTAAGAGCGCTTTCCTTGAAAAAAAAAAAAAGTCACCATGTCATTTATTTACAACACTATTGTCTCCCGTGCCTTAAGCACGTTAAGCCGTCGGTCCCGGTTCCACTAATCATTAAAAATGACATCAGAACCTTGCCAACCCTTCTGACCAGCGTGGCGAGTGTAGGCCAAATTCTCCAGAACTTTCTGGAAGGCCCATCTCCAACAGTGGAGGTCTAGGACTCTGCGTTCTAGGAGCTGTGATGATGACGACATGCAGGGGTTAGAACCGGCCTTTTTTATATTTTAAGGAAAGCCTTCTTCAATCGAACCATCACTCCTAATGTTGTTAGGACTTATATAGCACTTGCTGACCCGGCGAACTTCGTACCGCCTGACAGTCAATGAATATACCCTCGGTCGGTATGCCCCATAAATCAGCGCTGATGCGCGCCACCTATCTGACAACAGTAGTACTATGTCCTGTATGTATGTAACGGATTAATGCTCTAGAAATGTGGTGTTGGTAGAGAATGTTAGGCATATCGTGGACGGAGTTCTGAACCAACAAATCCATCCTGGAGGAACTGGAGATAGGACAGCGCCTTTCCCCAATCGTGCAATCACGCATTCTCACTTTCTTTGGACACATATCCATTATCATTGGTCATTGGTCATATATCCATTGAGCGCCTTGTAGTTCAGGGAAAAGTCGATGAACTGACCAGGTTAAAGCAGCAATGGATCACCCCCTACATGAGTGCTCCAGGAAGGCTGCAGTTCGAGTCGAGTGGCGACGGCTTGTTAAGCGTGCCACTGACACTCAAGTGACGACCACGACCACTCTGCCAAGAGTGTAGCGACTAAGAAGAAGTACTATGTCAGAAATCTTCGCCGATGTTCACACAACATATTCCCAAAGTTTCATCCCGATCGGTCAAGTAGTTTTGAAATGCATAGGAAACATACATACACACAGACATATTTTTTTTTATATATAGATAAAAATAATATTAAATACTTTTTGTAATTTTTATCGATATTTTTTACTGCTTCCTAGCGGTTAAGTCCGTCGATTTAGACTCGGAGGTACCGGGTTCGATTCCTGGTCGGGACACAATAATATTTATTAATTTAAATTAATAAATATTTAATTTAATTCTGATATTTCCCGATTATGGTACGCCTATAGTAAAGTTGGCTATATGTGAATCCGCTTCTTTATAAGCGTGGTTTCTGACCACCCCGAAAGGGAAACGGTCGTGATGATACTCTATCGTTTATTTCAGACTTCTCTATGAATCTGGCGCCAGTCTATCGGAACTCGAATGCGCTACCCACGACCATCCGCTCATGAAAGACGTTAACATCACGCCTACCAACAAAATCGAGGTATTTATTACATAGAAAATTAAATATATTACAAATTACAACGTTTCGAATTCTACTAAATATTAAAGGAAGAACCTATTAAAGGAAGAACCTATTAAAGGAAGAACCTATTAAAGGATGAACCTATTAAAGGAAGAACCTACGAGGTCTCGTATTAAAGGAATCCCAAGTATAGCTCTCTCCATAGCTCGACAAGGACCGGACTCACTGTCAGACGTGGAGTCTCTGCTCCGTTCTACATTACGGGGAGGACGCACTGGTTGAAGACTTTTGTCTAGTGTTGCCCAAAGCAAGACCAGGACTTAGCCGGTCTTGGTCTTGCATCAGAATAGTTGGTCTTGGTCTTGCATCAGAATAGTTGGTCTTGGTCTTGCATCAGAATAGTTGGTCTTGGTCTTGCATCAGAATAGTTGGTCTTGGTCTTGCATCAGAATAGTTGGTCTTGGTCTTGCATCAGAATAGTTGGTCTTGGTCTTGTATCAGAATAGTTGGTCTTGGTCTTGCATCAGAATAGTTGGTCTTGGTCTTGCATCAGAATAGTTGGTCTTGGTCTTGCATCAGAATAGTTGGTCTTGGTCTTGCATCAGAATAGTTGGTCTTGGTCTTGCATCAGAATAGTTGGTCTTGGTCTTGCATCAGAATAGTTGGTCTTGGTCTTGCATCAGAATAGTTGGTCTTGGTCTTGCATCAGAATAGTTGGTCTTGGTCTTGCATCAGAATAGTTGGTCTTGGTCTTGCATCAGAATAGTTGGTCTTGGTCTTGCATCAGAATAGTTGGTCTTGGTCTTGCATCAGAATAGTTGGTCTTGGTCTTGCATCAGAATAGTTGGTCTTGGTCTTGCATCAGAATAGTTGGTCTTGCATCAGAATAGTTGGTCTTGGTCTTGCATCAGAATAGTTGGTCTTGGTCTTGCATCAGAATAGTTGGTCTTGGTCTTGCATCAGAATAGTTGGTCTTGGTCTTGCATCAGAATAGTTGGTCTTGGTCTTGCATCAGAATAGTTGGTCTTGGTCTTGGTCTTGCATCAGAATAGTTGGTCTTGGTCTTGGTCTTGCATCAGAATAGTTGGTCTTGGTCTTGCACTCCTAACCTTAGTCTTGGTCTTGCGCAAGAGTCTCGCAAGACTCATGCAAGACTCTTACTCTGACTCAATATATATTTTATTTTCCAACTATACTAAGAAAATCTCTCCGCAAACTACGACGAGTATTTCGACAACTACTGGTCCGATTTACTTGAAATTTGAAATAGATATTTATTTAGTTACTACACGTGCCTCCGTGGTCTAGTGGTTAAGTCCGTGGATTAGGACTCTGAAGTACCGGGTTCGATTCCTGGTTGGTACACAATAATTAATTTAATTTATCTCTCGAGTTTGGTACGCTAGAGACATCGACGATTATTAATCGTTGTGGTGTAATTCTGTATATGTTAAATATTTTAAATCATAGCAGATGATGATGAGATTCCTTTCTCAGTCAGATTAAACATTAATAGGTCACTGGAATCTACTAAGCTGCTGGTCTTTTGCTAACAGCTTACTTATTTTTTGTTGTTGCAGAGAGTGAAATCTTCGAAAGATACGGTACCGGATTCCCTTGAGGAGTTGGAAGCAGAGGTGAACACGGTGGCTCTAGACTGGAAGAGCTTGAAAAATGTCACCGAATGTAGCTGCTCCACACCCTTTGACCATTATAGCAGAAAGGTATAGTTGTCACAACACTGTTTTTTTATTAACTGACTTCAAATAAGGAGGTTCCAATTCAAGTGTTTTTTTTTTATGAATTGATTATGACGATTCTTTTTTTGTTTGGTAGGTCATACTTCAGAGGTGGTCCCATATACATTTTATCAAAATTGATTCACACCTTTTTGAGAGATGAAAATAATAATAATATATATATATATACAGATAATAATAATAAGGAGCTAGTCTTAATTATTATTATACAATAATAATACCTATTCTTGAAAAAAAACTACCTTATAAGGATTATTATCCTTTAAATAAAAAACGAATAACAAAAACGACATCAAAACATTGCCTATACTCGTATGTACAAACCTTAACTAAAACGAAAAAAAATAAAAGAGTTCTTCGCGCCATTTTGCGTGGACATGTCAAGTGCAAGTTTTTGTTTTGTAAATTAATTTACTGTGGATATTATTGGTCAAAAGTGGTGTTGTTTTGTTTAATAATGTGCTACAATGTGAATAATTATGGAAAACGATAAATTGGACTTTAAATATGGGGCACAAGTTGCAGTTTATTTTTTGCGGTTTTACCGCGCTGCTAACTCCCATGCTTTACTCGACGTGTTTGAGCATTGGATGGTTTTGCGAGTGACTCCAAAAAAAGCATCAAATTTTGGAGCATTTGGAATTTGATGATGACATCATTAACTCGTGAAAAAGAAAGATATATTACGTCAGACTTGGCTGTATGGGCTAGACCCTTTGCCTTCCCTATCACCTAATTTATCATCCATCGGGATAAGAAAAAAAATAAAAAATAGTTACTTAAAGCAAGAGTCTTAAAGGCCAATCAACAAAATTATTGATACCTATGTATCTATTAATATTTATTAACAGTTATTTTTCAAATCGGTGCCAACCAAGAAGGACATTTTAATCCTGTGGGTGGCCGGAGTATGGCAATAGCGGGGCGATGTGACGTTCATGAATCAGCTTTCGTTCGATATTAATTGAGTAGATATCTATCATCGACGAGCTTGCCACTTGTCATGATTGGCCTATAGTAAAGTTGGCTAAATGTGAATCCGCTTCTTTATAAGCGTGGTTTCTGACCACCCCGAAAGGGAAACGGTCGTGATGATACTGATAGATATCTTTAATAGATTGGTTATTTTGCTTTGGCTGTCACTGACTGGCAAAAATCATTCATCATCATTACATCCCCTAGAACACAGAGTTCTAGACCTCCACTGTCCACGGGCCTTCCTGATTTTTTTTCTGGAATACGCTCAACATCCACCATTCTACTCCTCTCCCTACCCAACCAAATACTGTATGATTCCGTTAATGCCGTCTTGGAAGCTCGTTCCATAAATGTATTGACGGCAGACCTGCTTAATCCCAATTCTTTCATTAAGTGATGCAAAGATTTTGCTGGAACTCCTCTTGCACCAATTTCCACTGCGTAAAGCTGAGTCTTGGACCCGTTCCTGATCATTTCTTCTGTGAGATCATAATATTTATTCGACTTCATGTTGCGGTCTTTTGGAATATTTTTGGAATAAATTTATGACACCTTTTTTAGGATGTTGAGGAAAGCGTTCTTACAACCGAGCCGATATAAACACTGAACTGTGGTAAATAAATATAATAAAATACATAACACAAATTAAGACCTTTTGCCGAAAGCTATATATATATATATAATATAATTAAAAGATTATTTTTTACTTTAGTACATATAGGTAAAGTTTAAAATTAAGTTTTTTTCTTGCTTTATAGTTGTATTTTATTCGATAGTCAACAAGTGTGTATGGTTGTTTTCAGCATCACTGCCGTGGGTGTGGGTCGGCGGTGTGCACCCGGTGTGTGTGTGGGCGGCGAGCTCTCCCCGCGCTGAGCTCCCCCGCGCCGCACCCGCTGTGCGCCGCCTGCACCGCCGCAGGATGAACACTGACAACAAATCTATTTTTATCCGACTAACGCAACGCAAGGAAGGGTTACGTGTTTATCAGCCTATATACTGCTTAGAATTTAGTAAAGAGCAAATATATTTACATTAAAATCTAGAATAAAAATAAAGAACAACGTATTTTTTATTTTAATTATTCAGTAATAAAATCTCAAGTTACGGTGCAGAGAAGTTTTCCAAAAAATATCGTCACTCATATTGACCCTAATCAAGTAGGTAGCGAAAGGTCGACGATCGCGCGAACGTTGACTTGCGTAATCCTTTCTATTTCATTTCGGCTGTGGGCGAGATCAATTAATAATAACACTATAACTCCCCAGCCTTTAGGTATTATCACGATAGACCGCCTTCGTGGTCTAGTGGTAACAAACGTTGCCGTGAACTCGGGAGGTCGTGGGTTTGATTCCCACCGGGGGCAAGTTGAACATTGTATAATTTGTCTCGGTCTGGGTGTTTATATGTATAATATGTATATTGTATATACTTACAAAAAAATAAAAAGTATAATATGTAGTTTATCAACCATCTAGTTTCCGTAACACAAGCCTCGTAGCTTACCACGGAAACTAGATGGCGCTGTGTGACCTGTCTGGAAATATTTATTATTATTATTATATCGCGATTTTTAGATGCGGCCTTATTCACCATGCTGTAGTGTTTTGTTTTTCGGATAATGATTTTTATCTTTAAATAAAAGTTACTTTTTTTAATTTATAAAATTGTATTCTACCAATAAAGCCTAAAAAAATATTTGCTCTATTGACATTTACACGTCGTATGTATGTATGTATGTTTGTTCCTTTGTGGCACACAAGAGACCAAACACGTGGGCTGATTTTGATGATACTCACGTCAATCGATTCGTTCAATCAATCAATCAATCAAAGAACAATGGGCAAAATGTCCCCACCTTTGTAACAATTTGGTACCTATTCTATTAAAAAAATCTTTAAATTTACATTTTTTTTTTTGTATGGCAGTATTTTCGTAAAGCGCGGGAAAAAAAAGTTATTGAGTATTGAAACCTCACCTTAAACCTAAAATACTTTATTCACTTCTTAGTACAAACCCTAAGAAAATATAAATTAATTTAAGCTTATTCATAATAATATATTATTATTATTATTGTTGTAGCGATTTTTTCGCATTCCTGTTATCATAGTGTGCGAGTGGGACAGAATGACTTGCACGCTCTACCTGCCGGTAGTGAACAAAAGAAACCGTTTAGCGAGTGCCTTTGTCGGCATGCGATCGGGTTATCTTTGTTTTTTAAATTCGTATTTAGTCCGTTTGGAACATCAAAACGATGTTTATATTCTGGATAGAGGCTTCAGAGACTATCTCGAACATTGAGACCTGTGGTTATGTGCCTCGCATGCCACCGACCAAAGACAGACATGCGACGCAGCTTACAGATCTACAAGCTAACAAATCTCGCTTAATAACAATCGTGCGATGGGTCATTAATGGTTGGTTTAAGCGAAATTTTAAAATATTTAGAAACCAACTATTTAATAAAACTTTGCCACATGTTTTCGACGATTTCCGCATTGCTGGAGCGTTAATAAATGCATTTCGTCGTCCTCTGAGGGACAGTTATGCTGCTGCCTTCATAACAACAATAAATAACAGACTGAACATTCCCAACAGATTGGGTAACTATGTTGTTGCCGAAAACGTCAACCGACAACAAGCGTCATTTTTGACAATGAACGGTGCTTCAATAAATCAGCCTTTTCCTGAATTGACGGAAGAGAACGTTATTTTATTTAGTTTAGGAACATAATAATATCATTTAAAACTAGCTAAATCTTATGTCAGCGTACATTTGCGCGGTGGTGTTGGTGTATATAATATAGAAGTGTGTGCTGCTCCTAGTCCAAGCATGTCTTAGTATGGGTTCGCAACAGAACACTGCACGCTTCTGAGAGGCCGCATATTATCAAGGCACATTTCAAATAAAATATATTATGTCTATATATTAATCAATCGCAATGCGCAGGACAGACATGCAATGGGGTGTACCTATCACTAACTTTTTATCACGATAGATGGCGCATGATAGATGGTACCTAATATAACTGACAGTTGCATAGAAAACTTGTATTTTTATTACGAAATTAATTATTTTCTGAATATTATGCCGAAGTGAACAGCATTTAAGTGTACAAATCGAGATTTCTAAGCGAAATCAAAGATATGGTGTTCTCAAAATTGTCGTTTTATTAATAAAACCTTTTTTTCTTTTTAAAGACGGTGTTTGATTTTTTAATTCGTCTTTTTAGGTAGGTAACGTTAATTTAAAAACATTTTTCTGTTATAAACATATAAAACTACGAAAACATTTTTTTTAAAATGCGGTATGAGTGTAAAATAAGGTACCATTGCCGCTAGCGACATCTACAAAAAGCTTTGCCTGATACCCCATTGAAGAATATTACTGCTCATGCATGACAGGAATGAGGACGATAGGAACGTGCGCGCATACTGTAAGCATAATATGGTATTTTGGAATAGGCAGACATATAAATAATTTCCTTGGGCCAGCATTATTGGGACGACATTATTATAGAAAGTGAAAATACGGTGTACTATTGTCTGTGATGTTTAATAAAACCGTTATTCATATATTCACATGGTGTTTTAGTACTTAAATTCCCTTAATCTATTAAGAACAAGATAGGTTTGTAGGTCAAAATGGATATAATAACTAAGAGCCGTCGTTTTTAACTAAGAAAAGACGTCTATTCATACATTTATACATTGGTTAAATAGAGAAGAATAAAAGGTTATAACCAAAATTTCCCATATTTTTTTAAATTAATTCATTTACCATTGGCATATACAGATACCCCTCTGTAATTTAAAGCTTTGCCCGTGATGTTACAACACTGGGGACGGGGTCCATATAAAAATGCCCATTGTTCTTTAAGTAATGCGACAACCAGACGCCATATTGTGGTAAATAAAAAATGAAAGTCGACGAACTATATTGAGTGGGGTATCATCGAATAGGTAATTGAAAATCTTGTTGAGGTTTTTTCTATCATATTTCATTTTAAGTGACCCTTTAGGATCTTTAATGATTAAAATTGGTTAGCAACAATTCTTTAAAAAAAGCCATGTTGAGTAATTAGGTAGGAACCTACATCTATTAAATAAACAATAGTAGTTAATGAAACTGTTGCATAATAAGGGGTATTATACACGAGTGTGTGTTTTAATAGTATCACACGAGTGTTATAATACCTAGTTATGTGCAGTTTCATACACTAATTTATCTACTCTCATACATTGGGATTAAACCTACTAAATAAAAGATAAAAGAGTAAGAAATAAGACGTATTGAATGGCGCCTTTCTGTTTTTTTTTTTTTTTAATGACCATGGTACATAATACATAAGTCCTAAACAATGAAATGGCGCCAAAACCTAGCTTATGACCGCGCACGCGCTATGGCGGGGGCTGCCATAGACAAGTAAAAATTGGAAAAAAATCCTCCACTACATCAGCTGCAGAGGTTAAATAATAAATAAATATTTCCAGACAGGTCACACAGCGCCATCTAATTTCCGTGGTAAGCTACGAAGCTTGTGTTACGGAAACTAGATGGTTGATAAACTACATATTATACTTTTTTTTGTAAATATATACATATTATACATATAAACACCCAGACCGAGACAAATTATACAATGTACAACTTGCCCCCGGTGGGAATCGAACCCACGACCTCCCGAGTTCACGGCAACGTTTGTTACCACTAGACCACGGAGGCGGTCTAATAAAAATAAAAATTCCTTAGTTTTAATTTAAATATTTAAAAGCATTAGATTATTGCTTACATACAACCCGTTTGGCCAAAATAGGCCAAATTCTCCAGGAATATATTCCGGAAGCCTAGGCTTATCTCTAGCAGTTAAGGTCTAGATGATGTGATGCAGATGATATGAATAATGTATATTCGAAATTTTAGACATTTTTGTTTTAATTGTATTGTCTAAATAATATAAAATCTCTTTGGCTTGTGTTCCACTATTGCTACTTTGTTTATATGTTTAATATAATAAGCTGTAATTTTTTAAAAAATAAATAAATAGTTTTGTTATACCCGTATTCATAGACGTTTTCTCAACTCTCCTCCTACACTCAATTATTCCTGACAGCTGTCAAACAAAAATGAAGTGTCTGTAAAGATTAAAGTTAAAAATAGAGCCGATCGATAGTTTTATTTTGATATCAGCCGTAAGGTGATACATTGGACGCCATTTTATATGGGTGTTAGAATATCGATTTTGAGGATTCCTTGAGGGAACTCGTTTGACAGATGGAAGGAATGGTTGCAAAAAGCTCTTAGGTTAGGCTATAGGTTAAGTAGCAGTTAGTAACCTACCTGGATTAAAAAACGATGTACAATTTATTTTTAATAAGTTCTAACGTAATTTATGCATTTATTTGCTAATTATTAATAATATAATAATAAATAAGGCTATTTAATATATAATAAAATTATGGAAAATTACATGGTTTTTTATTGTATTTTGACTTTGAACCTACCTAATATTAAGCTGGACACGGGTCTCGAAGTCCTTGAAAATTGTAACGTTTAAAGTTAAAAATGACGTCGATTATACTAACAGACGGCTGCACTTTGAAAATGGCGTCGATTGTACCAACTGACGGCTGGCCTTTAAAAATAGCGTCGATTGTACCAATTGACAGCTGAGTTTAAAGATGGCATCTATTGTACCAACTGACGGCTGGCCTTTAAAAATGGCGTCGATTGTACCAACTGACAGCTGAGTTTAAAGATGGCATCTATTGTACCAACTGACGGCTGGCCTTTAAAAATGGCGTCGATTGTACCAATTGACGGCTGACGTTTAAAGATGGCATCGATTGTACCAACTGACGGCTGACCTTTAAAATGGCGTCGATTGTACCAATTGACGGCTGACCTTTAAAATGGCGTCGATTGTACCAATTGACGGCTGACGTTTAAAGATGGCATCAATTGTACCAACTGACGGCTGACCTTGAAAATGGCGTCGATGGTACCAACTGACGGCTGACCTTTAAAATGGCGTCGATTGTACCAACTAACGGCTGACCTTTTATCAGTAACCACCATTCAATATTTTTTATTTATTTATTTTCTTCACTATCTTTTTTCACTTCACTATCTAACGTTACCTATTTATAATCTGTGGTTTATGTCGTTGGTAAAAGAGTGGACCTGCCCAGCCATCACATAGGCCTTCTAAGTAGTTTATTGAGAAGATTCAATCGGCAATTAGCATTGCGTATAAGCATTTGACATTGTGGATTTCTGCTAACTAAGGTTTACAAACCTTCAATGCTAGTGTCCTATAAATAAAAATACGTGTGGCACTCGGGGACTGCCGCGGTAAAGCTATTGCATAGCATTTTTTATCAACTAGTGCAATTATAATCATATATCATATTTTGCCGCTTCACGTACGTAGGGACATTGCATCTTATCAACATCTTAAGTGGGCGGGTGGATTCTCCCGAACTCCTAGGTAAAATTGGTCTAAAAACTACCGGCCTACGAACTAGGAGCACTTCCGTTCTGCATGCCCCTATGTGCTTTACCAATTACAGACAAAGCTCGTTCTTCTGGAGGTCATGCAACTATTTTAATTGTAACTGTTCGGAACTTGATTTGTTTAATACGAAGCCAACGTTTGCTCGCAGCTACTTGACCAGATTGTATTGTACAACCCATATGCCTTAGCTGTGTACCCACAACTGCTTTTATTAATTGTTGTTGTTTATTTTTTGTAAGTTTTCTTTATTTTATTTTATGTTTGTAGTCCATTTGCGGTAACTTCTAATTGACCCCTTTATGTTTCCATTTATTTTTTCCAAATTTGTTATTAGTCGTTAGTTATCCTTTAATAATTAAATAAATAAATAAAATAAATAATTATTTATTTTATTTATGCAGTAATTTTTTTCTTTGATATTAATTCAAGTTTTTCCATACACGTTAAGGATCAACTAGTCGCGGGCTTGAACTCGCGCGTGGACGCGTCCAAAAAGCACGCTGTCTCACCTAGCATTGTGTCTAAAAGAGATAGAATCAGTTATGAGCAGTTAGCAGCTAGTCTGCAAGCATACGTCTAGTCGCACGCACACAAACACCGTACCGAAGTCTGCCGAACTGAAACGACGTTAGACGATGCACGGCTTTCAACGCCGCACCGCTGTGCCGGTCGGAGTGGGGGGTGTTAGGTTTGTTTTCGTTACGAAATTTCTTGATTCGGTCGCCGCGCTCAAAGCTGGCGATAAAAGCTATGCAATAGCTTAAATATATTAAAGAAAAACTTGAATAACCGGCCTCAACGTGTAGGTAAAATAACAGACGTTAACTCGTTTTTTTATACAAATTGGCAATTTACTCGAGAAAGCTTATCTTTAGTTATTCAATCATTAAAATCATAACTAAATAGTTGCACATACCAGCTAAAATGTTTCGTTTCTTTTTTGGTATATTAACAATTTTCATTTACCAAATTTCTTCGGAAAAAATAGACGATTTGGTTAATAAAGTCGTTGGTGTGAATACCGTGCATAATACTAAAATTGATAAGGACACTATTATAACAAATAACCTGAAATTGATGTCGAAAAATAAAGGTAAAACTAATGAAATACACATTTACACTGTTTTGTAAAACCGCTAGACCACGGAGGCAGTCTGTAAGAACATTAATTTTCATTACAGCCCCTAGAACACATCGTCCTAGACCTCCACTGTTGGCACTGATGGCCTTTCCAGAACATATATCTGGAGAATTATATATATTGGCCTACACTCGCCACGCTGGCTAGACGGCTTGGCGAGTATCTGATGTCAATTTTTAATGACAATTTATTAACGATTCTACAAGTTGGTATTAGTGGAACCGGGACCGACGGCTTAACGTGCCCTCAGAGGCCCGGGAACCGTGGTGTTGTAAATCTGCGACAAATATACGTAAATATTACTACAACTACTTACGAGTTATTATTATTATTATTATTATATTATTCCGCAACCGAACCACAGGCAAATGATAAAGAATGCATCTCCATACTGTAATCACTATCCCCACGCGTTAAGATAAAAATATTAAATACCAAAGATGGGAATGAAAATAAAATATTTAAATATCCGGTAAGATTAAAACATAAGTATGACCTAAGAGCCCCAAAGCCAAAGTATAGTGGCAATCACAGGGGCTTAAATTATAATGCAATAAAGGTGTTTAACTGCTTGGGTACTGATATTAAAAGCAGTGATAATAAATATTAAAATAGATAAATATTTCCAGACAGGTCACACAGCGCCATCCAATTTCCGTGGTAAGCTACGAGGCTTGTGTTACGGAAACTAGATGGTTGATAAACTACATATTATAAATATATACATATTATACATATAAACATCCAGACGGAGACAAATTATACAATGTACAACTTGCCCCCGGTGGGAATCGAACCCACGACCTCCCGAGTTCACGGCAACGTTTGTTACCACTAGACCACGGAGGCGGTCATGTCAAGACTTTTTCACATTTACTAAAATCTTATCTTCTGGTAAGACCCTTTTATAATTTAAAAGAGTACTACGACAGGATGTACGAGTACGAGTATGATTTTATATACGTACCCTTTATACAGTCATTTGGTATTTTATTTATATGTAAGTAGGTAACTTTTTAATTTAGTGTCGTTATGTTACAGTTATTTTCTGTTATTGCTGTTTATTTCTTCAATAATTTAATCTATTATTTTGTAGTTCTTGTAAACAAATGTGCACACAATTGATGTATTGTATTTTACAAGCAAATACATGTTCATTTCATTACATAGAAATTTGGAGACTTACCTACATCTGTCGCACGCTAAAGATGTAAAATACTCTCGCAGCCAGTGGGTTTCCTATAACTTGGAGTCCTTTAAACGGAGTTAAAAAGCATTTAGACATGATGTCGGTCGTCAGCGGCCTGCGTCAGTTGCTCCCATTATTGAACCACGCGCATCAGGCGCTCAGTATAGAAAACTTAACTTTGTGACTGTTTAAGCTAAAAATCAGAACCCAGACTGGGCTTATGATCCAATACCTAACGAGGTGAAAGATGACGTCTTAGAGTTCAAGAGGAACATGTCTGAGTGCCTTAAGGAAGTACACTCGAAAGACTCTAGGCCCTTGAAGCCGCTGTCCCCCAGAAAGCAGTCTCCGGTCCACGCAGACTGTCTGATTGCCTGCGTGTTAAAACGAAGCGGTGTTATTGTCAATAGAAAGATTCATAAAGGTTTGCACATCATTTATTTATTTCTTAAAATATATTTATTTAAGTGCCTCCGTGGCCTAGCGGTTAAGTCCGTAGATTTAGACTCGGAGGTACCAGGTTCGATTCCTGGTCGGCACACAAAAATATTTATTAATGTAAATGTATTTATTTACATAATATTTAATTTATTTGTGACATTACTCGAGTTTGGTACGCTGGAGACATCGACGAGCTTGCCACTTGTTATGATTGGCCTATAGTAAAGTTGGCTAAATGTGAATCCGCTTATTTATAAGCGTGGTTTCTGACCACCCCTAAAGGGAAACGGTCGTGATGATACTTTACTTTTATTTATTAAAGGACTTCTCATACCCCGTACTCCAAAGTAGCGAAACACGTACGCCCCCAAAAGGTGGCATTTCTTTCCAAACGCTTGACTTATATAAAGTGGATTGCAGCTGTGGGAGTTTATACATTGGCCAAACTAAAAGCGCGATAGCCGACAAGGTCAAGGAACATATAGCATAGCAGCTGTATAAAATTGCCAAATAAATAAGTCAGCAATAGCAGATAATCTAAAAGATAGTGGCTTAGATTGAGCTGCACGACCCGGAGATACCTACTCTCCACTGATCGTCACTATTAACCTAACATGTATGTAAAGCGATCTAAATAAAGAAACAGAATAATAAAATTGAAATATATTCTTGACAAAGCTCATTTGCAGCTGCTAAATTAATAATTTATTAATATTTATTTTTTAACCTTAGTATAGGATATTGACAAGGCCTCTTTATAGCTGCTTTAATTATTTTAGTAATTAGCTTTATATATATATATATTATTATTTTTTTTGACATATTTATTATTATTATTTTTTTTTTTTTTGATAAGGCCATTTTACAGCCGTATAATTTTGTTTTATTTAAATATTAATGTTTCTTTTTGATTTTATTTTGCTTTTGTTATATTTCCTTTGACACTGCTTTAACCTGCAGTTCTGTTCCTTGCCTTATAGCACTCTCCAGGCAGGACAAATTTGTAACCTTAGACTTAGCCGAATTCCGGTGGGAATGTATGGCGGTACGTAAAGAATAAGAATAAGAATAAGAGATTGCCCAAAACCAGGCCCCAACTTTTTAATAAACATTATTGTGTCCCGACCAGGAATTGAACCCGGTACCTCCGAGTCTAAATCCACGAACTTAACCGGTAGACCACGGAAGCAGTCTAATTCTATTGTAATCCGTAATAATAATAATATAATTTTTATTACAATGTTATCAATCATGTAAATTGGCCACAAATATAAAGATACCCAATAACTTTCAAAGTATTGCTTATTTCAACTCCATTAAACCACGGACAATAGTCTACGTTTAAAAAAAATATACCATAAAGTTAAAAAAAACCCACAAATAGTTCGTGAGTCAGAGCATGCTAAAATTATATAGTATTGATCAAATTAACATTTAACAATTGAACTATTCCAAATGTACATATATTGTATAGTTTTTTCAAGACAATTAAGTTTGTTTTTTATTATTATTAAATAAATATAAACACTTAACGGGGTGAGGCGGAGTCCACAATCGTATTGAAACGTAATCGTTCTTAGACGATACGTTTTCGGACGATTGTGCACTCCGTCTCGCCCCGCTGGTCCATGGTTTAGCGGTTAAATCCATGGATTATACCATTATAAGGTATAATAAAACCTTTTTTACTCTATTTCAGAAAACCTAATAAACTTGGTGGGTAAGTTTTATTCTAAAGAAACAGGCGTGATGAAAAAGCTAGAGAAGAATGTAGACCGCTGCATCGCCAAGAGTAACTCTAAGAACGAATGCACGCTGGCAGCACAACTCAACGAATGCACCAACGGACTTATGGTCGGAAACAAACATAAAATTGATGTTAATTATTAAATTACATGAAAATATTATGTGCTGTTGTTTTATGCATGGTAACATCCTATCCTTTAGATTCCTTCCCATCACCATTCTCCACCATCAAACTTACTGTTCAAATAAACGCGGGAACGTACGCCCGCGCGCCTCAACGGTAGACAGACAGCCATTGGGGTTTTTGAGGCCCCAGTTTTGGTGCAGAACCCTTATTGGTATAACAGCACCCGTGTGGCTCACGAACTAGGTTCGATTACTTCAGCTGTACTCCTGGAGCACTTCCCTGGGAAGTGGTCACCCGTTGGGGGGCCGTGCGGAAGACGGCGTGATATTTTGAAGATGCTTAAAGTGTCCGTTGTAGGCCGTATAGTAATGCCGACGACACACTCCTCAATAGTAGACATCAGATCTCGAGATATGACGGAATTACGCACGCACCACGGCGCTCGGTAGAGGTCGGTTTGGATCTTGTCCCCGTTAGTCTTCGCCAGAAGGTGATGCTGGAATTCTTAACAGATCTTGCAGTAACCTACCCTACCCCCTCTGGTGTGAACTAGAGGAGTCAAAAAGAGTTCGGTTTTCGCCCTTACTAGTGATGCCATAAAATGTAAAACATAATAATCTTGATATAGTGTTCTGTATTTCCTATACTTTGTCCTAGTGTTTTCTTCCAGTAGATTTTAAATATCCCCACCCTACTCCTCTAGATGAAACATCTTCTACAAT
Source organism: Tinea semifulvella (assembly GCA_910589645.1). Taxonomy (NCBI): domain Eukaryota; kingdom Metazoa; phylum Arthropoda; class Insecta; order Lepidoptera; family Tineidae; genus Tinea; species Tinea semifulvella. The sequence goes on along the minus strand of OU342592.1, from coordinate 12,086,419 downwards.
GACACCCAACGCTTTACAGGGTTTTTTTTTTTATATTAGCACGATATGTGACCAATATTTATTTTTATCTACCAATAGCTAAAAATAATAGCATTGACTTTAGTTGTGTATAAAAGTTGTAATACAAGTAATCAATGAAGATTTATTTACCTATAGGCGGTAGAGTCATATGAATTTCGTATAGGAAAAAATATATTTGTCGGAGAATTCGCGCAACTCAAAGCTCAGACGTCGCGGCAGTTTGAACGGGAAGGCAAACGGGAACGGAGGTTTATTTCGGCTCCATTCCTCCCTCAACACGAAATCGAAACTTTTTATCTTGCCCTTTGCACTATTCATAAAATAACATTAAATAAGTTAAGGTGATAAATTGGTAGTTATAATTTAGGAAGTGTGATTGCGTTATTCACACGTTTACAAAAAACTAAAGTTGATTCACGAAAACTTTGAATAAGACTATTTTGTTTTTTTATATACGTCAGTCTTTTATTTTAGACATAATTTTACTATATTAATATATTTATAGGCTTAGAAGATTTTATATTCAGATATTACAATTAAAACAGTAAAATTATTAACATTTAAAGTGTATTTACGTAAAGTGAAATAAGAATAACAAATAAATATACTAAAAATGACAATGGCACCTTTTATGCAAATAAACGAAACGATAGACCATTTTTATCATAGGTGCAACAACTTAACCGTTTTCAACTGTAGTGAAGAAGCGATGCTTTGGTGGCTCATGGGGTCTAAGAGACTTCCATTGAAAGAGATCATACCTATCAGTGTAGTGTTAATAGTGATATTCTTAACTGGAGTTATTGGAAATGTGTCTGTGTGTGTCGTCATTTCAAGACATCATTCAATGCATACTGCTACCAACTATTACTTGTTTAGTTTGGCTGTCAGTGATCTGTTGTTACTGCTTTTCGGTGAGTATATTATTTCCAGCAGAATCTTTACACCACCTACTGAAATAATTGGGTCTAAGCAGTCCAGTAGCCTATTCTGTTACTTAAGCGCCAACGTTATACATTGAAATCCCTTAAATAACGTAACTGTTAGTGTAAAACGCTATTAGTGTAAAATTGGTATTCTCATATAAAGGTTTTCACTACAGATGACAGCAAAATAACGTTACGATGTGTTTATTTAGAAATAAAAACTCATCGGTTGGCACACTCCTTGACCGAAATACACTGACCATGGCGGTGTGCCTTCGTCTCGGAGCCCGGACTGTCCACCCGCACCAATGTCGATGCGGAGAACCAGTCGATCATCTCGGACACCACGGGCTTTCTTGTGCTAGAAGTGCTGGCCGCATTCCTCGTCAAGCGGCTCTCAACGACATCATCCGAAGGGCTCTTGTCACTGCTGGTGTACCCGCAATCTTAGAACCATCTGGGATTGTGCGGAGCGATGGCAAGAGACCCGACGGAATGACTGTTGGGCCGTGGAAATTTGGCAGGTCTCTGGTGTGAAATGCGACACATTAGCTCCATCTCACATCCAGGCGACCTCGTCAGGTGCGAGGAGAGCGGCGTTTTCTGCGGAGAACCTCAAATTGCGCAAATACGCCAACCTTGGTATTGGTTAGGAATTTGCGCCGTTCGGGTCGAGACGATGGGCCCATGGGCCATGGCCAAAAATTGAATTGAAATACTAAGTTATATCATAGCACAAACACTATTAATAATAATACATATATAAACAGCTACACATTAGAAATACAAATACAAAAACGTTTATTTGTTCACAAAAATTGTTTACATAATTCTTTTGGAGGAACTCTGATCCCCAGACAAGAATTATCTGAGTTAAGCTGAGGATCGGTTTCTTCCTTGGTTACATTTTATTATTTACAAGTATAAATGTTACGCCTTAATATTAATTTTGTTTTATTATTTATTAAATTAATGCCATGCATTATACTATTATTATATTAAATACATATTAAAATGTTATATTATTTTAATTTAGAGAACATATGTATGAAATTTAAGGTCGTGTTTAAATTTGTTAGCACTAGAGTTAAAAAAGTTGAAAAGATCTATGTCCAACTTCTCTGCATGAGAATTAAATTCGCTACAAATTCTCAAAAAATAACCTATCTGCCTATACGTAGTCCTAGCGTGTATATTATATTATAAAATGAAATGATTAGGCTTGATCGATGTGATTAACGAGGAAACCGTTCTGTATTTAATACAAGTCTTAGCGAGCGAGTACCTAATCCATTTATTATTATACTGATCCTTCGAGCAAGATTAACATAGCTTTTCCAGTCACTTAATTCTCGAGGAGACGCTATTAATTTATTTAGGTACTTAGGCTATAAGATCGCAGCAACACCCCCATTGTTGAAAAATATCTTTAAAGCGCAAAAAAAATCTTATTAATATTTTTGATTAGGTATTTATTTAATCCTTGTGATTGATTGTGATTACGGTGGCTTTTCCGCACTTAGTCTCTATTGGACCATTGTGCGTGACCTTTACTCCTTCAACGGAGCCATCCGATCTCCTCCAGGAAGGCCAAGGAGACCCGTTACGTTCCTGCAAACCTCACTATGTCAACACTATGCTGGCTCGGCTGGGCATAACGGCAATTCAAGCCTGATCCCGAAATGTGTGAATACACTTTACTGGGTTTATCGGCACGAACGGTGGATACTTCCCCGCCCCGGCAGACTGGGTAAATTACTACCATCAGTCCGCCTACCATCTATAAACCAGTATGCACTACATCTGTATCTCCAGTTTTGGGATTAATTCATAAAGACAGACAGACCCCAGAGTCATTCATAAGGGTGATAAATAGAAATATTTTTAGTAAAATTGGAAATAAAAATCTGAGCAAGAACAAGACCAACACCTAGACCAGGGTTAGTCTTGCTAAGATATCGGTGGTCTTGCTTGCTTGGAAAAGCAGTTTTAATCCATAAAAGTAATTAGAACCAATGACCGCTATCGACCTCAGAAAAAAACAAGCGTAAGGCTATTGTTGTTTAAACCTTTGAAAAACAGCCAAATTCGTTTAGAAAATTCCCACCAACCATACATCAAAGAGATGACTTGCAGGAATCCTCAATGTTTTAGGGTTTGGATATAAAAATAAAACAATAATGGCTCGGTTAACACGTTTAGCGCCAAGATATCTAAGGCTAAAGTTAAATAGTGTAATCATTTTATAAGTGCACTGCGAACACGACCATAACCGACAATGCTCCGTAAAGTCTATACATTATACACCTAAAGCTAGCTTCCCACGTTCCGTGATATCGCGGACGGATGCGGACCAGCTCGCACGACACCGTGGGAAGGGTCTCGTCCTTAGCCCTTTCAGCACGGACAATACCAAGCGTGCGTTATTACAAAACACTGTCACCAAATTCTGTTTTAAAACGGCCTCAATTCGACTAGTAGTCAAACATTATTATTCTTATCTCTATTTATTATTTATTTATTTATTAGTTTTAAAAGTACATATTTACAAAAAATCACCTACTTGCGACCCAAACAAGACGATGTTCCATAAGAGTAAAGGTGAGCGGTAACAACCCCGATAGGCCGAGGCCGGTGCCAGGGTTAATTACATCAATATGTTGAACTAGTCGTCAATGTGGTTAAATTTATTGGTTTCCTCCTACAATTATTTAAATTACTAAAATCTAAACATCAAAACTATAAAAGTGTTTAATTATTAAACTAAAAGTACTAGTAAAAAAAAAACATACATGGTTTTATTCTCACTATGTGCGTATGTTACGCTAGCACATTAGAAGACGCACGAATGTGTGAGGGGATTTGTGGAATTCGCCAGGGGAGGTTTTTTTTCACTATTTATATGAGATACTTACCAATAAACCTTTTAATATCCAAAATATTTTTTGTCGTGCTGAAAGGAATAGCACAGACACGTCTGTGGCGGTGCGCCGGTATCCGTCGCGAGATCGCACCGGTAGGATCACAGGACAGGGAATATTTTATGTCATTCGTTAATTTTCAACCGTGATCAAAACAGAAAATAAAATTAGATATTTAGGTACACTTACCTTAAACGACTTTTGCTGTATGCTGATCCACCAGCGACGTGCTGCAGCGACGATACATTATCTTTCACTTTGCATTTTGAAATGAAGCTATCAAAAGACACGCACCGTTGGAAGAGCTCTGTCTGTGTGCGTTGCCGTCCGTGGCCGTCGGCTGTGCGTGATGATCCGCAGAATCACGGACCGTGGGAAGCTAGCTTAATTGAGAAGATTAAAATTGAAAATCTCCAATGTACCAGCTTACGGCTGACCATCAAAATAATACTGTCGGATCGGCTCTATTTTTTTTTTTAAAGTAAAGTATCATCACGACCGTTTCCCTTTCGGGGATTCACATTTAGCCAACTTTACTATAGGCCAATCATGACAAGTGGCAAGCTCGTCGATGTCTCCAGCGCACGCTCGAGAAATATCACAAATAAATTAAATGTATTTAATTTGTATTTTTAACTTTAATCGTAACTATTACAGATTTATTTTAAATTAACAGCTGGAAGGTCTTAGAATACGTTAGGTGTAACAGCCAGTTTTTCAAACGTATTTCTGGTACTTAATTATTACCCAAGTAAAAATTTACAGTTTTTGCAAAAAATGCGTCTCACAGACATATTTTAATTTATGTGTATTTTTTATTAAATATTTTCTTTTTTTGTCACCAAAAAAATCATAAATCTAAGTAAAATTAAGTTAATTTGTTTGAGAAACCCGATTTTACTTAAGAAAAACTTAGATTCCTTAGTTAGGAAATAATTAAGTAGAGCTTCTAGAAACCAGCTGTAATTAATTTTTTGACGATTGTCCTAAATTTGATTCTTCGTTTGGCTTCTTTCTCCGTCTTGTTATATTTACCTATATTTAATATCTTTGGGCATTTAAACTTTATTGCGCAATATTTATTGGTAACTAGCAAAACTATAGTGGTTCGATTCAAAAACCTAATTTAATCATATTTTTTTTTATTTAACACCACCTTTCCTGTGCCTCGGAGAGCACGTTAACCTATCCCAGTTCTACTAATACCATCCTGTGGAATGGTTAATTAAATAAATTGACATTTAAATTTTACATGAGTCTGTTTTCATTCAATGTTTAAACAACACGTTTTTTTTTTATTTTTTTTTTATAGACGGTGAATCAATAATTCATCAATGATACACCCCCTGCCTGAAGGGCCAACGCGGGTGGGGTCGCATGCCCGACTCATGCGTGAAGCTTCCTAGTGAAGCCCCAGGGCGCCTACGGAAATCCTATAAACCGTCTCTATCTCACTGTTGGCCCTGTGTGCCTTTACAGCTAAGTCTGAGTCGTGGCTACGGAGTGAAGGCACTCGTTCGCCGTGTATTCACCACGTACATAAACTAAATCAATAAATATGCTGATTTTATTGTTTGATTTAATGTTATTAAGAGTACTTATTATTACTACTATATTATTATTGTTTTTGGGTTTATATAAATATCTATAATTTTAGTTATATATAAGATATGTATGCCAAATTATTATTTATATGTTTAAATTTAGATATGAATGTCTTTCTGTATTTCATTCTTGATATTGTTTACTGCATGCTGTGTACAGATGTTAGGTTGGCAAACTTACTACTTATTTATATCACTGTATTTTGTTAAATGTTTTGTCTGTTAACTGTTTTTTGTACCTTAATAAATAAATAAATAAATGAGTCTCTGTTGTTTCAGGTCTTCCGAATGATTTAACAGTGTACTGGCATCAGTACCCGTACAGTCTAGGCATCGTGTTTTGCAAACTGCGAGCACTCATCTCAGAAGCGTAAGTGTAACAAAAATAAGTTGATCTATTCTAAACTCGGGAGGTCGTGGGTTCGATTCCCACCAGGGACAAGTTGTACATTGTATAATTTGTCTCGGTCTGGGTGTTTATATGTATAATATGTATATATTTACAAAAATAAAAGTATAAATGTAGTAACCATCTAGTTTCCGTAACACAAGCCTCGTAGCTTACCACGGAAACTAGATGGCGCCGTGTGACCTGTCTGGAAATATTTATTATTTATTTATTTTATTTACAGATACTTTATTAACTCAACTCAGCCTTAAACTTACCTTAATCAATTGTTGGCTGAAATAAAAATAATTTAAAAAAAAAAATCTGATATATAATAAAAGGTTTCGAAATGAATATCTCGCTATGCTAGTACTGAAAGGGAAAGAAGGTCAAAATAATATAAAATACAGAAAATAAAATAAAAAACGCAACCTAAACACACGGACTTAACCACTAGACCATGGAGGCATAATATTATTATAAAAAAAACTTCTGAGAGTTCTTCGCGCCATTTTGCGTGGACATGTCAAGTGCAAGTTTTTGTTTTGTAAATTAATTTACTGTGGATATTATTGGTCAAAAGTGGTGTTATTTTGTTTAATAATGTGCTACAATGTGAATAATTATGGAAAACGATAAATTGGACTTTAAATATGGGGCACAAGTTGCAGTTTATTTTTTGCGGTTTTCCCGCGCTGTGAACTCCCATATTTTACCCGACGTGTTTGAGCTATGGTGCCGCGAGTGACTCCAAGAAAAGCATCAAATTCTGCAGCATCTGTAATTTGATGATGACCTCATTAACTCATAAAAAAGAAAGATATATTACGTCAGACTTGGCTGTATGGGTTAGACCCTTTGCCTTCCGTATCATCTCATTCATCATCCATCGGGAGAAGATTACCAAAAAAAAAAAACTTATTTATCCTTGCCCTAAAAGCCGTAATGATAAATATAAGAAAACGAATTAACAAGAAATCCAATACCCTCAACATATAGGAAATTCAACGTATCTGTGGAGGCGTTGTGAGCGAAATAGGCTACCCGAACGTGTCGAATAGAATAGGGTAAGAAGTAAATTGGGGTATGATTTATTACCCCAAAGTGTCGTTGAGGTATAAAAAGGTAAGGAAAGTGTGCCACACCATTATAGGATCAGTAAGCAACTTATAATAGGGACTTCCTTTTCTTCCTTTTTTTTTTCTTCCTTTGAAATATAGGTCAGTTTAAATCACAGATGGTACAGTATTTTGATCAACAAATAGGTTAAAAAAAAAAACTTTTTTTTTTAATTGTTCTATATTACAGTTTATTTTGATTTGAATTTATTAATATAAATTACTATTAATATAAATAAATAAAAGAACAAACTGAAAATAGTGCCTAGGATATCTGGCAGCATTGCCACGTTGAATGGCAATGCTGATCCTTTGGCCCAAATATATATAGTCCCAATAGAACTGGTAACATTTGATCTCTGTAAAGCGAGGCTAATTTATTTATTTATTTAAAAACTTTATTGCACTATGTACAAGAGGCGGGCTTAATGCCGCTAGGCATTCTCTAGCAACCAACTTTGGACAATGAAACGATTTGTTGTGAGGTAGGTGCAACCATTAAATAGATTAAAAGGTAAATCAAATTATCTAAGTATTATATCTATATATGTAGTATTGTGTACATACATATATATATAATATTTAATATTTTCCAGACAGGTCACACAGCGCCATCTAGTTTCCGTGGTAAGCTACGAGGCTTGTGTACGGAAACTAGATGGTTGATAAACTACATATCATACTTTTTTTTGTAAATATATACATATTATACATATAAACACCCAGAGCGAGACAAATCATACAATGTACAACTTCCCCCAGTGGGAATCGAACCCACGACCTCACGAGTTCACGGCAACGTTTGTTACCACTAGACCACGGAGGCGGTCAAATATATATATATATATATATATAATACACTACATATAATACCTACTTACACTGTGAGGAACTGTTTAAATAATGTGAGTATACCATCTTTTTGAAAATACGTTGACAGAAAATTATTTCTGGCAATTATGCCAGTCTCCAGATTTTTCCGTCACCCGTTTGGACAGGCGCTTGGCTGAGGGTCATCGTCTCGACCCAAAAAGGCGCATACTCGTAACCTGTACCGTGGTTGGCGTATCCGCACTCCCTTGAGGTTGCCTGGATTTGAGATGGGGCTAATGTGTCTGCACATGTCGCATCCCACACCAGTGAACTGACAAGTTTTCACGGCCCAACGGTCGTAATAATAATAATCAATGTTATATATTTTATTTTTAGACATACATATATCACTTTTATTTATTTACCTCTTTAGATTATAGTAACTGCCTCCGTGGACTAGCGGTTAAGTCTGTGGATTTAGAATCGGAGGTACCGGGTTCGATTCCTGGTCGGGACACAAAAATATTTATTAATGTAAATAAATACATTTATTTAATATTTAATTTATTTGTGATATTTTTCGAGTTTGGTACGAGCTTGCCACTTGTCATGAGTAAAGTTGGCTAAATGTGAATCCGCTTATTTATAAGCGTGGTTTCTGACCACCCCGTAAGGGATACGGTCGTGATGATACTTTACTTTTACTTTTATTTATTTACCTGTTTATATTATAGTAAATAAAAAACTTGTCTATATAGTCATTTTAGCCATCTCCTATTTTGGTGCTTCTAATTTATTATCAGAGCCTTTATCACCGATTTAAGTGCAAATATCTTAATTTTATTTTTAGTAATTAGGAAGAAGAATTAGTGTTTTATATTTTTGTTTTTAATAATAATTTTAGTTTTAAATTTTGACAGTGAAATTTCTTAGTGACAAATTTTTAGTTTTTTAGTGACATCCAAAATTGACAACTGATTTTTTTAGTGACATATTTCTATTTTATTGTTAAATATTTTAATATTAGAACTGACAAGGCCCATTTACAGCCAATTCAGACAAACCTTAATTAAACTTTATGATGTCATCACTATCTGGCCAGGTTTTCGACTATTTTATTGTTTTCTAGTATTGTTTCTTTCTTTTTTTTTGGTTTTTTCATTGTTCTGTAATTAACGTAAATTAGGACGTAACCAAGTGTTCCGATCGGTCCCTATGGTGATAAATAAATAAATAAATATAAAAAAAAAACGCAGGTCGGCATATTGTCCGTGAAACAACACAATAATCAATTTGAAAGTGCACGTCGGGCGGATCCATAACCGGCAACGACTGTCATAAACTAATTAATTCTGTAGCGATTGGCCTAGCTTGTTATATATTTAATGTGGCCGTGGGTCACATGATGATGTCATATAGCCTGACATATGTCTGTCCCTGGAATTCATTTCTGCAAATCGGTTCAATAATATAGTCATGCAAATTAATAATATAACCATTGTATTAACTTTATATCCCAAACATCCCAGAGAAAACATAAATTCTAAACTTAACACCCTTGTGGGTGAGTAGAGCCAGAAACATTTTTTACAAACCATCTTGGGGGTTTAGAGTTGTTATCTATAGAGCGTATTTAAAAAGCGGTGGTTAATCGGTTGCATGGGCGTTATCCTTTATATTCTAAAATTTCGGTTCAAGTGTTGGCCAAATTCTCCAGAAATGGATGGCATTTCCAACAGTGGAGGTCGAGGACTCTGTGTTCTAGCTGCTGTGGTGATAATGATTTAAAATTAGTAATTGACATCGTTGTAATTGACATTAATCATGACAATTTATTAACGATTTCACAAGTTAGTATTAGTGGGACCGGGACCGACGGATTAACGTGCTCTCCGAGACACGGGAACGGTGGTGTTGTATCTATGACAAATGTACGTAACGTGTATTTCTTATTGGAACCTAATTGATGATTGCAACTACCATCTATATTGTCTAAATGTCCTAAAGGTTTGTTTGTCAGAGAATGCCTAGCGGCATGAAGTCCGCCTTTGTACATAGTGCAATTAAGTTTTTTAAATAAAATACTTGCTGGGGGGTTTGAACCGACCTTTGTAGGATTTTAAACGAAAGCGTTCTTCCAACCGAGCCACCACCGCGCCTCTCGCCTCGAGCTTATTAGTATCAAAATCAATCAAAATCAAAATCAAAATAATTTATTTCCATTGGTTCTCTCGAAACAACTTGGATAAAGTCAGAACTAATAAAATCAATACATTTTTTACAACATATTATATATATATATATATATATACAATCAGAGTGGTAATAATGGTTGGACCGTAAACAGGCAATAATCCATATTTATGTATGCTATGCACAACATTATTGCTATAAGCAAGTAAAACTAAACTAACTTAGAAACTACTTAAATAAGATCGTGGCTGTAAAGAGGCCGTGTCACCTTACAATCTAAATAAAACATTATATGTCAAGTGAACTTAAATTTAAATTCGTGACTGTAAAAGGGCCGTGTCAATTAAAAATAAATATAAAATTAAATAATTTAAATATTAAGATTTATTATTAATTTAATAATTATGATGTATAGAAATTATATACATATGTCAGATAGTTCACAAATGTATAGAACAAAAAATAAATAAAAATAATAATAATAAAAAAATAAAAAAATAAATAAAAAAAAAAGACGTCATCTTATAATCTAAATACTAATAATGATATGTCAATTAAACATAAATTCATAGCTGTAAATGGGCCGTGTCATCTTATATTCTAATAGCATTAATGTTAATAATATTCGTGGCTGTAAAATGGCCGTGTCACCTTACTATCTAAATAAAACATTCTATGTCAAGTAAACTTAAGTTTAAATTCGTGGCTGTAAAAGGGCCGTGTCAATTAAAAATAAATATAAAATTAAATAATTTAAATTTAAACATTAAGATTTATTAATTAATTTATCATTAATATATAAAATTTGGCCGAGTACTTCTATGCAATGGTATCTTTCATTGCATCTTGTAGCTCATAATAACTTTTGTTTATGAGAATATTTTTTAGTGATGTTTTAAATTTTTCATATTCTAAATTGGTTACATCTGCCGATAATTTATTATATAGCTTTATACCATTGCATAGAAAACTCTTTGTCGATTTCGTCAGACGAGCTTTGGGGTATTTGATTTGATTATTTGACCTTGTCTTACTTGCATTTCTAGGGAGGTCTTTTTCATTTTTTTTTATGTAAAGCAAACACTCCAATACATAAATGCTATTTATGGTCAGAATGTTTAACTGCCTAAAAGAGTCCCTACACGTATCTCTGGGTTTCATTCCAAGAATGTGTCTGACAGCACGTTTCTGCAATATAAAAATCCGTTTAGCGTCTGCAGCTGTACCCCATACTAAACTTCCGTAACGAGCCAGACTTTCAAAGTAAGCATGGTATACAGCTACAGCCGCATTGATACCACAAAACTCTCTAACTTTCTTAATAGCAAAGCAAGCAGCACTCAGTTTCTTAGCCAAGTTATCTATATGTGATCTCCACATTAATTTACTGTCTACTTTAATTCCCAGAAATACTTGTTCTTTTACAAAATCAATTGACGATTCTTTGGCTATGAGGTCATTGAGGCTGCTCTTGTCATTTGTACCTAGGGCAAAATTTATAAAATTTGTTTTAGATAAGTTCAATAGTAAGTTATTACATTCAAACCAACTTGATATACTTGTAATTGTATTTTTTACTCGTTCTAATACGTCACGACGATCATTGCAACTAATTAACAACGAAATGTCATCAGCGAACATGACATTGTTTATATCTTTGTCTAAACAAGAATTAATGTCATTTACGTAAATTAGAAATATATACAGATGTGTATGCATTTTTAGATATATTATTTTAACAAGATTACAATGTAAATAGAATAAACCCTTTATTTTATATAGTTTGTGTACAAAATGTTTAAAATATCATCATGGCAGGTAAATAACGTGATTGATACGAAAACTATATATTTTATTGTCAAAATAACTTAATTGCACAGTAATATATTGTAAAAATAGCATTAGTCTTGTCAATAACATTATTATAATAAACTATTTACATTGTTTTATCATTGTACACAGCGCAAATAGTACAAACATAGTGATAGTATGTAGTCTATTTAGTGTATACCTACTGACTAGTATATTGTTTTGTATATAGTATATTAGATTTAGTATTTAAGTTTTTCACAGACCTAAATGCTCCTATTATATTTAGAACCTGCCTAACATAACAAATGCTCTAAATTGTCCCTAAGGTTGACTAGTGAGAATGCCTAGCGCAATTAAGTCCGCAAGTAGGTACACAACCTAGTGCATAAGGCTTTAAAATAAATATATATAATAATAATAGCCCAAAATGAATGACTTTGAATTTGTATTATTTATAGGACATGAATTGGAAATAATTGTACAATAGCATACTTTCTTGGGAGCAGACACAGACACATAAGACCGAAGACAGATGTGTGCCACATTTTTATCTTTGGTCATAAACCTGCTTGGTTTTAAAACGGATTTTCAACGAGGAATGGAAACCGGTAACGGAATCGCGAATACATCCATGTATAATCTATTAAATATAATAAATTTATTAAGTTATAGGTACTATAATAAAAAGTAACTTAAAAAGTAAAAATTATATTTAAATTATTATTTATGTTAATAGGGAAATATAAGTCAAGACGCAGAATACTCCTAAAATGAGCTAGTGCCCCATATATTGTAGAGTGCATTTTTTTTTAGATTTATTCTTATTGTAACACATTATTAGACAAAATAAGACAGACCACTTTTGACTAAAAATATCCACAATTTAAAAAATACATAACATAAAAGTTTACCTGCCATGTACATGCAAAAGCGTATGAACGGCTTAGGGAAGTGGGAAATTACCCAAATCAAATCAAATAATTTATTCAGTAAATAGGCAACATTTTTAGCACTTTTACACGTCATAACAGTTATTACATTTTATATTTATCATTCTATATAATTTACATAATGTATACATTAAAATATCTACTAGTGATTAAAACAGAAACATAATATCAGCTGAACAACTCAATAATAGGTAATGATTTTTTAAATTACTGGTCAGGAACAGTAGATACCGCCTCGTCAAACTATAAGTATTCTATTTATTGAAATTATAATAAATATCAGCTGTAAATTGGCATTGTCATACTTAATACTAAATTATAATTTAATAATACCAAATACCTTACAGTAGTAATGATAAAAATAAACAAATGTCAAAAACATTTCAACTAACCAAGTCTCAAAAAATTTAAAAATGTTATACATACATTAAAAATATAAATAACAGTGATAATTAAATAAAAAATATAAAAATATATAATAAAAATATTAATGTCATAATTCCTTAAGATAAAATTATAATGTCAATGGTACAATAAATAAATATACTTGGATCTTTGTAATAATTCAAATTAAAAATTGTACACCTCTATATTAGGTACCTACATACAATTAAACAGGACACGAAAATAAATGTACATATCATACTGCCTCCGTGGTCTAGCGGTCAAGTCCGTGGATTTGACTCGGAGGTACCGGGTTCGACACAAAAATATTTATTAATGTATATAAAAATATTTAATTTATTTATTTATGATATTTCTCGAGTTTGGTACGCTGGAGACATCGACGAGCTTGCCACTTGTCATGATTGGCCTATAGTAAAGTTAGCTAAATGTGGACCTCCCTATTTATAAGCGTGGTTTCTGACCACCCCGAAAGGGAACGGTCGTAATGATACTCTATAAATATCTTACTAACCCTTTTTCAAGATCCTTCTTTAAAGTCCAAGTTTCCTCTATAGATAAGGTTTAGACCAGAGGCTACTAAACTTTGAAGGTTAGTATCCAAACACAATTCTGTTTTCTTGTTCATTCCGATACATTAATTTACGGTAAACAAGAAATTGCTTAAATTCATTATCAAAAAATCAATCAATTAACTAACCTAACCGCTATGACAATAAAACCTATAAGTAATTAAATCTGTCATTATTTTAAGATTGTAGTACCCGCGATCCTAGAACCCTCTGGGATTGCGCGGAGCGATGGCAAAAGACCCGACGGCATGACCGTTGGGCCGTGGAAACTTGGCAGGTCCCTGGTGTGGGATGCGACATGTGTAGACACATTAGCCCCATCACACATCCAGGCGACCTCGTCAAGCGCGGAAAGTGCGGCGGTTTCTGCTGAGAACCTCAAGCTGCGCAAATACGCCAACCTCAGTACAGGTTACGAATTTGCGCCGTTTGGGGTCAAGACGATGGGCCCATGGGGACACTCAGCTAAGCGTCTGGCCAAGGAGTTGTCCAAACGGCTAACGGAAAAGTCTGGAGACAGGAAGACTGGCAATTATTTCTGGCAACGTATTAGCTTAGCTATACAGAGGGGAAATGTTGCCAGTCTTTTTTTCCGATTAAAAAATATTATAAGTACAATAAATAAATAAATAAATGTTAAAAAAAAAAAAAAAGATATAGCTTGTTTTTTTTTTTTGTTCTCTTCTCCCGATGGATGATGAAAGAGGTGATAAATAAAGAGTCTAGCCCATACAGCCAAATCTGACGTAATATTTCTTTTATTTTTGTAAGTTAATGAGGTCATCATCAAATTCCAGATGCTGCAGAATTTGATGCTTTTCTTGGAGTCACTCGCGGCATTATAGCTCAAACACGTCGGGTAAAATATGGGAGTTCACAGCACGGGAAAACCGCATAAAATAAACTGAAAATTGTGCCCCATATTTAAAGTCCAATTTATCGTTTTCTATAACTAATCACATTGTAGCACATTATTAAACAAAACAACACCACTTTTAACAAACAATATCTACAGTAAATTAATTTACAAAACAAAAACTTGCATTTGACATATCTCCTTATTATCTGGACTCCTTTAATATAGCTTATTTGACAGGTGTTTTTTTTTAAATAAACAGAAAGATAATTAATTAATTAAATTTAATAACTTTATCGTAAAAATATAAATGGCAAACGTAATGCTGCTAGGCATTCTCTGTTAACCTTTAAGACATATTGGGACCATTTCATATTGAGTACGGTGCAAATAAATAAAATTATATTTTAAATTATGTTAATTATTTATTATATGATGATGTAAGGTTAGGCTATATAAAAATAAAAAATGGCTTAGTCAACATAGATTTCACTATTTACTAAAAAGTTATGTCAATAATAAATATAATATACGAAAATTTATGTGAATACGCTATATAAAAAAGCGTGGTTTCTGACTACCCTGGAAGGTATACGGTCGTGATGATAATTTACTTTTACTTCTTTTACAAAAAACATCCGAATAACTTTCGATAAAAAGTATAAAATTGATGGCTCACTCAATAAAATGGGTTGATCTGAATTTAATTACCAACTGATTGAATTTTGAAGAGTTTGTACCAGGACCTCATGTTTGGACCTCTAAATTGGTCCCCTACCTAAGGAGGACTACCAATACTTTCTTAAATATACGACCGTGCAATAACGATTTTTAGCAAGTTTTTTTATCAGAATATAACCAAAAATAAACACACAAAAATGAACTGAAATACATTGACTATGACAGTGTGCCTTCGTCTTAGAGCCCGGACTGTTCACCCACAGAAGTGTCGGTGTGGGGAACCAGTGGAACATCTCGGACACCTTGTGCTAGAAGTGTGCATTCCTCGTCACAGGTACATATGTCGTGACCGAGACAAGGGGCGCTCAAAACGGCGTCATACTATAAAATAAGACAAATACAATTATGAGGATTTCCCTAAGATTATATTTATTTTATTTATTTAAATACTTTATTGCACTTAAAAACCTAGTACATAGGCGAGCTATAACGCCATAAGGCATTCTTCACCAGCTAACCTTGGGGATCATGTAAGGTGATGGGCAGGATAAAGAAAAATATTAAAATAGCTTAAATTAGTAAATAAACATAATTACGCATTCATTAAATATACATATACATACACAATATAAAAAAAAACAACACACATACATACTATATAATACATACATACATAAACATACAATATAAATAAATAGATATATATATAAATAAAAAGTCAAACAACTAATTCGAGAGACATACATTCTGTTTCTCAAGAAATAATGTGGTTAGAAGGTTTTTAAATACGTTAACGGACGGTGCACGCCTTATGGCCAGGGGTAGCTTGTTCCACTGACGAGCGGCAGCAACAGTGAAGGAATCTGAATATCTGCTAGAGGAATGCGAAGGAATCTTTAGCTGATTGTTGTGAGAGGAGCGAAGAGCATAGTTGTGCGTATTAGAGAGAAATTCAAAGCGGGATTTAAGGTACGAAGGTGTTTTAGGGTGATTGAGAACGTTATAAAGTAAAGAGAGAAGATGGACAGACCGGCGAAAGCGGATATCGAGCCATTTTAACTGAAAGCGAAATTGGGAGACATGATCATACTTACGCAAGCCGAAGACGTAGCGAATGCATAAGTTAAGCAGACGGTCGAGTTTATTCAGTAGCTCTTCAGTGATGTCGGGATAGCAGGTATCGGCATAGTCTAAAATAGGAAGGAGCAGCGAACTGACTAACGTAAGCTTCGTTTTAAATGGAATGAAATTCTGGAAACGCTTCAACGAATGCATACTGGCGTGAATTTTTTTACTTATTTCTGACACATGGTAATCCCAAGAAAGATCACAGCTCATGTGAAGGCCAAGGTTTTTCACATGTTGGCAAAAGGGAAGTGGAATGTTATTAAACAGTAATGGGAAAAGTGATCCGACATCCAATTTACTCAGCATCTGTCTCGACCCTGCAATCATGACCTGCGTCTTTCCAGGATTAACCAAGAGCCCAAGGTTTTCCGAACGTACTCGTATAGCCTCCAGGTCGCTGTTCAAGATTATAGCTGCTGTAAAGTGGTATTGTCATACTATAAGCTGAAACAATTATTAAAATATCGCTTAAATTATAGCTGCTGTAAAAAGGCATTGTCATACTATAAACTAAGACATAACAAATAACATTTAAAATAAATTAGGACCAAGCACGCTCGTCATCAAAAAATTCGCTAATGATATCAAATACCCTTTAAAATCAGTTTTTCCTTTACAAACGATTTAAATAGATGTGGGAAATCGGGGCTTAATAAAACAATAATTTCGCTTGAAAACACTTTAACTATATTTTAATCAACTTTTCTCCGTTTTACACCTTTAACTTAACACACCTTCCTCTTCCCCTCTCCCCTCTCGCTGCGTTCCGTTTCTTGAAGTTTATTTTTCTCCAAATTACGTTCCTACATAGACTTACTGGTAGAGTTATAGTAAAAATAACATTAGTCTTAATCAATAAAAGTATCGAAACTACTATTTATTTATTTTTCATCATTGTGTGATGTCATTTGTACGTTCTATGCACCAATATAATGTTTGTGTAACGTACCGACAGATGGCGCCACCGTCGTTTAAGAACGTGCTGTAGTTTGGCGGTTAAGACCAATGTCGGAGATCCACACACTTTTGGATGCAGGCCCTCCGACAATGCTCGCCGGCGACATGAACTGCAAACACGCAGCCTGGAACTCCGCTATCGCCAACCATCAGGGAGAGAGGCTCTTGGAGGATTCGGAACTCCACGGATATGATGTGTTGGGACCAGACGCCCCCACTCGGATTCCTGGGAACCCGAGAGGGCAGGCGGAGGTCCTCGACATCATCATTGTCCGTGGGATTCCGGAAACCCCTCGACAGGAGGTTCTCTACGACCTGGAATCCGATCACCTTCCTGTACTGGTCGAATTAACCGGCCATCCCACAAAAGTCTCGCTGGCAGTGCCGCGGAAACGCACTGACTGGCAGGGATTTGCCGCCCTTATGGCCCAGCATACTCCCTCCTACCCGGTGTCAACGGCCGAGGAGGTGGAAAGGCTGTCGTCTGAAATCGCCGCACAGATCCGTAGTGCACTAGGGCAGACCTCTTCCGCTGTGGCGGGAAGGGCGGGGCTACCCCCGCTCCCCCACCACATCCGGTTGCTACTACAGCAAAAGAGGCGCCTACGGAAACTGTGGCAGTTTAACCGCTGCCCGGCGATGAAGACGAGCCTGAACGCCCTCTCGGCGAAGATACGAGAGGAGCTGGACACTTACGACGCCAGCCGATGGCAAGAGCACATAGATTCCATAGGCGATCACGTACCTAGTGCGCACCGTCTATGTGCCCAATTATCTAATGAACGACCTCCCGTTCATCCTCTGATAGCCTCAGACGGAACCCCGAGGTTCCGCGCAGCAGACCGAGCCGAAATCTTTGCCGAGTGCCTGGAGGGGCAGTTTAGCCCCAACCCTTCATCGGATCGGGTGCACACGGAGACAGTGGATCGGCACGTCAGGGACTACCTGGCGGCAGAGCTGTCGGCCGGTGACGAACCGGTGACCTTCACTCCCGGCATGGTGGAGCGTGCCTTCTCCCGTGTGAAGCTGAGAAAGGCCCCCGGCGCAGATGGCGTTCCAAACATGGCACTACGGTGTTTGCCGCGACGAACAGTCGTGGCTTACACCCGCCTGTTTAACGGCATCATGCGCAGCGGGCATTTCCCAGCAGCATGGAAGGAGGGGCGCGTCATCATGCTCATGAAAAAGGGAAAAGATGTGAGGAAACCGGAGAGCTACCGACCGATAACTCTGTTGCCGACGGTCTCGAAAGTGTTCGAGAAACTGTTGCTGTTGCACCTGAACCCGTGCATCACGCCGAGAGCCGAGCAATTCGGCTTTCGGTCTGAACACAGCACGACGCTCCAGTTGACGAGGCTGCTGCACCACGTGGTGGTTTCTTCTGAGAAGAAACACACCACGGTTGCAGTATTCCTCGACATGGAGAAGGCATTCGACAGAGTCTGGCATAACGGGCTGCTGTACAAGTTGTCCCAATCCCCTACCCCTGTTAGGATCGTCAAGGTATTGGCCTCCTTCCTTGAGGGCAGGAGCTTTCACGTAGCAGTGGAGGGCGTGGCCTCGAGTCCACGTCCCATACGAGCCGGCGTTCCCCAGGGTAGCTGCCTTTCTCCGTCCTGTTACTCCTGGTTCACCAACGACATACCGCTGGCGGAGGGGGTCGAGCTGGCGCTGTTTGCTGACGACGCCGCGTACTTCACAGACTCTAGGGTCTTGAGCTACGCGGTGACGAAGATGCAGCGCTGTCTCGATCTCCTCCCCGAGTGGCTCTCCCGTTGGAGGTTGTCGGTGAACGCCAGGAAGACTCAGGCTACGTTCCTTGAGACTGGACTGAGAAGGCTGAAACCCGACCGTCCGCTTCTGTTGAACGGCGAGAGTCTATCGTGGACTAATCCAGTAAAATACCTGGGCGTCACGATAGACAAACGCATCAACATGCGCGCCCACGTGACCGCCACTGTGAACATGGCGCGGGTGGCGAGAGCCAAACTTCGCCCAGTGTTTGCATCCAGTTTGCCGCTTCACACGAAGCTACTCATTTTTAAAACCTATATCCGCAGCCGACTCACGTACGCCGCGCCGGCCTGGTACGCTCTCACCTCAGCCACGCTGAGAGCACGTTTACAAGCGCAACAAAACCTAACGCTTCGTACCATTGTCGGCGCCTCGCGGTACGTGAGGAACGATGTAATCCATAGGGATATGCGGATGGAAACACTGGACGAATTCGTGCGTCGTCTGGCGGCTGGCATGTTCGCGCGCGCAGAGGCGACAGATTTCCCACTTGTGAGAAACCTGGCCCCTCTGCACGCCCGTCCGCCGGACGCCAGACAATGCTACGCTCGTCACCTGCTGCCAATCACGGAGTCGTAATCGCGGCTCCGCCGCCTGGCTCGTATACTTCAACCTTTAATGGTTACCCCATGCCCTGTCCGTAGTTACGGAAAGCGAACGCAACCTCTGTTAGAAGGCAAATACCTTGACACAGATTCCCCACTCCCCCCTGCGGGGGGTGTGAGAAGACTCTTCTACTACTTATAAAGTGAGGTGACTGTAAACCATAGATATAGAATACTAACAACGCGACGATCCTATGTCTTAAATATTAGAAATATTTTTATGACAATTTGCTACTTTGCAAATTGCTATTTCAATGTCATACATTTCTAACTAATAGGTGGTGCAGCTTGCGCATAGTAGTTTATAACCAGGAGCGCTCCTTTTAGTTCACAGCTTCTTAATGAACTAGTTCGCTCCTTTATAGTGACGATCGGTGGAGGTTGGAGGACTGGATCGGATGGAGAACTTATCCGGTAACTATCCGATATCCGGCCTTGTTTTTACTATCCGGCCGGATACCGGATAGTATCTCAGTATCCGGTCGGATGCCGGATAGTTATATTCAAAACATTCTCATTATTTTATATGAGGAAAATGATACCAAACTACCTTATGGACACAGTTTATTTTATTAATCACTCGAAAAAATGTTTATTATATTAATGGGCTTAATACTCAAAATTAACAAGTGGCAAATTATGAAGAATGAATACCAAATTTTCTGCATTTGTTGGTAATAGGTAGGCGACTCCGTCTGGCTTCGTATACCAGACATAATAGCCTTTCGCTTTCCGATCTCGTTCACCGCGCCCATTTCAAATCAAACTGGTCGCGTCATGTAACGCGATAAAGGGCCGAATATTCGGTTGCCGGATATCCGGCGCTCCGGCCTCGTAGCTTGCCGAATATTCGGTAACAGGTATCCGGCCAAACCACTATCCGTTGCATCTTTACTTTGAAATTGTTTTCCAATTGTACTTTGCACACGAGAATTTTATAGCAAATAACAAAAAATCTTTGAATACGATTTGTTTCTAGTATTTTTATTTGTATTGATGGATTTATTGAAAAACGCCTGTATATTGTGATCAAAAAAAAATTACACTAAATAATGGAATAAGATACAATCATATTATTATGTCTTATTAGCTTTAATATAACTGAATAAAGCATAAATACATATAGTTTAGTAGTAAGCCTTAATAGTCGTACAGAAAGAAGTACGTAGCCTAAAGGTTAGAATCCTGGTTGCGACACAATATATATATATATTATTATATTTTTTTCGAGTTTGGTACGTTAGAGACATCGACGAGCTTGCCACTTGTGATGAGTCTATAGTTAAGTTGGTTAAATGTGAATCCGCATATTTAAAAGCGTGGATCCTGTCACCCCGGACGGGATACGGTCGTGATGATACTTTTACTTTGACAATAGTATCGCATTTTACTTATTTTATGCTTAATGTAAAGAGAGAACAACCTTAAGAATTCATGGTTACACCGTGCGGGTGTAAATTATATTGTATAATATTTATATAAGACAAAAAAGTGCTAATATTAGCACTTTTTATTATTATATATATATATTATCTAGAATTTTCTAGAGATGGTAGGCGGACTGATGGTGGTAATTTGCCCAGTCTGCCGGGGCGGGGAAGTATCCACCGTTCGTGCCGCAAAACCCAGTAAAGTGTATCCACACGTTTCGGGATCAGGCTCGAACTGCCGTCATGCCCAGTCAAGCCGGCATAGTGTTAGGAACTGATGTCAGTCATGAGTGTCTGATTCCAGTTGCTAACATTTATGGACCTCGCGCACCACTTAACATCAGGTGGGCGCCAGGTCACATGTCGTGCTAGTACAAAATAAAAAATTACAAAAGTTTAATCTCCAAAAATAAATAAATACTTACTACGGAAAAACAAATATTTTTAATTAAGATTGAAATGCTAATTACGAACTAGAAAGGTTTGATTAATTTTGTTTGGAATGAAACCTTTGACGGAGTTCGTTCGCCGCTAGACCACAGAGATATTCATCATGGAAATTAGCAAACATCACCTACATATTATATTAGACTTCGTGTAGCCATCAGTTTCAAATTTCAGGACAAAAGTTGTTTAATGCCTAGAGGCATTCTCTGACAGCCAAAACTTTAGGACCTTTAGACACGATAGGTGCAATTTAAAATTAGGCGAGATTAAAATAAAATAGCAATATAATTATAATATAAATACATATATACGGGTATGTATGTACTCGTATACAATATGTCCAAAAAATTTACATACTAATACGCAAATAAGTCATAGTATAGATATACTAATATAACAAAAATAAAATTACTTACATGATATGTGTATCCATAATTTAATTTAAACAATTTTTATTTATTATTTGTTGTTTGTAATGTGTTTAATTTTATTAATATTGTAAATTATTTGTAAAAAATTACAATATCCGAGTGTTACATGTGAACCATATATGGAAATAAATATTTTGAATAAATGAATGTAACTATTTACAATAATAAAATTAAAATAAAATTAATTTAACAATGTGATTTAAAACAACTTAAAAAGTAAAAAATAAATTTAATATAAACTAAAGCTAAAAAAAAAACAATAAATAAAAAATCTTTTCTAAAGTCTCACAAGGTAAGGTAAGTAGCAACATTAGGAAAAAATATCGTTGCAAGAGTCTTGCGAGATTCTTTCGCAAGACCGAGAGATTAAGATTGGGCAACACTATGTGGAATAAACGATTTTAAATTTTAATTATGGAAATTATGGTTACCTTAATTTGAACCCGCGCTGAGGTCATGATTGGTGAGACCTATTTCAGCTTATCCAGTCCCATTACGAATGCATCAAGTTTCGATATCCATTTAGATTGAATTTTGATGAATTTACATGAGTTTTGAATAGATATCCCAAATATTACAATACCTAACAATAATCGTGTAGGCGTTTGAAATTCAATCATTGTTTATATTTATCGTTAATCCTGTCTAATCCTAGCTAAAGTTATATTAAGAGATAACCAAAATATAACCTAAGTTTATTAAAGTACGACTCAGATCTTTAGCGTATAATTGTCAAAAGAGCAAACATGTTTTTTAGGCTTCAGTTGTCATTAGTAAACCTTTATTTGATATGAAATTGGTCACCTTTCAAAAATCCGAAAAATCGCGATATCCATCGTGATAAATATCTAAAGGCTAGGCAGTGTTATTATTAATTGATCTCGCCCACAGCCGAGAGACGAAGTAGAGAGAGAAAGAATTACGTAAGTCAACGTTTGCGCGATCGTCGACCTTATTCTACCTACTTGACTAAGCTCAGTATGAGTGGCGATATTTTCGGGAAAACTTCTCTGCACCGTAACTTAAGATTTTATTACTGAATAATTAAAAAATAAAATACATAGTTCTTTATTTTTATTCTAGATTATAATATAAACATATTCGCTCTGTAATGAATTCCACGTACTATATATATATATTTATTATATTAAAACAATTTTTTATACTTATATATCTTAGCGTAGCCAACTTCAGCAAAGAAGCCGACAGACGCATTCAGCTAGGATGGGCCGCATTCGGGAAGCTGCGTCTCGTGGTCTCGTCCACAAATTTAAGGTCGCTCAGCGGGCTATGGAGAGAGCTATGCTTGGTATTTCTCTGATGGATAACGTCAGAAACGAGGAAATCCGTCGGAGAACCAAACTTACCGATATAGCCTTCAAAATTAGTAAGCTAAGAAGTGGCAATTGGCTGGACATGTCTCTCGTAGAACCGATGAACGATGGAGTAGACGAGTTCTAGAGTGGAGACCACGTACGGGAAGACGCAGAGTGGGTCGACCCTCCGCTAGATGGACGGACGACCTAAGGAAGGTCGCTGGTGGGGGTTGGATGAGAGTGGCAGGAGATCGTGTGAAGTGACGAGCCTTGGGGGAGCAGCAGCAGTGGAGAGATACAGGCTGATGATGAGATGATATCTTTTTTAAATAAAAATGTATGTATTTGTTATAAGATTGACGGCATAGTAAATTGGGCTTTACTCTTAAGCCATGTAATGTTTTATAAATAAATTGAACAAATATTTCTTTTCCAGGGCAACATACAGCTCCGTGTTGACGATATCAGCGTTTTCCCTGGAGAGGTACCTGGCCATCTGCCACCCTCTCCACCTGTACGCGATGGCAGGTCTCCGCAGGGCGTCCAGGATCATCGTTATCCTCTGGCTCATCTCTATCCTCTGCGCGTCACCTTTCGCCGTCTACTCCGATATTAGCTACATTGAATATCCACCAAGTAAGTAAATAAAGGTAGAGCTGTTGTAACTTAAAATTCTTAAAAGGTCGGTTTGAATCTCTTTCTTACGTGACTTTGAAAGTTAAACGGTACAAAGGTGAATTTAAAAGATATTTAGAAAGAAAGAAAGAAAAATATTTTATTTGCCACATATCAATAAACACAACTTAAAGAAATAAAGCCTGGTAGTATACACAAGATGGGTGGTGACAAATAGGGAATCAGCTCGGCATGGAGCTGCGACTCTGGGTCACAGAGCTGATATTCGGCTAAGAGACAGATAAGCTGGCAATTATTTCTGCCAACGTATTAGCTTATATAGCTATACAGAGGGGAAATGTTGCAAGTCTTCTTGGGACTATCACTGAAGGGTCGTCTTTAGAAGACATTTTTTACTTATAGTTTATTTTTATTAGGTTTAGTTTATATTTATTTAAATTCTTACTTATAAGTAGTTTTAATTATTAATAATGACGTGTCGCAAATGCCTGTATAAGGTTTAGGTAAAAAAATATATTTTTACTATTCTTTTAATTTGTAATTCGTCAGAAAATCAAAGATGCTTTTAAAACACATTTGCCTGAAAACCGACGAATAATGGGGCAAACGGGTTATAAAGTGGAGAACACTTCGTTCCCGATTCTAATAATATCAATAAATTTACATAAATTGACCTCAAAGACCCTCGCAACTCGCATTAGGCCAGCGCTGCAGTGTGGTGGATTAAGGACTATTGCGATCAAAGCTAAACTTTAAAGAAGGATTTTGATACGATGTTCAATTATATCTTAATATATAAAACAAAGTCGGGTTTGTTAGAACACTTATAACTCGAGAACAGCTGGATTGATTTTTATAGATTTGTATTCGTCCCGAATTTCAGAATAACTATTAATCATCATCATCATCATGACAGCCCCTAGAACACAACGTCCTAGACCTGCACTGCTGGAGATGGGCCTTCCAGAACATATATCTGGAGAATTAGGCCTACACTCACCACGCTGGCCAGACGGCTTGGCGAGTTTTGATGTCAATTTTTATGACAATTTATTAACGATTCCACAATTTGTTATTAGTGGAACCGGGACCGACGGCTTAACGTGCTCTCCGAGGCACGGGAACGATGGTGTTGTAAATCTATGACAAATGTACGTAAGTTTAGTGTTCGTGAGTTTAGTACCTGTCAAACAATGTTTGTTGTCAAATATTTATTATAATAATGAACCAAATGAATAAATAAAAAAAAAGAAATGTCAAATTGATTGGTCTCACTCGAAATTGTCTGTGATTTGTTTTGA
Organism: Tinea semifulvella; assembly: GCA_910589645.1. Classification (NCBI taxonomy): domain Eukaryota; kingdom Metazoa; phylum Arthropoda; class Insecta; order Lepidoptera; family Tineidae; genus Tinea; species Tinea semifulvella. The sequence continues at coordinate 12,061,114 of OU342592.1, read as the reverse complement.
AATAAAGTAAAAGTAAAGTAAATTCACCTTTTTACACCAGTCGTTTAAAAAACTTCTGCTTTTTCCAGTGATAAAATCGACTAGGCACTGTGACGCTTAGTTTCGAGAATAGTGGGTCTTAAAAGCAATTATAATAAATAATAATAATACATATTTCCAGACAGGTCACACAGCGCCATCTAATTTCCGTGGTAAGCTACGAGGCTTGTGTTACGGAAACTAGATGGTTGATAAACTACATATTATACTTTTTTTTTTGTAAATGTATACATATTATACATATAAACACCCAGACCGAGACAAGTTATACAATGTACAACTTGCCCCCGGTGGGAATCGAACCCACGACCTGCCTGAGTTCACGGCAACGTTTGTTACCACTAGACCACGGAGGCAGCCGAATTAAATGAACGGTTTTAGCCGAAAACGCAAATTCAAAAGTTATATTTTATTAAAAATGGTTAACTAGTTGGTTTTATTCCAACACGGCGAATTACAAGAAAGCGAGTTAATAAAAACATGGTAAAAAATATTTGTAACGCATAATCACCCTCCAATCTTGATACTTGACAGTTTCTTTATAAACCATTTCCGTGATCCTTTAGAAAATTTAGTCTTTAGGTTAACCTCACGATCTTGAGCCATTAGAGGTCTCAATAGCAACAAACTTTGTAGTAAGTCGGTTATCTTCATGAAGCAGTCTATTCATAAAAATCTTTGCCCTTGAAGGGAAAATATAAGCGAATTAGGCGCACAAGAGCTTAGAGTCACCTAAATAGGGTTCGGAAATAGGCCAAAGTGTATTTGGCTACGATCCTTTGCGTACATATCAACGTGCACGTGTACGTACGTATCCATCTATGTATACGTATGCATCTGGTGTGCCCGATGATTTATTTTATTTATTTATTTATTTATTGGTTTTACAAAATCACAGCATTAAATTAATACATATTTGACGATAGGATTTTGTTATACATTAGCCAAAATGATTTTTATTTTATAGACAGCACTTAGATTAAATTTGAGCCGAACCTAACATAAAATTAAATTAAATTGAATAAAATTTAGTCAAATCATAAATTAAATTAAAGCTAAACTAATAATACAATAATATTAAATTAAATCAAAATTATTATCAAAACTAAAACAAAAAGTCAGTAGCGAGTGGAACTAAATCTATATCGTAGGTAAACAAGCAAAAATAATAGCAATAATAGTGAATAATCATCTAACTAATAACGTTATAGACAGCAAGAGAGTTTGTGGATACAAATAGGCATGCAAGTAAGTACAAATCGAGTATTTTTAGTAGTAATATTTGACCAATCGACCGACATAAAAGGTTTAGTAATACATAAAGATAATAATAGATATATATGTATATATATATAATGTAAATAGTATATGTGCAATAGTATATATAGTCATGTGTGTTGGGGTCAGTAGTGTACCTAAGAATGTAGTGTGTATATGTTGTGTGATTTGAAACAAATTTATTTTGTAGGTAGACCTAGCTGTATTAGTTTTTTAAATTTAGGTTTAGAATTGTTAAATAAATCAAAATCAGCAAATATTTTATTGTACTGTTTACGGAGACGAAGGCAGATGGAGTTGGATGCATAATTTAAACTGACACGGGGAACATGAAACAGAGAGGTGTGTCTACTGCGTCTACCGGGAACCCAGAGCTGCAAGGTGGCTGACAACAGTTCGGGACAGTCAATCTTGTTATTGCAGATATCAAATAGGAACAGGGAATCAAGCACCAGTCTTCGGTCGTCCAGTGTAAGAAGTTTATGGTGTTTTACTGCGTCGTTGTAGTCATTGCTGTCATATTTGGTACGAAAGTTAAGGTATTTGATAAATTTACGTTGAATGCGCTCGATGGACTGTTTAATAAATATAATAAATTATACTTTGTACAACTTGCCCCCGGTGGGAATCGAACCCACGACCTCCCGAGTTCACGGCAACGTTTGTTACCACTAGACCACGGAGGCGGTCAGATGTACTAAGCTAATGTGTAGCTATGGATGTGTATGATTATTGACTTTTCCATCAATACGGTGGAAAAGGGATTCAATGGAGCTATGTTTTTGTAACGATAGGTTGCTCGGTTGTAAGAACGCTTTCCTGAAAATCATACAAAGGTAGGGTCAACCCCCCCACCCCCCCGGCATGTACCAATGAAAAATACACTTTTCTTAAAAAAATACTAATTGACATAAGATCCTCGGCAACCCGTCTGGCGAGCGTAGGTCAAATTCTCCAGATATATGTTCTGGAAGGACCATCTCCAACAGTGAAGGTCTACAACGCTGTCTTCTAGGGGCTGTAATGAAAAAAAAAAGCAAGACCAAGATTGTCAAGCTTACAACCGACTTACACTAGTCGCAGTCACTATATGTAACAAACAGGCAGCGAGTGGCTCGCATGTATCTATTCACATGTCACTACAGCTTATGTGACCGTTTCCATCAATGTGGAGCGAGGTAGCTGGGCAAAGATACGCAAATCGAGCTCAGTAACAAACGCGCGCTAACTACGAAGACCGTCGCCGTCGTGTACTGATCTCCACATAGCTACATACTCGTATATAAATAAATAATAAATAAATATTTCCAGACAGGTCACACAGCGCCATCTAGTTTCCGTGGTAAGCTACGAGGCTTGTGTTACGGAAACTAGATGGTTGATAAACTACATATTATACTCTTTTTTTTGTAAATATACATATTATACATATAAACACCCAGACCGAGACAAATTATACAATGTACAACTTGCCCCCGGTGGGAATCGAACCCACGACCTCCCGAGTTCACGGCTACGTTTGTTACCACTAGCCCACGGAGGCGGTCAATGTATATGTGTGTAGTATAATTTATAGTAAAATATGTATTTATTAATATTGAAGACACATACAATAAAGAGAACTTAATTTAATCTTGAAATTATAATAGTCATTCATTTTTATTTTTTATTCTTTTTAAACATGCAAAATTAAATCCGATAAAATAACAAAATACTATGCTTTTACAATCTAACAAATTTAACAAATTGATTCTATGCAGAAATGGACCTAAAGCGGCAAGGTGCTAAACTACGTAGAAAAAACGTGTTTTTTTACAATCTCTTCATTCCGAATCGTGCTCAGAGCGCTTAGAACGAATATGACACTGACCGTGTCGTTCCGAATCAAATATCGCGATTTGGATGCTCAGAGCTTGATATCAATTCGGAACGGTCTAAATCACATTTTCATTCATAAAATGTTAGTTTTTTTTTAATGTATGGAAGATAAATTGCGGATTCCACATCTTTGAGTATGAATACTAACAAATATACATCTCACGGTTTATTCATCTTTATATGTCTAAAGTTTAATATTATTAACTTATTTTGGTCTGTTAAAATAACTTGCCGTGTTACAGACTTTTTTTTTCACTTCCTACTTAAATATTAATTATAGATTTGTTTTAGAAGTAATATACAAACAGTATAAACTAATTACAATATTAAATAATTTAAAAGAAAACCTTATATTAAATTAACTTGAAAATGGCGCGGGACATTATGACAAGCAAGTGACAGCGCTCAGAGCGATCTACCTCGATATCGTGAGCATTCTAAACGCGAGAAATATATGTCATTTGTGACGTCACGCAGCTTTGGCAAAACCATAGACATAGGATCGTCGCGTCGTCGCTTAATATCTATGGGCAAAACAGTTTAAGCGCGTCTCGAACACCTTTAAGCGTGCTTAGGTTACTATTATCGCGTTTTGGAACGAAATGTACGTCTGTGGTATTCCTTACCCGGTAGCGACGAACCCCGGATCAAACAATGGTTTTAAACCAATTTCTTGTAAAAACCTAGATCTTTTGAAATTCCAAAAAGTATTATGTAGGTACGGTAAAGCTCATTAAAGTTTCGATTGTCCCCTTTTACGAATTCTAGAACAGACCACTACAAAATTTCCGCCTTATTAAATTTGTTTATACAATTATAACCCTTATGCCGAAGGCATTAGTTAACAAAATAGCGTAAAAAAATTTTCGTTATGCGACCAAGCCAATATGACTTGAAGTTTCACAGAATTATCGCTCTTATTCACTCAACTTAGGGTTTAAATTAATGTTAGTATTATAGTTAGGTCTCCCAAACTTTTCTAAGTACAGCCAAGTTCAAAAGGTAATTTAAAAAAGCTATTATTTTATTTTAACCATTTAAAAATGAAGATAAAAAATTGTATTTTTAATACTTTTATTCTTTACTTTGATAATTAAAGAATTATAAGGGGGACGCTAAATTTTCGTATGACGTAATAAAAAAGGACACAATGTACACTCTGCCCCATTATCAAATCATTTTATAACCTGTTAGGGCCTTTTCACATGCATACGGTGACCGTGCCGTGTAAAGTAGAAATACATATATGTGCTACATAGACAACTTTTTACACACAAGACACGACGACCGCACTACATCCGTGTGTCGTCCGTTCTTATCCACTATAAATACAGTTACGCAACCGTCTTTCCAGTAATGTATTGACTTGTATAGACTTGTTCACATGACACGAGAGAAAACGGCACGGCGAGCGCGGGGCCATGCGTCCGGTAACAGTATCAGCTTAATTATTACTTAGGTAAAAATTTACAGGTTTTGCAAGAAACGCGTTTCACAAACATATTTTAAGAAATAATTAAGAAGGAAACTGTTATTTACATAAATGTATGGGAAGTTGTCAATTATGCGTTTCACAAAGCAATAACAAATAATTAAGTAATATTGACAACTGTTTTCTTAAGTAGCCGAAGAACTTTTTTTTACTTTAATTATTTCTTATTACCTACATAGCTACGAGAATATCAACGTAAAACAATAATACCATCGACTATCAGTCGTTTAGTCCATTTGTTCAAATACTACAAATGCATATAACGCGACTAGTTAAAATTGGCTCAACAAAGATACAAGAATTAAATTACTGCGCAAATATTTCGTTGTAATAATATTATTGTTTAAAAATCTCAAGGCAATTATAAAACATACTAAAAAAATAATGTGATATTATCATTAAATGACTATTTGAAATTAAATTGAATAGTAAAAAATACACAACTAAATGGTCGAATTATAACAATGAATGTCAAATATAAGATTTGGAACGAACCTGTACCCCGTTTCGTTTCAAGCTAAAAGCATTATCTCTACAACATGTTTATATTTTTAAATATTATATTCGTCGAGATATACATAGGTTTCTTATAAATGTACCATGAAATAATTCACATTCTATTATTTTGAACAATAATAGGTATATGTGTATTTTTACTAAATATATATATTTTCTTTTTTGTTACCAAAATCGGAATGTCATAAATCTTAAGTAAAATATTAGGAAAAACTTAAGTGTAGTGCAATTTGTCCGTGAAACCCGATTTGACTTAAGAAAAACTTAAAGATAATGATTATGACAGAAACCGGCTGACAAAAACAAAATTAAACTTTAGAATATTTCGCGCACAATCATAATAGATTTTACAATTACCCGGTGTAACGCAGCGTCGTCAACAGACGTCTACCGAGTCTTTATAAAGAGAATTGTCTATGAATGTCTATCACATCGTCTGCGTAGGCGTTTTAAAAAGTAACGTATCGGCGGACGGGCTGTCAAATGGTCAATATGGCTTGATCTGCCATAGGAGATATGAAAATCGTTAGTCGTATTAAATAGATGTTGAGTGTACTGTGAATTCGTGAGTATATTAAGTTCATAGTTATACCAAGTTTGACTTACTTAGTTTTGAACATAGGAAACTGTCAAACACAACCGATTAATCAATTCTTTGAAATTGGTAAAGTGTAATTAACAACAATTATAATATATCAATAGTTATCTAATAAATAAGTAAGATACTCGTAAAAATCTATAGTTCTTTAACCACATTGAGAGCATCACCAAAACAGCGTTCAAAAAACTGGATACTGAATAAGGTGAAAAGGTTTTTTCCGCTCTCACTCAGACTTACGCTTTATAAAGCACGAATAAGGCCATGCGTGGAATACTGTTCTTACATTTGGGATGATTCTGCGAAGTACCTTATTACTGCATATTATTACGCCCTTACTCAATGTCCTGCAGGGGCGGACGATTTATACAGTGGTGAAACTAAAGTGTCTAAAACTCTCGAATCGCTGCAGCTTTGCTGATATATGTGGCCTCTCTAAGCGTGTTCTATTGCTATATGTGAGTGTTCACATCACGCACAGGCCAAAATATGCACTCCCATACCGTAACCACTATCCCTACGCATACATTTGGAGACTCTTAGATCTGTCACACGTCGGTAAATGTTGGAAAAACACAAGCCATAATACTCCATGTAGAGAGGTGAACGCGACAGCTCTCTCAGTTCTCCCACTTTAGCTGTTTGGCGAAAAGAAACCGTGTGACCAGAAGGTGTAGTACCTAGGGCTCACTATAGATAGACGCCTCAGCATGTGCGACCACGTGAATGTCACCATGAACACGCACGGCCGTTTGGCCCTAGCCAAACTTCGTTCAGTGTTTACATCCATAATGGCTACCAAGTTATGCATTTATGAGGCATACGTCCGCTTCCGTATCATGTTCGCGGCTGCGGCTTGGTACGCCCTAACGTCAAAGCCCGACTACAAGTCCAACAAAATCTCGCACTGCATACCATAGTCGGCGCAACGCGATATGTGAGAAGCGATGTCATCCGTCGCGATTTGCGGATGGAAACACTGCCTGGACGAATTCGTGCGTCCGCGTCGTCTGGCCGAAGGAATGTTCGCATAAGCAGAGGTCAAATTTCCCACTTTTGAGAAATCTGGCACCTCTGCACGCTAGACATCCCGTCACTTCACGGCCTATGGCACGCGAACTGATAGCCTAATCACGTTGACATTCCGCGAGACCTCCGCCGCGCCCGCTCGTACTAATTATTCTAAAATAAAGGTTCCATATGCCCTGCTGTTGTTACGTGCAGCGAATGCTACTTCTGTTAGGACTCTTTATCATTCTGTCGCACGCTGAAGATGTGGAATGTTCTCCCAGCTAGTGCGTGTTTCCCCATTCCTATAACCTAGAGTCCTTCAAGTGAAGTTTGAAAAAGAATCTTGATAGGATGGCATAATGGTAAGAATTGATGTCGGCCGTCTGTGGCTGGCGCCATTTGCTCCCATTCTCGAACCGCGCGTACCGCTTACCATCAGGTGGGGCGATGTCACATGTCGTGCCCAGTATAAAAAAAAGAATGCAAGTTTTCGCAAACCTTACGCGACAACATATCAACATAAACACAATAAATTTGTAAGAACCAGAGTCCTAGACCTGATGACTGTTGGAGATGTTCCTTTCAGAATTTTCTAGAGAATTTGGTCTACACTCGCCACCCTGGCGAGGTTGTGCTATCATGAATAAATAAATGTCGTGCATAAATTGTCAATGATTGAAAATTAATTCACGATTCCACAAGTTGGTGTTATTAAAACCGGGACCGAACGTCTTAATGTGCAATGGAACGGTGGTGTTGTAAATCTATGACAAATGTACGTAAGAAAACGCAATATTTCTCATTGGTACACGCCGGGGTTATTCAACTTTTTAGGATTTTTAAGTAATCGTTCTTTTGAACGAGCCACCACCGCTAATATTATTTGTAATACGATTAAATAATTCAAATCAGAGACAAATTTTAAAATAAATTAGGAGATATAAATTACAATAAATTAATAATATCTTCGAATTGTAATTTCGGCGATATTTCATTAATTTGTTGCCTACTTTTTCTGTGCTAAACTTTTTTGACAGCAAAGTTGTTCGAATAAAGTTCTCTCTTCGCTCCACTCGCTGTGGCTTGGTAACCCGATTATACAGGCTGTTACTTTTTAAATAAACCATTTTCAGAAAGTTTTTTTTGAAGATGGGTTTAATAATAATTATTAATAGAGTCTGGCAGTACAATAGATAACGAAAAAGCTATTATTATAAAATAATATTAGTTTGGTACTCCTCAAATTTTTTTTTACAAATACAAAATATTTTATTCTTTCGTTTTGTTGAATACATCTTCTTTATCTTGTCGCTTTTCTTGGAATTTGGACATCATGTAAAACAATATTTTTCGGACTCCAATTTTAATAGTTTTATTCATATTTTACAACGCAAATAAGGAATTAACAACATAACCATTCAAAGCGAATGTTTGACACTGCAACAATAGTGTTGTCATTTGAAAATTTTCAAAATAATTCGATTATCTACTTTCATTAGCCAGACTCTATTAATACAAAGTTGGCTAAATATGAATCCGTTTCTTTAAGCTTTCTTGTGCTTGACCCGCATCCGTAGTAATGACAGTCGTGTGCCAACAAATTAATTAACCAATAGCAAGCGTCATAATGAAAATGTATTTTTTATTAATTGATCGTGGCCAAAACCATGATAGATTTATTAAGTGAACTTAATAAAAGTAGGCATAAACTCTCAAATAATATAGGTAATAGCTTAAAAATAAAAAAGGATAATTAAATATATTTGGATATGTATCCAAGTTTAGACACAAAAGAGCAGTGACATTAAGAACAGGAATCTGCGTCTTAAACCCCCTAAAGAAATACGGTCGTGATGATACCTTACTTTTAACTTCATATACGAGCCCATCAATCACTATACCATTCTTTAATTACCATAATGTATTAAAAGATTAAATATTTGTGCTGCTTGCTGTAGAAACTCTGGGCCCATGAAGTCCAAGCGCAAAAAAGTTTTTAAAAGACATAACACCGCGTCTTGTCGTCTCCTCCGGTGACAAGAGGGCTGGCTCTTTCTTCGCCCAAAGAATTAGTATTGCAATTCAGCGAGGAAATGCAGCCAGCGTTCTTGCCACCATTCCACGCGGACGGGACTTATATCCCTATCCTTAGTATTAATATTAATTTTAATTTATATTTTGTAAAAACATTTTTCTAATATTTATTTATTATAATTTAATACAAGAGTGAGTTGTGGTGCACCCTGTATAATATAGTCATGGTGCGGCTTTCGTATTCATGACACACAAGTCTGATGTTCATGAACTATGTCTAACTCGATAGATGTGAAATTAAATGAAAACCTAACTAGCTCAAGTCGGAAGACATTTGACCTTAACCGGCTATTACAGTGAACCCTTGTTAAGTGTGACCTGCTCGCCTAGTGTGACAGTGAAGTTTCGTAAACGCAACTATAGTAGTAGAGTTTTTTTACTGAATTTTCGATGTTCATTGCCTGTTATTATAGCCAAACTTGCAATAACACGCAATGTAAAATAAAAAAACGTAACTACAGCAGTTACGTTTTCCGAAACTTGCATGTTACACTAAGCACACTGTTTATTTGTGAATCCATTGTTATTGATAATTACAATTTTGTTGGCTTTCGGGTTGCTCACGGGGAAGTAGCCTATTTTAATTCTGACGTACCTGGTAGGGTACCACTGTACCAGGTATTGTAATCCCATAGTACATTTGTAATATTTTTTATTTATTTATTTATTGTTGTTGTACGTACATTTGTCATAGATTTACAGCACCACAGTCCCCGTGCCTCGGAGAGCACGTTAAGCCGTCGGTTCCACTAATACCTACTTGTGGAACCGTTAATAAATTGTCATAATATCCTCGCCAAGCCGTCTGGCCAGCGTGGCGAGTGTAGGCCAAATTCTCCAGATATATGTTTTGGAAGGCCCATTTCCAACAGTGGAGGTCTAGGACGCTGTGTTCTAGGGACTGAAATGTTAAAAAAAGTGTATATGTTTCATTTGTAAATTTGCTATAGCTGAGTTTTCCTTGAGTAGTGTAGAATTGGGGAGTCTGCCTTCTTTCGCGAGGCATCACCCCACAATTCTCGACAATAGAATGAGCGCGATTTTTTAGTCGCAACCAGTCGAAATTGGGGGTTATGCCTTATTTTGCAAGCCATCACCAACAATTCTCAACAATAGAATGAGCGCGATTTTTTAGTCGCAACTACTTGGAATTGGGGATTCTGCCTCACTGAGGCATCGCTCCTCTCAACAATTGCAGCGATTAGTTGTAATGGCTTTACTTTTTTAAATTCCTAAAATTCCTTTCTCAGTCAGATTAAACATTAACAGGCGACCGGAATCTGCTAACAGCTTACTCTTCTTTGAACTACTTCGCTGCTTAGTCTTCCACTAACAGGAGTAGAATCCTTCAAAATAATTTAAATAATGATGTGTGACAAATGCATGTTTTAGTTTACGTGAATAAAGATAATTTGACTTTGACAATTATAAATCCCGCCACTTTTGCATCGAAATATCTCTGTTACTGGTAATTATCATTTCATAGATTGAATCCATATAATATATGCCTTTATTTCGGTGCTAGCTGACCCTTGTTCCCAATCAGCTACGTTAGTTTTTTTTTTATATTTATAATAGGAATAGGCAAAGGATAGCCTTTTGACCGCCTCCGTGGTCTAGTGGTAAAAAACGTTGCCGTGAACTCGGGAGGTCGTGGGTTTGATTCCCACCGGGGCAAGTTGTACATTGTATAATTTGTCTCGGTCTGGGTGTTTATATGTATATATATACAAAAAAAAGTATAATATGTAGTTTATCAACCATCTAGTTTCCGTAACACTAGCCTCGTAGCTTACCACGGAAATAAGATGGCGCTGTGTGACCTGTCTGGAAATATTTATATTTTATTTATAGCTTTATCAGTTGTTGTTGACTTAGGGGTTAAGTTTCGATGAGGCTGTCATGCTTAATTAAGGTAATAGCACCTAATAAAATATGAATCAAATTAAATAAAAAAGACGCAATTTTGTTGATTTCAGAAAGACGATATGAAATACCCGCAGGTTAATTTAGTCGTATTTTTAGAATGTATTGAAACAGGGTAAAATCAGGGATAATAGGATGCGAGTAAGAAGAACTCGATCGGCAGAACCTCAATCAGTAGATATTTACTTTGAAGTAAATTTTCTTCTATTCGTGAATGTTTCGTAATATTTAATGTAAATCTTAATACTTTCTTTTATTTAGAACTAGCTGTTTGACCCGGCGTTGTCCGTATAATTATAAATATATAGTAACGTGAGAATACATGGTCAGATGTTGTACACATATAATGACGTTACAGCCTAGTCCGTCCTTGGGTGTTGAGGATTATCTTTGCAAAATTTAATCACGATATATTTTTTTTTCATATATTACAGCCTTTAGTACATAGGGTCCTAGATCTCCACTGTTGAGCCTTCCAGATATTTCTGGAGAATTTGGCCTTAACTCGCCACGCTGGCCAGACGGGTTGGCAAGGGTATGATGTCAATCTTTAATGACGATTTCTTTGAGGCACAGGAACGGTGGTGTTTAAAAATCTACGGTATGACAAATAAATGTACGTAAGAAAAGTGTATTTCTCATTGGTAAATGCCGGGGTTCGAACACACCTCTTTAAAACGTTCCAACACCACCGCTCATTAAACATACCTACTGATAAATGGCTGATGTACTGCCTCCGTGGTCTAGCGGCTAACTTAGACACGGAGATATCGAATTAGATCGGATATAGCACTAATAAAATTAATACAATAATATATATATATACTAAACAAATAGGTAATAATGGTTGGACTGTAATAAGTAATAATCCATATTTATATATGTTAGACATACAACATAGCAAGTAAACCTTACTTAGAAACAACTCAATAAGATCGTGGCTGTAAAGAGGCAGTGTCAACTAAGTATAAATTCGAGCTATTAAGGCCGAGGGAGTTGGTCGTGTATCGAACACTTTTAAATTGATTATGTCGTTTAACAGACAGTATGCCGACCTGCAGCCCCATTCTGTTACGTAGTCGCAAACGTTAGATTGTCAAAATAGTGAATTCTGTTATTTACTACCACTTTTAGCCCGAGTTTGTCCAATCATAGCCGACCTTACGCCAAAATAGCGTTTTCTACTATTTCAAAGGTCACCCATGGGGTTGCAACTTCAAAATCATTGGAAAACGTAAATTAAATACTTAAATTGTCCGCCGCGAATTTATAATAAAGTTAACAACATTTATATTAAATAAACTAAGATTATATATTTACATTAAACATAGTTTTATAACACACATTAGGTAATAAAGCCAAAATATGGCAAATACTAAAAGGAATATATAATAGTATTTTTTTAAATGAAAGCATCGCAACGTTATTTTGCTGTCGTCTGCAGTAGCGTTTTACACTGACATTTCCGTTATTTAAGGAATTCCATTATATAACGTTGGCGCTTAAGTAACAACTGATGTGTCTTATTTTTTGTGGAACCGCATAACGTTCTGACGTCATAAGTGTAAGTTACTCGACACTTAAGTTTATGTTCGATTTTGTGTTGCGTAAACATAAATACAATAGGAACATAAATTATATTATAAGTAAATAATAATGCTTTCTGTTTATATTAGGAACCATATTTCAAATTCTATTTTGCTAGAATATATATATATATATATCACACACACACTACCACTGAACAAACAATATACACACTACAACATAACAAAAAATCCTTATAATTTTTTTTTATCTAATGGAAGATGAATTGCTTTATTACGTGAAATAATCTCCACTATCGACATGTTTCCAAAACTTAATTAGCTTACGTTCTCCGGTTATAGATAAATTATTGTATGTCACTTTGATATTGACAAAAATCCTGCTACGAGTTAATGTTAGTTGAGTTAACACCGGTGTCGCGACCCAGTGTAATTCCGAAAAACTTGGAGTTTCTATACAATGCATTTACGAACGAATTGTCGCGACTTGCTGTTAAAATTATTACGCAGTGTTAGTTACTGAACGCGCCTCTGCATGCTACAGAAGTATAAAACACGTTCTTCTTTGATAAGAGAAGAATCAATTTCATTGTTTGTACCTAACAAGTACCAGCGCGCGCACGGCCATCGACTATTTGCTGAGGAGAGTGCTCGTAGGCACCTACTCCAGAGTGCCCCCGTTCCCCGTGCAATCGTTTTATTGATCAAAATCGTGCAGTCCGATGAGAATTTCGTTGTGTTCGCATCAACGGATGTGGAAAGTAAAGACATTGTCCTAAAGTAATTGGAGCCATATTTATTCGCACATCTAGTTGTTGTTGTCTGTGGTTAATCTGTTGTTTATCTATCGCTGTCACTTTGTTTATACCAATTTTCTGTTGTATGTTTATTATTTTATTCTGCATTTATCCACGCCTTCTCATTTTCAACAACACTAGTCACTTGTGTTTGAATTTTGTTATGAAATATGTATTGTTTAGAGGTATAATCTGTAATGGGCATTTTCATGGAAATAAATAAATAAGAAAAAATGTAACAAAAAATATGTATTGAACAACAATCAGCTCACTCTTACTTACTCGTATTTTTGATCTCTTTTGGCTTACTTCAAATCCCCTTTGCAAGTACACGTCGATAAAGATCCGGTATTACAATCATAAATTGAACCTTCCTATGTATTAGAATGATATTTACTGCAAATAAAAACGCACCAGCATTTTGAGAACACGAAAGCCAAATTAGGTTAAGGAATATATGAATAGCAAACAGCTATTGAGCATATTCGTATTTGAATTTGTAAAATAGTATAGTATATTTTTTTATACATATTTTCATGTGACTAAATTAAATTAAACAATCGTTATCATCATCGTCACAGCCTCAAGAACCTCCACTGTTGGAGTTCCATAACATATTTTGAGAATTTAGGGTACACTCGCGACCCTTGACCATACAGATTAGCGAGAGTGTGTTTTTATTTTGTACATTTAATTATTAATGGAAACATTAATTCCACAAGTTGGTATTAACGGAACTGGGTCGGCACTTGGGAAACTTTGGCACCATACCACAAGAAGAAGACGAAAGTCTTCAACCAGTGCGTCCTTCCGTAATGTCGTACGGAGCAGAGACGTGGATTTTGACCGCCTCCGTGGTCTAGTGGTAACAAACGTTGCCGTGAACTCGGGAGGTCGTGGGTTCGATTCCCACCGGGGGCAAGTTGTACATTGTATAATTTGTCTTGGTCTGGGTGTTTATATGTATAATATGTATATATTTACAAAAAAAAAAGTATAATTTGTAGTTTATCAACCATCTAGTTTCCGTAACACAAGCCTCGTAGCTTACCACGGAAATTAGATGGCGCTGTGTGACCTGTCTGGAAATATTTATTTATTTTATTTATTTATTTTATTTATTATACTAACAGTGGGCCTGGTCCACAAATTCAAAGTTGCTCAGCGAGCTACGAAGAGAGCTATGCTAGGTAGTTTTTTGGTGGATATAATTCGAAACGTTGATATTCGTCAAAGACCCAAAGTTACTGACATAGCATTCAAAATTAGCAAGCTGAATTAGTGGGCCGGGCACATCTGCCGCAGAACCGTCGACCAATGGAGACCACGTACAGGAGAGTGGGATGAACCAGAGTGAGATGGACGGATGACCTAAATAAGGTCGCTAGTGGGGGTTGCAAAAGACCACGTGCAGTGGCAAGCATTGGTGGAGGCCTACATCTAGCATTGGAGAGACACGGGCTGGTAATGAAATATAAAAAACCGATCGGTAAAGTTGGGCGACCTAAGACGTAGACCTTAGACTAACAGTAATCTGTAAGGCAGAAGATGCTGGAATTTGACATTGAAAAAGTTTGTTAAAGTCAATTTATAGCTTAACATCGCATATTTCCCACTAAAGCGATTTTAAAACCCTTTTAAGGTTTAATTAAGTATAAAAAATACTTCTACACTTAACGGTAGAATCCTTAATAGTCTGTAATGGAGATGATGAATATAACAGCGCCCATGTGGCTCACGAACCCAGAGGGCTAGATTCAACTGCTTCAGCTCTCCTCCAGAAGTACTTCCCTAGGAAGTGGTCACCCGTTGGGGGCCGTGCACAAGACGGTTATAATTGTATGCAACTATAATAGCGCCATCTATGATCGACTAGAGGAACTTATAATTATAATAGTCAACTAATCAGATATTCAAGCCAATGTCAACCTTATGAGTAGTGTTTTAAATACTATAACTGTTTGCATGTAATAGCATCATCTATGATCGAGAATCGGAGCTATTCCTTAATGACAACTTCAAGAATGGTATGTGTATTTTAATTGAAAACTTTAAAAATACTAGTTTAATGAAAACAAACTCACGAAAATAAACTAACACGAGGTTTATTTAATTTAAAAGTGTACGTCAAACACAACCATAACCGATGTAAGTCTTGTTTCAAGCGGTGTTATTTTATAACATGTTTTTATATATGAATATCACCATGGCAATCTTGCAATATTAGTTCTAAATAAAAGTAAAAATTGGCATTTGACATCATTGCACATGGCACCTACTTTCAACGAGAACAACAAATAGGTGGTAGGCGGACTGATGGTGGTAATTGCCCAGTCTGCCGGGGCGGGGAAGTATCCACTCTTCGTGCTGATTAACTCAGTAAAGTGTATCAAGCCGGCATAGTGTCACTTATCATCAGATGAGCGCGAGGTCACATATTTTATTGGTTTAAAAGAAGGCCTAGAAATTTTTAACAGAAGGAAGTTTTGATATTGTAAAAATTATGGAGGGTAAAATGATGTTTAAAGTTTTTATTATATTCAGTTTCTGGTAATGTTCTGACTGTTAGCACTTAACATTTTTGTGCAATAATTAATTTCGATTGGTCTAGCTTTGATTCTATACCGTTTGGTTTCTTGCACTGTCTTGTTAGACCTATATTTAATTTATGTGTTCAAGTTACAACTGAACAAGAACTCTCCCCAAAGAAGCGCTCCATTATTATTAAACATTAAAAATGATGTAAATTGAGTCATAATCTTGAATTATTACTGAAATAACTGCTAACGTTGAATTGTCATAGGCTTTCGCGTCGAGGGTGGTTTGCAAAGGTTTCATTAGGCATTAAATATTAACGCAATGTTTTATTTCCTTTAATTTCTGGGTAGGAAGGCAGGGTGTTGGTATGCTAATGTGTTTTGCGCGTCTGTCTTATTTGATAACGTTATCCCGATCTCCAAAGTCCTGTTGTGTTTCTATTTTCTTTTACTTATTATGTGTTGTAATATGGTTTAAAATTGTATTATTTGCTACGCCCCTACGGGGTGTCATATGTATATATACATATGTAGATGTACTATTTTGTGACGTGCATTAAAATGTTTGAATTTTAAATTTTATTCGAATATTCTAACACCCGTTCTTAGACGTTCCACGGCTCCTCAACTCAATTATTCCTTCTAGATGCAAAACGGCCTTAAAATCGATATTCATAGTTGTAAAATAAATTAATTTGTTGTAAATTTAAGTATATTATATATATATTTTCTGACAACATTGATGATAGCGTTTGCGATTGTACTAGCTGACGGCTGACCTTCGAAATATAACAGATAAATTTGACGCTATTTTTCTTCGTTTGTGGGCAGCATTATGTGTATCACATCAATGTTCATGTGGAAAGGAGGTCGACTGTCTTGGAGTTCATAGGCTTTCCAGTACTAAAAGTGCGGGCAGATTTTCCCGCTACGATTCCCTTAACGATACTATTAAAATGGCTCTAGCCACCATCGAGGTTCCATCTCTTCCTGAGCCTGCTGGAGTTATCTGAGATGATGGCAAGAGATCCGATGGTATGACGTTGGTCCCCTGGGAACGAGGACGTGCTCTGGTGTGGGACGCCACGTGCGTCGACACCCTCGCCGCGTCGCATTTACATACATCATTTTAGTGGCAGGCACACAGCGCCAACAGTTATAAGGTTTTATATATTTAAGTAACTTAATTTCCTCAAATACAGAAAATCCTTAATAAAGAGACAGACACCGGATTATAGCTGTCAATAGTGGTAAAAGAGCTAGGAATTTTTAATATTTGTTATTAATTTTGTTTTAGATTCCGGAAACGCTTCGATGCAGTCTGCGTTCTGTGCCCTCATAGCTCCCTCTCCACTTCTGGAGCTCAGCAGCATCTTCTTCTTCTTTCTGCCAGCACTGTTTATTCTTTGGCTCTACGTGAGGATGGGCTTTCATATACGGTGAGTGTCACACATCACCATCGTTTTCATGTCCTAGTTTTTGTTATTACGTGAAAACCTTAAAACCTGGTATTATCGACTGTTGTCCAAAAGGTTTGGCCGCAATATAATGAGCGCAGTTTTATGTCCTTTGTGGAATGAAGCATATAAAATAAGTATATATATAAAAAAATATGTCTGTGTGTATGTATGTTCCCTATGCATTTCGAAAACTACTTGACCGATCGGGATGAAACTTTGGAAATATGTTGTGTGAACATCGGCGAAGGTTTCTGACATAGTATTACTGTTGTCCAATAGGTGGCGCGCATCAGCGCTGATTTGTGGGGCATACCGAACGAGGCACTCTGCGCTTGACTGTCGTCGAATACACAAATAAAGCCAATTCAAACCATTTACCGCTTAACGGTTAATCGACCTCTCACAACATAACTGAAACGCTAATCCTGGAAGAGTGGAGCTGCCAAGCCATCACATAGGCCTTCTATGTAGAGTTTATTGAGAACATCCAATCGTCGATTAGCATTGTGTATAAGCATTTGACGTTGTGGATTTTTACGTGCTAACTAAGGTTTACAAACATTCAATAACTTTTAGGCGGTATAAAGTTTGCCGGGTTAGATAGTTTATCAATAAAACATAGTACAATATATTTATAGCAGTTATTTTTTTTTTTAATTCTCTACAACTAAATTTTCTATATATTAATTATGTTTTTTTTCTATTTCAAACGGTTAATAAACCCTACAGTTCAGTCGATCTCCTAGGTGACCTACCACGCATTATCTTGCCATCTTGACTTTCCCCCGAACTACCAGGCGTACGATGGATGTTACTCCACAAGTTTCTGAAGAAAGTAATAATTCGTGATTATTCAGTCGAGGAGAGGCGTTGCTTGATCACCAGTTTCTTCAGATTTGTTGATTCGGAACTCCGTCAATGATTTGCCCTAAATTCTCCACGAACCCCACATATCTAGAGCATTAGTAAGTTTTTTTCTGTTTCGTGTAGGATCCACAAGAGCTCTAACCAGTCAGATTTTAGTGGGTTTTGTACGTTACGTTACCTTCATATTTTCTTCAACTTGTCCATAGCAGGGCTTGTCACCAGATTTTAGTGCCCTTTTTTTTTAAATGGAGTTGCTTACATAATTGGTAAGCAACTCCATTTTTAAAAAAAATTGTATATTATTTTCAAGGAATATTAATAATAATTTATATCTTTGTCTAAATAAACCTTTAGCTAAGTGACTATTGAATAGTTATCGACCCCGCGCAGGCTGGTGTTGACGGCCCAAAATTGATTACACCTTCAGATTTCGTAATGTTTTTCTACTGAACTACGAAACAGGCCTGCATTGTCAGATCGTCCTTGACTAATTGGTGGATACAGTAATAATCTTTTGTTTGAATTTGTACCATTTGTGATTATAAAGATTGCAATAAAACCTTTGTCCTTACCACTATCAGTCCACCTACCAGCTATTGATAAAAAATAGGATTTTGATGTAAGAGTAAATAATGGTATTTTATTGACCGTTATTGAGCTCTTTAAGAAACACATTTGGGTCACCGTTTAGCAAAAACCGATGTTTAATATAGTAATGTGTTTATCCATTAAGTTCTATTATGAAAACTTTTCCAATTCTCACGACGAAAGACTTTATTGTTGTAATACGATTTAACCATAGATATTTTATAAGGACTGGCAAATTAATACATTTTATAATTTATATATGTTAATTAAGAAGAAGACAAATTTCTAAGCATTCCATGGATTTACCGTGCGGGTGCCGGGTCCATCGAGTGTGGGTAAAAGATGAGAAGAATAGTGTCTCGAGCTTACGACCGACAATAAGCTGGTTTGAAATGGATGTCTCCTTTTTTTATTGCGCAATAAGATGCTCACCATCCACAATTCTACTCCTCTCCCAAACCCAACTAAATACTATATGATTCCATCAATGCCGTCTTGGAAGCTCTTTCCATAACTGTATTGTAAAATTTTAAAGGAAATAAATAGAACTGCACAGTACTTGGATCGCGTTTACGAACACTGTACTATACAATATTTGTCGAGGCCTACTTAGTTGTCCAAACCTGACAGAAGGTATTTATTATAATCCCCTCGAGACAGACATGACCACGGCCAATGCAACTTGGCTGAAACGTCGGGAGAAATATGTCTCTAAGGTAAATCGCGTAAAGACCCGTTAAAATTATAAAAAACTATTATGAATGTGCGCGAAAGTTTAAAAAGTTTAATTAACATTGTATTCCAATAAATTGACAAGAACAATATTAAATGTTAACTATATATAAATAAATATTGTAAATAAATATCTATAGATTTTTATTTTTTTTTGTTATTTCTTCATTTTAGTTGTATTTTTATTTATTAATTAGGTTTATTTTTATTAATAGTCATTTATGTTTTAAAATGTAAGTTTTTAGTTTATTAATATTTTATTTCATTCTTTTAAATCATTGTACCTTAATTCCTTCGAATAATAAATCTATTGACATAAGCATATTGTATGCCCATAATATGGGCCGATTGCATCATCATGACATGTACATGCAACTGTAATTAGAATAAGCAATCTATACAATATATATTTTTGAATTATAAATATGAATTTGAATTTTATATTTGGATAATTTTCAGTTAAAACTTTTGTATTTATACGAGGTATGTATGTACTATACACTATAGGTATTTGAAGTTGTCCCGCAGATAAAAAGCGTTGGCCCTAAACCAGCTTTGGTCACTTTATTTTAGTTGGGCTATTTCTTACAAGTAGGTATATGTCGAAAGATTTAACTCGATTTATTGAATGTCAAAACTAAGTGAGCTTGCAAATTAAATTTTCTTTTGACACGAAATTCACCACTCCGCCAAATAAGTGTCTTCAAAGATATTTGGGGAAAAATCCCCACAAAGTGATTTAACGAGATAAGTGCGAACCTGCGGGCGATGTAAACCCATACATGTAGGTACCTACCTACCCTCATTTTAAAGGAATTATTTTTAAACCGATTTTTCAATAACTATTCCTTATTTTAACAAAAGAGATTGCCCAAAACCAGGCCCCAAATTTTTTGCAGCGTGCCTCAACAAAATACAATTATATAATCATAAAAAAATACGTGTGGCACTCGGGGACTGCCGCGGTAAAGCTATTGCATAGCATTTTTTATCAACTTAGTAGTTTTTTTTCTTTGATATCAATTCAAGTTTTTTATATTACTCGTGGACGCGGCCAATAAGTAAAATGTAAATGTCTCTAAAAGAGATAAAATCAGTTATGAGCAGTTAGCAGCTAGACTACACGCATACGTCTAGTCGCACGCACACAAACACCGTGCCGAATTCTGCCGAACTGAAACGAGCGAGACGTTAGACGGCACGGCTTTCAACGCCGCACCGCGCTGTGCCGGTCGGAGTGGGGGGTGTTAGGTTTATTTTCGTTACGGAATTTCTTGATTAGGTCGCCACGCTCAAAACTTGCAATAGCTTAAAAATAATTGTGTTTTTTTAAAATGTTATACAGCATCTCTTTACCCCAGCATTAAAATATAATTAAATTAAATAGTCCATTGGTTAAAATTGATGTATGAAATAGTTACAAGGCACTATTTTTTTAGGTTCTTTATTATGACCAGGTACTTTAATATAGATAAAACACTGGATTTCGAATCGGCGGGATCGAAACTATGTAATTATTAACTTAAAAAAAAGTTTTTGTCAATTGTCCTAATTCTAGGGTAAAATACATAAAATTAATTACAGGTTATGAAAACACAATATATTACCTATCAAATAATAAAGAAATCATTATGACACGAGAACATTTTATTTGGCCCATTTCTCTAAGAAAAATGGGCATTCTCATTTAGGTTTAAGTAGTACCTTTTTCCGATTCTTTGACATTCATCATCATCATCATCAGCCTATGTCTCTCCACTGCTGGATGTAGGCCTCCCCCAAGGCTCGCCATTTCACACGATCTTTTGCCACCCTTATCCAACACCCACCAGCGACCTTTTTCAGGTCATCCATCCATCTGGCGGGGGGTCTTCCCACTCTGCGATTTCCAGTACGTGGTCTCCACTCCAGAACTCGTTTACTCCATCGGTTCTGCGACAGACGTGTCCGGCCCATTGCCACTTCAACTTACTAATTTTGAAGGCTACTGACATAGCTTTAGTTTTCTGACGGATGCCTACGTTTCGGACTCTATCCATCAGAGAAATACCGAGCATAGCTCTCTCCATAGCTCGCTGAGCGACCTTAAACTTGTGGACCAAACCCACTGGCAGTGTCCACGTTTCTGCTTCGTACGACAATACTGAAAGAACGCATTGGTTAAAAAATATTCGCAAAGGCGCAAAGCAGCTGTCAGAAATACGCTTTTTTGTTGTAGATCAAGCAGAGTGAACGCGAAGAGTAAGATGGGCACATTGAAAGGAGTGATAGGCCACGTCCACGGGGAGGCGAGGCAGGCCAAGTCAAGGAAGGCTATCATCAGGATGTTGGGTAAGTTGTTACAATTTATGCCTATTCCAGCACATCTTACTTAACAAATCACATGGTGTCGCGTGTCCGGTTGTCGTCCTTACCTTAGAAGATCATTCCAGTGGTGGCACGTATGTCGGTCGGGTCCCGGTCTGCACCCTAAAAGCCTAGTTAAGCGGGGGCATTTGCGTTACAGCTACGATCGGGTGCTGTTGTGGGGACCTTGGAACCTTTGCCGTCAACGTTATTTTGATTTATATACTAGCCCGGCATGTGACCTTGCTAGGTCCATTAATGTTAGCAACTGAAATCAGACACTCATGATTGACATCAGTCCTTAACACTATACCGGCTTGACTGGGCATGACGGCAATTGGAGTCTGATCTCGAAACGTGTGGATACACTTTAATGGGATTATCGGCACGAACAGTGGATACCCCGCCCCGGCAGATTGGGCAAATTACCACAATCAGTCCGCCTACTATGTTTAATTTATTGTTCTTAAATTCGCAGAGGTTTTGCGTTTTGTCGGTACCATGTATTCTATTCTCATAGGTGTATTATTTACATTTACATTGCCGAATATCAATGTTTCGAATTCTATAACATTCTTCTTGCGTCGTGTTTCCTCATTGATGAGGATCGTGACCTCCCAATGAATTGGTGTACGTCTTGATGATAGCACACCATCTGTTCCTGTCTTCGGCGGCATGCACAGCATCATGGACGCTAGTGTTGGTGATGAAGTGGATTTGGTCGGACCAGCGTACCGGACTTCGGCCTCTCGGTCTCTTTCCTTCCACCTTGCCAGTAACAAAAAGTTTTTCCAGGTTATCCCCTATGACGAAGACATATGGTGAATATCCTAGTCGATATGTCTAGTTGATTTAAAATCGATACGTTAGTTCGATGCTACGATACGCAGTCCACTAGATCCTCAGCCTCATATAAGATAAAGCCCCGTAATAATAGATATTAAAGTTCCTTCCTTCAGCCTTGACCCGTAACAAAAAAGACGTCGTGCATAGAATTTCAAAGCAAATATAAAAATTCCTTTCAAATTCCTCTCGTATCCGCTAAAGTCAATAAATATACTCTTGCCGAGTCTTCGATGAATATTTGCCTCTATTTTGTATACCAATGGAAATTTAGAGATCTTTGATACGCATTTCAAACGTCAAATCGTCTCGAAATTGTAATATTTAAAATCATATAGAAAAACGTGTTTAAATAATTCTCTATTTGAACAGTAAAATAAGTTACTACGAGTATATTAAATTCAATAGAGAAATACTACATTTAAATTGACATTCGTACAGAATTGAAACTAGTTAATTTCCAAATTGTATTAATAATAATAATAATAAAAATCGTTTATTTACTTAAAAAACTAGTACATTTTTTAGGAATTGGCCACTGGTGCCCAAACAAAGTTAATCTGAATCTCAGGCACCAGTTCCATTACACAAATAAGTATAATATACAATACAACACATTTAGAATTTTAGCTTTTTTTCCACTTAGTTTATAGTTTTTCTTACTTTTTACTATTAGCAATTAGAAATTGAATTATGTACCCTCTATTTTAATATTTGTAACAATTTTTCTGTTGCTTCGTAGTTAATTTATTTAACCAAGAACTTAAAATAATTTTACATTTATTATAGTTCATTTATTGGTTAAAACCAAAAATTTGAACCAGGAATTTTCGTCTTGTGTCTTGGGCTCCAGGTGCACCTATTATTTCATATCATAGCATTTTAAGAAGCATGTTAACTTAACCTGTATTTACTAGGAACTTACACTTTCTTAATTTCAAATATTCATCGAACGCCTCGTAGTTTCCTAATAGGTGAGGTATTGCCAAAGCTACAAGGGACCAATTAGTTATTACCATTTACCAATGAGAAATACACTTTTCTTAACATTTGTCAAAGCTTTACAACACCACCGTTCCCGTGCCTCGGAGAGCACGTTAAGCCGTCGGTCCCGATTCCACTAATACCAACTTGTAGAATCGTTAATAAATTGTGATCAGAAAATTTACATCATATCCTTGCCAAGCTGTCTGGCCAGCGTAGTGAGTGTAGGCCAAATTCTCCTGATATATGTTCTTGAAGGCCCATCTCCAACAGTGGAGATCTAGAGGTCTAGATGTGTTCTAGGGGCTGTAATGAATGAATGTAATGAAATAAACCAATATTCAATAATTGTAAAAAATAACTTTATTAAAGACTAAACGTTCAAGTTTACATTTTATAAGTAAGTAGGTATAAAACAAATACTTAACGCAGATCATAAAGTGACGTAAACTATCCTCCAGTATTGGTTAAACCCTTCAATCCCAACGAAAGTGATGAATACTGCTTCCTGGAACACAGGAAGAATTTATTGTGAGCGGAATGAGTATGATTCGATATATTTATACACCTAAGAAACTATGATGGAATAAATAGATATTGAATGAAGTTTAAGGAATGGTAATAATATATTTTTATATTATATAGTACTTATATAAAATAAATGAAATAAGATACATATAAGTAAGATAAATGTATGTTAAAAATCGATTAGATAGATAAATGCCTAATACTCTAAAATAATAGATATATATTAGAACATCCTAATAAAAGTATCATCACGACCGTTTCCCTTTCGGGGTGGTCAGAAACGACGCTTATAAATAAGCGGATGCACATTTAGCCAACTTTACTATAGGCCAATCATGACAACTGGCAAGCTCGTCGATGTCTCCAGCGTACCAAATACGAGAAACATCACAAATAAATTAAATATTAATTAAATGTATTTATTTACATTAATAAATATTTTTGTGTCCCGATCAGGAATCGTACCCGGTACCTCCGAGTCTAAATACACGGACTTAACTGCTAGACCACGGAGAGCATGCTAATGTTTTTTACAAAAATGTAACACAAGAATGAAATAATTATTGTATATTGTTTATTCATTATCCTTAGGAGCCTATAGGAACACTTGGATTCGTCAAATTTAAATTTTTCTTATTTAATACCTATTAATATTAAGTCAATATACATACGAGGGGCGTTCAAAATATTCTCGGTATGTGGATAAAAACAAACAAGTACGAAAAGTTTGATATTTTTATTTTTCAATATACTCCCCCCCTATGTTCATACACTTATAAGATCGATCAATTATTTTTTTTAATCCCTCATAAAAATATTTTTTATCTTTGGTGTAAAAATGCTCCTCCACGGCCGTCTTCAACGCTTCATCGTCAGAAAATTTATTTCCACGCAGATCCTTTTTAAGATTGGGAAACAAAAAGAAGTCGCTTGGGGCTAAGTCCGGACTATAGGGTGGATGAGTAACAGTTTCAAACCCACATTCAACAATAGCTGCCTTGGCAATATGAGCAGTATGGACAGGGGCGTTGTCATGCAGAAGCAGAACACCTTTGGTTAACTTTCCTCGCCTCTTTTCTTTGATCGCATCTCTTAATTGACGTATAACGTTAGCGTAGTACTGCCCTGTGATATTTACACCTTTTTCTTTATAATCGATAAGCAAAACTCCTTCACAATCCCAAAATATTGTGGCCATGACCTTGCCAGCTGACGGGATTACCTTGAACTTCTTGGGATGAGCTGAACCCTTAATGTGCCACTGCATGGACTCCTGTTTGCTCTCTGGGTCATAATGATGAACCCAGGTTTCATCTCCAGTAACTATTTTTTGCAGCACCTCATCGGGATTTTCACCACACAGGTCGATAAAATCTGAACAGCAAGCCACACGCATATCCTTTTGAAGAAGCGTCAGCATTCGCGGAACCCATCTTGCACTTACTTTTGACATATTAAGATGGTCATGTATAATGTCATGTACGGTACCAATAGAGAGATTGGTTACTTGAGCTATAGATTTTACCTTCACTCGGCCGTCTTCCAATATAAGTTTTTCCACTTTATCAATATTTTCTTGTGAGGTAGCCACTACAGGCCGGCCAGGTCTAGGGTCATCTTCAATACTCTCCCTTCCACGCTTAAATTCGCTTGACCATTTTGATTGAAGTAATATACAAACAGTATAAAATAATTACAATATAAATTAAAACTACTTAAAAGTAAAAATTAAAATAAATATAAACTAAACCTAATAAAAAATAAACTATAAGTAAAAAATGTCCTCTAGAGACGACCCTTCAGTGATAGTCCCCAGAAGACTGGCAACATTTCCCCTCTGTATAGCTAAGCTAATACGTTGGCAGAAATAATTGCCAGCCTTCCTGTCTCCAGACTTTTCCGTTAGCCGTTTGGACAACTCCTTGGCCAGACGCTTGGCTGAGTGTCCCCATGGGCCCATCGTCTCGACCCCAAACGGCGCAAATTCGTAACCTGTACTGAGGTTGGCGTATTTGCGCAGCTTGAGGTTCTCAGCAGAAACCGCCGCACTTCCCGCGCTTGACGAGGTCGCCTGGATGTGTGATGGGGCTAATGTGTCTACACATGTCGCATCCCACACCAGGGACCTGCCAAGTTTCCACGGCCCAACGGTCATGCCGTCGGGTCTTTTGCCATCGCTCCGCGCAATCCCAGAGGGTTCTAGGATCGCGGGTACTCCAGCAGTGACAAAAGCCCTTCGAATGATGTCGTTTAAAGCAGCGTGACGAGGAATGCGGCCAGCACTTCTAGCGCAAGAAAGCCCATGGTGTCCGAGATGTTCCACGGGCTCTCCACACCGACACTGGTGTGGGTGGACAGTCCGGGCTCCGAGACGAAGGCACACCGCCATTGTCAGTGTATTTCGATCAAGGAGTGTGCCAACCGATGCTGAGGGAAAAGCCTGCAACCAGAGACCCGACTCCCTAGTGGAAACGGCCATGAGGCGAGCCCGCTCTCTCGTGTTACTGGAAGATAAAATATCGTCCAGTACCAGTTTGCAGAGCGGCTCGTCCCATAGTCGTTGAAATTTTGTTAAATTTGGAACAGATTTATTGGGGCATGCTACTGACCAGGCATCTCTGGCATCTGACAAGTACGACGGCTCAACGGAACCCAAGGATGGGTTTGTGATTTTCCCGTAGAGCTCGACAGTACTATGTACAGACGACAGAAACGCTGGCAGTGCTACACTAGAAATTTTGCGAGTTCCCAGACCTCCGAACCGAATCGGTAGTGAAGCTTGGGCCCAAGTACGGTCATTCATGGGGCAATTTAGAATTTTAATTAGTGAATTTTGCAAAAGTTTATCTAGTAAAAGAAGTTCGTCCGGAAATTTCCAAAGTTGGGAGCAGCGGAGTACATAAGTAAATTTGGGTGCAAACAAACAAAATCGGATGATAAAAAGTGCCATGTGGGGTTGAATTTGGAATAAGCGTTCTGAAGTTGAGTTAAATTTATTTAATTGTTCCTGAACGTAAATTTGGATCGATTCATCTAGGATTGGTGATCCTAGAAGTCGAAGGGTTTCATTGTTTAAAATTTTAATATTGGGTGCCAGACTGTTGAAAAGAGAAATAATTTCGGATTGTTTACCAGATGTTAGTAAATTTGAAATATACAGTTCACATTTCGAGAAATTTAGTTCTAAACCGATTGTGCCAAAATCTTTTATAAGTTTTTGAAGGTCGCCGAGAACCGTATCCACATTTCCTCCAATCGTGCCATCATCAAGATACCATATGTTAAATTTTGAATTTAGGCTGCTTATTATCTTATGAATTGCCAAACTGAAGATGGCAGGGCCATTTTTGACCATTTTTGAATAGTAGATAAAGAAGGAGCAGACTCACGGTAAACACAATCCATTTCCTCTTTTATGGTTTTTTGATTTTTACCCTGTTTTGTCAAGAATTTTATGACGGATCGGAGCTCTAATTTCGTTAAAATTGTTAATTCGCTCATGGTGTTCATGTTTGTTCGGCAATTGCAGAAAAACAAAAGAACATCTCGGTTCCAATTTTACTTTTTTCTAATGTCAATGGATGAATCTTAGCGGCCAGTAACAAATATATATATAAAAGAGGTTGTAACGTATCAATACCGAGAATATTTTGAACGCCCCTCGTAAGAATGGCTGAAATAGCTGGCTGTTGTTAGCAAGGAACAGTCTGCTAATAAGGGCATAGTGCCTCAGAATAACAAGCTTAATTCTAATAGTGGATAGCAGCTGTAAATGGGCATTGTCTTATTTACCTACACTAAAATAAAGCTAAATATTAAATGTCTAATTATTAAAATTATTATGTCAAATCTATACCTACTTAAATATAACTAGACTACTATAAAAAGTATTTATTGCAGCTGTATAGAGGCATTGTCAGAATTAATATTAATCCTCTTAATAGTGTCCTAACTAATAACTAAAAATAATAATGTCCTAACTAATAACTAAAAATAATAATGTCATAACTAATAACTAAGATAATTAATAATGTCATTACAATTGAAAAATATGGTCGTCCTTTAGAGCTTCATCCACAGTATAATAAGCTTTAACAATTAGTATTATTGCAAAGTTAAATTAATAAATTCAGATGAAGGTAGAAGTTAAAAAAGTTAGTTACCGACGTATACCGTGCCGTGATTCATCGGTATTTGTTATTCAATGAAACCTTCGCTATAGATCTAACAATATTCAAAACCGTTTTTATAACGGCTATCACCGCTCTGTATGTACGTATTTATAAGTCTACGCTAAATTTCTAATTGCCTCTGTCACGTGACGGTGATCGGTCGTTCGCCTTTGAACTCTCGCTTTATCCCTAAATTACGACAGATCAATCTTATTTTGTCATCACAAATATTCCATTAAAACAAAATGTGTATTAAATATTTAACAGTTGAAATTGTAAGTTTTCAAATATCAAAATATTTAACACACAAGACAAACTAATCACGGGTCACGAGTCGCAAGCAGACCAACAGGGACAAGATCGAAAGTCATCCGAGTGGACTCCCGCGCGTCGTGGTTCGTGCGAAATTTATCACTAGCTCGAGATCTGGAGATGCCTACTATTGAAGAGTATGTCGTCGGCCTCACTAGACGTATGTTCTGTCGAGCCGACAACGGACACTTCAAGCATCTCCAGAATATCGCTCCGTCTTGCGCACGGCTCCCCAATACGAGACCACTTTCTAGAGAAGTGCTCCTGGGGGTGAGCTGAAATAGTCGAACCTAGATAATAACTAAGATAATAACGGCGCCAAACAATAAAAGTGCATCAATGTGCGGGTGGTTGCCCGCTTAGATCATGCCGGGGAAAACGAGGAAGAAATTTTCCATTAGCCATCCGGGCCTGGACGACCCTACTATCTGTCTGTCACGAGTCCTGCTCGATCATGACGTCATATGTACGCCACTGGGTTTTAAGGAACAACTATGCCAAATTTCATCAAAATCGGTGCAGTAATATATTGTGACAGACAAACATACATAAAGACAAAGCTTATTTTACGTTTAAATCTAAAAGTTAGCGATAACACTCTTCAGTTGGTCGTGGGGTCACATGTTCTGCTCCAATAGTGACTTCATGTCGATCCCTGTGTAGATAGGAAAATTTACGCTAAATTTAATCAAAATCGGCTCAGTAATATAGGCGTGAAGGCCAAATAAACAGATAGACTAATAGCCTATGTTCGTCTCAGTATTATAAAGAAGCATTCTACCAAATTACATCAAAATCGGTACTATAGGCGTAAATGTGAGACCCATATAGATACAGACAGACAAAACTTCTTTCACATTTATAATATTATTATGGATAGAGTAGATAACATAAAATACGAATAAAACAATAACAGAACAAGCAATTAGAATTAACTCACAACCAAAATATTTATATTAATCGAAGCTGTGAAATGTTCTACTTGTAGTTATGTCAAGGTAATGGTAGCCTAGATGCGTAATAAACGCTTTTTAATGGGCAACTAAAATAGTGAATTGTTTTTTATAGAGAATTTTCCCCAACAAAATGTCGCATGTTCATCCTACAAAAGGTCACTGAACGAATAAATAGAATGACGACAATTTTATTGTAATAGGAGCAGACATATTTATGTGGACACGTCGAGTAATTACATGTTTGTTAGAATTAATAATAATAATATATGTATATTTAGAGGCGCGGTGGTGGCTCATCCTACATGGTAAATCCTACAAAGGTCGGTTCAAACCCACCCGGCATGTACCAATAAGAAATACACTTTTCTTACGTACATTTGTCATAGATTTACAAAACCATCGTTCTCGTGCCTCGGAGAGCACGTTAAGCCGTCGGTCCCGGTTCCACTAATACTAACTTGTGGAATCGTTAATAAATTGTCATTAGAAATTGACATCATATCCTCGCCAAGCCGTCTGGCCAGCGTGGCGAGTGTAGGCTAAATTCTCGAGATATATGTTCTGGAAGGTCCATGTCCAGCAGTGGAGGTCTGGGACTCTGTGTTCTAGGGGCTGTAATGATGATGTATATTTTTTGTATGTTAAATAACTTAAAACTAAGCGCACAGGCGAACTTTATGCGTTAAAGCATCTTCAACCAGCTAAACTTTGTAAGATATAACAAATGACAGGCTGAGTGCCAAAAATATAAAATGGTTAAAGCATAATATTATATATATGAATTCATTCTATTTGGTTGCAGTAACAGTATTTGGTTGGGTAGTGAGAGGAGTAGAATTGTAGCTGGTAGTGTTGCCCGAAGCAAGACCAAGACCAAGACTTAGGTCTTGGTCTCTCTCGGTCTTGGTCTTGCGCCAGTCTCGCAAGACTTCTGCAAGACTCTTACTCTGACTCAATATATATTTTAATTTCCAATTGTACTAAAGAAATCTCTATGCGCGATGTGTACTAAACTTAAGAAATATCACAAATAAAGTAAATAATTTAATGTGTCCCGACCAGGAATCAAACCCTGTAACTTCAAGTTTAAATCCACGGAAGTAACCGCTAGACCTCGGAGGCAGTGGGTATAGGTAAGATTTAGGTATACTAAAATAAAATTATTTTTCCAACGAGCTCACGTTCCAAATGCCTAAACGTTATTTTTTTCTTAGGAACAAAAGAAAATCAAAATTACGGACACGACGCTATTAAAATTTATTGAAAACCTAAACCCAAAAATAGTAAACACTTTAGCAAAATTTGGAAAAAAAATCTGTGCAAGAGTCTTGCGAGACTTGCAGTCTCCAAAGACTACCCTAGTCTTGGTCTTGCAAAAATGCAAGATTTTTCTCATCTCTTACCCACACACGATGGACTACGGATGGTGAATCCATAGAATGCTTAGAAATTTGTCTTCTCTGGGCAACTTACAGCTGTAGTACATTTGTGTATTTATGTTTAAATTACAATAGGTGTAGCTATGTACCTGGATATATTTATTTATTTATTTTATTTAAAAAACTTTATTGCACAAAGTACAAAGGCGGACTTAATGCCCGAAGACATTCTCTGACAGCCAAACCTTAGGGACAAATTTGAACAATTATAGGTGCAATCATAGAAATAATAATAATACTATAATTATAAAGGTTAATTTAATAGGATTGATATATACTTACATCCATAGCTGGGCACCGTTAATCAAATAGTTAACTTCGTTAATCGTTAATCCGCTACAAAAAAAGTTAGCTTCGTTAAACGTTAAAGCGTTACATTTCGGAAGAATTAACGGAAGTTAATGTTTATCGTTAATCCGTTAATATGTGTAAAATTGCATTTTTATATCGTTGCGTTAGTTAACTTATAAAACCTGTTGGTTTAGGTTCTGGAAGTTAACAGGTTAATATATAATATAGTCAGAATGAGTTCTTTTTTTTTGTCTTGCCTCGGTTAGAGCCCGCCTTAACAATCTCTTTAAACTGTACGTATTGTGACTCATGTACCCTTCTTACATGTTGTTTCAAATTATTCAGGCTTGATACATGAACTTTTATTTTGGTGTCTTTCGGCAAGCAACGCTTACAAGCAAAAAGTATTTGCTGGCCCGATCTGGATACAAATTCCACATACTCAGTCGAATGTGGCCAAGGATTCTCATCAGGACCGCTGAAATCCGATTCCATGTCTTCCATGATATAGTTTTAATTACTACACTGCACAGTACACTTTTCTATCTAACTAATTACACTGCACTCTTTTTTATTAATACGCAAATTATCACTGACAGTAATTTATAATAACAACAAACACAACACTCGTCACTCTAAGCACTGGCGCTAGTACTTCGCAGTTTTCTTACTCGCACGCGCCGGCAAAATATATCTAGTTTTGTTTTTGTCTCACGCGCCGCCGCGCCCGGCACTTGTCGTTTCATACTTGTCTGAACCTGTTTTTCGCGCCACACCGCGGTGCCGTACGGTAAATAGTGGCCCTGATAAGAACCTTAAAAAGGAAGGAGCGAGTGTGGCGCAAATGGAGAACATATGGCGGCTTAGCGGACTACTCGGAATTCTCTTTGTTAAGAGCCCGAGCCAAGAAACAGATCACACAGTGTCACAGATCTTATATAAGTAATGTCGAAAACTCCCTGACCACTAACTCAAAATTCTATTGGCAATATGTGTCCTCCTTAAAATCTACCCCTTCAGGATACCCTAGAATCATGACACTGGGTGATCGCATAGCAGATAGCCCGTCGACCATAAGTCAACTGTTTTCCGAAAACTTTGCTTCCGTGTTTGAGCCTCGCTCTTCTATCGACTATAATCATTTCAACTCAATTCAACCAAAAACGAGTGCTAATCTTATCTGTGATATCCGCATCCACATTGACGACATATACAAAGCTCTGACAGACATTGACACGACAAAGGGACCAGGACCAGACAAAATATCTCCATTTTTTTTAAAATATACCAAACGTTACATAGCCCTTCCACTTTGTCTACTATTTAATACATGCCTTCGCGAGGGAGTATTTCCTGAAGTGTGGAAAATTGGCCATATCTGTCCTATACATAAATCGGGTAGCACGAAGAAGGTGGAGAACTATCGTCCGATCTCCATCCTGTCTACGATTCCCAAACTTATGGAAAAACTGGTGCACGGTTACATTTATCCAGTGGTTGCCAACAATATTACCACTCACCAACATGGGTTTGTGCGGGATAAATCGACAGTGACCAACCTGATGGAGTTCTCTAACTTTATCTTCCAGAATCTGGATAAAAACCAGCAAATTGACGTCATCTATACCGACTTCCGGAAAGCTTTTGACAAGGTCGACCATCTATTATTGTTACAAAAGCTAGCCTTTAATGGCATAAAAGGTAATCTATTAAGATGGTTTATATCCTACCTTACCAACAGGCGTCAATTTGTAATAATTAATGGCTATATGTCCGAACCTACAATTGTTACATCAGGCGTGGTCCAAGGATCCACTTTAGGACCCTTACAATATGTGTTATTTATAAACGACATTACAAGTTGCTTCCATCATTGTAAGTTTTTAATGTTTGCAGACGACCTGAAAGTGTACAGCACAATTACATCGAAATTAGACTGTGAGAGGGTGCAACAGGATCTGGACCGACTTGACGACTATTGTCTGACCAATAAAACCTACTTAGCCTACGACAAATGCCAGCAAATCACATTTACCAGGAAACATAATGTAATAAACCATAATTATAACATAGGTATAGGCAATATTCTAAAATCGGTAAACGTAGTACGCGACCTGGGAGTGTACTTTGACAGCAAATTAATTTTTGATAAACACGTAGAGCACATATGTACTAAAGCTTACCAGATGACAGGTTTTGTATTTCGGACGTGTAAAGCTTTTAGAAAGGTATCTACATGTAGGATTCTTTTTTGCACACTCGTACGATCGCAGCTGGAGTATGCGTCCTCTATATGGGACCCATACTACAACGTATACAAAGACAAAATTGAGATGGTGCAGAAGAAATTCCTCAGAGGTCTCCATCGTAGATTCGGATCCGAATACCTATCCTACGAAAAACTGTGCACACACTACAGACTGATGTCGCTTACTGACCGAAGACTTGTGACTGACATGACAGTGTTGCATGGCATTTGTCGTGGTCTATTTAGTTGCCCGACTTTGACTGAAAGTATATG
This sequence comes from Tinea semifulvella, assembly GCA_910589645.1. NCBI lineage: Eukaryota > Metazoa > Arthropoda > Insecta > Lepidoptera > Tineidae > Tinea > Tinea semifulvella. The sequence goes on along the minus strand of OU342592.1, from coordinate 12,027,362 downwards.
TTACAGTGCCCCCTCGAGGCAGACTCGTTCCAGGGACCTTTTCTATATCACCCGCACACGCACAGTCGCCGGTCTCCGCGCACCAGTACGCCGAATGTGCGAGACGTACAACAGTCAATTATTAGACGTCGATATATTTAGCAATTCTCGCGCCGCATTTAAGGCCAAAATAAAGAAGCTGTTGTTGTCGGTTTAGCTCGCTGGGTGGGGTTTGCTTCGGAGTTCATTGATAGTTCCCTAAATTCGAACACTGCAATTGTATTATCCATTATACCTGGCCAAGGTATATGTAGTACTAACGTATCTAAAAATATAAATGGTGCAATATTGTCCACAGTGGGAAATATTTTGGTGGCGGGTATAATTCTAATAGCTCCTACTGTATTGTTTCTTAATTGTTCTTATACTGCCTGTCTCTGTTCTTTCTCTTCGAATAAATAAATAAATAAATAAATTGGATTAACGATTAACGGACTTCTGCATATTAACGGAAGTTAACGTGTCCGTTAACATTTTTAAAAGTTAACTCGTTAATCAACATGTTAACTTCGTTAATTAACGATTAACGGATTAACGAGTTAATGTCCAGCTATGCTTACATCATATATATAATTATAAGACTATCTACAAAAAGAAATGAGATGCCATCATAACATAACTTAAAATATAAAAACAAGCCTCGCAACTCAGTTCTTTTACCGTAAAAAGTTGTGAGATGCATATACCAAGTCGGTTAATTTATTTAGTTCTGTCTTAAGTTTTCTAACCTAACAACATCTAATAGTGACCATATCAATATTGAAACACTTATATATTTTAAATAAATAGATTGACTTGGCAATCGTACTAAACATTATATGTATTACTTGTGAGAACACTGTGTTTTCATGCTGTTTTTAGCAGGTAGAATAATATGGTGACCCAAAAATATGTGCAACGAAAATACATTTTTTTCTTGGAATATTAAAGGTTACGTGAAAATATATTTAAATATATACTCACAACTTTAACATTTTTTTTTTGATAGACTGAATAGTTTCTCTGGGACACTATAAAAAGTATTTTTCACCCTTTAAACTGCCTCCGTGGTCTAGCGGTTAAGTCCGTGGATTTAGACTCGGAGGTACCGGGTTCGATTCCTGGTCGGGAAACAAAAATATTTATTTATGTAAAGGTATTTATTGACATAATATTTAATTTATTTGTGATATTCCTCGAGTTTGGTACGCTGGAGACATCGACGAGCTGGCCACTTGTCATGATTGGCTTATAGTAAAGTTGCCTAAATGTGAATCCGCTTATTTATAAGCGTGGTTTCTGACCACCCCGAAAGGGAAACGGTCGTGATGATACTGTTTAAAGTACACCCTCGTAACTCGAATCGACTTATTGTGCTGTATTTCCTTTCTATTTCAATTATTCACATGTGTTATGTGAAAAAAAACATTGGTCTATTAAATTAATGTTCGATATCAATTCCTCGAACAGGCAGAAGTATATTCTCGAAAAAAATTAATGTTTATAGAAAAAAACTCGACTCTGTCTTGTTTGTCCGTATGCAGGTCTTTGGTAGATGGCACATATGTCCTTTTATCCTTTGTAATAAAGCTCAAATTTTAACGTGAAATTATCTGACAGTACGCGTTTAGTACCAGGAATCTCCAATTAAGCCAACATTAAACGTTTTAAAACTATTTTAAGTAAAGTAAAGATGGTGTTTTAATGCAGGATGGACACGTAAACATGTTTATTTTTACCAAAATTTTCAACATACATATCTTCACGCCAAATCCCTTGCGGGGTAGGCAGAGACAATTGAACGCCACTTGTCACGATCACGACATACCTCTTTCGCTTCTTCGACATTCATCAACCTTTTTATGCCCGTTTGTTTTGATGGATTTTAATAATAATATATATTCAATTTAATAGATAATTACAATCCATTTTTGTTAGTATACCTATCACTATGTTAGTAACAATGGCTTACATTAAAGTTAGTAGGTAAACTAAAATTTTATGTTAGTGGCTTACTTATTTGTCTGTATACTTATTAATGTTATTTATATTTATTAATGCACCTTCAGCTATTGTTTTATTTATTTGATCGTGATAGGTAAGTCTTGGTCTGCCAGGGCCTCTTTTACCCACAACTTTCGCATTATATATCTGGTTCGTCAATCACTCTTCACTCATCCTTTCAACATGTCCGAACCATCGGAGCATGCCTTTACTTATTTTTGTCACTATGCTTTTTTTTAATACCTTCCCTTTAGCGTATTTCGTCATTACGTATGCGGTCCGTCAAAGTGACGCCGCATATCCGACGCATCGACCACATCTCTAGAGTTTCATCATCAATCTTTATCGTCACAGTTGCCATCCTTCTTCTTTCAAACACTAGTACCTTGGTTTTTCTTGCATTGAAAAATTTTCAACATATTTTGTTTAAACTAACGAACCGAGACTTGATCTCGGTCTCAACGCGAATTATGTATACTGGCAGTTTGACCAGGCTTCGCCCATGCATTTAATACAGTGGTTGTCTGAAAAACCTTCAAGTGGCCGTAGGAAGATACCCGAATACATTCTCTATGTACCTATGTTAACAACACATCTTTCTTTAACCCATGCGTTAGCGAGAATGTGTCGCACCTACAATAGAGTGGTTAGCTTGCGACCTGATATTGATGTTTTTGACAGTGGTTTTGCAGCGTATAAAAAGTCCATTACCACAGATCTCCTCTGCTTATTTGAATCATATTGCCTTTAATCTTTTGTTAAATCATTGTTATGTTACCTGTATCTATGTTGTGCATGTATATTTTGTTAAAAAACGGATTTGTATTTATGTAAGGAATTATTTGATTGTTAAATAAATAAATATACCTAGGCCCAAGGAATTTATCTAGCAATTATTCGTAAAATCGTTTAAGTAGTATAGACAAATAATTAACGCCCGTGTTAATGTCAAACTACTAAGCGTATGCGTAGGTATGTTTTATTTTGTAAATCTGATATAGCTAAGTTTTCCTTGCGGAGTATTTATTTATTTATTTATTACAAAAACCATTACATTACAGAAATATAATATAGGTATACCTTATAACTAACACATTAGCCATACATGGCTTTACTTTATATAAATAGTACTTATTGGTGGAAATGAAACTAAACTAAACTAAAACTAGACAACAATAAAGTCACTCGTAAGAGGACAAAATACAGTAAATAGTTATGGATGCGCGAGTGCATGTGTGTTATGTTAGTGTACAGTATTCCCAAATTAATAATGCACATACAGATCTTCGCTAATTGTCGTATTCCCGGAAACACCCGAATCATTGAATCGTAAGAGCCTAAAAATTGCACTTGCATTTTGCACCTTGTTCGAAAGAAATAGAAGTCAATATCATGTGTACACAATCGAAAACAATTCGGGCGGTCGGTGACTGCATGTGTTCTCTCTGAGTGGAATTATATAGAGCTGATATTACACACCGTTCTTGGTTTTGTTTTCAAAGGTGAATTTAATTTCAACTTTAATTATCTTATTCAACTTTAAATAGTTTATTTTGTAAAATAGGAAAACGTACTAACAACTAGCACAAAACACATAATTCTACTAAATTATGCATGAAGAAAATGCACTTAACCACTCTATATACATATCGTCTTCCGACGCTCGGGGAATACGACCGTTGCCGAACAGTGACGAAGATTTCTATGCGCATTATCACTTTGGGAGAACTGTACCTATGTGTTGTGCTAGTGTGTACGTGTTTGTGTGTGTATGGTGATGTAAGTGTGATATACTTAAATATTGTGCGTATTTGTTTTATCTTATGTATTACAACCTGTTTGGCATCAAATAAATTGTGTATTATTTTATCATATATCAAATTAAACACCTTTTGAACTACTCCGCATTATTAAATATATCCTTAAATTTAGAATTCGTAGTATTTTTTCTAATTTTACTATAATCATTTATTTATAAATTTTATTTTATTTTATTTATAAAATTTATTTTATTTTATTTTACTAGTAAAGTACTTAAGTAAAGTAGTAGGAGTAAAATCCAACAAATCTAAAACCATGAAAATCTGTCCAGCCGTTCTCGAGTTATAAGTGTTCTAACAAACCCGAATTTGTTTTATATATTAAGATTAAATATGATGGGGCAATAGTAAAGTTGGCTAAATTTGAACTCGCTTCTTTGAAAGCGTGGTTTAGGACCACCTCGAAAGCGACACGGTCGTAAAAGTAAAGTAAAGTATCATCACGACCGTTTCCTTTTCGGGGTGGTCAGAAACCAGGCTTATAAATAAGCAGATTCACATTTAGCCAACTTTACTATAGGCCAATCATGACAAGTGGCAAGCTCGTCGATGTCTCCAGCGTACCAAACTCGAGAAATATCACAAATAAATTAAGTATTAATTAAATGTATTTATTTACATTAATAAATATTATTGTGTCCCGACCAGGAATCGAACCCGGTACCTCCTAGTCTAAATCCACGGACTTAACCGCTAGACCATGGAGGCAGTCGTGATGGTACTTTTTACTTTTTTTATATTAACTTTATTATATCTTTATTATAGGTAGGACTTATATTGAAATTTTAAATGATAATTGCTGCTTACCAGGTTAAAATCGTTATAGATCCTAAATGGTCACTCTAAATGAAAAATGATAAGAAAAATTTCAACATGATTTTCAAACTTTGACCGCCTCCGTGGTCTAGTGGTTACGAACGTTGCCGTGAACTCGGGAGGTCGTGGGTTTGATTCCCACCGGGGGCAAGTTGTACATTGTATAATTTGTCTCGGTCTGGGTGTTTATATGTATATATATACAAAAAAAAGTATTTATCAACCATCTAGTTTCCGTAACACAAGCCTCGTAGCTTATACCACGGAAATGAGATGGCGCTGTGTGACCTGTCTGGAAATATCTATTTATTTATTATAAATATCTAGTCGACGATATCTCACTTAATATAGTTGGTCGACATTCTTTTTTTTATTGTCCACAAGATGGCGTCCGGTTGTCACCTTAATGAAATTATGTCATATCTTCAGTGACACTCGCGCGATGAAGAATGATTAAAATCGGCCTACGCCGTATAGTCTCCAGTGTGCCACAAAGTAATAAACATACATATATACATACATACAGCTGATAAACACATAACCCTTCTTTGCGTCGCGCAGTTGGGTAAAAAATATGTACTTTTAAAAAAAAGCAGTCATCTTTCGGACGTGTTGATAAATTAAATTGGTTCGGAAAAACAAGCTAGTACGCGCGTTGGTTAAAACATATTATAAGCTATAAATCTATTTCGTGAGGCGCCTTCAAAGTGCACCTTATCTTTCTAGAGTTAAGATAAGCGTTTGCTTAGCAAAGGGTATACAATCCAGCCTAAGATTTAATATCTAATTCTATCCTTCGCTCGAGGTATCATTATTGCCAGTTACCATCTTTGGCGATCAGCCAATAAATTGGAAAGAAATAAGCAAAAGTAATGCGAATATTTTTCCATATTATTTTTTTATGGAGAAAACGTTAAATTACAGCGAATCGCTATCATCTTAGTCTGAGTGTCTACACTGAAATTACAAATATACAAAAAACACATCTCATACAATTATATATCATTAAAAAGTACAAAGTATAATCAGGACCCTTTCCCTTTCGGGGTGGTCGGAAACCACGCTTATAAAGAAACGGATTCACATTTAGACATTCGTACAAATCCACCGTTGGATTGTTGTTGGAACGCACCAAACCTTTGGTTATAAGGCCGGTAATAGTAAGTGAATAACCGTTGGTGCAATGTTTATATGCAAAGTCGTAGATTTGCACGTGCGTACCCTTAGCGTAGCGTAGCACTGTATCGTTTTAATAATGTCTACATGAACGATTAGACTGCCTTCAATTAGACTGTTGCTGTACAAAGCACAGACACACATTCTCACCTTTGGGATGGTTCCGCCAAGTACCTCACAGATGCTCTCAATGTCCTAGAGAGGCGAGCTGTTCGATTTGTGGACAATGCCACTATATCTGGAACTCTCGAACTGCAACTTCGCCGAGATGTGGCTTCTCTGAGTGTGTTCTACCGGCTATATTATGGTGAGTGCTACGGTAAAGTCTATAACCTAATCTCTCCCTCTCCATTCCGCAACCGAACCACACGCACAGGTCAGAATATGCACCCACATACCGTAGTCACCATCCCTTAGCGTACGTATAAAGTTGGGGATTCGTACATCTGTCGCACGATAAAGATGTGGAATGCTCTTCCAGCCTCTGTGTTTCAACTTTCCTATAACTTACTCCAAAAAGCATCTAGTCAAGCCGGCATAGTGTTAGGGACTGATGTCAGTCATGAGTGTCTGACTTCACTTGCTAACATTCATGGACCTTCTTGGCCCCAAAGTCACATGTCGTGCTAGTATGAAAAACAAAACGCCGCGGCCAACCGTACGCACTGACTGGTCAGGCATTTTACTATTAGGCGATTCGCTAAAATAACAATGTCAAGTTCTTGTCAAGCTTCCAATCATTAACCTGAATTGACATATCAAACATGTATTATTTTACGAAACTCATTTAACAGTTCAACTGATTGATTGTCTTGAAAATATTTTTTTAGACCACACAAGACACAATAGATTCAAAATGTTTGATACTTTTAGGTTAGATAGGTTTAGTAATAAGAATATATACACTTAATTATTTCGATCAAAAAAAATATAATTATTTACTATTTAGTTAAAGTTAAGTAAGTTTAGAGTAGGCCCCTGATTTGACAATCAAAACCTTCCAAGGTTGCTCAGATTACCCAATACAGATAAAACTTCATATTTTTTTGACTAATGACTTTACCACGCTATCATGTGCACGTTAAACGAAAAAAGGCCGGAAAAAATTACTTAGAAGTAGAGTTTTTGATAAAATGTACATACATGTTCGACATGATTGATTACACTGACCTTATTTTCATAGTACATGTGATCTCGCGCTCGCAGAATGGAATCAAGTGACATCAGTTACCGACGAATGACATCGTCGCTATGCCTGACAAGTTCCATATGTAATTTTTGTAATTATTTGGGAACAACACGCGGTATTAGAACTTAAGCGACGATGCAGTATTTGCATATATTATTAATACTATTTGTGTCCCGACCAGGAATCGAACCCGGTACCTCTGAGTGTAAATCCACGGACTTAACCGCTAGATCACGGAGGCAGTATATTAGTATTAGTATAAATAATATTAGTATAATATATATATAGAAACCACAATTATACTAATATTATTTATACTAATACTAATATACTGCCTGCGTGGTCTAGCGGATAAGTCCGTGGATTTAGACCAGGAATCGAACCCGGTACCTCCGAGTCTAAATCCACGGACTTAACCGCTAGACCACGGAGGCAGTCAAGTGAAATTTTAAGAAGTATGTAATTCCTCGCCAAGCCGTCTGGCCAGCGTGGCGAGTGTATGCCAAATTCTCCAGTTCTGGAAGGCCCATCTCCAGCAGTGGAGGTCAAGGACGCTGTGTTCTAGGGGCTGTAATAAAAAAAAAATTGGTAGATCGCACAGTGTTTCGTCAAAAATCTTGGGTCTAGTCAAGTCGACCACCCCTGCTATATACTAATTATAATATAACCTTGCTATAATGTTAATTAAACTTGTACATAAGGAGACGTCTAATAATACACGTATGTCTGGAAGATTAATTTAATATCTAGGTATATTCTAGATATTCTGCGGAGTCTATTATTTTAAAGGTGACAGTGTCCGTGCTAATATCAACTCTACTTGTAGAAGCTTCAATTAGTTAACAGATTTTTATATAACTATATAATATATATATATAGTTATGAATAAATTTAGAGGTTCACACAAGTAGCATTTAGTTTTTGTACAAATATGTAGCGAAAATAAAGAGAAACGCACTGCCGACAGACAACCCAAACCCATAAATATATACACTTAAACCCATATAAGCCCGGGCCACCTGCCAGCAACACGCCCCTCCCCACCCCACCACAGAACTATATATGTATACGTATTTGTATCCTAAATTTAGTTAACAATAGATAGTAGGATACATGAGACATATCTGCAATATTAACCCACTATATGCCCAATCACAAGTTATCATTGTTCAATTTACCAATATTAGTATTAATTAAATCAAAACTAAAGAAAGCTTTACTGGGAATATGTTATTATTCAATTGTCGATTTTCTCACATTTGACATAAATTATATATATATATATATAAACTAGAACACTAATTACATATTTTCTTTTGTGTTTGTATTGTAATCGTATTAATTTTAATGCATTATTTTAAACAAAAAATTTGAATTTATTTTAATATAGTAATAGCACGACATGTGACCTTGGGCCCACCTGATGGTAAGTGGCGCGCAAGGTCCATGAATGTTAGCAACTGAAGTCAGACACTCATAACTGCCATCAGTCCCTAACACTATGCCGGCTTGACTAGATGCTTTTTCACGCTTCGCTTGAAGGACTCCAAGTTATAGGAAAGTGAAAACACAGAGGCTGGAAGAGCATTCCACATCTTTATCGTACGACAGATGTATGAGTCCCCAAATTCATACGTACCCAAAGGGATGGTCAATACGGTATGTGGGTGTATATGTATAAAGTATAGCTGAACGAATAAACTACTGAATACTTAAATAATATATGTATGTACTTATACTTAAGGATTAATAAATGATTTGATTTGATACGGTTGGCGTTTAAAGAAATTAGTGGTGGGTGGTTGTCAATTTTTATGAAGCTTACAATATTAGTTCTCCTTGAAAGTAAAAATTGGCATTTGACATCATTGCAAATGGCACATATTTTCTACGAGAACAACAAATAGGTGTTAGGCGGACTGATGGTGGTAATTTACCCATTCTGATGGGGCGGGGATGTATCCACCGTTCGTGCCGATAAACCCAGTGAAGTGTATCCACACGTTTTGGAATCAGGCTCGAATTACCCTTATGCCCAGTCAAGCCGGCATAGTGTTAGGGACTAATGTCAGTCATGAGTGTCTGATTCCAGTTGCTAAAATTTATGGACCTTGCACGCTATTTACCATCAGGTAGTAAGGTATAAAATCGATTAAGCTGTTAACCTATTTAAAATTCGAAATATTTTATGATATGTCTGTTTATTTATTTTTTATAAAATAATAAAAATAAATAAGTATTATACGAGTATCGTAGTCAAGCAGCATTTGTAGTCGTCTCCATCGTTGTTCGTAGAATGTACGTCGGGAAAAACACTCTCTTACACTATTTATTTAAATAAAATGAGTGGTTTCTAACCATCCCGATAGGGATTACGGTTGTTATGATACTTTCCTTAATTACATTTTTTTTTTGCTATCACAAACCTATATCGTAGTCAAGCAGCTTTCGTAGTCGTCTAAATCGTAGTTCGTAGAATGTACGTCGGCAGAAATTAATCTAGCTCTTTAAAAAAAACGTTTTTTCTAACCACCTCGATAAGGGATACAGCTGTGATGATACTTTATTATATATAGTACCTTAATTATTAATGTAACATTAGGAATGTCAAAAGGAATTATGAATTAGGTTTTCTGATGACGGATCGGGTGTTAATGATCTACCCACTGCCATAGATGATTTGTAAGGCAAGCACACACACTGCTCGCACTAGGTTTTAATAAAAATTTAAAGTAAAGTAAAGTATCATCACGACCATTTCCCTTTCGAGGTAAGCACTTGAAACCACGCTTATTAAAAAAGCGGATACAAAATTAGCCAACTTACTATAGGCCCATCATGATAAGTGGCAAGCTCGCCTATGTAGCTTACCAAACTCGAGAAATATCACAAAAGAATATATTCATTGATCAGAAAAAAATATTTACAAAATATAAAATTAAATTAATATTAATACGGATAGGGATATAAGTCCCGTCCGCGTGGAATAGTGGCAAGAACGCTGGCTGCATTTCCCCGCTGAATTGCAATACTGATTCTTTGGGCGATGAAAGAGCCAGACCTCTTGTCACCGGACGACAAGACGCGGTGTTACGTCTTTTAAAAACTTTTTTGCGCTTGGACACCATCGGCCCATAGTTTATAAAGCAAACGGCACACGGGCACGGCTTGCCGGATTCCGCAATTTCCGCCGCGGACCCCGAGCACGTCCCTGTTTCCAAAGGAGCAACGTCATTCTATCGGGTGTCTTCCATCACCTTGGATTATTCCAGCAAGCTCCAGAAGAGCTGGAACCTCGATGATGACTAGAGCCCTTTTAAAAGTATCATTGGCGGGAAAATCAACCTCACTTTTCGCCCAGGAACTCCAAGACGATCGAGATATTTTTCATAAAAGTTGAGATAGGTTCACAGACGATGTGTTTATTAATTAATTGCACTGAGCTTTGTATATTTCATATAATTTTATTTTAATTTAATTAGCAAATTTATATTGCATTTTAGGCATGTGTAAAGTGTATGGCATCCTTAACACATTACGAGTAAAGTGTGCATGTTTGCTGTCACATTTGTGAAATTATTATAAAGATTAATAACCGAGTTCTTCGCGCCATTTTTCACAGACATGTCAAGTGCAGGTTTTTGTTTTGTAAATTACTTTTCTGTGGATATTGTTAGTCAAAAGTGGTGTTGTTTAGTTTAATAATGTGTTACAATGTGAATAATTATGGAAAACGATAAATTGGACTTTATATATAGAGCACAAGTTAAAGTTATTTTTTTGCGATTTTCCCGGGCTGTGAACTCCTTTATTATACCCGATGTGTTTGGGCTGTAATGCTGCGAGTAACTCCAAGAAAAGCATCAAATTCTGCACATCTGGAATTTAACTCATAAGGAAGAAAGATATCTTACGTCAGACTTGGCTGTATGGGTTAGACCTTCCCTTTCACCTTATTCATCATCCATTGGGAGAAGATAACACAAACAAGATTAATAACCGCACAGCGAGCCTCTGATATAATCATTACATTCATCGTTACAGCCCCTAGAACACAGCGTCCCAGACCTCCACTGCTGGAGATGGGCCTTTCAGAACATATATCTGGAGAATTTGACCTACACTTGCTATGCTGGCCAGACGGCTTGGCGAGGCTATGATGTCAATTTTAAATGACAATGTATTAACGATTCCACAAATTGGTATTAGTGGAACCGGGACTGACGGCTTAACGTGCTCTCCGAGGCACGGGAACGGTGGTTTTGTAAATCTATGACAAATGTACGTAAGAAAAGTGTATTTCTCATTGGTACATGCCGGGTGAGTTTGAACCGACCTTTGTAAGATTTAAGGAACGCGTTCTTACAACCGAGCCACCACCGCGCCATAATGATATGTATTTATTAATTTTCGTTGGTTAGGTAGGTTCCATATTTCTACGTAACTTGTTATTACATTTAGGTATAAACAGATAGGTTCCATATTTCTACGTAACTTGTTATTACATTTAGGTATAAACAGATAGGTTCCATATTTCTACGTAACTTGTTATTACATTTAGGTATAAACAGATAGGTTCCATATTTCTACGTAACTTGTTATTACATTTAGGTATAAACAGATAGGTTCCATATTTCTACGTAACTTGTTATACATACATACATACATATACATACATATCTTCACGCCAAATCCCTTGCGGGGTAGGCAGAGACAATTGAGCGCCACTTGTCACGATCACGACATACCTCTTTCGCTTCTTCGACATTCATCAACCTCTTCATACATGCCCTCTTGTTTCGATGGCTTTTTAATTCACCTTCAGCTAATGTTTTATTTATTTGATCATGATAGGCAAGTCTTGGTCTGCCAGGGCCTCTTTTACCCACAACTTTCGCATTATATATCTGGTTCGTCAATCTCTCTTCGCTCATCCTTTCGACATGCCCGAACCATCGGAGCATGCCTTTCTTTATTTTTGTACCTATGCTTTCTTTTATACCTACCCTTTTGCGTATTTCGTTATTACGTATACGGTCCATCAAAGTTACGCCGCATATCCGACGTAAAGACCTCATTTCTACTGCATTAACTCTACTCTCATGCGTATTCTGACATATCCACGTCTCGCTTCCATACATAAGTGTTGGTATTAGCATGGCATTGTGTATGGCGAGTCGAGCTTTATCACTGACATTTCGACTGGCGATCAGTGACCCCAGGGCCCCATTAACACTATTTCCCGCGTTCACTCTTCTTTCAACATCCCTATCATACTTCCCATCCGCAGTGAAAACACTGCCCAGATATATAATTTCATTTACCTGTTCTAGCGTTTCATCATCAATCTTTATCGTCAAGGTTGTCATCCTTCTTCTTTCAAACACTAGTACCTTGGTTTTTCTCGCATTTAAACGGAGTCCTTTTTCTGCACATCCCTCTTTCATTTCTGTGACTAGTGATTGCAATTGTTGTTCGGACGATGCCATAAGAACAGCATCATCTGCATAAAGCAGGCAGTTCACCACAAGATCACCCATTTTTATCCCACAGTCACTCTCCCTTACTCTTTTTAGGCATTTGTCGAGATATAAAGTGAATAATCTGGCGGACAGCACGCAGCCTTGTTTGACGCCCATTTGGGATTCAAAGCAAGGCGACATACCTCCCTCCACCCGCACACAAGCTTTACAGCCCTTGTACAGGGACTGTATAGCCTGTAGCAGTTTGTCATCCACTTCATACTCCGGCAATATGTCCCAAAGCTTCTTTCTTACAACTCTATCAAAAGCCTTCTCCAAATCCACAAAAGCACAGAAAACTTTCTGGTTTAAGGCCAAAAACTTATCTGTGATATTGCGGAGCGAGAAGACTTGGTCAGTGCATCCTCTTCCAGGTCTAAAGCCTCCTTGTGCCTCCCATAAAAGACCTTCTGTCTTCTCTTGCAGGCGTTTCGTGAGAATCTTGCCATACATCTTGCTCGCCAAACTGATCAAACTAATCGCTCGGTAGTTGGCACAGTCCAATCTAGATCCTTTACCTTTGTACAAAGGAACGATGACTGATTGCTGCCAGTCCTCCGGTACTCTTCCCGCCTGCCAGCAAAGGTTGCATAGTAGGTGGAAAGCGTTCCAGACCGGTATACCTCCGTATTTGATCATTTCGGCGAGCACTCGATCTTTTCCCGCTGCTTTGCCACATTTCAGGCTTCTAATTGCCGATTGCAATTCTTGCACACTTGTTATACATTTAGGTATAAACAGATAGGTTCCATATTTTTACGTAACTTGTTATACATTTAGGTATAAACAGATAGGTTCCATATTTCTACGTAACTTGTTATTACATTTATGTATAAACAGATAGGTTCCATATTTCTACGTAACTTGTTATTACATTTAGGTATAAACAGATAGGTTCCATATTTCTACGTAACTTGTTATACATTTAGGTATAAACAGATAGGTTCCATATTTCTACGTAACTTGTTATTACATTTAGGTATAAACAGATAGGTTCCATATTTCTACGTAACTTGTTATACATTTAGGTATAAACAGATAGGTTCCATATTTCTACGTAACTTGTTATACATTTAGGTATAAACAGATAGGTTCCATATTTCTACGTAACTTGTTATTACATTTAGGTATAAACAGATAGGTTCCATATTTCTACGTAACTTGTTATTACATTTAGGTATAAACAGATAGGTTCCATATTTCTACGTAACTTGTTATTACATTTAGGTATAAACAGATAGGTTCCATATTTCTACGTTACTTGTTATACATTTAGGTATAAACAGATAGGTTCCATATTTCTACGTAACTTGTTATTACATTTAGGTATAAACAGATAGGTTCCATATTTCTACGTAACTTGTTTTACATTTAGGTATAAACAGATAGGTTCCATATTTCTACGTAACTTATTATTACATTTAGGTATAAACAGATAGGTTCCATATTTCTACGTAACTTGTTATTACATTTAGGTATAAACAGATAGGTTCCATATTTCTACGTAACTTGTTATACATTTAGGTATAAACAGATAGGTTCCATATTTCTACGTAACTTGTTATACATTTAGGTATAAACAGATAGGTTCCATATTTCTACGTAACTTGTTATTACATTTAGGTATAAACAGATAGGTTCCATATTTCTACGTAACTTGTTATACATTTAGGTATAAACAGATAGGTTCCATATTTCTACGTAACTTGTTATTACATTTAGGTATAAACAGATAGGTTCCATATTTCTACGTAACTTGTTATACATTTAGGTATAAACAGATAGGTTCCATATTTCTACGTAACTTGTTATACATTTAGGTATAAACAGATAGGTTCCATATTTCTACGTAACTTGTTATTACATTTATGTATAAACAGATAGGTTCCATATTTCTACGTAACTTGTTATTACATTTAGGTATAAACAGATAGGTTCCATATTTCTACGTAACTTGTTATTACATTTAGGTATAAACAGATAGGTTCCATATTTCTACGTAACTTGTTATACATTTAGGTATAAACAGATAGGTTCCATATTTCTACGTAACTTGTTATACATTTAGGTATAAACAGATAGGTTCCATATTTCTACGTAACTTGTTATTACATTTAGGTATAAACAGATAGGTTCCATATTTCTACGTAACTTGTTATACATTTAGGTATATTGGAGGATGCTCCGGAGGATGCAGGAATTGGTGGAAATAAAACCAGCTATCTTTTTGTTGCCCTAGCAACCACCAAACAATATATTTATTTTACTTATCCTAATGTCTTGTCGTAAATTGCTTTCTGCCTAATACATAATATTTATACAGTAGACGCTACACCACCCCCCCACGGAGAAACGAAGTGGAAAAAAAAAAAAAAGGAGATTGGCTGCCAAACGTTATTTACCAATTGTTGAAGTACCGCGCCAATCTGTGTGCTGGATGCATCTGTAAACAATCCGAGTTGTGCTTGTACGTTTGGGTGTGCTAGGAGTGTCGCAGTGGAGAGGCTCTCTTTGCAGGCTGTAAAACAGTTCTCTAATTCCGGAGTCCATGCGAAAGGTTTAGCACCCTTATCTTTAGTTAAAGTTAAAGCATTTATAAGTGGGGCCTGAAGTTCTGCGGCCTTGGGTAGGAATTTTCTGTAGTAATTCATCATACCCAAAAACCGTCGCACCCCTTGGATTGTCTTGGGTAGTGGGAAACTTTGAAGTACCTCGATGCGTTCAGGTGGAGGTTTGGTTCCAGCCTCACTGATATGGAAACCCAGAAAAATTGCTTCCTGTACCCCAAATTTACACTTGGAAGGGTTGATAACAACACCATATTTAAGCAAGCGCTGAAACAGAAGACGGAGGTGATGAGCATGTTGGACTGGATCCTTTGAAAATATCAGAATGTCATCTACATAAGCATAACAGAATTCCAGGCCCTGCACCACTTCATCTATGAAGCGCTGGAAAGTCTGACCCGCATTCCGCAACCCAAACGCCATATGCTTATGCATATGTTTGTTGCTAATGGAACTCAAAAAGGCCAAACGGTGTTATTATAGCAGTTTTACAAATATCCTCATCATGTACCGGTATCTGTTGATAGGCTTTCACCAGGTCAACAGTGCTGAATATGGTAGAACCAGAAATGGCTTGGTTGAAGTCCCCGATATGACGGACGGGGTAGCGGTCCGGTACAGTCCTTGCATTCAAAGCACGGTAATCTCCACAAGGTCGCCAGGTGGAGTCCTTTTTTAAAGCAAGGTGTAGTGGTGAGGACCAGGCACTGCTGGATTGTCTCGCTGTTCCATGCTGCATCATCTCCGTAAACTCCCTCTTTGCTGCTGCCAACTTCTGTGGTGCAAGCCGTCGTGGCCTGCATGATACAGGTGGGCCGTCTACAGTTTTTATGTAATGAACAGTACTGTGCTTAATGTTACGTGGCACACCAGGAGGTCGTGTGATGTCTGGGAATTCTTTAAGTAGTTCTGCAAAAGGTGAGTCAGTTATATTTACAGATTTAACACTAGGCGAGTCTTTGTTGCTAATGGAAGCTCGCACAAACAGGCCGGTAATTCCATCCCGAAGAAGTTTGTTGCGGCAGTCTGGCAACAAGTTGTAGTATGCCATAAAATCAGATCCAAGTATTGCTGTCTCCACATCAGATACAATAAAATTCCATTTAAATTCACGCCGCAATCCAAAGTTTAGTGATAGTGTTCTGCAACCATAGGTTTTTATTGAGGTACCATTAGCAGCACAAAGTGTGTAACCGGTGTCTTGGCAACGCTGATCAGTCAATAGCCGTCGAGGGTAACAGCACACGTCCGACCCTGTATCCAACAGAAATGGCACCCTAGTGGTAACCTCAGTGACGAATAAACGGCGACTGATACTATTTACATTACAGCCAGCTGTCGCCTCTACTGGCTGCTGTTCCGGTTTTCCGGGACAGCTGGGTTGGTTTGTTGGTTCCACGTGCATGGTGATATGCACTGTCGAGCTTTAGCATGAAACCTTTTGTGGTACCAACATAATGTACCTTGTCTATGTCGAGATGCGGAACGACTACGCTGTTGGCGTGGCTGATGGTGCGAAGATGTCAGTGCAGCCACTTGCATCGTGAGTGCTTCCACACAACCGGTCAATTTGTCTAGAGCTGGGGATGTTGAGCTGGAAGTGGAACATATGTTAGGGGAAAATACGGTCACATCCATAATTTTGTCAGCGAGGGCTTCGGCTTGAGCGAACCAAATTGCAGGTCTGTCTGGCCAAAACGGGGGCAGCTTTACAGCAACCCTACATACCTCGAGCTTAGCGGTCTCCTCCGTTACCGTCGGCGAAGTAGTCGTTGCCAGCAGTTGCTGCTGAAGAGCGGCATTTTCAGCCATTAGTCTGCTGAGTTGCGTGTGTAACTCTTCGTTCATTGTTATGTGTAAGGTGGGAGGTAGAGCGCCTACTACGCCTAAATGAACTAAGCTTAAGATAAATAAAAAAATAATAATATGTAATAAAAATTAAATCAAGTAGGTAACACGCGAAGTGCAGATCCCGTTCTTCAGAAATCGCGTTGTGGTGATGTGGTGTTTCTTCGAGGCTGAAGATGAAGAAGCGACGAAGCGTCCTTGTATTGTCCGAACAGCAGAACTTGAAATTATGTTCCTTGATATGCGACCACGCCAACGAGTAGACCAAAGTCCACGCGACGAATGGTATTTGCGGCGTGCGGGTTTTCAGAAAGAAAAAATAATTCTTCCACCACCTCCGGACGAGTGAAAATTTGACTTTTGTTGTGACGATCACGTCGGGGTCACCAATTTGGAGGATGCTCCGGAGGATGCAGGAATTGGTGGAAATAAAACCAGCTATCTTTTTGTTGCCCTAGCAACCACCAAACAATATATTTATTTTACTTATCCTAATGTCTTGTCGTAAATTGCTTTCTGCCTAATACATAATATTTATACAGTAGACGCTACACCCAGATAGGTTCCATATTTCTACGTAACTTGTTATTACATTTAGGTATAAACAGATAGGTTCCATATTTCTACGTAACTTGTTATACATTTAGGTATAAACAGATAGGTTCCATATTTCTACGTAACTTGTTATACATTTAGGTATAAACAGATAGGTTCCATATTTCTACGTAACTTGTTATTACATTTATGTATAAACAGATAGGTTCCATATTTCTACGTAACTTGTTATTACATTTAGGTATAAACAGATAGGTTCCTTATTTCTACGTAACTTGTTATACATTTAGGTATAAACAGATAGGTTCCATATTTCTACGTAACTTGTTATTACATTTAGGTATAAACAGATAGGTTCCATATTTCTACGTAACTTGTTATACATTTAGGTATAAACAGATAGGTTCCATATTTCTACGTAACTTGTTATACATTTAGGTATAAACAGATAGGTTCCATATTTCTACGTAACTTGTTATACATTTAGGTATAAACAGATAGGTTCCATATTTCTACGTAACTTGTTATTACATTTAGGTATAAACAGATAGGTTCCATATTTCTACGTTACTTGTTATACATTTAGGTATAAACAGATAGGTTCCATATTTCTACGTAACTTGTTATTACATTTATGTATAAGTTTTACATAAAAGTATTATGAATCGTAACTTAGAAATATGCCTACAGGAAAAGAATTAACGCCAGGGCACACCACTCACAATTAGAAATATTAAACAGATATACATATATACATTTAATTAACAATTAGTATCGTTATAATTTGTAAATAAAAAGTGGTCCGTGGTGTAGCGGTTGAGGACGTGGATTTAGGCTCCGAGGTACCGGGTTTGATTCCTGGTCGAGAATAATAAAGGAAAGTATCATCACGAGTCAGAAACGACGCTTATAAAAAAGCATGCATTTACATTTAGCCAGCTTTACTATAGCCCAATCATGACAAGTTTAGTACGCTAGAGACATCGACGAGCTTGCCACTTGCCCTGGTTTGCCTATAGTAATGTTGGCTAAATGTAAATCCGCTTCATAAGCGTTTTTTCTGACCACCCCGCAAGGGATACGGTTGTGATGATACATTACATTATTTTTTAAATAAAAGAAACCCTTCTTTTTAAATTATCCCTTCTTCTCTATTCCGCAACCGAACCACACGCACATGCCAATATATGCACGCACACCCATTCTCCTTTCGTTCCGAGACGCGATAATAGTAACCTAAGCATGCTTAAAGGTGTTCTGAGACGCGCTTAAACTGTTTTGCCAACGCTATGTGACGTCACAAATGACATCATTTCTCGCGCTTAGACTGCTCACGATACCGAGATAGATCGCTCTGAGCGCTGTCACTTGCTTGTCATAATGTCCGGCGCCATTTTCAAGTTAATTTAATATTAGGTTTTCTTTTAAATTATTTAATATTGTAATTCGTTTATACTGTTTGTATATTACTACTAAAACAAATCTATAATTAATATTTAAGTAGGAAGTGACAAAAAAAATGTCTGTAACACGGCAAGTTATTTTAAAAGACTGTTAGTATTCATACTCAAAGATGTGGAATTCGCAATTTATCTTCCATACATTTAAAACAAAAAGTAACATTTACGAATGAAAATGTAATTTAGACCGTTCCGAATTGATATCACGCTCTGAGCATCTAAATCGCGATATTTGATTCGGAACAACGACGGTCAGTGTCATATTCGTTCTAAGCGCTCTGAGCGCGATTCGAAATAAGGGGTCTATAGCTACTATCCCTGCGCGTACATATAAACTTCTACATTTTGTAACACTAAGGAAATTCTCACAAAACTTAATGGGGCTTTCCAGTGTGCCGAGGCCTTTAAGCAAAGAATATTTTCATATAATTTTTCCTTATTCAGCTTAAACTGGTTCGATAAATTTGACATGGAATTTGTAAGATTCAATATGGCTTTAAAGAGAGACAGCGTAAGACATAAAGGTTACCTGACATTTTGTTTACTATAATATAACAAGTAGGTATTACCAATAATAAGTTCAATGACCTCAAATTTCAAGTTCATACCTTGTAAATTACCTAAAATATTTGGTTCAGATTATTAAATAAATGTGAACGATAAAATATTAAAATAGCAATTCTAAACTGATACTAGCACGACATGTGACTTTGCGCCCACTTGATGGTAAGTGGCGCGTGAGGTCCATGAATCAGACACTTATGACTGACATCACTCCCTAACATTATGCCGGCGTTTAAGTCCGTGGATTTCCTAGTCGGGACACAATAATTTATTTGTGATATTTCTCGAGTTAGGTACGATAGAGATATCGACGAGCTTGCGACTTGTGATGTGCCAATAGTAAAGTTGGCTAAATATTTATCAGCTACTTTAAAAAAAGCATGGTTTCTGACCGCCCCGGAAGGGATACGGTCGTGATGACACTATATACATACATTAGTAAAAACGATATATTTAAACGGTGTATCTCGTTATCAGTATGTTAAGAATACCCTAAACTTAAAATTAATGATATTCATAGAATTTCCGCACGAATTTGGGAATCGTTGCACGCTCGATTTGTGAAGGTAAAACGTGCGCGGTTTGTGGCCCAAACCAAACTTGCAACCTTGCTCCCGTCACCTTTATCCCCTGTCTAAAAACAGGGTTAAACTTCGTGACCCCTACTGAGCTGGCATTTTTACCCATTATAAAACCTTTATTAAAATTTCAAATAAATCAATATAAATTAAAAGTTGTAAGGGCTGGTAACTGAAGCCTTCCTTAGTGACTCAGTTCACTTAAATGGCCACGTTGCCATACCAATATCAGTAAGTCTTGTTTCATCATCAAAAAATGCATCAGAGCTATCTGTGGGGTTGTATCACTAGAGTCATGAAGACCTTTCTTTAAAAAAATAAAACTATTAACCCTCACATCCTTGTACGAGTAAATCCTAGAAATAGTAAATTTTGTTGGAAAAAATAATGACCTATTTGTCAATACAGGAAGAAAATTTAGTCGCATGGACACTACAAAACTTAAAATTCCCAGTCATAAAAGTAAATTATTTAGTGTGAATAATCAGAGCTATCTGTGGGGTTGGACCACTAGAGTCATGTAGACCTTTATTTAAACAATTAAAACTATTAACCCTCACATCCTTGTATATCCTAGACATAGTAATATTTGTTGGAAAAAATAATGACCTATTTGTCAAATGTGATACAGGAAGACAATTTAGTCGCATGGACACTACAAAACTTAAAATTCCCAGTCATAAAATTAAATTATTTAGTCTGAACTCATATATTATGTGTATCAAGGTTTACAACAACATACCTAAAGAAATTAGACAGTTACCAAACAAACTGTGTATCATAAAATTTAAAAAATGAATAATAGAAAAATGTTATTATAATATCAATGAATTCTTTACTATTACAAAAAATGACATGGTTTACTATTTGTGATCTTAGTATTATTGCTTTTTTTATTTTTAAATGTAATGCATTAGATCACACCTTGCTCGCCAAAACTTGGCAAATGTACCTACTCTTAAGTTTACTTTAAGACCTGTAAATATGACATTTATGTAAATAAATAAATTATTATTATTATCAGTAAGTCTTGTTTCAAGCGGTTTTATTTATATATAAAAATCACCATGACAAGCTTACAATATTAGTTCACCTTCAAAGTAAAAATTGGCATTTGACATCATTGCAAATGGCACATACTTTTAACAAGAACAACAAATAGGTGGTAGCGGTCTGATGGTGGTAAATTGCCCAGTCTGCCGGGGCGGGGAAGTATCCGCCGTCCGTGCCGATAAACCCAGTAAAATTTTGCCACAAGTTTCGGGATCAGGCACGAATTGCCAAATGACCAAATCCCACTAAGGAACGATTCAGTTACCAGCTCTAAGTCATTCAGGAGCCTAATTCTTATTCTTTGGCAATAAACGTTATATGTATAAGAATCCTTTAAACTGTCAGTGTATACGCTATATATATATATATATGAAGATGATATAATAATAATTAATATTCTTTATTGAACACAATCATAAATAGTGTGAATACAAAGGCGATCATTAAGCTATTAATATATTTTCTACTAATTAACATTTGTGAATCTCATGCGTATTCTGACATATCCATCTCACTCCCATACATAAGTGTTGGCATTGTGTATGGCGAGCCGACCTTTGTCACTGACATTTCGACTGGCGATCGGTTACCCCAGTGCGCCATTAACACTATTTCCGCATTCACTTTTCTTTCAACATACTTCTCATTCGCAATGAAAACACTGCCCAGCTAATTTAATTTACTTGATCTAGAATTTCGTCATCAATCTTTATCGTCACGGTTGTCGTCCTTCTTCTTTCTCGCATTCAAACGGAATTATTGTTAATTTAACTAACCTTATTCAAATATTGATATTAGTACCTTAGAATATTATTTGTAAAATTTGCTTTAAAATTATCGAGTTAGTTTTAGTTTTGCTTAATATTATAAACCTGAATTCAAATATACACACATCAAAAGTGTCTAGGGATCAACATATATTTTTGCAATAACTTTTCTCCTGATTGATATTCATTAAAATTTTCTTTAAGGATTGATCAAATAAAATGTTTTCGTTTGTCTACAGTAACGATAAACCAAGTCACCTTTGCATTAGTAAAAAAAATTGCCATTTTCCTAATAAAGGGATTTTTGACATTTGAACCACTAACATAACTGAAAAAGACTGAAATAACAGTTTTTTTTTTAATTTTATTGGGTAACTTAAACAATTAATAATCCGTGTTTCTACCGCGAACACTAACAATACAAGAACATCGGTTTGGCATACTCAAAATGAGTTCATCCAAATCACGCTGTGGAATGGCCGCCCATGTTCGTTGCAACAACAAAAAAAGGTCTTCTTGCGACTGGATACCCTCCATATTCGGCAGAGCTCTTCTCTGAAGAATATCCCATGCATGCTCAATCGGGTTCAAGTCTGGCGACTGAGCAGGCCAGGGCAGGACATTGATGTTAGCTGCGGCGAGAGTCTGTCTTACAACTCTTTCGGTGTGCGGTCGTGCATTATCATGCATTAACTGAAATAAGGGACCGATATGCACTTGTAGAGGAACGATGACGTCTGATACAACCGTCTCAGCATAAATTTGAGCGTTGAGGTTGCCTCTGATCCAAATCAACTCAGTTCTTCCGCCGATCGAAATACCCGCCCATACCATGATGGTTCCACCACTATAAGGATGGACTTCCTGGCAGGATTTTAATCGCTGTTGGCGTCCAGGGGTTCTCCAGTGTCGTATACGTCTTGTATCCGGCCTCATACCAAAACGAGACTCATCAGAAAAGCACACGAAACGCCATTGTTCTTCTGTCCAATTTCTGTGTTCAAGAGCCCATTGATATCGAGTCCTACGATTGTGCATTGCTATAGGTGGTACCCGTAGCGGTCTTCGGGAATGAAGGTTCACTTCATGCAAGCGGTTTCTGACTGTTTGGTCGCTAATTAAGTTCCCTGAAGAGCGATGAAGGCTCACGGCTAACATCATGGCGGTTATTGTTGGAGTTCTTCGAGCTGTGATTTGAATGTATCGGTCTTGTCTCCGTGTGGTGCAGCGATACCGTCCTCCATGGCGCTCAGCCACGGTACCAGTGGTTCGGTAACGTGTCCAAAGTCGACTGATAACACTCTGACTTGTATTCAGAGCTAAAGCCACAGTACGTTGCCGGGAACCAGCTTCTATCATTCCCACGGCTCTGATCATTTCTTCCCTGCTTAAATGACGTCGCCGCTCCATAATAACGTTGGTTTTAATCAGTAGTAGGGAAACAGTAGCACTAATAATGTCTTCAATGCGTCTTATGTTTTTATAGGGAAAATATTGACAGCTGATTTTCATCTTTTACTCGAATTTGATTTACAGTTCCTGTTTTAAATTATGAAATGCACCAAAAAGGATCCATATAAATTTATAAAATCATAAATTTATTACAAAGCCACATCTCAATCACAAGAAATCCGCATAAACATGCTTGATCCCTAGACTTTTTTGATGTGTGTATATTTAACGTAAATAATATTTCACCCACTGTGCTTTCTAAGAACAGCATGGTTTCAGCGTTGTGGTTCGTTCCAGGTGGTGGTTAGAACAAACAATTGTCAATTTTCGGTTGTCATAGAAAGTGGCGTCGCCTTGTAGACGGTAAAGTAGAAGTACTAAATTTAATGTCTGTGGTTTGAACATTACATATACACTTTTTAAGGCATTTTGTCAATCTTTTTACACGGGCGTACTATCTGAATCGCTATGCTGGTTCTCTGGGCGAGGAAAGAACCAACCTTCTTGTCCCCAGAGCAGACAATTAGACGAGGGGTGATGTTTTCAGGCCTAAAGTCTCTACAGTAAACGGCACAAACACGTAGTCTTTGATTATAGATACGTATTTGCGCCGCTTGCCAGACTCTGCGCTTTCGGTTGCAGCTCCCGCTTTTAGCGCTGTTCACACACAAAGCCAAAGTGTTGACACAAGTGGCATCCCACACTATATCATACTATAATATATTATATAATACTTTATTAGTTTTTTTTCATTTGTAAATATATTTACTTTATTCGTAGGAAATAAGGTACAATGAGTAAAAAAAAAAAACTAAAGCTTACATTTTAAAACATAAATAAATACAACTAAAAACTAAAATGAAGAAAAAACAAAATAAGAATTATTATAAATAAAAAAATTGCTCCAAATCGCTGCCAATGGGCAAAGTGCCAAGGATACTGGCAGCATTGCCACGTTGAATGGCAATGCTGATCCTTTGGCCCAAATATTGCCAAGCCCTTTTGTCTCCCGAGGTGTTGACGAGCTGTTTTGACAACGCCTTGAAAATTATACTATATTATATTATATTGTATTATATTTATGATCCTACACATTTTATTTATATTTATATATTGCATATTTATGTATTTGTATTAATATGTAATATTGTTAAGTATGTATTATTTATTGCTGTAAAGAATAACTTAATTGATGATCTATACTGTCTACATGCCCCAAAGGTTTGACGAGAGATTCCTAGAGTCATTGAGTCCGCCTTTGTACATAGTGCAATTAGGTTTTTAAATAAAATAAGGTGAAAGTCCAAGACCGCGACCATCTATTCTGAGGCAAGCCGGAGACTAGCCAACTAGACTATCCTATGTCTGTCTGTCCTACAACAGCGTGTATTTTGTTTCAGCTGCAGTAGTGATCGCGTTCTTCGTGTGCTGGGTGCCGTTCCATTTGCAAAGATTATTCTACATCTACGGAGAAGATTTGCCCCAGTTCCAAGTCATCAACGAGCACTTGTTCAATGTGGCCGGGGCTCTTTATTACGTGTCGGCGACTGTCAATCCGATACTCTATAACGTCATGAGTGGGAGGTGCGTAGTAATCATACTTTTTTATTTATAGCTTTCTTTTATTAAAATATCATTTTTTACATTTTGTAATTTACACAGACACACAGCGGAGTCATTCAGGCATGGATGTTCAATAGGCCTGGGTTGGGGATGGGATAATCTCCCGTTTTCCTCTGACAGGATCTTGGCGGGTGTTAAATCACCAACACACCTTTGGTGCTAGTCGCTGTTGCGAGTATAACACTGTCCGTGTGGCTCACGAATCTAGTCTCCAAGATAGATAAATTCGTCAACTTTAGTTCATCCCCAAAAGCGCCTCCCTAGGTAGTACCCACCCCTCCAGGGTCCGTGCGAAAGTTGTAATTTACAACATGATAGGTAAAGTAAAAGTAAAGTATCATCACGACCGTATCCCTTTTAGAGTGGTCAGAAATAACGCTTTTAAAGAAACGGGGCAACATTTAGCCAACTTTACTACAGGTCCATCATGAGAAGTGGCAATCTAGTCGATGTCTCTAGCGTACCAACTCAAGAAATATTTTTAATAAATTAAATAAATAATTGTGACCCGACCGAGAATCGAACCCAGTCCCTTCCACGGACTTAACCGCTAGACCACAGGCAACATAATATGTGTTTAATCATTAGTATCAATAATATTTTATGTAATTTTGACTCGAATGGCCTAATCCTCCGTTAACAGGTCTGATTTTAAAAATTAAAAGATCATTAAAAAAAAAAATATTTATAAAAAAATACAGTTAAGAGAGAGTGGTGGCTCGATTGTAAGAACGCTTTCTTTAATCCTAAACGTAGCAGTTCGAACCCCGGCATGTTCCAATGAGAAATACACCTTTCTTACGTACATTTGTCATAGGTTTACAACACCACTGTTCCCGTACCTTGGAGAGCACGTTAAGCTGTCGGTCCCGGTTCCACTAATACCAACTTGTGAATCATTAATAAATCGTCATCAGATCCTTGCCATCCCGTGGTCAACGTGTATGCAAATTCAATTTCTGCAGATATTGCTGGAAATCCTATTTCTAAGACACCTTGTTTTAGGGGCTGTAATGATGATAATGAAAATAACATTAGTGACTCTCAATGACAGGTAATCCACCACTCTCGCCTAGTTTAGTATGTTTTCTACTGGCTAATGCGTGATATTTTTGTCATTAGGTACCGTCTGGCCTTCCGAGAGACACTACTCTGTCCTCGGTCCCCTCGTAGAGACAGCAAAACAATCAACTGTGACCAAACGAGCTGCCGCGACATCACCACCCTCACCAACTCAACCAATAACTCCACGAAATCACTCAAACACAACTACACCAAGAAAATGAACCAAATCTCCTTTGCCAAAATATATTTCGTTAAAGAACCAACAGCCTACTGCATTGGAGAGAACGAGACGAATTTTACAGAAAGAGACAGCAATAGCACAGTCATTTTCATTTGCGACAATTGCGTTTCGAGAAAGTTCCTACAGAATGATATGGATAAGACGTGAATTTTCGCACGAACGATGGAAAATACGCATATCCCAAAAACTAGCTACAGTTTTTTAGCTAACAACTTTTTGTATATAAGATTCTAACAAGGATTCTTTAGCTATCTATATTTTATATAAAATCCTAATAGGGACTTTAATACAAGCTAAAACTGAAATACATTATCGGTCGTGAAACGAAAAATGACTATTGTTAACACAGTTGCACCAAGAAAATTAGGAATGAACGAACAGTCTACTGCATTGGAGAGAACGAGACGAATTTTACGGAAAGAAATAGCAATAGCACAATCATGTCCATTTGCCAAAGTTGAGTGAAAATTCCTAAATAATGCTTTAGATAAGACGTGAATTTTCGCACGAACACACATAACTAGCTATACTTTCTTAGCTAACAATTTTTGTATTAATATTCTAACAGGGACTTCTTTAGCTATCTTTTTTTATACAAGATACTAATAAGGACTTCAAGACAAGCTAAACGCGAAATAACCATTCTTAACACAATTGCACCAAGGAAATTAGTCAATCAACCAATAGCCTGCTGCATTGGGGGGAACGAGGCGAATTTACGGAAAGAGATCATAGCTAAGATTCTAACCAGGACTTCCTTAGCTATATATTTTTTATATAATATACTAATAAGGACTTTAAGACAAGCTGAAAATCACTCTTAACACAATTACAACAATGAAATTAGTCTGCTGCATTGGACTCGGAACACAGACATTTTCAATTGCAACAATTGACTTTCGAGAAAGTTCCTAAAGGATGATAATAATATTTAAGACGCGAAGAAGATTTTAAACGAATAATGGAAATTGCATATATTTATTTATTTAAAAAACTTTATTGCACAAATTACAAAGGCGGACTTAATGCCCGTAGACATTTTCTGACAGCCAAACCTTGGGGACAAATTGGAACATTTATAGGTGCAATGAAAGAAATATTAATAGTAGGATAAATACAACAACATAATTATATATACATAATATACTTTTCTATATACTATAACATACTAAATACTAATACATACACATAAATATACACACACTTATTAACATTGTTGGGAGCTATTTAGAAAGTGTAGATAGACGAGTTATTTGAACGAAGATCTGGTAGACGCTTGCCTTATGTGTTTACAGGGAGATTGTTCCATAAATTTGTGGCAACAACCATAAAAGAATTTAAAACAAATCCAAAATGATGCAAGGGGACAGAAAGAAGTGAGTTGTGAGAAGAACGAAGGGATTTGTCGTGAAATGAAGAAAGATAGGCAAATTTATCATTGAGGTATTTCGGTGTCGCAGGCTCGATTAGAACAGAAAAAAGAAGACAGAGAACTCTTAGATTGTATATAGATATACGTGCTAATTATACGCTACCTAACTATAATAGTATACAAAATTATTAGTGGCACTTCTTGACTGCGGTAAATATATCATTAGAAATCGACCGAGCGAATTGTAGCAGATTCCTTGCGTCGCCGCGTCGTGCTGAAGGACGACGTCTCAGAAATTCGTACACAGGGCGCAAAAGATCTCATGTAGTTTGTGAATTGATGTTCGTGCAAAAATATATAAATTTAGGTCATAAATCCACTAGACTACGGATATAAAAAGGTTGAATTTTATTTCTAAAGGTGTCAATCTATGTCGGCATAAAATGTTGAGATTAACCTTTCTCTTATCTTGAAGGCAAATATGTCAAGAAAAAGGGGCTTTATTTTCCTTACCACAGTTACACAAACTAGAGATTCCCTTAAAAATACATACATTGTTTTTAAGTAATAAGTAGGTAGCTATCTCATAGTCCATTCCACAAATTTTGAAGACAAAACTATTTAAACCACTGCATCCTCCCTGTAATGTCGTACTGAGCAAAGACGTGGACACCGATAGTAGGTCTGGACCAAATTTAAAGTCGCTCAGCAAGCTATGGAGAGAGCTATGCTTGGTATTTTTCTGATGGATAAAATTCGAAATGTTGATATAAGTCAGAGAACGAAAGGTACTGACTAGCAAGCTGAAGTGGCAATGGGAATAAATAAATAAATATTTCCAGACAGGTCACACAGCGCCATCTAATTTCCGTTGTAAGCTACGAGGCTTGTGTTACGGAAACTAGATGGTTGATAAACTACATATTATACATATAAACACCCAGACCGAGACAAATTATACAATGTACAACTTGCCCTCGGTGGGAATCGAACCCACGACCTTCCGAGTTCACGGCAACGTTTGTTACAACTAGACCACGGAGGCGGTCAAATCGACGATCGTGGACACCACGTACAGGACAACCCAACGCCAGATAGACGGATGACATAAAGAAGAGTCTTGGGGGAGGGCTATATCCAGCAGTGTCACCGGCTGAAATAATAGGTGCGATATGTGATATGTGACATGTAAAAATAGTACAAAAAAGAGATATCATAATTATTTTTTTCTGCTTTTACAATACATAATGTTATTTATATCGTCTCTAATTTAATATCTAATAGGTATTTGTATTAAATTTTTAATGTAGGTCTATTTTTCTTTGTTGATTTTTATATAACCGTATTTTTATATTTATTTAAAAACTATTTGCACTATCTACAAAGGTGGACCTAATGCCCTAATGCCAATAGACATTCTTACTCGGTCAACCTTATGGACATTACGAACATAAATATAATATAAAACATTATACCTGTATGTTTTAACATATTATTTAAAAAAAGTAAAGTGTCATCACAACCGTATGTAAACGTGGTGTAAATCACGCTTTCAAATTCACATTTAGCGAACTTTACTAAAGGACAATTACGACAATTGGCCAGCTTGTTGATGTCTCTAGCGTAACAAACTCACGGTATGCCATAAATAAATTAAACACATTGTGGCTTGTGTTGCTAGACTACGGAGACAGTTTATTATTTATTTATTAACAAAAAGCATATTTAAATTTAAGTCGTCAACTGTAATCGATGGTTCCAATTACCTATCAAATTTATCAGAAAGGATGGTGCTCAAATTAGTTTTGATAATCAAAGTCATACTATACGATATAGGTTACCTACTTTGATCTCCAAATCCTAAGAGAAAACACGTTTTCAATGTCATCTATACTCGGAACAAAATGAACTTGCAACTAATGTAAGCAAAGTTTTACTTAAATTTGTAAACGAGAACCTTATGATTTAGTTTGTTCTTCTATTTAATTGTTTATTAACTAACGTTATCAGGCAACATAATATTGGTATATACATTGATATTTATTTATTTATTTATTTCAAAACTTTAATGCACAAAGTACAAAAGGCGGACTTAATGCCCGAAGACATTCTCTGACAGCCAAACCTTGGGGACAAATTTGATCAAATGTAGGTGCAATCATAAAGATAATAAGAGAAATAAATAACTATTTAAATTAACAGCAATTTAATATATTCTTACTTACAATATACATGGAATAAATATTATAATATCGATACACTAAATACTAATACATACATATTAATATACATAAACATACACATATACTACTTACTAACACTGTGTGGAGCTATTTAGAAAGTGTGAAAACACTGGTTTTTTGAATAATGTTCTGGTAGTTGCTTGCCGTATGTTAACAGGTAGATTATTCCACAAATTAGTAGCAACAACTACAAAAGAGTAAGACACAAATGAAGAGTGATGAGACGGGACAGATAGAAGAGAGTTGTTAGCAGAGCGAAGGGATTTGTCATGGAAAGAAGAGAGATATTCGCAGTATAAATTGTATTATTGGTAGATATATATTTTTATTTATTTGAAAAATCAGTGTTTAAGTGGAGACTTTGCTGGATTGTGTATCTTTAAAATTGTTATAATTATGTTGTAATTAAATATATGTTTGCTAAATAAATAAAATATAAAATACCATTTAGATTTCAATGTTATTCTAATTACAGGCGACCTTGTAATGATAAATTATAAAGATGACGGGTAGGATATAATAGTATGTAGTATTTCTTAGATTTTTTTCTATATTTTTTAATATAGAAAAAAATATAGAAAAAATGCCTATACTTTTGTATAGGCCAATAAAGAGAAATAAAATATTAACAAGAATAACACTTTTATGTATTACGGATCGTACATTTGGAGTAAATAGTTTGCCTTGGCGGTCATGCAATATTAGCAGAAGTAGTAATAAAATGTTTGATGCATTATGGATTAACTTTGGTGCCGTGGTCCATGGATTGATAATTGGTGTGGGACGTTACTTGTATCGACACCCTTGCTCGATCTCTTGTCCAGGGCACATCTGTTAGGACCAGAGCTGCTGCGAACTTGGCAGAAAAGGCCAAATGTCGCAAATACGAGTCTTGTTTTTTTTTAGTCTTTATACAATGGGACCGTGGTGGTCCCATTGTATCAAGTCCCAAGAAGTTATTTAAAGAACTGTCTAATTGATGATGTGTGTGACAAGGAGGCTGGCAGTTTTTTCGCGTAGCATATCTGCATAGCTGAACAGCGAGGGAATGCTTCAAGTGTTCTTGGCATACTGTTACATGATCAAGTCATGGGTGAATAATTTTATTTATAGTTTAGTTTTATTTTTTAATTTAGTTTCATTGCACCTTTCTTCAAATTGTTAGAAAAATTATGATTATGGTTTAAATTCTTAAAATAATGCCATTTATTTTTTAGTTTACACTTTTTGCACGTTGTGTTGGTATGTATTATAGTGGCAGGTTAAAAGGTGAATACGTGGAATGTGATCTGTTAACGAGGCGTATTAATTAGACTAATGGAGTTAATTTCAATCTACTAATTATAGATTTGTCTTAAATTAATTTACAATAATATATTGCATTTAAAATCTACACAGAAGTGAACGTAATGAAGCGTATTTAGACTTTACTTATAAAGTCCTGTCAATGAATTAATTATTAATCAAAATATCTCTAGTCATAGTCAAAATATCTTTATTACAGGCATTTATGACAAGACATTTTTTTTTTTTAATGGATTTATTTAATTTTTATACTCAACGTAGTGGATGACTAAGCAGCAAAGTCATCCAACGAGTAATCAATTGACATAAAATACATATCGGAGAATGATATTTTTAGTACAGTATACTCTTAATTTAATAATATACCTCTGTCCCCCATACTAAGGTTGCTCCGGTCTAAGTCACTTTGTACAGTCAATCACGCCTCCAATTGCACACGCCTTATTCCACACTCAATTATTTTAGATCACACTAGCTCCAGCTCTAGCACGCACCGACTCCATTATCCAATTGATAATATTTCAATCGTAACCAGTTGACAGAAACTGTACTAAAATTGTGTATTTTTTATGTTATTATTACTGTCGTAACTTTTTATCACGATAGATGGCGCATGATAGATGGTACCTAATATAACTGTCAGTTGCATAGGAATCTTGTATTTTATTAATGCAAAAAATTTGCACATTAATGCAAAAAATAATAAATTTCGGCATAATTGCCGAAGTGAGCAGCTTTTAAGTGTACAAATCGAGATTTCCACGCGAAATCAAAGATATGGCGATCTCAAAATAGCCGTTCTATTAATTCAACTTTTTTTCTTTTTAAAGACGGTGTTCGCTTTCTTAATTCGTCTTTTAAGGTAGATAACGTTAAGTTAAAATACATTTATCTGTTATAAAAATAAAAAACTACAAAAACATATTTAAAAAATATGCGTCATAGCTGTAAACAAGGTACCATTGTCGCTAGCGACATCTACAAATAGCTTTGCCTGATACACCCCATTATTAAAACTACATTTTGTAAAAAACAACGATATGTAAATATTTTCTGATATATTTTGTAGAAATTAATAATTTAAATATAATAAACAATACATTTATACTCCTATGATTTTATTTACCTACCTTTATAACTTTATTACCCAATAAGAACATTGGGAACAAAACCCACGGCGAATGCTTGGATCATTTTATTTTTCATTCATTACAGCCCTTAGAACAGAGCGTCCTAGACCTCCCTGTTGGAGATGGGCATTCCAGAACTTTATATCTGGAGTAATTGACCTGTTTTTTTTTTTTTAAATATTATGAAAGTATATTTTTATTATTTTTAAATAATTAAAAGTACCTAAACAAAATACTGTTTTAAATTAACTTAAATAAGTATTATATTTTAATGAAAAGTGGTACCGTAGTTACCGCGGCTCCCGCTTTATGCGCTGTCCCCCTGAGATGTGACGCGGCGAGGGTGTCGACGCACGTGGCGTCCCACACCAGAGCACGTCCCCGTTCCGAGGGGACCAACGTCATACGATCGGGTCTCTTGCCATCATCTCGGATAACTTCAACAGGCTCTAGAAGAACTGGAACCTCAATGGTGGCTAGAGCCCTATTAATAGTATCGTTAGGGAGCCGTGGCGCGAAAGTCTGCCCGCACTTTTGGAACAGAAGAGCCCATGATCTCCAAGACAGTCGACCTCCTTTCAAAACTACTTAAAAGTAAAAATAATAATCTAACATAATAATATAACATAACTCTGTATAGCGAGTCTAATACGTTGGCAGAAATAATTGCCAGCTTTCCAGACAATCGCGTTAGCCGTTTGGACAACTCCTTGGCCAGATCTGATGATGATGATGGGAGGTCAACAAGTAATTTATTTTATTACTAGGTTTAGTTTATATTTAATCTTATTTTCAAGTAGTTTTTAATTTATTCGTTATTATTTAATTTTCATCAAAAAGCGGGAGCCGCAGCTGAGTCTGATAAACGGTGCAAATACGTATCTATAATTAAATACCTACCTTACTATTTGTGCCTGAGAGACCTTAGACCTGTGGAATTCAAGTGCCAAAACATTTTAAAAAAACATCACTCCTCGTATAATTGACAAGAGGATTGGTTATTTCCTTGCTCAGAGAATCAGCATAGCGATTGAGCGACGAAATGCGACCAGAGTTCTTATCACCATCACACGCCCTTTGGTTTTTTTTGTGGTAATACTTTTATCACAATAAACCCACAACTTTGAAGCAGAACATCGTCGCAGAAATTGCAGCGATTTCGGAAGCTATGTGTCGGGGAGTTATGAATAATTTCCACGTAAGATAGGAGTGCTTGCAGCGGGACGGCAGGCATTTAGACAACATAATCATTGCAAGATATTTTTTCATTTATTAATCTTTTATAAAAATATTAATAGTTATGTAAAAGATTGGTAATTTTTTATTACATTTCGATTTTGAGACCCTCGTCTGTATTTAAAATAGGATTTATGTTTTTTTCGTTTTAATTTATACCTACTCAAATTTATTATTTGTTTTTGCAGAATTTTGGTTAGCGGGTCATTAAGGTACCAAAGTCATTTTGTTGATTGTACCTTTTCGTTTTATTGTTTTAATAAGAGAAATATTGTGGTTGATAGTGGTGGCTGTGGGTTGGCTCGAGTTGGATTAAATAAAGGGTTTATGAAGGTAAATCCGTCTGTCTGTCACGTTCATGAATTTCACTCAGGTAACACCTTAAATTATAATTTAGTCTCTCTTGAAATTAATTTAATAATTTAACTTAATCTTGCGGCAGTAGGAATTGTGTTACGCTTGAATTCTTAAATGTATGTATATCAAATTTTGTATATTAGGTTAGGACTAACATAGATAATTAGAGTTAAGTATTCGATAGAATAGACTTAAATGTAATTTTTACTTTCTTTTATGGTTTAATTGTATTTTGAAAATGTAATAAGTATAGTTCTCTTTTACAGTTTTGGTACTCCAGGTCTAATTATATGTATATTGTTTGTTATATAAATTGGATTATGACTGTTTGTTACCATAATAAAATAAAATAAATAAAATAGATTTATAAGTTTGTTTGTTACTAACACAATGAATCTTGTCATTTGAAATTAAAAAAAAAAAAATTTTTAATATAAAATAATTACAAAATAAAAAAAATATTAACATAAATATATAATTTACAAATAACTGTGGTCTCGCGGTTTTAAGTCCGTGGATTTAGAGCTGAAGGAACCGGGTTCGATTCCTGGTCGAATAATATTTTAAAATATTTAAAAACTATTTATTTAATTAATTACAAATAGGATAATAAAATTATATAAACTAAATTAAAACTAAACTATAAATAAATTAATATTTAATTTATTTGTAATATTTCCCGAGTTTGTTACGCTACATCGACCTTGCTTGCCACTTGTCATGATTGGCCTATAGTAAAGTTGGCTAAATGTGAATCCGCTTCTTTATAAGCGTAAGGGATACGGTCGTGGTGATCTTTACTTTTTTTTACTATTAAATAATAATAATTTATTTTTGTTTATTTCCTAACTTAAATTTCATTCTACCTTATACATAATATAAATCGCCTTAATCAATTTTGTTTTAGTTAATCTTTCTGGTTGCCAGCAAAGTGTAACAATGTCGCATATCGTGTTATGTCTTACTACCTTCGCAAAAAATACTAAGCCGAAAAATAAAGAGTCGACCCGTATTAAAAGTTTTATATTCCTTGATAACAAGTCGGCGCCCGCATCCCTCAGGACACAAGGGAGGTTATTCCCGAGCTATACATTTTATAAATAAATTATAAAATGTATAGCTATAATTTAAAAAAATATATAATTTAAAAGAATATTTTGACAATTGTAATACCTAAAGTTTAAGCCGACAATATTGTATGAATACCTACATGTAAGATTTTGGACATATTTTATTTAAAATTTTAATATTTATATCATGTTTGATATATTTGCTCGCCAATTTACTTGGCAAATGTTGTTACGTTAAGTTAGTTGAAATGAAATGAAATGAAATGAAACGAAATGAAACGAAATGAAACGAAATGAAACGAAATGAAACGAAATGAAACGAAATGAAACGAAATGAAACGAAATGAAACGAAATGAAACGAAATGAAACGAAATGAAACGAGATGAAACGAGATGAAACGAGATGAAACGAGATGAAACGAGATGAAACGAGATGAAACGAGATGAAACGAGATGAAACGAGATGAAACGAGATGAAACGAGATGAAACGAGATGAAACGAGATGAAACGAGATGAAACGAGATGAAACGAGATGAAACGAGATGAAACGAGATGAAACGAGATGAAACGAGATGAAACTAGATGAAACGAGATGAAACGAGATGAAACGAAATGAAACGAAATGAAATGAAATGAAATATTTATCGTGTAAAGAATTTGGGTAGACAAGTTTACTGTAAGACCTGTAAATTAGACTAATAAATAATTTTTGTCTTATCTTATCTATACAAATTCACCATTTCATACATTCGGTACACTCAGTTACGTCAGATTACAAAAAAAATATTTTAATAATCATGGTATGATAGCGAATGAATAACAGCAAAGAACAGCCTTCCTCGTTACCAGATTAATACTACGTACACAATAGATGCGTCTGTAAAAGGGCTTTGTCATTGTTAAGATATGTAAATATGAAATAATTATGTCAAAATAATCATCGATGTATATAGATAAGCCTATTCAATACAAAACGCACTCTTAAAAACGTGCCGCCTGCTTTGTGTACCTACCAACTTTGGGAGGCAATTCTCAAGCAAGGATAATGCCACATGCTTTATTCATCGGAAATTATATCACAATGCATACAAAAAGACTAGTTTTACTCGATATAAATATTAATACGCTTGCTATCTCGCGACTGTTGGTGCAGTTACATGACTTCGATTGGTTTTACGGGAACGTTTTTATATCAGTGAGGGCCTATCTATATACATCGATGAAAATAATAGAATATTGTCTACTATTTAATTAAAATTACTATGTAGTACGTACGTAGTATAACATGTAATTGTCAAATGAGCAATAAAGTTATCGAAAACAATCCGATAATTTCAAGAATAGCTTTTTTACAAAAGACAGAATTCTCCTTTGACAAATTTCCCTTAAACGACGTGTGAGAAAACGTTACATCCAGACCGGGTGAACCTATTCCAACTTTTATGTCTGTTATCTCTATTCCAAATAAACATTTTTGACTTATGCACGAGTTCATGCGAGGACCAGGAGTATACCATCATCTTATCCTACCTATCCTATCGATGTTTGTTGCTCTTACACGCAATAACTACTAAACACATCACGATGAAATTGACATTATTCTAACCAGAATAACACATAGGCTATGTGACGTCATCATCTGACCACGACATGTGAACCCACGACCATATATCTGTCAGCCTGTTTATTTAGCCTTTACCTTAGTACTGACCAGATTTTGGTTAAATTTGGTAAAGAATTTGCTTGGAACCCCGGAATTGAGATAGAATCTAAAATAACTTGTGACCCTACGGCCAATCACTTAATTGAATATGGTAAAAGTTAAGTTTATTTATTTGGCATTTTAATTTTATTAAGATTGTAAGGTGACACGGCTATTTAGAGTGCATGTCGCTGGAGCAAGTTAAGAGCGCGGGCTCCTTGAGCGAGCAGTATTGCACAAGTTGCTCGTTTGTGCGTGTACACGTTGTATATTGCTGGAGCAAGTTACTGACGCGGGCTATTAGCACGAGCAGTATTGCCCTAGTTGCTCGCTTGTGCTTGTGCACGGTCATCGATGTATATAGATAAGCCTATTCAATACAAAACGCACTCTTAAAAACGTGCCGCTTGCTTTGTGTACCTACCAACTTTGGGGGCAAATTTCAAGCAAGGATAATGCCCCATGCTTTATGAATCGGAAATTATATCACAATTCATACAAAAAGACTAGTTTTACTCGATATAAATATTAATATTAGGCGCTCTCGACGCTTGCTATCTCGCGACTGTTGGTGCAGCTACATGACTTCGATTGGTTTTACGGGAACGTTTTTATATCAGTGAGGGCCTATCTATATACATCGATGTGCACGGCGTATATTGCTGTAGCAAGTAATTGGCGCGGGCTACTTATGCGAGCAGTATGTCATAATTTAGCAGTATTGTATGTTACTTGCTTGTACTTGTACACGGTGCATCTTGCCGAAGTAGTAAGTCCCTAGTACTATGCCTCGGCGAAAGGATTAATAGATTTTTTAACAGGAAAGTTTTACCTTTTCATTGACTGGACCTTCAATATAATTCAATGTAACATGTTGTGTATTTTCTTTAAAATATATTATTCGTTTTAGGGTTATAAATTATTCAATATAAACTCGTGTACGTTGCAGCAAGATGTTACCAAAATACCTTTGCATATACGAGTATAGCTATTATGTTTATATAAATATCACCATGGCAAGCTTACAATATTAGTTCTCCTTGGCTACTTTCAAGACAACAACAAATAGGTAGGTGGTAGGCGGACTGATGGTGGTAATGTGCCCAGTCTGTCGAGGCGGGGAAGTATCCACCGTTCGTACCGATAAACCTAGTAAAGTGTAACCACACGTTTCGAGATCAGGCTCGAATTGCCGTCATGCCCAGTCAAGTAGGCATAGTTTTAGGGACTGATCTCAGTAATGAGTATCTGATTCCATTTGCATTGCAACATTCATGGACCTCGCGCGCCACTGACCATCAAGTGGGCGCAAGAACACATGTAGAGCTAGTAAAAAAATATATATATGCATACATAAACTTCAAAACATTAATGTTATTTGATATTTTGTTTAAACAAAAAGTATAAAATAAAAAAAATCGACTGCGTAAAAAAATTAAAAAATAAATTTATAAACCATATAACAAATAATTTTAATGCGAAACATAGTAGACCCATTAAATATCTAGACCGGTTCAAATCTTCCAAACAATGGGTCCCGACTGTTAAAGTAGGTACCTATGTTTCGCACTAAAATGTATTATTTGTTTTATATTTTATTGATTTATTATTTATATCTTTTTAGTTTTTAATTAAAGTTATTTTTTTACGCAGTCGAAGTTTTTAATGTTATTCTTTTTGTTTAAACAAAATATCAAATAACTCGTAATGTTTCGTAGTTTATTTACGCAAAAATAACTATTGCGGAGGTTTGTTTAATCAAAATGTTGTGTACCTCTTGGAAACCATTTCAATAATACTCTAGTAATAGTTGTTTGTAAATGCCTACGCATTTAACTTAGGGCGGTTAACACCAATGAACTAATATTACTAGAATCGAAACCAGATGATAACCAACATTTATTTATTTATTTATTTATTAGGCTCGCCAACAGTGACAGCAACAAAAGACATTGACCGCCTCCGTGGTCTAGTGGTAACAAACGTTGCCGTGAACTCGGGAGGTCGTGGGTTCGATTCCCACCGGGGGCAAGTTGTACATTGTATAATTTGTCTCGGTCTGGGTGTTTATATGTATAATATGTAGTTTATCAACCATCTAGTTTCCGTAACACAAGCCTCGTAGCTAACCACGGAAACTAGATGGCGCTGTGTGACCTGTCTGGAAATATTTATATTTATATTTTATACATCGATTTTTACTTACAACTAAGACAGAAAACAGATGCTGCACCAATTACAGGCAACCACCACATGCTATTACAGTATCCATTAATTGGGCCTTTGAGTAGCCAAAATAAAAACACAATACAATTACAGCAACAACTAAGTAAATCTAGGCAAAAACAAAAGAACATGATACAACCACAATCAAGCAACACAATTCCAAGGATCAGAACAGCAGTTCAGTTTACAGTCCCAGCCAGGATCCGCTGCTGTGACAATACATTGCGCTTAAAAACATGCAAAGAATTAGCAAATATGTCTAGACTGTCATTATTTTTTCGTGAAAATTTGTTGTATTGACGACATGTACGGTTTAGTGATGAGTGGTAACCCAAATTGGATTTAGATTGTCGTAGAATGAATAGATCATATTTGCTAACCCTTGGCAGCCTGGTCGGCACAGAGACACGAACACGGGACAGTAGGTGGGGTGCGTCGGTTTTACGGTTGATTAATTTATATAGAAACATACTATCCATCAATTGCCTTCGATCTTGTAATGAGATGTAAATGAGAAAACATTGTGACTAAACAAAAAAAAAACATTGTAATTGTTAGGTTAGAGTTGATACATATTTTTTTGTTCGAATTATCTGCTCTATACGCTCGGTTGTAAGAACGCGTTCCTTAAAATCCTACAAAGGTCGTTTCAAATATACCAATGAGAAATACACTTTTCTTACGTACATTTGTAATAGATTTACAACACCACCGTTCCCGTGCCTCGGAGAGCACGTTAAGCTGTCGGTCCCTTTTCCATTAATAACTTGTGGAATCGTTAATTAATTATCATTAAAAATTGACATCAGGTCTTCGCCAACCCGTCTGGCAAGCGTGGCGAGTGTAGGCCAAATTCTCCAGATATATGTTTTGGAAGGCCCATCTCCAACAGTGAAAGTCTAGGACTCTTTGTTAAATAAATATATCAATGGGTACAGGAATATTTTTTAGATATATATTTCATAAAAAAATATATTTACAAAATATAAAATAAAATTAATATTAATACTACGGATAGGGATATAAGTCCCGTCCGCGTGGAATGGTGACAAGAACGCTGGCTGCATTTCTCCGCTGAATTGCAATACTGATTCCTAAGGCGAAGCTAGCCGTCTTGTCACTGGAGGAGACGGCAAGACGCGGTGTTATGTCTTTTAAAAAATTCACGGGCGTCCCACACCAGAGTACGTCCTCGTTTCCAGGGGACCAACGTCATACCATCGGGTCTCTTGCTATAAACTCGGATAACTCCAACAGGCTGCAGAAGAGCTCGATGATGGCTATATAGAGCCCTTTTAATAGTATCGTTAAGGAAGTCGAACTCCAAGACTGTCGACCTCCTTTACACACGGCCATTGATGTAAGACACATAATGGTGACGTCAACCGAAGACTCAAGTAAAATTAAGTTCGATTTTCAAATTTATTGTTCGTAAAAAGTAAAAAACTTGAGACAGTTATTTATTTATCTCCTCAGAAAATAAGCATTGCTTTTTAACTTTTTTTAAAGCATAACTTCAGGTGCAGAAAGGCTGACTATCTTTTGACATGTTTAATGTAGGCACGTCATTGGCTGAAATAACCAAAGTGGCAAGCTAACTACCAATTACGTGGCGCATATCAAAATATTCATCATAGATTAGTTTAATCATCCTTTCTGAAACTGGCCGTATGTTTGTCACATGCCACAACCGTTGTCGCAAAAGCCTTTCTAAGTCGACGGATAAAATCGACCTAAGAAAGAGACAGACTTATGGTTATCATAAGTGCTAGAATGAGTCGTAATTCTAAGAGGTTGAATATTTTCGTAAAATTTCAATATTGGAACGCAATCCAAATAAATTTTTGGTATGTTCACGGCCTAAAGAAGACAAACATTATGTCAAAAGCGTTTACCATGTTTTAAATATTAGATGAACCGAAATGTCGTTCCCAATATATTGAAATGTTAACCTTTTAGGAAAGGACAAAGAAACAGACCGTTCAGCGAGCCTTGGCCTATATCCAGCAGTGGAGAGACACAGACTGAAGTGTTCTGACAACCGGACCACCATCACTC
This sequence comes from Tinea semifulvella, assembly GCA_910589645.1. Classification (NCBI taxonomy): domain Eukaryota; kingdom Metazoa; phylum Arthropoda; class Insecta; order Lepidoptera; family Tineidae; genus Tinea; species Tinea semifulvella. The sequence continues at coordinate 11,986,344 of OU342592.1, read as the reverse complement.
TTTTGTTTTTTGCTTTAAGAAGGTTTAACGATTTTGCATTAAGTAACTACCACTTGTATTTTGAGCATATTGTGGCAAAAGTGGTACATTTTTTATAGTTTCAATGTCTTAAGTAATATAAATAATATTTATTTATTTATTCATTCATTTTCACAGCACATACAGAACATAAAGGTTAGTATATAATTGAGTTTATACATTGGCCAAATTAGGAAACATACTTTATTACTGATACTTAGGTGTCAAAGAAAAGGAGAAAAAACTGAAGAAATAGAAAAAAAGAAAAAGTTATAGTTGTCCTTAAATAAATAAAGAAATTTATTTAACTAGCTGCTTGGTATTTATAGAATTCGAAACGTTAATATTCGTCAGAGAACGACAGATACAGATATAGCTTTTAAAATTAGCAAGCTGAATTGGCATTGAGCCGGATACATTTGCCGCAGCACCGACGAACGATGGGGCAAACGGGTTCCAGAGTGGAGACTGCGTATGGGAAGACGCAGAGTGAGCTAACCCCCCCGCTTGATGGACGGATGATCTGAAGAAGGTGTTGGATAAGGGTGGCGAAAGATCGCGTTAACTTATATATACCCAAAGAGTCCCAACAACTACCTTATTTTTTTTTATTTAAATAAAAACATATTTGTTGTAGAACTCTTCTAATGAAGAAATAAAAAAAAATAAAAAAAAATAGTATATCCAAAATACATCCAGAACCGTACATCTATAATACCTAGGCAGCCCCAACAATATCCTGAAGCTATTATATTAATTGTAAATGGGTCAGAAATGATAAACATTTGATTTCTCCATTCAAACTGTTAATTTTAAAATAGCCAATTTATATGACAAAAAAATATATATTTCCGACATATTGTTTCTTAGGAAAAGTTGTTTGTTTCTATCAATAGAATCACATATTAGTCTAAGGTAATGCCATACAAAGTCATACCTATCTATGTCTGCATTTCAAGAATAATTGAATTGAAATGAAATGAATATAAATTTGCAGGAAACATGGTAACAAACAATATTAGGTCTTATTAATATTCAATGGGTCACATATTTCGCCATAAGCATGCAAAAATTTACAACAACTGTTATTATAGAAGTAAAGTGACTAAAAACTCAGCGTTGCTTCTTTAGTAACTTTACTTCACAAAAACCTTTGTGTTGCTTAAAATACACATAGTATTCTAGTAAATTTGATGAAAATGGTTTAAGTGAAGGTGAATTAATAAACACATGCATACACACTTTTCACATTTTAATATTAGTTTGGATGGATGTTTTATTTTATATTTTATATATAGCCTATGATTATTAGACTATTCGATGGATAGAAGATAAAGTTTGTTTGGAAGAATTATTTGGGATCTCGGAGATACAATTTAATAAAGACTTAACTAATATTAACTTTGTAACTTATAGCATTCAGGGTAACAGCCAGCAGTCGTTCAACCGAACGAAAATATTGTTTTTAGTCAAATATTCAAGAAAATCTATAGAGTGAACTCTAAGATTTAGGAAACGAGAAAAAATACACAATATTACACAGCTTTAGTCACATGATATCCCAAAGAATTCAAATAATTATTTCCTAGAAACGGAAAGAGGTTGGGAAAAACGAAAACCTAGTTGAATCATCATCATCAGCCTGTATCTCTCCACTGCTGGATGTAGGCCTCCCCCAAATCTCGCCACTTAACCAATATATGCCCGTAAGTATTTGGATCATGGAATTCCGACATAATCGGATATATTAACCTTTAAATACACAGAAAATACCCTGTTAAGTTATTTAAAAAAACAAGGCAAGTTGAGTTTTTTGCAAGGGTCATTAACAGCCCGCTGGGCAAGCCTACCAACTTTGGGGGGCAATTCTCAAGTAAGGATAATGCCACATGCTTTATTCATCGGAAATTATATCACAATGCATACAAAAAGACTAGTTTTACTCGATATAAATATTAATATTAGGCGCTCTCGACGCTTGCTATCTCGCGACTGTTGGTGCAGCTACATGACTTCGATTGGTTTTACGGGAACGTTTTTATATCAGTAAGGGCCTATCTATATAAATCGATGACTTACCTACTCTGATACGGTTTTAAACCTGTCGTATTTCTAATAACAAAACAAAATGTGTCAAAAAATTAAAACATTCCTGTATATGATGAAAAAAAACTATAAATAAAAAATGTCCTCAAGAGTCATCACCCATCAGAGATAGTCCCAAGAAGACTGGCAACATTTCCCATCTGTATAGCGAGGCTAATACGTTGGCAGAAATGATTCCATCTCCAGTTTTCTCCGTCAGACAACTCTTTCGCCAGACGCCTGGCTGAGGGTCCTTATAGTCCTATTATCTCCACCCCAAGCTCTGCCGAGGTTGGTGTATTTGCGCAGCTTGAGGTTCTCTACCTTTTTTGTTGTACACAGGTTTGTTAAGCCAAAGTCAAAGTCAAAATATCTTTATTCACTTAAACCTATTACAGGCATTTATGAAACGTCATTAATTTAATTATTTTGAATGATTCTACTCCTGCTAGTAGAAGACTAAGCAGCAAAGTGGTCCAATAAGTAAGCTGTTAGCAGAAGACCAGCAGCTTAGCAGATTCCAGTGACCTGTTAATGTTTAATCTGACTGAGAAAGGAATCTGCAAGGAAAACTCAGCTATATCAGATTTACAAAATAAAACATATACAGAACTGCACCACAACGATTAATTAATAACCTTTTAAATGTAGTTATCAGTACCTATGAGATTACAATACCTGGTACAGCAGTAACCCACCAGGCAAGTCAGAATTAAGATAGACTACATGCCTATGTGCAACCCGGAAGTCGACAAAAGCCAGCTCTATATTAATGTCTATGGGTTTGGAGGGAAATAACATTTTCATTAATTTAATAACGGGCCCAAAATTGACTGACATCTTTTTTGACGTCGTATTTAATTCGGATTACACGTGGTGGCTTAATGCGGATAAAACTTCTTACACGTGGATAAATAACCTTTTTCCTGTAATTCAAAGAGTTATCTGCACGTAGTTCCTTTAATACATTTTCTGTAATTACTGACTAGTTTTTGTATATTGTAGGTAAGATATCGATCTAGTGTAGGTAATAATAATAATATCTTTATTCAGTAAAAAAGTTACAAGATATGAAAACAATAACATATTTCATTATACTTCATTGATTGTACAGGAAAAAACAGACATTTGCAGTCGAACTAAGCCTATATGTATAGGTCTGTCCGTCGGCAGTCAACGCTCAGACACCCTTTTAAGTATATTATTACTTTTTATTACCAAAATAAAAAAAGAAACAAAATGTACACACAAAGAAAAATAAAATAAAAAATAAAAATTGTGTGGTTAAGATCCTCTTTTTGTGTATGATGTAAGTGTGTGAGTGTGTGTAAGAGGGTGTGTAAACTTTACATACTTTGTTATTATCTATATTTTACTATTGACAGTAATTCCTTCGTTATATTATAGTCAAGAGACTGTAGCCATTGTGTGATATTCTTTCTACATATCACTTTAGTGCATTGATATATAGCTATCTCTTTATTAATTTTATTATATAAATATGGACCCAGAAAACAAAAAAATCTGCTAGTAAAGCTCGAGAGCTTCCACACACAAGATCATTCCTTCTTTTACTAAAAACTTATCTATATATCTTATCTAGGTATCTTCTTTAAAATCCTACGCGGCGAACGAGTGCCTTCACTCCGTAGCCACGACTCAGACTTAGCTGTAAATGCACACAGGGCCAACAGTGAGATAGAGACGGTTTATAGGATTTTAGTCCATAGGCGCCCTGGGGCTTCACTAGGAAGCTTCACGGATGAGTCGGGCATGCGACCTCCAACCGCGTTGGCCCTTCAGGCAGGGGGCGTATCATTGATGATTTATTGATTCACCGTCTATAAAATAAAAAATAAAAAAAAACTTTAAAATTAAATTAGTTTAATGCTGCAGAGTCACCTTAAACGCAACAAGTACGCGGAGATTATCATAATTCAGTACTTCATCTCATTTGCAGTTCATCGCCTATGTCTCTCCACTGCTGGATGTAGGCCTCCCCCAAGGCTCGCCATTTCACACGATCTTTTGCCACCCTCATCCAGCCCCCACCAGCGACCTTTTTCAGGTCATCCGTCCATCCTGCGGGGGTCTTCCCACATTTGCAGTTAGTGTTGCCCAATCTTGGTCTTGGTTTTGCTTTTTTGCAAGACCAAGACCAAGAACAAGACTACTGTTATGGTTGCAAGACCACAGATATTTCTCGAGTTTGGTACGCTGGAGACATCGACCAGCTTGCCACTTGTCATGATTGGCCTATAGTGAAGTTGCTAAATGTGAATCCGCTTATGTATAAGCGTGGTTTCTGACCACCCCGAAAGGGAAACGGTCGTGATGATACTTTACTTGTGTTTCTTTTATTATTTTTGTCAGTGCTAGGCGAAAACTTTTAATTGGCTCAAATATTTTTTTGTAGTTTTCCTGTAATAAATAAATATATTTGTTTTAGTAAAATAAAGGAAAATCATTACGTTTTTCTCTGTTAAAATTAGGTAGGTACCTATATAAAACTGAAAATATGTCCAAAATAAACGATTTGCAATAGTTACTTTTTTTCGAGGTTTGCTGTAGAAACGATGGGCCCGTGGGGTTCGGAACTGAAAGCCTTTTATAAAAAAATTGTTCCAAGGCTCATTGACGTCTCTGATGATAATAGCTCTGGCAGTTTTTTCTCCTAAAAAATAAGTATCATTATTGAAAGGGGAAATGCTGCTAGTATATTGGGCACCATGCCACAAGACAGCGATTAGGAGCTATTTTTTTGTAAGTTCATTTTTATTTTATATGTATTATTATTATTATTTTAGGTTAAATTTATATTTTGTTGTAATATAATTTATTAAATTTAAGGTTTTGTATGAAATAAATTTATTTGTCCAAAATTGTAGTAATTTTATTTCCTAGAAAGACTACATTTTTCAATGTAGGTAAGTATACTCAAACTTAAAAACTCTGATAAAAGTCACAAAATAGCAAAGTCATATGCACTCCCACGCAAGATAAATTGAAATTCAGATTCAGGAATTATCATACGGAAACGAGATTCTTTCCCGCCGATACCAAGAAATAATAATATTGCAAAGTTGACTTCATTCTGAATACCGGTGAGGAGAAAATACGTGCTATAGGAAATAGGGATTTCAATTGACCTAGAGTTTAGGTTTGGGCATTAATCTATGTGTTGCGGCCTAGCACATCCTCTATTTATTTATTTAATTAAATCTTTATTGCACAAAGACAAAGGCGGGCTTATAATGCCGCTAGTCATTCTATCCAAGCCAACCATTGGGACAACTTGAGCATTATATTGAAAGGTAGGTGCAAAATTGTATTAAATTCTACGGTTTAACTATATACTAATATACATAGTAATACTAATACATATATATAATTACATATACTACATATACCAATTACTACATTTACCCAAACAACCAATTATGTGCTCACCTTACAAACTAACATTTATGCAAATAAATAATTTTTATCTTATCTTAAACATCAAGGGTCATTGTGATGCGTCGAGAACATTCGTAGAAGTTGAATATATAAGACCAAGACACATAGGTGGTAGGCGAACTGACGGTGTTAAATTGTCCTGTCTGCCAGGGCGGGGATGTATCCACCGTTCGTGCCGATGAACCCAGTAAAGTGTATCCACACGTTCCGGGATCAGGCTCGAATTGCCGTCATTACAAGCCAACATAGTGTTAGGGACTGATGTCAGTCATGAGTGTCTGACTCCAGTTGCTAACATTCAGGTGGGCGCAAGGTTACATGTTGTGCCAGTATAAAATAAAAAAGCAGCAAGTATTGTTACTTACAAAGTGAAACTCAGTGTATACGCAAACCGTCGAGGTGAAAAAAAAACATTTGTGAGTGTTATTCGCGCCATTTTGCGCGGACATGTCAATTTTTGTTTTGTAAATTAATTTACTATGGATATTGCTAGTCAAAAGTGGTGTTGTTTTGTTTAATAATGTTGCTACAATGTAAAACGATAAATTGGACTTTAAATATAGGGCACAAGTCGCAGTTTTTTGCTGTTTTCCCGCGCTGTGAACTCCCATATTATACCCGACATGTTTGGGTTATAATGCTGCGAGTGACTCCAAGAAAAGCGTCAAATTCTGCAACAATTAGAATTTGATGATTACCTTATTAACTCATAAAAAAGAAAGATACATATATTACGTCAGACTTGTCTGTATGGGCTAGACCCTTTGCCTTCCCTATCACCTCATTCATCATCCATCGGGAGAAGAGAACAAAAAACACTTTGGACTCAAAGAAACAAAAATTTTAAACATCCTAAATGTGTTCTTAAGGAGCCATATTTGATATGGCAACAAAACAAAAGCTTTGTGAATCATTTCATACGTATTTTGCGAACTGAAATTGATGTCGCCATTTCCATAAGGCATTCGTCTTTTGTAAATAATTTATTTGAAAACACTCAAGTACAATTGTCGCCGAACCCGACGCGACGACGTGGAACACATAAATTATGTTTCAATAACCTTTTGTTACGGAACTTTAGTCAATTTATGTATAATTATTTATGTATTATTATTTTTATGTATGTTTATTATACCTTTATTTAATTTAACTATACATATTTATAGTTGGTGTAGACTCTAAGCTCGTCGTCAATCAGTAGTATCGGTAGTAAAATCGATGGTAGCGAGCGAAGCGTCGTGGGACGCTGTGGCCTCCTTCTGTGAGCACGCCATGCTCCAGAAGGAGGCGGCGGAACGGGAGCGGGAAGACGACCCGAACGCCCCTCCCTTCCGCCAGAGGAGAAGGCAGCGCAGGAGGCGGCAGTACGCCGCCCACCTGAGGGGCCCGAGTGGTGTCGCGGGGGTGACATCGCTCACATAGGGCCCCACGAGACGGCGCGTGCGGTTGTTCCCGCGCGCCTCTCTGAAGGCGAGGGAGGAGACTCGCTCTCTCTCTCCCTCCTCGCCAAGAAGGCGCCCGCACACTAGCGGGCGACGCCGGCGGGCGGTGGTCGTTTGCATATTGCTCCCCGCCGTCCGCCATTCAACACGAGGCGTCTTGAGGAACACCATCAGGTTTTAGTCGGTGCGAACCCGACATAACCTCCCCCTTGGTAGGGATTTCCTGATGTAAAAAAAAAACATTAAATATTTTAATAATTTAGGTTAATCCATAATTTAATTTTAACTTAATTTAAATAATATTGTATTTTATTTGTAAAAATTGACAATATCCGAGTGTTACTTGTGAACCAAATGGAAATAAATAATTTGAATTTGAATTTTGAATTTGTGACTTCCGGCCTTTTGCTGACTGCTATATTACACGGGTGTTCGTTTGCGCTATATTGACCAATTTTGAATGTTAAGGCGGTATTGTTATTCGTCGGTGCGTCAACGGACATTCCTAATTTGTTAACCCTATACCGTGTTCTGTCTTTTTCTCCCCGCATCCTTTCTAGTTTGCCCATCTCGCTCAAGTCCGAAGGTCGGCGCTTGAAGTCATCAAAGAAGACGTTTTTGTTGATTGTACCGATTATTATTTAAATATACAGTCCACTATACACGCGCTACCAACAGATGTAGCCGGGTCAAACAGATAGTAAATAATAAAACAATGTCCAAAATACTCGATAAACGTTGTATATCCAAACGTAATCATATATGTAAATGTAGTTGCTACACAATCGTTACATTAGGAATATTACAAACGGTTTATTTTAATGGCCGTTACAGACGTGTGCGTCATAATAGCTAGACCATCACGCTGAAACCTCGCAAAAAAATATGTGAAGCCTCATATCGTCGGTTAGCCAACAGCACCGCGCGCTTATTCTAACAATGAGGTAGATTATCCCATCAAAATAGTACACACATTCGATCTTAGCAATATTGTAATTACAAATGAAGATTTGTCAAAATTGATAGACAACTTTCCTGGTCCACTATACTATATATATACAATAAATATGTCTTATTGTTGTAAAAACACGTTTTTTCTTTCGCTGTAAATTGAGTCAAATTAACTTGATCGGTATTGTTTGTTACGTTATTAAGCAGTGTAGTGTATTAATAAAGTAGACGTTATAAAAATGGTTTCAAATAGTTATAACTGCTTAATAAGTTGCTGATGCATCCGTGGTCTAGCAGTTACCGGGTTCAATTCCTGATTAAGACACAATAATTTATTTGTGATATTTGTCGAGTTGTTATTGTCATGATGGGCCTATAGTACAGTTGGCAAAATGTGAATCCGCTTTCAAACGTGATATCTAACCACCCTGGAAAGGATACAGACGTGATGATACTTCGGCACATCCTCTCATCGTCAATACCACAATGTTTGAAGACACATGTCTTAAATCAGTACTTTACACGTAATGTCGAAGACGCGTTTAAATTTAAGTTTGATCAGCGACCTCTGGAGAGCTTGGTATTCCTGTGAAGGTTAGAATCCGGAATGTTGATATTTGTCAGAGAAAAAAAGTGGCTAAAATTCGTTAGTTGAAGTAGCAACGGCAAACGTGTTATTAAGTAGGGCGACTCCCGCCAGATGGCCGTTATAACCTGTTGGGGGGATTGAATCAGGGTTGCAAAAGACCGCTAAATTGCTTTGTCAGATCCACCAGCCCTTTTATTCAGGAAGGATCTGCTCAACAACAGGACGATGATGATGATGTTAGTTGACGATGATCGATGAATTTTGAAATCGGTTATTCTTTTTAAAGTCAGCTTCGAAATGGTCCAGCTAATATGATGCACAAATTACATGGCATACATCAAATGTTTACTGCCCTAATTACATTACAAGGCACTTGTGTCTACCCTGAATATTCGTATACATTTATCTACTCGAGGTTCAATTTCAAGGAGCAATTATGGAAGTTTATTTTTTATCGTAAATATGGGCTTAATGCGTAGGGTTGAGCGTTGTAAAAATATGTTTTTAGTTTTATTTAAAAAAAAATCAGAGTACCTAAAATCACACAGATATTCGTTTTAATTAACAAAATCATTTATATTTTATTAAAATAAATACATTATTTTAGAGATATATACCGCTCTGAGTCGAGACGATGGCAAGCGTCCAGACGGAATTACATTAGTTCCTTGAAGATTGGGCCAATCCCTGGTGTGGGATTTTACCTGTTGGGATTCCCTAGCCCCTTCCCACCTCCAAGGCACGTTTGTTAGAGCTGGTGTTGCAGCGGAACAAGCGCAGATCAGCAAGCGTCGAAAATATGAAACGATTTGCAATAGTTACTTTTTTCGACGTTTGCTGTAGAAACGATGGGCCCGTGGGGATCGGAACTTAAAGCTTTCTATAAAGAAATTGTTCCAAGGCTCATTGACATCTCTGGTGACAATAGGGCTGGCAATTTTTCTCACAAAAATTAAGTATCTTAATTCAAAGGGCAAACGCTACTAGTGTATTGGGCACCATGCCACAAGACAGCGATTTGGAGGAGCTATTTCTTTGTAAGTATCTCATTTTTTTTTCTTTATTTTTTTAGGTTTTATTTAGTTTTTGTTGTGTTATTTATTTAAGGGTTTTGTTATATATGAAATAAATATATATCGATTGAATATATATATATACATATACATATAATAATGACTAATGAATATTGAAAAATAATAAAATATATATTTTAGAGATATTGGAAACTGTGACACAAGTATTTTTTTTATACTGTACACGACATGTGACATCGCGCCCACCTGATGGTAAGCGGTACGCTAATTCCAAGAATAGGAGCAACTGACGCCAGTCGACAACGACCGGCCGTTGTGAGTACACCCCTGGTTTACCCGAGCGAACCCTATAAGTGTTTACACAAGACTGATTTTATTGCCCCAAAACATACCGCCGCAGTCGCTCGGACCCGCATGTCTTAGATCGTTCTAAGCATACCCATTAATTGTCTACTCAAGGAAACCAAATGATCCTATTCGCTTCATCAAACACTTCAGCTAATTCTAGCCAGTAGGTACACTGAAAAAAATATACCCAGATACTAGAGCCCGCCAGTCGTACACCTCTAACAAAACAAAAAATTTTCTTGGTAATAAAACGTTATAATATTATCTGATTATTTAGTACGATTAGTTTACAGGCACTTTTTGTGTGCATAATTTTTAATAAATTTTCATGTAGTACGTAGTACCTAAATTCATGTTTATGTAGTATAAAAATAGTATAGCGCTAAAACATTTTTAAAAAACATCACCCCTAGTCTAATTGTCTCCCAACTGATCCCCAAGGTTAGCTGGTAAAGAATGCCTTATCGCGTTATAGCTCGCCTATGTACTAGGTTTTTAAGTGCAATAAAGTATTTAAATAAATAAATAAATGTAGGTATGTGTGTATGTATTTTATTAATATATATTTATTATAATTAATACACTTATATTTTCAATATATTTAATTAAATAAAAAGAAAAAAATGTATATTATTATTTTAGAAGTCATATTTTTATGTTATATTTTGTAAATTTGTTAGTAATTGTTAAATTTATTTTTTTGTTTTAACAGTAATAAGTTTCTAATTTCTTCTTCTTTTTATATTGGTGAATGCTGTGACACCTAATTGGTACATATATTAGATAAGTTATAATTATACTATGTAATGCTGTGTGTACTACATAAACAAATAAATAAATTTTAATTCCTCACATCAAAGTCAAAGTCAAAAGTCAAAATATCTTTATTCACGTAAACCTATTACAGGCATTTATGAAACGTCATTAATTTAATTATTTTGAATGATTCTACTCCTGCTAGTAGAAGACTAAGCAGCAAAGTGGTCCAATAAGTAAGCTGTTAGCAGAAGACCAGCAGCTTAGCAAATTCTAGTGACTTGTTAATGTTTAATCTGACTGAGAAAGGAATCTGCAAGGAAAACTCAGCTATATCAGATTTACAAAATAAAACATATACAGAACTGCACCACAACGATCAATTAATAACCTTTTAAATTTAGTTATCAGTTACCTATGAGAATACAATACCTGGTACATGAATGTTCTCGTTGTCCCGAAGGTCTGACAGGCAGAAAATGTCAAGCGACATTATAATAATAATAATAACGTTTGTAGCGTAAACAGTATATAAAATATTCCTTGAATTGACAACGATTTCCTTGACATTATGTCACGCCTTTGTATATTTATGTGCAATAGTTTTAAATAAAAAAAATAAAAAATTAAATATTCATGAATCCTTAAACTGACCGCCAGTTGGAGAAAGGATAATTAAAATAATATATGATCACTTTTTTGATATACACCACGTGATTGGTAGTTAGCTTGTCACATTGGTTATTTCAGCCAATGACCCTCTTATACGATACGTTAAACGTATCAAAAGATCAGCCTTTCTGAAACTGGCCTTGATTGAACCAAAATGAAGTCTCTGTTAATGTAATGTATAAAAGTTGGCGTCGAATCAGATATATTTTTAAGGTCAGCTGGTACAATAGTCGCCATTTTAAATTTGAATTCTTACAATTGCAGAAGTAAAGTATCATTACGACCGTTGTCCTCTTGGGGTGGTCAGAAACCACGCCTATAAATAAGCGGATTTACATTTAGCCAACTTTTCTATAGGCCAATCATGACAAGTGGCAAGCTCATCGATGTTTCCAGCGTACCAAACTCGAGAAATATCACAAATATCTGTCTCCGTGGTCTAGCGGTTAAGTCCGTGGATTTAGACTCGGAGGTACCGGGTTCGATTCCTGGTCGGGAGACAAAAATATTTATTAATATAAATAAATACATTTAATTAATATTTAATTTATTTTGATATTTCTCGAGTTTGGTACGCTGGAGACATCGACGAGCTTGCCACTTGTCATGATTGACCTATAGTAAAGTTAGCTAAATGTGAATCCGCTTCTTTATAAGCGTGGTTTCTGACCACCCCGAAATCCCTTTCGGTTGTGATGATACTTAACTTATCACAAATAAATTAAATATTAAGTAAATGTATTTATTTACATTAATAAATATTTTTGTGTCCCGACCAGGAATCAAACCCGGTACCTCCGAGTCTAAATCCACGGACTTGACTGCTAGACCACGGAGGTAGTCTTACAATTACATACACTTTGTTTTGGTACAACCCAGCCAAAGGAAATATTGAGTTATCGGCCCTTAAAACGTAAGTAGGTAACTTTTAAATATCTATAAAGTTGATCCATTTGACCTAGTTTTCTTAGTAAAGTTGGGTAAAAAAAAATCGCCGGAAAACCTCTAAGTTTGGCTTTTGTTTCGATTTTATCAACACAGTTTCTAATCTTATTATTCTACAAACGTACTTACTAGGGATTTCGGTCTTGCGAAGTATTTTCAGGGACTTCTTTCTTTTCTTAGGGACTCCTGGAAATTTGTGACTCATGTGCTTTTGTATTTACGTCCTGATATGAATTCCAGCTTGCCGCTCCGGAAGGTCCGGATCTACAAGATGTTCATTCATTCCCGTCTTACTTACGCTGCGCCAGCCTGGCATCACCTTCTGGCGAAGACTAATAGGAGCAAGATTCAAAGTCAGCAGAACATATAGCTCAGAGTGGTCTCCCGAGCGCTATAGTTCGTCCGTAATTCCGTCATAGCTCGAGATCTGGAAATGCCTTCTATTGAAGAGTTTGTCGTCGGCCTTACTAGAAGTATTTCTATCGGGTTGACAACGGAGACTTCAAGCATCTCCAGAATATTGCTGCGTCTTGCGCTCGGCCCCCCAACGGAATACCACTTCCTAGAGAAGTGTTCTTAATTCATAATTCATTTATTTCTTATAAACAATAGGTTTTACATTTCTGTGATGATATACAGTGTAGTTAATGTATGTTTTGCCGGAGGGCCTATAAGTATTAGGTGACAAGTACAACCGTCTATCAAATACGGTACAATATTATAATGATAATTATATTAATATCTATGTACATAATTTTTTAAATACTAACTTACATATACAATAATATTAATGTCAAAGTTGGAAATTATAATTTAAAGAATTTGTTATAGCAAGCGATTTATCTTCTAGAATGTTCCGCACTGAATAGTAGCACTTGCCTATCAGCATGTCAGTGAGTTGTTTTTTGAATTTATGATTTGGAAGTAATTTAATGTCATCATTTATTTTGTTATATATTTTTGAAGCCATACAAAATACACTTTTCTGCATGTGTGTTGTTTTGGCTATCGGTATTATTAACTTTTTTTGGTAACGCAGTGTGCGATTACGATTTTGGGCGTTATTTGGGAACAGTTCTTTATTATTTCTTATAAAATTCTGTGTCTTATAAAAATTTTGGAGGAGAGCAGAAGTAGTCGGACCTAGACCCCCTGGGTTCATGAACCACACGGCGTTCAGCAATAAAAGTTCAGTTATTAAGAGCAGGTACTTAGTTGAGATTCAGCCGAGGAAAACCGGGGAATATCCCCATCTACAACACACGCCCATTAGCCATCCGAAAAATCCCTAATTTTATTTCCCAGTAAGTTAATATACTACATTTATCAAAAATACACTCCGACTTAAATAATCTTAGAAAATATTAGACTGTGCGAGCGAGAAACCGTTAAACCCTCCTAATATATAACAGGAAGACTGGCAATTATTTTAGCTAACGTATTAGTCTCGCTACACAGAGGGGAAATGTTGCCAGTCGATATCCCTTATGGGTCGTCCCTAGAGGATTTTTTTAATGAATAGATTTAGTTTATATTTAATTTATTTTTTATTAATTATAGTAAAGTATCATCACGACCGTTTCCCTTTCGGGGTGGTCAGAAACCACGCTTATAAATAAGCGGATTCACATTTAGCCAACTTTACTATAGGCCAATCATGACAAGTGGCAAGCTCGTCGATGTCTGGAGACATACCAAACTCGAGAAATATCACAAATAAATTAAATGTATTTATTTACTTTAATAAATAATTTTGTGTCCCGACCAGGAATCGAACCCGGTACCTCCGAGTCTTAATCCACGGACTTAACCGCTAGACCACGGAGGCAGTTGATTTGTTGACTTTTTATTATTTATGTAGTTTTTAATTATATTAATAGGTATATAAAAGAATGACAATTCCAAATTTAAAAATAGACATTATAAAACAAACAATGTGGGTATTTTAAAAATGTTTTTTGATGAAAACAAGCTGACAGCGATGTCCAGAAAATTTTAGAAGCTGTCAGTCTTTGTCGGTCGAATTTAAAACCCTTCACAAAGGTGAATGTCCGTATAAACAAATAATAACAATGTAAAAACATAGGTCAATGACCGTTTCTGTGACTACGTGTAACAAAACCTCACATGTCGCATTTTTTATAAATAAAAAATAGGCAAATGAGACGGTAAGTATTTCTTTACCAATAGAATCACTTCATGATGACGTGATGTTATATTGAAGTGATGCTATTGGTAGGTATATTTTCCTCGCGTGTCGCCATAATCCTCACACATGTCCACTTTAGACCACTATGGCCTTACCCGTTTCTTATTATTTCGTCTGCAAAGCAGCCCTTCGTTTAAAACCGAAGAAGGCCCCGGGACCCGACGGCATTTCTAATATTGCGTTATCGCAGCTGCCGCGCAGAGCTATGGTAGCGTACACCAGAGTCTGCAATGGGATCCTTCGCACCGGCCACTTCCCTGAGTGTTGGAAATCAGGGAAGGTTATTGTCATCCCCAAACCAGGAAAAGACCGGCGCCACGCCTCCAGCTATAGGCCAATAACCTTACTGCCACACCCGGCAAAGTTGTTCGAGCGCTTGTTCCTCCGGAGGCTGAAACGTTACGTCAAAACGAACTCGAAGGTGCTACAGCAAATAGGATTTCGAGTTCCGACGAGGTTTCAGTATATGCGTACTATGCAGCCGCTATTTAAGGAGCCGAAGACGCGCACAGTAGCACACGAGACTTCGCCGTTGCTAAAATCACTCGGCATTATAAATGGGTTGTCACTGAAGTTTCCCTTGTTTGACTTATTTTCTTGCACGGAGACTGAGTTTAAAAAGGTGGCAAAAACTTTTTTAGGATATAGTGAGGATTGATTAATTATTATTGTTACTGCTAATTATTTAGGTATTTTTGTATGTTTATTGTATTAACCATATGTGAAGAACACTAACGAATTGGCTTAGGCTGTTATGTTAGGTTTACGTGTTTGTAAATAAATAAATAAATAAAAAATAAACTTCGCGATGAACAATTCGGCTTTCAAGAGGGACATAGCACCACACTCCAACTGACCCGGGTGCTGCCTTGACCTTAACTTAATGTAATTTTTTTTTTTCATAACTAATTTGATGAGAGCGGTGATGGCTCGGTTGTAAAAACGATTTCCTTAACATCCTAAAGAGGTGGGTTCGGACCCCGGCATGTACCAATGGGAATAAAACACTTATCTTACGTACATCTGTCATAGATTTACAACACCACCGTTCCTGTGCCTCGGAGAGCACGTTAAACCGTCGGAGCTGGTTTCACTAATACCAACTTGTGGAATTGTTCATAAATTGTCATTAAAAAATAACATCAGAACCTCGCCAACGTCTGGCCAGCCTTGGCAGGTGTTGGCCAAATTTTCCAAAAAAATTTGGAAGGCTCAGCTCTCAATGCGGAGGTCTGTGTTCTAGAGGCTGGAATGATATGGCTTGATGCTCTAAGCGCGGTTTTTTACTGTATTTTGCTTTGACATGCGTTCAAGAAGCGATTTTATTCGTTTTAGAGCGAAACTCAGTATAAAAGCTCGTTTTGCTTTGTCCGTGAACAGAGGGTTTTTTTTTACTTTTTGGACATACATAGTTTTTACTCTTGGGTGACAATGTTTAGTAAACGTGTCCAATCGAATAGAAATCTCTTTGATGGACGGCGTTTTACCTCGGTATTGGAAAAAAACAAGTCATCTCAAAATTACAAATAGTTATAAAAAAGGCTGGACACTTAATCCACGCCACCCAGATATTTAATAAAGCGATAGAGTCATTTATAAAAGAGATATCAATATTTTCACTTAAGGGGGTCTGGCGCTTTCGACTTGCGTGTCGGTTCGTAGTATTCGAATGAAAAGCGACAGATCTCAATAGAAAACTGTCAGTTTCATTCGAGCAAATCGAGCGGACATGCATGTCGAAGGCGCGAGAATCGGGGCCAGGTACTAAAAGTCACACAATATTTTAAATTTTTTTTTTTACTAAATTTTACTGACAACAATGGCCGACATGTTGAATGAATTAATGACAACTCATTTCATAGTTCAAACCAGACTTTAAATTTAGTACAATACCGTCTACTAGGCGGCGCCACTATCTATGAAAACCGAAATTTAAGTTAACAAGTGACTTGCTTGGTCTAAGTTTCCACCCCCTGCAGCCCTATTCTCTTACATACATACATATCTTCACGCCAGATCCCTTACGGGGTAGGCAGAGACAATTGAGCGCCACTTGACACGATCACGACATACCTCTTTCGCTTCATCGACATTCATCAACCTCTTCATACATGCCCTTTTGTTACGAAGGCTTTTTAATTCTCCTTCAGCTAGTGTTTTATTTATTTGATCGTGATACGTGTGTCTTGGTCTGCCAGGGCCTCTTTTACCCACAACTTTCGCATTATATACCTGGTTCGTCAATCTTTCTTCGCTCATCCTTTCAACATGCCCGAACCATCGTAGCATGCTTTTCCTTATTTTTGTCCCTATGCTTTCCTTCATACCAACCCTTTTCCGTATTTCGACGTTACGTATGCGGTCCGCCAAAGTGACGCCACATATCCGCCGCAACGACCGCATTTCTACTGCATTAACCCTACTCTCATGCGTATTCTCTTACTTAAGCGCAAACGTTATATAATGGAATCCGTTAACTATATATGTATATATCACGCTATTGAAGTTGATATTTGCACGGCCGCTGTCAAATGTTGAGAATTCAATAGGTCACACAGTGCCATCTAGTTTCCGTGGTAAGCTACGAGGCTTGTGTTACGGAAACTAGATGGTCGATAAACTACATATTATACTTTTTTTTTGTAAATATATACATATTATACATTAAATACACAGACCGAGACAAATTATACAAAGTAGAACTTGCCCCCGGTGGGAATCGAACCCAGGACCTCCCGAGTTCACGGCAACGTTTGTTACCACTAGACCACGGATGCGGTCAAATAATAAATAATATAATAATAAATAATATTTCGTAATTATGACGGAAGATGTAAATAACGAAATGCACTAATTACGTTTGCGCTTAAATAACAGGATAGGGCTGCTGGTCTCGACTTTGCAATGAGCGATTTGCGCCAATGTTATTTGATAATAGTATAATTGTCTATGGCTCTAGATTCAGCTGGTTAGTCTATATTCAGAAACAAAAGAACTAACCTGGGGTAAATGGCGAGATACTAATGTCAAATAACGTTGGCGCAAGTCGACATAAGAAATATATTAATGGCTGTCAAAAGTGCCAGACAAGTAGTAATTGAGGTCGAGTCGATGGGCCCATTTGGACACTCAGCCAAGCGTCTGGTCAAGGAGTTGTCCAAACGGCTAACGGAAAAGTCTGGAGACAGGAAAGCTGGCAATTATTTCTGCTAACGTATTAGCCTCGCTATACAGGGGAAAATGTTGCCAGCCTCCCTAAAGGGTTGTCTCTAGTAAACATTTGATTACTATTTTTTTTTAGGATTATTTAATTTTTACAAATATAATTTAATATTTTATTAATAAATACATATATAATAAATAAGAAGTAAATCTAACACGAATATGTTGAATATTGGCACTTAATTTAGGGAATGGAAATAATAACAACATAGTATATTTTTCATACATTTATTTTTGACAAATAAAGCAGTGGAAATGCGATACATCTAAACAATATATTTAATAAAATTATGGCATCATTTAAAAATATTAATTATAGTTTTGTAGACAAGGAACAGAGTGCTGTAGTTAGGTAGGTACTTGATGAGAGTCTGTTTAAACGGGGCTATACTCACTCTTATTAAATATTCATAACTCGAAAGTTATTGTTGAGATTTACTTATCGCATCGTTAAGACAAGGGCATAATACGAAAAATATTTTATTCGGAAAATAGCTTTTAACGACTTATTTGTCAAATAAACTGCTTATGATTTAAGTAGTAAATGTGAAATTCTGCAGATTTATTCCTTGATAAATTTAGGTAGATATTTTAAGATATATTTAGGTAGATAATTCCGTCTTGTGATTTGAAATTTAAAAAAAAACTTGAACTCTTATATTATTAAGGTTGCGTTATGTATTTCCATTTAAAATATGTTTTTGTTTATAATTTTAACAAAGAGAACAAAAATAACATAGAACGGCCATTGGTTGTTATTTTCATATAAAATGTTATATTATTTTTTATGCCATCTACTTTGTTCTTCTTCTCCTGTCGAAGAAGAACGTGTTTTAAACGTCAAACACGACCATATGCGTAAAAGCGCGTAGACTAATTTAATTCTGTGACGGTAGTCCTAGCTTTAATTCTCATAACGTTAATCTTTTTGCGCCATCTTGTCTTTGTAATTTAAGGATAAAAATCACTTATTAATGTTTTGTATTTGTTATATAGTTTTTATTAAAAACGAAAAAAAAAAAAAAAAAAAAAGAGTAATGGAAATAGCCCCTTTTGAACAGACGCTCCTATTAATATGAGTTTGTTATATTCTTTTTTTATTATACATTTTATATGATAGTAAATGATTTTATAATAAAGATATTTAGTTTTAAAAACAACATAAACAGTAATTTTATTACACAAAGTAAAATTTTATCGACAAAAAATTTGATTCTTCGTAAACTTAAACGTAGGTACCTCCTAGGTGTATAATAATAGAGACTTAGAGACTAATTTAAAGTACTCGTAGGTTGAAATGCAGAAATTAATGCTTTTTTTTCATATGGCAAACATTTTAGAAGCAATCCCAGTCATTGCTGTTTTTTTTTAAAAAAAAAAAACGTCAGCTGGCTTGTCACTTTGATATTATTAATAGTAATCCATATGAAAAAAAGGGCGGGAAAGTTTCAATTTGGCGGTCGTGTTTTTTGGCTCTTTTATTAAAATATCATTTTTAGGATCAGATTTGTATCTATTTAATATTATTTTAGTGTAGATTAGTTTAGTTTAGTGTTATAATAGGTAAGTTTCATATAATATATTAGTAGTTTTAGTATTAGATAATTTATAAAATGGATAGGGAACCACCCGATCCTGGTGGAGGCATAACTCCATCAACATTAAATACTATACATGATTCTAGTATGGATACGGACCACTCAATACGCTCTTTATCACGTAAGCGTAGTCGATTAATAAAAGTATGCAAAAAATGCAACAAACGAACAAAAAAAGACAAAGTCACAAACACATTTACTTGTGGATGTTGTATGGACAATGTTATTTTAAACACTGACACTAATGGTGTCAATAACAAAGATATCCCAGATCCTCCACGTCCTCCACTTCAGGTAAGCAGGATGCTGTATGAACAGACTGATTGTGCTCCTTATATTGTTCACGTTCAAAAAATTACACAAGAACCTAATGATGGAACAATCCTCCACCCTGTAATCTTTGGCCATTTCCTAAAAAAACACCAGTTTAGTAACATAATCAATGGTAGTCTAAAAAGAATAGGGCGCAATAAACTTTCTCTGGCATTTTCTAAGTACCAAGATGCAAATTTATTCCTTACACATTCGGATTTAGAAAAAAATAAATTTAAAGCTTTTATTCCATCATTCCACATCACACGAATGGGTTTAGTAAGAGGTGTGCCATCTGAATGGTCACTAGATGAAGTAAAGGCAAACATTAATGTTCCAGTAGGATGTGGTGATATTATCAAAATAAGACGATTAAATTTCAAGGTTACAGTGGAAGGTTCCCCAGTTTGGAAACCTTCACAAACAGTTGTACTAACTTTTGACGGACAGGTCTTACCGAAAAGAGTCTTCATGTGTTATACTGCCCTTACCGTAGACTTATACACATACCCGACAATACAATGTTACAACTGTTGTAGATATGGCCATACAAAAGTATCATGCAGATCTAAGCCGCGCTGCTACAAGTGTGGACATGAGCACACAGGTGAATCTTGCCCCGTTAATAATGACTATGCGTACTGCTGCATGTGCTCAGGTAGCCACTTTGCAATTAATAAAAGCTGCCCTGAACTAAATAGACAGAAAAATATAAAATCTTCCATGGCAAACAACTGTATTTCATACTCTGAAGCTTTGAAATTACACCCTCCTACCTCGAAACCATACTCTGATGTAGTTTCAGCTATACATAATACACAAAATCATCACTCTGTTCCTACTCATAACCTAACACCCACACATCACACTCAACCTGCTAGCACCTCATACAAAAAAACAGTACTACTGAAACCACGCTCACCTCCTCAACCATCACACGGTTATGACAGTACCATTCACAACAACCTAATTAAGGACTATGACATGCCAGCCCCTAGAGATGGCTGTGCACTTATAAATTCTAATACTGCGTCCCAATCTTCCACACAATCTATTACAGACATTATTATTTCTCTTATCACTACACTTTTGTCACAATCCAACTCATTACCGTCCAACGTTGCTTCATACATTGAACTATTCTCAAACATTATCAGAAATGGATCCATACGCCAAAGCGATACAATGGAATTGCCGCAGCATAGCAAGTAAACGCTCAGATTTATATTTCATCTTAAACCACTATGAGCCGTTTGTTTTTGCCATCTCGGAGACCTGGCTTCTTCCAGGACACTCTTTTAGAGTTCCTGGATATGCCTGTGTTCGGGATGACAGATCAGATGGTTATGGTGGTGTTGCCATCTTAATAAAAAATACTTTTAATTTTTCATTGATAACCCTTCCTCCTCATAATGAAGATTTTTCAATTTTAGCTGTAAAAATAAAAAATATTTGTTACGTATCTTTATATATCCCCCGCCCTTCCACAGAAATTTTTAATGAATTAAATGATATCATATCAATTCTTCCCAAACCATATTTACTTATGGGTGACTTTAACTCGCATCACCAATCGTGGGGTAGCTCTACCACGAATTCCCATGGTGAAAATATAGTTGAAATTATAGACCGACACAATCTATGTATCCTTAATACTGGAAATCCAACAAGACTTACAAACCCGAACGATAATATTAGTGTTGTGGATTTATCAATTTGCACTCCTGACCTCGCATCTACCATAACTTGGCGCCCATTTTCATCAACATTTGGCAGTGACCATTTCCCTCTTCTTCTCTCATTTCCTTTCCGTAAAAAAATTACACCTATTCGAAAACCTCGCATGAAATATAAATTTTCAAATGACAATTTTGAGATCTTTTCTACTCTGATAGATAATAAAATCTCCTCTCTTCCTCATATAACACATGGTAATGAAATAATATGTGCCGAAAATTTTACTAAACTCATTACTACATCTGCAGACTCAACATTTCCTTTGAAAAATAGTGCCAAAAATAAAATAGCTTCACCTCCATGGTGGGATAATGATTGTACAGAAGCTATTAAATGTAGAAAAAATGCTGAGAAAATATACTGCCGAGATATGACCACAGAAAATTTTGACAGTTACACAACAATAGCTAATGACACCCGAAAACTATTAAAACAAAAGAAAAGTGATGGTTGGAAGAGATTCTGCGAATCTCTTTCTCCAGATACCCCCTCCACATTAGTATGGAAAAATATAAAAAGATTTAGATCAGCATTTAACGACACTTTAACAAATATTAATTTTATAACTGCCAGTCGATTTATGGATCGTCTTGGCCCTCCTTACGTATTTCAGAACACATCCCATCTTTTATCATATCCCATAGTTGATACATCAGGCCTCAATTCTCCATTTTCACTCACAGAAATAAAGGGCGTATTCACTCATGTTAAAGACTCCGCACCAGGCGAAGATGGCATTCCATATTCACTTCTTACTAACCTGAATGATCTTTCTCTCATGTACTACTTAGACCTTATCAATCAAATTATGGTTTCAGGCAATATTCCTTCTTCCTGGAAGGCCCAAACAATAGTCCCCATATTAAAACCTAAACATCCTCCAAGTGACCCCTTATCCTTCCGACCCATTGTACTTTCTTCCACATTAGCAAAAACAGTGGAACACCTAGTCAAAATTCGTCTTGAGTGGTATCTTGAAAGCAATGGACTACTTTCCAATACCCAGTTTGGATTTAGGAAAGGAAAAAGTACGTTAGATAACATTAGCATCTTTACCTCTAAAGTACGTGTAGCCTTTTCTCTCAATGAGTCTGTTGTCGCCTCATTTTTGGATATTAGTTCAGCCTATGATAATGTCATTATATCAGTGTTACTACAAAAACTTCACAAATTAAAAGTACCACTTATGCTTACAAATTTTATCATAAGCATGTTAACAGAAAGATACATAAATTTACACATTGACGATTACACAAACATATCCAGAGTTGTCTGGAAAGGACTCCCACAAGGATCCGTACTTAGTCCGTTACTGTATAATATTTATACCTATGACTTACAATCCAATAATAATGTGAATATGTTGCAGTATGCAGATGATTTACTGATCTTTGTAAATAACAAATCAATAGATACCGCCGCTTCTATATTAACAAAATCTTTAAAAACATTAAAAAACTGGCTTGATCACAACGGTTTAGATCTATCTGTTAAAAAAAGCTCCGTAGTGATATTTACAAGAATGAGAAACCCGCCTCTTGTCAATGTTCTATTTAATAATATACCTATTCCTGTTTATAATAATATTAAATTTTTAGGCGTGATATTGGACACCAAGCTTTCGGGCCTTGCGCATTGTGATTATGTAGTAGCCAAATGCGAACGTCACTTAAACATAATAAGGTGTCTCTCGGGAGTTTGGTGGGGGGCTCACCCATTCTCTCTTAAGTTAATTTATAATGCCATTATAAGGAGTGTACTTGATTATGGCACATTCCTTTTAGAACCTGGCCCAGTGGCAGGATTTAAGAAATTAGACCTCATTCAATCAAAAGCATTACGTATAATAACTGGAGCAATGAGATCTAGTCCAATTAATGCCCTGCAGATAGAGTGTGCAGAACCTCCTTTGTATTTAAGAAGACAATCTTTATGTGATAAATTTATTTACCGATCTCTTCAATTTTCCAAACATCCTTTAAATACAATTCTCAAGGAACTTATAGATCTAATAGCGTCTTCTTCTTATTGGATTCACAAACAATCTCCTCCTCTGATAAAAAGCTTTCTTAAATTTATATCTATTAAAGCGCCAGTACATAATTCCATTCAACACCCACTATTTAGTTTTAATTACGAATCATTAACTATTCAAACTAATGTTTTATACAATATAGGCATTAATAAAAATAGCATAGAACCTAATACACTATTTACAAATATCACGAACAATAAATGGAAGGATTCACATCGTATTTTTACTGATGCATCCAAACATGCGTTAGGGTGTGTCGGCGTTGGAGTATTTCATTCACAATATAATATAGTTCAAAAAATTAAACTTCCACCAGAAACATCAAATTTTACTGGAGAATGTTACGGACTCTTAAAAGCAGTAGAATATGCCCTATTAATGAAATTACCAGATACCATAATTTTTACAGATGCCTTAAGCGCTTTACAAGCCCTGAACCGTTTTCCTTTCTACACTAAAACCTCAACATGTTATCCTGTTATATTAAAATTAAAGGACACACTATATAAATGTTTACAGAATAACTATACTATAACATTTGCCTGGATACCTAGCCATTGTGGTATTACTGGTAATGAAAAGGCTGATCTTCTAGCTAATGAAGCTGTTGTGTGTGGAGACATCTTCCCGTATGTAAACTATTGCCATGATTTGCTTGAATTATCACGCATAGACCTTCGGATTGCATGGAAGGAACTGTGGGCTGAAGGATGTATTTATAAGGGTAAACTCTATTCAAAAATACAACCGAAAATTCCGTTAAAGCCTTGGTTTTTCAAGCTGAGGCTTAGCAAGATGGTAAGTAGTATCATAATACGCATGCGTATTGGTCACGTGTGCACTGCATCCCATCTTGCTAGGCTTCAAATTGTTGATAGTGACGTTTGTGAATGTGGATTAGACGTGGAGGACCTTAACCACATATTTTTCTCATGTCCCCTATACGACAGATCGTCCCTGATGTCCTCTCTAATTTCCTTCCGAGTTCCGTTCCCTACCCATATTTCAACCTTACTTGTATATAATAAACGTAGTAAATATATTTACAATATTATTGCTTCATTTATCATTGATAATAACATTAAAATATAACTGTAAATATTTTCCTATTTAGTAGTCTTAGTTTTTAATTTTTGTATATATTTATTAAATATAGTGTAATTTTTATTAATACTTACCTGATCCTATTCCATTTTTCGAATCCTTTTTATTTAACCAGTCTTTCCCTAACTTTGACACTGGCAAATTGTTATTAGTGCCATTTCCAAAAAAAAAAAAAAAAAAGTAATCCATATATAATAACAATCCAATCACGTGCCGAAAAGATAAACGTCCGACATCTTATCCGCTCAGAAATACAGTATTAGTATTAAATAAGCAATTAAATAAGAACGAACTTCAAGAAAAAAAAAAGGAACCGAAGGTTATTTTATACAATTATAAACAACTAAATTTTAAGTTTTTAAAAAGTTACAATGTTTTAGCCAAATTTCTGAATAACAACCACAATTCTTAAAATTAAAAATTTTTAAACTACAAAAAGCATTAATCATATTAATTGTAATACTTAGTTAATTTGAAAAACAATTAAAAAAAAAAACCTAAATATCAAACAAAATGTTATGTTTACATAACTTAATAACAGATATGAGATTAATCAATTTAATGATATAATATTACTTAATAATATGTCAGTTTGGCTTCAGCTAAAATATATTAATGTAAATATTGATTAAACAAAAGGAGAAAAGTTGCATTACAGAATCCATAGCTCGATAGCTAGGTAATATTAGTTTGCTAGTTCCACGCGTGTCTTCGTACCGTATCTTCCCCTTTTGTTTAAATCTAGTTGGAACAAGTCAACAAACCATCCTATAGATAGCAGATAAACGCCTTGGTAAGGCATCTCTAGAAGTTTTTTTTTTTTTCTATAAGTTTGTTATTTTTGTGTGTTAACATAAATAAAACATCCAGTGTCTTATCTGTTTCTCTTTAGTCTATTCTTTTTGCAATATGGAAAATAGTTTTTATATTTTCAGAACGCGCCAAATAAAGTCATCTGTTGAAAATTAATATTGTTTTTTAAGTCTTCCCGCGTTTTGTGACATGAGACATGTGCAATTATTTTGGTTTTGTAAATAACTTTGCTGTGGATATTGTTAGTCAAAATGGTGTTATTTTGTTTAATATTGTGCTACAATGTAAATAATTATGGAAAACGTGACATTTATCTGGAGCAGAAGTTGTAGTTGATTTTTTGCGGTTTTCCTGTTCTGTGAACGCTGTGACTCCAAGAAAAGCATAAAATTTGGTAACATTTGGAATTTTATGATCCCCAACTCAGTTACGAACTTAAGAATAATAGTAAACGATATATTCTGTATTCCGTTTTGTATTCCTTTTAAAAATACATTGTTTATAGTTCATACAGTTAAATCACTATATATTAACCTGCTCTTACAATATTTACCATTCGACTAAAAACCGATTGTTTTAAACCTAAAACAGACGTAAGTCGCGCAACCTCACATTTGTAGAATTAGTATAATTTGACGCCATTTTTGATTATATATCATTCGGATTTTGCAAAAAAAAAAAAAAAGTTGAAACAAAAAAAATATATATAAATAAAGTAGGTAGTTACTTTAGGTTACGTGTATGTAAAGTTATATAAACAGTAAATCCCTTATCATTATACTTACTCGTAAGATGAAATTCGGCGTTGCTGCAAAATCTTTAGCAAACAGTATTTTTAAAATTATGCAATCAAAAAATCATACCATAGTTTACGAGTACATTAAGTTTGAGTGTATATTTTTCTGGTAAACATATACTGCTTTTTTACTAAGTAAAATCATTGTCCGAAAAACACAACATTATTAATTGATCTCACTACCAGCCGAAAGACGAAATAGAGAGAGAAACCATTACGTAAGTCAGCGTTATCATCGACCTCTCGCAACCTACTTGATTAGGGTCAGTATGAGTGGCGATATTTTTAGGAAAATTTCTCTGCATCGTAACTTTAGATTTTATTACTGAGTAATTGAAATGAAAAATACATAGTTCTTTAATTTTATTCTAGATTTTAATATAAAGATAATTTAACAAATTACACCAGTAATAAAATTATAATTGTTATTTTATATTACATTTTTTTTGATTAAAATATGGTATCTGCTATGATTGATTTTTTAGAATATTACAATGCTAGTCTAATTGTATATGTGTATATGTAAAGGTGTGCTGTGTTTTGATATAAAAGTAACAATTACATTTTATACATAGTTTTAACGATATACAAAAACTAATAGTGTCTACTGCAGCATACAGTTGCCGAGAAGCTGGTTACAGTAACAATGTTGAGGATGGGAATGCACTGTATTATTAACTTGTGTGTAATAGTTATATTGTGTCAAACATAGGGAAACTGCCTTCTGGAACCCAGAATTTATTTTACAGAAGAAACTGAAATTATGATATATATATATAAATATTAGATCCATTTTTTGTAATAATATGAATTATTTTATTTATTTATTTAAATATACTAACATAATATGTTTTCTTATTTTATTGCTATTGTACTCAATTTTTAAAACCTATATGTGAAAACCTTTAATAGTTCTTAGATTGTTTAATGTTACTTACCTATTTGAAATTGTCAACTGTTGGTTTTCCAAAATGAATAATTAAAATAAATAATAAAAAAATAAATAATATTTTTTTAAATATTGTATCTTTAAATGGATAGGACTGATAGATTTTATTATTATATTTAAACTATAAATCACAGGTTTTTTTTGAATGCACAATTGATACCAAAATCTATAGAAATTACAGTAACGCTCTATATCAATGGGAATATCCTGCGCAATCCGAGTTTACATGCCATTTTTAAATTTACAACATTTTAGCTAGTCATTCTAAATGAAAAATACTTATATTAATTTGTAGCATATCGATTCCACGTTTTTTTTTTTACAATTATAAACACATTAATATTAACCCTAGTACCCATACATAACGTATGGTATTATATATTTAAAACTTTTTGCACTATGTACAAAAGACTAAGGCGACCAAATGCCGCTAGACGCAACGATCTGTCGTGGAGAAGAATTTGAAGAAAGTGAAGGAGAATTTGTTCGGTGTTGCAGTTTCATTTGAAACAGAAAAAAGCAAACAAAGGATTCGAAGATTTCTGCGACAACGAATTGGTAGCAACTTCAACTTAGCTCAATCTCAGATATGTGATCGTAAAAGTAAAGTATCATCACGACCGCTTCCCTTTCGGGGTGGTCAGAAACCACGCTTATAAATAAGCCGATTCACATTTAGCCAACTTTACTATAGGCCAATCATAACAAGTGGCAAGCTAGACGATGTCTCCAGCGTACCAAACTCAAGAAATATCACAAATAAATTAAATGTATTTATTTACATTATTTTGTGTCCCGACCAGGAATCGAACCCAGTACCTCCGAGTCTAAATCCACGGACTTAACCGCTAGACCACGGAGGCAGATATGTGATCGTATTTGCGGAAACTATGGATAAAACTTATGTACAAGTTAAAAAGCGATCCATTTTAAAAGCAACAGATATTGGATAGAGTTATTTTAGCTTTTTTTAGCAAGGTTTTTTAAAGAAAATAATTTACGTCTTCATGATATCGTTTTGATGATCAAATTTACAAATCTTAAAACTAACTTATAATTAATTTGTCACAGTTATACTGGCCCTTAAACCTACGGACACTAAATTACACCCAATATATATTATAAAGTGTCATCTATATATTACAAATATAATAAAAATCCGAGTTGTTGTTCGAACAAGTTGTTTTTTGTTTAGTTGACTTATGTCTAATAGAATGTGCAGTCGACCAATATAGTGTCCATACGGTTGAGATTTATATGCACGCAATCTAACAATAAGGTTGATTTTACTTCGAAAATAGTACGGTCATTCGACTTTAGCAATATTTTAGTTACAAGGGAAGGTTTGTCAAAACTTTCTTAGTCCACTGTACGTGTCTGTACGAATTTATTCGTTTGCTTAAGTTTGGGCACCTCTGGTTTTTTTGTTTACATTTTGTCTCAGGGCCCGATAAATGCCATATGTAACTATTTTTTTATTGATTTTCTTAAGTTTTTCATTACGTTTATATAATAATTTATATTTAACCTAGATCATTATTTATATTACTGTAGTTATACATTAAGTTACCTAAAATATCAGCGCAATAATATGGTACAAACTTATGGCGCGATTGATTCCTAATTATTTTTCAATTTACTCTGACTAGCTTAAATCTAATACTAATAAAACTAATACGTCGTTGGAATATAATTTGGTTTGGTATGTTTTTTTTTTTATATATATATTATTACATGTCCTTTACGAAATATTGTTAAGAAATAAATAAAAGAATATTAATATGATTGAGAATAAAGTAAAGTATCATCACGACCGTATCCCTTGCGGGGTTGTCAGAAACCATGCTTTTTAAAAAGCGGATTAACAATTAGCCTATTCCTATAGGCCCATCATGACAAGTGGCAAGCTCGTCGAGCGTACCAGACTCAAGCAATATCACAGATAAATTAAATACAATATTGTGTCCCAACCAGGAATTCGATTACCTTAGCGTCTAAATCTATGGTCTTATCCGCTAGACCACGGAGGCATTTTTAATAGAAAGCCGAGAAATAAAGATATATTCAATTAAATAGTGAGATTTAAGAATAATAAATTTGTAAGGTCATTTCATAGACAAGAATCAGTTTTTTTTTTAAATTGATTTTTTATTGTTTATATTTTAGTTATTATTATTGTAATATTACATATTATTGTAAAATATATTGCCTCCGTGGTCTAGCGGTTAAGTCCATAGATTTAGACGCTAAGGTACCCGGTTCGATAACTGGTCGGGACACATTATTTTATTTATTTATTTAAATATACTAACATAATATGTCAAATATAATATATTTTTTAAATATTGTATCTTTAAATGGATAGGACTGATAGATTTTATTATTATATTTAAACTATAAATCACAGGTTTTTTTTGAATGCACAATTGATACCAAAATCTATAGAAATTACAGTAACGCTCTATATCAATGGGAATATCCTGCGCAATCCGAGTTTACATGCCATTTTTAAATTTACAACATTTTAGCTAGTCATTCTAAATGAAAAATACTTATATTAATTTGTAGCATATCGATTCCACGTTTTTTTTTTTACAATTATAAACACATTAATATTAACCCTAGTACCCATACATAACGTATGGTATTATATATTTAAAACTTTTTGCACTATGTACAAAAGACTAAGGCGACCAAATGCCGCTAGACGCAACGATCTGTCGTGGAGAAGAATTTGAAGAGAGTGAAGGAGAATTTGTTCGGTGTTGCAGTTTCATTTGAAACAGAAAAAAGCAAACAAAGGATTCGAAGATTTCTGCGACAACGAATTGGTAGCAACTTCAACTTAGCTCAATCTCAGATATGTGATCGTAAAAGTAAAGTATCATCACGACCGCTTCCCTTTCGGGGTGGTCAGAAACCACGCTTATAAATAAGCCGATTCACATTTAGCCAACTTTACTATAGGCCAATCATAACAAGTGGCAAGCTAGTCGATGTCTCCAGCGTACCAAACTCAAGAAATATCACAAATAAATTAAATGTATTTATTTACATTATTTTTGTGTCCCGACCAGGAATCGAACCCAGTACCTCCGAGTCTAAATCCACGGACTTAACCGCTAGACCACGGAGGCAGATATGTGATCGTATTTGCGGAAACTATGGATAAAACTTATGTACAAGTTAAAAAGCGATCCATTTTAAAAGCAACAGATTTTGGATAGGGTTATTTTAGCTTTTTTTAGCAAGGTTTTTTAAAGAAAATAATTTACGTCTTCATGATATCGTTTTGATGATCAAATTTACAAATCTTAAATGTAACTTATAATTAATTTGTCACAGTTATACTGGCCCTTAAACCTACGGACACTAAATTACACCCAATATATATTATAAAGTGTCATCTATATATTACAAATATAATAAAAATCCGAGTTGTTGTTCGAACAAGTTGTTTTTTGTTTAGTTGACTTATGTCTTATAGAATGTGCAGTCGACCAATATAGTGTCCATACGGTTGAGATTTATATGCACGCAATCTAACAATAAGGTTGATTTTACTTCGAAAATAGTAGGGTCATTCGACTTTAGCAATATTTTAGTTACAAGGGAAGGTTTGTCAAAACTTTCTTAGTCCACTGTACGTGTCTGTACGAATTTATTCGTTTGCTTAAGTTTGGGCACCTCTGGTTTTTTTGTTTACATTTTGTCTCAGGGCCCGATAAATGCCATATGTAACTATTTTTTTATTGATTTTCTTAAGTTTTTCATTACGTTTATATAATAATTTATATTTAACCTAGATCATTATTTATATTACTGTAGTTATACATTAAGTTACCTAAAATATCAGCGCAATAATATGGTACAAACTTATGGCGCGATTGATTCCTAATTATTTTTCAATTTACTCTGACTAGCTTAAATCTAATACTAATAAAACTAATACGTCGTTGGAATATAATTTGGTTTGGTATGTTTTTTTTTATATATATATTATTACATGTCCTTTACGAAATATTGTTAAGAAATAAATAAAAGAATATTAATATGATTGAGAATAAAGTAAAGTATCATCACGACCGTATCCCTTGCGGGGTTGTCAGAAACCATGCTTTTTAAAAAGCGGATTAACAATTAGCCTATTCCTATAGGCCCATCATGACAAGTGGCAAGCTCGTCGATGTCTCTAGCGTACCAGACTCAAAAAATATCACAGATAAATTAAATACAATATTGTGTCCCAACCAGGAATTCGATTACCTTAGCGTCTAAATCTATGGTCTTAACCGCTAGACCACGGAGGCATTTTTAATAGAAAGCCGAGAAATAAAGATATATTCAATTAAATAGTGAGATTTAAGAATAATAAATTTGTAAGGTCATTTCATAGACAAGAATCAGTTTTTTTTTTAAATTGATTTTTTATTGTTGATATTTTAGTTATTATTATTGTAAAATATACATAATACATATTATTATAAAATATACTGCCTCCGTGGTCTAGCGGTTAAATCCCTAGATTTAGACGCTAAGGTACCGGGTTCCATTCCTGGTCGGGACACAATATTGTATTTAATTTATCTGTGATATTTCTTGAGTCTGGTACGCTAGAGACATCGACGACACGACTTGTCATGATGGGCCTATAGGAATAGGCTAATTGTTAATCCGTTTATTTATAAGCGTAGTTTCTGACCACCCCGAAAGGGAAACGGCCGTGATGAATCTTTACATTTTATTGTAAAATCCAACGACAACTGTAAATTAAAAACTAAATTAAAATAAGGAATGTAAGAATGAATTACAATTTATTTAAATTATTAAATATTTTCGAAAAGGAGCCGAATAAATTTAATATCAACTAAAACCTATCATACTGATTAAATCAATATTTTTAAACTTAATTGGCCTTGGAATGTGATTGACAATCCGCCGCCGACTATTACTACGTTATTTGACAAATGTACCCATGATTTTATAAATGTACAACTTAGTAATTCATTTAATATTATAGTTTAATCATTAAGCCGTAATTAACTCTGTATGATCTTACTTTAGACCAACGTATTATTCTATTGATAGAAACAATCAACTTTTTCTATGAACCAACGACAATTTTTGGCTTCTTAATAATAATGTGTCAACATTTTTTTTTATTACACCCACCAGATGGTAAGTATATATGTTAATTAAATTATTTATTTGCATAGAACATGGTAATTGTAAATATTAATAGTATGTTAGTTCTGCACATTCAGCCATTTCTGGCACACAAATTTTGTTAAACATTATTTACAATGTTAAAAATTTTCATCATCATCATCATCAGCCTGTATCTCTCCACTGCTGGATGTAGGCCTCATCTAAGGCTCGCCACTTAACGCGATCTTTTGCTACCCTCATCCAACCCCCACCAGCGACCTTCTTTAGGTCATCTGTCCATCTGGCGGGGGGCCGTCTCGTACGTGGTCTCCACTCTAGAACCCGTTTGCCCTATCGATCGTCAGTTCTGCGGCAGATGTGTCCGGCCCATTGCCACTTCAGCTTGCTAATTTTAAAAGCTATATCAGTAACTTCGTTCTCTGCGAATAACAACGTTTCGGATTCTATCCATTAGAGATATACCAAGCATAGCTCTTTCCATGGCTCGCTAAGCGACCTTGAATTTATGGACCAGACCCACTGTTAGTGTCCACGTCTCTGCTCCATACGACATTACCGGGAAGACGCACTGGTTAAAGACCTTAGTCTTTAAACATTGTGGTATAGACGATGAGAGGATGTGCCGGAGTTTACCGAATGCCGCCCATCCTAGCTGAATGCGTCTCAAATTTTAAAAATAATTAGTTAACAATTTTAGTCACACTTATTACATACAGATTATTATTAAAACATATTGTACAGATAATTGTTATAATACACATCAAAAATACTTAAAATTTGTGGTTGTAATATTAACTTAGCGAATTGAAGCAACATTCTATCAATAGTTTCCTAATTTGGCCTTTAAACTGATTGTCAGGTATTTTTTTGAGAAACTCAGGTAATTTATTGTAAATATTGTTAGCAACTGGAAGCATGACTGACATCAGTCTCTGACACTATGCCCAGTCAATATGGTTTGTTAGGAAAAGTAGTTTGTTTCTATCAATAGAATAACATATTAATCTAACGTAAGAGCATAATCACGCGGTATAGGGATTAAAATTAGCAGTAACTTAAAATACTAGCACACTGATTAAACCAGCATGTTTTTTCTTAACTAACTTTGGAGATTACCAATCGAACGAGCGACGCAACTATAGCTATTTAATTATTATCTAATTTACAAATTCAATTTGTATTATAAACTAATTATAACTATAAACTCGGCGACTATGCGCTTGTGCCCTCTTTTTTAATGTACAACTTAAAATTAGTTTCTTAAAATAAATATATTCTTTATTTGCGTGTAATTTTTTTGATCATTTGCGATGCCTTCTAAGATATATGTAAGGTGTATTTATTGTTTAGTTAAGAGGAAAATAAAATAATAAAAATATTTACAAAATAAAAAATAAAATTAATATTAATATTATGGATACGGATATAATAGCATTTAAGATATTGTTACATTAAAATATTAAACGAGGTGACTCTGTATGGTCTTACGTTAGACTCTATATGCGACTCTATTGATAGAACAAAAAAAAATCCTAGTTTTTGGCTTCACCATACAAATTGGCTATTTTAAAATTACCAGCTTGTATGGAAAAGACATTTTTTTGTATTTTTTAGGAAAATAGTTCGTTTCTATCAATAGAACCACATATTAGTGTGTCGTAAGTCAATACAAAGTCACACGGTATATAAAGTCGCTTTAAGTTAAATTATTTTTAATCTGGTTCCAGACTTCCACTGTTGAAGATGGACCTGAAGAATTTGGCCTACACTCGCCACGCTGGCCAGACGGGTAGGCGAAGGTCTGATGTCAATTTTTTACGATTCAACAAGTTGGTATTAGTGGAATCGGGACCGACGGCTTGACGTGCTCTCCGAGGAATGGGAACGGTGGTGTTGTACATTTATGACAAATGTACGTAAGAAAAGTGTATTTCTCATTGGTAGGTACATGCCGTGGGTTTGAACCGACTTTGTTCGGAGGAAAGGAAATCGTTCTTACAACCGAGCCACCACTGCGAGATCTCGTTAAAATAAGTAAAATAAAAAAAACATAAAAAATAATAATAATACCTACTTAAATTTGTATAAAACTAAATAAAACCCGTATGAATAAGAGGTAGTATGAGGTAATAAAAAAAATCTAATCTTAAAAGAGGTAATTTTGTTTTGCATAGTACCTAACAGTAAATACAGAAACATAATCCAAATGATATATATATATATACAATTTGTATTAGCATATAAAAAATATATTTATCGCTAGACTTAACCTAAACACTAGGTGTTTTTCACAGTTTTCTTTGAATATTTTATATTGTACAAGGTTAGAAAGCATAGTGTATATACATCTATAAACTAATTTGAGGTGGTTTCTGATTGGTTGTATAAGTAACTGGTTACGATGCGAACGTATCTATAAGTATTGCAAAAAATAATATTTAGAAAGGAATTTATAAAAAACTGTGATGTCTTGTATCTTTTTTTTTTCATATTATCCAATGATTATATTATAAGGACATTTTTTTGTATTTTTTTTCCGACTGCGCGACGCAAAGGTTTGTGGCACACTGGAGACCAAACGCGTGGGCCAATTTTTATAATTCTCACGTCAATCGATTCCTCTTAATCATGCAAGTCTCACTGAAGATATGACATTAATAAAATTTCAGTGTGTTGACAACCAGACGCCATATTATATATAGGTTTTTCATTGCGAGTGGTCATTTAGGATTTATAAAGATTTAAAATAGGTTAGTTGTTAATAAAATTAAATTGTATACAGATATGTTAATATGGTTTGTCCATTTTTTTCTTATATCTTAATCGAATTGTGATCTACCCACACTTGACTATTTTGCTTTATGTATTAAAAAAAAAGATGGGACAATTCGATGTCTTATATTTGTAAGTTGTACGTTGTTTTCTTTAAAAAGACTATAAAATAATCAATCTTTTTTTTTATGTATATAATTTACCGAGTTATAGAAAGCAGAGTGATCTAACTACAACTAACATGCCTCACAGGTATTATGCGCACTCATACAAAAGCTAGAATCGGACTCATTAAAACTTAATTGTGGAAGGTTATTCCTGTCACCATTTGATTGATAAGCACTACACTTCACCGTGATTTTATATTTTTTTAAATGTAATTTTAGTTAACCTTCCACCGATAGAGGTCCCTGAGACCGCAGCGAACTTATTTTAGTTATTTTACAAAAACTATGGTTGGACTTTTGAAATTCGTTTTCTGAAATCAGACCCATGTTGTTGCGCCTTCACTCCACGACTCAGACTTAGCTGTAAGGGCCAACAGTGAGTTTTTTTAATATACTGAGCACGACATGTGAATTGACCAAGAACTGGAGTAACTGACGCCAGCCACTGACGGCCAACATCAGTCCCTACTATTATGCCGGCCTATCAAGATGTTTTTTACACTTCGCTGAAGGACTCCAGGTTATAGAAACGGGGAAAGGCGCATTCAACATCTTAAGCGTGCGACGGAAGTCCAAATTTATATGCGCTATGGTCTGTCTCCTCATGTGGTTTCGTAGATTTTGTAAGTGTACGAGTATGTAAAGTGAGATAGCTATATGATCTGTGCGATGGGAGTGAGTAAGCCCAATTTATATGGTTATACGACTAATTAATATGTTATCTCTGCTTCTTATAACTCTGGGAATTAGGTATATTTTCGTTAAGATTGAGCATATTTATAAATACGTTGCATTTTTTCTCAGATGTAATTTGAGAATACGATCTTAAATCAACATAAAAGCTTCATTGTAATAATTAACAAACCTAAATATTAAATTAATTATAAAATTTAGAAAAAGAAACGTTAAAGGCGGAATGCCGACAATTAAATTCAAAAGCATTCAAAATTTTAATAACTAAAATTAACAAAACTAATTACTAATTGAATCGCTGTAGGAAG
Organism: Tinea semifulvella; assembly: GCA_910589645.1. Taxonomy (NCBI): domain Eukaryota; kingdom Metazoa; phylum Arthropoda; class Insecta; order Lepidoptera; family Tineidae; genus Tinea; species Tinea semifulvella. The sequence goes on along the minus strand of OU342592.1, from coordinate 11,950,161 downwards.
CTTAAAATATATCTAACTTAAAATAATGCGAAATAAAAGACATAACATAAGTAATTGTAATTTTAGTACAAACATTGCTTTCTTTTTAAAATATTAGTATTATTATTAATAGATAAAGGATGCGATTTACATTTAAAAAAACTTTATATTATCTGTATTTGGTAATTACCTTTGTCGCACTCTGACTGATAACCTTTATTGTTGCAATCTTATTACCTATTTATGCTAACATACATATATGTACAAATTATTATATCACGCACCTAGATCTCAAATATTTTTTTCACATATCAATCTGACATTATTCGATTTATTTATTTATTAATTCGAAGTAAGGTACAAATGACAGCTAACAAACAAAACAATTATTGAAATCATTCATTGACAAACAATCCTGTCGTGTTTGCCAGCCTAAAAAAATGGTAATAATAAAAAATTAAAAAAAGTAAAAAAAAAACATGCAATTAAAAGTAAAACCTATAAAAACTAAAAAGAATATAAAAGAAAAACATAATAATAACAAAATGGGATAAAACATGAAACAAAATAACTTTTCCATCCGAACCCACTTCATAATTCATCATGCATACAGTCAATTTAGTAAGGTTAATTTTAAGTGAGACTAAAGGGTAATTCATGTAGGTAGATGTATTTTTTATATTCTGACTCGAGTAACTGACGCCAGTCACTAACGACCGACTTTAGTATCTGTCACTATGCTGGCCTAACAAGATGCTTTTTCACACTTCGCTTGAACTATAGCTGTTATAGGGGTGGGAAAACACACTTGCTCCATATCTTTAGCGTGCGAAAGAGTTTCCAAATTTATGAGTGCGCGTAGAAATAATGGCTACGGTACGAGAATGCATATTTTGGCCTGTGCGTGTGTACAGTTACAGAAAAACGCGCTCAGAGAGGCAACGTCTCGGCAAAGCTGCAGAGATTCGAGAGTTTTAGACACTATGGTGAGCAGGTCATTAAAAGCATCTGTAAGGTACTTAGCGGAACCATCCCAGAGGTGACATTATTCCACACATGACCTTATCTGTGCTTTATACAGCACAAGTCTTAGTGCAGGTGCGAAAATCCGGTTCACCTTGTTAAGAATTCCCAGTTTTTAGGACACTGTTTTCGTAGCGTTTTAGACCCCAAGTATGTTGAAGCTGGGTGGAAGTTCCAGCACAGTGTCATAAAGAGTAGGACGAGAGACTTCTTGGCCGTCAGCGCACCTGCCTGGGTATTACTGACATTAAATCAAAATATTCCTAAACAAGGAATTCTGGCAGGTGTTGTGTAAAGAAAATAAATTCGTGGATTTGCTTCATGTAACACCAAAGATGTTACTGGGCCCTGCACAGCACCTACTCCCTCTGCACCACCCCTAGCAGGGACGTCGATTCCGTAAACTGAAGCTTCTCGTACTCCGGGGAAGGTGGTCACAATACCTGATGGGTACATCGATGACCACAAGATAAAGATACGAAAGCTTTAGATTAATTAATATTATTATTTAGAGTTATTGATTTTTTTATATATGTTAGTTGTAAGGTAATAATAATAATCAATTTATTATTATTAAACTGGATTGGGTTTTGGGCACACAGATATTTTGCGAAGGGTGTCGTCCAGTTCCTGTCAAGTTCACATCTATAGGAAGTTGGTTAAACTAGAGTTGTCTTGCCGAATGGTCTTTATTTTATAATTATCTTGCGTAATCGCGTTTTGAAATATTTTTGATCTAGGGGTGTGATATGCTCTATATACCTAATTAGATTATCTAGTAATATTTAATCACATTATACAGGACAAGCAAATTAATGTTAATATACAATAAACTATCTATTTTAAGGCGAATCGAAGGTGGTTTTATATTACATTACATTTATGTGAGGTTTAACACTTATGCAGCGCTCTCGCTTGCAATATCCAATATTTAAAAAAAAAAAATCAAGTCTAGAGTGTTTTAAGTGTAGAGTTTGAGAAATGAGACTGCATCAACTTTCTGGGAAATTATATTACGGACATTTTCAAGATATCCAAGTACTAAAACTAAATGCAAGCCCACCTGGATCCTTGGCGCCGCATCAGACTGAAAAAATCTCATGGATACATTTGAACATCATTATTGGATCCCAGATGAACTAGCTGTACCAGCCTATATCTAGACCAGACATCTGGTTGTGTTTTCTCAGAACTTGAAAAAAGTTATCCTTATTGAAATTACCGTTCCGTGGAAATCAAATATTCTAAAAGACCACTGCATAAAGTCGAATAAATATTATGATCTCACAGAAGAAATGAACAGGAACGGGTTCAAGACTCAGCTTTACGCAGTGGAAGTTGGTGCGAGAGGAGTTCGAGCTAAATCTTTGCACCACTTACTGAAAGAAGTGGGCCTAAGCAGGTCTGCCGTCAAGAGCTTCCAAGACGGCATTAACTGAATCATACAGTTTTTTGTTGGGTAGGAAGAGAAGTAGAATTGTAGATGGTGATTAAACCAACCTATTGTCGGTCGCAAGCCTGAGACATTCTTCTCATCTCTTACCCACACACGATGGACTCAGCACCCGCACGGTGAATTTTTAAATATAGGATTGTGCAAGCGAGAGGAATGCAAAGCGTCATACCCTCCTAAGATCTAGAATTTAAATATCACAGATCGAAGCTATTGTTTTAAATATTGAAAAGTAAAATTCCGAACGTTTTTATGTGATAATATTAAATTAAAACTTTATTGCAGTTATTTAGAAGTGGCAATATCTTTTTATTCTTTTTATTATTGACATTAGAACGTGTGTAATTAAAATTGCAAATAATATTTAAAGTACCGAAATTACAAATTACATTCAATTAATTTGCAGTCGAAACGATGGGTCCGTGGTTCAAGGAGGATCTGACGTATCAACCTCGCCGTTCAATGCAACTGGATCACAGCGTTTGCACACTCGCCCATCGGACCGTATAATTTTAGATTTATTTGTAATTTAGTACTTATTTATAATTTATTCTTATTTATAATTTAGTATTCAATTGTATTATTACTTTTATTTAAATAAATAAATTTACTGTTTCAAGAATAAATGTTATGCGGACATAATGAAAATATTTTTTTTCGATAATTTTAGCAGCTTTTCGATCTATGACAATCACAGACATGCATATTATTTTATTACTATCTAAACAATCTCTAAGCTTAACTAATTAAAACTATAACCCACGTACATACTTGCAGAGTTAAACCTAATTATTGAATGATCCAATGCAACCTGTTGTTCAAGAACTTATATTAAATATAAATTCTAATCTTAAAATTATATCCTTACTATTAAATTCTAACTTAATTCCACTATAAAAAATAACTAATTTAAATTTGTACGCAGCTCATATTAAATAACTAAATGTACATTGAACAAAATCTTAATATGACTATTAGTTAAGAGTTGATGTTGTTGCGAAGTAAATACAAGTATTATTTTTTAGTTAAAATAAAAAGTATTATTACGATCGTATCTCTTGCGGGGTATTCTTTTAAAACTTAGTTATCAGCAGGCCAGATACAGTTCGATAACGTTGTATCTTAAAACTTTGTTATCAGCAGGCCAGATACAGTTCGATAAAGTTGTATCTTAAAACTTTGTTATCAGCAGGCCAGATACAGTTCGATAAAGTTGTATCTTAAAACTTTGTTATCAGCAGGCCAGATACAGTTCGATAAAGTTGTATCTTAAAACTTTGTTATCAGCAGGCCAGATACAGTTCGATAAAGTTGTATCTTAAAACTTTGTTATCAGCAGGCCAGATACAGTTCGATAAAGTTGTATCTTAAAACTTTGTTATCAGCAGGCCAGATACAGTTCGATAAAGTTGTATCTTAAAACTTTGTTATCAGCAGGCCAGATACAGTTGAAACTAAATTTTATCTTAAATCATTGTTATCAGCAGGCCAGATACAGTTGAAACTAAGTTTTATCTTAAATCATTGTTATCAGCAGGCCAGTTAAAGTTCTTTTATCTTGAAACTTTGTTATCAGCAGGCCAGATACAGTTGAAACTAAGTTTTATTTTGAAACTTAGTTATCAGCAGGCCAGATACAGTTGAAACAAAGTTTCATAATCTTTGTTATCAGAAGGCCAGATACAGTTGAAACTCAGTTTTATTTTAAAACTTAGTTATCTGCAGGCCAGATACAGTTCGATAAAGTTGTATCTTAAAACTTTGTTATCAGCAGGGCAGATACAGTTCGATAAAGCTGTATCTTAAAACTTTGTTATCAGCAGGCCAGATACAGTTTTAAATGTAGCAATTTAAATAATTAGGTTTTAATATTAAATTTAAGGGAAGTAATATGTGTAAAACCGACTGATTCAAATTCAGACCACGTGGTCTAGAAATCCAATTAAAATGTTATACTTATTGACGTTAAAAATGATTTCGTTACATTGGAATAGTCTAGTCTCTAGTTAAGGACTGCTTCTGATATAGCTATTACAAAATTACACTGCTACATTATTTTCTATTAAATATGAATTTATTACATTCGCAACAACATCACTTTACCTAACCTACTCAGGTGTTTCACAAGCTGATCCCAAAATTCGAGGTTTCTGCCTTTTTGTCGGCAGCAGACTGGGCAAGCTACTGCCTACGAACTAAAATCTAAATAACCATTTTTAAGAAATGCAAATGCGAAATTCTATGAGTTACCTACTTTTCACTTTATTGATTTACCGTCACAACTTATAGTAGGTGAGATTACAAAATTACGAGTAGGTACGCCGTAATCAAATATTAATTTACTATAAAAAAAATTGGAAACGATATGAAAAAGCTAACACTTATAGAATATAAACACTTTTTAAATTACAAATGATGTGTTTTCATTTAATTTTAGTTATCATTAATGTGGTCCTATACTATCCCTCTGTTGAATGTATGGTGTAACACTCATACATTCAAAATGTACATCTTATATATATCCTAAAATTAAATCCTAAGTTTGTACAAACTGGCCTTTCAGGACTATAATGATAATCTAACTAAACTAAACTATTTTACAATCTAAACTACACAGTGTGGAAACGTTAAATGAGCTCACTTTTTTATACAGGACAAGTAATGTGACATCGCGCTCAATTGATGATATTTTTGGGATAACTTCTCTGCACTGTAACTTAAGATTTCATTACTGATTAATTAAAATAAAAAAATACGTCGTTCTTATTTTCATTCTAGATCATAATATAAAAAAATTGCTCTTAATAAATTCCACTCAGTATAATATAGAATGGTATCACTTAACATTTCCACTCTATATATAATTATATTCTAGGTAACTACATATTATAATTTACGTAACGCACATTGTGGATGCATCCCATTATCAATTATACATTAAATTAGAATTATAGTTTACGTTAAATAATAAAATTATATTTACTATGTACAGCATACTTGAAGTACGCGTAACTTGATACCTAAATTATATTTGGTTGCTACTCAACTAGCTTATTTTCTAACCTAGTCACTTACTAACAAAAACAGTTAAAACACATTTCAGACAAAGTGATAAAAATATTTTTTAAAAAAACTTAGAGATTTATATTTGTATGACAAAGATAAATTACAATATATATTTTTGTCTGATTTATTTAATATATATAAATATTATAGATACATAGATAATACAATCATCTGGCTCAAATTATAATATCAGACACAACGTTCGAAAGTCGATCAACGACAAGTCGTACTTCCGTTTTAAAAAAAACTTCATACAAAAATGTTATTTAAATTTTTCAACGACTACTTTGTATTCGGCCTACAAGACGCAATCAAGAGCCAATCATAACAAAGCATTCAAATTTGGAACACTCGATCGGAAATCATGATGGCTAAGAGCGATTAATTGACCAATCGAGAGACGGTCACGTATTAAATAATTTATTGTGACCAGGAACCCGGTACCTCCCGAGTCTAAATCCACGGACTTAACCGCTAGACTACTGAGGCAGTTGTTTTTCAAATATTTATTCCTAAATTTATTTAAATACTAATAATGTCTGGGCTGATTTGTTAATGGACATAATTTAAAAAAAAATTGACCCAACTTATTTTAACTCTGGTTTTTACTATATAATTTCCATTTTCACTCTCAGCACCCATAATTTATTTATTTAGTTACAGATTCAACAGCGCTTAAAACTCAACCTAGACTACAAAATTCTTAACTAAAGATAATTTAATAATAATAAAACACAAAATATATATATATAGTGAAACAAAGAAAAAAAAAACCCTGACCAGTTCTCCATAATATTACCTCTAACTCTTCCAAAGGTTATCATCATCAGCCTACGTCTCTCCACTGCTGGATGCAGGCCTCCCCCAAGGCTCGCCATTTCACACGATCTTTTGCCACCCTCATCCAGCCCCCACCAGCGACCTTTTTCAGGTCATCCGTCCATCTGGCCGGGGGTCTTCCCACTTTGCGTTTTCCTGTACGTGGTCTCCACTCCAGAACTCGTCTACTCCATCGGTCATCGGTTTTGCGACAGGCGTGTCCGGCCCATTGCCACTTCAACTTACTAATTTTGATTTTCTGACGGATGTCTATGTTTCGGACTCTATCCATCAGAGAAATACCGAGCATAGCTCTCTCCATAGCTCGCTGAGCGACCTTAAACTTGTGGACCAGACGCACTGTCAGTGTCCACGTTTCTGCTCCGTACGACAATACTGGAAGAACGCATTGGTTGAAAACTTTCGTTTTCAAAGACTGTGGTATGTTTGATACATGGTGTGGCGTAACTTCCCGAATGCAGCCAAAAAGCCAAAGGTTAGCTGGTAAAGAATACCTTCATGGTATTATTCTCGCCTATGTACAACACTTTATATTGTATATTTTATATGTAATAAAGAATTTTATTATTATTTAAAAAAAGGTTATATATGCAAGTTAATATTAATATAAATATTACATTACTAAAATGTGTTTTACAAGGTTTTAATTAGCAAGGAGGCGAAAGTGTTTTGTCATCTGGTCCATTCCAACAGTAAAACAGCAAAATTGTACACTTAAAAACTATTTAAAAACAAAAAAAAACATATATTCATCTTTCGTTCCATCGTACATTTATATATTCGTCAGTGAGTATGGATATCTCGGTTAAAACACTGAATTGGTTGATGATTTTAATGCTAGATTGACCAAAAGAACCCTTTATTGAGCCAAATGTTGCACTGTGTTTTTTTTTGTAAATATTAAAGTATTTTTACATTGGCAACAAAAATGCTACGTTTCGTTTACAGCACTTTAGGTGTGATTTTAATTATGCATAATATATTTTATTTTTAAATTTTCTTGAAATGGAACGTATGACATTATATCATAGCAATGTTATTTATCTGAAATTGAACCATTGTTGCCACCAGTAATTGAATTAAGTAAATAATTTTGAGTTTTTTTTAAACTGATAAATTCTTTCTTTAAAAATTACTAAAAATATCTGAGGCAGAACTTTAGACCCGCGTTTTTAGGCAAAAAAATATGGAATATTTTGTATAATTAAATTTTGTTATTCCAAACTCGCTGACGGTTTCACGTATACAAAATCCAAATTAAAACTAAAACTAGACTTAATTAAGGGTTTAAGGAAAGTACGCATGTGCTCAAACTTATTGGATTTTGTACATCTTAGTCTAAATTAATTTATGTGGGTTTACCTACAGGTGCTCAAACATTCTTCTCGATATTAATAATGGGTTTCTTGAAGGGAGCAATACAATATCGAATGTTAATTTGCAAATAACTTATTTGCTATATTTGCCTCGCGAGCCACATGCGGATTTTTGAATGTGGAGCTGTGGATCTTTAGTCAAATATTATTTATTATTAAAAAAAAAACATTTGAATAACTGAATCGATCAACAAGGATTAGGCACCATTTCGTATCTCTCAGCCACTTGTACTATCTTTTCAACGCTCCCCTGTGACACCGTCGTATTTTTGTGGCTATTTAAAAACTTTGAAATTATTGACCGCCTCCGTGGTCTAGTGGTAACAAACGTTGCCGTTAACTCGGGAGGTCGTGGGTTCGATTCCCACCGGGGGCAAGTTGTACATTGTATAATTTGTCTCGGTCTGGGTGTTTATATGTATAATATGTAGTTTATCAACCATCTAGTTTCCGTAACACAAGCCTTATAGCTTACCACGGAAACTAGATGGCGCTGTGTGATCTGTCAGGAAATATTTATTTATTATTTTATTTATTTATTTTTTGTAATTTTTGACTCTTCCGACTCAAAAGGTTGCGTTAGGTGGTTAGTACAGGTTACGCGATGTAAGATGACAACAACACATTGAACAATTTTATGTGTGCAAAGTGCATAAACTGTTTGTTTTAAAGAAGCTGTCGCAATAAATAGATTCGTCTCCCTCTAGTTCGCGTGGACTTATAAATAATTTAATAATGACAGCTTGTGACTCCAGAAACGAAGACAAAGTAAAACCTGTATTGAAAAATGTGTAATTGTATATTTTTGTATTATAATTTGGTGTTTTTACTAACACTAGATTTTATAAGATATTTAAATTGTTACTAAAGTATCATCTTTAAATATTAATTTAAATGTATTTAGTGTCCCGACTAGGAATCAAACCTGGTACCTCCGAGTCTAAATCCACGGACTTAACCGCTAGACCACGGAGGCTGTTAAATTGTTACTAATATTTAAATTTAATCTTTGATGTTTTTTTTTGTAGTTTCTAGGTCAAGCAGTCAGTGCTTGGGGACTAGAAGTATAGTAAAGTATCATCACGACCGTTTCCCTTTCGGGGTGGTCAGAAACCACGCTTATAAATAAGCGGATTCACATTTAGCCAACTTTACTATAAGCCAATCATGACAATCGTCAATGTCTCCAGCGTACCAAACTCGACAAATATCACAAATAAATTAAATATTATGTAAATAAATACATTTACATAAATAAAATTTTTTTTGTTTTCCGACCAGGAATCGAACCCGGTACCTCCGAGTCTAAATCCACGGACTTAACCGCTAGACCACGGAGGCAGACTTGGGGACTACTAGGGCATTTAGCTAGTTTGTAGTAGTGCTCAACTTCATCCGCGCGACCTGTAGTTGGCTTGTCACTTTAACCAATCATTTGCCTTAATATCAAATAGATAAACACTCGATAATTGATCCCTTTAGAAACCCAGCATGAATATTGCTTTTAAAAACAATAGGATATTATTATAATAGTGAGTGGAAGTCACAGTAAATTTTCGACAGGATTTTGGGTCTAAAACTAAATATGAGAGCCTGTTAAGGAAATATTAAAGAAAGTCCATTATTTAAGATTTAAGGGTGTATCACATATAAAACTACGAAAACATTTTTTAAAATATGGGATATAGGTGTAACATAAGGTACCATTGCCGCTAGCGACATCTACAAAAAGCTTTGCCTGATACACCCCATTATTTTATTTATTTATTTATCTTTAATATAATAATATGTGTTTCTATCGATATATCGATATTATTTTCCAATATATTTCAAATTTCAAAAATATTTTTTGTAGGCTTCATGCAAATTGGTTATGTGTCGTTTCAGATATTTTTCTTTTGTGTCCATTTATTATTGCATATATGCATGCGGTTGAACCATTCACTATTATAATATATAGCCTACGTAGTAATGAATCTTTTATACATATAGGATTTTCATTTTTACCCTGGCTACTAACCCTATTAATCTAATTCGAATATAATATGTTTGTCATCGTGTTATGGCCATATATACAAAGTAGCCCCTTATATGTAAACATGTATATATATATATATATATATATATATAATATTATATATATATATATTAATTATATTAATATGAAAGAAAATGCTGGTTTTAACTATTATACTTCTTATCACACCAGACGAGTACGTTTTTTATATTATTTTGTATATTTTTACATACTAATCCTTAAGACTATAATATGTATATATTATATATTACAGTTTATTATACTTAATAATTTCGAAACACCTTTAAATAAGTGATTAAGTGAAGGCGTTTAAAGTCACTTCATACAAACTTCAACTTTTTTATTTTCGTTTTTATTGTTCTTATTTATTATCATTGTGTTAGTTATTATTGATAAATAAACAATAAAACTATACAGGTGGACTATATAGGAGTTCTAAAATTCTAACATACAATGTCACACTTTATTGACTTCGTTCGTCCCTTTCCCGTAACGTGTGACGTCATTTGATCGCAGGTGAGAGTCATATTTTGTGAAAATCTCATCGGGTGTGACGTCAGATTATTTTGGAATTCTACACCTAGAAATGATTAATCTTTTTAGATAGTAGTTCCAAAATTCTTATATACAATGTCATACTTTGTTAACTTCGTTCGTTCTCTTCCCTGAACGTGTGACATCATTTGATCGCAGATGAGAGTCATATTTTGTGGGACTCTCATCCAAAGTGACGTCAGCTTTTTGCTATTCTACTTCTAGGAATGATTAAGATTTTGAGATGGCAGTTCCAACATTCTAACATACAATGTTAAACTTTATTGACTTCGTTCGTCCCTTTCCCGTAACGTGTGACGTAATTTGATCGCAGATGAAAGTCATTTTTTGTGGGACTCTCATCCGGTGTGACGTCAGCTTTTTGCTATTCTACATCTAGAAATGATTAAGGTGTTAAGATAGCAGTTCCAACATTCTAACATACAATGTCACACTTCATTGACTTCGTTCGTCCCCTCCCCTGAACGTGTCACGTCATTTGATCGCAGATGAAAGTCATATTTTGTGGGACTCTCATCCGGTGTGACGTCAGCTTTTTGCTATTCTACATCTAGAAATGATTAAGGTGTTAAGATAGCAGTTCCAACATTCTAACATACAATGTCACACTTCATTGACTTCGTTCGTCCCCTCCCCTGAACGTGTCACGTCATTTGATCGCAGATGAAAGTCATATTTTGTGGGACTCTCATCCAAAGTGACGTCAGCTTTTTGCTATTCTACTTCTAGGAATGATTAGGATTTTGAGATGGCAGTTCCAACATTCTAACATACAATGTCACACTTCATTGACTTCGTTCGTCCTCTCCCCTGAACGTGTCACGTCATTTGATCGCAGATGAAAGTCATATTTTGTGGGACTCTCATCCAAAGTGACGTCAGCTTTTTGCTATTCTACTTCTAGGAATGATTAGGATTTTGAGATGGCAGTTCCAACATTCTAACATACAATGTCACACTTTATTGACTTCTTTCGTCCCTTTCCCGTAACGTGTGACGTAATTTGATCGCAGGTGTGAGTCATATTTTGTGAAATTCTCATCGGGTGTGACGTCAGATTATTTTGGAATTGTACATCTAGAAATGATTAATCTTTTTATATAGCAGTTCCAAAATTCTAACATACAAATGTAACAATTAGTTGACGTCCTTCATCCCCTTAACTGAACAAAACAATATATTTTAAATTTGAGTTTTTAAAGCCTGAAATTTGTATTAAGCAAGTTCTACTTGACCTTAGTTAATGCTTAAAATAGTCATTTTAAAGTTTAAATACAGTATGAATTAAATACCTACTTTCAAGTTGTTTTACTTGTAGGTATTTGAGATCAGATAGTTTGAGATCAGGCAGTTAGTTCTGTGTATTTCTTCCTTAAAAATATATCAAGTAATATTATTTATAATAATTAAAATTATTTTATTATTTAAAAATAATGTTGTGAATAATAATTATTATTATTATATGATACGTAAAGTGTTATACTCATTTTATATAGTATAGTAGAATCAAAAATTATTATAAGTTTACATTTTTGTTTTTTTTTTGTTTTATTCATTTTTTTGGCGAGTAAACATCTATTTCTTGTATAATAATAATAATAACGAATATGTGAATGGAGAATTTTGATGCATAAATATAAGGTATTTTTTTAAACTAGACTTAAACTACGATATCGTCTAGCTACTTACATTTTATCTATTTATATAACCACTTATTTGTATCCATTTACAGCTTATCTTAAACATACGAACGTGAATTATATTTATACATTCAAATGATTTCACGGTTGGTTTAATTAATAAATTCATTTTTACAATTTCAATTTACTTACAATACTTACAACTGTTAAGTAAATTTATTACAAAGCCAAAAGAATCAATTATTTCACTAGGCACAGTAAATGTGTCATATACCCATTATTGATGAAAACGTTGCCTTAACAGAAACAGCTTAGAGTAAGAAAAAGCTGTTACTATTGCGTAATCAAGATTTTTATATACTTTTTTATTTTTTTTCATTTTTTTTGTTTTTTTATTTTTTTTCTTACTTATATAACTATGTACAATTATTTATTCAATAAACTTACACCATATTTAAAGGATTACTGTATCATTAATAATCTAAAATTTTTGTTCCCTTGACACACTTATTTATATACAGTATGTTGCAAAGATATTGATTTAGGAGTATAGAATTTATTAAATCGACGGGGTATGTGCACTAATAAAAAAAAACCGAACAATGATGTAAAAGCTTTTTTTTAAATGTTTTTTTTAATATTTTTTATATATTTATTTTAAACGACGGAAACATACCTACATGTTTGTATATTTATAAATTAATCCATTATGGCTACTACTAACAAATGCTATACCTTTTTATACTTTGTATGTATGTTTTAAAAAAAAAGTATATACCACATCTATGATCGAAAACATAAATATTTAAAAAATTGTTAAGAGGGTGTAACACTTCGCATCCTTATTGCTCGCACACTAACATTTTCAAAAAATATTCTATTTTAAATAAAATAAATATATTTCCAGACAGGTCACACAGCGCCATCTAGTTTCCGTTGTAAGCCACGAGGCTTGTGTTACGGAAACTAGATAGTTGATAAACTACATATTATACTTTTTTTTTTGTAAATTTATACATATAAACACCCAGACCGAGACAAATTATACAATGACAACTTGCCGCCGGTGGGAATCGAACCCACGACCTCCCGAGTTCACGGCAACGTTTGTTACCACTAGACCACGGAGGCGGTCATTTATTTTAATAATTAAGGGTGTTGTTTAAAAAAAAGGTATCAATCGGCTTTTGAAAGTAAAAATATGTCTAAAATAAGAAGTTGATTGACTACTTTACTCAAAAGTACACTCAGACAAAAAATATCATTAAATGTGTGAGCGAGACAGATGCCAAGCTTAACAACCCTCTAAGAACTAAGTAGAATTGAAAGCTTCAAAGATATGTTAATACTTTAAATTATAATTAGTTGGTAGAATAATATATTAAATTTAAATAGGTATTGATTAAAACAAATATATTTTATAAGTTACTTTTTAGAGGTATTCAATGTTTATTATTAATATAAATTAAAAACTACTCAAATAATAAAAATAATAAATTTAGGTAGAAAATAAATATACAAAATCTTATTTATCAACATACTGTATATGACATTCTTATTATTTAAACAATATTATCTATTATATACACTATTAGCTATTTGTTTAATTTTTCACCTAATAGCTAAAATATGTACCTATCCCCCTGTATTAGCATGTATCATATTATCAAAATAGTTAATAAGTAACTATTTAAATACTATTAACACTAATTTATTAAATTTAACCATAATATTAGTGACGATGTTAAAATAACTACGAACTTATCAGTGTGAGTAATATAAACTTTGATCACACAAAAACTCAGCGCAGTAGAAATAAATCGGCTTGGAGACGTTTTTGCGATTGTACCTGAGCAATGACTAATACTCAAAAACTCAGCGCAGTAGAAATAAATCGGCTTGGTGACGTTTTTGCGATTGTACCTGAGCAATGACTAATACTCAAAAACTCAGCGCAGTAGAAATAAATCGGCTTGGAGATGTTTATGCGATTGTACCTGTGTAATGACTAATACTCAAAAAGACAACGCAGTAGAGATAAATCAGCTTGGAGACGTTTATGCGTTTGAACTAGTGTACATACACATCACAGCCCCATGGGCCTTCTAAAATTTTGAAGAATTTCGTCTAAAGTCGCCACGCTGGCCATACGGGTTGGCAAGAGTCATCAAACGGCTTAACGTGCTCTCCGAACGAAAGGTGGTGTTGTAAATGTATAACAAATATTCGATGCGTACCTTTTTGGTCTTTAAGACGAGCGTTATGGGAAAATATTTTTTCGTCAATTTTCCAAAGTTATTATTGTTATTCGGGTCGGAGACAAATCCAACAAATCTAAAACCATGAAAATCGGTCCAGCCGTTCTCGAGTTATAAGTGTTGTAACAAAACCGACTTTGTTTTATAAATATACACTAAAAAATAAAAAAACGACACCAAGCTAATTTGTCTGTACAATATTTTAGTATAAAGGGTGTAATTTTATGTTTCAGTATAAATACCTACTGCCTACTTATAAACTAGTTACAATTATTAATGTAACCTTATAATTATGAAATCACTTTGCAGAGGCTTTTTAATATTATGTGAGATTTACATTATTATTATTAACTAGACTTACTAAAAATAACATAGGTGTGACTTTGTTACGGTAGTATAAAAAAAAAACGATCTTTATTGGAAACCAAATTGTAAGGTATATTTTTAAAGCTTTGACACAAATTGGACGTCAATTTTTTTTTTTTTTTCGATAGTTGAGTTTTATTTCAATAAGTGCAATTGCATGTATTTATTTAGATCCTGAAAGATATAGATGTTTAGATGATCAACCACTCATGACTGACATCAGTCCCTAACGCTATGCCGGCTTGACTGGGCATTACAGCAATTCGAGCCTAATCCCAAAACGTGTGGTTACACTTTACTGAGTTTATCTGCTCGAACGGTGGATACTTCCCCGTCCCGACTGACTGGGCAAATTACCACCTATCAGTCCACCTACCACCTATACGTTTATGTGTAGACAGTTGCATTATGGTTTTTTTAATTAATGTTTATTTTTTATCGAGAGTCGGTGTTGTAAAAATAAATTATAGACTATATTTTTTTTTTAAATTAATAATTTAATTTGTTGACCTATTTCCCTGATTTATATATTATATATATTTTCATTTTTACTATTTATGTTTAATACCTTAATTGATAAAGACCAAATAGTTTTTGTTTGATGACTTGTTCCAAAATATATTTACACTAAATTAAACTTAAATTATACAAAAAACAAATTATATTACAGTCGCCAACTTAGTAAATCTATGGTAAAAATACTTACATCTAATCAGTTTAGGGGATTATATCATAATTAAAATTAATAAATAGGATTTTATAAACTATCGCTGATATAGTTCTATGCAACAAGACAAAATTGATAATTCAATATTAAAAATAATAATAATAATTAACCTGATAGACAATAAAAAAATAATTAAAGAGCCGTTCCAGTACTCATATTATATTATATATTGAATTCAAAGTTATTATTTTATTTATTTTAAAACAAAAAAATATTTTGTAATCTTGTATATTGATTAAACTATACCAGCGATAACAAGGTGATATATAAATACCATAATATATAATAATTAATTAATAACAGTGTCGCACCGAGATAAAAGTTTTTTTTTTATACAGGTAAAGCATACCTGTTACCATACCGCCGAACAATTACATGTATACTTTATAGTATTTGCACATAAAACATAGTAAATTAGGATTAGTGTCCAACTGAAACCGAAAGATTCGGCTTGAGCCCAAGTTTCGGCCGAAATCCAAATCAAAACAGATTTAAAAAAAAAAAACCATTCCAGCACACGGATTAGACACGTGGACACATCTTTTCCTCAAATTTAGAGCTGTCGCATTTTATTAGAATTTTCTGGCAGAAAATTTTTAAAAGCACTTTGCTCATATGGTCTGTTCTAGATTAGTCAGTCTATCAGAATTCTAACGAATGCACGTCGATCGGATATCTAAATAATTTCTGATCAGAAAAAGATTTTTTTTGGGAAATTGCGTAAAGATGCTGGATTCTTACATTTCAGCTTATTTTTCGAATAAAATGCTTTTGTTCTTTGATAACTACATTATAAATAGCAATGAAAAATGTATAAGATATATTTAGGTAGATTATTCCATCTTGTAGTAGTAGTAGTAGCATTTAAAATCACACTAAACAAAAAAAATGACTTAAGCCCCTATATTATTAAGGGTGTGACATATTAGAAATTTACAATATAATGTAAAGATTGTAGGCACTTATGTTTTTTGTTTATTCTGTTTCTTATTTGTTTTTTTTTTCGTTTTATACTTATATATAATTTATGATTTTAGTTGGATTTTAATAATTTTGTGTTTACTTTATGTTTTATTTAGTTTTTTCTAGTGTTAGGTTTACTATTATTAAGTTGCATTAATTTTATGTTCCTGTATAGACATTCATTAGAATGTAACCATTGTTAACTTATAAAAAAAAATCCAAGGCCAATAATCTTATAGTTCTTATGCGTAGACTGCAAAAGGTCTTGCGCACGTCAAACATATCTCAACATAAATTTCGGATAAGGCCGCCTAAAATAAAACTGGGTCCGAAGCCAAGATTTTAAAAAGAAACCGGCCGAAACGAAAACCGAATATTCAGTCAGACACTAGTTAGTATAAAAAATATGATGTTACAATTGACATTGTCTCAAAACTGTTTTTAATTTATTATTTGTCTTTTTAAAGCATCAGATCCAGGTGAGTTTTTCAAAATTTCTTAAAAATATTTAAAATCAATAAAAATCTTTTAAAGGGGAGTAAATATTGAATAGATTTAGACATACTTAATAAGGACATCGAAAAATAGTGGGTCTTATTGTTATACATACATACATATTATAGGAGAATGATATTTCTAGTGTTAAAAGGTACTTACTTCAATAAGTGCTTAAATCTATGACTTAAATACTAGCTTCGGGTTTTTTAGTGTAGCTAGTATGGAATGAAAGTTTCAAGAAATTAAACTTCTGTGGTAAAGTTTTTTTTATTTGGCTTGGTTAAGGCAGTGTCATATCAGGAATAATAATAATAATAAAAATTGTATACCAACACAATATAGTACTTAGCACACAAGAAATAAGGTTGAATATTGTATATGAATTTAATTTTATTTATTACAGCTACAACACAGCGTCCTAGACTTTCACTATTGGACCTATATCTGAAGAATTTTGCCTACACTCGCCACACAGACGGGTTGGCGAGGCTCTAATCTCAATTTTTTATGATAATTTAAATTTAAATAATAAAAAAAAATAACGATTTTACAAGTTGATATTAGTGGAACCGGAACCGACCGCGACGGCTAAACGTGGTGTTGTGAATAAATGACAAATGTGCGTAGGTGTATTTCTCATTGTTACATGACGGAGGGGTTTGAACCGACCTTTGTAGGATTTAAAAAAAGCGTTCTTACAACCGAGCCACAACCATGCTATATTGTATACAATAGAAAAAATCTCAATAGGATGTAAAGCTGTCTTTTTATCACGATAGATGGCGTATGATAGATAGAACTCTGTGTTCGACTTGTCACTGTAAGCGCTTTTTTTTACTTTATTTCGCTTTAAAAGTTGCGTTTTCATTCGATTTAATCAAAATTAATAAAAAAAATCGCTTCCGAAGGGCTCTGAAACCATTTATTCTAGTGATTCATCATTACAACCCCCTAGAATACAGCGACCTAGACCTCCACAGTTGGAGATGGGCCTTCCAGAACATATATCTGGAGAATTTGGCCTACACTCGCCACGCTGGCCAGACGGATTGGCGAGGATATGATGTCAATTTTGAATGACAATTTATTATCGATTCCACAATTTGGTATTAGTGGAACCGGGACCGACAGCTTAACGTGCTCTCCGAGGCACGGGAACGGTGGTGTTGTAAATCTTTGACAAATGTACGTAAGAAAAGTGTATTTCTCATTGGTACATGCCGGGGGGGTTTAAACCGACCTTTGTAGGATTTAAAAATTTAGGATAAGGCGTTCTTACAACCAAGCCACCACCGCAACTTAGTTCTAGTGATTAAGAAACAATAATTTATGTTTGTGTTTTTCTTTGTTATAGAAAAACACTTAAAAAATTCGACATCTTTGATTTGAGTTGTGGTAGAAATGAGTAGGATGGAAAATCAGTAAAATCGATTTTCGTAAATAAAGATGCCAACGGTAACGAGCGACGAACCGCTAACCTTCGTGGTGAGTACTTGGTAGATCTCAAGATCTACCACAGAAATGATGTCTACACTGCGGATATGGAGAACGCATGGTAAAAAGAGCTCCCCCGGATTAAACTACAAATATCGCAGGACACCGAGCAGTGGAAAATTCTACAAAAATTCGTACATCAAACAGATGCTATGTTTAAAGAATTTTATTTATATAGTATGTAAATTATAGATTTAGTGTAATTGAGACCCCACAATACCGGCCTTCCTAGTGTGGGTCTCCAATAGAAAACATGTACATAGGATTTTATTGGAAATAAACGATTTATTATTTATTATTATTATTATAGATATGATTTTAAACTTTTTAAATAACCTTTTCAGGAGTGTATTAAATGATCAAGTATTTACTGCATTTATAAATCCTTTCAACTTTTTTTTTTGTCAAGTACCTTAACTAGATAAAATTTAAACACTTAGTTAATCAGCAGTATTTGGTTAGCTCTTTCTAATTCACATAGAATCAGCATAGCGCGCGGATACGCCTTATATTTCGTACAAACAATTCACATATGCTATTCTCATTCATTCATTCATTACAGCCCCTAGAACACAGTGTCCTAGAAATTCACTGCTGGAGATGGGCCTTCCAGAACATATATCTGGAGAATTTGGCCTACACTCGCCACGCTGCAGCTGGCCAGACGGCTTGGCGAGGATATGATGTCAATTTATTATGACAATTTCACAAGTTGTTATTAGTGAAACCGGGACCGGCTTAACGTGCTCTCCGAGGCACGGGAACGATGGTTCTATAAATCTATGACAAATGTAATTAAGAAAAGTGTATTTCTCATTGGTACATGCCGGGTAGGTTTGAACCGAAATTTGTATGATTTAAGGTACGCCTTCTTACAACCGAGCCACCACCGCACATTCGTTATTCTCACATCTCTGTTGATGTAAACGGTTTTCCCACAAGACCATAGATACTTATTTAGATTCACTATAGCTTTATAGCACGTTGTGAGGTAACACACATTGACAATTATTCTCAATTTGTAATTGTGGATCTAAGTAAATTTACTTTTATTTGCTACTTAATGAATATTAATGATTCCGTTCGCAGATGATTTTTTTATTGTTGTCTAGTTGATTGTGATATTAATAATAAACCAAGTATGTTTTTTTTTTCTTTTTATCTGTTACGTGTTTCACACAACAATCAGATTGGATTCATACAATGACATTAATCTTATTATATAATACACTACTAATATAACTATCAATAACTTTTTTTTTTTACGATTTTTTAAATAATGTTTCATGTGCAGCTTTTAAATGCATTGAGGTGTTTAACATTTACAGTTTTTTTTTTTGTGTATTTTGCCTTTTAAAGGAGTGTTTCGCTTTTTAAGGCAGGTAAAGTTTTTTTTTTTTCCTTTGAAATGAAAAACTACAAAGAATGAGAAACGTCATCGGTGTAAGCCACTAGCGACACCTACAAAAGTTTTCATCAGACATCCCATTTTAATATCATGGAGTTAACTGCTAATATACAAGATTTAGAGATATATATACATATTATGAACACGTGTATAATAAAAAAGTTGAAAAAATTTTTTTCAAGCTTGGATTATTTCAATTTTTTTTTTAGCAATTGAGTTATGACACTGCCTTAAAATAACGCGCAATGTACAGTAAGTAAAAGAAGTGATCTATCAGTTTTGAAATCATGAGATTGAAATCATCACAAAAATAATAAGGACAGTATAAGCCGGGCAAATAAAGGATGCGACTGAGGGGCGTCATTGCATTGGCTGCTCTATTTAAAGACTTGCTCTGCTATACTCGCACGTAAGGACAGACAATAAAATAATTTTTTTTTGCTTACGCTACTGATAAAGACAAGAGCAGTGTTCGAGAGAGATGCTAATAGTCAGTGCCGCCCTGAGTCTCATTCCCTATCCGCGCAAGTCACTCAGATTATTTTTGTAAATAAACATTATTATTTTATGACGTGAAAACGAATTTAAACCTGAGGGCAATGAAGTACTTTTTTGATCGAATGTAAACCGTAATTTTTGTGAAAAAAAACTTTACCACTATAGCTACGAATCGGAAACTTTAACCCCAAACTAGGAGTACATAAATTCCAAAAAAACTATGGCAAATTTTACAAAACAATAAAAATTGGTAAGGATATACTATAAATTCAAGTTAAAGACCAAAAAGTTGATTGTGGGCCGAAGTCATTGAAAAAAGCGCATCTTACCTTCCTTGCTTTATGAAATTAAAACATTAACAGTATGTCATCGCTGCCATTCTTGTGTCACAAAATATAATAAATCTGAATATAACGACAATTTTCATAAGTGTGATGAATGAACATTGTTGGCTGCACGTACGTGAAGCCTTTGCCACACTTGGCAAAACCTTCTGTGTCATTTCACAATAAACATGTGAATTATTATGAGTATATTTATTATTTCAATTTTTGAAATAATAATTTTTGTAATTCAGGTGTCGTATTTTTTTCTATCAAATCTTTTTTTTATGTAGAAAATTCTGTTTGTTTTTTGGTTTGTCAAATCGTTTAAAAATATGATATTTTTATATTTAATATCAAATCAGAGATACTTAGATAAAATAGTATATGAAAAAAAAAAAAATATTTAACCAACTCTTTATAAAGATACCTGTCTTATTTTTTTACATTGACAAATGTTTTTGTTATGATTTGTTATATTTGTGACATGATATGACGGCGAGAACCTACCATTAATTGTTTAGAATGGCTTGTCGTCCTCCTGCTTGACCACTCCGATCTCCTGAAGTACGGAGTCTATCCCTTCAGGAACACGACCCTGGTCCAACTCGAGGTTCCATTTGTAGAACTGAAATTTTTAAAACCTTATATTAAAACAAAAAATACAATGGAAATTCTAGTTTATTTTAGATAATATTTACTAAAAAAAATACTTCCGTCTTTGACGTCGTAAATTTGACAGCCCGCAAAATTATTGATACAGTTTTACCGTGTGATAGCAGCCAGTTGACATATTGGCATTTGCTTCTAGTGTTGCAAAGAAATAAATATTATTATTCATTGATATAATACACATTTTAGGGCATAAAATGTGTTAACATGGAGCTGCCTGAGTTATAATGACATAAGTTCTCATATTAAAATCTTACAGTCCTTTGGAACTAATGATATTGACCAAATAAGCTTTTTGATTTTGTAAGTGGCAACATTTTTTTATGACGTACCGACCGAAGTTGCTAAGACAGCATGAACCTGCTGGAAAGTCAAGTTTAAACCGTTTAAATTTCTGCTAAGATCCTTGAGCGAGCTGGCCATGATGATTATGTCATCAGCAATTCCAGTCGAGCATTCTTCTAATGCGTTCGTAAACAGCTTAGAGGAAATGACATCTCTTGTCGCACGCCTCTGCGCAGTTGAATAGGTTAAGTATGACCTAAGCTGTTTTAATGTATGTATATATATAATAAAATGATATTATTATTTACTTATGTGTTTCTGTACCAAAGCCTCGACAAATTTATATATATAATAAGGGATTAGCTGAAAATTAGCGCTGTGACTCTTAGAACGTCGCAGGTCAGCTGACCTGATTCCCTAATTATCACCACACACT
The DNA here is from genome assembly GCA_910589645.1 of Tinea semifulvella. Classification (NCBI taxonomy): domain Eukaryota; kingdom Metazoa; phylum Arthropoda; class Insecta; order Lepidoptera; family Tineidae; genus Tinea; species Tinea semifulvella. Next base: position 11,928,263 of record OU342592.1, on the reverse strand, counting down.
ATATATAATTTAATTTTTAATTGCTAAAAATGTTTTTTTAAGTAAATTAACTATTTTTAATATTATTATATTATATCTTGTTTACTTTATAAAATATAGAGTGAGATCGCTTGTATGAATGTGACTCAAACGTACCTTATCGAGTTCCTTCCGGAGAGACAACACTGCCTTCTCCCTGTCTGCGACCAGCTCCTCGAGATATTGGTATCTCAACTTCTTGCGAGCTCGGCATTCGCGGGCCGACTGTCTGCTGCGCTCTACAATCATTTCTGTTGGTCATTGTGGTAGTGGGAGCTACCAAGTCAATTCTAACACAATCTTAAAACTAAGAAAATTTTATAAAGCAAAGATAAGCGTGGTCTAGCAATTAAGGCTGGGTTGTACATAACGATGTATCTGTAAATGTAACTATTAAAGTTAAAAATGGCATCGATTGTACCAGCTGTCGGCTGACCTTCAAAATAAAACTAGTACATACGACGCCATTTTTAACTTTTATCGTTGCAATTACAAAGTTTTTATTTTAATACTACTCAAATGAAGACACCTCGGGAAGAAACCGGGTTTCGATTCTTGGTTGAAAACACAAAAATATATTTATTTGTGGTATCACTCGGGTACACTAGAAACAATCGGCTTTGACACTTGCCTATATATGATTATAGAAAAGTTGGCTAATATCGTTCCATGGTCAATATAATTATGCTTCTTTTTCTTAGTAAATAAACATTTAAACCTTTATTATAAAGTGAAGTCACATTAGATTAGTGTACGTTACGCACGTGTTTGCAAAACGCTTATTCCATCATAGCGTAGCGCGTTCTATGGTAGACGCGCTTTTCAACCAATCAGAAGCATCCACGCATCATGCAACAGCGCTGTATAGCGGGAAAATTAAGTAACTTATTGTCACTGCAAAATCAACAACATTTAATAGCTTTAACCGATCCATTGCGCGTTGCTAATGAAGTCTGTTTATTACCAAGTGATAAAAAAGCAATGGATGCAATACCATTTCGGACAATCGTCGATGACCTGTGGAATGACGCCTAATTATATTCAATCAGAAGTAGCCACGCGTCGCATCATATATATATAAATATATTTGCTGCCGCTGTACAAAATCGGCACCTTATGGAATTTTCCCCGCTCTTTTACCAAGTTACCAGCTATTTTTTGTGAAAGAATTATATTTAAAAAACATTCATAAACCTGCACTAAGCCAACACGTGGTGGATTATTCTGTAGGGCTAGGCTTTCATTGTATTCGTTGATGCATAATTTAAGTTAAAGATCGGCTATTATATCCATTTTTGTGCATCATTGCTTTTATTTTAGCTGTCTGCTAGCATTTTCAGAGGCTTTCACTAAACAAAACCATAATTATATTAGTCATCTGAGATTCTATTAAGAAAAACGGTGGAATATCCCCAACTCAGGCTTTTGAAAGTTGTAACATTCGAGCTTGGATGACCACGCTGTCTGTCTTAACTGTTAACCATTTCCAAGAGAAGTGTATAGAGCTAGACTGAAAATTTGCGCTTGACTTACCCAATTTAGCTTTCATATCTTGCTTGTCCAGCTGTGCCTTTCTGCCTGGTCTTCGGCCACGCTTCCCGCTTTCACGCCGCTCGCCGCCGTCCGCAGCCACCCCGCTCACAGCCACCGCGCTTCCAAACGCTCCGAGCGAACCCTGAAAAAAGAAAAAACTAAATTAGAATCATGATTTAACAATATTACAATAAGCTGCTGATTAACAGGAGGGGTCCGATCATCGTCGCTAAATTAGAGGTCATATGTATTAATATAAAAAAAAATTAAAAATATATTTTTTTATAGAAGTTTAAAATGATTTAAAGAATATCCTTAACTTAGTTTAATTATTTTGTATAAAGATTGATTTGTGAAAAAATGATTACTTAAGAGAAATGACTACTCACAAAGTTTCAGCAGCCATTTTGAAAATTTAGTGCTTGGCACGGCCAAAGCGGACAACCGCCCCGCGCACGATTCAAAGTGCAACTGATTGGGACGCGATCGCAAATATAAATCCAGACTTGCCAATTGTTAATATCCGGCGTGTTGCGAATAGAGTGGGGCGAATTGAATACGCTGACACCAACCAACTGGTCCCATCGAGAGGGCTGTTGGCAAGTTGACTATTATAACTAACTTTTTGACCCGGCTTTGTTCGTGGAATAAAGTGGTCGGGAAAAAAAAACCTTTATGTGATTGTGGGGTCACAAGTCGTGCTTAGACAATAACGTAATATAGCTTATGCCGTATATTTTTTTTTATTCATTTAATTTAACAGCACATTAGAGAAAATAAAGGTTAATATATAATTAAATTTATACATTGACCAAATTAGAAAACATACTTTATTACTGATGTCTTAGGTGTACAAGAAACGGAGGAAAAACAGAAGAAACATAACTAGATATATAGAAAATCAATTTAAAAACAAAATATTAAAGTAGTATATATTATTATGCTATATTACTGTGAAGTGTTCTCAAAATACGTATAGTAGTAAATGCCTAAAAGAGCGCGCTGAAAAAATACTGAATAATTTATGTAATGGAAAATCGTCGGTTAACGAATCAATTTTAATCAGTCTTTACGATTACAATGCTGTTAACAAACTCATGTTATGTATCATTACGATACCACAGTGAGAAAATAACTCCTCATACCCAAGAAGACAAAATTCTAAGCATTCCATGGATTAACCGTGCCGGTGCCAGGTCCATCTTGTGTGGGTAAGAGATGAGAAGAATTGTGTCTCGGGCTTGCGACCGACAGTAGGCTGGTTTAAGAAAAGGAGGCCTCCTACTAAAATTCACCAGTTATCCACATATATTGTTTTTTTTTTTTTTTCAATATCATTTATACGAGAAAAAATAATTACAAAATATAAAATAATATTAAGGATAGGGATATAAGTCCCGTCCTCGTGGAATGGTGGCAAGAACGCTGACCGCATTTTCCCGCTGAATTGCAGTACTGATTCTTTGGGGGAAAAAAGAGCCAGCCCTTTTATCACGTTGAAATGTTATGTGTTTTTAATTAAGTATATTAAATGTCCATTTTTCGCAATGTACAATGTAATCATATCCATATATTTATATTCATTCTGATCAATCACAAATTCTAAGAAACTATCACGTTTATAATATTAGAAGGATAGGATTTCGTCTGGAGGACGTGGGGTCAACGAGTGATTTACAAAAGACAGTATTGCTTACAATGGCTGACTGTCAAACTATCTTTATTCAAGTATACCTATTATATTTAAGATACGTAGAGCGACCTTCACCGATTTGTTATCCTAATGAAATCCACTTTTTTATAATAAAATACTCTAACAAAAGCAATAATAAATGGTTGCCTATATGGTCAATCTTATTTTATTTTGATCATAAAAAATTGACATGTAAAAGCGCATAATTCATTATATTTATTTATTATATGCCTTCTTGTAGAATATTAAAAAAAAAGTTGTATTATCCACTAGCTGATAGTATCGCTTATAAGGGTAATTTTTTAGAAAATAATTACTAACGTCAAACATAAGGAAACCTGCAGGAATTGTCGAATTCTTTGGTTCTGATTCCGAGCTAAAATAAGTTTTTATTTTTAAAATATAATGCATTTTTATCTTTACCAAAATCGGCCCGGACAGTTCTTGAGTCCGCTGGTTCAGTAACGATTGACCAACAACCGTACGTCGAGGAAACGCAAGCGGTCCTAAAGCCAACATAACCTATGCTATCGGTCAAATTCAGCCTGATTTAAGCGCCAGAGTAATGGAAAATTTGACATTTCGGATGCGCTCTACCCAGAGAAGCCGTGGCGGACATTTAAGCTATGTTATAATCCACAGATATTGGCTACAATAGGTCTTTCAAAAGAATGAAAAAATTCCGATGATATCTCACACACTTTCGTTTTATTTAAATTTAAAGATAGGACGCTCTTAATAAAATATATTATATATAATATAGATTCAAATTTATTAAAATCTAATAAGTTTTCATGGCCCATTGGGTATTTTATTTGAACTTAATTATCCTCTACAGGTTTGTCGGTGCCGTGAGTTTTAAGCTGTCGGGATCTTACAATAGAGCTGGCATGGACATTATAATGTCCAAAGCCCTGATAAAAATAAGAAGAAAAAAAAGAGTTCTTCGCGCCATTTTGCGTGGACATGTCAAGTGCAAGTTTTTGTTTTGTAAATTAATTTACTGTGGATGTTATTGGTCAAAAGTAACTTAGGAACGCATTCTCCCAGTGGCCGGACTGTAAACATACAAAATTATATTTATAAACCAACTATATCCTAGCATTAATCTTGTTTGAATAATCCAACTGGTTGCAAATTCGATTCCCAGTTAGGGTACAAAATATCTTTTGTAATATTTGCATCTGTCCAGACATTAAATGCGGTTATTAAGACTTACCTATCGCAGCTGTTGATAATATCAAAAAGGATTCAAGTTTTAACAAAACATTCCCAAGATATTTTTATTCAATTAAATTAGGTACAGGTCAGTGCTTTAAGACCGTTTAACGATTTAGCACCCCTCACCCACACAATCCAATATTTTCAAAGATTTTCCAGTCTGAGTGTACCATTGAGAAAGTAGTCTATCAACTCACTAGGAAATAAAATTACTAACATTTTGGAGATATATTAATCATATATTTGTTTTAGTAAAATAAAGGTTTTTTTTAATAAATGTTTTTGCTATTTTTCTCTGTCTAAAATTAGGTACATGAAAGTAAAGTATCATCACGACCGTTTCCCTTTCGAGGTGATCAGAAACCACGCTCATAAATAAGCGAATTCACATTTATACTGTAGGCCAATCATGACAAGTGGTAAGGTCGTCGATGTCTCCAGCGTACCAAATTCGAGAAATATCACAAATAAATTATATATTTTTTTAATGTATTTATTTACTGTAATAACTATTTTTGTGCCCCGACCAGGAATCAAACCCAGTACCTCCGAGTCTAAATCCACGGACTTAACCGCTAAACCACGGAGGCAGTTTGATGAAAGTTTTTCTATTTTTTTTTATACTAGCACGGCATGTGATCTTGTCCATCTGATGGTAAGTGGCGCGCGAGGTCCATGAATGTTCAACTGGAATCGGACTCATGACTAACATCAGTCCCTAACACTATGCCGGCTTGACTGGGCATGGCGACAATTCGAGCCTGATTCAGGATACACTTTACTGGGTTTACCGGCACGAACGGTAGATACTTCCATTTTTTAAAACTACCAAGAACCGAGAAATCGGTTCCGGAAACCCTATCACAAACCCAGGAGGTCTAGGACTACTAGATGTAATAATCAAATTAATTTCAGTTGTGTGCTCTTCTCCCGATGGATGATGAATGAGGTTATAGGGAAGGCAAAAGGGTCTAGCCCATACAGCCAAGTCAGACGTAATAATCTTTCTATTTCTTATGGGTTAATAACGTTGAGGAGTACACAGCGCGGGAAAAATGCAAAAAATAAACTGCAACTTATGCCCCATTTTTTTTCATTCATTTATTTTTCATAATTATTCACATTATTATTAAACAAAACAACACCACTTTTGACTAACAATATTAATAGCAAAGTAATTTACAAAACAAAAACTTGCACTTGACATGTCCGCGCAAAATGGCGCGAATAAGTCCGAAATTTATTTCATGAAACTTGTTAATAAAATTTGTTATAGCTTTATTTTGCAGCGCTAGTTTAGTGTAGCGTTTATACGTGAAAAACAGTTGCATCACATTTGTTTTATCTGTTTTAATGAAACTGATTTATTGAAATGAAATTAAATAATAAAAAAATTGAGGTTTTAACATCGTTTACAAATTCGGCGGTTTTGCACAATTGGGCATTCTGAGAATTCATTCACTAGGCGATGTCGATGATAATTGAATTGCTTACCTACTTGCTGACATTTATTTATTTATTTAAAAACTTTATTGCACTATGTACAAAGGCGGGCTTAATGCCGCTAGGCATTCTCTAACAGCCAAACCATTTAGGACATTTAGACAGTATAGATGGTAGGTGCAATCAATAATTAAGTTATTCTTAACAATACTACAAAAAAAATACAAAAACGTTTATTTGTTCCCAAAAATTGTTTACATCATTTTTGGAGGAACTCTGATCCCCAGACTAGAATTCTCTGGGTTAAGCTGAGGATCAGTTTCTTCCTTGGTTACATTTTATTATTTAAGACTAAAAATTTTATGCCTCAAATTCAAATTCAAAATCGTTTATTGCACAGAATACAGGTAGATATAGGATAATACAATTTTACAGTTCAGCTGTATCCTACCATAATGGTATGCAAATAATAGTACATGTCAATTACAACTAAAATTATATTTGTCAACACTTATAATGTAAAAATTCTTGGATACTATAAAACATTGTTCTTTTAACCATTTATTTAACAGCTTCTTAAATTTAATTATTGGTGTCAATTGTTTTAATTCAATTCAATATTATTTTTGTTTTATTATTTATTAAATTAATTTATCATGCCATGCATTATACTATTATTATATTATATACATATTATATTATACTATATTATATTATATTCCACCATATTTATTTTATGACTATTATTAAATTTATAAATCTATAGGTATATAATTTGAGTAGTCTGGTGTATAGTTATTTCTGGTGTATTTTATCTTAACGTTTATTATATACATACTAATACGCGTTGAAATTAACTTGATTGATACAAAGTTGGCAAATGACAAAAGAAAACTCAGTGGGAACTTTAGCTTGGGAACGTTTATTGCTAATTTATAAAAAAAAGTACCTACCTTAAACAAAACAACAAAGTCATACAAAGTTAACGTTATGGTGTGTTGCGTTATTTGTGTCATAGTGTATATTTGCGAATACACACTCACACACACACACGCTTATTACAATACAGGGTGAGCCGACATTAAACTGTGAAAGATCTTAGAAAAAAAAAATATCGTAAATAACTGTCAATTTAATTAAATTAAATGGAATATCGCTACTTTTTGAATAATAAGTACCTACCTCTAAAGGTGAGTTTAGACCAAATATAGAGCTTTCAAAACTTAATTGCTTAAAGCTGCACGTTTCTCGAAGCGATTTCTTCAAATTATAAGCGTTCTAGTTGATGAATGACTATAATGGAGCACTCGTTTGCATGTTTCTTTATTTATTTAGTTACAGATTCAACAGCGCCTAAAATTGAACCTAATCTATAGAATTCTTAACTAAAGCCAATTAATGAATCAAAAAATAATAATATACCGTGTGACTTTGTATGGTCTAACGTTAGACCATAATCTCTAATGTTATTCTATTCTCATATAAATATAAATAAATAAATATTTCCAGACAGGTCACACAGCGCCATCTAATTTCCGTAGTAAGCTACGAGGCTTGTGTTACGGAAACTAGATGGATGATAAACTACATATTACACTTTTTTTTTTGTAAATATATACATATTATACATATAAACACCCAGACCGAGACAAATTATACAATGTACAACTTGCCCCCGGTGGGAATCGAACCCACGACCTCCCGAGTTTACGGCAACGTTTGTTACCACTAGACCGCGGAGGCGGTCAAAATGTAAAATATATTATAAATGTAAAATATAAATATATATATAATAGATGTGTCAATATGTATGACAAAAAAAATTTTCTTCATTCCAACTGTTAATTTAAAAATATCCAATTTCCAAGCTCAAAAAAAATGTAAAGAAGATGTGATGACCTGCGAAAGCACTCTTTGCACCACTTACTGAAAAGATTTCAATACATTTATGAAACGAGTTCCGAAACGGCATTAACGGAATCATACAGTATTTGGTTGGGTAGGGAAACGAGCAGAATGGTGGATGGTGAGCGTGTTGTTGCTTTGCTCTCCATTGTAAACCAGGTCGCAAGCCCGAGACATTATTATTCTCATGTTTCTTTCCCACATACAATGGACCCGGCACCCGCACGGTAAATGCATAGAATGCTTATACATTAGTCTTTATAGTTTTTAGTAAAAATAGAGGATAATCCTTTTATGCTTTGAGTTTTTCTGTCTAAAATTTGTTATATGAAAATATGTGTAAAATGACGGTAATTTTAAGCTGATTGGCTAGAAATATCAAAAGTACACTAAAAAAATCTTTAAGAATGTTGCTATGTGCAAGCGAGAGGGTTGCAACTCTCTTAGGAGCAACATTTTTGTATTAAATTATAATACATATATAAGAATATATAAGTACTATATAATATTTGTTGCATTATCCTATAATTGTAAATTACTGTTACTTTAATTGCACCTATATTTGTTATTATTATTATTAAATACTTTATTGCACTTTACATAAAAGTATGTACAAAAGCGAACTTAAAACCATTTCGGCTTTTTCTACCAGCTAACCTTTGGGAGAGTGAGACAGTATAAATATGTGGGGTGCAATTCTAACCAATACACTACATAAATACTCATCAATATATACGTATTATAGTAGATAGACATATATGAAGATTATTAGGAAGTAGACAAATTTGTTCAAATTTTTCCCTAAGTTTTGGCTGTTAGAGAATGTCTACGGGCATTAAGTCCGCCTTAGTGCTTTGTGCAATAAAGTTTTTAATTAAATAAAAATTTAGTTTAAATTAATAATATAATAAGTAAAAACAATTATAAACTGCCTCCGTGGTCTAGCGGTTAAGCCCATGGATTTAGACTCGGAGGTACCGGGTTCGATTCCTGGTCGGGACACAAAAATATTTATTAATCATCATTACAGCCCCTAGATACACAGCGTCCTAGACCTCCACTGCTGGAGATGGGCCTTTCAGAACATATATCTGGAGAATTTGGCCTACACTCGCCACGCTGGCCAGGAAATGATGTCAATTTTTAATGACTATTTATTAACGATTCCACAAGTTGGTATTAGTGGAACCGGGACCGACGGCTTAACGTGCTCTCCGAGGCACGGGAACGGTGGTGTTGTAAATCTATGACAAATGTACGTAAGAAAAGTGCATTTCTCATTGGTACATGCCGGTTGGGTTTGAACCGACCTTTGTAGGATTCAAGGAACGCGTTCTTACACCCGCGCCTATTTTATATTATTATCATATCATATTTATTTTATTTATTAATATTATATGTAAATAAACACATTTAATTAATATTTAATTTATTTGTGATATTTCTCGAGTTTGGTACGCTGGAGACATCGACGAGCTTGCCACTTGTCATGATTGGCCTATAGTAAAGTTGGCTAAATGTGAATCCGCTTATAAGCGTGGTTTCTGACCACCCCGAAAGGGAAACGGTCGTGATGATACTTTTAAAAATTAAGCAGAGTTTCATAAAAGTGCAATATAAAACGAACCACCTGTATACAAGCGTAGTTTTTGTGTGCTAAGCTTACCGGACGGAGCGATAGCATTTGGCGTAGCAACAAGCCGTTCGTGCAGTTAGTGTAAACAATTACAAAGAAAATGCAACACAAACCTGACGTTTGGAATTATGAATCATAATTTACGGAATAGGGCCACACGTGCAGCTGTTGCGAAATGATGGTTTTGCGTTTAAGCAACTTTGTTTCGACTTTAAATTGGCCGTGGATTATTACGTATAATCTATTTTTTATAACCCTAATAACTGCACTGACGCGCAATAGCGCAGCGTAGTAAATTAATTTAAAAAATACCCTTATGCAGCAATGATGTCACCTCATTATTCCGAAGTTCTACCCAAATTCAAGCGCAAGTACCATGATTCCGGTTTCGGTATGAACTTGGACAAGACAAAAATCATGTTCAACGGCCATGTCATACCGAGACCAATCTACGTGGGAAATGCAACTATCGAAGTTGTACAAAAATACGTCTACCTTGGACAGACCATCTGTAATCTGGTAAGGTGGGGAAAAGCTACGGAAAAGAACTGTACATTGTGTGGTGCTGCCATAGGAACTGCTAGACACACACTTGTAGGGTGCGTTACTCTCCTAGAAAAGGGCTATTACTCACGCCGACATGACAAAGTCCTAGGTGTTATCCGTGAAGCAGTAAGTCTTTCTATTGCAAGAGCCAGAAAGGGACTGACTACAAATAAAACTTTGACCACATTTGTAAAGGAAGGGCAAAGCACGAAAACTAAATGCAAGCCCACCTCGATCCTTGGCGCCGCATCAGACTGGAAAATTCTCATGGATACATTTGAACACCATTATAGGATCCCAGATGAACTAGCTGTATCAGCCTATAGGCCAGACATCTTAGTGTTTTCTCGGAACTTGAAAAAAGTTATCCTTATTGAACTTACCGTTCCGTGGGAATTAAATATTCCAAAAGACCACAACATGAAGTCGAATAAATATTATGATCTCACAGAAGAAATGATCAGGAACGGGTTCAAGACTCAGCTTTACGCAGTGGAAGTTGGTGCAAGAGGAGTTCCAGCAAAATCTTTGCATCACTTACTGAAAGAATTGGGCCTAAGCAGGTCTGCCGTCAATACATTTATGGAACGAGCTGCCAAGACGGCATTAACGGAATCATACAGTATTTGGTTGGGTAGGGAGAGAAGTAGAATGGTGGATGGTGAGCGTATTATCGCGCAATAGAAAAAAAAGGAGGCCTCCTTTTCTTAAACCAGCCAATTGTCGGTCGCAAGCCCGAGACACCATTCTTCTCATCTCTTACCCACACACGATGGACCCGGCACCCGCACGGTGAATCCATGGAATGCTTAGAAATTTGTCTTCTCTTAGGAACAGCCAACTTCAGTAAAGAAGCCGACAGACGCATTCAGCTAGGATGGGCAGCATTCGGGAAGTTGCGACACATCTTCCTATCGAACATACCACAGTGTTTGAAGACAAAAGTTTTCAACCAGTGTGTTCTTCCAGTAATGTCGTATGGAGCAGAGACGTGGACGCTGACAGTGGGTCTGATACATAAGTTCAAGGTAGCTAAGCGAGCTATGGAGAGAGCTATGCTCGGGATTTCTCTGAAGGATAAAGTCAGAAACGTTGACATCCGTCAAAGAACCAAAGTTACCGACATAGCTTTCAAAATTAGCAAGTTGAAGTGGCAATGGGCTGGACACGTCTGTCGCAGAAGCGATAAACGATGGAGTAAACGGGTCCTGCAGTGGAGACCACTTACTGGAAGACGCAGTGTGGGACGACCCCCCGCCAGATGGACAGATGACCTGAGGAAGGTCGCTGGTGGGGGATGGATGAGGGTGGCAGAAGATCGTGTAAAATGGCAAGCCTTGGGGGAGGCCTATATCCAGCAGTGAAAAGACACAGGCTGATGGTGATGATGATGACCGCAAGACCTCCGCGACATCAGTACTTCGCGTATTCACCTCGCGTATTATTATTGAAATATTTAATTAATCAGTGTGTATTTCGCGTGTGAAACTAGTGTGGTATCCGCAGTGTTTTTCGCCTCATTAAATGTATATAACAATTCGCCTATTTACTAGCGAAAATTGCTAATAAACATCTAAAAACTGTATTTGTGTATTTGACGTATGACCAGCTGTTTATCATTGCTTGACTGACAGCTGTCACTTGTCATCAGTCACCTGTCAGCTGTCACCTGCCATCGTTTATTTGCTTTCTGTTAACTGTCACCTGTCATCAAAATACAATAACAATACATATGATGGTGACATCTATTTTTATAAAGTTGGCAATCTGGATGTCAAAAAATTGACGGACTAAGACTCGTTTAGAAATAACAAATTATACGGCCTTTGACACATAAACCTTAAAGGTTGGCTAAAAGTTGTTTAAAACAACTAGGTGCGTTCCGAAGTTCTAATAAGTTTTATATTTCTATTTTTACTTGGATAAGGTAATGCCATGTTGCACTTTAGGAAAAATATCGTGCAATGTGCTAGATGCCTTGATGAAGTCTTGGATGGTTATTATATGCATTGCATGCGCTGTGACAACTATTATGATCTTTCGTGCGCTAATGTCTCGGAGCAGAGATTTCGTTTAATGGAAAAAGACCGAAGAGAGAGATGGAGCTGTGAGGCCTGCCTTAATAAAGGCCGTAGTTCCATAGCCTCTTACACTTTTAACTCCGCTGCAGGTAACACCAGCCCTTTTGACATGGGCGAACCGTCAAATGTTACTTTTAGACGTAAAGTTCGAAAAAGCTGCAATTCTATAAACGTAATTGGGACTCGGACAAATGAATGTAATGGTAATGCAAGCGAAATTAGTGGCTTGACTCAGGAGGTATTTCATCTTAGAGAGCAAATTGTTTTGATGAATGACAATCTCCGAAGGGTTCTGGAATGTACTCAGCTATGCAACGAAAGAATTGATGATATTGGTGCTAAACTATGCGTAATTGAAGAACGACTCTATAGAATGGATGTTGCCAATCATGATGGACTCAGTGGTCATGAGGATCTTAACACCCTAAGAATAAACAAATCACCGGACCCGATTATTTCTTATGCCAAAGCCACCTCTGCCCCAATATTTACTAAACACAATGCTAACCTGCCAACTAAGGCTGCAACAAACACAGGTGACGAGCCTAACGAGCCTAATGCTACAAGAATTCAACCGCAAATATCATCGGCTAAAGAAAAATCTGGCACTAGTGGACGAGAGTTACTGTTTAAGACACCTGTTCAAAACCGAAAACCGACTTCCTCCTGTCGTGGCAAAGCAGGACCAGATATCACTACGCTAAAGGCAGTAGAACCACAAAAATATATACATTTGTGGAACATGGAATCTGGAGCTGACGAAATTGAGCGTTACTTAGGTGAAATATGTTCTGTAGGTAAATGTACCGTCAAAGAGCTAAAACCACGTGGTAACTATAAATCGTTCAAGATTGGAGTTCCAACTTTATTTCATAATAAATGTCTTTCTGTAGAAATTTGGCCAAATAACGCAAGAATAAAGGAATGGACATTTTTTCGAGGCCCAAGGACCAGTGGCAAAAAGTAATATGCAACACAGAAAGCTTGGGCGACTGGCATCTGTTAAGTCACCTAACCCTATGCTCAATTTGTTTTATCAAAACGTTAGGGGCCTCAAGACTAAGTTAAAGTACTGGAGACACAGTCTAATTCTAACAGATGGTGTTCTTATCGCTGCTACTGAGACCAATCTTGATGCCTCGGTCGTTGATTCTGAGTTGACCCCCTGGGACTGGAGCATACTACGTCGTGACAGACCCTTACGCGCAGGCGGTGGTGTGCTGCTGGCGGCTCGTTCAAACATTACGCTGCAACGTCAAACCGCGCTGGAAACAGATGATGGAGAAGATTTATGGGCCGTTTGCGTTTTTCGAAACATTTCTTTTAATATATGCGTAGTTTATGTGCCTCCCAACTCTTGTGATGATATTTATATGCGACTGTTCCTAACAATAGAATTAAGAATATCTTGTTTAACAGGTCCAGTAATTATTATAGGTGATTTAAATTTAAACAGTGCATCCAGGACTGTATCCGCATATTTTTGTTATTTCCTGAGTGCTTGTGGTCTGACAGATGTAAATAACATATTTAACGCTCATGGTGGAAAACTTGATGTGGTGTTGATTTCGGATGTTGTGGGGAAGGTGGTGGTGGAGGGGACGGGTGATGACGGATTTGTACCACATGCTGACGCTTATCATCCGCCACTCGACATAACAGTTCCTCTACATGGTCTTCGTTTTCCGCGCCCCCTTGATCGTCTGCCTCCTCATAACATAGATACCTGCAGGGACTGGAATTTTGCAAAAGCTGATTTCTTGAACTTGTACATATGTCTGGATAGTGCTTGTTGGGATGCTGTTGTTCAATGTCAGGAGGTGGATCAAGCAATCAAGGTTTTTTACGACATTATATATCGCGCATTTGATACCTGCATCCCTATGAAACGTCGTGCTACGGGAATATCTAGACAGTATCCAGCGTGGTATACTGCGGACATAATTATAGATATAAGGCGTAAATCAAAATTTCATCGCTTGTGGAAGGTCACTGGTGATCGTGAGGCGTACACCTCATTCAGCATACTTAGAGAGGAAATAAAGAGACGATTAGCTGTAGCTTATGATGATTATACCACCCGAGTAGAGATCAATATCAAACGTAATCCACGAGAATTCTGGCAGTTGATTGGCAGTCTTAAATCAGCTAATGATTTAAAACAGCAAATCTCCTATTGTGGCAAGACCTGCGAAGGTAGCAAGCTAGCTAATTCATTTGCTGATTTCTTTTCAGGAGTATTTCTTACCGACGTACCTACCCTTAACTACAAAGAGGTTATAAGTAAGGATACGTCTTCGACTGCCAATCTAATTCACGTGGGTGAAGTATCTTACGCTGATGTAAGGGCCGGTTTGTCTAAATTAAAGCCAAGATCAGCGGTTGGCCCTGATGGTATTCCTCCATACATATTGAAGGCTTGCGGGGATAAGCTGGAAAATTGTTTGGTTCACATTTTTAACCTGATCATTTGTACCGGTACTTATCCGACTGACTGGAAGCTTTCGAGAGTTTGTCCGATCCCTAAGACTAGTGATAAACTGTCGGTGGAGAAATATCGGCCTATAGCGATCCTGTCGGCGGTCGCTAAGGTTTTTGAACAGATTTTACATGGAAAAATAAACCGTCAAATTCGTCCATATTTGAGTAATTCCCAGCATGGCTTCAGGTCCCAACGTTCGGTTCATACAAACTTATTGATTACAACGGATATAATTTCATGCAATCTCGACAGGGGTAATCAGATCGACGTTGTTTACTTTGATTTCATGAAAGCATTCGATAGGGTTGACAACGACATTCTGTTGGGCAAGTTGTGCCGTTTGGGGTTGTCGCCGAAGTTGCTAAAACTGTTTTCCAGTTACTTAAATGATCGCAGGCAATTTGTACGATATGGTAGCTATGTTTCAAAATCGTATCATACACGGTCGGGCGTTAGTCAGGGATCAATTTTGGGGCCGTTACTTTTTATTATGATGATAAATGACTTGGAAGAAGAAGTGAAGAACTCCAAGTGCATCCTATATGCTGACGACCTTAAGTTAATTCACCCCATAAAAAATGTTACAGATTGCAAAAAATTACAGGATGACATAGATGCTGTATACAGATGGAGTGTCAAAAATAAGCTTCACTTCAACGCTGCCAAATGCCGCATTATGTCGTATTCCAGATCCTTTTATGCCATACGCGCAGATTATACTTTAGGTCCAGACACTATTACCCGTGTTAATGAAATTAAGGATCTGGGCGTGTTGTTTGATTCGAGACTTACATTTAATGACCATATTTCAGCATTGGCCGTCGAATCATTCCGCAGGTTGGGTTTTGTTATCCGCAATGTCAGGGACTTCCAGGATGCTAATACTGTTAGGCTATTGTACATGGCATTGGTTAGAAGTAAAATTGAGGCTGCGGCCATAGTGTGGGGCCCACACGAGAGCAGTTACATTTTGCTTTTAGAGAAGGTGCAAAAAGCATTCCTTCGTTTTTTATACAAAAAAATATTCGGATATTATCCTTTTATGTATCCGACCAAATTTCTGTTGGGCGTCCTCGGATTTAATTCTCTGGAAACTAGGCGCGATTATAACTCTTTGATGCAATCGTGCCGTTCTCTACGCGGCGAGTCCGACAGTCCCGAGCTGGTGTCACAGTTGGTGCGATTGTATGCACCTGACAAATATTTCCGCGCGCGTGCTCACAGACTACTAGCCCCAGCTACCTACCGCACGGTGGCGCATCGCTACTCTCCGTTGCCTCGTGCACTTCATGCACTTAGAAATTTGCTCGAGTCAACACCACATCTCGACATCTTTGCTGACGATCTGTCCAAACTCAGTAAAGCATGTTGGAAATTTTGTGAGTAAATGAAATTGATTAAGATTTTAAGTATTATCTTTTGTTATTATTATTATTATTATTTTTCTTGGACTTAGTATTAATTAACTATTATCTAATAAGTTTAAAAAATGTGTTATTTTTATATTATTAATAACGTCTGACTCCTCCTTGCATGGTGTATTGGAGTATCTGTAATACCATGTAAAGTGTATGTATGTAAATAAATAAATAAATAAATAAATAAATGACCACGATTCAGTGGCGCGCAAGGTTCATGAATGTTAGCAAGTGGAATCAGACACTCATGACTGACATCAGTTCCTAACACTGCCGGCTTGACTGGGCATGACGGCAATTCGAGCCTGATCCTGAAACGTGTGGATATACTTTATTAGGTTTATCAGCACGAACGGTGGATGCTTCCCCGCCCCGGCAGACTGGGTAATTCACCACCTATTTATATGCCATGGTTTTCTGTATGCAGGCTTAATAGAACACTTGATGTCGATGGATTTCGCCTTCGCTCTGGGCACATTCATCTAAACAAATTCGGTTTTCTTATGAAAAAGATTGCTTCACCTAAATGTGAATTGTGACAGTACATGTTGTACAGGGCGAAAGGCAATACCCGATCCAACATCTAAAATTAAATCCATATAATATAGGGCGCCTTCAATTCGGTGCTAGCTGACTCTTGTTCCCACCTAGGCGAGTTTAATATTTATTTTTTAAAATATTTATAATAAGAATAGGCAGATGGTTAATAATTGTTTGTTAATTTAGGTTTAGTTTCGATAGGGCTGTCATGTTCAATTTGAGTAAAAGTCCCTAATAAATTATGATTTTAAAAGGAAGTCCTTCGCGCCATTTTGCGCGGGCATGTCAGGTGCAAGTTTTTGTTTTTTAAATTAATTTATTGTGGATATCGTTAGTAAAAAGTGGTGTTGAGTGGTTTATTAATATGCTACAATGTGAATAATTATAGAAAACGATAAATTGGCTTTAAATATGGGGCACAAGTCGCAGTTTAATTATTTGCGGTTTTCCAGCGATGTGCACTCCCATATTATACCCGTGTTTGGGCTATAATGCCGCGTGTGACTCCAAGAAAAGCAATAAATTCTGCAACATTATGAATTTGATGATTACGTCAGACTTGGCTGTATGGGCCTTTGCATTTCCTATCATCTCATCCACCTGGCATGTTATGTTCAGCATAAAGCAGTTTTCTTATCCATACTAATATTATAAAAGTGAAAAAAGCATTGTCTTTATGTATGTATCTATTTGTATATATTTGTATATATGTTATGTATGTATACGATAATTACTGGTCCAATTTTTAAAAAAATATTTATATGACGTCTACATCTGATCACATGTGACACCACAGTCATTTTTTTTTAAATTTGGTGTTTGAAGGTAATTCCACCATTCGATCCTTATACGCGACACTATCAGCTAATTAATTATGTAATTTGACCGTTAAGCTTTGTTTACACGTTCTGGAACAATGAGGCTTTAACCCTGTTCACAAGAACTGGACGAAACAATCGTATACAGTCACAGATCAGTCGCCTAAGAGAAAAAAACACGTATGTCCATACAACGCAATTTTACGAGAAAAAAATATATCGTACTTTAAAGATGTCGTATGATAAAACTATGTCATAGTATGTCTTTGGATGATTGCAGATAGATTTAATGAATATCTATTAATATGATTGTGTAACAAATATCATAATTTAACATTTCTCAAACACCGAGTTACAACAAAATAATAAAAGTAATTGAGAATCCCTCGTCAACCTATCTGGCCAGCAGCGTGTAGAGTGTATACCAAATTCTAAATAAAATAATAATTTTAAAGAAAAATAATCTTTAGATATACATGTTCTGGAAGGCGCATCTCCAACGAGGTTTTGTTCTAGGGCCTGTAATGATGATGACAATCTTGAATATAACTTTAAGAATAAGGACTATATTTTTTTTTTTATGTAATGCCCTATAACTATCAATAGGAATAATGAATCCAATAGGAAAGAAAAATATAGTGATCGTGGAAACAGGAATTTTTAAGTTATTCTCATTCTTGGACTTCACGTACCGCTTATCATCGTGTAGGCGCGGTATTTCGTGTACAAATCTAATAAAATATTGTTTGGTTACAATTATTATTGTGGAAACGCAAAATCAAAGAATATTTTTATTGAACTAGATCACGCAGTTTAATGAGAGCTTTGACGTTAACGCATAATCAGATGCAGAAAGCAAACAGGTTGTCTTAAAGTACTTAAAAATCCATAACTTGTCATGTAAAATCTGTATTATTTAGATGTTAATCTGTTATGTACATAGGATTCTGTAAAATAAATAAGTAAATAATTTAAAAGATGTATGTCATTTAATTGTATTTAAAATTTAAAGTTACAGTAGAAATGCCTCAATATTTTAAATTATGATGCGACTTACGAGCTTTTGATACTTGGACGACGAAATGTGACGCATTTATATTTTGTCACGTAGTCCACTGTTGTTGCTATGAGATTTCAAAGTATGACCTAATTAGTTTTTTGTTTATACAAGTCTAACTCTACTGCGCAGTAGGTAAACTATCAAAAAATATTATTATTGGCTTGAAAACTTTTCACTACCGGGAGTTACTTGATTTTTAATATTGTATGTATGCGAAGGTTCTTCCCTCTCGCTCGCACACTTCAATTCTGTCATAGTTTTTTTAAGTACTTTATGTAGGTACTTTTGACAAATATAGTCTTTTTTTTTACAGCGGTAGTGGCTCGGTTGAAAGAACGCTTCACTTAATATTTAATATCAATACAACAATACCACTGTTCCCGTGCCTCGGAGAGCACGTTAAGCCGACGGTCCTGGAGCCCCATTCTGTGACTTAGTCGCAAACGTTAGATTGTCAAAATAGTGAATTCTGTTATTTACTTCCACTTTTAGCCCGAGTTTCTCCATTCATAGCCGACCTTATGTCAATATAGCGTTTTCCATATTTCCAAATTGTCCGCCGCAAATTTATATTAAAGTTAACAACATTTATATTAATTAAACTAAGATTATATATTTACATTAAACATAGTTTTATAACACACATTAGGTAATAAATTAAAAATATGACAAATACTAAAAGGAATATACCTACAATAGTTTTTTTTTTAATGAACATTTGTATTAGAAACCCTATACGAGAATACCAATTTTAATAGCGTTTTACACTGACAGTTCCGTTAATTCCACTATATAACGCGCTAAAGAAACAGAATAAGGCTACTGGTTTCAATAATACCAACTTGTAGAATCGTTAATAAATTGTCATTAAAAATTGGAATCGGATCCTCGCCAACCCGCCTTGTCAGCCTGGCGAGTGTAGGTCAAATTCTCGAGATATATGTTCTGGAAGGTTCATCTCCAACAGTGGAAGTCTTGGACCGTTCTAGAGGCTGTAGTTAAGTATTAAAAATGGTATAAACTAATTAATTTGTACAAGTCTAACTCTACTGCGCATTAAGTAATAAAAGTTTCCATTAAAATTTGATTTGATAAGAACGTGAACGTGAAAATGATTTTTTTGTTTAACTAGGTACCCCCTTAAATAATACAAGGTCTGATTAAACACAGCGAACGGGAGGAAACGTCTGGAAGAATGGATAAATGGCATGGTGCTGGCGAATTCAGAAATATTACTTAAATACGTTCCAAAATAATTCCAATAAGTGGTATCATCACGACCGTTTCCCTTTTCGAGGTGGTCAGAAACCTTATTTATAAATAAGCGGATTCACATTTAGCCAACTTTACTATAGGTCAATCATGACAAGTGGCAAGCTCGTCGATGTCTCCAGCGTACCAAACTCGAGAAATATCACAAATAAATTAAATATTAAATAAATGTATTTATTTACATTAATAAATGTTTTTGTGTCCCGACCAGGAATCGAACCCGGTACCTCCGAGTCTAAATCCACGGACTTAACCGTTAGACCACGGAGGCAATTCCATTAAGAGTTAAATTAAATGTGTTTAAAGGTAGATAGATGGGTGTATCAGCATGTTGTGTAATCGTTTTGTGGTGAGGGATATCATAATTTATTAAAAACATTTATTTTATTCACTATAAGTATATGTATTATGTTTTATATATATGTATTTGCTTATTATTTATAAACTAAAAATTCCCACATTTAAATTTTGGTATGTTTAGTAAGGATATCATTCTCAACTTCAGCACGGGGTCACCTCGCGAAGTGTGCAGACACATTACTTACTTCACTTCATCGTACACAGTTATTTAGTCAGTTATAAAAAGTATGTACTTATATCGCAATATTTTTTTAAATTCGAAAATATAATTAACGGGGTTTAACACTTGTATTTCCCTCACATCACATATATTTTCATAGATTTTTCAAGTGTGTGTAGTTCTTCATAATGGATGTACTTTTGAAAAATGTATGTCTATCAACATTTCAGGAAATAAAATTACAGACATTTTGGATATGTTTCACTTTCATATAGGTATTTTATTTATTTAATACTGAGCACGACATGTGACATTTTTAAATACATTTTTTTTTATACTTGCACGACATGTGACCTTGTTCCTACCTGATGGTAAGAGGCGCGCAAGGTCCATTAATGTTAGCGACTGGAATCAGACACTCATGACTGACATCAGTCTCTAAGACTATGCTGGCTTGACTGGGCATGACGGCAATTCGAGCCTGATCCCGAAATGTGTGGATACACTTTACTGGGTTTATCAGCACAAACGGTGGAAACTTCCCCGCCCTGGCAGATGGGCAAATTACCACTATCACCCCGCCTACCACCTATTAGTTACTAATGTATGACAATGCGCCCACCTGTTAGTTAGCGGTACGTGAGATACAAGAGTGGAGCAACTGTCGCCAGCCACAGACGACCGACACCAGTCCCTACCACTATGTCGGCCTATTAAATCGTAACAGGACCTCGGAGCTGAGGAACTAAAAGAGCGACCTAGTCACTAAGGAGCTGAGGAACCAAAATAGCGACCCAGTAACTATCACTAAGGAGCAGAAAACTACACGGAGCGCTCTTGGTTAGGAACTACATGGACTACCTCGGACGACCATTAAATAGCAATTTGCCAATTAGCAAATTGTCATAAAAATATTTTTACTATTTAAGAATGTTCGTACTAAAGTAATAAACAGATTACAGTCACCTCATTTTAAGTATCGTCATTGGTCTTAACCGCCAAACTACAGCACGTTCTTAAACGACGGTGGCGCCATCTGTTGGTACGTTACACAAACGTTATATTGGTGCATATAGCACGTACAACTGACATCACACAATGATAAAAACAAAAGAAATAGTAGTTTCGATACTTTTATTGATCAAGACTGATGTTGTTTTGACTATAACCCTACCAGTAAATCTATTTAAATCGTTTGTAAACGAAAAACTGATTGTAAAGGGTTATTATACCATCAGCGAGTATTTTCATGACAAGCCTGCTTGGTCCTAATTTATTTCAAATGTTATTTGTTATGTCTTAGTTTATAGTATGACAATGCCTCTTTACAGCAGGTATAATTTAAGTGACATCTTAAAATGATTTTTTTAGCTATAGTATGACAATACCTTTTTACAGCAGCTATAATTTAAGTGACATTTTAATAAATGTTTTAGCTTATAGTATGATAATACCACTTTACAGCAGCTATAATCTTAGTGACATTCTTATAATTGTTTTTGTTTTAGCTTGTAGTATGACAATGCCTCATTACAGCAGCTTTAATCCTTAGTGTATTTATTTAATAATTGTGTATGTACATATATACATACATATAATAAATAATAATAAATAAATAGCGCTACTTGTCACGGTCACGACATACCTCTTTCGCTTCTTCGACATTCATCAACCTATTCATACATGCCCTTTTGTTTCGATGGCTTTTTAATGCACCTTCAGATATTGTTTTATTTATTTGATCGTAATATGCGAGTCTTGGTTTGCCAGGGCCTCTTACCCACAAATTTCGCACTATATATCTGGTTCGTCAATCTCTCTTTACTCATTCTTTTAACATGCCCGAACCATCGGAGCATGCATGCCTTTCCTTATTTTTGTCCCTATGCTTTCTTTCATACCTACCATTTTGCGTATTGTATGTCTTAGTTTGTAATATGACAATTACTATTTACAGCATCTATAATATTAGGATTAATATTTTATAATGTCTATTTGGGTTGTAATGTGTTGCTCCAAAGCCAAGCTATTTATTTCCCAGAAAATAAGCGTTGCGTTATAATAATTAATATTTGACATGTATAAGCGCAGAATACATTATATTTATTGTCCTATGTAGTAGTAGTAGAAGCTTATCAAATAAGTCTTTTAGCTCTTGTAAAAAAAAATGTATTAAAATTATATTTTAAATATTTTGCATAGCTTAACTATTTAAAATAAGCAGTTTTTTCTACTTAAATTGTAATCTTGTTAGAATAATGAATCTAAAAATGCATATAGAAGAACTGTGAACTAAATTAGCCCAAATCCCCATTTGAATGACCACTTTTAAACAATGGGGTGTATCAGGCAAAGCTTTTTGTAGATGTCGCTAGCGGCAATGGTACCTTGTTTTACTCCTGTATCGCATCATTTTAAAAATGTTTTTGTAGTTTTTAAATATATTTTAAATTAACGTTACCTACCTTAAAAGACGAATTAAGAAAGCGAACACCGTCTTTAAAAAGAAAAAAGATTTAATTAATAGAACGGCAATTTCGAGATCACCATATCTTTGATTACGCTTGGAAATCTCAATTTGTACACATAAAAGCTGCTCACTTCGGCATAATATCCAGAAAATAAAAACATCGTAATAAAAATACAAGTTTTCTATGCAACTGACAGTTATATTAGGTACCATCTACACAACCCATTAGAGGTGTAATCAGAAAAATAATAATAATAAAAATATATAATAATAAATAAATCAAATTCGAGCGTTTATACTTTATACTGCTGAGTAAGAATTGTTAAAAATTCTGGGAGTATAGGATGGCCAAAAAAATAGGACGTACAATCATAATTTTAGGGACACAGTTATTTATTATTTATTCAATTTATGTGTTTTTCTATTTGTACGCTAGAGACATCAACGAGTTTGCCACTTGTCATGATCGGCATAAGTAAAGTTGGCTAAAGTTTAGAATACGGTCGTGATGATACTTTACTTTTAGTCATAATTTGTCGTTAATTATTAATATACATTAAGTTATTATTTACTGTAGTAAAATAATGAAGTGCATTGAGGTCCAGTCGACTATAAACCTTTATCATTTGTTACATTGTACATACAGGTCTAGCAAAAAACTAAAGAGAAAACAGAGCTTTTACAAAAAACTGAACTGATATTAACAAATTTGAATTAGATCAAAATTTATCAATTTTATTATTCATCATAGTATTAAATAAGCGAATTCACATTTAGCCATCTTTGCTAAAGGCCCAATAAGACAAGTGGCAAGCTAACCTAACCTAACCAAACTCAAGAAATAGCACAAATATAAATTTAATTAATTATTATGGCCCGACCAGGAATCGAACCCGGTACCTCCGCGTCTAAATCCACGGACTTTACCGCTATACCACAATCAATCAATTAAGTATACTTTTAATATTAAAAATGAGAAAGGTATTTGTTTGTCTGAAAGTATGTAAACATGTGTGCCTAGACGCTTTTAAGCTAGGTTACTAGTTTTTTTTGTTTTTTTTTATTTACGTATCTTTTAATATTTTTACAAAGACTAAATTTTATAAGATTCTTTAAATATTGTCAATACTTCAAACTAATATGTCATTTGAAAGAATATGTCGGAAATAACATACATGTTATATCTTTCTTATATATATCTTTGGTAAAATAGAAATAAATATGTAAATATAATGTTGGTTGTATTTACTTGACAAATCTTAAGTGTCAAAATATGTTTAAAGATTCTTCTCGCCAACCCGTCTGGCCAGGCAGCAGCGTGGCGACACTGCAGGCCAAATTTTCCAGATATATGTTCTGGAAGGCCCATCTCCAACAGTGGAGAACTAGGACGCTGTGTTCTAGGGGTTGTAATGATGAATGATAGTGATGAAACAAGATTGAAGTATAAAATATTTATATTATAATAAAAAAGTAAAAAAAACTACAAAAGTTTAGGTATTTCCACACATGTGTCTTTGACCCAGATTTACGCCTATATTCATAATTAGCCGCTAGAACACAAAGTCCTAGACTTCCACTGTTGCAGATAGGCCTTCTAGAATACATTTCTGGATAATAATTTTGAATTTGGCCTACACTCTGGGCCACGCTGGGCAGACTGGTTGGCGAGAGTCTGATGTAAATTTTAATGACAATTTATTAATGATTCAACAAGTTTGTATTGTATAAATATTTATTTAATTTACGTATTTATATATGTTTTCCGTAAATAACGCTTTAGACGACAGTTATCTATTTAGCATAGTATTCATGCAAGACCTGTAGGTAGTAATAACTAATTTAAAGTTGATAAGATGTGTTGCCGTCGGTCCCTGAAGATAAATAAATACAATACAATGTATTGTTTATTTTATCATAAAGTATAAAAGTATCATCACGACCGTTTCCCTTTCGGGGTCGTCAGAAACCACGCTTATAAATAAGCGGATTCACATTTAGCCAACTTTACTGCCGGCCAATCATGACAAGTGGCAAGCTCGTCGATGATTTTGTCATACTTTGCAAAAACAATGAACTTTATTATACTCGTACTATAGGTACTAATATAATAAATGAATAAAAAAAGTTCGATGAAAGAACATCTTGTATGGGGATTTGAACTTAATTATGTTCACAGTTATACTGCGTGGATTTTTTTTTAAAACAAATATTTTTATATCATAATCTGGAATAAAAATAAAGAACTAAGTATTTTTTTTTAAACTATACAGTAATCAAATCTTAAGTTACGGTGCAGGGAAGTTTTCTTAAAAATATCGCCACTCGTACTGATCCTAATCAAGTAGGTAGCAAGAGTTCGACGATCGCGCGAATGTTGACTTACGTAATTCTTTTTCTCTGTCTATTTCCTCTCTCTATTATGGGCGAAATCTCACGAGGATATCACGATTTTAAGACGCGGCCTTATTCACCATGCACTAGTGTTTCATTTTTAGGATAATGACTTTTATCATAAAAAAAAGTGGCCTTTTTTATTTCAAATAGAGTTTCTACTAATGACACCATAACCAAAAAAAAAATATTTGCTCTATTGACAATTACAAGCACTATAATATATATGCATTTTTAGATAAATTATTCTAACAACATTTATATAGTATAGTTGTGCAAAATGTTTAAAATATTATCATGACAGCTCTAGTCCTAATGGACTTGATTAATACGAAAAATTTTTTTTTTTTTAAATAACTTATTTGCACAGTAATATACGAGTTAAGTAAAAATAACATTAGTCTTATCAGTAAAAGTATTGAAACTACTGTTTTAAATCATTGTACACAGAACAAGTAGTAATAGCCCAAAATGGTAATTTTGCACATGTTAGTTGGAATCCTGGGACGGACATAGGATCTGGTCATCTGACCACGACATGTCACCCCACATATTTATTTTATCTGTCTGTCTGTTTCATTCGCCTATATATTTGTACGATTTTAATAATATTTAGCAGACTTGTTTCTAGGCTAAATTACGTCATCATCTGGCTATGACATGTGGTCCTACCACCATCTGAATTTTTTTTGACATCTTATATACCTGATTTTAGACAAAGAAAAATAGCAAAAACATTTTAAACTTTTTTATTCTATTTTACGAAAACAAATCTATGGAAGAGAGGACAAATTTCTAAGCAAATGCCGGGACTATCGTGTGGGTAAGAGATGAGAAGAATGATGTCTCGGGCTTGCAACCGACCACAGGCTGGATTCAAAAAAAGGCCTCCCGTTTTTTATTTTATTGCGCGCAAATACGCTCACCATCCACCATTCTAATCCTGTCCCTACCCAACCAAATACTGTATGATTCCGTTAATGCTGCTGCTTAATCCTGATTTTGCTTATAGTATTAAAGTATCATTACGACTGTCTTTCAGGATGATCAGAAAACAAAATAAGCGAATGGAAAAATGGAAAGCACGTCGATGTCTCTAGCGTACCAAACTCGAGAAATCTTAATTATATCTCTAACATGTCCGTAATTTAATTCTCTATAAAGTTAATAGACTATAATTCTTAACAGTACACTCAAACTTAAATAATCTTTTGAAATGTTGTATTGTGCGAGTAAGGGAGACGGTCTTGTTCATCATCATCATCATCAGCCTGTGTCTCTCCACTGCTAATAGTAGTATCATCACGACCGTTTCCCTTTCGGGGTGGTCAGAAACCACGCTTATAAATAAGCGGATTCACATTTAACCAACTTTACTATAGGCCAATCATGACAAGTGGCAAGCTCATCGATGTCTCCAGCGTACCAAACTCGAGAAATATCACAAATAAATTAAATATTATGTAAATAAATACATTTACATTGATAAATATTTTTGTGTCCCGACCAGGAATCGAACCCGGTACCTCCGAGTCTAAATTCACGGACTTAACCGCTAGACCACGGAGGCAGTTTAACTTAATAAAACTTGACAATCCACCCTTATGATATCAATTTCGTTATTTCGAGTAGTTTCCCCCTCTATTAGGTTTAGATGTTAGGCTTGTAAAATAAATCAAATTCTACGTGTCTGGAAATTGAATCCAAAAACCACTTGATGCATCGTTCGACTAGAGATTTAATAATAGACTACCAATAGCGAAGCCCTGGAAAAACGGGGGTTGTACAGGCTAGTGCCTCCCCTTTAAGGCGCCTCTAGACCGCCATTTTGTATTAACTGATATTTTTAAAAGTATTTTTTAACATAATGATAATTTCGCATCATTATGTTTTTTAAATTCTTTTGTCGTAGTCGCCCCAAATTTATGGAACGATCTCCCAGTAAACATATGACAAGCAATCACCAGAACTCTGTTTAAAAACTCTTGTATCTACACTACCCGAATAAGTGACATCACGACCATATCCCTTTCGGGGTGGTCAGAAACCACGCTTATAAAGAAACGGATTCACATTTAGACAACTTTACTATAGGACAATTATGACAAATGGCAAGCTCGTCGATGTCTCTAACGTATCAAACATATAACAAGTAAATTAAATGATAATTTAAATTAATAAATATTATCGTGT
Source organism: Tinea semifulvella (assembly GCA_910589645.1). Taxonomy (NCBI): domain Eukaryota; kingdom Metazoa; phylum Arthropoda; class Insecta; order Lepidoptera; family Tineidae; genus Tinea; species Tinea semifulvella. The sequence goes on along the minus strand of OU342592.1, from coordinate 11,901,020 downwards.
CCCGACCAGGAATCGATCCCGGGACCTCCGAGTCTAAATCCACGGACTTAACCGCTAGGACACGGAATGTTAGTAAGTATAGTGTATATGATTAAGCTGTTTAGTTAAATCGGATGTTGCAACCGGCTCTTAGTCTTCCAGGAGGAATAAAATAAAAATAATTTATATAATGACGTGTCACAAATGCCTGTAATAAAATAAATATATTTTGACTTTGACGACCGTAATCTCTTGGAAAGTGGTCAGAAAAATCAATGGTTTTTTTATTATGTAACTTTATTTTAAGTTAATTAATATACATTAAATAAAGCTACTTAAATAATACAAATAAAGTTAAATATAAACTAAACTATAAATAAAAAATGTCCTCTAGAGACGTCCCATCCGAGATAGTACCAAGAACACTGGCAACATTTCCCCTTTGCATAGCGAGGCTAATACGTTGACAGAAATTATTGCCATCCTTCTGTCTCCAGACCTTTCCGTCAGCCTCTTTGATAACTCCTTGGCCAGATGTTTTGCAGAACTATAGTAACTTTATATTTAGCCAACTTTACAATAGCACATTATGGTCATTAGCGAAGCCGACAATTTTTTTTTATTCTTGACTAGGATTCGAACCGAGTCCTAGACCACGAATGCAGTTAGCCATTGCAGCAATAATAATTATTATGATTGAATCGATATATAAGTATTAGTCATTACTTACCGGACTTTATGCAATTTATCTTGGAGACAAATTTATGTCGGCTACGACGTTTCGGCTATGTGGATCGTGAGCGACTGACGCTTCATACTCTGTTAGGAAAATGGCGGCAACGGAGAACCGTTAACTGATTGGTTGCACGAAAGGAGGAGGGAGTGGGGTAGATTTTCACCCCACACTCCCAGTGGGGTTTATGTCCAACAACGGGCGAAAATGCTAGTTTGTTCCTGTGCATTTGTATTGACGAATATAATCTTTGTAATTGGACGTAAATGTAAAAGTTTCAATGCATTGTTACCAAAATAATCTCACTGTCGGACATGTTGCCAAGGAAAGGACATTATTCATCTTGTATGGGGATTTGGCCTAATTTTATTCACAGTTATATATGCATTTTTAGACAAAATATTTTAATAAATTTATAATTTATAAAAAAAGTAAAGTATCATCACGACCGTTTCCCTTCCGCTGTGGTCAGAAACCACGCTTATAAATTTTGCGTCACAACCGGAAATAAAATTGATTCGGAAGGATTTGTGACTGTGGAAAAGAAAAAAAGGAGGCCCAAACGTAATAATCGGGGAATTGCGCCTCCCGAACAGTGCGCTCTAAAAGCTGCGATACCGACATCCTATGTCTATGTATCGCGGCTGCGCAAGGACATGTCATCCCAAGATGTTCTCGGACACATACGGGACCGAGGGGAGATCGACTCTGTCGCTGCTATCGACGAGTTACCTTCCCATTGGGATGACACCGGATTCAAGGCCTTCAGGATTCGTGTGCGGTCAGAGCACCTCAAAATATTCCTGAAGAAGGAATTCTGGCCGCTCGGTGTTGTGTACCGCAAATACATTCGTGGATTTGCTTCACGCAGAACCAACGATGTTCCTGGGCCCCTCGCAGCACCTACTCCCTCTGCACCATCCCCAGCAGGGACGCCGGCACCGTCCACTGAAGCTTCTCGTACTCCTCAGAAGGTCGTCACAGTACCTGATGGGTATGACCACAAGAAGATGAAGATACGGAAGCTTTAAATTAATTAATTTTATTACTCTTAAGTTAATGATTTTTTTATATGTATTTTAGTTGTAAGGTATTTATATATGGGCCATCTGTTGCCTGATAATAAACTATTTATTATTATTATTATAAAGAAGTGGATTCACATTTAGCCAACTTTACCACAGGCCAATCATGACAAGTGGCAAGCTCGTCGATGTCTCTAGCGTACCAAACTCGAGAAATATCACAAATAAACAAAATTTTATTTATTTAATTAAAAATATTATAAAGTGTCCCGACCAGGAATCGAACTTGGTACCTCCGAGTCTAAACTTGACCGCTAGACCACGGAGGCAGTTACAATTTAAAGTTATCATCACGACCGTTTCCCTTTTGGGGTGGTCAGAAACCACGCTTATAAATAAGCGGATTCACATTTAGCCAACTTTACTATAGGCCAATCATGACAAGTGGCAAGCTCGTCGATGTCTCCAGCGTACCAAACTCGAGAAATATCACAAATAAATTAAATATTAATTAAATGTATTTATTTACATTCATAAATAAAGTTACAATTTAAGTAGAAGAAAATCTTTTATATAATTTAGGTGTGCAAAATGTTAAAAATATCATTATGTCAGCTCCAATAGTAAAGGACTCGATTGATACGAAAATTACATATTTAATTTTGCAAATAACTTAATCAACACAGTAATATACATATAGTAAAAATAACATTAGTTTTAATAATAAAAGTAACGAAATTACTATTACCATTTTTTAAACTTTTATTGTATAATCTATAATTTTTTTTTTCTTCTTTACTTATCTATTTTTATTTACTATTTTATGTTTTATTTTTTTAACTTCACTATCTGACGTTACCTATTTATATAATCTGTGGTTTACGTCGTTGATAACATACTTAACAATTTGTTTATTTAAATGTAATTATATATATGTACATGTGTTACTTTTTGAAACCTAAATAAATGAAAAAAATATGGGAGTAATTCTCCCATCTGGTCGTAAAACACTTTACTTTGAAGACGAATATACAATAAACTATTAAACTCAAGATATAATACTACTCAAAGTATACGTTAATCGTGAAACGCAACTATGTCTGCCTCCATCTTTGCAGATGGCGATGGGGTGAATGTGCACCCCGCGGGTGTTGCTAGGTTGTTAAATCCATAGTTACAGCTCAGACTGAGAGAATATCGAATTTATACCTCTACACAGGTAACATAAAATGACAACTATGTAAGCCACCAACGCAAGGGAGGCAAAGGGGTAAGCTTGCACCCTGAGGGTGATCCTATGTTGCTAAGCCGTAGTAGTCAGATGGTGGAAGTGTAGAATTTATATACACAGGTAACATAAAACACAACTTTGTAAGCTTTTGCAAGGGAGGGAAAAAGGGGCAGGTTGCACCCCGCGGGTGTTGCTATGTAGATAGACCCGTGGTAAGCGACAGATGGTGGTTGAATTTATATACACAGGTAACATAAAACGCAACTATATAAGCCTTTGCAAGGGAGGGAACAAGGGGCAGGTTGCACCCCGCGGGTGTTGCTATGTTGATAGACCCGTGGGTAAGGAGACAGATGGTGGAAATATCGAACTCATATACCTATACATAAGTAAATTGAAAACGCAACTATGTATGCTTTTATTGCAAGGGAGGCTAGTGGGGGCGGTTTGCACCCCACGTTGCTAAGCCCGTGGAAAGAGACAGGTGGTGGAAATATTAAATTTACGAGGAACTGTGAAAAACATAAAACGCAACACTGTATGTCTACATTGCAAGGGAGGCTGGGGGGTAGAATTGCACCCGGTGAGTGTTGCTACGTTGATAAGTCCCTGGTAACAGACAGACGGTGGGGATATTGATTTTATGAATCTATTTAAAGGTATAATGTACAACATGAGAGGTAACAAGTATGTGTGTTGCAAGGGAGAGACGATGGGGTCAATGTGCACCCCACCAGTGTTGTTAGGTGTTTAATACCATAGTAACGGGAGAGACTGATAATATTGAGTCTTAAATAGATTTTAGCAATTACGCACAATTTGCATATTTCAACAATGTATCATCTTCAAGTTTTTTTTCCACATCCAAATATATTTTTTTATTCAGGTAAACATTACATGCATTTTTCTTAATCGTCATTATAGAATAACTTAAAGTCTTAATGATTCTACTCCTGCTAGTGGAAGACTAAGCAGCAAAGTGGCCCAACGAGTAAGCTGTTAGCGGAAGACCAGCAGCTTAGCAGATTCAGCTACAACAAAAAATACTTATATATTGTCTCTAACTGCCTCCGTGGTCTAGCGGTAAGTAAACTCGGAGGTACCGGGTTCGATTCCTGGTCGGGACACAAAGATATTTAATAATGTAAATAAATACATTTAATTAATATTTAATTAGTTGTGATATTTCTCGAGTTTGATACGCTGGAGACATCGACGAGCTTACCATTTGTCATGATTGGCCAATAGTAAAGTTGGCTAAATGTGAATCCGCTTATTTAAGTATAAATAAATAATAAATGAAGTTTTATTTCAGGTATACACCCATATGAAATAAAATTTACAGTGAAAGTATATATCGTGATGATACTTTTTTTTTGTTTTAAGACTTGATATTTTTATTCGATGTAAAGTAATATACATTAAATATAAATTAAAAGCTACCCAAATAATAAAAATAAACTTAACTATGAATAAAGAACGCTGGCATAAATATTGCAAGCCTTCCTGTCTCCAGACCTTTGTCAGCCGTTTTGACAAGTCCTATATTTTTTTTAAAGTAAATAGAATGTTATTATTATGAATAACTTTCAGCTAATAATGATAATAAATTCAGCTATAAAACTACAATACCACGTACAGTGGTTACCCTACCAGGGGCAGCAGTCTCGACATTTCATTACGATCTCTAACTTAGCGATTTCAGGTGGCTATTGACGAGCCTTCTAAAAAACCATTGGGGTCACTTTTCGAAATTTGTTCACGATTGTAGGTATATTGTTTTTTAAACGACCGACGTCATAGCTTTGAATTACGTCTTATTCAGTTTATTTTGCGTTGCCGCCAGTGACATATCATAATCTTGTTGAAAATTGCATCGCGAACGCTGAATGTGATAATCGATCAATAGTCTGCTAAATAATTAGACACAAGTCTATTCAAATAGTTTATTAAAACTGCGTCAGTTTGCATGTATAGTGAGCTTTTTGCAAACTATTTAGCGCTAAATTTGACAGCCTGCAAAGATATCGATAAAGTTTTACCGTATGACAGCAGCCACAGTTGATATTTTGGCATTTGCTTCTAGTGTTGCAAAGGAATAAATAATATTGATACTCGTCCAATACCAACACATATTAGGACATTAATTGAGTTGATTTGGAGCTGTCTGAGTTTTTCCCGACATAAGTTCTCATATTAAAATATTATCGTCCTTTGGAACAAATGATATTAACTAAATTCACTTTTTGATTTTGTTAGTGGCAACATTTTTTTATGAGTTACCGACCAAAATCGCTGAGATAGCGATCTGTCGAGACTGCCGATATGTCAAGTAGTAATGAAAGAGATTATGACATCGAGTCAAAAATAGATCGATCTGAAGATGGTGATTTTAGCAATTATGCTTAATTTGTAAATGTTAACAAGCTCTCATTTTCAAGTTTTACCTCCACTTTCAAAAAGGTTGATTTACATAATAAATTTATAACATTTTGTTATAGGTACACAACGGATCATTCATTCATTTATTACAGCCCCTAGAACAAAGCGTCCTAGACCTCCACGGAGATGGGCCTTCCAGAACGTTTCCGTAACACAAGCCTCGTAGCTTACCACGGAAATTAGATGGCGCTGTGTGACTGGGAATATTAAAAAAAAAAAAAAAAAAAAAAAAAAAAAAAAAAAAAAAAAAAAAAAAAAAACTGTAGAATATGGCCTACACTCGCCACGGCTGGCCAGACGGCTTGGCGAGGATATGATGACAATTTATTAACGATTCCACAAGTTGGTATTAGTGGAACCGGGACCGACGGCTTAACGTGCTCTCCGAGGCACGGGAACGGTGGTGTTGTAAATCTATGATAAATGTACTTAAGAAAATTGTATTTCTCATTGGTACATGCTGGGGGGGTTTGAACCGACCTTTGTAGGATTTAAGGTACGCGTTCTTACAACCGGGCCACCACCGCGCCATTCCGGGTAATGATGGGAATTACAAAAAAATATGATAAATTATAGAGGTAGGTATGCAATTAAAGAAAACATTTACTGAATACAAATACCTAATTAAATAATCGTATTGTTTCATCCGGTACATATCGGATCCGGCACTTTTTTTAGGGTCATGCCGGGTAGTGATGGGGTAATGATGCCGGTTACAAAAAATATGATAAATTATAGAGGCAATTAAAGAAAACATTTATTGAATACAAATAATTAAAAAATCGTATTGTTTAATCCGGTACATATCGGATCCGGCAATTTTTTTTAGGGTCATGCCGGGTAATGATGCCGGTTACAAAAAATATGATAAATTATAGAGGTAGGTATGCAATTGAAGGAAACATTTATTGAATACAAATAATTAAAAAAAATATATAATGTAAAAAGTAGTCGAACAGTACCTAACGAATATTTTTTGCAGACAAAATAAAAAAAATGTTTATAGGTTTTATAATACAGTAGTCGAGAAATAGTCGTTATTTTTATAAATTTTGTGTTGACCTAAAATTTAACCTATTGATTATAGTCTTCGGAATAGTAGGTACCTATATATAAAATAAAACTATTTTATTAATATTTTTTATGTCCGCCTTTTATTAAAATAGCAATAAAGTTTATAAAAGAAAATAAAAAAATATTTATCTACTATAAATAATGTAGATATTCGAGATTTCGAAATCGAACCCGGCATCTCTGCGTTTAAATCTACGAAACTATTTGACCACGGTGGCAGTTAGCAGATTTTACATTTAATATAGTGATAGCGCAGCCTCCCCTATCCCAGGGTGGTGTTTGCAGGTGGGTGAAATGGGGTTGTGGGTGGGATGTCGAGAGCCTGGGAAAGTCTATAATTAAATCCTGTATGAATACGATTTTTGTGCTATTGATTTGATCAACGACGATCGGCGGCTCTTAGCCGATCCATTGCGTCTTGCGCATGGTTTAGCGATCTTAAAATTAATTCGCATAATGCAATAAATTGATTGGAGCTGTTAAAAATGTTCGATAGCAAATGATCTAATAGCCTCCTGCGTCAGAATGCTTGAATTGATTTTGAAATCTTCGTGATTGCATCTCGCGTTAGGCATTTTATCATTTTGTACCACGCAATGGATCGTTTTGAACTGTCCATAATAAAATTAGTTGCTAATTGTGCGTAGTATGTAAAAAGGATCCAATCCACATTAAATAAATTTTAGTTATAAGCCATTGAAGTCTGGACTTAGATGTCCAACATTTAAAATATGTCAAAAACGGTATTTTATCTGAATGGTTTTTGATATTTAATATGTCACCCTAAGGACCTGGATTCTGCCGCATTCGACTTGCTTGCTTGGTTCGAAATATTCGAATGAAAAGCGACAGATCTCCATAGAAAACTGTCAGTTTCATTCGAGCAAATAGAAGCAGTCGAAATTCGAGCATGTCGAAGGCGCGAGAATCGGGGCAAATGGGCCTAATTCTGGCGCTTTCGAATTTCGTGTCGGTTCGAAATTGTCAGTTTCAAAGGCGCGAGAATAGGGGCCCTGATTGACATTCATTATAAAAAAAAAAAAAATTAGATCAGATCATTTTTTTAACTGCGTCCAATTATAGATATCTAAAATAAAGGGCTTTGCTTAAATTCCAAAAAGCTCGCGGTTCGAACCGTAACTAAGGTATCTAATCTAATCGTAACGTAAATTTGTCATAGATTACACCGTTCTTAAAGCACGCTAAGCAGTCCGGTCCCGGGTTAACTTGCCCGAGTATACCAACTTGTGGAATCGTTAATAAATTGTTACTAAAATTGATATTAGACCCTCGCCAACTCGTTTGGCCTGTATGCCGAGAAAAGGCGAGGGTCTAGGGGCTGTAATAATAGTTCACGCCATATTTAGTTTGAGCAGTATACCGCGGTAAATAGTTGTGTGACGGGGGCCTAATTGCTAAAAACAAGGCTGCAGTGGTGTATGCTATGGGAGGAGAAATTGGAGGGGGGGGGGTGACCTGATTAATGTCCAGATAATTAAATAGTATGCTGTTATACTAATGTATTGGATATAATATGTAGGTGAGAAATTTACTGTTGACCATATTTTTTCTTTATTAAAAAGTACAGTATCATCACGACCGTATCCCTTGCGGGGTAGTCAGAAACCGGATAGCGATCCGGGGTAGCAAAGGTTACATTTAGCCAATTTTACTATAGGCCAATCATGAGAAGTGGCAAGCTCGTCGATGTCTCCAGCATCACAAACTCGAGAGAATATCACAAACAAATTAAATATTAATCAAATTTATTTATTTAAATTAATAAATATTATTGTGTCCCGACCAGGAATCGAACCCGGTACCTCCGAGTATAAATACAAGGACCTAACCGCTAGACTACGGAGGCAGTTAGTTTTCTTTATTAGAACTATAAATTTATCGATTGTATAATTTTTATTTATACCTACTTGGTATTATTTTTAATGTAGGTAAAATAGATCATTTTAAGTGTTTTTACTTAGTTTGTGGTAAAGAATGTCTTTCTTCGATGGTAAGATGGTAAGTAAAAGTTTTAAGATGGCCATGAAAGTTTTCAGTTCACGTAGGAAATAAGTTAACAAGACAAAAATGTCGCATGGCAATGCAAAACTGTATCTACCACAAATAGCATTGCATTAACAAAAAAAAAAAACAAAAACAACTTTATTATTTACAAAACTAACTTTAAATCCAGTGTTAAAAGGTTTAAAAAGTTATTCTGAAAATGGAATAAAACAATAATTGCGTAATAACACAGTATGAAAATAAAACGCAATAGTACCTATGCGTAAATTATGCATAGCAACAAAAAGCCGGCGAATCGGTACTGCGTCGTTAGTCCACGACTCCTATCAATGACAGCGGTGTACGGCGCAATAACCAAACTAACCTAAACCGGCGCTTTTCTAACATAAATACAACAAAATATACATCAAACTTAACTTAATAAACAAATATAAAGAATAAAAAACCGTTTATTAAGAAAAATACTCACTAAATTATATCGGAGTTTGAAATTTGAAAAGAAACACGGAGCGATTGTGACACGCTGCGCACTGCGCCGAGCTGCGCGAAGCGACTGACTCGGGCCGCGAGATACGCACTAAACACGCTTTAAAAATAAGTTTTTTAAAGGAGTTTACAGACGATAAGTACGCGCAAAATCGGTTATCTCGGTATTGTGCGATGGTGTCACACGGTTGAGCATCGACAACTAACAATATTCCACAATATAAATACGCTTCTTATCGAGCACTGACAACAATGAAATGCAGTCGCCGAGAGCAAATACAACTAACTAAATCACGTACACACCTATACGTATATACGAAAGGACGGGCCTCTTATTAAAAATATTTTTTGCCGGTCACGTGGCACGTCTAAAGGATAACAGATGAACTAAAGTAGTTTATTTAATTATTTAACACTTCAATGTACAAAGATAAAGGCGGGCTTTAATGCCGCGAGACATTCTATCACAGCCAACCATTGGGACAACTTTAAACACTTAACTGAAAAGTAGGTGTACACATATTAAAATATAAATTATGAGTTATATTTTATAACTACATATAAATATATACATAAATAATAATTATATATACATAGATATACCTACAATTAATAATATACCTACAACCTTTGAGATAAGAAATAAGAATAAACCATTCTTTTGAATGCTAATCTAGTAGATGCTTGTCTTATATTTTGTAGTAGATTATTCCACAGATTTTAGATAGTTTACTACATAGAAAGGACCGAAGGGCAAGGGAAATAAAAATACACCTATGGAAAGATGGGAGGACGAAATAGGAAAATAATCAGGACAACACTGGGTAGACGAGACACGTACAGGCGAAAAAATGCATCAATATATATTTTTTTAATACTAGTTCATGTGATCTTGCGCCCACCTGATAGTAAGTGGCGCGCAAGGTCCATTAATGTTAGCAATTGGAATTCAACTCATGACTGACATCAGTCTAACATTATGCCGGCTTGACTGGACATTCGGACTGACAATTCGAGCCTGATCCCGAAATGTGTGGAAACATTTTACTGGGTTTATCGGCACGAACGGTGGATACTTCCCCGCCTCGGCAATCTGGGTAAATGATTACCACCAACAGTCCGCCTACCACCTATTAAAACATAATCGTACCGTAGCCAATATCCCTACGAGTACTCATAAAGAACATCATTCATTTTGTATGGAGATTTGGGCTAAGTTCTATATGCATTTAAATTTATTTTACCAAGATTACAATTTAAGTAAAAATAACCTTTTATTTTATATAGTTTAGGTGTGCTAAACTAGTATTTATTTATTTTTATCGTTGTACACAGCACACCCAGTACAAAAACGGATTGTGTCATTTGCAGACTTTTTATTTTATTTTATAGTATGGACTCTTTTATCTGTCGTTGAAAATTTGGATAGCTCTCCCAGCCAGTGTGTTTCCCCACTCCTATAACCTGGAGTGAGAAAAAGCATCTTGTAAGGCCGGCATAGTGTCAGAGACTGATGTTGGTCGTTAGTGATTGTCGTTAGTTGCTCCCAATCTTGGACCTCGCATACTGCTTCCATCAGGTGGGCGTGTTGTCACATGTCGTGTTCAGGATAGGAGAAAATGGATACAAAATAATAAAGGAGAGCTGAATGACTAGGTGTCCTTAAATAAATTAAAGAAAAAACCATATCCTAGGTATGAATGTACATACATACATATCTTCACGCCAGATCCCTTGCGGGGTAGGCAGACAATTGAACACCACCTGACACGATCACGACATACCTCATACGCTTCGTCGACATTCATCAACCTCTTCATACATGCCCTTTTGTTACGAAGGCTTTTTAATGCATCTTCGGCCAATGTTTTATTTATTTGATCGTAATATGTGAGTAGAGGGCCGCTTTTACCCACAACTTTCGCATTATATACTTGGTTCGTCAATCTTTCTTTGCTCATCTTTTCAACATGTCCGAACCATTGTAGCTTTTATACCTACCCTTTTCCGTATTTCGACGTTACGTATGCGGTCCGCTAAAGTGACGCCGCATATCTACTGCATTAACCCTACTGTCATGCATATTCTGACATATCCACGACTCGCTTCCATACATCAGTGTTGGTACCAACATGGCATTGTGTATGGCGAGCCGAGCTTCGACACTGACATTTCGACTGCCGATCAGTGACCCTAGGGCATCGCTAACACTATTTCCCGCGTTAATCTTCTTTCAACATCCCTATCATACTTCCCATCCGCAGTGAAAACACTGCCCAGATATATAATTTAATTTACTTGATCTAGAGTTTCATCATCAATTTTTATTGTCATCCTTCTTCTTTCAAACACTAGTACCTTGGTTTTTCTCGCATTCAATCTCATATCCCAGGTCTGTAGAAAAAGCCTAAATATTTGACAATATTTGACATTTACATTAATTAAACTTGACATTACATTTACTATTTAGTATTATTAAAACATTCTGAACAATAATAACAATAAAAATCTTTATCGCACACAAAATATACAATATAAAGTGTTGTACATAGGCGAGTATAATACCACGAAAGTATTCTCTACCAGCTAACCTTTGGGAGAGTGAGAGATTAATATTATGGGTGCAGAGTGTGAAAATGGGAATAATATAGTAAAAACCAGAATATATATAGTAAAGAACAACACACTTTATTTTGACACATTTTTTTCACATTATTATTCTATGTTTATTGTTATTATATAATATATGTACATCGTCAGTGGAAATGTAAAAAGCGTAACATTTAGTTATATACCGAGTTAGACTAATATGTGATTCTATTGATAGAAAAAAACTAAGAAACCATATAAGAAAACGACATTAGCAGAATCATACTACATTTCTTTGGGTAGAAAAAGTAGCAGAATGGTAGAATAGGGAGGGCGTTAGTCACAAGCCCGAGACACTATTCTTCTCCACTCTTACCCACACACGGTAGACCCGCACGGTAAAGCCATGGATTACTAAGAAAATAGTCTTCTATCTCATTGAAAATCCGACGAGCAAGTTTTACGTGTGTCTGTAGTCCGCTCCCCCGCCCGTGCGTGCCTTCTACCACGATCCTTATTACGCGCGGCGATAAGTGACGCCTGTCATACAGTTTGCGATAATTAAACGACAGTCGCTATTTCAAAACCTTATCATATTATTAAACTCTCGGCGAACAACAGACTTTAGCGTTGCCATCCGTGTAAGGCATTTTGAGGCCAGCTTTTTATATCTATAGTTAAAATAATGATACTAATAAAGCAGTTCCTAATAACAATGTGTGTTTTTAAAATTTATGTTTTAAACGCCTGTTTTAGTGACCGGCTTTGAGACTCAATATTCTGACTTTTAAATATGTGTTTCATTAGATATTATTCCTTAGGATCCAAAAGTACAGCTTTTTTAAAGGGTAAGCCGAATTTTTTATTTTAGTGATGGTAACGCTAGATGCGTCCCAGACAAGTCGCTTACTGCAAAGTTGAGGCAGAGCAGCGGTGCAGCGCAGCGTGAGGTCGTGTTCAAGCCGCGCGCGGCGATGCTCACGACAACGTCGGAACGCGGCTAGACCCGAAACGACATGACAAGATGGCGGTGGCGTTGCAGCGCGCGTCCCCGCCTAGAAACCGCGTCGCTTTTATCTGAGTATGCGACACCCCTTAGTCGACAGTAAGTTTAAAAATACTACTCATTCGCAAAGCGCAATAGATAGCTTGGGGCTGTCAGAACAAGGTCTCAAGTTTACTATGACTGTCGCCATTTTTTTTTTTGTAGAAATGACATTGACAAGATATAAAACAAAATTTGACAGCTTTAAGAGAGCCCGTGGGCAATGTGTACAATGAGTTTGTGTAATAAAGTATTTTAAATAAGTAAATCAAATGGCGTTTTAGCGTTTTTTTTTTACGCGTAATATGCCGAATTGACACACCCACAATTTTTAGTAGATAGTTTAATTTTAGTTATTTCAAGAAGCTCATTTTACTATTATTAAAAAGAACAAATATTTCGGTAAATAACCATAAATTATAAAGTCGGTATAACCAAAAAACTAATACTGGTAATCTTTTTACAGTTGGTAAACCCAAAATGCTTTCTATAATAGCTTTTTTCATATATTTTTTCAGAATAAAACAACTAAGAGAAGGGACCAATAAATTTCTTTGTGTGTGGTTGATTAAAAAAAATATGGCTATACAAAAATAATAATGCAATATTAGGCCGGTGCATATAACTATGTCTACGTACTACGTATTTAACAGAGGATAAATTACGTCGAATAAATCGGTGGTAGAACTGCGTAGATGTTATCCTAGGTCATAGGAAGAAAAGACTCACCTGACACGAATACTCCGCGTGCCGGCCGCTCGAGGAATGAGCTATGATGAACGTTCCCGGCAACATAGACTCATGAAACGACAGGGCTTTTTAAGTTTTGATAGTAAATGATCACTTTCAAAGTTTTTTGCGTTTTCAAATATATTGCGTGTTTATGTATTTATTTATTATTTACAAAATCCTTTTTACATAACAAGTTATGGATAAACTAACAATAAAATTTATTCGAAGTAAATTAATATACGATTTAATATATAATATATTAAATATAAATTAAAAGCAACGTATTAGCCTCGCTATACAGAGGGGAAATGTTTCCAGTCTCCTTGGGACTATCTCGGATGGGACGTCTCCAGAGGACATTTTTTATTCATAGTTTAGTTTATTTAAAATTTTATTAATTTAGTTATGGATCAATTATAATGGCTCCAAGTACTTTAAGACAACCAATAATTATTGATGTGTATTTATTACAGCCAAGCCGTCTGGCCAGCGTGGCGAGTTTAGGCCAAATTCTCCTGATACATATATGTTCTGGAAGGCCCATCTTCAGCAATTCTAGGACGCTGTGTTCTAGGGGCTGTAATAATGAATGATGATGTATTAATACTGTTAAGAATAACTTAATTGATGATTCTACCATCTATCTATACTGTCTAAATGTCCTAAATGTTTGGCTATCAGAGAATGCCTAGCGGCCTTTGTACATAGTGCAATTTTTAATATATCTTAAGTCAAAATATCTTTATTCACGTAAACCTATTGCAGGCATTTATGAAACGTCATTAATTTAATTATTTTGAATGATTCTACTCCTGCTAGTAGAAGACTAAGCAGCAAAGTGGTCCAATAAGTAAGCTGTTAGCAGAAGACCAGCAGCTTAGCAAATTCCAGTGACCTGTTAATGTTTAATCTGACTGAGAAAGGAATTTGCAAGGAAAACTCAGCTATATCAGATTTACAAAATAAAACATATACAAAACTGCACCACAACGATCAATTAATAACCTTTTAAATTTAGTTATCAGTACCTATGAGAAAACAATACCTGGTACAGCAGTAACCCACCAGGCAAGTCAGAATTAAGGTAGACTACATGCCTATGTGCAACCCGAAAGTCGACAAAACGCAAAAACCTCTGTTAATTTAAGAACAATAAATTGAACGTGTTCGGCAGAGGTCCCAGGCCCCCACAGCAGCACCCGATCACGGACATAACGCATGTGCCAGCCATCCCCCCGCTCAACCAGGCCCTTAGGGTGCGGACCGGGACCCGACACACGTGCCACCACTGCAATGACCTTCTAAGGAAGGGGCGACCACCGGACACGCCACACCATGAGAACCTGAACACTAAGAATGACTTTCGAGACACACACAAGCATAAACATAACAATTACTTCCTAAGTACCCAAATGTTGCCGTGCAATTCCGTTAACAAACTTATATATTAGTTAATAAAATAATAAATACATAATAGTAACTAAATGTTACATAAAAAATAATTATATTATAATAATAAGGTAATAAAAAAAATATTACTGTATCACAATAAACAGTATTTACTAATTAGTCAATAATGTATTAGTAACTAATTGTTACATTCAAAATATTTCTACATAATAACTGTCAAGTTAATCAAAAATAAAAATAGATTATTAAAAAAGAAACTAATGTGCTATTATTAGTTAATAGCTTTCTCTAATCTTTGCAGAGCGGCAATATTCCACACATCTTTGTCATTAATATATAAATTAATATATTAATATATAAAACAAAGTCGGGTTTGTTAGAACACTTTAACTCGAGAACGGCTGAACCGATTTTTAAGGTTTTTGATTTGTTGGATTTGTCTCCGTCCAGAATAGCAGAATAACTATTATTAACATTAGAAAATTAACGAATAAATGAAATAAAAGAAAAATCATTTTCCCATACGTAATGTTCGTGGGTTTCGTACCTGTCTAACAATTTTGATTGTCAAATATTTTATGGGTGCGTTCAGTAATTTACATAAAAAAAAAGTAAAGTATCATCACGACCGTTTCCCTTTTGGGGTGGTCAAAAACCACGCTTATAAATAAGCGGATTCACATTTAGCCAACTTTACTATAGGCCAATCATGAAAAGTGGCAAGCTCGTCGATGTCTCCAGCGTACCAAACTCGAGAAATATCACAAATAAATTAAATATTAATTAAATGTATTTATTAAATTAATAAATATTTTTGTGTCCCGACCAGGAATCGAACTCGGTACCTCCGAGTCTAAATCCACGGTCTTAACCGCTAGACCACGGAGGCAGTTTACATCAAGCTCCTTAAATATATAAATATATAAAATAACCAAATGACTTAATAACAAAAAAACAATAACTGTCAAATCTCTTAAACTCAATTTAAAGTCGCAAAATTGTCTGTGATTTGTTTTTAAAATTGATTTGTGTGAGTATTATTATTATTAATAATGACATTCATTGACTGTCAAGCGCTGCAAAGTTCGCAGGGTCAGCTAGTATATACATTTGTATAATTAGAATATCGTAGTAACTAATAATAATAATATTATTTATGCCTGCGTCTAGTATATAGGTCAATAGTCGGGATGCAGTTATAGCTTTGGGGGATGGGGGTGGTGTATCTGGGTCCCTTTCAGTTACATGAAGCGCGATATGCTCGATTCGGTCGGCGGTGGTATGGGTAGGGTGCAAGCTGCATATTGATTTATGACTACACCCTCTCCGCTTTCAGGTCTTTTAGCGGCTCTAGAATATTCTACGAGCTTCATTATTTATTACATTTTGTCAAGGGGACAATGTTGCTTCTAGGAACTGTTTTAAAGTATACTACACCCTCCTATCCTCCACTCAACATTTCCTTTCAGCTATCAAACGAAAATGACGTCTCTGTATTTGTTACGATTACAGTTAAAAATGGACTCGATTGTGCCAGTTTTATTTTGAAGAGCAGCCGTAAGTTGGTACCTTTGACGCCATTTTAAATTTGATTCATTTGTCTTCCGTAGTCTAGCGGTTAAGTCCGTGGATTTAGACTCGGAGGTACCGGGTTCGATTCCTGGTCGGGACACAAAAATATTTATTAATGCATTTAATTAATATTTAATTTATTTGTGAGACTTCTCGAGTTTGGTACGCTGGAGATATCGACAAGCTTGCCACTTGTCATGATTGGCCTATAGTAAAGTTGGCTAAATGTGAATCCGCTTATTTATAGGCGTGGTTTCTGACCACCCCGAAAGGGAAACGGTCGTGATGATACTATGTTTTATATTCCATATTCATTACTGAATTTCATATATATTTTTTTTCATTTTTTTTTAAATAATCGGTTTAGTAATAAAGGCGTGAAGGTGCTTATTGTGTAATTAAAAAAGTTTTTTTTTGTATTCCAGTTTTGTATTGTATCAAATTCAAATTCAAAATCGTCTATTTGCTTTAAATGTGGTACATACAGTAATATGGTTAGTAAGTTGGCTCTGCACATTTAGCCACTGTTTACTTGCGTAAATAATAATCCATGCTAAATTTAGAAATTATGTGTCATTTTGCTTTTTAAGGAAGTAAGAAGTGCCAGTCTGATTGATAATTGCATATTGTTCCATTTGCAAGCTGCATAATTATTGAGAGATTCGGAATATCTGCTAAAAAAGAGGGGAGTGGCAACATTTCCCCTCTCATATGGCAAGGCTAATACGTTGTTAGAAATAATTGCCAGCTTTCCTGTCTCCAGACTTTTCCGTTAGCGTTTGGACAACTCCTTACCTAGACGCTTGACTGAGTGTGCCCATGATAATATATATATATAGTCACTTAAGTGAATAATAATCCATCTTAAGTTTTGAAATTATATATCGTTTTGCTTTTTATAAAAGTTAGTAGACGGCTAAATATGTTCATCAGCTTCCAGTTTGAATGACAAAGGCTGCAGAGACAGCGAAAGATTCTGAATATCTGCTAGAAGAGTGGAGAGGGTACGCAAGTTGATTGTTGTGCAAAGAACAATAAGAATGGGCTTTTTTTTTTAGTAGAAGGGACCCCATATGTTGTAGCTGTTATTTTTTTACAGTAAAAACAGAGTCAGTAATTTCAAGGAATGCTTTCTAGACAAACTAATAAAAGGAAAGGTATAATTGGCTATAAGATCTTCACAAAAAACCAAGACGTCCAATGGTAAAATGACGAAGGTCAAACATCGCCTAAGGATTTATCTAAGCAGCTGCTAACCTTGAAATAAACCGGCTTATGGCAAAAAGGGTAGACAGATTTTAGTTTTTTATTCCTAATATCGAACTCATGTTGCTCTTGTCATGTACCTGATTGTCCATCCAATCCATGTGATTGCGTTTTATCTACAAGATCTATCTTTACAAGACATACAGAAATTAAATAGCTTAATTTGAGAACTTTCGTAAGATTTAATAATAAAGGCCCAAGGCTCACTATTTCACACCATCTTTCGCCACCCTCATCCAACCCCCACCAACGACCTTTTAAAGATCATCCGTCCATCTGGCGTGGAGTCGCCCCACTCAGCGTCTTCCTGTACGTCTTCACTCCAGAACCCGTCTACTCCAACGGACATCGGTTTTGCGACAGACGTGTCCGTCCCATTGCCACTTCAGCTTACTAATTTTGAAGGCTATGTCGGTAACTTTGGTTTTCTGACGGATGTTCACGTTTCTGACTTTATCCATTGAAGAAATACCGAGCATAGCTCTCTCCATAGCTCGCTGGGCGACCTGAAACTTGTGGACCAGACCCACGTCTCCGCTCCGTATATAACAATTACAATAGAATAACGCATTGGTTGAAAATTTTCGTCTTCAAGCACGAGCCTGTGTGGATGACCCAGGGCGTCTAGGTTCGACTACTTCAGCTCTCCTCCAGGACCATTTCTCTAGGAAGTGGTTTTCCGTTGAGGGGCCGAGCGCAAGACGAAACTAACTAATGCTTAAAGTGTCCGTTGACAGGCCGAGGACAAACTCCTCAAGAAGAGATCTCAATACCTACAATGGTTTCATTATATTGTAGTTGGATTTAAATGATTTGGATGGTCCAGCGAACTTTTTGCTGACTGTACATACCTAGATTACGTTAGCTAAGTAACCTTAAATAGAATACCTACATTTGAAAAATAATATATCATCAAAGTTACATAAAATGTAATAACGGCACGCAATATGCCATTTGATACAGTTGTGAGTGAAAGTGTGCAAAAAGTATGATCCGCGGAAGCATCGTGGATAAGGCTAGGCGCATACAGATATAATGCATAATGTATTTCCATCGGGGAAACTCGGGACTCGACGGAATACGACGGCTCCCGAAGTGTCAATCAATTATCTTAACGTCTGAAAGCGGACTTAACCGCTAAATTACGGGATAGTTATTTTCTATTTTTTCTGTTCCAATAGTTGCACCTTACAATGTTCGTAATATCCTTAAGGTTGACCGAGTAAGAACGTCTAGCGGCATTACATTACATAGTGCAAAAAGTCTTAAATAAATAAATAACATACATGCTTAAGATGCTTCTCCCAGCCTGTGTGTTGCCCGCCCTATTTTTATAATCATTCTAGCCCCTAGAACACAGCGTGCTAAACCTCCACTGATGGAGATGGGCCTTCCAGAACTGGAGAATTTGGCCTACACTCGCCACGCTGGCCAGACGGCTTGGCGAGGATATGATGTAAATTTTTTTATGACAATTTATTAACGATTCCACAAGTTGGTATTAGTGGAACCGGGACCGACGGCTTAACATGCTCTCCGAGGCACGGGAACGGTGGTGTTGTCAAAGTCAAAGTCAAAATATCTTTATTCACGTAAACCTATTACAGGCATTTATGAAACGTCAATAATTTAATTATTTTGAATGATTCTACTCCTGCTAGTAGAAGACTAAGCAGCAAAGTGGTCCAATAAGTAAGCTGTTAGCAGAAGACCAGCAGCTTAGCAAATTCCAGTGACCTGTTAATGTTTAATCTGACTGAGAAAGGAATCTGCAAGGAAAACTCAGCTATATCAGATTTACAAAATAAAACATATACAGAAACATATTCAGAATACAACGATCAATTAATAACCTTTTAAATTTAGTTATCAGTACCTATGAGAATACAACACCTGGTACAGCAGTAACCCACCAGGCAAATCTATGACAAATGTACGTAAGAAAAGTATATTTCTCATTGGTACATGCCGGGTGGGTTTGAACCGACCTTTGTAGGATTTAAGGTACGCGTTCTTACAACCGAGCCATCACCGTGTCTTATAAACTGCGTCCTTATTCCATTTGTTCAAGCGCAAATGATGAGTGCCAAAATAGTTAATCACTTTATTTACTGTAATTTTTAGCGTTAGAAATGCTCGAGTTTAGCCGAACATGCCGAGCTTACATCAAAATTACAAATGTTAACTCATTTGACATTGACATTGTCACTGGCACCTGCAGCCGTATTACTTAATCGCAAACGTTATATTGTCAAAATAGTCGGTTCTGTTATTTACTGTCACTTTTCCCTTGCCGACCCGTCTGGACAGCGCAGCAGCGTGGCGAGTGTAGGCCACATTCTCCAGAAAATTTTGGAAGGCCCATCTCCAACAATAGAGGTCTAGAACTCTGTTCTGACCTGTTCTAGGAGCTGTGATGACTGTCAGTTTTAGCCCGTGTTTTGCCGATCATAGCCGGCTCACGTCAAAATAACGTATTCTACTATTTCAAAAAACACCCATTGTAGGTTGCAACTTTAAATCGTTTATTTTCGTTTTACCAATATTTATTCATTAAATATAATTATATTTATATTAAACATAGTTTTATAATCATAATCACTAAACTAATCGCATACGAAACGTTATATTACTGTCGTCTGTAGAAGAAACCAATTTTAATATCGTTTTACAATGACAGTTTCCGCTATTATTACTATTATTATTCCGCTATTATTAATATTATACTATAAGAGATTATATTATATAACGTTTGCGCAAGTAACAGAATAGGCTGGAAACCTTCAAACAAAATGTAAAAAACTGGTAAGCCGTAAGGACTAATGTCACTTATTAGTGGTTAATTGTTTCCTGGACCATAAAAGGGTGCTGGAAACTGTATTAACGGTTGGATTTAGAAATGAAATTTTACTTGTGTAATGCATGTCATCATTGCGCACACGCACGTAGCGTCTAGTGTGCGACTGGCCTAAAAAAACAGAGTATGGACCCGCTATCATCACGATTATCATTATCTTATCAGACTGCGTAATAAATAAACTCGCGTCACAGTATTGATGAGTTTACTTCAGTTAGCTACTGAATATAAGAAAGGTATTTAAAATATATATCCCTGTAGCTTCGCCGAGATGTGGCTTCTCTGAGCGTGTTCTACCGGCTATACTATGAGTGCTCCGAAGAACTCTATAACCTAATCCCTCCCTCTCCATTCCGCAACCGTACCACATGCACAGGTCAGAATAAGCGCCCACATACCGTAGTCACCATCCCTTCGCGTACGTATAAATTTGGGGACTCATACATTTGTCGCACAATAAAGATGTGGAATGCTCTTCCAGCCTCTGTGTTTCCACTTTCCCATAACTTGGAGTCCTTCATGCGAAGTGTGAAAAAGCATCTAGTCAAGCCGGCATAGTGTTAGGGACTGATGTCAGCCATGAAGTCGAACCAGACATCGAGTAGAATTTTTATTGGGTTTAGCACTTTAGCAGCAAAATATATATTATATATACAGCAGAGACGTGCTAAAATATGAGCTGTGCCATTACAACCCCTAGAACACAGTCATAAAACTTCACTGCTGGAAATGGGCCATTCATAACATATTTTTGGAAAACAATCCCTACATTCGCCACGCCCACGCAGACAGGTTGGTGAGGTTTTGATGTCCATTTTAATATTAATTTATTAACGATTCCAAAATTTGTTAATAGTGGAACCGACAGCTTAACATGCTCTCTGAGACATGGACCCCATGTCTGTTGTAAATCTGTGACAAATGTGCGTACATTGAACAGAAAACTGTATGATTATTTATAGGTACATGCCGGGGTTTGAATCGCGACCTTTTTGTAGATTAAGGAAAGCGTTCTTACAACCGAACCACCACCGCTGTAAACATACCCTGTCACCACTCAATGAGATGTGTTTTAAGGATATAGTAATTTATGGCGCTCCATTGTCTCTGCCTACCTCGCTAAGAAACTTGCGTGAAGTTGTAAATATATTTAATTTTGAATAAATTATTATCAAAGAATTTGCATTCACGGTTAGGTTGCTATTTTAAAATTATTAAGTAACACGCCATCATGTGTCGAAATATTGAAATAATTTCCAACACAAACACATTCAAGGTTATTCATATTTGTAGTAGTTTGCGTGTTTTTCAATAGATGGCGGTAGTCGTCACAAAGGTTAAATCACTCAGTTTGCTGCTCAGGTTGGAGGTCCGGATCTACAAGATGTTCACCCATTCCCGTCTCACCATGCTGCACCAGCCTAGCACCACGTTCTGGCTAAGACCAATAGGGACAAGATCCAAAGTCAGTAGAACATATTGCTCAGAGTGGTCTACCGAGCGCCGTGGTTCATGCGTAATTTCGTCATAGCTCGAGATCTGGAGATGCTTACTAATATAGAGTTTGTCGTATATTTCAGGCATTTCCAGAATATCGCTCCGTCTTGAGTCGGACCCACAATGGGAGACGACTTCCTAGAGAAGTGCTCTTGGAAGAGAGATAAAATAGTCGAACCTAGACCCCCTGGGTTCGTAAGCCACACGAACCAAAAGTACCTACATCAATTAACGGCGCGGATGAGTCCTGTCGGGAAAACGGTAGAATATCCAATATATGCCCAACTCAGACGACCCTATTATTTTTGTTGACCAAAGGTCAGTAATAGCTGACGCAGGCTGTGATATAAGACAAGAAACGACAAAAGTGACATTTGAGTATTGGTAAGAAAATTTATACCATGAGAGCCGCTATACTTATTTGTCACAAATTTTAGCGGGTGTGATAAAAACAAAACTAGACAGTTGGACAAGCCCGTTTTAGTTATAAGCCGAGCTAACAACTTTGATTAATAGAACGATTTTGATTTTTTTCTTGTCATTGACAAGTAATAATATAAAACAACAAAATCGTGCAGTATTTCTCAATCTGTCAAAAAGCACCAACCTCAGCAATCAACCACCTCCTATACCAAATTTCGTTTAATGAAACGATTAATGATCACAGCACCTGGAACATAAAGTCCTAGACCTCCACTGCTAGTGATGGCCATTCCATGTTGATGTTAATCAACCTTACAGGGTGGTCTTAAAACACGCTTTTTTTAATGGAACAACTCATACTAAAATATTTGCTGGCATTTTCAATAAACGGATCGCGAGAAAAAAATAACTTTTGCTAAGGATGCACACCATCGTTATGATAATAATAACAGGAGGGGATTGGCGTCACTATGTACGTCACATATTTGTTATTCGTCCTGAATTTACCTAGCTTATAAATACGCAGATTTGGAAACTGGTTCTTATTTGATTAATTTGAACTGTATTATTTTTAAAACTTTGTTATTGAGCAGCAGGAGGTTGTCAAAACCTTATTCATAATTTTAATTTATTTTTATTTTAGGCTCTCAAATTACCTGTCTTTAATGAGTATTGTAAGGCTGATATCAATCAATCGTTCTTATCGTCAAAGCCCCTAGAACACACGAATCCCAGACCTCCACTATTGGAGATGGGCCTTCCAGAAGATTTATTAATTTCTAGAGAATTTCACCTACACACGCCACGCCGCACTGGCCAGACGGGTTGGCATAGGTCTGATGTCAATTTTTATTAACGATTCCACAAGTTGGTATTATTGGCGCGGTGGTGGCTCGGTTGTAAGAACGCTTTCCTCAAATCCTATAAAGGATCTATCAAACCAAAATGTACCAATGAGAAATACACTTTTATGTAGTTTTTTTTTTTCATGGATCCTGCGCCCACCTGATGGTAAGTGGCGCGCAGGGTCCATGAATGTTAACAACTGGAATCAGACCCTTATGTCCGACATCAGTCTCTAACACTATGCCGGCTTGACTAGATGCCTTTTCACACTTCGCTTGAAGGACTCCAGGTTATAGGAAAGTAGAAACACAGAGGCTGGAAGAGCATTCCACATTTTTATTGTGCGACAGATGTATGAATCACCTTTATAGGTACGCGAAGGGATAGTGGCTACGGTATGTGGGTGCATATTCTGACCTGAGCGTGTGGTTCGGTTGCGGAACGGAGAGGAAGGAATTAGGTTATTAGGAATGAGATACATTTGTCATAGATTTACAACACCAACGTCCCGTGCCTCGGAGAGCACGTTAAGCCGTCGTGTTGGCCAACACGGGTTGGTTTAAAAAGGAGGCGAATAACTGGAATAAACCGAATACTGTATCCATAAATGCAGACCTGCTGAGACCCAATTCTTTCAATAAGTGGTGGAAAGATGTTGCTAAAATTCCTCTCGCACTATTGAAGTCAAATATTTAGACTGGGTTGCACCAAAATGAATTTCTGTAATTGTTGGGAATATTTGTTGTATTGTTAAAAATGACGTCGATGTATTCATGTATGTAACTTTAATCGCTACAATAACAGATACTTCGTAGGCTCTAACGTAGGCGTAACGCCATTTTAAATCGCTACATGATAATTTATTCAGTGATATGGTAAAAAATTGAATTCGTAATATATATAAATCAATTAAACGTTATAATTATTAATTAAATTTATTTGTGATATTTCTCGAGTTTAGTACGCTAGAGACATCGACGAGCTTGCCACTTGTAATCTGCTTCTTTATAAGCGTGGTTTCTGACCACCCCGAAAGGGAAACGATCGTGATGATGACATTATTAATTTAGCATTTAATTTTGCTAATCAAAGTCCAAGCACAATTCATAATTTTTAGGCGCCGAACACGAGGCGTTTAGCGTTCGAGTACTACAGTCCAGGTTTAAATGTAACCAAACCGCGAGCGGTCTTTAAGTTATGTTTTGTTTCTTCTATTGTTAGTCTTAGGAAGTACTGAGGCATCCTATTAATAAATTGGGGGGAGTTCCCTTAAATAATTCACTTTATTAGTGTTTTTATTTATTTATTTTTATTAGGGACTTTTACCCAAATTGAACATGTCAGCTTCATCGTAACTTAACCGAAATCAACAAACAATTATCAGCTTTTCATCTGGATATTATTATATATACCAACCTAGCCGATTGGGAACAAGGGTCAGCTACCACCGAATTGAAGGCCCGTATTGTATGGATTCAATTTTAGATGTTGTGCCTTTCGCCCTGGCTCCTGGCACAATCCCTTAAGGTGTATTCTACATCTTCTACTTCACCACAAACTTCACAGTTGGGTGAAGCAGTCATTTTCATAAGAAACCCGAATTTGTTTAGGGAAATGTGCTCAGAGCAAAGGCGAAATGCATTAACAACAAGTGTTTTATAAAAGTTCTATACAGAAAACCATGGCATATGAAAAGGCTCACCTGAATTGTTTTGCTCCAAATTATTTTATTTATTTGTATTTATCGCTCAAATCATAGAGGAAACGTTAGTCTCGCACTAATGCAATAAACTTTTTAAAGTCGGTTAAAGCAAACAATATAGATAGATAGATAAATTCTTTATTGTACAGAAAATAATACATTTTACAGTACATAGGCGAGCTTAATGTCTAAAAACATTTTCTAACAGCTAACCTTTGGGAGATGTGAGCAGGGATTGTAAGGTGCATGACCGCTAATATTTGGGATAAAGAGATTTATTGAGTTAAAAACTTATATCTAAAAAAAGAACGATATTAAATATGTAATATAAATAATAAATTACATACATATACTGGTTACATACTATATAAGATTCTAAAATATGTTATAACTATCTAAACAGTATTTTGACACACCATAATAGCACTTGCAGACTTTACGAAATGATTTCATTACTTTGTCCAAACTGCATGTTATTATAATGGGCACTTGGCCTTACTCTTAAACCTACCAACGACAGACATATGCTCACCGCTTTAATTTTAATATAGTGGTCAGCGGAAAAAACCTTCATTTTCCGTAGGGTCACAAACCTTAAGTTACAAAGTTGAGTCATGTGTAACCATGGGTTGCAATTGTAGCCACGACTCAGACTAAGCTGAAGGCACGCAGGGCCAACGATGAAAGAGAGACGGTTTATACGGCTTTTATGAGGCCTCACAGTGATTCGAGCATGCGACCTCCCGCCGTAATGGCCCTTCAGGCTGGAATCGAAAACGGATGACAATTTAAATAAATAAAAAAGTTTTCGTAACTTGTAACTTAAATTTAATAGCAATATGTCAAACTGTAGACGCCTAACTTTTTTTCTTTAATTGTAGGATTCAAAGGCCTCAGTGAAAATCAGCGCTGCAGCAATGTCCCGGCCTACGAGTATGCTGACCTGAGCGACTGTTTGTCGCAGCAGCTCATTCATTTATTTTATACATTTATCTTGTCAATTTTTTGGTATTTTTATATTTTTTTGGATTTTTTTATTATCCTTTTCAGAACGACAAAAAAAAATTTGGATATTAAAGATATTAACTTTAAAATACTTAAGGTCTAAAATATCTCATAATAATAATGAATAAATTCTTCTATCAGCGAATTCCACAAAGCCCCCTCCGCATATTCGTGCGTTGTTGTTTTATAATGTGCGTTGGATAATATGATGGAAATAAAAATCACTATTGTATGTTTTATTCTTAAAAAAAGACTAGGACTAACAATTTACTAAGTAGCTAGATGAGTGCACGATCTATCCCGGCTGTTTCGGAGCGGCAAAACAGAATTTGGTGACCGCTACATATTTTTTTTGTAATAAGGCACGCTTGGTGTCTGTCCGTACTGAAAGGGTTATTGTATTAGCTGTTGTGTGCAAATAAATATTTTCTTTTCTTTTAAATGTACGAGAATATAAGACTGACTGTACGAGTACTAAAATACAATAAAATAAAATAAATATCTCATCGTTAGTGGCCTAGCGGTTAAGTCCGTCGATTTAGACTCGGAGGTACCGGGTTCGATTCCTGGTCGGGACACAAAAATATGTATCAATGTAAACAAATACATTTAATTTATTTGTGATATTTCTCGAGTTTGGTACGCTGGAGACTTCGACGAGCGTGCCACTTGTCATGATTGGCCTATAGTAAAGTTGGCTAAATGTGAATCTGCTTACTTATAAGCGTGGTTTCTGACCACCCCGAAAGGGAAACGGTCGTGATGATACTTTACTTTTTACTTTCGACGTTAGTTAAATTAGGGCTACAAATATACATATGTCCGTGAATTCAACAAAAATACTATTTTGAACCTTTCCTAGTTATAATAAAGCACAATTTTGAACTACAGTGTATAATTAAAGTGTGGTCATATGGTGGATATACTTTGGCAAGGCAATTTAAAGTGTTTTTTAAGATGCAGTTTGCCAATGACGACGACATGACCGGTCATTGACTGGGGGGGGGTCATCGACTAAGAAAATAACGGATTATTCATATTCATCGATGTATGAATAATCAATGATCGGAAGTAAGTACATATTAGGTGGGTTTAATGCTATTTCAACCCTCTCGCTCGAACAATCCATTTTTTTCCAAGATTTTTGTTTTTTCAAGTCTAAATATAAATAAATAAAAAAATCTTTATTGCACAAAAACTAAATTAACTTAAAATTAATGTACACAGGCGAGCTTTATGCCGTAAGGCATTTTCCACCAGCTAACCTTTGGGAGTTTTAACGGATTACAGGCAGAGTGACAAGTATTTACTAACAAAAACAATAATTTATACTAATACTACATATTATAATATATACAAGTATATCTATAATACAATACATATAATTACATATGTACAGAAATAAATAAATACACACTATCAAATCAAATCAAATAATCTTTATTTTCAAACAGTTATACATGAGTTTCAATCAGGGGCCTGAACAAGGGTCTCTGGGACGCCTGGATCTCTGGACACCCTGCACTTCCGGTCGCAAACAATATTGCAAAACATTAAGCGCTTGCAGATAGAAATACTTTTAACTAATTATTAATTTGAAAATAAATATAATATAGGATTAAGGTTAAAAATAGAAAAAAGAGTGAAAGAACAGTTTAACACAGATATACATAACTTTAGTTATTCTGAATGGATAGAAAATGGGAGTAAAGATAATTTTTGAAAGAAAGCGCAGTCGTTAGAGTTCGAAGAGAGAGAGGGAGAGTGTTCCAGAGATTCTCTGCGGTAACAGTGAAGGAATTTGAATATCTTGTCGAGGCGTGGAGAGAAATAGCAAGAAGGTTATTTTGGGTAGATCGCAAGTCACGAACATGAGTCGAAGAAAGAAATTTAAAACGTTCCCTAAGGTATAATGGGGAAAGGGGGTTGTTTAGGATTCCAAAGAGGGTAGTGAGAATATGCTGACGTCTGCGAAAGCGGATGTTGAGCCACTTTAACTGAATTCGAAATTGGGAGACGTGATCATACTTACGTAAGCCAAATACATAGCGTATACATAAGTTGAGAAGGCGATCAAGTTTATTCAGCAGCTCTTCTGTGATATCAGGATAGCAGACATCCGCATAATCAATTATAGGGAGTAACAGTGTTTTCGCCAACGATAGCTTTGTAGATAGGGACAGGAAGCATTGAGCTAGTTTCAGGGTGTGCATAGATGCGAACACTTTCCTACTAATTTCACTTACCTGGTGATTCTTGGTATTCTTCTTCTCAGTTGTTTATTTTGCTTTCAATGAAGTTTGTATATAACATACTTTTATCATTTAACTCTGTAACTGTAAGTATTACTTTTAGTCATAGTTCTCATTATTTTTTAGTTTTTAAGTATTGTTAATATTATTATTTAAATTTCTTAAACATATAATGTATCATAATTAAATGTAGTTTGACATGTTGTGGTCACCTGTTACTGGGGTACCATTCACTAATGTTTTTTTTTTACTGTTTGCTTCTATTGATAGAATTGGATTCAATGTGTACTCTGTTGGTGATCCTAATTAAATAAATAAATAAATAAATTCCATGGTCCTGACTGATATATAGTCCTAGATTTTTGACTGTTTGGCAGTACGGAATATCTATATTATTTAATCTCACATATGGGATCGAAAGTCTACTTTACTAAGCATATCCCTACTGCCAACCATCATGACTTGCGTTTTGTCAGAAATATGTAGGTAGTTAGTTAACTACCTCCGTGGTCTAGCGGTTAAGTCCGTGATTTTAGACTCAGAGGTACCGGGTTCGATTCCTGGTCGGGACAAAATAATGTTTATTAATAAATAAATAATTTTAATTATTATTTAATTTATTTGTGATATTTCTCGAGTTTGGTACACTAGAGACATCGACAAGCACTTGTCATGATTGGCCTATAGTGAAGTTGGCTAAAAGTGAATCCGCTTCTTTATAAGCGTGGTATCTGACCACTCCGTCGAGAGAAATGTCTATCAACTTTCTAGGAAATAAAATTACGGACATTTTAGACATATGTATTTCACTTTAAAATAGCAATAACATTTATAACACTAATATTTCCTTGCGGGATGGTCAGAAACCACGCTTATGAAACGGATTCACATTTAGCCAACTTCACTATAGGCCAATCATGACAAGTGGCAAGCTCGTCGATGTCTTATAGACTTTACTTACTATAAAGACAGTCATATTATCTTTATAAATATTCATATAAAACATGACTAATCTTATTGTTCATCGATAAATAATAAATAGCGTCCCTTCAAGGGTAAATATTCATCTTCTGACTAATAACTTGTATAGGATTATATCCGCAGTAGGTCGTATTTTAACTATTTCAAGTACATTTTTTACTTCAAGATCGTCAAGACGCTGCCTGACGTATCTTTTTTTTTCCAAATTTTACATACTTATGTTGGTTGATAATTTTTATTTTGTTTTAAATATTATAATAACTATGCCATTAGAGTTTAGACAGTAGCGTTTTGATTTATATGTATTTTGTAAATACATTAGTATTGAGTTGTTCAGTTTATATCATGTTTAATTTTTATATAGCTTCATATAATTGTATAAACTTTTAAATGTATCTGACGTGTAAAAGTGCTTGTAATATTGACAATTTACTGAATAAATGAATTTGAATTTGTTAAGTTAGTAAAACCGGAACCGGAAAAGCAACTATTAACATTTAAAATTTCAATGGAGTCCTACTTATAAATTAATGTCTTTGTGTATGTATGTTCCCTATGCTTTCAAAACTACTTGACCGATCGGGATGAAACTTTGGGAATATGTTGTGTGAACATCGGCGAAGGTTTCTGACATAGTACTACTGTTGTCAGATAGGTAAGTTAAGTTAAGTTAAGTAGGATAAAGTTAATATAAAAAAGTAAAAAGTATCATCACGACCGTATCCCTTTCGGAGTGGTCAGAAACCACGCTTTAAAGAAACGGATTCTCATTTAGCCAACTTTACTGTAGGCTTATCAATGTCAAGCATGTTAGCAAGCTTGTCGATGTCTCTAGCGTGCTAAAATCGAGATATATTTGAAATAAACTATTGTGCCCCGACCAAAACGGTGACGTAGCCAAATGACACATTAGCATAAGTTAAGGTGCTATACCATTGCAGCGCATGGACGCGCAACGCACGTTGACTTGGCTTCAGACATCAGTCAGTCTCTGATTCCAATTGTAACATACCTGGACCATGCGTGCCGATGATAGTTTATCGCATCGTTTATTAACAGCTCTGGTTGGCGTTCTTTCAATTTGGGCCAGGGTTCTGTATTTTCATTGTACATTGCGTGTTTATTTAATATCAAACGTGTTGAGTTTAACGATAAGACGCAATGTATAATAAGACTTCTAAACCCAGTGTTGATTAGAAACGCGGGACTGTACGTAAAGACATTATAAACATTTGCTAGCCGTACAACAGACCATTTCTGTAGAACAATCAGTTTGCGCAATAAATACCTTTGGTGGGAAAATTCAAGCAATGACTTGTTCTCAAAACTGTGAGAGATCATAATTAGAATCAGCCAACACTTTTATTCAAGCCAAAAAATTAATTATATAAATAAGACAATTCATTCGTAGTTGTTGCATGTATGTATGTAGTTAGCCAAAGTATAATTTTGGACAGCCACAACACAAGTGTTGAGAGATACACACGTTAGGGCCGGTAACTGAATCGTTCCTTAGTGGCATTTGTTTACTTAATAATTTACGAAATTAAATAACCCGGCTGCGTAAAAAAAACTTGTATTAAAATCAGATAAGAAAAAAATAAAACCAAAAATAAAAAACAAGCCTAAGGGTTCCGTCGCCAAAAAGTTTGATAACCGTTTATCTACACCATTAAATTAATTTTATGTATTTTATTAAAAAGCGAAAACAAACTGCCTCCGTGGTCTAGCGGTTAAGTCCGTGGATTTAGACACGGAGGTACCGGGTTCGATTCCTGGTCGGGACACAAAAATATTTATTAATGTATATAAGTATTAATATTTAATTTATTTGTGATATTTCTCGAGTTTGGTACGCTGGAGACATCGACGAGCTTGCCACTTGTCATGATTGGCCTATAGTAAAGTTGGCTAAATGTGAATCCGCTTATTTATAAGCGTGGTTTCTAACCACCCCGAAAGGGAAACAGTCGTGATGATACTTTTTTACTTTTTTACATAGCGACTTTAACTGTCAGGACCCATTAAAACTGAGACAGGTTCAAATCTTCAAAACAATAGGTCCCGAATGTTAATGATGTTGGACAAAAATCTTTTTTAAGTAAAAAAGAGCAGCAAATGTACTGCACATTTATTGCATAAAATATCATTCCTATCGAGCGTGTTATAGTTGAAAAGTCTTTACACACTTCCTGATAAATCCTAGTCTTGCCCGAAATATTGTTACAAGAAAAACATATTTTTTTCTTGTGGCCGACGATTTGGCATCCTTTGCCACACGTTTTTGTTCTGTGTGGTGTTATTCACAGCTGGGGTATTTACTTATTAAAAGGCATAATTTCGACTATATTTTTTCCCATGTTTTATTAGACAACTTTTTTTTTTTGGTCTCTTCTCCCGATGGATGATGAATGAGGTGATAGGGAAGGCAAAGGGTCTAGCCCATACAGCCAAGTCTGACGTAATATATCTTTCTTTTTCATGAGTTAATGAGGTCATCATCAAATTCCAGATGCTGCAGAATTTGATGCTTTTCTTGGAGTCACTCGCGGCACCATAGCTCAAACACGTCGGGTAAAATATGGGAGTTGACAGCGCGGGAAAACCGCTTTTATTAGACAAAGTCAAAATTAAATAAACAAATATGTCATATAAAAGTCAAAATAATATCAAAATTTAAAAGAACAAAAACGTGTGGCAAAGGATGCCAAATCGTCGGCCACATTTCTATTACATAAAACATTTATTACTGCAGTGTACGTCAGTATATACATTAATGTTATAGCATTTCAAATATTTGAAGCTCATTGAAAACTATTGATAAGTAGGTTAAGCTTCACATCTACACCAAGTTCCATAACCAAGAATTGTCCTTTCAGCAAGACCGCACAGGTTCATAAAACTCGATTCACACAAACGTAGCTTGAAAGCAACATTTCCGACTTTATCAGAGTTGAAGACTGGCAGTGATCTTAATTCACTTGATTATAAATTTAAGTCTGTTTTAGAGAGTATAGATGCTCTAAAAGCCATTATAATTTGAAGTCTCTTAAAACATTCCATAAGATCAGCAAGCGTCGAAAGTATGAAACGATTTGCCAAATTTACTTATTTTCGACGTTTGCTGTAAAAACGATGGGCCCGTGGGGATCAGAACCAAAAGCTTTCTATAAATAAATTGTTCTAAGGCTCATAGACGTCTCTGTAGACAATTAGGGCTGGCATTTTTTTCTCTTAAAAAATAAGTATCCTAATTCAGAGGGGAAATGCTGCTAGTGTAATAGGCACCATACCACAGGATAGCGATTTAGAGGGGCAATTTTTTTGGTAAGTATTTAATTTTTATTTTCTA
Source organism: Tinea semifulvella (assembly GCA_910589645.1). NCBI lineage: Eukaryota > Metazoa > Arthropoda > Insecta > Lepidoptera > Tineidae > Tinea > Tinea semifulvella. Next base: position 11,868,496 of record OU342592.1, on the reverse strand, counting down.
AGTTTTTTTTTTTAATTCAGTATAAATTTTATATTTAATTTAAGGTTTTCTTTAATATAAATATATCAATTTTCAAAAAGATTATAAGTGTCGAATTTTACAATGAAGAGAGTGCGTGTTTCAATTGATAACTGGCCACAAAGTTTAAAGGAGTGTATTAAGGCCAATTGAGATCATTTTTAATAAGCTTCAAATTTTTAAAATGCTATTATTTTAATGTACACACTAACGCACACTGCAGTAACAAACGTGTTATGTAATAAAAGAAAAAAACGATGTTTTCCTTGTAAGTAACAATATTTATAGCAAGACTAACGTCCAACTGCAAAAAGGCTGATTACCTATATTTTGACATGTTTAACATAACATGACGCACGTCATTGGCTGAAATAACCAAAGTGACAAAGTAACTAACAATCACGTAGCGTATATCAAAATATTGATCATAGATTATTTTAATCACCTTTTCTGCAACTGGCCGTAGGAATATTGCATTTATTATTATTCTTAATATTATTTACTGGAGTGTAGTTTAGTTTTAATATTATTTAAATTCTCATTATACCTTTTAATTTGTATTGTATATAACCTTTCACATTAAACGTTCGAAATGACCCTAAGGTTACCGAGTAAGAATGACTAGCGGCATTTTTCATTTTTATACTAGCATGACATGTGACCTTGCGCCCACCTGATGGTAAGTGGCGTGCGAGGTCCATGAATGTTAGCAACTAGAATCAGAGACTCATGACTGACATCATTCTCTAAAACTATGTCGGCTTGACTGGGTATGACGGCAATTCGAGCCTGATCCCGAAACGGATACACTTTACTGGGTTTATCGGCAAGAACGATGGATACTTCCCCGCCCCGGCAGACTGGGCAAATTACCACCATCAGTCCGCCTACCACCTACCACCATTAGGTCCGCCTTTCTAACTGTTTGTACTCGTAACAAACAGTTTTAAATAAATCAATCTGTTTTTAAAATTGTACAATGGTAATACAGGCGGTGGTGTCTCGGTTGTAAGAATGCTTTCCTTAAAAATATAAAAATCCTGAAAAGTTCGGTTGATGAGAAATGCACTTTTCTTAAAATTGTAATTTATTTACAACACCACTGTTTCCCGTGCCTCGGAGAGAACTTTCAGCCGTCGGTCCCGGTTCCACTAATATCAACTTGTGAAAACGTTAATGAATTGCCATTAAATATGACATCAGAACCTTGCCAAACCGTCTGGCCAGCCAGCGTGGCGAGTGTAGGCCAAATTCTCCAGAATTTTCTGGAAGGCCCATCTCCAACAGTAGAGGTCTAGAACTACAGAGTCCGAGGGGCTGTGATGAAGTACCTAAACATAATTTGCTAAACTATGAACATTGTTACACATCATTTGACATAAATAAACGGTTAATGTCAAATGATCACGTAATTACAAACCTGTGTAAACCCCGCCTACCACATGTTTTCAAACTAAACAATACAGTCAAACACAATTACACCTACGCGTTATTCCATTTTATCATGGTGGTAGCTCGGTTGTAAGAACGCGTTCCTTAAATCCTACAAAGGTCGGTTGAAACCCACCCGGCATATACCATTGAGAAATACGCTTTTCTTACGTACATTTGTCATAGATTTACAACACCACCGTTCCCGTGAAGAGCAACGCGGAGAGCACGTTAAGCCGTCGGTGCCGGTTCCACTAATACAAACTTGTAGAATCGTTAATAAATTGTCATTAAAAATTGACTTTATATCCTCGCCAAGCCGCCTGGCCAGCGTGGCGAGTGTAGGCCAAATTCTCCAGATATATGTTCTAGAAGGCCTATCTCCAGCAGTGGAGGTCTGGGACGCTGTGTTCTAGGGGCTGTAATATGTATGTATGTAATATGTTATTCCATTGCATTGGGCTGTACAAACATTCCAGCAAAGATATGCGACGAAGCTATTGGAGGATGGGCATTCCAGAAATTTCTGGAGAGTTTGGCTTACGCTCGCCACGCTGCTGGCCGGGCGGGTTGTGCGTACCTATAGCGGATCTGCGGGTTACTTACCCTTGTAGTGCAGTTTACCGCCTCGCATCTAGTGATGCCAAACTATCGATACTTGAACTCAAAAATATCGATAGTATAAATACTAATAACAAAAAAGTATTTTGAATAATTAGCGCCCGTTATAAGCGCTCGCAACTGTATTTAAACGTGTAATATCCCAAATGAATAAATTATCGAATTAATATCACAATTTAAATTAAGAAATAATTTTATTTATTTATTTAAATTAATAAATATTGTTGTTTCTCGACCAGAAATCGAACCGGGTAACTCCTGAGTCTAAATCCACGGGCTTAACCGCTTGACCACGGAGGCAGTTAACATTTTCATATCCATTAATAAGGTACTTTGTTATTTAGTGTCAAATTTCAAAATGAAATATGATGTTGTATAATATAGCTACAGGAGTAATAAATTATTTATTCGAAGTAGATACTAAAATATGAAAATAAAATAGATCTTCTCCTGGATTCGATGACATGTAGATTATAATCAAGATATTTGTAAGTATTTAGTTTTTATATTAATTACGTTTATCTTTTAGTTTATTTAATTTAAGGTTTTGTTTTATATAGATTAAAAAACTAATTATAAATAAAACTAAATTTAAAAAATAAAAATACCTTTGAAATTAAAACTATTCTACAAAATAAACTAAGGGCCAGGGAGGGTACCTAAAACTATGTAAATATTATGTTTTAGGTAGTTATGGCATTTGGGATCTACACACTCTTGAAAAAATCGTTTACCCAGCTCTTTTATGAATTTGTGGGTATCAAGAGAATATATCCCCATTGTTTCAACCCCAAATGCCACAAAGTTATAACTTTGTTTAATGCTATTATATTTGATGTGCTTTTTAAATTCGGCTGTATGAGCAGCCGAACCGGCCTTTTTTGATGTAGAGGAAATGTGGCAAGAGGCAAAGGTATCCAGACAGGTGGCATCCCAAACAAGACATCTTTCTACAGGAAAGCTAATTGAGATAGCACGATAAATACGAACTTTGCCGATAAAATACGATGGAAAACCATTATGCAATATATCTATAGTTATTTGTTCAAGTGGTAGTTACGACTGCAATGACATTAAAAAATACAAATATTAAAATAGGTGTTTGGTTGAATATATTTTTTGTGACAAAGGCATAATTTAAGAATCTGTGCGCAAATGCAAATTTAAAATAGTAAAAAAAAAACGCGGGAGAAATATGTCTCTAAGGTAAATTGCGTAAGAGGAGTTCTTCGCGCCATTTTGCGTGGACATGTCAAGTGCAAGTTTTTGTTTTGTAAATTAATTTACTGTGGATATTATTGGTCAAAAGTGTTGTTGTTTTGTTTAATAATGTGCTACAATGTGAATAATTATGAAAAACGATAAATTGGACTTTAAATATGGGTCACAAGTTGCAGTTTATTTTTTGCGGTTTTCCCGCGCTGTCAACTCCCATATTTTACCCGACGTGTTTGAGCAGTGGATGGTTCCGCGAGTGACTCCAAGAAAAGCATCAAATTCTGCAGCATCTGGAATTTGATGATGACCAAATCATTAATTCATGAAAAAACAAAGATATATTACGTCAGACTTGGCTGTATGGGCTAGACCCTTTGCTTTCCCTATCATCTCATTCATCATCCATCGGGAGAAGAATACCAAAAAAAAAAAAAGTAAATCGCGTAAAGACCCGTTAAAATTATAAAAACTATTATGAATGTTTATTCATAATCTATTAAAAAGTGTACAAAATTGTATATTTAGTGATTCAAAATCGACAAATTGGTTTGTTCCACTCTTACATACGTTTCCTCAACGGATCCCCAACTCAACCAATCCTATTAACTCTCTAACGAGTTCCCTCAAGGGATCCAAATTGGTATTCTTAGTTGTAAACTATCCAAACTTCGAAAGGCATAAATATTACCATTTTAAATAATTCTGCAAGGATAAGTTTTGTTTCTGGCAACATTAAAGTATGCGTTCTCGTATTTTATATATTTATTTTGTCAGAACTACTCGCTCTAGCACGTTTTTCATTCCTAAGTTTGTCTCTTTTATATTATGAATATTAATATCTCAATTGTTTAAAAAATTATTTTAGAACTCAATTTGTTTTGTTTATGTGTTCTTTAGCTAAAATAAGTAAAAAGGTAAAGTATCATCACGACTGTTTCCCTTTCGGGGTGGTCAGAAACCACGCTTATAAATAAGCGGATTCACATTTAGCTAACTTTACTATAGGCCAATCATGACAAGTGGCAAGCTCGTCGATGTCTCCAGCGTACCAAACTCGAGAAATATCACAAATAAATTAAATATTAATTAATTGTATTTATATACATTAATAAATATTTTTTGTTTCCCGACTAGGAATCGAACCCGGTACCTCCGAGTCTAAATCCACTGACTTAACCGCTAGACCACGGAGGCAGTTGCGAATGCGCGTTGTGCGGTTAGACGTGTGCACAGATATTACGTATATACCTATCTTATTATTTTAACCTGTCATTTTTATTTCACGATGACAGATAATACTACGTTTCTAGAAAGAGTGAGAGAATGTACGTACGGCTTTAGTGATAATTCACTATACAAATTAAGTACGCGGCTCGTGCTGTAGCCGCGCAGGTGTGCACATCAGGTTCGCGTTGTAGACGCTCCCGTTACGCGTCCCGCGTTCTTGACGCGCAGGTTTGACCGATCCTTAAGATAACGTGTGTTAGTTGGCGCAGAGTAAAAGTAAAGTATCATCACGACCATATCCCTCAAAAACCACGCTTTTAAAGAAGCGGATCACAATTAGTTAACTTTACTATAGGCCCATTATGACAAGTGGCACGCTCGTCGATGTCTCTCGCGTACTAAAGTCGAGAAATAAATAAAATAATATTATTTATCTTTTTACCTGATCATTCTCGGCCGCATGTCGAAAAATCTAAGTAAGAAGAGAAAGAAAGTTTTTTTTCTTGACTATTATTATATTATGGATTGTCTGATACGCAGAGATAAATATTATATCTAGATTTAATGTCTGTGTTTTTACTATTTATCACGGCCCTAAAAACCGGTAGAGGTGGTCAGAATTGGAACTAACGTTGTTATTCCGTTAATTATTCATGCCAATTACATTAACATCTATTTATAACCAAATTAACTTCTTATTTAAATATTGCTGTTTATAATCTATAATCAGACTAAGCTTTAAGCTTCCTCAAGAGTATAATAAAGGCTCCAGAAATATAAGCTCAGGAAGGTTTTCTTTAGCATTGGAGATACTGGAGTCAGAGGGCTGTAATGACGAGGAAATGCTTGGAATCATTTATTTATTTTAAAACTAAATTACACTTAAAAACCTATTACATAGGGGAGCTATAACGCCATAAAGCATTCTTGACCAGCTAACCGCCTTTTGTAGAATTATACTTAAGGCGTTCTTAAATCCGAGCCTCATCGCTCACACTACACGAATCCACAATATTTAACATTTTATCATAAGCACGAAACAATCGCCAGCGTTTAAAAAGAACTGACGAATATATTTGATGAAGTTAGTTGTTTAGGGTTAATTAAAAGTAGTAACTGGAGATATAAAATAGACCGAATATAATCGCATGTAATTATACGATATATTGAAAGCCGGACGCTTCGCGGCGGTATCCGCGCTGCGATTTCATAAGCCACCGCACCATTCATATTGGAAAAGATTGGGGACAATGTCATACCAATATTATCCAATCCAGTTTCCTATCGTAGGCCTTTTTTACTTGTTTCAATATTGTGCTCAGAGCTATGTTAACGGCCAACTTAAATATTATGCTTGCATTAGTGGGTATTTATTGTAAGTTGTTTATAATGGCTCCCCATTCACAAAGGTTAGTTGGTAGAAAATGCATTTATAGCATTAAGCTCGTCTTTGTACCCACACTATGTTTGGTTGTGTACAATAAATAATTTATTATTATTATTATTTTATTAAATAAACGATGTTACCTACCTGTTAACTAAACTAAAAATATACCTTTTAGATTGTATATTGTATAAGTTTTTATAAACATGTTGTTAACTTGCTTAATTAAATAAGATTTTAGCTGACGGTACCAGTATAACGAATTTACGCATCAGAAATAATTGTCACAGTCGAATAAGATTTAATTTTATAGATACCATTGTTCATCAGTGCATAGAACCGTGGTACTATTGAGAGAACTGGGAACGCACTGGGGTACTTTTCTACTCAGATCCATCAGACCGTGACCACGCTGTCATGGGGACTTAACTACTGATTATAAAATTTGCAACGAGTGTAATATGAAAATACGTCTAAAGTTCAGCAAAGAAGCCTACACTCATTCAGCTAGGAATCTATGCGCAACACATCTTCCTATCGCACATATTAGTGTTTGAAGACAAGCGTTCTTCCAGTAATGTCGTTTAGTGCAAAAACGTGGACATTGACAGTGGGTCTGGTCCACAAGTTCAAGGTCGCTCAGGAAGCTATGGCTCGAAATTTAACTTAAGGATAAAGTCAGAAACGTTAACAACTAAAAAAACCAGGGTTGGACAATGGTCATGTGGGTTATATCTACCAAGTGCCCATGTGACCAGCTTTTTTTCGCTGACTACAATATTACACGGGCAACGTCGGGTTAAACAGCTAGTTTATTATAAATTTGAAAGAACCTTTATCTGTGTGTCTGACTGACTGTGTTTCTGTCTGTTTGTACGTTTGTCTCGCTTTCACACCTATCCTGATATTCGGTCTGAGCACGACATGTGACCCGACTGCTATTTGTTTATCAGTGTGTCTTACCTTTGAGCGATACTATTGGAGCGATTTGTGGGCTTGCCTCGTCCACCGAACGCGTTCACATTGAACTTTTTAAACTAACTGTCATGCTTAGAAGTCAACGTCCAGCTCAAAGTTCAAATCTTCTTCTCAGTCGCTACACTCTTGGCAGAGTGGTCGTGGTCGTCACTTGAGTGTCAGTGGCACGCTTAACAAGTCGTCGCCACTCGTCTCGAACTGCAGCCTTCCTGGAGCACTCATGTAGGGGGTGATCCATTGCTGCTTTAACCTGGTCAGTCCATCTCATCGGAGACCTACCACGCATTCTCTTGCCATCGACTTTTCCCTGAACTACAAGGCGCTCAATGGATGTATCTCCACGCCGTGATACGTGTCCAAAGAAAGTGAGAATGCGTGATTGCACGATTGAGGAAAGGCGTTGTCCTATCTCCAGTTCCTCCAGGATGGATTTGTTGGTTCGGAACTCCGTCCACGATATGCCCAACATTCTCCGCCAACACCACATTTCTAGAGCATTAATACGTTTTATTTCAGTTTCGCGCAGGGTCCACGTCTCTGCAGCATACAGGAAAATGGGGAACACAAGAGCTCTGACCAGCCGGATTTTAGTAGCTTTCGTAATGTTTCGGTTCCTCCATATTTTCTTAAGCTTCTCCATAGCAGACCTCGACACTGCCATACGACGCTTAATTTCCTCCTCGCATCCACCGCCAAAGTTCAAATACATACATGTATATCTTCACGCCAGCTCCCTCAGCCTACCCTGAGACAATTATGCGCAATTTGTCGTGAAGTGACTCACAACTTTCGCATTATAATTTCTGCAAAATATTATCAAAATCGGTGAAAGTCAGACAAACATACATATATACAGAAAAAAACTTCTTTTATATGTATATAATTAGTATGGATAAATACGTTTCTTCGCAATAGTTTGCCAAATAATCCAATGGACCAACAGCAAAGGTGATATTACCATATTTTTTGCCCTGAATTATGGCGGCCAATATTGAGAAATAATAAATAAAACCTGTCTATAAATTTTGTTATTCTCAATTGTGTGCAACACTACAGCTATTACAACTCTTTATTTTAAAGTTAGTAAGGGTTTTTTTTTTAGTTTAGTGGATGATGGGTATATCCCAAACTATGTGGAATATCGAGAAATGCTGAAAGGAGTATCGAGGCAGATTTATTATTATTATTAATTATTATTATAAAAACTTAAACTGCGAACGGTAGTTTATTGCTTACTTAAGAGGGTACGCTCCTCTTGGTCACACAATCCAATATTTTCTGAGATGTTGAGTGTACTTTTTAAAATTGTCAAATCAAATCAAATTAAATATATTTATTGTGATATAAGTTCATATTTATATAACATGCTAAATAACTCTGTACGATAGAGTGAAGTAAGTAATGTGTCTGCACACTTCGCGAGGTGACCCCGAGGTGACCCCGTGCTGAAGTTAAACATGATTACCCTATCCTTACTAAACATACCAAAATTTAATGTGGTAATGTTTAGTTTATAAATAATGTGTAAATGGATTAGCAACTAAATACATATATAAATATATAAAATATAATATTCATATAATACATATATTTTAATAGTAAATAAAATAAATAAATATCACCACAAAACGATTACACAACATGCTGATAACATGTAGATGGGTGATCTACCTTTAAACACATTTAGTTTAGCTCTTAATGGAATTATTTTGGAACGTATTTTAGTAATATTTCTGATTTAGTCTATTAACTTTCTAGGAAACAATTACGGAAATTTTAGACATATATTCACTTTTAAATACCTAATTTTAGACAGAGAAAAATAGCAGAATCATTTAGAACGATTTACAAAAAAAAATCAACGCGAAGAAGAAGAAAAAATTCTAAACATTCCATGGAATCATCGTGCGGGTGCCGGGTTCATCGCGTGTGGGTAAGAGATGAGAAGAATGATGTCTCGGGCTTGCGACCGACAATAAGCTGGTTTAAAAAGGGTGCCTCCTTTTATATATAAATAATACTGGTATATATCTGCATCATTCTATTTTTAATACAATTAAAACCAGAAAGTTAGTTAGTTAAAGAGTCATGTAATCGGAACCAAAAAAAAAACATTGTAGTTTAAAATAAAGCCTACCCAGTCACACTTGAAAAGTCAAACTAACAAATACCGGGTTGTATATATATTTTTAATTCAACAAGTTTCAAGTGTAAATAGCATATTTTTTTAATCAGCTGAATTATGTCTTTCTCTTTCTTATTGACTAATACGTGAAAAAGTTCTAACCTTTACACATTTGAACAATAAGATCTTGCAAAGAATTTGACCTTTTCGCATTTGACATACTCGTATAGTGGAAGATTACACCCAATAATAATAATAATTTATTCATTGTAATAATGTAAAAAGAAGCTACATTATTTTGGGTTTTTGGAAACTTTAATCATAGGTAAGTATATTTAGCCTTCAGCGTTAGGTAAGGGTTACTTTAATTTGAGGAGGTCGTTTTTAAAACTCGATATATCTAAATTAGTCATATTCTCAATAAAAAAAAAGAAATTAAAACGAGAAATACTGTCACTTTTGTAAATTTTTCACTATTTTGAAATTCTGTTTGTTGCACTCGAGTTAGATTAGCCTCCGTGGTCTAGCAGTTAAGTCCGTGGATTTAGACTCGGAGGTACCGGGTTCGATTCCTGGTCGAGACACAAAAATATTTATTAATGTAAATAAATACATTTAATTAATATTTAATTTGTTTGTGATATTTCTCGAGTTTGGTACGCTGGAGACATCGACGAGCTTGCCACTTGTCATGATTGGCCTATAGTAAAGTTGGCTAAATGTGAATCCGCTTATTTATAAGCGTGGTTTCTGACCACCCCGAAAGGAAACGGTCGTGATGACTTTACTTTTACTTTCAAGTTAGATTATTTTTGTATATAAATTTTGTTATCTATTCTTGTTTGGCATACCATTAGGATGTTTTAATGATCTTCCTGTACAAACCAAAATGGCTGCTATATTGTGTAAGAATACCATTCAAGTATGCAGTTAGGTTATGACTTTTAAGTAATAACTGGCACTTAGGTAGCACATCATCGTTGCTATATATTGTTACATCACCTTTACGAGAATGACATACTTTAGTTGCTTAATAAAAACAATTACTTAATTGATCATTTAAATTAGGTTTATGTATAATGCAATTTAGTCTAATGAGAATTCTTGGGGTTTCTCCCTAATTAAATATCAAGGTAAAAGATTAAAAAAACAAATTGTTAACCTGAGACAACAATATATTATTAGAATTATTTTAAAGCTTCGAATTGTTTGTGGCATTTTGAAATAACACTCATAAGAACAAATCTGAATTCTGGTAACTATAAACAAGTACATATTATATATATATACGAGGGGCGTTCAAAATATTCTCGGTATTGATACGTTACAACCTCTTTTATATATATATTTGTTACTGGCCGCTAAGATTCATCCATTGACATTAAAAAAAAGTAAAATTGGAACCGAGATGTTCTTTTGTTTTTCTGCAATTGCCGAACAAACATGAACACCATGAGCGAATTAACAATTTTAACGAAATTAGAGCACCGATCCGTCATAAAATTCTTGACAAAACAGGGTAAAAATCAAAAAACCATAAAAGAGGAAATGGATTGTGTTTACCGTGAGTCTGCTCCTTCTTTATCTACTATTCAAAAATGGTCAAGCGAATTTAAGCGTGGAAGGGAGAGTATTGAAGATGACCCTAGACCTGGCCGGCCTGTAGTGGCTACCTCACAAGAAAATATTGATAAAGTGGAAAAACTTATATTGGAAGACGGCCGAGTGAAGGTAAAATCTATAGCTCAAGTAACCAATCTCTCTATTGGTACCGTACATGACATTATACATGACCATCTTAATATGTCAAAAGTAAGTGCAAGATGGGTTCCGCGAATGCTGACGCTTCTTCAAAAGGATATGCGTGTGGCTTGCTGTTCAGATTTTATCGACCTGTGTGGTGAAAATCCCGATGAGGTGCTGCAAAAAATAGTTACTGGAGATGAAACCTGGGTTCATCATTATGACCCAGAGAGCAAACAGGAGTCCTTGCAGTGGCACATTAAGGGTTCAGCTCATCCCAAGAAGTTCAAGGTAATCCCGTCAGCTGGCAAGGTCATGGCCACAATATTTTGGGATTGTGAAGGAGTTTTGCTTATCGATTATAAAGAAAAAGGTGTAAATATCACAGGGCAGTACTACGCTAACGTTATACGTCAATTAAGAGATGCGATCAAAGAAAAGAGGCGAGGAAAGTTAACCAAAGGTGTTCTGCTTCTGCATGACAACGCCCCTGTCCATACTGCTCATATTGCCAAGGCAGCTATTGTTGAATGTGGGTTTGAAACTGTTACTCATCCACCCTATAGTCCGGACTTAGCCCCAAGCGACTTCTTTTTGTTTCCCAATCTTAAAAAGGATCTGCGTGGAAATAAATTTTCTGACGATGAAGCGTTGAAGACGGCCGTGGAGGAGCATTTTTACACCAAAGATAAAAAATATTTTTATGAGGGATTAAAAAAAATAATTGATCGATCTTATAAGTGTATGAACATAGGGGGGGAGTATATTGAAAAATAAAAATATCAAACTTTTCGTACTTGTTTGTTTTTATCCACATACCGAGAATATTTTGAACGCCCCTCGTATATATTTACATAATTACCTAATACAAATTAATTTTAAACTATATTTTTCATTTTTATGACCATCTATCTACGTAATTTATAAAAATACAATTTAGTCTAAAATTTTGAGCACCGTTAAAAAGATGTTCATAAAATTGAATTATTATTATTTTATTACTTATTGTTTTTGTTCCTATGGCGGAGGACCCTGTATGTGAAGACATCGCTTGCTCTGGCGATGAGTCCGGATTATATACGTTACAGATAGTAATATAAGTAATATTCCAAGCGCTGGCAATCCCCAAGCGAGAGCTATGTAACCAATGGGTGGAAGTTTAGTAGCCAACTTTAGCAGAGTTGACACTTTGTCAGGAAGTTCATCTATGCCCTCTTCAAACCACAAAATAGGAAACACAATGTCAGTAAAGTTAGCGACCTGTTTGATGTCAATAACTTGAGACACAGCCAAGTTAATCTGCACGCGGGCCCTCGCTCGCATCGCTATACCCATCTCGGGTTGGATATCAATAAACAATCTATGTTTGTCAGGGTCGGGCGCCGAGATACCGTCGACGGCCTCTCGAAGGCTCGCATCAGCTAAATAAAAATGAGGAAAACTCAACATAATCGGCGACTCATATTGACACAAACTAACATTCATAAGGCCGTTCGGAGCACAAGGAGGACCGGACGGGCAAAAACATCGGTTCTGTTCATCGTTGGAAAACACATTCTCAGGTGGTGTGAACCTGTATCCGGACAGACCGTTCGGCATTTCGACATCGCGCAAATACTTCAAGGGCAACAATCTACACAGGTCTTTATCGTATACTTTTAGCGTCGAGTTTCTAGTTATATGAGGTGGGAAAATTGATCCATCGGAGCCGGCGATACTATTGCACTCATCTTCTGTCCAATGAGGTAATTTATTGCGACTCGCGTACCGCTCTATTATTCCATAACGGGAAATGTCTGACGCTCCTGTCCACATTGTTACGACGTCCGGAGATGTGCCGTTTTTCCCATAAAGCAAACCAAATTCATCGTACGGCAACTTTTCATCTTTCGGAACGACGTCTTTGGCCAACTTCAGTAAGGGGTCTTCGTAGCCCCAGAGCAGTTGACCTACAGACACTTCCACAAACGGTTTGATTTTTAATACGTCCATAATGGATGCCATTGCGAGACGGAGAAATCGCGCTGCATGTTTGGACTGTGACGTAGCGCTCAACATCGGTATATTGGGCACTATTACGGCATCATCATCGGAACCAACACTCAAGTCGGGTCTGAACGTGTATGTTCTTTTATAATGGAACGATAATGTTCCGTTTTCATTGTCAGTAATATTAACTTTCTCCCAATCTTGCGAATAGGTGTAAGGTCCAAGTTCTTGAAGATCTGGTTTCGTTCCGTTCTCGTTGAGGAACTCGTCAGAATTAGTCACATTGTAAATAAAGACGCGGACGAATGGTCTCACTGGAGGCTTCGACCACCACTCGAAGGTCTTCGAGCCGGGGCGGAGCACTAATTCCTTGTCAACTAATAACTTTACCCAGGTGTTAAAAAATATCGCGCAAATAACACCGAGTATTAGGAAAAAGATCGCGGAACACAACATTAACCACCATTTTCGATTTTTCGATGACGTCGGAACTTTATGACTGGACTTCATCTTGTTTTTCTCTTGCACTACAGTCTCGTCAGAATATAACAAACATTTCACAATGCCAATAGATTTCTAGTGTCGATAATTTGCAGCGGACGGACACCGGCACGTGTTATATCGTCGAAGGCACGGATTAACTAATAGTTTAGTACGTAACCAACGCGACGGTCCGCCGACGACGACTGCCTTATGATTATGAAAGCAGGTTGAGGCGGTCCAACGAGTAACTCCTGCGCATACGAAGTTACGTTCACCTTGTACAAAATCACGCAACATCAAGCTCAGGAAAATGCACCTACTGACCTAATTATTGTGAAAGCAACATCCCTCGGGTTGCTATATCCTTCCTCGCATCCTTCCATGTTTTGACATGTAGAAATTCACAAACGTCATTACGGAAGTTTTTTTTTTAAATTGAGGCCACAGATCAATACACCCATGGAATAACAGCGTAACGGTATCCGTATAAGAAGCTTATTTTTATAGCGGTTCAAATGTGTATTTATTTATGAAGAACGATAACTATTTGCAGTTGTGTGAGTCATATAAATGCAATTTAACAAAGATTATCTAAGTGATGATAATACAATAAAGCCACACGGAAAGTAGTGGGCAATGAAACACGTTTCAGTAAGTTCATTTTTTTTTGTTAAATAATTTATTTTTGCGACTATTATGGATAGTTTGAAGTAGCAGTAAATATATACTAAAGCTAGGATTTTTTTAATGAATTTAAAAAAATGATTGCATTAAGTATATAAGAATTGTTGTAAGTTGTACTTACCTAATTATTTAAAAACAAAAGACGTGTCAAGATCTGTCACGTGTAAGCCGATTTACATGTCCGGGTCCATTCTTTAGAAAAAGTCCAATGAGATGAATAACTTGAGATTTTTTTCATATTGGCAGTTTATGATGGCCCAAACACTTGTAAAACGGTATTATTGCCTCGTGTTTTAAATCGCCTACTAGACTAAAATACTGTCAGGTTCCAAATTCAAATAAATTATCCTGAATAATAAAAAGAAGACAAGTTTGTTAACACCATGTTTTATAAAAAAATAACAGCAAAATATTTGCCAAAATACAGCCCAGTACTTCCTTTTTTTAATTTGACATTTATTATATTAGTATAAGATTGACATATGTAATGAACCTATATAAGATAAAGGTGTGTAAATAAAGTATTATAGTTTGACAATAATTGTTAATTGGTGTTAGGATTTAAAATAATATATTTATTCACGCAAACCTATTACAGGCATTTGTGACACGTCATGATTTAAATAATTTTGAATGATACTACTTCTGTTAGTGGAAGACAACGCAGCGAAGTGGTCCAAAGAGTAAGCTGTTAGCAGAAGACCAGCAGCTTAGCAAATTCCAGTGACCTGTTAATGTTTAATCTGACTGAGAAAGCCTCTTTGTACGCCTCTTAAGAAAGATTGTTGCAGAGAGAAAAAAGTAAAGAAAAATATTTTTTATTGTAACCATACAGTCACAAATAAACATTTAATTTAATTTTTATTACATTTTATATATCTTTATCCCTGCTGCCTTTTTGCGGTCGTGTTTAACGTTTGTGCTTCTGTGTGATTATTTAAGTCTGACTTTTAAGAAATTTATCTATTAACTAACGGACATATTTCTACTTTTATATGCCTAATTATAGACAGAGATAAATAGCAAATACATTTACAACGATTTTACTAAAAACAAGTCTACGATTAATAGTAAAAAGTAATGTAACATCACGACCGTTTCCCTTTCGGGGTGGTCAGAAACCACGCTTATAAATAAGCGGATTCACATTTAGACAACTTTATTATAGGCCAATCATGACAAGTGGCAAGCTCGTCGATGTCTCCAGCGTACCAAACTCGAGAAATATCAATAATAAATTAAATAATAATTAAGTGTATTTATTTACATTAATAAATTAATTAAATCCTCGGACTTAACCGCTAAACCAAGGAGGCAGTTAAAATAAGATTTAAGAAGCTACTACCTGGTTACTCGCGGCACTACCTTGAAATTTGAGTTAAAACTTAACCTTATTGGATAAAAATTAAAGCTGACGACCTTTGACCAAGACTGGTATTTTTAATCATCTCACTTCCTGAAGCCAAAATCCATAAAATTACTATTTATTTATTTAAAAACTTTATTGCAAAAAGTACAAAGGCGGACTTAATGCCCGTAGACATCTTCTGACAGCCAAACCTTGGGGACAAATTAGAACATTTATAGGTGCAATGAAATAAATATTATTAGTAGGATAAATTCACCATAATTATATATACTTACATAATATACTTTTATATATACTGTAATATCAATATACTAAATACTAATACATACACAAAAATATACACTTATTGACATTGTTGGGGTTTTTTGAACGAACATTTAAAAACGACTAACAATAACATTTTAACAATTCATCATTCATCATTTCATTCATCATAAGAGCCTTCACTGCTCCACTGCTTTCATCATAGGTTTTCCAGAACACATTTCTGGATATACGAGTATTGTTTTTTTTTTTGGCCTGGGTTCGCAAGGGTCTAATAATAATAATAATAATATATTCAATTTAATAGATAATTACAATCCATTTTTGTTAGTATACCTATCACTATGTTAGTAACAATGGCTTACATTAAAGTTAGTAAACTAAAATTTCATGTTAATGCCTTATTTATACTTATTTGTACACGTGTCAATTTGTGTGAATCCTAATAAAGTAATACTGTATTGGACAGTCCACTTTATCCGATATGACCTTAAGCATATTGTTGGTGCTGCCTCTAATTCTATTGACTAGAGATGCAGTGCGTTTACGCATGATAGCAGAAAAACTATCAACACGATTCTCTGCAAACATTCCGGACGCACTGCAATAACGTGGCAGCCCCAACAATACCCTGAAACCATTATTATACTGGACTCGTAGGGCGCTGTATGCTCGCTGCGTATAGTATACTATAATGTAAGTTTTATAATGCCAATTTCTTATTCATCAAGTTGATATTAGTGGAATCGGGTCTTTTAATTTTTTGTACCGTTTCTGTTCCATCGAGCCAATAGCCAAGGCCCGTTGAGAATGACACGGTACCCTGGCTGGAGTAGTGTTATAAAAATGGACTGTTTGATGAGTTTATTTAGTGCGTGTACAATGGCTTAACGGTACAAAATATTTACTTATACTTAAAACTATTAGCCGACCGCGTAGAGGCTCCTTTCCGTGGTCGGTTAACTGATGTTAGCACATAGGGTCTTAATTGAGTCCGAGCTTAACGTTTTTTTCGAAGCCTTTTTATTGTTGGTGAACTTTTACATCTGCTATCCACCATCAAGATTCAAGTTTGTTTTCAAACACCATTATTTTCTTCACGCAAGGTCCAAGGATGGGAACTATAAATTACCTACTTAATATAAGACAAAAACTGTATAGGCTAAAAAAATATCTATAAAAAGTAAATCCACGGTAACCGATGTTACGTTTTTACAACCGATAACGTCTTACCAACAGATAGGACGTACTTAATTATTAAGTTAGCCCTCAATAAAAGTAAAAGTGTATTATGAAATAATGATAAGATGTGATAAGTCTATTTAAGTCACTTTACTTTTCAATTATTAAATTGAGATTTTATATTGATAATATTAATTGTGCGCTTATGTTACATTCAAAGCGTTTTGATGGTTGAAACAAAACCGTTATAATATATAAATAATACCCAAAATTGTGGGTAATACCTAAAAATGCTTTTATTTATGTATTCCAAGTGTCACAAAACAATTTATTAATAATAATAAAACATTATTTATTTATTGTACAAAACCAAAACAAGTGCAGGTAGCTAGGCGAGCTTTTAATGCCGTAAATGCAATTTCTTTTTACAATCTTCGTGACTGAGAATTTTGTATGCAATAAGCGGGAGCAGAAGGTTACGAAGAAAATAGATAGTTAAAATTATTTATTACTATATAAGGCACAAATTAATTACCTACATACTAAATAAATGTCCAACGTAAACAAATAAGTATATAAATATAAAATACATATACTCGTTTTTACCACATCGAGGAAAAGGCTTGAATTGCCGTCATGCCTGTCAAGCCGACATAGTGTTAGGGACTGATGTCAAGGTGCAAGGTCACATGTCGAGATTATATTTTTTTTAAAAAAGGTACTGATTAAAACGGACATCATAAATTTGTAAATTATTTAAGTTAAGTAATTTACTTTGTGATTTCTATTAGTGGAAATTTGTAATTGGCTCATAGAATCCTACAAATATTGTGTAGGTAAGTATCTAATTGCAATGGCTGTAAATTTTGCAAATAATAAATAAATTAATGCACAAAAGATAAGTATTTCTCATTGTACCTACATGGCGAGGTTCGAATCGTGATCCTTTGTTTTGATCCCTCCTATATCGTAGTAATACAATCTTACCCTACTTAATATAACAAATACATCTATCTAGTCACTAAAATATTATACTTATTTAAATTATTATACAGCTATATAAGGAAGCTTCATCTCTTTGCGTACATAGAATATGAACAATGGATCTTTATATAGAATCTTTCTTGTTTAGTTTTTTCTCTAAAAACCAGTCTAAGACGAGGAAAAACATATGTACAGTCGACGCTCAACAGGATTTTACACGAACCCCTCAACCCATAGTAATAAGGCTTAATTTAAACCATAAAATGTCTGATTTATACCTACTTTAGTTGCTAACTCTAGGAATAAATGTCAATTATAGTGTTTAATAATAATAGCTATAAATTAATATAATAGAGGGTAGTTGACGCAGCATTTTACAATGTAAAGTTAATAAGGAAAATCAAGCAACGCGTGAGGTGACACTACCTACTTATGGATAGGTTGAAAAGCTCACAGATACTGGTTCAAGACTCAGCTTTACGCAGTGGAAGTTAGTGCGAGAGGAATTCCAGCAAAATCTTGGGAAGAGGAGCAGAATGGTGGTTAGTGAGCGTCTTGTTGCGCAATAAATTAAAAAAGGAAACCAGCCTATTTTCGGTCGCAAGCCCGAGACACAATTCTTCCCAGTTCTCTTTCCCACACACGATAAACCTAGTACGCGCACGGTGAATCATAGCATGCTTAGAAATTTGTCTTTTATTTATTTATTTATTCGAAGAGAAAGAACAGAGACAGGCAGTATAAGAACAATTAAGAAACGATGGGACCGTGGGGCCTCGAGGCAAAAACTTTATTTAAAGAAATATCTAAAAAACTAGTCGACGTCTCTGGTGACCCACGGGCTGGCAGCTTCCTCGCTGAAAAGATTAGTATTGAAATTCAACGAGGAAATGCTGCCAGTGTTTTGGGCACCATGCCGCTGGACAATGGCCTGGAGGAAATTTTTATATTATAAGGTATGTATAATTTTTTTTTTTATTATATTTAATTTGTTATTTAGATTTAGTTTATTTTTTTAGGTTAATTATTATATTGTAATTCTTTTATATTGTTTGTATATTACTTCCAATAAAAATATATCTCTATATACTTATCTAGAAACGATACAGTATAGGAGCCATTAGAATTATACCCGCCACCAAAATATTTCTCTCATATTAGAATATGAGAATCAATAATTACATATATATATTACACTATTAAAGTTGATATTTGCACGGACGCTGTCAACGTCGAGCGATTATAGAGTTGAGAATTAAAAAATATTTTGTAATTGACGCAATCTCTGACGTAAATAACGAAATCCACTAATAATATTTGCGACTAAGTAACAGAATAGGGCTACTGGGCGACTACACTGTCTGTATGTTTGTCAATCTTTAAAACACTAGCCATAAGGTTGTCATTAGTTCCATAAATTGTTTAGTAGGTATGTTTTTTTTAAAACTATTATCTATTAAAGTTAGCAGCTAGTGGACGTTAGGTGTCAAAAAAAAATGTTTAGGTATGAAAAAATGCTCGATGCCCGCTCTATCTTATATTTGACCTCGTTGATCTACTAAACTAATCTTAAATTACGAAAGATAGGTATGAAGTACAGGTCGCGCAGGAACAGATGAGCTAGTGCTTATTATTGCACAGTTATTATACAGTGTTATTTCATATTATACAAGGAGTTATACGCAATAGGATTGTAAGTTCACTACTAACAAATTAAGGAACAACAGCCTGTTTAAATAATAACAATAGCAAACCACAGGATTGGCAGAACTACTAAGTCTCCTATGTTTGGGGACCGCAAGATATTGTTTCTTATTTTCACTATCTATTAAACTTTATGTATTCACCTACGTTAACCAACACTTTTTTACACGTTATTATTGTATTGTAGAAACTAACATAGAAGGACATTAATGTTAACTCTTATTTGTAAAATAAATAATTATTATTAATAATAAGGCCATGCGAGTTATAGGGAAACAAATAAAATCTTTTTTTTAAACTTACAAATTACAAAGGCGGACTTAATGCCCGAAGACATTTTCGAACATCCAAACCCAGTAACCGCGCGACGCGGCAACATGCAAGCGCCGCGGACAATTAGAACCAGTGGCACGTTTCACACAAAAATAATTCAATCAATGTATTGTTGTGCTCATTTTTAATCGCGCGACCTGTAGGTGTGTTGATTCAAATTACTTAACGATTGCACATTGCCCATTGAACACAAATCATCGCCAGACGTAACCTTGACCTGTCACGTTGCATACCATATAGAGATGAATAAACGATTTAATTTTCTACATACCTACATAATTATAGCGTGAATACATAGGTCAAAAGTATTATCACGAAAGTATAGTGGCTAGCTTTTCAATGTCTTTAGCGTATCGAACTCAAAAAATATCACAAATACTTAAATTAAATATTTTTAAGTTCAAGAATGAAACCCGGTACCCCGCTAGACCACAGAGGTAATAATTATTACAACAGTTTAACTTACAGGGTGGTCAAAACACGCTTTAAAAGAAGTGGATTTACATTTTTCCGACTTTACTATAGATAGAGAATAGTGAGGTATTCGTTCATATAAGACCCGAGAAATATCATAAATAAAATTAAGTACTTAATTTATTGTGTCACGACAGGAATCGCACCTAAATCTACAGCATTTAACACTGAAAGCTTCTTTTATAATATTAGTATGGGCATCTATATAATATGTAACATCAGGGACAAAATGTACTACACAATAGATAAAAAGGGCATGTTAGGTGATTGAGTGTCATAGCATTGTACTCAAGGCTCTGCCTACCCCAATATGGAATTTATGGCTGTGTGATACGCATTATTAATTAGGCTCAAGTACCGACATTGACTGATAGAATCAACCATGCAAAAAAAATGTATGACATACTTTTTACAACTCTTGAATACAATCTGCATTGCAGTATTCAAGATAATCATCCTGTCAGCACTTCTCATAGCTAAGAGTATAAGTCTCTCTCTAAGGATAAAGATTTATCTGTTAGAAAGGATATTGCCAGAGAAGACAAATTTCTAAGCATTCCATGGATTCACCGTGGGGGTGCCGGGTCCAATGTGTGTGGGTAAGAAATGAGAATGGTGTCTCGGGCTTGCTACTGACAATAGGCTGGTTTAAGAAAAGGATTTTTATTTTATTGCGCGATAATACGCTCACCATCCACCATTCTACTCCTCTCCCTACCCAACCAAATCTAATTTTCCCCATCATTCGAGACACAAATGTATTACGCTATATAACCTTTTTTATTTTTAACTTATTTTGGTCTTCTAAAATAACTTACAGACATTTTTTATTTACTTAAATATTAATTATAGATTTGTTTTAAAAGCGAATTACAATATTAAATAATTTAAAAGAATGGCATGCAACATAATGACAAACACTGACAGCGCTCAGAGCGATGTACATATTGTGTGCAGTCTAAAAGCGAGGAATGACATCACAAAGCTTTGGCAAAACAGTTTATGCACGTCTCAGAACGGCTTAGGTTACTATTATCGTGTCTTGGATCGAGGGGTTAAATTAAGTTTATTTAAATTAACCTAGCAGTGTTGGATCAGACATAAAGGTTTTTGAGATTTTTTTAAATGAAATTTGTCAATTTTATCACAAGTCAAAATTTTTTTTTAAAAAAGCGAAAAAAATATGGTTTCAACGTTCTCTTCTATCATAACAATAATTATTTTTTTCTATTTTAAATTTAATAAAGTAATAAATATTTATATAAAGTGAATGGGGCTAAAATAATAACGTAATAAAGTGCTAGACACTAATTACATTTACAAATAGATAATAAATCTCGAGTTTAAGAGTTCAAGGCTGTACATAGTAAAAAAAATATAAATATAAATAGCTTTTCTTAAAAAAATGTATTTAGGCTTGGCTTCGAATTTTGTAACAAATTCTTGAATTAAAAAAATATATCATTTAAAAACTATGTGTTTCCGCTTTTTTTTATCACGGAATTAGAGTACTTATAACAATCTCTGTGTAAAAAAATATCAGGGGGAATATTCTAAAACTGAGCCGAAAAAGGTTGCCAGTTTATCTTTGATGGGATGTCTATTGTAAACATTTTTATTTTTAGTTTTATGTTTTATTAGGTTTACTTAGTTTATATTTAATATAAATTGTTAATGTATGAAAGAACTATATGTATTGGATTTTTAATACTAAACTTATAATGTAAAGTAAATAATATAATTCTTCACTTCCTTAAATTTATCAGTACATTAATTATCCAATCAAATTGCACTTAGGAATGAAACTAACAAAAAATAACAACAATTATTAGGCAGAGTTAATTATTATTTATGGCAGCTTATTATGACGAAACCAGATACTACTGTTGTGCAATAGTTTCCTGCTGATGCTGTACGTACCTACCTGTAATATACAATAATGTACAAGTGGAAAAACAAGTATCAACATTCAATCATTACTGGCCTAGCCTTATTAATAACAAAAACCGCTAACAATAACAAAATAAGATAATTTTACCAAACTGATGAGATATTTGATAAATATCTAATCTATTAAGGAACAGGAAATTATCCCACGTTTCTTATGAGAGTCTAATAACAAAGGAATAATAGATTACTTACAGTCGGAGATTCCTCCTCCAAAACAGCCATGGTCTCGAAATCAATGTTCATTTTGCACAAATACTTCTTTTCACACACGAAAATAACAAGATTACCACCAAAACTGAAGAATTAGATGAATTTATTGTACAAATTAGATTAAAATAAGCAATGTTTACAAACTTGCAAGGTCATTTGACATATTTTGGTAATATAAATCTGTGTTTGTGTAGTGTTTTAAATTGATGTTATTTTTCGTCCTATCCTTGTCTTTCTTTTGTAAGTCGATGTTGAGCTGTCCTTCTCTTATGTTAATTGCAAGTTATTGAAGAGCTACATGAACATAGTATTATTATTTTTACATTTGGTGTTACCAGTGTTCCCTTACATTAATGCTATGTTCGACTTGAAGCAAATAAAGCAAAGCTTGCTTTTTAACCGAATGTTGTATGAAAACCATACAGAAAAGCCAGGACGAACGACTTTTAAAGCGAAATAAAGTGAAAACAAGTCACATGAAAAATCGTTACGCTTTTTTTACTTTGTTCGGGTAGCTTTTCCAAGCGCTTTTCCAAAGCAAAGCTTCATTTTTTCACCGAATTTAGCTTAAAGTGAATGAAAACCATAGAGAAACGTCAAGTCGGACGACTTTCAAATCGAAATGAATTGAAAAAAAGCGACAAGTCGAATTAGTATTTCATACTTGCAACCACAGATTGTCATATTTATTCATAACATAATAGTTTTTTTTTTTAAATGTATAGAAGATAAATTCTCTCGGTTTATTCATCTTTATATGTGTAAAGTTTAATATTATTATCTTGTTTTGGTCTTTTAAAATAACTTGCCGTGTTACAGACAGTTTGTTTTTCACTTCCTACTTAAATATTAATTATAGATTTGTTTAAGAAGTAATATACAAACAGTATAAACGAATTACATAATTAAATAATTTAAAAGAAAACCTAATATTAAATAAACTTGAAAACGCGCGCGATATTATGACAAACAACTGACAGTTTCTTTAAATTGAGAGAATTTGACGCCAAAATATACCAATCGCCATACCTCCCTATATTCTCTCACCATTATGAGACCATCATATACTCCCCAGAGGTTATCCTAGATTTTGGTCTAGTAAAGGATGACCCTCAAGCCGACAAGAAATTTCGTGCCATTATGAACACCAAATGGGTGGGATGGAACCGCATTTTCACAGATGCATCCAAATTTTCCCAGGAAGGATGTGTTGGTGTGGGCGTGTATCATAGTGACTTTGACATAGTGAGGAAAATAAAGTACCCCCCGGAAACGACAGTCTTCACAGGCGAATTTATCGGTATTCTAGAAGCAGTTAAGTACGCTATCCTGTTCAAACTTCCGAAAACAATTATTTTTTCCGACTCCCTCAGTTCCCTTCAATCCATAATATCTAATCCATTTTCCAAAAATTCCATTAACCCTATCCTATTCCACACAAAGGAACTACTACATAAATGCTCCCTAAATAACATGCCAATAGTACTGGCCTGGATCCCCGGCCATTGTGGTGTTCTAGGCAATGAAAAGGCAGACCAGATCGCCAAAGAAGCAATTGAAGTTGGCGACATTTTCCCATACGAACTGTATCCCCACGACTTGATATTACAGCCCCAAAGATACTTGTATGAATCGTGGTCAGATCAATGGCCACAAAGCAGCAAAACAAAAGGCTCATACTTCTACAATATCCAACCGTCAATACCTATCAAACCCTGGTTCTCCAAAATTAAGTTAAATAAAAAAGACACCTCCACCATATGCCGCCTAAGATTAGGCCATTGCTGTTCCACTTCATTTCTTGCCAAACTCAGGATCAGGGACTCGTCAATTTGCGAGTGTGGGCTGGATGAGGGAGATGTAAACCACATTTTCTTCTCCTGTCCACTCTATGACCGCACTACCCTATTATCCTCTCTGTACAAAATGGCACCCCTTCCTACATCTATCGCCTCACTCCTCTCCTCTCTTAATCCAAATATTTTTGCCACTCTTACCAAATTTCTCAACTTAAACAATATCAACCTCTAAATAAACAATTGGGCGCTTATCGCTGTTCACGAGGAGGAGGCAGACCACCTTGGATCCGTGCCACGGGGTCGTGTCCCCTCTGTCTCCTCTATGCAGACTGAGAAAATAGTTTTTTCACTATGCATGAGGAATGATCGAGCGGACATGGCCCAGTGAGATTGGCGCCGGGCTGGAGCTTTGTCCTCGTGGACAGGGATGAGGCTCAGTCTGCTTAGTCGCGTGTAAGCCACTGCAATTATGTTTTGCGTACTGTCCCTAGTATAAATAACTCTTTGTGTTTTGTTGTGACGTATCTTACCTACTAACAAATACCCTTTCCCTTTTGTTCTAGTGTTTGTGATTCACCGTGTCCAGTTAATGTATGTAACTCACATAATATACCTGCATAAAATCTATTTTAATAAAACAGACAAACGTGAAGTTGGCACAAATGCCTTAGTGGCGATTGCCATTACTAGTTAGCTTACTAGTTTCAAAAAAAGAAGAATATGTACTACGCTTCCAACTCCGAGAAATGCCAAAGACAATACACAAAAATCATAGACAAAGACAAACGAACTGTCAGTCAGTCACTGTCTGTCAGTCATCTGTCAAAAAACTATTCGTTCGTGCGGCCTTGTTTCTTTCATTTTCTTTGATAAATGGCTCCAACTCGGAGTATTATTGGCTTTTTAAAGCCAAAAACTTTGAACTATGTCTTTACGAAAAACCTTAATAAAATACCGTGTAGATTTTCCCATAAATGTAACTTCTGTGATAGTAATTTGGGCGGATCAGTTCTGTCTCTCACCGCATTGGCACACAAAAATGTGAATTGTGAGTTTTTGATCTAATTTATTACATCACTCCCTCACTGATAATATTTATTATTTTATCCTCAATCTCATTATATGCTTAATATTGTATGCTTACAATATAGAACAAATTTGTTGATTATAACCTATAAACTTTCAGATAATTATGGTTTACCCAGGAACCGTTATTTTCATACATCTAGAAACTTGGGTGCTCGCGCAGACTACTATAAAGTTTTGGGTGTCGCTAAGAATTGTTCCTCAAAAGATATCAAGAAAGCTTACTATCAACTTGCCAAAAAATATCATCCAGATGCCAATAAATCTGACCCAGATGCTCCTAAAAAGTTCCAAGAAGTTTCTGAAGCTTATGAGGTAAATGTTAATAATCTTATAAGCTGCTAGTAAAGTAAAAAAAAGTAAAGTATCACAACCGTTTCCCTTCCGGGTTGGTCAGAAACCACGTTTATAAATAAGCGGATTCACATTTAGCCAACTTTACTATAGGCCAATCATGACAAGTGGCAAGCTCATTGATGTCTCCAGCGTACCAAACTCGAGACATATCACAAATAAATTAAATATTAATTAAATGTATATATTTACATTAATAAATATTTTTGTGTCCCAACCAGGAATCGAACCCGGTACCTCTGAGTCTTATTCCACGGACTTAACCACTAGACCACGGAGGCAGTTATAAGTATAAGCTGCTAGTTACCTGATAAATGTCTTGCACCATTATGCTTAGTACTCTAACAGTATTAGAATTATTTAAAACTAGCTCTTCTGTCTATCACGCCTATATTGTAAGGCCAGATTAGTCAACAATAGGCAATAATATTCCTTGGAAACCAGGGTCAGCCATAGGATTTAATATATGACTATGCTGCCATATATTTGTCTGCTAGTTAGATATACTGCTTTACCAATTATAATATTTGGCAGAGATGTTCTACATACATATAAAACATTTCTCAATTATATCTCTCCATATTCTGCAATCTCTGAGGCATGTCATCTTTAGATATTTAGGGCTCTGAAAAACTATTTTTTACAGATTTTGTCCGACGAAAACAAACGTAAGCAGTATGATACATATGGCACAACATCAGATCAGATGGGGGGAATGGGAGGCCCTGGAGCTGGAGCTGATGGGTTTACCAACCAATGGCAATACAAATCTACAATAGACCCAGAGGAGTTGTTCCGGAAGATATTTGGTGATGCTGGATTTAAAACAGACTCGTTTAGCGATTTTGCTGAAAGCCAGTTTGGTTTTGGTGCAGCTAAGGAAGTATGATATTTTATTTGTTTTTGGCACATTAAAATATTAGAGGACACTGGAATGAATAACCACTGGGTGGTCTTTTATTAGCGGTCAGAGTGTCATTAAAAAGTTCTCACTAATAGTAACAATATACCTATCAAAACAACAAGTAATATTTTAACCTAAGATAATAATAATAATAAAGATAATAATAAAGCACTTACATACACATACATAATAACAGCATAAACAATACATATATGACAGAATAGACTGAAGATACGATACAATATACAATATTAATGTAGTTAAGCTACTTTACCTTAACAATTTTTAAATATTATATTCAGAATAGACAAGACTATTGATTGCCTCCTTTTCAAACCAGCCTATGGTCAGTTGCAAGCCTGAGACACGATTTTTCTTATCTCTTACCCACACACAATGGGCCCAGCACTGTGAAACCATGGAATGCTTAGAAGTCTTCTATTCTGATGCCTGGCTGAACTTATACTAGCAATACTTAAAGTACATGACAGTATACACATTTTTGTATATAAAATTTCTGAAAACTGGTTTTCAAGCCAAACTTAAAAAATGGATTAGGAAGTAAAGACTCAGCTTTACGCAGTGGAAAGTGATGCGAAAGGAATTCCTGCTAAATCTTTGCACCACTTACTGAAAGAATTGACTTTCAATGAGTTTCCATCATGGCGTTAGCGGAATCACAGTATTTGGATGGGTGTTGTAGAGAAGTAGAATGGTAGATGGCGAGCATCTTATTGTGCAATAAAGATCTCATTTTTAAACCAGCCCATAGACTTTTCCACCATTCTTTCCATCTCTCACAACACAACCACGGCAATCTATGATATGCTAAGAAATTTGTCTTCCCTCATCTATTTAAAATTCTTGATTTATTTTGTATTTGTAGGGTCAATAGTTCATGTACCACTGCCATGAGGCGGATTAATAGAGATTAATATGAATTAATCTATCCAACAAAGAAATAAATTTTCAAATCATTTGATGTATAAATAAGTTAAGCTTGAAAACACATAAGATATATATATATATATATATATATAAGTTGTAGTTATATATATATATAGGTATGCTACAACTTCGTCTTTCCTTTCATTTAAGTTGGTTAAAACATTTTATTTACATTCTTTCTAGATGATAGTGAATCTACGTTTTACTGAAGCAGCCAGGGGGGTTAATAAAGATATAAATGTTAATGTAGTAGATACATGCCCTAAATGTAGAGGATCCAGATGTGAACCTGGTACCAAGGCTGTTAAATGCAACTATTGCAATGGATCAGGCATGGAAACATTTTCTAGAGGTAAATTTGTTTATTTATATATAAAACACCCTATAGAAGCTGGCTGTCCAATTTCGAAATCTACATTATGACTACAAATTATTTGGTTACATCGTAGAGGGAGGTTGCACGCTTGGTTATTTCATTAGTTTAGTCAGAGTGACTGGAGGATGATTGTCTTAACCCATGGATTGACAGACTGTTGATATTCAAATACTTTAATACTACTCTCTAATATTATCTGTGACGTCGACTAACAGTTTATCAGTCTGATGTCAGTCTTAAGTTCATTGGGTAACCATTAAAATTATCCAGCATATTTAAAGTTTGACCAGACTGATGGCCAACTAATAAAATACAATCTCACTCTTAGGTTGAAATTGCTAAAGCAGTTTTGTTTTTTTTTACTCAGACCTTAATATTGATTTAATAAAATAATTCAAAAATCTCCAATAGGTCTCTTTTGATTACGCGCTTCTTCATGCATTTCAAATGACAGCATGCTGTAACAGTTAAATTGGCAAAATAGTTAATTACTTTATTTACTGCCATATGTATTATTATTATACTATCAATAGACAGTAGAACATACTCGTATTTCTGAAGAATACATAATACAAATGTATGTAAGAAAAAAGTATATCTGATCAGTACAAACCAGCATTCTTACAACCTAGCCACAACTGTGATAGCTGGGTATTCTCCGCATTAAGTTGCTTGACCTGAACCCCACTGCGTGAATAATGTGAATAATGTTCGCAACAGTGTAAGTTGATATTCCATCGTTAAAATTACTTATCAGTTATTCTATAATTTTAGGTCCATTTGTAATGAGATCGACGTGCCGACATTGCCACGGCAGTAGAATGTTAATCAAGTTTCCCTGCGTCGAGTGTGAAGGAAAAGGACAATCTGTGAGTACATACATATACGATACAAAACATCATATCTACTATTATTATTAACCTTACAAATTTGAGATAGACACACTGCATCAATAGATTGCTGAGCAAGTATTTGAATTTAAAACTAAGCATTTCAACTTATTGTAATTATCTAAAACAGAGGTTTTTCACATATCCATAGTTTTACTGTATATTGATGGCTTGATGAATGGAGAAGAGTTAACATATTTGTCAATAAGAATCTAACACTAACACATAGCTAAACAATATAGCTATTAAATTTAAACCTGCCATTACATATTATGTGTCAATACTTGATTAAGTGGTAGTTTGTTAGTTTATTATTGCTACTTGTAAAAATTTGTGAGAAATTTCCACGCCAATAGTTTGTATCAACTAATTTCCCATTGTTTGTGACCAGTGGTTAGGAGTTTTTCATTTGTCATTATCACAGCCCCTAGACATCTTTTGTCTCCAAGGACAAGAGTCAGAGAAAGCCTAACAGCATTAAATAAAAAATAAAACTTGACTTAAGACTATGTTAGGAACAATACAAAATAATAACAATAACTGCTCGAAAAATGTCTGGCGTATGCTATTTCAGGCAATAGTGTCAGTATACGAGATATATATATATATACATCTACATAATGATTAGAATAAACTAAAAACACATTATAATAGAAATATGTATTGGGAATTAATTAATAGTGTAAACACAAACGCTCTATTCGGTGCTTGACAGATACTGACTGGGAGACTGTTAACAGTTTTTATTTATATACTATGTATAATTTTTTTAGGTCCAACGTCAAAAAGTGACAGTTCCTGTACCTGCAGGTGTGGAAGATGGCCAGACAGTCCGCATGTCGGTTGGAAACCAGGAGATATTCATAACCTTCCGGGTTGAACCTTCCTCATACTTCAAAAGGGACGGCCCTGACGTACATACTGATTGTACTGTAAGTTAATTTACTATGTAATTATACTGGATGTGGTTATGATACTAGATTCTCACAAAAGACAACATACAATAAAAGTAAAGTAAAGTATCATCACGACCGTTTCAGTGGTCAGAAACCACGCTTATAAATAAGCGGATTCACGTTTAGCCAACTTTTTTTTCATTCATTACAGCCCCTAGAACACAGCATCATAGACCTCCACTGCTGGAGATGGGCCTTCCAGAACATATATCTAGAGAATTTGGCCTACACTCGCCACACTGGCCAGACGGCTTGGCGAGGATATGATGTCAATTTATTATGACAATTTATTATTATTTAAATTTATTATTTATTGCTAAGTAAATTCTAACTACAAACAGTAATTTAATTTAATAAATAAAGTTCTTTAACTAACTTTGTGTTTTGACAAATGTAGTGTAAAAACTCGAGGCCGGACTTAACCGCTAGACCATAGGCAGTTAGTTAGTATCTGGCAGCTTAAAGTGCAGTTATATTATTTTTGACAGGTTTCAGTTTCTCAAGCCATTCTTGGTGGCACAGTGAGAATCCAGGGATTGTACGAAGACCACACCTTACAGGTAAATACATTTAATCATAATGAAGAATGTTAATAGGTATGCAAAATCGTTTAAAACTTTGGCAGAATAGAGCTTGTATACATGTCGTAGTAACAGCCAGCACACGCATCACTGCTATTTGTTATGGTTCTTATTGACCTCTTGATTACTCATAGTAGAAAGTAAACGCTAAGTAAAGGTTAAACCATTAAATAAAAACAAAGGAACACATTGACTTAGGTTTACCACTAAGTTGTGTTCTCGAAGGCTCGTTCAAGAGTGAGCTCTGTTCACTTCCGCAGTTGCAACTCGATCCCTGGCCATTGAGTCCATTATGTGGCATTTTTTGCTGTAGAATGCCTTTATAGTATTATGCTTGCCTATGTACCTACATCTTTTTATTTAGTATATTTTGTATGCAATAAAGAATTTTATTATTATTATCTATTTTATAACTAAATTATTATTTCTAGATAATGCCAGGAACATCCTCTCACAATGTTGTCAGATTGTCTCGGAAAGGAATGAAGCGGGTCAGTCAGCAGGGTTATGGAGACCATTATGTGCATGTCAAAATACAGGTATGCAATCACATCATAAAATCCTAGACCTTCACTGTTGAATATGGGCCTTCCAGAATACACTTCTGGAGAATTTAGCCTACATTTGCCACACTGTCTGACCAGGGTTGGTGAGGTTCTGTCTGCTTGTCCTCAGAGTAGTCATGATGGGCCTATAGTAAAGTTGACTAAATGTGAATCCGTTTCTTGACAGTTGTGATAAAGGAGTATTCATTTGTACTACAATTAATTTTCTTTATGAGGATCAACAAACAGCATTGCAAAGATGAAATAAATCCTAGATGGGCCTATTATATTATTATTCCTAGTTCAAATTTCGGCATTAGGCTCGAATTCCCGTCATGTTCAGTCATGCCAGCATAGTGTTAGGGACTTATGTCTGATTCCAGTTGCTAACATTCATTGAGCTTACGACTTACTATAAAATGTACAAAGACTTTTTTTTCTTTCGCATTCTACTCCTCTCCCTACCCAACCAAATACTGTATGATTCAGTTAATGCCGTTTTGGAAGCTCTTCCAATAATTATATTGATGGCAGATCTGCTTATGCCCAATTCTTTTAGTAAGTAGTACAAAGATTTAGCTGGAATTCCTCTTGCACCAACTTCCACTCCATAAAGCCGAGTCTTGAATCAGTTCCTGATCGTTTCTTCTGTGTGATCATAATATTTGTTTAAGTTGTAGTAGAACTGCCTCCGTGGTCTAGCGGTTAAGTCCATGGATTTAGACTCGAAGGTACCGGGTTCGATTACACCGATACCGGGGACACAAAAATATTTATTAATGTATATAAATACATTTAATTAATATGTGATTTTTTTGAGTTTGGTACGCTGGAGACATTGACGAACTTGCCACTTGTCATAATTGGCCTATAGTAAAGTTGGCTAAATGTGAATCCGCTTATTTATAAGCGTGGTTTCTGGCCACCCCGAAAGGTTTTTTTTATTCTTGTAGTAGATTTTTAAAAAGGAATTGGTAGGAGTTAATGATAATAATATATATATATAAAATTTTTCAGGTACCAAAGTCGCTTTCAGCAAAACAGAAGGCTTTAATATTGGCTTATGCAGAGCTCGAAGATGATACTCCTGGACAAATTTTGGGAGTCACCCATGACAGAGATGGTAAGATACTTTGATTATGACATGTGACTTTGGTCCAAGGAAAAAGTTGATCACCACAAATCACCAAAATTATATATTTAAGCAAATAGCATTGATATTTAAAAACTATTAATTTTTATAATCGCAATTGATTTATTAAAATAAAACCATGAAAGTAAAGTATCATCATGACCGGTTTCCCTTTCGGGGTGGTCAGATACTACGCTTTATTAAAGAAGCAGATTCTCATTTAGCCAACTTTACTATAGGCCCATCAAACTCTTCGATGTCTCCAAACTCGAGAAATATCACTAATAATTATATAAAAAAATATTGTGTCCCGACCAGGAATCGAACCCAGTACTACCTCCGCGTCTAAATCCACGGACTTTCAGCAATTCTTGTTTCAAGCTTGTTTATAAATATAAATGTCACTTACCCTTGAAAGTAAAAATTTGCATTTGACATCATTGCAAATGGCACATACTTTCAACTAGATTTCATTTCGTAGCATCAGACTCGAATTTCCGTCATGCCCAGTCAAGCCGGCATACTGTTAGGGACTAATGTCAGTCATGAATCCGATTTCAGTTCATGAACCTCGCGCGCCCTTTACGATCAGGTGGGCACAAGGTCACAAGTCGTGCTAGAATAAAGTCCGATTCCAGTTGCTAACATTCATGGACCAGGTGGGCCCAAAGTCACAAGTCGTGCTAGAATAAAGTCCGATTCCAGTTGCTAACATTCATGGACCAGGTGGGCCCAAGGTCACAAGTCGTGCTAGAATAAAGTCCGATTCCAGTTGTTTACATTCATGGACCAGGTGGGCCCAAGGTCACAAGTCGTGCTAGAATAAAGTCAGATTCCAGTTGCTAACATTCATGGACCAGGTGGGCCCAAGGTCACAAGTCGTGCTAGAATAAAGTCCGATTCCAGTTGTTTACATTCATGGACCAGGTGGGCCCAAGGTCACAAGTCGTGCTAGAATAAAGTCCGATTCCAGTTGTTTACATTCATGAACCAGGTGGGCCCAAGGTCACAAGTCGTGCTAGAATAAAGTCCGATTCCAGTTGTTTACATTCATGGACCAGGTGGGCCCAAGGTCACAAGTCGTGCTAGAATAAAGTCCGATTCCAGTTGTTTACATTCATGGACCAGGTGGGCCCAAGGTCACAAGTCGTGCTAGAATAAAAAAAATATCAATAATTAGATCATGAAGTTTTGTAAATTCAATTTGATAAACAGTTTTGGGGTCTGTTACCACTGAGAAATTGACAAATTGACTTGTACGGTATTGTTTGCTAAGTATACCTTTATAAAAAAACATAATCTGGGTGCAAGCTTTAACCAAATTTATTTTACAGAAACAAAATCGAACAGCGGCAATGACCAATCAGCTAATAGCCCCAAACCTGACCAAAGCCAATCCATACATTCGACAAATCGCGATAGAGAGGATGTTAATCGGGAAAAATCTTGGACTTTTTTCGATAGCATTTCTGACACATTTGTTAACCATAAAGAACAGTTTATAATAGGATTTGTTATGTCTATATTTATATGCGTGATGGTGTTAATGGATGATCCTAATGATAAATTGAAGCTACAAAGTTGGGCTTTAACGGAGAATAATAGGGAACAAGCGGAAGAAAAGTATGAACAGAATTTGCCCTTAGGGTTTCAGAGACAAAGGAAAGAGATGAAAGAGGGGAAGCTGTATGACGCATAAACTCTTAACATAAAGGACATCATCTAAATTGTATTCACTAAATTAATTAAAAGTAATTTTTAGATAATAACAATATTACAATTTGAGTAGAAAAAACCCTATGTTTTTTATGATGATGACTTCTAAGACTTCCCCAACGGCTCCTCTCAATTATTTCTTCCAGCTGTCAAACGCTCTGATTATAAGGGTATATGACAGTGTTCATAGGTAGATTTTTTACCCGTAGTGTCAGTTCAAAATAGTATTAAATCAATACAAACGTATATTACAAGTTAAAGGTTTTTTAAAAATACAATTTTCCAGTTATTGGGAGGCAAAATACAGCCAGTATTTGACTTTATAAAAAAAAAGCAAAGAATTGTTACAGTCCAGCCATTGTCTTGGGTGTATCTAAAAGGAAAACAACATAAGAATTTTAAACTTATTGGTTTTTTAAAATTTAATTTTCCAGTTATTGGGAAGCAAAATACAGCCAGTATTTGACTTTAAAAAAAATAGGCAAGGAATCGTTACAGTCCAGCTATTGTGTTGGGTGTATCTAAAAGGAAAACAGCATAAGAAATTTAAAATTCAAATCATTTATTTGTTTAGACACAGGTTAATATTATAAACAACAGGTATAGGTTATAAAGGTTTTTAAACTTATTGGTTTTTTTAAATATAATTTTCCAGTTCTTGGGAAGCAAGATACAGCCAGCATTTGACTTAAAAAAAAAGCAAAGAATCGTTACAGTTCAGCCATTGTCTTGGGTGTATCTAAAAGGAAAACAGCATAAGAAATTCAATCTTCTTATTGGTTTTTTTTTTACGTTTTATGTTCGATTATCTGCAATAAAATTTTATTTATCTATGCATGTAATAAACAGTAACTCAATATAGTATACTAGATACAATATACTCTAAGACGTTTTATCAACAGTTCAACGGGAATATTGTACAAAAATATTTTTAAAAAATATTTATTGACAAAAAAAAACTAATTTACAAGCGAAACATATTACATTGGTCTCCACACTCGGCACTGCCAAACATGTGGTGATCTCGTAACTACATAATAAAAAATAGAAGAAAAATAAATAAATAGCAGGTGTATGCCGATCACACTACAATCTACATAGTAATACCTAACTGTCTTGTCTACGCAGGGAGACCAGGGAAAACCAGGAGACTGTAATTGACATACACTAAACACACTAAAAAATAATTAATAAACGTCTGTTTCTAATTTTGAACTGACACGACTGTCAAAAATATACCTATGAACACTGTCATCTATATTGACAGCTGGAAGGAATAAGTGAGTGGGGAAGCTCTTTGTAATTATGACGATTAAAATTTAAAATGCCGTCGAATGTACCTTACGACTGATCTTCAGTATAAAACTGGTACAATCGGCTCAATTTTGTCACAAATGTAGAGTGTTGGGAGGTGTTAATTTCTCAAAAGCACAATCAGACTTAAATAATTGTTGATCACAATAGTAATTATGCACCCACTTATAATGGCTCCCCACAAAGGTTAGTTGGTAGAAAATGCTTTTATAGCATTAAGCTCGCCTTTGTACCCACACTATTTTTGGTTCTGTACAATAAAGAATTCATTATTATTATTATTATATAATTATTATTATTATTTAAAAATGCTGCGACTGAGAGGTATGCAAAAATGTTAAGCGCTCCAAATTGGTACAATACCTGATTTTTTTATTCAAAGTCAAAATATCTTTATTCACGTAAATCTATTACAGGCATTTATGAAACGTTATTAATTTAATTATTTTGAATGATTCTACTCCTGCTAGTAGAAGACTAAGCAGCAAAGTGGTCCAATAAGTAAGCTGTTAGCAGAAGACCAGCAGCTAGGCAGATTCCAGTGACCTGTTAATGTTTAATCTGACTGAGAAAGAAATCTGCAAGGAAAACTCAGCTATATCAGATTTACAAAATAAAACATATACAGAACTGCACCACAACGATCAAAAAATAATCTTTTAAATTAAGTTATCAGTACCTATGAGATCCACTATACCTATTACACAGAAACGTATCAGTTAAAATAACAGATATATGATTTTTCTTCAGTAAATGTCGCTTAAGATTATATAACATATAACATTTCCACTGACGATACAAACGAAGACATTAAATAGTATTGTAATTTATTTATAGAATATAGTATGATGGTTATATAACATTGTTATTTGTAAATATTGTTGAATGATTATTACATTAGTTGGTTTTATAAATTGTTGTTTCATTTTTTAATTCCTTAATACTTTACCCATCATGCTATAGTCTCGAATAACTATTTAGAGGCCATTATCTAAACTCATTAGCAAGGAAACCTAGCATTCAGCTAGGACGGGCAGCATTCAGGAAGTTGCGCCACATCTTCCTATCAGACATACTTATCAGTGTATGAAGACGAAAGTTTTCAACCAATGCGATCTTCCAGTATTGTCGTACGGAGCAGAAATGTGGACACTAGACACTGACAGTGGGTCTGGTCCATAAGTTTAAGGTCGCTAAGTGAGCTATGGAGAGAGCTATGCTCGGTAGAATCAAAGTTACCGACATAGCCATTAAAATTAGTAAGCTGAAGTGGCAATGGGCCGGACACGTCTGTCGCTGAACCGATGACCGATGGAGTAGACGGGTTCTGGAGTGGATACCACGTACGGGAAGACGCATAGTGGGACGACTTCCCGTCAAATGGACGGATGACCTGAAAAAGGTCGCTGGTTGGGGCTGGATGTCGGGGCGAGCCTTGGGGGCGGCCTATATCCAGCAGTGGAGAGACGCAGGCTGATGATGATCTAAACCCAGGCTCCTTGTCCCAATGACTACAGCAGCCTGATTCTGCTTTATTTATTAAGACTCGAACAACAGTATATATACTTAACATTAGATTATTACACAATTTTGAAAACTTATCTAGTACATAAACTTTTTACTGTTGAGCACAGCATTTGTCAACTTGTATTATTCGTTTTTAGTTTTTTTTTTTTTATTTGCCGACAGGTCACACAGCGCCATATAGTTTCCGTGGTAAGCTACGAGGCTTGTGTTACGGAAACTAAATGGTTGATAAACTACATATTATACATATAAACACCCAGACCGAGACAAATTATATAATGTACAACTTGCCCCCGGTGGGAACCGAACCCACGACCTCCCGAGTCCACGGCAACGTTTGTTATCACTAGACCACAGAGGCGGTTATTATCATTAATGTTCTAACAAGAAAGCAAATAATAAAAAAAATAAGCAAACAAATTTAAGCTAATAAACGTATAACTATATATGTATTTACAATTTAAATTAAATACCCTAATATATATATGAGCGCAAAAGTTATATAAAGGAGTCCCCTTAACTAGTGACTGTCAATGTCAACCGCGATTAGCGTTTACATAGCTATATTGTTGATTAAAAAGTTTAAGTAATTTAAGATTAACGCTTGTGCTACCCTCTCGCTCGCACAATCCAATATATTCAAGGATTTA
Source organism: Tinea semifulvella (assembly GCA_910589645.1). Lineage (NCBI taxonomy): Eukaryota > Metazoa > Arthropoda > Insecta > Lepidoptera > Tineidae > Tinea > Tinea semifulvella. The sequence goes on along the minus strand of OU342592.1, from coordinate 11,831,347 downwards.
TCAAGTCGGGAGTGCATTTTTGAAAAATAGCAAAAAAAAATATCCCTATTTTATCTTCTATTTAAAAAGTCCCTAATTATATTTCCTAAGAAGTTAATAAACTACTATTCTAAAAAGTACACTTAGACTTGAAAATATTTTTAAAATATTGGATTGTGTGAGCGAGAGAGATGCATATCCTCTTAAGTTTTAACACCGCGTTACTCAAATATATATATATATATAAGTATATAATATCATTCGTTTCCAAGTCGTTTGTGGTGGTGGCTGTGCATCTTTGGAACCAGTTACCGGTGGACATCCGTCAAGTTCCAAATAGAACACTATTTAAGAAACTGGTCTGCGCACTATTTAAATTTACCATAAGCTTAATACACTCTCTGCTATATTTATTTCTCTCATTCAGTCATCAAGTAGGTATATTATATTTATGTATATTCATAGAACGTATGTATGTAGTTTTATTTGTATGTATTAGTATGTAAATAAGTATTTATTCATAAGTATATATTGAAGTCTAATATATTTCTATTAGTTTTGAAAGCACCTGCCTTATCTCGTAACTGCTTTAGTTGTCCCAAAGGTTTGACCAGTATAGAATGTCTAGCGGCATTAGGTCCGCCTTTGTACTTTGTGAAATAAAGTTTATAATAAATAAAAATAAATAATATAATTTTCGTTAAAAGTTCCGTATGTTATTCGATAAAAAGTATAGTAAAGTATCATCACGACCCTTTCCCTGTCAGGGTGGTCAGAAACCACGCTAATAAAGAAGTGGATACACATTTAGCCAACTTTACTATAGGCCATCATTATCATGTCAAGTAGCAAGCTCGTCGATGTCTCTAACGCACCAAACTCAAGTAATCATTATCATTCATCATTACAGCCCCTAGAACACAGCGTCCTAGACCCTCACTGCTGGAGATGGGCCTCCAGAACTGGAGCATTTGGCCTACACTTGCCACGCTGGCCAGACGGCTTGGCGAGGATATGATGTCAATTTTTTTATGACAATTTATTAACGATTCCAGAAGTTGGTGTTAGTGGAAGCAGGACCGACGGCTTAACGTGCTCAAATCTATGACAAATGTACGTAAGAAAAGTGTATTTCTCATTGGTACATGCCGGAGGGGTTTGAACCGAGCCACCACCGCGTCTCTACTATAGCTATATATACATATATATTACTCGAGTAATATCTGAAATAATTTGAAAATTACCAAAATAAAATATAATTAAAAGTAATACATGTTTATAATTAATGACATAATTACAATCTGTCAATCAGTTGCAACATTAATGACAGTTCTCTTTTTAAGACTATACTACAATATCCCCATCCTCGTCGCCATTTGAAATAACTAGAAAATTACCAAAAAAATATCATTAAAAGAATTACATGTTTATAATTAATGACATAATTACAATGTGTCAATCAGTTCAACATAAATGACATAATTACAATGTGTCAATCAGTTCAACATAAATTACAGATCTCTTTTTAAGTCTATACTACAATATCACAAATACATTATTGTGTCCTGACCAGGAATCGAGACCGGTACCTCCAAGTTCTAAATCCACGACCACGTTAGACCACGGAGGCAGTCTAAGCAAGCTATGTCAAAGTGCATATCCATTCGCATAAATAGAATTTATTTACATTAAATGTATTTTCTTTATTATAGGTCGTAAGATATCGGTTGCTGAGCCTCAAAACATAGTGGATTCTGTTAAGGAGGCTCTCAATGACAAGAAACCGGACCAGCACGAAGATGTACAGAAACCAAAACGAAGCAAGGGATAAACTACAATAAATTAATTATAGATATTCCAATCTCTAGGTAGTTTTAATTCTTTATGTAATTAAAAAATAAAATATTGTTCACCAATCTGATTGACAAAGTGTTTAATAATGGTCATCGAACACCTACAGGTGGCCGTAGGATCGCATGTCATGTTTAGATGTGACGTCATGTTTTACTTACCCTGGGTATCAAGGAACATGCGAAATTTTATTAAAATCGGTCACGTAGTTTAACCGTTAGGGCGAATCTAACAGGCAGTCAGGTTTATTATTATTAAATGACGTCATATAGAGTATTAAAAAAAAATACCCTTTTAAGACATTCGATTTAAATAAACCATATATGTATGTGTACAGGTGATTTTTTGGAGTGGGCCATAAATTTTTTTTTTATAAAAACTCATTAGATTTTTAACTGGGAAAATAACCGTTTTATTTGTAAAAAAACTCACCATCTATTATTGCACCACCTGATACTTATAAGGACCAAACGGTGGAATGTAACTTTACACGGCTAATTTTTATTAAAAAAATAAAACAAGAATTGCTAAATTAATCAAATTTGATTGGATTCAACCTGTAATGTAACAACCAATAAATCTGATGCTATTATTATTAATTATTATTGTTATTTTCTTTATTACATAGATTGTTATCTAAATAATAAAACTATCTATAGTTCGATTCCGTGGCGAGTCGGGTAAGCTAATGAAGCAATGCTCAAAGGATAAAAGATAGCTATTTACGGGCACTCTAATGGAGCGGCGCCATGCCAAATACACTAAGTTTTTTTTTTTAAATCATTACATTTTTTTTTAGCCCTATTCTGGTTCTTAAGCGCAAACGTTATATAATGGAATTCGTTAACTATATATATATATCACGCTATTAAAGTTGATATTTGCACGGCCGCTGTCAATGTCGAGCGCTTATAGAGTTGAGAATTGAGTAATATTTTTTATTATGACGTAAATAACGTAATCCACAATTAACGTTCGCGACTAAGTACCAGAATAGCTGCTGAGCAAGTACCGAAGTATAGTAGGTATATGACTATGGTCCATGACTACAAGTATATCGCAAACCTAGATCTAAACAGCACTAACTCAAAAAAACACTTCGGAAAAGGCGAAAGTGTTTACTGTATACACAGAGTTACTGCAGAAGTTTTATGTATAGATCTATGGTGTTATATTATTTCCAATTTGTTTGCGGCGGGCACGCGCACTTAAAATAATTTAAAATCTCTTTTTTAGGTTGGTAGGTAGTAAGATAAGGAATTCGATGGTGTGCATAACTCAAAGTGTTTTTTTTTTTTGAGTTAACTCCCTTTAGATCTAGTTGTGCGATATGTGAAATTTTGTTAAATCACATCTATCCAGTTTTATACAATGTAAACTAAAAACTAATATAATTTTTGGCATTTATTAAAAGTTTGACTTCTACTATTCTGAGCTGGTTTTGGGCGATTCCCTTTGGCGTGTTTGGCATGGCGCCGCTCCATTGGAGTACCTGAGAATGGGATGGATAAACCTTTCTGATACCGGCGCGGTGGTGGCTCTGTTGTAAGAACGCGTTCCTTAAATCCTACATAGGTCGGTTCAAACCCCCCCGGCATGTACCAATGAGAAATACACTTTTCGTACGTACATTTGTCATAGATTTACACCACCATCGTTCCCGTGCCTCGAAGAGCACGTTAAACCATCGGTCCCGGTCCCACTAATACCAACTTGTGAAATCGTTACTAAATTGTCATAAAAAATGACATCATATCCTCGCCAAGCCGTCTGGCCAGCGTGGCGAGTGAAGGCCTAATTTTCCAGATATATGTTCTGGAAGGGCCATCTCCAGCAGTGGAGGTCTAGGACACTGTGTTCTAGGGGCTATAATGATGATACCGGCAGTCTGCTACTACGGCGTTCCAAAATGGCAGACTGGAGTTAAGTATTCTACAAATTGTAATTTTATGCCTAGTGACGTTTTTTTGTTTCTCTTCTCCCGATGAATGATAATGGGGTGTATCACTAACTTTTTATCACGCATGATAGATGGTACCTAATATAACTGTTGCATAGAAAACTTGTATTTTTATTACTAAATTTATTATTTTCTGGATATTATGCCGAAGTGAGCAGCTTTTAAGTGTACAAATCGAGATTTCCAAGCGAAATCAAGGGATATGGCGATCTCAAAATTGCCGTTCTAGTAATTTAACCTTTTTTCTTTTTAAAGACGGTGTTCGCTTTCTTAATTCGTCTTTTAAGGAAGGTAACGTTAAGTTAAATTACAATTTTTATGTTATAATAATAAAAAACATTTTAAGAAGATGCGTCGTAGGTTGAAAACAAGGTACCATTGCCGCTAGCGACATCTACAACAAGCTTTGCCTGATACACCCCATTGAAATGATAGGGAATGACATGGCCTGAACGACGACTCTATTATGTTTAAACCACACACAAGAATTTTTCCCTACCATTTACTAGGCGGGGCGCCACTTTGACATTGACAGTTCGGTTCGTTCGAAATAAAAATCCAAAGTTGTCAAGTCTTAAATGGAATTTTCGGCCCATTCAGAGCTTTGACATTTTCTCAGTAAAAAGTGTGTGAAAATAAAATAATATTAGAATACTCGCTAAATAATTTTGTAAATAGCCGTTAACTAGTTTGTAGGTTATGTGGTAAATAAATACACATACAGTTCATTGTTTGTTTTATTTTTATTAACCTTATTAATAACTACACTGCTAAAATGGTAGATACAGAAACAGGAAGAATCATAGAACATATGAATCATAACTTGCAAAAAGGGCACATTGTCTATTATTTTTAGTTTTTCAGAAAACACGAATACCTTTATACCAGCTAAATATTCATAATATAAAAGGGACACTTATGGATGTCATGTCTTTTCGTACAACCCTATTCTGTTACTTAAGCGCAAACGTTATATATACTATTTATATATCACGCCATTTAAGTTGATATTTGCAAAGCTGCGGTCAAGGTCGAGCGCTTATAGAGTTGAGAATTGATTAATAGGTTTTGTGACTACTGTAGGTACTGTATATATTGCAAATAAACGATATTAATTTACAACACCACAGTTCGGGTACCTCGGAGAGCACGTTAACTTGTGGAATCGTTAATAAATTGACATCATATTCTCGCCAAGCCGCCTGGCCAGCGTGGCGAGTGTAGGCCAAATTTTCCAGATATATGTTCTGGAAGGCCCATCTCCAACAGAGGAGGTTCTAGGACGCTGAGTTCTAGGGGCTGTAATGATGAAACTATATTTAATTTCATTTTGAGAGTTGCTACACGCTCTAGATCTCTAATTTACATATGAATATTCAGAAAACGGGAACGCAATCTTCAATGTTGCCAGAAATAAAACTTATCTTACCGGCAATATTTAAAATGGCAACATTTATGCTTTTCAAGGTTTGATGAGTTTACAACTAATACAGTTTTCTAGGATCTTTTGAGTGAACCTGTTTGACAGCTATATGGATGGTTGAGTGGAGGAGCCGCTGAGAAAACGTCTTTGAATACGGGTGTTAGTGATATAATAGTAATTAATGAACTTTTGCATAACAAGGGGTATTAACACGAGTGTGTGTTTTTAATAGTATCACACGAGTGTTTTAATACCTAGTTATGTGCAGTTTCATACACTAATTTATCTACTCTTATACATTGAGATTGAACCTACTAAATAAAAGATAAAAGTTAAAAGAGTATGAATTTTAAGCAAGAATAAAAAAAATCACGCGAAATCTATACAACAAAACATATTGAATGGCGCCAATTTTTATTTTTTTAAATGAACATGGTACAGAATACATAAGTCCTAAACAATGAAATGGCGCCAAAACCTAGCTTATGACCGCGCACGCGCTATGGCGGACGCTGCCATATATAGACAAGTAAAAATTGGAATCAATATATTTTCAAATTTCAGCAGTATGTTTAAAAAGTATCTCAATATGTTTTAAGAGCTCTTTTTGCAAGTCATAATTTAAACATATTGTAATTTTCGCTTTTACTATATATACATAGGCAATGTAAACCTCATTTTCTGAGAAATTGATTGTTTTAGGACAAACAAAAATAATATATTTTTTTAACCTGAGTGTTATATTATTTACTTTCCACAATATACAATCTGTATTTGGAAATGATATTATCCATGGTAGTAAAGCTGCACCTCCGTAATGTTGCCATAGTAAATGCTAGAACAGTTATAGCCCCTTCCACGTACAAACCATAGAAAAAGCGCACGACACCGCTAGTCTGAAATAATGGTTTTACGGTTGGTTGCAGAAAGGATGATAAAACTTGTTCATGAATTTTGATAAGTGTTTGTTATCATATAATGACATGTCCCATAAGCATACGTTAAACATGTCAAAAGATAATCAGGCTTTCTGCAACCGACCGTTAGGCTGGGTTATACACAACGAAGTCTCTGTTATGGGGTGTATCACTAACTTTTTATCACGATAGATGGTACCAAATATAACTGTTAGTTGCATAGACATCTTGTATTTTTATCACTCGTGTTAGGCACAACTATATGCGAGCGCGTCACCACCAGTTACTGGCATTGTCATTGTTTCGCACGTGGCGCACGACTCCTCACCTCTGACTCGCGACTCCGCATCCTAAGGAAGCTTCTCGAGACGACACCACATCTAGATGTTTTTGCTGAACATTTGCATATTCTGTGCAAGGCTTTCTTTAAATTTTGTGAATAATTAATTATTTATAAGTTAAAATATTTGGATTGAATTATTATTGTTATTTTTTGTATTAATTTTATTATAATGTCGAATTGATTTATTTATTTATATACTTACTCGCTTGTTGTTCAATTTTTTATTGTTTTGTATTAACTCTATTATTTTATTGATGTTGAATTTTGATTTAATTTTATTATTACTATATCTTTTTACTTTATCTTTGTCTTTTCTTTCTTTTTATATTAATTTTATATTGTATATAACTATTGTTAACTTGAAAGCTTTAAGTAAAAGTAAAGTAAAAATCGTTTATTGAAGCAAAAGTAAATTGAGTTACAAAATTTGGTACAGGAAAAAAATAATCAAAACAAGTAAGCAAGAAAGAGATACAGAACTCTGCTCCCCAAACCATTATGTTGTATCTTGGGAAGCAGTCTTCGCTACAATTTTAGTTGATACTCGTACATAAACATTCAGCGCTATTAGCAGTGCAAAATATATCCTACATCACACTCGGCGGAGGAAACAAAAAAAAAAAAAACAACATTTACACCCCCTGCCTCCACAGAGTGAGGTATAGGTACCTAACTTAGGCGTCAGTTACTTTACAATACAACCTAACCAAATAACATAAATACTCACTCAGATTTGCCACAAAACGACACTGACACTGCCACAAAAACTATAAAATTAAAATTAAACCATACGATTACATAAATTCACAAGTAATTAAAACAATATTTGTGGTAAATTCCACCTTCTAATACAGGTCTTCTATGCAGAATTAAGTTCAATAAAAGCCGGATAAAACTTTGGACATGTTTATTGCGTATTTCTTTTTCTTGACGTTAGCTTGACAACCGACTAACGCCATCTCCCGGACCGCCGAGACAACTTTTTACTTTTTAAAAATCATGCATGAATAGTGATGAAAATAACTATTCATAACATCCTCCCACCACACAAAAGGTGTGAATCTAAATAAATCTTTCATTAAAATTGAGAGTTATGTAACTAAGTAGATACTAGTAACAACACAGTTATGAATTTTACATATCTAATAATACACATTGTTACTCTTGAAATTAAATGTTTACATTGATCTGTGTGTCTTTTAATTTAACCTTAACAAATCAACTAAATTATGAATGAACTCTTCTATATCCAAAATAAGTAGGTATTACTGACACATTGATGACAATTCCCTAACAAGTACCTACCTATTATAACATTCTTTACATTTAAACATTCTTACACAATACAAAATAACATAAAAAACTTTTACCATAATGTACTTCAAACAAATACCTAGTTATCTTGAAGTTAAAATCTGTAGGTATTAATTACTTAGTGTACACATTTTCAAAACTTTTCTATTATAAATTCTACTTTCTAGTACACAGTAATTAAAATTATAAACTCAAAAAAATAACTCCTTAGGCAGGTATAAAATGTTTCAGATACCTAAACCAATCTAAAATATAACATAAATCAAGAACGCTTGGCAATACTAGTCAAGGAACTTTTTTGGAACCTTAATAAGTCTTCCACAACTAGTTTGTTTGATTGCTGGCTTTACAGTACATTCCTGCTCACTGTCACTGTTCCCACCTTGTGTATTTTGGATGACATCCCTACTGGTGGTTGCAGACAACTCAAGTGGGTACAATCTTTGTATAGCTCTCACCTTTTCCCCTGCAGCTGTCTGTAGCTTTGCCACCCGATTGTTGCCATCACCTCCAATATACAATTCTTTAATCAAACCTAAAGGCCAATGCAAGCGTTTTACATTAGTGTCAATAAGTACAATATCACCGACTTGTGGTTGTCTAAATTTTCCCTGTTTACCCTTACTCACTAATAATGATAGGTACTCATTCTTAAAACGTTCTCTGAAGTCTAATCTTAATTTCTGTAAATAATTAAAACGTAATCCTAGCTTCTTTTCATCAATTTGATCCAAATCAACATTTTCAGATCCAGGTAAGGTTTGTATGAACATCTGCGGTGTGAGTGGTTTTAATGCTTCATCATCTGTGGTGATATATGTCAGGGGTCTACTATTAATTACTGCTTCACAGTCACACAATATCGTAAACAGTTCAATCCATGTTACAATTGCCTTACCTAATATTCTTTTCAGCATTTCCTTTACAGTTTGAATCAACCTTTCCCACCACCCTCCCCACCAGGGAGCTCCAGGTGGATTAAATTTCCACTTTATGGGATGTGCCAATGTGGATGATTCAACTTCTTGCCAGTCTATCTCTTTTAGAAGGTTAGCTGTACCTTGAAAATTTGTCCCATTATCTGTGTAGATTACACTTATTCTACCTCTTCTGGAGATGAACCTCCTTAGTGCCATAATGAAACTAGGTGTAGATAAGGATTCCACTAGTTCCAAGTGAATTGCACGATAAGTAGCACATGTAAAAAGGACTATCCAGCATTTCTGCTTGTCACGAAGGTACAAGGGTCCTGCAAGATCAATCCCTGTAATCTGGAATGCTGCTGCTCCTTCTATTCTATCTGTTGGTAATGGACCTTCTGGTAACTCATAATGTTTGCTCTTAAATCTTTTGCAAATAATGCACTGAGATATTACTTTCTTAACCAAACGTCTTATATTTAAAATCCAGTAAGTATTTCTTAAATTTGTCATGAGAATTTGATATCCAGCATGTCCTAGTGTTATGTGTCTTTGTATTATCATTCTTTTTATTATCTCATTTCTGCCAGGTAGTAATATTGGATATATAAATTCTGTATTTTCATGACTTTTCTCCAATCTTGTTTTTATTTTCATAATGCCATTTTCATCCAAAAAAGTACATAAATTCTTAGGCTCATTTTCTTTAAAGGATTCTTTTTGTAGTAATTTAAATAGTGTAATTTCTGCATTTTTATATTCTTCACAATTAATATATTTATTTCCAAATGCATACTTGCTTCTTATATTAGAATTCATTCTTAGAATCCACGCCACTAATCTTACTATCTTATTGTATTTTGAAAAATACATCAATCTCTCAGTAAAAATAGGCATACAACAATCTAAATTTATTGCTGTCTCTCTCTTTTCTTCTTTTCTCACTATGTCTTCATCTATCATCAACTCATTGATGTTTGACTTGGGCCACCTATCTTTATCCTGGTATAGCCAATGAGGTCCCTCCCACCAGCGGCTCTCTAAAAAAGTTTTTGCACTGCAGCCTCGTGATGGTAGATCAGCTGGATTCATCTCTCCAGGTAAGTGGTGCCAATATTCTACTTCTGTGTTCTTACATATTTCTATCACCCTATTACTCACAAAAGGTTTCCAATTTGAGTGTCGTTTAAGCCATGCCAGTACCACAGATGAGTCAGTCCAACAGTATGTCTCATAGTTTTTACATTTGGCTAATAAACCAGACTTCATAACTTCCACATATAGTCTTGAGGTTATAAGAGCACCCATTAGTTCTAATCTTGGCAATGACATTTCTTTCTTGGTAGGTGCTACTCTGCTTTTTGCCATCACTAACTGTATGTGTACATTACCTTCATACTTAGTTCTTAAAAATATGCATCCTGCATAGGCATGTTTACTTGCATCTGAAAACATGTGAATGCTTGTTTCACATTCCTCTAAAGGTGCACAAGTTAAACGTCGTGGAAAATGACACTGGTTAATAAAGTGTATTGTCCTTTTCCATTCTTTTATATCATTTACAAGGTCTGATGTAATTGGTTGATCCCACTGTGTATTGCTTAACCATGCCCTCTGTGTGATAAGCTTAGGTATTAAAGTGACTGGTGAGATCAGTCCTAAAGGGTCAAAAATTTGTTGAGTAATAGATAACAAATTTCTTTTTGTGATCTTTTCCGTAAACTCATCATTTTTTAAATACACATTACATTGTAAATTATCTTCCATTGTGTTCCAAAACATACCTAATACTGTAACTAAAGTTTTGTTGTTAATTCTTTGTGGTGATGTTGCCCATTCACATAGGTCAAAACCTCCTTCCTGCATTAATTCTTTTGCTTCTTTAATAAATCTATTCATTTGCATTATACTATCCACACTCATGATACAGTTGTCCACATAAAATGACTCTTTCAATAACTTAGCTGTGTTTTTGTACTCTTCTTTTGTGCACTTCTCTAAATGGTGATTAATTGTCGCTGCTAAAAGGAATGGACTACATGAAATACCAAATACCACTCGCTTATGTGTATAGGTCCTTACTGTCTTACAACTATCTATGTCATCCCACCATAAAAATTTTACATATTTCCTGTCTCTTTCTTCCAATGAAATATTTAGAAATGCCTTCTTTATATCTGATGTAATACCAAATGCACCCCTTCTAAAATTAATAAGTAGTTTTGGAATTACCTCTATCATGTTTACACCTTTGTCCATACAGTCATTAAGTGACCACCCATTCCTGTCCTTTGCCGAAGCATCAAATACAGGTCTTATCTTTGTAGTATTGCTTGACATCTTTATCACAGGATGGTGTGGGAGATAGTGACCTACACTTTTATCATCGTCCTGGATTTCTTCTATTATACCCTCCCTTTTCCATTCTTCAAATACTTTGTCATATTCTTTAATGTATCCCATATTTCTCAGCTTTTTAGTTGTTGATAAATTTCTTTTAAAGGCCAAGTCATAATTTGTAGACAATTCCGGCATATTCTCTTTCCACAATAACTGTACTTGATATTTGCCCTCCTTGGTCCTCTTAATATTTTCCTTAAAACACTTAATTGTCTCACTCAGGTCTTTCTCCTCCTGTGGATCCTTTATTCCTAACAGTTCTATGTTCCATAAATCTGCAATATTACTCAGTGACAAATATGTGTGTAATATTTCAGAACTGTAGCTAACCATGGATGTGGTAGGCCCTTGGAGTGTCCACCCCAACTTTGTATTCATGGCACACAAGTTACTGTCAATATGGATTAATTTTGTTGTCAAAATGTGGCCCAAGTAATCTGAACCTATCAACAGACTAATGTCACTCACATCGCTCAACCTGTCTGATAGACCGATATTTAATTTATTCAGTTTATCTAGAACCCTTTTATCCACAACTTTTGGTAAATCTCCACAGATTTTTTCCTGTTCCAGTGCCGTGATTTGAGTTGTAAATGAATGATCAAGTGCACTTACTTCTAAATTAATACACTTGTGTGCACTTGCCTTCTTTTCGATACCTCCAAAGAGTGTATGTCCAACCATCTCCATGTCCACTACCTCCAGGTTGAGCTCGTCCACTATCACCTTCTTTATATAGGACCTCTGTGAACCGCTATCCAGTAAAGCCCTTACTTTCCTAGACCGGCCATCCTTATAGGTGATATTTACAACCAATGTCTGTAAAAGTGTAGTGGTATTATAGCACAAATTTACTGATTCATATGGTTTTGTTTCTTTCTGAGCATTAGGGCACATTATAAATAGGTGTCTCTTCTTACAAATATGACATTTCACAAAAGTTCTACATTTCTTAGCTAGGTGACCCTTCTTTAAACATATATAACAGTATCCCTTATTCTTAATTAATTCATTTTTGTCATTTAATGTTAGTTCTCCTGCCTTACTACACTCAGATGCCACATGATTAGACCTATCACAAAATACACATGTAGGTGTAGTATTTGTAATTTTATTTTTACTTACCTTACTCTCCGTTGTAAAGGCTGCCAATGTGGGCTTAGGTGATGTACCCCTATTTTTAAAATTATCACATAGACTAATTTCCGGCCTGGCCATCCTAATTCTTTCCTCTGCCTCTACTTCATTATTTAAGAAATTGATTAGTTTTGCCAAGCGTTCTGTCCCTGTAGATTTATAGCTTTCAGAACGACTCCATGCCAGTAAAAAGTCTTCTGGCATGGCAGACTCGATTAAGGGAAACAACATTGCATCATAACTATCCTTACTAACTCCTAACGTCTCTAATGAATGTACATATGTAGTGATTTTGTCATATAAAGTTCTTAAATTTAATTTTTGGTCCCCTCTAGCCTGCGCCAATACCATACCTAAGAGTTCCCGAATATAAATTTCAATTAGTATCTCTTTTTTGCCGAACCTGCTGGTTAGTTGCTCCACCGCCTTCTTGTAGTTTTCTTTGCAGGGGGGAAAACTCTCCACCAAAATTCTGGCATTAGAATCCTCTTTCAACGATTGTAGAAGGTATTGAAACTTATCTTCATCCTCCATGTTTTCATCGTCATCAATCTTTTTAAACTGACCCCAAAACTGGATCCAGTTCTTGGGGTCGTCATCAAACTTTTTAATTTCTATCTTTGGCAGGTTGAAGCTACGCGGCGCGCTTGTGCGATTTGACATCTGTTTATCTTTTTCTGCCAAAATTTCTTCACATCTTTGGTGGAGCTGAATAAATCTAAGGTTATACTTTTCGGCTTCATCCATCTCCTCCGTATAAACGCTCTCGTTGAAGGCCTCTTCACTGGATATCTTAGTTTGTATCTGTTCGTCGACAACCTGTAGTTTGTTGTATTTGTCGGTGATGTATACAAAATCAATTTTCAATTTTGGTAGATCTATTTTTGTAGCCAGTAATTTTTCCTCCAACGCAGTCGCTGTCCTTGAAAATAGACGCCTTAATTGAGTCCTCTCCCTCTGCCACCTTATCGCCTCAGCAGCAGCCATTTCTTTTTGGGAAAGCTCGATGATGCCCCGCGGTCTATTTTTCCGTTTTTCCGCTAAAACTTTCTTCTGTCATTTTATATCCACGGTCGCCACAATATGTGGTAAATTCCACCTTCTAATACAGGTCTTCTATGCAGAATTAAGTTCAATAAAAGCCGGATAAAACTTTGGACATGTTTATTGCGTATTTCTTTTTCTTGACGTTAGCTTGACAACCGACTAACGCCATCTCCCGGACCGCCGAGACAACTTTTTACTTTTTAAAAATCATGCATGAATAGTGATGAAAATAACTATTCATAACAATATTAATAAAACAAAATTATATTTATAAATATTATTATTTTATAGAAAATTAAAAAAATATATAGGCATTATTGACAATCTATTTTTAATGAAAATGTATGTATTAATTATAATTAATAATATCTTATAAGATCGACTGCATGGTAAATTGGGCTTTTTATATAATGTTTTATTAATAAATAAATAAAATACGAATTTTTATTTTTCTGGTTATTATGCCGAAGTTAGCTTTTACGTAGCTTTTAAGTGTACAAATCGAGATTTCCAAGCGAAATCAAAGATGTGTGGTGATCTCAAAATTGCCGTTCTATTAATTTAATAATTTATATTAATTTAATCTTTTTAAAGACGGTGTTCGCTTTCTTAATTCGTATTTTAAGGTAGATAACGTTTTGTTAAAATACATTTTTCTGTTATAAGAATAAAAAAACTACAAAAACATTTAACAAATGATGCGTCATATGTGTAAACAAGGTACCATTGCCGCTAGCGACATCTACAAAATGCTTTGACTGATACACCCCATTGAAACGATTAAATTTAATTATATCGTCGAATGAACCAGCTGACAGTGTGACCTTGAAAATAATCTTACATTAGACGCCTTTTTTAACATTAATCGTTACAGTCACAGATACCTTGCAACTCAGCTTTAAAAACATGTACAGGGATAACTAAATAGATAATAAAAATAAATAATAATGCGTTATAGTAGCTCGGTTGTAAGTATGCTTTCCTTAAAATCCAAAAAGGTATGCGGTTCGAACCCGGGCATGTACCAATGTGAAATACTTTTCTTACGTACATTTATCTTGGATTTACAACACCACCGTTCCGGTGCCTCGGAGAGCACGTTAAGCCGTCGGTTCCGGTTCCACTGATACAAACTTATGAAATTGTTAATTAATTGGCGTTATTCTGTTTCTCTACCAAAACCAATTAATCGTCAAAATAAAGTATTTTTTATTGGTAAGCATACGTTAAAAAAACAAGTCAAATGATAATCACGCTTTCTGCAACTAGCCTTTAGGCTGGGTTGTACAAAACGAAGTGTCTGTAATTGAAAAGATTAATTTTAAAAATAGCGTCAATTGTACCAGCTGACAGCTGACTTTCAAAATAAAACTTACGCCTTAAAAAATACTTAGAAATGACCAGAAGTAACTAAATAATAAAAATAAATAATTATGCGGTGGTAGCTCGGTTGTAAGAACGCTAAATTGACATCCGATCCTCGCCAACCTATCTGGGTGTTACACAAGTAACAGTGTATTAACTTAAAACTTTTGATTTTTAACTTTTCTAGTGATTTGGAAAGGTTTTTTCAAAACAGTGGTATTTTTATCTCATCTACACACCGTATGAAGGTTCTTAACGTCTTTATTGCCTGTTCACAGTAGTAAAGGATTCTTGAATATGAGTAAACTATTGCCTGTCTAACTCAATCTATCTCAAGTTACTACAATATTGGTTCTTTATTTTAAATATTATTGTGGTAAAAGTATTAACTAAACTAAAATAATGTATTTTATTAGGCAATAAAGTAATAACTCTGAATGGTAATAATGTTTCTATAATCGTAGTCCAACAGTGACAGTACACACAATAAGTAATGTCGAATTATGTGCCTGAAGAATAAGATATAAACAATCCCAAAAAAATATATAAAAATAATTATGATTTTTTAAAACACTTGCTATATCGAATTAAGTAAAACAAATTACATCCCAGCTGTAATTTGTAGTTTCATTAGGTTGCACCTCATGGCACTGTCTAAAATCCCATGCTTCATGTTCTCGATTTGATTCTTGATTCAACAAATAATTCTTCTTTTTGAGGTAAATACACTGTTACTAGTGATGTGCTATATATTAATACACTTATTTACCTAAAAAACAATTATTAAACCTGTAATTACAGACATTGAGAGAGCTGACACAGAAATAGTGGATGTTGAGTTTGAAGTAGAAGAAATTTTACCTCAAACACCTCAAATAGGTAAGTTTCTGTTCACATTATTCTATTACACTTTCCAACATAAGGTTGGTAAAAACATGTTTATTCAACTAATATATTTAATTATTTCAGCAACCACCAGTAGGGTTCTACCAGAAACACCCACTGAACGTCAGGTGCCTCCCAGGAGAAAAAGAAGTAAGTCTCAACTTATAATATACATGCAACAAAACAAAAACTAAGAATATCCATACTAATATTATAAATGTGAAAGAAGCTTTGTCTGTGTGTCTGTATATTTGTCTTGCCTTCATGCCTATATTAGTGAACCAATTTTAATGAAATTTAGCAGAATTGTTCCTTAGAACCTGGAGACGGACATAGGCTATATGGTGTCATTATCTGACCACGACATGTGACACCACTGCCATCTATCGCCTGTGTGGTTCTTTAGTAATAATGCTACATTTTGTGAGATATTTTTTAGCTATAACCTGGATCCAGAAAATCAAGGCATTTTTGTCATTTGTCACATGTACCAAATAGAGGGCTCATGCAGGGTGAAGCCCAGTCAAATATTACATGCCTTTATCATAGCCTATTGCCAGTTGATGCCAGCCGCTATTTATTTATTGTGTGACATTTGTAAATTAACTTTATTTTTTGTTTCTGACAGATCTTAATCCTCGGCGAAGTGTTGCTGAGCAACACAATTCAGCTAGGGCAGATTTCCTGGCAGTTGCAGAGTCAAATGCAGAATCTATGAGGGTATGTAGCATTTTACAGACAAAGTTAAGATACATGTAGCATGAAAGTATGCCATTAATTAGCAATTGCTACTTAGCAGCATGTCTGCACATACTTTGCTAGAAGCATTATTATTTCGAGTAACAACAGTGATAGACTATCCACCTCCACTCTAATAATTTAGTGTGTTATCAATATCAATTAATAATGTTTATAATAAGGGTCTATAACTTTACCTTATTTTCCTCCCAACATTTTAATCAATTAACGTTGACAGTGGTCACAGGACGATGCAAGGTGTAATTATAAACAGTATTTAAACCGACAGAGGTAGTTCAATAATAACATCTATATTTTATCTTTGCAGATGCTGGCAGCTGCAGCCAAGCAACAAGCTGAAGCAGCAAAAATGCAGGCTGAGGCAGCAAAAATGCAGGCTGAGGCATCTTTATTATTTGCACAAGCCGCTAATAAAGTTGGAGATGCTTTGATTAAATTAATTGAAAAATAAAAATAATTTACTACGTAAAATAACTTTTTTTTATTTCACTGAAACGTAAATGGTTTGCAATTATTCTTCTGGGAATTCGCTCTGCAACTGTAGCCCAAGCATGATCAAACTCCGTTATCGAATCGAGTAAAAATTTTTATATATCCAAGCTGTCAATTTGTAGATGTTGCTGTCTAAAATCCCATTCTTCATGTTTTTGATACAATAATGGAGTTTAATCGTGCTAGGGCTACAGATCTAACCTCTGCGAAGTGTTGCTGAGCAACATAATCAAGCTCATTTTCTAACAGTTGCCGTGTCAAATGCAGAATCAATGAAGATATATTTTTATGATCAATTTAAAAGTGTAAAAAGAATATCTACACATATTTTTTTTCACTCTGACACAGTTGGCCCATTAGTGAAAGTTGTTTGTATTGATGAGTAGAGCAATAATGAAAATGCAGATAGATATAAATAAAATACTTGTGTATATATATATATACAATACATTTATTTAATTTTACACAATACTTATAAAACATTATTAGCAGTTCTTCTGTAAATTCTGTCTGCCACTGCTCTTTCAGTTGGTCCTGTAAATAAAATATATAATGTAAAAAGTTATTTAAAATAATGGTTCATAAACAATAATTACCTGTATACATTTCCTATTGTTTCTTTATTATTAGTTTATTCTGCAATGGTGATCTAAACATCTTTTTTAGTAATCAAAGCACCTTTGCAGAATAATGTGTATCTGTCCTGTGACTCAACCAATTTTTATTGTAGTAATTAAGCATGGCTTTAGAAGATATAAATCATCACCTGAAAAAATATATAATTTGAGATTATAGGTTTAATAAACAAAATATCAATATTTTAATTTACTGACATATTTATGAAAAAATATTTTCTATAATTTTTCTACGAATTCTCTCTGCAACTGCACTTCCTGTTGGTCCTGTAAAAAAAATGAATCTATAAAGTGATGTAAAATAATGGGTCATAAAATTAATAATTACCTGTATCAATTTCCTGTTGTTTCTTTAATATTAGTTTATTCAATTTGCATCTGACATCTAAACATACTTTTTAGTAATCAAAGCAAGGTGCTATTCAGAACATTTGCAGAACAATGTGTATCTGTGCTGTGACTCAACCAGTTGATTCTTTATTGTAGTAATTAAGCATGGCTTTAGAAGATATAAAACATCACCTGAAAAAATATATAATTTGAGATTATAGGTTTAATAAACAAAATATCAATATTTTAACTTACTGACATATTTATGAAAAATGATTTGCTATAACTCTTCCACGAATTCTCTCTGCAACTGCTCTTCCTGTTGGTCCTGTAAAAAAATGTGATCTAAAAAGTGATATAAAATAACGAGTGATAAAAAAAAATCCATATACATATGTAGGTACCTGTATCCACATTATTATCTCTAGCTGTATTAATATTGTTTTCTTCATACATAGATAGTTCATTTAATTTATATCTGATACGCATATTGTGCAGTACTGCACATGCATTTACAATTTGTCCAGCAATGTGTGGTGCATACATTAATTGGCGTTGACCAGACAAACATCTAAATACACTTTTAAGTACACCAAAGCACCTTTCTACAACGTTTCTTGCAGAACAATGTGCATTAGTATATCTGTGCTCTGGCGACCCAACCGGTTGATTCTTTATTGGAGTCATCAACCATGGCTCCAGCGGATATCCATCATCACCTGAAAACAATATTATCAATTGTACAAAAAAGCTTGTCCTGACTGATTGACTGACATAGGGTTTTCTGTGCACAAGATTAACTTAACAACTTACCAAGTAGCCATGATTGATGGTCACCATTATCAAAATGATGTTTCATTGTAGAACGAACAGGAGAATTTGCCCATATGTGAGCATCATGTCTAGCGCCTGGCCATCGGGCATTGATATTTAAAATTAATAAATCTGGATCACAAACCTAAAAAATAAATAGGTCACTATAAGTTTTCACAGCTAGATGAAAGTACACCAAATAATTATACTTAAATTAAACTTACTGCTTGTACATTTAAGGAATGCCCCTCATGGTGACCACTCACATAGGCTTCTTCATGGAGTCTTGGTCCCAGTATTTTAATGTGGGTACAATCTATGGCTCCAATTGCCCCAGGAAATGGCTGTGGAGCATCCCGGAATTTTGATATGGCATTTTGACGTTCTCTTTCACTCATTGGAAATTTTATATATTTTCTTAGCAAATGATTGTTTATGGCAATGGTCACTCGACGAATTACACGACTCACAGACTTTTGGCTCATGCTGCTTCCCCACTGTAGACCAATAGGTTGTTGGTAGCATCCAGAGGCATAGAATCTGAGTGTTGTTAGTATCTACAACAAAACAAAGGTTATTTTTTCAACAGTAAGGTACCTACTTAAGAAGGTACCACATCTTAGTTGAAGTTCTAATAAGAATCAGTGGCACTTACTTGACTTTCTGTGGTAAGTCCGTATGGTCTTTGTTTTTGGAGAAACGGCTGTAGCTCTTCCACAAGTTCAAAGAAGATTTCCTTTGAGACTCTATATAATCTCAGAAAGACTTCTTCTGCCAGAAGAAGCGGATTTTCATTGTTTCGGCGATTCCTTGCAATTTGCCGCCGTTCGACCATTTCTTGCCGACGTTCAAACAAGAACAAATCCCACGCTAAATAAGCCTCCGCCATTGTTGAGGTATTTCGTAAACTAATTTACTTATTAGATACTTAATTTAATTACACAAATAACTTATAAAATTATTAAATATGATAGCGACTGTATCGAAAATAGCTTAGCGGGCTGTCAAATTTCGTCGATAAGAGTTTGCGAAAATCGTTAAAACTGACAGTTGATTCGGTACGATAGCGTTTTTTGTCGTAAACTTTGACGGTCGAGACTACGAAAAATCGATAAATGCCAATCGTTATGACTTTGCGACAAAAATCGCAAAGTTTGCGATCGCAAACTATGTCGGGACTGCCGCCCCAGGCGTGGCTAGTATAGGCCAAATTCTCCAAATTTCTGGATCTATTCGACAGTGGAGATCTAAGACTAGGTGTCCTATTGTGATGAAAAATAAATAATAATACATAAGTAAAAAATATATTTATTAATTTAGTAGTTAGTTACCTGTTCGAGGCCTCCTGTAGTAGTAAACTCCAATGGAAACAAAACGACATCCATTGCTGTTCTACTTCTTAAAACGCCAAACGCTATAGCTCCGCTTGTGTAATATAGTATTATAGCTAGTGGAATACCACGTCCCATGCTTATTAACTTATTGCAATACTGAAAAAGTTACAATAAAAATGAACTTTGAAATAGCTCAAGGGTTCCATCGCCAAAGAGTTTGATAACCGCTTAACTACGCCATTGAAACAATTTTACATATTTTATTACATAGCGACTTTAACAGTCAGGGTCCCATTACGCGGCGAACGAGTGCCTTCACTCCGTAGCCACGACTCAGACTTAGCTGTTAAGGCACGCAGGGCCAACAGTGAGAGAGAGACGGTTTATAGGGTTTTAGTCCGTAGGCGCCTTGGGGTCTCACGGTGATTCGTGCATGCGACTTTCCGCGGTGGCCCTCAGGCTGGGGTCGCATCGTCATGCGATTTTGCGATTCACCGTCTTTAAAAAAAAAGGGTCCCATTGTTGACAACATAAAAGCCTGTCTTGGTTTTTAATGTGTCCCGACTAATAAAGCCACTTGTAAAATTGTAAAAGCCTCCCTCGATATGTGCGCTGCACGACGACGATTCATTTGGCGCATTATTGCGATTGAAAACTGGACGAATTTGGCGAGCTGTTTTCGCAAAACATTCACAATTTTTGTAATGTATTTTTACAATAATTAAACGTTGTTGATATGAATAATTCTCAATGTTTTTAAATCGCGTGACAACTGTAAAAAAAATCACCGTACAACTCGTATTAACAAAATGGCGGAAAATTTAAATCCGGCGCTCTATTAAAGTTTATTTTTATATGATTAAAACTACAAAAAAGTAAAAATTAAAATAAATATAAACTTAAGCTAATAAAAAATAAACTAAAAAGTCAAAAATGTCCTCTAGAGACGATTCAGAGATAGTCCCAGAAAGACTGGCAACATAGTAAATGTTAGGCGAGGCTAATACGTTGGCAGAAATATTTGCCAGCTTCCCTGTCTCCAGACTTTTCCGTTAGACGTTTGGACAACTCCTTGGCCAGCCGCTTGGCTGAGTGTCCCCATGGGCCCATCGCCTCGACTCCAAATGGCGCAAATTCGTAACCTGTATCGAGGTTGGCATATTTGCGCAGCTTCAGGTTCTCAGGAGAAACCGCCGCACTTCCCGCGCTTGACGAGGTCGCCTGGGATCAAGGACCTGCCAAGTTTCCACGGCCCTTGTCGTTCAGAGCAGCGTGACGAGAAATGCGGTTAGCACTTCTAGCGCAAGAAAGCCTATGGTGTCCGAGATGTTCCACGGGCTCTCCACACCGACACTGGTGTAGGTAGACAGTCCGGGCTCCGAGACGAAGGCACACCGCCATGGTTAGTGTATTTCCCGCGCGAGTGGAGTGCGGCGCACTTATAGAGTTATACGTTAGTAAGATTTAATAAATTAAAAATTATGTAGGTAAGAAGAATATAATCAGTGCAGCCAAAACAAAACTTTTGAGATCAATGCTATATTTTGACACGTTGTATTGTACTTACAATGAAAACTTTGGGAACTTTTCGCTTCGCCGCCTCTCTGTTGCCATCACTTGAGTTTTGCTCATCTGCATTCAAATAATTTATATTTAACCTAGCTGTTTGACCCGGCTTCCCAATTTAATCAAAATCTATTTAATATGCTTTAGGCAGCGTGTCTATCGCCGCCGAAGTAGCGGAAGATGCGATGCATATATTAAATATGGCCGCCGTCATCTCGAAACTTGGTCCAAAATAATCTCGGTGATGGCGGTGGTGGACAAACGGTGTTAGAGAGAAACAGCAACAAAGATCTCACGGTTGCCAATGGATACAAAGAAGAGAGTTGTGAGAGGAACGTAGAGATCTATCGTGGAACGAAGAAAGATAGTCAAAATCATCCTTGACGTATTTCGGTGTCGCAGAACAATTAAGAATAGAAAAAAGTAAGCAGAATACTCTAAAAATCCTGCGAAACCGAATCGGTAGCCATTTCAACTTAGCTCGATATTCAGAAACATGAAATATGATAATTTACGTAAACAATAGATGAGCCGGATACATGCGTTAAGTAACCGGTCCATCTTGTTAGGCAATACCTCTGAGATACGAGTATCAACGCTGCACATGTCAGCATAGTCGAAGAGAGAATGAGAAGCCTTTGGACAAAGGTTATTTTAATCATTTAAATTTTATGAATTTGGAAACTGCTAATAGACAAGGAGATGGATGCCTCGGTACCACAATAGATATAAACACTGGTATAGTGAAAACTTAAGCTTTGAAATTTATACCTTTCTCCAAGTCGTTTCGTGTTCGCGAAAATATCTCGTCTGGTATTTCTCTATTGAATTTCATTTGAAATCTCTCCACGTGTGAGGCGATGCATCTGCTCCCGTTTAAAACTGCAAATTCGACGTCAGTTATACAGTTTATATCATATTCAGATTGCAGCCAGATTCTGATTGTGCTAACGTTATTAAAAAAACGAACTAAAAATTGTCAATGAATTAAGAGTTGATATTCGTTAATTGAGTAAATCATCTGCTTCCGTAGTTTGTACCGGGTTCGATTTCTGCTCCAGACATAATTTATTTAATTTAATTGTAATACTTCTCGAGATTTTAATAGGTGGTAGGCGGACTGATGGTGATAATTTGCCCAGTCTGCCGGGGCGGGGAAGTATCCACCGTTCAGGCCGATAAACCCAGTAAAGTGTATCCACACGTTTCGGAATCAAGCTCGAATTGCCGTCATGCCCAGTCAAGCCGGCATAGTGTTAGTGACTGATGTCAGTCATGAGTGTCTGATTCCAGATGCTAACATTCATGGACCGCGCGCGCCACTTATATGTATTTTTGAGTGCTAAATGCGTAATTATGTTTATTTTAGTAATTAAAATTATTTTAATATTTTTCTTCATCCCATCACCTTTCGTGATCCTCAAGGTTAGCTTGTAAAGAGTGTCTTATGGCGTTATGCTCGCCTATGAACTAAGTAGGTTTTTTACTTTATTGACTGAATTTGTCCAGACATTGTATATTAAATAGATGATACTCACTTACAAATATATGCGTTGGTATAGCAAAGATAGCATAGATTAATGCTGATGCCCTACCAGCCAGTGTTTGAGGAACGGGTGCGCCAAACCCTAAAAGATAAAAATAAAGTTTACTACCCCACGGTATCGCTCCCATCTAGAGCGGAGTAGAGAAAATGAGTGAAGGTGTTTTGCTCTAACAGAGGTTGTATTGCCTTCCTCCGTGGTCTAGCTGCTAAGTCAGATTTAGACTCAAAGGTTCGATGCCTGGTCGGGTCACAATCATATTTATTAATTTAAATAAATACATTTAATTAATATTTAATTTATTTGTGACATCGACGAGCTTGCCACTTGTCATTATTGACTTTTACTAAAGTTGCCTAAATGTAAAGCCGTTATAAGCGTGGTGTCTAACCACCCCGAAAGGGAAACGGTCGTGGTGATACTTTACTTCTTTATTCTAGAGGTTACATTTAGTTTATCACAGTAACATTAAAAGTATGCGATACTATGTCGCACTGTCAATCATGTCACTCCGAACCAAGTTTTATTTTATTCACCTGACCATGTTCCTTGGGTTCAATCTGAATTGCATTATCAGGAGCATCTGAAAAGTACTATTTTTTTTTATTACCAAGTGCAGTCATAATATAGATGGTGAAGAGAAAGGTCCCTGGCAGGTTCCAGAAGGTCCCAGGTTCTAGTCTGACCCCTTTACCAGCCGCAGCAATGGTCAAACGACGCTCCTCTTGCAACCGCTTCTCAATTGTAGCCCGCCATTTGGGAGAAATAGGTGTTATCTAAAAAAAAAAGACGTTCTTAAATTGTTAAGCAGTCTAGATTCTCCAGAAAATGTTACAAAAACAAGTATTTTTTACTTAAAATAAATGAATCGAATTAAAAAAAGCAAGTAACAAATGTCAGGAACTTCCTGGTGGACTTGGTGACCTAAAGCTACACTCAAACCAAAGCGATCAATAAGCGGCGGCGGTGGCGTGCATACAGCCACACGCTTGTAGCGATTGTTATCGACAATGGCCAAGGATGAACGTTTTCGGCTGCAAACTACATCCTTTGCCTCACACCACTTTTAAGATAACAACCGTCAGTGTAGATTTTGACACTTCACTTTTTCAAATGACAACAAATACAACTGAGGAGTTCTTCGCGCCATTTTGCGTGGACATGTCAAGTGCAAGTTTTTGTTTTGTAAATTAATTTACTGTGGATATTATTGATCAAAAGTGGTGTTGTTTTGTTTAATAATGTGCTACAATGTGAATAATTATGGAAAACGATAAATTGGACTTTAAATATGGGGCACAAGTTGCAGTTTATTTTTTGCGGTTTTCCTGCGCTGTCAACTCCCATATTTTACCCGACGTGTTTGAGCTATGGTGCCGCGAAAACTCCAAAAAAAGCATCAAATTCTGCAGCATCTGGAATTTGATGATAACCTCATTAACTCATTAAAAAGAAAGATATATTACGTCAGACTTGGCTGTATGGGCTAGACCCTTTGCCTTCCCTATCATCTCATTCATCATCCATCGGGAGAAGAGAACCAAAAAAAAAAAACAAATACAACTGAACACGGGACGCTGTTATACCATATTTGCCATCCGGGCCTGGACGACGCAAGTACAATATTTTGCACAATCATTGCACAACTAAGCCTGAGTTGCACCAAAATAAAGTCTCTGTAATCGTTACATGCAACTGGTCGCCATATTGGACGCGACCGCAAGTTGATCGCATTTGTTTGAGCTTAGCTTAGCAGGTTAATAAGCTTGAGTAGAAGTCATTTTCTAGCCCACTTCACAGCGTTTCCAATTCATTTCACACAACTTATTGTGTTTCCGCAGCGCACAGAATTGACGACCTGCCTGGGACGATTTATTAAATTATAGTTCTGTTTAAAAGAAAACATAGTTCATTGTCATAAGTGTATCTCCATAGTATGGGGGTTTGGGCTAAATAATATTCATAGTTATACGACTTTATGCATTTTAAAATAAATTATGCAATTTAAGTAGAAAATACCTTTTATTTTATGTAATTTAGGTGTGCAAAATATTTAAAATATCATCATTTTTTTACCAATGTTATGACATAATTGAAGGAAATAAGGTAAAATGATTTAAAAAAAAACCTAAATTATTAATTAAACTAAAAACTTGCATAGTTAAATGACTATTAATAAAAATAAACCTACTTAATAAATAAAAATACAACTAAAGACTAAAAAAAACAAAAAATAATATAAATTTATTATAAACAAAAAAATTGTTCCAAATTGGCAGCATTAACACGTTGAATGGCAATGCTGATCCTTTGGCCCAAATATTGCCCAGCCCTCTTGTCTCCCAAGGTGTTGACGAGCTGATTTGACAACATATTGTATGTATTTTATATATATTTATTATGTATTATATATACTTGTGCTATAATATATATTTATATATTAGTATTTTAGCTTTAGTTGTTAGTAATATTTTTTTTCAATCCCGATTTTAAATTGGTGATTTAATGCACCCACAATCACTGCTCACTATCACAAAGGTTAGCTGTTAGAAAACACACTAGATATTAAGTTCACCTATGTACATTTAAATGTAAACGAGCATGTGCAGCGCTGCAAACGGCAAACGTAAAAAGTACATAGAGTTGGCAAATCGTTACCATTTTGTGCCGTTTACCGTAGAGACGATGGGCCCTTGGTCTGAGGACGCTAAATCGTTAATACGCGACATAAGCGTTGCCAGCCGAGTGTCAACAGGTGATCCTTTGAGTAGGGAATATCTTATTTAGAGGATCAGTGTTGCCATCTAACGAGGTAACGTCGCCGGAGTCCTCGGAACATTGGGTTCATCTTCTCCTGGGTTCGATGACATGTAGATTATAATAAAGATATTTGTAAGTATTTAGTTTTTAAATGTATTATATTGTGCATTAAATAATTTATCTATCTATCTATGCCAACACAACAATTTTCGAACACTTTTTCGATGGTATCGTCGTTAAAAGAGGTGGATGGACGACTTGCATGATTCAAGTTTTCAACGACTTCACTGAATGCTTTGTGCCAAATACTTGGGTTTGCAATAAATTAGACTCACCAAAACAATTCTGCAACATTTTCAATGATTAGACGTAATTCAATGGGGTGTATCAGGCAAAGCTTTTTGTAGATGTCGCTAGCGGCACCTGTACCTTGTTTTAAACAACGCATCATTTTTTAAATGTCTTTGTAGTTTTTTTATATTTTTATAATGGAAAAATGAATTTTAACTTAACGTTATCTAACTTAAAAGACGAATTAAGAAAGCGAACACCGTCGTTAAAAAGGAAAAAGGTTAAATTAATAGAAGGGCAATTTTGAGATCACCATATTTTCGATTTCGCTAGGAAATCTCGATTTGTACACTTAAAAGCTGCTCAGTTCGGCATAATATCCAGAAAATAATAAATTTCGTAATAAAAATACAAGTTTTCTATGCAGCTAACAGTTATATTAGGTACCATCTATCGAGATAAAAAGTTAGTGATACACCACATTGGAAACATCAAATTTCTCAATTTATCATAGTAAGAATCGCCAGACAAACTTTTTGCATCGTAAATAATTGGAATACTGTTCTTACCTCTGGGATGGCTCCGCTAAGTATCTTACAGATGCTCTCAATGTCCTGCAGAGGCGGGCAATTCGGATAGTGGACGACACCACAGTCTCTAAAACTCTCGAATCACTGCAGCTTCGCCGTGACGTTGCCTCTCTGAGCGTGTTCTACAAGCTATACCACGGCGAGTGTTCTGAGGAGCTCTATAACCTTACCCCTTCTTCTCTATTCCGCAACCGAACTACACGCACAGGCCAAAATATGCATCCACATACCTTACCCACTATCCCTGCGCGTACTCATAAATTTGGAGACTCTTACATCTGTCGCACGCTGAAGATGTGGAATGCTCTCCCAGCCAGTGTGTTTCCCCACTCTTATAACCTGGAGTCCTTCAAGCGAAGTGTGAAAAAGCATCTTGTTAGGCCGGCATAGTGGTAGAGACTGATGTCGGTCGTGGTGACCGGCGTCAGTTGCTCCCATTCTTGGACCTCGCGTACTGCTTACCATCAGGTGGGCGCGATGTCACATGTCGTGTCCAGTATTAAAAAAAAAAATTAGCTGTCAAACAACCTAATTAACATATAGCGCTTAAACTTTACACGAACATCAACAAAGATTATGGAAATCTAGGAAAAAGAATATTGATTCCGCTAGTGGGCGCCGTTTAAATGTCAGTGTACGGGTCAAATTTGATTAGACCTTGTATTCTAAACATTATTCTTTATTTTGTCACCGTACATTCCCACCGGAATTTGGTTAGGTCTATGATTGAGTACATAATTTTATTAGGTACAAGTGTTATTACAATTTACTGACTACATACTCGTATATCTATCGTGCCTGGAAAGTGTTATATTTGAGCAAAGAACAGAACTGGCAGTAGGAACCTTAAGATGAAGACACTTAAAATAACTTAAATGCGGCTGTAAAGGGGACTTTTCTAACTTTATTAGTAACTTAAAGTTAACTTAAATAAGACTAGTTAAAATAGCTGCGGCTGTAAAAAGACTTTGTCATAAATTGTAAACATTAAATTAAATAATTATATTATTCTAAAGATAATGTCAAATGGGGTGTATCACTAACTTTTTATCACGATAGATGGTGCATGATAGTTGGTACCTTATATAACTGTCAGTTGCATAGAAAACATGTATTTTTATTACGAAAATTATTATTTTTTGGATATTATGTCAAAGTGAGCAGCTTTTAAGTGTACATATCGAGATTTCCAAGCGAAATCAAAGAATATCAATCAAAGCGATCTCAAAATTGCCGTTCTATTAATTCAACCTTTTTTCTTTTTAAACACGGTGTTCGCTTTCTTAATTCGTTTTTTAAGGTAGGTAACGTTAATTTAAAATTCATTTTTCTGTTATAAAAATAAAAAAACTCCAAAAACATTTAAAAAATGATGCGTCAAAAAGTGTAAACAAGGTACCAGTGCCGCTAGCGACATCTACAAAAAGCTTTGCCTGATACACCCCATTGTTGCGGCTGTAAAAGGCCCTTGTCAGTGTTACCTTATACTTAAAACTAATTATATAATTATGTCAGATGCATAGTGCAATATAAATAAATAAAGAAACAAATGTCAATGTCTTATGCTATATTATTATCTTGTAGTGCTTCATCAACGGTATAGTAAGCTTTTTCTATTAAATCTAACTTAAGCTTTTGTGTCTTTAGAGGCCAAGTATTTAAACACAATTTCCGACTTACAATAGCAGTTAAAGCTGGAAATCTGCATCTATTTAATACTGAGAAAGTTGCTTTATTGCTTCATTTCAACTCAACTGTTGAAATAGCCCTACCATGACGGTTTTTTATTTTTTTTTATTAACAACAATAATTATGTTGGTATTTGTACAAGTATGGAGAGTAGTGGTGGTCCGATTGTAAGGGCGCTTTCCTTATAATAAAAAAAGGTCGCGGTTCGAATACCGACATGAACCAATGAGAAATATACTTTTGTTATGTACATAGGTATACATAATAGATTTACAACACTATTTCCGTGCCTCTAAACGAATACTAACTTTTGGAATCTTTAATAAATTATCATTAAAATGGGATTAGACTTTAGTAGTGGTCGCTTGGTTGTAGGAACCGCGCGAAAGAAATCTTTGTAGAAATCCTACAAAGGTCGGTTCAAACCCCCCCGGCATGTACCAATAAGAAATACACTTTTCTTACATACATTTATCATAAATTTACAATACCACCGTTCCCGTGCCCACTAATGCCCACTTTTGAAATCGTCAATAAATTGTCATATAAAATTGACATCATATCCTCGCCAAGCTATCTGGCCAGCGTGGCGAGTGTAGGCCAAATTCCCCAAATATATGTTCTGAAAGGCTCATCTCCAGCAGTGGAGGTCTGGGACGCTGTGTTCTAGGGGCTGTAATGATGATAATGATATAAAAAGAGAATTTATAACTAAACTGTCACTCATTTACATTTAATCATTCATTCGTTTCTTCAAACATTTCTGCTCCATTTTCACATACATATCACTTTAATTCTTAAACTTGCCCTTAGTATTAAAATTTTCATTTTAGTTTTCGCCCGCCCGCATCTTGGAATGGATTTAGTATTTTTTTTTAATAGTAGTAAATTAAATAAATGTTCATAGTACACCCTGTCAATTTAGTAACACATACGATTTCGTCAACTCCAATTCTGTGGAAACTTTGAACCCTCTACGAATTTGATTATGACTACGCCGTAGGTGCTATGAAGGTCGTAGCTGTTCTACCCTTCTGAAAATAGGTATATAAATATTAAAGTACATTACAAATAATAATGAAATCATTAGCGAACCAATATAAATCTATGACTGTTACTGTACATTAGTATTAACTATTATTTAAAATTGTTCTATGTGATAATAAAATAATGTACCAAAAAAAATGATTTATTAATAAAATAAATAAATTTAAATAATATTTAATTTGTGATGTACTCGAGTTTGGTACGCTGGGCTATAGTAAAGTTGGTTAAATGTGAATCCGCTTCTTAATAACCGTGGAATATGACCACTCCACAAATTTAGACAGCACATTACGACCTTTAAGGAATAATATCCAGCCTATCACAGCCCCTAGAACACAGAGTCGTACACCTTTTCTGTTGACATTCAGAGCATATCTGGAGAATTTGGCCCACACGTGCTAGCCAGACGGGTCAGCAAGGGCCTGATGTCAATTTTAATAACAATTGGTGTTATTAGCCCCGGGACTTGACGTGCTTTCCGAGGCACGAGAACGGTGGTTTTGAAAATCTATGACAAATGTACGTAAGAAAAGTATTTCCCATTGGCTACTGGGGTTCGACCCGCTATGAAATGAAATGAAATGAAATGAAATGAAATGAAATGAAATGAAATGAAATGAAATGAAATGAAATGAAATGAAATGAAATGAAATGAAATGAAATGAAATGAAATGAAATGAAATTATTTATTTGCATTTAAATTATGCTTTTTGGTGTGGAAAACGTTTTTAGCCACCAACTATCGGCTCTCAAGATTTTATATATATAGACCGCCTCCGTGGTCTAGTGGTAACAAACGTTGCCGTGAACTCGGGAGGTCGTGGGTTCGATTCCCACCGGGGGCAAATTGTACATTGTATAATTTGTCTCGGTCTGGGTGTTTATATGTATAATATGTATATATTTACAAAAAAGAAAAGTATAATATGTAGTTTATCAACCATCTAGTTTCCGTAACACAAGCCTCGTAGCTTACCACGGAAATTAGATGGCGCTGTGTGACCTGTCTGGTAATATTTATTATTAATATTATATTATTATACATATTTATGTTAGCACGATATGTGACCTTGCTCCCACCTGATGGTAAGTGGCGCTCGAGGTCCATGAATGTTAGCAACTTGAATCAGACACTCATGACTGACATCAGTCCCTAACGCTATGTCGGCTTGACTGGGCATGACGGCAATTCGAGCTTGATCCGAAACGTGTGGATAAATTTTACTGGGTTAATAGGAACAGGCTTCCTTTAATTATCATCAGATAGGCACCATCTTTTAAATTACTTAAAGATAAGCTATACACATACTTACTTCACAAACAGAATAAGTCGCCATAACTCACTTATTATATATGCGTTATGTATGTATGTATTTTATATTTATTTGTTTTTGAAGAACATTTATTTGTGTATAATTACTATATGTTTGTAATTAATGTGTAAATTATATAGTATGAAATAATTTTAACTATCAATTTTCTTCTGCTGCACCCGCTTATTACAAATCTCAGTCACAAAGGTTAGTTGGTAGAAAATGCATTTACGGCATTAAGCTTGCCTATGTACCTGCACTTGTTTTGGTTTTGTACAATAAATAATTTATTATTATTATTATTTTTAGTTTCACTCGTACTTACTTGTATATCTTACTACAATAATATATAACAAATATAACTGTAAAAAAAAAGGTACGTAACGTTATTTGTAAAAAAGTAAAGTAAAGTATCATCACGACTGTTACCCTTTCGGGGTGGTCAGAAACAACGCTTATAAATAAGCGGATTCACATTTAGGCAACTTTACTATAGGCCAATCATGACAAGTGGCAAGCTCGTCGATGTCTCCAGCGTACCAAACTCGAGAAATATCACAAATAAATTAAATATTAATTAAATGTATTTATTTAGATTAATACATATTTTTGTGTCCCGACCAGGAATCGAACCCGGTACCTCCGAGTCTAAATCCACGGACTTAACCGCTAGACCACGGAGGCAGTCAAAATATAACAAATAAGATTATTTATCGTTTATGTATATATAGTTTTCTTTTGACATGATAAGTTATTTTTAGAGCACATTTCCAGCGATAATTTTTCGCAATCAGCGTAAAATGTACGTGGGACGTAATTGTGTAATCAAATATCTTAATAGGTACATTTATCATGTTAAATCGTATTATATTTTACGTGATAATGGTGACGGTGGGAAAACCTTTCATAGTCGTAATGTAAAGTAAACGTAAACGACGCGTCTAGTTTCAAATTTATTTTTAATAGCATAAAAATATGAAGGATACACAATTTTTTAAAATTACATTTTTCGATTCTGGAATGCGAAGATAATAATTATAAAATAATAAAATAAATAAATAAATAAATATTTCCAGACAGGTCACACAGCGCCATCTAATTTCCGTGGTAAGCAATGAGGCTTGTGTTACGGAAACTAGATGGTTGATAAACTACATATTATACTTTTTTTTTGATGTAAATAAATACATATTATACATATAAACACCCAGACCGAGACAAATTATACAATGTACAACTTGCCCCCGGTGGGAATCGAACCCACGACCTCCCGAGTTCACAGCAACGTTTGTTACCACTAGACCACGGAGGCGGTCTTTATAGGCGGAAGTTTATTGAGCTTTCTACTACTTGTTACCTTAGGCAAAGTTGAGTGAACATTACGTAATATATACCGTGTATTTAACATTCTGAGGAAATTGATGACTATTTTATAATTGCTTGTTAAAAATGGACCCTGACTACCAAGATATCTTGTATAGAAAGAAAGAAAGAAAACATTTATTTATCAAAAAACAGCTTGGTCATAACAATCACAAAAGGGAAAAAAAAAGTAATAGTAAAAAAATAATAATAATAATATAGACTTGGTAAAAAGAGAAAAGAATTATGCTGCTATGACAAATAGGTGTTCAGGTCAGCAAAGGCTGCAACAGTAGATGCTGCTGAATTTCACTGAACCCTTTAACAAAACCAAAAAATAAAATAAAAATTCAATAAGTGTAACTCTGAGTATTATAATAAAGAAACATGGAGCCAAAATAAATAAATTGAAATATATAATGGATAAATAATAAATATATGTGTGAGTAAAGTAAAAAAAAAAAAAAACAGAAAAGTAACAAATATACCTATAATAAAGTAAAAAAATATTTGTAATTTAGTTTTTTAGCTTTATTTTTCTAATTACCAATATAGTAAACAATGAGTAAGAGATAGACGGGTGTTGTAGCGGTTTTGCGATTTTTTAAATGCTGGTTCGCGGCCTTCGATAGCTCCAGCAGTGAGAAACCTGGTCGGGTCACAGCAGTACAAAGTTACTCCAAGTCTAGAATTATCTGTAGAAAATCCACTTACTTGAACTAACAATGATGAGGATTCCAGTAGCCACGTATCAGCCTTCAGGTCAGCTGCGAGACAATCCAGGTGCGGTATATCAGCGGTGCGGGTGCGGGTTTGATAATGCAGAACACTTTATATTCGCGAACACGGTATTATCATTAGAGCGGCGCGGTTTGAGCGTACTCCAGAGAGGTGGAGGTGGTGGTCTTCCGAGGACACAAAGGCCCACCAACGTTTACGAGCTATAGTCTGAAGCACACTGTCGCGGAGCGAGTAGCACGGCTGTCTTATCGACGACTGCCGCGCCATCAAGCGGAACACGGGCGAAATGAAATGCAACATTCACTGGCTAGCCTTGTAAATGGTTTTCACAAATAACAATAGATGGCGGTAACCAAATTCTGCGGCCAGACCATGCTCCCCACCTTGAAAGCTCCAGGAGAAGCTTTCAAAACAAGTATAAAACACTCGAAGCGCGGTATGAGGTATAAGTATAAGCGGTAAATACTACATAAATTTAGTATAAAAATGCGGGAACTAATGCGGGAACAATGCGGGAAAATGCGGAATAAATTTGCGGATGCAGAATAACTGCGGAATGTAATTGCGGATCAATTAAATGACGAACTTAAAATTAAGTATATTGCGGAATATAAAACTAACATAAATTATTTAAAAAAAACTAAACTATTGCGTTGGTAGCGGGCAAATACGAACAACTGGGCGTTTGTAAACACCGGTTTTCGTTCTGACATCAACGACTCGAGCGATCCCATCAGCACCTGGATAAGTTTTTTGTATTATCCCCAGAGGCCAGTGAAGCGGCGGACAATTGTCCTCTTTAATAATTACAACAGTACCGGGTTGTATTGACACGGAAGAGTGGTACCACTTGCCTCGAGGGAGGAGAGAATTGACATATTCTAACCTCCAGCGTTCCCAATAACACTGTACGAGCTTATCCAATAACTGATATCGGTCGAGTCTGGATTGCGGCTCATTACTGAGGTCTTTACTCGGCAACCACTTCAGTGGAGTCGAGGAAAGAAAGTGAGCGGGTGTGAGTGCGAGCGGCTCAGAAGGATCCGGACTCAGCACACAGAGTGGGCGACTATTAAGTAGTGCCTCAATCTGAACGAGCACGGTGTTCATTTCCTCATACGTGAGGATCTGGGACCCGACTACACGAAATAAGTGGAGCTTCACACTTCGTACAGCGGTTTCCCAAATACCTCCCATGTGTGGACTATGAGGTGGGTTAAATTTAAAAGAAATTTTACTTGCGGTTAATTCGCGGATCAAACTATCATTATAACTTGATGAGTTCAATAAATTATAAAGTTCATCAACTTTACGTTTTGCACAAATAAAGTTGGTGCCATTGTCAGAGTGGATAACTGATACAGGACCTCGACGGCTAATAAAGCGTTTAAATGCGTTAATAAACATGTCTGTGGACAGATCCGATACTAACTCGATGTGTATCGCCTTAACAGCTAAACACACGAAAATACAAATATAGGCTTTCTGAGACCTAACTCCTCTGCGTTTAGACGTGGTGACGTAAAGTGGACCTGCATAGTCGACTCCAGTTTCAATAAAACATTTGGATTGAGGATTAACCCTAAATGAGGGCTGTTGTCCCATTAAAGGACAAAGGGGGCGTGGTTTGTTACGATAACAAATATTACAACCGTGTACTATTTTACGGACAACATTTCGCGCACTGAGTATCCAAAACCTCTGTCTTAAAAGAGACAAGACAAGATTTGGACCAGTGTGTAAATTATTTACGTGATAGTGGCTTATGAGAAGCCCAACTATTTTATCATTTGCGGGTAAAATAAGCGGGTGTTTTTGGCCAAAACTAAGTTGAGCGTGCTCCAGACGACCGCCAACTCTTAACAAAGAGTTGTTCAAAAACGGGTTAAGTTTGCGCAACGACTGTGCGACTTCTTTATTAGCGGTTACAGCGGCAATATCGCTCGAAAAATGAGTATATTGAACACATTTTATAATGTACAATTCAGCGCAATCAATGTCCTTAATAGTAATAAGTCCACGAGAGCGCAATTTGCGGGTAAAGCGGAGTAAATACACAACTATATTCACTAATTTCCTCCAAGAGGAGACACGTGATGCGATGTGATAAAACACGTGTTCGTCTGTCGTTATTTGAGCTACTAAAGTTTGCGGGATTGACTTTGACTTTGGCATGCCGTCAAAACTACTAGGTACAAAAGTAGTAATCGGCCAATCACGAATAGGCAAAGAAGACCAAGCGGGACCCTTAAACCATAAATTATTATTTATTAATTTAGCAGGTATAGTGGGACGTGATAAAATATCACTTGGATTCTCTGTACCTGCGATGTGAAACCAACGAGACTGTTCTAAGTTGGCCTGAATTAACGAAACACGATTGGCTATAAAAGTTTGCCAACGGTAAGGTTCAGAGTGAATCCAGGAGAGCGTGACAGAAGAGTCAGAGAACGCAAAAACTTTAGATATAAGACAGCGGGGGCCAATAGTTTCTTTAACATGTACAATTAATTTTGACAGTAAAAAGGCGGCACATAGCTCAAGACGAGCAAGCGACATTTTTTTTATAGGAGCAAGCTTAGACTTGGAGCACAGCAGAGCGGTTTCACCAGCAGAGTCAGCATCGGGACTGACACGGACATAGACGGCAGCGCCGTAACACTTCTCACTAGCGTCGGCGAAGCCGAGGACGGTCACGTGACAAGGTAAGCGGATGCCGATGTGACGAGGAATTTTAATTTTTTCTATCATATCGAGCTGCACTCTAAATTGTGACCAAGCTTTAACAATATGAGGGGGCGCGGGTACATCCCAGTCCAGACCAGCCTTCCAGCACTCCTGCACCAGAAGCTTCATATAGGCTACGACCGGACCTATCAACCCAAGAGGATCGTAGTATCTAGCGGTGTGCGCCAAGATATTACGCTTCGTGCACTCGCAGCTGGGGTCTGGCTTCACCTGGAAGGAGAAGTAATCTTCCAGCGGTGACCACAGGAGGCCGACGACCTTGGTACCTGCGCTTTCATCAAAGTTGATGAGCTGGGGGGAGCGGTTCGACGATGGAATGTAATCCAACATCTCGGGTGAGTTAGTGATCCACTTAGTTAATTTAAATCCACCAGCACTAAACAGCTGTAAAAGTTCGGAATAAACTAACTTAGCGAGATCGAGCGAGGGAAAACTATTAATGTAATCATCCATGTACATAGATTTATTCATGTACATGGCGGCAAGAGGGTACTTAGCCTTTTCGTCCTCTACGAGTTGTTGAACAACGCGTAAGGCTAAAAAAGGAGAAGCTTTGGTCCCGAAGGACACGCGGGAGAACTCATAGGTTGAGATAGGTTCGCTACTGTCAAATCTATAAAATATTCGTTGAAACCTATGATGTTCTTTAGCCAAGGAAATCTGAAAATACATTTTTTCTATATCTGCGGACAAAGTAACGGGAAATAAACGCAAATTTAGCAAAACATCGAAAATGTTTGTTTGCAAGTTTTCCCCACAATGTAAAATGTCATTTAGAGATTTTCCACTACTTGACTTACAGCTGGCATCCAAAACAATCCTAACTTTAGAGGTTGGTTTATCTGGCCTATACACTGCATGATGAGGAATGTAGTAATGTGATGACGCAACATCAACATTATCCACGCGGGACAAATAACCATTGTCGATGTACTCACGAATAGTATCGTTGTACGCGGATCTTATCTCGGGAGATTTAAGAAAACGTTTTTCTAAAAACATAAAACGTTTCAAAGCGGTGCCAGCAGAGTGGCCTAACTGTGAGGGGTTCTCCTTAAAGGGTAACCTGACCAAGTATTGGCCAGTGCGGTGCCTAGTGTGAGTGTCAACAAACAACTTCTCACACTCGGAGTCAGCGGAACTAATATGGCGAGGTAAAACAATGTTTTCAACCTCCCATTTTACAAGCGAATCTAAATATTTATTATTTTTAATAGCGCATAAAAATGATTTAGAGGTATTTAAATTATTATTTAGAGAATACTTAGGGTGGGCATGACTGGAGCCCATCACTAGATAACCAAGGGTAGTCTCAACCCCTACAGCGCGCGAAGAAGGTGACATAATGCGATTGGAACATAATAAATACGGGAATAGCTCGGTTCCTATAATCCCATCAATTTTACCGGGAATATTATAGGTATCATCAGCCATAGGCAAACCAGTAAAATGTTCCAAGTTAAGCGGGTCTAAAAGAACAGAGGGTAAATCGTCAGTTATTTTGTTTAGTACAAAAGCGTCAATGGAATACGAAATTTCATTATTATGCCGAGAGTGAAAAGTAAATTTAGTTTGACCTTGAAGAGGTCGTACAGCTGCACCTATGCCTTGTACGGATGACTGAATATTATTTACTGAAATGTTTAACAACTTACAACACGATTCAGTAATAAAATTACCCATCGAACAGCTGTCTATGAGCATACGAAGAAAGTTAGGTTTACCGAACGCATCATAAATAATAACTTTAGCCGTCGGTAACACGCGGACTGCACTTTTTATATTTTGCATCAAATTCGCCGTTATTGTATAACTTTTGTTATCGCTCGTCGACGCGACACACTCAACAGCTGATCCAGTGGATGGCTGCAGCGGAGGGGCCTGCGCGGGTAGCGCGGCGGCGGGCGAGGAGCGTGCGCCTGCGTCGCTTTCAGAGATATTCGAGTTATGAGAGAAGCATAACAAGGAATGATGTTTACGGTTGCAGTTTCGGCAAAGTTCTTGTGATTTGCATTTATTAACAGTGTGATAACCTAAACAATTTACACAAAACGATAAGCGTTCAACCATTTGTTTCCGTTCAAATGGTGAGGAGGACATAAACTGTTTACATTTAAAAAGCGGGTGACGATTATTATTGCATAATTGACATTTATTGTTATTGCGCGAGTCGCTAATTAACAACGACACATTCTTTTGTTTATAAGCGGTAGGGTTAGCAGAATTTTTGCTAAATGAGGTTATAGGTTTACCAATATTCGTACGAGTAATTATTTTTGCTTGTTCTCGCACAAACGTTTCTAATTTATCAAAACTAGGTAATTCAGAATTCCTAAACGTTTGTTCAAAGAAATAAACCGTTTCTTTGTCTAGTTTTGATAAAGCTATGTGGGTAATTAGAAAATCTGATAAATCATTTAATTTTATTGATTTTAATGCGGCTATAGCGGTACAAAATTTGTCACAAAATGCCTCTAAGGCAGCGGATGAAGCTGAGACAATTGGCCTAAAATTCATTATCTGTTCGACATAATGTGTGGACAACACACGCTTGTCTTCATAACGTTGAACCAGGGACTTCCAGATTATTGGATAATTCTCGCCAGTAGCGGGAAGACCGGCACAAATATTGAGCGCTTTTCCAGACAGTTGTGGGATTAAATACTGGACTTTTTGCGTATCTGATAACGAATTGTTATCATGAATGATAGTTTTAAAGTTCTGATAAAAAACTGACCATTGCGTGGGATCGCCAGCGAAAGATGCTAACTCGAGTTTAGGCAATTTAAACATTGAGGTCTGGGATAAACAGGAAGAACTTTCTCCTCTCGATCTACCAGGAGCGGTTCGACGAACTGAGAAACCTTCACGGATCTCTCGTTCTACATACTTAATTTTACAATATAAATCTTGAAATGATTCTAAAGCGGTAAAACTAGGAATAAATGACTTATTAGCATTAATTTTTTCATTATTTAATTGATCCACAACTTCCATAAATTGAGTTTTGGTACTTTCTATTTCCTCAGTACTAATAAGAAAGGCTTTGCGGGAATCAGTACTGTCGTTAACTTTTAAACTTAGGTCAAAACTTTTTTGTATAAACCTAAATAAAACTTGCTGTTTAGCTTCTAAAACTAATATTTGTTTATCAGCCATTGTTTAAATTTAATAAATTATCAGAATAAATAAGAAAATAGAATGAAAAAAAAAACAAATTAAAAAAGGTAGGTTCACAATTTTTTTTCGAACAAAGGAATTTAAGGAAAAAGAATGAGGTTTTTTATAATATTATAATATACTTATCGTAGTGAGTACCTACAATAATGTATGCGTGTGAGTTACGTATTTGTACCTATGAGAGTGATTGTTTTATAACAGGAGCGGGAGCGGTGCGGTCGGAACAAAGACGTAAAATGCGGGGATTTTCGGAGAAAAACCGGGGATTTCGGGAGAAGGACCATAAATGTTGTAGCGGTTTTGCGATTTTTTAAATGCTGGTTCGCGGCCTTCGATAGCTCCAGCAGTGAGAAACCTGGTCGGGTCACAGCAGTACAAAGTTACTCCAAGTCTAGAATTATCTGTAGAAAATCCACTTACTTGAACTAACAATGATGAGGATTCCAGTAGCCACGTATCAGCCTTCAGGTCAGCTGCGAGACAATCCAGGTGCGGTATATCAGCGGTGCGGGTGCGGGTTTGATAATGCAGAACACTTTATATTCGCGAACACGGTATTATCATTAGAGCGGCGCGGTTTGAGCGTACTCCAGAGAGGTGGAGGTGGTGGTCTTCCGAGGACACAAAGGCCCACCAACGTTTACGAGCTATAGTCTGAAGCACACTGTCGCGGAGCGAGTAGCACGGCTGTCTTATCGACGACTGCCGCGCCATCAAGCGGAACACGGGCGAAATGAAATGCAACATTCACTGGCTAGCCTTGTAAATGGTTTTCACAAATAACAATAGATGGCGGTAACCAAATTCTGCGGCCAGACCAACGGGTATAACTCAGGAATTTATGGTTGAAAATAAAAATATAATAAAATTAAGACCATCATCATCACAGCGCCTAAAATACAAGGTCCTAGACCTCCACTTTTGGAGATGACTTAACTTGCTCCACGAGAACGGTGGTATTATAAATCTATAACAAACGTACTTATATATATTTGGTACATGCCGGGGCTCAACCGAGATATTTTATTTTTATTTTAAGGAATGCGTTCTTAGGAGCAAGTAACCACCGCTCTTAAGGCAGTATACGCATAAGGTATGTATGTATGCCATTCAAATACCTCTTAAACAAAACAAGATATTGTGTTTTATAAAAAAAAAAACATTTCCTGTAAAGTAGCTAAGATATTGCTTTAACGTTTTTTACCTTCCCACTGTTAATATGTACACTGTACCTACAGTACAATAGTAATATAAAAAGTACCTGTCGTTTATTTATTTTCGAGTAACTGCTGACCATACACTACTACAAACGCAAAAACGTCTCCAAGATGATTTGTCTATACTCATTTTAAACTAGACGAGCACATTCGTAGGAAGGGATTTTGTAGTTTAATCATTCAAACAACACGACCATAAATCTTCTTGACATAATTTAAAGTTAAAACTCGATGTTTGGAAAGGTCAGCTGCCACTCTCTACTCGTATTTAAGGATTCAGTGAATTTTACACTCTACTGTGAAGCCAATGCTCGCCACTGCAGACGGTCTTTTGCAACACTTATTTAACCCCCCACCTTCGTTAGATTAGTTGTGCAACTTTTTGTCGAATCAGAACTGTGATTTAGTTATTGTCAAAGTTTTCGATATAGCCATATATAGTAGTAAAGTAAATGTTAATTAAACATTTTTTTTTATTTAAATAAAAACACAATAAAATCTAAAAGTTGTCATTAAAAAATAGTTACATAGCGTTATTATAGATTTCAGTAAATAAAGTAATCTATTATTTTGTATCTACATTTATTCGAAATATTCATACTAAGGATAGGGATTTAAGTCCCGTCCGCGTAGAATGGTGGCAAGAACGCTGGCTGCATTTTCTCGCTGAATTGCAATACTGATATTTGTATTTTGTTAATCTTGCGTTTTTTTAAATACTGAGCACAACATGTGCTCATGGTAAGTATGCGAATAGGAGCAACTGGCGCCAGCCACTGACGATCGACATCGCAGTCCCCACCATTAATTTATTTATTAAGAAACGAACAAAGGATCAGTATTGCCATTCAACGTGGCAATGCTGCCAGTATCCTTGGCACTTTTCCCATTGGCAGCGATTTGGAGCAAATTTTTAATTATAATATATATTCTTAATTTTAGTTTTTAGTTATATTTTTATTTATTAATTAGGTTTATTTTTATTAATAGTAATTTATGTTTTAAAATGTAAGTTGTTTTTCTTATTTCCTTCGAATAAAGTTACTTAATAATATTAAGAAACGAACAACGTAACAATATGCTATAGTATTAGTATGGTACAATTTATGGAGCAAGGTCAATTATAGGTTTCACTATATAATTTATTATAATATATAATAATAATATATTATAAGTACGTAGTGGTGTTTAACTACTTACTATACAAGATAAACTAGAAAAAGGTATATAAATATTTCAATAGTTTATTACAACATAATTTTATAAAGCACTTATTAGTTAGTTACTATGCTTTAGTTATTATGCCGGCCTATCAAGATGCAAAATCACACTTTGCTGAAAGGACTTCAAATAACGAAAACACACTTGCTGAGAGCAATACACAGTTTAAGCGTGCGACAGAAGCAAGAGTATCCAAATTCATATGTTCGCATAAGGGTAGCTACGGTATATTTTAGCCTGTGCGTGTGGTTCGGTTTCGGAATAGAGAAGAAGGGATAAGGTTGTGGAGCTCTTCAGAACACTTACCGAAGTATAGCTTGTAGAACAGGAAGGCCACGTCTCGGCGAAGCTGCAGCGATTCGAGAGTTTTAGACGCTGTGGTATCATCCACTATATGTGTGCTTATAAATTGACAAGCCCACGCGAGTTTTAAAGCCATATATGTCTACAAAGTAATCCTATAAATATATATTTACTACATAGTCGATAAAAACTCCGCTCCAAATATTTTAGCATGACAAAGCTAAATTTGCATACTAAAGTTGCAGATTGCATCTAGCGAATAAAAAAAACTACCTTTTCGTAAAACTCTATTTCACCGTGAGTTCATTTCTTTACTTTAATTATCTATGAAAACAGAGACATTAAATAAACAGGGCAAGAAACAATCAAAGCTTGACTTGAATTAGTGTATGACAGTCATTGCTGGTTATGGTCTGGTATGGTAAGTTTTAATTGAAGCTATACGGAAATGTAAACCACGTTATTCTTCGACAAGAGATCCTCGTTCAATTTATTCACGTGAGTAATTCAGTTGATAATAATAATAAAAATGTTAGTAATCTTTTTTAAGTTAACTACTATACTACTAATAACTACGCGATCACAGATGGCGCTATTATAGATGCACACAAGTATAGTTGACATTGGCTCCAATTATATCTCAGTTGACCATTAGACAAAAAAGTTCCTCTAGTCGATCATAGATGGCGCTATAATAGTTGCATAGAATCGTAAAAAATTTTTTTTCTGGTGAATTGGGTCTACACTCACCACGCTTGCCAGACGGGTTGGCGAGGGTTTTATGTCAATTTTAATGACAATTTATAAACGATTCCACAAGTTGGTATTAGTGGAAGCGAGGCCAACGTCTTAACGTGCTCTTCAATGAATGGGAACGGTGGTGTTATAAATCATACATACATACATACATATCTTCACGCCAGATCCCTTGCGGGGACAATTGAGCGCCATTTGACACGATCACGACATACTTCTTTCGCTTCGTCGACATTCATTAACCTCTTCATACATGCCCTTTGGTTACGAAGACTTTTTAATGCACCTTCAGTCAGTGTTTTATTTATTTGATCGTGATATGTGAGTCTCGGTCTGCCAGGGCCTCTTTTACCTACAACTTTCGCATTATATATCTGGTTCGTCAATCTTTCATCGCTCATCCTTTCAACATGCCCGAACCATCGTAGCATGCCTTTCCTTATTTTTGTCCCTATGCTTTCCTTCATACCAACCCTTTTCCGTATTTCGACGTTACGTATGCGGTCCGCCAAAGTGACGCCACATATCCGCCGCAACGACCGCATTTCTACTGCATTAACCCTACTCTCATGCGTATTCTGACGTATCCACGTCTCGCTTCCATACATCAGTGTTATTATATATTATAAATCAATGCCAAATAGTAAGTTTATTTCTCATTGGTACCAACCGAGCCACCTTCTCTACTTAAATAAATAAAAATAGCAAGCTTAACTATTTCTTCTTTTATTTTAAATTATAAATAAGGAATAATGCCATACAACTTACGAGGGAAAGTAAACTGTAAAACATTTGCTTTAAATCCCTTGATTTATTGTAAGGATTTGTAGATCCGTGTTCGGATAAGGAAAGTCTACAGAGATGTCGTTATGACGTAGGTACAGGTCGCGCGGGGAAAGATGAACAAAGTACATACACTAGTATGAAATGTGAAACACATGTGTAATATTATTGTAGATAGATTAGACAATAGAGATGTATTGTAAAGGTTAAGATCTTAAAAAAACTTGACATTCCAGTTTCGGAAACACAACTGCAGTAAAGGCATTGTCTGGAGAAGTTATAAATTATGTAAATAAATATTACTTTTGTAATAATTATAAATATATATATATATATATATATATATTGTTTTATTGGAAGTAAATTAAATATAAATTAAAAGCTACTTAAATAAACTAAACTATAAATGAAAAATGTACTTTAGAAACGTCCCACCCGAGATAGTTTCAAGGAGACTGGCAACATTTAATCTATATATAGCGAGGCTATATACGTTGGCAGAAATAATTGCCAGCCTTTCTGTCTCCAGATCTTTCCGTCAGCTTTGATAACTCCTTGGCCAGGAAAGCTAAGAGTCCCCATGTGCCTATCGTTACGACGCCAAACGGCAAAAATTCGTAACCAGTACCAAGGTTGACGTGCGGAACTTGAGGTTCTCAGCAGAAACCTCCGCACTTCCTGCGCCTAACGAGGTCGCCTAGATGTGAGATGGAGCTAATGTGTCTACACACGTTGCATCCCACACCAATCCAACCCTGTTTTCCAAGGATCATTACTGCCGAATTAAAATAAAATCACGTAAAGTATCATCACGACCGTTTCCCTTTTGGGGTGGTCAGAAACCACGCTTATAAACAAGCGGATTCTCATTTAGCCAACTTTACTATAGGCCAATCATGACAAGTGGCAAGCTCATCGATGTCTCCAGCGTACC
This sequence comes from Tinea semifulvella, assembly GCA_910589645.1. Classification (NCBI taxonomy): domain Eukaryota; kingdom Metazoa; phylum Arthropoda; class Insecta; order Lepidoptera; family Tineidae; genus Tinea; species Tinea semifulvella. The sequence continues at coordinate 11,787,398 of OU342592.1, read as the reverse complement.
AAACTCGAGAAATATATAAATAACATATATTAATAAATATTTTTGTGTCCTGACCACGAATCAAAACCGGTATTACTTTAATAATATATTTTATAGGCGTAAATAAAAATAAATATAAGTAGTTTTTTTTAAGTAGAGTTTTTTTTTATATATACTTTTTTATACCACTCGTAATACATAAATGTAAAATATTTACTCACTGCCTCCCTGATACTAAACTTTACTTTTAAATTATTCAAAATAAGTTTAGTTAAGTTTTCTGAAACTTGCATTCCACACTAGGGTATCTGTACTGCCGCACTATTGATAAATACAGTAAGTAACATTTTAATAGTTTCGAGAAATAGCGCTAGTTTGGTAGCTAGTTACCTCTCGCGCCCGCAGCTTTTGTAGAATGTAGATGTAAGTAAAACATAAGCTCTTGTAGAATTTGCACCGGTTTGTGGGCGTTCACGTTTTGCAGGCATCGCTTTACAGTCTGTTGCAGCGAAACGGTGATTTACTATAAATGCAATACAAAACGAAAGCTTAAAAGAATGGCAGTGTCTGGGACTTAACTAAACAATATCGATTAATCGTAAATAAGCGGCTATTTTGCGGTCTTGGAGTTGTGAAATAAATTGGGCTCATGTGAATGAAACGTGAAGACGATGATAGAACTGTTCTTAGTTTTGAATTAAAAGAGTCTTCGTTACGGAAACTATCTCCTACTCGTCGCAACTCTTTCCTATTTCGTTTGGAAAACAGTTCTGTTCTGTATGTATAATAAAATATGTAAATAATTCTAAATAAAATAGATTCCTTATTATAAAGCAAAGAAGAAAATACGATAATCTTAAAATACTTCTAATCACAGGCAAGGTAGACGGTAAAAGAACAAGAGGAAGAAGCCCCAAGCGATGGTCCAGTCAGGTGACTGAACATCCCTGTACACCAGGCCATCCACTACGCCGAGAACCGAAACTGTTGGAGACGGCTGCAATTGCGACGGAGTCACAATCCCCATCAGTGGGGTACCGACTAAGGAGAGAGGAGAGAGATTATAAAGCAAATAAAGTTTATTTTTAAATTAAAATGTACTTAAATTACATACATATTAGACAAACTATAATTTTATCCATTTTCTCTAATATTCCAATCTATATCACCCGCAACCATTTTACTCAAAAAAAAACTTAAGTACTATATTAAATTTAAAATTAAAATCGTTTATTTGCTTAAATGTGGTACATACAGTAATATGGTTAGTAAGTTGGCTCTGCAAAAATTGTTTAATTTAAATATATTCTTATCATTCTTATCATTATCATATGTATTAGTATTATACCATCAGAAGCAACGGGAACCGTTTCTGCAACTACTTAGTTTTCGTTTTCCGGAAACGGTTGCGTTTCGTTTTCAAAAAAATCAATTACTTACGTTTACCACTATTTACGTTTTGATGTAAATTAGCGAACCTTAGGTAGACATTCTAAATAACTTGATTAAATCAGTATGTAGATGTCGTAAAATGGACGAAAACTGTAGGTACTTACTGCATTTTTCAATAACGCTGCAGTGTAGGTATCATAGTTGGAGAATTTGTCATGCCGCTAAACTCTGCGTGGTCTAAATACTTTGCCAAATTACTATGTCAGGTACAGTGAAGCCCAACATTCTCTGAGCGATGTCTTTCTCGGCTTGTTCCACGTTTAACTAATCCATACTATATATCATTTTGGCAGAGATGCTGCTTACACCTCAGGGACGGATATAATTATGACGTCATTATCTAATTACGAGATGTAACTGTTTCTCTATAGAATGAATATTCTAATTTAAATTCGTTTATTTAGCCAAATTATATTATATAATACTATTCAAATTATTTAATAATAAAAAAAAAATTGCGCTAGTAAACTGCAAAAAAAAAACTGCAACTTGTGTCCCATATTCAAAGTCCAATTTATCGTTTTCCATAATTATTCACATTGTAGTACATTATTAAACAAAACAACAACACTTTATAATATAATATCCACAGTAAATTAATTTACAAAACAAAAACTTGCACTTGACATGCCCGTGAAAAATAATCGCAAAGAATTCTTTTTTTTTTTGACTTTATTGTTTAATACAAAAGGCGTATGTAATGCCGTTTGGAATTTTCTTAGCACCAACCTTCGCGACAAGCAATGGAAGTTTAGGCAATGCAAAATAAAAAACACAAATAGAATTTATTTATTTATTATTTATAACTAGTTAAATTAAACATCATAAAAAAAACTTAAGCTACAAAAATAACCGCCTCCGTGGTCTAGTGGTAACAAACGTTGCTGTGAACTCGGGAGGTCGTGGGTTCGATTCCCACCGGGGGCAAGTTGTACATTGTATAATTTGTCTCGGTCTGGGTGTTTATATGTATAATATGTATATATTTACAAAAAAAAGTATAATATGTAGTTTATCAACTATCTAGTTTCCGTAACACAAGCCTCGTAGTTTACCACGGAAACTAGATGGCGCTGTGTGACCTGTCTGGAAATATTTATTTATTTATAATTATATACTTACACTACATAACTAAGTATAAACACTACATAAATATGATGTACGGTTAGTTGTCAAAATAAAATAAATAAATAAAATAATGCCCTAGCATTGGACCCTATTCTTATTCTGTAACCTTTAGCCCAAACTATTGAATAGAGCAAATAGGAATAACCCGGTTGCAAAATGTCTAGTTCTGCGGTTTAGGTCAGAATTAAATTCATGGAAATCCAAACGGCTGACATCCCAGATTGTACATATCTACCCCTATTTGGTTGTAATTAAATTGTTTGAATTAACCCGTAATTTGATTTTCCTTCATATCCATTATATCCATTGAACATGTAAAAAACATCGAAGAGCATAATAAAATATTTTAAATAAAAAATAAACCTTATTTACTAATATTATAAACACGTTTGTAAGTACATACATTTTATGTTAGATGTCTCGTCTTCACGCCTATAATACTAAACCAATTTTGAATGGTAAAATTTGGTAGAATTGCTCCTTGGAATCCTGAGGCGGCCATATTATGGTATCATTATCTTGAGCACGACACCACGGCCATCTGTCTACTTGTCCACTATAACGAAGCTACGTAAATGATGTAATTTATATTTACAACTTTTATTTATTTTGACACAATTGCGTCGGATATGCGGCATCAATAACACGAACGCATACGTAATGACGAAATACGCAAAAGGGTAGGTATATAAGGAAGCATAGAGACAAAAATAAAGAAGAAATATTGACGAACCAGAAATATAATGCGAAAGTTGTGGGTAAAAAAGGCCCTGGCACACGAAGACTTACCTATCACGATCAAAAAAATAAAACAATAGCTGAACGTGCATTAAAAAGCCAACGAAACTAAAGGGCATGTATGAAGAGGTTCATGAATGTCGAACAAACGAAAGAGGTATGTCGTGACGTAACAAGTGGCGCTCAATTGTCTCTGCGTACCACGTATGGGATTTGGCGTGAATATATTTTTTTAAAGACATAACACTGAGTCTTGTCGTCTCCTCTGATGACAAGAGGGCTGGTTCTTTCTTCCTTTATTTAAACAATTTATAAAGCCTTATCTAATAAAACTTTCACTATATTTAGGTCTTATATGTATGTATGTTTGACATAATTTAACGATGTCACATATCGTGTTCAGTATACATATATATATATATATGTTAAGTGTATTATACTCGAATATTAATGTAAATTATAAATGATTTAATAAAATAATATTACAATAGTATACAGTGTATAGTATATTATTATTTAGTATACTTTAGACTAATATGTAATTCTTTTGATAGAAACAAACAACTTTTCTATACAATATGTTGATTCTAAAATATCCTATTGGAAAACAAAAAAAAATCACTTCCGACATACGTTGGTGGCCTGGGAACGAGGACGTGCCCTGGTGTGGCCACGTGCGTGGTCACCATAGAGTAATAAATGACGCGTTATTGAATTTATTATTAATTATTCAATATTCCTACTTCTGTGGTTGTCACCCTCGCCGCGTCGCATCTCAGGGGGACAGCGCATAAAGCGGGCGCCGCAGCGGAATTTGCTGAGTCCGGCAAGCGGCGCAAGTAAGTATATTAAGAGATTTCATATTTGCACAAATTTGCTGTAGAAACTCTGTTCCCATGGAGTTCAAGCGCAATTTTTTTTTTAAAGACATAACACTGAGTCTTGTCGTCTCCTCTGATGACAAGAGGGCTGGTTCTTTCTTCCTTTATTTAAACAATTTATAAAGCCTTATCTAATAAAACTTTCACTATATTTAGGTCTTAAAATGATAACCTGTCACAGACTGTCGACATCTCTTCAAGGAAACTAAGCGTAAACAAAATTTGGTCTTACTGATGGACTCAAAGTGTACTTAGATCATTGCAAGAGTTGGAATAAAAATAACTGATATTTTATTATATATTTTTTGAAGAATTTTATGTCTTATATTTTTCCCATCTGAATGCGAATGAGAAAAACATTAGGCTGAGTTGCACTAAAATCAAATCTTTGAAATTGTTACGATCGTCGAATGTATCTGAATAATGAAGGTCAGTCATCAGCTGGTACTTTAGAGACCATTTTTGACTTGTTATAATTACAGAGATTTGGTTTTGATACAACCCAGCCTAACTATGACGTCAATCCCTACGACATATTAGAGTAATGTTTTAGCAAAGATTTTATAGGGTTTCTTTCTAACCAGAATAAATTAAGTTTTATAAAGTACTTTCTAAATTTTTTACATAATTATATATTTGTTCTTAAATAATTTGTTTTTGTTTTCGAATTAATAATTTTCTGCCTGTAACTACACACATCAAAAGTGTCTAGGGATCAACATATATTTTTGCAATAACTTTTCTCCTGATTGATATTCATTAAAATTTTCTTTAAGGATTGATCAAATAAAATGTTTTCGTTTGTCTACAGTAACGATAAACCAAGTCACCTTTGCATTAGTAAAAAAAATTGCCATTTTCCTAATAAAGGGATTTTTGACATTTGAACCACTAACATTAAAGTTCGAAAAAAAGACTGAAATAACAGTTTTTTTTTTAATTTTATTGGGTAACTTAAACAATTAATAATCCGTGTTTCTACCGCGAACACTAACAACACAAGAACATCGGTTTGGCATACTCAAAATGAGTTCATCCAAATCACGCTGTGGAATGGCCGCCCATGTTCGTTGCAACAACAAAAAAAGGTCTTCTTGCGACTGGATACCCTCCATATTCGGCAGAGCTCTTCTCTGAAGAATATCCCATGCATGCTCAATCGGGTTCAAGTCTGGCGACTGAGCAGGCCAGGGCAGGACATTGATGTTAGCTGCGGCGAGAGTCTGTCTTACAACTCTTGCGGTGTGCGGTCGTGCATTATCATGCATTAACTGAAATAAGGGACCGATATGCACTTGTAGAGGAACGATGACGTCTGATACAACCGTCTCAGCATAAATTTGAGCGTTGAGGTTGCCTCTGATCCAAATCAACTCAGTTCTTCCGCCGATCGAAATACCCGCCCATACCATGATGGTTCCACCACTATAAGGATGGACTTCCTGGCAGGATTTTAATCGCTGTTGGCGTCCAGGGGTTCTCCAGTGTCGTATACGTCTTGTATCCGGCCTCATACCAAAACGAGACTCATCAGAAAAGCACACGAAACGCCATTGTTCTTCTGTCCAATTTCTGTGTTCAAGAGCCCATTGATATCGAGTCCTACGATTGTGCATTGCTATAGGTGGTACCCGTAGCGGTCTTCGGGAATGAAGGTTCACTTCATGCAAGCGGTTTCTGACTGTTTGGTCGCTAATTAAGTTCCCTGAAGAGCGATGAAGGCTCACGGCTAACATCATGGCGGTTATTGTTGGAGTTCTTCGAGCTGTGATTTGAATGTATCGGTCTTGTCTCCGTGTGGTGCAGCGATACCGTCCTCCATGGCGCTCAGCTACGGTACCAGTGGTTCGGTAACGTGTCCAAAGTCGACTGATAACACTCTGACTTGTATTCAGAGCTAAAGCCACAGTACGTTGCCGGGAACCAGCTTCTATCATTCCCACGGCTCTGATCATTTCTTCCCTGCTTAAATGACGTCGCCGCTCCATAATAACGTTGGTTTTAATCAGTAGTAGGGAAACAGTAGCACTAATAATGTCTTCAATGCGTCTTATGTTTTTATAGGGAAAATATTGACAGCTGATTTTCATCTTTTACTCGAATTTGATTGACAGTTCCTGTTTTAAATTATGAAATGCACCAAAAAGGATCCATATAAATTTATAAAATCATAAATTTATTACAAAGCCACATCTCAATCACAAGAAATCCGCATAAACATGCTTGATCCCTAGACTTTTTTGATGTGTGTACTTGTTAAAGCCAGTTCGGTTACCCATCGGTGGGGAGTGTCCAACAATTTGTGTTTCGGTGACGTCACACCGCGTGTGCTCAATTTTCAGTGCTGCAACAATTTTCAGTGCATTTATCGGTTGGAACTGTTACTTGGATTATTAGTTTTTTGTGATATGACATTTATGTGAAAAGAGTTTTAGCATCAGAAGAGCTGGTCTTCTTCTGGAACCCTGAGGTCGACTCCACTGAGACGTTGTCAGCTGCTGGTGGAAGAGGTAAGTGCTGCCCCTTTCTTTGGACTTCACGGAGCTGGATCGTCATCAAACCCCCCCACACCATATACAGTCCACTCATCAGGGAGTTGGAAATCCCTCACTACTATAGTACTTATTTATTTTCAATATATACTAGTTAAAATACAATTAATTATAGTATTTTTTTTAAAGTAAATTCACGACCTTATCCTTTGCGGCTCGTCGAAAACCAAGCTCGTATTACATTTAGCGAACTTTACTATAGGCCCAGACTCAGGAAATATCACAAATAACTTAAACATGTGATTGTTTCCCAAACAGAAATCTAACCCAGTACCCGCGCGTTTAAATCTAGTCTTAACCGCTACACCACGGAGGCAGTTAATAGTAATTAAAGTAAATAATAATAATTACAAAAAAAATAACAAATTAACAATAACATCTACTGTAAAACGAGCTTACTTAACAGTAAAGTAAGTAACTTATCACCTAAATATTTAAAAGACAACTTTTCATTTCTTAGTTCATTTCATGATAGGATTCTTCGCTCTGCACATAACTCTTTACTGGCTATTCCTTTGCACCGTACTAATTCTGTTTCTAACTTTTTTTCAGTGGTAGCTGTGTCACTATGGAATGACCTACCTTTAAACATTCGGCAAGCGCCTAAAAGAGTCATTTTTAAAATACAAGTATACGCCCACTTTTTAAAATTGCAATAAGTGTTACTTAATTTATTTTAAACTCGTATAATGTTATATTTTTAATTATTCGTTGTAGTAAGTGTACTGTAGTTCGCATATTATTGTGTATATAAGTATATATATTTTCCGTTTAAGTAGTGTAAGTATATAATTATTTATGTAGTTTAAGTATTATTATTTTTATGATGTTTACGATTTAATTTAAATGTTAATTTTTTCAATGTTATATTTAGTTTTTGTGGTAAGTAATATAGTTTATTTAATTTAAGGTTTTGTTTGAAATAAACATTTATTTATTTTACTGGTTATAAGTAGTTCTAATAAGTGATTCGTTTTTTTTTGTGTTTTTTATTTTGCCATGCCTAAACTTCGATTTCTAATAAGAAAATGCCAAGCGGCATAACATTCGCCTTTTGTATTTAACAATAAAGTTTTAAAATAAATAAATAAGGGTTACTTTGACAGTTAATTTTAGATACTTTAACAGCGCGCCAAAATATGGTGGTGGTGTGCGGAGCGAACGCTTGTGACCTTGTGCAGCGGTAGGGGAGCGGGGAGTGTGCGATACATTGCGATTACCCGAATTACGGACTAATTCAAACGTGGTCGTCGTTGGAGTTTTGGTGAGATGCTAATTCGTAGGTACATTATATAAACTTATTCAATGATAATGATATTAAAAAGGGAAGTAATTTTATCCAATCAAACCCTTCACGTCAAATTTATAATATATATAATACGAGAGTTGTTTATTATATCGACTAAAAATAAAAGTATCAACCCAATTTGGTCCGTCTATTTTTGCAGCACTCAAGGCGTGTCGTTAGGTGTACGAGCGCTTCCAGTATTATTATCAATACCGTTTGGATGTACTATAGCTATCATACTTCCAGGCGATCCATCTTCTGCACGCCTTTGAGGACGTGGAAATTTTCAGCGTATTTTAGCTTTAAAAGTATTGTCCTAAGTGCGCGATTTTCTGCGGTATACCTAGTCTTTTTTATTTTTTTTTGGCACATTAAATTAGGTCTTAATGACTTACTTTAGGTTTAGTAGTAGTTTGGGTGATGGTGGTCTGGTTATTAGAACGCTTTCCTTTAGTTCAAAAAGGTCGTAGTTTGAACCCCGGCATACACCAATGAGAAATACACTTCTTACGTACTTGACATAGATTTAGAACACCATTTTCCCAGTGCCTCGTATGTTAATGCCTCTAATACCAACTTGTGGAATTGTTAAGAAATTGCTAATACATTATTATGACACGAGACTCTCGCCAATCCGTCTGGCCAGCTTAGGCCAAATTCTCCACAAATATATTCTGGAAAGCCCATCTCCAGCGTCGAAGGCCTAGGAATCTGTGTTTTAGAGGCTGTTATGAATAAAAAATAATGAGTTTATCTGCAAGAGTATTAAATTCACGCCAAATATTTTTTAAACATAATATAGGAGTGAAGGCGAGACAAACATACATACAGAAACGTAGACAATATTTCTATCATATTTATTTTGTATGTATATTGTCGCATTCACATTTTTTCACTTACGTAGGACAAGGTTTGTTTAGCATTTATAAATCTGTGGATGCGGTGCAAACAAATACTTGGGTCTTAGAGGTTTTATTTCAATAGGAATTGAGTGAAATGGAATACCTTTGTCTGTGTACCATTGGTATTAAATTTACAGTGCATTCTCGAGCTAACATCTATAGGCCTAATATAGACTTATATGTAAGCCCAAACATTTGTGCAAAAGTAGTTTCAATTTATTAATTTTTTGCTATAAGGAAGACAATTTTTCCTAAATCTTTAAATGCACTTCAAAAAACTTAAAAAGTTATTGATGGTCTTCTAGCAACGTTTTCCTGTAATTACAAGTACATACGAGTTTAAGTTACCTGCTCTTACTGTCTCGTCTCAAAAATCAATCCTGTATATATATTTGGAAACTCTTACATCTATTATATGTGAAATGCTTTTCTGGCCTATGTGTTCCCCTATTTATATAACCCGCAGCTCTACAAGCGAAGTGTGGAAAAGCATTTTGATATTATTACATTATTATATTATTACCTTATTATTATAATATATATATTTTATTTTATTAATTAATGTATAAGTTTGTTAACGGAATTACACGGCAACATTTGGGAACCTAGGAAGTAATTGTTATGTTGATGCTTGTGTGTGTCTCGAAGTGTTAGTATTTAGGTTCTCATAATGTGGCGTGTCCGGTGGTCGTCCCTTCCTTAGAAGGTCATTGCAGTGGTGGCACGTGTGTCGGGTCCCGGACCGCACCCTAAGGGCCTGGTTGAGCATGAACATCCGTGATCGGGTGCTGCCTGGGACCTCTGCTGAACACGTTCAATTTACTGTTCTTAAATTAGCAGAGGTTTTTGCGTTTTGTCGACTTTCGGGTTGCACATAGGCATGTAGTGTATCTTAATTCTGACTTGCCTGGTAGGTTACCGCTGTACCAGGTATTGTAGACTCATAACTAAATTTATTAATTGATCGTTGTGGTGTCATTCTGTATATGTTTTATTTTGTAAATTTGATATAGATAAGTTTTCCTTGCAGATTGCTTTCTTATTGCTTATTGGACCACTTTGCTGCTTAGTCTTCCACTAGCAGGAGTAGAATCATTCAAAATAATTAAATTAATGACGTTTACATATATAATTATATATATGTGTATTGCCATATTTTTATTCAGTTTTTAAATATTATTACGATTGATATTCTATTTATTTGCACCGTACTCAATATTAAATGATCCCAATGTCCCAAAGGTTAAAGGGCAGAGAATGCCTAGCGGCATTACGTTCGCCTTTTGTATTTTTACAATAAAGTATTAAAATAAAAATAAAATAAATAAATATATTTAATATTAAGTAATATATTATTATTTATAAGTACCTATGTATTCTATTTATGTATAATAATAGTATGTAGTCTATTTAGTGTATACCTACTGATTAGTATATAGTTTTGTATATAGTATATTAGATTTAGTAATTAAGTTTGATTTATTTTATTTTTTTTCACAGACTTAAATGCTCTATTATATTATGCACCTGCCTCGCATAACAAATGCTCTAAATTGTCCCTAAGGTTGACTAGTAAGAATGCCTAGCGGCATTAAGTCCGCCTGTGTACCTAGTGCATAAAGTTTTTAAATAAAAAAATAAAAATGATGTCGATAAACGTGAAATATTTTTTAAAAACTTGTAGGCATAATTAAATACTTTATGTTGTAAAAAACATATATCAGATGAAACATTTTTTAAAATTATTTTTACAGCAATGCGAATGAAATCAGGCCACTGATGTAGGCCTTAGTACGGTCTATAGATATCGGTTAAACTTTCATTATACAGAGGATTTTCTGAGGTTTTACACAACATCTTTACCGAGTTGATATTTGATTTTTATTTATTTAAAACTTTATTGCACATAAATTACAAAGGCGTGACATAATGTCGCTTGACATTCTCTGCCTGTCAGACCTTCGGGACAACGAGAACATTTATGTGAGGTAGGTGCAATATATCAATTAAAATTAAATATATTAAAAATATACGTCTATAGAATATTATTTATTGCTTATAATAAATATTTATTAATAAAATTACATACGAATTCATACACACATACATATATAAACTACATAAATAAGTTATACTATTTATATACTACATAAACATAAATTAGGTACTACGTACTTAATGATAACCGATGATGTAGGATAATAATAAGCAACAATCAATGAAAATTTTATGAAAATTATGAACCCAAAAAGTGTCTGTAAACTAATCTTTTAAATATAGCTCTGTTTGGAGCATCTTTAACCTCCGTCGGTAGGTCATTCCAAAGCCTTGCAGCCACAACTGCAAACGACTTGGACATAAAAGCGGAGTGGTGAGAGGGGATAGCAAAAGTAGTATTAAAGGAAGAGCGAAGAATTCTGTCATGATGCGAACCAAGCAAAGTGAAGCTGTCTTTAAGGTATTTGGGGGTCACAGGCTCGTATAATATGGAGTATAGTAAGCAGAGCACTCTGCTATTTCTCCTACTGCGAATATTTAACCACTTCAGCTTTTCGCTTTACAGCATTGAATTGATTATAATTCTTATACACATAGTTGGTTTTTTTATTTTTTTTATTTTTATAATTATTATCAGGTGGGTCAAACAGTTCATAATTAAAATCTAGATAATAACATTAAGTTTAGCATATTTTTGTACGCTTTATGTTACAATTTATATTCTACTCATATATTGATTTATTTTTAGTTGGAGTATATTTAAAAATGTTATTATTAGGTATTGATCCGTTTTGTTTGCTGTCAAGTGTAGTTTCATTGAATTCCACTTATGTTAATGAAGTTCTTAGTTCTACGGTTTGAGATCCTCAACAACTAATTACAGTGGAGTGGTAATTATCTTATTGTTGGTAGGTATAACAATAGAGAGAAATTGACTGGCAAAGTTTGAAGACTATAGGCTGGGACGTACGTACCTACAGTTGTCAAAGAAATTGCTCTATCAGTATCAGACACCAGCCTTTTTTCTTGTTACTATTCTGCTCGTCTCCCTAATGAACCAAATAGTGTATGATTCTGCTATTCTTAAAAGTCGCGACATGTGACGTTGCCTCCACCTGATGGTAAGTGGCACGCGAAGTCCATGAATGTTAGCAACTGGAATCAGACACCGATGACTGACATGACGGCATGACGGCAATTCGAGCCTGATCCCGAAACGTGAGGATACACTCTACTGGGTTTATCGGCATGAACGGTGGATAATTCCCCGCCCGACAGACTAAGCAAATTACCACCATCAGTCCGCTTACCACCTATTTGTTGTTCTCGTTGAAAGTATATGCCATTTGCAATGATGTCAAATGCCAATTTTTAATTTTAAGGAAAACTAATATTGTAAGCCATGGTGAAATTTATATAAAAATAACATCGATTGTACCAGCTCACCTTCAAAATAAAACTGATACATTCAACGCCATTTTTAAGTTCGTTCATGTACGAGTACTGACGGGAGACCTGCTTAGGCCCAATGTTTTTAGTAGGGTGGTGCAAAGATTTTGCTGGAATCGCTCTAACATTAACTAAGTAAAAGTTGAACCAATATGCACTCTGTCATAAAACTTCTTAAATTTTATTTCCTGGTCTACATTTTTCATGTTTTGAAAATATTAATTTAAGCAAGCGAGAGAGATGCAAAAGCGAATACTCTTAAGGCAAATCAAATACACATGCATACAGACAAAGCTTCTTTTCCATTTATAATATTAGTATGGATTATAAATAACGAAATAATTAATCTAAATTAGATGAATAAAACTCATTAAAATATTAATAATACCTCTATAATTTGATGACTTCCATCTGGTTCGGGAACGGTAATCTACTTGTCATTTTTTGGGAATTCAATTTATTCTTATTTACATAAATTTAAATATTCTCCGTTAGTATTAGGGCCAGGGCACACTGGAAGCGTATATGAAGATAGCCTGCGTAGTCATATCAGATACCTCTTTCGGCGGCGACGGGTATTTATAACAAGGTGTTGGCCTCCTAAGGTAACTAAGCTAAGTAGCATTAGCTGCACGTAACAACGGGCAGAGTTTGTTATGTTACTTTAGGTTAGGTTCACGAGTGGGAAATCTGATTCGTCCGTACGTGTAAACAGATCCTCGGGAAGTGTGCGTTACATTTATTTTAGACTAATATAATAATATATCGAATTAATAATGATAAACCTTAAAAAAAGTTACATGTGAGCTTAATGCCGTAAAATATGGTACAGAAGGTTACGAAGATAATTGTTAGTTCAAATTATTTTATTACTATAAACTTCTCATTATTTACATACATATAATACTTATTCTATATTATAAAATATAGGTAATGTGCATAAAATAACAAATTAACATTTAATTATGGAGTTAAAATACATAATAATTACCTACATACTATAATATATAAGTCATGAAGACTTATGTTTGTTGATAGTGCCTATAAGATAATTTAATAGGTTTAAAAAAAAAAAAAATGAATAATATTTTTTTTTCGGACAACTACTATACCCGTACATAGATAGGTACATACTTTATGCCGAAATACATAATTTATAAATAAAAATAGGTGTAGGCTATAATCTGCATGTGTATAGCACAACCGTTGACGAAAGAAGAATTGAGATTTAAAATGCAGTATGAACAAAAGCGCAATGGTAAACACTGGTGGGGACATAGCTATACAATTTTTTACATTGGCCAGTGCAGAAAGTATGATTAAAATAATTTCTGATCAAAATTTTGATATATGCCACGAGTATGGTAGTTAGCTTGTCAGTTTCGTTATTTCAACCAATGAAGTGACTCATAGGCATATGTTAAACATGTCAAATGATAATCTGCCTTTCTAACTGGCCGTCAGTGTACCCATCCTGTGTGCCCAGGCTTTTAACCGAATAATCCGATCTCGATTACTACGCAAACCCATCGCGATGAAGTGGTATTCGAATACCTAGCTTGTTGAATTCGGGAATCAGATTAAGGAATCTAAAACCGTAATTTTGCGGTACTTAAGTGTTTTAAGCATACACACCTATATACCTACGAGACGGAGAAATTTTTAATTTAAAACCCAGACGACATTAGCAGAATCATTTATTTATTTAAAATCTTTATTGCACAAAGTACAAAGGCGGACTTAATGCCCGTAGACATTCTCTGACAGCCAAACCTTAGGGACAAATTTAAACAAATATAGGTGCAATGAAAGTAACAGTAATTTACAATTATAGGATAATTCAACAAATATTATATACCTACTTATATATTCTTATATATAACTGCCTCCGTGGTCTAGCGGTTAAGTCTGTGGATTTACACTCGGAGGTACTGGGTTCGATTCCTGGTCGGGATACAAAAAATATTTATTAATGTAAATAAATTTATTTGTGATATTTCTCGAGTGTGGTACGCTAGAGACATCGACGAGTTTGCCACTTGTCATGATTGGCCTATAGTAAAGTTGGCTAAATGTGAATCCGCTTATTTATAAGCGTGGTTTCTGACCACCCCGAAAGGGAAATGGTCGTGATGATACTTACTTTTATATTCTTATATATGTATTATAATATCAATATACTAAATACTAATACATACACAAATACAACTTACTAACGTGGTTTAGAGCTATTCATAAAGTGTGAATAGACCCGTTTTTTAAACGACAATCTGTTAGTTGCCTGCCTTATGTTTACTGGAAGATCATTCCATAATTTTAATATCATAATAATCATGCTCTAATTATGAAAATAACGCTATCTTAAAATCGTCAAAGTTTGGAATATTCATTACAGCATAGTAACTAACTGCAAGACTAATGGGGTGTATCAGGCAAAGCTTTTTGTAGATGTCGCTAGCGGCAATGGTACCTTGTTTACACCTATGACGCATCATTTTTAAAAAGTTTTTGTAGTTTATTTATTTTTATAATAAAAAAATAATTTTAACTTAACGTTACCTGCCTTAAAATACGAATTAAAAGCGAATACCGTCTTTAAAAAGAAAAAAGGTTGAATTAATAGAACGGCAATTTTGAAATCACCATATCTTTGATTTTGCTTGGAAATCTTGATTTATACACTTCAGAGCTGCTCACTTCGGCATAATATCCAGAAAATATTAAATTTCGTAATAAAAATACAAGTTTTCTATGCAGCTGACAGTTATATTAGGTACCATCTATCATGCGCCATCTATCGTGATAAAAAGTTAGTGATACACCCCATTGGACTAAAAAAATTGATTTCAAGAAGAAGACAAATTTCTAAGCATTCCATGGATTCACCGTGCGGGTGCCGGGTCCATCGTGTGTGGGTAAGAGATGAGAAGAATGGTGTTTCGGGCTTGCGACCGACAATAGGCTGGTTTAAGAAAAGGAGGCCTCCTTTTTTTCTATTGCGCGATAATACGCTCACCATCCACCATTCTACTTCTCTCCTTACCCAACCAAATACTGTATGATTCCGTTAATGCCGTCTTGGAAGCTCGTTCCATAAATGTATTGACGGCAGACCTGCTTAGGCCCAATTCTTTCAGTAAGTGATGCAAAGATTTTGCTGGAACTCCTCTTGCACCAACTTCCACTGCGTAAAGCTGAGTCTTGAACCCGTTCCTGATCATTTCTTCTGTGAGATCATAATATTTATTCGACTTCATGTTGTGGTCTTTTGGAATATTTGATTCCCACGGAACGGTAATTTCAATAAGGATAACTTTTTTCGAGTTCCGAGAAAACACTAAGATGTCTGGCCTATAGGCTGATACAGCTAGTTCATCTGGGATCCTATAATGGTGTTCAAATGTATCCATGAGAATTTTCCAGTCTGATGCGGCGCCAATCTAACGTCTTCAGGGAATATAAAAGTAGAAAGTAAAATTCTCTTTGAAAATCAAGAACGTGTTAAAGTACTTGTAGAAAGCTCAAATGATCTGAATATTTTTTATTACTCCTTTAATATAGCCACGAGGATTTAACGCTTTTGCATATCTCTTGCTCGCACACGCCAGATCCCTTGCGGGGTAGGCAGAGACAATTGAGCGCCATTTGACACGATCACGACATACTTCTTTCGCTTCGTCGACATTCATTAACGTCTTCATACATGCCCTTTGGTTACGAAGACTTTTTAATGCAACTTCAGTCAGTGTTTTATTTATTTGATCGTGATATGTGAGTCTCGGTCTGCCAGGGCCTCTTTCACCCACAACTTTCGCATTATATATCTGGTTCGTCAAACTTTCATCGCTCATCCTTTCAACATGCCCGAACCATCGTAGCATGCCTTTCCTTATTTTTGTCCCTATGCTTTCCTTCATACCAACCCTTTTCCGTATTTCGACGTTACGTATGCGGTCCGCCAAAGTGACGCCACATATCCGCCGCAACGACCGCATTTCTACTGCATTAACCCTACTCTCATGCGCATTCTGACGTATCCACGTCTCGCTTCCATACATCAGTGTTGTGTTAATGATTGTGTTAATGATTTCTCAAGAATTAATATACTTTTAAAAAAGGTTCCGTCAACTTAATAGGAAATAAAACATTTTAGACCAGCGCGAGTGCAATCTTAGAACCATCTGGGATTGTGCGGAGCGAGGGCAAGAGATCTGACGGAATGACTGTTGGGCCGTGGAAACTTGGCAGGTCTCTGGTATGGGATGCGCCTTGTGTAGACACATTAGCTCCATTACATCCAGGCGACCTCGTCAGGCGCGGGGAGAGCGGCGTTTTCTGCGGAGAACCTCAAATTGCGCAAATACGCCAACCTTGGTACCGGATACGAATTTGCGCCGTTTGGGGTCGAGACGATGGGCCCATTGGGACCGTCAGCGAGGCGCTTGGCCAAGGAGTTGTCAAAGCGGCTGACAGAAAGGTCTGGAGACAGGAAGGCTGGCAATTATTTCTGCCAACGTATTAGCCTCGCTATACATACCTTGGGACTATCTCGGATGGGACGTCTCTAGAGGACATTTTTTATTTATAGTTTAGTTTATTTTTAATTTAATCATTTAGGTAGCTTTTAATTTATATGTACATAATTAACTTCGAATAAAGTTATTTTAGTCTTGGTAACATGATATTAAAAAGTGGATTTTAAGGCGATTTAGACCTACTAAAAAAATTAAAGTACTTTTGAAAAATTGTCAAGTAATTTCAACAATATGCATTGTATTCGTAAAGACTGATCGGCTTAAATCTTTAAATATATCGATTAACCGACGATTTTTCATTACATCAAATATCCATTTTTCTCTAATTGTTGCGGCTTTTTGCAACCTCTTTGGACGGACTTTGACCTCCTTTCTGACTGACAACTTTAGACGACATAATTTTATGACAGAATGACTTTGAATTTAGAACACAGACGATGACAACGAAATGAAGACGCAATAAATTCAAATTAAACACAAAATTTATGATTTTTATTTAAAATCAAGACATTTATTTATAAAAAGTACATATTTACGAAAAATCACCTACTTGCGACCCAAACAAGACGATGTTCCATAAGAGTGACGGTGAGCGGTAACAACCCTGATAGGCCGAGGCCGGTGCCAGGGTTAATTACATCAATATGTTGAACTAGTCGCCAATGTGGTTAAATTTATTGGTTTCCTCCTACCATTATTTAAATTATTAAAATCTAAACATCAAAACTATAAAAGTGTTTAAAATATTGTATTGCTATATTATAAAAATGTATACATAATTAAAAAATATAAATAGGTATTGGTACATATACAATACATAAACAATATATGATTATAACAATAGTATGAAATAATATAAAATTTGACTCAAATTATTTTGTATCATTACAGCCCCTAGAACACAGCGTCCCAGACCTCCACTGCTGGAGATGGGCCTTCCAAAACATATAACTGGAGAATTTGGCCTACACTCGCCACGCTGGCCAGACGGCTTGGCGAGGATATGATGTCAATTTTTAATGACAATTTATTAACGATTTCACAAGCTAGTATTAGTGGAACCGGGACCTTCCTTAACTTGCTCTCCGAGGCACGGGAACTGTGGTTTTGTAAATCTATGACAAATGTCGTAAGAAAAGTGTATTTCTCGTTGGTACATGCCGGGTGGGTTTGAACCGACCTTTGTAGGGTTTAAGGAACGCGTTCTTACAACCGAGCCACCACCGCTACTTATTTTGTATAAATATATATATATATATATATAAGGTTATACAAATTTGTTGTAAAACAATATAGCATCATTATAATCCATTTGAAGCAAATAGTTTTTAATATTATAATTTAGGCCCTTTTGATGAACTTTGACCGACGATGGTGAGATAAATCTATTAATGCAGTTTTAAATATTATAAATTAGGCCCTTTTTTTCAACTTAATAGGAAATAAAACATTTTAGACCAGCGCGAGTGCAATCTTAGAACCATCTGGGATTGTGCGGAGCGAGGGCAAGAGATCTGACGGAATGACTGTTGGGCCGTGGAAACTTGGCAGGTCTCTGGTATGGGATGCGCCTTGTGTAGACACATTAGCTCCATTACATCCAGGCGACCTCGTCAGGCGCGGGGAGAGCGGCGTTTTCTGCGGAGAACCTCAAATTGCGCAAATACGCCAACCTTGGTACCGGATACGAATTTGCGCCGTTTGGGGTCGAGACGATGGGCCCATTGGGACCGTCAGCGAGGCGCTTGGCCAAGGAGTTGTCAAAGCGGCTGACAGAAAGGTCTGGAGACAGGAAGGCTGGCAATTATTTCTGCCAACGTATTAGCCTCGCTATACATACCTTGGGACTATCTCGGATGGGACGTCTCTAGAGGACATTTTTTATTTATAGTTTAGTTTATTTTTAATTTAATCATTTAGGTAGCTTTTAATTTATATGTACATAATTAACTTCGAATAAAGTTATTTTAGTCTTGGTAACATGATATTAAAAAGTGGATTTTAAGGCGATTTAGACCTACTAAAAAAATTAAAGTACTTTTGAAAAATTGTCAAGTAATTTCAACAATATGCATTGTATTCGTAAAGACTGATCGGCTTAAATCTTTAAATATATCGATTAACCGACGATTTTTCATTACATCAAATATCCATTTTTCTCTAATTGTTGCGGCTTTTTGCAACCTCTTTGGACGGACTTTGACCTCCTTTCTGACTGACAACTTTAGACGACATAATTTTATGACAGAATGACTTTGAATTTAGAACACAGACGATGACAACGAAATGAAGACGCAATAAATTCAAATTAAACACAAAATTTATGATT
The DNA here is from genome assembly GCA_910589645.1 of Tinea semifulvella. Lineage (NCBI taxonomy): Eukaryota > Metazoa > Arthropoda > Insecta > Lepidoptera > Tineidae > Tinea > Tinea semifulvella. Next base: position 11,768,167 of record OU342592.1, on the reverse strand, counting down.
TTTATTTAAAATCAAGACATTTATTTATAAAAAGTACATATTTACGAAAAATCACCTACTTGCGACCCAAACAAGACGATGTTCCATAAGAGTGACGGTGAGCGGTAACAACCCTGATAGGCCGAGGCCGGTGCCAGGGTTAATTACATCAATATGTTGAACTAGTCGCCAATGTGGTTAAATTTATTGGTTTCCTCCTACCATTATTTAAATTATTAAAATCTAAACATCAAAACTATAAAAGTGTTTAAAATATTGTATTGCTATATTATAAAAATGTATACATAATTAAAAAATATAAATAGGTATTGGTACATATACAATACATAAACAATATATGATTATAACAATAGTATGAAATAATATAAAATTTGACTCAAATTATTTTGTATCATTACAGCCCCTAGAACACAGCGTCCCAGACCTCCACTGCTGGAGATGGGCCTTCTAAAACATATAACTGGAGAATTTGGCCTACACTCGCCACGCTGGCCAGACGGCTTGGCGAGGATATGATGTCAATTTTTAATGACAATTTATTAACGATTTCACAAGCTAGTATTAGTGGAACCGGGACCTTCCTTAACTTGCTCTCCGAGGCACGGGAACTGTGGTTTTGTAAATCTATGACAAATGTCGTAAGAAAAGTGTATTTCTCGTTGGTACATGCCGGGTGGGTTTGAACCGACCTTTGTAGGGTTTAAGGAACGCGTTCTTACAACCGAGCCACCACCGCTACTTATTTTGTATAAATATATATATATATATATATATATATATATATATAAGGTTATACAAATTTGTTGTAAAACAATATAGCATCATTATAATCCATTTGAAGCAAATAGTTTTTAATATTATAATTTAGGCCCTTTTGATGAACTTTGACCGACGATGGTGAGATAAATCTATTAATGCAGTTTTAAATATTATAATTTAGGCCCTTTTGATGAACTTTGACCGACGATGGTGAGATAAATCTATTAATGCAGTTTTTAATATTATAATTTAGGCCCTTTTGATGAACTTTGACCGACGATGGTGAGATAAATCTATTAATGCAGTTTTTAATATTATAATTTAGGCCCTTTTGATGAACTTTGACCGACGATGGTGAGATAAATCTATTAATGCAGTTTTTAATATTATAATTTAGGCCCTTTTGATGAACTTTGACCGACGATGGTGAGATAAATCTATTAATGCAGTTTTTAATATTATAATTTAGGCCCTTTTGATGAACTTTGACCGACGATGGTGAGATAAATCTATTAATGCAGTTTTTAATATTATAATTTAGGCCCTTTTGATGAACTTTGACCGACGATGGTGAGATAAATCTATTAATGCAGTTTTTAATATTATAATTTAGGCCCTTTTGATGAACTTTGACCGACGATGGTGAGATAAATCTATTAATGCAGTTTTTAATATTATAATTTAGGCCCTTTTGATGAACTTTGACCGACGATGGTGAGATAAATCTATTAATGCAGTTTTTAATATTATAATTTAGGCCCTTTTGATGAACTTTGACCGACGATGGTGAGATAAATCTATTAATGCAGTTTTAAATATTATAATTTAGGCCCTTTTGATGAACTTTGACCGACGATGGTGAGATAAATCTATTAATGCAGTTTTTAATATTATAATTTAGGCCCTTTTGATGAACTTTGACCGACGATGGTGAGATAAATCTATTAATGCAGTTTTTAATATTATAATTTGGGCCCTTTTGATGAACTTTGACCGACGATGGTGAGATAAATCTATTAATGCAGTTTTTAATATTATAAGGCAGACCATTATAAACCCGAGGTGCTATGTAAGTAAAGTTCCTACCAGCAAATGCAGTATTTAATGACGGTACAAGACATACATGAGTGGACGGATCTCTCGAGTCTCGTGTAACTTCACGAAGCGGCATGCTGTGTATGTTCTTTACGAAGTACATAATTACTTGCCATAAATATATTTGTCTAGGTGTCATTACTTTAAAAAAAAGTTAATAAAGTATCATCACGACCGTTTCCCTTTCGGGGTGGTCAGTAACCACGCTTATAAATAAGCGGAATCACATTTAGCCAACTTTACTATAAGCCAATCATGACAAATGGCCAGCTCGTCGATGTCTCCAGCGTACCAAACTCGAGAAATATCACAAATAAATTAAATATTATGTAAATAAATACATTTACATAAATAAATATTTCTTTTGTTTCCCGACCAGGAATCGAACCCGGTACCTCCTAGTCTAAACCCACGGACTTAACCGCTAGACGACGGAGGCAGTCATTACTTTAGACACTAAATATAAAGATACTGTTGGAAAGCGCATCTGTTTTCTTTTAATGATTTTTTGGTTTAACTTTTTTAAAATAGTAGAACCACAGCTACCCCACGCTATGATGCCGTACAAGATAACGCTATGATGCCGTAAAAGATAACGCTATGATTCCGTACAAGATAAGTAAATATCAGGTAAAGTTATTATTTCAAGATTAAAGTGTTTCTTTCTATTATACTAATTGTTCGATATTTCGTTTGAGCGCCGGCGCACTTCGCGTCGATGACGTTCCATCGTCTCGACGCCCTCTAGTAGTAACTAGGGGACTATGCTTGGTGCACTTCCGGTTAATGACGTTTCCACCGAAAACAACGCTCTCTGTCGAAAGAGTCGAAGCGCGGTCGCCGGTCGAAGCATATCGTTGCTCCCAAAATTAATTCGTAATTATTCGCTGTGATTGTGCCGTGGACCTGCAGTAATTTCGGCTGTGATCCTCATCATCACCATCCATTTCGCGACCCGTCAGCTATCAAAACCACCAAGGAATTCGGTCACCAGTTCGAGACCCGGAATAAAGGTTAGTTCCTGCTAATTTCATTTCTTTCGCTCAATTTCGGAGTATTTTCACCAGAGCCTAGTCGTTTCCCGTTCACTAATGTTAACAAAACTCTAATGTTAAGAAGCCTTTCATGTTTTAGTAAAAAGCTCGTATTAAGTTCTACCAAGCATAACATTACCCATCTACCAATTCGACACATAATTTTCCGATATATTTCACATATCATTAATCACTATGACAACCAGAAAATGTGGCGATAATATTCCGAAATCATCAAAGCGTTGAATGCTTTGTGGATTTTCTATTATACGGAAATTATTATACGCCTGAGCTTTACAATCAAATTTTTTTTTAAATAGTGGCGTTTTTTTAATACTAGCACACTTTGTAAGATGGTTGCACAGCAGCAAGTTCCATGAATGTTAGCAACTGCAAACCGACACTCATGACTAACATCAGTCCCTAACACTATGCCGGCTTGACTGGGCATGACGGCGATTCGAGCCTGATCCCGAAACATTTACTGGGTTTATCGGCACGAACGGTGGATACTTCCCCGCTCTGGCAGACTAGGCAAATTACCACCAACAGCCCGCCTACACCCATTTGTTGTTCTCGTTGAAATATATGCTATTTGCAATTTTGCCAATATTTACTTTTAACCAGAACTAATATTGTAAGCTTGCTTGGTGACTCGTGTGTAGAGTCGATATATCAGAGGTGTTGCTCGAAAAGATGGACATGTTACTCAACTCCTGTATCAGGTTTATCTTTGGCCTTCGCAAATACGACCACATCTCTGAGTATCGAACAAAATTAAAGCTACCAATTTGCTGTCGCAGGAATCTCCGAATTATCTGCTTACTATTTTCTATACTCAACGAGCCTGTGACACCGAAATACCCCAAGAGTAAATTTGCCTATCTCTCTTCATTACATGATAAGTCTCTTCGCTCTTCTCATAACTCTGTTCTTTCCATTCCCTGTCACCATACTGGATTTATGGCCAACTCATTTGCTGTTGTCGCCGCAAACCTGTGGAATGAACTACTGGTAGAAATCCGACAAGCATCCAACCGAAAAATGTTTAAAAAAATGGTGTCATCGCATTATTTAAATGGTTCATAAGTTATGTAATGCAGTATATGTATTATTAGTATTTAATATATCATAGTTATTAGTATGTATTTTAGTAATATAATTGTATTTATATGTATATAGATTTATTTATTATTATTATATATAAATATTTGCACCTACCTTACATTTGAAATGGTCCACATTGTCCCTAAGGTTGACTGTCAGATAATGTCTAGCGGCATTAAGTCCGCCCCTTTAAAATTTTAAATAATAATAATAATAATTAGGTATATAAAAATAACAGCGCTTGAAACAAGACTTATCTAAATATTGTATCGTTAAGGTAGGTTTAAAAAAATAAAAAACATAGAATAAAATATTATTTTACTGCCTACTTAAAGTATTCAGACGAAGAGTAACAATAGATATCTTTGAATCAGACTGACGTGTTTGATGCCAGTTACTTTCATTCTTAGAATTTGCATTATTTTACAGACAGGCTCGAAGTCACATGTATTTTAAAATATATGAAATAAAACCGTACTTTAACGTTATGTTAGAATTTTTAACGTCCAAAAAAAATTAAAATTCGCTGGGGATTATTTTGGGAAATATTTGTAACATTTTGTAACATATGCTGATATACTTACCAAATATGTAAAACAGAATGCGTACATTATTTCCATGGGCTAAGATTCAAAGCCGCTAAAATGATAGCTTAAATTACGTAGATCAAGTTATTAAGGTTCAGTAGCATTGATGTGCTGCTACAGATGTTGTGATTACCACGGGAAAAAATCAAGGCAGGAACCCCGTGGCCGGAGCCCGACACGCTGGTCAGACCAGATCCGCACAACACTTCACACCCAAGTCCACGAGGCCCTGCACGCCGCCGTTAGCAGATCCGGATGGCGCAGCATCGTCGTTTTTTTTCATTATAGCTTCCTAGAACACAGCGTCCTAGACGTCCACCGCTGGAGATGGGCCTTCCAGAACAGATATCTGGAGAATTTGGCCTACACTCGCCACGCTGGCCAGACGGCTTGGCGAGGATATGATGTCATGTTAATGACGAATTCATTAATCACAAATTGGTATTAGTGAAACCGGGACCGACGGCTTTACGTGCTCTCCAAAGCACAGGAACGGTGGTGTTGTAAATCTATGACAAATGTACGTCAGAAAAGTGTATTTCTTATTGGTACATGCCGGGGGGGTTTGAACCGACCTTTGTAGGATTTAAGGAACGCGTTCTTACAACCGAGCCACCATGCTAGTATAAATATATATCATCATTACAGCCCCTAGAACACAGCGTCCTAGACCCCCACTGCTGGAGATGGGCCTTCCAGAACATACATCTGGAGAATTTGGCCTACACTCGCCACGCTGGCCAGACGGCTTGGCGAGGATAAAAAAAAAAATATATATAATTTTGTAATAATAAAAAATTAGATATTATATCGGCTGTTAACATTGTTATTCCTAAATTTAGGGCAGAACTCAGTAGCCATGTTTTTGTTGGAATTTCCGTCGATACTATGTAAACTTTACCTTGAGGGTGGTTTACCCCCAGGCTTACTAATCCAACATGAAGGGTAAAACTCACGTGTTTCATATTCCCGGAATTATAAACTATTGGTTTTTTATCTACGTCGTTTTAAGTCCGGATGTTAGTTAAACATAAAGGGTTTTCAAGCATCTTACTATTAGTTTTAATTAAAACAAAAGGAAGCACGCGCTATATTGTTCACTACAAAATGCGGAACCGATAGACAACTACACGCAAAGACTCACAGATGTCATTAACACGAATGAGATGTAATTAGTTATCATTTATACCATCTGTATCTATCCAGCGTTGGGCTTAATTTTATTTCATGTACTATGCATCCATTTCAGACTGTTCCTTGCCAACAGCAGCTTTAACTATCAATTATACTTCGTTCACCTAGATTTTATTTAGAGTTACACCTAGAATTAGGTAAAAAAAAAGTAACAGAGATAATTCCAAGTATTCCTATGGACCATGAAACTAAAACAATACCAACAAGCAAACATCAGAATAACAAGAAGTAGAAATCTTAAACATAATCGATTGAGATTTAAATCACGCAACAAGCGTTAATGCTCATCTCTCAACTAGAACACTCTTTGAAGTGCGCTAAAGCGAGCATATGCGAAGAACGCTTTAAGCAACTGCTCGCACGCTCGTGACCGTTTACATCAACCGAAACGTTTACTCGGAGAATAAAAATTAAAAAAGGAAAGAAAACCAAACTATTAATAAAAATATTCACATACGATTTGTTCATGTGGCAGTGTGTCAAAAACACATCACAACTTTCTAGAACTTTTATAGACTTCCACTATTGGAGATAGGCTTTCCAAAATGTATTTCTGGAGAATTTGGCCTATACGCGCCACGCTGGCCAGACGGGTCAGCGAGGATTTCCCTATAGCAAAGCAATGCTGATTTGCTGCGCGAGAAATCTCACAGCCCTTTTGTCACACCGCCACTTTGACAATTCTATAAATTTAATTGTTAATCAATAACTACCTATTTATACCTACATAATTTTAAATTATCTTAACACAAGAAAATAATAAATAATAAATAAATATTTCCAGACAGGTTACACAGCGCCATCTAGTTTCCGTGGTAAGCTACGAGGCTTGTGATACGGAAACTAGATGGTTGATAAACTACATATTATACTTTTTTTTTGTAAATATATACATATTATACATATACCCAGACCGAGACAAATTATACAATGTACAAATCGAACCCACGACCTCCCGAGTTCACGGCAACGTTTGTTACCACTAGACCACGGAGGCGGTCAATCATCAAATAAAAGAAAATCTCCGAAAAAAATACTATTTTTTTCTTTTTCGGCACAGTTTTTCTCAAGTATGACAAGTTATGTCTACCCCGACCCACGTGAAAATGAAATTTAAATATTCACCGGAGGAAAGAATTATAGGAAAGAAAGGAGAATAAATATATCGATGTATTCCCTAAGGCATCGATGAGCTGCCTAAAATTGAGTTATAGGATTTCTTGGTTACTTTTTTTTCCCAAATACAAAGTTACTCGTTTATACATATTTTACACCGAAATTCTACATAAGTTTCTTGTTTAATATGTGTGTAATAAAAAAATGTCCACAACACAGCCCCTAGAACACAGAATCCCAGACCTCGACTGATGGGGATGGGCCTTCCAAAATAACTTTCAGGAGAATTTGGCCTACACTCTGCCTCTATCGTCTAGCGGTTAAGTCCGTGGATTTAGGCCTGGCCGGGTTCGATCCTGGACACAATAATTTGTTTGTGACATATCTCGAGTTTGGTACGCTTGTCATGATGGGACTATTGTAAAGTTAGCTAAATGTGAATCCGCTTCTTTAAAAAAAAAGCTCGGTTTCTGACCACAACGAAACGGATACGGTCGTGATGATACTTTTTTGGCCTACACTCGCAACGCTCTGGCCAGACGAGTTGGCGAGGCTTTGATGTCGATATTAATGACAATTTATTACAATTCCACAAGTATGGTATTAGTGGAACCGGGACCGACGACGGCTTAACGTGCTCTCCGTGGTTTTATAAATGTATGACAAATATATGGAAGATGTCACATTGATTTTATGGAAAGCTTTTTTACAACCACCGTACCTTTTTTATTTTTACTTTTTTATTTGTGCCAAATGACCAGCATTGCCATTCAACTTGGAGCATTTTAATATTTTTATTTTTGTTTTTAGTTGTATTTATAATTATTAAGTAGTTTTTTTAAATAATTAAGTTATATGTTTTTAAAGTTTAGTTTTTTTAAAAAAATATTTTGACTTACTTCCAATAAAAAATATATATTTGTTAATGACCAAATAAAAAAAAATGCTAATGAGATCGTATAAGGCATATAAGATTAGTCTTTAGGAATACAATGCTGTTAAACTACTGGCTGACTATACTATGGTCAGTGCTCTAAAGACCTCTATATCCTACCTCTCCATTCCGCAAACGAACAACATCCGCAAATTAGAATATGTGCATATACCGTAGTCATCAACCCTAGGCGTACATAGATTTGAGGACTCATACATCGGTCAAACGATAAAGATATGGAATGCTCTTCCAGCCTCTGTGTTTCCACTTTCCTGTAACCTGAAGTCCTTTAAGCAAAATCCATCTCCAAAATATGTACACGTAGGTATAGCGAGATTTACGAATGGGATCAACTACTGCCGACCAACATCAGGCCATCAATTATGCCGGCCTATCAAAATACTATTTTACACTCCATGCTAATAGAAATGGGAAAATAAATACACCAGACAGCATTTCACATCTTTAGCATGCGACACATATGGGTATAATTGTTTGAAGTTACGGATTTTTTTGAATTACCATTTCTAAAAACCACCACCACAGTAAACAATGTCCAAAGCATAATAATAAAAATACTACTTATATAATTTTATTTATATAAATAAATAAAAGAATGAGCGAAGATAGATTGACCAACCAGATATATAATGCGAAAGTTATGGGTAAACGAGGTTCTGGCAGACCAAGACTCACCTATCACATTCAAATAGCACAGCACAATAGCTAAAGGTGCATTAAAAAGTCATCGAAACAAAAGGGCGTGTATGAAGAGGTTGATGACTGTCGAAGAAGCAAAAGAGGTGTGTCGTGATCGTGACAAGTGGCGCTCAATTGTATCTGCCTACCCCGGAAGGGATTTGGCGTGAAGTATGTATAAATATTGTTTCAGATAAAATATGCAAATAATGATCAATTTCTAATCAAAACAAAGCTCCAATTCGGTTAAATAAATACAGTATTATTATACATCCCGCTGTGCCCTGTGATTGATTATTTCTATTATTACGTTTGGGTTGATCCGATATATGATCTGAACGATTGATGTTTTTTTAAACAATCCGATTACACGTGCAATTTGCATTTGCTAATATATATTTTAAAGCATTATAATTGATGAATGATTTTATATTTCTTTCGAATTTAACGTAACGTACGAGTCTAAGCTTAGTTTGTTTTACAGCCATACATTATTATTATGTAAATGTAAATGAGAATGACAAATAGAGAATAACATGAGAATGTAAGAACATACATTGATAATAACAAATATATAAAAAGTTTTACATGAGTCAATAGCAGAATTATTTCTCATACAGATTGTGAGTGACTCGCCGTACCCAGATAAACCTTAAAGGTTTTGTGGACGGCTGTATAATATTGTTGATGTATTTTTGTGTATCTTGAAAACAATAAATAAATAAAAAAATGTAAATGTAAATGAGAATGACATGAGAATGTAAGAACATACATTGATAATAACAAATATAAATATAAGTTTAAAAAGTTTTACATGAGTCAATAGCATAATTATTTCTCATACAGATTGTGAGTGACTCGCCCTACCCAGATAAACCTTAAAGGTTTTGTGGACGGGTATATAATATTGTTGATGTATTTTTGATTCAAATTTAAATGTAAATGGAAATTAAATGGATAGATAGAGCTTATAAATTTTTTTGATTCCTGATAAGTTACTGGGCGTGTTGGGGCAATATAGTGGTTGAATTTATTACTTACCTGCCTTAACTCGGTTGCTAAATCGATAACTAATTGATCTTGACTCTTCTCAAATTCTTCTGATATTTTTTTCTCATTTGGTTCTGCGGATATAGTGTTTATTATAAACTTTAATCTAAGATGACGTTAAAGTTTCCTTAAAGGAAGAGTTTACAGCATAGATATATGTATATTAATGTGAATCATGTGGTTTGTAAAATCAATATAATTTAAGTTTCTGTAAAACAACCTACCTTAAAAGTAAATCTTAACTAACAACATGATAAATCGCATAATTACCTTCCAGTGAATTAATTACAAATGTAGCCACAATTGTCCAAAGTATAAGAAATGATATCAGGCCAAGTTGACAGCACATACATCTAAATATCACAGATAAGGCAGGTTCATTCGGTTTTTTAACTTCTGGATATACACGAAGCCAGGATTGTGTTACCTACAAAATCAACAAATTATCATCAGGTATAGTTTCTTAGGTTGAACCCAAAAGCTATGGATAAATTGCACAGCCGAGAGCTTTTATTACTATTTGGCAAATTAAACTATTTGTCTAGTTGATATGTCTGTCGTGACGGGTTGTAATAACGCTTTTATTAATATTCAAAAGGTACGAGTTTTAAACCCCAGCATCTATCAATGAGAAATACTTTTCTTAAGTACATATGTCTTAGATTTATAATACAGTTTCCTTGCCTCGGAGAGCATGTTAAGCCGTCGGGCCAAATTCTCCAGAAATGTTCTGGAAGTTCAATTCCAATTTCAAACAGTCGAGCGGTAGAACTCTGTGTTATAGGGGCTGGGGTAAGGGTGCCTGGATAAAAAGAAAGAAAGTGTGCATAAATAATTATTACAGCCTCTGGAACATAGAGTCCTAGATTTCAACTGTCGAAGAAGAGCTAGATATTTCTAAAGAGTTTGACCTAATCTTACCACGCTGGCCATGTCGATTATTAATATTGATGCCGAACTTTAAAACGAATTATATTATTATCTCACAGTCCTCGTGCATTTCACGGCAGTTAGTGAAAGCAGCTTTGAGGTTGAGCACATACATACATATCTTCACGCCAAATACAGTAGTAGGCTGAGACAATTGAGCGCCACTTGTCACGATCATAAGGTAAGTAAGTAAGGTTGAGGTTGAGCAACTTCGCATTTACTATACTTACATGATGGTTTGCTTTTTCAACACTATAAAGAAGGTTAATTTTACTCTTTAAGCCATTATTACCACGACTATTAGTTACATTTTTACTAACATTTATATCTTGCATATTATTGTTATCTAGCTGTTTGTTATTAGTAATATACTTATTGATAAATGGAATAACTTTCACATTGGGTCTATTAAATTTTACCGCTTTAACATTGTTTTTATCATCTGATTCTGATATATTTATTTTAGTATCGTTGTTAACCGATTTTTCATCAAGAACGATTTCCTTTTGACATTCATAACCATTTAGATTTACCGTACTATCAATATCAATAACAAAACTTTGCTTTTTTACACTTTTAATTTTGGATTTAGTTTCATTTTTTTTATATAAAGGTTTTACGAATATTAGTTTTCTATTAAATATTTGTTTCATTTCGAGATGTTGTGTTGTTGATGGTAACTTGGGTAATGAACTTCTATGGCCAGGTATTTAGAGTTACTTTGCATGTTTGTAAAGTTTTAATTGGTAACTTCCTGAACCTGTTCGACTTTGAAGACCGCAGGACCATTTCCAAAAGCTTGTGTTTAACGAATTTCTGTTACGACTCTTGTACCTACATTCATTTTAAGCAAATAAAATCTAATATATTGAGCATACAGTATTTGGTTGGGTTTGGTCTTATGTCCGTCATCTGGTTTGCTAACTAAAACCATGGGTTCACTTAACGGCAAACAAATTTTGTAAGTGTCCTGATGATGACTGTTTAGGTGTGAATCTGTCAACTGGATTAAAAGGGTTTAACGCTATTTCATCCCTCTCGCTCGCACAATATAATAATAATAATAAATTATTTATTGTACAAAACCAAAACAAGTGTAGGTATATAGGCGAGCTTAATGCCGTAAATGCATTTTCTACCAACTAACCTTTCTGACTGAGATATGTAATAAGCAGAAGTAAAATTATAGTTAAAATTATTTATTACTATATAAAACACACATTAATTACAAACATATATATTATACATAAATAAATGTCCTACATAAACAAATAAATATAAACCTAAATATAAAATACATACATATACGCATAAACATAAAAACTCAGAAACTTATTTTTTTTTTACAGCTGAAAGGAAATGTTGAGTGGAGGAGGCGTTGAAGAAACGTCTTAGAATACGGGTGTAAGTCTATTTATTTCTAGAAAATAATTTTAGGGACACTTTAGACATTTGACTTTCATATAGGTACCTAATTGTAGACAGAGAATAAAAGCAAAAATATTTATAAACTATTTTATTAAAACAATTGTATGATTAATTTATTAATGTAAAGGAAGGTACAATGATTTAGAAAAAACTAAATTATTAATTAAACAAAATCTAAATTTAACCCAAAAAAATAATAATAATACATAAAAAAAATAGCTCCTTCAAATCGCTGTCTTGTGGCATGATGCCCAATACACTAGCAGCATTTCCCCTTTGAATTATGATACTTAATTTTTGGGAGAAAAAACTGCCAGCCCTATTGTCACCAGAGACGTAACTATTGCAAATCGTTTAATATTTTCGACGCTTGCTGATCTGCGCTTGTTCCCCTGCAACACCAGCTCTAACAGAAGTTCATTGACGGTGGGAAGGGGCTAGGGAATCCCAACAGGTAAAATCCCATACCATTGACCCAATCTCCAAGGAACTAATGTCATTCCGTCTGGACGCTTGCCATCGTCTCGACTCAGACCGGTTGGTTCTAAAATAGATGGGATCGAGACAACTGCAAGCGTCCTACGAATGAGGTTGTTAATGGCGCTGTGACGGAAAAAGCGACCCTCACTTTTGGAACACGACAGCCCGTGGTGACCAAGCTCATCGACATCTTTGCCACATGGACAACGATGTGGTTCACACACTTTTATGCTCAGTCGTAGGCATACAAATATGCGTAAGAAGCTATTTTATAAAAGAGTACCTAATTTTTCGAGGGAAGTGCGTTTATCCAATGACCTGCACAATGATCCGATACCGCTAAGAGACGTGCGTGATCCCTCATCGATACAAATGAGTTCAGTAGTGATTGATGATCATGTTAAACCATAGGTAAATCCCACAACCTTTGTACTTTTAAGTTGGCAGGAAGGTCTTCGCCCGGACAAGCCAATTTCCAATGTAAATAAATACATTTTAATAATATTTAATTTATTTGTGATATTTCTCGAGTTTGGTTCGCTAGAGACATCGACGAGCTTGCCACTTGTCATGATTGGCATATAGTAAAGTTGGCGAAATGTGAATCCGCTTATTTAAAGCGTGGTTTCTGACCACCCCGAAAGAGAAACGGTCGTGATGATACATTATTAATTTCAATAAATTTATTATTAAAAGGAGAAGCGAAGAGAACAACTGTGTGTGTTTTATAGGTTTAAAAATAAATATAAACTAAAATGACATTGAATTTCCGTTCTCGTATTAAATTGGAAGTAAGACCAAATATTTTAGGTTTCAGTGAAAATTCAATTTCAGAAACGTCTTTCGTTTGTCAATTTTTCTACCTGTACGAGTATTTCGTGTTCGAATATTTTAAAGATTTGATATCTATTGAATTTTTAAACTAGGTGCTATGCTTTTTCCTAATCCTGATGTGATTTTCATCGGGATACTGTAAATGACTTATCTATATTAACGTTTTAGCCATGTTCTACTCTGATACATCTAACTAATCACCGGAGGCAGTAACAAGACAACTCTTATCCCGGACTAACTTTACAAATACACTTCGCTTGCTACGAGTAATATACGAATACTACTATACACGTATATATAGTATAATTTTGCTTCTGCCCCTCATTCATTCATTTTGTCTTAGGTAAATAATCATTAACCTATTGGTTTTCACTTATTTATTATTATTATTATTCTTTTACTTTTGCTAGTCACAGTTCAATTGCACTATTAATTTAAATCTAATAACTATATTTTACTCTTATTTCTGTTTTAATTGTATTGTCTAAATAATATAAAATCTCTTTGGCTTGTGTTCCACTATTGCTACTTTGTTTAATATAATAAGCTGTGGTTTTTTTAAAAATAAATAAATAAATAAAATAAATAGATATAAAAATGTCTTGAAGGAGTACATAACACTATAAATAATGAGGCTATTAGCAATGAGCAAAACCTGCGCGAGGGCCTACGCTGATATTAACGATAATTGTGCGTGAAATTGTAGAAAAATGATAAAATAAATTTAGGATATAAATGAAGAACAAAGAATCACACTTCTAGCTGATATTCAGATTCTTTTACTGTTTTCGCTGCTCGAGAGTGGAACAAGCTTCCACTAAGTCATTAGACGGGCGCCTTCAATAAATGTGTTTAAAATTCTACTCATTACTCACTTTTTAAATAAACAAAATAATTTGTCATGATAGCTACAAGTACCTATGCATTATAATATTTATTTATTTTCTTAACATATTATCGTAAATGATTGTACCTATGTAATATAATACGAGTATCTATCTATTAGTTGTGTTTATATATTCATACATAATATATATATTTATGTTTATTATATATATTATTTTAATTATACATCATAGAAGTATTTATGTAATAGTATTTAATTATTCTTAAGTAATTGTATGTATCTTAATGCACCCGCAATCCTCTGCCACACTCCCAAAGGTTAGCTGTTATAAAATGCCTTCTTCGCCATTGTACACTACTTTTTTAGTTATTTTGTGCAATAAAGAGTTTATAAATAAATAAAATCAGATGTTTTTTTTTTATACTAGCACGACGTGTGCGAGGTCCGTGAATGTTAGCAACTAGAATCAGACACTCATGACTGACAACAGTCTCCAACACTATGTCGACTTGACTGGGTTTGACGGCAATTCGAGCCTGATCCCGAAACGTGTGGATACACTTTACTGTGTTTATCGACAAGAACGGTGGATTCTTCCCCGCCCCGGCAAACTGGGCAAATTATCATCATCAGTCCGCCTACCACCTATTAAGTAAAGTTTAAGAGTTAATGACATCTTCATATGAACAACAGGACTTACCCCAAAGCAATCCACGTATCCACGTGTGTGATGGCCATCCACCTCGATCAAACACTAGATTTGTTGTGCAAATTTATAGTATATGCACCACAAGCTTTATTAGACACGCACAAATAGTTGAGATCACTAATATTCACCAAAAGCATTCGATTTATGATTTAAAATTAATAAAAACAAACGCGAGGCATGAGTCGGTGCGGTTGAAAATAATAATAATAATAATATAAAAATTTCCAGACAGGTCACACAGCGCCATCTAATCTCCGTGGTAAGCTACGAGGCTTGTGTTACGGAAACTAGATGGTTGATGAACTACATATTATACTTTTTTTTTTGTAAATATATACATATAAACACACAGACCGAGACAAATTATACAATGTACAACTTGCCCCCGGTGGGAATCGAACCCACGACCTCCCGAGTTCACGGCAACGTTTATAACCACTAGAACACGGAGGCGGTCTTAAAAATTGCAACAGATATGGCTACTTGATCGTCATCGGCCCGTAGCTCGTGACGTCAGTCGCAAACGTTTTGAATGCGTTGTTACTGAGAATTGAACCTGCTACCATGCGAGGCCGCAACAACCAATGACTACGTTCAATGACTGTGGATATGCAAGTGCTAAGAAGTTCTTTAAAGAACTGTTTAAGCGGCTGGTTAATGCTGTATGTGACAAGAAGGCTGGCAGTTTTGTAACGCAGCAAATCATCATCGTTGTGCAGCGGGGGAATGCTGCAAGTGTTCTTAGCACACTGCCTTATTAAAAATCGTGGGTGAATATTTTTATTTGTAGTCAAGTTTTATTTATATATTACATCGAATCACTATCACTAAATATTATAGAACAAGTCCTCCGCCGCGTCTGTCTGTCTGTTCGCAATAAACTTAAAAACTACTGCAACTATGTTCATGTTTTCGCCAATGGATTGAATGGCTCTCGAGAAAGGATTTAATATATAATATGTTAAGTTTTTAGAAAAAAACGATATTTTTTAGAAAAAAGAGGCCCTCTGGGATCTTTCAACGTAAACGCTGCCTAAACCCTTTGAGATATAACAAAATAATGTATTCTGAAATTGTGTATCTTATATTGTTCTACAGAAAAGTCCGCGATGGCATATGTCTAACTCTTAAGGATAATATACCATATCCATTTTAATACCTACTTGAAAAAAATAGCAATTAGAAAGCGGTAATTGAAAAGCTTTTTTCTCAAATACGGTATAAATCGTTATATTTTTTCCCTTTACACCATGCAAATTAAATGGATATAGCAAACTCAAAATAATGCGCAACGAAATTATTTTTGTGTCGCCGTTCACACGGGCAAAGCTGGGTAAAACAGCTAGTATAATATATTTATAATATTTATTATATATAGTATAATATATTTTTTAAAACATAACACCACGTCTTGTCGTCTACTCCGGTGACAAGAGGGCTGGATCTTTCTTCGCCCAGAGATTGCAATTCAGTATTGCAATTCAGCGGGGAAATGCAGCCAGCGTTCTTGCCACCATTCCAGGCGGACGGGACTTATATCCCTGTCCTTAATATTAATATTAATTTTATTTTATATGTTGTAACAATTTTTTTGAAATAAATGTTTATTTATATATAATATATTTTTGTCTTCCCGACCATGAATCGAACGTTTCATAATCAACATCACGGCCTGGTGTCTTTCTACATCTAGATGTAGCCATGTAAATAATACTCCTGCTACATGAATCGCTTCAATCTACTTAATATTGACGAGTCATCATAAGCCCGCTTTCAGAATTACCTGTTAATTTTCGTTATACATTGCGTGATATTTTGAGCCAAGCTTGTATTTAGTTTAATAAAACACGCTATGTACTGCAAAAATTCAGTACCTAGCGTAAACATAATCAGCAATTCTGATCGCGGACTTAGTGATACAGCAGTTTGCAAGTTTAAATTGAGTTCGTGCGGTTAATCATTCAACACCAGACAAAATATATACAGTTTATTTAGTTAGAAAATCAGTTTTACCAGTAATAAGCACTTTAAAAAAAAACATTTATTTACTTTCCAATAAATATACTTTTTAAATATTCCGTCAAACTAAATATAAATACAAATACACATATCGTTTATTACCACTGTTTAGGCGCCTGAACTTATGTTACTATAATAAATAATACAGTTCACATTTAGGTATCGAAGGCATAATGTTAAGTTCAGGCGTCGGGGTCTATATCTCGCAAGTGGTATTTCAGAACCGTAGTATATAAGGCAAATCGAATTGTATTAAAGTTGTCTTCGTTTGAACATCAAGTTTCATTTCAAGACCACCTATACCCCGGTAGAGATTCGTTCAACCACAAAATAATGTTGTTTCGTTATGGTGAACACTGTCTTCTGCATGAGCTGTACTGTATAACAGAAGAAAGTATCTTCCAATAATAATCATACAAAAAAATGTAAGAGGTGACACAAATAGCAAGTAAAGTATAGTATGTACGTGTGTGTGTGTGTATATGTGTGTATGTATGATGACAAGAGACATGACCATGACCAGGCGCGGGATGTGCGTCGGTTTCTGCAGAGAATATAATGTTGCGCCAAAAGGGTCGAGACGATGGGGACCCACCCGCAGCCAAGGAGTTATCAAAGTGACTCACGGAAAGGTCTGGAGATAGGAATCCAAAAAAAATTTTTTTTTATCGTTTTAGCCTCGCTTTATATTACTCACATCACATTATCATAGCTCTTAGAACACAGAGTTCTAGACCTCCAGTGTTGAGCCTTCCAGAATTTTTTGGAAAAATTGGCCTACGTCCGTCACGCTGGCCCGACGGGTTGGCGAGAGTCTGATGGCAATTGTTAATAATAATTTATTAACGATTTTACAAGTTGGTATTGGTGGAACCGGGCTTAACGTGCTCTCCGAGGCACGGGAACGATGTTGTAAATCTGTGACGAAAGTATTTCTTATTCCGGGGTTAGAACCGTGAAATTTTATGGATTGGAAAGCGTTCTTACAATTTAGCCACCACCGCTTATTCTAATAATTTTAATTTTAAAAATCTTTTATTTGAAATTAAAATTTCCAGTTTTATATGAACATGCACTGCTACTCCAGCTGATGATTAAGTATTTATCGTATTATATAATATACGATTATGTTTATTTTTTATTTTAATTCCTTTTTTACTATCGTAAGATAAAATGTAAACGCGTTAAATATTTACTGTATCGGGACGTAGGCATAATATATTTATAGGATAGTAGTTATTCGATCCGTGTGATTGTGAAGGACACACGATTCCCACAGCCTTTGTGTTTCATAAAAATAAGGATTTATCCTAATCCCCTTAGCGACTATCATGAAAGCGTCTCCTTTGACCAATAGGAAAATTGTATTCTTGTATTCTTCACAAAGCGTCAAAAGCTTTGCCACATTTTTTCTTTAAGCTCAAAACTACGTACCGGGTTATACGGTTTCTTATGGCCAGTAAAACTGAGCCAAAACCGCAACTTATATTTATAATCTACATAAAATTAAATACCTGCCTTAAATACTGCCTCCGTGGTCTAGCGGTTAAGTCCTTGGATTTAGACTCGGAGATACCGGGTTCGATTCCTGGTCGGGAAACAAAAAAATATTTATTTATGTAAATGTATCTATTTACATAATATTTAATTTATTTGTGATATTTCTCGAGTTTGGTACGCTGGAGACATCGACGAGCTTGCCACTTGTCATGATTGGCTTAAAGTAAAGTTGGCTAAATGTGAATCCGCTTATTTATAAGCGTGGTTTCTGACCACCCTGAAAGGGAAACGGTCGTGATGATACTTTACCTATAGATTAAACTTAATAAAAAAATTAACTATCTATAATTTAAAAAAAAACCTTCAGAGACGTACCTATAACTAAAGACTAAATCTAATAAAAATCTAAGGACCCAGGCGCTGCTGCATTACAAGCAGAGAACCTCAAGCGGCGGAAATACACTCAGCTTATTGGGAGATGTGTTTTTGCGCCGTTTGGAGTTGAAACTCTCGGGCCGTGGGGACCAAGTGCACATGAAATTTTCAAGGCGTTGTCAAAACAGCTCGTCAACACCTCGGGTCGGGAGACAAAAGCGCTGGGCAATATTTGGGCCAAAGGATCAGCATTGCCATTCAACGTGTCAATGCTGCCAGTATTCTTGGTACTTTGCCCATTGGCAGCGATTTGGAGCAAGTTTTTTATTTATAAAAAAAATATTTGTTTTTTGGTTTTTTCTTCATTTTAGTTTTTAGTTGTATTTTTATTTATTAATTAGGTTTATTTTTATTAATAGTCATTTATCTTTTAAAATGTAAGTTTCTATTTTATTAATATTTTATTTCATTTTTTTAAATCATTGTACCTTAATTCCTTCGAATAAAACCTATAAACTTTAAAAATAAAAAAAATAAAAAAAATAATAAGTAAGTATACTTTTTAATACTATGTAAGTAAATATAATATTTAAAACAATGTTAGCATCATAGTTCTACATTTCGATAAGAACTTTTTTATGGTAAAACTTGGCGACATTAGAGAAATTATTTTGCGCAGCCGCGAAATTATAGATTTTCTCGCGCCAATTTTTGACGGAAGAGGGAGCGTCATCTGTCAAAATAATAATACCGGTGGCAAAATCGCAAAACAATGTATTTTATTTATTATTTTAATGTAAATATACAATAGAATGTTATATATTATTTTACTAAATAGTAAGTTGTATATCGATAGAGTTTTATGTGCCGTTTCGCCAAATGAATGTCCTGTTTTTATCCTATGAAAGGTACGTATTTGTTTTGCCGTTGTACAAAGTTAATTTATTTTGTTGTTGAGCAAGTAACATAGTATTGCTTTTAATATTAAATAATATAAAAAGTATTTAATTAACTACAGGCTATACATATTATATATACATATTAATTATATACAGGCATAGCACGATTAGATACTTACTAATTGCACAAAAGTCTATTAACGCTAATATCTATTCGCACGTAAGTAATGTAGGCGTTTCTAATTTAATTTTCATGCATTTTTTTCCGTAGGAACAAAAACCGATAGCTATATACTACAAGTAAACACAAAATCACTAAAGTCTCGCCAGTAACCTTCCATTAGAATATCCATAAATCTTAATAAGACTAGATGATTTAAATTTGGGACAATGTTAATTAAAGATGACGAGATGTCTACGAATATTTGGAGCGTACACCTTCAGGCTCAGCAGGAGGCACTCCACATGCCTCCTCTTGGCTTCCCTCATCCTAACAATAACAATAATCCTCCGGCTGTACACCTCACGACACTCCGACCATCTAAACAGTCAAACAAATATCGGTGACTTTGACTACCGTCCGGGCGTTTTCCTCAGAGGAAAATTGCCAAACGAAAATAACTCTTATTGCAACTTTCAATATGGTCTACCAGAGAAACTCAATTGGAACGCCATTACAACCTATCCATCCCCCGAAATGGGAGTTAAAGGGCCTTACAAAGTAATTTATAACGCAATAAAAGCCACTGCTTATGCTAATCACACAAGATATAACGCTGTAACATATGCCACACAAGCGACTCCAGAATTTATATACCACATTGTAGAAATTGCTAGATATTGGGATGGACCTATAAGTCTGTCTGTGTTTGTACCAAGTTATGAATTAGATGTAACGATGCAAATTTTTAAGCATTTATGTAGATGTTACTATGGCATGTCTAAAGTCTCTCTGCACCTATTTTATCCAATTCAAGTTCCTCCGAAAATAAGAACAAGAGAGGAAGTTATAATGAGTTACGTGATACCAGAACCTGCGACCAAAACGAGTAATATATCTGCAGAAGATGTTTATAGACATAAATTGGAGAACTATAGAAATTTAGACAAACTAGATAACAAGACTAGGGCTGAATATATACTCCAAGTACGACAAAGTAAAGCTAGAAGAATAATGAAGCGATTAAAAGAAAACAAACAATTAGCTCCAAATATAGATTTTGTCGACTGCTCAGGTCCTGAGAATTTTGATATAATCACATACAGAAAGGATAACAATATGTTATATCCGATAAACGTGGGAAGGAATATCGCTAGAAATGCGAGCAAAACTAACTATTTCATAGTTTCCGACATTGAAATGGTTCCGAGTGAAGGATTAGCTGGGAAATTTCTCACAATGGTTCGGGAACTTATGGGTGTTAAAAAGAGAGAAGAGGGATGTGTATTCGCTAAGTCGGTCTTTGTTGTACCTTTATTCGAAGTGGAAAGAGGAGAGGAGATCCCGAGGGACAAAGACACGTAAGTTGACAAATGATACCTACACAATAGTTTTCCTAAAAATACCACCTTAGAGATATTATTTTCGCATTATATTTCTTATCTATTCCAATACCTTTTTGCTAGGGCTAGTATATCATCGCGGCTTATCGAAGATTATATATCAAGAATTTCACGAGTATGTGTATGTTTCTATTTATACAAGTGTTACTGAAGGATGAGATTCGTCCCTAACCTCAGATAGGTAGGGATTGAAAAACGGGCCATTCACGAAATTTACTTTGATGTAGGGTGACGTTAGATTATTAGGTTAGCTTAGGTATTAGGCTATTTTTGGGCGAGATCTAAAGGGAAAAATACATACTTGTTTGCGTTCAAATTACGCTTTACTTCACATACAATTTGGGTCTCTTATCCAATAATATGTATAATTAATTTATTAAGTATTATATGTAGAAGGGCGTTAAAGCAGCTACGAATTTGACGTATTGTTTTCTTATAAACCATAATATATATTTAGTAAGCATTTTAAATTATAAACGGTTAATGTCTGTACTGACAATCTGGTCCACAAGTTTAAGGTCCCCCTCTGCGTCTTCCAGGACGTGGTCTCCACTTCACCGTTCATCGGTTTTGCAATGGACTTGTTAGGCCCATTGTCACTTTAGCAGGCCTATTCACTTACTTAAGCGCAAACGTTATTCAATGGAATCCGTATCCGTTTTTTGACGAAAACTCTCACGTAAATAACAAAATCTATTAATAACGTTTGATAATTGTTGACGGGTGCAGCTTGCTAGTTTTGAAAGCTCATCTGCCCATCTGGCTCCGTAGCTCTCTCCAACGTGATAACTAGCTATAAAAAGAGAGAGAGCGAGAGAGCATGCTCGGTATTTTTCAAAAAGATAAGATCCGAAACGTCAGAAAACCAAAGTTACCGACATAGCTTTCAAAATATATATATAGCTGAAGTGTCAAATGGCCGAACATGTCTGTCACAAAACCAGTAGTCGGGTTCTGGAGTGGAGACTACGTACTGCAATATGCAGAGTGAACGATCTTCCATTAGATGGATAGGTGACCTGAGGACGGTGGGGGATGGATGAGAGCGGCAGGAGATTATGTGAAATGGCGATCCTTGGGGCAGGCCTATTTAGGTATGATATGCGAGGTGAAAGTAATGAAGTTTCCAAAAAATATTCTAAATATTTTTTTTATAATGAAATGTTTACTTTCAATTAAATTAGACATCTCCAATATTTAGGGTAGGTACTTGCTATCTGGGTAAGGTTCTATTTTTACGCACTGTTTAATCATTGTCTTGTATAAAAATATAAGTATTCAGATGAAAGACGTAATCTGAATTTAAATCTAGTTTACTGTTTCCATTTTAATTTAAAACATCCTAAATGCAATCAGTTTTATTGCAAGCAATTGTAGGCGTTTACTGCGCATTTACTTATTTTAGAAGCAATAAAGTGAGATTATTATTTTATTGCTACTTCAGGCTGAGATCAAGAGTTATTACTTGGAATTCTATTTCAGGTCAGGAAGCATTTTATTTTTCAATGTTGAACATTTTAAATTTCTTCGCCAATGTTATGATTATCAAAATAGTGCATTTATTTCTTTACTGTCAGTTTTTGTCAAATTTGCGAGTTTATCCGAGCATAGCCAGCCTTACGTCAAAATTACACAGTATTATGCCAATATCAACTCTAATAGGTAACTACATAATATTGCAATTATATTGGCTCCATATTGTATAAATGTTTTTCTTTAGCAAGATTTATACCTTATAACAAGCCACTATTACTATAACTACTACAAATTCATTGTCGCAGAAATCTTAGAGCTGTCTTTCTGCCTTTTTTCTGTTATAAACGAGCCTGCGACACCGAAATAGCTCAAGAGATATTTGCCTTACTTTCTTCGTTTCACGACAAATCCCTTTGTTTCGGATTTTTGTAAAGTTATTTTGCAGTTATCGCTACAAATTTATAAAACAGTCTCCCTGTTTATTTATTTATTTAAAACTTTATTGCACTATGTACGAGGGGCGAGCTTAATGCCGCTAGACATTCTCTGACAGCCAACCTTTAGGACAATAAAAAGTATAAATTAGATCAAGGAGCAGATGCGATGACGTATTTAAGACTGATCATTATTAAATAATAACTATATCTATCAATAATATATATACGACATACTAATAGTACTTACATACACAAGTTGTTGTTAACATAACACAAGCGTCTACCAGATCTTCGTTCAAAAACTCGTCCATCTAAACCGTCTAAATAGCTCCCAACAATGTTGATAAGTGTATAATTTTATGTATTTATTAGTATATTGATATTATGTACTTTTACATTATGTTAGAATTTATAATTATGCTGTTCAATTTATATATAACTATTAATTTTTCTTTTATATCACCTTTAATTGTTCTAATTTGTTCCCAAGTTTTGGTAGTCAAAAATCTGTCTAAGGGCATTAAGTCCGCCTTTGCACATTAGTAGCAATAAAGTTATTAAATAAATAAATAATTATTGTCATCGAAAACATATTTTTTATTAAATTTAATACTTTGTTACCATACTTTGTCTAATAATTTGTTTATGCGTTAGGCTAGTGCGTATGATAGCAGCTAAACGTGCGTCGTATTTTCACCAGAAGACTTGTGCTCACTGTCAGAGGTTTCCTGCTATGCAATCTTGGATACTGCGACCATCACCCCAAGGTATAGAGGTAAGAATACAACTACAATAAATACTTGTAAGTTTAAATAAATTATTATTATGGCTATTAAAGAAATAGTCTTGTTAAATTTTAATATAATTACAAGAACAGAGTAGTAATATAATATTGCGACAAATTGCCGTTAATGACTGGAAGTAGGCAGCCGTGGCCTCATTATTTTCCTATTCCGCTACCGTGAGCTTAACTAACTGAATTATAGCTCCAACTTACACTCTACATTGAGATAATGAAGAAGTTATCTTTCAGTAGAAGTACAAGTTATGGTCTGATCACCAAACTTATATATTAGGACTACGAGTATATTCAGCGATACAAATAATGACATACCTAACATTTTTACAACTAGTCTAAGGCCGCGTTAATGCTAGTTTTATCGTTAAACATTTTTATTCTTCAAACAAGATATTGAGAGTTCCACTGAAACCTTGATGGTTCCAAAGACTAAGAGAACGTAGATAAAAAAGATAATTAATATACCACGTGAAACAAGGGTAAAGCTAATACAAAAAAGTGATAGTATTGGCACGCACTATTGACACCATAATATGATTAGCTGTTCGCAATATCTTTCCAGAGACTCAATGCCAGGCACTTTATTTTATTGCCACTTATAGATAGTTAATTTTGTCCGCTTTATATTGGTTTTCAAGTTTCAAGACTAAGTGGTGTTCCTTTAAAGTCTGTAGGAAAATTTAATTACGAAACGAGAATCTTGTTTCTCGTACATTTTGAAGTAAGTTACCTTACCCAGTCTTTTACCTTAGCCTGTCGCTTCCGATAATAATGTCTGATATGTTTTTAACTAGGTTTATTTTATTGCTAGATAGTATAGTCAATAAATGTAACTTTCAAACTTAAAATAATTAGAAGATCCTTATTGTTTACATAATTGTCTTCGTCGTCATATTTTTTTCGTTTTATTTCTCTTTATTTTTTTATCTTCTGTTTAGTAACTTTATTTTATATTCTCTGTTGTTTTATCAAATTATTACATCTTGCATTCTTTCCTTCTACTTTTTCATCATAGTTTTTATAATTTTAACGGGTCTTACGCGACTTACCTTACAGACATATTTCTTCTGACGTTTCAGCCAAGTTGCATTGGCCGTGGTCACATATTGGTCGAAACATATTGATTACTGGGATCCACGATAAAGATAGCTTATAACCTTCCTCTCGATTGAAATTTTTGTGTTTCTTTATTTCGATCGCTTCAAGTACTATTCTAGGGTAATAGTAACGTTCGGTGGAGAGTTTCTTTGGGTCATGCAGCTCAACCTTATGGTTTGTGCCACTATCCATTAGGTGTTCTGCTATTGCTGATTTGTTTATTTGGCAGTTTTTTACAGCTGCATATAGCAGCTTTGTTCCTCTCGGCTATCGTGCGCTTAGTTTGGCCAATATATGAACTCCCACAGCTGCAGTCCACTTTATATACGCCAGGCGTTTGGAAAGGAATGACATCTTTTGGGGAGCGTACGTGTTTTGCTACTTTGGAGAACGGGGAGTACACAGCATTGATGGATAACTTTTTGAAAGCTGTACCAATTTTATCTGTTACTCCTTTAAATTCTCCTTTGTCTCTAAGGTAAATTGCGTAAAGACCTGTTAAAATTATAAAAACTATTATAATTGTGAGCAAAAGTTTAAAAACTTTTTCATCTTCTATATATTTAAATTCGGTAGTTAGCACATACCGAGTATCTTATTGTTTATTATTGGTATTGTTTTCAAATAAATAGTTTGTTTTAGCCAATGGTTATATCTAAAAGAGAGTATCCTTATCATCGCTGGGAGCCTTTATATTTCGGGACACACAAGGACCCGTGGTACAACGAAATTATGTCCTGGGAGGGAAGACAAGACAAAATGCTGCAGGTAACAGTTAAAACCAAATTGATTCAGTAAGAGTTACAAAGATTTTCCTGGAATTCCTCTCACATATTTCACTGCATAAAGCTCAGTCCAGAATCCGTCCTTGATAATGTTTGTGAAATCAATTGCAGAGTTGTTAAAACAGTGTAATAAAAATGATATCAGACTGGCTGATTGCCACGATGCCTATTTAAAAAAATATATTTTGAAACAATATACTTCAGTAGCAAAATGGAGATCTAGGACTTTGTGTTTTATGATTATAATAAAGCGCCGACTTTAGTTCTAGAAGCGACATATTTAAATACAATTTCTAGTCTATTCTATATTCTGTGGCGATACACAGGAATAATAAACTTTTCAGACGGTAAGTTTTCCCTTGTGAATGGCAAATTGTGCATGGAATAACTTTCATGCGAATAACACACAGTTTGAAGTTTTACATTATATTCAGCTTCACTGTGTCGATTTGTTTTAAACTTTGCACAATACCAATCAAAAATAGTTGTCTGAATAACTA
The DNA here is from genome assembly GCA_910589645.1 of Tinea semifulvella. NCBI lineage: Eukaryota > Metazoa > Arthropoda > Insecta > Lepidoptera > Tineidae > Tinea > Tinea semifulvella. The sequence goes on along the minus strand of OU342592.1, from coordinate 11,741,913 downwards.
CAGCATGAGATAGGCTGTACTTACCTAACCCTTATATCAAAACCGCCACAACCTTTCTCAACTTCTTTTCTTCCAGTACGTGATCTTTTATCAACGTTATCTATTAACTTCTACCAGCAAATTTCTATAGGTCCATCTCGCGGGGTGTCATGCCATTCTGCGTCTTCTTGTACGTGGTCCCAACTCTAAAACCAGACTATTTCATAGCTCAATATTGCTACTTTAGTTAGCTTATTTTAAAAGTCACTATGGTTTGGTTCCTATTCAATATGTTTTGTATTTTTTAGATCTTGTACTTTTTTGTAGATAGAAGAGTATTCTTTAAATTATGGTCGATTTCTACAATAATTATTATTCTATAAAACTAACACTTTCTTTCTGTACAGATAAATTTTTGATTATATATATTTATATGTATGTATATTTTTATATACGATATGCTGGTAACATCTTTTGTACCATTTATCTAATACCTACTACAATATTCTTCTTTTTATTTTAAATACTATATAAAAAGTATTCTCCTGGTGGGGTGAGGAGTAGAATAGTGAATGACGTATCATAAAAAAGAGGTCTATTTTAAACCAGATAACCTAAAAGATAATATGATTTATAACATAATAATACAATTTATATCTAATAATATTTTTTAATTTATTCAAATGTAAGAAATGGTTGAAGAACATGCATTCTTATTTGAATAATTTACTGAGAAGTTATCTTTTTAACCCAGCATAATGATGAACACTGAACGAATCAATAACTATAAAATTTTCATTGTGATTTAATGTTAAGAAAAAATATTTATTTTAATTCTCTGTTTTGAAACAAAGGCTTTGTTCTTCTCAGATGTTAGAACTATGTCTATTGGACTATCGACTGATGGTAATCGATGGCGGTTTCCTTTGTCACGCCGCTGTCACACACACGCCATCCATCAGCGCAAGACCTATGCGAATAAACAAGAAGAACTACGGAAAAATATTGAACCGACTTAAACACAAATACGGGGACAAACCACGGTGCAAATTGAAATAGATTTTAGCTTTTAAGGAAAAATAGATTTTAAGTATATTATATTATATTATATTATATTATATTATATTATATTATATTATATTATATTATATTATATTATATTATATTATATTATATTATATTATATTATATTATATTATATTATATTATATTATATTATATTATATTATATTATATTATATTATGACCGTACGCACCGACGCCGGCGCCCGGTCGGTCTAGAACTGTAAGCGACCTAAGGTTACTTTTCCACCAGGGAGATAAAATATATGCTTGAAAAAATAAGTGTACTATTTTCGCTCATTTTTATTGCAAATCTTAGTTATTATTATTATAAATCACAAAAATGCTAAAGTGTGCTTGTGTTGTCCATTAACAGCTCTATTCAGTAAAGTTTCCCTAAATTGGGTCTAGTTAAATCTCTTTCCTGTCACTCACTACACACTCAGTACACTATCACTCACATTTTAAAACCCATTTATCACCTAGTTTAGGCCGACGAAAGTTTAGCGAAATGTTTATGTAAAGCTATGTATAATTATATATTTTTATCAGTAGACAAATTCTGTTTATTTAAAACCTTTATTACAATTATAAGTTAACTAATATACCAATTATTCCGAGGTGTTGACGAGCTGTTTAGACAACGCCTTGAAAATTTCCTATGCACTGGGGACCAACCCCACGGCCCGAGAGTCTCAACTCCAAACGGCGCAAAACACATCTTCCAATAAGCTGGGTGTACTTCCGCCGTTTGGAGTTCTCTGCTTGTTATGCAGCCTGGGTCCTTAGACAAAGACAAAGAACATGTGGGAAGGCGCCAGGGTGTCCACACAGGTGGCAAAACCACACAGGTGGCAAAACCACACTAAAGACAAACACATGGTACAAGGGCCCGACGAACGACGTCATTGAGGCTGGCGGGCCTTGGGATGCGACCTATGCTTGCTGCAGGAAAGGCCGTGGTGACCGAGTGCCCCGACGTTGTTCACACATTGACAGCGATGTGGAACAGTGCAAAGAGCTAAAATAAATTAATACAATTACAAAAAAAAACCTTAGAAACAAAAATAAAACATTGATGGTTTGAAATGTGCGAGAACTATTATTTCCAACGATAAAACAGACGGTATATTAAATAATCCACTGGCTTTCTTGTGCTAGAAGTGCTGGCCGCATTCCTCAACACGCGGCTCTCAACGACATCATCCGAATGGCTCTTGTCACTGCTGGTGTACCCGCAATCTTAGAACCATGGGATTGTGCAGAGCGATGGCAAGAGACCCGACGGAATGACTGTTGGGCCGTGGAAACTTGGCAGGTCTCTGGTGTGGGATGCGATGTGACACATTAGCTCCATCTCACATCCAGGCGACCCCGTCAGGCCCGGGGAGAGTGGTGGTTTCTGCGGAGAACCTCAAATTACGCAAATACACCTTGGTACCGGTTACAAATTTGTGCGTTTGGGGTCGAGACCATGTTTAGCGAGGCGCTTGGCCAAGAAGTTGTCAAAGCGGCTGACAGGATTTTTTACAAATTTGCGCAGTTTGGGGTCGAGACGATGGGGCCATGGCGACCCTCAGCAAGGCGTCTGGCCAAGGAGCTGTCAAAGCGGCTGACGGAAGGGTCTGGAGACAGACAGGCTGGCAATTATTTCTGCTAACGTATTAGCCACGCTATACTCGTACAGAGGGAAAATGTTTCCAGTCTCATTGGGACTATCTCGGATGGAACGTCTCTAAAGTTAGGGAGAACGAGAGTTTTTGCGAGAGTTGCTACTCTTTTCCCAATTAGTTACTATACTTATTACCATACTCAATAAGCTTTTTTGCAGTAAGGCAGACCGCCTTATTATAGTTATTTTCGCGCTTTTTTGATAGAATTCAAATTCAATTCAAATTAAAAATTCAAATTCAAAATCGTTTATTGCACAAAATACAGGTAGATATAGGTTAATACAATTTGACAGTCCAGCTGTATCCTACCATAATGGTATGCAAATAATAGTACATGTCAAATTACAACTAAAATTATATTTGTCAACACTTATAATGTAAAAATTCCTGGATACTATAAAAACATTGTTCTTTCAGCCATTTAATTAACAGCTTAATTAAATTTAATTATTGATGTCAATTGTTTTAATTCTATAGAATACACATTTGGTTACTATTTTTAGAAATAATGGTAAGTTTTGTAGCAGATTTCCATAAATTGTATTTATATTGAGTCCGAACTTGTTCGCCCGTCCTCGTTAACAGGCCGAAAAAGACTCGGGTAGTTTTTAATAAACATACATGCGTCTAAAATATACAGACACGGTAATGTTAAAATATTATAGTCACGAAAGTATGGTCTACGGGAGTCGCGCTGTCCGTGATAAAAAATTGCACAGATATATCTACAGAGTTCCCCCAAATTACAATCCCATATCTCAGCACAGAGTTTACATATCCATAGTATGAAGTAATAGCTGCTGATTTATTGACGAACTGTCTAACTTTTTTAGAAAGGATAACCTTTATGAAAGAGTAACCTTTATAACATAATAGACAATAAGGTTGTACAAGTTTTACATAATTGTCTTAAGAATTCACAGCTGTGCTCGTGACAGCCTCTAGAATTGTTAATAACTGTTTTTCTTAACAAAAGATTTCTTGGTTCTGTTCCTAACAGTCGTCACTTTAGAAATGAGAGTTACTTTGTGTACTGTTCAAGGTTTTAATGTTTTTCATAATTAAATCAATACAGTGGATAATTCTGTGGTGTCAAGGAAAAAGGAGATGAGTTAAAAATTTAAAAATGAGATTTTTGCACCTAATGGTTCAAAACATTCATATGCGTCAATGCAATAAGGAGATGAGTCTATAAACTGTACAGTTTATTTTACAACCCTACATACATAAAGGGGCTAGTCGTAACATTAAAATGTATAAATAAGTAAAAAGAGTTCAATCGAGTTATTTCAGTATCGCGCTTTTACCGCTAATAATTCAGTTATGCATAGTGAGATGAGTCGACTCGTACCTAAAGTATACGACTAATGAAATTGAACATTACATAAATTACAATTTTCTAATTATAAAAAATAGTTGTTTTCTTAATTTGCCTCTAGTAAAAAGTTCAAGTTTTGTACTTATCCCCTTTTTCCTTGACACCACAGAATTATTCTATCCACAGTTGATTTATTCGAAGTAAAATAATAAACAATAAAAATAAATTATAAGCTAACTAAATAATAAAATAAAAAATAATCTAAACTATAAAGAAAAAATGTCCTCTAGAGACGTCCTATCTGAGATAGTCCCAATAAGACTGGCAACATTTCCCCTCTGTTCAGCGAGGCTAATACGTTGGCAGAAATAATTGCCAGCCTTTTTGTCTCCAGACCTTTCCGTCAGCCTCTTTGACAGCTCCTTGGCCAGACGCCTTGCTGAGGGTCGCCATGGCCCCATCGTCTCGACCCCAAAAGGCGCAAATTTGTAACCGGTACCAAGGTTGGCGTATTTGCGCAACTTGAGGTTCTCAGCAGAAAAAAAACATAATTTAACACAATTTTTATATTTTTAATTCTTGTAATTTTATCATTTAATATTAAGTACCTTATTTGTAATTTTATTAGTGCTGATTTTACCTCATTTTTAATAATAAGAATTTTTGCTTAATTATAGAAAAAAATCATTTTGTTTTATTAGTTTTTTGCGAACCTAAGTACAGATGTAGTGCATAATGATTTTCCATCGTATTTTATCGGAAAAGTTCGTATGTATCGTGCTCTTTCAATTAGCTTTTCAATTTTCACACTAAATAATAAAGTTCCATATTAATATGAGAATGTCACTTAATCACTAATATACAAGTAGGTACATAATCATAATATAAGTTCTAGTTTTTAATTGTAATATTTCCTAAATTTCGTAATGTTAGTCATTATTATTAGTTGTAAATTTATTTATTTATTTTATTAGTTGTAATCATGTAGACATGTACTCGTATTGATCCCAGCGATCCAGGCACAGCCTCGTTTGGGGATCGCACACACATCACACTCTTTAAGAATTGTATTGGCAATTTTTGCAACTGGTCGAAATATTGTTGTTTTTTGATTTTGTATGGTAAAAACAATAATTGATTGACACTTCGGCTGCCGTCGTATTCCGATGACACCAGAGTTTACCCGATGGAATTACATTATGCACTATATATGTACTTAGAAATGTATCTATACAAAATAGCACATCCCAATAAATTTTATATTCTCCATTAAAATGTGTTTTATTTTAATATGATAAATTTCTACCTTATGAAAGAGCGGTGCTGGTCCGATTGTTTATCGCATTTTTTTTAGACTTATGGATTATAAGGCACGTGATTGGCTAAACTAACATAATGGATAGCCAAATGCCTGACATAAAAAAAATAATATTTTATATTATTCTCTATTTGGGATATAAAAATATTTATTTCTATTTTAGAAAGGCACAATTTGTACTTTCATGCATTAATAAATACCTATGCATAAATTAATTCCTATAATTTCTACTAAAACTAAATTTTACCATCAGCCAAAAAGTTAGCCATCAACTAGAAACAGACTCAAAATTAAAATTAAAATCAAATACACTTTTCTTACGTAGATTTGCCATAGATTTACAACATCACCGTTCCCGTGCCTCGGAGAGCATTTTTGAGCCGTTACCGACGCGTCGGCATCTTTCCCGGTTTCACTTACCTTGGTTGGTTTGTAAATATAACGACGAGGCAAACGAAATTCTTCTAACTAATCAATATACGCCATACAATTTATTTATTTATTTTATTTCATATAGGTACCTATATGTATTATTTATTGATACACCCCAACAAAGAGCACTCGCCTACAGCGGAGATCGGAACGTCACCATCTTAAGCTTCATAAATAATTTTAAGCAATACATTGTAGTACACTGTGAAATTGTCAACCTCGGCTGCTTTGTATAAAACATAAATAAATATTTTTCATTTCAACTTAATGTGAAAACGTTAATAATTTACATTAAAATTGCATCAGACCCTCGCCAACCCGTCTTGCCAGCGAGCGTGGCGCTGGCTTTTTCAGAAATATGTTCTGGAAGTCGCATCTCCATAGTAGGGGATGGGCCTTCCAGAAATATCTGGAGATATCAGCCTACACTCGTCACGCTCTGGCTAGACGGGTTGGCGATGGTTGGTAATTTTTTATGACAATTTACACACCAGACACGGAAACTTTGGTGTTTTAATTCTATGACAAAAGTACGTAAGAAAAGTGTATTTCTCATTGGTTCATGCTGGAGTTCGAAGCGACCATTTTAGGATATTAAGAAAAGCGTCCTTACAACCGACCTACCACCGCTCTTTAAAATACATGGTATCATCACGACCGTTTTTCTTCCGGGGTGGTAAGAAACCACACTTATAAAGAAGCGGATTCACATTTAGCTAACTTTACTATAGGCCAATCATGACAAGTGGCAAGCTCGCCGATATCTCTAGCGTACCAAACTCGGCAAATATCACAAATAAATCAAATATTAATTATAATAAAAAAAATAAACTATAAGTTAAAAAAATCCTCTAGAGACGACCCTAAAAGATTATTTGATATTTGATAAGATAATTGCCAGATTTTCTGTCTACAGACTTTTCCGTTAGCCGTTTGGACAACTCCTTGGCCAGACGCAATAAAATTAATTTATATAGTTGTGTCTTGTGTCTTGAGAGTTTAAATTCACGGACTTAACCGCTAGACCACGGAGGCATTTAAAATACGTAAAAGACAAAAATTCTATAAACGAATATCTGCAATAGATAAGTATTGGCAAATATATTCGTCTAGTTTTTATTTACCCACAAGGTATAAGAAAACTTTGTAGTGTGAAAGAAACTCGTTATTTTCACCCAAGGAAGGGTTTTTCAATATAAATAATTTAGTCGAACTAAACCCAAAAAGTAAATGTTGACAAATCAATATTTATTTTGCAAGTGAATGGGACCCTTATCACGTGAGGTCAAAGGGTCCTCCCTCGCCTCTCAAATACACATTTCCTGATATTCATCCTATCCTACTAATAAATGCGAAAGTTAGTGAATATCTATGGATGTTTGTTGCTCTTTCACGCAAAATCTACTAAACGCATTTTAATTAAACTTTACAAGTAAAGTATCATCACGACCTCAAATATCATCCTTTCGGGGTGGTCAGAAACCACGCATATAAAGAAGCGGATTCATATTTAGCCAACTTTACTATAGTCCATCATGACATGTGGCAAGCTCGTCGATGTCTCCAGCGTACCAAACTCGAAAAATATCACAAATAAACTAAATATTAATTTAATTTATTTATTTAAATTAATAAATATTATTGTGTGTCGACCTTTCCCGAATTCTGGAGCTTTCGACTTGCTTGTTGGTTTTAAATATTCGAATAACAAGTGACAGATATTCATAGAAAACTGTCAGTTTCATTCGAGTAAACCAAAAAAAAAGGCGCGAGAATCGGGGCCCAGAACCCAATATCATTTTATCACGCCTATATTATTGAACCGATTTTAATTACAAATTAAAAATAAAGTAAAGTATCTACACGACTGTTAACCTGCCGAAAGGGTCAAGTTAAAAAAAAAAAACAAAATCATTTATTACACAGAACACAGGTATACAGACCACAAAGTTATGAAATGATCTTCCAGTGAACAAGAGGCAGGCAACTAACAGATAGTTGTTTAAAAAACTGGTCTATTCACACTTTATGAATAGCTCTAAACCACGTTAGTAAGTTGTATTTGTGTATGTTTATTTACAATGTTGTGTATGTATTTATATTAAGTATATTGATATTATAATACTAAATAATATAAGGGTATATAAGTAGGTATATAATATTTGTTGAATTATCCTATAATTGTATATTCTCTTGATAACCACAAATTCATAAAAAGAGCTGGGTAAGCGAATTTTTTAAGAGTGTGGCGATCCCAAATGCCATAACTACCTAAAACAGATTATTTCGATTATAATTCAACGAGGAAATGCGGCGAGCGTTTTAGGTACCCTACCTGGTGGTAAGCCCTTAGTTTATTTTGTAGAATAGTTTTAATTCATAGGTATTTTTGACGTGACAACGTCTTATAAATTGGTTTGCCGGGTGACACTTCAAGAAACTGCGTTACGCTCCGCTCACGTTATGCGCTCACAATGAGAGCGAGTGAGAGGCACGCGTCCCTTCCACTCGGGCATGGTTAGCCCGCCTAAGAGCGAGAGAGACAGACATAAAAAGTGAAAGACATTGACTTGACATTTTCTAGGCACATTACAGCAGAAACACTTCCTTTCATTTCATATTTCTCCTATCATCGCCCTATCCTCAACAAAATCACTCAGATAGGAACAAGTTAAGTTGTAGTAAACGCTGTTTCATTGTACGCAAATGTATTGCAAGTTATTGTATGTATATTTGTATATAAATACGTACGAGTATGTATGTGTAAAGGTAAAAATAAAATTTTGTTAATATGAAATTCAGTGCGAGATTCTTTGTATAAATTAATGTTTTAAATATAATTCTTTGTATAAATAAATGTTTTAAATTGTTACTATTATTTCATCCTTCTTCCTACTATACGAATGAATATTCACATTAAAATTATTTTACCACTCAAAGTCGTTGTCACGTAAAACTTTCGCCCGTATACCGACTTTACAGGCAACCAATTTTAGTAAGGTTTTATTTATAATTAGTTTATTAATCTATTTTATTTTAATATTTTTGTATCTACTTCGTCGTTACTTTTATTGCACTTATGTATATTTGTTCAAATTGTCAAAGGTTTGGGTTTCAGATAATGTCTACGGGCATTAAGTCCGCCTTTGTACTTTGTGCAATAAAGTTATAAAATAAATATAGCATAATACAATTTACTGTATCAGCTTCCAGCTGTATCCTACCATAATGGTATGCTGATAATTATACATGTCAAAATACAACTATAATTTTATTTACACAATGTGAAAATTCCTGTATACTATAAAAACATTGTTCTTTCAACATTTAATTAACAGCTTCTTAAATATGATTGTTGATGTTAATTGTTTTAATTCTATAGGCAAACCGTTAAATATTTGAATACACATTTGGTTACTATTTTTTAGAAACAATGGTAAGTTTTGTAATCGGTTACTATAAATATGGCAAAAATAAAGCTTTTAAAAAAGCGGATTTAAATTTCTATAATATTTTCATTTGAACCCAGGGTTGTACATGAATATGACGTCAATATCTAGCCATGACATAATTATGACCTAACCTAACCTAACGTAACCTTACGACCACCGGACACTGCCGCCGCCAGCTAGTAGTGGACTAGTGAAATATGTTTCGTAAAAAAAAAGGTAAGTTGAGTTGTAAGTAAGTGTGGCATATAAATACTTAAAATAATTGTCATCATTGTTACTTATTGTAATGAGTTGTAAAGTAAAGTATCATCACGACCGTTTCCCTTTCGGGGTGGTCAGAAACCACGCTTATAAATAAGCGGATTCTCATTTAGCCAACTTTACTTTAGGCCAATCATGACAAGTGGCAAGCTCGTCGATGTATTTATTTACATTAATAAATATTTTTGTGTCCCGACCAGGAATCGAACCCGGTACCTCCGAGTCTAAATCCACGGACTTAACCGCTAGACCACGGAGGCAGTTGTAATTTACTTTTATCATAATTTTATGCAGATAACGAATAACACATTCGAATTCCAGGGGACGCTTAAATAAAGACGACATATAGTGGTTATAATAATAATAATTTTTATTATTTACAGGCAACAAAATTAATATACAATAGGCCCATAGATTTGTTAGAAAAGTGTATTTCTCACTGTGTATATAAATAATATTAATAATAATAATAATAATTGGATTGGATGTTAACTGTGGTGCGTGTGTATCGAGCTTTGATCACGGGGTCTCTTGCCTTCTATATTACCCTTGGCGACCAGTCTTTCCCGGCCAAAATAGTCAAGGACTCATTAATATCCAAAGCTTTAAATATAAAGAGGATTTATTCAAAACTTGTAAATTTAAATTTGCTTTGAACACGCCCGAATGACTTTTGCGGTAGAATCAAAGGGCAGCCAAATCAATCATTTTGCCCAAAAACCCTTGTCGGTTGCAATGGAGGTTACCAAACATATATTTATTGCTGAAAGCCTCAATTGACAAGAAAAAGCGACATCAGTCGTGTGATGTATTTTACTGGAATTGCAGGGTACCTATACGAATATAAAAATAACAGGAATTAAATTTTGCCAAATTTTAGGCCAAGTTATTAATTGTAAAATGTTATACATAAGATCAATAGTATAAAGTGATGCTATCTGTTTTCTATTGGAAATAAATAATAAATAAATAAATATTTCCAAACAGGTCACACAGCGCCATCCAGTTTCCGTGGTAAGCTACGAGGCTTGTGTTACGGAAACTAGATGGTTGATAAACTACATATTATACTTTTTTTTTGTAAATATATACATATTATACATATAAACATCCAGACCGAGACAAATTATACGTACAACTTGCCCCCGGTGGGAATCGAATCCACGACCTCCCGAATTCACGGCAACGTTTGTTACCACTAGACCACGGAGGCGGAAAATCAACCCTCACAACTCACAACTCCAATCACAACCCCTAAAACACAGATTTCTGTAGAACTTAGTTCACACTCGCCACGCTGCTGGCTTGACGGATTGGCAAGTTTTAACCCTTAGGGTTATTTCATCATTATCATCATCAGCCTGTATCTCTACTACTGGATATAGGCCAAGGTTCGCCATTTTACAAAATCTCCTGCCACCCTCATCTATTTCCCACCAGCGACCCCTCCTGCGGTGGTAGCTCGGTTGTAGAAACGTTTTCAATAAAATCCTACAAAGATCGGTTCAAACCCCCCCGGCATGTACCAATGAGAAATATATTATTCTAGTAGATCAACACCCTAAATATTTTGTAGAAGCAATTTGTAGAAGCTTTTGACGTAGTCATTGAGTGGTGCTTTATAAATTCAACCGCTAACTTGGCCTAATTGAATTCGGCGTGGACACTATGCAGATGGCGCTAAATCGACTTAGGCAAAGCTTGTGGTTTGACCGTCTTACACAGCCTAATTTAGGTAAAGTACAGGAACAAATACAGCTGGGGCTTTTGCTTATAAAATTTTAACATTTACAACATGAATTCTAAAAATGACTCATTAATACGTGTTGGCGAGGGATAAGTGAACTGTATCAGAAGCGCGGGGTTGCGGTATTGTTCAAATTAGATACATAGACGTTACTATAATAATCAGTGCAATCAACATACCAAAGTCTTCTACAACGTCTTCTATGAAGCTTTCGTGCCCAAGCTAAAGCTGAATTCTTTGGACTACCGTGAGCGGGATAGGTTATATAGAAAGGAAGCGGCGAGAAAAAGACAGCACTAGGTATAGGGGTAACAAATTAGGAATGTCTGTTTATGCACCGACGGATCTCAATATCGCCTAACCATCCAAAATTGGTTAATATACCGCGAATGTCGCAAAAACAAAACAAAATGCAAGAGGCAATGAATAGCATTTGACGTATTATTGCTATCATCATCAAGGCAACTAATAAAAGGAATTTGCACGTATTCTTCACTTTGATAAGAACGAAAATTTATTTTAGTTAAGTTGGGTTAAGTAAAATGTGTATCATCACGACCATATCCCTTACGGAGTGGTTAGAAACCACGCTTTTAAAGAAGCGGATTCATGTATACCCAACATTACCATAAGCTCATCATGGCAAGCGGCAAGCTCGTCGATGTCTTACTTAACGTACAAAACTCCACACATACACGGCATAGTGTTAGGTACTGATGTCGGTCATGAGTCTCTGATTCCAGTTGCTAACATTTATGGACCTCGCACGCCACTTACCACCAGGTGGGCGCAAGGTTACATGTCGTGCTAGTATAAAAAATATATATCATATTATTTTGCCATATAAATTATTTCTAGGGAATTTCTAGAGTAGAAAAAAAAAACTAACTTATTGTAAGTTTGTAAGGATGTGGTATATGAGTGAAAGAGGCATGGAGCGCTGTTAGCGATGAGTGAATATAAAAATAACAAAACACCAAACATGATGAAAGTTAAACAATAGGGGTTGGTGATAGAGGGGTGAAAATTTAGGGTTGTATGTATTTTTTAATGGCACATTATAAAAAAATTAAAATTAAAATTTTGACCAAAAATTAAAATAAAACGTTAGGGGTGGACAACCCTTATCACTTAGGGGTATAAAAATAGATAGTAGCCTATTCTCAGACCTACTGAATATGCAAATAAAATTTGATAAAAATCGGTCAAGCCGTTTCGGAGGAGTATGGTAACTAACATTGTGACACGAGAATTTTATATATAAGAATATAAATTATTGTGTCCTAACCAGGAATCGAAGCCAGTACCTTCGTATATTAATCTTCGGACGTAACTGCTAGACAACGGAGGCAGTTACATAAATACTTACTCGGCCGAACTTCGATGGTCTTACAACTTGGTGCAGACTTAGTTCTGGGGTAACACTACACTACCCTAACCTGCACTACCAACACCGCTTTACACTACTTACACTGCGCTACATAGCCCTACACTACTTTGACGCAGGCAGTTTTGCTAATTACCAAAGGATTACACACCGAAGGCTTACAGTGCTTTTAGAGGCACGGAGGCAGTGGTGTTGTAAATCTACATATGTACGCAAGGCAAATGTTTTTCTCATTGGTACATGCTGAGGTTCGACATCGAATGAAGGAAATTGTTCTGAAAACAGGACAATCGCTCTGGCATTGTTTAATACGTGAATATTTGATAAGGGTAGCGACCACACTGATCGAAAAGGATCCTTAGTAGAATTATTTACATTTTGGAGGGAAAATCTATTTTGGGACAAGATCTATCTTCTTAAATACCTAGTTTAAATTTAAGGGGATTTATCATTTTTGCATCCCTTTCGCTCGCGCAATCGAAGTTTGCAAATATTTTTCAAGTCTACTTGTACTTTTGAGAAATGTAGTGTGTCAACAACTTACTAGGAAATAAAATGGGTTTTTTTTTAAGTATGAGTTTTTTTATTTATTTTATTTTATTTACTAGCACGGCATGTGACCTTGCGCCCACCTGATGGTAAGTAGCACCAGATCAATGAATATTATTGCAACTGGAATCAGACAATCAATATCAGTCTGCCTACCACCTATTTGTTGTCCTCGTTGAAAGTATGTGCCATTTGCTATGATGTCAAATGCCAATTTTTACTTTTAAGGAGAATTAATATTGTAAGCTTGCATTAGTGATATTTAAATAAAAATAACATAGCTTAAATCAAGACTGAAAATATTAAAATGTTGTATTGTGCGAGCAAAATATATTTTTTATAATTAATTTACACACTGGTTAATCATTATAGCCCCTAGAACACAGTGTCCCAGACCTCCACTACTGGAGATGGGCCTTACAGAACATATATCTAGAGATTTTAGCATTGTTTGACATTATGCACGGCGATTGATTTTTATACATTTTGTTATATCGTCTCACACAAATCTGTGTTACGGGGAAAGTGTTAAGAAAACAAAAATTGAAATAAAAACTACAAGAATAAATATATACTACTATTTATAAAAAAAAAGAAAAATTAAATGTAGATACAAAAAATAAAATAAAAAAAAAGATATTCTACCCGGGAGTCGTGGTTATTAAAAGAGGTGGTCAGTACAATAGCTTTCCGCCATGCCACGGAGCGGTACTCCCCTGGCCAACTCGCTGTGCCGCGCCGAAGTGAGGATCTGGGCGCTGGGCGTAGTGCAGGCAGGGGCTGGTTACAGCGCAGGTGGAGAGGCCGCTCTGGATCCAGGCGCGTAGTACAGTTTATGTTGAATATTGAAGTGAAACGTTGAACCCCAAATAGAGGGGGCACAATTTTATTAACTATAGATAACTAGTTTTATAATAATTTTTAATACGTGATGGAACACATTGCCGGCAACAGCAGCGTGGAGTAGGGCGCAGCTGTCTTCGAGGACGATCCTCCGATCAATGACGTGAATGACGTGAGCCAGTGAGTCGCTTCGGTCACAAACTCGTGCGCATATATTCAATACTTTGACCGAGACCGAATGAAACGTAGCATTTAAGTGAAGTGCAACACATTTGTCGATTGTCGGTTTTTTTTAACGCTACATCTGGTGGGTAATCAGTTAACTTCATAACCCAAACTCATCTTGCATGCTTGTCACTCAAAAACGGACAAGGAAATAACTTTTTTTATCGCTTTTTATCATCGGAAAGGCGAAAAATATATTGACCTATAGCTATTGCCTATAAACATTTAATAGCCAACTCAGCGTTTAACTTTAGGGGTTTTTTAACACTTTTTTTACCTTAAAAATAACGCTTTGCTATTGGCGTTCAAGGTAATGTTAAGTGTAGATAGGCAGAGACAATTGAGCGCCACTTGTCACGATCACGACACATACCTCTTTCGCTTCTTCAACATTCATCAACCTTTTCCAACCATGCCCTTTTGTTTCGATGGCTTTTTAATGCACCTTCAGCTATTGTTTTATTTATTTGATCGTAATAGGTGAGTTTTGGTCTGCCAGGGCCTCTTTTACCCTTTCGCATTATATATCTGGCTCGTCAATCTCTCTTCGCTTGTCCTTTCAACATCGGAGCGCGCCTTTCATTTTTTTTTTCTTTCTTTCATAGACCAACATATACATAAAATAAATTCAGTCTATAAAATAGTATTATCACGATTACCTTTCGGGGTGGTCAGAAACCAAGTAGTTATTTACTCTCTTATTTCTCTCAGGAGACAAGAGGGGTGGGCAATATTTCGGCCATAGAATCAACATTGCCGTCAACGCGGTAACGCTGCCAATATCCTTGGCATTTTGTCCTTTAATTTTGTTTTTATTTTATGCGTACCTGCGTGTGTGTTAGTGTATGTGAGGGTGTGTGTGTGAGCATGTGTTAGCAACCGCCTAATTTTATACTTTTATATTTACTAAAAGCAATAAAAAACAATTAAATAGGTAACTAAAAGAAAAATATTATTTCTTATAAAAATAAATAAATAAAAAACTTACTTCAAATCACTACAAATAGGCAAAGTGTTAAAATTAATTATTATTTATTTATTTATTTAAACTTAATTGCACAAAGTACAAAGCGGACCGGAATGAATGCTGCTAAATTCTACGGTCAAACATTCAGAACAACGAGAGCAGTAAGTACATAAGGTAGGTGCAATACTAAATTAACTTGAACAGTTTTAATGCAGATAACATACATAGTTAATAATAATAACAGACTAATAAATACATAAAAATACTGGCAGCATTGCCATTCTAAGCGGAATTTAGACCCAAATAAAAAAAGTTAAGTATAATTACGGCATCCGGGGTAGCCAAAAACCACTCTCTTTAATTTTTAATGGAGCTACAACAAGAACTTAATAAATACCACATACCAAGAATCGAACCCGGTACCTCCGAGTCTAAATCCACGGACTTAACCGCTAGACCCCGGAGGCAGTCTTTTGTCCCAAATATTGTACTATATTAGTATATTAGATTATTTTGGTATAATAAAATTAGAATATGTCATAGATCACTTAAATATATATATATATATTTAGCTACAACTAAATAATAATTACGAGTATTTGGTACAAATTTGACTCGAACATTCGACGTATGTCGGTGCTACGGTCTCTCAGTTTGCAAATATATATTTTTTATGTCCCCCTTGAAATAAAACATACAATTTATATGAAAATAAGGACGCTGTTACTTTCCCGTAATAGCTTACGATAAAGTATACACACACGTAAATATTGTTGCCCCAGGCCACCAAGATAGAACACAGAAATAAGTGCTTAAAAGAATGCCAGTGTATCAGACTAAAAGCTATCCTAAAAAAAAAAACCTGCAAATCTGGCTAAGGCAAAGAACTGACAGACTGTACGATCAGGTGTAGCCACAGACTATTAATACCCTTCCCAACCTTGATAGGTGCCTTACGAGACGCCTCTTGAGCCTTAACAGAGCTAGATCAATAGATGATTTTTAGATTCCGTCCTTAAACACAATTAATAAAATAAAAAAATCTAATAAATCCATCATTATCAGCCTGTGTCTCTCCACTGCTGGGTCTAGGCCTTCCCTAAGGCTCACCACTGCACGCGATCTTTTGCAACTCTCCTCCAACCTACGCCAGCGATATTCTTCAAGTCATTCATCCATCTGGCAGGGGGTCGTCCCACTCAACGTCGTCCAGTACGTCGTCGGTTCTGCAGCAGATGTTAATAATGATGCTAATGTTGAAAGCTATAAAACAGTAGCATTAACTAAATGAAATAATAAATTGTCGTAGCAAGAAAAAAGCGTACAGGTCTTACAGTACACTCTGTATAAGAATAATGACTGTCATAAATCTGCAACGTTTTTTAGATACCATTTATTTTATATATAAAATCGTGGTTTGCGATCTTTTATTCTTTTATTCGGAACATTTTACTGTGACGTGACATGGGTAGGACATCCACAGGGTGTTTGCTACATAACTGCGACACTGTCACTTGTATTCGGTCAAGAATTTTCTAATTTACATGCCCTGTCTGCAGTTAGGAGCGGAAATTGTTGTCTAAAAAAAAATCTGTTCTAAAATTATTTTAGTTTTATTTATTTAGTTTTAATAATTCAATGTTATTAATTTAAAATCATCGACCGACATCCACACCCGACGATAAAACTGTGCAAACGCAATCGACAATGATGTCCCGAATGTAAATTGCAACTGCCGCAAATGAACGATAATGTGCAACGATTTGTCATATACACGATCGATAAATCTGCGCACATATATACGTGTATAAAGCAAGTCGCTCACTGAAAAGTCGAGGCTCAGTCGCAGTCAACTACACCCAAAACGACATGACAATATGACGGTGGCGTTGGATTGCGCCCCACGCCTCAATCGCGATTCAACTGAGCCTTGCCAACTGTATAAGATGAGCGCAATGTAATGCCAAAGAAAACCTAAAAGAAAATAATCAATCATTTATTTACTTTCCAATACATATAACTTATTAAATAGCCCACAAAACTGTAACAGTTTGTTGGTAAAGACAATTACTCTCATAAGTTTAATATTACTATATAAGTAGGTACTAACATTAAAAAATAATCTCACATATACTTGTACCATTAATTTAAGTGTATCTCTTTCTTAGGATCCGGAAGATGATTTATAATTTTGTTGAAAATCAACGAACGACTCTACAGACAGGAGGTGAGGGCGCGCGGGGACGAAGAGTGCATACGTGTTTTACAGTCAGCCACACATCAAACCTATAAACTTAAAAGTACTTATATAAAAAATAGAAGCGAGACGTGGATATGTCAGAATGCAGTAGAAATGAGGTCGTTCCGTCAAATATGCAGTGTAACTTTGACATACCGCATACGTAATGACGAAATACGAAAAAGAATAGTTATGAAAGAAATCATAGGGACAAAAATAAGGAAAGGCATGCTCCGATGGTTCGAGCTTGTTGAAAGTATCATTGAAAGAGAGATTGACGAACCAGACATATAATTTTATTATTATTTATAAGCAGACCAAGACTCACATTTCACGATCAAATAAACAACAAAAAATAGCTAAAGGTGCATTCATTAAAATCCATCGAAACAAAAGGGCAAGTTGATTATGTTGAGGTTGATGAATCGAAGAAGCGAAAGAGGTATGTCGTTATCGTGACAACTGTCGCTCAATTGTATCCGCCTACCCTGCGAGGTTTTCGTGTGAAGATATGTATGTAAAAAATAAAAATACCTAATTAATATTTATTTAAATTACATATTTAGCGTGAGCAGCAAAATTTGGATGATTAGAAGCGCGCCGCTTGGGCCTCGACGTATCACTCGTCGACACCCAAGCGGCTCGACTCTTGAGTGTGCTTGCGACGCCCCTCCTTAAATATTGCATGGGAAAACGATCTTAAATGGTCTCGAATAAAGTTTACTACTGTACCTACATTAAAATCGAGGCCACGAAATACTTCCGATTTGGGACAATAATTTCAACCGTCACGAAACTTTCTCCTAAATGCTGAAACATAAATGAAAGTCCTTTGTGCTCGAGGAATTCGCGAATCATACAATTTAAATTAAGCGTTTTAAATAACAGACATATTTGGGGTAATGAATTTTTTCGGCCTTTCTCTCTTAGGAATGAATTGTGGTTGGAGTTTTTTGGCATGCAAAAAATATTTACGCAAATAGCTTCCTGGTTGTAAAATGTATTTAATTACTTAAGGTTGCTAATATTTTTCTAATAAAATATAAACTAAAAGTAAATAATTCAACGACCCTTCAGGGATAGTCACAAAAAGATTGGAAACATTTCCTCTGTATAGCGAGGTTAATACGTTGGCAGAAATAAATGCCAGCTTTTCTGTATCTAGACTTTTCCGTTTGCTGTGGCCAACTACTTGGCCAGACGCTTGGCTGAGTGTCCCCATGGGCCCATCGTTTTAGTTTCTTATATAACATTTAGTTTTTGTATAATATAATAATAACTGCCTCCGTGGTCTAACGGTTAAGTCCGTGGACTTAGACTCGGAGGTACCGGGTTCGATTCCTGGTCGGGACACAAAAATATGTATTAATGTAAATAAATACATTTAATTAATATTCAATTTATTTGTGATATTTCTTGAGTTAGGTACGCTGCCGCGCTGGAGACATCGACGAGCTTGCCACTTGTCATGATTGGCCCATAGTAAAGTTGGCTAAATGTGAATCCGCTTATTTATAAACGTGGTTTCTGACCACATTGAAGTTGATGATACTTTACTTTTATAATAATAACGTTATTTTGTATAGGCCATAAAGGCTACAGTGGTATTGTTGTGGTTGTCTATAATAGGTGCAGCATCTAACTTAATCTGATTTAGTGTTTAGTACAAATACATGTGTGATGTTAGTACTGTTGGCTACCCTATTATAAATAAATGACAAATGTTATAAACAAATGACATAAGGTGTAGCATCTAACTTAATCTGATTTAGTGTTTAGTACAAATACATGTGTGATGTTAGCACTGTTGGCTACCCTATTATAAATAAATGACAAATGTTATAAACAAATTAGACATGTATCAGATATTGAACGACTCTGCTGCAAGACCGCTTTCATTATATAGTGTCAACTAGCTGTCCCCTATAAGACCAGGGCAACAACAGAAGTCGTCTATTTTTTTTTTTTTTTTTACATCAGGAAATCCCTACCGGATACCCCCCCTGAGTCGGGGGACAAGGGTGAGGTTATGTCGGGGTCGCACCGACTAAAACCTGATGGTGTTCCTCAAGACGCCTCGTGTTGAATGGCGGACGGCGGGGAGCAATATGCAAACGACCACCGCCCGCCGGCGTCGCCCGCTAGTGTGCGGGCGCCTTCTTGGCGAGGAGGGAGAGACTCCTCCCTCGCCTTCAGAGAGGCGCGCGGGAACAACCGCACGCGCCGTCTCGTGGGGCCCTATGTGAGCGATGTCACCCCCGCGACACCACTCGGGCCCCTCAGGTGGGCAGGAGGGCGGCGTACTGCCGCCTCCTGCGCTGCCTTCTCCTCTGGCGGAAGGGAGGGGCGTTCGGGTCGTCTTCCCGCTCCCGTTCGGGATCATCGTCTATTAAATTAAGCATGTACAACAATGCATTTTTTTTTTTGTTCAATATGTATATTTTATTTTGTGTCAATAAATTATTATTATTATTAAATATTTAATGATTCGCTGACATTAAAATATCGCACCCCTGTAATGAAAAGGAGTTTCATATTGGAGTTTCCCTTCGTGTGGTTTTATTGTTTACAGTGCACAGTCTATAGTTGATACGGACGCAATATTTGTTCGTAAATAATATTAATTTACTTCGAACGGAAAGTGCGGAGGGTTATTTGATTTATTTATTTGCTCTAGACTATATTGTGAAACTGATTCTATGATGGATATCGCAGGGACTACTGGATATTGCGTAGGAAGCTACGAGTAAATACGCTTATAATGTAAAGAGTCGCTCATAATGTAAATAGACAGAAATAAAGAAAGTATGTCCCGTAATGTCGTACGGGGCAGAGACGTGAACACTGAGGCTATGGAGAGAGCTATGCTTCGTAATTCTCTCATAGATAGAATTCGAAACGTTATAAGCTGTAGTGGCGATGAGCCTTACTCATCTGCCGCAGAACCGACGACCCATCGGGCAAACGGATTCTAGAGTGGAGGCCACGTACGGGGACAATCCCCCGCCAGATGAACCTAAAGAAGGTCGCTGGTGGGTGTTGGATGAGGGTAGCCAAAGACTGCGTGAAGTGGCAAGCCTTGGGGATAGACACAGAGTGGTGATAATCATGAAAGAATAGTAATCGTATTTTTTAAATTTAATTACCTGTTTTTTTAGTAATTGATTTCTTACTTTTTAAACTTTCGCGCACATTCATAATAGTTTTTATAATTTTAACGGGTCTTTACGCGATTTACCTTAGATACATATTTTCGTTTCAGCCAAGTTGAATTGGCCGTGGTCACGGGTCGACTCGACCCGTTAAAATTATAAAAACTATGATTTCTTACTGTTAATAACAAATGTCTTTTTTTAGTAATTAAACTGTTAATGATGAAATGCTATCATTTCATGCTAGCGCCGCTGGTTACGGAACGCACTATTATATACTATTTTGTAAACGGACAAATGGCGCGGTTATAAATATATTTATATATGACTAGGTTGTACGAACGCTTTTCTTTAAATCCTACGAAGGTTCAAACCTCCCCCGGATGTACCAATGAGAAATACACTTTTCTTAAGTACATTTGTCATTGATTTACAACACCACCGTTCCGTGTTCTGTGCCTCGGAGAGCACGTTAAGTCGTCGGTCCCGGTTCCACTAATATCAACTTATGGAATCCTTAATGACAATTAAGTTATTAAAAATTGACTTTAGATCCTCGCCAACCCGTCTGGCCAGCGTGGCAAATGTAGGCTCAATTCTCCAGATATATGTTCCGGATGGCCCATCTCCAAAAGTAGAGGTCTAGGACGCTGAGTTCTAGGGACTGTAATACATGAAAATGATATAGACAAAAATAAAATGGTTCCGTGGTAGCGGTTAAGACTGTAGATGAAGAATCTTCTAACTAACAGAAACAGTAAATTTCAAATGATATTAGAGCATTTTCACACTCACACGGTTGCCGTCTTAGTGGCTCAATGCCGTGTCGTGCTAGCTGTTTCACATGAACACGGTTTACGCACGGTCGCCCGTTTTGTTTCGTCTCATTCCTGTTGTGATAAGCCGCGATGGTTTTAACTCACATGGTAGGCGTTGACGACGCTGCGTACACTAGTTAATCATAAAACCAATAATGATCGTGCATCGAAAGTTTCAGAGCCCTATTACAAAAACACAAACTGAAAGATTAGGTATTTTTCAATCCCAGCGACGAATGCTTTAAGGCCACGCGTATTCGAGACTGTAGCAAGCATAAACAATTTTGATACTTTTCCTATTTATTACCAATGAATTATGATTTATGGATTTTATTTGTAAATATTGATTAATCCGAGGAAGAGTTTGGTGTTTAAGCAAATGTCATAGAGGACCTGCGAGAGGGGGTGACATAATATATTTTTTAATTGCGCGATTTTTTCCGTTCTGAAGCTTTTTTTCATAATTCAGGTTAATCAAACAATCGCATGGCGTTATTTTTAAAACTGCAATGACTGAGTTTTAATATAAATATTCAATTATATAATTATAAAAAACAAGAAAACATTTATATTTATAATTTAATAGACACTACATTAATATATAAATTAATTGTTATAAGATACTGAACAATACCAATACAGTTTTACGGGTACATCGCTATCAACACGTCACAATTTATCGCTTTTTCGGACGAAATATGTAATAGGGCTCTAAATTTCATACTGCAGAAAACATCTGAGCTATTGTGATGTTAGTATATAATGGCATTATTACTCTAAAACTTAGACTAAAGAATGGTTAAAAATAAAACAATGGGTTTATATAAAAGTATATATTATAATAAAATGTAAAAAATAGTCTTAATTAATTAATGTGCTCGTAAAAAGAGAAGGCATTTGTACAACAAACCTAATTAGCTTTTTGGCGGAATGTGGTTTTTACTTGTGTACCACAAAATTTAGACTTTACGAAGTATACTCAGCGTCTTTATTACAAAGTTAATAAATTATAGAATAGTTGTCACCATTTGGTAACAGTAGGGTTCTGACGTCATCAGTGTAGGTACCGAAAATTGGTTTTTTGGTAGTTATGACGTTTTTTCCTATGACTGTCAAGTGCCAAAGTTTTGGCAGAAATTTATTAATTATACTTGAATCGTTAAGAACAGACTAGTTGGTATACATGATCAGAAATAGAGCATATATAGGGGGATCAGATGTCAACAGTCTCAGATAAAAATAAGGAATAATCAAAGACATTAAATCTACGAGTATAACAGACTGGACAATAAACCAAACGGTATTATATTTAAAGCTAGGACTATCGTATCTGAATTAATTAGTCTATGACAGTGCATTGCTAGTTATGATCGTGTTCGACGTACACTTTCAAATTGTTTTTATTGTTACGGAACTGTAAAACAAGTTCTTGTTCGACAAGACAATAAAGAGATAGCGTAAAAAAATAAAGAATAAAGAGATGACGTAAAAATAAAGAATAAAGAGATGGCGTACAAAATAAAGAATAAAGAGATGGCGTAAAAATAAAGAATAGAGAGATGGCGTAAAAAATAAAGAATAAAGAAATGGCGTAAAACATATAATATATATTCTATCTTATATTTCATGTTTTTGGGTAAAACTATGCAAAGCGTCGTCATCTAAAATCAAAATTTCAATACTTTACGATTCGAAAGCGTCCATATTATAGATGTATGTAGTTTTGCAGAACTTGTACGATTTAATTATTAATTTTACTGCCTCCGTGGTCTAGGGGTTTCGTGGATTTAGACGCGGAGGTACCAGGTTCGATTTCCGGTCGGGACACAATAATTTATTTAATTTATTTGTGATATGCTAAAGATGTACTTTTTGCGTTTACAACATAAATTATAGCAAATATTCTTTTCTTTATTTTATTAGTAGCTAGTTTTATTGTAAATTATTATAATGTTTTATATTAAGATATGAGCAAAACACTAAACATTTAAGCCTATCTGCCATCGCGGCTCACCCCACAACTTGGAACTTTTGGTATGTTTATCGGCACAACTACACGAATTATTTGGGGTAATTTAAGTATTCTCTGTTGAGACGTCTCTAGAGGGCATTTTTATTTATATTTCTTTAAATTAATTAGATTGTAATTATTATTTGAATAAATGTTCCATTTATTATCTAAGACTAATTAATTAGTTTGTGTAATAATTTTACATATTTTTGGAGAAAATTGTGTGGCTGACTGTACAAAATGTTAACCTCGTATAAAGCCTGGAGGTACGGGATGATTTTGTCTCATTTCGTTTGGTAAACTGGAAAAAGATAAAAAAGAAAATTAATGACATTGGGTTATAAAATAATAAAACAAAAGTAATGCTACAGTACTTAGCCTTTAGACTACAGAATCCTAGTTCTCCACTACTAAAGATGGCCCTTCCAAATTTTTTTTCTGGAATATTTGGCCTACACTTGCTACGTTGGTCAGACGGGTTGGCAATGGTCTCAAGTTAATTTAATAACAAATTAACGATTTCACAATTTGGTATTAGTGGAACCGGAACTAACGGCTTAATGTGCTCTCAGAGGCACGGGAACATTGATATTTTAAATCTATAACAAATGTTTCGTAAAAAAGTGTGTTATTGTTCGTAATGGACAAACTTTTTTGTATTTTAAGGTTTAAATTGAACATAAATTAGTTTTAAAATCAGGTTATTTTGTTATAAAACAATTAAAAAAAGACAAATAATTAAAGTGACAAGCTAAAACCAAACGTGGCGTATAAAAAATGTTGATCACGTCGTAATTATAAAGCAAAGTATCTAATACAGTCATTATAAAAGAAAAGTAACAAAACAATGGGAGTATATTCTCCTGATACCCACAAATTTGTCAAAGAGCTGGGTAAACGAATTAATAAAGAGTGTGGCGACTCAACTGCCATAACGACATCAAACTAAATATCTACTCCCAGGTGGTAAGGTAAGCCTTTAGTTTATTTTATAGAATAGTTTTATTTCATAAGTATTTTTAGTTTAGTTTTATTTATAATTAGTTTTTAATGTATTTTATTTTAATATTTCTGTATCTTACTTCGACTAAATATAAGTTGTTTATAAAAGTAAAGTAAAATATCATCACGACCGTTTCCCTTTCGGGGTGGTCAGAAACCACGCTTATAAATAAGCGGATTCACGTTTAGCCAACTTTACTATAGGCCAATCATGACAAGTGGCAAGCTCGTCAATGTCTCCAGCGTACCAAACTCGAGAATTATCACAAATAAATTAAATATTAATTAAATGTAATTATTTATATTAATATATATTTTTGTGTCCCGACCAGGAACCCGGTACCTCCGAGTCTAAATCCACGGACTTAACCGCTAGACCACGGAGACAGTTTATAAAACTTGAGAAAAATTACGAAAAACAGGAAAATTTTAGTGCCTTCACTCTTAGTTTTATAACTAAATAAAATTTGCATGGTAAAAGGAAGAAGCAAGTATTTTATTAAAAGTTAATTTTATTATCGTGGAGTTTGCAACTATCGTATAATCTTAAATTTTACGCGAAAAAGATTATCTTTATTCTTAGAAGATAGTTAAAGTCACTTAATTTTAGCATTTTAATAGAGAAAGGAGGTCGCACTTAAGGCTGCCTGTCCAATGAAGCGGAGCGAGGGAGTGATGCGGAATGAAGTAACAGAATGGGTTTGACGCAAAGCGAAGGAGTATGCGGAGTGGAGTTGTGGACTATGCGCTAGGCTAGAAGAGACTAGACTAAAAACACTCGACGAAGTGATTTAAAGCAGACGGCAGCACACCGCAGCTGTTTCAGCTTCTCTTTCCCTCTGCGTTTAAAAATGTGATTTTCTTCGTACTGCGTTTATCAAAGTCAAAAAGTAATCAATTTGTAATGATGATTTATTAATGATACTACAAGTTGGTATCAGTGGAAATAGGACCGACGCCTTAACGTGGTCTCCGAGGCACGGGAACGTTGGTGTTGTAATAATAATCTCTAATAGTCTCATAATAATAATAATAATAAAAATGCTTTATTGCACAAAAACTAAAATAACTTAAGATAAGTTAATTAAGCGCAAATACGTCAACCTATCGGTTACGAATTTGCGCCGTTTGGGGTCGAGACGATGGGCCCATGGGGACCGTCAGCGAAACGCTTGGCCAAGGAGTTGTCAAAGCGGCTGACAGAAAGGTCTGGAGACAAGAAGGCTGGCAAATATTTCTGCCAACGTATTAGCCTCGCTATACAGAGGGGAAATGTTGCCAGTCTCCTTGGGACTATCTCGGTTGGGACGTCTCTAGAGGACATTTTTTATTTATAGTTTAGTTTATTTTTAATTTTATTATTTAGGTAGCTTTTAATTTATATTTAATGTACTTAAGATTAATGTGGCGAGCTTTATGTTGTGAGGCATTATTCACCAGCTAACCTTTGGGAGTCTCATAGGTACATGCCGGGGTTCACACCCATCTTTCTACATTTTTCCAGCAGATGTTCAGATTCTTTTACAGTATCAGCAGCCCGCCAGTGGAACCGGCTTCCACTTAACGTTCGAAAGGCACCTTCACTTAAGTGTTTTAAAAATTTACTTACCTTCACAAAAAGCAAGACGAGTCGACATAACCTCTCTAAATTGGTATAATATTGTATGTATTTTATATATATTCATTACGTATTTATATGTACTTGTGTTATTATATATTTATATATTAGTGATAAGTATTTTAGCTTTAGTTGCTAGTAATAGTTGAAGATTTATATTTTTTTATTATTAATCTCGATTTTAAATTAGTGATTTAATGCACCCACAATCATTGTTCACTATCCTAAAGGTTAGCTGGTAGAAAATGTCACTAGACATTAAGTTCGCCTATGTACATTTAAATGTGTTTTTGTTTATTGTGTAATAAATAATTTATCTATCTATCTATCTACCTTTTTAAGATGTTAAGGCATACGTCCTTAAAACCGAGCCACCACCGCTCTTACTCAGATAGAATATAATATTGAATAAATACTTACTTAGGTTGTATTAGATGGAAAGGCATTTTCTTTACTGCTTCTTCAGCTATATCCAAAGGAAATGCAAATTCTGA
This sequence comes from Tinea semifulvella, assembly GCA_910589645.1. NCBI lineage: Eukaryota > Metazoa > Arthropoda > Insecta > Lepidoptera > Tineidae > Tinea > Tinea semifulvella. The sequence continues at coordinate 11,715,366 of OU342592.1, read as the reverse complement.
CATGTTCTCGTTGAGGCAATCATTATACGTAGATGCTAGTTGACACCTACAAATATCGAGTATTATAATAATGATAAAAAAACACTTTTTAATAAGAGAAATAAATAATAAATAATAATAAATCAATATTTCCAGACAGGTCACACAGCGCCATCTAGTTTCCGTGGTAAGCTACTAGGCTTGTGTTACGGACACTAGATGGTTGATAAACTACATATTATACTTTTTTTTTTGTAAATATATATATATATTATACATACCCAGACCGAGACAAATTATACAATGTAAATCGAACCCACCACCTCCCGAGTTCACGGCAACGTTTGTTACCACTAGACCACGGAGGCGGTCCGGCACAAGTATGTAAGTGAATTAAAATATTACATATTTGTGCCGTTTGCTCTGGGCCCATGGAGTCCAAAATCCAAACGTTTTTAAATGATAACAACGCGACTTGTCGCCTACTCCTTTCTTTGCTAAAATAATCAGTATTGCAATTCAGCAGGTAACTGTAGCCAGCGTTCTAGCCACCATTCCACGCGGATAAAACCACCGTAACTAAGTCGTGAATACAATGCAAAAAAATATATATGATTTTTACCAAACTGTGAATATAGTATTAATCTAGCAATATTACTTACCTGGCGTGGGAGATACCGTGATCAAATAGGCGGTTCCCCCAGGGCGAGGCTATCCATTGCACTGCGGATTGGCTGACCCCTGTGATTATCCCTAATGTGGATAACTCGGGCGCGTAATTTTTGGTAGTGGGAAAAAAAAAAAAAAAAAAAACGTATGTCATAGTTGCGCCATTAGTATTTCTATCAGTGCAATTTTATCAGTCATGGATCAAATTGTAATGACATAAAGTGCGGTGCGGTGCGGTTTTAAGATAAGTGTATTCTGATTTACTATTATCATTATATTACATTATTTACTCGGAGGTATCGGGTTCGATTCCTGGTCGGGACACAAAAATATTTATTAATGTAAATAAATACATTTAATTAATATTTATATTATTTGTGAGTTTTATTTTGTAAAATTGTAATGGACGATTTTTTTCAGCTCTGCCACGCTTCAGCGGACAAGTGATATTCATGTCACTTCAGGACCGTCGTCCGGACGGCGGGGGTGTTTGTGTCGGTCACCGTAAGTCTGCGTGGGTTGTCGATCTGTCTTGTTAAGGTATTATGTTTCCAAAACAGGACACATAAGCCAAAAGGTTGTGACGCAACCACAAGACAATGGTCAGCACGAGAAACTACACTTTAAGGCTTGTTAAAATATGACGTAATAATGGATATTTGATTTATATTCATCATTTTTCATCATTACAGCCCCTAGAACACAGCGTCCTAGACCTCCACTGCTGGAGATGGGCCTTCCAGAACATATATCTGGAGAATTTGGCCTACACTCGCCACGCTGGCCAGACGGCTTGGCGAGGATATTATGTGAATGACAATATTAACGATTCCACAAGATAGTATTAGTGGAACCGAGACCGACGGCTTAACGTGCTCTCCGAGGCACGGGAATGGTGGTGTTGTAAATCTATGACAAATGTAAGTAAGAAAAGTGTATTTCTCATTGGTACATGTCAGGTGGTTTTGAACCGACCTTTGTAGGATTTAACAACCGAGCCACCACCGCGCTACATTTATAATAATCGATTTATTTTTATAGATTTACGCTGATATGATCAATCTTAACGAATATTGTATTCCTTTTATTGCCGTTAAAAATGTCGCATTGTTATATATTATTAGGTACATACATCAATCGCGCGCTCAAGATGCATCTAGTCAAGCTTACTTACGATCAGGTTGGCGCCAGATCAAATGTCATACCAAGAATAAAAATACCTGGAGGACTTCAAACGAAGATTGAACAAGCATAAGGTATTGGGCAACAACAAATAATAATAACAATAAAACGTGTTAATAATTAACGATTTTTTTCTTATCAATAAAAATAATATGGAATTTGTTAAACTTGTTTCTAGTTCTGAGATTAATGTTTAGTGCAAAAAAAGCGCATATAGAATTTGGCAGGCGCAGCGACGATAACTAATAGCTGGAATAGCATTTTGATATCTTTAAAGATAATTCGTCATACTAAAAATCCTTTTAACAAACCTGTCAGCCAAACCTTCGATCGTGTCCAAACATATTCGAGAAACGCTGTTCAGTTTCCGAACGACCCTGGACTGTTTTCCGTTCACCAAACTTGCTAAATGTACCAGCAACTCACGGTCTATCTGCGGAATTTAATTCAATAAAATATCAATTTAGCAATAGCAATTGGCGGCCTGCAGACACATTATATAAATATAATTATCTGCTAGAGGAGTGGGATTGAGTTTTATGTTGATTGTCATGTGAAGAACGAAGTGGAATGTTGTGAGTATCACACATGTATTCAAAACGGCGCTTGGCATGAGGGTTGTTCAGGATACCATACAGAGACACGAGGAGATGGGCAGATTTTAACTGATTATGAAAGTGAGAGATATGATTATATTATATTTTTATGAAACTAAGAAGTTAGTAAATGCCTAAACATATTCAACGAAGGTGTCAGTCTGATTGACAAAGGCAGTTTATATCATTGGCGAGCTGCAGAAACGGTGAGAGATTCTGAATATCTGCTAGAAGAGTGGAAAGGAATCGCAAGTTGATTGTTGTGCGAAGAACGAAGAGAAGGGTTGTGGGAGTGACGAAGACAAAAACAATCACGCAGGTGCGAGTAAAGGGATGTTTTCGGATTGTTTAAAACTTTAGAACACCATAAAGAAAGAAGAGGACTGACGATTCGAAATTAATGCAATAATAATAATAATAATAATAATAAATTCTTTATTGTACAGAACCAAAAATAGTGTGGGTACAAAGGCGAGCTTAATGCTATGGATATGTTAAGCCAGCTATTCGTCGAATTCAGATAGCAGATTCATGTTTCTATTTTTATTGAGTCCTCGAACCAAATCTATTTAAATTATGTCTATATCAAACCTAGATTTCTACTAAGAAAATGTCATAAGTTCACCTTATTGAAAACACAACCCACGAGAATATCTAAGAACAAAGACTATATAAATACGTCGACCTTTTTCAGTATATGCTGAGGAGGTTAAATGTATTTGCATCACCAAGATACGTCATAGAAACAGTGGACTGATATTACTTAAACAAACACAACAAACATGATGTTTGCGCCATGATTTGAAACATGCGGTCTTTGTTTTACCTCGCTTTCATCAAGTTGCGAAACTTTATTTGCATTAGCTCAACACATTAGTTTATAATTTAAATATATCTTTTTATAACCCTTAAAGTATCATCACGACCGTTATCCGTTGCGGAGTGGTCTAATACCACGCTTTTTTGAGGACATTTACATTTAGCCAACTTTACTATATAAATATATATTTTATTGTTTCTTTTCGCAAATGTTGTTTATCATGTACTGCAGATACACTCCAGATCAAGGGCTATTTACTTTTATACATTGCATTGGTTCCCACATTGGGAAATATCAAGGGACGCCATTTTTTTTTAAGAATAATATACGAATAATATTTGAGCGTATTTAATTAGTTTTTTTTGTTTATATTTATTATTTAATCTTCGAGTATACTTATATATTTATTATTTAGTATCTCCTTATAAATTCTTAGGATTTTTGTGTAGTTTTATACCCTACGCTTTAATAATTTAATGTAATAATATATTTTAATACACTTACTTTTCCATGGTTAATAATATCGCTCTGTTCTAGCATGCAGGCCGCAAAGCACTGTCCTGATCTTGTCATAGGAGATGAGTTTGTGAAGTAGGCCCGAACGTCTTTGGGAGTAGCGCGAACATTAATAACACACGACTGGGCCATTCGAACTAGAGCGTCTAGATGACCTTGAACCTGCAAATTGTGATTTAGTTAAGAGTGTTTTGCATCCCTCTCCCTTGCACAATCTAATATTGTTTGTCTCTATCAATAGAATCACATATTAGTCTAACGTAAGAAGAGTATTGTATCTGTCGGTGGATAACGGTGTTAATTGAATAATTAAGTACCTGAACTATGTGATCTACTATATTTGTGTTGTGCCCATATTGTACGTACAATTGTTTGTTATTCCAAATAAATTCAAATTTTAACATTATATGTTTATTTCATTAAATATCATATTTAAATCATTAGGAAGAGCGATAGTGTTACTGTTGTAGGAACGCATTCCTTAAAATTCAAAAAGGTAGCGGTTTACCCTGGCAACCAATAAGAAATTTCACATTGTATTTATAGACTTTTCTTACGTACATTTGTCGTAGATTTACAACATCTACGTTCCCTTGCCTCGGAGAGCACGTTAAGCCGTAGGTCCTGGTTCCACTAATTTATAATTGATTTTAGACCCTCACCAACTAAAATGCAAATCATTCTACTTTTAATAAATTTGCTTGATCAATGGAAATCTAAAGGATTGTCTTCGCTATTGGCCGTGTTAATGCCGCATAATGTTGCACAATATCTTACTTCCTATTGGCTATATCTCTGCCGTGACTCCGTAATTTCGTCCACCATCTGAATGGAGAATATTGAGAGCATCTCTGGGGTACTTAGCGGCATAATCCCAATTAATCGTTTAAAAAAGTTTACCTTTGGGTCTTCGAAATCTACCATAGATCCCAAGGAAGTAGCGAGGCGATGTCCAGCTTTCGCAGACAATATGGAAATTGGTAAAAGACAAAGCAAAATCTGTATTAGATACATTTCTTATAACAACAATAAATATATGAGTGTGATTGTACTTGTAGTCTGTTTGCTGAACAGAAAATGAACTGAATAATTTTATTGAAGCCGATATCACAACGGTTCAACACAAAAGCAATAAAAATGCATTGGCTATTGAAAATCACGGCTATTGTACTTTTAACAAACATTCATTCACACAATACCACGTGCATTTGATATGATATAATTTTATTCGTTTTTAATATGATCAAGAACATTTCAGAATGAAAATTTAATATTTTAATATTTTTCATATATCCGAGCTATTCATTTGTAGTTCCTTTTACGTCGCACCTCATGTTGCTGTCTAGAATTCCATACTTATTGCTCTTAATTGATTCCGTCTCACCTATCAGGACCAACAAGGATAAGATTTAATGACAGCAGAACATATCACTTAGAATGATCTCCCGAGCTCTGTGATTCTGGAGTTTCCTACTATTGAGAAGTTTGTCGTCGGCCTGACGTATGTTCTTCGGGCTGACAACAGACCCATCAAGCATCTCCAGAATATCGCTCCGTCTTGCGCACGGCCCCCCAAGGAAAGTCTACTTCCTTGGGGGGCCTTCCTTATATAGTCGAACCTGGACCTACTGTGATAACCTTGTATACCAGTAGCAGCGTCCAGCAATAAAAGTGCATTAATTACCAGCGGAAGGTTTCCCGCTGAGATCCTCCCGGTAAAACTGGGGTATGTTCTCATCCCCAACTTTTTAGTGTGGCATGTCCGGTGGTCGTCCCTTCCTTAGAAGGTCATTGCAGTGGTGGCACGTGGGACCCGACCCGCACCCTAAGTGCCTGGTTAAGCGGGGGGGATGGCTGGCACATGCGTTATGTCCGTGATCGGGTGCTGCTGTGGGGGCCTGGGACCTCTGCCGAACACGTTCAATTTATTGTTCATAAATTAGCAGAGGTTTTTGCGTTTTGTCGACTTTCGGGTTGCACATAGGCATGTAGTGCATGCATCTTAATTCTGACTTGCCTGGTGGTTACTGCTGTACCAGGTATAGTAATCTCATAGGTACTGATAACTAAATTTAAAAGGTTATTAATTGATCGTTGTGGTGCAGTTCTGTATATGTTTTATTTTGGAAATCTGATATAGCTGAGTATTCCTTGCAGATTCCTTTCTCAGTCAGATTAAAAATTAACAGGTCACTGGAATCTGCTAAGCTGCTGGTCTTCTGCTAACAGCTTACTTATTGGACCACTTTGCTGCTTAGTCTTCCACTAGCAGGTGTAAAATCATTCAAAATAATTAAATTAATGACGTTTCATAAATGCCTGAATTGGTGAATAAAGATATTTTGACTTTGACTTTGAACCCTATTAGCCATCCAAGCCTGGACGACTCAACTGCATACAAGTATATGCTCCTCTATCTGTTCTGGATTCGACAACGGAGTTTGTTTGTGATACGGTACAGAGCTTATTGTTTTATAGGTACTTTAAAATACCTAACAAATATTTATCAATAATAGGAGTACTATTTGTGTTCTTTTTGTCGTAAAATTGTGACAAACTTCACGAGGTGCACTAAAACTTTTACCTAGTAAACATTTTTCGGTAAACTTCAGCGAATCATTGCGACTCGTGTAAAAGAAAAGTTTTTGAAACCACATTACTTGCTATATTTTCTCCTGTTAAAGCCATATTGCCTTTAAATAAGGTGTATTTTGGTTTGGTTTTAGTGTAAATTGTAAATAAGTTTAGTTTAGTGTGTCACTGAAATGAAGTTTTAAAACTATTGACTTAAGAATGGACTGGTCTATTAATAAAAGTTTGTTAGGTAGTTAGAACTCTGACCACCAAGTTTGTTTTGTAAATTTCTTATTTATACTTGTCGCATATCGGGTTTGCTAGACTTATCACGTAATTATTTTAACCGAAACATGGTTTCAGCCGACTGTGAAGGATTCCGAAATCATTGATGAACGCTACGTAGTCTATCGTCGAGACCGCGACCTCTCAGTATCTCGGAAGAAGGATGGGGGCGGCGTGCTAGTGGCTGTGCTGAGTTCTCTTGCGACTGAGCGAGTTATCTTGTGGGACGAACCTGAGCTCGAGGAGGTATTTGTGTCACTAAGTTTACAATCCGTTAAAATAATGTTGTGTGCCATCTATATACCTCCGGCCTCGAACAAAGACATATATGAGAGACACTTTGACAAACTTCAAAATATTTTTCTTGACCAACCAGGTACCATAATATGTACAATCGGCGACTATAATCTACCTAATCTACAATGGACATTTACTGATGACCCTCTACTCCCCGGGAGCCCAGTTACTCCACCGGACGAGACCAGTAGGGCATTAATCAACACTATGCAATTTATTGACCTAAAACAATGGTACAACATATGTAATGACAACGGACGACATCTTGACCTACTACTTTGTAACTACGACATTACGGTGCACCCTCCCGCACTCCCCCTGACAAAGATAGACAAACACCATCCGCCCTTGGAATTTAGTATTTCATGCATATTTAATGATAACCTACCTAAAAAACATGTTCCAAAGTATAATTTCCCTAAAGGCGATTACGACAGTATATGCAAAAAGTTAAACGCTACCGACTGGCTGTCAGAACTGAGCCATCTTAACGCTAATGAAGCTGTGGACCGATTTTATAATATACTATATGAAATAACGGACTCTCATGTACCTCTAAAAAAGAAATGTTCGCGCAAATATCCCGTTTGGTTTTCTTAGGCCCTGATAAAAACATTAAAAAGGAAGGAACGAGTGTGGCGCAAATGGCGGATATACGGCGGCTTGGCGGACTACTCGGAATTTTCTCTGCTAAGGGCTCGAGCTAAGAGACAGATTACACAGTGTCATAGATCTTATGTAAGTAATGTCGAAAACTCTCTGACTACCAACACAAAATTCTACTGGCAATACGTGTCCTCATTAAAATCTACCCCTCCGGGATACCCTAGAATTATGACACTGGGTGATCGCATAGCAGATAGCCCGTCGGCCATAAGTCAATTGTTTTCCGATAATTTTGCATCTGTATTCGAGCCACGCTCTTCTATCGACTATGATTATTTAAATTCAATTCAACCAATAACGAGTGCAAATCTTATCTGTGACATCCATATCCACATTGACAACATATATAAAGCTCTCAACAATATCGACACGACAAAGGGACCAGGACCTGACAAAATATCACCACTTTTTTTAAAACAAACTAATCGGTTCATCGCCCCTCCCCTTTGTTTAATATTTAACACATGTCTTCGCGAGGGAATATTTCCTGAAGTGTGGAAAATTGGACATATCTGTCCTATATACAAATCGGGTAGCAAGAAAAGGGTGGAGAACTACCGTCCGATTTCTATCCAGTCTGCGATACCCAAACTACTGGAAAAATTGGTGCACGGTCACATCTACCCAGTGGTCGTCAATAATATTACTACGGGATAAATCGACAGTGACAAATCTTACGGAGTTTTCCAACTTTATCTTCCAAAGCGTTGATAAAAACCAGCAAATTGACGTCATCTATACCGACTTCCGGAAAGCTTTTGACAAGGTCGACCATCTGTTACTATTGCAAAAGCTAGCCTTCAATGGCATAAAGGGTAACCTATTAAGATGGTTCATATCCTACCTTACCAACAGGCGTCAATTTGTTATAATTAATGGATATATGTCGGAACCCACAGTTGTAACATCAGGCGTGGTCCAAGGATCCACATTAGGGCCCTTACAATATGTGCTTTTTATTAATGATATTACCAATTGCTTCCACTATTGCAAGTTTCTAATGTTTGCAGACGACTTAAAAGTATACAGTACAATAGAATCTCAACTAGACTGTGAGAGGGTGCAACAAGACCTGGACCGACTCAATGACTATTGCCTGACCAACAAAACCTACTTAGCTTATGACAAATGCCAGCAAATCACATTTACTAAAAAACAAAACATAATTTCGCACACATATCATATAGGTGATGGTAACAATCTAAAACTGGTAAGTGTGGTTCGTGATCTGGGCGTTTACTTTGACAGCAAGGTATTGTTTGACTCACACGTGGAGCATATTTGTACGAAGGCTTATCAGATGTCCGGTTTTGTATTTCGCACGTCAAAAGCTTTTAAAAAAACATCCACATGAGGATCCTCTATTGTGCACTCGTCAGGTCTCAGCTGGAGTATGTATCCTCTGTGTGGAGCCCATACTTCAATGTGTACAAAGAAAAAATTGAGATGGTGCAAAAGAAATTCTTAAGAGGACTTAATCGCAGATACGGAACCGGATATCTGTCCTACGACAAACTATGTACACATTACAGACTGACGACACTCTCAGACCGTAGACTTACAACTGACATGACACTATTGTATAATATTTGTCGAGGCCTACTCAGTTGTCCAAACCTGACAGAAGGTATTTATTATAATGCCCCCCCGAGACAGACTCGCTCCTGCGACCTCTTCCATGTCTGCCGCGTACGTACTCGTACAATATCTGGCATGCGCGCACCTGTACGTCGGATGTGCGACACGTACAACAGGCGTGTATCGGACGTGGATATATTTAGTAACTCCCGCGCCGCCTTCAAAGCCAAAATCAAGAAGCTGCTACTTACGGTTTAGATCGCAAAGTGTGGGCAGTTTGCTTCGGAGTTCGCCTAACAGTTTTAATGCATTCAAACACAATGCAGTTGTTTTCTTTATACCTGGCCAAGGTGATATTTTCCGAATTTTGTATCGCACAAAGAGTGCACTATTGTTCACAGTGAGAAATATTCTGGTGGCGGGTATAATTTTAATTGCTTCTACTCTGTTGCTATCTTTTATGTTCTTATGTTGCCTGTCTCTGTCCTTTCTCTTCGAATAAATAAATAAATAAATAAATAAACAAACATTACACAACATTTTAAAATACTAAAAAATGTTAAGACTCATTTAAAAGAGTAAATAAATTTATTTAATTTTATTTCTCTTTATTTAGAAAACATACCGATCTTAAAACATATTTATAACAATTATGCAAAAAAAAATAATAATAGGTAAATATATATAAAACATGCAATTTCAACTAATTAAAAGTAATAACTATCAAAAGTTAATAAAAATATAATAGTAATAAAATTTAATAAAACATGGAAAAGAAATAACTTTTTTTTTCTTTATTTGAATTTTATTGTATATATCATGTTTTAATCCGACTATACGTTTAGTGACATTAATTTTTAATAAGTGTGTTTTTACATCTAAATATAAATATAGCTGAGGATCAGATAGGTATATAAAGTTCGTTGCAACTTCGACACATATGAGAAATTGGAAATTTAAATGCGTCATTGTTTCTGGCACTAGGGACATAATTGTCATAGTTTCACAACACCACGATTCCCGAATACCAAACGTTATTTAATAAATTGTCATAAAAAAATAAAAGAGACTCTCGCCAATCGGTCGGAAAAGCGTTTCGAATGTATTTGCCCAGTCCAACTCCTAAGTCAATGCTAAAACATAATAAATTCCAATATACTCGAGTTAACCTAAGTTTGCCGAAGTTTTACACTGATTTTATTTATTTACCACTTTCCAAAGTAGTGGGCATGTATACTACAACTATATTACTTACGATTTGATTCTGTAGCCCTGTTTGCGCTCTTCGCGGTATATCTAGCAATTTTGGTTGGCTAGGCGATAATGTGATACGACGGTGCATAAAAATACATTTCTAATTTGTTATCCTTATAACTTCTTCTGTCTCTTTTTCGCCGCTTTCTTTCTATATTATTGTACGCTCACGCTAGTCCAAATGCTGTAATTGTTTTTTTATTTATTTATAGACGATATTATATAATTATCAAATATTACAACTCGCCAGTTGCATGCCCGACTCACCAATGCCTCATAGCGCCTACGGACTAAAATCCTATGTCTGTTTCGCTGTTGTCCCGCTGGTCTTTACAGCTAAGTCTGAATCGTGGCTACGAGTGAAGGTACTCGTCCACCGATTAGTGCATTGATAGGAGCAGCGGGTTTAGACCAACTAACCAAATTTTAATTCTATCTATCTATTCCTTATTTAGTTATTTTCGTTGTTCAATTGTTGCTTGCGCAGTTTTTATGGAATATTCTAAGAATGCTCGCTCACTTGATGTAAGTAACCCGCAAACAGTTGCTTAGAGCGTTCGTGCATGTTCGAAAGTGCATGCTTTCTTTCATTTCTGCTCGTTGGTATTATTTTGGTTTCAATAATAAAACGAGTTGTCGTTTACACCAAAACATTAGTCTGTCCATCTGGAGTCCAACTCTGGTTCTAGCTCTAACTCTGCATTTGGTCTAAACTCTGCTTAAAGACGCGAGAAACAAGCAAAATAACACCAACCCAAAAAAGAATTTCTGCGCGATCACTAGCGTGTAACCTTAAGGTTCAGAAGACAAGAAGGCAAATATCTAAGTCATTTATAGATTCACTGTATGGATGCCGGGTTCATCGTGAGTAGGAAAAAGAGAAGGGTTTCGGGCTTGCGACCGACCATACGCAAAAAGACGCTCACCGTCCACCATTCTGCTCCTCTCCCTACCCAATCAAATGCTATATGATTCCTTTAATATCCTCTTGGATTTTATGCATGTAAGTAATGTATTGACGTAAATTAATGTAAAATGTTTTATTTTATGTGATGCGGGATAGAGGACGTAATAAAGATGATGAATGGGACCCGTATTACATTTTTTATATGCAGGGTCGGGCTTGCTCGAGCGAGCGTAAATTTTTACCCGACAACAGAGGGTTGGGTATCTACGGCGTAATTGAAGAATGATTGCGTACAAAATGTATACACTAATAGCACCTATACCATAGATTGAATGACAGGATTGTTTACCGCTTTGAAGAGTCGTGAATGAATAAATAATAAATAAATAAATATTTCCAGACAGGTCACACAGCGCCATCTAGTTTCCGTGGTAAGCTACGAGGCTTGTGTTACGGAAACTAGATGGTTGATAAACTACATATTATACTTTTTTTAAAAAAATATATACATATTATACATATAAACACCCAGACCGAGACAAATCATACAATGTACAACTTGCCCCCGGTGGGAATCAAACCCACGACCTCCCGAGTTCACGGCAACGTTTGTTACCACTAGACCACGGAGGCGGTCAATATATTCCCTAAACCTGAGATAAACGAATCTTATGCTTTGCTAGACCAAAGCTGTAGTCAGAATAGGAGCGTTAGTCATTTTATTTTAGTGTAACAACTTGTTTCTATCATTTACAGTAAAATAATATCCACGAGTAAAAATAGGATATTTTAGAACACGCGAACTTTTTTGATGATTGCTACCATCAATACTGTCGAATTGTGCTAAAGGTTTGGCGGTATGTCAAATAATGTTATATTTAGTCCGCCTTTGTAAATAGTTTGTAATAAAAAACAAAAAATCATACTGATTCGTTAATTAGAACACTTTAAAGAAACCGCTTCGAAAAGCGAATTAGTCGAATTATTCTAAAATCGATATTAATCAAGTTTGTCGACCAAAAACATTGTTAACAAGCAACTGTACATCGACTAATAATGACAGTATCTAAATAAGACGTTAATTTCCTTTGAAAAGCCGAACAAGCCCGCCAAAGTAGATTACGTATATACTAAGATAATTAAACTATGGATACCGCATCAAATACAGATTATTCGGTTTTAACCCGCTTTTTGGTCACTTGTATATTGTACACGCGAACTTTTTTGATGATTGCTACCATCAATAGTGTCGAACTGTGCTAAAGGTTTGGCGGTATGTCAAATAATGTTATATTTAGTCCGCCTTTGTAAATAGTTTTTAAATAAATAAACAAAAAATCATACTGATTCGTTAATTAGAACACGTTAATTAAACTATGGATACCGCATCGAATACAGATTATTCGGTTTTAACCCGCTTTTTGGTCACTTGTATATTTGTAGTGTAGACTTATATTTATTTATATCACACCTTGAAAGTCATACTACAAAAATACATTGACACACATCATATAAAATAAAGAACAATTAATAATATAATAATAAAAAATACAGTAAATTTAATTCACTAAGAACTATTAAAGGTTTTCATATACACGTTTAAATATTAAGACTAACAATATAATTAAATAAGACTGTTATTTCTGTTTGTGTATTGTCTAAATAATATAAAATCACTTTGGTATGTGTTCTAGAATAGGTTTTTTGTTTACATGTTTAATATAATAAGAGGTTATTAAAAAAAAAACTGATAGTTAAATCTTTGTGGTAAATGAATATTTATTAAATCCACAGTGAGTCGTGATCATGTCCACCAGTATGTACAATGTACATATGTGTTTATTATCGCGCATCATGCTTGTATGAGGTTTCATCTAACACTCTTTTCGCCCGCTAATCTCGCATCTATTTCATTTCAACATCATTGTGTACATAGTAAGTAAATCCTTTTAACTCAACTTCAATCTAAGTTCAGCCTCCAACTTTGTAACTGTTCTAATAATTGTTCGTGAAGACACTTGAGCATCTTAATTTGGGCCTAATTGTTGTTTATACAGGAATATTGTTGAAATTGACAGTTCTACTGCTTGTCAATTAATTTAAATTTAATTAAATTTTAAAGTTATATATGTTTTTAATACTTGCATGTAGTTTATGCTTCATCAACTAGCTTGCGACTTGTCATGGGTCTATAGTAAAGTTTGCCTAAACGAGAATCTGCTTCTCTAAATAAATAAAAATCAATCGTGGTTTCTGACTACCCCGCAAGGTGCTTGTATGTGCTGTATTTATAAATTAGACTATTAGATTATTGCACCCTGCCCATAATCTCTCACAAAGGTTAGTTATCAGAAACTGCCTAACAGGCATTGAACTCGCCTATTTACCTAATTTTAAGTTTTGTTGTAATAAAAAAATAAAAAAAAGTTATAAGACCTGCACATGCTGGCGGGAAAGTATCCACTGTTCGTACCAATAAACCCAGAAAAGTGTATCCACGCGTTTCGGTATGAGGCTCGAATTGCTGTCATGCCCAGTCAATCCGGCATAGTATTAGGGACTGATATCAGTCATGAGTGTCTGATGTACATCGGCGCCACTTACTATCAGGTGAGAATTTACTACTGATTTTTTTAAAACATCCTCAGTCCATGCTCTTTCTAACGATATGCTAAAAGTGTAATTATCACTTTTAGTTTTAAAGTTAATAATTAATTTCCGCAACTAGGGCACTTTAAGCAAAAATTTCAACTAATGAAAATTAAATGTGTTCGATCGTAAAAAGATGGCAAATGAAACAAAAAAATTGGTAATGACTAATGTTTTCATTTTCGTTAGAAAGGGCATGGACTGAGGATGTTTTAAAAAAATCAGAAGAACTCCAACCCTGTTAGTTTTTTTTTAAACCCCATAGTAAGTTGCCCTTAAAATTATTTCTTTACCTTACTACGGTACTTCAGGCCCCATAACTTTTCTACTCCACAATTTTCTGGTGTAAAATATTTTTTTGCAGGACCCTAAGACTCTAACGATTAAAACAAGACCATTAGCAGACCGGTCCCATGGATAGATTTTGAGCTACATGTAGTTTTAGTAAAAAAATCACAAAAAGTCAAATAAAAAATAAAAATAATTAAATAAAAACCTTGAGGCCAAGGTCAATATATTGGGCGGGGGTAGGTAGCAGACTATCCCTAGTTTCTACCCTAGGCGTATGTACAGCTCCCTTCCAAACACCCTGTATATTAATTTTATTATTAAGACCTAATTATTTTCTTTCATATTTACGTTTCAACAGAAAACAAACTGATTGCAACAAAAATATTTACAGAAAAGTGTAAATAAGCTCAGAAATAGGTCTTTCTGCAAAGAGTAACTTTTAAGTAGCTTAACGCGGCTGCACTTTTCTGTGAAAAGGTGTTTTATTATACTGCTAGAATCTATAGAATATACATAGACTAACATATTGCAACCTATTTTGTCGAAAATAATAATTATAGTATCTATATACTCTTTTACGAATTTGTGAGTATCAAGAGAATATACGAGTACCCCCATTGTTTCAACTCCAAATGCCACAAAGTTTTAAACTTATATTTTATGTGCTTTTTGAATTCAGTTGTATGAGCAGCCTTTTTTGATGTAGAGGAAATGTGGCAAGCGGCAAAGGTGGCATCCCAAACAAGACATCTTTCCTCACTCCATGGTACAAGAGACATACCATCCGGCCTAAACATCACTGCGTGATAGACCTGATGGTTCAAGGACGGACGGGATTTTGCTCTGCTGGGTGAGCAGAGCCAGTGTGATTCCCCACTCCTACAACCTGAATTCCGTAAGACAAGTATGAAAAGATTCTTGTTAGGCCGGCATAATGGTAGAGATTGATGCCGGTATTTAATGGCTAGCGTCATTTGCTCCAATTCTTGGACCTCGCGAACCGCTTACCATCAGTTGGGAACAATGTACATGTCGTGTTAAGTATATAATAACAAGTTCACTCAGGACCTCAATGCAGAACAGGTTCAGCGTCGGCGCTATCTATAGGTTTGTGCACTGTTACTAGGACAACCTTTACTATAGATTTGGTTCATAGTGTAAGTCAAGATTTGGTGTGGGATTTGCGGTCGTTCTTCCGCTTTTTTCTCACTTTCCTTAACTGATTACGGACAGAGGGAAACTTAAGGAAGATCTAACGAGGATAACCTTTTATGGAAAAGGCAATAGTTCTGGATTTACTTCGCTTTTGGGTTTCTAGATTATGTTGAATTATAGTCGGTCAGAAACAGTAATGGAATATTTCAGAATATACTGTTTTGAGTTAGTACCTAATTAAAGATACGATAATTTTAGGTAATATAATAACATAATGTATCGTTTGCTTTTAATTAGAACTGTTTGTGTTGTTACGTTAGTAATATAAAACAACTTTTACAATCCCCTACCAGGTAGTAGCAAAATCTTCAATTGCATTTCATTCGGTTTAAAAATATTCTAGTAATGAATTCGACATAATTTTAGCCTGCTCAGAAAGCTAAGTTATTTGGATGATTCTTTTTTTTTAGTTTATTAGGATGTCAACATAACAAGTGAGATTATGATAAGTCACGCTAACCATTATAACTGGTGCAGAATCAGAGAGAAGACAAATTTCTAAGCATTCCATGGATTCACCGTGTGGGTGCTGGGTCCATTGTGTGTGGGTAAGAGATGAGAAGAATGGTGTCTTGGGCTTGCGACCGACAATAGGCTGGTTTAAGAAAAGGAGGCCTCCCTTTTTTTATTTTATTGCGCGATAATACGCTCACCACCCACCATTCTACTCCTCTCCCTACCCAACCAAATACTGTATGATTCCGTTAATGCCGTCTTGGAAGCTCGTTCCATAAATGTATTGACGGCAGACCTGCTTAGGCCAACTTCAATTTCAACTCCTCTCGCACCAACTTCCACTGCGCAAAGCTGAGTCTTGAACCCGTTCCTGATCATTTCTTCTGTGAGATCATAATATTTATTCGACTTCATATTGTGGTCTTTTAGAATATTCGATTCCCACGGAACGGTAAGTTCAATAAGGATAACTTTTTTCATGTTCCGAGAAAACACTAAGATGTCTGACCTATAGGCTGATACAGCTAGTTCATCTGGTATCCTATAATAATGTTCAAATGTATACATGATAATTTTCCAGTCTGATGCGGCGCCAAGGATCGAAGTGGGCTTGCATTTAGTTTTCGTGCTTTGCCCTTCTTTTACAAATGAGGTCAAAGTTTTATTTGTAGTCAGTCCCTTTCTGGCTCTTACAATAGAAAGACTTACTGCTTCATAATATATAAGATAACACTAAGGACTTTGTCATGTCGGCGTGAGTAATAGCCCTTTTCTAGAAGAGTAACGCACCCTACAAGTGTGTTCCTAGCAGTTCCTATGGCTTCCGTAGCTTTTCCCCACATTCCCAGATTACTCATTTAAAAAGCGTTTAGGTAGAATTTTAGCAACGCCGAAAACCAAACGTACATTAGTGTGCGCCACTTTAGGGCTGGAGGGATGCAAAAATCGCCCAAAGTTAGCCAGTCACTTTGAACTTCTAGAGTCATCGCGTGCACTCTGTATTAATGCTCTTCATCTTTCCTGAGGAAGGATTTTATAACCGGACTGGCACAGGCACAGGGATACTATAGAATTCTAAAAAAATTGTCTTCTGCATTTCAGAATCTAAAATTATGGGGATATACGGATGGAGACGAATTCGTACGTCGTTGGGCGGCTGGCATGTTCGCGTGCGCAAAGGCGACAGATTTCACACTAGTGAGAAACCTGGACTCTCTGCACGCCCTTCCGCCGGATGCCAGACAATGTTACGCTCGACACCTGCTACCAAACACTGAGTCGTAATCGCGCCCCGCCGCCAGATTCGTATACTTCAACCTTTAATGGTTACGGAATGCGAATGCGACCTCTGTAAGAAGGCAAATGCGGGGGGTGTGAGAAGACCAGTCGACGACTAATTAATAAAATTACGTTACTTAAATTGCCAACAGCAAATAAATAATTGAATAATTTTAACAGTTTTAATAAAACTATTTAGAACATTAAAATGATTCTGGTTTACACAAATGTGTTTGTGATAGTTACAAAAATATAGAATGCATTACAATGACCTTGAGCAAAACTAAATTATAATTCGATTTAGAGGAATTTTGTATCATTACATGAACAATTGAAATCTGACATTACTGAGATCATTTCGATGTAAAACTAGATAAGAACATGCAATCATTTCCACCACTTATGTATTTACCCATAATCCATTCTACTGTAACACTGGCTAGAGGACAGAACATCACAAATAAAATACGACAAAAATTATTTTTAATAATAATAATATAAAAATGTCAGTTCAAAAATTAATGAAGTTGATTTTTTTAATAGTGTTGTTAGCTTCGTTTTATGTAGCTGTCATATGTCAGGATGAGACGACGACAGGTGCCCCTACTGAGGAGGAGCCTGAGGAAGAAGAACCGGCGAAAAAAAGCTGTTCAATTTGGTGCTGGATTCAGAAAATAGCCATGTTTGTAATTTCACAACTTTTAAGCGGGAATTAGAGACTTCTATTTTTATAATTGTTGTTTTATTTAAGATATAACCAGCCTGTCTTATAGGTATAGGCTTTTCCCGAATGGACACGATCTCTAGACGCCAAAGATATAAGATAAAGTGGGCATTGATTGCATTAAAATGGGCTAAATGATTTTTACAATTTACCATTTGAATGCGAGAAACCAAGGAACTAGTTTTTGAAAGAAGAAGGATGACAACCGTGTTGTGGAACAAGTAGATAGATTCTAAATATATTTAAATCTAAGACGTCTTCATGTCTGATTGTCATGGAGACGTCAATAATTCGATCAACATTTGTAAAAACCTAAAGTTGTATTTTTATCATTATATTTTATTTACCACAGTTTTCTAGTTTACTTTCAGTATTTATTCTATCATAAAGTGGCGACCGTGTAAAATCATGGAGAAATTATTAGCTGAGAAAACTGTGGTAAATAAAATATAATGTTAAAAATACAACTTTAGGTTTTTACAAATGTTGATCGAATTATTGACGTCTCCATGACAATCAGACATGAAGACGTCTTAGATTTAAATATATTTAGAATCTATCTACTTGTTCCACAACATATTCCCCACCTTGCAAATCAAGAGCTATAAATATTTGCAATACTTATTATTAAAAAATATAACTCAGATTGTAACTTAAAATATAAAAATGAACAAGTAGATAGATTCACTAAAATTATAAACACAATAAACATTTTATATTATTTTAGCCTTAACTTAATTATCCTTTAACAAACCGTGACGATAAAGATTGATCTTGAAACTCTAGAACTAGTAAATGAAATTATTTATCTGGGCAGTGTTTTCACTGCGGATGGGAAGTATGATAGGGATGTTGAAAGAAGAGTGAAGGCAGGAAATAGTGTTAACGGTGCCCTGGGTTTACTCATCGCCAATCGAAATGTCAGTGACAAAGCTCGACTCGCCATACACAATGTCATGCTGGTACCAACACTTATGTATGGAAGCGAGACGTGTTATTTTCATCATCCTTTCTGCAACCAGCTATTAGTGTTATTATATACCTATACTATGCTCAAATATACGACGGTAAAGTCATATCGTTATTAATATAATGATTTCATGGCATTAAATTTATTCGCAGTTAATTAATATACCTACATTAAATATAAATTAAAAGCTACCTAAATAATAGAAATAAAATAAACTAAACTATAAATAAAAAATGTCCTCTAGAGACGTCCCATTCGAGGTAGTCCCAATGCGTCTAGTGGTAACAAACGTTGCCGTGAACTCGGGAGGTCGTGGGTTCGATTCCCACCGGGGGCAAGTTGTACATTGTATAATTTGTCTCGGTCTGGGTGTTTATATGTATAATATGTATATATTTACAAAAAAAAAAAAAGTATAATATGTAGTTTATCAACCATCTAGTTTCCGTAACACAAGCCTCGTTGCTTACCACGAAAATTAGATGGCGCTGTGTGACCTGTCTGGAAAAAAAAAAAAAAAAAAATGAGCTGGCAACATTTCCTCTCTGTATAGCGAGGCTAATACGTTGGCAGAAATAATTGCCAGCCTTCCTGTCTCCAGACCTTTCTGTCAGCCGCTTTGACAACTCCTTGGCCAAGCGACTCGCTCACTGTCCCCATGAGCCCAAATTCGTAACCGGTCCAAGTCCCCACTACTTCCCAGGTCGTTCAACTTAGGCCACACAATAGTGGGTCGGTCCCGTATTGTACCCCACCACATCGTCATCGAACCCATGACCCTTGTGGTGAAGGTACTGTTCTATGTGCCGCCACAGTATATTTATGATTGATTTAAATTATTATTGTTATTCCTTGCTCCGCACCTATTATAATAATTTCTTACTCTCCCAAAGATCAGCTGGTAGAGAATACCATACGGTATTATGCTCGTCTGTGTCATTATTTTATATTTTGTCTCCAATAAAGAATTATATTATTATTATTAATGACAAGATTTATGTTTAAAACACTCTAAAAACTCTTTTATGTTCCTATCATAAATTCTACAATACCTACTTTTGTTTAAAATTGTGTCTAATAATTTTCTTTCTTGGACAAATTTAATATCTAGACAAAAGCGAACTAACTGAATTGTTTTTATTTTCTGGCTCCCGTGAAAAGCAATACAAATATTTTTTTTTTTTTTTTTAAATAAGTAATATCAGGACATTATGAAGTATTGTTTATAAACTGCCTGACTTCATCTGTGGTCTAGCGGTTATGTTCGTGAATTTAGACTCGGATGTACCAGGTTCGATTTCTGATCGGAGCACATCATGTTTATTTATTTTAAAAATATTTAATTTAATTGTGATATTTTCGGAGTTTGGTACGCTAGAGACTCGAGAAATGAAATAAAAGTTTCCACCAAGAATTAATCTTGGTACCTCATATCTTTTTTTATACATCAACCAATTTAATATCCGTAATAACCAGATGATGGAAGAAGTCTGGAGACAGGAAAGCTAGCAATTTTTTCTGCCAACTTATTAGCTTCGCTATACAGAGGCAAAATGTTGCCAGTCTTCTTGGGACTATCACTGAAGGGTCGTCTCTAGAGGACATTTTTTGCTTATAGTTTATTTTTTATTAGTTAATATTTATTTAAATTTTTACTTCTAAGTCGTTTAAATTAGGTAGGTATATAAAAGTAAAAAAAATACTGGCAATGGAATGTTTAGAGAAACTTATATATACATATATATATTCCTATTATAATATAGTAAAAACTGTAAATTTAAAAGCCGTTTTTCGCATTTATTTATATTTCTGATTACCAGAATATGTTTGTAGTGGTTATATTAAATACTTTTTTTATAATTTATTTTATAAAAAAAAAATACTACCTATTAATAAAAAAATGTTCTTTAGATACCCATCAAAAATAGTCCCAAGGAGGTTGGCAACATGTTCTCTCTTTATTGGCAGAAATAAGATTTCCTTCCTTTTTCCAGCCTTCAGATTTCTCTGTCACCCTTAATTAAACTATTATATTTCGAATGGAAATCTGTCCGCGTTTTGATTTATAATTTTGACTTGTATTATTTTTCAGCGCATAAAAAAAACCCAAGAGCTTTTACCTGCAGGAACGAGAGTCTATTGAAGAATTTAATTAGAAAAATGGTCGTCGATATTTCAGAGCATATTTTTGACCGCGGAACCCAATTCTGGAAACAAAACGATTTAAACATCCACCAGATACGAGGTCTTTACGCTATTAACATTATTATTATTATTATTGATTAATAGGCGAGCAGCGCATTGCTGATATACCTATATAAAGCACTGGTGTAAAGTTCATATAATTTTCAGTTACACCATAGTCTATGTCTATTGTCACTACTCAAGTTTTTTTTAAAAGTCTTTATAGTTGAGGACTTCAATATGTCTTCTGGTATTTTGTTCTGCATATTTACAACTCTGTTATTCTGTTATACTTCACATTTGTATTGCTGGATTTTCTCATAAATTTCAATGCTTGATCACGACGGGGAAATATCATTGTGTTTGGTTGAGCTTCTAGGAGTGGACTGTATATTTTTAATTAAGAAGAATTATAATAGCTCGGTGGTTTTACTGCATCTAATTCTGTGTTGCTTACGTTTAGGGCTATCCCTGATTCACATCTAAGCTAGGAGATGATGAACGTGCTGAAATAAGTAGACAAAAGCATACGACTTGGGGGAAAAAAGATAGGTACTCACAGATCTCGAAGCACACTATTTCCAGCTTGGCCAAGCACTGCACTTTACACAAAACTTCAATTATTATTATTATCTAGTCTTTTGGTTGGATACACGTATTTTCGCCATGCAAGCTCGGGCATGCGAAACGTCAGTTTATCACAGCTAGACACGACTAGCTCGCATCGCGGTCGCGCAGATACCACAGTGACGTTAGTAGATGTCACGTTTGGTGTAGGGAAAGAGTAAGCAACTTGAGGAATCTGGATAGGATACCAAGCCGTAACAGTGTTAAACCTAAAAATTTTGGGTGAGGGCAGTTATACCTGCCTGTTAGGATTTTAAATATCTCATATTAAATCTCCTTTCATCCTGCGATCTCAGGGACTTGTCAGCTTTAGATATCTAAGTCTCTGCACATAAGACTTCTTCCTCAAGCAGTGTGGTAGTTTAGTTGTTTGCCTTTGTACGCCTTCAAGAAGATCTATGTATTTTATGAAGTATGGATTCTATATTTGAAAACCATATTTCAACGATTGTCTTATATATGTTTTACTCGTAATATATAATTTTATAAAAGTGTTGGGGTTGACTTGCTGGAAGGATCTCTTGATTGCATAAAGGACTGAGTTGGCTCGCTTTACAATCCCATCTACATATATGTTTTTTAAGCTACTCGCCTTTGTACTTTGTGCAATAAAGTTTTTAAATAAATAAATTATGTGATACCGCTCCAACATAATGGTAAGCGATATTTAGATTCGCCACTCGACAGTGGAACTAGCTTCCACTGACCATCAGATAAACAACTTCAATTCATATCTTTAAAAACTTCATTACTTTCATTTCCTCTTAAAACATACTCGTATACTTATTAATAATTATATCTTCTATACTCTACTATACTATATATGTCACCTGCTTTGTTCTCTTCTTGTAACCCTTCACCTAATAATCCTAATTGACCGCCTCCGTGGTCTAGTGGTAACAAACGTTGCCGTAAACTCGGGAGGTCGTGGGTTCGATTCCCACCGGGGGCAAGTTGTACATTGTATAATTTGTCTCGGTCTGGGTGTTTATATGTATAATATGTATATATTTACAAAAAAAAAAGTATAATATGTAGTTTATCAACCATCTAGTTTCCGTAACACAAGCCTTGTAGCTTACCACGGAAATTAGATGGCGCTGTGTGACCTGTCTAAAAAAAAAAAAAAAAAAAAAAAAAAAAATAAATAAAATAACGGTCTCGAGATGCTTTGTTTCAACCGTCCACCGTTTTAATCATACCCAGAGCCTACCCTAATAATTGACGCCAACTCTTTCTAAAATGTTAAAAAGAGATAGATAATTTGTTTTGACTATATTTATTTGTATTTTTTTTTTACTTTTAGTTATTTTTTAGTTATTAGACTGCCTCCGTGGACTAGCGGTTAAGTCCGTGGATTTAGACTCGGAGGTATTTTATTTGATTCCTGGTCGGGACACAAAAAAAAAAATGTAAATAAATACATTTAATTAATATTAAATTTATTTGTGATATTTCTCGAGTTTGGTACGCTGGAGACATCGACGAGCTTGCCACTTGTCATGATTGGCCTGTAGTAAAGTTGGCTAAATGTGAATTATTTTCTGACCACCCCGAAAGGGAAACGGTCGTGATGATACTTTACTTTTTACTTCAATTCTTTGGTTATCAATTTCGAATTAGGGAATTTACTAATAAGTAGAAGAAGCCGACTTGAAGAGGCGCCTACTCTAACGTCGCTGGTCTCACTCTCTCAAAGGTTAGCTGGTTCTTAGGTAAAACAATAACGCCAGCAGCTGACGACTGACATTCATGCCTACTATTATACCTGCCCTGCCTAACAAGACTACAGTCGATACATGCTTACTTTCTATTTGGCGTGGAAAAACTTCAATCGACGGGGAAAGTCGATGGCAAGAGGACGCGAGGTAGGTTTTCTGTGAGTGCACCAGCAAAGCTGCAGTCTGTAAGAAATAGCAATGACTCAGCCAAGAGTGTTTAAGCCGACTGCGCGCGCTAAGGAGGGTAATGTGTTTATCAGCATATGTATATTTGTTCCTTTGTGGCACACTGGAGACCAAACTCGTGGGCCGATTTTGATGATTCTTATGTCCGTTGATTCGTCTTAATCATGCGAGTGTCACTGAAGGTATGACATTAATCATATTTCAGTAAGGTAAACAACACAATATTGTAGAAAAAATATATCGACGAACTACGGTACGGTACGGGTACATTGAGTGATGTATCATCGAATAGGTATTAAAATAATGTAAAGGTTTATTTTATCATTTCGAGTGACCATTTTGCATAACGATATAAAATTGGTTAGCAACTATTTTCATTTTATAACTGACATTTCATAGACTGCCTCCGCGGTCTAGCGGTTAAGTCCACGGATTTAGACTCGGAGGTACTTGCTTGCCACTTGTCATGATTGGCCTTTAGTAAAGTTGGCTTATTTATAAGCGTGGTTTCTGACCACCCCGAAACGGAAACGGCCGTGATAATTTTTTATAAGTTTTTTTTGTAGATTGATTTGCTTTTGATAACCACCAAGAATACAGCTGTGGTAATACCTCCGCCGGAAAACGAATCCCGTCAATGCAATATTCTGTAAACTACGAGGCAAAGAGGAATATATATATTTTTTTGTGCAACATACCAGTTTCAATTTATTAAATGCATTTCGTTTAAGATTATTTCGAAATACCATTATAAAATACAATGTTTAATCATTTATCATCATTACATTTACAGTGAGCGCGGTCGGTTCAAACCCACCCGACATGTACCAATGAGAAATACACTTTTCTTACGTACATTTGTCATAGATTTACAACACCACCGTTCCCGTGCCTCGGAGAGCACGTTAAGCAGTCTGTCCCGGTTCCACTATTACAAAGTTGTGGAATCGTTAGTACTCGGAAATTGTCATAAAAATATCCCCGCCAAGCCGTCTGGCCAGCGTGGCGAGTGTAGGCCAAAATTCTCCAAATATATGGACGCTATATTCTAGGGGCTGTAATGATGATGACATTTACAATGTGTTCACGTAGAAACTTTGAGTGCTTCACTTTACAATGATTAAAGTCGGTGCCTGTAAATGTAACGTGCATAAAATAGCTACATGAACAGTTATTTATGTCAGACGTCGGTTTATGTATCTAATAACCGTATTCTGTGGTTTTGATTAATGATATTTTTATTAGATTGATTAATGCATTATAAGCCGTTTGGATAACAAAATGTCAGATGTGCAGTGAGCATTACGAGATATGCAAAACGTTCGAAAAAAACGAACGTAATCAAAATATACGTTGTGAACGAAACTTTCAATATATTAGATATTACAAAAATATCTTCACGATGATGTAATAGCTATAAATGATGTCATTTATCATTTAGTTACACATCTTTTACTTGTATCCGCAGAGTACTGAAAGTATCATTTAGATTCTAAGCGTTTCTATAAATAAGTTGAAATCGGAACTGAATTCGGGAGAAGGAAATTGTATTTGAATGTAATTTCCGTGGATATTTAAAATGTCATATCATGTGGGTTTTCGAGTCTTAAACGAGTAGCTTCTTTAAAAAAATACTTAAAGAGTTATTATGAGATAAGAGTAGTGACAACACTGTCACGTTCGGCGTGATAAAAAAAACTAAATGAGATATTAAGTAAAATGAAAAGAAAATAAAGTTTTTTTTATTATAAACTTTATTGCACAAAGTACAAAGGTGTACCTAATGCCGCTAGACATTCTATATTGGTCAAACCTTTCTTTGGGACAACTAAAGCAGTTAAGACAAGATAAGGCAGGTGCTATCAAAACTAATAGAAAATATTCGACGTCTATATATACTTATGAATAATTACTTATTTACATACTAATACATACAAATTAAATTACATACATACGTTACGAATATACATAAATATAATAGACGTACTATATGATGACTATAAAGAGAGAAATAAATATAGCAGAGTGTATTAAGCTTGTGGTGAATATAAATAGTGTGCATAGACCAGTTTTTTAAATAGTGTTCTATTTGGACCTTGACGAATGTCCACCGGTAACTGGTTCCAATACAAAACAAGAAATTCTACTCGTAGGGATACCTTCTCTCTGAAAGCCTGAAGACAACGGACAACGAGTCGTCACGGGGATCCTGGGGAGCGGGGTTATCTTCTCAAGCTGGGTCGTAGCTCTAAAGTCCAGACATAGAACCCCAAGCTCTATCTAACAGATAATTAAGGTGAAGTTATAATGATATTAATTTGTATTAATCTGAAGTATATAAACAAGACCGGTGCGAAGCAGCCGTTGTAGCGAAAAAAAAAGCGAATCAATTCTGACAGTTGTTTTCTTAAAAATGATGTGAGGCAAAGGATGTCGATTGCAGCCAAAAACGTTCATCCTTAGCCAGGTTCTTCGCGCCATTTTGCGTGGACATGTCAAGTGCAAGTTTTTGTTTTGTAAATTAATTTACTGTGGATATTATTGGCCAAAAGTGGTGTTGTTTTGTTTAATAATGTGCTACAATGTGAATAATTATGGAAAACGATAAATTGGGCTTTAAATATGGGGCACAAGTTGCTGTTTATTTTTTTGCGGTTTTCCCGCGCTGTCAACTCCCATATTTTACCCGACGTGTTTGAGCAGTGGATGGTTCCGCGAGTGACTCCAAGAAAAGCATCAAATTCTGCAGCATCTGGAATTTGATGATGACCTCATTAATTCATGAAAAACAAAGATATATTACGTCAGACTTGGCTGTATGGGCTAGACCCTTTGCCTTCCCAATTACCTCATTCGTCATCCATCGGGAGAAGAGAACAAAAAAAAAAATCATCCTTAGCCACTGTCGATTTTAATCGCTACAACACATGACGTTTATAGGCCGTCATAATGGCCCAAACATTAAATAGTGATACTGATGTCGGTCTCAATTTTCCATAGATTTGTTTCACTAAAATAGAGGAAAAACGTTATTCATGATTTTGCGATTTTGTCTTCATCTAAATTTGGTATATGGAAGAAGACAAATTTTAAGCATTCCACGGATTCACCGTCTGGGTGATGGGTCCATCGTGTGTGGGAAAGCGAGATGAGAATAATGGTGTCTCGGCCTTGCGACCAACAAAAGGATTATTATTATTATTAAAATCTTATATAAGTGTACAAAGGCAAATATTAATGCCTACAAGTCATTTTCTAACATCTAACCTTTGGGAGAGTGTGTATAAACCCACCCGGCATGTACCAATGAGTAATACACTTTTCTTACGTACATTTTGTTATAGATTTACAACAACATCGTTTCCGTGCCTCGGAGAGCAAGTTAAGCTGTCAGTCCCAGTTCCATTAATACTTGTGGAATCATTAATAATATGTCACAAAAAAATTACATCATATCCTCGCCAAGCCGTCTGGCCAGCATGACGAGTGTAGGCCAAATTCTACAGATATGTTCTGAAAATGGTCATGATTATGCTAAATATATATTGTTAGCCTGATGACGACTCCTGTTTATCTAGAAATAGAGCAGTGACCAAGCGCTTAAAAACGTGGACAGACGCGTGTCTTGGATAGCTTACTTTTACTGTTAAAAATTAAAATATGTCAAAAATATCCGTAATTTTATTTCCTAGTAAGTTGATAGACTAAATTTCTCAAAGTACATTCAGACTTAAAAAATCTTTAAAATATTGGATTGGGCGAGCTAGAGCGATGCTGATGAAAGGAATTATTTCTCGTGAATTTTAAAATTATGTAATTATTGGAAATACAGGTTTTTTTTTAAAATGTGCTTATTTTAATAAATAATCAAAAAATATATATAAACATACAAAAATATTTATTATTACTATTTCTGAACTTATTTCTTGTCTGGATCTGTGTAAGTAATAGCATATAGCTGTGTGCAGTCATTGAAAACCTTCGCCTTTTTGCACACATCATGGTCCAAATTCATAGAGTTAATATTCTGAGCACACGTTTCACCGACATCAGAAATAAGGATCCTAGGGTCATGTCTATGGATAGCTTCGACCCTTCTGTAGTAATTCCTTATATTTATTACCCCATCGTTCGACATGATACCAAATTTTCGTAGAACGCAGTGTATAATGCATGGGACATCGTTTTTATCGATGCGTAGTGGGTATTTATATAAATTTCTCGGATACATCTCTGAAAGACATGCGTTGGTGATTGTATCGCTTTGGGAGTCTCGAGCGTAAAGAGTAGATAGGCTAGGTTCAGAATTGAGATCTTCAGAAAAAAAACTGCTTGCTTCAACTCTAAGGATGATGGCAACGACGAAAAATGTAGCTTTCCTCATTGTTAATGGTTTAATTCTGTAAAAAATACAATTTAATTTATATAAACCTCGCTATACAGAGAGGAAATGTTGTCAGCCTCCTTGGGACTATCCCTGAAGGGTTGTCTCTAGAGGACACTTTTACCTATAATTTATTTTTTTATAGGTTTAGTTTATATTTAATTTTTACCTTTATATAATAAGTAATTTATAAAGACTGCAGCCAAATTCTGTTTTTACAAACGCAACCTTATTTTTTTAAAAATTAATAATTACTTTTACGGGTCAACATTTGATCCAAAAAAGTCATTTTATTATTTATTTTTCATATACAATACGAGTGGACCGTGAGGATTGTCGTGAGAGTGGTCTGCTTTGTGTAGATTATACTTTAAAAAAAAATCCTTATTGAAATTGAAACTAAAACTCAATAAAACAATATATTCAAAGTAATTGAAATTTAAATGTTTAAAATAAAAAAATGTCTGATCCTAAACCTCAATAACAAATACCTGTCGAAATCTTAATTAAATTTGGTATCAATCTTGATAAAATATATCACCGTTACTGTTACTATCAGTGGAGGCCTATATTTGACCTCCTAAATCTAATATATGTTATGTAATGTGTATTTATGTGTTGTTAGTCTTCCCTTTTGGGAAACTAGCTGAGTCCTATCCATTTTCCTTTATCCAATCCAACCAAAACCACGATAACGCGGCAACGCCATCTAACGGTGTCGCCCGGAACAAAAAAGTGACAGTTAAAAAAATATGAAGAATTAGCCGCGTGCGCGCTTTCGTTATTTTATCAATTTAAATTAGTTAAAACAAGAAATAAGTGTAAAAACTGTTCTAATCCAGTGCTCTGTGAATCCCTAAATATCCGTAAGTAGGTACCTAGATCCACAACTAGTGAAATCTACGAACCAGCGATATTTATTTTTATTTATGTACTATTCCATACATTCCCAAAATAAATATTTAAAAAAAAAACTAAAATTATAACCGTCCGATAGGTATGGTGTGCCGAGGACACTCGCTGGGTTACCCTGTTAATTGGGAGGCTGACCCTTTGAACAAAATATTCTCTACTCAAAGGGTCACCTGTCCCCAATCGGAGTTTTTCCCCACACTCAAGAAATAACGCCAGAACCTCATCGGACCACGTAATATGTGCAGCATGGCTGCTTGTGAAGCAGGCTGGGACAGCTCCCGTTTAGGTTTCTGGTATTTTTTATTTAAATATGTTCTTGGTTTTTGTTTTAAATTTATTTATGTTCTTGGTTTTATATTTGTAAAGTATCATCACGATCGTGTCCCTTTCGGGGTGGTCAGAAACCACGCTTATAGATAAGCGGATTCACATTTAGCCAACTTTACTATAGGCCAATCATGACAAGTGGCAAGCTCGTCGATGTCTCCAGCGTACCAAACTCGAGAAATATCACAAATAAATTAAATATTAATTAAATGTATTTATTTACATTTGTCTCCCGACCAGGAATCGAACCCGGTACCTCCGAGTCTAAATCCACGGACTTAACCGCTAGACCACGTTTTATTTGTTTTATTTTAATTTTATTTTAATGAATTTTGTTTCATTATTATTTTATAACTTTTATTTATATTACTGTTCCACTAAATTTAAATGTCGGCTATGGTATAATAACAGAGGTTGTTGGAACCTGCTTCCAACACCATTTTCTGAACCATAACCTTTTGTCATAATATCTTTGTTTACTTTTTTCAACTATATTTTACATTTTTATTAACTCTTTTTGTGACAAATAAAAACTGATTTTATTTATTTTATTTTTAATAGAAGTTTATATCGACCGCCTCCGTGGTCTAGTGGTAACAAACGTTGCCGTGAACTCGGGAGGTCGTGGGTTCGATTCCCACCGGGGGCAAGTTGTACATTGTATAATTTGTCTCGGTCTGGGTGTTTATATGTATAATATGTATATATTTACAAAAAAAAAAGTATAATATGTAGTTTATCAACCATCTAGTTTCCGTAACACAAGCCTCGTTGCTTACCACGGAAACTAGATGGCGCTGTGTGACCTGTCTGGAAATATTTATTTATTTATTTATTAAAATATAAAAAATGTAAAAAAATCTCACCTTCCTATTTCTATTTGATATATTTAACGCCAGACATTTTAAAAGGACAGCAAATAGTTGTAGTCGCTTCGGAGAACAATTCCTTTTGTTTTGTGTAGCAAATACAACTGGCTTTATACAGCTACAGAGTACAGCCAAGTTTTTAACAC
Organism: Tinea semifulvella; assembly: GCA_910589645.1. Taxonomy (NCBI): domain Eukaryota; kingdom Metazoa; phylum Arthropoda; class Insecta; order Lepidoptera; family Tineidae; genus Tinea; species Tinea semifulvella. The sequence goes on along the minus strand of OU342592.1, from coordinate 11,685,101 downwards.
AATTCTTCATTGTTTCCAAGTAATTTTCGATAACAATTCAAAGGGTAAAAAGAGAAAACCTTACGCCAGGTGTTGAGTATGGCGTGTGGGTTTGTTTGTAATTGTGATAAACTAAAGTAAAGTAAAGTATAATCACGACCGTTACCCTTTCGGGGTGGTCAGAAACAACGCTTATAAATAAGCGGATTCACATTTAGCCAACTTTACTACAGGCCAATCATGACAAGTGGCAAGCTCGTCGATGTCTCCAGCGTACCAAACTCGAGAAATATCACAAATAAATTAAATAAAATTTTAATAAATAAAAATCAAATTTTAAAGACATACAAAGGTCGGTTCAAATCCCCTCGGCATCAATAAGAAATACACTTTTCTTACGTACATTTGTGATAGATTTACAACACCAACAACACTCGTGCCTCGGAGAGCACGTAAAGCCATCGGTCCCGGTTCCACTAATACCAACTTGTGGAATCGTTAAAAAATTGACGTCAGATCCTGGCCAGTGTGGCGAGTGTATGCCAAATACTCCAGAAATTTCTGGAAGGTCCATGTCCGATGGAAAATTAGGTTTGCGCGAATTCCCGCGGTGCAGCAATAAGCTCAAATTATATGACAATTGTTATTGTCATGGCATTATTCTGCTTATTCTTTATAATAATAAGATACTTAGAAAAAAGTATAATTCGTCGAAATAAGTCATATGAGGTCTAGGACTCTGTGTACTAGTGGTTGTGATAATGAATTTCATTAGATAACCGATCGGTGAAGGTCGCTTTTGGACGTATCTGAATAAGCAGAATAATGCTATGACAATAACAATTGTCATATAATTTGAGCTTATCGCTGCACCGCGGGAATTCGCACAAACCTAATTTTCCATTAAATCCAACCCAGGGGAGTGAATGGCAATTTTCTTTTCTTACAACCGTTCTTTGTGGGTGAAAAAAATGTGGAAAATCAGATAATTTTCTTGCGAGTGCGATGTGAAACGAAAATCCAAATGACTTATTTAAATGGCTGTCCCTGAGAGATAAGTTAAACAAAAATATTTGATACAAAATAAACATAACTAAATTAATTTAAAATATCATACTATTTAATATTTAGGGTAAAAGAGGCTCTGTTAGAGCCTTATCTATAATAATAATAATAATAAATTCTTTATTGTACAAAACCAAAACAAGTTCAGGTGTATGTAAACGCATTTTCTACCAACGAACCTTTGTGACTGAGATATATAATAAGCGGGTGCAGAATGTTACGAAGAAAATAGATAGTTGAAATTATTTATTTACTATATAAAACACAAATTAATTACATACATATAAGAACTATAGTTATACATAAATAAATGTCATACGTACCTAAATAAATATATACCTAAATATAAAATACATATATATATATTAATATATATAATAAGTGAGTTATGGCGAATTATTCTGTTTATGAAGTAAGTATTTTTGTAACTTATCTTTAAATATTTTAAGAGATTGTGCTTGTCTGATAATTAAAGGAAGTCTGTTTCACTGACGAGCGATACAGTAAAGGAATCTGAATATCTGCTGGAAGAGTGGGGAGGGATATTAGGTAGGTTATTATGGGAAGAACAAAGTGAAAGGCTGTGAGAGTCACATAGGAATTGGCAACGATCTTTTAGGTAAGGTAGTCTATTACGATCAAATAAATAAAACAATAGCTGAAGTCGTATTAAAATGCCATCGAAACAAATGGGCATGTATGAATTGAAAGCGAAAGAGTTATGTCGTGATCGTGACAAATGGCGCTCAATCTTACCCCGCAAAGAATTTGGCGTGAAGATATGTATACTATTTTATGCAGCGTTGAAGAAAATAAGGTACAATTTTTTTGACCTTGCGCCCACCTGATGGTAATTGGCGCGCAATCATGACTGACATCAGTCCCTAACACTATGCCGGCTTGACTGGGCATGACGGCAATTCGAGCCTAAACTTGAAACTTGTGGATAACTTTACTGGGTTTATTGGCACGAACGGTGGATACTTCCCAGCCCCGACAGACTGGGCAAACTACCATTATCAGTCCGCCTATACCTATTTATTGTTCTCGTTGAAATTGCAATGATGTCAAATGGCAATTTTTACTTTCAAGGATAACTAATATTGTAAGGTTGCCATGGTACAATTAAATTAAAATAACACCGCTTGTAAGAAGACTTACTACAAAGAATTAAAAATATAATAAATTAAAACTACATTATAAATAAAAATAAAAATATGCATAACGTTCGTTGGCGTTAGTTTTTAGAATATTACACAATATACCTTTAATAAAAAAAATACTAGATAACTTACACTAGGTAGTATTGAATAAGAAACGTGAGTCTATCGGTTTGGCAAGGTAATACAGTGTATCTATGACTAAAAGTCACTTAAGGGTTAAAATATTTAGTTATTATAAAAAGTTTGCAACTTCATGAATAATGTTTACTCGCGGTTCGAGTTTCCTACCAATTTCCTAAAGTTAATATGTTACTGACATTGATGTTAAAAATCTATATATGTGGTAGACACTCTAGTCTTCAGTTCTTTTAATAAATGCTACGAATGGTCAGTTTTAGGCTCTGACCAGTAACTGGTATGACCGTACCACTTCCCCCTCGGAAAGACCTGTTGAATGAATTAAATCAATTGATTGAATGAATTAATGAATGACTTCGCTATTATGGTTAAACCATAGAAAAAATAGATCTCCCTACCAACGGATAGAGGGCGCTACGTTCTATATAAATCAACATTGAACAAGTTGTTCTAAGTTGCCACCAGGGAGTACTACGCATTCATACCATGGAAGCAGCACTGCTTTAACGACCACGACCTGTAAATGAGTTAGTAGAAACTGTAGCAGTCTGTTTAGTTTTCTGTCAGCTGTCACTGAAACGCTTTACTTTTAATAATGCTGTATCTAAATTGTAAATATCTAAGTTTATTATCCATCAACAAACAGAATCGGTACGCAATTACGATTAAATTATGTACCTTCGACGAATTTTGCAACGACCTACGCTTTCAGAAACTTGTTTAAACACGCCAATAATATTACCTATAGATATTTATTAAACATTTAATCATATGTATTTACTTTATTATTGATGTCAATATTCGAATGTCGCTCGCCGCCTCCGGTCATGTCCATATACGAGAATTTCGTTAAAAAGGAAGTCCTTTGCAACTAGGTAAATATTCATACACAAGCATAGATTTACTGATGTTCCGGTCATAAAATATTATTTATTTTCGCATCGGCCTATACAATTGAATACCGGAAATCAATAAGGACATTGATCACTATCTTATGTATTTTATGATTATCATTTTTTTTACTAATAATAGTTTTTAATCGAATGAAGTACAATACAATTATTTAAAAAATCTATATTATTAAATAAACTAGAAACTAAAATTTTAAAACATATAATTTACTATTAACAAAAAAGAACTACTTAATAATTAAAATCCGTTTCCGCAGATCTGCACATCTTCTTACTTCTCTTTATGGCATTCTCCACAACCCTAAAACTCCCCTATACCTTAAGACTCGTTTCCAGTTCCTTGGAGACAGTCACAATCTTCCTCTTCGGTCTACTGAAAACAATCAACTCAAGATCCCTCCTCACACTTCCAGCAGATATTCAGATTCTTTTACGGTCTCCGCTGCTCGTGAGTGGAACAAACTTCCTCTGGTCATCAGACGTGCGCCGTCGATAAATATATTTAAAAATCTCCTCATTGCCCATTTCCTAAATAAACAAAATAATCCGACTACCTGATATTTATTTCTGTCTCTTTTTATTTGTTGTGTAAATAATACGTATTTTTTCCTTCATTTTCTTATGTATTTTCTTACATAAATTTAGTTAAATGTATATATTATTATTATATTTTTTTTAAGGTATTTGTGTATTAGTATGTAAATTATTGTTATGTATGTTTAAGTATTTGTTTTTATTTCTAATGCACCCGCAATCGTCTACCACACTCCCAAAGGTTAGCTAGTATAAAATGCCGAGAGGCATTAAGTTCGCCCTTGTACTCAACTGTTAAGTTTTTAAGTGCAATAAAGAATTTATAAATAAATATAAATAAATAAAAATACAACTAAAAATAAAATTGTGGAAAAAGAAAATGAAAGAAAAATATTTAAATAAAAAAATTGCTCCAATGGGCAAAGTGCCAAATGCACTGCTGCCACGTTCAATGGCAATGCTGATCCTTTGGCTCAAATTTTGCCCAGCCCTCTTGTCTCCCGAGGTGTTGACGAGCTGTTTTGACAACGCCTTAAAAATTTCATGAGCACTTGGTCCCCAGAGCCCGAAAGTTTCAACTCAAAAGGGCGCAAAACATATCTTCCAATGAACTGCGTGTATTTCTGCCGTATTTGCTTATCATTATTATTATTCTAGATCTTCTGTTACTTTAACCCTGTGTGTACTTATTTTAACTTAATTTAAATATACATATTATGGGTATTTATGTACATATTTATCCAATATATGTAATACATATTAGTATGTAAGTCTATTATAATAAATTGCACCCTTCGTTGTTACCTCTCCACACTCCCAAAAGTTGGTTGTTAGAAAATGCTTAGTCATTAAGCCCGCCTATGTACAATATTTTTATAGTGCAATTAAGAACTTTTGAATTGAATGTTATACATAACTAAATATACACAAGTGTGCTTCGCCAACCCGTCTGACCAGCGTGACGAGTGTAGGTTAAATTCTCCAGAAAGGTTCTGGAAGGCCCATCTCCAACAGTTGAGATGTTTGGCAATGTTTCCACAAATATAAAAATAAGGTACAAAAATTATTATGCTTAGCCCAGTCACTAATAAAATGTCAAAAATAACAAGCCCAGAAAGTCAGAAAATAAATTCTAGGTTATTTTTTGTACAAACACACATCATCCGCCCGAGTTCTGTCGGGCAAATATTGCCTTTTATTACTATTTGATCTGTCGGATGAGTTATTGATTTTTTTCTTATTAAACAAATAAAATTAGGTACCGTATGACATTGGCTTGTTATGGACGAAAACATTTTTATACTAAATACAATTTCATTCACCTACTGGCAGCGTTCTTCCAGCATTTGATTTTACATATTTTGTAAAAAAATACTATAATGTGGTTCATGCGTAATTCCGTCATAGCTTGAGATCCAAATATAACAGACAAACAGTAGGGTTGTCCAGGGTAAGAGTTCAAGGCCCCCAATGGGAGATCACTTCCTAGTCCTAGTCCTGGAGGAGAGCTCAAGTAGTCGAACCTATACCCCAAGGTTCGAAAGCCACACGGACGCTGTTACCCTAGTAACAGACCCTGCACCAAGTGTTTATTGAGTTACCGGTGAGGTGGTTGCTCGCTGAGATCCAGGAATAAGTCCTCATCCCCAACCCATGCCCATTCATCCACAACCTAGGAAAATTCATCATCTGGGTCTAGACGACGCGATTGTTGTTGAATCTATAATTTATTTTATTTATTTATTATGTTTGGAAAACTTACAGCTATTTTACACAAGTAAACTTAAGATTGGATACAATAAAGTTAATTAACAGTTTCCACTTATAGTTACAACTTGAACAAAAAATAAAAATAAAACATGAGAATTTACATACAAAAAAAACATATAAAATAGTACAAATCAATACTGACATACTACCTAAACAACCTCTATTCGCCTGAAGTGCTCGTCGGTCATCGCGCGTAGTAGTAGAATTAAAAAGATCAATATCGATATTAAGGTTATTGAACAACTCACCTGCCCTAATAAAGAACGCGTTACGCCTGTAATTTGTGCTGAAACGGGGAATAAGCAGTAGTGGACTTTGCCTGGTGTTTCTAGTGGGTATACGTAATAGAATTTTGCTTAGTATCTCAGGAGAGTCCACATTCCCTCGCGCAACATCAACAAGGTAAGTTGTGTCTGCAATGTTACGACGCGTCTCAAGTGGCAGCAAATGATGTCTCTTGCATCGTTGATCGTAGCTCGAATCATAGATTTTAGTTTTGAATTGTATATATCTCAGAAATCTTTATTGAATAGATTCTATTCGTGTGATATAAACAGCGTATCTAGGGTTCTATAACTGTGATGCATACTCGAGATTGATAAGTAAAAACTCAGTTTAAGCTATTTTACAATAGCCCTATTCTGTTACTTAAGCGCAAACGTTATATAATGGAATCCGTTAACTATATATGTATATATCACGCTATTAAAGTTGATATTTGCACGGCCGCTGTCAAGGTCGAGCGCTTATAGAGTTGAGAATTGAATAATATTTTGTAATTATGACGCAATCCCTGACATAAATAACGAAATCCACTAATAACGTTTGCGACTAAGTAACAGAATAGGGCCTACACCTGCGGCAGTAAAGTCAATATTTGTAGTTTAAATCCAAAAACTTTTCCTATACCGGTGTTTATTTTACTTGAAAACAAACCTAATAGTAAATTAGTTTGCAAAACACGAATGCTTTAAAAACAAACTCCGCGAATTTCGAGCACCCTTCATTTGCTTAAGGATCGGGCAAATACCATTTTCATTACTACGTAATTGTGCTCTATTTGGGCAGTAGATTTGAGCATACCGATGCGCATATAAGACGTGCCACCAGGGCCTCGATTGTGCTAATATTAAAACATTGGCACACCATTACCATTATATCACAATCGACTCTATTGTGTCATCAATTGGTATTATATTAAGAGGATCCTTCTCACTTGCACACTCCAACATCATCAAACATTCTTCAAAGTATGAGTTTATTTTTGAGAAATGAAGTCATTTAAATAGGTGGTAGGCGGACTGATGGTGGTAATTTGCCCACAGGTTTGTACGTTGTATCCACACGATTCAGGATCAGGCTCGAATTGCCGTCATACACAGTCAAGCCGGTATAGTGTTAGGGGCTGGTGTCAGTCATGATTGTCTGATTCCAGTTGCTAACATTCATGGACTTCGCGCGTATGCCATCAGGTGAACGCAAGGTCACTTCTCGTGTTAGTATAAAAAACAGCTAGGAAATATAATTAATGTCATTTTAGACCAGAGAAAATTATGAAAGGAAATTTAAATAAAAAATATTTATATATTTTAAATCATTTATATCAGACCAATTTTTTCCACAGTGTTAGTAACAATTCATTTCATTTATTACAGCCTCTAGAACACAGCGTCCTAGACCTCCACTGCTGGAGATGGGCCTTCCAGAACATATATCTGAAGAATTTGGCCTACACTCACCACGCTGGCCAGACGGCTTGGCGAGGATATGATGTCATTTTTTATGACAATTTATTAACGATTCCACAAATTGGCATTAGTAAAACCGGGATCGATGGCTTAACGTGCTCTCCGAGGCACGGGAACGGTGGTGTTGTAAATCTATGACAAATGTACGTAAGAAAAGTGTATTTCTCATTGGTACAAGCCGGGTGGGTTTGAACCGACCTTTGTAGGAGTTAAGGTACGCGTTCTTACAACCGAGCCACCACCGCGCCAATTATACAAAATTAGTAACAATAAAATGACCTAATATAAATACTATGTTATTAACTGTATTATCAGGGTTAGGTCAAAAGAAGTTTAGAAAAACATCCGTGCATTTTGATTCATGCGTTCTGTTCATCATTTAACAATTGCTGAACAATAAAAATTCCCACTCTTCTAAGCCAGCACCAAATATTGCAACCTCTTCTTTTACTGGTCGCTGCTGTGGTCGTAGCTAACGTTGGAGTCAGTTCTGTTAGCACATTGGTAGGGATGTCCGCTGGAGGTAAGTTTGGAATGGGGTATTCTGGATACTGAGGATAATATGGTGGGGGTTCATCACAGATTATTTTCATGATATCTTCATAGTAAACACACGATGATGATGAATGTAAAATTATAATAAAAATCAACATCAGGTTTAGCATTGTTATTCCTGATTATATTTTCGACGTTTCTTCTTGCATTGTCCTAAAAATAACACATTCCGTGTAACCTATAATATTATTACGTTTGTAGCTGTAACTGGATTTATAGGTTTCATCTTATAAACGCTCCCCATATTTTGTTATTCTTCTTTACTATAGACAATAGGCTTGCTCGGTGAATCAATATCATTACACTCATCATTTTATTTTAACTTTCATTTTTATCGAACTACGAGTAGAAGTTTTCTCGCGCAGCAAATCTTTGCACACTTAACAAATAATGGTGCAATATTTTACTTTTTAGTTTAGTTTCGAATGTACTATTTAACTGCTATGCCCTTATCGATAGAGAGTCAGTCACTGAATACATTTTTTTATTATAATGTCGGACAAAAGGCTGTAATTTAAATCTGTTGCAACTATTATTAGGATATGACCTGGATAATTTTAAATTATGTTTTACGAAATATAGTGAAGCATTTAAATAATTATTTTAACACATTTATTAACAAAAAATAATTCAAAATATGTATCCTCTTTCTCCTTGCGTCGTGTTACATATACATAGCACGGGGTGGCGTATCTTTCTGGCGTGTGTTCCTGTCTTTGGCGACATGCACAGCATCATAAACGCTAGTGTTGGTGTTGGAGCGAATTTGGTCGGACCAGCGAACCCGGCTTCGTCCTCTCGGTCCCTTTTCTTTCACCTTGCCAGTAACAAAAAGTCTTTCCAGGTTATCTCCTTCTTTTCTGGCAATATGCCCGAAGTATACGACGAAGATATATGGTGGATAAGCTTTCGGTCGGCGCTCTTTATTGTCCATGTCTCAGTGCCATATAAAAATATGGAGAAAACGAGTGATCTAACGAGTATGAATTTCATTTTTATAGAGATCGTCATGTCAGTCCATATTTTGTGAAGCTGAGAAATGGCGTTCTTAACATACCGATGCGTCTTCTAATTTCAGCCCCGCACGATCCAATGTTGCTGATACTAGACCCAGGTAAGTGAACTTCTCTACTGTTTCCATATTTAATACACCGGTAAGTTCTAGCGTGTTCGATCGGATAAAATATATTTATAAAATTCTTAATGTTTGGTCTGGAATGCGACTTGTGTCGATGATTTTAAATTCTAACAAATCATTATATATTTCTTCCTTTCGCAATAGAATCACTAGGTCGTTGGTGTTTAAAAACAAAACTTTTTAGTGATACTAACATAAATATTGGTACTTGTAGAATTTTCTGGAGATTAGTCGGTTTAAAATATATTTAAAACAACGAAATGTGCGAATGTTAGAAATGGTTCCAAAATTAAATCTAGAAGGTTTGCACTTATTATGAGTATTAACGTAAAAAAGAAGTGACAAAAAACAGTTGAAATAACTTTGAATGGCCGCCATGAAAATTTTAAATATAGCAGATCCGTCACTGTTCTACGATCATGACGAAAAGTTCTATAGTAGCGCAACGTTCACATTACAGCTAGTTTTCTTGATACTTATAACGGAGATTATTCGTTGGCAGAGATTTTGAATAACTATTTTTAATTTTAAGCACGTCGATGTTTTTGGCGAACCAAACAAATGGCCAAAATTTAAATTTAAATCATTTAGCACAGTGATTGAGAATTTAATTAAATCCACTCTGTTTGATGTTTCCGTTGATATTCGGCAGCAAATATGCATGAAATGGGAGACATAAGTAACACTTATAAATATAGACCGGCCCCGCGATATGATTTTTATATCGTAAGTTTTAGCCTGGGTTGCACCAAAATGAAGCCGCTGTAATTGTAACGATTAAAGTGAAAAATGGCGTCGATTGTACCTGATTTATTTATTTGTAGACGATGGGCCCATGGGGACACTCAGCCAAGCTTCTGGCCAAGGAGTTGTCCAAACGGCTAACGGAAAAGTCTGGAGACAGGAAAGCTGGCAATTATTTCTGCCAACGTATTAGCTTAGCTATACAGAGGGGAAATGTTGCCAGTCTTCTTGTGACCATCACTCGTCGTTTCGGTCGTCTCTAAAGGACATTTATTACTTATAGTTTATTTTTTATTAGGTTTATTTTATATTTATTTTAATTTTTACTTTTAAGTAATTTTAATTTATATTGTAATTATTTTATACTGTTTGTATATTACTTCAATATTAATTTTATTTGTATTTAATTTATTTATATTCGACGCCATTTTTAACTTTAATTTCAGCCTTAGACTAACAAGTCACATGCATACAATACTTTTTCTTCATGATAGTAATTTTGATTGATTGCTTATTTTAATCCATTTCTTAAGATTCTTAATGCAGAAAGTGCTCTTAAGTTTTAAGGTTTAAGCTTTTGCATCCCTCTCTCTCACACAATCCAATATTTTCAAACACTAATATAGACAGTGCTGGGCCGGCAGTTTCCACATTTGATAACGATTGCTATCTTAGCGATTTCGGTCAGTAAGACAGAAAAAAAAGTTGCTTCTTACAAAATAAAAAAGCTGATTAAGTCAATATCACACGTATACACTTATGTCATTAAAAACTCAGACAGTTCCATATTAACTCAATAATAGGTTAATAAATTAGTTAGCTAAATCGCTAATTCGACAATAAATACATTCAATACGATTCCAACATTTTTATGACTGACCATTTATACATCTAAACGCACGCCGTTTTATTTATTTATTTATTCGGAAAATCAACAGCTTTAAATACATATATATTTTTTAAAGTAGTAATAATGAGTACAGCCAATTAAAGATTTCCACAAAAGATGAATGAATGTAACAAAACAAAAACAGAAAAATTATCTTTATCCACAAATACATAACCAGATAATAAACTCAAAGCAAAGCAAAAAGACAGTGACTGAATTAGTTTTAATAAAACTATTTAATTCGACAATTATATACAAAGTTTGGAAAGTGACCACGCGTTTTGGTCTGTTGAAAGGCACGTCAATGGCCACCTTAAATCGCTAAGTTAGCGATTGCTACTAAATGTCGAGACTGCTGCCCCTGGTGACCTAACAGTGTGCAACTCAAAGTCAAAGATACAACAAGAATAAAGAAATAATTGGTGTCTTTTTTTTAGGCTTCAGGTGTCATTAATGGAACATCTATTTGAAATAAAAAAGTTCACTTTATTAAGTTAAAAATCATTATCCAAAAAACAAAACACTACTGCATGGTGAATAAGGTCGCGGCTGAAAATCGCGATAGCCATCGTGATAAATACCTAAAGTTTGGGGAGTGTCATTACTAATTGATCTTGCCCACAGCTGACAGACGAAATAGAGAGACAAAGAATTACGTAAGTCAACGTTCGCACGATCGGTGACATCACGCTACCTACTTGATTAGGCTCTGTATGAGTGGCGATATTTTTAGGAAAACTTCTCTGCACCGTAACTTAAGATTTTATTACTTAATAATTAAAACAAAAAATACGTAGTTCCTTATTTTAATTTTAGATTATAATATAAAAATATTTGTTCTTTAATAAATACCGCGCAGTATATGGTATTACGTCTGTGGTAGGAAATCGATTTTGGATTATGCCGTTAATCTAGATTGGGAAATTGAGCTGGTTTTTTTTTAAAGCACAGTATTATAAATAAAATGTAAAATTTTATCAAATGAAATAATTTATTTATTTATTATTTACTTATTCCACAGCTGTATTTTACAAATAAATATTTACATTCAAATGATTACCGAACCATTAGCCAATTATGGAATAACATTATTTTTACTAAACATATAGTATGAACGGATTATTAACAATTTAAACTATTAAAAATTAACATAAGAATAAAAATAAAGAGACAATATTTAAAAAATCCATCTACGCACCATTATGTAAGTGTATGTGTATGTGAATGTGTATTATCGGTGTAGGTGTGTGAAGGTGTAAATTGTAAGTGTGAATGAGTGAAAATGTGTAGATTTCATTGCATTGTGCATATCTAATGTATTATTTACATAGAACTACACCTCCATCATGCTCAGAATCCTTCCTCTGAATTGGTGTTTAATAATAAACATAACATTTATAACCGGATCACGTTGAGACATCTACTTTTCTTACGTACGTAATTAAAACACCAGCGTTTCCGTGAGCACGTTAAGCCGTTCAGTGCCAATTCCACTAAGGACTAGTAATTACATTGTCATTAAAATTAATATATCAATCTGGTTTTCGTAAAAATCGCAGCACCGCTACAGCACTCATCGATATCGCGGATAACATTCTTGCAGCCAGAGTGGGCCACTGTAATTTATTCGCTCTACTAGATTATTCACGTGCGTTTGACTGCATTAAAACATCGCTCTTCTCCTTTCTAAACTCTCCTTCTACGGTTTTGTTACACGCACCATCAAATGGTTACCTAAGTGATAGATCACAGTTCGTGGAAGTGAGAGAGCGCGGCGGACCCACTTCTTCATCACCGCTAAGAGTGGTGGAGAGGGGTATTCCACAGGGTTCAATATTGGGTCCTTTATTATTTGTTTTATACAGTGCAGATGTCTTGGTCTTGGTCTTGATCTTGGTATTGATCTTGATCTTGGTATTGGTCTTGATCTTGATCTTGGTCTTGGTATTGGTTTTAGTCTTTGTCTTTGATTGGGCAAGGATAGCTGGTAGTTAGTAATAAGTGGTTAATGGTATTATTCTCCCTATGTACAATTTTATATATTGTTTGCATTAAAGAATTATTTTTTTTACTTTTGTATTGCAGTTGCATCTATTAATTATGTATATATTTATTTATTTAAGGAAAACTATTGACAATATTCAAAAACAAATAGAACTTAACGTTAGCAACAGAATGTCATTTATAAGTTTTCAATGTATTGTATGTATATATATAATAATATGTATATGTATATTTGACCGCCTCCGTGGTCTAGTGGTAACAAACGTTGCTGTGAACTCGGGAGGTCGTGGGTTCGATTCCCACCGGGGGCAAATTGTACATTGTATAATTTGTCTCGGTCTGGGTGTTTATATGTACATGTATATATTTACAAAAAAAAAAGTATAATATGTAGTTTATCAACCATCTAGTTTCCGTAACACAAGCCTCGTAGCTTACCACGGAAATTAGATGGCGCTGTGTGACCTGTCTGGAAATATTTATTATTATTATTATTATATCGTCTCTATCGTTCTTATATTGTGTTTTCTTTACAATGTGACGGAGTAAATAAAGATCATGCACAACAGTCTTTCTACCAAGGGCGGAGAATCTATGGACATCACAAACACGAGGACTAGTCCAGTCATTTAATCATGTTAAAAGCCTATCTATACAATGTCGTCTTATACACGCAGGCTTAGAAAGTGTCTTTTACAGTCTTTTCATAACTTTTCAATGATAACGAGGCGTCAGGAATCACAAAGTAGCAAAGTAGCCTTCTGTTTTAAACTTGAGCTGGGCATACACTATAAAAATGGTGAATATTTTTTTATACTTTGTCTGATAGGTATATAGATGGGCGGATGGCCTACAGAACGTCGCTGGTAGGTGTTGGATGAGGGTTGCAAAACAACATCTGCAGCGGAATGCCCAACATCAGCAGCGTAGGGACACATGCTGACAATGACGATGACCACAGCTGGAGATGTATAGCATGGCGAGTGTAGGCCAAATTCTTTAGATATACATATGTTCTGGAAGATCAATCTTCAACAGTGGAGGTCTCGACTGTGATAAATGAAAAATATTTTCACTATTTCACTATGCAATCAAGTTTTTTTTTTTTGTTTTGGTATTAATCAAGTTCTTTAGTACTAGAGCAGTCATAATGATATTTTAAACATTTTTCCCACCTAAACTATGTAAAATAAAAGAGTTTTTCTACTTAATTTGTAATATTGTTAAAATGATCTATCTAAAAATGCATATATACTTGTAAATAGAATAACAACTGGGAACAGAAATATGTCTACAAGTGTTTTAGATAAAGTATTTTTTGCTTTAATTAATATTTAATTTATTTGTGATATTTCTCGAGTTTGGTACGCTGGAGACATCGACGAGCTTGCCACTTGTCATGATTGGCCTATAGTAGAGTTGGCTAAATGTGAATCTGCTTATTTAAAAGCGTGGTTTCTGACCACCCCGGAAGGGAAAGGGTCGTGATGATACTTTACTTTTATTTTTTGCTATAGTACTTTGTCAGCTATGAAAAGTTAAAAAAAAACGAAAGCGCAGGAAATCGACGTTTTAAGGCCTATAATAAATAAATTTACGTAGTTTATGTTGAGCTTGTGAAGCTGCTTTATACAAGTTGATTTGTATTTAAATATTAAAAAACCCGACTTCGTAAATAATGTACTTTAATTACAAACTAAAAATTAAAAATACAAGCCCATTTATTCTGTCGCCAAAAAGTTTGATAACGGCTTACTATACCAATAAAATAATTATATATATTTTATAACATAGCGACTTTACAGTCGGAACCCATTGATGAGAAGATTTGTGCCGGTCCCGGTTTTTAATATTTATATATGTTATTGATAAATGGTCACTCTAAATGAACAATGATAAGAGAAACCTCAACATGATTTTTAAATACCTATTCGGTTATATGATTTTTTTTTAATTTCCTCAAAATGGCGTCTGGTTGTCGCCTTAATGAAATTTAATTAATGCTATATCTTCAGTGACACTCGCGTCAAGCAGGCAAATCGATTGACAAGAGAATCATAAAAATCAGCCAACAAGTTTGGTTTCTAATGTGCCATAAAGGAACAAACATACACACATACTCGTACATAAACTTTTTAAACTGGAGTCGACCCGTGACCACGGCCAATGCAACTTGGCTGAAACGTCGGGAGAAATCTCTCTAAGGTAAATCGCGTAAAGACCCGTTAACATTATAAAAACTATTACTCGTACATTGGCTGATAACCACAGCACACTTTTTTGTGTCGCGCAGTCGGGTAAAAAGTAGAGATGAAACGGATAGTGGTGTGGTCGGATACCGATTACCGAATATTCGGCAAGCTACGAGGCCGGAGCGCCGGATATCCGCCAACCGAATATTCGGCCCTTTATCGCGTTACTTAATAAAATAAACATTTTTGTCGAGTGATTATTAAAATAAACTGTGTCTATAACGTAGTGTGGTATCATTTTCCTGGTATAAAATAATTCAAATTCAAAATTCTTTATTGTCAAGATTGTTTACATTGGTATAAAGAGGTGATGTACATTACTTAAATTTTAAACAATCTGCCCACAATAGGCATACAATAATTCTATATTATAAATATAATTAACATTTCGTCAAACAAATACATTATAAATAAAAAATAAACAAACTTTAAACAATAGTATTATCATTATTATTAAAACAAAAATTAAAAAAAAACATTTATCTACTTATTTATCTAAATTAAATACTATTTTATAATGAATGTCCAAAATCAATTAAAATTATAAATGTCAAAATATTAAAATTAAATTAGTATAAGAGAACTTACAAATTTAAAGTTCATTATCATTCAAAAAATCTAAAATTGTGTAATAACATTTTTGCAACAGAAATTTAATAAGCATCTTAATGAGAATGTTTTGAATATAACTATGCGGCATCCGACCGGATACTGAGTTACTATCCGGTATCCGGCCGGATAGTAAAAACAAGGCCGGATAGGCCGGATATCGGATAGTTGCCGGATATCCGTTTTATCTCTAGTAAAAAGTACAAAAATGTAAGTAAAAAATAAGTAGTGTATAACCAGCTTAAGGCTGTTGGCAATTTGTAATTAGTCTTTTGCTCACTAAAATAATAGCTTTCTGAGAAAAGAGGCGTTGAAAAAGTTTCTACTATTTATTGTGTTAAGGCTGATGCAGACTGCGATATTTTTGTCTTAGAATATTTTTAACGCTGACCCGTCTTTGCCAAGATGTTGGCTAACATGTCATGGTCCCTATTCTATTTATCCATCCCATAGTAACATAACTACCAGATTTTATCAAAACCTTTGTATATAAATTGGAAAAATGGTTATGTTTTTTTTTTAATATTTAACACGAGATATGACTTGGCGCGCAAGGTCCATGAGTGTATGCAACTGAATTCAGACACTCATGACTGACATCAGTCGCTAACAATATGCCGGCTTGACTGGGCATGACGGCAATTCAAGCACTTACAATACACTTTACTGGGTTTATCGGTACGAACGGTGAATACTTCACCGCCCCGGCGCGAACTGGGCAAATTACCACCATCAGTCCGCCTACCACGTATTTGTTGTTCTCTTTAAAAGTATGTGCCATTTGCAATGATGTCAAATGCCAATTTTTACTTTCAAGAAGAACTAATATCTTACTTACAGCTTACCATGGTGATATTTATACAAAATAATACAGATTGAAACAAGACTTACATTTCGTGTAAAGGAAAAAAAGGAGAGCTACATAGTTAATCGGCTTTCCCGCGCAATTTGGTAGCCAAACCTAATATAATATGAAAGGATTTTTTCCCTTTGTTTGAATTTTGCACGCAACTTTTCATCATTATTACACAACGTAATAAAGGTGGTTTGTTATTTCATTTGAATATATTAACCTTAAATCGTATACACATTTGTTGGTTATAAAAATAAATTCCTTCGCCAAAAATAAAGAATTGAGTTAAAAAGATGATGTTCTAGAGTAGACTGATGTTTTCCAGTGAATCA
This sequence comes from Tinea semifulvella, assembly GCA_910589645.1. Taxonomy (NCBI): domain Eukaryota; kingdom Metazoa; phylum Arthropoda; class Insecta; order Lepidoptera; family Tineidae; genus Tinea; species Tinea semifulvella. The sequence goes on along the minus strand of OU342592.1, from coordinate 11,668,417 downwards.
TAATTTATAGCTTTATCGCTAAAATTAGAGCTAATAAAATTGCTAGTGTTGGGCGTTAAGTAAAGAGGCTTAATTTTGCACTTGTCTCGCTCGCACAATCTAATATTTAAAAAGATTTCTTAAGTCTACTATAATAAGTATATATTGATTAGTATTTATGTAGTCTATGTGTACATACTATTTATATAGTTTATTGGTTAGAATTGCACCCCACATATTTATACTGTCTCACTCTCCCAAAGGTTAGCTGGTAGAAAAAGCCGAAATGGTTTTAAGTTCACCTTCGTACATACTTTTAAGTAAAGAGCAATAAAGTATTTAATAATAATAAAAAGTCTAAGAGAATGAGATATATAGTGTATTATCTTTCTAGGAAATAAAATAAGTCTGTACATCTATGAATCAGTTTCATTCGTAAAAACGAATCCTGGACTATACCAAAACCGTCTCAGAAGTAAACGTCATCAAAATATAATATACCCATTAGTTAGCAAGAAACCTTTTCTACATAAAAGTGCTTTAATCATGACGGCAAAAATATATAATAAAATACCGTTGAGACTACAGGAGCTAGAGTTAGGAGAAATGAAGAGAAGACTTAATTATATACTATTTGACAAGACATACTACACAATCAATGACTTTTTTACAGACAAAAATATAATTACATGACATTTTGCTTAACTTATAATTTATTAATATTAAATTTTAGATATGAATAATATTGTCATTTATATTTTTTTTTTATTGTATCTCAACTTTGTTTAAGTGTATGTATTAAAATTAAATGTTATCCACAAATACTAATATTTGTACGCCCTATGGGCAGAGCACTGGTGCACCTTTATAACCTATATCTGTTGTTTATAATATTAACCTGTGTCTAAACAAATAAATGATTTTAATTTGAAAATTACGGACATTTTAGAGATATATTAACGGAATCTTACAGTATTTGGTTGTGTAGGGAGAGGAGTAGAATTGTGGATGGTGAGCGTATTATCGCGCAATAAAATAAAAAAAGGAGGCCTTCTTTTTAAACCAGCCTATTGTTGACCGCAAGCCCGAGACGCCATTCTTCTCATCTCAATGGACCCGGCACCCGCACGGTAAATCAATGGAATGCTTAGAAATTTATCTTCTCTCTTCATATCCCCTCATTGGTCTAGTGGTAACAAACGTTGCCTTGAACTCGGGAGGTCGTGGGTTCGATTCCCACCGGGGACAAGTTGTACATTGTATATTTTTTCTTGGTCTGGGTGTTTATATGTATCATCATTACAGCCCCTAGAACACAGCGTTCTAGACCTCCACTGCTGGAGATGGGCCTTCCAGAACACATATCTGGAGAATTTGGCCTACACTCGCCACGCTGGCCAGACGGCTTGGCGAGGATATGATGTCATTTGTTTACGACAATTTTTTACGATTCCACAAGTTGGTATTAGTGGAACCGGGACCGACGGCTTAACGTGCTCTCCGAGGCACGGGACGGTGGTGTTGTAAATCTATGACAAATGTACTTAAGAAAAATGAATTTCTCATTGGTACATGCCGGGGGGGTTTGAACCGACCTTTGTAGGATTAAAGAAACGCGTTCTTACAACCGAGCCACCACCGTGCCTATATGTATAATAAGTATATATTTACAAAAAAAAAAAAAAAGTATAATATGTAGTTTATCAACCATCTAGTTTCCGTAACACAAGCCTTGTAGCTTACCACGGAAATTAGATGGCGCTGTGTGACCTGTCTGGAAATATTTATTTATTTATATATTTATTTTTAGTAAAATAGAGGAAAGTCGTTAAAAATGTTTTTGCTATTACTGTCTAAAATATGGTAGAAAAAAGTGTCAAAAATATCCGTAGAAAGTTGATGGACTACATTTCTTAGAAGTACATTCGGACTTTAAATATCTTTGAAAATATTAGATTGTGCAAGCGAGAGGCAAGCACAAGCGTTAAACCATCTTAAAAGAAACGATGGGCCCGTGGTCCGAGGAGGCTCTTGCGTTCTCTCGTGAGAGGAGCGACAGGTGACCCTTTAAGTAGAAAATATTTTGCTCAAAGGGTCAGCCTTGCCGTTCATTGGGGGAACGCAGCGAATGTCCTCGGCCTACTACGCCCATCGGATGTTTTTTTTTTTAGTTTTATTTATAGTGTAGTTTATTTATTTCTTTGTTTTTAAATATTGTAATTCGTTTATACTGTTTGTATATTACTTCGAATAATTATTATTTTCTTATGAAATTTATTTCCAAAAATTGGGTAATGTTTTTTGTTTACTTTCAAAATGTAATTTTATAGGATAATGGTTCAAATATGTACATAGCAAAGTATGCGAAAACAAAATTTACATAGCGTTATTCTATTATTCGCATTATTTAAATTTTCTCCTGAAATATTAATGCTGTTTTTGCAAATGTTCAGTTAAGCAAATCAACACTGACTTGTTTAACTATTCACAGCCATTTTGTTTTTTTTTTAACCCTTAGTGAGTGGAAAGAAGTACTTTGTAAGAATAATTATAAGTGTTTTTAACGGCATAAAGTATGATCATCACAACCATTGACTGCCACCGTGGTCCGTGTAATTAGACTCGGAGGGTACCGGAACACAAAAATATTTATTATGTATAAATACATTTAATTAATATTTAATTTATTTGTGATATTTCTTGAGTTTGGTACGCTGGATACATAGACGAGCTTGCCACTTGTCATGATTGGCCTATAGTAAAGTTGCCTAAATGTGAATCCGCTTATTTATAATCGTGGTTTCTGACCACCCCGAAAGGGAAACTGTAATGATGATACTTCTATCACAACCGCGGGGTCAGAAACCACGCTTTTATAAAGAACCTGATTCACCAACTTTACTATGATAAACTATGACAAGTGGCAAGCTCATCGATGTCTCTAGCATACCAAACTCAAGAAATATCACAATTAAATGAAATGTAATTAAAATAATAAATATTCTGGTGTCTCGACCAGGAATCTTAAGGTTAAGAAGTTAAGTTAAGAAGGTTATAACACTAGATTCTCACAAAAGACAAGATACAATGAATACCGGTATAACAACTATTATGGTAAAAGAACTAGAATGTTCATAACTCCCATTATATTTATTAATAATATGCCCATTGATCACTGTGTAAAAATGTCAAAAAAAGAATTTAAACGAAAATTAAAGTTTCTTTTGCTAAGTAAATACAACAGTAATGTGATTTAACGTTAAATAACTTTGTGTTTTGACAAATATAGTGTAAAAAAAAATACTGTAAAAAAAGAGTGTACTATTCGCCAACAAACTGCTATGCAGTTTGGCGTATAATTTTAAAAATGTAAATAGTTGAAGTTTTTATCTGAATAAACGATTTAATAATAATAATAAAATCCACGGACCTAACCCAACGAAGGCGCTTATGTTTTAATATTAATTTCTGTGAAAACTTATTATTGTCCCATTCCTACTGTATTTTGTTTTATAGGTATATGTAGGTATTGTTTAGCTGTAAGTTGTCTTAATTGTATAAAGGAAAATAAAATATTTTGCAATAAAATCGCTCCAAATGTAAAGGCCCTTAAAATAGACATAAAATGTTGTTTGTTGTTGCAACCAATTTCTTAGCGACTCACGGTTTTCAATATAAGCCAACTCGTCAGTTAAATGTCAATGAAATTACTTCGCCTGTATTTTGGATATTGGAACAGACCCTTTTTTCTAAACTAATTAGTAATTCGTCAAAGTCATCTAAGTACAAGCAAAATACACAAGACTGGAATATCTAAAGGCTTTTTGCTTTTAGCAAGACATGTGATCTTGCTCCCACCCTGATGGTAAGCGGGACGCGAGCTCCATTGAGAGCAACTTACGTGCAAGCAGGTACGGTCCGATATAATCGAATACTACAAACTAACTTTAAATTGAATAAAATACTTGAACAGTTTTACCGCACATCGATGTGTCGAATGACTCATCCCTCGGCACAGGCCGCCTCTCATCAGTCCACTTTCAGCCAGCAAGCGTGCCGCGTGTCCTTACCATCAAAGTATGTAAATCGCCAAGTGTCCTTATCACCATACATCAACATGAGTTCACGTTCGACTAACAATTTATTAGTTTTAGTTAGTTCATTTTATTAGTTTAGTAAACATGTTACTTACAGACCACCATTGCATTTAAATTCAAACATCGTTTACTAAAACACAAAAACTATTATAAAAACAATTTTTAAAAAATATAGGCCTAACAAAAACAATAAACTATAGAAAACAACAAAAGTATATACAGATAAATAACGCAAACAGTATAATCTAAACAAAAATAATTGAATTAAATGAACAAATTAAGACAGTCACACCACAGTCACTAGCAGTGCACAATAACAACAACAAAAAAACAAAACTTAGACCGAGAGTCGGCGACCCAAAAAAATATACCAAGCTGTTGTGTTTCTTATTTAATATACTATACCTACATACATATCTTCACGCCAAATCCCTTGCGGGGTAGGCAGAGACAATTGAGCGCCACTTGACACGATCACGACATACCTCTTTCGCTTCTTCGACATTCATCAACCTCTTCATACATGCCCTTTTATTTTGGTGGCTTTTTAATGCACCTTCAGCTATTGTTTTATTTATTTGATCGTGATAGGTAAGTCTTGGTCTGCCAGGGCCTCTTTTACCCACAACTTTCGCATTATATATCTGGTTCGTCAATCTCTCTTCACTCATTCTTTCAACATGTCCGAACCATCGGAGCATACCTTTCCTTATTTTTGTCCCTATGCTTTCTTTAATACCTACCCTTTTGCGTATTTCGTCATTACGTATGCGGTCCGTCAAAGTGACGCCGCATATCCGACGCAATACTATACCTATATATTATATATGTCGTAAAGGATCATTAAATACTCGAGTTAGCCCTGATGCTCGTTACACCGTGCCGGATTAAAATTTATGACGAAGCGTATTATAGCGCTTATAATTTAATATAATTATGTTACTAGGCTCGGTTGTAACAACGCTTACCTTTACATCCTGAAAATGTAAATTCGAACCCCGGCATGTACCAATGAGAAATGCACTTTTCTTACGTACATTTGTCCTAAATTTACAACACCACTGTTCCCATGCCTCGGAGAGCACGTTAAGCCGTCGGTCCCGGTTCCACTAATACCAACTTGTGAAATCATTATTAAATTGTAATTTAAAATTGATATTAGACCCTCGCCAACCCGTCTGGCCAGCGTGGCGAGTGTAGGCCAAATAAAGTTCTAGAAGGAAATCATTAGAAATCAAGTTTTTTTTTGTTTTAATATGTTTTTTGACATTATATCTTGCCAAATTTAATGTTTGTTGGTAAGGGAGGGGCTGTAATAATGAAATCGCAAAATAAGGAAATAGCAGCCGCGCGTCTGCCGCAAGACCGTAGATAGGTTCTAGAGTGGAGACGTAGAGTTGAATGACAGATGAACCTTTGACCCAAAGATGATTAAGTATGGGGGCATATCTATATCTTGGCCTATCTAGCAGTTTTGGTGTAACATTTCATCATCGCAGCGCGGGAATTTTCACAAAACGTCAGATTGTTACAGGTTACAGGTAAATGCTCACTCGCCGTCATTGAATAAGTGTACAATTAAAAATAGTAGTTATTCAATTAATTTAAATATAGAGTGTAATGAATAAACCCTTATAATAATAATAATAAAGTTGTTTCTTGATCTTGTATTTGTATGTTTTTATTTACAAACCTGAGCTTGCCCATTTATATTCATGGTCACGTATCGTGAGAGTATAAAAAATGAACAAAAAAAAAATCAAAATGCTCTTATATATTAATTTCAATATTAAAATCCTCACTTTCTGTGAACACGTGTCGCTGGAGAGACTATCTACAATGGAGTAATTCCCTAAACGATTGCACTACGTAAATTGCAGTTCGCGAGGAATGGCGACGACTTGTCAAGCGTGCTGCATGCCAGTAATGACGACTGATCACATATAGGTAGAGAGCAATTAAAAAATTGAGTTTAAAATAACCAAGTTGAATGTAATACAAGATTGTTCAAAGATAATTAATTTATAAAAGTGCAGTGTGGTTTCGACCGGACCTTTGAATTATGACCCGTTTAATAATAATAAATATTTATTTTCAGACATAAAAGGTCATTAATAAATACATTAAAAACTAAAATAAATTAATATATGCTTAACTACATTACACTATAGCTTCGGTATCTAAATCTAATTGTAGTCAAAGTAATGCCAATTCGTACGACCGAATAAGAAGGCGAACTGGTGCTGGTAATGGTACCCGCTTGACCTTGAATGCAGGATACAATGCGATAATGATTTATGATATAATACAATATTTATTTTTTACGATGACTTCTACAGCAGATTAGTTTAGTTCTTAGTAGTACTTGACATTTATTATTATTTACTATTTTAATTTTATTTCGAAATATTATTTATTTATTTATTTATTTAAAAACTTAATTGCACTATGTACAAAGGCGGACTTAATGCCGCTAGGCATTCTCTGACAGCCAAACCTTTAGGACATTAGGACAGTTTTCATGGTAAGTAGGTGCAATAATAGATATAAAATAACAATTTATAAAACAAATACATAAAAATAATACTTACTATTACATATACAAATACGTAAATAGGTTATATTATATATATATAATATATACACTAATACATATAAAATAAAACTACTCATGTGATGAAGGAAGCGGGACAAAAGTAGACATCGCTCGTTGTGAAAGTGTGAATGAAGAGAGTGGCAATACAATAGAAGTAAAAAAAATAGTTTAAGTTAAAGATAATATTTGTATACCCTATTCTTGAATATAGCACGACTAGAAGCTTGTCTAATATCCTGAGGTAATTCATTCCATAGATTTGCGGCGACGACAGCAAACGATTTAGAGACGAAAGAGGTGTGATGAGAGGGAATAGAAAGAGTGGAGTTGGAAGAGGAACGAAGGGTTCTTACGTGATGTGAGCTCAAAAAACTAAATAAATCTTTAAGATAGTTAGGTGTATCGGGTTCGTTGAGAATACTGTATAACAAGCACAGAACCCTACGATTCCGCCGTTTACGAATAGGCAGCCATTTAAGTTGATTCCGTGAAGAAGAAATATGGTCATATTTCCGCAATCCAAAGACGAACCTAATACATGCATTGTGTAATCTTTCCATTTTATTAAGATAATCTTGTGAAAGATCCACACAATATATATAATAATAATATATTATTACATAATAAAATAGCTCTTCCATAATTCTTTATTTTTTTCTTTATTCTCTGTTACAACCATACATTCGGTTAAGTCAATAGTTTATGTTGTGCACAATAAATAGTATACGAGTACACCTCAAAAGTCAATTTAGTTATTCTGCCTGGAGAGTGTTATGGAGTATTATGTACTATAGGTAAGAGGCAGAACTGGAGGTTGATGTAGCATTTGAGTTGAGATACCAACATAATAACTGAGTTATGGCAACTTATTCTGTTTGTGAAGTAAGTATTTGTATATATTATCTTTAAATATTTTAAGTAATGATACCTATCTTTATCAGAAAGGAAGTCTGTTCCACTGGCGCGAGCTGCAGATACTGTATAGGAATCTGAATATCTACTGGAAGAGTGGGAAGGGACTTTAAGTAGGTTATTATGGGAAGAACGAAGTGAAAGCTGTTAGAGTCACATAGGAATTGGAAACGATCTTTAATTAATGTTTGTAAAATTCATTCCATATTCATTTGCATAAAAAAAAACTAAAACACAGGCAGCATCCTAGTGTAGACTTATATCGTCAAAATATGTACATAACTAGTAACTACAATATACCTATGATATATGTATCATATCAATAGAAAATGAATAAAAACGGGTCAAAATTTCATCATTCAAACGATGTTAAGCCGTCCACTTAGTTAGACCTTCCTAATTTATTTTAATTAATTAAATATTTTAAAAGGCAAACGACGGGCGTTCTTAAGTTTTTTAAAGAATTAGCCTCAACTTTTGGTTAAAGTTTTATCTCTTGTAGAAATAGCAGAAATGTTACTTTATTTATCCTTTTTTGTTACTTAAATTTGGGGATAATATGAAAAAAGTATAACTTTATACTTTATCATCACGACCGTTTCCCTTCTGGGGCGGTTAGAAACTCCGCTTGTAAAGTTGGGGTTACATTTAGTCAAATTTACTACAGGCAACAAATTTAAACATGACAAGTGGTAATCTTGTCGATGTCTCCTAGCGTAACTCGAGAAATATCAGAAATAAATCAAATTTAAAACGTCCGTTTAAATACAATAAGGCGTGCGCCGCATATAGTTTTCTTTAACGCGCGAAAAAAACCGACAGTCGATCAGAACGATTCGCTACACGTTCAAGCATTCCAGCGTTCCGTTCGGCGCGCGCTCTTGCATATGCTATGTTAGACTTGAAAACAAATGATGCAAAGCTTGCTTTTTAACCAAATTTTGCATAAAAATCATAGACAAACGACTTTCGAAGCGAAATAAAGTAAAAAAACGCGCTTAATGCGACAAGTCAAATACAGGGATAGTAATATGCATTTCGTGTGCCTGGAGTTCCCGCCAATTTTTAAGCGCGAAGTCGACACGAGCGGCTAGAATTTCGTATGTACCTTACAACTGTATATGCATTTAGTTTGGATGGATTATCGCGCCTTGAACGCGCATGTCCGCTCGATTTGCCCGAATGAAACTAACAGATGTCTATGGAGATCTATCGCTTTTCATTCGAACATATTTCGGACAGACACGCCTTAAAAATTACCCAAATATATCATCTATCTATCTTTTACATTATCTAGTAGAAAATATAAAATAAATAAATAAAAATTGATGTGTCTATGAGTATGTTACACATCTTTAGGCTTTCTTTAGACCAAACCAGCAGCTCAGTTTGATATGGATGGGATCAACATATTTTTTTTAGATCTAATTTGTGTAATATACTTAAATATTTAGTATAGTAGTATCATCACGACCGTTTCCCTTCCGGGGTGGTCAGAAAACACGCTTATGTATTCATTCGCGGATTCACATTTAGCCAAATTTACTATAGGCCAATCATGACAAGTGGCAAGCTCGTCGATGTATTCAGCGTACCAAACTTAAGAAATATCACAAATAAATTAAATATTAATTAAATGTATTTATTTACATTAATAAATATTTTTGTGTCCCGACCAGGAATCGAACCCGGTACCTCCGAGTCTAAATCCACGGACTTAACCGCTAGACCACGGAGGCAGTCAAAAGGCAGATATTTAGTACTATCCTATATATATGGGTACGCCCATGATCCTATACTATACTATTTTATACTACCCGTGCGATGTCGTCGAGTACAATATAATGAAGCATAACAAAAAAAAACAACCAACAATTCGAGAAATATGTATTAATATCTAGGTGACCGTGACATTTAAGTGATATAACATAATGTAGGAAACGTGAGGCGATATCCAATTCACTTCCATTATTAACCTGCGACCTTTAACAGATATTACGGTACAGTCATCTACAGAACTTTTTTCAAACTGTATCCCTAACCATTTACAATAAAGACTACCTAAAATTATAACTTCACGTTTGTCTCCATGCGTAGGTGGATATTCGATACCTACGGAACGCTAAGTCCAATATGAGTTACAATTAATTACTTAAAAGTTGTTGTATCACAAATAGAGCTATCTTTTGTATCCAGCACCAAATTGAACAGCTTTTCTTACTCGATTCTTCCTCGTCATCATAACTTGATCCATTTACTAAATCCACTATTATTAATACTAATAAATATACATTGATTAAATTGCATATTGTTAGTTTTAAAATCATTTTAATAGTTTCTTCAAATATTACGTTTGGTTGAATAGAATAGCGAATCGCTTTTGTAATTTTTGTATTTAAATTATATTACAAATAGCGGATGTTTGATATCATTAAATAAAGAAGTTAATTGGCATCAAAATAATGATATATTATTATAGTAATGTTATGGCAAACAAAATGCGCCTAAAAAAACGGTATCCATTCCAAAAAACAGACTTTACTGTATCGCATTATTGAAGTTACATTTTTGGTTTCAATTAATTCGTGGCCAGGCTCTTGATCTCCATGTTCGATCGAGCCGACCCCATTCCAGGCGCTTCAACCGACTTCGAGGAATCGCACCTCTCCACTCACGGCCACCGGAGGGCCGCGCCTACCTTGTGAGATCTTGGGGGCCGAGGCTTGACCAGCAGTTACTGACAACATATGGCAATATACTGCCCCACATGTGCCACAGATCCTATAGTGGTCTCTTTCCCGGCGGCTCGCTTCACCGAGGTAAAACAAGCAACCGGCGTCGCTCACGCATTAACCCACGCTAATTGGGGATAACTGGAAATATAAATACTACGACTACATTTTTGGTGTTGATCCAGAAAAATATTATATATTATCAATCAAGATGTACGAGTAGCTCAAACTTCTTACGTTGTTTTAATATTTACTGTTCGTATATTGGGGGTCTACTCTGCAATTTGCAAGATTACAACTTTAAAACAAAAATATGGATCTGTGCCGGGATGCGTGCAGACGCTAACGTGAGATATGGCATCCTACTGAACAGAAAAGAACAGAAGTACATGCCTGTACGAAGGTGCAACGTTTGCGGCCCATGTCGCGTCCATTACATATATACGAAAATTGGTTATTTTTGTTTAGAAGCATTGTGTAAGTTTTGAAATATTATATTATTAGGTTAATTCATTATTTAGAAATATTTATATACCTGATAAAGGTTGACTTTTGAAGCACACTAATATTTTACCACCCTTTATAAATGTACCAAAAGTTTATAAATAAATGATTGATTTTGATTTTGAACATATAACGTAGTTTTTTGCTTGCTTTTGCTATTTTAATGACGATGACGAAATAAAAATGGTGTCCTGCAGCCATATTTCATCACTCGTATTACATTAATGTCATTAGTAGATTCCGTTATTTACGTCGTAGATAGTAAAATAACCAAATATTATACAATTCTTATATATTCTAAGAGCACTTTTTTATAATCACGACATGTGATATTGTGCCCACCTTTGTAAGCGGAACGCGAGATTCAAGAATGGGAGCATCTGACGCCAGCCATTGCCGACCGACATCAGTCCCTAACATTATGTCGTTCTCTCAAAAAGCTTTTTCGCACTTCGCTTAAAGGATTTCAGGTTATAGGAATGGGGAAATAATAACAGTACATGCCTTATCTTAAGCGTGCGACAGACGTAAGTCTCCAAATTTATATGTACGCGTAGGTAGTGGCTACGGTATGGGAGTGCATTATTTGGTATGTGATATGTTTGTTATATTTAGGTTTAGGTAGGATAGAGTGGTATTCTTGTAAAAGACGCTCAGAGAGGCAAAGTCTCGGCAAAGCTGCAGCAATTCGCATAGTGAACGACACTACAGCATCACACTTTTAATCCCGCGAGATTACTGTGCTAGATTGTTCAGTCCCGTGCAAATCTGCGGCATCCCGTACTCTAAATATAATTGCATAATCATGTTTAAAAAGATGATTTTATGAAAAAAGCAACATTTATTACACATGTTTTATATTTAGGTATGGTGAGGTATTCCGTTTTGTGTGTCTGCGATCTGTCTAGCGAAACCATTCCAGAGGTGGAACAATATTTCACGCATGACCTTATTTGTGCTTGGCCACGGATGCAAATATTAACTTTATCATAATGAGAGACTTTTCAGACCCCATCTTCCGGGAGAGACGGAAATCTGTAAAGAGGTGTTGACCTCCTAACAAAAGTTGCATTTGCTGCACGTAACAACGGACAGGGCGTGTGGAACCTTTATTATACGTTAATTAGTACGAGCAGGCTCGACAGAGACCGTGCAATGTCAGCGTGATTAGGCTATCAAGTCGCGAGCTATGCGTCGTGAAGCGTCAGGAGAGCTGGCGTTCAGAGGTGCCAAATTTCTCACAAGATGGAGTTTTTTATTATTTTTATTTATCATTAATCTAATAGCTTTATACTTGTATATATATACAATATATTTGTCCCGTGACGTATATGGTAAGTTGAGAGTAGGCACCATGTATCTAGTTGAACCTGGCAAGGCGCCAGTGCCTTTGTTTGCCAAACGCTCACTTATCTTCGTCAACGTTTGACTCCGCTAAGATTTGCTACAATATGTCTTACTTTGTGTCATTTCCACCTTATATTAAATTTTATGAAGGTGACAAATGAAAGCAAATATACGACATTAATTTTGTTGTATATAGTAGTATATTATTATAACAAGAAAGCCTTCGCGGTAGATTATTTATTTAGAACTATACAGCTATACAGAGAGTGAACACGTTAAGTGGTCTCATATGATATTATTTAATAAGATAAATCTAATAAACTTGATTGATGTGTTAAGGCTATATATGATAGGTTGGTATCATAATTAAGTCTACATAATATATATATACTATATCTATATATATGTGGATAACATTGTACACAGAACCTTGTTGAAAACAACTACCGGCACTAGCTGATGAACGCTCCTGCCATATGTTTCATAATATTTTTTTTTTATTATTTTTGAAACCGATAAATTTTATTATATTTTATGAACTCTCCAAAACAAAGGTCCAAGATTACGGTTTCTCCTAACACGGAGAAAAGTATCTAATAATTGCGCAACTTGTCACAACTTTTACCCTATCTTTGTAGACATATAATATTAATATTATGTCCAGTCCACCGATTAACAAAAGGCTCTAAGTTAATAAAATTAAAAGTACATTAAATATAAATTAAAAACTACCTAAATAATAAAATTAAAAATAAACTAACCTATAAATAAAAAATGTCCTCTAGAGACGTCCCATCCGAGATAGTCCCAAGGAGACTGGCAGCATTTCCCCTCTGTATAGCGAGGCTAATACGTTGGCAAAAATAATTGCCAGCCTTCCTGTCTCCAGACCTTTCTGTCAGCCGCCTTGACAACTCCTTGGCCAAGCGCCTCGCTGACGGTCCCCATGGGCCCATCGTCTCGACCCCAAACGGCACAAATTCGTAACCGATACCAAGGTTGGCGTATTTGCGCAATTTGAGGTTCTCCGCAGAAAACGCCGCTTTCCCCGCGCCTGACGAGGTCGCCTGGATGTGAGATGGAGCTAATGTGTCTACACACGTCGCATCCCACACCAGAGATTTGCCAAGTTTCCACGGCCCAACAGTCATTCCGTCGGGTCTCTTGCCATCGCTCCGCACAATCCCAGATGGTTCTAAGATTGCGGGTACACCAGCAGTGACAAGAGCCCTTCGGATGATGTCGTTGAGAGCCGCGTGACGAGGAATGCGGCCAGCACTTCTAGCACAAGAAAGCCCGTGGTGTCCGAGATGATCGACTGGTTCTCCGCATCGACACTGGTGCGGGTGGACAGTCCGGGCTCCGAGACGAAGGCACACCGCCATGGTCAGTGTATTTCGGTCAAGGAGTGTTCCAACCGATGCTGAGGGAAAGGCCTGCAACCAAAGACCTGACTCTCTTCAAAAAGCTCTTAATTTTAAATTGTAATATTAGTTTACAGGTATTTTTATTCAAAGGGAAATAAAGTACAATGATTTAAAAAATAATAATAAAATATTAATTAAACTAAAAGCTTAAATTTTAAAACATAAATGACTATTAATAAAAATAAACCTAATTAATAAATAAAAATACAACTAAAAACTAAAATGAAGAAAAAACAAAATTAAAATTATTATAAATAAAAAATTTGCTCCAAATCGCTGCCAGGTATTTTTATATTTAGAGGTTCTATATTTAAGGTTCGGTATTGCTTCAAGATTCAGATTCCATCTCTGGTCCATCCATCCATTTCGGGCTATGTTTGTACTGCTTGTGCTGTGTACAATGATAAAAAAATTGTAAATAGTAGTTTTATACAGTTATATGTTACTAATGTTATTTTTACTGTGCAATTAAGTTATTTGTAATATTAAATACATATGTAGTCCTTTCAGTACTACAACTGTCATGATGATATTTTTATCCATTTTTTACACCTAAACTATATAAAATAAAGAGTTTATCTATATTAATAGTAATTTTATTAGAATAAGAATAATAATTTATCTAAAAACTTAGTCCAAATCCCCATACAAGATGAATGATGGCTTTTGACGTTTCATTGCCTTGAATAAAGGATACAGCTTTAAAAAATTGCAAACAGAATTAAATGGCAATGGGCCGGGTACATCAGACCTACCACGCAAGAAATAAAATAAAATAAATATTTGAGTTATTAACTAGTAATTGAACCCGGTATCTTTGGGTATAAACACTTCGCTGGTCTCGGAGGCATGCTACAACACTTTTATTAATAATATTATATATTTTTTAATTTTTATACATACGTCTATGATATTTCACGATCAAATCTTAGCCACATGATAAAGTATGCACCAACTAAAGCTTTGTAGACTGCTGGTGTTTTGGAAAAAAGTATTCAGATTTTTCTACTCTGTGGTAAAAATTAAGTTTAAAAAGTGGATAAATTTGCGGAGCCATGTTACCCAAAGCCATTATCATATAAAGTGGAAATCTGTGAAACATGTGTAATCTTTGTTAAAAAGGCTTCCTTCTTAAACCAGTGAGAATGAATAATGAAAATACGGTACCTTGACATAAATGTCGTTTGACATGTGCTACCGAATGGTTGTGTAGTTTAAAATTATTTTTTTTTAAAACCCGTGTTTGTGTCAACTAGGTTTCCAAGAGTTGGCAAGTATGATCTATTTGCTCTACCTCAATCTAAATCCTATTTGAAACCATGTCGCCTTTAACTCTCCAATCTCGCTTATGTGTCGAAGTTGCAACGAACTTTATGTATCTGATTCTGAGATGGATTTATTTAGTATGAAAAACACTATTAACCTCACTATATTGAGTGTCGGTAGGTATGCATGATGAATTATGAAGTGGGTTAGGAAGGAAAAAGTTATTTTGTTTCATGTTTTATCCTATTTTGTTATTATTATGTTTTCCTTTTATATTCTTTTTAGTTTTTTTAGGTTATATATATATATATATATATTTATAAATCTTGTGTACATTTTTTTAAGCTAGCAAACCCATCAGGATTGTTTGTCTATGAAATCAATAATTGTTTTGTTTGTTAGCTATTATTTGTGTTATTCGAATATATAAATAATATTAAGCTTAGAATATAAGTATATACATTTAAAAAAAAGAAATGTATTATCACGACCGTTTTCCTTTCGGGGTGGTCAGAATCCACGCTTATAAATAAGCTGTTTCATATTTAGCCAACTTTACTATAGGCCAATCATGACAAGTGGCAAGCTCGTCGATGTCTCCAGCGTACCAAATTAGAGAAATATTACAAATAAATTGAATATTAATTAAATGTATTTATTTACATTACTAAATATTTTCGTGTCCCGACCAGGAATCGAACCTGGTACCTCCGAGTCCAAATCTACCGACTTAAACGCTAAACCACGAATGTAGGTATATATACATATTGTTCATTTTCTTTACTAATGTTTTATAATTCTTTAATATTTAACCCTGTTGGATATTTCATTATTTGAGTCGTTTGATTTGAATATTGGCGGCAACGCCTTTGTGCGCTGGCGCACTCGTGTGGGCAACCGTCCGCCCACACGACGCCCCCTGGTGGGCGATAGCGACTGTGCTCGGCGAACTTCCTGTCGTTGACGTTTCTGCCAGACGCAACGCCTTCTGATGGACAGGATTGGAACTATTACGCCGGTCGCGGAGCACATCGTTGCTCTTAAATTTTGTGCATATTATTTTGCTGTGATTGTGTTTTGTATTTATGCTGTGATACTCGTCGGCACCGAGCATTTCACGACGCGTCGGCTATTAAAACTACAAGAATTCTATCGACATTCGAGACACAGAACAAAATGTTAGTTGCTACTCATTTCATTTCTTTCGCTCAATTTCGGAGTATTTTCACCAGCGCCTAATCGTTTCCCGTTCAAACCCACTGTTGTGAAGTAATCTATAATACTGTAATTTTATGTCCTAGTTATAAGCTGTGGTTTTTCTAACAATAAATAACCGTCAATATAACACATTTTCATTAAATAATAAGAATGACGCAGGAGACATATTTGCTCTTTACATTAAGATCTTTACACTCCTTTCGTTATTTTCCTTTTTTACATCATCACAGCCACTAGACCTCCACTGTTGGATAATTTAGCCTACACTCGCGACGCTGGCCAGAGGAGATAGCGACAATTTATTTACGATTTCACGAGTTAGTGTTAGTGGAACCGGGACCGACGGCTTTTAACGTTCTCTCCGTGGCACGGGAACGGTGGTGTTTCCGTTACATTAAGGATTCCATTATATAACGTTTGCGCGTAAGTAAATAACTATACACAAACATTTTGCCAAAAAAACAATTTAACAAACATGTGGCAACACCAAGGTCTTTATTTATTTTCCCACAAACCTTATTTTATATCAATTTATGTTCTTGCATGTACATCAATGTGTTTCTTCAAACAAAGCGTATTGACGTCATTAGCAGGTAGTCACTGCATGTTATCTTCAATATTGCTAGGCTTTCTAAACTCAAAGCACATCACTCCATCAAAGGGATCAATCGTGTTCTTACAAGTTTAACGTTGACTGTTTTGTCACACAACACTGATGGACTTTTTGTCACATGTAATTTATTTAACTTTTATTTTTATTAGTTTATATGCATATATTTTAATCTTTTGATAAAACCATATCAATATTTTCCTATTAACATTGATTTAACTTGGGAAGAGACACTAACAAAGTAAATGTGTATTCTATTTTTGGCTAAATTGTGGCAAGCTCGTCGATATCTTTAGCTTACCAGACTATTATTAAAATATTTATTGCACAAATTAACTGAACAAAGGCGAAGATTAATGCCTACAAAAGTATTTTCTAGCATCTTTGGGAGAGCGAATATTAAGGGTAGTGCCGATATCAAATTTAAACAATATCTAATATACTTCACACACTACATACTAATATATGTAGATACTTTCACTGTTACATTAATTACACGTATACTTATAATTAAACAACTAGAGATATGTCACAAATTAAATATCTTTGTGTTCTCGACAAGGGATCGAACCCAGTTTGGCGTTAACCGCAATACTGATATAAAACTGAATTATTTATAATATAAGCTACTTAAATAATATAAATGAAACTAGGTACTAAAAAGTAAAAATTAAATGAAATATATTAAATTAATTCCTCGCCAACCCGTCGGCGTTGGCGAGTGTAGGCCAAATTCTCCAGATATATGTTCTGGAAGGCCCATCTCCAAAAGTGGAGGTCTAGGACGCTGTGATCTAGTTGCTGTAATGAATTCAAGAAAATATATTTGATGTGCATTACTTCAAATAAATAAAACACTGGCCGAAGGTGCATTATAAAAAGCCTTCGTAACAAAAGGGCATGTATAAAGAGGTTGATGAAGAAAGAAATCAAACCCACTGTTGTGAAGTAATCTATAATACTGTAATTTTATGTCCTAGTTATAAGCTGTGGTTTTTCTAACAATAAATAACCGTCAATATAACACATTTTCATTAAATAATAAGAATGACGCAGGAGACATATTTGCTCTTTACATTAAGATCTTTACACTCCTTTCGTTATTTTCCTTTTTTACATCATCACAGCCACTAGACCTCCACTGTTGGATAATTTAGCCTACACTCGCGACGCTGGCCAGAGGAGATAGCGACAATTTATTTACGATTTCACGAGTTAGTGTTAGTGGAACCGGGACCGACGGCTTTTAACGTTCTCTCCGTGGCACGGGAACGGTGGTGTTTCCGTTACATTAAGGATTCCATTATATAACGTTTGCGCGTAAGTAAATAACTATACACAAACATTTTGCCAAAAAAACAATTTAACAAACATGTGGCAACACCAAGGTCTTTATTTATTTTCCCACAAACCTTAATTTATATCAATTTATGTTCTTGCATGTACATCAATGTGTTTCTTCAAACAAAGCGTATTGACGTCATTAGCAGGTAGTCACTGCATGTTATCTTCAATATTGCTAGGCTTTCTAAACTCAAAGCACATCACTCCATCAAAGGGATCAATCGTGTTCTTACAAGTTTAACGTTGACTGTTTTGTCACACAACACTGATGGACTTTTTGTCACATGTAATTTATTTAACTTTTATTTTTATTAGTTTATATGCATATATTTTAATCTTTTGATAAAACCATATCAATATTTTCCTATTAACATTGATTTAACTTGGGAAGAGACACTAACAAAGTAAATGTGTATTCTATTTTTGGCTAAATTGTGGCAAGCTCGTCGATATCTTTAGCTTACCAGACTATTATTAAAATATTTATTGCACAAATTAACTGAACAAAGGCGAAGATTAATGCCTACAAAAGTATTTTCTAGCATCTTTGGGAGAGCGAATATTAAGGGTAGTGCCGATATCAAATTTAAACAATATCTAATATACTTCACACACTACATACTAATATATGTAGATACTTTCACTGTTACATTAATTACACGTATACTTATAATTAAACAACTAGAGATATGTCACAAATTAAATATCTTTGTGTTCTCGACAAGGGATCGAACCCAGTTTGGCGTTAACCGCAATACTGATATAAAACTGAATTATTTATAATATAAGCTACTTAAATAATATAAATGAAACTAGGTACTAAAAAGTAAAAATTAAATGAAATATATTAAATTAATTCCTCGCCAACCCGTCGGCGTTGGCGAGTGTAGGCCAAATTCTCCAGATATATGTTCTGGAAGGCCCATCTCCAAAAGTGGAGGTCTAGGACGCTGTGATCTAGTTGCTGTAATGAATTCAAGAAAATATATTTGATGTGCATTACTTCAAATAAATAAAACACTGGCCGAAGGTGCATTATAAAAAGCCTTCGTAACAAAAGGGCATGTATAAAGAGGTTGATGAATCGACGAAGCGAAAGAGGTATGTCGTGATCGTGTCAGGTGACGCTTAATTGTCTCTGCCTACCCCGCAAGGAATCTGGCTTGAAGATATGTATGTAAGTAATTTACTTCGAATAAAATATCTTAAATAATACAATTAAATGTATATATAGACTAAACCAAAATTTCATTTTAACAAACAAAAAAAAAAGTTATATTATAAAACCTAATTTAAATGTAATTCGTGTTCGCTGGCTGCTCAATTAAATGTTTAAAATTGGATTGTGACAAAAATAGATGTGACGAAAATGCAAAAAGAACTGGGACCAACCCTCGCAATCAAAGTTAGAACAGTTGCAGACCTTGTACGCCGACAAAGTGCCAACGAGATTGTAGGTGGCTGGTAATACAAGTTTTCTCATCTCAACATTTTCACGCTTCAATTTCAACTTAATGGAGATGTTACGCACGTACTTATATGGTATTTTTAGACGGAACAACATGTTTTGTAACTTAGAAAATCATGTCTAGTAGTTAATATTAAAATGAAAAAAAAAAATTATGTTTATACAAGCAGCCGAGGTTGACAATTTCACATTTTTTTTTTTAATAAATAAATAATAAATAAATATTTCCAGACAGGTCACACAGCGTCATCTAATTTCCGTGGTAAGCTACAAGGCTTGTGTTACGGAAACTAGATGGTTGATAAACTACATATTATACTTTTTTTTTTGTAAATATATACATATTATACATATAAACACCCAGACCGAGACAAATCATACAATGTACAACTTGCCCCCGGTGGGAATCGAACCCACGACCTCCCGAGTTCACGGCAACGTTTGTTACCACTAGACCACGGAGGCGGTCGAATTATACAATGTGCTGTTTAAAATGATGATGACTATGATGATGCTGTAGACGGTGACGTCCCGACCTCCGCTGTAGGCGAGCCAGTGTCACGGAGGCCGGGTTGTGGCGTTGTAGGTGCTCTTAATTGGGGTCGACTATAAATACATAATAATAAGTAATATATCTGTGGTGTCAAGGAAAAAGGGGACGAGTCCAAAAAAAAAACAAAATTAGATTTATGCACCTATCGGTTCAAAACATTCATATGCGTCAATGCAATAAGGAGATGAGTCTATAAACTGTTCAGTTTATTTTAAACCCCTACGTACATGTCTAGTCGTAACATTAAAATGTATAAGTAAGTAAAAGAGTTTAATAGAGTTATTTCAGTATCGCGCTTTTACCGCCAATAATTCAGTTATGCTTAGTGAGATGAGTGGACTCGTACCTCAAGTATACGACTAATGAAATTGAACATTACGTAAATTACAATTTTCTAATTTTAAAAATAAATTGTTTACTTAATTAGCCTCTAGTAAAAAGTTCAAGTATCTACTTATCACCTTTTTCCTTGTCACTATAGATATATAGGTACCTATATAGAATAAAATAAATAACTAATATGGTCTAATTAGTATAATAATATAAATAAATAACTACTGTTGCGTATATTGATTAGTAAGAAGAAATTCGCTTGCCTCGTACGTCATCCTCACCAACAACGGCTTGATTCCATTGCGAGTTAACCTAGAAATAGGTATTTCGGTAAAAAGTATAAGTAAAGTATCATCACGACCGTTTCCCTTTCGGGGTGGTCAGAACCACGCTTATAAATAAGCGGATTCACATTTAGCCAACTTTACTACGGGCCAATCATGACAAGTGACAAGCTAAATGTATTTATTTACATTTTATAAATATTTTTGTGTCCCGACCAGGAATCGGACCCGGTACCTCCGAGTCTAAGTCCACGGACTTAACAGCTAGACCACGGAGGCAGTGTACTATTTCGGTATTGCAACCCATAACTCTGGCATGACGCCCACTGAAGTGAGTTTTGGTTTTCGGGATGGGAACAGAGCCTCGAGGGGCGTAGGAAAGGTTTGGGGTATTGTACGCATCGACTCCGAATCGAGTACAGGTCCCAATGGCCTTAGAGCTTCGTCGTTGAAAATTGTTGACATGTTTCACCGTTTCAAACTGCAATTGAGGAAGTTCTTACAAAATATTTTTTTATTGACGTTGATATCAGATTTTTTACCTAGATGCTGGCTTAAATTTTACTGGAAATGTCTAATTAATGATAGTTAGAAAATTTTAAACATGAAAGCGGAGCCGAAGTGCTATTAAACTTTTGCAACTACCCACACCTTTTGTAATATGATGCTTTATAGCTTTTTACACTCGCTCCCTATAGCATTAACCTTTAATAGCCTGTCCTTTGTGTTGATAATTCCATTTTCAAAAGGGAAAATAGATTTTTATTTTTTAATAATTACATCAAAATCTTATGGATAACGCTGGATGTTTGGAAAATAAAATAAATAAAAACGTTCATTGACTTAAAAACATATCAATCAGTAAATACGGGGATCCCTGTACTATGTCCCAGAAGGTCTGTGATACAGGGAGCCCCACTCTTGCTTACAAAGGCATTCGTGATTAACATGCATTAACAATAATTTTGAAAACAGTTTAGATAAGTATAAAAAATTTAAATCAAAAAATAACACAATATAAAATCAAAAAACTACAGTATTTATAAAACTCATTGCATAAATCAAGTATGAATAAACAAATATAATAGATAAAAATAAATAAACACAAACATATACATATGATATAAATACAATAGATAAAATATAATATAATATAGTATATTACTAAAACAATTTTTAACAAATCTATGTCCTTACTTTCAGTACCTTTTCTGTTTTTTGGTAGTCCTGCAAATACAACCATTCTGTAACGGCTTTTTTATTACTAGCGTAATTCATTCTGTAAATGTCTAACACTCTATTGATGCTATTATATATGTGTTTACTGCTCTGCTTAAATTGTTTTTGTGCAAAAGAAGTTTTGCAATTTAATGGCGGACAGACAATATCTTTTCTATGTCTACGATGGCTGTCAGAAATATAGGGTAGGTGAGTATGCTTCCTTTTAAACGGAGTTAAGAATGTAAAGTTGCCTTATTGTAAGTATTTTATGCTTAGAATACAGTTCGAAACTAGAGTACCGAAATGGTTTAAAAAACATCACTTTTAGGAGGGATCTCTACGCTGTCTCCAGAGTAAGCAATCTGATTTTCCCAGCTCCCCCCCCAGATTGGAATACAGTACGCAAGGACTGACTACGCTAAAGCCAAATACGTAAGGTGGAGCAGGCGAGATGAGGCGACATGACGGAACTTTTTAAATATCCATATAAGTTTACGGGACCGAAATAGACAATATAGTTCTTTTTACTTTTTAGTTTTTAAATAAAGTTATCTTTTTACACAGTCGGGTTTTTTTATTTTTCAAATTAACTTATTTTATAATGTTCAGTTATCGCTGTCTAAAGATGCTAAATTTTGCAATCTCATCATTGTGATACTAGTATATAGGCCTGTATTAATAAATAGAGAATGTCAAACTACTGAGCGAATAATACCGCGCGAGTTAGTAGTATGAAGAGGTTGATAAATGTCGACGTAGCGAAAAAGATATGTCGTGATCGTGTCAAGTGGCGCTCAATTGTCTCTGCCTACCCCGCAAGGGATCTGGCGTGAAGATATAATAATAATAAAATTCTTTATTGCACACAAAATATACAAAATAAAAATATGTACATAGGCGAGCATAATACCTATTGGTATTCTCTACCAGCTAACCTTTGGGAGAGTGATAGATTTATATGATGGGTGTATGAGATTTTTTAAGTAGGTAAATGTAAATATATTAGAATTAAATAATTAAGTACGTAAAAATATAAATACTTTATTTAATAGTTGAGGGTGAAAGAGGCCCTGGCAGACCGAGACTCACATATCACGATCAAATAAATAAAACACAGTCAGTGCATTAAAAAGCCTTCGTAACAAAAGGGCATGTATGAAGAGGTTGATGAACGTCGATGAAGCGAAAGAGGTATGTCGTGATCGTGTCAAGTGGCGCTCAATTGTCTCTGCCTACCCCGCAAGGGATCTGGCGTGAAGATGTGTATGTGTAATACATATTACATAAATTCGACCTACAAAAATACTTATGTACCTAAATACAATCTATATAATACTTATATAAATAAATATAATAAATACTAATACTAATATATCAAGGTGTCGAGATTAGGGTTCATTTTGTTTTTAAGGAAGTGTGAAAATAATAGTTTTTTTAAATATATTTAAAGACGGAGCCTGTCTGATAAATAGAGTTAATTAATAAATAAATTAAAATAAATATTTCCAGACAGGTCACACAGCGCCATCTAATTTCCGTGGTAAGCTACGAGGCTTGTGTTACGGAAACTAGATGGTTGATAAACTACATATTATACTTTTTTTTTTGTAAATATATACATATTATACATATAAACACCCAGACTGAGACAAATTATACAATGTACAACTTGCCCCCGGTGGGAATCCAACCCACGACCTCCCGAGTTCACGGCAACGTTTGTTACCACTAGACCATAGACATGCAGTATATCAATATTGTAAGAATTTGACGTGTACTCATATACATATCTTCATGTCCTAGGCCTACTTGGAAAAATAATACGCATTAGCTGTGCACAGCCATTTACCATAAAATGTAATAGTCTAACAACACGTTCCCATAAGACTTAAAAGCTAATTTGTACAGAAATGTCGTCTTTCTCAACTAATCCTACGAACACGATTAAGCCCATAAATTAGATAAGTTGGATGGCAGCTAAGATCATAATCAAAGGCTGGTATTAACACTAAATCATGGCCTTTCATGAAACAAATTTAGAACTAATTAATTCAGTACACGTTCAATACGTGTGTGCATAATTCTAAATTTAAATACATTTATATCAAACGCCTCCGTGGTCTAGCGGTAAAGTTTGTGGATTTACGATTAGGTAAGTTCGATTTCTGGTCGGTAAACAAAAAAAAATCTTTGTGATATTTCTCGAGTTTGGTACGCTAGAGATATCGACGAGCTTGCCACTAGATAAGCCTATAGTAAAATTGTCTAAATCCGCTTCTTTGAAAAGCGTGGTTTCTGATCACTCCAAAAAGGATACAGTCTCGTGATGATGATACTATATTAAATAAAATTAAATTATGTGCCTTAAACGCAAAGTACGTGGAGATGATCGTAAATTACCACTTCATCCCATTTGCAGTCGAAACGATGGGTCCGAGGAGGCTCTGGCGTTCTCTCGTGAGCTTGAGTAAAAAACTACCCTTGACGACGGGTAGAGAATATTTTGCTGAAGGGGTCAGTGTCCTCGGCACACTATGCCCATCGGACTGTTATAATTTTAGTTTCATTTGGAGTGTAATTTATTTTATTTATAATTTAGTGTTAAATTTTATATTATGTATATTTTTTTCTCGAATTACGTAAAAAAAAAAATTAAATATTTGCAAGAATAACCGTACATTATAAGCTTTTACACTAGGTACATAGTTTTTTCATATTTTACCAAACAATGGCGTGAAAATCATTATAATTAATAATGATAAATTATTTAAAAAAAAAAGTTTAAAAACACTTGTCAGATAACCAACCATTTATAAAAACTTTGGCCCTGTTTAAGTTCATCAGGTAATTTCTTTATATGCTAACGGCAGGTTGCAAAAAGGCTGATTGTGTTTTGACATATTTAATGTATGCCTATGAAGCACGTCATTGGCTGAAATAACCCAACTGACAAGCTAACTACCAATCACTTGGCGTATTTACAAATACAAATTACGCAATACTGTCAAAAAAGGTCTTATTTTAAGCAGTGTTATTTTTATATCACCATGGCAAGCTTACAATATTAATTCTCCTTGAAATAAAAAATTGGCATTTGACGTCATTGTAAATGGTGGCAAACTTTCAACACGAACAACAAATAGGTGGTAGACAGACTGATGGTGGTAATTTGCCCAGTCAACCGGGGCGGAGAAGTATCCACTATTAGTGCCGATAAACCCAGTAAAGTGTATTCACACGTTTCGGGATCAGGCTCAAATTGCCGTCATGCGCAGTCAAGTCGGCATAGTGTTAGGGACTAAGGTCAGTTATGAGTGTCTGATTCCAGTTGCTAACATTAATAGACCTTGCGCGCCACTTACCAACAGGTAGGCGCAATGTCACATGTCGTGATAGTATAAAAACAAGTGTTATTTTAATTAATAAACTTGCTTGACTAGAATATAATGGTGTTAATAATTGCTTCAAAAAAGTCCCTATAACTGAATTTGGAATTATGAGGGTATTTCTCCATTCTGTCATGGCTAGTGGGTCAAAATTGGCAATCCATCACTCACTCCCGTCAACAAGGCGCTGGGTAATAAAATTTGCGTGATCATCAATATGGCCGGTCCCTACAATTTGTTTTTAAGTTTTTTTTATATTATATATCTCCGCCAACATTATTTTATAACAGTATCTAGCCAATTACCCGTGGTTAGGATTATTTAGTTCCTGCATAAGGCTAATCATGGGTGAATGGCGGGAATGTTGTAAAATAACTTTAGCGCAAGTCACCCTAAACTGACAACCACAAGTAATAAAAAATAAAATATAATTTAATATTTGCTAAAGCTTATATGTTACATATTTTCCATTCTCCTGTATGGTGTCGAATCATGGACCCTGACAAACACAATGTCGAAGAAGTTAGAAGCTTTTGAAATGTGGATATACAGAAGAATGTTGAAGATATCATGGAAGGACAGAGTAAGAAAGGAAACTGTCTTGCAGAGGATGAACAAAGGCGTTGAACTACTGAAAATGGTAAAGCGAAGGAAGTTGGAGTACTTGGGACACATCATGCGCAATAAAAAGTATAGGTTACTGCAGCTCGTCATGCAAGGCAAGATACAAGGCTCCAGAAGACCGGGGAGAAGACGCACTTCCTGGCTCAAGAATCTCAGGGAGTGGCTCGGGATGAGCACCAGATCCTGGTTCCGGACAGCGGCCAACAAAATTAAAATCGCCTTAATGATTGCCGTCCTCCGATAGGAGATGGCACCTTAAGAAGAAGAAGAAAGCTTAAAATATATTGCTCTTTAGACAATCTAACTCCTACAACGATAAAAATTTCTGCAACAATTTTTTTTATGTATAAATATCTTATCCAAAGTCCAAACACGCGTTAAAGTTATTAGCCTATGACATCGACAAGGTAGACAGTTTGACCAGTTTTTTAATACTAAACTTGACATGTAATGAAAATGGGAGCAACTGACGCTAATAATAAACGACCGACATTAGTCTCTGGCCTATCAATATGCATTTTCACACTTCGATTAAATGACTTTATTTAAAACTTTATTGCACTATGTACAAGGGGCTGGCACAATGCCGCTAGACATTCTCTGACAGCCAACCTTTGGGACAATAAAAAGTATAACTTAAATAAATAAATAAATATTTCAGACAGGTCACACAGCGCCATCTAATTTCCGTGGTAAGCGGTAAGCTTGTGTTACGGAAACTAGATGGTTGATAAACTACATATTATACTTTTTTTTTTTTGTAAATATATACATATAATACATATAAACACCCAGACCGAGACAAATTATACAATGTACAACTTGCCCCCGGTGGGAATCGAACCCACGACCTCCCGAGTTCACGGCAACGTTTGTTACCACTAGACCACGGAGGCGCCAAATCGAGGAGTAGATGCGATGACGTATTTAAGACTGATCATTATTAAATAATAACTATATTTATCAATAATATATATACTACATATTAATAGTACTTACATACATACATATATACATAACTATACTACATACAATATTAATTAATACATTCCCTTATAATAAATATGTAATGTAATACAGGCCCTACCACCATAACGTTATTTATTTAACAAATCACCAAATAAATTTTTAATATTTTCCTCTCATGGTAAAATGAATTAACCTTCTGTAATTAGCTGTATGAAACTGGATAGTAAGTTATGTATGAGTTTTCGATTTAGGCCAATATTTTTTGTCTTGAATTGTCGTTCCAAATAATAATAATAATATTATCCCACTTATAATCAGTAAAGCGCGGTTTATTTCATTTTTTTATTTTTTACTAGCACATGTGACTTTGCGCCCTGCGCCTGTAAGTCGCACGCGAGGTCCATGAATGTCAGCAACTGGAATCCGACACTTATGACTGACATCAGTCCCTAACACTATGCCGGCTTGATTGGTGTCACGGTTCTAAGAACACTTTCCTTAAAATCCTACAAAGGTCGGTTCAAACCCCCGGCATGTAACAATGAGAAATCAAATTTCTTACGTACATTTGTCATAGATTTACAACATGACCGTTCCCGTGCCTCGGAGAGCACGTTATGCCGTCGGTCCCGGTTTCACTAAACCAACGATTTCACCGTTGATAAATTGTGATTCCAAATTGACATTAAATCCTCGCCAAGGTTAGCGTGGCGAGTGTAGACCAAATTTTCTAGATAGTCTAGGATGCTGTGTCCAAGGGGCTGTAATAAAAATCAGTTGAGCGCAAGTTCAGATGTTGGCATAATTATTATGTATCTCTGTTGCTGGATATAGGCTTCCCTGCGATCATTAGCACCCTTATGTAACCCCCACGAATGATTTTCTTTAGGTCATCTGTCAATCTGGCGGGAGATCCCACTCTGCGTCTTACGTAGCGTAGGGTCTGTATGTAGCCTCCACACCAGAACCTGTCTACTCTATTTCTCCTCTAGATCTTTACTGATGTACATATATATGAGAGCGGTGGTGGCTGGGTTATATGAAGGCTTTCCTCAAAAACCTAAAGGTCGGCAAAAACGACATGTATATACACTTTTATAATAGTTTTTTTATAATTTTAACGGGTCTTTACGCGTTTTACCTTAGAGACATATTTCTCCCGACGTTTCAGCAAAGTTGCATTGGCCGTGGTCACGGGTCGACTGGAGCTATGCGGTGTAGTCTCGTACATACTAAGACGGTAGATGTAAACCTACCCACTTATCACTTATAAAAGTTTTTTGAAATCACGACACACAACACTTACAATATCCTTGGCGACACCGGCGATTTTTCCCGTCATCGAAACCTATTGATTACTGGAATTGACTTTTATAATGTGCATTTTTTCATAGATTTACAGCATCACTATTACCGTGCCTCAGAGAGCACGTTGAGCGGTCGGTCCCGCTTTCATTAATACCAACTAGTAAAATCGTTAATGCATTGTCATTAAAAAAATACATCAGACTCTTGCTAACCCGTGACGTGTAGGCCAAATTAACCAGAAAATTCTGGAAGGCTTTGGGCTTCTAGGGGATGTAATGATAATGATGATATAGCGGACTTACAGAAGATATTTTCACAGAATTCGGTAAAAAATTGCAAAAAAGAATTATTTTCTGAATATGTGCTACGGACTACGACGTAGCAGCTACGATATTAATTTATTTGTAGTGCTGCAATTCTTTTATGCAATTCGACGTTTGATTGTTTTTGAAGAGCAATAAATATGACAAAGGATTGAAAAGAGCTGCAGGTTTTATGTAAGATTAAATATTGCAGAAATTCAACTTGTAAAGTAAAGTATCGTCACTAACGTTTCCCTTCCGGGGTGGTCAGAAACCACGATTCCAAAGAAGCGGATTCATATTTACTATAGGCCAATCACGACAAGTGGAAAGCTCGTCGATGTCTACGATATCGTACCAAATTTGTGAATAACACAAATAATAATTAGGTATCATCACGACCGTTTGCCTTTTTTTGCATTTGTTTGAATTTTATCACTGAGGTTGAAAAATACCTAATCTTTCGGTGCCTTATTTTGTAATAGGGCTCTTAATGTTAAGAATGTAACCAGT
This sequence comes from Tinea semifulvella, assembly GCA_910589645.1. Classification (NCBI taxonomy): domain Eukaryota; kingdom Metazoa; phylum Arthropoda; class Insecta; order Lepidoptera; family Tineidae; genus Tinea; species Tinea semifulvella. Next base: position 11,639,424 of record OU342592.1, on the reverse strand, counting down.
GTGTAAATTATTAAAAAAAAAAAATGTATGCCTTTTGACAGATATTAGATATTTCGATGAGTGTCGAATGAGTTATTCAACTTCGAGAATCAAGGCCCTGATCATAAGTTCGTTAAAAACATAAAACTATGATTTAAAAAGTTTAACATAACGTTATTATTATAATTTTGTTATGCAATCTCATTTTCTAGTTAAACACCTAGTCGTTGTCAGACGTCATTAAATATTTCATTATTATCTTAACAAGGAGCTTCACAAGGAGGTATTTTCGAAATTCCCGATTTCACCGTCGACATCGGGCGTTGGGATTATAGAGACAGATATTTATTACCGGCATCCAGGATATTTGACACTTTTCCGGTAATTTATGGACGTACAGGATACCATTGTTTGTCTTGAACGTACATCCACACTCAACGAAAACGCTCGCTACTTGACACACCGAATAAAATATAAAATTTTATACTTCTTTAAAACTGAACGATATATTATTAATTTTTTGAATTAATAATAATAATTATAGAATCATTTATTGTCACAAAAAATATACAGATGTAAAATAGGTGAACAATATAGGGTGATGTGTTTATGATACATACAGGAGGTTGCACTGTCAGCTGTCCACCGTCGTATGGACGCCCCAGACCCCGCGCCCCGCGGTTAGATATCAACAATATGTCTTCTTATACATGGCTCTAAGAAACAGTTTCTGCACCTTTTTTACCATTAGTGTGTATGTACTTTTTCTTGAATTTCAAACTATGGCGTTTTTACTTGGTTTGATGTTAAGAATATGCCGCGTGCTTGATGGCCGTACCTGGTCCCGTGCTTGGTTTTATGTTGAGAACACGAAGTGTGCTTGATAGCTGAACCTGGTCTTGAGGTTATGCTTGGTGATTGGCTTGGTTTGATGGTGAGAACGCGCGGCGCGCTTGATATCCGAATGAGAACTAAATCATGGCTGCAAATAGGCCGTGTCAACTAAATAAATATAAAATAAATAAAACGACTTTATCGTGACAGTAAAAGGGCTGAGTCATCTTATAATCAAACAATAATTATAAATGTACACTTAAATGTAAAAAACCTTAATATTAGTCCGTGGCTATAGCCGGGTGTTACAAATATATAGTAAATACCTACTACCTCGTAGGTAGTATACGTTCTAAACTAACTTGCAAACATTTGCCCTTAATAGTATAATCCGCGTGGTATTAACCTAAAATAATTTCGTTGTGTGTGGACGCAATCTGGGCTAAAGATTAACGGATGGTGTTGGGAACCACTTCGGCTTATGTTGACGTGGAAATAAATTACATAAAGGGTTAAAGGTCTATCATACACAAACTGTTTTCCTTTAGCTTATTAATTGTTAGTTGAACAATACAGATAGGCACTGTTTAGGTAAAACTTTGATGAAAACATCCACATTATTGTTGGTGTTATTAACAGAATAGTAGTTTTAGTCTGCCATAGTAAATTTATCATCATCATCATCATCAGCCTGTATCTCTCCACTGCTGGATGTAGGCCTCCCCTAAGGCTCGCCACTTAACGCGATCTTTTGCTACCCTCATCCAACCCCCACCAGCGACCTTTTTTAGGTCATCTGTGCATCTGGCGGGGGGTCGTCCCACTCTGCGTCTTTTCGTACCCGTTTGCCCCATCGTTCGTCAGTTCTGCGGCAGTTGTGTCCGGCCCATTGCCACTTCCGCTTGCTAATTTAAAAAGTAAATTGTTAGCAGTGAGAAAATACAAAATTTTGAACATATACACCTTTTTTTTAAATAATATCTTCGCAGCACTTACTGTAAGGATTGAGACTAAGCAGATCTTTCGTCAATACATATTTAATATTCTTAGAGGTAAAATACCTGCTGTATTAAAAATAATTGCATTGTTTATTATTATTAAATTCTTTATTGCACGAAAAAAATGTACAAAGGCGAAGATTAATGCCTACAAGGCATTTTCTAACATCTAACCTTTGGGAGAGTATGAGATGAAGGGTAGTGCTGATATAAAAAATAAAAAATATTAGGATAACAAACAATATACTACATACTAAGACATACATACACTACATACTAATAAATACATACACTAAATCCTAATAAATACATAGTATAAAAGTATATATTTGCCAAATATTTATTGTGAACCCGATGCTTGTTTGTCTAAAAATAATGCAGTAACCAAGGTTTTGAATATGTGGACTGACGGTGCGTGTCTAATAGCCAGTGGCAGCTTGTTCCACTGGTGGGCTGCAGACACAGTAAACGAATCTGAATATCTGCTAGTGGAGTGGGATGGGATTTTCAGTTGATTATTATAGGAAGAACGTAATGGAAGGTTGTGCGTATCGCACAGGAACTCAAAACGGGATTTTAGGTATGTAGGTGCACAAGGATTGTTCAGGATACTATACAGAGACACGAGGAGATGAGCAGATCTGCGAAAGCGGATATTGAGCCATTTTAACTGAACACGAAAATTAGAGATATGATCATACTTACGCAAGCCAAATATATAGCGAATGCATAAGTTGAGCAGACGATCGAGTTTGTTCAGTAGCTCTTCAGTGACGTCGGGATAGCAGATATCTGCATAGTCAATGATAGGAAGAAGCAGCGAACTGACTAGCATTAACTTTGCCTTGAAAGGAATAAAATATTGTAACCGTTTTAATGAATGCATGCTGCCATGAACTTTCCTACAAATTTCGGAAACGTGGTGATCCCAGGAGAGATCACTACTCATGTGAAGGCCAAGGTTCTTCACATGCTGGCAAAAAAGAAGCGGGGTATTGTCAAATAATAATGGTGTAAGAGGTACCTGATCCAATTTGCACAGCATCTGCCTCGAACCAGCAATCATGGCCTGTGTCTTCGAGGGATTCACCAGTAATCCTAGGTTTTGAGATCGTATTTTTATTGCTTCAAGATCTTCGTTCATTTTTGCAGTAGCACTATGTATATCATTAATCTTGAAGTGCAGCATAAGTTGGACATCGTCAGCGTACAGATGGTAGGAACTGAAGTTAATAACCTGAGTGATCATGTTTATAAAAACAGAGAAGAGCAAGGGAGATAACACGCCACCCTGCGGGACACCAGCAGTTACCGGACACCAGTCCGAGTACGTGTCGTCCAACCGAATGCGTTGCTGGCGCCCGCGAAGATAAGAGTCGAACCATAATGCCACATTCTGTGAAATATTAAGGGAACGCAATACGGCCGTGAGAATATCGTGATCTACGCAATTAAAGGCGTTACTGAAGTCTAGCAATGTGAGGAGTGTGAGCTTTTTATCGTCAATCGCAAATCTGATGTCATCAGTAATTTTTGTGAGAGCAGTAGTTGTGCTGTGGGAAGGACGAAAGCCAGATTGAAAAGCATTTAAAAGATTATTATGAGTAAGAAATGTAGCAAACTGGCGATGAACTACACGTTCCAATACTTTGGATAGAAAGGGAAGAATTGATATTGGTCGAAAATGGCTAGAGTCGGTAGGGTTAGAATTTTTGGGGATAGGGACTATGTGGGCATTTTTCCACATTGTGGGAAATTGCCCAGTAGAAAGGGAGAAATTTATGATATAAGTTATAAAGGGAATAATGTTGTCAATAATAGGAATGAGAAGAACACGACCCACATTATCGTCTCCTACGGCCTTACTCGTTATAGATAGTATAATCTTTTTAATTTCACAGCTTGACATTGGTTCGAATTGAAAAGTATGACTACAAGAACGAGGTGATGAGTTAATTTGAGAAATAGCAGCAGCCTTAGATACAGTATTAATAGAACAAGATGGACTAGAGAAGTATCGATTTAGGCTATTGACATCAATTGAGGAAGAGACAGCGGCGTCAGCTGTGGTCTTACCAACACCTAAAGTTCGAAGAAATGACCAAATATTTTGAGAAGTGCAGGATTTAATAGAGTCATGAATATATTGGCGTTTTGAGTTCCTACACATCTGATTCACCCGATTTCTTGCATATTTATATTTATCCCAGTGTTCCTGATTGTGCGATTTCCTGTATTTCTTGTTTAAAGAATCCCTCCACCTCATGGCCTTACGTATCTTATCGTCTAACCATGGGGCTGGGGGTCTCTTCATACGTACGGGACGTATAGGAGCATGTTTATCAAACAACTGTATTATTAAATTATTTAATTCTGCTACCATGTCATCTACATTTTCTTTGTGTGTTACGGTATTCCAGTTCATGTCAGCAGCATCCGACAAAAGCAAATTCTGATTCATTTTGGCAAAGTTACGCTGAAGATAAATTTTGGGCTTAAATCTGGGAATTTTTATTTTGTAAGAAGATTTTGTTTGTATCTGTGCGCGCGTTGCCATCGAGTATTTGCAAAGGAGAGTGGTCGTACACACTTATTTGTACTCCAGAGTGCCTCCGTTCCCCGTGCAGTCATTTTATTCAACAAAATCGTGCCGTGCAATAAGAGTATCGATGTTTTCGTATCAACGAACATGCAAAGTAAAAAAATGTCCTAAAGTACTTGGAGCCATTTTAATTCGCACTTTTAGTCACTTATTCTTGTGTTTAAAATATTTACTATTTCATTCGATATAAATTAATATACATTAAAAGCTACTTAAATAATAAAATTAAAAACTAAACTATAAATAAAAAATGTCCTCTAGAGACGTAATCCGAGATAGTCCCAAGGAGACTGGCAACATTTCTCCTCTGTATAGATCTAATACATTGGCAGAAATAATTGCCAGCCTTCCTGTCTCCAGACCCTTCTGTCAGCCGCATTGACAACTTCTTAGCTTCTTCTCGACCCCAAACGACGCAAATTCGTAACCGCTACCAAGATTGGAGTTTTTTGCCTTGTGTTTAAATTATGTTATGTAATTTGTAGTCGCGATCACAGCGACATTATTGCCGCTCGGCCAATACCACCGTTGGATCGTTGGCCAGCGCTCCGAGCGGCGCCTACGAGAGTGAAATCAATCCGCGCACCGAGCGGTAACACATTTTTTCTCTCACAATTTTCATAGCCTTTTTACTCAAGTAATTAATTCGAATTTCTACTTAAACAATACAGTCCGCTAAACACTTTTTAATTGAGCTATCAAAGACTCGCAACAGTATTAGTGGTTAGCAGCACAGAATAAGGACTGACGATTTTACATTAAGTATTGTTTAGACTAAGAATCTTTAATGTACTATTTATTTTATTTAGAATAACAAGCAAAGTTAACTGACGCTCATCTTATAAAGTTTAACTTATAAATAATATTATTAAAGTTAATTTTTATCTTAACAAATCCAATACAATAAAAGCAATCAGGATAAAAGACAATGAAAGACATTATATAATAAAAGAACACATCTGCGAATCTATATTAAGAAACACATTACAATAGAAAAAAGAGAGAAAGAAAAAACTTATGGAATATTCCACATACTCTTTCTTATATTCCACAAAAGGCTGTAGCTTAGAGGATACACTACACTTTCTTGATCCCAGGTTCGATTTCTTTCGATTTTATCCGGACTTTACCATAAATATAATCCATGCATATTATTATTATTATGCACATTTCCTGATTGTGTTTTTTTTTTTTTTTATATAATATATATATTTATTCGAAGTAGGTACTTAGATACAAAAATATTAAAATAAAATTGATTAAAAAACTAATTATAAATAGAACTAAAACTTTGTGTATTAGATTAATACATTGATAATAATATAATATTTATTGTACTGCCTTCGTGGTCTAGCGGTTAAGTCCGTGGATTTAGACTCGGAGGTACCGGGTTCGATTCCTGGTCGAGCCACAATAATATTTATTAATATAAATTATTAACTTTAATTAATATTTTTCGCTTTTTCTCTTTCTTCGCCCAAAGAATCAGTATTGCAATTTAGCGGGGAAAAGCAGCCAGCAGTCTTGCCACCATTCCACGCGGATGGGACTTATATCCCTATCCTTAGTATTTATATTTATTGACTTCATATTGTGGGTCTTTTGGAATATTTGATTCCCACGAAACGGTAAGTTTAATAAGAATAACTTTTTTCAAATTCCGAGAAAACAATAATAAGTATGTCCATAATGTCCGTAATTTTATTTTCTAGAAAGTTCATATACTACACATTAAAGTAACACGGTACAAAACGGATACCAAACTAATTAAATAATTTACTATTAATTAATTCATTATTAATTTAGTGGAGACGTCCAAGCTGTCTGTGTCTATCTATATGCTCCCCTTTATCGAATTCTAGCGATGACGTCACAAACCCTCTTATGTTACGATCGTAACGATAGTTTTTTCTTTTACAAATACCTATACACGAAGATAATGAAACTTTAAATAGTTTTCCACAGATACATTTGCTAACACATGCTGCACACATTAGGGGGGAATTTCGATCAGCGATATAGGTAGAAATAATGTCACATGCTGATCGACACGTACATATCCCGTTTTTTAAATGCTTTTTGACAGATATGATATTTCTATAAATGTCGAATGCTACATTGCATAGGCGAGCTATAACTCCATAACGCATTTTTCACCAGCTTGGGAATCATGAAAGGTGATGGGCAGGATAAAGAAAAATATTATGCCCTATAAGCTACGAACACCGTCCGTCAATGTATTTAAAAACCTTTCAACCACATTATTGAGAAACAGAATGCATGTCTCTCGACGTAACTAAGTCTACTATTACAAATTAATTCAAACCCTTGCCAAACCCGATTGGCTAGCCGTCGATCCACGCAAACATAAAAATGCTTCTATCACTCTGTGTATAGCTTGCTCACTCTCATAACTTAAAACATAGTATCTTTACGACAAAAATCCCTTTAGCGGGGTGGTTAAAAACCACACTTTTGTAAGGAGCGAATTCACATTTAGACAACTTTACTATATGTCCATCATTACAAGTGGCAAGCTCGTCGATATTTCTAGCGTACCTACCTAGAAAAATTATACAAATATATATTTTTTTTTCGTTTTGATATCCATGTCTAATCGATTTATTCGAAGTTCATTTTTTAAAATCATTTCTATAGAGATACATACATATCTTGTGGCGTAGGTATCTCTTTCGCTTCATCGACATTCATCAACCTCTCCATACATGCCCTTTTGATAAAAAGGCTTTTTAATGCACCTTCAGCCAGTGTTTTTTTATTTATTTGTTCGTGATGATCCATTGAAATGAAATGAAAAAAATATTTATTATAAACATGGTACGTACGTACAGGTATGTAAATTGTTACTTATATGTAATTTTATCACGTGATTTTTTTAGTGTTTAGGTATTCTTTTGTTTACATACATACATATGTTCACGCCAAATCCCTTGCGGGGTAGGCAGAGACAATTGAGCGCCACTTGTCGCGATCACGACATATCTCTTACGCTTCTTTAACATTCATCAACCTCTTCATATTATTATTATTATTATTAAATTCTTTATTGCACGAAAAAAAATGTACAAAGGCGAAGATTAATGCCTACAAGGCATTTTCTAACATCTAACCTTTGGGAGAGTATGAGATGAAGGGTAGTGCTGATATAAAAAAATAAAAAATATTATGATAACAAACAATATACTACATACTAAGACATACATACACTACATACTAATAAATACATACACTAAATCCTAATAAATACATAGTATAAAAGTATATATTTGCCAAATATTTATTGTGAGCCCGATGCTTGTTTGTCTAAAAATAATGCAGTAACCAAGGTTTTGAATACGTGGACTGACGGTGCGTGTCTAATAGCCAGTGGGTAATCATACATGCCCTTTTGTTTCGATGGCTCTTTAATGCACCTTCAGTTATTGTTTTATTATTATTTGATCGTGAAAGGTGAGTCTTGGTCTGCCAGTGCCTCTTTTACCTTTAACTTTCGCATTATATACCTGGTTCGTCAATCTTTCTTCGCTCATCCTTTCAACATGCCCGAACCATCGTAGCATGCCTTTCCTTATTTTTGTCCCTATGCTTTATTGTACACCCACCCTTTTCCGTGTTTTGGTTGTCCGCCAAAGTGACGTCGCATATCTGACGCAACGACCTCATTCTCCTCTATGGAGATCTGTCAATTTTATTAAGATAAGTCAAAATCGTAACAATTAGGGCTCGAATCGAACCCAGTGTTATAAATAATTATGACGCGGACAAATGCAATTTTGTAAAAAGCCTATTACCTCGCGTCGTCAGAAAGAACTTAGAACAGAAAAGATTAGAAGAAATATCCTAATGTAAAAAAAATATAAAAACAAAAGAGAAAGAAGGTGATAAACATGGAAAATTTTACGGGACCTCATTTTCATATCAATGCTTTATGTTAAAACATTACCCGTGTCCCCAATAAACTTTATAAGGGAAATACATAAAAATATAACAATAAAGATAAATTGCAACGTCTTGGTTATGTTAATAACAAAATATATAAAGAATGTACGTAAATAAATAACATTTGAAGACGCGCCACACATTATTTACAGATATAGTGTATAATGTATTTCCATTGGGAAAACCCCATCGAGATACGACGGCATCCGAAGTGTCAATCAATTAGCAATGAGTGACATTTTCATATCTATGAATTTACTTTATTATTTAGATTCAAATGTTATTGTATAATATAGAAATGTTACAAGAAATAGAGACCACGTAAAATACGAACTTTTCCGATAAAATACAATGGAAAACCAGTATGCACTACATCTGTACCCATAATTACGAACATTTTGAATAAGATGTTCCTTGGAACCCAGCGTTGTACATGGTGCCAATATCTAAACATGAGAACCTACGGCCACATGATTATCATTTCGCTGACTTCTCTATTATATAGCAGATGTTTAGATTCTTATACAGTATCAGCGGATCGCCAGTGGAACCGACTCCCTCTTCATATTCGTAAAGCACCATCACTTATATGTTTTAACAATTTGCTCACTAACCACTTTTACAAAAAAGCAAGACAAGTCTACATAACTTGACTAAATCGGTATATTATTGTATGTATATATATAGTATGTAACCAGTATATGTATGTGTTATCTATGTAATTTATATTACAGATTTAATATCGTACTTTTTTAGTTATAAGTTTTTAACTCAATAAATCTCTTTATCTCAAATATTAGCGGTCATGCACCTTACAATCCCTGCTCACATCTCCCAAAGGTTAGCTGTTAGAAAATGTTTTTAGACATTAAGCTCGCCTATGTACTGTAAAATGTATTATTTTTTGTGCAATAAAGAATTTATCTATCTATATTAATAATATGTTAAACTGTATCTTGTACATCTGTGGTTCACACAACTTAAGGTATCAGCTGAAAACGCTGCAGCATATGCAGATCTGACCACATATTTATCGCCACACCTGTATGTATGTGTAATTTTTTTCCATTAAATGTGACAATTGTTTAACTACATCGGGTGATCCAACTGTGGGTATGACTTTGATGTGTATATATCCATCGGTTTCGCGTTTTGTAATGAACAATATGACGAGTACCGTTTTTCCTCTTTTTTACCAAAGGTTATTTGATTTTTATGCCGTTTACAACCATGCTTATTGTGCACGACGGACTCCATTTTTGAATAGTTGTATCGTAGAGCATAATTATTATTATTTCACCACTTAGCTTAGTCATCACTATGAACTACTAAGTCAGCGGGTGGTACTCCCAAAAAGTAAGTAATAGATTGGCACCTGGTAATAGCCCAGCATACAGACAGCTTCGTTTTCAGTTAATACGTCAGCCCGGTCCCGCACACTTATTAAACAGATATAAAAAAAGGATGTTTTTAAATACTTTTCTTTTACATACTTGTAAAAGAAAATAAAGTGCTGGCAAATAGATGGATAGCGTAAAACAAAGTCCCTTATTGGATTCCGTGCAGCATTCGCCGAGTACATTGAACTGAAGTAAAATACGACGAATTTACTCTCGCAAAACACTCTGCATCATTGAATTATTATGCAGGTCCCGGGCATTCCATTTATCGCAATATATTACAAATTTCATACACACTCGTGCACCCTTTTCGATTATAGAGCGATCAGCGTTTGAATGCACAACTTCCAATGATCCGAAAGAATATGTCGACTTTTGAAGTATAACTAATCTCCAGTCAGTATCAAAGCTCGACTCGCCATACACAGTGCCATGCTAATACCAACATTTATTAAACTTTCACGCACTTTCATGATTCATTTCAACTTCATTCTCCCGACGTTTTAGCCAAGTTGCATTGGCCGTGGTCACGGGTCAACTGGAGCTGCGCGGTGAAGTCTCGTACATACTGGGAGTAGATGTAAACCTACACTTGTCACTTTAAAAGTTTTTAGTAATTACAATATATATTTATATATATATATACATAGGTCATGCAGCTTAATCCAATGGTATGTGCTATCTAAATATTAGGTGTTCTGCTATTGCTGACTTGTTTATTTAGCAGTTTTTTACAGCTGCTATATTCCTTGACTTGACTGTTACTAAAGAAACAGCGCTCTGCACCAAGTGTGTACTAAGTTACCAGAGGGTAGTTGCCATTTGTTTTACATCCTTATCTTATTGCGTCGTACTCCTCGATGAGGGTCGTGATCCTCTTCAACGATCATTTTGTCCTGGACGATACCATTCTTCTATTTATGTGCTCGAGCCGTCAGAAGACTTCCTGGACGGCTGCCGATGGTTTTTAACCAGTGGGTATATCTCGGTCTGACTCAGTCCTTTTGCCTTTGTTCATGACTTTGGCGTCCTTCACTATCAGCAGACACTTTTGAATCGCTTTTGTGAGTCCCATAAACCCTGATAGAAAATATATTTCTGACTGTGTTGAAACTATGTGATTGTCATTACTGTAGCTTCCCTTACTCCTTTAGCGGGGCATTCTGATCTCCCCAAGGAAGGCAGACCTCTGGAAGAGTCTCCGCAGTCTTGAGGAACTTCAGTCCAAGCGCAGCCACACTGCAGCTCTCCATGAGTACATGCGTGGCCGTCTCCTCCTCTGCCACGCATCTTCTACATAGGGTTATCTGTTGAGAGTGTAAAGATATTTGTTAAAAGCACAGTGTAAATAATTGTAAAGACTGATAATTATAACGCCGTAAAACTTAAAATTTATCGAATAACTGTCGATTTTTAAATATCCATTTTGCTCAGTGTATCATATGAATTGAAAATTGAAATGATTTGTATTTTATTTTTTATAAATTGTATTGATGGTTAGGTCTTTCATATGTAGGTCGATGGTTGAAACACTTTGCGCTAACAATTTACGTATTTTAAATGTTCGAACTTATCTTAATATTGTGTACATATATTATTTACAGCAACGGTACGAAGATTTATTTATTATAATATTTGTGGAAGTATACCTTAATTTCTGTGATTATATTAACATTAATACCCTCATAAATATTGGATTAAAACTTCACAGATCGCCCAGAACTGATTCCTCCGCTACGGACACTCCTTGGTTCGTGTGCAACGTCCCTGAAACAAGGCGTCTTCCCATACCAATCCCCTCATAGTCGAGGCTTGCTCCTACAACCTCTAGTCCTTCTGGAAGAGGCGTACCTCCAGACCACCAATGTGTGCATTGGTCTTTAAATTGTTATAATTATGTTTTAATATCTGTATGTTTCCTGAATAAATAAAATAAAATAAAATATGTAAAATTTTACGTAAGTACCTACTTGTATGTAATTGATGTTGCTTCTAGAGTCTCATTAAAACATACTACAATTATTTACGGAGTACTGCTTCATTTTCTCTTGATTACAAATGTAATTTGGGAAATAAAATATAAATAAAATTTTGTTAAATATTGACGAAGCGGAAAAGTAATGTGGCAACAGTAAAAATGGGGTTCCATTTCCCCGCAAGAGTACTGGAATCAAAATATGTGTATATCTATTTATTTTGTTTTCGCATCAGATCACAGCCCCTAGAACACAGAGTCCTAGACCTCCACTGCTGAAGATCGACCTTCCAGAATAAATTTCTGAAGAATTTGACATGCAATCGCCACGCTGGTCAGGCGGGTTGGCAAGGGTCTGATGTCAATTTATTATAGATTAGTTTAGATTTACTAAAGTTAGTGTAACCTGGACCGACCGCTTAATGTGCTCTCCGAGACACGGGAACGGTGGTGAATAAAAGAAGACATATTTATAAGCTTTCCATGAATTCACCGTGTAGGTGCCGGGTCTTTTGCGTGTCGGTAAGAGATGAGAAGAATGGTTTACAAAGAAGGCCTTCTTTTTTATTTTATTGCGCAAAAAGGCGCTCACCATCCACCATTCTACTTCTCTCCCTACCCAACCAAATAACCGAATAATTGATTCCGTTAATGACGTCTTGGAAGCTCTTTCCATAAATGTATTGACGGCCATCTAGGGTCACTATTTATGACTTTTGTCTATATTATCGAAAAAATATGTCATTTATTAAAATTACTACCATTTTGGGAGTTATAAGCGATGTTTATACTTTCTCATGAAGTATACACCTTATGGCTTGTATTATTATTTATTGAACTCGTACTTCTATACTCCGAAATTGAGGGAAAATATTGGTCGCAAATAGAGGCAATTTCCCTTATTATTTTATCAACAGCTTTCAATATTTGGAAAGAAAAGTTGTGTTTCAGCCACATGTAGTATTTTCCTTGTTCATAAATCAATAGTTTGTTCGACTCGCCTTTTCTTTGACCGCAACTTTTTGTGATGTAACAGATTCTGATACTGGATTCCAGTTTATGTACCTATCTTGTTAAAGCGATGTCTAGTATCATAACGACCGTAGTGCCTCAAACAGCAAGCAAAACCCTAGGTCCCGGTCCTAATAATATTCAATACCAACTTTAGAAACTGTTAATATTGTTATGGTAAACTTTGATATCAGACCCTCGTTATCTTGTCTATCCAACATGGCTCCATAAGGCTAAATTCTTAAGAATTATCTTCTGGAAGTCATGTCCAGCAGTGGAAATCCAGGACTTTTTGTTGTAGAGGCTGTAATGAACATAGACAGCTAAACCTATTACGGCCGTCGAAGTACTTTATAAGGTAAATTACACACACACACGGTTTCCGTATTAACGGTACGATGGCGGTTGAGTAATTTACGCGTATATACGCATATCGACCGTGGTATCGTTTAAAAACTATATACTAAATATATATAAAAGGTGCAGCTTCGCCGAGACGTGGCCTCTCTATGCTCAGATATAGATATATATATTCTATAATATATCATGGTGAGTATTCTGAAGAGTTCTATTCCATCCCTTTTTCTCTATTCTTCAACAATACCAGACGTACTATCCTTACGCGAATCAATTGTTGGCACCCACACCAGTGTAAACACACATACTAGACAAAGTTAAGTTTAGAATAAAAGCAATAATACAACTAATTTTGATACTACTGTGATATAAATAATATTTTTTATATATCTAATAAGTGGCGACAAGAGGGCTGGTTCTTTTCTCGCCCAGAGAATCAGCATAGCCATTCAGCGAGGAAATGCGGCCAGCGTTCTTGCCACCATGCCGCGCGGATACATTTTATATTTAAATTAGGTTTTCTAAGTAGGTTGTTTTTTGTTTTAGTTTATTTTTAATATAATATAATATAATATAATATAATATAATATAATATAATATAATATAATATAATATAATATAATATAATATAATATAATATAATATAATATAATATAATATAATATAAGTTTTATCCTAGATAATTTTATCGTGACCTGTATAAAAAATACACCTTAATTCCAACATTTATTAAGCGTTTACGGCGCTTATTACTATAACCGTGAATGTGTGAAAGGGGCCTAAGTAGAGGCATGGATCCCAATAAATATTCAGCACTCGTAAAACAAAAAAAAACACGACAAGGTCGTAGATTTTCAAGTCAATGGACAGATTATTGAATTGATCCTGAAAAGTCAGTGGAGTGATAATGCGGAAAAGAACATCTTGTAAAAACAGCACGCGTGTGAAATCGCTCAGGTGTGACGTGCCTTTATCAGATGTAGTATTCACGGTTGAGGAATTACCTATTTCAGGTAACAGATCATGCATTAAGACGCTGATGGATAAAGAAAAAAGACACCTGTATTCTTAGACATTAACTCAACGGCTCCTCCACTTCTACGATTCGAGTAGTATTATAATATCTTTACGTTATTCTCATAACTCTCTTCTTTCTGTCCCTTCACATAATTCTGGTTTTCTCTCCAACTCCTTTGTAGTCACTGCCACAAATTTATGGAATAATCTTACGGTGAACATAAAGCAGGCAACTAACAGATTGTCATTTAAAAAAAATGTCTATTGACACTTTATAAATAGGTCTAAACCACGTTAGTAAGTTGTATTTATGTATGTCTATGTATAATATTAGTATTTAGTATATTGATAATATATTACATATATAAAATTATATGAGTACGTATATAATATATTACCATTGCTTTCATTGCATCTATATTTGTTCAAATTTGTCCGTAAGGTTTGGCTGTCAGAGAATGTCTACGGGCATTAAGTCCGCCTTTGTACTTTGTGCAATAAAGATTTCAAATAAATAAACATAACAAGTCTAAGTACAAGAATAACCAACAATAATTTAAATAATTGTTTGGAGAGAGCTTTGAGACTGTTGGGAGATTGTTTACATTATGTCTCAGGACTCGATGAATGGCGATGTAGGTATTCTATAGTTGAGTTAAAACCGAGACTAACCTGCACTGTGGAAGACTGGTGCGTTCATTGCAGGATACTGTATAGCCAAGACGACCTTACAACCTGTAAATTAAGAATTTTTCGTTTAAGAAACTGTATATCATTTCACATTGATATATTAATTTATGATAGAAGTTTGTTAAACACATTAAATACTCATGAAGTGGCGATTTGAGACTGGAAAAAGGAAGGATATAATTTGAAAAAATAACGACCATTAATAAAAATTATAGCATGTATGTTGAATATATCAGTAGATATCGTATGAGCGCAGTGACGCCTCGGCATATCACTGCGGCGAGGAAAGAACTGTCAAACTCAAGGTACACTCCACGTACCTTGAAACTTTAATCGTGTTTAAGTTATTTACGGCTAATATTTTATTATTTGACCGCCTCCGTGGTCTAGTGGTAACAAACGTTGCCGTCAACTCGAGAGGTCGTGGGTTCAATTCCCACCGGGGGCAAGTTGTACATTGTATAATTTGTCTCGGTCTGGGTGTTTATATGTATAATATGTATATATTTACAAAAAAAAAAAGTATAATATGTAGTTTATCAACCATCTAGTTTCCGTAACACAAGCCTCGTATTGTATTACTACGGAAATTAGATGGCGCTGTGTGACCTGTCTGGAAATATTTTTTTATTTAAAGATTTATTTTCTTATATGAAAAAAAATAGCTCCTTCAAATCGCTGTGCCCAATACACTAGCAGCATTTCCAGTTTGAATTAATTTTTGTGAGAAAAAACTGCTACAAGACAGCGATTTGGAGGAGCTATTTTTTTTTTAATTTTTATTTTCTATGTCTATTTTTTTAGGTTAAATTTAGTTTTTGTTGTAATGCAGTTTATTTAATTTTAGGTTTTGTTCGAAATAAACGTTTATTATAAAAAATATTAATAATTCGTTTAAACAAAACAAATTGTAACAAAATATGTGAATCCGCTTATTTCAAAGCTTGATTTCTGATAACCTAGAAAGCAAGCAATAAGTTTTAGGTAATATTATACGGTAATATGAAATATTTTTTGGCTAAGATACATTTATTAAGCTAATACGGTCTAATTTAGATTGGACAACAATGTTGTTGCCAAATCTGCTTAATTTATTATTATCTGAATAGAAGGCAAGTAGCCAAATGTGTTTTAGTTATTTACACAAATAGTTAGGTCCGTAATAATTGTTTATATGTGTAGTTTATATATATGTATTTGCATATAGTAGGTATTAGTATATAGATATGTAAATATTATTTATTTAGGTATCTAAGTAGGTATGTATTAATTTATATATGTCATTACATTGTCTAATTAAGCCTGTAATTGCACCTACCTTTCATTGTTTAATTGCTTTTGTTGTCCCTTGTGTTGGCATTAAGCCCGCCTTTGAACTTTGTGCAATAAAGATTTAAATAAAAAATAAATAAAGGTCGAGATACACCAACAGAAAAACTTTATATGAAGAGATCCTAGAAATAATGGACAGTGTGAATACCAAGCTCCATTAGAGTTGATAAATTAGCCAAAATATATAACCATTATTTTTATATTGCTTTTACTAATTTTAGTTTTCTATGTAATATATTTAAATTTTAATGTAATTTTATTTCATTTCCTTAAATTATTATATTTATATTTTATTGTTATATTTTTTAATTTTTAATTTATGTTATTTATATTTAGGTATATTTGTTATAATGTCTCATTGTGAGGGATAAGCTGAAAATCAGCGCTGTGACTGTTGCAGGTTATTGTTGAGCTGATTCCTTATTTTCACCACACTATTTTGTTTATTGTAATTATAAATAAATAATAATAAATATTTCCAGACAGGTCACACAGCGCCATCTAGTTTCCGTGGTAAGCTACGAGGCTTGTGTTACGGAAACTAGATGGTTGATAAACTACATATTATACTTTTTTTTTTTTTGTAAATATATACATATTATATAAACACCCAGACCGAGACAAATTATACAAAGTACAACTTGCTCCCGGTGTGAATTGAACCCACGACCTCCCGAGTTCACGGCAATTTTTTTACTGCTTGTGTGGATGTGTATTTTTTTTCTTTTTCTTTCTTCTTCCTTTCTATCTCTGTAGCAACAGCTACGTCAATTAAATGACGCAACCTCTGACGTAAATAACGAAATCCACTAATAACTTAAGTAACAGAACAAGGCTGCTGAAGCCTAAATAAAAATTTGCTCTTATGACAATTACACGCAGTATATTCGGTTGGGACACTTCTTGACCGAAATACATTCATCGTTTATGGTATGGCAGTTATGCGGGTTTTAAAAATAGGATGCTGGTTCGCGGCTTTCGATTATAGCTCCAGCAGTGGGAAACCTGGTCGGGTCACAGCAGTACAAAGCTACTCCAAAACTAGAATTATCTGTAGAAAATCCACTTACTTCAACTAGCAATGACTAGGACTCCAATAACCAAGCATCAGCTTTCTGGTCAGCTGCGAGACGATCCAGGTGCGGTTTTAATGTCGCGGGTGTAATTTCACTTCATATCAGCGGATGCCGGTGAATATAATGAGCGGCGCGGTCTGAGAGAGCTTCGTGGTAGTCTTCTCGAGGAGACAAGGCACACCAACGTTCACGAGCTATAGTCCGAAGCACACTGACGAAATATGACAAGCTCAGCGCGTATAAGGGCTCTCTCATCCCCGGAAGTGTCGACCGTAGCGCCATCTAGCTAAATGACGGCGCATGGAATCAACAAACAGCTAGCCTTGTAAAGGGTTCTCACAAACAAGACTAGCAGGCGGTAGCTTATGCTGCGGCGCGACCAATTCGTTTCAGAGCCCGGACTGTCCATCCATACAAATGTCGGTGTGGGGAACCAGTGGAACACCTCGGATCCCACGGGCTCTGGAAGGGCGTATTCCTCGTCACACGGCTCTCAACGACAACATCTGACGGGCTCTTGTTACTGCTGGAGTACCCGCGATTCTAGAACGCATGACGTTGTGCTGTGGAAACTTGGCAGGTCTAGGATGCGACATGTGCAGATAGATACATTGACCCTCATCCAGGCAACTTTGTCCAGCGCAGGAAGTGCGGCGATTTCTGCTCAACTGCGCAAATACGCCTACCTCGGTTAGAAGACGATGGGACCATGGGACCCTCAGCCAAGCGTCTGGTCAAGGAATTGTCGAATCGGCTGCCGAAGAAATCCGGAAGGTTGGCAATTACTTCTGCTAATGTATTAGTCTCGGTATATAAGTAAAGTAAAAAAGTAAAGTATCATCACGACCGTTTCCCTTTCGGGGTGGTCAGAAACCACGCTTATAAATAAGCGGATTCACATAGCTAACTTTACTATAGGCCAATCATGACAAGTGGCAAGCTCGTCGATGTCTCCAGCGTACCAAACTCGAGAAATATCACAAATAAATTAAATATTAATTAAATGTACATATTTATTTACATTAATAAATATTTTTGTGTCCCGACCTAAATCCACGGACTTAACCGCTAGACCACGAAGGTCGGTATATAAAGGGAAATAATGCCAGTCTTCTTGAATCATCATCATCTGTCTGATGGGACATCTCTAGAGGACATTTTTTTTACAGATAGTTGACTTTGAAATTAGGTATTAAAGCGTCAGTTCTATGTTTAGAAAAGCATATCTAGTTGTAGCATAATCAATAGATTCTATTCCCAGTTGTTGGCCGAAACATTTGCCAAGTAGCCGAAATCCCCAATTTCTCTAGTTTAGCCAATATTGTGAGAATTCTAGACTAACTACTAATCTCCGAACTTCGGATATCTCGTAGATTGTAACTCGTTGTAAACCAGAAGATTAAAGTCGCTGACGTGACGTAGGGCATCTCACAAATGAGAATGTTCATTTTTTATAGACCTTTGGCCCATTTGGGCCTAATAAAATGTTCAGATACCATTATGATTTATTTTTTATATGATAGTTAATATATTGTGTTTTTATAATTTGTAATTTATTTTACCCTAGCATAACAATTTTGACAATTGACAAAAACTTTTTTTTACGTTAAAATTTAATCTAGTAACTAGTAATTATTAGTAGAATCATAAATAAATTTTATCCAATTGACTATTTAATTAAATTATATTTTAAGAGATTTTGTAATTAAATTTAAAATAAACACAATTAGTTGTTATGATTATCGAATTGTATTTAGTTGAGGCACGCTGTAAAAAAGTTGGAGCCTGGGTTTGGGCAATCTCTTTTGTATTTTTTAGGACTATTTTAGTAGTAGATTTAAAAAAAAATTGCAAATATTGCATTGTGCAAGCGAGAGGGATGCAAAAGCGTTAAAGACAGTCATCTGTTATCACGTGAAAAAAAATATCTAGGAGTCTTATTCCCTCAAAATCCTTATTCGAATCCAATGATGTTCACAAAGAATTATTCCAGAAGTCGGTGGCGTTCGTTAGCGCAGATGGCGAGTAATAACATTTTGTTGACAATTCGCGAGGAGAGCGAGAGAGATAGTGGTTCTTTGAGAGAACTATCTAGAGCGGTTAATTTCATTTTCCGCAATGGAATATACGCGTGGGTGTAAAATGTAATAAGAATTAAAAAATATAAATTTTGTTTGAAAATATATATGCTTAATCATTTATTTGATGGAAATTTGAGTCTATTATCACTATCTGAATGTACTAAAACAGGATTAGTTAGGTGGGTCAATGCATTAAAATTATTTATAATTTTATTATTTAGGTATCTTTTTTATATTTAATGTATATTAAATTACAAAATTAAATAATTAAAAAAAAAGTGCATTATTGTGCATGTACGTTATTCAAAGCTATAACTTGTACTAAAGTGCAATATTTTAATGATATTGTTGGGAAAAGTTTCTTTCAGCAAACGCGTATGTAATACAATATCAGCAAACCCCTAGAATACAGTCAGTTAATTTATTCATCATGAGATATATTAAGTACAATCGGTTTTGTCAGTTATACAATCATTAGTTTACCAATCATGGCAAGATTACGAAATAATCATCATTATTAGCAAAGAACAGCCATCGACATTATTACTAATGAAATCTACATGAGATAAACAATACCTAAATAAGATGCTGCTATAAAATTGTCAGTACTCTATACTACTTCTAACTAAGTTATTAAACTAAATTAACTGCAACAAATAAAGTGTGTTAGATGTGTTTCTTACTTGGTAAAATATATAAATTGAAACTTAAAAAAATTATTGCCAAATATTTCGCCTCTCTTTGGAGCGGCGTCACCAGTGACAGTCAACTAAACTAAATTAAATTATACGAAATACGTGCATATTAATAAACTGTACTTACATTATGTAATAAAAAACAACTGAAAATAAAAAAAAACGCGTTAGACATATGTCACAGATAGTAGCCGCTCTATATACATCCGCCCACACTTCCAACCCCGGGGTTGAGGGCTTGTGTATAAGGGTGAACACGCCGTTCCTCACGGCACTCGCGGTTCGAATCGCCACCCGTGCAGACGGGGAGGCGCCTACACCAAGCGAAGACTACGAGCAACCGCGCGTATGTATTTCAATATTACAAAATTTTAAGTGTGAAAAGCTTCTAGTTAGGCCGACATAGTGGTTGGGACTGATGTCGCTGGTCAGTGACTGGAGTCAGTTGCTTCCTTTCCTCGCGTACAGATATAAGTTGGGCGCGGTGTCACATGTCGTCTTATGTATAAAATATATTAATATTAAAAAACACTATATTTGTGACGTGATTTTTTTGTAACAAAAAATAGTGTTTTTTTTTTGTATGTATGTATTTTCTTGTGGTTTTTTTGGTGTGTGAAGCGGTATTGGTGAGTCAATTTTAGGTTTAAAGTGGAATTTAAGCGGTTACATAATTTTGACTAACTTTTGGAGCTGCAGATGGTTCTTTCTCAGGCTTTGTCGAGGATGACGAACACACGTACTCTGTATGTATTACACGTAATGAAGACGTGACTTGAATTGTTTTATATTTCGTATTTTTGTACTAAAAAAACTTATATATACCATTTCTTTAAAATTATATAGGTACTGTGCCCTATACTTTGTTTAAGATAATTCCAACACGAAGAAACTGATATTAGATAATGAAAATTAATATCTATCACTATACCGGCTTGCAAAATGATTTTTCACATTTCACTTGTAGTAATACATTTTTTTGGGATCTTTTACAAAATTGCTTTCATAGTTTTAATGAAGTACGAAGTTACGTACTTACCTACTTATTACGACTAATTAATTAAAAAATAACAACACAAAAGGCAAATAAATTATAGATACTAAATGATCACTCAAAATTAAAAATTAAAGAAGAAACTTCAAGTTGATTTTCAAATACCTATTCGATGATATAATTAGCCCCACCTAATATAATTAGCCGACATTAATTTTTATCTTTTCCACAATATCGCATCTGGTTGTCGCCTTACTGAAATTTGATTAATTATTATCATATATTCAGTGATACTCGCATGGTTAAGATGAATCGATTGAGATAATAATCATCAAAATCAGCCCACGCATTTAGTCTCTAGTGTGCCACAAAGTAAGATAGATACATAGGCTAGGCATAACCCTTCTTTGCGCCGGATAAAAAGTAAAAGTATCATGACGGCCGTCGAGGTGGTCAGAAACCAACGCATAACTTTACTATAGCCCCATCATGACAAGTGGCAAGCTCGTCGATATCTCTAGCGTACCAAACTAGAGAAATATCACATTTTGTTTTTATGTCTCGTACCCTGTAAGCTTAATACTAGTACGATATGACCTTGCGCCAACCTGAAGTGGCGCGCGATGTCCATGAACGTTAGCAATCTGGAATCAGACACTCATGACTGTCAATCTCTAACACTGCCGACCGACCGACGCTTGACTGGGCATGATAGCAATTCGAATGGGAACACTTTACTGGGTTTATCGGCTCGAACGGTGGGTACTTGCCGGGTGGATACTTTACCACCATCAACACCTAACACCTATTTGTTGTTCTCGCTGAAAGTATGTGCCATCTGTAATGATGTCAAATCACATTATTTTCTTTCAAGGAGAACTAATATTATTAGCTTGCTTTGTTTGAAACAAGACTTACTAAAAACAGTAAAAGCTGTATTTGATAATTGAACAATCAACTTAGTGAGATGCTTTTGTGCCATTTTCATTTCATCATCACAGACACAAGTTCTGCTGCTGAAGATGGGGCTTACAGAACATAATTCTGAAGAATAAGGAACCGGGACCATTTTGGATTGTAATGTATGGAAGCGAGACGTGGATACGTCAGAATACGCATGAGAGTAGGGTTAATGCAGTAGAAATGCGCTCGTTGCGGCGGATATGTGGCGTCACTTTGGCGGACCGCATACGTAATAACGCAAAATACGGAAAAGGGTTGGTATGAAGGAAAGCATAGGGACAAAAATAAGGAAAGGCAGGCTACGATGGTTCGGCCATGTTAAAAGGATGAGCGATGAAAGATTGACGAACCAGATATATAATGCGAAAGTTGTGGGTGAAAGAGGCCCTGGCAGACCGAGACTCACATATCACGATTAAATTTATAAAACACTGACTGAAGGTGCATTAAAAAGTCTTCGTAACCAAAGGGCATGTATGAAGAGGTTAATGAATGTCGACGAAGCGAAAGAAGTATGTCGTGATCGTGTCAAATGGCGCTCAATTGTCTCTGCCTACCCCGCAAGGGATCTAGCGTGAAGATATTTATGTAAGAAAGCGTTCCAACAACCAGACCACCATATCGTTTGTAGATTTTTATTTATTTAAATAAAATATACGTATAACATATTGGACGTATACGGTTGAGTGTTTTACATAAGTCGAGAGGAAGAAAGCATAATAATGAAAAGAAAACCTTTGATCTTCAAGAACAAACAACTTAGCAAGACAAAAGCTTCACGCCGGAAAAATAAAGCTGAGAATTTGCCAGAACGGAGGCTTAAATGAAGGCCCAAAGTTTTTATTTTAAACATAATTAAACACGGCTTAATGGAAAGGAATTAAAATTTTGTGTAGAAAATGGCATCCATACTAATATTATAAATGTGAAAAAATGATTATATATGTTTGTATCACCTTTAAAAAGGCCATGTGTCAAGGGCGTAGTCAGGATTATATATAGGGGGGCAGATAAAGAAAATCCTACATTATAATGTTTTGATTGTAATTTATAAAATATTAGTTTTTTTTTAATTCTTGTACGTTATGTGACCTTGCGCCCACCGGATGGTAAGTGGCGCGCGAGGTCCATGAATGTTAGAAACTGGAATCAGACACTCATGACATCAGTTCCTAACATTATGCCGGCTTGACTGTGCATGACGGCACTTCGAGCCTGATCCCGAAACGTGTGGATACACTCTTTGTATTTACTGGTATGAACGTTGGAATGGGCAAATTACCACCATCACTCCGCCTACCACCTACTCGTATTTGTTGTTCTCGTTGAAAGTATGTGCCATTTGCAATAATGTTAAATACCAATTTTAACTTTCAAGGAGAACTAATATTGTAAGCTTGCCATGGTGATATTTATACAAAAATAATACAGCTTGAAACAAGACTTACGTTTTACATGAGCAGTGGAGGTAGTAATCAGAAATACTCGTAGCTTTATTACTTGAAACTTCCTCCGTAGTCCAGCGGTAAAGTTCGTGGATTTAGACTCGGAGGTACCGGGTTCGATTCCTGGTCGAGACACAAAAATATTTATTAATGTAGGTAAATAAATACATTTAATTAATATTTAATTTATTTATTTGGTACGCTAAAGACATCGACGAGCTTGCCGCCCCTCCCTGCCTGTACCTCGCTACGCCCTTGACACGGAGCGAACCCCGATATATAAGAATGAGAAATACACTTTTCTTATGTACCTACATTTGTCATAGATTTAAAACACTAAACTGTTGATTTAGACGCGGAGGTACCGGGTTCGATTTCTGTTCGGGACACAATAATTGATTTGTGGTATTTCTCGAATTTGGTATTCTAGACATATTAACGAGCTTGTCACTTGAACTGATGGGCCTATAAAGTAAAGTAGTTAAATGTGAATTGGCTTCTATAAAAGCGTGGTTTCTGATCACTGCGAAAGGGATAAGGTCTTGATGATACTTTACTTTTGTTTAACACAAAATTGCCAAAAACTTTATACCAGTATGTTAATTTGATCACTACTAACCTTTATAGCCTTGGCTAATCTGAAGATTGACAGAATTCATCAAAATCAGTACAGCCGTTTCGGAGTCTATAGGAAACATACACAAATCGATTTTTATATATTTATATAGATGGATAGAACATTATTATTTTATGAAACGGCGTCACATATAAAATCTATTTTATTTGCTAATGTTTGGTGGTGGAACGCGACAACGAATTGCCCCGCTTTTTACGATCGCAAAAACTAGTGTTCGCGATATTACGAACGTACAAATGTTATTCGAAGCTAGGAAATTCTTATACAGTCGCTTACAAACTAACTAAAATAGTAAGCTTTATAACAATTCTATTAGATATTAAAATTACAAACAAAATGTGTAGTAATTTGGTTAGTAAAGTATTATCACGATCGTTTCCCTTTCGGGGTGGTCAGAAACCACGCTTATAAAGAAGCGGATTCACATTTAGCCAACTTTACTATAGGCCAATCATGACAAGTGGCAAGCTCGGCGATGTCTCCAGCGTACCAAACTTGAGAAATATCACAATTAAAATAAAATATTAATTTATTTAAATTAATAAATATTTTTGTGTCCCGACCAGGAATCGAATCCGGTACCTCCAGGTCTAAATGCACGGACTTAACCGCTAGACCACGGAAGCAGTTTCTATAGAAAATTAACTTTAAAATTGTCATATGACACCTGTCGCTTGACATATGTCACTGACAATTGTCGACGTGGTGAAATAGGAGCCAGGGCCCCGATGCTCGCGCCTTCGACGGGTATGTCCGCTCGATTTGCTCGAAAGAAACTGTCAGTTTTCTATGAAGATCTGTCGCTTTTTATTCAAATATTTCGAACCAACACGCACGTCGAAAGCGCCAAAATTAGGCCCCTGATATTTTTTATTATAAATAAAAGTCATAAATTTTGTCTTTAATCTTCATTTATTGCGTCTATTTTTCGTCATGATCGTATATGTGTTCTAAATTCAAAATTATTCTGTTATAAAATAATTCATCAGAAAGGAGGTCAAAGTCTGTCCAAGGCCGCAAGGAAAAGCCGCAACATCTGGTATATAACACAAAAACGACGAGCTTGCCACTTATCATGATAGTAGAGTTGGCTATAGTAAACTTGCTTAAAAAGCGAGGTTTGTGACCACCCCGCTAATATTACGGTCGTAATGATACCTTACTTTACTTCTATTTTAAAATTAACTTGGGGTAGAGAAAATGCAAAGCATTTTAAGAAATAAGCTTATTTGAAGATAGCAAGGATTCCTCAAGGGACTATAACTAAGGCTGATTCACGAGAGATAGAGATGAGAAATAAGCGGAGAGCGACGAAAATATCTAAATAACACTTCATTATCATATCACGCACTGAAACTTGAAAATCGTCGATTAATCGTATCAGTTGCAGATACAAGGCCGTTAAAATAAATCTATACTATGAGCCAGAACGGCAGCGAGAAAATATACATATATTATTTTCATTCCAAGGCTGGGTTGTATTAAAACGAAGTGATCTTCAAAAACTTATACATTCGACGCCATTTTTTACTTTTATTATTATGCAACTTAGCCTAAGAAAAAAATACGGATGAATTATTGGTTCAGATACCCTGTCGCCTTTTAAGAGCGATCCCTTAAGTAAGTTTAACGACATTGTATTCGTAAACTCTGATCTTATCGGCGTAACACTTTAAAATTATCGACTAACAGACAATTTAAAGTAAGGTACAAGAAAGGATAACAATCATACAATGTAATATTAACTAATTAGTAAAAAAAATAAAAACTATCTATAAATATAAAATGGTAAGATAGTCCGTATTGTCATATATCATAACATCTCGATGAGCCACATGCCGTCGTATATGTAAAAGCGATCCTACAACTGAACACCAGATGCCGAATCCAGTGATTAAGTTTTCGTGAGTTTTATGTAGACATAAATGTAAGAATCTGAAGAACTAAATGAAAGAAAACGTTGGCCCTAATAATATGCTGGAAATTACGGCGAAGGTATATACACTGAGCTCCAACTATAAGTACATGTGTCGAATAAGAAACATGCAGCGTCAAATGGTGTAACTCCGGTGTTCACAAAAGGACGAATAACGCACAACGTGTTGAAATAGGTTCTCCAGATGCTCCCAGTGTCCTACAGAGGCGGGCGATTCGGATAGTGGACGACACCGTAGATATAAAAAACAAAAATAAATTAAAAAGTTATTCCTTGTAAACATGGTTAAATTTCATGATCGTTAAGATAAAATTCGATTTAATGTCATGCAATTATGGGCAATTATAACTTCCTTCGTGGTCTAGCGGTTAAGTCTGTGGATTTAGACTCGGAGGTACCGGGTTCGATTCCTGGTCGGGATACAAAAATATTTATTAATGTAAATAATAGATAGATAGATAGTATCATCACGACCGTTTCCCTTTAGGGGTGGTCAGAAACCACGCTTATAAATAAGCGGGTTTTCATTTAACCAACTTTACTATAGGCCAATCATGACTAGTGGCACGCTCATCGGTCTCTTCAGGGTAAAATATATACATTTAATATATATTAAATTTATTTGTGATATTTCTCGAGTTTGGTACGCTGGAGACATCGACGAGCTTGCCACTTGTCATGATTGGCCTATAGTAAAGTTTGGCTAAATGTGAATCTGCTTCTTTATAAGCGTGGTTTCTGACCACCCCAAAAGGCAAAACGGTCGTGATGATACTTTTTTTCTTTTCTACAACATAATCAAGTTGGAAAATACAAATACATACAACACAAAATACAACATATTGAAGCTACACTCAGACTATAAACACTGTTGTATTAGTTATTGCTTAAATATCCTTTAATTGTAGAAAAAATACCTAAATAATTGTACAGATCTTTTATAAAACTGTTAATGGGTAATACTTCTTCTGGTAAAAACTTTACGAGAATTATAATTTATTTTCAAAAAGGTTTTTTGTAAACAAGTTGTAATTAGGCTTTACAGAATCTAATCTACATTATAGTACTACCTTCCCCACACATCACACCGCATTCGTTTCCAAGTCGTTTGCGGTGGTGGCTGTGCATCTTTGGAACCAGTTACCGGTGGACATCCGTCAAGCTCCAAATATAACACTATTTAAGAAACTGGTCTATGCGCACTATTTAAATTTACCATAAGCTTAATACACTCTCTGCTATATTTATTTCTGTCATTATAGTCATCATATAGTAGGTATATTATATTTATGTATATTCATAGAACGTATGTATGTAGTTTTATTTGTATGTATTTGTGTATGTATTAGTATGTAAATAAGTATTTATTCACTAGTATATATTGAAGTCTAAAAATTTTCTATTAGTTTTGATAGCACCTGCCTTATCTCGTCGTAACTGCTTTAGTTGTCCCAAAGGTTTGACCAGTATAGAATGTCTAGCGGCATTAGGTCCGCCTTTGTACTTTGTGCAATAAATTTTATAATAAATAAATAAATAAATAGTATGTCTTCATAACAGGAAAATGAAATGATAAGTTTGGCTAGTCTTTCTATTTCCTCGTAGATCTATGGTTAAAAGCCTTCATGAAATAAGAAATATATATATCAGGAAGCGTTAAATATTACACAGCCTTTAGTCGTAAATTTCGCGGAATCCCTAAAGTATTATTAAACCGTAATAATAAATTTTGACGTAGGTTTAAATCATAAAAGATATACGCATTATTAGTAGTATTCTATATAGTCCAATCAAAATAGACGACAAAATAGTGGTAGGTTTACAATAATTCGCGTAGAGCTAAAAGTAAAAAGTTGAAATGTGACCAAGGTACTAGTGTTTGAAAGAAGAAGGATGACAACGATAAAGATTGATGATGAAACTCTAGAAGAACTCTAGCAGAAAGTATAATAGGGATGTTGAAAGAAAAGTGAAAGCGGGAAATAGTGTTAACGGTTACTGATCAGCAGTCGAAATGTCAGTGCCAAAGCTCCCATACCATGTTGGTACCAACATTGACGCGAGAAAGCGAGACGTGGATATGTCAGAATACGCAGAGTAGGGTTAATGCAGTAGAAATGATATCGTTGCGTCGGATATGCTTATACTTTAGCGAACCGCATACGTAACGTCGATATATGGAAAGAACCCTACCCGAATACAGCATAGGGACAAAAATAAGGAAAGGCATGAAAACGCATTAAATTGCAAATTATCAGTCCGTTTGTTATTCTAGTTGAAAGTATGTGCCATTTTCAATGATGTCAAATGCCACAAATACACGGACACAATAAGTATATTCGTTGATTTAAAAAAAACAATTAAATAATAAAAAAAGAGTAAAATACTAAAAAAAAAACAGTCATCCTTATTGAAGGTTTTATTTGCTTAGCACTCATTGTCAAGATTTTCTTTTTTATTGGAACGTTGGGAATTTTCAATTTTCTCTCTACATTGTAGGAAAATAAAGTATCTAAGTAAGAATTTTGCAATCTATTTTATTTATAAAGAGAGAAAAGATTAAAATATAGTGGCTGTCCATCGCGTGTGATCGTAATAGTTGAAATTAGAAGTCCCTATTTTACGTATAACACGATTTCTGGTTACTTTTTTAAAGTTTAATGCCTGAGGCATTCTCTGACAGTCGACCTTGGGGACAAAGGAGATATCAAATAGAAAAATGAGACGGTGCAAAAATAAGAGTTAAAAGAGACAGTTTTTGCTATAACTAATACTTAACCTAATATCAAATACATATACTACCTAATATACATCATATATAAACCTACATATACTCATATATACATAATACATACAAACACATATAACTACATAATAATTAGAATAAACTAAAAACACACATTAAAATAGATATATCACCATTGCAAGCTTACAATATTAGTTAAAAGTAAAAATTGGTATTTGACATCATTGCAAATGGCACTTACTTTCAACGAGAACAACAAATAGGCGGTAGGCGTAGTGATGGTGGTAATTTGCCCAGTCTGCCGTGCCGATGCGGGGAAGTATTCACCGTTCGTGCCGATAAACCCAATAAATTGTATCCACACGTTTCGGGATCAGGCTCGAATTGCCGTCATGCCCAGTTAAGCCGGCATAGTGTTAGGGACTGATGTCACTCATGAGTGTCTCATTCCTGTTCCTAATATTCATAGAACTCGCGCGCCACTTACCATCAGGTAGGCCGCAAGGTCACATGTCGTGTTAGTATATAAAATTATTATTATTATATATATAACATATTTATGGAGAATTTCGCCTATGCTGGCCAGACGGATTGGCGCTGGTCTAATGTCAATTTATTAGTAAAACCGGGACCGACAGCCTAACGTGCTCTCCGAGGCACGGGAACAGTTGGTAATCTATGTCAAATATACGTTAGAACAGTATTTCTCATTGGTACATGCCGCGAACCTTATTGTATTGGAAAACGTTCTAATTGTATACAAATATACAAGCTACGACATGATAATCTGTCGTCACGATACGGTGAAAACGCGCCAGAGAGTATGTTTTAGTAAACATTTTATTTAATTAAAAGCTTTATTATTGAACAAGTTTTTTGTACAATACAAAGGACATATTGCCGTTGATCATTGAAGACAGAACAAGGCTATAAAAAGGGTAAAGTAAAAACTTGAAAGAAAAAGGATTTACTCGTAAAACCATTGAACTACTAGAACGTAGACCGGGAACCAGATGTTCGCGCTATTCTTTGATGCCGCAGCATCAAAATCACAATTACTCGCCTGCGTAAAAATCAATCAACTGCGCAGCGTTTTAATAAATCATCTACTTCACTTTTTATACAATATTATTTACAATCCTATAGCTCCGTCTTATTTTACAATACACTTTGAAATTATTTGTGATTCGCACGACCGCCCTCTTCATTCTTCTCATAAAAACCAACTCAAAATCCCATCCCACACTTCTAGCAGATATTCAAATTCGTTTACCGTATCGCCTGCCCGTCAGTGGAACAAGTGTCCACTGACCACCAGCCAGAAAAGCTTCTTCCATTCACATCCTTAATAAACTATTTATTATTTTCTTTTTAAACAAGCAGAGCAATATATTTTATATTTAAAAATTTCCACTTCCTAATAATAAGAGTATTTAAGTCGTATATGTTTACAAGTATTTATGTAGTTTATTAATATATTAGGTTACAATAGCACCCCACAGATTATACTGTCTCACTCTCCCAAAGGTTAGCTGGTAGAAAAAGCCGAAATGGCTTTAAGTTCGCCTTTGTACATACTTTTATGTTAAGTGCAATAAAGTATTTTATTAATAATAATACTTGTTAAGTTATAGTGTAACAGCCACGAATTTAATTTATGAACATAAATATTATTATTTTTAGATCGTAAGCTGACACGGACTTTTTACAGCAACGAATTAATTTTAAGTACCTGGTCAAACCAAAATCCTCGTTTATGGCAATAAGGTGTTGGTAATAATTAATGTATTGCTGTTAGATTCGGTCCAGCCATAGCTGCTGATAGTTTTTTTTTTTTTGTATTGGCAATATTTAAGTCTTGTGTACTAACCATACGAAAACGAATAATTTAATTTGATCATCCAGCGCGGGGAATGGGGCAGTTTCTGCTGAGAACCTCAAGCTGCGAAAATACGCCAATTTTGGTACAGATTACAACGTATTATCGCGCAATAAAAAAAAAAGGAGGCCTCCTTTTCTTAAACCAGCCTATTGTCGGTCGCAAGCCCGAGACACCATTCTTCTCATCTCCTACCCACACACGATGGACCCGGCACCCACACGGTGAATCCATGGAATGCTTAGAAATTTGTCTTCTTCTTGCGCCGATTGGGGTCGAGACGATGCGACAAGCGTCTGAACAAGGAGTTTTCCATGCCGGCTGACGAATAAATCTGGAGACAGGAAGGCTGGCAATTATTTCTGCCAAAGTATTAGCCTCGCTATACAGAGGGGAAATGGGAAAATTATCTTGAGAAGTTTTTTTATATTAGTTTTCGTTTAATTTAATTTGATTATTTTTATTTATGTAGTTGGTAATATTTTGTAAATATTATTAAATCTATAAATAATTTGATATCTATTAATTAAAGGCTATTAATAAAAAAAATGAAAAAAAAAATTATTAGACGACTTACGGCCGGTTGCAAAAAGGCTTCACTTGACTGTGGCCAATTGTATTGACTAATTACGTGGCTTATATCAAAATGTTAATCATAGATTTTTACAATATTCTATTCTGCTACTGACTAAAAATGTTTTAGCGCCTATATACCTTCTTTATATTTTATAGTTTGTTTTTAAGATAATTTTGTTATACATATTTTATTTTTATTTAATGTATTAGTTATCTTTTTATGCGTACATACATACACCACACTATATATTTGTATATATTACCCACTAGCACCTCTCCTAACAAGGGATTAGCCGAAAATCAGCGCTGTGGCCCAGAGTCGCAGCTCCATGCTGAGCTGATTCCCTATTTGTCACCACACATCTTGTGTATACTACCAGTCTTTATTTAAGTTGTGTTTATTGATATGTGGCAAATAAAATATTTTTCTTTCTTTCTTTCTTTTTCTGTCATCGCGATACTGTTTTTTTTGTAATAGCTTCTCTATACGTGCCTAGTACTTATATATCAATGTCTAAAAAGGAGTATTTCGATTACAAAAGGATGTTACTCTCAAATTCCAAACTTTTGTACTTTCTCATCGATACGATCCTGAAGTAACGTATTTTTCGATATAAGTCGATTTTCTGTTTTAAAGTAGGTACTATAATAATAATAATAAAAAAATATTTATTGTACAGAACCAAAAATAGTGTGGGTACAAAGGCGAGCTTAATGCTATAAATGCATTTTCTACCAACTAACCTTTGTGAATGGGGAGCCATTATAAGCGGGTGCAGAAATAATATTGTGATCAACAATTATGAAATATAAATACATACTAATTAAATATACATATCCTACATATTAAATAAATAAATATATACATAAATAATAAATACATATCTAAGTACATAATAGAAAGTTATACTGAACTGTCACTCATTCATGTCATTTATCACTTAAATATCTCGAGTTAGTACGCGGTATAGTTAAGTAGGCTATGAAAACCCACTAAACACAGATCAGATAATGCGTGGAATATTGTTCTCACCTGGTTACGCCAAGTGCTTACAGATGCTCTTAATGTCCTGCAAAGACGAGCTGTCCAAATTGTGGATGATGCCACTACATCTGGAAATCTCGAATCCCTGCAGCTTCGCCGAGATATGATATCTTTGAGCGTGTTCTATCGGCTATACTATAGGGAATGCTTTGACAAAATCTATAAAAGTATCCCTTCCTCTTCATTCCGAAACAGAACCACACGCACAGGTCAATATATGCACCCACATATCGAAGTATCCCTATGAGTACGTCTAAATTTAAGGACTCATACATAATGTCGCACGAAAAAGATGTGGAATGCTCTTGCAGCCTCTGTGTTTTCATTTTTTCTGTGGAGTCCTTCAATCGAATTGTGAAAAAGCCATCTAGTCAAATCATACTATAGGGGTCGAAGTCACGTGATGTTTTTTTTAATACAATAAATAAATAAATAAAAACATGGTATAATTACTTACCTACTATTAGGCTTTATATTTAATTTAGGCTTGACCACCTCCGTGGTCTAGTGGTAACAAACGTTGCCGTGAACTCGGGAGGTCGTAGGTTCGATTCCCACCGGGGGCAAGTTGTACATTGTATAATTTGTCTCGGTCTGGGTTTTTATATGTATATATTTACAAAAAAAAGTATAATATGTAGTTTATCAACCATCTAGTTTCCGTAACACAAGCCTCGTAGCTTACCACGGAAATTAGATGGCGCTGTGTGACCTGTCTGGAAATATTTATTATTATTATTATCTTCAGAGAAGGTTCTAATTCGAAATCAATGAAAATTCTTACAGAAAACTTTCCGGAACAATTTTGTGAACACGAAAATCCCGAGTTATCCGGTCGCGGTGCAAAGTTTTTCGTTTTAAATCTCTCCGTAGACAACCGATGTTATATTCTGGCAGGCAATTTTCCGCATATCAACGCTTTTCGACTGCTGGATAGGTTTATATTTTTTGTTTTTGCGGTTCGCAGGTATCGTACTGTCATGTGCGAAATTTTAGCAAAATAAAATATGTATTACGGATGTCTTTAGCTTATGTTAGAGAGAGTCGACGCATTCTTACTTTTTTCGGACACGTGACAAAAAAATCCATCGAACACCTGGTAGTTCAGGGGAAATTCGATGGCAAGACGATGCGTAGGTCTCGGATGAATTAAACTGCCCATGTAACAATAATAATAAGCTTCCAGTTACTACAAGCTGCCACTAAAACTGTTAAAATTAGGAGTCAAAACAAATACTTTAATCTACCTAAATAAATACCTAAACAAAAGAATACCTAAACTGTAAAGAATTCAAAGAAAGGCGAAGCATGTGATATAATTACATATATGTAACATTTTACATACCTGTACGTACCATGTTTATATTAAATATTTTTTTCATTTAATTTCAATGGATCATCAAAATGTCCTCTAGAGACGACCCTTCAGTGATAGTCCCAAGAAGACTGGCAATATTTCCCCTCTGTATAGCTAAGCTAATACGTTGGCAGAAATAATTGCCAGCTTTCCTGTCTCCAGATTTTTCCGTTAGCCGTTTGGACAACTCCTTGGCCAGACGCTTGGCTGAGTGTTCCCATGGGCCGATCTACTTTTTGTTTTTTGTCATTGTGTTTGCTGTTAGTGACTCGAATACTCCAAATATAAAAACTGCGTGGAATTTATTAAAAAGCAAATATTTTTATATTATAATCTAATATAAAAATTAAGAACAACGTACTTTTTATTTAAATTAATCACTAATAAAATCTTAAGTTACGGTGCAGAGAAGTGTTCCTAAAAATATCGCCACTCATACTGAGCCTAATCAAGTAGGTAGCGAGAGGTCGATGATTGCGCGAACGTTGACTTACGTAACTCTTTCTCTCTCTATTTCGTTTCTCGTCTGTGGGCGAAATCAATTAATAATAACACTCCCCAGCCTTTATTATTATTAGTATTAATACTATGGATTTTCAGACGCGGCCTTATTGATCAGTAGTGTTTTGTATTTCGGATAATGATTTTTATCTTTAAAATATATTTTTTTATTTCAAAAATAGGTTCTATCAATGAAACCTGAAGCCTAAAAAAAATATTTGTTCTTTTGACAATTACACGCGTGTACCATACGAATATTTTGCATTCAAAAATTGGTTTGGCAAAATATACCTATATCGCATCGAATATTTGCGTTAGATGGATTTGTCAGAAATGGAACGTTTTCACTTTGATTGAAGCATTCACGTCCACAACTGTAAACAATTTTTGGAATAGAAAAAATAAAATTGAAGTTTTGATCGAATTCGTGTTGTTCTTTTTACTAAAGCCAGCTGACTGTTGTGTCATTGATGCTTATTGTTGGCATTTCCTAGTTTCATTTAAAAGTTTACATTTAGCTAACTTTACTATAGCTCAATTATGACAAGCAGCAAGCTCGTCGATGTCTCTATCGTACCAAAATCGAGAAATATCACAAATAATTTAGATTTTTTTCTTTATATACAATATTTAAAAAAAACATTCTGATTGATTCCACTTCACGCATATGCAGTCGAAACGATGGGTCTGTGGTCCCAGCAGGCTCTGGCGTTCTCTCGTAAATTTGGGGAAAAACTCCGCTTGACGACGTGTGACCCTTTTAAGTAAAGATTTGTTCAAAGTATCAGCCTCGCCGTTCAATGGGGAAACGCAGCGAGTGTCCTCGGCACACTATGCTCATCGGACGACTATAATTTTAGTTTTTATTTAATTGCAGTTTTTAATATTAATAATTTAGTGTCTAATTTTATATTACATAGCGCACACCTAGATCTAAACAGCACTAACTCGAAAAATACTTTTTCGGAACAGGTGAAAGTGTGTACTGTATCCCTATATGCTGTAAAAGTTTTCTGTATAGATTCCTTTTATTTTATCTCAAATTTGTTTGGCGGCGGGCACGTGCGCTTTAAATATTTTTAAACCTATTTTATAGGTACTGAGATAAGGTATTCGATGGTGTCAATAACTCAAAATTTAGTTTTTTTGAGATTAGTCCCTTTTGATCTAGGTGTGCCATATGTAAATAATAATATTCGAAGTAAACTTAAGAAATAAAAATACGGACGTTTCGGACATGCATACCTAATTTTGACAGTGAAAAATAACTTTTATTCTCTATTTTACTAAAGAAAGAAAAAATATATATTTGCTTTAGAATTTGTGTAACAAAGGTGTTTACAAAAAAATAATAATAATAATAATAGTCTACAAATTCTACCATAGTATGGTGTACAAATTTTATCGAATACAATTAAACAATAACAGTATATAAACAAAAAATAAAAAGAGCAATACAATATAATTTACATAATATGAGTATGTCTTAAATATTTAAGTATTTGTTTATTGTATAAAAGAAATAGTCATAAAATAATAGACAATTAATAGTTTTTTAGTTATCGTCTAATAGCTATTTCAGTTAACAATTTTAGCTTAGTTAAAAACAAATATATGACTAATAATAAGAGTTCTGGAGTGGAGACTACGTACAGAGTGGGTCGACCCCCCGCTAGACGGACAGATGACCTGAGGAAGGTCGCTGGTGGGGGTTGGATGAGAGTGGCAGGAGATCGTCTGAAGTGGCGAGCCTTGGGGGAGGCCTATATCCAGCAGTGGAGAGACACAGCCTAATGATGATGATGATGATAATGATATGATTAATATATCTTCAAAATGTTCGTAATTTTATTTCCTAGAATGTTAATAGACTACATTTCTTAAAAGTACAGAACAAGATTAATCACGCTTTAAGTAATAGAATGCAGTTGCAGGCGTTATACTTATTTTTAAAGGCTAACCAGTGCACTAAATAAGCTTAGCCTATGTTAAAATTATGTAGTGACAGCCCTAAGCGGCTCTTATTCGGTTGAAAAGAGTCATTAAATAGTGAAGACGAAAACAAAAGGAGTATCATTGAAAAATGTAAAGCCTCTTCTAACTTTGCCCTCGAGTGTACACTTTAAGCCTTTGACACATACTAGACGACGCGACTGACCTAATTGACAGGCCCAGTTTTTTTTTATCTGTGTAGACGTCTGTAACACGTTGAGTGCCAAGCCTAAAAGGTTGTTTTAAATTTTTCGATTTTCTAAACAAAAATGTGTCGTATATTTTATGTTGTAATTTTCAACACAAAAGCCATGTTGATTAAAATACTCGTGGAGGCCAGATGTATCAGTATCATATTTATTTAAATACTTTATTGCACTTAAAAACCTAGTACATAGGCGAGCTATAACGCCACAAGGCATTCTTCACCAGCTAACCTTGGGGATCATGTAAGGTGATGGGCAGGATGAAGAAAAATACTAAAATAGCTTAAATTAGTAAATAAACATAATTACGCATTTATAGCACTTAAAAATACATATACGTACACAATATAAAAAAACAATACATATACATACTATATAATACATACATACATAAACATACACTATAAATAAATAGATATATATACAATATAAATAAAATGTCATAGCAAATGTATGAAAACTAAACACGTGGCATCAACTGACTCGGTGTTTCCAAAAGGGAATACATAGCACTCAGCGTGTTAACCTATTTGTAAGTGCATTATCTAATAAGTAATTTTTTAAACGTACATTTTCATCCCTTCCAAGAGACCCTCTGGTCTCAGATATGGAACCGAGACTACTATTCTTCAAGAAATTCATGACAGGTGCCCAGACTGACAAAAGAGGCATTGGCTGGAAGAAAAAAGAAAGTGACAAAGAGGTTATAAAATCCTTCCTCAGGAAAGATGAAGAGCATGAATACAGAGTGCACGCGATGACTCTAGAAGTTCAAAATGACTGGCTAACTTTGGGCGATTTTTGCATCCCTCCAGCCCTAAAGTGGCGCACACTAATGTACGATTGGTCTCCGGCGTTGCTAAAGTTCTACCTAAACGCTTTTCAAATGTCCCTCCCGGACCAGAGTAATCTGGTAAGGTGGGGAAAAGCTACGGAAAAGAACTGTACATTGTGTGGTGCTGCCATAGGAACTGCTAGACACACACTTGTAGGGTGCGTTACTCTCCTAGAAAAGGGCTATTACTCACGCCGACATGACAAAGTCCTAGGTGTTATCCGTGAAGCAGTAAGTCTTTCTATTGCAAGAGCCAGAAAGGGACTGACTACAAATAAAACTTTGACCACATTTGTAAAGGAAGGGCAAAGCACGAAAACTAAATGCAAGCCCACCTCGATCCTTGGCGCCGCATCAGACTGGAAAATTCTCATGGATACATTTGAACACCATTATAGGATCCCAGATGAACTAGCTGTATCAGCCTATAGGCCAGACATCTTAGTGTTTTCTCGGAACTTGAAAAAAGTTATCCTTATTGAACTTACCGTTCCGTGGGAATCAAATATTCCAAAAGACCACAACATGAAGTCGAATAAATATTATGATCTCACAGAAGAAATGATCAGGAACGGGTTCAAGACTCAGCTTTACGCAGTGGAAGTTGGTGCAAGAGGAGTTCCAGCAAAATCTTTGCATCACTTACTGAAAGAATTGGGCCTAAGCAGGTCTGCCGTCAATACATTTATGGAACGAGCTTCCAAGACGGCATTAACGGAATCATACAGTATTTGGTTGGGTAGGGAGAGAAGTAGAATGGTGGATGGTGAGCGTATTATCGCGCAATAGAAAAAAAAGGAGGCCTCCTTTTCTTAAACCAGCCAATTGTCGGTCGCAAGCCCGAGACACCATTCTTCTCATCTCTTACCCACACACGATGGACCCGGCACCCGCACGGTGAATCCATGGAATGCTTAGAAATTTGTCTTCTCTATTGCACTATACTTTAAAGTGTTGACTAAGGCGAACTTAAAGCCGTTTCGGCTTTTTCTACCAGCTATAATTTGGGTGAGTAATACAGTATACATATTTGGGGAGCAATTCTTACCAATAAAAATAAATATCGCAGCAATAAAGTATTTAATTTATTTAATTACAGATTCAATAGCTCTTAAAATTAAACTGAGGCTAGAAGATTCTTAACTAAAGCCAATTAATGATATATATGCTGCCCGAAAAAAAGATTAAGCCCTTTCATCTCGGTTCACTTCTGAAAAACCATGTCACCACGGACTCCTTTGTTCCACGGACCAGTTTTGTGGATCACATTGTTATGAGCCTCTAGAAATTCAATCAATGAAACCCAACCGCCGCGACACCAATACCCATGTGACAAATAAAATATATAAAAAAGTGACATAGGTGTGTGGAAGCGTAAGCGTCAGCGAAACTACCGAAAACTGTCAGTAGCACCTTCTAATGCACATACCTATGATCTCGAACTTAAATGTTGTATAAAATAGCAACATCAAGGGCCGAAATCCTACAGACAAAGAAATGTAGAAGAGAAGAGAGGAGTAGCTTCATGAAGAAAACAAAAGAATTTGAAAAAAAAAACAAAAGCCAATGAATGAATCAATAATAATAACCAACCTCATGTTGACAAAGAAGCGTCGAACGCATAGTACAAAAGTGGTGTACTGTTCCCTGAGACAGAGGTTTTAAGATTGCAATACAAGATTAAATAGTTTTAACCCGCAATTACCTTAAATATATAAACAATTTAACCTACCAACTTACTTATGTAGACTCTGCAATAGTGCTTCCGAAACAATCCAACATATAACAGGAGCTTGCAAATCATTGGTGCAATCAAATTATAAACATGAATGAATATAACTGACAAAACAGTACACTACAACCGACCTGAAATTACTTTAATAAATAAATAAAAACAAAACAGCATATTTGATAGGTATAGCTGTACCTAACACTCATAACTTAATAACTACACATACAAAAAATACGAAATACAGACCTTGCAAGGTCTAAACATATAGAGCCTAAATTGCTACTCAAATTAGAAAAAGTAACAACTGTACCCGTATTAATATCTACGGCGGGAGTAATACCCAAAACATTACATGACAGCCTCAAAACTATTAACGTAGACCAGCACACATACCTACAATTGACCGCCTCCGTGGTCTAGTGGTAACAAACGTTGCCGTGAACTCGGGAGGTCGTGGGTTCGATTCCCACCGGGGGCAAGTTCTACATTGAATAATTTGTCTCGGTCTGGGTATTTATATGTATAATATGTAACCATCTAGTTTCCGTAACACAAGCCTCGTAGCTTAGCACGGAAACTAGATGGCGCTGAGTGACCTGTATGGAAATATTTATTTATTATTATTATTAATTGCAAAAAGCTACAGTCCTTAATACTTTCCGTATAGTCAGAAAGTTTGGAATTAAAGAAGAATGATGCTCACTTGTCCCGAGCCCGAGAACATCATTAGGTCAACCGGCTAAATGCCGAGATTCCTAAGGATTCACATTACATAATAATAATATAGTCAGCCAGTTTATAATAATAACACTTTTATTGCGACCAAGATTGATGCCAACGTATGTAGCCAGCCTTAGGAGATGTGAATAGAAACTTTTAGATTTGTTTCTAG
This sequence comes from Tinea semifulvella, assembly GCA_910589645.1. Lineage (NCBI taxonomy): Eukaryota > Metazoa > Arthropoda > Insecta > Lepidoptera > Tineidae > Tinea > Tinea semifulvella. The sequence goes on along the minus strand of OU342592.1, from coordinate 11,599,681 downwards.
GCCATACGTCACTTAGTCAAGCTGACACGGCAGCGAAGTGCTAACTTACATAATTCCAACTCATAATCAACCTTGCTTAGATGCAGACTTAATGTCATCCTTCACTCTGGGACTTGAGACTTAAGTACTCTGAAGAAATAAAGGGGAATAACACTAGATAAAATTGTGCCAATTACTATCACTATGACATATTGTTTGTTTTTTTAAGAATGTAACCAGTTTGTAAACTAATTTTAAAAAAAATGTAAAACAAAATCCTCCACAATAAACTTAAGAACTACCCATCGATATATATAGATAGGCTCTCACTGATACAAAAACGTTACCGCAAAATCAATCGAAGTCATGTAGCTGCACCAACAGTCGCGAGCGACGCAAAGCAAGCGTCAAGAGCGAATAATAATAATATTTATATCTATATATATAACTATATGTCTATGTTAGTTGCTAAGTCAAAATATCTTTATTCACGTAATCCTATATCTTTATAATTCTATATCGGGCATTTATTACACGTCATTATTTAAATTATTTAAGGTTGGTTGTAAAAAAATGCGTGGCCATTAGGTTCGCTATGTACAATTTTAGTGCAATAAAGTATTTTAAATAATAAAAAATATATTCCTGCTAATGGAAGCCTAAGCAGCGAAGTGGTCCATAAAGTAAGCTGTTAGCAGTTTAAATTATTATTAGAGTTGATATTTATATATTTTATAATTTTGACACAAGCACGGGTAAACTGACAGTGTATAAAGAAGTGAATTTTGACAATCTAACTTTGTGCAATCGAGTTCTTAGATAAAATAAATAGCCGTTCGAATTAACATTCAAATAAAATAAATGAATAGGTGAATAGGTAAACAAACATAAAACATTGGCCAAAGGAGATTTTAATCTAAGTAATGACTTAAGTGGGTTCATGTGTATTCAGTCCCTGTAGGGCGTGGTGGACAAGTGTCCTTGATTACCTACTCTTGTATGTCGCTGTATTTGTTCAGCCATTAGCCAGCCCTGGCGTCCAATGAAAATATATGGTATCTGACAATTTTTTATTTGTTTTATTTTTTTTTAAACTTTAATGCAATATATACAAGAGGCAAGATTAATGCCGTTACATTTTTTTGCAACCAACAAACAACGAAACTGTTTGTGTTGTGAGGTAGGTGCAATCAATAAATGGTAATTCAAATTAAATCTAAATATTCTTTCTATAAGAGTATAGACAAATACTCATACATAAAAATATATACATAATACTACATACTATAAATAATATATATATATTTATTTCATTTATTTCAAAACTTTAATGCACAAAATACAAAAGGCGGACTTAATGCCCGTAGACATTTTCTCACAGTCAAACCTTTGGGACTAAATAGAACAACTGTAGGTGCAATGAAAATATAAGTGACACAACAATTAGATATAAATACTTATATAATAAACTTACTTATATATAATCTACTTATAAATATAAATATACTAAATAATAATAATAAATAAATAATACATACACAATAATAAACATACATATACAACTTACAAATATATATGTATGACATATAATACCTACTTACACTGTGCAGAACTATTAAGGTAATGTGAGTATACCATCTATTTGAAAAGTGATCTATTGAATTTCAACCGGCAAATTGTTCCACAGATTATAATACGGTAAGTGCAAAACCAACACAAATAGAGTGACAAAATTAACATAGGTCATGTATTTTATTAGTTACTGCTAGATGTGGTGTATCTTTGGTATCATCGCATATAAAAAGTTTGCATAGTATAGTTACCCGCATAATACGCAAGCCCTTAAAAATAAAGAATAATTTTCTGACTTTGTTCGAAACTGACTCAATGCGGTATCCCCAATTAAGTTTATCATCAATTTTATTAACTCTTTGCACATATTCGCATGGAAAAGTATGAATAATTAATCCAAGTAATCAAGTAATCTTTTCTATTCTATATAACTTTATGCCAAGATTTCGCACAGAACAACAGGACAGTATCATCTGCATCACCATTATCAGCATTTATAAAACCAGTCCGACATAGTTGATTAATGTTAATACGAAATAGCGTTGGGCCAACAGCTGCCCTGTGTGATCATGGGGTTGAACAATGTATGTCAAAATATTGTCATTGTTGTGTTAGCTTTATAAATTGGACGGCTAAACCCTTTTAACATAGTTTATTTGTATCAATGTTATTTTTATAAATATATCACTTTCAAGCTTATTTGTATGGATTTTAAATGATGATTATGTTTTATTTATTCACTCAATCAATAGACTTAAGTCTGGGCAGCGAGGGTTATTAATTATTTATTTAACAAAAAATAGTTGAGCCGAAGTGATTATTTTATTTAACGATCGGCAGTCGAAATGTCAGTGATTAGGCTCGGCTCACCACAATGCCAGTTTGGTACCAACACGGATGAATGGAAGCGGGACGTGGATATGTCAGAATACGCATGAGAGTAGGGTTAATGACGTAGAAATGAGATGTTTGATTCGAATATGTGGCGTCTCTTGGGCGGTGCGCATACCTAAAAATACGGAATACGGAAAAGGGTAGATATAAAAAGTAAGCATAGGGACAAAAATAAGGAAAGGCATGCTACGATGATTCGGGCATGTTGAAAGGATGAGCGAAGAAAAATTGACGAACCAGATATATAATGCGAATGTTATCGGTAAAAGAGAATCTTGCAGAACGACACTAACATATCATGATCAAACAAATAAAACACTGGCTGAAGGTGCATTAAAAAGCCTTCGTAACAAAAGTATATGCAGAGGTTGATGAATGTCGATGAATAAGCGAAAGAGGTATGTCGTGATCGAGTTAATTGTCGCTCAATGGGGGGATCTGCTGTAAAGATATGTATGTATTATATTTACCGTCAGTTTTGTCGGCAACCTTAACATATATCTATAAGTAGGTCCTAAAAAGATCCTATCAAAAGCTTTCGTTCAGTACTTTCACGAAACCCCTTAATTAAATACCCTAGCTTTTAGGATAGGTACAATGTTTGTTTGTCACAAACTACAAACACATACAAGGAGCTATCTCAACATTGACTTATATGTACCTAGAAGTGACCGGACCTACATTTTTTATTCCCTTATACCACACTTTCAAGAACTGTGCTATTTACTGGCTTATCTAATATTTATAGCCAGTTGCAAAGTGACAACTCAAATAGGTCAATTTTTAGGGGAGCAAAAAATGTGTCCTCTATTTCTATTGTTACTGCACTGATATACCTAAGCTTATGTTTTTGTTTTAGCAAAAACGATTCGCCGTTGGATAAAATACCTGTTTTTAATTGGTCCACGACGCGTCTTTCGATTTTTTAACGAATGATATACGGAACTTATAAAGGCTAATTTATATACAACTAGCTGATTGGCCCAGCGTTGCTCGTTTAATATATGTAGCAAAAAAAAACTTCAGATAGCTTCAGATAGTAGGGTCACATGATATGTTTAATCTTGGGATATAATATCTAGCATATTTTATTAAAATCGTACAAATAGTTCGGCGTAAAGGGAAATCTAACAGGCAGACAAACAAATAATACATCGTACAAATAGCCGTGGCCGGTTCGTTTATCTTAGTCAACGTATTTAACTATTCCTTTTGATGTCGTAGTATGTAGATTGATTGGAAGACCTACGCTTTCTCGAAATATCTCGTAACAGAAACCAAATGATATTTTAATTACTTAAAACTTTTAACATTTTAGTTTTGGAATACCTACTCAAGGTTAAACATAAGGTTCTTTACTATTAACTTTTTACCTAGCATACTAATATTTATGCCACACAATATGTGTAAAAATTTAATTACCATTGGCGAAGGTCTGGCCACCTTGGCAAGTAAAGAACAAATTCTATGGAATTATGTTTTGTTAGACCCTCGCCAATCCGTCAGGCCAGCAGCGTGGGTAGTGAAGACCAAATTCTGCAGAAACATATTTTGTCCGACCTTGCTAATACATCTCGCAGCGTGGCGAGTGAAGACCAAATTCTTCATAAATATGTATTGTCAGACCCTCGCCGGTCTGTCTGGGTAGCAGCGTGGCGAGTGAAGACCAAATTCTTTAGAAATATGTTTTATCAGACTCTCGCTAATCCATCTGGCAGCGTGGCGATTGAAAACGAAATTCTCCAAAAATCTGTTTTGTTAAACCCTCGCCAATCCATCTGAAGATCAAATTCTCCAGAAATATGTTCTGGAAAGTCCATCTCCAGCAGTCTAAGATTCCGTGTTCTAGATGAATTAATAATTTTTCGTCGCTATGTTAAATAGCTATGATGCAACTACATAACACTAAAGGTCCAATATTATGTAGCGCCAGATGGTGTAGCGCAACCGCAATGTTTGCGGAGGCACGTCTGTCAGGACTAGACGCAGTGATTCGATTCAGCAAGCTTTATTTTCAGGACTGCATAGTTGGATCTCAAAATCATCAAATAGTAAAGGGTACACACAAGCACTGCTTTATACTTTTAAATAAATGGTCCACTAATTATTTTGTATAAACTCGTAGTAGACTTTTTACTAATATATTATTTAATCAAGGCGGAATGATGGTGGTAATTTGCCCAGTCTGCTGGGCCGCGGTAGTACCTATTCACCGTTCGTGCCAATAAACCCAGTAAAGAGTATTCAGATGTTTCGGGATGAGGCTTGAATTGCCTCAAGCCGGCATTGTGTTATGGACTGATGTCAGTCATGATTGTCTGATTCCAGTTGCTAACATTTACAGACCTCGCGCGCCACTTGCTATTACGTGGACACAAGGTCACATGTAGTGCTAATAATAATAAGATAATAAAATGGTTATTATTAAACAACCCGCACTAAAGTAGATCAAATAGCCTGTTCTTGTCAATTAGATCCATTTGTAAAAAGGGTCAGAATCATTAGCGTAAGTTATAGAAGGCGTAAAGTTAATGATAGGGTATCACTCGCTTGGATTGGCACCAGCATCGTAGGGTAGAATACATATAGGATGTTTTCAGGCTGAGTACTGAGACCGATAAAGCGTCCTTCTAGTTCTTATCACTATTCTGTTTCTTTTCTTTGTAATTAATTTAGAATTATATTTCCAAAGACATTGCCGTTTTTTTTAATTGCTAGGAAGTTGAATACACCTTAGGGCACTTTAAAACAAATATAAAGCAAAAGAGGAAAAAAGAGACTAATCTCCAAAGTTTAAGAAAAATTAAATCTTTTAACTTTTATGCCAAAAATGCTATTCGCAGGCTTTTGTAAAAAAAAATTGTTTGACATAGTAAAAAAAATAATAAATAAACTTTTTAAACTTTAGTCCACAAACATAATGGTTTTTAAAATTTAACGGGCGATTTATCTAAAAAACGGAGTAGTATGTCTTTAAAGTAAAAAAAAGTATAATTACGACCGTGGTCAGAAACCACGCTTTATTTATTTAGCGCATTCATTACAGTCCCTAGAACACAGAAAACTAGACCCCACTGTTGGAGATGACAGACAGTGGGGTCGTCCAGGCCCGGATGTCTAATGGGGGACATTACCCCGCTGGTAATTCATGCACCTTTAGTGCTGGGCACCGTTACTGGTATAACAGCGCCCGTATGGCTCACGAACCCAGTTCGGCTACTTCAATATTTTGTAATTATGACGCAAGCTCTGGCGTAACCATAACGTTTGCGACTAAGTAACAGAATTGGGCTGCAGGTTACCTGAAATAAACTTAAACTAATCAATAGAATATGTAGTAAATAATAAATGTAGTAGATAATAATAAAAAATAATAAGAATTTTCGTATAAATTCATAAAAATGTTGCTAAATAGTTTATGTCATTATTTTTGACAACAAACAAAAATGTTTTTGTTCTAGGGCGAGAGAAATTGAAAAAATGGTTTATATACAAAACTTAAAAAAAATGGTAAACTATGGAAATCTATATAATATGCATCACATTCACATAGTCGGACATTTTGTAAATTTGACGTCAACTCGGCTAAACTCTCGCTAAAAGTGACAGTGAATATAGGGATTCACTATTTTGATAGTCCGATGTTTGTGCTTAAGAAATAGATTTCAGAGTAGACCCGGACCCCTTGATGATATATTTCGTTAACAAGTTTCTAAATAAAAGAAAGCCTTCGTTATTCTTAAGAAATTTACGCGACCTAGCGTTCCTCGTACTTACTTTGGCAAAAGTTTAACGGACCAGAATTTTCACGTTACTTCGAAAAAGTGCCATTAATTACTTTTTGAGAGCGTGTAAATCATTTTTTCTTCCTAATTTATTTAAGTATATTTTTATGTTCTTTTATTAGGTTTTTCTGAGAAATTAATTTACCGTAACTTAATAATTAAAGAAGATGTTAGTATTTGATATATTTATTTTAAAGCTTTATTTTTATTATTATATAGCTAAATAATATGGTATGTGGGATACTTTAAAGACGAAAGGTCCTGGTTCGCTATGCGGGGGCAGAATACTTACTACAAAAGACTTGACTACAAAAGGTTATGTCCAAGGCTCTGTGAACTAGAGGCCCTCGGAGTGTATTATCAGGCTATTGCAGACAATGTGGTTCTCATCTTCTCCGGGACGTGCGGTGCCTCCATAGGAGTAGAAGCCACTCGCATCCTGGACATGGTCTACGACTGGGGGGTCAGGAACAAGTTAAAGTTTGCACCACACAAAACAAACTCTGTGGTTTAAACTTAAGTATGACCTAGCGACCCGGCCTGGCTGGGCATGGATAACACTAAATATCTATCACACATTGCCACACACATGCTCTCAATGTCCTACAGAGGCGAGCTGTTCGAATTGTGGACGATGCCACTATATCTGGAACTCTCGAATCCCTGCAGCTTCGCAGAGATGTAGCTTCTCTGAGCGTGTTCTACCGGCTATACTATGGTAAGTGCTCTGAAGAGCTCTATAACCTAATTCCTTCCTCTCCATTCCGCAACCGAACCACACGCACAGGTCAGAATATGCACCCTTATACCGTAGTCACTATCCCTTCGCGTACCTATAAATTTGGTGACTCATACATCTGTCGCACAATAAAGATGTGGAATGCTCTTCCAGCCTCTGTGTTTCCACTTTCCTATAACCTGGAGTCCTTCAAGCGAAGTGTGAAAAGGCATCTAGTCAAGCCGGCATAGTGTTAGGGACTGATGTCGGACATAAGGGTCTGATTCCAGTTGCTAACATTCATGGACCCTGCGCGCCACTTACCATCAGGTGGGCGCAGGGTCACATGTCGTGCTAGTATTAAAAAAAAAAAAAAAAAAAAAAAAAAACCAAGAAACTTTTATCCGATCGCTACAAAGCTTCATAAGATTCCCCGCTGAGCTAATCCGAAGATTACCTGAAAATTGCATTACAATCGGTCCAGCTGATTTGGAGTCCATACACAATGTACAGACATAGATTCTTATACAGGTATATTAAACATTAATTCTGAGGCTAAAGATCGGTATAGCGTTAATATTTTTAATATTTCCATACAATAAAAAAAATGGTTTAATTAAATATTACCTATATATTTTTAATTTAAAAAAATAGCCAAAAACAACACGAATATAAATACTATAGGCTACGATAATTATAATTTATAGATCGAAATCACGTGGCTTGAAACAACTTGATAAAAATAGATCATTTTGATTAGCCTTTAGGAATGTGGAGGTGGCTATACTATATTATATTGCTATACTATACTGTTTCTCCCGTTTTGCCATCTGCACTCACACTATTTCTTTCTTTCACACTGTCTTTTTTCGTAGTGTCTTTTTTCGTGGCGTCTTTTCTAGTGCCGTCTTTTTTCGAGCTTTCATATCTTAAGCTGTCTTTTCTCGTGCCATTTATTCTCGTCTTATCGTAGTTGTTATTATCGCCTTGTTTATTTTAAAATGAAAATCCTATAACCTGTTTCCTTCCCTTATTCTGATCACTATAACTACACGCTTAACAACAACAACTTGTTATTCGATACTAAGGATATCTAACAGCCACATATTTCGTTATACATACATTACAGCAGTGCCTATTATTTTAAGGGTGAATTTAACACCAAAATGTATACTTTGAAATGGTGTTGGGTACCAATCATACCGATGAAAAGCCCTTTAGTCAATGACCCGCGCTGTCAATTTACTTAATAGGTGCCTACACCTGTGATCGATATACAATTTCCCTGAGGGGTGCCAAGTACGTTCAATACAATTAGATCGCTGATTGGTGTACATAGTTTGTTATTTTATATATGTAGGTATCCTATCAATACTCAAGGTGCTCATAGTGACTCCTTACCATCTGCCTGCAACGAGTCCTTGAGTATTTTGGTAATATAGCCCAAAAAAGCTCTGGCAATCTGGAAAGGCTGGTAATCACGGGCAAAATTGAAGGCAAGACACTCCTTGGGCGGAGCCTGACACGCTGGTCTGACCAGATCACCACCAAACTTCACACCCAAGTACACGAAGCTATGAACTCTGCCGTGAGCACACAGCATCGTCCGGGTCAATGATCAGTGATTCGTAAAGGGGGTCACGACCCTCAGCATTGAGGAGAACGACGCAAGGATGAGGAGGATATGTAGGTATGTAAAACTCCCAAATCGCTGCAGCTTCGCCGAGACTGTGCATTCTTGAGCGAACATATAGAAATATACCCAGGTTTTTTATATAAATTCAGCGCCTGCTAGGCGTAAACTTCTTAAAAAGCGACTAGGTGTCCGAACCAGTAATTCATTTAATTTATACTTTTGTTTAAGCTAACCTTTCAAACCTTGTAAAAGCCTAAATCTTATGACTATAACAGGCATGTATATATACGAAGTAGTCACATTTATTAGGACGCACAGTGACCTATTTACTTACCAAAAGATGTCTTTAAAAGTAGTCAACATCCAAACACTATTGCCTATACTAAGACACCAAAAAGCAGAGTTTTCGATAATAACTCTTACGTTATGTGCATTCGTATTTATAACAAGTTACCAGAGGTTCTCAAACAATTACCCAAAAATCAGTTTAAATCTAGAATCAAGAAGCTATTAACAGAGTGTTGCTTTTATTCGTTAAGCGAGTTTTATTCATACAAATTTAGAAATTGTAATACCTAAATAATTGTAATAAATTGTATTAATCAACTGACCAAAATCTCGCATACGAGTATTATCTTATGCGAGATTTCTTAAATTCATGACATTTTATTTATTACATAAATTATTTTCATTGTATAAATTTTGTATAAATTAGTAATTAATTAATTAAGTTAGTATAAATTTGTGTGCCAGAAATGGCGGAGTATGTGAGCTATTCAAAAACTATGTACCTATTTACCATATTCCATACAAATAAATATTATTTCATTTCATTTCAAACATGGTTCTTTTGGAGCTTCTTTAACCCCCGTTGCCGCGTTGGCAGGTCATTCGAAAGCCTTGCATTCATCCATATTTGTGTCTTGATAATTTCGTAATAGTAATGACATGAGTTAGTTTAACGGCATAGTAGTAGTCGTAATGATTGTTCTTATAGGCATAAAACTTATTATTTGTATATTTGTTTACATAAAGTTTTTTAAAAGAAGTAAGTTACAAAGATTATATAAATTATAAATTAACATTTAATATAAATAATATTTAGTAATTAACTAATAATAAAAATAAATATAACCTACAAAATTACATTTGGTACTCACAAAACATAATTTAAATACACTCATAAATCGTGTCTGAGCGGAGGACGGCGTCAAGAACACTGGCCGGATTTCCTCGCTAAATCGCTATGATTCTCTAAGCGAGAAAAGAACCAGCCCTCTTGTCACCGGAGCGGACAAAATAATAATATTAACTCAAGTTTACAAGCAATGCTGATTTGATGCGAGATAAAACTGCCTTGTCACATACAGCATTAACCAGACGCTTAGACAGTTCCTTAAAGAACTTCTTAGCACTTTGCGCTCACGGTTTAAATCTCTCAAGACCAAAGGCACAAACACGCAGTCATAATAAATTACATAAAATAATCATTTTTCCCAGTGATGTTCGTAACAAGAGTTCCATTTGGACCACACCTTTATGACCACCCTTGTAGCAATCGATCCTGCATAAGGGTTGGGCTGATGCATAAATAAACATACAGCTCAAGGTTGTTTGTATCTAGAAATAACAGGAAAATTACATATTGGTCAACACAATAGCTCGTTGCGTTTACGAGTTGCCTTTTAGAGATATATTTTAATAAGTGGTAGGCGGACTGATGGTGGTAATTTGCCCAGTCTGCCGGGACGGGGGAGTATCCGCCGTTCTTGCCGATAAACCCAGTAAAGTGTATCCACACGTTTCGGGATCAGGCTCGAATTGCCGTCATGCCCAGTCAAGCCGACATAGTGTTAGGAACTGATGCCAGTCATGAGTCTCTGATTCTAGTTGTTAACATTCATGGACCTCGCACACCATTTACAAACAGGTGGGCGCAAGGTCACATGTGGTGCTATATTAAAAAAAAAAAAACTTTATTTCACAAAGTACAAAAGCGGACCTAATACCGCTAGGCATTCTATACTGGTCAAATCTTTGGGACAACTAAAGCAGTTCGACAAGATAAGGCAGGTGCGATTAAAACTAATAGAGAATATTAAACGTCAATAAATACTTATCAATAATTACTTTTGTACATACATATACAATATACATATACAAATTCATACAAATAAAACTACATATATAAGATCTATGAATATATTATAATGAGATAAATAATAACACCAGAGAGTAGTTTTATTTTAGTTATATTATTGTTTATTTATGATGTACTTTTTATGTTTATATGTAAATATTTTTATTATATATATATATATATATATAAAAGGACATTATTTAACCACATATATATATATATATATGTGGTTAAATAATGTCCTTTTTTGAGCTCGACGAATGTTCATCGGTAACTGATTCCAAAGATGTTCAGATAAAGCTTACTTAGGCCGCGTTCGTTTTATAGCATTTCCAACATTTCGTAGCAACTTCATAAACCAGCGCGAAATGTCGTTTTTGTTAAGAAATACCACTTCTTTAACAATGCTAACATTTCTTAAAAAAAACTATTTGACAAGTAACAAATAATAACAAATCAATTGACAATGTATTATCTTTGAATTTATTACATAAAATCGTTTAAAATACATTTTAAACAAATATAATATAAACTATAAAGTATACAACAATGTAAACAAACCATTTCATATGTTAAATGACACCTGTCAAAAAGGAACATCAATAACCCTCCTTTCACATTGACATACGAAATTAGCATAAAATTTTAGAATTATCATTAAACAAACGACTTGTGCTAAAAAGTGGTATTTTCATGAAAATCCTGTGAATATACTGATTAAAGTTAAAAATAGCATCGATTGTACTAGCTGACGGCTGACCTTTGAAATTTAACTGGTACATTTGATGTCCTTTTTAACAGTACTCGTTATAATTACAGATAATTTATTTTGGTGCAACTCATGCTAAGACATTGAAGCGATGTACCACCTTTATGTTCAACAACATGCACAAAATACAATAGGTACTTAATGAATAATGTATAATTAATATAAAAATCAAATTAAATTCAAAATAAGTTCAACTTATTTATATAGTCAAAGTCAAATCATTTATTACAGTTTGGCATTCACGGGCTCTTTTGTATTGTCACATTACATTGTTATAATTATTTAAATAAATTATAATAAATTTATTACAATACAATTGAATTGACCTAAATATAAACATACACCAACAGTAAAAGATGTCCAAAATATATTAATAATATACATTTGCACATCTACCAGGCATTTTTGTCACTAATAAAATCATTTATCTTATAATAGGCCTTACCTATAAGTCGACGTTTGACATGAATTTTTAGTTTATCTAAACACAAGTGTGTTATAAAAACGAACACCAAGTCCCAAAATAGACTTACTAGTTTTACTGAGGCGTAGGTGAGGCAAAGCTAATTTGTGATTATTGTGTGATTATATTAATCCACATGTTTTTAGAAATTTAATTATGAATTTTAATCACGCCCCAATTCTTGCGCCTTTGACATGCATGTTCGCTCGATTTGTTCGAATGTAACTGACAGTTTTCTATTGAGATCTGTCGCTTTTCATTCGAATATTTCGAACCGACACGCAAATCGAAAGCGCTAGAATTAGGCTTGATAGGATGATATATCTTATATGAAAAGTTATCCATAAAAAAAACCATTTATGACATATTCTAAATGATTATTCCAATCCGTCGATGTATCGATGGACTAATCTAAATTCCAACTTAAATGGCCTAATGTGAATTGGATTCTTTTTGCGTAAGTATGTCCAGTTAATAATTAAAAAGCTGTAGGGGAGAATAATCGACGATTTGGCAATACTGCGGGAAAAATATGGATTTTTATATATTTTTTATTTCATATTAGGCCACTTGCCAAAAAGTTTTAAAGCCTTCTGGGAAAATTTATCGTGATAATATCACACTTTTAGGATTTTTGGATCTTTATATATTATTCTATATCAACAAATTTTGATTATTTAGACTTTGGTAGTTCTCCTCCATCTAGAAAGTTGATGAAAATTAATAGACTGGAATAGTTGGTCTAAATTCCACAAATTGCCATCATGAATAATGCACAATGCATCAGTTAATTAAATTCCTTAATCAACCTTTGTGATTGCTGTTATTAACTATGTTAATGACTTAAATCTGAAGACCGGGGTTTAATAAAACTTGTAACTGTTTACATGTTATCGCTATCGCATTCCCTATCAAAAAAAAACTAAACCTTGTTACCGAACAACTGTTTAGTTACATGTATAACTAAACAGTTGTTCGGTAACAAGGCTGGCTTTTTTAAAGCCAAGTCTTTCTACACCAGCAGTCTGTGGGTGAGATACTGTAGTCAGGCCTACAACGCACTGCGCGTCCAATACTGATGCGACTGCCTCATCGCAGCAGTGCGTCGGGCATTTTTGCGGAGGCTCGTGTAGATGGATTTAGGGCTATAATCAGCGAAAAGGCAGCGTCGATACCGCAGAGAGCAATAGGTAGTCGCGAAATAGCGACTTCCGGATCTACAAGATGTTCATACGTTCCCGTCTTATTTACGCTGCGCCAGCCTAGCGAAGACCAATAGGGACAAGATCCAAAGTCAGCAGAACATATCGCTCAGAGTTGTCTCCCGAGCGCCGCGGTTCGTAATTCCGTCATAGCTCGAGATCTGGAATTGCCTACTATTGAGGAGTTTGTCGTCGGCCTGAATAGACGTATGTTCTATCGGGCCGACAACGGACACTTCAAGCATCTCCAGAATATCGCTCCGTCTTGCGCTCAGCCCCTAACGGGAGACCGCTTCCTAGAGGAGAGCTGAAGTAGTCGAACCTAGACTTCCTGGGTTCGTGAGCCACACGGTCGCTGTTACAGTAGTAATGGCGCCCAGCACTAAAAGTGCATGAAATACCAGCGGGTGGTTACCCGCTGATATCCTGCCGGGGAAAAATGGGGAATGTCCCCATCCCCCACCTAGGCCCATTAGCCATCCGGGCCTGGACGATTCACTGACTGACAGACTTGTTAAGCGCTGGATTGGAGTTGAAACTGGGAACATGTAAATGCGTACAGCATATGCGTAGTATAAATCACAACACAGTGTGTCGCCGGCGGCCAATGTTATTGAGGTCGTATAGCCGTGCCCCCAAATATTTATTTAATTTAAATGACAATTATTTTTTCGTTTATTTGTTACTTAAGTAATGTGTATTCCTACTAACATAGTTCTAAGTTAAATTGTTACTAACAGATATGGATTGAATCTGAAATAAATAAATTATTATTATTATATGAAAGTGAAACTATGTCCAAAATGTCCGTAATTTGCAACAAAGTTGATAGACTACATTATTATTATATTGGAATGTGCGAGGGAGAGAAATTCAAACAAAAAAAACTCTTAAATTAAAAGATAAAGATACGTTACGATGACAGTACGCGCTAAACTACGTCCAACTGAGTCATATCAATCAGTGCAAATTTTTTATGTGTTATTTCAAAACACGTATCGACATAATGCAAAAAAGTATTCATAATAAACCGAAGTATCATCACGACTGTGTGGGATTGTCATAAAACCACCACCACATCGCAGCTAAAAGTATAGCTCGCCTGCCTACGCTAAATTAGTGCCAATCTATACAATCGCTGTAAATTGGACAATTTAATGTGGAATTTCGAAACACTCACATAGGAATATGTGCTTATTTAGCACACGCAAATTATGTCGGTACTAAAATAGGTACTACCTACTACATTTAAAAACGGCTCACACAATAAATTCCATCAATGAAATGAAGCCGTATACGCTATTTAATAGCATTACCGGATTATTTAGGACTTCAAGCATTATGCGTGGGGACTCAGAGAGCCTAATATAATACTAGCTTTTGTCAGTCAAATATAAACTAAATATTTAGTCCACATAATTAAAATTATATATATGTGTGGCGGTTTTAAGAACCCTTTCATTAAAATTCTAAAAAGGACTGTTCGAACACGATTTTTTTTATACTATCACGACATTTTACCTTGCACCTTGTGGTGGTGACGCGCAGGTCGGATCAGATCAGACACTCATGACCGGCTTGACTGAGCATGACGGCAATTCGAGCCTGATCCCGAAGCGTGTGGATACACTTTACTGGGTTTATCGGCACGAACGGTTAAAAAGTATCATCACGACCGTTTCCCTTTCGGGGTGGTCAGAAACCACGCTTATAAATAAGCAGATTCACATTTAGCCAACTTTACTATTGGCCAAACATGACAAGTGGCAAGCTCGTCGATGTCTCCAGCGTACCAAACTCGAGAAATATCACAAATAAATTAAATATTAATTTAATGTATTTTTTACATGAATAAATATTTTTGCGTCCGACCAAGAATCGAACCCGGTACCTCCGAGTCGAAATCCACGGACTTAACCGCTAGACCACGGAGGCACGGTAGACACTAAATAAATAAAGCTACAATATTAATTTAACACAACGACTAAACTGCATCAGTGGTGTAATGGATTTAGACTCGGAGATACCGGGTTCGATTCCTGTTAGGGACACAATAATATTTATTAATTTAAATAAATAAAATATATTTATATTTTATATATTTGTGATATTTTTCGAGTTTGGTACGCTAGAGATATCGACGAGCTTGCCACTTGTCATGATTGGCCAATAGTAAAGTTGGCTAAATGTGAATCCGCTTATTTATAAGCGTGGTTTCTGACCACCCCGAAAGGGAAACGATCGTGGTATACTTTTTTAATTAATTCAATACAAATAACCATCTTGGTGCCTGAGATTCAGATTAACTTTGTTTGGGCACCAGTGGCCAATTCCTAAAAAATGTACTAGTTTTTTAAGTAAATAAACGATTTTTATTATTTATTATTATATTATTATTATCTCTCGGCTTGCATGTTACATCCCGACTGAGCCCCGCCGAGGGTGCATTCCGTTCTCTCTATCATCAATATAACAAGCGGCACAAATATGGAAAAGTTGGGTTTGATATTACGGTCCTTTCATATTCCTTTGAAATACTTCATAGCATTATAGCCATGCTTATTCGTCTGCGAACTTTTTTCTTATTGCGCTTTTTTATCGGACTGTACTAAGGTACTAGTATTTATTATTATATTTTCCATTTGTTATTATTTCTTTGTAAAGGTTGATTTAATTATCTTCTCTTTGTTTTTGAACAAAAAGTTTTTTAATTAAGAAAGAATCGCTCATTTTACTATCAACCTTCTTGTTTTAATTTATTTTTGTTTGCAATATTTGTTTTAATCCTAATCCTGCCAAATTTAATTTAAATATAATTTCAACTTTGTCCCAAATCCCCTTAAAATCCCTGGAAATGTTTACATGTAATAAAGAGTTAGTCGTCAACTGGACCCAGTGCTAATTGGGCCCATGGACCCACATGATAACACACAATTATAGTCAATTTTTTCTTCTACTCTAAATCTCGACCCACATACTAAAAGTGAGTCCAACTGATGTGTATATATATTTTTTAAATTAACAGAATATATTATTTTTTAAAGAATCGTTGATAAATGACATTGAATGAAATGACCAGGTAGCGTGGTAGTAGACCATATGGTCTATGGTAGTAGACCATATGAGAATATTCTCCAAAAGTATATTTGTAAGAATATCTAGAACTGTGGGTTTGAAAGGCTATATATGCATTTATTTAAGGGGCTGGATAGACATTATCTGACAGTCGTCCTATAAGAGCATTTGACGAGTTTAGGTGTGAGGTACGTGCAACACATATGAAGAAATGCTAGATATTGAAATTATTTACGGTTAAGTAAATATTACTTAATATTACATACAAATGTATACATAATGAAACATATCGTCTCTGAAATGGCAATTCATGCTAACTGTCAATTACTAATTTTTCAAGCGAATTATTTTGATAGAAATATATTTTTTTAAATAACATGTACTTTTTAAATTCCGTTCAAAGACTTATTTAATTTATCGAGTATTGAATTTTTATTTTTGGTAAGTTCGTCCAGATGAAGACTACAAATTCGTCAAGTATGGGTTCACTTGTCGAGTATGGGTCGAGTTAGCCATTGGTAAAAGCGACGTCTAACCCGAATGTCATAAAATTAAGTCGCCCGGCTCTTAATTCACATGAAAGGATTTGGAATTTAATAAAATAATAATTACCGTTGTCTTTCCCATATGTAGGTGAGTACAGTCAGAATCAAAATAACGATATCAACAAAACTTATAAACTGTTTTTTTTTTCAAATCATTATTATCATACTGCTCTAATGTCATGTGCCTACATGTCAGGCTTAACTGTCTTGTGTGGAATCATCACCAAAATACTTTTGAAAATTCTGTAATAATTTTCCACGGTTGTTTGTTAACATGTATTATAAAACCTTACATTGCTAATAAATCATTTGAATTTGAAAATCGAGTAATAAATTAAAAATAATTTTTTGCTACTGACTGTACCTGCATTTGAATTTTGTAACCGAAAGACAAAAGCAGTACCTACATAATCTTTTCTGTATATTAAAATAGACAAGAATATGTATTCACAAATTTGGAATAATAACGTCTATAAACGGAGTACGCGCATGTTAAGTGAGGCAAGTTAAACCAAACCATAACGACTAAGATACTGAACGACGCGTTCCAGTCTCAAGATCAAATCATCGCGTCGAGCTAACAGTTCTCGGATATTTAATTAATGACAGTTTTTGTTCAAGTAATGGGTGTCAAAATATATCAGAAAAGCAAAAAAAAAAAATCTAAACCTAATAAAATAACTGCCTGTAAATAAAAAATGATCTCTAGAGATGTCAATCAGAAATAGTGCAATAAGGCTGGCAATATTTTCCTTCTGTATAGCAAGACTAATACGCTGACAGAAATAATTGCCAGATTTCCTGTCTTCAGATTTCTTTGTCAGCCGTTTGGACAACTTCTTTACCCAACGTCTCCACCCCAAACGGCACAAACTCGTAACCTGTACTAAGATTGGCATATTTGCGCAGCTTTAGGTTCTCAGCAGATACTGCTGCACTCCCGCGCTGGACGAAGTCGCCTGGATGTGGGATGGAGCTAATGTGTCTATACATGTCGCATACCAGTGACCTGCCAAGTTTCCAAGGCCCAACGGTCACCTCGTCAAGTCCTTTGCCATCGCTCCGCGCAATCCCAAAGGAGACTAACACCCGTATTCATAGACGTTTCCACTGAACCATTCCTTCCAGCTGTCAAACGGGTTCCTTTAAGGTATCCTCGAAATCCTTACTGGCCGTTCACCGAAAGATGTCCCCTACCGTGATGTTGGCACTATTGCCTTGTCAATCTGTTGTTGTCAGTGACCAACTGACTGATATTGCAACTTCAAATTACCATTTTTTTCTTTTATAAAAGTCATACGAGTAAGGTAGTATCATCACGATCGTTTTCCTTTCGGGGTGCTCAGAAACCACAGTTATAAATAAGCGGATTCACATTTAGCCAACTTTAGGCCAATCATGACAAGTGGCAAGCTCGTCGATGTCTCCAGCGTACCAAACTTGAGAAATATCACAAATAAATTAAATATGAATTAATAGTATTTATTTACATTAATAAATATTTTTATGTCCCGACCAGGAATCGAACCCGATACCTCCAAGTCTAAATCCACGGACTTAACCGCTAGACCACGGAGGCTGCTTAAAAATCATACGAAATATTTATAATTCTCTCAGTTTGCTTAACAGAGTAAGGACAAGCACTAACAGTACCCTGACTTAAAATAATTATTTAATTATCCCAGTTCTAAAAAAAAACTCCTATAGTTTTTTTCTTATTTGAACAACTCCTGAACAAGTTCTGATGGAAAAATATTGAAATTAAATATTAATAACCGACTCACAATAGCTTTGTTTTTGTATTCACAGAATTCTAATTTTCTCCTCATTTTGCGGCGGCATGAACTCATTTTTCTATATTTATTTCCATGAAATTTCTTCGGTATTAAATAAAAGCAAAATTTTAATGTCTTTGATAATATGAATGGAAATTCATATAACTTTTTTGCATGTTTTTGTTTCATAAAGAAACGTTCAGGGATTTTAGTTCTCTAAAATTGTTCAAAAACAAACGTGTTTGATGCGTTTAATGGAAATCTGGATTGTCGTCGTGCTTGACAAACACGTTTGAACGTGTCGGTACTTGTTTGTCAAACAAGATTTCATTCGTTGTCTTGCACAGACGTTGTACAATACCTACTAAACCAAGGATCATTATTAAACTAAAGTATTATCTTGGCGGTGTGGCTCGAATAGTCACCAGTTCGAAGAACAGTACCGTATAAAAATCGGACTTGTACAAAAAATAAACCCACTTCTTTGTATTCCTTGCCCGTACATAAGTCAACAGTAACAGGCCTAAGTTTACTTAATCGGTGAACAGCATTCCGTTAATGGATATTTGCTATCAAGTTAACCTTTTCATGTATAGGAGGGTCTCACTGACCACGTCATCTAAAAAAACATATCGGAAAGATCAAACAGTGTTCGCTTAGTGACAATATTTGATGTTAGATTACGTTTGATTTCGAATTTGTTAAAGTTCCCTTTGACATTTTAAATTTAAGTTCATACATACATATCTTCACGCCAAATCCCTTGCGGGGTAAGCAGAGACAATTGAGCGCCACTTGTCACGGCCATGACATACCTCTTTCGCTTCTTCGACATTCATCAACCTCTTTATACATGCCCTTTTGTTTCGATGGCTTTTTAATGCACCTTCAACTATTATTGTTTTATTTATTTGATCGTAATATGTAAGTCTTGGTCTGCCAGGGCTTCTTATACACACAACTTTCGCATTATATATCCGGTTCGTTCATACCTACTCTTTTGCGTATTTCGACATTACGTATGCAGTCCATCAAAGTTACGCCGCATATGCGACGTAACGACCTCATTTCTACTGCATTTCGTTTCTCAGCCGTAAGACATCAGTTAATACTCGTAATAACACTTGTTTTAAGGATAATAATTTTTATCTAAATAATAATAAAATAATAATGACACCTGAAGCCTAAACAAAATATTTGCTCTTTTGACAACTACATGTTGTATAGTAATACTAAATACAAATAAATAATAATACATATATACATACATAAGTACATTACAACATTAATATATAAGCCCATAATCTCTCACCATCCCAAAGGTTAGTTGTCAGAGAATGCCTAACAGGCAAATACCTAATTTTAAGTTTTGGTGCAATAAAGAATTTAAAAAAAAAAAAAAAATACACAACATTAGTTACAGTTATTCTTCTTAAGAAGACCATTCTTTTAAATAGCATTCGAATGGGATTTATAATTATTTTTATTTAAAATATTGCCATAGTCCATAATCATCAGGAGGTCATGCACAAAAATCTACGCTTATATTTTTACGTCAATTACTGCGAGCTGTCACTAAAATTCGAACCGACGACTTACAAAAAATTTGCTCATCCTTTAATATTGAGCTAGCATCGCTATTAACCCACAAAAAAAGGTTTAGATAAAATCCCTAAACGCTTCCTTTATATTTGGGTTAACCTCAAAGTGTAATTTCACGTGAACAATGGGCGCTTTAGACCACAGCAACATTTACAGGTTAAAGGATTTCGGGACCTTTGAACCATGAAATTGGGTGTCTCGTTTAAGGCATCGAAATGCCTTTTATTGTACCCTTAAAATGTTTAAACAATTACGATTTATGAAAGTGTTTTAGAGTTGTCTATTTATACATTTAAACGAATCTTGAATTTTATGTTATTTGTTACCCTTTAATTACGGAACGCTTCTGGACAATTTCCAAAGTTTTCGCTGGTGTCCACTGAGCACAAATAGAGCGATTTGGAGTCCAAATGAAACCGTAAAGCAAGCTCTTTCTACCATTGAGGTTCCAGCTATTCTGGAATCCACTGGAATAGTCTACGTTTATGCAAAGAGAACCTGATCCCCTGGGAGCGGGGACGGGCCTTAATGCGGGGTGCCACATGTGTCGACGACAATTTGGCACCGCAGGGGAATAGCGCAAAAAGCCGAAAGTGCAGAGTCTGACAAGCGGTGCAAATCCGTATCAATAATCATAGACTACGGTTTTGTGCCGTTTGCTGTAGAGATTTAAGTCAGTGGAGGATTTAAACTATTTCTTAAAAAACATCACACAATTGTCAACTCCGGTAAAAAGAGGGCTGGTTCTTTCCTCGCTGAGGGATTTATTTTCACCACACCGCGCGGACACTTTTTTATTTTTAAATTTATTATTAATATAGATATGGACAATCCTAAAAGACGTTGGTACTCGTAGCTATGGTAGTATTTACAATATGTCTATCAGAAAAGAATCGTGGAGAAGAAGGCTTACTTAGTTAGGAATATAGATTCACACTGTGACTGGTTTAACCACATAGACAAAGTATGTAAAAAAATTAGTAGAATTTGCATACCCCCTTCATAGACTGAGTATCACTGCATCACGACAAACCGCACTGACTGCGTATCGCGACTACGTGGCATCAGTTCTGCGGTATGGTCTAGTACTATGGGGAAACTCGTCAAATATAAATAGAGTACTTATTGCGCAAAAGAAATGTGTAAGAGCTATATGTGGTGCAGCCCCCACTGACTCTTGTAGGCCCCTGTTCAAAAACCTAAATCTCTTGACCGTAACAGGCATGTACATTTTTGAGATCGTTACATTTATTAGGACACATAGTAACTTATTTACTTTCCATAAAGATGTATTTAATAGTAGTCGACATCCAAATACTCTTGCCTATACAAAAACACCAAAAAGCAGAGCCTTTGATAAAAATTCATATATTATGTGTATTCGAATTTACAATAAGTTACCCGAGTTTCTCAAAAGATTACCTGACAATCAGTTTAAAGGCCAAATTAGGAAACTATTGATAGAATGTTGCTTCTATTCGCTAAGTGAATATTACAACCACAAATTTTAAGTATTTTGATGTGTATTATAACAATTACCTGTACAATATGTTTTAATAATAATCTGTATGTAATAAGTGTGACTAAAATTATAAATATAATAATAAGAATTTAACATTGTAAATAATGTTTAACAAAATTTGTGTGCCAGAAATGGCTGAATGTGCAGAACTAACTTACTATTAATATTTACTATTACCATGTTCAATGCAAATAAATAATTTTATTTCATTTTATTTCATTTCATTTCATTTCACCTATCCTTATATTTCATTTAAACGTCGTAAAAGTTTTTGAAATTCAAGAGAGGTACTCTATACACCACAACAAGTAAATTAATGTTTACCTACTTATTATCAGTCAGTTCCACGCGCGACCCTTACAGCTGACCTATTTCTTAAAGCCAAAGATTTATACAGATTAACCCAGCCCAAAAAAACTCTCACTGCTCCCTTTCTACTAAGTTGCTAGATGTGTCTATATTTAAAAAAAAAACTATTTAGGCTAGGTGTAGTAAGTTAGGAACCTACTATTACTATATAAGGCAAAATTGGATTTAGTTCAAACTAACCCATATAATGACAAATATATAATATACATATTCTTTTAATATCATTGTTTAGGCATCATTCATCACTACAGTCCCTAGAAAACAAAGTTCTAAATCTCCAGTGCCGGAGACATTATCTAGATAATTTGGCCTACACTCTACCACCACGACCACGGCAAGACGGGGTAACTTTAAAGACAATTTATTAACGACACCACAAGTTGGTATTAAATGACCGACGCACGGCTTAAGGTGCACTCTGAGATACGCAAACGGTAATGTTGGTAATCTATGACAAATGTACGTAAGAAAAGTATTTATCATTAAACATGCCTGAATTTAAAGAATTCTTTTGTATATACCAGTAATACCTTGTACCGCATAACAGTCATTGAATGGTTAAGATTGATATAAAATTAATTTAAAAAAAACAGGTACGAAACCCGCTCACAATGTTTTTTCTATTATTTTATTTTTTTCTTCTATTTTCCAATTTTATTTATAGTAATTCTGCTATTCGGGACGGAGACAAATCTAACAAATCAAAAACCATGAAAATCTGTCCAGCCGTTCTCGAGTTATAAGTGTTCTAACAAAACCGATTTTGTTTAATATATTAAGATTTACTTATTATGCAATTTAATATGTCAGAAACCTTCAAATTCAAATCATTTATTTGTTTAGACACAGGGTAATATTATAAACAACAGGTATAGGTTATAAAGGTGCACCAGTGCTCTGCCCATAGGGCGTACAAATATTAGTAATTGTGGATAGCATTTAATTTAATTACATTTTAATACAAATAAACAAAATTGAGATACCTACAATAAAAAATATAAATGACAATATTATTCGTATCTAAAATGTAATATTAATAAATTATAAATGAAACAAAATGTCATGTAATTATATTTTTGTCTGTAAAAAGGTTATTGATTGTGTAGTATGTCTTGTCAATTAGTATACATTTAAATCTTCTCTTCATTTCTCTTAAATCTAGCTCCTGTAGTCTCAACGGTTTTTTATTATATATTTTTGCCGTCATGATTAAAGCACTTTTATGTAACAAAGCTTTCTTGCTAACTAATGGGGATATTATATTTTGATGACGTTTACTTTTGAGACGGTTTTGGTATAGTCCAGGATTCGTTTTTACGAATAAAACTGATTCTTAGATGTACAGACTAGGGAACGTCAATAATTTTAATGATTTAAAATATGGCTTTCAACTGTCCGTAATAGGTATTTTGCAGATTGATCGTATACACTTTTTTTGTGATTTAAATATTTTTTCCCGATCAGTACAGTTACCCCAGAAAATAATTCCGTACCGTAATGTAGATGAGACATAACCATGGTATGATGAAAGCAGCAACCTTCTCCGATGTTCACACAACATATTCCCAAAGTTTTATCCCGATCGGTCAAGCAGTTTTGCAATGCATAGGGAACACACACACAGACATTCACCTTTATATATATAGATAGACTAAAAAATATAAAAAAAAAACATCTTAGATTAACGGGCAGTATTTAATTAGGACATCACAGTATCTAACTACTCGGTCCCAGAACCGGACTCCTTCATGATTAGTCTACACCCTTGGGGAAACTTAACGATAACAATGTAATAACCCACTACATTATAGTCACATCTCCTTGTTTTACGAGTAAGATCATTATTACACGCTGGTATTTGAGAGATTTTAGAAGTACCCTTCTCCTAAATTTCTATAATATGTAATAATAATCCTAAGGTACTGTAACCTGCCCTTTGCAGTTACATGATTATCCAACGCCTGCGGTTGGATGTAGATGCTTTTAATTGTTACGGAGAGGATTCTACGGAACTCCTTTTTTTTTATTGAAAATGCATAAAACTTTTTTATACTTTATATTTCAGAAATAATTACATATGTAGAAAAACTAAACACTTATCTACTTGGGACACTATTACGCGGTAGACATTAACTAATTATTATTTTAATCCTAATCTTTATAAAAATACTCGCTCTGTCGACCTCTCGGTCCGAGCTCCCCCGATCTTCTTCTTTTTTTCTTCTTTAAAAGAAAAACCCATCAACCCTGTCATTGTCGTATATTGACAATACTATTCTTTCTTAAAATGCCAATAAAACTCTGTAACCTACATGTACCCGTTACAGTACTATACCTTATTTAAGATAGCAAAAAAAAAAGATTAATGTACTATTCCATACAGTAATCATTGTATAATACCTATACATTATAATAAATAATAAAAAAATAAAAAAGTATAATAATAATATATATATTAGAACTTATAATTACTTATATAATAAATACACCAGATACAATATAAATATACTTGTATTAATCACATTACACGTTATATCATATTTCACACCTATTTTATAGGAATAATTACATTAAACATTTGTTTACAATAAATTGTTGTTTTTTTAAGTTGAAAAGCATCGTTTTTAAATGATTTTTGATATTGACTTTTTTATAATTTAAAATGCTTTAATAGATATTTATTATTTAGATGTAGCTAAATTATAACTTAACTTTTATAATTTTACTTTACTAATCATCTCTGTACTTATATTATTAAATTGTGTTGATAGTTAAGTTTTTTGATAGTTGCTTTACACAGCGTTAGCGGTTCTGGCTCTGAAAACATATAGTATTTATATACTTCGTACGTACGCCGAAATGTCAGGAATTTAATGGATGTTTTTGACGATGATAATGTGATGTGACTAAATCACTCGTTAATTTCCGTATATGTATTTTTATTTCATGACACTTCGCTAATTTTTATTATAAAAAAAATTTTACTCTTGTGAAAAAATAATATGATTGATCAGTATTAACTATTTCAATTTATTTCTTATTGTTCAGTTTTGGTTTATGACCTATAAAATTTTCTTAATTTTTTACCGCCTCCGTGGTCTAGTGGTAACAAACGTTGCCGTGAACTCGGGAGGTCGTGGGTTCGATTCCCACCGGGGGCAAGTTGTACATTGTATAATTTGTCTCGGTCTGGGTGTTTATATGTATAATATGTATATATTTACAAAAATAAAAGAAGTTTATCAACCATCTTTTTTTTTTTTTTTTTTTTCGTCAGAAAATCCCTGCATGAAAGGCAGCAGGGAAAGGTTATGTCGGACTCGCACCGACTAAAACCTGACGGCGTTCCTCCATGGCGCCTGAGTGGCGGCTCGTAGCTTACCACGGAAACTAGATGGCGCTGTGTGACCTGTCTGGAAATATTTATTTATTTAATTCGAATTATTTGCATGCGTCTAGTTAGCTTGGTCGCATAGTCATAAAACACAAAAAATGAAATAGAAAAAGAAAAGATTTTGTTTAAAAAAAATATTATACTGAATTCTTTAGCGTTGGAATTCTGTAAGATTTTAATCACCGCGGCTTCCCTTAACGATGGTCTTAACGTGATCGTTATAATAAATGCACACCATAAATTCTGTTGCTTTTACTTTGTGATTTATTTGGAATAGAATATTAATGTTATGACATTAAAGAAACGGAACTATATAGTTCATGTACCAATGAGAACTACACTTTTCTTATGTACATTTGTCATTTATTTACAACACCATCGTTCCTATCTCTCGTAAAGCACGTTAGGACGTCGGTCCCGGTTCCACTTATACCAACTTGTGGAATTGTTAATAAATTGTCATTAGAAACATTACTAAAGTGACATCAGAATCTCGCCATACCGTCTTGCAGCTTGGCGAGTGTAGGCCAAATTCTCCAGAAATTCCTGGAAGTCCCACCTCCAACAGTAGGTTCTGTGTTCTTAGGGCTGTGGTGATGATTCTTAGTTGTATTTAATTAATTATATAGGTGATAAGATTCGCGCCTGACCCCAAAACGTGTGGATACACTTTGCACGGGTTTATCGGCACGAACTGTGGATACTTCCCCGCCCCGGCAGACTGGGAAAATTACCACCATTAGTTCGCCTACCTATATGTTGTTCTCGTTAAAAGTATGTACCATTTGCAATGATTTCAAGTGCTACTTTTGACTTCTAAAGAGAATTATTAAGCTTGCCATGGTGATATTTATTTAATAATAATAATAATAAAATATCATTTATTGTCACAAAAAGTATACAGATGTAAAATAGGTGAACAATATATAGGGTGATATGTTTGTGATACCTACACGAGGTTGCCCTGTAGTGCGGGATATCGGTGCTCTTCCGTGTTATAATGTTACAACAATAAATGATGTATGTCCCTCTTCGTGTTATATGTGTGTGTATGAGTTTTATATAGAATAAGCATTTTAAACTGTGCTCCTTAAATAGCAGATGCATGCTATAAAAATAACACCGCTTGAAACAAGCCGTCGGTCCCGGTTCCACTAATACCAACTTGTGGAATAGTTAACGATGTTCTTAAAAATGACGTTATACCCTCGCCAACCCGTCTGGCGAGCATGGCGAGTGTAGGCCAAATTCTCCAGAATAATCTGAAAGACCCATCTTCAACAGTGGAGGCCTAGAACTCTGTGTTCGGTGTTGATTCTTATACTCGTACAAGGTTTTATTACATTAATTCTATCCTACAATGTACTGCATATTCAGCACCATACGGTTATTTGTGACGTGACTATAATCGGTCGTCACGATATGATGTGAACGCGCCCTAAACCTAGGGCTAATTTAGTAAAATGTTCACGTACCTACCTACCTTTAATATAGGCATAATTGATAAAGGACGGCTATAGGTTGTAGTAATGGAAATGTAATTACAGAATACCTTTATGGCTCTCCGGTGAAGTCTAAACTTCTAGAATGTTCTGTATATTTTTATTGGAAACTTTAAAAGTATTAGCTTAAAAGTATCATCTTATTTATCTTTATCTTTTGGGGTGGTCAGAAATCACGCTTATAAATAAGCGGATTCACATTTAGCCAACTTTACTATAGGCCAATCATGACAAGTGGCAAGCTCGTCGATGTCTCCAGCGTATCAAACTCGAAAAATATCACAAATAAATTAAATATAAAAAATTTACAATAATAATTATTTTTGTGTCCCGACCAGGAATCGAACCCGGTACCTCCGAGTCTAAATCCACGGACTTAACCGCTAGACCACGGAGGCAGTTCTTTGCATAGAAGAACGTGTTTAACACTTCTGTAGCACAGGTATAGTATATTGTCCGTAAAACACCAAATAACTGCCTCCGTGGGCTAGCGGTTAAGCCTAGATAAGATTTAAACTAAAAGGTACCAGATTCGATTCCTGGTCGGGACACAATAATATTTATATATTATATTTAAAATTGAATTTATTTGTGATATTTTGTCATGATTGGCCTATAGTAAAGTTGGCTAAATGTAAGTCCGCATATATATAAGAGAAAAGGTCGTGATGATGAGTTGGTGAACTATATTATAAATTGTTTGTTTATTGTTTATTTATTATCCTTAGGAACACTTGGATTCGTCAAATAGCTGGCTGTTGTTAGCAAGGAACAGTCTGCTAATAAGGGCATAGTGCCTGAGAACAACAAGCTTAATTCTAATAGTGGAGCTGTAAACCTACACCAAAATAAAGCTAAATATTAAATGTCTAATTATTAAAATTATTACGTCAAAACTATATATATACTTAAATATAACAAGACTACTATGAAAAGTATTTATTGCAACTGTTTCTGCAGCTCGCCAATGGAACAGGCTACCTTTGATAGGCTCCGTCATTAAATACATTCAAACATTTGATAATTACATACTTTCTCAAAAAACAAAATGACATCTAATTTCGACATCTTGACATAGATAATTATTATATTAGTATTTTATTTAACTATTTATTATATCGCATGACATATTTATATATTGGTATGTTATCTATACTTGCTATGGTATATTTATGATTGATTTTAACTATTATTATTATTCTTATTTCGTACTCTGCACCCATTATAATAATTTCTCACTCTCCCAAAGGTTAACTGGTAAAGAATACAGTACAGTATTTTATATTTGTGTGCAATAAAGAATTACGTTATTATTATTATTACCACACGTTTATCGCTAAAGCGTCGTATATATAATTATATAGTATTTATCCTTCCATCAGATTGTGGAAAGATGTAAGAAAAATCGTCAAAGTTTGGTTTATTCCGCTGGGAAGAGCGACCCCATCTGGAGTAAATGTCAAAATAATCTCAACTGAACAAACTTGGCCCGATACGACCGTGATATTATTGTACAAATAGAAGTTGGTGGGGTTGAAAATGCTAGGTTATAATGGAGTGTATCATTGCATTTTATCACGATGTCGCATTATACTAGATGGTACCTAATAAAGGGCTGTTTTTTTTAGCTGCATGAAGTTTCGGTGTTTGTTGTCTATGGTTTGACAGTTGAGAATGTCAAACTGTGTTGACATTTATATTCAGTAAGGTTTAACAATTCATTATGAATCGTTGACGCCAGAACAACGCTTTCAAATTGTATCATAATGTAATCATTACTGCTTGCTTAATAACTTAAGTAATAATAGATAATTAGTAAGTAGACCTACCGTTAAGAATAGAAAGAATAACATTTTAAAATAAAAAAAAAATAAAAAAAAATTAACGATGATCGTGGTGGTAAAAGCAATGAGCGGCCGCTCAATATTGGAGTGAAATTCCATATTTCCTAGAAAATCGCAGTTTTTCACAAATCCCTATTATTTACAAGAGCTCTGAGTCACAGTTTAAAAACGTATACAGTAGTACATCTATTAACTTTTATGCCGCAGGAATATGATTAAAGTGGGCATTTGATAAAATATATACAAGTATAGAAATAGTTTTTTTTTTTTTTATAGCCATAGGATCCTGATACAGTATGGCAAGGAACAGCCCCAATTTCCATTATTATTATTTTATTATTATTATCTCTATCTAATGATTGTATATACAACGGACTGGATAGCCCCATATATAAATAGAGTCAAATTTGTCGTTTTTCATTATTATTCCCATTGTACCACATTATTAAATAAAATAACAGTACTTTTGACTAACAATATCTACAGTAAACTAATTTACTATTTTTTTTTTCTTTTTAATAGTGTTGAAGATACAGAGTAAGAAACTAAAAACTGTCTTGCAAAGGATGAACAAAGGCGTAGAATTACTTAAAATAGTAAAATCGATCTCTCACAGGTGTTGCTGAACAAGATGGAGCGGCTACAAAATACATGTATCCGGTTCATATTTTGTTTAAGAAAATATGATCACATCTCTGAGTATCGTGCTAAGTTAGGGTGGCTACCAATTCGCTGTCGCAGGAATCGTAGAATCCTCTGCCTACTCTATTCTATACTAAATGAGCCTGCCACACCGAAATACCTCAAGGACAAATTTACCTATCTCTCCTCAATTCATGATAGATCTCTTCGTTCGTCACACAATTCTGTTCTATCTATCCCTTCTCATCACTCTAGCTTTCAGTCTAACTCATTCGCAGTAGTGGCCGCAAATCTCTGGAACAGTTTACCTGTTGAAATTCGCCAAGCACCCAGCAAACCGCTGTTTAAAAAGCTGGTTTACTTTCATTACCTAAAGAGCTCCTCACAACGTATATAAGTATGTATTGTATGTAGTATATAGTAGCCAATATAGTGTGTAGTATATGTATTATTGTGTACATATTTGTATGTATGTGTATTTATTTTAATATCTAGTGTATGTAAGATTAAATGAATTTATTTGGCAACGTTTCCTACAATCGTTTGCACCTAGCCTCATGACTGTAATGTTCTGTATTGTCCCAAAGGTTGGCTGCTAGAGAATGCCTAGCGGCATTAAGCCCGCCCTTTGTACATAGTGCAATAAAGTTTTAAATAAATAAATAAAGCAAAGTAACATCACGACCGTTTCCCTTGCGGGGTGGTGAGAAACCACGCTTACAAATAAACGGATTCACATTTAGCCAACTTTACTATAGGCCAATCATGACAAGTTGCAAGCTCGTCGATGTCTCCAGCGTACCAAACTCGAGAAATATCACAAATAAATTAAATAATAATTAAATGTATTTATTTACATTAATAAATATTTTTGTGTCCCGACCAAGAATCGAACCCGGTACATCCGAGTCATAATCCACATCACAATCCGCACATTCTGGTTCAAGAACCTTAGGGAGTGGTTCGGGATGAGCTCGATCCTTGTTAGTTTGTGTTCGTCGACAAAACTAAAATACTCTGTTTGACCGGTTCTTGGTATTAGGTCAAAGCTCCAGAGATAGAGCAATAGAGATTTCTTAAACTAAACACAAACGTTGCTATACATTACGAGTATTGTTTGCTGGTTAATTATGAACTCTGTGCCTACGTAAAAAGGGTTATAAGGTTCTGTAAAGAGTTGTGCTCGGTGGACCTTGAATGCGACTGGGGAACTTTAATTGCATATCCTGAGGCCTAATTCCCGCCTTTTTTGATATCAATTTCAAAGGTCTATGCCAGAAATTGACATGCCCGGTAATTTCAAATAATAACATAATTATGGACCAATAAAACATATATATATACTAATAAATAAAATGCGTATATTTCATTTATTCATATAACGGACCAAAAAGTATAAATAACAAAAACTACTTAAATGTAAAAAGTATATTAATTATAAACTTAAACCTAGTAAAAATTGACTGTAAGTAAAAAATGTCCTCTAGAGACGACAAATGATAGTCCCAAGAAGACATTTCTCCTTTGTATAGCTAAGCTAATACGTTGCCAGAAATAATTGCCAGCTTTCCTGTCGCCTGACTTTTCCGTTAGCCGTTTGGACAACTCCTTGGCCAGACGCTTGGCTGGATATCCCCATAGGCCCATCGTCTCAAACCCAAACGGCGCAAATTCGTAACCTGTACTGAGGTTGGCGTATTAACGCAGCTTGAAGTTCTCAGCAGAAGCCGCCGCACTTGCCGCGCTTGACGAGGTCGCCCTGGATGTATGATGGGGCTAATGTGTCTACACATGTCGCATCCCACACCAGGGACCTGCCAAGTTTCCCAACGGTCATGCCGTCGGGTCTTTTGCCATATTGTATATTAGAATGACTTTATTAACTCGCTTGTATGTCTGTTCGGGTGGAATTTTATAATTAACAACTAAGGAACTTTCTGATGAGCTAAAGACTTGACATTTAGTTCATCAAACATATCTCAGATATCAGAACATGAAAATATATTTTTTTAATGTACCAATTTTTTATAACAGATTTATGCTCAACTTCTTGATCAGTTTCTATATCATAACCCTAAAAAGGAGAAAATAATAATAAAACAATAAAAAACAATGTCTAGGATACTGACAGCATTGCCACGTTGAACGGCAATGCTGATCCTTTGGCCCAAATATTGCCCAGCCCTCTTGTTGTTATTTATTTTATTGTTTTTTTTTTTATTTTACAATACAATCAAAATTTTATTTAGTCTGCAAAGTTTTTTATATTTTATTATTATTTATAAGTGTTAAGTTTATTATATGCTTATGTTATGTTATGTACTACTGGTTGTTATTTTCATAGAAAGAAAGAAGACAAATTTCTAAGCATTCCATGAATTCACCGTGTAGGTGTCGCGTCCATTGTGTGTAGGTGAATATAAAAAAATAGGCTGGTTTACAAAGGAGGCCTCCTTTTTTATTTTATTGCGCAACAAGACTCACCATCCACCATTGTGCTCCTCTCTCCACTCTCCCTACCCTACCTAATGTATGTTACATTATTATTTATGACATCTACTTTGTTCTTCTTTTATCATAACTTCTTTAACACTTATTTAGCATGGAGATCGGCATGGTCAGTAAAACAACAAAATGCACGTCGAACGCGACTATAACTAACAATACACCGTCAAAGACTAATGAATTCTAAATCGATTGTTTGATCAGCTTTGATTTCCATACCATTTGGCTTATTGCTCTATCTTGTTATGTACCTATAGTCTTTGGTTGATGACGATAAATCGTAAATAATAAAAAAGTGCAAGTTTTTGTTTTGTAAATTTACTGTGAATATTGTTAGTCAAAAGTGGTGTTGTTTTGTTTAATAATGTGCTCTAATGTGAATAATTGTGGAAAACGATAAATCGGACTTTAAATATGGCGCACAAGTTGCAGTTTATTCTTTGCGGCATTCCCGCGCTGTGAACTCTCATATTAGACCCGTCGTGTTTGGGATATAATGCCGCAAGTAACTCTATGCCGGCCCTATCACTTTATTCATCAAAAATAAGTCAAGTCAAGAATAAGGCTCGTGTAAAACGAAGCGGGAAATTATAGCTCCCAAACTTGTGTCACCGCTCAATTTCGAAACAGTCTACTGGATAATCCCTTAATGAAAGTCTATTTTGGTTGTTTTGTAGCTGTTGGGGCTCTTTAATTTAACTAATGGTAATGAAAAAATACGCTAATTTTAGCTGATTGAGTTCTTCTAAATTGGATGGATATTTTGGTAACGGCGCAAAAACACATCTCGCAATAAGCTGTAATTGTAATGCAGCAGCCCCTGGGTCGTTAGAGTTCAAGGACAGTTAATAATGTAGTTATATATTATAAGTATTCGTTTCCTGTTTATGTAGTATGTATTTATTATATAGTATTTGTATGTAGGTATATGTATGTTTATTATACTTATATAGGTATATTACGTAGGTCTATATTATTTCTTAGAATTGGCATAGTAAATAATGTACATTTTTCAATCATTTTTATTTTTTATATTTTGTGCACCTACTCCTTTCACTTAAAACTCTCTTATTGTCCTTAATGTTAAGTCTAACGATATTATGTTAGCCCTTTGTTAGTTTGTTAGCTTATGTGCAATAAAGTTTTTAAATAAAAATAAATAAATAAATATATACGTATATAGTTTAAGTAGTTTATGTAAGTATTGTATATGTATTATTTATGTAGTGTATGTATTATTATTATGTAGTTTAAGTATTAAATTCATGTATTATTCATTTATTTATTTACCTAGTTATAAGTACACAGTTTAAATTAATATCAAGATTATTTAAATATTATTTATTTTATGTTTGTTTGATAAACGTACTATAAATGATACAATGTCCCGAAGGTTGATGGTAAGAGAATGCCAATCGGCATTACATACGCCTTTGTTATCAAAACAATAAAGTTTTTAAATAAAAAAATAACAAAAAATATTATTATTATTTATTATTATCATCACCACAGCCCTACGACTGCTTGAATGACAATTTCAAAACATATTTCTGGAAGTTCTTGCCACGGCCCAGCAACCCGTCTTGGAGAGGGTATGAGGCCAATTTATTAACGATTCCACAAGTTGGTATTATTAACGTGGAACAGTTTTATAACTTTTGAAAGCAATCTGAATTTGCCTTGACATATATTAAACTTTGTGAGTGGTTTAATCGTAGATCTTGTATACTAGAAAAAAAAGTAAAGTATCATCATGACAAGTGGCAAGCTGCGTACCAAACTCGAGAAATATCACAAATAAATAAAATATTAATTAAATGTATTTACATCGATAAATATTTTTGTGTCCCGACCAGGAATCGAATCCGTTACTCCACGTAAATCCACGGACTTAACCGCTAGACCACGAAAGCAGTGTATACTAAGTACTATATCTAATGGTTTAATGTTTATTATAACCACATGATTATCTATATTTAAATTATAGTTTATCAAAAAATATATATATAAATATATTAAAAAATATATATGTAAAAAAACGAAGAGGTATGTACGAGTATGTCTATAGATTCCATCGCCTTCGTAGTCTAGCGATTAAGTCCGTGGATTTAGACCCGGAGGTACCGGTCCTGGTCGGCACACAATAATATTAATGAATTCAAAAATAAATTATATTTTAATTTATTTGTCATATTTTCCGAGTTTGATACGCTAAAGACATCGACGAACTTGCCACTTGTCAAGATTGGCCTATGGTAAAGTTGGCTAAATGTGAATCCGCTTCTTTATAAGTTTCTGACTACCCCGGAAGGTAAATGGTCGTGATGATGATGATGATAGATTCCAAAACTTTAAAAGCGTTACAGAACTGAATAAAAAAAAATATAGAGTAATCCTATGCCGATGTTATTATGTATGTGTTATAATCCGCACTGACACCACTTTACAGAGTAATTAATTAACCTTATATTTTTCTACAGTACATAAATCCCAAGCAAATAAAAAGCTGAAAGGATAATATGGTAATTTCACACATTCTAGGGCAACAATACATCATATTATCGCAAACTGTCTTTGCAACATTTTTAATTGTGTTTTATATTATACTGTTTGACTCAGTTGTCGTGGGTGCCGGTAGGGTCACATGTCATGTTTAGATGTTGACGATAGTAGTATTATAAATAAGTTTTGGCATGTAGGGGAATCTTTCAGGCAGACAGACAAATAGCCGTGGAATTACATATCGTAATCGATTCGTATTTCCGTCCCTGGTTTTCAAGGAATATTTCTGCCTTAATAAAATATATGCGTGAAAGACAAGACAAAGCTTCTATAAAAATATGGTATGTAAAAAAAGTAAAGTATCATCACGACCGTTTCCCTTTCGGGTTGGTCAGAAACCACTATATATATATATATATATATATAATGACGTTTCTGGCTTCTTTTAATTCTTTACGGTTTATAAAATCAACTTGTGCGAGATATTAAAAATAATAAAAGCTGATTAAATAATCCTAAATATGCCTATACTCCATAGTAGATTGTTTCTTGCCTTTTATTTGGCGGGAAGTAATACGGTGCGAACCTGCGAGCGACTTTATTTATATCATTTTAACAATACTTACTGTAGGTATTTTATATTTTTTAAATGTTTTATATTTGTATCTTGTGTGCCCATGTTTTTGAAGATAGTACTGGAATAGCATTGTGTTGTTTTGATATAAAAACATGTTTGTATTCAATTGTATTGTGTGATAATATATATAACATATTTAAGGTCCAGTACGCCAGAAGCATATCGCTTGCCGCTTGTCATGTTAATATAGTAAAATTGGCTAAATTTACTTCTTAAAACAATAAAACGTTGGTTTTTGAATACCTTGCGACGATTATAAGTAGATATTATTTTTTTCATTATTATAACAGCCAGAAGAAACCAGTTATTTTTATTCCTTGTTTTAAGCCTTCATGGCTAGCCTAGTTATAGTCAAGTTGGCTAAAAATGTCTACCTGTTCACTCTGCCATGGTTTACGGTTGAGTGATGATACTGAGTGCCGTAACTGTTCGTAGCTGGTACGCATAAATAGTGTGTAAGCGGCCTAATATTTATCCCTTGTGGTATATTTAATTTCAAACTCATAAATAGCCGAGCGTTAAGAGGCTCTTAATAAAGGCATTTAATCTTCCACCACGCTTCCATACATGCTCACTAATTACTTAACGTACTTTATTTGTATGCACGATTTAAGGCTTGGTCACACTGCGTAAATATTAAAAATAACGTAGGGCGCAGGGGAGGGAAGAACTTAAAAGAAGCAATGGGGTGTATCACTAACTTTTTATCACGATAGATGGCGCATGATAGATGGTACCTAATATAACTGTCAGTTGCATAAAAAACTTGTATTTTTATTACGAAATTTAAATTTTCTGGATATTATGCCGAAGCGAGCAGCTTTGAAGTGTACAAATCGAGATTTCTAAACGAAATCAAAGATATGGTGATCTTAAAATTACCGTTCTGTTAATAAAACCTTTTTTCTTTTCAAAGACGGTGTTCGCTTTCCTAATTCGTCTTTTAAATATTTTAATAATACATAATTTAATTTTGGTAATTTAATTTTTTTTTTTTCTGTTATAAAAATAAAAAACTACAAAAAAAATTAAAATAATGCGATATAGGTGTAAAACAAGGTACCATTGCCGCTAGCGACATCTACAAAAAGCTTTGCCTGATACACCCCATTGACGGATTTCGGTTCACATAGAAAGTGGCGCTTAGACGGTAGGTACTAAATTTAATGTCTGTGGCTTAAACATAATAGATTAGTTATTAATTCAATCGATTAATTTAACATGTCGGCCATTGTTTCCAACAAGCAAACTACACAACTTTACTAAAAAAAAATTTGAATGTATTGTGTAACTTTATGTATAAATAAATACACAATATTATTTAATTTTCATGCGCAGTTAATTCGTTGCGGGCGTAAATATCAAATTTCTGATATAATAATAATAATAGATGGGTTAAACGTAATAATAATAAATATATAAAGTTGTCAGAATAAAAACATGGTTAGAAATTAAAGTTGGAAAAAGAATTCGTCTGTATACACAATCGACGTTCAATCATGGAATCGAGATTACTTCGAAACAGCGCCTTCCGTATCGATTCCAACAATGCCGGCTATAGGAGTTGATGATACCGAATTAGATTTGCTTTATTAAAATGCAAATTCGGTAACCAATAACTATAACAACTTGAGAAATTACTTCTGAAAGATACTATTGGAAACCATTTCATTGAGCATACATGATTGAGCGTATAATATTGTCTTACGTGGTGCGGTTGTACGAAGGCTTTTGAGAAAAACACTTTTTATTTTATATACATTTGTCATAGATTTACAACACCACCGTTCCCGTACCTCAAAGAGCACGTAAAGCTTTCGGTTCTTGTTTTACTAATACTAACTTGTGGAATCGTTAATAATATAAATATACAAAAAAGATGTACATAGGCGGGCATAATACCATGAAGGTATTTTCTACCAGCTAACCTTTGGGAGAGTGATGGATTTATATGATGGGTGCAGAGTCTGAGATTTTAATAAATTGACATTAAATTGACATCACACCCTCGCCAACCCAACTCGCGTGTGTAGGTTTAATTCTCCATAAATGTGTTCTGGAAGGACCATCTTCAACTCAGGAGGTCTAAATTCAAAATTCATTTATTGTTATAAATTATGTTTGTTTGTACATTTTTGTTTACAAAAGAGTTCTCACAATTTACCCCGGTACGGGGGTACAATGTTAATTGTGCTATTTAACTATTTGGTACCTACTTATTAACAATTTTACTAAATACACACCATTAAACATTATCATCATATGAAATATTTTAATTAAAAAAACTAAAAAATAACAAACAAATTAATTTAAAAATTGTCCAAATTAAAACTAAATAAAATATGATCCAAGTTTTTTATTAAGTTATAATTTCCTTAAAATATTTTTATCTACAGTAGATAGCATACCCTCAAAATTATATTTATGTCAGTTAGGGTTAGATTACATGTCAATAAATATTTTACTAAAGTACTATATTGTACGCAAATGTATTGCAAGTTATTGTATGTATATTTGTATATAAATACGTATGTATGTGTAAAGGTTAAAATAAAATTTTGTTAATATGAAATTCAGTGCGAGATTCTTTGTATAAATTAATGTTTTAAATATAATTATTTGTATAAATAAATGTTTTAAATTGTTACTATTATTTCATTCTTTTTCTACTATACGAATGAATATTCACATTAAAATTATTTTACCACTCAAAGTCGTTGTCACGTAAAACTTTCGCCCGTATACCGACTTTACAGGCAACCAATTTTTAGGAAAATTTACAGCCTCTACAATAATACAATAGAAATATAGTAACTTAAAGCCTTACAAATTTTCACTGATAGCATAAAGTTAGTAGTAAACACAGCAGATAAAACGTGTTAAAATAATACAATTCAAATACAAAGCCACCACCAATACAATTAAGAGAACAATTAAAGATTAAACCAGTAGAACTATTAAACAAAAACAAACAATTCCATCGAGAAAAAAAAAAAAAAAAAAATATATATATACAAATAATATCAAAAATATGGTTGTATAATTCCTGAAGACGCAAAGACACAAAACCAACGAAACACAATTAGTAGTGAAATAGACCTATCCAAACTTGATGTTAAATATAGTAAATATAGTAAACTGACACACAAAGCAAACAGTACAAAAACTGATGACAATTAGTTGATCTGGGACCGACGGCTTAACGTGCTCTCCTAAGCACGGGACGATGGTGTTGTAATCTGTAACAAATGTACGCTTGATAAGCGCATTTTCTTATTGGTACATTGGGGTTCGAACCCACCTCTTTACGATGTTAAGGAAGGCGTTCTTACAACCAAGCCACCACCGTATCAGGGGATACTTAAACCTGATAAACTTATCTGGAAAAAAACACCAGAACAATGTATAGGAAAGACAGGATATATACAACGCGTGGCATTGATCCAGGTCATGATTTGGATTTTTTTGTTAGTAAACTGTGTATTAATTGACTACCTAAGTCCTACAAGGTCGTCTTATTTATTAACAAATGTCTGTTAATATATTACATTACACACATGGAAGAGAAAAGCGTGTTTAATTAAGTTGTAATGTACAGAACTTGAATTTGATAGATGTCACTCTATCATAACCAATGATTGTACGTGTATACACCGTGGTATAACGTCATTAACACGAGTGCCGTCCATTATAACGGACAGGTCTGTACGCAAATGATATGCCCGCGCCCTAAATATGGCTAGCGTAACGTGTCCCCTTCCGCCATTAAGAAAAAACGCGCTTTAAGCATTGATGTAATTATGAATATCGTCATTGACACAGCCGCTTACAATCAGTTGTAATTGCAGAAATTTTACGCACATTACACTCTCATACTTACACACACATACAAAGTTTCAACTCAATAAAAACTCCTAGAACCGTCACTGATTCTATTTCAGAGCAAGTGAAGTAAGCGTTTCAATTCCACCATCTAGTGTTTGTTTTATGAATGTCCTTTAAAATTACTTACGTATTTGGCACGCAGATCTACATATCTACATACATACCTATCTTTCTTCAACTATTTCTACTCGATCATTTCGAAACACATTTTTTTTTTTTTTTTTTTTATACTAGCACGACATGTGACCCTGCGCCCACCTGATGGTAAGTGGCGCGCAGAGTCCATGAATGTTAGCAACTGGAATCAGACCCTTATATCCGACATCAGTCCCTAACACTATGCCGGCTTGACTAGATGCCTTTTCACACTTCGCTTGAAGGACTCCAGGTTATAGGAAAGTGGAAACACAGAGGCTGGAAGAGCATTCCACATCTTTATTGTGCGACAGATGTATGAGTCACCAAATTTATAGGTACGCGAAGGGATAGTGACTACGGTATGTGGGTGCATATTCTGACCTGTGCGTGTGGTTCGGTTGCGGAATGGGGAGGAAGGATTTAGGTTATAGAGCTCTTCAGAGCACTCACCATAGTATAGCCGGTAGAACACGCTCAGAGAAGCTACATCTCGGCGAAGCTGCAGGGATTCGAGAGTTCCAGATATAGTGGCATCGTCCACAATTCGAACAGCTCGCCTTTGTAGGACATTGAGAGCATCTGTGAGGTACTTGGCTGAACCATCCCAAAGGTGTGAACAGTATTCCACGCATGATCTGATCTGTGCTTTGTACAGCAACAGTCTGATTGATGGCGGGAAAAACCGCTTCACCTTGTTCAGTATTCCGAGCTTTTTTGACGCTGTTTTATGTATCAACACAATTTGATGATAAATGAATATCAAACGATCATTCTAAGAATGTCTGTGGCGCAATAAGCAAAGAATCGTGTAAATCTTGTTCGATCGATTCCCGATGGAATGCCTGGCGCCTCCGTGGTCTAGTGGTAACAAACGTTGCCGTGAACTCGGGAGGTCGTGGGTTCGATTCCCACCGGGGGCAAGTTGTACATTGTATAATTTGTCTCGGTCTGGGTGTTTATATGTATAATATGTATATATTAAAAAAAAAAAAAAAGTATAATATGTAGTTTATCAACCATCTAGTTTCCGTAACACAAGCTTACCGCTTACCACGGAAATTAAATGGCGCTGTGTGACCTGTCTGAAAAAAAATATATATATATATATAAATTGACCCTGAAACCCATCATTTACCCAAGTCTATTTTTATCTTTGACAGATTAGCTGCGGTAACTTCTAAGACAGGATGCCGCGCGCCGGCGCACTACTGCTGGCGCTTGCGGTCCTCGTGCTCAGCGAGTGGGCGCAGGCGACCTTCATTGACCCAGGTATATATTTACTGCTGGATATAGATCAAAGGCTCGCCTGCTCGCTTTTACTTCATCGCTCATTCCATCCTTCATCAGCCTGTGTGTCTACACTGTTTCTACTGCTGGAATGAAGAGCTGGAGTTAATGCACACCGAAAACAGAAAAGTATCAACCTATGATTTCAACAATTTGTGTGTCACTGTGATTTAATTTTTATTCATTGAATATAGTAGAGTATAGTTTAGGTTGTAAGGCAAAGCTTGTCTTTAAAATGACAAAAAATATAACGACGAATCGTTTCAACATCTCACAGGACTTTCGCTTTGACAAGTGGTAGGTATATTACTAAAAAATATTTATAATTTTAGGTGACGAGGACGTGGAGATGGAGCTGCCGGAGTACTCGGAGGATCCTGAGGCCTTGCAGATGTTGCAGGACGTTGGCAAGTAAGTGTTGATTTCTATTTCGTCATATTGTCTTTGTTTGCTTCTTTTTTTTATTTTTTGCTTTCTTATTAGAACTTTAAATCGAAAAATACAAGTTG
Organism: Tinea semifulvella; assembly: GCA_910589645.1. Taxonomy (NCBI): domain Eukaryota; kingdom Metazoa; phylum Arthropoda; class Insecta; order Lepidoptera; family Tineidae; genus Tinea; species Tinea semifulvella. The sequence goes on along the minus strand of OU342592.1, from coordinate 11,558,790 downwards.
ACAAATGCTGTGCTCAACTGTAAAAAGTTTATGTCCTAGATAAGTTTTCAAAACTGTGTAATAATCTAATGTTAAGTATATATACTGTTGTCTGAGTCTTAATAAATAAATAAATAAATATCACTAGACACGTATGCGGTGTGACTTCTGAAAGAAGTTTATCATTAAAACACAGTTCGATGCAATAACATGTCGACGACCAAACATTCAAAGAATAAAGTCTTTATTATCAAGTCACTAACACAATATTCTATAGTCATTGGCTGCCAAGCTTTGCTGCTTAGTCTTCCACTAGCAGGAGTAGAATCATTCAAAATAATTAAATTAATGACGTTTCATAAATGCCTGTAATAGGTTTATGTGAATAAAGATATTTTGACTTTGACTTTGCTTAAAAAGGTGAACTTAAAGCCTGAATGTAATGTAATGTTAACAACTGAAGGTGCAATTAAAGTAATAGTAACATTTTGATATTAATAATAATCTCTAAAAATTAAACATTACTTAGATAGTGTATTAATTATAATCCCAATAAACTAAATACTAATAAATATACAACATTGAACAACTAACAAAATTTTGTATAAGAAAATTAGAAAATGTGAATTGATTATTTATTATTGGGTTTGTCTTTATTCATCATTATTATATACGAGACCATGTATGTTATAGAGATATGGTACGGTATACCTAAGACATCAACAACCTGTATAGTAAAGTTAGCTAAACGTGGACTCTTATAATATGTCTCTCCTTATAATTTGTGGTGTCTGATTAGAAATCTAAAGGTAGTAGTAGAAAAAGCACTTTCTCATTTTAAGTTATATCCCTTTAATTTTGTTTTTTATTCTTAATTAGTTATTTCATTATGCTCCCAGTTATATTTAATTTAGGTTTATCCACTATTTCAATTGTTTTCTGCTCAGCGGAGATTAGACTCGCGGTAAAAAGCGTAGCTTGTCAAGGCTTGTAAATGCAATTGAAAGATTTGTTTTATTTTTTAACACGTACTTAGGCTAGTCTTCGATAATGTTATTTCAGACGTTCGTCGCTGATCTACGTTTTCAGGCGCGCCTGTATTCGTCGCGGCGGGAACTGCGACCACCGCCCGGGCGACTGCTGCCACTCGTCCTCCTGCCGCTGCAACCTCTGGGGCTCCAACTGCCGTTGTCAGCGCATGGGGCTCTTCCAGAAGTGGGGGTGAGCCCTTACTCACCACGCTCCTCTGAACCGGCGACCATCTCCCACCAGCCGACATGACCGCCGATCCATTGGAGTCAACAACTTTTGCGTTTAAAACGGATCCGTTGCGTTCTTAACTTAAATCTCTAATCATTTCTAACAACTTCGCTTATACTTCAACGCTCGTAGGTAATAAATAAAATATATCTTCGTAATTTAAACTTAGTATTAAAATGTTAATCTTAAACGTTAAATCGAGTATCCATCCTTTAAATTGTTTGTGCTTCGTCACAAAATTAAACATTTCGAATTGAACAAAAACAGGGACCTAAATTTAGTTTTGAAATATTTTTGGACCTATTGTACAAGACTAGAAATTACTTTGAACTATCATTGTTTTTGTTTTTACTTCCCGGTAAATTTTTAACTTCTATCTGATCGGTTGAGTGTCCGCCTACTTGGTTGGACAATTTCCCAGCCTTATTGTCCAATCAGTACGCCTGACATCGAGCTCGGCCGCTCAGACCTCGGAACTGCCTCCTGGAGACGCGCGCTTGTATCCTTTTGTTTTGATTTTTATTTGTTACAAGTGTCCCGACTCCCGAAGCGCAGTTCACCAGTTCTATCAAACATGTATGTAGAGTTAACTATACTATTAGTAGGCAATTGTAGCAACTAAATATTTGGTGGTAAACTTATGTCAATAGAGAGTAGTGAAAAAGTAGTTGATCTAAATGTATCTTTTAAAGCTAAATGTTATAGTGATATAAGAGCCTAACGACCTAAACTTGGTGAAGAACACTCTGGAAGCCTGGTACTGACCGATCGCCATTTGTATTTGCGATTGGCAACGGTAGACTAAAAGAGATTTAAATGTCATTGTATTTAATAACTGATGATAACGAATCTTTAATGTATTCAACCTCGGACAGGGGGTATATGGTATTGCAGCCTAGTAGTCATCTCTGTACGTAGCTTCTTGTAATGTATGTTTATAACGTGGGAAACACGATAATTGTATTAATATTGGAATATGAGACAATGGTAAATTATATGAATAAATGTTTATGGACAAAACTGTTTGTTTTATTTCATCATGACCGCCATAACCCCTAATGCCAACCCAGGTCTTCTCTGCTGGAAATGAACATATTTTTGGAGAATTCGGTTGAGTTATTTATTTTCGAAATATTTAACAGAAAAACTATTTCTCAGAAGTTTATCTAAACATAACTTTGTCTAAATTGGGTTTAAATGCTTTTATCCCTCTCGCTCGCACAATCTAACATTTTTAAAGATATTTAAAGACTGAGTGTACTTTTGAGAAATGTAGTCAATTAACTTTCTAGGAAATAAAATTAAAGACATTTTAGAGATTTTTTATGATAAATTTGTTTTAGTAAAATGGTATAAAATTATTATAATTCTTTTTGCAACTTTTCTTCGTCTTCAATTAGATATATAAAAGTAAAAATGGTTGCTACTAATTTATGGAACGATCTTCCTGTCATCATACGGCAAGCAACTACCAGGTCATCTTTTAAAAAACTGGTGTATTCACACTTCTTAAATAGCTCCTGACAGCGTTAGTAAGTAGTATATATGTATGTTTAGGTATAATAATGTGTATTATTAGTATGTAGTATATTGATATTATGATATATATGAAGATATATGATGTAAGTATATATCAATCCTATTAAATTAACCTTTATAATTATAGTATTATTATTATTTCTATGATTGCACCTAAAATTCTTCAAATTTGTCCCTAAGGTTTGGCTGTCAGAGAATGTCTTCGGGCATTAAGTCCGCCTTTGTACTTTGTGCAATAAAGTTTTTTAAATAAATAAATAAAAATATGTCTAAAATGACAGTAATTTTATTTCCCAGAAAGTTAATTTTATAGCAGTTTATAATTATCTTAAGACATGTTTAACATATGCTGATGGAATATTTGGATTAAATAACCAAAGTGACAAGCTAACTACCAATCACGTGGTATATTGATATATCTATATTGATCAGATATTATTTTAATTATCCTTCTCGCCTGAGTCAAAGTCATACACTTTGAAAATAATTGAAAATTTCGAATTGTGCGAGCGAGAGAGATGCAAAGCGTTAATCCATCTTAAACCAAAATCAATCTATTTGGTTTAGCGTAACGATTCTGAATGTAGCGTTGAAATGCTAAAGTTCTTCTAAATTAGCTTTAAAGAATAGTAACGTATCATCACGACCGTTTCCCTTACGGGGTGGTCAGAAACCACGCTTATAAATAAGCGGTTTCACACTTAGCCAACTTTACTATAGGCCAATCATGACAAGTGGCAAGCTCGTCGATGTCTCCAGCGTACCAAACTCGAGAAATATTAATAATAATATAATAATAAATATTTCGAGACAGGTCACACAGGGCCATCTAGTTTCCGTGTTAAGCTACGAGGCTTGTGTTACCGAAACTAGATGGTTGATAAACTACATATTATACTTTTTTTTAAATATATACATATTATACATATAAACACCCAGACCGAGACAATTTATACAATGTACAACTTGCCCCCGGTGGGAATCGAACCCACGACCTCCCGAGTTCACGGCAACGTTTGTTACCACTAGACCACGGAGGCGGTCATTAAATGTATTTATTTACATTAATAAATATTTTTGTGTCCCGACCAGGACTCGAACCCGGTACCTCCGAGTCTAAATCCACGGACTTAACCGCTAGACTACGGAGGCTTTTCTGTTAAATATTTCATATTCTCGTCCTTTCATAACCGTATTTTGTTATAAATTATTTATTAAATAAATATTTTTAGGTTAAAAACAATAATATTATTTATAAATGGACACGTTCCTCCAACAAATGTTTATTACGAAATACGAAGTTTCTTTGCAACTTTCTTTCACAGATCATCGATTATGTTCGCATTATCTTTTCCTTAGTTAATTATGATCTCGTTTAAGTAGTTATCTTCTTTATCCCTTTGTTTAGCTGTGTCCACATATATATCATATTTTATATTATATTTTTTGTTTGCTTAGCACTCTGTCTCAAATAAGTTTCAATTCCCCAAAGGTTATATTTATTATTAAATACTTTATTACACTTTACTTAAAAGTATGTGTACAAAGGCGAACCTAAAACCATTTCGTCTTTTTTACCAGCTAACCTTTGGGAGGGTGAGACAGTATAAATATGTGGAGTGCAATTCTAATCAATAAACTACATAAATAGTATGTATACATAGACTACATAAATACTCATCAATATATACTTATTATAGTAGATATACATATATGAAGATAATATATTATTAGGAAGTAGAAATTTATGGAATTAAAATATATTGTTCTGCTTGTTTAAAAAGAAAGTATTAAGTAGGTTTTTTAAAGATGTGACAGACAGACTACAGCTTCCGCATCTTCATTTTATTGTGGTCAAAGTAATACCCACTGGGTACAGACTGAGACAGATGTAAGTATCTCCAAATTTATATGTACGCGTATGGATATAAGCTACGGTATAGGAGTGCATATTTTGGCCTGTGCGTGTGGTTCGGTTGCGGAATAAAGAAGAAAGGATAAGGCTGTGGAGCTCTTCAGAACACTCACGTACTTTGCAGAACACGCTAAGGGAGGCCACATCTCGGCAAAGTTGCAGCGAATCGAGTCTTAGGCAAACTATTAACTGATATTTCAAAAACTTTATAAATCAGGATTAGTCAAATGATACATATACTACAAGGAGAGCCCTTGCAGGTTCGACACAAGAAAACAACTTTGTATTTTATACAATAATCTTTATTTTTTCTAATTTTATCAAAAGAGATACGTCGGTCGAGAAATGACAAGAGAGAGAGAGACCAGACGAAAAAAAGTGTTGCCAGGTTTTTCTGGCTAAAAAATGTTCGTTCCGAACACATATGTGGACCCAGTTTGATGTTTATTTGTTGGTCAAGTTTCCTTATATTATAAGTGTTGCTAGTTTATCTTCATTATGAACTACTTTTAGTAGTTTATCTTGGTTATCGATGTATAAAGAACAATAATGAACATGGTAACTTACAGATGATTAACTTTATTATTTCTAAGTAACAAATGAGCGAATATGGTACGCTTTCTTTAGAATCCAATTAAAAGTGCGGTTTGAATTTCGTCATGAAATAAATTATTGTGTCCCGATTAGGAATCAAAACCAGCGTTTAAATTTGCGGCCGTATATATGTTTGTAGGTATATAAATAGACGACTTAAATAAAGGAATCCACTTGTGGCGAGAGGCTCTATACTGAGCTGCTAACTAGGTAGGGATTCTGCTGCAGGTCATCGTTTTTTTTTTATTATGGTAGCATGACATGTGACCTTGCGCCCGCCTGATCGTAAGTGGCGCGCAATGTTCATGAATGTTTCAATAAAAAAATATGTAAATAGATAGGAAGGTAACAATGTTATCTATTCAATAAAACAACAATTCGAAGCTAATAAGTGTATTTTATTCCCTACTAACTTTTTTATTTATTTTATTTACAAAACAGTCATAAGGCAACATACATACATATCTTTACGTCAAATCCCTTGCGGGGTAGGCAGAGACAATTGAGCGCCACTTGTCACGATCACGACATACCTCTTTCGCTTCTTCGACATTCATCAACCTCTTCATACATGCCCTCTTGTTTCGATGGCTTTTTAATTCACCTTCAGCTAATGTTTTATTTATTTGATCATGATAGGCAAGTCTTGGTCTGCCAGGGCCTCTTTTACCCACAACTTTCGCATTATATATCTGGTTCGTCAATCTCTCTTCGCTCATCCTTTCGACATGCCCGAACCATCGGAGCATGCCTTTCTTTATTTTTGTACCTATGCTTTCTTTTATACCCTTTTGCGTATTTCGTTATTACGTATACGGTCCATCAAAGTTACGCCGCATATCCGACGTAAAGACCTCATTTCTCATGCGTATTCTGACATATCCACGTCTCGCTTCCATACAACAATACAATGTTTAAATAAATGATTAAAACGCATACAATGTTAGGAACTGGAATCGGACACATAGGTCCCTAACACTATGCCGGCAAAAACTACAAAAACTGCTCATTGCTTAGCTATTCTATACTTTAATAAAGTTATAATAAGAAATTAGGAACTTAATTTATCATCTAATACTTTTGTTGGTAGTTAAATTTCAGAAATGTCAGGGCGTTCAAGCTGGTGTCTTTTAGACAAAATCGTCATCACAGCCCCTAGAGTTTCAGACCTCCACTGCTGGAGATGGGCCTTCCAGAAGTTTCTTGAGAGTTTGGCCTACACTCGCCAAGTTGGCCAGACGGGTTGGCGATGATCTCATGTCAAGTTAATATTAGTGCAACCGGACCCGACGGCCTAACGTGCTCTCCGAGGCATGGAAGTTGATGTGGTAAATCTATGATAAATGTACGTAAGAAAAGTGTATTTCTCATTGGTACATGCCGGGTTTTTGAACTGACCTTTGTAAGATTTAATGAGAAGTGTTCTTACAACTGAGCTACTACCGCTTGCAAATATAAGAAACTGCTAAAAATGCGGGTTCAGTTTCGACACTAGTAGGCGGCAAAACTAGTAGAACAAAAAATGCGCGGTGATGGTGCGGTTGTAAGAACGCTTACGGTTAAATCCTACAAAGGTCGGTTCAAACCACCCTCAAATGAGAAATACACTTTTCTTACGTACATTTGTCATAGATTTACAACACCACCGTTGCCGTACCTCGGAGAGCACGTTAAGCCGTCGGTCCCGGTTCCACTAAAACCCAACTTGTGAAATCGTTAATAAATTGTCTTAAAAAATTGACATCATATCCTCGCCAAGCCGTCTGGCCAGCGGGCGAGTGTAGGCCAAATGCTCCAGCAGTGAAGGTCTAGGACGCTGTGATTGAGGGGCTGTAATGAATTAATGAGGCGGTATTGTTTTTAAATATTGAAAGCACATGGTAAGATTTTATTGTTTTCTATCGCCGACGTTTTCTAAAACTGCTATTTCGACTCTTATCAAACTTTCCAAATGAATACTGTTTGATTTCCTTTTCATTATAAGACTTCTTTAAATTTCTGTAGTGTTTGTTTCATACTACGAGTATTCACGAATTCCGATATTACAAACAATATTGAAATATGTCGGTATCACAGATTTAAACAAAAACTGGAATTCGAGATCTCAAGCCGCGCCGCCGCGCCGCTCGGAGCGCCTAGCCGATCCAACGGTGGTATTGGCTTAGAGGTGGTGTCGCTGTGATCCTATTTATTTATTAGATCTCCAACAAGATGTACACCAATTCATTACAACATAATAAGAATAATATGGCGCTAAGTGCCACCTTAATTATAGGAGATTACAGCATTCAAATTAGAGTATATATACATACATACATACATATCTTCACGCCAAATCCCTTGCGGGGTAGGCAGAGACAATTGAGCGCCACTTGTCACGGTCACGACATACCTCTTTCGCTTCTTCGACATTCATCAACCTCTTCATACATGCCCTTTTGTTTCGATGGCTTTTCAACGCACCTTCAGCTATTGTTTTATTAATTTGGTCGTAATATGTGAGTCTAGGTCTGCCAGGGCCTCTTTTACCCACGACTTTCGCATTATATATCTGGTTCGTCAATCTCTCTGCATTCATCCTTTCAACATGCCCGAACCATCGTAGCATGCCTTTCCTTATTTTTGTCCCTATGCTTTCTTTCATACCTACCCTTTTTCGTATTTCGTCATTACGTATGCGGTCCGTCAAAGTGACGCCGCATATCCGACGCAACGATCTCATTTCTACTGCATTAACTCTACTCTCATGCGTATTCTGACATATCCACGTCTCGTTTCCATACATAAGTGTTGGTACCAGCATGGCATTGTGTATGGCGAGTCGAGCTTTGTCACTGACATTCCGACTGGCGATCAGTGATTTTAATATAAATTAGATTAAGTTCAATTGTTAAAAAATCTATGTAAGGCAATAAAATTTTATAAAGTAATAATTTATATAAACATAATAATACTTAAAAATATAATTAAAAATAAAATTTTAAATAAAAATACAATTAATAATTACACATTAAAATACCCTAACAATTAATAATTACACAATAAAATACCCTAATAACTAATAATTACACAATAAAATACCCTAACAATTAATAATTAAAATAATAATTATTGACCAAAACTGCTGACTTCTATTTGTTTTAAGCACTTTTTATAGCATATTTTACACTACTACTACACTATTTTGACAATCTAACATTTGCGCTTAAAGGAATAGACTGCCGCCGCGTTTACCGTCTAAATTACAAAATATATAATATTAAAGAAGATATCGTGATTGGAAAAATAAACTTGAAAAGAAAAATGGAATCAATGAATTGGGATTTTCGGAGACAAAGAAATAAGTAAAATTTTATTACTCCAATTAGATTAAGTTGAGAAAATCCGGATATTGGAACCAGAGAAATTTCATTTCATTGAAACCAAAGCGTAGAGTTTATTTTAAGGATAGTCTCGATTTTATCGTCATCAGCCTGTGTCTCTCCACTGCAGCATGCTGGCCTCTTCCAAGGCTCGCCACTACACGTGGCCTTTTGCAACCCTCATCCTCCACCAGCGACCTTCTTTAGGTCATCCGTCCATCTCACGGCGTCTTCTAGAACCCGTTTTCTTCATCGGTTTTGCGGCAGATGTGTCGGGCCATTACCACTTCAGCTTGATAATTTTGAATGTTATACTATATATATATATATATTATAGTGAGGGCAGTTTATACAATCAAAATTAATATTTTTTTCCCAAATAAGTTGTACCTATGGACAAGCAGTAGCATTCGTTATAATAATATATTATGATATCTGTGAATCGATTATGATACACTTCCGTGGAAATTATTAAATGTAGTTAATTTCCTTGGAATCCAGACTTAAGCCTCTTGCACACAGACGTGGCCTGTTATGTAGTATGGAACTCCAAGGAACTATTGAAACCCATGCTCGGATGGCACGCCCACTTCCGCGTCTCGGTGTGTATGCAGCACCTCTGCAGGCGTATAATAAATAAATAAATAAAAATCATTTATTTCAGACTAAAATTTGTCCATAGTGTTAGTAATAATCCAATGACTTAAGACTATGTTGGTAACAATACAAAATAATAATAAAGCTTAGACTCATGTCCACTGCCATGTCTGTCGTGTGCCATTTTGGGCAAGTGTCAGTATAATTGCCAGACATCCCTGCAGTAAAAACCCTATCATATCATAGCTCTAAATGATTTTTGGGTATAGCGAGCACATATAGGGTGCACGTGTACAATGATGTGTATGTAGCCGTTTCCTTGTTGTAGAAGAAACCGGCGACTTGGAATAATTGGTCTTCGGCTAGGGGGACCATTATTCGACCGTCTTGGACATCATAAGCTATTCTGTTCCAAAAGTGCTATATTATAACAATAAGGACATTTAATATTTTCTTTATAAGTCTATGGGCGGTTCGAGTACCTATATATCTAACTTCTTTCTTTAATTAATCAATCGTGATGATTTGAAACTTTTCCTCTTAATGTATTTTCATTGTTCCGACTTTTATCTATTTGCCCTTTTATTCGTCTTAATGAGAAAAAGTTTTTAATTCATCATCTCCTTTTTTTCCTATTTATAAGTAATTTAAGGATCTACTTATATTTATTATAAACTAGCTGACCCGGCAAACTTCGTACCTCCTAACAGTCAATGATTGTCGTGTTACTTATTAGCTGAACTAAATTTATCATTCTATGGAAGTAATACAATAAATATAACATATTCAGTACTTTATTAGGATAATATCACAAAAAAAAAAGTACATTAATAACTATATGATGAGCAACGACTAAGTAACTATATATACCCGTATAATAAGAGCGATGGGGAGTTTTAGGCTCCCGCTTGGTACCCTCGGTCGGTATGCCCCATAAATCAGCGCTGATGCGCGCCACCTATCGGACAACAGTAGTACTATGTCAGTAACCTTTGCCGATGTTCAAACAACATATTCCCAAAGTTTCATCCCGATCGGTCAATTAAAAATACATAGGAAACATACATACATACTCTACCTTGTAGTATTATTTCAAATTACATCTCACGAAATAGGTTACTTTGAGTAAAGCTATAATAACTAATAATTAATATTCCTTGATAGTAGTTTGTATTCGAATTTGTATTTATTATTCAAAATTAAATTAAGTTTAGTTACGATGTCTATTATAATTATATTACGTTTACAAACAGTGTTTTGAGACGGCTGCCTTTGGCTCATATTAAGTAGTTATTAATGTATATACTTAAAAGTTTATTTTGTGAATAATCTGGTTGAATTACTTAGTGGTATTAATACGGCTACTACAGAAAAAGAATCAGAAACAGAGTTTGTGTGGGATGAAGGAATAGCAAGAATAGAGTTCGGAGAATGGGGTGTATCAGGCAAAGCTTATTGTAGATGTCGCTAGCGTCAATGGTACCTTATTTTACACCTATATCGCATCATTTTTTAAATGTGTTCGTGGTTTTATATGTTTATAACAGAAAAATGTATTTTAAATTAACGTTACCTACCTTAAAAGACGAATTTAAAAACACACACCCCGTCTTAAAAAATAAAAAAAGGTTTTATTAATATCTGAAATCTTTGATTTCGCTTGGAAATCGCGATTTGTACACTTAAAAGCTGCTCACTTCGGCATAATATTCAGAAAATAATAAATTTCGTAATAAAAATACAAGATTTCTATGCAACTGACAGTTCTATTAGATACCATCTATCATGCGCCATCTATCGTGATAAAAAGTTAGTAATACACGCCATACTCTCATGAATTTCATTCATTTTTCATTCTTAGCTCCTAAGAAAGAAAAAATGATTTTTTGAATATGTAGGTGAAGTGGTTCATAGAGGACAGAGCAAAGTGGGCAGAGAATTATTAAATTACGGCGAAACCGTATAGGTAACCACTTAAATCTTGCACAGAACTGAGAAACGTGGTCGTACTTACGCAATCCAAAAATGAATCGAATGCATGAATTAAGCAGCCGATCCAAGTTGTTGTCCTCACATCCCCGTTATCAAAAGGAGGAAGTAGAAGAGACTGGGTAAATGTGATTTTAGATATAATATATATATAATAAATATTATAAATAAATATTTCCATTAGTGACCTACACAGCGCCATCTAGTTTCCGTGGTAAGCTACGAGGCTTGTGTTACGGAAACTAGATGGTTGATAAACTACATATTATACTTTTTTTTTTTTCGTAAATATATACTTATTATACATATAAACACCCAGACCGAGACAAATTATACAATGTACAACTTGCCCCCGGTGGGAATCGAACTACTATTATATTATATATATTACCTGTAAATTGTTACAGAGCAAATATTTTTACATTATAATCTAGAAGAATAATAAAGAACTACGTAATTTTTATTTTTATTATATGGTAATCTCATCTCAAGTTACCATGCAGAGAAGCTTTCCTAAAAATATAGCCACTCATACTGAGCCTAATATATAGGTAGCGAAAGTTGGACAATCGCGCAAACGTTGACTTATGTAAATCTTTCTCTCTCTATTTCGTCTCTCAGCTTTTGGTGAGATCAATTATTAGTACCACTCCCCAGTCTTTAGGTATTTATCACGGCCTTACTTACGAGTATCATGCAGTAGTGTTTTGTTATTCGGATAATGATTTTTATCTTAAAAAAAAAGTGTCTCTTTTTATTCCTAAAAGAGGTTCTACCCACCTGAATAGTAGTAGTGATACCTGAAAATAAAAACTGTTTTGACAATTACACGCGGTATATATTAACTTTTATTATCCCCAAGGTTAGCTGGCATATAATGCCTTATGGCGTTACGTTACGTACTAGATTTTTAAGTCACACATTAGTAAATTTGAAATAAATAAATGTTACTCTAAAAAGTTTGTCGGAATGAGTGATTTTTTTATTTTAATATTATCAAATATATATAGAAGTAAAGTATCTCTTCTTTATTCTCTAAAGCGCGGTGGTGGCCCGGTTGTAAGAACGCGTACCTTAAATCTTACAAAGGTCGGTTCAAACCCCGGCATGTACCAATGAGAAATACACTTTTCTTACGTACATTTGTCATAGATTTACAACCTCGGAGAGCACGTTAAGCCGTCGGCCCCGGTTCCACTAATGCCAACTTGTGGAATCGTTAATAAATTGTCATAAAAAATTGACATCATATCCTCGCCAAGCCGTCTGGCCAGCGTGGCGAGTGTAGGCCAAATTCTCCAGTTCTGGAAGGCCCATCTCCGCAGTGGAGGTCTAGGACGCTGTGTTCTAGGGGTTGTAATGAATGAAAAAAAAAATCTTTTCTGGGTGGTTTTCTTCATTTTTATTTTAAAGAAGCGGGTTCACATTTTGCTAACTTTACTTTAGGCCCACCATGATAAGTGCAAAGCTTGTCGATGTTTTTAGCGTACTAAATTAAAAAAATATCACAAATAATTTAAATTAATTATTGTGTCTCGACCAGGCATCGATCTGCTAGACCACAGAGGCAGTCTACAACTTTAGTCAAGCAAAACACTTCTTTTAAGTTTTAGTTATTGTTGAGTTATTAGTTGATACTACACACACAGGTCAGAATATGTACCCACATACCGTAGTCACCATCCCTTCGCGTACATATAAATTTGGGTACTCATACATCTGTCGTCCGATAAAGATGTGGAATGCTCTTCCAGCCTCTGTGGTTCCACTTTCCTATAACTTGGAGTCCTTCAAGCGAAGTGTGAAAAAACATCTAGTCAAGCCGGCATAGTGTTGGGGACTGATGTCGGTCATGAGTGTCTGACTTCAGTTGCTAACATTCATGGACCTTGCGCGCTACTTACCATCAGGTGGGCCCAAGGTCACATGTCGTGCTAGTATAAAAAAATACTAGTTAATAAAAAAGCTATAATTAAATGAAAATTTTTTGGTTATTCTCTAAAATGTTGAGCGCACCTGCATTGTCTGATGACATTAGTATCAGTTCTCGTGGAATAGAGTTTAGGACGTGAACGAGAAATGAAGCAGAACTAAACTTCTTCAATTCTAGATTTAGCACGGAAATTCCCAACTCTTATTTAACGAAGCGTGCAGTTCTTTAAATATTCACCGAATCGTATATTTCCATTTCGTTTGTTTCGTATTAAATCAACAATCTGCTCAATAAAAAAATGGTGTCATCGCATTATTTAAATAGTTCATAAGTTATTTAATGGTATCAATACATTTATGGAACGAGCTTCCAAGACGGCATTAACGGAATCATACAGTATTTGGTTGGGTAGGGAGAGAAGTAGAATGGTGGATGGTGAGCGTATTATCGCGCAATAGAAAAAAAAGGAGGCCTCCTTTTCTTAAACCAGCCAATTGTCGGTCGCAAGCCCGAGACACCATTCTTCTCATCTCTTACCCACACACGATGGACCCGGCACCCGCACGGTGAATCCATGGAATGCTTAGAAATTTGTCTTCTGTAGTATATGTATTATTAGTATTTAATATATCATAGTTATTAGTATGTATAAATAAATATAAATAAATATTTCCAGACAGGTCACACAGCGCCATCTAGTTTCCGTGGTAAGCTACGAGGCTTGTGTTACGGAAACTAGATGGTTGATAAACTACATTTTATACTTTTTTTTTTGTAAATATATACATATTTTACATATAAACACCCAGACCAAGACAAATTATACAATGTACAACTTGCCCCCGCAATGTATTTTAGTAATATTTTATTTATTATTATTATATATAAATATTTGCACGTACCTTACATTTGAAATGGTCCACATTGTCCCTAAGGTTGGCTGTCAAATAATGTCTAGCGGCATTAAGTTGTATAACGTGCAATAAAGTTTAAAAAAAAAAAAGTACAGATATATTGTTTTAAAGCTTCAGCCGGCATCATCACGCCCCTGAAGCACGAGACCTAGACCTGAAAATTAAGCTCCTTTCATTAGGACTAGCTCGTACTATTACTACTACTGTTATTAAAACGAGAACAGACCTTTGTCTCTTCAGGACAGTGGAGTTGTCCAGGCCCGGATGGCTAATAGGCCTGGATTTATTTATTTATTTAAAAACTCAATTGCACTTTGTACAAATGCCGCTAGGCATTCCCTGACAGCCAAACCTTTGTGTATATTAATATATACATACCAATATGACCGCCTCCGTGGTCTACTGGTAACAAACGTTGCCGTGAACTCAGGAGGTCGTGGGTTCAATTCCCACCGGGGGCAAGTTGTACATTGTATAATTTGTCTCGGTCTGGGTGTTTATATGTATAATATGTATATAATTACAAAAAAAAAGTATAATATGTAGTATATCAACCATCTACTTTCTGTAACACAAGCCTCGTAGCTTACCACGAAAACTAGATGGCGATGTACATATACTAAATATACAAATAAACCACTTACACGATGAAGGAAGTAATACAGAAATAATATTGTTGTTGCTGCAAAAGAAAATCGAAAAAAAATATATGAAAAAAAAATCTTGAATTAAAAACTGAAAATAAATAAATAAATAAAAAGTTAAATTAAGAAACCCAAGTGTTCAATTTAGTATCTTGTCAATCTAACTGTTTCAACTTGTCCATTTTTTATTATATTCATTTCCTTCATCGTGTAAGTTGTTTATTAATTTTTCATATACACGAGACGACGCGACGGCGTGACCGTATGCATTGAAACTTGTACGAGTATTATGTTTCTTGAACGCCCCGGCCGGGCGGCGCGGGGCGACAACCTCGCTCGAATCTCAAGGATATTTTTTTACGTAAGTCAAAGTCCGCGCAATCGTCGACCTTTTGCTACCTACTTGATAACGCTCGGTATGTGTGGCGAAAATATTTTTAGGAAAACTTCTCTGCACCGTAACTTAAGATTTTATTACTAATTATTTATTTTTTAAATACGTTCGTTCTTTATTTTTATTTTAGATTATAATATAAAAATATTTGATCTTTAATACATTATATAAGTATGAGGCGTGGTGGTGGCTCGGTTGTAAGAACGCGTTCCAGCCGGCATGTACCAATGAGAAATACACTTTTCTTACGTACGAAACCACCGTTCCCGTGCCTCGGAGAGCACGTTAAGCCGTCGGTCCCGGTTCCACTAATACTAACTTGTGGAATCGTTAATAAATAGTCATTAAAAATTGACATCATATCCTCGCCAAGCCGTCTGGCCAGCAGTGGAAGTCTGGGACGCTGTGTTCTGGGGGCTGTAATGATGATACATTATATATAGAAATTACACTGTCAAGGCATTGCACATTCAGTGAGCCGTGCGTGTGTGTGTAATGCTCGGCATTGACGGTCAGTTTTTCGCGTCTAACCAGACGTATAACTGTGGCTTAACCGGCTCTTCAGTTTACGACCGGCCGACTGTTTGAAGGACGTGTACTACCTATTAGTGTCGAGAAAAAAAATAGGCGGGAAGTTTTAACTTCTTATTGGCGGGACATTTATATATATTTTTTACTTTTTACTAATTAGACGATTTTTAATAATTGATCAATTTATTAATTTCGATAGTAACTATGAAAACAATCCATTATAGCGGGCGCTGCGAGCGAACTGACGCGATTGGATTGCAGATCACACGCTCACGATCAGTTTGGATGTAGGTTTGGTTGGATGTGGGTGGGGATTACGGTAGTCACGGAAAAATTCGTGGCGCGTCGTTTTTACGTCTGGTTTGACGCCTAAACTGACCGTCAATGTCCTACTTAACACTGCTTATGGATTGAAATCTAAACGATATTAATAATTGAATTAGTTGTGATCTAATCGGTAGGTACCTAAACTAAAATATGTAAAGTTATATTAGTTGAACATCATATAAACCTATAAAGGAATTAATACTCGGTCCCTCGAAATTCGTCGAACCTCTGACATTCCTTCTCAGTGGTTTTAATACAAAGCCGCATTTCGTCATTACAGTCCTTGAACTTGAGAATAAACTACTTAGAACTAACTCTCATTTCACACTTCCTAAGGTTGACTGACAGAAAGTGACATTAAAATTTTACATTAAGCTAGCTATCCATATCCATACTAATATTACGACTATGAGCTTTATTTGTGTATCTGTATGTGTATTTGTCTCTCCTCCTCGCTTATATTATTGAACCGATTTCGATGAAATTTTGGCAGAATTGTTCTTTGAAACCCTGAGACGAACATAGGCATGATTTCATCATTTGGCCACGACATATGACCCCACACCCATATACTGTCTAAAAGTAAAGTATTATAACGACCGTATTCCAAGCGAGGTGGTTCAAACTCAGTTTTTTTTTTTTTATTTAGCCAACTTTGATATAAACTCATTATAACTATTGGCAAGCTCGTCGATGTCTCTATCGTACTAAACCCGAAAAATATCACAAATAAATTATTGTGTCTTGAACCTGGTTACGCTATGCAGTACGCTAGAGATATCGACGAGTTTGTCATGATGGTTCTATAGTAAAAATGGCTAAATTTGAATCCGCTTCTTTCAAAGCGTAGTTACTGACCACCCCGAAATGGATACTGTTGGGATGATTTCTTTTACGTCCATGTTTCTAAACTTATATTGATGAAAATAAAATGATCTTTGAAATTCAGGAAAAAAAATGACAGTAAATAAGGCATTAAACTCGCCTATGTACCTAATTTTAAGTTTTGGTGCAATAAAGAATGTAAAATAAATAAAATAAATGAATATGTGGTATTTAAGACATAAAAAACTAAATACATATGTATCCCTACGTATTTATAAGACATACAAAATCAAAATACCTACGGTTTTTCTTACCACTAAAACACGGGCAACGCCGACAGGTCAAAACGCTTTATAATGTTTGATTTTTTTCTTTTTTTTTAATAAATAATTTAGCTAACGTTTAATAAAACCTGTAAAACATAGTATCGCCGCTTCATCTCCAGTGTGCCACAACCGAACAAATATACATAAATACATACATAGGCTAATAAAAACATAACCCTTCTATGCGTCGCGTAGTAGTGTAAAAACTCGTAGAAAATGTCAGCGGCATAATTATCGTTGTCATTTCATTGCTTGAGCTTTCCTTCTATGTATTCTACTTCTATGATCTTATGCCTGTCACTGGGTGTCCCATTGTGCGGCAAGATTGACACGTCAACAGAATAGGACAAAACACTGAAATTCATGAGATAGAGAACAATAGCCCTTCTCGGAGGCCGAGATGTATAGTATGTTTGAACTTTGCCAGGTACTTATTTGAAACAAAAGGCATTTATTTTATATTAAAATAAATTTATAATTTTAAATAATATATTCACAAAAGAATCTACGACGCCGTCTTACTCTTTACGTCTGATTTCGCCTGTATTCTACAAATGACTTTTTTAAATAAAAATAAAAATTTAATATTGACATTGTATAGGTATTTAGATTAAAGTTTTGACATTATATAAATTATTACATACCTAAGTACCCTTAAATGTACTCGTGTATGCTGATATCAAGTCATACCTACATTGCATTCTGAAGCTCAGTGAGATATTATCATCATAAAGCCGTAAATAATAATATTAATTTATGACTGATGCCAATAAAATCAAATCAAAATAGTTTATTTGCTTTGGTTCGCTTAAAACAACTTGGATACTGTCAGAACTAATAAAATCAATACAATTATTAAAACATATGTACTAAACAAAGTGGTAATTTGCGACAAATTTTTTTTTTAGTTCGCGACTATTCATTGCGCGTCAAAACAGTGCACCGTGAAGAGTGACTCATTGCTACCTGCATTTATTTAAATACCTATCTATTTTGAAATGGAAACTTGTTTTTTGTCTCGCAATCAATGAATGACAGATCTCTTATAATACTCGTACAATGTGAGTATGTGAATATTGTGCTTAACGATATGATAAACTAGTGGGTATATTATATTATTGTTTTAGTAAATTAATAAATACAATAAAAATAATTTATCTAAATATTTACTTATATGTAGGTACATATAATACTAACTAAAATACTAACATACTAACCTTAATAGAATTCTATTATTGTTTTTTTGTAATTGATTTGATTGTTACTAGTAGCAGAGTGAGGGCCCAACAACATTAACTTTTTAAATATATCAAGTAAGCCTTGACTTATACTATTATCGTTGAAAAAACCTATGTGCCTGAATAGTTCTTAAATAATATATATAAGTTAGTTGTGTAGACCGCACGATTTGTCAATTCCGCCTTGCCCTGAACTTTAAAAAAAAATTGAGTATGACATAAGGTGAAATTAGACTTGTAACATATATTGAACGACTCTGCTGCAAGACCGCTTTCATTATATAGTGTCAACTAGCTGTCCCCTATAATACCAGGGCAACCTTAGTATAGGGGACAGAAGTCTATTAAATTAAGCATGTACAACAATGTAATTTTTATTTTTTTGTTCAATATGTATATTTTATTTTGTGTCAATAAACTATTATTATTAATAATGGTTGGCCCATAAACAGGTACTAATCCATATCTATGTATGTTAGGCACAACATTACTACTACAAGCAAGTAAAACTAACTAACTTAGAAACTACTTAAATAAGATCGTGGCTGTAAAGAGTCCGTGTCAATTTACATTCTAAATAATAAAAATAATAGCTAGTGTTTTATAAGGCTGTAATTGTGTGCGTCTATAATAGCGCTATCTAATCGAATAGCAGAACTAGGTCCTTCAAGGATGTTACGTGTATTTTTATTTAAAACACAAAGTATATTTGTTGACTTAACGTTTACTTACGCGAATAAACTGACCCGAGTTCTCTTGTCCAAGTAGAACGCGTTTTACACTTCCGATTTCATGCAGGTCGGCATATTGTCCGTGAAACAACAAAATAATCAATTTCAAAGTCACGTCGAACACGACCATGATGCAATGACTGTCATACACTAATTCATGCTGTACCGATTGCTCTAGCTTTGATTTTCATTCTGTCTTGTAATAGATTGAATGTCGTTGAATATAATAAATTATAAAAAGTCCAAAAAATTGTTCAACGTAAGCATGCTAGGCAAACTGTAAGCACGCTTCATAGATTCCAACCTAAGCGTTTTTATGGGTGTTTTCCTGAAGGACATAACCTAATGTGGTTATTTCTTTTTTGCGTGTTGCTCGAACATTTTCTTCTTCTTCTAACTAATAAACTTGATGTCTGCTTTTGAGGTCTAGCAGTTAACACAATAGATTTATACGCGGAGTAACCGGGTTTGATTCCTGCAGCCGAATTCTTGTTCTTTAGCCGCAACCATTATACTCTTTAATACTCGTATTTCTAAGATCTTCCTAAATTTACATTATTTATTTTTCACTGACGAAAACTCGATCCTAGATCGCCACCGCATCTGACTAGAAAATTCTCATAGATACATTTAAACATCATTATAGGATCCCAGATGAACTAGCTGTATCAGCCTATAGTCCAGTCATCTTAATTATTTCTCGGAACTTAAAACAAATTATTCTTATTGAACTTATAGTTTCGTGGAAATCAAATATATCAAAAGACCACAACATGAAGTCGAACAAATATTAAGATCTCACATAAATGACTAGGAATGGGTTTAAAACTCTGCTTTACGCAGTTGAAGTTGGTGCGAGAGCAATTGATACTGCTGCCATCAATACATGTATGTAACGAGCCTCCAAGACGGCATTAGCCGAATCATACAGTATTTGGTTGGGTAGGGAGAGAAGCAGAACAGTGGATGGTACGCGTAAGTTGACTTAACGATCGTGATGATACATTCTCTCTTAACCAACTTGATGTCTTTCTTGAATACATCTTTTATTCAGAACTGCCTTTTCTCGCACACAATCTTTAGGCTGTTTATTTACCAGTTTTTGTTTTCGACGTATCTACTATTTTAACATTCGAACGTTTATAGTAAATAATAGACAGCCACCGCAGATATAATCGTTATTTGAACAAAAAAAGTCAGTTATTTAGCTTAGTTTTAGCGATTTTTTTTAATAGGAAAAATAGTGGATAGACTTTTAATTCGATTTTGGAAAATATTAACCAATAGCGTAAAGGTTTACGCATATAAGTATGTGCAACTGTAGACTACTGTACTATTACAAGCGACACAATAATACAATAAAACATTAACTACTGGATAACTTAAACTTGTAGCTGAGAAAGCGTGTAAAAGAGATTGCCCAAAACCAGGCCCCAACTTTGTTGGAGAGTGCCTCTAACATCTCATTTACCTTAGCATTAAAATATATATTAATTAAAATGGTCAGGATTTATGTATGAAATAGTTACAAAACACTATTTATACGATTAGGTTCTTTATTATGATCAGTTACATTATTACAGATAAAACACTGGATTTCAAATTGGCTATTTTTGGCTATTGACTATCGTCAATTGTCGTTATGCAAGGGTAAATTAATAAAATTAATTACAGATTATGAAATCACAATATATTAACTATAAAATAAAAAAGAAATCATTATGAAACGAGATCATTTTTTGGGCCCATTTCTCTAAGAAAAATGGGCATTCTCATTTCCTCTGAATCTGCTCGATGTTATGTGTATAGATGTTGGTAGAGCCGGCTCCAAACCTGACAAGCATACTCCAGATGACTTCGAACATACGCGCAATACATTGTTAGCTGTGATTATAATTAAAAATACATTGTTATCAGGTTTAGCTTGCTATCGTGTATTACGCCTAGATATTTTGTCTCTGTCACTGATGAAATCATTTCACCGTTAATTTAATAACCCGTTTTTTTTTGTTAATTAATACAATATTAATATATAATTATTACAAAAAATACAAACGGAACTTGTCAGGCGCGCGGGTTGTGTAAAAACACATTGATAGCGACAAGATAGGAAGTCTATTTTGGATATACTAAAACCATAATGTGTTATTGATACCTATCATTATTGTTGTTTACCTAATTTTTTCTTCTTTACTCATATTTTTCTTTTTTTACTAATTGTTGTTTAACTTCACTATCTGACGTTATGTATTTATATAATCTGTGGTTTACGTCGTTGGTAACATACTTAACAATTTGTTTATTTAAATATTTGTAAACATAAATAAATAATAATAAAAAATGAAAATATCTCCGAGATTTCATTAATTACAGTCTCTGTAATTATCTACGGCTTAAGGTGAGATACCAAAAAGCTTTGTTTTATTAAGGTCCTCGAATTAACATAAAAATAACATTAAATTTCTAATCGAGTAAACAAATTGTCGTTAAAAGTTCTCATGTGAAGATTCTCTATAGAGTTAACGAACTCGTTACCCAGTATACTTGCCAGTTTAAATTCGCCGAGCGTCTAACCAAACGCTATTTAAAAAGATGGTATATTTTAGTACCTCAGAAGACATCATCTTATCGTAAGTTAGTAAAATAGGAGTACCTTGTAGTTTCTGTATATTTTATTTATTCATGAAAAACTATTGGTAATACAATAAAGATACATTTAGAAAAGAAAAGACACAAAGTGTCATTTAACAGTTTTCATATTTATTAAACTTTATTTATTCAAAGGAAATAAAGTACAATTAAAAAAAAAAAAATACATTTTAAAACATTTACTAATAATAAAAATAAACCTAATTAATAAATTAAAATACAACTATAAACTAAAATGAAGAAAAAACAAAATAAAAATTATTATACATACATATATATACTCAATAGTGACAAAATATAAAAATAACAAGTTATATTTTAACCCATGATAGACAGCACTTAAAATACACAATAACAGCATAAACAATAAATATATGGAAGATTAGATTAAGAAGACTGTCACGTTAGGCGTGACATTAAATACAACTATAAGAATTAGGGTAAGATATGAATAAATTAAGTTACTATAAAGAAAAAAAGTCGTAAGCCAAAACTTTGCCATATTAATCTTTATGGATCCGTTGACGGAACGAAAGAACCTTTCCTCGGAGAGCCTGAATATGGAGGAGAACTCTGCTGATCCCAGGCGGACAACGAGGCGTCAAAGGGGTTATCTTCTCAAGCTGGGTCCCAGATTGTAATTCTAGACATAGAACCCTGGAATACACGGGTAGCACGCGTTATGTTCCATCTCCTAATCCACCACTACTTCAGTCTACACCAAGGCAAGATACCGAATAGCTGGTGAGACTGTAGAGCTGGTGCCCGCGTACTATTTTCTATGTAATACTGACCTTAGTAAAGTAATAAAGTATCATCACGACCGTTTCTCTTTCGGTCAGAAACCACGCCTATAAATAAGCGGATTCACATTTAGCCAACTTTACTATAGGCCAATCATGACAAGTGGCAAGCTCGTCCATGTCTCCAGCGTACCAAACTCGAGAAATATCACAAATAAATTAAATGTATTTATTTATATGAATAAATATTTATCTGTCCCGACCAGGAATCCAACCCGGTACCTCCGAGTCTAAATCCACGGACTTAACCACGGAGGCAGTCTAATACTGACCTTAGCTGGTACAATGTTTGGCAGATGAGTTAGGTTAAGTATTAACAAAACCGGTGCGAAGCAGTTGTTGCAGCGAAAAGTAACGAGAATGAATTCTCACATTTATTTTTCTTAAAAATGGTGTGAGGCAAAGGATGTCGATTGCAGAGCCCTGATTCTTGAAGCTCGATAAGATGATAAGGTCGTTAACTGTATACAGAATTCCGTATCTTCACACGTCGGCTTAACCGGTAAGGTTATAACTCTAAAAAGGGTTCACTTGTACTTTGTAACTAATTAAACTGACCATAAATTGGGCTATAAATGGCTATAGCTGTTATTTGTTTTGGAATTTTTCAAAGTATAAACCATACTATCGAGGAAAGACGCCCAATACCCAGTTCCTCTGTCGCATCACGTCTCAGCTCATACTACCTACGAGTACTTACATTCGAAAATTGGCCTCCAGCATAACTATCTATACTACTTCCTAACAAGCTCTTTATGCAGTTGCTTACGTGAACAGCTTACCGAATACGGGTTTAAAATTCAAATTAGGAATTCAAAAATGTTTGAATAGGACGCCGCTCTAAAAGGTGGCGAACTAACCGCCCCGACGCTTCTCAAAAGAAAATGTAAATTTAATAAAAATACGTACCTACCTACAATGTAAAATTACAATTTAATTTTACGTATACAGGAATTAACTACACATAATTGTGTGAGTATTTTTTGATAAAGCTACAAGATCACTTGGAATTGTTATTTTTTTATATACTTTTACAATTGTATTTATTAAACAAGGAGGCATTAGACACATTAAATAAATAACAAGACAGGACAAGAAACCAAACGGTATGAGAATCAAAGCTTAACAATCGGTACAGAATGTGGATGACAGCCATTGCCTATTATAGTAGTGTTCGACGTGCACTTGAAATTGATTACCTACTTTATTGTTTCACGGACAATATGCCGACCTACGTGCTACGGAAGTGTAAAAGTCAGTTTATTTTCGTAAGTAATGTTGAATAAACTAATATTGTTAATAAATAAAATACTCATAACATTCTATTTAGAAGATGTCTTTAAAAAATAGTTCCGTTATTTGATTATAGATGGCGTTATTATAGCTGCACACAATTATAGCCTTGCTCAGTTGATCATTGGAGAAAAAAGTAATTCTAGTCCATCATAGACGGCGCTATTAACCATGCATTGCTTACTTTACATGTTTTCTCTGCGTGGTTGGACAAGTGCCGTACTTTCATCAATGTCGGCAAAACTACCGCATTGATGACATCCCGATGCCAGCTGCCTCTACCACTGCAGCTTCGGGGACAGAACATCGAGTGAACTCCGACCGTCAAACACCTGAGCTGCATCAATAACAGGATGTTAACAATAGATGAAATAGCCTGCCACGCCGTCAATTAGACGAAGGCCATGATTACGTCCTGTTATAATTTCCAGCTTTCCGCTCAGTTTAGAGGTCCGGATCTACAAGATGTTTATCCGTTCTCGTCTCACCTTTGCTGCGTTAGCCTGGCACCAGACCTTCTGGCAAAGACCAATATGGACAAGATCCAAAGTCAGTAGAACATATCGCTCAGAATGTTCTCCCGAGCGCCGTAGTTCGTGCGTAATTCCGTCATTGCTCGAGATTTGGAGATGCCTACTATTGAGGAGTTTGTCGTTGGCCTGACTAGACGTATGTTCTATCGGGCCGACAACGGACACTTTAAGCATCTCCAGAATATTGCTCCGTCTTGTGCACGGCCCCCAACGGGAGACCACTTCCTTGAGAAGCACTCCTGGAGGAGAGCTGAAGCAGTCGAACCTAGCCGCTTGGGTAGATTTAAAAGCGGGATTTCAGTTTTGGCTGAGAGCTTCCATGAAAAGTTAATTTTTGGTCGCCGACTCTCGATCAAGTTTTGTTTTTTTTTTTGTTGTTATTGTGCACTGCTGGTGACTGTGGTGTGGCTGTGTTGATTTGTTCATATAATTCTATTATTTTTGTTTAGATTATACTGTTTGCATCTATTAGTACTTGCGATATTCATTTTTATTGTTTTCTGTAGTTTACTTTTTTTGTCATGCCTCTATATATTTTTTAAATTGCACTACCTACTTAGTTTTTGTGTTTTAGTAAACGATGTTACCTACCTGTTGTATGCAATGCTGGTCTGTTAGTAACATGTTTACTAAACTAATAAGATATATTTTAGATTGTATAAGATTTTGTAAACATGTTGTTGACTTGCTTAATAAAATAAATAAATAAAATATTTGTGTCGTTTCTCTGTCAGAGTCTGGTAAGCTAGAGACATTCACGAGCTTTCCACTTGTCCTGATGAGGCTACCCCCTCCCTTATCATCCATCATACCTTAGTAAAATTGGATAAATGTGAACCCGCTTCTTACAAAAGCGTGGTTTCTGACTACCTCGCAAGGGATACAGCCGTGATAATGATGATACATAGAGCTGACAACTTTGTCGATATGATATAAACTTTTCATTTTGTGAAGTCAAATTAAAACGAGGGACGCGGCGACGACGACGCCCTTTTAGATTATGTAGTACAGAAATAACACAATTATACCCAGGTAAGTATTTTCAAGGAAAAATCTTTTCGCAAAAACAGTTTTGTATTTTTTACCGGCTTTTCGTAACATCCGAATTGTTTACCAAAAGCTGGTTCCACATATCGGACTCTTATTCCAATACTTACACTAAGCTAAAAACGCAAATTGTGCAGGAAAAGCATTCACATGTAAATAATTTAGTTCCTGTTGTTTTCACTATAGAACTCTTCGAACCCGCGACTGAATAGTCGTCTTTTAATTGAATAGTCTATAGTTTAAATAAAGGTTAGAAGACACCCAATAACACCTCATATTTTCATTTATTTTCCTTACTAATTCAACGGGGAAATACGATATTTTAGGTAAACCCCTCAGATTATTGTGTAGAAAATAGTTTTTAATTACTAGATATTTATAATAAATATCTAGTAAATAATAACATAATTATTGTTTAATAATTTTAATGTCAGTTATTAATTAATCCTCCTCCTCCTTAGTCGGTACCCCACTGTTGGGGATCGTGACTCCGTCGCAGTCCATCCACTAGCCGTTTCCAGTGGTTGCGGTCCTCGGCGCAGTGGATGGCTTGGTGTACTGGGATGTTTAGGACCATCGTATTAATTAATAAGGCGAGTTTATTTTAGGCATTTTCTAACATCTGACCTTTGTCACCTATAAACTTAAAAAAAAACTTTATAAAAGTCTAAATCCATGGTCTTAACCGCTAGACCACGAAGGGACGGAGGAAACATTTTTTTTTATGTTTTATTAAGCTATCGGTGGATGGGCACTTCCCATTCAGGTACGGTTCGATTTTTATCCTGTATATCACATTGGCGTATCGTATCGGCAGCGTATTAAATTAGCGATCATGAGTGTTACGCTGACTGGATCAGGAAAACAACACACATGTGGACCCAACTTAACGTTTTACCGAAAAAGTTTTTAACAGGCCTAATTACTTGCTTGTTACTCGTAAATATATATTTTTAATGAACTGAAAAAAATTCAAAGATTAAAACAATTTAGTCAAAAAGGCCTTGATAAATCGACTGATTCCTGATAGGTAAGACCAAAAGTAAAGTAAAAAACTGTTGACCTTGCAATATATATATATATGCATCATCATCATCAGCCTGTGTCTCTCCACTGCTGGATATAGGCCTCCCCCAAGGCTCGCCACTGCACGCGGTCTTTTGCAACCCTCATCCAACCCCCACCAGCGACCCTCCTTAGGTCATCCGTCCATCTGGCGGGGGGTCGTCCCACTCTGCGTCGTCCCGTCCGTGGTCTCCACTCCAGAACCCGTTTGCCCCATCGGTCATCGGTTCTGCGGCAGATGTGTCCGGCCCATTGCCACTTCAGCTTGCTAATTTTAAATGCTATGTCAGTAACTTTGGTTCTCTGACGAATTTCAACGTTTCGAGTTCTATCCATCAGAGAAATACCAAGCATAGCTCTCTCCATAGCTCGCTAAGCGACCTTGAATTTGTGAACCAGACCCACTGTCAGTGTCCACGTCTCTGCTCCGTACGACATTTAGTTTAGTTTAGTTTAGTTTTAAAACCATACATTCCTACCGGAATTCGGTTAAGTCATACTCGTAATTTTTAATATATACCTTGGACAGAGTATTCAGCTAGGCTCTGCAAACTTCAGCAAAGAAGCCGACAGACGCATTCAGCTAGGATGGGCAGCATTCGGGAAACATATCTTCTCATCGTCCATACCACAGTGTTTGAAGACAAAAGTCTTCAACCAGTGCGTCCTCCCCGTAATTTTTAATTATTTATTAGGTACCTATAAGTTATTGACAAAGCCTCTTTACAGCCGCAATAAATATATTTATTTAAGTGTTTTTTGTAAATGTTTAAACCTCCAGTTCTGTTATTTGTCATGTACCTATCTATAGTGATAAATGTATAATATATATATATAGAGCCTAGCTGAATACTCTTTCCAAGGTAGACGTATTCCTGCACAACTTCGAGAGTAGCATTTCCCACACAGATAGGCCTCGGCTTGACATGGTCATTGAACATAACCTTAGTCTTATCCAGGTTCATTCCGAGGCCAACCTGCTGAGAAGCCACGTTTAAATACACGCATATATATATATGCAAATTTCTGAAAATATATTTAGGTAATTTTAAAATTCAATACCGTTACTTGTAAATAAACAGCTTGTTTTTAAATTTGGTCATTGAACATAACCTTAGTCTTATCCAGGTTCATTCCGAGGCCAACCTGCTGAGAAGCCACGTTTAAATACACGCATATATATATATGCAAATTTCTGAAAATATATTTAGGTAATTTTAAAATTCAATACCGTTACTTGTAAATAAACAGCTTGTTTTTAAATTTGGTCATTGAACATAACCTTAGTCTTATCCAGGTTCATTCCGAGGCCAACCTGCTGAGAAGCCACGTTTAAATACACGCATATATATATATATGCAAATTTCTGAAAATATATTTAGGTAATTTTAAAATTCAATACCGTTACTTGTAAATAAACAGCTTGTTTTTAAATTTCATAATGTGCTTATAGCAAAATTGGCTAAATGTGAATCCGCTTCATAAAATAATAGCGTGGTATCTGACTACCCCGGAAGGGATACAGTCGTGATAATACTTTTTTATATATATTATTATTTTTACTTTAAGGTATTTGGTATTATAATAGTATAATTTATTATAATAATTGTGAGTAACTATTCTTTTTATTGCATTAAAATTTGACTAGGCGGTTTCTACTGTTTAGCTGACAAGTTATAAATCCGTCCCTATTATTAAGTTGTTCAGCTGCAGATATTATGTTTCCTTTTTTTTCACTAGCATACTGCATAGATTCTATTTTTATTCAAATTGAAAATTATTTATTCAGTAAATTTTCAATATTACAAGCACTTTTACACGTCAGAGATTTATACATTTAAAAGTCTATACAATTATATGAAGCTTTGTTCAAAAGACAAAGTTCTTATTTAAATTGACATCACAAAATAAATCTTTTACTTACTTATATAATCTTTCATCAAGTGCATACCTACCGTCTTTCATAATTTACATTCTTGGGATTTAATTTATATGACTAATTATTTATTTATTTACTATAGTTATTCTGTATATTATATATAGTGTATTTATTAACCTTTCATTAATATCTTCAATGTTTTTTATTTTTTTATTATTGTATTTAGAATTTAATTTAAATTTTTAATTTAATTTGAAGTTATGTAAATTATAGATTTAGTGTAACTGAGACCCCACAATACCGGCCTTCCTAGTGTGGGATAATAGAAAACATGTACATAGGATTTTATTGGAAATAAACGATTTATTATTATTATTTATTATTGGTAATTAAATAAAAATTAAACAATTGTTTACAAAATAAAATAATATTGATAACAATGTCAAAGAATTTTATTTAATAATATAATATTGCAGCTGTAAATTGGCATAGTCATACTATATACTAAAACAAACATATAAATAATAATAATAAAAAGAAAATGTCAAATACAATATATATGTATATACTCGTACCTTCTAAAATAACCTAAACTAAACAATGTCAATACAAATTAAAGACATTAAATATATTTTATCAATAATGATAATAAAATATGTAGCTGAAAATTTACATTGTCATTTTAAGTCAGTATAAATCATAAAACTAAATATTATTAACAGATAATTCTCAAATTGTCCATGCTTTTTTATCCTTTACATAAGATTTTAAACTATTATATAAAATGTAATAAAACTGTTATGACGTGTAAAAATGCTAAAGGTATTACAATTACTAAAGAAATGATTTGATTTTTGTTTTTGAATGATTTACTTGGTTAGCTAAGTAAGTAAGTAAGGAGAGTAAAGACAGTATCAACGACATACATTTGGCCTTTGAGAATAACATTATACAATAATCAACTTGAGATTATAACTAGACTACAAGCAAGTGGATTTAAAACAAAATTAAAACTATTTTTCCAAAATAATGCATTTTATAACCTGTCAGAAATTTATTGACATGCCTTTGACGGAAAATCAATTTGAATAGTTGTATAATATTTGTGGTTTTATGTCTTCAACTGTATTGTGTCCTAATGCTCCTTTGTCTACGATATGCAGTGCTTAGCATTATAGTTATTATTTTAAAAATTGTTAAAACTAACATGCCAAAATATGACTATTGTTATGAAGGTAAAAATACAAATAAATATACATTCAGTAATGCCGCTTATACCGCTATGAAGGGATGGGATATATAAAGTCGGAACTAATGATTTAACTATCATATAGGCACGGCCACCTGACACGATTAACAGAAAGAATGAAGCGCGGAAAAATATCGAGTGGAAGCGTTGTACAAGAGATAAAGTCCACCAATAGAACCAGCCTTAAATATACTAAAGTGCATTTGACTACGCCCGTCTTGTGTAAATTAATATTTAATAATATTGAACTTTTAACTATTCCCTGGGCTGTTGATACGAGGCAAACTATCTCTTTAATAAAATAACTTTGCCTAAGCCTCGTCGAGCCCGTTGCTATTAATATTATGTTAACGTTTTGTAGACTTATGTTAGCAAGAATTCTGGATATTCCTTAAATTGTTTTGAACTAGATTCAAAAGTGATTTAATTATATGTTTGTTGTTGTTGATCAGCCCGTTTCTCTTCACTGCTGGGAATATATGCTGCTTGTGGTTAATATATAATATGGGATTGTCATAAAATAATTATTTATTGATTTATTCGAAGTAGATACTTAGATACAAAAATATTAAAATAAAATTGATTAAAAAACTAATTATAAATAAAACTAAAACTAAAAATACCTATGAAATTAAAGCTATTCTACAAAATAAACTAAGGGCTTACCACCAGGGAGGGTACCTAAAACATTTGGGATCGCCACACTCTTGGAAAATTCGTTAACCCAGCTCTTTTATGAATTTGTGGGTATCAAGAGATTGTTTCAACCCCAAATGCCACAAAGTTATAATTTTGTTTAATGCTATTGTATTTGATGTGCTTTCTAAATTCGGCTGTATGAGCAGCCGAACCGGCCTTTTTTGATGTAGAGGAAATGTCATAAAATACATTTATTGTCATAAATTGTGGTTGTTTGTACATTTTTGGTTATAATAGAGTTTTTACAATTAACACTGGGACAGTGCAAAAAACATTAATTGTGCTATATAACAATTTGGTATCTATTAACAATTTTAGTAAAATTAGGCTTGCAATATGCAACATTTCAGTACACCGTTAAACATTGTCATAATATTACATACAAATATACAAATTAAATTTTATAGTAAATTATAAATAAGTCCAAACTACCACTTTCTACTGTGGTTTTCACTCTAGAACTCGGCTAATCCACAACTAGTTTGACGTTTTTAGTAAAAAAAAGTAAAAAAGTATCATCACGACCGTTTCCCTTTCGGGGTGGTCAGAAACCACATTTATAAATAAGCGGATTCACATTCAGCCAACTTTACTACAGGCTAATCATGACAAGTGGCAAGCTCGTCGATGTCTCCAGCGTACCAAACTCGAGAAATATCAAAAAATAAATTAAATGTTAATTAAATATATTAATTTACATAAATAAATATTTTTGTGTCCCGACCAGGAATCGAACCCGGGACCTCCGAGCCTCCGAGTCTTATAGTTTCTTATAGGCAGTTATATACGTTTATATATACGCAATTATACGTTTTTTTTATACGAGTATTAAGGGTGACCATCATCATCAGAGTCATCTCAGACCCCTTTTCCGGGGGAGACGATAATCTATAATGATGTCTGCAGCCCTATTCTGTTAATTAGCCGCAAACGTTATTAGTGAATTTCGTTATTTACATCAGAGCTTGTGTCATAATTACAAAATATTATTCAATTCTCAACTCTATAAACGCTCGACCTTGACAGCGGCCGTGCAAATATCATCTTTAATAGCGAGAGATATATATATATATATAGTTAACAAATTCCATTATATAACGTTTGCGCTTAAATAACAGAATAGGGCTGCAGGCTATCAAATCGCGCGCCATTCGTCGTGGAGCGTCGGGAAGTCTGGCGTGCAGAGGTGTCAAGTTTCTCACCAGTGGGAAACGAATGAGTTTGACGATGCACGAATTCGTCCAGTGTTTCCATCTATGCGCCGACTATGGTATGCAGCGCAAGTGTTTTTGCGCTTGCAGTCGACCTCTAAGGATCTTGGACGTTAGGGCGTACCATGCCGGAGCCGCGTATGTGAGAGATTTCGAAATTATAAAATGCAATAATAAAAAACTATAAACTCGCTATAATAATTGATTTCGCCTGGGGCTCCCTCTAATTGCGTTGTACGCCTGAGGTGTAAGAGAGCTAAATTGTCGACACATGTGACATCCCACACTAAGGCCTGCCCCCGCTCTCAGGGGATAATTTTTATATTTTGTTGTACAGAAGCTATAATACGAATTATTAAAAAAAAACGCTATTATTATTTTAAAATCGTGTTTATTTCTATATACAATTAAAGAGTAGGATTGTTATCAACTTATACTTACGTTAGAAGAAGTTGGTCCCACCTGTTAAAAGTTCTTTTAGCTCAAGCAACAAGTCTTAGGTTTATGCAGAACTTTCTACAACTTAGCACTAACTATCAATCAGTAATCTATTCTAAGAATTTTAATTAGATAGAGTATAATTTTGTCCGTAGGAACTAACAAGAACAGGAAATAGGTGTACTGATTGACTTCCTAACGATTCCAAAAGTTGGTATTAGTGGGACCGGGACCGATAGCTTAACGGTGGTGAAGAAGAAGACAATTTTTTAGCATTCCATGATTCACCGTTTGGGTGCCGGATCCATCGAATGTTGGAAAGAGAGAGGAGAAGAATGGTGTTTTGGACTTCGCGACCGATTATAGGCTGGTTTCCACAGGAGGCTTTCTCTTTTTATTGGGCAGCAAGACGCTCAACATCCAACACTCTGCTCTTATCTCTTATATATGTATAATATGTATATATTTACAAAAAAAAATAAGTATAATAAGTATGTAGTTTATCAACCATCTAGTTTCCGTAACACAAGCCTCGTAGCTTATCACGGAAACTAGATGGCGCTGTGTGACCTGTCTGGAAATATTTATTATTATTATTATTTATTATTTTTATTCTTCTCCCTATACCCGACCAAATACTGTATTGTAATTCAGTTAATAAAAATAAATTCTTCCAGTAAGTTGTGCATTTATTATTTTTATTATTATTATTTTAAAAAATTACCATGAACCAATACCAATACATTTATTCTAATTTTTTTTTACAAAATATAAGATAAAATTAATAATAATCCTACGGATAGGGATATAAGGCCTCGTCCGTGTGGAATAGTGGCAGGAACGCTGGCTGCATTTCCCCGTTGAATTGCAATACTGATTCTGCAGGCGAAGAAAGAGTGTGCCCTCAGTCAACGCGGTGTCTTTTAAAAACTTTTTTGCGCTTGGACTTCAGGGGTCCAGAGTTTCGACAGCAAACGGCACAAATATAATCTTTTAACATATACTTGAGCCGCTTGCTGGACTCCGCATTTTCCGCCGCGGTCCCCGCTTTATGCGCTGTCGCTGGCGTCAGAGCGCTTCCGCAATCCCAGGGAACCAACGTTATACGATCGGGACTCTTGCCATCATTTCGTATAACTCCAGCAGCCTCCAGTTGACTGGAACCTCGACGGTGGTTAGAGCCCTTTTAATGATATTGTTAAGGAAGCCGTGGCCGTAAAATCTACCCGCACTTTTAGAACAGGAGAGCCCATGAACTCCAAGACAGTCGACCTCCTTTCCACACGGACATTAACTTCTTAACAAACGGATATTGAATTTTATATTTTTGTAAATCTATGAGAAATGTACGTAATAAAAGTAAAAAAAAAACACACATCAAGATAAAACGCAAATGTCAGCATTTCACCGCATTAAAGCGTTGACGAGCAAACATTTCAGGTGTAAACAAAGCTTTACCGCAACCCGCTCGCATCATTCACGTTCGAAACACCACGCAGAGGGTGACATGTAAAAAATCACTAAAAGAAAAAGCGAGCAATTCCCACCTGACTGGCGTTAAGATGAATGTTTGGATTTACGATTGCGACACGAATTTGTCGTGAGTTTTTTCATGAAACGACAGTCTCGAGCTGGTGTCACAGTTGGTGCGATTGTTTTCACCTGACAAATATCTCCGCGCGCGTGCTCGCAGATTGCTGGCCCCAGCTACCTACCGCACGGTGGCGCATCGCTACTCTCCGTTGCCTCGTGCACTTTATGTACTTAGAAATTTGCTCGAGTCAACACCACATCTTGACATCTTTGCTGACGAACTGTCCAAACTCAGTAAAGCATGTTGGAAATTTTGTAAGTAAATGAAATTGATTAAGATTTTGAGTATTTTCTTTTGTTTTTTTTTTTTCTTATACTTATTAATAATTAACTATTATCTAATAAGTTAAAAAAATGAGTTATTTTTATATTATTAATAACGTTGCATGCATGGTGTATTGGAGTATCTGTAATACCATGTAAAGTGTATGTATGTAAATAAATAAATAAATGAGGGTTTAACACTTTCTCACTTTCTCGCTCGCACAATATTAAAGATAAATCAAGTCTGTGTATACTTTTGAGAAATCCACTCTATTATCATTCTAGGGCTAAATTATGGACATTTCAGATATATTTTCATTTTCATACACATAATTATGGACACAGAAAAATAGCAAAAACTTTGTAACGATTTTAGTCTGTTTTACTAAAAAAAATGTATGATCTAAGCATTCCATGGTGAGAAGAATGGTGTCTCAGGCTTGCGACCGCCTATTAGGCTGGTTTGAATTATTTAATGGCGCAACAATACGCTCACTATTCTACTCTTCTTCCTACCCAACCAAATTCTGTATGATTCCATTAATGCCGTCTTGAAAGCTCTTTTCATGAATGTATTGACGGAACACCAGGTTAGGTCCAATTCTTTCAGTAAGTGGAACTCCTCTCACACAAACTTCCACTACGTAAAGCTGAGTCTTGAACCCGTTCCTGGTCATTTCATCTGTGCGATCGTAATATTTTTTTATTTCATTCGTATAATTCGAACTGACACATAAGTCGAAAGCGCCAGAATTAGGCCTCTGGAGCAAAATATTTGACGCGCATCCAAAATTGGTGTTGCAAATTTCAATTGTCACCTTAAAGCTTCGTTTGATGGGCTTTATTACACTAATGGCATCGTCATTGGCAGTCGCCGTGGGATGCACAATAGAACATTGATCACTTCTGCCGTACACACAAAGGGATATACGAGTACACTGCCAAGCGATGTAAAGTTTTTCGTGGATGGGTGCCGTGGCGGGAAATCTACCAACAAGGAAACAAGATCCGTCCCAAAAATACAGCTTGACTGCTGCAGCGCCGTCGAAGTAGTCACAGCAGCATTCTGAAAACTATTGCTGCACGACTTGACTGATATGAGTACTCTTTGAACTAGTTAAATATGGGGCACACACAAGTTGCAGTTTATTTTCCCACGCTGCGATCTGCCATATACTCGTACCCAGACGTGTTTGGACAATATTGAAGCGAATTACTTCATTGAAAGCTTCAAAATCTGCAAGACTTGTACTTTGATGATCCTCTGTTATGAATGTATTCTGTACAATTTTCTATAAAAAATAAATAAAAAAACGTGTATGTCAGTCTTTAGAAATACGTAGGAACTCAATTTGTAAAGCGAATAGTATATTTCTATTATGTTTTCTATTTTAAAAAGAAAGCTAGTTTTTTCCATTCGCTCCCAACACGTAACATAAAATTTTCCGCTACTCTGTTTTCCTTCGCGAATTTATCAAATCAAGACAACTAGATGCGACATTTTACGAGATCCTTCCGCGGTTGGATAATTAAAAATCCATTTCATTTCTTTACCTACCCTCTTTTACGACATTCGCATTTATTTTGTTTTGCTTTCCATTTCTTTTTATGATTTCGTAATTTATTGCAATAAAATTATTCGTTTTGCTTTGGGGAAATATGTAGTGATGGTGAATATTGAATTTACGTGGTTTATGAGAGGTGCTTCCGTTGTAAAAACGCTTTACTTAATAAATAAATACACTTTTTTTTAAGTACATAGGTTTATCTCTCTCATCTTTCTTCCACATTGTGTTTGATACACGATGGACCCGGCACCCGTACGGTAAATCCATGGAATATACATTTTACTTCTTCACCACGGTTCTTGTGTCTCGTAGAGCATGTTGAGCCGTCGTTGCTCCGTCCAGTTCCAACCAACTTGTTTAATAGTTAATAAATTGTCGGGACAAATTCGAAGGGCGAATCCATTTGCCCCGCGTGGCGAGCCCAAATTCTCTAGAAATATATTCTGGAAGTCACCACATCCAGCTGTGAAGGTCTAGGACTCTGTGTTGTGGTCTATTATGATGACCATGATACGTGGTTTCAACCAAGTTTCGATTCCCTGTCAGTAAGATTATCAATGTATTACTTCGGTAATTCCATTTTTTTCAGAGACATAAAAAAGTCAACAATTGTGTATTAAAAATATAAAAACACCCATTTTAGCCCACACCTGGATAGATAGATGGACTCGACACCCGCATGGCAAATCCATTGCTAATAAATTTGAATTCATTCTTTTTAAATTTTACTTTAAAAAAATATATAATAACGACATCACATAGTCCATAGTGGAAAACTTTTCACTTAATTTTAAGTTGTTGTGAGAGTCGATGTCAAGACGACATTAACCGAAGCGAAGAAGGAATCTCAGCACAAATCAATTTAAAAGTTTAGCCCTGTCCAGAACTAAGGCTGTGATCATTGAAAGTTCTTAAGGTGAGTTTAGACTAAACTAACAAAGAGCATACTAACCAAAACAAGTATTTTTTGGTTTAAACGATAACTCGTTTTTATCATTTCATCATTACATCCCCTAAACCACAGCGTCTTAGATCTCCACTGCTGGAGATGGGCCTTCCAGAATATATATCTGGAGAATTTGGCCTGCACTGCATTATTTATTTCAGAATTAATTCCATAATTGTTGGTAATATTTAACTTAGAACTATGTTAGTAGGTATACACATTAATTAAAAAGTTAAAAACAAACAGCAAAAATAATAATAATAATACTAATAATAAGTTAAGCCTTCGGTCCCGGTTCCACTAATACTTGTGCATCGTTAATAAATTTGCCAGTGCGTTGTGAGTGTAGACCAAATTCTCCAGATATACGAGTATGTCCTAGAATAATATAATAATAATAATAAATAAATAAATATTTTCAGACAGGTCACACAGCGCCATCTAGTTTCCGTGGTAAGCTACGAGGCTTGTGTTACGGAAACTAGATGGTTGATAAACTATATATTATACATATATATATATATATATATATTGTAAATATAAACAATAAAAAAAAGGTCTGTGTGACCGAGACAAATTATACAATGTACAACTTGCCCCCGGTGGGAATCGAACCCACGACCTCCCGAGTTCACGGCAACGTTTGTTACCACTAGACCACGGAGGCGGTCAGGAAAATAAGAAGGCTCATTTTCAACACCAGAGATCTAGGAATCAGTGTCTAGTAGCTGTAATGATAATAATTACAATAATAGACTATTATTTCCCCCTTATGTGTTGGACAATATCATCCTACGGTATTTTTTATAAAGAAAATGTAGTCGTATCTAATGTAAACACAAATGAAACGTATGTTGCTCGCGTCGGACTTCCGCTCTCGTCCGTGATGGAGTTCGGAAGTGCGACTCAAACTCAACTTCATTCGGGATGAGAGTTCCGCTGCACGATTGGCTTTACACTCACAGCTATTATTACAATAAAATTTATGTTGGAACGTATGTAGTTTGTGCCAGACTTCCTCTCTCAGCCGTGATGGAGTTCGGAAGTGCGACTCAAACTCAACTACATTCGGTATGAAAGTTCCGCTATACGATTTGCTGTACACTTGCAGCCATTTCAGAATATCTGATCAAAAAACTGCTTTAATTGCATATCATGGGTACGTTGCCTCTATATTAAGATATGGATTTGTTCTCTGGGGAAACTCTGTTGACATAGATCGTGTATTCCTAGTCCAAAAAAGATGCATCAGGGCTATGTTTGGTGTAAGTTCCATTGAGTCGTGCAGACCCCTGTTTACAAAACTCAACATTTTGACACTAGTAGGTATATATATATTCGAAGGTTGCAAATTTGTAAAGCTTAATTACAACTTGTTTACAAAAAATCATCAGGTTTGTACTTTTAATACAAGATATCCAAATCGTTTGGTATTACCTTTTTGCAAAACAACAATGTGTTCTAGAAACAGTCATGCAATGTTAATTAAACTCTTTAATAACTTACCAGAAAATATCAAGGTATTACCGATTAACCGTTTCAAAAAGGATCTGTACAATTATTTAATAAAAAAATGTTTTTATACAATTGAAGAATATCTAAGCAATAACTAATGCTAGTCCGAGCGTAGCTTCAATGTACCTACTATTTTACAATTACAATTTGACTTTTCTCATATTGTAATTGCCCAATATTTGCATGCCATTGAGGTGAAACATGTGAAGCGAATTTTATAGCTAGAGGATCTTGCAATGTAACCATATTTTCTAGCAAATAAATTATTTTGATTTTTTTTGAATTTGATTAACACATTAAGTTTATTACCATATATTTAAAACCTAAAAAAGTTAAGTATCATCACGTCCTAACATGCGGTCAAGGCTTTTAAAGAAAAGCGTATTCATGCATGACAAGTGGCAATCTCGTCGATGTCTCTAGCGTACTCTCAGCGTACTCTATTATGCCCCAACTTTTGTGTGTATATTAACGGTCTTCGCCGAAAGACGACGATGTTGTATAAACTGTAAATTTATTGCATCCAACTGTACTTTGTAAATAGACATACGGAATTGTAACTTGAAATGTGATGAAAAATTCGTTGTAACCTTGATTTTAGATTGATATTCGTTGCTATTTTTGATACCTGGATCTTTGGGATTCCTTAAACTATTATATTGTTATTTAAGTAATTCTTAAATACTATCTACTTAAGGTTTAAACAGCAACATTTAAAAATGCACCAACAGAATTACAAACTATACGCGTTTTTTTTTTAAACACACGTACAATACGAAAGTTGGTTGAGTTTCCGAGCTTTTCAGAAACTGTATACAACGTATTTATATCACGAAGGCGGGCTTGCCATACTCCCTAGCGTTAAAAGTATATTTATTTATTCATTTATTTATTTATTTATT
This sequence comes from Tinea semifulvella, assembly GCA_910589645.1. NCBI lineage: Eukaryota > Metazoa > Arthropoda > Insecta > Lepidoptera > Tineidae > Tinea > Tinea semifulvella. The sequence continues at coordinate 11,520,038 of OU342592.1, read as the reverse complement.
TAAGTATTAACTATACTACTCGTATATACTAAATACTCGTATTAATGTCATTAAATTTCATAAACCCGTTGTTTATCCAGAATTATCGGCCGATTTGTACTGATGAATGGAAGCGAGACGTGGATACGTTTGAATACGCATGAGAAAAGGGTTAATGCAGTAGAAATGCGGTCGTTGCGGCGGATATGTGGCATCATTTTGGCGGACCGCATACATAACGTCGAAATAAGGAAAGGCATGCTACGATGTTTAGGCATGTTGAAAGGATGAGCGATGAAAGATTGACGAGCCAGATACATAATGCGAAAGTTGTGGGTAAAAGAGGCCCTGGCAGACCGAGACTCACATATCACGATTAAATAAATAAAACACTGACTGAAGGTGCATTAAAAAGTCTTCGTAACCAAAGGGCATGTATGAAGAGGTTAATGAATGTCGACGAAGCGAAAGAGGTATGTCGTGATCGTGTCAAATGGCGCTCAATTGTCTCTGCTTACCCCGCAAGGGATCTGGCCTGAAGATATGTATGTATGTATCGGCCGATTTCTTGTCATATCTATTCGGACGTCAATCTACGATATTTATTTTTAATGACGATGGCATTATAGCAGATTTATTAATCATCACAGCCCCTAGGACACAGATCCCAGTTCTCCACTGTTGGAGATGGGCCTTCCAGATTTTTTTAGAGAATTTGGCCTATACTGGCCACGCTGGCCAGACGGGTTGGAGAATTCTGATGTAAATTTTAATGACAATTTATTAAAGATTCAACAAGTTAGTATTTTGGCATTAGTGGAACCGGGACCGATGGCTTAACGATTCCGAGGCACGAGATCGGTGGTGTTGTAAATCTATGACAAATGTACATAAGAAAAGTGTATTTCTCATTGGTACAAGTCGTGGTTCGAACCCACCTTGTTGGTTAGCCAACTTTACTATAGGCCCATCATGACAAGTCGCTCGTCCATGCTCTATAGTATCCAAACTCAAGAAATATCACAAATAAATTAAATGTGAAATTATGTGGAATGCTCTCCCAGCCAGTGTGTTTCCCGATTCCTATAACCTGGAGTCATTTAAACGAAATGTGAAAAAGCATCTTTATAGGCCGGCATAGGGGTTGGGACTGATGTCGGTCGTCTGAGGCTGGCGTCAGTTGCTCCTATTCTTGGACCTCGCGTACCGCTTACCTACTAGGTGGGCGCGGTGTCACATGTCGTGCTGAGTATTCAAATATATATATATTGTGTCCCGACCAGGAATCGAACCCGGTACCTCCGAGTCAAAATCCACGGATTTAAACGCTAGACCACGGTGGCAGTAAAATTGGAACAGTGTACATCTCAAATAAACGTATTTATTATTATTATTCTGTATATAATATTTTTTTAAATTGTTTTAATAATGTTATTTTTATACGATTATTAGTTTTTATTATTTAGCTTGTACTTTATTTAATTTTAATTATTAGCCCTAGAAAATATATAATTAAAGGGCCTGCAACAATATTAATATTCCTGACGAAGCGAGCCTCATTCATCTCTGCCATGCATGTATACCTAGCTTTTTAGTATAATTGTGTATCTTTTAATTTATACGATGGCAAGCGTCAAGACGGAATGACATTAGTTTCTTGGAGATTGGGTCAATCCCTAGTATGGGAAAATATTTACCTGTTGGGATTCCCTAGCCCCTTCTCACCTTCAAGGAACTTCTGTTAGAGCTGGTGTTGTAGCGGAACAAGCGCAGATCAGCAAGCGTCGAATATTTGAAACTATTTGCAATAGTTACTTTATTTCGACGTTTGCTGTAGAAACGATGGGCCCGTGGGGATCGGAACTGAAAGCCTTTTATAAAGAAATTGTTCCAAGGGTCATTGAGGTCTCTGGTGACAATAGGGCTGGCAGTTTTTTCTCCCAAAAATTAAGTATCATCATTCAAAGGGGAAATGCTGCTAGTGTATTGGGCACCATGTCACAAGATAGCGATTTGGAGGAGCAATTTTTTTTGTAAGTATTTAATTTTTATTTTCTATGTATTATTATATTTTTTTTAGGTTAGATTTTGTTGTAATATAGTTTATTTAATATTGTAATACTTTTATATTGTTTGTATATTACTTCGAATAAAAAAATATCTTTCTAAATTATATATATTATTTATAAGTGTCTACTCTGTAATTTAAAAAAAATATGATTACTATGTGAGAATAGGAACAGGTTGAAAAACAGCGTCGTGCAGGTGTAAGTACTTGTACTGCTGCACGACAACAGCTGACACCTGATTCCTTTTGTCACATATTGTTCGAAATTGTAAAACTATGTGATACTGTTATGTGACAATAAATGGATTTTTATTTTATTTTATTTTTAATTATGCAAATTGACTTAACCAATGGGGTGTATCAGCAAACCTTTTTGTAGATGTCGCTAGCGGCAATGGTACCTTTTTTTACATCTATATCGCATCATTTTTTAAATGTTTTTGTAGTTTTATATGTTTATAACAGAATAATGTATTTTAAATTAACGTTACCTACCTTAAAAGACGAATTAAGAAAGCGTACACCGTTTTTAAAAAGAAAAAAGGTTTTATTAATAGAACGGCAATTTTAAGATCACTCTTCATCACTTCATATCTTTGATTTCGCTTAGAAACCTCGATTTGTACACTTAGAAGCTGCTCACTTCGCCATAATATCCAGAAAATAATAAATTTTGCAATAAAAATACAAGTTTTCTATGCAACTGACAGTTATATTAGGTACCATCTATCATGCGCCATCTATCGTGATTAAAAGTTAGTGATACACCCCATTGTTCCAAAAGGTCCCTACAGTGATAATGATATATATATATATTTATCAATTTATAAATTTGTACCAAAACACGGTACGGTTATTGTCGGGCATCGTCGGACGATATCGGTTGTAATATCGCTTTACTCTGTGTTTGACTTGTCGCTTTAAGCACTTTATTTCGCTGCGAAGGTCGTTTGACTTGACGTTACTCTATGGTTTTCATATAATTACAAATACAATACAAATACAAAATATTTTATTGTTCATAAAAGTACAATTAACAAATTGATTTACACACTGACTCCTAAACTATAAAGTTAGACCTGTCATTTAGGATCTCAGTTACTTACATTAGTTATATAAAAAAGATACAATACGTAGTGAAAACTGTTAACAATAAAAATATTAACTATAAATAAAGGTATTTTAATTAAAACTTAATTTAAGGTGGGTAATATAATAAATAAATAATATTAATTATTTAATAAATTAATATAAATACTATAAGTGCTTAAAAAATAAATAAATAAATAATATATACATATTGTGTTTGTACAATATATAATGTTAGGTTAGCAGCAGAAAATGCAGTTACTTAGTTGTATATTGAGTTTACTAATCAGTATTTATTATTTATGCCAAATATTTCGCCTCTCTTTGGAGCGGTGACTGAAGGTCTTTGTCATAAATTTTGAAAAAAATACAAAACTATATAGTGCATTGCCTTCACCATTGCTAAAAGAAATAAAATTACTTTTTTCAAAATTTATGACAAAGACCTTCAGTCACTGTCACTGATGAACATCAAAATTCAAAATTTCGCACAATGTACTACTTCTCATTGCGTATATATGCTGGAGTGCAGATTTTGTAACAGTTTTTATGTGGGAGAGACTACGACACCCCTTCGTACTCGCATGAATGGACACAGACATTCAGTAGATTCTCAAATTAATAATATTTTACCTGTGCCCACCCATGCGCGTATACATAACACTACCTTTAACAATTGTTTCACAGTAAGAGTATTAAAGAGTTTTCCTAAAACTATTCGGTCTATTGATTTAAAAACATGGGAAAGCTCTTTTATATGGCAGCTTGGTGCATACTATAGCCCTGGTCTGAATGTAATGCATTAGGTTTTGTCTAACTTGTTTTGTAAATTTATTAATATTGAACCAACAATGGACATAACATACTGATGATGTTTTCCATGATGCGCGAGGTGATGATGATATTTTTCTAAAAAATAAATACAAAACTATATAGTGCATTGCCTTCACCATTGCTAAAAGAAATAAAATTACTTTTTTCAAAATTTATGACAAAGACCTTCAGTCACTGTCACTGATGACGCCGCTCCAAAGAGAGGCGAAATATTTGGCAAAAAATATTTTAAGCTTCAATTTATATATTTTACCAAGTAAGAAACACATCTAACACATTTTATTTGTTGCAGATATTTATTATTTATATAATTTAAGCAAAATACGGTAAAAAAACAGTTAAAAGCTTTGCTCATTCTCGATGACGGATGAGGTTTCTATTATTAAAGCCGACTCGCCTTCGTGAGTTAAGACCTCTGTATGAGTTTATATGTAACATTGTAACTAACTTTGTAACTTCACGGACGTGCTCGACGTCAGGAATGAGAAGAATAATGCTGATTGCGCTGGGAGTTGTAACAATTGACTTGTATACAATGACCAACCACTTATTACATACAAAACCCAATCTATAGATGCGACTTGCTAATAGGGAGATAAACACAAACAATACTGCCAATAAATTAAAAATTAAATCAACAAATAGAATTGTTCGACGTAGTGTGCTGAAAGTACTCCAAAATATACTCTAAGTATTTAAAAGGTCACCCGTCGCCAAGCGGAGTTTTTACAAAACTCATGGGAGAACGTCAGGGCCTCCTCAAAACACAGCCTATAGTATCAACAAATAAATGCAGATAAATATAAATTACAAATAAATGTATTTGCCAATATGGTCCTGACATTGATGCTTCGCAAGTCAAGTGTGTGCGGTTTCTATTAAAAGGTGATCTTAGACTTTGAAACCTCGCTCGAACACTTTTCGAGTATTCTTGGCTAAATGTGAATCCGCTTATTTATAAGCGTGGTTTCTGACCACCCCGAAAGGGAAACGGTCGTGATGATACTATAAAAAACGTAAGGATATAAAATTACGGACATATTAGTGATACATACTATCCTTACGTCGTATTTCCAGATTACTGAGGATCGTGATCTACCGATGAATTGATGTGCGTCTTAATAATACTGCGCCACCCATTCGTATCTTCGGCAGCTTGCACAGTATCATGAACGTTGTTGGTGGTGGAGGGCATCTCTTTCCTTCCACCTTTCCAGTAACAAGGAGTTAGTCTCCTCCCTTTCTGTCAATGCGTGCGAAGTATTGTAGTATCCTACGAAGACTATCCATAATAATAATGCCATAATGTCCTGGTATTTACATATTAGTCAATAGTTATAATAGTTTTGAATGGAATATGAAATTTGAAGCATTTTTAATTAACTTCCAAAGGCCTGTTGCTAAAACTACAGCGTCGACAAATATCCTGTACGTTTTTATTGCATTCTGTTCCATTCAAATTTTGTGTATTTTTAAATAACTCACCCGAATATAATAATAATTACAGCTGCTTGAATACTGTTATCACTAGACACTGGGGTCTTTGAAAACATATTTTTTTTTTAATATTATAGCCGAAAATCAAACCCGAAAATTTTGCCAATAGGGTTGGATTTCTGTAATTTCATTAAATTTGACATTACTTCCTAAAATTGTACCCTTATAAGCGACACTATCAGCTAGTGTAATAATAAATAATGGTTTTATTTTTATTTTTTATACTACACCTGATGGTAACTGTCGCGTAAAGTCCATGAGCAACTGGAATTAGACTGACACCCATGACTGACATCAGTCCCTAATACTATGCCGGCTTGATTGGGCATGACGGCAATACAAGCCTGATGACACTTTACTGGGTTTATCGGCACGAACGGTGGATACTTCCCCGCCCCGCCAGATTGAAAAATTTACCACAATCAAGCCGCCTACCACCTATTTGTTATTCTCGTTAAAAGCAAGTGCCATTGGAATGACGTCAAATGCCAACTTTACTTTCAAGGAGAACTAATAAAAGCAACACTTACCTATTGATTGATCAAAATTTGATACAAGATTTAAGCAAAATAAAATAAACAGCTTTACCATATTTTGTTAGGCACCCCATTACTATTGCTTTTAATGGCGTACTTTATAATACATAAAGTGGAATTTATTCGGATTAAAGATCTGGAGTGGGATGAGCTACCCTTGGCTATTAGTCGTGCACCGTCTATCAGCGTCTTTAAACGTTTGATAACCACATCGTTCCTGGAGAAACGGAATAAAACACTATTTAAATAACTGTGTATTTATTTAAGTTATAATGTACTTGTATGTATGTATAGTTAATGTATGTTTATGTGTGTAGGTATAATGTGTAGCATATTATAATTAGTTAGGTAACTTATTAACTGTATGATTAAAAATTCTTATATTTTCATCCTGCCTATTACTCCATCTCCAAGGTTAGCTGGTTAAGCTCTGTACTATTTTTAAGTGCATTAAACAATTTAAATAAATAAATAACTTATTTATTTATTTATTTATTCATTACAGGATAACTAACGACTAATAAACACATAAAGACAAAAAAAATTAAAACATAAAAGGTCAATTAAAAGTTACCACAAATAGACTACAAAAATATGGAACTAAATCGTGGTCTAGTGGTAACAAACGTTGCCGTGAACTCGGGAGGTCGTGGGTTCGATTCCCACCGAGGGCAAGTTGTACATTGTATAATTTGTCTCGGTCTGGGTGTTTATATGTATAATATGTATATATTTACAAAAAAAAAGAAAAGTATAATATGTAGTTTATCAACCATCTACTTTCCGTAACACAAGCTTACCGCTTACCACGGAAATTAAATGGCGCTGTGTGACCTGTCTGAAAATATTTATTTATTTATTTATATATATATATATATTTGTATGTATAATAGTTTATTTAATATATATATATATATATATTAAATAAACCATTATACAAACTAAACAGGTCTTTTAAAACAAGAAACAAGCTCTGAACAGTTACTATTAAAGTAGTTACATAACCTCCAAAAGAATGAACTTTGTCTGTAGTTGGTAAAGCACATAGAGACATACAAAACAGACGTGCTTCTAGTTCTTAGGCCGGTAGTCTTCAGACCGATTCTACTAAGAAGTTCAGGGGAGTCCACCCGCCCATTCAGAATGTTAATCAGGTATGTGACGTCTGAAATGTCCCTGCGTACATGAAGTGGTAAAATATGGTATTTAATACATCGCTGATTGTATGATAGGTTCAACTGCCGAGTTCTAAAACAAATATATCTTAAGAAACGCTTTTGTATTCCCTCAATCCTAGATCCGTGCACCTCGTACCTGGGGTTCCATACTTGCGACGCGTACTCTAATAGGCTGCGAACAAAAGCGCAGTATAATATTTTTAATGTTTTGACATTTTTAAAGTTAGAAGAAATGCGAATGACGAAACCCAATAACTTTGAAGCTCTCATGACGATGTTACCAACGTGGCTATGAAACAGAAGTTTGGAGTTGTGAAGAACACCCAGATCTCTGACCTCATCCGAGCGAGACAACTCAGTACCTTTAAGGTAGTATTTAGCCAAAATCGGAGTCTTTTTTCGAGTGAATGAGATGCAGGTATTATACTATTGAAGAAACAAAATTTACTACAAGAACCTATAATTCATATTTACCACAAATGTAGTTTTAATCAAATATTATCTAGTTATTACTATTTGTACCAGTTACCGGTCCAGTATGAAGTTAATTAATATTGGATCTGTAGAATTTGAATCCTCTACGAATCGGTTAGGAAATGTAATTTCCTGCCAAGGAAGACTTATTCTTGCGAAATCAGAGCCACTTATTTAAAACTATAGATATTATTATAAAAGTATCATATCATCACGACCGTTTCCCTTTCGGGGTGGTCAGTAACCACGCTTATAAATAAGCGGATTCACATTTAGCCAACTTTACTATAAGCCAATTATGACAAGTGGCAAGCTCGTCGATGTCTCCAGCGTACCAAACTCGAGAAATATCACAAATAAATTAAATGTATTTATTTATATTATTAAATATTTATGTGTCCCGACCAGGAATCGAACCCGGTACCTTCGACTCTAAATCCACGGACTTAACCGCTAGACCACGGAGGCAGTATTATTATATTATTGAACACTGAGGAAAATTGAGATTTTAACATACATACATACTCGTATCTTCACGCCAAATACCTTGCGGGGTTGGCAAAGACAATTATATTGAGCACCACTTGTCACGGTCACGACATACCTCTTTCGCTTCTTCGACATTCATCAACTTCTTCATACATGCCCTTTTGTTTCGATGGCTTTTCAATGCACCTTCAGCTATTGTTTTATTTATTTGATCGTAATATGTGAGTCTAGGTTTGCCAGGGCCTCTTTTTCTCTTCTTTGAAGATTTTAAGACATGGAAAATCGTCGGTTAAATTATCACTTTTAGGATTTTCGCCGATACGATCAGTCTTTACGAATACAATGCCATATATACTATTCTTTGACAATACCCTAAAACTAACTCTTGTCATTTTTATAAATTGTCATTTATATTCGTAATTTTGCCGTTTTCGACTGACGTGTCAATTTGATATATTCAAGTAAAAAGCGAGAGATTTTCATAGAAAATCTAGTTAACATGCGAAGTCGAATGGTCCAGAATAAGGGGTGAGCCTGTAGATTTTGGCTACGCGTCGGTGTCTGCTAGTTTAGTATTCATTAGAGACCGCTGGGATTTGTTGGCGTTTTCCTTCTCTTAGGGAATCTCTAGCCCGATGCGGACGGTTAGTAAATCTTGGGCCCTATCACATTTATCTAAATAAATCTTTCAAGCTAAAAATACTTTAATGTGTTTCCCTATTGCTATAACCTGGAGTCCTTTAAGCGAAGTTTTAAGAAGAAATATTTTATTATATATATATATATATTATTTTACTTAGATATTACTTTAAATACTCGTATCTAAAAAAAAATATATGTATATAAAATGAAATATGAATTCCTTTTTATTTTATTTTTTCTTAATTATATTGTGTTCCAATAAATTTTACAATGACATTCATTTAAAGCCTTTATTATTACATTTGTTCAAAAAAATAACAAGTTTTCTTAAGAAATAATGAATTTGTTGATTTATTATATGAATTTTCTATTAAATGTACAATGTGTTTAATGAAGATATTTAATAGTGGCGACGAGGATTATGGATGCAGAGCAATTAAAAGAATTTATTAATACACTGACAAAGAGATGGCGAGGAAGTGGCAATACTCAATCACCTGAACTGACACTGGACTCATACACTAAAGAAAGGTAAGGTGCATATCCAACAGAAATCAAAAAGTTTTTGATCCGAAACAGACCTTAATTTACATAGTGCAGCCCAGCGAGTGTAGGCCAAATTTATGGAAGGCCCATCTCCAATACTGGAGGTCTAGGACTCTGTGTTATAGGGGCTGTGATGATCATGGTAAATTTTAAGGGTAGATACGAGTATCATTATCATCCGCCTGTGTCTCCCTACTGCTGGTTGTAGGCCTCCCCCAAAGCTCACCACTGCACGCGGACTTATGCAACCCTCATCCAATCCCCACCAGCGACCTTTCTTAGGTCATCCGTCCATCTGGCGGGGGATCGTCCCACTCTGCGTCATCCCATTCGTGGTCTCCACTCTAGAACCCGTTTGCCCTATCGGTCATCGGTTCTGCGGCAGATGTGTCCGGCCCATTGCCACTTCAGCTTGCTAATTTTGAATGCTATGTCAGTAACTTTGGATCTCTATCGAATTCTATCCATCAGAGTAATACCAAGCATAACTCTCTCAATTGACCTTGAATTTGTGGATCAGACCCACTGTCAGTGTCCACGTCTCTGCTCCGTACGACATTACGGGGAGGACGCAATGGTTTAGACTTTTATCTTCAAAAACTGTGATATGGAAGACCAGAAGATGCGCCGAAGATACGAGTATGCATAGACCCAAAACAATATGTTATTTGAACTAGTAAGTTTGGCGCTATTTATTTATTTATTTAAAACTTTATTGCACTATGTACAATTGGCTAGGCATTCTCTAGCAGCCAACCTTTGGGACAATACAGAACATTTACATGTCCATGAAAGCCTATTCATATGCAAGTTCGAGATGTATAAATATTCATCGAGTTTGTGGTAATCCGGAACACCCGGATATTCCAGTTCACACATCCGGATCCGTGTTCAATAACTTTAGCCTTCAAACAAATTGTCAGCGAGTTTACTTTGAACTAATATAATGTCTAGGTCTATCAATAAACTTATCTTTTTTCAAGTGACAACTTTACGCCCACCTGATAGTAAGTGGCGTGCAAGGTCCATAAATGTTAGCAACTGGAATCAGACACTGACATCAGTCCCTAACACTATGCCGGCTTGACTGGGCATGACGGCAATTCAAGCCTGATTCCGAAATATGTGGATACACTTTAATTTAATTGTGGATTCATCGGCACGAACGGTGGATACTTCCCCGTCCCGGCAGACTGGGCAGATTACCACCAACAGTCCGGCTACCACCTATTCGTTGTTCTCGTTGAAAGTATGTGCAATTTTCAATGATGTAAAATGCCATTTTTTACTTTAAAGGAGAACTGATATTGTAAGCTTGCCATGGTGATATTTATAAAGAAATGACACCACTTGAAACAAGACTACCATATTTAGACCAAAAGGCTTGTTTATGCTTCTAGCCAGTATGGCAAGAGTAGGTCATATTCTACGAAAATATGCTCTGCTGGATGGACCATGTGTTCTGGGGGCTGTGTCATCATTTAGTCAAGGAGGTATTTTCCGATACAATGAAAAAAAAATTAGTTTCATTTATCACATCATTTATGCCAGTCTCCGTGGTCTAGCGGTTAAGGCCGTAGATAGATATAAACGCCGAGGTGCTGGGTTCGTTTCCTCAACGAGAATAAAAAAAATATATATTGCTTGGTTGTATCAAAATAAAGTCAGTAACATACTCGTATGTGATTGTCAAAAAGAAAGAAAATACTCTAAAAAATGGTTACAAAACAATATGAAAAATAAATCTAAATTGTCACAATTAAAATTAAAAGTGGTGTCAAATGTACCAGTCTGCTTTAAAAAAAAACTGGTATCGATGCCATTTTTAACTTTAATCGTTACAATTACAGAGACTTCGTTGGTGTAATGTGTATTATGCATTCAATGTAATTCTTGAATTAATTAATATTTATACCATTGATTATTTTTATTTGAGCTAGGTTCCCGCAAATTGAACATTATTGCAAACTCACATTAAGTTGTGCCAGAGCAGTAATAGCAAGTCGTTATGCTTAGTCAGGGGAGTTTAAAGTGACAGTTGGCACAGCACCCAATGTCAATAGCCACCATAATTGGTGGTTTCCGCAAGAAATATGGGAGACGGGGGTGGTAAAATAAGGGATGTGATAAATAGCTGTTGACATAATCTCGGGAAATTGGAGGCATATTCTGAAAACACAAAAAAACGAAACAATTTTATAAATTCTCCAGATCAAATTTACTTATTTATTAATTATTTAAGGTACACTAACAGGTTACAATTAATACATATTAAGCACAAATTTACAATAATTTATAAGGTCGGAATTGCTACCCAAGGGCAGTGTACACGGCATGCTACACATAGCTACTTCGATGATTAGAGTCAACTGTGTTTTTCAGTTTTAAAATTTTAGGTTTCATCCATTTCATCATTTTCAATATATTAATACTATATACGAGAATAAATATATTAATATTAATGTCAATTTATGTTGAAAGATATATCATAGGTTATATATTAGTATAAGTCAAAAAAGTCAATATAAGAATAGTAAAAAGTCACTTTACGTTAGTTTACAATCAATAACACTTGTCTCTTAAATAGACTAACATTTGGGTTGAAAATGTCTAGATTCACAGTATCGCTGGAAAGGTCATAAAATAGTCGACATATACGGATAATAGGGTTATTAAATTTGAATCGGACTTTAAAAAAAAAACAATGTAATGTATATTAATACCAATCTATGTTATCGCTTTCAAAATAGGCTTCTTTTGAGCCAATACAAGCATGCCAACGCTTAATCCAATTTTCCATACACTTGGTGCAAGCCTCGGCTGGGATGTCCTTCAGTTCCTTAAGCGAATTACTTGTTATGGCTTTAATGGACTCATGGCGCATCACCCGAAACGATTTTTCAAGTTTTGAAAACAGAAAAAAGTCTCAGGGAGCCAAAAAATCAGTTAATCAAGTATACTGACCAAAACACTCAACGATTTCCTAGCCGTAATTCCATTAGAAACACAAAATTGTGCGTCGTAAACAAATAGCTGCTAAACACACACTAACTGACATGTGCCGTTCAAACTTCACACGAACATCAACAAAGGTTGTACCTACATATTTCGCAAAAGAAAAAAATAAACCGATTCCGTTCGCGCGCGCGTTTCAAATCTACCAGTCCGGGTCAATTTTGATCAGACCTTTTATGTTCTGGAAGGTCCATTTACAAATGGTAGACAAAGCTCGTTCTTTTGCAGTTCCAACTATTTCAATTGTAACTGTTCGGAACTTAAACAAAACACAAATGGTTTCATTGTCCCAAAGGTTGGTTGCTTGAGAAGGCCTAGCGGCATTATGCACCACGGAAGATGCGACAAGGCCTACCGCAGCACCGAACCCTCGTGAACCACCTAAGAGGACCCCGGCGCCGACCCCTCTGCAGCAGTCAGCCTTCGTCAGAAGGTGGTCGCCGTACCCAATGGGTACTACTTTGACCGCAACAAGATGAAGATGCGGAAGCTGTAGTGCAGTGTATATTTATATTATATATATTTTAGTTTTTAAGGTATATATCTATGGACCTTTTGTATATTCATTTTGTTGCCTGAAAATAAAGATTATTATTATATTATTATTAAGCCCACCTATTGTACAGCGCGGCATTGTGGCAAGTAAACTATCAACTACCTAATAAAACTATTATCACGACCGTATCCCTTGCGGGGTTGTCAGATCCTACGCTTGTAAAAAAGCGGATTTACACATAGCCAACTTTACTATAGGCCCATCATGACAAGTGACAAAATCGTCGATGTCTCTAGCATTCCAGACTCGAGAAATATAACTAATACATGATTATGGGACAGGAATCAAACCTGTTACCTCAGCGTCGAAGTCTCCAGAAATGTTCTGGAAGGACTATCTCCAGCAGTGGACGTGTAGTACTTGGTGATATAGTGGCTGTCATGTGATATTGATGATATAAACTGTATGTTTAATACTGTTATTTCTTGCATTATATCACAGCATGTGATAAGTGGGCAGATTTAAAATATACCGGAAGTGGCGGAACTCGAATGAATGAATGTACATAAAAGGTAACTTTTTTAAATCCAAGCATTCACTGCCAAAATTCAGTCTTTGTAGTTCTAAAATAGATTTTCCTGCAAATACAGTCTATACGTTGTATTTGGCAAGCGTCCAAATTAACTGGCATACTGGGTTACTTCGTAAATAGGACAGAAGCTATCCTGGATTCAATTTAAACTACTATGAAAAAAAATTAAAGGAACAGTCATTCCAGATTAATTAACAACAAACCATGATATGAATATACTTTTTCTTATTATTTTTTACTTCATTATCAGACTACGGGGACTCTTCCAGAGTTCTGCAAGAACATGACGTGTCTTCTGGCCTTCCTGGAGGATCGAATAATATCATCGGATAATATCGGATCGGTAACGCACAATGGTCTAATAGACACTAAGTGCGGAAAAGCTACCGTAATTGCAATCATATAGCGAAAGTTGTGCGTGCAAACCAAGACTCACCTATCAAACCAAATACCATCGAATCAATTGTCTCTGCCTAACCCGCAAGGGATCTGGCGTGAAGATATGTATGTAACTAATCACAATCACACAATCTTTGTCTCTCCACTGCTGAAAATAGGTTTCACCCAAGGCTCGCCACAGCACGCGGTTTTTTTCAATCCTCATCCGAGGCTTTTCTGTCCTGGTCTCCACTCTGTAGCATGGCAGTTTATATTTGTTATAATAGAAACGCATTAATGCGTTATGCGATTTACTCGGAGAAACAGAATGCTCAGGGACGGTACGCAATGTGTCAAAATCAGCCGTTCCTCAATAAATTTGAAACTTTTTCGGCGCAACTTCTCTTTTCGGGTGCTCCGACAATAAAATAATAAATATAACTTTGTTCAAGCACACATTGTGCATTAAAATCACCAAGCGACCTCAATCCCCTAATTGGGGAACGAGTTTTGGGTTAGAAGATCCGCGGGCTTCCGGAGACTCATTTCGTCCGTCGCCCAACTCCCCACCAGCCGAGCGTCACTTCTTCACGCCCGGCTGCTACACGAGATAAGCATTAGCTAGATTACCTACACTCTTAAATGTGCGGAAGTGTCCTCAACTGAATATACAATAAATCTTCGACCCGTTATTTGTTGTTTTATTTGTCGAGACCCGGTCCTTAACCGGGGAGTTCGCGACAACTCTAGAATCCGTTTGCCCCATGGGTCATCCCTTCTGTGGCAGATCGGTCTAAACCGTGTCCGAGTTTTTGCTCTGTACGAAATTTCAGGGAGGACGCACTGATTAAAACCTTTGAAGTCTTTAAACATTGTGGTATGGACGATGACAGGATGTGCCAAAATTTTCCGAAAGCGACCCATGAATGCGTCTATCGGCGTCTTTCCTAAACTAGCTGAATAGTCTGTGTTCTCGTAGACAGTATGTGAAATTTGCAGATGATGTCAAATGCCAATTTGCACTTTCAAGGAGAACTAATATTGTAGGATTGCTATTGTGATATTTATGTTAAAATAACACCGCTTGAACAAGACTCATGGTGACAATTTCCCAAAAAAAAATAACATGTGCTCTATTGTCATTTTTGCCGCAGTGATTTCAAACATTTATGATTCCTGATAAACGATGCTGATGACACGATTTTTAAAACATTTTATATCATTACACCATATAACCGTATACACACTGGAGACTCGACGGAAAGTCTGTGATATTATAACCCTATATATAAAAATAAATAAAGAAAATTGAATGTACTCGTACTTCTTAATAATATGTGCTTACTTAAATAATAAATTCTTAATCGTGTTAATTTGAATGCTAAAATTCTATTTATATTATTTGCTTAATAAAATTTATTAAATAGTACCTCTGGAAGACCCTGAATCCCGTAACGCAGGTGTTTTTTATAAAACATCTTACGCGGGATTCAGAGCACCATAAAATGCATGTTATGTTCTTTTACTTCTAATAAATGTATTATTATTATTACTTGGAACTGGTGTACTATTGTTATATTCTTTTTTCTAATAATAATATTTAGTGATAAGTAGTGTATCTCTTTTTAATGTTAGTACATTAAATATAAATTAAAAGCTACCTAAATAATAAAATTAAAAATAAACTAAACTATAAATAAAAAATGTCCTCTAGAGACGTCCCATCCGAGATAGTCCCAAGGAGACTGGCAACATTTCCCCTCTGTATAGCGAGGCTAATACGTTGGCAGAAAATGGCTTTTTTAAATAAATATATATTTTTAAAACAAGAAATAGAGAAAATTAGATTGAATTTGTGCTAATAAAATTTGTAAGGATGCGTTCTTAAAAGCACTTTTGAAGGGTATTTTCGATGTTTTTTCCTGAATGGATTTGATTTACTGGGAAAGAAGAAAATTTAATATTACGCAGGCGTCTTCGTCTCCTGTGCCCGCCGCAATCAAATTTAGGGTCGTGATTAATTATTTACACGAGAATTTCTCCTTATAAAGTCAGACGTGACGTAAGGACCTATGACTTGCTATTAAAGCAATGTAATAAATTCATAACCTTGTTTTATTTAAAAGAAAGTTTGATCAGGTTTTAGAACTAAAAAAGTAAGTGGACACTCGGAGGTACCGGGTTCGGTTCCTAGTCAGGACATAATGAATTATTTAATATCCATTAATGGAGAGACACAGGCTGTTGATGATCATGATGAGACTAAATGCATTTATTGTCCTACTAAACCATTTCGAAGAGGCGCGGTGGTGGCTCGGTTGTAAGAACGCGTTCCCTAAATCCTACAAAGGTCGGTTCAAACCCCTCGGGCATGTACCAATGAGAAATACACTTTTCTTACGTTCCCGTGCCTCGGAGCGCACGTTAAGCCGTCGGTCCCGGTTCCACTAATGCCAACTTGTGGCATCGTTAAAAAATTGTCATAAAAAATTGACATCATATCCTGGCCAGCGTTGCGAGTGTAGTCCCAATTCCCCAGTTCTGGAAGGCCCATCTCCAGCAGGAGGTCTAGGACGCTGTGTTCTATGGGCTGTAATGAATGAATGAAACTCGAATGAATAAAAAGAATCGATAATATAATTGAAACAAATATATTGTCAATAAAACTAATTCAAATGTAATTTCTCATATCTCAAATTATATTGTTCTGAAATCGCAGCAACGCCCGACGGGTAAGCTATATAAATGACAAATAACCAAAAAAAATATATAAAAATATATTACAACTATCAAATCGATTGGTTTCGCTTTTACGTCGCGAAATTGTCTGTCATTTGTTTTGAAAATTGTTTTATGTGAGTAGTATTATTGACTGTCAGGTGGTACGAAGTTCGCCGGGCCAGCCAGTAGGTATATTATAAAATACTAAAAACGAATAATTTTATATAACTTTACTCAAATGCTTCTTTTAAGTTACAACATGCGAATAAAATAGCAGATGTGGTAATATAATTTATGGACCAAGTTTATGTTGGATTTTCATTTACACTTGGGAACAATTATAACTGGTCGATAAATTGCACGTTTTTTTTGTTTATAAACCAGAGCAACCGAGACCGACAACTTAACGTGCTCTTTGAGGCACGGGAACGGTGGTGTTGTAAATCAATGAGAAAGGTACGTAAGAAAAGTGAATTTCTCATAGGTACATGCCAGGGGGTTTGAATCGACCGACCTTTGTAGGATATTAAAGAAAGTGTTCTTAGAACCGAGCTACCACCGCGGCTTATTTTATACTGTCGGGGAGAGCTCTTGCAGGTTCGACACAAGAAAACAACTTTGTATTTTATACAAAAATCTTTATTATTTCCAATTTTGTTAAACGAGATACGTCGGTCGAGAAATGACAAGAGAGAGAGAGTGACCAGACGAAAAAAGGTGTTGCCAGGTTTTTCTGGATAAAAAATGTTCGTTCCGAACACACTGCCGAGGGCAGATAGATTAAACTGCAAATTATTTGCCTCACTTTCAGTTCAATTATTCAATATTAGACTGAAAGTCATTGCCACAATGGTATCCCGCCCCCCTCAGCCCAAATCCGTATACTTTGTAAAATTTGTTTGCTACATATCGCTTAAAATATACGAATCTAAACTGAAAGGGGCAAGGATTGGAAATAACAAAACTGAAAATGAGGTTTTTACAATGTAATCTATTATGTCATAAGCAATTGTAGTGTAAGATGATTTAATTTTAAATTTAAATCTAAATGAAAGTACACCTAAAACAATCATATATGTATCAACCTAAAACTAATTTACAAAAAATGTGTGCATGCTAGTCTTATAATTTACTTAATTATAAATATACACAAACAGCATGTGTTTCATTTACAAAATTCTTATTATTTGTTAACAAAAGGAATTTGTTAATAGATCATTAAATGTTGACAGGCAACAAAATGAGTTTGTTCACTGCTCGGCGTTTAATACCCGAAGCAGTTTTAACCTCTGCGACCCTCACCCTTTGATCAGCGCCAGGAAGCACCCTCGTGACTCTAGCTAATGGCCATTGCAATGGCGAGCAGTTGAGATCCTTAATAAGTACAAGGTTACCTTCTTCAATATTGGGTGCAGTTTTATTCCATTTAGTTCGCACGGTTAGCTGATTGAGATATTGTTTATGCCAGATGTTCCAGAAGTGTTGTTGTACCCGTGCGCATCGCCGCCAGAAGCGCAGCCTGCTGGTTGGTACCAGCGTAAGATCGTCTTCTGGAACCATGTTCATTGATCGTCCAATCAAAAAATGTGCAGGTGTAAGCACTTCCAAACTTTCAGTATCTTTAACTAACTCAGTAATAGGTCGAGAGTTCAGTATTCCTTCTATTTGGGTTATTATTGTAGTGAATTGTTCATAAGTAAGTGGTACATCGCCAACCACTCTTTTAAAATGATATTTTGTACTCTTGACGGCAGCTTCCCAAAGACCGCCGAATGTTGGTGAGTAGGCCGGTATAAAGTTAAACTCGATTCCCTTTGATGTAGCGTAATTCATTGTTGAGTTTTGATGAGCTTGGGAATTTACTAATTTATATAGCTCGTTAAGTCGATTGTTGGCACCCTTGAATGTTTTTGCGTTGTCACAGTAAATTTTTTGTGGTAAACCACGTCTTGCCACAAATCTATTAAGAGCAGCTAAAAACGTGTTAGTCGTCATATCTGACACGAGTTCCAAGTGTACAGCCTTGACCACGAAGCACACAAATACAACAACATACCCCTTGCTGGTGAAAGAGCGCCGTAATGTGGACTGCTTAATTTGAAATGGTCCACAATAATCTATTCCAACCTTAATAAATGGGTGGGCCTCATTGACTCGATCAAAGGGTAAGGATCCCATGAGTTGTTGTGCTGTAGCAGCTCTAAAGCGATAACATTTTACGCACTTATTTATTACACTTTTAATTTCACGGTTAGCATTAACAATCCAATATTTTTGTGACAGGCTACTATGCGTTAGTTTAAAACCAGAATGCATTAAGGATAAATGTTCATTTGTAATAATTATTTTTGTCAAATGACATTTTGCAGGTAAGATGATTGGGTACTTCTGTGAGTAGGGAATGTTTGCATTTTTTAATCTTCCACTCACTCTCAATAAATTGTTACTATCAATGAATGGATGTAACATTTTAAGATTTGTTTTTATAATTTTATTATTTTTAATACAAGTAATTTCTTCGGAAAAGTAGAACATTTGGACCTTATAAATTATTAGGTGCATAGCTGATTTTAACTCCAACGCAGATAAGCTTTTATTGAGATTTTTATTAGTAATAATTTTCATTTTACAATTATTAATGAAGCGCAAGAGCCATGCCACAACTTTCTGTAATTTTATTAAGCTTGAAAATTTAACAATATAATCTGGCAGCACTGCCTTTGTTGTTAAACAAATATCAATTTGAGCCATGCCACACGAAGTGTGGTTACAATGAAATGACAAGGTGTCATTTTGATTAAAATTAACTGAAGCTAATGTAGGCGGGCCATTCCACCATAAAAGGCTATTTTTGAGTTCTGCGGGTTCACAGCCCCGTGATATTATATCAGCTGGATTCACAGATCCTTCTATATGATGCCATTGACACTCAACAGTCAATAACTTGATTTGATTTGTGCGATTAGATATGTAGGGAGACAATTTATTACTACCATTTTTTATCCAACATAATACTATTTGTGAGTCAGAGTACAAATGAATTGACTTAATATTAAATTCAAGTAACACAGACTTGACCCTTGAATATAGCTTAGCCAGCAACAAAGCGCTACTCAATTCCAACTTAGGAATAGTTAATTGGTTTTTAATTGGTGCTACTCTAGACTTGGAACAAAGTAGCGTTGTGGTAATATTATTATTATTATTAATTCTGATGTATATGCAACAGCCATAAGCTATTGCAGATGCATCACAAAAACCAAACATTTGTACATAAGATGAATTTGAAATTTTCATATATCTATCAACACAAATAATAGGCATATTTATTAAACCATTATAAAAGTGTAACCAGCCTTTGAGCAACAATTCCGGTACAGGACAGTCCCACTGTAATTTAGCCAACCATAATTTTTGCATGAATTCTTTTGCCTTTGTAATCAAGGGGCCTGCCAGACCAAGAGGGTCATAAAATGATCCAATGAAACTTAGAATGTTTCGTTTGTTCCATGTTTTGATGTGCCTTTTAGGACAGCTAATAATAAATTTATCAAATTTAATATTGTATGATAAGCCTAGTGCTTTCATATGTAGTTCATTATCAGACAATTGTTTGTCATCAAAATGTTGTTTATCCAGAGGTATATCAACCAGCAAGGATGGGTGATTCGATGCCCATTTGTGCAAGCTAAAACCTCCCTTATTTAGTAAATTAATGATTTGTTCTCTTACCTCCAGTCCATTTTTAATAGTATCGGTTCCAAATAAGGCATCATCTACATACATGCTGTTCCGGATCACCTTGGCCGCCAGGGGATACTCATCTCCAAATCTGTCAGCAAGTTCCAGCAGGCAGCGCGTTGCGAGGAAACTTGAACTTTTAAGGCCATATGTGACCGTCTGCAGCTGTAAAATTTTAAGATCACCACTGTATATATCTTTCCATAATATATTTTGTAGGAATTTCTGCGAGGAGCTGATGTTTATGCATCTGTACATGTGCTTTATGTCACATAACATGACATACTTGTGACAACGAAACAAGATTAAGATGTCAAACAAGTCCTTCTGAATGTTTGGCCCACATAATAAAACCTCATTGAGACTATTATTATTGCCACAAGCCTTGGTGTTACCATCAAAAACTACTCTAAGCCTAGTTGTCTTTTTATCGTTCCTGATGACAGGATGGTGAGCCAAGAAGTATGGTGTGATGCCTAATGATTTATAATGATTTATTTCAAGAATTTTTGCATGACCCAAATTAATGTAGTCGTTGATGAAGCTATTATACTGTAATTTTAAATTGTTATCTTTCTCAAACCTATTTTGTAGATGCATCAGCCTTCGCAACGAAATGCCAAAGGTGTTGCCCAAATTGATTTCTTCGACAGGAACTGATAAGGGCAGAGAAACCTGGAATTTATTATTTAGCAGTAGCATGGAATTTTTAAAATTTGTTTCACAGATGTCAGAATAATTTTGTGTAACATTTTCAGTAGTGTCGGAGATAAACTCTGTTTCCCAAAATCTCTGTAAAATATTGTCAATATTATTGATTGTATTCACATGCAAGGACACCTGGCTGTTATAACAACCAGCATTGAAAATCATCTCACCGGACACAACATAACCAAACTGAGTATTTAGTAATCTTAATTGACTGCCATCTAATGATATTATATCCGGTAATATAATTTTGAAAACAAAATCAGCTGACAATAGTAATGAAATATTTCCTGGTTTGTTAAAATCTTGGTCAGCTAATTGAACATACCTAGGTATTTTTAAGTTTTGTAAATTAAATCTTTGCTGAGGTAATTGTGTAGTTATTTCGTCAATGACAAAACAAGTTATGCTACAAGTATAATTGTTCAGCAAGGAAGTTAAATTAATATTGACAGCCTTGGATATAGACTTTTGTACATTGCCAAGGGCTGTTACCATTAAATTATGATTAAATGGTTTAAGGTTTAATGTTTGGACAAGCTCGGAGGTAATAAATGAAGTTTGACTTCCGCTGTCTAACAAGCATCTTGCTAGCACATGAGTACTATCTTGTTTTACAATTTTAGCCTTTAATGTTGGTAGCAGCACAGCTGTACCACAAATACTATTATTCTGTAATGTAATTGAATTGTTATTGGCCCTCAAACCTTCATTGTCAGTATGCAAGAGAGTGTTGTGTTCTTTGCTCTTGCAAACTGAACATTTAAAGTGAAATTTGCACTTTTGGCTATGTTTGTTTAAACATATTTTGCAAAGGCTGTTGGCTGTAATAAAATTGATTTTGTCGGCATCCGAACTTGACCCAAACATTGGGCAACTAAACAGTTTGTGTTCTGAATTGTCACAAAATTTGCAAATTGACTGTTTGACTGGATTTATTACATTGACAACTTTACTGTTACTTGGTTTAAAATAATTAGTATTATTAACTTTTAAAAATGATATTTTACCTTCACTTTTGTTGCTCTCTTCGAAGCTGCAGGCCCTCTTTTCTATAAATTTGAAGAAGTCCTCTAGTGTTGGCAGGTTGGTGGTTTCTCTGTCTGTATGGAACGCTCGGCAGCTAAATGTGTCAATTTTTCGAAGCAAAATAGGTAAGATTATCATGTCCCAATGATCTGTTGGTTGCCCCAAATTCTTTAATGCTGCTATTTGTTGTCGGGAATGAGATACCAGACTCCTCAGGCTGGCAGAAGTCCCCTTGGCTGTTGAGGGATAGTCTATTATACTATGCACATGATTAATAACTAATAGGCACCTATTGTCATAACGATTAGTTAGCAGCTCTCTGGCCTGCTTGTAGGAACTATTGCTCAAAGGTAGGCACTCTATTAATGCTAACGCTTCCCCCTTACAATATTTTCTAAGATAAAAGAGTTTTTGTATATCACCAAGTCGCTCATCATTGTGTATGACCGCATTAAACAAGTCAAAGAAGGGCTGGAACTTTGTCATCTCGGCTCCGTCAAACACAGGTATCTCGATGTCCGGTAGCTTGACGTGGCTTTTGCTGGCTTCGACAGGCTTGTTTCTTAACAGCTTCTTGAATCTAGAAATTGTGCTCAAGCACCTATCACTGACGTCATCTTCGTTGAAGTCTGACTCCTCACACTTGTCCTTTGCCAATTGCAATTCTAACTTGCACGTTAAATAAGTATCTAGTACACTTTGCAGTTGTTCAAGTCTGGTGTGTATTGCATCAGTATCCAATAAAGGCTGCGCCTCCTGTTCTCGTAAAAATGTACCCGCTTTTGTTATCGCACTTTTACATTGCGATATTTTCGCAGCAATTTTTCTAGCGTCATCTGCTTTTTCCATATCGAATAGGTTGAATTGAATTGCTCACGGATTCTATTGCACCTTGCCTCCACGTTCCGGCCAGAAGAGTCGTCACGAAGAGTCGCCACGCTGCCGTCGCGCCGCGCCGGCACGTGTTTTTCACAAAAACTTCGCGAATCCGCGAACAATACTGTTTGGGTTTCGGCACCAATTTTCTTGTGTCGGGGAGAGCTCTTGCAGGTTCGACACAAGAAAATAACTTTGTATTTTATACAAAAATCTTTATTATTTCCAATTTTGTTAAACGAGATACGTCGGTCGAGAAATGACAAGAGAGAGAGAGTGACCAGACGAAAAAAGGTGTTGCCAGGTTTTTCTGGATAAAAAATGTTCGTTCCGAACATATACTATTGTAATATTATTATATTTCTAAACACTGTAAATTATTATATTTTAAAATATTGACTAGCATATAATATGGCCATAACTTCTTGTTATTTAGTAGGATCTTGCTCTCAGGATTATGGGTTGAGCGTGTTAGACCGGCTTTTATTGCTCCCGCGTGTAATATCGACACAAAGTCGGTTTACGGTAGGTTTATCGGTAGGGATTTTTGCCGCTTGAGACAAAGTTGTCGGATTTATACCGCAGCTTGTACAAAGTTCATTGTTTCTCCATTTATCCTAATTAGGTAGGTATATCTTTTAAATTAAAATTTAAATTTCAATCATTTATTTACTTTCCAATACATATAACTTATTAAATAGCCAGGAAACAATTACTCTCGAAGCTTAATATTAAATAATAAATATTTATAGTACGAGTAAGTAGATAAAAAAGATGCGCGGGCGCAAACCACTCTCCTCCCGCGCGAACAACCCGTCCGCCTACAGGTACCATTATTTAAAGTCTATCTCTTTCTTAGGACTCATTTCTTTCGAATAATCTTTTGAAACTAAAAAAGTAAAATATGAAAAAGTATCATCTCGACCGAACCCTTGTTTATGCGGCGAACGAGTGCCTTCACTCCGTAGCCACGACTCAGACTTAGCTGTTAAGGCACGCAGGGCCAACAGTGAGAGAGAGACGGTTTATAGGGTTTTAGTCCGTAGGCGCCTTGGGGTCTCCTTAGGAGGCCTCACGGTGAGTCAGGCATGCGTCCTTCTGCGGTGGCCCTTCAGGCTGGGGGCGTATCATTGATGATTATCGATTCACCGTCTTTAAAAAAAAAAACGAACCCTTGTTCATCTTCTTACAGTCTTGGCAGATTGATCGTGGTCGCCATTTACGTGCTAGTGACATTGAGTGGATTGGGCCTCAGCAGGTCTGCCACATTTATGGAACATTCTTGCATGACGGCATTAGCGGAATTATACAGTATTTGGTTGGGTAGATATAGGAGCGAAATGGTGGATGGTAAGAGTCTTGTTGCTCAATATACATATATATATATAGTCGGTCGTAAGCCTGAGACATCATTCTTTACTAATATATATATCCCACACATGATGGATGAGTATATATGTATTTTATATTTAGGTATATATTTATTTCTTTACGTATGACATTACGTATGGCAATGGTGGCTTGGTTTTAAGAACGCGTTTCTTAAATCCTACAAAGGTCGGTTCAAACCCACCCGGCATGTACCAATGAGAAATACACTTTTCTTAAGTACATTTGTCTTAGATTTACAACACCATCGTTCTCGTGCCTCGGAGAGCACTTTAAGCCATCGGTCTCCGTTCCACTAATACCATCTTGTGGAACCGTTAATAAATTGTCATTATATCCTCGCCAAGCCGTCTGTCCAGCGTGGCGAGTGTAGGCGAAATTCTCCAGATATATATTCTGGAAGGCCCATATCCAGCAGTGTAGGTCTAGGACGCTGTGTTCTGTAGTTCTGTAATGAAAAAAATTATGTATGACATTTATTTAGTTTTTATATGTATATAATTAATTTGTGTTTTATATAGTAATAAATAATTTCAACTATATATTTTCTTCGTAACCTGCACCTGCTTATTATATGTTTGTTTTTCTGTACATGCATAATGAAATATGTTATTGTTTTCATATCTTGTAACTTTTTTACTGAATAAAGATATTATTATTATCTCAGTCACAAAGGTTAGTTGGTACTAAGCTCGCCTATGTACCTGCACTTGTTTTGGTTTTGTACAATAAATAATTTATTATTATTAATAATAATAATAATAAACTACATCTTTCAAAAGTACACTCACACTTGAAAATCTTTGAAAATATTGGATTGTGCGAGCGATAGGCATTTAAGAGAGTCAAACCCTCTTAACTTTGCTGGATTGTGTAACTTTTAGAATTGTTGTAATTATGTTTTAAGATCTGTATGTTTCCCTAATAAATATAAATAAAAAAATAAAATAAATTCCGCAATAGCCCCTCCAGGTTGTGTGTCATAGGGGAACATATTTTATACAACAAGTGCGCGACCTACTTCGCTTGACGTTCAATTTATGACTTCATAGACCCACATTTTCGAGCCAATTTCACATGATTTATATTAAAAATCGATGGGTTTTTTACGTATATTAGAGCACGTTAAGCCGTCGCGCGTCCAGGTTCCAATAATACCAACTTATAAAAAAGTTCAAGACAAAAACAGTAGCTCTAGCGCGCTCAAACTCCGTTATCGAATTAAGAACATGATGTATAGGATTTTAGAAAGAGACATGAGTTGCCAATAAATTGGCAGTTTTGACAGTTCGAAAGTAAAACGTTACGTAACGAAGTTTGCTACATAAGATATGCTAGAGCTACGGTTTTTATTAAAATATATCCTTAGCACGGCACGTCGTCGGCTTCATGGTAAGCGGTACGCGAGTTCCAAGAATTGGAATAAATGACGCCAGCAACTGGCCGACGTAGGTAGGGGACCATTATTCCGACCTATCAAAATGCTTTTTTAGACTAAGCTTAAAGGACTTTAGTTTATGTTGTTTAATAATACCTACTAGGTACCATTATTAAAGAAAACAAAACAAAATAGACCACAAAGGAAGTCGACGTTTTTTCTTAATTTCTAAATTAATTAACAATTTCCGCGAATGAGCTGTAAAAAGCCCCAAAAAGTCACGGTTATTACTCTCTCCATTAAGTGGTCCTAAATTCCTTTTACGACGTTTTAATATCGTCAAGTACAACTTAACACCTCGTCTTAACACTAATATTTAAGGACAGTTCCAGGTTCAATATGGAGCAATGCCCGACCAAAAAAAAACGTCTTTTTCTCCAATGCTGAGGGTCGTGACCCCCTTCATGTATCACTTTGGTCTGCACACGGCGGCATGTGGACTAGGTTGTTGAGTAGAGTGGATCTAGTCTCTGGTCAGACCAACGTATCGGGCTTTGGCCACGGGCTCTCTTGCCTTAAATTGTATTTATTTATTGATTTATTTTATTTTATTATGGCACAAATAAAGTTATATAATTTAAAAAACATAAAAAGTAAAGTATCATCACGACCTTTTCCCTTTCAGGGTGGTCAGAATCCACGCTTATAAATAAGCGCATTCACATTTAGACACTTTACTATTGGCCAATCATGACAAGTGGCAAGCTCGTCGATGTCTCCAGCGTACCAAACTCGAGAAATATCACTAATAAATTAAATACTAATTAAATTTATTTATTTACATTATTAAATATCATTGTGTCCCGAGCAGGAATCGAACCCGGTACCTCCAAGTCTATATCGATTGCTTAACCGCTAGACCACGGAGACACTTTCATTTATTTTCCACAATCTGACACGCTATATTTCCGTAAATATTCAATAATTGTTACAGGATTTTCCATACATTTCATTCTAGGAATTGAGCAAGAAACTCCGAGCTAACCAATTTGTAGTTTCGTTTATTTTTCGTAAGGCAAATATTTTTCTTTCGTTCTATCTTTCTTTAGTCAAGTCTAGGCTCGAATCAACTATTGGCGTCGAATAAACATAAATAAATACACGGTCCTTAAGAGTTATAATTTAATTTATGAAAAATAACTGTGAGAGAAGCATGAGTAAAGAAATTAAGTTATAAAATTAATTAACCCGCTCTGACACCCGCTATTACGGAAGGAGGTCACTTCACCACACTGCCGCCAAATAGCAAAACACAGAATAAGCAAATCTATGTACATTGCAAAACACTGTACATTGCAAACGCCGTATATAGCAAAACGCTGTACTCGTATGTTCCAAAACGATAAACGCTGCAAAACTGTCGCAAACCACGAATTATAGGATTGGTCCATTTTTTTCTTATTACATAACAAATAGTCCATCTTTATTCAATTACAGAAAGACTGAGTTAAATACTAATGTATTTTTTATATATATTTTAATTTCTCACTATAGTATTTTAAATTGGTTTATTTATTTACAGATTCAAGCGCTTAAAATTAAACATAGTCTACAAAATTCTTAACTAAAGCCCTAATCTGTTCTCCTGTTATTTTGTTTCATATAGATAAAGTATAGTATAGTATGGTATGGTATGGTATGGTATAGTACAGTATAGTATAGTATAGTATAGTATAGTATAGTATAGTATAGTATAGTATAGTATAGTATAGTATAGTATAGTATAGTATAGTATAGTATAGTATAGTATAGTATAGTATAGTATAGTATAGTATAGTATAGTATAGTATAGTATAGTATAGTATAGTATAGTATAGTATAGTATAGTATAGTATAGTATAGTATAGTATAGTATAGTATAGTATAGTATAGTATAGTATAGTATAGTATAGTATAGTATAGTATAGTATAGTATAGTATAGTATAGTATAGTATAGTATAGTATAGTATAGTATAGTATAGTATAGTATAGTATAGTATAGTATAGTATAGTATAGTATAGTATAGTATAGTATAGTATGTATGTTTCGGTATATAGAATAGGCTTACATTTAGATTTATTCCTTGCATACATTTTGTAACCATTGTAATTGTAGCGATAAATAAAGTATTTTCTTTCTTTCTACTTACCTATCACGACTAAATAATATAAAGATAAAACAATACAACAACAGTAAAGTGATATTTTCAATTGGGTAGAGTATACAATTTTATTAGTAAAAAGAACAATAAATAGCAAGACTGCAGACCAAAATCAGTCGTTAATGTTGAAAATAAAACTAAACTAGAATACGACACCCAAAGGACAGAAACCAAGTTTCTACAAATTAAGTGCAATTTGGCAAAGTACCTCCGGAGTTAAAAGTAGCTGATACACTCCATTAGGTCGCTTTAAACAGGGAAGTACCGAAACGATCTACTGGGAATAATTTATTACAACGTAACGTTCTAGTACCAACGCGCCATATTAACTACCTGCGGTCCGACAGACCTGTAAATATTTGTGTTAAAAATACCGACATCATCATTACAGACCTTTGGACACGGAGTCCTATATCCCAACTGCTGCAGATGACCTTTCCAAATCATAGGGTGTGGCGTAAATAGTGGCCCAAGTGGTTCAAATGCAAAAGAGATTGCCCAAAACCAGGCCCCAACTTTGCCTCAACAAAAAATAATTCAATAATCATTCCTATTTATTGTTTTTTTTTAATTATTTATTTTCAACATCTGATTTACCCAGAATTAAAATATAATTTAATTAAATAGTCAATTGGTTAAGATTTATGTATGAAATAGTTACAAAACACTACCTATACGATTAGGTTCTTTCAGGTTCTGGATTTCAAATTGGCAGGATCGAAACTATGTAATTATTGAGGTAAAAAAAGTTTATTAGTTATGCTAGGGTAAAATAAAATAAAAATATTACAGATTATGACATCACAATATATTAACTATGAAATAAAAAAGAAATCATTATGACATGAGAACAGTTTTGGGCCCATTTCTCTAAGAAAAATGGGCATTCTCATTTGCATGATTTTATAATAATAGGAGTATATATATATATATATATATTTGAAAACTGCACTAAATTGATAACTTATTAAAATAATGGGTACTGACCGTGTCGTACATTTTTTTTTACACCACTCACATCAAAGTTTGCATGATTTGTTAAAAACAAGGATTGCAATTTTAGGTTTTTTATTTTATTTATTATTTTTGGAGTTTACGAAACGATGTGCTAGTGCTAGTATTCACTAGTACAACGCAAAAAAAACAGACTTAAAAAATAATGTCATTATATCGAAGTTACAGTCACATTAATAATATGTTGTCCACTCTTCACTAATAATTTTAAAAAATATCATTTTTTTCTAAAAAATATTTAATGCAAATAAAAACTATAGCAACGTGGGAATGCAGCCAGTGCATGAAATTTACTGTGGTAAATAATTTAAAGATTTTTTTTATCTGTTATAAATATTTCGTACTTTTTTTTATTAATAAATATTTCTTTTAAATAAATAAATAACGAGTGTTGTTAATTTCAATCAACTAATAGCGAAGCAATTATTTGCAATCAAACGGAAAAGGTGTTAAAGGGCCCAGAAACTTGGGAAGGTATAAACTTAAGTAATTAAGTAAATGTAATCATTTATT
Organism: Tinea semifulvella; assembly: GCA_910589645.1. NCBI lineage: Eukaryota > Metazoa > Arthropoda > Insecta > Lepidoptera > Tineidae > Tinea > Tinea semifulvella. Next base: position 11,490,654 of record OU342592.1, on the reverse strand, counting down.
TGTGATCGAGTTACGGCGGGGATGAAAACCTAAACCAATAAACTTTCCAAATTACTCGCAACTCTAAATATCTGCCTTACCTTATATAATACTATATTATATACTATTATAACACTTACTTTACTGCTAAGCAATTAAAATCTCTGTAGCCAATGTTTATAAAATATATGAAACAAAAACTAACAGAATCAATAATAATCCGATAAAATAGCAATGGGGTAGGTTGAAAATTGACGCTACTCTATGATGAAATTTACCTATAGTAGTTACTGAAAAACACAGAAGACCATCACGCTAAAACCGTAGGGACAGTTGGACAAATTTCAAATAAAGGAATTGGTAAAGTTGTAAATTGAAGCCGTGAGGTAAATCAAACAATCGCGATTCGTTAATTATCTGGCTCCATCATTCAATGCATTCATAAACTTTTCAAATAAAGTGCCTACAAACGGCGAAAGTTTAATTTTATTTTTGACAATTTTAATCCACTCTGGTGACAAACCGATTGAAATTTTACAAAATACATGTAGATTTTTATTTTGTTACAGTTAATTTAAAAAAAAAATCGAAGGTTAAGCTTATTATAACATGCTGCTAGCAGTTGGAGGTGATAAAGTTGTACCTGTGGCCTCATACTGTGAGCGTGCTATGCTCCAAAAGGAGGCGGCGGAATGGGAGCGGGAGAACGACCCGAGCAGAAGCATTCTCTGCCGCCAGAGAAGAAGGCAGCGTTAGGACGCGGCAGGAGCCCACCTGAGGGGCCCGAGTAGTGTCACGGGGGTGACAACGCTCTCATAGGGCCCCGCGAGACGGCGCGTGCGGTTGTTCCCACGCGCCTCTCCGAAAGCGAGGGAGGAGACCTCTCTCCCTGCTCGCCGAGAAGGTGCCCGCACACTAGCGGGCGACTGCCTGCTTCCAACACCGTGCGTCTTTTTAGACACCTGACTTTTTGAGGGATTGTGAGATCAACAACTAGCTGGTTTGGGTGATTTTCCAGTTTTAGTCTTGTATCTGGTGTTGCAGAAGGTAATTTTATCCTATTTTAGTATTCGTAGCCTCGTATGTCAATTGGAACAAAAAACTAAAAATGAAATTTATGTTCTTATACATCCCCGCAGCCAATTGCACTATAGCATTTGTGACGTTCACGTTCCAATATAATACGACAAGGTTGAAATGGTCATAGGCAAATATTGGCGCAGTCTTTATTTTGTGAGGTTACCATGCTAGTTTGGTACACTAGCCACACGGCTGCCGTGTATCCGTTTCTATCCCATGTAGTTTTCCGTATTTCCCTCTCTTTTTTACCACAACCTGTCAAATCTCTGTCTGAATCTAGCTGCTGCCCGAGACGTGTGTGCGCAATGCAAATTCATTGAAAATAATTTCTAATTAGATGATAAAACCAAATGTGATTGAATTCCATTGTCTCTAGATTATACTGCTGGAAGTCTGTGCTTGCATTTTACCTAGCAGTCTTCAAAAACTATGTTTGACAGCGAGTATTGTGCAATTCACGCCCTTCGCATGTCTGTTGAAAAACATAAGAAAACTGCCAGACTTTCTTTTCATAAGTTTTCAGAATGGTTAATTACATTCCAGACATCTGACCTTTTCGCAAATTCACCAGCTATTTTCGTACCATGACTTGTTGGGGATGAAAAATAGTTCGCTGAAAGGTTTTCACTTTAAATTCTATTCTCGGCTGGAATTAGTCCGTCCAAGTTCTAAAAATGATTATGTGGCCTACATTTTAAGGTAACATTTTAAGGTTTAAATTGTTAAGATTTGCTGAATAAACGACGTGTGGGTATTTTATACACTCACATTTTTCAAGTATTACAAGGTAAATCGAAAAAGCCTCCGTGCCAATTTTGATTAAAACTTATAGATTTTTCATAGATTATCCTAGCCGGAGATAATAACCGATTAAAAAAAAACAAAGACGTTTTCGCTCCATTTTGCACAGATATGTCAAGTGCACATTTTTGTTTTGTTACTTTACTATGAATATTATTATATTATTTTATTGGCATTTGACATCGAATGCAAATGGCACATACTTTTAATCAGAACAACAAATAGTAGGCAGACTGATGGTGGTAATTATAAGGTGGTAAGTAAAATTAACAAGATCAAAATTGCTAGAGAACTAATTACGGCACACTAATAAATAATCAAATCATTATTGGGTAAACAATTAAATTGAGTGATAGATATAAATATATAACGTATCGTATATATACATTTTTCAAACATTTATTCATTCACCTGTTTAGATTACTGTAGATGACTTGTCTATATTAACGTTTTAGCCATGTTCTACTCTGATACATCTAACTAATCACCGGAGGCAGTATCAAGATAACTCTTATCCCGGACTTACAAATACACTTCGCTTGCTAATATACGAATACTGCTATACACGTATATATAGTATAATTTTGCTCCTGCCTCTCATTCATTCATTTTGTCTTGGGTAAATAATCCTTAACTTATTGGTTTTCACTTATTTATTATTATTATTATTCTTTTACTTTTGCTAGTCACAGTTCAATTGCACTATTAATTTAAATCTAATAACTATCTTTTACTCTTATTTCTGTTTTAATTGTATTGACTAAATAATATAAAATCTCTTTGGCTTGTGTTCCACTATTGCTACTTTGTTTATATGTTTAATATAATAAACTGTGATTTTTTTTAAAATAAATAAATAAATAAATTTACCAAGTCTGCAGGGGCGGGGAAGTATCCACCCCAGTAAAGTGTGTCCACACGGTACGGGATCAGGCTCGAATTGCCGACATGCCCAGTCAAGCCGGCATAGTGTTAAAGATTTGATGAGTGTCTGATTCCAGTTGCTAACATTCATGGACCTTGCGCGCCACTTACCATCAGGTGGGCACAAGGTCACATGTCGTGCTAGTATAAAACAAATATATATCAACCAAAAGCGGTGTTATACTTACTTATATACATTCACTCAAACCCACGTACACCAACACACACACACGTACACCAACACACACTCACCAACATGCATATACACCAACCATACACATACACACAAACAATTATTTAAGTCTTGCCTACAGCAAATATAAATAAATATTGTCTAGAGTAAAATTAAATGTTGCAAGTACTAATTCCTACAATGACATCTGAAACACCGTCCACCGACTATTTCAGATGTCACAGCTAAACTGCTTTTGTTACTATGTACGATTCATTTTATGTCCTAACCTATGTAACAACTAAATTGTGATGTTTATTTATTTTGCAATAAAGAGTTTTCTTATTATTATGGAAAACGATAAATTGGACACTAAATATAGGGCACATATAATACTAGGGTAGCTAGTGCATCAGTACTTATAGATACTATACCCTATATTATATACCTTGTGTCGATCTCTCTGCATTGTCGCCTGTCTCTTACAGAAACCAGGTCTTACAAATGTTAACTTTAGAAGAAAGAGATAATTAAAATGGTATATAACTTAAAGTAATTTTTTTTTTTATTGTCTTTAAAGGACATTGTACAGAATACATCAGCCCTAAACACGTAATTTATTTGCATAATATATGTTCATAACAGAGTTCATAACCGAGTTGGGGATCATCAAATTCCAGATACTGCAGAATTTGATGTTTTACTTGGAGTCACTCGCGGCATTATAGCCCAAACACGTCGAGTAAAATATGGGAGTCCACAGCGCGGGAAAACCGCATAAAATAAACTGCAACTTGTGCCCCATATTTAAAGTCCAATTTATCGTTTTCCATAATTATTCACATTGTAGCACATTATTAAACAAAACAACACCACTTTTGACCAATAATATCCACAGCAAATTAATTTACAAAACAAAAACTTGCACTTGACATGTCCACGCAAAATGGCGCGAAGAACTCTCTAGTAGTTGTGCTAAAAGGATTGGAACAGTAGATATTACTGTACCAAACAGGTTGTTTTTTTTATTATTATGGTTTTAAAACAACTCATGGGTTATATTTACTTCTTTTAACATTTGTATTACTGAAGCTGGTTGTGCAGATATTAATATTGTTTGTAAAACCAATTTATTGTGTATTCTCTCTCTATACAATTGTTTGTAATCCTGTGTATATTAAAATAAAAAAATACCTATGCATGTTTTAATATATTATTATATTTTAATATTTAATAATGCTGTCCATATTTGTAAGGTAACTAACCTCTGCAGTTCATAGGTATATTATACTTTATATACAGGAGTTAGGGTTCCAAATTCTCGTTAATTGCCTGTAATATATGGTAGACTGTATCCTGCGTACTCTTAAGATACTTTGATGTAACTAGTTATAATGATTTTTTTGTAAAGTAAATTAAAATATGATTATTATTATTATTAAATATGTAGTTTTAATTTTGTATGCATCTTAATATTACTGTAGTATTTCTAAATTGTATTTAAAATACAATTGGAACTCATTTTTACTGTATAAATAAATAAATAGTAATTATTTAATTTTTTTTTTTTATTTCTACCATATGTTAAGTATTGCTGGAACAAAATACTTGAAAAACTCCTTTGTGCTAAGATCGTGCCTAAACTACAATGAAAATTTCGGTGATATTGATTTGTTCAGTGTTAGTGTTGCTAGGTTAAAAAAAAAATATATAATAAATTATCTAACTAAATGAATCATAATTAGAATGCTTGGAGAACTTTTTATTTATTTATTTTTTGCTTACATATTTTTATTTTTATATTACTATATATATATGTATATTATTTAGTTGTATTTGTTATATAGGTATTTTTTTAAGCTTATCCCTTTTATTTTGCTAAGCTACTGGTCTTCTGCTAACAGCTTACTTATTGGACCACTTTGCTGCTTAGTCTTCTACTAGCAGGAGTAGAATCATTCAAAATAATTAAATTAATGACGTTTCATAAATGCCTGTAATAGGTTTACGTGAATAAAGATATTTTGACTTTGACTTATTATTTTTTTTTTGCAAAATCTATGTTTAATTTTTAAGTGGAAACTTTGCTGGATTGTGTAACTTTTAGAATTGTTGTAATTATGTTTTAAGATCTGTATGTTACCTGAATAAATAAAAATATAAAAAAAAATACGAGTACCTCGGTAATAGGTTTCCCACTTTGACTGGGTCAATAATAAATGCCGTTTGAATGCAATAGAACTATCTCCAGAACAATTTCCATGATTCATATTGTCTTTTTCTTTCGCTTTCATTCGGCGAATTCATGTCACGTCTGTTATTGGTCGCCCTCAGTAATTTCCACATTCCAAAAAATAGCGGAGCCTGCATTTTTTTTTATTACATCTATACACTTGGGGGCTATAGTATCATCTCAAATGTAATCTCTAGCGGGGAAGTAAAAATCTACGCTTTTTCAGCTTTTCATTGTCACATCAACCTCAATAACAACGTAAATTGTTAAAAACGTCATTGGCCGAAATAACCAAAGTCACAAGCTAACTAACAATCACGTGGCGTATATTAAAATATTAATCATAGATTATTTTAATCATCATTTCTGCAACTGGCCACCCGGTCGCTGGTTAGGAGATGCACGCTACCGCTTAAGTGAATAGCAAATGTCTGACATAAGATTAAAATGTATAAATCATCTCTTAGACCAAAGATTCCACGTGTGATAAGGAGACCCTCGAGATCCTTCAGACATAAGCACCAGCCTCTGGATGAAGATAAGATGACCTGGCGTCGGCGTCCTGCATCTGTCTCCCTCGAGCATCTAGTTCGGAAATCGCAGATTCTACACTAGATTTAATTTTTTACCTATTCATATACAATAATAAACAACTGTCTTTGGAGGCGTTGTGATTTATATTTAAAAGTAAAGTATCATCACGACCGCTTCCCTTTCAGGGTGGTCAGAAACCACGCTTATAAATAAGCGGATTCACATTTAGTCAACTTTACTATAGGCCAATTATGACAAGTGGCAAGCTCGTCGATGTCTGCAGCGTACCAAACTCGAGAAATATCACAAATAAATTTAATAAGAATTAAATGTATTTATTAACATTAATAAATATTTTTGTGTTCCGACCAGGACTTGAACCCGGTACCTCCGAGTCTAAATCTACGGACTTAACCGCTAGACCACGAAGGCAGTTAGATTTATATTTAGAATTGTATTTAATTTATTTATTATTATTATTAGAAAACAGGTATTTTATTGTAGGTTATATTTATGTATTTTTCAATGATTTAACTTGTGAACTAAACCATACGGGTTTGAAAAACTCAATATTAATTCAACTTTTCACAAATTAAGAACTCGTATCTGCTCGTTCATTGCCTAATGGAGTTTCCCCGCTTGTTCTGTGTTACTTTACTTCGGAGACCACAAATGCAGGGGAAAGCTTTTATCCGAAAGATAATAAAGCGCTTCAAAAACCGGACCACCACCCCGATACAAATAATAGTATTCAACATGAACAACAAATAGGTGGTAGGCGGACTGATGGTGGTAATTTTCCCAGTCTGTCGGGGCGAGGAAGTATCCACCGTTCGTGCCGATAAACCCACTATAGTGTATCCACACGATTTGGGATCAGGCTCAAATTGCCGTCATGCCCAGTCAAGCCCGCATAGTGTTAGAGACTGATGTCAGTCATGAGTGTCTGATTCCAATTGCTAACATTTATTCACGCGCCACTTACCATCTGGTGGGCGCTAGGTCATATGTCATGCTAATATAAAAAAAATAAAAATAAAACAATTACATCAAAAATGTCAATGTTTTTGTCAGTGTATAAATTAGAAATCGACTATTTTGCCAGGGCTTATGGTAAAAATGGCTAAATATAGAATCGCTACTGTTTCTGACCAAGCAAGGAATTACAGTCGTGATGATACTTAACTTAAACAATGGAACATACGCAGTATTGATATGAGTAATATTGTGTGATTAACCAAATTGATATTTACCTCGTTAATTACACACAGTAATTAATTGAAGCCACAATAATGAAGAGAAATATTAAATATAATAAATTTAATTGCAACAATGCAAAGACGTATTGCTACTAGACGTGTCTGTTTGCCGAGAACTGATAATTATTATGAAAATCTCTTTTAAATTATCGCAAATTGTATGATAGTACAAGAGTTCACCGATAGATTTTCCGAATGAAATTCACTTTTTAAAAGTGACGTCACAGTAAAGCTCAAAAGGGTTATGTGTTTATCAGTGTTTAATAAATAAATATTAGTAACTGAAATCAGACACTCATAGCTGACATCGGTCTCCAACACTATGCCGGCTTGACTGAGCATGACGGCAATTCGATTCGAACGTGTGGATACTTCCTCGCCCGGCAGACTGGGGAAATTATCCGTCAGTCTACAATTATCAGTCCGTCTACAACCTATTAAACAAGTTTAGGACCACTGCCTTGTCTAGTACAATACTGTCGATGGAAATTGCGGACAAATAGTGCAGTTAGCTAGAAATTCATAATTACCAACAACACTAATTATACGCCCCACTAGTTAGTATTTAGATAGAAATAAGAAGATACAATAAACTATTACAATTTAGAGCTGGTGGTGTTCCAGTAGATTAACATATATTTATTTACGTAAACCTATTACAGGCATTTGTGACACGTCATTATGTAAGTTATTTTAAATAGCTGTCCCGGCGAACTAGCAATGTCGTGTTACTTATTAGGTCAACTAAATTTATGATTCTATGGAAGTAATACAATGAATATAAAATAAATATTATGTTGCGTACTTTATTAAGGCAGTAACACAAAAAAAAAGTACAATAATCAACTATATCAATAGGTTAAATAATATTAACTCACAGAAAACAATTTTCAAAACAAATCACAGACATTTTCGGACATAAAAGTGAAACCAATCGACTTAATAGTTTTTTTTTAAATTAAGGTTAGCTAATCTTTTGCTTATTTGTCATTTGTTCTATATTTAATTGGCTGGATATAAATATCTGAACGCACGCATAAATATTTGAGGACCAACATTGTTTTACAGGTACCCACGAACATTCTATATGCTTTTTCTTTTATTTTATTAATTTCGTCAATTTTTCAATGTTTTATTAGTTATTTTGCTATTCGGGAAGGAGACAAATTCAACAAATCAAAAACCATGAAAATCGGCCTGGTCGTTCGCGAGTTATAAGTCTACCAAACCCGATTTTGTTTTATAGATTAAGATGTTTCTACTCCTGCTAGTAGAAGACTAAGCAGCAAAGCGCTTCAAAGAGTAAGTAGAAGACCAGCAGCTTAGCAGATTCCAGTGACATGTTAATGTTTAATCGGACTGAGAAAGGAATGTGCAAGGAAAACTCAGCTAAATCTTATTTTCTATTTTACTATTGTTTCTAGAATAACTCGAGAAATATCACAAAAAAAAATACTGTCCCGACCAGGAATCTAACCAGGTACCTCCGCGTCTAAATCAACGCACTTGACCGCTACAGCATGGTGAAGTTTGTAGCTGAATGCTTAATTAAATAAACAACAATAAAAAATAATAAAAAAACCATTCCACACTATTCCAACTATACAAATTGGTGACCATCAAATGGCATCAATTTTCCAAGCCACTCAACCAACTACTCGTCAAAATGTCCGAACGGTGGATTGTCATGAAACGACAACAAATTTGGTGGCAATGGATGTTAATTAAACGGGACATGAAACCGAGTTACTATGCCATAGTTCTTGTGTTTTGGGCAGTTCTACAATTACGTATGGGTTAGTTATATTTTAAGAAATCTTTTGATTATTTAAGAAAGGGTAAATTCAAATTAGCTTGAAGATGTTTTTACGTTTGTAGTAGTGAATAATATAGATGACAATCACTTAAACCGGAATAAACCAGTTTGTGCTACCAAGCTGTGTTCTGTGACACCAAGGACTAAAAAGAAAAAAAAAGGAGCCCAAGGGTTCCGTCGACAAAAAGTTTGATAACCGCTTACACCATTGAAATAATTATATATATTTTATTACATAGTGGCTTTAATAGTCGTCTTGAACCCATAAAAACCGAGACAGGCTCAAATCTTCCCAATAAAGGGTCTCGACTGTCAAAGTCTCTATGTAATAAAATTATTTCATTGGTGTAGTTAGGTGGTTATTAAACTTTTAGGCGACGGAACCCTTGTGTTTGTTTTTTTTTCATTTTATTTATTTCTTTTCAATTATTATCAATTATTTTTTTAAGCAGTCTGGTTTTTTATTTCTTAAATTAACTTTTTCGATTTTTAACTATTAAGTCGCTCTCTGTTATAAGATTGTGAATTTCTTGTCATTTCATTGAAAAAGATTCTTAAAATTATTTTTTATAATTGTTGTTTGTAAATTAATCTGTTATTATTATATAGGTTGGATTATACGGACCTGCATGGATGAAGATCAGATCCATCTGGTAGCTGAAGCGTATATGATGACTTACTACGCCTCAACGGTGACCATAACTTTTGTTATTTGGCACTTACAGACAGAGGGGTTGTTCGCTTTGTTAAACAATATACAGTATATCTGTGATCAATGTAAGATATTATTCAATACAGGTACCATAATTTGGTACTACTTTGTTTCAAACATGCTCCACATCCAAAAAAAAAAACTCATTGTAAACTTAAAATATCGAGGTTCCAACTTTTCTGGAGCATGCTTGAGTAATCCGAGATTATGGACAAGGACGTGTGGGACGCCACGTGCGTCAATACTCTTCGTCCCTTTGGAGGATTTCTAAAGTAGTATTGCAATTCAGCGGCGAAATCCGGCTAGCGTTCTTGCCACCATTCCATGCCGATGGGACTTATATACACAACAGTAATCCTAATTATATTTTGTAAAGCATCTCCTTCCACCCTCAGACGTTTATTGACTACAGAGTACTGCGATGAGCATATTAAGTAGATTTCAATTAAAATGTTGAAATATTACATTATTATTATTTTAAATTATTTATTTGATCCTTGTTTTAGTTTTTTTATTTTATTTTATATATTTTTCTATTACTTTGTTTCATTTATGTTTCTTGTCAAAATTTGTAAAGTGTTGTTTTAGTACCTACTTATTGTTACTAATACTTGTTGTCACACTTAATTACTTTTATTATATTGTATAATTCTTAAGTTGTAAAACGTGATCAGTATACAAATGCAATTGTTATTTCATATCTCATTGTTATTGTGCTCTATTTTTATTATTTTTCATTATAGCTAACAGTGAAAATTTGTAAGGCTTTAAGATTAGATAGTTTTTGTATACATAATATTGTAAAGGCTGCCTTCCCTATCACCAAATTCATTGGGAGATGAGAACACAACAAAAAAAAAACAAATTTAATATTTTATCGTTATATTACGATAACTTGATACACACATCACATGATAAACGCATTAATAACTAGGACTAACTAATAATGTAGAAAAACTCAATAGCAGTGATTGGAATGGAGCATGTTTTATTTATTTGTATATATGTTTTAGTTGTATAATTATTATATTTTTTTTAGTAAGCCAAATAGAATCATATCGAAAGATAATAGTGGATACAGTTACGGTGGTGGACAAGCCGATGATATCTGTGACGATTTCAGCCTTTGTTACAATGATTTTGTACCTCACCACACCTCTGATCGTGATGATGTTTCAAGAAGGACCTAAAGTTTTGCCGCCATCACCGCTTTTGTCTGTGTAAGAAACAAGAGGTATAATTAGGACCGTAATCAATTGCGGTGTAGTAAATAACCACGCATTTAGCCAACTTTACTATAGACTCATAATGACAATAAGTGGTAACTAACGTACAGACTCGAGAAATATCACAAATATATGAACAAAATGTCCTCCAATGTCCAAATCTGCGGTTGTAACTGCTAGACCATATACAGAATGAAGATACCAATTTTTTATACACACTTTAATTAAACAAATTTAATAATTTAACTATAGTATCTATCTTTTCAAAGATTACGGGGTAACAATCTATCACGAAGAAATGTAATAAAATTCAATTTACTATTTTAAAATGTACGAGGGGCGTTCAAAATATTCTCGGTATGTGGATAAAAACAAACAAGTACGAAAAGTTTGATATTTTTATTTTTCAATATACTCCCCCCCTATGTTCATACACTTATAAGATCGATCAATTATTTTTTTTAATCCCTCATAAAAATATTTTTTATCTTTGGTGTAAAAATGCTCCTCCACGGCCGTCTTCAACGCTTCATCGTCAGAAAATTTATTTCCACGCAGATCCTTTTTAAGATTGGGAAACAAAAAGAAGTCGCTTGGGGCTAAGTCCGGACTATAGGGTGGATGAGTAACAGTTTCAAACCCACATTCAACAATAGCTGCCTTGGCAATATGAGCAGTATGGACATGCAGAAGCAGAACACCTTTGGTTAACTTTCCTCGCCTCTTTTCTTTGATCGCATCTCTTAATTGACGTATAACGTTAGCGTAGTACTGCCCTGTGATATTTACACCTTTTTCTTTATAATCGATAAGCAAAACTCCTTCACAATCCCAAAATATTGTGGCCATGACCTTGCCAGCTGACGGGATTACCTTGAACTTCTTGGGATGAGCTGAACCCTTAATGTGCCACTGCATGGACTCCTGTTTGCTCTCTGGGTCATAATGATGAACCCAGGTTTCATCTCCAGTAACTATTTTTTGCAGCACCTCATCGGGATTTTCACCACACAGGTCGATAAAATCTGAACAGCAAGCCACACGCATATCCTTTTGAAGAAGCGTCAGCATTCGCGGAACCCATCTTGCACTTACTTTTGACATATTAAGATGGTCATGTATAATGTCATGTACGGTACCAATAGAGAGATTGGTTACTTGAGCTATAGATTTTACCTTCACTCGGCCGTCTTCCTATATAAGTTTTTCCACTTTATCAATATTTTCTTGTGAGGTAGCCACTACAGGCCGGCCAGGTCTAGGGTCATCTTCAATACTCTCCCTTCCACGCTTAAATTCGCTTGACCATTTTTGAATAGTAGATAAAGAAGGAGCAGACTCACGGTAAACACAATCCATTTCCTCTTTTATGGTTTTTTGATTTTTACCCTGTTTTGTCAAGAATTTTATGACGGATCGGTGCTCTAATTTCGTTAAAATTGTTAATTCGCTCATGGTGTTCATGTTTGTTCGGCAATTGCAGAAAAACAAAAGAACATCTCGGTTCCAATTTTACTTTTTTTTAATGTCAATGGATGAATCTTAGCGGCCAGTAACAAATATATATATAAAAGAGGTTGTAACGTATCAATACCGAGAATATTTTGAACGCCCCTCGTATCTTTATTTAGACAATTGATCGTACGGGTTTTGCTTGATTATTTGCGGATTATTGCAGAAGTTGAATTACTGGTAGATTACTTGGAGCTTTAAAAATAATGTCCAATACAGACAGACAGCGAAGTCATCGAGGTCCCCGGAAAGATCTCGGTTACCAGTGATTTTTGGTGCTGGGCGCTGTTCCTAGTATAACAACGCCCGAATCTAGTCTCCTAGATTCGTCTTTTTTTACTTCTTCTCCAAAAATGCCTCCCTAGGTAATGGCCTTGCCTTCGGGAGCCGTACGAAAGTAGGAGCGATATTCTGAAGATGCATGCAGCCCCCTGGTTTGGGAGTGACGATGACCTTCCCCGATTTCCAGCAATCGGGGAAGTGGTCGTTGCGAAGGTAATGTGCGATAGTGCAATATTCCAAATGCCGTCGAGACCCGGGGCCTTCTTCGGTTTTAGACAAATAGCTGCTTTGCAGACCTCTCTCGGCGACACGGAAAAAAATCTGTACCGGCGGCACTTCTGAAGTAAGCATCTCCGTACTCTACGTTTCACAATTTCGTTGTGGACATGATCGACAACTAGGAAGGGCTGAAATTGTCGCTCAAGAACGTTAGTCTGGATTTTGGCCCGATCGTTAGCGGAATAACACCGATCTCCACAGTCGTTGAGTAATAGCTGTACAGGTTGTGGGGCATTCGTTAGGCTCTTAGTGAGGCTGTAGAGGGATACTAGGTTTCCCTTGTTTTCACTGATGGTGTCCATCATAGTCTCCCAGTATCGTCCTCGAAAGACAGCAATCTCCATAGAGAGCTCATCTGCCAAGCGGTTCAGCTCCCTTTTTTCGCTGGGACATCGAGAATGGGCCCACCGCTTATGGAGTCGGCGCTTCTCCTGGAGCTTGTTTCGAATTCAATCTGGAAGTGCACCTCCATGCTGAAGTTGGTTAGGAAGCAGTTCTATAGTGGCATCTGCCTATAGGAAAGTTGGCTAAGTGTGAATCCGCTTTTTTATAGCGTGGTTTCTGACCACCCCACAAGGGATACTGTCGTGATGATACTTTACTTTACTTTTGATCTACCTTCGCTAATCGGATGGACTCCATCAAGTGGTTGGCTGCCGCCTCGATGTCATCCGGAGTAGAAAGTGTACCAGGCAATTTGTAGTTCCCAATTGGTTTTGTAACGCCCTCTGGGAGAAACGAGGTCCACCTGCGTGCCCAAAACAACAAGAATTTGCAAAATTTTGCGTTTTGCAATCATAAAGCACTTCCAAGTGGATTGGCACGCGTAGGGCTTGGGCTACTACTATGTCCAGCACGTCTGCCACGTATGTATCATTTGTAGGAAAGTGTGTAAGTAAGTCAGGCCCTAGGACCTCGTAACCCTTGGATTCTGAATCCTGGAATAAAATTCTTCCAACTGGATTGGTGCATCAGGATCCCCAATGTTTCTTACCGATGACCTTTTATTCAGGATTCGGTTAAGGTCAGTTGTATGAAACCTATTGACAGAAGGGCGGTATGCCGCAAATATTATAGACTCGAACTCCAGATTACATAATTAATTACTGAGACTTTGTTTTATAAAAAAATAATCATTACTTAAACTTATAAACCTTATGATAGTATATAAAATATAATAATTTTATTAGGCAACTTTAGTTACATCTTGTATAAAATTAAATCTTTATATTCCACAGGCAGCCCCAGTACTTGGAGAATACACTGTCTTTCGTGCTCACATATGCGATCGATTTTTGTATGGGCATTGTTGTCATTAACATGTATATATTTAGTGTATCAGTCTCCGCCAATATCCAGCTCTACATAATTGCCTTTGCAAAAATAGCTCAACAAAAATTCCAAGAAGTGAGATTTGACAATGAAATTAAAACTTTGAAGGAACTGAAGATTGCGATACAATGTCATCAGATATTATTGTCACTGCTCAATAAAACGAATCGCCTGTGCAACAAACAGCATTTGGTGCAAGTATACTCAATAGTTGTTCCAATGAGCTGTTGCATATTGATTTATACAAATGTAAGTAATAGTAACTTATAGTCAGGTAAGTTTAAATAATATATGATTACCGAAGAAGCATTTGCTCTTGTAGGTGATACTATTATAGACGATGACTCTATGACTAAATCTTTAAGACATTTAATTCTCCCGTGCTGTTAAAATATCTCTATTTAACACTTACTGCCGGTAAAATTATCCTTGTTCAAAGCCTCCTCCTTCCTCTACTCGACTATGGTGAAGTGTATAGCATTGATACCATATGTCGGAGATGTTACTTAATAAGATGGACCGGTTACTGAATGCATGTTTTCGGTCCATATATTGTTTACGTAAATATGACCACATATCTGAATATCGTGCTAAGTTGAAGTGGCTACCAATTCGTTGTCGCTGAAATCTTAGAGTTATCTGTCTCCTGTTCTCGGTTTTGAATGAGCCTGCGACACCGAAATACCTTAAGGACAACTCGTATATGTATGTTTATGTATAATAATGTGTATTATTAGTATATTGATATTATGATATATATGATGTAAGTATATATTAATCCTATTCAATTAACTTTTATAATTATAGTATTATTATTATTTCTATAATTGCAACTATAATTTGTCCCTAAGGTTTGGCTGTCAGAGAATGTCTTCCGGCATTAAGTCCGCCTTTATACTTTGTGAAATAAAGTTTTTTAAATAAATTAATTAATTTAACCCGGTAATCCGACATCGTATGGCTTCATTTAGAAACTGCATATTGGACACTAAAAATATAATTTTGAAAAAATCCATGAGCTATTCATGCTCCAAAAATTATAACAACAAATAAATTAGCTTGTAAATTTTAGATGAATTACTAACATAGTTTTATTTAAGTTATTATTGTTACTAACAGGATATGGTTTTGTACCGAAATAAATAATAATAATTATTATTATTAACAGACAGATTTATTAAATCGTTGTACCTACTTAGTAATCAATCATTTCGAACATCAATCATTAAGCAAAATAAGCAAATCAGCAAAATTACTACAATATATTTCTTTTGTTCTTCAGATAAGAGAATTGGGTACAATTTTCAAAGAAACAGCATTTCTGATCACAGTGCTACTTCAGTTGACGTATTTGTGCTATTATGGCCAGCAAGTCATTGATGAAGTAAGTTATACGGTTGGTTTTATAGTGATCTTCTAACTGCGATTTGCTCTTATTATCCCAACCCTCGCCAACCCGTCTGGCCAGCCAATTTCTCCGGAAAAGGTCCATCTCCAACAGCGGAAGTCTAGGACTCTATGTTCGAGCGGTTGGTACAATATATAATATTGAAGTCTGTTAAAAAGGTCGCTAGTGAGTTTTTTTTTATACTAGCACGACATGTTACCCACCTGTAGGTAAGTGGCGCGCAAGGTCCATAAATGTTAGCAACTGGAATCAGACACTCATGACTAACATCAGTCCCTAACACTATGCCGGCTTAACTGGACATGACGGCAATTCGAGCCTGATCCCGAAACGGGTGGATACACTCGGCACGAATGGTGGATACCTCCCCGCCCCAGCAGACTAGGGAAAATACCACCATCACCACCTACATATTTGTTGTTCTCGTTGAAAGCTTGTGCCAATTTGTAATTTCAAGGAGAACTAATATTGTAAGCTTGCCATGGTGATATTTATATGAAATAACACCGCTTAAAATAAGACTTACGGAACTGGCCAACTACTAAGATCTATGACTCTTCTAAGGGATGTTATGCTGTGCAATTGAATTTATATGAAAACAGGAACTATTTATCGTATATATCGCATATCGTACTCGTATGTGGCTACTTAAAAAAAGTTCACTGTTGAGTTAAATATATAAAGCATGAGGAAATATTTACGGTAATTGGCGGTATTCACCAAACTCCTACTAGGACGGGTTGGTCGATTTGATAGACCTCCAGTGTTAGAGGTGGGCTATCCAGAATTTTTTGGAGACCGTCTGGTCTTGAGTCTAGAGTGGTTGGTGGAGTTGATTATATTCCTTTTATATGTTATCCTCTAGGAATACAGCTTTTCTAGTGCACTCAGTGATCTATTGACAATGTATTAAATTTGAAATAGTTATTGAATTGTTATAAAATTAATTGCATTGCAAATTTTTTTTTTAGGTAATTTCTAATGCTTGCCGAAAGGCACTCTGCTCTGTTGGAGACCCCTCATACTATGATGAGTCCCAGATGCGCTTAATCGGACATCTGAATATTCTCTGTTGAATACAGAGATAATTCTGAACAAAGTCTTAATTTTTATAACAGATTTTTTGATATTGTGCAGCCGCCATAAAACAACCGTCACCTTTAGTTTGACAGGCTTTTCGCTGTGATTTCGAACATGGAGACCTATCGAGCCAGCCCTCGCCTGCGTAGGATGGTGCTGTTTATCATGCTGGCAGCTTCACACCCCGTCTGCATACGAGCTTGGCATGTCAGTGATTTGTCATACCTTACTCTGACTTCGGTTAGTATTATCTATGAAAGTTCATTGGAATTGCTTTAGTAGGACAATACACATTTAGTCTCATCATGATCATCAACAGCCTGTGTCTTTTCATTGATGGACATAGGCAATTTTAAATTTGTGGGCCTGCGACTTCATTTCTACTGCATTAACCCTGCTCAAATGCATATTATTTTATATCCATGTCTTGCTTCCCATACATCAGTATTGGTATTCGTACCAACTTGGTATTATGTATGGCGAGCTGAGCTTTATCACCGACATTTGGACTGACGTTATAGTTATTATTTAACCAACCGTGCTTTTTAAAGAATAGGATTCACAGGGAATTATTATGAGGGATCAGCTGAAAATCAGCGCTGTGACCGAGTGTTGCAGCTTATTGCTGAGCTGATTCCCTATTTGTCACCACACTATCTTGTTTGTTGTAATATCATTATTATTTTTTACTGCTTGTGTTTTTTTTTTGTGACAAATAAACTTTTTTCTTTCTTCTTTCTTTCTTTCTAGTTAGCTAACTTTACTATAGGCACAAACAAGTTACAGAGTTACTGACATAGCTTTTTAAATTACCAAGTCAATTCAATTCAATTCAATTTATTTATTTTGTAAGTAGGCATAAATAATGTATTCTGCGATTTTACATGTCAAAAAATTTATTAATATAACGCAAAGCTTATTTTCTGGAAAATAGCTTGTATTTGGAGCATGACATTACAACCGAAATATACATAATTATTATCTTAAAATTATAGCTGCTGTAAAAAGGCATTGTCATATTACAAACTAAGACATACACAATTATAAAATAAATACACCAATGATCATAGCTGCTGTACTGAGGCAATGTCATACTTCAAGCTAAGACGAAAACAATTATGAGGATGTCACTAAGATTATAGCTGCTGTAAAGTGGCATTGTCATACTATAAGCTAAAACATTGTTAGTGGCAGTGGGCCGGACTCATCTGCAGCAGAACGATGGGTAAAACGCGTTCTAGAGTGGAGATCGTACGGGAAGACGCATTATGACCTGAAAAGTCGCAGGTGGGGGTTGGATGAGGGTGGCAAAAGAATGCGTTAAGTCCTACATTCAGCAGTGGAAAGAGACGAGTATAGGCTGATAGATGATAAGTTGCAAGCTAATATCTAGCTCGTACCAAACTAGATAAATATATTATTTAAATTATTTTTTCAGGTATTCACGTATAGCTACTCATTGTTAACATTTTTGAAGACGTAAACAAATTCGGTAGTAGAAGTAGTATTACTATAAAGACATCATGCTGTTTTGTCGTAGATTGAGAGTAACGACCCCTAAGGCGTTTTTATGTAGTTATAAACAGCTGCTTTTAGTTTTACTGTGTTTGGTTTTATTATCACTTACAAACCTAAT
The DNA here is from genome assembly GCA_910589645.1 of Tinea semifulvella. NCBI lineage: Eukaryota > Metazoa > Arthropoda > Insecta > Lepidoptera > Tineidae > Tinea > Tinea semifulvella. The sequence goes on along the minus strand of OU342592.1, from coordinate 11,472,389 downwards.
CCTATTATTTACAAGTAGGTCACAAGTTACAAGCGCCGGAATATCAAATCTTGTAAGTGCACTTTTTGTTGAATATAAATTTTCTAATTAATAGTGGTTTTTGGTCTTTTATTAAAAAGTATAATCAAATAAAGTATCATCACGACTGTATTCTTTCTGGGTTGGTCAGACACCACGCTTTTGTTAAAAAAGCGGATTCTTATTTAGCCAACCGAATTGATAAATCTTTTTTGTAATGGAACAACTAATAAAATTTAATTTTGTGTAACATTTTTTTTTACGACATCTGAATTTGCGCCCACCTGATGGTAAGTGGCGCGCGGGGTCCATGAATGTTAGCAACTGGAATCAGACACTTATGACTGACATCAGTCCCTAACGCTATGTCGGCTTGGCTATGACGGCAATTCGAGCCTGATCCCGAAACGTATGAATACACTTTACTGGGTTTATGGGCACGAACGGTGGATACTTCCCCGCCCCGGCAGACTGGGGAAATTACCACCATCAGTCCGCCTACCACCTAATAATTATTATTACATTTCTATAAACGAATCTAACTCTAAACCCTAAAAGTAAAAGTAAAGTATCATCGCGTCCGTATATTAGAATGGTTAGAAACCACTCATGAAGCGGATTCACATTTAGTTTAGCAAGCTCGTCGATGTCTTTAGCGTACCAAATTCGACAAGTATCACAAATAAATTACTGTATCCAGACTGGAATTTGATCACGGTAGCTCTGAGTCTCACAGACTTAGCTAAACCACGGAGGCCTTTTGAATTGTGGTTAAATGCAAGTATCACAAATAAATTACTGTATCCAGACTGGAATTTGATCACGGTAGCTCTGAGTCTCACAGACTTAGCTAAACCACGGAGGCCTTTTGAATTGTGGTTAAATGGTGGATGTAATTTGAGTTGTTGTTTCCTCCGGTAACAAGAGGACTGGCTCTTTCTTCGCCCAAAGAATCAGTATTGCAATTTACCGGGGACATGCAGCCAGCGTTCTTGCCACCATTCCGCGCGAACGGACTTATATCCGTAACCGTAGTATTAATAATAATTTATATTTTGTAAAAAATCAAATTACATTTTTTTACGATTAAGAGAGGTTGAAGTCCATGAATTAAGACTAACAGGTACCGGGTTTGATTCCTGAACAAACACAATAAATTATTTAATTTATTTGCAATATTTCTCGAGTTAGGTCCGCTAAAGACATCGACGAGCTTGCCACTTGTCATGATGGGCCTATAGTAAAGTTGGCTAAACGTGAATCCGCCTTATTAAAAAAAAGTGGTTTCAAACTACTCCGAAAGGATATGGTCGTGATAATACTTTACTTTTACTTTTAGGGTTGAGAGTTAGATCCGTTAGATTTATTTATAAATTCTTTATTGCACTTAAAAACTTAACAGTTGAGTACAAGGGCGAACTTAATGCCTCTCGGCATTTTATACTAGCTAACCTTTCGGAGTGTGGTAGACGATTGTTTATAGAAATGTTACACAAAATTTAATTTTACGAGTATTAGTTGTTCCATTACAAAAAAAAACAATTTAACACTATAAGCCAAAAAAATGATGCATGTATGATTATAACTGAAACGCAGGGTTTTTTTCTTCTATACAAAATTTTCCAATATTCCAATATAATTGGACATAGTTACATAAAAAGGATCCAATCCATATTAAGTTAATTTTAAGTTATAGGCCATTAAAGTTGGAATTTAGATTAGTCCATTGATGCATCGATGGATTAGTCCAACATTTAATACATTAAGAATATGTCAAAAACGGTTTTTTTTATATGGATCGTTTTTGATATAACATATATCGTCCTAAAGACTTGATTAAAATTAATAATAAGATTTCTGAAAAATTGTGAATTGGATCGTCACTGCGTCCAATTGATCTAAAACTGGAGAAGGTTAAGCCTGTATTAGGTCTAACAAAGACCCGGCGACCTATCGAGTCAAAAGGTCTAAACAGACAATACAAATATAAATTTTAATAATTCAATGTCGATGATGGGTTCTGGAGGAATTTCAGAATAGAAAAAGTTTTGTAGAAATCGTCAGGGATGAAAAGTATTGGAACGAGCAGGTGCATAAACAGACTGGACTCCTACGGTCCTATTCTGTTACTTAAGCGCAAACGTTAATAAAATCCGTTAACTATACATATATATATATACTAGTATATATATCACGCTATTAAAGTTGATATATGCACGGACGCTGTCAAGGTCAAGCGCTTATAGAATTGAGAATTGAATAATATTTTGTACTTCTTTTGCAAGCTCTGACGGAAATAACGAAATCCAGTAATAACGTTTGCGCTTAAGGAACAGAATAGGGCTGCTGCTAATTGTATAATGACTAAAGACTTAATATTATTGATAAATAGTTCAATAAAAAATCTAGCGCTGGATTTTAAATGTTTTGGATTATCCGTGTGGCCGAAATATTTAAACGAAGCTAGACGCGCGCTATCCGCTGCTGTCTGCCTTTTCGGAGCCGCGTGTAGGCAATGCTGAAACACCGATGGCAAAAAATCTTACAGTGGAACTTGAGCGAAACGGACTGAAAACCTACTTTCACGCGTGCCTTCGTACCGTTCTTCCCCTTTTCTTTAAATCTATCCTCCCTTCTCTTTGCATGATGAGGGTCGTGACCCTCTCCTCAAACCTTTCTCCCGGACGATGTTACGCCATCCGGATCTGCGGTATGTAGGGAATCCTATACTGGGGTGTTGAGTGTAGTGCGGATCTGGTTAGTACAGAGTATTTGGCTTCGAGCATCTATACTAATAGGTATTATAAACGTCTAGTGAGTGTGTTTATGATACGAGTACGTGTCTTTTAAATAAAAAACCCGACCGCAAAAAAAAAACTTTAATTGAACATAAAGGTACATTAAAAAAAAAATTTAAAATTATTAGTAACCAAATTCAAATCGTTATAGATCCTAAATGGTCACTCGAAATTAAAAATGAGAAGAGTAACCATAACATAATTTTCAAATACATATTCTATGCCCGCTCAATAAAGATCCTCGACTATTTTTCTTTTCCACAATATGGCGTCTGGAATTAAATTTGATTAAAGTCATATCTTTAGTGTCACTCTCATGTTTAAGACGAATCTATTGACGTTAGAATCATTAAAATCGACTTGCGCGTTTGGTCTCCAATGTGCCTCAAATGAACATACATATATAGCCTGATAAACACAACCTTTCTTTGGGTCGGGTAATAATAACAGACCCACATAAGCGCCCGCGTTGTTTCCATCTATGCAACTAAAAGGTATAAAACCGCCCACATACATTGTTCTACTAATTGTTTCTGTTCTATATTTATTCCTATTAATTTAGTATTCCGAAATCCTTTGTGAAGGGACATTTTGACAAAGCTTTAAGACAATACATTTGACACCCCAAACAAGCCACTCGGACCATTCAATGGAATCCAATTTTACGGCCGATGTCACTTAGTTCTGATAATCTCGCGCAATTCCGTTTTGAGGAATGATATTCTCTGTTTCTGCGGTATCGAAAGTCGTTATGATTTAACGCTTATGGCATGATGATAGCATTGGAAAGAGATTAATCACAACATTGTTTTAATTCTTTAATGAAAGCTATAGGTAATGAAGTGCGAATAAAAAAAATATTTATTGCACAAATGCTAAAATAACCTAATAGTAGATCCCTATCACAAAATAGGTACCGCAGGCATTGAGAGAAGCACACTAACAAACACGCATTTAGTTCTGCGTTACATAACTCAACCGTCACAATAACGAGGGAATTTGAATCGAATTGTAACTTGTGATGAAACATGTATCCTGTACGATAATCGGAAACGCTCATCGCAGTGGTTGAACCCAGAAGAGTCAGCTAAATCCTGTCGCAAGCGAAAGTTGGCTCAGAAAAAGGATACTAGTGAGTGTTTGGTGAACCAGTGCTGGTGTCATTCACAACAGCTTCCTAAGATCTGGCCAGACAATTACGGCATTTCCTCAATAATTGCAATCCATGATGAAAATGCTCGCTATTCAACAACCGAGACTAATGAATTGCTCTAGCTCACTGCTGCTTCAGGACATCGCTAGACCCCACACTTCTAGCAGGCGGTCGCTAAATAAGAGGAGCTGCGCTTGGAATGTCTATGACACCCACCATACACCCCCAGAGCAAGGCTTCAACAGATTACCACCTTTTTGCCGATTTGGACAGTTTCTTGCAAGGAATAAAAATCAATTCCTATGGGGCAGTCCAAACCGCCTTCAAAGATTTAATTGATGTTCGGTCCCACAATTGTTTTAGCAATATAATCAATGAACCACCTCTAAAATGGCGGAAGGGCATACTTCGATTGATTATCTATATAATCATTTTTATTTTTTCGTTTTACTTTTTTCATATAAAACGACATTGTAATATTTTATGTGCACTGAGGCCGTGAAGCATTTTCCACCAGCTAACCTTTGGTAGTTTTGAACTTGTAAAAGGCAGACATAAAAAAAAATTTAAAAAAAAAAAAATACCTGCTAATACTACATATACAATATACATCATACTTGGACATATCAATAATACTCCTTAACAAAGCTAAGCTTCGCACAATGGTAGGGGTAATAACGGGGCACTGTGCCTTTAATAAACACCTATACACTCTAAACATTACAGATAGCCCACTGTGTAGAGGATGTATGGCAGAGGAAGAGACGGCCGCGGGTGCTCTTATGGAGTGCTGCAGTGTAGCTGTGCCTAGATTGAAGTTCCTCCAGATTGCGGGAACTCTTCCAGAGGTCTGCAGGAACGTGACGGGTCTCCTGCCCTTCCTGGAGAAGATTGGATGGCTCTGATGACAGAGTAAAGGTCACGCACGAAGGTCTCATAAAGGTCTGGATCGGAATATACTGACCATGGCGCTGTGCCTTCGTCTCGGAGCGACTGTCCACCCGCACCAGTATCGGTATGGAGAACCTTGATCATTTCGGACACCGTGAGCTTTCTTGAGCTAGAAGTGCAGGCTACGCTACTCAACGACATCATAGATAAAATAGATCATAAAGATACCCGACGGCATGACCATTGGGCTGGTAAACTTAGCTGGTGTGGGATGCACATTAGCCCTCACATCCAGGCGTGTGGCGGTTTCTGCTTAGAACTTCAAGCTGCACAAATACGCCAGCCTCGGTTCAGTATATTATTTTTTTACGCCTTCAATTTTCCTTATTTTTTATTTGACATTTCGGGCCTAGTAGGTACGCCATTGCACTTGTTATGATTGGGGTAAAAGGTATGACTTAAGCTCATTCTATAAAAGGTTTCTAACCCCAAGGGAATTACGGTCGTGAGGATATATTTCTTGTTTATCGATGGGCTTGCCTTTATTCCCACCCCATTTCAAAAAATAACGAATATTGGTTGTGTTACTTATATATGTAAATAATTCATAAATAATAAATATGTGTTTTTTTTGTGTGATGAAAACCTTTATTGTATTTGGAAATTTTCAAGTTTTATTGTTACTGTTAAGTTCAAAGCTAAGTTGCACGATAGCAGTATAATTATTTACAAAATAACATAATTTAGACCGTACAAAGTCACCTCATATAATGTCAATTTCTGACTACGACATGTGACCCCAGCCACGGCCATTTATATGTATATCATATATAGTTTTTTTTTTATTGTTTTACAAATAAAAATTGATATTTGTTTTGATTCTTATCTCGCGATAAAATTGTCTGTGTATTAGGAGATACAGCTGAACCTTATCATGCTAACATTATTTTGTATCTAACCTACCCATCACCAAGCATTACCAGGGTTCATAATGACCAGAGCCAGGTCAGAGAGCACGTTAATAACAATAAACTATATATCTATAAACCGACAAATAATAGGGAATTAAAACCAAATTGAAATGGTTTTCAAACATCAGGTAAAAAAATATTTTAGGTAGTCCAGCTAACATTATTTTATTGTACCTTGCTACATCACATCTCATAAAGGTTCATTTAAAATAAATTAAAAAAAATCATTTACGCGTCCAGTTAATTTAATTTCAAGACCCGTAGACATATAAATAAATGACCGGGTGCGTAAATATAGAGTACGTTCTATCAAGATGTATTTTTTTTTAATAGTTTTTTTTTTTTTTTTTCATTATATCTCTTAAAAAGCTTACTTCGGAATATAATATCTAAGGAGAAATAAGCCTACTCTTGTCAGGGTTGTAAGGCGGGTTGGCGATGGCAATGTAAAACTGATGTATTAACGATGCCACAAATTAGTATTAGTGGAACTGTCACGTCGATAGTTTAAAGTACCCTCCGAGGTACTGGAACAGTAGTGTTGGTGTTGTAAATCCATGACAAATTTAGGTACGTTAGAAAAAAAAAATCTTATTGGTACATCCTAGGGTCGAAAATAATATTTTATGATTTATCAATATAAAATTATTATAGTATCCTTCTCCTCTGACGCCCGAACTATTTGTGTGTATTTCAGATATGAAAATAATATGCTGTTGCGACGTAAAAAATCTTGGAGACATTTTATTTGCATTTTGTTAGCAAAGATTCTTTGATCTACCAATACAACATCTTGAACTTTTTTGACGTTTTTCTCAGTGACGTTTACAGGCGAAGCTCATCTTCAGTAATAAACCCAGCTTAAACTCATTGGACCAGCGTGCAACTGTGATTCCATTCCATGGAGTCTAATGAAGACAAATTTCTAAGCATTCCATGGATTCACCGTGCGGGTGCCGGGTCCATCGTGTGTGGGTAAGAGATGAGAAGAATGGTGTCTCGGGCTTGCGACCGACAATTGGCTGGTTTAAGAAAAGGAGGCCTCCTTTTTTTTTCTATTGCGCGATAATACGCTCACCATCCACCATTCTACTTCTCTCCCTACCCAACCAAATACTGTATGATTCCGTTAATGCCGTCTTGGAAGCTCGTTCCATAAATGTATTGACGGCAGACCTGCTTAGGCCCAATTCTTTCAGTAAGTGATGCAAAGATTTTGCTGGAACTCCTCTTGCACCAACTTCCACTGCGTAAAGCTGAGTCTTGAACCCGTTCCTGATCATTTCTTCTGTGAGATCATAATATTTATTCGACTTCATGTTGTGGTCTTTTGGAATATTTGATTCCCACGGAACGGTAAGTTCAATAAGGATAACTTTTTTCAAGTTCCGAGAAAACACTAAGATGGCGTGAGTAATAGCCCTTTTCTAGGAGAGTAACGCACCCTACAAGTGTGTGTCTAGCAGTTCCTATGGCAGCACTACACAATGTACAGTTCTTTTCCGTAGCTTTTCCCCACCTTACCAGATTACTCTGGTCCGGGAGGGACATTTGAAAAGCGTTTAGGTAGAACTTTAGCAACGCCGGAGACCAATCGTACATTAGTGTGCGCCACTTTAGAGCTGGAGGGATGCAAAAATCGCCCAAAGTTAGCCAGTCATTTTGAACTTCTAGAGTCATCGCGTGCACTCTGTATTCATGCTCTTCATCTTTCCTGAGGAAGGATTTTATAACCTCTTTGTCACTTTCTTTTTTCTTCCAGCCAATGCCTCTTTTGTCAGTCTGGGCACCTGTCATGAATTTCTTGAAGAATAGTAGTCTCGGTTCCATATCTGAGACCAGAGGGTCTCTTGGAAGGGATGAAATTGTATTATCCTGGGAGCTGGTTAGAATTTGATATTTGCTTATACGTAGATGTTTGTATAATTCAGATGGTCTTTTCAGATCCATTCCGAAGTTTCTCCGTCCTCTAAAGAATGTTGAGGAGTCAGCACCCTGGGCTAATCCAAGCCAAGACTTCAATGTTCTTATGACGTCCGCGTCCAGACTTGATAGTAGGCTTTTGTTGAAATCATATACTAGGAAAGGCCAAGTGAGGCGAGATGCTAAGTAGTTGTCATATATCCAAGCTTTTTTGACATTGTTTATAGGCTGTTGAGTAACCCTATTCATGTCGTCAGTGAATTGTTTTACAACTACTTCTAGGGATGGTGTTTTTCCCTGAAAATTGATCCTTCTGCCAAGAAATTTAAAGGGCATGGTTTCATTTACCGGAGCTATTCTCTGCCCTGCTATACTCAGTCCAGGATCATAAGACGTAAATGTAGTGTTGCGCCTAGCCAGACATAGGCTGAAGCATTTTGATGGTTTCGTTCTCATTCCCTTTGTCCATGAGCAGAAATCATCCACTATTTTCAGCAAGCCCTGGCATTGCTTGGGATTTCTTGTTATCACCGCCAAGTCGTCTGCAAAGTATTTCCATCAAGTCTACGTATCTATTTGGTATATATTTATTTTAATATAGTCTGATAAACACATTACCCTTCTTTGCGTCGCGCAGTCGGTTAAAAATATATCGGAAATATATATATATATAGTAACATTTTAAAGGCATATTAGTTTATTCGATAAACATATATAGTATATAGGCTGATAATATAAAGTATTTAGTAGATTTTTAAAGCCGTGAATGAAGGAGCTTGTCTGATGTCTATAATGATGAATAATAAAATGGCCAGTCTTAGTAAATATACGTCTATGTAACGACCGTTTCGCAGGATTATCTACCCTCGACGGACTTGCGGTCAGATTACAACCAAATTGATGAAGCCACTGACTTCGCCCGTGACGGTTATTATAATTTAAAATATGACTCCACGTCAGTTTAATTTCTTAGTTACTTCTTGGAGGTTTTTTATTTTATTTTAAAGACATTTTAAGATATGTATATCACCATGCCTAAAAATTTAGATTTCATATTATTAATTAATTAAATATTAAAATATATATATTATTCTCGTATAATATAATAATAAATAACATATATATATTATAAAAAACTGCCTCCGTGGTCTAGCAGTTAAGTCCGTGGATTTAGACTCGGAGGTACCGGGTTCGATTTCTGTTCGGACACAAAAATATTTATTAATGTAAATAAATATATTTAATTAGTATTTAATTAATTCGTTATATTTCTCGAGTTTGGTACGCTGGAGACATCGACTTGGCTAAATGTGAACCCGCTTATTTATAAGCATGGTTTCTGACCACCCCGAAAGGGAAACGGTCGTGATGATACTTTACTATTATTATTAAGAATAATATCATATACATATTGTTACTATATATATTCTTAATAATAATAGTAAAGTATCATTACGACCGTTTCCCTTTCGGGGTGGTCAGAAACCATGCTTATAAATAAGCGTGTTTAAAAAGAAAGTATTAAGTAGTTTATCTACGCGTCGCGGATTAGCAAATATTGAACACAACAGGATGTCCTTGAACACATACGCGGACGAGGAGAGACCGAATCGAAATATTTTGGTGGTGTGTATGTTTCTAATTGCTGCTATTGCGTCGTTTATAATTGTTCTTATACCGCCTGTCTCTGTTCTTTCTCTTCGAATAAATAAATAAATAGTTTGATAGTTGGAAATGAGGTCAATAAGATGACCTTTTTTCCCAGAAGGATGCGTGTTCTAAAATTAGCAGTAAATACTTTTGCGATGTGAATTTGAGAACTTGGAATTCTCAGGGGTGTGCTGCGTAAAGTAGGATTAAATTGCACTTATCTCGTTACTGTGGCTTGACAAGTTTTCTTATTTAATATTTTTTTGTTGCTATTGTAACGTTCATGATGACAGATGATTTCTACTCAGTATTGCGGAAACGAGTCGCGTCGTTGATGCACAGAGTACGAGGGAGCGGCAACATCATCTTAAGGGCAGTTAGTGAGAAGCCAGGCACTGGGTACATACTCACATGTATGTGCCCAGTGCCTCAACAGGGCAAGGCAAATATAAAAAGTAAATGTCTATGTCTAAACTATATTACTAACCCCTATGGATACTATTCCGAAATAAACGCATTTTTTTATTTTTTTTATTATTTATTACCTATCACTCGCCATTAGACACGCGCCGTCTGTCCACGTTTTTAAGCGCTTGGTCACTGCTTTATTTCTAGACAAACAGGAGTCGTCATCAGGCTAAAAATATATATTTGGCATAATATATATGTGTATATACGTTTATTTATAGGTATATGTGTAATTTATGTAACAGTGTAAGTATCTATTAGTATGTAGTGTGTGTAGTATATTCTATATTGTTAAATTGATATCGGCACTACCCTTAATGTCACACTCTCCCAAAGGTTAGATGTTAGAAAATTCCTTGTAGGCATTAATCTTCGCCTTTTGTACACTTATTTTGTGCAATAAAGAATTTAATAATAATAATAATAATACATGTATATTTTAACTACATATAACATTACCAACGTTGTAAGCAACTCGAATGCATCAGATGGTATCATTGGCAATGAGTAGGAGGTAATGGCTTCCACAGATTCTATTTTCAGCAACATTATTATTTTTGAAACTCTTTATTCATCATGCAAGTATAATCATCATCAGCCTCTAAAACACAGAGTCCAAACCTCCACTGCTGGAGATGGGACCTTCCAGAAAATTTGTCCTACACTCGCCATGCTGGACAGACAGGTTGGCAAGAGCAAATAATAGTAAAAGTAAAGTAAAGTATCATCACGACCGTTTCTCTTTCAGGTTGGTCAGAAACCACGCTTATAAATAAACGGATTCACATTTTAGTCAACTTTACTATAGGCCATTCATGACAAGTGGCAAGCTCGTCGATGTCTCCAGCGTACCAAATTCGAGAAATATTACAAATAAATTAAATATTAATTAAATGTATTTATATACATTAATAAATATTTTTGTGTCCCGACCAGGAATCTAACCCGGTATCTCCGAGTCTAAATCCACGGACTTATCCGCTAGACCACAGAGGCAGTTAGGCAGCAAATAATAAATGAAGTAAATAAATTTACAATAACGAATAGAGTTGGAATTCTTTATTATTTAAATTCCAAGTTTTGAAGAATTTAAAATAAAATTGCTCCAAAGCAAATAAAGGCACGAATTACTAAATTACTTACTCAATAAATAATAATAAAAAAATAAATTTTGAAAAATTTGGGTAATATAAAAAAGAAGCGGCGAGAAAGAGGCAGGACAAGGGTATAGCGGTTACAAATTAGGGCGTCTGTTTATGCACCGACGAATCACAATAACGTCTAACTATCCAAAACTGGTGTTACTAAACTGGAATTACCGCGATCGGCTCGAACAGAAAAGAAAGTCCTAAAAGTATTGAGTGTTTAAATATTAAGTGGATTTATTATTTAAGTATGCAAATTATATTAAAATCTAAAAGCCTTTGGGATTTATTCCTTCTTTAAACTTTAGGTAATTTTATTTATTTGACATTAAGACAGTCAATTACTGATTAATGATTCATTCACTAAAGCCTCTTACTCTAGAAAATAATTTAGTAGTATTAAATATTTGTAGTTCAGTATTCTGTCTTTCATTGGTTTTCAAATGTCACTAATTAGGCAGTTAATTGAACAAATTTTGGTGTAAAATACAGCTTATTTAGTGGTTTAAATCTGTTATTAATTGTTACATTTTCAAATTAAAATAAATAAATTAAATACTTTCAGCGACGTCCCATTCGAGATAGTATCAAGGTGACTGGCAACATTTCACCTCTTTATAGCGAGGCTATTAACTATCTTAGCAGCAATAATTTCCAGGAAGGCTGGCTGTCTCTAGACTTTTTTTTCAAATGCAAATTTAAATATTTTTATTATCATTACCGCCCTAGAACACAGCGTCCTTACCTCCACTGCTGGAGATGGGCCTTCCAGGACATTTATCTGGAGAATTTAGCCTACACTCGCCACGCTGGCCAGACGGCTTGGCTTGGATTATTATTATATAGAATGTTTATTCCGATTACAGTTGTAAGTACATGTCATGATCATGCAATCTGCATATATATAATATAATAATAACACTAATAATATAACTTCAATTATAAACGAAATAAACATTTATTTTTATTTAAAAGTAAAATTTAAATAAATATATAGGTACTAAACCTAATAATAAAAAAAACTGTAAGTAAAAAATGTTCTCTTAGAAACGACCTTTCAGGGATAGTCCCAAGAAGACTGACAATATTTCACCTATATAGCGAGGCAAATACGTTGGCAGAAATAATTACCAGCATTCATGTATAGATATTTATTTACAATATATATTTATAAATAACCATTTAGACATCCCCTTTGTCAGGAGAAGAGAAGGCTTATTACTATCTTGGTATAAAATATGGTCAGGTAAATCATCACACCCTTAAGAACACAGAGTCCCAGACCTTCACTGTTGATGACCTTCCAGACGAGTTGACGAGGCTCTGATATATTTTTTATGATAACTTATCAATGATTCCAGATGTTGGTATTAATAATAATAATAATAATAATAATATTGCATAAGTACAACAGTTTGATAATGATATACTTTGTTAATACAGTACTTAAGGCTATTTGTTAGTTGTACAAAGGGTGTATTAAAGTAGTCTTTCTAACTCCACACCAAGCTACTTGTGTTATGGAAGTTAGTCTATTATTCTAGGTTATAAATTACAATTAAAAATATTAGTGTTTAAAAATAATAATTAAATAAATAAAATAAATAAATAAAAATATATATTATATGTATAAATATTTTATGTACTTCTAGACTAAGTTATGATACCAACATAAAAAGTAGGTAATATTCAAATTCAAATTCAAAATATTTATTTCCATATGGTTCACATGTAACACTCGGATATTGTCAATTTTTTTACAATATTATTAAAATAATAAATAAAAAGATTAAATTAAATTATGGATAGACCGAAATAAGGAAGTGACATTGCTGCCATAAGCAAGTACTGTAGCTTAACCTAAATTCGAGGCATTATAGCCGTGTCAACTTATAATCTAAATAATTATAACATAATGTATAATTATAATAAATTTAAATTAATTTCGTGGCTGTATAAAGGCCGTGTCAACTACATAGTTAACTTACATACCATAGTTAGACGACCAGATCAAGATACTATAATACTATTCCATAACGGACAGAAGCATCTCAGTCTGGTCGTAGCTCAGATTTTGTAACCAGCTTGATATTTTCACCGACCGAGATAGGTCCTTATGGAACCGGGACCGACGGCTTAACGTACTTTTCGAGATAGTCTTTTCTTATTAGTACATGCCGGAGTTCGAACCAAACTTCTTAGGATTTTAAGAAAGAAATTAATGGGAATTTAGCGCCCCCTAGGCACATGCCTACCTCTTAAAAACGACTAGGCGTCCGAACTACTCCGAACCAATAATTTATCCGAAGTATAACATGAGTTAGTTTAACGACATTTTATTCGTAAAGAGTGATCTTCTTAGCGGTGGTAGCTCGATCGAAAAACGCTTTCCAATCAAAAAACAATAATGGTTCGCGGCTCGATCCCCGCAATTTTTTATGAATGTTTTTATTAATTAATAAATTTTGCTATAAACCCACCATGACACGGGAGCCGAACTATTGCCAAAGAGCTCTGTACAGTCCCTGCTCCTTGGTAAGTCTTCAAATGCAAATAAAATTAATTCTAATGTAAAGTTGTAGCTTAATTTAAATTTTTTATTTTATTTTTTTAATAATATTATTATTTTTATTTATTATTTAAAACTTTATTGCACTATGTACAAAGGGCGGACTTAATGCCGCTGGGCATTCTCTAGCAGCCAACCTTTGGGACAATACAGAACATTGCAGTCATGAGGCTAGGTGCAAACAATTATAAGATACGTCGCCAAATAAATTCATTTAATCTTACATACCATAGATATAAAAAAATATATACATACATACATACAAATATGTACACAATAATACATATACTACACACTATATTGGCTACTATATACTACATACAATACATACTTATATACGTTGTGAATATATATATATTCGTATATATAGGTATTTATGTATATATTTGTTCTATATATATAGTATTAGTATTACCTTCGTTGGTACCTCTCCAAAAGGTTGTTAGAAAATGCTTAGTCATTGAGCCCGACTATGTAGCATTTGTTTATTGCCATAAATATTTTTAAATTTGAATTCAGTTTTTAAACTAGACACTGTACAGCTATAAAGCTCCCTTATACAGGCTGCACTGATTTATATTCCGCAGAGAATAAAGTAGTAAAGCGCGGAGTCGTTTAACACTTCCGACGCTATTTTTAAACACACCATATCAATTACTTCAAGGAATTTATTTGGAATTCTCAGATGTTATTTTTCTGCTAATACAACCATTTTGTTTATGTAATTTTATCATCACCATCATCATTAGTGATTCGCCATTTTATACGATCTCCAGTAACCCTCATCCAGCCTCCACTTGTAACCTTTTTCATGTCATTTGTCCTTCTGGCAGGGGTCTTTCCGTACGTGGACTCGAGTCCAAAATCCGTCCATTACAACGGTAAACAGTTCTGCGATAGACGCATCCTGCTTATTGCCCATAGCTTACTAATTTTAAATGCTATGTAATTTTGGTTTTCTGACGGATGTCATGGTTTGACCGCCGCCGTGGTCTAGTGGTAACAAACGTTGCCTTAAACTCGGGAGGACGTGGGTTCGATTCCCACCGGGGGCAAGTTGTACATTGTATAATTCGTCTCGGTCTGGGTGTTTATATGTATAATATGTATATATTTACAAAAAAAAAAGTATAATATGTAGTTTATCAACCATCTAGTTTCCGTAACACAAGCCTCGTAGCTTACCACGGAAACTAGATGGCGCTGTGTGACCTGTCTGGAAATATTTATTTTATTTATTTATTACTATCAGACAGAAATCTTCCCTTCATATCTTCAAACTTAAATAGCTGTACGTAGTAGTCCAGGGTTCAAACCCACCTTTTTAGAATGTTGGGGAAAGCGTTCTTACAACTAAGCTACCACCGCTCTTTGTAGAGGTGTAAATATTTATTTTATTTATTTATTACTATCAGACAGAAATCTTCCCTTCATATCTTCAAACTTAAATAGCTGTACGTAGTAGTCCAGGGTTCAAACCCACCTTTTTAGAATGTTGGGGAAAGCGTTCTTACAACTAAGCTACCACCGCTCTTTGTAGAGGTTGTTGATATGAAAAGAAGATTTCTGTCTGATAGTCAGTGGTGGTCCATTCCACTGACAACCAGCAGATTAGGTTAAGTAAAATAAAGAAACTGAGAACCTTTGGATTAATTAAGCCAAAGTCGTAAAAATGGGCACAGTCCGTCCCTTTTTATGTAGCTACCCTCACGAGTACGTGAAGAGTGCCATCGTAAATCTACGGTCGCTGACTCATTAAATATACACGCATATTATTATATATATGTACACGTATACCTGATCTGAAATGCTCTAGAGATGTGGCGTTGACGGATAATGTTGGGCATATCAAGTATATCATTCGAACCAACAAATCCATACTGGAGGAACTAGGGATTAGGCAACGCCTTTCCTCAACTGTACAATCAATATTCTCTGTCTTTTTTGGGACACTTGTCACGGCGTAGAAAATTATCCATTGAGCGCCTGGTAGTCCAGGAAAAGGCTGATGGCAAGAAGATGCGTGGTAGGTATTCAATGAGATGAACCGATCAGGTGAAGGTTGCAATGGATCATCCCCTACATGAGTGCACCAGGAAAGCTACGGTCCGCAAGCGATGGCTTGTTAAGGGTGCCACTAGCACTCAAATAGCGACCACGACTACTCTGCCAAGAGTGTAGCGACTAAGAAGAAGGTATACAGAACTCTACAAATAATTCACTTTTGTTTACAGTAGGAAACGGTACTCATGAAGTCGTGACAGAATAAGAATAAGAGTACAAGATGTAAACCAATACGACGCATACTTTAGCGAAGAAACCAACAGACGCATTCAACTAGGATGAGCGGCATTCGGAAAACTCCAGCACATCCTCTCATCGCCATACCACAATGTTTTAACTTTACCCAGTGCGCCCTCCCGATATTTCTTTTATTTTATTTTTTATTTAAATGCTTTATTGCACTTAAAAACCTAGTACATAGGCGAGCTATAACGCCATAAGGCATTCTTCACCAGCTACCCTTGGGGATCATGTAAGGTGATGGGCAGGATGAAGAAAAATATTAAAATAGCTTAAATTAGTAAATTAACATAATTACGCATTATAAATATAAATAAATAGATATATATATATAAATAAAATGGCAAACAACTTTGTTAATTCGAGAGACATACATTCTGTTTCTCAAGAAATAATGTGGTTAGAAGGTTTTTAAATACGTTGACGGACGGTGCACGCCTTATAGCCAGGGGTAGCTTGTTCCACTGACGAGCGGCAGCAACAATGAAGGAATCTGAATATCTGCTATAGGAATGCGAAAGAATCTTTAGCTGATTGTTGTGAGAGGAGCGAAGAGCACAGTTGTGCGTATTAGATATGTCGTACGGAGCAGAGACGTGGACACTGACAGTGGGTCTGGTCTATCCTTGATATTTCCTGGTATTCCTTGGTATGTGTTGGTAAATGTTGATATTCGTCAAAGAACAAAATTTACTGACAAGTTTTTAAATTAGCAAGTTAAAGTGGAAGTGAGCAGACACAACTGCGGAATAACCGCCGAACGATAGGGCTGATAGGTTCTAGAGTGGAGACCACTTAGGAACATACCGAGCGGGCCGATCCCACAGCCAGATAAATAATAAACCTGAAGAAGGTTTAAGGTGGGGCGGGATGAGGTTGGCAAGAGATCGCGTTAAGTTTCAAGCCTTTGAGGAGACCTATATCTCCTAGCTATGAAAAGATGAACAGTTAATGATCATGATATACTGCCTTATACTGTTCTTATACTGCCTTTTTTAGAGTTAAAGATACATACATATGTTTGTAGGGTGGTCACATGTCGTGGGCAGATGATGTTCCGTGGGTTACAAAGAAAACTTCTGCCAAATTTCATCAAAATAAGTCCAGTAATATAGTCGTAAAGGACGGACTCGGCTGTAAGGACGCTTTCCTTAAAATCCTACAAAGGTCAGTTCAACCCCCCCCCCCCCTGCATCTATCAATAAGAAAAACACTTTTCTTACGTACATTTGTCATAGATTTACAACACCACCGTTCCCGTGCCTCGGAGAGCACGTTAAGCCGTCGGTCCCGATTATTTCACTAATGCCAACGTGGAATCGTGAATTAATTATGATTAAAAAATGACATCAGATCCTCGGCAACCCGTCTGGCCAACGTTCTGGAAAGCCCATCTCCAACAGTGGAGTGTTCTAAGGGCTGTAATAAATAAAAAAGAGGATGGATAAACAGACATAATATTTTATAAGCATTTATATAATCGTAGCTATACGCTTCATAGATAGGTAATAAATGTCCGTCGCAATAATATTATAATAAATAGCCGCAATTTGTTATATTCGATTCCAATACGATAGCTTTTGGATAAAAATGATAGCAACATAAATCATATATATATTTTTATCTTTTTCTTCTTTTTATGCTGCTTTTTCATATTAAATACTATTTGTGTGATATTTTTTTCAGACAGGATAATGATTTAAATAAAAATTAAGCTCATAAAAATATACAAACTAAATAAAAAATAAACCTAAAATCTAAACTATATATAAAAATATTGACCCATGACTTGATCATGTGGCAGTGTGCCAAGAACACTTGCAGCATTCTCCCGCTGCACAGCGACGCTGATTTGCTGCGCGAAAAAACTGCCAGTCCTCTTGTCACATACAGCGTAAATATACTGGCATATATCTAAAGAATTTGACCTTCCCTTGCCAAACTAACTATACGGGTTAGTGAGGGTCTGGTGTAAAGTTTTAGACAACTTATTTTACATAAGTAGGTATTAGTGGTGTTCAAAGCACGAAGATGGTAATGTTGTGAATCGATGACAAAATGTCAGTAAGAAAAGGCCGGACAGATCGGAACGCAGAGGTCAAAGCGACCGAGGGCCGCTGCCAGTTCGCGTTGGGGCAGTGTTTTCGGCGCCATAGATTTTTAGCTTTATAATATTAACTGTGTATCAGTTAATTGGCATTCGGGAATCATCTGCATCTGCGAGTATGCATCGTTCATAGTATGTAAAGTTTACACACCCTCTTACACACTTACATCATAAACAAAAAGAGGATCTCAACCACAAAATTTTATTTTTCTTTTTGTGTACATTTTGTTTCTTTTTTATTTTGTAATAAAAGTAATAATACACACGTCAAAAAAGTCTAGGGATCAAGCATGTTTATGCGGATTTCTTGTGATTGAGATGTGGCTTTGTAATAAATTTATGATTTTATAAATTTATATGGATCCTTTTTGGTGCATTTCATAATTTAAAACAGGAACTGTCAATCAAATTCGAGTAAAAGATGAAAATCAGCTGTCAATATTTTCCCTATAAAAACATAAGACGCATTGAAGACATTATTAGTGCTACTGTTTCCCTACTACTGATTAAAACCAACGTTATTATGGAGCGGCGACGTCATTTAAGCAGGGAAGAAATGATCAGAGCCGTGGGAATGATAGAAGCTGGTTCCCGGCAACGTACTGTGGCTTTAGCTCTGAATACAAGTCAGAGTGTTATCAGTCGACTTTGGACACGTTACCGAACCACTGGTACCGTGGCTGAGCGCCATGGAGGACGGTATCGCTGCACCACACGGAGACAAGACCGATACATTCAAATCACAGCTCGAAGAACTCCAACAATAACCGCCATGATGTTAGCCGTGAGCCTTCATCGCTCTTCAGGGAACTTAATTAGCGACCAAACAGTCAGAAACCGCTTGCATGAAGTGAACCTTCATTCCCGAAGACCGCTACGGGTACCACCTATAGCAATGCACAATCGTAGGACTCGATATCAATGGGCTCTTGAACACAGAAATTGGACAGAAGAACAATGGCGTTTCGTGTGCTTTTCTGATGAGTCTCGTTTTGGTATGAGGCCGGATACAAGACGTATACGACACTGGAGAACCCCTGGACGCCAACAGCGATTAAAATCCTGCCAGGAAGTCCATCCTTATAGTGGTGGAACCATCATGGTATGGGCGGGTATTTCGATCGGCGGAAGAACTGAGTTGATTTGGATCAGAGGCAACCTCAACGCTCAAATTTATGCTGAGACGGTTGTATCAGACGTCATCGTTCCTCTACAAGTGCATATCGGTCCCTTATTTCAGTTAATGCATGATAATGCACGACCGCACACCGCAAGAGTTGTAAGACAGACTCTCGCCGCAGCTAACATCAATGTCCTGCCCTGGCCTGCTCAGTCGCCAGACTTGAACCCGATTGAGCATGCATGGGATATTCTTCAGAGAAGAGCTCTGCCGAATATGGAGGGTATCCAGTCGCAAGAAGACCTTTTTTTGTTGTTGCAACGAACATGGGCGGCCATTCCACAGCGTGATTTGGATGAACTCATTTTGAGTATGCCAAACCGATGTTCTTGTGTTGTTAGTGTTCGCGGTAGAAACACGGATTATTAATTGTTTAAGTTACCCAATAAAATTAAAAAAAAAACTGTTATTTCAGTCTTTTTTTCGAACTTTAATGTTAGTGGTTCAAATGTCAAAAATCCCTTTATTAGGAAAATGGCAATTTTTTTTACTAATGCAAAGGTGACTTGGTTTATCGTTACTGTAGACAAACGAAAACATTTTATTTGATCAATCCTTAAAGAAAATTTTAATGAAAATCAATCAGGAGAAAAGTTATTGCAAAAATATATGTTGATCCCTAGACACTTTTGATGTGTGTATATTTAAAAGGGTGTCTGGGCGTTAACTGCCGACAAACAGATCTATACATATAGGCTTAGTTCGGCTGCAAATGTCTGTTTTTCTGTACCATAATGCATAATGAAATATGTTATTGTTTTCATATCTTGTAACTTTTACTGAATAAAGATATTATTATTATTTATACTACAATATCTGAAGACAAAAGTGTTCAAAAAGTGCATCCCCGTAATGTCGTATGGGGCAGAGACGTGAAAACTGAAAGAGGGTCTGGTCCACAAGTTTAAGGTCGCTTAACGACCTATGGAGATAGCTATGCTTGGTATTTCTCTGATGGATAAAATTCGAAACGTTGATATTCGTCAGGAGCAGTGTGCCGTACGTGGTATCCAGTCTAGAGCCCGTTTGCCCCATTATCAGTTGTCAGATGTGTGCGGCCCTCTGCCACTTCAGCTTGCTTATCTTAAAAGCCATGTCAGTAACTTTGGTTCTCTGACGAATGAAGGTTGCAAAAGACCGCGAGTAATGGCGAGCCTTGGAGGAGGCCTATATTCAGGAGTGAAGAGAATAAGAACTATGATGATGATCAGTTGATTGCTCTGAATATTAAATAATACATTTTACGCGTTGCATTTTCATACAAAATTTATCTGAACATGAATTTGCATAGCAATTACCTTAATAGCTTTTATAATGGGATCTGATTCTGAGCGCAACTAAAATCACTTTTACAACATTAATCCGGTGACTTTTAACCTTTATTTGTAACTTTTTAACTTACTGCAACGAATGGAGGATATACACACTGACCAGAATATATATTTATTTAAGGAAAACTATTGACAATATCCAACAACTAATAGTACTAAACGTTAGCAACAGAGTGTCATTTATAAGTCTTAACAAATAGTAATATATTAAAAATGTAATAAAACACAAACAAAAACCTACGCTATGACAAAGATTAAAAAAACATACTGAAACATACAGACTAACATATAAACACTACACAACAAACTACTAATGAATATTTGTACTACAAACAAATACAATTACACAATAATAAATAGTTGAGAATCAATCAAAATCATTTTTAGTAAAAAGACGATTGCTTATGCACATGCCTCACCATCTTAATATATTTATGTGTGTCCAAGGGTAACTTTTTTATACATTAACCTATTCGAATAATTATTATTTTGTTAGATAGAGTAATTTCCAGACGTGGTAGCATGATTTGTTTACCATTATGGAATCTCAGGATATAAAAGAAGTTTTTAAATATATATTTTTTGAATTTATTTATATTTATACTTCATTATTATCATCATGACCGTATCCCTTCCGGGGTAGTCAGAACTATGCTTTTTTAAATAGGATTCACATTTAGTCAACTTTATAATAACAATTTAATTAATATTTTTATTTTCAGTGTTCTACAAAACTTATATATAAACCTAATGAACAATTTCGACTCTAGTACACTGCAGGAGTTTAAATTAAATTGTGAATTAATAGTGAGCCCACACTAGGTAATGAGCTAGGGACTCTACTCTCTCTCTGTATTGGTTAATAAAATCGATTTTACTTACATTTATTTAAAATTAAATTAAGATCTAAGCTTATTAAATAAATTAAAAATAAATTAAGGAACTTATTTATAGGAGGACTTTACTACATGATAAGTAGCAAAATCATCTACATATCTCTCTAGCGTACCTGTGTGTCCCGATCAGGAATCTAACCCGGTACATCCGCGTCTACTCACGTTTTTGTGTAAAATTACCACTTTCTTGCTGTCGGATTTTTTTCCAAAATCTATGAATGCAGTTCAGCATATCTCATAAATTATGGAAGGTCTCGTAAGAACGTTTTTCTGTAACTATAACAGTTAACATACCTATTGCCCCTACTGTTCCATCTCAAATGAAAATGAAATCCAATCTGTATATGTTACGAAACAAGTAGATTCGTAAAGACTCAATGACAAGGTTGTCAAATGCAAATTTGGAAAATATCTTAATTTGTGTTGTGAATTTTATTATACCTACCACAGTTATTCCTGCCTTTATTTCTCCGCAGAATACCTACTCGTAGTTCAAGTATAAAAAAATCACGTCAAAAGTAGCTGAAAGATAAATGGGAAATGAAATCGATTGAGTAACACGTCTTCCACGTGATCGATATTCACGTTTTCCCTTTACGTTCCCCGAGGAAACTTTATTCGCTATAAAACGAACGCGCCAAAGTACGTAAGAGTGTATTTATTTTACGTTCATTATATACGAAACCGTTCGAGTGCTGTGGCGTTACTAGGGTACAGTATGAGTAGAATTAATTAATAAAATGGCTCCGTGGTCTAGTAGTTAAGACTGTAGATTCAGGCTGGGTTGTACCATAACGAAGTATCTATATTATTATTTATACTAGCACGACATGTGACTTGCGCACACCTGATTGTAAGTGGCGCACAAGCAATTGGAATCAGACACTCATGACTAACATCAGCCCCTAACACTATGTCGGCTTGACGGCATGACGGCAATTCGAGCCTGATCCCGAAAAGTGTGGATACTTCCCCGGTCCGGCAGACTGGGCAAATTACCACCATCAGTCCCTACCACTGTGTAAGTATGAAACCGGAATTTTTGTACAGATAAAATACGTTTATTGTAAGAATATGATTCAAAGTAACTTATTCAAAGTATTGTCCATCGCTATCTATACATTTTTCCCATCTTTCTGGCAATTTGTGGATTCCGCGCCAAAAGAACTGTTGCTCTTTTGAGGCAAACCAGTCATCGAGCCATTTTCGTACATCTTCGTAAAAAGTAAAGTGCTGCGTGTCCCATCGATGCAAACAAGTAGTAATCGGATGGGGCAAGGTCCGGTGAGTAAGGCGCGTGCTGAAGAATCTCCCAACGGAACGACTCTATCGTTTCCTGGACCTGTTTTGCTTTGTGTGCTGCTGCATTGTCATGCAGCAAAATCACCTTTTGTTGTCTTTGTTGGTATTCTCGTCGTTTTTTACGCAAAACTCGATCCAAATTTGTGTTCGGTACCGTTGAGTATTGACAGTTTCCCCAGGTTTCAGCAGCTCGTAGTAGATTACGCCCTTCTGATCCCACCAAACACACAGCATTGTCTTTCGTCCGTAGCGGTTTGGTCTTGCCGTCGATGTTGATGGTTCACCCCGAGGTTACCCATGACTTTTTACGTTTAGGATTCTCGAAATATATCCACTTTTCATCGCCAGTCACAATTCAATAGAGAAATGACTTTCTTTTGAACCTTCCGAGCAGCATTTCGCATGATGTTTTGCTGTTTTCCTGCTGTCTTTCGTTGAGTTCATGTGGAACCCATTTTCCCACCTTTTGTATCTTTCCCATGGCTTTTAACTGAAGGGAGATGGCTTCTCGGGTCATCTTTAACTGATCCGCCAGTTGTTGTTGTGTTTGAGCGTCGTCTTCGTCCAACAAGGCTTGCAGGTCAGCGTCTTCAAACTTTTTCGGTGGTCTTCCACGTTCTTCGTTCCTCACGTCAAAATCGCCACTTTTGAACCGTTTAAACCACTCGAAACACTTTATTTTACCGAGAGCATGCTCACCAAATGCCTCCAGAAGCATTGGATGTGATTCGGCCGCGGTTTTCTTCAGATGAAAACAGAAAAGTAGGTCTGTCCGCAAATCGTAATTTGTTGGCACAAAACTCGACATGTTTATCTCTAATAAACTAATGCTACTGAATGAAACTCGTGTTATTGTGAGTTGGAAATCTTTGTCGGATATCAATACAATAACAAGACACCGCTGACGTGATGTGTCGGTAACTGCATCGACATCTAGCGCCACCTATGGGCAAATTCCGGTTTCATACTTACACACCCATGTATTTGTTGTTTTTGTTAAAAGTATGTGTCATTTGCAATGATGTATGTATTATATAGTATGTATGTGTATTTTTTTATATTGTGTACGTATATGTATTTGAGTGCTATAAATGCTTAATTATGTTTATTTTACTAATTTAAGTTATTTTAATATTTTTCTTCATCCTGCTCATCACCTTACATGATCCTCGTCTTTTGACAGCCTGCCATGCAATGGGGTTGGTGCTATTCTTAATGTTATTCTTTCCCATTGAATAAATTAAAGATTTATTTTTATAATAATTCTTTGTATATTGTTTTTTTTTGACGAAAATTTGGTTCAGATGCAGGTTCAGCCTAAATTCCATAGACTTTTTGTCAATCCCCTTTAACGTTGTACCTAGGCACGCCATTGTGCACAGCTGTGTGTTTACGACGCTTTTATGTAGAATAGATCATTAGGATTCTCAGCGGCAACCTCGGAACCTTAAAGAACAGCTCAGCTTTGATATTATGATAATGCAGACTCGACAGGCAGCACACGAAAAACAATCAACATTTTTCTTAAATATTTATTTATTTAGATAATAAATTTATTGCACGAAGTACAAAGGTACCTAATGCCCTAAATTTACCGACATGACCATGGAAACTAGGCAGGTTCCTGGTGTGGGGTGCGACATGTGTATGTGTGCATTAGCCCCATCACACATCCAGGCGACATCGTCAATCGCGAGGAGTGCGCCGGTTTCTGCTGAGAAACCCGTGACCCTTGTGATGAAAGTACCGTTCTATGTGCCGCAACACTTTTAAGTAGTTTTAATTATTTATACTTTTTAGTCCGATATATATAATATAATGTCAGTTAAGATAAAAAAATATTTTTTAAAAGTATTTAGTATAATGATAGCTGTTTAACCCGGCTCATCTTGAAAGCCTTTAAACGTTTATAACAAAAGAATATTGTGTAATTGCCAAGACAGAGTCTCTTAAATCGTAGATGCAATCATTGCACTACATCAGTCTGACGTTTCAATTTGTAGAATGGTTTTGTGTAGGTCGCGAACAAACTAGTTCGATAGAGCGCTCTAACAAACTACGCGAACTAGTTCCCTACTTTCCCAGATCTTTAGCTCCTTAGTTCGTTCTATAGAACCGTCATGTAATAGCGAGAGTGAGCATAATCGGCAAGCGAATCACACGATATGCATCTCATAGTTAGTTTAGTTGTTCGGTCAGAGAAAGATAAAAGTTTTGTCTAAAAAAATAAAATACAGTCTACGAAAACAATAGAACAATGTTTGTAAAAATGTATAGTAAAATACCTAAAGATTAATGCGTGCAGTGACAGTAGTAAAGCGAACGAATGACAGCATTCAGCCTTCCTTTGGTTCGAGAAGTGGCGATCTAATTCTCCACTTTCCCAGATCTCTTACTCCTTAGTTCGTTCGATAGATCTGTTTTACAATAGCTAGAGTGAGTAAGAGCGGCGAATGGAGCACAAGACACGCTTCTCAGCGTTCCTTTAGTTGTTTGGTCAATGCAAGACAAAAGTTTTGGTTATAAAAAACTAAGAATCTACGATATGTATGTAAAAAAATCCAGTTAAATAGCAGTGACAACGTGAGACCGGAAATGATGAACTAAAGGAACGAACTAGTTCACTAAGGAGCTGCGAACTAAAACTGAGCAACTATATGTTGCAACAACTCTATTGTGTAAGCGCCGTATTTTATTCTGGAATGAAGCCAAGACCTCATACTCAAGATTAACCTTAAATGTAAGCAGATTAAAATGTTAAAAGTAATATTTTAGATCAGCTCAGATCGTTAAGCGAATGATAATTTACTTTGTCTTTTTTTCCGCCACGGCTCCCATCGAGGTTCTGCCTCGTCTGGAGTAATACGAGATGATGGCAAGAGACCCGATGTTGGTCCCGTTGGAAACTTTGGTATGGGATGCCACGTGCGTCGACACCCTCGCCGTGTCGCACCTCAGGTGGAAATTGCAGAGTCCGGCAAGCAGCGCAAGTATACTCATATATCCATATTAAAATATTACATATTTGTGCCAAATAGGTATAAAAGAAAGCATAGGTACAAAAATAAAGAAAGGCATGCTCCGATGGTTCGGGCATGTCGAAAGGATGAGCGAAGAGAGATTGACGAACCAGATATATAATGCGAAAGTTGTGGGTAAAAGAGGCCCTGGCAGACCAAGACTTGCCTATCATGATCAAATAAATAAAACATTAGCTGAAGGTGAATTAAAAAGCCATCGAAACAAGAGGGCATGTATGAAGAGGTTGATGAATGTCGAAGAAGCGAAAGAGGTATGTCGTGATCGTGACAAGTGGCGCTCAATTGTCTCTGCCTACCCCGTAAGGGATTTGGCGTGAAGATATGTATGTGTATGTATATTTGTGCCGTTTGCTTTAGAAACTCTGGACCCATAAGAGTCTAAGCGCTAAAACGTTTTTAAAAAACATACAAACAAACAACACCACGTCTTGTCGTCTCCTGCGATGACAAGATTGCTGGTTCTTTAACCCAAAGAATCAGTATTGCAATTCAGCTGGGAAATCGAGCCATTCTTGCCACCATTCTACGCTGACGGGACTTATATCCGTATCCGTAGAATTTTGTATTTTTTTAAATTAATATTTTAAAATTTACTCATTATTACTATTAGGTTATTATTATATTTTTTTAATTATATTAATTCATGCCAATTTTTATTATTTTTATGTTTTTTTACAATATTATTTACTGCATCTTGTAAACAAATGTTAAATTGGCCACGTAATTGTATTTTTGTTAAATTTTATTGTTTGTTAACTGTTTTTTGTACCTTAATAAAGAAATCGATTTAGCAACTTGCTGTCACGTAAGTTTTAATTGTGCATGAATAAAACTGTTCAAACAAATGGAAACACGTGAAGCTGTTAATTGCATATCCCCGGCGAGACGTCCCACGTTCTGACATTCACACAACATATTATAATTCTCACGTGTGCGCAAAACTGACGTACATACATCAATTAAAGTAAAGTATTGTTATGACCGTCTATAGGGGTGGTCGGAAACCACGTTTAATTTTGGAAGTAACTTCACATTTCGACAATTTTACGATAGGCCCATCATGACAAGTTTGCGTCGTTTGGGGTCGTCTTGTCCAATCGGGTCCCTCAACTAAGCGCCTGGCTAAGGAGTTGTCCTAACGGCTGACGAAAAAGTTGGGAGACAAGAAAAGCTGGCAATTATTTCTGCCAACGTAATAGTGTCGCTATACAAATATTGCCAGGCTCTATCTCTGATAAGACATCTAGAAAGAAAGAAAATACTTTATATATCGCAACAATTATAATGGTTACAAAAATATATATATGCAAGGAATATATCTAAATGTATAAATGTAAGCCTATTCTATATACCGAAACATACATACAGGTGTGGCGATAAATAGGTGGTCAGCTCAGCATATGCTACAGCCGAGGCTGAAGCGCTGATTTTTAGCTGATACCTTATGTTGGGTGAGTCACGGGTCGCAGAGATGTACAGTACCATTTACTAAATCGGAAGGAATACTAAATGTACAGTTTACATATATGTTTAACAAATGAGAATATTATAAATAAATAATATTATGATAAATAAACTAATATTATAAGTCATAGTCAAGAAAACACTCTCTCTCTAGTTCTTGTTATTTTTTTGTAGCAGTTTTCTTTCTCAGTCAGATTAAACATTAACAGGTCATTGGAACCTACTAACAGCTTACTCTTTGGACCACTTTCCTTAGTATTCCACTAACAGGAGTAGAATCATTAAAAATAATTTGTTTAGTCAAAAATGCTTCCAAATCTGGCTCCGTAGTCTAGAGATTAAGTCCATGGATTTTGATGCAGAGGTACCGGGTTCGATTTCTGGTCGGGATACAATACTTGGAGCCATATTAATTCGCACATCTATTTTATTTTTTATTTTATTTTTTTTATACTAGCACGACATGTGACCTTGCGCCCACCTGATGGTAAGTGGCGCGCGAAGTCCATGAAGGTTAGCAACTGAAATCAGACACTTATGGCTGACATTAGTCCCTAACGCTATGCCGGCTTGACTGGACATGACAGCATTCGATCTTGATCCCGAAACGTGTGGATACACTTTACTGGGTTTATCGGCACGAACGGTGGATACTTCCCCGCCCCGGCAGACTGGACAAATTACCACCATCAGTCTGTCTACCACCTAATAATGCCTTATCCTTGTGTTTGAATTTTGTTATGAAATATGTATTGTTTAGACGTAAAATCTTTTTTTTTTGGATTTCATGGAAATAAATAAATGATTTGGATATTTTTTTTGTGATATTTCTCGAGTTTTGTACGCCAGAGACATCGTCGAGCTTGCCACTTGTCATGATGGGCTTATAGTAAAGTTAGCTAAATTCGAATCCGCTTATATAAAAAGCGCGAGGACAGACCACCCCGAAACGATACTTTAAATTAAAGTCTAAAGTGTCTCTTTAGAACGATCATTCTGTACCATGTTTGAAATAAAATATGGCACAAACAGGTCCGAATACACTTTCCAACTCCCTGTGGATGTTGTTAAAGCCAAAGGATCTAAATTGCAGAGGTTGCTTTTAGTTGGTGCACGTGTCTACTACGAGACGAGGCTAATACGTGACAGACGTTAGAGCACCAAACATTATATTTAAAACACAATATCTATCTATGGTGGCGCGGTGGTGGCTCGGTTGTAAGAAGGCGTTCCTTAAATCTTACAAAGGTCGGTTTAAACCCACCTGGCATGTACAATGAGAAATACACTTTTCTTACGTACATTTGTTACATAGATTTACAACACCACCGTTCCCGTGCCTCGGAGAGCACGTTACGCCGTCGGTCCCGGTTTCACTAATATTAACTTGTGAAATCGTTAATAAATTGACATCATATCCTCGCCAGCGTGGCGAGTGTAGGCCAAATTCTCCAGATATATGTTCTGGAAGGCCCATCTCCAGCAGTGGAGGTCTAGGACACTGTGTTCTAGAGGCTGTAATGAATGAATGAATGAATCTATCTATTATACCACTGCATTGTTATATACGATTATATTATTTGTCATTAATTTACACAGGTTTGCCGACGATACATTTATGGAATAAGCTTCCAAGAGGGCATTAACGGAATCATACAGTATTTTGTTGGGTAGGGAAAGAAGCAGAACGGTGGATAGCAATTGTCTTGTTGCCGAGAAGAAACACCATTCTTTTCATCTCTGTTTCCCACACACGATGGATCTGGCGGTGAATCCATGGAATACTTAGATTTTTTTCTTCTCAAGATATATATGAATATCATTACAGGAACCCAGATGAACTAGCTGTATCAGCCTATAGGCCTGACATCTTAGTGTTTACTCGGAACTTAAAAATGTTATTCTCATTGAACTTACAGTTAGTGTTGCCTAATCTTATTTATTTATTTATTTAAAACAGCCAAACCTTGGGGACAAATTTGAACTATTATAGGTGCAATGAAAGAAATATTTAAAAAATTAGGAAGAAAAATTAACAGCTTAATTATACACTTACATATTATATTGTTATATATACTATAATATCAATATACTAAATCTTATATATATATATATATTTATACAAAATAATTTCAGTCAAATTTTATATTAGTTTATACTATTGTTATAATCATATATTGTTTATGTACCTATTTTATTTTTTAATATATATATTTATAATATAGTAATACTTTTATAGTTTTGATGTTTGGATTTTAGTAATTTAAATAATTGTAACAAATAAATCACATGGGCGACTTGTTCAACATATTGATGTAATTAACCCTGGCACCGGCCTCAGCCTATCGGGGTTGTTACAGCTCACCGTCACTCTTATGGAACATCGTCTTGTTTGGGTCGCAAGTAGGTGACTTTTTGTAAATATGTACTTCTTAAACTAATAAATAATATTTAAAAAAAATAAGACGAGCAAGAGCTCAGAATGATTTTCCTTATTTTGCGTTTTTTTTTCATATTGCGTTTAAAAGTCAAAAGAGCAAATATATTTTTTAGGCTTCAGGTATCTTAAGTAGAACATCTATTTGAAATAAAAAACGGTCAATTTTATTAAAGATAACAATGATTATCCGACAAACAAAATAGCGTCTGAAAATCGCTATATCCTTCGTGATAAATGCTTAAAGGCTGGGGAGAGTTATTATTAATTGACCTCGCCCACAGCTGATAAGCGAAATTAGAGAGAGAAAGAATTACGTAAGTTCACGCGATCGTCGACCTTTCGCTGCCTACTTGATTAGGCTCTGTATGAGTGACGATATTTTTAGGATAACCATTCTTCACCATAACTTGAAATTTTATTACTGAATAATTAAATAAAAAAATACGTAGTTATTTATTTTTGTTCTAGATTGTAATATAAAAATATTTGCTCTTTAACAAATTCCACGCAGTATAGTAGTTTGCGGACATGCACTAGAGTCTCACGAGGTACAATTAAAACAGACCAAGACCAAAGACAAGACCAAGATTAAGAGTGCAAGACCGCCTTCGTGGTAACAAACGTTGCCGTGAACTCGGGAGGTCGTGGGTTCGATTCACACCGGGGGCAAGTTATACATTGTATAATTTGTCTCGGTCTGGGTGTTTATATGTATATATATACAAAAAAAAAATATATAATATGTAGTTTATCAACCATCTAGTTTCCGTAACACAAGCCTCGTAGCTTACCACGGAAACTAGATGGCGCTGTGTGACCTGTCTGGAAATATTTGTTATTTATATAAAAAAAAAAAAAACCAAGAGTTGGTTCTTGCAACACCGTGAGAATCAAATATTCCAAAAGACCACAACATGAAGTGGAACAAATATTACATTATGAGTTTACAGAAGATATTAATAGGAACGGATTTAAGACTGTAGGTTGATGCGAACGAAAGGAATTCCAGCAAAATCTTTGTGCCACATATAAATACACGCGAATGCCTCTAAAAAATAGTTTCACAACGTTCTAGCTAACTCGATAAAGACCACAGCGACCGCGCACAATGGACAGGATAAAAGCCTATCCGCCAAGGGAAATAAGAAGCTAAGATTATCCTTTTGAGAACATTCACTATACTTTACAATATAGACTTTATCCTACTGTAAAAAAGGTCAAAATGCTTTACATTTTATGTTCGAATGAAAATGTCAGGAAAAAAGCCTGAGATTTTTTGATTTTACTCAGAGACATTACTACAAATTATAAAACAAAGTCCGCTGCGTCTGTCTGTCTGTTCGCGATAAACTCAAAAACTTCTGCATCGCTTTTCATGCTGTTTTTACCAATGGATAGCTCGTGGTTATGTTATGGTTAAGTCCGTGGATTTAGACTCAGTGGTACCGGGTTCGATTCCTGGTAGGGACACAAAAATATTTATTAATGTAAATACCTAAATACATTTAATTAATATTTAATTTATTTGTGATATTTTTCGAGTTTGGTAAGCTGGAGACTTCGACGAGCTTGCCACTTGTCATGATTGGCCTATAGTAAAGTTGGCTAAGTGTGAATCCGCTTATTTATAAGCGTGGTTTCTGACCACCCTGAAAGGGAAACGGTCGTGATGATACTTTATTTATTTTTTCTAATATACATTAATATAAATTAAACCTAAATAATAAAAAATAAATTAAAAATAAACTAAACTATAAATAAAAAATGTCCTTTAGAGACGTCCCATCCGAGATAGTCCCAAGGAGACTGGCAACTCTGTATAGCGTCGGTCTATGTCTCCCTTGGCCAGGTGTTTCGTTGAGGATAGGCCTATCGTCACGACCTCAAACGGTCAAATTCGTAACCAGTACCAAAGTTGGCGAATTTGCGCAACTTGAAGTTCTCAGCGGAGCACTTCCCGTGCCTGACAAGGTCGTGTGGATGTGAGATATAGCTAATGTGTCTACAAACGTCGCATCCCACAACCAACAGTCATTCCGTCGGGTCTCTTGCCATCGCTCCGCACAATCCCAGAGGGTTCTAATATTGCGGGTACACCAGCAGTAAAAAGAGCCCTTCGGATGATGTCGTTGAGAGCCGCGTGACGAGAAAAAAATGGATTGTATTCGGATAACCGATCGGTGAAGTTCCCTCTTAGATGTATCTTAGACTATTTATACGACTATCCACAAAATATCCAACTTCGCCAACAAATAAAATCAGCTTGCAATCGGTAAACTGGTTACCCTTGAGACCCGCGAAACCTATTCACATTGCAAAGACTGCGAAATTAAATAATAAATGTTTGCTCTCCGTAAACAACTTGAACAAAGTGCAATTCATTTTAAACTGGTGCTTTCAAAGTTATCTGGACAATTTACGTGTATTTAATTTTAGCCCATTGTGGCTTACTGAATAGACCAAAGTTGCGTAGGTTTTGTTCCAGTGGGTGGTCATTGTTTTCGTTATAAAACATGTAGGGTAAAGCTACTAGCCTTTCTTTTTTAACATTAAACAATAGAAAAAAATATTGGTCTAAAGTTTTAAATAAATAAATAGATATAAATATAACCTTTAAAAACGACATTTGACAACATGTGTTTATTTTCTATACCTTATTCAAGGTAGCTAAAAATATTATGTAAACAAGAAAACAAGTGGTTCTCAAGCTGTTTTTGTTATACCGTGTGGCTTTGTATGCTCTTCAATTTCATCTTTAACCATATTGCAGGTAATTATAAGTACTCAGTTCTTCCTAAATGTCGCACACTCGCCATATCCCATACAAGAATGTTTTTTATAAAATTTTTGATGCAATTTATAATTACATCAGAAATCCGACAGTTTAAAATTATATTTTATTTTTGACAGCTATTTGTTTACATATTTTTTGTTGCTATTACGAATATAGAGTAGTAGGTACGCTTTATTTGTCTTATCTAACACTCTTTTGACAAACAAAACACGGACTCTCGATTTACCCTTTAGCCAAATTAACCAAGTCTAAGCGAATCTCGAGGAAGTGGCTAAATAATTTCCCGTTATTTGTTTCCTCAGACCGGATAATAATTCTCAATTGGGATAAACCAGGAAAACGGAATATTGAATTAAATATCTAATCAGTTGCAAGGATGAAAAACGGTTTGCCTAAATTAGATACAAATTCCGTGGGGAAGATTGGCGGCTACAAACGAAGCAATTTATTCAACCTAGAGGTAGGAAGTTACTTAGTTATTAAGAAAACACTTTTAGTCAAAGTCAAATTTAAACAAAGTCAATAAACGGAGTACCCGCGATCCTACAACCCTCTGGGATTGCAGGGAGCGATGGCAAGAGCTCCGACGGCATAACCGTTGCGATTTGTACGACAATCCAGGCGACCTCAAGCTGCGCAAATACGTTAACCTCGGTACAGTTTACAAATTTGCGCCTTTTGCAGAGTCGAGACGACGGACCCATGGGAACCATTAGCCAAACGTCTGACCAAGGAGTTGTCCAAACGGCAGACTGAAAATGGCTGGCAATTATTTCTGCCATTTCTGCTTCGCTATACAGAGAGGAAATGTTGCTGGGACTGTCCCTAATGGGTCGTCTAAACTTTAAGGAAAACAAATATTAAGTAGGGTTACCTACTTGACCTCTAAGGACCCAGGCGCTGCTGCATTACAAACAGAGAACCTCAAGCGGCGGAAATACACTCAGCTTATTGAGAGTTGTGTTTTTGCGCCGTTAGGAGTTGAAACTCTCGGGCCGTGGGGACAAAGTGAACATGAAATTTTCAAGGCGTTGTCATAACAGCTCGTCATCACCTCAGGAGATAAAAGGGCTGGGCAACATTTGGACCAAAGGATCAGCATTGACATTCGACGTGGCAATGCTGCCAGCATCCTTGGCATTTTGCCCATTAGCCGCGATTTTTTGGTATTTATAATAATTTTATTTTGTTATTTCTTTATTTTAGTTTTTAGTTATATTTTTATTTATTAAGTGACTAGGTTTTTTTTATTAATAGTAATTTATGTTTTAAAATGTAAGTTTATATATTTAATTAAAACGAAGTAAGGGACAATGATTTAAAAAACTTACATTTTAAATTATATATTTATATATATATATATAAATATATTTAAAAAAAATATATGCATATTTAAATATATTGTGTAAGTTCTTAGTACCTGCCTATGTACCGTATGGTAAACTAGTACCTAACAAAATACACAATATTATGAAATTTTCGCGCCCAGTTAATTGGTTGCGGGATCAAAAATCGAATTTCGGATATAATACTATACCTATATAGAAGCTATACCTATAAATAAGTACCTACCTGGCGACGCTAGTGTTCGGGTGGAAGAGATTTTTTACCGTGAGTTATCGTCTCTTTTCCCAATTAGTTACTCCTGGGCCAGCACGATGATGAGACTAACACGGGTTATTCTGTAACTTAGGTTGCTATTGTGGATAATTGATACTGGCCTCACCTATAGTGCGCGTACTTCTTTTATAAATTGGGTTAACATTTTTACTTACATTATAGTTTAAACAGAAACTCATCCTGGATTAACGTTATTTAATGTATTGCCAACGATGCGATACTTCTACAAAGTATCCCAGTATTTTGTAATTGGCGGGCTTTTAAGGAAGTCTTCTCGTTTCCTATTTAAAGAGATGGGAATTAATTCGATTTGCTCTTCAAGATCCTTTGTGAATATTTAAAATGTTTCTGATTTACACTTAGCACATTGACGTAGTTGCAATGACCAGGAATTAACGATTTATTTTTGAACCAAAGCAGTGTCGTAGTGTAGTATTTAAGCCTAAGTCATAATAATAATAAATTATTTATTGCATTTTCTACCAACTAACCTTTGTGATTGAGATCTGTTATAAGCGGGTGCAGACAGGTTACGAAGACATTTGATAATTAAGTAATAATTTATTACTAATACATACACAAAATAATATATAATGTATTATACATACATAATCATATCCTACGTAAACTAAGAAATAGATACTTAAATTATACATAAACATAAAATACAACATCATTATCATTCCATCTGTAATAGCGAGTAAACGAGAGTCGTAGGCGGAGCTGAGTCACACATCGTTCACTCAAAAGTACACGAAGCATTCCCTGATGCGCGAATATACGTTAATGTATTTAAAAACTTAATTGCACTTTGTACAAAGGCGGACTTAATAATAATAATAATAATAATAATCTTTTATTTCGGACTTTACATCCATAAATTGTTAGTAACAATTTTACTTAATCTATATTTAGTATACTAATAATTATTTATTTTAAACTATCCGCTACTGGAGGCTGTCTACTTGACTGTATGCAGCTGTATCCAGTGCTCCAGCAGCGGAGAGTCCCACCGATCTGCCAATACGCTTAGGAGCCTGTTGGTACTGGTTCTCATACGGCACAGCATAGACGCAGATCTTTTGCGCATAATTGTTTGAAAACTGTCCGTCCTCGAATCAGCAAACATACCCGAGGCACTGCAGAACCTCGGCAGCCCCATCAGGATCCTAAACGCATTATTATACTGGACGCGCAGGTCGCTGTACGCTCTTTGAGTATAGTCCACCCATAGGCTGCACGTGTAAAAGGACTGGCAGTATGCCCTAAAAAGAGTCACTTTTACCTGGGCGGTGCAGCGCGCAAACCTACGGGCTAACATATTACATCGGACAGCCAACGACCTGCGCTCTCGCTCAATATCTACGTTGTCTTTAAGGTCCTCGGTGACCCAGTGGCCCAGATATTTAAATATTTTAGCTCTGTTTAAGGTGGCAACGCACAAGGTAAGATCTGGCACATGATATGATTTATTGCCAGCCTTGAACAAAATTAGTTCGCTTTTAGATGCATTATACCTGAGCCCCTGGGCCTCCGCATAGGACTGGCACATGTCGAGCAGTGTCTTTAGAGCGCTGATCGACGGGCTCAGCAGCACCATGTCGTCTGCGTAACTTATATTGTTGAAACACACACCATCTATATGACACCCGATAGGCATGCTGCTGAGTCCCTCGATCAGCCCATTGATGTACAGATTGAAGAGTCTTGAAGACGACAACCCCCCTTGACGGACCCCGCAATTTAATCCATATTCGCTCGAGAGAAAACCTGCCCATCTTACGTTATTCCTCTGATTACCATACCAGAACACGAGCACTGACGTAATTTCTTTGGGCACATTAGTTTCAAATAGTTTTTCCCATAGGAGATTATAGGAGACTAGGTCAAATGCCTTGCTAAGGTCCAAAAAACAGGCGTAAATGGGCGTTTTCCTTGATGTATAGTACTGAACGGTCTGTTTGAGGCACATTATAGCATTATCAGTAGATAAACCAGGCCTGAAACCAAACTGTGCATCGTTAAGTTTAATGTGCTTTTCTAAGTGCTGATCAATCAGACCGTCCAGTACTTTAGCAATATGCCGTTAAGCATATATGTAATTAATGCCGTTAGACATTCTCTGACAGCCAAACCTTTAGGACATTTAGACAGTATCAATGGTAAGTAGGTGCAATATTATTAAATGACAATTTGTAAGATATATGTAGACATAACAACAAATACATACGAATTACCTTAATAATTACATTCTAATACATATACAAGTACATTTATAAATTATTCATTATGGATTATATATATATATAGTGTATGTATATAGTATAGAAGTGACTTAAGAAAATATATGTATAATAATAACAATACACAAAATAAACCAATCATCTGAAGAAGTGGCTAAAGAAAAAGGTACTTTAGTACGGCTGTTAAAAATTAATATAGTGATTACAAAAATGTTCAGGAGACCCAGATTTCAAAGCACGTTCAGATGACAGCCGTTAAGCGCACGTCAAGCGCGCGTTAGGTTTTTGTGTAGAGTTCATATGGCGACGGTTAACACGCTTTGAGCGCGCGCTGCCACTGTTCAGTTTGAGTTGCGCATTTTTCGGAGATGAACGTGGAAGCCTGGAACACTGGCCTGAAGGTTTGGCAAGGGTCTGATGTCATTTTTTTGTGTCAATTTATTGACGATTCCACAAGTTGGTGTTAGTGGAACCGGGACCGACGCCTTAACGTGCTTTCCGAGACACGGGAAAGGTGGTGTTGTAAATCTATGACAAGTGTACGTAAGAAAAGTATATTTCTTATTGGTACATGCCGGGGTTTGAACCCACATTTTTAGGTTGTTAAGTAAAGCCTTCTTACAGACTTCTTACCTTCTGAGCCACCAAGAGGTGGAAACTTAGTACAAGCAATTGACAACTTTCGGTTTACATAGAAAGTGGCGCCGCCTAGTAGACGGTAGGTGGTACTGAATTAAATGTTCATTAATTTATTCAATCAATTCGTTCCAATTCATTGAACATGTAGGCCATTGTTGTCAAGAAGCGAACGGTGTGAACGGTGGATACTTTCTCGCCCCAGCAGACTGAGCAAATTACCACCATCAGACCGCTTACCACCTTCTTACCAATGTTCATTAAAGTTAAAGACTCCATAATAGGATATGATAGTAACTTTACCACGCAAAAACTCTGTTACCGAAACTTTTACTTCAACACCGCCAAAGTTTCGTTACGTCGCATTTTTTTTTTGATTGGGTAATCTAATTGTTAGCATTATAATTTCAATTAATTTAAAAATTAAAAAACCCGAATGCGGAAAACGGGATTTAGAATTAAAAACGGAAATAAAATTAATAAAAACTAAAAATTAAAAAAACAAGCCGTAGCCAAAAAGCTTGATAACCGCTTAATACACCATTGACATATTTTTTAATAGGTATATTATTACATAGCTACTTTAACATCCAGTAGCCCTATTCTATTACTTAGTCGCAAACGTTATTAGTGGATTTCGTTATTTGCGTCAAAAATTGCGTCATAATTACAAAATATTATTAAATTCTTAACTCTATAAGCGCTCGACCTTGACAGCGGCCGTGCAAATATCAACTTGAATAGCGTGATATATATATAGTTAACGGATGGGCCGTGGGGATCGGAACTTAAAGCCTTTTATAAAGAAATTGTTCCAAGGCTCATTGACGTCTCTGGTGACAATAGGGCTGGCAGTTTTTTCTCCCAAAAATTAAGTATCCTTATTCAAACGGGAAATGCTGCTAGTATATTGGGCACCATGCCACAAGACAGCGATTTGGAGGAGCTATTTTTTTTGTATGTATTTTTATTTTCTTTGTATTATTATTATTATTTTTTAGGTTAAATTTAGATTGATAGAAACTGCCTCCGTGGTCTAGCGGTTAAGTCCGTGGATTTGAACTCGGAGGTACCGGGTTCGATTCCTGGTCGGGACACAAAAATTTGTATTAATGTAAATAAATACATTTAATTAATATTTAATTTATTTGTGATATTTCCCGAGTTTGGTACGCTGGAGACATCGACGAGCTTGCCACTTGTCATGATTGGCATATAGTAAAGTTTGCTAAATATGAATCCGCTTATTTATGAGCGTGGTTTCTGACCACCCCGAAAGAGAAACGGTCGTGATAATACTTTACTTTTACTAAATTTAGATTTTGTTTTAATATAGTTTATTTAATATTGTTAACGGATTCCATTATATAACGTTTGCGCTTAAGTAACAGAATAGAGCTAGACCCATTAAAAGTGAGACAAGATTAAATCTTCCCAATAATGGGTGCCGACTGCTTTAGGCCTCCAGTGTGCCACAAAAAAACAAACAACATCAATAAATAAAATAAATAAATAAATATTTCCAGACAGGTCACACAGCGCCATCTAGTTTCCGTGGTAAGCAACGAGGCTTGTGTTACGGAAACTAGATGGTTGATAAACTACATATTATACATTATTTTTTTTTGTAAATATATACATATTATACATATAAACACCCAGACCGAGACAAATTATACAATGTACAACTTGCCCCCGGTGGGAATCGAACCCACGACCTCCCTAGTTTACGGCAACGTTTGTTACCACTAGACCACGGAGGCGCCAAATATATATATATATAGTAAAAGCAGGAATACAAACCGATGTAAAAAAATAAACATATCAAAACAAACAAGGCGATTCTATTTTTACCTCACGTTAGCAGTAACAAAGCCACTGTCCACTAAAGAGAACTAGGTTAAGCGGTGCACACACATTGCATGTTATATAGTTTAAGCAAGGTAAACGTATTTTATTTTATAGCAAAGACATTAAATATTACAAGATTGGACAAGAAGCCAAACGGAATAAGAATATCGTCTCAGAATAAATTAGTATATGACAGTGCATTGCCGGTTATAGTCGTGTTTAACGCGCACTTTCAAATTTTGTTGTTTCACTGACAATATGTCGACCTGCATACTTCGGAAGTAGTGTTGCCCAAAGCAACCTCACTATTGTCCATGCGGCAAAGACGTCGACTGCCTGGGGCGCCATGGTCTATCTTGTTTTAAAAGCGCCGGCCGCTTCTACCGCCACAGCTCTATCAATAATTTGATCCGCAGATCTTTTGCCTCCATCTCTATTCCAGCCACCTTAGAACCCACGGGCTTATTTAGAGATGATGGCAAGGGACCTGACGGTATGACCTTAGTTCCTTGAAGTTTGGGAAAATCACTAGTGTGGGACGTCACATGTGTAGACACGCTAGCAACTTCCCATCTTCAAGGAACTACTGTCAGAGCTGGTGCGGCGGCAGAACAAGCTCAAAACGTCAAGCGCCGCAAATATATAAACATTTGCAATGATTATATATTTGTGGCCTTTGCCGTTGAAACCATGGGACCGTGGGGCCTCGAGGCAAAAACTTTATTTAAAGAAATTTCAAAAAAACTAGTTGACGTCTCTGGTGACCCACGGGCTGGCAGCTTCCTCGCTGAAAAGATTAATATCGAAATTCAACGAGGAAATGCTGCCAGTGTTTTGGGCACCATGCCACTGGACAATGGCGTGGAGGAAATTTTTATATTGTAAGGTTTGAGACATTAGGATGCTTAAATTTTTATTATATTTAATTTGTTATTTAGATTTAGTTTATTTTTCTAGGTTCATTAATAATAGATTTCTGCAAGACTCTTACTCTGATTCAATATATATTTTATTTTTCAATTTTACTAAGGAAATCTCTCTCCGCGATGTCTTGAGGGTACCAAACTTGAGGAATATCACAAATAAATTAAATAGTTTATTGTGTCCCGACCAGGAATCAAACCCTGTACCTCCAAGTCCAAATCCACGGAATTAATCGCTAGACCTTGGAGGCATTAGGTATAAGTAGGATTTAGGTATACTAAAATAAAATTATTTTCGAACGAGCTCTCCCAAGTTCGCAAATACCTAAACGATTTTTTTTACTTAGGAACAAAAAATGTTGAAAATTAGACCAATACCAAGACTAGGGTAGTCTTACGTATCTTTGGCTACTGGTTTATCATTACAGCCCCTAGAACACAGCGTCCTAAACCTCCACTGTTGGAAATGGGCCTTTTAGAATATATATCTGGAGAATTTGGCCTACACCCGCCACGCTGGCCTGATGACTGGCTGGATATGATGTCAATTTACTAACGAATCCACAAGTTAGTATTACTGGAACCGGGACCGACGACTTAACATGCTCTCAGAGGCACGGAAACGGTGGTGTAAATCTATGACAAATGTACGTAAGAAAAGACCTTTGTAGGATTTAAGGGACGCGTTCTTACAACCGAGCCACCATCGCGTCCTACTGGTTTCGCGAAGCGTTTATGCTTTATGCAATGTAGAAGTAGATACAACGAAAATTTAGTTTTAAAACTCAACTACGAGTAAGTTCCATAGTTAGTTGCGTTTTAATTTCACCCTAGGATTAAACTAACTCTATTTAGCCATAAACGTTTCTGAATATTGCGTCTAAAGTTTTACTCACGCAAAAGTTGTTTTCTTGGTAAAATCCCCAGGTTAG
Source organism: Tinea semifulvella (assembly GCA_910589645.1). Lineage (NCBI taxonomy): Eukaryota > Metazoa > Arthropoda > Insecta > Lepidoptera > Tineidae > Tinea > Tinea semifulvella. The sequence continues at coordinate 11,431,739 of OU342592.1, read as the reverse complement.
GTAAAGGTATTGTAAAATAGGAATAAGTACCCAGACTCATAAAAATACCTCAAAAGGAAACTTTCTTTAACTGTGTTACGGTTTCTAATAAATTTCCCTTGTAGTACCAGCGATGTATAATGTTTATTTGGGACAAGCTTTTCTTGGTAAAAAAATGCCCCAACTAGAGAGTCGAATGAAATTATAAATAGACTAGGAATGTGATGTTGGCGGAGATGTTGGACATGAAAGTTCTGTGTGACATGTTGCTCCAGGCAGCAATGTACATGTATTGGTTGGAACTTTAACTTTATCGCACTTTATACAAGGGGCGGACTTAATGCCGCTAGACATTGTGGCGGTTTCTGGTCGCCGAGTTCCATGTCGTTTAGTAGTCTCTGTACTTGTTTCTGGGCGGACTCTTTGTAAACCTGCAAAAATCTCTTCTTTAAGGTCAGCAAAATGTCGCTGACTTGGTCTATATCTGCGGGCTCTAAACGACTGACGACCAGGTTGTGTTTAGCTTAGACGAAGAAGAAATATAGACTTTTATTGTCATAAAACTAAATTATATAGAGCCACAGTGTGTTCAGTGGGGTGGTTTGCGACCCGCAGTTCATGAAGGGGACTTGACTAGTCACTACTGCAGACTGGTCGCAAAGTCTTGTGTGCAAAAAAAACAACCGTTTGCACATGGCTAGGAATAGCTCTAATTTCCTCTGTGATTTTATATGTAATAATTTATATGTATAATATGATTGAATATATGTATATGATATATATTTTATTTTATCGTCGTGTCGTGTCCTCCGGTAACAAGAGGGCTGGCTCTTTCTTTGCCCAAACAATAAATGATATATTTTACTGTATGTAGTATATCTTATAATATATTAGTTATAGTATATATTATACCTACCACATAAAATCATACATACAAAACTTAAAGCATAATTCGGTCTTGTCTAGTAGTAAGTAGTCTATGTGAAGAACATTAAATTAAATTCGCGCCCTTTCTCGGTTGCAGTAGTTGAAAATTATGTTAACCTAATATATACGGGTATATGGTAGTTGAATTATCTAAAGTTAAGTGTACCTGTGTAGACAATTAAAGAGTTATATTGGTATACTTAAATCTATACCTCAGTACTTCACATAACCTTATTTTTTTTAAATACCATTAAATAGTAAAAAATAGAAATATTCCCAAGGCAACATTTACTCTCTGTATAGCCAGGCTAATACGTTGACAGAAATAATTGCCAGCTTTCCTATCCCCAGACTTTTCTGTGAGCCGTCTGAATAACTTCTCGGCCAGACGCAGTCCCCTAGATGTAGGATAGGGCTAATGTGTCTACACATGTTGCATCCCACACCAGTGACATGCCAAGTTTCCACAATCCAACGGTCATGCCGTCGGGTCTCTTGCTATAGCTCCGCGCAATCCCAGAGGATTCTAGGATTGCGGGTACTCCAGCAACCCTGACAAAAGCCCTTCGGATGAAGTCGTTGAGAGCCGTGTGACGAGGAATGTGGCCGGCACTTCTAAAACATGAAATCCCGTGGTGTTTACATAATTCCACTACTGGTTGCCCAAATAGACATTTGTCTGGTGGACAGTCCGGGCTTCAGGACAAAGGCTCACTGCCATGGTCAATGTATTTCCAGACCATGTTTTAGGGAGCGAAGATTAAGTATGTAAACTTGTAATTCATATGAGATAAAAAATACTGTCAAGTATGACATATGAAAATACTGTCAAGTATGACATATGAAAATACTGTCAAGTATGACATATGAAAATACTGTCAAGTATGACATATGAAAATACTGTCAAGTATGACATATGAAAATACTGTCAAGTATGACATATGAAAATACTGTCAAGTATGACATATGAAAATAACAAAATAAAATATCGTATACACAAGTCTAGTTTAGTAGTATTCCTTTCACAACAAACGTTCTGCTTGACCGCCTCCGTGGTCTAGTGGTAACAAACGTTGCCGTGAACTCGGGAGGTCGTGGGTTCGATTTCCACCGGGGGCAAGTTGTACATTGTATAATTTGTCTCGGTCTGGGTGTTTATATGTATAATATGTATATATTTACAAAAAAAAAAAACTATAATATGTAGTTTATCAACCATCTAGATTCCGTAACACAAGCTTCGCAGCTTACCACGGAAACTAGATGGCGCTGTGTGACCTGTCTGGAAATATTTATTATTATTATTATTATTTGTTGGAGGTGATAGGGAAGGCAAAGGGTCTAGCCTATACAGCCAAGTCTGACGTATTATATCTTTCTTTCTTATGAGTAATAAGAATCATCAAATTCCAGATGTTGCAGAATTTGATGCTTTTCTGGAGTTACTCGCGGCATTATACCCCAAACACGTCGGATATAATATGGGGGTTCACAGCGCGGCAAAACCGCAAAAACTAAACTGTAAATTGTGCCCCATATATAAAGTCCAATTTATAGTTTTCCATAATTATTCACATTGCAGTACATTATTAAACAAAAGAACACCACTTTTGACTAACAATATCCAGAGAAAATTAATTTACAAAAATCTCCTCCGGTGACAAGAGGGCTGGCTCTTTCTTCGCCCGAATCAGTATTGCAATTCAGCGGGGAAATGCAGCCAGCGTTCTTGCCACCATTCTACGCGGACGGGACTTATATCCCTATCCTTAATATTAATTTTATTTTATATGTTGTAAATTTTTTTTTCGAATAAATGTATTTCTATTATTTACTAAATAAAATACTTGCACTTGAAATGTCAGTGAAAAATGGCGCGAAGAAACATTTGTTGGTATTTTATTTTGTTATTTTCATATACCACATTTAATAATAATAAATAATAATTTTTTTTCGAAGTAAAAAAGAACATAACATGCATTTTATGGCGCTCTGAATCCCGAGTAAGATGTTTTATTAAAAACATCTGCGTTACGGGATTCAGGGTCTTCCTGAGGTACAATATAACAAAATTTATTAAACAAATAATACGAGTATACATAGAATTTAAGCATGCAAATTAACATAATTAATAATTAATATTAATACATTTCTAAAGAAGTACATTCAATTTTCTTTATTTATTTTTAGGGGCAATCAAGCTATTGAAGGAAAGCATAAGTTAGGACAATAGGTCAAGTAGATATAACATATGCTAAAATGCATAAGAAGGTTAACTAAATAACATACATGATTATGCACTTATATTAACAGTACTATACATATTTCATCTGATAAGAATTATTAGTTTTACAAAACTACCATTTATTTAATCACTACTTCTGCAATGGGGTCTATCACTAACTTTTTATCACGATAGATGGCGCATGATAGATGGTACCTAATATAACTGTCAGTTGCATAGAAAACTTGTATTTTTATGACGAATCGTATTATTTTCTGGATATTATGCCGAAGTGAGCAGCTTTTAAGTGTACAAATCGAGATTTCTAAGCGAAATCAAAGATATGGTGATCTCAAAATTGTCGTTCTAATAATAAAGCCTTTTTTCTTCTTAAAGACGGTGTGCGCTTTCTTAATTCGTCTTTTAAGGTAGGTAACGTTAATTTAAAATATATTTTTCTGTTATGAAAATTAAAAACTACAAAAACAATTTAAAATGATGCGATATAGGTGTAAAACAAGGTACCATTGCCGCTAGCGACATCTACAAAAAGCTTTGCCTGATACACCCCATTGGTTAATAAATATTTTATGTGCATTTATGACCAAATAGTGCAGCAAAAGTAATAGTGTGCAAAAATAGGAATCTGCTATAAAATAAAATGTATTTTTCCTTCGCCCACCTTATCGTTTATTAAAAGATCCATACTATACTAATATTATAAAACTGAAAGAAACTTTGTCTGTGTGTTCGTCTTCAGACCTGAACAGATTCTCCTAATTTTGGCAAATGTTCCTTGGAATCCTGGGACGGATATAGGCTATATGACGAACAAAAAACATTTATATGTCTAAAAGTTTTGTAAGACTTCAGTCATAAACTATTTAACCTATTTAAACAAAAATGGTATATATGATAAATCTAATATTTGTAGATACCGGTGTCCGAAAAGTTGGGTCCAGACTATCAAGACGTGGGATTATCGGGCCACAGAATTGTATTTATTTTAATAAGAGAAATAATTAAATTTGTTTTATTTTATGCATCACCTTCGTAATGTGGTTGCAGTGCAGGTAGTTTCCGGTAAAACGTTTGTTTAGAATAAGTATAGATTGTATTTTGGTAAATAAACATATATGTCGTAGAAACAGCATATGCCTGGTTTTTAAAAACGATGACGTCAGCATACTGCTAACCTCATGGTCTTATCTGCTAAATAATAACTATTGAATAAAAACAGAACAAACACTTAACTTGAGTATATTTTTAATACATAATTTTTTATTGAAAATATATGTATTAATTATAAGATTGACTGCATGGTAAATTGGGTGTTACCATTACATACATTAGCCATGTATTGTGTGATTAATAAATAAATAAATATTGACTTCAAATGGTATTAAACCATTAGTAGTCTTCTTATTACAATGACTTAGGTTTACTACTTAGATGTGTTCTGGATGACTCCTTGTACAAACTAGCTTCGAACACTTTGACAGTTGCAACGTTTGATCTCTGGCAATTAAGTCGCGCCATAAAATAAAGGTTTGTTACTGGTCCGATTACGAACGTAGGGAATAGTCATTACCCATCGAAACCATTGGAATGACGAATGTTGCCACTGAGAATTAAATTGAATTCATTAAAGTCCAAATACATCGATACTAAAATAGTACTCGTATTTGCACTTTATTATTTATTTACTATCTTAACTCTTTTAATCGAGCTAACTATTTCTTACAATTTTCATTCGAATGCCAAATAAAATTAAACAATATGCAATTTGAGCTTATCTGTCATTTTCTTATAACTAAAACTTATCAATAATCGTGTCACGTCTCTGTTGCGCCGATATATATTATTATATTATATTATTATTATGTTCCTTTTTATAGCCGTGGTAAAGCTCGGTTGTAAAACGCTTTCTTTCAAATCCTAAAAAGGTCGCGGTCCGAACCCTGTACCAAAGAGAGGTACACTTTTCTTACGTACATTTGTCATAGATTTACAACACTACCATTTCAATGCGTCGAAGAGCGTGCTGTCGGTCCCGGCTCCACTAATACCCACTTGCAGAACGTTAATAAATTGTCATTAAAATTTACATAATACCCTCGCCAATCCAAATCCGCCAGCGTGGCGAGTGTAGGCCAAATTCTCCAGATACATGTTCTGGAAGGCCCATCTCCAACAGTGAAGGTCTAGGGGCTGTAATATGATGATAAAGATATTATTTCTTGAAACCCATGGACATGTTTTTATCCGACCACTTTATTATACAGGCGAAGTCGGTTCAAATAGCTAGTCTACCATAAAATTAAATGTATTTTCCTTCGCCCACCTTAAAGGTTATTAAATAGATATTTTTATATGACGTTGAACTTTATTTACTGTGATAACATGATGTGAGAACTATTGCAATGTTGCAGTCCCGCAAAACGGCATCCCTCAATCCCGCGAAATCCCACACCTCTAGACGCGGATCTGCAGATCCTGCAACTTTGAAAAATGGCGCCTATTTTATTCGAAAGTTAGCACCATAGGTTAATTTGCTCATAGTGAAAAGTGATTAACAATTATGATTTGATTATTAGTAATTATAGGACAGGATAAGCATATAACAGTAAAAATTAGGTATTAATATAATAAACTGGCTCCGTGGATTTAGACTCGGAGGTACCGGGTTCGATTCCTGGTCGGGACACAAAAATATTTAATAACGTAAATAAATACATTCAATTATTATTTAATTTATTTGTGATATTTCTCGAGTTTGGTACGCTGGAGACATCGACGAGCTTGGCACTTGTCATGATTGGCCTAGAGTAAAGTTGGCTAAATGTGAATTCGCTTATTTATAAGCGTGGTTTCTGACCACCCCTGAAAGGGAAACGGTCGTGATGATACTGATGATTCTGTTAGGTATTAGGAACAAGACAATAAGATCAAGCAGGGATTGCAATCGCTAGTTGCAGTGCTGTAACGAATAGGGTACATTTGCATCCCTTGAATAATCGTATATTTTTTATTCCAAGTCTGTGTATACTTGTAGAACGCTCGTATTCTCCATATTCTTGTACGGTTTGGAGACGTAGACTATAAAAGCCGCAGATAGGGCAAGAATTGATGCGTTTGAAATGTGGTGCTGGCGTCGTTTGCCATTCATTGGACCGCACGACGCACTAACGTTTCGGTGCTCAAAGAGCTCAAACTTGCCAAGGGACAGAGACTTTCTGCCGTCTGCTTCACCCGAATTCTGCAAAATTTTGACCACATTCGCGCCGACAATCTGGAAAAACTCTTAGTAACGGGAAAAGTAGACGGTAAAAGGACCGCCCACTGGAAACGGCTAGTGAATGGACGATCCCCAACAGTGGGTACCGACTAAGGAGGAGGAGAGCCAGAACGCTGATTATCTTTTGACATGTTTAACGTATGCACGTCATTGGCTGTAATAACTAAAGTGAGTTCAGTATAAAGTCTTGTTTTAATATAAATATCACTATGGCAATATATTTGTTTTCCTTGAACGTGAAAATTGGCATTTGACATCATTGCAAATGGCAGATACTTTCAACGAGAACAATAAATAGGTGGTAGGCGGACTGATGGTGGTAATTTGCCCTGGAACCCGAAGTCATCAATCATCAATTCAACGCCGTTTTATGCGTTATCTTTCCTTTAGATGCAAAACGTTTGACCTTACTACGTCAGTAGATGTAGAAGTCATCACATACTCCCCTTGGAGCTACGTAGAAGCATAGCGGACATAACTTACCTCTTTAAAATTGCGCAATCGAAAATAGATACCAGTGAACTGCTAGGATTACTCGGATTTGGTATACCTAACCGGTCTCAAAGGGTTTATAGAGTTATATGCCCGCACCAACTACCGACAAAACTCATTTTTAACGAGAGCATCAAGAGAACTCAACCGCCTAGCTGAGGTCATGGACATTGACATGTTCCGTACATCGCCTAAATTAGTTGGTCGGGCGATGTCTAGAGCATTTTTTACAGTATATCACAGCAGACGTATTCTAACGATGTACTCGCACATTGTTGGATTTACATCTTATCTGATTTATAGATTTAGTTGCCAACTTATTTTTATTTTCTAAATTATTGTGGTTTATTATTATCATTCATGTTTCTTATATTTATAAGTTTTTCTTTTGATTGTATAAGATATTTGTGGAAACTTTTAATTGGCATCTAGTTTTTTATATAAGTAATCATTTGTTAGAAGCTGTAAGTTTTCCTTGAAGATACAGATAAAAGTCTGCTGGGGCGGGGAAGTAAAGCCAGTGAAGTGTATCCACACGTTTCGGGTCAGGCTCGAATTGCCGTCATACCCAGTCAAGCCGACATGTTGTCAGGGTCTGATGACAGTCATGAGTGTCTTATTCCAGTTGCTAACATCCATGGACCTTGCGCGCTACCTACCATTAGGTGTGTACGTGCTAGTATTAAAGTGACAAGCTAACTAACAATCACGTGGAGTATATAAAAAATATTAGACCGTGCCAACGATAACAAGCCAGAAATTAAACAGATGCGATGTAAAATGCGATGTGGTCCAATCCTTAATGTGGAGCATTAATCAAATAGCGGTGGATGCGAGGAGGAAATGGGGTGTAGGTATCACTAACTTTTTATCACGATAGATGGCGCATGATAGATGGTACCTAATATAACTGTCAGTTGCATAGAAAAGTTGTATTTTTATTACGAAATTTATTATTTTCTGGATATTATGCCGAAGTGAGCAGCTTTAAAGTGTACAAATCGAGATTTCCAAGCGAAATCAAAGATACGGTGATACCAAAATTGCCGTTCTATTAATTAAACCTTTTTTTTCTTTTTAAAGACGGTTTGCGCTTACCTAATTTGTCTTTTAAGGTAGGTAACGTTAATTTAAAATACATTTTTCTGTTATAAAAATAAAAAACTACAAAAACATTTTAAAAAATATGAGACATAGGTGTAAAACAAGGTACCATTGCCGCTTGCGACATCTACAAAAAGCATTGCCTGATACACCCCATTAAGCGTCAAATGACAGTGACGGGATCTCCTATGGACAAGCTACGAAACATTACGAAAGCTACTAAAATTCGGCTGGACAGAGCTCTTGTGGTCCCTATTTTCCTGTATGTGCAAGTCATGGACCCTCCGCGAAACAGAAATAAAGCAGATTAATGCTCTAGAAATTAGTTAGGCATATCATAGAGTTCCGAACCAACAAGTCCATCCTGGAGGAACTGGAAATAGGACAGCGCCTTTTCTCAATCACACAATTACGCATTGTTACTTTTTTCGGACACGTCGTGGAGATACATCCATTAAGCGCATAGTAGTTCAGGCAAAAGTCGATAGCAAGAGAATAATAATAATAATAATAATTCTTTATTTAAACAGTAGAAATTAGTTACAATAATAAATACAATAGTGAAATATTTATATAATAAATAACACGATGTGAACAATATTGACGCTACATATTTCCAATTGTATTGCACGTTGGAACCCAAACCAAGAATTTTCGTCTTGTGTCTTGGGCTCCAGCTGCACTAGCTACCCTAGTATTCTACATAACATTACATTTAAAATTAATAATAATAATTTTGATAAAACTTTAAGCTAAAACTATTCTAATCTATTGTTAATGCATGCAAAAGCAATAAAAATATTAAATAAATAATAAATTACAATAAAATAAATAATAAATAAGATAAAATAAATAATAAATAAGATAAAATTGCCATCGCCACATGTTAAAATTACAATAAATAAATGGTATCAATATTGAATGATTGAGAATGCGTGGTAGGTCTCCGATTACATGGACTGAAGCAGCAATGGATCACCCCCTACATGAGTACGCCAGGAAGGCTGCAGTTTGAGAGCAGTGGCGATGGCTTGTTAAGCGTACCTTCGGACACGTGTCGCGGCGTGGAGATCTATCCATTGAACGCATAGTAGTTCAGGCAAAATTCGATAGCAAGAGAATGCGTGGTAGGTCTCCGATGACGTGGACTGACTAGGTTAAAGCAGCAATGGATCACCCGCTACATGAGTGCGCCAGGAAGGCTGCAGTTTGAGAGGAACACTCAAGTGACGACCACCACTTTGCCAAAAGTGTAGCTATTAAGAAAAGGAATATAAAAATATTGATCAAAGGTTATTTTAATCATCCTTTCTGTAATCATCTTAATAAACAACTTTTTCTAAGAAACTATACGTCAGAAGTGACAAAAATTGTCGACTTCTGTAGTAGTACCTACATAAAATAAAAATCGCTGGTTCGTACATAACAGCTGTGGATAAGATCTAGGTACTTACGGATATTTAGCGATTCACGAAGCACTGGATTATAACAGCTTTTACACTATATTTATTGTTTTAACTAATTTAAATTGTTTATCATCAAAACGATGTCACTTTTTAGTTCCGGGCGACACCGTCAGATGGCGTTAACGCGTTATTGTGGTTTTGGTAAGCACGGGCGCTGTTATACTAGTAACGGCGCCCAGCACTAAACGTGCATGAATTACCGGCGGTAAAATTTTGTAATTTCTTAGGAAAAGTTGTTTGGTTCTATCAATAGAATAACACATTAGTCCAGGAGTAAGATCATATAAAATCACGTTTCCAGTGTACCTACTGAAGAATGAGCCAGATTTTAGGTTAATTTAAATGAAACAAAATAATTATTTCTAAATAGTTTATTTACTTAATAGCTATAAAGACTAGAACAATTGGCAATATTATACGGCTAATAAAATAATGTCTCTCAGAATTTAAAAAAAATCACAATTAAAAAAAAAACGGTTATTCTGGTAAACTGACGTATTAGGGCATCTAGAAGTTTTTGTGAAAACCAGAGATTAAATACAAGGGTCAAACTTAAAGTTTGTAGAACTGGCCACTTGTAAACAATATAATAAAAAATAAGTTAAAATTTTGAAAATGGAACTCTTTGTCAATATTTGAAAACCAGAGATTAAATGCGAGGGTCAAACTTAAAAGTTTGTAGAACTGGCCGCTTGGAAACAATATAATAAAAAAATTAGTTTAAATTTTGAAAATGGAACTCTTTGTCAATAATTGAGTATGTATTTAATTAATTTGTCATTTGTTTTATTTGGCGCCAAATTGAAAAAAAAAATAAAGTCAACAAGAAAGTTAAAGCGAGCATTGGTGAAATGAAATATTTTACCTGCTAGATATAGTTACAAAAATACAAGTAGGTATAATTATATTACATATGTTTCACCAATTTTAAATCCAAAATATATCATCATATCATAAATATAAAATAAATTAATCAATTATTATTACAAAAAGTTAAAAAAAAAAAAATTCTTTAATTTGTGCCAATGCTAGTTTGGTGGGATATTATAGGGACTATTAGATTTAATATTAAAATGTCTACTACAACATTTAATCAGACTCATAAAAAGGTAGATCAGATCAAATTACGACCATATCCCTTACGGGGTGGTCAGAAAGCTAGCTCCTATTAAAAAAATCAGATTCACATAGCCAACTTTACTATAGCCTATAGCCCCATCATCACAAATGGCAAGCTTGTTGATGTCTCTAGCGTACAAAACTCGAGAAATATATACCATCACAACTGTATCCCTTATGGGGTTATCAGAAACTACATTTTGTAAAGAGCGAGGTCACATTTAGCCAACTTTCTATAGCTCTGACAAATATCACAAATAAATTATTGTGTCCTGACTTTGATTGCATGAGTCTAAATTCACAGACTAAAAGTGTATGGTTGGATGTTTGTTCTATCATGCAAAAACTGCCAAAGAGCCGAGCCGAGAGGTTGAAGCAAGAGCTGGAGCAGGAGCCGAAGCTTTACTTACTGTTTCTTGCAATCCTATAACTGTAATCCAGCAATGCACTTTCAATTGGCACTCACTGCATTACACTGATGCTCTCGGCTCTGAGCTGCAGGTTCTGGTCTCCGAGCTGCAGGTTTCGGTCTTTGAGCTCCTGTCTCCGAACTCTTGTCTCCGAGCTCCTGACTCCCAAGCTCCTCCTCTCATTTTCTCTTTTCTCACGTCTGGTACGCTACAGACAGAGTCTGCTAGGTAATTCCTAGCCGGTTGTGATGATACGGTACTTTACTTTTAAAAATATTTACAATCTACAAATATTCTTTAAGACCAGACGTGCTAGAAGTTACAACAGCATCTGAAAAAAGAAAAAGGTTTATGTTACAGTAGCTATAATATCAGGTAGAATGTGTACGCATCCTACAAGCAGAGCAACCTATACTAAGGAGAGATGCCAAGAACTTCAATATCTGCATCCTCTCAGACAGCATGGCCAACCTTCTGGCCCTCAAAAGCAACTACATCAGCTCAGCACTGATACTCGAATGTCACCTGGCTCTAAAAGCAGTGAGCAGAAACAATAGTCACACTTCAGTGAATAAAAGGTCAATGGTTCACTGGGTAATGATACGGCTGATGAACTGGCCAGAAGGAGATCATCCATAACACCAACATTCCCAGCACCAATAACACCACACACAGTTCCAGTTATTGCGAAGTTGGCTCCTCTAAGGAACTAGCACACTGCATAAGTAGATATCCACAGTAGATTGGCCACAGGCTGCAGACAGTCTTGGGAAGCCCTTTACAAGCCTGACAGGCACCTTACACACACAGTGCCTCTTGAGACTTAACAAAGCTAAACTTCGCATAATGGTAGGGGTGATGATAGGACAGCGTTTAACAACCTAATCATTAGAGATAGCACACTGTGTAGAGGATGCTTGGTAGAGAGGGAGATGGAGGATGTGCTCATGGAGTGCTCCAGTGTAGCTGCACTCAAGACTCATCTAAAGGTCTGCAGGAACGCCCTGGCCTTCTTGGAGATTTGATGGCTCCACTGATGGACTAAAGGTCATGCACAATATTCTCCCATAGACTTAGGGCTGGCTTATTAGTCTGACCTCAGTATATTAGTCTGAGCTCAGTATGAGCTTGTGCTTATGTCAAAATAAAGTTTTTTTGATATGTCACATAACAACTGTCACATTTGACATTTGAAAACACAAGCTGACTATTTAATGTAGATTTCTTATGGCTGCCCTAAGTGTAGAAATTGTATTGACATCAATATCAAAATCACTGTATGTATGTTTGGGTCGCTTCACGCCTATATAATTAAACTGATTTTGATGAAATTTGGCAAATTCTGTGGAATTCTGAGAACATAGGCTATAATGATCTCATCATCTGACCACAACTGTCACCCCACTACCAGTTATCTGTCTCGTTTGTTTACTACTTAACCAATTTCAATTAAATTTGGCATAGATGATCCACAGCACCCAAGGACAGACATATGGTACCTATATTAGGGAATGGTCCCGAGAAAACCTGGAAAACCCTGGGATTTTGTGTAGACTAAAGAACGGGAACAACTAAACCTCGTCCCGGGACTTAGTTAAAAAGTATATACTTAAATTAGGAATTTGAGTTTTTCCACTCAGATATCATAATAAAAAGTTTTTTACCAAGGTTTTATTTAAAACTAGAGATCCACCCAGCGGTTTCAAACGCTACTACACGTTTTATCAAGCGAATGAGGTCAAAAGTAGCTTTTGTTACTCAGGCATCTTGTAGCTTTCTAATTATGAAATAAGGTTTTGTTTTGGTTGATTTTAATAAATATATATATTTTTTATTAATACAATGTAGTTTTTATTAACTACATACTAAAGACCTATTAAAATAAAAAGTGGGTAAAAAAATCCTTAAAGTCCCAGTTCTCCCGGTTCTTTCAACAATTATTCCCGAAAATCCCAGGACGCTAAAAGATTCGCACTGGTTCTTTAGCTATATAATGTTATCCTGTGTAACATGAAATTTTTTTCATTCAATAATTTGCCACATGGGTAATGCCGGATCAAACAGCTAGTAATTAATAAAATACTAACCTTTACAATTAGTAAAATGCATTATATTATTCCTAAATCCTTCTTCTTTCTACACTCGAAATTTTTTACAGCATTTCTCCAGCTACATAGCTACTGCAATTTCTGGTATAAATATTGCCACATTAGCTCCCAAGTCACCTTCACAACCACAGGGACATTCTTTGGGTTTATAAATTTCGGATGTATGCAGTCTTACACCCTTTCTTTTGGCTAAATCGCTCACATAGTGCATTAGTTTTGCATCACTGTAAATTAATACAAAAATAAATATTATTACATTATTCAATTAATTCCAAATTAGTCTTAACCTTTAAGTACCAACGTGCGGTCTGAGAGGCTCCGGCAGGCACTTGATTAGATAGTTTAAGTAGCTGTAAGGACATTGACTTGGGAGCAGGAAATGGTGGTGTCTCACATGCCCATTTGAGTAATTACCATTTGAAATTCCGACGCTGCCTCTAAGCCTCACGTCGGTACTAACATAAGATTTTTGTTACAGAAAACTGTTATTTTTAGATATTGTGAGCTATGGATATACCTGAAGGTAGTAAAATAAACAGTTCTGTGACAGATTTACAGAATTCAAAGAGATCTTGGACATAATTCAAATCTAACTGCTCGCACCAGTTGAAGCTGAAGAAGTTAAGATTTGAAAGACTTGTTTTTTCATGTCCAACTAAACTAAAAAAAAAATCGACATATAGATGCTATCTGTGCAACAAACATGTTTGTTTACAGAGCACGAAACTGACTTTCCTTGGAATTTAAGGTGTAGTTGGACAGTGGACATTTTTTTTCAGAAGGTTTATGTTCCTACTCTTTTTTTTCTAAAATTTATATTAGTTGTAAGTAAGAAATACTCAGTATATCTTTGTGTTTTGAATTTTTTATATCTAATAAAAGGATTTTTCCAAAAAATTTAAGTAAGTAAGTATGAGGGCAAGACTAATACCGTAGGCATTTTGTAACAGCTAACCTTTGTAATAGCGATAAGAGAGCTACTGTGGTGCAGATAAAGTAAAGTAGTATCATCACAACCGTTTCCCCTTTCGTGGTGGTCAGAAACCACGGTTATAAATAAGCGGATTCACATTTAGCCAACTTTACTATAAGCCAATCATGACAAGTGGCAAGCTCGTTGATGTCTCCAGCATACCAAACTCGAGAAATATCACAAATAGATTCAATATTAATTAAATGTATTTATTTACATTAATAAATATTTTTGTGTCCTGACCAGGAATCGAACCCGGTACCTCCGAGTCTAAGTCCACGGACTTAACCACTAGACCACAGAGGCAGTCCAATAAGAAAAATTACAATATATACAACAATTAAATAATAACTACTTATATGTACTGTCTTCTTTTTTTTATAAATGTAATGCAGACCTGCTCAGATGTACTGACAAAAAAGATTTTACTGAAATTCCTTTAGCACCAACTGCCACTGCATTTACATTTTACTTTTTAGCTGAATTTCGCCCCCCAATTTTGAATTAGGACATTTAGTCCTGGTTAAAGTCCACCAGTGACTAGATCATATAAGTTTACAGCCTGAGTCATGAGAATTATCAAGTAGTCATTTTAAATAATTTACCTTCTCCGTATGCAGAAGCAGCAAATACAGCAAATAGCCGAAATCACGACAATTGCTACAAATGTTGCCGTCACCATGTTTATTTTGGAAATGTCCATCAACATAATTAACCTGGAAAATAATATCGAAAAATATTTGAATACCTACCTATACGAAAGTATAAAATTAATCAAAAATAACATCGAACGACGACTGTACTACATAATTAAATCTAGCGCCAAAAACCATGAGCCAACTCCAACTATTTGCAGCTTTATGAATAATAAAACAATATGATTTTTCGGACAAAAAATGTATAGGGCTCTTCTTAATAAATTTTAGTTTTTCTTACCAATAGAACAGTCTTTTTAAACAAAAACTACACTATGCATACTTGCTTAACTGGCACTTTTGAAATGAAATTGTAATGTTTAAAGTGAAACTAATTCGTTTTATTAAATAAATATGCTATTGATCTCCAATACTACGCGCTCTTTTTTGAATAAATAGTTGGAAAATATTGGAAGACGTATTACCACAGACTATAAAGAGTAGTACAAGTCGTAGTACCTACATGTCTAATTAATCTGTGATTGGAAGTGTTCACGTAGGGTAAATTCTATAGCTATTGACTAGACTAACTATTAGTCCCCCAAGGAACATTAAACACATAGAACAAATAATTTAACTACAATTTAACTATAGCCTAATTTTGGCCTTTAATGATTATCACTATTTTTTAGACTATTCAAATAATGGTAAACATTTCTCAATTTGTATATATTTTCGGACAAAAATCGAATCAATACTTTTTTATAGATAAAAGTTATAACAGAAAAACAATTACCAAATAAAACATAAAAGAAAAACAAACGTGATGTGGAAACTAATATTGTTTTTCAGTGTCATTATTTGCCAAAGGTTAAGTACGTTTTATAATATTTTAATGGGATTTATCACTCACTTTTTATCACAATAGATGGCGCATGATAGATGGTACCTTATATAACTGTCAGTTGCATAGAAAACTTATATTTTTTATTACGAAATTTATTATTTTCTAAATATTATGCCGAAGTGAGAAACTTTTAAGTGTACAAATCGAGATTTCCAAGCAAAATCAAAGATATGGTGATCTTAAAATTGCCGCCCTATTTATTAAACCTTTTTTATTTCTAAAGACGGTGTGCGCTTTCTTAAGTCGTCTTTTAAGGTAGGTAACGTTAATTTAAAATATATTTTTCTGTTATAAAAATCAAAAACTCCAAAAACATAAAAAAAAATATGCGACATAGGTGTAAAACAAGGTACCATTGCCGCCAGCGACATCTACAAAAAGCTCTGCCTGATACACCCCATTGGTGCACAATATAGCCATGTTTAAATTAAAATATTTAAATCAGAAGTAATTCTTAAAGCTTTTATTCGAAGGAATTTAGGTAGAATTGAATTTTTTTAAAATAAAAAAATATTAATAAACTAAAAACTTACATTTTAGAACATAAATGACTATTAATAAAAATAAACCTAATTAATAAATAAAAATACAACTATAAGTAATTTAAATTAACGTATTTCCTTATAGAGGTTAATTATTACTCCGTCTAATCAAGCCCGAGTTTATGAAACAAATAAATAAAATTCATTTTTTTCAGGAATTAAGTACTATTCGCTTTAACACCGTTGACATTTATAAATAGTTCTCATACATTGTTAATTTTGGACACATCAACAGCTTCGTGTTTAGTTACTAATCAATACGCTCTTTTTTTGACTAAATTTTGCTATGAAGCGAATGGAAAAGTTATGAGAACAAGTTTGTCAAATCCATAATCAGTAAAAAAAACGCGAATTAAGTAGCTAGTCGAACACACTAACGGAATAAATGCAAAAGTTGTCACAAATGCGTTCCGTTATATATAAATTCTGACTGTATTATATATTATATATACAATATTAATAAAAAATATATATTGTTTTTGTAAATATTTATTTATTTGCAATTTAATTTATACAATAAACACTCCTGCCTCTTCTATCATGACTGGACAGTTTTCTGCGATCGGATCCATTTTCGTTTTCGTTTCTATTTTTCTATATTTTTGTTCTCTACCAACTTTCTTAGCAAATTCAGAAACGTCCTTCTTTAACGTATGATCCCTGTAATTTAACCAATTAAATTTATTAACAATTCGTTAAAATCTTTGTTTAACGAGAAACGTTGTTTAGTAAATATTTTACTTACGAAACACTCATTTTGCAGCAATAGGTGCAAGCTGTAGTTACACAGACTCCTGCGCAGGTGATAAATATGATTGCAGCTATCTTAATGCCACTGAATATTCTAGTCGCCTCTTTACGAACAGTTTCTAAAAAAACGAATATTATTATGATTAAATTTCATCTTATGTCATATCAGCCAGTTGGAAACAATAGACCAGTGAGGTCCTGGCCGATGACAAAATCTTCCACACCTAAGATTAGCTTTCTTATTAATTGGAAAAAAATGGAAGAGTATTGTGCTATATAATCAATGATAGGTAATTTTAAAAAAATATATAACAACAACCAGGGTATATTAATACACACATCAAAAAAGTCTAGGGATCAAGCATGTTTATGCGGATTTCTTGTGATTGAGATGTGGCTTTGTAATAAATTTATGATTTTATAAATTTATATGGATCCTTTTTGGTGCATTTCATAATTTAAAACAGGAACTGTCAATCAAATTCGAGTAAAAGATGAAAATCAGCTGTCAATATTTTCCCTATAAAAACATAAGACGCATTGAAGACATTATTAGTGCTACTGTTTCCCTACTACTGATTAAAACCAACGTTATTATGGAGCGGCGACGTCATTTAAGCAGGGAAGAAATGATCAGAGCCGTGGGAATGATAGAAGCTGGTTCCCGGCAACGTACTGTGGCTTTAGCTCTGAATACAAGTCAGAGTGTTATCAGTCGACTTTGGACACGTTACCGAACCACTGGTACCGTGGCTGAGCGCCATGGAGGACGGTATCGCTGCACCACACGGAGACAAGACCGATACATTCAAATCACAGCTCGAAGAACTCCAACAATAACCGCCATGATGTTAGCCGTGAGCCTTCATCGCTCTTCAGGGAACTTAATTAGCGACCAAACAGTCAGAAACCGCTTGCATGAAGTGAACCTTCATTCCCGAAGACCGCTACGGGTACCACCTATAGCAATGCACAATCGTAGGACTCGATATCAATGGGCTCTTGAACACAGAAATTGGACAGAAGAACAATGGCGTTTCGTGTGCTTTTCTGATGAGTCTCGTTTTGGTATGAGGCCGGATACAAGACGTATACGACACTGGAGAACCCCTGGACGCCAACAGCGATTAAAATCCTGCCAGGAAGTCCATCCTTATAGTGGTGGAACCATCATGGTATGGGCGGGTATTTCGATCGGCGGAAGAACTGAGTTGATTTGGATCAGAGGCAACCTCAACGCTCAAATTTATGCTGAGACGGTTGTATCAGACGTCATCGTTCCTCTACAAGTGCATATCGGTCCCTTATTTCAGTTAATGCATGATAATGCACGACCGCACACCGCAAGAGTTGTAAGACAGACTCTCGCCGCAGCTAACATCAATGTCCTGCCCTGGCCTGCTCAGTCGCCAGACTTGAACCCGATTGAGCATGCATGGGATATTCTTCAGAGAAGAGCTCTGCCGAATTTGAGGGTATCCAGTCGCAAGAAGACCTTTTTTTGTTGTTGCAACGAACATGGGCGGCCATTCCACAGCGTGATTTGGATGAACTCATTTTGAGTATGCCAAACCGATGTTCTTGTGTTGTTAGTGTTCGCGGTAGAAACACGGATTATTAATTGTTTAAGTTACCCAATAAAATTAAAAAAAAACTGTTATTTCAGTCTTTTTTTCGAACTTTAATGTTAGTGGTTCAAATGTCAAAAATCCCTTTATTAGGAAAATGGCAATTTTTTTTACTAATGCAAAGGTGACTTGGTTTATCGTTACTGTAGACAAACGAAAACATTTTATTTGATCAATCCTTAAAGAAAATTTTAATGAATATCAATCAGGAGAAAAGTTATTGCAAAAATATATGTTGATCCCTAGACACTTTTGATGTGTGTAGTATATTACTGTGTAGGTACATGATAAGGCTCCAGATATTGTATTGAGCAACATTAATATGAAATTTATTTTGTGCAATGCAACTGAAAAATACGCATAGAAATGCACTCATAGGATTTAGCGTGAACACAGTTGTACTTGGTGTCCTAAAGCACACACTAAAACGTACTTGCCAAAACACCCTCGTGTTCTATTGTATCATCTGTAAAAAAGTAATTACTTCTTATTTAATGGAAATAAAAATATTGTTTTACAAAAGAATTTAGTTACCTTCAGGATTATATTTTTCAACCAATGCACGCATAATATTTTCCTTTATATTGCATTCATTTGTTGTTTCATTGTATACAAGAGCACTAAAAGCAAAATTAAATTTAATCATCATAATAATTATATATAAAATGCTCGAATTATATTATAAAAAAATGTTATCTTTGATTATTTTTACCAACCTGTCGCACCCACATTTATCATCATCACAATTTGAAGGTAAACCCATGCAGTCTCCATCTTCTCCACACTCAGTTTCGTACAATTTTAAATCCTACGCAAAGAGTACTATGTAAATATTATTATTGTTAAGCTCAGAACAATAATGGGTTTCATGAACTATAAGTAAACAATTATAAACTGCTTTAAATACGATGGACCCAGTATAATTAAATGTGAACCACTATAAGCTTTATTAGTCATTATTTCTTTCCCATGGGATAAAGGTCATAATAATACCCACTATACTTTACAGGAAAACTTACTAGTCGATATTGAAGTGATGATGGAACTGAAAAAATAATTGATTAGTTAAAAGTATGTACTCGTTCATTTACTAGTAAGACGAAATATTAAATTAAGATAAGTATAACAAAGGTAACAAGACAAGGAAAAGTTTACTAATTTAAAAGAAGATTAAATATAACATTTATTAATATAATATTAATGCTAAAGTACTTAGTCGTATAATTAAAATAGTAAATAAATAATTAATAATTTACCACAAATAAATAGAACAAATATTATCACAAACAATCGAGTTAACATTGTAATGCTATTAAATCGTCACGTAACAAAATCAATCGCCGGCTACCGTTGCTATTTTTACACTGAAACAAAACTTATAGAATTCTGACTATATTGTTACGACTAATCAAATGTTCATATATTAAATTATTATTATACACTAGGTTTATATTAAACATCTGCACAAGTCCACAATATTTAATAGTTTACCACTGGGTTGGTTTCCAACGGTAAATTTGCTTGACTGTCTTGCCAAAAATAGCTTGACCTCGAGTTGGATTTAGATTCCTTTACATACAATAGTAAACGGTGGTTCACATGCAATTATACACTGATACTATTATCAATGGCATCTTGACTGTAGCTGGTGAGTAACAGTGTGTAAAGACCAAACTGAAAAGTACTTTGTATTGGTAGATTATAACGATTATTATAGTAAGATGGCTTTATGTTTTACATCATTGTAAGATCTGGAAATTACGATATCTAGGCCAGAGAAGGCGTACTTTGTTTTATACTATAGCTCCCATAAAAATGATATTCAACCTATAAAATTCCACTTCTGAAGAAGGTAGGTATATATATTATAAATAATCGAATGGGTAACCTATACTATAGTATGTACTTCATCCTCATCATCACAGCCCCTAGAATATGACTATAGTCTAGTAGACTGTTTCAGTTGGGCCTTCCAGAAATTATGTACTTATGCGTGTTCGACTTTTGTACATTCTACGCCATATTTAACTCGAACTCTTACGATAACACTTATTACAGAGACTTTATTTTGGTGTACCTCAGGCTAATGCTATGTTTGACTTGAAAGCAACGAAAAGTATGCTTTTTTCGAATTTTGCTTAATTTGTATGAAAACCATAGAGCAACGCCAAGTCCAACGACTTTCAAAGCGAAAAAGGGCTTAAAGCAACAAGTCAAACACAGTGTTAGATATTCCGGAACGTAAAACCAACGTTCAAAACACGCTACCTTTATTAATACTTACATTTAAAAACCCTATTTAATTATTAGATTGGGAAATTAAATACCCTTATTATTAAACTGTTTTTAAAAAAACGTTTCTATTTACACTGAACTAAACAATAATATATAAAAATATATATTATTTAGTTTTTACCTATGAATATTTGTGACCTACATAATAATTTTTATTTTATACTTTATGAACGGTTTTAAGTGCATTTGACAGCTTGAGTTCTGTCTACAACTATTCTTAATGTCTCCCTCTAATAATACAATATACTGTTAGAATGAAAGAAATAGCAATAGCAAACACGGCCGTGCGTGGCAGGCAATGCCACTCACTTCTCAAATCAAAAAACCTGTTTATTTACCGACCAATTTTGTTTGAGCGACGTCGCTCTTGCGACGTGCGGGATTTATCGCTCGTAAAATTCTCACGGGACGGGCAAATAATATAAATTTCGGTACAGTTAACTTGTTTTTCAATAAATATACACATAGTAAATCAGTGAGCAACATTTGTAGTTTAATTTGTGTATTATGTTTATAATATTTAATTCATAGGTGTGTCGGATGTTGTATTTAATGTGCATTCACGTGAAAAGAAGTGTTATTGTATTATCATTGCAACTCTTGTTTGAATGTGTATTACAGAAGTCCGTGTTTTGAGAGTTTTTTGCTTATACATTTATAAACTGTGATTGTACGAGGAAATCTTCTAAGCTTTTCAACATTATTGTAAGTAAACAGTAACATCTAAATAACTGTAAATTAGCATCATTAGTTTCTCACTAATTAAGATGTGATTTGCTTATTAATTTCTGATGAGATTTTTATAAGAATTTTATTAATTTTCCTATGAGATTTATGTTTGATTTCGCATGCCTGTGTTGCCCAATTCAAACCGGTCTTAGAGTAAAATACCACACATTGTTGATCAATAACATCATGCGAGATCAGAAGGTTGATGTGGCTGTCTGTTTCGCTTTTTGTCTTTCTTTTTCCCGACAATAAATTAAGGATTTTCTGACAGAACCAATAAATGTATTTTTAAAAAAATGTTAATATTGAACTTTGCTTTTTCTGCTTTTTATCTAGCAAAACCATTTACATAGGCAAGTAGTAAGAAGCTTTTACTTCAAGTCTTTATCTATGTATTTTATTATTTGTTTATCTTACAATCAGTCAATAATTTTAAGCAGATGAGTTCAGAGTAATATGGTATGTGGAGCCTGTTTCCCATTGGAAATATCTCCTGGTTTGCTCAGCAGCTCATATCTGCCTGGCTGTCTGCTTACAACACTGCATCTTTTTAGAGGTCTGACTTGTTGAGGGATGTGAGATCGACATCTAGCTGGTTAGGGTTATTTTACAGTCTAGTCTTGTATCTGGTGTATATATAGGTAATTTCGTCCTTTATAGTATTTTTGCAACTCAGTTATTTTAATAAACCATAGTGCATTTCTCATGTTTTTAATATTTTATTCTGAGTTCTCTGGATTATTATCATATTGGAATAGCAGGCTGTTACCATACCATAGATCCAAATTGGTTTGTTTAATGTGTATTAAATTTTTTGATAGATAGTTGTGAGTTTCTGTCAAACAACCGGTAGTTCTCTGTATCTAATGTTGATTTCATTCCTTTTTGTGTCTATATGTTTTCTCCAAGTCAGCCTGTGATTCAATTCAAATATTTAGCAATTTTTCTTATAAACTTGATATAAGTAATATAATCTCTTTTTCTCATTATAACTCATTGTGAACTTATTTTGTCTGAATATCCCTTATTTGAAATATTTGTTAGTTTGTAACAAGGATTAAAATATTTATTTAGGCAACTGTATCAAAAAGAACATTGAACAGGAACTTCCAAGAAGGCATTAGTTAGGGAAGGAACCAGAATAGTGGATGGTGAGCGTCTTGTTACACAATAAAGAGAGACCTTTTAAAACCTATAGTTGGTTCACACATAGTTAAAGACACAATTCTTCTCTCTCTTCCACACACAATAGTAAATCTATGGAATGCAAAGATTTTTTTAGTAGAAAATATATCTCTGAACCAACTGTTGTCCAGCTGCAACTCGTGCTCAGTAGTGGGACTGATACTATAAAAATGGGCCTAAGCATGTCTGTTACGTTTATGGAACAAGCTTCCAAGACATTAGTGGAATCATACAGTATTTAGTTGTTTAGGGGTAATGGACTTTTTTAAGCCTAATACACTGTTTTTATTGTTTTCTCAAACTTTTGGTGGACCCAGCACCAGCATGGTGAATCTCGGATTGCTAAGAAATTTGTCTTTTCTTCTTCTTGTCAATGATGAACTTGTTTTTATTTGTATGAAGCAATCAGTTGCTTGCGTTATTGGCCATAGTCATTTTTATTAGTGAAGCCTGTATGTATATTCTGCACTACACATTATTTAGTCAGCTGTTTTAAAAGAGTAGCATAAGCCGGTGCCTTGCATGCTTTATATTGACTAATAAACCTTGGTTTTTAAGCCGCTTGTGCAGAATATGTGCATGCTATACATGTCCAAACTATCAACTTTATAATTTCACTAGATGTTATTCCGAATAACGATTGTATTATCAACCAATAAAATAGATCCTTAATGTCTGTATTGCAGAAACGATGATCAATACTTTGATATCATCGTTACAGCCCCTAGAACACAGAATCCTAGACCTCTACTGTTGGAGATGGGTCTTGGCCACAAGGCTAGACGGGTTGGCGAGGGTAGATGTTAATTTTTTAAGACAATTTATCCACAAGTTGGTATTAGTGTAACTAGGTCCAACGGGCTTAATATGCTCTCCAGCATGGGAATGGTGGAGTTGTATTTTTTTTTACAAATGTATGTAAGAAAAGTGTATTTCTCATTGGTACATGCTGGGGTTCGAACCCAACTGTTTAAGATGGAAATCATTCTTACAACCGAGTCCCCAGCATATAGGTATGCTACATCATTGGCTTGTCACTTTATTTCAGTCAAAGACGTGCCTCATAGGCACCAGCCGTTTCTTCAACCGGCCTTTAATTATTTTTCTTTTATGATTTCTGTCTTAACTTTTTACTCTTGTCCACAGCAAAATGTACTGCAGCTGCCAACAAAGTCACCGCAAGCATTTTCCTTTGAGATTGTAATGCATTTGATACTGGAGGCTGAGCTATGTAGCCATGGCAACCGGGAAGGTCCTTTACTCCATAACCGTTGCGGTTCTGGGGTTTGCATGCTTCATAGTTGGAGCTATAGCCGTAGGGCTACCCACTTGGGGGTACTTTTATAGTTGTAAGTGTTTTTATAAGTGTTTTTTTTTGTGTTTTTACCACATTTGACTGTAAATTTTGCTTTTTGCATGACTATCACTGCACCCACCTAATAGTAACCAAAATAAGTTCAAGAATTGAAGGTTGACGTAACTCAAAAATTGTGAAAAGGCCTAATTCTTACAAATTACAATAATAACTAAAACTATAGCATTTTGCTGTTTTGCTTTGTCTTATATTGGATTTTCAAGATTCCTTCCCTTAAAAATAGTACTTAATTTTTAATAGGTAAATATAATTTATGTATATATAATGTGCCAATGTTTCAAATTGCATAACAAACTATCTAAAGACACAAAAAACTTAGATTACCTAAACAAATGATAGCTATACCTACCTACCATACTTTAAAAGAGGACTACATTATGTGACTAATAATTTGTATTTATTAGTACATTTCATGACATACAAATATTTTTTAGTTCAGATTTAGTTTTTAAGTGACAACGCCTCTTTACAGGGGCTTAATTTACTTCGTGTAATTCAAATCATTATTGTGCTGACATTTTATTTTTTTGTTTTTATAAGTGACAACGCCATTTTACAGTTGCTTTATATTGCATATGTAAATAGTTTTATTATGTATTTTTTTGTGAAATTTAAATTTAATTAGGTTATAGTACTCTAGAACAAGTAAATTAAATTATATATCTGGGCAGTGTTTTCACTGCCGATGGGACGTATGATAGGGATGTTGGAAGAAGAGTGAACGCGGGAAATAGTATTAACGGTGCTCTGGGGTCACTGATCGGCAGTCGAAATGTCAGTGACAAAGCTCGGCTCGCCATACACAATGCTATGTTGATACCAACACTGATCTATGGAAGCGAGACGTGGATATGTCAGAATACGCATGAGAGTAAGGTTAATGCAGTAGAAATGAGGTCGTTGCGTCGGATATGCGGGGTCACTTTGGTGGACCGCCTACATAACGACGAAATACGGAAAGGGCAGGTATAAAAGAAAGCATAGGGACAAAAATAAAGAAAAGCTGCTACGATGGTTCGGGCATGTTGAAAGAATGAGCCAAGAAAGATTGACGAACCAGGGCTATAATGCGAAACATAAAAGAGGCCCTGGCATACCGAGACTCACATATCACGATCTAATAAATAAAACACTAGCTGAAGGTGCATTAAAAAGTCTTTGTAACAGGAGGGCATGTATGAAGAGGAATGTCGACAAAGCGAAAGAAGTAGGTATGTCGTGATCGTGTCAAGTGGCGCTCAATTGTCTTTGCCTACTCCGCAAGGTATCTGGCGTGAAAAAATGTATATATGTATGTAACTTAGTTATTAGTAATATAGTACTGACAATGCCCCTTTACAGCAGAATCTAATTTAGGTATTGTTTATCTCGTGTATATTTAATTTGTAATAATGACGATGGCTGTTCTTTGCTACTAATGGTCATTCTTTTGCTATCCTGCCATGATTGGTAAACTAATGATTGTAAAACTGACAAAACCGAGTGTAGTTAATGTATCTTATGGTGAATAAATGAATGGAAGACAAAGCTTTTTGTAGATGTCGCTAGCAGAAATGGTACCTTGTTTTACACCTATGTCGCATAATTTTTTAAACGAATTTGTAGTTTTTTTAGTTTTATAACAGATAAAAGTATTTTCAATCAACGTTACCTACTTTAAAAAACGATTTTAGAAAGCTCACACCGTCTTTAAAAAGAAAAAAAGGTTTTATTAATAGAACGGCAATTTTGAGATCACCATATCTTTGATTTCGCTTAGAAATCTCGATTTGTACACTAAAAAGCTGCTCGCTTCGGCATAATATCCAGAAAATAATACATTTCGTAATAAAAATACAAGTTTTCTATGCAACTGACAGTGATATTAGGTACCATCTATCATGCGCCATCTATCGTGATAAAAAGTTAGTTTTATAAAAATGTTGGATTTAGATGTTTGTGATTGAGAAAGTGTATCCTTGTTATTAAGGTTAAATATCCGACATTAAAATTATTTATCTGAGATTTCAAGATGGCCTTAGCAGAATCATATGATATTTAGTTGGGTAGGGAGTGGAGCAAAATAGTGGATGATGAGCGCGTAATTGCGGAAGAAAAATAAAAGCGCTCCTTTTTTAAACCAGCCAGCCATACTCTGTGTTTGACTTGTCGCTTAAAGCGCTTTTTTTCACTTTATTTCGCTTTAATAGTCGTTCGATTAGAATTATTTTTTATATTATATTTATTATATTATATTTCATACAAAATTCGGTAAATAAGCAAGCTTTGCTAATTATCGAACATAGCAATAGTCGGTCGCAAACCTAAAATATCGTCATGCAAACAATTATTATTATTGTGAACAGAAAATTATATTTGGTCAGCCAAAATTACTTTTTGACCAACAAACATTTCTAAATCAATCCGCAATTAATTTCATATGTCGACTGCGCAATTTATTTTTTGTATAGCCAATTAAATATTGTTGCTATATTTTTCATATACTTAATTTTAGACAGAGAAAAATAGCAAATACATTTGTAACGGTTTTACTAAAACTATATATTTAGTAAATTAATGCCCGTTTTCACCATCATTCCCTAAGTTTTAGTTAACCCTTAAGAAAATTTAGGTGACACCTATCACATGTTTCGTTCTCACCAACACTGACCCCTAAGTAACCTAACCTAACCTAAGGCTATGGATCTCTTAACTTTAGGGGCTCGAAAATCGGCCCCCCAAGCGCTAAGTGACGGTTGTGTTTAAATATATATTTTGTTGACTACTATACTATTATAAAATGGAATATGAAATTAATGATTTCTTTGAAGGTCTTAATGCAATTGAGACTGTGTCTGAAAGCACAAGAAATTCACAAAGCAAGTAAAGAGAAATGGAGAATACTTCATACACAAGATGTCAGATTGACACTTCAGTCAGTAACAACATATTTTAATTTTTTTAGGCAACGAAACGACTAAATACAACCCAAAATATTTAAAATAATGGTCTTTGAAAGAATAAAATATCTTACAATATGAGTTATTTCATTATTTTAACACTTATTTTATTTATTCCTGTTAAGTATACAAATACAAATCGTTTAGAGTATCATCACGACAGTTTTCCTTTCGGGGTGGTCAGAAACCACGCTTATAAATAAGCGGATTCACATTTTCGACTATTAATAATAATTAGGTAATTAATTGTAAAAATACAATAAATTCCACAAAATTTATTGTACTTTGGCCAATTTAAACCAATACTGCACTGTAATTATTTCCTCACCATTTCAGATGATTCAGATCTCGCTTATCCAGTGCCGTCCTATTACGGTAAGTATTTTGTTTTTACCTATTTTTTTTTATTTAGACTCGAAAAATGGATGATTTTGGCTTACGCTTTCACGCTTTTGCATCCCTCTCGCTCGCACAATCCAATATTTTCAAAGAAGTATCAACTTAACTTTTTAAAAATAAGACTAATCATATATTTGTTTTAGTAAAATATTATTATTATTGGTTAATAGGTGAGCAGCTAAAATGCCTATATCAAGCACTGGTGTGAAGTTCTGGATTTTCTCATCAGTTCATTCCGTGATCACGACGGGGAAATATCATTTTATTAATCAAATCAAAATCAAAATTTTGGCTAGGCAGTTATAATTTCCTGTTAATATCTTAATTATATTTCCCCTTATTTTGCGATCACCAAGACTTTAGATATGTAAAATAGAGGTTAATTGTTATAAATGTTTTCCTGTCTAAGATTAGGTATATAAAATGAAAATAGGTCTAAAAAGTTTTATTTAATTATTTATTTATTAGATCTCCAACAAGATGTACACAAATTCATTACAACATGATAAGAATAATATGGGGCTAAGTGCCACCTTAATTATAGGAGATTACATTGCATTCAAATTAGAGTAATAATAACAATTTTAATATATATAATAAGATTAAGTTCAATTGTTAAAAAAATCTATTTTTTCGTGGGTAGTTGTAAATAAAAGCAGACCTATTTTGTTTTCATCTATTTAATTAAATATAAAATAAAACTATTTAATAAGTATTTATAGTGTTTAACACAAATAAGCTTTATTAGTTTACTGGTACCAATAAAAGAAACAACTAAATACTGGTGTTATAAAGTTATGTTTTGACATACCTCATCTCCTCTTCACCGCCATCAACTTTCATCACATCTCTCACCATCACAAGGTACAACTCACATCAAACACTCACTAAAATGACTACTCAACAAGATAACATCTCTTCACTGCTAAATTTTGAAGAAAAGTTCTATAAAATGATGGAGTCATTTGAAAGCAGGATTACAAGGGCGACGTCATCCACAATCACTCTGCAGCAACTTTTTGAAGATTTCCAGTTATTTAAGGAGTTTGTGAAGGACACCTTATCATTAATTCGAGCTGAAATATCACAGGTTGCAATCGGAACTGATGATTTGGAGAACAGAAGCCGGCATAGCTTTTTGTTATTCCGGGGAGTAAAAGAATGTGCAGGGGAGAATACATCTCAACTTATTTGTGAGTTGGGTACGGGCAAGCTTGGCGAGTCCCTCTCTTCTCAGGACATTAGTTTCAGCTATAGGCTTGGTGCAAAGAGTGACCCAGACAAACACCGGCCAATACTGGTCAAATTCCGGGACTCTGGAGTACGTTCAAGGCTTTGGTTTGCGAAGAAGGCTTTAAAGGGCAGCAGTGTATCTATTGCCGAGTTCTTGACACCTGTACGTAGACGTATTCTGATAGAGGGACGACGACTGTATGGAATGCACCATTGCTGGAGTCAGGATAATCATGTGTATGTCAAGCTTCCTGATGGTGCAAAGTTTCGTTTATTGTCTGAAGCCCAGCTACAAGAGTTTGCTGCTAAACACCCCCCGACACTACCTGAAAGCAGAAATCGGAAAGTCAGACCTGCAAGATTGTGTACAAAGCAAAAACATTAAGTCTGAGGCACTAGGTACTTACTATGTTGTGCAAAGTACATAATTCTCAAAAATTCCTTCATTATTTAGTAAATAGGCTAGGTACTTTCTTAATTTTAAAACAATATAATTATATTGGGCAAATCATGCAATGACGCAAAATTTTTAATTTTATTTTTTGTTTTTAAATTAATATTTTCTTATGTGGCATGGCATTGGACACAAGTCCTTCAGCCATTTAAATCCATACCATTTCTTTTAAATAATAAAAATATATTTTCAGTGGGGTTTATTACTGACTTTCTGACGGCACCTAATATAACTGTCAATTGCTTGGAAAACTTGTATTGTATTACGAAATTTATTATTTTCTGGATATTTGCCTAAGTGTGCAGCTTTCAAGTGTACAAATCTGGATCTCCAAGCGATACCAAAGATATGGAGATCTTAAGCTTGCCATTTTATTAATTTAACCTTTTTTCTTTTTAAAGACGGTGTTCTATTTCTTAAATTGTCTTTTAGGGTAGCTGACGTTAACTTAAAATACATTCTTCTGTTATAAAAATAAAATAAATAAAAAAACTACATAAACAAGTTACCATTGCCGCTAGCGTCATCTACAAATTGCGTGATACATCCCAATAGTACCTACCTAGTCATGCACAGTATATATAATATTTTAATTCTATAAACATCGTAGCTCGTTTTAATTAGTTATGTTTATAACCTATGATTTTCGGAATAGCATCACCTAACATAGTGGGTACCTGGCCTTTATTGTTTGTTTTGTTGTTTGGTATTTCAGTTTGTTGTTTCTTTTGTAAACCAGCTGGCTGGCAGGTGAGTGAGGAATGAGGCTCACTACTGATAGGCCTATCATAAAAGTAAAATTAAAGAATATATATTTATTATAATTATATTGTACATTTATAACAAAACTTACACTATGTCAGACTCCTCTTCTTCTGATGAGTTTTTTTCCTGTGGTTCGACGAATTCGGATGACGAGTGTGATGTCAGCCTGGGTGCTGTTCACCTGAGTGATGATTTGCATACTACTTTCTCGCCTTTTTCTAAAAACCTAAATGTTTGCCACATCAATGCTCAAAGTATTCCGAGTCATTACTCGGATCTCCTTGCCACGTTTGAAAGTATACATATCCACGCTATTCTTGTTTCAGAGTCATTTCTTAAACCCACTCTTCCTTCTACATCATATTCACTTCCTGGCTTTATTCTGATACGTAATGACCGAACTGGCAAGGGGGGTGGTGGTGTGGCTATCTATCTCAGAGCTAACCTCTCCTTTAAAATCGTTTCCCAATCCTCTTCTTCTTATTCTGGTTCTTCTGAACATATATTTCTGGAAATAGATTTGAATTCTGTCAAATTCCTTCTTGGTGTAGTGTATGCTCCTCCTACTATAGATTACTTCCCTACCTTAGAACTACTGCTCGAGACACACATACCTTCTTATGATTATAATTTAATCATGGGAGATTTTAATACATGTTTAATAAAAAACGACTCGCGCAGTAGAAAACTCAAACTTATCACTTCCTCTGTTAACCTTTCTATTATACCATCTAACTCCACTTATCATTTAAATAACTCTAGCAGCTTGCTCGATTTAATTCTCACGACAAGCCCTGACAAGCTATCTGCCTATGGACAGTACCTGGCCCCAGGTTTTTCTCATCATGATCTCATCTATGCTTCCTACAAAGTTAAGTCTCCCCGTTTTAAACCTTGCATCTATCTTCAGCGTAACTTTGCAAAAATGAATCTGGAGTTGCTGTTGGCGGATGCTGCTGGCATGGGTTGGATAAATGTCACACTTCAACAATCTGTTGATGATATGGTGACAGAATTTACACGGTTACTAATAGAGTTGTTCGACAAGCATGCGCCTATAAAACCGGTACGCATGAGGAAGCCCCCCGCCCCTTGGCTGGATGACTCCATTCGGAAAGCTATGAGGTGGAGGGATTCTTTGAGAAGAAAACACAAAAGATTGCCTTGTGATGACAGTTGGGATAAATTTAGACGTGCAAGAAATCAAGTCAACCAGATGTGTAGGAACGCAAAACGCCGATACATTCATGACTCCATTGAAACCAGTACACCTTTAAATATCTGGAAATTTCTTCAAACTTTAGGTTTTGGCAAGTCTAAGGCTGATGCGCTGCCATCTATGGATGTTAACAGCCTCAACAATCACTTCTCTTCTCCCCCTATTTTCATGGATCCTATGTTAAAGGCTCATACAATCTCACAAATAAACGCTTCATTTTCTTCCACTGGTAATACCTTTCAATTCGAACCTATGTCCAGCTGTGAAATAAAAAAGATTATTTTATCTGTAACGAGTAAGGCCGTAGGGTACGATAATGTAGGTCGCGCCCTTCTCACTCCAGTTATAGACATAGTTATTCCATATATTACCTACATTATTAATTTCTCCCTTTCAACTGGGCAATTTCCCACGTCATGGAAAAATGCCCATATAATCCCTATTCCGAAAAAATCTCCCTCTACTGATTTTAATAATTTACGACCTATTTCTATTCTTCCATTTCTATCTAAAGTCTTAGAACGTGTTGTTTATCGGCAGTTGGCCGCATTCCTTAATCATAATAATCTTTTCAACCCTTACCAATCGGGCTTCCGAACATCCCATAGTACAACTACTGCTCTTATAAATGTGACTGACGACATCAGATGTGCTATGGATAGTAAAAAGCTTACACTTCTCACCCTTTTAGACTTCAGTAACGCTTTTAACTGCGTCGATCACGACATCCTTATGGCCACTTTGCTTTCTCTTAATATTTCACAGAATGTTGGACAATGGTTTGAATCCTATCTTCGCGGGCGCCAGCAACGAATTCGGTTGAATGATGTCTACTCGGAGTGGTGTCCGGTGACAGCTGGTGTCCCGCAGGGCGGCGTATTATCTCCATTGCTCTTCTCGATTTTTATTAACTCGATCGTTCAAATTATACACTTCAGTTCCTATCATCTTTTTGCTGACGACTTGCAACTTTCCCTGGCTTTTGATGCCGCAGATATAGATAGCGCGATAGTTAGGATGAACAGTGACCTAGAAGCCATTCGGGTACGCTCTGAGAGTCTAGGGCTTTTAGTTAACCCCGGAAAAACTCAGGTCATGATCGTCGGGTCTAGACAGATGTTGAGCAGATTGGACGTGGGATCTCTCTCCCCATTATTGTTTAACAACATTCCACTTCCTTTCTGCCAACATGTAAAAAATCTTGGCCTCCATATAAGCTGCGATCTCTCTTGGGATCATCACATTGTGGAAATCAGCAGGAAAATCCACGCCAGTATGCATTTGTTAAAGCGCTCCCAGAATTTCATACCACTTAAAACAAAGCTTACGTTAGTCAGTTCGCTGCTTCTTCCCATCATAGATTATGCTGATACCTGCTATCCTGACGTCACCGAAGAGCTACTGAACAAAATCGATCGTCTGCTCAACTTATGCATTCGCTATGTGTTTGGCTTGCGTAAGTATGGTCATGTCTCTCAATTTCGCGTTCAGTTAAAGTGGCTCAATATCCGCTTTCGTAGGTCTGTCCATGTTCTCACCTTACTTTATAATATTCTTAATAATCCCAATACTCCCGCATATCTTAAATCCCGCTTCGAATTTCTTTGTAATACGCACAACTGTGCCCTTCGCTCCTCTTACAACAACCAACTTAAGATTCCTTCTCATTCCTCAACCAGATACACTGATTCCTTTACAGTATCTGCGGCTCGCCAGTGGAATAAGCTGCCCTTGGCTATTAGACGTGCACCGTCTGTCAGCGTCTTTAAACGTTTAATAACCACATCGTTCCTGGAGAAACAGAATAAAACACTATTTAAATAACCGTGTATTTATTTAAGTTATAATGTACTTGTATGTATAATTGTATGTATGTTTATGTATTTAGGTATAATGTGTAGTATATTAGAATTAGTTAAGAAACTTATTAACTGTATCATTAAAATTTCTTATTTTTTTTCATACTGCCTATCACCTTACTCGATCCCCAAGGTTAGCTGGTAAAGAATGCCTACTGGCATTATAGCTCGCCTCTGTACTATTTTTAAGTGCATTAAAGAATTTAAATAAATAAATAAATAAATTAATAAGGCAATAAAATTTTATAAAGTGATAATTCTATTATAAAGATAACAATACCTAAAACTATAATTAAAAATAGAATTTTTAATTAAAATAAAAAATACAATGAATAATTACACAATAAAATACCCTTACAATTAATAATTAAAAATAATAGAAAGTTGACAAGACTGCACTTTTCAAAAGTACTGTCAGTACAGAATATTGAATGTGCGAGCGAGAACGAATCCTCTTGAACTGGCACAATAACTATAACTTTTAATTTTAAGTTAGGAAAGGGAAGTTCGCTCTTTACTGACCCGTTAGTTCAGCGCGGCATGGCGAGAGAAGGTCAAATTGTCCAGAAATATTCTTCTAGAGCAGAGATTCTCATACTTATATTTCATCTACCGTCCACTTTGAACGAATATAACTAAATAATTGATGTTGTATAATAGGTACGTTTTAATTTCAGTGAATTTAAATTCTTAAATTAGTATATAAGTAGATATTGTATGTAGTATAGTTATGTATACAGGGTGTTTGGAAGGGAGCTGTACATACGCCTAGGGTAGAAACTAGGGATAGTCTGCTACCTACCCCCGCCCAATATATTGACTTTTAAATTATTTTTTTAAATTTATTTTTATTTTTTATTTGACTTTTTTGTGATTTTTTTACTGAAACTACCTGTAGCTCAAAATCTATCCATGGGACCGGTCTGCTAATGGTCTTGTTTTAATCGTTAGAGTCTTAGGGTCCTGCAAATAATTATTTTACACCAGAAAATTGTGGAGAAGAAAAGTTATGGGGCCTGAAGTACCGTAGTAAGGTAAAGAAATAATTTTAAGGGCAACTTTCTATGGGGTTTAAAAACACCTAACAGGGTTGGAGTTCTTCTGATTTTTTTAAAACATCCTCAGTCCATGCCCTTTCTAACGATATGCTAAAAGTGTAATTATCACTTTTAGTTTTAAAGTTATTAATTAATTTCCGCAACTACTTTTTGTAGTCTCCGTATATTTACGGACAGTTGCAGAAATGCTGATTATTTTTGACATGTTTAACGTATGCTTATGAGGCACGTCTTTGGCCGAAATAACCAAAGTGACAAGCACGAATCAAAATATTGAACAGAGATTATTTTAGTTATCCTTTCTGCAACTAGCCAAGAGGCATAAGTGCCAGGTCCGAATTCTGGTCAAGACACAATAATTAATTTGATTTATTTGTAATTTTCTCGAGTTTGGTACGCTAGAGATATCGACGAGCTTGCCACTTGTCATGATGGGCCTATAGTTAAGTTGGCTAAATGTAAATCCGCTTATTTAAAAGCGTGGTTTCTGACCTCCACAAAAGGGATACTTGTCGAAGAACTCGTTTTTACATTTCCGAATCATGCAAGTCGAAAACGTTAATGAAACAACTTTTTTTTAGCACGACATTTGACCTTGCGCCCACCTGATGGTAAGTGGCGCACAATGGCCATAAATGTTAGCAACTGGAGTCAGACACTCATGACTGACCTCAGTCCTTAACACTATGCAGGCTTGACTTGGCAATTCGAGCCTGATTCCGAAACGTGTGGATACATTTTACTGGGTTCATCGGCACGAACAGTGGATACTTCCCTGCCCCGGCAGACTGGACAAATTACCGCATTACCACAATCAGTCCACCTATTAAAACAACCTCCTCCTCCTTAGTCGGTACCCCACTGATGGGGATCGTGACTCCGTCGCAGACGCAGCTCATCCACCAGCCGTCTCCAACGGTTTCGGTCCTCGGCGTAGTGGATGGCCTGGTGTACAGGGATGTTCAGGTGGTCAGTCACCTGACTGGACCATCGCTTGGGGCTTCTTCCTCTTGTTCTTTTACCGTCTACCTTGCCCGTGATTAGAAGTTTTTCTAGATTATCGTCTTCTCTTCTTGCAATGTGGCCAAAGTATTGCAGAATTCGGGCAAAGCAGACGGTAGAGAGTCTTTGCTCCCTGGTCAGCTTAAGCTCTTCGAGCACAGAAATGTTAGTACGTCGTGCGGTCCAAGGGATTCTGAGCAAACGACGCCAGCGCCTTAAAACAACAACAAAATCAATATGAAAGTGCGCGTCGAACATGACCATAACGTCAAGATTAATTAATTATAAGACGATTATCCTAGGTTTATTTAATTAACATACCGTTTGGCTTATTGCACCGTCTATATGTCAATGATGTCAGTTGTTTTTAAACTGGCAAAAAATAGAACCTTTTTAGATCGGATGTTAGTAATAGTCGAGAACTGGTCCAAACCGCATCTAACTAGACTTGTACATACTCATACTACTATAAAATGCAACTTGCTTTCTATGTTGGCTGTTTTAGAACCAGAGACATTAAATACATAATAATATATGAGTAACAACACAGAAAAAGATCTCAAACAGTATGAGAATTAATACTACATCAATCTGGACAATAGGAATGGAAAAATACTTTATTATTATTAGATTTTTTATGGGGTGTAAATAACCTTAAAATCTATTTTCAAATATCGTGTTCGAATTTTCGCACGGAAACACTGCAGTAGCAAAAGGCCGGATGACGTCACGTAATAGTAAATAAACAACTAATTTACGACACTAACATAACTATATGATTTTATAAAAGTAGGTTCCAATTTGTTTATTTTCTTTAACTTTGTGGTAAAATACTCGGTTGAACAACTTTAATTTACAAGCTTGAATTGTAGGCGGAATGATGGTAGTAATTTGCCCAGTCTGCCGGACGGGGAAGTATCCACCGTTCGTGCCGATAAACACAGTAAAGTGTATCCACACGTTTCGGGATCAGGCTCGAATTGCCGTCATGCCCAGTCAAGCTGGGATAGTGTTAGGGACTGATGTCAGTCATGAGAATCTAATTCCATTTGCTAACATTCATGGACCTTGTGCGCCACTTACCAGCAAGTGGGCGCAAGGTCACATGTCGAGCTAGTATATAAAAAAAAAAAACATATTTACTTGTGTGACAGTTTGCAATATTTATTATTAAAATATAATTAATAATAATAATAATAAATATTTCAGACAGGTCACACAGCGCCATCTAATTTCCGTGGTAAGCGGTGAGCTTGTGTTACGGAAACTAGATGGTTGATAAACTACATATTATACTTTTTTTTTGGTAATATATACATATTATACATATAAACACCCAGACCGAGACAAATTATACAATGTACAACTTGCCCCCGGTGGGAATCGAACCCACGACCTCCCGAGTTCACGGCAACGTTTGTTACCACTAGACCACGGAGGCGCATTAGATGGAGATAGTCTAATTCTCCTTTTCGACTGAACTGAACCGATTTTTTTGACGGAAATTATTGGTTGTGAGGTATAAGACGTCAAAATCTAAATATGACATGTGATCCTACAGCCACCTGAAAGTTTTTTCGCTGAAACAGCTAGTTAAACATATAACAAAAAGCTCATTTCAGCTATTTCTGAACTACGAGTACATCTACAACTGTGCATATTTCTAAATAATCCATGCTCGAAGCTATTAGAATAATGACTCGATCGATCTTATCGCGTGTCAAAACTTTAGTAAATAAGTTCCTTCAATAACTTTTGTCACTGAATCGAGGCGTGCAATGCATGACTATGGAAACCCAACCCATTCGCTTGCTAAGGTAACTGCACCAGTGTTCGACCCTTTCACTAAATCTGTATAAAAACTTGATATCAAAATATTTGTGATGGTCTTTGTCATTTTGTCTTGCTATGATCAGTTATGTATTTTATGTAAAGTTGTATTCCTAAATTAAAATATTTATAACAGATAAAAAAAATAGTTCTGTTCTTATTTGTCAAATATAAAATGTCATTAAATAAAGCGAGGCAATAATTTTATTATATAGTAAGAAGGTATTTTTTTACAAGCCCTAAAGGTTATATGAGAATTATTAGAACTCCACTTATGACTCTCAACACCCAACTCTTAATGTCATGCTAAAAAACTTTAATGTTTTCGTCAACATTTATCGAGCTCTTCTTACATGCCCTTTTGTTACGAAGGCTTTTTAATGCACCTTCAGCCAGTGTATTATTTATTTGAACGTTCAGCCAGGGCCTTTTTACCCTCAACTTTCGCATTATATATATGTTTATTCGCTCATCCTTTCAACATGCCCGAGCCATCGTAGCATGCCTTTCTTTATTTTTGTCCCTATGCTTTCTTTTATACTTTCCATTTTCCGTATTTCGACGTTATGTATGCGGTCCGTCAAAATATATTGCATATCCGACGCAACGATCTTATTTCTACTGCATTAACCCTACTCTCATGCGTATTCTGACATATTCACTTGTTGTTGGTACTAACA
The DNA here is from genome assembly GCA_910589645.1 of Tinea semifulvella. Classification (NCBI taxonomy): domain Eukaryota; kingdom Metazoa; phylum Arthropoda; class Insecta; order Lepidoptera; family Tineidae; genus Tinea; species Tinea semifulvella. The sequence continues at coordinate 11,394,155 of OU342592.1, read as the reverse complement.
TGGCATTGTGTATGGCGAGCCGAGCTTTGTCACTGACATTTCGACTGGCGATTAGTGACCCTAGGGCACTAATAAAATAATACTATTTCCCGCGCGTTCACTCTTCTTTCAACATCCCTATTATACTTCCCATCGGCAGTGAAAACACTGCCCAGATATATAATTTAATTTACTTGTTCTAGAGTTTGATTATCAATTTTTATCGTCACGTTTGTCATTCTTGTTCTTTCAAACACTAGTACCTTGGTATTCAAACGGAGTCCTTTTTCTGCACAATTTATTTCTGTGACTAGTGATTGCAGTTGTCGTTGCAGTTGAAATAGATGTACGTACCTAGTTATAAAAAATGTACAATAAAAATAAATAAAAATCTAATCCTTGTGCTATACTAATCTGTCATTTATTACTCACATGAAACAAACACAAAACATATTTGATTATTCGGCTGAGAGAAGTTTCATGGTAACTGTCTCAAAGCAGGTAGTGTTACCTTATAGTAACTTAAAATGTGGCAACAAGCTCGCGCGAAACGGGTTATTGACCCGACCTTTTGTCACAAAACTTGTGGGAGATGTCCCAGGCCTGTCTCTAACCGAATATTAAAAAAAACAATCGGCCATCGCACTGCGTTTTTTATTTAAATATTTCCGATTTGCATACGTTTCTGGTTTTTTATTCTTTTTTTGTGTTTTGCAACACCTTTGCCGCTGAATGCTGTCGTAACCTAATGGTATGGAAAGCAGACCAAAAATTCAAAGCTTCTAACCCCGGTATGTAGCAACAAGAAATGTGCCTATTTTACGTACATTTGTCATAGAATTACCCACAGTCTTAACAATAAAAGTAACGAAACTACTATTAACATTTTTTTTTATCATAAGTACAAAAATAACCCAAAATGGATGATGTCATTTGTGTCACCATACTAATCAAATAATTGCTTTAATTAATTAATATTCTAATTAGGTAATTCTCGTTAATGTCTTTTCTACAACTATAAATTTCTATGACTGCATTTATCCATTAAAATTCTGTACTCTAATCGCAATCAGAAAATCTTTACATCTATAAATTTATCGCCCACGTATTAAACATAACTGTAATCATCGGAATACAAGTACAGTTTTGAAGTTACTTGTAAAGTACCTACAAACTTAAATAATAATTTAATATAAAACTTTGACACAGAGATATATAAAGATTTTAATAAAGACATTCATAACATTGTTAATAACAAATTATTTAAAAATAATATAATTCGTTTTTCTACAAAAAAATACCTACTTTTAATAATAAAAAAGTAAGGTATACGACTATATTTCTTTCGTTGTGGTGATAAACCTTGCATTAAAGAAGCGGATTCACATTTAGTCAACTTTACTATAGTCCCATCATGACAAGTGGCAAGCTTGTCGCTGTCTCTAGCGTACCAAACTCGAGAAATACCACAAATAAATTAAATTATTATAAGCCTGGGTTGCACCAAAGCGAAGTTTCAGCTGACGGCTCACCTTTGTTTGCCTCCATTTTTACCTGTAATCGTTACAATTACTAAGACTTCACCTCGATCCTTGGCGCCGCATCAGACTGGAAAATTCTCATGGATACATTTGAACACCATAGGATCCCAGATGAACTAGCTATAGCCAGCCTATAGGCCGGACATCTTAGTGTTTTCTCGAAACTTAAAAATAGTTATTCTTATTGAACTTACCGTTTTGTGGGAATCAAATATTCCAAAAGACCACAACATGAAGTCGAATAAATATTATGATCTCACAGAAGAAATGATCAGAAACGAGTTCAAGACTCAGCTTTACGCAGTGGAAGTTGGTGCGAGAGGAGTTCCAGCAAAATCTTTGCATCACTTACTGAAAGAATTAGGCCTAAGCAGGTCTGCCGTCAATACATTTATGGAACGAGCTTCCAAGACGGCATTAACGGAATCATACAGTATTTGGTTGAGTAGGGAGAGAAGTGGATGGTGAGCGTATTATCGCGCAATAAAATAAAAAAGGGAGGCCTCCTTTTCTTAAACCAGCCTATTGTCGGTCGCAAGCCCGAGACACTCTTACCCACACACGATGGACCCGGCACCCGCACGGTGAATCCATGGAATGCTTATAAATTTGTCTTTTTAGTGTAAGCCGGGCTAAGTATTACAATGTCAATTAAATACACATTTCTACCTACATTGAAACAGAAAATTTTACTAGCTTGCAAAAATTTCCACGATCATAAAATTAATTACATTTCCTATTAAAATGTAATTTACTTTACACCTCACTAATTATGTGTAAAATTTCTCTCAATCATTCCGCTAAAATAACGGCACAACGTTAAAACGTTACATTTTCACTGCAATCTTACTTAAAAGTAAAAAAAAAAATGCGTTATTTTCCTCTCTGCCTGATGGTTGTAATGACACAGATGCTGCGTGGGCTACTTGGGAATTGTGTAATAAAATTATAAAGTGAAACTCAGATTTACTTGTTATATTTCTATTAACCTATATTCATCACAACCCCTAGAACATGAAGTCCTAGACCAGAAATTTCTGGAGCATTTGGCCTACACGGTGATGTTGTAAATCTAAAAAAATATAAATAAATAATATATATATATATTTTAACTACATATGGTTAGTATTAAAAAATAAACTGATTGGTACATGATGGGGGTTTGAACCGACCTTTGTAGGATTTTAAGGAAAGCGTTCTTACAACCGGGCTACCATCGCTGTCACCTACATATGTATGTGATTTGTTTTTCATGTTTTATACTATCATATGTAACCTCGTGCTAACCTGATAAAGAGTAAGCGAGACACAAGTACCAAAAATCAGCAACAGACATATTAATATTAACTATGTTTATTTTAGTATATACTGCTTTAAATACAAGCTAATTAAATTAATTTATTATTTGACATGTGCTTTTACATGCACAAACAGCCTCCGAGGTACAGCGATATTTCTTGAGTTTGGTACGCTAGAGTCATCAAGCTTGCCACTTGTCGTGACAGGCCTATAGTAAAGTTGGCTTAATGTGAATCTACTTTAAATAGCGTGGTTTCTGGACACCCCGAAAGGGTCGTGTTGATACTATACATTAAGAATTATTTATTAATACAAAATTGTACAAAATATTTATAACAGTCAAAAAATCTCTTTAAAATCTTTACCAACGAAAATTTATTGATTAAGAACACTGGCTGCAATCACACGTTGCACTGCTAATAATCCATAGCAAATAATAATTCAATATTTTATTTTAAAAAGCGCAAACTGCAATAATATCCTATACCACCTGCAGAATAAAGAAATAGAATTTAATTGACATAAGTCCGCACGACTATCTACCTAATTATTGTAGGTAATGTAGACAATGATATGTACATTGTAATTTTAATAAAATAGTAGATCTACTAATAGAGCTTTTGATATATTGACGTGGTTAAGAAAGAAAATCCTAAATTGACGTATAGAAGAAGAAGTCGCCAGTGGTGGTTGCATAAGACCGCGTTCAGTGGCTTCAGACTTGGGAGAGACCTATATCCATCAGTGGTGAGACACAGGCTGTTATTGCTTCCACCATAACCATTGTAATAAAGAGATGGCTTTTCCATTTGATATCCTATCCTAACCGCAAAATATTGGTCCCACACTAGTGAACCCTTTTACTCGAAGCGTAACCTGAGATTAAGGACTTTACTTCCTGTCGCTTCTATGGTTCTTTTGTTCCCCTTACTTACACATACATTAATTAGACCATGCGAAGAACACCGCTAAGTTAAGAGTGCCTTAAAGTTAACAGCCTATAGTTTATTTTTATTCATACATATTATGTATATCTAATAGCTTTATCAAATAAACATTGATGGTTTTGCTAATGTCAACTGTGTAAAAGCATTGCACCCCAAAGAAACATAAGATAACGTCGCAATAAGGGAAACATCGCAAAAGCTTAATAACGTTAGATATATTATAAATATCATTACATAAAAATAAATGGAGAAACATCAAATGAAACAGCACAAACTTATATCTTTCAATTCCTTTAATTATTTTAAAAGCCATGGTGTCGAGTCGAGATGTAGATTCAAAGGAACGAGAATAGACTGGATTAGAAATAGTTGCTAGGCTAGCTCATGAACTGCAAACATCACGAACTGCTAACAAAAGTTTGTGCAATCCTAGTCTAGACCAAGAATAATTTTAGTCTAAACTAATAAAACCTTGAATAAAGCTCATAGTCATGGTTGTTCGTGCTAAAATTTATTTAGACAAACTTACACCAAATAATATAAAACATAATAAGCAGAAAATCGTGCATAGCGATACAATCTTCGTTACCTCGTTTCTCATTTTAAGATGAAGATGTTACTCTTGAAATTAATTCAAATCCAATACAACACAATAATTCATAAAGTAGAACAGAATGCAACCCAGAGTTATCTATTTTTTTTATACAAAGTGAACTTGTGTTGTTTATTTAAAAAAACGAAACTAAACGTTTTGTTTCAAAACTGTAATTAAATCGTGATAAATCGAATCACAAGTTAGCCACGGTCAAATTCCGACGCAAGAAATAGCGAAGAATCACAAATGAATAACATTTTGGTTGTTCCAAAAAAAATGCGTTATCTTCTATGGAATAACTGTAATTGAGGTCTGGCACCACGTAGCGTATCGTTGCCATCAATGGTATAACATGACAATGCTATATTTTGTGACTGACAGGCAATGACCTCGCGGTGCGATTCCAAGCAATACGAAGACCCTAAACACTCCATCAATCTTTTGTTTTTATTTAGTCATTAACTCTTTATTGTCTGTCGTAGTTGTCAATTATAAGGCTGTAAGAATTTGCGGTGTAATTTGTAACACTCTATTTGTTACAACTTTAGATTTTTTGTTTATAGTTTGTTAAGCGAGTAGACTCATTCATTCCTAATTCTGCTTGAAATGCACTTGTGCTTTGAATTCACGCTTTTTGCAATGTTATTTTAAAGAGTTCCTCTCCTCAATCAAACGAACAATCAAATCTTGAAAGCATTGCGAAATGCGAGACGCAACTGAAGCTGTGAGCATTTATCCCGCAGATGTTAAAGTTTTGGTCTGCAAACAAATTGTCCAAGAACTGTTGTGACTTTTTTCTTGGTTAGTTGGTGTTTAATAACCACCGCATTAGTTCGCCAGGTATACATAGATAAGCTAAGATATTGCAAGATGCAAAAAAGTAACTAGTCCTTTTTAGACGCAATCTGGTTGTCTTCGTGCCACGGAAACTGCTATTACGGCTATCGAGACGTTTGATCAATCACAAGTGGAGCATCGTGATCCAAGGGCCAATTTCATGTTGCCCCATGCCAAGATCGTAATCGCCTTCTTTAAAATGTATAGCAGCACCTATTAGGTCAAATAAGATATTAATTAGTTGATTAGTTACTTAGGAGCTATAAAATCACGACGTAGCTAAATCTTTGCAGATTAGATTTTTATGGGTCGTAAAGTTCTGTTTTTCTTACCGTGGTTTTTTACCTAAGCTATTTCATTACATTGTAAATGTACCACTTTGCTATCATCGTTGTTTTCTATTATTATTAAGTGATATTCTGTTGGAAACTGTTTGCTTCATCGATTAATAATGCCCTATATAAAATACTTAGTTTACACGATTTAAATTGCAAAGGTGTATCGGTGCATGTTTTACGACGTATTGTTTTCCTGTAACACTATGCTAAGTTTATGACTTAGTTCATATCTTTACAGTTAGTTGAAAGATTGTTCCAGTTCCAGTATTGAACGATTTCTGACACAAGTTATTTAATGTAAAATCATATAGATCTAGGAAATCGTTTTCTGAATCAAATCTACGTTGACCACGTGGGCAGTTTCAAATAGATATGCTGTTAAAATCATAAAAATACACTCTATTTACCTTTACAACAACTTCAATAGAACTGTATATGATATTCTAAAGTCTAATGCTCCGAAAAGCTTGGTCATTGTGTAAGCAAGTCTTTATTCTATCTCTTTATACTGGTTCTCACGAAGACGTACTAGGTTGTATTTCTATATGTTTGTAGGTTACCTTTCCCGATTGTTCGCTGTTGAATTCTTAATTTCCAATTCTATGTTGCTGTTCTGTTACATTTCTGGTTGTGGATTGGTTTCACGACTTAAATACAGTTAGGTTTGTTTCCGCTTCAAATGCAATTAATAGACCTTTCTTGTGATGGAAATAAAATTAAAGGCTTTCTAATAATTGAATTGATTCTAGATTTGTTTATTTAATAGCATTTATGTAATAGGCCATTGTTATTTTATTGATTGTTCATTTCTTCAGTACAATGCGTTGGTAAACATGCTTGGTTTTTATTCATCTTGTTTGCCGCAATACAAATCTGTTAAAACGTTAAATTACATTAAACTTTTATTTCTTTAACAACTATTTGGAAATCGTAATATTCTTGTTTTTGAAATTCGTCTTACAATAGTCTCATAAACCTTTTTAGCTCTTAATACAAACCTAATTACTTTATCTCTCTGACTAGTTTTGCAATACTATGCACCTAGTCATTGCAGCGGGTCACGGTTCGGTGACTCCTTCCATATAGGTCACCTTACCACCAATTGACACGTGACTTGTCGTTATGTGACTCACAAGCATTAATGTGTTTCGCAAATGATTCATTATTGTTTACGACTGTCTTCTGTAAACTTTCGCTTTTCCACTTTTTACGTGATTTTGGAAGTTCGTGCTTTTGTTATCTCGACGACGATCGCACTTTAAACATTTTTGACAGTCCATTACGTTTTGTTAGTGTATTCTGACTACACAAGTGTAATGAGATAAATATAACTCATTCGGCCGATCGACAATGAGATATTAACTTACCCTTCCGATTCTCTAGATTTTGTAATAATCATAATAATATGGTTTAGAAAGTATAAAATGTGTTTCAGGATCACGTATTTAGTATTCAATTGTTACTTCAATTAGAACCTTAATGTATAATTTTATCTACGATAGCAGATGTCTATTCACCAAATAAGATAAGTTTATACTATGTAACTTTTTATTTCTTTAAATTCTAGTTTGTTTCTTTACTTAGAATGTTTGTTTAGGTGTGCCCTAGTTTGATATGGTATGGTTTCTTCCTTTATGCCAATAATTCCCTTGTTCTTTTACTTTTTTACAATATTTATCATGATAATAATTACATAAATTCGTCTTTATAATATCTGTCCTAAAATATTTAAGATGATTGTTCTTCATCGTCATCGACCTGTGTCCTTTCGACTACTGGATTCTTCGCTAAAGCTCGCCATAGCACCCGATCTTTTGCCATCTTTATACAACTACCATCTTAGACATTATTTGCATAGTACGTGGTTTCCTTTTTTTCCACCAAATCATTCTTACTATTTCTTACATAAATCTGAAATAGTTTTTGTTATTAGACTTTGGCAGTTGTTTAAGTAGTTATTCTTTTTAGCAAATTATCGTCAATATGTGAGAAAATTAATAACTAGGCTAATCTGTGAAACCTTTCGAAGTCACCTATAAACCTAATTGCTTTAACAGTTAGGACGAGTAGTTTTACAGTACGTTACTGTTTAAACATTAAAAGCATTTCTGCACTGCGAGTATCGTCAACCCATAATATCCTATTGCTGAGCCCCGTGTTCTCTCTCCTAAATTATATTAGGCCACGCCATAATTCATTCGCTGGTTTGAAAGTCATCAAAATATCTTTATCCGCGTAAACTTATTACAGGCATTTGTGACACAGAAAGACTAAGCAGCATAGCGGTCCAATTAGTAACTTGTTAGCAGAATACTAGCAGCTTAGCTGAGGCCTGGATTAGTCGAATTGACACTATTATCAACGATATAGTTAACGACAGCTGTAACGTACTGTGAATCAACCTATCTCTAATCTTATTTTCAATTGTCTATATTAGCTATATAATTAGCGCGTTCACATAAAGTCGCCAATGAGTCTTCTTAACATACACACTGTGATTTGAAATGATTTATTTTGCGCAGTTAGTAAGTTCTCTAGCCTAGTAAACTAGCAACGCAACATATTATAATTATGCAGTCACGTTTTATTACTGTCAAATGCATAAAAATCTAGGTCAATAGTCAGACAAACGGCAACAATAACGAAATTTATGAATAATCTATGCATGCTATTGTACAATCGTTTAATCCTAAATCTATAGTGAATTTATTCCGTTGAATCAAAGAGCCCTTTGGGAACTTTTTTATGCATCTTTAACAATTACGAGTATCAGAATCTTGAATTGCACGATTTCGTGAATTTTGTACACGACGTGTGCGATAGTTTCGTCTCCATTTTCAAATACAAATTGTTTATTAACTAAATAGTGGGCCGTTATGGTAAACCCTGTCTCTTGCATGAGTAATAATTAAGTTTTTTAAATTCGATACGTTAAAGAGTCACTTTATATGCAACTATACCTTTTGGTGTGCTTTATCTATTTAGTTGTTTATTGCTAAAGCTAGTGATTTTTCCACATTTGTCTTTCTTGTACTCTGCAAATTTACCTAGACTGCAGTCTCTAATAAACCGCGATAACTTTATTAGAATCAATCAATCATCGACAAAAATTTTGCTAATTTATTCGTAGAAAAATATTTACAAAATATATAATAATAATTACATACTACTTAAATAAAATAAAATAAATATAACTAAATCTAATAAAAAATAAATTATAACTAAAAATGTCCCATTAAAGATAGTCCCAAGAAGACTGGGAACATTTCCCCTCTAATAATTGGCAGAAATAATTGCCGCGTTCCTGTCTCCAGATTTCTCCGTCAACCGTTTACACTCCTTGGCTTAAGCTTGGCTAAGGGACCTCATAGTCACATTATCTCGACCCCAAAACCTGTACCGTGGGGACAGCCACGCTGGACGAGGTTGCCTGGATGTGAGATGGGGCTAATGTGTATTCCACACCAGATATCTGCCAAGTTTCCACGGCCCAACGGTCATGTCATCGGGTCTCTTGCCATCGCTAGAGCCCAGGGTTCTAGGATAGCGAGTACTCCAGCAGTGACAAGAGCCCTACGGATGATGTCGTTGAGAGCACTCAAATTCTGACTGAAGATAAACTGTACTTCGGTACTAATTTGTGTTTTTTTTTACTACATTTTTTTTCCTTTTTTGTCCCGTCTATGTGCAAATTTATCTTCGTATGCAAGACTAAATAACTCATTGTTATCTTAAACTATCACTTTCTACTAAAGAATGTCAAATATTACATAATTGAGGTCTTTACCTAAACCGGATTGTGACACTCTTTACAGCCAATATATTGATGGTGTTTGTTCACGAGTTGTGTGTTATTGCATAACGGTATCTATGGTTTATGATGACGACAGTTCTAGTTTCATCGATCTTTGCTAAAAGTAGTGTAAGTTGGTTTAGAATTAGAGCCAATTAGTTGTCGAATTGTAAAGATAATTATAATTAATAAAATACACACATCAACACTGTCTAGGGATATTTTGGATATACTCAAAATCTATAAAAAATAACATACAACATGTATGTATTTTTATAAATCCCATTTATCAGATTACAATCCAGAATAAAAGAAAACTATATTTTTTGCGTAAACAAATTTTTATTTAAATAAAGAAAAAAACGTGAAATAATGGTAAAACTAACAATGAATGTGTTTCTCAAGAAAAAGTGAAAAATAAGGAAAAATTATTCTGTTTTTAACAGTTATGTGAAAAATTAGTAGTCAGTAAAGTTAATAACGGTCCTGCAACGGGTTTTCATGCTTTGGAGTAAGTTATCTAAATCTTGCTGCGGTATATTGTCCCAGGTCCGGCTAAGATGCAAAAAAAGTTGCTCTTCCGTCGCAATGTTTGCAGGGAAATTCCTCAGAGCCCTTCTTTGGAGCATGTCCCACGCGTATTCTATGGGGTTTAGGTCAGGCGATTGAGCGGGCCAGCCTAAGACCGATATGTCGTGCTCCTGCAACCAGCTCGTCACCACTCTCGCTGTGTGCGGACGGGCGTTATCGTGCATGAGCGTGAATTCGTGGCCCATTTGTAGTCGATGGGGGTAGATTATTGGTACTAGCACCTCGTTACGGTATTTTTCAGTTGTCATGGTGTTTCTGATCCAAACGAGGTCTGTTCTTCCACCAACACGAATTCCCGCCCAAACCATAATTGACAGACATATATAATAGACAGTGTTGTTGTGTGTATTAACAGAATACTGGAAATGGCTTTATGTTTATAAATTCTAAATACGAGTAAGGGGTGGTGGGTTGATTGTAAGAACGCCTTCCTTAAAATCCTACAAATGACGCTTCAAAATCGCAGCATCAAATCATAGCGCAACATCTGGTTTACACTGTCTGTTCCAGTGGCATCATTTCATTGTTAAGTCTAAATATTTTTTTTTGTTTACAGTAGACAACCCCAACTACGTCCAAGGATATTTTAGCCCATGGCGGGTTTGCAAGAAGATGCTCTACAATCGAGAAAAATGTGGAAGAGACGTCTCCAAATTCCGGCCTATAAGTGAGTATAACTTTGATAATATTTTTTTTTTAATTTTTGATTTATAATCGACACACTTTAACGGTCTGTACTTTTTATATACGCGGGATGGACGTGTGGTATGTATATGACGTCATCGTCTGAGCATCGATACGAGCAAAGCATTCATTCATTGCTTTGGTGCTCGAACAAACAACACGTATTTTTAACTGCTCTGTACTTATCAGTGGTTCTCAACAAACTATTTTAAATTTAAATCATTAAATTTTTGGAACAATGTTCAAGTGCCCGATTTGTGTTTCCTTGTTTACTGATGGCGCTGAATGTGCCGCATGCAAAAAGAAGTTTGACTTTGTCTGTGCCGGTATTTCCGAAGGTAACTTCCGTAAGCTTGGTGATGAACGTCGCAAAACCTGGAAGTGTGCTCAATGTAAAAATCCGACAATACATAAAAGTGCTGTAACATTGGAAACACTTATGCAGGAGATTCAAACTATTAAGGCTCAGCTTACTGACATTCCCGCTATCAGGAGTGATATGGACGCAATGAGATCTGACATGAAGGATTTGAGACTCAGTTTAACCCAAGTGTCCAATGATATGTCAATGGTGACTACTACTGTCAGTAAATTACAAGACGATATGTTGGCCCTAGAAACAAGAATCTACAAAGTGGAAGAACTGTCAATGGACATCGGTACCTATCGTGATGCCCTCCTTAAAGCTACGGATGGTCAAAATGATCGTGAGCAATGGGCTAGGATTAACAATGTCGAAATTAAGGGTGTTCCCTACCAGAAGGATGAAAATCTCCTCAATGTAGTTAGCACTATTGGAAACCAAATCGATTTTCCGATCGATTCTAAACAAATTAATTTTGTATCTCGGGTCGCGACTAGAGGGTCTCAAACTTCCAAGTCCATAATAGTATGTTTCATAAGTAGATTGACTAAGGGTGAATTCATATCTGCGGCGAAAAATTATAAGTCACTATCTTCTAAGGACCTGGGCTTTCAGAATAATGAACGTGTCTTCATAAACGAACATTTGACGGCTTACAATAAATCGTTACTTTCAAAGTCTAAGGAAGCGGCTAAGGAGCGGGGGTTCCAGTATGTTTGGGTTCGTCAGGGGAAGATAAAGGCAAGGAAAGGACCAACATCCCCCATTATAGATATCCGTACAGACAAGGATTTAAAGAAGATTGTTTAATTCTATATATCTGTTTAACGTATATTCTATTAATTGATATGTATCGTATAATTATTTTTATATTAATATTATTTTTTAGTTTGAGAACCTTTGGTGGTTTATTGCCCCTTTTGTATGTCAGCCGTCCGAGCTCTTTGTATTGCGTCGGTTTTTATGAATGGATCTATTCAATTTGTCTGCTTGCTTGTGCCACTTGTTTACACTTTAATGAACTACCCACATTAATATTTTACCTAAAAATATTAATTACAATGCATTTTATTACTGTTATTTACAGAACTAAACTGTATAAAACATTATTTTGTGTGAACGTACTCCTTTTACCTGTTCAACTAATTGTAAGCTACTTTTTGAAACGTACAAGCTATCTATTTGTTATTTTATTAATACGGAGATTAATTATTTCATATAATTTTCTATTTACTATACCTAATATTTATTTATACCTACTTTTGATAATTAAAAAACATATACTCTTTAATGAATAGTAAGCTTACGTTTTACTATCAAAATGTACAAGGGCTAAGAACTAAGTCTCATACTTTTCGCCGTAATTTGCTATTAAATATATTTGACGTGATATGTTTAACAGAGACATGGTTAATTGACGGCATTAAAGATGAAGAATTTTTTGATGACCGATACATTGTTTACCGTCGGGATCGTAACTACGCGGCGACGGGCCAGGCCTATGGTGGCGGGGTGCTGATTGCGGTCCGTCGTCAGCTGGCGGCCGCGGAAAGATGTGAGTGGCACTCTTCTGCGGAAGACCTGTGGGTCACGCTCTCACTGCGATGCTTCAAGCCTCGTGCTGAGTATAAATTGAACGTGTGTGTATTATACTTGTGTAATCAAGCTTTAGGATATTCTTTTGCTAATCAGCTTAGTAATTTTGGAAATAAGCTATTATCCATTATCAGTTCCTTACCATCGGACAAATATGTAGTGGTGGGTGATTTTAACTTACCTAATGTTACCTGGTCTGAATGTAGCGATCGCTCGCTGTCTCCCTCCAATATAGTGGGTCCATTCCAAACAGAGTTTTTTGACCTAATCCATACGTGCAACCTTAATCAATTTAATAACATTTACAATTGCAACAGTAGAATACTGGACTTATTATTTTCTAATAATGAAATACTAATAAATCCCTGTCCTGATCCTTTAGTGCCCGCCAATATGCACCATCCTGCACTTATTTTTGAATCGACACAAGTATTATATGACTGTCTCAAAGTTGCGCCCAAGTTGTCGTATTTTTATCACAAAGCCGACTATGATACTATTTCACAAAAACTAAATGATGTTGATTGGCATTTTCAGTTTGGGAATAAATCATTTGAAAATTCTGTAAATTACTTTTATAACCAATTGTATGATTTGCGTAATGAATATGTCCCGAATAAGAAATGCAATAATAATAATTTTCCTTGTTGGTACAGTAACGCTTTGAAAAAGATGCTTAAAGAGAAATATAAATATCATCGAAGGTTTAAGGTGTATGGGAATCGGTCTGATAAACGCTCTTTTGATCTGCTGAGAGAAAGAGCCAGAGAATTGGAAAAGCAACTATATAAGGACTATATTAAACGCGTTGTGAGTGGTATTGCAGACAACCCCAAAGTATTTTGGTCATTTATTAAACAAAGGAACAAGTCATCCTCTATACCTTCCACAATGCACTATGGCTCACAGTCTGCGTCCACAGGTATGGAAGTGTGCAATTTGTTTTCCAATTACTTTCACACTACTTTTTTGTCAGGCTCACAAGGTGGTGCCGATACCAACCCTTCTACTTTGGCTGCAATTAATCCAAATTTAATTGGCATTGGCAATATTAAAATATTAGCATCTGAAGTGTACAAACTACTAAATAAGATTGACATAAATAAATCAGCTGGTCCTGACGGGATCCCTCCGCTGTTTATTAGGTCTTGTGCCAAAAGTTTGACATTACCATTAACTTTGCTCTTTCGACGTTCTTTGGCTGAGGGTTCTGTTCCAGGAGTTTGGAAATCTGCTTTTGTGACGCCTATTCATAAACAAGGTCCTAAAAATATTGTCGCTAACTATAGACCAATCTCGAAACTCTGTCTTTTTGCTAAAATATTAGAGAGGTTGGTCTACACTCAAACATACTTTGCACTTAAGCATTCCTTTAGCGATTATCAACATGGCTTTCTCAAGGGCAGATCTACTGTCACAAATCTCTTGCTATCTAACGAATTCATAACTACTAGCATGGAGGGGGGTGGCCAGGTAGATATTATTTATACCGACTATAGCAAGGCATTTGACAGAATTGACCATCAAATCTTACTAAATAAATTAATGAGCGCTGGCATACATGGTAACCTGTTTCGATGGTTTAGTTCGTATGTTACCAATCGGTCCCAAGCTGTTGCTACATGTGGTTTTCTGTCGGACTGGTCACCTATTCCCTCGGGAGTCCCGCAAGGATCTCTACTGGGTCCGCTCCTCTTCATCCTCTTTATTCAAGATATTGATACCTGTTTTCATCATTCTATGATACTTCTATTTGCAGATGACATGAAAATCTTGAAATCTATCCATAGTTCTGCGGACTCCCAAGAGCTTCAGTCTGATCTCTTGCGCCTAGATAGGTACTGTGATGCGAATAAGTTGGATCTTAATGTTGGCAAGTGCAAGGTAATATCTTTCACTCGTAAACCAATACCTCTAATGTTTACTTATTATGTAAAGGGCTTACAACTTTCTAGAACGAACGAGATTAGGGACCTCGGCATAATTCTCGATAGTAAGCTACTCTTCCAGTCTCATATCGATCACATAGTTGCTAAGGCATCTAAGGCGCTGGGATTTCTAATTAGACAGGGACGTACGTTTGAAAATGTCAAGACTCTAAAGATACTTTATTGCACACTTGTACGTAGCCACCTTGAATACGCATCTCAGGTGTGGAACCCAAAGTATAAAATTTACTCATCTCGTATTGAATCTATTCAAAGGCGATTCCTTCGATACATTTGTCGTAAGACTCGTCAGAACTACCTAAGTTACGAAGACAAATGTAAACGGCATCACCTTTTGCCTCTCTCCGAACGTCGCACTATCACAGACGTGTCATACCTGTTCTCGATAGTTACCTCCAGGATTGACTGCCCCAGTCTTCTTAATCTCTGTAAGCTGCAGGTTACGAAGTCGTCCAGAGAACGGAGATTATTTCTTGTCCCATTCTCCAAAACTAACTACCAACAGAATTCGTTCATAAGCAGGACATGCAGTTATGTTAATGATTATTGCAACGACTTGGATCCATTTATATTATCTCCGACAGCTACACGACGCATTCTTACAAAACGTTTCGCCAGTGGTTCTCATCAATAGTATTATATTTACATATATTGTAAATTTATTGTTTAGTTTATTTCATTTTCTATTTTATTGTTTTTATTAGGTATCTATGTATAATTGTTTTTAATTTTTTTTTTTTTTAGTTTTTTTTTTTTTTTTTGTTCTATGTTATGTAGTTTATTGTTCTTAGTTTTAAGTTTAGGTTAATTTTATTTGTGTTGTTATTGCAGCGAGCACCACCTAATTATGTAATTTTACCTATCGGTGGCAACTTGTCAATAGCCATACCCTACCCATATGTACTCTATATATATTTTATGTATCTAGCTGTAAGTTGTCCTTAAACAATAAATAAAAAAAAAAAAAAAAAAGCCGGGTTAAACTGCTAGTTAGTACAAAATTATTTTACAGATGCGAGATTTAACCTATTTTAAAATTGATTACCAAAAGCTTTTGAAGACTTGAAAAAATATCTAAATTTATATCCACTTCTGAGTTAATTAAGAGATTTCTTTAGATCAATTTCGATCTTGGCGGTTATCCAAACTAGAATTTGCGATGTTGTAACGAATTTCAGCGGCAGTCTAGCTTTAGTTTTTTTATTTAAAAACTTTATTGCACATAAGTACAAAGGGCTAACATAATATCGTTAGACATTCTCTGCCTGTTAACCTTAAGGACAATAAGAAAGTTTTAAGTGACAGGAGTAGGTGCACAAAATATAAAAAATAAAAATTATTGAAAAATGTACATTATTTACTATCATAGTAATATACCTATGTAAGTAAACATACATATACCTACATACAAATATTATATAATAAATACATACTAATAAAACTACGCAATGTAATAAATGTGATACAATAAATAGAAACAACTACACAATACTATCAAAAAGTAAGCTTTGTGTGTTTAAAATATCAAAATACCATTAAATTATTTTTAGTCAGTGACAAAGCCCGACTCGCCATACACACTGCAATGCTAGTACCAACACTTATGTATGGAAGCGAGACGTGGATATGTTAGAATACGCATGAGAGTAGAGTTAATGCAGTAGAGATGAGGTCGTTGCGTCGTATATGCGGCGTCACTTTGACGGACCGCATACGGATTGACGAAATACGCAAAAGAGTAGGTATTAAAGAAAGCATAGTGACAAAAATAAGGAAAGGCCTGCTTCGATGGTTCGGACATGTTGAAAGGATGAGTGAAGAGAGATTGACGAACCAGATATATAATGCGAAAGTCGTGGGTAAAAGAGGCCCTGGCAGACCAAGACTTACCTACAACGATCAAATAAATAAAATAATAGCTGAATGTGCGTTAAAAAGCCATCGAAATAAACGGGCATGTATAAAAACGTCTAAGAAGCGAAAGAGGTATGTCGTGATCGTGACAAGTGGCGCTCAATTGTCTTTGCCTACCCCGCAAGGGATTTGGCGTGAAGATATGTATGTATTCTTAAGAAATTAATTCTTTGGTCTAATAGCATACCATTGGTCTGGGATGCGACTTGAGTCGGTACGGGGTGCAACACATATTGACTGTACGAGCATTTGTCCAGGATATGCCACCGAAAAGGCAGCAAAATTTAAACACAATAAATATTCAAGTCTTTCAAATGTCTTTCCTTTCGTAATAGAAACATGGTGTTAAGAATTAAATGGTAGAAGTTTCTGAAGATAGTCGGTCTAAAAAATATTCAAAACAAAAACATCCTATAGCAGTGCAAATATGGGAATGCAGCCAGTGTTAGTACATCAAGTACAGGTTAGTTCTTAGAAAATGCCTAACCGGCATTAAACTCGCCAATGTACACTAATTTAAGTTTTTGTGCAACAAAGTATTTAAATAAATAATACTTTTTAATTTATTTAGTATTGGTAATGATGGTACACCGGATGCAGATCCCGGTTACTGGTGATGCGCAATGCTGCAGGACTACATCACATCTCACTCACTGTTAGGGTACACTTTTCTGTAGGTAGTGCAGCCGAGAATTATTTAATTAAGATTTTTTATTTTTTTTATTTAATATTGGATATAATATATATAAGTATATTTAAAAAAAATATATTTTCTGTATCTTTTAGTAGTATTTCTGTTTTTCTGCTTTTCTTTGACACCTAGGAATAAAGTATGTTTCCTAATTTGGCCAATGTATGTATAAACTCAATTATGTGCTAACCTTTATGTTCTGAAATGTGTTGTGGAAATGCATAAATAAATAAATAAAAATGAAAAATAAATAAAAATAAACTCTTTTTTGCACAAATTAACTTAAAAAGTAATGT
This sequence comes from Tinea semifulvella, assembly GCA_910589645.1. Classification (NCBI taxonomy): domain Eukaryota; kingdom Metazoa; phylum Arthropoda; class Insecta; order Lepidoptera; family Tineidae; genus Tinea; species Tinea semifulvella. The sequence goes on along the minus strand of OU342592.1, from coordinate 11,376,741 downwards.
ATAAGGACGAACTTAATGCCTTTCCGCATTTTATAACAGTTAACCTTTAGGAGTGTGACAGAGGATTGCGAGTGCATTAAAATTCTTAAACTACTACTTAACTACAATACTTAAAATAATTAAATACTTTACATAGAATAATTTACGAAATAAATATTATAATGCATAGGTACTTGTAGTTATCATGACAAATTATTTTGTGTGTGTGTGTGTGTGTGTGTGTGTGTGTGTGTGTATCATCATGACCGTTTCCCTTTCGGGGTAGTCAGAAACCACGCTTATAAAGAAGCGGTTTCATATTTAGCCAACTTTACTATAGGCCAATCATGACAAATGGCAAGCTCGTCGATGTCGCCAGCGTACCAAACTCGAGAAATATCACAAATAAATTAAATATTATTTAAATGTATTTATTTACATTATTAAATATTTTTGTGTCTCCACCAGGAATCGAACCCGGTACCTCCGAGTCTAAATCCACGGACTTAACCGCTAGACCACGGAGGCAGTATATAAATAAATAATACTTTTAATTTATTTATTTATAAACTCTTACAAATTATTCGTGACTTTAAAAGTAATGTACAAGGGCGAACTTAATGCCGGATTCTGGCATTTTATAACAGCTTACCTTTGGGAGTGTGCATAGGATTGCGAGTGCATTAAGATTGCTTAAACTACTACTTAACTACAATTACTTAAAAATAAATAAATACTTTACATACAATAAGTTATGAAGTATATACGTGTATTATAATGCATTGGTACTTGTAGTTATCATGACAAATTATTTTGTTTATTTAAAAAGTGAGCAATAAGTAGATTTTTAAACACATTTATTGAAGGCGTCCGTCTAACTCGTCTAGTCGTCTGGAAGCTTTTCCACTCACGAGCAACGGAAACAGCAAAAAGAATCTGAATATCTGTTAGAAGTGTGAGGGGAGATTTGGAGCTTTGATTCTCATACTGTTTGGCTTCTTGCCCCGTCTTGTTATATATTGAATCTCTTCTGGTATACTCCTATCTTCAACTCCCACGCTCTCGTTTGCTTGTCATTTCCGTAGATTAGCATTGTCCCCTTTTTTTTGCTTATTTGCTATGCTTAACATTTGGAATGTTTTAAACTATTTAACCTACTTCACAAAAATGAAGGGTCATATCTAACACAACATTTTATGCTTTTGTATGTGAATTGGATATACTTTAAAATTTTAAGGTAAAATACTTTTTTTGTTAAATTGCCTGTGCACTTTCAAGTCCTAATTGATAATTGCAATTTTTTCAGGACAAAGAAAAATTATTTTTTTAGAGATATATTTTAGTGAAAAAAACACTTCATTTTTTCCCTCATTTCGCCATATTTTTTCACCTTTATTTTTTTTCAATAATTAAGGAATTACCTCGCTAAAAATTTAAAATAAAAAATAAAAAGTTTAAATCCACGCACTTTACCGCTAAACCACGGCAACAGTTTTTTTTTTTAAATAACCAACCAATATTATTCCAAATTTAAATTATTCTCAAATCAAGAATTTTTCACTACTCGTAAATACCTTGTCAAAATAATACCTAATAATTTATGTATTATGCGTAATTTCAGAAGTCTGAAGGTCGCAATGTTATTGTCAATAATAATTACAAAAGTCTTACACGTCAGAAATACTTGAATAACATCAGCACGATATGTGACCTTGCGCCCACCTGATGGTAAGTGGCGCTGAAGGTCCATAAATGATAGCAACTGGAATCCGACACTTATGACTGGCATCAGTCCTTAAAACACTATGCCGGCATGACATAGCTTTTTCACACTTCGCTTGAAGGACTCCAGGTTATAGGAAAGTGGAAACACAAGAGGCTTGAAGAGTATGCGACAGATGTGTGAGTCCCCAAATTTATACGTACGCGAAGGTATGGTGACTACGGTGGGTGCATTTTCTGACCTGTGCGTGTGGTTCAGTTGCGGAATGGAGAGGAAGGAATTAGGTTATAGAGCTGTTCCGAGTACTCACCATAGTAGAACACGCTCAGATATGCTACATCTTGGCGAAGCTGCATGGATTTGACAGTTCCATATTATCCATAACTCGGTTGTTAGTAAAAAAAATACTTGACCAATGTTTACATAACTATCCAGAGCTAATCTGACCAAAACGGTCAGAAAACAGCAGAAATGAAGAAAAAAACTCTTTTTTCTAGGGTCTGTAATGATGAATTAGAGATTAGACTTACAGCCTTATCAGTTTTATCACATAAAGATTATTATAAAATAATAGTGGTAGTGTGTTAAATCTTGATTAATCATCGAGATAAAGCTTGGATCAACCCTGATAAGGGTATACATAAGAATTAAGCTGTTGAACAAACATTTAGGGCCGGTAACTGAATCCTTCCTTAGTGGCACTTCTTCGCTTAAATAGACGCGTTACCATACATTTTTTTAAAATTTTAGTTTATTTTATTTTCATTCATTAAAGCCCGTAGAAAACAGCGTTCTAGATCTGCACTATTAGAAATGGGCCTTCCAGAACTGTAATTTGTATTCTGGAGAATTTGGGTTTTCAGACGGGTTGGCGATAATCTGATGTTTTTTTTATTGACAATTTATTAACGAGACAAGTTAGTATTAGTGGGACCGGTACCGACGGCTTAACGTGCTCTCCGAGGCACGGGAACGGTGTTGTTCTACATGACTAATGTACGTAAAAAAATATATAGTTTTTATTGGTAAAGTACATGCCGGGACGAGGGTTTGAACCGACTATTGTAGGATTTTAATAAAAGCTTTCTTACAATCGAGTCACCACTGCTATTTAAGTATTTTTTTTTAAATATACTAATACCTAAATGGAAATAGCCGCATTTAAAACGGTTTTGGATATTGAACAATGAAAAATCAATAATTCTAACCCTTCAAAATGCACCCTATTAACTGACATCTAGCATTATAGAATTAATAATTTACTTCTTATACCGTATTTAATATAGCTTGATTCGTTGATAAACAGACATATAAATGTAGGCATACATATATATATATATATATATATATATATATATATATACTTTAGCAGCATTGAGCAAGCTATTCATATTTTAATATACCTTTGTAGGATTTTAATGAAATGAAATGAAATAATTTATTTGTCAGAAACATGGTAGGTACCTACAGGGATGTAAATTATTACATGTAATTATATCCCATTATATCCGGTGGTGACTCGGTTGTAAGAACGCGTTCCTTAAATCCTACAAAGGTCGGTTCAAACTCCCCCGGCATTTATTTATTTAATTAGGATCACCAACAAAGTACACATTGAATCCAATTCTATCAATAGAAGCAAACGGTAAAAAAAAACATTAGTGAATGGTACCCCAGTAACAGGTGACCACAACATGTCAATTATGACTACATTCAATTATGATACATTATATGTTTAAGAAATTTAAATAATAATATTAACAATATTTAAAAACTAAAAATAATGAGAACTATGACTAAAAGTAATACTTACAGTTACAGAGTTAAATGATAAAAGTATCTTAGGCATTTGCCAATGAGAAATACCGCCTCCGTGGTCTAGTGGTAACAAACGTTGCCGTAAACTCGGGAGGTCGTGGGTTCGATTCCCACCGGGGGCAAGTTGTACATTGTATAATTTGTCTCGGTCTGGGTGTTTATATGTATAATATGTATATATTCACAAAAAGAAAAAGTATAATATGTAGTTTATCAACGATCTAGTTTCCGTAACACAAGCCTCGTAGCTTACCACGGAAACTAGATGGCGCTGTGTGACCTGTCTGGAAATATTTATTTATTTATACACTTTTTTTACGTACATTTGTTATAGATTTACAACACCACCGTTCCCGTGATTTGGAGAGCACGTTTAGCCGTCGGTCTGGTTCCACTTATTAGTGGAATCGTTAATAAATCGTCTTAATCATATCCTTGCCAAGCCGTCTGGCTAGCGTGGCGAGTGTAGGCCAAATGCTCCAGATATATGTTCTGCAAGGCCCATCTCCAGCAGTGGAGGTCTAGGACGCTGTGTTCTAGGGGCTGTAATGATGATGATATCCCATGCTTCGCTATTTCTAGCATACACACATTTATTTAGTCACATCAAGTTTAGTGTCTAGGTATTCTTTTGTCGAACAAAAACATTAACCAGCATTTGTTTAACTTTTAATTTAAACAGTTTTAGTGGCAGCTCCCTTATAGTAACTGGGAGCTTATTAAATATCTTTGTTGCCATTGCATAACAATTTCGGGTATATTGGGTACTTTTATTCGCTGGACTAATTATTCTAATAGGATAACGCGTTTCATAATTGCGTTTAAGCGTTCTTACAACTTAGCCACTACCGCAATTAAGCCTAAATTGCTGTATAATTATTTTAAAAAACTAGTTAAATTGTGGGTAAAATATTAAAAAGTTGAAACTTTGTTTACAAGACCTCGTAGGTTGTGGTCTACTCAATTCAAAATAGAGTCGATAAAAGCCCCCGGTCGATTCCATTAATTCCCTGTGTTTGCCCAAATGTTTCTACTGACCTATATACCACAGCACGGCATTGCCCTCCGATAGTGCCCTCCCTTGATAATGCTGTTAAGGCGATGTTTACGGATAGTTAGTAAAAACTGTAGGTATTTATTTATTTAAATCTTTATTGCAAAAAGACAATGACGGGCCTATAATGCCGCTAGACATTCTATTTCAGCCAACCATTGGGACAACTTGATCAGAAGGTATCATCACGACCGTTTCCCATTCGGGGTGGTCAGAAACCACGTTTATAAATAAGCGGATTCACATTTAGCAAACTTTACTGTAGGTCAATCATGACAAGTGGCAAGCTCGTCGATGTCTCCAGCGTATCAACACCTTGATCACTTAATTAAAAAATTCTACGATTTAACTATATTATTATACATTTATATACACATATCCATGCATATTATTACATTCACTAAATATTATATAACAATATACTACATTTTAATAAATGATGATGACTTCATATAAATAGATATACATATAGGTATATTATGTTAAAGGACTTTATCATTAGCCATTGCACTGCTGTGGATATAGGCTTCCCGAAGGCTTGCCTTTGCTTCACACGATCTCCTGGTCCATCCAGCTACCACCAGCAACCTTCTTTAGGTCATCCGTCTATCTGGCGGGGGATCACTCTGCGTACGTGGTCTCCACTCCAGAACCCCCTAGTCTACTCTACGTCATCGTTCATCGGTCCTGCGATAGACGTGTCCGGCACGTTGCCACTTTTGCTTACTAATTTTGAAGGCTATATCGGCTATAGTTCTCTCCGTAGCCCGCTGGGAAAATACTGCAAAATGAGTCAAATTGTCTTGTTTGCTATGCGACGAAATAATAAATATCTGCCCCAAAACATCGCCTTAACGTGACAGGTTCCCCTGGGCGCTTGCTACTTTGATAAAGCATGCGATATTTCTTTGTGTCTATAGCTTGTATACAACCTTTTTTTAACATACATCGATTGTTCTGAGTTTATTCCTCATACAGACCTGAAACAAAAGCTTTAGTGTACGCTACAATTAAAGGGAATGACTTGATAGTTATAAGGATAGCGTGTCAATACTCGTTTTAGGGAGAAAATGTATTTGCATAATTACTTTTATAAGAAAACGTTACGGAAAACTTTAAGGTCAATGACCTTTTGGGTTTTAACTCGGGTTTATGAATTCGATTAAAGATTATTTATTTTACCATTTCTCATACTCGCTGTAAGCATTATCATCATCGTCATTGACAACACATAATATTCACTGCTAACAAAGAAGGTTGTAAAAACCCTTTTCTTAAAATCCTAAAATAGAAGGTTTAAACCCCGCCGCCAATGGAAAATACACTTTTCTTACGTATATTTGTCATTTATATACATTTCATGACGGCATTAACAGAATCATACAGTTGGTTGGGTAGGGTGATGAGCAGAATGGTGAGCGTCTTGTTGTGCAATAAATGGCCTCCTGTATGAACCAGCATATTGTCGGACGCGAGCCCGAGACACCATTATTCTTATCTCTCTTTCCCACACATAATGAACCCGTAATCCATGGAATGCTTAGAAATATGTCTTCTTCTTCACCACCGTTCCCGTGCCTCGGAGAGCACGTTAAGCCATTAATCCCGGTCATTAAAAAAGTAACATGAGACCGTCGCTGTCGTCGTCAACCTGTCTGGCCGAGCTTGGCGAGTGTAGGCTAAATTCTCCAGATGATACATTTGTTCGTATTTTACATTATGATTGGCTGTAACGCCCTGTTTCTCCAGTATAAAAAAAAAACTTTACTATGGTGTTAAAAATGATATATTTTGTATTATGTACATTAATCGTGCACATTGTTACGAAAATAGCCGAGCTAATAAATTAATTCAACAGGCTAGGCTATTTGTCCACCTGTAAATGCGTGATGGTTATACGAATATTTTTCATTACCAGCTGTGTGACACATTTTGACACATTCATTAGTCTCGTCACGAAATGGCCTAATTATCTTTATTATGTGTCTGAATACAGGTTGTTTAGAACGTATTTTTTAACAATGAATAATAATAATAATAAATATTTCCAGACAGGTCACACAGCGCCATCTAATTTCCGTGGTAAGCTACGAGGCTTGTGTTACGGAAACTAGATGGTTGATAAACTACATATTATACTTTTTTTTTTGTAAATATATACATATTATACATATAAACACCCAGACCGAGACAAATTATAAAATGTACAACTTGCCCCCGGTGGGAATCGAACCCACGACCTCCCGAGTTTACGGCAACGTTTGTTACCACTAGACCACGGAGGCGGTCAATGGGTCCGTGGTCTAGCGGTTAAGTTCGTGAATTCGATTCCTGGTCGGGACACATAACATTTATTAATTTAACTTACTTAAATTATTTGTGATTCTCGAGTTTAGTACGCTAGAGACCTCGACGAGCTTGCCACTTGTCATGATTGGAATAGTAAAGTTGGCTAAATGTGAATCCGCTTCTTTATAAGCGTGGTTTCTTACCACTCCGGCAGGGAAACGGTCGTGATGATACTTCTATTAGGGATCTAGGTTATCGAGTGTGAAAGAGAGGGAAGCATTGTGCTTGTGTGTGATTTATGTGACTGCGTTATTAGGTTTATTTTTCTAGAGAATTTGGCCAACACGCTACTGCTGGCCAGATGGGTTGTCGAGGGTCTAAAGTCAATTTTAATTAATATTAGATTTTTTGTCCGACGACGCGACGACGACGGCTTAACGTGGTCGCTTTGGAACGGAAATGGTGGTGTTGTAAATGTACGTAAACGTACGTACGTACAAATGTACGTAAACAAATTGTATTATTAACTGCCTCCGTGGTCTAGCGGTTAAGTCCGTGGATTTATACTCGAAGGTACCGGGTTTGATTCCTAGTCGGAACACAAAAATATTTATTTATGTAAACGTATTTATTTACATAATATTTAATTTATACTTAATTGGCACGACCTCTTTACAGCCACGATCTTATTTAATTAGTTTTTTTAATTATAAAAATTGAGTACGACATGTGACATCGCACCCACCTGATGGTAAGCGGTAGACGAGGTCCAAGAGTGGCAGCAACTGGCGCCAGCCACTGACGACCGTCATCAGTATTATTAAGATGATTTTTAACACTTTGCTTCAGGCTATAGTAATGACAGATGTAAGAGTCACGAAATTTACATGTACGCGTAGGAATAGTGGCTACGGTATGACGGTGCATGTTTTGGTCTGTGCGGTTCGATGCTTAATTAAGTAAGCAATTAGCAGTACTACGTCAAAATAATACTGTCTACTCTGTAATCTAATATAGTCGTGACGTCACAAAACACCCTATATACATACAAACAAGACGGTTTACTCATTAGTTCTAATATACTTTCGGGTTTGTCACTTTTACTCGGCCGTTGTTGGCTAAACGTGTTAAGTGATTACAGCCTAGCCGGCTTGGAAGTTTTTTTTAAAACTAAAATGAAGTATCGTAAAAGTGATAGTTTCAAGCGATAACGGTCCTAGAGCTGATATTTCATGTGTGAACTATCTTTGGTTATAATTAGTGGTTAATTGGAAGCTATGAGTGATTATGGCCTTACACCTGATAATTCAAAGCTAGATTATGATCTATCGTTGAAGTGTCTATAAGTTTAATGACCGGTGTAAAGTTGAATGTGACGAGACCAATCATCAGAAAATTAAGGTTAGTATTTTTGTAAATAAATCATTTGCTAGAATGAAATAAAAATAAAATCAGTAGGTATTTGTCACAAAAATAAGAGTTAATAAAAATATAGTAAAAAAATAAACAACGATATGACAAAAGGGTCTATGGTTTAGAAAATGGTGTTGGAAGCAGGTTCCAACAACCTCTGGTATTATACCATAGCCGATATTAAAATTTAGTGAAACAGTAATATAAATAAAAGTTATAAAATAAAATAATGAAACATAATTGATTAAAAATAAAACAAATTAAAAACAAAGAAAAAATAGTTAACAAACAGACACCTAGACGGGAGCTGCCCCAGCCTGCTTCAAATGATAAATGCGACATTAGCTGATGCTCCCAATCTTATTAAATTAAACAGGTTTATTTTGCTGCCTCCATGGTCTAGACTCTAGCGGTTAATTTAGACGCGGTTAAATTTTAGTCCGGGACACAATCATTTATTTACTTTATTTGTGACGAGCTTGCCACTTGTCATGATGGACCTATAGTAAATGTCAACTGACACCGCTTGTTTAAAAAGGCTGTCGTGATGATCCTTCAATGTTTATTTTAAAAACGCTACTGTTAACTAAGATTAATCTGTTTGTAAAACCAATAAACGATACGATTATGTAAGTGCATTTGATGTTTTGTTTGGGATATCACCTGATACCTTTGCTGCTTGCCACATTTCCTCTATATCAAAAAAAGCCGGTTCAGCTGCTCATACAGCCGAATTTAAAAAGCACATAAAATATAATTTATCATTTGAAGCAGGCTGGGGCAGCTCCCGTCTAGGTGTCTGTTTGTTAACTATTTTTTCTTTGTTTTTAATTTGTTTTATTTTAATAGCATTAAACAAAGTTGTAACTTTGTGGCATTTGGAGTTAAAACAATGGGGGTATATTCTCTTGATACCCACAAATTCGTAAAAGAGCTGGGTTTTGAATTTTTCAAGAGTGTGGCGACCCCAAATGCCATAACTACCTAAAACAGAATATTTCCCTTATAATTCAACAAGGAAATGCGGCGAGCGTTTTAGGTACCTGGTGGTAAGCCCTTAGTTTATTTTCTAGAATAGCTTTAATTTCATAGGTATTTTTAGTTTAGTTTTGTTAATAATTAGTTTTTTAATCTATTTTTTTTTATTTTTTCATTTACATAGAAAAAAATTATACCCAGTGCATTTTCATCTCACGTTATTTTTACTTTTCTTTTTTTTCTTCAAATAAATAATATGATAAAATTAGGTTAAGTAACGATTGAAATACTAGCTTTAACTGATTTGACTGTTCTTGATAACAACCTTAAAGTGAGTGTCAATAAAGGATTGGGCGTGTTCAAGTGTGATGACCTCATCACGACCTTCGCTGTCTCATGTGATGTGATTTACATGACAAGACATATTTTATTAATTTTAAAATCATATATGTCGAAACAATATTGCTTTGCCTTTGCCAGCGTATTCAGCACGTTGCGTAGACCAATATTTCCAGGAATACATTTAGGAAGGCTGATCTTTAGGGCTAGGACTGTTATAGGAGCCGTGTCGTTGATATAAATAAAAATATCTGCGTTCTTTTGGTAATCGCTTCTACCAAATTCTATAATTTGGCCATTAAGTAACTCATTGATTTACTAATCTTATGAATATTTTTTTCTTTTCTTAGATCAAGTTGGGCTGTTGTCTATAATATTTTTTATTTATCCTTATTTCAGCTATATATTGGCTTTAAGTTCGTCGTTATACTTAAAGTGCAATGAAGTATTTTAGTAATATTATTAGTTGTTATTTCTTAATTGTTTCTAGCATCTTTTTTGATTTGTAATACATATTTAAAATTTCATATAGACAGACAGATGGAATCTTAATTAAATTTATTAATTTAAATACTTTAAAAAGTAAAGAGTAAAGTATCATCACGACCGTTTCTCTTTCGTGGTGGTCAGAAACCACGCTTATGAATAAGCGGATTCACATTTAGCCAACTTTACTATAGGCCAATCATGACAAGTGGCAAGCTCGTCGATGTCTCCAGCGTACCAAACTCGAGAAATATCACAAATTAATTAAATAATTATTAAATGCATTTATTTACATTAATAAATATTTTTGTGTCCCGACCAGGAATCGAACCCGGTACCTCCGAGTCTCAATCCACGAATTTAACCGCTAGACCACGGAGGCAGTTAATAAAGTATTCTAGTAATATTATAAGTTGTTATTTCTTAATTGTTACTAGCATCTTTTTTGATTTGTAATACATATTTGAATATTTATATAGACAGACAGATGGAATCTTAATTAAATTTATTAATTAAAATACTTTATTGCACTTTAACTTAAAGGTATGTACAAAGGCGAACTTAAAGCCATTTCGGATTTTTCTACCAGCTAACCTTTGGGAGAGTGAGACAGTATAATATGTGGGGTGCAATTTTAACCTTATTTTCGTAAATAGTATGTATACATAGACTACTTAAATACTTATTAACATATAGTAGATATATGGCGCGGTGGTGGCTCGGTTGTAAGAACGCCTACCTTAAATCCTACAAAGGTCGGTTCAAACCCACTCGGCATGTACCAATGAGAAATACACTTTTCTTACGTACATTATCTTAGACCGCCTCCGTGGTCTAGTGGTAAAAAACGTTGCCGTGAACTCGGGAGGTCGTGGGTTCGATTCCCACCGGGGGCAAGTTGTACATTGTATAATTTGTCTCGGTCTGGGTGTTTATATGTATAATATGTATATATTTACAAAAAAAAAGTATAATATGTAGTTTATCAACCATCTAGTTTTCGTAACACAAACCTCGTTGCTTACCACGGAAACTAGATGGCGCTGTGTGACCTGTCTGGAAATATTTATTATTATTATTATTACATTTGCCATAGATTTACAACACCACCGTTCCCGTGCCTCGGAAAGCATGTAAGTCGGTCGGTCCCGGTTCCACTAATACCAACTTGTGGAATCGTTAATAAATTGTTACATATCCTCGCCAAGCCGTCTGGCCAGCGTGGCGAGTGTAGGCCAAATTCTTCAGTTCTGGAAGGCCCATCTCCAGCAGTGGAGGTCTAGGACGCTTTGTTCTAGGGGCTATAATGAAGATAATATAATATTAATAAGAGATTTTTAATTAATTTAAAATATACTATTCTGCTTGTTTAAGTTCTCTTTTTATTTTATCATTACATTGGCGTGTTCTATTGAAGAGATTGCACCTGCCATTACGATCATCACTAGATACGCTTCTCACGCGGCTTTGTTTACACATAACTTCCGCATTTCTTCCATGAACGAGTTTGTACTATGGTGCTACTAATATCTAGGTATAAGTATATAAATTTTATTAACAATCTCTAAAAATGTATCTTTGCTATATTTTACAGTAAGTCAGACTTTAATCCGTTGCGGGTTTAATACCTAGATTGATGTGCGATGTTTTTACCCTACAAGCCCCATCTGAAAGATTTGGACAATATAAAATTGAGTCATCGTTACTCCATGATATCCCACTAGGAGCGCGAGTATCCCCTAAATAATCCCCGCCGTAACCTACAACGCACGATGAAGGAAAATTAAGTAGTCAGTCTGCTTTATTGATGTTTATATCTAAAGACTAAAGAAAATCTAATTTATAAATAACAATTTTATAAACTGCAGAGTTACCTTTAAGGAAGAGTACAATGTAAACGTCATGATCAAACAATGTCATTGTTTAGCGGTCAACGTTTATGTTCAATAAGCATTCCCATTGTTTCTCTGATACCTAAACATCACATTAAATTTTATTGTTTATTCATTTTGTACGATCATGCAGTTTTAATTCGAGGTTTACAATATTCTATTTGCAACAATTGCTGCAGGCGTAGCAGTGGTTAATAATAAAATACCTAGTATAGGTAGTTACAGGCCCTAAATCTCCACTATTAGTTAGTTTTTGGCGTATAGTCTTGTTCAATAAGTTTAGTGAATAGATTTGCATTGAGTTTCCTTTATACTCTTATATACTCGTACATATATTACTATTATTATTTCCTACGTCATCACTTAATTTCAAATGTATTCATAGATCATTAGTATCTATAAAATTTAACCTTTCCATTTACTATATTTTTATTTATTATTATTTATTTATAGTATGGAATGTAATTAATACTGAAACCGGTAAAAAGAGAAAATGACCTGGGACCTCTGCCGAACACGTTCAATTTATTGTTCTTAAATTAGTAGTGGTTTTGCGTTTTGTCGGCTTTCGAGTTGCACACAGACAAGTCCTAATTCTAACATACCTGGTGGGGTACCACTGTACCAGGTATTGTAATCTCATAGGTACGCAGGTGATTTTGAAAGATATTTATTTATTGTTGTTGTATAATGGGGCGTATCAGACAAAGCTTTTGTAGATGTCGCTAGCGGCACTGGTACTTTATTTTACACCTATATCGCATTTTTTCTAATGTTTACGTATTTTTATGTGTTTATAACAGAAAATTGTATTTAAAATTAATGTTAACTACCTTAAAAGACGAATTAAGAAAGCCCACACCGTCTTAAAAAAGAAAAAAAGGTTTTAATAATAGAACGGCAATTTTGAGATCACCATATCTTTGATCTCGCTTAGAAATCTCTATTTGTACACTTAAAAGCTGCTCACTCCGGCAATATAACCAGAAAATAATAAATTTCGTAATTAAAATACAAGTTTTATATGCAACTGACAGTTCTATTGGGTACCGTCTATCATGCGCCATCTATCGTGATAAAAAGTTATTAATACACCCCATTCTGTATTTGTTTCATTTGTAAATCTACTATAGGTAGCTGAGTTTTCCTTGCAGATCCTTTCTCAGTCAGATTAAACATTAACAGGTCACTGGAATTTGCTAAGTTGTTAGTCTTCTGCTAACAGCTTACTCCTTGGACCACTTCGCTGCTTAGTCTTTCACTAGCAGGAGTAGAATCATTCTAAATAATTTTAATTATGACGTGTCACAAATGCCTGTAATAGGTTTACGTGAATAAAGATATTTTGACTTTGACTACATCTTTGGGTGACCTAATATGTGGAACATCTCTTGCGGAGAATTTTGGACTTTAATATACTTACCTAATAATATTTTCACTTTAATATACCCAATTTAGATAGAGGAAATTAGCAAAAATTTAATAACGACTTTCTCTATTTTACTAAAACAAATATATGGAAGAGGAAGACAAACTAAGCATTCCATGGATTCACCGCGCGGGTGCCGGGTCCATCGCGTGTGGGTAAGAGATGAGAAGAATGGTGTCTCGCGCTTGCAACCGACAATAGGCTGGTTTAAGAAAAGGAGGCCTCCTTTTTTTTTCTATTGCGCGATAATACGCTCACCATCCACCATTCTACTTCACTCCCTACCCAACCAAATACTGTATAATTCCGTTAATGCCGTCTTGGAAGCTCGTTCCATAAATGTATTGACGGCAGACCTGCTTAGGCCCAATTCTTTCAGTAAGTGATGCAAAGATTTTGCTGGAACTCCTCTTGCACCAATATATATCTAAAAAGTCCGTAATTTTATTTCCTAGTAATGTAATAGACAACGTTTTTCAAAAGTACCTCCTCCTTGCGTCGTGTTTCCTCATTGATGAGGGTCGTGACCTCCCGATGAATTGGTGTGCGTCTTGATGATAGCACGCCACCCGTTCATGTCTTCGGCGGCATGCACAGCATCATGGACGCTAGTGTTGGTGGTGGAGCGGATTTGGTCGGACCAGCGTGTCGGACTACGGCCTCTCGGTCTCTTTCCTTCCACCTTGCCAGTAACAAAAAGTTTCTCCAGGTTATCCCCTCCCTTTCTGGCAATGTGTCCGAAGTACTGGAGTTTCAAAAGTACACTCAGACTTAAAAAAATCTTTGAGAATATTGGACTGTGCGAGCGAGAGGCATGCCATCCAATAAAAATATTCTACCTAGGTGTAATAAAATAAAACAATTGAGCATCAGTCCTTACGCGTATGACTTGTAACAGGCAAGTGCAGGTGTTGGGTCAATTAGGATGCGCGACACGTTCAGTGACCACTTAACCAACTTAACCATAATCGGTCGGGTTAAGGATGATTATCACAGATAATATGAATACGTGTTAACTTTGGTTGTATAATGGTGCTGTTTGTGTAGTGCTTATTTGTAACCTTTTTTTTGTGGCGTATGCAACTTTAAACATTGATCCTATCCAAAGAGATTAAATACAAGAATAGAACGGCCATTGGTTGTTATTTTCAATCAATCAAAATGATTGTAATATTTTATTTTATATCTTTTTTATTTTATTATCTACTTTTAATAGACCAACAGCCAGTTTCTCGAACGTATTTTTTTTTTAAACATTACTTAATGATTAAACTTTTTAAACTTTCGCGCATATTCATAATAGTTTTTATAATTTTAACGGGTCTTTACGCGATTTACCTTAGAGACATATTTCTCCCGACGTTTCACCCAAGTTGCATTGGCCGTGGTCACGGGTCGACTGAAGCTATGCGGTGTAGTCTCGTACATACTGGGCGGTAGATGTAAACCTACCCACTTATCGGGAAAAATCGCCCGGTGTCGCCAAGGATATTGTAAGTGTCGTGTGTCGTGATTTCTAAAAACTTTAAAAGTGATAAGTGGGTAGGTTTACATCTACCGCCCAGTATGTACGAGACTACACCGCATAGCTTCAGTCGACCCGTGACCACGGCCAATGCAACTTGGCTGAAACGTCGGGAGAAATATGTCTCTAAGGTAAATCGCGTAAAGACCCGTTAAAATTATAAAAACTATTACTTAATGATTTATAAAAATAATATATAACTTTGAAAATGTTGTAACCCAGAAAGATACCTGCTAGCTATATTTAACAGTAGTTGTAAGGCTATTAGTTTAGCTAGCAGCGACACATTTGTCTAATATTACTAGTTTAGATATTATTTGTAAAAATGCCTACCTACATCTACATATTGTAGGATTATTTTATTGTGAAACCCTAGTAATAAGTATTTTTGATTATTAAACAATTTGAATTTAGATCTACGAACAAGGATTCAACTAGATTGATAATCACGTACACAATTACTTCGAGAAACCGGAAAACGGACCTCTACGTACATGCTATCTCTTTCTCTTAATAATATACCATAAACAAAGCGATCAGTCAGAAAAAAAATACGTTCGAAAAACTGGCGGCAAGTCTGGCCAAGTCTTGGTCTTTGTCTTGCATCAGAACAGCTGTTTCGCTTTTGGTCTTGTGCAAGAGCCTCGCACAAAAAAACTTGCTCTTAGAAAAAAAATATGATCATCATATCGCAGCCCCTAAAGCTCAGAGTCCTAGACCTCCACTGTTGGAGATAAGCTTTCCAGAAATTTCTGGAGAATTTGGCCTACAATCTCGCCACGCTGACCAGACCCTTAAAATACAGACACGAACAACTACAATTTAAAAAAATCTTAACTCTAAAGTCTTTGAAAAAAGAAAGACCAAGACAGCAAGACCAAGACCAAGATTGGAGAACACCAATGGGGTCTATCACTAACTTTTTATCACGTTAGATGCCGCATGATCGATGGTACCTAATATAACTGTTAGTTGCATAGAAAACTTCTATTTTTATTACGAAAATTATTTTCTGGATATTATGCCGAAGTGAGCAGCTTTTAAGTGTACAAAATTGCCGTTCTATTAATAAAACCTTTTTTCTTTTTAAAGACTGTGCGCTTTCCTAATTAGTCGTTTAAGGTAGGTAACGTTAATTTAAAATACATTTTTCTGCTATAAAAATAAAGGTCTACAAAAACATTTAAAAAATAATGCGTCATAAGTGTAAAACGAGCTACCATTGCCGCTAGCGACATCTACAAAAAGCTTTGCCTGTATTGTATTATATATATTGTATCTTACATAGCACCTCGGGTTTATAATGGTCTGCCTAATAATATTAAAAACTGCATCGGTCAAAGTTCATTAAAAGGGCCTAAATTATAATATTAAAAATTCATCATCATCATCATCAGCCTGTATCTCTCCACTGCTGGATGTAGGCCTCCCCTAAGGCTCGCCACTTAACGCGATCTTTCGCTACCCTCATCCAACCCCCACCAGCGACCTTCTTTAGGTCATCTGTCCATCTGGCGGGGGGTCGTCCCACTCTGCGTCTTCCCGTACGTGGTCTCCACTCTAGAACCCGTTTGCCTCATCGATCGTCGGTTCTGCGGCAGATGTGTCCGGCCCATTGCCACTTCAGCTTGCTAATTTTAAAAGCTATGTCTGTAACTTTCGTTCTCTGACGAATATCAACGTTTCGAATTCTATCCACCAGAGATACACCAAGCATAGCTCTCTCCATGGCTCGCTGAGCGACCTTGAATTTATGGACCAGACATATTAAAAATTATTTGCTTCAAATGGATTATAATGATGCTATATTGTTTTACAACAAATTTGTATAACCTTATATATATATTTATACAAAATAATTTGAGTCAAATTTTATATTATTTCATACTATTATTATAATAATATATTGTTTATGTATTGTATTTATATTTCTTAATTATGTATACATTTTTATAATATAGTAATGCAATATTTTAAACACTTTTATAGTTTTGATGTTTAGATTTTAGTAATTTAAATAATTGTAGGAGGAAACCAATAAATTTAACCACATTGGCGACTAGTTCTACATTGATGTAATTAACCCTGGCACCGGCCTCGGCCTATCGGGGTTGTTACCGCTCACCGTCACTCTTATGGAACATCGTCTTGTTTGGGTCGCAAGTAGGTGATTTTTTGTAAATAGGTACTTTTTAAACTTATAAATAAAAAATAATCTAATATCGCGCTGGCAATATGTATGATGCTATTCCATATGCTATCGCCGCAATCTGGTACGTCTATTAACCTTGCAATGACTCATGCAATTACAATTGACCCACTGGGATTAAAAAATCTTATTAACTGATTAACAAGGTACATTAGTTGATGTACTGTTGTAAAATAATTAGAAACTAAATTTAAACATCTGATTAACAATCTGTTAATCAACTGTTATAACTGAGGTTTACTTATTCTAGAAATAAAGACAAGGCAATATAAGAACAAGTATAAAGCAACTGAATCGAAGCAGTAAAACATCTTTGTTTTCTTTCAAAAGCTATAATCCGTCTTAATCATCACCTGGATAAGACTACCTAGTGTTGCCGAAAGCAAGTCCAATACCAGACCAAGGTGGGTAGCGAAAGGTCGACAGTCAAAGTCAAAGTCAAATCATTTATTACAATTTGGCCTTCTCGGGCTCTTTTGTATTGCCACATTACATTGTTTGTGGTAACAGTACAAACATTAAACAATTATTTATAAAACAGAAAAAATGTATCCGAATCTTAGCACAAATAGACAATACAGATACTTGCAAACCTTACTTTATAAAATACAACCTACTTACATTATCTGGAATATACATATACGACATGTGCATATTTGTATATAAAAATATAAATCTGTTCCCAAAGATACAAGACACACACCCAATAGATACAAGAAATAAAGATAAGTTAACCCTGCCACAGTCGAGAATAAAGATGCTAAACCAAAGCCCATATTACATGGCAATAAAAATATACAATAAACTTCCAAAATCCATAAAAAAATAACCCACCCAAAAACAATTTAATAAGGCCCTAAGACAATATCTGGTGCAAAGCTGCTTCTACTCCGTAGAGGAGTATCTGTGTGTATAAACACTTCTATTGTAAAAATATATATATATATATATATATTAGAATTTCTATCTTATTTAGTTTGTAAGATTCTAATTGTTTTAATTTCATTATTAATATAAGAACTAATTTTAGTAAATTGATCTCCTAGTAAGAAACATATGTAAAACACCTAGATTTTAAGAAACACTATTGTAATGCCCGAACTGGGTCGTGTGCTGAAAATGTTATATTTTTTTACCACATGAACAATATTTTTTTTGTCTTTGTCTTTGTCTTGTTATAATTATTTAAATAAATTATATTAAATTTATTACAATACAATTGAATTGACCTAAATATAAACATACACCAACAGTAAATGGTGTTCAAAATATATTAATAATATACATTTGATATATTCCACATGATTGGTAGTTATAATAATAATAAATAATAAATATTTCGAGACAGGTCACACAGCGCCATCTAGTTTCCGTGGTAAGCTACAAGGCTTGTGTTACGGAAACTAGATGGTTGATAAACTAAATATTATACTTTTTTTTTTGTAAATATATACATATTATACATATAAACACCCAGACCGAGACAAATTATACAATGTACAACTTGCCCCCGGTGGGAATCGAACCCACGACCTCCCGAGTTCACGGCAACGTTTGTTACCACTAGACCACGGAGGCGGTCAAAAAGTTAGCTCGTTACTTTGGGTATTTAAGGAAATGACATGTCACATACCGTAGTCACCATCCCTTCGCGTACCTATAAATTTGGTGACCCCTACATCTGTCGCACAACAAAGATGTGGAATGCTCTTTCAGCCTCTGTGTTTCCACTTTCCTATAACCTGGAGTCCTTCAAGCTAAGTATGAAAAGACATCTAGTCAAGCCGGCATAGTGTTAGGGACTGATGTGGGACATAAGTGTCTGATTCCAGTTGCTAACATTAATGGACCATGCGCGCCACTTACCATCAGGTGGGCGCAAGGTCACATGTGCTAGTATATAATAAAAAAAAATGACTCCCTAAGGTTAGCTGGTCGAAAATGCCTTACGGCATAAAGTTCAAGTTAATTGAATTTTTGTATAATAAAGAATTTTTATTATTATTATTTTTCAATACTTAGTATAACGTCTATCAATCATTGCAAGGTTAATAGACGTGCCAGAATGCGGCGATATCATATGGAATGTCATTATATTGCCAGCGCGATATTGGATACAAAAAGGTAGCTTTTAAAGCCGGTGACAGACTAAAAACATTGTTTTATTATTATTATGAATGGAAAACAGTGTACCTACATATTTATTATTTAAATACTTTATTGCACTTATAAACCTAGTATGTAGGCGAGCTATAACGCCATAAGGCATTCTTCACCACCCAACGAACACTCTAATAGCTCTGAACTGCATCGTGGTCTAGCGTAGTAACCTATTACAGGCATTTTTGACACGTCATAATTTAAATTATTTTGAATGATTCTACTCCTGTTAGTGGAAGACTAAGAACCGAAGTGGTCCAATGAGTAAGCTGTTAGCAGAAGACTAGCAGCTTAGGAAATTCCAGTGACCTGTTAATGTTTATTCAGACTGAGAAAGGAATCTGCAAGTAAAACTCAGCTATAGCATATATTAAATATTTAAATTAATAAATATTATTGTGACCAGGAATCGAACCCGGTACCTCCAAGTTTAAATCCACGGACTTAACCGCTAGACCACGTAGGCAAATAATTTTATGTGTGATATTTTTCGAGTCGGCAAGACATCGACGAGCTTGTCACTTGTCATGAAGGGCCTATAGTTGGTTAAATGTGAATCCGCAATTTTGTTTGCTCCGCAAAGGATACCCACCGTCGCACATACATGTATTTGCACGATCTGGCCGGTCAAAATTATTTTTGTAATTAAATTGTATTACAATAGTAATATAAAAGTGGGCTGTAATCCTTTAATGTTTTCTGTAATAGGTATTAATAAAACTCAATGAAAGTTTCAAAAACATACACTTTACACACACTATATATAATTACTTAATAATATTTTACTAGCACACGACTATGTTTTGGAATATTGTTTGTTTAGATTAATAAAATAATTGTATGTGATTATGATGATGTAAGCGTTTAAACAAACAAGTCCTTTTTAACCGCCATTGATATTGGCCTGTTTTATAAAAATTGAATTTACTTTGAGCTTTTATAAAAAAAATTATCAGTCGAAATTACATTATAATGTAATACTGGTTAAGCTAACTGGATGTAGACGCTAATAACGACATTCGAAAACAAGTTTGTAGGTATTTTACATAAAATTAACTTAATTAGAAACTAACTTTATGTATTCTGCACTACTTACTTACACAATATCATTATTTGAAAATGTCAAGACTCTAAAGATACTTTATTGCACACTTGTACGTAGCCACCTTGAATACGCATCTCAGGTGTGGAACCCAAAGTATAAAATTTACTCATGTCGTATTGAATCTATTCAAAGGCGATTCCTTCGATACATTTGTCGTAAAACTCGTCAGAACTACCTAAGTTACGAAGACAAATGTAAACGGCATCACCTTTTGCCTCTCTCCGAACGTCGCACTATCACAGACGTGTCATACCTGTTCTCGATAGTTACCTCCAGGATTGACTGCCCCAGTCTTCTAAATCTCTGTAAGCTGCAGGTTACGAAATCGTCCAGAGAACGGAGATTATTTCTTGTCCCATTCTCCAAAACTAACTACCAACAGAATTCGTTCATAAGCAGGACATGCAGTTATGTTAATGATTATTGCAACGACTTGGATCAATTTATATTATCTCCGACAGCTACACGACGCATTCTTACAAAACGTTTCGCCAGTGGTTCTGTAGTTTACTGTTCTTAGTTTTAAGTTTAGGTTAATTTTACTTCAGGTTTCGTGTTGTTTTTGCAGCGAGCACCACCTAATTATGTAATTTTACCTATCGGTGGCAACTTGTCAATAGCCATACCCTACCCATATGTAAAATATATATTTTATGTATCTAGCTGTAAGTTGTCCTTAAACATTAAATAAAAAAAAAAATATATAAAAAATATTATTATACTAGAACACCGAGTTTTAGTAATGGTGATTATGAATAAAATGTTTTATTTTGATTTATTAAACACTTTTTATAAAAACATAACTAAAATAAAAAGTAAATTATATACATTACTATGGTATAATTGATATAAAAAATTGGAACCTAATTGGTTAATCAAGTATAACCCACAACAGGTTTTGGTGTTTGATTCGACGACCTAAGATGGGACAAGGTTCAAAAAACGCATTTGCAATACATTTGATATTCATGCTATCTAGCGGTCTTATGTATAGGATTCTAATGGACGGTGCCAGACAAACCATTATGATTGTTTATTAGTTTGAGCCTTCAATTAGTTTATAAATTATTTTGTTTATCCTTTTTTACTTTTCTAAATAATAGAAAATAATAATATTAATGTTGGAGTATATGCAGTAATGTTATGTAAAGTATTTATTTATTTATAAACTCTTTATTACACAAAATAACTTAAAAAGTAGTGTACAAGGGCGAACTTAATGCCTTCCGGAATTTTATAACAGCTAACCATTATTATTTATGTATATATAAGTATATTATACTCGTATTATGTATATCTATATATATTATTTATGTAATATAAGTATGTATGTGTATTCCTCTTTAATCCATTGTAAAATATTATTTTATTTATTTGTACCGTACTCAATATTAAATGATCCCAATGTCCCAAAGGTTCATTACGCTTCAATAAACATCACGATCGCCTTTTGTATTTTTACATTATTTTTTTAAATAAAATAAATAAACATTTGGGAGTGTGCATAGGATTGCAGGTATGTAAATAAATAATAAATTATGTCATTCATATAAGTCTGAAATCTGTCGCACGTCGTACATGTGAAATGCTCTCCAACCTATAACCTCGGTGTAATTTCAAGCATTTTTCTGTGACCAAAATTATATTCTCATCATCATCAGATTGTGTCTCTCCACACCCAAGGCTCGCCACTTCACACGATCTCTGCCACCCTCATTCAGCCCCTACCAGCGTCTCAGGTCATCCGTATGGCTGGCGGGGGGCCTTCACTCTGCGTCTTCCGGTACGTGGTATCCACTCCAGAATCCGTCTGCTCCATCGTTCATCGGTTCTGCGACAGACGTGTCCAGCACATTGCCACTTCAGCTAATTTTGAATGCTATATCGGTTACTTTAGTTCTGACGGATTTCCACGTTTCGGAATTTATCCATCAAAGAAATACCAAGCTCATAGCTCTTTTCGCTGAGCGATCTTAAATTTGTGGACCAGACCAACTGTCAATGTCCACGTTTCTGCCTCGTAACAGTACTGTAAGAACGCACTGGTTGAAAACTTTTGTCTTCAAACACTGGGGTATGTTTAATAAGAGGATGTGGCGCAGCTTCCCGAATGCCGATCATCCTAGCTGAAAAACAAATAACAAACCAATTAACTAATACATATTATAAAATATATTATATGGCAGTAAAAATATGTCTTAAAATGTCCTCATTTTTTTATATATTTTTTATCAGAGCTTTAGACATCATAATAATAATCATCATAAAGCAGAATAGTTTTAATTATTAAATGTGGGAATCATCGGCACAGTCACATTAAAATAGATTTATTAACATTTATGACATCACTAATTCTTGAGCTAAGTTTGTAGCCAAATGAATAGATGTAACCTTCAGATGATTCCCAAGATAGCCGGCGACGTTTCATGCTAGTTATGAATAACAGTCAAGGAGGCTGTGGCATAAATAAACTACTGAAATATATTAGCTTAAACCAACAATACAAAGAGCTAAAATATAAGTGCAATTTATTATACAAATGAATGTAATCGAAGATTTTTCGAATTGTTTAAAAAAAAAAAAGTATTAGAGTGGTCAGAAACTACACATTTTCTAAATAAGTGGATTCACATTTAGCTAACTTTGCTATAGACCCGTCAAGACAAGTAGCAAGCTTGTCGATGTCTCTAACAAACTTGATTATTGTATACCGACCAGGAACTTCCACGTCTAAATCCACGGACTTACCGCCACAGATGCAGTATAAGTGTAATTGTTATAAAGAGCCAAATTATAAGTTATACTAGAAACATTTTTTTTTTTCTACTGAATTTCATTTACTTGGGAAATGATGAAATCACAAACCAGCTGATGAGTATTGCTTACAGACTTATTTATGTATTATTTAACAAGACCTCCTGTCATTCAGGAGAACGCCGTAATTAGAGTTATAGGTTGAATCTATTTCTTTCAAAAAAATATATACTTTTTGTTAAAACTAATTATTGTTCGAAGCCTTTACGTTAGAGAAGCAAGTCCTAACATACTGGATTCCGCGTTCCAGAGCCAGAAACATACCATGTACTATAGTCCATCTATTCCAATTACGAAGTCCCATGTGACAGATGCCAAATAGTAGAGTGCACACTAGCAAAGTCACTTTGTAGTCGATACTGGTGCCATGTTCGATTTAGCTTTTTTTACGCTTTGAAAGCTTTAAAGCATTAGATTATCGACTTCTATTACAAACAAATTTAAATGAAGTAATATAAATATTTCTATAGTCCTAAGGAATTTTGTGTATGATATAATTGTATAATTAAGGAAATGACAAATTGTATGTAATGCTTTAAACTTTTGCATGCCTTATTCTGATGGATCTTCATTTCAAAAATAAAAAATAAAATACAATTTTTATGGGAGCTAACCACTGTGTTTTTGCTCATTTTTTTATCTCAATGTAGTAATTATATTTTTCAACTGTCAGCACTCTGACTACAAAGTTTCACGCGAGCACTGGACATTGTTACCTCATTGTCATAATAGTCAATTATTTATGATTGGATGCACTTTTCAATGTCGTGCTATTGTTTAACTGTCCTCTAACAGTACCGGTTCTAGGAAATACTCGACGGCGTTTTTTGTATATGAGAATTTCATTGAATAATGCTGATTTTTTAATATTTTATTTTATAATAACTCAAATTCCCACACCACATTTTCAGCAGGTATTAAAATTTATTTACCGTATTAAGAAAGCTTACTCCGTAGTCTAGCGGTTAAGTATGTGGATTTCGACTCGAAGGTACCAGGTTCGATTCCTGGTCGAGACACAAAAATATTTAATAATGTAAATAAATACATTTAATTTATTTGTGATATTTCTCGAGTTTGGTACTCTGGAGACATCGACGAGGTTGCCACTTGTCATAATTGGCCTATAGTAAAGTTGTATAAATGTGAATCCGCTTATTTATAAGCGTGGTTTCTGACCACCCCGAAATGGAAACGGTCGTGATGATACTTTTTCTTTTTACCTCCAACGATTAACGATATTAATGTGCACAAAAACGTAACAAAGTATATACTAAAACCTTCCTTGAGAACCACTCTATCCATTGGTGAAAACAACATAAAAATCGGTGCAGTAGTTTTTGAGTTTATCGCGAACAGACCGAACGTATAATAAGAGTTTGTAGTGATATCTAATTAAAAGTGAGGTTTCCGTTTTATTTTTTAAAGACTAGTACGACATGTGACCTTGCGCCTACCAGATGGTACGTGACGTGCAAGGTTCATAAATGTTAGCAACTGGAATCAGACCTTATATCTCATGCCTGACATTAGTCCCTAAAACTATGTCGGCTTGACTTGAAATGACGGCAATTCGAGCCTGATCGCAAAACGTGTGGATAAACTTTACTGGTTTTATCGGCACGAACGGTGGATACCTCCCCGCTCCGGCAGACTGGGCAAATTACTAACAACAGTCCGCCAACCACCTATTTAAATTATCAGTGAATCCCTTCCCATTTTATTAATTTGTATTATTTTTCTATTTCAGTGGCTGTGTACATATCTGGCGTAGTTGCAGCAGTGGGGGTGTCAATTCTAGGCGTGTTCTGCATTCTGTCCGTTCTGCAGCTCGCTATGATATCTTCAAAGGAACGCGTGGCCATGCGTTACACACATCTCGTCATGTTAAAGCTAACGCTGGCGTTACTTGCAAGTAAGACTACCTGATCAAATTTGACCCGGACTGTCAAAAAGTATACTCCTTTTAAGCTAATGCAATCATGCCCACACTTAATCCAATTTTTCATACACTTGTAAGCCTCCGCTGGTATAGCCTTAAGTTTTTTAAGTAAATTACTTTTTATTTATTTATTTATTTAAACTTAATTGCATAAAGTACAAAGGCGGACCTAATGCCGCTAGACATTCTATGACGGTCAAACCTTCGGGACAATGAGAGCAGTAAGTAATAAGGTAGATGCAATACTAAATAAACTTGAAGAGTTTTAATACAGATAACATATACATACTTATTAATAATAACATACTAATACATAAATAAAATATTAACAATACAATATAATATATACACAATAACCTACTAATGATAAATCACAGTCTGATTAAGACTAAGCTAAAACAAAAGGAGAAACATGGAAAATTACGAACCTCGGTCTTGCATGTCGTGAGCATACACTACTTTTTTAAAAATACATCTATTTTATGGCTTCAATGGACTCATGGCGTTTTAACCGAAGCGGATGTTTGAGTTTAGAAAACAGGAAAAAGTCACAGGGAGTCAAATCTGACGAATACGGTGGCTGAGCGATAACTCTCGTTTCGTATTTGGCCGAAAACTCTGTTACAATCATGGTGGAATGTGACGGAACGGTGCATGTTACGATGAAAAATTCATGAATTGTCTGCCCACCAATCCGGTTAAATAAAAAAGTCGGGATTTAATTTAAATGAGTTACACTTAAATAAATAAAAGAGATGCTGGATTTTAATAATACAATAGTAATTATGTTATTTATTTAAAAAAATATATACATAATAATAATAAGGATAAAAGTCACGTCCGCGTGGAATAGTGGCAAGAAAGCTGGCTGCATTTCCCCGCTGAATCGCAATACTGATTCTTTTGACGAAGAAAGAGCCAGCCCTCTTGTCACCGGAAGAGACGACAAGACGCGGTGTTGTCTTTTAAAAACTATTGCGTTTGGAATCCATGGGCCCAGAGTTTCTACAGCAAACGGCACAAATATGTCATCTTAATATACAGGATGTGGCGGGTGAACTTGCTGATTTGAAAGGTCAATAAAAGAAAAAGTACTTCACATATCGATTTCATTCTTTTTTTATCGCATAGTAGACACTATGATTTTTTGTTCTAAGTGGTTTTAAAAATGACATCGGGTAAATGGCGGCCCTCGTTAGCGATAACCTGATCTACCCTACTTTTAAAATTTGGATGGCAGATGTTGTCCTTCAGGTGTTCCAGGGTACACAGCCGTAAAGGTGGAAATAAACCTCACCACTGAAAAATACGAGAGCGTCGTGTGGCAAGTTACTGAGCGCTTCACATGCAGTTTGGACCACAGCAAGTTTGTAGAGATGGAAGTGGAGTTCATTGTGAAGAATTCGTCTCACTGCGATCATAAATCCCCAAAGTAGCTGCGTGTTTGCGCGCCGAAAGTCGGATAGAGCGTAAAAACGACTCCCTCACCCTCGACGTTTTCTGGAGATCTGGAAGTCTGTTGACCTCCTAGCCCTTTTTTTGTAACACTGCCACTTTCCCTGAATATGTCTTCCCACGAAACAATTGATTGCCGGCCAGGAACGACACCTGCGGCATTAATATTGAACCGAGTTGGGAAGGCACGTTGGGTGGCGACTACTCTTGACGACCAACGTACGCTGCTCGTTTATCCAACGCATGACGCAAACTGGCAATACTTAAAGACGCCCTCTTTCGGATGAGACCCTCCCCACCACTTTCTGACCACACCTCGCTCATTGGCGCCCAATTCAAATTAGCAAGTTTCCCTGCCGCATCCTGTACTTACATACTTGCGCCGCTTGCCGGACTCCGCTTTATGCGCTGTCCCCCTGAGATGCGACGCTTTCAATACAGTTGAAATCTTCCTTTAATCTTGATAGTTGAATCGTTGTAACATTATTTTTCTTTACCTCTATTTTGCTTGAACAAATGGTGTGATTAATAAATTTAATAATGATTTTCAGCATTGCTGTCGATAGCAGCAGCGGGACTGTTTGCGGTGCAGGGCGATGACAGAGGATTTAGTTTTAAGAGGGGAGAAGCATTTTATGTACAGGTAATTAATAAAATTGAATTAATTAATAAAATGTATATAATTGGCGTGGTGGTGGCTTGGTTGTAAGAACGCGTTCCTTAAATCCTACAAAGGTCGGTTCAAACCCCCCGGCATGTACCAATGAGAAATACACTTTTCTTACGTAGAAATATATGCTCGCTAAGCCGTCTGGCCAGCGTGGCAAGTGTAGGCCAAATTCTCCAGATATATGCTCTGGAAGGCCCATCTCCAGGCTGTAATGATGAATGATGATGATATAAATAAATCAAGGTTTTTCCAGATTTTCGAGTTCCGCCATAATATTATCCAAAAAAATGGCAATATTCGTGTGTTTTTTGGAATTTTTTGGATGTGATCGATTTTGAAGTACCAGGCGCCTATAAACGATAAGAGTTCACTCGGAACCAATATGCCGTTTAGTTTCGGATGTTTTTATTTTTATTATTATTATTATAAATTCCAATATTGTTGTCTCATTTTTTTTTATCATGCCAATTGATTCTGCTTCTTGTAATGATCAAAAATCCCATCCACAAAGGTTGAATAACCAGTATAGACAGAAAACACAAAAACTTTTTTTTAGTATGAAAAGGTTCCATGTTTGTATGAAAAACATTTTTCTTTGTATGAAAAAAATGCCAATTTATCCTTTCAACCACGCTTATTTAACATTTAATTACAACAAAATAATATCAACGAGCAAAAATGAGAATAAAAACTTTTTTCTTCACATTCTTGATTAATATCAAGAATTACGAGGGTCAAACTCATTAATCCAGTTGTAAACTCCTCTCTCTTCTATGTCGTCTCTCTCTCACAGCCGAGTGACGAAATAGAGAGAGAAAGAATTACTTAAGTCAACGTTCGCGCGATCGTCGACCTCTCGATACCTACTTGATTAGGCTCAGTATGAGTGGCGATATTTTTAGGAAAACTACTCTGCACCGTAACTTAAGATTTTATTAATGAATAATAAAAATAAAAAATACGTAATTCTTTATTTTTATTCTAGATTATAATATAAAATTATTTGGTATTTAATAAATTCGACGCAGTATAATAAAACTAACAAAAGCAACAGAGATGGGTCGCCCAACGAAGTATGTTCAACTTTTTGTAATATATTACATTATTTTTTTAATCTATTTTGTTTATAATTTCAGATAGTATGTATAGTAATAAACGCATTGTTATTCATAATGTCGCTATACGACACGTTGTTTTCTCGGCGCTCGGGCGGAGACCCTACAGACCCACTTGGAGCCACTGATGGAACCACCATCAACAACCCAGGATTCAAGGAAGGAAGAGGTAACAAACACATCTATGACTGAATTTAAACAATTAAAGAAAAAAATGACTGATGGTTGACCTTTAAAATAACTTTCACATATATAATAAATAATAATTTATATAAATATAATTTATTTAATCCTTTTGAAGGATAAACCTTATACAGATTTGTAACTTTTTCTAAACTATCATTAAGTATCATCACGGCTGTTTGTCTTCCAGGGTGGTCAGAAACCACGCTTATAAATAAGCGGCTTCACTTTTAGCCAACTTTATTATAGGCTAATCATGACAAGTAGCAAGCTCGTTGATGTCTCCAGCATACCAAACTCGAGAAATATCACAAATAAATTAAATAATAATAAAATTTACGTATTTAAATTTATTGTGTCCCGACCAGGAATCGAACCGGTAGTCTAAATCCATGGACTTAACGGCTAGACCACGGATGCAGTTAATGTATTCATTACAGCGCCCTAGACCTCCACTGTTGGAGATGGGCCTTCCAGAGCATATATCTGGAGAATTTGGCCTACACTCGCCACGCTGGCCAGACGGCTTGGCAAGCATATGATGTCAATTTATGACAATTTATTAACGATTCCACAAGTTGATATTAATGGAACCGGAACCGACGGTTTAACGGTGGTGTTGTAAATCTATTAATACGTAAGAAAAGTGTATTTCTCATTGGTACATGCCGGGCGGGTTTGAACCGATCTTTGTAGGATTTAAGGAACGCGTTCTTACCACCACCGCGGCTAGAGGCAGTCAATACTTGTCTGCAAAATACTTGCCTATAGTAAAGTTGACTAAATATTAATCCGCTTCTTTAAAAGCGTTCTTTCTGGATATTTCTGGATTGCAGAAGGCATACGATCGTAGCTGGTAGGCCGACTGATGGTGGTTACCCAGTCTGCCGGGGCGGGGAAGTATCCACACGTTTCGGAATCTGGCTTGAATTACCGTCAAGCTCAGTCAAGCCGGCATAGTGTTAGAGACTGATGTCAGTCATGGGTGTCTGATCCCAGTTGCTAACATTCATGGACCTTACCATATGGGCGCAAGGTCACATGTGCTAGTATAAAAAATATAAAAAAATCGTATCATAAGCCATTTAATTTAATGCTAATAAATATTTCAGGTATTTCTATGACGGATGCTTCTGGAAAGCCATACTCCTCAAATGGTCATGGGAGTGTCGCTTCTATGAACACTACTAATACTACTCTCACTGCTCTCTCCGACGCCAGCACTATCACCAGATCTCCATTAAGGTAAATCAAAGTCAAGGCAAACTCAAAATGACTGGCTAACTTTGCATCCCTCCAGCCCTAAAGTGGCGCACACTAATGTACGATTGGTCTCCGGCGTTGCTAAAATTCTACCTAAACGCTTTTCAAAGCGTCCCTCCCGGACCAGAGTAATCTGGTAAGGTGGGGAAAAGCTATGGAAAAGAACTGTACATTATGTGGTGCTGCCATAGGAACTGCTAGACACACACTTGTTACTCTTCTTGAAAAGGGCTATTAGTCACGCCGACAGAAGACAAATTTCTAAGCATTCCATGGATTCACCGTGCGGGTGCCAGGTCCATCGTGTGTGGGTAGGAGATGAGAAGAATGGTGTCTCGGGCTTGCGACCGACAATAGGCTGGTTTAAGAAAAGAAGGCCAACTACTGTATGATTCCGTTAATGCCGTCTTGGAAGCTCGTTCCATAAATGTATTGACGGCAGACCTGCTTACAAAGTCCTTGGTGTTATCCGTGAAGCAGTAAGTCTTTCTATTGCAAGAGCCAGAAAGGGATTGACTACAAATAAAACTTTGACCACAAAACTAAATGCAAGCCCACCTCGATAATTGGCGCTACATCAGACTGAAAAATTCTCATGGGAACATTTGAACATCATTATAGGATCCCAGATGAACTAGCTGTATCAGCCTATAGGCCAGACATTTTAGTGTTTTCTCGGAACATGAAAAAAGTTATCCTTATTGAACTTACCGTTCCGTGGCAATCAAATATTCCAAAAGACCACAAATCTTTGCATCACTTAATGAAAGAACTGGGCCTAAGCAGGTCTGCTTAAAAAATTGTCTTCTATTACTTTTAAGTAGTTTTATTGTTTATATTCTGTTTGTTTAAGTTAAGTTAATTATATAAAGAAGAAAAAAAACATTTTTTTTATATTTTTTTTTTGCTTTGACACCTAATTGGTACATATATTAGATAAGTTATGTGAGTGATAATATATGTACTACTGTGTGTACTATATTAATAAATACTAGTATTAAATTGTTTTTTTTTTTTTTTAATTTATTTGTACCAATGTTAAATTATTTAAATAAAATTGCAGATCATCCCTCAAAAAGCCTCGACCTCGTGACGGCGCTCCTGGAGCATTGGGGATTCAAAACCCAGGATATTCTGGACATTCCCCCACACTCAACAGAAATGGAAGCCAAAAGAAAGTCCGCATACAAACTCACAGTACTGAAGTATGAGATATAACTAAATAAATAAATAAATAGCTAAAACACAGATTTTACGAGATAGCAACAATAATTGAACTTTTGCGCATATTTTTAATAGTTTGTATAATTTTAATGCGATTTAACTTAGAGACATATTTCTACTGCCTCCGTGGACTAGCGGTTAAGTCCGTTGATTTAGACTCGGGAGGTACCGGGTTCGATTTCTGGTCGGGACACAAAAATATTTATTAATGTAAATAAATACATTTAATTAATATTTCGTCATGATCGTAGAACAGTGTCGGATTTAAAAAAATACCCACAATTTTGCATATATATTTATATATAGTTTTATATTGTTTGTGGTCTGTAATTTATAGTGCAAATATTAGAAAGGGTTCCAAAATGAAATCTAGAAGGTTTGCACTTATTATGAGACTTAAAAAGTGACAAAAAAACAGTCGAAATGACAGTTGAATGGCCGCCATGAAAATTTTAAATATAGCAGATCCGTCACTGTTCTACGATCATGACGATTTGTGATATTTCTGGAGTTTGGTACGCTGGAGACATCGACGAGCAATAATAGACAACGTTAAAGTTTTTTTAAAATATGATAAGGCGCATACACTACTCACTTATTACTTATTAAAAGTTCCAGTAGACCTCGGCCCACGGCCAATGCAACTTGGTTGAAACGTCGCAGAGAAATATGTCACTAAAAGTAAATCGCTTGAAGACTCGTTAAAATTATTAAAATTAATTAAAAATAAAAAAATGCGTAAAAAAAAAAATAAAAAAAATTGGATCATCATCACTTTTTCTGGAGAATTTGGCCTACACTGGCCAAGTTGGCGAGGGCGGTATAACTCAACAGGGTATAACCATAACCCATATACAAACCACGTCTTTTTAATCTTCGATTCGTCTTTATTTTTGTGTATAAATCTAATACGAAAGAAAAATAATTCTACTTACAACTAACTGTGATCTAAAGGGCGTTTTTAAATTTATCAAATTTGAATAAAAAAAATGGAGTCGCGCGGCGAACACGTCATTAAATACGTCCATAAATCACGTGCCTTGTTTACCTATAATTAATTTAAAAGTCAAATACTTATGTAAATGTTTTTCAAAGAATACTTTGTAGTAAGTTGCAGGAAAATCTATTGTGTCGATATATAACAATAGTTTTCGACAACACTGCTTTGTCTTTGATGAAGTAATTGTTTACTAAACTCTTTAATTTTGTCGAATAATACTTTTGTCATATTTATGTTTGCCAATAGGTATTACACAACCAATTTAAAGAGTCTTGAAACTTTAAACAATTACTAGCTTTATTCTCGCACATTGATAGTGTTATTTAGGTTAAAAAAATATAAGTTTTCAAAAGTTGTATTGTATTTAGTCAAAGTTTTCGTCGAATCAGAACTATCCTATTAGGAGCAGCCAACTTAATTCTTTAAACACAATGTTAAAAGAAGAAGTCTTGACGTAAATGTGACCATAGACTATGAGTAGTGTTGTCCAATAGTAGAAGAGTTAATAATTGAATTGGTTCAATTGAATGTCTTTGATTTTGTTTAATTACGTTTTTCTACAGAGCATTTTTATTATATATTAACTCGTAAATATATATTTTTATTAAATTTCAGAAGGAACAATATAACAGATTTAATAAAAATCCTTAACAAATACTGTGGTACCTATAAATAATTAATTAGCTTACACGCGGTATAGCGGTTAAGTCCGTGGATATAGACTCGGAGGTACCGGGTTCGATTTCTGGTCGGAACACAAAAATATTTACTAATGTATTATGAATGAAAAATGATATAATGAAAGTTGGCTAAATGTGAATCCGCTTATTTATTTTCTGACCACCTCGAAAGGGAAACGGTCGTGATGATACTTTTACATGCTACAACTCTAAAATTAATAGACAATATAGAGTATTAATGTCAAATTATAATTATAGGATTTTGAGATTTTTTTATTATGTGGTTGGTACTTGTATTTGTGATTATGTTGTTTGCAATTGGTTTGTTTATCAAATATTCCAGGTAAAAAAAAAATAGACCTTTTATATATACATATATTTTTTAAGATGTAATCTCGTTTTTTTTTGTCAGATAAGTCAAATGTTTATTTACAATATATATAAGTCTGTTTTAGTATTAAGTGTATTATGTAAGACCGTAGATTTATGTATATCTATAGATATAGATAGATGAATTGTATTAACTTCTTAAAAAAATTTTTTTTTATAAACATACAGTTTTTTGTTTATAAATCACGCTGTATAGAGAGTAATACAGACAGACAGACAGACAGACGAGAGTTTTAACTAGCCCTTCAGTCCTTTTTTTTTGTTCTCTCTTCCCCCGATGATGAATGATGAATGAGGTGATAGGGAAGGCAAAGGGTCTAGCCCATACAGCCATGTTATGAGGTTATCATCAAATTCCAGATGTTAGAAGTTACTCGCAGAATTATAGCCCAATTACGTCGGGTATAATATGGGTGTTTACAGTGCGGATAAACCGCAAAAAGTAAACTGCAATAGTCCAATTTATCTAATAAACAAAACAACATCACTTTTGACTAATAATATCCATAGTTAAGTAATTTACAAAACAAAAACTTGCACTTGACATGTCCGTTCAAAATGGCGCGAAAAACTCTTATTGTTTTTTATTTTTATTTGGGTAACTTACACAATAAGTTAAATTACACAAAAAAATGGTATTCTCATATAAAGGTTTCTACTACAGACGACAGCATGTTTAGCATGCGTACCTTTTAAAAATTGACTATTTTTTTTTTCTTATACTGCGTCGAATTTGTTGAAAAGTAAATAATTTCATATTATAATCTAGAATAAATTTTAAGAAATACGTATGTTTTATTTCAATTACTGAGTAATAAAATCTTAAGTTACGGCGCAGAGAAGTTTTCCTAAAAATATCGTCACTCATACTGACCCTAATCAAGTAGGTAGCGAGAGGTCGACGATCGCGCGAACGTTGACTTACGTAATTGTTTCTCTCTCTATTTCGTCTTTTGGCTGTCAGCGAGATTAATTAGTAATGTTTTGTTTTTTGAACAATGAGTATTACTTCAAAAAAAAACTTTTTATTTCAAAATGGAGGAGACCTTAAATAAATATTTGTCATTTACACTTTTTTTTTTTTTTAAACGCGATGCGGACATAATTTACTTAACGTATTCCCAATGATTTTTAAGTTGCAACCTCATGGACTTTTAAATAATAATAATAATAAATTATTTATTGTACAAAACCAAAACAAGTGCAGGAAAATAGACGAGCTTGATGCCGTAAATGAATTTTCTACAAAGTAACCTTTGTGGCTGAGCTTTACCGTGCTGTTAACTGCCATATACCCGACGTGTTTGGGCGATATTGACGCGAATTACTCCATGAATTCTGCAACACTTGGAATTTGATGATCCCCAACTCGGTTATGAATAAATTACGTGTTTAGGACTGATATATAGTCATTTATGAAAAAAAACAATGGAATGTGGCTGCAAGTTTAGCGTAACATTTCTGAATATCTTAAATTAAATATGAATAAATTATTATTTTAAACAGCCTCCGTGGTCTAGCAGTTAAGTCCGTGGATTTAGACTCGGAGGTGCCGAGTTCGATTCCTGGTCCCACAATAATATTTAATAATTTAAATAAATAAATTTGATTAATATTTAATTTGGTAGGCTAAAGACATCGACAAGCTTGCCACTTGTTATGATTGGCCTATAGTAAAGTTGGCCATTTGTGAATCTTTACAAGCGTGGTTTTTGACTATCCCGCACGGCATACGGTCGTGATGATACTTTACTTTTTTTAACTATTGTTTTAAAACTTCTTTCAATGCTTTATATATATATATATATAAGTGATCTTATATGAACCTAGTTCTTAATAATAATAATAATATTACACAAATTGTAAATAATAAATCAGCACATAGTGTTGTATAAATATTATGTTTGTATGATTTTTATCTTTATCTATATAAATCGAGCTTTGTTGTACATTTTTATGCAATTATGATTGTTTTT
Source organism: Tinea semifulvella (assembly GCA_910589645.1). NCBI lineage: Eukaryota > Metazoa > Arthropoda > Insecta > Lepidoptera > Tineidae > Tinea > Tinea semifulvella. The sequence goes on along the minus strand of OU342592.1, from coordinate 11,341,630 downwards.
ATTATTGGACTGTATTGTAATTCGACGATTGGTAGGAAAAAGTCATTAACTACCGTAATTATTGATTTTTCCTGTCAACCGGAAATTTTTATTGAATTATTGTTAAGGTTATTGATATTCTGTTTAGGGCTGTTCTGATATTGCGTTTATATCTTTCGTACCTAAATAACTATTTACATAATTGACTCAGTTTTTGTCATTCATTATACGGGATGGACTATGTAGGTCATACTTGCGTTAGACTAATATTTGATTCTATTGATGGAAAAAAATGGCGTCTTCATACAAACTCTTAATTTTAAAATAGCCAACATGCAAAAAAAACGACATGGTTTCTCAGGAAAAATTGTTCGTTTCTGTTAATATAATCATATATTAGTCTAACGTAAGACCATACAAAGTCACCCCGTATATATATATATATATATATAGTATTGATATATAAATATATGTACCGATATAAAACCTAATAAATGTAAAACTATAATTTAATATTTTTCCAGTAAAAGCAATACTATATATATATGTATTATTGCTTTTACTGGAAAAATATTATCCATTTTCTTTTTTGTGTTTTATCTTCCAAAGTAATATTTTTACATTTATTAGGTTTTTTTATATACAATATTATTTATTTAATTTATTTGTGATATTTCTCGAGTTTGGTACGTTAGAGACATTGACGAGCTTGCCACTTGTCATGATGGGCAATGGGGATGTCAATAGTAAAGTTGGCTAAATGTGAATCCGTTTCTTTATAAGCGTGGTTTCTGACCACTCCGACAGGGAAATTTCTTTCAAAGATATATTATATATAAATATGACGACCCCAGGCCCTAGACCACAGAGTCCTAGACTTACACTGCTAGAGATGGGCCTTCCAGAACCTTCTGGAATAATTTGGCCTACACTTGCCACGCGTTGGCGAGGCTCTGATGTTAATATCATAAGTTGGTATTAGTCGAACTGGGACCGATGGGTTAAATTGCCCTACGAGTCACTGGTACAGTGTGGTGTTGTAAATCTATGACAAATATACGCAAGTAAAGTGTATTTCTCATTGGTACATGCCGGGGGGGTTTGAATCGATTTTAAGAATTTACAAATCCTTACAATTATTTAAATATATTGTTCTGTGAAGATAAAAACGCATTATTAGTTAAAAGCTGCGTTCACACGTTCTATAAAACGTACAATGTTAGCTTTGCAATGTCCTGAAACACCTTTGTTAAATTAACTATTAGGTGCACATTAAAATTAAGAAAATGTATATAAAATAACCCACCATGGCTTTTCAAAATGGCGTCTACGCCGTTGGAAATTATTTTGCAATAAATAGAATATAATTCGTTAGGAGGGTGTAATGCTTTTGCTTCTCTCTCGCTCGCACAATACAAATTTTAAATAATATTTCATGTCTGAATGTGTACTTTTGTGAAGTTGATAGACTAATCAAATAACTAGGGAATAAAATGACTGACATTTTGGGGATATACTGGTAACTTTGTTTGGTTTTACGTTAGACTAATATGTGATTCTATTGATAGAAACAAACAACTTTTCCTTAAACAAACACATGTCGAAAATGATATTGTTTTTTTTTTTTTTTTAAATCACAGTTTATAACTAGGACATAAAAATTACAGTATTATAAATTATTAAATTTTAAGCCAGATAGATTTTATATTATTTGTACAAAATAATGTCATTCCTCCAAAACAGTGGGTAAAATACTAAAAAATATATATATTAAACATTAGTAAAATAAAAATTATAATAAAATTAAAATATTTACAAATAGCATAGGATTATTATGATATGCTTCTCCATACAAATTGACTATTTTAAAATTAACTGTTTGTGTGGACAAGGTTTATTTGTATCAATAGATTCACATATTGGTCTAAAGTATGACCATACAAAGTCACACGGTACATATAATAATATATACAATATGGAATGTATTAAAGATTAAATATTTTTATATTATAATCTAGAATAAAAATTAAGAATGTACGTATTTTTTAAAAAGATATTTGGTAATAAAATCTTAAGTTACGGTGCAGAGAAATTGTCCTAAAAATATCGCCACTCATACCGACCCTTATCAAGCTCTCAGAAAATGCCTAGTGGCATTAAGTCCGCCTTCGTACTTAGTGCAATAAAGTTTTTAAATAAATAAATATCAAGCTGCCTCCGTGGTCTAGCGGTTAAGTCCGTGGATTTAGAGTCAGAGGTACCGGGTTCGATTCCTGGTCGGGACACAAAAAATATTTATTAATGTTAATAAATACATTTAATTATTATTTAATTTATTTGTGATATTTCTCGAGTTTGGTACGCTGGAGACATTGGCGAGCTTGCTACTTGTCATGATTGGCCTATAGTAAAGTTTGCTAAATGTGATTCCGCTTATTTATAAGCGTGGTTTCTGACCACCCCGAAAGGGAAACGGTCGTGATGATACTTTACTTTTTTTACTTAATATCAAGTAGGTAGCGAACGTTCGACGATCGCGCGGACTTTGACCTTGTCACAATCCCCAGCCTTTATATTTATCACTATAGATATTGTGATTTTCAGACGCGGCCTTATTGACCATACAGTAGTGTTTTGTTATTCGGATATTTATTAAAAAAAATAAGTTACCTTTTTTATTTCAAAAAGGGGCTCTACCAATGACACTTGAAGACTAAAAAAATTTTTTGCTCTTACAATTATTTGTTTAGTAAAATACAGGAAAATCGTTATAATTGTTTATATTTTTTTCTGTCTAGAATTAGGAGTGTTTAAAATGTACGTAATTTTATTTCCTATAAAGTTAATAGACTGCATTTCTCAAAAGTACACTCAGACTCAGACTAAAGAGGTATTTGAAAATATTATATTGTGCGAGCGAGAAGGATGCAAAGGCGTTAAACTCTTAAGGGTTCAATTGACAGTTGTCAGAAGACAAATTTCTAAGCATTCCATGGATTCACCGTGCGGGTGCCGGAACCATCGTGTGTGGGTAAGAGATGAGAAGAATGGTGACGGGCTTGCGACAATAGGCTGGTTTAAAATCCTCCTTTTTATTTATTGTGCGATAATACGCTCACCATCCACCATTCCCCTCGTCTACCTACCCAACTTATTACAAAAAATATTAGAATCGTTATTTGACGATTAAACTGGATAAAAGGGAATATGCACGATTTTTCTAATTTCTTACTAATATACCTAAAAAAGTTTGGTACGCTGGAGACATCGACGAGCTTGCCACTTGTCATGATTGGCCTATAGTAAAGTTGGCTAATTGTGAATCCGTCTATTTATAAGCGTGGTTTCTGACCACCCCGAAAGGTCGTGTTCGGTCGTGATGATACTTTTTTATACCTAAAAAATGATATCACACCTCGGCGGAAAACTGTTTTCCATACAAAAAATGGTTTGATATTTTTATATTGACGATTTCATCCAAACACGGTGCGTAACTATTACGCCATCTCTGTGACGTCACAACACATTAAACAAGAGTGATTTGGTTATACTATTTGTAATTTTAAAATTTAATAATAATAAACCAATAAAATTTACATTCTAGTTAAATTAGTAATGAAAATGCATAATATATAGCTAAATATATTTTATTACGTTAAATGCATATTCCCTTTTGTCATAAATCAAATTTATTTATAATTTGTACGAGTAATTAGATATATTAATTAAATCCGTCCAAAAAGCCGGTTTACTTTATTTTAAGTATTTTATAATATTTAATTGACGATAAAGACTTAATGGCTGGTTTCGGAGTTGATGATTTAACACGGTGTTATACGACACGTCACGTGATTGGTACAAATGGAGGCAGATATAAAGAGCGCTGGATAGCTGTGGGCAATTTGCGCATTAGGTTTAATCTAATTAATGTAATCTTTACAGCCCCTTCACTGTTGGAGATGGGCCTTCCAAAACATATATGCGGAAAATTAAGCCTACACTCGCCACGCTGGCGCTGGCCAGACGGGTTGGCGAGGTCAATTGTTAATGGCAATTTATTGTAACGATTGCATAAGTTGGTATTTGTGGAACCTGGACCGACGGTTTAACGTGCTCTGAGTCGTGGCTATGGAGTGAAGGCACTCGTTCACCGCGTTGGAGTTAAATGTGAATCCGTTTCTTTAAAAGCGTGGTTCCGGACCACCCCGCAAGGGTTTTAGTCGGGATGATACTTCACTTTTAGCTTTTTTTCTGTCAATTCTATTTAATATCATATTTTGAACTAAAACGAATAGGTGTCAAAACTGGAATCAATAACAATAATAAATAAAACAGTTTATACCAAGAGCAAAAAACTTGTGTTTGCGACTGTACTTTATAAGGTGGCGGAGCGTCCGAAACCAATAATCGATTTCTGCTCAATTTCCGGCCAGCGCTCTTATTATCTGCCGGTAACTATACCTATAGTTAGCTTGTCACTTCAGCCTATTACTGTATAAGCAAATGTGTGTTAATTTAATCATATTTTCGGAAACTCGCTCTTAATTATATTATTGTTTATCTTCGATAGCTTAATTAAAAAGTATATACCGCGTGTATTTGTCAAAAGAGCAAATATTTTTTCAGGCTTCAGGTAGAACCTCTATTTGTAGTAAAAAAGGTCACCTTTTTTAAAGTCAGAAATTATTATCCGAAAAACAAAACACTACTGCATGGTGAATAAGGCCACGTCTGAAAATAGCGATATCCATCGTCATAACTACCTAAAGGCTGGGAAGTAATATTAATTGTTCTCGCCCACAGCCGATAGACGAAATAGAGAGAGAAAAAATACGTAGGTCAATATTTTTGCTGTAGTCGACATCTCGCTACCTACTTCATTAGGCTCTGTAATATTTTTAGGAAAACTTATATGCATCGTAACTTAAGATTTTATTACTAAATAATTAAAATAAAAAATACGTAATTCTTTATTTTTATTCTACATCATAATATTAAAATATTTGCTCGGTAATAAATTCCACGCAGTATATACATTATCAATCTCACTTGTTATCGACTGTATTATTTACAATAAAATATGTTTTTTTTTGTAAATTTTATTATTTGTTTATTATTATTGTGTAATACAAATACTGTCCGTCCAATTTATTATTTTTAAGTAACAAAATTTATAGACACTGATTAAAGTTAGTTTGAAAAAAATTTTCTGATTTTTATTTGTTAGCGCCAATTTTGAGCGATTCCCTTCTTCCAACCTAGCTGTCTAACCCAGGTTGGGTATTGGGAACTCACAGAGCCTCACAACCTGCCTCGGGTTGGATAGTGGGAATATATTTAATTAATTAATTTTCTTCCCATCTTCCAAGCTGGGGTGAGGCGGAGTGCACAATCGTCCGAAAACGTATCGTCTGTGATCGATTACGACTGTCGGAAAAGTCAAGAGCTAGGCGGAATGCCCAAGATTTTGACATTTCCTAGACTATACGTTTTCGGACGACTCCGCCTCACCCCTCTGTACTAATAGGGTACAGTCACAGGTAATTCTAAGCTGCGTTGGTAAGAACGTGTTTTAAGCTATTGCATAGCTTTGAGCGCGGCGACCGAATCAAGAAATTCCGTAACGAAAATAAACCTAACACCCCCCACTCCGACCGGCACAGTGGTGCGGCGTTGAAAGCCGTGCATCGTCTTACGTCGTTTCAGTTCGGCAGACTTCGGCACGGTGTTTGTGTGCGTGCGACTAGACGTATGCGTGTAGACTAGCTGCTAACTGCTCATAACTGATTCTATCTCTTTTAGACACAATGCTAGGTGAGACAGCGTGCTTTTTAGCCGCATCCACGAGTAATATAAAAAAACTTGGATTAATATCAAAGAAAAAAAAACTGCATAAATAAAATAAATACATAATTATAATTGCATAAGTTGATAAAAAAATGCTTTGCAATAGCTTTACCGCGGCAGTCCCCGAGTGCCACACGTAGTTTTTAACACACCGTAAATGCTTGGTGTGGTTACCCCAATCCGTTCGGAATTACATTGGGTCGCGACACCGGTGTTAACTAATATCAATTCCAAGCAGGATTCGTGTCAATGTTAAAGCCACATACAATAATTTTGGAATAATTTCGATAGTGGAGATTATTTTTACGAAATTATATTAGGAAAGATTAGTAGTCTAAATATACTGTATTGTTATATATATATTTTTTTAATAAAGATATAAAGTCTAATCAAAAAAATTACATGTGTAGATACATTAGTCCCATCACACATCCAGGCGACCTCGTCAAGCGCGGGAAGTGCGGCGGTTTCTGCTAAGAACCTGCGCAAATACGCCAACCTCGGTACAGGTTACGAATTTGCGCCGTTTGGGGTCGAGACGATGGGGCCATGGGGACACTCAGATAAGCGTCTGGCCAAGGAGTTGTCCAAACGGCTAACGGAAAAGTCTGGAGACAGGAAAGCTTGCAATTATTTCTGTCAACGTATTAGCCTCGCTCTTAGAATAATGATAGTAGTAAGCCTCGCTATACAAAGGGGAAATGTTGCCAGTATCCTTGGGACTATCCCTAAAGGGTCGTCTCTAGAGGTCATTTTTTACTTATAGTTGATTTTTTATTAGTTTTAGTTTATATTTAATAGTATTAATGCGATGTGTGTAGATACATTAGCTCCATCTCACATCCAGGCGACCTCGTCAGGCGCGGGAAGTGCGGCTTTTTCTGCGGAGAACCTCAAATCTATACAGAGGGGAAATGTTGCCAGTCTCCTTGGGACTATCTCGGATCGGACGTCTCTAGAGGACATTTTTTAGTTATAGTTTAGTTTATTATTAATTTTATTATTTAGGTAGCTTTTCATTTATATTTAATGTACTATAATTAACTTCAAATAAAATTTATGATATTAATTATATAAAAATAAATTATTATGATATGAAAATGACATATTTTCTTTGGCATTTGTCAATTACGTGACAATTCAAGTTCATGCCAAAGCAATTTAACAATTCCATTGTTAATTTGTTAAGAAAACAATGTTTTCTCGTAATAAGCAAACGAAAGCCTACGATAATGTCTTCGACAACAAATCCCGGGATAGGATACCCAAACGCGGGTACTACTCAGAGCTGGTCGCGCAAATGAACAAGCAAAATGAACACCCTTCAGATATGTGTTCAAGGAAACGAATGAAATTGATATTCCAGGTGCATATTTGTTATAGATAAGACTTCGCCTGTATAAAGGTATACAAAAATATTTGTCAAGTTACCGTGAAGTCACATGCCGTGATCAGATTAAAGTCAAAGTCAAAATATCTTTATTCACGTGGATTGCAGGCATTTATGAAACGTCATTAATTTAATTATTTTGAATGATGCTACTTCTGCTAGTGGAAGACTAAACAGCAAAGTGGTCCAATCAGTAAGCTGATAGCAGAAGCAGCTTAGTTAGATGGTAATATTATGACTATATATCAAAGACTTTTCAAGTCGTTAGTGGACTTTTCAGAACTATAGTATTTCAGCGTACCTACTAGGGAATAAAATATAGTCTATCAGCGTACCAGGGAATAAAATATAGTCTATCAGCGTACCAGGGAATAAAATATAGTCTATCAGCGTACCAGGGAATATAATATAGTCTATCAACGTACCAGGGAATATAATATAGTCTATCAGCGTACCAGGGAATATAATATAGTCTATCAACGTACCAGGGAATATAATATAGTCTATCAGCGTACCAGGGAATATAATATAGTCTATCAGCGTACCAGGGAATAAAATATAGTCTATCAGCGTACCAGGGAATAAAATATAGTCTATCAGCGTACCAGGGAATAAAATATAGTCTATCAGCGTACCAGGGAATAAAATATAGTCTATCAGCGTACCAGGGAATAAAATATAGTCTATCAGCGTACCAGGGAATAAAATATAGTCTATCAGCGTACCAGGGAATCAAATATAGTCTATCAGCGTACTAGGGAATAAAAGTACGGATATGTTACGCTGTGGAAGTTGGTGTGAGTGGAATTCTAGAATCATATAGATATAGACTGTCTGGCAAAAATGACATTTGTTTTGATCCTTATCTCCCGAAAAATTTTATATTATGCTAACATTATTTTGTATCCTGTCCATCACCAAGCATTATTATTGCATATTATATAATGTAAAAAGAAAATAATGTTATATACATAATAAGATAAAAATATTATTATTACTATGAATATCCTTTCCATATTATGAGTGTGTATCGCGTGTGTGTTGTGTATCATGTGGAAGTTTATGTGTGTAAGTGCGATAGTGTGTGTGTGTGTATTTGCGTTTGTGTGTATGTTGTATTATTTTATAATACAGTTTTTAACAATTAAGTTTTTAATACTAGTAGTAGTTTTAAATTTAAATAATTGTTTTGCAGGCAAAAACAGATTTGCTAGCTCCAACGTTGGGACCACTGCCGCGGCCTCACAGATCCAACATATTGCTGCCTCCAGGTCGATGGACCACTTACAGAGAAGATGACAGCATTGTAATGACAATTACGTTATTTATTTATGAATCGCATGTTGATTGTGTCAACTCTATAATATCACCATACTTGGTCAATATTATGTAAAACCTGGTTGCACTATATTTTTTTAATGCATCCGTGGCGATAAATCAACCTACTTTTTATTTTATTTTTATTATTTTAGCACGTCATGTGACCTTGCGCCCACCTGATGGTAAGTGGCGCGTAAGGTCCATGAATGTTAGCAACTGGAATGAGACACTCATAACTGACATCCGTCTCTAACACTATGCCGGCCTGACTGGGCATGACGGCAATTCGAGCCTGATCCCAAAACGTGTAGATACACTTTACTGGGTTTATCGGCAAGGACGGTGAATACTTCTCCGCCTCGGCAGACTGGGCAAATTACCACCATCAGTCCGCCTACCACCTTATTTAAGATAGCAATAATAGCAAATATTATGTAAATAAGAAAACAAGTGGTTCTCAAACTGTTTTGTTATATATATATATATATATTCCTCGCCAAGCCGTCTGGCCAGCGTGGCGAGTGTAGGCCAAGTTCTCCAGATATATGTTCTGGAAGGCCCATCTCCAGCAGTGGAGATCTAGGACGCTGTGTTCTAGGGGCTGTAATGATATATATATATATATATATACACACATCAAAAGTGTCTAGGGATCAACATATATTTTTGCAATAACTTTTCTCCTGATTGATATTCATTAAAATTTTCTTTAAGGATTGATCAAATAAAATGTTTTCGTTTGTCTACAGTAACGATAAACCAAGTCACCTTTGCATTAGTAAAAAAAATTGCCATTTTCCTAATAAAGGGATTTTTGACATTTGAACCACTAACATTAAAGTTCGAAAAAAAGACTGAAATAACAGTTTTTTTTTTAATTTTATTGGGTAACTTAAACAATTAATAATCCGTGTTTCTACCGCGAACACTAACAACACAAGAACATCGGTTTGGCATACTCAAAATGAGTTCATCCAAATCACGCTGTGGAATGGCCGCCCATGTTCGTTGCAACAACAAAAAAAGGTCTTCTTGCGACTGGATACCCTCCATATTCGGCAGAGCTCTTCTCTGAAGAATATCCCATGCATGCTCAATCGGGTTCAAGTCTGGCGACTGAGCAGGCCAGGGCAGGACATTGATGTTAGCTGCGGCGAGAGTCTGTCTTACAACTCTTGCGGTGTGCGGTCGTGCATTATCATGCATTATCTGAAATAAGGGACCGATATGCACTTGTAGAGGAACGATGACGTCTGATACAACCGTCTCAGCATAAATTTGAGCGTTGAGGTTGCCTCTGATCCAAATCAACTCAGTTCTTCCGCCGATCGAAATACCCGCCCATACCATGATGGTTCCACCACTATAAGGATGGACTTCCTGGCAGGATTTTAATCGCTGTTGGCGTCCAGGGGTTCTCCAGTGTCGTATACGTCTTGTATCCGGCCTCATACCAAAACGAGACTCATCAGAAAAGCACACGAAACGCCATTGTTCTTCTGTCCAATTTCTGTGTTCAAGAGCCCATTGATATCGAGTCCTACGATTGTGCATTGCTATAGGTGGTACCCGTAGCGGTCTTCGGGAATGAAGGTTCACTTCATGCAAGCGGTTTCTGACTGTTTGGTCGCTAATTAAGTTCCCTGAAGAGCGATGAAGGCTCACGGCTAACATCATGGCGGTTATTGTTGGAGTTCTTCGAGCTGTGATTTGAATGTATCGGTCTTGTCTCCGTGTGGTGCAGCGATACCGTCCTCCATGGCGCTCAGCCACGGTACCAGTGGTTCGGTAACGTGTCCAAAGTCGACTGATAACACTCTGACTTGTATTCAGAGCTAAAGCCACAGTACGTTGCCGGGAACCAGCTTCTATCATTCCCACGGCTCTGATCATTTCTTCCCTGCTTAAATGACGTCGCCGCTCCATAATAAAGTTGGTTTTAATCAGTAGTAGGGAAACAGTAGCACTAATAATGTCTTCAATGCGTCTTATGTTTTTATAGGGAAAATATTGACAGCTGATTTTCATCTTTTACTCGAATTTGATTGACAGTTCCTGTTTTAAATTATGAAATGCACCAAAAAGGATCCATATAAATTTATAAAATCATAAATTTATTACAAAGCCACATCTCAATCACAAGAAATCCGCATAAACATGCTTGATCCCTAGACTTTTTTGATGTGTGTATTTATTAGATACCTACCTTATTTTATATATATATATATATATATATATATTATATATTTATTATATATAGGTTTAACAGATCACAATGTATACGATTCACATTTAACAACAATTTTCTAATTTGCAATAGTAGTAGTCATCTTCGCCCTTGGGCTGGAATTATCCTTGGGCCGTCCCCATTAAGCGTGCGTTGATCTCGGTGGGCGACGGTGCGCTGGTTCCTTGTTTTACCTCGGCGACGTGAGCCACCGGGGAAGGGACCACTGTAGGATCTGTGGCACCTGTGGGCATTCTATTTCTAAATGTCGTTAGTAACTGCTGGTTACGTTTCTGCCCCCATGATCTCACGGGGCAGGCGACGGCCCTCCGGTGGCCGTGCGTGCAGCCGTTGCGATTCCCTGAAGATGGTCGAAGCGTCTGTGGTCGGTTCGATCGAACATGGATTTCAAGAGCCTGGCCACAAACTGCTCGATGGGGAATTTGAAATTCAAAAGCATTGTTCATAACATGATTATTGTGTGTCCACCTCTTTAGGATTAGTAGGCTTTTTTCTCAGCAATTTTTGTCCTAATTTCGTTAAATATAGTCATATATTTTTTACTTACTATATATATTTAATTGGTAACTGTTTCGTGTTTGTCTTTTTAGGGTTTAGAGGAAAAAAAATCGAACCCACAGTAGATGACTTGAAATATCTTTAAAACACATGTTCAGATGTGGCACTGATGATTTTTTTTGCTACCTATAGAGTTTTGGTATACATTTTCGTCAACAAGATCTATAACCATTTCAAAATTCGAATAAATCAGGCCAGTAGTCCTCGAGATACTAGTTTGCAGACAGACGTAGTTTCCAAGCCGGTATAGTGTTAGGGACTGATGTCAATCATGCGTGTCTGACTTCAGTTGCTAACATTCATGGACCTTGCGCGCCACTTACCATCAGGTGGGCCCAAGGTCACATGTCGTGCTGATATAAAAAAAAAACCTATAGTCGCACACGGTTTCCTGAGAAATATTTTCAGTCAAAGTATGTGTCTTGCGACTTTTGCACATGAACGAGATTAGAAGCGCATGAACAAGACCAAGTCCAAGACTTAAATTTGAGCTTGCTTTGGGCAACACTACTTACAACCGAACCACCACCGATCTTATATATGTATAATCGCTATATAAACTCGTATCTATATATTGCTTTATTTTTATTTTAGCAATTTCCATTTGAGACGTTTGTACCGAAGTTGCAATTCCTAAGCGTTGTGCCTCCGAAAGAACTACCGAGACTGGTCAAAATAGAGAGGTTACGGAGAAAGTTTCTATCAGCAAATATTAAGGTTTGTTTAAATTGTTACCGTACTAAATGTCCAGCAGTCTTTAAGAGAAAGAGAGAGAACGCTTTTCCACCCCTCTCGCTCGCATAAACCATAATTTAAAAAAAATAGTAAGTAACGCGCGAGGTCCATAAATGTTAGCAACTGGAATCAGACACTCATGACTGACATTAGTTCCTAACACTATACCAGCTTGACTGGGCATGACGGCAATTCGAGCCTGATCCCGAAATGTGTGGATACACTTTACTAAGAAAGAAAGAAAATATTTATCGCAACAATTTTAGTTACTTTTTTTATTTTTCCTAAAAGGAATTGTATGTTTATTATATATATATATTTTTAAAAATTGTTTCAGTATTAGTTTTTCGAATAATATTTAGTTTTTGTATACTTATTGAAAATTTTATAATTTGTTATTTCTTATAGGCAATAAAAGCTACTGTGGTAATGTGGTGGTCGCCTATAATAGGTGCAACATCTAACTTTTGATTTAGTGTTAAGTACAAATAAGTGTGTGATGTTAGCACTGTTGGCTACCCTATTATAAATAAATAAAACAATTACAATGGTTACAAAAACATAAATATGCAAGGAATAAATCTAAATGTATAAATGTAAGCCTATTCTATATACCGAAATATACATACAGGTGTGGCGATAAATAGGTGGTCAGCTCAGCATATGCTACAGCCGAGGCTGCAGCGCTGATTTTCGGCTGATGCCTTATGTTGGGTGAGTCACGGGTCGCAGAGATGTACAGTACCATTTACTAAATCGGAAGGAACACAAAATGTACAGTTTACATATATGTTTAACAAATGGGAATAGAATAAATAAATAATGTTATGATAAATAAACTAATAATATTACTGGCAGACTGGGCAAATTACCACCATCAGTCTGCCTGCCACCTATTTGTTTTCGTGGAAAGTATGTGCCATTTGCGATAAAATGCCTATTTTTACATTAAATGATAACTAATATGAGCTTGTCATGGCTGGCATGGATGTCAGCTTATATAAAAATACACCGCTTTAAACAAAACTTAGTGAATGCACCCTGTTAAGAGGATTTTTTGGTAAAGAGTGAAGAGAATAAATAATAATAAATATTTAATAATAAATATTTCCACACCTACACAGCGCCATCTAGTTTCCGTTGTAAGCTACGAGGCTTGTGTTACGGAAACTAGATGGTTGATAAACTACATATTATACATATAAACACCCAGACCGAGACAAATTATACAATGTACAACTTGCCCCCCGGTGGGAATCGAACCCACGACCTCCCGAGTTCACGGCAACGTTTGTTACCACTAGACCACGGAGGCGGTCAAAATGGAATGGTACTCGTATAAGATATTATTAATTCATAATATTAGTGGTCTAGCAGTTAAGTCTGTAGATTTCGACTCAGAGGTACCAGGTTCGATTCCTGGTCAAAACAAAATTATTTTATTTATGTTATTCTCGAGTTTGGTACGCTAGAGACATCGACGAACTTATCACTTGTCATGATAGGCGTATAGTTAAATTGCCTAAATAGGAATCCGCTACTTAAAAAAAAAGCGTGGTTTCTGATCACCCCGGAAGGGATACGGCCGTGATGATGATACTATAGGCATTAGTAGGTTTTTTTTATACAAAATGTGAGTTACATTTCTCTTGTCGAAGAAGCACGTTTTAGGCATTTCCGTAGCATACAGGTCAGGATATTGTATAGTATATATATTTTTAAATATTGTTCACGACATGTGACATCGCGCCCACCTGATGGTAAGCGGTACGCGAGGTCCAAAAATGGGAGCAACTGACGCCAAGATGCTTTTACACACTTCGCTTGAAGGACTCCACCAGCCTATTCTGTTACTTAAGCGCAAACGTTATATATTGGAATCCGTTAACTATATATATATATATACACACACACACATATATATATATATATATATATATATATATATATATATATATATATATAAACTTTAATAGCGATATCACGCTATTAAAGTTCATATTTGCACGGCGCTGTCAAGGTCGAGCGCTTATAGAGTTGAGAATTCAAAAGTATTTTATTGTGGATCATAGGTTTTTGAATAAGTACATTATTTATGGTGGTCGCTATGTCCCGTCCATTGGACATACAATAATTATATACACAACATTAAAAAATAATTTTAAAATGTTGGTGATGGGTGAGGGCATTTTAGAATTACTTACATAATATTTTGTAATTATGATGCAATCTCTCACATAAATAACGAAATCCACTAATAACGTTTGCGACTACGACGACTACAGGTTATAGGAGTGGGGAAACACAATGTCTGGGAGAGCATTCCACATCTTCAGCATGCGACATCTTCAGCATGCGACAGACATAAGAGTCTCCAAATTTGTGAGTAGACAGAGTGGCTATGGTATGTGGATGCATATTTTGACCTGTGCGTGTGGTTACGGAATAGTGAAAAAGGTTTAGGTTAAAAAAAACAAAAGTAGGTATTACTTGATACTTTGTGATACTTTCAGAAAATGCTAAGAGATCTCGACATTCAGCCATACATGTTGCTTCCACCATCAGAGTATAAATTTCCCGACGAACAGCTTTACGGTCTGTACAGCCCATATCCCAAGCTGGAGTTGGATATATTCGATAACACTGATTTTGATTGCAGGTAAAAAACTCTTATTTTCTATAGAAACCTTTTTTATTATAGTTTTGAAGTCTTACAAAGTAAAACTGCTTGTTTGGTAGTTGTTAATCAAAGCAGAGCGTTGGCAGTGCAGGGGAATCTTGCTCGCTCGCAGATTTACTCTATGTTTAAACGGTGTAAAAATTAAGCTTTTCAAAGCGTACTGCTTTTTACACCAGCAATCTGTGGGTGAGATACTCTAGCTCTGCGCGTCTGCTACAATAATATCTTCAGAATGCTGATGGAACTGCCTCGACGCAGCAGTGCATCGGGGATTTTTGCGGAGGCGAATGTGGATGGATTTCCGGCCATAATCCGCAAAAAGGCAGCGTCGATACTACAGAGAGTGAGAGGCAGTGACAACGGCATTCTAAGCATGCCCTCGCAAACCGTGGCGAGAGAACTTATTCACCTTCTCATCTAATTTCAGAGTACCAGAAGAGTGGTTAAGTTTAGGTTTAATAGATGGAGAGCAATATCCTTGTCCAGGATTAGCTTTCATTCCGAAGCCTGAAGGAAAGTGTTCGAGACACGGAGCTGATCCGATTCAAATGCTCAACAATTTGTATGAGGTAGAACCCAAAACTATTTACAATTAATCAACCAACTGACTTTAATTTGACTTCGCGCTCATCTGGAATTGTATCTCCAGAGTCATACTACATCTTATAATTCCTATACAATTTACAATAGTCAAAAGGAATAAATAGTATAACAAATTTATTAAAATTGCAACAACAATAAACAATCGTATTATAGCCAGAGCAAAGTTATTTTTTGTAATACTCGCAATTTAGACTATAGGCAAAAGTACTCAAATAATATACATCTTCATGTAGTAAGGTGATCTAGGGCCTATGGTTACGAAATTATTTAACTAAAACATACTAGTTCTACTATATAGTTTCGATAATAAAAAATATATGGCTTATAATTATGGCCAGTTGCTTTGACGTAAATACAGCAAAAGTCTTAACGATAGATGGAGCTTATCCTTTCAGTGGACTAACGTAGCAGCATCTAGTTACAACAAAACTGATTATAAATGGGAAATAATGGCACTCGATGGGACCAAAAGGAAACTAATAGTGCCTCGAATAAGACTAATGTTCAAAGCTGATGATCCTGAGACTTTTGCTCAGAGGATTAATTTTGCAGTTAGCTTACGTGCTGAAGTAGAAAATAATATAAGGTAAAATGAATTATTTACTGGTCACAATGAAACTCGCCACACTCACCGCTTAGATACATGGATTCACAGATAATATCTTTAGAAACTATAGTATCTAAATACGTCTAACTTTATTTTATTTGCGTGTTATTTATTATATAAGTTTATTATTTATTATATATTATATATAAGTTTGGCTTAGTACAGTAGTTGATTTTTCAACACTTTTAATTTCACTAGACCTTTCAAAACTACTACTATCAGGTAGAAACGTCAAATGCAAAATTTTAAGTTCTTCTGATCCCTGGTCACTATCATTGGCTTAAATTTAAGTTTAAATAGTATATCACCATAAAAAAGATTATAAACAATAATAGGATTGCAGTTTTATCATATTTTTATACGATCTTCAAGTATTTGTCATTTATCCAAAATTTACACTTTCATCGACTCTTCTACCAGTATCTACTCGTAATATAGTTAGTCTTCTATGATTTTTCAGGTTTTATTTGTATTTAGATTGTTTAATGTTAGGAGGTCTAACTCGTATGCCACTAGGGTTTATGCCAGCCATTTTAAAGATGGTGAGGATACATAAACAGGCCAGGGATCTTGACGAAGATCATCTGCATTATTTAAAGGAGGAGGTATGATCCTTGAATATTGTTTTATTTCATTCTTGTTAACTCACAATAGTCTACTATCTACAGAGCATAAATATAAATTGTAAAATGGGCCAATCCATAACCGACAAAGCTGGTCTAGTGCTGTAAGGTAATTAATTATTTTCGATAGATAAATTATCCATTGCACAGTGTACATAACATTTTACAGTACATAGGCGAGCTTAATATTATATATTTTATCTTCTATACTATTTTACCTTCTTATTCATGTTTGTTGTTTTATTGTATTGGCTATTTGGCTTGGACGTATAGTCTTTTACTAGTATTTTAATTATGACGATACAAATACCCTCTGATATAATAGATATTATTTAAACGTGACTTTCTATCTCTGTTTTGAGTATCAGAATTTTTGTTTATTCAATCATTCATATTTTTAAATGATTATTGCTTCTTAAATTAAACTTAAATTTCTAGGCTTATTTATTGTACAGAAAAACGCAAGGAAAAATGAAGATGATCTTCATGATACAGAAATACAGAGATTTGTACAATTTTATTGATTTGCCATCTAGAGAATATGAGCCGCCTGTCTCACTTTATGGTAAATATTTACAATAATTATTAAGACCAATATAAATTTCATTAGGGTCTGGCAGTGCGGGTTGATGATCATTTCCTTAGGATTATTTTTTTAGTTAGTTTATATATTCACGTTCACGACTGCTTCTGGGATGGCTTTCTAAGCAATTCATTGATAATACTGTGTAGTGCTTTTATGTGAGGTAGATGAGTCTACACTCCAGGAAGTATAGCTTTTGGCTGATGTCAAGGCCTATATCCAGCAGTGTAATAACACAGACTGATGATATTTATTAAGTGAAAATATTTTTAATGTAATTCAAATCGATTTCTACTTTTAAATCGGATTCACGTTCGCTGGATCAGTTTTGGGGATTAATATCAATTCTTATACACATATTAAATCATTGTTACACAATTCAGAACTTAATAATAAATATTTCATATATTTATACCTCTGGAGACATTTAATTTTATTTCTTTTATTAAAGTATATTGTAATTATTATTTACGAGTATGTCAATAGTTCCGATGAGAGCTGTTACTGTTTTTGGGATATAGTAGCTTGTAACAGAATAAGTCTACAAAATTGGAGATCACATTCTTTTCAGGTCGTCTGCCTTGCGTTATGGAAGACTTTCCAGCTCGTATGAAGTACAATCAGTGGTACTCCCTGTATGTCATTTACCAAGCTGTGACTTGCATACATTTTGTTATTGATGAGTGTTTAAAGGTAACAGATTTAATTTTAATTACATTATGAACGAGCTACTAATAATTTGTAAAATCTTTTAAATTAAATACACTATTCAAATTAAAATAACCAATTCTAAAAATACATACGATTTTTTTCCAATCCTTCGCACTTTACAACGTAACGTTGTTCTTTCATAGATCGCTTTAGATTTGGAAACAGGCAAATGTCACAGGGGGCAGGTCTGGGGAATTCGGTGGCTGCGGCATCATGAGTATTGTTTTGGACAAAATTTGCAACGATGTGTGAGCAGGGGCGTTATCGTGGCGTTTTTGTTCATCCACAAATCCGGGTTCTTCTGGCGGATTGCTTTACGCAATTTGCAAGTTATTAATGATACGTGTGGCAAGAACTCATGATGCATCACGCTCTTGCAATCAAAGGCAACTGTGTACAGTGCGATAATACGGTGCAGCTTTTTTGGTATTATATTGTACCTACTAACTAAATTTTTCAACTAGTAGGTACTTTATCGCTTTTAAATAATATTACTGTTTAAGTACAAAACTTATCTAATTATTGTTATATGTTTTAATGATGCAATATTTGAGTTTGAATTGGGACAGGTGGAATCTATGTTGTTTTTTACGACTAATTACGGAAGAAATGTTAGTTTAGCTGAGTTTGATGCTGCACAGCAACATTGTACATCTATGGTTAGTAATTCTTTTCTTATGCATTAATGTCTTTATTTAAATTTAATATTTAAATATTGAATTTAATTCCTATTATTTTAGATTTATTATTCATTATCATGACAGTTTCCCATCCGGGGTGGTCAGAAACCACGCTTATAAATAAGCGAATTTATATTTAGCCAATCATGACAAGTGGCAAGCTCGTCGATGTCTCTAGCGAACCAAACCCAGGAAATATCACAAATAAATAAATATAAATTAAAAGCTACCTAAACAATAAAATTTAATATAAATAAACAGAACCTTAAATTAAATAAACTAAAAGATACACCTAATTAATATAAAAACTAAATACTTACAAATATCTTGATTATAATCTACATGTCATCGAATCCAGGAGAAGATGAACCCAATGTTCCGAGGACTCCGGCGGCGTTAAAAATAAAATAATAATTTAATTAATTTATTTAAATTATTGTGTCCCGACCAGGAATCGAATTTTCCTTCGAGTCTAAATCCACGGACTTAACCGCTAGACCACGGAGGCAGTTATTATTCTTATTTTACTAATTACTTTAATGGTCATCGTTGGAAATACATGATTGCATGTCTTAAATTATTAGGTATATACTTTTAAACAAAAAAAATACAAAAAATATACATACATATATCAAATAATGTAATAAAAAATAATAAAATGTATAATATTTACTAGTGATCGAAACAAAAACATAATATCAGCTTAACAACTCAATAATTGGCAATGGATTTAAAATTACTGGTCAGGAACAGTAAAAAACGCCTCGTCAAATTATAAGTATTCTATTTATTGATATTTAATAATAAATAGCAGCTGTGAATTGGCATTGTCATACTCAATACTAAATTATACTATTATAATACCAAAGACCTTACAGTAATAATGATAAAAAATAAATAAATGTCAAAAACATTTCAACTAACGTGTCTAAAAAAAAAAATGTTATACATACACACATCAAAAGTGTCTAGGGATCAACATATATTTTTGCAATAACTTTTCTCCTGATTGATATTCATTAAAATTTTCTTTAAGGATTGATCAAATAAAATGTTTTCGTTTGTCTACAGTAACGATAAACCAAGTCACCTTTGCATTAGTAAAAAAAATTGCCATTTTCCTAATAAAGGGATTTTTGACATTTGAACCACTAACATTAAAGTTCGAAAAAAAGACTGAAATAACAGTTTTTTTTTTAATTTTATTGGGTAACTTAAACAATTAATAATCCGTGTTTCTACCGCGAACACTAACAACACAAGAACATCGGTTTGGCATACTCAAAATGAGTTCATCCAAATCACGCTGTGGAATGGCCGCCCATGTTCGTTGCAACAACAAAAAAAGGTCTTCTTGCGACTGGATACCCTCCATATTCGGCAGAGCTCTTCTCTGAAGAATATCCCATGCATGCTCAATCGGGTTCAAGTCTGGCGACTGAGCAGGCCAGGGCAGGACATTGATGTTAGCTGCGGCGAGAGTCTGTCTTACAACTCTTGCGGTGTGCGGTCGTGCATTATCATGCATTAACTGAAATAAGGGACCGATATGCACTTGTAGAGGAACGATGACGTCTGATACAACCGTCTCAGCATAAATTTGAGCGTTGAGGTTGCCTCTGATCCAAATCAACTCAGTTCTTCCGCCGATCGAAATACCCGCCCATACCATGATGGTTCCACCACTATAAGGATGGACTTCCTGGCAGGATTTTAATCGCTGTTGGCGTCCAGGGGTTCTCCAGTGTCGTATACGTCTTGTATCCGGCCTCATACCAAAACGAGACTCATCAGAAAAGCACACGAAACGCCATTGTTCTTCTGTCCAATTTCTGTGTTCAAGAGCCCATTGATATCGAGTCCTACGATTGTGCATTGCTATAGGTGGTACCCGTAGCGGTCTTCGGGAATGAAGGTTCACTTCATGCAAGCGGTTTCTGACTGTTTGGTCGCTAATTAAGTTCCCTGAAGAGCGATGAAGGCTCACGGCTAACATCATGGCGGTTATTGTTGGAGTTCTTCGAGCTGTGATTTGAATGTATCGGTCTTGTCTCCGTGTGGTGCAGCGATACCGTCCTCCATGGCGCTCAGCCACGGTACCAGTGGTTCGGTAACGTGTCCAAAGTCGACTGATAACACTCTGACTTGTATTCAGAGCTAAAGCCACAGTACGTTGCCGGGAACCAGCTTCTATCATTCCCACGGCTCTGATCATTTCTTCCCTGCTTAAATGACGTCGCCGCTCCATAATAACGTTGGTTTTAATCAGTAGTAGGGAAACAGTAGCACTAATAATGTCTTCAATGCGTCTTATGTTTTTATAGGGAAAATATTGACAGCTGATTTTCATCTTTTACTCGAATTTGATTGACAGTTCCTGTTTTAAATTATGAAATGCACCAAAAAGGATCCATATAAATTTATAAAATCATAAATTTATTACAAAGCCACATCTCAATCACAAGAAATCCGCATAAACATGCTTGATCCCTAGACTTTTTTGATGTGTGTAGGTACACTAAAAATATAAATAACAGTGATAATTAAAAAAAAATATACCTATACTAAAATAAAAATGTCATAATTACTTATGCTAAAATTATAATGTCAAATGTTTAGATGTTAAGGCATGTTTTTATTTTTATTATTATTGTTTAGCTTTTTGCATGTTTTTGCTTGACATTATTATTATTATTTTAATCATAGTTTTAAGTTAGTCTAGTATAAGCGCATTATTGTTTGCCGTATGTTCACATTTTGAGCTGTGGTCCAGATTAGTACCTAGCAGATTAATTTATAATAGTAGCAGGCGTCGACTGCAACTTGTAGTGAGCATCCTTGTAAATAAATAAATAAATAAATAAATGGTACAATAAATTAAAAATAACATATTTTACTGCTGTAAATGGGTGTTGTCAATCTACATACTAATTTATAATAGTTATAATTAGTTAATAATGTCTTAACATTTAACCGCCTCCGTGGTCTAGTGGTAACAAACGTTGCCGTGAACTCGGGAGGTCGTGGGTTCGATTCCCACCGGAGGCAAGTTGTACATTGTATAATTTGTCTCGGTCTGGGTGTTTATATGTATAATATGTATATATTTACAAAAAAAAGTATAATATGTAGTTTATCAACCATCTAGTTTCCGTAACACAAGCCTCGTAGCTCACCACGGAAATTAGATGGCGCTGTGTGACCTGTCTGGAAATATTTATTATTATTTTTATTATATGATTATTTAAGGGTCTAAAAGAACGGTGGTGGCTCGATTGTAAGAACGCATTCCAATCCAGAATAAGAAGTCTCGCAGTTGAAACCCTTGCATGTACTAATGAGAAATACTTTAACTTTTACTTACAATAGTAATAGATTACCAACATCACCGTTCCCATGCCTCGAAGAGCTCGTCGATCTCGATTCTATTAATGACAACTTGTGGATTCGACATAAAACTAACTGCATTTTCCCTAATAATATATTATACAAACACAATATGTATATATTATTTATTTATTTTTTAAGCACTTATAGTATTTAGGTATATTATTAATTAATTAATTAATATTGCGCGGTGATGGCTCGGTTGTAAGAACGCGTTCCTTATATCCTACAAAGGTCGGTTCAAACCCACCCGACATGTACCAATGAGAAATGCATTTTTCTTACGTACATTTGCCATAGATTTACAACACCACCGTTCCCGTGCCTCGGAGAGCACGTTAAGCCATCGGTCCCGGTTCCACTAATACCAACTTGTGGAATCGTAAATAAATTGTCAATAAAAAATGATATCATATCCTCGCCAAGCCGTCTGGCCAGCGTGGCGAGTATAGGTCAAATTCTCCAGATATATGTTCTGGAAGGCCCATCTCCAGCAGTGGAGGTCTAGGACGCTGTGTTCTAGGGGCTGTAATGATAAAAAATTATGATTTATTTATTATATTACCCACCTGTTGTTTTGATTAAAATGCCTTTATTTATTGTAAATATTTTCATTGTTAACTGTTTTCACTACGTATATCTTTTTTATATAACTAATGGAAGTAACTGAGATCCTAAATGACAGGTCTAACTTAGTTAGACTTGTTTAGAAGTCAGTGTTTAAATCAATTTGTTAATTGTACTTTTATGAACAATAAAATATTTTGTATTTGTATCAAGTGTAGGCCCAATTCTCCAGAAACAGAAATGTTCTGGAAGGCCCATCTCCATCAGTATAGGTCTACAACGCTGTGTTCTGGGAGTTGTTATGATGATGATATCATGGGTTTAGTGTAACTCTTTACAAACTTGGTATGTGTTGGAAAGCGAATGAAATAACTTTGGACCTTCTTATTGCAGATGTTAAAATACTTGACTATGACATGGTTAAATAACATCTCGCATGGTGTAAAGATGTCTTTTAGAGATGTCGGTAAAGGGTACGTTTCTTAAAATTATATTATAAATGGAATTTCAATTTCAATAAAAACAAAGTCCTCCGCCGCGTCTGTCTGTTCGCGATAAACTCAAAAACTACTGCACTAATTTTCATGCTGTTTTCACCAATGGATAGAGTGGTTCTCAAGGATGGTTTTAGTATATATATATATATTTTTTGATGAATATCGAGGAAGAGGTATGTCGTGATCGTGTCAAGTGAAGTGAAGATATGTACAGTTCTCCCAAAGTGATAATGCGCATAGAAATCTTCGTCACTGTTCGGCAACGGTCGTATTCCCCGAGCGTCGGAAGACGATATGTATATAGAGTGGTTAAGTGCATTTTCTTCATGCATAATTTAGTAGAATTATGTGTTTTGTGCTAGTTGTTAGTACGTTTTCCTATTTTACAAAATAAACTATTTAAAGTTGAATAAGATAATTAAAGTTGAAATTAAATTTACCTTTGAAAACAAAACCAAGAACGGTGTGTAATATCAGCTCTATATAATTCCACTCAGAGAGAACACATGCAGTCACCGACCGCCCGAATTGTTTTCGATTGTGTACACATGATATTGACTTCTATTTCTTTCGAACAAGGTGCAAAATGCAAGTGCAATGTTTAGGCTCTTACGATTCAATGATTCGGGTGTTTCCGGGAATACGACAATTAGCGAAGATCTGTATGTGCATTATTAATTTGGGAATACTGTATGTATGTATATGTTTTTTATATTCTAGCACAACATGTGACTTTCAACCTGATGGTAAGTGGCGCACGAGGTCCATGAATGTTAGCGACTGGGGTCAGACACTCATGATTAACCTCAGTCTCTAACGATATACCGGATTGACTGGGTATGACGACTATTCGAACCTGACCCCGAAACGTGTGGATACACTTTACTGCAATGGGTTTATCAGCACGAACGGTGGATACATTCCCGCCCCGGCAGACTGTGCAATTTACCACCACCTATATAATTTATTTAGCAAGCTGAAGTGGTAATGGGCCGGATACATCTGCTGCAAAACCGGCTACCGATGGGGCAAACGGGTTCTAGAGTGGAGTCCACGTACGGACGACGCAGAGTGGGTTGACCTCCCGCCAGATGGACGGATGACCTGAAGAACACCTTGGGTGTAGGCCTACATCCAGCAGTGGACAGACACAGGCTAATTAAGATAATACAGCTGAAAGGCTGGATATCGAATGGGTCGATAAGTTTTTATTTCATTTCAGGTGGTTTAACATTTATGAGAAGAAGTGGGAGTTCTATGAAGTCAGCAAACTCTGTAGGTTTATGCATCTTATCAGGTTTCGTATGCAAGTAAGTAAATAAATCATGAAGATAAAAGACATCATTCATCTTGTATTGGGATCTGGGCTAAATTGTACTCACAGTTATATATGCATTTTTAGATAAATTATTATTAAAGATACAAGGTTACTATTGAAGTTGAAAAATACCTTTATTTTATATAGTTACGGTATGCAAAATGTTTAGAATATCATGACAGCTCTAGTACTAAAGGACTTAATTTATACGAATACTGCAAGAAAAACTGCAAGAAGGATTTTATTTTTTAATCATATTTTATTAAATAAAAATAAAATAAAATAACGTTTATTGGATCATAATCAAATAGTTTCAGTTAGTGAGCACTGCCTTCTGGAAAAGAAATTCTGAGCTCCAGAAGGCAGTTTTCCTATATTGACACAATAAAACTCTACGAGTACTTACATAAATGAATAATACAGTGCATTCCCATCCTCATTAAACATTGTTTTACTGTAACCAGCCTCTCGGCAACTGTGTGCTGCAGTAGCAACTTTTAACACTATTCTCTTGTACATCTCGATAATAAAACTATGCATATAATTAAATTGAATTGCTACTTTTATATCGAAACACAGCACACCTTCGCCGAGAGTAAACATTGAAACAAAAACTATCTGAACAAATTGTGGTAAAAAAACAGGCCTAAATTGTCAAACTACCTTCAATATAGTTTTTGCGCGCTGTTAACTCTAGAAACCTTGTCGTTGCAATTATGATAGTGTTTTTTTATATTTATTTTTTTATTTGAGGAAAGAGAATCAAAATTTAACAGTTTCGTGACAACATTTCGCCTTATTACCTATTGCTTTTAAAGTCATAATATATTATGTAACATTTGTATAAGGATAGGAGTCACCAATTATATTAACTTATAGCTAGATTTTTCCAAGAATGTTCCCATGACAGTTGTCAGACAATTCTGCTCGTTTAATTTTGCTCCCTTTTAATCACAAAAAATTTACAATTTTCATGACATAAAAAAATCTTAAAATCAGACATGCTTGTTTAGAATTAACTTAGAATAACAAACTAAAAATTTAAATATAAGAGAACATATACTACATATTTATTTTCCAAATAAAATAACAAATTGTACAGTTTAGAAATAGTTATAGAATTAAGCAACAAAATATAAGTAGGTATAGGTAACTAAGTAAAAACAATGTAGGGAAGGCAAAGGGTCTAGCCCATACAGCCAAGTCTAACGTAATATGTCTTTCTTTTTTATGAGTAAGTGAGGTTTTTTTATCATTGAATTACAGATGTTGCAGAATTTGATGCTTTTCTTGAAGTTAGTCGCAGCATTATAGTCCAAACACGTCGGGATATGGGAGTTCGCAAAAACTAAAAAATAAAAACTGCTACTTGTGTCCCATATTTGAAGTCTAAATTATCGTTTTCCATAATTATTCACATTGCGGCACATTTCCAAACAAAACAACACCATCTTTGACTTACAATATCCAAAGTAAAGTCATTTCAAACACACACAAATAGTTCGGGAGTCAGAGGATGCTAAAATTGTATACAAAGCATTGATCAATTTAACTGTTCCAAATGTATATTATAATAAATAATAAATAAAATAATAAAAATCTTTATTGCAAAATAAATATACGTTACAATTCAGTTGTTACATAGGTTAGGGCATAAATTAAATCGTACATAGTATCAAACGCAGTTTAGCTGTGACATCTGAAATAGTCGGTGGACGGTGTTTCAGATGTCATTGTAGGAATTAGTACTTATAACATTTAATTTTACTCTAGACAATATTTATTTATATTTGCTGTAAGGCAAGACTTAAATTAGTTTTTTTAAAACAATAAAGTTTATTATTATTATTATTATTTACAAAACCAAAACTTGCACTTGTCATAACCGTTAAAAAGAGCGCGAAGAACTCGTTATTTTCTTAAAGTTTATTAAATATAATTTAGGCACGATGGTGGCTCGGTTGTTAGAACGCGTTCCTTAAATCATACAAAGGTCGGTTCAAACCCACCCGGAATGTACCAATGAGAAATACACTTTTCTTGCGTACATTTGTCATAGATTTACAACACCACCGTTCCCGTGCCTCGGAGAGCACGTTAAACTGTCGGTCCCGGTTCCACCAATCCCAACTTGTGGAATTGTTAAAAAATTGACATCATATCCTCACCAAGCCGTCTGGCTAGGCCAAATTCTCTCGATATATGTTCTGGAATGCCCAGCTCCAGTAGTGGAGGTCTAGGACGCTGTGTTCTAGAGGCTGAAAATGAAAATAAATATTTTATACCTAAAATGTTTGTTATAAATAGAACACTATTTAAAAAACTGGTCTATGCGCACTATTTAAATTCACCATAAGCTTAATACACTCTCTGCTATATTTATTTCTTCATTATAGTCATCATATAGTAGGTATATTATATTTATGTATATTCATAGAACGTATGTATGTAGTTTTATTTGTAGGTATTTGTGTATGTATTAGTATGTAAATAAGTATTTATTCACTAGTATATATTGAAGTCTAATAGTTTTCTATTAGTTTTGATAGCACCTGCCTTATCTCGTCGTAACTGCTTTAGTTGTCCCAAAGGTTTGACCAGTATAGAATGTCTAGCGGCATTAGGTCCGCCTTTGTACTTTGTGCTATAAAGTTTATAATAAATAAATATAATATTGCCATTTACATTATTGCCATAAGCAAGTATATTGTATCCTAATGAATACCTAATATAAGATCGTAGCTGTAAGGAGGCTTTATTACCTAAATATAGATTTGTGGCTGTAAAAGATATCGCTCATTTCTAACCAAACATGTTTTCAGTATGCCCTTCGTTACTGCTTAGAACAATCCATGTCAGTGTTTGTCAGTTTATGTGAAACGCCGTGCCTGTGCACCTACATGTGTCAGGAAGACTATGAATGGAATAGTGAAGACCTGATCAACAGTCCCTTCAGGTCTTCCACGACCACGCTGTTCTACTTCCAACTGCTGATGTCAAATAATGGACCTTACTATAGCACGGATCCAGCTCATTTTGAGGTATAATTTTAAGCCTTATACCAGAGAAGTTAAATAAATAACAAGCCAAGAAACCAAAGCTAGACCAATCGGTACAATCACACAATGAATTACGTTCGTGTTCGACATCCACTAAGTTTATTTTGTTATTTTACGAACAATATGCTGACCTTCTTTAACAAGATAACCGCGTGTTAATTAAACAATAAAAAATACTTATCAATAAAAACTAGTTCCTAAACTGGAACGCGCTTTTATAGTTGTACACAATTATAGCCTTATAAACAATATTTATAAGGTTGACATTGGCTTCTCAGTTGTCTATTAAACAAAAACGTTCCTACACACCTCGTTCCGAATCAGAATCAGAGCGCTTAGAATAAATATGACACTGACCGTCGTTCCGAATCAAATATCGCGATTTGGATGCTTAGGCTCAATGGGGTGTATCAGGCAAAGCTTTTTGTAGATGTCGCTAGCGGCAATGGTACCTTGTTTTACACCTTTGTCGCATATTTTTTTCAATGTTTTTGTAGTTTTATATTCTGCTTGAATTGACAAAATTCGGTTCACATAGAAAGTGGCGCCGTAGTAGACGGTAGGAGTACTAAATTTAATATCTGTGGTTTGAACATAATAAAGTTGTCATTAATTCATTTATCTATTGATTGGATCATTCATTTCACATGCGGCTATTGTTGTCAACAAGCAAAGTATAAAACATGAAATTTTAATGTATTTGTGTAACTTTTAGTAACTGCCTATGGATCGTATGGCAAACTATTAACAAAATACACAATATTTTTAAAATTTTCGAACGCAGATAATTGATTGCGTTCTAAATAATCGAATTTTGGATATAATATTATTCCTATAATATATAAGGTATACCTATAATAGGTACATACGTATTCTACCATCCACATCATGCAATAAAGAATTTAATAATAATATTAATGGTGCGCGCACTTTGTCAAGCATTTTTTTTTTAATTATCAGATATTTTTAATTACCTAAAATACAGATTGGCCGAATGAAAAATAATGTAATTTATTCAAGTAATTGAAACCTATCCTATTCACAATAATTATAAAAATAGAAATAAAAAACACGACGTCACTCAGGAGTTGGCCCAAAGTTTCAATTGTGGCTCGACTAAGGTAATGATAAAATAGAAGATTATTTTAACAGGATGCTCAGTGAACACGTTCGTGCACAAGTGTGCTAGACCGTGCGCTTACAAAATTTACACACAGCATTGCCGGTGGAGACAAAGGCTAAACGCGATGCCTTAGTACGTGTTGTGCTAGAGGTTTGCACAAAAACGTTGTATACACACTATTTTGACACTTAACGAATACTTGAGGCTTGATCTTGCGACCTTTGTATTTTTGGTCTTTTTATTATGATCTATAAATATCTGATATATAAATTCCAGGTTGTGATACAGCGGTTGTTTCGAGAGATGTTATACCGAGCTCATTTCATTAAAATGGTTGATCCCATGGTGATGGCTGGACTTGTTTATGATAAGGAACTCTATCTCACATCTATTGGTTAGTCCATTACCTGATATCTTTCAAACATGCTTACGTTAAATTATTTGATTTAGGGCAGAAAGTTTTTGGCAACTTTTCGATAACTGGTGTTAGATTTATTATTGTTATTTTTGACTAAAAGTATAGTATAGTATCATCACGACCGTTTCCCTTCCGGGGTAGTAAGAAACCACGCTTATAAAAAAGCGGATTTATATTTATCCAACTTTACTATAGGCCAATCATGACAAGTGGCAAGCTCGTCGATGTCTCTAGCGCACGAAACTCGGGAAATATCACAAATTAATTAAATATATACACAAATAGCTAGTAAAGTATAGTATGTAAGTGTTTGTGTGTGTGTGTGTGTTGATTATACTTACAATCATTTGTTTGATTAAACAGCCCATAGTATGTTGTAAGTCCGAGACATTATTCTTCTTCTCCCTTCCCCACACATTCATTAAAGATGAGAAGATCCCGAGACCTGTTATAATGATAATTTGACCTCGAGACCTACATGGGTTGTTCAGTGACCCAGCCGTTATGACTCAGAAAAATTTCCTTTACTTATCGTGCGCGTTACGTTTCTAAGGGTAATCTTGTCAAAAAGAGCTGTTTCGTCTTGTTGGTGCAATTTCCAGAACTTATCTTGTTCATCTTCCAAAAACTCTATTCAAATCCAAATTCAAAAAATCTTTATTGTACTAAAAATATTGTACATAGGCGGGCTTAATGACTAAGCATTTTCTAACAACCAACTTTTGGGAGTGTGGAGAGGTAACAACGAAGGGTGCAATTTATTATAGTAGACTTACATACTAATATTACATATACTGAATAAATATATACATAAATACCTACATATCTATATATATTACAATTAAGTTAAATTAGTACACACATGGTTAAAGTAACAGTTGATTTAGAATAATAATAATGATAAGCATAAAATTCATAACATAAGTGATTAATATAATGAACTAGGAGACACTATTCTGCTTATTTAGAAAAAAGGTGGTGAGTAATTGTTTAAAGATGTGAACAGAGGGAGCTTGTTCCACTGGCGAGCAGCAGATACGGAGAAATAATCCGAATACCTGCTAGAAGTGTGGGGTGGGATCTATCGTTGCGTCTACCATCATTATTTACATTTAATTACTTAAATGTTGTTACTTTATTAGCAGGGTGTATTATTAGGACGGGACAGTTAATAGAATACGTCATCAACATTTAAGATAAATTGACTTTCGTTCACAGATTTCAGAAAAAGAATACATACAATCAGTTGGTATAAAAGTTAGGTTTAATAGTAGTTAAAATTTTCAGGGCTAATGGAGCCGAATGTGAACGAGTTCAGAGATCGGTTACTGAAAGCCTACAGAACTGCTATAATACCCCTTAAAGCTTACTGCAGACAGTACAATTGTTATAAGGACATTTATATATTGAATGTTGAGGAATACGTTGAGTAAGTGTTGATTTTAAATAATTCGGTTTTGTATACGGACGTATTTGTTGATCACCATCATCCATAAACACAGAGTTGTAGACCTCCGCTGTTGGTTATTTTCCAGAAAATACCTCAAAACTCGATTTGAGTTCTTGTGCGATACGCACAACTTCCCTCTTCGTTTTGCTTTCAACAATCAACTCAAAATCCCACTCATCTAGCAGATATTCAGATTTCTTCACTGTGTCTGCAGCCCGCCAGTGCAACAAACTACCACTGGCCATTAGACGGGCACCATCTGTCAATGTTTTTAAACAATTAGTCACTAACTTGTTTCTTAATAAGCACAAGCACACTGCATCCAGTACAGATTGAATATTTGGCACGCAATATGTTTATGTATGTTTATTTGTGTGTATATATATATATATATATGTATATGTTCATAATAGTTGCATGTAGTTTATGTAATTGCTTGGTATGTAGTGTATTTATAAATTAGACTAATATTATTAGATTGTTGCACCCTGCTCATAATGTCTCACCATCCCAAAGGTTAGTTGTCCGAGAATGCCTAACAGTCATTAAACTCGCCTATGTACCTAATTTTAAGTTTGGTGCAATAAAGAATTTAAAATAAATTAAAATAAAATTTCTGGAGAATTCGGAATCGGCTTGCCGTCCTCTCGTTAGAATCGACCTTTATTTATTTATTTATTTAGTACACACAGCAGTACATATATTATCACACACATAACATAGTATAATTATACATACATACATACATATCTTCACGCCAGATCCCTTACGGGGTAGGCAGAGACAATTGAGCGCCACTTGACACGATCACGACATACCTCTTTCGCTTCATCGACATTCATCAACCTCTTCATACATGTCCTTTTGTTACGAAGGCTTTTTAATTCTCCTTCAGCTAGTGTTTTATTTATTTGATCGTGATACGTGTGTCTTGGTCTGCCAGGGCCTCTTTTACCCACAACTTTCGCATTATATACCTGGTTCGTCAATCTTTCTTCGCTCATCCTTTCAACATGCCCGAACCATCGTAGCATGCTTTTCCTTATTTTTGTCCCTATGCTTTCCTTCATACCAACCCTTTTCCGTATTTCGACGTTACGTATGCGGTCCGCCAAAGTGACGCCACATATCCGCCGCAACGACCGCATTTCTACTGCATTAACCCTACTCTCATGCGTATTCTGACATATCCACGTTTCGCTTCCATACATCAGTGTTGGTACCAACATGGCATTGTGTATGGCGAGCCGAGCTTTGTCACTGACATTTCGACTGCCGATCAGTGACCCCAGGGCACCGTTAACACTATTTCCCGCGTTCTCTCTTCTTTCAACGTCCCTATCGTACTTCCCATCCGCAGTGAAAACACTGCCCAGATATATAATTTCATTTACTTGTTCTAGAGTTTCATCATCAATCTTTATCGTCACGGTTGTCATCCTTCTTCTTTCAAACACTAGTACCTTGGTTTTTCTCGCATTCAAACGGAGTCCTTTTTCTGCACATCCCTCCTTCATTCTTGTGACTAGTGATTGCAGTTGTTGTAGCTTATCTAATATATGTACCAATTAGGTGTCACAGCATTCACCAATATAAAAAGAAGAAGAAATTAAAAACTTACTACTGTTAAAACAAAAAAAAAAAAAAATTACAAAAACTATCAAATTGACAAAATAAAAATATGACTTCTAAAATAAAATTATACATTTTTCTCTTTTTTAATAGAATTAATTAGGAAACATAAAAATTGCACAAATTTGGTACCTTAAAAAAAAAAAAAACGAAAACAAAACACTTGTTAAATAAATTATAAGCTACTCAAATATTAATGGTTTGAAATGTTCGAGAACATTTTTTCTGAATACATTGTAACGGTCATGAAATATGTCTATATCATTATTGGCACTGTTATGTGTTGGCACTGTATGTCTATATCATTATTGGCACAGAGACTACTGTAGGTGTTGCACATTCGGGATGTTGACGAATGTGAAACTACATTAGTTCTTGAGGGAGGACAGCACAGGATCTTGGTTAAGATTTTAGGTAGTTTTGTACATAATGTTTCAGAAATTACCGCCAAGAAAAACATTCAGCTTCCGAAATTAAAGAAGAATTACAAATGCATTACAATGCTAAACAAGAACTGATATGGAGATTACCTCAATACATTAATATTGGACCGTTTGCTCTAAATATTGACTCGTTAAAAGTTAGCAACATTGTGTAACTACCTATAATCATTAACATTTGGTGGCAATTGGCCACCAAAACTGTATTTAACCGTAAAACAGAGATTACGAATATATATATATATATAGGCGCGGTGGTGGCTCGGTTGTAAGAACGCGTTCCTTAAATCCTACAAAGGTCGGTTCAAACCCACCCGACATGTACCAATGAGAAATACACTTTTCTTAAGTACATTTGTCATAGATTTACAACACCACCGTTCCCGTGCCTCGGAGAGCACGTTAAGCCGTCGGTTCCGGTTCCACTAATACCAACTAGTGGAATCGTTAATAAATTGTCATAAACAATTGACATCATATCCTTGCCAAGCCGCCTGGCCAGCGTGGCGAGTGTAGGCCAAATTCTCCAGATATATATTCTGGAAGGCCCATCTCCAGCAGTGGAGGTCTGGGACGCTGTGTTCTAGGGGCTGTAATGATGATAATGATATATATATAAATAAATATAGTAGTATCATCACGACCGTTTCCCTTTCGGGGTGGTCAGAAACCACGCTTAAGTGAATTCACATTTAGCCAACTTTACTATAGGCCAATCATGACAAATGGCAAGCTCGTGGATATCACAAATAAATTCAATATTTTAAATGTATTTATTTATATTAAAAAATATTTTTGTGTCTCGACCAGGAATCGAACCCGGTACCTCTGAGTCTCAATCCACGGACGTAACCGCTAGACCACAAAAAATTACATCATATCCTCGCCAAGCCGTCTAGGCAGCGTGGCGAGTGTAGGCCAAATGCTCCAGATATATGTTCTGGAAGGCCCATCTCCAGCAGTGGAGGTCTTGGACGCTGTGTTCTAAGGGCTGTAATGAATGAATGAATAAAATATAGTATTTAAGTATATGTGTGTTTATATAAGTATTACTTACTTTCAAGGTATTTATTGGAATAATAATATTTCTTAATATCATTTCACTATCCTCGATCTAATGAAGAAATCTCATTTGTCCCATTGGTCTACGGTCAGAGAATGCCTTACGGAATTATGTTCGCCGATTGTAAATTACAATAAGGTTTTAAATAAATAATCTATTAAGCGGCAACGCTAATAATAAAGCTATCTAAATCTCCTTAAAATGTGTTGACTATACAAGGCAAGGGACTACGGCGGTGATGAAAATGATACTCTTCATTTAAGAAAAGTAGAGTTAACAACAACTATGTATAAGAATGTGATAGAACTAAAATGTATAACTCCAGAGAGCCTGTATTATTAGCTTTTAACATTTCAGCAAATACTAGTAAATAAACGTTCAGACATTATTAAAGCTCTACTCACAATGTGGGCCGAAGAGAACAGAATCGTGGTTGACGACGTTATTCAAGCGTATAAGAGTATAATGAGAAAGCTGGGAGAGAAGCCAAACACTATAGAACATGTTTTTGAAATCCGTGAATGGATGGAATCTATTCCATTTGCTTTGACAACACAACAGGAAATCATGCGCAAAGTTAATACCGTAAGTATATGAACCCTAAAAATGTAAAAACATGAATAATTAAATTAGTATTTTACTTCCTATCAGGATAAACTACTTAAAGGGTTTGATCAGCTCGAAATAAATTAATATGTTAACATACTTAGGTACCAATTAAAATTTGGATAATAGCAGTTTTTTTTGGTCATAATTATTAAGTTTGATATAATGTATTTGAACTGTGTGCAATAAATAAAATAGTAGTACAATCACACGTACATTTCTAAAGCTGACAAAATTAAAAATGACTTAAAAAATGATGTAAAGATGCGAAAGTGACGGCTGGTTGATGATCAAGAATTTGATATACGCCACATGATTAATAGTTAGATTGTCACTTTGGTTATTTTTGATCATGACGTCTCTCATAGCCATACGTTGAACATATCAGAAGTACGAATTATGATTTATGCAGGGCCGTCTTTAACATATTGGAGGCATTGGGCATATTAGGATAATAGGCTCTAAATAGAGATTTTTGAAAAGTTTCTTTTGATTATATTTGTTGCTGATCTGGCAGCAACCAATCGATTGCGGGGCCCTGGCCACTTGGGACTCTAGAACATAGAGTCCTAGACGTCCACTGTTGGAGATGGGGCTTCTAGAAATTTCTAGACAATTTAGCCTAAACTCACCACTCTGGCCAGACGGGTTGGCGGGGATTTATGTTATGCACAATTAAATCCTTATGATTTGATGTCATAACGTGATAACATTGGTACAGTAAGTATTTCACTAAACACAAACATTGTAAAATAATCTTAAGAGATATTTTGTAGGATTACGAAGTTCTGGATGCATTCTTCACTTCTCTAGAAAATGATGACTTTAAAGCACTCTGGGAAGCTGTGGGATGGCCACTTAATATTACAATACAGGTAATCTACAGAAGTTTAGTTTATTTTACTAAACTAACTAAAATAGTATAAGTTTATTTTACTTACATTTTAATCAAATGATAATCAAGTGCTCGAAGTGTAAAAATGTCTTAAATTATCATTTCTATCATATCATCATTTTCTGGGTGGATTTTGATTTTTAGACGGGGAAGTAAAAAGTGTTTTGTACCAACTATTTGTATGTTTTTTTCTAAAATCTGTGAATGAAAGTCGATTTATTTTAAACTTTAATGACGAATTCTGTTAACTGTCCCGTCCTAATAATACACCCTGCTAAATAAATAGAAGTAATTAAATATAAATAATGATGAACTCTAGGTAGATGCAACGATAGAGTTCTTGGAAGAAGAACAAGATAAGTTTTGGAAATTGCACCAACAAGACGAAACCGCTCTTTCTGACAAGATTGACATGTTTACAGCCCAATGCATGCAGCTAACTCTTCAGAATGATTTTCATAAAGTAAGAAAATTTACGATTGATATAATAATTCTATCATCATAACATTGTCATACAACTTGCAAAAATTCCAACTTTCATACAAAACATGTTTACTTAGCATTGCATGGAGCTAATTATTAGAGTAAAAAATATTTTAGTTGATTCAACATTTACTAATGAAAATAAATTGACACGAGGTTCTTTTGTTAAGGAAGAACATATTTTACATTTCCGTCGCACGCAGGTCGGCTTATTGTCCGTGATATAACAACATAATTAATATGATAGTGCATCGTACACGACCATAACCGGCAATGACTCTCATACTACTAATAATTCTGTACCGATTGATTTAGCTTTGACTCTCAAACCGTTTGGTTTTGTTGCCCTGTCTTGTTATATATTTATTGTATCTGTAATAAATGCTCTTGTCATGAAATTAAGTTTATTAGGACAGTAATTATACATTATAATCAATTACCGTATGTGCTCTCTCTCGCTTCTTCTCGAAAATGGGCTACTAAAAAAATAATATTTATTTTCTTTTATTTGACTTGAACCAACAAAAAAAGCATAAAACCCATTAGACAGCCGAAAATCAAAATTAAATCGACAAATCAACAAGAAACTTATAACAAATGAGACAGACTTATGTCTGGTAAAAGTTTCAGAACGAGTAGTAATCCTAATAGAATTTATTATACTAATTCTTAAATACCAGCTGGGTCGCAATTTGAATTCCTTAATAGTAGTAGGTAGCCTGAAATCCTAACAATATTGTTAAATATTTACTAGGTACATGAAATAGCAAACGATATAAAGAAAGCATGGAAAAGCATGAAGGATTCCCAAGACTGGAGTCGTGTGTTAAACCAAAGGCAGAAGCTATTTGCCCAACCTGTCATACCGTATATTGAACTAAACAAATTGGTCAAGGAGTTTGAGCCGTACCGAAACCTTTGGGTTACTGCTTCTGGTTAATATTATATGTATTATTTACTCATAGATCATTATTTACTCATAGGTCCTTCCTATCGAGCCTACCGCAGTGTTTGAAGACAAAAGTTTTCAACCGCTCTGGTTGTCGTATGCAGCAGAAACACTGACATCGGCTCTGGTCCACAAGTTTCTGATCGTTCAGCGGGTTATGGAGAAAGCTTATAGATTTCTTTGAAGAATATCTTAAAGGTCGATTCAAGTTTCTTTCCTTAACTCATGATCGCGTATTGCGATCTGTGCAGAACAACCTCCTTTCTACTCCCAGCATCACTCTGGAACTTCCTCCCCTTTCCCTTTATACTCTTCTAGCTGCAGTCTAATTTAAGAATAATCTTCAATTTTTCAACATTGCTCACTAACCCAAAGGTTAGCTGGTAGAAAATGTCACTAGACATTAAGTTCGCCTATGTACATTTAAATGTGTTTTTGTTTATTGTGCAATAAAGAATTTATCTATCTATCTAACTATCTATTTTTTTTTTATCGCCACAAAATATTTGTAGTTGACTCATAAATATTCCATATTGTAGTAAAAACATTTAATGTGTTTTACGTAAGTATTACCTTTTTAGTATGTATTATGTGTAGTGTATTGTTGTCTATGTAGTTTATTGTGCTAATATTATAATTATATTTGTAAGTACCAGGTTAGCTGGTATAGAATACCTTTATGGTATTAAGCTTGCCAATGTACATGTTTATTTATTTTATATTTTGTGTGCAATAAATAATTTTATTATTATTATTAATACTAGTAGGAATTTATATTTATTATTATCTTATATTTTCTTACTGTGCCTGTACTCGGTTATATCTCACAAAGGTTAGCTGGTAGAAGATGTCTTGAGGCACAAAGCTCGCATGTGCTCTTAGTTTAAAGATATTTGTTTAACTTTGTGCAACAAATATTTATTATTAATACTATTGATCAAGATAATTGAAATAACTTGTCTTAAATTTTGATCCTAGATTTCCTAAAAGCCAGAGAAGTATGGTTTGACAACCCATTAATGTATGTTGATGCTGATGGAATTGAACCAGCAGTGAATGATTATTACAAGACCATTGTCAAATGCATCAGAACTTTTTCTGACTTACCCAAAGTTCAAAATGTCGCCTTAAATATACGGGTGAGTTTTTTTTTTAGATTATTATTATAAGACTGTACATGTTAGTTTAACTTTTAAGACGCAATTACAGGAAAGGTAATTTCTAAGTTTTTACAATAAAATATTTTGGTTTAGGATTACATAGATGAGTTTAGGCCACTGATACCAATTATACAAGCTGTAAGAAACCCTGGTATGAAGGAGAGACATTGGAATGAATTTATGGGAAAAGCAGGTATGTTTATCCCTAGTTTAAATTTAGAATGTTTAAAATTTCATTTAGGCCGCGTTCGTTTTAAGAAATGTTAGCATGAAAATACCATTTTTTTTAGCACAAGTCGTTCGTTTAATGAAAATTCTAACATTTGATGCTAATTTCCGTATGTCAGTACCGTGTTGAAAGGAGGGTTATTGATGTTACTTTTTGACAGATGTCAAATTGATCGTTTACCATTTTTATATACTTTATAGTTTTCTATTATATTTGTTAAAAAGGTATATTAAACGATTTTATGTAATAAATTCAAAGACCATAATAATATCACGTGTATTGGATGCCATGGTATGATAAAACATGAACGAAAACACTTGTCAAAAAGTAGCATCACCGCTCGTTTTATTTAAGAAATGTTAGCATTGTTAAAAAAAGTGGTATTTCTTAACAAAAACGACATTTCGCGCTGGTTTATGAAGTTGCTACGAAATGTTGGAAATGCTATAACACGAACGCGGCCTTAGTAATTACGACCATAGTCACATTTAGTATCTACTTATTATGTTATTTAACTTGTTTTATTAAAATCTAATAAATTCAATATGAATGAAATTATTTTGTTAATATAGGAATAACTGTGACAATGAACGACAAACAGACATTCCAGATGTGTCTAAAACAAGGTGTAGCTGAACACGCCGATTTGATATCAGAAATTGGAGAGTTAGCCAGCAAGGAATACGTCATTGAACAGTCATTAGATAAAATGCTCGCTGATTGGTCTAATAAAGCTATGGAAATGAATCCTTACAAAAATACTGGTGAGTCAGATTATTTTATACACACAGTATAGCCCTCACATTTGCACATAGACTTGACTGCTGAGTTCTTATTTATTTTCAGAAAAATCACATAATTTGAACTGCATTATTGTAGATTTAATAGATCTCAATCCAAAAATATTTTTATATTTATTATATATTATTGTTTATATATTTATACAGTTCATGCCTCCAAAACAGTAGGTTAAATATTACCTTATTTTACACCTACGTCGCATATTTTTTTAATGCTTTGTAAATATTATTTTTTTATAAAAAAAAAAATGTATTTTAAATTAACGTTACCTACCTTAAAAGACGAATTAAAAAAGCGCACACCGTCTTTAAAAATAAAAAACGGTTTAATTAATAGAAGGGCAATTTTGAGATCACCGATCTTTGATTTCGCTTGGAAATCTTGATTTGTACACTTTAAAGCTGCTCACTTCGGTATAATATCCGGAAAATAATAAAATTCGTAATAAAAATTCAATTTTTCTATGCAACTGACAGTTATATTAGGTACCATCTATCATGCGACATCTATCGTGATAAAATGTTAGTGATACACCCCATTGATAAAACATTAGTAAAGAAAAATAACAATATTTGTACTGCGTGGAATTTATTAAATATCAATATTATTCTAGAATAAAAATAATGAACAATATTTTATTTTATTTTAATGAATTAGTAATAAAATCTTAAGTTACGGTGCAGAGGATTTATCCTAAAATTATCGTCACTCATACAGAACCTAATCAAGTAGGTAGCTAGAAGTCGCTCGAACGTTGACTGGTGTAATTCTTTCTCTCTCTATTTCGTCTGTCGGCTGTGAGCGAGATCAATTAATAATAACACTCCCCCAGCCTTTACTTTGTATTGTATTTATCACGATGGATATCGCGATTTTCAGACACTGACTTATTCACCATGCAGTAGTGTTTTGTTTTTCGGATAATTATTTTTATCTTTAAAAAAAGTAACCTTTTTATTTCAAATAAAGGTTCTATTAATGATACCTAAAGCCTAAAAACAATACTTGATCTTTTGACAATTACACGCGCTATAAAGCATAAGATTAGATCATTTCTAAATGAAACTGCACTATGCATGATGGCTCCCAGTTATTAAGACATTAAGAATAATCCTTTCCTTATTGAGCAGTAAAATATAATAATTAGTCATTAATAATGATTATTGTTTTAAAGTAATTAAATAGTACAGTAGATAAATATGGTATGGAAGTGATAAAAGTAAAAACATCAGACAAATAAAGTTTTTTTTTTCACAAAGTTTATATTATTGATGTATAGTTTGTCAGCTAATTTAAAATTAGTTAAAAGTGTAATATTTTTCGTTTCGTTTCGCAATTTAACTTCTAACATAAAATTACAGGTTTTATTTGTTTTTATTATAGGTACATTCATAATGAAGATAGCAGATGAAACTTTACAGCTGCTAGACGAACACTTAATGAGTACTCAACAACTTGGCTTTAGTCCTTTCAAGGCGGCTTTTGAACTTAGAATTCAAGAGTGGGATGATAAGTTGAGGCTCACACAGAAGGTTGTAGATGAATGGATTGAGTGTCAAAAGTAAGAATCTAATCAACTTTACGTTGAAGAAATTTTATTTATTTGAATCTTTTGTTTTTATTTGTCGTAATATTTAGTTTTATTTTTTATATACATATATGGTGGTATATTCAATTATTCTTCCTAAACCTATTAATTTTATAACTCGGGTGACTTAATTTTCAATATTTTTTCTTTAATGTTTAATTAATTTAATTATACTTTTTATTATTATACTTTAATTTAATTAATTGTCGTATACTTTTTTATATATTATAACAGGGAGTGGATGTATTTAGAACCAATTTTTACATCTGAAGATATATCGCGACAACTTCCTTTGGAGGCCAAAAAGTATGGCACCATGGAGAGAATTTGGCGAAGAATCATGTCGACAGCAGCTGTTTGTCCAAAGGTTTGTCCTATGTTCCTAATCAATCATCAACATATTTAAGAGGATTTAACTCTTATGCTTCCCTATACTATAGACTACATTTCTCAAACGACACTCAGACTTGAAAAATCTTTGAAAATATTGGATTGTGCGAGAGAGGCAAAATCGTTAAAACTTCGGACTTTTATAATCTATTTTTTACTGTATAGTTTGTTAATATGTATATTTTTTCTATATCATTTCGTAACGTTAGCGATTCAGTCTCTCAAGCCCAAGAAGGCATTTCATCTAGGTCCCAAGTCCTAAGGCCCGGATTAATAGCCGTTGCTCCGCCAGTACGAGCCATTGCTCAGAACTCAGGTCTGGATTAATAGTCGTTGCTCCGCCATTGCTAGGTTCCTAGTAACTGTAGTCTCGTGAACTCGTACATTACTAGTCGCAGTAACTTCTAACTTGGTGACAAATAGTTCAACCCTATTAATATATATAAATAATTACATTTATTTAGATAATGGTGATATGTCCTGATAGTCGACTTTTGGACAGTCTTATAGAAGCAAGACATCTTTTAGCTGTGGTAGCTAAAGGTTTAAATGAATACATGGAAGTAAAACGACTGAGGTTTCCACGATTCTTTTTCCTTAGTGATGACGAATTGCTGGAAATTTTATCACAGTCCAGAAATCCTAAAGCTGTGCAACCTCATCTTAGGAAGTGCTTTGAAAATATTGCCAAGGTTGGTTGTACTTTATTTTACTACGACATTATTTTCAATTATTTTGCCCTAGCATTCGCCCGCGTCGCCATAAAGTTTCTGTTCTGTTCTCTTTTCACTATTGCACCTACATTGTTAAAAAATATCTAAATTAGTTTAGTAAGTAATCATGAGATCTTTTAGCTTATGCCAGTGAATAGTTTATTATATTAAATCAACAATATTTTAATTTCTGAGTACATGCATTCATAATTAACATAGTAAATGTGATTTTAATTAAAGGAGAACGGCCTGCTCATAATTACCATTGACTATAAATTTAAAACTAGGCA
Organism: Tinea semifulvella; assembly: GCA_910589645.1. Classification (NCBI taxonomy): domain Eukaryota; kingdom Metazoa; phylum Arthropoda; class Insecta; order Lepidoptera; family Tineidae; genus Tinea; species Tinea semifulvella. The sequence goes on along the minus strand of OU342592.1, from coordinate 11,300,008 downwards.
TGCAAATAGTGATTTACAACTTAGCTACATACTAATTCTCTATGCTTTGGACTGATACGTGATTCTATTTGTTATGTATTGTGTTTTTATAAGTATTTTATTTTGAATTTTATAATGCCAACTGTCAGCAGGATTTGTCTAATAAACGTCTTAAACTAAAAAGCTGTATTTTTCAATGGCGCAGTCGGTAAACTAAATAAAACCGTACAAATAGAGTGGTAAAGGCTAAAAAAACAATGCCACTGGGAACAATTGAGCCGTTTAATGTTAAAACTGGAAATTGGAAAACATATAGTGCAAGGCTAGACCAATTTTTTATAGTAAATGACGTATCGGAGGAAAGAAGGACTCCGACACTAATTACGCTGATTGGACCGGAGGCTTACGACCTCCTAGTGGACTTATGTTCTCCAGAAGACCCAGCCAGTTTAAGGTATGAACAACTTTCTCAAATATTCAGTGAACACTTACAACCGCAACCATCCCCGATAGCCGAACGTTTCAAATTTAGACAAAGAGTGCAAGATTCATCAGAAACGATACCACAATATGTAGCCACATTAAAGAAATTAGCCAGGAACTGCGATTTCGGTAGAAATTTATGTGAAAATTTAAGAGATCAGTTCGTATGTGGAATTAAATGTGAAAACACTAGGCAAACATTATTTACGCACAAGGAATTATTGTTTGATAAGGCGTATGAGATAGCGGTAAATTTGGAATCGGCGGGACATAATTCAAAGGTTGTAAATACGAGTACAAGAGTTGATAGAGAGATGGGAACTAATGCTATAAAAGTGCAAAAAGTGAGGGAAAGTTGTAAATGTTGTGGACGTCGAGGGCACAAGACTGATAAATGTCTCTATAAGCTTTATAGGTGCAAGTGGTGCTTGGAGTCAGGACACTTACAAAGGGTATGCCCAAATAAATCTAAACCACGTCAGTTTAATTATAATAGCCTAGAAGAGGAACTAGGTCCTTCACAACCAAGTAACAGAGGGAGCAGCGAAGAAGCTATTATATCTGCTGGAGCGGGAGAAGGTAAAATTTATTGGATAAATAATTTAAATTGTAAACCAATTATTATTCCTATGGACCTAGATGGAAAGCTTATTAAGATGGAAATAGACACAGGCTCAGCAATATCATGCATTAGCGATGAAGTTTATACAAGGGAGTTATCTGGTTTGGTATTAAAACCCGCAGGTTTACAGCTTAGATATTACACAGGAGAAACAATGAAACCCTTGGGTTATATCGAAACAAAAGTGACATATGGTAATTTCCAAAAGATCTTACAGTTGTATGTAGTGAAAGGAGGTAAAACAGCACTACTGGGTAGACAGTGGCTATATGAGCTACAAATTAAAATACCTGTACTTCGGTATGAAGAAAGTGTACATAATAACAACTGTATTTTTGATATTAATATGTTTATTAACAGATACAAGAGCGTTTTTGCTGATGGGCTAGGGTGTTACAACGGCGGGTGTGTGCGGCTGCATGTACAGGAGAATGCGGTACCCTTATTCCTGCGAGCCAGACCATTACCATTTGCGTTAAAGGAAAAGGTAGACGAGGAGCTGGAACTGTGGATTAAGGATGGTATCATTGAACCAGTACAAACGTCACAATGGGCCACACCCATCGTGCCTGTTCTAAAACCGAACGGTCGTATTAGAATTTGTGCCGACTACAAGGTAACAGTAAATAGGGTCTTAAAAGTAGATCGATACCCATTACCAACTATAGATGAGTTAATGTCAAGGTTTCCTAAGGGACAAAAATTTTCAAAAATTGATTTGTCACAAGCCTATTTACAATTTTGTTTAGACGAACAGTCAAAAGAATTCACGGTGATAAATACACACAAAGGACTGTTTAAGTTTAATAGATTGGTTTTCGGGTTGTCTTCTAGTCCAGCGATATTTCAGCGAACAATGTCACAATTATTCGGTAATATAGATAATGTAGCTGTATTTCTCGATGATATTCTTATTTCTGGTAAGAACGAGGCAGAACATATTAAGACATTATATGCAGTTTTCGATAGGCTTCAGAATTTTGGTCTAAAGGTTAATAAGGACAAATGTATGTTTTTCCAAGAGGAGGTGGACTATTTAGGATATGTTATTAGCGCGAAAGGAGTGAGTACAAATAAGAAAAAGGTTGAAGCGATATTAAATATGGAACCGCCTAATAATATTTCGGAGTTAAGGTCGTTTTTGGGAACTGTGAATTACTACGCCAAGTTTGTAGGTGGGTTAAGTACAGTTTTTGCTCCAATATATAGCCTCCTAAAAAAGGAAACTAGTTGGGAGTGGTCACAGGACTGTCAAATTGCTTTTAAGACAATTAAAGAGTTACTGAGTGCAGCACCAGTTCTCATACATTTTGACCAAATCTTACCAGTTATATTAACGTGTGACGCAAGCGCTACAGGTATAGGAGCAGTATTATCACATAGGTTACCATCAGGGGAGGAGAGGCCTATAGCTTATGCTTCTCGATCCTTAAATTCTGCTGAACATAATTATTCACAAATAGATAGAGAAGCTCTATCGATTATTTTTGGGGTTAAAAAATTTAATCAGTTCATATTTGGAAGAAAGTTTTTATTACGAACTGACCATAAACCCTTAATTTCTATTTTTGGACCAAAAAAGGGCATTCCGGTAATGGCCGCTAGTAGGTTACAGCGTTGGTCGATTATTTTAGCAGCTTATCAGTATGATATAGAATACGTAAGTAGTGCAAATAACACAGCTGATGTTTTGTCTCGGTTACCTGTAACCAAGGCTGATGATGTGATGAGTAAAGATGATTTCTGTCTATTTAATGTAATAGAAAGAGAATTACCCGTTAGTAGTATGCATATTAGGATAGAGACGGCTAAAGATGAGGTTTTAAGCAAGGTCGTCAGTTACGTGAAAAATGGATGGCCAAATATATGTACAGAAGCTGAAATTAGACCTTACTTTTACAAACGTGAAAATTTATCTATCGAAAATGACTGTATTATATGGGGATACAAAGTGGTAATTCCAAAATCTTTACAAGGTAAGGTTTTGCAAGAATTACATTTGACACATATGGGTATTGTTAAAATGAAAAGTTTAGCCAGAAGTTACGTTTGGTGGCCAGGAGTCGATAAAGACATAGAAACTTTGTGTCGTGATTGTGTAACTTGTGTATGTGAGAATGCTGGTCCTCCCAGATCTCCACCAAAGCCGTGGCCAGTGTTACTTCAACCTTGGTCACGGTTGCATGTAGATTTGTTAGGACCTTTACATGGTAATGTATTTCTAGTCATAATTGATTCAACATCAAAGTGGATAGAGATTTTTAATTTAATTAGATCTAATGCGAGTACAGTAATTAATAAATTAAGAGAAACGTTTGCAAGATTTGGAATTCCACAATGTATTGTAAGTGATAATGGGCCCCCTTTTTCAAGTGCGGAATTTGCAAATTTTATGAAAATTAATGGTATAAAACATGTATTTAGCGCTATCTATCATCCTTCTTCTAACGGTGCAGCTGAGAATGCTGTTAAAATTTGTAAAAATGCTATTAAAAAAGCTATGAGAGACAATGAAAATATAGAGATAAGTTTACAAAGATTTTTGTTGGACTATAGGAATGTTAGTCAGAGTACTACGGGAAAGGCTCCAGCTTTAATTTTACAAGGTAGACAGTTAAGGACTAGGTTAGATTTACTTAAACCTAGTATAAGTGAGACGGATGATATAGTATTAGGTAAGAGAAGAACGACAGAAAGGAATGAGAGAATATTTGTTGTGGGTGATAAGGTATGGGTAAAAGATTTTCGCAGTAATCAGAATCCTTATACACCAGGCGAAATTATAAAAGTTTTAGGTTCTAGGAATTATGCGATAAGAGTTACTGACGGTAGTATTTTTAATAGACATGTTGATCAAATTAAATCTAGCAGCGGCACAAATTCTAACACGTTGCCTGTTCAACCCGTTATCAGAAGTCAAATACTGCCACTAGCAGTACAGTCATGTTCGCCAGTTCCACAGCTTATTCCACGAACCGAACCAGGCCTGGTAACACCCCTTCCTGTCGCCATGGTTTCGCCACCTGACACTTCATTACATGCTGCCGTAACACCACCGCCGCCGCTTCGCCGTTCTGCTAGAGTGGTACGTCCACCAGATCGGTACGGTTTTAGATAAGTGTGAGGGTGTTATGTATTGTGTTTTTATAAGTATTTTATTTTGAATTTTATAATGCCAACTGTCAGCAGGATTTGTCTAATAAACGTCTTAAACTAAAAAGCTGTATTTTTCACTATTGATAGCAATAAACAACTTTAAGAATACATTTGTCGGAAGTAACAAATACTTTTGGCTACTCCATACAAAATTTACATTATAAAATTAATAGTATTTATTACATAAATTGTTTCAGGTTACATTTGAGCCAGATCTGAAAATAACCCAAATGCATTCAAGCGAGGGTGAGATTGTGGATCTCAGATACACTTTTTATCCTTCTTCTAACGTGGAGCAATGGTTGCTTTTGCTTGAAGATACTATGAGACACTCCAGTAAGTACACCTCTATTTTTGTTTCTAATCAAAGTATTATTCATTATTTCAGTAGTTACATTGAAGTTTCAATATTGATTTTATTATATTTTAGTACGTCTAACACTTGTCGCTGGTTTAGAAGAACTATGGACTTTACCACGTAACAAATGGGTACTCCGATGGCCAGGACAGGTAGGTATCTATACTATATATCTAGAGGCTTTCGGATTTATACAATGCCGTTTTCATTTAAATTAATTGTATACATTGGCGTCTTGTCTTTGTGGTGTCTACACACAAACTAACTACTCCCAAATCTTATTCAGTATCTTTCTACCATTAGGCCAGCTTTGGTTTTTATACTAATAAAAGATCATCCTAAATTGTATATATGTATGTAATAAATATTTAACGTTATAGGTAGTTATTGCTGGTTCACAAACTGCGTGGACTGCTGGGGTTGAAACTGCCATAGCAGAATATCATATGGAAGAGTTTTATAACGAAATGCTTGAACAGGTAACATTTATTAAGTAAACATTAGAAAAGTAACGTTCAGTTTTATTGTATTTACTGTATCTCTACTACTTAATATAAGCTTTCAATTATTACTATCGTCCTATGCCCAAATAGATAACTTTTCTGGTGAATCTTACTTAATATGTCTTTGATGTTAGTCGAATAATATTGTTGACAATTGCCGAAGTTTTGAGCCCTAAAAATGATTTCGTAGCTGGATAGTCTTCGAGCTCTTGTTAAAGGTGATCTAAGCTTTTCCCAACGTGAAGTGTTATGTGCCTTGATCGTTATTGAAGTTCATGCTCGTGACGTCACAAGAACTTTACGCGACGAAGGCGTAAAGAATGTAACCGATTTTCAATGGATATGTCAACTGAGGTAACCCCTTAAACTATTATTAGATTAAAAATAAATATTTACTCATAAACTCTCAATAAAAATGTTTTTAAGTATCACATAAGAATCAGTTTTGATATTCGAGTATGTCACGTGATTGGTAGTTGGCTCGTTACTTTGGTTAATTTAGCCAATGACGTGCTTCATGGACATACGTTAAACATGCCAAAAGAATTTCAGCTATTCTGCAACCGGCCATAAGTGCCTCTATAGTTTATCAAATACACATGCCAACTCAGCTGGGCAAAGTGACAAGAGTGGGCCAAGTTTTCCAGAGATGTGCTCTTGATGGCCCATCTTCAGTTTGCCTTTTAAGGGGTGTAATAATAATGATATTTTGTCTTATAATAATTGCGATAATGCCCTTAGATATTACCAAATTGTCAAAGAAACATACCCACTAACCGAGGGAGAATCTACCGAAATCTACCAGGATGAACTGCGATTGGATACGTCACCGTACTACAGACAGTTTAGTCAAAATTACTGCGACGTACGCGCTCTGAACGCTGTATTCACTTACCAAAACGAATATTTAGGGAACAGGTACGTATAGCAATAATATAAATATCATTAATGTAACATTAAATAATAAATAAAATTAATTCGGAAAACAATGATAAACATATTAATAAACAAAATAAAATTATAGAAGATAAACATAAGGTTATTTATGCTAGTATGATGTTGCTCTAAGTATGATGGATTTGATTCCAGTATGAGAAGTGAGTACTTAATACAAAATTCTTATTAACATTGAACTCGTATAATTCTGTCAATTGATATTGTATAGGCCGTGAGCCTGACACGTTTGTCGTATTATCGATGACCGTTGGACTGATGGGTTTTAAAGTGGAGACCACGTATGGGAAGCCGCAAAGAGACGGAGAAGTACAGAACGCCCCCAAGATAGATAGATGACCTGAAAATTCGCCGGTTGGGGCCTGGTGGAAGATCGTGTTAAATTGCGAGTCTTAGGGAGGCCTATATCCAGCAGTGGACAGACACAGGCTAACGTTGGTGATGATGACTCCATTCAAATTGTCTGTACTAACCATACTTTAAAATTTTAGTGGTCGTCTTGTAATAACACCATTGACGGACAGATGCTACTTGACTCTTATGTGTGCTATGCATTTGAAGTTTGGAGGAGCACCGGCTGGTCCGGCTGGTACTGGAAAAACTGAAACTACTAAGGTATAGATAAAATATTACACGAATTTATTTTATTTAATAATTTAAACACTGTTTTGTTAGCTATTTTGGAAGGCAAGTTTTAGACGAAACATAACTTTTCTTTAGATTTTAACCTTATATTTTCTAATAGTTCTTTTATCAAAATAAGAATATTAAATTATACAATGCACCAATTGTTGTTTACTACAGTATAACTATTAACAACATCGCTTTATGTTCTTACATTAGGTCTTAGTACGAGTATACCTAATAATATAGCAATCTATACTTTTTAGGATCTGGCGAAGGCATTAGCAGTACAATGTGTTGTATTCAACTGTTCAGATCAGTTAGATTACATGGCGATGGGGAAATTTTTCAAAGGTTTAGCCGCGTGAGTTTCAAGTTATTTTACTTAATTTGTTTTATAGCCCCTTTTTTAAATATGTTTTATTTGTCTTAGATCCGGAGCTTGGGCTTGCTTTGATGAATTTAATCGGATAGATATTGAAGTATTGTCGGTGGTGGCTCAGCAGGTAATTGTTATTTAACCTAATTTATATCACTTTCATTGTCCTAATCGAGAATATTATTAATTCATTTGTTACAACACATTGTGCTAGAAACTGACTAGTTACTGCATTAATCTTGCCATCTGTACATTGGATAATATTAATTGCCGGATTTAATTGTTATAATAGTAATTTCATATTTTTAAAGGTGGTAACGATTCAAAAGGCTCAAGTAGCTCGATTGGATAAATTTATGTTTGAAGGATGTGAATTACCTTTAAAGGCATCGTGTTCCGTTTTCATTACTATGAACCCTGGTTATGCAGGTTTGTTAGCCTAATTTTAGTCCTATGTAAGATTTTCATATATTGTAGTATTGTTCCGTTTGTTGGAGAGTAGTCATTTAACTAAATGTAATGTTTTAGGTCGTACGGAACTGCCCGATAATTTGAAAGCTCTATTTCGTCCAATAGCAATGATGGTACCAAACTATGCGTTAATTGCTGAAATATCTCTTTTTTCCTTTGGGTTTTCTGAAGGAAAATTGTTGTCAGGAAAGATTACTACTACATTTAGATTAAGCTCTGAACAGCTAAGTTCACAGGTATGACTTTTCTATTAGCATTAGTATATTCATTCTTTTTTTACATATTTCATTCTTCTTCTTCTTACGGTGCCATCTCCTATCGGAGGTCGGCTATCATTAAGGCGATTTTGATTTTGTTGGCCGCTGTCCGGAACAAGGACCGGGTGCTCATCCCGAACCACTCCCTGAGGTTCTTGAGCCAGGAAATGCGTCTTCTCCCCGATCTTCTGAAGCCTTGTATCTTACCTTGCATGACGAGCTGCAGCAAGCTATACTTTTTATTGTGCATGATGTGTCCCAAGTACTCCAACTTCCTTCGCTTTACCATTTCTATTCAATTCATTTCTATATTTCATTATATTTTAAAATTACAAAGAAACATAGTTTCTAATTTCATGACTTTAGATCTGGTTAATATCGTAGATTTAGAAGCAGAGGGTAAATAAAAGTTTTTCATTTATTTTTGATATTTCTTATGTCTAGATTGTCATTCAATTAAAGTTCGCCAAGTGTGATCTCGCAATATAAAAAAGTGAATATCTTTAAGCTTTATAAAAAATTATGTTTTAATTGTTAAAACTCATTTTCTTAGAAGTCTTCTTTCATAGAAGTTTCATTAACATTGTAATTTTATCAGGATCATTATGACTTTGGAATGCGTGCTGTAAAGACAGTGATCACGGTTGCTGGTAATCTAATTCGTCAGATGCCAGATGCTGATGAGCGACAGATTGTACTTCGAGCTTTAAGAGATGTTAATGTACCCAAATTCTTAGCTGATGATTTGATACTGTTTAATGGTTTGTATATTTGTTTCTTAGCATCGTGTCTAAATCTTATACTAATGAATTAAGTCCTTTAACCTTATGCCTTTTCTCCTATTCAATATCTTTATAATACGCGATTTACCTTAGAGACATATTTCTCCCGACGTTTAAATATTAAAAGATTAAAGACCCGTTAAAATTATAATAACTATTACAATTGTCCGCGAAAATTTAAAAAGTTTAATATCTTTAAATTCAGAAAGTATTTCAGTATCAGTCTAGTAGTAGTAGTGTTTTATTAATTAATTAGGAGTTGGTAAGTTTTTTATCTCTCTCGCTCGCACACTACAATATTTTCAAAAATTTTTCATGTCTGGTTGTGCATTGACCGCCTCCGTGGTCTAGTGGTAACAAACGTTGCCGTGAACTCGGGAGTTCGTGGGTTCGATTCCCACTGGGGGCAAGTTGTACATTGTATAATTTGTCTCGGTCTGGGTGTTTATATGTATAATATGTATATATTTACAAAAAAAAGCATAATATGTAGTTTATCAACTATCTAGTTTCCGTAACACAAGCCTCGTAGCTTACCACGGAAACTAGATGGCGCTGTGTGACCTGTCTGGAAATATTTATTTATTTGTTTATTTGGGAAATGTTGACCCTATCATCTTTCTTAGAGATAAAATTACAGTCATTTAAGAATAGTTTTAAGTGTTTTTGCTAATTTAAAACTAGGCATAAGATAGTGAAAATATGTATGTCTAATTTAATTTAGTAGAATGCTGATTGACTACATGTCATCTACACTTGGACTTGAAAAATCCTTAGTTGTTCGAGCGAAGTTGTTCGACGATTCAAAGCTTACATCTTAATTATGTCTCCATCTCTTTAAACATTCAGCAAAATAACTACACGATCAGGTCATATTATTACTACTAGATTTCCCTATATACTAACTATATTAGAATTTACTACCCACTTTTACTTATAATTTGTGTACAGGTATAATATCTGATCTATTTCCACGAGTCGATATACCTATTGTGGACTATGGCATAATGGAGCAGTCAATTAAAAATATGCTCGTCAAGAGAGGATATGATGATCAATACTGTATGTATTGCTTTATTAGTATGTAATTATTATTATTATTATAAAAAAAGAGCGGTGGTGGTTTGTTCAAACGTGTGTTTAAACATAATTTTACCATAAACGCACCTATATTTACAATATTACCGTATATATGTATATGCCTCCGTGGTCTAGCGGTTAAGTCCGTGGATTTAGACTCGGAGGTACCGGGTTCGATTCCTGGTCGGGAAACAAAAATATTAATTAATGTAAACATTTAATAAATATTGAATTTATTTGTGATATTTCCCGAGTTTAGAACGCCTGGAGACATCGACGAGCTTGCCACTTGTCATGATTGGAATAGTAAAGTTGGCTAAATGTGAATCCGCTTATTTATAAGCGTGGTTTCTGACCACCCCGCAAGGGAAACGGTCGTGATGATACTTTACTATATGTATATATTTTTAATGCATTTCTTGTTTGTTTTCCTCTTTATTTTTTTTTCATTACAGCCCCTAGAACACACCGTCCTAGACCTCCACTGCTGGAGACGGGCCTTCCAGAACATATATCTGGAGAATTTGGCCTACACTCGCCACGCTGGCCAGACGGCTTGGCGAGGATATGATGTCAATTTTTAATGATAATTTATTAACGATTCCATAAGTTGATATTAATGGAACCGGGACCGACGGCTTAACGTGCTCTCCGAGGCACGAGAGCGATGGTGTTGTAAATCTATGACAAATGTACTTAAGTATTGTATTTCTCATTGGTACATGCCGGGTGGGTTTGAACCGACCTTTGTAGGATTTCGCTAGGCGTTCTTACAACCGAGCCACCACCGCGCCTTAGTAGCCTTTCCTCTTCATAGTAGGTTCTAATACAAAGTTAAATTTACAGCTTTTGTCTTCAAAATTATTCAACTGTATGAGACTACTGTAGTTCGTCATGGGTTGATGTTAGTTGGACCTGCTGGTTCTGGTAAAACTAAGGTCTGTAATTCTAGAAGTTATATTTTCTTTAATTTCATAAACGTAATAGTATAGTATAATCACGACCGTTTCCCTTTCGGGGTGAACAGAAACCACGCTTAAAAATAAGCGGATTCACATTTAGCCAACTTTACTATAGGCCTATCATGAGAAGTAGCAAACTCGTCGATGTCTCCAGCGAATCAAAATCGAGAAATATCACAAATAAATTAAATATTAATTAAATGTATTTATTTACATTAATAATTATTTTTGTGTCCCGACCAGATACCTCCGAGTCTAAATCCACGGACTTAACCGCTAGACCACGGAGGCAGTTTAATTTCATCATAAACTAAAATTGTTATATTATAATCATCATCAGCCTATGTCTCTCCACTGCTGGATGTAGGCCTCCCCCAAATCAATAAAGTGTAGGCCTTTAACCAAAACGGGAAATAGATTTATTTTCGAAATTCATATTTCTTAACAACTTCATTTTGTTCTTCATACACACTAGGCCAGTTCAATTGTGGGGCTAGGTAGAGTCAATTGAGCGCATTAATTAATTTATTTATCCACCTTTTCACATATGTCTTTCTGTTGCGTGGACTCTTGACTGGATCTATTTCTGATATAGCTGCCACAAATAATTTAAAAAAAAGAGATTTTATTCCAAAAATTGCGATTTAATCAATAATATTTTATTTTCAAAATAGACTCCTATAAAATTTGCATTTTTAGATGTAGGTACGATACTCACAGATAACAGAGCAATAGACAAAAAAAAAATTGCAAAACTTTATCGTAAAAAGTACTTTATGTAACAAAGTTTTTTTTTGTGTCCCTTTTGTATTAAAACAGCGATATATTTAAAATATAATCATATATTTCAGTGTTATGAAATACTTCGTGATGCCTTAACAGCTATAAAAGGCAAACTGGCTCCTGATGGATTTTCGTTTACACCAGTCCATACATACGTTGTCAATCCAAAATCTATTACTATGGGACAGCTGTATGGTGAATTTGATCTTCAAACTCATGAATGGTATGGTCTTCCAATAAGTATTTAAGGACTAGCTTTTTGAATCGTGTGGTTTATTCTACCCTTGAACATCAAGCAACATCTCGTCCAAATTTTATCTCATGGTATTAATAGCATTATTGTTATTATTTTAAAATTTGTTAACTGACATACCAAAATATAACGATTGTTATATAGGTGAAATATATAAATATCTAAAACCAGTAGTATAAGCAAGACACACATATGATACTGATATACAGTATAGTATACAGTTATAAGTAATTTTACTACTGTTTTTATTTTTTCACCATTAACTGATTTTTTTTTTTTTTTTTTACTGTTGTTTATTTCACTTACCAATGTTGTAAATTTATTTTTGTAGTTTCTAGGAAGAGCACTGACTTCTAGGACACAGCCCAACTAGTCTTGGAGTCAGGGTTTTAACTATTTGTTACATAACTGTTCCCTAAGTTAAGTCCATATTAATAAGAATTTTTTTTTTAATTGTTTCAATTAACTTTATTTATTATTATTAATTATTATTATACAAATAACCGTAGGGTCACATTTTGTGCTTCGATCATGATATTGTGTAGCCGATGTCAGACCCTGGGTTCTATGGGACATATATACCAAATTTCATCAAAATTGGATTATTAACTAAAAAAATATGTTAAACGTTCACTTAGGTACTGCCTGTTATGTGATAAATTATTGTTTTAGTGACAAAAATGACTGGTAAATGTTATTTTTTTAATTTTTATTTTGGACACTTTTATTGTTGATGTATGTTTTTATTTAGGTCAAAAAATATGAATTTTAAATAATTAAAATTAAAACAATGTAATGTGAAATTGAAAACCCGAGAAGGCTAAATTCGCCAATTGTAATAAATGATTTGACCTTGACTTTAAGTACTTGGGTGTGAAGGCAAGACAAACACATACAAAAAGGCAAATAATATGATAAATTTGTCAAAATTAAAACTTTCTGCTGTTATTTTTAGGACTGATGGGATTTTGTCTAGTTTAGTAAGAGCAGGAATAGCAGTAGAAGATATGGACAAAAGATGGTACGTCTTTGACGGGCCTGTCGACGCTGTGTGGATTGAAAACATGAACACTGTTAGTACCTAAGTTACTTATGTTGGATTACGCATGGCGCCTAACATTTATATTTATTATTTACACAATAAATTACACACAAAACCACGCGCTAAATGATCGGCAATGCTAATGTTTAAGATATTAGTCTAGTTTTAATTGACTACGGTAGGGTGTGGCAACAACGCATTACTGACGCACTAAAGACCATTGATGTGTGGAAAAAGGCCACCATTGGATCTATCGTCTAACTTGCTTAGAACTGGTCACACTATTGTATTATATTAATGGTCAATGATATTTATTCGTTTGCAAAAATTAGAAGCAAATGCCAAAAAGTCAGCTGGCTGTAAAACTGTATCGGTAATATTCGACAACTTTATGGGCTGTCAAATTTCGTAGTAGCTAAATAATTTGCGAAAACCGCTAATTTCATACGATTCCGACATTATTATGACTAAGATAGGCACTTACTATACTTCCAAATGGACGCCGTTTTAACCAGACTATTCGAATAGACGTGCAGACTGTTGATCGATTATCGCATTCAGCGTTTGCGATGCCATTTTCAACAAGATGAAGCTGACGTCGTCACTGGCGGCGGTGGCAACTGAATGGACGTAATCCAAGGTTGTGACGTCGGTCGTTTAAAACCAATTTGCGTTGTCGACAATCGTGAATGAATTTAAGAAGGATATTAATCCTTCAAAAAGGGTTTGGTCTGTTGAAAGGCTCGTCAATGGCTACCTTAAAAGTTAGCGTTCGTTATGAAATGTCGGGACTACTGTCCTTGCAGTCTTGATTAGAATATCTTGTGGGGTTATAGCTCGTCTATGTACTGGGTTTTTAAGTCTTCAGCATTTCATTACAGCCCCTAGAACACAGCGTCCCAGACCTCCACTGCTGGAGATGGGCCTTCCAGAACATATATCTGGAGAATTTGGCCTACATTATTATGGTATTAGTGGAACCGGGACCGACGGCTTAACGTGCTCTCCGAGGCACGGGAACGGTGGTTTTCATATGTACTTAAGAAAAGTGTATTTCTCATTGGTACATGCCGGGGGGGTTTGAACCGATCTTTGTAGGATTTAAGGAACGCGTTCTTACAACCAAACAACCACCGAGCAAGGTATTTAAGTGCAATAAAGTATTTCAAAAAGTAAAGATTATTTTGCGTGTAAAATAATAGTTTGTACTTTATTTACAGGTATTAGATGATAACAAGAAGCTATGTCTATCAAGCGGTGAAATAATGAAGCTAACAGACCGACAGCGCATGATATTTGAAGTGGCCGATTTGGCTGTCGCATCTCCAGCTACGGTATCCAGATGTGGCATGGTTTATATCGACTCTCAGGTTGTAGGGTTACCTCCATTGGTGCATGCTTGGTTGAAGACTAATTTGCCACCGGTATGTTACATAAGTTGTAAGAGCGGTTGAGCCACCGGATGTAACAACGCTATCCTTAACATCCTAAAAAACTATTTTTTTGCAATTTCTGTTCAGTTTTCTAAATACACGAACTATATGGGATTACAAAGTTATTTATGCAGTTGGTGTATTTTTTTTTATTTATTTAAAACTTTATTGCACTATGTACAAGGGGCGGGCTTAATGCCGCTAGACATTCTCTGACAGCCAACCTTTGGGACAATGATAACTATAACTTAGATCGATGAGTAGGTGCGAAGACGTATTTAAGATTAAATAATAACTATATCTATTAATAATATATATACTGTGTATCTAGAAAACTGAACAGAAAACGCACAATATTTTAGTATTTCCTTGATTTATAAACTAAACACATAGGCCGCGTTCGTTTTAAGAAATGTTAGCATGAAAATACCACTTTTTTTAGCACAAGTCGTTCGTTTAATGAAAATTCTAACATTTGATGCTAATTTCCGTATGTTAGTACCGTGTTGAAAGGAGGGTTATTGATGTTACTTTTTGACAGATGTCATTAACATAAGAAATGGTTTGTTTACCATTTTTATATACTTTATAGTTTTCTATTATATTTGTTAAGAAGGTATTTTAAACGATTTTATGTAATAAATTCAAAGACCATAATACATTGTCAATTGATTTGTTACTTGTCATACTTGTCGAAAAGTAGCCTCACCGCTCGTTTTTAAAGAAATGATAGCATTGTTAAAAAAAGTGGTATTTCTTAACAAAAACGACATTTCGCGCTGGTTTATGAAGTTGCATCGAGATGTTGGAAATGCTATAAAACGAACGCGGCCTTATTGTATTCCAAATTTGAAGCTTCTATGTTAGCTAGTAGCCTTAAAGTTTTGATGATCGGTCAGTCAATGAGTGAGTGACAAAATTAAGAATCTTTGACTAGTTTGATTCTAAAACTACTTGGAAATTAAATGAAATTTGATACCAAGTGTATAACATGAATCTCACAACTTTTTACAAAAGAATAACTTAGTTGCGAGCGTTGTTTTTTTTTTTTATTAGTTATATTTTTGATGGAATTTTGCTTTTTACAGGAGAATACTTTTTCTTAATTACTCTTAAACTATTGAATTCATTTTCTAAAAAAATATTTGAAGTTTATAATTAATTAATATTATATACAGGATTTAAACTCAGAAGTCAGTGCCATAAAGTGCAATATCACAAATCATTAAGGGTTACAATTTTTTTTTTAAATTGTTTTTGTTGCTTACAATGTTTTTCCTGAAAAGGCTCGATGTGGTGATAAATGATAAAAATTTCAGATGGCTGACAACATCAAGAAAATATTGCCAGGACTTATACAGACATATTTATATCCAGCATTAGCGTTTCTTCGTGCTAAATGTATAGAAATTGTCGCGTCCATAGATTCTGCTCTTGTGCTGAAGTTTTTGGAACTCTTGGATTTTAGATTGCGACCTTTAACTGGAAAGGATGATAGACCTCCACCAGGACCTGCGTTTCTAGCTTTGATGCGTAAGTTTTCTAATATTTAATAATGTGGGGCAAACGTACTGGCAGTATAGAAAATACACCAAATAAAAACATGGCAGGTTTTAATCCCCAAGAACGTGGAATAATAGATAGATAGATAGATAAATTCTTTATTTCACAGAAAATTTAACATTTTACAGTACATAGGCGAGCATAATGTCTAAAAACATTATCTAACAGCTAACCTTTAGGAGAAGTGCTTAATGCTATGGTACTTATCTACCGATATATATACACACATATATATATATATATATATATATATGAATATATATTATCATAAATTACTTTATAATTTTGCAAGACAATATTGTTAGAATCTCAATGTTAATTTTTTTTTAAATATTTGTAGCTCGTCTTGCATCATGCTGGGTTGTATGGTCGGTGATTTGGTCGGTTGGAGCGACTTGCGACCACAATAGTAGAGCAGCATTCTCACAATTCATGCGAAAACTTATGGAGGAAAACACTTTGAAACCATTAATTCCAGAAGAAGGAAGGATTTATGATTATACGTAGGTTTAGTAGACTCAGCCTTAGAAGTAGATTGGTTGGTTTTAGGCTATTTAAAAATAATATTCAATTAAATTTAATTTATTTATTTCCATATGGTTCATATTGTAACTCTTGAATATTGTCTCAAACAGACATATATATTTTCCCTCTGAACCCTAAAAAAGACAGACACAACTCAGATTAGGCTAATTTAGTGTACCAAATGTATGAAATGGTGAATAAAATTAAATGACATGAAAAATTATTTAGGCTTCATGACGGAGGTTTTACGGATCCAACAGATGACGGTGAGCCTGCCAACCCTTACTGGTACAATTGGATGTCCAACATTGAAGAATATGAAGTTGATCCTGAATGGCAGTTTGCAGGTAAACTGTAATTGACTGTATATTATCCTCCTATCCTAACTCGTATTTAGTGAAATGAAAATGAAAAACCGTTTATTGAAGACAAGAAGACACATTTCTAAGCATTCCATGGATTCACCGTGCGGGTGCCGGGTCCATCGTGTGTGGGTAAGAGATGATAAGAATGGTGTCTCGGGCTTGCGACCGACAATAGGCTGGTTTAAGTAAAGGCCTCCTTTTTTTTATTGCGCGATAATACGCTTACCATCCACCATTCTACTTCTCTCCCTACTAAACCAAATACTGTATGATTCCGTTAATGCCGTCTTGGAAGCTCGTTCCATAAATGTATTGACGGCAGACCTGCTTAGGCCCAATTCAACATAAACTATAAACGTTGATATATATAATAATACACTGGGATGAAAAATATTAGTTAAGCAAATAACAGTACAGCAAAAACTATTATTATTATTAAAATACTTTATTGCACTTTAACTTAAAAGTATGTACAAAGGCGAACTTAAAGCCATTTCAGCTTTTCTACCAGCTAACCTTTGGGAGAGTGAGACAGTATTATAATATGTGGGGTGCAATTTTCACCTTATTTTAAATTTGAATAAACTACATAAATAGTATGTATACATAGACTACTTAAATACTCATTAATATATAGTAGATACGAGGGGCGTTCAAAATATTCTCGGTATGTGGATAAAAACAAACAAGTACGAAAAGTTTGATATTTTTATTTTTCAATATACTCCCCCCCTATGTTCATACACTTATAAGATCGATCAATTATTTTTTTTAATCCCTCATAAAAATATTTTTTATCTTTGGTGTAAAAATGCTCCTCCACGGCCGTCTTCAACGCTTCATCGTCAGAAAATTTATTTCCACGCAGATCCTTTTTAAGATTGGGAAACAAAAAGAAGTCGCTTGGGGCTAAGTCCGGACTATAGGGTGGATGAGTAACAGTTTCAAACCCACATTCAACAATAGCTGCCTTGGCAATATGAGCAGTATGGACAGGGGCGTTGTCATGCAGAAGCAGAACACCTTTGGTTAACTTTCCTCGCCTCTTTTCTTTGATCGCATCTCTTAATTGACGTATAACGTTAGCGTAGTACTGCCCTGTGATATTTACACCTTTTTCTTTATAATCGATAAGCAAAACTCCTTCACAATCCCAAAATATTGTGGCCATGACCTTGCCAGCTGACGGGATTACCTTGAACTTCTTGGGATGAGCTGAACCCTTAATGTGCCACTGCATGGACTCCTGTTTGCTCTCTGGGTCATAATGATGAACCCAGGTTTCATCTCCAGTAACTATTTTTTGCAGCACCTCATCGGGATTTTCACCACACAGGTCGATAAAATCTGAACAGCAAGCCACACGCATATCCTTTTGAAGAAGCGTCAGCATTCGCGGAACCCATCTTGCACTTACTTTTGACATATTAAGATGGTCATGTATAATGTCATGTACGGTACCAATAGAGAGATTGGTTACTTGAGCTATAGATTTTACCTTCACTCGGCCGTCTTCCAATATAAGTTTTTCCACTTTATCAATATTTTCTTGTGAGGTAGCCACTACAGGCCGGCCAGGTCTAGGGTCATCTTCAATACTCTCCCTTCCACGCTTAATTTCGCTTGACCATTTTTGAATAGTAGATAAAGAAGGAGCAGACTCACGGTAAACACAATCCATTTCCTCTTTTATGGTTTTTTGATTTTTACCCTGTTTTGTCAAGAATTTTATGACGGATCGGTGCTCTAATTTCGTTAAAATTGTTAATTCGCTCATGGTGTTCATGTTTGTTCGGCAATTGCAGAAAAACAAAAGAACATCTCGGTTCCAATTTTACTTTTTTTTAATGTCAATGGATGAATCTTAGCGGCCAGTAACAAATATATATATAAAAGAGGTTGTAACGTATCAATACCGAGAATATTTTGAACGCCCCTCGTATATATGAAGATAATATAATATTATTAAGAAGAAATATTTAAATTTAAAATATACTGTTCTGCTTGTTTAAAAAGAATGTATTAAGTTGTTTTTTTAAGATGTGAATTGAAGGAGCTTGTCTGATGGTCAGTGGAAGCTTGTTCCACTGACGAGCAGCCGATACAGTAAATGAATCTGAATATCTGCTGGAAGTGTGAACTATATGTGTAATACTAGATATAAAGTACTAGAACCCCTAAACTAGGTGAACCTGCAGCCCTATTCTGTTACTTAAGCGCAAACGTTATATAATGGAATCCGTTAACTATATACATATAACGCTATTAAAGTTTATATTTCCACGGCCGCTATCAAGGTAAATACTTATAATACAAATATAATACCAATATACTGTAATATACTAAATACTAATACATACGCCGCCGCCTCCGTTTTTTTTTTTTTTTTTTTTGTGTTGTGTGATAATATGTATGTATCTTTACAATATACATATATATACAATATTTGTACGCCTCATGGCAGAACACAGCTGCACTTTTTTAAACTAGGTTAATATATTAGCTAGATTACCTGTGTTGAAACAAATAAATGATTTGATTTGATCGATCCGTGGTCTAGTGGTAACAAACGTTGCCGTGAACTCGGGAGGTCGTGGGTTCGATTCCCACCGGGGGCAAGTTGTACATTGTATAATTTGTCTCGGTCTGGGTGTTCATATGTATAAGTAGCATTCTTTTTATAATCTAGTTGTAGTTGTACTACAATTATTTTAATATTAATTTCTCCAGCAGTGGATTAATAAATTTTCTGTTCCAGACATCGAAGTACCAACATTGGATAATGTTAGAAGTTCAGCAATACTTGGATATAAGATAGCTAATTACAACCACGTGCTATGTGTGGGCCCTACTGGTACAGGAAAAACTGTTACCATTACATCCAAACTATCACATGGACTACATAAGAAGTTCATCTGCGAGTTCATTGTCTTCTCTGCTAGGACTTCTGCTAATCATACCCAGGTATTTATTTATGACTCTTATTTCCTAAACGTACAATAAAAAAAATATATACTTAAATATAACGCTCATAAAATAATAACAATAATAATAATCTGATTAAACCTGCTAAATTTGTATTGTGTAACATGTAAACTACAAATGTAAATTAACAAGAAAAAAGATGCGAATGATTTATATGATCTAGGTTAATGATTTTATTCATTTTAACCTTTTCATAAAACTTTCATTAAATAATTTTCCTAATGAAATTAATAAAATCATTTGAAATAATGATTTTGATTCATAAATTAGTTTCCGAGATATACGATCGGTCGCAGGAGGGTTGATTATCTTTCGATCTATTGACATGCTTAACGTATGCCTCTGAAGGACGTCTGGCTGAAATAACCAGTGACAAATGACCACGTGGTATATAGGTTAATGATTTAATTATTTTAATCATCCTTTTAAGCAATCGGCCGATAGGATTTTAAAATAAGTGTACAACACTTGCTACTGAATGAGAATGAGCGTAGCGTAGTGATATGACGTCACGATTATTATTTATGCCTTTCCCTTCGGTTTGTATACAATTTTATTTTAACCCACTCACTTTTTCTCCTACTCCGTCCAAATTAAGGGTTACGTGGTTACTACAAAAAAGTTTCCAAATTAACTCAGTAACTTAAATACCAAGAGTCATCCGGTTTCTTTTTTTCAGGCAGCGCACCATGGCATTGAATAAATAAATATCAATTATTCTAAATTCTATATTTTTAGGATGTAATAGACAGTAAACTTGATCGTCGTCGACGTGGAGTCTTCGGACCTCCACCTACTAAACGTCAAGTATTTTTCATTGATGATCTTAATATGCCAGCTCTGGAACAGTATGGGGCTCAACCACCAATTGAACTATTAAGACAGTTCATGGACTTTTCAGGTATTTTATGATACTTTGTTTACACAATGTATAGTATTTTTTTTTTTTATACTAGCACGACATGTGACCTTGGGCCCACCTGATGGTAAGTGGCGCGCAAGGTCCATGAATGTTAGCAACTGAAGTCAGATACTCGTAACTGCCATCAGTCCCCAACACTATGCCGGCTTGAGTACTCCTGACGTATATAGTACTCCTGACGATGCCATAAGATGAAACACTGGAATTTGTTAAGCTACCAGTCTTTTTCTAACAGCTCACACATTAAACCAATTTTCTGCTTAGTCTTCTAGACTTGCAGGAGTAGAATCATTAAAATAATTTAAATCAAAACTTGTTTCAAATGTCTATAATAGATTTATGAGAATAAAAATACTTTAACTTGCTGTTGTAGAATGCATAGTAAAATTTGGGATGATAGGTACACAATTTTTTTTTTGTGAATTCCCTAAAAAGAATCCGGGTCTAGCGGTTCGATTAAAATACATTAAATTAATATTTAATTTATTTGTGATATTTCTCGAGTTTGTACGCTGGAGACATCGACGAGCTTGCCACTTGTCATGATTGGCCTATAGTAAAGTTGACTATATGTGAATCCGCTTATTTATAATATATTTTATAAAAAGACGAGGTTTCCAATTGTAATCATAGACTAAACGTAAACTCGCGTTTTAAAAGCATGGTTGTAATAATACGCTACGTTTAAATAATATTTACTAAATATAAAATTAATATTAATACTAAGGATAGGGATATAAGTCCCGTCCCGTCCGCGTGGAATGGTGGCAAGAACGCTGGTTGCATTTTCCCGCTGAATTGCAATACTGATTCTTTGGGCGAAGAAACAGCCAGCCATCTTGTCACCGGAGGAGACGACAAGACGCGGTGTTATGTCTTTTAAAAACTTTTTTGCGCTTGGACTCCATGGGCCCAGAGTTTCTACAGCAAACGGCATAAATATGTAACCTTTTAATACAGGTTGGTATGATCGTCAAAATATCGGTGAATTTAAAACCTTAGTTGATGTGGGAGTTGTTGCTGCAATGGGACCTCCGGGAGGTGGTCGTAATCCTGTAACTATGAGGCTTATGAGACATTTACATTATATATCCTTTACTGAAATGGAATATGCTAGCAAGGTTATTAATTCTCTATTATAATTATTAACATTTTAAATTCGAGCTCTCTTATCTGATGTATATTTAGTTTTGGCTAAGACCCGAAAGTTTTGTTTATATTCTACAAATTAATAAATAAAAAACTAAAATGAAATATTGACGTTGTATAGCTATTTAGATTTAAGTTTTGACATTACTCTAAAATAAGTACCCTTTAATGTACTTATATATGGTGCTGACATCAAGTCATACCTACATTTCATGCTGAGGCTCAGTAAGACATTATCATAAAGCCTATATATAATATATAAAAATGTTAATATTAATTTATTACTGTTCTAACATATTAGGTTAAGATGTTTTTATGCAAAAAAGAATTTGAACGTTTTTTTTTTTTTTTTTTTTTACATATATCTCAATTTTGATCTCTCTACGCGTCTCAAAAAATGTTTTGTTTCAGTATGCAATATTCAGCGTAATCCTTAATTCTTGGACGAGAAATTTGCAAAAAGTGGCAATTAGAGAAGCACCGTTTCTAAAAGCATCACTGGACATATTCTCTTCCTTGGTCGAAGAACTCCTCCCAACTCCTACAAAGTCACATTATACATTTAACTTAAGAGATCTTAGTAAAGTTTTCCAGGGAATGTTAATGATGGATACACATTCTGTAAAGGTAATAACACAGTCGTAGCATTTGTTTCTGTACATCTAAATATAGACTTCCCTAATGTTCGCTGTTTTGTGCGATTCTTTATTACCACCACATCCAGAATCCAGCAGCGACACTCTTAAGGTCATCTATCCATCTTCTGGGGATTTTACATCTTTTACATTTCGTCTACAAGTAATAATATCAGTTATTTGACCCGGCCATGTCATGCTCATGTCAAGTCAAGTCCATCCCTGGGTTATAAATATGGCATGTGCCAAATAAACCTTTAAAACCACAAAACAACAACATTCAAAACAAAATTGACGTTTTGGCTTATTATAATCTTGATGAGTACTTACAAGATGCATTAAATTGGCTTTTTTTATTATTGCTAGATATTATTGACATTTTATTTTGTAACCTGAAGGGAAAAGTTCATATTTATATTTTTATATTTAATAATAACTTATAAAAAATGATAATATTTATATACCTAAGAGATGGTCTACTTTTGTAGCCTGTTAGAACCTAAATAAATCTACCAAAAGTTAATAAATGATTGATTAAAAAAAAACGCTTTTAATTCGGTATAGGCAAGACAAACCGACTGACCGCTCGATGAAATATATACAGAATGTAGACAATGCTTTTTCCCTCATTTACATTATTAGTGTGGATGTAATTGCAATGTTTCAGGATGAGGACGATGTAATAAGACTTTGGTATCATGAACACCAAAGAGTTTATCAAGACAGATTAGTAAATGATGAAGATAGGATATGGTTTGCTAAGTAAGTTTTTAATTCCATTCACAACTTATGCTTAAAATAAATTTAATCATTATTGGAATTTTACTTTACAGTCTACTTAATAAGAAGATTGCCACAGAATTTGGAAAAAAGCCAATCGAAGTTATAGGTGGACGACTTATGTTATTTGGAGATTTTATGGACGTTGGCGCTGATGACAAGAAGTATATTGAAATAACTGATAGGGAAGAGGTTAATAGTTTAGCATACGTAACAGATTGATAATCTAAATTAGGTTTCATGTTTTAATAAATTATTATTGTAATACCGTAGAAGATAGTCGCTACATGCTTATTTGCTAACCTTAATGTCAATTAAATCAATTTGAATTTATCGCC
The DNA here is from genome assembly GCA_910589645.1 of Tinea semifulvella. Classification (NCBI taxonomy): domain Eukaryota; kingdom Metazoa; phylum Arthropoda; class Insecta; order Lepidoptera; family Tineidae; genus Tinea; species Tinea semifulvella. Next base: position 11,276,625 of record OU342592.1, on the reverse strand, counting down.
ATTAAAATTTTGCTATATTTTAGTTGGACGACGTACTGTCTCAATATTTATCTGATTATAATCTAACCAGCACAGTGCCATTAGACCTGGTTTTATTTGAAGATGCTGTGTCTCACCTTTGTCGACTATCTAGGATAATGAGGCAACCTATGGCTAATGCTTTGTTATTGGGCATGGGTGGATCTGGTTAGTATATTTAAAGATATATCAACTTCTACAAATAATGTAGCTAGTATTGCTAACAAGGAATTATTGTGTCATCATCACTACCTAGCAGCTATCATATTTAGCCAACTATGGGCCCGTTCATGACAAATTGCAAGTTAATGTCTCAAGCGTACCAAACTCTAGAAATATCACAAATAAATTAAACTAATTATTATATCCCGACCAGGAATCGAACCTTGTCTTATAATAAAAAAGTACTATGTTATATATTGATTCTATAAGTTATAAAATTTTAACCTTGTGGTAGAATTTTGAAATTTTGTATAAATATTATTTTGTTATTTTTTTTTGTCGGTGATATAAAATTGTATTTGGTGTTAAAGCTTCTTTTTATTGCATACATAAAAATGAATATTTGTGTGTGTGTGTGTGTAAATTCACATTAACATACTAAACCAGATCCGTATGTTCAGTTAATGACTAACACTTTTTATTCCTAAGATACGCATTTTAAATTTTACAATTTATAATTTTTTTTAGGTCGCCAAAGTCTGACTCGTTTGTCAGCGAACATGGCTGAACTAACATGTATTCAGATTGAAATAACTAAAGCATACGGTGTAACGGAATGGAGAGACGACTTGAAACAGACGATGATGAAAGCTGGTGCTGAAAACAGAGGCATCGTCTTCCTTTTCTCTGATGCACAGGTATTATTTTTTCCCTTATTCTCGATGACATTATTATTTATTCTTATTCTTCATTTTTGAAAACACAAATAAACATTAATTCAAGGAACATTATCATCATATAGTCAAATCGTCTTGCCAGTGTTTATCCCATTTTGTGTGACATGATCATAAAACTGATGCGCATGATACCCGTCGAACTCTCAGACATGCAGTAAAATTAATACGAGGTACTATATTTACTAAATGAGTACATTCATGGACCGATTTCACCGCCTCCGGGTCTAGTGGTAACAAACGTTGCCGTGAACTCGGGAGGTCGTGGGTTCGATTCCCACCGGGGGTAAGTTGTACATTGTATAATTTGTTTCGGTCTGGGTGTTTATATGTATAATATGTATATATTTACAAAAAAAAAGTATAATATGTAGTTTATCAACCATCTAGTTTCCGTAACACAAGCCTCGTAGCTTACCACGGAAATTAGATCGCGCTGTGTGACCTGTCTGGAAATATTTATTATTTATTATTATTATTATCTTTCAGATTAAAATGGAATCATTCCTTGAAGATCTAAACAATATCCTTAGTTCTGGCGATGTGCCAAATATTTACGAAGCTGAAGACATGGATAAAATCTTCCAGTCAGTTCGTCATGCTGTAATGGAAATGAATTTGACCGCTACTAAGGCTAACCTCTTTGGTTGTTATCAACGTCGAGTTCGGAGTAACCTTCATGTTGTTGTGGTTATGAGTCCTGTTGGCGAGGTAATTAAAAGTGATAAAGCTTTAAATTAGACAATTCACATTTTAACTGATCGTGATCGTGAGGAGGATTTACATTTTATCGAAGTCATGATTATTATTGTTGACTAATAAAAATACTAGTAGTTTTTTTTTTGGAAAAAAAACTTTCCTTTTTTAAATTTATTGATACATACAGGTTGATACTCATTGATACTTTGTAATTTAAACCTAACAAATTCCAGATATTCCGTTCAAGATTACGTCAGTTTCCCTCATTAGTAAACTGTTGTACTATAGATTGGTTTAGCGAATGGCCTAAAGCGGCCTTAGAATCTGTCGCTAATCATTTCTTTCATGAGATGATCGAATTGAGTGCTTGTGCTTCTGACGAAATCATCGATTCTATGGTGGTAAGTTTTAAGCGAATATTTGTCTAAAACGACTTTTTATTAAAAATCTTATTGCTCTATACCAGTTTATAAAAGTGTTTTCTGTACCAATAATAAAAAACTTCTTAGAAACAATAATGACGGTAAAAAGCATTTAGTAAAGTACACAATTAGGAGGAATATCTAAGTTTAACCATTTTTTCAGTCTGTCTGCTGTTTTGCCCATCAAAGTGTAGTTGATGCTAGTTCACGATTTCTTGTTCAACTAAATAGACTAAATTATGTCACACCGATGTCGTATATGGAAATGTTGGCAGCGTATGCTGATATGTTTAGAAAAAAACAGAAGGCTATATTAACTGAGTCAAATGCTTTAAAAACTGGTGTGTATAATACAATATTCGTTCCTTTATTTTTCACTATATTTTTGACTATAATAATTTGTACTCCATTAATTTAACAGGGTTAAACAAATTAAACCAAACAGAGGTTGAAGTAAAACAGCTCCAGATTGATTTAGCAGAACTTAAGCCATTAATGGAAGCTGCAGCCGATGAAACTAAAAAAGTTATTGATCAAATTGCTATTGATACGGTAAGAAATAATCATTATAAAATAATTGGTATTACGATATCATCAACCATAATGATAATGAACACCATGTCTAAAATGATTTTACTTAACATAAAAAACTTTTAGGCAATCGCAGAAGAAGCTCGTATAAAAGTTGAAAGAGAACAAGCTATTGCCGAGAAAATGGCAAAAGAGACAAGCGCAATGGCTGAAGACGCTCAAAGGGATTTAGGTTGGTTTTTAGGCATTTAAACCCAATTTTGATTGTTAGCAATTTTTCCATTCTACTAAGATATAATTAAAAGTCATATGATCATAAAAATATAAAGTCCACACTCATGTTAAATAAATGTTTTTACTACATAATATATTTTAATCTATGTTTATAATATTATAAATTTCCAGACGAAGCAATGCCAGCGCTACGTGCAGCTGAAAAAGCACTTCAAGAGCTTAATCGTAATGATATTGTAGAAGTAAAAGCGCTGAAGAAACCACCAGCTGGAGTTGTTTTAGTTATAGAGTCTCTATGTGTCGTGTTTGATATCAAACCCATTAAGGTTATTATTACTACTTTTTTTTTCAGTGCAGAGACCATTTAATAATATACTACTTTCGGCTTCTTTACTTGATTTATTATATAGGCCCTTGCACAACCATAACTTGGTTTAATCCATGTGACATAGATTCAATAAAAAAGTTTTTGATAAGTTACTTTCTGTAAACTACTTAAAATATCATCAAAGTAAGTACATAAAAATTACAGGAGCCAGGTGCGTCTTTTGGTGAAAAAGTACTTAATTTTTGGAGACCAGGATCTCAGATGTTAGCTGACCCAACGGCGTTCTTAGATTCACTAATGAAATTTGACAAAGATTCCATTACTGAGGATATGATCAAGAAGTTAAAGCGTTTTATTCAAGATCCCAATTATGAACCTATGAAGATTTTGAAGGTATGGATTTTAGACGGGACTCTATAGACCACACATAATCTGTGACTTTGAATTACTTAAATTTAAGCACAGGGGCCCGTATTAATGAATCAATCTCAAGATCTGACACTCAAATGTCTTGTCTCTTTCATTCTTTCATGATTTGACATTTGATCAAAAGATACAAGTCAAACGTGAGTATTGGATCTTCAGATATATTAATACGGCCCTAAGAATACATTAGTTTAAAATATACTCATTTTCAATATTATAGGTGTCAAAAGCGTGCATGTCACTGTGTATGTGGGTGCACGCAATGTATAAATTCTACCATGTCAATAAAGGGGTGGCACCTAAAAAGGAAGCATTAGCTAGGGCTAATACAGAACTAGCTGCTGTTCAAGGTAATCCTAAACATAATAAAATGTTGTCTAAATATAGTAATTACGAACTTAAACGAAATAAAACACATTGTATTTCAAATGCTAGCAATTCTGAAATATATATTAGATATAATCAAAAGTGGTTGTTTAAAAAATTATAATTACTAAAGTCTATTTTATAGTGATTTGAACACATTTTTTTTTTATAATTACAGCGATGCTTGCAAATGCTAAAGCAAAGATGCAAGCTTTGCTAGATGGTCTAGCAAAGTTAAATGAATATTTACAAGAGAAGGAGGAGGAAATGAAGAAAATGGAAGAAGACATTAACCAATGTCTTGCTCGAATGGATCGAGCCAATAGGTATTTTATGTTAACGCCCTTATAATGTAGCTGAAGAATATTCTATTAAACCGCTTTTCCTGATTATGTTCGCCTAAATGCCTGTGTATATTTATCTATATAAAGTTTTTTTTTATTAAGACTATTAGCTGGATATAGTTGTCAATGATTATTATACCTCATTTAAATTCTGACCAACTTAGCCTTTATTGTTTACAGTATATCATATTTTTTTAGGTTGCTCAATGGTTTATCGAGTGAAAGAGTGCGTTGGATTCGTACCATTAAAGAACTTGATATTGCTATTATTAACCTCATTGGTGATATACTTCTAAGTGCCTGTAAGATTACTTTTTTTCTTAATTATTCAAGTTTTAAATTTCTTTAAATATATTTTAACATTTTAGGTGCTGTCGGTTATGTAACGCCTTTTACGGATGAATATCGCCGGGAATTACTTGCTGTATGGATGGATCATTTGCAGGTTATTATTGGGTATTGAGTTAAGCAACTCACTGTTGATGACACTAATAATATCGACTTAGATCACCATTAAACAGTGGATAAACAACATTAATTAAATATGATTTTACTTTTTAGAGTGTTGGTGTTCCACATACAGAAGGAGCTACACCATTGTCTGTTTTAGGAGATGCTGTACAAATTAGGTTAATTATTTCATAAATTAATTAAAATATTGTGATTTTTATATGAAAATAAAATAGGTCAATCAAAGCTGGCTTGCTTGCTTCTATTTTAAGTACTATTTAAATATTAGATTATGTTTTTTTTATCAGCTTGTGCCGTTTGTAATACAATATTTTATCATAATTCGACAGGACATGGCAAATGTATGGTTTGCCTCGCGACCCTTTGTCGGTGGAATCCGCAGTATTAATGTCCAACTCTAGAAGATGGCCGCTTATAATAGACCCTCAAACGCAGGCTAATAAATGGATTAGAGCTATGGTAAGATAAGATAACCTTCACCCAGTTTTCTAAGATTTGTTTTCCATATGATCTTTCTGTAATTTTTCCCATAAGTTTTAAATAAGCTTCCGATTAGTCAAAAAAGCCGGACTCAACTAGTATCAGGTTTAAAATTAATGTGAAACAACCGCCTCATTTTTTTCATTACAGCCCCTAGAACACAGCGGCCTAGACCTCCACTGCTGGAGATGGGCCTTCCAGAACATATATCTGGAGAATTTGGCCTACACTCGCCACTCTGGCCAGACGGCTTGGCGAGAATATGATGTAATTTTTTTATGACAATTTATTAACGATTCCACAAGTTGGTATTAGTGGAACCGGGACCGGCGGCTTAACGTGCTCTCCGAAGCATGAGAACGGTGGTGTTGTAAATCTATGACAAATGTACGTAAGAAAAGTGCATTTCTCATTGGTACATGCCGGGTGGGTTTAAACCGACCTTTGTAGGATTTAAGGAACGCGTTCTTACAACCGAGCCACAACAACAACAACCGCCTATTCTTACTATATTGCTGTTGCACCAGTTGAAGTTTTACTTTTTAAAAATATATAAATTTGATCACATAAATTATCTTCCAGGGTAAAATTGATGGATTGCTAGTATGCAAGCCAAACGATAGAGATTTGTTGAGAAATTTCGAAACAGGTCTTCGGTTTGGAAAACCTGTGCTTTTGGAAAATGTCGGGCAAGAGTTAGATCCAGCACTAGATCCAGTTTTAAAGGTATAATCCGACTTAGTGTATATGAAATATTAAGTTAAACCCTGTCGTATTATTATGTTTTACTACTTTCATTGTCTCATGACACTGACAGAACATGTCTATGATGAATAAAAATGTAAAGTGACCTTTTTATTTGTGCAATTAGTTTTATTTTTATTAGTTATATTTACTTGCTGGATTTATCCTTTTTAATTTAATAATTTTGTTACTTTCACATGACATCAATTTAACTGTTTCAGAGGCAATATTTCCGACAAGCAGGACAGCTGGTATTAAAACTAGGAGACTCTCTTATCCCATTTTCAGCAGGTTTCCGACTTTACATGACCACAAAACTGCCCAACCCCAAATATACACCAGAAACGTCCGTTAAAGTACAAATTGTTAACTTTGCTTTGGTACCTAGGTATGTTACCTTTTCATTTATTATGAAAATACCTTATAGTCGTACCTCACTAGCATCAGCAGCTTGATATTTCATTTATATGCGGTTCATATTAAATTACGATGGCGAGGCAATGGAATGATGAATTTAATTAACAGTTGGATTTTAAACTTTGGAATATTTGATAAATGTGTCCTTATGCTTACAGTGGTCTATCAGAACAACTCCTGTCAATAGTAGTGGCTCAAGAACGTCCAGATTTGGAAGAATTGAGAGGTCAACTTATAGTTTCTAGAGCACTAATGGCGGCACAATTAGCAGAAATGCAAGAAGCTATTTTATATGGCCTTTCCAATAGTGAAGGATCGCCCGTAGATGATGTACCGCTTATACAAACCTTAGAAGCTATAAAGATTAAAAGTGTTGAAATTTTTGTTAGTAAATCAAATTTAATTTTATGATAGGTATATATTATATTACTATAATAATTTACTAACCATTATATTTATTTGTGATATAAGAAAAAATAAATCCAATATGTCTAAGATTTAAAACAACTATCAAAAAGGAACTTTATTTATAAAAATAGGATCATGTTTGATTAACTGCCACCGTAGTCTAGCGGTTAAGACCGTAGATTTAGACGTGAAAGTATCGGTTTCGATTCCTGGTCGAGAACACAAAAAATATGTAATTTACGAGTATATGTAGCTCTAAATTACAAATTAAAGTTTTTTAATTAAGCTACCAAATCTTCATTATTCAATTTCATTCCATTAACATTCAAGGCTAAAGTTGAAGACATGGAAAAGACAACTTTGGAGATAGAAGAAGCTCGAGATGGTTATGTTCCAGTAGCCAATCGTGGACAAATATTGTTTTTCTGTCTATCGGGAATGGCTAACGTGGATCCTATGTATCAGTATTCTTTAGAATGGTTCGTCAAACTGTTTATTAGAAGTATGGCTGAGACTGAACTAAATGGTAAGTTACATTATCTATTGATTAGGGTTAAAACAGCATTTAGTTTTAGGCGTAGATCAATGTGTCTTTCCACCTTACCTAAAGCTTTTTACGCCCAAGTTGATTCATTTTATTTTAAACCAGAATCCTTTATTTACGATTTACTTTAAACTTGCAGTGATCTATTACTTATTACGAGTTCTAGAGTGGAGACTACGTACGGGAAGACGCAGAGTGGGTCGACCCCCCGCTAGATGGACAGATGACCTAAGGAAGGTCGCTGGTGGGGGTTTGATGAGAGTGGCAGGATATCGTGTGAAGTGGCGAGCCTTGGGGAGGCCTATATCCAGCAGTGGAGAGACACAGGCTGATGATGATGATCTATTACTTAAAATTTTACCGTTTTATGAAGAAATCTGTCCAAAGCTGCTTTATCAATATTGGGCTTTGCTAGCAGATATTATTAGGATAATATTATGCTTCTTTAACGAAGACAAGCGCAAAATCTATATTACATAGAAAAAATCGTCACACATACACCATCGACTAATCTTATATTGTTTATTTCAGAGGACATAATAGAACGAGTCGAAACGATCATAGAATTTTTCACTTTCTTACTCTACACGAATGTATGTCGTAGTCTGTTTGAGCGACATAAATTGTTGTTTGCGTTTTTGCTTTGTGCTCGAATATTACTAGACAAAGGCGTTATTAGACATAAAGAGTTTAATTTCTTGTTAAATGGTGCTAAGATTGACCACGTTAGTATTCTTAGCTTCTTTATTAGACCAATTTTGCATTTGACATAAATTTCCAACTATTTAGCTGTTAAAAGAGAAATAAATTAGTTTAGGTGGAGAAATTTATAGATTGTATGTCAAAATTAAAAATACTTATCATATCAGATATTTTTTTTAAATTTTATTTCTCGAATTCTTCATTTTTTTTAAAATATTTAGCCTTCAAGAGCCACGACTTATTTTATGCCATAAAAAGTTGTAAATTGATTAATTATGACTGAATAAATAATTTTGAACACAATATAATAACATAAGTTATATTGCTTGCATCTGAATCATCAATTTAATAATATGTTGATGTTTTGGCCAATCTAGTATTTCTTTATAATTTTCAGGAATATCCGAACCCGGAACCAAAATGGATTTCTCAACGGATGTGGTTAGACATGCAAGAGCTAGCGTCCTTGCCAACTATGATTAATTTTGTGAAGGAATTCCCTCAGTACACTAAATTCTTCAAACAGTACTTCGACCACATGAACCCGCATAAGTATTTAATATTCTTTTGCATTTGCTTTATGAATGATATATTTGACCGCTTTTAAAATATTAAACTCCAGGTTGTTAATCTATAAATTTTGTTTTTTATTACATTTAATATAATCTTCATTCCATTTTTTTAATTGGATAACTTTTTCAGAATGACTTTGCCTAAACCTTGGGATACACAGTTGGATCAATTTCAAAAGTTATTGGTACTGAAATGCTTACGACCTGATAAACTGGTTCCAGGATTACAGGTAGGCAATCTCCCTTGATTAATGAAGATCATATACTATCCGTACCGTAAGCAATATAGATTTGAGAAGAGTCAAACCAAAGGTGCAAATCCTTTATTTAATTATTAACTAGCGCTCTGTAAAGATAATCTAAAGTTGTAAAGTCTCCTAGTTAAATAATTGATATTCTCTTTTGTGTAGGATTACGTGGTATTAAGCATAGGTGCAAGATTTGTAGAGCCTCAACCTGCAGATTTGGCTGCTCTCTACGCTGAATCCGATCCCATGGCACCTATTATATTTGTTCTTTCCACTGGCACTGATCCTGCTGCAGGTTTGAATACTGATTTATATATTTTCTATGAGCCATATTTAGTGTTTAGTCTACCGTACTCCCAAAGATTAGCTGTTATAAAATTCCAAGCAGTATTAGGTTCCTTGAAGGTATATAACTGTTAAGGTTTTAAGTACAATAAAGAATTTAAAGTACAGATCAGATATATTTATGGTATATTTTGTTTTTTTTGTTTGATAGATCTAATGAAGTTTGCGGATAAAATGAAGATGGGAAAGAGATTTGAAAGCATATCACTTGGACAAGGTCAAGGACCTCTTGCTGAGGCTATGATGAAGATCGGATGTGATTTTGGAAATTGGGTATTCTTTCAGGTAACATTTTACTTTTTATTTCTTTAGCCATTTAATACGAGGACTTGTGATAATTTCTCACTGCCATCGCTTTAGTAGTATCGTGATATTGACGACATGAGTTAGTTTAATGGCATTGTTTTCGTAAAGATTGATCTTATTAACGTAAAAAAATAAAATTTATATATTAACTAACGATTTGATATTAAATAAAATAATTCCAGAATTGTCATCTATCTCCATCTTGGATGCCTATCCTAGAAGTCGCTGTAGAGCAGATTTCTCCTGAACTGGTCCACAAAGATTTTCGTCTATGGTTAACCTCAACTCCATCTCCACATTTCCCTGTAGCTTTATTACAAAATGGTAATATTATTATTAGTATTGTTAAAAGATTAAAATAGACAAAATTTCATTTGAATGTGAATTGAAACTATTCAACCTTTAATGTTCCACTTCTTTTTATACTGAGCACCACATGCGACATCGCTCACCACGCGAGGTCCAGCCACAGACCACCGACATCAGTCCCTACCATTATGCCGGCCCATCAAGATGCTTTTTCACACTTCGCTTGAAAGACTTCAGGTTATAGGAATGAGGAAATACACTGGCTGAGAGAGCAGATACAAGAGTCTCCAATTTTATATGTACGCTTAGGGATAGTGGCTATAGTATGCGGAAATTTGCGGAATAGAGAATGAGGTATAAGGTTGTAGAGCTCTTCAGAACACTCACCGTAGTATAGCTTGCAGAACACGCTCAGGGAGATTCGAGAGTTTTAGACTCTGTAGTGTCATCCACTATCCGAATCACCCGGTCTGCATGACATTGAGAGGATCAGTAAGGTACTTAGCATCCCAAAGGTGGAAACAGTGTTCCACGCATGACCTTATTAGTGCCTTATAAAGATTAAGTCTGAGTGTGGGCTAAAAAAAACCGTTTCATCTTGTTCAATATCCCTAGTCTTTTGGACGCTGTTTTGGTGATGCTCTCAATTTACTAGTCAAATAAATAAGTCACGTCTCAGGTAGCACTTTCCCTTTATATACTAGTACTCTTTGAGTCGCACTAAATGTGTTTTTTATTTTTGGTATATGTTATTAGTAACAATTTGCCAGTGTCAAAGTTTGGGAAAGAAGAGTTAAATAGGATTCGAATTACGAATAGAATCAGAGGAGTATAGGTATTAGGAACAAAAACAAAGTTAATATCAAAATAAATATTAGGTATATACAAAAATTAAAAAAATAAAACTACAAAATAACTACATATTTACAGTTATATTTAATTTTATTATCTATTATAAAAGACGCGAATATATTATATATAAATTTACTACGTTTATCATATACATACAAATCCCTTCGTTCTTCTCACAACTCACTTCTTTCTGTTCCCTTACATCATTCTGGATTTGTTTCAAATTATTTTACAGTTGTTGCCACAAATTTATGGAACAATCTCCCTGTAACCATAAGGCAACCGTCTACCAGATCTTCGTTCAAAAAACTCGTCTATCTACACTTTCTAAATAGCTCCCAACAATGTTAATAAGTGTATATATGTATATTTATGTATATTTTTGTGTATGTATTAGTATTTAGTATATTGATATTACAGTATATGTTAAAGTATATTATGTAAGTATATATAATTATGTTGAATTTATCCTACTATTAATATTTATTTCATTGCACCTGAAAATGTTCTAATTTGTCCCTAAGGTTTGGCTGTCAGAAAATGTCTACGGGCATTAATTCCGCCTTTGTACTTTGTGCAATAAAGTTTTTAATAAATAAATAAATACATATGTATAAGTAAACTTGAAATATGGGTAGGGATAGAAACTCGGATGGAAATTAGGGAAGAGATCAGTGAAGTACGATTATATTATTATTATATATAAAAGACAAGAAAAAAAGATATGGTTCAGATCCTCGACGTCTAATTTACAATCACATTTACATTTGACAGTTAAATAATTTTATTAATTTATGTTTCCAGATGAAATCTATTTCTAGGAAGTTACCCAGTCATCAGTATTGCCATTATTACAGAGAGAAATTAGATTCCTGTGAACGATAAGTCTGGACCATTGTATTTTTTTATTTATTTATTTACATCAACATAACTTATGCTATTAGAACCAGCTCATACCGAACCACACGCATATATACTCTTATATATACATATACATTTGTCGTACGATAAAGATGTGAAATGCTCTTCCAGCCTCTATGTTTCCTATAACCAGAAGTCCTTCAAGCTAGTATTAGGGGCTGATGTCAATCGTGTCTGATTCCAGTTGATACATTCTGCTTACCTTATAAGGTGGGCACAGGGTTACTTGTCGTGCTAGTATATACATATATTTTTTCTTTCAGGATATAAAATGACAGTTGAGCCTCCTCGCGGCATAAAAGCCAATCTTCTCAAAGCATACATGAATCAAGTTCCTGATTTTGTAGATTATTTTAATTCTCAAGACTCTAAAGTCCCTAATTTTAAGGTACTGCTTTCTTCATAATATTTTTGTATTCTACTAAAGTACGTGGCGTCGTCTTATTGTAAGTGAAACGCGGAGTCGCAAGAATATGAGCAAATGCCATTACCTTAAGTACCTCCTGCTACTCCTACTTGCCTTGACGGAATGCTTTTAATTAAAAGCCTAACCAACACCCACTGCGTAAAGCTAAATTTTTGGTTAAATTCGGAAGTATTTATGATTTTTAATAATAATTATTATTATTATTTTTTATTAACCAAAATAAAGAGTACAATATAAAAAAAACCTTAAATCTAAGTACAAATAAATATACTGTAAATATGGGGTTCCCTGGCCTCCATAAAAAGTTAACTTGCGTCATGGAGACCAGTTGATTCCCTACAATTTGTGATAATAGTTACATCAAAATCTTGAACGGACTTAATCTATAAACAAACTTAATAATTAAAACCAATAGTACGTATAACTATCAAACAAATGCAACTGCAAATATAAAATAATACATAAAATGCAGGTAGTTTGAAAAGCAACGGCTGTTAATTGATGGAACAACTCTGCAAACTCACTCGCAGTAAAATTATCATTTTTAAAGTAATTTTATTATAAGTGTTAAAAATAAATATACTCGTAAAATAGATAAATATATATATATGTGTAAAAATATTTAATTAAAGTGGGTTTGTGTAAAAATATTTATGAGTGAGTGGTATAGTTAGTAAACAACTTGCCCTTGAAAAAATCTTGCCGTCAAGAAAACAAGGCGACTCGTGTACCAACTCTATTTCGGGACGGCGCGCTTAAATACAGATTGAACGGCAGATAACGGGCCAGGTTCGTATACTTCAACCTTTAATGGTTACTCCATGCCCTGTCCATACTTACGGAGAAATGTACGTAAGAAAAGTGTATTTCTCATTGGTACATGCCGGGGAAGTTTGAACCGACCTTTGTAGGATTTTAAGGAACCGAGTCACCACCGCGCCTGAATTATAGATGTCGCTTATTTATCGGTGATCGCCTTGTGTGATATCAAAATATGAATTGCCAGTCCATCGTGTGTGGGAAAGAGATGGTGTATCAGGCTTGAAACCGACTAAGGCTGGTTTAAGAAGCAGGCGTATACCCTTTTTATTGCACAGCAATACTCTCACTATCCGCCATTCTGCTCGTGATTCAATTAATGCCGTATTGACTGCAGACCTGATTAGGCCCAATTCTTTTACTAAGTGGTGCAAAAAATTGTCTGAAATTCCTCTCGCACCAACTTCCACTGCGTAAGGCTGAGTCTTGAATCCGTTCCTGATCATTTCTTATGTGAGAGTTTTTTTTTTCAGTGGTTGCTCTTTTCTTTATGCCTATTCCATGGGGTAGTATTAGAGCGACGTAAATTTGGTCCTCTTGGTTTCAATATTCCGTACGAGTTCACCGATGGAGATCTTCGGATTTGTATTTCACAGCTCCACATGTTTCTTACTGAATATAGTGAAGTGCCGTTACGGGTGAGTCTTAAATTACTTAGTAACATGAAGTAGACGCTTTTTTTAGAGAAGCGGATTTACATTTAGCCAACTTTACTATAGGCCCATCATGATAAGTGGCAAGCTCATCGATGTCTTTAGCGTAACAAACAAAATCGCAAATAAATTATTGTGCCCCGACAGGAATCGCACCCGGTACTTCTGCGTCTTAATCCATGCACTTAACCGCTACATGACAAAGGCAGTTAATACATAGTACATAGACTATAATCTAACAAACGTACTTGAACTTTACCTGATAGGTTTTTTTTCAACAACAATTAGTAAAAAAAAAATAATATGAGTAAAATAAAATAGTAAAATAGTAAACAACAATAATGATAGGTATTATAATAATAGATTATGGTTTTAGTATGTGCAAAAAAGACTTCCTAAAAGCACCGGCAGTCGGGGCAATGATCTCTATAAAGTGAAATTTGTTATTGAATGTGTCAACCAGTCGGTATATTGGCGAGCGTTTAAAATGTTTTTATACCCGTATTCTGAGATGTTTTCTCAATAGCTCCTCCTCTCAACCATTGCTTAACCTACCTTAAAATCGGTATTCATAGATTGTGTTTTATGTAATCTTACCGGAAATATTTAAAATGGTAACATTTATGCCATTCGAGGTTTGGAAACTTTACAACTAAGAATTCCGTTTTCAAGTAACCCTAGAGAAACCCCGCTTGACAGCTGGAAGGAATGGTCGAGTGAAGAAGCCGTTGATAAAACGTCTTAAAATAGGAGTGTTAGTGGTCTTTAGAATGCAATAGAATTGATTCTTAAACGAAAAACCAAACCTTTGTTTAAATTACGATATTTCGTATTACCCATCGAATAAGGTCATGCATGTAATACTGTTCTTACCTCTCCGGAAGGCTCCGCTAAGTATCTTACAGATGCTCTCAATGTCGTGCAGAGGCGGGCGATTCGGATAGACTCTCGAATTACTGCAGGTTTGCCGAGACGTTGCCTCTCTGAGCGTGTTCTAGAAGCTATACTACGGCGAGTGTTCTGAGGAGCTCCATAACCTTATCCCTTCTCCTCATAAATTTGGAGGCTCTTACATTTGTCGCATGCTGGAGATGTGGAGATGATCTCCCAGCCTGTGTGTTTCCCCACTCTTATAACCTGGAGCGAAGTGTGAAAATACATCTTGTTAGGCCGGCATATTAGTAGAGTCAGTAGCTCCCATTCTTTGACCTCGCATACCGCTTACCATCAGGTGAGGACGATGTTTAATATCGTGTTTAGTATTCTAGTATATATATATATATCATATATATTTCAAATAATATTAATTATAAATTATTGCTTTTCAAATCAATTTGGTTTAGATGCAAGTTCAGCATAATTTCTATAGACTTTTTGTCAATCTACTTCGATTTGTTTTCAGATGCTTATGTATACTGCTGGTCATATAAATTATGGTGGTCGAGTGACTGACGATTGGGATCGACGTTGTCTACTAACTATACTCTCTGATTACTATTCCTCCACTGTTCTGAGCGATAGGTACATGTTCGATGAAACGGGATCTTATAAGCAGGTATATATTTTTATGTTTTTCATCATTTATTTATTTATTAAATAATAACTAACGACTAACAACAAAATTGAAATGTATACATTCCAGAGGTTCGATTTTTGTATTTGTAAAGTAATGTGAACCAAAAATGTATAATTTTTAGTTATTTAAATTAGAGTTTTTAGTACTTTAATTGAGTCTTAATTTTTTAAATAGTCTTTTCATGTCTGAGTTTACTTTGAGAAATGTAGTCCTATCAACTTACTAGCGAATAAAATTACGGGAATCAAGGCAAATTTAAGGTCTTAATTTTTTTTTTTTTATATACTTGCACGACATGTATCCTTGGCCCACCTGATGGTAAGTGGCGCGCAAGGTCCATGAATGTTAGCAACTGAAGTCAGACACTCATAACTACCATCAGTCCCCAACACTATGCCGGCTTCACTAGATGCTTTTTCACACTTCGCTTGAAGGACTCCAAGTTATAGGAAAGTGGAAACACAGAGCCTGGAAGAGCATTCCACATATTTATCGTATGTATGAGTCCCCAAAATATTCTGACCTGTGCGTGTGGTTCGGTTGCGGAATGGAGAGGGAGGGATTAGGTTATAGAGTTCTTCGGAGCACTCACCATAGTATAGCCGGTAGAACACGCTCAGAGAAGCCACATCTCGGCGAAGCTGCAGGGTTTCGAGAGTTCCAGTGTGCTTAGTGTAAAATGCAAGTTTCGGAAAACGTAACTGCTGTAGTTTCGTTTTTTTTATTTTACATTGCGTGTTATTGCAAGTTTGGCTATAATAACAGGCAATGAACATCGAAAATTCACTAAAAAAAACTCTACTACTATAGTTGCGTTTACGAAACTTCACTGTCACACTGGCATACAGATATAGTGGCATCGTCCACAATTCGAACAGCTCGCCTCTGTAGGACATTGAGAGCATCTGTGAGGTACTTGGCGGAACCATCCCAAAGGTGAGAACAGTATTCTATACATGATCTGATCTGTGCTTTTTACTTTTACAATTACAATAATGCCTTTCTTATTCAGTTGCCAAGTGCAACAAATATGGAAGATTGCACAAAATATATTCGAACTCTGCCCTTGAATGACGATCCTGTGCTGTTTGGTCTTCACAGCAATGCTAACATAAGTTACGCGATGTCAGAAACCAACACTTGTCTTAGTAAGTACTTCTTTTGTTATAAATTTAATTGTTTATATTATAAAATCGACGTGTATTAGATTGCTAGTGGCACGCTTAACAAGCTATCGCCACTTTTCTCGAATCGCAGCTTTCCTGATGCACTCATATAGGGGATGATCCAATGCAGCCTTGGTCAGTCTATCTTAGCAGATACTTACCACGCATCCTCTTACCATCTACTTTCTCCTGGACTACCAGGCAGTCTATGGATGTTTATCGTGTCCGAAGAAAGTGTTAATGCATAATTGTACCTAAAACACTACAGACTTATAAATTGGGCTTCGAACCTAATAGAATATAAGATATATTATTCTGTTCGTAGAAATACTCCGTGATATACAACCTAAAGAAGTGAGTGGAGAAGGTGGATTGTCAGCTGATGAACTGACAGAACGAGCTGCTAAAGAAATATTGGAAGTTATGCCGCCTATGCTTGATCAAAAGTTCATTGTCACTACGTAAGTAATTAAACAGATAAAGTCTTTTATAAAAAAGGTGGAATACATATTGTGTTTTAATAATGTAACACGTGTACTTGTTGTTTGTATTCCTAAAGCGACAATTGTTAAAGAGTTATGAATCCGAAAAATGCATTTAAAATATTAAAATGTAAGTTTCTTATGCACTATTAGCCACTTGTATTGGCATTGTAAACCCTAGTTATAGTGGTGATGACTGTCTTCATATTTCTAAATTTTACCTCTACTTTTTCGAGATAAAGTTCCACTTCGTATAAAAAATATTATTTGAATCAGTAATTGAATAGATTATTTTAAAAACAACATAAGTCACTGATTTTTCTTGCTGTAAACTGTTCCTTAACACATCTACTCTAAGGAAGCATTTTTTAGTATTCAATTATCGAATATATGAATATTTATTTCTATAGAATGTTAGGTACACAGTTATTATTAGTAAAGTAAAGTATCATTACGACCGTTTCCCTTTCGGGGTGGTCAGAAACAACGCTTATTAATAAGCGGATTCACATTTAGCCAACTTTACTATAGGCCAATCATGACAAGTGGCAAGCTTGTCGATGTCTCCAGCGTACCAAACTCGAGAATTAACACAAATAAATTAAATATTAATTAAATGTGTTTATATACATTAATAAATATTTTTGTGTCCCGACCAGAAATCAAACCCGGTACCTCCGAGTCTAAATCCACGGATTTAACCACTAAACCACGGAGGCAGTACAGTTATTATTGTATACAAAATAATAAAATTCTTGTCATGAATTTAGTTAAACGTGACAAATTTTATAATTAAATAATGTACGAGACTTTAGTCAATGTTTAAATACATTTTTTTAATTTGTACAAATAAAACTCAGAAATAATTGATTCAATTGAAAATAGTATAAAAGCCAAAACAACATACTAAAATATATCTATTTGGATTGGCTAATCCAATTCTTGTTTTTATACAGGTATCCAGTATCGTATAAAGAATCGTTGAACACCGTCTTGATTCAAGAGTCTATACGGTACAACAGGCTATTGTCAGTAATCAATAATTCGTTGAAGTAAGTGCTTTTAAATATAAATCTAAAGATTTTCCTGTATTTATTATTATTTATTATCTTAACGGTTGAAGATCTTAGCATTGCTGATCTTACCAGGTGCGGGGAACATTGTGTATGGGACAAAATGAGGAAAATAATGGTGACTCAGGCTTGGAATATATAATATATTATTCGAATAGTGGACGATACTACAGTGTCCAAAACTCTCGAATCGCTGCAGCTTCGCCGAGATGTGGCCTCCCTGAGCGTGTTCTACAAGCTATACTACGGTGAATGTTCTGAAGAGCTCCACAACCTTATCCCTTCTTCTCTATTCCGCAACCGAACCACTCGCACAGGCCAAAATATGCATCCACATACCGTAGCCACTATCCCTACGCGTACATACAAATTTGGAGACTCTTACATCTGTCGCACGCTGAAGATGTGGAATGCTCTCCCAGCCAGTGTATTTCCCCACTCCTATAACCTGGAGTCCTTCAAACGAAGTGTGAAAAAGCATCTTTATAGGCCGGCATAGTGGTAGGGACTGATGTCGGTCGTCCGAGGCTGGCGTCAGTTGCTCCCATTCTTGGACCTCGCGTACCGCTTACCATCAGGTGGGCGCGGTGTCACATGTCGTGCTCCGTATAAAAAAAAAAAAAAAAAAAAAAATAGGGTGGTTTACAGGCCTCCTCTTCATTGCGCAACACGACACTCACTATCCATTAGTACTGCTTAGGCCCAATTCTTTATGTAAATGGTGTAAAGATTTTGCTTGAATTCCTCTCGCACTAACTTTCACTGCGTAAAAAAATATATCTTAACAATACATATACACGTACAAAAATAAGAAAAGATAATGGTGTTGCTACAAATGAAAATAGTAAATTTAATAAGAATAAAGAAAATAATAGATAATTTGAGGCAGTAAGGTTAGTACAAGAAGTGCTTATTCACCAAATTTTTGCAGATGGTCGATTTGAATCTTGTTTTTGTTGTTGAAACAACAGAAATCAGGAGGCAAAAGAGGTTTTGTTTAAGAGCAACAATTTTCATTAAAAGAAAACACCTTGTTAGATAGTATGGTTATATTTATTGCAATTCGGCTACATCCATCCTCTCCTATAATGATCCAGAATACCATCTCAGCATGTTTTTTTTTGTATTATAAAGGGAATTATTAAAAGCGCTGAAAGGATTAGTAGTCATGTCGCAAGCTCTGGAGACCATGTCTGGTAGTTTGGCGCAGAATGCAGTTCCTACGATGTGGAGTTCAAAAGCGTATCCCTCACTGAAACCTTTGGGTTAGTATTTTCACATACTGTCCGTAGTCTATCGGTTAAGTTCGTCAATTTAGACGCAGAGGTACCGGGTACGATTCCTACTGGTGGTAATTTATTTGTGGTAGAATGTTTTTTTTTTTGAGCAATTAGTTGATTCCTACTCCATCCACTTCGCACTCAGGCCGGGTCTGAGCATCAGAATAGTTCTAGAATGCAAGAACCCGCTGATTCTCCGGTAGTTGATGTTTTAGCCTAACACGGGTAGAAAAGGAAGGACTCACCAGGATTGGCACCTCGCCGGTTTTCGAACTGAGTTAACTTTGTAAGTAACTAATTTGCTGCTTGATGATTTCTTTCTTTCTCTTGGTCCGTGTAATCATCACGACCATTTCCCTTTCGGGGTGTTCAGAAACCACGCTTATAAATAAGCGGATTCACATTTAGCCAACTTTACTATAGGCTAATCATGATAAGTGGCAAGCTCATCGATGTCTCCAGCGTATCAAACTCGAGAAATTCACAAATAATTTAAATATTAATTAAATGTATTTATTTAAATTATTAAATATTTTTGTGTCCTGACCAGGAATCGAACGCGGTACCTCCGAGTCTAAATCCACGGAGTTACTCGCTAGACCACGGAGGCAGTCTTGCCACCATGCCGCGCGGATACGATGTACATATATTGAAAATATTATTTTTTTTGTTTTAGTTTATTTTTTGTATCATAATTAGTACTTATTTTTGATTTATTATATTTGATCTCGTTGGTAATAAATAAAGTTTATTTTATCCAGCGGCCTGGGTAAAGGATCTCTGTCTTCGCGTGGAGTTCATGCAGGACTGGGTGTCTGGGGGGATTCCCCGCGTGTTCTGGATCAGCGGGTTCTACTTCCCACAGGCCTTCCTCACAGCGGCGCTCCAGAACTACGCCAGGAAATACGTCATCGCTATCGACACTGTCTCCTATGCTTTTGAGGTCAGTAGGCACTTTGAGGCTGGATTGCATCAAAACGATTACAATTACAGTTACAAAGACTTCGTTTTGGTACAACCCCAGCAAAGTTCAATTAATATTTTTTTTTATTATTTTTTGAGTTTGGTACGCTGGAGACATCGACGAGCTTGCCACTTGTTATGATTGGCCTATAGTAAAGTTGGCTAAATGTGAATCCGCATTATTTTTTTACAGGCAGTGTCACAGGCGCCAGCGAAGAAGCCTGAAGACGGGTGTTTTGTCCGAGGGCTGTATTTGGAAGGTGCGAGGTGGAACATGGGTGATATGACTTTGGAAGAGAGTCGAGCCAAGGAGTTGTATACAGGTATTGTTTATTATAAATTATTATAAAAAAAAATATATATAAAAAAATATTATAAAGTGGGCCAAAATCCAAAATCTAAATATATTTTTATTGAGAATAAAATTGTAGTGCAGTTGTAGTGTTCAAAATCAAAAATATTTAAAATATATTTTATACTTGGATAGCTATGTGTAAATATAACAAAATATCTTCTAGCACTTCTTCTTTCATTTTCTCCATCACAAACATATTTTTGCAGAAATGGCAATAATCTACATGCGTCCAGAGCAAGGCCACAAGCTACAGCAGGGTCTGTACGAATGTCCTACATACAAGACACTAGTACGAGCTGGTACCCTGTCAACCACCGGTCATTCCACCAACTATGTCATGACAATTGAGCTTCCCACTCACAAAGCACAAAGCCACTGGATCAAAAGAGGCGTCGCACTATTTTGTGCACTCGATTACTGATTTCAAATACATATTTTTTATACTACACACTAGTTTTTTTTTCTCCTTTGCTTACTGCATTCCGAAGTAAAAAAGTAAAAAAAAAAAGCCAGATGTCACGTTAAGCGGGACATTAAAATAATAAGAGTTGAATTTAAGCAATAGAAGTTAATATATTAAGTAAGATGCAGTTAACAGAGCTTCTCTATCTCTACAATTATATAAAGGGAGGGTCGTAAGCCAAAACTTAGCCCTATCACTCTTTATGCATCCGTTGACCGTACGTAGGGTAACACGCGTTACGTTCCATCTCCAAATCCACCATCACTTCAGTCTACAACAAGACAAGATACCAGATAGATGGCGAGACTGCAACGGTGGTGGACAAATCTACTGCACGTGGTCATGAACTGACCCGTACTAATTTAATTCAATACTTAAGATAAGGGGGCGACAATATCTCGCAGAAGAGAAAGGTGAAAGATGTTAAGTTAAATTGATAGTAATTATCTTAAGCAAGGCTAGTGCGAAGCAACTGTTGCAGCGAGAAGGAAAAATGGATTCCTCTGACAGGTACAATGGGCCATTCTTTTGTTTTATATTGTTATCTGTATTAATGTCAGTATTGGAGGGGAACCCATTGATTCCTTCCTCAGTCTCTGCTAAACCTGACGCAAGGGTGTGTGATGCTGCCGGATCCTCTCAGTTGATACCCGTGGCTGTATGAAATGAAATGAAATATGAAATGAAATATTTATTTGCAGGAAACATGGTAACAAACAATATTAGGTCTTATTAATATTAAATGGGTCACATATTTCGCCATAAGCATGCAAAAATTTACAACAACTGTTATAGAAGTAAAGTTACTAAAAAACTCAGCGTTGCTTCTTTAGTAACTTTACTTCACGAAAACCTTTGTGTTGCTTAAAATACACATAGTATTCCTCCAAAGTATGAAGTTATTTCCTCTCTTATAGTTCTCATTGTTTAAAAGGATGGTTCTTAAATACACACTTAAATAGATCCCAACAACTGTAAGTATGTATATATTGTATTTATGTATATGTTTTTAAGCTTATCCCTATTAGTGAGGGTAGGTGTGCAGAGCGTACATAGTTTTTATCAGACTTTAATTATTTAAATTAGATTAAAAGTGCTGTTTTGTTTATGTTACTGTTTTGTTTAACGTAATTACATGACATATACTCGTAAATAATAAAATCTGCACATATCCTGCCGGTATATATATTTTTCTCTAAAGTGACACAATGGCAGATAAGATTCAGCAGACCCAACAGCTTCTGGAGGAACAAATGTCTAAAAGGATGGCAGAGTTTGAGCTACAGCTGACAACGGTCAAAGAGAACCCTCACAATGCAAGCACTAAAATTGAAGAACTGGCACGGGAGTTTCAGAACTTTAAAACTTTCACTGTGGAAATGTTCTCGTTGCTAAAGCAGCAAATATCGATGCTACAGGCTTCTGTGGATGGGTTAGAGACAAGGGACCGGAGCAATTGTTTGATGTTAAAAGGCGTTCCGGAGGTGCAAGATGAGTGTGTCTCACAGAAAGTGGTTGAGTTGCTGCATGATAGACTCAATATTTCAGACATAAATCAGCAGTCATTTCGTGCCTGCTATCGTTTTGGGCGAGTCAGTGATACTGCCACCCGAGCTATACTTATCAGGTTTAGTGATTATAGACTCAGACAACTTGTATGGAGCTGTAAAACTAAGTTTAAGGGTACCCCTTACAGCTGTTCAGAATTTCTCATAAAAACCAGGCAGCTGCTGTTTGTGGAGGCTCGCAGAATGTTTGGCATCCGTGATTGCTGGACCCAAGATGGGTGCATCGTGGTAAAACTACCTAATGGAGCAAGACACAAGGTTTTAAATCAGTCCGATCTTAGCATCTTGATGTCCACCTGTAACAAGACCGCTCCAACGCCTTCATCGTCCCAGCAGGATCAACCTCAGCAGGTACCCAAGGAGCGGGTTCGGAGAGTCACAGCTAGAAGATAGTGTTGTATAGTATGCAGTGTTGTTTTCTTTATTTGTGCATTAGGGAGTGTTTTTGTGTTTGGATTACCACATTAGTTTAAATACTGTTATCATGGTATTGTTTTATAGGCCTAATTACTGTTGATTTGTGACTGCCAACAAGAGACTTTTAATCTAGTATTACACAAATATAATATTAAATATCCAACTGGTTGGACATGTGGCAGGCTGTATATGGCAAGAGATGAACCTAAAATGCTTTATTTAATGACAAATGTACTAATAATATGTGAACATTAAAGTAATTGCCATAGGAATATACTATAAAAATGGGAATCAATTAAACAGCAAATTTTTTTTTATTTTTTTATTTTTTTTTTCTTGTATGGGCAGAAAATTGTAGGTATTTTGTCAGCCAAATATTTGGTAGGAGACCTATGGTAAGCAAACATTTCTAAATCAATCAGCAATTAATGTCATGTCTTGACTGCTCAAGTTATTTTTGGTTAGCCAATTATATGTTTAGGCGACATTTAGTGTTCCCTGTTTTATAAAATTTTAGTAAGCATACTACTAGCGAAAACATTTTGTACAGAAAATACCTAAAGTGTAGAAAACAAAACTATTGGGCCAGCGGTGGTGGGACTGTTGTTGTCCTTCAGTGGCTGGTGTCGGTTGCTCTCATTCTTAGAGCCCACATAGCTCAGCCCATCGGGTGAGTTCGTTGCCACTTGTTGTGGCCTGATTACAACATAATTACCTACTTGTCACTCATAAAAAGTGTCTAGCACAGTAGTTATTACTCTGTTTATAGTCATGACATACTCTTTCATCTGACCATTTAATTATTTTGCTTTACATATTATTAAGATTGTTTGCAGACCAGAGGTTGCCCGCCTGATTTTTTATTTATTTTTTATTGTAAGTCAAGTTTTATTGGATGACCAACTAATTTAACAGCTGATTTTTGTTGCTACCCAAATCTGATTGTGGCTGATTGTTGAATTGCTTCCCCCTAATAAACTGGCGATGATTTTTTCTTTTGTTTTTATTAACACTTCAGGATGGAGGGCCTTTGCTTAGCAATGAAGCTGTTTTTGTTTCTGCACAAGCATTGTATGTAAGGCTATTGTTGGCACAGGCACTGTGGACTTCGGGGTGGCAATCGTATCACATCACACATGATTAATTGGCAATTGCCTAATATTTATCTGTAAATCACACTTGATATAGCTACCAAAATGAGCAAGAACCATGATAACAGCACACTTCTTATCGCGTTATCATATTGTTATCTCCTTATGATCATGTAACAATCACAGATGTAATAATTAATTAATAGCGCCAACAGAGGGCTCGCGTTCATTGTTGATTGCTCGCATATTATGTTATTTTTAAAGCGTGTACATTGCGTGTTTTAATAACAAATAAAGAAGGAACAAAGAATTTCAAATAATGAACAAATAATCAAAAGATACTTAATTTCTATGAAATTAAATATAAACTAAACCTAATATAAAAATTTAAACATATTATATTTTATAAAATTAAAACGTAATGTACGTCGCTGAGACAATGTTCTTGAGCCAGCTGTCACGTGTTTCTTTTTATTTTTTAAATTTGTTGGTGCATTGACATGGATTTTACATATATTTTTTATATTTAATTCAGTTATATACGATACTCGTATATATGTTTTCTACTAATAAAATACAAGTCAATGCTCCTCTAATGTTATTTTGATTACTTTATGTCACAAATCCGTTAACCGGCAGGAAATGCAGTATTATTGCAGTATTATTATTATTGTTAGGCATAGTTAAGATTTTATTATTATTAAGTAATAATTTATTATTTAATTATTCTATTTGCATATATACATATTATATTATATTTTATATATAGGTACTTACAAATAAAAAACTGGATTTGAATAGTGAAGATGATTCATTTTATTCTATTACAAGTAGCACTTCTGGTGATTCTTTTTATGATGCTGAAGGCTTAGATATCTTACTAAATAAGGAATTTTCTCTGTATAAAAAGTATCTTAACATATGTCATATTAATGCACAAAGCGTGCCCTCTTCTTACTCTGATCTTCTTTCTACCTTCACCTCTCCCAGTGTAATTGATGCCATTCTTATATCTGAGTCCTGGCTTAAACCTTCCTTATCCTCAACCTCTTATTCTCTTGCCGGGTATATCTTGATCAGAAACGACCGTATAGGCGCAACTGGGGGGGGTGTAGCAATATACTTACGTGCTGATCTGCCATATAAAGTAATCAGTTCCTCACCAAGCCCTTACTCTGCTTCGGCTGAATTTCTATTTATAGAAGTACAATTTTTAGGGTGTCAAGTGCTAGTTGGTGTAGTGTATTGTCCTCCCTCCATAAACTATTTTTCTTATTTGGAAAGCGTTCTTGAGGAAGTGGTACCGCTTTATACACACAACGTCATCATGGGCGATTTCAACACCTGTCTCCTGGATGAACGTCGGGCTGGCAAAACAAGGGCGTCTAAACTCCTTAACGTCACTTCATCAGTAAATTTGTCTCTTCTGCCGTCTGGCCCAACTCATCATTTAGCGACAACGTCCACTCTTCTTGATCTTATTTTTACTTCACGCCCTGATGTTGTTGCCAGTCCGCTTGCTCCCTTCTCCCACCACGATCTCGTTTTCGCCTCGTATAAAGTAAGACCGCCAAGGTACCGCCCGCCTACCATAGTGATGCGTCATTATTCCCGTATGGATATCGATAAACTACGTGGTGATGCAGCTAGCATCGATTGGAGTACTTTACTAACAGCAAACAATATAGAAGACATGGTTGATATATTCAATCATGAGCTGATTAAATTATATGACTCGCATGCTCCACTTCGAGCTACAAAAGTTAAGAGGGCCCCAGCACCATGGATTAATGAGAATGTACGAATCGCTATGAGGAAACGAGATCGTGCGTATCGAAAATATCGGCGTAATCGCTGTGATGATAATCTGTCTGCATTTAGGTCTGCGAGGAATCGTTGCAACCAGGTGTGCAGGATTGCCAAACGTCATTATTTCCTAGACAACGTAACCAACAAATCATCATCAAAAATTTGGCAGTTCTTTAACTCATTGGGTCTTGGGCGATGTCGTGAACAGGTAAATCCTGGCTCCGTGACACCTGATCAGCTTAACACTCACTTCTCTGCGGCTCCGGTGCTGGATAGTGTTATAAAAACTAATACTTTGGCAGAGATAGCTGAGCTACCGGTGTCTGCTGATGTGGAACCATTTTTCCTGACAGAGGTTGCTAATGATGTAGTTTTCAAGACGATAAATTCAATAACTTCTAAAGCAGTAGGATGTGATTCCATCAGTCGTGTTATGATCATTACCATAATTGACCTTCTTTTACCCATCATTTCTCACATCATTAATTTTTCCCTTACCTCCGGTCAATTTCCCTCCCAATGGCGCAAGGCTTATATCATTCCATTACCAAAAATTCCTACACCTATACTTCCTACCCACTTTCGTCCTATATCTATATTACCATTTTTATCCAAGGTCCTTGAGTCCATTGTACATAAACAACTTTCCCTTTTTATAGATAATAATGATATATTAAACCCCTACCAGTCCGGATTCCGCCCTGGTCATAGCACAACTTCAGCTTTACTTAAGGTAACTGAAGACATCAGAAGAGGCATGGATGAAACTAAGGTCACAGTACTTGTACTGATTGATTTCACAAATGCCTTTAACACAGTTGATCCTGATTTGCTTATCGCTATGTTGTCTCGTCTTGGAATTTCATCGGAGGCTCTGTCATGGTTTTCACAATATCTTCATGGCCGTCAGCAGCAGGTACAGGTTGATCGGGTGTCGTCGGAGTGGCGCGATTTGGCTACGGGCGTTCCACAAGGTGGTATTCTGTCCCCTTTATTGTTTTCGTTGTTTATCAATGCCATCACCTCCCTTCTACACTGTCACTATCACCTGTATGCAGACGACTTGCAGCTTTATGTGCAGACGGATATCAATACCCTCAATAGTGCAATAGCTTGGCTTAACTCTGATCTTTCTAATATAAGTTCGTGGTCGGAACGTTTTGGGATCGTTGTCAATCCGAGCAAGTGTCAGGCAATTGTAATAGGAAGCTCCCGACAATTATGCAAAATTGACCTTAACGATATCGACTTGGTTCGGTTTGACAACGTTCCTATTCCATATAGTAGTGAGGTAAAGAATTTGGGAATTCACTTAGATTCCAATCTAAGTTGGACAGTCCAGGTTACGAACACGAGCCGTAAATTTTTTTCTTCTCTGCACTTTCTTAATAAACTTAAACATTTTCTGCCTATTAAAGCTAAAATAACCCTTGTCCAAAGCCTTCTCCTTCCACTTCTCGATTATGGTGACGTGTGCAGCGTTGATCTCTCGGAGATATTGCTCAATAAGATGGACCGGCTACTTAACGCATGTATCCGGTTCATCTATTGTTTGCGTAAATATGATCATATTTCCGAGTATCGCGCTAAGTTGAAGTGGCTGCCAATTCGGTGTCGCAGGAACCTTAGAATTCTTTGCTTGCTTTTTTCTGTTCTGAATGAGCCTGCGACACCGAAATACCTCAAGGACAATTTCGCCTATTTGTCTTCGTTTCACGATAAATCCCTCCGTTCCTCTCATAATTCTCTTTTGTCTATTCCCTCTCATAGTTCTAGTTTCGTTTCGAACTCATTTGTAGTTGTTGCCACGAACCTGTGGAACAATTTGCCTCTTAGCATAAGGCAAGTAACCACCAGATCTCTATTTAAAAAAATTGTCTATTCACACTTTCTATCACAAAAAAAGTAAGTATTATCTATGTATGTGTATGTAGTTACTATAACTTATTTATTAGAATTTAGTATATTGTTGTCATTGATATATAATATGTAGTGTATGTAATAATATGTATGGGTATATGTAGTATATGTATTTTTATATATATGTATTAGTATTACTATATTTATTAGTATATAGTTAAACCGTAGAATTTAATACAATTTTGCACCTACCTTTCAATATAATACTCAAGTTGTCCCAATGGTTGGCTAGGATAGAATGTCTAGCGGCATTATAAGCCCGCCTTTGTCTTTGTGCAATAAAGATTTAAATAAATAAATAAATAAATAAATATTATTATTATATTTTTTTGCAAAATCTATGTTTAATATTTAAGTGGAAACTTTGCTGGATTGTGTAACTTTTAGAATTGTTATAATTATGATTTAAGATCTGTATGTTTCCTGAATAAATAATAAAAAAATAAAAAAAAGTGTTTAGTATATTAATATTATTTACTAGTAAGTAGTTTAGTTTTAGTAGTATTTTAATTTCTCCCCTATATTATGTTCTATAATTGGTTCTATAATATATCGTAATGTCCCTAAGGTTGATCGAGTAAGAATGTCTAGCGGCATTAGGTCCGCCTTTGTACATAGTGCAAAAAGTTTTAAATAAATAAATAAATAGTTTTCATCTGTAGGTCCTTGTGAATATATTTGTTTCTAATGTAGAAATAAATGTTAAGCATAAGCCTGAGGGCTTTGCTCTGAAATCTCTTCAGGATGTTGATATTACTATTGCTAGCTGTTCGCAGCTGAATACCATATGTCAAAATTGGTTTGATAATGGTTTTGTATATAAAGACTTTGTTATTGTCACGTAGTTGTGAGTTTTTGCCTATCAACCAATAATAACTACTGTGTTTAATTTCTTTTATCAACATATTGCTTAACTCTATTTCACGAGATCTATTAATAACAACAACAAACAATACAGGTTTAACCTTTTAGTGAATAATAAAAAAACTAAAAACAACATTGTAAATTTGTTTATTCACTATTTGAGTCGCTTAAAACAAATGATAAATTAACACTAACTAAAAAATACAAAATATATCAGCCATTTTTTATGTTTAAATTTAGATATTAATGTCTTTCTGTATTTCATTCTTGATATTGTTTACTGCATGCTGTGTACAAATGTTAGGTTGGCAAACTTACTACTTATTTATATCACTGTATTTTGTTATGTATGTTTGTCTGCTAACTGTTTTTTGTACCTTAATAAATAAATAAATAATATTTTATGACTTATCGACCGAAATCGCTAATCTGTCGAGACTGCCGGAATATTTTAATATGAGAACTTAAATCATTAAAAATTCAGACAGCTCCATATTAACTCATTTTACAACATAATATTTGTATTATATTAATGGACAATAATATTTATTTCTTTACGAAACTTTGGCAGTTGCCAAAATGTCAACTGGCTGCTGTCACATGGTAAAACTGTATCGATAATATTCGATAACTTTGCGAGCTGTCAAATTTCGTCACTACATAGTTTGCTAAAATCACTAATTTGACAGATAATTTCTATACGATTCCGACATTTTTATCACTAAAGGATGCCATTATTAACATGATTATGAAGTTGTCGTCGTCACTGGCGGAGGCGCAACGCAAAATAAACTAAATCAATCATGTTGTATTGTGTTGTAATTTTTGCTTAGATTTACTTAGTTGTTGCTGTAATTGTATTGTGTTTTTATTTTGGCTACTCAAAGGCCCAATTAATGGATACTGTAATAGCATGTGGTGGTTGCCTGTAATTGGTGCAGCGTCTGTTTTCTGTCTTAATTGTAAGTAAAAATTGAAATGATTTTACGAATCGTCAAGCCGCTCTCTACACGAATAAAAAAAAAAACGTTCAACCGTTTCCAAAACGGAATTAAGTCCAGCTCAAGTTGTTGAATAATTAAATTAGTATATTTTATTAACTCAACTTTTGCCATGATTCTAAACTCGCGAAAGTCCTACCTAAAAAGTCGAGTATACGAAATTAAAAATTAAGTTTGTTGAATGTTTTCGACAAGATTGAAATGGGATTTGAAGAACAAATAAAGTGAGATTAATTTTGGGAAAGTTTTTTATAAATCCGTGTCAACTCACCCTCCTACCTACTGTCGAAGCAATACAATGGGGTGTATCACTAACTTTTTATCACGATAGATGGCGCATGATAGATGGTACGTAATAGAACTGTCAGTTGCATAGAAAACTTGTATTTTTATTACGAAATTTATTATTTTCTGGATATATCACCGAAGTCAGCAGCTTTTAAGTGAACAAATATAGATTTCCAATCAAAATCTAAGATATGGTGATCTCAAAATTGCCGTTCTATTAATTAAACGTTTTTTTTCTTTTTAAAGACGGTGTTCGCTTTTCTAATTCGTATTTTAAGGTAGGTAACGTTAAGTTAAAATTCGTATTTCTGTTATAAAAATAAAAACTACAAAACATTTGAAAATGATCCGACATAGATGTAAACAAGGTACCAGTGCTGCTAGCGACATCTATAAAAAAGCTTTGCTTGATACACCCCATTATTCACATCACATCACTTTTGACTAACAATATCCACAGAGCTGCGTTCGTAAATTAACACCGTGTAAGGTTTTTAACACCGAGTCGCGACACCGGTCGTTCGTAAATGCTTGGTGTGGTAACCCTAAGCCGTTCTATCACCATATTCATCATCCATCGGGAGAAGAGAACACAAAAATATAAATGTCAGTTAAGTTAATAGCTGCTGTAAAGAAGCATTGTTATACTATAAGCTCCGTGGTCTAGTGGTAACAAACTAATTGTGTTGCCGTGGACTCGGGAGGACGTGGGTTCGATTCCCACCGGGGGCAAGTTGTACATTGTATAATTTGTCTCGGTCTGGGTGTTTATATGTATAATATGTATGTATTTACAAAAAAAAAAAAGTATAATATGTAGTTTATCTACCATCTAGTTTCCGTAACACAAGCCTCGTAGCTTACAACGGAAATTAGATGGCGCTGTGTGACCTGTCTGGAAATATTTATTATTATTATTACAACATACAACACTAGGCGAACACACAACTCGTGCATCATCGTCATCATCAGCCTGTGTCTCTCCACTGCTGAATGTAGGCCTTCACTAAGGCTCACCACTTCACACGATTTTTTGCTCATCCAGCCCCCACCAGCGATCTTTTTCAGGTCATCCGTCCATCTGGCCCCTCCAGTCTTCCTACTCTGCATTTTGCTGTACGTCTCCACTCCAGAACCCGTCTACTCCATCGGTCATCGGTTCTACGACAGACGTGTCCGGCCCATTGCCAGTTACCTTACAAATTTTGAAGGCTCTGTCGTTAACATTAGTTTTTTGACGGATGTCTACGTTTTGGACTCTATCCATCAGAGAAATATCGAGCATAGCTCTCTTCATAGCTCGCTGGGCGACCTTAAACTCGTGCAAAGTATGAAAAATCTTAAGGTGAAATGATATATTTCTGATTTGTTAGTGACTGACGTCAGTTGCTCCCATTAATGTACCTCGCAAACCGCTTACCATCAGGTGGGAGCGTGATCACATTTTGTTCATTATAAATATACTTAAGAAAGCTTGTCACCACTTGTGAATCGACTTATCCGTCTGTGAGAAGCCTTAACAATGACAATGAACCACAAATACAGTTGATTTTGTCACCTTTAATACTTTGTAATAAGGGCTAAGTTAAAATTAAAGTGGATAGCTTGTTTTGTAGTCTATTGTACTAGAGTTTAGTAACACAGACGGATTACCTTAAGCCTTCAAGATGCTTAGTCTATAGTGCAATTTTATATACTGGCACTGTTGTGGCTTGGTATTCTCTTTTGATTCCTTCTACAACAATAATCAAACTCACTATTTAAATAAACGCAGGAACGCTTTCTGGTAAAAAAAAAATGGATGGAGTTGAAGAGAGTTCGGTTTCGTCGCTCTTGGTAGTGATAACACACAAATATTAATAAAATTTAACTAAATACTTCTAATTTATTTATTTAAAAACTTTATTGCACAAAGTATAAAGGCGGACCTAATTCCCGTAGACATTCTCTGACAGCCAAAACTTAGGGACAAATTTAAACAAATATAGGTGCAATGAAAATAACAATAATATACAATTATAGGATAATTCAACTAATATTATATACCTTCGAATATGTATTATAATATTATAATATCAATATACTTAATACTAATACATACATACAATTGTACATAAACATACACAAATACAACTTACTAACGTGGTTTAGAGCTATTCATAAAGTGTGAATAAACCTGATTTTTAAACGACAATCTGTTAGATGCCAGCCTTATGTTTCCCGGAAGATCATTTCATATTTTTTTGGCAGCTACTACGAAGGAGTTGGAGACAAATCCAGAATGATGTAAGGGGACAGAAAGAAAAAAGTTGTGAGAAGAACGTAAAGATTAATCGTGGAAAGAAGATTGATAGGCAAAATTGTCCTTGAGATATTTCGGGTCGCAGGCTGTCTGTAAAGGAGATATAGAACTCTAAGATTTCTGCGACAACGAATTGGCAGCCACTTCAACTTAGCACGATAATCAGAGATGTGATACTTAATAAGCAATTTAAAGGATAATATGAACATTGAGCCGTGGTTTGGTGTAGGATCCGATGTAGTGATAAGTTATTGTGCCGTGAAATCGTGACCTGGACCCCTGGCACGCGGTGTGAGTATCCTGTCTTTCCTATACTTTGTCCTGGTGTTTTTTTCCAGCTGAGTATATCACGTTTAAGTATCCCCTGGCGTGACTGCTGGCCCTGGAGAAGGATATAAGCGACACAAAACCTTAAAGTAAGTAACAACAATTCAAAAACTATTTCTAAATTTCTCCACACAACAGGCATGAATTTCGAGCTCTGTTGCTACACAGCAGATATTCAGATTCCTTTACCGTATCGTCTACTCGCCAGTGGAACAGGCTTCCACTGACCATCAGACAAGCTCCTTCAATTCACATTAAAAAAAAAACACTTAATATTTTAATTTTAACAAGCAGAACTGCAAAAAAATATACTTCCTAATAATATATTATCTATATATGTATATCTACTATAATAACTACATATATATATATATCATGTTTATTTATGTAGTCTATGTATACATACTATTTATGTAGTTTATTGGTGAGAATTGCACCCCACATATTTATACTGTCTCACTCCCTCAAAGGTTAGCTGGTAGAAAAAGCCGAAGTGGCTTTAAGTTCGCCATTGGATATACCTTTAAGTAAAAGTGAAATAAAGTATTTAATAATAATAATAATACAATGAGAGAAAATTTATATTTCATGTAATTACATCAGTCACGACGCCCATAAGATCTTTACGAATACAATGATGTTAAACTAGTAACTCGTTGTTTAATTTTAAATTAATTAAAAAGTAATAAATTGGGTCCGATTAGGAATCAAAATTAGTACATTTATCTATACCTAACAGCAATTCATAAATACCTGTAATATCACAGCAATTTGTACTAATCTGATTATTTATTCAAACTTTTGCGACCCTCGAAAGCAAAACAATACCTAAAGTTAACCAAAATAAGACAAACTCTTTTGACTTATATATAAGTATGGGAGCATTCTTTGTCTGTCTTTATATATGTATTTTATTTATTTATTTAAAAACAAACTGTCACAAAAATATTATAGGTATATAAAATATAGACCTTGAGTTTTAACAATTAATATTATGGATATTCAAAATAAAAAAAATGGGTAAAACAATTCAAAAATTGTAACATTTATCATTCGAAGGGCTCTTGTCTCTGCTGGTGTACCCGCAATCTTAGTAACCTCTTGTTTTGTGCGAAGCGATGCAAGAGACCAGATGGAATGACTGTAGGGCCGACTGAAGGCTGACAATTATGTCTGCCAACGTATTAGCCTCGCTATTCAGAGGGGAAATGTTGCCAGTCTCCTTGGGACTATCTCGGATGGGACATCTCTAGAGGACACTTTTAATTCATATATACATATTATACATATAAACACCCAGACCGAGACAAATTATACAATGTACAACTTGAGCCCGGTGGGAATCGAACCCACGACCTCCCGAGTTCACGGCAACGTTTGTTACCACTAGACCGTGGAGGCGGTTGATACACTAAATACTATACATAAACATACATATATACTACTAACGCTGTGTGGAGCTATTTAGAAAGTGTGAAATCACCGGTTTTTTGAATAATGTTCTGGTAGTTGCCGTATGTTAACAGGTAGATTATTCAACAAAGTTTACACGGGCGAAGCCGGGTAAAACCGCTAGTTATACATAAGTCTATGATGAACCCATATTGTGTTTAGTTCAAAGAGTTTTGTTTTACCATCCCTAGTTGTAATTACATATTACGACATGCGGGTAATAACAAAATTTTGCCGTATGCCTGAGGGTGCAGAGCTGATGCGGGAAAATTTTCGTTTTATTTTTATACTCGTAAATTCCAGCTAGCTTAACGCATATCCCTTTCAGCACGACAAAAAATATTATTGATATTGAAAGGGTTATTAATAACTTTGAGGTCTTGTGGTCTAAAATATCTGATAAAAATAGTGGAAAAATTCCTCTCCTAGTAAAATAATGGAAATAAATTCACTTTTGCATGTTTTTTTCTTTACTAGTCATAAAATATAATTACTAAGTAGCTACACACATCAAAAAAGTCTAGGGATCAAGCATGTTTATGCGGATTTCTTGTGATTGAGATGTGGCTTTGTAATAAATTTATGATTTTATAAATTTATATGGATCCTTTTTGGTGCATTTCATAATTTAAAACAGGAACTGTCAATCAAATTCGAGTAAAAGATGAAAATCAGCTGTCAATATTTTCCCTATAAAAACATAAGACGCATTGAAGACATTATTAGTGCTACTGTTTCCCTACTACTGATTAAAACCAACGTTATTATGGAGCGGCGATGTCATTTAAGCAGGGAAGAAATGATCAGAGCCGTGGGAATGATAGAAGCTGGTTCCCGGCAACGTACTGTGGCTTTAGCTCTGAATACAAGTCAGAGTGTTATCAGTCGACTTTGGACACGTTACCGAACCACTGGTACCGTGGCTGAGCGCCATGGAGGACGGTATCGCTGCACCACACGGAGACAAGACCGATACATTCAAATCACAGCTCGAAGAACTCCAACAATAACCGCCATGATGTTAGCCGTGAGCCTTCATCGCTCTTCAGGGAACTTAATTAGCGACCAAACAGTCAGAAACCGCTTGCATGAAGTGAACCTTCATTCCCGAAGACCGCTACGGGTACCACCTATAGCAATGCACAATCGTAGGACTCGATATCAATGGGCTCTTGAACACAGAAATTGGACAGAAGAACAATGGCGTTTCGTGTGCTTTTCTGATGAGTCTCGTTTTGGTATGAGGCCGGATACAAGACGTATACGACACTGGAGAACCCCTGGACGCCAACAGCGATTAAAATCCTGCCAGGAAGTCCATCCTTATAGTGGTGGAACCATCATGGTATGGGCGGGTATTTCGATCGGCGGAAGAACTGAGTTGATTTGGATCAGAGGCAACCTCAACGCTCAAATTTATGCTGAGACGGTTGTATCAGACGTCATCGTTCCTCTACAAGTGCATATCGGTCCCTTATTTCAGTTAATGCATGATAATGCACGACCGCACACCGCAAGAGTTGTAAGACAGACTCTCGCCGCAGCTAACATCAATGTCCTGCCCTGGCCTGCTCAGTCGCCAGACTTGAACCCGATTGAGCATGCATGGGATATTCTTCAGAGAAGAGCTCTGCCGAATATGGAGGGTATCCAGTCGCAAGA
The DNA here is from genome assembly GCA_910589645.1 of Tinea semifulvella. Taxonomy (NCBI): domain Eukaryota; kingdom Metazoa; phylum Arthropoda; class Insecta; order Lepidoptera; family Tineidae; genus Tinea; species Tinea semifulvella. The sequence continues at coordinate 11,241,084 of OU342592.1, read as the reverse complement.
AGACCTTTTTTTGTTGTTGCAACGAACATGGGCGGCCATTCCACAGCGTGATTTGGATGAACTCATTTTGAGTATGCCAAACCGATGTACTTGTGTTGTTAGTGTTCGCGGTAGAAACACGGATTATTAATTGTTTAAGTTACCCAATAAAATTAAAAAAAAAACTGTTATTTCAGTCTTTTTTTCGAACTTTAATGTTAGTGGTTCAAATGTCAAAAATCCCTTTATTAGGAAAATGGCAATTTTTTTTACTAATGCAAAGGTGACTTGGTTTATCGTTACTGTAGACAAACGAAAACATTTTATTTGATCAATCCTTAAAGAAAATTTTAATGAATATCAATCAGGAGAAAAGTTATTGCAAAAATATATGTTGATCCCTAGACACTTTTGATGTGTGTAGATGAGTGCACAATTTTTATTTTATTTTATACTAGCTTATGTGACCTTTGCGCCCTCCTGATGGTAATTGGCGCGCAAGATCCATGAATGTTAGATACTGGAATCAGACACTTATGACTGACATCAGTCCCTAACACTATGCCTTGACTGGACATCGTTTCAAAGCGGCAAAACAGAATTAGGCGACCGCTAGTTTTTTTTGTAGTAACGCACGCTTGGTTGTGTCCGTGCTGAAAGGGATAAGCAAAAAAAAATATATATAAATAACATAAATTATTATTGTTATTATAATTTAAGAGAGAACCGTCCAAGACTTGGCCCTACGTCCTATTGTTTATTCCACAGTGCTAATTAAATTAGATTTTATATTTCTGCGAGTATTCTATTCAAAATGTTAATTGCATGTTTTTATGGCGGAAATGAGTAGATGACAGAAAAAGTATGAAAAACGTTTTAAGCCGTGTGTACACTTTTTTTCCACTTATCACCTAGTTTTTTTTTCCTATACTAGCACGGCATGTAACCTTGCGCCCACCACAGTAAGTGGCACACGAGGTCCATGAATGTTCTCAACTGACATTAGTTTCAGACACTATGTCGGCTTGACCGGGCATGACAGCAATTTGAGCCTAATCCCGAAACGTGTGGATCACTTCGAAATGCATTGTTATTAATTCGGATTAGTTTTATTTAGTAGAAGTAAAAAAGTAATAACCTACTTAAAATCCCTTCCCACTCTTCCAGCAGATATTCAGATTCCATTACAGTATCTGTAGCTCGCCAGTGGAACAGACTTCCTTCAATTATCAGACAAGCACCATCTCTTAAAATATTTAAAGATAAGTTATATAAATATTTACTTCATAAACAGAATAATTCGCCATAACTCTCTCATTATATATATGAATAAATATGTATTTTATATTTAGGTATATATTTATTTGTTTACGTATGACATTTATAGTTCTTATAAGTATGTAATTAATTTGTGTTTTATATAGTAATAAATAATTTCAACTATCTATTTTCTTCGTAACATTCTGTACCCGCTTATTACATATATTAGTCACAAAGGTTAGTTGGTAGAAAATGCATTTACGGCATTAAGCTCGCCTATGTACCTGCACTTGTTTTGGTTTTGTACAATAAATAATTTATTATTATTATTATGTAATGTGTATTCTTAAAGAATCTCGGTATTTAACCGGTTAACCAAATGATGTTCACGGGCCTCGGCTTTTTGCAATTATTATTATTATTAAAAGTATCATTACGAGAGTATTCTTTCCGGCGTGGTATGAAACCACGCTTTTATAGTAGCGGATTCACATTTAGGCCCATCATGATAAGTGGCAAGCTCGTAGATGTTTACCTGGCTTTGTCCGTATAAACGGCGACACTAAATTAATTTTATGCGCATTGTTTTGTTTTTGCTATATCTCCCTTATTTAATTTGCATCGATGCATAAAGAAAAAAAAACCTTCATGAAATGCTCAAGCCAACTAATGTATTTAAAATAATAAGGATTAATACCGTATTTGTGTACATAGCTTTCCAATTACCGCTTTATAATTTCCCATATTTTAAAGTTTTAAAATGTATACATACGTTGCGGGGTAGGCAGAGACAATTGAGCGCCACTTGTCACGGTCACGACATACCTCTTTCACTTCTTCGACATTCATCAACCTCTTCATACAAACCCTTTTGTTTCAATGGCTTTTCAACGCACCTTCAGCTATTGTTTTATTAATTTTGTCGTAATATGTGAGTCTAAATCTGCCAGGGCATCTTTTACCCACAACTTTCGCATTATATATCTGGTTCGTCAATCTATCTTCATTCATCCTTTCAACATGCCCGAACCATCGAAGCATGCTTTCCCTTATTTTTGTCTCTATGCTTTCTTTCATGCCTACCCTTTTGCGTATTTCGTCATTACGTATGCGGTCCGTCAAAGTGACGCCGCATACCTGACGCAACGATCTCATTTCTACTGCGTATTCTAACATATCCACGTCTCGCTTCCATACATAAGTGTTGGTACCAGCATGGCATTGTGTATGGCGAGTCCAGCTTTGTCACTGACATTTTGATCAGTGACCCCAGGGCACCGTATATTAAAATTAAAATGTATATAGTATATTATTCTTGAGATATAGACATATGCCATCGCGGACTTTTCTGTAGACCTTTAAAAGATACACATTTTCACCATACATTGTTTTGTTATATCTCAAATGGTTTAGGCAGCGTTTTCGTTAAAAGCTCCCAGTCGGCTTATTTTTTGCGACACCACCAAATCAAATCATTTATTTCCTTTGGTTGTCACAACAACACTTGGATATTGTCAATACATTTTTTCTCCATAGTTTACTATTATTTAGATCATAAAATAACCAGCAGCTACTATGGGTGGACCGGACCCATCATATCAGCTATACCATCATCTTCGACTAAAACACTGTTGCCATAAACAAGTTTTTGCTTAAAACTCGGTAGTTAAAATTAATTCGTGGCTATAAAAAGGCCGTTTCAGCTTATGTCACCAACAAAAGTGTCATCAAAATATCGTGTATTTATCAACGATAAAAGCATTGATGACATGATGATTGATTGACACTGTACACGGCTTACGATCAAAGTGCCTATAACGGTAGGAGAAGAAGAAAGACAAAAGTATCGGAATTAATTAGTCTATGACAGTGCATTGCCGGTTATGGTCATGTTAGACGTGCACCAATATTCCTGAGTTTAAAACAAATTTCTAAGATTTCCGTGGTCCTTAGTGCGTGGGAAAGAGTGGTGTCTCGGGCTTGCGACCGACCTGGTTTACAAAGGAGGCCTCCTTTTTATTTTTAAAACTCGCCATCGACCTTTCTGCTCCTCTCCCTACCCAACCAAATACTGTATGAATCCAAATGCCGTCTTTGAAGCTCGTTTCATAAATGCATCGTAGAAAAATATTTAATAAAAATTTAAAATAACAAACCAATACATAGGTAAAATTAGTTTATTAATTCATACAAAGACATAAATTAAATAAACATAATCTAAATATAACATAAAAAGAAATATATAGAAAATAAAAATTATATACTTACAAAAAAAATTGCTCCTCCAAATCACTGCCTTGTGGCATAGTACCCAATTCACTAGCAGCATTTTCACTTTGAATTAAGATACTTTATTTTTGTGAGAAAAAATGAGCCTTGAAATAATTGGAACAACTAAATGCAAGCCCACCTCGATCCTTGGCGCCGTATCAGACTGGAAAATTCTCATGGATACATTTGAACACCATTATAGGATCCCAGATGAACTAGCTGTATCAGCCTATAGGCCAGACATCTTAGTGTTTTCTCGGAATGCTTAGAAATTTGTCTTCTTCTTCAAAGCTTTCAGTTCCGATCCCCACGGGACCATCGTTTCTACAGCAAACGTCGAAAAAAGTAACTATTGCAAATCGTTTCATCTTTCGACGCTTGTTGATCTGCGCTTGTTCCGCTGGAATATCAGCTCTAACAGGTGCCTTGAAGGTGAGAAGGGGCTAGGAAATCCCAACAGGTAAAATCCCACACCAGGGATTGGCCCAATCTCCAAGGAACTAATGTCATTCCGTCTGGACGCTTGCCATCGTCTCGACTCAGGCCGGTTGGTTCTAAAACAGATAGGATATGTATACATGGGTATAATATATATTTTTGGTAGCAATAATGGAATGGTGCCTTTAATATTGTATTGTAATATAGTATTATTTATATATGAGAATTGTTCGATTGTATTTTTAGTGTGTAGTGTAAACACGGTTTTACAGTGCGACTAAAGTGAAGTCGAAATAAATTAATTTTAATTTCTAGAAGTCTTAATGAATATCCAAGTGTTATTAAAGTTAAAAACAGGAAAACCATTAACTTATATATATATATATTTGTTATAGCTTTAGAGGGTTATTGATTAATAAGGTGTAATTTTTAAAATTGCAATTTGGAAAGCCTGGACCTTCATTATCAGCCGTATAATCTCCAGTACTGGATATAATAATAATAATAAATCAATTATTATCAGGCAACCAAAGGCCATAGATATGTTACAACTGAAATACATATATATAAAAATAACAATAACTCTAAATACTAAAATTAATTTATCTAAATCTTTCGTATGTTTATCTTTTTGTGGTCATAGAACTGTGACCACTTTCCGAGCAGTATGAGAAGTCCCTACTGAGGGTGGTGCAGAGGGACTAGGTGCTGCGCGGGGCCTAGGAACATCGTTGGTTCTGCATGAAGCAAATCCACGAATGTATTTGCGGTACACAACACCAAGATATAATTTCTTGTTTAGGAATATTTTGAGGTGCTCTGACCGCACACGAATCCTAAAGGCCTTAAATCCACTGTCATCCCAATGGGAAGGTAACTCGTCGATAGCAGCGACAGAGTCGATCTCCCCTCGGTCCCTTATATGTCCAAGAACATCTTGGTATGACCCTGCGCAGCCACGATACATAGACATAGGATGTCAGTATCGCAGCACTGTTCAGGAGGCGCAATTCCCCGATCTTACGTTTGGGCCTCCATTTCGTTTCTCCACAGTCACTAACCCTTCCGAATCAGTTTTGTTTTCGGTTGTGACGCGAAGTGTTAGGTTTATTTAGTTCCCGTGTCCCGGAATGCACGTTCATCCATGTCGTGCCGGTTCCACTAATACTAACTAGTAGATGCGTTATTACATTTAAAAAAATCCGTACTTTTATTTCCTAGACAATTTATGGACTTATTGGGCTGGCTCTTTCTTTGCCCAAATAATCAGTATTGCAATTCAGCGGGGAAATGCAGCCAGCGTTCTTGCCACCATTCCACGCGGACGGGACTTATATCCCTATCCTTAGTATTAATATTAATTTTATTTTATATTTTTTCGAATAAATTCTTAAGAATAATTTCCTAGATAGTTGATAAGACTACATTTCTCAAAATGTACACTGAAATTTAAGAAACCTTTAAATTGTTAAATTGTGCGACCGAGACGGATGCAACAGCGTAAATTTCCTTTTAAGAAATTGTAAAAAAAAGACAACATACCTTCGCCTTGGCAAAAGAAGACCAAATTCTCACCCTTAACCTAATATTGTTACTATGCAAAATAAAAAATTAAAATCAGCTCAAACTCAACTCAAACAAGTTAATTATTTATATAGGTTATAGCGTTACTAGTCGTTGAATTGGTTAATTTAATAAGGATTATCTGCAACAAATAAAGTGTGTTAGATGTGTTTCTTACTTGGTAAAATATATAAATTGAAGCTTAAAAATTTTATTGCCAAATATTTCGCCTCTCTTTGGAGCAGCGTCATCAGTGACAGTGACTGAAGGTCTTTGTCATAAATTTTGAAAAAGTAATTTTATTTCTTTTACCAAGCATACTATTGGTGCATACTATAGTCCTGGTCTGAATGTAATGCATTAGGTTTTGTCTAACTTGTTTTGTAAATTTATTAATATCGAACCAACAATGGACATAACATGCTGATGATGTTTTCCATGATGCGCTAGGTGATGATGATATTTTTCTAAAAAATAAATACAAAACTGTATAGTGCATTGCCTTTACCATTGCTAAAAGAAATAAAATTACTTTTTCAAAATTTATGACAAAGACCTTCAGTCACTGTCGCTGATGACGCCGCTCCAAAGAGAGGCGAAATATTTGGCAATAAATTTTTAAGCTTCAATTAATTTAATAAGGGTAATACTAAATTGGCGCGGTGGTGACTCGGTTGTAAGAATGCTTTCCTTACATACTACAAAGGCATGCACGAATGAGAAATACACTTTTCTTACGTACATTTGTCATAGATCTACAACACCACCGTTCCTGTGCCTCGGAGAGCACGTTAAGCCGTCGGTCCCGGTTCCACTAGACCAACTTGTGGAATCGTTAATAAATTATCATCAGATCCTCGGCAACCCGTCTGGCCAGCGTGGCGAGTGTAGGCTAAATTCTCCAGATATATGTTCCGGAAGGTCCATCAATCTCCAATTCTGTGTTCTAGGGGCTGTAATGAATAATGAATTATCTGAATTGGTATTTTATTTATTTATTAAAAAACTTTATTGTTTTATTAACAAAAGGAGTACGTAATGATGATCGGCATTGTTTACTCTTCGTACCAAACTCGAGGGATATCACAAATAAATAAAATAAATTATTGTGTCTCGACCAGGAATCGAACCCGGTAACACCGCGTCTAAATCCACGGACTTAACCGCTAGACCACTGAAGCAGTTTTTTTATAATGTTATACATATTAATGTATACGAGTCTTGACATCTGAGCCTACAGATTGTAGTGTTAAATATGAATGTGATTTTGGACCATAAACCCAGTTTATTTGAAATTGTTTATGCAGATCTGCTATATAGAGTTGTCTCGTTATGTGGTTTAGAACGAACAAAACGTAACCGTTATCTGTTTTTTAACAACGGTGTTGAAACTATCTACTTTTAATAACTACTTATCTACTTCAAATAAGTCGCGTGTTTAAAAGAAAAATAAGAGTATTTTATTTCTAGGTTATGCATACTACACAAAAGGATGGCACAGCCTATTTATTTCATCTATTTCCGGTGGAATGTTATAAAAAGTAGATAGGTTTATTTCCCTAAAAAACGAGCATTCGATGTGAAGCTCACTACATTGTTAAGTCTATTTCACCTAACAATATCATATGTGTCTGATAAAAAATAGATAGTTTCGTTTCCCCTGTGAACGAGCGATCGGTGTTTAGTTTAGTCTATTCCAACTAACATTTTTATTGCGCTGCCAGGTGAACCTCAGTAGATAGTTTAGTAACTGCGTAGGTAAGTAAATAATTTAAATAATCCATCATTAATATTTTGATATACACCACGGGATTGGTAGTGAGCGTGTCGCTTTAATTATTTCAGCCAATAACGTGCCTCATAGACAAGTCAAATCGTTAATGTCAAATGATTATCAGCCTTTAGCAGGAGTAGTATCAAATCAATAAATAAGTGTCATTATTTATGCCTGTAATGTATGCCGAGCTTTAATTTAATTCAATAATAATATTCAAGCAGTTAAATCCGTCTTACTTATGCTACGCCAGCTTGGCATCACCTTCTGGCCAAAACCAACAGGGACAAGATCCAGAGTCAGCAGAACATATCGCTCAGGGTGGTATCCAGAGCGCCGTGGTTCGTTCGAAATTCTGTAATCGCGAGAGATCTGGAGATGCCTACTATCGAGGCATTTGTTGTCGGCCTAGCTAAACGTATGTTTTACCGGGCTGACAACGGATCCTACAAGCATCTTCAGGATATCGCTCCTACTTTTGCACGGCCCCCGGAGGGGAGGCCACTACCTAGGGAGGCGCTCTTGGAGAGGAACTAAAGTAGACAAATCTAGGAGACTAGATTCGTGAGCCACAAGGGCGGTGTTGTAGTAGGAACAGCGCCCAGCACCAAAGGTGCGTTGAATCACCGGCGGGTAGTTAGCCGCCGAGATTCTGCTGGGGAAAACGGGAGATTATCCCATCCCCAAACCAGGCCCATTGAACATCCTGGTCTGGATGACTCCGCTGTCTGTCTGAGTTAAGTTTTCTTTTACTTAATATAAATGTATTGTAATATGGTTTAAGGTGTTTAATGGTTTGAAATTGTTATATAGTTTTAATTATAATGTTTTTATTTGTGATATTTCTCGAGTTTTGTCTTGTCATGATGGGCCTATAGTAAAGTTGGCTAAATGTAAAAAAAGAGATACGGTCGTGATGATACTTTACTTTTTTTCATAAAATGCGAATATCTACTCTATTAGCGTTTGACATTGACACCGTTAGTTAAAGGATTCCGTTATACCGCGTGTAATTGACAAAAGAGTTTTTTTTTTCTGGCTTCAGGTCTCATTCGTAGGACCTTTATTTTTTTGTTTAAAAACAAGACACTGCATGGTCGCCCGCGTCTTAAAATCACGATATTCATGGTGATAAATACCTAAAGGCTGGGGAGTGTTATTATTAATTGATCTCGCCAACAGCCGAGAGACGAAGTAGAGAGAGAGAGTTACGTAAGTCAACGTTTGCGCGTTCGTCGACCTCTACCTACTTGATTAGACTCTGTATGAGTGGTGATATTTTTAGGATAACTTCTCTGCACCGTAACTTAATAATTTATTAAAATAAAAAATATGTAGTTTTTTATTCTTAAAAATTAAAGTAAAGTAAAGTATCATCACGACCGTTTCCCTTTCGGGGTGGTCAGAAACCACGCTTATAAATAAGCGGATTCACATTTAGCCAACTTTACTATAGGCCACAGACTCGTCCGCAACCTCGTATTTTCCATATTCCTATATGCTGCCGAAACCTGGACCCTCAAAGCATCTGATCGTAGCCGCGTCGACGCCTTTGAGATGTGGTGCTGGAGGCGTATGTTGCGCATTCCGTGGACAGCGCAGAGAACCAATGTATCAATACTAAAGGAGCTCAAAGTCACTACCAGGCTCTCTTCTATTTGCCTGCAGCGAGTCCTTGAGTATTTTGGTCATATATCACGAAAAGTTCGGCCAATATGGAAAAGCTGGTGATCACGGGTAAAATCGAAGGCAAGAGGCCCCGTGGCCGAAGCCCGATACGTTGGTCTGACCAGATCCGAACCATACTGAACACCCCAGTCCACAATGCGCTGCATGCCGCCGTGTGCAGACCCGGATGACGAAGCATCGTCCGAGACAGAGTGATCCGTGGAGGGGGTCACGACCCTCAGCATTGAGGATAACGACGCAAGGAGGACTATAGGCCAATCATGACAAGTGGCAAGCTCGTCGATGTCTCCAGCGTACCAAACTCGAGAAATATCACAAATAAATTAAATAATAATTTAATGTATTTATTTACATTAATACATATTTTTGTGTCCCGACCAGGAATCGAACCCGGTACCTCCGAGTCTAAATCCACGGACTTAACCGCTAGACCACGGAGGCAGTTTTTTATTCTTATTTTAGTATATCATATAAAAATATTTGCTCTTTAATAAATTCCACGCAGTATAACGTTTGTTGCCGGGTTCGATTCCTGGTCGGGACACAAAAATATTTATTAATACAAATACATTTAAATAATATTTAACTTGTGATATTTCTCGGGTTTGGTACGCTGGAGACATCGACGAGCTTGCCACTTGTCATGATTGGCCTATAGAAAAGTTGGCTAAATGTGAATCCGCTTATTTATAAGCGTGGTTTCTGACCACCCCAAAAGGAAAACGGTCGTGATGATACTTCTATAACGTTTGCGACTAAGAAGCGATAATCGGACTGCTGTAGTGTGCGAAGTGTTAGGTCGGTTGTCAGTGGCTGGGGTCAGTTGCTTGACAGTCATGAAAGAAAATGACACCCTATTGTTGGATATTTACCTCGCTCATTTCTCATTACCTCGCACATCCCTGGTGGAAAAACCGCCTTATTCTTCCATATTCCTTTTTCAATGGTTGTCCTTTTTCCTCATTTATTTTCCTAATTTGTTTCTCAGTTTAGGAGATTAATTACGTGACAGACGGGCTACAAATTGAAAATAATGCTTTTCAACGTAAGAAAGCTACTACGAAAGAATAAAACAGTTTTTTGTAAAACAAAAATAGAATATTTTTTTTTTAGATACTCTCTACGACCTATTTCGTGTGTAGTTCGCTAACGAACTAGTTCGATAAAGACGAACTACGTGAAGTAGTTCCAACACTCCCAGATCTCTAGCTCCTTAATTCGATCGATAATATAACGGGCGTGTAATAGAGAGCACATAAAAAACAAAAAGATTCGCAGTTCTCCAGATCAAAATTCTCCATATATATATGTTCTGGTTTCTCCAGCAGTCAAGGTCTGTGATAAATTAACTTATTTATCATCACATCCCCTAGAACACCAAGTCCAAGACCTCTACTGTTGGAGAGGGGCCTTCCAGAATTATCTGGATCATATATATGATTTAACATCGAATTAAAAATGACAACCTAATGATATTTAAAACAAAATGTTTGAAAGTTCTACTAGAAAAACAAACCAAGTCCGTTATAACCATAGTTTTACCAACTAAACAAGTTTACAGGGAAAAGTTTGCGGTGTCGCACCAGTTGGAGTTGCGGTGCTTTTCCAAGCAACAAGTTAAGATAACATAATAAAAAGTTTTACACATAACTAAAACACACAAAGTTGAATATTTTAGATTTATTTTCTCATCGTTTAAATTCATTAAAATTTAGTGCTTTCATATTATCCTAAACCTAGAAACACTTTTGATTGACACTAATTTTATTCACTGCCTCCGTGGTCTGGCGGTTAGGTCCGTGGATTTAGACTCGGAGGTACAGGGTTCGATTCCTGGTCGGGACACAAAAATATTTCTTAATGTAAATAAATACATTTAATTATTATGCACGGCAACATTTGGGTACTTAGGAAGTAATTGTTATGTTTATGCTTGTGTGTGTCTCGAAAGTCATTCTTAGTGTTCAGGTTCTCATGGTGTGGCGTGTCCGGTGGTCGCCCCTTCCTTAGAAGGTCATTGCAGTGGTGGCACGTGTGTCGGGTCCCGGTCCGCACCCTAAGGGCCTGGTTGAGCGGGGGGATGGCTGGCACATGCGTTATGTCCGTGATCGGGTGCTGCTGTGGGGGCCTGGGACCTCTGCCGAACACGTTCAATTTATTGTTCTTAAATTAACAGAGGTTTTTGCGTTTTGTCGACTTTCGGGTTGCACATAGGCATGTAGTCTACCTTAATTCTGACTTGCCTGGTGGGTTACTGCTGTACCAGGTATTGTATTCTCATTGGACCAACTGTTTTATGTAAAGTGCCACAAACTATTGTCACTGGAGAGTTGCGACACAGTCTTTGAGAAATATAACTTTAAAGTATTGACATTTAATATCAGAAGCCTAAACAAGAACTTCGATTGCTTCCTTACTGCGATGAAACGCCTAAGAATATATTTCGATGTCTTAATTTTAACTGAGTGCCGTATTAATAAGGATTCTATTATAAATCAAATCAGCGGATACACCTCATACAGAACAGATCATTACATAAATCAGAATGGTGGTGTAGTTATCTATGTCAGAGAAAAATGGTCCGCTACCTCATACGAACCAGAATTTACTGACGCCAACTGCCTCGTGGTTAAGATTAACAAGGGACCTACAGTAATAGGAACATACAGATCACCCTCAATACACTGCATCGATAATTTTATTAACTCTTTAGATACTCTTTTGAATAATATGGCACAAGAAAAATATCTGATTTTTGGAGGGGATATTAATATTAACATTCTACCTGAAATTGTGGACACTCGAAAGGACACATACTTGACTTTAGCTGCAGAGCACGGACTGATTCAGGCTATAAACAAGCCAACACGTCTACATACATGCATCGACCACTTCTTTGTTAGAACGAAGTCAGAATTCGAATCAATCGTCTGTTCTACGGACATAACTGACCACGACGTGGTTATGCTTGGTGTAAAATCAGTAGAGGAAAAATCGGGACGAAAAAGGAATAGAACAATGCGTAAAACTGATTACTCTGAAGTTGCTGCCGACCTTGGAAAGTTGGACTGGTTAGAAGTAATCAATAAGACTACATCTTCGGAGGCGATTAATTCTTTTATGTCAATACTCCAAACGCATATAGACAAACACAGTCAGGAAATTCATCTGAGCCGGGCAAAAATTATCTTCAAGCCATGGATTACTCCGGGTATTATCCGTTGCATTAGGCATCGAGACAAGTTACACGCCAAGCTTAGAAAGAGCCCTTTAGATAGCTCACTTAAAACTACTTACATCAGGTATCGTAAATTCTGTAACAATTTACTCCATAGCCTTAAAACTGCATATGAAAAGCAGATGCTGGAAGACAGCAAAGGAAACCCTAAGAAGCTGTGGAACAGTATACGAAACATATGTTACTCATCAAAGAAACAAAATCATGCTAAAGAACTGATAAACCCTTCAAATCCATTGGTGTCTCTAAACCAATCTAATGAGTACTTCGCTACTATTGGTCAAAACCTCGCAGATAAGACCCTGAAAAGGCTCAAGACAACCGAAAGTCAGCTAGGCAAAAATATAAAACTAAATTATAATCAAGCCAACTCATTTTTTCTACATCCAACTGACATAAACGAAGTTAAGACGTTAATTAGAGCTCTTAAATCTGATAGTGCATCTGGTCCTGATAGTATTGCAAATCCTTTAATTAAAGAACTTGGTGATATTATTGCTTATCCACTTACACACATATTTAACACCAGTCTCTCTACGGGCACCTTCCCAGATGTGTGGAAGATCTCCACAGTTTCTCCAATCCATAAAGGTGGACCAAAAGATATACCAGGGAATTATAGACCCATATCTCTTCTTAGTACGTTTTCTAAACTTCTTGAAAAAATTGTTAACAAGCAGCTAATTAAATATTTGGAAAAACAAGGACTCCTTTCAAAAAGACAATTTGGCTTTCGACACAACACCTCTACGGAAGATGCTACATCCTTACTTACTGGTATTATATCCAAACATCTGGACAGGGGAGATTCTTGCATTGGCGTCTTTCTTGATCTGGCAAAGGCCTTCGACACGATCTCTATCTCAATCCTTCTCAAAAAACTCGAGCACTTTGGCATAAGAGGTCTGGCATTGGAGTGGTTCCGTAGTTACCTGACGGAACGAAGACAGTGTCTAAGAGTCGATGCGCAGCTTAGTGGACCTACAGCTATAAACTTCGGAGTGCCTCAAGGGAGTATATTAGGACCAACCCTATTTATAATGTACCTGAACGATATGCTTGAATTACCTCTTGCAAATGCAGAATTGATATGCTATGCAGATGATACAGCAATTATTCTTAACGATAGGACTTGGAATGGCGTCCACAAACAGACGGAAAAGACCCTGGCAGTGGTGACGAAATGGCTGGATAAAAATTTGTTAACCCTAAACACAGACAAGACTAAATTTATAGCATTTCACATCTCTCAAATCAAAGCTCCTAAATCAAATGTTACTGTTAAAATTCACAGATGCTCTGATTCGATGGAATTCGTGGAAGGCTGTCCCTGTGCCGAAATTGAACGCATGGCATCCATTAAATACCTCGGGCTGGTGGTTGATGAAAAATTTGTATTTAGGGAGCACATATCTACGCTATCTGGTCGGATTCGGAAGATTATAAATATTATGAGGATTCTTCGGAACTGTGCTGACATTAGTCTATTAAAATCAGTTTACCTCGCGCTTGCACAATCGGTACTCACGTACTGTATTTCTGCTTGGGGAAATGCGGCGAAGACACACATGATCCAAATTGAGAGGGCACAGAGATCAGTGCTAAAAGTAATGATGAGGAAACCCTTTCGATTTCCAACTTGTGACCTGTATAAGGAGTGTGTGGTCCTTACAGTTCGTCAACTATATATCTTTCGGGCAGCAATGTCTGCTCACAAATCATTTATGGCATCTCCAAACTTCTCAAATTTGATGAAGAAGCGTAAAGTATGGGCACCTGTTTCTGTGTGTAGAACTGCATTTGCAACCCGTTTTAATGATTTTTCGTTTCCATTCTTATACAATAAATTACTAGAAGTTTATAATAAGGATCTCGCAATTGCTACTGCTCCAAAGGCTAAAGTTATCATTAAAGAACATTTATTAAAACTAAACTACGAAGAAACCGAAAGGATGTTACTGGCCACCAAATAAAATTTTAAGACTCCACGGCATACAAGTATTTATAATTTACATTTAATGATATATCTTACTTTATCTTTATATATGTAATGATATTAGTATTTATAATTTACATTTAATTATATATCTTACTTTATCTTTATATATGTAATGATATTAGTATTTATAATTTACATTTAATTATATATCTTACTTTATCTTTATATATGTAATGATATTAGTATTTATTATTTACGTACACTTATTTTCACTATTTATCATTAACACTTATTTAAACATATCCTACACCTGTATTTATTGTATAGTTTTAATTATCTTTACTTTGTCTAGTGGTGGAAACTATCTGGAATTACCTTTAGGGCCCCTGCAGGACAAAACACTGGTGTGGGGGCCAACAAATGTCATATATGTTACGTTTTTATCTACTAAATAAATATTTCAAATTTCAAATAGGTACTGATAACTTAATTTAAAAGGTTATTAATTGATCGTTGTGGTGCAGTTTTGTATATGTTTTATTTTGTAAATCTGATATAGCTGAGTTTTCCTTGCAGATTCCTTTCTCAGTCAGATTAAACATTATCAGGTCACAGGAATTTGCTAAGCTGCTGGTCTTCTGCTAACAGCTTACTTATTGGACCACTTTGCTGCTTAGTCTTCCACTAGCAGGAGTAGAATCATTCAAAATAATTAAATTAATGACGTTCCATAAATGCCTGTAATAGGTTTACGTGAATAAAGATATTTTGACTTTTGACTTTGACTTTGATTTAATTTATTTGTGATATTTCTCGAGTTTGGTACGCTGGAGACATCGACGAGCTCGACACTTGTCATGATTGGCCTATAGTAAAGTTGGGTAAATGTGAATCCTCTTATTTATAAGCGTGGTTTTGACCACCCCGAAAGGGAAACGGTCGTGATGATACTTTACTTTACAAATTTTATTACGAACGCTAATTATTTATACTAAATTTACTTGTATTATATTTTATTATTAATTGCAACGGTTGGTACACTCCTTGATCGAAATACACTGACCATAGCGGTCTGCCTTCGTCTCACACCCCGGACTGTCCACCCACATCAATGTCGGTTGGATTTTCTTGCGCTAGAAGTACATTCCTCGTCACACTGCTTTACACGACATCATTGACGAATTTATGCCGTTTGGGGTCGAGACGATGTGCCCATGGAGACACTCAGCCAAGCGTCTGCCCAAGTAGTTGTACAAACGGCTAACGGGAAAGTCTGGAGACAGGAAAGCTGGCAATTATTTCTGCAAACATATTAGCTTAGCTATACAGAGAGGAAATGTTGCTAATCTGCTTGGGACTATCACTAAAGGGCTGCTCTAGAGGACATTTTTACGTATAGTTTATATTTATTTTAATTTTTACTTTTAAGTTGTTTTTTATTATTTATACGTTATGGATTTTTATTATTATTTAATTTACTATTAGTTATCGCGTGGTGGTGGTTCGGTTGTAAGAACGCTTTCCTTTAAAGGTCGGTTCAAACCCCCCAGCATGTACCAATAAGAAATACACTTTTCTTACCAACTTCTGGAATCATTAATAAATTGTCATCAGTTCCTCGCCAACCCGGCGTGACTAGTGTAGCCCAAATTCTCCAGATATTTGTTCTGGAAGGTCCATCTCCAATAGTGGAGGTCTAGGACGCTGTATTCTAGGGGTTGTAATGATCCTAATTATTTGTTTTAAGTTGGTTACACGCACTGCCTTATGCGAACCACTGCACTCAAGTCTCACAAAAAAATACTTTAATTTCGTAGCTCTAGTACGTACTCGTAGGTACAGAGTTTTTGCGTCCTAAAGCAATTAATAGATGGTAGGCAGACTGCTCGTGCCGATAAACGCAGTAAAGTGTATCCACACGTTTCGGGATTAGGCTCGAATTGCCGTCATGCTGAATCAAGCCGGCATAGTGTTAGAAACTGATGTCAGTCATGAGTGTCTGGTTCCAGTTGCTAACATTCATGGACCTGGCGCGCTACTTACCATCAGGTTGGAGCAAGGTCACATGTCGTGCTAGTATTAATAAAAGGTAATGTAAAAATAAAAACAAATAATAACATTGGAATGATGCAATCTCGACTATAATTTATATTTTATGTAATTATTATTACAGGAAACAACATATTTAAGTCTTAAAGAAATTAGTAGCTACCTACTTAATTATAACATTTAGGTACATTTTTAAACCTTACCACGACTTGCACTGATAACTATTCATGTTTAACTTAAACCTAAATATGAAATAAATAAAATAAAATAAAACCTGTACGTCTGAATATTATCTATAGGGGTTAGTAACATAGTGTTCTGTATTAGTAAAATTAGGACATTTATTTTTCATATTTGCTTTGCCCTACTGAAGCCTATCCAACTGCGCAGAGGCGTGCGACAGGGGGATGTCATATCCCCGAAACTGTTCACGAACGCGTTGGAAGATGTTTTTAAAATGCTAGACTGGAATTACTGCGGCATAAACATCAATGGAGAATTCATCTCACACCTCCGATTTGCGGATGACATAGTCATTATGGCCAGTTCACTCAGGGATCTTAGCGGAATGCTGAACGGCTTAAACGTAGCATCCCAGCGGGTTGGTCTCGGAATGAACTTAGACAAGACGAAAGTCATGTTCAATGATCATGTCAAGCCGAGGCCAATCTGCATAGGAAACGACACTCTCGAAGTTGTGCAAAATTACGTTTACCTCGGGCAGACTATCCAATTAGGAGCAGCCAACTTCAGCAAAGAAGCCGACAGACGCATTCAGCCAGGTTGGGCGGCATTCGGGAAACTCCGGCACATCCTCTCATCGTCTATACCACAATGTTTAAAGACTAAGGTCTTTAACCAGTGCGTCCTCCCGGTAATGTCGTACGGAGCAGAGACGTGGACACTAACAGTGGGTCTGGTCCATAAATTCAAGGTCGCTCAGCGAGCCATGGAGAGAGCTATGCTTGGTGTATCTCTGATGGATAGAATTCGAAACGTTGATATTCGTCAGAGAACGAAAGTTACTGACATAGCTTTTAAAATTAGCAAGCTAAAGTGGCAATGGGCCTGACACATCTGCCGCAGAACCGACGATCGATGGGGCAAACGGGTTCTAGAGTGGAGACCACGTACGGGATGACGCAGAGTGGGACGACCCCCCGCCAGATGGACAGATGACCTAAAGAAGGTCGCTGGTGGGGGTTGGATGAGGGTAGCGAAAGATCGCGTTAAGTGGCGAGCCTTAGGGGAGGCCTACATCCAGCAGTGGAGAGATACAGGCTGATGATGATGATGACTGAAGCATTGGATACATACTCGTACATGTATGTACCCAGTGCCCTATGATATGATCTGGCTTCTCACTATAATCTCAAATATAGGTAGGTTACCTATCTGAAATCTGTAACCTGGGGTACATCTCATCGCATCTATGAATTGTTCTATTTTCTCTCCAATTTTAAGAAAGATATAAAATGTCTACTACGATGATGAAAAACAATTATTTAACTAATGTAGGAAAAATAAAACATATATGTTTAGTATCACATTGACATTAAAGTGACAAACACATTTTGATTTAGGTGCAGAAAGGTAAGTTTAGATACATCTCTTTTTAGCTCAGTACCTAATTGTTTGATATTTTAAAATACTATTTTATATATATTATATTATATAAAATAATAGATACGCATTAGATAGATAGGCATTAAGTCCGCCTTTGTACATAGTGCAATTAAGTTTTTAAATAAATAAAAATAGACGTTCTTATTATTTAGTGACTTTGTATATTGTCTTGTACGAGTCTGTTATTGTAATGTAGTGATGTTATCTTATTTTACGCTATTGTACTTATTTTTTTAAAATAGTTCATAGAATATTTAATGTTACTTATCTACTTGAAATTGTCAACTGTTGGTTGTCCAAAATTATTTATTTATTATAACTAAATTTACCAATTTATTCTCGTCATGTGAAGCAATATATTGCAGTAGTATCTTACAATGTTGTTCTAGGGATAATTAAACGAAAATAATAGTGAGTTATCATTTTATTCCGATAAATTATGTTTATGCTATATAATGGTAATTAATCTATTTAATTTTGTTTTTTTTTTATATTATTTATTTAAATCATATTAATTATACACTAAAATGAACTCACAATACTATTGTATTAATTTATAACTGTTATTACGATAAAAATTGGGCGTATGTATTATGTATATATTTTAAATATGACATAACACTAAAACAATAGTAATGGCGGTTACCATTTTTTTCTCCGGCGACGACGATTTTTATATACAAATAATTGGGTAAATTTTCTTTATTTTATTTTTATTATCTTTGTTAGTTTACTTTATCTTGTTAAAAATAAATAAAAATTGTTTTAATATTTAAACATAATTTAAACACATTTAATTATAAGGACAAGTCGCGTTTATGTTAGAAAAAAAATTATTTTCTATACACATATTTGCTTATATACGTTTTACACGAATAATCTATGATAACAATAATATTATACAATAATAAAAAAATAATAATTTCAATAAATTATAAAAGTAATATATATAAATATCCGTACAAAGCGTGAATGTTATAAAACAATAATGTGACAATTCGACTTACGTTACTCTTATATGCGATTCTATTGATAGAATCAAACAACTTATCCAAAGATACTATATGTCGGAAATGACTATTTTTGGCTATTTTAAAATGAACAGTTTGTATGAAGATTTCTGGTATATGGTTTCTCAGAAAAAGTTGTTTGTTTCTATCAATAGAATAACAATTAGTCTAACGTAAGACCATACAGAATATTTAATTTAAATTTTGAATCTGTTTTTGAATACTTGTCAACTTATACAATCGATCAACGCGGTCACTGTGGTCACTATAACTTATTCACGTCTTGTACCAATATCTGTGTAACATTAAATAAATAGATAGCTTAATATATATAGGTTTTATGAAATAAAATAAAAGATAAAAATAATATATGTAAAATAATAATTTAATTTAAATATTAGTGACTAGTAAATGTTTGAGATATCTACTCGTTTAACACAGATTAATAATTGAAGGGATGCTTATCCAGTCCGAATACTTATTAGGTACTTACAATTTAGATATTTAATCGAAAATATTTGGAAAACCACCGTTGAATATATATAAATATATATAACTATATAATTTATTTAAACATATATTTAACTATAGAATTATTATGTAAGTAGTATTTATTATATTATATATGTAGTTCTTGGCAAAATTATTTCATGATTCGAACAAAGATACTATTAATTCTTAGCCTCTAATTTCATCACAATGCATATGTAATTGTGGGTCTTGCAGCAAAGGGAAGGCAGGTCCAAGTTTCAATACAGCAAGGTATTTTTTTTTAAATTAAATATATATATTATATTTATGTATATTCATAGAACGTATGTATGTAGTTTTATTTGTATGTATTTGTGTATGTATTATTATGTAAATAAGTAGTTACTATATTGTGATTTCATAATCTGTAATTAATTTTACCTAGCATAACGACTATTGACAAAAATATTTTTTTGTATATTATTTTATTAAATAGTCAATTGATAAAGATTTATGTATGAAATGGTTACAAAACAATATTTATACGATTAGGTTCTTTATTATGATCAGGTACTTTATTACAGATAAAACACTGAATTTCAAATTGGCGGGATAGTAACTATGTAATTATTAAGGTAAAACAATATTTTTGTCAATAGTCGTTATGCTAGGGTAAAATTAATTACAGATTATGAAATCACAATATAGTAACTATGAAATAAAAAAGAAGTCATTATGACACGAGAACATTTTATTGGGTAAAAGAGGTGCTGTAATTAAATTTAAAAATACCACAATTAATTGTTATGATAATTCAATTGTATTTTGTTGAGGCACGCTGCAAAAAAGTTGGGGCCTGGTTTTTGGGTAATCTCTTTTTTCATTCTTCTGTGGAATTAGGCTGGTGATTCCACAGAAGAACGTAACGTCAGTTTTCCAAATATTTAAAATTTTAATCATAATGTTGAAATTTATTTACGCTTCGTCTTCAGTATTCTGGATAGCCGGTTCGTCCATAGATCGCTTGCCTAAGCCAAAGCTGAATCGATTCATATCTCTTTCGCGTTTGCCAAGACCAAAGTTGAATTTGCTCAATCGTTTGCCAAGGCCAAAGCTGTAGGTTCTAGCTCGCTTGCCAAGGCCAAAGCTGTATGTCCTAGCTCGCTTGCCAAGGCCAAAGTTGTACAATGGTGCACGTTTGCCAAGCCCAAAGTCGTACATCCTAGCTCGTTTCTCCTCAGCTGCCTCGTCCTCGCTGAATCGTTTTCCAAGACCAAAGCTGTACGGCCTGGCGCGCTTTTCAAATTCTGTAAATAAAACAAACCCTTTAAACATACATATAAATTACTTCGATCCAAGATACAAGAGTGAAATGAGGTGAAATTTATGATTTCCAGCAAAACAAGATGTTCTATTAAAAAAAGTTAAATGTGAAAGATGTAGGTACATAGTTAAAAGTTTTTTTTATATTAGCACGACATGTGATCTTGCGCCCACCGCGTAAGTGGCGAACAAGTTTTTTTTTTAATTTCGATTCGTGGCCGGGACACAAAAATATTTATTAATGTAAATAAATACATTTAATTAATATTTAAATTAATTATGATATTTCTCGAGTTTGGTACGCTGGAGACATCGACGAGCTTGCCACTTGTCATGATTGCCCTATAGTAAAGTTGGCTAAATGTGAATCCGCTTATTTATAAGCGTGGTTTCTAACCACCCCGAAAGGGAAACGGTCGTGATGATACTTTACTTTTTCTTTTAAATATTTATTATTATTATTATCAGTCTCTAACACTATGCCGGGCATGAATTTGAGCCTGATCCCGAAACGTGTGGCTACACTTTACTGGGTTTATCGGCACGAACGGTAGATAGGTTCCCGCCCCGGCAGACCGCAATTTACTACCATCAGTACGCCTACAACCTATTTGTTGTTCTTGTTGAAAGTATCTGCCATTTGCAATGATGTCAAATGCCAATTTTTACTTCCAAGGAGAACTAATATTGTAAGGTGTTTTTTTTTTAAATTAATATCAATCATTAATTTACTTTCCAATATATATAACTTATTAAATAGCCCGCCAAACTGTAGCCACAGTTTGTTGGCGGAGACAATTACTCTCGAAGCTTAATATTAAATAAATTATTTATAGTAGGTACATAAAAAAGATGCGCGGGCGTGAACCACTCTCCCCCCGCGCGAACAACCCGTCCGCCTACAGGTACCATTAATTTAAGTCTATCTCTTTCTTAGGATGAACACTCATTTCTTTCGAATATTATTTTAAATATAAATATATATATAAAGATAGTACCGCTTGAAACAAGACTTACTGGTAGGTGTGTTGTCAATATAACCTTATAAACAAATTAAATTAATGTTGACGCTTTTAGATCAAATGCAAGAAACATGATTAATATACGTAGTAAACGTAATCACGTTTATTGTCTAACTAATCACTCGGTTTAATTAATTAATTTAGATATTGTGTCAATTAATAATTTTAATCCAAATCAATCATTTCCTTTGTAGTTCAATTATAAAGTATGTGGGTATTGGATGGTTTAGACAGCATCAGCGGAATCATACAGCATTTGGTTGGGTAGTGTGCACGACGGACATAGAAATAGTAGGCATGTTTATTGTATAGTTGAATCATAGGACATAATTATTATTATTTCGTAGTCATAGTCGCTTCGGGCTACTATGTCAGCGGGTACGCCCAAATAGTAATCCCAATAAATAATACTATTTTAATGTGTGTTTTTAGTTTATTCTAATTATTACGTAGTTATATGTGTATGTATGTATTATGTATATATGGGTATATGTAGGTTTATATATGATGTATATTAAGTAGTATATGTATTTGATATTAGGTTAAGTATTAGTTATAGCAAAATCTGTCTCTTTTAACTCTTATTTTTGCACCGTCTCATATTTCTATTTGATATATCCTTTGTCCCCAAGGTCGACTGTCAGAGAATGTCTAACGGCATTAAGCTTCGCCTTTTGTACATTGTGCAATAAAGTTTTTAAATAAAATAATAATAATTATATTATATAATAAATAGAGAGTTTAGTTATTATTATTAATAATAATATCTCGTTATAGTATGTACTTACTCCTCATAGTATGGCAGATATACTTTGACTTTGCATCTTTCATAGTTTTATAGTATAGTTAGAATGGCTTATTACAAGTTTAATAGTTTGGCGAAGTTTGGCACCTGGTAATAGCCCGGCATACTATAGGACCGCTCTGTTCTTATAGCGCTTACGAAGCCGTCATCGTGGGACTGCGGCCCAGGATCATTCACTGAGGTGATAAAGATGCCAATATTTCGCCTTCAAGTTAATTCTTATGCCATATGTTATACACAGGTAGGGAGAGGAGCAGAATTGTCGATGGTGAGCGTGAAAATATGTATATTTATTCACGTAATTATAGGCATTTGTGACACGTCATTATTTCAATTATTTTGAATGATTCTACTCCTGTTAGTGCCGCTAAGTTTGGCAGCGAAGTGGTCCAAAGCTAGCAGCTTAGCAGATTGCAGTGACATGTTAATGTTTAATCAGCAAGAATTACACAACAACAGCAATAAATAAATATCTTTCAAATTCATCTATGAGACTACAATACCTGGTAGGGTAGTAGGCAGACTGATGGTGGTAATGTGTCCAGTCTGCCGGGGCGGGGAAGTATGCACCGTTCGTGCCGATAAACCTAGTAAAGTGTACTTATCCACACGTTTCGGGATTAGGCTGGAATTGCCGACATGCTCAATCAAGCCGGCATATTGTTAGAGAATGATATCAGTCATGAGTGTCTGTTTCCAGTTGCTAACATTGACATGTTAAGGTATGTCAGAATTAAGCTCATGTGCAACTCGATAGCCGACAAAAAGCAAAACCTCTGCTAATTTAAGAACAATAAATTGAACGTGTTCGGCAGAAGTCCCAGGACCCCACAGCAGCACCCGATCACGGACGTAACGCATGTGCCAGCTATCCCCCCGCTCAACCAGGCCCTTAGGGTGCGTCTGGATTACGGTTAGTTAGCACGATAAGTTCACTCTAGTAACCCAGCCGTTATGACTCAGTAAAACTTGCCTCACTTGCGTGTACTTTTCTAGACGTTTTATTATTATATAGACGTAAGTATATAAGGTGTAGATTTCTACCGAATTTCAGTTGAGTTCGTGTGAAGAAATTGGCTTAGTGAAGAATTCATAAGTGACTTAGCTTAGTCGTAATTGTGTTGAAAATTTGTCTCGACTTTCACGAGAAGGCGTTACAAAGTAATTATAGTATTTATAGCGTACTTGGATAACATAAACTGGCAGAAAATGTGTTTAGCTTTTACCTCTACTATATTTATAGTAATAAAATAAATAGTATATAAAGTTTATTGGATAGAAAAAGTAAAGTATCATCACGACCGTTTCCATTTCGGGGTGGTCAGAAACCACGCTGATAAATAAGCGGATTCACATTTAGCCAACTTTATTATTATTATTTTTTTTTATTTAACACTTTAATGTACAAAGACAAAGGCGGGCTTTAATGCCGCGAGACATTCTATCATAGCCAACCATTGGGACAACTTTAAACACTTAAATGAAAAATAGGTGTACACATATTAAAATAGAAATTATGAATTATATTTTATGACTACACATAAATTTATACATAAACAATAATACTCAAATAATAATTATATATACATAGATAATATACTAATAATATACTTACAACCGTTGAGATAAGAAATAAGAATAAACCATTCTCTTGAATGCAAATCTAGTAGATGCTTGTCTTATATTTTGTGGTAGATTATTCCACAGATTTGTGGCAACAACTACGAATGAATTTGAAACAAAACTAGAATTATGGGAAGGGACGGCAGGAAGAGAGTTGTGGGAGGAACGAAGAGATTTGTCGTGAAAAGATGAGAGAAAGGCAAACTTGTCCTTGAGGTATTCCGGTGTCGCAGGCTCGTTTAAAACTGAATAAAGAAGACAAAGGACCCTAAGTTTCCTGCGACAACGAATTGGCAGCCACTTCAACTTAGTGCGATACTCAGAGATGTGATCATATTTGCGTAAACAATATATGAACCGGATACAAGCATTAAGTAACCGGTCCATCTTGTTGAGCAACACCTCTGAGAGATCGACACTACATACGTCACCATAGTCAAGGATAGGAAGAAGGAGGCTTTGGACTAGGGTAATTTTAGCTTTCAATGGCAGCATTTACTATAGGCCAATCATGACAAGTGGCAAGCTCGTCGATGTCTCCAGCGTACCAAACTCGAGGAATATCACAAATAATTTAAATATTAATTAAATGTATTTATTTACATTAATAAATACTTTTGTGTCCCGACCAGGAATCGGCCCGCTAGACCACGGAGGCAGCTAAGTTTATTAGATCATAATCAAATAATTTCAGTTACATACATACACTGTAAAAAAAGAGTGTACTATTCGCCAACAAACTGTTATGCAGTTTGGCGTATAATTTTAAAAATGTAAATAGTTTAAGTTTTTATCTGAATAAACGAATAAAAAAAATAAAAAAAAACATATCTTCATGCCAAATCATTTGCGGGGTAGGCAGCTACAATTAAGCACCATTTGACACGATCTCTATGATAATACAAATATATCTCTATCCAATACCTGGTGCCTCGTCGTATTGCTCAAACAGTTCAGCTAAAACTTGCTGGTCGATATCATTGCTGAAGTCCTCATCTTCAGCCCTAGGGTCTTCAGTCACGGAGCGTTTACCAAGGCCAAAGGAATACGGGTTGGATCTGCATAGAAAAAAATATTAAAAAAAATAAATTCCATTGAAAATATCATATTATGAAACAAAGTCTGTCTGTCTGTTCGCGATAAACTCAAAAACTACTGCACCGATTTTCATATAGTTTTTGTATACATTGACGATATTTGTTGAAGGTGTCGGAAAGAAAATAAGACGTCAGTGATCTTTTAACGAAAACCCTTTGAGATATAACAAAATAATGTATGGTGGAATTGTGTATCTTATATAGGTATAAGTATATTACTGCCTCCGTGGTCTAGCGGTTAAGTCCATGGATTTAGACTCGGAGGTACCGGGTTCGATTCCTGGTCGGTACACAATAATATTTAATAATTTAAACAAAAAAATAATTAATAATTAATTTATTTGTGACATTTCTGGAGTTTGGTACGCTGGAGACATTGACGAGCTTGCCACTTGTCATGATTGGCATATAGTAAAGTTGGCTAAATGTGAATCCGCTTATTCATAAGCGTGGTTTCTGACCACCCGGAGGGGAAACAGTCGTGATGATACTTTTTTATATAGGTTAAGGACAACATACTATACCTATCCGTTATAATGTTATAAAAAATAGTCATTTATAAAGCAGAAATTGGAAAGCTGTTTAAATACGTTAGTTGGCTTAAGCATTTCATTATGATTATTTTTTCCCTTTACACCATGCAAATTAAATTAATAAATTAAGAGATATAGCAAAATCTAAATAATGGGCAACAAAATTAATTTCGTGTCGTTTACACTGGCAAAGCCGGGTAAAACAGCTAGTCAATTATAATTATTGTCAGAAGCTGTGTTCGAAGTCGAACCCCGCCATATGTTAATGAGAAATTCACTTTTCTTACGTATTCTAGATTTACGATATTAACAAGATCATTAGCTCGGAGTAAAAAAAGTAAAGTATCATCACGACCGTTTCCCTTTCGGGGTGGTCAGAAACCACGCTTATAAATAAGCGGATTCACATTTAGCCAACTTTACTATAGGCCAATCATGACAAGTGGCAAGCTCGTCGATGTCTCCAGCGTACCAAACTCGAGAAATATCACAAATAAATTAAATATTAATTAAATATATTTATTTATATTAATAAATATTTTTGTGTCCCGATCAGGAATCGGTACCTCCGAGTCTAAATCCACAGACTAAACCGCTAGACCACGGAGGCTGTTAACTCGGAGTTAGCTCGGTGTTTAGGAGAGTTAGATCGGATTTGGTGTTGGTCCCATTATACTCATAAAGGTGGGTCCTCATTATGTAAATAGATTTTTTAACAAGTTAGATAAGTTAATAGAATGCATTATAGTAATTTTTATTTATTTATTATTGTTATTATTTATTTCTTGAAATGACTAAAACTACTTAAATGTAAAAAAAAATAAAAATATATGAACTACATCTCTTGAAAAATTAACTATAAGGAAAAAATATCCTCTATAGACGACCCTTCAGGGATGTTTCATATGTAAAAAATCATCGAATAATACTCCGTGACTGTAACAATAGCGCGAATATAGACGTAACAATAATTAAAGTTACTAAAGTATTATTAATAATAACGGTATCACATTTTTTTTTATACTAGCACGACATATGACCTTGCCCCCACCTGGTGGTAAGTGGCGCGCGAGGTCCATGAATGTTAGCAACTGGAATCAGACACTCATGACTGACATCAGTCCCTAACACTATGCGGGCTTGACTGGGCATGACGGCAAATTGAGCCTGATCCCGAAACGTGTGGATACACTTTAATGGGTTTATCAGCACGAACGGTGGATACATCCCCGCCCCAGCAGACTGGGAAAATTACCACGACCAGTCCGCCTACCACCTATTTGTTGTTCTCATTGAAAGTATGTGCTATTTCCAATGATGTCAAATGCCATTTTTTACTTTCAAGGAGGACAAATATTGTAAGTTTGCCATGGTGATATTTATATAAAAATAAAACAGATTGAAACACGATTTACTGAATACATTATGTCAACTTTACTATAGGCCCATCATGACAAGTGGCAAGCTCATCGATGTCTCAAGAAATATCACAAATTAGTGAAAGAAATGTTTAATGTCGCATCTAAATCTGTGTCAATAACCAACTAGATCATGGCAATCAGAAAAATATAAAATCAGTATTAATACATTAATATATTTAGTCGCGATCACAGCGACATTATTGCCGCTCGGCCAATACCACCGTTGAATCGGTGGCCAGCGCTCCGAGCGGGGCGCCCACGAGAGTGGAATCAATCCGCGCACCGAGCGGTCACACGTTTTTTATCTCACATTTTTCATAGCCTTTTTACTCAAGTAATTAACTGGAATTTCTACTTCTACAATAAACCATATACAGTCCGCTAAACAATCTTTAATTGAGCCATCGAAGACCCGCAGCAGTATCCCTACGTGGTTAGGAGCACATAATAGGGACTGACGACTTTACAATATTTTTTAAAATTGTTCTTTAAAGTAATGTTAAAATCAGAGTGAAAGGATTGTTTGCTTAAACCCTCAGCTTAAAACATCCTTTATAAATAGGAACACGACAGGTTAAACCTTAAAAGTAAAAGCTTTTTCACATATACAAGTATAAGCGTGTTATTTCTAAAATATATCCTTTTTACTACCTCTGGAGTATTTATAAAAACCTTTATTTCTATTAATAACAAAACTAAAGTTAGAGAAGACAAACTTTTTAAGCATTCCATGGATTCACCGTGCGGGTGCCGGGTCCATCGTGTGTGGGTAAGAGATGAGAAGAATGGTGTCTCGGGCTTGCGACCGACAATAGGCTGGTTTAAAAAAAGGAGGCCTCCATTTTTTATTTTATTGCGCGATAATACGCTCACCATCCACCATTCTACTTCTCTCCCTACCCAACCAAATACTGTATGATTCCGTTAATGCCGTCTTGGAAGCTCAATCCATAAATGTATTGACGGCAGACCTGCTTAGGCCCAATTCTTTCAGTAAGTGATGCAAAGAATTTGCTGGAACTCCTCTCGCACCAACTTCCATTGCGTAAAGCTGAGTCTTGAAACTGCTCCTGATCATTTCTTCTGTGAGATCATAATATTTATTCGACTTCAATAAATAAATTACTATAATTTGTAAAATAAATTAGATTAAAAACTAATTATAAATAAAACTAAAATAATAATATCTATGAAATTAAAACTATTCTACAAAATCAACTAAGGACTTAACCGCTAGACCACGGAGGCAGTTTTCAAACATAGGCCACGTTATTGGCTGAAATAACCTAGAGTCAAGCCAACTACCAATCATGTAGCGTATTTCAACATGTTGATCATATATTATTTTAATTAATATTTTTGCAACCACGTCAGACCAATGTGGTATCCCCACTTCCCAGGTCATTCAACTTAGCCCACATAATTGCGGGTTTATTCTACAACAACTACATCACGAATTTTAGAACAGTAGTCAAGGTACTGTTTTATGTGCCGCCACAGGCACAAATCCTTAACTAAAATTATGGTGGGGTGATCGATTAGTTGCGGCGCGCTCCTTCGGCTGCGTAGGTTCGTGTCGATTAGATATGGCCAATTCCTTCTCTCTGTGTTCTTGTGGCTATATTGAAGTATTTACTTACCTTTTCCCTAATCCAAAATTATAGACAGGTAGTCTTTTGTATTCTGAAACGTAGCTATAGGCTCTTTTTCCTAAACCGAAGTCATAGTGAGGTGATCGTTTGGCGAGCGGCGCGGCGTGCTCGTTCGGCTGTTCATCGTCGTTTGCAGGTTCGGCCGAATGTTCGTACTGGTTCGTCATACGCTCGGGGGCACACAGAACCGAGCCCACTACGAGGGATACGATAGCCAATGGAATGTACAGCATTCTGTAACAAGAATTTAAAAAAAGGTTAGTATTTATGGTTAAAGGTAGGTTGAGACCTACTATATATACTATATACTCGTACTAGGTTATATATATATGATTCTAGTATCATGTCTTTTCTGGCTCTAGCTCTTTATTTATATATATATATATACATATAAATAAAGAGCTAGAGCCAGAAAAGACATGATACTAGAATATATATATATATATAAATTATAACAAGAACTAGAAGTCTTGCCTTGTGCATTCTCGATTGATGTTTAAATCACGTCAATGAGTGTTCCATGCTCATTCGTAAACTAAAACACTAGAACGCTTTAAAGAAACCTTTTTACTTCTGAACAAGCACGAACGTTCTAAGCATATTCGCATACACGTGCGCCGTTTACATCAAGAAAGCATTTTTAGAATATTCCGTAGAATCTGGCTGAGTAAAGAATGCTAATTAGTTTACACAAAAATATTTGATTAGAAGCGTATTAATGAATAATTGAATGAGCATTCGCTCGTTTGGTCTTAACCCATTTTTATATAAATATAAGGAAGAATAAAAAACTAGTTAAAATTTAGACTCCGATTCTACCAGCATGTCGCGAGGAAAAAATTCGTCAATATTTTCATTTTATGAATATGTCATGTGGATATGTCAGAATATGCAGGGTTAATGCAGTAGAAATGAGGTCGCTGCGTCGGTTATGCGTCGTCACTTTGGCGGAACACATACGTAACATCGAATAGCTGAAGCAGAATTAAAAAGCCTTCGTAACAAATGGGCATGTATGAAGAGGTTGATGAATGTCGATGAAGCGAAAGAGGTATGTCGTGATCGTGTCAAGTGGCGCTCAATTGTCTCTGCCTACCCCGTAAGGGATCTGGCGTGAAGATATGTATGTATGTATGTTTGAATATGCAATGAAGTGAACTAATCATCTTAGATGGAAAATCGGGCTTAGCCTAGTCAATGTGTGTTGAACAGACATGATGTAGGTAAAAAAATTGCTATTCACGAATATTTTTTATTGGTAAAAAATATATTAAATTATAGTAATAATTATTATTATGGATTCATTTTAAATATCAGTGATGGCTTGGTTGTAAAAAACTTAGCTTTAAATCCTAAAAGGGTTAGTTCGAACTTCAATATGTACCAATGAGCAAATACACTTTTTTTTTTTTTTTTTTTTTTTTAATTTTTTTTTTTTTTCCTTATATCATAACATTTAAATATAACATTATTCTGCCAAACTATAAAATAGTTTATCGGCAGATAGCTCTCATTACAATGATATACTAGCACACTTTAGTTTATAAAATAAAATAAAACACAACTATAATAGATTCGGTTTTTTTTTACACAAATAATCTATCGATTTTGCTACTCAGTTGTTCGAGTAGTTCTTTCTTAATTTTGTTTTTATATGTCAATTTGGAAAGTTTTTCTATTCTTATTTCTTGAGATAGACTATTTAGTATTTTGGGAAGTAGATACTCTCGCGTCCTCCTGCCGTTGTAAACGTTTTCTTAAACGTTTTCTTAAATTCATATTTCTCATAAATGATAATGCCCATTTTTCTAAGAAAAATGGGCCCAATAAAATGTTCTCGTGCCAAAATGATTTCTTTTTTATTTGATAGTTAATACTCGTATAAGTAATGTGTTTTCATAATCTGTAATTAATTTTATTTATTTTACCCTAGCATAACGACAATTGACAAAAACATTTTTTTAGGTAAATAATTATATGTGATTTGAAATCCAATGTTTTATCTATAATATAGTACCTGGTCATAATAAAGAACCTAATTGTATTAATCGTGCTTTGTAACTGTTTCATACATAAATTTTAACCAATTGACTATTTAATTAAATTATATTTCAATGCTGGGGTAAAAAAGATATTTATTCGAAGTCAATTAATATAAATTAAATATAAATTAAAAGCTAGCTAAATAATAAAATTAAAAATAAACCAAACTATAAATAAAAAATGTCCTCTAGAGACGTCCCATCCGAGATAGTCCCAAGGAGACTGGCAACATTTGCCCTCTGTATAGCGAGGCTAATACGTTGGCAGAAATAATTGCCAGCCTTCCTGTCTCCAGACCTTTCTGTCAGCCGCTTTGACAACTCCTTGGCCAACCGCCTCGCCGACGGTCCCCATCGTCTCGACCCCAAAAGGCGCAAATTCGTAACCGGCACCAAGGTTGGTTGTTGTAATTAAATTTAAATAAAAACATAATTAATTGTTATGATTATTAAATTGTATTTAGTTGTGGCACGCTCCAAAAAAGTTGGGGCCTGGTTTTCTTGGGCAATCTCTTTTTACAACATCACTGTTCCCGTACCTAAAAGAGCACGTTAAGCCGTCGACACTTCGCCGGACCCAGTTCAACCAACTTGTGGAATCGTGAATAAATTGTCATTAAAAATTACCATCAGTAGCGAGTGTAGGCCAAATTCTCTAGAAAATTCTGGAAGACCCATCAACCAACAGTTGAGGTCTAGGACTCTGTAGTATATATATCTGATGATGATGTTGATTTAAAAATTATATTGGTTAAAGTTTGTTTAGTTAGGTGTTATGTTAGGTGGTTTCTGTGCTATGCCTGGGTGTGCTAAAAATACTCCTAGCATAACAACCTCAATCCTAATAATTATGTATGCTTATTTCATACCAAAACAGGTCTTACTTATATTTCGTTAGGGAAAATCCCTTTGATGGCTCTCTTAAACAAACCGTCGTCGCTGTCATTGCAGAAAATCTTATATAAAACTAGAACATTTAAAGAATCTATTAAATTTAATTGCATTTTAAGGTACAGTTACTAGTTATGGCTTGTAAGGTAATCAGAACATTTTTTATTGTCCTAAACTTTATTCGTATTCTTATCATCGACCAAAAGTGACATAGATTTACAACACCACTGTTCCCGTGTATTAAGCTATCGATCCCAGTTGCACCAATACCAACTTGTTGAATCTTATTAAATTGACATTTAAATCTCGCTCGACAAACCGTCTAGCGTCTGATAACGCCAAGCTAGTCGTGGCGAGTGTGGTCCAAATTCGCCCAACCAAAAAAGTACATCATCAGCAGTGGAGGTCTAGGACTGTTTTGATTACGCCTGGGTACGAGTATTATTGAAAATATTTTATATTTTATTAAATTTACTTTTTGTTTATAATGAAAAATATATAATAATATTAGAATAAAACACAGTCAATTATCATTACAGCCCTTAGAACACAGCGTCCTAGACTTCCACTGCTGGAGATGGGCCTTCCCGAACATATATCTGGAGAATTTGGCCTACACTCGCCACGCTGGCCAGACGGCTTGGCGTCTAAGCGTCTAGTTAACGCTGTATGTGACAAGAGGGCTAGCAGATTTTTCGCGCAGCAAATCAGCATTGCTGTGCAGCGGGGGAATGCTGCAAGTCTTCTAGGCACACTGCTACATGATTAAGTCATGGGTGAATATTTTTATATATAGTTTTACTTTTAATTTAGTTTATATATTTTTATTACCTTATTTTTTAATTAAATCATTGTACTGTGTACAGAAAACGCGGTGGTGGCTCGGTTTGTTAGAACGCGTTCTTAAATCCTACAAAGGTCGGTTCAAACCCCCCCGGCATGTACCAATGAGAAATACACTTTTCTTACGTACATTTGTCATAGATTTACAACACCACCGTTCCCGTGCCTCGGAGAGACGTTAAGCCGTCGGTCCCGGTTCCACTAATACCAACTTGTGGAATCGATAATAAATTGTCATTGAAAATTGACATCATATCCTCGCCAAGCCAGCGTGGCGACTGTATGCCAAATTCTCCAGATATATGTTCTGGAAGGCCCATCCCCAACAGTCTAGGACGCTGTGTTCTAGGGGCCGTAATTAATGATACGAGCTATAAATGAACTAAAATAAATTTGATATATTTTGAATTTAAATTCGAATTAGACATTCCGTGTATTTTTTTATTTTTTACTAAAACCGTTGTGTGTGTAAAAAAACGCGTAGATTATTCGAAAAAAAAAAGATAGTTTAGTCTGCGTCTCCAGCGACGGAATATCTAATAACATAAATTAGGTCGTAATTCGATACAGAAGGCAACTGAAAATATTTTCATGATGCTCAAGTGTTTGTCCCAGAAATGGATACGTGACCTTTCACGAGGAAATCTTTGGAAATGATCTCCTTTTGTACAGATAGCAAAAAAAAAGCTAAATTATTGTATATAAAATATAGCTTGAGCTTAAGTTATACTTAAGCGTCTATTTTTAACTGCCTCCATGGTCTAGGTATTTGATTCCTGGACACAATAATTTATTTATTTATATTTATGATTTTCTAAGTGTAGGGTTATGAAAACGCTCGTACTGACTACCTCACTAGAGATTACCGGTCGTGATGTCACGTTACTTTTACCATTAAATTATTTAAGTTACAATATTTTTTGCGTTGTTTTTATTGTCTTCCTGTAAGCCGCTTTAAGGAGTTCGGCTAATGTTTTCCTGGATCACGAAATTATTAATAATTTAACGAACAAGTAAATGGTTTATTTATATTATTTTTTTCATTTATATTTATACTTAAAAAGCGCTATATTAATAAAAGTGAAGTATCATCACGACCGTATCCCTGACAAGTGGCAGGCTCGTCGATATCTCTAGCGTACCAGAGTGGAAAAATAATATATTGTGGCCCGACCAGGACTCGAACCCGGCAATACCTTCGCGTCTAATTATCAGTGATAATTATTCTATATCAAAAAAACTATAGTTGTGAATGATTCAAAATTATAGCATGATATTTAGCACCCGCATCTTTCGCTCCGCTGACCACCCCTCACCCCTGTTTACCTCGCTGAAAGGGGTTGCCATTATTGAACTTACGGTATTTCCGAAAAAAAAACATTATTCATTACAACCCCAAGTATATAGTACTCGTCACGCTGTCCAGATGGGTTGACGAGGGAGGGTATTAGAATTATTTATTTTAAAATTTATTATTATTATTATCGCTGGTTTGTACCAAAATAAAATCTCTGTAACAACTACTTCTATTTGAAATGGATTAATGCTTTAGAGATGTGGTGTTGGCGAAGAATGTCAGGCATTTCAGGACCAAGTCGATACTGGTGGAACTTGGAATCAAACAGCGCCTTTCCTCAATCGTACAATCACGCATTTTCCCTTTATTCAGACATGTATTTCCATTGAGTGCCTGGTAATTTAGGAAACAGTCAATGGCAAGTCGATGCGTAGTAGTCCATCTGGACTGATCTAGTTAAAGTTTTATATGTATGTATATTATTATTAAGAATGTCAGGCATTTCAGGACCAAGTCGATACTGGTGGAACTTGGAATCAAACAGCGCCTTTCCTCAATCGTACAATCACGCATTTTCCCTTTATTCAGACATGTATATCCATTGAGTGCCTGGTAATTTAGGAAACAGTCAATGGCAAGTCGATGCGTAGTAGTCCATCTGGACTGACCTAGTTAAAGTTTTATATGTATGTATATTATTATTGTTTACATCTGTAGTTATGTATGTATTTGCATGTAGTATTAGTATGTAGATATGTAAATATTATTTATTTAGGTATCTAAGTATGTATTAATTTATATATGTCATTATATTGTCTAATTAAGCCTGTAATTGCACCTACCTTTCATTGTTTAATTGCTTTTGTTGTCCCGATGGTTTGACTGTCATAGAATGCCTTAAGCTTTAGTCTGCCTTTGTACTTTGTGCAATAAAGATTTAAATAATAAAAAAAGCAGTAATGGTTGAACCCCTACATGAGTACGCCAGGAAGGCTGCAGTTCAAAAGGAATCGCGACAGCTAGTTAAACGACACTTAAGTGACAACCACGACACATAGAAGTGTAGCGACTAAATGAGCTTTGACATTTTCGCATCATAAGATGCAGGAAGAAAACAGGTTGCCTTAAAGTACTTGGAGCCGTTATAATTATAATTGATCCATAATTTGTCACGTAAAATATATATTATTTCAATGTAAATCTGATATGTACATCGGATTTTGTAAATAAATAAGTCAAAGTCAAAATATCTTTATTCACGTAAACCTATTACAGGCATTCATGAAACGTCATTAATTTAATTATTTTGAATGATTCTACTCTTGCTAGTAGAAGACTAAGCAGCAAATTGGTTCAATAAGTAAGCTGTATACTCGTATTACTATACTTATATACACTTCTTTTCTAACTAAACTGTCCTAAATTCATGTTTATTTTCTATTTTCTTAATCGCAGCAACATCCTATTTCCGTCATCATGTACAGTACTCCCAAATTAATAATGCGCATGCAGATCTTCGCTTATTGTCGTATTCCCGGAAACCGAATCATTGAATCGTAAGAGCCCTGAACAATGCACTTGCATTTTGCACCTTGTTCGAAAGAATTAGATGTCAATATCATTAGTACACAATCGAAAACAATTCGGGCAGTCGTTTTTATATACCTATTGGCGGTGACTGCACGTGTTCTCTCTGTGTGGAATTATATAGAGCTGCTATTACACTTCTTGGTTTTGTTTTCAAAGGTGAATTTAATTTCAACTTTAATTATCTTATTTAAATAGTTTATTTGACAATTGCTTGTCTGTCTGACACAGGCAGAGATTTTATATTTAAAGGAGGTCACTACAGTACTATAAAATTTTCCAAGTAAATCAATCCAACAAAGATTGTAGCATATTCTCAATCGTGTGGTTTTCCTCGCTATTTACTTACATGGAATTATCGAATCAAATTTCGTTACTGATAAATCAATATTTATCTCTTTTAGCACAAAACACATAATTCTACTAAATTATGCATGAAGAAAATGCACTTAACCACTCTATATACATATCGTCTTCCGACGCTCGGAGAATGCGACCGTTGCCGAACAGTGACGAAGATTTCTATGCGCATTATCACTTTGGGAGAGCTGTACGTAGTTTTATATTATTGTTTATCTATGATGTACATTTTATTTATGTATATTTATATATGTATATATTGCGTATTGATGTATTTGTGTATGTAATATTGTTATCTATGTATTAATACTGTTGAGAATAACGTAATTGACGATTGCAGCATATATACATTTACCATCTATAGGTACTGCCTATATACATATATAGATAGATGGTAAGGTTTTGCTGTTAATGAATGCAATGAAGTTTTAAATAAATTAATTAATAAGAAGATAAGGATAACACATAAATGACTACAGAAATAGGCAAAATCCAGTGGGTTTTATAGCATCAATTTATTCCAAAATGGGTGGCGACCCAGTTGGCGATGCATTAGATGCTAATAAAATAACAATTGTCCGGATTATTTAGTCACATTAATTTCCAGTTAATACCCATTTATATAAAAAGTAACTTACACATATAACTATTGTACCATTGTAGGTGTAGTTCCGAAGTCAGCGACAGTAGAGACAATTTTCGTTGGTTGGCTACGACAAAATATCTTAATTTTATGATTCCAAATAATAAAACAAGTACAACATTAAACTTCAAGATCGCATGGAGAATATAGATTTATTTATGTTTTTTTTTTATTTTAGTTAAAATGTATATTTCATCATCATCAACGGAGCTTACAGATTGTTTAATTATAAACATAAATGATGGCAACACCGCTAACCGCCGGTTTTGTAGGCTGGCAAGCCAATCCAAACAGATTCGAAAAATGTGTGAACGCAATTAAAGTGATTTTACTAAATATTCTTTGTTTTAATTAACAAAATTGGTGCCGAAACCCGGGGGCTAAAAATAAGCTTAATAAATTTTATGCCTTAGTAAATTCCCAATCTCATTGGAATTCAATAATTGACTACACTTCATGTAAAGGCATTGAATTTAACTTTATCCCAGCTCACTCGCCTACCTCCGGAGGCCTGTGGGAGGCCGCAGTCAAAAGTGCCAAGTATCACTTCAAATGAATAATTGGTGATATTCCTTTAACCTACGAACAATTTAATACAATAACAACGCAGGTTGAAGGAATCATGAATTCCAGGCCAATAACAAATTTGCCAAATGATAACGAAATTTTAACTTCCCTCACCCCAGCCCACTTTTTAATTGGAAGACCTATAAATTTTGTGCCCGACACCAATCTTACAGAAATACCGGCAAACCGATTGCGATTATGGTGACGCTGCACTTAAATACAGCAACATTTCCGGAACGTTTGGCACAGACAATATCTGTCTCAATTAAACAACCGACCAAAGTGGCATAAGGACACGCCTAACATTAAGGAAGGCAGCCTTGTACTTATGAAAGATGTCAAATCCGCACCTTTACAATGGCCGATTGGAAGAGTTGTCAAAGTCTTTCCTAGCGCCGATCAAAGGGTAATGGTTGTTGAAGTCAAAACTGCATCCGGTATTCACCATCGCGCCTTGAATAAGGTAGTTATACTGCCGATTTCAGAAAGTTAATTGACCTTACGAATGCAGTTTTGACTTCCAACAACTATTCATATTAGCATGATTATCGTGCCAAGGATTCCCTATTATTATTGGGGGAGCTATGTTTAATTATAAACATAAATGAGACCAACACCGCTCCCCGCCGGTTTGGTAGGCTGGCAAGCGTTGTCGCCATCCGTCAATCCAAACAGATTCGAAAAATGTGTGAACGCAATTATAGTGATTTTACTAAATATTCTTTGTTTTAATTAACACAGATACCTAGACCTCCACCGCAGAACAAAAATAAACTTAACTCAACGTGGTCTTCGTACCACGGGAACGGTGATGTTGTAAATCTATGATAAATGTACATTGTACGTGTAATAAAAGCCGCCAGTTCTTTTATTCCACCACTGCCTTTCAGCACAGTCCCTAAAATATAGAGTACTGGTCTCCACTTCATAACCCGTCTACTCCATCGTTCAACGGTTCTGCGACAGACTGGCCCCATTTCAGTTTGCTAATTTTGAAAGGTATGTCGGTAAAATTTTGGTTAACATGTTATTTAGAAAAAGTTCGTTGCCTGAAATAAATAATTATTATTACAACAATTAAGTAAAAAAATATTATTGCAAAATCTTTGTTTAATTATATTATACCTATTTAATAGGTACCGCAACAATACATACATATTTTTCTGTCTCTCTATTTAGAACTACGACTAAACCTTGACAACATTATGTCGGGAACAAACTTAATTCTTACTTTATTACGGTCAAGTTGAATACAATTTGCTGAAATTACTCTCAGAAACATTCGAAAGAATTTTCCGACTCGTAAATCCTCATTTTGCAGAAAACCCTAATAGCCTTATTCTATTTCTTAACTTAAGTCCAGAAATTAATCAACATGACATTTATTTCAATTGTTGTACCAAATACTGTATGACAACCCTTGCGTTCCATTACCATCACATACTAACATCATAAACCAATCAACAATTTTATCTGTGCTACTTTTTTAAAATACTTTTTAGCTATAGTTAGCTTCGATAAATAGAACGGTTTTTTGGAGTTCTTTACGCGAATTTCTCAAATTGCAGTATTCTTTTTGTGGTTTTTTCCACGCTGTATATTACTATATTAGATATATATATATTATTATATTATATATATATATATATATATATATATATATATATATATATATATAGGGCTTGTTTGGGCGATAATGCGGCGAGTGACTCCAAGGAAAGCATTTAATAATTGTTGTTGACTAACATAAAGCCGATAATCCATTGGTGCGTACTGACATGCTGCGCACGTTTGCTACGCATGAAAATAAACAAATTCGTGTGATTAGCAGTGGACGTTGGTTCATTTATTTTAATTTTGTATCAACATATCAAGCAAAGCTACGTCGGAAGTTAGTTTACCATACGTCTTTATCTATGAAAGTTGGATTAGCTCTTAAAAACCAATATTGTTGTACAAGTAGTATATGTAACAAATTTTAGGGTCTAGGATATATTATTTACATAGACTTAGGATTAAATCCGTTAACCACAAAACCCGTATTGACACAACAAGATCCTAATATCTGAGGATCTAAATGTACCTACACATTTCAATTAAAACTTTAAAGTGATTTGCATAAGGAAGGTAGGATTAACAAAGATTTTCCAATAGCGTACAATTATTTGTATGTTTAGACCAACGAGGTCAAATATATCGTATCAAGCACATCATGATACAAAATGGTTGTTAGGTTAGGTTATGTAGTAATATAATTAGGTAATGGCGCCATCTATAATCAAATAGAGGAACTTTTTTGTCAACTCTGTGATTGTGGGTAGTCATCAAAATACTTTATAAGAGTATTGGCGAAGAAATACTTTTATTGTGGGTAGTCATAAAATACTTTCTATATGCGAAGAAATGTTATAATTGTGGATAGTCATTAAAATACTTTCTTTTCGCAAAAAAGCACTGTGATTGTAGGTAGTTATCAAAATACTGTCTATTGGCAAAAAAACGCTGTGATTGTGGGTAGTTATAAAATACTTTCCATTGGCAAAGAAGCGATGTGACTACTACTCAAGTCATCAAAATATTGTTTATATGCGAAGAAGGGCTGTGATTATGGGTAGTCATCAACACTTTCTATATGCAAAAAAAAAACCCTCTGATTGTGGGTAGACAATAAAATACTTTCTATTGGTGAAGAAACGCTGCAATTGACCGATTTAACAATAAATGATGATTTTCACAGTTTGTGCGATGTAATTTATTAACTAAAATGTCACGACAACAATACCCTATTATCTAAAATCAAATGTTATTATTATATCTTCACGAGCATAATCCATTCATTAGTTTTCTGAAAATACGTATTTTGAGGAGCTGGTTCAAGTTAAGCCAACTTTACTATAGGTCCATCACTAAATTAATAATTAATTAAATAAATATAACATCGTAATAAATTGAAAAAAAAATCATATGAAAAATGTCCAGATACGTCACATCAGAGATAGTTAGTTCCAAGGAGACTAGTGACAATTAACAGAAAGTCTTGTTTCAAGCGGTGTTATTTTTATATACATATCACCATGGCAAGCTCACAATATTAGCACTCCTTGAAAATATAAATTGGCATTTGACATCATTGCAAATGGCACATACTTTCAACGAGAATAACAAATAGTGGTAACGGAGCGGGGAAGTATCCACCGTTCGTGCCGATAAACCCGCTAAAGTGTTTCGGGATCAGGCTCGAATTGCCGTCATGCCCAGTCAAGCCGGCATAGTGTTAGGTAATTTTAATCATGAGTGTCTGATTCCAATAGCTAACATTCATGGACCTCGCGGGCCATTTACCATCAGGTGAGCGCAAGGTCACATGTGATAGAATATATATAAAAAATCATCTGTCTAAATAATATTTTTGTATTTTCAACCGGTATTCGAACTCTGTATTTTATACGGTCTTAACAGCTAGACAATAGAGTCACAACCTAAAATCAATCACTTAATAACCGCTGAAACAGAAATGAAATTATGACAATAGGCCGTTTGTCCTCTTCAAATGACGTATTTCTTATTGTTATAAGGACAATAGGACTTCGAAAAGTTAAATTTATTTAACCCAAACGATTCCTATCAGCTGACTTTCAGTTGGCACTTAGAATAATAACGCCTAGAACAGAAACGTACGTACGGTAGTAAGGCAGATTTTACTGAGCCATCTCAGTCACTAAACAAACCGCGTTAGTCTTAAGGTC
The DNA here is from genome assembly GCA_910589645.1 of Tinea semifulvella. NCBI lineage: Eukaryota > Metazoa > Arthropoda > Insecta > Lepidoptera > Tineidae > Tinea > Tinea semifulvella. The sequence goes on along the minus strand of OU342592.1, from coordinate 11,200,325 downwards.
AAATCATTGTGCTAATAGCAGTTTCATTCTTATTTGCTTATGATTATTATGTACAATTAAGTTTGCTGCGGAAAATCAAAACAATTAGATATAACACACTTATAGTCTGAGATACATCTAAGAGCGACCTTCACCGATCGGTTAATAATAAATATTTCCAGACAGGTCACACAGCGCCATCTAATTTCCGTGGTAAGCTACGAGGCTTGTGTTACGGAAACTAAATGGTTGATAAACTACATATTATACTTTTTTTTTTTGTAAATATATACATATTATACATATAAACACCCAGACCGAGACAAATTATACAATGTACAACTTGCCCCCGGTGGGAATCGAACCCACGTCCTCCCGAGTTCACGGCAACGTTTGTTACCACTAGACCACGGAGGCGGTCAAACGGTTAATGTCACATTACAGTATATTAATTTTTTTATTGTATTGTATTCCAAATCAGGCAATTTTAAGGCAAACCCAGTTCTACTAATATCAACTGTGGTTTAGTTAATAAATTGTCATTAAAAAACGACATCAGACTCACGCCAACCAGAAATTTCTGGAAGGCCCAACTTTAACAGTGGAAGCAAAGAGTATAGTAACTAAATGGGAAAAGAGTGGCTACTCACGCAAAACACTCTCGTTCACCCTAACACTACCGTAGCTAGGTGGATGGTAGGATAATTAAAGCGTACATACATATTATAGGTATACCTGCTTTATATAAAACTCCTCTATATCTAAAATCACTCTTCGAGTACTTGTGCGACATACACAGCCTTACCCTTCGTTCTACTTTTAATAACCAACTTCAATCCCTTCCCACTCCTCTAGCAGATATTCATACTCCTTCACTGTGTCGGCGGCCCGCCAGTGGAACACGCTACCGCTGGCTATCAGACAAGCACCATTTGCCAATGTTTTTAAAAGTCTAGTAACGACATTATTTTTAAATAAACAGGAAATAACCTCATCCAGATGATAATATAGATATTTTGGCATAATTATATTTTGTGTATGTAGTATATTATAAGTTACATATTTAAAGTGTGTAGTATATGTAGTTCATTTTTATGTAGTATATGTATGTACCAAATTAAGTACGTATCGTGTATTATTTATTTGCACCCTGCTCATGATTTCTCACTTTCCCAAAGGTCAGTTGTTAGAAAATGCCTAACTGGCATTAAACTCGCCTATGTACACTAATTTTAAGTTTTTGTGCAATAAAGTATTTAAATAAATAAATAAATCTCATATTTTACTTCCCTCGTGATTATAATACCATCTATACTGTCTAAATGTCCTAAAGGTTTGGCTCTCAGAGAATGACCAGCGGCATTAAGTCCGCCTTTGTACATAGTGCAATAAAGTTTTCAAATAAAAATATTTTTTTTATTTATTTATTTAAAAAACTTTATTGCACAAAGTATAAAGACGGACTTAATGCCCGAAGACATTCTCTGACAGCCAAACCTTAGGGACAAATTTGAACAATTATAGGTGCAATCATAGAAATAATAATAATACTATAATTATAAAGATTAATTTAATAGGATAGATATATACTTACATCATATATCTTCATATATATCATAATATCAATATACTACATACTAATAATGCACATTATTATACATAAACATACATATATACTACTTACTAACGCTGTTAGGAGCTATTTAAGAAGTGTGAATACACCAGTTTTTTAAAAGATGACCTGGTAGTTGCTTGCCGTATGATGACAGGAAGATCGTTCCATAAATTAGTAGCAACTACTAGGCAAGAGTTGGAGACAAATGCAGTGTGATGTGAGGGAACAGATAGAAGGGAGTTGTAAGAAGAGCGAAGAGATATATCATGGAATTAAGACAGATAGGCTGAATTGTCCTTAAGGTATTTCGGTGTCGCAGGCTCATTCAAAACCGAGAACAGGAGACAGAGAACTCTAAGATTTCTACGACAAAAATAAATAACTATTAATTATATATTGGTATTATATCTGCAATTCGAATATAAATTCTAATAGAGTATAATAGAATTCTATTATTGTTTTTTGTAGTTGATTTGTTTGTTATTAGTGGCAGAGTGAGTGCCCAACAACATTAACTTTTTAAATATCTCAAGTAAGCCTTGACGTATACTATTATCGTTGAATAAACCTGTGTGCCTAAATAATAGTTCTTAAATAATATATATAAGTTAGTTGTGTAAACCGCACGATTTGTCAATTCCGCCTTGCCCTCAACTTTTTAAAAAAGTTAAGTATGATATAAGGTGAAATTAGACATGTATCAGATATTGAACGACTCTGCTGCAGACCGCTTTCATTATATAGTGCCAATTAGCTGTCCCCTATAAGACCAGGGCAACCTTAGTATAGGGGACAGAAGTCCTCTATTAAATTAAACATGTACAACAATGTATTTTTTATTTTTTGTTCAATATGTATATTTTATTTTGTGTCAATAAACTATTATTATTATTATTATAAATTCTTAGCCCATAACAATTTAACTGCACTCGAAAATCTCTAAATACGAGTATTGTGTATTTTGCTACTAGTTTACCATACGATACTTAGGCAGGTACATAAAATTACACAATACATTTTTTTTTTACGTAGGTTGTATAATGTATAGTTCGCTTGTTTTGAAAACAATGGCCGCCCTATTGAATTAATTGATTAAACGAATGAATGAAGAATGAACATTAAATGTAGAAGGTACCACCTACCGTCAACTAGGTGCCACTTTCTATGTGAACCGAAATTTGTCAATTGCTGGTTCTAGACATCTTTCTGAGTGGAAGTCTAGAACTATGTGTTCTAGGGGCTGTCATGATGAACCGATCGATAAAGGTTCTTGTACTATTATGCACACCTTTTTTTCTCCTACAAGTATTCATAAGATCAGATTGGCGCATGATGTGTGACTACCAACGTCTTGACAACGTGCTCAATCAAATGAAACCAAATATGAATTGTAATGTATATAATTACAGGCAGTGTTTAATTTACACGAATCGCGAAGATGTGGGCGCTGGCAAATAGTTACCTACCTAAAACAATTGTTATATTAATGAAACGTTAATTCTAAGAAATGTATGTACACGTACATTATTAATACTAGCACGGCTCGGCCCGTTTTTGTAACGACGTCGTCATCAAAACGAACAGCGGTCGAAGTCGAATTGCAAATATCTGACGAAAACTGTCATGTCATGTATTTATTTCTTAGTAATAAATAAAACAGGTTTATGAATATATTATAAGTTAATTTATTTAAAAGTGTTTAACGCCTTTGCATTCTTCTCGCTCGCACAATCTTATATTTTCAAACTTTTTTTATTTTAAATTTACTTTTAGGAAATGTAGTCTATCAACTTACTAGGATATAAAATTACAGATATTTTGGAGATATATCAAAATCTTTGCCCCACTTTCTGAAAGAATTGGGCCTAAGCAGGTCTGCCGTCAATACATTTATGGAAAGAGCTTCCAAGACGGCATTAAGGGAATCATACATTATTTGGTTGGGTAGGGGGAGGAGTAGAATGGTGGATGCGTCTTGTTGCGCAATAAAATAAAAAAGGAGCCAGCCAATTGTCGGTCGCAATCCCGAGACATCATTCTTCCCATCTCTTACCTACACACGATGAAGCCGGCACCCGCATGGTGAATCCATGGAATGTTTAGAAATTTGTCTTCATATATTTCAAATTAGCATCGCTGTGCAGCGTAATTTTTATTATTATTTAAATCATTGTACTGTGTTTTATTCCTAATATATATATTTTTTAATATTACAAATTAAATTAAATATAAATTTAAAATATAATAAAGATAGAATTATTTATAAAAATTAAACTAATAAAATTATATAAACTAAATTAAAATTAAAAACTAAACTATATATAAAAATATTCACCCATGACCATCATGTGGAAGTGTACCAAGAACAATTGCAGCATTCCCCTGCTGCACAGCGATGCTAATTTGCTGCGCGAAAAAACTGCCAGCCCTCTTGTCATATACAGCATTAACCAGCTGCTTAGACAGTTCTTTAAAAAACTTCTTAGCACTTGGCTTGGAAACGACAAGACTTTGACAAGATACGCCGTGGTGACCAAACCAATATTAAACATTAAAGCACAGTAGATTATAAAATAGTAGTTTATGAAACTGTTGAATGTGTGTGTTTCAAAACCGAGCCGTAGGCGAGGTTTTTAATAGTATCACACGAGTGTTTTAATACCTAGTTATGTGCAGTTTCATACACTAATTTATCTACTCTCATACATTGGGATTGAACCTACTAAATAAAAGATAAAAGTCAAAAGAGTAATGATTTTAAGCAAGAATAAAAAAATCACATGAAATGCTACAACAAAACGTATTGAATGGCGCCAATTTTTATTTTTATTTTTTTTAAATGATGCAGTACATGGTACAGAATACCTAAGTCCTAAACAATGAAATGTCGCCAAAACCTAGCTTATGCCCGCGCACGCGCTATGGCGGGCGCTGCCGTAGACAAGTAAAATTTGAAATCAAAACTTTTTTGTAATGGAACCTTTGCCTTAAAAAAAATAAGTTCTATTTTTAAATTTCAGTAGTATGTTTATAAAGTATGTTAATATAAATTTGTTTTGAAGTTTGTAATTCGCATTTTACGATATGAGAGTAGATAAAAATATTTTATATAAACACGTTGACGCTACACTAATGCATTAAACCGTGCTTGCTAATTGCAATAAAACACCGTTCATTGAAAGCTGCCCTTAAGGACTTGGCAGAGCAATGAAAACGTCCTTTTAGACGTTTGCTAATAACCCGAGGCGTTTATAGAGAGCAATAAGCTTACTTAATGAACTGAAAGTTGCAAGAATATTATACGAGTTGAAATATACGTACGATTAACTAAGGGTGAATTATACATTTTTGTCTGAAGAGAAATTAAAACTGCTGCGGCATTTTATTTTATTTTATATAGTAGCACTACATAACTACTTCCGTGGTCTAGCGGTTAAGTCCGTGGATTTAGACTCGGAGGTACCTCGGGACACAAAAATAATTATTAATGTAAATAAATACATTTAAATAATATTTAATTTATTTGTGATATTTCTCGAGTTTGGTACGCTGGAGACATCATCGACGAGCTTGCCACTTGTCATGATTGGCCTATAGTAAAGTTGGCTTCCTCGCCAAGCCGTCTGGCCAGCGTGGCGAGTGTAGGCCAAATTCTCCAGATATATGTTCTGGAAGGCCCATCTCCAGCAGTGGAGATCTAGGATGCTGTGTTCTAGGGACTGTAATGAATGATGAATGAATGAAAAGTTGGCTAAATGTGAATCCACTTATTTAAAACCGTGGTTTCTGACCACCCCGAAAGGGAAACAGTCACGACTGATACTTTACTTTTTAGCACTACATGTGTTCTTGAGCACACCATCACGACCCCATCCCTATCAGGGTGGCAAGAAACCATGCGAAGAAACGAATTCACATTTAGCCAACTTTACTAATAGTCACATCATGACAAGCGGCAAGTTTGTCGATGTTTCTAGCTCGAGAATTACAACAAATGATTTTTTTTTTTGTGTTCCGATCAGGAATGAAACCCGGTCGATGTAGCATCTAAATCCACGGTCTCAACTGCTAGATGCTGATTTGGTCTGTTGGAAGGTTTGTCAATGGCCATCTTAAATCGCTAAGTTAGCAATCGCTATGAAATGTCGGGACTGCTGCCTCAGGCTAGATAAAGTAATAATATATTATTAGTGATAAAAAAAAAAATGTTCATATAACTACAATATTAACGTGGTAGTTGTTTAGTTATTTGTTGTAAAATAGTGGTCGCATAGTGAGTTTTATTAAGTGAGATTTTCCAATAAAAGTTTTATCATTTGCGTCCGGCACAAAGCTGTGGAACTCGTTGCAACTTCGTTTGCATGTAACTAAATGTGTTTTAGTTTATATTTGTTTTTTATAACTACGGGCCGGGAAAATGGCCTCGACGCATAGACTTAGATATTGAAGCCGGGCATATTTATGTAATTTTCCTACCGCATTTGCGAACATTTTCAAATTTTACAAATAAGGCCTTCTTATTGATTTATTGCGTAATAAGACGCTTACCATCTATCATTCTGCTCCTTTCCCAACCCAACTAAATACTATATGATTACGATGACGCCTACATTGAATCGGGACCGACGGCTTAACGTGCTCTCCGAGGCACAAGAACGGTGGTGTTGTAAATCTAGAACAAATACGTAAAAAGAGTGTATTTCTCATTAGTACATGCCAGGGTTCGAACCCACCTTTTTAGGATGCTAAGGAAAGCTTTCTTCTTCGGAAAAAGTCCTCGCCCTTGGTTCGCCCTATACTTTGTGCCGTGTCCATATTACTAATGTTTCGAAATCATCTGTTTCCAAGTTTGTTAGCATCAAACAGCTACAAAAAAAATTACAACTTTTATTCTATTAATATAGTAGTAGTATGATCACGACCGTATCCCTTTCGGGGTGGTCAGAAACCTCGCTTACAAAGAAGCGGATTCACATTTAGCCAATTTTACTAAAGGCCAGTCATGACAAGTGGCAAAGCTCGTCGATGTCTCCAGCGTACCAAACTCGAGATATATTAGAAATAAATTAAATATTAATTAAAATTATTTAAATTAATTAATATTATTGTGTCCCGACCAGGAATCGAACCCGGTACCTCCGAGTCTAAATCCACGGACTTAACCGCTTGACCACGGAGGCAGTATTAATATCCCTTTTTATATAACATTTTATTAATTACATTTTATTTGTTTAAGTTATTTATTTCTTACTTCATTTTATTTTGACAACAAACAGTCATTTACATCACATTACAAATAGAATTTACATTAACAAGACCTTCAGTTTAATTAATTTACAATTGTATTGCAACCGCCATTGCTATGTTTACTGAGTTAGCAGTTATAGCAAGTGTGCATAAATTGGTCGGATTATAGTACGAGTATGTCTGTCTATTTTGGACTTGGATTATAGTTATTCATAATATAAAATGTGTATATCTTTCAATGTGAATAAGTATAATTTATGTACTTTGAGTAAAAAAAATGGATTGTTTAATATAAAGACGTGTAAAAGTATATGTAATTATATATATATTAAACTTACTGAAATAAAATAAATTGAATATTTAAAAACACGAAACATTTTTTCTATATGAACTCGGGAGGTCGTGGGTTCGATTCCCACCAGGGGCAAGTTGTACATTGTATAATTTGTCCCGGTCTGGGTGTTTATATGTATATATTTACAAAAAAAAAGAGTATAATATGTAGTTTATCAACCATCTAGTTTCCGTAACACAAGCCTCGTAGCTTACCATGGAAATTAGATGGCGCTGTGTGACCTGTCTGGTAATATTTATTATTATTATTTCTATATCTACCTTTATTTATATAAATAAATGCCCAGTCTTTCTAAATTAAGTCAATTTCGCTTAGTATAGAAACTTAATAATTTTATGTTAGTTGTAAATAAGTGTTCAAGTGAAGGCGTATGACGTTTTCTCAAACAAACTTCAGTCAAGCAAGTAATTGATTTACCTTTCTGTGTATTATGTGTTCTGTGTGTAATTGAGTTGATACAATGTAGAATTCTCCTCTCCAACCCGCCTGGCCAGCGTGGCGAGAGAAACCCAAATACTTCAAAATAATGTTATGGTTAAAGAGCGGTGGTTGCTGGGTTGTAAGAACTTTAAAAAAAAATAAAAAAATGGTCGCGATTCGAACACCGCTATGGACAAGTACAGTCGACCAATAATCAGTTTCGACAAACCTTTATTTTTATTTTTTTTTGAAGTAATTACAGACATTAAGGTTGATAGTACATAGTATAAAGAAGATTAAATAATAAGCTTAACCTAATTCTATTTACATTTCTGACTAAGATATAATACACAAAAATATAGAATATATTAAAAAGATAAATAAAAAATAATAATAAAAGATCGGAAGAATATAAAACTGACATCAAGTAAAAGGAAGAAAGGGTTTTATTATTATTTAAGATGACTTTATTTATAATTTTAAAAATGCTAAGGTCGAGTAATAGCTTCATTTTTTTTGATACATGCAAAAAACTCTCACCGTAAGGTGGTACACTACTTTTTTGGTCGAATGTACCAATGAGAAATACTTTTCTTACGTACATTTGTAATAGATTAACAACACCTCCGTTCCCGTGCCTCGGAGAGCACGTTAAGTTCTCGGTCCCGGTTCTACTAATACAAACTTGTAGAACTGTTAATAAATAACAGATCCTCGCCAATCCGTCTGGCCAAACCGTGGCGTTTGTAGACAAAATTCTCTAGATATATGTTCTGGAAGTCCCATCTTCAACAGTGGAAGACTCTAGGTATTCCAGGGGCTGTGATTTATTTATTTATTTATTTATTCGAAGAGAAAGTTCAGAGACAGGCAACATAAGAACATAAAAGATAGCAACAGAGTAGAAGCAATTAAAATTATACCCGCCACCAGAATATTTCTCACTGTGAACAGTGATGACGATGATATAATTTTAAAATTTAATATACTATTTAAACCTGTTGTATTAAATAACTGCCTCCTTGGTATACCGATTAAGTCCGAGGACTTAGACTCGTCGGAACACAAAATTATTTATTAATGTAAATAAATACATTTAATTATTATTTAATTTATTTGTGATATTTCTCGAGTTTGGTACGCTGGAGACATCGACGAGCTTGCCACTTGTCATGATTAGCCTATAGTAAAGTTGGCTAAATGTAAATCCGCTTATTTATAAGCGTGGTTTATGACCACCCTGAAAGGGAAATGGTCGTGATGATGATGATACTGTATTAAATGTAAGTAAGATCACTATACTCGTGAACAAAATTTAAGTAATTCATCATGTTTTTTAAGAACATTTATATTGTAACTAAAATATATATATTGTCAGGTAGTAGGTACATGGTTTCGCTGCTGTGTATTGCAGTCCGGAACTAATTTGTAAAATATTGTGTGTTATACAATGATTGTAATCTGTTTGTTGTACCTACAAGTCTGTTCGCCGAGAGTTGATAAGTATATACCGCGCGTACAGAGTATCGTGGTACGAGGAACGAAGTTGTTGTCAATGTGCGGCATCGGTAAAAATATTTATTTGACCGCAATTTGTAATAATAGAACCCCTGTCTTTTTTATCAACTCTAGGCGTACAGACTATAAATAGATAATGTTTTACGAATATTATATTTGTAGCTAAGTACGCCTGCATTAGAATTTATCAATTCAATAATAACTAGGTCGAATTCAACGTAATGTGCACGACCTAATTCCATACATTGCAACCGATGACTTCTATTTTAGGACCAGGCGCATTCTGGCGCTTTCGACTTGCGTGTCGGTTCGAAATATTCGAATAAAAACCTATTCACCTATCGATATAATTTGGTATGAGAGTTAACAAATTTTAAAATAATAACAATCATGCTATTAATACTATGCATAAGAAGGCATAAGACCACAAAACTATACAACTATTTAAAAGAAAGAATAATATTTAATTTGCCACATATCAATAAACACAACTTAAAAAAAAATCCTGATAATCAACAGGTAAAAAAGACACTGATGGGGCGGGGCTTTGATGAGTAAAAAATACCATAAGCAAAAAGACCATTTGCAACGGCAAGACTTGAGTGAGGCGTATAATATGTGTAAAGACACTGATGATGATGATATTGCCGTTTAGTTTTGAGATAGAACAGAACCGTGGTGGTCAAATGCTAAGTAGTTCTTTAATAAATTCTGTGTGGGATAGGTTGTTCAGCATTGCTGGGCATCGGAGGAATAAAATAAAATTGCAAACTTAATAATGAAAATTATAATTAAACAGGAAAATTTTAAAAGTACAAATAATAATAAATAAAATATAACCGAAATCACATCACACATCCAATGTGCCAAGGATAGCTACTGGCAACATTGCCGCATAATTACCTATTCTGAAATATTATGAAACTTTCTTGGAATATATACTATTTATAATTGTTATTATAAGGCTAACGAAAAGGTCTAAAGACAGGAAAACTGGCAATTATTTCTTCCAACGTATTAGCCTCGCTATACAGAGGGGAAATGTTGCCAGTCTCCTTGATACTATCTCGGATTGGACGTCTCTATAGGACATTTCTAATTATATTTTAGATTATTTTTAATTTTATTATTTAGGTAGCTTTTAATTTATATTAATTTACTTGGAATAAATATATTTTACATAAATAAAAATTAATAATTGTTATTATTGTGTTCCAAGATCTGTATGTTTCCTGAATAAAGAAAATAAAATAAATTATATTTTATGTATAAAGAAAACAAAAAAATATATTTAATAACATGTAGTTAATTATATAATATACGTTTCTTGTTCCAAGAGCTTTCTTTAAAGTAGATATGGGTCAAGAAGCTGTTTACAGCAATGAAAATCTGTGACTTTTGGCTTTATAATAATAATAGATTCAAATAATTTATTATTATTTGACCAGTAAATCTTAGGTCAATTAGGGCCAATGAAATTCCAATATGTGATTTAGTGAATTTATCGAAAGCTTCGATTTGATAATTATTACATTTGAATGTTACTGTTACCGACAAAAGAAAGAAAATGTACAAATGATTATTATATTAATTTAAAACAAAAAAACCCGATTGCGTAAAAATTTACGTTAATTAAAAACTGAAATATATATAAATATCAATAACACGAACTGAGTAAAAATTTAATTGAAATAAAAGCTAAAAAGAAAAAAACAGGCCCAAGTCTTCCGTCGCCAAAATGTTTGAGAACCGTTTAACTACAGCAATGAAATAATTTTATGATTAATACACACAAAACAAAAAATAAATTCTAATGCGGAAAACAGCGACTAGAACAGTCGGAACCCATTGTTGGGAAGATTTGAGCCAGTCAGTTTTAATGGTTCCCGACTGTTAAATAATAATAATAATAATAACAATAAACTTTTATTTCGGACTTTACATCCATAAATTGTAAGCAATAATTTTACTTAATCTATATTTAGTATAACTAATAATTTATTTTAAACTATCCGCTACTGGAGGCTGTCTACTTGACTGTATGCAGCTGTATCCAGTTCTCCAGCACCGGAGAGTCCCACTGATCTGCCAATACGTTTAGGAGCCTGTTGGTACTGGTTCTCATGTGGCACAGCATAGACGCAGATCTTTTGCGCATAAAGCCAGTACGTTTCGCATTAGAATTTAGTATTTGTTTTATTTTGTGTACGAATCATAAAATTATTTCAATGGTGTAGTTTAACGGTTCTCAAACTTTCCTAAGCCCTTATTCTGGCGGTTTCAACTTACGTGTCGGAACTATTCGAGTGAAAAAGGACAGTTTCATTCGAACTATTCGAGACTAAATTTGACATATCAAAAATAAGGGGCAGAACAGCGAATCTGAAAAAGTTCTAGACATAATATTAAAGAATGTAAACCTATAAAATATACTGTATTACCGGTAAATTTAAAAGGTTCATAAATTTAGTCTATTTGCAGTAAAGAATGACCCTTGAGCGTAAACCACGTGTTTTAACAACTTTTCACGGTTATTTAATACATTTTATGTAGTCTATTAAGTTATTTTAAACATTATTAAGTAATATTTTAACGGAAAATGTTGGGAAAAGTAAAATATCATCACGATCGTATCTCTTCCCAGGTTGTCAGAAACCACCCTTCTTATTTTTTTTTTATAAAAGCATATTAACATATAGGGCGCAAGATTGTAAATGTTAGCATTTTAAATATATCTGGTAAGATAAGTTTTGTTTCTGGTAAAATTGAAGATTACGTACAAGTATTCTAAATATAAATAAATAAGCGAGACGTGGATATGTCAGATTCCCATTTTATGATAATTATACTTGTATTTGATATGGTTATAGATAGTATTACATTTTATTTTATATGAATGTATATTATTATTGTTTTTATGTGTAGTTTATATGTATGTATTTGTATGTATATGTAAGTATGTATTAATTTATATTGTCTAATTAAGCCTGTAATTGCACGTACCTTTAATTGTTTAATTGCTCTTGTTGTCCTAAAGGTTTGACTGTCATAGAATGCCTAGCGGCATTAAGTCCGCGTAAAACTAGTGCATAAGGTTTGTATTCGGATTGCGTAAATACGACCATGTGTCAGAGTTTCGTGCTAAATTGAAATGGTTGCCAATACGTCTTCGCCGTAATCTTAGGATTCTCTGTCTTTTATTCTCTGTCCTCTACGAACCTTCCTCACCTAAATATTTAAAAGATAATTTTTCATTTCTTAGCTCCTTTCATGAAAGGATTCTCCGCTCTGCCCATAACTCTTTACTGTTCATCCCTTCACATCACACTAACTCCATATCAAATTCCTTCTCAGTCGTAGCTGTGACATTATGGAACAGCCTACCTCTTAGTATCCGCCATGCACCCAACAGAAGTGTATTTAAAAGACAAGTATATTCACACTTTTTAAAGATGCAATAAATATTCACAATTCATTTCTCTTCTCATTGTCATTGTAATGTAGTTGTATAATATAAATATTAGTCTCTGTTTATGTATATACGTTTAAGTAGTTTATGTATGTATTGTATATGTATTATTTATGTAGTGTATGTATTATTATTATATAGTTTAAGTATTAAAATTATGTATTTATTTATTTAGTTATAGGTACGTTATTTAAATTAAAATCAAAATTATTTAAATATTCTTTATTTTATGTTTGTTTTATAAACCTACCATAATTGATACAATGTCCCGAAGGTTGATGGTAAGAGAATGTCGGCATTACATACGCCTTTTGTTAACAAAATAAATAAAGTTTTTAAATAAATAAAAATAAATAAAAGTGCACGTACACGCTTCAAAAGGTTTCAAAGGACGTCGCGATGTAACTTGAGTTCATTGAGTGGGGAAGCCGTAAATATTTGAAATTATATTAAATCTAGCCAAAACTTGAATTCGTTGAGGTTGGATATTTCAAGTGATATTTACTGTTTGGATCATTAGCAAAGTTGGAAGACACTGATTCCTTCGAGACCACGACCAGTAATTGAGAATTCTAACTTAAAAGCAAGCAGCCGCTTATTTCAAATAAATTTAAACACTGCTTAAACTTAGTTTAAACTAAATGCGTTAAACAAAGATAGCTCTTCATCTAAGTAAAAAAAATACATTTTAATTGCACATTTGCTAGCAGATTTATAATTTTTGTTAATTAAGTATATTATTAATATTAAATTAGTAAATTTATAATTTATTTAAACGCCCAACGGTAGAATATTTAAAAATATGTTTGGCTTTAAGGTATAAAGCAATCATTTAGTATTTGTTTGGGTAGAAAGAAGAGCAGAATGGTTGATGATAAGCGTCTTGTTGCGTAATAAAAAGAGTCGTCCTTTCAAACCACCCGATAGTCGGTCGCAACCCCAAAACACTATTCTTGCCCTCCCAGACACGATGGAGCCGGGTGCAAACCCATGGAATGCAAAGATTTTTATTAAAGAAAATATTAATGTTAGAAACTCGTAAATAAAAACGTTCATATGTACGTACATATTTACATAATAATAGGTGCGGATTTTGAGGGTGACTATAATAGTGTTTATTAATTTATTTTATTTAAAAACTTTATTGCACATACAGAAATATTTTCTGACAGTTAATATAGTTGCTATATAAAATAATTGCACTCGTAAATTAAAAAAAAAATCAAATAAATTCAACACCAAACAAAATGTTTTTTAAATGTTGTCGGTAATACAAAGGTTAACTCTAATCTAAGATTATACATTTTGAAACAGCAGCCCCAATTCTTGGTTTACCGTTCCGAATATAGATAGAATATATATAGATGTTTTGGTTAAAACAATTAGTAAACTTAACCTATTTCCTAATAGTAGAAGGGCCTAAATTAAACTAAGAATAAAATACTAGCATTTTCCTAATCGTCACAAATACCAAGGGGTTTAGCGAACGTGATTCATTCTAATATTATATATGTGAATAAAATTTGTCTGTATGTATATTTGTCTCGCCTTCGCACGCCTATGTTACTTAACCAAGTTTTAATGAAATTTGGCAGATATTTTCCAGACAGGTCACACAGCGCCATCTAATTTCCGTGATAAGCTACGAGGCTTGTGTTACGGAAACTAGATGGTTGATAAACTACATATTATACTTTTGTTTTGTAAATATATACATATTATACATATAAACACCCAGACCGAGACAAATTATACAATTTACAACTTGCACCCGGTGGGAATCGAACCCACGACCTCCCGAGTTCGCGGCAACGTTTGTTACCACTAGACCACGGAGGCGGGGAGGATTGTTATTTGTTTGGAAGATATGTTCGATATGAAACGATTTTTTTTGAGGTATTTCAGGTCTGTGAACTGTGAAATATTTTACCCCACGTGTTTGAGCGCTAATGCCGCGAGTGACTCCAAGAAAAGCATCACATTCTAAAATTCTGGAATTTGATTATAACCTCATTAACACAATCAATGAAAAATACGTCAGACTTCGCTGTATGGGCTCTAGCCTAGCCTAGATCCTATGCTTTTCAAATTATCTAATTCATCATACATCATGGTAGAATGAACAAAAAACAAAAACTACGGGTCTTCTTGCCATTTTGCGCGGACATGTCAAGTGCATTTTTTTGTTTTGTAAATTAATTTGCAGTGGATATTGTTAGTCAAAAGTGGTGTTGTTTTGTTAAATAATGTGCTACAATTATTATTAGATTGGAAGCTGACAAGGCCATTTTACAGCCACGAATCTATATTTATGGACATAAATATTATTATTACTAGATTGTAAGCAGACACGGCCATTTTACAGACACGAATTTATATTTAAGGATATAAATTCTATCTAGTTATAAATAAGAACAAAATCCTCGCTTATGGCAACAATGTTTTATTTATTACAAATTGTATTGCTATTAGATTCGGTCCAGCCAAGCTGGTATTGTATAAAAATATATGTATTGACAATATTCAAGTGTTGTGTACTAACCTAAGGAAATAAATAAATGATTTGATTTGACAATGTGAATAACTATGGAATTCTCTAAATTGGACTTTATATATGGGGCACAAGTTGCAGTTTATTTTTCGAGGTTTATGCTACAATGCTGCTTATAACTCGAAGAAAAGCATCAAATTCGGCAACATCTTGAACTTGATGATAAGCACATAAGGAAGAAGGATACATTACGTCAGACTTCGCTATATGGGCTAGACCCCTTGCCTTCCTATTATCTCATTCATCATCCATCGGGAAAAGAGAACACAAAAAAAACAATAAAAAAGATCACGTGATCAGCAGAACTCGCGCTACCTAAAAGTGATAGTCGATAACAGAATGTACGAGCACTATTTAGACAATGGAATACAGCTGCTGAAGCGTGTCAATATCTCATATCTTTGGAACACTTTTAAAACGATTAAAATTGTTTTAGAAAATCGTCGCTTAAAACGATGAAACCGTAAAAGCAAAGAAAACTGGCACGTTTCCACTGTAACCTCGTCAAAGAATGGTTTCTTTTGTTGAAGCTCTTTGAGGTTTTTTATAAAGGACTTTCCAGATATAAAAATACAACAACGTGTTAAACATAGAATTACATAACGTTCTTTAAATAAATCCTAATAGTTAGTCGTTTGTGAGGATGGATCGATGAATTTTGGTCTTTCGCACAAAAATGCTTATTTTGAACTTTACAGTATTTTAGCTATTTCATTTTATTTATTAGGGTTAACACATATACGGTATATCAATAATGTTTAAAATTAATTCATCAGAAACATAACGTCGCCGACGCGGACGCCCGTCCAAAACCTTGTATATCGTATTTTTTTATTAAAATATGATTATTTTGTGTAAATTATTATTATCTATGTATGGAATCGTCTACCACACTCCCAAAGGTTAGCTATAGTATAAAATGCCGAAAGGCATATCATGACATTTATATTATTATTTATAATTATGTCTGTCTTAGCATATCTACAGCAGCTATAATTTAAACCTTATTATTTATTTGTAATTTTATTATATGTTATGTTATTTTTATTATTTTATTGTTTCAAATGATGGTTATCATGTACTGCTCCAGATACACCAATATGTACTATAAAATTATATTGTTTTATATCAATATTGTAAAAATTGACGCGTAAAAGTGCAGATTACATCTCTTGTTGTCCTATGCCTACTTGCTAAATAAACGAATTGAATTAAGTTCTTAAGTGCAATAAAGAATTTATAAATAAATAAATAAAAATTACGAGGAAAGCTCGTATGATAATTTAAATGCATCCAAATTCTTAAATTTTATTAAACATTTGACACAGATTAAAAATAAAATAAACAAAATAAAAGACACGGATCATATAATAAATTCAGGAGACTATTTTTCATCATCAGCCTTTTTTCTCCACTGCCACGTCAGCTTGCTAACTTTGAAAGCTATGTCAATTACTTTGGTTCTCTGACGAATATCAATGTTTCGAATTCTATTCATCAGAGAATTACCCAGTGTAGCTCGCTCCATAGCTAGTTAGCGACCTTGAATTTATGGACCAGACCCAGACAGTGTCCACGTCTCTGCTCCATACGACATTACCCTTCGTCTTTGGACATGTATGGACGATGAGAGGATGTGCCGGAGTTTTTCGAATGCGCCCCTCCTAGCTTAATGCGTCTGTCGGCTTATTACTTAAGTTGGCTGCGTCTAATTGGATACTCTTGTCGAGGTAGACGTAATTTTGCATAACTTTGAGAGTAGCGTTTCCCGCACAGATTGGCCTCAGCTTATCATGATCATTGAATATAGCTCGATTTTTTTTACTTTTTGTAAAATTTTGGTTTAGACACTAGCGAGGTTTTCACTCGTGGCCGACGATAAGGGAAATCATCTAAATGTAACTCAAAAACTAATTTAACTTTGAGAAATGACGGTTCAGTTATTTCTGAGATGCGGTCGTGTCATGTTAGTTATATAACTTGTAACAATGTTGATTTGTTTCGAGTTTTGAACACAATTTTGTAAGCAAAAAGAAGCCTGAAAAACAAGAAAAAAAAATTTCGAACATTTATCTTTTAGTACAATATCCGTAGCAACCTTCACCGATCGGTTATTCGAATAAAAACCACTATTTCTACAATAAAATACGCTACTAATGCGACGGTGATTAGTTTTGCCCAAAGCAAGAACCAGACTGTCTTGTTTTTGCATTCCTAATCTCGATATTCGTGTTGTGCATGAGTCTAGTAAAACTCTTAGTCTGACTGAAAATATATAATTGATTCTAATTGTACTAAAGAAACCTTGTGTGACTTTAGTGACTGTAGGCAAACTAGTATCTCGGGAACTACTGGTCTGATTGACAAGAATTTTGGGATGTTAAAGTTTACATATAGTAACCAACAATTATCAATAAAATGTGTATAAGAGGTTTTGGAGATATTTGAAGTCATCTACTATAAGGATTAGATATTTTTATCCCTGAACCCTAAAAAAGACAGTCACGAAACAGTTACCAAATGAAAAACAAAACAGTAATCACTAAACATTATATTTTTTGCGAATTTGGGATAAATTGTCTGAGCAAGAGTCTTGCGAGAATATGGTTGGTATTGCTAACATATCGGTGGTCTTGCAAAGAACAAGACTAAAACTGCAAGACCAAGACCAAGACCAAGATTGGGCAACACTAGCGGTGATGTGTAGCCTAATGAAATATGTCGAAATATGTATCCATTAATCTCATCTGTTAGAATTATAACGGTAGCATATAGAATGACGTATGCAGCAGTTAATACATCGATAAGTCGACGTTTACCAAAATTGGAGCGTCAGCAGTTATAGAGTGTTTTGGTCAAAGACGTATACATGAATTGCTGAATATTTAATGGACTGTGGCGTAAAAAAACTTCATTTACATTAAAAGTAATTAAAAACACAAATAATATTTTATTAATGCTAATATGTTAATATTATTCACTTAGTAGATATATATATTGTATTGTATTGTACCGCATGTAATTGTCAAAAGAGCAAATATATTTTTTAGGCTTCAAGTGTGATTAGTATCCATCAAAATCAAAATCAAAATATCTTTATTTTCCAGAATACTGTACAAAATAATAATGTGGTCTTATGCATAATTTCCGAAGCATTCTACCGCTAGCGGCATGAAAATATTAAACATGTATATTACAAATCTAATATTACATATAATTCTATATACATGCATACATATATATGTATGTGTGTATGTATGTATATACATATACACACACATACATACACATATATTCATTAATAGCAACTATATAAAATTACTATTATATTCATATTTAAAAAAAAAAAAAAATATTATTATTATGTCAATATATTAAATTAATTTAAGTCAATAGTAATATTGTGATAAATGTCTAGTCTAGATTCATAGACCGGCTCAAACAATAGGTTCCGACTGTTAAAGTCGCTATGTTTTGCATTAGAATTTATTATTTGTTTCATGATTTATTTCTTTTTAGTTTTAAATTAAAGTTATATTTTTACGCAGTCGGGTTTTTGATATTTTGTAATTAACTTTTTTTTAATGTTATACTTTTTGTTACCGATCGCTGTGTGTTATAAGATGGTACATTTATTATAGGTATAAGTAGGACCTACACTGAAAATTTAATTAAGAATGTTGCTAACCAACTTTAAATCGTTATAGATCCCAAATGGTCGCTCGAAATGAAAAATGATGACAGAAACCTTAATATGATTTTCAAATACACTCGTATACAGTGACACTCGCATGATTAAGACAAATCGATTGACGTGAGAATCATCTAAATTGGCTTACGCGTTTGGTCTCCAGTGTGCGACAAAGGAACAAACATACATACTCGTACATAGGCAGATACTCGTAAACACATAATTTGAAGTAGAACGTTGCGGTCTTAAAACTCGCTGCATGTATATGTCTATGGTGTTGTTTGGGATTTGCGCTCGTGATCAGCGTAGCCCGTACGTTGCTCGTCCTAGATCGGAGATAAGGCATTACCCAACACCCTTGTGAAGCTTGTAGGTACAGAAATAGGGATGACTATACGAAATATTGTTACACATAAAAAAAAAACGATATTAGTTAATCGATTTTTACACGGATAAGTACAGGCCTTACGAGTACAATTCCGTACTAACTCATGACTTATCACGACTTACTACGAGCTTGCAGTGCGAAAATTAATAATTATAAATTTATTTTTAGGCTCCGTGGTCTAGCGGTTAAGTCCGTGGATTTAAGACTCGGAGGTACTGGGTCCGATTCCTGGTCGGGACACAAAAATATTTATTAATGTAATAAGTACATTTAAATAATATTTAATTTATTTGTGATATTTCTCGAGTTTGGTACGCTGGAGACATCGACGAGCTTGCTACTTGTCATGATTGGCCTATAGTAAGGTTGGATAAATGTGAATCCGCTTTCTGAGCTTCTTCTTGAGCGTGTTCTACAAGCTATACCACGGTGAGTGTTCTGAGGAGCTTTATAACATTATCCCTTCTTCTCTATTCCGCAACCGAATCACACGCACAGGCCAAAATGTGCATCCGCTATCCCTATGCGTACTCATAAATTTTGAGACTCTTACATCTGTCGCACGCTGAAGATGTGGAATGCTCTTACAGCGTGTGTGTTTCCCCACTCCATAATAACACACATAACCTGGAGTTCTTCAAGCGAAATGTAAAAAGCATCTCGTTAGGCCGGCATAGTGGTAGAGAGACTGATGCCGGTTGTTAGTGACTAGATGTCACATGTCGTGTTAAGTATAAAAAAATAAGTTAATTAATATACATTAAATGTAAATTAAAAGCAGCCTAAATAATAAAAAAAAAATATAAACTAAACTATAGATAAAAAATGTTCTCGAGAGAGACCCTCCCATCTGAGATAGTTCCAAGAAGACTGGCAACATTTCCCCTCTGTATAGCAAGGCTAATAACGTTGGCAGAAATAATTTCCAGCCTTCTTATATTCCAGTCTTTTAATAAATAAACAAAATATTGAAATTAAAATTCGTTTTTTTTTTTGCTATTGTTAACTTCGCACAGATTTGTAGCACAGGAAAACAACATAATAATTCCTAAAGCACACAATAGCGTATGTCACTTTATTCCGTCCCACACCGCCACAACAAAAGTTTGTAGAAAAAGAAGAAAAAGAATTTAATTTCGGACGGAAACGCGGAGACCGTCTTCCTATTCAATCAGTTTAGGGTGGTCCCACACGCAAAAAAACCCTTGTCACGATTAAAGTGGAGGTTAAGTCAAGATATATTAAATAACTCAACTTGTTTATGAATTTTTAAAATACCTATCGGAAAGAGCTTCCGAGACGGTCTTAGCTGAATCATCTTCGAATGAATGACCAGAATAGTCAAACGTATTAATAAACGCAATAAACAAGATTAAACACTGCCTCCATAGTCTAGCGGTTAAGGCTGTAGATTTTAAAGGAATAGGTGCTAAGGTCCATAATAACACAAAAAGTCTCATTTCACGAGTTTGGTACGCTAGTGACATTGACGAACTTGCCATAATGATCGCTCCGTACAAAAGGGTTACGGTCGTGATATTTTAGTTTTAAAAGATAACCCTAGACGGTGGCAAGCCCGTGATAATATTATTCTCTGATGGATACAGCACATCCTCCTCCTCCTTAGTCGGTACCCCACTGTTGGGGATCGTGACTCCGTCGCAGTCCATCCACTAGCCGTTTCCAGTGGCTGCGGTCCTCAGCAGTGGATGGCTTGGTGTACTGAGATGTTTAGGTGGTCAGTCACCTGACTGGATCATCGTTTGGGGCTTTCTTCCTCTTGTTCTTTTACCGTCTACTTTTCCCGTTATTAAGAGTTTTTCCAGATTGTCGGCGCCTCTTCTAGCAATGTGGCCAAAATTTTGCAGAGTAAAGCAGACGGCAGAAAGTCTCTGTCCCTTGGCAAGTTTGAGCTCTTCGAGCACCAAAACGTTAGTGCGTCGTGCGGTCCAATGAATATTAAGCAAACGATACAGCACATACTAGCATGGTAAATTCATGGCTTTTGTAAAAGTATGTAATTTGATTAAAAAGTCAAATGCTACATAGACTACCATGAGTATTTTGGTCATATAGCTTGAAAAAGCTCTGGACATTTGGAAAGGCTGGTAATCACGGGCAAGAGAAACTGTTGCCGGAGCTCGACACGATGGTCTGACCAGATCTGCATCACACTTCACACCCAAGTGCACGAAGACCTGCATGCCGCGCGCCACCGTAAGTAGACCCAGATAGCAGCATCGCCCGGTCAAAGTGATCCGTGGAGGGGGTCACGACCTTTAGCATTGAGAAGAAAGACGCAAAGTACTTAAAAAATTGAAACTAGATTTAACTTTAATAATACCTATCGAATAATTTATTTCGTTTTTTTTATTTGTTACTTGAATAAATATTATGATCTCACAGATGAAATGATCAGGAACGGGTTCAAGACTCAGCTTTACGCAGTGGAAGTTGGTGCGAGAGGAGTTCCAGCAAAATCTTTGCATCACTTACTGAAAGAATTGGGCCTAAGCAGGTCTGCCGTCAATACATTTATGGAACGATCTTCCAAGACGGCATTAACGGAATCATACAGTATTTGGTTGGGTAGGGAGAGAAGTAGAATAGTGGATGGTGAGCGTATTATGGCGCAATAAAATAAAAAAGGGAGGCCTCCTTTCTTAAACCAGCCTATTGTCGCTCGCAAGCCCGAGACACCATTCTTCTCATCTCTTACCCACACACGATGGACCCGGCACCTGCACGGTGAATCCATGGAATGCTTAGAAATTTGTCTTCTTTCTCTTTTGACTTGAATATCTATTTATTTAATAAGCGGTATTAGTAGTGTTCCCATTGAAATCGTTATTATTATTTTATGTTTTTTTTTTTAATAATTCGATTATCAAACTCTTTGGCCTCGTGGCTCGAATTAGAAAAGCCTTGATCAAATGCCTAATTACCTTAAACGTTTACCTATTGCCTTTGCCAGTAAACTGGCGTAAATTTAAACCTGGTTAGGGAGGTAACGCACATAAATGAGACCTCGACAAGCTTGCTTTTTAACACGTAAGTAGATTTACTCTACCAAAACGTAGATATTTCGACCATAATGTCGTTCGTTACTCGTGCTTAAATTAAATATTACGCCTTGCTTAAATGAATAAAGGAGCAGATTTATTTTTAGCTATTATATTTAGCTCGTCGTTGTGTCTAACGTACAAAATGAGAAATGTCACAAATGTCATATTGTTTTTTGTGTTTTAAACCAAGATTCGAACCGTACTTCTGCATTTAAATCTATGGTTTTAATCGATTTTCTTCTACTGTATTAAAATAAGCGTTTGTCTTATTAAATTCATCAAACAGTGAGCAGGACAAATTTGCTAAAATCACTTTGGAAAAATACATCTCTATTCACTCATGTAAATAAAGACCACGCAATTATCTGTCACGCGTTTCTAATTACTGTGTTACTGCTCGTGTCTTATCGCGGTTTGGCCTAATGAGTGACGAGACGAAAGACGCATGATGTAGGAGTTGTTAAAGGTTTGATTCTTAACTCAGTGACAAACTATACGCGACAGTTTAGCGAAAAGTCGTCGTCTCCACTATCTCAAATAATAATAATATCAATAATAATAATAAATTCGTTTTTTACAATAAGTTAAAATAAATACAAATGTTACATTTACATTACATAATTAAACAACATTCTAACTTATATTTGTTATATTTAAATTAGGTTTTGCCTAAGCCGGCATAGTGTTAGAGACTGATGTCTGTCAGTCATTAGTGTTTGATTCCAATTGCTAACATTCATGGACCTTGCGCGCCACTTACTATCAGGTAGTATAAAAAAATAATAATAGTCGCAAGTCGCAAGAAGTGTCGCAGTATTGAGAAGTCTACCAAATTTAGGGGATTTATTCCGTTAATTTGGTTTTCTATCACAACAGCTGATCGTATTGATAACTTATCCAAATTGGAAATCAAAGTTTGATATAAATAAAAATATTTTTATAAGCTATTTTTGGATATCAAATTATATTAAGTTATCAATATTTTTTAAGGGAAGGTTTGTCAGCATCAGACCCTCGCTGCATTGCGAGTGTAGGCCAAAATCTTCAGAAATATGTTTAAGATTAGAGTACTCTTGGGGCTGTAATGATGAAAATGAAAGTGGGTAATGTTTAATTAAGATAAAAAAAATGGTGACAAAGACCTTATTGTCTTATCAAAATTGTGTAAGTAATTTAATTTAAGTATTGTAGTTCGCTCCACTTTTATTTAACTGTACGACGTTAAAGGACGTTTCTTTTGTATCCATAAAAAAAAAAAAAATTAATACAATGGTCGCCAAAGAAGTTTACCACGTATATGAGTACTTAAAAAAAATACAATCCCAAGCTGCTAATCGATTTAAATTGCCTCAGGATAAAATCAATATAGGACATGCTATATTGCAAGCATTTGATGAAAATCCGGATCGACTATGTCAGGTATAATTTAATATATATAAATAAAAAATTTTTAGACATGTTAAAAAATTATCAGCTTTTCTGTAACCGGCCGTTCATCATCATGTCTTCTGTGCCTCTTCACTTATATAGGAAGCATTGCTCACCATTTCACACGATCTTCAGCCTCCCTTATTTATCTCCCACCAGCGACCTTCCTCAGGTCATCCAGGGGGGGTAATCTCACTCTGCGTCTTCCAGTATACGTGGTCCCCACTCTAGAACCCGTCTACTCCATCGCTCCATCAGTCCTGTCCAACTGTCCAGTCTATTACGAGTACAATTTCAGTTTGCTATTTTTTTGTTTTTAATGTCGGTAACTGATTCTCTGACGGATGTCAACGTTTTGGACTGTATCCGAAATGCCGAGCATAGCTTTCTCCATTGGCCATTTTCTTACCATGATACTAAGACATCACCCGTATCATCATCATTCATCATCAGCCTGTGTCTCTTCACTGCTGGATGTAGGCCTCCCCCAAAGCTCACCACTTCACACGATCTTCTGCCACCCTCATCCATCCCCCACCAGCGACCTTCCTCAGGTCATCTGTCCATCTGGCGGGGGGTCGTCCAACTCTGCGTCTTCCAGTACGTGGTCTCTACTCCAGAACCCGTGTACTCCATCGTTCATCGGTTCTGCGGCATATGTGTCCAGCCCATTGCCACTTCAGCTTGCTAATTTTGAAAGCTATTGTTTCTGCACCATACGACATTACTGGAAGAACGCACTGGTTGAAAACTTTTGTCTTCAAACACTGGTATGTTCGATAGGAAGATGTGACGTAGCTTCCCGATTGCAAAACTGCATATTGTATTACTCTTGCTCCCAAATGTCATTATAACTTTGTTACTAGTGTTCGTGTATTTCAGAACACTGTAAAATGTTCTACAGAAGAGATAAAATAAATACACAGATTCCCAGTAGTTCCCTTTCCAATGCTCAACTTTACTCAAACACCGTTTTTATAATTAGTTTTTGTTTCCAACGTACTGTAATACGAGTTAATTTATAAAAGTAATACAATATTTTTTTACCGGTATTTTAATGATCCGACATCATATGGCCTCATTTAGAAACATCATAGGCACGCTCTAAAAATATAATTTAATAAAAAAACCATATTACAAAAATTATCAACAAATAAATTAGTATGTTTGTTAGTCTGTCCTTTACGCATATATTACTGGACCAATTTTAGTAATAATAATTAATAATTACAATTCTTTATTTCGTTACAAAACCATATCGTGATAGTAACAATAATAACTTAAAGAAAATCTAAGATTTAAAAACTAATTTATTATTTAACACAATATAAACATCTAATTTCTCATAGGTTTAAAGAGTAATGATAATGATGAGGTTTTTAAGAATTTAATTTGTTTCAGGTCGATTGTCAAACCGGAGAAAAACAGGACAACAAATATGTATCCAACCGCGTACAAGAAGTATCGAAAAGCCTTTACGAAGCAGGATTAAGACCTGGTGACATAATCCTGGTAAATGCTCCTAATTGTCTGGAGACTTGTATACCAATTTTCGCCGGATTATTAAACGGACTTGCAATTCTACCCATAGATTTTATGTCTACAAGCGAAGAGAATCTTTATTATCTATCACTAGTAAACCCTAAAGCTGTATTTTGTTGCAAAGAAAATGAAGACAAAGTAAAAAAAAGCGTTAAAAGCATCAACGTAACACCTTATATAGTAGTGTTAGATAGCCAAGAGAATAATATAGATAGCTTTACTGAAATCTATAAAAATGACGAAGTAGAATATAGTGTGCCGGAATTTGATCTTTCAACACCAGCTATATTAATCTGCACCAGCGGTACAACGGGTAAACCAAAAGTTGCAATCATTACACATCAAAATATTTGGTGTTCTTTCCCTTATAATTTTAGTTTCTTTAAGAAATTCCCTGTATCTACACAGTCGCTATTTTTTACGTCTTCCGTTCAATGGATTTCAGGCATGTATCTTTATCTTGGTTCAGCAATTTTTGGATTCATTAGAATTCAAACAAGTGTACAAATTACTACAAAAGTCTTATCTGAAGTCTTTAATAACTATAAACCGACATTCATACTAACAAACACTGTGAAGTTAACTGAGATATTTGATAATTGTGATTTAGGTTGTCTGGAATTTCTTTTTATTGGTGGATCAGCACTTAATAAAGAATTAGAGGTTAAATTCAAAAATCGTTATCCTAATGTTTTGTACACCAAAGGTTATGGAATGACAGAACTATTTCAGTTAATTTTTAAGGCTGAAACAGCTGGTCCTCTGGGAAGTATCGGCAAACCATTTACAGACCGTTACCAATATAGAATAGTGAACCCAGAGAACGGAATGGAAATAACAAAACCACACGAAATCGGCGAACTGCACGTAAAGGACGCTTGCAAATTTGTCGGCTACTACAAAAATGATGAAGAGACAAAGAAACTTTTTACTAATGATGGTTACTTAAAAACAGGGGATTTAGTTTACAGAGACGAAGAGAATTACTATTTCGTTGTAGATAGATTAAAGATGACTTTGAAATATATGGGATTTCACGTTTATCCTCAGGAAATTGAGGATGTGTTGCGTCGTCATGATGGAGTTTCTCAAGCTGTAGTCACTGGTATACCAGGGGAAGGTGGTGATCTCCCAGTAGCACTTATAGTCAAATCCAAAGACGTCGTAACAGCAAAAGAATTAATAAAATTAGTAGATGGATCTTTGTCGGATTATAAAAGGTTAAGAGGTGGAGTGGTCTTCTTAAAAGAATTACCTTTAACTGTAACTCACAAGTTGGACAAGAACAAAATTAAAGAAATGGCTCAGAATATGAAACGTGAATTTAAATAGTAATTTCTATCATCTTTTTATGTGGTAAAATATAATAAATTTAAAAGTATTTAAAATGAGAAATGTACAAATATTTTATTAAATAATAATTTAATTCATTCATTCATTTTTCATCATTACAGCCCCTAGAACCCAGCGGCCTAGACCTCCACTGCTGGAGATGGGCCTTTCAGAACATATATCTGGAGAATTTGGCCTACACTCGCCACAATGGCCAGACAGCTTGGCGAGGAATTAAATTTATATATACGTATATATATATATATTAAATTTAATTTTAAATAATTAAAATTAATTTAATTTATTTATTTAAATTAATAACTAGATATATTATTTTGTCCCCATCAGTCCTATTCTGTTACTTAAGCGCAAACGTTATTTAATGAAATCCGTTAACTATATATATTAAAGTTGACATTTGCACGGCCGCTGTCAAGGTTAAGCGCTTATAGAGTTGAGAACTGAATAATATTTTGTAACTATGACTCAGGCTCTGGCGTAAATAACAAAATCCACTAATAACGTTTGCGACTAAGTAAATGGTCGTCGATGAAATACATGGACTTAACCGCTAGAACACGGAGGCTTAGTTGTAAATATGGTTAAATTTAATCTTATTTAATAAAGATTCCATTTCTGTCAACAACTTGGTTTGTATATTAAAAAATAGGACATGTATCGATTGAATGATGAACTAATAGCATATTGGAATGCATCGAGTAGGAATGGCGACAGCTTGCCGTCACATCATAAAGGAAAGCAATAAACAGATGCAATAAACTTTAAGCACCAGTAAATAGAATTTGTGATTAAATTTCCTTCAAGGAACATTTACTGATTAGTATGGAAACGCAAGTTTTTATATCAAATCTATAAATAGGATTAATAAGTGCAATAGTTATACAAATATATTTTTATTTAATAAGTTTACAAATAAATTAAACTATTTAGAGAAATTAAAAAATAATACACATATAAAAAAGACTAAACTATAAATAAAATATTTTCCCATGATTTTTGGTAATCTAACAGTTGCGATTAAAAATACAGAATATGGTAAAGTCAATAAGCAAGATACCCAACTTATTTGTTTTGCATTCAATAACCTTGTTCTGAACAAACATTGTATTCAAGTTATTACAATTTTCATACGTATTCGAGTATTGCAGAATTCAAATATGCAGTAAACATTGGATATACACTGTTTATTAACTTGCTGTGTATATCTGATGAGAATGAGAATTTATTTGAAGCAAGATACGAAAATATTCAAATAAAATAGATTAAAAAATAAAAATACCTATAAAATTATAACTATTCTACAAAATAAACTAAGGGCTTACCACCTGTGGGGTAAGGCAGAGGGCACAATCGACCAAAAACTAGTCGTCTAAGAAATGTCAAAATCTTGGGCTTTCCGCCTTTTGGGCTTTTCGGCATTTCTGACAGACATAATCGATCTTAGACGATTCGTTTTCTGACGACAATCTCACTCCGCTGGTATCGTCTAAAACGATCGCTGCATTTTCTCGTAGAATAATAATTATAATATTTTGTTTAAGGTTGTTATGGCGTTTGGGGTCGCCACACTCTTAATAGATTCAGCTCTTTTACGAATTTATGAGTATCAAGAGAATATACTCCCATTAGATATTTCATTACAGCCTCTAGAACATAGCGTCCTAGACCTCCACTGCTGGAGATGGACCTTCCAGAACATATATCTGGAGAATTTGGCCTACAATCGCCACGCTGGCCAGACGGCTTGGCGAGGATATGATGTAATTGTTCAATAAGAATTTATTAACGATTCCACAAGTTGGTATTAGTGGCACCGGGACCGACGGCTTAACGTGCTCTCCGAGGCACGGGAACGGTGGTGTTGTAAATGTATGACAAATGTACGTAAGAAAGTGTATTTCTCATTGGTACATGGCGGATGGGTTTGAACCGACCTTTGTAGGTTACCACAGTTAATAGAAACTTGACTTTTATTAGGATGTAGGGTTGTATTTTTTCGCGCTTATCTGATGGTAAACCACCCACTAACTACTGACATCAGTCTTTACCACTATACTAGCCTATTAAGAAACTTTTTGACATTTGGTTTAAAGGACATAACTTAAAGGTAGAACACGCAACGTGGTGTAGTTTGTAAGCCAGTAAGTCAGCAAGTCTTGTTTTATGCGGTGTTATTTTTATATGACTATCACCATGGCAAGCTTATAATATTAGTTCTCCTAGAAAGAAAAAAATGGCATTTGACATTGCAAATGGTACATATCAACAAGAACAACAAATAGGTAATGGTTGCAAATTGCCCAGTGTGCCAGGGCGGGGAAGTATTCACCGTTCGTGCCGATAAACCCAGTGAAGTGTAGACACAAGTTTCTCATAAATGTCTGACTCCAGTTGCTAACAACACTAACGTGCGCCACTTACCATCAGGTGGACCCAAGGTCACATGTCGTACAGTTATTTAAAAAAAAACACATCTGGTCGAAGCTGAATCACTGCGATTCAAGAGTTTTAGATACTAAAGTGTCGTCCACTATCCTAATCGTCCGCTTTTGCAGGATATTTGATATCAAGTTCGATTTCTGGCCAGGACATTTTTTTTATTTTTTATATTAATAATTAAAAAGAGTTACTATGACCTTAAGGAGGCATTGCTGGATAACATAGCATAGAAAAGCTATATATACTTAGTCATAAATAAAATTAGATCATAAGCTGACACGGCCCTTTTACAGCCACGATTTTAACTTATTTTCATTTTATTTTTATTACTAATATTATTATTTATTTAGTATGTAAATTGACACAGCTTCCTTACAGCCACGAATTAAGTTCTTATTATTATTATAAATAATATTATGACATTTATATTTTTATGAATTTAATTTTAATTTGACTCGGCCACTGTACAACCACGAAATTAATTTAAGTTAATTTGATTTTATTATAATTAGACATTATATTATAATTATTTTAGAATATAAGTTGACACGGCCTCTATACAGCCACGAAATTGTTATTGTATATTTTTTTTATATAATTTGACATAAAATTATCATTATTTAGATTATAAGTTAACACGGCCTTTATAAAGCCACAAATTTAGGTTCAGCTGCAGTACTTGTTTATGGCACCAATGTCAGTTACTTATTTCGGTCCATCCATAATTTAATTTTTAATTAATTTAAATAATATTGTATTTTAATTGTAAAAATTGACAATATCCGAGTGTTACCTGTGAACCAAATGGAAATAAATAATTTGAATTTGAATTTGACACAATATATATATATATTTTTCTGGTATATCTCGATTTTTTACACTAGAGACATCGACGAGCTTGCCATTTGTTATTATGGGCCTTTTTATTAAATATATTTGATTAGATTCCTTTTTCGTATACGAGTACAAAATGATTAAATCAACACATTAGTATTTACACTCAAACGTTTGTCGATCCCAATGTATCCAATTTTAAAATAAAGCGGACGAAAGCAGAATTAGAAAAGGGATAATTACATCGGCCGTAGGTAACTTAATTTGTATACGCTTTATTTGTGCGAGTATTGACTTAAGTTTCATACCTGCGCACAGACATGCTACATACGCTTCACTTTTTACGAAATCCTGAAAAGGAGAAGATACGACACGCGCTATATTGTTTATTACAAAATGCAGAACTGATGGATTACACGCAAAACCAAACTCACAGTTGCATTTATTGATGTTCTAACGATTTTGCATCCCTCTCACTCGCACAATCCAATATATTAAAAGATTATTCAAGTCTTAGTGTACTTTTGAGAAATCTAGTCTATTAAATTACTAGGGAATAAAATGACGGACATTTTGGAGATTAAATACAAGCCTACCTAGACCCTTGGCGCCGCATTAGACTGGAAAATTCTCATGGATACATTTGAACATCATTATAGGATTCTAGATGAACTAGCTGTATCAGCCTATAGGCCAGACAGACATCTTGAAAAAAGTTATCCATATTAAACTTGCCGTTCCGTGGGAATCAAATATTCCAAAAGACCACAACATGAAGTCGAATAAATGGGTTCAAGACTCAGCTTTACGCAGTGGAAGTTGGTGCGAGAGGATTTCCAGCAAAATCTTTGCATCACTTACTAAAAGAATTGGGCCTAAGCAGGTCTGCCGTCGATACATTTATTGAACGAGCTTCCAAGACTGTATTAACGGAATCATATAGTATTTGGTTGGGTAGGGAGAGGAGTAGAATGGTGGATGGTGTGCGTATTATCACGCAATAAAATAATAAAATCCTTTTTTAAACCAGCCTATTGCCGGTCGCAAGCCCGAGACACCATTCTTCTCATCTCTTACGATAGAGTAAGTAAGTCCTTGCCAATCTCGCAGTTAAATTATTTTGGGCATAACTAGTGCGCACTAGAGGTACATTAAAAATATTTTTTGCATTTCGTGTCTTTTTGACGTTAGCCTTTAGAGATATCAAGGCGAGTGAATCGGTATTATTAGTTGTAAACTTGGACCTAAAAAGATATAAATGTTACCAAATTTTTTTTAAGGTAAAATATTTGAATATATTATATGGTATAGAACACTATTTAAGAAACTGGTCTATGCGCACTATTTAAATTTACCATAAGCTCAATACACTCTCTGCTATATTTATTTCTCTCATTATAGTCATCATATAGTAGGTATATTATATTTATGTATATTCATAGAACGTATGTATGTAGTTTTATTTGTATGTATTTGTGTATGTATTAGTATGTAAATAAGTATTTATTCACTAGTATATATTGAAGTCTAATATTTTTCTATTAGTTTTGATAGCACCTGCCTTATCTCGTCGTAACTGCTTTAGTTGTCCCAAAGGTTTGACCAGTATAGAATGTCTAGCGGCATTAGTACTTTGTGCAATAAAGTTTATAATAAATAAATAAATATAATGCAACAGAAATGCAAAAGTGTTATACCCTCTTAATAATAAAATTTTTTTATACAACCGGTGACGCTTTTAAACGATAGTTCTGTACAATTTAGTCGAAAACAAATTAATTACAAGAGACTAAAACCGGATGTTTGAAAAGCTTTTCTTAGAACCTGGAGCTTTAATTAAATCTCTAAAATTGGCCATTATCACCGGCTTTCCAAATATATTAAGGTTTTGACAAATTTCGAATCAATTTTTTTTTTTTTTTTTATATTATGGGCAGCAGTCTCGACATATAACGATCGCTAACTTTTATTTTAAACGATTTAAGGTGGCCATTGACGAGCCTTCCAACAGACCAAATCGCGTGGACACTTACAAAATTTGCTTACGATAATCGAAAACGTATATGGTATTTTAAATGACGCTATAGCGATCTCTTAAGACTGCCGGCCCTGGAACACAGTCTGTTTAATCATCGGACTAGTCCAGGAAATTCATTTCAATGAATATTTTTACCCGCAAAGAAGGATTATGTCTTTATCAAAATCAATTAAAATCAAAATAATTTATTTCCATTGGTTCTCTCAAAACAACTTGGATACAGTCAGAACTAATTAAATCAATACAATTTTTAAAACATATGTACTAAACAAAGTGATAATAATGGTTGGACCGTAAACAGGCAATAATCCATATTTATGTATGCTATGCACAACATTATTGCTACAAGAAAGTAAAACTAACTAACTTAGAAACTACTTAAATAAGATCGTGGCTGTAAAGAGGCCGTGTCAGTTTACATTCTAAATACTTAATAATTATGATGTATAGAAGATATATACATATGTCAGATAATTTATAAATGTATAAAACAAAAAAAAAAAAAAATAATAAAAAAAGACATCATCTTATTATTATTTTTAATAATGATATGTCAATTAAACATAAATTCATAGCTGTAAATGGGCCGTGTCATCTTATATTCTAATAGCATTAATGTTAATTAATATTCGTGGCTGTAAAATGGCCGTGTCACCTTACAATCTAAATAAAACATTCTATGTCAAGTAAGTAAACTTAAATTTCAGCCTATGTATGTATGTATGTTTGTTCCTTTGTGGCACACTGATGACCAAACCGCGTGGACCGATTTAGATTATTCTCACGTCAATCGATTGTCACTGAAGATATGACATTAATTAAATTTCAGTAAAGCAACAATGCGGTGGTGGCTCGGTTGTAAGAACGCGTACCTTAAATCCTACAAAGGTCGGTTCAAACCCACCCGACATGTACGAAATACACTTTTCTTACGTACATTTGTCATAGATTTACAACACCACCGTTCTCGTGCCTGGCGGTCCCGGTTCCACTAATGCCAACTTGTGGAATCGTTAATAAATTGTCATAAATATTGACATCATATCCTCGCCAAGCCGTCTGGCTCATCTCCAGCACTGGAGGTCTAGGACGCTGTGTTCTAGGGGCTGTAATGAAAAAAGCAACAACCAGAAGCCAGATTGTGGAATAAGTCTATAATGATTTAAAGCTGGTTAGCAACCACCAGGGGCTATTCCACTACTAAATTACTTATATAAAAAATTTTTTTTTTTACAAATTTCTTAAAATTGGTCTCTTATGTAAATATCGCAAAACAATAAATACTGTTCAAATATGTCAAAACTTCCCGCCTAAACTCTTATTTTGGTAAAATTATTTTTTTCTGTTTGTCATAACGTCTACTTTACACAACAAAGTATAAGACGCTAAACCCCTATTTCTCTTATTCGCTAAACTTTTATAAGTCTGACAAGGGCTTACACGGTTTTTAAATATTTTTCGGGCTTTTTAATAGGTTAGTGTTGTTCATAGACATACACAAAGGATTGTCCAAAAGATAATTAAGTAATTGTAATAAAATATAAGCTGTAGCCATTAATATGTCATTTTAATATAATTTTATTTATATTAAAAAAAATAGCTGGTTCGTACCTCGCTCAGAATTATCATAGCGGTTCAGCGAGGAAATACGGCCTGCGTTCTTGCCACCATACGCGTGGACACGATTTTATTTAAATTTTGTTTTGCAAAATCGTTGTTTTTTAGTTGTTTATATTTAATTATTTTTAGGTATATTTTTTTATTATTATATTAGCGTAGAATCTCACTTTAAAAGCAATAAATAAAATCGTGTATATTCGCCGTGCACGTCAGCATGGACGCATCAGGTGTGACCGGGTCTTAAATTATTTTGTGAGACCAGCTCGTTATATTTGTCTGTGGTATTGTTTTGTCCATTCACAGGTCCATTAGCGATGTGTACTTTGGCGTGGTAAGTACCAAGTTTCAGAGGTTTGGCAATTACGTAACGTCTTATGATGCGTATAATACAAAATACTTAATAAAAATCTAAATTTATTTAATCCATTTAATATGCTATTAATTGACAGTCGGAACCCATTGTTGGAAAGATATGAGCCTGTATCGGTTTTTAATGGGTTCGGACTGTTAAAGTCGTTATGTAATAAAATATATTTAAAAAAGTCAATCATGTAGTTAAGCGGTTATCTAACTTTTTGGCGACGGAGCCCTTGGACATGTTTTTATTTATTTATTCAGTTTTAATTCAGGCTCAGTATTTACGCAGTCGGTTTTTTTATTTTTATATATGTACATTTATCATAAATTTACAACAACACTGTTCTCTAAGTCATAACTAAAAATTGTCCTTGCAATCTGAAATTTACAAACCAAATCTACATTATTAAGTGAATCAATTTACTAAATTACACAGTGTTCATATTTTCTGATCATTTATTCATGCTATGAAGAGCGGAATCCTAAAATATGACTATACTTTCAAATGTATTCAATTTCAATTGAATATTTCAGATATGTAAAGTTTTGCATAAAACGATATCGGAAAGTAATTGAATATCTATAAACAAGTATTTTTATTAGTTTACGTCTGAAGTTTTATTTTATAGAGAAATAAAATATAGGGTCAAACTGAAAGTTCTTAGAAAATCTAAAACTGAGCAAATTAGTAAGTTATTAGTTTTGTTATTATTTAATTCATCACATCCCCTAGAACAATGAATATAGTAATAGTAATAGAAGAATGTTATTAGATTATAAGCTGACACGGCCTTTTTACAGCCACGAATTAAATTGTTAGTATCTAGTCATGGATACAAAATCCTCGCTTAAGGCAACAATGTTTTATTTATTACAAATTGTATTGCTGTTAGATTCGGTCAAGCCAAGCTTGTATTGTATAAAAATATATGTATTGACAATATCCAAGTGTTGTGTACTAACCTAAGGAAATAAATGATTTGATTTTATTTAAACACAGAGTTATATACCTCCACTGTTGGAGATGGGGCCTTCCAGGAAATTCTCGAGAATCGGGCTTACACTTGCCACGCTGGCCAGATGGGTTGGCGAGGTTTTGATGTCATTTTTTAATGACAATTTAGGTCACATGTTGGTATTAGTGCAACCGGGACCGACAGCTTAACGTGCTTTCCGAAGCACGATTAACAGTGGTGTTGTAAACAAATGACAATTGTGCTTAAGAAAAGTGTATTTCCAACATGCCAGAGTTAACATTTATTTATCCACTCAATCTGCGAACCAAAACCAACCAGAAACGCGCAAGTGCATCCCCCCGTCACAACTCTGTTCATATAGACAAATAAAAAATGAAGACAACACACAAACACCCCCAAGCCAACTTCAGTCCACAGATAGATGCACGTATAAGTCCTTTTTGAGGCTAGATTTAGAAGCCAGATTTAGAATTTAGAAATTAATATTATACGGGTAACTAACTAACTCACCTTTTCGTAAAATATCATCTACATAAGCTAGTGTCGGATTAATTAAAATGAAAATTAACGTCATAATCATTGGCTCTATTCTTAGCCAATTCGAAATTGTCAGATTTTAAATCGATTTGGTATAAGTTATGTCATAAAACAGAATCTTCAGGGGCGGTAACTCAATCCTTCCTTATTGGCATATGTTTACTTAAAAACAGAAATTTCTATGGGAATGCGGTCACTTAAATAAACAAATGCCAATAAACCTTCGTGTGTTTAAGTCGCGGATCCATATCCGTAATATTATTGCTCTTCTGTATCTAACCGTGGATCTACGTCCAAACCAAATAGACTTCGTTAACTGTATTTTATTATGTTCTCTACAAGTTTATGCCTAATTTTATTTGCATTGAAAGTTCACTAAATAAATCTATCTCGGAAAGCTATCAGTCGATGATTTTATTTTAATTTTATTGCAATTAGGCAAAGCTTTTTGTAGATGTCGCTGGCGGCAATGGTACCTTGTTTTACAACTATGTCGCATCATTTTTTAAATGTTTTTGTAGTTTTTTATTTTTATAACAGAAAAATGAATTTTAAATTAACGTTACCTACCTTAAAAAACGAATTAGGAGAGCCTACACCGTCTTTAAAAAGAAAACAGGTTTTATTAAAAGAAGGGCAATTTTGAGATCACCATATCTTTGATTTCGCTTAGAAATCTCCATTTGTACATAAAAAAACTGCTTTTTTATTATTTTTTTTATAATAAAAATGCGCCATCTATCGTGATAAAAAGTTAGTGACACACCCCATTGGTCAATTAGTATAAAATTAATAAACGTCTTACACACGACACACAAAAAAAATAGTTACTGACTTATTAATACCGCGTGAGTTTGTATGCTCCACAGACAAACATGTTAGTCTATTGATAGAAACAATCAACTTTTCCTAAGTTAAGTGTCAAAAATGACAAAAAGAAATTGGCTTCTCCATTGCCATCATCCTGTGCCTCTCCACTGCTGGATGTAGGCTAAGACTCGCCATTTCAGACGATCTCCTACCGCCCTCATCCATCCCCCATCAGCGAACATCCTCAGGCAATCAGTGTCAATCTAGCGGGGAGGTCGAATTTCTATATGAATTCACAATTTTAGAATTAACTGACTATCGGTTATATAGTATGGAGATCTCAAAAAAAAAAGTGATTTC
Organism: Tinea semifulvella; assembly: GCA_910589645.1. Lineage (NCBI taxonomy): Eukaryota > Metazoa > Arthropoda > Insecta > Lepidoptera > Tineidae > Tinea > Tinea semifulvella. The sequence continues at coordinate 11,163,732 of OU342592.1, read as the reverse complement.
CGTCATAAAACTTCTTAGAAAAAGTTGTTTCTATCAATAGAATAATATATTAGCCTAAAGTAAGAGTATTCAAAGTCAACCCGTATGTGAGTTGAATGTATTATGCTAATTCAAATATTGATACTTCAATTTCAAATCGAGTTTCGATCGTATTCAAGAATAGCTACTCATCTAGTTTTATTGAAGCTAAAATCTCTTTTGTTTGTAACGTGATTAAATTTTGGGCGGTCGTTACGTGACGAAACAAGTACATGCCCGGTGCTTCATCAACATGCCTAATTATGCTTTGTATGAGAATACTACTTGAATTTTAATCACTTTTCTGTATGAAGAAGTTGAATTGTCCTTCTGATTAATTTAGTCGGTTTTCCGAGCTCCCTTATAGCTGTCACTTGCAATTATCACGTCAAAATACTGAAGACAAAGGAAGTTAGGAAATCGTAGATTTTATGTCATGATAGGCCTTCTAGGCGGTGTAGATCTGTAGTAAAGGTTTTTAAGATAAAATACGCTTCTGTGCAGACAAAAAACGGTCAACAACACAATGTATTAGAAAGAATTGGGCAATAAGCAATTCATGGAGCGAGCTTCCAAGTGGGTATTAACAGAAGCATACATTATTTGGTTGGGTAGGAAGAGAATCAGAATGGTGGATGGTGAGGATCAAAGAATATTATTACCTACAGTTCATCTTTTAATATTGACAATCGTACAATGCTTGTTATTATCTAACCACACAAACTTGGTTGATGACAATATGTAATGTTTCAGAATGGTGGATGGTGAGAATCCAACAATAAAATCAATAATTAATCTTTTAATATTGACAATCGTACAATGCTTGTTATTATCTAACCAAACACAAACATGGTTGATGACAACATGCAATGTTTCAGAATGGTGGATGGTAAGAATCCAATAATATTACCTACAGTTTATCTTTTAACATTGACAATCGTACAATGCTTGTTATTATCTAACCAAACACAAACTTGGTTGATGACAACATGCAATGTTTCAGAATGGTGGATGGTGAGAATCCAAAAATATTACCTACAGTTTATCTTTTAATATTGACAATCGTACAATGCTTGTTATTATCTAACTAAACACAAACTTGGTTGATGACAACATGCAATGTTTCAGAATGGTGGATGGTGAGAATCCAAAAATATTACCTACAGTTTATCTTTTAATATTGACAATCGTACAATGCTTGTTATTATCTAACTAAACATAAACTTGGTTGATGACAACATGCAATGTTTCATAATCTAGATTGCAGTGACTACCGGTTCCGGTAAAAACTTGGAAACAAATCTCTGTAGCAATTTCCGAAGACCTTTTAAAGTTTTGATTCAATTTTCTCTTGTTATTCATGAATTTTCCTCACCGTACTTTATGCTGTATATTGAGAAAAATCTTTGTAAAGTGTAATATTTCATGTAATTGAATATAGTCGGTTAATCGATAGATTTTAAGTACTACGCTGATAAAATTAGTCTTTACGAGTACAATGCCGTTAAACTAACTCGTGTAAACCTATTGATTGTGCTACTGTATTGGAAGACTAAACGGAAATAGTAATCTATTAGCAGACTAGCAGACTAGCAGTTTATCAGATTCTAATGAGAAAGGGCAGTAGACTAATTTGGCGATTTAAGGTGGTCATTGACGCGCCTTCGATCACTTTCTATAATTAGTTTATGATTGTCGAAAACGTATACCAATTGTTTTTTAAACGACACCACAGCCTTGAATGATCCCTACGTCAGTAAGATAATCTTATTGAAACTGGCGAACGCTAAATGCGATTATTGATTATCAGTCTGCTGAATAATTGGACGCACGTTCAATAAAACGGCGTGCGTTTGGATGTATATTGAGTGCCTACCTTAAGTCATAAAAATGTCAAAATCTTATCGAATTTATCTGTAAAATTAGCGATTATCGCAAACTATTTTGCTACAGCCTGCAAAGTTATCAAATATTATCGATACAGTTTTACCGTGTGACAGCAGCAGATTAACATTTAGCATTTGCTTCTATGTATAATGTGTTGCAAGGGAATAAATATCATCACGACCGTTTCCCTTTCGGGGTGGTCAGAAACCACGCTTATAAAGAACCGGATTCACATTTAGCCAAATTTACTATAGGCCAATCATGACAAGTGGCAAGCTCGTCGATGTCTCTAGCATACCAAACTCGAGAAATATCAATTATTTGCTATATATTAAATTAATGTATTTAATATATAAAAAAAAAACAAGGAAAACATATTTATTAACTAAATTATTTTATGTATATTAATTAAGTGATATTTTATAAATTTATTCTTTTAAAAGTAATGTATTAATTCTGGAGAATTCGTTGAAATAATAATATCACATTAGTAATAAAGATCCTGCTGTGAAACAAACTTCGAAATATTCTGCAAATGTCATCGGCAAATTAATGGTGAAAACCAATATTTTTATCTGTAATATGCTCCTGATCTAAGGTCTGGGCACACTGGATACATACAGGTACTTTTGCTCGTCAAGTGCTCCTTTTTTTTTTGAAAAAATAATATGTGCTGTGCTTTTTTATTTTCTTCAATATTTATTTTTATTTAAGTGCTGTGCTGTGTCATATATTCTCTGGTGTAATGCTGGCGTGTTTTTATAGTTTGTATTAATAGTGTTTATTTATTTTTTGTTATTATTTAATTTTTCGTTAAGTATAGGTAAAGTCATTTATTTTGAATTTTGTATGGTTATTAGGATATATTTTTATTTTATATATGAAATGCAAGAGCTCCAAAGCTGGTATGGTGCACACTGATGGAGGGGGATTCTGTAACCACATCGCAAGTTAATCTTTTACAGTGTCCTAAATGTTCCCAGGCTCGTTTTTTCAAGGGGAAAAAAGGTCTAAATATTCACCTTGGTCGTGCGCACAAGGAGAATCTAAGCGCGAGCTGCCCCCTAACTAGCGCTCCAACAAGTAATAACCCAAATTTTTCTATCCCTTTTTACAAACTGTTAAGTAACCTTAAACATTCGACTCCAATTTTAAAGCGAATTCCTAGAGGTGCTAGAATCGCAGTAGCCAATGCGCTATCTAATTCCATTAGACGCACGGTAAACGAAAACTCCATAGAAGCCTGGGAACAGCTACTCACATTTCCTTACAGAATTCTTCATGCAAAAAAAGAAACTAATTCTACCGCAAAGTTAACTTTAACCACTCAAATAAAACAAAATTGTAATAGTCCCCATAATATTCAAAATTTAGATTTACACAATGTTAAAAACTTGAAGAAGTCAAATTTTAATGTCTATAAGCAGGTTGAATCTAAAGTCAGTGAGGGAGACCTGAAGGGTGCTGCGGGGCTTTTATTTTCGAGTGATGTGATCGCTCCAGATACCCCTGACACCGTAGCAGCTCTCGCCAGCAAACATCCATCTCCTCTAATAAATGATCTTCTTCCCGATCCTCCATCTACCTCAGACCTCACCCTTCAAGTTACGTCAGATCAAATCTACCAGGCTATTTTATCCTTTAGAAGTGGTTCAGCTGGAGGATTAGATGCACTTACACCTCAACATTTAAAGGATCTCCTATGTTTTTCAGTTGGAGATACTGGTGAAAAACTCTTGGAAGATTTAACGGCCTTGGCAAATCTTATGTTGGCCGGTAAAGTCAACGTAGAAATTACGGACATACTATACGGTGCTAACCTTTGTGCTCTATTAAAAAAAGATGGCGGAATCAGACCCATAGCTATCGGCACTACCTACCGTCGCTTAGTAGCCAAAATTGCTGCTAAGAAAATTTCAGAATACCTCAAATCTTTTTTTCAACCCTTTCAGCTTGGCTTCGGTTCTAAAGGAGGCTGTGAAGCTATTGTCCATTCCCTACGTACCTTTTTATTAAATAACGGCGGTGAGGTTTTATTAAAGGTCGACATAAAAAATGCCTTCAACTCTGTAGACAGAAATGCCATGCTGACAGAAGTTAAATCACATATACCTTCTGTTTTCAATTTTTTGTGGCAATGCTACAGCTCCCCGTCTAAGTTACTATATAAAAATCATTTAATCTCTTCTTCAGTTGGCTGTCAACAGGGTGACCCTCTCGGCCCAGCGATCTTCAGTTTAGCGATCCATTCCATCATTCAAAATTTAAAGTCTAAATTTAATGTCTGGTACCTTGACGACGGAGCTCTGGGAGGAGACATCCATACTGTTTTAGATGACCTTTCCACTCTAATCGACAGCTTCAAAAAAATTGGTCTTAGTCTAAATTTCTCAAAATGCGAAATTTTCGTCTCTGCCCCGGATACACTAAAAATATCAGCTATTGAAAAATTTAATAATATTGCCCCAAATATTAGTGTGTTGGACAAAACGTCGCTCCACATACTAGGCTCTCCGGTGTTCGAAAATTCTTTTCCTTCTTTCATAGATAAAACAATTGCAAAATTTAATCTCTGCTCCGATCGTTTATTAAAAATAAATTCCCATATGGCCTATTACATCATCCGTCATTGCCTTTTTGTCCCAAAATTTACCTATATTCTAAGATGTTGTCACATTTGGAATGTTCCCCACCTTTTGCTTATTTTGGACAACATTGTTAAAAAAACCCTTTCATCCATAATGAACATTTTTTTCGAAGACAGATCCTGGTGCCAGGCATCGTTGCCAATCCGTTTCGGTGGTATAGGTGTCCGACAAATTTCTAGCGTGGCTTTACCGGCTTTCTTATCATCTGTCCATAGCACTGAAAGCCTTATAAACAAAATTTTAGTGAAATGCTTTACCTCATATAATATTTCATATATGGCAGAATCTGTAAGCGCGTGGAAGCTTGCTTGCCCCAATACGTCCGTCCCGACTCTCACTACATCACAGCGCCGGTGGGACGAACCGCTTTGCCGATTGGTACGGGATCAACTTTTAAATACGTCAACCAATATGGCAGAGCGTGCTCGTCTTCTGGCGGTGTCGAAGTGGGAATCGGGACTGTGGCTCCAGGCTCTCCCTTCATCTTTTGTTGGAACTCTTTTCGACAACAAATGTTTCAGCACCATAACCAGCCTACGTCTAGGAGCTCCTTGCACTTTTCCACATCGCTGCCAATGTGGAGACAACGTCGGGGCACTCGGCCACCACGGCCTTTCCTGCAGCAAGAGCACAGGTCGCATCCCAAGGCACGCCTGTCTCAATGACGTCATTCGTCGGGCCCTTGTGTCTGTGGGTTCGCCAGCAATATTAGAACCCAGTGGCATGGCCCGCGACGATGGCAAGCGGCCCGACGGAATGACGTTGGTTCCATGGAGGATAGGTTTGCCTTTAGTGTGGGATGCCACCTGTGTGGACACCCTGGCGCCTTCCCACTTGTCCTTGACTTCTAAGGACCCAGGCGCTGCTGCATTAAAAGCAGAGAACCTCAAGCGGCGGAAATACACTCAGCTTATTGGGAGATGTGTTTTTGCGCCGTTTGGAGTTGAAACTCTCGGGCCGTGGGGACCAAGTGCACACGAAATTTTCAAGGCGTTGTCAAAACAGCTCGTCAACACCTCGGGTGACAAAAGGGCTGGGCAATATTTGGGCCAAAGGATCAGTATTGCCATTCAACGTGGCAATGCTGCCAGTATCCTTGGCACCTTGCCCATTGGCAGCGATTTGGAGCAAATGTATTATTTATAATATTTTTTATTTAGTTTTTTCTTCATTTTAGTTTTTAGTTATATTTTTATTTATTAATTAGGTTTATTTTTATTAATAGTAATTTATGTTTTAAGATGTAAGTTTTTAGTTTAATTAATATGTTATTATTTTTTTAAATCAATGTATTTATTAATATTTTTGTGTCCCGGTTCTGTAGTTGAGTTTTCCAAAGCTTGCTTCTGTAAACTATGGATGCAAAATCGTTAAAAATTATATATACCAGTATAATCACATCAATTTATTTTTGATATTTCTCGTGTTTGATACGCTAGAGACATTGACGAGCTTGATACTTGTCATGATGGGCCTATAGTAAAGATGAATACAGTCGTGATGATAAAAAAATATAATTCATATTATATTTCAAGAAAAGCATTCTTATTACGAACGCCTCATATACAATATGAGGTAAAACCTAAAATTCTTTTTGTACACAAAAAAAAAAACACCGTCGCCACAGAAACGAATGAAATGAAAAACCAAACTAAATGTCAGTCCCCCCTAACTAGAAATAGAACCCGTTACCGCTGCGTCTAAATCGGTTACATTATAAAAAAACTTGTAACTAAGAGGTTCCAACTTTATTACGGACTCTGAAAGCCCCTCTTAGCTTTACGGCAAACAGAAAAATTCATACAAATTTCTTATTAAATGAAGAATGATATATAATCTGTGGACTCAAATCATAATATTACCTCATTTATAAGACGTTTATTTGTTTGTACAAAACATTGGTTTTTGTTGTTTGGACCGCTATCCTTCAATCTGCAGGAAGCGGAATAAACCCTGGCATTTTTTAAATACTATCACGACATGTGACCTTGCTCCCACCTGATGGTAAGTGTCGCGGGAAGTTCATGAATGTTAGCAACTGAAATCGGACACTTATGACTGACATCAGTCCCTAACACTATACCGGCTTGACTGGGCCCGACGGCAATTCAATAATAATAATAATAATATAATTCTTTATTGCACACAAAATATAACATATAAAATAATGTACATAGGCGAGCATAATACCGTCTGGTATTCTCTACCAGCTAACCTTTGGGAGAGTGAGAAATTATTCAATCCCGAAACGTGTGGACATATTTTATGAAAATTATGAACCCAAAATAAGTCTGTAAACTAATCTTTTGATATGCATTCCAATACACATACCATCCAATGGTGGCTGGGTTTTAAGAATATTTCCTTAAAATCCTACAAAGGTCGGGTCAAACCCCCGTACCAATGAGAAAAACCCTTGTACATTTGTCATTGATGACAACACCACCGCTCCCGTGCCTCGGAGAGAACGTTAGGCCGTCAGTCTTGGTTCCACTAATACGAACTTGTGGAATCGTTAATAATTTATCATAAAAAAATTACCAAATCCTCGCCAACTTGTCTGGCCATCGTGGCGAGTGTAAGCTAAATTCTCCAGATATATGTTCTGGAAGGCCCATCTCCAACAGTGGAGATCTAGGACGTTGTGTTCTAGGGGCTGTAATGAATAGTAATTGTGGTTCTTATTGTTGTTGTACTTAAACCAGCTAACTACTTTTCTAAATGTTCTCAGTCAGAAATATCAAAGGAAGTGATTCGAATGTTATTTATCTCTGTTTGTTGTCTTCTTTCTATTTATGTTTATAATAAATAATAAATAAATAAATATTTCCAGACAGCTCACACAGCGCCATCTAGTTTCAGTGGTAAGCTACTAGGCTTGTGTTACGGAAACTAGATGGTTGATAAACTACATATTATACTTTTTTTTTTTTGTAAATATATACATATTTTACATATAAACACCCAGACCGAGACAAATTATACAATGTACAACTTGCACCCGGTGGGAATCGAACCCACAACCTCCCGAGTTCACGGCAACGTTTGTTACCACTAGACCACGGAGGCGGTCATTATGTATCATTACTGTTTTTCTCCAAATAAATAAATTTCTATTGCGAGGGAATCAAGGGCCAGTAGGTAGCTCTAATACGCACGAACTGTTTATCGATTAGAGAACATGAGGTATGTAATTTTAGATAACTCCATGAGTATCAGTTTGATAGCTCGGAAGTGCTAGAGCTTTAGATGTGTACACGTTGACAGGCAATGGGCTACACTATGACCCTCGTCACGCCACTTGGCGTGTACGCCACTCAGTAATATTGGTTTTGATTAGAGACGGTAAACCGCGTAAAGTCACATGTTGTGTAGCTCTAGGTACGTACAAACTTAGTTATCGAATCAAGATCGAGTCGAGAACATGAAGTATAGGATTTTAGCCAGCGCCACGTGGTGCGATTAATTGCAACTTGAAATATGGCAAGTTTGTGTGATTAGGAGCTAGTCTACCTGTAAACGATAAATCCTCAAATAATTTTGAGCATTTTGTAATAATTTTTTAAATTTTCAACATTTTGGCGTACATATCGTCGCTTAATTATGAAAATTTATTAAATTTACACCTATTGTTGCGTGGTGGTGGCTCAGTTGTAAGAACGCGTTCCTTAATTCCTACAAAGGTCGGTTCAAACCCCCCCGGCATGTACCAATGAGAAATACACTTTTCTTACGTACATTTGTCATAGATTTACAAAACCACCGTTCCCGTGCCTCGGAGAGGACGTTAAGCCGTCGGTCCCGGTTCCACTTATACCAATTTGTGAAATTGTTAAAAAATTGTCAATAAAAATTGACATCATATCCTCGCGAAGCCGTCTGGCCAGTGTGGCGAGTGTAGGCCAAATTCTCCAGATATATGTTCTGGAAGGCCCATCTCCAGCAGTGGAGGTTTAGGACGCTGTGTTCTAGGGGCTGTAATGATGAAAAATTATAATGATGATGCGGATTTTGAAGTAATAAACCAAAATATGTAACACTTTACTAAGGCAAAGTCAAAGTCAAAATATCTTTATTCACGTAAACCTATTACAGGCATTTATGAAACGTCATTAATTTAATTATTTTGAATGATTCTACTCCTGCTAGTAGAATACTAAGCAGCAAATTGGTCCAATCAGTAAGCTGTTAGCAGAAGACCAGCAGCTTAGCAGTTAAGGAGGCAAAGTTAAATGCTCATTGTATTAGTTAAAAACAAATCCTACATATCCTATCCCAAACCCAGGCCTATTGAACATCCGGGCCTGGATGACTCCGCCGTCTGTCAGGTATATATGTATATATCTATATACCTGACAGATGGCGGAGTCATCCATGCCCGGATGTTCACATCTAGGCGAATCTGCAGGGATTCGAGTATTCCAGATAGAGTGGCATCGTCTACAATCATGAAGTCTTGGGACTATTTCTAATGGACGTCTCTAGAGAACATATATTTCAATAGTTTTTTTATTGTTGTCTACTTTAAAGATTTACAGATAGTTTGTCCAAATTGTAGATAAAAAATACTATCAATAATTAAAGTTAATCGTTAATAGTTTTGTCAATCATAAATATTATTATTAAATGACAATTTTAGTACATGTTAAAGGTCACGGCAGCGATCACAAATCTATTTATTACCAACAATAAATTACTTTTTTTGTTACCAAAATATCGTTCTATAAATATACTCGTACCTAGACAACATTATAATGGATATAAATGTCTATAGTAGCTGTCAAAAATGACAGTAACCCGTTGATATATTGAATATCATACTTTATTCTGTTTACTACAAGTATAATATCTACAAGTACGTGACCTTTACCGATCTGTTATTCAAATGAAATCTACTTTGTATATAATAAAATACAACAAAACCCATCAGGTTCACAAGCGAAATATGGTTAAGGCTATAGAAAGAGAGAAATATCTAAAAATGTTAAAAAAAGAGCGTCCAGGCTAATATTTTTTTTTTTTTACTTTTAGGATGAAGATTTTGTTTATTCACGATTTTATACATTTGGTACACGTGGATGTTCAATAAGGTAGTTTGACGTTATTTCCCAAAATTTGACCCTTATAAGCGACACTATCAGCTAGTGCAATAATGGGTTTATTTGATCAAAATAAAATGAAATATAAAAATAACAAAGCCTTGACTACTGAAATAGTCCACGATGATAGCACGACGCTGATCCCCTGGGAGCGGCGACGGGCCTTAGTGTGGGATGCCACTTGTGGCGACACTTTGTCTTTAAAAGCGTGAGCCGCAGCCGAAAGCGCAGTCTGGTAAGCGGTGCAAATACGTATCTATAATCAAATACTACATGTTTGTGCCGCTTGCTGTAGAGACTCTAGCGCCGTGGAGTTCAAGCGCTCTTTCGTCTGCTCTGGTGATAAGAGGACTTGTTCTTTCCCCGCTCTGAGAATCATTATAGCAATTCAGCGAGAAATTACTGCCAGCGTTTTTGCTACCATGCCGCGCGGACACTAATTTTTATTTAATTAGATTTTATAAGTAGTTTTTTTTTATTTTTTTTATTTTTTACAAAAAAAGTACATCCTTTACAATATTATGTATAAGAAAAATGTATGTCATCTTAAAGCCTTACAAATTTTCACTGTTAGCTATAATGAAAAAAAAAAGAGCCAAAAAAATCAGTACAATAACAATGAGATATGAAATAATAATAAATATTATAATAAATAGGTACTCAAACAACACTTTACAAATTTTGACAAGAAAAATTGTAAAATTTTACTGTTTTTTTAAAAAATATATTTGCTTTAAATTAGTCCATATTCCAATCCGAACAGTTCGCTACATTAACACGCTTAGTTTCATATTTGGTTTGTTATAGCCAAGTTATAAAATATTATATTATCCATTGTTCTATTATATTTGTTTAGGACCGCTAGAAATCTTGCCGAAACCCAACTTAAAGCAAAATTACGAAGTTTAGACGTGAAACTTTACTTTGGTATTACTATTTGGTATTTTATTACATTAACCTAAAAATGTTTGGTTTTAGTTTAAAAGAGTGGCTGAAGCTTTGGATAGTCAAAGTAGTATCATCATCACGACCGTTTCCCTTACGGAGTGGTCAGAAACCACGTTTATAAATAAGCGGATTCACATTTAGCCAAGTTAACTTGACAAGTGGCAAGCTCGTCGATGTCTCCAGCGTACCAAACTCGAGAAATATCCCAAATAATTTAAATATTAATTAAATGTATCTACTACATTCATTCATTACGGCCCCTAGAACACAGCGTCCTAGACCTCCACTGCTAGAGATGGGCCTTCCAGAACATATATCTGGAGAATTTGGCTTACACTCGCCACGTTGGCCAGACGGGTCATTTTTTTAATGACAATTTATTAACGATTCCACAAGTTGGTATTAGTGGAACCGGGACCGACGGCTTAACGTGCTCTCTGAGGCACGGGAACGGTGATGTTGTAAATCTATGACAAATGTACGTAAGAAAAGTTTATTTCTCATTGGTACATGCCACGTGGTTTTGAACCGACCTTTATTTTACTTACATTAATGAATATTTTTGTGTCCCGTCCAGGAATCGAACCCGGTACCTCCAAGTCTAAATCCACGGACTTAACTGCTAGACTACGGAGGATAGAAAAAGACATGAATTATCCTAAATAGGGTGTTCACTCTCTATAGTGGATTGTTTTTGGCCTTTGGCAAGGAGTAATTTGCTGTGGACGGCGAGCAAACTAAATTAATTTGATAAAAATATATGTAAATATTGCATAATTGCTGTGTGCACATGATTTTGGAGATGGTACTGGAACTGTATTGTAAAGATTTGAAATTTTAAAAAATGTTTTGTACTCATTTCTGTTGTCATTAATTAACTTAGCCTATCCTTAGTTTTTTTATATCCGTGGTCAGATAGGACTCGGTCTCTCTTAAATGATAATGTCCTATGAACTTAAACAGTAAGAAAGTTGAACGTTTAACTGTTGTTATTATAATTAAATTATTTCTGAAAGGTCGTCAAGAGTCAAGAGTTTTCCTCTTGAAACTTACTAATTATTTATTATTTAACAATATAGATAGCCTTTAATAAAAACTTTTATTTCTTTAATATATTTTGATGAGAGCTATGGTGGCTCCGTTGTAAAAACGCATATTTTTTTTTTGTTTTTTTTTATACGACATGTGACCTTGGTCCCACCTGATGGTAAGTGGCGCGCAAGGTCCATGAATGTTAGCAACTGAAGTCAGACACACATAACTGACATCAGTCCCTAACACTATGCCGGCTTGACTAGATCTTTTTTCACAATTCGCTTAAAGGACTCCAAGTTATAGGAAAGTGGAAACACAGAGGCTGGAAGAGCATTTCTCGTGCGACAGATGTATGAGTCCCCAAATTTATATGTACTCGAAGGGATGGTGACTACGGTATGTGGGTGCTTATTCCGACCTGTGCGTGTGGTTCGGTTGCGGAATGGAAAGGGAGGGATTAGGTTATAGAGTTCTTCGGAGCACTCACCATAGTATAGCCGGTAGAACACGCTCAGAGAAGACACATCTCGGCAAAGCTGCAGGGATTCGAGAGTTCCAGATATAGTGGCATCGTCCACAATTCGAACAGCTCGCCTCTGTAGGACATTGAGAGCATCTGTGCGGTACTTGGCGGAACCATCCCAAAGGTGAGAACAGTATTCTATACATGATCTGATCTGTGCTTTGTACAGCAACAGTCTATTATTTAATAATGGTTGCTAACCATTTAAACGGTTATAGGTCTTAAATGGTCTCCAAATTTAAAATTATTGGAGTAACTTCAACATGATTTTCACTACGATATCGTCGAATGATACCCCATTCAATATAGTTCAACGACTTTGTTTTTTATTTTCCACAATATGACGTCTGGTTGTCGTCTTAATTAAATTTGATAAATGTCTGTCTTTAGTGACACTCACATATAAAGACGAATCGATTGACGTGATAATCATCAAAATCCGCCAACGCGATTGGTCTCTAGTGAGTCACAATGGAACAATCATACATACGTACATAACCCTTCTTTGCATCGCGCAGTCGGGTATAAAGTCATAAGTAAATAAACGAGTTTAATGCTGTAAAAAAAAAATATCACTAACCTTTAGCATATAAAAAACAGCAATTTGCCCCGTGCTACGAAGGCTGACTATAAGATGGCCCAAAATAAAGGTTTTGGGGAAAATAAATGTTATTATTGGGCTAGTCTTGGTGATTTAATGTGGTTTATTTCGAGTTAGTTGTTACCCACGCATGTGTCATATCAAAGGCCGCAGCGTTTTCTTTTGACACCCGACCATAAATCAGCAAAGGTGAATGGATAAAAATTAATAAAAGATATTCGTGAAATATTGCGCTGGTAGTCCAGTTGCAAGAACTCTCTCCTTAAATCCAAAAAAGGCATGTACCAATAATGGTGGAGCAACATTAACGGGGTAGCGCGCATCAAAGGGTTTTATCGCAACATTATTCGCTTGGCCACACTTTCGTCTCTTTGGTGCGGGGGTGGTAACTTAGAACAAGCAATTAAGAAATTTCGGTTCCTATAGAAAGTGGCGCCACCTAGTAGTAGACGGTAAAATTAATATACATTAATTTAATCAAGCCATTAAACATGACGGCCATTGTTGTCAACAAGCAAACTATACAACCTTAGTAAAAAAAAGTATTGTGTTTGTTGTAAGTACCTGCATATGTATCGTATGTAAACTAGTAACAAAATACACAATATTTTTTTAATTTTAATAATACTATTCCTATATAGAAGCCATATCTTTAATAGGTATGTATGGCATTTGAAGTATCCTACCATCCACCTGGGGACGACTTACTGTTCGGGTAAACGAGAGTATTTATGCCATTTTTTTCCCAATTAGTTACTATACTGTTTGGTCTAGACTTTGAAGTGGGACAGATGCGCTTGTAATTTCTACTAAATTATGGACTGGAACTAACAAGTGTTGGAGTTTTTAGGAAACAGGGAGAATTATATGAAATCCTAGTTACCCCGAACACAGAAACATTTAGTATATCCAGTTATGTTTCTATGAATAGTAGTTCTTCACTGACATACAATACAACGGCACTATCCATTTTGAATTACCGCCTACTTCGGCCGCACAACTGGAATCGAACACCATTGCACGATGTTTAGCGCGCCACCGCGACTTGAATCTAATGTAAACAAGAACATTGCGTACACGAATTCATGGCGACAAGAATGTTCGCCCGTTAATCTAGCCTCGGCATAAGGAATGCACTTTTCTTACTTACATTTATCATAGTGTTGCCGTACCTCGGAATGAAAGTTAAGTAAACAACATACGAGTATGTATGTATGTGCCTAAGAGCACGTTAAACCGTCGCCGCCGCATCGCTGTCGGTTCGATTAATACGAACTTGTGGAATTGTGGAATGTGAACAAATTATCATTAAAATTTACATCAAACCCTCGCCAAGTCGTCTGGCTAGCGTAGCGAGTGTAGGCCAAATTCTCCAAATATATGAGTATGTTCTGAAATTACAACTCCAGCAGGGGTAATTTTAATATAGTTTATTTTCTAGATTTTAAGTGACAACGCCCTTGTACAGCAGCATCTATGTAGGTATTGATTGTTTGTCGTGTTAAGTGGTAAATGACGATGGCTGTTCTTTGCTGTTAATGGTATACTTCTGCTATCCTGCCATGCTTGGTAAACAATAATATGTATAAGTGACAAAACCGAGTGTACTTAATGTATCTTATGGTTAAAAAATATTTGTATTATAATTTATTAAGTATTATTTTAATATTTCTTAACGCATTTAAGTTTTATATTTATTAATTATTTAAAACTTTATTGCACTATGTACAAAGGGCGGGCTTAATGCCGCCGGCATTCTCTAGCCGCCAACCTTTGGGACGATACAGAACATTACAGTCATGAGGCTAGGTGCAAACGATTTTAAGAAACGTTAGTTTATATATATATATATATATATATATATTATTTATTTATCTTCAAATATATTTCAAGCGCTAAAATATTTTTAACTGCCTGCGTGGTCTAGCGATTAAGTCCGTGGATTTAGATTTTTTTAAAGTATCATCACGAACGTTTCCCTTTCGGGGTGGTCAGAAACCACACTTATAAATAAGCGGATTCACATTTAGCCAACTTTACTATAGACCAATCATAACAAGTGGCAAGCTCGTCGATTTCTCTAGCGTACCAAACTCGAAAAATATCACAAATAAATTAAATAATAATTAAATTTATTTAATAAAATTATTAAGTTTTATTGTATCCTGACCAGGAGTCGAACCCGCTACCCTCGAGTCTAAATCCACGAACTTAACCACGGAAGTTTGGATTGTCAATTTAGTTCTTTTTTATTTCCACTTATGGAAATTGAATCGGTATTTCCATAATTGAATCGGTAGGTGAATACCAAGACATGTTTTGATAGCATTTAACTTTAAAATAAAATAGAATGGAAATAAAACTATTGGTAGACAGAGCCCACTTAACAAGTTTCAGTGTACTATGATTTTTTTACAAACTTACGACGTAGGTAATGAAATAAAATTATTTGCGTCAGAATTAACATAAATCTAGTGATTAACATAATTATTGAATTATGCTAAAAGCTAATATCCTTAAAAGCATTTTTAGAGCAACTGTTTGAGTTGGATTTAAAAAATACCGGACTTTCGTATAATTAGTATGCCGCGTGATGCTTTTAGTAAAAAAAAAAACAGTAAGAATTTTTCTATTTATTTATTTATTTATAATAGGGTAGCCAACAGTGCTAACATCACACACTTATTTGTACTTAACACTAAATCAGAAGTTAGATGTTGCACCTATTATAGGCGACCACCACATTACCACAGTAGCTTTTATTGCCTATAAGAAATAACAAAATTATAAAATTTTCAATAAGTATACAAAAACTAAATATTATTCGAAAAACTAATTCTGAAACAATTTTTAAAAATATATATATAATAAACATACAATTCCTTTTAGAAATAATAAAAAAAGTAACGAAAATAACTAAAATATTACCTACTTCAAGTAATAAAGTAAAATTAAAATAAAATAAAAAAATAATAATAATAAAAACCTACATAAAATTTACTCATAAATTTAATAAATTTTGGGCAAGTTGTTTTAGCAGTTTATGTTTAAATACTCTTTGTGAGTCTCCGAAGATGTCAATATCTGGAAATTTTGCAGCATGAGCATTGTATTTTGATTGTATTCTGGAAAGAGGATGATGTATACCTAGGTTAGTTCTGTGATAGGGTATGTTAAAAATGTTTTGAATTTTGTGTCTGGGGTATCTTGTTGGTACACTGAGTTTGATTTCAAGAAGCTGTGTGCAGTTTATTTTTCCATGAATTAGTTTGTGTAGAAATGTTAAATCTGATAACATGCGTCTATTACGGAGAGTATTCATTTTAAAGTAAGATAGACGCTGAGCATAAGAACTCCTATGTGAGATGCCTTGTGAAAAGAATGCAAGATGTCTGCCCTTTGAATACCCTCCACTCTTTGAGATGATGCACAGTATCCTGGATTCCAGGCGATACTGGCATACTCTAAATAACTTCTAACGAGGCTGTTATATAATACTAGTTTAGTTTTGACTTTTTTAAAACCTTTACAGTTCCGCTTTAGGAAGCCTAACATCTGGGCAGCTCTTTTAGTAATATTGTCAATATGGTTAGTAAATTTAAGCTTGCTATCAATTAGCACTCCCAAATCTCGAACTTCGTGAACGTTATCAAGGGCAACATTGTTTAGAAAATAACTATGTTTTATAGGTCTTCTCTTTTTTGTAATTCTAATATAACAACATTTATTGACGTTTAAGGACATACCATTGTTGTTACACCATAATGCTACATTATTTAGGTCTGATTGCATCAGTTCATTAAATAATGTTTTTCTTAACATCATCAATTACTAATTAGTCCATAATTACAATAATTTACTTGGTACGAATACTATAATATCCTAACTAAACTAAATTATAATAATAATAATAATAATAATAATATTTCAGACAGGTCACACAGCGCCATCTAATTTCCGTGGTAAGCGGTGAGCTTGTGTTACGGAAACTAGATGGTTGATAAACTACATATTATACTTTTTTTTTTTTTTTAAATATATACATATTATACATATAAACACCCAGACCGAGACAAATTATACAATGTACAACTTGCCCCCGGTGGGAATCGAACCCACGACCTCCCGAGTTCACGGCAACGTTTGTTACCACTAGACCACGGAGGCGCCTATAACTATAAAAAAATAAGAAAAACTATATCATGCCTGAAACACAAAGTCCTAGAACTCCACTATTCATAATGGGCCACGCTGGCCAGACGGGTTGGCGAGGTTCTAATATCACTTTTCTAATGACAATTTATTAACGATTCCACGAGTTGTTATAGGTAGAACTGGGACCGACGGCTTAACGTGCTCTTCGAAGAACGGGAACGGGTAAAAAAGTGTATTTCTCATTGGTACATACCGGGGTTCGAACCGACCTATTTGGGTTGTTTTTTTTAAGGAATGCATTCTTGCAACCGAACTACCACCGCTCTGTGATCTGTACTTGCTCCTTATAAAAGCGTGGTTTCTGACCACCCCGTAAAAGATACGGTCGTGATGATATCGTATTTTTTACTTTCTTTAATCTAGTTCGATAATAAATTTTCACCATTTCTTTCAGTGATCTGAATAGTCCGGGAAAATTGAATTAATTGACTTTTTGGGAGTCAAAGAATACTTCTAGTTAATTCTCCCGCCAAAAGGCATCTTTTATTTTTAGATTGTCACCTGTCAAAATGTATTTTCAGTTGTCGCTTAGTTATTTTATTTACAGAAATTTAAATTATTTGATGTTTCAACTTTAACTTAATTTCATTAAATTTATTTTTGAAATAACTACGAATAAATTATAAATAATTTAAATAAATAATAGTAAAATATCATCACGACCGTATACCTTGCGGGTGGTCAGAAATCACACTTTTATAAAGAACAAGTTCACATTTAGCAAACTAAACTTATTATGACAAGCGAGTTACTAATAATTTGGTTTTTTTTCGTGGTCTAGCGGTTGAGTCAGTGTATTTAGACAAGGCGGTACCGGCTTCGATTCCCGATTTATTTAATTTAATTGTGATATTCCTCAAGAGTAGTACGGTAGAGACATCGACGAGCTTGCCACTTGTCATGATCGGCCTATAGCAAAGTTGGTTAAATGTGAATCTGCTTCATTAAAATTGTGATATCCCGAAAGGTCGTGATGATACTTTACTTTTATTGAACTTTTTAATAAATTAAAATAAAAGTATCATCACGACAGTATCCTTTTCAGGGTGGTCAGAAACCACGCCTATAAAGAAGCGGATTCACATTTAGCCAACTTTACTAAAAGCCAGTTTTTTTTTTCAAAAAAAATGGATTTTAAAAAGCTTACATATATTTTTTATATTTATATTATATAAAACATTTATGAATAAATACTTACTTAAATTTTTTATTTGTTCCTCAATGTGTTTTTACTTTTTAGGTAGTTTTTTTAATAGATCCTACTGGCTATTCAATTAAATAAATTAAGTATAATAAAATATTATTAAATCATCTTAATCACAGACCTTAAAACGCAGAGTCCTAGACCTACTTGAAATTTCTGGAGAATTTGGGCTATACTCGCCACGCTGGCCAGACGGTTTGGCGAAAGTCTGATGTAAATTATGAATGACAATTTATTAACGATTCCACAAGTTAATGTTAGTGGAATCAGACGGCTTCACGTGCTCTCCATGCGTATACGTAAGTAAAGTGTTTTTTTATTAATTTAATAGTTATAAAACAAAAAAAATATTCATAGTCCAAATTGTTACGAATATATTAAAACTATTTGAAAACCTGTAAAGTTATACACGCAGTAGTGTTTCGGTTGTAAGAACGCTTTCGTTTAAAATCCTAAAAATCCTACAAAGGTCGGTTCAAATCCTCCCGGCAATGAGAAATACACATTTCTTAAGATTTGTCATAGATTTACAATGTCACCGTTCCCGTGACTCAGAGAGCTTACCATCCGTCGTAACCGGTTCCACTAAATACCAGCTTGTGGAATCGTTAATAAATGGTCATTGAAAATCGACATCAGATCCTCACCAACACGTCTGGCCAGCGTGACGAGTGTAGGCCAAATTCTCCAGATATATGATCTAGAAGACTTATCTCCAACAGTGGGGGTCTAGGATGCAATTTTCTAGGGGCTGTAATGTTGAAAGTTATAAGTACCTACAACTAACTATAATAAATGAGGAAGCATAAAATCCAATCCAGTTGCATTGAAATAGTGGATAAGTACTTAATAGCTTCATTTCACCATAATCATTCATATATATTTAGGTTTTGAACTTCTATTAAGAAGGGTTTAACGCTTCTCCGCCTTCTCCATCGCACAATCCAATATATTATTATATATATTTTTTATTAATTCGGAAAATCAAGTGCTTTAAATACATTTTTTAAAGAAGTGATAATGTGTACCAATAGCCAATTAAAGATTTCCACAAAAGATAAATGAATGTAACAAAAAAACCAGAAAAAAGACCTTTATCAACAAATACATAACCCAATAATAAACTCAAAAAGCAAAAAGACAGTGACTGAATAGGCATATTTAAATTTAGTATAAATATGAATTATATCACTATTTATTTATTGTATGATTAATTATTGTAAACGCAGCGATAAGGCGACCGAATGTTTAAACGAGATTATTTGAAAAGATTTTTCTTGTCTGAGTCTACTTTGGAGAGAGTCTATCAAATTTTCACTTTAGACCGAGAAAAATAACAAAAATATTTATTTTATTCTATTTTACCAAAACAAATATATAAAGAAGACAAATTTCTAAGCATTCCATGGATTTACCGTACGGGTGCCGGGTCCATCGTGTGTGGGTAAGAGATGAGAAGAATGGTATCTCGGGCTTGCGACCGACATTAATCTGTTTGAAAAGGAGGCCTCCTTCTTTACTTTATTGCGCAATAAGACGCTCACCATTCACCATTCTACTACCCAACCAAATACTGTATGATTCCCTTAATGCCGTCTTGGGAGCTCTTTCTATAAATGTATTGACGGCAGACCTGCTTAGGCCCAATTCTTTCAATAAGTTTTGTTTGCTGGTACTCCTCGCACCAACTTCCAAAATCTTTGAAAATATTGGATTGTTCGCTCGAGAGGGGTTTAAAAGCGTTAAATCGTAAATCGTAGCATAAAAGCGCTTTCGTAGCGTCATCGTAGCACGTAGCAATTTCGTAGACAATTTTTTACACATTCTTTGCGGCTTTAAACAGAAGTAAATCTGTGAAGTATGCCTAAACTGAGCCAAGCATAAGCTCACGTTAAATTATTCGTTTAGGTACAAGAAATTTGAAAGAACAATTTTCTTGGCATACAATTAATTTAATAATAGGTCAAGCAAAATAACAAATTACTAACCTCAGTTTTATTTTAAAGTATCATCATCACGACCGTTTCCCTTCCGGGGTGGTCAGAAACCACGCTTATAAATAAACGGATTCACATTTAGCCAACTTTACTATAGGCCAATCATGACAAGTTACAAGTTCGTCGATGTCTCCAGCGTACCAAACTCGAGAAATATCACAAATAAATTAAGTATTAACTAAATGTATTTATTTATATTAATAAATATTTTTGTGTCCCGAACAGGAATCGAAATCAGCACCTTCGAGTCTAAATCCACGGACTTAACCGCTAGACCACGGAGGCAGTTAATATGATAAGAAATATTTTATTTTAAAGTTGCATTTAAAAAAATACTGAAATAAAGTCGTATTTATTCTGATCGATTATTCTTTAACATCTAATAAAAAATGACTTCTGAACAAGTAATAAACTGCCTTCGTTGTCTAACTTTTTAGACCGTAGATTTTGGCATGGAGATACCGGGTTTGATTTTCAATCGGGTCACATTAATTTATTTGTGATATATCTTGAGTCTGGTTTGCTATATCGCGACGAGCTTGCCACTTATCTTAAAGGGCCTATAGTAAAGTTGGCTAAATGTGAATCCGTTTCTATAAAAGCGTGGTTTTTAACCACCCCATAATGGATATACATACGAGTATATATAGGTCGTAATAATTTTATACTTTCAGAACGAGAAAAAATAAAAATATATTTTTGTGTAATAAACAGTTATTTTCTTATATGCAAATTTTTTATATTATAAAAATGTTAATGTAAAACTCACCTGAAGTCTGTTATTTTCTGTTTTCTGAATAAAGTTGAATTTATTAGTTGTCACTTTTCGTCGGCATTCGAGAAAGTTGTGCTTCACACGCGCATACCGCTTGTCTTGGATCGCACAAACTGTTGCGTGGGGCCCAGTGTCGCTCGCTTTTATATAGGGCTACACCACACTTGATGCGCCGCCCAGTTTGGGCGGGGCGAAGCGCGAAACTATGATAAGAAATATTTTAACTTAGCTTTTTAATTACATTAACACGTTAATCCAAATTAACAATTCAACACTTTTTTTATCTATGGCATAAAAAAAATTCATATAGCAAATTTCTTATTCAAATACCTTCAAAAATCAACCTCATAGCTCTTACGTCCCACTATTACCCTGCTTGATATCCCATGTATTTTTAACGGAGCTAACGTGTTAATAATAGCTTGATTAGTGCTTCAAAAAACGTAAAGTATCATCACGACCGTATCACTTCCGGGGTGGTCAGAAACCACGCTTATAAAGAAGCAGATTTACATTTAGCAAACTTTACTATAGGCCAACCATGACAAGTGGCAAGCTCGTCGATGTCTCCAGCGTACCAAACTCGAGAAAGATCACAAATATTGAATTTTAATTAAATGTTTTTATTTACATTAATCAATATTTTTGTGACCCGACCAGGAATCGAACCTGATACCTCATCGTTTAAATCGACGGCCTAAACCGCTAGACCACGAAGACAGATTACAAGAAAAATAATATAAATAACTAAATTATGGAAAACAAAGGAATCCGTAGACGCCACAACAAAAAGTGCGTAAAGAAAGTTATAAATAAGTCCTTAAAGCCATAGAAATTTGCAGAAGCTTTAAATACGGGCGCAAATGCAGGGTTTAATCCAATACGTACTATCTACCTACCTCTATACTCATCAACAAGTACCTACGGTTTGAAACTTCTAAGAACGAAGCTCAGCAAGATTCACATAAATATTTATTCCAAGTAAGCTGACTCCTCCGTGGTCTAGCAGTTAAGTACGTGGATTTAGACTCGGAGGTACCGAGTTCGATTCCTAGTCGGGACACAAAAATATTTATTAATGTTTAATTTATTTGTGATATTTCTCGAGTTTGGTACGCAGAGACATCGACGAGCTTGCCACTTGTCATGATTGGCGTATAGTAAAGTTGGCTAAATGTGAATCTGCTTATTTTTGGCAACCTCCGTGGTCTAGGGTAACAAACGTTGCCGTGAAATCGGGAGGTCGTGGGTTTGATTCCCATCGGGGGCTAGTTGTACATTGTATAATTTGTCTCGGTCTGGGTGTTTATATGTATAATATGTATATATTTACAAAAAAAAGTATAATATGTAGTTTATCAACCATTTAGTTTTCGTAACACAAGCCTCGTAGCTTACCACGGAAACTAGATGGCGCTGTGTGACCTGTCTGGAAATATATAATAATAAAAAAAAAATAAGCGTGGTTTCTGACCACCCCGAAAGGGAAACGTGTTAATGATACTACTATACCAGGATACAAAATAATCAAATAAATTATATACATACATACATATCTGTACACCAGATCCCTTGCGGGGTAGGCAGAGACAATTGAGCACCACTTGACACGATCACGACATACCCCTTTCGCTTCGTTGACATTGATCAATAAGATAGAGCGGACATTGATTGTTATTTTCATACTAAATATTTGTTACATTATTTTTAGGTAATCTACTTACTATAATTAACTTCTCTTGTCGAAGAAGAACGTGTTTTACGCTTCCGTAGCATGCAGGTCGGCATATTGTCCTTAAAATAACAAAATCAATGGCTGGCAATGCACTGTCATAAATTATTTAATTCTGAGACGATTGTCCTAGCTTTTATTCTCACACATCGTGCATGTACTTTTAACACGGCAGCTAATAAGTATTATAATTCATTTATTACACAATTTGTATTTAGTTATAGTTTAGTATGACAATGCCTTTATACAGCAGCTATAATTTTAAGTTACCTTTTTTTTTTTTTTTTTCTTAATAATTGTTTGTTCTAGCTTATAGTATGACAATGCCTCTGTACAGCAGCTATTATCTTAACTGACATTTACATTTATATTTTTATTTTTATAATTGTGTCTGTCTTAGCTTATAGCATGACAATGCCTATATACAGCAGCTATTATCTTAACTGACATTGACATTTATATTCTTATAATTGTGTCTGTCTTAGCTTATAGTGTGACAATGCCTATCTACAGCAGCTATAATGTTAAGCGTTATTCTTTATTTGTAATTGTGTTATTTTATTGTTTCTCTTTCCAAATGATGGTTATCATGTACTGCTCCAGATTCACCAATATTTACTATAAAATTATATCGTTTTATATATATCAATATTGTAAAAATTTACGTGTAAAAGTGCAGAATACATATCTTTTTGTCCTATGCCTACTTGCAAAAATAAACGAATTGAATTGAATTGAATGTACTTTAACTACACTTGATACGAATATATGGTGTTTACAATAATAGTTTGTCTCTAGTGGCAATATACTTGGCAGTTTTTCTCTCAAAAATTAAGTATCTTAATTCAGAGGAAAAATGCTGCCACAGGACAGCGATTTAAAGGAGCAAATTTTTTGTGTAAGTATTTAACTTTTTTAGGTGTAATTTAGTTTTTAAATTAATATAGGAGTAAAACTAAAAGTAAAGTATCATCACGACCGTTTCCCTTTCGAGGTGATCAGAAACCACGCTTATAAATAAGCGGATTCACATTTAGCCAACTTTACTATAGGCCAATCATGACAAGTGGCAAGCTCGTCGATGTCTCCAGCGTACCAAACTCGAGAAATATCACAAATAAATTAAATATTATTATTTTTTTTTTTGACTTTACTCACACATATACATATATTTATTATTTATCCATTATATATTTTAATTTATTTATTTTGGTTCCATGTTTCTTTATTATAATACTCAGAGTTACACTTATTGAATTTTTATTTTATTTTTTGGCTTTGTTAAAGGGTTCAGTGAAAATCAGCGCTGCAGCATCTACTGTTGCAGCCTTTGCTGACCTGAACACCTATTTGTCATTTTCAAGCTCATTTTCTTTTCTCTTTTTACCAAGTCTATATTATTATTATTTTTTTTTACTATTACTTTTTTCCCTTTTGTGATTGTTATGACCAAGCTGTTTTTTGATAAATAAATGTTTTCTTTCTTTCTTTCTTTCTAAATGTATTTATTTACATTAATAAATATTTTTGTGTCCCGACCAGGAATCAAACCCGGTACTTCCGAGTCTAAATTCACGGACTTAACCGCTAGACCACGGAGGCAGTAATATACAAGTAGTTTATTTAATTTATCCTAATCTAATTTAATATTGTAATTCGTTTATATTAATGTATACATAGTTGATGGTCCTAAATTAATAATTATAAAATAAAATTTATTAAAAGGAAGTTACAAACTAATATATTATTAATATAAACTACTTAATATAAAATAATTACAACTAAAACAATAAAATATTTAAAATATCGTATTATCGAGACGAAAAACAGCCAGCGATTCTAGAGTTGACATGTTTGACATCAGTTGCTTCCATTTTAATGCTGTGGACAAAATATACAAAAAGGTCTTATAATTCATCGGCATCCGAGTCAATACATCAACTTCTTTACACAGCTCTTTGGTCCAAAACGAGCATGCAGTGCTTCTGGCATGTTCTTTGAAGCCAGAATAAACAAGATCATCCAAAATCTGTATGACATGTCGCTCCCGACGGTATTGGATAGAATTTTTATTTATTTTATTTTATTATGGTAACAAACAGTCATAATACAATTTATATAACAAACAATTTACATATAATTATCCTGGAGTACCAAAACTGTGAAAGAGAACTATACTTATCATATTTTCAAGATACAATTAAACCATAAAAGAAAGTAAAAATCACATTTAAGTCGAATACTTAACTTTAATTATCTCACGGACTCTGCTCCTATACACTGACTTAGAGCAAGCAAATATCTGTGGTGTCAAGGAAAAAGGAGATGAGTCGAAAAATTTAAAAATTAGATTTTTGTTCCTATTGGTTTAAAACATTCATATGCGTCAATGCAATAAGGAGATGAGTCTATAAAATGTACAGTTTATTTTACACCCCTACGTGCATAAAGGGGCTAGTCGTAACATTAAAATGGAAATAAATAAATAAAAAGAGTTCAATCGAGTTATTTCAGTATCGCACTTTTACCGCCAATAATTCAGTTATGCATAGTGAGATGAGTCAACTCGAACCTAAAGTATACGACTAATGAAATTAAACATTACGTAAATTTCAACTTTCTTATTATAAAAATGAGTTGTTTTCTTAATTTGCCTCTAGTGAAAAGTTCAAGTTATGTACTTATCCCCTTTTTCCTTGACACCACAGATATGTCCACGTCAACCAAGCAATCATTATATAGTTTTACTGCTCGTCTTAAAAAGGTGTTTTATGCATAATTTGTTCTGCTAAAGGAGGAAATGAACAAGTCTTTAGAACGTGAGGTAAGTCGAGGCACTCTAAACGTGACATTGTCTAAAGGAGTAGGAGAGTCTATGTGATTATTCACTATTTTGTATATGGCTACTATAATGTACTTGTATATGGGTTGCTGCTGCTGTATATCTATGTACCAGCAGCGATCTACTTGGCGCTGCGCTGTGCAGTCGTTATGATAGGCTTTGACGCTCTGTCTTGATACCTATTTATATTATAGTTATACTTAAGCACTTTGATTTGAAATTACTAACTAAATTTATTTGTTTGATATGAATCTCAGTGGTCTGAAATAAGCGAATTTATTATTATTATTAAATATGCTACCTACGTAAAAATATCTCAATTTCTCTCTTATTCGATATATATATATACGAGTATATACAACCAATATAAAAGAATTAAATTATGAAATAAAAATACTCACCCATGATTTGTTCCTGTGGCAGTGTGCCAAGAACACTTGCAGCGTTCCCCCGCTGCACAGCAATGCTGATTTGCTGCGCGCGAAAACTGCCAGCCCTCTTGTCACATACAGCATTAACCAGGCGCTTAGGCAACCCTTGGCCCCCACGGACCCATTGTCTCAAGACCAAAAGGCACAAACACGTAGTCGTTGCTAATCGACTCGTATTTGCGACTTTTGGCCTTTTCAGCCAAGTCCGCTACAGCCTCAGCCCTGGCAGAGGTGTCCTGGAGATGAGACCTAGCAAGGGTGTCGACGCAAGTAGCGTCCCACACCAATGCTCGTCCCATCGACCAAGGCACCAAGGTCAATCCATCGGGTCTTTTACCGTCACTGCGAGAGATCCCAGACGGTTCGAGAACCGATGGGATTCCGGCAGATTTCTCTCTTAGATTGCAATTTCAATAAAATATATTATTAAAAATAACAAATTAGTTATATATTTATAACGTTTTACCATTAAAGATCATCGTAAAATGACCTATAACTTTCAAGTGATTGACTTGGTATGAGAATGTCGTAGGGACTTGTGACGTCATGCCGCCTACGTCCCGAAGTATCGCCCACGTTCGCCTACAACACAGGAACATAAGACCACAATTGTTTTGTAATAACACCGCGATGTCCCCGTTGTGAATTATATGTCAAAAAACACCTGTGTTTTCTTATCATAAAATGTAATCAGACTAATAGTAAATATAAGGCTGCTTTTCCACCAGCTAGTAAATTAAGCGATGAAATATAAAAAATAAAAAAAAACGATATCTTTCATTCATTCTCTACAGTCCCTAGATCACAGCGTCGTGTTGAAGAGGTGCTTTTCAGTATGTACTTAGGTACCTACAATTCATAGACGTAGCAGGTAACTACTTACGTAACGTTATATAACGTCATTTGAATGAATTATCTATAATATAATAATTCATTAATATTTCATAGTTTGCAATAAAAATATATTACTCACATATCACGATTAAATAAATAAAACACTAGCCGACGGTGCATTTAAAAGCTTTTGTAACAAAAGGGCATGTATATAAAGGTTGATGAAAGAGGTATGTCGTGATCGTGTCAGGTGGCGCTCAATTGTCTCTGCCTACCCCACCCCGCAAGGGATCTGGCGTGAAGATATGTATGTATGTATGTAAAAATATATAAGTTATTAGATTATATATTATGCGAATTATAATTGGTTATAATATAAACGATTAGTACGCATCGATAATTAGTGCAGTACGTGGCAGTGAACGTGTTTCCACTGCGACTATTTCGGTGGTTTGTTTGTCTTATATAAAATATAAGCCGGGCAATCAGCGCAGTGTGTGAATAAGCCCGTCACAATGGGCTAAGTTAAGACTAAGAATAGGCAAGAGGGCTCGCAGTTTTCTGACGCAGATAATCAGAGGGGGAATTCTTCAAGTGTTCTTGGCACTCTTTTTTATACTAGCACGATATGTGACCTTGCGCAAGGCCCATGAAAGTTAGCAACTGGAATCAGACAAACATGACTGGTATCCACCCCGAACACTATGCTGGCTAGGCATGACAGCAATTCGAGCCTGATCCCGAAACGTGTTGATACACTTTACTGGGTTCGCCGGCACGAACGGTGGATACTTCCCCGCCCCAGCAGACTGGACAAATTACCACCATCAGTCCACCTTCAGCTATATATATTATTATATATTATATATTACATAATATTGCAGCTATTTCAGCTCTCGTTGAAAGTACGAGTATGTGCCATTTCAAATTCAAATTCAAATTCAAAATAATTTATTGTCAGAATTGTTTACATGTAAAATTTCAGAAACATTATCTTCATATACATTATTGTTGAAACAATCTGCCCACATTAGGCATACAATATTTAATATTTTTACTAAACAATATTATATTATATTATTATTATTGCTTTTAATACAAATTAGTTTTCAATTTAAAACCTATGTCAAATTAACATATTATTCAAACATTTTATTTTTACTATACCTACTACTTATTTACAAATACTAATAAAAATTGTCAACTACAAGGTGCAAATGTCATAATTAAAACTAAAACAATAACAATCAACAATACAAATAACAAAAATAGGTACTTAATTTAATTTGCTGTTTACAATGATGTTAAATTATTTTTTTTACTTTGAAGGAGAACTAATATTGTAAGCTTGCCATGGTGATATTTATATAAAAATATCACAAGTCATGGGTGAATATTTTTTATTTTTAGTTTATAAAATAAGTTAATAACCTAAAAATTAACTTAATAATAATAGCGACCATAGTAAATGTGTGCATCGGTACTTCGTCGCCGTCATCCTGTTCTCGGCGAACGTGGCGGTGACGTGCCGGTGGACAAACGCCGTTAGGCTGCTTTATCTTATATTACCGCAGTTTCAATTATGTATTATACAATTGCGAATTAATTAAAGGAATATGTCTTATTAGATAGAATTTAATAAAGCACTTTGGGACTCCATTTTTTGTAAATCTATTTGTGTTCGTTGAATGTAGCTTTTAAGGTAGTTTTATAAAAGGGACCGATGTTTCTTTATGACTTGACACGTTTCATTATTGTCTTAAAAGCACACATTTTTAGGCTGCCCTTGGGTAGTCTCAGACCAGCCATACTCAAAGTGTGCTTCGACGAGCGCTAGGGGTCAATAAAGGTTAGATTAATAAAAAAATGATCATTTTTGTATTATTTTAAAAACTAACTGATACAGCGCGAAGAACTAACGTGTCAATACTCAAGGAGCTCAAAATCTCTACTAGGCTATCTTCCATCTGCCTAAAACGAGTCCTTGAGTATTTCGGCCATATAGCCCGCAAAACGCCTGGTAACCTGGAAAGGCTTGTAATCACAGGGAAAGTCAAAGGCAAAAGACCACGTGGCCGAAGCCCCATACGCTGGTCTGACCAGATCCGCACCTCACTAAATACCCAGATGCACGATGCCCTACATGCATGAACAGACCCGGATGGCGCAGCATCGTCCGGGACAAAGTGATACGTGGAGGGGGTCACGACCCTCAGCAATGAGGAGAACGACGCAAGGAGGAGGAACTGATACAGAAAAATGGGGAACACAAGAGCTCTGACCATCCGGATTTTAGTAACTTTCGTAATGTTTGGTTCCTCCATAGAGACTACCTTAATGCTCACCTATATCACCTTTTCATTTATATATTTTGTATGCAATAAAGTATTTTATTATTATTGATCATTTTAGGGATCCGTATTTTTTTCTGGGCGGTATATAGAGCGCACTCGCGAAATACCCCGATTATTACGTTTGGGTCTCCTTTTTCGTTTCGAACGTTTCTTTCGAGTTATTTATGTAAGCTGTTTTTTGGGGTTTTCTGTGTATGGTCGAGGGGTTACATGTCATGATCATATGATGACGTTATACCTATAACGTTTTTGATCAAATTCGGACCAGTAATCTAGGCATGAAAGACGGACACCTACATAAAGACTAAGCTTTTTTTAGATTTTATAATACTAAAGTATCATCACGACTGTTTCCCTTTCGGGGTGGTCAGAAACCACGCTTATAAATAAGCGGATGCACATTTAGCCAACTTTACTATAGGCCAATCATGACAAGTGGCAAGCTCGTCGGTGTCTGCGTACCAAACTCGGGAAATATCACAAATAAATTAAATAATAATTAAATGTATTTATTTACATTAATAAATATTTTTGTGTCCCGACCAGGTATCGAACCCGGTACCTCCGAGTCTAAATTCACGGACTTAACCGCTAGACAACGGAGGCAGTTAATACTAGTTTGGTAGTAATGGATATATTTCCTTTTTTTGTGTTATGTGCCCATAATCTTTAATATACAGGTTATAATTAAAAAGGTATTGACAAAAACAGCCTTTGTCAACAAAGAACAAAGCGCCTACTACAATTAGTACCGACTAAAGTTTGGTATCGCATTTCGGTGTTTAAAAACAAATTGTCCAAAAAGTTCCTAAGTAATTAAAGTACAGTTAGCAAAAAAACATAAATTGTGTTTTATAAAACTATTAACGTTATTGTTAAACAATATTTATGAAATTATACTACGTGGAATTTATTAAAGAGCAAAAATTTTAACATTATAATTTAGAATAAAAATAAAGAACTACGTATTTATAATTATTATTAATCAGTAATAAAATCTTAAGTTACGGTGCAAAGAAGTTTTCCTAAAAATATCGCCACTTATACAGAGCCTAATCAAGTAGTTAGCAAGAGGTCGACGATCGCGCAACTTACCAAATTCTTGCTTACTCTATTTCGTCTCTAGGCTGTGAGCGATATCAATTAATAATAACACTCTACAGCGTTTAGGTATTTATTAAGATGGATATCGCAATTTTCAGACGCGGCCTGCACCATGCAGTAGTATTTTGTTTTCGGATATGATTTTTATCTTAATTTTTTTTTTTTATTTCAAAAAGAGGTTTTACGAATGTTACTTTAAGCCTTAAAATTTATTTTTTCTTTTGACAATTACACGCAGTATAAAAATGCGATAATATCCGCGTATAAAAAAACTATTTTTAAGAAAAGATATTCGAAGTACCATACAAATAAAATAAAAATTAACTATTAATAAAAATATTTGTTTATGAGGCACAGCGATGCTGATTTGCTGCGCGAAAATACTGGCAGCCCTATACAGAATTAACCAGCCGCTTAGACAGTTCTTTAAATAACTTCTTAGCACTTGGCCCCCATGGCCTACCAAACTAGTATTAAGTTCACACCTTTGGGATGGTTCAGCCAAGTACCTCACAGATGCTCTCAATGTCCTACAGAGGCGAGCTGTTTGAATTGTGGACGATGCCACTATATCTGGAACTCTCGAATCCCTGCAGCTTCGCCGAGATGTAGCTTCTCTGAGCGTGTTCTACCGGCTATACTATGGTGAGTGCTCTGAAGAGCTCTATAACCTAATTCCTTCCTCTCCATTCCGCAACCGAACCACACGCACAGGTCAGTCCTTCAAGCGAAGTGTGAAAAGGCATCTAGTCAAGCCGGCATAGTGTTAGGGACTGAAGTCGGACATAAGGGTCTGATTCCAGTTGCTAACATTCATGGACCCTGCGCGCCACTTACCATCAGGTGGGCGCAGGGTCACATGTCGTGCTAGTATTAAAAAAAAAAAAAAAAAAAAAATGTATCAAAAATTTCAAGACCAAACGGCACAAACACGTAGTCATTGCTGATAGCTTTTGCGACGTTTGACCTTATCAGTCGAGATGTGCCCTACTGATGGGACCGAGCAAGGGTCAACAAAACATAACATGGGAAACATGAGTAGCGTCCCACACCAATGCTTGACCCATCATCCAAGGTACCAAGGTGAATCTGTTGGGTCCATTATCCTTGTTGATAAATAATAAAATCACTTATTTCTAATTCAAGTTTATACAAGGTTGCTGTTGATGGTTGGTAGTTTGTTGTATCCGTAATTAGTATTATAAGTATGTATTTATAAATTACTATTATAGCATCTGTTAATTTAAGTATCTTTTATATCATGTTTGCGTTATTACTCTATCCTTGTTTTTATTTTTATATCCAGTTTTTTTTTTTTTTTCCTTTCCATAGTATTTGTGTTTAACTTCTATTATGTATAAAATATTTTTGGCTCTCAATGTCTTTTTATTGTTATTAATTTATTACACAGATGTTCAAACTTGTCACGTGCCGGCAAAGCCTTTAAAGGGGCCCCTTAGTGGTTCATATTATATATTAGTTTTCAATTTTAGTATCTTGCAGAGAGACAATTTTGTTTATCTGTGATATTGTTTGCGTATGTTGACTGTTTGTTGCCTAATTAAATGAAAATAAAAATAAAATAAAATTACTGCGAGTAATCTTTACCTAAATAAGAACAGTACGCCAATTAAAGCTGGGATGATAGTCTTAGAATTAATTAGTCTAGAAATAATTGCCGGTTATGACGGTGTGTCTAAATTTCCATACTTCATGTTCTCGATACAATAACGCAGATGGTTCGTTCTAGAGCCAATACTCAATCTCTATAGATTACGTTTCAACACACTCGTATTCTTGAGACCAGTGGTGGCTCGGGTGTAAGGACGCTTTCCTTAAAATCTTATTAAACACTGTTCGAACCCTGGCATGTGAAAATAATATTCGTATGTACATTTGTCATAAATCAACACCACCGAATACTTGTGGAATAGTTAATAAATCGCATTCCTCGTCACGCGGCTCTTAACGACATCATCTGAAGGGCTCTGCTGGTGTACCCGCAATCTTAGAACCCTCTGGGATTGTGCGGCGCGATGGCAAGAGGCCCGACATAATGACTGTTTTGCCGTGGAAACTTGTTAGGTCTCTGGTGTGGGATGCGACGTGTTAGCTTAGCTTAGATTAGCCCCATCTCACATCCAGGCGACCTCGTCAGGCTCGGGAAGTGCGGCGTCTTCTGCTGAGAACTCCAAGTTGCGTAAATACGCCAACCTTGGGACCGGTTACGAATTTGCGCCGTTTGGGGTCTGGCGCCTGGCCAAGGAGTTGTTGAAGCGGTTGACGGAAAGGTCTGGAGGCAAAAAGGCTGGCAATTATTTCTGCCAATGTATTAGCCAGTCTCCTTGAGACTATCTCGGATGGGACGCCTCTAGAGGACATTTTTTATTTATAGTTTAGTTTATTTTTAATTTTATTATTTAACTAGCTTTCAATTTATATTTAATGGATCTTAATTTACATCGAATAAAAATTTTAATTGTCATTAAAATTGACATTGACATTAATGTTTTGAGTATTCTGTTGACAGTACATTTAACTTCTGCCCACTTCCGTTACAAAATGTTTGAAACCTGATATTTAATTTTTAAACTTTATTTTTTAATTATTGAGATAAAAGGTTAGGATATAATTACTCTTTAATTTAGTTTCGGAGCTATTGAAGTCGTCGTAGGTTACGAATTAAAAAAAAATCTCTTTTAAATATTTAATTCTTAATTATACACTCACACATTTAATTATTTATTAAAAAAAAATATTGTACAAAGCACAAAGGCGAACTTAATGCTTGTAGACATTGACAGCCTTAGGGACAAATTTGAACAAATATAGGTCAATGAAAGTAACAGTAATATACAATCATAAGATAATTCAACAAATATTATATACCTACTTTGACATCTTGGGTATAAACGTGGTCTAGCGGTTAAGTCTGTGGATTTAGACTCGGAGGTACCGGGTTCGATTCCTGGTCCCACAATAATATTTATTAATGTAAATAAATAAATTTATTTAAAACTTAATTTATTTGTGATGTTGCTCAAGTTTGGTACGGTAGAAACATCGGCGAGCTTGCCACTTATCATGATTGGCCTATAGTTAAATTGTCTAAATGTGAATCCGCTTCTTTATAAGCGTGGTTTTTTACTACCCCGCAAGGGATACGGTCGTGATGATACTTTACATGTTGGGTATAATATCCAAGATTTGTAAGTGAATATTATTACGCTGGCTGCATTTCCCCTCTGAATTGCAATACTGATTCTTTGGGCGAAGGCACAACTTTTTTGCGCATGGACTCCATGGGCCCAGAGTTTCTACAGCAAACGTCACAAATATGTAATTTTTTAATATACTGACATACTTGCGCCGCCGGACTCCGCATTCTCCGTCGCGGCCCCCGCTTTATGCGCTGCCCCCCTAAGATGCGACGCGGCGAGGGTGTCGACGCACTTATTTAATTATTCATAAAAATACTTGTATAGTACTATGTATCTATGGTCAGATAAATTCTTCCCACTATGAGGTCTGGGATAATTTGAGATATCTAAGAATCAAGTTTTATGGTTATGATGCCATTAGCAACGATCTTGTTATAACGTTGTTACTGACGCTCACATTAAACGAACCACTCGCTATATCTTTAATTCAACTGTGCTGGATTACGTAATATTTATCCAACAATGCTTCTAACATCAATTTATCATTTTCATTATCACAGCTTCTAAAACACTGAACACCTCAACTGCTGGAAAATTGCCTTCCAGAACATACTCCTATTACGGCCTATACTCGCTACACCAGTCAGGTTAGTATTAGTGAAACCGGGATCGACTGCTTAACGTGGTCTTTCAAGGTACACAAAATCTAAGATAAATACGTAAAAAAAGTGTATTTCTCATTGGTACATGCCGGGGTTCGAGTCGCTTCTTTTGTAATATATATATATAATATTAAGAGTTTATTAAAGGAAACTTTTTTACATAATTTAAACCATAAAAAAAAGTTTTGGGTATAGTTTTTTTAATAATAACTTCGTCGTGTCTCTCATTGTTAGTGTTACGAGGGGAAAAAATCGATCCCTTTCCGTCGACTCTCGTTTCCTCATGCAATAACTCCAAAACTACCTACTGTTCTAATGTGGACTAGAAGTTTAGTATTCGCTCTGAAAATGTTAAATGTAAAGCGTTATAATTAGGGCTTTAGATACTATATATATATATATATATGTATTAGAGTATGTATAATAATATAGTTAAATCTTAGAATTTACACCAAGAATACAATTTTGCACCTACCTTTCAATAAAGTGCTCAAGTTGTCCCAATGGTTGGCTAGGAATGTCTAGCGGCATTATTAGCCCGCCTTTGTCTTTGTTCAATAAAGATTTAAATAAATAAATATATTGGTCAACAAGAAGTATAACTATTCCAAAATTCAAAGAAAATCAGAACTGGGACCCGATTCTAGCGCCTTCGACATGCCAGTACGCTCGTTTTGTTTTAATCTGTCGCTTTTCATTCGAATATTTCGAACATTTCTCTTCTTGAAATAGTCATAGTTTAGTGATAGATATTAGAGTATCACAAGTTTGTTTTTAATTAATAGACTGCCGCCGCCTTAATGTTAATCTTAATTACATTAAGATATAAAAGATTTAAATATTTGAATGAAGTTTAATTTGTGTTTGTAAAAGTTTTATCTTGTGTTTGTCTTCTTAATTAGCCTTTAAGATTTTCTGCTGATTTTCCTTAAAAATTAAACATTGTAATTTATCTTTTGTTATTTAGACATGAGATAATGATTACAAATTCCATAATAATATTATGAATTTGAAAAAATGATTGTTTGTATGTATGTATTGTTTGTCCCTTTCACGATTATATTACTGGACCGATTGTGAATTAATTTGGCAAAAATATTCCTTAGGACTAAGTATATGTCTATTTAATTCGCTTTCTCGCCTATATTACTTGATTTAAATTAACAGTTAACTTTTTTTTGTCCAACACAGTTCAAACATGCCTACAATTTAAAATGTACGCTCGGACAGCTAGTGCTATAAAAACATAAAATTAAGTAGTATTAATTAGTATATAACAAGAAGAAAAAAAAAAACGTAAAAGACGTTCTTCTTTGACACGAAAAGTTTATTTTCGTAAGTAAATAATAAATAAATAAATATAAATATTTTCAGACAGGTCACACAGCGCCATCTAGTATCAGTGGTAAGCTACGAGGCTTGTGTTACGGAAACTAGATGGTTGATAAACTACATATTATACTTATTTTTTTTTGTAAATATATACATATAAACACCCAGACCGAGACAAATAATACAATGTACAACTTGCCCCCGGTGGGAATCGAACCCACGACCTCCCGAGATCACGGCAACGTTCGTTACCACTAGACCACGGAGGCGGTAATATACTCGTAGATGTGTTTAAAATATTTTATCTATAAAATTTTGTAGTTTTGCTTGTGGACGTAAAAACTAATGTAACAAACATTTTGTAGGATAATAGCAACCAATGCCTGCTCTGTTTTTTTTAATACTGGATCTCTTTGTAACCTAACGTAAACTGTAACTTTTTTAAGAATGGCAATGTTAAAGCTTGCATTTCCACGCAATCCAGCACCCGCTGAGAATTGGCATCAGAAATAGCTTTTGGTCGACATTCTGTAGTTTCTTATTGTTATTGCGTTTTTGATTGTTATTAATACTTTTTTTCATTTGTAGTTAATTATTATTACTTGCTATATGGAACACCATACTATTTTGCGGGTTATAGGAAAAACAAGGTCGAATTATTTTCTTTTGTCTTGTTTTTGTTCCACGATAGAATAATTTAAATAGGGTATTCTAAATCTTGGCGCGGTTGTGGCTTGGTTGTAAGAACGCGTTCCTTAAATCCTACAAAGGTCGGTTCAAACCCACCCGGCATGTACCAATGAGAAATACACTTTTCTTACGTACATTTGTCATAGATTTACTTCGGAGAGCACGTTAAGCCATCGGTCCCGGTTCAACTAATACCAACTTGTGGAATCGTTAATAAATTGTCATTACATCATATCTTCGCCAAGCCGTCTTAAAATTAAATTCATTAAAAAATAATTGTTTTAAATCTACAAACATCACAAATAATTGGGAATGATATTGTTCATTCTATAAAATGAATTTTCCTAGTAAATTTAAAATCTTGTATAGTACAAATTATTTACGTGTACCCAAATATTTAATTCAACAAATTGGACACACTCGTATTTTACCACGAAACATCCGCATTGTTAACTGCGTGATTTATTATTTATCTATAAAGATTTATGACGTTTTTTCCCTTATCAGGTTTTATTCAAAAATAATACTTATAGGGTTTAACTCTTGTGGTTCCCTTTCTTAGTGAAGAAGAAGACAAGTTTCTAAGCATTCCATGGATTTATCGTGGGGGGGGGGGGTGCCGCGTTCATTGTGTAAGAAATGAGAAGAATGGTGTCTCGGGCTTGCGACCGACAATAGGCTGGTTTGGTTATTCTACTCCTCTCCCTACCCAACCAAATTTAATGTTGTAACGTTAATGCCGTCTTGGAAGCTCGTTCCATAAATGTATTGACGGCAGACCTGCTTAGGCCCAATTCTTTCAGTGAATTTTGCACTGCAGAAAGCTGTGCCTTGAACCCATTTCTAATCATTTCTGAGATCATAATATTTGTTCGGCTTCATGTTGTGGTCTTTTGGAATATTTGATTCGCACGGAACAGTAATTTCAATAAAAATAACTTTTTTTCAAGTTCCGAGAAACCACTAAGATATCCATGTTAATTGTCCAGTGTGATGCGTCGCCATCGATGTATATAGATAGGCCCTCACTGATATAAAAACGTTCCCGTAAAATCAATCGAAGTCATGTAGCTGCACCAACAGTCGGGAGATAGCAAGTGTCGAGAGCGCATAATATTAATATTTATATCGAGTAAAACTAGTCTTTTTGTATGCATTGTGATATAATTTCCGATGAATAAAGCATGTGGCATTATCCTTGCTTGAGAATTGCCCCCCAAACTTGGTAGGTACACGGCACGTTTTTAAGAGTGCGTTTTGTATTGAATAGGCTTATCTATATACATCGAAGTGCGTCGCCAAAGATCGAGGTGGACTTGCGTTTAGTTTCCGTAGTTTGTCCTAATATATCTCTAAAATGTTTGTAATTTTATTTCCTAGAAAGTTTTTAGACTAAGAATCTTTGAAAATATTGGATTGTGCGAGCGAGAGAGGGAGGGATCCCAAGTTTCGTCGGGTTTCTTGCCATCGCTCCGCGCAACCCCAGAGGGTTCTGGGATCGCGGGTACTCAAGCAGTGATAAGAGCCCTTCGAATGATGACTATAATTTAAAGAAATTTTATAAATGCAAGACTTGTTTGGTCATCAGCAGATCCAGGTGCTGAGGGAGTGGAGCGGAGAGTTGAGGTTCTTACAACACTTTAAACAGACTCGGTTAACAAAAAAACATTTAGAGTAAAAAAAAGAGCACTTTTTTTACTGTTAATCACCCCCAATAATTCTTGCCATTAAGGGATAAATAATAATAATAATAAACGTTGAAATGCAGTTAAAGAGTTCATTAATAGTAACTCTAGCGGCAAACAATAATCGTAAAACTATACACTTTAGTTAAGTTAAATACAGATTAACCTACAAATCCTAGCTTGCGTTTTCCTCTACTATATAATGCATATAAAGTTACTAGCATTTTCACCCGAGTTTGCCATTTAATTTAGTGCTAGACAAAAAATATATAATTATATGTGTTATGTATATGCTACGGGGTCGCAACAGACACATTGTAGCGATTATTATCGACAATGGCCAAGGATGAACGTTTTCAGCTGCAAACGACATCCTTTGCCTCACACCATTTTTAAGAAAACAACTGTCAGACGGATTTGACATAAATATATAAATAAGACGGAGTAAGAAGCCAAACGGTATGAGAATTAAAGCTAGGACATTCGTCTCAAATTTAGAAATAAAGTATCATTACGACCGTATGACCTTTCGAGTCAGAAACCACACGTTGGCATTATAAAAACTAACTCAACTTTCTGCATGTTATTCTACTCGACATCAATATGTCAATGGTAGCCACGCTGTGTTGGTGAAAATTGTCTGCTATAACTTATTGTTTCGTTGATTTATTTTTCTATCATTACAGCTTCTAGATAAAGTCATTTGCCGCTGAAGATGGATATTCCAAAACATTTTTGTTCAGACGGGTTGTTGAGGGTCTAATGTAGATTTTTAAACGACTTCACAAGTTGGTGTTAGTAGAAATGACACTATGCCATTGTTGCACAAGATGTGCACGTGGGCGTTTTTTTAACTATATCCATCCCTAAGAAACATATTTACCAAATTATATTAAAATCGTTCCAGTAGTTCAAGTATAAAGGTAAGACAAACAAACTTACAGATAAATGGTCGTGGAGTCACATGTAATAGTTATATGATGATATTACATAGCGTATGTCTGTCTCAGGGTTCAAAACAATCAACATTAAGCGTGAAAGCGAGGCCGACCTGCTGACCATCAGACAAACATAACAATATATATTTTACCTTAACATTACTTAATAATACATTAAATTCATTTTGTTTAAAATTAAATAAAAACAACTAAATATTTTATTTATACAAACGGTATAAAATAATTACATATTTAATATTTAATAAAACCAAACATTTCAATTTCAATTTATTTATTAACCATAAGATACATTAAGTACACTCGGTTTTGTCAGTTATACATATTCTTGTTTACCAATCATGGCAGGATAGCAGAAGTATGTCATTAATAGCAAAGAACAGCCATTAAATAAACAAATAAATAAACTACACAACAAATAAAACAAAAAAAATAATACTATACATATAAATACTATTTATGTAGTTGATTGGTTCGAATTGCACACCCCATATATAAATATAATATCATTGAAACTTCAAGTAGAAACACTGAGCCCATGTAGTACAAGCTCGAAAAAGTGTTTACCGTCTTGTCGTACTCGTATCATCCGGTGACAAGACTCTGAGCCTCCAAAAAATCAGTATTGCAATTCAGCAGGGAAATGCAGCCACCGTTTCTGCCACCGTTCCACGCGGAAGTGACTTATGTCTGTATTCGTAGTATTAATATTTATTTTATATTTTTAAAATATTTTTTCAAATATATATTTTTTATTATTTATAACGACATGTTACCTTGTGCCCACCTGATGGTAAGCAGCGCGCGAGGTCCATGAATGTTTACAACTGGAATCAGACACTCATGCCTGACATCAGTCCCTAACACTATGCCGGCTTGACTGGGCATGAGAGTAATTCGAGTTTGATTTCGAAACGTTTACGATACACTTTACTGGGTTTATCGGCACGAACGGTGGATACTTCCCCGCCCTACTGGGCAAATTACAACCATCAGTCCGCCTACCACCTATTGAACGTAAAAACATACTATATAAATTTTATATTGGTATTGTTACGAAGGAAGGAAAAGTTTGGCTCTGTATTATAATATTTATTATGATTATGTTAATTGGTGTGCTAAAATGTAATTTATTTGCAAGCCTAATATTTAGAAAAATTGTTAATAGATATATATATATATTTTTAAATAGCACAATATTGTACGCCCTGTCCCGGGGTAAATTGTGAGACCTCTTTTGTAACCAACAATGTACAAACAACCACAATTTATGACAATAAATGTATTTTGAATTTTGAATTTTTATAATAGTAAAAAAGCCATAAAGCGTAAAAGGAAAACAATGAAGAAAATCCAACAATAATCGGCGGTGTATGCACTTTAACTTATGAGGGTATAGAATTAAATAAAAACGTGGGAGAATATTTTAAACTAGACATGAAACTCTGGAACTACGCTACTTCCGTAGCAAGTAGCGTCAGTAAAAAACAATGCAATAACGGCGAGTTTGCGCTCGGTTCATGTCAGACAAGCGCTCGAGCTGCGTAGATAGCCGTCTACCTGTAGGTACAGTGTGTAAAATAAATCTATTTTTTTATAATTTATAATATTATTTTCTTGAACTAAATTTTAAGGGCAAGTAGGGTCAGTAATAACAATGCAATAACAGCAAGTGTTGTTTTGGTTCAAGTATGTTATATTTCTAATCAGTTAAGACTCAAGATTATTATCATTTTTTACCTTAATAAGTATTGAGTTGTACAATACATAAACCTTCACTACACTACTAGTAAAGTTGGTCGAGCACGAAAATGTTGACGAACTTTGTGATACTTCGCTTTGTCTCGGGACTTCCGATGTCGGTTTTTATGCCGTAGTCAAAGGAAGTATCCAGGCCACGCAGCGTCTTCACACCCTACGTGTTAAGCCTGGTTAGGCGGGATAATATTGTGCGAATTAGGGGTCGTATATGAAATGAAAGCAACTTACCCAGATCTCCACAATCCACGTTCCACTAATACTCACATGTGTGTCAGTGTAGAATGATTGAAGTGTTTATTGTCTGTTCTGTGTGTGTTCTGAGTAATCGTTAATATTTTGGGAGAGCACTGTGGTAATTTTTAAACTTTAGAAAATCAATAGTAGCAAAGCGGTTGGGATAGAAAAAAATAAATTATGCGGTAACGGTGACGAGGTCACAAGAAAAAAAAAATTATGTCCACTAGGACGAAAAATAATTGTGCGCGCTGCTGCGTGTGGCCGCCCGGTATTTATACCAATAGACGTACACGCCACGCAGCGGTGAGTAGCGAAACTAGAGCTTCAACTAACGGCGTGTCTAGGAAGTGTCCCGAAGTACAATCGCGAAGCTACACTACACTATTCGGTTTACTTCACCTCGCATGGAGCTATACTGTTATACTCGGGCATTCAACTACAACTACTTTTAAGAATAAACTGTCAAAACATTGGTTTGAAAGAGTTTCTTTGAGTGTTTCCGAAACTACCTAAACTGTTATTCATACTTAATTTATTTCCTTACTACTTACTTTCTTTATTATCTAAATTTTAGCTTGCTTTCATAGTTTCCTATATGTAAAAACATATTAATGGTCTGTAGATATATGCTTGCTTTTAAAATTAGTTATTAAGTACTGTTTGTTTTCCAAAAAAAATATTAGAAATAATTTTGCATGCGATTATATCCAGTAAAACCTTTTATTTCTTGTATGCATTTTAACAGATGTTTCGATAAATATCAAATGCGATATTCATCTCTATTGCTTGAGAATCGGTACCTCCCTAGTCGCATGTCCTGCCAATTGAACGTTATTCATGTTTAATAGCCTACTGCGCTCCTCGCGAGATTCCAAAATTGTGTGGTCAAGTACTTCGGACTTCGATCAACTTCGACAAGTACTTCGCCGAAGGAGTTGTGAAGTGGAGGTTAACAGCGATATTTCCTTCAATTCTAGCTCAAGCTGCGCAGATAGTACGTATGTATTATTATTATGTAAAAAAATATATTTCATAACATAATATTACATTCGCAGCCTTTCTTTGATTACCTCAATTTTTTTAAACTATTTTTCATCCACCCTTTAGGTCTAGTATTCACATTTTTAAAACTAAAATAGATCTGCACCAAAGAAAATTGTTTTGCCGACTCTACAATAAGCATCAACGACACTGTAGTGAAACAGAAACTTGGAATTATTGTTTTGCTACCGCTACAAGTGTTGCTAGTTGCTACATATTGCTTTCCTATACCAACAGGAACGGATTTGGATGGACATTAATAGTACCTACCTACATAAAATCTACCATTACCCTTTTAGTATGTGTACTTGTATTATATTGTATGTGTGTATTATGTATGTATATAATGTATTGTTATTTATTGTATTATCTAATAATATTTCATACATACATATCTTCACGCCAGATCCCTTGCGGGGTAGGCAGAGACAATTGAGCGCCATTTGACACGATCACGACATACTTCTTTCGCTTCGTCGACATTCATTAACCTCTTCATACATGCCCTTTGGTTACGAAGACTTTTTAATGCACCTTCAGTCAGTGTTTTATTTATTTGATCGTGATATGTGAGTCTCGGTCTGCCAGGGCCTCTTTTACCCACAACTTTCGCATTATATATCTGGTTCGTCAATCTTTCATCGCTCATCCTTTCAACATGCCCGAACCATCGTAGCATGCCTTTCCTTATTTTTGTCCCTATGCTTTCCTTCATACCAACCCTTTTCCGTATTTCGACGTTACGTATGCGGTCCGCCAAAGTGACGCCACATATAATAATAATATTTCACTTTCGCCAATATTATAATGTATATATATATATATATTAATTTGTAAGTATTTAGTATATAAATTAAAAATAATATATAAATAACAGTTTTAATAAAAAACAAATACAAAAAAGCCTACTTACAAAACCTAATTTAATATCCGCGCATGGTGGCAAGAACGCTGGCTGCATTTTCTGGCGGAATCGATATGCTGATTCTTTAGGCGAGGATAGAACTAGCCCCCTTGTCACCAGAGCAGACAATTAGACGAGGGATAATGTTTTTTAAAAATGTCTTAGCGTTTAAACCCCACGGGCCTAAAGTCTAGTATTTAGTATATTAATATACTAAATATCTAATAATATAATAATATATATTTATTTTTTGGCACTCTGCCTTTAAGTTTAAGGTTATTTAACTTTGTGTAATAAATAATAATTATTACACAGATCAACAAAATGAAAAAAAAAAAGGTGCCGAGATATTGTTAGTGGTTTTGAATTAGGTGTGCATTGGCAACACTAAATATATATACATTTTTTTTTCCTATCTGTAGTTTTGAATTTACACTAGTTTTAGTCTTATCGCTACATTTCTATAAATAATTTGTTTTTCTTCTCTAGATTTAAAGCTTTCATCGCGAATCAGTTGTTTTGATGATCTAAATGTATGTGTTGTTACATTTGTAGTGAAATACATAGTTAAAAGTTTAGAAAACCTTTAAACATATATTAAATCCTAAAAACTTATTAAAAAAAATGTCTACTCCTTAGAAGTTAACAATTAATTATTGATAAGGTACTTTATTATGACAATAATTACAAATAAACATATTAAAAACTAATAAACTAAAAACTGTCTCCGTGGATTTAGACTCGGAGTTATCAGGTTCGATTCATGGTCGGGACACAAAAATATTTATTTATGTAAATTTATTTGTGATATTTCTCGAGTTTGGTACGCTGGAGACATCGACGAGCTTGCCACTTGTCATGATTGGCCTATAGTAAAGTTGGCTAAATGTGAATCCGCCTATTTATAAGCGTGGTTTCTGACCACCCCGAAAGGGAAACGGTCGTGATGATACTATATATATTAAATCGTCTCTAAATCGTTTGCTGTCGTCGCTGCAAATTTGTGGAATGAATTACCCCAAGATATTAGACAAGTTTAAGATTTTTATTTTTTTATTATTATTAATCTCGATTTTAAATTTATGATTAAATGCACCCACAATCATTGCTCACTATCCCAAAGGTTAGCTGGTAGAAAATGTCACTAGACATTAAGTTCGCCTATGTACATTTAAATGTGTTTTTGTTTATTGTGCAATAAAGAATTTATCTATCTATCTATCTAAGCTCTTAATCGTGCAATATTCAAGAGTAAGGTGTACAAATACTATCTTTTAACTTAAAATTTATCTTTACATTTTTTTTCTTCTTTTATTTACCTCTTCCGTTTATTCCACACCTTTGCAGCTGCGGTGTCTTCTTCCTTTGTAACCTTTTTCTTTAGCCACTTCTTCACATGACTGGTTTTATTTTGTGTACTGTTATTATATATATTATATATATATATATTTATAATCCATAATGAATAATTTATATATGTACTTGTTTATGTATTAGAGTGTAATGATTAAGTATTATTAGTATGTATTTGTTGTTATGTCTACATATACCTACATATATCTTACAAATTGTCATTTAATAATATTGCACCTACTTACCATTGATACTGTCTAAATGTCCTAAAGGTTTGGCTGTCAGAGAATGTCTAACGGCGTTAAGTCCGCCTTTGTACATCGTGCAATTAAGTTTTTAAATAAAAAATAAATAAATAAAGACAAAAGAATATTAAACACATTACTGATTGACATATGTTCAATTTACAATTTGAAGTTACTAAAAACTTTATCGGAAATCATAAGTCAAATAACTACTCCGAAATCGTAAATAACATGCTAGAGAAATTTAAAAACTACACGTAGCAAATGAATATTTTTGCTATTAATGTCCTAAGGTAAAAAAAACTTACAGCTTCTCTGCACAAAAACCGCTGTTGACCAGTGTTATTATTAAATCAGACTTTACAGATATCAGAAGATATTTTTTTGTCGACTACAATATTACATGGGCAAAGTCAGGTAAAAC
Source organism: Tinea semifulvella (assembly GCA_910589645.1). NCBI lineage: Eukaryota > Metazoa > Arthropoda > Insecta > Lepidoptera > Tineidae > Tinea > Tinea semifulvella. Next base: position 11,119,034 of record OU342592.1, on the reverse strand, counting down.
ATCTAGTTTAAAATAAATATGCAATTTGCTGTAACATCCGATCCATTTAATGGATCGTAGAACATAATGGCTTTTTGTAAAGGTGGTACGAAATTGCAACTATAAATATGCGCGTGGGATACATAATTAAATACACAACTATATCTGTAGCCCTATTCTGTTACTTAGTCGCAAACGTTATTATATATTAGTGGATTTAGAGATTGCGTCATAATTACGAAATATTATTCAATTCTCAACTCTATAAGCGCTCGACCTTTGACAGCGGCCGTGCAAATATCAACCTTAATAGCGTGATAAATATAGTTAACGGTTTTTTTTATATATTTTATCGCCATAGAATCCTATCGGAACACTCGGTTAAGTCTACATGTTATGCTAAACAAAAATGCTAAAACAAAATAAATGCTAAACAAAATACCTGGCCAGATATGGTGATACAGTATGGCAAGGAACTGCCCCAATTTCCATTATTATTATTATCTCTATCTCTTCCACTTCTAAGCCTAATAATTATTATAATATATAATAATTTAGGTCTAGTTTGTAGTTTGTCTAGGTCTAGATTCTATTATATAACGTTTGCGCTTAAGTAACAGAATAGGGCTGCAGGTTATAGGAAACACAGAGGCTGGAAGAGCATTCCACGGGTTCCGTCGACAAAAAGTTTAAGAACCGCTGAACTGCACTATTGGATTTTTTTATATACACAAAAACAAATAAAAAAATCTAATGCAGAACACTTTAACAGTCGGGACCCATTGTTGGCAAGATTTAAGCCGGTGTTGGTTTTTTAATGGATAGGTGAATTTACCGAAATGTTAAATTTAACCCGAGAGCTAGCGCCATAATAAATTGACCTTGAAAACATGGGCTGTTTTGTAATCGAGCCGTTATGGCTCAGTAAAACTTGCCTCACTTCTCGTGTGCATACTTAGTTTTTAGCCGTTCAATTTAAAAAAAAAACAAATTCTTAATTATGTCTGGTTTAAAAAAAAAAGATTAGTGGCTATTATAAAAACAACACTCAGCAAGCCATCTATTACAGAAAGGAACACTTTAATCTTGAAATGATTATTTTGTCTTTAATTTAAATAAAAATAATAAATTTTGTCGATAATTTTCATTTATTGCGTCTTCCTTTCGTTGTCGTCGTCTGTGTTCTAAATTTAAAATCATTTAGTCTTGTAATATAATAATGTCGTCAGTCAGAAAGGAGGTCAAAGTCCGTCCAAAGAGTTTGCAAGAAGCCGCAACACCATCTGCATAGCTTTATTTTAAATAAGTTTGTAGACAGACTTAAATGATTATAAAGTTCAATGCACATTAAATATTCAAATTCAAATAGTTTATTAATCAAAAATACTTATTACTAGGGTTTCACAAAAAAATATTCCTACAGAAGATGTAGGTAGGCACTTTTACAAATAATATCTAAACTAATTTAGACGAATAAACTAATAGCCTTTCAACTATTGTTAAATATAGCTAGCAGGTCTTTTTCTGTGGCACAACATTTTTAAAAGTTACATAATTATTTCTATAAATCATTAGGTATTTTCAAAGAAACTAAAGTTATTAAATTCATGCAATAATAATAAAGAAGAAGAAAAACTTAAGCTTTAAACGAAGAGCATGCATATTTTTGTATTTGTGTGTAATAATATAATATAATATAATATAATATAATATAATATAATATAATATAATATAATATAATATAATATAATATAATATAATATAATATAATATAATATAATATAATATAATATAATATAATATAATATAATATAATATAATATAATATAATAATCAACACCTTACTTCTTTACTTTTAGGCATTATGCTATAAATGAGTTTGTTTGGATAACTTGTTTTTGGGTTAACCTCTTTATTTGTAAATAATGCTGGCTGCATTGTTACAAAAATGCAAGCCTCATAAATATGTATACTATATATATATAGAGTCAAAAGTTATAAGATTCAGTCGCTTAAACGTCACAGATTGCATGTTTTTTTTTTTATTATTAATACAATGTTTTTTTGTGTGGAATTGCTCCATAATACCAGGCCATATCTTAAAATAGAAGCGGCATAGCCATGATAAGCTGTTGTTATTCTAAGGCTAGGATATGACATTTTACCTACCTAATCATTTAAGTCACGTAGGATATCCTAATAAATTTATACAAACAAATTACAATTCCTACACAATTACAATTTAGTTTCAATAACCAAATTATCACCAACTTTACGAGTAGGTTTGACCGCGTTCACGTTAACCAAAAGAATCCATTTTTAATTTAATAAATGTATATTAATAATGTTTAGACTCTGGCTAATAATAAGTAGATAATCGAATTATTTGGAAACTTTCAAATGGCAACACTATTGCGACAGCGTCAATTTTTAAATATGGCTGTTGTCAATCTGAATTATTTTATTGTTAAGTCCTCATTTGCGTTGTAAAATATGAATAAAAGTGTATTTTTTTAGGATTCAGATGTCAGGAAGAAACTCTTTTTGAAATAAAAAATACTTTTTTAAAATAAATTTCATTGTTCGAAAAACAAAACAATATTAATAATTGATCTTACTCGAAATAGAGAGAGAAACAATTGCGTAAGTCAACGTTCGCGCGATCGTCGACCTCTCGCTACCTACTTTTTGATTAGGGTCGGTATGAGTGACGATATTTTTAGGACAACTTCTCTGTGCCGTTACTTAAGATTTTATTACTGAGTAATTAAAATAAAAAATACGTAGTTCTTTAGTTTTATTTTAGATAATAATATGAAAATATTTGCTCTTTAACAAATTCCATGCAGTATTTTTTAATTACTACCTTTACGCTCATGTAAAAGTCATATGTTAAACACAACGATTAAATCAATATAATCTACGATTTACTTTGTATCGTAAGTGTTAAAAATAATTTTATCTTCAAGGTTTTTTTATAAGTTGAGATAGGACTATTTGCCAGCTCATAGACGATATAGATATGTTTCTAAACGTCTTATATAAAAATGGATTAAATCAGAATGTAGATCATTTAGTAGTTTAGAATTCCCCGATATCATAAAATCGACCATAACTAAAACATACTGCATTTTTTTATATATACATGATCTTGTATGTTGGAAATTTTATCGTTCCTCCTACGTCATTCTAATAACGTCGACATATTAAAAACTGCAGTTATTATCACCATATCAGTTTCCTAGGAAACCTTTGCCATAGCTCTTCAACAACCTTCGAGATGATTCGAGAGATTTCAAAAGTATTACTCTTCGAAAACGTGCCAAGACTCAAGATTGACATTCTTAGAATTCTATTTCGAACTAAATTCAATTTAAATTGAATAACCTCGTTAGGGGTATTTTACAGTTAACAGCTACTTTGTTAAGCGTTGACTTGATTGTAAGGACCGGTATTTAAATTATCGGTTGTAAGAACGCTTACCTTAAAAAGGTGGGTTCGAACCCCGGCTCATGCCGTACCAATGAGAAATACACTTTTCTTACATACATTTGTCATAGATTAAGTTTTGTTTTCTAGATTTAATTTTATGTACTTAGTTATTAGTTTTTAGTGTTAACCTTAGTTCTATTACTTCTTTATAGGCGTGGTTAATGACCACCCCGAAAGGGATGCGGTCGTGATGATGATACTTAGTTTTATTAATTGGATTGTATTTAAATAAACGTTATTATTATTATTTCTATGATTGCACCTAAAATTGTTCAAATTTGTCCCTAAGGTTTGGCTGTCAGAGAATGTCTTCGGGCATTAAGTCCGCCTTTGTACTTTGTGCAATAAAGTTTTTTAAATTAAATTAAATTAAATTATTATTATTTACAAAACCACCGTTCTGTGAAAATCTGTGAAATCGTTAATAAATTGTCGTTAACATGACATCAGAACCTCGCCAACCCGTCTGGCCACCGTGGCGAATGTAGGCCAAATTCTTCAGAAATTGCTGGAAGGCCCATCTTCAACACTGGAGGTCTATGAGTATTGTGTTCTAGGGGCTGTGATAATTATGATGAAAGAAGAAAAATTGTGTAATAGTTAACTAACTTGAATGCGAGAAAAATGAGAAGAAAATATGACAAACGTGGCTATAAAAATTGATGATGAAACTCTAGAACAAGTAAATAAAATTATATATCTGGGTTATAGTGTTTTCACTGCGCATATTATCTCATGTTATGCCCTAATATGTGTATTATATCAATGGACAATAATTATTAATCCTTTTTTTTATTTTTGCACTAAAACAAATGCCAAAATGCCAGCTGGACGCTGTTACACGGTAAAAGTGTATCGCTAATATTCAATAACTTTCCGGACCGTGAGATTTTGTCGCTAAATAGTTTGGGTTTGGGTGTTTATATGTATAATATGTATATATTTACAGAAAAAAAAAAGTATAATGTGTAGTTTATCAATCATCTAGTTTCCGTAACACAAGCCTCGTAGCTTAGCACGGAAATTAGATGGCGCTGTGTGACCTGTCTGAAAAAAAAAAAAAAAAGTTTGCGAAACACGCTAATTTGACATATAAATTCGATACGATTCCGACATTTTTATGACTAAAGGTAGGCACTCACTATACATCCAACCGGACGCCGTTTTAATTAAACTATTCGAATAGTCGTGGTTCCAATTATTTAGTACACTGTTGATCGATTATCGTATTCATCGTTCACGATGCCATTTACATCAAGATTATGAAGCTGATGTCGTCACTTATTGTCCTTTGCAAACAACATAGCAGGCAACAACCCCCTCACGCGAATGTGTAGGCAATACAATGATTTATGTTTACAGTGAGACGCTCCTGATTTATTCAAATCAAATCAAATCAAATCATTTATTTGTTTCAACACAGGTAATCTAGCTAATATATTAACCCAGTTTATAAAAGTGCAGCTGTGTTCTGCCATGAGGCGTACAAATATTGTATATATATGTATATTGTAAAGATACATACATATTATTACACAACACAAAAAAATTAAATAAAATGTTAATTCACAGTAAAAAAAATTGTATCTAATTCTGGTCGTGGTCAAATTAAAATTAATATTTAGATGTCAATTTCAATTCGTCAGTATTTATAAAATTAACTTGTGCAAGATATTAGGAATTAAAAAAAAAAAGAATTATCCTAAAGGTGTTTGCTCTCTATAGTGGATTTTATCTGGCCTTTGGCAAGGAGTAATTTACTGTGGACGGCGAGCAAACTGTGTGCACATGCTTTTGGAGATGGTACTGGAACTGTATTGTAAAGATTTGAAATTTAAAAAATGTTTTGTTCTCATTTTTGTTGTGTGTACCTAATAATAATAAATAAATAAAATAAATTATCTGGCGCAACGCAAAATAAACTGAATGGACGTAGACGTAATGCAATGGGGTGACATCGTTTAAAAAATAATTTACGTTTTAGACAATGATGAACAAATTTAGGAAAGTGACCACGCGATTTGGTCTGTTGGCAGGCTCTTGAATCGTTATGAAATGATGTAATCAAGGAAGAAACTGATAACCCAGAGAATTTTAGTCTGGGGAGTAGAGTACGTCCAAAATAAATTGATATGTAAAATTTATGAAAAAATTAATGATTTTGGATTTGTTGTATTAGAATTGAAATGAAAAAAAGGTCGTTATTGTGTCAATACGTGTGGTTTAGTATTGTTTTTCCGTTTCGCAAGTTTACAATGTTACAACAAGCGCAGGTGTTGCCAACTTAATATGTAGAGCGATGGGTTGGCGAGGCCTGATTGGCTAACTTTTTCTATTAATTCCAACTTGGTGTTTCTGTTTATGGAAACTGTGTCATGTTTTCCATTACACATTAGTGGTAGGAAATGACGTCAGTGTAAAGAATTCCCTATTCTTAGACCGGTAACTGAATCCTACCTTATTGTTGCGGCTATTTGTAACCTCTTTGGACATACTTTGACCTCCTTTCTGACTGACAACTTTAGACGACATTATTGTATGACAGAATGACTTTAAATGGGGTGTATCACTAACTTTTTATCACGACAGATGGCGCATGATAAATGGTACCTAATCTTGTATTTATATTACGAAATTTATTATTTTCTGGATATTATGCCGAAGTGAGCAGTTTTTAAGTGTACAAATCGAGATTTCTAAGCGAAATCAAAGATATGGTGATCTTAAAATTGCCGTTCTATTAATAAATACTTTTTTTCTTTTTAAAGACTGTGTGCGCTTTCTTAATTCGTCTTTTTATGTAGGTAACGTTAATTTAAAATACATGTTACAATGTTATAAAAATAAAAACTACAAAAACATTTAAAAAATGATGAGACATTAATGGTTTAAAATTAGGTACCATTGCCGCTAGCGACATCTACAAAAAACTTTGCCTGATACACCCTATTGAAGAGCACGGACGATAACAACGAAATTAAGACGCTATAAATGAAAATTAAAGACAAAATTTTTGATTTTTATTTAAAAGCGAGAATAAAGAAATCATTTCAAGTGTTACTTATATTATTTTATTGTTAAAATCTCGTAAAACTTTAAAATTGTAAAGTAAAGAAAACAATTTTTAAAACTTTTTTAAACAAATTTATTGTAAAACATACAAAAATACTCAAATCATTATTATTATTATTTATTATTTATTTATTTATTTAAGGACAACCAGTGGTCGGTTACATTATTGCTTACTTAAAAACTAGGACATAAATTCAACGATAAATGTACCACCTTTAGGTGCCACAACATGCACAAAATACAAGTGGTATATATATATATAAGAATAATTAAAAAAAATATAAAATGAAATGAAATTAAATTAAATATATTATTATAGTTAATTTATACATAAATTATTTACAATTATATATACAATCTATTTACAACTATGTTTATAGGATAAAAAATCGAAAAAAAAAAAACTATGCTATTATAGGATGACCTTTGTATGGTATTGCGTTAGACTAATATGTTTTTCTATTGATAGAAACAAACAACCTTTCCCTTCGCGTACGTATAAATTCGGGGACTCATACATCTGTCGTACAATAAAGATGTGGAATGCTCTTCCAGCCTCTGTGTTTCCACTTTTCTATAACTTGGAGTCCTTCAAGCGAAGTGTGAAAAAGCATCTAGGCAAGCCGGCATAGCATTAGTGACTGATGTCAGTCATGAGTGACTGATTTCGGTTGCTAACATTCATGGACCTTGCACACCACTTACCATCAGGTGTGCGCAGGGTTCGAAGCTGTCGTGCTAGTATAAAGCATAAAAATAATAATAAAAATTCTTCAAAGCGATAATAATACAAATAATATAATTAACTAGGTACAATCAAATAAATTATAACTTGACCCTTTTCCCTATAGAAATGCGAACGGCGTAGAATGAAATTTTTCTTGACTATGACTTATATTATTTATCATAATATTATTTATTTATTCTATTCTCATTTGTTAAACTGTACATTTAGTATTCCTTCCGATTTAGTAAATGGTACTGTACATCTCTGCGACCCGTGACTCACCCAACATAAGGCATCAGCTGAAAATCAGCGCTGCAGCCTCGGCTGTAGCATATACTGAGCTGACCACCTATTTATCGCCACACCTGTATGTATGTTTCGGTATATAGAATAGGATTACATTTATACATTTTTATTTATTCATTGCATATATTTTTTTGTAACCATTGTAATTGTTAAAGTATTTTCTTTCTTTCTTTCTAAATTACTTCTTGACTCATTGCCGATCATGTATAAAGCAGTGCAAGTTATATTAGAATAAAATTAAAAAACGAAAATGTAAATTTAATAAGAGTAGTTTTTATTTATAAGGCATTCATCGGACCGTAAGACAAAATGTAAATAAAGAAAGCAGTGGTACTTCAACTTTAACAAACGAAGAAAATGCTACAATGTGGTCTGGTCCAATAGACAAACAGTATAAACTTAACACAAAAAAATAGCAATATTTACAAGAATTTAACAAAATTGTTTGGTGCATTGCACTCGCGTCAACAAGAAGATTGAGAATAGGTGGATATAACCCTGCTAAATACAATACAACGTATTAAAATGGTTATCACCATCATCATCACAGCCCCTGGAACACAGAGTCCTGACCTCCACTGTTTGGCATGGGCATTCCAGAACATATATCTGGTGAATTTGGCCTACACTCGCCACGCTTGCTATACGGGTTGGCGAGGGGTTAAATTCTTATACAGCGGTACATCTTTATTTGTCAAACCATTGTCATTTTAAGTATTTTTTTAGCTTCAAACATTAATAGAATTACATATATTTTTTTACGGCATTATAAGGCATTATATAAATAATTCAAAACTGCATGTACGGTATAAGTACCACAGTGTAAAATTAGGTAAGTATATAAAATTGAGACATTTTAAAATACCATTTTTTTTGGTTTGTTTACTTTTTGTCTTAGGGTTCTTTGAATACCGTATAAGCTGTTAAGTAAAAAAAAAAGTCAGTTGCACCAGATGCGCATTTTTTAAAGGAAATAATATGTTATTAAAATGGACAAGCTTTAAATTCTCTGATTGTACAAGCATATTGATTATTAAACCTATCCGTAATATACAGGTCCTCTATTAAACCGGTCGAGTCGTCTGTCGATGACAACCAGGTTTGCAGTTCTGGCCGGATATCCGTGGTGGTAGATCCACTTCTTCCCAGCCTCTTCATGACCGTGATCATGGTGACCGTGGGCATGCTTGCCGTGGGAGTCATGACCGCCTGCTTTTTTATGACCCTGGAATTTAAAAGTCAATTGTTAAATTAAAAGGTTACATTACTCAAAGACTGAAAATTACCCACATAGCCTTCAATGAAGTAAACGGGTTTTGGAGTAAAAACCACGTACGGGAAGACGCAGAGTGAAAGTGGATGAGGGTATCAGGAGATAGTTATTATGTGCGTGTAATCGTCAAAAGAAAAATATTTTTTTAAGCTTCAAGTGTCATTATTAGTTCCTCTATTTGTAGTAAAAAAAGGTCACTTTTTTAAAAGATAATAGTCATTATCCGAAAAACAAATCGTCTGAAAATCGCGATATCTATCGTAATAAAGACTGGGGACTGTTATAATTAAGTAATCACGCCCACAGCCGACATTCGAAATAGAGAGAGAAAGAATTATGTAAGTCAACAATCGCGCGATCGTCGACCACTCGCTACCTACTTGATTAGGCTCAGTATGCGTGGCGATTTTTTTAGGAAAACTTCTCTGCACCGTAACTTAAGATTTTATTATTGAATTATTTTAATTAATAATACGTATTTCTTTATTTTTATTCTAGATTATAATATAAAAATATTTGCTCTTTAATAAATTCCAAGCTATATATGCAACTGCGACGATATAGTGTATATTTTCTTTATCGCTCGCATAGAACATTTAAAAAAATTTATTTTCTGAAAATTTATTCATATACAAAATAATAAAAAAAAACTGTATTTACGATACCTACGTAAATAGTTCGTATTTTACAGCTTCAGGGAAACATGCATGCATATTCATAGATATTGGTGTTGCATACAAATTGGACAGGCATTTATTAAACGTCCATTGTCCGTCGCTCCTATGACGTCATAGTGTAACATGTGTGTTAGGTTATTAAAACACACACGGGACAGCCACAAGAGTTTGAAAATAAATAACATATCCTTTAAATAAACGTTCGGTATGTAAAATTATACTGGGTGACTTTATATGGTCTTACATTTTTTATTTATTTATTTATTAGGTACACACAACAGAAATGGGTACTAAACATTTTTTAAATTTCAAATCTTTACAATACAGTTCCAGTACCATCTCCAAAAGCATGTGCACACATGTGAAACATTTACATATAAGTATTTTAAAATTAAAATAACAATACAATATCCACAGTGAGTATAGTTCATAAATAATAATTTAGTTTAAGTTTGCTCGCCGTCCACAGCAAATTACTCCTTCCCAAATAATCTACTATAGAGAGCGAACACCTATTTAGGATAATTCTTTTTTTTTTACTTTTTTTTAAAACTTATGTTAGACTAATGTGATTATATTAATAGAAAAAAAATTTTTTTTACTAAGAAACCATATGTCAGAAATGACTTTAAATTTGGCTTCTGCATACAAATTTACTAGTACGCGGAGATCATCATCAATCACCATTTCATTCCATTTGCAGTTGAAACGATGGGCCCGTGGTCCGAGGAGGCTCTTGTGTTCTCCCGCGAGCTTGGTAAGAAACTCCACTTGGCGACGGGGGACCCTTTGAGTAGAGAATATCTTGTTCAAAGGGTCAGCCTCGCTGTTCAGCGGGGGAACGCAGCGAGTGTCCTCGGCACACTACGCCCATCGAATAGTCGTAATTATATTTATTAATTTTTAGTTTTTATAATTTATTTCTTAATTTATTTTATTTTTTAATCTTTATACTTTACTCCGAATAAATATATTTAATTTACTATTTTAAAATTAACAGTTTGTATGAAGAGGCCATTTTTTTGTAATTTCTTTGTGTTTCTTCGGAAAAGAAAAAGTTTGATAACCGCTAACTACACCATTTATATAATTTTATATACATAGCGACTTTAACAGTCAGGACTCATTGTTGAGAAGATTTGAACCTGTCTCGGTTTTGAACATTTTGGCGACGGAACCCTTGGACTTGTTTTTTATCTTTATAGTTTTTTTTTTCTGTAAATTAATCATTTTAAGTATCTTACAGATGCTCTCAATGTCCAGCAGAGGCAGGCAATTCGGATAGTGGACGACACCACAGTGTCTAAAACTCTCGAATCACTACAGCTTCGCCGTGTCGTTGCCTCTCTGGGCGTGTTTTACAAGCTATACCACGGTGAGTGTTCTGAGGAGCTCCATAACCTTATCCCTACTTCTCTATTCCGCAACCGAACCACACGCACAGGCCAAAATATGCATCCACATACTATACCCACTATCCCTAGGCGTACTCAGAAATTTGGAGACTCTTACATATGTCGCACGCTGAAGATGTGGAATGCTCTCCCAGCCAGTGTGTTTCCCCAATCCTATAACCTGGAGTCCTTGTTAGACCGGTATAGTGGTAGACTGATGCTGGTCGTTAGTGGCTGGGGTCAGTTGGTCCCATTCTTGGACCTCGCGTACCGCTTACCATCAGGTGGGTGCGATGTCACATGTTGTGTTCAGTATTTAAAAAAAAAATGATATCGCTGTCTGTTATAATATAATATATATAATGTTTCTGACCACCTCAAAAGGGATACCACCGATATGATATTTTTTTTTACTTTTATATATGAATTTTATTACATCTTTATGATAGGAAGGTAGGTAAAGACTTACATTGAAATTTTTAATGATAATGGTTGCTCACCTATTTTAAATCGTTATAGATTCTAAATGGTCAATCAAATGAAAAATAATTAGAGTAACCGTGATATAATTTTCAAATACCTATTCGATGATACCCCACTCAATATAGTTTGTCGACTTTATTTTTTTTATTTTTCACAATATGGCGTCTGGTTGTCGCCTTAATGAAATTTGATTAATGTCATATCTTTAGTGACACTCGCGTTACGAAGACGAATGAATTGACGTGAAAATCATTAAAATCGACCAACGCGTTTGGTCTCCAGTGTCTCACAAAGAAACAAACATACCTCCTCCTTAGTCGGTACCCCACTGATGGGGATTGTGACTCCGTCGCAGACGCAGCTCATCCACCAGCCGTCTCCAACGGTTTCGGTCCTCGGCGTAGTGGATGGCCTGGTGTACAGGGATGTTCAGGTGGTCAGTCACCTGACTGGACCATCGCTTGGGGCTTCTTCCTCTTGTTCTTTTACCGTCTACCTTGCCCGTGATTAGAAGTTTTTCTAGATTATCGTCTTCTCTTCTTGCAATGTGGCCAAAGTATTGCAGAATTCGGGCAAAGCACACGGTAGAGAGTCTTTGCTCCCTGGTCAGCTTAAGCTCTTCGAGCACAAACATACCTATATAGGCTAAAAATAATAGAGATCCTTACCTTATTAACATCGAGATGCCCCCCTTTAGCGAAGTGACCGGATTTTCCGTTTGTATGCTTGTTGTGAGCAGCTTTGAGTTCTGCCTTCTTATAGTGACCACCCTAAAAAAACATATTTAACAATATAACCAATCTATCATATACTCACCACCACCACCAATTGGAATTTCACATCTATTGCAAATGGCACATACTTTCAACGGGAAGAACAAATAGGTGGTAGGCGGACTGATGGTGGTAATTTGCCCTGTCTGCCGGGGCGGGAAAGTATCCACTGTTTGTGCCGATAAACACAGTAAAGTGTATCCACACGTTTCGGGATCAGGCTCGAATTGCCGTCATGCCCAATCAAGCCGCTGTAGTGTTAGGGACTGTCTGATTGAGTGTCTGATTCCAGTTGCTAACATTCATGGACCCCGCGCATCACTTACCATCAGGTGGGCGCAAGGTTACATGTAGTGCAAGAATAAAATATAAAAAACTGGTACGAATTGTGTCTGTATACAGTGCTGGACGCCGGAATACGAATACAAAATAAAAAAGCCGGATTTTTTCTATTAATAGATTGCTTCAGATTTATGTGCAATATTGTGTCAAGAAATAACGTTTGCAAATTACAAAACGTAACTATAAATAGCGTTCCTAAATGCAGACAACTGCACAGTTGGTGGTTTGCACAATTTGCAAACCTTCTTGAAATTGATTTGAATATTTCATAACATTTAACCGACCGAATACGTGAAAATTGACGGTCACAAAGCAACATCCAAATAGATTTTATGAAATAGTAACCTAGAACTATAGTTTTTGTGGGATAGTCTACTAACAAAAAGAATAAATATAAGATAGAACGGGCAGGAAAGAGATTGCTTGTTATTTACATACATAATGTTTGTTACATTAATTTTTACGCACGAATTTTACAGTAAAGCAGAAACAGTTGCTGTAAAGTATAAAGCAACAACATCAATTTGAATTTGACTAACTAATTATGTGACGATTGTCCTAGTTTTAATTCACGTACCGTTTATTTAATGTCTACGTACTAAAGTTTGACATTATTTAACCCTTATAGGCATCTAGGATTTGATTGAGTAAAAAAAAACTTTGGAAATATTTTGTTAGGCAACCGGCGTTTTTGTTAGCGTATTTTATTTTATCCCTTTCAGCACGAACGATACCAAGCGTGCGTTAATACAAAATATATCTAGCCGTGTCGCCAAATTGTGCATTCATCTATCTACTTAGTACTTAATTATCTCTATTAAATTATTACGAATAGTAAAGAAAAAAACAAACACACACAGCTGGCTTTTATTACCATTGTATTACCCAATGCGCTAGAATGTTAGAAAACCACAAGGCAAGAATATGCTTATATGGTTTTAGTGGAATTCGCTTTGGAAGGTTTTTTTTCACTATTTATTTTGACGATATATTTATTAAAGTTATTAATAAACCTTTTAACATTCAAAATATTTTTTGCCGTGCTGAAGGGGTTATAAAAAGTGTATTTCATTCCGATAGCCAATCGGTATATATATATATAAGTATATATAGTATGTATATTTTTGTTGGAGCCAGTTTTTTTTAAATATAATTACCAAATGTACTTACCGATCCATGTTCTTTCTTATGTTGGTATCCGCCATGTTTTTCTTCTTCTCCCGAGTCTCCATCTTCTTCGAAGAACTCCACTTTCTTCTCGTATTCATCTTTTTTGTGAATATTGTGAGATCCCTTAGTGCTGTGTCCTTTGGAATGCTTTCCTGACTCCTCGTACTAATTTGAAGCATACCAGTATAATTATTATATATATATATATAATAATATATATATATATAATATATATATATAATTAAATACATAAGTGATGTGAAGTGAAGTGAAGTATCATCACCACCGTTTCCCTTTCGGTCAGAAACCACGCTTATAAATAAGGGGATTCATATTTAGCCAACTTTACTATAGGCCAATCATGACAAGTGGCAAGCTCGTCGATATCTTCAGCGTACCAAACACTCGGGGGTGTGGAGAAACCGTCGGACATCTCGGACACCATGGGCTTTTTTGCGCTAGAAGTGCTGGCCGCATTCCTCGTCGCACGGCCCTCAACGACATCATCCGAAGGGCTTTTGTTACTGCTGGAGTAACCTAGATGGCAAAAGACCCGACGGCATGACCGTTGGACCGTGCAAACTTGGCTGGTCGCTAGTGTGGGATCCGACATATGTAGACATTAGCCCCTTCCAGCTCGTCAAGCGCAGGAAGTGCGGTGATTTCTGTTGAGATCATCAAGTTGCGCAAATACGCAAACCTCGGTACAAGTTACGAATTTGCACCGTTTGGGGTCAAGAGGATGGGCCAGCCTCAAGGAGTTATCCAAACGGCTAACGAAACAGTCTGGAGACAAGACATCTAGCAACTAATTCTGCTTACGTATTAGCCTGTACAGAGGAGCAAGACTATTTTGTTTAAAAAAATCCTTTAGAAACGGCATTGTAGGGATACAATGCCGTTTCTAAAGGATTTTTTTTTTATAGTTCATATTGTATTAAGTTTAGTTTATATTTAATCTAACGTTTACTTTTTAAGTAGTTTTAATTATATTAATAAACAAAATTACCTTTAAAGACGTTAATTGTTTATAAAATGTTTGAGAACTTAAAGACTTTTAAAGAGATTAAGCTTATTTTATTGAATTATTTACGCCTTCATCATTTTGTTAAATTCCTGATTATATTACCTGCATTTACTATTCTTAGCTCAGGGTTATTGGGTACTTATTTAGAATTTACTTTACCATGTTTCATCTATGATTCTTCGTGATAATATGCTTATCTTTTGTCTTGATGTGCCCTTATTACGTATTTAGTATTTACCTTGGCATGCTTCTTTCCTGATTCTTCATGATGATGTGCACCATAGTGTTCGTCTTCCTTATGATGATGCTTGTCATGACCACCTTCGTCGTTGTATTTACCTTTGTGGTCCTCTTTGTCGTGATGACCTTTGGCTGTTTTTATATCTTCATGGTGACCCTGTGAACACACTTTGTAATTAGAAAACAGATTTTTATGTTTTAGGCAAGTCGCTCACTGCAAAGACTTTATTTATTTGTTAAGACTTAAACAAAAGTATACTTGTATATACTTGACATTAGATTATTATACAATTCTCAAAGACTTTATTTAAAGATATTATTACATTCGTCAACTTGTATTATTTGACTTAAATAAAGTACAAAAAGAAAGCAAATCAAAAAAGAAGCAAACAAATTTCAGCTAATTATATTACAACTAGATATTTACAATTAAAATTTAGATAACCTAATAGTT
Source organism: Tinea semifulvella (assembly GCA_910589645.1). Lineage (NCBI taxonomy): Eukaryota > Metazoa > Arthropoda > Insecta > Lepidoptera > Tineidae > Tinea > Tinea semifulvella. Next base: position 11,103,625 of record OU342592.1, on the reverse strand, counting down.
GCAAAACTTGTTGTTGAAGATTGCGTTTGAATTTATTTTTAGAATCGTGGAATACACGCAGATCACATTTGCGCCAGATAACTGGCAATTAAATCATACAAAAAACTGAGATCCAGCATGTGCCTACGGTCAACCCAACTGATTAACATGTATCCTAAAGTAACATAATCTACTCTCATAGGAAGCTCTGTGACTAATTCCTGGAGAATGATAAGCAAGATGTCTAGTAAATGATCGTTTCAAATTTCAATGATATAAGTGTCGTTTATGTCTCACCACTGCTGGATCTATATCATGGAAGCCTATGCCTCCCCCAAGGCTCGCCACTGCATACGGTCTTTTGCAACCCTCATCCATCCCACACCTGCGATCTTATTTAAGTTATCCGTCCATCTGACATTCGTCCCATTCTACATCGTCCAGTACGTAGTATTCACTGCAGGACCCGTTTACTCCATCGTCATAGATTCTCTGACAGACGTGTTATTTTGAAACCTATGTTAGAATTTTGGTTCTCTGACGAATATCAACGTTTCGAAGTTTATCCATCAGAGAAATACCAAGCATAGTTCGCTGAGCGACCTTTAACTTGTGGACCAGACCCACCGTCATTGTCCACGTCTCTGTTTTATACGACATTACAGGAAGAACGCATTGGTTGAAGACTTTTGTTTTCAGACGTCCACATGTGGTATGGATGATGAGAGGATATGGTGGAGTTTCCCGAATGCCGCCCATCCTAGCTGAATGCACCTGTTGGTTTCTTTGCTGAACTTAGCTGCGCCTAACTAAATGGTCTAGGTACTAGGTAATCGTATTTTCGCACAACTTCGAGAGTGGCGTTTCCAATGCGGATTGGTCTCGGCTTGACATGGTCGTTGAACATGACTTTTCCCGTTCTCCCGGTCGTTTCCCGACTCAACCCGCTGGGAAGCCACATTTAAGCCGTTAAGAATTCCGCTAAAATCCTTGTGCCAGCTGGCCATGATAACTATGTCATCCGAGAATCGGATGCTGAAGTATCGTTTCTTAGTCGAGGCAGCAAAGGACTCATGAGAAGTAAAAGTAAAGCATAACAAGCTTATAATATTACTTAGTTGGAAAAACTAATGCTTAGATCAATTTATTTAGCGACTTCATCAGATGATACTTGTAGACTACAAAGAAATAAAATTACTTTACCTCATAAGCTTTCTTTCCGTGCTCTTCATGCTCTGAATGCTCCTCGGAATGATGCTCCTTACCACCGCCTGGATATAAACAATAATAAAATAATAAAAATGTTATTTTTTCTGATAAAATAAATATATTCAAAAAACTTCTTCTCTATTACTTCCTTAAAAAGCAAAACGAATCCTAATCACCTGACATATTATTAGTATATATTTATTAATAATTATTTATGTATTTATCTTAATCTAAATCAATCATTTATTTATTAACTTTTGGTACATTCATTTAGGTTCTAACAGATGGTTGTGAGCTACAAAAGTCGACTATTTTTAGGTATATAAATATTAACAATTTTTTTCTTATTAATTAATCAATTGTCAAAAGTATATATTAAAAATAAAATGAGATAATAAGAAACAAACCAAAAATAATTAATATAAATATTTCCTTTCAGGTTACAAAATAAAATGTCAACAATAATAATAAAAAAATAGTCAATTTTATGAATCTTGTAAGTACCCATCAAGATTATAATAAATCTTTTTTGCCAAAAGGTCATACAATTTTGTTTTGAATGTTGTTGTTTTGTGGTTTTTAAGGTCATCCTTAATAAACAATGTATTATTATTATTATATAGACTATTTAAAAAAAAGTCGATTTTATTGATATGTAAGGGTACACTTCGAATCTATTCAGGCATTTGTGAGGATGTGTATTTTCTTTAATCTTATAATTTACCTTAACATTTATTATATTATATTTCTTTCTGTTAGGTATGATAAATGTATATATTACGTATTTTAACTCTGGTTTTAATTATATTATTTCCATTTTCACAATCTGCACCCATAATATTAATCTCTCACTCTCCCAAAGGTTAACTAGTAGAGAATACCTTCATGGTACTATGCCCGCCTATGTACAACACTCTATATTGTATATTTTGTGTGCCTGAACTGGGTACCTAGAAGATACCTGGATCTGTATACCTGTATATTTATATATATCAGCAGTCACAATATGATACATACATACCTATATATTAAAAATAATAATAAAATTCTTTATTGCACACAAAATATACAATATATACATATATTGTTGTTACCTGTTGACCTGGCATACAGGTATCTTCTAGGTAGCTCGTTCAGGCACCAGCTCTTATGCTCGGCAAGTTAATTGTTTAAAGTTTATATTTTTGTTTTTGGGTACAATATCTAATAGGTATGTATGTATCATATTGTAACTGTTGATATATTTATATATATCCGCAGTTTTTATAAAAGTATCATCACGACCGTATTCCTTTCGGAGTGGTCAGAAACCACGCTTATAAAGAAGCGGATTCACATTTAGCCAACTTTACTATAGGCCCACCATGACAAGTGGCAAGCTCATCGATGTTTCTGGCGTACCAAACTCGAGAACAACTACACATAAATTATTGTTTCCCGGCCAGGAATCGAACCCGGCACCTCTGCATCTAAATCCATGGACTTAACCGCTAGAACACAGAGGCTTTTGTTTTTATATCTAATGGATAATGCCTTATTCGCTTTATTATAAATGTAATATCCAAGAAAGCCGATAAATCTTTTCGTAAAGCTAAATCTGAAATAATAATAAATTATCATTGCCGTTAACTTATTTAGGGCTGCTTTTAGGATGCCATGCATAATTATCTGGTGTATATTCCAGGATTATTCTGTCTAACTGATTTTAAAACTATCATCATTACGACCATTTCCCTTCCGTGGTCAGAAACCACGCTTATAAAGAAACGGATTCACATTTAGCCAACTTTATAACATCATAACCAATCTTGACAAGTGGCAGGCTCGTCGATGTCTCTAGCGAACCAAACTCGAAAAATATCACAAATAATAATTACCGTACAAAGTAAGGGAAGCACAATGATTTTAATCAAAAATTAATACGAGTATTAACAGTTTTAATAAACGTTATATAAAATTATTATTAAGACCCATGATAGAAAATAATCGTATAATGAGCTGGTTTTTATTACTAACAACGTTATTAACTTTAATGGAATAACCGTTTGTATATTAAATAGGATCCAACAGCCATATTACATTACTTAAACACTAATGTAAGATTGTGTAAATAGTGGAATCTGTATTTACTAAGACTTTTTCTTTTATTCGAGCATGAGAAACTGAGCTGGAGAAACTGCGGCATAAATGTCAACGGGGAATACATCTCACACCTCTGTTTTGCGGATGACATAGTCATAATAGCTAGCTCGCTGGAGGATCTTAGCGGAATGCTGAAAGGCTTAAACGTGGCGTCCCAGCAGGTTGGCCTCGGTATGAACTTGGACAAGACAAAAGTCATGTATAACGACCATGTTGTACCGAGATCAATCTGCGTGGGTAATGCCACTCTCGAAGTTGTACAAAAGTACGTCTACCTTGGACAGACTATGCAATTAGGCGTAGCCAACTTCAGCAAAGAAGCCGACAGACGCATTCAGCTAGGATGGGCCGCATTCGGGAAGCTGCGCAAACATACCCCAGTGTTTGAAAACGAGAGTTTTCAACCAGTGCGTTCTTCCAGTGCTGTCGTACGGAGCAGAAACGTGGACACTGACAGTGGGTCTCGTCCACAAATTTAAGGTCGCTCAGCGGGCTATGGAGAGAGCTATGCTATGGAGGTTGGATGAGAGTGGCAGGAGATCGTGTGAAGTGGCGAGCCTTGGGGGACAAAGTGGAGAGACACAGGCTGATGATGACGAGCATGAAATAGGATCCAGCAGCCATATTACATTACTTAAACACTAATGTTAGATTGTGTAAATAGTGGATTCTGTATTTACTAAGAGTTTTTTTTGTACGAGCATGATATGTGACCTTGGCCTGATTGTCAGTGGCACACAAGGTCGATGAATATTAGCAACTTAAATCAGACACTTATGACTGACATCAGTCCCTAAAACTATGCCGGCTTTCATGTACTGGGTACATACTCACATGTATGTGCCCAGTGCCTCATGAGGGCAAGGCAAATATATAAAATAAATGTCCTCTTTTTACTAATATAGAATAAGCAAACACTATGTTACTAACCCCTATGGATACTATTCCGAAATAGTATCATCACGACCGTTTCCCTTTCGGGGTGGTCAGAAATCACGCTTATAAATAAGCAGATTCACATTTAGCCAACTTTACTATAGGCCAATCATGACAAGTGGCAAGCTCGTCGATGTCTCCAGCGTCCAAACTCGAAAAATATGACAAATAAATTAAATATTAATTAAATGTATTCATTTAGATTAATAAATATGTTTGTGTCCCGAGCAGGAATCGAACCCGGTACCTCCGATTCTAAATCTCTAATTTATTTATTTATAGTCAAAGTCAAAATATCTTTATTCACGTAAACCTATTACAGGCATTTGTAAAACGCCTATAGTAATATTATTTTGAATAAATCTACTCCTGCTAGTAGAAGACTAAGCAGCAAAGTGGTCCAAAGAATAAGCTATTCCAGTGACCTGTTAATGTTTAATCTGACTGAGAAAGGAATCAGCAAGGGTAACTGAGCTATATCAGAATTACAAAATAAAACATATACAGCACTACACCACAAAACAAACAACTGCAGGACAAAACACTGGTGTGGGGGCCAACAAATATCATATATGTTACGTTTTTATCTGCTAAATAAATACTTCATTTTAAATTTAATTTTAAAGAACAAAGCGTTGTTTGTAGCGTTAATTTATATAGGAAAAAAACTCCAAATTAAAGTTTGAATAATACATTGTAAGTGCTGAATGCTGAAAATTGGCACAACCTTCTGCGGCTTCCATTTCTCTGTTTTTTTTACGGACTTTTGAAATAAGACGCCTACGACTATATTTAGGTTAAACATCTCTAGTGTATATGTAGAATGAGTAATTTTAACTATTTTTTTTTATTTTTTTTAAATGTATTTTTATTCATAAACTTATTTTTTTGATATATTCGATTATTCTAATTCATTTCTTTGAAATATATTTCGAAGTAAAGTACAAATAATAATAATTATTATTATTGAATAATAGGCGAGCAGCTGATATGCCGTGGTCCATGGAGGCCTTGACGTTATCCCGGGGAAAACTTCGGTAGATCTCCTTTTGGTGACGGGTGGGTTACCGCTGAGTAAAGAATATTTTGTTTAAAGGGTCAGCCTCGCCGTGACTTATTATGGAAATATTTTGTTTAAGGTAGTTATGGCATTTGAGGTCGCCACACTCATGATTAATTTGTAGTGAATATATCCCCATAGTTTCAACCCCAAATGCAACAAAGTTACTATTGCTAGTTTTCGAGTTATAAGAATTTTAAAATTAGTTCGTGAGGCGGTGTTTGTGACGTCGTATCACACAACGTGATATGACGTCAAGTGGTAGATGCGGGACTCGATATTATTGGCATTGTTTTAAGGAATAATCACAACTTCATTGCAACGACCCGCAAAAATATTATCCGTGCTCTCCGGACTCGCATCTCCACTTCCATCTCTTAATTTTCTGTAAATAAACCTATGTATATTGTACATAATTTCTTCTTTTTATTCATATTTCTTAGATAGGCTCCTCCCAAATTATTTTTCTTCTCAACTATCGCTTCACGATAGTTTGGCGCCCAACATTTTTAGGGAGATAAATATCCCAGGATCGATGATGTTCATCCACTAAAGCAGCTAGAGCGGTACCGATTGTTCTGTTATATCTTTCTGTAGGATTAACTATTGGCTCCAAGGGTGGCTGCGAAGCTGCTGTACATGCTGCTCGGAGCTTTGTAGTGCATCACGGGGGAGATGTGATGTTGAAGGTGGACGTCAAAAACGCGTTTAATTCGGTTGATAGAGGTGTCATGTTGGACCAAATTAAACAACAGACCCCGGAAATTTATAGTTACCTTTGGCAGTGCTATAGCACCTCTTCAAAATTATTTTTTAAAAATAACACTTTACTTTCGGCAGTTGGTTGTCAACAGGGCGATCCGCTCGGTCCTGCCATCTTCAGTTTGGCAATACATAATATCATAAGCAGCCTAAATTCAAAATTTAATATATGGTATCTCGATGATGGCACGATCGGAGGAAATGCGGACACAGTTCTCAGTGACCTTCAAAAACTTATATACGATTTTGGCACCATAGGTTTAGAATTAAATTTTTCAAAATGTGAACTTTATTTATCAAATTTATTAACTCATGGCAAACAATTTGAAATTATTTCCAAATTTAATAGTCTAGCGCCCAATATTAAAATTTTAAATAATGAAACCCTTCGGCTCCTAGGATCACCAATCCTAGATGAATCCATCCAAATTTATGTTCAGGAACAATTAACTAAATTTAATTCAACTTCAGAACGCTTATTCCAAATTCAACCCCACATGGCACTTTTTATCATACGATTTTGTTTGTTCGCCCCCAAATTTACATATGTACTCCGTTGTTCTCAACTTTGGAAATTTTCAGAAGAACTTTTTTTATTAGACAAACAATTGCAAAATTCACTAACCGAAATTCTAAATTGCCCCATGAATGACCGTACTTGGGCCCAGGCCTCACTACCAATTCGGTTCGGAGGCCTAGGCACCCGCAAAATTTCTAGTGTAGCACTGCCAGCTTTTCTGTCGTCTGTACATAGTACTGTCGAGCTCTACGGGAGAATCACTAACCCATCTTTGGGTTCCGTTGAGCCGTCGTACTTGTCAGATGCCAGAGATGCCTGGTCAGTAGCATGTCCAAATGTTTCGGTTCCAAATTCACCAAAAATCCAACGACTATGGGACGAGCCGCTCTGCAAACTTTTACAGAAAGATATTTTATCTGCCAGTAATATGAAAGAGCGGGCTCGCCTCATGGCCGTTTCCACTAGAGAGTCAGGTCTTTGGTTACAGGCTTTTCCCTCAGCATCGGTTGGCACACTCCTTGATCGAAATACACTGACCATGGCGGTGTGCCTTCGTCTCGGAGCCCGGACTGTCCACCCACACCAGTGTCGATGCGGAGAACCAGTCGATCATCTCGGACACCACGGGCTTTCTTGTGCTAGAAGTGCTGGCCGCATTCCTCGTCACGCGGCTCTCAACGACATCATCCGAAGGGCTCTTGTCACTGCTGGAGTACCCGCAATATTAGAACCATCTGGGATTGTGCGGAGCGATGGCAAGAGACCCGACGGAATGACTGTTGGGCCATGGAAACTTGGCAGATCTCTGGTGTGGGATGCGACGTGTGTAGATACATTAGCTCCATCTCACATACAGGCGACCTCGTCAGGCGCGGGAAGTGCGGCTTTTTCTGCGGAGAACCTCAAATTGCGCAAATACGCTAACCTTGGTATCGGTTACGAATTTGCGCCGTTTGGGGTCGAGACGATGGGCCCATGGGGACCGTCAGCGAGGCGCTTGGCCAAGGAGTTGTCAAAGCGGCTGACAGAAAGGTCTGGAGACAGGAAGGCTGGCAATTATTTCTGCCAACGTATTAGCCTCGCTATACAGAGGGGAAATGTTGCCAGTCTCCTTGGGACTATCTCGGATGGGACGTCTCTAGAGGACATTTTTTATTTATAGTTTAGTTTATTTTTAATTTTATTATTTAGGTAGCTTTTAATTTATATTAAATGTACTATAATTAACTTCGAATAAATTATATAGGAATTAAAAATTATGTCAAGGATTAACTTGAGGACAGAGTAATGGAGAGTAGGATTTGAAAGGTACTTTATATTTATTTAAGAATGAGTTTACACTACATCGCTCGTTTGAAGACGTACGCTCCACCAACGCTGCCTCATCCTTATGTGTTGCTACTCTCAACTAACGCTGCGTCACCTCTACTCCCTACAACTGCTCAACCCAGGAGTCTACGAAGTCGCCATCACTAAAATTCATTACCAACTTTGCCTCCGGAACGCCGCCGCGCTATCGACCTACTAAAAATATTCTCCGTGCTCTCTGAACTCGCATTTCCACTTAACTCATTTCTTAATTTTCTCTAAATAAACCTATATTGTACATAACTTATTTCTTCTTTTAATTCATATTTCTTAGATAGGCTCCTTCTCCAAAATTTGTTTTCTCCTCAACTCACGATATTATGGTATTTTTAAATAAAACAAAAACTTGTTTTTTCATACATATAGCTCTGTGTCAATTTTTTTTAAACAATTTTGGATATCTATTATTATTCACCATCATTGTTCCGTGGTCTAGTTCTGAAGTCCATGGGTTTTAGTCACGGTGGTACCGGGTTCGATTTCTCGTCAGCATACAATAATTTAATTGTTTTAATTTTGTTAGTTTGGTATGCTAGAGACATCGACAAGGTTGCCACTTACCTTGAAAAAATACGCGTTATAAAAAGAAAACGCTCCGAATCAAATAAAAGGTCCGATATCTTTCTTGTATAACTATTTAATAAAGTAGGTTGTAATTTTTTTTTTCACCTTCTCAGTTCTAATCGTAACAAGCGTTTATTTTACGCATTTGTCACCTTTGAACGGGGCTAATCGAATTGTAAGAAAATAGTTGAGTTACGTATTTTGTTACGTAACTCAAGATTAAATTCTATTTGCTTTGGAAGTGTTTGGAGTGTTGATAATTGAATTTTTAATGGAAGAGTACCAGTGAAAGTTTTATCTTGAATTATGCATTGTGTTAAGGCCAGTTACAGTGCTTCGTGTACATCGAATATAGTCTGTTCGACGAGAATTTTTAAATATCATGTTAACATCTCGAATACCGACTCTCGCTTAATTATCGCAAACGGCCGTCGTTACCGAATAATAATAATGAATATTGTAAAAGTAAAAAAATCGAGAGAAAGACTGGTCTAAACGGTCGGACCATGCAAGAATCCCCTAAGCAACTATTCGCACGCTCATTTATACCAAGCGAACGAGAATTCTTAAAATATTCTATAGAACTGTATAATATTTAATAAATATTGTCGACTGTCGGTTTTCCAAAATGAATAAAAAAACAACGAAGAACGTTCCTGTTCTGGCTTTATGCTCTTTTGGTCTAAACGCATCTTTACTGGAGCACACAATTAGACGATGTTTTTAAAAATGTTTTGCATTTTGAACTCCACGGGCTTAGAGTTTCTTCAGCAAACAGCACTACTACTACACACGTAGTCTTTGAATTATCAATACGTATTTTGCCAGACTCTGTGCATTTGGCTGGTGAACAAAGGCAGTGTCGACACATGCGGCATCCTAAGGCCCGCACCCCCCTCCCTATCCGGGGAACCAAATTAATCAAATAATAAAAAATCTATAAATATAAATGTATGTCTGTGTGTATGTATGTCCCCTATGCATTTCAAAACTATTTGACGGATCGGGATGAAACTTTGGGAATATGTTGTGTGAATTCAATGTTTAAACACCACGTACATAAACTAAACCAATAAATATGCTGATTTTATTGTTTGATTTAATGTTATTACGAATACTTATTATTACTACTATATTATTATTGTTTTTCGGTTTATATAAATATATATAATTTTAGTTATATGTAAGATATGTATGCCAAATTGTTATTTATATGTTTAAATTTAGATATTAATGTCTTTCTGTATTTTATTCTTAATATTGTTTACTGCATGCTGTGTACAAATGTTAGGTTGACAAACTTACTACTTATTTATATCACTGTACCTATTTTGTGAAATGTTTTGTCTGTTAACTGTTTTTTGCACCTTAATTAATAAATGAATGAAAACATCGGCAAAGGTTTCTTTTATAGTACTACTTCTGTCTGATAGGTGGCGCCGAGGGTATATTCATTGACGGTCAGGCGGTACGAAGTCATGTCAGGTCAGGTCAGCTAGTATTAAATAAACATAACAAGTAGGGTGCAGGCTGGATGATGGTTCTTTTTATTTTGTTTTTATACTAACACGACATGTGACCTTGCGCCCATCTGATAGTAAGTGGCGCGCGAAGTCCATGAATGTTAGCAACTGGATTCAGTCACTCATGACTGACATCAGTCCCTAAAACTGGGCATGACGGCAATTCGAGCCTGATCCCGAAACGTGTGGATACACTTTACTGGGTTTATCGGCACGAACGGTGGATACTTCCCCGTCCCGACAGACTGGGCAAATTACTACCACTATGTCCAACTTTCTATTTTTTTTTTTAACTATAACAGCTCCTAAATTTTCAAATTGGATAGCCGAAATATTTGTGTATAAATATCTGAACGTGGTCACGTATGTTGGGCCCATTTCGCGGTCATCGCCTAAATCAAATTTCAGTGACGGGCGACCAAAATAGTTGTAAATATATTGATATTTATTACACCCTCGTTCCGATATGACGTGACTTGCAAGAATCTTCACAATTTATTATTTACCGCTATACCTAAATCTTACATTATCAAGATTCGATTTGAGCAAGCATCAAAATAAATCTAGAATAATCCTAATTTATCACGCACCATACACATACACACACGAGCTTAAATATTCTGCATTCTTATATTTAAGAATTGTTTTTTTTTTGGTTGATTTTTTGTTTAGGTATATTTTTTTGTTTTTAAATTAATAATATTAAGGTTAAGTGGTCTAATATGTCTTTCTTTCCTAAGATCATTTGGAAGGCAAAAATGGTTGTGACCCAATTTATATTGCATACACCTACGTCATAATAAAAAAAGTATATTTTTAAGATAATAAACGATTTGATTTGAATCCACTCAAGCCTCTTTAATTTTTCGACAATTTTATTTTTAGACGTATATCACACAGCCCATTCTAGTGTGTTCCCCTATCGTGGCCAGATGATGACGTCTCAGAATTCAAAAAACATTTCTAAATATTATAAATGTGAAAGAATAATAATAATAAAAATAATTATTTCACATAATTTACAAACGTAGTGTTTGTAGTATATGGGCGAACTTAATGAAGGCATTCTCTACCAGCTAACCTTTGTGGTGGTAAAAAGTGAGGTAATTGGGTGATTAAGATTGGAAATTATAATAGTAGTATACAGTCGTCCGAAAACGAGTCGTCTAAGATCGATTAGGTAGGACGATTCTGCACTGACATGTCACAAGTTTTATAAAATGCCATTTAAGTATTCATTATATCATATCAATGAAAAAGTTTTAAGCTATTGCATAGCTTTTATCGCGGGCTTTGAGCGCGGCGACCGAATCAAGAAATTCCGTAACGAAAAGAAACCTAACACCCCCCACTCCGACCGGCACAGCGGTGCGGCGTTGAAAGCCGTGCATCGTCTAACGTCGTTTCAGTTCGGCAGACTTCGGCACGGTGTTTGTGTGCGTACGACTAGATGTATGCTTGCAGACTAGCTGCTAACTGCTCACTGATTCTATCTCTTTTAGACACAAGCGTACTTTTTGGCTGCGTGAAAAAATACTGAAAAAATAAGATAAATAAATAATTATAATTGCATAAGTTGATAAAAAGTGCTATGCAATAGCTTTACCGCGGCAGTCCCCGAGTGCCACACGTATTTTTTTAAATTTAGATTTAGAGATATTCATATGGTCAACATTTATAATTTAGTCTGGGAACTTATTATAGATCTTTGGCACTCTTATGGTGATGCGGCGTGCACAATCGTCCGAAAACGAATCGTCTAAGATCGATTAGTTTGACATTTCTGTCAGAAATGTCAAAAGCTAGGCGGAATGCCCAAGATTTTGACATTTCTGACAGACGTTTGACTCGTTTTCAAACCATTGTGTACTCCGCGTCACCCCGCTGGGGACTGACATCAGGTTTTATCATTTATAGATTAAAACTAGCTTAAGTAAAATAGTACCTACTCAAAAACAGTAACTTTGTTTCAATTGATTCGTAACATAATATTTTCGTTACTTTTTCTTTTCACTATCATTGTCTTGGCTCATTGAACAAAGGAATCGATATTTGAAAATAAAATACGCTCAGCACTGTTCCAAATAATATTAAGTTAAACGTTAAATATCAACAAAACCGCTAGTGGTCGAGTTGTTATAATGACAGCAATTAGAAGTATTAATTTATTTTTAAAAAATCACAGCTTATTATATTAAACATATAAACAAAGTAGCAACAGTGGAACACAAGCCAAAGAGATTTTATATTATTTAGACAACACAATTAAAGCAGAAATAAGAGTAAAATATAGTAATTAGATTTAAATTAATAGTGCAATTGAACTGTGACTAGCAAAAGTAAAAGAATAATAATAATAATAAATAAGTGAAAACCAATAGGTTAAGGATTATTTACCCAAGACAAAATGAATGAATGAGAGGCAGGAGCAAAATTATACTATATATACGTGTATAGCAGTATTCGTATATTAGCAAGCGAAGTGTATTTGTAAGTCCGGGATAAGAGTTATCTTGATACTGCCTCCGGTGATTAGTTAGATGTATGAGAGTAGAACATGGCTAAAACGTTAATACAGAAGAATAAAGTCATTTACAGTAATCTAAACAGGTGAATAAATAAATATATTTTTTTAATTTTATATGAATTATGTTTTTTTTTTTTTTTATTTTTTATTGTTGCTGGTATTTTTCATTTATGGGGCAAGTAGCCAAATGGTATTTAAATCAAAGTCAATTTTATTATATTTTATTTATCACAGTAAGACTTGTTTCAAGCGGTGTTATTTTAAAATAAATATCACAAGGCAAGCTTACAATATTAGTTTTCCTTGAAAGTAAAAATTGGCATTTGACATCATTGCAAATGGCACATACTTTCAACGAGAACAACAAATAGGTGGTAGGCGGATGGTGGTAATTTTTCCAGTCTACCGAGGCGGGGAAGTATCCACAGTTCGCGCCGATAAACCCGGTATAGTGTATCCACACTTTTTGGGATCAGGCTTGAATTGCCGTCATGCCAAGTCAAGCTGACATAGTGTTAGGGACTGATATCAGTCATGAGTGTTGATTCCAGTTGCTAACATTCATGGACATCGCGAGCCACTTACCATCATGTGGGCGCAATGTCACATGTCGTGCTACTATATTTAAAAAAAATAGAATGTCTAGACACAAGTTTTTCTTATCCTAAATTCCATTGTATGACCCCGTTTATGTATTTATAGACGCATTACCTAATAAGAATAGAAAACGGTGCTTACTCGAACGGTAGACGTGTCGTCGTGGATGTGACGAATCGACTCCAAATCTGAGATCAATTATGACGAGGTTCTAACTGAATGGCTCCGTGGCCTAGTGGTAACAACCGTAGATTTTACGTTGAGCTATATTTTTATAACTTCTGTCGAGTACGCAAGAAAGAAGCTTATCGCTTGTCATGAAGGGCCTTTATTGTTGTATACTTATTTTTTTCTTCTTCTTTACTCATATCTTTCTTTTTTTACTAATTGTTGTAAACTTCAATATCTGACGTTACCTATTTATATAATCTGTGGTTTACGTCGTTGGTAACATACCTACTTAACAATTTGTTTATTTAAATGTTATTTATTATATATATTTGTGTTACTGTTTGTAAACCTAAATAAATAAATAATATATATAAAATTGGCTAAATGAATGGTTTTTCTTCTGCAACTGACGACAGCCACTACGACCACCATCAGTCTCTAACATTAAGCCGGCCTAACAAGATGCTTTTTCACACTTCGCTTAAAGGACTGAGTTATACGCGTAAGTAAACACACTGACTGGGAGAGCATTCCACATCTTCAGCGTGCGACAGATAAGTCTCCAAATTTATAGGTACACCTAGGAATAGTGGCTATGGTATGTATATGGTACACTCAGGTGATGATTATGTTGACAATAGTTTTATCGATAAAATTGTTAATTGTTAATTTACTACGATTCTTTTAGTTTTTTGTCACAATTAGTCTTAGTTAAGGAGACGTTTTTTTTTCTAATTAAAATGGACAAAATAAAAGTGAAAATAACCTTGACTTCAAAAGGTTAACAAGCCCGAGTACAAATCTTGCAAAATATTTTCGTAGCTAGCACCAAGTCTTGGTAAAAAAGGTGCAACCTCATTTTCCAAAGGTTATTCCTAGACATAACAAATTATTTAAGGCCGCATGTAGACAGCGCGTTTGAAGCCGCTCTGGTTAACCTATATTAATAATAATAAATTATTTATTGTACAGAACCAAAAATAGTGTGGGTACAAAGGCGAGCTTAATGCTATAAATGTATTTTCTACCAACTAACCTTTGTGAATGGGGAGCCATTATAAGCGGGTGCAGAAATACTATTGTGATCAACAATAATGAAATATAAATACTTACTAATTAAATATACATATGATATTAAATAAATATATACATAAATAATAAATACATATCTAAGTACATAGTAGAAAGTTATGGTAAGTTATTCTGTTTATGGTGTAAAAAAATCTATAACTTGTCTTTAAATATTTTGAGAGATGGAACTTGTCTGATTACCAACGGTAGTCTGTTCCACTGGCGAGCTGCAGATACTGAAAAGGAGTCTGAATATCTGCTGGAAGAGTGGGGAGGGATGTCTATATACTCGTAGACTACCACGCGATCGCCACTCAGTCGCCACGCACCGTAACCTCTTGATTTGTTCAATGCTAGGCTGATTACTGTTCAGCATGCTGGTCTCTTTGCAACAAAATATATGAACCTAAAGCTGTCTATTAAATGATTAGGAACGCATTTAATACGTGCAAGACTAATTTCAGCAAAATTTGTGCACCATAAAATTAATTCGAATTAAAATCCCGTTTAGAATTTTTGCGCGATTCGAAAACCTTCCACTACGTTCTTCCTATAATAACCAACCAAATTAGATAACAATAGAGAGCCCGTCAATTGAAAAGACATCCTGCTACTGGTTACACGCTCTGTCCTCTTCTAATTTTGAGATGCTGCTGGACAATGAATGTTTCCGCATAGCTGTCGGGTTATCTGCTGGGGTCGCCGGTCTGTACTGATCATAAGTGTTTGTGCGGTAAGGAAGTAGACCGCTTTGGAGTCCACGGCTATAACATGGTATAGGTAACGCTGATCCCCTGGGAGCGGGGACGGGCCTTAGTGTGGAAGATGCCACTTGTGTCGACATTTTTGAAACAATCTAACAAGCGGCGTAAATACATATCTATAATCAATGTGTGCGTTTGCTATAGTGGTTCAAGTTTAATATATATTTTTTAATTATATACAAGAGTTGGCAAATCGTTACCATTTCGTGCCGTTTGCCGTAGAGACGATGGGCCCTTGGTCTGATGACGCTAAATTGTTAATACGCGACATAAGCGTTGCCATCCGAGCGTCAACAGGTGATCCTTTGAGTAGGGAATATCTTATTCAGAGGATCAGTGTTGCCATCCAACGAGGTAACGTCGCCGGAGTCCTCGGAACATTGGGTTCATCTTCTCCTGGATTCGATGACATGTAGATTATAACCAAGATATTTGTAAGTATTTAGTTTTTATATTAATTAGGTTTATCTTTTAGTTTATTTTTAATTTTATCATTTAGGTAGTTTTTAATTTACAATAAAATTTAATGATTATAAATAAAAGATAAAAAAAATTATATACAACGTCTAATTGTCTGCTCCGGTAACAAGACGGCTGGCTTCTTTCCTCGCTCAGATAATCAGTATAGCGATGCAGCGTGAAAATGCGGTCAGCGTTCTTGCCACCATACTACGCAGACACGATTTTTATTTAAATTAGGGGATACATAATGTTTTTATTTGAGTTTATTTTTATTTGTAGTAATAATTTAGTTATAAGCCTTACTTTTGTTATACAATACCAACCAATAAAAATTGAGTGTTATATTTAACTTTGGGCAAAATAAGCACAATAATATCAACATATCAGTTTCACTCGATCCATTTTCTTCCAAATGGAAAGAAAACACTATTACAATTTTATATTACAATCGATTTTGCTTTCTATATCAGTTGCAAACATTTATTTCTTACGACGCGACGGTTAGCATAAAAATCGTATTTTTGAGAGAACATAAATACATTTTTTTTAAATGTCATGGATTGTTTATTTTTGGATAGCCAATTAAATATTTCCATGATCTAATTTTATATCACAACCAATTTTACTTTATTCATTTACATCAGTAAACATTCATTTCTTACGAGTATCATTTAAACGGTTGGTAAAAAAATCGTTTTTATGAGAGCATATCAATTTCTAAAAAAATTATACTAAATCAGTTGCAAACATTTACTTCTTACGACGCGACGGTTAGCATAAAAATCGTATTTTTGAGAGCAGATAAATACATTTCTAAAAAGATGTCATGGATTGATTGTCTATTTTTGGATAGCCAATAGTTATAATTTGGATAGTTATTTCCATAAACCAATTTTGGTAGTTACACCGAGGTTAAGCAGTAAAAATATATTTTTCACAGCCAATAAAAGCAAACTAAACTGTTAGACCGGCATAGTGGTGTGACTAATGTCGGGCGTCTGTGGCTTTAGTTGCTATACAGAGCGAAATAAACAAACCATACATGGATAGGAATTAGGTAAAAATTGTAGAATATATATGTAAATATTTATTTATATATGGTAAGTAGCTCGCAAGGTCCATGAATGTAGCAACCGAAATCATACACTCATGATTGACATCAGTCCCTAACGCTATGCCAGCTTGACTGAGCATGACGGCTATTCGAGCCTGATCCCGAAACGTGTGGATACACTTTACTGGGTGAAAATTTCCACCTTCAGTCTGCCTACCACCTATATTATATTACTCAAAGGAAAAAAACTGTTATAGTTGCTTAAATAAGTAAAATTGCTATTAGATAACTGCCTCTGTGGTTTAGTGGTTATGTCCGTGGATTTAGAATCGGAAGTACCGTGTTCGATTCCTAGTCGGGTCACAAAATATTAATTTAAATAAATAAATTGCTTTTATTTGTGATATTCTCGAAATTAGTACGCTAGAGACATCGACGAGCTTGCCACTTGTCATGATTGGTCTATAGTAATGTTAGCTAGATGTGAATCCGCTCTTTATAAGCATGGTTTCTGATCACCTCTGAAGGCGTTTTCCTTCGTAATAATCATCTAATAATTGAAAAGAATTAAACGTAAAAATTAACAGTATTATTATTAGGTACAAATTATCACTAATAAACATTTCATCCAAAAATTATGGAACACTCTTTTCACAACGTTTCCTTTTATGAGCGATCATTTTCTGTAAAATAACAATTAAGTTCAGTTCAGTCTTACCTTTCTTAAACTCATGGTTCCCTCCACCCTCTTTCTTGTATTCTGACGGAGCAGCTACAGCATCAGAAACAGCTTCCACAGCCGTAGGAACTTCTAGAGCCGTCGTGTCGTCGCCAGCTGCTGTCGAAGCTTTGTCTTCAATGGTCTCGGCAACAGAAGTATCCGTTGCTGGAGTAGTCCTAACTCTGGGTTTACGACGACGATTCTGCCTACGTTTCTTAGAATAGAAGGAAGTTGGTTCTATAGATTCTTCTCCATGAGTCACGCGAACACTTTCTTCTGTTGTCGTTGGATTGGACTGGGTAGTATAGATTTCAGTGTTTTCGTAACTTCTAGTCGTAGTTATTTCATCATTTTCATTATCGTAAAAACTAGGATTCCTAAAAGATGATAATTTCCCAGTTTTAATCTTTTTGGATTTTCTTTGGCGATTTCCTCGGCGTATATTTCTTTTTGTAGTTTGATAATCATCATCAGAAGTGGTTGTCTTAATTTGAGTTCTAGGAGATGTATGTATCGGATATTTATCATGAACATTAGATGCCGGTTCTTCGTAATCGTCATAATCTCGTTTGCGGCTGCTACTATATTTATTATACTGCCTATGTCTATCCGATTTGTCTACAAAGCTGATATCTTCATCTTCCTCTTTATTCTTTTCATTAATTAACCGCTGTTCTTCAAAATGCCTTACCTTTAACTGATCGACTTCACTTAAGACCTTTTCCTTTTGGGCTTGTGCTTTAGCCTTCTCTTCTTCTTCTTGTATTCTCTTTTCCTCTTTCTCCTCTTCAGTTAGTTCCTCTTCTTCGCTCTCTTTCTTTTTCTTTTGTTTTTCTGATTGCTCATCGTCGTCTTCTTTTTCTTCAGAAGATACATTAGGTTTTACAGTTGTTTTTTCTTGTTTTGATTTAGGTTCTTTTTCTGTACTTTCCTCTGATTTAACTTCAATAGATTCTGTATCATCTTCCTTAGGTTTGTCATCATTTACTGCTTTGTCTGCATCTGACCATTCTTCTTTTTCATATTCATCGTTTTCTTCAGCTGCATTTTCTGGCTCATTTCCATTTTCGGGTAGACTTCCCGCATTATCTGCTGCAGTTTTAAGAACGTATGAAACTGGTAAAGCTAGCCTCTTTTTTGGCTTTTGTTTTACTGGCACAAGTTCTCCCAGTTCCTCTATGTTTTTTCTAAATGGTACCCATTCTGGGTAGAATTTTTTGGGGTCTGTTTCGGGATTAGGTTTGGCATCTGGTGTTGCTTCTCTTTTCGTTACATCCTTAGATTCAATCACTGGCACACTCACGTTTAAAGCATCACAATGAGTAAACAACAGTCCAATAACTAAAACAATTTTAACTGACCGCATTTTTTTTGTCATGTATCCGAGATATTAATATGCAGATGATGACAATTCGGCTGCACACGAAACACTGACAGATTTCGTTAACCACTATTATTTATATTGTTTGTACAGCGATTCACTTGTTAATCAACTATGAAGAATTGAAAGAATAGAGTGGACACACCATCGTATGTCTTTATAAGCGACTTAAATCCAATTTCTGATTGTAACTGTAAAGGCTCTTACTGGAGTTGAGCATATACAAGTTGATATGACGTAGAACGTTCCACAGAGTAGAAAAATGAAAGTCACATTACCAATTTTGTGGGGTACGCGTTTAGTGGTGAGATATTAGGCCTGCCTCCGTGGTACCGGGTTCGCTTCCTGGTCGGGACACAGTAATATTTATTAATTTAAATGAATAAATTTCATTTATTTGTGATATTTCTCGAGTTTGGTACGCTAGAGACATCGGGAAGCTTGTCATGATTGGCATATAGTAAAGTTGGCAAAATGTGAATCCGCTTATTTATAAGCGTGGTTTCTGACCACCCCGGTACTTTTACATTTGATCTAAATTGCTGGTGCACATCTACATAATTGTATGTACTGTAGCTAGCACGATTAAACTCCGTTATTGAATCGAAAACGTGAAGTATGGAATTTTAGACAGCGACATGAGGTGCGACGTAACGGAATTACAAATTGACAGCTCGGATATTTTTTTTGTCGTTTCAATCTCGAGTCGATAACGTAGTTTGATCTCGTGTTAGATCGTGTTATATTTTTGTTAGCAACCAATAAGATATTAGTAAGCTTGAAAAAATATTTTTAAATGAATTAAAGTAAAAAGCTGTATCCTTTCTATTCTAGCAATAAATCTGTGAGATACAATAAAATCTATTATCGACCGTGAAATTCCCATAAGCTTCAGTTTAAATCGCGGTTATAGTTGATTATAAAATTGTCAGCATTTAGTATGTAAGTAAATTTGATAAATAAACGAGATTAATAATAATATACAACAAAGACAAAAAAAAAATCATTTTTTTATAATAGTTATCTGAATTCAGTCTTGCAGGTTACTCCGATCCCCTCTATTTGTAGAAGGGACCAATCTACTAACAAGATACAAAATCTGTAATACAAAAACACGTTTTTATTGTATTGTATGTATTCTGGAATTTTTGCGAGGCGCGTGTTGATGGATTTCCGGCCATAATCCGCAAAAAGGCAGCGTCGATACTGCGGAGAGTGAGAGACAGTGACATCTGAGGATGATATCGTCGCGCTTTGACAGCGCTTTTGTTAAGCGCTGGATTGGAGTTGTAACTGGGAATGTGTAAATTAAATATGTACAGCATTTGCGTAGTATAAATATCCCTACAGATATTTACGAATTAATATTAATTAAATTAAGTGCTAGGTATTGTTATTATTATTATTATTTTTGCGGTTTGTTTTTGACTTTTTAATTGATGTGTATACCTACTAACATAGTTCTAAGTTGGAATGTTACTAATAATTATGGAATTGATTCTGAAATAAATAATTTATTATTATTATTATTATTATTATTGTGTGTATGTATGTATGTATGTGTTCATGTGTGTATATAATTTATATATTGTTTATTGCTTACAATGTGGTTGTTTAGTTATAATATATTTAATTTTTACTTGCACCCACCGTTCACTTTAAATGCTTTATCTGTCCCTAAGGTAAACGTAAGGTAAACAAACGTCTAGCGGCATTAAGCCCGCCCAAAGGGCGTAAAGTTATATAGTGCAATAAAGTTTTAAATAAGTAAATAAATATTTACTTAATAACCAATTTTTCAAATAATAAATGTGTTAAATGTAGGGTTATTTACGGGACTGTCACACTGTTTACCGACTCTTGGTAAATGTGTGCTGTGTTTGGATATAAATGTAACAATTTGATTATATGCATAGTTTTAATAACGAGATATACAAACGAATAGTGTTAATAGTTGCTACTACAGCACACAGTTGCCGAGAGGCTGGTTACACTAAAACAATGTTTAATGAGGATGGGAATGCACTATATTATTAATTTATGAGGGTACTCGTTGAGTTTTATTGTGTCATAGGAAAACTGTCTTCTGGAGCCCATTATTTAATTATGATCCAACAAACGTTATTTTCTTTTATATTTTTATTATTATTTCTCTTACAAAAATCGCGGCGACCGAACCGCGAGTTTGTAGGTTCCCAATCCACCAGCTGCCGTATGGTCAAAGACCGTTTCTTTCAGAAAACTAATACCCACTTTCACTGTTTGTCTGTAAAATATTAAATTTAATCTCTCTTTGTTGCTTATTCTGTAGATCTAGAGAATATATATTTTTTTAAATAAAAATTCCGGTCTGGAACGCTTTCCACCTACTGTGCAACCTTTGCTGGCAGGAGGGAAGAGTGCCGGAGGACTGGCGACAATCAGTCATCGTTCCTTTATACAAAGGTAAGGGATCTAGATTGGACTGTGCCAACTACCGAGCGATTAGTTTGATCAGTTTGGCGAGCAAGATGTATGGCAAGATTCTCACGAAACGCTTGCAAGAGAAGACTGAAGGTCTTTTATGGGAGGCACAAGGAGGCTTTAGACCTGGAAGAGGATGCACTGACCAAGTCTTTTCGCTCCGCAATATCACAGAGAAGTTTTTGGCCTTAAACCAGAAGGTTTTCTGTGCTTTTGTGGATTTGGAAAAGGCTTTTGATAGAGTTGTAAGAAAGAAGCTTTGGGACATATTGCCGGAGTATGGAGTGAATGACAAACTGCTACAAGCTATACAGTCCCTGTACAAGGGCTGCAAAGCTTGTGTGCGGGTGGAGGGAGGTATGTCGCCTTGCTTTGAATCCCAAATGGGCGTCAAACAGGGTTGTGTGCTTTCTCCTAGATTATTCACTCTATATCTCGACAAATGCCTAAAAAGAGTGAGAGAGAGTGACTGTGGGATAAAGATGAGTGATCTAGTGGTGAACTGCCTGCTTTATGCAGATGATGCTGTTCTTATGGCATCGTCCGAACAACAACTGCAATCACTAGTCACAAGAATGAAGGAGGGATGTGCAGAAAAAGGACTCCGTTTGAATGCGAGAAAAACCAAGGTACTAGTGTTTGAAAGAAGAAGGATGACAACCGTGACGATAAAGATTGATGATGAAACTCTAGAACAAGTAAATGAAATTATATATCTGGGCAGTGTTTTCACTGCGGATGGGAAGTACGATAGGGACGTTGAAAGAAGAGTGAACGCGGGAAATAGTGTTAACGGTGCCCTGGGGTCACTGATCGGCAGTCGAAATGTCAGTGACAAAGCTCGGCTCGCCATACACAATGCCATGTTGGTACCAACACTGATGTATGGAAGCGAGACGTGGATACGTCAGAATACGCATGAGAGTAGGGTTAATGCAGTAGAAATGCGGTCGTTGCGGCGGATATGTGGCGTCACTTTGGCGGACCGCATACGTAACGTCGAAATACGGAAAAGGGTTGGTATGAAGGAAAGCATAGGGACAAAAATAAGGAAAGGCATGCTACGATGGTTCGGGCATGTTGAAAGGATGAGCGATGAAAGATTGACGAACCAGATATATAATGCGAAAGTTGTGGGTAAAAGAGGCCCTGGCAGACCGAGACTCACATATCACGATCAAATAAATAAAACACTGACTGAAGGTGCATTAAAAAGTCTTCGTAACCAAAGGGCATGTATGAAGAGGTTAATGAATGTCGACGAAGCGAAAGAAGTATGTCGTGATCGTGTCAAATGGCGCTCAATTGTCTCTGCCTACCCCGCAAGGGATCTGGCGTGAAGATATGTATGTATGTTTAAATAAAATATTGCCTCTAGACATTCTCTGACAGTCAATATAAATAGTTCATTTAAATCACAAATATATAAAAATATGTTTTTTTTAAATCACTGGTACCGTTGTGTAGCGGATAAAACTATGGATTTAAAATCCGATACCTCTACGGACTTAACCGCTAGACCAGGAAGGCAGTGAAAAAAAATTGTTCCACGAAATGGCTGTCCTGCGGCATGATGCCCAATACACTGGCAGCCCTATTGTCACCAGAGACGGCAATGAGCCTTGGAACAATTTCTTTATAAAAAGCTTTTAGTTCTGATCCTCACAGGCCCATCCTTTCTACTGCAAACAAGAGTCCTACGAATGCGATCATTGATGGCGCTGTGACGGAAAAAACGTCCCGCACTTTTGGATCACAACAACCCGTGGTGACCAAGCTCATCGACAACTTTTCCACATGGGCATCGATGAAACGATGAATAATATTTTAAATAATTTATTTTAGTATTTTAAAGTTCAATTAAATCTTTGCATTAGCCCAATCACATCCAGGCAACCTCGTCCAGCGCGGGGAGGACGGCGGTTTCTGCCTAGGTTACGAATTCGCGCCGTTTGGGGTCGAGACGATGGGACCCTCAGCCAAGCGTCTGACAGGAAGGTTGGCAATTATTTCTGCCAACGTATTAGCCTCGATATACAGAGGGGAAATGTTGCCAGTCTTGTTGGGACTATCTCTAATGGGTCGTCTCTTGAGGACATATTTTATTTATAGTTTTTTTATTTTTTTATTTGTATTATACTTAGTTTATAGTTTATATGACTGCCTCCGTGGTCTAGTGGTAACAAACGTTGCCGTGAACTCGGGAGGTCGTGGGTTCGATTCCCACCGGGGGCAAGTTGTACATTGTATAATTTGTCTCGGTCTGGGTGTTTATATGTATATAATTACAAAAAAAAAAAGGATAATATGTAGTTTATCAACCATCTAGTTTCCGTAACACAAGCCTCGTAGCTTACCACGGAAATTAGGTGGCGCTGTGTGACCTGTCTGGAAATATTTAAAAAAAAAAAAAGTTTTATAATTTTATTTAAGTAGGTAGTTTGTAATTATTATTTTATATTTTGTAATTAACCCTTTCACGACCATAAGAGTATGAAAGCTTATTTATTAATTTTAGTAATGTAAAATGAGTCATGGGATATCAAATAAACAAATTTTATAACTAAACACGAAAAAATACAATGTGGTTGGGGACATATGTTTCCTATGGTCGTAACAAGTATATACTGTTTATTAGGTTTGTTTTGTAAAAAATATCATATAAAAAAAAACTTATTTTAGCGCCAAATGAATTATGAACTTCCAATGACTATAGATATAAAATGGCGCCATGGATGTAGTTTTCCAGCTTAAAAATAACATAAGGTTTGTTCCGAGACTAGAAAATAATTAATTCAAATTCAAAATAGTAATAATTATTTAAAAAAAAAATTTTTTTGGCATGGGACAACCGTGTCCCCGCTGTCGTCAAAAGTTAAAAAAAAAAAAACAAATCAACTATTTATTAAATCTGTTATTAGTTTACTTAAAATATCAAACCAGATACCAGTTTTGTGATTTTCAATTCAATACAAGGTTAACCCGTACATTTCTATATTTTAATTAGTTTTCAATTATTTGTGCAATAAGTTATTTCTCCCCCCTCTAAGCCCTAAAGATTGCAGTAATTCAATCAATTAGTTTATTTGATTTGATTTGACCTTCAATCTAATGTAACTATCGCAAGACTCGATCGAATCTAATCGTCCGTAAACACTAATATAATTAATTCTATTTAATATAGTTTTTTTGAGAAATATTTCATCTACTTGCGGATAAATAGGTACAAACATCGATGCATATAGATAGGCCCTCACTGATATAAAAACGTTCCCGTAAAACCAATCAAAGTCATGTTTTGTTTTGTCGACTTTCGGGTTGCACATAGGCATGTAGTCTACCTTAATTTTGACTTGCCAGGTGGGTTACTGCTGTACCAGGTATTGTATTCTCATAGGTACTGATAACTAAATTTAAAAGGTTATTAATTGATCATTGTGGTGCAGTTCCGTATATGTTTTATTTTGTAAATCTGATATAGCTGAGTTTTCCTTGCAGATTCCTTTCTCAGTCAGATTAAACATTAACAGGCCACTGGAATTTGCTAAGTTACTGGTCTTCTGCTAACAGCTTACTTATTGGACCACTTTGCTGCTTAGTCTTCTACTAGCAGGAGTAGAATCATTCAAAATAATTAAATTAATGACGTTTCATAAATGCCTGTAATAGGTTTACGTGAATAAAGATATTTTGACTTTGACTTGACTCTGCAGCTGCACCAAAAGTCGCGAGCTGGCAAGCGTCGAGACCTTCTAATATTAATATTCATATCGAATGAAACTAGTCTTTGTGTATGCATTGTGACAGAATTTCCGATAAATATCGCATGTGACACCATCATTGCTTGAGAATTCAAAGTTGATAGATACACGTGGCAAGCTGTTCTTATGGCATCGTCCGAACAACAACTGCAACCACTAGTCACAGAAATGAAAGAAAGATGTGCAGAAAAAGGACTCAGTTTGAATGCGAAAAAGTGTTTCAAAGAAGAAGGATGACAAACGTGACGATAAAGATTGATGATGAAACCCTAGAAAAACTAAATGAAATTATATATCTGGGCAGTGTTTTCATTGCTGATGGTAAGTATGATAGGGATAGTGAAAGCGGGAAATAGTGTTAACGGTGGAGTCACTAGCTAGTCGAAATGTCAGTGACAAAGCTCGGCTCGTTATACACAATGCCATGCTGGTACCAACACTGATGTATGTAGCTAGACGTGGATATGTTAGAACACGCATGAGAATAGAGTTAATGCAGTAAAAATGAGGTCGTTGCGACGGATATGCGGCGTAACTTTGGCGAACCGCATGCGTAACGTCGGAATACAAAAAATAGTAGGTATAAAAGAAAGCATTGGGACAAAAATAAGGAAAGGCATGCTACGATGGTTCGGGCATGTTGAAAGGATGAGCGAAGAAAGATTGACGAACCAGGTATATAATGCGAAAGTTGTGGGTAAAAGAGGCCCTGGCAGACCGAGACTCACATATCACGATCAATAAAACACTAGCTGAAGGTGAATTAAAAATCATTCGTAACAAAAGGGCATGTATGAAGAGGTTGATGAATGTCGACGAAGCGAAAGAGGTATGTCGAGATCGTGTCAAATGGCGCTCAATTGTCTCTGCCTACCCCGCAAGGGATTTGGCGTAAAGATATGTATTTATGTTACGTGGCATTGAAATAAGAAACATGCACGTTTTTTATTGCTTTTAATGATACAATATTATATAAAATACCTTTAATATTATATTATATATTAAAATTATATTATAACCCCTTCCACTAATACCAACTTGTGGAATCGTTAATAAATTATCATTAAAAATTGACAACTACCTCTGCTAGCGTGGCGAGTATGCCAAATTTTTCAGATATATATTCTGAAAGACCCATCTCCAACAGTGAAGGTCTAGTACGCTGTGTTCTAGTGGACTGTAATGTAATGTAAAATATACATATATACCTACCAAAACTTGAATTTCACGTTACATGCCTATTCCCTTTTGTTTTTAATTTTAATCATTGTTCAACAATATTGGATTTTGCCTAATTTTAGTTAATAATTCTTTAGTGTTCTTCGTTTTTAGCCTTTTTCTTTTACTTTTTAATAATATTCATACTATTTTATTATTTAATATTAAATTAAATTTCTCTATGAAATAATAATTTTAAGTTTAGTACACAAAAATTATAATGAGTCTAAATCCACGGACTTAACCACTAGACCACGGAGGCAGTATACTGTGAAGTTTGATCAAAAACCATACAATAGTTTTTGCGTGAATGAGCAAAAACTTGTATCTATTGTCACAAACATAAATACTAAAATAAATACAAGTTTCAAAACTTGATTAAAGAATTAATGCATTCGCAATAGCTACGAGTATTTGTGCACAATTGGTTGTGATGACACATCTATACACCTTAGATTTTGCCTCGATCGATTATCGTTGCTGAAATTA
Source organism: Tinea semifulvella (assembly GCA_910589645.1). NCBI lineage: Eukaryota > Metazoa > Arthropoda > Insecta > Lepidoptera > Tineidae > Tinea > Tinea semifulvella. The sequence goes on along the minus strand of OU342592.1, from coordinate 11,076,883 downwards.
CAACAGAGAAAAATTACAAAATTTAATTCTACAATTACAAACCGAATCCGTCTGATAGAGGCAAAACAACAATATTTAAAGATTTTTGTACTGTAAAAAATCAATAAATAGAAAATTGTTTATTCGAAGAAGTAAGGTACAATGATTTAAAAAACCCGGTACCTCCGAGTCTAAATCTACGGACTTAACCGCTAGACCACGGAGGCAGTTTTATTATTAAATTTTTAAAAACATTAATTAATATTATTTAAAAAAAACTACTAATTAATTAAAAATAAAACTAAAATAAAGAAAAAACAAAATTAAATTATTATAAATAAAAAAATTGCTCTAAATCGCTGCCAATGAGCAAAGTGCCAAGGATACTGGCAGCATTGCCACGTTGAATGGCAATGCTGATCCTTTGGCCCAAATATTGCCCAGCCCTCTTGTCCCCCGAGATGTTGAGGAACTGTTTTGACAACGCTTTGAAAATTTAATGTGCACTTGGTCCCCACGGCCCGAGAGTTTTAACTCCAAAAACACATTTCCCAATAAGCTGAGTGTATTTCCGCCGTAAAATGCCCAACAACTTCGTTAATTCGAGAGACATACATTCTGTTTCTCAAGAAATAATGTGGTTATAGGGTTTTTAAATATGTTGACGGACGGTGTGCGCCTTTTAGCCAGGGGCAGCTTATTCCACTGACGAGCGGCAGCAACAGTGAAGGAATCTGAATATCTGCTAGAGGAATGGGAAGGAATCTTTAGCTGATTGTTGTGAGAGGAGCGAAGGGCACAGTTGTGCGTAACAGAGAGAAATTCAAAGCGTGATTTAAGGACTTGAAAGATCTTTGAAAAAAATGATATGTGCGAGCGAGTTTAATAATATTGGTATATAGCATTTTTTTTTGAGAGACGTATTGGATTGGTTTGTTTGCTAGCTCAGATCAAAATAAAATGGGAGCCAAACCAGTCGTCGAAGGCAGTCGGTACTAAGCTATTGTTAGATTAATAAAATGGTTTTCTTTAGTCATGGCTTAGAAATGTGATTGTATTGACGATAGATTACGCATCGGTATAAAAACTAATGATGTAAACCTGTATTCATATTATTGTGTTGTGTCAAATTCGAAAGGTGATCGCTTTTCAGTAAACAAAATAGACAACCCAATCGAATACAATAATTGCTTTAGGAATTATTATATAAAAAGTAAAGTATCATCACGACCGTATCCCTTGCAGGGATTTCTAGGTGGTAGGCGGACTGATAGTGGTAATTTTCCCAGTCTGCTGGGGCAGGGAAGTATCCACCGTAAAGTGTATCCACACGTTTCGGGATCAGGCTCGAATTGCCGCCATACCCAGTCAAGTCGACATAGTGTTAGGGACTGATGTCACAAACCACGCTTATAAAGAAGCGGATTCATATTTAGCCAACTTTACTATGGGCCAATCATGACAAGAGACATCGACGAGCTTGCCACTTGTCATAGGTAATTGGTCTATGGTAAAGTTGGCTAAATGTGAATCCGCTTATTATTAATTCGCAAAGGGAAACGGTCGTGACGATACTTTACTTTTTAATAAATATTATTGTGACACGACCAGGAATCGAGCCCTCCGAGTCTAAATCAGCGGACTTAACCGCTAGACCACCAAAGACCAAATTATTATATAATATGTGCTGTTTACATCAAGAAAAGGCTTGCAATAGGCAAAAAACTTGCATTGTGTAAATAAGTGGAAAAGAGCTTAGGGAAAATAAGTGGAAAAATTTGAAGCAATTCGGAACCAAGTTCTATTAAAGATGACATACCGGAGTTACAAATTCTCCTTGAATTATATGCAATATGAATGTCATTGTAAACTGATTCCGACCACCCACTGAGTCCGCTTACCAATTCTCAACGGTCAAGACTGATGAACCGAAACTCTATTGACTCACGTACCTATTGTAAAATCGAAGAAGTGTGCTTTTAGTACAAGATCCGTAAAATACTGTTTGCGTGGTCTAGCGGTTAAGTCCGTGGATTTAGACTCGGAGGTACCGGGTTCGATTCCTGGTCGGGACACAAAAATATTTATTAATGTAAATTAATACATTTAATTTGATATTTCTCGAGTTTGGTACGCTGGAGACATCGACGAGCTTGCCACTTGTCATGATTGGCCTATAGTAAAGTTGGCTTAATGTGAATCCGCTTATTTATGAGCGTGGTTACTGACCACCCCGAAAGGGAAACGGTCGTGATGATACTTTATCTTTACCGATCGGTTATCCAAATGAAATCCACTTATTATGAACCCATACTTAATATTCGCTAACAAAAGCAATGGCGACGGGTTACCTAACGAAATATGGTCAAGGTTATACAGGTGAATTTTTCAAAAGGGCATTAATGGCTATGTCTAAACTACGAATATACATACATATTGTAACGGGTACATGTAGGTTACAGAGTTTTATTTGCATTTTCAGAAATAATAGTATTGTCAATATACGACAATGACAAGGTTGATGGGTTTTTCTTTTAAAGAAGAAAAAAAGGAAGATCGAGGAGCTGGGATCGAGAGGTCGACAGAGCGAGTATTTTTATAAAGATTAGGATTAAAATAATAATTAGTTAAAGTCTACCGCGTAATAGTGTCCCACGTAGATAAGTGTTTAGTTTTTCTACATGTGTAATTATTTCTAAAATATAAAGTATAGTAGAATCCTCTCCGTAACAATTAAAAGCAACTACATCCAACCGCAGGCGTTGGATAATCATGTAACTGCAAAGGGCAGGTTACAATATCTACACGCCAGATCCCTTGTTGGTAGGCAGACACAGGTAAGTTTCATTTGACACGATCACGACATACCTCTTTCGCTTCGTCGACATTCATCAACCTCTTCATACATGCCCTTTTGTTACGAAGGCTTTTTAATGTACCTTCAGCCAGTGTTTTATTTATTTGATCGTGATATGTGAGTCCTCTTTTACCCACAACTTTATGCTTTTCGATATCTGGTTCGTCAATCTTTCTTCGCTTATCATTATAACATTCCCGAACCATCGTAGCATGCCTTTCCTTATTTTGGTCCCTATGCTTCTTTTATACCTAACCAACGTTACGTATGCGGTCCGCAAAAGTGACGCCGCATATCCGACGCAACGATCTCATTTCTACTGCATTAACACTACTCACATTCGTATTCTGACATATCCACGTCTCGCTTCCGTACATCAGTGTTGGTACCAACATGGCATTGTGTTGTGGCAAACCGAGCTTTGTCACTGCGAAGATTATCGAAAAATACTGAACGGAGTAGCGGGCTGATTTTGTTAAAGAATAAAAGTACATGAAATATTTTTGAATTAACTCTTTTTCTAGCCGGGAATCAGGCCCGAAGATTTTGACAATAGGGTTCGAATCCTGCAGTTTCCTTAAGTTTGACGTTTGACATACTTCCCAAAATTTTACCCTTATAGGCGACTCAATCATCTAGTGTTACACATATTTTTAATGTTAGTATAGTTTTATGTTAATGTTAACATAAAAATAAAAAAAATCCTTGTTTAATTTTGTCGTCGAAAAAATGCCATGTGCTGTCTATATAGCTTATATATTCATGCTTGACAGTATGCGAAAACAGTATGTAAAAAGGTGTTTAGAATTATCTGAAAGAATTTAAAGTATCATCACGACCGTTTCCCTTTCGGGGTGGTCAGAAACCACGCTTATAGCGGAGCGGATTCACATTTAGCCAACTTTACTATAGCCCAATTATGACAAGTGGCAAGCTCGTCGATGTCTCAAGCGTACCAAACTCGGGAAATATCACAAATAAATTAAATATTAATTAAATGTATTTATTTACATTAATAAAAAAAATTTTGTCCCGACCAGGAACCGAACCCGGTACCTCCGAGTCTAAATCCACGAACTTTACCGCTAGACCACGGAGGCATATAATATATTTATATAGTTTTGTATAATGGTTTGTACCACGTACGCATCTAACTAATAAAAGCCTAAATATAGAAGCATATCATTTACAACGCCATAATTCTTGATCCTCTATTTGCCACCATTAACTCGGCAATATTTGTTAGAACTCAATGATATTACTTAGATAAAAACTGTAAAGCTATTTGATAACAGTTATCTTTATTTACTACCTTTAATGCTCTATTTACGTAAAAAGCTATGTTTTTATAATAGTCATCATCATCATCATCATCAGCCTGTGTTTCTCCACTGCTGGATATAGGCCTCCCCCAAGGCTCGCCACTTCACACGATCTTCTGCCACCCTCATCCATTCCCCACCAGCGGCCTTTCTCAGGTCATCTGTCCATCTGGCGGGGGGTCGTCCCACACTGCGTCTTCCAGTACGTGGTCTCCACTGCAGGACCCGTTTACTCCATCGTTCATCGCTTCTGCGACAGACGTGTCCAGCCCATTGCCACTTCAGCTTGCTAATTTTGAAAGCTATGTTCGTAACTTTGGTTCTTTGACGGATGTCAACGTTTCTGACTTTATCCTTCAGAGAAATCCCGAGCATAGCTCTCTTCATAGCTCGCTGAGCGACCTTGAATTTATGTATCAGACCCACCGTCAGCGTCCACGTCTCTGCTCCATACGACATTACTGGAAGAACACACTGGTTGAAAACTTTTGTCTTTAAACACTGTGGTATGTTTGATAGGAAGATGTGTCGCAACTTTCCGAATGCTGCCCATCCTAGCTGAATGCGTTTGTAATATATATATATATGTAATGTTATAATAGTGGGTAGGTACTAATGCAAATAGTTTATCCGATTCACAAATATTTCCAAATTTCAAATATCACAAAAGGATAGGTTGTTTTGTGTTCTCTTCGCCCGATAGATGATGAATAAGGTGATGGAGAAGTCAGTCTAGTCTGACGTAATATATATTTCTTTCTAATGAGTTAATGAGGTTATTATCAAATTCCAGATGTTACAGAATTTGATGCTTTTCTTAGAGTTACTCGTGGCATTATAAACACGGGTATAATTATGGGAGTTCACAGCATGGGACAACCGCAAAAAATAAACTGCAACGTGTGCCCATACATAAAGTCCAATTTATCGTTTTCCATAATTATTCACATTGTAGCACATTATTAAACAAAACAACACCACTTTTGACTAACAATATCCACGGAAAAGTAATTTACAAAACAAAACTTTGACTGCCTCTGTGGTCTATCGGCTAAGTTCGAGGATTTAGACTCGTGTATAAGTGTTCTAACCTGACTTTTTTTTATATATAAATATTAGTTTTAAACTATTTTATTTTAATATTTTTGTACCTTAATTCGAATAAACCCCTAAATAGACATCAATGTATGATTGATTTGTTTGGTTCTTGCGTTGTGATGTCACAAGTGTCGCACAAATATACAAAAAAATATTTTATATATAAAAAAAACTGCTACGAATTTAACCATCATGAAATGGTAATTAGCATAAGTCATAAGCATTTTGTTTTAAAATAGGCATTTTGATGTACAGCATTTTTTCAGTAAAAAATTGAGGTAGGTATTGAATTATGCTCAAACCCTCTTCAGACTCGTCACTTTATTCATTGTTTGAATTTTTATCTGAACCTTTTTGTCTTCGGCAAACAAAAAACTTTAATGAGCAAAGGAGGTGCGATAAAAAATCAATTTCGGCTAGAAAATATTTAACTGTGCAAATATGACTAGCCAAATGTTAGGTCAATTTAATATGTATATATTAGATAGTATTATCATCACGATCGTATCACGTATACCGAGGTAGTTAGAAACCACACTTTTTGTTTTGTTTTTTTTTTATTTAAAGACGCGGATTCACTTTTAGTACGCTAGCCTGAAGATATGTTTTTTTTTTTTATACTAGCTCGACATGTGACTTAGGGCCCACCTGATGGTAAGTAGCCTGTAGTAGCAAGTATGACTGACATCAGTCCCTAATACTATGCCGGCTTGACTAGATGCTTTTTTACACTTCGCTTGACGAACTCCAAGTTATAGGAAAGTGGAAAGACAAAGGCTGGATGCTCTCCACATTTTTATCGTGCGACAGATGTATGAGTCCCCAAATGTATATGTACGCTCCACAGCTTTATCGTGCGACAGATGTATATAGTCTATAGTCTCCAAATTTATATGTACCGAAGGGATGGTGACTACGGTATGGTTGCGGAATGGAGAGGAAGGGATTGGGTTATAGAGTTCTTCCGAGCATTCACCATAGTATAGCCGGTAGAACGCACTCAGAGAAGCCACATCACATCATTTTAAATAATGACGACTCGGATCCGTGTGATACCGACTCGGAAGAGGAAGATTGCGTGACTCAAGACAAAGTCAGAAGAGATGTAGAAGACGAGGTGGTGGACTTTGTTGATTATTCAAACGAGACAGCTACAACGAGACAAATTCACAGTGGATCAAATGAAAAAAAACTAATATGTCGTGAACACAATATTGCCGTATGTCAAATATGTATTCAAAATGGGGATACTATTATAAAATTGTTACTTATATTAGTTTTAAAAGTTTATTATTCAGTCGTAAAAAAAAAAAAAAAATATAAATTTTAAAATATACATGGCATTGTAAAGTCAATAATAGTCTTTTGTATGATAACGACATTATAGCTTATTTATATGCAGTAGGTATTATATAATTGGTAAATATTTTTTTAAAAAATGTTTTCTATGTATTTCATTTAAAGGGTTATGTAAAGTCAGCAGGATAATATTTCCTGGGAATAAAATGTTGCCTTCGCAGACAGCGCAATCTGAAACTAACTCTATAAACAGCGCCACATTTTATACGACGGTATTATGTAACATAGAGTACAAAAAACAATAACACAATAAAAACTATTTACAATATTGAAATTACTAAAAGAAAAACTAAAATTTAAACTATTTTCAATTAAAAACTAAATTGGACATTAAAAAAACTTATAAAATAAAAATTAAATATTAAAAAAAATACTTCTCTAAATCGCTGTCCTGTGGCATGGTGCCAATACACTGGCAGCATTTCCCCTCTAAATTATATACTTTTTTTTCATGTAAACTTTCTAGTTTTCCTAGTGCACTCATGTAGGGGATGATCCATTGCAACCTTCACCTAATCGGTCCAACTCATCGGAGACCTACCACGCATATCTTGCCATCGACTTTCCTCTGGACTACCAGGCGCTCGATGGATGTTGTTTCACGCCGTATTCGAAGAAAGTGAGAAAGCGTAATTGTACAGTCGTTGTCTGATCCCTATTTCCTATACATTATAGATTTGTTGGTTCAGAACTCCGTCTATGATATGCCCAGCACCACATCTCTAGAGCATTAATTTGTTTTGTTTTTCTGTTTCGCGTAGGGTCCACGTCTCTAACCAAACCTGCCGGATTTAAGTGGCTTTGGTAACGGTTCCTCCATATCTTCTTCAGCTTGTCTATCTGGTAACTGCCATTTTTTCATCCTCGCATCCACATTTTTAGATATTAGTGCTCCCAGATAAATGTAAGATTGGACATGGCATTATGGTATTTATATATATATATATAAATTTGTATGTATATTTAAACTAAATTTTGTCAATGTATGTATATATGATATTAGTTTTTTATTTACATCGTGCTCATTTTTAAATGTCCTTTGGTTAACGGCAAAAATTATTAAATTATTTTGGTTGTAATCATATCTTTTGTTATGTAAAAATGCAATGCTTATTTATTATCCTAATAAAAGTTGTTCGCTGATGAATTCTATCATAAAAAGAACTTAAACGAACGACATTTAAACGAGAAAATTGTTAGCAAGGCGCTGTTTCTCACGATCAGGTTTGTACCAAAATATTGTAGACCTATATATACGTGCGAAGGATGAGCGAAGAAAGTTTGACGAACCAGATATATAATGCGAAAGTTGGAAATAAAAGAGGCCCTGGCAGATCGAGAATCAAATATCACGATCAAATAAAAATACTGGCTGAAAGTGCATTAAATAGTCTTCGTAACAAAAGGGCATGAATAAAGAGGTTGATGAATGTCAAGGTATGTCGTGATCGTGTCAAATGGTGCTCAATTGTTTATGCCTACCCCGGAGATCTGGGGTGAAGATATGTACCTACATAGACGTAAATGATTTTCATGGTTCTAGTTTTGCATAACACCTAAACATCTGTAATTGAAGACATAAGGAATAATAGGGTTATAGAGAGGACACTTTTCAAAGAAAAGTATCAAATTGAATTAAATATCAATGTCTTGGTTTGAACTTCATTTTACATAAAAAAAAGTATCATCACGACCGTTCCCCTTCCAGTGGTCAGACTTATAAAGAAATGGATTACTACAGGCCAATCATGACAAGTGGCAGGCTCATCGATGTTTCTAGCGTACCAAACTCGAATAATATCACAAATAAAATAAATATTAATTTAATTTTAATAATTTAAAATAATTAATATTATTGTGTCCCGACCAGGAATCGGACCCGGAACCTCAAAGTCTAAATCCACAGACTTAACTGCTAGACCACGGAGGCAGTTGTACTGTACTGTATATATATATTATTTAAATGTAAATATTTAAATTCAGTACCTAATTATAATTTTCGGTTTGAGTCCTGGTTCAAATAATTTATTTGTGATATTTCTTAAAGTTGGTACACTGGAGCCTTCAACGAGCTCAAAGGTCGTAATGATATGAACCCTACCCGAGTCAACATATGTTATTATATATATATATATATATATATATATATATATATATATATATCACGGATTGGCGATTTTATCCGCAACGACTTAAATTTTGTCTAGACCATTTTTTTTAGATTAAATAGCAGTTTTATAAGTTTTTATTCTTACGTCTAATTTACAAGTGAGAAAGAAAATGAAAAACCATTTCATTTCCATTACTACCTTTTCTATTTCTTAGAATATCAGACGATAATTTCCTATGGGATATTTCTATGTCCGTCACGGCCACAGATTGAAAACTTCAGGTGCGTTGTCATGGTGAGACCCTTTTTTAAATTACCATGATCGTTTTAAAATGGCAGAAAATTAAATGCATTTAAACGAATAATAATAACAATAAAAGCGTTTATTGCAACAAATAAATAGATGTATGATTGAACCCTGATCCCGATAGTGTCTGCATTACCAGGATCAGTCCATCCGTACAAGCCAAACAAGGTAATAATTTAAGCGAATAGAAAAAAAGTAAAAGTCATTCAACAAAAAAAAAATATATATATACACACTTAAAAATAATAATATTGAAAAAAAACCTATCATTGTATCATAAGTTAAACAAAACAATAATAATAACTAATACAACAACAAACGTTGGTCTTGAAATGTGCAATTTATAGGCAAAAATTCTGACAACTACTATGCACTTATTTTTACTACCACCAATAATGGTAATGACGCATGTCATCAAGCACGATACTACAAGGTGCTGGCAGTGAGAAAATATCACAACTCCTCGTTACCAAGAAAAGAATACTGATGAATTATTGGTTCGGACGCCTAGTCGTTTGTCGTGTTGCCCAATCTTGATTTTGGTCTCTGCAAAAAAAGCACAAATATTTATTGTATTTTAGTTTAGCTGCCTTATCAGTGGCAGAGACTAGACGAATGCTCGTAGAGACAATATGTGTTGCAGCTAAAGTATTGACACAAGTCGTACCCCAGACCAATGATATGCCGTTAGACCAAGGTATACCATCTGGACGTTTTCCGTCATTCCTAGTTAGACCAGCGGCCCTATTTTGTTACTCAGTCGCAAACAGCTGGTGCGATTTTTAAACAGATCAGACCATGACGGCTCTTTCTATAATTAAATACAACATCATTTTTTTAGTAATAATAGTTAAGGCAAATAATAGATTGGCCGTTCCATCACAACGAGTAGGTACAACCAAACTTCACGCCATTTCACTTTCGCCTCAAGATTATAATTTCGTAGAATTTATGAAGATCCCTCAGGACCGACCAGTTCTAGGTACACAATATACATATAAACATGCATTTATTTCATAGTAATAGAGCTCAATTTTGTAGTAAAATGTGTTAATAATTTTGGGGCTCAGTTCACGAATATGCTAAAGTGGTTAGTACAATTGGTTTGGGACTATTGAGTGCCTTCCTTCCATCAAATATTATACTATGTTACATACAACATATTGTTCAACATATCCATGTACCTACTCGTACTTACTTAATCAGTTTGTGGTCACGCCAAAGATATTAAATATAAGATAGAGCGGACATTAATTGTTATTTTCGTACAAAATGATTGTTATGTTGTTTTTTGCGGTATTTATTTTGCTTTTTTCTTTCAGTTCTTGCTTTTGATGGGGATCTTTTGGTCACACACTGTCAAGGGCGAATTAAAGGGGGAAGAGGATAAATAATAAATAAAAACGTTTATTGTCTAAAATACATATACACAGTTAGCAAACACATATTTTTTTGACGTTACTACAGAAACGAGATATGTTTTTATTGACACATTAATTAAGCTCTTGTAATTAAAGGGTTACTTAGTTTATTTTGTAATAGTCACTTAGAAGATTTAAAATAATCACTTTAAGACCTAAAATGCTTCAATTTGTATATAGGTATATAATTTATATATTATATATATATAGTAAAAATAGAACTTTAAATAATAACGATTTCCAACGGCGTAAAAACTCAAACTAAATGACTACTAAAATGAAGATATCTTTATTTCTCGGCTTTCTATTAAAATCAATTTAAAAAAGGAACATGTTCTGCAGTTGTTCCCAGTCCTATTTTATATGATGTAAAAACGTTGCAAATTTAGTTCAGGTAAATTCATGTATGGGAGCTCGCCATTGTTCATATTTCTGCACCGACTTTTCAGTAAAGTGTTTAAAGTTGTCATATTGGTTGGCTATGATAAAATGTCTGATATATTTGTGCAATAAAGATAGCTTGGAAACTAAAGGGGAAGATACGGTACGAAAACATTACGCGTGAAACTAGGATACTTGCTACGTCTCACTGACGAACTTGAATCAGTGCTTGAATTATGTTCCTTGATCAGTGGCAAGGAACGTAATACAAGATCAGTAGTAAGCTAGCTAGAGCCGTAAGCACGTCACACGCGTGCCTTTTACGCATTTCGTCTTGCTCGCGTCCCATTGTGACATTTTTTTATTTAATTCTTCTCTGGTGTATATCGGTGATGCAATTGCGTAAAGTGAGTATCATCACGACCGTTTCCCTTTCGGGGTGGTCAGAAACCACGCTTATAAAGAAGCGGATTCACATTTAGCCAACTTTACTATATGCGAATCATGACAAGTGGCAAGCTCGTCGATGTCTCCAGCGTACCAAACTCGAGAAATATCACAAATAAATTAAATATTAATTATAATAATGATAATAAATAATAATAAATATTTCCAGACAGGTCACACAGCGCCATCTAATTTCCTACGAGGCTTGTGTTACGGAAACTAGATGGTTGATAAACTACATATTATACTTTTTTTTTTGTAAATATATACATATTATACATATAAACACCCAGACCGAGACAAATTATACAATGTACAACTTGCCCCCAGTGGGAATCGAACCCACGACCTCCCGAGTTCACGGCAACGTTTGTTACCACTATAATAGACCACAGAGGCGGTCAAATGTATTTATTTATATTAATAAATATTTTTGTGTCCCGACCAGGAATCGAACCCGGTACCTCCGAGTCTAAATCCACGGACTTAACCGCTCGAGTTCAGAAAATCATAAAAATGACAGACCCTCGCCAACCCGCCTGGCCAGCGTGGTATTCATAAGCAGGCCAAATTCCTTTCTTCTGGAAGGTCTATCTCCAACAGTGGATTTACAGGTCTACAACCCTGATCATCATCATCATGATGATGATGATACATATTTTTAGTTTTTTTTGTTACAATATTTAGCTAAAATAAAATTACTATTACATCCCACTCTATCAAATAAAAAAGTCTAAAATGTCCAACTCGTTCGTTAGGCGCCTTTTATTAATTAGATTTGTTAACAATTTAATCAAGTTCTTTTAAAAATTAACCACTGAATTGTGGGTATTCGTGAAATGTTCAGAATTATTCATAGTACGAGTATTTATTTTTTAAAATGTAAAGTACTTCTAGGTATTTTATGTTCCATTTAAAAAATTTAAAAAATATATTTTAAGTTACCTATTATTATTTTTTATACTGAAACTCTCTTAAAGTATAAAATACCGCCTCCGTGGTCTAGTGGTAACAAACGTTGCCGTGCACTCGGGAGGTCGTGGGTTCGATTCCCACCGGGGGCAAGTTGTACATTGTATAATTTGTCTCGGTCTGGGTGTTTATATGTATATTATGTATATATTTACAACAAAAAAAAAAAAGTATAATATGTAGTTTATCAACCATCTAGTTTCCGTAACACAAGCCTCGTCGCTTACCACGGAAACTAGATGGCGCTGTGTGACCTGTCTGGAAATATTTATTATTATTATTATTATAAAATGGCGTCGAATTTACCAGCTGTCTAATGGGGTGTATCACTAACTTTTTATCACGATAGATGGCGCATGATAGATGGTACCTAACATAACTGTCAGTTGCATAGAAAACTTGTATTTTTATTAAGAGATTTTTTATTTATTTTTTTGGATATTATGCCGAAGTGTACAAATCGAGATTTCTAAGCGAAATCAAAGATATGGTAATCTTAAAATTGCCGTTCTATTAATAAAACTTTTTTCTTTTTAAAGACGGTGTGCGCTTTCTTAATTCGTCTTTAAGGTAGGTAACGTTAATTTAAAATACACCTTTTTATTATAAACATTTCGAAATTACGAAAACATTTTTAAAATATGCGATATAGGTGTAAAATAAAGTACCATTGCCGCTAGCGACATCTACAAAAACCTTTGCCTGATACACCCCATTAGTAACAATTTCAGAAATAAGCGATGGTAAGTTGTAAGAACGCTTTTCTTAAAATCCTAAAAAGTTCATAGCGTATACCAACAAATCACTTTTCTTACGTACATTTGTCATAGATTTACAACACCACCGTTCCTGTGCCTCGGAGTGCACATTAAGCCGTCCGCGTCGGTCCCGGTTCAATTTGTGGAATCGTTAATTGACATCAGACCCTCGCCATCCCGTCTGGCCAGTGGCGAGTGTAGACCAAATTCTCCAGAACATTCTGGAAGACCCATTCAACGATGGAGATCAAGGACTGTGTTCTAGGGGTTTGTGATGATGGCAGATATTTTATATTGGTGCAACCGAGCCTGAGCCCATTCTCTATGTCTATGGTCCAACCTAAAAGAATAAATAAATATTATTCATACGTCACTCAACGCGAAAAGTAGGGATTTTAGTTGTAAATGTCACAGAATTCCTCAAGGTGTTTCTACTGTTCCCGGCACGAAATACATAAGTTTTTCCCGACTGTCCGTCCGGATCAACTTGTCACCGCTAAAAGATTTAAACACGAACAGAACGTTTACGTGGCATTCATTCGGCCCTGAGACTCGAGGTAAACAAAGTAATCAGTGGTTCCCAAACTTTAACGAAGAAAATGTAGGCAATGCTTGATCCAGATTCGCTCAATTTTTGTAGGAAAAAAATAAAGATAAAAAGAAAATAACAAACAGTAAAACTTAATAATTAACAAGAATTGAACTTAAATATTTGAAAAGAATCATAGTTGCGCCAACGAGAAATCGAAATTGAGATGATAGTTAAAGATGGAGGATATAACCCTACTACATACAAAACAATATAAGTATAAACTACATAAAAATTTAACTATATTTATTTACTTTTAACTATGAATATCTTTTTTTAGATGTGGTAGGGAGCTTTAGTATTTTATTTGTAATATAGTCCCAAAGTCTGTACCAACGTTTGCTGCTCAGCAAATGGGGTGTATCACTAACTTTTTATCACGATAGATGGCGCATGATAGATGGTACCTAATATAACTGTCAGTTGCATAGAACACTTGTATTTTTATTACGAAATTTTTAAATATGTGAGCAGCTTTTAAATGTACAAATCGAGATTTCTAAGCGAAATCAAAGATATGGTGATCTCAAAAATGCCGTTCTATTAATAAAACCTTTTTTTATTTTTAAAGACGGTGTGCGCTTTTTTATTTCGTCTTTTAAGGTAGGTAACGTTAATTTAAAATACATTTACTGTTAAAAAAAAAACTACCAAAACAATTTTAAATGATGCGATATAGGTGTAAAACAATGTACCATTGCCGCTAGCGACATCTACAAAAAGCATTGTCTGATTAAAAGTAAATTTAAATATATAAATTGAACGGAGTATACTCGTATATATAGGTGTTAATATAGAATATGAATAAATATATTAAATATTAATTTAAAACTATTTAATCGAATGAGTTGTCACAAAATGTCAATAATAAGTTGATTTTCTATTTAAGTTTTATCTATTTCTTATTTATAATTTGTTCAAGAAGAAGACGCCGAAATGTAGATTCGTCGCAGAGTAGTGAAAAATTGGACTAATCGAATGGACTATGTAGGTAACTCGTAGCCGCGGCAGACATATGCCGCAAATCCTATTTCATAAATAAATGCCATGAAATGTACCAGATTAATGGGGTGTATCACTAACTTTTTATCACGATAGATGTCGCATGATAGATGGTACCTAATATAACTGTCAGTTGTATAGATATCTTGTATTTTTATTACAAAATTTCTTATTTTTTGGATATTATGTCGAAGTGAGCAGATTTTAAGTATACAAATCAAGATTTTCAAGTAAAATCAAATTGCCGTTGTATTAATTCATCCTTTTTTCTTTTTAAAATTTTTTTTCTGTTATAAAAATAAAATACTACAAAAACATTTTAAAATTTATGCGTCATAGTTGGAAACAATTGCTTTGCCTGATACATCCCATTTAATAAATAAAAAAATTAAATATTTCTGTCTTGTATAATTATTTAAAGTTACTAGCATCGATTAATCCTTGATCGAAGACTACTAAGTAGGTATTACTTGTACAGAGCAGCATTAACTATGTAAGTAGATATTTAAGTCACAAAATGAGATGTCAAACAAAAAACTGCATCGCAAGGAAGGCCAGAGTACCGGAAGCGCTGCACTTAAGATGGCGGACCCTCGCGCCATCAACGGCTCATTTCCGTTCCCCACCCTTTTTGTACAGTCTGGCACATTTTTTTTCACATTCCACTGGTGGTGGAAACTTAGAACGAGCAATTGTATTTTTTTATTTATATGGCAATTGGCGCCGCCTAGTAGCTGGTAGGGAGAGCTAACTTCTTGTCTGTGGTTTGAACATGATAAACCCTATGTTCGACTTGTCAGCGCTTTTTTATACTTTATTTCGCTCTGACAGGCACTCGGGTGGCTTTTCTAAGCGTCGAATAACCGAAGAGAAAGACGCGGGTTTCACAGCGAATGACGTCACTGATTTTATTGCGAATGATTTTTATTTTCGGGTGGTGCAATCAAAGCAAATTGTCTGTGGTCAAAAATCTTGTCAAATTTTGCAGTATTTATTTTCTATTTTATATTACCATCATCGTGCCTTGTATTATTTTTCTATTGTAAATATTTATTATTTCGTTTAGTTTAATTGTTATACCTATTTAATACATTTCGGGTTTTTCTAATTCTTATTACCATCGTAGTGATTTGTTTTGTTATTTAATTGTACAAATATCTTATATTAATTAATATATTATTACTTTTTGGAGTTTTTGTTAATGATAATTTTGTTAATTATTTTACAAAGACGAAATATCGTTCGAGTAGCGTAGCGACTTGCTTTGCTATGAAAGTCGAACGACTATTTGGATTGGCTTAAAGCGTCCAAGCTTAGAGGTAACAATTTTCCAAGTCGAACACGGGGTAAGTTGTCATTCATTAAAAAAAAAATAAGAAAAGTATTTAATAATTAAGAAAACCTAAAATTTAATAAACTATATTACAATAAAAATTTAATTGATCCTAAAAAACTTCAACATAAAATAATAATTTAATACTGTTTAAGTTGAAAGAGCTCCTTTTTTAAAAAATAAACCGTGAATCGTATAATGGCCAGACGATACGACCCGAGCCTGAAGGGCCACCGCGAGAGGTCGCATTCCCGAATCACCGCGAGGCCTCATAAGGAGACCCCAAGGCGCCTACGGACTAAAACCCTATAAACCGTCTCTCTTTCACTGCGTGCCTTAACAGCTAAGTCTGAGTCGTGGCTATTCGAAGTGAAGGCACTCGTTCGAACTGCTAAAATAGCTCCTCCAAATCGTTATCCAGTAGCATGGTGCTCAATACACTAGCAGCATTTCCCCTCTGAAATTAAGATACCTAATTTTGAGAGAGATAAAACTGCTAGCCATATTATATTTATTTAAAAACTGTATTGCACATAAGTCCAAAGGGCTAACATAATGTCGTTAAACATTATCTGCCTGTTAAACTTAAGGACAATAAGAGAGTTTTAAGTGACAGTAGGTACAAAATATAAAAAATATAAATTATTGAAAAAAACACAAGTCGTAAATTGTTTTCTTCCTTGCACTCTCTCAATAAACTTAAAAACTTTTTGCCGTTAAAAGCTAAAATAACCCTTGCCCAAAGTATTCTTCTTCCTCTCCTCGACTATGGCGACGTGTGTAGCGTTGATCTCTCAGAGGTGTTGCTCAATAAAATGGATCGCTTGCTTAACTCGTGCATACGTTTTATCTACGGTTTGCGCAAATACGATCACATCTCTGAGTATCGAGCTAAGTTGAAGTGGCTACCAATTAGTTGTCGCAGAAACCTTCGAATTCTTTGTCTGCTTTTTTCTGTATTAAATGAACCTGCGACACCGAAATACCTCAAGAACAAATTCTCCTTCCTCTCTTCTCTCCACGACAGGTCGTTGCGGTCATCGCATAACGCTGTACTTGCTATACCATCTCACCACTCTAGTTTTATGTCCGACTCATTTGCAGTTGTTGCCGCAAATCTGTGGAACAACCTGCCCTTAAATATCCGACAAGCGCCCAACAGAATGCTGTTTAAAAGAATGGTCTTCACACACTTCTTGAATAGTTCCTAACAACTGTAAGTAATATTGTATGTATGTATGTATTATTATTTATTTGAATTTAGTATTATTATATATATATTTATGTATTATTATTTATTTGAATTTAGTATTATTATATATATATTTATGTTTTATATTAGTATTAGATTTAGATTTACTAGAATTTTAATTATCTATTTTCCTGTTTAAATATTTGCACCTACCTCCCACATACCATGTTCGTAATGTCCCTAAGGTTGACCGAGTAAGAATGTCTAGCGGCATTAGGTCCGCCTTTGTACATAGTGCAAAAGTTTTAAATAAATAAATAAAAATGTACATTATTTACTATCTTAATTCTTAGAAATAATATAGACCTACATAATATACCTATTTTCATTATACATATTTTTTTAATATAAAAAGTCGATTTCAATAGGATAACCGATCGCTGAAGAACGCTCTTTTACTTCTTTCACTTGTTTATAGGTCCGTCTACATTTTTTTGTCTGCAGTTATGAGTGTGACTGTACCTCATTATGGCTGCGTTTTCTCATTACGACACGAGCCTTACATCCTGGCCGAGGGAAATTAAACGTGTAGTATTATCTACTCTTAAATTGCCTACCGTAGCTCTAGCACGCACCAACTCTCTTATGGGATTATATAATAATTTATTTCGGGTACCTAACTACGAGGCCCATAGGATAAATTGATCGTTGATATTTTCGAGATGGTGCTAAACAAGATAGACGCGGTACCTACTCAGCGTAAAGTCAAGATTGATTATCCGGAGTAACAATTAGCATCTTTACTAAAATATCTTAATTTCATTCATTTACTTCCGAATGACGAAAACAGCATGAAAATCGGTGCAGTAGTTTTTGATTTTATCGCGAACAGACAGACAGACGCGGCAGAGGACTTTCTTTGCTTCCTTTTGCTAATAGCTGCATCAAGTGGCGAATAGCTGTGAATTATTAACCTTAAGTTTTTATTGTTATTACTTATTATAGAAAAATAAAAAAGGATACTTAGATAATTTACCTGGTAAATCTTTAAAGCAAATTTAAAATAAATAGGTGCAATATACTATTTTTATTAAATAAAGACATGTTGCAAGTCCTTAGGTGGACAATAGCTAAAGATTTACCCTACCAATTTAAGACAGAGGGCAGCACTACATCTATCTGTAGTGCACAATCGTCGGAAAACGAATCGACTAAGATTGATTACGTCAGAAATGTCAAATATTTGGGCATTCTGCTTAGCTTTTTACATTTCTGACAGACGTAATCGATCTTAGATGATTCGCTTTCGGACGATTGTACATCTCACCCCGCTGCCCTCTGTCTTAAATTTAAATTAGGTAGGGTAAATCTTTAGCTATTGTCCACCTAATAAAAAATAAAACAAGTTTATGAATATAATAAGTAGATACCTATATTTAACAAAATACTTTACAACTTAAATCAAAGTGCAAAACGGGCATAAAGTGACAGCCGTCGTAGTGACGTTCCCAAACCTCAACGAGTAGTCTCAAATCAATTGAATGACCATTATCGATGATTTCGCAAATAATATTCTAACACTAAGGACTTCCAACGCGTCTTTATTTAATAAAAGTAGACTCCGCCTCACACCGGCGCAGGTTGAAATAAAAAACATTATTTTGTTAATAAATTTATTTTCATATTTTTACATTTATTTTATACTTAGATATAACATGCATCGACATCTAACACGTAAAAATAAGCGTCTTTTCAGCTACGAAAAACTAAAATATCTTTTTATATAATTTAACAAACGTGATATCAAAATACAATCACTACAAAATTACTTGTCCCAGTGTTTTTTTTTTTAATCTGATTATGGCACATCTAACATTTAACACGGCTAAACCCAATATTCTATCAATAATAAATAAGTGGTAGGCGGACTGATGGTGGTAATTTGCCCGGGGCGGGAAGGTATTTATATCGTGCCGATAAACCCAGTGAAGTCTCTCACGTTTCGGGATCAGGCTCGAATTGCCGCCATGCCCAGTCAAGCCGGCATAGTGTTGGGGACTGATGACAGTCATAAGTGTCTGATGTCGTGCTAGTATCTTTATCACAACCGTTTCCCTTTCGGTGTGGTCAGAAACTACGCTGTTTGTTTATGTTATGTTCTCTTCTCCCGATGGATGATGAATGAGGTGATAGGAAGGCAAAAGGTCTAGCCCATACAGCCAAGTCTGACGTAATGAGTTTATCATATTAAAAGTCCAATTTATTGTTTTCCATAATTATTCACATTGTAGCGCATTATTAAACAAACCAACACCATATTTGACTAACAATATCCACAGTAAATTAATTTACAAAACAAAAACTTGCATTTGACATCAAAAATGGCGCGAAGGACTAGTAATTAGTTATATTTTATTTGTAAGAGTAGGTAAATACGGACAAAGTCATTAACAATATAATAGGTACGAAACTTGGCACAGAGATGTCGTTGAATAATCTTATTAAATATTAACTTTAATTTTTAATTGAATTTAACCCCTGGTATGAGGCAAGATCTCAAGAGGAACTAGGAACTAGAGATAGGACAACGCCTTTCCTCAATCGTGCAATCACGCATTCTCACTTTCTTTGGACACGTATCACGGCGTGGAGATACATCCATTGAGCGCCTTGTAGTTCAGGGAAAAGTCGATGGCAAGAGAATGCGTGGTAGGTCTCCGATGAGATGGACTGACCAGGTTAAAGCAGCAATGGATCACCCCCTACATGAGTGCTCCAGGAAGGCTGCAGTTCGAGACGAGTGGCGACGACTTGTTAAGCGTGCCACTGACACTCAAGTGACGACCACGACCACTCTGCCAAGAGTGTAGCGACTAAGAAGAAGAATGAGGCAAGATCATCAGTCCCTATAACACAAAATCCTAAACCTCCACTGTTGGAGATGGCCCATCTTTGAATTTTCTGGAGAATTTGGCCCACAATTAATGATTCCATAAGTTTGTATTAGTGGAACCAGGACCGACCGCTTAACGTGCTGTCTGAGGCAACTGAACGATTGTATTATAAATCTAGGATAAATGTAAGAAAAGTGTATTTCTCACTGGTACATTCCGGGATTCGAACCAGTAAGCAAATTCGAAGATAGAATATTGGGTTTGGCCGTTAAAGTAGTCAAAATTTAATTATATTGTTTATAGAAAACATATTTTGTATTATTAATATGGCAGAAATAAAAAATAATTACAGTCCGACCGCTGAAAGTATTAAGTATAATGCATATATATAACGTGAAATGTGTTTATCTCTGCAATTTCAAGTCATATTAGATAATCGGGTTGGTGAAATAATTATTTGTAAGTTTTGTTTTAGTGAAATGCTCTCTGGAACGCATTCTCTCAGAGGCCGGACTGTAATAGCGAATTACAAACAATAAACAATAATTTTGCTTCGCAGAAAAAAACAATATAACATTTTATATTAAAACTAGTCTCTTGTCGTCTTTTCATTAATAATAACCCCCTTGATATTTTATTTTATTTTATTTTATTTTTTTATTTTATTTTATTTTGACAGCAAACAGTCATTTACATAATATTACAAACATAATTACCACTAACAAGACCTTGAGTGTCGAGAATTTACACAAAATACAATAAACGAAAACAAAAACAAGCACAGCAGATTAATAATTAAGCAAAATAAAATTATTAACATCAAAATTGAATTAATATAGTAAGTTACGAGTATATGATAGCAGAAACAATATTACCAATACTACATATATAAACAGCTACTCATTAGAAATGTTATATTATTTTAATTTGGAGAACATATGTAGTTTAAGGTCGCTTTTAAATTTATTAACACTAGAGTTAAATAAGTCAAGATGAGACAATTCCTTATCGTAGTAGTCGAGAGAGCGACAAAAGTATCTATTAGCCGTATACCTAGTAGATGAATTAGAAATAACAAATAAGTTGTTGCTGCGAGTGCTACGTGTGGGGACACGTAATGATATATTTTGTAAGAGTGTAATATTATTTGTAAATGTTCTACAATAAAGGATGTCTCAGAATGTTTTTTGTTTTTTTTTTATAGAAGTATCATCACGACCGTTTTCCCTTTCGGGGTGGTCAGAAACCACGTTTATAAATAAACGGATTCACGTTTAGCCAACTGTACTATAGGCCAATCATGACAAGTGGCAAGCTCGTCGATGTCTCCAGCGTACCAAACTCGAGAAATATCACAAATAAATTAAATATTAATTAAATGTATTTATTTACATTAATAAATATTTTTGTGTCTCGACCAGGAATCGAACCCGGTACCTCCGAGTCTAAATCCACGAACTTTACCGCTAGACTACGGATGCAGTGTTTTTTTTATATTTAAATAAAATACATCAAAATTAATCCTAATACGGTTTATTTGATACTAAATTAAAGATTAATTATTTAATTTTATTTGTAAATACCAACCGTTTTGCAAACGGCTACAATTGCACTTTATTTCTAGTAAAATGAATACACTTCACATGTCACAAATAAATTAAATATTAATTAAATGTATTTATTTACATTAATAAATATTTTTGTGTCTCGACCAGGAATCAAACCCTGTACCTCCAAGTCCGAATCCACGGAATTAACCGCTAGAACCTAGGAGGCATTAGGTATAGGTTGGATTTAGGTATACTAAAATAAAATAATAAAAACAAGGGGGTTAAATGTCAACACAAAAACAATTCTGCATTCAATACGGCCCATCGGGAACAAAAGTAAGAAATGCGATTGATTTATCGCTAAAATAGTATTGTGCGACAGAAAGAACGCTCTACAAAACCGTGGAGAGACGATCTTAGCCGAAAATCTCACTCTTGTTTACGACGTGCCATATAAAATGCCGAGTACTGTACTTATTGCCTATATTAAAGCTATTGAATTAAAACTAAAATTAAACTAAACAGTCACTCGAACATGTGCAAAATAATTTGGTAATTTAAGGTGCGTGTTAGGGTCCTCCATTTGCCGCCATTTTGTGTCGTAAATATACAGCTCCTAGAATAATGCCAGAGATAGGCCTTCCATAACATACTTTCTGAAAAATTTAGGCTACTCGCGCCACTGGCCAGATGGGTTACATCAATGTTGGAATGTTGTTACGTCAAAGAACAATGGCGAACTAAATTTGCATCGTTTCACATCAAAAAATATAAAACTGCGGAACATGTTCCTTTGAGAAATAAAGAAATTTTCAATTAAATAGCCATTTAGTTTGAGTCGTTGGCAAACGTCATTTATTTTATTGTATTAAATGTGCCGATAAACCCAGTAAAGTGTCTCCACACGTTTCGGGATCAGGCTTGAATTGCCGTCATGCCCAGTCAAGCCATCATAGTGTTAGGGACTGGAGTCAGTCATGAGTGTCTGATTGCAGTTGATAACATTCAGAGTTCCAACTCGTGCGCCACTTAACATCAGATGGGTAAAAAAATATTTGAGACCACATACGTAACGTCGAAATACGAAAAATGGTAGGTATAAAAGAAAGCATAGGTACAAAAATAAGGAAAAGCATGCTACGATGGATCGGGCATGTTGAAAGGATGAGCGAAGAAAGATTAACGAACCAGGTATATAATGCGGAAGTTGTGGCTAAAAGAGGCCCTGGCAGACCAAGACACACATATCACGGTCAAATAAATAAAACACTAGCTGAAGGAGAATTAAAAAGCCATCGTAACAAAAGGGCATGTATGAAGAGGTTGATGAAGCGAAAGAGGTCGATCGTGTCAAGTGGCGATCAATTGTCTCTGCCTACCCCGTAAGGGATCTGGCGTGAATGTATGTATGTAAATTATTTGAGATAATATTCATTTATTCATATTGTGTAAAACCTAACCGATTTTTTTAATGTTCTTTATCGAGACAAGATGCATTTTTTTATTATTTTAGAATGAATCAAAGATTGGCAATTTATTATTGATTTTTCATATTTTAGTCAAAATAAAATGGCGGAAAATAGATGACACGTAATGCGGCGTTCCCACAACGACGGACCGTGTCTCATCGAAAGACGGGTCGTCCGTTCAAAAACCCGGATCAGTCTTTTTTCTCGGATCCGTCCAAATGTCAACAGATTTAAATTAATTGTACAGCCCCTGGCATATCCGTCTCCTTAGACGGATCGGAAAAAACGTCATTGTGAGAACGAGACTTAAGCCCGTTATACACGATTAATTACATTTACATCAGGCGCAGTTTAAAAAAAAACTTTTTTTTTTCTACCCCTGATAAATAGACAAAATTATGTGATAACAATAAAAAAAAAGTCATAATAATGAACATTAATAACAAAACAGTATTTATTTAATGCAAAATTCAAACGCATTAAACAAAAAATTGCAACAAAATATTGTTAATCAAGTATTGCACAATACCTTTAAAATAGGCCAAAATACCCTAATAGCAACTTATACATCATATTTAAAACTAATAATAATGCGTCAAAGCAATCTACTTTAAATTAAAAAAAGTCCAATACATATACGACTGGTTGCTGAAAGATGATTATTTTTTATATACATTTTTTATATTATGTGACATGACTGACATTGTGACTATGCCGGCTTGACTGGGCCTTGAACCTGATCCCGTAACGTGTGGATACACTTTACTGGGTTTATCGGCACGCACGGTGGATACCCAGGCAGACTAGGCAAATTACCACAATATACGACACGTAATTGATTATTTAAGCCAACATTGTAGCATACGATTTTTTTCTTTAATTTTTTGTTCTTCTCTCGATGTGTTGGAATTAAGCAAGTCAAAAGATAATTAACCTTTCAGCAACCGGCCGTTAGACAAATAAAAATACTGTGACCGTGATCCATTGTTTTAAAATGTATATATACATTTATACAATGTTCGAAAATGACAAAAAAATGGCTTCGCCATACAAAATAGCCAATTTATATGTAGAAGCCAAACAAAATATCATTTCCGATATATGGATCATTAGATAAAGTTGTTTCTATCAATAGAATCACATTAGTCTTACGTAAGACCATACCAAGTCACGCCGAATATACCGCGTCTAATGGGGCGTATCAGGCAAAGCTTTTTGTAGATGTCGCTAGCGGCAATGGTACCTTATTTTACACCTAAATCGCATTATTTTTTATATGTTTATAACAAAAAATAAATTTTAAATTAACGTTACCTACCTTAAAAGACGAATTAAAAATCGCGCACCCCGTCTTTAGAAAGAAAAAACGTTTTATTAATAGAACGGCAATTTTAAGATCACCATGTCCTTGATTTCGCTTAGAATTCTCGATTTCTACACTTAAAAGCTGCTCACTTCGGCATAATATCCAGAAAATAATTAATTTCATAATAAAAATACAAGTTTTCTATGCAACTGACAGTTATATTAGGTACCATCTATCATGCGCCATCTATCGTGATAAAAAGTTAGTGATACACCCCATTGTCAAAAGAGCAAATATTTTTTTAGACTTAAGATGTCATTGCTAGAACCTCTTTTCGAAATAAAAAAAGGAATATATTTTTTTAAGATAAAAATAAAATCTGAAAAACACTACTGTATGGTGGCGTCCCAAAATTGGGATAAATACCAAGGCTGGGGAATTATACGGACGGTTGCAGAAATTATGATTATCTTTTGACATGTTTAACGTGTGCTTCATGCACGTCATTGCCTTAAATACCCAAAGTGATAAACTAAATACCAATATCGTGATTTTTTTTTAAATGTAGATTATTTTAATCAAGCTTTCTGCAACCGGCCGTAAGTGTTTTTGATTTGATTGATCTCGCTCACAGCCGAGAGACGAAATAGAAATTACGTAAGCCAACGTTCGCGCGATCGTTGATCTTTCGCTACCTACTCCGTGGTCTAGTGGTAACAAACGTTGCCGTGAACTCGGGAGGTCGTGGGTTCGATTCCCACCGGGGGCAAGTTGTACATTGTATAATTTGTCTCCGTTTGGGTGTTTATATGTATAATATGTATATATTTACAAAAAAAAAAAGTATAATATGTAGTTTATCAACCATCTAGTTTCCGTAACACAAGCCTCGTAGCTTACCACGGAAATTAGATGGCGCTGTGTGACCTGTCTGGAAATATTTATTTATTTACTTGATTAGGCTCAGTATGAGTAGCGATATTTTTAGGAAAACTTCTCTGCATCGTAACGTAGGATGTTATTATTCAATAATTAAAAAAAAAAAACGTAATTCTTTATTTTTATTCAACATTATAATATAAAAATATTTGCTCTTTAAAAAATTATACGCACTATATATTGACCAAGCGACTAGTCTTATAATGTATTTTATAATGAAACATAAATAAAATGTTTTTCTATAAATAAATTCGTTGATATTTAAATAATGGCAAGAAATTTTAAATGCTAATCTAAAACACTAAATAATTGTGCATTAATTAATGAGTATTCAATTAAAGCGTTTTTAGTTTTCAACGTAACTAAAAAATTAGTTACATTTTTTTAATGCCATACGGGGAAAACTAGGACTGGCCATTATTTCGCATAATCAATTGTGTACTTTACCTTATTGGTACAAAATTTTGATAGTCAAGCGTACAAGATACGTAGAAGAGCGACCTTCACGGATCTGCTATATTAAAATAAATAAATAATAATTTATACTTAAATCAAAATTAGTGGCAGTTTCCTAACACACTAAACTTAATTTACGTTGCATCAAAAAATCACATAGAAAAATAAGAATATTCCACTCAAATTGTATTTAAAAAAATATATAAAATAAATAATAATTTAATACGTATGTTTTTTATTTATATTCTCACAGAAGCAATGATAAGGAACGGGTTCAAGACTCAGCTTTACGCAGTGGAAGTTGGTGCGAGAGGATTTCCACCAAAATCTTTGCATCACTTACTGAAAGAATTGGGCCTAAGCAGGTCTGCAGGAGATACATTTATAGAAAGAGCATCCAAGACGGCATTAACGGAATCATACAGTATTTGGTTAGGTAGGGAGAGGAGTAAAATGGTAAATGGTGAGCGAATTATCGCGCAATAAAATAAAAATGTAGGCCTCCTTTTTTAAACCTTTCTATTGTCGGTCGCTAGCCTGACCTCATTTCTTACCCACACACGATGGACCCGGCACCCGCACGGTGAATCCATGGAAAGCTTTGTGAAATGAAATGTTAATGAAACTTGTCTCCTCTTCTTTATATAATACTTTTTTTTAAGTCACGAGTAATTAAACGAAGAATATAACCAATGAGAAATATATATTGGATAGATTAAATATATAGGTACGGCTATATATATTCTTCTTTTGCTCTATACATATATCCGTACCTATATATTTAATCTATCCAATATATATATATATATATCTCATTGGTTATATTCTTCGTTTAATTACTCGTGAATTAAAAAAAAGTATTCTATAAAGAAGAGGAGACAAATTACATTAACAATTTATTTCACAAAGCGTTCCATGGATTCACCGTGCGGGTGCCGGGACCATATATATATATATATATCTCCGTACCTACATATTTAATCTATCCAATTATTTTATTTGGAATGTAAAAATCATAATAAAAACCCAAATTTATATAAAACAATAAACGATGCGATAAAAATTGATTAACAAACAATTTTTATACATATTTATCCTGGCAACACACATAAAAACTGCGTTACCTCTAAGTCCCGATTCCTAGATGTTGCTTAGCCAAAGTATTATTCAAAAACCGTAAATTAACAGGAATAACATTGGCTGTATAGGCCGAGTTTCCAAAGCCATGATATTGTTTTAAAAAAGTAATTGTCATTAAGACAGTACTATTTTTTTAGGCAAAGGATTGAGCCTATTCAGCCTTGTCAATAATTTTGTGGCTAGAATCTTGTCCAAGCAACATCTATGACTAAATTACTAATAATAATTAATAACATACATATCTACCTTACAATATATATAACTAGTACATAATATACAATCTACACCTTGGAACAACTACGTCGTAGTTTTATTAATAAACGCGAGATATATAATGTCGTTTGTCAAAAAAGGATATAACACACATATCTCGAGTTTATGCCACGTTATAATATAATTTATAGTTAAGGTACAGATCAATTGGTTTAAAGCGGCATAGTTTAAATATATGCGGGCATAAGATAGTATAAACTGCTGATTTATCCAACTGTATTGCCGTTTTAAAACAGTAAACCTGTTGTAATTGTTTTTGTTATGAATTAGTGATATAATTTGCGTATTAGTGTAGAAAAAATATAGTCAATAGCAATATCTAGTGAATATGTCTATATATGTATTACGAAAAATATATATAAAAACGATTATATGAGTTCTAAACTTCTTGTTTTTTGCTACATCCTATATCCTATTAATTAATTTATTAAAGTTAAATGTTTAATTTACGCCTTACATTATTTTGGTTAACTTTTGTTTTGTAATAAATTGTAAGAGGGTAAACATGCATGTTTCTCGCTCCCACAATCTAATATTTTCAAAGATTGTACAAGTCTGAGTGTAATTTTGAGAAATGTAGCCTTTTAACTTTCTAGGAAATAAAATTATGGACTTTTTGGGACATATATTCACTTTCAAATACCTAATTTTAAATAGAGAAAAATTGTTAAATTATTTATAACGATTTTCGTCTATTTTACTAAAAACAAATATCCATTACAGCCTACAACACGAGACCTATACCTCCACTGTTGGAGATGGGTCTTCGGAATATTCTGGATAATTTAACCCACTCGCCATGCTGGCCAGACGGGTTACCGAAGGAAAACAAATACTTCTATGATATAATAAATATATCTCCAAAATACATACATACATATCTTCACGCCAGATACCTTGTGGGGTAGGCAGAGGCAATAGAGTGCACTGTGCATCCAAAATACATACATACATATCTTCACGTCAGATACCTTGTGGGGTAGGCAGAGACAATAGAGTGCACTGTGCACCCAAAATTCATACACAGATATCTTCACGTCAGATACCTTGTGGGGTAGGCAGAGACAATAGAGTGCACTGTGCACCCAAAATACATACATACATATCTTCACGCCAGATACCTTGTGGGGTAGGCATATACAATAGAGTGCACTGTGCACCCAAAATACATACATATCTTCAGGCCAGATACCTTGTGGGGTAGGCAGAGACAATAGAGTGCACTGTGCACCCAAAATACATACATATCTTCAGGCCAGATACCTTGTGTGGTAGGCAGAGACTATAGAGTGCACTGTGCACTTAAAATATCTCCAAAATATCGGTAATTTTATTAACTAGAAAAATACATTTATCAAAAGTGTAGACTTGGAAAATCTTTGAAAATATTGATATGTGCGAGTGAGAGGGAAACCAAATCGTTAAACCCTCTTAATTTAGGTAAGAGATGGATTTAATTATTTTGCTGATAAGTTAAGAAAATATATATATATCTTAGATATACATCGGAGTATTTATTTTAATACTCGTAGTACTTGATTCCAATAACTATATATATACTATAAATAAAAATGGTCGTTATAGTTATTCTTCAAACAATAATTTAGTAAAAGGCAATACCTTAAATTTTCTATTCAGTATAGTTTTTATCGATTTTGTCAGTTTTGTTTTTGCACACAGAAGATTTTAGATTTTCAAGGATGATATGATATTGTGTATATATATATAGGGGGTGACTTAGTATGGTCTTACGTTAGACTAATATGTCATTCTATTGACATATTACTTGATTCGCCATACAGTAAATTATCATCACGACCGTATCCCTTGCGGGGTGGTCAGAAACAACGCTTATAAAGAAGCGGACTCACATTTAGCCAACTTTACTATATCAACTACCAAACAATAGAAATATCACAAAAAAAAAAATGTGTTTCGCCCAGGAATCGAATCGGGTACCTCCGAGTCTAAATCCTTAACCGCTAGTCTGTTAGAAAAGTATTCGACCTTAGTTTTTATTTTGAAAACCTGATGGATTGAAATCAAATGCGCTTGCATTAGCCGACATTGAACCTTCGTGCGCATGCGTGAATTTTTTCCCGCCTGTAGATAGCGTCAGTTGCTGTAGATAGCGTCAGTTGCTGTCGAGCGGTGTTCGTAGAGTGTAGTGCTCTCGACGGTTTTTCAATGCAAGTAAAATGACGGAACGACTGGGGAGCGCTGCTACATCAAATTTTGCCAGAAACTGGCGACAGCCAGGTGGAAACCATTCGGAAGATTCCGACGGCTTTCAGTGACGATGCTATGGGCATCACACAGATTAAGGATTGGTACAACTGGTTTAAAGACGGTCGCACATCGATGGAAAGCGAGCCACGTTCTGGTTGGCCATCAACATGCCGAAATGACCATGTCATTGCCAAAGTGAACGCTGTGGTGTTGCGGAACCGTCGTCGGACTATCCGAGAAATTGCGGAAGAGGTGGGCGAAGATTTGGCCATGAAGAGAGTGGCGGCGAAATTCCTCGCAGTTAGTTCACATTTTTTTGGCGAAAAACCAGACTCCTCTGGTTCGACAGGCTCCTTACTCTCCTGATATATAGGCCTCTGCGACTTCTGACTATTCCCCAAAGTCAAAAGGCCATTGAAAGGAACGCGATTTCAGACAAGAGAGGACATTATGGCTGCAACAACAGCTGAGCTAAAGTCGATTCCAAAAGAGGCTTTTTCGGAATGCTTCCAACAATGGCGGCACCGCTGGGAGAAGTGTGTGGAGACTCCTTTCAGAGTGATTAGGTTTCCAACGCTCCAGATATGCCAGTTTTTTTTTACCGGCTAAAGGTCGGATACTTTTCTAACAGACCTCGTAAATAATAGTTTTTATGGAGAAGCCAAAATATTTTGTGGTTTTTGACATATGGTTTCTTAGATGATAATTTTTTGGATGCAAATTTTGACATTAACATTGTATTCCAATAAATTGACAAGAACAATATTAACTATATACAAATAAATATTGTAAATAAATATCTATTGACATAAGCATATTGTATGCCCATAATATGGGCAGATTGCATCATCATGACATGTACATACAACTGTAATTAGAATAAGCAATCTATACAATAAAGAATTTTGAATTTGAATTTAGGAAAAGTTGTTTGTTTTTATCAATAGAATCACATATTATTCTTAAGTATGACTACAAAGTCACCCCGTATATATATATTAGGGTACCTACATTAGATTAAGAACGATCTATATAATATACAGGCTGTCCGATAACTAAACGTATATGTATATTCAAAAATAAGTTTATAGGTAAAAAAATATGGTACAAGAGTACGATTTATTATTTTAGTTTTCTGAGAAATGTCACGAACTGGGACAGGCTACATAAAATAAATAAAAATGTTATTATTATCAATAATCAACATTTGTGCATTTATGTAACAGCAGTGTGTTATGTCTATAATCTAGTGTGTAATTATTTATTTATTGAAACTTTTCTTAATTATTTTTATTAAGCACATTAAAATTATTTATTTATATAAAGGCCTACATTTAAATACACTACAAATCGGCAGTGAGGCTTTTTAGAAGTTTTATACATAAATCTCAGCAGATTTCGTATTTAAATACAAGTTTAGAAAATTATTAAAAAAAATACCATTAAAAAAAACTATAACTTGTCATTTTGACGATTAATGTAGGTTAGTTATACAGCCTATTTATTGTAGGCACTGATATTATTATTCTATTATTTGAATTTGCTTGAATTAAATTTTTACAACTAAAGAGGGTAGTTAGAAACAAAATTTATCCTTCCAGCCCTTGTGCGAATAAAAGCAGTCGCGTGCGGTCTGCGATTCTACAACTTTTAAGTGTCGTTTAAAAAAACGAATGATTGATGATTTGAAGTAAGTCTTGTTCTAAGAGGTGTTATTTTTTCAACTAGAACAACAAATAGGTGGTAGGCGGACTGATGGTGGTAATTTTCCCAGTTTGTCGGGGAAGAGTATCCACACGTATCGCGATCAGGCTCGAATTGCTGTCATGCCCAGTCAAGCCGGAATAGTGTTAGGGACTCAGGGATGTTAGTAATGAAGGTCTGATTCCAGTTGCTAACATTCATGGTCAAATGCCTTGTTGTATAAAAAAAAGAACACCCCATCACGAAAGCGCAAGAATTAATTGTTCATAGGCAAAAAGATCGAATATGAGATAGACCTGGTTGTCAATTTTTTTTCCGTGATACAACAAAAAAATCAATGCAATAGTGCACGTCAAACACGACTACAAACGTCACTGTCATAGACTAATTGATTTGATACTTATACAATTTAGCTTCTTGCCCCATCTTATTATATTTTTAATGATTTTGTTCATAACTTATCTATAATTAGTGAAATAAGTTCGCTGCGGCCTCAGAGACCGCGCGCGACCTGTGGAAGGTTAAAAAAGTCCTGTGATGAAAGTCATCGATTGTTTTCAATTAACAATTTTGTACTCCTTAATATATATCTATATCGTCTGTGAACTAGCAAACAGTATCATAGGCGAATGTTGTTTGGCGTAGGTACTAAACCAAAAATAATAAATTAATAAACGGAATTTAAAAACTATGAGTTTTTTATATTATTAAAAAGTTATCGAAAAATAAATAGTTTTTTCTTCGTCTTGAAAGTTAGCAATTAACAGATAGAACGAATTGCAAGTTCGCAGATGATATTATAAATTAAAGTGGGTAGGTTAAAAAAAAAATTGAGTAGCGAGTCTGGGAGTCCATAGACTCGCCTCTGTAACGTTTCCAAATCATACACAGCTCGTATGTTGCAATTAAATAAGTTTAAACAATATTTATTCTTTACAGATTAAAGAGGGTAGGTTAAAAAAATATTTCCGTAGCGAGTCTGGGAGACCGTAGACTCGCCTCTGTAACGTTTCTAAATCATACACAGCTCGTATGTTGCAATTAAATAAGTTTAAACAATATTTATTCTTTAGATTAAAGAGGGTAGGTTAAAAAAATATTTCCGTAGCGAGTCTGGGAGACCGTAGAGTCACCTCTGTAACGTTTCTAAACCATACACAGCTCGTATGTTCCAATAAATAAGTTTAAACAATATTTATTCTTTACAAATTAAAGAGGGTAGGTTTAAATAACGTTCATTATCATTTATGTGATAAGTCTGGGAGCGTGTAGACCGTAGACTCGTCTCTGTAATGGGGGTCTGTGTCTGGGCTCTTCGTCAGCAGCCGGCGCCCAGTCCTGTAACCTGGCTCCACTCGCCAGACGATGAGTCAGTCTGTGCGCTATAGAAAACCCGCCACTGCCTTCTAACTGAGTCAGCACTATTATTACTTGCCTGTAGAAACATCAAACTTAGTTAAAATTAGTCCAAAAAAGTAGCTGTCTGAACCCCAGCATGTACCAATGACAAATACACTTATCTCACATACATTTGTCATAGATTTACAAAATAAAAAGGGGCCTTCTTTGTAAGGGTTATTGTCAGTCGCAAGCCCGAGACACCATGCTTCTCATCTCTTACCCACACACAATGGACCCGGCACCAGCCACGAGGTGAATTCATGGAATACTTATAAATTTGTCTTCTCTCTACACCACTGTCTCCGTGGCCGGAGAGCATGTTAAGCCGTCCCGGTTCCACTAATACCAATCAGTGGAGTCGTTAATAAATTATCATTAAACTTGACATCTTACCCTCGCCAACCCGACTGGCTGGCGTCGTGAGTAGGCCAAATACATCAGATATATTTTCTAGAAGGCCCATATCCAGCAGTTGAGGTCTAGGACCTGTGATGATGATGTTGGATCTTACCTATGTAACGGAGGTACAGAATCGATGGTTTTAAGTTCGCCTCTAGTCGACACAACGTTGTAACTCTCTTGACAGTCGCATTTGACGTGGATCCATTTATCTGTATGTCTATTTTCTACCATCACAACTAGGCCAGCCCAACCCTGAAAAGAAGAAAGTTTGTCCTAAGTTATTATAATTTTTACAGCTACCTTTGGGTAAAGTATCACCTAGGTTTGCATTATATGTTTATTAGATTATCTTGTCTTGTGGGTGTACATTTTCAAGGTAGAGATATAGCCAAGTGACATATCTTATACAAATATAAACATCATCACAGCCCCTAGAACACAAAGTTCTAGACCTCCACTGTTGGAGATGGGACTTCCCGAAAATTCTGGAGAATTTGGCCTACACTCGCCACACTGGCCAGGTGACACGGTGGTGGTACATAAATGACAAATGTACGTAAGAAAAGTGTATTTCTCATTGGTCATGTACCGACCGATTTAGTTTTTTTTAAGGAAAGCGTTCTCATAACCTAGCCACCACCGTTTTAAGATTCCTTATTATTCAACAGACAGTGGTTAAGAATTATGAGCGGCCAGTACATGTCTTGCCACGATCCACTGACAGCTAGTTCCAACAGTTAGTTTTTTTTTTTGAAGTTGGAATGAGGGTAGTATTTTAAGGTGGAATCAAAATTTACTTCACCATAGTATATTTTTTTGGATGTGTGTGTAGCCGTCATTTATTCGTGCCTTTGTCCTCTAGCCAAAGTCAGTTCTAAGGTAGCATTAGCCAGTATAAGTGGATTTAGGCAAGGTCTTTCAACAGACAGTGGTTTAGAAGAATGAGCAGCTAGTACATGTCTTGGCCATGATCCACTATCGGCTAGTTCAAGACTAATATAGTTAGTTTAGTTATGTTTTACCTATATGTAGTATATTTTTATTGGATGTGTATAAATTTTGAAAATGTTTTACCTTAGTAAGATAATAAGCAGTCATTCCTTGTCTTCCTTCGTGCCTTTGTCCTCTAGCCAAGGTCAGTCCTATGATAGCATCGGCCAGTATATGTGGATGTAGAGAAGGTCTTTCAACAGACAATGGTTTAGAAGAATGAGCAGCTAGTACATGCCTTGGCCACGATCCACTATCAGCTAGTTCTAGACCAGTATGCCAATGATTAAAAGCTAAACAAACGACCAAGTAAAAACCCTTCTCTAACATCTTGTGACATCCGACGAAGCCGCGAACCTAAAAATAAAAAATATATAGTTATTTTTGACGAATTCTACTTAGCCGCTACACTCTTGGCAGAGTGGTCGTGGTCGTCACTTAAGTGTCAGTGGCACGCTTAACAAGCCGTCGCTACTTCCCTCGGACTGCAGACTACCTGGCGCACTCATGTAGGGGGTGATCCATTGCTGCCTGCCTGGTCTAACTGGCCTAACCTAACCTGGTCAGTCCACCTCATCGGAGACCGACCCCGCATCCTCTTGCCATCGACGTGTCCGAATGTTTACGAATACCGTAGTTATTTAACATCAAATTTGGATAGGTCTACTTCACTACTGATTGTGTTTCGTTGGTTTTGTGTCTTTGCGTCTTCAGGAATTATGCAACCATATTTTTGATATTATTTGTAATTTTTTTCTTTTTATTGTTATTATTTTTCTCGATGGAATTGTTTGTTGTTGTTTAATGGTTCTACTAGTTTAGTATTTAATTGTTCTCTTAATTGTATTGGTGGTGGCTTTGTATTTGAATTGTATTATTTTAACACGTTTTGTCTGCTGTGATTACTACTAACTCAATGCTATCAGTAAAAATTTGTAAGGCTTTAAGTTGCTATATTTATATATATTATTGTATTTTAGAAGAGGCTGTAAATTTTCCTAAAAATAAATAAATAAATAAAATAAATAAGTTATGTTCTATAGACGTTCTTATTATTTAGTGACTTTGTATATTGTCTTGTACGAGTACGTTGCTATTGTAATGCAGTGATGTTTTCTATTTTTCGCCATTGACCTAATTTTAAAACCTATGTACATGTAAAAACCTTTAATAGTTCTTAGAATATTTAATGTTACTTATCTATTTAAAATTGTCAACTGTTGGTTTTCCAAAACTATAAATAAAAATAAATATTTTTTAACAATATATTCGTAACTGAAGATTGAAAGAGGTATGTAGGAAAAAGCTGGAAGTAGTCTCAGTGCCGATTTTAATAAAAACTAAAACAGCTCCATTACAGTTTTGAAAAAAATCGGGAGTATGTTTTCAGCAGTATATAAATTATGACGTTACTTCCCAAAATTTGCTAAACCAAAAATCGGTTTCTACGCAATTTTCAGCCAAATCTGCCTATACTTTTAATAGCAGCTTCGCCGAGATGTGGCTTCTCTGAGCGTGTTCTACCGGCTATACTATGGTGAGTGCTCCGAAGAACTCTATAACCTAATCCCTCCCTCTCCATTCCTAACCGAACCACACGCACACGTCAGAATATGCACCGTAGTCACTATACGGACGTATAAATTTAGGGACTCATACATCGGTCGCACGATAAAGATGTGGAATGCTCTTCCAGCCTCTGTGGTTCCACTTTCCTATAACTTGGAGTCCTTCAAGCGAAGTGTGAAAAAGCATCTAGTTATGCCGGCATAGTGTTAGGGCCTGATATCAGTCATGAGTGTCTGACTTCAGTTGCTAACATTAATGGACCTTGAGCGCCATTTACCATCAGGTGGGCCCAAGGTCACAGGTCACAGATATCATTCAGATATTTGCTGAAGGTCACCCTTAGACTATAAGTTAGATATTTACCTGCCGCTTACTGTGTGCAACGAGTTTGCCAACTTGTGCGTTTGGTCCAGACTTAGTTCTAAATACTACGACGCATAAATCTAGTTGCGATCTCTGACTTTTGGCTGAATTTCTGAAAAGAGAGTTTTATAATACTTTTAGACATAAATATTAACATTAATTATTATTATTAACATCATTGAAGACATGTTGAATATAATTACAGTTTTCCATGTTTAATATAAAAACAATTTCCGTGCTTGTTCATATTGTGGCTATAATTCCAAAATTTCCCAACCGATTAAAAATATTTTATATTATATTTTAGCAATTAATAATTGATAAAAAAAATAAATTGGTAATTTTGTATGAGAATTGCCACCATTATTTTTTTAATAGATATTTTGTCGGTACTGTATGTTTGTTTTGCCTATACATCTGCTACTACTGGACCGCTTATATAGTCATAATCAATGGTAGTAGATATAAATTATAATATTAAGTATTTAATTATATTTTTAAGTATTATTATTAAGTATTTAGAATGTAAACAGCCACGATCTTATTTAAGTAGTTTCTAAGTGAGTTAGTTTTACTTGCTAATATGGATTATTGCTTGTTTACGATCCAACCATTATTACCATTTTGTTTAGTACATATGTTTTAATTATTGTATTGATTTTATTAGTTCTGACTGTATCCAAATTGTTTCAAGCGAACCAATGGAAATAAATTATTGTATTGATTTTATTAGTTCTGACTGTATCCAAATTGTTTCAAGCGAACCAATGGAAATAAACTATTTTGATTTGATTTGATTTAATTTTGATACAAAAGAGGGTTACTAAACTTTGAATCCCCCTCGCTTGACCATGCACATTTTTTTTATTTTTTTTCAAATCTGAGGGTACTTTTAAAAACATACTTATATAGTAAAGTAGTTCTCAATAGTTGTAAGAACGCTTTCCTCAAAATCTTACAAAATTCGTTCAAACCCTCCCGGCATGTATCAATGAGAAATACACTTTTCTTACGAACATTTGTCACATATCTACAACACCACCGTTCCCGTGCCTCGGAGAGCACGTTAAGCCGTCGGTCCCGGTTCCACTAATACCAATGGAATCGTTAATAAATTGTCATTAAAAATTTACATCAGATCCTCGCCAACCCGTCTGGTCAGCGTGGCGAGTGTAGGCCAAATTCTCCAGATAAATGTTCTGGAAGGCGAATCTCCAACAGTGGAGGTCTGGGACGCTGTGTTCTAGGGGCTGTGATGGTTCTACTTTAAAAAAAAAATTGACTATTTTCCTTTTCCAATGATATAAAAAAATATTCATATTATTAAATTGACTCTAAATTAACATGTAATTGATTAGGTATCGATGATCAATTTGAATGAATATCACATCACTATTTAAGCTGTCAAATTTGGTCTTAGTATAAATCAGCGATTGCCATTACTAGTTATACTAGTTCCCAAAAAAAGAAGAAGAAGAAATCAGTATAAAATTAATAGTATATATACCTCTGTCCCTCTTGAAATAGTGTAAAATCAACTTCTGTAGGTTGTGTGGCAGTCAAAAGGAGACAAGTTAAATGTCTGGTGGAAGATAGAGGAGGCAATATACCGGCCAAACGGACCTCATGCCATCCCACTCGCACCTTACAGATATCTATACAGTCGAAGTATCTAGAAAGAAATGGCTCTATTAAAATAACTGCTCTGTGGTGAGGACGGTTTATTTGTGACATTTCTCGAGTCGGGTACATCAGTAAAAGTAAAGTATCATCAAATAAAGAAGCGGATTCACTAAGTCTAAGCCTGAATTTTATTAAAGTCAAAAATAGCGTTTATAAAGTAAGAGATTAATTAATATATTCCTGTCGACGCAAATCGTACGTAAATTATACGAATTAAACCGCTAGAAATCAGTTATTATTATTATTACTGCCCTAAAGAAAGCCATACTCACTTCAAGACATCATCGAAGCATATCCAGAAAACTCCTTGGTCCCTTTCCGAGTCTTGTGTCCTGGCTTGGACTGCCACGGCTCGCTTAATATTATCAGTCCACCGAGGACATTGGTGAGCAAATGCCCCCCGCCAAGTATAATGTCCCCACGGATTTCTAAGTCTTAGCAGTCTGGTGGGCCCTTCTACTTCCACAACGTCCAGGACCGAGTATGCATGTCTGGGACGAAGACCAAGACGCTGGTATTCTTCTTCATCAACCTAAAATAGTGACCATTTTAAATACCAAATAATAATATAATCATCATTATAAATAAATCATCATAGCAACCCGGAAATTTTCTGAAGAATTCATCTTAACTCGGCCTGACAGGTTAACGAAAGTCTGATGTCAATTAGAGATAATTTATTAACGATTGTAACCACAAGTTGGTATTAATGGAACTAGGATTACATAAATGTGTCATACATTACAACACCACCGTTCCTTTTTAATGTGGTGATGACTCATGTCAATTGAATGATTTTGTAAGTTTTGGCATACGCAAGGTATTCATAATGCTTAAACAGTTATCAAAAGTGGGATTTCCACAAAACGCTCCGAGTAATTTTCGTCCTACCCTCATATTTTTGTCTTGTTTTTATTTTTATAATTGTTAGTACCTTCATGTTTCCACCTCCACACGAGGCTCCCATGAGGAAGGATGCCTGTCTGGAGGACAGTAGTTGTGCCCAGACGAGGTCCCTGTCCAACTCCTCGAGCGGCATGGGTCCTGGCCCGCACCCGCCCGCGCCGCCCGCCTGGAGCGAAACAGACTCGCACGGAGCACCAGTTAGTGTGCAAAGTCCTAAAATTTAGAAAATGTACCTTGTAATGAAAATAAAATTGACTTATGAGAAAGCGTTTAACTCTCGCTCGCACAATACAGCATTTTAAAAGTTTATTTAAGCCCGAGTGAACTTTTGAGAAATAGAGTCTTATAACTTTCTAGGGAATAATACTAAGGACATTTTGGATATACTGGAAAATTCTCATGGATAGATTTGAACATTATTATAGGGTCCCAGATGAACTAGCTATATCAGCCTATATGCCAGACATCTTAGTGTTTTCTCGGAACTTGAAAAAAGATATCCGTATTGAAGTCGAATAAATATTATGATCTCACAGAAGAAATGATCAGGAACGGCTTTACGCATTGGAAGTTGATACGAAAGGAATTCTAGTAAAATATATGCACCACTTACTGAAAGAATTGGGCCTAAGCAGGTCTGCAGGTGATACATTTATGAAACAAGCTTTTAAGACGGCATTAACGGAATCATACAGTAACTTTTTAAATTGTAAATACTAAAAAAATATTAGTGTGGGTAAAATGGTAAAATTGAAGAGGATTTGTATTAAGTTAGAAGTAGCAGTTAGGTACCTTCAATAGCTCTTCCAGAAACCAATGCTTCATAACATCCGTGAAGCTTGGCAACGGCTTTCTCTATCAAGGGCACCCACAGCTGTTTTCTTTTGGCCTGTGAAGAAAATTTATACATTAGTTTTCTGGGATAGGCTGGCAACATTTCCCCTCTGAATGAGGGTGAGTGACTAAATATGAGTGATCTAGTGGTGAACTGCCTGCTTTGTGCTGTTCTTATGGCATCGTCCGAACAACAACTGCAATCACTAGTCACAAAAACGAAAGAGGGATGTGCAGAAAAAGGTCTCCGTTTGAATGCGAGAAAAACCAAGGTTTTAAACTAGTGTTTGAGAATGAAGAAGAATGACAACCGTGACGATAAAGATTGATGATGAAACTCTAGAACAAGTAAACAAAATTATACATCTGGGCAATGTTTTCACTGCGGATGGGAAGTACGAAAGGGATGTTAAAAGAAGAGTGAACGCGGGAAATAGTGTTAACGGTGCCCTGGGGTCACTGATCGCCAGTCGAAATGTCAGTGACAAAGTTCGCCATACACAATACCATGCTGGTACCAAGACACGTCATCATATGTCAGAATACGCATAAGAGTAGAGTTAATGTAGTAGAAATGAGATGGTTGCGTCGGATATGCGGCGTAACTTTAACGGACCGCATAAAGGAAAGCATAGGGAGCAAATTAAATAAAGGCATACTCCGATGGTTCGGGCATGTTGAAAGGAGATATTGACGAACCAGATAGATAGGGTGAAAGTTGTGGGCAAATAGGTCCTGGCAGACCAAGACTCACCTATCACGATCAAATAAATAAAACAATAGCTGAAGGTGCATTAAAAAGCCATCGAAACAAAAATTAAGAGGTTTCATTTGTCTCTACCCCGCAAGGGATTTGGCGTGAAGATATGTATGTATGTATGTAGTGAACTTATATAAAAAAAAATAAAAAAAATGTTATTCTAATATTATTTATACCTGGGGTCTTTCGCGCCATTTTGCGTGGACATGTCAAGTGCAAGTTTTTCTTTTGTAAATTAATTACTGTGAATATTGTTGGTCAAAAGTGGTTTTGTTTTGTTTAATAATGTTCTACAATGTGAATAGTTTTAGAAAACGATAAATTGGACTTTGAATATGGGGCACAAGTTGCAGTTTATTTTTTGCGGTTTTCCCGCGCTGTGGACTCCCATATTTTACTCGACGTGTTTGGGCTATATAGTGCCGCGAGTGACTCCAAGAAAAGCATCAAATTCTGCAGCATCTGGAATTTGATGATGACCTCATTAACTCATAAAAAAGAAAGATATATTACGTCAAACTTGGCTGTATGGGCTAGACCCTTTGCCTTCCCTATCATCTCATTCATCATCCATCGGGAGAAAACAACAAAAATATATATATATTTATACCTGTGAATAAACCAAGTGTCCCTTCTTATTGCAGGGCAGCAGGTCGTCCACAGTGACAGTGAGCCATC
Source organism: Tinea semifulvella (assembly GCA_910589645.1). Classification (NCBI taxonomy): domain Eukaryota; kingdom Metazoa; phylum Arthropoda; class Insecta; order Lepidoptera; family Tineidae; genus Tinea; species Tinea semifulvella. Next base: position 11,036,210 of record OU342592.1, on the reverse strand, counting down.
GCCCGTCCTTGCACAGCCTCAACTGGTAAGCGCCTACACTCGGTTCTCCTCTGACCAACACTCCGCGAACTAAAGACGACCGTTCAGCTAGCACTGCCAAAGCTGATAAAAGCCAGCAGTTTCCTAGGACACCTGGAAGAAGAAATATGCACTAATATTTATTTATTTACTATAGGTACACAAACAGATCAAAATCTATTTCTAGTAGTTCTAGATTGCAATCCAAAAGCAGTGTACACAGCATGCTTATTGTGATTTAGCCATGACATTGTCATTTCAATTAAATTATTTCATTTCAGTGAAATATGTCAAAAGGAAAATAATAATAAATGAAAATTTGGTATGTCAAAGAAAAATAATAAAGTAGTAAATCAATAATAATAAATAAATAAAAAATCAATTAAAATTTAAAATAGAAATAATAATAATAAAATAATATAACAGTAGCAGATCTCTTATACACTAAAAATCTGGCATTAAATATGTCAATGGCCTTTATATAGATACCAATAGATACCATTCCATAGAATTTGTTTTACCAAATATTAATTAATTGGTTTTAGTTGACACGGCCATATTATTACAGCCACGAATTTAGTTTAGATTTTAATTCTCAATTTTATTACTTAAGATTGTAAACTGACACAGCCTCTTTTCAGCCACAAATTAATTTCAGCAAAAACTTATTTATAGCAACAGTGTTTTATTCAAAAATTATGGTCTAACGGATATGATGTGTTTACACTAGGCAAAATGTTAAAGTATCATCACGACCGTTTCCCTTTCGGGGTGGTCAGAAACCGAATAAGCGGATTCACATTTAGCCAACTTTACTATAGGCCAATCATGACAAGTGGCAAGCTCGTCGATGTCTCCAGCGTACCAAACTCGAGAAATATCATAAATAAATTAAATATTATGTAAATAAATACATTTACATTAATAAATATTTTTGTGTCCCGACCAGGTACCGACCTCCGAGTCTAAATCTACGGACAGACCACGTCAAAGTCAAGTCAAAGTCAAAATATCTTTATTCACGTAAACCTATTACAGGCATTTATAAAACGTCATTAATTTAATTTTTTTGAATGATTCTACTTCTGCTAGTAGAAGACTAAGCAGCAAAGTGGTCCAATAAGTAAGCTGTTAGCAGAAGACCAGCAGCTTAGCAAATTCAAGTGACCTGTTAATGTTTAATCTGACTAAGAAAGGAATCTGCAAGGAAAACTCAGCTATATCAGATTTACAAAATAAAACATACAGAATTGAACCACAACGATCATCATCCGGAGACCGTCATCCATCCATCGGGAGAAGGGTACAGAACAAAAGTTTTTTATTAAATTTTCACTTAATATTACATACCTTGCGAAATATCCGATGGTCTTGGATCTCTGAAGACAACCCATGGCAACCTGTGGTCAGTCTCCACGTGTATTTGGTGTGGTCTTAGCCATTTGGCAGCCGCGTGAGTTTCTCCCCCCGAAGCAGAACTACCGTTGTAGTATAGAGAACGGGATGACGCAGGAAACGAATCGTCTGCATACGATTCACCGGTCTAAAAAATACAAGTAAAAAAATTAATCCTATGGCCTGCCTCCGTGGTCTAGCAGTTAAGTCTGTACCAGATTCGATTCTGGTTTGGGACACAAAACTAAATATAAATAAATACACAAAAAGATATAACAACCACATTCGAGTGTTGCAAAACTAGGATCAAGAAACTACACCTTCCCCGATCAATCTGGTTTCTGTGCCTTGACAGAATTATCTAGTGCAGAAACCAGTGCACTTACTAACATTTTTGTTAGCCTGTCCTAGCTCAATGTATTAAAAATAAATTGTATAATTTCCTAGTTTGTAATTTATGTATATAGGATGTTAAAAATTTGGTGTCAATATATATATTTTTTATTATTATTATTTTGTGATATATCTCGAGTTTGGTACGCTAGAGACTTTGACGAGCTTGCTACTTGTCATGATTGGCCTATAGTAAAGTTGGCTAAATGTGAATCCGCTTCTATATAAGCGTGGTTTCTGACCACCCCGAAATGGAAACGGTGGTGATGATACTAATTTTATATAATATTAGACGCGGTGGTGGCTCGGTTGTAAGAACGCTTTCAGTAACATCCTACAAAGGTCGGTTCAAACCCCGGCATGTCCCAATGAGAAATACGTTTATGTACATGTTTCCGTGCCTCCGAGAGCACGTCAAGCCGTCGGTCTCGGTTCCACTAATACCAGCTTGTGGAATCATTGACATCAGATGATGACCCGTCTGGCCAGCGTGGCGAGTGTTGGGCAAATTCTCCAGATATATGTTCTGGAAGCCACATCTCCAACAGTAGAGGTCTAGGACGCTGTGTTCTAGGGGCTGTAATAATAATGGTATTATATTATTACAAAAAAAATATAAAAAAAATGATATCCAACTTCATAAGCGATTTTTTTTTTACGCCTTATTTTTTAAATTCAATCCCGTTGTCTCTAATGTATTTTTAAACCCCTATTTATTTTAAATACTATCTTTAATTTAAGTTCCAATATTAAATTTATTTATATAGGTAATTTATAAAAAAATATTGTGTCCCGACATAACATGCAAATTTTGACATTAACATTGTATTCCAATAAATTGACAAGAACAATATTAAATATAAACTATATACAAATAAATATTGTAAATAACTATCTATTGCCATAAGCATATTGTATGCCCATAATATGGGCAGATTGCATCATCATGACATGTACATACAACTGCAATTAGAATAAGCAATCTATACAATAAATAATTTTGAATTTTTCGCTAGACCATTCAACCAACTGATATTTTGCCATTTTTCCGTATGAAAATAGGTTATTCTCAACTATGTTTAGGGTAATTATGTGTACTTACTGAAGCACACTGAGCCAGTACTTCTTGCCACTGTGTCCAGGCATGACTCTCCTCTCGTATCCGTAGTATTTCCATTGGTAAACTTTCTTGCCGTTCACCGTCAGAGCCTTCCGCTAAACACATAAAATTATTATTATTGCATATGTGTTAAACCAAGTTACTGATATGGCTTTCAAAATTAACATTTTTTTTAAATATAAATATCAACATAGCAAGCTTACAATAGTCTGAATATTAGTTGTCCTTGAAAAAATTGCTTGTATTTTCAACGAGAACAACAAATAGGTGGTAGCCGGACTGTTGGTAGTAGTAATTTGCCTAGTCTGCCTAGTAAAATGTATCCACACGTTTTGGGAACAGGCTCGAATTGCCGTCATGCCCAGTCAAGCCGGCATAGTGTTTTTTTTTTTTCTATATGTCATAACATTTAAATATAACATTATTCTGCAAAACTATAAAATAGTTTATCGGCAGATAGCTCTCATTACAATAATGATGTATTAGCACACCTTAGTTTATAAAAGATTAAATAAAATAAAATTCAACTATAATAGATTCGGTAGCAGTTAAATAAAAATATAAAAAAATAATATAGCTTGTATCTTTCCAATCGCACACTTTTTTTTTTACACAAATAATCTATCGATTTTGCTACTCAGTTGTTCGAGTAGTTCTTTCCTTATTTTGTTTTTATATGTCAATTTGGAAAGTTTTTTTATTCTTATTTCTTGAAACTATTTAGTATTCTGGGAAGTAGATACATGGTTAGAGACTAATGTCAGTCATGAGTGTCTGATTCCGGTTGCTGAGATTCATGGGCCTTGCACGCGACTTACCACCAGGTGGACTCAAGATCACATGTCGTGCTAGATTTAAATAATTATATATAGTTCAGTAGGCTACTTGACATTCCTGGAAAAATCACTTTGGATTTTTTTTAATATTGTATTTGAATTTTTGCTTAGAAACGCTGTTGTTAATGGCTGCCGGATGACGTCACGTAATAGTAAATAAACAACATAACTATTTGATTTTATAAAAGTAGGTAACGAAGTAATGAAGGTAATGAAGAGGTTGATCAACGTCGCTCAATTGTCTCAGTCTACCCCGAACGGGATTTGGCGTGAAGATATGTATGTATGTATGTAAGTTTCAATTTAGTCTTTCTTCTTTTGTAAAATCAGTATGAATAAATTATTGAAATATATTGTACTTACGTGATTCGTCATCATCCAAGCAAGGCTGATCTGGTGCGGCTTGCAACAGTCTAGTTTTGGGAGATTGACACATTTCGCAGATCTGACAGGTTGCAGTATTCACAAACGTACATTCCGAACATGACCATTCTTTAGCTTCCACTCTAAAAACAAAAAAAAATTAATGAGATATTTTTTTTCATTATAGCCCCTAGACTGGATAATTAAACTCAACCCATCCAAATGTACAGTGTTACACATGGGCCAAAACAATCCTAAGATTGAATATAAAGTTGGTGATGTTCCCATCCAGATCTTGGTATAACAGTGACTGCCAATCTAAAATGGGCTGAACATATAGATAGGATTGTAAAGCGAGCCAACTCAGTTCTTTATGCAATTAGGAGATCCTTCCAGCAAGTTAACCCCAACACATTTATAAAATTATATAAAACATACATAAGACCATTATTGGAATATGGTTTTCAAGTATGGAATCCATACTTCAAGAAAGATATATAAATTCTTGAAAGAGTACAGAGGTTTAACACAATGATATTTCCCCGTCGTGACCACGGAATGAAGCTAATGAGAAAATCCAGCAATTCAAATATAGGATATCACTTCATGAATAACAGAGTTGTAAATATGTGGAGTTAAGGATTTGATGGATATTTTTTGTTTAGATGCTAGATACTGTTGACGCCATGCCATCCACCTACAATTTCAGGCCAAGTATGGGCTTCCAATTGATGTAGAAGGCTACCACACCTGCTGGGATCTCTAGGTGGACAAACGCTATGGAAATAGTACAAAGGAGGGGACTTACCAGTATTGCACCACCACACTTATCACTATTCACAGTTTTAGGCGAACGAGATTTTTTTTATTTTAAAGATTATTCACGATTTGGTTAGTTGCAGCTTGTGGCAACCGCGCGCGGCCGTTGCGTCCGAGTCTTGTTTTCGAACTGTCACTGTTTTATGCTCGCCATCCTCGTCAGAGGGCGCGGGAGGCGCGGAGTAATGGAACACAGGGTTTGGAATCAATTAGGACTTTGGATAGAGGTACCAAGCCACAACATCTCCCCCCCTTTGAAACCAGCCTGAGGTTTCACATTCCATCACCAACCAAAAAACCCAAGACACCGGCATGAGTGTGTACTCAGGTAATAGCATTCCTAGGATAAAACTGATACAGAAGCCTATCCTAAGTTAAATGATAATGTTAAGATTGATAAACATGAAAATACCAGAAGACATATTAAAGTCCTCAACTGTAAACACTTTTAAAAACAAACTGGACAAGTGGCTAGTGACAATCGAAATAGACTATGGTGATAACTGACAATTTAATAAACTTTACACCAGTGCTTGATATAGGCATATCAGCAATGCGCTGCTCGCCTATTAATCAATAATAATAATAATAGATCATGTATGGGCTAGACCTTTGCCTTTCCTATCCTCATTCATCATCCATCCGGGACTGTAGACCACAAACAAAAAAAAAACAAAAAAAAAATTTTTTAACCAAAATTAACAAAACTTACATAATATAACAAAAATATGATTTTTTTTTTTTTGTAAAATATTTATTATATTTCTGGTCAATATATGGTCCTCAAAGTGTTAAAGGGCCTATAATTACCTAATTATACCACCCTTTAATAGGTGGTAGGCGGACTGATGGTGGTTCCCCAGTCTGCCGGGTCGGGGAAGTATCCACCGTTCGTGCCGATAAACCCAGTAAAGTGTATCCACACGTTTCGGGATCAGCGGACTGACGTTAGTCAAGAGTGTCTGATTCCAGTTGCTTACATTCTTGAATTTTACGCCACTTACAGGTAAGAAAAAAATTTTTTTTTTTTTTTGTTTTAAACTTAAACTTACTTATTTTCTTGTGGGGAAGTTTTTTGTCTTCTTCTGGGTAATGCTGGTGTTTGTCGAGAACTTCTACGGGGCGACGGACTGCGACCACCTAAAATTTAAACAAAATATTGTTTTTAAATCCGCGGCAATTTCAAATAGGTATTTTATCAATTTTAAGTTTCCTGGCAAAAAAGTGTCGTAGACAAAAAAGGCGATTTGGACTAAATTCGAAATTTTTATTATTAATTGATTTTAATCAACATAGTTTTTTTCTGTTTTAATATTTTATGAATTCACCGTGCGCTTGGACCCAAGTGTGAGAAGAGGGGGGAGAAGAATGGTGTCTCGAGCTGCTTAACAAAGGAGGCCTTCTCTTTTTATTGCGCATCAAGACGCTTAGCCAATCAGCAATCAGCATAAGAGGAGCAAAACTACCCAACCAAATACTGTATGATGCCGATACAGGGCGATTTTTTAATTTTTTATTTCAGAATTAAGATCTGATCTGGAACTTCGGCTAACGAGAAAAGGTAAAAAAAATAGAAAAAGAATCATCTTAAGCAATAAGAGACCAACACCAGTATTCTAAGACATGTCCTCAACGGCTCCCCCAATCAACATGGGAAATGTTCCAGCTGTTAAAGAAAAATGAAGTCTCTGTAATTGAGACGATTAAAATTAAAAATGGCGTCTAATGTACCAGGTTAAAGCTGATCTTCAAAATAAAACTGCCGCCTGGGCTCTATTTTTATCGTTTGACAGCTGGAAGAAAATGTTGAGTAGATAGATTCCTTAACGGCTCCTCCACTCAATTATTCCTTCCAGCTGTCAAATGGAGGGACGCCTCGGCACGTCACTACGCTAGAGAAATAAACTGTGGGAGTTCTTCGCGCCATTTTGCGTGGACATGTCAAGTCCAAGTTTTTTGTTTTGTAAATTAGTTTACTGTGGATATTGTTAGTCAAAAGTGGTTTTATTTTGTTTAATAATGTGCTACGTTGTGAATAATTATGGAAAACGATAAATTAGACTCTATACGAGGATATGGGCCAGTTGCACTTTATGTTTTGCGGTTTTGCCGCGCTGTGAACTCCCGTATACCCTTCGTGTTTTGGCGATATTGACGTGAATTACTCGATGAAAAGCAGCAAATTCTGCAACACTTGGCATTTGATGATTCCCAACTCGGTTATAAACTCTGTTATGAACATATACTATGCAAATAAACTACGTGTTTAGACTGATGTATTCTGTACAATGTCCTTTAGACAACAAAAAAAAAATGGAACTGTCAAACTCAAGGTACATCGCGGGGTCCTTCGCGCCATTTTGCGCGGACATGTCAAGTGCAAGTTTTAATTTTGTAAATTATTTGAATGTGGATATTGTTAGTTAAAAGTGATGTTGTTTTGTTTAATAATGTGCTACAATGTGAATAATTATGGAAACAGATTTATTGGACTTTAGTTATGGGGCACAAGTTGCAGTTAATTTTTTGCGGTTTTCCCGCGCTGTGTACCCATATTATACCCGACGTGTATAACGACGTGGGGCTATAATACCGGAGTGACTCTAAGAAAAGCATCATCTGGAATTATCAAATTATAAAATCTATGCACTAGGAGCTGTAATAAATGAACAATTAATAATCTTACCAGAAGCCTGTTCAGTTTCGTTGGGATTCACCTTGGGTATCCCATGTTTTGGTACTGGTGGGGTTTTGCAAGCAAGACATAGACTGGCAGAGACCGGGTTTCGAAGAGTACAAGAACTGCAAGCCCTGAAAATTAATTATGTTAGCTATTACAGTCACACTAAATAAATAAATATATTAAAAAAAAAAAAAAACCAGATAGGTCACACAGCGCCATCTAATTTCCGTGGTAAGCTACGAGGCTTGTGTTACGGAAACTAGATGGTTCATAAACTACATATTATACTTTTTTTTTTGTAAATATATACATATAAACACCCAGACCGAGACAAATTATGCAATGTACAACTTGCCCCCGGTGGGAATCGAACCCTTACCTCCCGAGTTCACGGCAACGTTTGTTACCACTAGACCACGGAGGCGGTCAATTGCATGTATTATCAAAACGCACACCAATTCAACAGGAGGACCATTATTAAAAGAAAAAATAAGGTACTGCCTCCGTGGTCTAGCGGTTAATTAAGACTCGGAGGTACCGGTTTCGACTCCTGGTCGGGACACAAAAATATTTATTAATGTAAATAAATAAATTTAATTCATATTTCTCGAGTTTGGTACGCTGGAGACATCGACGAGCTTGCCACTTGTCACGATTGGCCTATAGTAAAGTTGGCTAAATGTGAATCCGTCTATATAATCGTGGTTTCTGACCACCCCGAAAGGGAAACGGTCGTGATGATACTTTTATGTCGATTGCAAGTATTTGTTTCGTAAATTACTTTACTGTGGATATTGTTAGTCAAAAATGGTGTTGTTTTGTTTAATAACGTGCTACAAAGTGAATTATTTTAGATAATTATATTTTGGACAATAAATGTGGGGCACAAGCTGCAGTTATTTTTTTTGCAGTTTTCCTGTGCTGGGTTTCGGCGATAATGCCGCGAGTGACTCCAAGAAAAGCATCAAAATGTGCAACTCAACAAAATAACCTAATTAACTCATAAAAAAAGAGAATACCTATATTACGCCCGACAGGTGGTAGGCGGACTGATGGTGGTAATTTTCCCAGTCTGCTGGGGCGGGGAAGTATCCACCGTTCGTGCTGATAAAGCCAGTAAAGTGTATCCACACGTTTCGGGATCAGGCTCGAATTGCCGTCATGTCCAGTCACGCCGGCATGGTGTTAGGAACTGATGTCAGTCATGAGTGTCTGATTCCAGTTGCTAACATTCATGGACCTCGCGCACCACTTAACATCAAGTGGGCGCGGTGTTAAAGCAATGTCACATGTCGTGCTAGATTAAAAAAAAAAAAAAACATGGCTGTATGGGCTAGATCCCTTTGCCTTTCACTATCACCAAAAAAATAATTAATGTACTTAATAATTGTGAAAATATCTCAATGGCACTGAAAGCTATAAATTTATATTTATTAAGGATAAAAACTCGACTTTATGTTTTTTTTTCGTCAAGTTACCATATTATTTTACATGGTCACTTGAACCCCTGTTTACTGTTAGTTTCACTACTGAATAAAATTAAATAACAATGGATATTTACCAGAATTGTGGTTGTTTTTTTGATGCAGCACAAGCGGCACATACTGTGACGTCTACATCGTTCTCTAAGGTACAGCGCTCGCAAGACCAGCCCGGTTCTGGTTTTACTGGAGGCGTACAATCTGAAAAGAATTGGTAATTTATTTAGAGCAGATGTGCTGGAACGGTCGATTGCAAGCCTTTTGAGTGGGAACTATTGCTAGGTTTTGGTTCCACGACAACAGGATTCACATTTAAAATGGCGTCGAGTGTACTAGCTGACGGCTGACCTTTAAAATAAACATGATAAACTAGAACGCATTTTTTAACTTTAATCAATAACCAGTTTTTTTTATTTTTTTTATTATACTAGCACGACATGTGACCCTGCGCCCACCTGATGGTAAGTGGCGCGTAGGGTCCAAGAATGTTAGCAACTGGAATCAGACCCTTATGTCCGACATCAGTCCCTAACACTATGCCGGCTTGACTAGATGCCTTTTCTCACTTCGCTTGAAGGACTCCAGGTTATAGGAAAGTGGAAACACAGAGGCTGGAAGAGCATTCCACATCTTTATTGTGCGACAGATGTATGAGTCACCTTTATACGTGCGCGAAGGGATGGTGACTACGGTATGTGGGTGCATATTCTGACCTGTGCGTGTGGTTCGGTTGTCCTTCAAACGAAGTGTGAAAAAGCATCTTTATAGGCCGGCATAGTGGTAGGGACTAATGTAGGTTGTCTGAGGCTGGCGTCAGTTGCTCCCATTCTTGGACCTCGCGTACTGCTTACCATCAGGTGGGTGTGGTGTGACATGTCGTGGTCAGTATAAAAAGCTTTAACCGTTACAATAGACTATAGTAGTATCATCACAACCATGCTAGTATTTTTTTTGAAGAGAAGAATTTTAAAAAAATGCATCATTGCAAATGGCAGATACTTTCAACAAGAACAACAAATAGGTGGTAGGCGGACTGATGATAAAACGTTTTGGTGTACTGCAACGGTCTTCATTACACGATATGTTGTTACTCGAAATAATTATTTTTTGATCTTGCACCGGTCGCTTGTGCAGTTATAAAAATACAGGCATACCTACACAGGCAGACCTCTCCGGTGGACCATAGTGTGTTTTAGGTATATTTTTTTATATTTGGTAATAAATAGGTGGTACTCGGACGGATGGTGGTAATTTTCCCAGTCTGCCGGGGCGTTCGCAACTAAGTAACAGAATGCTGGACATGTAACCTCTCCGGTAGACCGTAGCGTGTATGGCCTACATTACTCGTACATGCATACTTCCTACTATACACATTGAATTGCACTAGTGGTGTGGTAGGACGATTATATCTGATTTCTGCACATTCGTAATATTTTACCAATCAGTATCATCACTACCGTTACCCTTTCGAGGTGGTTAGAAACCACGCTTTGACAAGTGGATTCATATTTAACCAACTTTACTCTGTGCCAATCATGACAAGTGGAAAGCTCGTCGATGTCTCCAGTGTGCCAAACTGGAGAAATATTACAAATAAATTATATTTTAACCAGGAATCGAACCCGGTACCAATATGTGATTTTTATATTTAATTATAGTTAGTGCTAATTGGGATAAAAGTGATATAAGGTTTACCAGCAGCAAACAATAATTCATCGCTGTTCAAATCGTGGTCCAATGAAGCAATAGGCACCGTTAGCTTTTTGGTTGGAGGATCTATCCGGACTGGTTCTGTGAGTTTTCTAGTACCAGCTTCGGTTGACGTATTGATAGGCCTGCAAAGAGAAAAATAACATAAGCTGATGGAGGTAAAGATGCAATGTGAAACGGTCTTTCTCTAGACAACAAAAAATAATCAAATATTGTCAAAATATAATTTTTTGATGAATAATTATGTTAATTCTGTGAGCGTCTATCTTCAGATAGTTTATTTGAAAGTTTGTAAGGATTTTGGCAAGTTTTATTATGAGATTGGCTAAGTGATTTTGTCGTTGCAATTGATTTGATTACCAAAAAAATCAGGTAAAGAAAAACAGATGCTATGTCATCCGCAAATCGAAGGTGTGAGATGTAATTCTACATTGATGATGTATTTATTTGGTGTGTCTTTGTCTAGGCCTATATCTAGTAGTAGAGAGACGCAGGCTGATCGTGATAATGTATTTTTGTATGTAATGTATGTATTAATGTTATGTAATGTATGTACCTAATATAATAATAAAACGTTATGTGTATGTATTATTAAGTTTATTATTGTAGTATGTGGTTTAGATAATATTGCATATTTATTACGTAATCATATTTCTCTAATTGCACCTACCTTACGTATTTATTTATTTATTTTTAAAAAAATCATAGCTTATTATATTAAACATATAAACAAAGTAGCAATAGTGGAACACAAGCCAAAGAGATTGTATATTATTTAGACAATACAATTAAAACAGAAATAAGAGTAAAATATAGTTATTAGATTTAAATTAATAGAGCAATTGAACTGTGACTAGCAGAAGTAAAAGAATAATAATAATAATAAATAAGTGAAAACCAATAGGTTAATGATTATTTACCTAAGACAAAATGAATGAATGAGAGGCAGAAGCAAAATTATACGTGTATAGTAGTATTCGTATATTAGCAAGCGAAGTGTATTTGTAAAATTAGTCCCGGATAAGAATTGTCTTGTTACTGCCTCCGGTGATTAGTTAGATGTATCAGAGTAGAACATGGCTAAAACGTTAATATAGATAAGTCATTTACAGTAATCTAAACAGGTGAATGAATAAATGTTTGAAAAATGTATATATATATACGATAGGTTATATATATATATATATTTATATCTATTCATTATATTATTATTATACTCAATTTAATTGTTTACCCAATAATGATTTGATTATTTATTAGTGTGCCGTAATTAGTTCTCTAGCAATTTTGATCTTGTTGTTGTTGATTTAATGTTCTACAGTGTCCCTAAGGTTGGCTGTCAGAGAACGTCTAGCGACATTAAATCCGCCCCTTGTATTTACAAAGTGTTTTTATAAATAAATAAATATTTACCTGGTTTTGCTGGATCCATTGATGACTTGAGAGGGTTTGTCAAGGCCTATATCTAGTATTGATGAGACACATGGTTATGATGTATTTACCTGGGTGTGCTAGGTCCCTTTTGATAACAACAGAGGCTTTATCGAGGCCTATATCTGGTAGTGAAGAGACACAGGCTTATAGTTTACCTGGATTTGCTGGGTCCATTGATAACTTCAGAGGGTTTGTCGAGGCCTATATCTAGTATTGAAGAGACACAGAGCGATGGTGATGATATATTTACCAGGGTGTGCTAGGTCCCTTTTAATAACGACAGAGGCTTTATCGAGGCCTATATCTGGTAGTGAAGAGACACAGGCTGATAGTTTACCTGGTTTTGCTGGGTCTATCGATGACTTCAAAGGGTTTGTCGAGGCCTATATCTAGTATTGAAGAGACACAGGGTGATGGTGATGATGTATTTACCTGGGTGTGCTAGGTCCCTTTTAATAACGACAGAGGCTTTATCGAGGCCTATATCTGGTAGTGAGGAGTTACAGGCTGATAGTTTACCTGGTGTTGCTGGGTTCATCGATGACTTCAAAGGGTTTGTCGAGGCCTATATCTAGTATTGAAGAGACACAGGGTGATGGTGATGATGTATTTACCTGGGTGTGCTAGGTCCCTTTTAATAACGACAGAGGCTTTATCGAGGCCTATATCTGGTAGTGAGGAGACACAGGCTGATAGTTTACCTGGTTTTGCTGGGTCCATCGATGACGTCCGAGGCTAGAGTGACGGTGCAGTGTGCAGGTCGGGGCGCGCGACACACGTCACAGGCGCGCGACCACCACGCGTTGTAGGCGAACCAACAGTCTCCGCATTGCCACATGCGGCCTTCACGTCTGATAAATTAACAAATAAACGTGAATATTGATCAAAAGTATGCATCAATTTATAAAAATATAGAACTTAAATTTGTGAGTTTCGTTTTAACGAGTTTACATTGCGTAGAGAATAGATAGTTTGTATGCGTTTTACAGTAACTTAATATTAGCAGTTTAAGAAATCACCAGCCTAACATATTAATCGTTGTTTGTCAATCTTCATTGATTGTACCCGCGTGGTGAAAGTGCCAAATATAAATCCCACAAGTTATTACACCCGTATACCGCATTCGTCATAGTTTAGATCCTATTACATAAATCTCAACCAAAATAATTAAATTAAATTCTCGTAACGGCACGAATAAATTGTATTAACTATTACTCTATAATCGTTTATTAAAGATTTCAAATACAGTGTAAACTCCATGTAATGTCACTTGATTTAAAGACAAACTCCCTAAAGGGTCGAATTCAATTGGCTGTCAAATTCAAAATTCTTTATGTATAGATTGTTTATTTTAATTACAGTTGTATGTACATGTCATGATGATGCAATCTGCCCATATTATGGGCATACAATATGCTTATGTCAATAGATATTTAGAATATTTATTTGTATATAGTTTATATTTAATATTATTCTTGTCAATTTATTTGAATACAATGTTAATGTCAAAATTTGCATGCTAAATATTATTTTATTGAGTAAAAACAGTTGTCAATAAGAATTTTCTTTAACTCAATAGTAAAATGTTTTATAGGTAACTCTTGTATCTCTCTAGAAATTTTATTATATACTCTAATGCACATTATGTGGTTTATTGTTATGTGTATATTATTATTTGGTTGGTTTAGCTTGTCTTCCAATTCTTATTGTTCTTCTCTCCATTTTATATATTATATAGAGTTTACATTGTATATTAAATTTAAGAATTTTATTTGCTTTATGAACTACAAGTGTTTTTTTTTTGTAATTTAACTTTTAGGAACTGTTACAAAAATATTATAAAATTTAAAATACTCACGAAGACTGTTGTTGTGATAAAGGCACTTTCCCAGGTTCCCTATTGGGATGACTGACTTTCCCCATTGAAGGCAGCATATTGAACACTTTAGTATTTGGGTCGCGCGATACTGACGCACCGATGTGCGATGTCCTTAAGTTACTAGGCCCTAGAACACTATCCACGTTATTTACCGGCGATATGCAATTTTCCGCACCCAAAAGTTCATCTATCCTAGCGTAATCGCCATCATTAATTTCATTGCTATACAATGCTTCGTTGTGAGAATTGCTCATCACATTTTTTGTAGTATCCTGAACAGAAACGTAAGTGTATTTCGCACCATTATTATTCACTTGGAGTTGCAAATTTAAGTCTTTGTATTTACCCTTATTGGGTAAAGCATATATAACTCCTTCAGCGTTTGTATCCCAACTGCATTCTTTATCTTCCAAATCTTTTTCTTCTATCCGTTTATCGAGCAAACTTTTAGCCTCTAAACAACTTATTTCAACTTCAGGTTCAATTTTCTTACCAATACTACCTGTATGATTTGTCAAAGACCTCTGATACTCGTTTAAGCTACGTCTACTTGAAATGACTTTGCCTAATAACCGAGATTCGGGATTAGTTTGTTCAGAGAACGATCTTCTATACATTGGTCTTATTTCTGGAGAATTTTGAGCGCTTATTGACCTTCTGAATGATGGCCCCAGAGTTGTGCTTCCTTTTTGTGGCCAATCTGGTACTGTGATCATAACACCTCCAGTTGAAGGGAGTGACGCAGCTCCTTCTCTATTGACCATAGTCTCATGTCGGCCTAGAGTTGTAACACAAAGTCCTCGAGCATTTGGTATTCGGGATAAAGCAGAACGTGGAGTCAAACAAGCTTCGCAATTAGTCCGAATTCCAGAATTTTCTAGAGTACATTTAACACAAGACCACTTTTTTAAATGCAAAGCTCTGCTCTGTTCTTTTTGGTATTCTTTAACGTAATGGAGTTCCCAGTTGGATCTGCTTTCAGTCTCGCATTTCTTGGGTTTTCTAGTAACTGTGTGAAGGCTTCGTAGAAACGATTCTCTGTTTGGGTTCCCATGCGATGGGCTGTAGCCGTGTCGTTCTGATACCATTAAGCTTGTTGGTCTGTTGATTGAAGTTTTAGTGTCAGTCTCATCAAGTTTCCACCATCGAGGTTGTGAGTTTATGACTGATCCGTGGGATAACGAACGAGTGACTCCGTGAGTTTGGTCGGATAACTGATTAGCAGATAACCTCAAAGTGTCAACGTCTAGATTCAAATGTCTTCTGGCAATGTAACTTGAAGAAGGCTTGTATGACGGAACAGCTAATGTGTTGGATCTTAGCATAGTGTGGTCTGTAACAATGCGAAAAATCGGTATAGAAATAAGATTGGTTACTATTGCCATCAAAACTATCACTTCACATGGGAATGATAATATAAATGGGAAGTTAGTAAAGTTAGTACCTGTATGTTTATTTGAAGTACAAATAGATAAAATAATAACTAATTATAAATACTTGGGAAACGCTAGTCGTATTACTTCTGAAAGAATTAGGCCTAAGCAGGTCTGCCATCAATACATTTACGGAAAGAGCTTCCAAGATGGCATTAACGGAATCATACAGTATTTTGTTAGGTTGGTGAGTGTATTATCGCGCAATAAAATAAAAAAGGAGGCCTTCTTTTCAAACAAGTCTATTGTTGATTGCAAGCCCGAGACATCATTCTCCCACACACAATGGACCCGGCACCCGCACGGTGAATCCATGGAAGGCTTAAAAGTTTGTCTTCTCTTCTCTTAACATAACTCTTATATTAAAATAAATGACTATTATTAAAGGTTAACAAATAATACATTTGTTTAGCATCAATAAATCTACTATTAATTTGGTCAGCAGATTTTCACAATTGGTTAGCAGGAAAAACATGACATAACAAA
This sequence comes from Tinea semifulvella, assembly GCA_910589645.1. NCBI lineage: Eukaryota > Metazoa > Arthropoda > Insecta > Lepidoptera > Tineidae > Tinea > Tinea semifulvella. Next base: position 11,020,160 of record OU342592.1, on the reverse strand, counting down.
TAGTGTAATAAATTACGTGTTAGGTTTGTGCTTAAATAGTATTTATTTTTTTATGCTAAGCACTTCACATGTCACATAATAAGAACAGGGTTCCAAGAACAGAAGCAACGGAGCAACTGACACCTTATAGCTTAATAATTTTGATTGGTAAGCAGCTTTTAAGAATTTGCTGTACAAGATTTTTTTTTCTGCTTGCCCTCTGAGTGCTTACCAAAAGATGCATGACACACTAAATATTTATTGAGCAATCCAGACATAACATTTATTGATAACCAATAGAAATATTTAAAATCCAGGTTCCAAACCGACTACCGCACTACTACGTCCACCTCAATCCAGAACTAATCTTAAACAAAGCTTTCCTATATCCAGATTATCAAAAAAATATAAAGAGATTGGTCAAGAAATTATTCATATTAATATTAAATTAGAGTATAATTATTTATTATATTTTTAAATAATATTTTTGTTTTTACGTTTTTCACTTCTGTTTTGTTTTGTTTCTTATTTAAGCTTTGTAATTGTACAAACTTAGAATTAAATTTGATTTTAATTATCCATTAAGGTACTTATGGATATTAAGGCACTAAAGGTACATTTATTGTCAATTCAATGTCTTAGTTTTTAAGCAAGTAATAAAGCAACCAACCACTGGTTGTCCTTAAATAAATTAATAAAAATTTTCAACCAACAAGTCATTTAAGCTGACTCAATACTGTTTCTGGTCAATTAAATTCGAATATTTAGTGAATCAATGATATATACAAAAATAAACTATGATTAGGTATTAGTAGACAATATAGCATTTACCTTGGGCAGACTTATTTGGATCCGTCATCCCTGAAGCTGGATCCTCGTCATCAGATAATCTGAAATATATATATATATTGTTCATTGTGCTGTAGCCACTGTCTATGCACACATAAAAAATTGGAGGCTCTGTAATCTGTGGAATGCTATAAGTCCTTCAAGAAGTGTTAAAAAGCATCTTGTTGTCGAAATGTGGCTGCTACTACAAATGCCGCTATATCTGGAATCCCTGCAGCTTCACCGAGATGTAGCTTCTCTGAGCATGTTCTACCAGCTATATTATGGTGAGTGCTCTAAAGAGCTCTATAACCTAATTCCTTCCTCTCTAATCCGCAACTGAACCACACGCACAGGTCAGAATATGCACCCACATACCATAGTCACTATCACTTCGCATACATATAAATTTGTGGACTCATACATCTCAACAATAAAGATGTGGAATGCTTTACCAGCCTCTGTATTTGCACTTTGCTATAACCTGGAGTCTTTCAAGTAAAATGTGAAAAGGCATCTAGTAAAGCCAGCAGTGTTAGGGACTGATATCAGTTATAAGTGTCTGATTCCAGTCGCTAACATTCATGGACCTTGCGCGCCACTTACCATCAGGTGGACGCAAGGTCACATGTCGTAATATAAAAAAACTCCATAGTGCCTCGTTTTTTTTTTTGTAGTGGAAACTAAAAAAATTTTACTAAAGTACTTGGAGAGGTTTTAATTGGCACACTCAGTTATCCATGTGTTTGAATTATGTTATAAAATATGTATTGTCTAGACTTCAAATCTGTAATGTACATTTGCATGGAAAATAAATAAATAAAACCTTTTGCCATCATTTGTCTGTAAGTTTGTCTTGTCACTAGAGCGATTTTAAATTTTATCAGATGTCATATTTATCAGGACGGACATAGAACACTATTTTAAAAACTGGTCTATGTATATTCATAGAATGTATGTATGTAGTTTTATTTGTATGTATTTGTGTATGTAAATAAGTAATTATTCATAAGTATATATTGACACCTAATATTCTCCATTAGTTTGGATAGCACCTGCCTTATCTTGTTGTAACTGCTTTAGTTGTTCCAAAGGTTTGACCAGTATGGAATGTCTAGCGGCATTAGGTCTGCATTTGTACTCTGGGCAAAGGGTGAAGATTTAATTACCTAAAGACTGGTGCATGTGGTGCGAGGATCTCACAGGCAGCACACCTCCATGATGCGGAGACGTTGCGAAGACCACAGGAACATCGCCAAGTACGAGTGGCTCCGGGTGCCGACCCAACTGATGACCAAGAGCTGGAAAAGCATATATTTTTATACTAGCATGACATGTGACCTTGCGCCCACCTGATGGTAAGTGGTGCACAGAACCCTAGAACACAGTGTCCTAGACATCCACTGTTGGAGATGGGCCTTCCAGAACATATATCTGGAGAAATTGTCCTACACTTGCCACACTGGCCAGACAAGTTGGCAAATAAAGAATTATTTGCTTTTATTGATCAAAAACATTACAATTATACATCACAGAGCAGAGGTGAGCCTTCTAAAACCAAATTCATGTAACTACCTACACAACTAACAAAATTTGGTAAATATATTCTTTTAAACCAAGGCATAGCTAGCCATAACATGTCTGAGCATGACATGTTAACCATCATGTGAAAAATTTGCCAACCACTAATATGACATAGGCAAAGCTAGGTTAAACAGCTAGTTAATTAATAAACATGTGGCCATATTATTTTATAATCATACAATAACCCCAACACTTAGAAATAAGTAATAGATAACAAGTTAACAGAGCATACACACAGCAAAATATTTAGTAAAACTCAATACATTTCCTTTGTTCCACCCTAAAGATACAACTACTTAAATATTATTCTATCACACTGAATTTACATTTAAGAAAGTAACTAATATAATTAAATACACCAATTAGAATGTGAACTTCACAAAAGCCAAGATTTCAATGAACTTTAAAACCAACCGTTTGACATTGTGTAGCTAGCAATTAAACTAATGGTTTTTCAACTACATTTTACACGAAATTATAACATACATCCACATTAAAAAGGCTATCAGTCGATAATACTGTTAATGAACTTCGTCTACATTGCGTGATAATCAAATACAATAGCGAAATAACCAAATAAGGGTCAGAAAAATCGATAATACGAATGACATATCAAACAATGGTAAGGAAATACAAAGTTTGTACTCGCCTATTAAAACCGCCTGTCGTAGGAATGTTAATTGGCTCCACTCCTGGAGTAGTCCCTTCGCTTCTTTCCGTCTGGGAAGCGTATTCCGATGAAGAATCGTGTGTAATTTGCTTTCCAGCACTCTGCTTGTCATGGTTTGAGAGACGTTTTACACCACATTTCAAACACTTTACGCTCTCGGTAGGATTAATTTGACCGCACGATTCACAATGCCATTGCAGCACAGACGCGATGGAGCCCATTTTAATTCACACATGGCTATTAAACCATTACAATACGCCTTTTTACATAAACAAATTGCGGTTGAAAAGCGAAAACAGCTGATCCACCATGTTTGTGTATAATTTTTTTTCGCTGTGTTGCCATATAAAATAATTACTTTTCCTATAATTAAATTTTGAACACTGGCATAAAGTCTATTCTATCCTAAACACGCCGATTCACTTTGTTAAATTATTAGTTTTATTACTAAATTTAAAATAAATAAATGTACTAAATAATAATAAAAAATACCTAAGCAAATATGTATTTTAATCACAGAGATACTCTGTGATTTTAATATATATTTTTTTTAATATACAACACTGAAACGCAGTCACCTCATGGTTTTACTTATCTTCGCTAGATGGCGCCACACGTTTTTGTTGTTTTACAATATTTATTTTCAGAATAATACTTTGACTTTGAGATCTAAGCTTATCCATTGTCGTTTTACTGAAACTTTTTAGGGCCATGCAGGAAGGATAAATCTCTGGTCACGTGACACGTCTGAAGGATAATAGGACTAAAGTAGTTACTACATGGAACGGACCGAAGAGCAAGAGAAATAAAGGAAGACCTAAGAAAAGATAGGAGAACGAGAAATTAAAAGAAGCAGGACAACACTGGATGGACAAGTCACAGAATGGATAAAAAAATGAGAAGAGCGAGGGATTAGAAAAAAACAATATTATTAGATATAAGTAATAATATGGCAATTTAATTTTGATATTTTAATTATTAATATTAAAATAAATAAAAGAAATTTATAATTTAGATATAAGTAGTTAGATAGTATGTTATAAGAGTATTATTTATTTATTTTTAGCCTAAATTTCAATTTCAATTTAAATTTATTAATGGTACATAATTGTGTTTACTATGTAAAACCGTATATGTTATAGGTATGTTAATTAATTGAGGAATAAATGGCTTTATTATAGGGCCTCATTGGCCTACAATAGGATATAGACTATTCCAGTATTGTCCATTTATTTATTACGTCAAACATCCCGACACATTGCATTGAGCAAAACAAGTGAATCATGCAATAATAACCATAATTATAAAGCGATGTTCAATAGGCCTAAAGTGGCAATTTGTAACAGACGCCGAGGTCGTGCCAGTACGAAATACGACGTGCATCTGTCAACTACATTCACGAATTGTGCATGATTTACAATTGCAATGATATTGTCGACAGTGATATTGCTCGAGACAGTCAAAGTAAATTAAAGTATCTACTATATATAAAATACTTTTACGAAAAAGGCGAGTTGATGACCAGATAATTGAGGCACTGTGTTCTCGCATGACTGTAGCTCGACTCGACTCGCCTGGATGCTGCACACGCTGTACGTCCAAGTAACCGGGGATACAGAATATGATGTAATGGTTTTTCCCGTCCTCACTCAGACTTATAAAGCACAAATAAGGTTTTTTTTTTTAAATACTAGCACGGGCGCGCAAGGTCCATGAATGTTAGCAACTGGAATCAGACACTCATGACTGACATCAGTCTCTAACAAAATGCCGGCTTGACTGGGCATAACGGCAATTCGAGCCTGATCCCAAACCGTGTGGATACACTTTACTGAATTTATCGGCACGAACGGTGGATACTTCCCCGCCCTGGCAGACTGGGCAAATTACCACCATCAGTTCGTCTACCACCTATATGTTGTTCTCGTTGAAAGTATGTGCCATTTGCAATGATGTCAAATGCCAATTTTTACTTTTTAAGGAGAACTAATATCGCTTGAAACAAGACTTACGTTATCATTTATATTATCCCTACGTTCATATAAATTTAAGTTTGGCCTCTTGCATCAGTCGCGCGCTGAAGATGTGGAATGCTGCTGTGGTGCGGGCGTGGTGGAGAAAGACGAACGGCGACAAAACAACTCAGCAGAACAACTCCTTACGCGTCCGGTCTACATGATTCGTGCGCAACATCGTCCTGCACGACGACCTGAAGATAGAGACCATTGAGCAGTTTGTGGCCAGGCTCCCTGAGTCCATGTTTGATCGAGCCGACCCCAGCTACTCTACCATCTTCAAGATATAGTAGAGTCAATAATTGCAAGAATGAGCCCAAACCTCTTAAATTCTTGACTGTCAACGAATCGACATGAAACCTTTTGCATTGTCTTTAGTTTCGCACCAGGAAAAAATGCTGCATCTTCGATTTTGGTGCACACCCCTGTAAAGGGTGGAAACCACCCCCTTTCCACCCTTTTTTTGTAACTCAAAAACTATTAATGCAAATTAATTGAAATTCATATATAGGGGGTTTTTGAGGTCGCTGATTACGAATCCGAAGTTAAAAGTACAAAATTCAAAATGGCGGATCCATAATGGCTGACTTTTTGTAAAAAAAAAAAATGCAGTTTTCGGCTTCTGTAGTGATTTTACGAAATAATGTCAAGAGACAAAAAGTGTTTAGAATATCATTCTGCTTACAAAAATACCATTTTTACTAACCCACCCCACCCCCAGTTTGTTGACAGTTAAAAATTTAAGAGGTTTGGGCTCATTCTTGCAATTATTGACTCTACTATTACATTCGAGTTACTCTTGCACATAACTTGTAAATCCAAGAGTGGAGGTCTAGGACTCTGTGTTTTCTAGATGCTATAATGATTATAAATGAAAAAAATTTAATGTTAAACTTTAATGAATCATAATAAAGCCTGCACTACAATCGGTCATAGTATGACCCTATCTAGGACAGCCTGATGGATGGTCAAATGATTTCCAATAGGAAAACCTCATACAAACCTAGCTATATAATATTATAACACAATTCATCCCCAACAATAGGTATTCAAAGAGCAATAAATCTTCAACAAACATAGACATAAAAGATAAGAATCGAATAAAAAAATGCTTTTTTTAATCTCATATAGCGCAGAAGTGTGTAGATTCTATTTGGAGGATGGATTTTGACCTTATTAGTAGATTCTGCAAAGAAGCCGACAGACGCATTCAGTCTGAGTCGTGGCTACGGAGTGAAGCACTCGTTCGCCGCGATCATGTAAGCATGCGAAGCAAAGTCTACTCAACGGCAGCAGATCCTGAGGGGTAGGGGTCAATCGGCAGATTGAGCCTTGTCGTGAGAGGTGCGTTAAACTTAAGGAAACTGCAGGAATCGAAAACTATAAAAAAATATAATGCAGTTTTGTTCTTTATGAAAATCGGCTTGGATCCTAGTTTACTTTTAGCATTTTTCGATATTTCTCGTAGTTTAGACAATATCCACGCCCACTTGAAAAACTCTGTATAGCCTTGAATATTGAGTCCCTACATATGAAATTGACGTTTTGTCGAACTTGCGACTTTGATAACAAATATATGGCGATTAACTAGGAATTCAAAATTCAATTTATTTTAAATTTAGGCTTGTGTGTTTGTGTTTTGAATTTAGTGATTCATTTGTTTTCACGCCATTAGATTTTTTTAACACTTTTATAGTGTTTGATGGTGCTAAGGTACAAAGGTCAAATTCTAGCGGTGCAACAAGAAGGTTCCCAAGAGTCGTGGCGTCATCAATCTTGGTCATGTGCAGTACGGAGGCAGGTGGAAAGCTCTTTTCTTTACTTAAATTATTTCCACGCATTTAATATGTATTCTCACCTGTATTTTTCATGATTACTTCTGTAGCTAACGCAGATACGGCTTTGAGTACTGAAAAATGTATGGACCTGGCATTTCTGCTGCGATTTTGTTATACAATAAAATATTTACTTAAAAATACATAAGTATCTAAAAATCATTAAATGTTGGAGAAATGTAACAAGCCTCTTAATACGTGGAAGTACTTCATCCATTTGTTATGCAAATTAAATCAGTTGATTTTACAAGATAAAATACGCTAACAAAAGCAATAGTGATGGGTTGCCTAACTAAATATCTTTAGCGTCGCCCAATCTTGGTCTTGGTCTTGCAGTAAGACCACCAATATATTAGAAAGACCTTTTTTTTATTTATTTTTTAAATTTAATGTTTAAGGACAACTTACAGCTAGATACATAATATATATATACAGTACATATGGGTAGGGTATGGCTATTGACAAGTTGCCACCGATAGGTAAAATTACATAATTAGGTGGTGCTCGCTGCAAAAACAAGACGAAACCTAAAGTAAAATTAACCTAAACTCAAAACTAAGAACAATAAATAACACCGTGCTGGAACTTCAACCCAGCTTTAACATACTCGGAGTCGAAATACGCTCAGACCTAAACCACAGAAACTACATTGAGAGCATCACCAAAACAGCGTCGAAAAAACTTGGGATACTGAACAAGGTGAAGCGGTTTTTCCCGCCTGCTCTAAGACTTATGCTGTATAAAGCTCAGATAAGGTCATGCGTGGAATACTGTTCTCACCTCTGGGATGGCTCCGCTAAGTATCTTACAGATGCTCTCAATGTCCTGCAGAGGCGGGCAATTCGGATAGTGGACGACACCACAGTTTCTAAAACTCTCGAATCACTGCAGCTTCGTCGTGACGTTGCCTGTCTGAGCGTGTTCTACAAGCTATACCACGGCGGGTGTTCTGAGGAGCTCCATAACCTTATCCCTTCTTCTCTATTCCGCAACCGAACTACACGCACAGGCCAAAATATGCATCCACATACCTTACCCATTATCCCTACGCGTACTCATAAATTTGGAGACTCTTACATCTGTCGCACGCTGAAGATGTGGAATGCTCTCCCAGCCAGTGTGTTTCCCCGCTCTTATAACCTGGAGTCCTTCAAGCGAAGTGTGAAAAAGCATCTTGTTAGGCCGGCATAGTGGTAGAGACTGATGTCGGTCGTGGTGACCGGCGTCAGTTGCTCCCATTCTTGGACCTCGCGTACTGCTTACCATCAGGTGGGCGCGATGTCACATGTCGTGTCCAGTATTAAAAAAAAAAAAAAAAAAAAATTACATAACATAGAACAAAAAAAACTAAAAAAAAATAATTAAAAACAATTATACATAGATACCTAATAAAATATTAGTATTGGTCTTGCGCAAGAGTCTCGCAAGACTCTTGTTCTGACTTAAAATATATATTTGTTTCTAATTGTACCTTGTGAGACTCTAATGTATTTACTGTAGCCCTATTCTGTTACTTAGCGCCAACGTTATATAGTGAAATCTCTTAAATAACGGAACTGTCAGTGTAAAACGCTATTAAAATTGGTATTCTCGTATAAATGTTTCCACTACAGTGTGCTTAGTGTAACATGCAAGTTTCGGAAAACGTAACTGCTGTAGTTACGTTTTTTTATTTTACATTGCGTGTTATTGCAAGTTTGGCTATAATAACAGGCAATGAACATCGAAAATTCAGTAAATAAAATCTACAACTATAGTTGCGTTTACGAAACTTCACTGTCACACTAGGCACACAGATGACAGCAAAATAACGTTACGATGCGTTCATTTAACAAAAAAACTATTATATATTTCTTTTAGTATTTGCCATATTTTTTATTGATTACCTAACGTGTGTTATAAAACTATGTTTAATGTGAATATATAATCTTAGTAAAAGTAAAGTCACATCACGACCGTGTCCCTTTCGGGGTGGTCAGAAACCACGCTTATAAATAAGGGGATTCGAGTTTAGCCAACTTTACTATAGGCCAATCATGACAAGTGGCAAGCTCGTCGATGTCTCCAGCGTACCAAACTCGAGAAATAATCACAAATAAATTAAATATTAATTAAATGTATTTATTTACATTAATAAATATTATTGTGTCCCGACCAGGAATCGAACCGAAATTCACGGACTTAACCGCTAGACCACGGAGGCAGTTTTATAATCTTAGTTTAATTAATATAAATGTTGTTAACTTTAATATAAATTCGCGGCGGACAATTTAAGTATTCAATTCACTTTTTCCCAGTGATTTTGAAGTTGCAACCCCATGGGTGACCTTTGAAATAGTAGACAACGCTATTTTGACGTAAGGTCAGCTATGATCAGTCTAAAAGTGGTAGTAAATAACAGAATTCACTGTTTTGACAATCTAAAGTTTGCTACAAAGTAACAGCTGGTGGTCTAATTAATTTGACAGTTTTACTTGTAGATTTTGTAAAAAGAATTCTTAAAGATTAAGAGTGCAAGAACAAAACCGAAACCAGCTGTTCTGATGCAAGACCAAGACCAAGACTTGGTCTTGATTTGGGCAAAATTTAACGTATCTTGTACTATAAGGGTTAAGTCGAATGCCTCCGTCTTATATAGAAGTCAATGTTGGGGCTCATTTCTTGTGAAGTGACAATTGTTTTTCACTCGTAATCCATCAACTGCAAAGTTTTGTAACGCTTTGTTGGCTGTTAGGTATAAATACATTTGTTTGTTTTTATCAACAAGTTTCAAGGATTGTGTTCATTCAATTTGTATTCACAAAATAAAACACTGGCTGATTTTTGACCGACAAGTCACCACGTTTGATTTTTATGTATTCATTATTTAATACTATTTGTATTTTGTATCAAGATCGTTTCGAATTCCTGTGCGATTCGCTCTTCTCAGAACAACCAACTTTCCATCCCTCGACACTCTTCAAGCAGATATTCAGATTCTCTCACTGTTTCGGCTACTCGCCAGTGAAATAAGCTTCCGCTGGTAATCAGACAAGCTCCTTCTATCGCCATCTTTAAAAACTTGGTCTACAGTCATTTTCTTAAATTGCAAAATGACCCAATTCACGCTTTGACATAGTAAATTTTGTATATGTGTACGTTTTTTTTTTGTTGTGTTATTTAATTGTTTATTTATGTACTTATTATATTATATTATTATTTTTATTACTATTTTATATAAGTATTTGTTTGCATTATTATTATAAGTAAATTTCACATATAATTTAATAATTAATCTCATAAGTATTTATTTATATCTTTATTCATGTGGTATCTATACTAATATTATTTCCAATCTCACTATTACCTCACTTTTTACTATCACAAAGGTTAACTGGTAGAGAATGCCTTCGGCATTAAGTTCGCCCATGTACAATACATTTGTAAATTATGTGCAATAATAATAATAATTATTATTATGCGTTTACTCATATCATGTGCCATTTTATTTGATTAGCTTGTAACTTACGTTACAAAGGACAATGGCAGTTTCAATATGGAGCAATGCACCACCAAAAAGTTTGCTAAAAACATAGCACATCAAGCAGCATGTTTAGTTACCCACAAAGTGAGACCCAAAAATTGTACACAAAAACCGCCTTTCCTTGACTTCTTCCTTTTCTACCTGTATTAAGCTAAAACATCAACTACAAGAGAACCATCAACTATTCTGATGCTGTATGATGACGTATGTTCAAGAAAGTAACAATAATAGCTTACCAAGGCCGAGCTCTACAAAGATATTCACAACTTCCGAATCATATTGAAAAAACATGACGAAACTATTCAGAATAAAAAGTCAACCGTAGAAATAGTACAGACAAAGGATAGTTTGTGAAGAAAACGTTTTGCGAAAGTTGATTGTTGAAAAGCGATTGGCGATCCAAACCGATCCAAACAGATCCAAACGGACGGATAGTGGAAATACAAAGCTCTATTTTCAAGAAACAAACTCGATTCATATCTATAGACTTAAATTTTAAACTAGCATATATTTTTTTAAATAATAAAGTCTTTAAAACAATATAAGCATAATTAGGTTGCTACCACAGGGTGAAAACTTAGAACAAGCAATTGACAATAGAAAGTAGCGCGGCCTAGTAAACGGTAGGTGGTACTAAATTTAATGTTCCATCATTAATTCACTAATTCGTTCATTATGTTCCTTCATTCGTTCAATTCATTCAACAAGTCGCCATTGTTGTCAACAAGCGAGCTATCATCATCATCAGTACAGCCCCTAGTGGGCCTTCCAGATTTTTTTGGAGGGTCCGATGTCAATTTTATTATAACAATTCCACAAGTTGTTATTATTGCAACTGGGACCGACAGCTTAACGTGCTTTCCGAGTCACGGGAACGGTGGTGTTGTTAATGACACATGTACGTAAGAAAAGTGTATTTTTCATTGGTAAATGCTGGGAGGATTTGAACCGACCTTTGTAGGATTTTAAGAAAGTGTTATTACAACCGAGCCACCTCCGCGCCTATACAACCTCAGTACAAAAATGAAATTTAAATGTATTGTGTAACTTTTAGTACCTGCCTATGTATCGTACGGTAAACTACTAAACAAAATTAAAAATATTAAAAAAAAAATGCGCGCAGTTAATTTATTGCGGGCTTGAAAATCGAATTCCGGATATAATACTATTCTTATAAAAGCTATACCTATAATCCTCCTCCTCTGATCTAGCGGTAAGTCCGTAGATTTAGACTCGGGGGTACCGGGTTCGATTCCTGGTCGAGACACGAAAATATTTATTAATGTAAATTAATTGATATTTAATTTATTTGTGATATTTCTCGAGTTTGGTATGCTGGAGACATCGACGAGCTTGCCACTTGTCATGATTGGCCTACAGTAAAGTTGGATAAATGTGAATTTTACTTTACTTACTTTACCTATAATAGGTATGTATGTCACTTTAAGTATCCTACCATCCACCTGACTACGCTAGTGTTCGTGTGAACGAGATTTTTTTGCCTTTGTAACCACTCTTTTTACAAATAATTACTTTTAAAATTTATATTTGTGTTCGTGTTAAGGTTGTAATAAACTTCTTTGGCTCGTTTATTATTATTATTACGTTTGTGTAGATTTACTATAGTTTTAGATAATATTTTTATTCATTTTTGTTTATTTTTTTGTCATTATTATTAGATATTTTGGTAATTTCTAATTTTTACCAAGGAATAAAAAACTTTAAATATGACGAATTAAAAATTGGTACATATTTGAAATCATGGCAAATGGCACTGTCAGCGAGAAAAATAAATATGTGGTAGGCAGACTGATGGTGCGGTAATTTGCCCAGTCTGCCGGGGCGCGGAAGTATCAACCGTTCGTGTCGAAAACCCAGTAAAGTGTTTCGTTTCGGGATCAGGCTCGAATTGCCGTTATGCCCAGTCAGGACGGCATAGGGTTTGGGACTGATGTCAGCCATGAGTGTCTGATTCCAGGTGATAACATTCATTGACCCAGCCGGCTACTTACCATAAGTGGTATCTTGCTTGATATTCTTCTATCCAACAGAAATCCTAAATGCGCTCTATACATCTCAGCCTAAGTCTAAAATTGTCCCGATTTCTATTTACAAGAAAAACAGGATTGTCTATGAATTTACTTGTTATTTTCTTGTTTATTTTATCGTCTACAAACAAACTGCTAACATTATCAGAAACTTAAATCTACATTCATCATAGAAAACTTTTCGATAAAGTCTTTTCTCGTAAATAAATATTGTATATTAGATTTTAACGGCCGTTTGTAGAAGGCTGATTATCTTTTGGCATGTTTGATGTATGCCTATGAGGCACGTCATTGGCTAAAACAACCTCTTAATTAGCTTTTATTACGGTACTTGTACATAGTACATAGACAAAGTTCAACCAGTGCGTCCTCCCCGTAATGTCGTACGGAGCAGAGACGTGGACACTGACAGTGGGTCTGGTTCACAAATTCAAGGTCGCTCAGCGAGCTATGCTTAGTATTTCTCTGATGGATAGAATTCGAAACGTTGAAATTCGTCGGAGAACTAAAGTTACTGACATAGCATTCAAAATTAGCAAGCTGAAGTGGCAATGGGCCGGACATATCTGCCGCAGAACCGACGACCGATATGGTGCAAACGGGTTTTGGAGTGGAGACTACGTACGGGACGACGCAGAGTGGGACGACCCCCCACAAGATGGACGGATGACCTAAGGAGGGTCGCTGGTGGGGCTTGGATGAGGGTTGCAAAGACCGCGTGCAGTGGCGAGCCTTGGGGGAGGCCTATATCCAGCAGTGGAGAGATACAGGCTGATGATGATGATGATGACATAGTACATAAGGTTATAAATAAGTAAGACAGGCATTATAAACACATGATGCCTTGAACTTAAGTTGTTTAACCTAACCTAACCTATTATTTGTTAGAATGATAAAAATATTAAGAGGGTTTACCGGTGTAGCGGTGGTGGATCGGTTGTAAGAACGCTTTCCTTAGCATCAGGTGGGTTCGAACATTACTGTAAATACACTTTTCTCACGTACATTTGTCATATATTTACAACACCACCGTTTCGGAGAGAACGTCAAGCCCTAACTTGTGGAATCGTTAATAAATTGTGGCCTAATTTCTGGAAGTCCCATCTCCAACAGCGGAGGTCTGGGACTATTGTGTTCTTTTTTTTGTTTTTTTGAGAGAACACAAGCCGTAACTTGTGGGTTGTGGAATCGTTAATAAATTGTGACCTAATTTCTGGAAGACCCATCTCCATCAGCGGAGGTCTGGGACTATTGTGTTCTAGGGGCTGTGATGATGATGATGAACGCTTTTGCACCCCTCTCACTCGCACAATCCAATCTTTTAAAAGAATGTCTGAGAAATGTAGTCTAATAACATTTTAGGAATTAAAATTACGGACACTTTGGACATACATATTTTCAGTTTCATATACCAAATTTTAGACAGAGAGTAATTGCAAAACCATTTATAACATTTTTCCTCTGTTTTACTAAAACAAATATATGAGAGAAGACAAATTTCTAAGCATTCCATGGATATACCGTGCGGGTGCCGGGTCCAATCTTGACAAGAACAATATTAAATGTAAACTACGAGTATATATAAAAAATATAGATAGGCAGATTGCATCATCATGACATGTACAGTACATACGACATGTAAAGGTTAGCTGGTGGATAATGCCTCACGGCATAAAGCTCGCCTGTGCACATTAATTTTAAGTTATTTTAGTTTTTGTGCAATAAAGCATTTTTATTATTATTATTATTACATACAACTGTAATTAGATTAAGCAATCTATACAATAAAAAAATTGAATCATGTGTGACAAAGACAGATAAAAATAATGGTGTCTCGGGCTTGCGACCGACAATAGGCTGGTTTACAAAGGAGGCTTTATTGCACAACAAGACGCTCACCATCCACCATTCTGTTCCTCTCCCTATCCAACCAAATACTGTATGATTCCGGTAATGCTGTCTTGGTAACTGTTCCATTAATGTAGTGACGGCAGGCCTTAGCCCAATTCTTTCAGCAAGCATTGCAAAGATTTTGCTGGAATTCCTCACGCACCAACTTCCACAGCGTAAAGCTAAGTTTTGAACCCGTTCCTGATCATTCCCGCTGTAAGATCATAATATTTGTCTTTTGGAATACCTATTTAATTCCCACAGAACGGATAACTTCTTTCAAGTTCCGAGAAAACACTAAGATTTCTGACCTATAGGCTGATACAGCTAGTTCATCTGGAATCCCATAGACGTGGTGTAACGCATCCTACAAGTGTGTCTATCAGTTTCTATGGCAACACCACACAATGTAGGAGTTCTTTTCCGTAGCTTTTCCCCACCTTAACAGATTACTCTGAGCCGTGAGGGACATTTAACAGAGGCGTTTGGGTAGAAAATAGGTGGTAGGCGGACTGATAGTGGTAATTTGCCCAGTCTGCCGGGGCGAGGAAGTATCGGCCGTTACCCGTTTAAACCCAGTAAAGTGTATACACACGTTTTGGGATCAGGCTCGAATTGCCGTCATGCTCAGTCAAGCCGGCATAATGTTAGAGACTGATGTCGGTCATGAGTGTCGAATTCCATTTAAAAAAAAAAACTTACCATCAGTTTTGCGCAACGTCGTGATAGAATAAAAAAAAAGTAATAATAATATACGAGACTACTTTTCTTAATACCTAGTACACTCATACTCAAGATTTTGAAAATATTGGATTGTGGGAGCGAGATGGATAGAAAAAAATTAAACCCTCTTAAAACGAAATGAAAAGAACAGTAGGCACTATTCCAAATCCGGTGCAAATTGAATGTTGACAAAATGAAAATACTTTCCCAATTCTTTCAACCACTTCAATTATACTAAGTACGCGGACATCACTATCCTTTTAAACATTTTTATTTATACATTCAATTGTCATCCTAAAATTAAAAGCAAATAGGAATCTAAATTGCGTGAAGTTTAATCAGTGTATTCTTTCAATTGTGGTTTTAAAGATAATTACGAATGATCCGCTATTTTCATCAATTCGAATACATTTACACTCCCAGATTGAGGTAGTCGTACTTTTCATGCACTAATAATTTTGTATAAATAATATAATCCAATCAATTTCAGATGATTTATTTCGTTTAATAAATACGTTGTAAATAAATTTAAAATGCATTAACAGAATCATACAAAATGTTTGGCTAACTAAAAACATTCTGAGATAACCTTTATTTTATTAACTTTTTTTTATGCATGCCAGGGGGACAGCGCATAAAGGGGGTCACGGCGGAAAATGCGGAGTCCGGCAAGCGGCGCAAGTATGTAAGTACATTAAAATATAACATATTTGTGCCGTTTGCTGTAGAAACTCTGGGCCCATGGCGTCCAAGTGCAAAAAGTTTTTGAAAGACAACACCGCGTCTTGTCTCCTCCGGTGACAAGAGGGCTGGCTGGCTCTTTCTTCGCCCAAAGAATCAGTATTGCAATTCAGCGGGAAAATGCAGTCAGCGTTCTTGCCACCATTCCACGCGGACGGGACTATATTTTTATCCTTAGTATTAATACTAATTTTATTTGAAATTTTGTAAACATATTTTTCGATTAAATAAATGTGTGTTTATTTTTATGAACTATAGTTAAATTGCGTAGGCGTGTGAAAGTTGCGGTGGATATTAGCACATAATATGTGTTTATTCCACCTTGCCAACCCGTCTGGTCGTGGCGAGTGTAGGCCAAATTATCCAGAAATTAATAGAAGGCCCATCTCCAACAGAGGAGGTCTAGGACGTTGTGTTGATGATGTGTTTATTCATAATAAGCGGTGGTGGCTCGGTTGTAAGAACGCATTTCCTAATATTCTACAAAGGTCGGTTCAAACCCCCCCGGATACAATCCAAAATAAATGAAATACACTTTTCTTACGTACGTTTGTCATAGATTTACAACACCACCGTTTCCGTGCCTCGGAGAGCACGCGGTCCCGGTTCCACTAATACCAACTTGTGAAATCGTAATTATTATTATTAATAATTGACATCAGATCCTCGACAAACCGGCTAGCCAGTGCGCTAGCTGGCTGGCGCAGACCCATCTCTAACATTGGAAGTCTAGGACGTTTTAGGGGCTGTAATTAATGAAAAATTAAATGTGTTTATTCATACAAACAGAAGCTCAGGCAACGTGCGTAGCGTGTCCGTGCGCAGCTGTGAAATGACCTAAGGAAATAACGTCTTAAAATGAATATTGAATTGTTGCCAGTCTCCTTGGGACTATCTCTAATGCGCGCGACGTTCGAGAGGATGGTTTAATAGTTATTTTTTATTAGGTTTAGTTTACATACATACCTATCTTCACGCCAAATCCCTGAATTGAGCGCCACTTGCTACAACTACGACATACCTCTTTCGCTTCTGCGACATTCATCAACCTCTTCTTACATGCCCTTTTGTTTCGATGGCTTTTTAATGCACCTTCAGCTATTGTTTCATTTATTTGATCGTGATATGTGCCAGGGCCTCTTTTTGTTAAATAAATAATTGATATTTATTTATCCAATTAAATGTTTAAAATAACATTAATACTATGGATTCGGATATACGAGTAAGTCTAGTCCGCGTGGAATGGTGGCAAGAACGCTGGCCGCGTTTCCCCGCTAAATTGCAATACTAATTATTTGGGCGAAGAAAGAGTTTTTTAATTGAATTCGTATGAAATGCGCTTTATTGTAAGGTTAGCTTTCAGATGTTTCAACATCAACATTAAGTCCATCCCTTGAATGACGTCCAATTAAGTTATAATAAATAAATAGTAGTTATTCAACTAAGAATTGTACATATCGTCCCGAGTCTAGCAGACAAGATTCCGCCACCATTTTACCTGCCTTTGGTCCACACATTCTTGACATAAATGAATGGCGTATCCCCTATGAGATTACTCGTGAATTAAGGTAAATTCCAAAGCAAGACTGCAAATTACACAGAGGACGCGTTTAGATGAGAATATGTTACAATATCACCACAATTTGCTCGGCCATTGTTCGCAGGAGTGAAGACGTACACTGACGATAAAAACATGTCACAATTTCTTACAAAAACACCCACTTGCTGTAGAAGACATATTTCTTATTTTAAATAATCAAATCATTATTGGGTAAACAATTTAATTAAGTAATGGATATAAATATATAACCTATCGCATATATACATTTTTCAAACATTTATTCATTCACCTGTTTAGATTACTGTAAATCACTTGTCTATATTAACGTTTTAGCCATGTTCTACTCTGATACATCTATCTAATCACCGGAGACAGTATCAATTCAACTCTTATCCCGGACTGACTTTGCAAATCCACTCCGCTTGCTAATATACGAATACTGCTATACTCGTATATATAGTATAATTTTGCTCCTACCTCTCATTCATTCATGTTTTAGGTAAATAATCATTAACCTATTGGTTTTCACTTATTTATTACTTTTTTTTTTTTACTTTTGTTAGTCACAGTTCAATTGCACTATTAATTTAAATCTAATTACTATATTTTACTCTTACGTCTGTTTTGATTGTATTGTCTAAATAGTATAAAATCTCTTTGGCTTGTGTTCCATTGCTACTTTGTTTTTATGTTTAATATAATAAGTTGATATTTAAAAAAATAATAAAATTAATTAAATTTGTTCGAGAAAGAGAGGAAATTTTTTTAAAAAGGTGGCCCCTCTTTTTTAATGCTTACTAAGACGTTTACTGTCCACTATTCATCATCTTATTCAAACATAAACCAAATTCTATAAAAATATGTTCTGTAGTTACGCATATACCAAGCGAGACAAACATACTCGTACATTTGATCGTTCGTCTTTTCGTAATAAAATGTTGATTTAACTAATAGTTTTTTAAGTTTTCAATTAAAATACGTTATAGAAGTTGTCATGAAGAAATAGTTCCACTAATCGATCATAGATGGCGCTATTATCGTTGCACACAATTATAATTTTAAAAACACTAGCCATAAGGTTGACATTAGCTCTATTCATTGCTCAGAAAACATTTTTTTTTTCTATACTAGTATCTATAAAAGTTTGAAGTTTTACTAGTAGATCTTTGGTGGCGTAAAGAATAATCTAACAAATATTTTGTATCATTTGATCTATCTTTTTTTATTGTCACATAAAATTATAATACATTGAAGTAAATTGATATACATTAAATATAAATTAAAAGCTACCTAAATAATACAAATAATTTAAAAATAAACTAAACTATAAATAACAAATGTCCTCTACAGACGTCCCACCTTTGACCCAACTGGCAACATTTTCCATCTGTATAGCGATGCTAATACGTTGGCAGAAATAATTGCCATCCTTTGTGTCTTTAGACCTTTCCGTCATCCGCTTTGACAACTCCTTGGCCAGACGCTTTGATGACCGCCTCCGTGGTCTAGTGGTAACAAACGTTGCCGTGAACTCAGGAGGTCGTGGGTTCGATTCCCACCGGGGGCAAGTTGCACATTGTATAATTTGTCTCGGTCTGGGTGTTTATATGTATATATTTACAAAAAAAAAGTATAATATGTAGTTTATCAACCATCTAGTTTCCGTAACACAAGCCTCGTAGCTTACCTTGGAAACTAGATGGCGCTGTGTGACCTGTCTGGAAATATTTATTTATTTATTTATGAAGTTCCCTATGGGCCCATCGTCTTAACCTCAAACGGCACAAATTTGCGTATTTCCGCAACTTGAGGTTCTCAGTTTGCTCTATCTTATATTTCACCTCATTGGCATGCTACACGTGCAAATCTGGATTAAACAGCTAGTTTATAATATTTAAAAATCGAACGATGTTTTCTTCCAGTGTAGGCCGCAACCCGTAATGATATCTGCGTAGCTGTTGTCTGTCTGGGGACTGGCCGAGCTCGGGTTATAATTAGTGCCCTATAATAACTGATATGTACAGAAAACACTCATTAGATTATTTAAATATTTATATATACATATTGTCTATTTAAAGGTAGTGTAGGTATATTATAGATTTGTTAAAAGCTTTGGTTGAAATATAATTTTATAACTAGGCAGTTGACACACCATTGTAGTCTTCTTCGTTGACAAGACGGCTGGCTCCTTCTTCGCCCAAAGAATCAATATTGCAATTCAGCGGGGAAAAGCAGCGCGTTCTTGCCACCATTCCACGAGGACGAGACTTATATCCCTATCCATAGTCAAAATATACATTTTATTTTATACATTGTATTTTTTTTTTAATAAATTATATTTAACTAGGTGTTTTACCCGGCTTTTCTCGTGTAAAGGACAACAGGAAATTTATTTCGTTGGACATTGTTTTGATTTTGCAATATCTTACTTAAAAACTAGGACATTGATTCGACGATAAATGTACCACCTTTAGGTGCCACAACATGCACAAAATACAAGTGGTAGGTAATAATGGATAATTAAAATTAAAATCAAATTAAATTTAATTCTAAGTTTAAACATACAAAAGGCTTAATAAAAAATATGAAACACGTCTAAAAAACATAAAATAAAATATTGTACAGTTCTCCCAAAGTGATAATGCACATAGAAATCTTCGTCACTGTTCGGCAACGGTCGTATTCCCCGAGCGTCGGAAGACGATATGTATATAGAGTGGTTAAGTGCATTTTCTTCATGCATAATTTAGTAGAATTATATGTAATAAACTAATAAAAACTAATTAATAAATTAATAAACTATTTAAAGTTGAATAAGATAATTAAAGTTGAAATGAAATTCACCTTTGAAAACAAAACCAAGAACGGTGTGTAATATCAGCTCTATATAATTCCACTCAGAGAGAACACATGCAGTCACCGACCGCCCGAATTGTTTTCGATTGTGTACACATGATATTGACTTCTATTTCTTTCGAACAAGGTGCAAAATGCAAGTGCAATGTTTAGGCTCTTACGATTCAATGATTCGGGTGTTTCCGGGAATACGACAATTAGCGAAGATCTGTATGTGCATTATTAATTTGGGAATACTGTACTTAGTCTAATTTAATATTATTATTAATATTAATAGGAACAATGTATCTTAACATTTAAAACAAAAATTTTGAAAGCGAATCGTTGAACATATCTATTTCTTATTCTTATTGTTATTCTTCATCAGAAATCCAACGTCTGCTGATGATGATAAGAAAATCGTATAAAAAAGGGGTTCTCACAAAAAGGTGTGTGTTATAAAATAAGTTCTAAATACCTGAGTAAAATATTCAGTCGACCTTTGGGATTAAGGTTTTTTGAAACAACGACCTTTTTTTGGACGCTGCGTTTCATCTCTTAACGCACTCGGGCCGCTATCAAATGTTAAAAGGTTTCGATGAAAGGGCTTTCACAAAAGTTCCAACGACAGAATAGTAAGGTTAATGTATTATTTTCCTTAGACATAAAACGCTCACTTTAAGATATAAGCTATCTAAAAAACTAAAGCTAAGCTATATCTCTAAAATAGACTCATAGTTCATTACAAAAAAATGGGTTGTCCATGGGGACACTCAGCCAAGCGTCTGGCCAAGGAGTTGTCCAAACGGCTTACGGAAAAGTCTGGAGAAAGGAAAGCTGGCAATTATTTCTGCCAACGTATTAGCTTAGCTATACAGAGGGGAAATGTTGCTAGTCTTCTTGGGACTATCACTGAAGGGTCGTCTCTAGAGGACATTTTTTCCTATAGTTTATTTTTTATTAGGTTTAGTTTATATTTATTTTAATTTTTACTTTTAAGTAGTTTTAATTTATATTGTAATTACTTTATACTGTTTGTATATTACTTCAATAAAAGTCAACTAAGAAAAATCTAAATCTATAAAAAAAATGGGTTTAACACAGCAAGGGCTTCGATAGTCCGAACTCCAGCTAATACGAACGACCTCTACATCGCACTGCCTCAATGTCGCAGTACCGTATACATATATTATTATTATTCTTATTTTATGTGTAATCAATAGGAAAACATGTTTTATTCGATGTAAATTAATATACATTAAAAGCTACCTAAATAATAAAATTAAAAATAAACTAAAATGTCCTTTAGAGACGTCTCACTATCTCGTCCCAAGTAGACTGGCAACATTTCTTCTCTGTATAGCGAGGCTAATACAATTCCAGAGAGTTCTAAGATTGCAGGTTCAGGACGCTTGGTTGAGATTCCCCATTGGTCCATTTGCGTAGCTTCAGGTTCTCAGCAGAAACCGTCGCACTTCCTGCGCTTGTCCAAGTCGCCTGAATATGAGATGGGATTAATGTCTCTACACATGTCGCATCCGTCACCAGTGCCACCTGCCAAGTTTCCACTGCTCAACGGCCATGCTGTAGGATCTTTTGCCATCGTTCCGCGCAGTCCCAGAGAGTTCTAGGATCGCGGGCTAGGATTTAACTTTTTTTTTTAAATGCCGAGCACGACATGTGACACCGCGCCCACCTGGTGGTAAGCGGTACGCGAGGTCCAAGAATGGGAGCAACTGACGCCAGCCTCGGACGACCGACATCAGTCCCTACCACTATGCCGGCCTAAACTGATTGATTTAGGTTACATTTAGATTTTGTTTTAATATAGTTTATTTAATATTGTAAAAAAAAAAAAAAAGTTTAGTAGTAGAAAATATTATTTTGTTTTGACATAATTATACCATATTATTATTACCATGACAACGCCTTTTACAGCAGCATCTATTAGTGTAGGTAGTACTTATCTGGCAACGACGAAGGCTGTTCTTTGCTGTTATTCATTCGCTATCATGATTAGTAAAATAATTAATTTGTAATCTGACGAAACCGAGTGTACCAAATGTATGAAATGGTGAATAAATAAAAGTAAAGTAAAGTATCATCACGACCGTTTCCCTTTCGGGGTGGTCAGAAACCACACTTATAAATAAGCGGATTCACATTTAACCGACTTTACTATAGGCCAATCATGACAAGTGGCAAGCTCGTCGATGTCTCCAGCGTACCAAACTCGAGAAATATCACAAATAAATTAAATATTAATTAAATGTATTTATTTAGATTAATAAATATTTTTGTGTCCCGACCAGGAATCGAACCCGGTACCTCCGAGTCTAAATCCACGTACTTAACCGCTAGACCACGGAGACAGTGAATAAATAAATGAAATTAAATTAGTTTTAGCGATATATTATACGAATAGCAACTCTAATAGCGTTTGACAGTGACAGTTTCCCTCAGTTTGCGCTTAAAAAATGTATTTCGGTCGCTGGCTTAAAGAAAAGTCCATGGCTTCAACGCCGTTCCAGGAAGTCGAATTGTTCCGAACTTCTTCTTTAATTTATGGACCACACTGTCTTTGAAGAAAGGGTACCCTCTTAGTTTTAGATACAAAACTATATTTATATTTTGTAAGAAGTTATAAATAAAAATACTCACCCATGATTTGTTCCTGATTGCAGTGTGCCAAGAACACTTGCAGCGTTACCCCGCTGCACAGCAATGCTGATTTGCTGCGCGAGAAAACTGCCAGCCCTCTTGTCACATACAGCATTAACCAGGCGCTTAGACAACAATAATTTTGTAATAATTTTATTCGTAAAAATATTTACATAATATAAAACTACAAATACATGCGGGAGCGGTGTAGCTCGCCTTTAAGAACGAATTACTTAAAATTAAAAAAAAAGGTTCAAACTTCAACATGTATCAATGAGAAATACACGTTTCCTACGTACATTTGTAATTTATTTACAACACCACTGTTTCCCATGCCTAAATGTGCAGAGCCAACTTACTAACCATACAAAGGGCGGGCTTAATGCCGCTAGGCATTCTCTAGGAGCCAAACTTTGGGACAATACAGAACATTACAGTCATAGGCTAGGTGCAAACGATTGTAAGAATCGTTGCCTAATAAATTTATTTAATCTTACATACAATATATAATAAAATAAATACACTTATATACAAATATGTTCACAATAATACATATACTACACACGGTTCATACAATACAACATACGGTTCCATTAATACCAACTTGTGGAAATAAATTGTCTTTGAACCTCGCCAACCCACCTGGCCAGCGTGTCAAGTGTAGTTCAAATTCTACAGATTTTTTTAAAAAGGACCATCTCCAATGGTGGAAATCTAGGACTCTATGTGCTATTTTCTCGCTGAACAAAGGAATAAACCAGCCCTAATTTCTCCTCCTTGCGTCGTGTTTTCTCATTGATGAGGATCGTGACCTCGTGACCTATGAATTGGTGTGCGTCTTGATGATAGCCCGCCACCCGCTCCTGTCTTCGGCGGCATGCACAGCATCATGGACGCTAGTGTTGGTGGTGGAGCGGATTTGGTCGGACCAGCGTACTGGACTTCGGCCTCTCAGTCTCTTTCCTTCCACCTTGCCAGTAACAAAAATTTTCTCCAGGTTATCCCCTCTTTTTCTGGCAATGTGTCCGAAGTACTGGAGTATCCGACGAAGACATATGGTGGTATATATAGTCGATATGTCTAGTTGGTTTAAAATCGATACGTTAGTTCGATGCTTAGTCCACGAGATCCTCAGATTTTTTTCCAACACCACATCTCAAAAGCATCGATATGCTTTCGGTCAGCGCTCTTTATAGTCCATGTCTCAGCGCCATATGGAGAAAACCAGTGATCTAACTAGCCTGGATTTCGTTTTTATGGAGATCGTCCTGTCCGTCCATGTTTTGTTTAGCTAAGACATGGCGTTCTTGGCTATTCCGATGCGTCGTCGAATTTCAGCCAAGCACGATCCAGCCCTAATTCCATTCGAATCTAACTCAATTGTTAAGAGTGACGTTTGCAGGTGTTTTTTCGTAGCAGCTTCAAAACTTTAAACTCTGTTTTAAGTCTGAAACTTTAACCTGTGAACTGTTTTCAGAATTTCAGGTTGTGTTCTCCTCTTATAAAAAAACGTACCCGCAAAGCCAATCGAAGTCATGTAGCTGCATCAACAGTCGCGAGTTAGTAAATACACACATCAAAATTGTCTAGGGATCAACATATATTTTTGCAATAACTTTTCTCCTGATTGATATTCATTAAAATTTTCTTTAAGGATTGATCAAATAAAATGTTTTCGTTTGTCTACAGTAACGATAAACCAAGTCACCTTAGCATTAGTAAAAAAAATTGCCATTTTCCTAATAAAGGGATTTTTGACATTTGAACCACTAACATTAAAGTTCGAAAAAAAGACTGAAATAACAGTTTTTTTTTAATTTTATTGGGTAACTTAAACAATTAATAATCCGTGTTTCTACCGCGAACACTAACAACACAAGAACATCGGTTTGGCATACTCAAAATGAGTTCATCCAAATCACGCTGTGGAATGGCCGCCCATGTTCGTTGCAACAACAAAAAAAGGTCTTCTTGCGACTGGATACCCTCCATATTCGGCAGAGCTCTTCTCTGAAGAATATCCCATGCATGCTCAATCGGGTTCAAGTCTGGCGACTGAGCAGGCCAGGGCAGGACATTGATGTTAGCTGCGGCGAGAGTCTGTCTTACAACTCTTGCGGTGTGCGGTCGTGCATTATCATGCATTAACTGAAATAAGGGACCGATATGCACTTGTAGAGGAACGATGACGTCTGATACAACCGTCTCAGCATAAATTTGAGCGTTGAGGTTGCCTCTGATCCAAATCAACTCAGTTCTTCCGCCGATCGAAATACCCGCCCATACCATGATGGTTCCACCACTATAAGGATGGACTTCCTGGCAGGATTTTAATCGCTGTTGGCGTCCAGGGGTTCTCCAGTGTCGTATACGTCTTGTATCCGGCCTCATACCAAAACGAGACTCATCAGAAAAGCACACGAAACGCCATTGTTCTTCTGTCCAATTTCTGTGTTCAAGAGCCCATTGATATCGAGTCCTACGATTGTGCATTGCTATAGGTGGTACCCGTAGCGGTCTTCGGGAATGAAGGTTCACTTCATGCAAGCGGTTTCTGACTGTTTGGTCGCTAATTAAGTTCCCTGAAGAGCGATGAAGGCTCACGGCTAACATCATGGCGGTTATTGTTGGAGTTCTTCGAGCTGTGATTTGAATGTATCGGTCTTGTCTCCGTGTGGTGCAGCGATACCGTCCTCCATGGCGCTCAGCCACGGTACCAGTGGTTCGGTAACGTGTCCAAAGTCGACTGATAACACTCTGACTTGTATTCAGAGCTAAAGCCACAGTACGTTGCCGGGAACCAGCTTCTATCATTCCCACGGCTCTGATCATTTCTTCCCTGCTTAAATGACGTCGCCGCTCCATAATAACGTTGGTTTTAATCAGTAGTAGGGAAACAGTAGCACTAATAATGTCTTCAATGCGTCTTATGTTTTTATAGGGAAAATATTGACAGCTGATTTTCATCTTTTACTCGAATTTGATTGACAGTTCCTGTTTTAAATTATGAAATGCACCAAAAAGGATCCATATAAATTTATAAAATCATAAATTTATTACAAAGCCACATCTCAATCACAAGAAATCCGCATAAACATGCTTGATCCCTAGACTTTTTTGATGTGTGTAGTAATATTTATATTGAGTGAAAATGGTTTTTTTTTATGCTAGCATGACGTGTGACCTATGAATGTTAGTAACTAGAATCAAACACTCATGACTGACACCAGTCCCTATCCGTAATAAACCGTCTTTTTTTTAAAAGTTGTAGTATTTCATATAAAGTGGTGCTACGGCGTAGCGTGTTTATATTTAATATTGTTCATGTCAATTTATTGGAATACAATGTTAATGTCAAAATTTGCATGCTAAAAATTATTTTATTGAGTAAAAACAGTTGTCAATAAGAATTTTCTTTAACTCAATAGTAAAACGTTTTATAGGTAACTCTCGTATCTCTCTAGGAATTTTATTATATACTCTAATGCACAGTTTAATGACACAAAAGAAAATATACATATTGAACAAAAAAATAAAAATTACAGTGTTGTACATGCTTAATTTAGTAGACGACTTATGTCCCCTATACTAAGGTTGCCCTGATCTTATAATGAAAGCGGTCTTGCAGCAGAGTCGTTCAGTATAATCTGTTACAAATCTAATTTCACACGCTTATGTCATACTCAATTTTTTTTAAAGTTGAGGGCAAGGGCAAGTTATGAAATGAAAATGAATGAAAATGAAAAAAACCTTTATAAAACAACATAAACACAATACACTGAAATGAAACATATAAATTTAGCAAATAACAGTACCGCAACAATAACAATAAAATAATAATAACAATTAAATGTGTAAAACAAAATATAAAGTACTAAGACCCCTAAACTAGGTGAACCTGAACTACAGGGGTCAGTCAATAATATGATGAGAGGAAGTTGCATGGAATTTAATGTAGTCGCTGGGTGTCATCCACTGCAGTATCTATCCTGCCAAACAATTTTTATATTATACAAACCTATGGTAAGATAAGAAATGATATGATAATATATGATATGATATAATTAATAGATATAATAATAATCATTTATTTTCAATAAAATCCTATGTACATGTTTTTCTATTGAAGACCCACACTAGGAAGGCCGGTATTGTGTGGTCTCAATTACACTAAATCTAAAATTTACTTAAATTCAAATTAAAATTAAATTCTAAATACAATAATTCAAAAATAAAATAAAATAAATAAAAAATAATAATGATATATGATATTATACTAGGTAAATAAACATATTGCAAAATATATTTTATGAAAGTTGATGTAATGTAATTTTAAAATAGTCACTTCTGTTTGCGCCTTATCATATTGAAAAACAACTTTAAGGTTGTCTATTTATTGTCTATTAATTTGTATATCGCCATACCTATCCTTTATCCCTCTCATACGCACTAGCGGAAGGGTGTGCCTATCTCGTTCTAAAACCTGCGAGATCTTTCCGAACGCACCTTGCGCATGGGAAGAAAGTGAACATAATTGAACGCGACCCAGCTGTCAGAAGCGTCAGTGAAAATGTGCCAAGGTCATTGCTTGCACAGAATTTGAAGAAGAGACATCAACCGCTCGCAATTTCGAAATTGCGAGAAAAGAAGCCTGCCCGCGGCCAGCAGCAACCTGGCGACCCAAGGAAAGCCCAAGACCACCTGCAGCGAATACAAGTAAGTGCGTGTGAGCGTCCAGCCCCTTCATACAGTCCACTATTATAATTTATTAATTTTTGCTCTTTTTCACGCCCGTCCATTTGGCCTCTTACGAGCCGGTTTTCCTATCAATTCCTGCCTATTTCCTATCCTTATAGGTATATGTGTAGTCTATTGTATTTATATGATAATTCCTGTAAATTTTATACGATATTTCGTAAACCCGCGCCGCAAAACTTTACATTTCTTGTCAAACTTTTGTGTTACAGGAATCAATCTTGCATTTAGGTCATTTGGGTATTTGGGTTATTTGGCTTACTATTGTTATTAGGTACAAATATATATAAAAAAGGGAAAAACCATTTTTTTTGTGAAAAAAGTTTTGGTACCCACCTGTTATAAACCCGCTTACTGTTAGCTTAATTGTTGTTTTATAGGTCTGAATAGTTATTTGTATGTTGTAATACTCACCCGCACAGCTTATAAACACATAAAAGTTACAATATTTTATAAAATAATAGGATAATTTGTACCAAGATGTCTGACAATGAAATTAAACTACAAGTTGCATTGTCTAAGCGTAATTCATTGTTTGCTCGCATTCAATCAATATATAATCATTCAAAGAATGTTGATGACGAAGCGTCGAGGGAAGTATTTGTTTCCTCATGTGTAAATTTGGATGAAATCCGCACAGAGTTCCACAAGGTTGTAGATGAATTTAATTTATTGTCGCTTAAAATAAAACCGGGTGCGCTTATTGATGACCAGTCATGGTCATCATTTGAAGAGCTGTTTTGCCGTATTAAATATAGATATACATCATTGTTGTCCTCGCAATCATCGGTAAAAAGTGAAAAACATGGAGATTTTTCCCGGCAACAAACCAGACTACCCCCAATTGAACTTTTATCATTTGATGGTGATATTAAAACATGGCCAATATTTTATGCCAGCTTTAAGGCTACGGTTCATGATAATGCATCACTCAACGATTCAGAAAAGTTGTATTATTTGATGGGAAAGCTCTCGAGTAAAGCGCAACTCGCATTTGCTGGAACCCTGCCTTCTGCAGAAAACTACCTATTAATATTAAAAAGTCTTAAGGATAAGTATGAAGATAAACGGCTACTTGCCGCTTCATATTTAAATCAAATATTCGAACAAAAACCTTTTACTTCACCGTCAATAGCGAATTTTGAATCTTTTTTGAATAAATATGTAGCATCGGTTAACTCTCTTAAAAAACTAGATATACGGGAACTAGAAGACTTTATATTTTTGAGCATCGCTCTTAAATTACTAGATTCTGACACCACTCAGGCATTTGAAATGAGTCAGAGAACCGTTCAGATACCCTCATTTAGTGATTTAGTTTATTTTGTCAAGGATCAGATGCGAATATTACAAAATACTATGTCTAGTTCTCAGCATTATGTCGCTAAGAAAGGTGTTCGTCCGTATAATGATAAACCGCTCAAAATACCGCAACAACAAACATTTGTCTCCGTCTCCAAACCACATAAATGTTTGTGCGACAATATTGTGCATGAACATTTGTATTTGTGTCCTGCGTTTACAGAACTAAAACCCGTTGATCGATACAATCACGTTAAGGATTTAAAGGGATGTATTAATTGCCTAAGTATTAAACATAAAACTTTTACCTGTCATTCTAAACAAATTTGTAAAACGTGCAAAGGCAAACATCACTCCTTACTACATTTTAATAAGGAACCAGCGGGTCCTGATAATTTAGTAAACGCTGCCACTTTGCCTAAGGCTATGGAGCCAACCCCTTCTACCTCGACTGATCCTGCTGCCAGCTGTTCCAGGTCCGAGTCAGCGAACATTTCATTTTGTGCAACGTCCATTGCTCGTTCTTGTGCTAACGCTGCCCAATCTCACATACAAAACCCGCAATGTAAAGTGCCCACTACTATTTTATTAGCTACTGCCGTTGTTTTGGTTAGAGATTCTAACGGAACGGAACATAAGGTACGGTGCCTTTTGGATAGTGCATCTCAGGGCAATTTTATAACTTATAGTTGTTGTGTTCGATTGGGGCTTAACAAGTTAATCAGTTCAAATAATTTAAAGGTAAAGGGTATCGGGGGAACAGAGAAAATGGTTCAGGGTTCTATATCCTACCAATTTTCTTCAAGATTTAATACTAAAGTAAAATATAATATTGTGTCATTAGTAGTTGATAAAATTACTGAAAATTTACCTACCACATTAGTGGATATATCCGCTTTACCCTTCTTAGAAGGATTACCGCTCGCAGATGAATCGTTTGGTGTACCCGGTCCAATTGATGCCCTCATTGGAGCCGCTTTGTTTCCGCATTTACTACTCCCAGGTGTTATTGGGAATAATAATATATCCGCACCTCCCGCTATACAAACTGTTTTGGGTTATGTTATAATGGGTTCAGTTCCTGTTCTTCAAGATCGTCAAGGATCAGCTTCGACTCAATGTTTTGCGACTCAAGCTGATGACGCTTCGCTAGACCCTATCAATACGTTGCTCAAACGGTTTTGGGAAATTGATGAATCGCCAGTCTCCGCAGCTCAGAAACACTCAGTCGGCGAGATTGAGTGTGAGCACCATTACCGCACGACCACCGTTCGAGTTAAAGACAGTGGTCGGTATACGGTTGCATTACCGTTTTGTTCAGATAAATTTTTACTTGGCGATTCTTATGACATTGCTTATAAGCGTTTTTTATGTTTGGAGAAGAAATTAGAGTCAGTACCGACGTTCCGCACCGCTTATAATGATGTCATCAATGATTATAATACTAAAGGTTTTTTAAGTCCTGTACCGCTTTCAGAATTAAATGATAATAATCCCGCTTATATTATACCGCATCATGCAGTTTTTCGCTTAGACAAAACTACAACAAAGATTCGCTCAGTTTTAGACGCTAGCTGTAAAACCACATCAGGGGTTTCACTAAATGACATTCTTCATAGTGGCCCTAATTTACAAGGTGATTTATTTACAATAATTTTAAATTTTCGATTATTTCAATTTGTATTGACAGCTGATTGTAAGCAAATGTTTTTACAAATCAACGTTCAGAATAGCGACCGTCGCTTTCAACGTATTTTGTACAGATTTAAAATTGATGATCCAATAAAGGTTTACCAGTTTAAAACCGTGTGTTTTGGAGTAAGGTCTAGTCCATACCATGCCTTACGCACAGTCCAACAATTAATTAAGGACGATGGCGATATGTTTCCAAACGCACGCGACGTGGCAAGTAGCTTCTTGTATATGGATGATATGGCGTGTAGCATTGAATCCGAGTCTCTAGCTTCTCAAACTGCTCGCGAACTGATAGAAATGTTTAAGCGCGGACAATTCGATCTCTTGAAATGGTCGAGTAATTCACCGTCAATATTAAAGGACGTACCCGCATCGCATAAATTCGAACAATTCGAGTTTGATAAGTCCATAGGTCATAAAGTATTAGGTCTATTATGGTCAAAGTCAAGCGATTATTTTGAATTATGTATCAAAGCCCCTCCTAGCGATAAAGGCAGTAAAAGGATAATATTATCCACTGTCGCGCGCTTATGGGATCTGATGGGATTCGTTGCTTCAGTTATTTTATATGCAAAGCTTCTTATCAAGGAATTGTGGATGTTAAAAATAGACTGGGGCGATGCCCCCCCGCCTAGTATACGTAAATTATGGAGCCAATTTTGTTTGGAGTTACCGCAATTAAATAAATTTATAATACCGCGTTTTTTAGGTGTACAGCAAAACTGTACCGTTCGTTTGCTAGGATTCTCCGACGCGAGCGAGCGAGCGTACGGAGCTGTCGTCTATATGCATGTCACGATTGACAGTAACGTATTAGTAACATTGGTATGTGCAAAGTCAAAGGTTTCGCCCGTCAAGTCTGTGTCTATCGCTAGGCTAGAGCTTTGTGCTGCTGAACTAATGTCAAAGCTATTACGCCGTGTTCATGATACTTTTATTCCTCGATGTAGTATTACCGCACTTTATGCGTTTATCGATTCTAAGGTAACGCTTTGCTGGCTTAATACCGAGCCAAATAGATGGCAAACATTTGTCGCTAACAGAGTAGTGACAGTGAAGACTGCAACCGGGATGCTAGTGCGCCCTGTTGTGCGGCTTTGCCCGCTGCCGACCCAATAGGTGTTGGTCAGTCTTTAAATAATCACTTATTAGTTTTATTATTATTATTTTACTTTTCGATCTAATGTTAAGATTTTATTTGTGCTTATACTTACTATTTTCTTACACTTAATGTTAGGTTGAATATTTGTTTTTCTTTCCTATTGCTATTAGGTACCTAGGTACACTTAAGGGGTATGGTCAGGTGACTATATGCAAGATTGATTTTAGAAAGCTATCAGTTTCTAATTGCGTAATTTTCACCATTTATTTTTAAAGGCGACCCTTTAAGGCCGGGGGGATGTTTGCGCCTTATCATATTGAAAAACAACTTTAAGGTTGTCTATTTATTGTCTATTAATTTGTATATCGCCATACCTATCCTTTATCCCTCTCATACGCACTAGCGGAAGGGTGTGCCTATCTCGTTCTAAAACCTGCGAGATCTTTCCGAACGCACCTTGCGCATGGGAAGAAAGTGAACATAATTGAACGCGACCCAGCTGTCAGAAGCGTCAGTGAAAATGTGCCAAGGTCATTGCTTGCACAGAATTTGAAGAAGAGACATCAACCGCTCGCAATTTCGAAATTGCGAGAAAAGAAGCCTGCCCGCGGCCAGCAGCAACCTGGCGACCCAAGGAAAGCCCAAGACCACCTGCAGCGAATACAAGTAAGTGCGTGTGAGCGTCCAGCCCCTTCATACAGTCCACTATTATAATTTATTAATTTTTGCTCTTTTTCACGCCCGTCCAACTTCAGTAATAGCCAATAAATTAGGTTATGATTTTTAATATATAGATCTTCAACATACTGAACTTAGAGGCAACAATTAATAATATATTAATAAATTATGACCCTAAGGGTAGAAACAAGTTTATAGAAAAAAAAACTAATATCCTAGTTATAGTTTTAAAAAAAAAACTGATTTTAACTGACCTCGGAAAGCACTTTAAGCGGTCGGTTCCGGTTCTACTAATACCAACTTGTATAATCGTTAATAAACTGACATCAAAACCTCCCCAACCTGTCTGGACATATACGAGTATGTTCTGAAAGCGCCATATCCAAAAGTGTAGGTCTAGGGGCTGTGATACTAATGATGTGCTGTAGGTTATGGCTGAGTTGCACCATAATGTACCAGTTTCATATTGAAGGTCAGACTTTAGCTGGTACAATCGACGCTATGTTTATTTTAATATTTAGCGTAGCAAATTAAAAGAAAATGATTAATAATAATCGATAAAATATCATACAGTAGGTACGTAATTACTTAAGTGCATCGTTAATTTCGAAATATCAGACAAGATAATTGACTTATATTTAAAAAACCGGATCATCTTTTATCTATGAGTGGTTCTCTATTGTCACACTATCAAAGACGCGCGGTATCACAGACCGCCATTTTCAAGTCAAGATTGTAATGAAATTCCTATTCAATTCAATTCATTTGTTTATGCAAGTAGGTATAGTACAATAAGAGATGTTTGCTGAGCTTTTAATATGTAAAATTTTTACATTATTGATCAGGGGCAGGGAAGTGGGTAAATACGAAATTTACAAATTACAAGCGGTTTATGAGATTGACTACGATTTTAATATGACATTGACATATGAAAATGTGTATTTTTTTAAAATGTTGTAGTTGCCGAGCGAGAAGGTTACTTAGAGATTTGTAATTGTTTATAGGAACACTTGTAATTGTCTCGGTTAAAATTATTTACTTCAAAAACATAGACGAATCTTATTCGTAAGTCAGTGGTAGTGTAACAAAATAACACGCTAGTGATTAAGGGTTAATATAGTTGTAAATCATGTTTTCAATGACAAATAAATATTTTATTTCTTTATTTATTATACCGACTAGTAACTTATAAATCCATTATAATCCATTGGTGTTCTGTTCTAAATAACAAAAGAGGGCCAGTATATTAATATGACCGGTTTCATGTATATAAGTCAATGCAGACCACAATTTGTCAGAGCTTAAAACTTGGTAATTTAAGTGCAGTTTTATAAAAGTTAATTTATTAATTATTGTGGGAGCTGCACAGGTAAAATTTTGTAGTAAAGTTTTTTTTAATGTAAACTACCATAGAGCTATGAAATATAATAGAACGCTATGTGACCATGCCAACCGTTTTGTAAATTTAAATTTATTCATTCAATTTAACAAAACATAACTAAAAAATCAGTAAAACTTACATTAAATAAACTAAACTACATTAAAAACTAAATTAAACATAAAAAAAATATAAATATAAATAAAAATTACGAAAAAATTGCTACACAAAATCGCTGTCCTGTGGCATGATGCCCATTACGCTGGCAGCATTTCGTCTTTAATTTAAAATATGTACTTAATTTTTGAGAGTAGAAACTGCCAATTATTGTCACCAGTGACGTCAATAAGCCTTGGTTTATTTATATAATAATATTTCTTAAATTGTTTCGTATTTAAATGAAGTGCTGTGACTGGAACCATTGCTACCCCTGTAACTAACAAGGTATCCAGTTGACTGTTGTATCAAGAGCCTGCTAAAATAAAAAACCCACTGTAGAAATAATAATAAAAATGGGAACAAAATATTTGGTAATCTGAGGATAATTCTAAGGTATAGTTCTCAGGCTGTAGAGATTTTATCGCATATATGTCGAGTGATAAATTTTTAAAAATGTATTTTGACAGCTAGAGATTCGGTACTCTGTACATAAAAAATCCTAATAAGAATATACTAGCGTTTCAAAAAAAGCGACAGCATCACTTACTGAATAAAATTACTGGACCTAAGCAGTTCGCCGTCAGTGTACATTTATGGAACGAACTTCCAAGACGGCATTAGCGGAATCATACAGTATTTGGTTGGGTAGGCAGAGAAGCAGAATAGTGGACGGTATGATAGAATGATGAAAGATACACTAAAAATTGTTTTAGTAAAATACAACTTGATCATCGAATTAAATTAGACAATCAAAATGTCATGAAGATGTCTAAGATTTAAATATAATATAGAATATATTTACTTTTTCCACAATAGACGGTGAGCGTATTATTGCGCAATAAAAACAGGAAGCCCAAGACACTGTTCTACTATACAAAGCTAGGTCCCAGCTTCCGCACAGTAAATCTATGGAATGCTAGTAAATTTGTCTTCCTCGTCTTCGACTTACTACAACTATGTCTTATCTAGTCTATTCGTAGTTATATGTAAACTACGAACTTTATATCAGTCGGTTGGCAGTGACAGTGTTGGACTTTATGACCGCGCTGGCCAAAAGACACGTGCACAGATTTAATAATATGCAAATTTTACGAATAAGTCGTCAAACGTACAAGGCACAAGTAAGGAGCACTGGCTTCAGTAGTATTCTTCTGTGATTTGTCAACAAATAGCAATATAAATGACCGAACCACGACAAGTGAATGGTTCTATAGAAACTAATTACGCTCACGATAACTAAGGCAAGAACCAAGCCATAAAGGCTAGGTTGCTAAACGACAAAGTCAAATAATCGTGATAATAATTATAACATAGTAGTTAACAATTGGCTCATTGACGTCTCTGGTGACAATAGGGCTGGCAGTTTTTTTTCACAAAAATTAAGTATCCTGATTCAAAGGGGAAATGCTGCTAGTGTATTGGGCACCATGCCACAAGACAGCGATTTGGAGGAGCTATTTTTTTTTGTATGTATTAATTTTTTTATAAAATTAATTATAGATTATGAAATCACAATATATTAACTATGAAATAAAAAAGAAATCATTATTACACGAGATCATTTTTTTGATAGTTTTTGTTACATACAAACCTCTGTATACATTTTTGGACACATGTTGGTCAACAAGATAATACAGATGCACTACTGCCAGGATCAGGGTTCAATCATACATCTATTTATTTGTTGCAATAAATGGTTTTATCATTATTGTTATTATTATAAAACAACATTTCTGTGCTCGAAGAGCTTAAGCTGACCAGGGAGCAAAGACTCTCTACCGTCTGCTTTGCCCGAATTCTGCAATACTTTGGCCACATTGCAAGAAGAGAAGACGATAATCTAGAAAAACTTCTAATCACGGGCAAGGTAGACGGTAAAAGAACAAGAGGAAGAAGCCCCAAGCGATGGTCCAGTCAGGTGACTGACCACCTGAACATCCCTGCACACCAGGCCATCCACTACGCCGAGGACCGAAACCGTTGGAGACGGCTGGTGGATGAGCTGCGTCTGCGACGGAGTCACGATCCCCATCAGTAGGGTACCGGCTAAGGAGGAGGTTATTATTATAACTATTCCAAATTTCAAGTAAACCAGACCAGTAGTTCTCGAGATAGTAGTTTGCAGACAGACACTAAAATCTTACAAAGTTTTCTTACTACAATTGGAAATAAATATATATTTTTAGTCAGAGCAAGACCAAGACCAAGATTACGTGCTAGACCAAGACCAGATTGGCCAACACTACGTATGGAACTTCTGGCATTATACTAGGCGACCGGCCTACATACAATCAGGTTGCCTCGGGTATTAGTAAATTATTCACTTAGCTTTGGAATCTCTAGTATTGTGGCCGTACACCGAGTTCCTCAAATAGATATGGATTGCGACTGAGAAATATGGCCAAGATCTATAGTATTTGTTTAGACATTAAAATAGAACATTCGATAAAAAACGACCGTGGTCAGAAACTGGGCTGAAATATGAAAACTGTATAAATCACACCCAGACAAAGGCCGCATTATGATTTTTTTCCGCAGTTAACCGCAAACTTATATTAAAAGCAGGCGCGGGATAATGGGCAAAAAAAAATAAAGAATCGATCGCTTGTATAAGTTTCCTCAACTCACAAAATTACGATTTAAAATAGTGGCATCCAATTAAGGTATAGGTTCAGTCCATTGGTTGCTTTCATTTAATCGTAGGCCATAATTTTATTGTTATAAGATCTAATTTTGAACTAAAAATAACCGTCACATGTGACCAACTCTGTAATGCGTTTCACACAAAGTTAAACCACAGTAAAATTAAACAAGTAGGTTATTTATTGAGCAGTGGTGGCCTGGTTGTAAGAATGCTATACTAAAAAACAAAAAGGTGCGTTCCGAACCATGGCAAGATTAATATAGTTTTTTGTACGTAAGTACATTAATTATAGAAGTAAGCACCGTCGGTTGCAATTTCTAATACCATCTTGTGAATTTGATAAGAAATTACCTCGCCAACTCGTCTAACGTGGCGATAGAAGGCAACATTTTCAAAAGGAGGGAAATTCTGAAAGGTCATCTCTAGCAGTGGAGGTCTAGATGATGATGATTGTAATATTAACCTCCTGTTTCCAAAATGATCCATGTTAAACATTAAAAAATATACGCCAAGTGGTAGATAACTTGGATCCAATACTTTATAACGTAAATGTAGAATTATTGCCTTGCTTTCGTTTTAAAAGGAACATTGGTCATGGTGGACTACTTGTTATTTTATACTATGTCCGAACAAATAACGAGGTATGTTGTAGAGAACTTGTTATTTGTTGACTTGTTAATGCTAGAATTGTTCACTTTCAGTTAACATTGCGTAACGAACCCCACTGTACAGCTTATGGACGTTCAAACCTCACTCGAACATTATAAATTAATGTAACATAATAGTTCAATCGACATTACATATAACTTAGCATTTAAAACAAGTTATTGTTCACTTTTAATAAATAATATAACAATTAACAAACCACACTCGAACTTTATAAATAACTTTATTTAAAATAATATTTCAATTGACATTACATATAAGTTATGCATTTA
The DNA here is from genome assembly GCA_910589645.1 of Tinea semifulvella. NCBI lineage: Eukaryota > Metazoa > Arthropoda > Insecta > Lepidoptera > Tineidae > Tinea > Tinea semifulvella. Next base: position 10,982,616 of record OU342592.1, on the reverse strand, counting down.
ATACAAATGATTATTTACTTTCAGTTAACATTAGCTAACCAGTTCCACTGCTCACTGCTCACTGACATTTAAACCTTACTTAACTTCATATTTTTTAATATACATAATAGTTTAATTGACATTACATTTAACTAAGCATTTAAAACGAGTTATTGTTTACTTTTAGTTAACATTACGTAACTGTACGTACAGCTCACTGAAAATCAAACCTCATTCAACTTCATAAATTGTTTAATATACTATTATAGGTCAAATAACATTACATTAAACTAAGCATTTAATATGACTTATTGTTTACTTTCAGTTAACATTACGTAACTGTACAGTTCGCTGAGAATCAAACATCATTTAATTTAAATTGTTTAATATACCTACAATAATAGTTCAATTGACATTCCATTTAACTAAGCGTTTAATAAAAGTTATTGTTCACTTTCAGTTAACATTAGGTAACGAGTTCCACTATAAATCTCACTGAGATTCAAATGAAGTTAACATATATTGTTTAATATACCTACCCTTATAGTTTAATTGAAATTACATTTAACTAAGCATTTAATATAAGTTATTGTTCACTTTCAGTTAACATTAGATAACTATACAGTTTACTGAGAATCAAAAATCTTTAATTTAAATTGTTAAATATACCATAATAGTTAAATTAACATTACATACAAGTAGGCATTAATATAAATTATTAACTTTACTGAGTTGTTAACAGTACAGCTGATTGAAATTTAAACCTCATATAACTTCATAAATTGTTCAATATACCATAATAGTTCAATTGACATTACATTTAACTAACCACTTAATCATCATGATCATTATCATCAACCTGTCTCTCCACTGCTGAATATAGGCCTCCCCCAAGGCTCGATCTTCTGCCACTCATCCATCCCTCTTCAGCGACCTCCGTCCATCTGGCGGGGGGTCATCCCACTTTGTGTCTTCCAGTACGTGGTCTCCACTCCAGAACTCGTCCACCTTTCAGTTAACATTAGGTAAGTACAGATCAATGAGATTCAAATCTCACTTAACTTTAAAATATATATATCATAATAGTTTAATTGACATTACATTTAAATTGAACTAAGGATTAAATAAAAGTTATTGTTTACTTTTAGTCAATATTAGGTAACAAACTCCACTACATCTCGATTTGTGAGTAAAACCTCTGTGTAACTTGTTAAAAATATACATAATAAATGCATTTACATTGAAAAACCATAAATAATGTTTTTTTTTGTACGAGTATATAATAAATAAGTAAGTAGGTAGTTGTTTTACTACTAAGAAATAAAAAATGAAAATTCCTAAATAATACAATGAAAATAACTTGTAATTTAATTTTGTTTATTTTATGTGTCGAAGGAAGGAATTGTAAGAGAGAAAACAAGCCCAAGAGGAAAATCCATTTGCCAACAAAAGGCGCATTTTCTACAAAATATTTTCACTTTTTTTTTCACAAAGAACACACATTTAATGAATAATAAATAGTATTGGCATTGCGTCACTTGTTACGAGGCAAGCGGTAACAAAGTTAATAAATAAAAAAATTAAATATATCTCTTTATCTCATATAGATATATCTCAATTATGGAATCCCAAATACGCTGTCTACATTTCGCGAATTGAATCGATACAAAAACGATTTCTAAGATATATACAGTACAAAACTAAGGTTTATAATATGAGTTACGATAAACGATGCAATAGATGATCTATTGCCACTGGAAGTCCGTCGTAATATTGCTGATATAACTTATCTGGTCGGTGTTGCACGTGAGATTGTGGGTTGCCCCGAATTATTAAACAAAATAAGGTGACAGGAACGTTATTATTATTATAATAGTTATTATAATAGATTAGTAATAATTAGTTAAGTAAATTAACATATTTCTAATCATTCATTTATTAGGTACTTATTAAGTTATTGACAAAGCCCCTTTACAGTCGCATTATTAACCTCTATTTATTTAGGTGTTTGTTGTAAATATTTAACCTCCAGTTCAGCAACTGTAATCATGACTGATATCATATCATGATGATAATTATTATATTAGTATTCATTTAATTTAAGTATTTATTATATCGTATGACATATTTATATATTGGTATGTTATTTATACTTACTATGGTATATTTATGATTGATTTTAACTATTGTTATTCTTCTTATTTCGTACTCTGCACCCATTATAATAATTTCTCACTCTCCCAAAGGTTAGCTGGTAGAGAATACCATACGGTATTATGCTCGCCTATGTACATTATTTTATATTTTGTTTGCAATAAAGAATTATATTATTATTATTATATTAGTCCCTAACACTATACTGGCTTCGAATGAACATGACGGCAACTCGAGCCTGTTCCCGAAACACTTTATTAGGTTTATCGGCACGAACGGTGGATACGCGGTATAAATAAGCGGATTCACATTTAGCCAACTTTACTACAGGCCAATCATGACAAGTGGCAAGCTCGTCGATATCTCCAGCGTACCAAACTCGAAAAATATCACAAATTAAATATTATTTAAATGTATTTATTTACATTAATAAATATTTTTGTGTCCCGACCAGGAATCGAACCCGGTACCTCCGAGTCTAAATCCACGGACTTAACCGCTAGACCACGGAGGCAGTTATTTTTGTAGTCACAAAAAACCATATTTCTTGTGTACTTCTAGATAACAATAAATGAGTAATGCGACATTCGTATCTCGTAGCACATAAAGCTTTTATTTCTTGTCTTCACATTTCGTGACAGAAATAAGAAGTCTTAATTTATCCCTAATATATTTGTTAAGCACTAAATAAGCTATAATCGTTCCAAAGCACTTACTGTTCGCAAGTGGCAACTATAAAAAAGTGCTTAACGTAAGGAAGTTGAGAGTGCGCCTAAATCCGGCGCGTGCACAATTAAATTCTATTCTTGATAACTTTTAGTTCTGATTAAAATCGTTTGAGAAAAAAAGAAATAACCTAATAGTATTTGCATATAACAGCTAATACACCAAATAATAGAGACAAAGTAAAATACAAATATGATTACAATTTAATAATAATAATAATAATATACGTTAATTCAAATCAACTAGGCTCACTAGGCGCTTGGCCAAGGAGTTGTCAAAGCGGCTAACAGAAAGGTCTGGAGACTGGAAGGCTGGCAATTATTTCTGCCAACGTATTAGCCTCGCTATACCGAGGGGAAATGTTGCCAGTCTCCTTGGGACAATCTCGGATGGTACGTCTCTAGAGGACATTTTTTATTTATAGTTTAGTTTATTCCTAATTTTATTATTTAGGTAGCTTTTAATTTATATTTAATGTAGCTCACTTGTTAGTTACAAAATCCTTACAACTAATGTTAGTATAAAATGAAAATAAAAGTAAGTAAAAATTAAATTAAATATATTTTATTTCAGACATCAGAAACCTATAATTAATTTATAACAATAAATCTAATTTTACTCCAAACTATAATCTAAATAAATTTATAATTAACAAGTTCAAACGACCTTATGTCAAAAATAGCTTTAATTAGTCGTTATCTGATTGTCGCAGTCGGTCCACAAAAGAGGCGTGCGCCCCTCGCGGAGTATGGCAAAAAAGTCGTCGACTCTGTTCTCAGCAAACATACCAGACGCACTACACCTCCAGGGCAGCTTTAAGATGCATCTAAATGCATTATTATATTGTACACGGAGCGTGTTAAAAGCACGCCTCGTGTACAATTTCCAGAGATGACTGGTGTAGAACGCCTGGCAGTATGCAACAAACAAAGTGAAATCTAATATTAAAACCAATAATACAGTGCAGTAATCACTCCGCCCCCCACCAATCTGACAGGATGCACCTCACTCCCGCCAGCAGCCGCACGAAGCAGCCAATGCACGGCGAACCATATATTTCACGATATCATCTTCAGGATACTGTTAGTGCTTGCCCCCACTCTGTTAAGCAATGATGCAGTGGTTTTGCTTCTTATAGAAGAAAAGTTATCTGTATGGGCCTGCCCAAACATTGCCACAGTCTAAGGATTGCAACGTTTATTCGAGATTTTCTTTTACATAATTTAAAATTAAACAATAAATAAAATACAATGAAACCGAAGGCTTACTAAAGGTAATTATATAATAATGGATGGTTACTTGAATACACACATACACACACAGACTAATATACGCCAACAAATCCCCATACACTTACATACTACACATACATACATACTCACTCACATCACACAAACATTAGTACACTAACACTCTTACTTACTGTAATACCTATGCAGTATATGCCCTAGCATATTTAGTAATTATAAATTTTGATTTTATTATATAAATGTTTATACTATATATTAGATTTAGGTTTGTTATTTTCGAAAAATGTTCAACGCATGTTTGTATTTGTCTGCTGCATGTTTTATTATGTTCCCCTGGGAGCTAACAATTGCTGTCACACAGTGTCATACTGACATTAGCACAGCAACGTTATTCATAAGTCCTTGTAAGAAAAACTTCGAATAAATAAACAATTTGAAGTTGAAAATAAACTACACTACAAATAAAACTAAAATTGACGTCATGTCAAGTCAAAAGTCCACATTATAATTAATAAAATAACTAAATAAATAATAAGTACGAGTAGGTACTTGTCTAAATGCATCACAACAACTGTTTGTAGAAGACATAAACGAATTAAAATAATGGACAAAAAAATTAAATTATAACATTCTGTAGAAAAGCAAATTAATGATTCGACAAGAATTTCCGGCACATTGAAATTAAACAGAATTCTGTAAAAAATTCCGCGTTTTTGTAAAATATTTTTCCCTATCTTATAGCCAAGAGGGTGAAAAATAACGGATATTTACACATAAAGCAACTGGGTTAGCTAGTTGATAGTCGTCGACACATAATATTTTTTTTATTAGCGACTTTTTTATGTGCGACGCTAAGAATTGTGTATTAGTATATTTGTTCCTTTATTATTGTTATTTACTGGAGCTCAAACACGTGGGCCGACTGTAATAATTCTCACGTCAATCAATACTTTATCAGTCGGGACCCTTTAAAATCTGGACAGAAAATTCAGGCTTCTAGTTTTTTCCACAACGAAGTTATAGGGGTCGAACATGGCTTAAACTATTTCAAGAAAAGGATGGTACGGCTGTCCCTCTTTTTTTCTCGACTGGCGGGAGCACTGCCGTGACCCCAGATATGTCCAAAATGTAGCTAATTTTATTTCCTAGAGAGTTGATAGACATTCATTTCTCAAAAGTACTCGTACACAAACTTCAAAAATACAAAGAAAATTAAGCGCCTTGGGGTCTCTTGAGGAGGCCTCACCGTTTAAAAAAAAAAATTTGAGTAGCTACATCTCGGCGAAGCTGATGTCCAGATATACGAGTGGTGGCATCGTCCACAATTCTAACAGCTCGCCTCTCAGGACAAATTAAATGAAACCCTAAAAGATAAAAATAAAATATCACTTATTCTAACAGATAAAAGTTGCGTAAAGTTGTAAGACGGTTAAATTATTATTTAACCTTTTTTTTTGATAAAGTAGAAAAGTCACGAAAAAGCAAACTTATTTGTTGAACACGCTGGAACTATCTTCAAGATCCACGATTAACTTTACAACTTGAGCTTTTTGTAAATGTAATAAAAACTCCACACAACTGCCGACAGACGCTTGAAAGAATACCGAAATACTTTTAGCTATATCCCAATTAAAACAGAAGTAAAGTATTCCTGCCTCCGTGGTCTAGCGGTTAAGTCCGTGGATTTAGAGTCAGAGGTACCGGGTTCGATTCCTGGTAGGGACACAAAAAATATTTATTAATGTTAATAAATACATTTAATTAATATTTAATTTATTTGTGATATTTCTCGAGTTTGGTACGCTGGAGACATCGACGAGCTTGCCACTTGTCATGATTGGCCTATAGTAAAGTTGGCTAAATGTGAATCCGCTTACTTATAAGCGTGGTTTCTGACCACCCCGAAAGGGAAAACGGTCGTGATGATACTTTACTTTACTTCTAATTTAGCCAACTTTACTAATAGCCCATCATGACAAATGGCAAGCTCGCCGATATCTCTAGCGTATCAAACTCGAAAATACCAAATAACTATAATATATATAATATAATATAATATAATATAATATAATATAATATAATATAATATAATATAATATAATATAACAAATAACTTATTATGGGACATATGGGACCAGAAATCTAATCCGGTAATTCCGCGTCTAATTCCACAGACTAAGCCGCTAGACCACAGATATTAAGCCAATTAGAGATATCCTTTATTAGGTATATTTATATTTTTTATTAATTATCATTATTAGTGTTTTTAATGCAGTGGCACGATATATAGCTTTGGTATCTGTGGCTGATGGGTCGGAATACATATTTTCTTTCGTCTTATTGTATGTTATTGTTTTGTTTATGTTTTTGTAATTATTGTCTTGGTTTTGTAAATTTTCTTGGCTTTATGCACTTTTTTTTGATTGAGTTTTTAATTTGTTAAACAGTGGATTTATATTTTTGTGTATAATTTGTGAACCCATTCATGGCCTTAAGTATTGTGTAAAATTTTATATTATTGTATTTTCGGTTAATGCTGTTGGAGTTCCAGATAAATAAATAAATAAATTAGGCATCGCTTTTGTTAGCGTATTTTATAATGTAAAAAGTAGATTTTATTCGTATAACCGATCGGTAAAGATGGATTCACCATGCAGGTGCGTGGTCCATCGTGTGTGGGTGTAAGAGATGAGAAGAATGGTGTCTCGGGTTGCGATCGACAATAGACTTGTTTATATTTATTTATTTATTTACTATAGGTACACATACAGATCACAATCACAATCAGTTCACATTTTCCAGCAATTTCTTAAGTTCTAGATTGCAATCCAAAAGCAGTGTACACACCATGCTTATTGTGATTTAGCCATGACATTGTTATTTCAATTAAATTATTTCATTTTAGTGAAATATGTCAAAAGGAAAATAATAATAATAAAAAAAAAATGGCATGTCAAAGAATAAATTTAGTCAATAATAATAATTTAAAAAAAAGCAATGAAAATTTAAAATAGAAATAATAATGTAATTTAATTAAAGAAATAATAATATAACAATTATAAATATATTAAAAATAAAATCCAGAACAGACAGAACAAATATCAAGAAACAAATTATAAAACATATTATAAAATCCTTTTTTTCTAATTTTTTTGCGCAACAAGACGATCACCATCCATAATTCTACTCCTCTCCCTATCCAACCAAACACTGTATGATTCCGTTAATGCCGTCTTGGAAGCTCTTTCCATAAATGTATTGACGGGCTTAGCCCCAATTCTTTCAGTAAGTGGTGCAAAGATTTTGCTGGAACTCCTCTCGCACCAACTTCCACTTTCTGTGAGATCATAAAATTTATTCGACTTCATGTTGTGGTCTTAATTTTTTTTTGTACTAAAGACTCATTAAGCTATAGATATTATTTATTGAAATCTTAAACCTTGATGTTTTTATTTCACACCTCTTTTTATGCGGAAAGATTAGTTTTGACTTGAGAAAGGGCAAGTTGTATGCATGTTGCATTAATATTATTAATTCACTATAATTTAATTTTAGTAAAACTTAATTGCATAGTTGTTGAAATTTTCAGAAGTGTTTTTGAGACAACTTTATGACAAAGTATGGAGACAACTAGACGCAAAAGTTCATTATTAAATTTTCGTTCACAGGTGAGAAAATTTCCCGCCCAATTTCAACAGTTTTTAAGAGGGTTTATTCATCGCATAAAACAGATAGCCGTGCATTAAATATGGGGTGGCACGGACTATGAACTAATATTGGAATAAGCAACACCAGTCATCAATATAGTATAGCAAATAGGTAGGCAGACTGATGGTGGTAATTTTCCCAGTCTGCCGGGACGGGGAAGTCCACCGTTCATGCTGGATATTGACATTGATGATTTTATGGAAGGCAAATGATGGCTTATGAACATTTACCAGCAACAACTGCAAATAAAAATATTTATTATTCTTTGTACATCCGACCAACAGCATCAGTAGAACGCATATCATACCAAAGCGGCACTCTTCTCGTGCAATTTGTCGTCAATGAAGACATTAGTTAATAAAAAAGTAAGTCATTTAGTTATTCATCATTTATTCTATTTTTTTTTTGTGTTCTCTTCTCCCGATGGATGATGAATGAGGTGATAGGGAAGGCAAAGGGTTCTAGCCCATACTGCCAAGTCTGACGTATTATATCTTTCTTATTTAAGGAGCTTGATATAATTTTCTGAATAATATTATTAGTATTTATTATTTTATTTTCTTGTTATTTATTCGAAGTTAATAAAATTAAAAGTACATTAAATATAAATTAAAAACTACCTAAATAATAAAATTAAAAATAAACTAACCTATAAATAAAAAATGTCCTCTAGAGACGTCCCATCCGAGATAGTCCCAAGGAGACTGGCAACATTTCCCCTCTGTATAGCGAGGCTAATACGTTGGCAATATATAATATTAAATAACCTATATTAAAACAAAATCTAAATTTAACCTAAATAATAATAATACATAGAAAATAAAAATACATACTTACAAAAAAAATAGCTCCTCCAAATCGCTGTCTTGTGGCATGGTGCCCAATACACTAGCAGCATTTCCCCTTTGAATTCGGATACTTTATTTTTGGGAGAAAAAACTGCCAGCCCTATTGTCACCAGAGATGTCAATGAGCCTTGGAACAATTTCTTTATAAGCTTTAAGTTCCGATCCCCACGGGCCCATTGTTTCTACAGCTAACGTCGAAAAAAAGTAACTATTGCAAATAGTTCCATATTTTCGACGCTTGCTGATCTGCGCTTGTTCCGCTGCAACACCAGCTCCAACAGAAGTTCCTTGAAGATGAGAAGGGGCTAGGGAATCCCAATATAGGTAAAATCCCATACCAGGGATTGACCCAATCTCTATTTTCTGAACGCACGCATAAATATTTGACAACCAACATTGTTTGACAGGTACGAAACGCACGAACATTTTGTATGGGAAAATATTTTTATTTATTTATTATTATTTATTCGGGACGGAGACAAATTCAACAAATCAAAAATCGTATCATATCAGTCCAGCCGTTCTCGAGTTATAAGTGTTCTAACAAACCTGACTTTGTTTTATATATTAAAGATTTACGAGTAAGTTGTGTTTAATTGTATTGCTAATATAAAAATAAAATATTAAATCCTAATAGTTATGCATAATAATTTAGCTGGCTAAATCTGACTAAACAGACGTCTGGTGCAGGTCTCCTGGCGCCTGTCCAGAACCTGCAAGCCATTACTCACACTTTATTAACTAAACATTTGCCTACGTGTTCCAGAACAATGCATCGTTTACAATCAAAATGTTATTATGCAGAAGGATTCTAATTTTAAAATTCCAAAATAACTGCCTCCATAGTCCAGCAGTTAATTCGGTGGATTTAGACTCGGAGGTACCGGGATTCCTGGTCAATACACAATAAAAAAAAAAAAATTGTGAAATTTCTCGATTTTGGTATGCTAGAGACATCGACAGTTTGTATACCTACTTTTACATATATTTTATTATGTTTTTTCTTTATTTAGTTTTTAGTTGTATTTTTATTTATTAAGTAGGTTTATTTTTATTTTTATTAATAGTAATTTATGTTATAACATGTTAGTTTTTAGATATTTTTTTTAATCATGTACGAGTATATAAGCAAATAGTTATGTTAGTGTCGTAATTTGTTGTTTATTTACTATTACGTGACGTCATCCGGCAGCCATTTGAAACTGCAGCGGTTTAGAGCGAAAATCCAAACATGTTTTTTAAAAGTAGATGGGATGGGATTATGCGTCTAACCCTATAAAAAGTCACAGATCACCATGTTTTGTCGCAACTTGAACAATTTATTGCAAGGAAAAATAAAGATTCCAATGGGGCAGTCCAAACCGCGTTCAAAAATTTTATTGATTCTACGCTCAAACAATTATTTCAGCAATGGAATTGTTATTTTATAGGTAGTTCATTGACTACTTATACAATAGCAAAAGTGCATAGATAATATGGTAAATACTTCGATTAATATAACAATATATATATATTTAATTAATCGAAGTATTTACCATTATTATCTATGCACTTTTGATATTTTATAGGTAGTCAATGAACTACACATAAAATAGCAAATCCATTGCTGAAAAAAGTGTGGAATATACAATATATATATATATATATAATATTTTTATGTTTTACTTTTTCCATATAAAACGTCAATTTCATATGTAAGTACCTAATATATACAATTTAAAAAAATGTTAAGTAGTCTATTGTAAACCAATCAATGGTAAACAAGAGCATCTCACGGCGCACACTTTGGGAGCACCTGTATTACAGAAAGAAATAAAAATGCGTTGTAAATCTGATAGCTGTAAAATGTTTGATAAACTTTGATTATTTTAATTTTCTAGTTGTATGAGATTATTAGTTTAGTGGGTATTTTCACAGTCGCGATTACTATTAAGTATTTCGATCAATCATACAAAAACACGCGACGATTAATATCGCGGATTAGCGGAGTGACCTCTGTTTACTAGGTCACTATTCGTTTTTGTGTCGCATATTTATTTTGTTGAAGTGGTGGCTCGGTTGTAAGAACGCCTTAAAATCCTACAAAGGTCGGTTCAAACCCCCGCTATGTACCATGAGAAATACACTTTTCCAACACCCGTGCCTCGGAGAGCATGTTAAGCCGTCGCGCGTCGGTCCCGGTTCCACTATTACTAAGTCTGAAGTCGTTAATAAATTTTCATTGAAATTGACTGATTACTATTAATAAAAATAAAAATAAAATTACCTAATAATTACAAATACAACTAAATACAAAATAAAATAATTATAAATTAATAATTTGCTCCAAATCGCTGCCAATGGGCAAAGTACCAATGGGCAATGCTGATCCTTTGAAAAATTCATGTGCACTTGGTCCCCACGTTTCTGTGTTACCGGCGTTTGAGGTTCTCTGCTTGTAATGCAGCAACGCCTAGGTCCTTAGAGGTCAAGGAGAAGTGAGAATGCGGCAGGAAGTCCACACAGGTGGCATCCCACACTAAAGGCAAACCTATCCTCCATGGAACCAGCGTCATTCCATCGGGCCGCTTGCCTTCGTCGCGGGCCATGGCACTGTGTTCTAATATAGCTGGGGAACCCACAGACACAAGAGCCCGACGAATACCCTTCGTTCTACTTTCAATAACCAACTTAAAATCCCTTCCCACTCCTCTAGCAGATAATCAGATTCCTTCACTGTGTCGGCGGCCCGCTAGTGGAACACGCTACTGGCTATCAGACAAGCACCATCTGCCAATGTTTTTAAAACTCTAGTAACGACAATATTTTTAAATAAACAGGAAATAACCTCATCAATATGATAATATAGATATTTTGGCATAATTATATTTTGTGTATGTAGTATATAATAAGATATATATTTTAAGTGTGTAGTATATGTAGTTTGTTTTTATGTAGTATATGTATGTACTAAATTAAGTAAGTATCTCTATTATATTTATATGCACTCTGCCCATGGTTTCTCACTTTCCCAAAGGTCAGTTGTTAGAAAATGCCTAACTGGCATTAAACTCGCCTATGTACACATTTTTTTATTTTTTGTGCAATAAAGTATTTAGATAAATAATGACGTCTTTGAGGCTGGCGTGCCTTGGGATGTGACTTGTGCTCTTGGTGCAGGAAAGGCCGTGGTGTCCTAGTGCTCCGACGTTGTCTCCACATTGGCAGCGATGAGGAAAATTGTAAGACGTCTCCTAGGCGAGGCTGGTTATAGTGCTGAAACATTTAATGAAATGAATATAAATACTTGATTTAAGAATATTTTGTGAATTAACAAACAATTGTTTAATTTAAATAGGGACTGTTATTCTACGTCAGAAATTATGCTGGTAATTTTAATGGTACGCAACAAGGAGAAATAATTCATATATTTATATATTTTTTTAAATAGCAATATGCTTTGGAATTAGGAAGGTAGCGCAAACTGGTTTATTCCGGTTTTAGTGACTCTGCATTAGACTAATAGAAACGAATTTAAGCTGATTTGACTGTTTATTTCCGTACAATTTATTTTTTGCAATTAATATTAATAAACATGAAATGAAATTCGACCGATCCGTGGTCTAGTGGTAACAAACGTTGCCGTGAACTCGGGAGGTCGTGGGTTCGATTTCCACCGGAGGCAAGTTGTACATTGTATAACTTGTCTCGGTCTGGGTGTTTATATGTATAATACGTATATATTTACAAATATATATATATATAATATGTAGTTAATCTAGTATAACCATCTAGTTTCCGTAACACAAGCCTCGTAGCTTACCACGGAAACTAGATGGCGCTGTGTGACCTGTCTAGAAATATTTATTATTATAATATAACGATTTATAAACACAAGATATATTCTCCATTTCCGTCTAAATAAATAAAATATCAATAACTTTAAGTTAAACGTGTGTGATACAACCCGCCCTTAGCCTCACGACAGACTACAAATTGGTTGAATCAGCCTTTAAAAAATATGGTGAGTTAAAAAATTGCGCCAATCGTAACATAGCGATTAGATACATCTGGTGCAGATTTATTCTCGGTTCAAAAGGTCCGCTAGACCCTTATTTTTGACAGATCGCATTTCAAACTTCCGCTGACAATTCAAAAGTTTAATTAATGTCAACTTTGCAAAACTTCAAACCCTTCAATTGTTTTCCCTGGATGTCTTTCTTATAGAAAGGGCGAGGCAAACCTTTTTCTACGAGTATTGTTAAATATTTTATTATCCTAATTTGTATTTTCTTTCTGACATCCTTAGAATAATAACGCCTAGAAACAAAGTATAGATACAGTACGATAAGTGAGACAAGTTTGACTAAGCCATAACGGCTTGGTACAAACAATCCGTGTCAGTCTGAAGGTCAATTCATCGTGTTAATCCTCTCAGGATTTTTATATATGTGTAAAGAGGCATGCATGTGCTGATTTTTTTTTAATTTATAATATATTATTGTTATATATTATATCGTACTGCCTCCGTGGTCTAGCGGTTAAGCCCGTGGATTTAGACTCGGAGGTACCGGGTTCGATTCCTGGTCGGGACACAATAATATTTATTTATTTAAATTATTAAAATTTTATTACACTTAATTCATTCGTGATATTTCTCGAGTTTGGTACGCTAGAGACATCGACGAGCTTGCCACTTGTCATGATTGAATATAGTAAAGTTGGCTAAATGAATCCGCTTCTATATAAACGTGGTTTCTGACCACCCCGAAAGGGAAACGGTCGTGATGATACTTTACTCTTATATTATATCGTATCTATTAGTCTAATCTATCATACTCGTATACTGTTATTGTGTATGTTGATATTATAAGGAATCAGGAATATAACCTGCTAATAATAAACCTCCGACCGTGACAGCTAGGCCACGAAAGCAGACAATTGAGTTTGAATAATTTCTAGCGATGTTGCTCGTGTAATACAGTGGTCGGCGAAAAAAAAATCAGGTAGCCGTAGCGTCACATGTCATATTTAGATTTAGACTTCTTATATCTCATATAACTTCCTGAAATTCCTGAATTATTTATGCTAAGTTTCATCAAAATCGATTCAGTAATATAGCTGTGAAGGCGAATGAAACAGACATACAGATATGTATTTTTTAATATTAGTATAGCTGTGAGTTCATAATTCGTGGTCTGATGATGACGACATATAGCCTATGTCCGTCCATGGGTAAAAGACGGATAAACATACACACTAGTAGATTCTTTTAAATAATAATATGGATACCTAGCTTTTGCGATTTCTTTACTTTAAAACGAGTATTGTAACGTAACAACAGTTAAAAGCCGTTTAACTATTGAGCTTCCCTCTCGCTCGCACAATACAGCATTTTTAAAGATTATTAGTTTATTATATCCTTAAATAAAACAAATATATATTTAGGTTTAGTTAAGATAACTCTATTTTACTAAAACAAATCTATAATTAAATGTGTTTAAAAATCTACTTGTTGCTTATTTTTTAAATAAACAAAATATTTTGTCATGATAACTACAAGTACTATATATAGTACTATAATATTTATTTTTTAAATATTATTATTATCGTAAATGATTGTACTTATTGTTTATATATTCATACATAATATATATTTATGTTTATTATATATATATTATTTTAATCATATATCATGTAAATATATATGTAATAGTATTTAATTATTGTTAAGTAATTGTATTTATCTTAATGTACCCGCAATCCTCTGCCACACTCCCAAAGGATAGCTGTTATAAAATGCCGGAAGGCGTTAAGTTCGCCCTTGTACACTACTTTTAAAGTTATTTTGTGCAATAAAGAGTTTATAAATAAATAATTAAACAAAAGAAGACAAATTTCTAAGCATTTCATGGATTCACCGTGCGGGTGCCGGGTCCATCGTGTGTGGGATGAGAAGAATGGTGTCTCGAGCTTGCGACCGATAATAGGCTGGTTTAAGAAATGGAGGCCTCCCTTTTTTATTTTATTGCGCGAAAATATGCTCACCATCCACCATTCTACTCCTCTCCCTACTCAACCAAATACGAGTACTGTATGATTCCGTTAATGCCGTATTAGAAAGAAAGAAAGAAAATACTTTATTTATCCCAACAATTACAATGGTTACAAAAAAAAATATGCAGGGGATAATACATACAGGTGTGGCGATAAATAGGTGGTCAGCTCAGCATATGCTATAGCCGAGGCTGCAGCGCTGATTTTCAGCTGATGCCTTATGTTGGGTGAGTCACGGGTCGCAGAGATGTACAGTACCATTTACTAAATCGGAAGGAGCACTAAATGTACAGTTTACATATATGTTTAACAAATGGGAATAGAATAAATAAATAATATTATGATAAATAAACTAATAATATAAGTGATAGTCAAGAAAAAACAATAGTACATTAATAAATATAATAAGATTAAGTAAGTTGCTGTGAAGTCATTTGTAATATTCAAAGTCAAAGTCAAAATATCTTTATTCACGTAAACCTATTAAGGGAATTAATGAAACGTCGTTAATTTAATTATTTTGAATGATTCTACTCCTGCTAGTAGAAGACTAAGCAGCAAAGTGGTCCAATAAGTAAGCTGTTAGCAGAAGACCAGCAGCTTAGCAAATTCCAGTGACCTGGTAATGTTTAATCTGTCTGAGAAAGGAATCTGCAAGGAAAACTTAGCTATATCAGATTTACAAAATAAAACATATACAGAACTGCACCACAACGATCAAAAAGCATATTAGCATATGCTTTTTGAGTGCCGATCTGAAACCTGCTAAGGAATGCATGTCCCGAAGCGGTGGAGGCAAGTTGTTCCATATTTTCACAGCAGTGTACCTAAAACTACCTCGAAACGCAGATGTCCTAAAACGAGGGATGCAGAGTAATTTATGACTTGCTCGCGTGTTGTAGTGTTTAGGCTGGCTCGGCCATTTAAGTTTTTTATAAATATATTAATAATATATCTCTATATCTCTAATATATCCGTAATTTTATTCCCTAGAAAGTTAGTAGACTACATTTCTGAAAAGTACACCCTGGTGGCGCGGGTTTAGTGGACTGTATCTAGGTGCGGGGTTTGCGATAATCTTCAAATTAGATACATAGACGATACTATGATAATCGGTGCAATAAACAAACTAGAAAGGAAACTGGTAAAGGAACTCACCTGATGTCCTCGGCACCAGCACTTATAAATTGTTCTTATACCGATTTTGCGGGTTTGGCGAATGCAGGCGAAAACAACGATCGCGGCGATTTCTTCAGCGTCTTCTATGACGACTGTAGGACAACGACTGCGCGACCACGACGACTATATTTCGATTCGACGATTACGACCACTTCTGGCATGCTGCGCGGCCAGTTATCTAGGCACTGCCTCAACTTCAGTGCGCCAGCGCCGGCCTTTGGACTAGTGAGCGGGATGGGTAATATACAAAGGAAGCGGCTAGAAAGAGACAGGACAAGGGTATAGGGGTAACAAATTAGGACGTCTGTTTATGCTCCCACGAATCACAATAACGCATCCAAATTGGTCGAATTACCGCGATCGGCGCGAACACACCCAGTCTTAAATAATCTTTAATGACGCTGTATTGTGTGAGCGAGAGGGGTCGTTAAAGACTCTTAAACAAATTACCAAACAATAAAACAGTCGAGTGTCTTGTAACCACATTAGCAATATTTGTGAAGCCGACAAAAGGTTCGAAACTGTTTCCTTTCAACCTTATTATTGCTTTAAAAGTTGCAAATTTAATAAAATGCGAGAGATACTAAGGTTGAAATTACTATAGCAGGTTTATACTTTGCTTTCTTAGTTCTGGTAACCGAATTCATTCTTAGTGGCGTTCTTTTAAATAGGGTTTGCACAAAATTAAAAATAATAATACCCCTTTATTTTTTTGGGATATAATAATAATAATAAGCTTGCAAATCTTTGGTGCAATCAGATTATAAACATAGACACGACCAAGTAGCTGCAATAGTACACCAAATATTAGCAAGCAAATATAAATTAGTAAATCAAATTGTTCCATACTACAAATACAAGCCAAGCACCGTTCTGCAAAATGACAATATTCGACTATACTGGGACAGAACGATTATAACTGACAAAACAGTACACTACAACCGACCTGACATTACTTTGATAAACAAAGAAAATAAAACAGCATATTTAATAGACATAGCCGTACCTAACACTCATAACCTAATAACTACACATACAGAAAAAAATACTAAATACAGAGACCTTGCAATAGAGCTTAAATCCCAACTCAAATTAGAAAAAGTAACAACTGTACCCATATTAGTATCCACGACCGGAGTAATACCCAAAATATTACATGACAGCCTCAAAACTATTAACGTAGACCAGCACACATACAGACAATTGCAAAAAGCTACAATCCTTAATACTTGCCGTATAGTCAGAAAGATTGGAGTTAATGAAGCATGATGCTCACTTGGCCGAGGCCCGTGATCGTCATTGGTTAACCGGTTAAATACCGAGTTTTTTTAAGAATACACATTACATAATAATAATAAAAATTAAATGCTTTATTGCACAAAAACTTTAAATAACTTAAAATTAATGTGAATGAAATGGAATGAAAGAAATATCACAAATAAATTAAATATTAATTAAATGTATTTATTTATATTAATAAATATTTTTGTGTCTCGAACCAGGAATCGAACCCGGTACCTCCGACTCTAAATCCACGAACTTAACCACTATTCTCGAGTTTGGTACGCTGGAGACATCGACGAGTTTGCCACTTGTCATGATTGGCTTATAGTGAAGTTGGCTAAATGTGAATCCGCTTATTTATAAGCGTGGTTTCTGACCACCCCGAAAGGGAAACGGTCGTGATGATATGTTACTTTTTTTTACTAATTTAAAATGGGAATTAAAACAAAAAAAAATAACTTAACCAATTTCTAACAACATGCCATTTTACCTCTGAACTACCCGGCGCTCGATGTTTTATCCACGCGTGACCGAAGAAATTTTATATCTTTCCTTAATTTAAATTTAATGAAGAAAACCCACGTAACTGCGGGTTCGCGAACCTTAAAATCTCCACGGTAGTAAACTTTTACGTGAAGCGGTCTTAATTTTAATATCATACCTAATTTAACCGAACGCCCTCTCTAGGCTATACCCATTTACTCAATATGTTTTTATGAGGAAAGGTGGAAAAGCCGCTACTAGTGTTGCCCAAATCCAACACTTGCCCGGTCTTGGTCTTGGACTTTTAATCATGATATCGATTGATATTTGCCTCTTAAGTCCATGGATTTAGATTAGGAGGTACCGGATTAGATTCCTGGTCTGGATAATAATAATTTATTTGTGATATTTCTCGAGTTTGGTACGCTAGAAACACCGACAAGCTTGGCACTTGTCATTATGGGCCTATACTAAAGTTGGCTATATAGTCCAATCAACCTGTCACAAATTGCGAACAGTAAAAAAATATTATGGGCGTGTAGAGAAAAATATTTCGAAACAGATAGCGTTTTTGGCTCTCAAAATGGCGGCCTCGAACATAACCAAAAATAATCGCAAATGTAAAAAAAACGTTTTTTTGCGAATAAAAAAAGTACAACACCAATCGGAAAAAGTTAAATGTGAAAGTTGTAGGTTTTATAAAATTCTATCAAATAAGCTTTAAATCATAAAAATCGGTCGAGTAGTTTTCGAGAAAAATCGAAAAAAAAACGCTAAAAATCTTCGAAATATTTTCTCTACACGCCCATAATATATTTTTGCTGTTCGCAATTTGTGACTAATTCTTGACAGGTTGATTGGACTAATATATATGTATGTGACCACGCTTCTTTACTAAAAAAGGACGTGAAATTTAGTCGCATATATTTTTATATCGCAGTTCCCGCGAAATCTTTAGATTACTCATGTAGGTACCTTTTAACATAATAAAAAGGTCAATTTATATTTTATGGTCATCGCGATACCTTACGAGTCGTTTTTTTATGATCCCAAGAATAAAATCATAAAAAACATGATAAGAAAGCTGGACGATAGATACCAAATCAATAAGGGATGTAAATTGAACCCAATTACCGCCGAATCCCTTTGATATTGGATAAAAAGCAACTGGTAAAAAATAAAGTCAATATTTACTAAGATCGAGAAAATCCTGGGCACACCGGCACATATGTTTTTTATAAAGTCAAAGCGGCAATGGATGATAAGCCAGGTAGTGATAAATAATGATTAAAATAACATATAATAAAAAAATGTTTTACGCTTCGTAGTTCGTTCGTTCTCTTCTCCCAATGGATGATGAATGAGGTGATAGGGAAGGCAAAGGGTCTAGCCCATACAGCCAAGTCTGACGTAATATATCTTTATTTTTAATGCGATAATCATCAAATTCCAGTTGCTGCAGAATTTGATGCCTTTCTTGAAGTCACTCGCGGCATTATAACTCATACACTTCGGGTAAAATATGGGAGTTCACAGCGCGGGAAAACCGCAAAAAATTTACTCCAACTTGTGTCCCATATTCAAAGTCCAATTTATCGTTTTCCATAACTAATCACATTTAGCGGAACCATCCAGAGGAGAGAACAGTATTATATGCATGATAATGATTGTTTCTTAAACTGAGTACGCAAATACGGTGTTTAAGCAAACAAGGGAGCGGCAACATTATCTGAAGGGAAGTTAGTGAGACGCCAGATTGCCCTATCATGGGGCACTGGGTGCATACTCATATGTATGTGCCCAGTGCCTCAGTAGGTCAAGGCAAATATAAAAAATAAATGTCCTCTTTTTACTAATATAGAATAAGCAAACACTATGTTACTAACCCTTATGGTTTATTCCATAATAAACGCATTTAATTTTATTTTTATTTATTTTTTTAGTTTTCGTTCTGCTACCAAAGAAGTACATAGGTACAGTAGGTGATGTTTGTGTTGCGATAATGCGTTCAAAATTATTTATATAAATGAGCAAGCGAATTTTTTGCTGACTGTACATAGCCGACGGTTATATTGACCTATCAATCCGCGGATGGGATGCTTAACACAACATCTTGAAGTACCCCTATGCCGAAATACACCTGCGTTTGACGTAACGCGAAATCCGTATATTTACACTACAAAATCGGTATATTTCTACATTCATTTTTTAAACTATTAATTCGTCTATTGAAAATTGTGCAGTGGTGGCTCGGTTGTAAGAACGCTTTCCTAAATATCCAAAAAAGATCGCGATTAATGTACCCGGCATGTACCAATGAGAAATACACTTCTTACGTACATTTTTTTTTCTTTTTTAGTTTAGGAATCAGTGTGTTAATGAATTTGCATTTGAATTGAATTTAGAATGCCTAGCGGTATTAAGCCCGCCTCTTGTATATAGTGCAATAAAGTTTTTAAATAAATTACATCATTTTGTACATTTGCTTTGCAATCGAAATTGTATTGTTTTCTATATATAATATTACCTTAGACTTAAATAATAAATATATAAAGATTTTTATAATGCTATGTATTATAAAAATATGTAAGTTTGTAATTAAACTACATAAAAAGCAAATACAAATACAAAATATTTTATTGTTCATAAAAGTACAATTAACAAATTCATTAACACACTGACTCCTAAACTAAGTCTAAGTTAGACCTGTCATTTAGGATCCCGGTTACTTTCATTAGTTATACAATAATGTTACCAATAATCTAAGTAATTAAAAGATTACATATTTGTGCCGTTTACTGTAGAAACTCTGGGCTATTGAGTCCAAGCGCAAAAAAGTTTTAAAAAGAACACCGCTTCTTGTCGTCTCCTCCAGTGACTCTTTTTTCGCCCAAAAAATCAGTATTGCAATTCAGCGGGGAAATGTTCTTGCCACCATTCCACTCGGACGTGACTTCTATCCCCATCATCATCATCAGCCTGTGTCTCTCCACTGCTGGATATAGGCCTTCCCCAAGGCTCGCCACTTCACACGATCTCCTGCCACCCTCATCCAATCCCCACCAGCGACCTTCCTCAGGTCATCCGTCCAGCGGGGGGTCGACCCACTCTGCGTCTTCCCGTACGTGGTCCCCATTCTAGAACTTGTCTACTCCATCGTTCATCGGTTCTACGACAGACATGTCCAGCCTATTGCCACTTCAACTTACTAATTTTGAAGGCTATATCGGTAACTTTGGTTCTTCGACGGATTTCCTTGTTTCGGACTTTATCCATCAGAGAAATACCGAGCATAGCTCTCTCCATAGCCCGCTGAGCGACCTTAAATTTGTGGACCAGACCCAATGTTAGTGTCCACGTTTCTGCTTCGTACGACAGCACTGGAAGAACGCACTGGTTCAAATCTATCCCCATCCGTAGTATTAATATAATTTTTATTTTATATTTTGTAAATATTTTTTCGACTACATATTCGTCGAATTACTTACCCCTATGGATTGTACTTAGCTCAATATAGAACATAATGAATTATTCTTGTTCTAATGTACATTAAGTACTGACTTCAGATCGCAAATACACACGACGCAATGCGGCTCGGACCCGATTACCTCAATAATGATGTGCTAATAAGGTATATCGATAAAAATATTAGCCTATCGCGCGGTGGTCATCCACTTTTATAGTTTGGCAATAATATTATTGTAATTATGTATTTTGTTGTAAAACTCATCAATATTAATCGGTTTAAGAGCGGTGGTGGCTCCATTATAAGTACGTATTACTTTAAAAAAAAACTTAAATCGCTTCGAACCCCGACATGTACCAATGAGAAATGCACTTTTCTTACGTACATTTTTCATTTATTTACAACAGCACCGTTCCCGTGCCTCGGAGAGCACGCTAAGCCGTGGGTCCCGGTTCTACTTATACCAAATTGTGAAATCGTTAATAAATTGTCATTCGAAAAGTGACATCAGAACTTCGCCAACTCGTCAGGCCAGCGAATTTTCTGGAAACAGTGGAGTTCTAGGACTTGGTTTTTTAGGGGCTATGGTGATGATGATGATTAATCGGTTTAAATTTAAAAAAATATATAATATCAGTAATCAGATTTAATCGATAAAAGTTATCTAAAAATAACAAAGCTCAGAAAAAAACTCATATTTAGACCTTATTATGGCCTGAAATTAATATCCCAACTTTTGTATAACCTATTCGTGTTTTAGATATCATGAAATAAATATTAAGGTATTATAATATGAGTAGAACAAAGCATTACTTTTTCCTTCAGTCAAAATTTTGAAAAAGAAATATGTTTCATGTAAATATAAAATTATTACGTTCAGTTCAATGTAATGTATCAAAAACATAGGTAAAATAGATTATCGATAATATCGAACAACGTTAGGACATCACTATCTTTCCAGATCTTTACGTGTTCAATTGGGATGCAATCCAAGATCCCAAGAGCATCTGTACCTGAAAATTTTACATTAAAACTGTTCAACGGAAAATTAAGGATAGTCAAGGTGCAATTTATTTACGAGACGGAGATACAGAGTTCGATTCTTAGTTGAGAATGCAAAATAATATTTTTGTCTTTTAAGAAATTGTCAATTTAGGAGTGACATTTAAATGAAACAACAAGATATTAAGTTTAATTAAGTTAAAATAATGCGGACAACAATCCTGGTCAGCGGGATTATCTTCTCAAGCTGGGTCCCAGCTTTAAATTCCATACATAAAATGCTGGAACGCACGGTAAACACGCGTTACGTCCCAGACAGACAAGACAAGATACCGAATAAATGGTGAGTCTGCAGCGGCGGTGCACAAAAATAAAATTAATTTACTGCACGTGATAATGAAATGACTGTTTTCTTTTTAATAGCACGGGGGTGCATAATAACTGGTAGATGTTTTAGGTAAAGTGATAATATATAAAAGTGAGTTTAGGTAAAGCTGACTAAATTAATTTAGTTTACCAAGCAGTGATGCGAGGTAGCTGTTCTAGCTAACAGAGTGTGTGTTCCCTTCTCCCGATGGATAATGAATGAGGATATAGGGAAGGCAAAGGGTCTAGCCCATACAGCCAGCCAGTTAATGAGGTTATTACCAAATTCCAGATGTTGTAGATTTTGATGCTTTTCTTGGAGTCACTCGCAGCATTATAGCCCAAACACGTTGGGTAAAATATGGGAGTTCACAGCGAGGGAAAACCGCATAAAATAAACTGCGACTTGTGCTCCATATTTAAAGTCCAATTTTTCGTTTTCTATAATTATTCACATTGTAGCACATTATTAATTTACAAAACAAAAAATTGCACGTGACATGTCCGCGCAAAATGGCGCGAAGTACCTCTAGCGAAAAGAACAAAATTAATATTTGACAGTTGTTTTCTTAAAATTGGCGTGAGGCATAGGATGTCGTTTGCAGCCGAAAACGTCTATCCTTAACCACTAGAACACATTAACGAGCGTGCCATTTGTCATAATAATAAAGTTGGCTAAATGTGAACCAGCTTCTTCGAATGGGATTACGGCCGTGATGATACTCTCTCTATATATACACTTGTAGTAAAGTAGCATAATGCACTTCCTCATAAAGTATGGAGATAGGTAGTTTTCTTGCAAAACTTAAGTCGAAAACTTTTGTAGTTTTTGGAACGCCTCCAAGCCAAGATGCTCGGAAGAACGAAGCCTTAATCATCCTGATTAAAGTAATAAATTCCCGATAGGAAAGTATTTTTTAAAACAATACCTTCGGTCGTATTACGAACTTTCTTATCTAGCTGTCACATTTTGTTGTTTATAGTACAATATTTTGATGTGCTTGAGATACCCATATATTCTCTGCACTTAGTCTTTGTGACACCTCCTCCTTGCGTTGTGTTTTTAGTATGCGTCTTGAAGATAGCACGCCACCCGTTCCTATCTTTAGCAGCATGCACAGCATCATGGACGCTAGTGTTGTTGGTGGAGTGAATTTGACCAGCCCATCGGACTCTTTTCTTCTACCTTGCCAGTAACAAAAAGTTTTTTAGTCAGGTTCTTCTTTTCTGGCAATGTATACGAAGTACTGAAGTATCCGGCGAATACATGTGGGTAGCCTTGTCGACATATCGCCGGGGTAGATCGAAAACGAACTTAACTCTTTTTTTAGTAAATTCCCTTTTTTACACCAGTCGTTTAAAAAACTTCTGCTTTTTCCAGTGATCAAATCGACTAAGCACTGTGACGCTTAGTTAGGAAGAAAGTAGGTCTTAAAAGCAATTAAACGAACGGTTTTAGCCGAAAGCGCATTATTATTATTAAGTAATTAAATGTGCATAATATTTTGGTGCAGAAATGGCTGACTTAGTTGGTTTTTGTTCTAATACGGCGATATCCCGATGTTTTAAAATCGACTTGTTCATGCGATGCTCAGTCCACGAGATCCTCAGCATTTTTCTCATACACCACATCGTCGGAGCTCTTTACTTTATAATACTTTTTATTGTCCCAGAGGTTTTCTGTCAGAGAATGTCTAGCGGCATTAAGCCCGCCCCTTGTACATAGTGCAATAAAGTTTTAAATAAATAAATATGGTCCATGTCTCAGCGCGAATATGGAGATGTGATCTATCGAGTCTAGATTTCGTTTTTATGAAGATCGTCCTGTCCGTCCATATATTGTATGTAGCGTGGCGTTCTTGGCCATACTGATGCGTCTTTGAATTTCAGGCTCGCATGATCCAGTGTTGCTGATGCTTTGGGAGACATTGTGTGTGACCTCTTCTTCGTCACCGAAGCCATCCGATCTCGTTAAGGAAGGTTTAATGTCCCATAACGTCCCTGCGGACCTTCTTGCACTGGAGTACGTACGCTGCCATCTCCTCTCCTGACATGCAACCTCTACACAGTGGGCTATCTGTAATGTTCTAAGTGCAGAGATGTTTGTTTAATGCACAGTGTCACATCATTACCCTGACCTAGTGAACACAGAGTCCTAGACCTTCACTGTTGGAGATGGGACTTCCAGAAATTTCTGCCACGTTGGCCAGGGTCTGATGTCAATTTAAATGAAAATATATAACGATTGCACAAATTGGTATTAGTACAATGGAACCGAGGGATTAACGTGCTCTCTGAGAGACGGGAATGGTGTTTTTTTTTTTTAAAACATTGAATCGATAAATCATCAATGATACACCCCCAACGCGGGTGGAGGTGCATGCCCGACACACCGTGAGGCCTCCTAAGGA
The DNA here is from genome assembly GCA_910589645.1 of Tinea semifulvella. NCBI lineage: Eukaryota > Metazoa > Arthropoda > Insecta > Lepidoptera > Tineidae > Tinea > Tinea semifulvella. Next base: position 10,957,724 of record OU342592.1, on the reverse strand, counting down.
GACCCCAAGGCGCCTACGGACTAAAACCCTATAAACCGTCTCTCTCTGACTGTTGGCCCTGCGTGCCTTAACAGCTAAGTCCGAGTAGTGGCTACGGAGTGAAGGCACTCGCTCGCCGCGTAAAGGAATGGTGGTGTTGTTAATCTATGCCAGTAGATAAGAAAAGTGTATTTCTTGTTTTTGAATGATACTCGTATGATGAACGATGAATTATTAAATCAAACTGCAGTACGATAAAATAAAATGTACGGTAAACTTTAATCAAAAATATACGTTCGTCAGTCTAATTAAAACGTTTCGTTGAGAGAGCAATAAAAACATTATAAATTGCAAATTTTACTACGTAAAATATGGACCTCTTTCAAAAATCTTTCGCCATTTATTTTGTATTTTTTGAGCTAGCATTTCAGGAGACTGCGCTTTCCTAATGATAGGATCGTTAGGTTTAAGAAAATTGACATCAGACTCTTGTCAACCTTGGTCCATCGTATGTAGGAAAGAGAAGATGTTATTCTCTTCCCTACACAAGATACTTAGGCTTGAAATTGACTATGAGTATAAGAAGGAGGGCTTTTTTTCTTGTAGGCCCTCTTTTTATTGCGCAACTAGCTGTTTGACACGGCGTTTTCTGTATAGTATCGTGGTCAGGTCACGTAAAGGCGAATCAAACAAACATACTGTATAAATCATATCACATATATGTATAATATATGTATAATCATATAGTCTCTGAGTTATTCTGATGTATAAGCCTAATCACTGTAAAGTATCATCAATATCAGTTCAGTAGTTTTTGAGTGAATAAACAACAAACATCCATATATCCTCACAAACTTTCGCGTTTATAATTTTAGTAGTATACCTACATACTTAACCTAAACTTCAAGCTTACAGACGAGGCGAATTACAAGTCTTATTCAGCCAGTTGTTCAGCTGAATGTCGAAATCGGATAAAATGTCTCGTTTCGTCGACAAGGCGTGAAATAGAATGCCCCAGGGCGTGGTATGTTCCAGGCACTCCACATTACAATCTTTATGGGACTACGTGAACTTTTACTATCTTAAACCAAAAATAAATTACATGTTAGTAACTTTAGGTAGTAGATTCAAGACTGGTCTCAAAAGATACCGGTTCGGCTATTGTTTAGAAAAGTCACAAATTATTTGAAATAAAATGAAATGAAATAATTTATTCGTCAGAAACATGGTAGGTACAGGAATGTAAATTGTTATATATATATATGTCACATGCTTCGCTATTTCTAGCATACAAATATTTTTTTTGTCACATGACTTTGTCGAGCTTAGTGTCTAGGTATTCTTTTGTCGAATAAAAACATTTATTAACCAGCATTTGTTTGACTCTTAATTTGAACAGTTTTAGTGGCAGCTACCTTATAGTAACTGGAAGCTTATTAAATATCTTTGTTGCCTTTGCATAACAATTTGGGCTATTTTGAGTACTTTTATGCGCTGGAATAATTATTATACTAGGATAACGCGTTAAGTTTGGTTATTTTTTTATGTCTTATTATACTTAATAAATATAGAAATGGTTGCCGATGATAAGCTTAAAGTTTGTTTCAAACGTACAAAAACACAGACGGGCGCTTCATCAACACCAGCCTGCTGGATGTAGGCCTTACCCAAGGCTCGCCACTGCACGCAGTCTTTTGCAATACTCATCCAACCCTCGCCAGCGACCTTCTTCATGTCATCCACCCATCTGGAGGGGGTCGTCCCACTTTGCACCCGTACGTGGATTCCATTCTAAAACCATCACGACATACCTCTTTCGCTTCGTCGACATTCATTAACCTCTTCATACACGCCCTTTTTTTAATGCACCTTCAGCCAGTGTTTTATTTATTTGATCGTGATCGTGTCTTGCTATATATTTAATATTTGTACCTAATACAAATTTGTTAACCCAGTTATATTAAATTAATATATTAATATTCGATAAGAATTTATTTTATTAATTTCGTTCGAAAATGGTGTGGAATAAAGTGAAAAAAACCCTTACATTCCCAGACACCGAACTGGGTATAAGGTCGTTTCAATTCAACAACTATTATCAAGCTTTGAAGGTACCACAGACCTAATAATACTCGGACAAATAGACGTACCTTTCTTTTCATACAATTTAAATACTGCTGTGTCTACGGGCAAATTGTATGGGATAAGCAAATAATAATAATAATCTTTATTTTCAGGCAACAAAATGAATATACAAAAGGCCCATATACCTTAAAAACTAAAATATATATAATATAAATATACACTGCACTACAGCTTCCGCATCTTCATCTTATTGTGGTCAAAGTAGTACCCATTGGGTACGGCGACCACTTTCTGACGAAGGCTGACTGCTGCAGAGGGGGTCGGCGCCGGGGTCCTCTTAGGTGGTTCACGAGGGTTCGGTGCTGCGGTAGGCCTTGTCGCATCTTCCGTGGTGCATTTCGTAGGCCCAAATGAACCTATGTATCGACGAAACACAACGCCCTGCGGCCAGAAATCTTTCATCAAGATTTTTTTTAATTTTTCCGACCGTACAAGAATGCGATAGGCCTTAAAATTTGTGTCTCGCCATTCCGAGCCCAACTTGGTGATTTCCATAACGGATTCGGACTCTCCTCGTCCACGTATGTGGGCAAAACTTTACAAGTCGTAATTGAGTCTACCACTACTAGTTCAAGAAGAACAAGAAGAGTTAAGATGTGTAATTCGAATGAAATCGACTTTTTATATTATAAAGTACGCTAACAATAGAGGTGGAGATAAAAGTTGCCTAACGAAATATTTTCAAGGCTATACAAAATGATTTTTTAAGTGGGCATTGATGGCTACTGTCAAAGCTACGAGGGATATCAAAAAATGCTGAAAGGAGTCTCCGGGACGTTTTTCATAAATCAACAGCATATCCCTAGACCAAAGACCCAAAAATTTATGTTATCAGTACAGGATGACTGTGATGATAGACCATTGGTCGTGTTTGAAGTGCACTTGTAATAATTTGTTGTTTTACGGACAATATGCTGTCCTGTAAAAAACGTTCTTATTCGCAAAGAAAATCCTCGCCTCAGTTTATTTTCGTAAATGTTGATTGAACTAATATTTTAAAAGTTTTTTATACGGAAATACATATAATTATAATCTTAAATTCGTTAATCATAAGGTTGACATTCGCGTATCTCTGCTAGTAGCAAAAACAATTAACTATCAGTATTAGGTATATTTGTTTATTCATACACCTAACAATGTCAGCTCTATCTATTGCCCAGTAGATTTATTATTATTTAAAACTGTTACCATTACATTAAGGTACCAACATTTTGTATGTGATCTGCCATCAATTCCCTCTCTATCTTATTTGACCGTGTTGCCCTAGACATAAAATTGAGCTTCTTACGTTTTATTTCTTGCAGAGATAGCTATCTCTACAGATTGTTGACTCTATGGCGTGCAAGTGCAAGCTCGTTTTGTGGTCGTTGGTTCACAAGTACAGCCATTACACGGATTCTCCAGACTTAACTTACCGTCTTCTGCCTCACGATCACACGTGTCGGATAAACTTAATCGCTTTCAACTTCAATGCTCACAGACGACAAAACCAAACGATTTAAAATGTACCTACATTATGTTATTTATTTATTTAAATTCTTTAATGCACTTAAAAATAGTACAGAGGCGAGCTATAATGCCAGTAGGCATTCTTTACCAGCTAACCTTGGGGATTGAGTAAGGTGATAGGCAGTATGGAAAAAAAAGAAATTTTAATGATACAGTTAATAAGTTACTTAACTAATTCTAATATACTACACATTATACCTAAACACATAAACATACATAAACCATACATACAATTATACATACAAGTACATCATATACATTATAACTTAAATAAATACACGGTTATTTAAATAGTGTTTTATTCTGTTTCTCCAGGAACGATGTGGTTATTAAACGCTGACAGACGGTGCACGTCTAATGGCCAAGGGCAGCTTATTTCACTGGCGAGCCGCAGACACAGTAAAGGAATCAGTGTATCTGGTTGAGGAATGAGAAGGAATCTTAAGTTGGTTGTTGTAAGAAGAGCGAAGGGCACAGTTGTGCATATTACATAGAAATTCGAAACGGGATTAAAGATATGAGGGATTATTAAGAATGTTATAAAGTAAGGTGAGAACATGGACAGACCTACGAAAGCGAAAGTTATATAATCATTTTTAAAAAAAAAACCATATATATTGGTAACACATTACTGTGACTTACATGACTTTTTTGCCATTCTCTGCAAGCGGCAGGCCTCTTTTGTGGACCGGACCGACTGAGACAATTAGATAACGACATAATTAAAACTATTTTTGACATAAGGTCGTTAAACCTTGTTAATTATAAATTTATTTAGAATAAAATAAGAATTATTGTTATAAATTAATTATGGGTTTCTAGATGCCTGAAATAAAATATATTTAATTTTATTTTAATTAATTAAAAAGCTAAACTCATCATCATAGATCACTACTTTAGCCTGGGTTGGGAATGGGAACATTCCCCCGTTTTCCCCGGCAGGATCTCAGCAGGTAACCACCCGCCGGTAATTCATGATGTGCTATGAAGACCCAGTGCTTTCTTAAACTTTAATGGTATTAACTAGAGTCAAATTATTAGTAGCTGATGCCAGTTGCTCCAATTACTATTAAGTGACGTTTATGGTTAAAAAAGCGTTTTATTTAAAAGACGGTCAGAAATGAAAATTACCTAAACCTTAAGCATAAAATTATACCGTTATAACGTAACGACCACAGCAAGAGGCCGTAAGCATTTCGGTTCTAACATTAAGGTGATTGAAATTTCCGCAAAAGACCGGTAGTTAGGTCGCCGTAATAGAATGGCCCATTTAAAGGTGGGTTTAGACAAAACAAGGTAAGGGCTAGAGGAAGAACAAGAGCGTGAAAAAGTGAAATAGTAAAACACATACACACTCAAACACGTACACACTAACACAACACATAGGTACATTAACATAACACACATCCATCATTCTTTAATTTATATTTACTTTTTTGTCCTCCGACGAGTGACTTTATTGTTGTGAATGAATATCGGCTTAATTTTATTTGTAATCTTCGCGACTTGCTAAGTTTAGTTAGGCTTTTAGTTTAGTTTCGTTTACTATCTACGTCCTTAATTCATTTCACCAATATGTACAATTTATTTATTTATTTATTTATTAATAAAACATTACATGGCTTAACAATAAAGCCCAATTTACCATGCAGTCAATCTTATAATTAATACATACATTTTAATTAAAAATGGATTGTCAATATACCTATATTTTTTTAATTTACTATACAAATATTAATATTAATAAAGCTTTACAGTTAACAATAGTTATTAACAGTATAAAATTAATATAAAAAAAGAAAAGACAAATAAATAATAATAATAAAATAAATAAAAATTCAACACTAATAAAATTTTGGATTTAGACTCGGAGGTACCGGATTTGATTCCTGACCGGGACACAAAAATATTTATAAATGTAAATAAATACATTTAATTTATTGTGATATTTCTTAAATTTGGTACCCTGGAGACATCGACGAGCTTGCCACTTGTCATGATTGGCCTATAGTAAAGTTGGCTAAATGTGAATCCGCTTATTTATAAGCGTGGTTTTTGACCACCCCGAAAGGGAAACGGTCGTGATGATACCTTACTTTACTTCTGTACAATTTATATAAAGTAAAGCCATTCCCGTGCCTCGGACAGCACGTTAAGCCGTCGGTCCGGTTCTACTAATATCAACTTGTGGAATAACAAATTGACATCAGACCCTCGTCAACCCGACTGGCCAGCGAGGCGAGTGTAGGCCGAATTCTCCAGATATAATATGTTCTGTAAGGCCCATCTCCAACAGTGGGGGACTAGGACGCTATGTCCCAGGGGCTGTAATGAATGAAAAAAATGAAAGCCATATATGGCCAATGTGTTACTTATAAGGTATATACTTATAGGTATATATAAGTAGGTATTTCTTTATGTAATGAGCTGTGGCTTTTTTAATAAATAAATACAAATCAAAAGAATGCCAACGTGCAAAAATGAGAACGTAAGGCCTACAATTCTTAAACATACTTTATTAATAATTAGTACGAGTACTTCATGCTTATACAGCAGCTAGAATCAGCTACATAATACTTGGAAGAAACCACTTCAAAGACTGAGCACGTGCAAGAACTATCTAAGCATTATTCGTTTACATCAAGCGAGCAAGCATTCTTATAATATATTTATTTATTTAAATACTTTATTGCACTTAAAAACCTAGTACATACGCGAGCTATAACGCCATAAGACATTCTTTACCAGCTAACCTTGGGGACCATGAAAATGAGCAGAATGAAGAAAAATATTAAAATAACTTAAATTAGTAAAATAAACATAATTACGCATTTATAGCAATCAAAAATACATATAAAACAATACACATACATACTATATAATACATAAACATACACTATAAATATATATATATACATATATAATTAAAATGTCAAACAACTTGGTTAATTCGAGAGACATACATTTATTTATTTATTTATTATTTATTATAAACTTTATTGCACAAAGTACAAAGGCGGACCTAATGCCGCTAGACATTCTATACTGGTCAAACCTTTGGGACAACTAAAGCAGTCGAGATAAGGCATACATTGTATTTCTTAAGAAATATACTCTAAATGTTATTGATTGTATCAATCCGCATAGAGATAATTTTCTCCCCTCTACGATATAGTCAAAGGTGGAATAAAAATCGTTGTCCCCAATAGATAACCGTGGGGATTGGCACCAGTCGTAAGGGGAATTCGGCTGACCAAACTCAAAACCCAGAAACAAATATTTACAAATATAAAACAATAATAAGTTTTTAGTAATATATACAAGTCAGCGGTGGTGCGGTTTTAACATCCTTAAAAAAGGTGGGTTCGAGCCCCGGCATGTACCAATGATAAATAAACGTTTCTTAATAGAATTTGTCATATATTTACAACACACGTTTCCGTGCCTAGGAGAGTACGTTTAGCCGCCGGTCCCGGTTCCACTAATTTAATTCAATTCATTTATTTACCATAAGATACATTAAGTACACTCGGTTTTGTCAGTAATAGATATTATTTTTTACCAATCATGACAGGATAGCAGAAGAATTATCAATTAATAGCAAAGAACAGCCATCGTCATTTACCACTTAACACTACAAACAATCAATACCTACATAGATACTGCTGTACAAGTGCGTTGTGTCTTAAAATCTAGAAATTAAACTATATTAAAATTATTTAATGAAATAATAATTATTTAAATTAAATAAAAAATATATAAATAGGATCTGAGTACAAATACAATGCCGTTAAACTAACTCATACGAGGTGCTGGCACTAGCAATATCACAACTAAACTACAAAATATAAACTAAACTAAACTTTCTAACGCTAAAACTGACAGTAAATAAAGAAATCTACTATTTTGAAAATCTAACGTTTGCGCTTACAGAAATAAAAAACGTTGTCAGTTTCTACAACTCGTTGATTTTTTTGGTCTACGATGTACGTATTATTACGTCTATTCAATACAAAATGCGGTTTTAAACGTATTGCTTTCCACGTACAAACATTGAAGGCGGATAGTACTAGTTTATTAATTTTAGTCTAGACTAGTCTATTAATTTTATATAGCGCCATACCTATCCTTTATCCCTGTAAAACTTGCGAGAACTTTCCAAATGCGCCTTGGGAATGTGAAGAAAACGCGATATGAACGCGATTCAACCGTCCAAAGCGTCAAAAGGTGCCAAGGTCATTGCTTGCACAGAATTTGAAGAAAAAACATTAACCGATGATAGAAGCCTGCCTGCGGCCAGCAGCAACCTGGCAAGAAATGCTCAAGACCTGCAGCAAATAGAAGTAGATGCGTGTGGTCATCCAGCCTCTTCACACAGTCCACTATTATAATTTCCTCTTTTTCCACGCCCGTCCACATGAAATCCTTCAAAATCGACTTTAGTGTCGAAAAGCTTCTGTTAAAAATGTCGATGTTGTAGGTACTAGCTTTTCGATTATTACGGCCATGGGGGTGAGGGTGTTGGGGTGCAGGTAATGCAGTTCGTACTGGGCCTAAATACGAACAAGGCGGGATGCACAATTTATTGCCTCGTAAACGTCCAGCCTAATCCCTTTAAATTGCTTACACGAGAAACAGAAATACAGTGAAGACCACCTTAAGACGGTTCCACTTAACTAATAATTTTTTAAGAAAATGAAATAATTAATAAGAATAATAAATTCGGTTGTAAGAACGCTTACCTTAAAATCTAAAATGGACGATTCGAACCCGGTACTATTGGTACATACCAATAGGAAATACACTTTTTGTCGTACATTTGTCATAAATTTACAACACCACCGTTTGTACCCGTGCCTCGGAGAGGATGCTGGGCCGTCGTAGGTCCAGTAGCCCTATTCTGTTTAGCGCAAACGTTATTTACTTAAGAGCTTGCGTCATAATTACAAAATATTATTTAATTCTCAACTCTATAAGCGCTTGACCTTGACAGCGTCCGTGCAAATATCAACTGATATATATAATTAACGTATTCCATTATATAACGTTTGCGCTTAAGTAACAGAATAGGGCTGCTGGTTTCACTAATACCAATTTGTGGAATCGATAATAAATGTATTTAAAAATTGACGTCAGAAACTAACACTAAAAAGCTAACGCTAAAATTCTCCAGAAATTACTGGAAATCCCAACAGACCAGAATCTCAAACAATGGAGGTTTAGGACTCTGTTCTACGGATTGTGATGATAATGTTGAATTAAATTTGTTTTGCGATGATATAGTTTATTATTATTTTTCTTTTGTTAAAAAACAACATTAATGATTACAATATAATATATCAAATCTTGTCGAGCTTAGTCGAGAAAATTAAAAAACAAAATGTATCATTTTCGGAACCAGGAATAGAACACGATATCGCTTTAATTTTAGGTACCTATGGCTAAAACCAATGATAACTCTGTATAAACTTTTAAACAATGGTTATGTCACTTACGTTTTTCCATTTAAAAATTGACTAACTTTCTTGTGTAATTTTGGTATTTACGAGAATTCTCCAAAAATGTATTCAGGAAAGCCCATCTCTAACAGTGAAGGTCTAGGAATCTCTGTTCTAGAGGCTATAGTAATAATATACAGTTTTTTAAATCTCTAATAAACATAATTTACCTAAGTACCTTAATGATAAATTTACTTTTGTAAGCTCTTGTCATGATATAATTCATCGCTCCTGCTTTAACTCCACACTTTCCCCACTTTCCCTTCCCTGCTCACCACACCTTTTCTGTTTCCTGTTGTTGCTGCAAATCTTTGGAATAACTTACCACTTATCAGGAAAGCCCCCAATCGCGCAATGTTTAAAAATCAGTATTACAAACATTTGTATACAAACACTATTTAACTAAATGAATAAACCTTAACTTTACTTTTCTTAATTGTTTTTTTTTTTATCTTTTATTAATTTCCTTAATTTGAAGCAGCATCATTCTATTGGTAATTTTATCACACTTTCCTCATTATGTAACTATTTTTATGTACGATTAGTGTATCTATAGTATGACTTATATATGTATTATTGTGTAAATTGTATGTAGTTCATATTGGTATGTATGTATTTATAAATGTATTATATATTGTTGTTTTGTGTCTATTTCACCTAATTGCTAATCGCACCTACCTATCCTGTCTAAATGTCTTGTTTGGCTGTCAAAGAATGCCGCTAGGCATTAAGTCCGACTATGTACATAGTCTGCCTCCGTGGTCTAGCGGTTAAGTCCGTGGATTTAGACTCGGAGGTACCGGGTTAGATTCCTGGTCGGGACACAAAAATATTTATTAATGTAAACATTTAATTAATATTTAATTTATTTATGATATTTCTCGAGTTTGGTACGCTCTGGGGACATCGACGAGCTTGCCACCCGCTTATTTAGAAGCGTGGTTTCTGACCACCCCAAAAGGTAAACAACGGTCGTGATGATACTTTACATTTATGTACATAGTGCATTTTTTTTTATTATGATTAAAAGTTAATTAATAATTTTCTTACAATAATATTACTGGGTTCTACTGTAGAATAGCCTATTCTCTTGATTTTCATGTCAGAATAACATTAACCATTTGTTATGCGTTTCAACTGCTCAGTGAATGTAATGTTTATGAACTTGCAGATAATTTAGTTACAATTATCACCTTTTATTTAACTGTTATAAAGGTTATACCTGTTATAAACTACCTCCGTGGTCTAGCGGTTAAGTCCGTGGATTTAGACTCGGAGGTACCGGGTTCGATTCCTGGTCGGGACACAAAAAAATATAAATGTAAATAAATACAATTTATTTATTTAAGGACAACCAGTGGTCGGTTACTTTATTGCTTACTTAAAAACTAGGACATAAATTCAACGATAAATGTACCACCTTTAGGTGCCACAACATGCACAAAATACAAGTGGTATATATATATATATACCAATTAAAAAAATATAAAATGAAATTAAATTAAATTAAATTAAATTCTAAGTTTAGACATACAAAAAGCTTAATAAAAGCTTAATAAAAAAAATGAACCACGTCTTAAAAACATAAAATAAAATATTGTACTTAATCTAATTTAATATTAATAGGAACAATGTATCTTATCATTCATTATATTCATTAATATTTAATTTATTTGTAATATTTCTCCAGTTTGGTACGCTGGAGACATCGACGAGCTTGCCTCTTGTCATGATTGGTCTATAGTAAAGTTGGCGAAATGTGAATCCGCTTATTTATAAGCGTGGTTTCTGACCCCCCGAAAGGGAAACGGTCGTGATGATACTTTACTTAATTTAAATATATTCGTAGGCAGTTAATAAAGTAGAGGAAAATTGGTTTAAATGTTTTTTTTGCTATTTTTCTTTGTCTAAAATTAGGTATATGAAAGTGAGAATATTTCTAAATTGTCCATAATTTTATTTCCTAGTAAGTTGATAGACTACAAAGTACTCTCATACTAGAGAAAAATATTTTGGCTTTTGCAAGCGAGAGGGATTAATTGATTAATTTATTTAAGAATAACCAGTGATCGGTTACATTATTCCTTATTTAAAAATTAAAACATTGATTCGACGATAAATGTACCACCAAATTTACATTTAGGTGCCACAACATGCACAAAATACAAGTGGTAGGTAATAATGGATAATTAGAATAAAAATTAAATTAAATTAAATTCTAAGTACAAAATACAAAAAGCTTATTAAAAAATATGAAACACGTCTAAAAAACATAAAATAAAATATTGTACTTTGTCTAATTTAATATTATTATTAATATTAATAGGAACAATGTATCTTAACATTTAACTTAAATTTTAAAAGCGAATCGTTGAACATATATATCTATTTCTTGACCAATCTCTTTATATTTTTTATATATATAATCTCTTTATTTATTTATTTATATAGTACATACAGCAGTACATATATTATCACACACATAACATAGTATAATTATAACTTATCTAATATATGTACCAATTAGGTGTCACAGCATTCATCAGTATAAAAAGAAAAAATGAGGGATGCAAAAGTATTGAACTCTCTATTAACTATTTTTGATAGCTTATTATTTATTTACCGTTAAATTTACGGCAAAGACACCTTACGGCCTGTCAACAGTGCATTTTAGATCAAAACGTATAAAGATATTCAGGAATAAACATCCTTAATTTCAATTAAATAAGGTTCGATTTTGACTAAATCTAGGGGTCAATTCTTGAATATGACTCAATTATATTAGCACGTAAACGTAAACGTAGGCGTAGTGGTAGCTCGGTTTGTAAGAACGCGTTCCTTAAATCCTACAAAGGTCGGTTCAAACCACCCGGTATGTACCAATGAGAAAAATTCACATTTCTTACGTTTTATTCGTTATAGATTTACAACACCACTGTTCCCGTGCCTCGAAGAGACGTTAAGACGTCGGTCCCGGTTCCACGAATACCAGCTTGTGGAATCGTAAATAAATGGTCTTTAAAAATTGGCATCATATCCTCGCCAAGCCGTCTGGCTAGTGTGGCGAGTGTAGGCCAAATTCTTCAGATATATGTTCTGGAAGGCCCATCTGAGTGGAGGTCTAGGACACTGTGTTCTAGGGGCTGTAATGATAATAGCACGTTTGGCTAAGACCAGGGCCATCAATGACAATCAGTCATTATCACATTGACATAGAATGAAAGTGACAAAATACATTTCTAACCCTTACACAAAAGGGGAAGATGAGTCACAGATACATTACGCGTGGAACTATTAAACCACGTCTGACTGTTGTTGCACTTGAATTAGTAGCCAGTCAGTATTAAGCTAGCTATCGAGCCGTAAAGACGCCTTACGCTACACGCGCGTCTACTATGAAATACATATAATATATTACAGGATGGGGCAAGAAGCGAAACAAAAAAAGGCGAAAATCGAGAATAGTCTCAGAATTAATTAGACTATCTGCATGCTACGCTAAAACACAATCTTCTTCGATGTGAGATGAATAACAAAGTTGATGGCATCAAAAATAATGTAACGATCATCTTCTATTATCATCATCAGCCTATGTCTCTCCACTGCTGGATGTAGACCTTGATGTTTAGCGTCCAGTACTGTTGACAACTTAAATCAGACACTGACGGCTGACATCAGTCTCTAACTTTGAAGGTTATCATGTAGTACGTAGTGCCTAAATTTATGTATGATGTCACTGATGACGCCGCTCCAAAGAGAGGCGAAATATTTGGCAATAAAATTTTTAAGCTTCAATTTATATATTTTACCAAGTAAGAAACACATCTAACACACTTTATTTGTTGCAGCTAAATTTATGTATTTAACTTATTTATGTAGTGTATGTGAACTGCCTCCGTGGTCTAGCGGTTAAGTCCGAGGATTTAGACTCGGAGATACCGAGTTCCATTCCTGGTCGGGACATAAATACATTTAATTAATATGTGATATTTAATTTATTTGTGATATTTCACGAGTTTGGTACGCTGGAGTCATCGACGAGCTTGCCACTTGTCATGATTGTCCACGACCACCCCAAAGGGAAACGGTCGTGATGATACTTTACTTTTTTTTCTATGTGGTGTATGTGTGTATGTATTCGTGTGTTTAATTGACACTAGTATATTGCACATTTTCTTGTTGTCCCAAAGGTCTGACAGGTAGACAATGTCAAGCAACATTATATCATCCCTAAATATACATATTTTATGTAATAAAGTTTTCAATAAATTACATTATTCCGGCTTGTCAAGATCTTTGACCGCCTCCGTGGTCTAGTGGTAACAAACGTTGCCGTGAACTCGGGAGGTCGTGGGTTCGATTCCCACCGGGGGCAAGTTGTACATTGTATAATTTGTCTCGGTCTGGGTGTTTATATGGATAATATGTATATATTTACAAACAAAAAAAAGTATAATATGTAGTTTATCAACCATCTAGTTTCCGTAACACAAGCCTCGTAGCTTACCACGGAAATTAGATTGCGCTGTGTGACCTGTCTGGAAATATTGATTTATTATTATTTATTTATCACACTTTGTTTGAAGGACTCCAGGTTATAGGAGGTTATAGAAGAGGCTGAAAGAGCATTCCACATATTTCTTGTGTAACAGATGTATGAGTCTCCAAATGTATATGTTGTTGGTGAGTACGGCATGTGGGTACATATTTTGACCCGTGTGTATCACTTAACTGCGCCGAACTAAACTAATTCCTTAACAATTATTTAGGCGAATTATACGATTAAGTGTGCAAGGTGTCATAATATAGAAATGCATAGAATTAGTTTTTTTTTTACTTTTCAATTCTATACACTACAAGAATTGGCCTCTTGATATGTGATTTAGTACACTGCTGCTACAATTAGATACATTCAAACAGAATAAGAAATTAGACGCATCCAATAATAACGTCGACTGTACAGTATCTAAAGTTCGTAGCTCATTTACACTGTACTGCTCCCACAGTTAAGGAATCATATTCCATTAAAATTCTGCAACAACGAATTGGCTGCCACTTGAACTTAGCACGATATTCAGAGTGGTGATCGTCCATCTTGTTGAGCAATATCTCTGAAAGATCAATGCTATCTTTAAATTTTTGACCTTTTTGAATTTGCCAAGTCTGTCGGGGCGGGGAGGTATCTACCGTTAGTGCCGATAAAACCAGTAAAATGTATCCACACTTTTCGGGATCAGGCTCGAGTTGCCGTCATGACCAGTCAAGCCGGCATAGTGTTAGGGACTGAAGTCAGTCATGAGTGTCTGATTACATTCATATCCACCTGATGGTAAGGCGCTAGGTCACATGTCGTGCTAGTAATAAAAAATAAAAATGCTTTCAACTCTTTGAAATTAGTAGCAAGTATTGCGTACTCGTATATTCATCAACTATAATAATAATAATAAATATATAAATTTCCAGACAAGTCACACAGCGCCATCTAGTTTCCGTGGTAAGCTACGAATTAAATTATACAAAACGAATTATTGAACTATCATGTGTAGAACTGGAGCAGTACATTGTGATTAATATCTATAGACCACCATCTGCAAACTACGATTCATTTGAAAAAGCGATGGAAGACGTTCTGGAAAGGATTTCTAAATGTAAAAAAAACATTATTATCTGTGGTGATTTTAATGTTGACCTGTTAGTAAACTCTCCGACTTCAACTAGGTTAATTTGTTTATTTAAATCGGCTAATATGAATAACGTATTCCTAGCGCCTACGAGAATAACAACCAGTACAGCAACCTGTATTGATAATATTTTCAGTGATTGTGAACCAATCGAAAGCAACATATTTAATAAATTAAGCTCCGATCATTTTGGTATTGACGCTAGTTTTAATGGTACTTTAAGTAAGGAATGTACACCAATATTAGTAAGACCTTTTACTATAAAACGCCTAAATAAATTTAGAAGTAACATAGTAGCTAAAATGTCACTCTTGCTATTTCCAAATAATGACCCTAATAATCTATATACAACATTATTTAATTTTATAAGAGCAGAATTTGACAATGTTTTTACAACTTTAGTCTGCAAAAATGACGGTAAAAGAAAATTTTGCGATTGGGCCACACCAGGTCTACATGTGAGTAGAAGAAAACTTTACGAACTTTATGACATAAAAAAATGTTTATATAACCCAGATTTTCTAAATTATGTAAAAAAATATTCAAAAATATTTAAAAAAGTATGTTCTATAGCTAAAATAAATTTTCTAAGTAACAAAATAAAAAATTCACAAAATGTAATTAAAACTACTTGGAAAATCATAAATAGCGAAACTGGAAAATTAAGGCAAACATGTCAGGACTATAAATTAAACATTGATAACAAATTAGTTCAATCAGATTTCGAAGTGGCAGAAGCCTTTGAACATTTTTTTGCGAAAGTTCCAATTGAAACAACAAAAAATCTAAATTCATCACCAGCCTTAGCTTTTTCCCTTTTAAAATCCAATGTTAGTCAGTGCGCTAATCATTTTGAGTTTAGCTATGTGGATGGAGCTACAATATGCACAACATTTAAATCTATTAATCTTAAGAAGACAGAAGATCTATGGGGTATTTCTGTAGTTTTATTAAATTCAATAATTAGTATTATTGCACCTTACCTCGCTCAAATTTTTAATCTCTGTATTGACAACGGTACGTTTCCTGATTTGTTGAAATACAGTAAAATCATACCTCTTTTTAAATCAGGTAACAGTAGTGAACCCAATAATTATAGGCCGATATCAATATTACCAGCATGTAGTAAAATTTTCGAAAAATTAATTTTAAGTCAAATGTCAGAACACTTTTTAAAACATAATTTATTACACCCTAAACAATTTGGGTTTACTAAAGGTCGCTCTACATGTGATGCTGGTAATAGTCTGGTGCGACATATCTTCGAGGCTTGGGAGGGTTCGCAGAATGCTATTGGAGTATTTTGCGACCTATCAAAGGCTTTTGATTGTGTTTCACATAGTATATTGCTACGGAAGCTGGAGCACTATGGCTTAAAAAACAAAGCTGTCAAGCTAATACAGTCCTATCTTAGTGACAGAGTTCAAAGGGTCATGATTAACAGGAAGACCTCTTGCGGAGCTCCTGTAGTTATGGGAGTCCCGCAAGGATCAATACTAGGTCCTTTCTTGTTTCTTGTGTACGTTAATGACTTACCTCACATTGTACAAAATAAAAGTGAGATAGTTTTATTTGCTGATGATACATCACTAATTTTTAGAGTTGACAGAAATAAAAAATGTTATGACGATATTAATAGTATTCTATCTGAGGTCTCGAATTGGTTTACAGCTAACAACTTGCTTCTTAATGCGAAAAAAACCAAGTGCATTAAGTTTTGTTTACCAAATGTAAAACAAGTTCATACAGAACTCATTTTAAATAATGAAGTTTTAGAACTTACAGATTCTTCTGTTTTTCTAGGAATTACTGTAGATTCTAAGTTGCAATGGGGTCCACATATATTGAAACTTTCAAAAAAATTGAGTTCTGCAACATACGCAGTTAAAAAGATTCGACAGTTAACTGATGTGGAGACGGCTAGAACTGTATATTTTAGTTACTTTCATAGCCTGCTTTCTTATGGAATACTTCTTTGGGGTAATGCCGCGGATATTAAGTCCATTTTCGTGATCCAGAAAAGAGCAGTTCGTGCAATATATAATTTAAATTGTCGTACATCTCTGCGCAAAAAGTTTAAAGAAATTAACATACTCACTGTAGCCTCACAATATATTTATGAAAACATTTTATATGTCCGTAAAAATTTGCATCTATTTCCTAAAAATAGCGACCTACATACACGCAATACAAGGAACAAAAACAAATTATTTACATCAGCTTCCAGGCTTAGCAAAGTGAATCGTTCGTTTGTAATACAATGTAAAAAGTATTTTAATAAACTACCAGACAGTGTTATGGTTTTGCCCATTAATACATTTAAAAATCACATTAAAAATAAATTAATGCAAAAAGGCTACTATACTGTTAATGACTATATGAACGATAAAAAAGCTTGGGTATAAAATTATAGCATTTTAATACGTCTCGTAGTTTGACAATGCCTCTGTACGGCAGCTAATAAGTATTATAATGCATTTATTACACAATTTGTATTTAGTTATAGTCTAGTTTAGTATGACAATGCCTTTATACAGCAGCTATAATTTTAAGTTACCTTCTTATTTTTTTTTTCTTTTTTTTTCTTAATAATTGTTTGTTCTAGCTTATAGTATGACAATGCCTCTGTACAGCAGCTATTATCTTAACTGACATTTACATTTATATTTTTATTTTTATAATTGTGTCTGTCTTAGCTTATAGTATGACAATGCCTATATACAGCAGCTATTATCTTAACTGACATTGACATTTATATTCTTATAATTGTGTCTGTCTTAGCTTATAGTGTGACAATGCCTATCTACAGCAGCTATAATGTTAAGCGTTATTCTTTATTTATAATTGTGTTATTTTATTGTTTCTCTTTCCAAATGATGGTTATCATGTACTGCTCCAGATTCACCAATATGTACTATAAAATTATATCGTTTTATATATATCAATATTGTAAAAATTGACGTGTAAAAGTGCAGAATACATATCTTTTTGTCCTATGCCTACTTGCAAAAATAAACGAATTGAATTGAATTGAATTGAACAACTTGCCCTCGGTGGGAATCGAACCCACGACCTCCCGAGTACACGGCAACGTTTGTTACCACCAGACCACGGAGGCGGTCAACTGTATGGTAAGTTTTGTTTATTAAGACATTTTTTATTCAAGACTTGAGGCTGTTAATGTTAAGTTACTGATTATTATATAAAGACGTACAATTAGCATACAATTTTGAAAACTCACAATAAAGACTCAGTAGTATAATAAATTGTATAGTAATTTTCAATTTACATTAATCGTTTCGACCATGAATCACTTTTATTGGACCACTGACGATTCTCTGCGGAATAAAGAAGATTTATTCTGACAGAAACATCAATATAGCTCCAATGAAAGTTGGCTACACATACCAAATCATTACTATATGCCGTCTATTTTTTTCCTATTTAATTTAGAGTTTTTTGATACTAGGTTTATAGTTAAGCACAAAAATTTTATTAGTTTTATAATACGCACACACACGCACACACAATACGTGTGTTAACCCTTTCAGCACGACAAAAATAATTTGAATATTAAAAGTTTTATTCATAACTTTAAGGTCTTAAGGTCTAAAATATCTCGTAAAAATAGTGAAAAAAATCCATGATATAAATTGCATATTCTTTTTCTGATATGCACCATCGTGCGTTGGGTTAGGTATATAAGGAAATAAAAACCACTTTTGTATGTTTTTTTCTTTGCCTAGGACTAGCCTAACAATGTAATAAAGATAATAACTAAGTAGCTAGATGCTTTCGGAGCGGCAAAACAGAATTTGGAGACAGCTAGATTTTTTTGTTGTTTACGCACGCTTAATACTGTCCGTGCTGAAATAACGCACGCTTGGTATTGTCCGTGCTGAAAGGGTTAATAGGTGGTATGCGGACTGATGGTGGTAATTTGCCCTGTCTGTCGGGGCGGGGAAGTATCCACTGTTCGTGCCGATAAACCCTGTAAAGTGTATCCACACGTTTCGGATCAGGCTCGAATTGCCGTCATGCCAAGTGAAGCCGAAATAATATTAGGGACTGATGTCAGTCATAAGTGACTGAATCCAGTTGCTAACATTCATGGACCTTGCACGCCACTTACTATCAGGTGGGCGCAAGGTCACATTCCGAGAAAGTATTTTTAAAAAAATCATACATTCACAAACACACTAAACACATGTTAACCTTCTGTATTTTTATATTATTAAGTTAAGTTCGCAAAAAATAAATACAAAATAAATAAACATTTAATTTATAATTTAGATATAAGTACCTACATAGTTTTAATCTAAATGTTATAAGAGTATTATTATTTGGCTTATATTTAATTAAAATAAATAATAAACATTAATATGAATTAAATAAGCTAAAATCGTTTAAAATACATTTTAAACAAATTAATAAACCTAATTAATATAAAATCTAAATACTTACAAATATCTTGTGTATAATCTCTACATGTCATCGAATCCAGGAGAAGATGAACCCAATGTTCCGAGGACTCCGGCGACGTTACCTCGTTGGATGGCAACACTGATCCTCTGAATAAGATATTCCCTACTCAAAGGATCACCTGTTGACGCTCGGATGGCAATGCTTACCTATGTCGCGTATTAACGATTCAGCGTCCTCAGACCAAGGGCCCATCGTCTCTACGGCAAACGGCACAAGGCACAAAATGGTAACGATTTGCTAACTCTATGTACTTATTACGTTTGCCGTAAAATACAAAATTGTAAATACTTGTTCGTAAATGAAATCGTTCTTAACCGATAAATAATAATATTAAACAGAAAAATTGTATATTTAAATATATATATAAAAGCATATTTAGCTTATACAGAAGCGGATTCACAATTAGCCAACTTTACTATAGGCCAATCATGACAAGTGGCAAGCTCGTCGATGTCTCCAGCGTACCAAACTCGAGAAATATCATAAATAAATTAAATATTAATTAAATGTATTTATTTACACTAATACATATTTTTGTGTCCTGACCAGGAATCGAACCCGGATAATGCCGACTGAAAAAAAAAATGGTTGTCGAAAATTCGAATATTCTTCGACTACTATTCGAATCATTTGGAATACTTGGAAAATAAAAAACCACATCGACAAGCTTGCCACTTGTCATGATTGTCCACGACCACCCCGAAAGGAAAACGGTCGTGATGATACTTTACTTTTTTTAAACATTTTTTTTTTTCGAATATTTGCAAGCCCTTGTTGTGACGTAACCAGTTGCCTATATATGTGAATGTATGTCATAAAGAAAACTTAGAAGGGCCAAAGAAGCACTTAAAAATCCATTCAATTAAGATTTTAAATTGATTTATGCAGTATGATATTAATAAGAAAACTGCTATAAATCTTCAAATAATTAAAATATTAAATCACCCTATTCACGGTGGCATAAAATTCAACATTCAAAACGGGAGGGCGGAAGTATTATATATTTTTTTTATTAATGAGAAATTATTCAATTGAATATCTTTTAGACTTAAACAAACATATTTAAATATTGAATTTGTAACATGTCGTCTCTGAACTGGAAACTAAACTTTTTAACTGTAGTAGGGTGAATGATGCCGCGTCTGAAAATCGCGATATCCATCGTGATAAATACCGAAAGGCTGGGTAGTATTATTATTTGATCTCGCCCACAGCCGAGAAACGAAATAGAGAGAAGGTAGAATAATTGAATAGGTGGTAGGCAGACTGATAGTGGTAATTTGTCCAGTCTGCTGGGGCGGGTAAGTATCCACCGTTCGTGCTGATAATTCCATTAAAGTGTATCCACACATTTCGGGATCAGACTCGAATTGCCGTCATGCAAAGTCAAGCCGGCATAGTGCTAGGGACTGATGCCAGTCATGAGTGTGGCGGCACATAGAACGGTATCTTCACCACAAGGGTCACGGGTTCGATGACAATGTGGTGGTTGTACCATACATACACAAAAATACATTAAAACACATAAAAACATAAAAAATCTGGGAAGTAGTGGGGATACCACACTGATAGGTAGATCAGTGTGGTATCCCCACTACTTCTCAGGTCGTCGACTTAGCCCACACAATAGTGGGTCGGTCCCGTATGGTACCCACATCGTCATCGAACCCCAGACCCTTGTGGTGAAGATACCGTTCTATGTGCCGCCACATGAGTGTCTGATTCCAGTTGCTAACATCTCGCTATCCACTTACCATCAGGTGGGTGCAAGGTCACATATCGTGCTAGTATATATATATATATATAGAGAGAGAGAGAATTACGTAAACCATCGTTCGCGCGATCGTCGACCTCTCGCTACCTACTTGATTAGGGTCAGTATGAGTGACGATATTTTTAGGAAAACTTCTCTGCGCCGTAACTTAAGATTTTATTACTGAATAATTAAAAAAAAAACGTAGTTGTTTACTTTTATTCTAGATTATAATATAAAAATATTTGCTCTTTAATAAATTCCACGCTGTATATATAATTAATTAACTATTTAAGTATCTACGTATCAATATGTAATTTATTTTTATTTAATATTATTTGAATGCATCCTGCAATCGTCTATCACACTTCTTACAACAATCTTTGGGATTAGCTGTAATAAAATACCTTTAAGGCATTAAGGTTTTTTATTCGCCCAATTATAAAATAAATAAATAAAGTTAAAAGTAAATAAATAAATAAAATACATACACTGATTGTTTAAATAAAGCAGTCGCGCGTAAACTAGATTCGTCCCTCTAGCTCGCATGATATTATTGAAAAAAAGAAATAGCAAGAAAGAAAAAAGTATGAGTAACGGTGTATCGTGTAGTGGACATCTTTCCCCTGACCGGTACTTACGGTACGTGACCTGTACCTACTTTACTTCATGAAAAATGGTTACAAACAAACAAATATCAGAGTTATTGTATTAAACTAGACGCGGTGGTGGCTCGGTTGTAAGAACGCTTACCTTAAATCCTACAAAGGTCGGTTCAAACCCCCCCCCCCCTCCACCCGGCATGTACCAATGAGAAATACAACACCACCGTTCCCGTGCCTCGGAGAGCACGTTAAGCCGTCGGTCCCGGTTCCACTAATACCAAGTTATGGAGTCGTTAATTAATTGTCATTAAAAAATTACATAATATCCTCGACAAACCGTCGGGGCAACGTGGCGTGTGTAGGCCAAATTCTCCAGTTCTGAAAGGCCTATCTCCAGTGGAGGTCTAGGACGCTGTGTTCTAGGGGCTGTAATCAATGAAATAAAATTAAACTTAGAGAGCGAGAAGAAGGATTGCTTTACGATATTTATTTTAACATAGCTGTCGAAGATCAAAATACCCTGACCCTATTACATTTAAGTTAGTATTCAATCTACATGTAGATCAGCCCTAATGACGGTTGTAAGCCTAAATAATTAAAGACGACAAACTATCACTAGATAAGTGTCACTATATTTCATACAAAATATTACCTTGTTTGCTTATATAGGAATTCCATTATTACCTAAAATTTTGACCTTTTTCATATACTGCCTCTGAAGTAAATGATTTTTCAAATTCATATTCAAACATTGTATTGCATGTCACAAAATAGTAAAACTACATATATGACAGGGGCGTAGCAAATAATAACATTATAATTAAAAATATATAACAATTTCAAACCATCAAACATCTCAAACCATATTACAACACAAGAAAAGAAAAAAACAACAGGAATTTGGAGAAGGATCGAAAATAATAACTACTGCATATACGTTAGAGTTTATCTTGCATGAATTCATTTAATGTGTAGTAACATTTTTTTAATTATATCGTCATGATCGTAGAACAGTGTCGGATTTAAAAAAAATACCCATAATTTTGCATTATTTCGATAGCAAATAATAGGAATTATTATAACTTGGTTAAAAAAAATCTGATTTTATATATAGTTTTATATTGTTTGTGGTTTATAATTTATAGTGCAAATGTTAGAAAGTGTTCCAAAATGAAATCTAGAAGTTTTGCACTTATTATGAGACTAGTATTAAGTGACAAAAAAAAGAGTTGAAATAACTTTGAATGGCCGCCATGAAAATTTTTAATATAGCAGATCCGTCACTGTTCTACGATCATGACGATATATCCTTTAGATTATTTACAACAGTATTATGGTAAGCTTCTTGTTTAATAGATTCTGGCAATTTATTGTATATACTTGCGGATGTAGCATAGGGACCTCTGCTGTGTATTTTTAAATTTGATTTTGTTAAGAGTAACCTATTTTAGAAACGAGATTCATACCGACGTGGCTTGTATGAACATTAAGAATAAAATTTTCGTCCCTCTCGTTCGCACATTCGATCAAAATCAAAGAATGTAAGAAAGTTTTGAGAAAGTTGATAGATTACATTTCTCTACTTTTGAAAAATTTAATCTTATTAGAATTGAAAAATCGTTAGATTCCTGGTCAATACACAAAAAATAATAATTTATTATTGTAATTTTTTGGATCTGGTACGTTAGAGACATCGACGAGCTTGCCACTTCTCATGATCATATAGTAAAGGTGGTTAAATGTGTACTCGCTCCTTACAAAATCGTGGTTTCTGACCAATCCACAAGAAATATAGTCGTGATGATACTTTACTTTTTTATGTGCATTTATGTTTCTTGAAAATATGATTGCGTACGTTTAGCATTAGCGAAAAGACGGTTGAGAATAAAAGGTAAAATATTGTTTTTTAGACGATAGAGAGCATTTTGTCTTCATTATTTTAGTCAAGTGTCAAGCTAGAATCAAGAAAAAATATTTATTCGTTTTACCAGGATTAAAATCCGGTAACTCACCGCCTAAGGACCGGTTGCACTATCTGATTTGACTAATATATTATTTATATCAACTAAAATGTAACGGAGACTGCACCCCTAAGATACAGCATAATAGTGTGGGGAGCAGAGTTCTGTATCTTTTGCTAGATTTGTTTATTTACTGTACCAATATTTAATCGTTTTTTTTTTTTTTTTTAAACAGCACATCATTTGACCTTGCGCCCACCTGATAGTGGCGGGCAAGGTCTATCAATGTTATCAACTGGAATCATACATTCATTACTGACATCAGTCTGTATACCAGCTTAACTGGGCATGACGGCAATTCGAGCCTGATTCCGAAATGTGTGGATACACTTTATTGGGTTTGTGGATACTTCCCCTCCCTGGCAGATTGGGTAAATTACCACCATCAGTGCCGCCTGCCACCTATTTGTTGTTCTCGTTGAAATTATGTGCCATTTGCAATTATGTAATACTGCCTCTGTGGTCTAGCGGTTTTGATTCCTGGTCGGGACAGAAAAATATTTATTAATGTAAATAAAAATACATTTAATTAATATTTAATTTATTTGTGATATTTCTCGAGTTTGGTACGCTGGAGACATCGACGAGCTTGCCACTTGTCATGATTGGCCTATAGTAAAGTTGGCTAAATGTGAATCCGATTATTCATAAGCTTGATTTCTGACTACCCCGAAAGGGAAACGGTCGTGATGATACTTTTACTCTATGATACTGACAACACCGCTTGAAACAAAACTTACAACTCAATTTACTTTTGCTTCAATAAACGATTACTATACGAGAGGGTCAAAAAGTAGCTTTCAAAAAGAAGGTCAGAAAATGTATAAATAAAGTATGTTTCCTTTACTTAGGCCTAACATAGTTAGTTGGGTAATAACCGATATTGCCATATCTAACTTTACTAATCTTCCCTTCAAGACGGATATTAGCTTTATTGTTTATCAACTTGCTGATTTGAGGTTATAGTTGCTATAACATTTATAGGATGGGTAGAGAGGGTTACTTGATCTAATGTAATAGTTTGATGTATCAAGGGTCGTACATACGTATTACATATACGTTAAGCCATCGGTCCCGGTTCTACTAATACCAACTTGTCGAATCGTTAATAAATTGTCATTAAAAATTGACATCATATCCTCGCCAAGCCGCATAGCCAACGTGGCGAGTGTAGGTCAAATTCTCTAGATATATGTTCTGGAAGGCCCATCTCCAGCAGTGGAGGTCTAGGACGCTGTGTTCTGGCTGTAATGATAATGATGATATATATATATATTTGAATTTGGAACCTGTCATTCTCATATGAATATTCATAGTGTTTTCTCATCCTTAACATGTCACTGTAAGCGATTTTTTTTACTTTATTTTCTGTAACAGGCGTTCGGGTACTTTGTGTTTTTGATGACGTCGAATAACCAAAGACAACAACGCAGGTTTACAAACAATATAAAAGAATTACAATATTAAATAAACTATATTACAACAAAATCTAACCTAAAATAATAATAATAATACATAGACAATAAAAATTAAATACTTACAAAAAAAATAGCTCCTCCAAATCGCTGTCTTGTGGCATGGTGCCCAATACACTAACAGCATTTCCCCTTTGAATGATGATACTTAATTTTTGGGAGAAAAAACTGCCAGCCCTATTGTCACCAGAGACGTCAATGAGCCTTGAAACAACTTCTTTATAAAATCCCCACGGGCCCATCGTTTCTACAGCAAACGTCGAAAAAAAGTAACTATTGCAAATAGTTTCATATTTTCGACGCTTGCTGATCTGCGCTTGTTCCGCTGCAACACCAGCTCTAACAAAAGTTCCTTGAAGGTGAGAAGGGGCTAGGGAATCCCAACAGGTAAAATCCCATACCACTGATTGACCCAATCTCCAAGGAACCAATGTCATTCCGTCTGGACGCTTGCCATCGTCTCGACTCAGACCGGTTGGTTCTAAAATAAATGGGATCGAGACAACTGCGACCCGCACTTTCGGAACACGACAGCCCGTGGTGACCAAGCTCAGCGACGCGGGTTTCACAGCGAATTGTCCGTGGTCAAAAATATTGTCAATTTTTGCAGGATTCCTTTCTTTCCTATTTCATATTACCATATCGTCGTGGTTTGTCTTATTTTTCTATTGTAAATATTTCTTATAACGTTTAGCTTGATTGTTATAGTAAAACGTATCATCACGACCGTTTCCCTTTCGGGGTTGTCAGAAACCACACTTATAAATAAACGGATTCACATTTAGCCAACTTTACAATCATGACAAGTGATAAGCTCGTCGATATCTCCAGCGTACCAAACTCGATAAATATCACAAATAAATAAAATATTAATTAAATGTATTTAATTACATTAATAAACATCAAACCCTCCCGGCATGTACCAATGAGAAATACACTTTTCTTAAGTACATTTGTCATAGATTTACAACACCACCGTTCCCGTGCCTCGGAGAGCACGTTAAGCCGTCGGTCCCGGTTCCACTAATACCAACTTGTGGAATCGTTAATAAATTGTCAAAAAATCGACATCAAATCCTCGCCGAGCCGTCTGGCCAGCGTGGCGAGTGAAGGCCAAATTCTTCAGATATATATTCTGGAAGGCCCATCTCCAGCAGTGGAGGTCTAGGACGCTGTGTTCTAGGGGCTATAATGATGAATGATGATGAATAAACATTTTTGTGTCCTGACCAGAAATCGAACCCGGTACCCGAGTCTTAATACACGGATTAAACCGCTAGACCACGGAGGCAGTTATATATAGTTATATAACAATAATTATATATAGTAAAAAAATAATATAATAAAATCAAATCAAAATTCAACAAAAATAAAATCAATTAAATAATAGAGTTAATACAAAACAATAATTATTAGAATAAAAAGTGAGTAAGTATATAAATAAATACAATCTCCAACCACCATCATTCATTCCCTACCAGCGACCTTCTACAAGTCATCCGTCCATCTGGCAGAGGAAACCATCCCACTCTGCGTCTACCAGTACGTGGTCTCCACTCCAAAACCCGTCTACTCCATCGTTCATTCATTATGCGACCGACGTGTCCGTATATATCCCTAATGACAAATATAAAGCCTATTACAAAATTTTAGCACTCATAACTCATGCCCCTACTTACGTACTTCATAAATTTGAACTTCATAAACTTAATAGCTAGTTTTATTTTTAAAAGCAGTCGTAAATTAGACGGGCGTGTGGCAAATTAATGTAACTAATAACGTTATCTCGGTGCATAGATATTTCCATTAATCTCGGTACGCCGAACTGGTCGGCTATTTTTACCTAAGTAAAATTAATCGTTTTTCAAGCTTAAAACAGATGCAAGTTTCGTTAAATAAACGTGTATACAGCGTGTTTTGTTTTTGCTTTGGCACTAACTGTCGTTCCCGTTATGCATAGCTAAATATTATTTATTACAACGGAATAAAATAAAATTACAAATTAGGTACTTAAATAATAAAAATTCAAATACAAAATATTTTAATTTTCATTCATTACAGCCCCTAGAACACAGTGTCCTAGACCTCCACTGCTGGAGATGGGCCTTCCAGAACATACATCTGGAGAATTTGGCCTACACTCGCCACGCTGGCCAGACGGCTTTAATGTTCATATATAAACATAGATAGGTAAACCGTGTCCGCGATGTATGGTGGCATGAACGCTGGCTACATTTCGTTGCTGAATCGCTATGCTGATTCTCTGAGCGAAGAAAACACGAGTCCTCTTGTCACCAGAGCAGACAATGACTCGCACTCCCGCTCCCTTCGTTCTACTCACAACAATCAACTCTCAATTCCTCTTAACTCTTCCAGCGAACATTCAAATTTTTTTACTGTTTCTGCAGCTCGCCAATGGACCAGGCTACCTTTGTCAATCACACAGGCTCCGTCTTTAAATATATTCAAACTATCTAGCAGTGGAGATACACTAGCCAGAATCTATTAAACAAGAAGCTAACCATAACCGCTCGGTGTTGTGTACCGCAAATACATTCGTGGATTTGCTTCACGCAGCACCAACGATGTTCCTGGGCCCCGCGCAGCACCTACTCCCTCTGCACCACCCCCAGCAGGGACGCCGGCACCGTCCACTGAAGCTTCCAGTACTCCTCAGAAGGTGGTCACAGTACCTGATGGGTACTTCTATGACCACAAGAAGATGAAGATACGGAAGCTTTAGACTAATTAATTTTAATGTTATTGTTATATGTATTTTAGTTGTAAGGTATTTATCTATGGGCCATCTGTTGCCTGAAAATAAACGAATTATTATTATTATTATAATACTTTTGTAAATAATCTAAAGGAAAAAAATTACTACACATTAAATGAATTGATGCAAGATAAACTCTAACGTATATGCAGTAGTTATTATTTTCGATCCTTCTCCTGAGACTGATGGTGATGATGACGATATAAGAGAACATTTAGGTAAAGTCAGATGTACCTAGTCTTGCCATAAATATTGTTAACACATAGCTAACACCTCACCAAACCATCGCTGAGGCCGGATAATACACTCGCTGTTCCCTACTGACTAATTGAGAACCTTCTTTAGAGCTATGAGCATAGGTTAGAATATTCTTAATTTTAAATTTAACAGTAAATATTGTATTTCTGCATTGAGAGAAAAACAACCAGATTTTAGGTTGATTCAATCAATTTTAAATAGCGCCTACCTGCTCTTTGGTTGAAACTACAAGTTAGATCTTGTAAAATGTACTTTGTTGATTCTACAAGCTACATAACATGTTATTTCTACGTTACGCCAGGTTGAATATATGATAAGTTTTCCGATTGTTTTTACAAGTTTTATGACTAGTTTGTTGAATCTACATTTGCTTGTTATTTTGTCTTGTTACGTTACAGTACGTGCTTGTTCTATCAACATGTAGCTTGTTACCTTGTTGAATCTGAATTAACGCCTTGTTCTATTTATAGTTAATTTAGAGCTTTATATTCTGTCCGTTATATTTAATTTATTTGTGATATTTCTCGAGTTTGGTACGCTGGAGACATCGACGAGCTTACCACTTGTCATGATTGGCCTATAGTAAAGTTTGGCTAAATGTGAATCCGCTTCTTTATAAGCGTGGTTTCTAACCACCCCGAAAGGGAAACGGTCGTGATGATACTTTACTTTTACTTTACAATATTACATAGTTAAAAATAAAATCTAAATTATAACCGTAAGATGGCCGTAGTTAACATTAAAAAAGTAACAATATTACATTACAATACAGAAAAAATAAATGCACTCTGTATGTTAGTCTGAACCGAAATAGATACCAAATTAGTGGAATTGCCCAATTGCTCTCGCGGCAGGATTTTAAAAATAACTCCACTTTTCATGATCAGAGTATAATTTATGTAGTAACTTCGCTTACAGGAAGGAAATTACTGCGCTACCAACTTTGACAGTGACGTTGACATAAATTAAAGTAATTTTGGATGTTTTTTATTTTGCTCTACGCATGTATGTTATTTTTATACAAAATATCACCATGGCAAGCTTACATTGAAATTAAAAATTGGCATTTGACATCATTGCAAATGGCACATATTTTTAACGAAAACAACAAATAGGTAGTAGGCGGACTAATGGTGGTAATTTTCCCAGTCTGCTGGGGCGGGGAAGTATCCATCGTTCGTGCCAATAAATCCTGTAATTTTTATTCAAGCGTTTCGGGATCAGGCTCGAATTGCCGTCATGCCCAGTCAAGCCGTAGTGTTAGGGACTGGTGTCAGTCATGAGTGTCTGATTCCAGTTGCTAACATTATAGTCACATGCCGTTCTGAGTATAAAAAAAAACATACCTCTTTCGCGGTAGTAGGAAACCACGCTTTTTAAGCGTATAAATATTTAGCCAACTTTACTATAGGCCAATCATGATAAGTGGCAAACTCGTCGATGTCTCTAGCGTAACAAACTCGAGTAATATTTATTTATTTATTTAAAAACTTTTTGCACTATGTACAAAGGCGGACCTAATGCCGCTAGACATTCTTACTCGGTCAACCTTAGGGACATTACGAACATGGTATGTGGGAGGTAGGTGCAAATATTTAGACAGGAAAATAGATAATTAAAATTCTACTAAATCTAAATCTAATACTAATATAATACATACATATATATAATAAATAAAATGAAATGAAAAACCTTTATTGAACAACATAAACACAATATACATGAATGAAACATTAATTTAGCAAATAACAGTACAGCAACAATTATATGTGTAAAACAAAATATGAAGTACTAAGACCCCTAAACTAAAACCTAAACTACAGGGGTCAGTCAATAATATGATGTGAGAAAGTTGCATGGAATTTAATGTAGTCGCTGGGTGTCATCCACTGCAGTATCTATCCTGCCAACAATTTTTATATTATGCAAACCAAGTATGAAAGTAAGATAAGAAATGATATGATAAAATAAGATATGATATGACATGATATATGATGTGATATTATAAGATATGATATAATTAATAGATATGATATTATACTAGGTAAATAAGTTCATTGCAAAATATATTTTATTTTATGAAAGTTGATGTAATGTAATTTAAAATTAGTCTTTTATTAGACACTACAGTAATATTAATATAGTAAATTCAAATAAATAATAATACATACATACAATATACATACAGTTGTTAGAAACTATTCGAGAAGTGTGTGAAGATCATTCTTTTAAACAGCATATCATAAATCAATAAAATAAATTATTATGTCCAGACTAGGAATCAAACCCAGTACCTCCGCTTCTTAATCCACAGACTTTATAGCTAGACCACGGGGCAGTGACATAAAATACAGATAAAAGTGTTGAAAACATGTAATTTTTAATGCAAACGGTATTGTTTGTGAAGTTGAAGATAAATTACGTTATTACCAACACTTTTGTAGAAC
Source organism: Tinea semifulvella (assembly GCA_910589645.1). NCBI lineage: Eukaryota > Metazoa > Arthropoda > Insecta > Lepidoptera > Tineidae > Tinea > Tinea semifulvella. The sequence continues at coordinate 10,927,092 of OU342592.1, read as the reverse complement.
GTCGGATTTCCAGGAATTAATACAATGCTTGTTACTCGTAAATTGTATTGAATTAAAATACATTATTTTGTTCGCTAAATCGACTTATACATAAGGAACAGCAAATAAAATTGACTACGCGGAGGACGAGTGCTTTACTAGCAGCCACGACTCAGAGTTAGTTGTAAAGACACATAAGTATAGTAACTAATTGGGATAAAAAAAACTCGACTGCTTATAAAATGATCTTTGATTAAAAACTAAAAAGAAATACATAATAAATCAATAAACCATAAAACAAATAATAAATTCTAATGCGAAACATTTCATTAATTCATTTACGCAGTCGGGTTTTTCTTTTTTTTTACTTTTTAGTACCTATCGCTGTCTGTTATAAGATGGTAAAATTATAGTTGTAGATAGAAAACATTGAAAATTTAATTGAGAATGGTTCCTAATCAACTTTAAGTCGTTATAGATCATAAATTGTCACTTATAATGAAAAATGAAAAGAGAAACCTCAATATGTTTTTCAAATACCTATTCGATAATACCTAACTCAATATAGTTCGTCCCCTTTAATTTTTTTTTCCACAATATGGCGTCTGGTTGTCGTCTTACTAAAATTGTATTATTATCATATCTTCAGTGACAGTCGCATGATTAAGACGAATCGATTGACGTGGGAATGATCTAAATTGGCCCACGCGTTTAGTCTCCAGTGTGTCACAAAGGAAAAAATATAGGCTGATAAACATAACCCTTCCTTGCATCGCGCTGTCGGGTAAAAAAAATGGCAACTCTTGCGAAAAGTAAACATCACCCTTGTGTCATCCGAACACTAGCGCCGCCAGGTAGATGTTAGGGTCCTAAAAGTACCATACTAACTATGTAGATGTAGTGCATAATGGTTTTCCATCGTACTTTATCGTAAAAGTTCGTATTTATCGTGGTCTCTCAATTAGCAACACATTTATAGACATGACACCGCATCTTGTCTGGGCTGGCTCTTTCTTCGCCCAGAGAATCAGTATTGCAATTTAGCGGGGAAATGCAGCCAGCGTTCTTACCACCATTCCACGCGGACGGGACTTATATCCCTATCCTTAATAATAATATTAATTTGTGATGTGACATCCAGCCATAAGAAACCTGGGGCCGCTGCAGAATCAGCCGTACGCCTTAAGCGCAACAAGTACGCGGAGATCATCACCAATCACCATTTCATTACATTTGCAGTTGAAACGATGGGCCCGTGGTCCGAGGAGGCTCTTGTGTTCTCCCGCGAGCTTGGTGAGAAACTCCACTTGGCGACGGGTGACCCTTTGAGTAGAGATATCTTGTTCAAAGGATCAGCCTCGCTGTTCAACGGGGGAACGCAGCGAGTGTCCTCGGCACACTACGCCCATCGAATAGTCGTAATTTTATTTATTAATTTTTAATTAGTTTTTATTATTTAGTTCTTAATTTATTTTATTTTTTAGTCTTTGTACTTTACTCCGAATACACATATCCAATATTAATTTTATTTTATATGTTATAATATTTTTTTCGAATAAATGTATATCTATTATATAGCAACATAAGAGTGGTGTAAAAACTCACAAAAAAAATATAAAGTAAAGATTTGTAGTCACAGTACTTAAAAGATCATCACAGGTGACATTTTTCTCATTTTTTTTTTAATGTCAATAATTTTAAAAGTACTTAACTTGGATTATAACACCCTGTATATAACCTTTTTTATTTCAAATAGAGTTTCTACTAATGACATCTGAAGCCTAACTAAATTATTTGCTCTATTGACAATTACACGCGGTAAAGCGACTATTAAGTTGTATAAAATGACCGGGTATTATATAAGGACAAAGGTTTGTTGACATAAAGCCGTATCTGCAAAACCAAATAAATATTCATTGGCCTATACATACTCGTTCGTGAAATATACTAACCATTATTTAAATAGTCATGAATATATTTGTACAACATTCTGATTAAAATAAGGTCAGGTCGATTCCTTAGGGAATAAAATAAAACATAACTTGACATCAGAGACAATAAATATATTTATTTATTTTCACAGCACAATACAAATATAAAGGTTAATATATAAGTGAGTCTATACATTGGCCAAATTAAGATTGACAAATTAAAATTGTCGAAGAAATAGAAAAAATATCAGAATAGATAACCAAAATATAGAGACAATAAAACAATATTTAAAAAAAATAAAAAAATACCTACAAGTGTACCCAGAGTTAGTAAATGTTAGCAACTGGAATCAAACACGCATAACTGATATCAGTACCTAACAGTAAGCCGGCTTGACTGGGCACCACCATCAGTCCAATTTGTTGTTCTCGTTTTTTTTTTTTTTACTTTTAAAGACAACTAAAATTGTGATATATAATAAATTGCCATAGTGATATTTAAAAATAACACAGCTTGAAACAAGACTTGCTAAAAATATATAACAACAAGAAGCAAAGAGAATTAAAGCTACAACATTCGTCTCAGAATTAATTAGTCTACGAGTATGATCTAAATATTTGTACAAAAATAATAAAAATCACTATTATTTTGTTTAATAACGATTTGAAACGAAACGAAATTTTCAACACGCCTATTTTAGTCCTATTAAATCCCAGTTTCCTGCACGACAAGCTACGAGACAAGAATAATAATTAGGAAAAATAATGGAAAAACTGTTATCAGAAAGCCCCAAACAAAGACCATTATTCTGAAAAGTAGGGCTGTTATAACTTCGACCATTAAATTTAAACTATTTTAAAAATGCGTTTGGATTATTTAGCGATATACTATAGTGAGTGGTTAAGTCCGTGTAGTTAGACGCTGAGGTACCGGGTTCGATTATTGGTTAAGACACAATAATTAAATTTATTTGTAATATTTCTTAAGTTTGATACGCTAGAGTGAGACACGAGCTTGTCATGGTTGGCCTATAGTAAACTTGGCTGAATGTGAATCAGTTTCTTTCAAAAGATAGTTGCAGGGATACGGTTGTGGTGATACTTAACTTTTACGGCTCTGGCTGATATAAAAATATTCCTACGAAACTAATCTAAATCGCAAAAGTCTACTAGTTCGCAGTCGCACCTGATTGGTCGATTCTACGTTCTATAAAACGTTTTGTATTGTATAGCCTACGAGAATATATATAATAGATAAAATGTAAATAGGATCATAACATAATTATGTAATAAATACGAACAATAAATATAATAAAATACATATTATTTAAGTAATACTAATTAAATAATATATGCCAAGATGAGGAGATTAAGTTATTTTTTTATTTTCAAGAAGGTGAGAAATGAGAGGTTTTTTGAATATATTTAGAGATGGTGCCTATCAAATAATTAATGGCAGCCTGTTCCATTGACGATCTGCAGACACGGGCAATTACTATCAAAATTTAATTGGATGTACGCGTTAAGTAACCGGTCCATCTTGTTGAGCAACATCTGTGTAAGATCAATTGGTGGTAGGCGGACTAATGGTGGTAATTTGCCCAGTCTGCCGGGGCGGGGAAGTATCCACCGGTCGTGCCGATAAACCCAGTAAAATGTATCCACACTTTTCGGAATCAGGATCGAATTGCCGTCATGCCTAGTCAAGCCGACATAGTGTTAGGGACTGATGTTTCCAGTTGCTAACATTCGCCACTTACCATCAGGTGGGCGCAAGGTCACATGCCGTGCTAGTATAAATAAAATAAAAATGCTACACAGTATCACAGTATCATAGTATCACTATAGTCGATGAAAGGAAGGAGAGGGCTTTGAACTAGGGTTATTTTAGCTTTTAACGGAAGAACTTTTATAAGCTTATTGAGAGAGCGAAGGGAAGCAAAAACTTTACCATTACTTTTAGTAACGTGCGTTGTCCAACTCAGATTAGAATCTAGATATACACCTAGCTAGATTGTTCACTTCGCCGGAATACGCAATATCCCATGTTGTTAAACCGAACAGGGTCAATATGTCCATTTGTCCGTAGAGTCAGATGTTATTCTTAGATAGTAACGTCATATACCGCTTGTCGATCCCTCTATCTCAAACAGCACGCATTTTTTTAATATAAAATCAGTCGTGTAGTTTAGGCGTAAAAGCAAGTAGGGAGACAGATATATGGATCCCATGTCGTAATCAGACCAGATGACGTCACAGTAACATTACTAGCAAATTTAAAAATAGGAATACGAGACACACACCAACTTTTTTAAAAAAGGTCAAACGGGTAATAGCGGGTCAAACTCAATGGCCTAAATAGTACAATCCAGATAAAAGACACAATTTTTTGATCATATTTTATATTTATCTTTATTAAATTATGGAACATCAAAGCTTCAAGCAACGCTCATTTCCTGGAAAGGATTCCTAGCATCTAAAGCTAGTTTCCCGTGGCCTAGCAGTTAAGACCGTAGATTATCCGAGTTTGATACCTCATGGTTACCACAACAACAAAAAAGGAAGAAATATTTCTCAAGTCTCGTACGAGTACGCTAAACACATCGAAAAGTTGCCACTTACTAAATCAAAAAGCTGATTTGGTCAATATCATTCCAAATAACGATAATATTTTATTATGAGAACTTATGTTATTAAAAATTCAGCCAGCTCCATTTTAACTAATTTAATGCTCTAATATGTGTATTATATTATAAGAGAATAATATTTATTCCTTCTTCCTAGTGCTGCTAGAAGCAAATGCCTAAAATTCAGCTGGCTGCACGGTACACACACGGTAAAACTGTATCCATAATATTCGATAACTTTTTAGGATGTAAAATTTTGTCGCCAAATTCCAATTATCATTGGATATGAAATATAGGTATTTTTAAAAAACTGGTGTATTCACACTACATGCAAGGAAGAGGTATTTATTTTTCCATGTTCCTCGTTTTGTTTTAGTCCATTTGATTCACTGTGATTCATCATTATTAGGTATAGTATTGTGTATATATTTATATTGAATGTTAATATTTTAATTATGTAGGTTATATGTACAATTATTTGAAACCCAACCGCCGCGACACCAATACCCGTCACAAGCTAAAATAAAAAAATATTAAAGAATTAAAAATATATATATTTATATTTAAAGTGCAAGTTTTTGTTTTGTAAATTACTTTACTGTGGTTATTGTTAGTCAATAGTGGTGTTGTTTTGTTTAATAATGTGCTGCATTGTGAATAATTATGGAAAACGATAAATTGGACTTTAAACATGGGGCACAAGCTGCAGTTAATATTTTGCGGTTTTCCCGCGCTTTCAACTCCCATATTGTACCAAATGTGTTTGGGCTATAATGCCGCGAGTAACTCCAAGAAAAGCATCAAATTCTGCAACATCTGGAATTTGATGATAACCTCATTAACTCATAAGAAAAAAATATATACTTATATATATACTTCAGTCTTGGCTGTATGGGCTAGACCCTTTGCCTTCCCTATCACCTCATTCATCATCCATCGGGAGAAGAGAACACAACAAAAAATTTACTTAGATATGTGGAAGCGTGAGCAGTACCTTCCGTAGAACCTTCCAACGCACATACCCAGGATTTCGGACTTAGGTGCTGTATAAATTAGCAACATCAAGGGCTGAAATCCTACAGACTAAAATGTAGAAGAGAACAGCAGCCCCATGAAGAGAAAAAATATATTAAAAAAAAAACAGTATGTAATTATTATTATCATTAATATATATATAGGTATATATGTTATCTGCATTAAAATTAATTTGGGATTGCACCTACCTTATGTACTTACTGCTGTCGTTGTCCCGAAGGTTTGACCGTCATAGAATGTCTAGCGGCATTAGGTCTGCATTTGAACTTTGTGCAATTAAGTTTAAATAAATAAATAAAATAAATAAGTAATAAAAATGTCACAGTTCTCAAAAAACTCGTCAAATTCGGGAAATCTATTATTATTCATGTTAAAGCGATGCGTACTACATGAGCCCTTAACACGTACAAGCCAAGCCTAAAACCGGATAAACAAAATCCATGATTCGATTTTCACAACCCCTCCTGCGATATCAGTGATGCACCCTCGCAACATGTTAGTGATGTCCAGATTATCTTGTATTTTATTTAAGTATTTATATTTTTAAAAGGAATTCCCTCCGTTGTCTAGCGGTTAAGTCCGTGGATTTAGACTCGGAGGTACCGGTTTCGATTCCTGGTCGGGTAACAATAATATTTATTTATTTAAATAATTTTAATTAATATTTAGTTTATTTGTGATATTCTCTAGTTTGGTACGCTGGAGACATCGACTAGCTTGCCACGTGTTATTTATAAGCGTGGTTTCTGACCACTACGAAAGAAAAACGGTCGTGATGATACTTTACTTTTTTTATTCTCGAGTTTGGTAAAGATAGCTAAATGTGATTCCGCTTCTTTATAAGCGTGGTTTTTAATAAATTTCATAATTGCAACTCGCTTTCGTGGTCTAGCGGTTAAGTCCGTGGATTTAGACCTTTACCGGGTTCTATTCCTGGTCGGGACACAATAATATTTATTAATTTAAATTATATAATTAATTTGTTATATTTCTCAAGTTTGGTACGCTAAAGACATGGACGTAAAATTGTATCGACTTTTCCCGCGTTGTTTTGCCCATCACTATTCCTTACCCTAATATGAAAGAAGGCAGGGGAGAATAGTAATCGAAATGCAATTTCATACACAACTTAATGCAACGTAATTTCTACGAGACGAAGTGAATCTAGTTTAATTTTACAGGAATTTTTCCATTACGAATCCTTTGAAGTCGCAGGTTTATTACATATTTATTTATAGAACACGAAGATATTAACTCCAGCTTTCATTTTAAAATGATGAAATACCTCGCTCGGCCCCTGCTTGTGAGAATGAACCACTTAAGGCATCTATTCCCATTATTTATTTCCTTTTTGAATAGTGTTTAAGGCCCGGGCTGACAACGGATCCTACAAGCATCTTCAGGATATCGGTCCTACTTTCGCACGGCCCCCGGAGGTGAGGCCACTACCTAGGGAGGCGCTCTTGGAGAAGAACTAAAGTAGACAAATCTAGGAGACTAGATTCGTGAGCCACACGGGCGGTGTTGTAGTAGGTGCGTTGAATCACCGGCGGGTAGTTAGCCGCCGAGATCCTGCCGGGGAAAACGGGAGATTATCCCATCCCCAACCCAGGCACATTGACCATCCCGGCCTGGATGACTCCGGTGTCTGTCTGTGTTTGCGTCTATACGAAACGAACAAAGAACTACATAAAAGATACCCTTTTTTTAACACAAAGTACAGTAAACTAAAAATATTACACTACATTGAATGATATGCATTCTTTATATTAGGAAATAATAATAGTAGTCCAAAATAGACACATCCATAATCCGACTGATTTATGTTGCACACAGTTGCAAAACACTTAACTAAAACCCATTATTCTAAGACTTAAACAAATAAAAATGTCATCAATATCTTGCGGACAAGCCTCAAGAATATTTTTAAAAGATACATATCTTTTATGACCAATAATCAGACTATCTTTAGCGTCTTAAACACTAGACCACGGAGGTCGTCAATAAAGATATCGCGTGTTAGAATAAAACCTACTGCCTCCGTGGTCTAGCGGTTAAGTCCGTGGATTTAGACTCGGAGGTACCGGGTTCGATTCCTGGTCGGGACACAAATTCAAATTCAAATTCAAAACCTTTATTTGCTTAAAAATAAGGTACAATGTAGTAGATGAAATATAAAATTAAGATCAGCATATTTTTACTGTCTCCAGCATGCATATTTTTACAAATCTATAAAATAAAAACATTGTTAAAGAATGTCTTACATTGAACTTACATTTGATAAACTAAAAATTGTATGTTAAATTAATAATATTCGTATTTCAAAATTAGATTAATGATAAACATAATTATGTCTGGTTTTAAAAAAATATTCATTAGTATTATAAAAACAACACTCAGCAAGCCATCTATGCAGCTTTATTTTAAATAAGTTTGTAGACAGACTTAATATTTCGTTAGGCAAATTATTATACAGTTTAATGCACATTATACGAGTATATGCGTTACAACTTACTACTTTACTCTAGACATTATGCATGAGTTTGTTTGGATAACGTAAACACAAAAATATTTATTTGTGATGTTTCTCGAGTTTGGTACGCTGGAGACATCGACGAGCTTACCACTTGTCATGATTGGCCTATAGCAAAGTTGGCTAAATGTGAATCTGCTTATTTATATGGTTTCTGACCACCCCGAAAGGGAAACGGTCGTGATGATACTTTACTTTTACTGGAATAAAAACCAATTAAGTAAGCCATTATTGCACAAATAATATTTTGAGCAAATGCCTTTTGAAATTTTGTGGTCTTTTCTCACTTATTTGTCACATTTAGAGATGTAAGAGCAAATTACATGAACTTTAAGTGTATTTATATAAATTAAAGAGTTTCTAAACGATTGAAGTAAAAAAAAGATTTATTAATAAAAATGAGTTGGTTTTCGCTCTAACCCGGCGATATGTTAAAAAAAAAATATAAAAAAAAGGATTCTTACGACCCGATGCCTTGGGGTTGTCGAAAATAGAATTGTCAAAAAAAACACTTTTTAAATTGTAAATAATAAAACATGCAGAAGAGAGAGAGAAAATAGGCCTCAGAATCAAATTAACAGCGATGTCTACAAACGTTTACACATGGCTTATACTTAAAACTAAAACTAAGAATCGAAGTGTGAACACTAAACTGCAGTTCACAAGTTGGTCTGCGATTATCTCACTCTTCCGTATCACAAAAGAAAGAGAGCAAAGACCAACTCGTCTCAAACTAAGATATCTTAGAAACTTCAAGATTGAGCAACTTTTCAGTAGCAGTCAAAGATCTTGAAATTAAATAGATGTGGCAGTAGCGAGCAAAAATGTGTTTCATACGTCAAGTGCTTAAACCGTCATCATTGTCTCGTAGTGTTGCAAGAAACTACGAGCATGCAGGATGTCAGAGAGTTCGAAACGAAATAACAATGTTATACTCGTTTATGCACGTTTAGAAGGATTAAAATATGAAATAAATTTTCAGATGGATCCATTTGCAAACGTATTTCGTCGATAAAAAAGATGGAGAGGCAAAATCCCTAACAATTCTGAGTTTACCCTGTGGGTGTCCAGACCAGCTTCACTAAATTGAAGAGACACTCTAATAAAAAAATTACATAATTACTCTGGTTCACCTTGTGGCGGCCGAATGATGTATCTTACAGAAGCAATGCGACAGGCGTGAATTGCACAATAGTCGCTGTCAAACGTAATTTTCGTTTTACTAATATAACGTTTGGCACCGACTATTGTGAAATTTACATTAGTCGCATTGCTTCTGCAAGATAATAATTAGCGTGCGGGTGTCAATACCATAGTAAGCGAGAGGGTAATTCCATATTATTTTCGACTTGTAACCGAAATGTAGAATTAAAACGGGCTCCTTTTACGATATATTGAATAAGGCTTTTTAACTTTATTCTTTACTGTACTCACAACAGTAACATTCTGTTCACGTTCTGGTATCTACGAGTAATATGTAAATATATAGGTAATATACATATAATATCTATGTGCGTAAAAGCACCGAGATATATATTCATTATCATTAGCCTGTGTTACTCTACCGCTGGATGTAGGCCTTCATCTGTGCATCTGGCTGGGGGTCAACCCACTCTGCGTCTTACCGTACGTAGTCTCCACTCCAGAAACGGTCATAGGTTCTGCGATAAACAAGTCCGGCCAATTGCCACTTGAATCTACTCAATTTTGAATGCAATGTCGGTAACTTAGGTTCTCTGGCAGATGTCCACGTTTCAGACTAGGAATATATAAAATGGCCCCCCACTGGAATAATCTGCGATGATGGCAATATACCTGATGATTTGACGCTGATTCCCGTGTTAACACTTTAGCTTTAGCCTCAGGGAAACAGCTCAAAAAGCGGAAGCAGCAGCCAAAAGCGCAGAGTCTGGCAAGTAGCACGAATGCATATCGATAAGCAAACATTATGCGGATTTGTGCCGTTTTCTGCAAAGGCCCGTGAAGTTTAAAAAGTAAAACATTTTTAAAAACATCACTTCTCGTCTGCTCCAATAATAAGAGGGCTGGTTCTTTCCACGCTCAGAAAATCGATTCAGCGATAAAATCAGTTATTGATGCAGACGCTATTAATATTTAAATTAGGTTTTGTAAGTAATGTCTTTTTTGTTTTAGTTTTTATTTCATTCAATTATTATTTAAATAGTTTTAAATTATACACAATAGAAAAATAATTATATAATTTAATTATGTAGTTGATGCGTTATCCATAGCTGTAAGATCTTTGGTAGCAGAACGAAAACTTAAACGAAGTTCCAACTTTAATTGCGAGTTAACAAGCCTTTGATTAACCAACCGATTTGTGTGCCACAGAACTTACACTACCACTCATTGTTTGATTTGCAAACGAACAATGAACTAAGATAAATCAAAAACAGTCATTTTAAAAGAAATATCTTTAAAGAAGAAGTTAGTTCGTGATTTTTTTAGACATCTATTATTATAAATTAGTAATTAATATTGGTAAATAACCGCGGTGGTGGCGGTTGTAAGAAAGCGTTCCTTAAATCCTACAATGGAACAACCCTCCACTGGTCATCAGACGGGCGCCGTCAATGAATATATTCTTTAATATATTAATCTCCTCATTGCCCATTTCTTAAATAAACAAAATAATCCGACTACCTGATATCTATTTCTGTCTCTTTTTATTTGTTGTGTAAATTATACATATTTTTCCTTCGTTTTGTTATGTATTTCTTACATAAATTTAGTTAAATGTATATATTATTATTATATATTTTATTAGTATGTAAATTATTGTTATGTATGTATAAGTATTTGTTTTTATTTCTAATGCACCCGCAATCGTCTACCACACTCCCAAAAGTTAGCTAATATAAAATGCCGAGAGGCATTAAGTTCGCTCTTGTACTCAACTGTTAAGTTTTTAAGTGCAATAAAGAATTTATAAATAAATAAATAAAAGGTCGGTTCAAACCCACCCGACATGTACTAATGAGAAATACACTTTTCTTAAGTACATTTGTCATAAATTTACAACACCATCGTTCCCGTGCCTCGGAAAGCACGTTAAGCTGTCGGTCCCAAATATGTACAAAAGATCTGCTTCTATGCTGTGCCGCATGTGAGCCAGTACCAACAGGCTCCTAAACGTATTGGCAGTTCGGTGGGACTCTCCTCTGCTGGAGGACTGGATATAGCTGCATACATTAAATAGACAGCCTCTTGTAGCTGATAGTTTCGATAAATCAAAATAACCTCAAAATTTTAATAATTTATTTTGTTGTATGTTTCTGGTGCTGATTTGATCATTTATTTATTTATTAAACGATAACTAACGACTAATAAGAAAATTGGAAAAAATAAATGGAAACATAAAGGGTCAACCCCGCAAATGGACTACAAACATAAAACAAAAAATAATACTTACAAAAAACAAATAACAAGGGTACATATGTAGCTAAGGCATATGGGTAGTACAGAACAATCTGGTCAAGTAGCTGCGAGCAAACGTTGGCTTCGCATCAAACAAATCAAGTACCGAACAGTTACAATTAAAATAGTTGCATGACCTCCAAAAGAACGAGATTTGTCTATAATTGGTAAAGCATATAGGGGCATTTATTTATTTATTTACAAACACGTAAACCTAACATAACAGCCTAAGCCAATTAGTAAGTGTTCTTCACATATGGTTAAAACAATAAATATACAAAAATACCTAAATAATTTTCAGTAACAATAATAATTAAGAGAGATATCAATCCTCACTATATCCTAAAAAAGTTTTTGCCACCTTTTTAAACTCAGTCTCCGTGCAAGAAAATAAGTCAAACAAGGGAAACTTCAGTCACAACCCATTTATAATGCCGAGTGATTTTAGCAACGGCGAAGTCTCATATGCTACTGTGCGCGTCTTCGGCTCCTTAAATAGCGCCTGCATAGTACGCATTTACTGAAACCTCGTCGAAACTCGAAATCCTATTTGCTATAGGACCTTCGAGTTTGTCATTTGACCTCTAATTATCCGCAAAACACATTTAATAAGCGCATAGTCTCGTCTGAGTGACAGAAACTTCAAACCCAACATTCCTAACAAAAATCTCGTAGAATAAATATTTGGAAACCCGACGTAGCAACCATACTGCTTGTGGTACAAGCATCTTAAAAATTTCTTCTACATCTTCTGGGGCATGCAGGACGAATGTGCTTCTAATTCGTAGGCCGGTAGTCAAATATCAGTTCGTAGGCAAGTAGTATCAAATCGAATATCACCAGTAGAAACGTAGTAAGTCCAAAATAATTAAAAGTCAATTTACATTTGTATTTTGTTTTTAGGTCAGAATAAACTGAGTACTTATGCGGTTTTGTCACATCAGTACTGACCAATACCTGTACCGTTTGCTGTAGAAACTCTGGGCACATGGAGTCCGAGTGCAAAAAAGTTTTTAAAAGACATAACACCGCGTCTTGTCGTCTCCTCTGGTGACAAGAGGGCTGGCTCTTTCGCCCAAAGAATCAGTATTGCATTTCAGCGGGGAAATGCAGCCAAAGTTCTTGCCACCATTCCACGCGGACGGGACTTATATCCCTATCCTTAGTATTAATATTAATTTTATTTTATATTTTGTAAATATTTTTTCGAATAAATGTTTTTATTTAAGTACTGACTAGTTATACTAATATAGCTTAAGTAAAATTGTTACTAACAATTTAAGGATTTAATGTCCGAAATATAAGTTTATTATTATTATAAAAGCGTGGTTTCTGACCACCACGTAAGGGATACGGTCGTGATGATACTTTACTTTTCAAATCCAGTACAAACATGAAAAACCATCACGTGAAATATACGTTGATTAATATAATATATTCATAGCACACAATTTGTTGGCTAACTTTAAGATTATATTAGGTAATAGCAGGCGGGTAGTAAATTGGGCAAGTCGTACCAAACTTGCTCGTGATGACTTTTCCAATATCCGCCACCAAATATCTGACCAGGAAAATGTGGCATTAGTAGCTATCTCGACAAAATATCGAATTTGCAATGGAACCAAACTTTACTCCAAATTATATTTGAACGTGCAATAAAAGCTAGGTTTAGTTTATTTGGTGCCACACATTGCATTTTATTTATTTAAGAACTTTATTGCATTAACAGCCAGTTTCTCGGACGTATTTTTGGTACTTAATTATTACTTAAGTAAAAATTTACAGGTTTTGCAAGAAATGCGTTTCACTAACATATCTTAAGAAATAATAATAATTAAAAGAAAGAAAGAAAATACTTTATTTACCGCAACAATTACTTACAATGGTTACAAAAAAATAAAAATATGCGAGGACTAAATTGAAATGTAAGCCTATTCTATATACCGAAACAAACAGGTGTGGCGATAAATAGGTGGTCAGCTCAGCATATGCTACAGCCGAGGCTGCAGCGCTGATTTTCAGCTGATGCCTTATGTTGGGTGAGTCACGGGTCGCAGAGATGTACAGTACCATTTAGTAAATCGGAAGGAGCACTAAATGTACAGTTTACATATATGTTTAACAAATAAGAATAGAATTAATAAATAATATTGCGGGGCAACGCAGCGGCTGTCCTCGGCACACTACGCTCATCGAATAGTCGGAATTTTATTTATAAATTTTTAGTTTTTATAATTTAGTTCTTAATAATATTATGATAAATAATATAAGTCATAGTCAAGAAAAAAAAAACAATTGTAGTTATATTAATTATTAAATAGAATAAGAAATGTGACATCCAGCCATAAGAAACCTGGGGCCGCTGTAGAATCAGCCGCACGCCTCAAGCGCAACAAGTACGCGGAGATCATCATCAATCACCATTTCATTCCATTTGCAGTTGAGACGATGGGCCCGTGGTCCGAGGAGGCTCTTGTGTAGAGAATATCTTGTTCAAAGGGTCAGCCTCGCTGTTCAGCGGAGAAACGCAGCGAGTGTCCTCGGCACACTACGCCCATCGAATAGTCGTAATTTTATTTATAAATTTTTAGCTTTTATAATTTAGTTCTTAATTTATTTGATTTTTTAATCTTTGTACTTTAGTCCGAATAAATAATATGTTTCAAATAAAAAAAAATAAAAAATATTTAAATGTTACTTTTAGTATCTGCCTATGTATCGTATGGTAAACTAGTTACAAAATGCACAATATTTTTTAATTTTATTTATTTATTTATATTGTACACACAGCAGTACATATACATATTATCACACACATAACGGTTCGGGCATGTTGAAAGGATGAGCGATGAAAGATTGACGAGCCAGATATATAATGCGAAAGTTGTGGGTGAACTGGCAGACCGAGACTCGCATATCACGATCAAATAAATAAAACACTGACTAAAGGTGGATTAAAACGTCTTCGTAACCAAAGGGCATGTATGAAGAGGTATGTCGTGATCGTGTCAAATGGCGCTCAATTGTCTCTGCCTACCCCGCATGGGATCTGGCGTGAAGATATGTATGTATGTAATTATAACTTATCTAATATATGTACCAATTAGGTGTCACAGCATTCACCAATATAAAAAGAAGAAATTAAAAACTTATTACTAACAAAAAAAAAAATAACAAAAACTAACAAATTTACAAAATATAACATAAAAATAAGTATGACTTCTAAAACTATACATTTTTTTCTTTTTTAATAGAACTACAAAGGAAACATAAAAATTGCATAAATTTGGTACCTTAAAAATAAAAACAAAATACTTGTTAAATAAATTATAAGCTACTCATATATTTTTTAACTGCCTTCGTGGTCTAGCGGTTAAGTTCGTGGATTTAGACTCGGAGGTACCGGGTTCGATTCCTGGTCGGGACACAAAAATATTTATTAATGTAAATAAATACATTTAATTAATATTTAATTTATTTGTGAAATGTAAATATATATTTATTCGAAGTAGGTAAGTACTTAGCTACAAAAATATTAAAATAAAAATGATTAATAAACTAATTATAAATAGAACTAAAACTAAAAATACCTATGAAATTAAAGCTATTCTACAAAATAAACTGAGGGCTTACCACCAGGGAGGGTACCTAAAACGCTCGCCGCATTTCCTCGTTGAATTATTATGGACATATTCTGTTTTAGGATCGCCACACTCTTGGAAAATTCGTTTACCCAGCTCTTTTATTTGTGATATTTCTCGAGTTTTCATGATTGTCCTTGTCATGATTGGCCTATAGTAAAATGTGAATCCGCTTATTTATAAGCGTGGTTTCTGACCACCCCGTAAGGGAAACGGCCGTGATGATGATACTATACTATACCAACCACCTGGCTACGCTAGTATTCGGGTGAACGAGAGTTTTTTGCGTGTGTTGCCACTCTTTTCTGAATTGGTTACTATACTCTTTGCCTGGAACTTCTGCATCCATATCTACAGTCTTAACTGCTAAAACCACGAAGGCAGTAATTTCCTAAATAATAATAATAAATATTTCCAGACAGGTCACACAGCGCCATCTAATTTCCGTGGTAAGCTATGAGGCTTGTGTTACGGAAACTAGATGGTTGATAAACTACATATTATACTTTTTTTTGTAAATATATACATAATTATACATATAAACACCCAGACCGAGACAAATTATACAATGTACAACTTGCCCCCAGTGGGAATCGAACCCACGACCTCCCGAGTTCACGGCAACGTTTGTTACCACTAGACCACGGAGGCGGTCATGTGTATTTAATCTGTATTCGTTTAGTTAAGTATCTTGCTATCGGCTACAGTAAGTACAGTTTCTAGATGTCTAGGTAACCTAGATATTTCCGCGATCCGTTATGCCCTACAGCCTTATTTGATAGACAATGGTAGTGCCCCTGGGGTTATATTGTCGGGAGGTATTCATAGTATGGCTGTCATATCGTATGATTCTATTAATAGTGTTGGTAATTTCATTAACTGTACTTCCTACAAACCTTTTGTTGCATTAATTTCACTAGGCGTAATGCATTGATCTGCCATTGGAAATATGACCTTTAATAGGAGAAAAAAATGAAACGAATAAGCACACATCTTGCCTAATAGTGTATGCTCGCTCATCTGTAGAGATATCGTCTAGATCACTTGACTAGACCCAAGATCTACTGTTTACTGACAAAACCCTATGCGAACTACCAATTACATACTTTATTTATTTATTTATTTAGAATAGGTACAACAAACAGTTATTAAATTCCAACAATTATCGCAATCAAATACAAAGGGAAACAAGTTAAATTTAACAACCTAAAACTATTGTACACTGCATGCATGAACTAAACATTAAATGGATGAAAATATTAACTTAAACTAAAGTAAATCTACACAAATAATACAAATAAAAATTACAAACAGCAAAATTAAATGCAAATTACAACTTAACACGGAAAAAAAGTAAAAAATGTAATAACAATACAAGTAGGTACTTATTGAGTTTTTTTATTATTATTTACACACTTGTTACATACATTTTTAACATTAACAAATGACATTATACATAAGCATGAAATGAATGCAACCTATTAATACACACATCAAAAGTGTCTAGGGATCAACATATATTTTTGCAATAACTTTTCTCCTGATTGATATTCATTAAAATTTTCTTTAAGGATTGATCAAATAAAATGTTTTCGTTTGTCTACAGTAACGATAAACCAAGTCACCTTTGCATTAGTAAAAAAAATTGCCATTTTCCTAATAAAGGGATTTTTGACATTTGAACCACTAACATTAAAGTTCGAAAAAAAGACTGAAATAACAGTTTTTTTTTTAATTTTATTGGGTAACTTAAACAATTAATAATCCGTGTTTCTACCGCGAACACTAACAACACAAGAACATCGGTTTGGCATACTCAAAATGAGTTCATCCAAATCACGCTGTGGAATGGCCGCCCATGTTCGTTGCAACAACAAAAAAAGGTCTTCTTGCGACTGGATACCCTCCATATTCGGCAGAGCTCTTCTCTGAAGAATATCCCATGCATGCTCAATCGGGTTCAAGTCTGGCGACTGAGCAGGCCAGGGCAGGACATTGATGTTAGCTGCGGCGAGAGTCTGTCTTACAACTCTTGCGGTGTGCGGTCGTGCATTATCATGCATTAACTGAAATAAGGGACCGATATGCACTTGTAGAGGAACGATGACGTCTGATACAACCGTCTCAGCATAAATTTGAGCGTTGAGGTTGCCTCTGATCCAAATCAACTCAGTTCTTCCGCCGATCGAAATACCCGCCCATACCATGATGGTTCCACCACTATAAGGATGGACTTCCTGGCAGGATTTTAATCGCTGTTGGCGTCCAGGGGTTCTCCAGTGTCGTATACGTCTTGTATCCGGCCTCATACCAAAACGAGACTCATCAGAAAAGCACACGAAACGCCATTGTTCTTCTGTCCAATTTCTGTGTTCAAGAGCCCATTGATATCGAGTCCTACGATTGTGCATTGCTATAGGTGGTACCCGTAGCGGTCTTCGGGAATGAAGGTTCACTTCATGCAAGCGGTTTCTGACTGTTTGGTCGCTAATTAAGTTCCCTGAAGAGCGATGAAGGCTCACGGCTAACATCATGGCGGTTATTGTTGGAGTTCTTCGAGCTGTGATTTGAATGTATCGGTCTTGTCTCCGTGTGGTGCAGCGATACCGTCCTCCATGGCGCTCAGCCACGGTACCAGTGGTTCGGTAACGTGTCCAAAGTCGACTGATAACACTCTGACTTGTATTCAGAGCTAAAGCCACAGTACGTTGCCGGGAACCAGCTTCTATCATTCCCACGGCTCTGATCATTTCTTCCCTGCTTAAATGACGTCGCCGCTCCATAATAACGTTGGTTTTAATCAGTAGTAGGGAAACAGTAGCACTAATAATGTCTTCAATGCGTCTTATGTTTTTATAGGGAAAATATTGACAGCTGATTTTCATCTTTTACTCGAATTTGATTGACAGTTCCTGTTTTAAATTATGAAATGCACCAAAAAGGATCCATATAAATTTATAAAATCATAAATTTATTACAAAGCCACATCTCAATCACAAGAAATCCGCATAAACATGCTTGATCCCTAGACTTTTTTGATGTGTGTAGTTAACCTAACGCTGCTATTTAATTTAAGTTCATTTAAATAATAAAACAAAATAGGCATAAGGATAAATGGTGGCAAGAACGCTGGCTGTATTTTCCCACTCAATTGCAAATACTGATTCTTTGGGCGAAGAAAGAGCCAGCCCTCTTGTCACCGGAGGAGACGACAAGACGCGGTGTTATGTATTTTAAAAACTTTTTTGCGCTTGGACTCCATGGGCCCAGAGTTTCTACAGCAAACGGCAAAAATATGTATTTTTTTTATATACATACATACTTGCGCCGCTTGCTGGACTCCGCATTTTCCGCCACGGCTCCCGCTTTATGCGCTGTCCCCCTGAGATGCGACGCGGCGAGGGTGTCGACGCGTCCCTTTGTTTATTTTATATTTTGTAAAAAAAATCGAATAAATGTTAATTGACTAACTATCCTTTTAAACAATAAAATTTATGATTCAATCCAAACATTAAATAAACACAAAATTATTAAAACGAAAAGAACACAAAATGATTAAAATACTACCTACTATACTACTATTACTGGTGTTGTGTGTCTGGGTGTTTATATGTATAATATGTATATATTTACAAAAAAAAAAGTATAATATGTAGTTTATCAACCATCTAGTTTCCGTAACACAAGCCTCGTAGCTTACCACGGAAACTAGATGGCGCTGTGTGAACTGTCTGGAAATATTTATTATTTATTATTATTATTACAAAACTATATAAAATCAAAACAAAAATAAACAAGCAATTTGAATGAACATCTGGAATCTATACACTATTATGTATGTATAGTATATATTATTCAAGTTCGCGTCGTAACGCAAGCGGCGCGTGTTATCATTTATTTGTTTATCAATTAGCAGATGTTAAATGCTTTAACAATTAAAGCCAATTCATTTCTTCACAACCAATTCTCTAATTCCTTTAGTAAAATGTCGCCTATTTGAATCGGAGACAGTCACAGGATGACTACGAGTGTATCGATTTTAAAATCCGGCTGAAGATTTAACGGCGGATTGGACGCTACGTCAGTTACTAATGGAGCGGGTTTCAACACTTTTTCACTTTATTTGCCTTTAAGACCTGAAACTGGTGCTCTTTATTCTATCCATTTGATTTAAATTCGTTTTACTAAAGCATTCTTATTAGTCGCTACAATCATAGCTGTGGTCGTGGTTTTTATTTAGTGTTAGTTGAGATAGTTTTTTATACTGAGCACGACTGACTTATTGCGCCTACCTGATTTCAAGAGGTACGCGAGGTCTAGGAACGGCAACAACTGGTGCCAGCCACTGACGACCAACATCAGTCCTAATATAGTGGCCGGCCTAACAAGATGCCTTTTCAAATAATTTACATTACAATTCATGTCGGTTTATCGGTATATGCCGATATTGTGGAAACAATAGATACATGGACAAAAGCAACAGAACTGCAGCAATTTTGTTGAATTATCCTATAATTGTATATTATTCTTACTGTTACTTTCATTGCACCTATATTTTTATGTCTATAGGTTTGGCTGTCAGAGAATTTCTACAGGCATCAAGTCCGCCTTTGAACTTTGTGTGTTGAAAGTTTTTAAATAAATAAATGATTTAATGAAGAGATTTTGCCAAAACATTACGGAGGAAGGAGTTAAAAATAATTAATATTCTTCGTACTATTTTAATATAACTGTCAAAAATTGTTTAATAGTTAGTTTGATCGTTACGCCTTTGTTTTATGAAAACGTGAAGTTTGACAAATATGTTTTTCAAACATGTTTGATAAATACATTTTTGATCGTCTTTAGGGCGCTTTAAAGTAGAAGCATGCCCCTACGACCTAAAGTCCTTCTGGAAGAGGTGTAGATCTTAAAGTCTCCTCCAGGACACCGATGACCCCTTCACCATCCGGCTATATCAGCTAATTCAATTTCCGCTGTCTCCATCTCCCAGGTCTACCTCGATGGCTGCACTGCAAGCTCCTCAGATAGGGTCTGCTGCCATCGAGTAGTTGTTGTCTATATAGTCTTATAGCGGCGAACGAGTGCCTTTACTTGTAGCCACTCAAACTTAGCTGTAAAGACACACATGGCCAACAGTGAAATGAGACGGTTTATTAAAATGACGATTAAAAGTTAAAAAAAAAAATCAATAATTTATTTACTTTCCAATACATATAACATATTAAATAGCCCGCCAAACTGTAACTACAGTTTGTTGGCGGGGACAATTATTCTCGAAGCTTAATAATAAATATTTATAGTAGGTACATAAAAAAGATGCGCGGGCGCGAACCACTCTCCCCCCGCGCGACCACCCCGTCCGCCTACAGGTACCATTAATTTAAGTCTATCTTTTCTCGGGATTAACACTCATTTCTTCCGAAGATTATTTTAAATTTTGAAACTAGGTAAGTTGAGTCTGGTAGGGGCTAGTAGTAATAGGGTCTCCTCGTAGTGAGTCGGGCATGTGAATGGGGATAACATCATGTTTATTTCTCGATTCCTTCGATAAATAACAAAAAAAAATGGAAACTCAGACATTTAGGTGAACGAATGGCACTAAAGAAGGCATCAGTTACTGGCGCTAAAATTCCAACTCGTATAAAAAAGAGAGATATCGCGAACAAAACGTAGTTAAAATCTCATTTTGTGCCGAAAATATGTGCAATCTTTGCTACGTATCAGGTAATATTATTTAGGTTAGATTGTGTAAAGCCTACAAGGAGATAAAGTAAGGTAACGCGAGATCTTATTACGAATTCTGTTTAGAAATCCTTCAGGCATTCTTGCGATTTACAACCGTCTTAGCTGGGGGAGGGGGGCGACTCTCACTTTTAAATCTATTTTTTGCTTGCTCTAATATTATTTAATTTTATTTTCTTTATGTACGAATAGTACGTACTCGTATATAACGTAACACCATCTCTAGTGTTACTCAAAAGGAATCATTTAACTAGTTTTTGTTAAATTTAATTTTTATTTTATTTTAAATTCTTTATTGCACCAAAAATTAGGTACATAGGCGAGTTTAATGCCTGTTAGGCATTCTCTGACAACTAACCTTTGGGATGGTGAGAGATTATGGGCAGGGTGCAACAATCTAATATATTATTATAATATATATATAAATAAATAAAATCTGTATCCGTCGTCTATCGGTTAAGTCCGTGGATTTGGGCACGGAGGTATCGGATTCGATTCATGGTCAGTACACAATAATTTATTTAATTTATAATTTTAACGGGTCATTACCCGATTTACCTTAGAGACATATTTTTCCCGATGTTTAAGCTAGGTTGCATTGTCTGTGGTCACGGGTCGACTGGAGATGCGCGGTGTAATCTCGTACATAGTACGTAGGGCGGAAGATATAAACCTACCACCGATACTCTCCACCGATCGTCACTACTATCCTAGAGTAGTACGTAAAGCGATCGAAATAAAGAAACACAAAAATTTTAATACCGCTGGAATGTCACATTTAAACCATTCAGCAATCTGCTAAGATCCTACAGCGAGCTCGCCAATATGACTATGTCATCTGCAAATCGGAGGTGCGAGATGTATACCCCCGTTGACATTTATGCCACAGGATCTCCAGTCCAAAATTTAAAAGATATCTTCTCACGCGTTTGTAAACAGTTTTGGCGATAGTACGTCGCCCTGTCGTACTCCTCTACGCAGTTGGATCAGTCTTGTATGCTGGCCTTGTATCCGGGCGGTCATGGTCGCTGCATCATAGAGAAATCTCAACACCTCAACGTATCGCCAGTCAATCAGACATCGTTGCATAGAGTCTAGAACAGTTCAGGTCTCGATTGAGTCGAAGGCTTTCTCGTAGTCCACAAAAGCAAGACACAGTAGCAGATTATACTCCTCAGGATTCTACGGTAGTGCTCAGTACCTAGACATTATTTTGAATACAAGATTATGATAATATTAAGACTGAGAATCACCCTACTGTGTGTTGGCAAATGTTTATGGTTGTAACGTCGGATTTTCACAAATAATAACGTGTCCTTTTACATGTTTAAGAATTAGGAATAAAGTCTGCTGCTTTTTTACACTTTTGTATGTTATTAAATATAAATATTTAAAAAAAGTATGCTTTATCAACACTTTTATTTAGAGATTTAAAAAAATATATATTTAAAAGAGAAAATAGTTAGTTTTTACTTTTTCTCAGGACGAAGACACGAGGTATTTCACTCATATCAAAGGTACATGAACTATTTCTGAGTTTTACAAAAGGTACGATTATTTAAGGATAAATATTATTTCACTTTTGAATAGCGTTTTGAAAAAGTTTTGATTTTAATTAAGAAGACAAATTTCTATATATTCCATGGATTCACCGTGCTGGTGCCGGGTCCATCGTGTGTGAGTAAGAGATGAGAAGAATGGTGTCACGGGCTTGCGACCGACAATAGGGTTTAAAACGGAGGCCACCTTTTTATTTTATTGCGCGATAATACGCTCACCATCCACAATTCTACTCCTCTCCCTACCCAACCAAATACTGTATGATTCCGTTAATGCCGTCTTGGAAGCTCTTTCCATAAATATATTCAAGGCAGATCTGCTTAGGCCTAATTCTTTCAGTAAGTGGTGCAAATACTTTGCTGGAACTCCTTTCGCACCAACATCCACTGCATAAAGCTGAGTCTTGAACTCGTTCCTGACCATTTCTTCTGTGAGATCATAATATTTATACGACTTTATGTTGTGGTCTTTTGGTATAGTTGATATTCTTTTAATATTTTTTAATCGTAAAAAGTTTTGTCTCTGTATGTGTATGTTTACTTATATCGCATTCGCGCTCTTACTGCTGAACTGATTTTGATTAAATGTGGCAAATATGATCCTTATAACAATTATTACATATTAGTATCGTCATCACGACCGTTTCCCTTTCGGGGTGGTCAGAAACCACGCTTATAAATAAGCGGATTCACATTTAGCCAACTTTACTATAGGCCAATCATGACAAGTGGCAAGCTTGTCGATGTCTCTAGCGTACCAAACTCTAGAAATATGACAAATAAATTAAATATTAATTAAAAATTTATATGTAAAATATAAAATAATTTATATAAAAAAATTGTGTCCCGACCAGGAATCGAACCCGGTATTACATATTATTAGGGTAAATTTATTGTTTTAAGTACCTATAGAACAGAAGCGGTAAAGTTTAGTTAATTATTTCTAAGTTAGATTTAATGTCTAATCTAGAATGTATGTAGGTCTAATAAAATAACGATCCTAATCAATCTAGTGCGGCAAATGGGAGCCATGACATTGGAAAAGACTCGACTTAACTCAAATTTACGACAGAAATGTGGCTATAGACTGTCTAGTATACAATTTTGAGATCCATACAGAGGTCTTCAAAGACTAAATAAATAACATAAATCAACAATATCAAATAACATCACCGACTACTGGCCAACGTGGCAAGAGTATTAAAAATAATAAATCCTTTTTCTACCAATAAACAATAAATTTGAAATTTGGCCAACTCATTTGCTGTTGTCACCGCAAACCTGTGGAATGAACTGCTAGTAGAACGCCGAAAAGCATCCAACCGAAAAATGTATTAATAAATTGTGTCATCGCATTATTTAAGTAGTTGATAAGTATTTCGACCACAAATTTTAAATACTATAGTGTATTATTAAATTAAATAATTATTAATAATAAGAATCTGTATGTAATAAGTCTGACTGGACTAAAAAGTATACATAATTAAAACTACTTAAAAGTAAAAATTAAATTAAATATAAACTAAAAAATAAAGTAAGAAATGTTCTCTAGAGGCAACCCTCCAGTGATTGTCCCAAGAAGGCTGGCAACATTTTCCCTCTTATTCTTATTCTTATTCTTAGTGTATCACCGCACATTCCCACCGGAATTTGGTTAAGTCAATATAATTTAAACAAAATTGTACACAACATATATTTAACGTTAAAATATCTGTCTTGCCTGGAGAGTGCAATGTGAAGACAAGGAACAGAACTGGCAGTGACATAGGAACATCAACACAACAACAAAAAATAACCAAAAATATAGGTACCTATATTAAATACAAATATCTACCTACGTTAGGTAAATAAATTAAATTAAACTGTATAGCTGTTGGTAAGTTATGTAATCGTACCATACGTACTATTAGTTTTTATATAATACGTATATTTATTATATCTCCATTTCTGGAGAAAAATTCTGGTTGCCAAAGTACTAAATAATTGATTTTGATATAATCAAAAATATAAAACGTTTGATATCTTACTGATCCCTTAAGAAACCCAGCACTAGTCGTTTTGCAGTTTTTCTGTCATCCTCAGACAACTTACGGTACCTATAAAACCCATTTGTCAGTATTTATGGTACGGAATTGGAAAGCAGACAATGTGTCTGCGTAGGTTTTTGTCTGGAAATAAACAGACGCGAGACAGCCTGTCTGGGATTGTTCATATTTTTTTTGTTTTACGCAAACGAGATAAGAATAATATTGTCTTATGTACACTAAACAACAATTTTAAAAATTTACGTTAATATTGCCTTTTACTATTCCTTCGTGTTAACTGAAATATATCTACGAGTTACTAACATTATAAATGTTAAACAAACTTTGTGTGTATGTCTCTCTGCTTGTCTTACGCCTATATTATTGGTCTTGTTTACTATGGGGTGTATCTTAGTGATTTTTTTATCACGATAGATGGCGCATCATAGATAGGTACCTAATAGAACTGTCAGTTGTATAGAAAACTTGTAATTTTTATTAGGAAATTTATTATTATCTGGATATATGGGCAAAGTGAGCAGCTTTTAAGTGTACAAATCGAAATTTCCAAGCGAACTCAATAATATTGCGTTCTCAAAATTACCGTTCTATTAATAAAACCTTTTTTCATTTTAAAGACGGTGTTCGCTTTCCTAATACGTCGTTTAAGGTAGGTAAGGTTAGGTTAGGTAAGGTTAAGTTAAAATTCATTTTTCTGCTATAAAAATAAAAAACTACAAAAACATTTGAAAAATGATCCGTCATAGGTGTAAACAAGGTACCAGTGCCGCTAGCGACATCTACAAAAAGCTTTGCCTGATACACCCCATTAATATAAAGGACATCATTCATCTTTAGTGTTGCCCAAAACAAAAAAAGACTGCCCAAGTCGTCGTTTTGGTCTTGC
The DNA here is from genome assembly GCA_910589645.1 of Tinea semifulvella. NCBI lineage: Eukaryota > Metazoa > Arthropoda > Insecta > Lepidoptera > Tineidae > Tinea > Tinea semifulvella. The sequence goes on along the minus strand of OU342592.1, from coordinate 10,901,673 downwards.
ACCAGAACAGCTGGTCTCGTTTTGGTCTTGCACCAGAACAGCTGGTCTCGTTTTGGTCTTGCACCAGAACAGCTGGTCTCGTTTTGGTCTTGCACCAGAACAGCTGGTCTCGTTTTGGTCTTGCACCAGAACAGCTGGTCTCGTTTTGGTCTTGCACCAGAACAGCTGGTCTCGTTTTGGTCTTGCACCAGAACAGCTGGTCTCGTTTTGGTCTTGCACCAGAACAGCTGGTCTCGTTTTGGTCTTGCACCAGAACAGCTGGTCTCGTTTTGGTCTTGTTCTTGCGCAAGAGTATCGCAAGCTTTAACTGAAAATATATATTTGTTATTATATTAATAAAATAGTAGTAAGGAAACCTTGTGAGACTTTAGTGTCTGTCCGCAAACTACTATCTCGAGAACTAAAATATAAGTAAAGTAACATTACGCCGTGGTCAGAAACCACGCTTATAAAGAAACGGATTTACATTTAGCCTCCTCCTCCTCCTTGCGTCGTTCTCCTCGCTGCTGAGGGTCGTGACCCCCTCCACGGATCACTTTGTCCCGGACGATGCTGCGCCATCCGGGTCTGTTCACGGCTGCATGTAGGACATCGTGCATCTGGATATTTAGTGAGGTGCGGATCTGGTCACACCAGCGTATGGGGCTTCGGCCACGTGGTCTTTTGCCTTCGACTTTCCCTGTGATTACAAGCCTTTCCAGGTTACCAGGTGTTTTGCGGGCTATATGGCCGAAATACTCAAGGACTCGTTTTAGCCATACATTTAGCCAAGTAATAAATGACGCTCTATGCATTTAGCCAACTTTACTATAGGCCAAGCTCGTCGATGTCTCCAGCTTACCAAACTCGAGAATATCACAAAAAAATCAAATATTAATTAATTAAATGTATTTATTTATATTAATAAACATTTTTGTTTCTCGACCAGGAATCGAACCCGGTACCTCCGATTCTAAATCCACGAACTTAACCGCTAGAGGCAGTTAGCGAGAACTACTGATCTGTTTTACTTAAATTTGGAATAGTGATATTTTTGGTAATCAACATGTATCCAAAAACTTTGTAGGCATACTATAAAGCTTAATATGTTTTATTCATTGTCTCAGCAAAAAAAGGACCATTTTAGGAAAAAAAATTAGACTAGGGTGAGTACTAACATAATGAAATGAAATGAAATAATATGAAATGAAATAAAATGAAATGAAATATTTATTTGCAGGAAACATGGTAACAAACAATATTAGGTCTTATTAATATTGAATATCAGTGGTCTTGCAAAAATTTCAGAACAAGACCAAACTGCAAGACCAAGACGAAGATGGTAACACTATCTTGTATGGGGATGTAGGCTGTGTTCACAGTTATATATGCTTTAACAAGTTTACAATTTAAGTAGAAAAAACTCTTTAATATAAATATACATATATATATACGATATAGATACGGTCGTGTTTACTACAGAAAATGTTACCAATTAATATATTCTCCTAAATATTAATAGATTATTTTAGAATATTATTATAATGTAAGTAATAATATTGGGTTGAATAATTTAAATAAGTTCATTGTAACGGGTAATTGAAAACAAAATGGCCGAATTATTAAGGGACGCTACCATAAGTATTAGAAATCAGTTATTATTAGTAAAGTATAGTATCATCACGACCGTATCCCTTCCGGGGTGGTCAGAAACCACGCTTATAAAGAAGCGGATTCACATTTAGCCAACTTTACTAAAGGCCAATTATGAAAAGTGGCATGCTCGTCTAGCGTACCAAACTCGAGAAATATCACAAATAAAATAATTATTTATTAAATTTATATTAATAAATATTTTTGTGTCCCGACCAGAAATCGAAACCGGTACCTTTGAGTCTAAATCCACGGACATAACATCTAGACCACGGAGGCAGTTATTATTAGTTTTTTTTAATTCTACAAAAAAAATGTATGAATCTCACTCTCTCGCTAGCTGGTATGTTAAATATGTTTACCTAATTGAAATTTAGATCAGCTTATAGTTTTATTTTTATTGGAAAATAATTGTAAAAAAACTACTATTAGATTTTTTTTATAAAATTATTTATTGTTGCTCTAATTAGTTTTTAGGATAATTTTAACATACCTACATATTAGACAGAGACATTAAATATGTAACAAGATAGGGCAAGAAGCCAAACGGTATGATAATTAAGCTAGGATAATCGTCTCAGAATGAATTAGTCTATGACAGTGCATTGTCGTTAATGGTCGTGTTGAACGAGCATTGATTTTGTTTCTTTACGAACAATTTCGGAATATTGCATGGGGAGTATATAACACGTTCTTCTTCGATAAGAGAAGTGAAAAAAATGTAAATAACGTTTTGTATGAAAATAACAAACAACGTCCGCTACTTCTTATATTTGATCTCTTTGGTATTAGCCGTCGGTTGTCCCAGTTCCACTAATACCAACTTGTGGAATCGTTAATGAATTGTCATAAAACATTGTCATCATATCTTCGCCGCCGTCTGGCCAGCGTGGCGAGTGTAGGCCGAATTCTCCAGATATATGTCCTGGAAGGCCCATCTCATTTAGGGGCTGTAATGATAGTATTATAATAAGGATATTAGTACGTAAAGTAAAAATCGTTAAGCAAAGTAAATTGAGTAAAAAAATTGATACAGTAAAAAATAAAACCAATGTTTATTTATTTATAATAGGGTAGCCAACAGTTTAACATCACACACTTATTTGTATTTAACACTAAATCAGAAGTATGTTGCACCTATTATAGGCGACCACCACATTACCACAGTAGCCGTTACCTATAAAAAATAACAATATTATAAAAAAAATGATAAGTATACAAAAACTAAATATAATTCGAAAAACTAAAGCTGAAATCCCCGGTCCTGACGCAAAAAAGAAGAGATACAGATTTTTATATTATAAACTAATCCTAAATAAATACCTAAATAAGAAATGAATTAATCTTAAAATAAAACTGATAACAAGCACTGGACCTTAATACTCGTTTTTGAATATATTTAAAATATTAAAAAGGTAACTTGAGAATCAACAGTTGGTCTAACATTATTTGTATTACTTGACGTACAATGTGGTTTTGTTTTTTTACTCTGTCGACCCCGAAGGAAAGGATTAACCCTTTACAAAGTCCATCTGTCAAATTGACCATTGTTGAACACATGTCGTAATCAGGGCCCTTAATTGAAAACATTTTAATAGATATGGGAGATTATGGATATTTAGATTTATACAGATAGGCAGTGAGGTCGTCCGGATGGCTATGAATGTCCCTATGACCCTTTAGCTATCCGAGCCTGGATGACCCCAATGTATGTCCAGTCTTGAAAAACTAATCATAAGGTTGACATTGGCTCCAATTAGTTGTCGACTAGAAAAAAGTGATGACCTTGCGTCCACCTGATGGTAAGCGCGAGGTCAAATTGAAATCAGACACTCATGACTGACACCAGTCCTCAACACTATGCCGGCTTGACTGGGCATGACGGCAATTCGAGCCTAATCTCGAAACGTGTGGATATAAGTTGTGGGTAAAAGAGGCCCTGGCAGACCGAGACTCACATATCACGATCAAATAAATAAAACACTGACTGAAGATGCATTAAAAAGCCTTCGTAACAAAAGGGCATGGGCATGAAGAGGTTAGTCGTCGACGAAGCGAAAGAGGTATGTCGTGATCGTGTCAAGTGGCGCTTAATTGTCTCTGCCTACCCCGCTAGGGATCTGGCGTGAAGATGTGTGTGTATGTGTGTGTGTGTGTGTGTGGGTATACTTTACAGGGTTTACGGCACGAACGGTGGATACTTCCCCGCCCCGGCAGACTGGACAAATTACCACCATCAGTCCGCCTACCACCTATTTATAAAATACATTTCGATTAGTACAGACAGGCAGTGAGGTCGCCCAGGCCCGGATGGCTAGTTCGTCAATATAATGCGAAAGTTGTGGGTAAAAGAGGCCCTGGCAGACCAAGACTTACCTATCACGATCAAATAAATAACACAAAAGCTGAAGGTGCATGAATGTCGAAGAAGCGAAAGAGGAATTTCGCCATCGTGACATCATCATTTCATCATTACAGCCCCTAGAACAGTGTCCTAGACCTCCACTGCTGGAGATGAGCCTTCCAGAACATATATCTGGAGAATTTGGCCTACACTCGCCACGCTGGCCAGATGGCTTGGCGAGGATATGATGTAAATTTTTAATGATAATTTATTACCGATTTCACAAGTTGATATTAGTGGAACCGGGACCGACGACTTAACGTGCTCTCCGAGGCACGGGAAAGGTGGTGTTGTTAAGTGGCGCTCAATTATCTCTGCCTACGCCGCAAGGGATTTGGCGTGAAGATATGTAAGTATTATGCGACATCGTGAGACCAAAGTATATTTAAAAGATTTTAAGTGTGTTTAAAATCGAAATATGTTTATAGCAAGCCGTCAAAGGACCATTGTCGAAAGCCGTGTCATAATTTTTGAAAATGTCCTATTGAAATTCGAGACCTTGTGCTTAATAAAGGGGTACTTTTGGATTTATGTTTTTCAACTTGTCGTAAAATTTTGAACAATGCGTGCTGTTTGAAGCGTTTCGGCACTTATGGTTTTGTTTTAATTGGTTTTAACTCGATGTGTCAATCTCGAATAATAACTTCTTTCATTCGTTATTGCACTGTTATTAAGGTTTGACATTAAATGATGTTTTATGTAAATGTATTAATGTAAATAAATATATTTAATTTGTGATATTTTTCGAGTTTGGTATGCTGGAGACATCGACGAGCTTGCCACTTGTCATGATTGGCCTATAGTAAAGTTGGCTAAATGTGAATCCGCTTATTTATAAGCGTGGTTTCTGACCACCCCGGAAGAGAAGCGGTCGTGATGAGACATTTTTTTTTTCTTTTTTTTTATTGCGGAACAAGACGCGCACCAACCATCATTCTCATCTTCCTACCTAATCAAATACTGTATGATTCTGTTAATGACATCTTGCAAGCTGTATTGACGGCAGACTTGCCGTCACGGCAGGCACAATTCATTCTGAGAGGATTTTGCTAGAATTTAACTCTCAGCTGAATCTTGAACCCGTTCCTGATCATTTCTGTTAGATCACAAATACTACAAGGTAATGAGAAAAAAATACAATTATTATATTGAAATATAGCTTTAATAGTGTTTGTTTAATAATAAATATGTACATTATTGATTATGCTTACATCTAAATAACTGGAGTCTACAGTAAAACGTTGTAAAATTGTACATTTTTATACTTACATTGACTTATTATAAGAACCGGGCTATCAGGACAAACTATTAGTCGTCATTGAGCTGGTCTAAAGAGGGTTGTTAAGTTTTGCATACACATTACTAGATTTTAGAATATTTTTCTAGTATGAGCGGACTTTTACTTGCAATTAAACAAAATATTTACTAGGAATTTATAGTTTAGAATTTATAATTTTTAGTGTTTTAGACAGAGAAAAATAGCAAATTAATTTTTAAACTGCCTTCGTGGTCTGGTTAAGTCCGTGCATATAGACTCGGAGGTACCGGGCTCGATTCCTGTTCGGGACACAATAATATTTAATAATTTAAATAAATAAATTCAATTATTATTTAATTTATTTGTGACATTTCTCGGGTTTGGTACGCTAGAGACATCGACGAGTTTGCCACTTGTCATGATTGGCCTATAATAAAGCCCCTAGAACACGCGTACTAGACCTCCACTGCTAGAGATGGGCCTTCCAGAACTGGAGAACTTGGCCTACACTCGCCACGCTGGCCAGACATCCTGGCGAGGATATGAATTCAATTTTTAATGACAATTTATCGACGATTCCACAGTTGGCATAAGTGGAACCGGGACCAACGGCTTAACGTGCTCTAGCCAGCCAACTTTACTATAGGTCAATAATGACAAGTGGCAAGCTCGTCGATGTCTCTAGCGTACCAAACTTGAGATATATCACAAATAAATTAAATAAATTATTGTGTGCCGACCAGGAATGGAACCCGGTACCTGCTTCTTTAAAGTGTGTTTTATGACCACACCGCATGGGATACGGTCGTGATAATCAATTATATTTTTTTATCACAGCCCTAAGCCTCAATTATTGGAGATGGGTCTTCCAGATGTTTCTGGAGGTCGTGTCGACACTCTACTACCTACCTATTGTTTCCTAGTTAATATTTAGTCCAGTAATAAATTGTCGTGTAAGCCGGTTCATACAATAAGGCTGGGTTGCACCAAAACAAAGAGGCTGTTGTAACAATTCAAATTAAAAATGGCGTCGGCTGACCTTCAAAATAAATCTCGTACAGTCGACGCCATTTTAATCTTAACGTTAATGTTACAAAGACTTTATTATGGTGCAAAGTCTATTAACTTAAATAAAAAATTGGAAATCCAATATTAGTACCGCAAATTCACCTACATATCGAAGATTAACTGGTATTATAACCAACCTACCAAAACAGCATAGAGACAAATATCTATAGGACAGTTTGACTTCAGAATTCAGCACTTACACAGCAGTAAAATATTTATTTATAAAAAGCTATGTTGTGGGGATGAGGAATTGAGAGAGAAAGAGGAGAAGACGGGCCTACGACTGACTATAATCTGGATCACAAGAGGCCTCTTTTTATTCCGCAACAAGACGCTCACCATCCACCATGCAGCTTTCCCTACCCAACCAAATACTGTATGATTCCGTTAATACTGTCTTGGAAGCTCGTTCCATAAATGTATTGACGGCAGACTTGCTTAGGCCCAATTCATCTAGTAAATGGATTTTGTTAGAATTTCTCTCTCAACAACTTCCACAGCGTAAAGTCTTGAATCCGTTCCTTATATGCGAATTTAAATATGTAGTTTTTATTGCTAGCAACTCAATTTTCTGATAGGATATAATACAAGTTAACCATCGTTATATTTGTACGGCATAAGTATTTTTTAACAAATCGCACACCTAGAACAAAACTGATTTAACTCAAAAAAAAAAAAACAATAAAAAAAAGGATATAGGTATATTATATGTCAAGCGCGGGAAGTGAGGCGGTTTCTGCTGAGAACCTTAAGCGACGAAAATACACCAACCATGGTACGGTTACGAATTTGCGCCGTTTGGGATCGAGACGATGGGCCCATGGGGACACTCAGCCAAGCGTCTGCCCAAGGTGTTGTCCAAACAGCTAACGGAAAAGTCTGGAGACAGGAAAGCTGGCAATTATTCTGCCTACGTATTAGCCTCACTACACAGAAGGGAAATGTTGCCAGTCTCCTTGGGACTATCCCTGAAGGGTCTCTAGAGGACATTTTTTTATTTTTTTTACTTACTTTTTAAGTAGTTTGAATTATATAAAAACAAACGATTTTTGTATATAATTGCAAGTAAATTCACGCTCTATCAGAAATTAGTCAAAACACAATTACTAAAGATTTTTTTGCCGTATAAGTGTTTAAAACATTTTTTTTTACTAGCACGACCTGATTGTAAGTGGCGTGCAAGGTCCATGAATGTGCTAACATAACTGGAATCAGACACTCATGACTGACATCGGCTTGACTGGGCATGCCTGATCCCGAAACGTGTTAATACATTTTACTGGGTTTATCGGCACGAACTGTGGATACTTCCCTGCCCGAGCAATGATATTTATATAAAAATCACACCGCTTGTAACAAGACTTATCTGAAATAAGCGCGCCAAATTTTGAGTTGAGATAGTTTTGTTCTAGGGAAGCGAAATATTTAATCGTTCCCCATTATCCTCTAGTTTTTTGTAGATGGTAGTTCAACATTTTTTATTAAAGAATTTAAATATTCCTTAAAGTGTAAGCAACAATTTCCCGCTTGATAGAGAGTTGATTAAGATTAATTAAGTTGATTAATTATTATTTTATACTTTTATATAGTTTATAAAATCAACAAAGATTTTTTTTTTATTTGTAGATCCATGGTTTTTAGTTACGATAATTTATCGTAAATATACCTACATCCATAGAATAATAACGCTAAGATAGTATAACATAAAAAAACAAGTTAAAGCAAAGAAAAATATGCTATATATATATAATAAATAGGTAACTATAATAATGTAATGTGACAATACAAAAGTGCCCGCGAAGGCTAAAATGTAATAAACGATTTGACTTTGACGTTGAAGCGATTAGCGAATTGTAAATCAATTCAAAGCACAAAAAATGTCATTCGCACCATTAGTAATACAAGGGCATAACACGAAAAAATATTTTTTTTGGGAAATTTTGATTATAGATTCTGGTAACAACGGGAGACGCGTGGGGAGAGTGAGAGAGACACAAATACAGTTACCGAGTCATTATTGTCCTTGTTCTCTCTCTAGCGCTAACTGGTAGATAATTCCATTTTGTGCCTATAAGTTTGACTTGAGCCCTTATATTATTGAGGGTGTAATATAAGGTTGTAAACTAGAGGATATGGGATAATTTAGTACCTGCAATGAAGCACCGATAACAAATTATGTAAATAAACATAAATTACATTTTGATACCATACTAAAATCACAAAAAACATCTAAAAAAATATACAAAAAAACACTATAGGAACTATATAAAAATGTAAACAAAATTGCATTTTAACTTCCCTATTATCCCCATTTTATTTATTTCTTGATAGAAATAGTTCCAATGTGGGGGGGGATAAAAGGAAAATATTGTGATCAACACATTATGTCATTATGTTGACATTAAGAACATTCACGCTATTCAGAAACGATTAGCTAATATTAGGCTCTAGTCTGTTTACTTTAACGAAAACGTTAAATTGACAAATAGTGGATTCCTTCATGGATAGTTTTATAGTTACAAATGCACTGGCTTAAGGCCAGTTGCAAAGAGGATGATAAAAAAAAATGTATAATCAAAATTATGATATATGCAATGCTTGTCACTTTGGTTATTTCAGCCAATGACGCGTCTCATAGATAGGCAAGCGTTATACATGTTAAAATATATTATTGATATAATATAATAAAATAATAGTATATGCATGGCATAATAAATTATATTAATAAATAATAGCGAACAGAATCCCTCCAAAAAAAATTTTTTTTTGTTTTTATTATAATAGCACGACATGTGACCTCGCTTCCAACTGATGGTAAGTGGCGCGCGAGGTCCAATAATGTTAGCAACAGGAATCAGACACTCCCATCAGTCCCTAACACTTGGCTTGACTTGCAGTCAAGCCGAATCGGCACGAACGATGGATACCCTATCAGTCCGCCTACCACCTATTTCTTGTTCTCATTGAAAGAACGTGCCATTTGCAATGATGTCAAATGCCAATTTTTACTTTTAAGGAGAACTAATATTGTAAGCTGGCCATGATTATATAAAAATAACACCGCTTAAAAAAAGACTTACTGTATATGTATTTTTTTTAACAATTAAACTTTTTTGTATTTTTGAATATAAAAAAAACCGCAATTGTCGATAAGGCTATCGACAGCTAGGCAGCTAGTATAACCAAACTTACAAATATTAAAGGTATATATTTTTATACAAATGTCAAAATAAACAGAATAGAGGCACACAGATAATGTTTATCTTTGTGTATATTGTAAAGAAATACGTTACATAAAACAGACATTAATGACTTGACCACACAGAGAGCGTTGTGTAGTTAATACTAGTGTACATTTTATAGGAGTTAGCCACCATCCGGACCCAATATTAACTCGGCCCACGGATCCAGTTGATGACATACTAATTTAATAGTCGAGGGCAGCCCTATGAGATGAGTTAGCATTGGGTCCACATGAAGTCTCACTTAAAGAGCGTGTCCAGTTAATTAATTATTATTTTGAGGTACAACCTATAATGGGAAATTTTTCAAAAAAAAAATAATAATAAAAAAAAACAACTTGTCAGGAATCGAATCGCTCTATATTATATTTAACCTCGTTTGCAAAGTTAATTGAGAAAACGAAATCGATTTTTTATGGAAATTACCACTAAGAAAATTCTAAAAGATATTTTGTCGATCCTGTGGGTATATTTCGATTACAGGACCTCTTATGATGACTTACAATCATATCAATTTTAGGTGGTATTTTTTATAGATATATATGACGACTATTATTATGCCTAATTCACCTAAAAATATTATTATTTTTAGTCGTTAACTGGTGGGTCCAGTTCTTGGTCTGTGGGTTCAGATAACGACTAAATGGTATCGTCAATTGAACCCATGGGTCTAGTAAGCAAAGGTCCAGATGGCGACTAACCCTTTTATAGTACACGCTCTGTGCTCAAGTCTATAACAAAACACATATAAGTTTATACAAAATCGTAATTCGTTGCGCTATAAATGTCATAGCACATAATCTGGCAGCATAATATCGCACATCTAGATCTAAAGGGAGTTTACACAACAAACAAAAAAAATACAGTTATTGACACTATCGAATTCTTTATCTTACTACCTACTTATTATTAGTATGTGCGCGTGCCCGCCTAAAACAAATTGGAGATAAAAGCATAGATCTATAAAAAAAACTTCTACGCACACAGGGATACAATAAACACTTTCACATTTTCCGAAAGAGTGTTTTTTTTTTGAGATAGTGCTGTTTAGATCTAGGTATGCGATATAGTAGGATCACACAGATTCAAAAGATATATCACTTTCTCGTCAAAGTTAAAGTTTAGGCGATATTTTTGGTCGAATTGAGTCAATTTGATCAACAATAGAGCTCTTGAAACTTTGGCGTGAAAATGACGTTAATAGAAAGCCAATAGAAAATTCTGATACGCTTAATAAAGCGCTGCCATAGGCAATTTGTCATCTTGATACAACTATTATTTATTCTTAAAATTATTTAACTTTTACTAACGGTGATATATCGATAAATGCTAATAATTTTAAAGTATGCCCAATGTTTTATAAAAAAAACAAAAAACAACTTAGAATCTTCACAGGGAACGAAGGAATGACTACTAAGGAATAAATTTAAAACTAAGAGAAATGCATTCGGCTAAAAAGGTTACCTGACAAATGAAAAGAGTCGGTGCTAAAATGAAATTAACTTGAAGTAAGCTAACTATTTTAGAGGAGATACTATAAGTGCCGATTGAGGTGTGCTTAATTGAATTATTGACGTAATCAATATTTCTAAAGCAACAAATTTTCTTTTAGTTTCAAAGAACAATAATACACTGCAAAGCTCTAGGAGAATCAAATAAATTATTGGAATCAATTTACGGGAATGTTATAAAGCCAAAGAATGTAAAATAAGTAAAAAATTTAGAATAGTCAGTCTTCGAAATATATTTTAATAAGATGCAGATAATTGTGGCAAGCTAAATAACACAGCTACCAAATAAGGCTGGTTTACATTATGTCTCAATTTTACATCAGCTTTTTTGTAACCACCAATGTAAACCAAACCTTAATGCTTAAAATTATATTATAATAATAATAATAAATACTTAATAAGTGTCGATATTTTCAGCCTAGAAATTAGGCCGTTTAAATATGGTCCATTATAACCTAAATTGTACAATCATACCGGTAAAAAAATCTAGCACATTTATTTACATACGAGCACCGCAAAACAGTTCTAGTGATATTTAGGTTCGTTACACTTAACTTTACAGTTATTTGATTTTATATTGTTCTCTTTGTTGTCTATAATCACTTGGTCATTCATCACCATTGGCACTTAGGTAAACTATTCCATTGTTTTTCACGTATGAATATTATTTAACACTAATTACACTTCCGTGCCATCTTCTCCTTCATCTTCGAATAAAATAGTTTCATTAGAATCTACGCTTGGCTTCTTTTTGGGTTTGGGCGGTGGTCTTGGTGGGATTTTACCACTTCTTCCGAGAGTCCCTGATTGGTTTAGTAATAAACTATGGTCGTTGCTTCGCATATCATCCTTGACTGGACTTGTTTTAGGCGACGGAAAATCGTCTCGTAGTTCTACTTTAGGATTGCGACGTAAAGACCCAGTTTCAGGTTTATTTCCCCTTCTGTTTAAAGTGCCCATATCAACTGCAGTTTCATTACCAGGAAACAATACCTTACGCGATTCTGCTATGGGTGTAGACGATTTTTTAGCTGCCCAACTCATTCTCGGGTTAACTGGTTCTTGGGGTCCAGGTGTCGACATCTGGGTTGATAATTGCGAAGCGACACTGTTTCTAGGGTTGGTAGCGTACAGCGATGGCACAGGCGACAAAGGAGCTTCCTGTTCGTAATACATCGAATGTGGATTTTGAATGTGAGCTGGTGTTGCAGGCAGCGGTCTTCCTCTCATTGGCGACATCGGTTGCTCCAAACCAGTCTTATTTAGGGATAGCACGGAGCTGCCATTGGCTGTTGTACGTAAACCCAAATTGTCATACAACGGTTCCTGAGCTTCGCAACTGGGTAAGATTTGTGTACTAGCTGTGCTTGACCAACTGGGTATTCTTGGTCGCCTTGGTATCGTCACGTATCCTTGTCTCGGAGTCACCACAGGTGGGGTAATAGGTGCTGTAAATGGAGATTGTGATCTCGAGTACGGCAAGGTTCTAAATAAATTTGGATTAGTTGCGTAAATTGGCGAATGTATGGGACTGACTGGGTTCAGTTGAGGTGGTAATCTCGAGGTATCAGGAACTGTTGATGCACTACTAGCTGCGGGTGATATTTGAGGTGCTCGAGGCGGGAAAGATAGCAAGTCAGGGGGATAGGCCCGACTGTCATGACGTCCGTAGTTTAGCATTTCGTGTGATCGTTTAGTTTGTTCGGTATCGAATTCGAGTGAGTGTTTCTCCTCGTCGTTCACAGCTGTGGACAAAAGGAAAAACATCAGTATTATACATGTCATAATTTTCCGCTGGTAAACATTTAAGCTGTAGGAACTCTTCTGGATAATTGAAGGGAGACTAGGTTATAATCCACCATGCTTTTGCAGCGCAGGTTGGTAAACAATGTAAATGGGCGAGGATTTCTCTCACGACCATTTAAATAAAAGTGGAACTCCAAAGTTAATTACATATCGGTAAGCCGGAATTGGGATTAAATCCGCAGATGTTAGTGCGTATTTTTGTTACAAGATTAAATATAAAATGCTTACCATAAACAGAATCAATGTCCAGCAATGTTTTGTTTAGCTCTGACATCTCAGTACCGCCGCTGGTGATAGATGGGGGTGCGTCGTATCTTCTTGGTGGCTTTGTCACAGGATTAATAGTATTAATGAGACTTTTCTCCATTTCGGGTATTACAGAACCTTCTATAAGAGCTTCGCCATTAGAAGTGTCTGCTTTTTTCTTTTCTGAACTTTTTCTTCGACAACAGCAATAGCACAGTATGACCAAAATAATAAGTAAAATTGCCGCACTACAGGATATACCAATTAGAACAGGCATCATATTTCCTTCAATTACTGCTGGCGTTTTTATTCCAGGGGACATGTGTGTGACGTAAAGAGATATTTTCTTCTCTTCCACTCCACCTGAATTTGTTGCAGCGCATAAATAGTCACCATTATCTGAGCCATCTATGTTTGTTATGGTTAAATTAACCCACTTTGTATTTTCATCTATACCTTGGATTAGAATGTATTTTCGCCTGTAAGTGTCTGAGCCGTCGATTATTTTGGAGTTAAGGACCCATCTGACTTCTGGTAGAGGGTTTCCTGTGACTTGACATGAAATTGTTACATTGGCCTCTGATGCCGTCAGCACCGTTCCCAAAGGTGGGTATAGTATTTTGGGTTTACAGGCAAAATCATCGGTTTTTAAACTTGCCCATGACATACCTTTTAGAGTTGAAGGTTCTGCGCAAGTTGGACTACTGAAAAATCTTCGACTTTTAACCCAATTTCTGAATGGCTGAAGAAAACAATCACATCTCCAAGGGTTGTTGTCCAGCTCCAAAGTATTTAAGTTAGGAACAGAGCTAAAAGTTTCTGCTTTTAAATACTCTAATTTGTTCCTGCTAAGAAGAACCTTAGTCAACGTTTTCACATTATGAAAAGTGTTAGACCCAATTTGAGTTATTTTATTGTTTACTAGTTCAATTTTCTGGAGTTGCGGCAACATTGAAAATAGTCCATCATCCAACTTTGTAATAAGGTTATCGTTTAGTATAATCCATCTGATTTTTTGGAAATCTTTAAACGTATTTGGATGTAACGTTTTAATTTCGTTGTTAGACAAATCTAATGTTATCATGATATTAAGTCCAGCAAAACCATCTTTGTGTATTTCTTGTAGTTTACATTCTTTAAGGTAAAGTTTTTTCAGATTACTTAGGCCAACATTTTGGAAGGCGTATTGCTTTATTTCGTAGAGGTTATTTCCTGATAGGAGTAGATTCTGAATTTCTGGGCTAAGATTGTTTGGTATGGTTTCGAGAGTGGAGTTGATACAATTGGCTTCTTTGTTTCCACTGGCCCAAATACATTTGCATTCTTTAGGACACTGGGTGGTGAAATCATGTGCATTTACAACATGCAAAAGAAGAAAGTTGGTTACTATCCATAATAGCTTTTTTATCTTTCTGTCCATCTTGAACTCAACGTTTCGTCACTGGTCTAAACACCTGAAACAAAAGAAAATATATTATTAAATTATTATAAAAGATAAAACTGATATCAGGCAAATTAGAATGTATACAAGCAAGAATGTAAAATCCTGACTTTCTAATTCAACTGATATTAATTGATATAAAAAATGCGATAATGACAGTTGTAGTAAACAAATATTAAAATATAAGTAAGAACATAGTCACCACAAACAATACAGTTAATAAATAATAAACAAAGTTGTTTGCACTATATAATATGAGTAATGTAGACGAGTGCAAATCTCAAAGTACAAAATAGAATAACAAATTACTTCATGAGTATACATTGTAGAAAAATACCGTTATAGACATGTTTATCGACTGTTGATATACGTTTTAAAGATATAATCAACAAAGAAAATCTTGATTGACGTGATAGTTTTAGAACAATACGCATTATATTACATTGTGTTTAAAGTAACTATCAGATCTTTGTTTGAGCAAATTATATGTAAACACGAATGTTATCTTCTATAAGGAAACACATGTTAGTGTAACGCTACTGAATTTAATTGAAATTCCATTAATTATAGTTAATGATTTCTATTCGTGTATTTATTGTTATAATAAATTAATAGGACCAATATTAAAGAAAACGGTGGTGGATTGTTTGTAGGAACGCTTTCCCTAAAATTCTAAATATACTTTCTTTCATAGATTTACAACAACACCGTGTTCGTGCCTAATTAAAAAATGACATCAGACCCTCGGCAACCAGCCTGACTTGCGCGAGCGTGGCGAGTGTAGGCCATTTTTTCCCGAAATTTCTGGAAGGCCCATCTCCAACAGTGAAGATCTAGGACTCTTGTGTTCAAGGGCCTGTGATGATGATATTGATACGATTTTTTTTTTGCTATAAGAAGCAAGACCACTGCATCAGAAGAGTTAAGCTTGCTATGGTTTCGTGAAACTATCATTTCTTCTTATCACTTTTTTTCTAACATTAGATATAATGTTTACTATATTTTTTAACTAACAAGAGAGCCAAGTTGGTGTATATAAACGTATGTATATCCTTGCCAAACCATCTGGCCAGCGCGTGGCGAAAGTAGATAGAAGTGGATAGATTCTCCAAAAATACGAGTATGTTCTGGAAAACCCATCTTCAGCAGTATAAGACTAGTGATAACATAACAAAACGGGATATTTCATTAATAAATCATTGTGATAAAATATGCCCGCATTTTAAATAATAGTATAGTAGGTACATGCTGGAAGAAATGTGTCCAATAAAGGAGCTGCATTGTTTATTAAAGGTTGGTTCTTTGATTGACCCCTAGGCCCAGTTATTTTATCATACAATGGAAGTATATGGACATTCCCTTATCAATTTAGTGTTATTTAATTTTGCGACGTAGGTCCATTGTGTTGAACAATTTTTAACCAGAATGTTAGTCTATTTAAGAGGCAAGTATTACACACAAGCTGAAAGGGTGCGGAAGATGAATGCGTCGCCAATTTTACGGACGCGTATTGATAGTAACTATGGTATGAGGATGCAGCATATGTGGTTGTTTATAAGCGTCTTTGTTTGAAGACAAAAGTAAAGTTGAGTGTATTTTTGCCGGTAGACTTATTGGGTATAATTTGGCTGTGGATAAAAGCTATCATCTTGACAAAGCCGAGTTTAAGTAGAATTTTGGCGTTATGCCCATAATGCAGTTACATTATAAACAAATATGTATGTGTATTTGTAGAGACTTAGGCCGAAGTTGATCAAAGATACACGCCACACATTTTTTTTTTTTTTTTTTTTTAATATTTCCAGACAGATCACACAGCGCCATCTAATTTCCGTGGTAAGCTATACGAGGCTTGTGTTACGGAAACTAGATGGTTGATAAACTACATATTATACTTTTTTTTTTGTAAATATATACATATTATACATATAAACACCCAGACCGAGAAAATTATACAATGTACAACTTGCCCTCGGTGGGAATCGAACCCACAACCTCCCTAGTTCACGGCAACGTTTGTTACCACTGGACCATGGAGGCGGTCATTTATATATTAGACAATTTGTTAGTTGTCAGAAAATTCGCCTGTGTAAACCTATTTATAAGTTTTGGTGTAATAATAAATAAATAAAAAAATATAAAAACACATTGGTAATGCTGTGGTTCGAATATCATCTTTTTTTTACGTATATTTCTTATAGAACAAGACCACCGTTGGCGTGTCTCAGAGAGCACGTTAAGTCGGTCCCGGCGATCTGACATCAGACTCTTGGGGTCTAGCTGCGGCGTTACGAGTTTAGGCCAAATTTTCCTGAAATTTCTGGAAGGCCAATCTCCAACAGCGGAGGGCTAGTACTAATATTCTTGGGGCTGTAATGAAATCAAAATACATTGCTAAAGAGCAAGAAGAAGAATATGGACTACTTACGCCACAGTCTGGCTTATTGGCGACTATTATGTCTTAATATGTATTTATTCCCGAATCAATCGGCGTACTTGTATAACAAAATTAACTCAAATCTCGAAATTTATACAATGATGCTACGAGATGTGAAAATTGCTGTGACTAATTGGCTATTACTTCTTGACTACGATAGTACTGAAAATCTGCTTTAAACACACTTTATTGCACACTCACACAAAACACGCACTCATGCATACATACACAAAACACTACCACACTCATACACACACTCACACTACTCATTTAAACCTTCTCTTTTTATATAATTTGTAATATTAAGTAGGTATTCAAATAAATAATTTGTTAATAGTATTATTATATGCAAGCGCCTAATGTTTTGCGACCGGAAGTGCAGGGTGTCCTGGATCTCTGGATCTGGCGTCCCAGAGACCCTTGTTCAGGCCCCTGATTGAAACTCATGTACAACTGATTGAAAATAAAGATTAATTGATTTGATTTGATCTTAATTTAGCATTAGACGCCAAATGTTGTCCACAGAAGGTATGGTGAAAATAGTGACACCACGTCACTTAATAGATTTATTATTACTGCAATACATCCTATTATTGAATTTATTTTACAGCTTGCCAAACATCTGTAGGAAATTTAAAAAAAAAGTATTTACAAATCCACCATATTCTTTCCATAATCCCACCTAATGTTCGCCTCTCAGTGCATTTAACTGGTCGCACTAAATGAATCAATTCTCATCTCTTACGTCATATAGGCGTTATAATAATTCATGGCGTCTTATATTGGCAGCTTAATAATGATGATTTATTTCATTTTAACTAGGAGTATAGTCAGTTTTTTTTTATTGTCTGGAAGTTTTTTATTGAATGAATAAATCTGACAAATAATGACGTCAGTCTCTACATCTATGTCTGTTAGTATTTTTTTAAACGCGATTTTAATAATGATTTATTAGTTACGACTATATTAAAAAAACATCAAAAATATAACTAATATCACTCGTTTTATAGGGGCTATAAGTAATTGTCACAAAGCGAGTTGCCGCGCTCGCATAACTCCCCTGTCGTTCAGAAATATCTACGACAGGGGTCAGGACATCCAATCTAAGTTTAAAGTGTAAAAATCATATTTGTTAAATAGTGTCAACAAACGATTTTTATTTATTTATTTATTATTTATTTAAAGTTATTTATAATTTCCCACAAAGCTTAAAATTAGTAACAATATTTTAGGAAACATTTATGTACGAGACTGGAGGCAAAACTTGTCGCTTAGTTTGTGTTAAAGCACTCCAGGTTCCTCTGACTCAAACCTAATATCAATAAATATATCTATAGTGTAAAGTAGTGCAGTTTAGTGTATATATAATTATACTACACTAAGAAATACACATTAAGAAAATGTAAGTTTCAGGAGCTATATTTTACCTGTACCAATCGATACTGACCCGTACCTGTACCTGTATGCCTAGTGTGACAGTGAAGTTTCGTAAACGCAACTATAGTTTTACTGAATTTTCGATGTTCATTGCCTGTTATTATAGCCAAACTCGCAATAACACGCAATGTAAAATAAAAAAACGTAACTACAGCAGTTACGTTTTCCGAAACTTGCATTTTACACTAAGCAGGTTGAAACTTATCTGTTTCTTTATGGGCTATTTTTCTGCACCGATCCTTACAGGCGTATTTGTACCCGTAACAGGCTTAGTTATGCAAGTACCCCATGGCCGTAAATCGACGACCATAATGAGATAATTTATTCAATCAAAGAAAGTCAAAATAGTTACACTTCCTGTTTCCATAAATACGGGTGTTAGTAGATGTGATTAATTATACTTTTACAATTTCTCTCTGTATGCTAATTTAAAATCAAACATTTACGTGAAATGCAATGACTTACATGTAATTTAACCGGGCATTTTAATAATCTATTTTCGACTATTAATGATATTATAATCCAAAATAGTTCTGTCAAAATTGATACCTAAAGAATATAGAATCGTAATTTTTTTAGATGAGGCAAAAATAAGTAACGATGATCTTCCATATTTCTGTAGAATTTAGCCTACTTTCACCAGCTGGCGTGTATTTTTTGTATATTATTTACATGATTAAAACTACTTAAAAGTAAAAATTAAAATATACATAATAAAAAATAAACTATGAGTAAAAATTTCCTTTAGAGACGATCCTTCAGGGATACATGTCTCCTCTGTATAGCGAGGCTAATATATACGTTGGCAGAAATAATTGCCAGCTTTCCTGTCTCCAGACTACTCCGTACGCCGTTTGGACAACTCCTTGGCTGAGTGTGCCCATGGGCCCATCGTCTCGACCCCAACTGGCGCAAATTCGTATACTGTACTGAGGTTGGCGTACGAGGTTCTCAGCAAAAACCGCCGCACTTCTCGCGCTTGACGAGGTCGCATGGATGTGTGATGGGGCTAACGTATCTACACATGTCGGATCCCACACCTACTGCCAAGTTTCCACGGCCCCAGAGGGTTCTAGGATTGCGGGTACTCTAGCAGTGACAAAAGCCCTTCGAATGATGTCGTTCAAGGCATCGTGACGAGGTATTGTTATTGTTTTATATTCCTTTTATTATTTTAAATGAAAAAAAAAACATGTCTTGATTACATATTTCCAGGGTACCTACTAATCATTATTGATTATTTAACTGTTTGCTTATTTAATGTTTGTAAAATTGTATTTAATGTGTACTCTGTTGGAGATTCTAATTAAATAAAAAAAATATCAATTAATAAGTTATTTTGAATGACCAGTCCCTTATATTAAGTCAATGACGGAAACATTTAATAACGTTAATTTAACTAATGAGTGAGTTTATTTGCTTTGCTCTTTGCATATTGTACAAAACAAATAGTATGTATGCATGTAGGTAAGTAATCACTTTTGAAAACTAGGGAGCAATTTTCATCTAGTGTTGAGTGATTATTAAATTATCTATTGCGCCTTGCTAATCAGTTTCTTTTTAGAATCATTTGCAAAATGCATTAGGTGGGTCACTTCTATTGTTTTATCGTGTGACAGTTGAAGTCTTCTTTTAACAGCTTTCCCTATTCCGCAACTGAACCACGCGCATAGGCATATGTATTAAACCACATACGGTAGCCAAGCACTATCCCTAAGCTCACATTTTTGGGATACTTTTAGATCTGTCGCATTTCGCACGCTGAAGAAATGCGAAATGGCATGTTTATCGGCTTGTGTGTTTCGCCTTACTTCTTGCCTGAAGTTCTTGAATCACATGGCAGTACCAAACAGCATAGTGACATGGACTGACGTTATATGCCGTTTTCTCACAGTTATTATGTCAAAAAGTTAAATTTCTGATAGAGTGTTACGTTGACAGCCGCCATATTTGTAAAATATCTTATTTATTTACAGAAATATGTGTGATTTACGTCCAAACAATAACTACATATTCCACTGTTTTTTCCGGTGATACAAAAACGTCAAAGTTCTCATTAGACTGGATTTTGGTGAAAGTGGCGATAAAAACCAAAATGGGAATTGACAAGAATGCCCGTGCTACGGTTATTTGGCCACTTTAACGTGGTGTGTGATCGATTAGGGTTGTCGTGCAGACTAATGTACTGAGAGATGCTTTTATTATATTAGTATTTGAAATTGAAACGTCCTGGTGTATTCTTGTTGTCAAATACAATCGTAAATTCTTTAACGCCTTTTCAATAATAATAGCATTATACAAAAAAGTTTACAATTAGAAATTAAAAAATAAAGTAAACCAAAATATGCTTTCATACAGAGAGAGAGAGAGACCTATGAACTAAGGTTGGCATTTCTCTGAAGAATAAAGTCCGGAACATTGACATTCAAAAAGAACCAAAGTTACTGGCATAGCTTACTAAATTAGCTAGACAATGGGCTGGACATATCTTTCGCAGAACCGATGGAGTAAAGACCATGTACTGTAAGAAGCAGAGTGGGACGATCCGCCAGATGACCTGAAGAAAGTCGCTAGATAAGGGTGGCAGGAGATCGTGTGAAATGACGAGCCTTGGGCCTATATCCTGCAGTGGGGAGCATCATATCTCTGAGATACCGTAGCCACTATCCCTAATACATATAAATTTGAAGACTCTTACACCTGTAGCACGCTTATGATGTGGAATGCTCTCCCAGGCAGTGTATTTCTATTTATAGGCCAGCATAAAGATAGACTGACTGATGTCGGTCGTCAGTGGCTGACGTCTGTTGCTCCCATTCTTAAAAAAATAAGTGACGTATAGAGTACGATGGAATTTGATATATTTTCATTACAACCTTCCTCCTCGACAACATTCCTAAAGTTCAGCTATTATGAGTTACAAAATTTAAAAGAATTAAGTAAATACACGTTTGTACATAACTTTAGTTTTGTGCAATAGTAAAATATTAAAAGTAATATATAGCGTCGACGCATCGTTTTCAAAAATCTGAATAATTAAAATGTGACAGAAAAAAAATATGAAAATAAATTTAGTTTGGATTTCTTTTAGAATAGCCCCTTTATCACATTAGACGTAAGAGTGCCGATAGATCGGTTAGGTCGTCAAATAAAATTAACCCTATCAATTCAAATACCTATGAGTACTCTTACTTCATGTGACGAATATCCATCAACCTATTGTAAGTTCGTAAATTATACATCTTATTAAACAACTCACTGACTATTACATATGTGCCGCCAAATGGCGCGTGATGGATTTAATGTATTAAATTGTATATTATATATTTTTTTTGTATTCATTACAGCCTCTACAACTATGAGAGATGCAAGTAAGAAAAGTATTTCTTATTGGTACCTGCCGGGTTTTGAAGCGCAGTGGATTAGAAAGCGTTCTTACAAACGAGCTACCCACAGCTTTTTTATATTACATAGGTACTGTAACGGGTGCATGTAGGTTAAGGAGTTTTATTTGAATTTTAATACCTAGGTTGTCTATAACGGAAGAGGCTCGTCTACGAGCATCTTGTGTGAGTGAGGCTGGTGCCTGGCTACGTGCTATACCTTCTCCCTATACAGGCACGCTGCTAGACGCCAGCACACTCCGCATAGCTGTAGCCTTAAGACTAGGCTGCAAGGTCTCCGGTCAACATATTTGTATTTGCGGTGACAATGCAGACGAACTAGGCCGCCATGTCTTATGCTGCCAAAAAAGTGCCGGCAGAATCTCAAGACATCATGCTATTAATGACATCCTGTCAAGGGCGCTTACAACTGCTAACATCCCCTGCATCCTCGAACCATCGGGGATAGTTAGAAATGATGGTAGGGGTTCGGACGGGATGTCATTAATTCCATATACTAGAGGCCGCGCACTGGTTTGGGATGCCACATGTGTCGACACACTCTGTCAGTCACATGTGACATCCAGCCATAAGAAACCTGGGGCCGCTGCAGAATCAGCCGCACGCCTTCGGCGCAACAAGTACGCGGAGATCATCATCAATCACCATTTCATTCCATTTGCAGTTGAAACGATGGGCCCGTGGTCCGAGGAGGCTCTTGTGTTCTCCCGCGAGCTTGGTGAGAAACTCCACTTGGCGACGGGTGACCCTTTGAGTAGAGAATATCTTGTTCAAAGGGTCAGCCTCGCTGTTCAACGGGGGAACGCAGCGAGTGTCCTCGGCACACTACGCCCATCGAATAGTCGTAATTTTATTTATATTTTTTTTAGTTTTTAATTAGTTTTTATAATTTTAATAAAGAATAGTTATGTTATAGAATGCTCGGTAAGTTAATTTGTTTTAAATATATATTTTGTTTTTGGGTACAATATCTAAGTAATAGGTATGTATGTACCATATTGTAACTGTTGATATTTTTAATGTGCCTACATATGTATTTTATGAGAAAAATAAACATTTTATTTTTATTATTTATTATTTTATTATTATTATAGTATTGTCATTAATAAGACAATGACATAGTCGTTGGATTTTGTTTTGTAAAAAGAGAAAAGTCGACAGAGAGAGTATTTTTTTATAAATATTAGGATTAATATAATATTCCGGTTAAAGTCTATCGCTTAATTGTGTCCCGCGTAGGAAAGTGTTTAGTTTTTATACAATTGTTTTTATATCAAAAATATTAAATATAAAAAGTTCTACGCATTATTAATAAAAACGAGTTCCGTAGAATCCTCTCCGTACCAAATAAAAGCAACTACATCCAACCGCAGGCGTTGGATAATCCTGTGACTGCAAAGGCAGGTTACAGTACTTATTTTAAATTATTTATTGTAAATAGTATTTATTTTAACATTCTTTTTTAAATAAACTTAATTATATATTGTGTACATTTTTAAGGCTTGCAATTAAGTATACGCAGCGAAAGGAAATGTTATTGCCAAAGAACAAACCGTTGATTTTAATAACCTACATCAACAATAGGTAATTTGATTCGATATAAAAAAACAATAACCCTTGTTACAATACTCTTAAATCTTTGTTTAAATTGGAGCATTGATTAAAGTTCAAAGCCCAGTTCGTTTTGACACAATTTGTTGGTTTCCAATGCGTAAATAAAACTGATTGGTCGTTTCGCCACCGATGTTGGTAATTGGCAAGCGGCACGTTTTAAAACTGTATGGAATAGGCTTGTCTATATACATCGATGCGTCGATGGTGTAGATGGGTACTAGAGTGTAGACTACGTACGGAATAATGTGGGTCAACCCTTCGTCAGATAATCTTAATAAGTTCACTGATGCGGTTGGACAAGGGTGGAAAAAGTACGCGCTAAATGGCAAAGCTTAAATGTTATCATCGGTATGTGTTCTTGTTTTACGCCTTATACAATTAGCTAAAAATAATATTGTATAAATGTAGTGACTCTTATGTTCTGCCAGGACATACTAAATATTAACAACCGGTTCATGTATTAGGTCAATGTGGGCTTGGCTCTTCATCCGTCAAACCGGATATAACTGATTGAACTGTTTTGCATTGAATGCTAACAGCATACCAATCATCGGGTAATAGTGAAAACTGTATATCTGTTTACATAATTAGGTATGCATTCGTATGCATTTGAATATTTATATCACAAAATTTAATGAAAGGGAAATTTGCATCGCTTTGTGTATTTACGGGTGTACCTTTCAAAGTCAAAGTCAAAGTCAAAATATCTTTATTCACGTAAACCTATTACAGGCATTTATGAAACGTCATTAATTTAATTATTTTGAATGATTCTACTCCTGCTAGTAGAAGACTAAGCAGCAAAGTGGTCCAATAAGTAAGCTGTTAGCAGAAGACCAGCAGCTTAGCAAATTCCAGTGACCTGTTAATGTTTAATCTGACTGAGAAAGGAATCTGCAAGGAAAACTCAGCTATATCAGATTTACAAAATAAAACATATACAGAACTGCACCACAACGATCAATTAATAACCTTTTAAATTTAGTTATCAGTACCTATGAGAAAACAATACCTGGTACAGCAGTAACCCACCAGGCAAGTCAGAATTAAGGTAGACTACATGCCTATGTGCAACCCGAAAGTCGACAAAACGCAAAAACCTCTGTTAATTTAAGAACAATAAATTGAACGTGTCCGGCAGAGGTCCCAGGCCCCCACAGCAGCACCCGATCACGGACATAACGCATGTGCCAGCCATCCCCCCGCTCAACCAGGCCCTTAGGGTGCGGACCGGGACCCGACACACGTGCCACCACTGCAATGACCTTCTAAGGAAGGGGCGACCACCGGACACGCCACACCATGAGAACCTGAACACTAAGAATGACCTTCGAGACACACACAAGCTAAACATAACAATTACTTCCTAAGTATCCAAATGTTGCCGTGCAATTCCGTTAACAAACTTATATATTAGTTAATAAAATAATAAATACATAATAGTAACTAAATGTTACATAAAAAATAATTATATTATAATAATAAGGTAATAAAAAATATTACTGTATCACAATAAACAGTATTTACTAATTAGTCAATAATGTATTAGTAACTAATTGTTACATTCAAAATATTTCTACATAACTGTAAAATAAATCAAAAATAAAAACAGTTTATTAAAAAAGAACCTAATGTGCTATGCTTTGCAGAGCGGCAATATTCCACACATCTTTGTCATTAATAAAATCATTAATTTTATAATATGCTTTTGCAATTAGAATTTTCTTAATACTACTCTTAAATTTTGTTTCCCCTAATTCTGTTACAGGTTTTGGTAATTTATTATATAGTTTAATACTATTAATCACAAAACTTTTATTTGTTTTTTGAAGCCTAAATTTAGGAATATAAAGCTTGTCAGCATTTCTTAATTTGCGAGAATGCATGTCTCCATTTTTTTTAAATAACTTTAAATTATTCCTTACATATAGAATATTTTCAAATATACATTGTGAAGGCAATGTCATTATATCAATGTCAGGAAATATGCTTCTGAGCGAGTCTCGATATTTCAGGCCATAAATTGCTCGAATGGCTCTTTTCTGGAGAATAAAAATAGAGTCTAAATCTGCCGCTGAGCCCCACATTATGAGACCATAAGTCATAATGCTGTGGAAGTAGGCGAAGTATACTAGTCTTGCTGTTGCCACATCAGTCAGCTGCCTAATCTTTCTGACAGCATATGCAGCTGAGCTCAACCTATTGCATAAGGTATTAATGTGAGCTCCCCACTGCAGTTTGGGATCAACTGTGATGCCCAAGAATACAGTGGATTCAACAAATTCAAGAGCAGAACCGCCCAACATCACACTGCAGTCGATTTTTGGCACGTTAGGTAATGAAAACTTAAGGCATTTTGTCTTATTAGAATTCAAAACCAAATTATTAGCCGTAAACCATTCCGAGACCATCGCCAGAGTACGATTTACTGTTAACAACATATTATCTTTCCTATTAACTTTAAATAGAAGAGAAGTGTCATCAGCAAACAACACTATTTCCGCATTTTCTTGTACCATGTGGGGCAGGTCATTGATATATGCTAGGAAAAGGAATGGACCTAGTATTGAGCCCTGCGGGACACCCATTCTAACAAGAGACCCTTTCGAGACACTGCCATTATTATTAACACATTGTGTTCTATTATACAAGTAGGACTGTACTAGATTAGAAGCTTGTCCACGAACACCGTAATAATCTAATTTACCAAGCAGAGTTTGATGATCTACACAATCGAATGCCTTTGACAGGTCACAGAATACCCCAATAAGATCCTCGGAGTTTTCCCAGGCATCAAATATTTCTCCAATCAATTTAGTACCAGCATTTGTTGTGTTTCTTCCTTTTGTAAACCCAAATTGTTGATTATGCAATATTTTTAATACCTATTTAATTACTCTTGTTTAAAGTTATTATACACATATATTTTTTTGCAATTTAAATTGGTTTCGTGGTAACATTTAATATCTTGTCAGAGATAATAGATAATATCGGTTTCAGAGCATATTTGGATAGATTTGGTCTTTTCTCAATACTGCGTGGAATTTGTTAAAGAGCAAATATTTTTATATTATAAGAAGACAAATTTCTAAGCATTCCATGGATTCACCGTGCGGGTGCCGGGTCCATCGTGTGTGGGTGAGAGACGAGAAGAATGGTGTCTCGGGCTTGCGACCGACAATAGGCTGGTTTAAGAAAAGGAGGCCTCCTTTTTTTCTAATGCGCGATAATACGCTCACCATCCACCATTCTACTTCTCTCCCTACCCAACCAAATACTGTATGATTCCGTTAATGCCGTCTTGAAAGCTCGTTCCATAAATGTATTGACGGCAGACCTGCTTAGACCCAATTCTTTCAGTAAGTGATGCAAAGATTTTGCTGGAACTCCTTTTGCACCAACTTCCACTGCGTAAAGCTGAATCTTGAACCCGTTCCTGATCATTTCTTCTGTGAGATCATAATATTTATTCATGTTGTGGTCTTTTGGAATATTTGATTCCCACGGAACGGAATATATATATAGAATAAAATTAAGATATACGTATTTTTTATTTAAATTACTCAGTAATAAAATTTAATGTTACGGCGCAGAGAAGTTTTCCTAAAAATATCGCCACTCATACAGACCCTAATCAAATAGGTAGCGAGAGGTCAACGATCGCGCGAACGTTGACGTCCGTAATTGTTTCTCTGTCTATTTCGTCTTTTGGCTGTGATCGAGATCAATTTGTGACCGATTCTACAGTTGAAGATAGACAATAGGGTGATCTTCAATTAAAATGCACAATCACGACTTTTTCTTCCTTGTATTTTTAGACCATCTCAAAATGTAAATATAAACAAATATGTCATATAAAAGTCAAAATAATATCAAAATTAAAAGGAACAAAACCGTGTGGCAAAGGATGCCAAATCGTCGACCACACAATTAATAATGTTATGTTTTTTCGGACAATGAGTTTTACTTTTAAAAAAGTTAACTTTTTTATTTCAAAAAGGGTTCAATGATACCTGAAGCAAAAAAATATAATTGCTCGTTTGGAAATTACACGCGGTATAGTTCTGAATAATATTACATTTTAGTAATGCATATAGTTTATAGTTACTCGTTCTAATAATATTATAATTAGACCCAAATTAGCAGAGTAACAATTAAGTTTGTAAAATCGAGGTTAATTTCAGTTTCCAATAATGAACCAAATATTTACCGTGCGGCAAAATGGTGAACGCGTATATCAAAATTTCCCAATATTTCCACACTACAGTAATGTTAACATATGAAATATAGGCATGACTATAAATTTTAAATAAAGTAAAGTATCATCACGACCGTTTCCCTTTTGGGGTGGTCAGAAACCACGCTTATAAATAAGCGGATTCACATTTAGCCACATGACAAGTGACACGCTCGTCGATGTCTCCAGGCGTACCAAACTCGAAAAATATCACAAATAAAATAAATATTAATTAAATGTATTTATTTAAATTAATATTATTTTTTTTGTCCCGACCAGTAATCCGGTACCTCCGAATCTAAATTCACGGACTTAACCGCTAGACCACGGAGGCAGTTCAAAGTCAAAGTCAAAGTCAAATCATTTATTACAATTTGGCCTTCTCGGGCTCTTTTGTATTGTCACATCACATTGTTATAATTATTTAAATAAATTATATTAAATTTATTACAATACAATTAAATTGACCTAAATATAAACATACACCATCAGTAACAGGTGTCCAAAATATATTAATAATATACATTTGCACATCTACCAGGCATTTTTGTCACTAATAAAATCATTTATCTTATAATAGGCCTTGCCTATAAGTCGACGTTTGACATGAATTTTTAGTTTATCGAAACACAAGCTAGTTAGTTCCTTTGGGAGTGTGTTATAAAAACGAACACCAAGTCCCAAAAAAGACTTACTAGTTTTACTGAGGCGTAGGTGAGGCAAAGCTAATTTGTGATTATTGCGTGTGTTGCGAGAATGCAAGTCACAATTCCTTTTAAATTGTTTTATATTCTTGTGGACATACATAATATTCTCTAGAATATACTGAGATGCCACTGTAAGAATATCATACTCCTTAAACTTATGTCTTAGCGAAGGGCGAGCGGTCAAATTATAAATATATCGAATAGCCCGCTTTTGTAAAATAAAGATAGTTTCAATGTCAGTAGCATTTCCCCACAGTAAAATTCCATAAGACATAATACTATGGAAATAGCTAAAATAAACTAATCTAGCAGTATCAACATCTGTCACTCGCCTCACCTGTCTAATGGCATACGCCGCTGAGCTCAGCCTTTTGGAAAGTGCTGCAATATGAGCACCCCACTGGAGTTTGGAATCTATTGTTATACCTAAGAATACTGTACTTTCCATGATCTCCAATTGCTCACCATTTAATATTATATTTGGAGAAATGTTTCTTACATTAGGAAGAGCAAATCTTAGACATTTAGTTTTTCTAGCATTAAGCAGCAAATTGTTAGCTGTAAACCAGTTGTAAACACGATCAAGCGCATTGTTTACCACGTCAAAATTATTAAGCTTCCTGTCTATTTTAAATATTAGAGAAGTATCATCAGCAAACAAAACAATATCGTGTAAGTTTTTAATACAATATGGTAGGTCGTTGATATAAACTAGAAACAAGAATGGACCAAGAATAGAGCCCTGTGGGACACCGATCCTTACTGGAGATCCAGAAGAAGTGATATTACCAATAGCCACCCTCTGCGTTCTATCAGAAAGATACGACATAACCAATTCTAGAGCTGAATCTTTTATGCCATAGTAACTTAGTTTAAGAAGCAGTGTACCATGATCTACACAATCAAAAGCCTTTGATAAGTCACAGAACACTCCAATAGCGTCCTGGGACTTCTCCCATGCTTCAAATATAACCTTAATTAACGACATACCCGCGTCAGTAGTCGACCTTCCCTTAGTGAAACCAAATTGTTTGTTGTGGAGAAGTTTATTAACATTAAAATGTAATAGTAGTTGATTTAAGATTATTTTTTCAAAAATTTTACTTAGTGCTGGAAGAACTGAGATAGGCCTAAAATTTGTAGGATCAGATTTACAACCAGACTTAAATAAAGGTATAATTTTACTATGCTTCATTAAATCTGGAAAAACTCCCGAGTCAATGCTACTATTAAAAATAACAGCTAGATAATGAGCCAACGAGTCAATGATTGAACTTAATACGTTAATAAATAAATACCTTTTTATAATTACATAGTATTTTAACATAGAAATTTCTACTATTATTAAAATGCATATTATAATTAAAGACATCCTACTAAATAACTAAGCAACCACTTACTTAAAAATGTAAATGGTTCATGTTTCATTTTACGAAAAAAAAAGAAAAAGACACGCTAATATTTCCTCTATTTCAGCCCATCGTAGTATGACGAAGCCTCCCAAAAACTTTATGATTGCCAGAAGTTTCCAGGCGCCAATAAAGTGCTTGGCTTACTTCAGAACTCTTATTGCAAATTAATAGCCGTTTAATAAACCAAAACTATGACATTTCGCTTCTTAGCCTCATTTAGGAGGACCTCTTTTCTACATCATTAGGCATAATATCGTAAAACAAATGATATGTGCGTTGAAACCATTATTATTTATATTTAAAAACTATGTACAAATGCGGAACTAATATAATAAATTACTAGAACACTTTTCGAAATAACCGTCTGTCAATTTTTTTCTTGTGAAACAGAATGTATCTCTCTCGACGTAACAAAGTTGTTCGGCTTTCGGATATCTATTTTTTTATTTTTTTTTTCATTTATCACAGCGCCTAGAACACAGCGTCCTAGACCTCCTCTGTTGGAAGAACTCTATAACCTAATCCCTTCCTCTCCATTCCGCAACCGAACCACACGAACAGGTCAGAATATGCACCCACATACCGTAGTCACCATCCCTTCGCGTACGTATATCGGGGACTCATACATCTGTCGTACGATAAAGATGTGGAATGCTCTTCCAGCCTCTGTGTTTCCACTTTCCTATAACTTGGAGTCCTTCAAGCGAAGTGTGAAAAAGCATCTAGTCAAGCCGGCATAGTGTTAGGGACTGATGGCAGTTATAAGTGTCTGGCTTCAGTTGCTAACATTCATGGACCTTGCGCGCCACTTACCATCAGGTGGACCCAAGGTCACATGTCGTGCTAGTATAAAAAAAAAAGATGGGCTTTCCAGAAAATTCTGGATAATTTGGCCTACACTCGCCACGCCGGCTAACTAAATATATTATTGTATATATGTATATATATATATATATATAGTATGTAACCAGTATATGTATATGTGTTATCTATGTATATTCCGGATTTGTTTTGAATTCCTTTGCTGTTGTTGCTACAAATCTGTGGAACAATCTACCTATTAATAATAGAAAATAATCGTGTGCTAGTATTTCCGACAGTACGTTTCCACTCTGGTCAACAGAAACAGAATTCTATTTAGGCATCTGTACTACTTTTTTATGTATGCTACATTCTTTGCTAAAACCTTGCCGTAGCAATAATGCGCTATTATTTTTATTAATGAGCCCCAACGTAGCCTTTGTACTACAACATTGAAGTAAATAAATATTATACCTAGGTCCCCAGTACATACAAAAAAAACCTTAGAGATAAAAAATAGTTTATGTGTGCGTTAGCTAATTAAGTGCATTTCTTTTGTTTTTCCAATGCATTATAACAACCTATTATTTGCACAAAAGCAGTCATTTAATCAAATATAAATTCTAAAATCTGTTAGCACTATTAGTTGACTTTGAGACTGACGCGAGTTGTTCAGTAAGCAAACCGTTATGTCACATATCGTCCGCGTAGGTACTTCGTTTACCTTACCCAATTATAATATCCTGCGATCCGTAGGGATAAAAAATAATAATAATATAGTAAATAATGAATCTACATCCATTGACTTGCATAACAACTGGGCTAAAATATAAATGTTTACTGACGTAATGTAAGACCAACGTAAAACAAACCAATAAAGGATACATTGGAATTATGACATTCGATTTGCTGTACGAAATGTTCCAAAAATCCCGTTTGACTAAAACCCAGTCATTTTTGTAGTACGTACTGCAGGCTTATCCTTAAAAGCTCTGGAAAATCTGGAAAGGCTGATATATATAATCACGGAAAAAAAATAAGGCAAGAGATCCCGTTGTCGGAGCTGACACGCTGGTCAGACCAGATCCGCAGTCCTGCACGACGCCGTGATCAGATCACCCGCCCGAATGGCGCAGCATGGTCTGGGACAAAGTGATCCGAGCGGGTCACGGCCCCTTAGAATTGAGAAAGACGATTCAAAGAGTCTGAACTGGCAGGCTGGACAAACAATACATTACTGTAGTGATGGGTTGTTGTCGATTTTTTTGAAAATGAAAAGTAAATGTTTTTTTTTTGTGAACGAAAACTAGTTGCGGAAATGGTTTTCGTTGCAACTGGTTTCAAGGCGGTAATGCGCGGCACCGGCCATAAGAAAATTACGTAGTTTACACAAATCATCCTAATTATTTTTAATTAAGTTTCATGAATGAATGAATTATGATACAGAAATGAATAAAATTGTGAACCTAATAGTTCGTTAAATGTGTATGAAATTTAAGTACTTTGTAATTTAGAAACAAACTATATTTACTATATAATAAATAATATATTAAAGATTATTTAATAATACTAGTCATTTACAAAGAAGGTTATTTACATATATTATTATAGAACAGAACTGTTTTGCAAACGAAACGAAAAAGAGTTGCGACAAATACAATTGAATAGGAGATCGCGCAACAAAGACTGTTTCAATCCAAAACTAAAAACGGTTCTATCGTCGCAGAAAAAAACAACGGTTCTTAAAACCGGTTCGTCTTTGCAACACTTACCACTACATTACTGTAATAACTTAGCTTAGCTATACGCTCTTGGCCTTCAAGCTTGGTCATCATTTTCACACTGAAATCGCGCATCCATTTTTGTAGTTGCCCTGCATTTTTGCCAAGATCCACAGCTAGCATGATGCAGCAAATAATTTGCTTCGAAGGCCCGGTCTGCACAATGTCATGAACAATGTAATATACGAATTCCCTTAGCAATTTATTTCCAATCGCCCATTGATGAGGCTGCTAGTCTAGGGAAGGATACTATTAATCATAATCCATTGAGGCTTTTCTTCTAGCCTCTATTAGTTTGATAAACAAGGAAGAGACGTGGATTTTAATCGGATTAGGCTGTTGGTATTTTTTTTTATAAATATAAGTAGCTACAACACAGTTTTATACTAGTTAAACCCGGCTTTGTCTGCGCAACAAAATTTGATTGGCAAACGTTCACGTAACTATTAACATTATTAAGATTAATTTGAGGCCTACAAAACATTTATGCTGAAGAATATAATTTATCTTGTATCGGATTTGCGATAAATTGCATACACATAAGTGTTATTAAATATTTAATTTAAATTATTTTGTAGTCACGTAGTTGTTACGTGATTTTATTTTTATATTCACTTTTGTTTTTTAACTAGAAAAACTGGAACTTTTCAAATAAGGTTAACAAAGGCCCTGGAATCGTTACACTTTTCCACTAAAACAAAACGTAAACATTTGGCGAGAAGAAATGCTATTCCATAAGTCGCCACGAAATAACTTAAGAATACTGCTAGACAAGACCACAAGACAAAAAAGTACAAAATGCAAGAATGGTGAAATAAAATTAGATACGTCCTAGCCAAACTTAATTGCTACGCAGATGACAGGTACGGCTCATGAGTAGTACCTGAGTCCACGAGCTGTGTAGGAAGCGACCAAGTAGATAAGATGCGTCGTTCCCTGACGGCGAAACTGGACCACCCTTCACAATACCTCGATGACC
Organism: Tinea semifulvella; assembly: GCA_910589645.1. NCBI lineage: Eukaryota > Metazoa > Arthropoda > Insecta > Lepidoptera > Tineidae > Tinea > Tinea semifulvella. Next base: position 10,868,256 of record OU342592.1, on the reverse strand, counting down.
GCCTCCGTGGTCTAGTGGTAACAAACGTTGCCGTGAACTCGGGAGGTCGTGGGTTCAATTCCCACCGGGGGCAAGTTGTACATTGTATTATTTGTCTCGGTCTGGGTGTTTATATGTATAATACTCGTATGTATATATTTACAAAAAAAAAGTACAATATGTAGTTTATCAACCATCTAGTTTCCGTAACACAAGCCTCGTAGCTTACCACGGAAATTAGATGGTGCTGTGTGACCTGTCTGGAAATATTTATTTATTTATTATTTATTTATAATATTTCTGTGTGGTGTGCCCCAAAAACCTTGTCCAGTTTAATGTCAAAAAGTGTTCATACTCTCTTTTCTTAGTCTTCAGGACACCGAGCTGGCACTACAACCCCGCTTCAACAAACTTGGAGTAAAAATACGCTCAGATCTCAACAACTTATGCTTTATAAAGCACAAATAGGGTTATGCTGTTCTCACTTCTGGGATGGTTCCGCTAAGTAACTTACAGATGTTCTCAATGTCTTGCGGGTGATTAGGATAATAGACTACAGTGTCTAAAACTCATGAAACGCTGCAGTTTCGCCGAAATGTGGCGTTCGACAACTTTACTATAAAAAAGAAAACAAAACCAAGAATTTATATGAAATTGTAAAAAAAGAAGAAATATTAAACCAATATATAGGGCGATAATGTAAGTGACTCCAAGAAAAGCATATTTATAATCAATTTCAGCAACATCTGGAATTTGATGATAACCTTATTAACTAGTAAAAATAATATAATAATATATAGATATATTACGTTAAACTTGGTTGTGGACTAGACCCTTTGCCTTCCCTATTATCACATTCATCATCTATCCGGAAAAGAGAACAAACAAAAAAAGGAAGATTCCATTGCGCTATTTTGCTCGGACATGTACAGTGCATGCATTGTTTTGTAAATTAAATAATATATTTGGAAAACGATAAATTGGACTTTAAATATGGGGCAGTTGCAGTTCATTTTTTGCGGTTTTCCCGCGCTGTGAACTCCATATTTGGGCTATAATGCCGCGAGTGATTTTAAGAAAAGCATAAACTTTGAAAGATCTGGAATTTGATGATAACCTCATTACCACATAAAAAAGAAAGATATATTACGTCAGACTTGCTGTATGCATGGGACAAGAAAAGACAAACAAAAAAAAAGTGTCACAGCAAATGTTTTGCAATGTCATCTCTAGTAGAATATATACAAATTCAATAATGGCAACACTTGGTTAAAAGTGCGCTCGTATTTCAGAGGGGTGGGCGATTTTTCTCACCCTCATCCCCTAGGAATACAGTACAAAAAGGTACCACTTAGACAGTTTTATGCGATGCACCCGCCAATACAGGCGTCGATGCAGGAGTCCTATTCTTAAACATACTAATAGAAATGCAAACAAATCTAAATCGAATACACAACTTGTTGTTACAAAGTCCGGTCCATCGATGTATATAGATAAGCCTATTCAATACAAAACGCACTCTTAAAAACGTGCCGCTTGCTTTGTGTACCTACCAACTTTGGGGGGCAATTCTCAAGCAAGGATAATGCCACATGCTTTATTCATCGGAAATTATATCACAATGCATACAAAAAGACTAGTTTTACTCGATATAAATATTAATATTAGGCGCTCTCGACGCTTGCTATCCCGCGACTGTTGGTGCAGCTACATGACTTCGATTGGTTTTACGGGAACGTTTTTATATCAGTGAGGGCCTATCTATATACATCGATGGTCCGGTCATATATTTTTTAATTCAAATTTACTTAGCTTAGCTTTGTATGAACAATGTACACTGCAATGCAATCGATTAGGTACGTCGTTAAAACACGCGTGTGGTCTGCTCGGATATATCGTAGACATAGCTCAACGCAAAGCAAAATGCGCAAAATGACATCAGTTCTTACCACATTCCCGACTTGATGTGATCCTACACAAACCTTAAAAAACTATCCAGACGTTAAGTAACAGATAGACAACCAAAAGTATTATATATTTTAAAACACATTCCACTGTTGAAGATGGGCATTCCAGAAATGTCTGGAGAAATTAGCCTACACTCGCCAGACGGGTTGGTGAGAGTCTCATGTCAATTGTTTAATGATAATTTATTAACTATTCCACAATTTGATTTTAGTGAAACTGATACCGACGACGGCTTAAAGTGCTCTCCGAGGCACGACAACGGTGGTGTTGTGAATCTATGATAAATTTACGCAAGAAAAGTGTATTTATCATTTGTACATGCTGGGATTAGAATTGACCTATTTAGGATTATTTCATTTTTTTATTTTTTTCATCAGAGTACGAAGTAATACTCGTAGTAAGCGGCAGTTGTCCAAAAATGGGACAACTGACGCCAGCCACTAACGACCGACATTAGTCTCTACCACTAAGCCGGCTTAACAAGATGCTTTTTTACACATCGCTTAAGGTCTCCAGATTATAAGAATGTGGAAACATATTGGATGAGAGAACATTCCACGTCTTCATTTCCGACATATGGTTTCTTTGGAAAAGTTGTTTGTTTCTATCAATAGAATTACATATTAGTCTACCGTAAGACCATACATATTTTGGCCAGTACGTGTGTCTCGTATAAAGTGAAAATTAGTAAAACGAAAACGTAACATTAATTTTGCATATATCGTCCGTCTTATTCGATTTCAAATGATCAAGAATAGGGGTTCAAAGGACACCCTCTAACAATGTTGCGACATTTTGATCATTATTTCTAAAACCATAAAATCCACAATACATTGGCGAATCAAATAAATAAGCTACAAAATTGTTGCTATAGCTGTGGCCCTTCTGTTTCTATAACCGCGTATATAAAGAGTATTTTTTTATCTATCTTCACTGTAGAATCCAGTAATTAATTGATTTCGACGCCGCGATAAATGGTCCGATACAGCCGAGGATATTGTGAGTGTTGTGTGTCGCGATTAGTAATTTAAAGTGACAAGTAGGTAGGTTTACATTTATTGCCCATTATGGTTGAAGGCTACACCGCGCAGCTCCGTGACCACGGCCAATGCAACTTGACCGATACGTCGGGAGAAATATCTCTAAGGTAAATCGCGTAATGTTACCCACAAGGACTGTGAGGAATCCTGCTCTTTTACTCGTTCCTGGTTGCAATACTACACACAATTATAGATGCAATGCATTTCTAAGTAGGGCGGTAATAATGTTTAATGACCTCACCATAGATATCTATCTTTGACGATTGATCGAGCGATGACGAATTGGCACTTTGAGTTTGTGGACTTACAGTTTGCTTAGTTCGTTAAATAATTCCTTTATACATTTGCGCTTGAAAGAACAGAATTTGGCTACTGGGGTGTATACGAGTTTGTCAACAATTTTTATTCCACAATAACTCTTCAATCGCCCTTGAAAATGATACCCTCTAATGATTGCATTCGTTCAAGCGAAAAATTTTGGGAATTTCGTTTTAAATTTACTCCGTGTACGAACAGAGGGGTTGATATTAAGTCCTTAGGAAGTTCCACAAATTGACATGCGTGTGGGCGTGACGGTATAACTGAGTGAATAACACTGCCAAGCAGAAAGCGCGCGATATATAAGTTTATAATCGTATAGTGTAAGTATATATGGGATAAAGTGGCCTGTCCAATACAATGTCACTTTATTAAGATTCACTATAACCGACAAATTGACACGTGTACAAATAAGTATAAATAAGGCACTAACATAAGATTTTAGTTTACTAACTGTAATGTAAGCCATTGTTACTAACATAGTGATAGGTATACTAACATGGAAAATGGATTGTAATTATCTTTTAAATCAAATATATTATTATATATCATAAAATATATATAAAAAATAAAAATAAAAAGTTGGGGTCTGGCTGCGTGCTATACCTTCTCTCTATACAGGCACGCTGCTAGACGCCACCACACTCCGCATTGCTGTAGCTTTACGACTGGGATGCAAGGTCTCTGGTCAACATATTTGTTTTTGTGGTGCTAATGCCGACGAACTAGCCACCATTCCTTATGCTGCCATAAAAATGCCGACAGGATCTCGAGACATCATGCAATTAATGACATCCTGTCAAGGGCGCTTACATCTGCTACTATCCCCTGCATCCTCGAACCATCGGGGATAGTTAGGTCTGATGCTAGGCGTCCGGATGGGATGTCGTTGATTCCATACAAACGAGGCCGTGCACTGGTTTGGGATGCCACGTGTGTTGGCACACACTGTCCGTTGCATGTGACACCCATCCATAAGAAACCCGGGGCCGCTGCAGAGTCAGCCGCCTTAAACGCAACAAATACGCGGGATCATCAATAATCACTACTTCAACCCATTTTCAGTCGAAACTATGGGTCCGTGGTCTGAGGGGCTCTGGCGTTCTCTCGTGAGCTTGGGAATAACCTCCGCTTGGAATAAAATTTTATAGAGATGTAATCATTTGAACTAATAAACTCTGATGAGGTGGACTAACCAGGTTAGCAGCAATGCCTTACCCCCTACACCCGCCAGGAAGGCTGCAGATCGACAGGAGCGGCGTTGGCTTGTTAGGCGTGCCACTGACACTCAATTGACGACGACAACCACTCTGCCAAGAGTGTAGCCACTAAGAAGAGGAATCATCTGAACACAACAATTCGACTTCCTATTCCTGCACGAGTAAAGCTCAAAATACAACTACTAACGTATATAGTATCGTCGAAACCCAGATATCGCATTACCGGCAGTATCGCAGCGGTATGTGTGTCATATCCTTAAGTAATATATTGGAAGAAACGTACGTGTCATGCCAATCCCTATACAACAGTGTAAATTGAATCCATAGAAATACTCGTCGTATAAAAACCTTTTGTAAATCTTTTCCATTGCGTCGTCTGTTGCAGAACGAAATACTTTTCCAACTTACTTCAAGGTGAAATAAAAATAAATGACTACTTATTGGAGAAATGTAAATATCGTTTGTGAACTGGAAAATACTTTTAAGAAAAATATATTAGTTAGTCTAAGAGCGATCTTTACCGATCGAGTATCCGAATGAAATAAAATATGTGATCAAAAAATTGTATAAAAATAAAAATCCCGACTGCGTAAAAAATGAACTTTAATAGGTGGTAGGCGGACTGATGGTGGTAATTTGTCCAGTCTGGCGGGGCGGGGAAGTATCCACCGTTCGTGCCGATAAATCCAGTAAAGTATATCCACACGTTTCGGAATCAGGCTCGAATTGCCGTCATGCCCAGTCAAGCCGACATAGTGTTGGGGACTGATGTCAGTCATGAGTGTCTGATTCCAGTTGCAAACATTCATGGACCTAGCACGCCACTTACCAATAGAAGTAGTATAGCTAGTATAAATAAAATAAAAAATCAAAAATAAATATTTAAAAAATAAGATAAAAAAACCTTTTCCGTCGCCAAAAAAAATGATAACCGCTTAACTACACCATTGAAATAATTTTATATATTTTATTACATAAGGATTTTAAATGTCGTGACCCATTGTTGGGATGATTTGAACCGGACTCTGTTTTTAATGGTTCTTAAACATATCTTATTCAATAGAATGCGGATTTTATTCGAAAACTTGATCGGTGAAAGTCATTCTTACTAGCTTTGTAATAATTATATCTTGCCTTACCAACTTTGTACTCACATGACATATTTAAATAAAACAAACAAAACGTTCTAGTTTAGTTACACGTGGTAAATTAATAAAATAATTAATTCGGCACTCATTGAACACAAACAACATCAGTCAACGCAAACCAAAAGTTAATCAGAGAATGACAAATAACTTTACTATGTCGAGCATATAAGGTAAACACACCAGTAATGAACCCTGTTTTATCAATAGTACTGGCATTCTGGGGCGCTAAACCCAAAAGATAAGTGGATTGGTTTAAACAATTCGGGAATTTGTAAACGTTAGGCAAATTAAACTGACAATACGCAATTTACTTTGATTCGTACTCGTACTACTTGTACCTATGTATTTATCATCAATCAATTTATTGTTTAGCCATAAACATGTCACAAAAAAACCATAATTATTGCGTAAGTCATCTTTACTTTATAACTTAAAAGGGTAGAAAGAACATTTACATTTGGTCAGTGACAGTCTCTTGACTATAATATAACGGAGGAGTTACTGTCAATAGTAAAATAGGAATGAGATAATAACAAAGTATGTAAAGTTTACACACCCTCTTACACACACTCACACACTTACATCATACACAAAAAGAGGATCTCAACCACACATATTTTATTTTATTTTTCTTTTTGTGTACATTCTGTTTCTTTTTATATATTTTTATTTGAATAAAGATATTATTATTATTATTATTAAAAAACTTATACGAATACATCTGTCGCACGCTTAAGATGTGGAATGCAAACTTACTTTATTTAAAAAAAACATTTTTAGGCCGCCATATGGTAGGGACTGATGTCGGTCCTCAGTGGCTGGTAAAAGTAAAGTATCATCACGACCGTTTCTCTTTCGGGGTGGTCAGAAACCACGCTTATAAATAAGCGGATTCACATTAAGCAACTTTACTATAAGCCAATCATGACAAGTGGTAAGCTTGTCGATGTCTCCAGCGTACCAAACTCGAGAAATATCACAAATAAATTAAATATTAATTACATGTATTTATTTACATTAATAAATATTATTGTGTCCCGACCAGGAATCGAACTCGGTACCTCCGAGTCTAAATTCACGGACATCACATACCGCTTATCATCAGGTGACCGCAGTGTCACATGTAATGGTTAGCATGTAAAAAAGACATATTTTATTTGAAACGAGCCCAATCTGATATATAATGACGGCTATAGGTTAAAACATCCTATGAAGCGATTTTAATTGCTTAGAATTTATTTCGTCTACGAACAGTCTACAACTTTTTTAGCACTTTATACTATCTTAATTCACAAATAAGATAACATTGAAACCTTATCCTTATCCCCCGGCCGCCGCGACACATAACTTTAGTGCGGCGGCTGGGACGCTAATAATTGTACAAGTTTTGTTGGTACACTGTGTGTATAACGGACATAGCAACATTAGGGGATCCAAATGGCTTTATGTATAGATATATATATATATCATGAAACGTCAGCATTGAATTCCATCTAGCAGGCATTTATGTTGAACAATGCAACCTACCCAAATTCTTCTTGTGGTTGACTTTCCAATCGTGGGGTGGAGTTGCACAGTTAGCCCGAATGGAGAAAATATCATTATTCTCCCAGTTCTTAATCCGGGTTTGTGTAGAGCGCCTCTCCTTGACGGTTGGCGAGTCGACCCTTAGACATATTGTATCCCAATTTTATACTTTCATACCAGTGTACCTTATTCCTCAATAAACGCATTTATTATTTATCCGACAGGCACCGTCTCTAAATATATTTAAAAAACTCTTAATTTCTCACCTTCTTAAAAAACAAAAAGCATCTTAATCTCCTTTCTTTAACATATAGGTATTATTATTTATTTATTTTAAATATGCACGTATTTTATTTATTATTTATACACAGTATATATTTACATCTTAGATGTTTAAACCATATACTTACCTACGTACACATATATTTGTTGATTTTACTTATTATAAATTTTTTTAGATCTTTTTGGTTAATTTTTCTTACTCTGCACCAAAAATATTCTTCTCTCACTCTCCCAAAGGTTAGCTGGTAGAGATACCTTTATGGTATTATGCTCGCCTATGTACATGTTTTTATATTTTATATTTTGTGTGCAATAAAGAATTTTATTATTATTATTATAGCTTAAATAGGCTACTAAATTAATTAATTAACGCATTGTATCGAAAGTCCATAATTAGTGTTAACACCTTAAACCAATTTGTTAGCAGTAATGAAAACGTAATTTCAAGTGAATAGGACACAGTGCGACGTTAATGTTAACAATTTTCTGGTATTCCAGTAACATAGAGTCATACAAAATGGACAGCTGTCAAAACCACTACCCACATTGCGGTCTAGTTTAAACTACTGAACGAGGTTTACCACGACCGTTTTTCAGCACTGCATACCCGTATTTATTTAATATGCAGCTTTAGTTTGAGTGTTTGTATTCTGCTGAGTATAAAAATAGACACGTTTTCTATAGATTTTTTAAACAATAATTGAGGCTAATATTTTTATAAACAATAAGGTGGCGCGGTTGTAAGAACGGGTTCCTAAAATTCTACAAAGGTCGGTTCAAACCCATTCGGCATGTACCAATGAGTTATACACTTTTCTTACGTACATTTGTTATAGATTTACAACACCACCGTTCTCGTGCCTCGGAGAGCACGTTAAGCCGTCGGTCCCGGTTCCACTAATACCAACTTATGAAATCGTTAATAAATTGGCCAAATTCTCCGGATATATGTTCTGGAAGACCCATCTCCAGCAGTGGAGGTCTAGGATGCTGTGTTCTAGGGGCTGTAATGAATGAAAAAATTAATGAATTATACATGTGGAACCGTAGCGTGTAAACATACGCATGCAGACCGGACCAAACACGATCGCCAGCGCGGGGATTTGCGAATGTGTCTGAAAAGAAGCTTTTCTAATTCGAAATTATTATAAACAGAGTGAGAGCGGTGGTAGCTCGGTAGTAAGAATGCTTGCCTTAAAAAAAAATCTAAATAGGTCGTTCGGTTAATTGGCTGTGATAATAATGATGAAGAACAGAATAATGGCATTTTTTAATTTAATTATATAGTAACAAGTTCTGTTTTTGTAATTTCTGTATTATCTTAATTAAAAAAATATATTAGTAAAGATATAATCCCAGTTACTTGAATACTTCATGGATTATTTCACAGTTATTTTAACCACAGTGTAGATATAATCCAAGATATATACGAGTATATGATAACGTATTATTCTCATTATTTACAAAATATCACTTTTGTTCCTACGAGTAACTTCGTAGATTCGGATCCGAATACCTATCCTACGAAAAACTGTGCACACACTACAGACTGATGTCGCTTACTGACCGAAGACTTGTGACTGACATGACAGTGTTGCATGGCATTTGTCGTGGTCTATTTAGTTGCCCGACTTTGACTGAAAGTATATGTTACAGTGCCCCCTCGAGGCAGACTCGTTCCAGGGACCTTTTCTATATCACCCGCACACGCACAGTCGCCGGTCTCCGCGCACCAGTACGCCGAATGTGCGAGACGTACAACAGTCAATTATTAGACGTCGATATATTTAGCAATTCTCGCGCCGCATTTAAGGCCAAAATAAAGAAGCTGTTGTTGTCGGTTTAGCTCGCTGGGTTTGCTTCGGAGTTCATTGATAGTTCCATAAATTCGAACACTGCAATTGTATTATCCATTATACCTGGCCAAGGTATATGTAGTACTAACGTATCTAAAAATATAAATGGTGCAATATTGTCCACAGTGGGAAATATTTTGGTGGCGGGTATAATTCTAATAGCTCCTACTGTATTGTTTCTTAATTGTTCTTATACTGCCTGTCTCTGTTCTTTCTCTTCGAATAAATAAATAAATAAACTATTAGCCAATTATTATTTTTAAAGACAAATTTAATAACCTACTCTTATTTATGTTTTGTTTGCTAAACTCGTAAACGTTAATGGTAGCCTGATCTGGCCTGTGGATTTATCGACTGTGTATTTTGTGTATTACGCCCAAAAAACAAACATGGCTAAAAACTGTCTTAGTAACAAAACTTTCGTAAAAGTTCTGGCAGTAGGTATGTCTAGAGCAAGTTTTGAAAACATAACAAAGCTTTTTATATATTTTACATTGCGTATTATTACAAGCTTTGCAATAATATCGCGCAATGTATTCGTACATAGAAAATTAATTTAAGATTGTTTTTATTTTATTTCTTATGACACTCCTCACTCACTTTTATACGAGTAAGAAGCCGGTTGTGCATAGTGGTAGGTAGTAAAGTTCCTGAAACTATCGTATCGCTTACCATCACGTTGGCACGAAGTCAGACGTCGCCGCGTCGTGCTAATATAAAAAATACAAATCTATATGAAATAATGTACCACGTAACCAATGTACGGTACCGTAAGGTCACTGGCGGGGGTTGGATGAGGATTGTAAAAGACCGTAGCTGTGGCGAGCCTTGCACTCCTCCATTCTACATCCAGCAGTGAGTAGCAATCAATTATCATCATCATTAGCCTGTATCTCACCACTGCTGGATGTAGGCCTCCCCCAAGGCTCGCCACTTAACGCGATCTTTCACTACCCTCATCCAACCCCCACCAGCGACCTTCTTTAGGTCATCTGTCCATCTGGCAGGGGGTCGTCCCACTCTGTGTCTTCCCGTACGTGGTCTCCACTCTAGAACCCATTTGACCCATCGATCGTCGGTTCTGCGGCAGATGTGCCCGGCCCATTGCCAATTTAGCTTGCTAATTTTAAAAGCTATGTCAGTAACTTTCGTTCTCTGAAGAATATCAACGTTTCGAATTCTATCCATTAGAGATATACCCAAGCATAGCTCTTTCCATGGCTCGCTGAGCGACCAGATCAATTTAATAGGATAAATTCAGATCAATCAGCCGACACGATTGCGGCGAAGGAGATCAGGTCACAATATGACAGGTTTATGTTGTTATTGATGTTTATATTATATTCAGTATTTTTTTTATTATACTAGCACATGTGACCTTGCGCCCCACCAGATGCTAAGTGGCGCGCGAGGTCCATGAATGTTAGCAACTGGAATCAGACACTTATGACTGACATCAGTCCCTAACACTATGCCAGCTTGACTGGGCATGACTGCAATTTAGCCTGATCCCGAAACGCGTGGATACACTTTACTGGGTTTATCGGCACGAACGTAGGATACTTCCCCGGAGACTGGAAAAATTACCACCATCAGTCCGCCTACCACCTACTTGTTGTTTTCGTAAAAAGTATGTGCCATTAGCAATGATGTCAAACGCCATTTTTTACTTTCAAGGAGAACTAATATTGTAAGCTTGCCATGGTGATATTCATGTTAAAGTAACACCATTTGAAACAAGACCTACACTTCATGATGGTTTAATAATAAAAACCCACCTAAAGTTGACCACAGTGCAAGGTTTGTGGTAACAACATACTTGTGTGAAAAATGCCATGAGTTTACAGCCACAAAACGATGTAGAATAAAATACAATGCCACGGCTAATAAAAATATTACTTATGCAAATTTTTTGTCAGATTTTCCTGCTTGAAATACATGTTGTGATATGAAAATGAGTTCAAAATAAATGTAACGAAATTGTGGAAAAACATTGATTAAATTTCGTATAGACGTTGGGTCTCATTGAAATAAAATGTATAAAATAATTCGGACTTTATTGAAAAGGATATTTATTTTACTCTTAAAGTAAACTGCCACCAACCAGATAGTCTTTCAGTAGATATTTAGATTTTTACTCCGTATCGGCTGCTCGCCAGTGGAACGAGCGTAATCTGACCATCAGACAAGCTCCTTCAATCTAAAAATTTCATATAAATGGCTGTGGGGTCACATGATGTGGTCAGATTATGACGTCATACAGCCTATATCTATTCCTTAGTTCCCAAAAAAATTTCTGCTGAACTTCATCAAAATGGGTCCAGTTATATAGGCTTGAAAGACGGACAAACACACGTACACACATACATATATTAATTTGCTACGCTTCACTAGATAGAGTACTGAAAGAAAATTACTATACGTAGTTGCACGAAATTTAAATGTTTCGCAGACAAACTTACACACGGAGTATTGTTGAGTTGAGCGATAACCAATCATAAAACTATACATACATACATACTGACATGAATACTTTTCATACAGACACACAGACAAATCTTATTTTAGCAGGGAGAAGGAATATAATAGGAGATATTGTGACAAATCTTAAGGTAAAAACCATTAGTCAAGAAAGTCAGAACATATTTTAAAAAATCGTTTCTTATAGGTAACAACACGCATCTTAAAACGTAATTTTTACTCGTGGAAGCTCGATATCTGTATGCCTAGTGTGACAGTGAAGTTTCGTTAACGCAACTATAGTAGTAGTTTTTTTAAAGAATTTTCGATGTTGATTGCCTGCTATTATAGCCAAACTTGCAATAACACGCAATGTAAAATAAAAAAACGTAACTACAGCAGTTACGTTTTCCGAAACTTGCATTTTACACTAAGCACACTGATGGGGAATTTATTAGTGATGTCCATGACATTCTTTTACCAGTTGGAACTAAACACAAACTGGCGCCGTTCATATTAAATGAACTTTTTAGTGGACACTTTTAAGAGTCGTCCTGCAGTCCAATAATACTAAGTCAATGGGCTAAAAATAATAAATTGTTACGAGATTTAGCCTGATGGCTTCGCGGTGCGAAACTGGGGAAAACACACAAACCTACCCTAAACACTCACATTTTATAAAATTCTGATGAATTCTGACTCTGTAGTTTTTATAAACGAAGTGTTCGTGAAAGTCGTCCGCTGAAATGTGTACTTTTCGTTGTTTCTATAGGTGCTAAAATATTGCTGCATTTCTCTACCATTCAGCAGAATAGTTGTTGATATTTATTTAATAACCAGCGAACCGAAACTGAAAAATGACGCGGTGGTATCTCGGTTGTAGGAACGCTTACCTTAAAATCCTACAAAGGGCGCGGTTCAAACACCCCGGCATGTACCAATGAGAAATACAGTTTTCTTACGTACATTTCTAATAGATTTACAACACCATCGTTGCCGTGCCTCGGAGAGCACATTAAGCCGTCGGTCCCGGTTCCACTAATACCAACTTGTGAAATCGTTAATTATTGTCATTAAAAATTACATCAGATCCTCGCCAACCCGGCTGGCCAGCGTGGCGAGTGTAGGCCAAATTCTTCAGATATTTGTTCTGGAATCATCTTCAAATGAAAAAAAAAATAACCGAAACTGTTTTATTATTTACTTATTTTTTTTAACTTAATTGCACAAAGTACAAAGGCGGACCTAATGCCGCTAGACATCCTATGACGCTCAAACGTTCGGGACAACTACAGTACAACGGTACTTGCTGTCATAAGTACAGTCGACCAAGAAAGTGGTCTATCAGTTTTGACAAATTTTCTATGTAATTAAAATATTGCTAAGGTCGAGTATTCGAATGATCGTACTATTTTTAGGAGAAAACCAACCTTATTGTTAGATGACTTGCAAATAAATCTCAACCGTAAGGTAGGTGCAATACTAAATAAACTTGAAGAGTTTTAATGCAGATAACTATATATATATAAGATAGTTAGACAGATAAATATATATAAGTATATAAGTTACTTATATTCTGCTTGTGTAAACCTCTAAAGGCAAATTGTTACTATTCTGCCAATAATAATGTTAAGTGCTGTATGGTTTACCTAATAATGAAAAATAAAATAAAAAAATATTACTCTTGCCGAGATGACATGAATTAAAGGCACCCATATCGTATAGGTTCAATCGTAGATTTGTCAAAGATATTAATATAAGAATCCATATAGTATCCGAGCAAAGCCGGGTTTATTATTTAGTGCAAAATATACTTTATTAAACGGAAAATCAGGAGGTATTATTGATCAAAAATTTGTATGTAGGCCGCGGTACGAACAAAAAGATTTCGCCGTCATCTTTTGGCCAAATACCTTATGAATAATGAAAGAGAGCAAAGAATTTTACGAGGTCGGGAGAAAAATACATAGACATTCCCCGGATACCTTAATTGGTAAAGCATCTTACGATTAGACGGATAATCATCGGATCAATAGACTTTAGGAGTTATTAATTATGCTAACCAATCATGTGACTTTCCGCCCACCAATGATAAGCTGCGCGTAAGGCAACTGAAGTCAGAGACTAACTCAGTCTCTGCAGTGCCAATAATGATATAGACATATTTCATGACCGTTACAATGTATTCAGAAAAAATGTTCTCGAACATTTCAAACCATCAATATTTGAGTAGCTTATAATTTATTTAACAAGTGTTTTGTTTTCGTTTTTTTTTTTAGGGTACCAAATTTGTGCAATTTTTATGTTTCCTTATTAGTTCTATTAAAAAAGAGAAAAATACATAATTTTATTTTAGAAGTCATATTTTTATTTTGTAAATTTGATAGTTTATGTTAAATTTATTTTTAATTATTTTTTTGTTTTACAGTTTTAAGTTTTCAATTCCTTCTTCTTTTTATATTGGTGAATGCTGTGACACCTAATTGGTACATACATATATTAGATAAGTTATAATTATACTATGTTATGTGTGTGATAATATATGTACTGATGTGTGTACTAAATAAATAAATTATGCCGGCTTGACTATATACCTTTTCACACTTTCCTTGAGGGACTCCAGCAGACCTATTATGTTAGTCGCAAACGCTATTAGTGGATTTCGTTATTTACATCAGAGATTGCGACATAATTACAAAATATTATTCAATTCTCAACTCTATAAGCGCTCGACCTTGACAGCGGCCGTGCAAATATCAACTTTAACAGTTTGATATTTAATTAACGGATTCTGTTTGATATTTCGGTGCGAGATGAATTCCAGCAAAATCTTTGCAGCAGAAAAAATTGGGCCTAAGGGCCGACTTGTATGAAGAGAGAAGGCCTGGTCCACTGGTGATCCACGACTCAGACTTAGCTGTTAAGGCACGCAGGGCCAACAGTGTAAGAGAGACGGTTTATAGGGTTTTAGTCCGTATGCGCCTTGGGGTCTCATTAGGAGGCCTCACGGTGAGTCGGGCATGCGACCACCCCCGTGTTGGCCCTTCAGGCTGGGGGCGTATCATTAATGATTTATCGATGCACCGTCTTTAAAAAAAAAATCTTCTTTCTCTATTCTACACACGATGGACCCGGCACCTGCACGGTGAATACGAATTTGTCTTCTACATGAATTTAATTTACAACTGACTTGACTTATAAATAACGTAACATGATAGTAAGTGACATTCTTGAAATCAGATACGACGAGGTCACTGCATTTGAGCTCAACTAAAGGATATAATAATAGTAATGCAGATACTCGTAGGCATATATAACTACTAGTAGATATTTATAGGCAATGTGCTAACGTTTTATTAGTACTAAAATTATTATTATTAATTTTAAATGTAATGTTATGTAGAATACTAGGGTAGCTAGTGCAGCTGGAGCCCAAGACACAAGACGAAAATTCTTGGTTTGGGTTCCAACGTGCAAAACAATTGGAAATATGTAGCGTCAATATTGTTCACATCGTGTTATTTGTTATATAAATATTTCACTATTGTATTTATTATTGTAACTAATTTCTACTGTTTAAATAAAGAATTATTATTATTATTACTTTTATATCATATTTAACATTTTAGTTTAGACAATTTTTATTATAAAATAAAAATAAACTAATCTATAAATACAAAATGTCCTCTAGAGATGTCCCATACGAGATAGTCCCAAGGAGACTGGCAACATTTCCCCTCTGTATAGCGAGGCTATATATTTTTATTATTAGGTTTTATATTTTGTATTTTAGCGTATTTTTTTATTATATTTGTTGTTTATTTGCTAACCTTACCTCTTACGTTTTCATTGTCCCGAAGGTTGATTGGAAGAGAGTGCCTATAGGCATTATGTCCGACTTTTGTTTGTATAACAATAAAGTTTTTAAATAAAAATAAATTACTTTTTTACTATTATTTATTTTAACTTATTTCAATGCAGTGTACCTACATATTTTTACTTGAGCAAACCGGACATGATTGTATTGTCTATTACTTAATTTTATTTTGTTTGTTAACTGTTTTATGTACCCTTTTCTTAAATAAATAAATAGATATAATAAATCTGACAAAGTGATCACAAAACACAAAAGGCATTCTAAGCGGTCAAACTTAAGTTAGAAAATAAAATTTATTTGTGATATTTCTCGAGTTTGGTACGCTGGAGACATCGACGAGCTTGTCACTTGTCATGATTGGTCTATAGTAAAGTTGGCTAAATGTGAATCCGCTTATTTATAAGGTTTCTGACCACCCCGAAAGGGAAACGGTCGTGATGATACTTTACTAGAAAATCAAAACTAAGCAATCTAGTAAGTTATTAGTTCTATTATATCTTTTGTAACCTATGTGACCAAGGAAGAAACTGATCCTCAGCTTAACCCAGAGAATTCTAGTCTGGGGATCAGAGCTCCTCCAAAAAATTATGTAAATAATTTTTGGGAACAAATAAACGTTTTTGTGTTTGTATTTTGTATTTTTAAAATAGAGTCCATTCACATCAATACATCGCTGCATCTGATGGACCACGAAGACCTTTGGAAACGCAGCCACTGTTTCCTCTGCGTCCATAAAACGTTTACCTCGAATTTTTTCTTAAATTTTCAGGAATAAATAAAAATCGCAAGGTGCGATGAGTCTTTAAATTAAAAAAAATGGAATAATTAAACCTGGTACCTTCATAGGAATTTAATACAAAAATACTATCGAACAACTCCTCATTAGTAGGCATCTCCAGATTAAAACCAGGGCACAATGCAATAAACAATTCATTAAATTTTTGTTTAAGTACTTGTTTATCGGTTTTGTAAAGGAATAACACTTAAAACCTACATAGTGTGATCTAATGACCTGGATTTTATTATCAATAACAATAATAATTTAACAAAAAAATGATAAATCGTAACTGCATTCATTTGTTTTTATATTTTTCTACTAACTCTCTTTAGAGACTTCAACGAGCTTGCCACATGTCAAGAACCCGCATCTTCTGACCACCCTGTAAACGATTACGGTCGTGATATTTGTTACTGCAAACATGTCGCGCTCATAATTTAGTTAAGAAGGACTTAAAAAATAAGTAGCTACTTTTAGGGCACGATTATTATTCATATTTAAATCCGAACATTACCCTAATATCAGAATTAAGTACCCAAGCGTATACGCAAAGTAATTTACAAGTACACGACTCCCCGAGGCAGTATACACCTGAACGGAAACACCTGGGCTTCATCCTATCCGAAGTTCGTTGACTCAAGCCTGGACGAAAGGGTCAACCCGCTTCTTGCAATGGGATTCAACACCCGATTGTCCTAAGTGGGCGGTTTATATTTTTGTAGTCATAAAAATACTTTTGAATTTACAATATTGAGAGAAGTGGGCCTAAGCAGGTCTGCCGTCAATACGTTCATGGAATGGGCTTACAAGATGGAATGGATGGTGAGCGGCTTATTGCGCAATAAAAAGAGAAGGCTTTTTTTTAAACCAGTTAATAAAATGTCATTCAATTTGACATCAGACTCTCGCTAACCCGTCGGCAACCGCACAGTTAAACCATGAAATGCTAAGAGATTTATGTGTCTTCATAGAATTGTATGTTGTAATAAGTACGATTAAAATAGATAGTTTTAATATTACCTAATTTTTGGTTATAGATTGCCAGACAATGAATACAATGTAACATATACAATATAGTAAGAGTATTAGTATTTTTCATGCATGTAGCACATGCCGTGGTTCGAACCGCGACCTTATTTGGATTTTTAGGTTTCTTACAACCGAGCCACTACCACACCCATTCCCATTTTGTTCTGTCCTAACAGAACTCCATCCAATCCAGCTAATCTACGAGTACCCATCATACAAATATTCTTAACTTCTTCGCAGATATTTTAATAATAATAATAATATCTTTATTCAGTAAAAAAGTTACAAGATATGAAAACACTAACATATTTCATTATGCATGCACAGAAAAACAGACATTTGCAGCCGAACTAAGCTATATGTATAGATCTGTCCGTCGGCAGTCAACGCCCAGACAACCTTTTAAATATATTATTACTTTTAATTACAAAATACACAAATATACAAGTCGACTAAATGTATACTTAATTATTTTACTATTAAATTATTACTTATTAATAATTTACATTCATATGCCATGCCTGCTTACTGTTCAAGCTTTTGAATAAAGTGCATAATTAATAAAAATAAGTCGCAATGGTCGTTTCGCCACGCTGTCGTAGGACAACAGCTACCTATTGGTCCTTAGCACATCTCATAAAAGATGCGTCCCTCGTGATTGAGGTCTTACGGGAGCTTATGCGTAAGGAAATGCTTTCATAAATAATTGAGCGTGACATAGAGTTTAAACTATGTGTTATATTATAGTCGGATTAATTAATTTGGTAGTAATTTAGATTTTTTTAAGATTGATCTATTAATTTATTTATTCAAGATGAACAGATTACAACAAACAGATTACAACAATTACATGATGATAAACACACATACGTACAATATTTGACAGCAGTTCTGGATTGCAATCCACAGTAGTGTACACGTACACTACTTGACAATAATATAATTCAAATGTTCTTAAATAACATGAAAAATTTCAAATTTCTAACTTACATATAAACTTATTATAAAAGACAATTTAAATAGACTATATTATACATTTTAATATACTTATTAAAACACTATAATCCAATTAAAATTAATACTTTGTATTGTGATATAAAAAATAAATTTAAACAAAAAAAAACACTACTTATAAATCGTATCCGCGCGGCATGGTGGCAAGAACGCTGGCCGCATTTCCTCGCTGAATAGCTATGCTGATTCTCTGGGCGAGAAACGAGCCCTCTTGTCACCAGAGCAGACAATTAGACGGGGTTGATATTTTTTAAAAATGTTTTAGCGCTTGGACTCCATGGGCATAAATTAAAAATAACTTACCTAACTAAATTAAAATAAATTACAACATCAACAATTAAAATTATTGTAGATTAAACTATTTATGTACATATTGAATTTAAAATAAAAAAGCACGCTAATATAAAGAAGCGGATTCACATTTAGCCAAATTTACTATAGGCCAAGTGGCAAGCTCGTCGATGTCTCCAGGCGTACCAAACTCGAGAAATATAACAAACAAATTAAATATTAATTAAATTTATATTTTTTTATTTATTTAAATTAATAAATATTTTTGTGTCCCAACCAGGAATCTAATGCTTCAAAAGCTAACAATGAATCAATAGAGATAAACATTATTCACTAAGTATCATTTATTCGCTAAGTACTTGAACTAATAATACATTTAAATTAGTTTGCATGAAGAGCTTAGTAGGAAATGCTGTTATGCGATTGGAGGAAGTCTTAGATAGATTTAAAGTTAAAATTACACTTGGTAACGAAATGCGATTAATTTAAACACAAACCAAATTGCAGTAGCGTACAAAGGTTAGACCCTATTTATCCTAAATTATTTAAGTTTATATTATTTTATTTTTAACTAAGCATAGGAAAGTAAAAAAAACGAAGATAGTATTCAAAACATCACTACATTTTTTTTATTTAGGTTTACAAACATTAACACACACATATATATAATTTAAATAAACAAATTGTTAAGTATGTTACCAACGACGTAAACCACAGATTATATAAATAGGTAACGTCAGATAGTAAAGTTAAACAACAATTAGTAAAAAAAGAAAAATATGAGTAAATAAGAAGAAAAAAACAAAAAATAATAATGTTAGGTTTATAATAACAGATTATGGTTTTAGTATGTGCAAAATAGACTTCCTAAAAGCACCGGCAGTTGAGGCAATGATGTCTATAAAGTGAAATTTGTTATTGCATGTGTCAACCAGTCGGTACATTGGCGATCGTTTACCCGCGTTAGTGCGGCAGCTTCCTACTAATCATCATCAATGAAGCCCCTAGAACACAGTCCTAAACCTCCAGACGGGTAGGCGAGGGTTTGATAAAATAAAAATTATGACAATTTTATAACGATTCCACTATTTGGTCGTAGTGGAACCGGGACCGACGGGTTAAATTTGCTCTCCTAGGCACGAAAACGGTGGTGTTGTAAATCTATGATAAATGTATGTAAGAAAAATTAATTTCGCATTGGTATTTCGCGATATTTAGAATGCCATTTGCAAGAGACCAAAGTAATAATTCTCGACGAAGAAGAAAATAAAATTGTATTACATGTACAATAGATGTCCTATACACAGACGAGCATTTATTGTGATTGTGCTCAGCTGAACGATGTTTTTTTTTTAAACTCTCTGTTCTTACCTAGAAGTACTGAACTAAAAAATCCAGACAAAAAAATGTCATGAATTATTCGGATAAATTTAATGGGTGAATACAGAAATATCCTTTTGGAAAACGGCATCATTAGCACGGAGACGGTCGACCGGCACGCACACTCGAGTTTTCAACTTTGTAATTATCCGATAATTATTACCTACCCTACCTGAAAAGCCTGAAAAGTTTATTTACTTTGTGGAAAAAGGCGCTTTTTATGAAAGCGGAAAAATAATTCAGTAATATTATTTTTGTATAATTATCTACAAACTTGAGTTTCCTATCAACTTTATTATTATTAAATAATAGGTGAGCGGCGCATTGCTGATATGCCTATATCAAGCACTGGTATAAAGTTCATAAAATTGTCAGTTAACACCACAGTCTATTTCTATTGTCACTTGTCCAGTTTGTATTTAAAAGTGTTTACATTTGAGGACTTTAATATGTCTTCTGGTCATTTGTTCCAGATATTTCATCATCATTACAGCCCCTTGAACACAGCGCTCCAGACCTCCACTGCTGGAGATGGGCCTTCAAGAACATATATAATAATAATAATAAATAATAAATATTTCCAGACAGGTCACACAGCGCCATCTAATTTCCGTGGTAAGACCGAGACAAATTATACAATGTACAATTTGCCCCCGGTGGGAATCGAACCCACGACTCCCGAGTTCTCCAGCTCGTCGCTCGTCTAGGGTACCAAACTCGAGAAATAACACAAATAAATTATTGTTTTCCGAGCAGGAATTGATCCCGGTACCTCCGCGTATATATCCACGGACTTATACGCAGTACCACGGAGGTAGTTAAAACTAAATCATATTTTAATGCGATGCTTAATCGAATTTACTAGAAACATTAACCAACCTCCGTGGTCTAGCGGTTAAGTCCGTGGATTTAGACTCGGAGGTACCGGGTTCGATTCCTGGTCGGGACACAAAAATATTTATTAATGTAAATAAATACATTTAAATAATATTTAATTTATTTGTGATATTTCTCGAGTTTGGTACGCTGGAGACATCGACGAGCTTGCCACTTGTCATGATTGGCTAAATGTGAATCCGCTTATTTATAAGCGTAGTTTCTGACCACCCCGAAACGGAAACGGTCGTGATGATGATTTACCAACCAATTTCATAACCCTAAAACGAGTTTCTAAAACCATTAATTAATATTAATTTCGCCAATTACCATGCTTCCGCTAATTGTTGTTTTCCGTGAAATAAACTCAAAAATTGGTAACAGTTGGTTTTGTCGTTACGTCATAATAGATGGAATAGATTAACGTTGATCTGGATCAGTGATTCCAAGTTAGGTTAGAGGGGTGACACCGTTCCACACTTCCAAAATATATTTCTGGAGGATTTGGCTTACACTCGCCACGCCCGGCCAAATGGTTTGGCGATGACTTGATGTTATGGTCTTTTGGAATTATTAATTCCCACGGAACAGTAAATTCAATAGGAATAACTTTTTTCAAGTTCCGAGAAAACAAAGTCCATCTTTTGATGATGATGCTCAAATGAGAATTTTTTTGTTTGATGTGACGAGGTGAGCACAGTTGAGTTTTCGTACTATTTCCTTCCTTTACAAATGTGGTTGAATGAAATTTTATTTGTACTAATGCTTAATTGTACTAATGATTGAGTTCAGCCACTAAGTTTTTAAAGAAGCGGATTTACATTTAGCCAACTTTACTATAGGCACATTATGACTAGTAGGCAAGCGCGTACTATTAATCTCGTATTATAAAATAAAGTCCTCCGCCGCGTCTGTCTCTCTGTTGGCAATAAACTCAAAAACTACTGCACTGATTTTCATTCTGTTTGCACCAATAGATAGAGTGGTTTAAGAGGAAGGTTTTAATATATAATTTGTTAAGTTTTGTATACATAAACGATATTTAAAACGATAATAAATAAGCCGTCGGGAGCTTTCAACGATTTTTTTTCCTTTACACTATGTAAATTAAATGAATAGCTTAGGAGATACAGCAAAATTAATATTATGCTCAACTTAATAACTTTCGTGTCGCCGTTTACACGGGCAAGGCCGGGTACAACAGATAGTTAAATATATTTTTGTATCAAATAAAAATCCGAAATATTTTCTGGAAGCCCTATTTTTAGAAGTTTAAATCTAGGACTATGTGTTCCTTGGATTATGATGAAGATGGTAAATAAATTATTTATAAAAATAAAATGGCATAGAATATTTTTCAGTGTAAAATAATATATAGGTTTCTCTATATGCCTTGGATAAAAAATCCTATTTGTACGTGTTTCCCTGGGTTTATTGAAACCGTAAAGCGGCTTACTCTATTTCCCTTGATACGTAATATCCTCTCACTCCGAGATGCATAAGGCCTGATTCTTGATATTTTATACCGATATAAAAAACCGGTACCTACACACTACTACCTACACCGGTACGGACGGGTTGTTCGCGCGGGGGGAAAGTGGTTCGCGCCTGCGCATCTTTTATATTTATACTATAAATATTTATTATTTAATATTAAGCTTCGAGAGCACAGATATAGATCTAACTAGATGACTCGAGTGTATGTACTTCGCGTGCCAAAAGGAAGTGCAAATGCACCTCTTTCGATGCGGTTTCATTTAGTCTGCGGTCCGCGTTGTCGGTAACGGACGTCAATCTAAATATAAAAAATGCCTCACTGTGCGGTATTGAGCTGTAAAAACTCTACAAGAAAAGTTGGACGGAATAATGGAAACGTTTCCTTTCATCGGTAAGTAATTTTGTAATTAAATTGTGTCTCATTTATTTTAGAATCAATTATTTTATGCACGTTATGTTTGTTGTGGGTTTTACTAAGAAAACTACGTAACTGAGTGTGCACCGCATGTTCATAATACATTGCCGCTTTTAAAGTGCAAAGTTGTAGAGCCTGTTTACTAAAACACGCAATAAAAATGGAACTATCGATACTTTCATTCGTCGCGAAGCTTCTTGGTAGGGTCACTATTATCATTTTTCTGTCAAATGAAGCAAATAGTGTTGTACACTTTTGCTCGATTCGAAAATCGATTTTGGAAACAGAGGAATGATAATGTTCGCCTTGGGATATTTTGTGACACATAATATATTTTTTTATTGCAATTAGTTTCTGTTATTGATTTAATTCAGAATATTATTAATTATAATTACAGGTTTCCAAGTGACCCTAACGTTAAAATGAAATGGATTGAAGCGACGGGGCATGAAAATTGGTTTCCAACAAAACATAGTCGAATTTGTTCTGTTCATTTTATTGAGGGCAGTTTTAAGGAAACAAAAAAGTTTCGACGACTGACTACAAAAGCAATACCGACTATTGATTTACTGAAAACGTCACTCCAAATCTCACTCCAAAGACTAACGGCGTACTGGCGTGGCGGGTAGCGGACAAGGCGGGGTACGCACGGCGGCGCCTTAGAATCGGTTTCGCGCGGACTGGAGATTCCCATCACTAAAATGCTCTTGTGACGTCACAGTAGGTACAACAAAAGTGGCACGCTTGGTTTTCATACAAATTCAGGGACTCGCGTAATCTAGTTAGATCTATATCTGTGTTCGAGAGTAATTGTCTCCGCCAACAAACTGTGGTTACAGTTAGGCGGGCTATTTATTAAGTTATGTGTATATGTATTGGAAAGTAAATAAATGATTGAATTTTTAATATTTTTTTTTACATACTCGTACATTTTAAAAATATTCCTGAACAAATAATTTCTGGGCGCAGGGTGTTATGTTTCTTCGGTACATAGGTTGGCCAAGGAGTTGTCCAAACGGCTAACGGAAAAGTCTGGAGACAGGAAAGCTGGCAATTATTTCTGCCAACGTATTAGCCTCGCTATACAGAGTGAAAATGTTGCCAGTCTCCTTGGGACTATCCCTGAAGGTTCGTCTCTAGAGGACATTTTTTACTTACCTATACATAGTTTATTTTTTATTAGCTTTAGTTTATATTTATTTTATGTTTTTACTTGTAATTAGTTTTAATCATTTCATTTAAATAAATAAATAAAAATATACTTAAAAATGTTAACAAAATAGGTAAAATGCACAGAACACAGAAATAATAATAATAAATATTTCCAGACAGGTCACACAGCGCAATCTAATTTCCGTGGTAAGCTACGAGGCTTGTGTTACGGGAACTAGATGGTTGATAAACTACATATTATACTTTTTTTTTTGTAAATTTATACATATTATTCATATAAACACCCAGACCGAGACAAATTATACAATGTACAACTTGCCCCGGTGGGAATCGAACCCACGACCTCCCGAGTTCACGGTAACGTTTGTTACCACTAGGCGGCGGAGAAATGAACTAGAAAACAAAAAATATATAGGCAAAAAAAGTAGACTAGAATTATCATTATTGGCCAAACGTTCTCGCATGCACAAGAATAAGCCAGCAATTCGTGTTATTAAATTTTGTTCTGCTTACACCTGATCGAATTATGGTAACACACAAGGCTAATGGAAAGCGACGAAAGGTGGCTTAATACACTTACTGTAATTAAGTTTTCTTCGCACTAAATAGCTTCTAAAAGAGATAACAAAATAAGTGTTTTTTTTTAGCTACTTCAGTTCCCTGCCCCAATCCCTGCAGCTTCGCCGAGATGTAGTTTCTCTGAGCGTGTTCTACCGGCTATACTATGGTGAGTGCTCTGAAGAGCTCTATAACCTAATTCCTTCCTCTCCATTCCGCAAGCGAACCACACGCACAGGTCAGAATATGCACCCACATACCGTAGTCACTATCCCTTAGCGTACCTATAAATTTGGTGACTCATACATCTGTCGCATAATAAAGATGTGGAATGCTCTTCCAGCTTTCCACTTTCCTATAACCTGGAGTCCTTCAAGCGAAGTGTGAAAAGGCATCTAGTCAAGCCGGCATAGTGTTAGGGACTCATGTCGGACATAAGGGTCTGTTTCCAGTTGCTTACATTCATGGACCCTGCGCGCCACTTACCATCAGGTGGGCGCAGGGTCACATGTCGTGCTAGTATAAAAAAATATATATTAATTGTAAAAAAATGACATTAAAATTTACATCAAAACGTTTAAGTCAAATTCTCCAAAAATATTTACTGACATGTGACCTTGCACCCATCTGATGGTAAGTGGCGCGCGAGGTTCAGAGACTCAGTTATAAAATGTTAGCCAATCATACGTTTAATTTACGGGAACAACAATTAATATAGACAATTGTATTTAACTGAGATCCCAGTACGATAATTTTATGCTGTAATTGATTTCATCTCTTCATACCGGTATCCCGGAAACACCAATTTCCCACACGTCCCGTCTATAACTGACATCATATCAAGTTTAGTTCAGTTTCGACATGAAAACAACATTTTCGGACCGAATTTAGCTAAATTACTATTTCTGGTAACAATATTAAGTACTTTATATTTTTTAAGTTACGTTTATATGACAGTGTTAGATTTACTTACTTACTTAAAAGGTTGAATTTGTTTATAAAAAAATATTCTCATAAAAATAACTTGCCTCCGTGGTCTAGAGGTTAAGCCGTGGATTTAGAGTTGGAGGTGCCGGGCTCGATTTATGGAACACAATAAATTATTTCATTTATTTGAGATATTACTTGGGTTGAGACATCGACGAGCTTGACACTTGTCATGATAGGCCTATAGTAAAATTGGCTAAATGTGTATCCGCTTCATTAAAAAAAGCGTGGTTTCTGCCAACCCCGAAAGAGATACAGTCGTGTTAAAACTAGACTTTACTTAAAAAAAAAAACAGGTCTAAACGGCATGTATTCCGCTAAAGGTTTAGACAATTAAAATAATAATAATAATAATAAATATTTCCAGACAGGTCACACAGCGCCATCTAGTTTCCGTGGTAAGCTACGAGGCTTGTGTTACGGAAACTAGATGGTTGATAAACTACATATTATACTTTTTTTTTTTATTGCACAAGCTCGAGTGCTCCATGCTCATTAATCGTAGAACACTAAGAAGTAACTCTTTGAAGAAACCGCTTCGAGAAGCGAGTACGTCAAAACATGCTAGAACGATCTAAGCAACTGTTCGCACTCTGCGAGCGAGCATTCTTAAAAATATTCCATATATTCTTCGCGACCAAAGGTAGAACAACGAAAGAATATGCTGTCTAGAAGTAAAGTATCATCACAACAGTTTCCCTTACGGGGTGGTCAGAAACCACGCTTATAAATAAGCGGATTCACAGAGAGAAGCTCGTCGATGTCTCCAGCGTACCAAACTCGAGAAATATCACAAATAAATTAAATATTAATTTATACTAAATAGATTTAGTATTTAAGTTTGATTTATTTTGTTTTTTTTCACAAATCTTAATGCTCCTATTATATTTTGCACCTGCCTCACATAACAAATGCTCTAAATTGTCCCTAAGGTTGACTAGTAAGAATGCCTAGCGGCATTAAGTCCGCCTGTGTACCTAGTGCATAAAGTTTTGAAATCAAAATAAATAAATAAATGTATTTAATTACATTAATAAATATTTTTGTGTCCCGACCAGGAATCGAACTTGGTACCTCTGAGTCTAAATCCACGGAGGCAGTCTGCTGTCTCCGCTTACAAAAGAAGAATTTGATAAAGTGAATCGAATCTGTACCATTTGTTATGATAGCCGATCGGCTTATAGTCATTACAGCCCCTGGAACACAGCGTCCTAGACCTACACTGTTGGAGATTGACCAGAAATATCTGGAGAATTTGGCCACGCTAACCAGACGGGTTGGCGAGGGTCTAATGTCATTTTCTGATGACAATTTATTAACGATTCCACAAATTGGAATTAGTGGAACCTGGACCTACGGCTTAACTTGCTCTCTGAGGCACGGAAACGGTGGTGTTGTAAATCTAGGATAAATGTACGTGTAAGATATTTTTCTATATTATTTGTACATGCCGGGGTTCGAACCCACCTTTATAGAATATTAAGGAAAGCGTTCTTACAACTGAGCCACCACCGCTTATAGTATACTATATGTCTATAGTAAATTTTTTTTTTTTTGTTATGACCACCTCATTTTCATTTTCTTTTATATATAATAAAATCGTCATAGTAGAATAATTTACTATTCCGCTAAACGGAAAGAATTAGATTTTAAAATCGTGTTCGCATTAATTTTGAGAGTCAGGTCTTTGGGGGTAAACATGACCTTAATTACACAGACCACTGTAATCAATCAGGGATACACTATTTGAGGGGCCCGCGCAAATGTTTGCCAGCCCAATTCACGACGCAAATCTCGTCCGATGTCAACATTCACGGTTTTCAGAATTCATGACACTACACGATTTCATGTATTTTTCCGTACGTTAAGATAAGTTAGGTGTAGCGATTATGTCCGAATATTTAGACTCGGAGGTACCGGGTTTGATTCCTGGTCAATGATATTTATTAATTAAATCACATAATATATACATATATTTTTTGTGATATTTCTCGAGTTTGTTAACTGCCTCCGTGGTCTAGCGGTTAAGTCCGTGGATTTGGACTCTGAGGTTCCGGGTTCGATTCCTGGTCGGGACACAAAAATATTTAATAATGTAAATTAAATACTAAGCCTATCCAACTGCGCAGAGGCGTGCGACAGGGGGATGTAATATCCCCGAAACTGTTCACGAACGCGTTGGAAGATGTTTTTAAAATGCTAGACTGGAATTACTGCGGCATAAACATCAATGGAGAATTCATCTCACACCTCCGATTTGCGGATGACATAGTCATTATGGCCAGTTCACTCAAGGATCTTAGCGGAATGCTGAACGGCTTAAACGTAGCATCCCAGCGGGTTGGTCTCGAAATGAACTTAGACAAGGCGAAAGTCATGTTCAATGATCATGTCAAGCCGAGGCCAATCTGCATAGGAAACGACACTCTCGAAGTTGTGCAAAATTACGTATACCTCGGGCAGACTATCCAATTAGGAGCAGCCAACTTCAGCAAAGAAGCCGACAGACGCATTCAGCTAGGATGGGCGGCATTCGGGAAACTCCGGCACATCCTCTCATCGTCTATACCACAATGTTTAAAGACTAAGGTCTTTAACCAGTGCGTCCTCCCGGTAATGTCGTACGGAGCAGAGACGTGGACACTAACAGTGGGTCTGGTCCATAAATTCAAGGTCGCTCAGCGAGCCATGGAGAGAGCTATGCTTGGTGTATCTCTGGTGGATAGAATTCGAAACGTTGATATTCGTCAGAGAACGAAAGTTACAGACATAGCTTTTAAAATTAGCAAGCTGAAGTGGCAATGGGCCGGACACATCTGCCGCAGAACCGACGATCGATGGGGCAAACGGGTTCTAGAGTGGAGACCACGTACGGGAAGACGCAGAGTGGGACGACCCCCCGCCAGATGGACAGATGACCTAAAGAAGGTCGCTGGTGGGGGTTGGATGAGGGTAGCGAAAGATCGCGTTAAGTGGCGAGCCTTAGGGGAGGCCTACATCCAGCAGTGGAGAGATACAGGCTGATGATGATGATGATGATGATGAAATTAAATACATTTAATTATTATTTAATTTATTTATGATATTTCTCGAGTTTAGTACGCTGGAGACATCGACGAGCTTGCCACTTGTCATGATTGGCCTATAGTAAAGTTGGCTAAATGTGAATCCGCTTATTTATAAGCGTGGTTTTTGACCACCCCGGAGAGGGAAACGGTCGTGATGAACATTTTTTTAGGATTACTTGACAAAATTCAAATTAATTGGAAAAAAACCTCAATTTGACATTTCCCATTACCATCACAGCCCTTAGAACGAAAATAATTTCGGAATTTTGTCTACACTCGCTACGCTGGCCAGAGGTGTTAGCGAGGGTTTTCCATTTTGTTAATTTTTCATTACAACTCCTAGAAAAACTTCAAGTCCTAACCCTCCACAGTTGCAGATAGGTCTTCCACAAATTTCTAGAGAATTTGGCTACTCGCCACGTTGCACTGGCCAGAAGGGTTGGCGAGGGATTACCCTTGATACTGGCTCTCAATATAAAGTTAAACCGCTAAATAAAAAAAAAATTAATCCCAAGGTAAACTGTATTGGCTATACTATGGTGAGTGCTCCGAAGAACTCTATAACCTAATCCCTCCCTCTCCATTCCGCAACCGAACCACACGCACAGGTCAGAATATGCACCCACATACCGTAGTCACCATCCCTTCGCGTACATATAAATTTGGGGACTCATACATCTGTCGTACGATAAAGATGTGGAATGCTCTTCCAGCCTCTGTGTTTCCACTTTCCTATAATTTGGAGTCCTTCAAGCGAAGTGTGAAAAAGCATCTAGTCAAGCCGGCATAGTGTTAGGGACTGATGGCAGTTACGAGTATCTGACTTCAGTTGCTAACATTCATGGACCTTGCGCGCCACTTACCATCAGGTGGGCCCAAGGTCACATGTCGTGCTAGTATAAAAAAAAAAAAAAAAAAAAAAAAAAAAACTCTCATTAACTTATTAGAGTCCCACCGAGAATCGAACACACGCTATTGAGTGTCGAGTACATATTTTTATGCCTCGTCATAAACTGGACCGCAACGTAGTTTTTCTCCATAAAAGTTCGCAATAAACATTTCTGGCTACCCTTTAATGATAAAAATGCCGTAAATTTTTATAACTTTGTTGCGAAATATTCCCATTCTACTTGCTCGTATACTGCGATTGTCGCAAACAATATTTTAAGCTGTTGCGCCTTAATTCTTGGTGATTCCAATACCTTAACACATTTTTTTTTTTTTGTTAACATAGCTGTAAACTAATCATTTCATCATTCATCATTACAGCCCCTAGAACACAGCGTCCTAGACCTCCACTGTTGGAGATGGGCCTTCTAGGACATATATCTGGAGAATTTGGCCTACACTCGCCACGCTGGCCAGGCGGGTTGGCGATGAGTAGACTAGACTAATAATAATATTTATTTAAAATACGATTGTTGGAACAATTTTTTTATTTATAATACTTTAATTTGGTTTTCTTTATTTTAGTTTTTAGTTGTATTTTTATTTATTAAGTAGGTTATTTTTAATTTTATTAATAGTAATTTATGTTTTAAAATGTTAGTTTTTAGTTTTTTTTTTTTTTTAATCATTGTACCTTACTTCCTTCGAATAAAAAGTATAATTACAAATTACTTAAATAATACAAAAGGCGTATGTAATGTAAGCATTTTTTTACCATCAGCCTTCGGCACAAGAAATCGAAGTTTATGCATAGCAAGATAAAAAAAACACAAATAAATTAAAACACTTATTAGAAGTATAAAAAAACATCAAAAATAATAATAATACATAAATAATATTTTTATTCGAAGTAGATACAATAATATTAAAATAAAATAGATTAAAAAACTAACTATAAATAAAACTAAACTAAAATACCTAAGAAATTAAAACTATTCTACAAAATAAACTAAGGGATTACCACCAGGGACACCTAAAACGCTCGCCGCATTTCCTTGTTGGATTATCGTGAAAATATTCTGTTTTAGGTAGGGCTATTGGGGTCGCCACACTCTTGAAAAATTCGTTTACCCAGCTCTTTTACGAATTTGTGGGTATGTAGAGAATATACCCCCATAAATAATTATAAGTTTAATTTAGGCTTTGACAGCATACACTCGTGGGGGGAAGAGTGATTTCTTGATGATTGCCTTATTTGTATCAAGTTTGGCCTCGTGTTTGGTGAGTGCCTTCCTCATGGCTATGGTCTTCTTGGGCCTCAGGTCCAGGGGCTTGTATTTCTTGTTCTTGTAATGGTTTCAGAGGTTTTAATTATATACATATTCGTAATTAATTATATATACACTACACTTTACAATCCCTGCTCACATCTCCAAAAGGTTAGCTATTAGATGTTTTTTTATTATATATTATACACTTGCACGACAAGTGACCTGGCGCCCAGCTGATAGTAAGTATTGTGCAAGGTACTGGAATCAGACACTCATGACTGCCATCAGTCCCTAACACTATGGCCAGTTTGACTGGGCAAACATTAGACTCGTACTGTAAAATGTATTATATTCTGTGCAATAAATAATTTTATATATCTATCTATCCAACATTTTTTAAATTATTATAGACTATACCTTTTTATATATTTCATAAAAACAAATATTCTCTTCAAATTTGCCTCATATATGCTTGATCAAGAATAAGGTTGTTTCAGACTATAGGATTAAAATTTCCGGACACAAAGCTTTTCTACAAACATTGGCTGACAACGGTGAAAACTGAATAACTAAAGTTTGCATTATGTCTTCGCTTCCAGTAAGGAAAATAGGTACCTAATTAATAAATAGTTGTTTCAATACTTTTTCATTGTACCTACTATATCATAATACATATAAAAGTACTTCACTACATAGCGTGTAATTAACAAAAGAGCAAATATTGTTTAGGCTTCAGGTATCATTGGTAGAAAAAAAGGTCAAGGATAAAAATCATTATCCGAATAACAAAACACTACTGCATGGTGAATAAGGCCGCGTCTGAAAGGCCCACAGCCGAAGGACGAAATTAGAGAGATAAAGAATTACGTAAGTCAACGTTCGCGCGTTTGAAGACCTCTCGCTACCTACGTGATTAGTAGGCTATGTATGAGTGGCGATATTTTTAGGAAAACTTCTCTGCACCGTAACTTAAAATTTCATTACTGAATAATTAAAATAAAAAATACGTTGTTCTTTATTTTTATTCTAGATTATAATATGAAAATATTTGCTCTTTGACAAATTCCACGCAATATATTGCCCGTTTATGTAGTGTTTGTATGTTACGCATTACATACGAGTACGCATTTTGTATTAAACAATAAAGTTTTTAAATAAATAATACATACAAAAGTACTAAACCACATAACTATAATAAGTGCGGGTCGCTTTTTCCGTCACAGCGCCATTAAGACCTCATTCGTAGGACGCTTGCAGTTGTCTCGATGCCATCTATTTTAGAACCAACCGGTCTGAGTCGAGACGATGGCAAGCGTCCAGACAGAATGACATTAGTTCCTTGGAGATTGGGTCAATCCCTGGTATGGGATTTTACCTGTTGGGATTCCCTAGCCCCTTCCCACCTTCAAGGAACTTCTGTTAGAGCTGGTGTTGGAGCGGAACAAGCGCAGATCAGCAAGCGTCGAAAATATGAAACTATTTGCAATAGTTACTTTTTTTCTTTGCTGTAGAAACGATAGGCCCGTGGGCTATACTAATTACATACACATTAAATATATACAGTTTTTTTCTCTATACAATGTTTCGTAAGTATAATATTATGTTTTGTACAGAATTTATATTATACTTTAGTTTAAGATAAACATTTTATAGCTTGCCAAGTTTTTTTCGTCTCCCAAGAGTTTTGGCTTTGTGAATTATATCCTATCTTTATCTTGTTAAGAAATCCATTATTTCCACTGCAACGCTTCATGTAGGTCAGTAGAACTAGAAAAACGTACGTTACGATAGTTTTGATTAAAATATTGTCTATTTTACGGTTTAAAATGTAATTATGTGTTGATTTGTGATCTATTATGAATAAAATTTAATATTTTTTAAGGCCAAATAATCGTACTTTTGTGACAAAAAAAAATATAATTAGGTCAGCCAAAATGAGTTGGACAGCAAACATTTGTAAATAAATCAGCAATTAATGTCAAATCTGGACTGCTTAATTTATTATTAAACTAGCTGTTTAACCTGGCTTTGCTTGTGTTAACAGCAACACGAAATTAATCCCCTGGCAAGGGATACGGTCGTGATGATACGTTAACTCAGAGAGCAAGCAAATAAAAATCTTGTACAGTAAATAACTAAAATTCCAGCTAACAAAAATATTAGGCGGGCATAGTGGTAGGGTGTGACGTGGGACGACAGTAGCTGGCGATAATTGCCCTCATTCCATTCTTAAAGCCTGCGTGACGCTTACTATCAGGTGTCAAATATCATGCTCAGTATAAAAAAAAACTTGCATGCACAAAATGTATGTAAGTATTATTATTATGTGTATTTAATATATAGTATTTGTATGTAGGTATATGTATGGTTATTATATGTACATATCGCACACCTAGATCTAAACTAACTAAAAAAAAATATTTTTCGGAAAAGGCGAGTGTTTACTGTATGTAAGCTCGTCGATGTCTCTAGCGTACCAAACTCGAGAAATGTCACAAATAAATTAAATATTAATTAAATTTATTTATTTAAATTAATAAATATTATTGTGTCCCGACCAGGAATCGAACCCGGTACCTCCGAGTCTAAATCCACGGACTTAACCGCAAGACCACGGAGGCAGCAATCAGAATAGTATATACTTATAATGTACATATTTCTATATTTTTTTTTATTTATATTTTGTGCACCTACTCCTGTCATTTGTTATGTTGTGATTGTTGCTAAACAATAATTATTACCTTATATATTTATTATACTTACTGGATTTAAATACATAATATCTTTTATATATATTACCTGAAACAAATAAAATATTTATGAGAATAAATATAAAATTACTTAATAATGTACCTGATACATTTTCTTTAATAATAACTAAGTAAAATAAGAATAATAAATCATCATACAGTATAAAATGTTTGATTTCTGAATAAAATAAATAAATAAAAAATACAATTCAATTTTTGTATACTCTTTTTATATTACTGTATTTTTATGTTACTGTATATTTTTTACATCGAATAAATTATTATTATTATTATTATTACAATAATTCCGTTCTCCTTGCAAATAGTCTGGCTAGCATGGCGAGTGTAGGCCAAACTCTCCAGATATATGTTCTGGAAGGCTCATCTCCAACAGTGGAGGTTTGGGACGCTAGGGGCATAATAAAAAAAAAAATCTTAAATTCTTTATGACATAAAGCTGCCATAAGGATAAAAAGGTAATATCAGGCTTCCGCCAAAATGTAATTGTTGTGAATAAACAATAGTAAAGTGATAATACCGTTTCCCTTTCGTGGTGGTCAGAAACCACGCTTACTGTCCTGACCAGGAATCGAACCCGGTACCTCCGAGTCTAAATCTAACGACTTAACCGCTACACCACGGAGGCAGTTACTTTTATTGTTGGGAATGTTATTATTACCTATTTATTTACCACAGTTTTTATAGTATATTTCGGCCTTTATTTCTACATGGAGTTGGTCAGTAGATAATTATTTTAACCTATATGAATTATGCTTATGTATTTTATTTATTATTTAATTCATCTAGGTACTTGTTCACAACGTATGTATTTTTTTTGTGACAATAAATTATTTTATTATTATTATTATTTGTTCAGTTTTCTGTCGGGTTCCAACCATAGATTGTTTTCAGTTTTTATATTGCTAAAAACACTATAACTCTTTGTTTGCAAGGTGGGGCAAATGTTGTGGAACAAGTAGATGAATTACCATGTTTTATATTTAAATCTTGAAGTTTTATCTCTATGACATAAGGCTGTCATAGAGATAAAAAGTTAATATTAAGATTTGGCAAAAATGTAATACTTAGTTGTGAATTTTTATTATATTTTATTTTACCAGTGTTATAGTTTATTTCGGCCTTTATTTCTTCATAATATTTTCGAAATATATATATGTGTCTTCAGAGGAGATATATTCAAGACGCAATTTTAACAGTGGCAACTTCGCTCGTAAATCGTTCGTAAATGTCGGTATCGAGTAATGACATTGATGACGTCAGAACGCCACATGGTGTTAAAAAAAACGAACGCGAGTCGGATGCGTCAATGCGATCCACCAATCAATATGCTAACGAATCTCAAGCCAATTGTACCGTAAAATTGGCATTTAATTGTTTTACTATTGTAAATCACTTTCTAGTGCTTTCCAATTTTGACTGAGTAATATATTCTGCTGATGGCTTTCTCTACGAATTACTACTATGAACTTATAACTGAGGAAATAAATAAGCATGGCGCCTGACTAAGGAGTTGTCAACTGAAAGAAACTTGTCTGACGGAAAGGTCTGGATACAGGAAGGCTGGGAATTATTTCTGCCAACGTATTAGCCTCGCTATACCGAGGAGAAATGTTGCCAGTCGCAAGCATCCAACAGAATAATATTCAAAAGATTGGTATACACACATTACATTAGCGTGTATAAGCGGATATTGTATGTAGTATAGTTATGTATATATGTATGTAAGTACTATTAGTATGTAGTATATATATATATATATATATTATTGATAAATATAGTTATTATTTAATAATCAGTCTTAAATACGTCTTCGCACCTACTCCTCGATGTAAGTTATACTTTTTATTGTTCCAAAGGTTGGCTGTCAGAGAATGTCTAGCGGCATTAAGCCCGGCCCTTGTACATGTATAGTGCAATAAAGTGCAATATATATATATATATATATATGTATGTATGTATAGTTATATATTATATATATATATATATATATATGTGTGTATTAGTGTATAATAATATAGTTAAACCGTAAAATTTAATACAAGTTTGCCCCTAGCTCTCAATTAAGAGCTCAAGTTGTCCCAATGGTTGACTAGGATAGAATGTCTAGCGGCATTATAAGCCCGCCTTTGTCTTTGTGCAATAAATAATTAAATAAATAACAATATGATTCTTGAACTTAAAATGTTTTTTTTTTTTTATCTTCAAGGAAACCCCTTATTCAATGAACCGAGTTTAACCCCTCGCAAGAAATTAGAATGCGTCTCACGCTTTACACCCATCCGTATAATGGCCAGTAATGTTCAACATGTTTACAAAAGAAAAAAAAACCGTCCCACAGGACCCGCAGTCGAGGGTTAACCGAACACGATGATGTATTGCGTAAACACAAACTTCCGATGTCGTGGGACACTAAATATCAAATAA
Organism: Tinea semifulvella; assembly: GCA_910589645.1. Taxonomy (NCBI): domain Eukaryota; kingdom Metazoa; phylum Arthropoda; class Insecta; order Lepidoptera; family Tineidae; genus Tinea; species Tinea semifulvella. Next base: position 10,832,161 of record OU342592.1, on the reverse strand, counting down.
ATAAATTTTGTAAATAAACCTAAATAAAAATCTAGCCTCCGTGTTCTAGCGGTTAAGTCCGTGGAATTTGACTCGGAGGTACCGGGTTCGATTCCTGGTCGGGACACAAAAATATTTATATATGTAAATAATTTTATTTACATAATATTTAATTTATTTGTGATATTTTTTCGAGTTTGGTACGCTGGAGACATCGACGAGCTTGCCACTTGGCATGATTGGCTTATAGTAAAGGTTGCTAAATTATAAGCTTATTTATAAGCGTGGTTTCTGACCACCTCGAAAGGGAAACGGTCGTGATGATTTCTTTAAAGAACACTCGGACTTCGAAAATATTGATTTGTGCGAGAGGGAGGTATGCGTAAACCCTCTTAATGGCAGTGTAGGTAGGTATATATAGACCTGTACAAGGTTTCCAATTTAATGCGGTATAATAACAAAAGAAAAACTTATTACAATCCAAACCCGTAATCGTATAACTGAACGATTCAAAGAAATAGTGCTGTTAAATAAAGGAAATTTCAATGTATTGAATTTCAATTAAATTATTCTATACAATTTCCATAGACGTATTATAGCAAAATTGCTAAGAACTGAAATCGCGTGATCAGCGCGGTTCTATTGCGTATCGGTAATCAGCCGAACTAGTTTTGGGTCATGCGAAAGGAATTTTGATAGAATTTATTCGCAAAGCGCAATGGATTGCTTTGAGCTGTCAGAAATGTACAAAAAACTACAACAGCTGTATAGACTATAATATACATTATGTCGAATTAAATATTATTTCTTTATTGTATGGCATGTATTATTATTGTGTACCCGTACCTATATATTTGTGTGCTAGAATAAGAAATTGTGTATATTGTAATAATTTAAGTAATTAATAATTTGCTTATCCTGCCCATTGGCTTTCATGATTCCCAAGGTTAGCTGGTAAAAAATGCCTTATTGCGTTATAGCTCGCTTATGTATTGGGTTTTTAAAAGCAATAAAGTATGTCTCTGATTACCACGAAGGGCGTAAGAATAGCCCTTTTGGATAGAGGTTACACGCTTAGTTTTTTCATTTCAGTCTAGCAGTTTTATAAATAATGCTTTCTTTTTTTTTCTTTTTTATACAATCTGTCATGTCGACTAGCGTACATTTTATCAGTCTTGGATTTTAACTGTTTAAATCATTCTTGCGACAGACGTACGACCCGACTGACAGACTGAACTGATGAAATACTGAGCGTTTAATTTCTTGGGCTGACTTTGAACATTATATCAGAGTTACGCATTTTTGTGATACTTTTCTCGAAGATTAGGGCCAGGAAAGACCTTATTATAACGTCTATGACAGTCATCAGCCGGTGTCTCTCCACTGCTGGATATAGGCTCGTGATTTCACACGATCTCCTGCTACCCTCGATCATCCCCCACCAGCGATCTAGCTAAGGCCATCTGTCCATTTGCCCCGTCGTCCCACTCTCCGTCTTTCAGTACGAGGTCTCCACCCCAGAACCCGTTGTTCTTTGCTTTCCTTCACCTTTGGTTCTCTGACGGATGTCTATGTTTCCGACATTTTCCTTCAGAGATATATTGAGCTTAAAAGTAGCTTTCTCCATAGTTCGTTGAGCGATACGTCTATGACAATACCCAATGTTAATCAACAGGAAGCCTGAACAGTTGGCCACATAGTAGACTATCCAAATTTTATTTAAAATTAAACCTTATTACGGTGGATTAAAGCGAACAACCTTTGTTACGTAGTAAATTAAGTAATGTTCAAAATTCGATCAACTATTTTAAATTTAGAAGGGATCTAATTAATTAGTCTATTTACAATTTGCAGACCCATTCCATCAAGTGTCAGTAATTTTATTAAAATCAGTCAAGTAGGCCTCAAGGGAAAATTAAACTACACCATACTAATATTATAAACGTAAAAGAAGCTGTGTAAGTCAATGTCAAAGCCTTAAAGAAATTAGTTATGAATAAACAAATTTCTTTAAGGTATTGGTGACACGTCATTAATTAATTATTTTAAATGATTCTACTCCTGCTAGTGGAAGACTAATCGCCAAAGTGGTCCAAAGTGTAAGCTGTTAGTAGAAGACCAGCAGCTTAGCAGATGTAAGTGACTTGTTAATGTTTAATCTAACTGAGAAAGGAATCTGCTAGGAAAACCCAGCCATATCAAATTAACAAAAGAGTCTGGTACGCTAGTGACATCGACGAGCTTGCCACTTGTCATGATGGCATAGTAAAGTTCCCGAAAGAAATAGAACTCGAATGTAAGTTATAGAATAGAACCAAGAATAAGGTTAAAATTGATTGTAAAAAACAGTGGAAATCTAACACGTAATCTTACACATGCTTAAGAAGTTCTTGAGACATCAATTTGATAGTTCTGTGATCTCAAATCGAACTATTTTTAATGCTAACTTGACCTTTATTTCAATAGGAATAAGAGTGTATGTGCATGTGGTTTGATATGTGGTTGACAGTAGAAGACTCAACAAGCCACAAGTGGAACATAAAATGCCGGCCAACAGAAGAAAAACTGCACGTTCAAAAAGCTTTAGAACTTGACGTCTGATTCTTGTATAATAATAATTATATATTATTGCATTCATTACAGACCCCCGAAAACACAGCTTCCTAGACCTCCACTGCTGGAGATGGGCCTTCCAGAAAATATATCTGGAGAATTTGGCCTACACTCGCCACGCTGGCCAGACGGCTTGGCGAGGATATGATGTCAATTTATGTTATAATAATTTATAATAATTTATTTATTTATATTTTCTATTTCACAAGTAGGTATTAGTGAAACCGGGACCGACGGCTTAACGTGCTCTCCGAGGCACGGGAACGGTGGTGTTGTAAATCTATAACAAATGTACGTAAGAAAAGTGTATTTCTCATTGGTAGGTACATGCCGTGTGGATTTGAACCGACCTTTGTAGGATTTAAGGAACGCGTTCTTACAACCGAGCCACTACCGCGCTTATATTAACAGCTCTATTTAGAATCGTTTCGCTAAACCCGAACTAGTTGAACTAGTATTTTTTCACTATTATTTAAAAATGAAAGTTATTCACTAGTTTTCATTGTAAGTTAAGAGAAACAACTGCGCTAGTCTGTTACATTTGACTGGGATTGTTACAATATAGCTTTTAAAATAAACAAGCTCAATTGGCAATGGATGGGACGGGACTCATTCGCGTAGAACCAAAGAACAATGGACTAAATATAAAATAAATTAATAAATATTTCCAGACTGGTCACACAGCGCCATCTAGTTTCCGTGGTAAGCTACGAGGCTTGTGTTACGGAAACTAGATGGTTGATAAACTACGTATTATACTTTTTTTTTTGTAAATATATACATATTATACATATAAACACCCAGACCGAGACAAATTATACAATGTCCAACTTGCCCCCGGTGGGAATCGAACCCACAACCTCCCGAGTTCACGGCAACGTTTGTTACCACTAGACCACGGAGGCGGTCATAATAAATAGGTAAATAATAAATAAATAGAATAAATAGGTTCTAGAGATGCGAACCTATAATCTTTTAAGAGCGCAGTATAAAGCGTGATTTGTAAGTGTGCCTAATACTACACAGCAAGTAATAGCGAAAAATGCTCAGAAGAGATAATTTTTTTTTATTTTTTTTTCTTATATCATAACATTTAAAGACAACATTATTCTGCCAAACTATAAAATAGTTTATCAGCAGATAGCTCTCATCATCAATCTTAGATTTTTGGTTTTGCTAATTTTTAAGAAAAAATGTTTAATGTTTTTAATCTTTAGCTAATAAATTGTTAGAAATTATAGCTATTATATTCAATACACTTCCCTTTAGTTTGCCGTTTGAAGTTACTTTTCTCCATTTGATCCTTATAAGCAACACACTATGTTGCATTTTACACATTAGCTCCATCTCAAATCCAGGCGACCTCGACAGGCGCGGGAAGTCTTGCTGAGAACCTCAAGTTGCGCAAATACGCCAACATTCGTACCGGTTACGAATTTGCGCCGTTTGGGGTCGAGACGGAGCTGTCAAAGCGGCTCACGGAACGGTCTGGAGACAGGAAGGCTGGCAATTATTTCTGCCAACGTATTAGCATCACTATACAGAAGGGAAATGTTAGGACTATCTCGGATGGCATGTCTCTAGAGGGCATTTTTTATTTATAGTTTCATTTTATTTTTTCTCCTCCGGTGACAAGAGGGCTGGCTCTTTCTTCGCCCAAAGAATCAGTATTGCAATTCAGCGGGGAAATTCAGCCAGCGTTCTTGCCACCATTCCACGCGGACGGGACTTATATCCATATGCTTAGTATTAATATTAATTTTATTTTATTAATACACAAATACAAACAATAAAAATAAATTAAAGCTACCTAAACAATAAAGTTAAAAATAAACTAAACAAAACCTTAAATTAAATAAACTAAAAGATAAACCTAATTAATATAAAAACTAAATACTTACAAATATCTTGATTATAATCTACATGTCATCGAATCCAGGAGAAGATGAACCCAATGTTCCGAGGACTCCGGCGACGTTGCCTCGTTGGATGGCAACACTGATCCTTTGAATAAGATATTCCCTACTCAAAGGATCACCTGTTGACGCTCGGATGGCAACGCTTATGTCGCGTATTAACGATTTAATTTTATTTTATATTTTGTAAATATTTTTTTCGAATAAATGCTTCTATTTTATTTTATTATTTAGGTAGCTTTTAGTTTTATTTAAAGTATATTAATTTACATAGATTAAACATTTAATTAACTTATGTCCCTCCCGGACCAGAGTAATCTGGTAAGGTGGGGAAAAGCTACGGAAAAGAACTGTACATTGTGTGGTGCTGCCATAGGAACTGCTAGACACACACTTGTAGGGTGCATTACTCTCCTAGAAAAGGGCTATTACTCACGCCGACATGACAAAGTCCTAGGTGTTATCCGTGAAGCAGTAAGTCTTTCTATTGCAAGAGCCAGAAAGGGACTGACTACAAATAAAACTTTGACCACATTTGTAAAGGAAGGGCAAAGCACGAAAACTAAATGCAAGCCCACCTCGATCCTTGGCAACGCATCAGACTGGAAAATTCTCATGGATACATTTGAACACCATTATAGGATCCCAGATGAACTAGCTGTATCAGCCTATAGGCCAGACATCTTAGTGTTTTCTCGGAACTTGAAAAAAGTTATCCTTATTGAACTTACCGTTCCGTGGGAATCAAATATTCCAAAAGACCACAACATGAAGTCGAATAAATATTATGATCTCACAGAAGAAATGATCAGGAACGGGTTCAAGACTCAGCTTTACGCAGTGGAAGTTGGTGCAAGAGGAGTTCCAGCAAAATCTTTGCATCACTTACTGAAAGAATTGGGCCTAAGCAGGTCTGCCGTCAATACATTTATGGAACGAGCTTCCAAGACGGCATTAACGGAATCATACAGTATTTGGTTGGGTAGGGAGAGAAGTAGAATGGTGGATGGTGAGCGTATTATCGCGCAATAGAAAAAAAAGGAGGCCTCCTTTTCTTAAACCAGCCAATTGTCGGTCGCAAGCCCGAGACACCATTCTTCTCATCTCTTACCCACACACGATGGACCCGGCACCCGCACGGTGAATCCATGGAATGCTTAGAAATTTGTCTCCTCTCTTCTCTTGGCAACACTATTAGATAGTGCAATAAAACCGGAACAGTTTTTATGCTAGGATATTATTATTTTCAAAAAAATATTTATGCAATTTTGTTATTCCTTGTAGTTTCATAAAAAACGGTCGGTGAGCTCATTTAGACGTATGCATAGAGTCATTGAAAATGACTGTCTGATCAGCTTTCGAATTGTGATCGCTTCTGTTTTAGTGAGAATACCGCCCCATGACGGATGGTGATATTAGCACATCTTGTTTTTGTTTGATCTCCTTCTTTATTTGATGTCGTTTGTTTTATACAATTTGTAGAAAGATATAATAAATCGCGTCAAAGAAAGCGTTTGTCGACAAATTGCTCGTAACTTTACTACTACATAATAAAACACATAATCATGCTGCATACATACATATCTTCACGCCAGATCCCTTGCGGGGTAGGCAGAGACAATTGAGCGCCATTTGACACGATCACGACATACCTCTTTCGCTTCGTCGACATTCATTAACCTCTTCATACATGCCCTTTGGTTACGAAGACTTTTTAATGCACCTTCAGTCAGTGTTTTATTTATTTGATCGTGATATGTGAGTCTCGGTCTGCCAGGGCCTCTTTTACCCATAACTTTCGCATTATATATCTGGTTCGTCAATCTTTCATCGCTCATCCTTTCAACATGCCCGAACCATCGTAGCATGCTTTTCCTTATTTTTGTCCCTATGCTTTCCTTCATACCAACCCTTTTCCGTATTTCGACGTTACGTATGCGGTCCGCCAAAGTGACGCCACATATCCGCCGCAACGACCGCATTTCTACTGCATTAACCCTACTCTCATGCGTATTCTGAAATATCCACGTTTCGCTTCCATACATCAGTGTTGGTACCAACATGGCATTGTGTATGGCGAGCCGAGCTTTGTCACTGACATTTCGACTGCCGATCAGTGACCCCAGGGCACCGTTAACACTATTTCCCGCGTTCACTCTTCTTTCAACGTCCCTATCGTACTTCCCATCCGCAGTGAAAACACTGCCCAGATATATAATTTCATTTACTTGTTCTAGAGTTTCATCATCAATCTTTATCGTCACGGTTGTCATCCTTCTTCTTTCAAACACTAGTACCTTGGTTTTTCTCGCATTCAAACGGAGTCCTTTTTCTGCACATCCCTCCTTCATTCTTGTGACTAGTGATTGCAGTTGTTGTTCGGACGATGCCATAAGAACGGCATCATCTGCATAAAGCAGGCAGTTCACCACTAGATCACTCATCTTTATCCCACAGTCACTCTCTCTCACTCTTTTTAGGCATTTGTCGAGATATAGAGTGAATAATCTAGGAGAAAGCACACAACCCTGTTTGACGCCCATTTGGGATTCAAAGCAAGGCGACATACCCCCCTCCACCCGCACACAAGCTTTGCAGCCCTTGTACAGGGACTGTATAGCCTGTAGCAGTTTGTCATTCACTCCATACTCCGGCAATATGTCCCAAAGCTTCTTTCTTACAACTCTATCAAAAGCCTTTTCCAAATCCACAAAAGCACAGAAAACCTTCTGGTTTAAGGCCAAAAACTTCTCTGTGATATTGCGGAGCGAAAAGACTTGGTCAGTGCATCCTCTTCCAGGTCTAAAGCCTCCTTGTGCCTCCCATAAAAGACCTTCAGTCTTCTCTTGCAAGCGTTTCGTGAGAATCTTGCCATACATCTTGCTCGCCAAACTGATCAAACTAATCGCTCGGTAGTTGGCACAGTCCAATCTAGATCCCTTACCTTTGTATAAAGGAACGATGACTGATTGCCGCCAGTCCTCTGGTACTCTTCCCTCCTGCCAGCAAAGGTTGCACAGTAGGTGGAAAGCGTTCCAGACCGGTATACCTCCGTATTTGATCATTTCAGCGAGCACTCGATCTTTTCCCGCTGCTTTGCCACATTTCAGGCTTCTAAATGCCGATTGCAATTCTTGCACACTTATTTCCTCCTTAAAAGTGGACGTTATAGTTGTGGATAGCTCTGGAGGTAAAGTACCCGTCGTAACGTCGTTAGGAGTACTACTAGCATACATCTCGCTAAAATATTCATTCCATCGCTGCAACACCTCATTTGTGTTTGCAAGAATGTTACCGCTTTTTGATTTCACTCTGTTCATTCGACAAGATGACAAGCTACCTTTGGCCTTCCTAACTTCCCTCCAGAAAAGTTTGGAGTTCTCCTTAAAGTTGCTCGTCATCCTATTTTCACCTATTTCCTTACATCTTTCACGCTTCTCCTTAACCAAAACTTTTGTCTCATTCTTGCAGCGATGGTACAACTCTTTTTTTTCTCTTTTTATACTTTCATTCATATTCAGCGAAGCAACGTAATCTATCCAAGCTTTCTTCTTTCTTTCTACCGAATCTTTGACCTCTTGATCCCACCACGCGTCACCCTTGGTTGCTCGCTTTTTTGCTACTCCACATACTTCTCTTGCCGATTCTACCATACCATTTTTTAGGTACTTCCAACACTCTTCTACATCTTTGCTCACATCTTTCAAATTGATAAGTTTATCATGCTGCAGATTTTGGATTTTGTTCTTTTGCGTGAAGTAGCCTAACTATAGTATGTTTCTAGGGCAAGCGGAAAAACGGTCAACAATACACACATGTTTGTTTTGAAATACACGATATACCTGTGGTGGTGGCCTTACAATTAAATACATCTCCAAAAAAACTTTATTTAAAATAATTTGTTTGTATTAGATGCAAAAATAAATTATCTATATATATATATATTAGGTATTTGTTTTTTCTTATAGGTTTTATTGGCAAGGAACAACAACCTTTAAAAGGTGGTAGGCGGAATGATGTTGGTAATGCGCCCATTCTGCAGAGGCGGGGAAGTTTCCACAGTTCGCGCCGAAAAACCCAGTAAAGTGTGTCAACACGTTTCGGGATCAGGCTTGAATTGCCGTCAGGCCCAGTCAAGCCGGCTAGTGTTAGGGACTGATGTCAGTCATGAGTGTCTGATTCCAGTTGCTAACATTCATGGACCTCGCGCGCCACTTACCAGGCAGGTAGGTAGGTCGCATGTCGTGCTAGTATATAAAAAAAAACACAATTTTTAAATGTAAATTTATTACAGCCCTAGAACACAGAGTCCTAGAACTCCACTGTTGAAGATGGGCCTTCCAGAAAATTTCTGGAGAATTTGGCCTACACTCGCCACGCTGCTGGCCAGAGACTGGTTGTGACATTTGTATAGACAAAATAAAATATAATTATACAAGTAGTAGGTACGTAATAAAAAAACTACTACATTTATCGTTATGCTTTGTACCGCGTTTAGTGTAGTTGTGTCAGTTGTTTTGACGTTATGATCATATTAAGAAGCCCACTAAAAATGTTTGTAATACCTGCAGTATGTTCTAAGGTCATTGTCCGTTTTTCTGCGTACCCTGAAAACATATTTTTGGTTTTGGTTTAATTTAAAAGTTAGAGGGAAGTTTATCGGTCCCGGGTGTGCTAAAAATACAAGCTAAAGCTTTAGTAGCTTTAGCTTTTAAAAAAGAAAAATAATGTCTTCACAAAATGCCAACGTATTAGTAGGGAGAGAGATAAGATCATATATAAAAGTACAAAAAATTTTCCGAATAATATATGTTTTTATTTAATATCTTATGCTTGTAGAATCCGATTAAATCCTCTATACACACTATTAAAAAATCATTGGTCATGAAGCCTACTAGAAAATCAGGAATAACTGGCAAATATTGACAAAGGATCATTTTTAATAAAGCATACGAAATAATACAAACACAGAGCGTGAAGCCCCTAACAATTACAGACCGCAAAATAGACATTCAAGTTTTTAAAAAACGCTGTCTGCGATGTCTCCCTTTTGAATTACGTCCGCAAAAAAATTTATCTTGGTTCTAAAATGACCCTTAGCACATTGAAATACAAGCCAGTATATTCAATTATGTTGCTGACTGAACGAATGTCTAGAAAAAATACATCACGAGAATGCCAGCACATTTTATTTTTAGGGTTCTCTACCAAAAATTACAAATATTGTATCACATAATGGCTACGAAACCATTATTGTTTTCAATAAATAATAATGGGCACAGTGACAAGGATACTGGCAGCATTGCCGGGTTAAATAGCAATTAGGATTTACAACAAGTTATTTAATTGTATTATTTACTTTAAATAATTATATTATATTATATTATTGTGTGTAGTTACTACGGCAGGTGCCTGCAATATTGTTCGTAGTTATTAGAAATGTGCATCAAGGTAATGCTACTAGACATACTACACTAACATTTAAAGAAATTATAATCAGCGCCATTTGTCACGTTCACCACATACCTACTTAATATACCTAATATATATACATCTGTGAATATCGTGCTAGGTTGAAGTGGCTGCCAATTAGCTGTTGCAGGAATCTTAATAGTTCTTTGTTTTAAGAAAGCCTTCGACACCGATATACCTTAAGGACAAATTCGCTTCTCTCTTCGATATAATAAAGCTCATGTTGTTGTACTTGCACTTGTTGACGTAAGGGTCAGTATTTTATTAATTTGGTCTTATCACAATATTTGCTTTACCTAATTTACCTACATACTTTTTTTTTACCCCACTATATCTTAGAGACATATTTCACCACTATCTATATCTATTGACTAGATATGCAGTGCGTTTATGCATGATAGCAGAAAAACTATCAAGACGATTCTCTGCTAACATTAAATTATTTAAAAAAACTACTGTGAGTGTTTGTGAAAGTTTGAAGTTGATTGCCTCTACTATTATGTTTAAAATAAAAATTATTACATGCGGAACCATTTGTAGCAAATTTCGGTTCTCAGCCGATCTGTTTTCTTGTCTCTTTTCATTTATCCTATATTGTGCTTTATCACCGTAGGCACAAATTGTACGCTTTATTTAATTTCAAGCAATCAGGGAGGTCATTCATCGCCTTGGAAAAATACGTGTATTCGTGTCCCCTTCCTTGTCCCGCAGCTATCGGGATCTTATTAACTAATGCCATAAATTTTGCATACCATTCTCCTTTCGGTGTTCTTATTAAATTTGTTTTTATTCATCTTTTATTCATCTATTTTTTTTTATTTTTACATACATACAGCGGTAAACGAATTTTTCAAGAGTGTGGCGATCCCAAATTCCATAACTACATAAAACAGAATATTTCCATTATAATTCAACGAGGAAATGCGGCCAAGACTGTTGGTAAGCCCTTAGTTTATTTTGTAGAATAGTTTTAATTTCATAGGTATTTTTAGTTTAGTTTTATTTATAATTAGTTTTTTAATCTATTTTATTTTAATATTTTTGTATCTACTTCAAATAAATATTACGTTTAGTTATTTAAGAAATGGTCATCTTTACTTAATAAAATTGAGGTCAATATCTATTATAATTTTATATTATTAATAAAAATCTCTACCGCTATACCGCTCCAACAAAGAGATTGTAATAATGGGGAAACTCATAGTCTGGGAAACCATTCCAACCTTTCAGCGTGTAAATCACAATAATACAATTAAGAAGTGACTTGAAATTATAATTATAAAATTATTTTTTTAAATTTAATTTATTTAAACTAGCGCGTAAATTTCAAAGTCCAGATGTATTTGAGTTACGTAAAACAGAGTCCCCAGCAAAATCTTAGCAACATTTGCTGAAAGAATTGGGCCTAGACAGGTCTGCCGTCAATACATTAATGGAACGAGCATCTAAACTGTATGGCGGAATCATACAGTATTGGGTTAGCTGAAAGAACAGCACAATAGTGAGTGAGATAGTCTTTTTAAACCAGCCCATAGACGGTCGTAAGCCCGAGAAATTACCCTTTTCTTCTCTTCCCAACTCCGAGCCGGCACCTGTACGCTGAATTCATGAATACTAAGAAATTTGTATTCTCTGTGTTCTATCACAGCTGTAACACTCCTCTTTTACACAACTGACCACCGCACGGTGAATCCATGGATATCTAATTAAATTGTTTTTTTATTGTAAAAGTTAGCATTCTGTTGCGTAATTTATATTTAATTCTAATCAACGCCATTTCAATTCTAGACTAATCTAGACACAATGGTGCCTTCCTCCAGCCAATTGTCAATTTCCTCGGCGCCGTTTCATAGACATGAAGTTAGTTACAATTGTACCGGGAAGTCGTCTGGTCATTGTTTAATAATCTAATTCACTAGGGACGAATAGTTTGATTCGCTCAATGAATTCTTATTACTTTGGGTTCATTTGTTTGCATATTTATTGAAGCTTGTTGTTCGAATATAAATAGTAAAGCTGGAATCAGATTCCTGTTGAGATCAGACAGGCACCTAGTGTTATAGGGGCTGTAATGATGATACTTATTTTAATGAGTCCATAGCCAAGTTATTAAAATTTTATTAATTTTAATGTCTTTAATATTGTATTTCTTATTGTAACCAGTTCACGGGATCTTGGCAGTTGTTTTTGAAGGTATCATTATTATTTATGTATTATATACTCGTACTATATATATACATATATGTATGTTATTTATGTAATATTAGTATGTATAAGTATTGCTATTTAGTTAGTTTAAAATATTATTACGTATTTACTCGTAAATATTTTTTCTGCTTTTTTTTTATTTGCACCGTATATCAATATTAAATGATCCGAATGTCCCATAGGTTAACGGGCAGCATACGTTCACCTTTTGTATTTTTACAATAAAGTATATAAATATAATAAATAAAAATAAATAAAGGGGAATATGTTACTTATATTTATAAAATAAATAATTGTAGAATACTAGGGTAGCTAGTGCAGCTGGAGCGCAAGACACAAGACGAAAATTCCTGGTTTGGGCTCCAATATACAATACAATCCTCCTCCTCCGTCCGTGGTCTAGTGGTAACAAACGTTTTGACGTGAACTCGGGAGGTCGTGGGTTTGATTCCTACCGGGAGCAAGTTGTACAGTGTATAATTTGTTTCGGTCTAGGTGTTTATATGTATAATATGTATATATTTACAAAAAAATAAGAGTATAATATGTAGTTTATCAACCATCTAGTTTCCGTAACACAAGCCTCGTAGCTTACCACGGAAACTAGATGGCGCTGTGTGACCTGTCTGGAAATATTTATTTATATTTATTATTTATATTTATTTAATAGACGGAGCGTCGGGAACCAATAAACGCTTCTGTGAAATTTCCGGCCAGCGTTCTTTTTATCTGCCAGTAAATATATAAGTAGAACATAAGCCAGAATGATTTTACATTATTTAGCTAGGTTCGATCAATACAACTGACGTTCACAGTATGACTTGACAGTTGAGATATTACACCTCTTGCGACTGGACTGCACGATCCGATCGGCTTCTTTGATAAACGAAACAAATTGACCTGTATTAAATTACCGGGCATTTGATAAAACTAAAGGCACAGTCGCCTAGTATAAGTTGGTAGGCTGTTAAACTACGAACTGAACAATGCTGGTTTTTTTGAGGAGATACCGTTACTTCCTGCAACCGATAGCACAAAAATATTATCAGATAAAGGTTATCGGAAGGTCAACACACACAGGCACACATGGAAAGCATTCCACATCTTGTACACAAAGAACAACGACGAGCGCCCATACATTTATTTATCTAAATTTGCAACGCAACATCAAAAAATATTTAAAGGGCTTAAAAACAACTGCGGAACATGTTCCTTTTTTATTTACTTTAATAGAAAGCTAAGAAATAAATATATTTCAATAGTTGTTAAGAAATATCAAATTACAACATCGAACGAGGAGGTTAATGAATATAGAGCAGCAACCATTTTTTCTTCTATAAATTAATGGTTTTATATATGTAAAATAATTATTTTAAATATACTAAGTTTTTTTTAAAATAAAAATATCTTCATTTGAAGGAATGTAATTAAATACAATTATATATTTAAAAATAAATAATATTCTAAGTAACCATTACAAAATAAAGCAAACTCGTATATAATGCAGAATAAATTCTTCTGAGTCCATTTGAGATAATATTAATGTAATGAAAAACCTGACCGATTTATGAAACAATTTTTTCTTAGTCTCTTTTAAAGACGCTTAATATGTTATCAAGTAATATCTGATCATTGTTCATTATATTAACGCGTACCTATGATAAGTAATTACGTATGTCATTGTTTTTTTTATAAATGCCCAGTTATTATATGAAGGTCAATGAACTTCGCTTTCGACTCGCTTTCTAGTGAAGTAATCCAACGTGAACCATCTTAAAGTACAAGCAAAACGACAAGGGCCTAAATTCTCGCAGCACTGAGATTAACATCTCTGTTTTTTATCCGCGATCGCCAGATGGTGGCACAGCAAGTTCTATTTATTTCTGGCAAATGTATTAAAATACAATAATAAATACACAATAACGTCAAAAGGATTAGTTTAATTGGTTCAGGATTAAATGTAATTTAATGATTTTTTTATTATCTTAAATTCTGTATTGCACCAAAACTTAAAATTAGGTACATAGGCGAGTTTAATGCCTGTTAGGCATTCTCTGACAACTAACCTTTGGGATGGTGAGAGATTATGGGCAGGGTGCAACAATCTAATAATATTAGTCTAATTTATAAATTCACTACATACCAAGCAATTACATAAACTACATGCAAGTATTATGAACATATACATACATACACTAATAAACATACATAAACATATTGCGTACCAAATATTCAATGTGTACTGGATGCAGTAAATAATAATAAATAAATAAATATTTCACATTTGATTTCATATTTCATTGTCACACAGCGCCATCTAATTTCCGTGGTAAGCGGTAAGCTTGTGTTACGGAAACTAGATGGTTGATAAACTACATATTATACTTTTTTTTTGTTTTGTAAATATATACATATTATACATATAAACACCCAGACCGAGACAAATTATACAATGTACAACTTGCCCCCGGTGGGAATCGAACCCACGACCTCCCGAGTTCACGGCAACGTTTGTTACCACTAGACCACGGAGGCGCGGAGTGTGCTCCTGCTTATCAATAAACAAGTTAGTGAATAATTATAAGTTAGAAACGAGATTTAAATTGTATAGTAGTTTTTTTGGACAACTGTTTAATCCTATTTTTTTCTATTTTGTTTGTTTCTATCAATGAAATCACACATTAATCTAACATAAGACCATATAAAGTTATGACGTATCAGTACAGCCCCTAGAAAACAGCGTCCTAGACCTCCACTACTGGACATAAGCCTTTCAGAACATATATCTGGAGAATTTGGCCAACACTCGCCACGCTCGGTTTGGCGAGGAATTACCTCGTATAGTGTCTTCTAATACTTTTATAATTTTTCATTGATACCAGGCAAAACTACCATTTTACTAACTGTAGCACAAGACTGAAATGATTAGGAAATGTTAGTCGTTACAAGAATACCGCATATAAATGCGAATGAACCGGGTTCGATTTCTCAATTTTAAATGTATCTACTAGTAAGTACAAACTTTATATTAAAGAACAAAAGAGGTCGTTCCCCGATTCATTAATTAATTTACGGCACTCAATTACAAAGGAAAGAATAACGTTTGATCCCCAAGAAAAAGGCAATTAAGTTAAAAGATTTTACGAAAAACTAGGTCCTTTTATTAATAAAAATTGTGTTTCTTTAGCGGAGCGTTATTCAAAGGTCTTACTTAACCCCACTTAAAGGTTTAATAAACTTGATGTTTTTAGAAAAAAATAAGACAATATACAAATTAAATAAAAAATAAAAAAAGTATCATCACGACCGTTTCCCTTTCGGGGTGGTCAGAAACCACGCTTATAAATAAGCGGATTCACATTTAGCCAACTTTACTTAGGCCAATCATGACAAGTGGCAAGCTCGTCGATGTCTCCAGCGTACCAAACTCGGGAAATATCACAAATAAATTAAATATTAATTAAATTTACATTAATGAATATTTTTGTGTCCCGACCAGGAATCGAACCCGGTACTTCCGAGTCTAAATGCACGGACTTAACCGCTAGACCACGGACGCAGTCATATTAAATAAAATAAAATCAGTTTTTTATTTGTCACAAAAATAAGTGTTAATAAAAATATAAAATCAAGTTAAAAAATATAAAGAACCTACTTATAAATAGTGCTTTGTAACTATTTCATACATAAATTTTAACCAATTTACTATTTAATTAAATTATATTTAAATGCTGGGGTAAAAGAGATGTTAAATTAAATTTAAAAAAAAACAGAATTAATTGTTATTGATTATTGAATTGTATTTAGTTGAGGCACGCTGCAAAAAAGTTGGGGCCTGGTTTTGGGCAATCTCTTTTAGTAGTTAATTATCAATTAGTAAAATATATATTTTAAACCTGCTTCTTAAGAGGGCTGTTAAGCTATGCATACCTATCGCTGGTACTGTCTTTCAGGACTTCAGAAATGATGTCAATTAATTTTCTAGGAAATAATATTACGGATATTTCGAAGATTGATGATATTGTGGTGTGAGGGACCATACATAAGATCAGTGTATGTGATCAGTGTATGTATCTGTTTAAATTTCTGTAGGTAGTATTTTTTTATTTTATTAAATTTAGCAAACAACAATTTAGACGAATTGCCAGCTTAAATGCTATAATATTCATTAAGTCACCGCTTTAGTTTTATGTCCGACTCAATTGCAGTTGTTTTTTTTTTTATTACAGCCCCTAGAACACAACGTCCTAGACCTCCACTTTTGGAGATGGGTCTTCCAGAACATATATCTGGAGAATTTGGCCTACACTCGCCACGCTGGCCAGACGGCTTGGCGCGGATATGATGTAAATTTTTATTGACAATTTATTAACGATTCCACAAGTTGGTATTAGTGGAACCGGGACCGACGGCTGAACGTGCTCTCCGAGGCACGGGAACCGTGGTGTTGTATATCTATGACAAATGTACGTAAGAAAAGTGCATTTCTCATAGGTACATGTGGGTGGGTTTGAACCGACCTTTGTAGGATATAAGGAACGCGTTCTTACAACTGAGCCACCACCGCGCTATTTTAATAATTTATTTATTTTGAAAGAAAATCTTACAGCTATACATATCTATATATTAATAAGTAATACAGGTAAAAAGCCAAAACAGATTTAAAATAAAGATACAAAAGTAAGGTACTTATAAACTTAAAAGATATACAAGTAAAATAGAATCCAAAATAGATAAATAATAATAAAAAATCCAGAGTATCTATATATATGTATAAATCTTAACTAAAACTAGTGGAAATAAGCATGGACAGTGTGAAAAGTGTTTATTTATGTGTGAGATTTGTGTGTGTGGGTGCGTATGATATTTAAGTAAGAGTGAATGGGCAAACTATTAATTTAGTGAAATAAAAAGTAACAAAATGTTTAGGTATTTTGGCTACAAAATTTACCAATAGTAATTATTATTTATTTATATGTTGCTGAAAATCTGTGGAACAACCTGCCCTTTGCTATTTAAAAGAATAGTCTTCACACACTTCTTGAATAGTTCCTTAACAACTGTAAGTAATATTGTATATATTTATTTATGTAAGGCTCTTTCTTCGCCCAAAGAATCAGTATTGCAATTCAGCGGGGAAATGCAGCCAGCGTTCTTGTCACCATTCCACGCGGACGGGACTATATGAACATTATGTCACTTTGTTATCGCTAAGTGCATAACAACGTTATCAGTTACTATGTTTGCAGGCTTCGTCATAATCACAATATTTTGGTAACATAATCCGAGACCTGTTTATTTTTTATGATAGATTATTACATGAGATAATATTTACAAGAATATATATTAAGAGATATATATTAAGGTTAATTTTAATGACAATTTATTAACTATTCCACAAGTTGGTATTAGTACAACCGGGACCGAAGGCCTAATGTGCCTCCTAGGCACGGGAACGATGGTGTTGTAATCTATGGTACGTAAGAAAAATGTATTTCTCATTGGTAGATGCCAGGGTTCGAACCAACCTTTTTTTGAATTATAAGGAAGCGTTTTTACAAGTCACCAACCTATACACCTTAAAAGTATTTATAAAAAATGTTGAAACGTTTTTATCACTATTATTATACCACCACTATAAAAATCCATCAAAGTACCGAAAATCTATTGAAAAGATCTGACGTATTACATAATACTGCTCGTTGTTGGACGTGACAAGTTTATCCTCTATGACGTCATCAGACCTCTTTTG
This sequence comes from Tinea semifulvella, assembly GCA_910589645.1. Taxonomy (NCBI): domain Eukaryota; kingdom Metazoa; phylum Arthropoda; class Insecta; order Lepidoptera; family Tineidae; genus Tinea; species Tinea semifulvella. Next base: position 10,814,221 of record OU342592.1, on the reverse strand, counting down.
CCGAGAAATGAGGGATTGAAAGGGCCGACAAGGATACGCTGACCAATTTAATTGTCACTGTTATATTATTTTTAGATGGATTACAGCTTACGCCAGCTTTTATCTGTTATAATAATAGATCTTGGAATGTTTTTTATTATTTTAATACCTAAAATAAAGTTTCATCACGACCGTATCCCTATCGGGGTCGTCAGAATCCACGCTTTTAAAGAAGCAGATTCACATTTAGCCAACTTTACTATAGGGGCCTATCATACAATCAAAAATTGTCAATCATGATAAGTGACAAGCTCTCCTATGTGTCTAGCGTACCAAACTCGAGAAATATCACAAATAAATTATTGTATCCCAAATCTTTTATCTTTTTTTTGTTATACCACGGCGTTTTCTTACGTACGTCACAGATTTATAATACCATCGTTCCCGTGCCTCGGAGAGCACGTTAAGCCGTCGGTCCCTGTTTCACTAATACCAACTTGTGGAATCGTTAATAAATTAACATTAAAATCCGTCAGGCCCGCGTGGCGAGTAACTAGGTAGGTAAAGTTAGTTTCTTTACGCCTTGGTTCAAAAATATGTCAACCTCACATATGTAAGTGTGGTTCTCAAGTTGATGAAATGGGTCTACACGGGCTTAGTTGTCAAAAGAGTGCAGGCAGATTCTCCAGACACCAAGCCCTAAATGAGTTTATAAAGAGAAGTTTGTGGTCTGCTAAAATCCCGTCCGTCCTTGAACCATCAGGACTTTCACGTAGTGATGGTAAAAGGCCGGATGGTATGTCTCTTGTACCATGGAGTGAGGGAAGATGTCTTGTTTGGGATGCCACCTGTGTGGATACCTTTGCCGCTTGCCACATTTCCTCTACATCAAAAAAGGCCGGTTCGGCTGCTCATACAGCCGAATTTAGAAAGCACATCAAATACAATAGCATTAAACAAAATTATAACTTTGTGGCATTTGGGGTTGAAACAATGGGGGTATATTCTCTTGATACCCACAAATTAAAAAAGGGTAAACGAATTTTCCAAGAGTGTGGCGATCCCAAATGCCATAACTACCTAAAACAGAATATGTCCATAATAATTCAACGAGGAAATGCGGCGAGCGTTTTAGGTACCCTCCCTGGTGGTAAGCCCTTAGTTTATTTTGTAGAATAGCTTTAATTTCATATGTATTTTTAGTTTTAGTTTTCTTTATAATTAGTTTTTAGTCAATTTTATTTTAATATTTTTGTATCGAATTACCTACTTCGAATAAATCAAAAAAAGCGCAAAAAAAAAAAAAATTAAAAACAATTTTATTATTATAGGTATAATATTTTAATAGGTGGTAGGCAGACTGATGGTGGTAATTTGCCCAGGGGAAGTATCCACCGTTCGTGCCGATAAACCCAGTAAAGCGTATTCACACATTTCGGGATCAGGCTCGAATTGCCGTCATGTCCAGTCAAGCCGGCATAGCGTTAGGGACTGATGTCAGTTGGATTGATGTTTTGTATGAATGGTAAGTGGCGCGCGAGGTCAATGAAGGTGTTAGCAACTAAAATCAGACACTTATGATTTTAGTTGCTAACACCTTCATTGACCTCGCGCGCCACTTACCATTCATATAAAAAAAAGAGTCTGAGCAAGAGTCTTGCAAGTCCAACACCTAGACCAAGTTTATACAGTACTGATGGAAGACCAAGAGCAAGACAGGCCAATTGTTAATCTTGCTTTGGGCAACACTAGTGGCAAATGGCGCTCAATTGTCTCTACCTATCCAGAAAGAGAACTGGAGTGATAAAGATATACGAGTTAAATACAACTGTATAAATAAGCTTCTGGTATTATTTTTTGATGGTTTAAAATCTCAGAGATGTCGACTAATCTTCGTCCTAAAAAAGCATACATTTAATGAGCCCCTAAGTAACTCGATACAAACGTCTTCAGTGGCTGTTTTAACGTAATTCACACCTTCCTTCTCCTTTGAACATCAACTTATCTGTCGTGAAGACTAAATTTGTATTAATTAAATCTTTAGAAGTAATCGCAAGAAAAAAATAGTGTGAATATTGTTAGAAAATGTGTTATTTTATTTATTAAGGGCTACAATGTAAATAATAATGGAACACAATAAATTTGACATTAATAGGGGGCACAAGTTGTAGTTTATTTTTTGCGGTTTTCCCGCACTGCTAATTCCCATATACCGCCCGACGTCTTAGGGCGATATTAGCACGAATTACCTTTCGCCAATCGCCTTTGTGTCGCTATACATGTACTAGTTGGCTAAGTATTTTTTCTATAATCTTTTACCATATTTTATTTGTTTAATCGCTGAAAATTTTCCTGGAGAAACCTACATTCGCCACTCTTGTTGCAAGGCAAATCAGAATCATTAACCAGGGTTAATTTTAATAAGAATTCATTTAAAGACATAACACCGCGTCTTGTTGTCAAGCTCGTCGATGTCTCCAGCGTACCAAACTCGAGAAATATCACAAATAAATTAAATATTAATGAAATGTATTTAATTACACTAATAAATATTTTTGTGTCCCGACCAGGAATCGAACCCGGTACCTCCGAGTCTAAATCCACGGACTTAACCCCTAGACCACGGAGGCAGTCAATTGTACATATATTAGATTATTATGTTATGTGTGTGATAATATATGTACTGCTGTGTGTACTATATAAATAAATAAATATAAAACACAGCTTTATCTTACACAAGTGTATATATTTTATCCGGTGTGCCTAGATCTTTATTGAGATGTATATTTTGTATTGTGAATTCAATTTATGCCACAGCTGGGACGTTTTGTGAATTTGTCCAGTTATCGAATCTGACGACATTTTGTACTGTTATCGACTACATCCGTAGTTAAAACGCAGAGAGTTCGATTCCTGATCGATCAAACAAGAAATATTTAATTCATTTATAATATTTTATCACATCACAGACCTTAAAACACTGTTTGAGATATGTGAGAAATTTGGCCTAAGATCGCCACGCTGGCCAGACGGATTGGCGAGGATCATTTTATTAACTATTCCAGAAGTCGGTATCAGTGAAACCGGGACCGACAGGACGTGCTCTCTGAGGCACAGGAACAGTGGTATTGTAAATCAAAGACAAATGTACGAAAAATTCTTACGGGGGGTTCGAAACGCGTACAGTTTTGGATTTTAACGAAAGCTTCCTTACAACCAAGCTACCATCCACTCCTTCTGACTCCTGAAATTTGAGAAGTACCCATGGATAAGATAATATATGTAATGTAATTATCAAGTGATACTATTTTCCATTAATTGTGGATCATTAATAAATTGTCACCAACATTAACATCAAACCCTAGCCAACCCGTCTGGCCAGCGTGATGAGTTTAGGCCAAATTTGAGTCCACTCCTTAAAAAGAATTATATTGTGATGTTAAAGGTGTTACGGCCGTACTGATACTTTTATATCGGGATATTTTGGACAAAATCGTCACGCTTAAATTGGTGTAAACGAATCGGGATTTAATTTATTTTGAATATTTTATTTTTATAGTCGAGCGCCGCTATTCATTAGTGGATTTTATTGAGTATTTCTGATATACCTTTATTAACTTTAGATATTTTAACTGTGATTTGTTAGTCTCAGTTGCATCAAAATGTTGCGCAATAAAATTGGTAAAAAAACCTATAGACGCTCGAGACACCATTCTTCTCCCCTCTCACGGTGAATCTATGGAATGCTAGGATTGCTAAAATTTCAGTTCTCTATGTAGCAATGATGACTTGATATAATAAATAACCAAACCATAATCCGTTTTGTAAGATATAGATAGAATCGTCTGTTGGCCGAACTCGAATCATTCGGGCATTCGTACATTTATTCATGTAAAAATCATAATATCTCATGTCCGGAAAATCACAAACAATCTGATATTTCAAAGGAATTCTATGTTTTCAAGTCACCAACCACTGCCAGACAGGGGAGAAGAAAGAAAAGGAGCAAAGACGAAAAAAAATATTTATCCCTTTTCGTCATATAATATTGGTCCCCGAACGTACGAGGCCCAGACCTCCATTTTTGGATAATTCGGCCGACAATCACCACGCCGAGCTGGCCAAAAGGTCTGGCGAGGGTATGATGTTTATTAACTGATAATTTATTAACGATTTCACAGTTGGTATTGGTGAAACAGACGCCGTGCCGCCAGCTTACGAGGGGCGTTCAAAATATTCTCGGTATGTGGATAAAAACAAACAAGTACGAAAAGTTTGATATTTTTATTTTTCAATATACTCCCCCCCTATGTTCATACACTTATAAGATCGATCAATTATTTTTTTTAATCCCTCATAAAAATATTTTTTATCTTTGGTGTAAAAATGCTCCTCCACGGCCGTCTTCAACGCTTCATCGTCAGAAAATTTATTTCCACGCAGATCCTTTTTAAGATTGGGAAACAAAAAGAAGTCGCTTGGGGCTAAGTCCGGACTATAGGGTGGATGAGTAACAGTTTCAAACCCACATTCAACAATAGCTGCCTTGGCAATATGAGCAGTATGGACAGGGGCGTTGTCATGCAGAAGCAGAACACCTTTGGTTAACTTTCCTCGCCTCTTTTCTTTGATCGCATCTCTTAATTGACGTATAACGTTAGCGTAGTACTGCCCTGTGATATTTACACCTTTTTCTTTATAATCGATAAGCAAAACTCCTTCACAATCCCAAAATATTGTGGCCATGACCTTGCCTGCTGACGGGATTACCTTGAACTTCTTGGGATGAGCTGAACCCTTAATGTGCCACTGCATGGACTCCTGTTTGCTCTCTGGGTCATAATGATGAACCCAGGTTTCATCTCCAGTAACTATTTTTTGCAGCACCTCATCGGGATTTTCACCACACAGGTCGATAAAATCTGAACAGCAAGCCACACGCATATCCTTTTGAAGAAGCGTCAGCATTCGCGGAACCCATCTTGCACTTACTTTTGACATATTAAGATGGTCATGTATAATGTCATGTACGGTACCAATAGAGAGATTGGTTACTTGAGCTATAGATTTTACCTTCACTCGGCCGTCTTCCAATATAAGTTTTTCCACTTTATCAATATTTTCTTGTGAGGTAGCCACTACAGGCCGGCCAGGTCTAGGGTCATCTTCAATACTCTCCCTTCCACGCTTAAATTCGCTTGACCATTTTTGAATAGTAGATAAAGAAGGAGCAGACTCACGGTAAACACAATCCATTTCCTCTTTTATGGTTTTTTGATTTTTACCCTGTTTTGTCAAGAATTTTATGACGGATCGGTGCTCTAATTTCGTTAAAATTGTTAATTCGCTCATGGTGTTCATGTTTGTTCGGCAATTGCAGAAAAACAAAAGAACATCTCGGTTCCAATTTTACTTTTTTTTAATGTCAATGGATGAATCTTAGCGGCCAGTAACAAATATATATATAAAAGAGGTTGTAACGTATCAATACCGAGAATATTTTGAACGCCCCTCGTAACTTGCCCTCTGAGGTTCGAAAGACCTACCTTTTTTGTATTTTAGGGAAAGCGTTTTTTTAACCCAGCCACCACCGCACTTTATTACTAGCGTCGACGTATTTGTACGTACGTACACGTAAGAACGTGCAGCAGCCCTGTTCCATACCTTAAGCGCAGACGGGCTCTATTTACGAGTATTCATTTTTAATGGGACCTATATGTAGTATTGTCTATAATTATTTTAGTTGTACCGTAGAACGTGGCGACTGTACCGAGTAGGGTCAATATTAAACTAAAAATATAGGAATATCTTTAGCTTACAATTTGTTTTTATCGCCTGGCAACACAACGGATTATTTCCTACTTCACTTCAATACTAGTTGTGTAACTTATTTCAATATTGGTAAGTACGAGTAATAACAGAATAGACAATGTTTTTGATAAGTACAATGCCTCTTTACAGCTGCATCCAACCTTAGTTTATATAATCAATATACGAGTAGTAGCAGACTGTTCCTTGCTTTCTCGTATTCCGCTATTTTTCTGTGTCATTGTATTAATTACATTGCATATAAAAAATGGTAAACTTTGACAAATCCAAGTGTTCCCAGAAACAAGGTTCCTACGGATAATTAATAAACAATAAAAGCACGGTATAAGATAGTAAGTTTAAATATTTTATTTTAAATATTTTATTGCTCAAAATTTATTGTTAATAATAAGAAGATGTATACTTTTGCGTTTCGGGATCAAGCAATAGATGCTTAAATATGTGGTAGGCAGACTGATGGTGGAGATTTGCCCAGCGTGCCGGGAAAGTATCCACCGTTCGTGCCGATAAACCCAGTAAAGTGTATCCACACATTTCGGGATCAGGCTCGAATTGCCGGCATAGTATTAGGGACAGATGAGTGTCTGATTCCTGTTGCTGATACCCACTTATCATCAGGTGGGCGCAAGGTCGTGCTAGTATAATAAAAAAAAAACAACTTGAACAAATGCGATAGCATTCCACGTCTTCAGCGTGACATAGATGTAAGATGCGATTCGCCCCACTGGCCCAGAATGTAGGAAGAATAAGTAATCGGCCGAGTTGCAGCTTCAGCAATTCGGATTGTCCGTGGTATTTATTTATGGCCGTAAAGAATTCCCCTCACTAACCTGTCGATATCTGTTTTATTTCTCACCAGATATTATCTTTTGGGCTGGAAGTTACTTAGAACTCTATAAATAACACTTTATTCTATATTCATTTGCATGTGTATTATAATTATAATTTACCGACGCCATTGAGTGGTGACGGTGGTGGCTCGGTTGTAAGAATGGTCTCCTTGACAATAAAAAAAAACCTATAAAGGTCGGATCGAACGCTGGCATGTACCAATAAGAAATATATTTTCTTAATTACATTTGTCATTTATTTACAACACCACTGTTTCCCGTGCCTAGGAGAGCACGTTAAGCCGTCGGTCCCGGTTCCACTAATATCAACTTGTCGAAATGTTAATAAATTGTCATTAAAAATGAAATCAAAACCTAGCCAACCCAGCGTAGCGAGTGTAGGCTAAATTCTTCAGAATTTTCTGGAAGGCCCATCTCCAACAGTGGAGGTTTAGGACTCTGTGTTGTGTTCTCTGAGTTATGATGATTGAGTGATTACCTTATCGGGTAAGTCGTAAACGGGGCATACACATCTCGACACACGTGTGTCCTGTTAGGGAAATCAACATTTTTTATTATTTACTTACATAAAGTTTATTTGTGTTCTTTATTAGTAAAACGTAATAACGTTCAGTTTGTCAAAGAACGAATAAAATATCTAACTTTTTGATCATACGGTACGCCATTGGCTAAGCTAACAAATTGACAAGCAAACTACCAATGACCTGACGTATAACAGGTCAGAATATTATTCGATTCCTGTTCGGGACACAATATATCATTTATTTTATTTGTGCAATTTCTCGATTTTAGTACGGGCTTACCACTTGTCATGATAGGCCAATAGTTAAGTTGTTCACACAAATAGCTATTAAGTGGACTGGACATAAGTGTGACCAGTAGATTACGTATTTATTTTAGATTACGATTATGTATTCATACGCCGTGATGTTTTGTTGTAGTATGTAAAAGAGAACATTTCCAAATGTTAGCTGTTATAAAATGTCGGCATTAAGTTTTATTTTAAATTACTTATTTATGCAATTAATTAAACGTTTTGTACCCAATTAATTAATGTCGTTAAACATAAAAAAATGTTTATGTACTCAAAAAGTAATCAAAACATAAATTAAATATTAAAAACCAGTTTGTAACTTTCGTGAAATGGAGCTCGACAGTCAACAAGTTGCCGTTTCTAAGAAATATTACGTTAAATTATTTAAATGTAGCAACATTGTTGCACGTGCAAGTTCTTAGTATTTCAAAATATAAACATTGTGTTTTGTGGAAAGCCAAGCAGTAGTTTTAATTATGCATTACCTTTTGGGTTCCAAGATCGATGTTACATCGGGGAGGCCGGCTCGCATCTAGAAAAAGGAGATAAAAGTCAAAATTAATAACGTAGATTTAAAATTTATTTATCTACAATAAATTACTAAAACATATTTTAGATTTTACAAACTAATATAAATTAATAATAATATAAACTACTTATTAATAAAAAATACAACTAATAAATAAAACAAAAACAAAAAATATGATTAAAAATATTGCTCCAAATCACTCTATATCTATAATAATCTCAACTTTAGGGATAAAATATTATAGATGCAAATTGTTATTTGTAGCGTAATGAACTAAAAATGAAAATGATATACTGAATAAGAAAATAAGTTAAATTAAATATCGGATTCTTTATATGACACGTGCAATCGAATGTACTATCCTACCTACTATCAACTTTCCGAAAAAAATATTATAGTCGCAAATTGTTCTTTGTGGCGTAATGAACTAAAAATGAAAATGATATACTGAATAAGAAAATAAGTTAAATTAAATATCGGATTCTTTATATGACACGTGCAATCGAATGTACTATCCTAACTACTATCAACATTCCGAAAAAAATATTATAGACGCAAATTGTTATTTGTGGCGTAATGAACTAAAAATGAAAATGATATACTGAATAAGAAAATAAGTTAAATTAAATATCGGATTCTTTATATGACACGTGCAATCGAATGTACTATCCTACCTACTATCAACTTTCCGAAAAAAATATTATAGACGCAAATTGTTCTTTGTGGCGTAATGAACCAAAAAAATACAAATGGTATACTCAATAAAAAATTAGATATCGGATTCCCAATATGACACGTGCAATCGATAAACTATTAATATATATCATCTGTGAACTGGCAAATAGTCCTATCTCAACTTATGGGAAAAAATATTATAGACGCAATTTTCACATATACTCGTAAGTAATGTACCAACTATAAAAATTATATACTGTTTCATACTATTATATAATTATTAAAACATAAGACATAAATTTGAAAGTAAACGTTTTTTTTATTTTTACCTAAAAGTTATATCTATATAAAAAATTTTTTTGGTCTTGAAAAGTTTTCAATTGAGTATTATATGATTTATTTTATTTACTTACATACATATGTGTTTTAGTTTATTCTTATTATTATGTATTATATATGTATTTTTATATTAGGTTAAGTATTAGTTATAGCAAAAACTGTCTCTTTTAACTCTTATTTTGCACCATTTCATGTTTCTATTTGATAATATGGAATTAAGCTTCGCCTTTTGTACATTGTGCAATATTTTTTTTAAATAAATAAAAATAAAATATCTTCACGGCAAATGCCTTACGGGGTAGGCAGAGACAATTGAGCGCTATTTGTGACGATCACGACATACCTCTTTCGCTTATTACTTTCATTACAGCCCCTAGAAAACAGCGTCCTAGATCTCCACTGTTGGAGATGGGCCTTCCAGAACTTATCTCTGGAGAATTTGGCCTACACTCGCCACGCTGGCCAGACGGGTTGGCGAGGATCTGATGTCATTTTTAATGAGAATTTATTAACGATTCCACAAGTTGATATTAGTGGAACCGGTACCGACGGCTTAACGTGCTTTCCGAGGCACGGGAACGGTTGTAATTTATGACAAATGTACGTAAGAAAAGTGTAATTCGCTTCGAAGAACTCTATAACCTAATCCCTCCTTCTCCATTCAGCAAACGAACCACACGCACAGGTCAAAATATGCACCCACATACCGTTGTCACCATCCCTTCGCGTACGTATAAATTTGGGGACTCATACATCTGTCGTACGATTAAGATGTGGACTGCTCTTCCAGCCACTGTTTCCACTTTCCTATAAGTTGGAGTCCTTCAAGCGAAGTGTGAAAAAGCATCTAGTCAAGCCGGCATAGTGTTAGGGACTGATGGCAGTTATGAGTGTCTGACTTCAGTTGCTAGCATTCATGGACCTTGCGCGCCACTTACCATAAGGTGGGCCCAAGCTCACATGACTAAGTAGTATTAAAAAAAAACACTTATTGTTACATGCCGGGGGGGGTTTGAACCGCCCTTGTAGGATTTAAAGAAAGTGTTCTTACAACCGAGCCAGCACCATTATTACTTTATTGCACTAAAATTGTACATAGGCGGGCTTAATGGCCAGACATTTTCTAACAACCAACCTTTTCTTTTAAAATGATAAATATAATTTAGTTTATTGAACTTATCATGTCTTGGCGTTCATCTTTGGATTTAGTGCGATTGATGTTTAATGAAATGGAACTGCTTCAATGAGTATTAATTATACATACGTGCTTTGGAATTAATTACATATCGTTGGCAAATGATCCGATTTATAACTCACTATTCAAATAGATTGACGTGCCAAATTATAGAACTGTCACTGATTTGATGGAATAGAACAGCCTATAGTGTTACGATAATCGATTTGTCGATAAACCCTGAATTACTAAATAACTAAGTATGAGCATTCTATACCTTAAACAAAACAATTCCTTAGTAATTCAACGGGGAAATGTGGCCAGCATTTTAGGTTTTTGTTAAAAAATATTATTTATTATTATTATTAAAATCTTTATTGCACAAAGTACAAAGGCGGACTTAATGCCCGTAGACTTTTTCTGACAGCCAAACCTTAGGGACAAATTAGAACATTTATAGGTGCAATGAAATAAATATTAATAGTAGGATAAATTCAACATAATTATATATACTTACATAATATACTTTAGCATATACTGTAATATCAATATACTAAATACTAATACATACACATTCTTTATTGTACAAATACTAGCACGACATGCGCCCACCTGATGGTAAGTGGCGCGCGAGGTCCACGAATATTAGCAATCAGGTGGAATCCTGTTCGAGCCCGATCCCGAAACACGTTACTGGGTTTATCAGCACGAACGGTGGATACTTCCCTGCACCAGGAGACTGGCAAATTACTACCATCAGTCTGCCTACCACCTATTTGTTGTTCTGGTTAAAAGTATGTGCCATTAGCAATGATGTTAAATGCCAATTTTTACTTTCAAGGAGAACTGATACTGTAAGATTGCAATGGTGATATTTATATAAAAAATAACACCGCTTGAAACAAGACTTACCTAAAATCCCAGGTGGTTAGCATTTAGGTTATTTTGTAGAATTAAAGTAAAAGTAAAGAATCATCACGACCGTTTCCCTTTCGGGGTGGTCAGAAACCACGCTTATAAATATGCGGATTCACATTTAGCCAACTTTCATAATAATAATAAATTATTTATTGTACAAAACCAAAACAAGTGCAGGTACATAGGCGAGCTTAATGCCGTAAATGCATTTTCTACCAACTAACCTTTGTAACTTAGATATGTAATAAGCGGGTGCAGAAGGTTACGAAGAAAATAGATAGTTGAAATTATTTAACTGACTTTACTATAGGCCAATCATGACAAGTGGCAAGCTCGTCGATGTCTCCAGCGTACCAAACTCGAGAAATATCACAAAAAAAAAAAAAAAAATGTATTTCTTTTTACATAAATGAACATTTTTGTGTCCCGACCAGGAATCGAACCCGGATTCAGAGTCAAAATCCACGGACTTAACCGCTAGACCACGGGGCATTGTTTTTATTAACTAGATGTTAATAATATATTATAGATTAGTACTAGAACTGTAACTATAACTTAATAATAATAATTATTATTACAACCCCTAGAACAAGACCTAGACCTCCACTGCTAGAGATGGGCCTTCCAAAACATATATCTGGAAAATTTGGCCTACACTCGCCACGCTGGCCAGACGGCTTGGTTTGTACGATTGATATGATGTCAATTTTTTATGCAATTCATTAACTATTCCACAAGTTGGTATTAGTGGAACCAGGACCCTATAACAAATGTACGTAAGAAAAGTGTATTGGTACATGCCGAGTGGGTTTGAACCGATCTGTAGGATTTAGGGAACGCGTTCTTACAACCGAGCCACTAAAATAATAATAACTGTTTAAATATCGACGCATTCATTTCTGGACAACACTAATTTACAGTGGTTAGCTATTATACCCAGCAGACCCATAGTAATGCGGTTTTGATACGCGGCAGGTTAATGCTCATTTCTAAAAGTGGCTAGTGGCTATCATAAATGGGCTGCGAACATTTTATAGTTAATTAATCATACATTTCATCATCATCAGCCTGTATCTCTCCACTGCTGGATATAGGCCTCCTCCAAGGCTCGCCATTTTACACGATCTTCTGCCACCCTCATCCATCCCCCACCAGCGACCTTTCTCAGGTCATCTGTCCATCTGGCGGGGGGTCGTCCCACACTGCGTCTTCCAGTACGTGGTCTCCACTGCAGGACCCGTTTACTCCATCGTTCATCGCTTATAATCATACATTACACATTTGTTTTAGTAAATCATACATTTGTTTTAGTAAAATCGTTATAAAGGTAGCTATTTTTCTCTGTCTAAAATTTGACAGCAATTTTATTTCCTAGCTTAAGCTACATTTCTCAAAAGTACGCTGGGACATGAAGGATCAATGAGAAGGTTGAAATATGCAATAGGAATGCCAACCATAACATAACAACTTAAGCTAGAATTATTAATAACAATAATAAAAAATATTTATTACCTAAAGTTAAATAACTTAATACTATGCGCACAGGCGAGCTTTATAATAAATAAATATAAATAAATAATAAATATTTCCAGACAGGTCACACAGCGCTATCTAGTTTCTGTGGTAAGCTACGAGGCTTGTGTTACGGAAATTAGATGGTTGATAAACTACATATTATACTTTTTTTTTTTGTAAATATATACATATTATACATATAAACACCCAGACCGAGACAAATTATACAATGTACAACTTGCCCCGGTGGGAATCGAACCCACGACCTCCCGAGTTCACGGCAACGTTTGTTACCACTAGACCACGGAGGCGGTCTAGTGGTAACAAAAAGTCTATGCATTAAGGCATCTTCTACCAACAAACCTTTGTGTGATATAACCAATTACAGGCAGAGTGCCAATAAAATAATAAATGATAGAAAATAAATTCATACTAATACTTACATATATATATATATATATATATGGTATATATGGTACAATAAATTACATAAACAACAATACATTATGTACATGCATAATACACACATGCCTTCGTGGTCTAGCGGTTAAGTCCGTGGATTTACTGGATGACTCGGAAGTACCGGGTTCGATTACTGGTCGGGACACAAAAATATTTATTAATGTAAATAAAAATACATTTAATTAATGTTTAATTTATTTGTGATATTTCTCGAGTTTGGTACGCTGGAGACATCGACGAGCTTGCCATTTATCATGATTGGCCTATAGTAAAGTTGGCTAGTGTGGAGGCAGTTATAAAAACAAAAAAAAATAAGGGCATATTTTTTAAATATATATACAGTGTAAACTCTATATAACGACACTGCAGGGACTGTACATTTTATTGCGTTATAGAGAGTTGTCGTTAAATGGAGATAGAATGTATGGAAGACAAGCTAAACCAACCAAAGCCAATTGATTTCGACGCTTTAGGGAGTTTGTCGTTAAATCGAGTGACGTTACATGGAGTTTACACTGTATATACTCGTATAGGCACTCTCTTCCCAGCAACATTCGGGACATTAAAAAATAAGAGGCAAGGTTAGGATAAATAAACAACAATTAATAAGAAAAAAAAAACAATTTACCTACAACTAAAGTATTAAATTACATATATACAATACATATTGACCGCCTCCGTGGTCTAGTGGTAACAAACGTTGCCGTGAACTCGGGAGGTCGTGGGTTCGATTCCCATCGGGGGCAAGTTGTACATTGTATAATTTGTCTCGGTCTGGGTGTTTATATGTATATATTTACAAAAAAAAATAAAAAGTATAATATGTAGTTTATCAACCATCTAGTTTCCGTAACACAAGCCTCGTAGCTTACCACGGAAATTAGATGGCGCTGTGTGACCTGTCTGGAAATATTTATTTATTGTATACGACGTACATATACATAGATATAAGTCCACTACATTACACCATCATTGGACGAATAAATTATAAAACATTATAAAGTCAAAACGCGTTTTGCCATCCTCTGCAGCAATGCTACAGAACTAGAGTAGAACTAAATGAAAAAATAATTTATAGCTCGCCCTTTCAGTTGCACAAAGAAAGTAATTTGCTGGATAGGGACAAAAAACCGTGGTCTAGTTACGAGTCGTTACTTTTGTTCACTTAGTGGCAGGTGCTCCGCTTAAATTACACTTAAATGAGAGAAAATTAAATGTAAACTGCCGAGTAATGAATAGCTCTAGAATGGTAAAGTGGAGGATTGAGCTAAATTGAGACGATCTAAATGCAATCATTGCCTGTTTTTTTATAGCTACTACACGGGATATGACGTCATCGTCTGAGCACGATACCTTCATGTTGAGGAACAAGTAGATTCGTAGTCTCTATGACATAAGGTTGTCATAGAGACGAGAGAGTCAATATGTGGTATTCTTATGTATAATATTTGTAGATAATTAATTTAATTGAATTGTATTTGTTTATTTTTACGAATCTACTTGTTATTTTTTCCCTACATAATCAAAGATTTTATTATTAAATAATGAATGTTGCAAATGTTATATAATCGGGATTTGCAAGGTGGGGAATATGTTGAGGAACAAGTAGATTCGTAGAGAGTGTCAATATGTAAGCTTTCGGAAAACATGTCCTAATTTGTGTTGTGTATTTTATTATATTTATTTACCACAGTCAGTGTTTATTTCGGCCTTTATTTCTCCACACTTCACGTGAAGGTTTTTTACGCTGAACACTATCCCCTCGTTCCGAATCAAGCTCAGAGCGCTTAGAATGAATACGGTACTAACAGTCGTTCCGAATCAAATATCACGATTCGGATGCTCAGACCGTGATATCAATTCGGAACGGTCTAAATTACATTTTCATTTATATCATGATAGTTATTTTTTAAATGTATTGTAGATAAATTGCGGAATCCACATCTTTGAGTATGAATACTAACAAACATACATCTTTTGGTTTATTCATCTTTATATGTGTAAAGTTAAATTTATTAACTTATTTTGGTCCTTTAAAATAACTTGCCGTGTTACAGACATTTTTTTTTCACTTCTTACCAAAATATTAATTATAGATTTGTTTTAGAAGCAATATACAAACAGTTTAAACTAATTATAATATTAAATAATTTAAGAGAAAACCTAATAATAAATAAACTAAAATGGCGCGCGACATAATAACAAAAAACTGACAGCGCTCAGAGCGATCTACTTCGATATCGTGAGCTCCTTTAAAATAACTTGCCGTGTTACAGACATTTTTTTTTCACTTCTTACCAAAATATTAATTATAGATTTGTTTTAGAAGCAATATACAAACAGTTTAAACTAATTATAATATTAAATAATTTAAGAGAAAACCTAATAATAAATAAACTAAAATGGCGCGCGACATAATAACAAAAAACTGACAGCGCTCAGAGCGATCTACTTCGATATCGTGAGCAGTCTAAGCGCGAGAAATAATGTCACATAGCTTTGGTAAAACAGTTTATACACGTCTCGGAACACTTTTAAGCGAGCTTAGGTTACTATTATCGTGTCTCGGAACGAGGGTATCTTTCCATACTTGTACTAAAAAAAATGTTAGGCTAAAATTGTTCTTTGAGGTGTTATGAGCCAAAAATGAATATGGTATATTTCAAGTCAATAAACAGAATTAATAAAAATAAGTGTATTTTTTAATTTACCTATGTATGATCATCTGCCTGTGCCTCTTTGTCTATTTAAAAAATAAATAAAAGAAAACAGTAGCCAAATGATATACTAGAAAAAGTCATATACATATATTGCCGTGATTCAAATCCCGGTGGATGTTACAAGAGCTAATTTTGAACGTGAAACGTGTGTGTTGATAAAATAAAACCAGCCAAGTGCTAGCAGGAAACACAAACAATTGGTTCCATGAAACTCGAATTTTGAATTAGGTATTTATTTTTAAATAAGAATGAGTAAGGTAAGACTAAATAAGCAACTTTAGGCCATGAGGGAAACAAACGGGCTGGGAATCTTGAACATGGGTCTCTTGAGCTTAGATTATATTATAGACGAACTAGCATGGGTACCTTTTTGCTAACTCTGCGTTGTCTTTTTTTTTTCATTAGTAACTAGATAGGTTATCTGTGACCAAATGTATTTTGGCCCAAAATTACATACACAATTTGCGTTCAATTATTTTTAATGTCATACAATAAATACTCGAACGAATGTTACAAATGAAATATTAATTTAACATGTCACGCCTTTAAATTCATATAATTTATGCTTCAGCAATATATTAATAAGTTTGGTCGCGATCAGAAAATATTCATCAGCCATAATTGTTATGAAATTAAATTACTCATTACAGGTGCTGGAAATCCTTAAATATGAACGTTCTACTAGGACATCGTCATCATCATACCCCTTAGAAATCCTCAAATACTAATAGATGGTAGTCAAGCCGGCATAGTGTTAGGGACTGTGTACAGAGCCCTAGTTCGTACAGTGTTGGGGGTGATGACGGGACACTGTGCCTTAAACAAACACTTATACACTACGAATATTACAAATAGCCCACTGTGTAGAGGATGCATGGCAGAGGAGAAGACGGCCGCGTACGTACTCATGGAGTGCTCCAATGTGGCTGCACCCAGACGGAAATTCCCCCAGATTACGACGACTCTTCCGGAGGTCTGCAGGAACGTTACGGGTCTCCTGGGCGGCCTGGAGGAGATAGGTTGGCTCCGCTAACGGGGCCCAGGTCACGCAAAACGGTATCAATGAGACCAATTGCGGAAAACATTATTCAGCTTATCCTAGGTACTGTGTCAGTTATGTGTGTCTGATTCCAATGGCTAACGTTCATGGACCTTGCGCGCCACTTATAATTAAGTCAGGTCACATGTCGCAGAACCGATGAATGATGGAGTAGACGGGTTCTGGAGTGGAGACCACGTACGGAAAGACGCAGAATGGGATGAGAAGAATGATGGGAAGGGACGATCCCTGCCAGATGGACGGATAATCTAATGTCGCTTTTTTTTTTTTTTTTTTTTTTTTTTTTTTTTTTTATACTGGACTCGACATGTGACATCGCGCCCACCTGATGGTAAGCAGTACGCGAGGTCCAAGAATGGGAGCAACTGACGCCGGTCACTATGACCGACATCAGTCTCTACCACTATGCCGGCCTAACAAGATGCTTTTTCACACTTCGCTTGAAGGACTCCAGGTTATAAGAGTGGGTAAACACACTGGCTGGGAGAGCATTCCACATCTTCAGCGTGCGACAGTGGGGGATGGATGAGGGTGGCAGGAGACTATCTGAAATGACGAGCATTGGGGGAGGCATTTTTTTTTTAAAACCGTTTATTCCTTAATTAATTAACATATACAGTTTGTTTATATAATCGACACAATTAATAATTTTAAATTATTTACATAATATTTATTTACATAATATTTAATTTATAATTTATTGTGATATATCTCGAGTTTGGTACGCTGGAGACATCGATGAGCTTGCCACTTGTCATGATTGGCTTATAGTAAAGTTGGCTAAATGTGAATCCGCTTATTTATAAGCGGGTTTCTGACCACCCCGAAAGGGAAACGGTCGTGATGATACTTTACTTTACTTTATACTAAAGCTATGTCTAAATTATAAATTAAATATTTTTTATTTTAAATGGTAATGTCAAATCTAAATTCTAATAATTCTAATGTTTTTCTTTGGGGGAGGCATAGGCTTTGCTATATCCAGCAGTGGAGAGACACAGGCTGTTGATCATCATGACTCAAAATAAATCATCATCATCATGCGAGACTCTTGCGTAAGACTAATATTAAGAGTGCAAAATTTAGACCAAAATCGTGACCAGCTGTTCTGATGCAAGACCAAGACGTATTTGTCGTCTACAGAACACTTCTGGAGGATTTAGCCTTCTCTAATCACATTCGGGCCAGACGGGTTAACAAAATTTATTTTTAACTAGTCAAACAGCGAATCAGACGTTAATCATGATGACAATGGTCAACCCAAGAAACAACTTGTCAGTCTACAACTGTGCCACTTTAGAACGACATATCTATACCCGATGTTATGATCATGATTGATTGGGGCGGTAATAACTGGACTGACAAGTATGATAGATGCGTGGAATTACATAATTGGAATGCATTTAGGGAAATTGTATAGAGGGATTCTATATTCGGAAAATAAACCCATATCATCTCTTACAATTATTTCTAATCAATAGCTATTCGTAAAGGACTAATTTGTGGTACTAACTAAAGCTATTGAATGCATAAACATGTATTAATATTTTGGCGTACTAGTTCAGAGTTGCGGATATACGAGTACGTGGACGACCAGTTTTCTGTCATAAACAAAGGACGTTTCATGATATCTATCAATAGCCTGGTACACATGTACATTCGACTAATATCTAGCAGATGGAGAGTTTCAAGAAATAAATTTGGCTACAACCTACCTTGTGTAATAATATCACAGCAATTCGGTTCTCTTTATCACAATGAGAAAACACAATGAATATTCAAATGAGAATGACATATTCCAAATTCAAATATAATATTATTGATTTTTTTAAATTATTTATTTCTTTATTTAAACTTAGTTGCACAAATTTTGGATTTGGAGGAACTATTTCATTTGTAGGTATTTATTTCTTATTGTCTAAGAACCTGATAAAGGTTAAGTTTTTAGTGTAATTTAGTTAATTTAATTTATGGTTTGTTTGTAATAATTCCTTTGTATTCAAATCCAAAAAATCATCTGCATTAATAAAAAAAAAATATACATATATTAACACAATATTAGTAAATGTATATATGTATGTTTATGTATGTATTAGTATATTGATATTATAGTATATATAACAGTATAATATGTAAGTGTATAATTAAGCTGATAATTTTTCTTCAATTTTTTTAAATATTTATTTCATTGCACCTATATCAAATTTGTCCACAAGGTTTGGCTGTCAGAAAATGTCTATTTATATTATCATTTGTACTTCGTGCAATAAAGTTTTAAATAAAAAATAAATAAATTAAATTAACGATTCCATATCTTCGAGGCACGGTAAACGCTTGTTCGTATTTACTAAAAAGTTCACATGTACTAAAAAGAACACCACTTGTTGTGGAACAAGGAGATGAATTACTATATTTTATATTTAAATCTTGAATTCTCTATGACATAAGGTTGTCATAGAGACAGGAGGGTCAATATGTAGCTTTCGGCAAATATGTCCTAATTTATGTTGTTAATTTTATTATATTTATTTACCACAGTTCAGTGTTTATTTCGGCCTTTATTTCTCCGAGGGAGTTGGTTAGTAGATAATTATTTTTATTTTTATGAATTGTTTGTTTTTATTTTTTTATTCATCTACTTGTTAATTTGTTCCGTTACCTGTCGGGTTCCAACTATTGATTGTTTTTAGTTTTTAAATTGTTGCAAATACTATAACCCGTTATTTGCAAGGTGGGGAAAATGTTGTGGAACAAGGAGATGAATTACTATATTTTATATTTAAATCTTGAAGTCTCTATGACATAAGGTTGTCATAGAGACAGGAGGGTCAATATGTAGGTTTTCGGAAAATGACCTAATTTGTGTTGTTAATTTTATTATTTATTTACCACAGTCATAGTGTTTATTTCTCCACACCACTTGTTCTTTTTAGTACATGTGAACTTTTTAGTAAATACGAACAAACTTTTTGAGGATTTTAAGGAAAGCGTTCCAACAACTGAGAGTTCCG
Organism: Tinea semifulvella; assembly: GCA_910589645.1. NCBI lineage: Eukaryota > Metazoa > Arthropoda > Insecta > Lepidoptera > Tineidae > Tinea > Tinea semifulvella. Next base: position 10,794,345 of record OU342592.1, on the reverse strand, counting down.
CCAAAGCTCAAGACATTTGTCAAATAAACTTCTTTAACTAAATATTAGCATTTTCATGAGTAAATTTAAATTTTATCTGATTAAAAACATAGAGTTGCCCGCATTATTACATACCTTTGTGCGAACGGGTTATGGAAACGATTAAGAATAATTGCCAGCAGTAAATTGTCACAGGAGCCTAATGAGAAACTGTCGTGAGATACGCTAGCAAACTTAATATCATTCTTATTAGAAAAGTTTCAACTAATATTCAGCTGGAAATAAGAATGATTATCAGAAATATATCATGGACGATTGTCGTCGCCATAATATCGACTTGATCCTTTTTCCGCAGCGGGGAAGGCCCTGTTTGACCTTTTAAAAATTAGACTACCTATTTACACTTTCTGTCTGTCGCAGAACCGATGACCGTCGGAGTAGATGGGTTCTGGAATGGAGACCACGTACGGGGAGACGCAGAGTGGGACGACCCCCCGCCAGATGGACAATGACCTGAAAAAGGTCGCTGGTGGAGGCTGGATGAGGGTGGCGGAAGATTGTGTGAAATAGTGAGCCTTGGGGGAGGCCTATATCCAGTGGAGAGACACAGGCTGATGATGATGATTTACACTTTAACAATCAAGATTTTAGTTGTTACTCTTGTTGTTGTTAGTTGTTAACTGCCTCCGTGGTCAGCGGTTAAGTCCGTGGATTTAGACTCGGAGGTACCGGGTTCGATTCCTGGTCGGGACACAAAAATATTAATTAATGTATATAAATAAATACATTTAATTACTATTTAATTTATTTGTGATATTACTCGAGTTTGGTACGCTGGAGACATCGACGAGCTTGCCACTTGTCATGATTGGCCAATAGTAATGTTGGCTAAATGTGAATCCGCTTATTTATAAGCGTGGTTTTTGACTACCCCGAAAGTGAAACGGTCATGATGATACTTTACTTTTTACTCTTGTTCAGTCCTTATTTTTGACTCAAAACATTAAATATATAACAAGGTGGGGCAAGAAGCCAAAAGGTATAAAAATCAAATGACACTAGGACGATTGGTCTTAGAATCAATTAGTCTAGTGCATTGCCGGTTATGGTCGTTTTTGACGTACACTTTTAAGTTGAATTTATTGTTTCGACAAGAGAAAAATAACAATAGATGGCGTGAATGATAATGTACCAAATATTTTGTATGGAAATAACAACTGATAACCGATGTATCTTACATTTGATGTCTTAGTTCTGACTATACTAAAGGAACGTTATATTGGCAAAAAATAATGTGTATCCATTCATGAAGACACAGCAACAATTGCTTTATTTTACTCGTTTTAATAGTGACGACAATGAGTATGATAATAATTTTTAAGAATCTTCATGATCGGAAAAATATGAAAGCATTAACGGGTTTCGTAGGGCTTAAGTTATTAACGACGTGGTTGAATTTTGTTATGTTGATGTTGTTATGAATATAAATGTTAAACTTTTAGGATAGTATGTAGTTGATGTCTTTGTTTTCAATTCTTATAGTTAAAGTTTTTCCGTCGGGGTCAACAATTTAGAGATAGATTACACACAACATATGTATGTTTTATGTATGAAATCGAAAAAAAAATACATTTTATTTCATTTACTAATGAGGACGTGTATTGTTGTTATTAATTATAGTCTTTAAATGCCATAAGCATTTACGTTTCAAAACAGACAATCCCGGCGGCCTGCAGAATGCAACTCTAACGATTCCTAAAAAAAATCTGAATGTATTTGTAATTTCTCTACATTTAAGGGTCAAATTACTCGGTACAAGGGTTATTCCCTATTGCTTTAATGAAGCTATTCTTTATCGAGGGTCTCCAATGGAAATCCCTATTAATTTGATTCACCCGGACATTACGTGGATCCCGCTTATTCTAACCTTACGCATTTGGAAGGTCGCAAATGACTAAATGCTTAAATTATGTTTGCGGCTTTTTTGCCTTCTTTTAGATAGATAGATAGATAAATTCTTTATTGCACAAAAAATAAAAACATTCAAATGTACATAGGCGAGCTTCATGTCTGGGCATTTTCTAACAGCTAACCTTTGGGAGAGTGAGAAGATAGTGTGGGTGCGTGCTGTGATTTTCGATCAACTATTAGATCGCTATCCATTAAACAATGTATCATTGTCCGTGTTTTATCCATTGCTGGATGTAGGCCTATCCCAAGGCCCGCAGGTATAATTAGTACGCAGGATAACTATGTTATTAAAACTTATATTATTACCACGATACTATGAGGTGCTGGCAGTGAAAAAATAAGTGATTAAGAATAGAGGATACTCCCCTTTCGCGATTCAAAAGTTTTAGACACTATAGTATTACCACTGACTGTCCACTATCCGAATCGCCTCTGCAGGATACTATGATCATCAGTAAGGTGCTTAGCAGAACGGGCAGCAGTCTCGGCATTTCATAACGATGGCTAACTTAACGATTTAAGGTTGCTATTGACGAGTGTTCGCGTCTTCCAAATCGCGTGCTCATTTTTCAAAATTTATTCACATTTGTCGAAATGTAAGTATATTGTTTTTTAAACGATAATTTCATAATCTTGTTGATAATAGCATATGTAGTTATAAAAAGTGTCGGAATCGTATCGAACTTGTCTGTCAAATTAGCGATTTTCGCAAACTATTTAGCGACGTAATTTGACAGCCCGCAAAGTTAATATTATCGATACAGTTTTACGTTGTGACAGCAGCCAGCTGACATTTTGGCATTTGCTTTTAGTGTTGCAAAGGAATAAATATTATTGTCCATCGATATAATACAAATGTTAGGTCATAAAATGAGTTAATATAGAGCAGCCTGAGTTTTTAATGACATACGAGGGGCGTTCAAAATATTCTCGGTATGTGGATAAAAACAAACAAGTACGAAAAGTTTGATATTTTTATTTTTCAATATACTCCCCCCCTATGTTCATACACTTATAAGATCGATCAATTATTTTTTTTAATCCCTCATAAAAATATTTTTTATCTTTGGTGTAAAAATGCTCCTCCACGGCCGTCTTCAACGCTTCATCGTCAGAAAATTTATTTCCACGCAGATCCTTTTTAAGATTGGGAAACAAAAAGAAGTCGCTTGGGGCTAAGTCCGGACTATAGGGTGGATGAGTAACAGTTTCAAACCCACATTCAACAATAGCTGCCTTGGCAATATGAGCAGTATGGACAGGGGCGTTGTCATGCAGAAGCAGAACACCTTTGGTTAACTTTCCTCGCCTCTTTTCTTTGATCGCATCTCTTAATTGACGTATAACGTTAGCGTAGTACTGCCCTGTGATATTTACACCTTTTTCTTTATAATCGATAAGCAAAACTCCTTCACAATCCCAAAATATTGTGGCCATGACCTTGCCAGCTGACGGGATTACCTTGAACTTCTTGGGATGAGCTGAACCCTTAATGTGCCACTGCATGGACTCCTGTTTGCTCTCTGGGTCATAATGATGAACCCAGGTTTCATCTCCAGTAACTGTTTTTTGCAGCACCTCATCGGGATTTTCACCACACAGGTCGATAAAATCTGAACAGCAAGCCACACGCATATCCTTTTGAAGAAGCGTCAGCATTCGCGGAACCCATCTTGCACTTACTTTTGACATATTAAGATGGTCATGTATAATGTCATGTACGGTACCAATAGAGAGATTGGTTACTTGAGCTATAGATTTTACCTTCACTCGGCCGTCTTCCAATATAAGTTTTTCCACTTTATCAATATTTTCTTGTGAGGTAGCCACTACAGGCCGGCCAGGTCTAGGGTCATCTTCAATACTCTCCCTTCCACGCTTAAATTCGCTTGACCATTTTTGAATAGTAGATAAAGAAGGAGCAGACTCACGGTAAACACAATCCATTTCCTCTTTTATGGTTTTTTGATTTTTACCCTGTTTTGTCAAGAATTTTATGACGGATCGGTGCTCTAATTTCGTTAAAATTGTTAATTCGCTCATGGTGTTCATGTTTGTTCGGCAATTGCAGAAAAACAAAAGAACATCTCGGTTCCAATTTTACTTTTTTTTAATGTCAATGGATGAATCTTAGCGGCCAGTAACAAATATATATATAAAAGAGGTTGTAACGTATCAATACCGAGAATATTTTGAACGCCCCTCGTAAGTTCTCATATTACAATATTGCCGTCCCTTGCAACTAATGATATTAACCATATCTGCTTTTTGATTTTGCCAGTGGCAACATTTTTTTATGACTTACCGACCTAAATCGCGATCTGTCGGGACTGCCGGCTCTGAGGTCAGAACAATATTCCACGCATTATTTCTTAAATAAAGCATAGGTCTTAAATAATTGACTGTTAAATAAAAAACTACGCAATATTTTTTCTTTATACAGTAAAAAGAGTAATTTAAAATTAACTACGCAATTCTATTGCAATTGTAATACATTTTCATTAATAGTCATTATTCAAAAAACATGTGTAAGAAATATTGTTCAATTTCAACAATGACAAGTCATATTTGTTCAAAATGTGAACAAAAAATGACCTTGACACTAATGTTATAAATGGAACTTTCCGCATTTGGTGAATTGTTGTGGGCAGAGTAGATGGCCGTTAGAAAAAAAATATATTAACTATTTCGTAATCAATGACGTCAATTCCTCCCATTCTTAGACTTTAACTTTAGAAGAATGTAAATTATTCGGGACAAAAAGATATTTTTTTTTATAATAAGCTACAAACATTTTTAAATCATAATAAAAGTCAAAAATTGTTTTAAATTGACTTCTTTGATTTACGATTTAAAAACAGTTTTAATGCTGCTGTTAACTACTTATTTTAATTTTATTTTCTTAAAGGTCGAAAGTCGATAAGTTACGAATCCCGTCATATTTATGTGCCAATGAGATAAGGTTACATTTCTCTTACGTACTAGACATCAATGCACAATTGTCATAGATTTAGATATACATAGACACTGATAGCCATAGATTTGAAAATCACGTCCCGGTTCCACTAATACCAACTTAAGGAATCATAAAAAAAATGTCAATACACTCGCGTAAGTCCAGCGAGGAAAGAGAAGGCTGAATTCTCCAAAAATATGTTCTGAAAGGCTTATAATGATATAAAGTTATGATTCAAGCAGTTTTATTAGGTAATGCTGTACATTAAATTCAGTTTAATTAACTTGAATCAAGCACATAAAACCATTTGAATACCGCAAAAACAACACAAATCAAACTCTCTTTATTTGCTCGACCCAAATTTTACCAAATGCCAGTTAGCTACATAATACAGAGGCTCGAAACAATAATTAAACCCAATAAAAACATAAACACAACGATCATTGTTTAGTCTGCAGGCGTTGATTGTTTACGTTCCAGTCGAAATTGCATTTATTTTATAAATACGGTTATTATTAAATTATTATATGGTGTTAAATAATTATTGGATGGTGGCTCGGTACGCGTACCTTAAATCCTACAAAGGTCGGTTCAATCACACCCGGCATGTACCAATGAGAAATACACTTTTCTTACGTACATTTGTCATAGATTTACAACACCACCGTTCCCGTGCCTCGGAGAGCACGTTAAGCCGTCGGTCCCGGTTCCACTAATGCCAACTTGTGGAATCGTTAATAAATTGTCATAAAAAATCTACATCATATCCTCGCCAAGCCGTCTGGCCAGTGTGGCGAGTGTAGGCCAATTCTCCAGTTCTGGAAGGCCCATCTCCAGCAGTGGAGGTGTAAGACGCTGTGTTCTAGGGGCTGTAATGAATGAACGAATATAAATACCAGTACCTACTGACATTTATGGAACGAGCTTCAAAGACGGCATTAACGGAATCATACAGTTTTCGGTAGCGTAGGGATAGAAGCAGAATGATGGATGGTAAACGTCTATTGCAAAATAAAAAGACACCATTTTTCTCACGTTGAGAATGTCATTATCCTGATTGACCGGGGGAATGCAACGTACCATGCGTTACATCCGTGATCGGGTGCTGCTGTGGGGACCTGGTTGTGTCGGCTTTCGGGTAAGTAATCTATCTAAATTCTGACTTACCTGGAAGGGTACCACTGTACCAGGTATTGTATTCTCATAGGAACTCAAGTGAATTTTGAGTTTTATTTTGTAAACCTTTATACTTAGCTGTATTTTCCTTGCAAATTCATTTTTCAGTCAGATAAAAATGATATAGTCAATAAATAAATAACTCAAGTTTTTTTTGTTTATTATGTTATCTCCATATAAATAAATAAAAATGTATCATCACGACCGTTCCCCTTTCGGTCAAAAACCACGCTTATAAAGAAGCGGATTCACATTTAGCCAACTTTACTACAGGCCAATCATGACAAGTGGCAAGCTCGTCAGACATCTCTAGCGTACCAAACTCGAGAATTATTTCAAATAAATTAAATATTAATTAAAATTAAAAATATTAAAAAGACCCGGTACCTCCGAGTCTAAATCCACGGACTTAACCGTAGACCACGGAGGCTGTTATTGGACTGCAGAGATTCCAAAATACAATTTTAAACCAATCGGGTATTGAGTACCCCACTAGTAGGTATAATATTTCGGAAATATTGATATGTATTATTATACTACACTAACATCCGAGACAAACAATTAGTAACTAACTACATATATAAGTTTACGTTTCATACACATGTTCCTAATAGATAACAGTTTAAATAAATAAATAATAAAGATAACAAAATAATTAGGAATAGAAGGTAAATAAATCTAGAATCAATGGCTAAGGGCCAATTTCACCGTTTACTATTAAAACTAAGATTAGTTAAACTATAGGAGTATTTTGCATTCATTTTTTTTCTTCGTTCATTACAGCCCGTGGAACAGAGCATCCTAGACATCCACTGTTGAACCAACCTAATTAAGATATTTTTTTTAAATAAAGCGTTCTTACAACCGAGCCACCACCGCTCATTTTGATCAAGTTTATAAAAACGAAGTTAATTGTCATAAAAGCTGTTTAATAATCAAATATTTTATATATTTGCATTTACCGAAATACATTCCTTGTGTTTAATTAAAAAACATAATTTTCTTGTAAGACAAGTAGGTAAACATTGTTTCGTTTATTGACAGTGGCAGCTCATAAACGGGATTAAAAGAGTAAACTAAACGGAGTTTAAAATGTAAGTTGTTAAACTTTCATTTTATATGAAACAAGAGGTCTAAACTTTAGACGCATAAACCTCGCATAAACACTAGTAGTTTGAAAGAAGAAGGATGACAACCGTGACGAAAAATCTAGAACAAGTAAATTAAATTATATATCTAGGCAGTGTTTTCACTGTGGATGGGAAGTATGATAGGGATGTTGAAAGAAGAATGACCGCGAGAAATAGTGTTAACAGTGCTCTGGGGATCACTGATCGCCAGTCGAAATGTCAGTGGCAAAGCTTGACTCGGCATACACAATACCACCCTGGTACCAACACTATGGAAGCGAGACGTGGATATGTCAGAAGACGCACAAGAGTAGAGTTAATGCAGTAGTAATGCATTGGAGGTCGTTACGTCGGATGAGCGGCGTCACTTCGAAAGACAGCATAACGAAATACGCAAAAAGGTAGGTATGATTTGGTGTGAAGATACATATGTATTGTATAACCTCGGTTAAGCTAGAACTGATTGCGTTTAGTTCGAATGGTGAAATTGACCCTAAGTTTAGGACTGTTTCTAAAATATACACACGGAAATGTTAGATTACTAATAATGTAAACTGAACTATATTAGTGGCACATAAAACCAAGAACTACAGTAAATCCTCGTTATTATTTTATTAGATACCTATTTAAGTAAATACAAAGTTGATTTAATATTATTATTATTATTACTATTAGATTGTAAACTGACTCGGCCTTTACAGCTACGATCTTATTTAAGTAGTTTCTAAGTTAGTGTTACTTGCTTATGGCAGTAGTGCTATTTATTTATTTATTCTATGCTTATTTTTATTTAATTTTTTATACTGAACACGACATGTGACTTAGCGCCCACATGGTAAACGGTACGCGAGGTCCAAGAATGGGAGCAACTGACGCCAGTCACTAACGACCGGCATCAGTCTCTACCATTTTGGCGGCCTAACAAGATGCTTTTTCACACTTCGCTTGAAGGACTCCAGGTTATAGGAGCGGGAAAACACACTGGCTGGGAGAGCATTCCACATTTTCAGCGTACGACAGATGTAAGAGTCTCCAAATTTATAAGTAGGCGTAGGGATAGTGGGTATGGTATGTGGATGCATATTTTGGCCTGTGCGTGTGGTTAAATATGGATTGTTAACTGGTCCAACCATTATTACCAATTTGTGTAGTATATATTTATTTTTTTGTTTTTATTAGGGCTGACTATATCCAAGTTGTTACAAGCGAACCAAAGGAAATAAAATATTTTATTTGATTTAAGGCATTTTTCGTATTATTAATGTATTAACCTAATAAGTAATATTTTATGAATGAAATAAGCCTAATTGCGAAATATATATTAAAAAAATACATTACTTACAAAACATTAATTTAAATATCGAGACAAACGGACCAACTAAAACGTCTTTGAAATGATAAATGAGGATGGAGATAAAGGTGGTTTCACTGTACAAAACCGAATAGTGATACTTAGAACGAATTTAGCTCAAACATTAAAGTTCATAACCACGAACGATTAGTGCAGTTTTATCTGTGACTAATGCAGGAGGCATTAACGGAACACGTGCAACCTACATTCTACCGCACTTAAGTACTTCATGAATAGACCAAAATCATCTTAAGCAAATTACGGATATAAGAGATAAATTTAAAACAAAAACGCTTTTAGGCTAGTTGTCCACTAAGGGTCATTCAGTTATTATCAACAATTTAGGAGGCGAAAGGGGTCGACCATGTCTTATTTTTTTCTTAGAATGAGGTCTCGAAGTTTTTACGGAGGAATAAAAAAATGCGCAGAGTTAAGATTATTCCTGTAGCACTTCCACTTTCAGACGCGGAGGTACCGGGTTCGATTGCTGACACAATAATTTCTTATGTTTATTTTGTTATTTCGAGTTTGGTACGCCGAGACATCGACTAGCTTGCCACTTGTCATGAAGGGCCTATAGTAAAGCTATAAAGAAAAGACGTGTATTCTGACTATTATACTTTACTAAGAAAATTCAAATAACATTTTTAAAAATATCACTGCTTACTGAATGTAAATAATTACATTTTTATTTATTATTAACAACGAAATTAGATTTATTGCTTAATCTCGCTTTGAAATATAGAAAATATTCTGCCCAGTTTTATGATTTCCTCTATTAAAGTAAATCGGTAGTTTCTTTACAGATTTCCTCTGCCTTGGTGCGTTTAATCCGTTTTAATCTCAATCTTAAGATATCATAAGTTTACTAACAATATTTATGCAATAGGTTTTATGGTTTTAGTTACATTATTTTATCTAAAGGAAGATGTACGAACAGTGACTAACATCCGTGTTTTAGACGTTTCCTTAATAAACGGCTTCTCCACTCAAATATTCCTTCCAGCTGTCAAGCAGAGTGTCACCCCGGCACGTCACTGCGCTCGAGAAATAGAACTGTCAAACTCAATGTACCTTGAAACTAAGAAACGTTGAACGGCCTAATACGTGTCTTCCCAGCAGGTCGGAAATTCCACTCTCAAAGGTGTGCAGGAATACCTTGGACAGACTATTAATTAAGCTAGGCGCTGCAAACTTCAACAAAGAAGCCGACAGACGCATTTAGCTAGGATGGGCGGAAACTTCGGCACATCCTCTCATCGTTCATACCACAGTGTTTGAAGGCAAAAGTCTCCAACCAGTGCGTCCACTCCGTAATATCGTACAGAGTAGAGACGTGGACACTGACAGTGAGTCTGGTTCACAAATTCAAGGTCGCTCAACGAGCTATGGAAAGAGCTATGCTTGGTATTTCTTTGATATATAAAATTCGAAACGTTGATATCGGTTAGAGAACCAAAGTTACTGACATAGCATTCAAAATTAGCTAGCTGGGCCCAGATTCTCACGACTTCAACATGCATATCCGCTCTATTTGCTCGAATGAAACTAACGTTTTCTTTGGAGATCTTTTGCTTTTTATTCGAATATTTCGAACACGCTAGTCGAAAGCGCCAGAATTATACTCCAGAAGTGGCAATGGGCCGGACACATCAGCCGCAGAACCGACGACCGATGGAGCAAACAGGTTCTAGAGTGGAGACCACGTACGGGACGACGCAGAGTGGGCACGCCCCCCGCCAGATGGACGGAAGACCTAAGTAAAATCGCTGGTGGGGTATGAATGAGAGTTGCAAAAGACCGCGTGCAGTGGTGAGCCTTGGCGGAGGTCTATATGCAGCAGTGGCTGATGACAATGATTACTACGAATACTTATTTCGAGGATCCCTTGAGGGAAGCTGACAGCTGGAAGGAATGGCTAAGTCTTAGAATACGATGTAAAGCCCATCTTAAAAAGTAATTTATTATTTGAGATTTCTTTAGAATCGTTCACATACCTGCACCGATAGACGATGTGCAGACTTGAACATGTGCGAGGCTAAATTTAGCCCAAAAGGTCATTACCTCATAAACTATGCAGCACTTTTGTTTTCTACCCGACTGAGCTCATGCTAAAATCATTACTTACATTTAGGAGCACCGGCCAAAGTCTCAAGTTTTAGTGTTTTTTAAAAATTCAACACACTTCCTTTTCCTACTATAAAGTTTGCCAGATGTTAATAAAAAAAAAACAATATTTATTATTTAAAAATATTATTTTACTAGTTAACGGGAAACTGGAAAAACTGCCTCCGTGGTCTAGCGGTTAAGTCCGTGGATTTAGGGTTCGATTCCTGGTCTGGACACAAAAATATTTATTAATGTAAATAAATACATTTAATTAATATTTAATTTATTTGTGATATTTCTCGAGTTTGGTACGCTGGAGACATCGACGAGCTTGCCACTTGTCATGATTGGCCTATAGTAAAGTTGGCTAAAACCACGCTTATTTATAAGCGTTTCTGATCACCCCGAAAGGGAAACGGTCGTGATGATACTTTTTTACTTTCTGGAAAATTTGTATTATAAGTAAAGTATCATCACTATAAAGTATCGGCTTCTTTGCTGAAGTTGGCAACGCCTAGCTGAGTAGTCTGTCCAATGTAGATGTATTTCTGCGCAACTTCGAGAGTGGCAGAGTGGCAGATTGGCCTTCTTGACATTATTATTGAACATGACCTTAATCTTGTTCAGGTTCATTCCGATACCAACCTGCTGGAAAGCCTCAAATCATTCATAATAACATAAATATTGGTAGAATTTGGGCTTTTAAAAAAATTGGACATCTGCCAACCTTACAGTGTTTGGAATTCTGGGATTAGTTTATTACTGTGTTTATCATTGTTATGTGATATTCAGTACAAACAAAGGTTCCCCTCATGATTTATTATTGTCCTTTTTACGACATGTGACTTTACAACTACCTTTTGATAAGCAAAAATTGTATTGTATAATTAAGTAAAGCTTGCTTTTTTACCGAATTTTGTATGAAAATCATAGACAAACGCCAAGTCGAACGACTTACAAAGCCAAATAAAGTGAAAAAAAGCGCTTAAAGTCAAAAGTCAAACATAGGGTGTTCTATAGTTCTATATTTTATTTGTACATTGCATGTAACTGTGAACTTGTATTTACTGTTTCTTTCTCATTACAGCCCCTAGCTAGTCCTTTAATCCTCTAATGCATCCTTAATCGGTAATGTCTTAATCCATAATATTTAAATCCTTAAATTCTTATCTCTTTAAAGATGAAAGAAAACAGGTTCTAAGGATAACAAAATTTTCTCCTAATCTTCAAATCGGGCTGTCCAGAGAGCTGGTCACGGAGGCTAGAAACCTCGGAATACTTATGGATGGTGAGCTCCGTTACGAAAATTATATCAGTGAAGTGGTCCGTAATTGCTTTTATAGACTTAAGGTACTATATAAGATGCGCAACTACATCAGTGTCAGCATACGAGAGCATCTCTGTGATTCTTTAGTATTATCCAGATTTAACTATGCTGACACTGTGTACGGTCCATGTCTGCTGGCGCGAACAGAACGTCTAGTCCAACGGGTTCAAAATGCTTGTGCTCGTATTTGTTACCCTATACCGCCTAGGACTCATGTAACACCTTTCTTAAATCAACATAAGCAATTAAAGATGAGCGCACGTAGAACAGTCCATTTAGCCACTTTACTATTTAGGTATAGTTAGGGTCAACTCTCCAGCTTACCTATATAAAAAATTTATATGGCCGCAATATCCCAAACGATATCCCACGCGATCTAGTCTCAGACTGCTGTCTTCCCCGATTGAAGACCTCCGCGTTCCGCGGGAGTTTCAGGTATGCTGCTGCAAAGATATGGAACAACTTGCCACCACCACTGCACGACGTGCAGTCAGTGGTCGCTTTTAAAAACAAACTTAAAATATATTTGTTCACATCTTAACAATCATTGCAGCAGCACGCCTAATTAAGAAAAAAATAATACTTTGTAAACATTATTTATTTATTTTAAAAATTAGCCAAATTGTATATCCATAATTTTATGTATATTATATTATTTATTTGAAGGACAAGTTTTTTATTTTATTCTTTATTGTATAGATTGCTTATTTTAATTACAGTTGTGTCTACATGTCATGATGATGCAATCTGCCCATATTGTGGGCATACAATATGCTTATGTCAATAGATATCATTTCGTCATGATCGTAGAACAGTGTCGGATTTAAAAAAAATACCCATAATTTTGCATTATTTCGATAGCAAACTTTATTATTTATATATAGTTTTATATTGTTTGTGGTCTGTAATTTATAGTGCAAATGTTAGAAAGGGTTCCAAAATGAAATCTAGAAGGTTTGCACTTATTATGAGACTAGTATTAACTTAAAAAAACAGTCGAAATAACAGTTGAATGGCCGCCATGAAAATTTTAAATATAGCAGGATCCGTCACTGTTCTACGATCATGACGATTTGTATCATGCTTGGGTTACATTATTGTAATTTTGGTAGGATTTTGTTGTTTTTAAATGTACCTCATTTCATTCGCGTAACTTACTATAGATGAAAGAATTTAAAGTAGTTTTTAAGTTTCTCCATTTCAATACAAACAATAAATCAAATGTTTTAAATGTAAGTTACATAACTCTTCTATTATACTTTTTTGAATGTGTGTAAACAGTTTTATACTTGTCTATTTTCGTATTAATGTATATACATTTATTTAAGTAATAGTATGTAACGATTATTATGTAGTGTATGTAATTGTATATTTCGACGGTCCCTACGTAATTTATCGAAACTGAAAAACTAGGTACAGTCGACCAAAAATTGGTCTATCACCTTACGGTTGAGATTTATTTGCAAGTCATCTAACAATAAGGTCGATTTCTCCCTGATAATAGAACGATCATTCGAATACTCAACCTTAGCAATATTTTAATTACAAAGAAAGCTTTGTAATTAAAATATTAAAATAAATAAGTATTTGTGTGTAGTGTAGTCTTCTATGAATTTGGGTACAGAATATAAGATAAAAATAACAAAAAAAAGAGTATAAATATTACATTAACAGTTGTATTTTAATTTATTTCCTAATTAATTTGTCTGTAGTGGACAGATAGCCTAACTGGATACAATCAACTCGCGGCAACCAATCACGTCCTTGCCGATTTCGCTAAAACCGTAGCTATGCATTATCAGCGGGAGGGCCAAAAACACAAGCTGCACCATTGACTTAGTAGTTATAGACTACATCCCATCTACAAAATAGGGTTTAATTGATTTTATACCGAACTTTGTTGTTCTTTGCTTGTGGTCTTATATCACTCGGTGGTAAACTGTACAGTTATTATTAATAAATATTGTAGGTCGCGATGTCCGAGACTGGAAGCAACTGACGTATTGTCTGTGAATTAGCAATTCGTCTGTCAACTGTTAATTGATAACTTTTCAAGACAAAAAAATACTATTTTTTAAATTGATTAACCCATTTGTATTTTTGTTTGATTACGACAGAAAGAATAATTTGCGCGTATAATATGTTTTTCTTAAAAGTTGAGGTACGACTTCCACTACTTGACACCTTGGCTTACACCGTTGTAATTTTTGTAAGGCTTAGTATTTATAAGAAAATATAGCCTCTCTGTAATGTAAATTTCTATAGATTTTTTTAAAAATCAGTCTATAGTTTTTAAGTTAATTCTTACAAACAATCAAATCTGTCCTCTTTATATTATTAGTGTAGATGGACGGCAGAATAGACCACCCCCTACATAAGTGCATCGGCAAAGCTGTTAGGCGTGCCACCAAGAGTGTAACGACTAAGAAAAAAAAATACGTGACAATTTAAATAAAAAAGAGACACGTCTATTTAATAGTAGGTCAATGTCGTCCCCTCTTTTTTGGAGATGATTTTGATGGACGTCACGAATGGGTATTTCCATAGAATTCCAGGGTGCGGCCTTTAGGATATTACTCAGTTGGGGTAACTCGAGGGGATGAAGAAAATACCGCAGGGGATAGGCAGGTTGTCATGGTAACCCTCGAATTGTTAATACGATACTATTTTTGGTATTAAAATGAAATAAAATCTATTTAGTGCAAAGTATTTTACACAAAAAAAAAATTCACGTCGTCGACATTTATTAATCTTTTCATACATGCCCTTTTACTTCATAAACTCTTTACTGCACCTTCTAGTGCACTGCACCTTCTAGTGCACTGCACTCTCAGCTAGTAGTTTAATTATACACGCATCTCTTCAATATTAACATATATAATATACAGCATATAGACATATAGTGGGGTCGTCCAGGCGCGGATATGTAATGGGCCCGGGTAGGGTATAGGAACCTTTCCCCGTTTTCCCCGGCAGAATCTCAGCTTTTGTTGCTAGACCACCAGGGGGTCTAGGTTCGACTACTAGAGCTCTTCTCCAGGAGCACTTCTCTATTGGTCTACCCGTTAGGGGTCCGTGCGATATTTTGGAAGTGCATGAATTGTCCGTTGTCGGCCCGATAGAACATAAGTCTAGTTAGACGACAAACTCCTCAATAGTAGGCATCTCCAGATCTCGAGCAATATGCAGCATATGCAAGAGTGATATTTTTTTTCCATAAGTAAATACGTAAACAACCTCTTTATTAACAAGTAGGTAGCAAGGCTTAATAAATAAAATACCTATATCAAGTACGTTGTTACTTTAAAATCAATTAATTTGGCATATAAACGAAAGCTCCTAAACCAATCACAAACTTTATTCAACAAAATCAATATTTGTAACAAAGTTTGGTTGTTATTACAAAGTCACTTCAGTCAGCGATCAAAGGGTAACCTTAATTATCAGAGGGATATAATACATCCTCAGAAAGATCCATCTATGATCTTTAAAATAAGGTTCATTTTAATATCAAAAAACATAAGTTGTCTGTGGATGACTGTACTTTTTAAGGTCGGTTTATAACTTCAGTTATTCAGCATATTTAACATTTAAAAAATATTGTAAATGCAAAATCTTTATTTGCTTAAAAATATGAAACAATGTAGTGGATGATTATAAACATACCAAGCAATATTAAGACTAGAGGCGTATTTCTACATTTTATTTACACACAGATTATCGTGTCGTTCAATCGTCTCGTGGCTTACTGCTGCCACTATGACTACTGCTGTCTACATCTCCCTGTGATTCCACGCTGGCTGCACTGCAGGCTCCTACTCCTCACGTAGGGTTTGCTGCCATCAAGTAGTTGTTGCACACTACATTTAACATGGGTTAACGAGTTACACGCGCACAAGATTCACCACAGTTTTGCCTGCGAAAACTTCTGTTCTTGCATGACTGGACACAGATGTGTCTACCACACGGCACAGTTAAGTACGCTCAAACAAAATTCTAGTCGAAATCGTCGGCTCAATGATTTTCTCATTTGCTAAAATTTTTCAAGTGTTTGATACATCATTATTAAAAATATTTTGAATACAAATATTGAATAGAAAACTTCATTCACATGAAATACTTTTAAGATATAATTCAAACGATTATTGGCGGAATTATTTACGCAAGGATGAAAAATCCTATAGTGAATCGTTCAACACTAACCGCATAATAACACGCTAGAATTTGCAGAAACCATATTTCGTCTGCGCAGCAAGTGTCTGTAGTTATACACCGTTCTTAATTATTGTTTATTACATCAGGTTACTGGGGTATATTATAATTAATTCTGAATGGGATTACCTTTCTATTTCCCTTAATTGGTTAATGATCGCCAGCCGACCAGACGAAAATATGGCTTTAAAGGCCTGTGTATTCTCATGTCCTATTTAGATTTTGACTTATAAACCATATCCATTCCTGAATTAAAAGTTTTTTTCCTCTATTTTTTTTATATAAGTGAAGGCGAATTAAACAGACATACAGATGATGACGTCATATAGCTTATGCCCGTCTCTGGGTCTAAGGAGCATTTGTGCCAAAATCAGCTAAGTAATATAAGCGTGAATGACGGACAACAGACAGCTTCTTTCATATCTTAATTGTAAACACACTTATTTCTTGACATCAATAGTATCATAACGACCGTTTCCCTTAAAAAGAAGCGGATTCAACTTTACTATATGTAGGTCAATCATGACAAGAGGCATGCTCGTCGATATCTCTAGCGTACCAAACACGGGAAATATCACAAATAAATTAAATAATAATTTAATTAATAATCTTTCAGTAAGTGGTGCATTTTGGTGGAATTCCTCTCGCACCAACTTCCAACGCGTAAAGCTGAGTCTTGAATCCGTTCCTGATCATTTCATAATTATATTTGTTCGATTTCATATTGTGGTCTTTTGAAATATTTGATTCACACGGAACAGTAACTAAAATAACTTTTTCAAGTTTCGATCCTATAATGATGATCAAATGTATCCATGAGAATTTTCGAGTCTGGCTCTTACAAAAGAACGACTTACTGGTTCACGGATAACCCTAAAAACTTTGTCATGTTGGCGTGAGTAATATAATTAATAAGTAATAAAATTGCGAGACTCTTACATCTGTCGCACGCTGAAGATGTGGAATGCTCTCCCAGCCAGTGTGTTTCCCCACTCTTATAACCTGGAGTCCTTCAAGCGAAGTGTTCGAAAAGCACCTTTTTAGGCCGGCATAGTGGTAGAGACTGATGTCGGTCGTGGTGACCGGCTTCAGTTGCTCCCATTCTTGGACCTCGCGTACTGCTTACCATCAGGTGGGCGCGATGTCACATGTCGTGTTCAGTGTAAAAAAAAAAAGACAAAAAAAAACGTCTTTGTCACTTTTTTTCTAACAGCCAATGCCTCTTTTCTTCTAGTCTCCGTTCCATCTCATTAAATTTAAATCTAATTGACTACATTTTTTAAAACACTCATATTTGAAAAACCTTTGCATATGTTAGAGGGTGCGAGCGAGAGGAAAGTGTAATAATTCTGTTAAACCAGTGAAATTAAGAGTTTAATCTTGCTACAAGAATACGGTCTCATAGCATTATAAATTCAAAAGTGACCCATTACACGAACGAGTTGAAGCAAACTTCGCCAATGGCCGGCGAAGACAAACTTTTATATGCACATTAAAACTTGAATTATTTATTTTATTAAATGTTGTTACGTTCTTTTCTTCATTGGCATAAAGACGTGAACTCATTATGACAGATCAGTTACTGTAATAAAACGTTTGAAACATTGCTTTTACCTTTTGTTCTGAAAAAATCATTTAAATCTTTTTTTACTGCATCAGTGGTCAAGCGGTTAATTCCGTGGATTTAGACTCGGAGGTACCGGGTTCGATTCCTGGTCAGGACACAAAAATATGTATTAATGTAAATAAATACATCTAATTAATACACACATCAAAAAAGTCTAGGGATCAAGCATGTTTATGCGGATTTCTTGTGATTGAGATGTGGCTTTGTAATAAATTTATGATTTTATAAATTTATATGGATCCTTTTTGGTGCATTTCATAATTTAAAACAGGAACTGTCAATCAAATTCGAGTAAAAGATGAAAATCAGCTGTCAATATTTTCCCTATAAAAACATAAGACGCATTGAAGACATTATTAGTGCTACTGTTTCCCTACTACTGATTAAAACCAACGTTATTATGGAGCGGCGACGTCATTTAAGCAGGGAAGAAATGATCAGAGCCGTGGGAATGATAGAAGCTGGTTCCCGGCAACGTACTGTGGCTTTAGCTCTGAATACAAGTCAGAGTGTTATCAGTCGACTTTGGACACGTTACCGAACCACTGGTACCGTGGCTGAGCGCCATGGAGGACGGTATCGCTGCACCACACGGAGACAAGACCGATACATTCAAATCACAGCTCGAAGAACTCCAACAATAACCGCCATGATGTTAGCCGTGAGCCTTCATCGCTCTTCAGGGAACTTAATTAGCGACCAAACAGTCAGAAACCGCTTGCATGAAGTGAACCTTCATTCCCGAAGACCGCTACGGGTACCACCTATAGCAATGCACAATCGTAGGACTCGATATCAATGGGCTCTTGAACACAGAAATTGGACAGAAGAACAATGGCGTTTCGTGTGCTTTTCTGATGAGTCTCGTTTTGGTATGAGGCCGGATACAAGACGTATACGACACTGGAGAACCCCTGGACGCCAACAGCGATTAAAATCCTGCCAGGAAGTCCATCCTTATAGTGGTGGAACCATCATGGTATGGGCGGGTATTTCGATCGGCGGAAGAACTGAGTTGATTTGGATCAGAGGCAACCTCAACGCTCAAATTTATGCTGAGACGGTTGTATCAGACGTCATCGTTCCTCTACAAGTGCATATCGGTCCCTTATTTCAGTTAATGCATGATAACGCACGACCGCACACCGCAAGAGTTGTAAGACAGACTCTCGCCGCAGCTAACATCAATGTCCTGCCCTGGCCTGCTCAGTCGCCAGACTTGAACCCGATTGAGCATGCATGGGATATTCTTCAGAGAAGAGCTCTGCCGAATATGGAGGGTATCCAGTCGCAAGAAGACCTTTTTTTGTTGTTGCAACGAACATGGGCGGCCATTCCACAGCGTGATTTGGATGAACTCATTTTGAGTATGCCAAACCGATGTTCTTGTGTTGTTAGTGTTCGCGGTAGAAACACGGATTATTAATTGTTTAAGTTACCCAATAAAATTTAAAAAAAAACTGTTATTTCAGTCTTTTTTTCGAACTTTAATGTTAGTGGTTCAAATGTCAAAAATCCCTTTATTAGGAAAATGGCAATTTTTTTTACTAATGCAAAGGTGACTTGGTTTATCGTTACTGTAGACCATGGATGCACAGACCGCGGCCCGCGGGCCGCATGCGGCCCGTGGGTCGAATACTGGTGGCCCGCCGACAGCAAAAATAATACTCTCGTGCATTCGAAAAATATTGAATTCTATTCCAGAATAAAACAAAAAAAAAATATGTTCGAAAAGTAATGTGAAACTCGCGCGCGCGCAATTTGAATCTAGCGCCCAAAATTGCTAAGTCAAGTAACATCGCTCGCTATAGAAATCAAGAATTTTCTAGCGCGGTGAGCAAGCGAGATAGATATAGTCCCGTATTCCCGATTGCTCGCGTATCTACACGAAGCTTCCAGAGTCGTTTGCGCGGTATAAAAATCACGTTAACCGCAGCGGCCGAACAGTTCGCTTTTCATTTGAGTGAAGTGTCAACAACAGAAAGAAATAAGCGCGAAAATACAAAGCGAAGTAATAAGTGATTGAGAATAAGTGCAGTTTATTAGTGTTTTTGGGAGGCAATAGTTCTAGTGTAGATTTTAACTCGACTAGCCGGTGTCATATATTTTGATCCACATTCAACGTAGATTTCCTGTTGCAGTGTTAACCCGTCAAGTGCCGTGTATAATTGTGTTGTGAAAACGTAAGTAAAACTCTGTTATTAATAAGTGTTTCCCTACCTATTTAATCAATTTTAATCAAATTTAGCTTTAATGTTGGCTAAATATTAAAATAAACAAAGAAATTACTATTTTTATAAGAATTTCTCTAACTGTAATAATTACGTCATTATTTCAGATAAAATCTGTATAAAAATCTTAAAATTTCTGAGAAATAATATTTAATCAATTATTTTTGATAATTTAAAAAAGGATAGGTAATTTAAGTGGGTACTGTAATTGTTTTTAGGTGCTGTGTTAATCCTAGCCAGGATTAGAACGCAACATGGAGAAGCCAGGACCTAGTAAAAAACGTAAGGTTAAAGATGAAAATCGGCAGTTTCAAGAAATTTGGACTGAGAAATACTTTTTTGTATGGTCGCATAACAAAGTCGTTTGTTTAATTTGCAAGAATTCTGTTGCGATTGCAAAGGATTATAATGTAAAAAGGCACTATGAAACGCAGCATCCTTCTTTTACCAAGTTTACAGGCGAATTAAGAAAGCAAAAAATGTTGTCTTTAAAACGGGAGCTTATTGGTCAGCAAGCTATGTTTACAAAACACATTCAAGATTCAGAAACGGCTACAGAAGTTAGTTATGAAATTTCTAGAATGATAGCAAAGCGAAGTCGCCCCTTCAATGATGGCGATTTTGTAAAAGAATGCATGGAAATTGCCGCTAAGAAAATGTGTCCAGAAGCAGCAAAAAAGTTTGAGAAAATTCAACTGAATCGTATGACTATCCAAAGACGAATTATGTCCTTGTCAGGTAATATTGCGGAACAATTAATTGAAAAAACTAAGATCATGGAATTTTTTTCATTAGCACTCGACGAATCGACTGATATTAGTTCCACAGCTCAACTTCTCATATTCATACGAGGTGTTACTCAAGATTTTGAAGTCTTCGAAGAGTTATTAGGAATGTGTTCATTGAAAGGTCAAACCAAAGGAGTTGATATACTCAATGGACTTTTGGACGAGTGTTCAAAAACTGATTTGGACTTATCTAAGTTATCGGGAGTTGCGACTGACGGTGCTCCTTCCATGATTGGTATCAATTCCGGGCTAGTTACTTTGCTGAAAAAGCACCTGCAAGAAAAAAACATAAACACTGAAGATCTCATGCAGTTTCACTGCATTATACACCAGGAAGCCCTCTGTTCTAAAAAAAAATGAATTTCAAAATGTAATGAAAGTAGTAGTTTCGACTGTAAATTTCATAAAATCACGAGGACTCAATCACAGACAATTCAAACAATTCCTTGATGACATCGAAAGCGAATACGGAGATTTACTGTATTATACAGAAGTAAGGTGGCTAAGTCGTGGATTGACACTGGAACGATTTCTAAATTTAATAGAAGAAATTGGAATATTTCTGGCGGAAAAGCAAAGGGATGTCCCGGAACTTAAAAATCCTGATTGGTTGTGTGATTTAGCTTATTTAGTTGACATTACAAATCATTTGAATGTCTTGAACACACGGCTTCAAGGCAAAAATCAACTGATATCCCAGCTCTATGCTCATGTAACATCCTTTCAATGCAAGCTGACACTTTTCAGATCACAATTGAATTCTGGAAATTATAATCATTTTCCGAATTATAAGAAAATGGCTGAAAAATTCAACAAAACTGCGATTAATTTCAGTTATGTAGAAAAGCTAGATATTTTGATTCAATCTTTTGAAGACAGATTTTCGGAGTTTAAAAAAGTGAAACCTCTGTTGGACATATTCAGCAATCCTTTCACTATTTCAGTTGAAAATGCGCCAGAGTCAATGCAGTTAGAAATTATCGACATTCAAAATGACCAAGATTTACGCAACAAATTCAACGAAGGAGACTTGCTGAACTTTTACCGCTGCATTGATAAAAATATGTACGAAGAGTTGCGCATAAACGCTCTGAAATGTGCCAGCTTATTTGGTTCTACCTATATATGTGAACAAACTTTTTCAATACTAAATAATAATAAAACAAAAAATCGAAACCGCCTTGCAAATGAAAGTTTGGAAGCAGTTTTACGTGTTGCTACAAGTAAATTTGAGCCAAATATAAAAAAGATTGTAAGCACTATGCAGTGCCACGCTTCAAATTAATAATTTCTTTTTTAATTTTAATAAATTTTTATCAATTCTTTATTGTCTTTAACTACCTATACCTACTTCTGGCGGCCGGCCCGCTATCAGTTCATGATTTGGCCGAGTGGCCCCTAGTATTAATAAGTCTGTGCAACCCTGCTGTAGACAAACGAAAACATTTTATTTGATCAATCCTTAAAGAAAATTTTAATGAATATCAATCAGGAGAAAAGTTATTGCAAAAATATATGTTGATCCCTAGACACTTTTGATGTGTGTATTTAATTTATTTGTAATATTTCTCGAGTACCAAACTCGCTGGAGACATCGACGAGCTTGCCACTTGTCATGATTGACCTATAGTAAAGTTGGCTAAATGTGAATCCGCAAATTTATAAGCGTGGTTTCTGACCAGCCCGAAAGGGAAACGGTCGTGATGATACTGATACTTCTTTTTTTACTATTCTAAATATAACTAATATCGAATAATAACAAGCAACACATTAGTTAAAAATGATTTCATTACTGTAGATAGAACTTTGACATTATTTTCATAAAATTAATGTCAAATCGATCTCGATAAGCATTAGTTAAAATATTGAATTTAGCGGTAACAGTAGTTGCGTCGTATATATATTAAATTATTGTGTTAAAAACACGCTAAGAATAATGTCATGTCCGTTGCATAATTTATATCGATATTCGCGTTTCTGCGCTTGGGCATTGGCTTGGTTTCGTTTATGAAAACAAACGCATTTGAGTATAAGCGTGTGCATGGGTTGCAGTTTGCAGCATTATTTTATTTAATTGTTATCGATTTGTGCAAAACGATATGCAACGTTAAAATAATAGTGTATATCCAGCTTTATTCTCACGAAATTACGTCTTGAAATCTTTTCGTAATCATGTACTTTGGTAAAGGTGGCTTGTGTTTGGCAATATCCACCCCATTTTCACTGTCCACAATGTCTGTTATTTTTTTTATTGACAATTCTTTTTTTATTTGAGCGTACATTTTTCTTCACTTCACGTAACATCGATCGGCGTTATCCTGCCCATTATAGTTATTCTTAAGAGACCTTTTGCTTAGTGGTGGGGTATTTTTGGTTTATTGCTTCTCTGAATGTGTTATATCTGCAGTTCCCACGAGGAGGTGGGCACGTGCAGAGTGCAATTGTTCCTAAATCTATAGGTAGGTGTGTGTAGCCCCATCTTTGACGGTAGTTCAGGACAATATAAACTTTGTAACGCATTTTTAATTTATAAAAAACATATCACGATCAAATGAATAAAACACTGGCTGAAGGTGCATTAAAAAGCCTTCGCAACAAAAGGGCGAGTATGAAGAGGTTAATGAATGTCGACAAAATGAAAGAGTATGTCGTGATCGTGTCAAGTGGCGCTCAATTGTCTCTGCCTACCCCGCAAGGGATCTGGCGTGAAGATACATATACATAAATGACATACACACATACATATGTAGTATGTATGTGTATGTAGTTTATAAAATAAATAAAGCCATCATCACAGCACCTAGATCACAGAGTGCTAACCCTCCACTGTTGGGGATGGACCACGATGGCCAGACGGCATGGCGAGAGTGAGTCTACCTGATGATGCAGTATAATTCTTCGGTTGAGTATTCAGACTTGCAACAACCAGCCAATAATAGACAGCCAACATACCTGTAATGAAGAAACACACAATTAATAAGGTACAGTGGCTTACAGAAGAAGAGGGAATCGCTTAGTTTTTCTTCTCTTGTCTTGTTTAAGACTTCCACAGCATGCAGGTTGGCATATTGTCCGTGAAACAACAAAATCAATTTGTAACTGCACCGTAAACACGTCTCTAACCGCAATGCACAGTCAGAGACTAATTAATCCTGAGATATATATTTGTACATATTTATTTTTGTAGTGTCAATGCAGAAGAACAAGGGTACCATGACTTATGCTGCCATAAAAGTGCCGGCAGGATCTCGAGACACCATGCAATCAATGATATCCTGTCAAGGGCGCTTACATCTGCTAATATACCTTGCATCCTCGAACCATCGGGGATAGTTAGGTCTGATGATAGGCGTCCGAATGGGATTTCGTTGATTTCATACAAACGACGCCGTGCACTGGTTTGGGATGCCACGTGTGTTGACACACTCTGTCCATCACATATGGCATCCACCCATAAGAAACCCGGGGATAATCGTAAATCGCAACTTCATTCCATTTGCAGTCGAAACGGCTCTGGCGCTCTCTCGTGAGCTTGGGTAAAAACTCAGCTCAGCGACGGGTGACCCTTTAGGTAGATCATATTTTGCTTAAAGTCGTTCAACGGGGGAACGCAGCGCGTGTCCTCGGCACACTACGCCCATCGAACGGTTTTAATTTTTTTAGTTTTATTGTAATATATGTATGTTAATTTAGTGTTTAATTTTATATTATATATATATGTCATAGCGTTTGGCTACTTGTTAAATATTTATTCAATTGCCATAATACGTCCAGCTCTAGTCACTACTAAGAATTGATACAATACAAGAGTATGCTTTATATATATAAATTTTAATTAATGGAAACTGTAGGTATTTATTTGAAACAAGTAATTATTAATACTCTCTGTTTCCGGAATAAAATAAATAAATAAAATATTAATAACGGTAGTACCAGGCAGGTAGAGACTAGAGATTCGAATGATATAGATACTATATTATAGAATATGTTACTTTTACTAGGGTAAAATTATTTATTTATATGGAAGTCATATACAAACAGTATAAAAGAATTACAATATAAATTAAACCTACTTAAAAGTAAAAATTAAAATAAATATAAATATAAACTAAACCTAATAAAAAATAAACTATAAGTAAAAAATGTCCTCTAGAGACGACCCTTCAGTGATATGTTTCTTAAAATATACTTAAATACACAATCGAGTCGTCTATTTTCAAACTGTTTTATAATGACACACAAAAAACGGGAACAAGTAGGTATCAAGTGTAATTCTAAACCGGAAATACGTCAATTACACACATTGTACGCCCTTTGAAATCCCAACTACGGTCTTAGAAGACTTACATGTTAAATAATGAGAATAAATTTTAGTGAATGACTCAGTCGGGCGGGATACATATTCACTTCTAATATTTTACTTTAATATTTTTGTATCTTACTTCGAATAAAAAAAAAATATAAAAAAAAAAAAACTTCTAATATTCATAAAATATTTCCTCTATTTTACTAAAACTGATTTTATTTATTTATTTAAAAGCTTTTTGCACTATGTATAAAGGCGGACCTAATGCCGCTAGACATTCTTACTCGGTCAACCTTAGGGACTTTACGAACATGCTATGTTGGAGGTAGGTGCAAATATTTAAACAGGAAAAGAAATAATTAACATTCTACTAAATCTAATACTAATATAAAACATAAATATATATAATAATAGTAAAGCTATAATAAATATATAAATAACTCTTCCTCCTTGCGTCGTGGGTCCTTATTACTGGTCGTGACCTAAAGAATTAAATGATCATTTTTGACCGCCTCCGTCTTGGAAGGTCGTGGGTTCGATTCCCACTGGGGGCAAGTTGTACATTGTATAATTTGTCTCGGTCTGGGTGTTTATATGTATAATATGTAGTTTATCAACCTTCTAGTTTCCGTAACACAAGCCTCGTAGCTTACCACGGAAATTAGATGGCGCAATGTGACCTGTCTGAAAAAAAAAAAAATCCAGTCAAGGCAAATATGCAATCAAGGCAAGTCGACGCGCATTTTTGCTTCGCGTTTCCAGTTATTTAAGACCAACAACTCAATGGGAATAGTCTCTATTGTTGTGCCTGTCCTAAAACACTTGAATAGATGTCCATTACCTTTTACTATTTACCCTATAACAGACGTCGAGTGGCGCGATCGTGCGACGACACGATTTATCATAGCGACAAAGTCGTAAGGGGAATGCAAATTAATGTCGTCTCGGAGCAACTACACTACATTAAAAACTACACTACAAAATTTAATAACATAGTATAATCATTATGTGTAGATATTATGCAAAGGTTATTTATTTATTGTTGATATATTATCACGATCGTATCCCTTCCGAGATGGTCAGAAACCACCCTCGCACGTTCACACTTAGCCAACTATACTTTAGGCCAGTCATGAAAAGTGGCAATCTCATGAGTACCAAAGTCGAGAAATATCACATCAACACAATTATTTGTTTGTTTATCGAACCTACGCGTCTAAATCTACGGACGTAATCATGCATTTGTATTATTTTTATGTATTTATTTATTTAAAGAGAAGGGACAAAGACAGGCAGCATGGTCGCAAGCCCGAGACACCATTCTTCTCATTTCTAACCCACACACGATGGACCCGGCACCCGCACGGTGAATCCATGGAATGCTTAGAAATTTGTCTTCTCTCTTTGACCGCATAGATTACAGAACTTGCGGAACCACCATCCTTAAAAAACTAAAACTAAAAGAAAATTTAAACAATGTGATAATATAGTAAACAAACCAGACAAAATGATATCATTATTTTCTGTTGTTGATAATGCTAAATAAAAATAAATTTTGTCCTGTAGCCAATTAGCTTTAATAGTTACATGTGCAGAAAATGTTTCTGAGGTAAATATATTGTTATTTGTATTTATTTTCAAAGACAAAGTTACGATAAAACATAACTACAGTTCTAATCATTAGTTTGTAACTTTATTTCATTCCCTCAAATAAGTGATACAATAAACTTTATTATATTTCTTGCTATGGATTTATTGTAATATTTTTGATAGTTTTATATTTATTATTTATGTTATTTATATTTAGGTATATTTGGTATGTACTTGTGGATAAATAAAGGCCGAAATAAACACTGACTGTGGTAAAATAAATATAATCAAATTAACAACACAAATCAAGTCATTTTTCCGAAAGTTACATATTGACAATCTGTCTCTATCACAACCTTCTGTCATAGAGACTTCACAAATCTACTTGTTCCGCAACATATCACACCTCATATCACATCCACAACCCTGCAAATCCCGATCAAATAATCTTTGATTATAGCTCGGTGGGGTAAAAAAAATAACAAGTAGATATTATAAAAAATAAATAAAAGCATAAACACAATTCATGGTAAATAAAAATAATATCTACTAATAATTACCTTACCTACCCTCCCCACCTTGCAAATCCAGGAATAAATATTTGCAAGGTGGGGAATATATTGTGGAACAAATAGATGTATTACCATGTTTTATATTCAAATCTTAAAGTAGCTACATATTGACTTCTGTCTCTATGACAACCTTCTGTCATAGAGACTTCACAAATCTCCTTGCTCCGCAACAGTAATTTGTCTTGTAAGGAATCAGCTGAAAATCAGCGCTGTGACAGAGTGTTATGCTGTTGTGTTGTTTGCGGATTACCTATTTGTCACCACACTATCTTGTATTATTTCTTGTGATTTAGAATGTTTTTTTTTTGTTCAAATGAACTTTTCTCCTTCTTTTTTTCTTTCAAAAGATGTTGTATATATTTTGTATGTGTGCGATTTGCATAGACTACATTACTTCTACAATTGTACCGCCTTACGTATGAAACTGTCAAATTATGTTTCTTAATAGTTGCTGTGACAAAATGATTAAGTCGTAAATCACAATATTTACTACAATCTCATTTTATAGATCATAATTTTTGTAATTATTATTTTAACAAGTTATTAAAACGACCTTTTAAATCAAATAGAGTAATAAAGTCAAATTAATGAACTAAAAATAGAATAGTCGAACTAAAAATGACAAAGAAGAATAAAAGTATTCACTATACACAAATGGTATAAATTTATATTATGTGATGTGAATTAGAAAAAAGATACGTATCATCACGACCCTATAATTATGAAGAATATTGCAATCAGAATAAACAGTATTTTTGTAGAAATAGATATTTAGCACGTGATGTCAGGGCAGGACGCTTGTATTAAATTAATATTTGTTCTCGCCCACGTTGGGTCATGCATAACACAAATGATTCAGTTTTGTTGACTGTACATTAGTTATTACGAGTATGCATTGCTGTCACCACTTTGCTTACACGTGTAAATTTGTCTTGTCTAGGATACGCTAAACAATTGAGTAATGTACTTGAGTGTACATATATTGCAATAAAACCTTTAACATCTAAAATATAGCGTGCCCCGTAAAGGAGATCGCGTGTTCCCCATTCACGACGAGGCTCAATCTTCTGATTGAGGCCTCTAAGTCCTTTGGCCACCAACCTAAGGACCTTCCAACCCCCCACCGATCCAGCCGCCGCTGTCTTCGTCCCCTATTTCCCCCTCGATTGCTCCACCGCAGACCCCTACCTACAGACTCTGTTTAGCATGTTGCACGTTAGTTTTTAACGCGGCGAACAAGTGCCTTCACTCCGTAGCCACGACTCAGACTTAGCTGTTAAGGCACACAGGGCCAACAGTGAAAGAGAGACGGTTTATAGGGTTTTAGTCCGTAGGCGCCTTGGGCTATCCTTATGAGGCCTCACGGTGAGTCGGGCATGCGTCCTCCATCGGTGGCCCTTCAGGCT
The DNA here is from genome assembly GCA_910589645.1 of Tinea semifulvella. Taxonomy (NCBI): domain Eukaryota; kingdom Metazoa; phylum Arthropoda; class Insecta; order Lepidoptera; family Tineidae; genus Tinea; species Tinea semifulvella. The sequence continues at coordinate 10,765,614 of OU342592.1, read as the reverse complement.
GGGGTAGTATCATTGATATTTTTTGCAAATTTTCGTCTTAAAAAAAATGATTGTGTGAGATAGCGAGCTTTGGAAGAGGCTTAGATATCCAGCAGTGGGGAGACACACGCTGATAATAAATTTATTTAATAAATTAATTGTTTATGACGTAAGGCGGTTTTCTTTATGATAATTCCAAAAGATTTTCTTACAAAATTTCTACTACGCCGTTTATATTTCCTTGGTCTACAAACTAAATATAAAAGAGACAAGACAATTCATAATTAGGTTACAAAATTACGGCTCTCGACTTCCTGTTCCGAAGAAATGGGGCGACATTGCTAATTCATGCCATCTTCGTTCAGATTTCTCTCTCTGGATTTTGTTTTTGACATTTAAAGTCTAAAATACACTGGACAAAAGATAGATGAGTGGTCGTAGTGTATGTTATTATAAGTCAACCAATAAATAAAGATTTCGATCCGAGGATCAAGCCTTCAATGCCGGCTTTCACCAATGTATTTCTAGCTTTAAAATAAGTACGAGTAAGTATACACAGGTGTTCGGCGCATGGACCGTATTTTTTTTTCATGTTTGGACCCTTTATCCTAAGGGTGTTCATGTTTAAATCGCGCGGTCACGAAATATAAAACATGTTATTTAAAAACATAATTATTAAACACTAGCGGCCCGTCCCGGCTTCGCACGGGGGGACTTAAGATTTTTTACATAGTTTTACGTTTTATTTATATTTATTCTCAGTTTTTTTTTTATTTAGGAAGTATTTACCTTTTGAAAATATTTTTCCGGACTTCATTTACTTATTTCATTTACTCGTATTTAATTAACGCCGCGCGCCGCCCCGCGCCTTTTTTATGTATTTTTGAAATAGTAGGTAAGTACTTACCTAATAGGTATCTTTTGGATGAATTAATAGTCTTAAGGTAACCGATTGAACAATTCAAAAGTTATCTAGAGCAAACTTTTATAAGGATTGAACCATTCATTAAAACGATTGTTATGGGTAAACTATAAAAGGTAGACATATGCTCTCGCGGACTTTTTTAAAAATAATGTTAAGATGAACAATTCATCCATAGAGCATTTTTGTATAACTTTAACTATATGCTCAGCGCACGCCACGGAAGGCCTCAGAAACGATACTTTTCCCCCGTTTTTAAAACATTTTTGGTTACTGCTCCACAACTATAGGACCTAGCGTGATATTATATAGCCTATGTTACTTCTGAATAATGCAGCTTTCTAATGGTGAAAAAATTATTGCAATCGGTCCAGTAGTTTTTGAGTTTATTCATTACAAACATACAAAAATACAAATCTTTCCTCTTTATAATATTAGTAAGATATCTTTGGCGAACAGCGTGTCTTTTTCCTATCATTATATATTCCATAAACACAATATGTATATATAATTTATTTATTTAAGTACTTATATGAATTATATTTATTATTTATTAAATAATTTATACTATTTATTTAATATCTGTCGTTTTGGTTAAACTATTTTTATTGTAAACTGTTTTCAATAACATATCTTTTTTTTTGTATAACTAATGGAAGTATCTGAGATCCTAAATGACAGGTCTAACTTAGGCTTAGTGTAGGTCAGTGTTGTAATGAACTTTTATGAGTAATAAAATATTTTGTAAAAAGTAATGCTAAAATAGTTTTTTTAAATTGCATAATAGTCAATACTGAAATAATATTCGACCGCGTTTAACCCCTGACCGTGCACGTAGTACCACCTTTATTACTACGGGACACCAAAATTCCCATTAAAACGTAACGAGTTAAGTTTTTGTAATCAATCAATGAAAAAAAACTAAAATATTATAATATTAAAATAAAAAGCTGTGTTACATTTATTGGCGGTATAAATCAGCTCGTGTTTAATCGCAGTGCGTGCTAAGCCTAACTGACTTGACATTTCCTCTGGCACTTTTTACAGATACTTTCATGGATTGTCGACGACACTCATTATTATTCATAGACTTAGGACGATTTGAGAAATTAACCATTGTCAACTTCGTTATACTCGTAATTTTCTTCCTTACCCGCGGATTTAATCGCTGTGTTTTTTATAATTGAGGTTCAACGTCCTTCTTTTTGAAAATACACATTTCTTTTGTCGCTATTTAAGTGTTTATGTCAGCTTAAGCTGACCAGAACGGAAGTTTTCAACCAATGCGTTCTTCCAGTATTGTCGTACGGAGCAAAAACGTGGACACTGACAGTGGGTCTGGTCCACAAGTTTAAGGTCGCTCAGCGAGCTATGGAGAGAGCTATGCTCGGTATTTCTTTGATGGATATAGTCCGAAACGTAGACATCCGTCAGAAAACCAAAGTTACCAACATAGCCTTCAAAATTAGTAAGTTGAAGTGACTATGGGCCGGACACGTCTGTCGCAGAACCGATGACCGATGGAGTAGACGAGTTCTAGAGTGGAGACCACGTACAGGAAAACTCAGAGTGGGAAGACCCCCCGCCAGATGGACGGATGACCTGAAAAAGCTGGTGGGGGCTGGATGAGGGTGGCAAAAGATCGTGTGAAATGGCGAGCCTTGGGGGAGGCCTACATCCCAGCAGTGGAGAGACATAGGCTGATGATGATGATGGTGAAGCTGACCAGGGAGCAAAGACTATATATTGTCTGCTTTGATCGAATTCTGCAATACTTTGGCCACATTGCAAAAAGAGAAGACGATACTCTAGAAAAACTTCTAATTACGGCCAAGGTAGACGGTAAATGAACAAGAGGAAGAAGCCCCAAGCGATGGTCCAGTCAGGTGTCTGACCACCTGAACATCCCTGTAAACCAGGCCATCCACTACGCCGAGGACCAAAACTATTGGAGACGGCTGGTGGATGAGATTGCGATGGAGTCACGATCCCCATCAGTGGTGTACCGACTAAGGAAGAGGATGTGTTTATTTAGTAAAATAAGTATATAGATAGCTAGATCTTTATTGCACTTAACTGCCTCTGTGGTCTAGCGGTTAAGTCCGTGGATTTAAGACACGTAGGTACCGGGTTCGATTCCTGGTTGAGACACAAAAATATTTATTAATGTCAATAAATACATTTAATTAATATTTAATTTATTTGTGATATTTCTCGAGTTTAGTACGCTGGAGACATCGACGAGCTTGCCACTTGTCATGATTGGCCTATAGTAAAGTTGGCTAAATGTAAATCGGCTTATTTATAAGCGTGGTTTTTGACCACCCCGAAGGGGAAACGGTCGTGATGATACTTTACTTTTACTTTTTGTCAGACGAGTTTTGGGGCATTTGATGTCATCTTTAAACCTAGTATTATGAGCATGCAGGTCAGAATATTATTTTAAGTTCGTTTCGTTTTTTCTTATATATAGCAAGCATTCTAACACACTAAATGGCGAAAAGAATTCCTACATGTATCTCTAGGCTACAACCTAAGTATGTAATCTGCAAAAAAACTCAACTATATCAGATTTTAAATATATATATATATATATTGTACTAATTCTAAATTAAAATACACGCTTGTAATTTAAGTACATACTTAGTCCACTGTCACGTAATAATAAGAAGGAATTTCGTTCGTTACCGTTAAGAATGTTTCACAAATCCTCCCAAGGCAGAACGGAAACAACAAACAAGGAAAGCACATTTGTTACGCCAGTTTCTACAAATAGTTGCGACGCAATTAAGGCACCTACGACTCAGGTATTACAGGAGAAAATCGCATGAAGTATAGTAGAGGTGACTTGCAATATGCACTTAAGGAGAGCATAAATAAGGAGTGCTTGATGAGTTTAGGGAGACTGTCAAGATACTTCAATTATGCAAAGGCGAGTGTGGGAGGGTAATACGGGCTCATGACTAAAATATTTCAGGAATTACACACTTTAAAACAGATGATACTCAGTCCTAATTATAGGATTACTAGCAGGCCTTTCTCCTGACAAATACACGGTTGAAAGGGTATATTTTTTTCATTTTTTAAAGACGGCGAATCGATAAATCATCAATGATACGCCCTCTGCCTGAAGGGCTAACGCGCGTGGGGGTCGCATGCCCGACTCACTGTGAGGCCTCCTAAGGAGACTCCAAGGCGCCTACGGACTAAAACCCATAAACCGTCTCTCTCTCACTGTTGGCCCTGCGTGCCTTAACAGCTAAGAGTGCTACGGAGTGAAGGCACTCGTTCGCCGCGTTTATGAGCCTCGTCATGAGCTGGTCATCGGTGTCGTGCAGGACACTTCTGTGGCGATGCCTCTTCCAGAAGGGCAGAAGGGTACGTTATTCTTATGTACTTATAACAGTAGACCAGATGTATCGCTACAATAGCTGTCAAAGGTTGGCGGCCGAGTTTTCTAGCGCAGCAAATAAGTCCCTAACACTATGCCGGCTCGACTAGATGCTTTTTCACGCTTGAAGAACTCCAAATTAATAGGAAAGTGGAAACACAAGAGGCTGGAAGAGCATTCCACATCTTTATTGCGCGACAGATCATTGAGTCCCTAATTTATACGTACGCGAAGGGATGGTGACTATTATGGTATGTGGGTGTGTATTTCTCATTGGCCAGCACCGCTCGTAGGTATATACATACAGCATATAGCATAAAATATTTCATTTATTAAACTATGTAAATTATGACTTCTCTAAAGTAGAATAAAAGACAAAATGGGTCTCCGATTCTTTTTCGGGAAACCCCAAAGGATTTTTTGTTCCCAAAACGACACCGGCTGCAAAAAATTCGGGACAAAAACAAAAAAATAACATTTGGCGCGACTCTAGAAGGGCAATAAATCAAAGTCTATTTATTTAGTTTCAAGACTTATTAACTACTCTTATAGATGATTATTCTTATTCTTGGAGATGGACCTTTCAGATATTAATGGAAAATTTGGCCTACACTCATCAGACGGGTTGGCGAGCGTCTGATGTAATTTTTAATGGCAAGTTATTAACGATTTCACAAGTTGGTGTTAGTGAAACCGGGACCGACGGCTTAACGTGCCCTCCGAGGCACGGCAACGGTGGTTTGTAAATATATGTAAATTTGCTTTCTGACCAAAGGGGTACTGTCTTGATGATACTATATTGTACTTTCTATTATTTCTGCCTTTGTTGTGTAAAGCTTGTAAATGTGAAAGCAGCTTTGTCATTATGCGTGAATGTATGATCATCGGATGTGTCTATTCACTGCTGGGTGTAGGCCTCCCTCATCTTACCCCCACCAGCGACCTTATTTAGGTCATCTATACATCTGGAGGAGGGTCGTTCTGAACATGGTCTACACTATAGCACCCGCTTACCCCATTGGTTCTGCAGCTGATCTGATGATGTACGTAAGAAAAATTTATTTCTTATTGGTACATGCCGGAATTTAAACTGACCTTAGTAGGATTTTAAGGAAAGCGTTCTGACAACCGTGCCACGACCGGTCTTACCAAATAAATTCAATTAATTATTATGTCACGACGAGGAATTGAAATCGTTACCTATGCGTCAAAATCTACGGCCTTAACCGCTAGACCATGGACGCAGATCAGAAACCACGCATTCTTATTTGAGTGTTAAGTAAAGTAAAGTATTATCACGACCGTTTCCCTTCCGATGTGGTCAGAAACCACGCTTATGAATAATAGGATTCACGTTTAGCCAACTTTACTATAGACAAGTGGCAAGATCGTCGATGTCTCCAGCGTACCAAACTCGAGAAATGTCACAAATAAATTAAATATTAATTAAATTTATTTATTTAAATTAATAAATATTATTGTGTCCCGGCCAGGAATCGAACCCGGTGCCTTTGAGTCTAAATCCACGGACTTAACCGCTAGACCACGGAGGCAGTTATTTGAGTGGCAGGTTCAAATTTGGCCAACTTTATATTTATCATGCCAATTTTCAGACTTGAGAAATGTATATGTATTCAAAGACTAATGACAAAGACAGGTAACAAGACAACAAGAATAAATCAATGGAGTGGAAGCAAATGACCGCCTTCGTGGTCTAGTGGTAACAAACGTTGCCGTGAACTCGGGAGGTAGTGTGTTCGATTCCCACCGGGGGCAAGTTGTACATTGTATAATTTGTCTCGGTCTGGGTGTTTATATGTATAATATGTATATATGTACAAAAAAAAAGTATAATATGTAGTTTATCAACCATCAAGCCTCGTAGCTTACCACGGAAATTAGATGGCGCTGTGTGACCTGTCTGGAAATATTTATTTATTTATTTATATTATTTATAATTAAAATTATACTCGCCACCAGAATATTTCTCACTGTGAACAATAAATTAAATAAATCTTCATGTTCTCGACCAGGAAAAGTACCCGGTAACCCTGCGTTTAAATCCTAGGTTAACGACACTTTTAATAATTATTAAGTAACAATCTGGAAAGAGGCATTTTTTTTTTACTAAAAACGATTGTATTCTTATTAAAAAAATGTATGCCCAGGTTTATGAAACAAATACTCAAATAGGTTAATCTGATTTACTTTTCTTTATTCAAGCTCGTAGAAGGAGTCGGAATCCTAAAGGAAGCCAATGAATAGGAACAAAAAGCATATTTACATTCTCCCTGACAGTTATTTGCCCAGGAAGTTGACAACCTGCTTTTATTACTCAAAGAAGTGTGGAAACACAAGCTAAGAGAGCATTTCTTAGGTGTACGGCGGATGTTATAGTATATATGTATTCTAATTGAAGTAATATACAAACAGTTTATAAAAGAATTACAATATAAATAAAACCTAATAAAAATAAACTATAAGTAAAAAATGTCCTCAGAGGCGACCCTTCAGTGATAGTCCCAAGAAGACTGGCAACATTTCCCCTCTGTATAGCTAAGCTAATACGTTGGCAGAAATAATTGCCAGCTTTCCTGTCTCCAGACTTCTCCGTTAGCCGTTTGGACAACTCCTTGGCCAGACGCTTGGCTGAGTCAGGGCCCAACGTCTCGACCCCAAACGGCGCAAATTCTCAACCAGAAGAAGTATCTTTTGCTTTAACAAAAATTCTACAATTGATCCTTAATTAAAAAATAATAATAGGTATTTATTTAACGATAGGTTTAAAATATTTAACATCTACAGGTGTTCCTTAATTTAGAAAAAAAAAAAATCTACATTATTCCATAATTAAAAATAAATAAATACGTACTTAATTAATGATAGGTTTAAAAGATTAAATTAGAATCCCAATGAAGATGTGAATTTAATCACAGCACGTAGGTTCACAAAGCTAGTCTACCGCTAACAGAATTAGGCGCGGTCGACGGCTCTCCTTTGTAGATCGACGCTGAACTTGGAAGAATCAACTTGGCATTTCAAGAACATCAACATACGAGTATCATCTACAACGCTCTATCTATATTGCTATGGGAAATTATAAAGCTGTTTATTTTTACTAAACAAACCTTTTTCAGCTAGGCGCTTACAACTTCAGCAAAGAAGCCGACAGACGCATTCAGCTAGTAGCATTGGGAAACACTTCGACACATCCTCTCATCGTGCATCGTCTATACCACAATGTTTGAAGACTTTTTTGAAGAGTCTTTAACAAGTCGATCGTTCATTCAAGCTCGCCCTGCGAACTATGGAGAGAGCTATGCTTGGGCCGAACACATCAGCCACAGAACCGACGACCGATATTTGACATCATTGGATTGTGCGAGAGAGAAGGAAGCACAAACGTTAAACCATTCTAAACACAGAGTTAAAAAAACATTAAGTAAAGTATCATCACGACATTTGTTGTTGTTGTTGCGTAATATAATTAAGCTTTTAAAATAGAAACCACACGAATTTAAAAGGACAATAAAGACAATGTTTCTTCCACACGAAGATTTTGACGAATGCGGAGAAAATACTTTTGTCTTGTAAATGTTTAATGAGGTTGTACATCTTACTAGAGTCGTGTATAGCAATATCCTTGAGTGTTCCAGCAATGTCACGTTCTTTCTAAAATATTACTTTCTTTCACTTCTGAATATTGGTAAATATAATTTACTCGTAATACAAAAAAATACAAAGAGGTTAAACATAACATAGAGCGTCGCGTTCATTTTCACATTACACTTTGTTCTTCTCTCGTTGACTCTAAAAACGAAAAGACGACAAATTTCTAAGCATTTCATGGATTCAGAGTGCGGGTACCGGGTCCATCGTGCGTGGGTAAGAGATGAGAAGAATGGTGTCTCGGGCTTGCGACCGACAAAAGAAAGCATACATACATACATATCTTCACGCCAGATCCCTTGCGGGATAGGCAGAGACAATTGAGCGCCATTTGACACGATCACGACATACTTCTTTCGCTTCGTCGACATTCATTAACCTCTTCATACATGCCCTTTGGTTACGAAGACTTTTAAATGCACCTTCAGTCAGTGTTTTATTTATTTGATCGTGATATGTGAGTCTCGGTCTGCCAGGGCCTCTTTCACCCACAACTTTCGCATTATATATCTGGTTCGTCAATCTTTCATCGCTCATCCTTTCAACATGCCCAAACCATCGTAGCATGCCTTTCCTTATTTTTGTCCCTATGCTTTTGTTCAACCAACCCAACAAAAGAAAGCCTCCTTTTTTATTTCATTGGGGAACATGACGCTTACCATAGACCATTCTACTCCTCTCCCTACCCAACCAAATACTGTACAAGTATGATTCTATATTTACTGTAAGTAATAACTCGTCGAGCGGACTACGAAATAAGAATCTGTTATATTATCAAAGGTATATACTACAAATAGGAATAGGCACAAAAGCAGTGTTATATAGCTACTAACTAGGATAAAATAATAGAACTATCGTTTCAGACAATGACGGAAATCGTTGTTGCGTCTGATAAGTTTCATATGTAATTTTTGTATATGTAATTTTTGTAAGGTTTTAAAAAACAAAAAACGTGTTTATTACTTAAGGACATTTTATTTATTTAATTATGTTGAAGTAATATGCAAACAGCATAAAATAATTACAATATAAATTAAAACTATTTAAAAGTAAAAATTAAAATAAATATAAACTAAACCTAATAAAAATTAAACTATAAGTAAAAAATGTCCTCTAGAGACGACCCTTCAGTGATAGTCCCAAGAAGACTGGCAACATTTCCCCTCTGTATAGCTAAGCTAATACGTTGGCAGAAATAATTGCCAGCTTTCCTGTCTCCAGACTTTTCCGGTAGCCATTTGGACAACTCCTTGGCCAGACGCTTGGCTGAGTGTCCCCATGGGCCCATCGCCTCGACCCCAAACGGCGTAAATTCGTAACCTGTACTGAGGTTGGCGTATTATTTGCGCAGCTTGAGGTTCTCAGCAGAAACCGCCGCACTTCCCGCGCTTGACGATGTCGCCTGGATGTGTGACGGGCCTAATGTGTCTACACATGACGCATCCCACACCAGGGACCTGCCAAGTTTTTTATTTTAAATAAGTTATATATGGATAGATGACTGATGCCGTAAAACAAATAGGATGGATATGGATACGATCTTGCATATAGGAAGTGATTAATTCTCGTTCATTCAGCTCAAACCATTCATGCCCTTTTACCGCTTGTAGACATGTGTTTGCATAAATAGACTTAACAGCGTCGGTCATCGTCTAATTAAAAAGAGCATCAGAGTAAGCGCCATGACTTTATAAGGGCCGTGTTTTACCGCCGACGACTAGCGAGTTAAGCTAGAGTCCACAACAAATACAAAATTGAATAAATAATTTATTAATCATTATACCTTAAGAAGTATTTTTAAGCTGTGGTGGCTCATTTGTAAGAACGCTTTTATTATAATCCAATAAAGGTTGATTCGAACCCTGTTATGAACCAATGAGAAAAACACGCACATTTGTCGTATATTTACAACACCGCTGTTCCCCTGCCTCGGAAGGCTAGTTATGTCGTCGATTGCGGTTCCACTAATACCAAATTGTGCAATCCTTACTCCAGCATTGGAGGTCTAGGACTCTGTGTTCTGGGGGCTGTGCTGATGATGCTACCATATATACACTGAGAAAAACAGACCTAGGTTTTTTAATATGAATTCAGCACCCGCTAGGCGAATACCTCTTAAAAACGACTAGACGCCCAAACCAATGATTAATCTGTATTACTTTCTTGTTATAGAAGATTTGTGATATTTTTATACCTCGTAGTAGCGTGATAGTAATGACACAAGTTAGTTTAATGGCGTTAAAAAAATAATTAATCGATTAACCAACGCCATCCATTTCTCTGTGTATTTAATTAAACTTTATTGCAGCAAAAAGCTTATAATAATAATAAATTATTTATTGTACAAAACCAGCAGGTACATAGGCGAGCTTAATGCCGTAAATGCATTTTCTACCAACTAACCTTTGTGATTGAGATATGTAATAAGCGGGTGCCTCAAGACATTTTATTCTAGCCAATCTTAGGAACTATATCTTTCAAGTTACTAACATTAAAAACCATTGCACGATGCTTCTAGATTCACACCACGCCATATCTAATATACACTAGTAGGCCAGAAAACCGCTTCTTTTTAAGGAGTCAGTTCACATTTAGCCAACTTTACTATAGGCATATCATGACAAGTGACAAGCTCGTCGATGTGTCTAGTGTAGGCCAAAAATGCCACAAATTAGTGAAATAGTTTGTGAATAAAACCCAGCAAGGCTTAAATCTAAGACCTTAATCGCTTGAGCAAAGAGGCAGTCTAAAAATATTGCTAGAAAGAGAAAATAACTGATCGCTTAGCATCCTAGTCGGTAGTGGAACAAGAACGTAACCATAAACCAGAGCGGATGTGCGTCATATTGTGAGTGTTCAACTCTTTAATGCAGGCAGGGATTATTATTAGTTATATTATACAATATGGCATTATACAGGGACTACGGATGGAGGAAAAGCTTTGCAATGTTTATCTTAAATTAGGATTAAGTTTTATTCAATTATTTACTACACAAATAGTTAATGACGATAATGAAGTTAGTCGTTATTAAAAAAGTAAAATTAAAGTATCATCACAGACGTATCCCTTGCTGTCAGAACCACACTTTTTTTAAGAAGAAGTGGCAAGTTCGTCGATGTATATACAAGACTCAAGAAATACCAAAAATCAATTTAATAATATATTGTGTCCCGACCAGGAATCAAACCCTGTACCTCGGCGTCTAAATTTACGGTTTAACCGTTAGACCAAGGAATTATTAAAATAATATTAATATTAAAACATCGACGAGTTTGCCACTTGTCATGATTGACCTATAGTAAAGTTGGCTAAATGTGAATCCGCTTATAAGCGTGGTTTCTGACCACCCCGAAAGGGAAACGGTCGTGATGATACCTCTTCTTCATATTAAAACATTAACAGTAGCCAAATTCTGATTATTTAACCACAAACGTTAAATTAATAATTTAACGAATTAGATATTTTAACAATTTGCCTACTAAGATCAGGCAAGATAAGACCAGATAAAATGGTCTATTCGCATTTTCTATCCAAATAAAGTTAAGTATACGAGTAGGTATATATAAGTATGTATTACGTAGTATATTATATTTGTACATGTAGTTATTAAATATTATTTTCCTTTTTTTTGCACCTACTCTTTAGTAGTGTTGTTTAAAATTGTCCCAATGGTTGGCTATGATAAAATGTCTTGCGGCATTAAAGCCCGCCTTTGTCTTTATGCGATAAAGTATTTTAAAAAACAAACTGACAGTAGTAAAGAAAGAAATCCATTATTTTGACAATATAATGTTTGCGGATAAATAAACAGAATAAGACCACAGAATAAGGCGTAAAACAATGTTTCAATATCAAAGCAATTTCTTTCCTACAAGAAGCACAAGTCATTGACTGCAATAAATCTGTCTACTTCACCTCATTCGAAAGCGGGATGTCGCCTAAAAGATACCTATTAAACAAACTTTTTCCATCGGAATAAACCGCCATAATATTTGATAGACAATCGGGGACGAATATTTTCCCAAATATAGAATTCGAATGGCAAATACACGCGACCAAATAGGAACTTCTGAAGAAATTGTCGTTCAGATGTGCCATGCGATTGAGCAGTAATAAGCTGAAAACAATAAAGGCGGGAAACAACAAAAGATAGACGATGATGGCTGTTTTTTATGGAATCTAGCTGTTTATCTCGGATTTAGTAGTAGACAGTCCTTCGTAGTCTAGCGGTTAAGTCCGTGGATTTAGACTCGGAGGTAACGGGTTCGATTCCTAGTCCTGACACAATAATGTATTTGTGGTATTTCTCTAATTGGTACGCTAGAGGCATCGACGAGCTTGCCAGATAATGTAATGATGGGCCTTATAGTAAAGTTGGCTAAATTTTAATTCGCTACTTTAAAAAAAAAGCGAGGGTCCGACCACCTTGTACATCGCGACGTACCTTGAAACCTACTTCAAGCACGTTTCTACTATTTTCGGCTAATATCTATATTATTAAACGTTGTATTTTTTAATAATACCAAATTAGTTAAATATATTTTAACAATTTATTAGGATCGCCAACAGTGACAGCAACAAAACATACATTGATGTTTACTTACAACTAAGACAGAAAACAGATGCTGCACCAATTACGGGCAACCACCACATTCTATTACAGTATCCATTAATTGGGCCTTTGAGTAGCCAAAATAAAAACACAATACAATTACAACAATAACTAAGTAAATCTAAGCAAAAATTACAACACAATACAACATGATGCAATCAAAATCAAGCTACACAATTACAAGGATCAAATTTGGTTAAACAGCAGTTCAGTTTACAGTCCCAGCCAGGATCCGCTGCAGTGACAATACATTGCGCTTAAAACATGCAAATTATTAGCAAATATGTCTAGACTGACATTCTTATTTTTTCGTGAAAATTTGTTGTATTGACGACATGTACATTTAGTTCAAGAACACACTTGAACAATTTGTCAAACTTATTCAAATCATGTGAATATACATAATATAAAAGAGACAGACTTATTTTATCCGTAGTCTTTCCTTTCTTGGGAATAACAATCGTGATAGTAATTAGAAAAGTTAATTTGACGGCATTATATTAGTAAAGACTAATCTTATCGGGCGTCTTAAAATTTATAGTTCACCGACAGTTGTTATTTACATCAAATATCCATTTTTCTTAGTATAGATCTAAGAAATGCCATACAGCAGTTATTAAAGATTCAATCGCACAAAAGATCCATAAAATCTCCCTTCTGAATGCTATGTATACGCATCTATATTGCGTATAGTAACTGCATTCAAGCAACCCTCTTCATAGAACGCTCTGCGGAATTTCTTCCCCTATCTTTGCTTAGGACTTGACTTATTGTGAGGGACCTTGTAAGTGTAGACTTACCAGAACTACAAAACGGAGGGTAGTATGAAATTTATCGATGGCGCGTGCGTATTTACGCGCTCCTTACGAGCTGTAGTATTAGGACTACAGTACACATGAACCGCACGCTATACACGCGCTATAGTCATTTGAAGCTTGCTGCATCTTGCGTAGAAAGTCTTGACATCGGTTTGAGAAGTGACAGCGTTGTTTCCGCACCGTGGATACAGTTAAGTGTGTTTTTACGCAACGAGGTCAAATATGAGTTATTTCTTCTATATGTTTTACGCCACCTAACGTCCAGTAGTAAAATTTCTAACTTGTATATATAATTTAAAAAACATATCTACTGAAGAATACATGGAGTTAATATTAACCTGCAAATCCTGCATACCAAACACCGACTGGGCTGACTATTTTCCTCGTAGAAGCTGCAGTAAACCGCCGTCAACCGTTTTCAAATGGCGCCTTACTTTTTAATTTGTGGCTGATAATATTACTCTTTAACCAATAGCGAACTTTATGTGTAAAGGGTAATACAAATAACTTTTAATATCAATTCACTTATTTATTTTCTAGAATCTAGTGCTCCCCGTGAAGTCCCAATCCAGAATGCGCGCTTATTTTCTGCCAATCGCTATCCTTCAGTTAGTTCCAGTTTTTGCCGCGTGGGATTTCGTGTTGCCAGTATTATAAAAACATTGTAGCATTTATTCGAATGAATTTGTTTGATTTACAAAACTGACGATTGTAAAAAAAAAATATGATGTTTAAATTATTATCTACCATATTTATTTTAGAATAGCTACTCGTATCATTTAGGGCTAGTGTATTTTAGATTATAACTGTGTGCAACTATAATAGCGCCATCTATTATCGACTAAAGGAACTTTTATGTCTAATGGTCTAATATAATAAATGGAGACAATTATGATTAGCGTTTTTAAGGCTTTAATTGTCTGCATCATCTATATAGTAGCACTATCTATGATGGAGAAGCAGATCAATTTTTCAATGAATTTCCGTATATATTTTATTTAAAAACTTAAAAAAGATTAGTTAATCATTATTTACTTACAAAAATAAGCTGACACGTGGTTCATTTGTCAAAGAAGCACGTTTGTAATACAATTAAATAATCAATTTAAAGTGCACGTCGAACAAGACCATAACTGTCATAAACTTATTCATTCTATACCGATTGATCTAGCTTTGATTCTGATACCGATTATTTTTTTATTATTTTTATATTTAATGTCTTTGTTTCTACGCAGGATGAAAGCAAGCTTCAAATTACTATAGCGCGTGTACGGCTTGCGGTTTATGTAGACAGTAAGCCTAAGACATTTACAAGTTTACTTCGCACTATTAAGGAAATTATTAGAGCCCTTTACTTTGGTGTGAGGTTTGTTAATATGATACGTTGTTTATGTTATGAAAGAGATATAACTACCAATAATTTTGGAGAATAGAAAAAAAAAATACGATTAGGTACTTACTATACAAATTCATATGAGCAGCCAACAAGTTTTAGATTCTCAAAATTATTTTAAATTATATATTATGCTAGACACAAGTCAAATTATTTTTTTTATTTATATTATGTTTTTCTCCTTTGTATTTACTGGTTTGTTTAGTTTTTTGTTTGTTTTTTTTCTTTTATTTATCAACATTTGTTTATTATTATTAACTGTAAAGTTTATGCAATTATAAATATGTGGTATTGCATGATCTAATGTATCTTATTATTGTTAAATGCTAAAACCTGTTCAATGCTGTTTGTTAACCCTAATAAAGAAAATAAAATAAACTAAAATAATAGTTATAAATAATACGTTTGCAACGGTCTCGCTCGCACAATACAATAATTTTAAAGATTATTCAATTCTGAGTATATTTTAGAATAAAATTACGGACATTTATAGATATAATAATCACAGATTTGTTTTAGTACAATAGAGAAAAATTGTTATAAATGTATTTACTATTTTTCTATGTCTAAAATTAGGTACAATGTAAACTCAATGTACCGCCATTCAATTTAACGACAAACTCCCTAAAGCGTCGAAATCAATTGGCTTTGATTGGTTTAGCTTGTCTTCCAATTTGTCTTTCCATTTAACGACAACTCTCTATAATGCCATTAAATGCCCGTCAGTGTCGTTATATAGAGTTTACACTGTATACATATAAAATCCTGTTATCAAACATACCACAGTGTTTGAAAACGAAAGTTTTCAACCAATGCGTTCTTCCAGTATTGTCGTACGGAGCAGAAACGTGGAAACTGGCAGTTTCACCACACCACAAGTTTAAGGTCGCTCAGCGAGCTATGGAGAGAGCTATGCTCGGTATTTCTCTGATGGATAGAGTCCGAAACGTAGACATCCGTCAGAAAACCAAAGTTACCGACATAGCCTTCAAAATTAGTAAGTTGAAGTGGCAATGGGCCGGACACGTCTGTCGCAGAACCGATACCGATGGAGTAGACGAGTTCTGGGGTGGAGACCACGTACAGGAAAACGCAAAGTAGGAAGCCCCCCCGCCAGCTGGACGGATGACCTGAAAAAGGTCGCTGGTGGGGGCTGGATGAGGGTGACAAAAGATCGTGTGAAATGGCGAGCCTTGGGGGCGGTCTACATCCAGCAGTGGAGAGACATAGGCTGGTGATGATGATGATGATGACATATAAAAGTGGTAATAAGTCTGTAATGTCCGTAATTTTATTTCCAGGAAAGTAAGACTACATTCCTCGAAGTGCACTTAGACTTAAGCAATTTAAAGATGCTGTATTGTGCGAGCGAGAGAGAAGCACAAGCGTCAAGCGCTCTTAAAAGTCAAAGTCAAAATATCTTTATTCACATACTCGTAAACCTATGACATGCATTTGTGAGACGTTATTATTTAAGTTATTTTAAGTAAATGATTCTACACCTGCTAGTGGAAGACTAAACAGCAAAGGGGTTTAATGAGCAAGCTATTAGCAGAAGACCATCAGCTTAGCATATTTCAGTGGCCTGTTAATGTTTAATCTGACTGAGAAAGGAATCTGCAAGGAAAACTATGCTATATCAATAAAACAATATTATATAAAACAATATTAGGCCTAAAAACATAATATTACATAAAATACAATCTAACAATTAAAGGTAAAACTTATTTTATTTATTTTTTATTTAAAAACTTTATTGTTTTGATAACAAAAGGCGTATGTAATGCCGATTGGCATTCTCTTACCATCAACCTTCAGGACATTGTCTCAATTATGTTAGGTTTATAAAACAAACATAAAATAAAGAATATTTAAATAATTTTGATATTAATGTAAATTACGTACTTATAACTAAATAAATAAATACATCATTTTAATACTTAAACTAAATAATAATAATACATACACTACATAAATAATACATATACAATACATTACATAAACTACTTAAACGTATATACATAAACAGAAAACTTTATTAATAATAATTATTAAGATTTTTTTATTATACAACTACATTACAATAATAAATACACTTTTGTTGGGTGCCTGACGGATACTAAGAGGTAGGCTGTTCCATAATGTCACAGCTACGACTGAGAAGGAATTTGAAATGCTTAGAAAAAAACTTATGATTAAAATATGAAAAAATTACACACAACATTAACTCTTATATCAGGAACGGGTTCAAGACTCAGCTTTACGCAGTGCAAAAGTTGGTGCAAGAGGAGATCCAGCAAAATCTTTGCATCACTTACTGAAAGAATTGGGCCTAAGCAGGTCTGCCGTCAATACATTTATGGAACGAGCTTCCAAGACGACATTAACGGAATCATACAGTATTTGGTTGGGTAGGGAGAGAAGTAGAATGGTGGATGGTGAGCGTATTATCGCGCAATAGAAAAAAAAAAGGAGGCCTCCTTTTCTTAAACCAGCCTATTGTCGGTCGCAAGCCCGAGACACCATTCTTCTCATCTTTTACCCACACACGATGGAACCGGCACCCGCACGGTGAATCCATGGAATGCTTAGAAATTTGTCTTCTTCTTTCTCCCTCGCTAACCTGTCCAAGCGTGGCGTGTGTAGGCCAAATTCTTCCGAAAATTCCATCTTTGGAGATCAGTGGAGGTCTAGGACTCTAGGGGTTGTAATGTGATGCGATTAACTTTTTATTATATTAAACCTATTTATTTATGAACAAACTTCTGTACGTTGATAGAATATGTAATGTACAATAGGTAAGGATTTAATTGTTTTGGAATCGAATCACGTTTAAGAAGTATAGTGGTAGTCACGAAGCTTTGCCGGCACGACATGATAGCCGATGCAGTCTGTTTCGTGCTTTTAATGTTAAAATGATCCTATCTGTAAAATTAAAATTTATTTCAAGGAATATTAAAAGAAACTATTCATAGCTAATGCTACAAAAACCAACTACTTTTTCGCAAAAATTGTATATACAAATTACTCAGGTATTATTATTATGTAATGTGTATTCTTAAAGAATCTCGGTATTTAACCGGTTAATCTAATGATGTTCACGGGCCTCGGCCAAGTGAGCATCATGCTTCTTTAACTCCAAACTTCCTAACTATACGGCAAGTATTGAGGATTGTAGCTTTTTGCAATTGTCTGTATGTGTGCTGGTCTACATTAATAGTTTTGAGGTTGTCCTGTAATGTTTTGGGTATTACTCCGGTCGTGGATACTAATATGGGTACAGTTGTTACTTTTTCTAATTTGAGTTGGGATTTAAGCTCTATTGCAAGGTCTCTATATTTAGTATTTTTTATTATTATTATTATTAAATTCTTTATTTTACGAAAAAATTGTACAAAGGCGAAGATTAATGTCTACAAGGCATTTTCTAATATCTAACCTTTGAGAGAGTATGAGATGAAGGGTAAAGAAGTACATTTAAAAGTATCATCACGACCGTTTCCCTTTCGGGGTGGTCAGAAACCACGCTTATAAATAAGCGGATTCACATTTAGCCAACTGTACTATAGGCCAATCATGACAAGTGGCAAGCTCGTCGATGTCTCCAGCGTACCAAACTCGAGAAATATCACAAATAAATTAAATATTAATTAAATGTATTTATATACATTAAGTAATAAATATTTTTTGTGTCCCAGGAATCGACCCGGTACCTCCGAGTCTTAAATCCACTGATTTGACTAGACGACGGAGGCAGTTAGCAGAAGTACATTTAATTTAAATTAAAAAGTTAACAAGGCTTCATAAATGGATATTTGATGTAATGCGATTCGGATAGTGGTCGACACCAGTGTCTAAAACTCTGGAATTACAGCAGCTTCGCCGTCACCGGATTTAATGCCGCCGGACATTCTATGACAGTCAAACCTTCGGCTTCGAGACAACAAAAAAAATCAAACAATGAAAGGTAGGTGCAACTACAGGCTTAATTAGATAATAATAAAATTGTTTATATATAAATAAATAATATTTACATATCTACACACTAGTACTACATATTTATTTATTTTAAAACTTTATTGCACTATGTACAAAGGCGGACTTAATTTTCTACTTTAGGAGATTTAGACAGTATAGATGGTAGGTGCAATATTAAGTAAGTCTTGATATATATTGATATATTTATATATATATATTATTATTTAAATAAATATGTAATACTATCTATAATCATTATCACGACCGTTTCCCTTTCAGGGCGGTCAGAAACCACGCTTATAAAGAAGCGGATTCACATTTAGCCAACTTTACTATAGGCCAATAATGACAAGTGGCAAGCTCGTCGATGTCTCTAGCGTACCAAACTAAGGAAACATATGTATTTATTGGACTAAAAAGTATAAATAATTAAAACTACTTAAAAGTAAAAATAAAATTATTATTTATTATTTATTTAAATTAATAAATACCACACCACAGGAATCGAACCCGGTACTACACTACTACTATCTATAACCATATCTAATACAAGTACTATAATTCTGTGGTGTCGAGGAAAAAGGGGATAAGTACAAAACTTGGACTTTTCACTAGAGGCAAATTAAGAAAACAACTCATTTTTATAATTATAAAATTGTAATTTACGTAAGGTTCAATTTCATTAGTCGTATACTTTAGGTACGAGTCCACTCATCTCACTATGCATAACTGAATTATTGGCGGTAAAAGCGCAATACTGAAACAACTCGATTGAACTCTTTTTACTTATTTATACATTTTAATGTATAAATACATTTTAAGTTATAATACGACTAACCCCTTTATGTACGTAGGGGTGTAAAATAAACTGTACAGTTTATAGACTCGTCTCCTTATTGCATTGACGCATATGAATGTTTTGAACCAATAGGTGCAAAAATCAAATTTTTAAATTTTTCACTCATCTCCTTTTTCCTTGACACCACAGAATTAACAACGGTAGAAACTTATTAAGTATATTACGATTTTATGACGGATTTTTACGGGTAACTGATTGAATACGTAGCTGGACAAAAATATATGTGTAAAGGATAGACAGTTACAGACAGATAAGCTCGGAAAAATTGTTAGTAGGTACTCGTAATGTTGGATATATAATTAATCTAAATTTTCGTACGTGATAATACCTTCATATATTTTCTCAGTGTTATTATACCTAGTCATTTTAATTGTCACATATAGAGCAATTTAAATAATGTCTTTTTAATGACCCGCTCGAATTTATATTCACGGCTAGAAGCGTGAATAGAGTTCAAATAGCGCTAGATCATGTGCGATAAAGTACCCTGGGTGGATAATGAGACCATTCATAATCAGGTTCCCTTTGAGCAAAACCGTATAGACTAAGAGCTGATGAACCCTCTGAGTAACGGTAACGCTAAGGCCCGAAATCTGTTTAGTGATAATTCTTAGCACGCCAAGTACAGTAACATTTTTTTATTAGGATTTCTTTAAAAATCATCGTAATTTATTCATTTCGTAGTTTGTTCCATAACTATACATATATATATACATATACACATCTTCACGCCAGATCCCTTGCGGGGTAGGCAGAGACAATTGAGCGCCACTTGACACGATCACGACATACCTCTTTCGCTTCGTCGACGTTCATTAACCTCTTCATACAAGGCTTTTTAATGCACCTTCAGTCAGTGTTTTATTTATTTGATCGTGATATGTGAGTCTCGGTCTGCCAGGGCCTCTTTCACCCACAACTTTCGCCTTATATATCTGGTTCGTCAATCTTTCTTTGCTCATTCTTTCAACATGCCCGAACCATCGTAGCATGCCTTTCCTTATTTTTGTCCCTATGCTTTCTTTTATACCAACCCTTTTCCGTATTTTGACGTTACGTATGCGGTCCGCCAATGTGATGCCGCATATCCGGCGCAACGACTTCATTTCTACTGCATTAACCCTACTGTCATGCGTATTCTGACGTATCCACGACACGCTTCCATACATCAGTGTTGGTACCAACATGGCATTGTGTATGGCGAGCCGAGCTTTGTCACTGACATTTCGACATTTCTTCCATAACTAAGTTGTTAAATTTAATGCTTTCTTTTTTTATACTGAACTTGACATGTGACATCACGCCCACCTGATGGTAAGCGGCATGCGAAGTCCAAGAATGGGAGGCAACATCACGGCGAAGTTGCAGTGATTCGACAGTTTTAGACACTGTGGTGTCGTCCACTATCCGAATTGCCCGTCTTTGCAGGACACTGAGAGCATATGTAAGATATCTAATATTATGGAGCATTCCGTCCAGTCCCGCCCAGGAATTTAACTCTAAATCCACGGACTTAACAGCTAGACCACGAAGGCATTTATCGTTTTCCATAATTATTTACATTGTAGCACATTATAAAACAAAATAACACAACTTTTGACTAACAATATCCACAGTAAAGTAATTTACAAAAAAAATACTTACAAATAATAATTACTCTGAGTAACCATTATTGACTGTACGTCATAAGACAATATATTGTTGAAAGTGTAAAATGGGTCTTAATGCACCAAGATTTAGGGTTAATAATGCCTTTGATATATTGTCTGATACAGAATATTGTTACTCGGAGGGTTCACTAGCTCTATGCTTATTATTATATCATTTTATTTTTTTAATTCAATGTGACATCGCAACCATTTATTCAGTCCTATACCTAATCAAATTATTAGGAAATAATATATATATATATTTGTAACAGATGGAACATTGTTATTTAAGTAAAGTGTATTTTCGTTTCACAATAAAAAACCACAAAAAAATAATTCTTGGAGCTAGATCATTAATACCTAAACAATCTGAATAACAATGAAAAAAAAAACACCCAACAATAAGCTGGTTCCAGTCACTATACGAGTATGCCGTCTTTTTCACAATTTGGTTGAAGGACTCCAGGTTAGGGAAACACCCAGGCTAGTATCACTTCACGGTGCGTGATGTAAAAATAGCATTATATTATTAGTAGTTATTATCCTAGCATATCTGATGGGCAAGCAGCGTTATTCAGCAAAAAAAAACAAAACCGTGCGGATTAAAGGACAAAAGTCGTTATATTAAATAAAATAATGTTATCTTCTAATCCGGTGTTAAGAAGGTATTTTAATAGGAATAAAAGATTTAGGTTTGTTTTTAAGATAAAACTTGTTGTCAAGACGGCAGGTTTTGTGGCTTTTTAGCTATAACAAAATAGGATTATAATGGATAAGTCCTTTTTAAGATTTATTTATTTAAGAAGTAGAAAACATTATTAGGCCTAAAAACATAATTATTATTACAGTGATCAATAGTTATAAAATACAACCTAATATCTTAAGGATCACACACTAAGATTTAGTAAGTAAAACTTTAACAAATATATATCTTTTATTCGAAGAAAATAAGGTACAATGATTTAAAAAAATAATAACATATTAATTAAACTAAAAACTTACATCTTAAAACATAAATTACTATTAATAAAAATAAACCTAATATAATATATATTAAATATATATAGTTTTAATATAATATATATATATATATATATAATATAATTTTAGTTATAATATATATAGTTTTCTTTATAATTAGTTTTTAGTCAATTTTATTTTAATATTTTTGTATCGAATTACCTACTTCGAATAAATAAATTATCTACAATTGTATTAAATATATATTATATATATCTTATATATATATCTTAATATATATCTTAAATTACCATCTTGAAAATTTAAATACTTATAGAATCTACGAAGCTAGTTTGGCCCTTGCTAACAATACAATCATCATCATCACAGCCACTAGAACACCAAGTTCAAAAACCCCACTGCACTGCTGGACAAAAATGTTCTAGCTAGAACATTATTCTGGAGACATTGGCGTTCTCTCACCAGGCTCCGAATAGGATAGGCGAGGGTCTGACGTAATTTCTTAACGATTTCACAAATTTTTACGGACGACTTTACATTTTTTTTACCGATCACGACATATGAGATCGCACCCACCTGACGAAAAGCTGTACGCGAGGTCAAAGAATAAGAGAAACTGACACCGGCTACAGACGGCCGACCTTACCATTATGCCAGTCTATCAAGATTGAGAAAGGGGAAACAATGGCTGGGTGCTCTCCAAAGCACTCCTCTAAGTGTGTTCTACAAGCTATACCACGGTGAGTGTTCTGAAGAGCTCCATAACCTTATCCCTCACACAGAGACCAAAACATGCATCCACATATCCTAGCCAATATCCCAACGCGTACTCATAAATTTGGACTCTTATCTGTCGCACACTGAAGATATGGAATGCTCTTCCAGCCAAGTGTGAAAAATCATCATGTTAGTGATAATTCTTTGTTAAGCCAGCATAGTGGTAGAGTCATCTCGGTCGTTAGTGGCTAGCGTCAGTTGTTACAATTCTTGACTCGGCTACAGTTTTTTTTTCCATAAATGATATGCTTACTCGTACGGTATAGTAGTTATTGTCGTTGTCAAAATAAATTTAAAAAAAATCTTTCAAACAATTTAGTCTTCAATATCTGGTATTGCGATAAACAAAGAAGATACGGTTATCAAATTCTTAAAACTGCAGTTTAAGTTAATGTTTTCTTCAACGATGATAAGACTTTATTTGTAGACAGATAAGTAAAATTTATTGCCAATAGGAAGGTTAAGACATAACGTAAAAGATATGAAAGACAGACTAATGTTATATGTACACATCGATAAGCCATAGTTAATAATAAAAAAATAGGCTGCGAACCAATAAGTAAAACAAAATTAATAAAAACCGGAAGGGATACGGTCGTGATGATACTTTACTTATTGAAAAATAAATATTAAATAACCTTATTACAATTAACCACGTTCCCATATGATATATACTTACATATATCCCTATCCTTTTATTTTATATATTGTAAAAAAAAAAATTTAATAAATAATATACATAATATATATTCGTGTATATAATAATAAACTAATGTGCTATCTTATGGAAAAAAAATGGCGTTAGTTTTTAAAGTTACATGATCCGCGGAATGGGATACGGATAGGTTTTGGGGGACTGTTATCCCTGGTTGATCATTAGTAAATAAAATATGAATCACATTCTACAATTTTCATTTCACTAGAAACATAATAAATACCCTCAAAACCACAATAAATAAATTGGTCCTTCGAGCCGGATCATTAATACCTAAGCAATCCGAATAATAATGGGAGCTTTCACAAACAAATAAACACTCAAATAATAAGCTGGTGCTAGTCATAATTACAAGTCGGATTTTATTACTCTTTTGTTTGTGTTTGCTCCGACCTTTCATTACTTCTTTGAATTTGTAGAAGAAAAAGAATTCTAAAATAGTGAACACATTATTTGCAGTTTTACACTTTCCAATGTTCTAGTAGCCATATTAGCATTGTCACGGCCGTTTCCCTTCCGGGGTTGTCAGAAACAACGCTTATAAAGAAGCGTACATTTAGCCAACTTTACTATAGGCCAATCATAACAAGTGGCAAGCTCGTCGATGTCTCTAGCATACCAAACCCGGAAAACATCGCAAATAAATTAAATATTAATTAAATTTATTAGTTTAAATTGAAATGAATAAATATGATTGTGTCCCGACCAGGAATCGAACCCGGTACCTCCGAGACTAAATCCGCGGACTTAACTCTAGACCTCGGAGGCAGTCAAAGTAGTCATATTAACTGTATAATTATTAAAATACTGGGTTCCTTTTTTCCATCATAATCGGGCTACTGCAATAAAAAAAAACACTAATAAGCAGTGGATTGGTTGAACGACTGTAAATTAAGCGTGTGTTTGTGTGTCAGTGCCCTATGCCCTCCACTGCCTCTGTGTTTCCACTTTCCTACAACCTGGAGTCCTTCAAGCGAAGTATGAAAAAGCTTCTAGTCAAGCCGGCATAGTGTTAGGGACTGATATCAGTCATGAGTGTCCGATTCCTGTTGCAGATTCACGGACGTGATGGTAATTGCGCGCAATATTTCGTGCTAGTATAAAAAAGTGAGTTTTTCTACAATTTAAGTACTTATTGGCAGTATCCTTTCGTTATATAATATACTGATTAGTACTGATTAGTATATAGTATATAAGATTTAGTATTTTAGTTTTATTTATTTTGTTTTTTCAGAGACCTAAATGCTTCTATTATATTTAGCACCTGCCTCACATAACAAATGCTCTAAATTATCCCTAAGGTAAGAATAATAATAACTAGTAAGAATGCCTAGCGGCATTAGGTCCGCCTATGTACCCAGTGCATAAAGTTTTGAAATAAATAAATAAATATAACTTCTTTAATACCACATCTCTAGAGCGTTAATACGTATATCCTCTATCGCGTATAGTCCACGTCGCTGCATCATACAGAAAAATACAAGCTGCGACCAGCCAATTTTTAGTAGCTTTCGTAATGTTTCGGTTCCTTCCATATTTTCTTCAGTTTGTCCATAGAAGATCTCGACACTGCAATTCGACGTTTGATTTCCTCCACTCAACCACTGCTATTCGATATTAATGCTCCCAGATAAATGTAAGAGTAGTTGTTATCTTCGCCCTGAGGCGGACCGCTCCGGGGTGATCCCCATTCAGCGTGCGTTAATCACGGCGGGCAACAACCCGCCGGTTGCTTGTTTTACCTCGGCGGCGAGAGCCGCTGGGGAGGGGGCCACTGATGGATCTGTGGCACCTGTAGGACAGTTCATGTTGGGAACTCTATATAGTTTTGCCAGTCTGTGCTGGTTACGCCTCGGCCCCCAAGATCTCACGGGGCAGGCGACGACCCTCCGGTGGCCGTGCGTGGAGAGGTGCGATGCCCCGAAGATGGTCGAAGCGGCTGTGGTCGGCTCGATCGAACATGGATTTTGAGAGCCTGGCCACGAACTGCTCGATGGCGAAATGTAAGATTAGCTAGTTATTGTTGGCGCGGTCTACAATTATTAAATTTGGCTATAAAAGTATCTACGTTTAAACCTTATCCTAGGTAGATATTGTTGTTTCGTAACAATACTAACTAATCTATTAGATATATGTTTATTAATATTATCATCGATAGTGAGTTTATTATTTAGGTTAAAATAGTAAAGGTAGGTATGAAAGAAAACATAGGGACAAAAATTAGAAAGGGCGTGCTCTGATGGTTTAAGCATGTTGAAAGGATGAGCGAAGAGAGATTGACGAACCAGATATATGCGAAAGTTGTGGGTAAAAGAGGGCCTGGCAGACCACGATCAGCCACTTGTCATGATGACCTACAGTAAAGTTGGCTTAATAGGTATCCGCAACTTAAAATAAAAACGATGTTTTTGACTTCCCCGTAAGGGGTACGGTCGTGATTGTACTTCACTAGGTACTGGTAAAATGTATTGTTTTTATGGATAATTAAAGAATTGGTGCCGAGTCAAAACTTAAAATTGGTGTGCTGCGGGCCTAAGGTTACGAAAAGGGTAAAAGATAAAAGTTCATACAATAGCAGGTCAAAAAGAAAAAATAACTGTAGGCCAACGAGATGAAATAGAGATAGAACGGACACTGGTTACTATTTTTATATAAAATATTTGTTACTTTATTTTTTATTAATTAAACTTTTTTTATATTTTTTATTTATTAATAAAACATTACATGGCTTAACAGTAAAGTCCAATTTACCATGCAGTCAATCTTTTAATTAATACATACATTTTCATTAATTATGGATTGTCAATATGCCTATATTTTTTTAAAATTTTCTATACAAATAATAGTATTTATAAAGCTTTCAAGTTATCAATAGTGATGTACAGTATTAAATTAAAATAAAAAGAAAGAAAAAACAAAGAAATAATAACTTTCTCGGGGTTCTCTTGCTAAATTAGAACAACTGCACTTTCGCAGCACGCAAGTTGGGTTATTGTCCATAAAATAACAAAATAATACAATCACTTTGAAAGTGCACGTCAAACACGACCATAACAGACAATGCTCTGTTATATAGACTACTCGTAATTAATTTTGTGACGATTGACCTAGCTTTGATTCTCATACAGTTTTGCTTCTTGCCCCGTCTTGTTATAGTTAATGTCTTTGCTGTAGGTACGGTATTAGAAACGTGTTAAATTCCTACTTATCTACATCTACCACTCGACCGAACCAACGCAATAATAGTAAAAAACCTCGACGCCGGGCTCCCACCGATGGCAGTCAAAGTGCTGTCTTCGTTCCTGGAGGGGAGACGTTTCTTTGTCCAGGTAGACGAGGCCTCCTCGGCGGAGAAACCCATCGCGGCTGGTGTCCCGCAAGGCAGCTGCCTGTCGCCGGCACTATACGCCACCTACACCGACGACATCCCCACGCTGGATGGTCACCTGCGTAGGGGAGAGAAGGATGTCGTCCTGGCGCTATACGCCGACGACAGCGCCTTCTTCACTTCGGCGGGCAAGGCTGCTAACGCTGCAGCCAAAATGCAGAAACTGCTGGACCTGCTCCCACCATGGCTGGACAGGTGGAGGATGTCGGCGAACGTCGCGAAGACGGCCGCGATCCTCACCACCCGCCGTGCCCAACCGGAGCCGCTGACGTTCCGCGGCCAGCGGGTGAGCTGGGCGGATACCGTGACATACCTGGGATGTGTCATCGACCGCATGCTGCGCATGGGCCCTATGGCGACCCATGTCGTCAACAGGTCGAAGGCAGCAAGGGCCCAGCTGCGGCCTCTGCTGCACTCCTCCTTACCATCCCGGGTAAAGGTCAATATATACAAGACCTTTATCCGCTCACGCCTCACCTACGCCGCTCCGGCATGGCTCCACCTGCTTTCAGCATCCAATAAGACCAAGATGCAGGCCCAGCAGAACCTCTGTCTGCGCGCGGCAGTCGGCGCACCGTGGTTCGTGCGCAACACCAATATCCACGAGGACCTGAAGATGGAAACCATCGAACAATTCGTGGCCAGGCTCGCCAAACGGATGTTTGACGGAGCCGACCGCAGCCGGCACGTCCATCTTCAGGGCATCGCACCGCTCCACGCACGGCCACCGGAAGGCCGCCGCCTGCCCCGGGAGACCCTGGGGCCCCCCCCGCCGAGGTGAAGAAGAAGACGACCAGACAGGGCCCACAACCTTGAGGCCCACTCCCGGTCGCTAACCAGACCGGGAGCACACCACGAAGAGCGTCTCCGACCACCCTCAGGTCGGAGGCTGAAGATGATGACCTCACAGGGGCCACACTACGCCCCGTGGTCCCTCCCCCGCCCGCTTCCAGGCCGGGGGCGAAGAGTATCCCCGACCGCCCTGAGGTCGGGGATTGAAGAAGACGACATCATAGGGGTCACATTACGCCTCGTGACCCCTCCCCCGCCCGCTTCCAGGCCGGGGGCGAAGACCTAGCGTTCCCGACCACCCTAAGGTCGGGAACTGAAGAAGACGACACAGGGGCCGCACCCTTCTCGCGGCCCCTCCCCCGGCCGCTTCCAGGTCGGGGGCACTACCAACCTCGCCACCAGGGACCCCCCCTCACGGGTCCCCTCCCCTGCCAGCACAATCAGGGGAGAAAACAGATACCGGTGGGCCGTCGCCCGCCGAGTTCCAGCCGGCTTACGGGGTCACCCCCAAAGCCCACCGCGCGCTTTGCGCGCGAGGAGAATCACCACCTATCATTGCTCAAAGATGTTAAAAGATGCTTTGTTTTGCCACTTCAGTATCGGCAGATGTGAACACGAATGATATCCCACCACCTGGCGTTTCCTTTGTTAAGTTCACAACGCATTCGAATTTTTGAGTTATTGTCATTTGGCCCAATTGCTAACTGGACCCATGGGTCCACTTAACGACCCACTAATTCCGTAGGTATTGGACACTAACAGTCGATTTAATTCACGACAAAAAATACATATTTTATGTTATATATGGCTGAACTCATTTATGATTAATGACGACTATGTTACTTAGTCACCTTTACTTCTGTCACTAAATTAAAATTACGATCTTTGTTTGTCATTCATTTGTGTTGCTAATTCTGTTGAAATTATGTTTTTTCTTTCTTAAAAAGTGTTTGTTCTATGTTTTAAAATTTCTTAACATATGGCTGAGTGACCTGTAGCCCTATTTTGTTACTTAAGCGCAAAGGTTATATGGAATCGTTAACTATATATATATATCCCGCTATTAAAGTTGTTATTTTCGCGGCCGCTGTCAAGGTCGAGCGCTTATAGAGTTGAGAATTGAATAATATTTTGTAATTATGACGCAACCTTCGACGTAAATATCGAAATCCACTAATAACGTTTGCGACTAAGTAACGAAAAGGTGCTGGGCTTGGTGATTTAGTTTAATTACAGGTGCCGGCCCAGGGCGATTAACTTTGTTTTAATCTGCACTGTTTTTAAGTGTTATATGTTAAGTAAGTGTATTTTTTTACGCCAATAAACGTTATTATTATTAGTAGGTGTGTAACTGGACTCATTTTATCTTATAGTTCATAAAATATACCTTGAGCTCTGTGGCATCCGTCAGCTTTAATTGAATTTATTTAATCTTTATGAAAAACATTCTAACAGCTAATATATTTAAATTAAACAGATAAAGTGATACAGTTAAAAACCCAAAATAGATTTTCGAATATAAAATAAGTTATTTTCGGTATAAAGGTCGGTTCAAACTCCAGTATTGTACCAATGCGAAATACAGTTTTCCTACGTACATTGTCATAGATTTACAATACCACCGTTTTCTTGCCTCGGAGAGTACGTTAAGCAGTCGGTCTCTGTTTCATTAATACTTGTGGAATCATTCAATCATCATAGAGCCCATCTCCAACAGTGGTGTTTTTGTGGTGTTCTAAGGGTTGTGATTGTAATGATGACATAACATAATTATAAAAGGAATACCTAAGATAATAATAATAATAATAATAAAATTCTTTATTGCACACAAAATATAAAATATAAAAACATGTACATAGGCGAGCTTAATACCATAAAGGTATTTTCTACCAGCTAACCTTTGGGAGAGTGAGAGAAGAATATTATGGGTGCAGAGTAAGAAAAATTAAGCAAAAAGATCAAAATATTATAACAAGTAAAATCAATAAATATATATATGGGTACGTAGGTAAGTATATGGTTTAAACATCTAAGAGGATAACAAATATATACTGTGTATAAATAATAAATAAAATACGTGCATATTTAAAATAAATAAATAAATAAATAATAATACCTATATGTTAAAGAAAGGAGATTAAGATGCATTTTGTTTTTTAAGAAGGTGAGAAATTAAGAGTTTTTTAAATATATTTAGAGACGGTGCCTGTCGGATAAATAAAGGCAACCTGTTCCATTGACGGGCTGCAGAAACAGTTAGTGAATCTGAATATCTGCTGGAGGAATGAAGAGGAATTGAGAGTTGGTTGTTGTGCGAAGAACGAAGAGAACGAGAGTGAGAGTCGCACAGATATTTGAAACGATCGCTCAAGTAGGAAGGTGTATTAGGATTATTTAGAATGCCGAACAAGAACGTAAGGATGTGTAAAGATCTGCGAAAACGGATATTAAGCCACTTTAATTGAATACGAAATTGAGAAACATGATCATACTTACGCAGGCCAAATACATAGCGTATGCATAAGTTGAGAAGACGATCGAGTTTATTCAGTAGCTCCTCGGTGAGATCGGGATAACAGATATCTGCGTAGTCAATAATAGGGAGTAATAGGGACGTAACTAACGTTAGCTTTGCTGAGCGCGGTATAAAGTTTTGAAAACGCTTTAGTGAGTGCATGGATCCGAAGATCTTTTTGTTAATTTCAGCTACATGCACGTTCCAAGACAGGTCGCTGGTAATGTGGAGACCTAAGTTTTTAACACTATCGCACAGAGGGAGTGACACGTTTTTAAAATGTAATGACGGGAGAGCCCCAGGATCCAACCTGCCCACTGCTTGTTTTGTGCCCAGAATAAGTACCTGCGTTTTTAGTGGATTAACAAGAAGGCCGAGGTTTTGAGAGTGGACCCGTATCGCATCCAAGTCCTTGTTCATTTTAATAAAAGCATCATGAATGCCGCTGCTATCAAAGTTCAAGTAAAGCTGCAAGTCATCTGCATACAGATGGTAGGAACAGAATTGAATAGAGAGAGTCAAGGTGTTTATAAAAATTGAGAAGAGTAGAGGAGATAATACGCCACCCTGCGGGACACCTGCTGTCACTGGACTCCATTTAGAGAAAACATCATCCAGACGAATGCGTTGTTGGCGCCCGCGAAGATAGGAATTGAACCAAAGCTGTACAGTTGGCGAGATATTAAGAGATTGGAGCACTGCCGCAAGGATTTCATGGTCTACACAATTAAACGCATTACTAAAGTCAAGGAGAGTGAGGAGAGTGAGCTTTCGATCGTCCATAGCAGATCGGATATCATCAGTGATTTTCACGAGAGCTGTGGTGGTGCTATGGGACGGACGAAAGCCAGATTGAAAGGGATTGAGAAGGTTATTAAGATGTAAGAAAGAAGAAAACTGTCGATGGACTACCCGTTCAAGGACCTTGGAAAGAAAGGGAAGGATAGAGATAGGCCGAAGATCAGAGAAGGCCTTTGGAACAGATTTTTTAGGGATTGGTACTATGTAACTATTCTTCCATAACTCAGGGAAGGAACCAGAGGAAAGAGAAAAATTTATGATATGAGTGATAAATGGAATAATAATAGGCATCAGAGGGGTAAGAAGAGAGCGACCAATGTTGTCATGACCAACGGCTTTACTGGACATGGATAGGATAATCTTAGATATCTCGCCATCTGTCACCGGCTGAAAAGAAAAATAATTAATTATCGGAAGAGGTGTGGAGTTGATCTGTGATATAGTGGCGGCCTTCAATACAGGATCAACAGTGATTGGAGAAGAAGAGAAATGCTGATTGAGGCCGTCAATATCTACAGAGAAGTTAGTTTCGGTTTTATTTTTACCAAAACCAAGTGTTTTAAGAAATTTCCACAGATTTTGAGGGGAAGAAGATTCTATAGATTTGTGGATAAATTGGCGTTTGGCGTTCCTACACAACTGGTTTACACGATTCCTTGCAGCCTTAAACCTGGCCCAAACTTCATCATTTGGTAGTTTCTTGTGCTTTCGCTTGAGTAGGTCCCTCCATTTCATGGCTTTTCGAATGTTCTCATCCAGCCATGGCGCTGGGGGTCGTTTCATACGCACCGGACGAACAGGTGCGTGTTTATCGTAAAGATTAAGCAATAAGCGGTTGAACTCCGAGACCTTCCCGTCTAGTGTCGCCGTATCGATAACGCTACTCCAGTCTGTGTTATTCGCATCTGCCTGAAGCGAATCCAGGTTCATACGCGCAAAGCATCGCTGAAGAAGGATCTTAGGTTTAAATTTTGGGGTTTTGATTCTATATGAGGCATATATAAGGTCGTGGTGAGAGAACCCCGGGGCAAGGAACTGCCCATGTGAATGAATTCTATCGGGCTCGGAAGTGATAATAAGGTCCAGTAGACTGTGAGAATCATTCACATGGTGAGTGGGATCGAGAGGAAGGATTGAGGCGTTAACGGAGGAGGTGATTAATTTTAATCTTTTGCTGCGAGAATCATCTCTCAACAGACAAGTGTTAAAATCGCCCATAATAAGATGGTGATCGTAAGTTGGGAAATGAGTCTCGAGCAGCTCCTCGAAGACGCTGAAGTAATTAAGAGCGGGAGGGGCGTAGACTACACCTATAAGAATTTTAACAGAGTTCAGGCTGACTTCCACAAATAAGTGTTCTGAGGTACCACTGTATAGCGAAGGAGATTGGGAAATGATTTTAAATTTTAAGTCAGAACGAAGATAAATAGCCACGCCCCCACCGCCCTTACCCGTGCGATCGTTTCGGAGAAGGGTAAAGCCAGGAAGAGAAAAATTTTCAGACGGAAGAGAGGGTTTAAGGAAACTTTCGGAAATTAGGACAGCATGAATGTGTTGACTACCGAAAGTTGTGAGAAGGTCTGAATAATGACTGGCTATACTTTGGGCGTTAATATGGCAGATATTCAGATTCTTGGGTGATGTGGAAAAACTGTTGTGCAGCAGGTCACCGAGCAAAACAGCATCTTGACTGTCATCGAAAACATCTGAAAGAGACGAATCACAAGAAAAGTATACATCAGTGTCAGAGTTAGACATACGAGTTTATAATATAATAAAACTAAAAAACTATAAGCTAATATATAAACAGAATATATATATCATACAAATATATGTAAAATAATAGATAACTATAAATACAATTTTAAAAGACCTAAATATATAATAATATTGATCTGCAACTGGGAATTATTTACACTCTACTGCCAGTAAGCCGTAAACAAAATTAAACTATTATAACCTAATTCTAAATCTAGACATAGTTATATGAATGAGACGCGACGCCGGCATCAATCGAATCAAACCACATATTACCCAACCCATCGGTAAGTCAGTGTCTCAATCGATACCGAGACGCCCCCTGACCATCTTACATAACAAATTAATAAAACACAATAATAAGCAAACATAAAATAAACTGAATCGTATTAGTGGCAGTTCCTCAATAAAAAGTAAACAAGCAAATATGAAAAATTTAAAATACATGAGACGTTAACATAACTTATAAAATAAAAGTTAATTAGTCTTTATAAACGCACTATACTTGCTACCAATCCCACAACCGTGCATCCAACGCACAACAAATGTCAGTTTGACAGACAAACTATATAATCTGTGAGACAAACTAACGAGTCACTTTTTCTTTGTTGCATTAATTAAGAATAAACATTAAATAATTAGGTAATTACTGTAAGGAGAAAATTAAGCGTATACAGAGACAAACAGTGGAGGATTGACGTCAAGAAAATAGTGTATAGTGGTATTGTGAATAAAATTTGGAAATAAATTATGTTGAACCATTAAACACTTGCATATAATGATTTGTTATTTTACTATTACCTATCTATATTCTATGGTCAGTAACTCCGGGGTTAGGCAATATCAATGAAGTCTGAGGTTAATGGAAAGCAAAATATTAAGCCTTGTTTTTAGTGTTTCTAACAGGCCGGCGCTTTACTTCAACTTGCTCAGGCACAGGTTTGCTGGTCGGATATTTATGGACGAGCTCTTTCAAATACGTCAAAGATGAGACCTTCTCTTTAGTGCCATTCTGCAGCTTTATATAAATGTTATTGTCCTGTGACCAGCATCGTGTCATACCAAATGCGCGCCTGCCCTCAGTAAGCAGCTCGCGCCTTGGTGCAGTCAGAAACTCAGCAATTGACACATCAGTCCCCTTGAGTTGTGACTTAGAGCGCCATATCTTACTGCGTGTCGCTAAGTTGCAAAATTTTACAAGAATAGGACGGGGCCGATGATTAGTTTTGCTTCTTTCATGTTTCCCCAATCTGTAGCAAACCTGCAGGTCCGAGGCACGAACTTTTACATCAGCTATGTGCTTGGAAATAGTGGCGGACAACACCTCAGGTACATCCTCAGCAGTATTTTCGGGGATACCTCGAAACAGTAGAAATTTCCGGCGGCTTCTATTTTCCAGATCATCAGTTGCACTGGAAATAGCAGACAGTTGTGACCGAATTAAGCCCACCGCTTGATACATTACTGCCTTAAATTGCTGGAAATCCAGATGTATTTGCTCGATGGTCAAGGAAGGTGAGGTGGATGAAGCGGCATTGAGACGGCACTCAAAACCCCTCATGCACTCACCTAGTTTTTCTTCTAAGCCTGAGATTGCAGAGAGAGGCTCAGCATTAGATGTAGCAATAGGGTCCATGTTCAGCAGGTAAAGATGTAGAAGTAGCGAACAAGAGAAGTGGTTGCAGGCTGACAGTAGAGTGTTTTAAGTTAAGGATTTATAGCATCACTTATGCACTAAGATGAAGATGTATCAAATCACACACTTTAAGCTTCTAAACACTGAATTTTATTAAACTTTATTATTATTTTATTTCGCGGAATTTTTATTATTGTTTTCTCCAACTACCCACAATATAATCTTAAGATACTTATGAAAGCTCAAACTAATTAGATATGTAAACGCATAATAAACACATGTTAATATTATGTTATTCCTCGCCAACCCGTCTGGCCAGCGTGGCGAGTGTAGGCCAAATTCTCCAGAATTACAAGTACATACTCTGAAAGGCCCATCTCCAACAGTGGAGGTCTAGGACGCTGTGTTCTAGGGGCTGTATGTAATAATATTATGTATTAACGATAAATAATTTATAAGTAAATATATTTGTAATGAAATCAAACATAGAGGTTGCATCTTTTTATTCATTTAAAGCTGAAAAATGACAGCTGTCACAGAGCTCAAGCTATGATGTAAATATTGAACTATTAAATGAGTTATAATAATTAAGTAAATAAATTTAAACGATATATAAGTAAATACTGTCATTATTAGGAACTTAATCCATAATAATATTATAAGCTTTGTATCTCCTTCACACTCTTAGAACATTAGTGTGTCATCAATTGAATCAATGAGTCCAATTAGCAATAGGTCCAATTGACGACTACCTCGAATTTAATACCTCTCGGCCAGTGTGATGATAATAGATCACAATAGATGGCAGCACGTGACATTTGAAAACGTCAAAGCGAATTGTAAATCGATAGTCGATTTAAAAGCAATTATTTGCGGACCAAAGAGAGATGATGCTTTATTCATGTCAATATGTATTCGGTTAAATTTTAAATTGCTAAAATATTGGGTGAATCGTATTTGCGTGAAAATCAAATTTAAAAATTAATTCCCAGAAAAAAATACAAAT
Organism: Tinea semifulvella; assembly: GCA_910589645.1. NCBI lineage: Eukaryota > Metazoa > Arthropoda > Insecta > Lepidoptera > Tineidae > Tinea > Tinea semifulvella. Next base: position 10,729,974 of record OU342592.1, on the reverse strand, counting down.
AGTGTGAAATTTGAATTAAGTAATTGTACTTACTCGTTACTAGCAAATAAACTAAACACAACCGACACGTTTTTTATTATACTGAGTACAACATTTAAAACCGCGGCCACCTGATGAACTAAGACGTCAGACAACAGTCACTACTATGCCGGCCTAACAAGTTGCTTTTTCACACATCGCATGAACCACTCCAGGTAATATTCAAATTCAAATATATTTATACGCAGATTTTTTAAAATACTATTGTGTACTAAAAAAAACCGGCCATCAGGCATGCAAATGAAGGACTTCATTACAGCCCCTAGAACACAGACCCTAGACCGCCACTGTGGAGATGGAAATTTCTGGAATAAAAACTGGAAAATTTGGTCTACACTCGCCACGCTGCACTGGCCAGATGATTGGCGAGGGAAATAAAGGACAACAAAATTTTATATTTATTAAAAATATAAAATCAAATTACCAACATATTTTGTCAACTAACAAAAATAACTAAAATTTAGATCTCCGAGTATGTCGAAAAGATCAAAACTAGAAAGATATAATATAATGAGAGACAGTATTCCACATACCTATAACTAATAGCTTAACTATAACTAATAGCTTAACTATAACTAATATACTTATTACTTCACACACAGTTTATTTTTTAATAGGTTTAGTTTATATACTCGTACAGTGATAAATAAAATGTATATTTTGCATAACAGTTACAGGTTTACCACGCTCGACTATCAGCATCCAATACATTTACCCATGTGTCATCGCAATTGCCACGGGATGTTAAATTAAGTGTTGCGTGGCAGTAAGTAAACAAAAACAGCCCATATGTGGGTAGTTAATCAATCCACTCACAAACCCGTCGATGTTGACATACACGCCTATCAGTCAACTCTTGACCGCAGCTGTTACCACACGCTAGCTAACTTTAAATTCACATGAATTTAACACTATAGTTTAAAACATTATTTGGACAAGTTTTGTACATCTCAAATAAACTATGTATGATTCATGTAAGTCCAAGTCGTGCGGGGTAAGATAGATAGATAGAGATAGAGTTCAAAATTCACCACAATAAAAACATTAAAGTAGCATGAGAACCAGTACCAACAGGCTCCTAAACGTATTGGCAGATCGGTGGGACTCTCCGCTGCTGGAGCACTGGATATAGCTGCATACAGTCAAGTAGACAGCCTCCAGTAGCGGATATTTAAAATAAATTATTAGTTATACTAAATATAGATTAAGTAAAATTGTTACTAACAATTTATGGATGTAAAGTTCGAAATAATATTATTATTATTATCATCACGACCTTATCCCTTCCGGAGTCGTCAGTAAAAACGCTTTTTTAAAGGTTAAAATTTTAGGGAACTTTACTAAAGGCCCTTTACTTAACTATATTTATATCAGATTTAAAAAAATCTACCAACAACAATTATTTAAATACTTAGATAATGAAAAACCACAGTATTTTCTTCTAAATGTGTACCAATAATTAATTCTCATTCCTCAACCAGATACACTGATTCCTTTACTGTATCTGCGGCTCGTCAGTGGAATAAGCTACCCTTGGCCGTTAGACGTGCACCGTCTATCAGCGTCTTTAACGTTTGATAACCACATCCTTCCTGGAGAAACAGAATAAAACACTATTGCAATAACTGTGTATTTATTTAAGTTATAATATATATGATGTACTTGTATGTATACATAATTGTGTATTGTATATATTGTTTATGTGTATAGTTATAATGTGTAGTATATTATAATTAGTAAAGTAACTTATTCACTGTATGATTAAAATTTCATATTTTTATCACCTTACTCGATTCCCAAGGTTAGCTGGTAAATAATGCCCACTGGCAGTAATATAGACTTATTTAAAATTAAATGCAAGCCATGAAGTACATCTTTTGTACTCTGGTCAACACAGTTTTGAAATAAATAAATATGCCTATTTTACTTGCATCTACAGTTACTTGATCAATGTTTATATGGATTGTTGCGCCTATTTCCAGATGCGAGCGTACCGAGAATATTTTAATCTCGGCCTATCTCCGAGCGTTAGCGCAAATTCTATGCCATCACGAGGATATTATCTTGGGACTTAACTCGGCTAAGAATTTAAAGCGTTTATCTGAAAATGGATTTATCTGATATTTTCTCCTTTGATCTTTTAGTTAGACCAATTTGGAGTAATAACGTACTAGGTGTCTACGGTATTATTAAGTAACAAATGGATGAACTTAAAACAAGCAATTGACAAATTTTGGTTCACATATAAAGTGGCGCCGTCTAGTAAATAGTAGGGTGTAAATTTAACGTTCATTCATAATTGCAAACAATTCGTTCTATTCAATCAAAATGACGGCTATTGTTGTCAACAAGCGAACTATACAATATTAGTAAAAAATGAAATTTAAATGTACTGTGTAACTTTTAGTACCTGCCTAGATGTATCGTATGGTAAACTACAAACAAACACACAATATTGGAGTTAATTGGTTGCGGGCTCAAAAATCTAATTTCGGATATCATACTATTCTTATGTAGCAGCTATATCTATAATAGGTATGTATGGCACTTTGAGTATCTTACCATCCACCTGGTTACGCTAGTCTTCGGGTGAATGAGAGTTTTTTGCGTGAGTAGCCACCTTTTTCCCAATTAGTTACCAAACTCTTTGAGTCAGTCAGTCGTGGAGTCGTCCAGGCCCGGATGGCTAATGGGCCTGGGTTGGGGATGGGAACATACCCTCGTTTTCCCCGACAGGATCTCAGCGGGTAACCACCCGCTGGTAATTCATGCACTTACGGTGCTGGACGCCATTACTAGTGTAACTGCGCCCGTGTGGCTCACGAACCCGGGAGGTCTAGGTTCTGTTGATGTTTTAATAATACTGGTTGGATATTTTATACTCTGTTTATAACTATAATGATTGATGTTTTTGATATAATTATTGTTTATATCATTCTGTTTGTCAAGCTATTGAGATGAAGTAAAAGTTATTCTTGAAACAATCTTTTATTGTGATAATCTGCTCCTACAGAAGGTTATGGGCAATTAAAACGGATTTCTAATACAGGTAATTTACTATACCTATTAAAAATGAATTCCGACAAAGAGCAGAATCAATCACGCCAATATGGTACAAGTGGACTTGTAAAGACGAATGCTGGACTGCCCACGTTTGAAAAGTTAAAAGGGCAAGAAAACTATAATATTTGGAAGTTCCTTATGCAAAAATACTTGGAATATGATGATTTATGGGATGTTACGAGTACTACTTTGTCAACTAATGATTATGACTCCAAAAACAGAATGGCACTGTGTAAGATTGCAATGATGGTTGAGAGTCAATGTGTACCTCATATTCGTGACACGAAAACCAGTTATGATGCCTGGGATAAACTACAAAAGGCTTATGAAGATAAAGGTTTGACAAGGAGGCTTCGTTTGTTACGTAAGTTATTTGCCGTAAAACTGGAACAGTATAGCAAGATTGAAGACTATATAACTGACGTAATGAACTTGGCTCAGAAACTATCAGATATTAGTTCACCATTAGATGATGAATTTATAGCTGTCATCATGTTGTCGGGTTTACCATCGAAATATGAACCAATGGTGATGGCGATAGAAACATCTATGGCATCAAAATTGACTACTGACTATGTCAAATCTAAATTATTGCAGGAGAATGAAAAGGAAAGTGACACGGTATTATATACTAGAACACAGTTTGTTAAGTGTTTTAAATGTAATAAGTTAGGTCACATTCAAAAATATTGTAAAAATAATAAAGTGGTAGGTATTATGGGTGTAACTGCGAACGAGGATAGGCAAAAATTAAATTATGTCACTCTTTATACAGGTGTTTCTATTTCTCAAAACAATAGGGACTGGATTGTGGATTCGGGAGCGACTGCGCATATGACTATGCATGATGATTGGCTAATCACTAACAATCAGCAATCACGGTCTATGGAGGTAACCCTGGCCAATAATCAAAAGATGTATACTTCAGGTAAAGGTGACGTCTGTGTAAAATTAAAGGATTCACCTATTGATAAAATAAAAAATGTGACCTATGTACCAGGTTTAAGTACAAATTTATTATCAGTAAGTCAACTAACTGATAAGAATTTTGTAGTAGTTTTTGATGACCGGCTTTGTAGAATTTTTTTGAAGGATGATGTATATGTGAGGGGCAGCCCTATTGCTACGGCTCCGAGAGTTGGTAATATGTACCAAATGAATGATACTCATCCAAATTCTGAAATTAAGAACACGAATACTGATTCTTTTAACTGTTTTAAAATAGAAAAATCCGAGCAAGACATTTGGCATAAAAGATTAGGACATCTGAACTTTCGATCGATGACACTATTGAAAGAAAAAATGTCAACTGGAATTGTTTTTAATAATTCGACTATGGAAAAGCCGTGTGAGGCTTGTATACTTGGGAAGCATAGCCGAAAGCCTTTTAAAAACAAAACGTCAAAAAGAGCTAAGGACGTTCTAGAGATAGTTCATAGTGATGTTTGCGGACCGATGCAAGTCGATTCTTTTAATGGGGCTAAATATTTTGTATTATTTATTGACGATTTCACGAGAAAAACTTTCGTTTATTTTTTGAAACATAAAAATGAAGTTTTTAATAAATTTAAAGAATTTAAAGCATTAATTGAAAATGAAACTAACAAGAAAATAAAATGCTTAAAGTCTGATAATGGAGGGGAATATGTGTCCCATGAATTTGAAAGTTTTTTACAGGGATATGGCATAAAACATACTAAAACTATGCCATACACACCGCAGCAGAATGGTGTAGCTGAACGGGCTAATCGTACTATAGTGGAAAAAGTAAGATGCATGATTAAAGATGCTAATTTATCCAAAAGGTTTTGGGCGGAGGCTGTAAATACTGCAGTATATTTGAAGAACAGAGCACCCACGAGGGCTGTGATGGGGAAAACGCCAGAAGAGATGTGGACTGGTCGACAAGTAAATTTAGGACATCTTCGTATTTTTGGCTGTAATGCATATTGTTTTATACCTGGTGATTTACGGCGGAAACTTGATGACAAAAGTAAAAGACTAACTTTTGTTGGTTATTGTGAGGATATTGAAGGATATCGACTAGTAGACCTGAATCAACCAAAGAAAATAATTTATTCTAGAGATGTTATATTTGACGAAAGTAATATAGCATCTAATTCAGAATTAACTGTGAATGAAAATAATGAAGTACGGAATGTTGAAGTATTAGATACGTCTATAAATACTATGGATAATAATATAACTAATACTAACAATTTACTTAATGATAATGAGGAATCTATAAATATTAATGATGAAAATAATAATGACGATAATAATAATGACGATGAAAATGATTTTAACGAAATTCAAGAATATACTGATCCGTTAGAAATTGAAAATAATTTAGAGCAAATTCAAGAAACTATTGAAGTTGACAGTTTGGGATCAGTAGGAATGGTGGAAAATAGAATCACTGTTAATGCTGACGTTCATAATGAGGAAATACCTGAACGAAGATATCCACTTCGGGTAAGAGTTCCAAAACAATATCCGGATTTTATTTTATATGAAACAAAAATTAATAATGATGACTTGGAAATTATACATTTTAAAGAACCTACTACTGTAAGACAAGCTTTAAAACGTTCCGATGGCGATCAATGGAAAATGGCGATGGATGAAGAATATCAGTCCTTAATCAAAAATGGTACTTTTATATTAACTAATTTACCAAAAGGAAAAACAGTAGTAGATAATAAGTGGGTGTTTAAAATTAAAAAAGACGAAAATGGACAACTAGATAGATATAAGGCGCGTCTTGTCGCTAAGGGTTTCACTCAACAATGGGGTGTAGATTATACCGAATGTTTTTCGCCGGTGGTAAGAATGACAACTATTAGACTACTACTTGCTGCCGCAGTTAAAATGGATATAATGGTAGACCATTTAGATGTAAAAACTGCATTTTTAAATGGGGATCTTAAGGAAGAGATTTATATGAAACAACCTGATGGTTTTATAAGAAAGGGAGAAGAAGAGAAAGTATGTCTTTTAAAGAAAGCTTTATATGGTCTTAAGCAGGCGTCTAGAGCTTGGAATGAAAAATTAGACAATGCATTGGTAAATATAGGATTTAAGCGGTGTGATAATGAACCATGTGTTTATGTCAGAAATAATAATGGAAACAAAGTTATAATTACTGTGTATGTAGATGATTTATTAATATTTAGCACGAGCGAGGAAGAAAGACGACAAGTAAAAGAGCGTTTAATGTCTCTTTTTGAAATGAAAGATCTTGGAAATGTCAAGCAACTTTTAGGTATGAGGATAAGAAGAAATTTAGGTGTAATGCATATTGATCAAGAAGATTATATCAGATCGTTACTAGATCGATTTAAAATGAGTGACTGCAATAATGCAAAAACACCGATGGAACCTGGACTAAAACTTGTTAAAAATGATAGTTGTGATGAACAGTTTCCTTACAGACAACTTTTAGGCTGTTTGATGTATATTGCTAATACTACGCGACCTGACATAGCTTATGCTACGACGTATCCAAGTCAGTTTAATACAAGTTACGGCCATGAACATTGGCAGGCAGCTAAAAGAGTGTTGAGATATTTAAAGGGTACAGCAAATTTGTGTCTGACTTACAAGAAGTCTGGATTATCGGAAATAATCGGTTTCACGGACGCAGATTGGGCAAATAATGAAGACAGAAAGTCATTTACAGGTTTTACATTTGTTTTTAGTGGTGGGGCAGTAAGCTGGCAAACTAAAAAACAATCTACAGTTGCGCCCAGCAGTACTGAAGCCGAATATATGGCTTTAAGTTGTGCAGCAAGAGAAGCTGTGTTTCAGAAGAATTTATTTATGGAGTTATTTGAAAATTGTCCGGCTATTAAAGTTTTAAACGATAATAGATCAGCCATTGTGATGTCAGGAAATCATGTTTGTAATAACAGAACAAAACATATAGACGTAAGGTATCATTACATTCGAGAAGTTATTAATAAAGGTTTTGTTACTGTTGATCACTTACCTACCAAAGAAATGATTGCTGATTTGTTAACTAAGGCTTTGGGTGGTACACAGTTTAATATTTTGAGAAATGGATTAGGTTTGATAGATTTTTCTGGTGTGTAATATATATGTATGTATATATTGTTTATTTGTAAGTTTTTATATTCTTATTATAGTTATAGGTATATGTATATTAAGGGGGTGTGTTGATGTTTTAATAAAACTGGTTGGATATTTTATACTCTGTTTATAACTATAATGATTGATGTTTTTGATATAATTATTGTTTATATCATTCTGTTTGTCAAGCTATTGAGATGAAGTAAAAGTTATTCTTGAAACAATCTTTTATTGTGATAATCTGCTCCTACAGGTTCGACTACTTCAGCTCTCCTCCAGAAGCACTTCTCTAGGAAGCGGTCTCCTGTTGGGGGGCCGAGCGCAATATGGAGCGATATTCTGGAGATGCTTGAAGTGTCCGTTGTCAGCCCGATAGAACATACGTCTAGTCAGGCCGACAACAAACTCCTCAATAGTAGGCATTTCCAGACGGTAAGGTCGCGGAGTTTAACCGCCTACTGCTTAACATTTTCGACAAACACGCACCAATTCATCCGGTCCGCATGAAGCGCCCCCCTGCACCATGGCTGGATGAAACTATACGGAAAGCCATGAAGTGGAGGGATCAACTTAGGCGGAAACACAAAAAAACGCCAACAGATGAGCTCTGGACACTGTTTAAGGCTGCAAGGAATCGAGTGAATCAGATGTGTAGGAACGCCAAACGCCGTTATATTCACAATTCAATTGAATCATCTTCCCCACAAAACCTATGGAGATTTCTGAAGACATTGGGCTTTGGAAAATCTAGACCTGAAGCGAGCTTGTCTGTGGATATTAACGGTCTCAATCTTCATTTCTCTTCTCCACCAAATACTATTGATCCTGTATTAAAGGCCGTTACTATCTCACAGATCTGCTCTACATCGCCTTCGGATATTAATTCATTTTCCTTTCAACCTGTATCAGTCGGTGAGATATCTAGGATTATTCTTTCCATATCCAGCAAAGCCGTTGGACACGACAATATAGGCCGTTGCCTCCTTACTCCCTTGATGCCTATTATTCTGCCTTCTATTACTCACATCATTAATTTCTCCCTTTCATCTGGTTCTTTCCCTGATCTATGGAAACATAGCTATATTATCCCGATACCTAAAAAAACTGTTCCAAACAACTTTACAGATCTGAGACCTATCTCCATTCTTTCATTTCTCTCCAAAGTCCTCGAAAAAGTCGTGCATCGGCAATTTGCCTCCTTTCTCCACCTAAATAACTTACTTAACCCTTTTCAATCTGGCTTTCGACCGTCCCATAGTACTACTACAGCGCTCGTTAAGATCACTGACGATATCCGGTCTGCTATGGATGATCGAAAGCAAACTCTTCTTACCCTCCTTGACTTCAGCAACGCTTTTAATGGCGTAGATCACGATATCCTCTTAGCAATTCTCAGTTCTCTTAATATCTCGCCGACAGTGCAGACATGGTTTCAATCTTATCTAAGAGGGCGCCGACAACGCATCCGAATGGACGACATTTTTTCCGACTGGTGTCCAGTGGTTGCTGGTGTCCCCGCAAGGCGGTGTACTCTCTCCTCTACTCTTCTCTGTGTTTATTAATACTTTGACCTCATCCATCAACTTCTGTTCCTACCATTTGTACGCTGATGACTTGCAGCTTTATATTACCTGTTGTGTGTTCGTGGGAGAAATTTAGAAATAGTTTATGAATTGTAGTTACTTATGGTTTTGTGTCGCTTATATACTTCTCCAGGGCCAGCATCCAGGCTAGGGGATACTTAAACCTGCTAAACTCAGCTGGAAGAAAACACCAGGACAAAGTATAGGAAAGACAGGGTACTCACACCGCGTGGCAGCAGTCCAGGTCACGATTTCACGGCACAATAACTTATCACTAGATCGATTATTACACCAAACCACGGCTCAATGTTCATATTGTCCTTTAAATTGCTTATTAGAAGTATTTAGTTAAATGTTTTAATATTTGATTATAACGGTGTCACTTGCACGGGCGACGAAACCGAACTCTCTTCTAACTCCACCCGTTATTACCAGAGGGCGTAAGCATACACCATATGAATTTACCGTTGTAGCTTACGTTCCCGCGTTTATTTAAATAGTGAGTTTGATTATGGTTGTGGAAGGAAACAAAAGGAGAGGATGATACCAAGCCACAACATTTCCCCCCACATGAAATCAGCCAGGGATTTCACAAAGTATGCTCTTTCCTGAAAGCTAGGCCAAGAAAGATGCAAGTTGCTTTCGGATAAACATAAGGATGCTATGAAATTATACCGAAAACTACCTAGTTATGGTTAACTAATTGAGTAAACTATATATATTATGACCTAAAATAGAAATTCTTAGTTGCTAACAAACGAGATATAAGAACTAAGCTTAATAATACAATAATATATATAAATAAATAATAAGAGTAATAAAAACGCTAAGGGGCTATAGGAAGGGGACAGACTTTTCTAGCCGGCCTTGTGTAAGTGCCCTTAGCAGTGCGTAAAGTTAGTACCCGGACGTTTCCGTCTTTACCCGGAAATATGTTTTCTACACGGCCTAAACGCCACTCTGTTTCCGACAAATTTGGTTCCAGAATGAGAACAACGTCACCCACTAGCGGCTCGCGTCCACCATCTGTTAACCATTTGGACCGTTGTTGCAGAGTGTGTAAATAGTCACGCTGCCAGACGCGCCAGAAAGACTGTGTGAGTCTCTGAAGCATCTGCCAGCGAGATCGTAAAGACACCTTGGAGTCGTCAAACTGCTGCTCGGGCAGAGAGACCAAGGGTCTCCCGATAAGGAAGTGACCGGCGGTAAGCACGTCTAGTTCTTTCGGGTCAGAAGAAAGCACGCAAAGGGGTCGCGAGTTGAGCATCGCCTCAACTTTCGTTAAAACCGTAACGAATTCCTCGTAAGTGAGAAGTTGCGAACCGATAACGCGCTTAAGGTGGAATTTTGTCGATTTAATTCCACTTTCGAAAATACCTCCGAAGTGAGGTGCACCGGGGGGGTTGAGTCGCCACGTGATGGAACGACTTGAGAACTCATCCGATATTTTTTGTTTTTCAGTTCCTAACAAATCAAACATTTCGTTAAGATAACGTTTTGCGCCCACAAAGTTCGTTCCACAGTCCGTAACGATAGTGTGACAGAATCCACGACGCGCTATGAATCTGTCAAGTGCCGCAATAAACGCTTCGGTTGTCAGTTCGGTGACCAACTCTAAGTGCACGGCTTTCGTAGACAAGCATACTATAAGGCACACGTACGCCTTAAAACCGCGCGCGTTGCGTCGCTTGCTTTCCTTAACTAAGAAGGGGCCACCAAAATCTATACCTATATTGCGAAAACAACTGCCTTGCTCAAGCCTGGGAGAAGGCAGATTGCCCATGGCTGGCTGATACGGAATGGGTTTGTTTTGAAAACACGTCACACACTTAGCCAATCGGGATCGAATGAGGTTTCTGATACCGAAAATCCAGAACCGGCGCTGTATAAGAGATTGAAGTGTGCGGGGGCCACAATGGAGATAAGACACGTGATAATAATCTATTATTAATGTCGATAAATAAGATTTTTTAGGCAATAAATATGGATGTTTGACATATTCTGGCAAGTCTGCATTTATTAATCGTCCCCCCACTCGCAGGAGACCGGACGGATCAATAAATGGTTTAAGTTTTTGTATTGATCGATGGCAAGGTCGATTTAATTTTATATTTTTTATTTCGTAAGTGAAATAAAGGTCTTGGACAGATTTAATTATTTTAGTAAGAGCTGCATATATTTCTGTCGCTGTTAAGGGACCGTACGAACGAGCTTCTGGTCTAAGTTTGCAGTTTTGAGCAAACCTAATACAATAGGCCATCGCGCGTCGCATTCGCGTAAACGAGGAAAAACGTGTAAGGAGTGTGTGGACTGAGTTTTCTCCCTCTCTCTCTTCGTCAGTGCGAGAGACGAAGGATGAGGACTTCAGCTCAATGTGCACATTCCTTGGCTCCAGTTCCTTGCTTATTGGCCAGCGTGCCAATTCGCAAGTGAGCCAATCGGGGCCAGACCACCAACTCTTGCAGGCAGCAAGCTGAGAACAACTCAGTCCGCGACTGCAATAATCGGCGGGATTCTCGTTTGTCGATACGTGTTTCCATTGCGATGCGGGAACCGCGTCCGTGGCTTGGACGACGCGGTGGGCTACGAATGTTTTCAATTTGTGCGGTTCCGTGTTAAGCCAGGACAGAACGGTACTGCTATCAGTAAATGCAATTTGATCGGTTATATTAAGTTTATCTCGAAGCAAAGTAAACAAATGTTTTATTACTCGCGAAAGCAAGGTCGCGCCGCACAACTCCAATCGATTTACCGTAAGTGGTTTCAACGGAGCTACTTTTGACTTTGCTATGAGAAGATGGATGCTCACGGAACTGGTTGATACCGCACGGAGGTAAACACAGCACCCATAAGCTTTCGTCGAACCGTCGCAAAAACCGATAAGTTGAAAAGTAGTGGCTTCGATCGGCACTACTAAACGTGTAAGTTTTATTAAATGTAGATTTTTTAATTCGGTAACAAATGTTTGCCAAATTAATGCTACGTCATATGGTACTGATTCATCCCAGGTAAGCTTCAATCGCCAAAGATCTTGAAGGAGCATTTTTGCTATAAGCGTGACCGGAGTTAGCCAACCTAAGGGGTCAAAAATGCGAGCAACGTTTGACAGGATCGACCGTTTTGTACACTCGACGCTTACAGGCGAAGCGGAGTAAGTAAAAAAATCGCCAACGGGATCCCACTGGACTCCTAAAATCTTAAGTGTAGCTTGATTGGCTTCTTCAGAAAATGTTTTAGGAATTTGTACATGTTCCGAGGGTAGGTGGCTTAAAAATGCTGGGGAGTTGCTTGTCCACTTGTGGAGCTTAAACTGAGCACATTGTAACAACTGTGTTAACTCGCTCTGTAGATTTAAAGCGTGCTCAATAGATGGCGCCCCAGTTATGACGTCATCCATAAACACATCATGGCGTACCACTTCGGCAGCATGTGGCCAGGTAGCTCCATGATCAGTTGCTAGTTGCTGCAATGTTCTGATTGCCAGAAAAGGTGAACTACTTACACCATAAGTGACGGTGCGAAGCTCGAACTCACACACAGTGTCGGACGGTGCGTCACGCCAAAGTATGTGCTGCCAACAACGATCTTCTGGTCTTATCAATATCTCGCGATACATTTTTGTGATATCGCTAGTGAACACCACCGCATGTAAGCGAAACTTGGTTATGATGTCCACGATATCAGCTTGGAGTTTTGGACCAGTGTAGACCAAGTCGTTGAGAGATCGACCGTTCGATGATTTGCTACTGGCGTCAAACACTACACGTAGTTTTGTCGTAGTGCTTTCTGGGCGAATCACACAATGATGTGGTATAAAGTACTGACCGGCTGGGAATCTAGACTCCACACGTTGCATATGATTTAGGTCTTCATATTCTCGCATAAATGTTGCGTAATCGTATTTTAATTGTTCGTGCTTAGAAATACGTTTTTCTAAGTTAAACAGGCGAGATAAGGAGTGCTTGTAAGAGTCACCAAGCATGGGGCGATTCTTAAGAAGAATTGGCACTACATATCTGCCATCTGGATCTTGATGAACCGAGTTCGTGTATAGGGCTTCACATTCTTCATCCTCGGGCGCAGCTAGACGTGTCTTGGGTGGTTCTTCGACCTCCCAGAAGCGTTGGACTATTTTGTCTAAAGCACAGGTAGACGCAACTAACGAGGAAATAGTAGACGGCGGTCGACAGGTAAGGTCGAGCTTCCCGGTAAGTACCCATCCAAACACGCTATGCATGGCGGTAGGTAAGCCTGGCCCTGGAGTCATGCGCTGTCCATCGTAGATATGATGAAATAGTTCAGCACCCAACAGTAGGTCAATTTCGGACGGCTGGTCAAAATTTTCATCGGCCAGCTTCAAATGGCGGAAGTGATGACGTACACTAGCAGGTACAGCGGCAGTCGGCATGTTGGAGGTAACAGCATCCATCACAATTGGGCGAATATCGAACCGTGGCTCAGGGTTGTCACGCGGTTCAATCGTACAAGCAGCGACACCCCTAACGTGATGAATAGTATTTTGGCCAAGACCGGAGACTGTAAGATTGCAGCGACGTAATGTTAGACCGAGGCGACGAGCGCAGGCGGATGTCATGAAACAGTCCTGAGCTCCGCTGTCGATAAGAGCGCGAATAGGCTGCGGCGGGCCAGTGGCGGCGCGCGCCAGCAGTGTACACGTACCCAACAAGACAAGAGCGCGGCCGTGTTCAATGTGAGCACTGGTACTTGTGTGACTGCCGGTACTTTCTCCAGAAGTGCCAGGTTCCGGAGTAGTAGGCATGTCACTATGCAGAAGTGTATGGTGTTTTTCTCCGCAAGTTAAACAACCGGTATTGGAATAACACTTGCTTACGTTGTGTCCTGATCGCAAACAGTTTGGACATAAGTTTTTTTCTGTAACGAAATCCAACCTAGCGGCCCAGTTAAGCGCCTGAAATTTTAGACATCTGTATATGCTGTGCCGAAGGTCACAGCAAGGACACGAGAAATGTTTTGTAACGGGATTTGGGCTCGCAGACGAGTTATAGTTTTTACTGGATTTAAAACGTGGCTCGGTCGCCTTATTACCAGGTTTAGTAAACGTAGGAATGCGAGGCTGTACGGAACTAGTGCTGGACTTTTGTTCGCTAGTTTCCAGAACTTTAACGTAGTCCTGAAGGAATATTAAAAGATCGGTAAAATGTGGCATAGAATTATTATTTTGAATTTCGAATCTTTTTCGTGTATCGCAGTCTAGTGCACGAAATGTGAGATGAAACAAAATGTATTCGCCTAGGTTATCTATGTTAATACTATGAAGCGCGCTCACTGACTCATAGAAAGTATTTGTTAACATTAATAATTGATCAAGTGAGGGTACCTTTAAAGTATTAAAATTTAATATTTTATCTAAGTACTTGGCTGCTAAAAGCCTTTTATTTTCGAAGCGATCTACTAAGGCTTTGAACGCTATTTGATAGTTTTCTGTGGTCACTGGCAAACCCTTAACAATGGTTAATGCCGACCCAGACAAACAAGATATGAGGTAATGATATTTTTCGACATCTGATAACGACTCGTTATAGTGTACCAGCGCAACAAACGTATCGTGAAATGTTTGCCAGGTTTCTAATTGGCTATCAAAATGAGGGAGCTCAAGTTTGGGCAAACGCACGCGTGATGATGTGGTGGTCGGAGTGCTCGTTTTACTCGAGGTACCTAACGCTATGCTGTCGGCAGCGGCTATTACCTCGTAATATAACTCGTCGAAAGAAAAAACCGCCTGATAGTCGACTTCAACAGCTGGTTTTAATTTAATTTGAATTTCGTTTAATTTTTCAGTAACGTCCAAAAACTCCGTTCGAATTTGCTGAATACTTTTATATCTAGCATGAAAGTTTCTAAGTTTAGCTTTATCATTTAAATCCTTTGAAAGGTCATACAATATTTGTAAGGTTTTAAATATGTACTCCCTTTGCCTAATGTAAACTTTTTGTTTATCTTCCATGGCTATAGTTTTTAGATATAATTTATATGTAAGTAATAAGTAAGTAGATAAATATGTAATAAGTATGTATATAGATTTATAGATGTAGTAATAAGAATAAGATTAAAGTTATATAGATAAATAGATAGGTAATTTTGCTAAGTAACCTTTTTCGTTGTTAAAGCTACTTAATACATACGACTACCATTTATAAATATATATATGTGTTGGTAGCTAGGCCAACTATTATATAAATAATGCTAAGTAGACTTTATCAACCTGTAGATAAAATTAGCTAGCTAGTGTCGATAAAGTACCTAACATACCTATACAATAAAACTACCTAAAGTTTATTTTGTTGAAAGCTAGGTCAACTATTTAGGTATATATCTAACTAAATACGAAAGCAATTTATGTTTATCCAAAAAGACTACAACACAAAACATAACTACAATTCAAAGTGTTAAAGTCTAACCAACACGTGATTAACTGTTATTTGACTGTATTTATGTTATATTGAAATTAAAACTTTACGAAGTTTTCATTAGTAGAAATTTAACTCGCAATGTATGATTAATATAACACTCCATAGGAATTCGCGCTCGATAGGTACCACAAAAAAAGAATGTTGTGTGTTCGTGGGAGAAATTTAGAAATAGTTTATGAATTGTAGTTACTTATGGTTTTGTGTCGCTTATATACTTCTCCAGGGCCAGCATCCAGGCTAGGGGATACTTAAACCTGCTAAACTCAGCTGGAAGAAAACACCAGGACAAAGTATAGGAAAGACAGGGTACTCACACCGCGTGGCAGCAGTCCAGGTCACGATTTCACGGCACAATAACTTATCACTAGATCGATTATTACACCAAACCACGGCTCAATGTTCATATTGTCCTTTAAATTGCTTATTAGAAGTATTTAGTTAAATGTTTTAATATTTGATTATAACGGTGTCACTTGCACGGGCGACGAAACCGAACTCTCTTCTAACTCCACCCGTTATTACCAGAGGGCGTAAGCATACACCATATGAATTTACCGTTGTAGCTTACGTTCCCGCGTTTATTTAAATAGTGAGTTTGATTATGGTTGTGGAAGGAAACAAAAGGAGAGGATGATACCAAGCCACAACATTACCTTTGAGGGAAATGGCACCCATGATGCGTTTTCCAAAATGAATGCGGACTTGGAGGCGATTCGAGTTCGCTCACAGTGTTTGGGGCTTATAGTTAATCCATTAAAAACTCAGATACTACTTGTTGGTACTAAAAATGCAGTAGGCAGGTTGGACTCTGGGATTATCCCGTCATTATACTTTAATAATGTTCAGCTAACCCTTTGTCATAATGTAAAGAATCTCGGTCTCCACATTAGCAACGATCTGTCCTGGAACCATCATGTCTCTGAAATAAGTAAGAAAATTTTTGGAGCCATGCATTCATTGAAACGTTACCAGAATTTCATTCCAACCTCGGCAAAGCTTACACTAGTTACTTCCTTACTGCTTCCCATAATAGACTACGCAGATATCTGCTATCCTGATATTACAGAAGAGCTACTAAATAAACTTGATCGTCTTCTCAACTTATGCATACGCTATGTCTTTGGCCTGCGTAAGTATGATCATGTCTCTCATTTTCGTATTCAATTAAAGTGGCTCAATATCCGTTTTCGTAGATCTGTACACATCCTCACCTTTCTATATGGTATCCTTAATAACCCGAATACACCCCTTTACCTGCGTGATCGTTTTCAATTCCTTCGTGACTCCCATACTCGTTCTCTTCGTTCTTCGCAAAACAATCAACTTTCAATTCCTCTCCACTCTACTAGCAGATATTCGGATTCTCTCACAGTTTCCGCAGCTCGCCAATGGAACAGACTGCCATTGTTTATCAGACAGGCACCTACTTTAAACATATTTAAACATCGTCTATCTTCTTACTTTCTTAAAAAGCAAAATGATATTTAATTTATTCACATGACATGGATTATTATTATTATTAGTGTATGTATTTATATTTAGATTATTATTTATATAAATATTTATGTATGTTTATAAATGTATATTTAATGTATGCAACTGGCATGTTAATTTATTTATTTTCATTACATTTTAATATGACATACTCGTATGATATACCCAGTGAAAGGTATAGCATTTAGTTTAATATTTATTCTCTCCTCCTAACTCTGCACCCCACAATTTCTTATGTCGTTCTCCCAAAGGTTAGCTGTTAGAGAATACCTACAAGGTATTAAGCTCGCCTATGTACTTCATTTTATTTTGTATATTTTAATGTGCAATAAAGAATTTTATTATTATTATTATTATTATAACTACTAAAATAAATATTAAACAAGTTGGTGAATAATTCTTTAAAAACGTTGACAGATGGTGCCCGTCTAATACCCAGTGGTAGCTTGTTCCACTGGCGGGCTGCGGACATAGTAAAATAATCTAAATATCTGCTGATTCAAAACAAATCATATGAAATTAAATGATTTCTTTAAATGACGTTCACACTTAAAGAAACAGAATCTCTCTACAGAAGAACCAAATAAAGGTTATTGCCCACTGTTTCATTTAATAACTTTAAAAATGTTTTTGAAATCGTAATTATAGTGCAACTGAGCATAAACTTTTTAATCGTCATGGCTTGCGTTCCTATTATACCAAGCCTAGAGGAGAATGTTTTTTTTTCCATTTTAAAGAGTAGTGCACCACTCCGTTACCACGAGAACATTGCCTCTGGCCAATAATCAGCATCGCACAGAGCCCAGTTTACTTGTATTTCTACCCATATTGCAAAATAAGCTCTATTCTCTACGGATTCGGTTTAAATTAACAACGTTCATTAATCCAAAGAAGGTTTCTCGTTTTTGTAAGCTGTAATCTCTGTAATATTAGCCAGGGTTGTGTTTCGCTTGGACAGCTGTTCGTATGTAGGTTTTTTTGGATGTACGAGTACGGTAAACCGGTACGACCGAAGCCTGTCCGGCCTGTTCTATACAACTGCTCTGCATAGCAAAAAATAACTATAAACTTTGAAGTTATCATCACGTGCGGTTAACTTTGTGGCGTGCTGAATTTGAATTTAGAATTTTTCAAAGAGCTGTAAGGATTTAGTTCCTTAACCAGCTGGCACAGATTTGCTGAGGTTTAAGTTCTTTAGCGCAGTTTTCCGCTCAGACTTTTCCTTGGATATATTTTACAATTTATAAATACGATCTGTTTGAACTTTAACCATCGGAATTACATTGAGAGCATAAATAGATGAGCAGGAATAAATGCTACTTACTGCGTTCATTCTATGTAAACGGAAAGATTATTTAGAGGCTAATTATTTTTTATATTGCATTTGAGGATTTTTAACAAAATTTGTACAGTATACATTCATATACGGAGTGTCCCATAAGTCAACATCAAACTAGGAATCGGTGATTGACAAGGTAGTGACGGTTATTATAAAAATAATTTTAAAAATCTTAGTCATGTGGATAGGCAAAAATATATTCTAAAACAAAATTAAAATCACATGTCGGCGGTCCGAGACGTTACCGGAACTTGCATTATGTTCCTTGTTACCGCAACATCTCAAAATTGACAGTTTTAGATAATGAGATAATTAGCAATTACCATATTTGTTTAAAAAAATAAATTGACACTTATTTACCATGGTATTTTCGTATTTAAGTATATATATTGTACTTTTTTTTAATGCTCCTATTACATTATACATATATATATATTTTGAGTAATTGCTCCATATTTTTATATTGCCTGAAACACAAGACCACTTTGATACACATAAATTCTAACTTATCATAAGAGCCAAATTATATTAGGTTTTATTGAAATAAACTATAATAATTATTTGAGTTGTTCTTAACCTTATAACAATTAATTGACATATTGTAATAAAATGGTGTATTTAAACAAAAAACCATTTTGTTTAGATGTTCCGGTAACGTCTTGGACCGACGACGTATTCAATAAGAATTTTAGAGGTATTGAAACAAATATTTAAAACAATTTCAAGGTATAAGTTTTTTTTTTCTGATAACTCACTACCCCTTTCCGGTTCGACGTTGCTTTATGGGACATCCTGTATATAAACGACAGACAAAGCTCCTTCCACATTTATAATAAAGTATCATCACGACCGTTTCCCTTTCGGGGTGGTCAGAAACCACGCTTATAAATAAGCGGATTCACATTTAGCCAACTTTACTATAGGCCAATCATGACAAGTGGCAAGCTCGTCGATGTCCACATTAATAAATATTTTTGTGTCCCGACCAGGAACCGAACACGGTACCTCCGAGTCTAAATCCACAGACTTAACCGCTAGACCACGGAGGCAGTTCTAATTCATATTCTAATTACAGTTGTATGTACATGTCATAATGCAATCTGCCCATATTTATAATATTGGTATATATTATAGATTTAAATCTAGCCAGGGCTTTATGAAGGAGGATACGCTTTAATCCATCATTGCCCCGAGCGGATAGGCGGATAAAATAATTGAACCCAATCCCTTGTGGATGCGAGTATGTTTAAAGCGAAATAAATCCTTGTAATGCCAGCGTATATCGATAGGTTAGGGTTGGGTAGAGTTAGGGCTGTTTTGACGTAAATTTTATACACGCCTAACAAGCTTCGAAAACGGTCAAATTTGGTTATTATTATAAATAATAGAAGAGAGGATTTCGGGCTGTATTCGTTTATTAGTTATTATGTTCTCACAACAGGTATTAAGTTTTTAATTTTATATTTTATCTGCAACAAATAAAGTGTGTTAGATGTGTTTCTTACTTGGTAAAATATATAAATTGAAGCTAAAAATTTTATACCTTCAATTTATATAATTTTATATTTTAACACGTAAAGTCGTAACATTTTAATCCTCCATCTTGTCTCATTGACATCTGTCAGTTTGACGTTTACATTTTTAATCTTTTGTGATGTGCAATTATTATTCAACACTTATTTTGTAAATTTTCGGTAGTAGGTAATTTATCATGTATAACAAACACCAAACACGCTTCTCTTTTTCTTCTATAATATTATGTATAATTATATGTATATGTATTAACCTATATATTATTTTTTCATTTTTTAAATATTTATTGTTCTAAGTAAATATTAATTAAGTTTTTAATATTTTAAATACAAATTGCACCAACTCTTTGGGATGTTGAACGATCTGCCATTTGTTGGCTCTTACAAAGGAAAAGGATATTTTATATTAAGCTTACATTATGACTATAGACACATAATGGAAAAGCAAGCCTTAATGTATTTTTGGCGTACAATGTTTCTGCTAGTATGTAGTATACTACACTCAAAAAAATATGATTAAACTTTACATACTTTGTTTACACACCCTCTTACACACACTTACATCATACACAAAAAGAGGATCTCAACCACACAATTTTTATTTTATTTTTCTTTTTGTGTACATTTTGTTTCGTTTTTTATTTTGTAATAAAAAGTAATAATATATTTAAAAGGGTGTACTTATAAATTTTCTGTATAATGAAATATGTTATTGTTTTCATATCTTTCTTGTAACTTTTACTGAATAAAGATATTATTATTATTATGCTAAATCTACAGTCTTAATTACTATTATTTTCGCGTGCCTATATAAAGTTTAATTTTTCTTTTTTATTTAGTAATATTTTTACATTATTATATCTCTCCAAACCATTAAGGCTTGTAATAATAGGTCAGATAATGTAATATGTGAATTTAAAAATATATAATTATATTGGTCGTCATTAAATTAATATGTTATGACCTGAAGTCATCCTCAGATTTCCAGCCTAAACCAACCCGGGAAAACCCGGAGAGGATGGCAGCCCTAGATATAAGAATGGGCTATTAGCGCACCAAAATTACACTGCCTCCGTGGTCTAGCGGTCACGCTTGATTACAACGGGGTTTGCACCCCAGTCAGAGAAGCAAACAGTTACTTGGTGTATTTTTTTACTATCATTTAATTAACTTGCTGAAAAACATTCATTTTGCAATTAAATTATTCAATTTTTTAATTAAAAGAGAATAAAAATAGATAATTATTAATTACCTTTATGATATACTTAGGTACCTACGGGTTGGTTGGCTGGTTTGGAAAGAAACTTGAGTATTCGTAGTCTAACCCTGAGTTGCAACAAAATTAATTGTCGAATGTATCAGTTTTATTTAAAAGGTCAGCCAGTACAATCGGCGCTATTTTAATATTTAATCTTTACTATTACAAGAGATTATGTTTTGGTGCAACTCAGCCTTAAAACAATGGATTTAATTTAATCCTCACGTACGGATTTATCAGCTTTCATTCATTCATAAGTTCGGACTTATTTGCGCAAACCAGTAGGTTTAAACCATTTTAAAATGTGGATTTTTAATAGTATAAATAACTACATACTTATTTTTATAAACTTTTAGCATAAACCCAAACTTTGGAAAGAAAATAACACTCTATATAACATTCAACCTTCAACCTATTAAAACAATCTCGTAAGTAGGTCGTGATGATCGCTTTTTTTTTGTTGTGTTCTCTTCTCCCGATGGATGATGAATGAGGTGATAGGGGAAGGCAAAGGTTCTAGCCCATGCAGCCAAGACTGACGTAATATATATCTTTCTTTCTTACGAGTTAATAAGGTTATCATCAAATTCCAGAAGTTGCAGAAATTGATGCTTTTCTTGGAGTCACTCGCGGCATTATATCCCAAACACGTCGGGTATATGAGTTTACAGTGGAAGACCGCAATAAATTAACTGCAACTGTGCCCCATATTTAAAGTCCAAATTATTGTTTTTCATAATTATTCACATTGTAGCACATTTTTAAACAAAACAACACCACTTTTGACTAACAATATCCACAGTAAATTAATTTACAAAACAAAAACTTGCACATGTCAGTGGAAAATGGCGCGATGATCTCCGCTCTTTGTTTTTAATTCCCTGAAGCATAAACTCGCTATTTAGAACCTAACGTATTCGCGCCAACCATTTTGCTTATAAAATGGTCGCCACGCATTACCTCGTAATAAATCCTAAGTAATAAAAAACCCATTAACACAAGATGATATCACCAAGGCAAACTGAGCTATATATTTTCACACTTTCCCTCATTTTGCTAATAAACGAGGTCCTTGCTTGCTTGTATTTCCTCAACAGCCGTAAATGTGCAAAATATGTTTCAAAAGTACGCAATAATATTTTATTTTTTCGGCTAGTGTTCCTATTTAACTACTCGGGTAATTCTTTACTACACGTGACATACATGCGTAACATTTGTCATTACATTTATTGACCAATATTGGTAGAATATCAAATTGATCGTAATCTAGCTACAAGGACTACCTTTTGCTAACTTTGGCACACTGCTAGACAACGAAAGTTTTCGTATCGTCGTTGGTCTTTGGTTGGAGGCACAATTATGTGTCTTTCATCAATGTTCGTGTGAAAAGGAGGTTCCATCTTGTAATTCATGGACTGGATTCCAATATTATTAAAAAGCCTCTAGCCATCAAGGTTCCAGATTCTATAAGGATAATTGAAATAAAATCGTATTCATTTATAATATATATATGTACTACGGATAGGGATACAAGTCCCGTCCGCGTGGAATGATGGGAAGAACGCTGGCTGCATTTCCCCGCTGAATTGCAATACTGATTCTTTGGGCTAAGAAAGAGCCAGCTCTAAAAATTAATAACTGCAATGTCTCCCAGCTTCACGTTGTGCCTTGCCAACTGCAGCACCATCCAGCCATTATCTTTATTTACTGTTAACCTAGATTTAAGTAAAAATTGTAACCGAGAGAAATCTATGTACGATTAATGAACAACAAAATGAGTTACGTATGTACAATAGCTGCACGATGACGCGATTATCGCAGACCGATCAATCGCAAGCGTGTGTCTAGCTCTTAAACTATATTATGAAGCAGTCTCTATTTATAAGTTCAATGTACTTATCAATACACGTATAGTCATACGATATTGAAGGCAGACGATTTCATTATATTGGCTTTTACTGTTGCGAATCCAATTGTAGAGAAAGAGTATTAGTTGGAATTGTAGAGAAGATTGTCTTCGGCAGATAGAAATAAGAAAATAATTCCGATAATAGTGCGCTTCAATTGAAAACGGCTGTTGGGCTAGGTATCTAGATATGTCTGGAATTCCTAATGCTAGATACAATTTCATATTTGGAACAACAAAGAGGGAAAATTGGAAAGTGCCTTACAACGCTTTAAAGCAGGGATTCTCAACATTTTACCCCATGAGCCTGCCAACTATCTGCTTTAATACTACGCCCCCATCGATGTATATAGATAAGCCTATTCAATACAAAACGCACTCTTAAAAACGTGCCGCTTGCTTTGTGTACCTACCAACTTTGGGGGGCAATTCTCAAGCAAGGATAATGCCACATGCTTTATTCATCGGAAATTATATCACAATGCATACAAAAGACTAGTTTTACTCGATATAAATATTAATATTAGGCGCTCTCGCCGCTTGCTATCTCGCGACTGTTGGTGCAGCTACATGACTTCGATTGGTTTTACGGGAACGTTTTTATATCAGTGAGGGCCTATCTATATACATCGATGTACGCCCCGCTTTTCTGTTAAGTTATGTAACATTTTATTGTCTTTGCAAGAGGGACCGAAATGAAAACTCAAATAAGAAAAAAAAAAATACTAATATTATAAATCTGGAAGAAGCTTTGTCTGTCGTTTATATACAGGTGTCCCATAAAGCAACGTCGAACCGGGAATAGGTGATAAGCCAGGTCATCAGAAAAATAAATAAATACTAATGACATTTTTAAAAAATAAATTTTTGAATACCTATAGAATTCTTATTAAATACGTCGCCGTTACGTCTCGGACGTTATCGGAACATCTAAAAATATTATGTAGGTTTATATTTATTTTTGCAATAATATTTTTATTATTAAAAAATATATAATATATGCGATTTTTATTATTCAAATGGCAAGTAGATAAATTAATTATTACCCTACAATTAGTGAAAGCTCTGTTGCTGCAATTAATAACCAATTGATTGAGATCATTTCAACTTCAACTTTAGTCTATTTCTTTCTCTCGTTATCTTTTTTCTTGCCGCGCCTACGTTTACGACACTCTACTTTCCCCAAGTAGGGGGCGCCCCGCTGTTTGGGAATCTCTGCTTTAAAGGATTCGTTATATAGATATCCTTCAATAAATAATGCTATTTATTTGTAAAAGAATTGGGTTTATAATTGATAAAAAAGTTTAAGAATGACAATGTTTCGCGTGTTATGTGCATTTTGCAATGTCTGATTCTCAGTTTATATAATTGTTAATAGCTGCTCTTCCTAATGAGAAAAACGATGTCAAGGCACAATAATTACTTTAATTGATAATTCCAAGTATTCCAAGAACTAGGCAATTAGTTAGGGTACTTGAGACTGGTGGAGATTACACTTCTTTCCTTTCTTGGCTTGGCGTTTGCCGTTTCTTGGCAACGCAGCTTCAAGGTTTTGCAGCGGGATTCTGCAGGTAGAAACGGCTGTAGTCTATTTATTTAGACGCAAACGTTAGATGGAAAAAAATTTTGATTTCTTCATTAACTGTCAGTTTACGCATTTAATTTTATTATTTATTATTATTATTATTTTAGTTAAAGATAACATTTTCTGCCTCCGTGGTCTAGCGGTTAAGTCCGTGGATTTAGACTCGGAGGTACCGGGTTCGATTCCTGGTCGGGACACAAAAATATTTATGAATGTAAATAAATACATTTAATTAAGTAATATATAATTTATTTGTGATATTCTAGAGTTTGGTACGCTGGAGACAACGACGAGCTTGGCACTTGTCATGATTGGCCTATAGTAAAGTTGGCTAAATGTGAATCCGCTTCTTTATAAGCGTGGTTTCTGACCACCCCGAAAGGGAAACTGTTGTATTTGGAATAGTACATGGTAACCATCATTTGGGAAGGGATACAATAAAATAACAAATATATTTTAAAATTACGAAATAATATAAAATAACGCTGTAATAAATTGTAGATGCTGTAAATAGGCATTGTTACAATACGAGTATAAGATAAGACAGACACAATTATAAAAATATAAATGTCAGTAAAGATGATAGCTGCTGTAAAGAGGCATTGTCATACCATTAGCTAAGACATACAATTATAAAAAGTTCACTTAAGATTGTAGCTGTTGTATAAAGGCATTGTCATACTAAACTAGACTATAACTAAATACAAATTGTATAAATAAATGACCCTTATTACTATTAGCTGCCGTACAGAGGAATTGTCAAACTACAAGACCAATTAAAGTGCTAAAATTTCAATAATAAAAATGCCAACATATCCTGTCTCCCCCAGGAGAGTTCCTGCAGACCTCTGGAACACTCCATAAGAACTTGCACAGCCGTCTTCTCATCTGCCATGCATCCTCTACAATCTATACAGTGAGCTGTACTGTTAAGGCTGGGTTGCACGAAAATGAAGTCTCTGTAAATACATTAGACGCTTTTTTTTAACTTTAATTACTTACATTTACAGATTACTTAATTTTGGTGCAACTCAGATTAAGAGTGCTATTATACCTACGAATAGCAACTTTAATAGCAGTTGATATTAACGGTATCAGTTTGTTAAAGGATTTTTATATAAACTTTAAGAAATTGAATTTAGCTACATTTCATTATTAAAGTATTCGTAATATTTTGCAAATATACAGACGCGGAATTCGGTAAATTGCGCTCTTTGATGTTATTTGGTAGGTAAGATTAATATTTCCTACTCTCGTTTACTTCTCGTTTTAATTAGGTACCTAATCATCACCTTAATATTAAGGCGTCAACCTATCCCACTAACATAATATTTGTGTTCAAAATTACTGTTTTGAGTTCTACATAGTGGAAACGTTAAGTCATCTAATGTCCACAATTGAGGACACAAAGTTTAAAAAAAGTAAAATCTGAAGCAATTACGTATAGTAAGTACCGTGAAAACTATATGTATGTGAGATGGGCCTTCCAGACATATATCTGGAGAATTTGGCCTACACTCGCCACGCTGGCCAGACGGCTTGGCGAGGATATGATGTCAATTTTTGAATGACAATTTATTAACGATTATTAAGAAGAATTAAGATATATTAAGTTGGTATTAGTGGAACCGGGACCGACGGCTTAACGTACTCTCCGAGGCACGGGAACGGTGGTATTGTAAATCTTTGACAAATGTACGTAAGAAAAGTGTGTTTCTGATTGGTACATGCCGGGTGGGTTTGAACCGACCTTTGTAGGATTTAAGGGACGCGTTCTTACAACCGAGCCACCACCGCGCCGCATGTGTATATACTCGTAAATATGTATGTTTATTTCTATTGTAGTTATTCTGTTGTATTGACATAATGCTTATTTCTTCGTAATTCTTGCACTCTTGTATTCATTCTTATTTTTAAATTTATTTTCATTGTTTTCTTTGTTAACTTCTATTCTATCTGTCATCGAACTCTTATTATTTGCTTTATCGTATTACTATCTTCTCCTATATATGTATAAATTAGCTGTAAGAATTCCTAAATAAATAAATAAAAGTAGAAGTATCTACCAATTCCGAAGAATTGTTGGCACTTGAGTTATAACTGCATTATAATTCGTGTGTATTTTGTAACTTGTTCCTTATTTTTATTATTATAGTCTACGCATATACACTTCTTTATCTTTATAGAAAAACAGGCTTATATATTGCCTACACTATCGTAATGACAAATGTCATTGAGCACATAATGAAAACCCTAAAATATTCAATAATGAGGATTTTATAAATTTATTCTGTTGCAATTATTAATGTTATATCTGTTATTTAAAAAAAAATACATTATACGAGAAAAAAAAATCAGGTCTGAAAGGGTTATATAAGATATAGAAAAGTTTGAAGAAACAGTCATAAAAAACTTTGTGAAAAATAAACTACATATATTCACTCAACTTTGTATATAGGTACCAATAAGAACGCTCAATAAACGTTATTATTATTATATATATTTCTGAAATTTTAACCCTTCTCATTCCCTGTTATTACGTTTTTTTGTTAATATGTTTGTCAAATATTAATCTTTAGATTCGTATTGGTTGTTCAGAGCTCCCTTTACCAAATTAATTTATAAAAGGAAAACGACAAAACTATATAAAAATAAATTAATAACAACTAAGCTATACTTTCGTCAAGCTCCGAACAGAGCAATATTTAAAAAACTGGTCTAGTGCACTATATCACCATAAACTTAATACGCTGTTTTTATTTCTCGGATTTTTACTAAGTCTGGAGACAGGAAAGCTGGAAAAATTTCTGCCAACGTATTAGGTTAGCTATACAGAGGGGAAATGTTGCCAGTCTTCTTGGGACTATCACTGAAGGGTCGTCTCTAGAGGACATTTTAAAATTATAGAATATTCTTTATTTGGTTTAGTTTATATTTATTTTAATTTTTACTTTAAATTAGTTTTAATTATATTGTAATTATTTTATACTGTTTGTATATTACTTCAATATAATTCGTTTATACTGTTAGTTTAGTTTTTTATTATTAAGTAATTTATATTTATTTATATGTAAGTAATTATTGTTATGTTTATCTAATAATCTCTCTTAGTTTTTATCGTAGATAATATTTATAAAAAATAAATATATAAAAATATCAATTATAACTACTCGTATGTAAAATTACCATTTGTTTTGTTTACTTTATTATATTGTTATGTGTCAATAATTCATCTCAATAGCAATTTTACAACCAAAGCAGTCACGGCAAGATAATAAGGGTGCGATTACAACTAAGAGACAATATTAGACATCTATATATACTTATCAATACATACTTATAACTGCCTCCGTGGTCTAGCGGTTAAGTCCATGGATTTAGACTCGGAGGTACCGGGTTCGATTCCTGGTCGGGACACAAAAATATTTATTAATGTAAATAAATACATTTAATTAATATTTAATTTATTTGTGATATTTCTCGAGTTTGGTACGCTGGAGACATCGACGAGCTTGCCACTTGTCATGATTGGCCTCTATAGTAAAGTTGGCTAAATGTGAATCCGCTTATAAGCGTGGTTTCTGACCACCCCGAAAGGGAAACGGTCGTGATGATACTTTACTTTACTTCTTTTACTTATTTACATACTTGGTCCAACGTCCTTCCTGCAATTGTTGTTGACAATCCGGGATAGTAGTAGAATCTGATGTTAGTCTATATTAGATTGTTTGCACCTCCATTACCGTCAGAATGGGCGAGAAATCACATACTGTGTTCCGTATGAAAGTAATAATAATAATAAAGCGCCAAACACGATTAAATGATAATCGTTAGAAGAAACAAAATCCAATTCATTTTGTTTGTACATTAGGGTTGGGGCATTTCGAGTAAGTCTGCACTTGACAGAGGTAATCCTTAGCGGACGTTTTATACGATTCTTTGAGACCGATATCATAAATTATGTTCCAAAAATAAACATTATTATTAGATCTTAGTAGATAAAGTGGTGGTAACCGAGGGATTAAAATGCTGACCTTTACTCCAATGGTCGCAAAAACCCCGGATTGTACTATTGAGAAAAATCCGGATAAGAATAGACTCATTCTTACGTACATTTGTAATTTATAATAACACGTACCGCTCCTTAGAACCGCGTTCTTAATCAGCACTACGCTGGGGTAGTGTTGTATTTTTATTGTACAAAATAACAAATATGCTAAGTTGGTCTTCTGCTAACAGCTTACTTATTGGACCACTTTGCTCCTTAGTCTTCTACTAGCCGGAGTAGAATTATTCAAAAGAATTAAATTAATGACGTTTCATAAATGCCTGTGATAGGTTTACGTGAATAAATATATTTTAACTTTGACATGCAGTCTTTAATGATAATTCGAAGTTGACCATTACATTTATTTTCTTATACCAAAAAATATTAAATGACAATAAAAAAACGGTACAACATATATTACACAATCAAAATAATTAATAAAAGAAAAAAAATGGACAATCTTGTGAGGCGTTTTTTTTTATTTAAACTTAATTTAACTTTAAGCTTTGGATGCACCATACATTATACCATCACCATATCACCATACATCCAGTATTTGAAAAGTGTAAGTACAATGGTTTTTATTGCACTGATTTAAGGTTCATAATCTAGGGGTAAAGATCTAGGACTGTGTTGAGACTTTAATGATTATAAGATCTTTAGGCCATTGATCGTTGTGATATTATGATCTTATGTTTGCATCTACATAATACAAAATGCTTTGTCTACGCCAGGGCTATTGTTGTTAGGCTTTGCGGGTAATACTCCATCCATTATTATTATTATTACAAAAGATAAGTAGATCCAATAGCGAACTGTATTGTCCGTGGATAAGCGAAAAAATCTTGCAGAGTGCTTTCGCCTCCCCAATTGTGGATTGCTTATGTATACACTTTGTAAACAAAATTCAATGAATCAGTGAGTTAATCATGACTGAGGCAAATACTTTTCTCATTATTTGCACGGGTTCAGTTATCTGTAATACTGTTTTGTTCCCTTGCTGGGTAGGCAGAGAGAATTGGGTGGCTCTAATCACGGTCATATTATGCGGTGATAGATATGGACTCTTATCTACATACTTTCTACGTCTTTTTTCGTTAAATGGTTTAAAACATATGAAGCAAGGTTAGTCTGTCGCCACGATGGCCATACGGGTTGAAGATTGTAGACGATTGCAATCAGGTTCTGGAGTGGAGACCACGTACAGGAAGACGCAGAGTGGGGCGGACCCCCCGCTAGATGGACGGAAGGCCTAAAAAAGAAAGCTGGTGAGCTAGACACACACAAGCTGATGATGATGATGATGAAAGCCAATTGTCAGCAATAATGTATTCGAATTCCATCTGCAATGGATTAAATAGAATAACCGTCCATTAGTTAAATAAACGCGATAGGCAGCTGCTGTCAATTGAAGGTAATCGCCATCTCTTTGGCGCAGTAAGTCAACTCTGGACGTACAACAAAATAAGTCTTATCGCTACCGTTTTATTTATTTATGAAAAATCAATAAATATTTACAACTAAGTATATGTATAGTACTCTTTAATGATCTTGACATGAATATTGATCTTTTTAATGCTACTACTGCATCTATAAGACACGCAATAACAGATGAGCACTTCAAGCGAATAGTAAGTAAATAGGTAGTCTTTCTAGATTTATAAATTATATAGGTTTGCTTATGTATATCAGCTGTCTAGGAAATAAAAATACGGACATTTTAGATTTTGTCACTTTTATATACCTAATTTTAGACAGAGAAGAATAGAAAAAATATGTACATTGTACGTATAATAATTTTCCTTAATTTTACTAAAAGAAATATAGAAGACAAAAATTTTATCCATTTCATGGATTCAACGCGCGGGTTGCCGGGTCTATCGTGTGTAAAAAGAAAGATGAGAATGGTGTTGGCTTGCGACCGACTATAGGCTGGTTTACAAAGGAAGTCTTCTTTTTTTTATAGCGTAACAAGACGTTTACCATCAACCACTCTGCTCCTCCTTCCCTACCCAACCAAATATATCTTAAAAAAGCCCGCAATAGTTATTCCCTAGTAAGACTACATTTCTCAAGTTGAACCCTCGTGCTCAGTACAGAAAAAAAAAACTCAAGTGCGTTCTAGTTTATATTGAAAACAACTTTACTGCTGTTGGTGTATTTATTTTACTTGTTAGTTTATTGTCATAGTTTCGATTCAAGTTCGAATCTTCGAAATTTCAGAGTAGCCCAGAAGCGATTAGGCTCGAGTTTGTGATAACGTTTGACAAACTACCTCTTGTTGCGACGACAACTACTGGTCTTATCCGCCATTTTGCATAATATTTAAACAATACTGAAAATAAGAATTTAATCCTAGATTCGAAAAAAGAACTTTAAGTATATTATCTACACAAACTTTCATGATGTTAATTATTATTAGTAGGATTATAATCTGCCACGAGCAAAGACATTAAATATAAACAAGGTGGGAAAAGAAGCTAAACAGTATGAGAATTAAAGCTAGGATATTACATACATATCTCACGCCAAATCCCTTTTGCTTCTTCAACATTCATCAACCTTCATACATGCCCTTCTGTTTCGATGGCTTTTTAATGCACCTTTAGCTATTATTTTATTTATCTGATCGTGAGAGAGTCTTGGTCTGCCAGGGCTCACAACTTTCACATTATATATCTCGTTCGTCAATCTCTCTTCGCTCATCATTTCAACATGCCCGAACCATCGGAGCATGCCTTTCCTTATTTTTGTTTCAATGCTTTCTTTCATACCTACCTTCTTGCGTATTTCATCATTAGGATATTCGTCTCAGAATTAATTAGTCTCTTAGGTTATGGTCGTTTTCGACGTGCAGTTTCAAATTGTATTTGTTGTTTTACTGACAATATAGGGGTGGTGGTGGCTCGCTTGTAAGAACGCTTTCCTTAAAATCCAAAAAAGGTCGTTTCCAATGTACTAATGAGGAACACACTTTTCTTACGTACATTAGTCAAAAAAATTCAACACCACCCGCGTCGGATCCGGTTCCTCCAATACCAACTCGTGCAATCGTTAATAGATTGTCATAAAAAATTGACATCAGACTTTTACCAACTCGTAGAGCCAGAGCGTGGCGAGTGTAGGCCAATTTCTCCAGATTTTCTAGAAGGCCAATCTTCAACAGTGGAGGTCTAGGACTCACGGACGCCTGAGTAAGGTCATGGGGATGACCTCCTCGTAAGGGCGTTACTCAGGCGCCGAGGAGGAACGCCGTCAGGTTTTAGTCGGTGCGAGCCCGACATAACCTTTTCCTGCTGCCTCCACAGCTGGGATTGGTATTCGGTAGGGATTTCCTGACGGAAAAAAAGGACCCACCTGGTTTATGTGTAAACTGTACATTTAGTGCTCCTTTCGATTTAGTAAATGGTTCTGTACATCTCTGCGACCCGTGACTCACCCAACATAAGGCATCAGCTGAAAATCATATCTCGGCTGAGCATATGCTGAGCTGACCACCTATTTATCGCCACACCTGTTTGTATATTTCGGTATATAGAATAGGCTTACATTTAAATTTATTCCTTGCATATTTATATTTTTTTGTAACCATTGTAATTGTTGCGATAAATAAAGTATTTTCTTTCTTTCTTTCTGTTTAACGTGCTCTCCGATCCACGGGGCGGTGGTGTTGTAAATCTATGACAAATGTACGTAAGAAAAAGCGTTCTTATAACCGAGCCATCACCGCCCTATATTATCAGTGAAACAACAACACGTCGAACACGACCCTAACTGGCACTGCACTGTCATAGACTAATTAATTTTAAGACGATTGTCCTAGCTTTCATTCTCAAACCGTTTAGCTTCTTGCCCCGCCTTGTTATGTATTTAATGACTCTGCTCAGCTAAGAGTAATTTTATTTTGCACTTACCTTTGGGTGTACCTGTTTTAAATTTGTAATTTACGTTGCTTTACAAATCCTTTTGGGAGACGGCTGGTGGATCGCACCAACAAGCATATCGTTAAGCGAGTTTCGTTGTAACCTTAATGGCAAATCTCTTCTCACGTAATGAAAACTGGGATTATCATTGACCGACATAGTACCAGGCATTTCATACAGAAAAATATGTAACATTATCTTGGATTTTTGATGAATATTTGCGCAGTAATTCGGTTCTTCTATCTTTGTTGGGCCAATTTTAACTGGTCGCATTATATTCATTTGTAGTATTTAAACAAACGGGATAAACGAATGACAGTCAATTGAATTATTGTTTATTTCACTGTTAAAATAAAATAAAACAAATAATAAAAAAATATAAAATACAGTTAAAAAAAAGTTAACGAACCTTCTTCGGCTACTTAAAAAAAAACAGTTGTCAAAAATTACTTAAGTAATTATTTGTGATTGCTTTGGAAAACGCAAATTTGTCAACTTCTCATACATTTGTAATGACAGTTCCTTCTTAATTATTTCCTAAGTATTTCTAAAGTTTTTTTTTTAATATAATAATTTTATTCGAAGTAAAAGAACATAACATTATGGCGCTCTGAAAGTTTGTGAAACGCATTTCTTGCAAAACCTGTTAATTATTTCTTAAGTAATAATTAAGTACCAAAAATACGTTCAAGAAACTGGCTGATAGTCGAATAATTGGAGACGCTTAAGTACATCTCGTACGCTGAAGATACTAATATAGCAAAACAAATATTCCCGTTCATTTTAGTTATCAGCCAATAATATAGTGTATTCATTATATAAACTGATAGTGGCGTCTCGGCGCCAACTTTTACGATAAACATATCTATAAAATTCACTTCATATATAGTTCAGGAGTATGTTAATAAAACATGCTTCAATAAGCATTTTCGATATTAGTCGTAAAACAGGTAGAATAAAGTATCATTACGACCGTAACTAGTAGGGATAATAATAATAAAAAGCGTTTATTCATTAAATAAGTGGTACATTATAGATAAAAAGAACTCTTTTACATTAGGTACACTATCAATTGTTGGTTTGATTCACTGATACCTATACCAGGAATACCTAAATGTCAGAAACACGCTCTTATTAAGAAGCAGTTTACAGTTAACAAACTTTACTATAGGCTCATGTCGTCGATGTATTTAGCTTACCAGCTGGGACTTGTGAGGCGGAGTGCACAATCGTCAGAAAACGAATCGTCTAAGATCGATTACGTCTGTCAGAAATGTCAAAAGCTAGGCGGAATGCTGTCATCGAACAAACGTTAGTCGATACGATAGTGAAAACGAATGTGCTCCGCCTTACACCGCTGACTCGAGAAATATTACTACACACTGTTTGTCTCACCTTAACAGCTAAATTACTGAACCGATTTTGCTAAAAGATTTTACCATCGCCCAGGTCAAAATATGCACCCACATACCGTAGTCACTATCCTAACCTACGCGTACGTATAAATTTGGGGACTCATACATCTGTCGCACGATAAAGCTCTTCCAGCCTCTGTGTTTCCACTTTCCTATAACCTGCAGTTCTTTTAACGAAGTGTGAAATAGCATCTAGACAACCAGCATAGTATTAGGGTCTGATGTCAGTAATAAGTGTCTGATTCCAGTTGCTAACATTCATGGACCTTGCACCACTTACCATCAGTTGGGTGCAAGGTAAAAAATACTTTGACCGTGTCATCTATAACTAGCGTAAGTACAGAAGCCGCGTCAAACAGCTAGTAAATCAAAAATATTTTTTGTGTTTTCGACTAGAAATCGATCATGGTACCTCCGCGTCTAAATCTACGGCATTTACCGCCAGACAACGGAGGCAGTCATGTAGTATGAGAAGTTTTGAATACTTTTTATTACTTAGGCAAGTCGCTCACTGCGAAGTCATAGCGCGGCTTCGCGGGCTTAGCCTCGATTACACTATACTGTTTTTTTTTTTTCAAGTCCCGCAAGTTTAAATCCTAATCTATAGGCCAATTTTGATAAAAAATACAACAGCATTAATAGATTTTCGCCTATCTCTCTTCTTTCCATGAAACGAAATCTCTGTACTTCAAAGTCAAAATATCTTTATTCACGTAAACCTACTCGTATTACAGGCATTTGTGACATAAGGGACTGAAGTTACTGGCATGTTTTCATATCTGGACTTCATCAGATTCATCAAAGGTAATCGCGGTCTCACAGATAAAGTATCATCACGACCGTACCTATCTCTTTCGGGATGGTCAAAAATAAACGCTTATAAAAAAGCAGATTCACATTTAGCCAACTTTATTATAGGCCCGTTTATGATAAGTGGCAACCTCGTCGATGTCTCTAGCGTACCAAACTCGAGAAATAACATAAAATGGAAATTAAAGCTTAACCGCTAGACCACGAAGGTAGTCACACATGTCGTGCACAAATAGAACATATGTATTTATATCCCTGCTGATTTATGTATGTGAAGAGGCTAACTAACGCCAACGCTTAAAACTTGTGCCAATTTTTATAACTATTTTGTTTTTGTATCAGGCAGCATTATCCTCAACCCAGGAGGATAGCGAAATAGCGTCCGAAGAAGCCGGATGGGCGGATATCCGAAGAAACTACGCTACCAAAGATTGTGCATAATATTCTCCGTAACTACTGCAGTTTCCTTACTTTAAATAGCAGGTTTAGTAAGAACCTTAATATGATGCAGGCACGAGTTTTGAGCGTTAAGTAAAGTGCATTACCTAGACTTGCACAGGCAACCCAATCTCCAAACTTGTGCAATATTGTATATACTGGTAACACAAGAGGCGCTCAGTTTAAATGTCATTTTGAATAATTTAGTTCTCTAATCTTTGATTAATAATACACAGGCTAGATTAAAGGTGACAACTGTGAAAACGGTCCGGGTGTCTAGGAATTGTATAAATATTAGACGAAACAGCAGAATATTTTTTTATATTCTAGAAAGTTATATCCTTATTAATTAATAGCAAAAAAACATTTTTATAAACTAACTTTTAGTTAAATCACAAATTGTGCGCCACATCTAGGTTTTCTGCATTGGCATTATGTCAGTCATCATCATTACAGCCCCAAGAACACAGAATCCTAGACCTCCACTGCTGGCGATGGCAATTCTTGAATATTTTTCTGAAGAGTTTGACCTACATTCGCCACGCTGGCCGACGGGCGTTGGCTATGTTCTGATCTCAATTTATTAACAATACCACAAGTTGGTATTAGTGAAACCGGGACCGACGGGGGCACCCAAGGCACGGGAACGGTGGTATTGTATGTAAAGCTATGACAAATTTGAGTAAGAAAAGTATTTCTCATTGGTGTGCCGGGGTTCGTACTTAGTAAGCATATGCTTACGTGGCAGTGCCTAATAATATTTAATTTAATAGATTATTGCCAACGTACTAGCCTCGCTATACAAAGGAGAAATATAGAAATATAAATCGTTGGGTAGAGAGATGAGCAGAATAGTGGATGGTGAGCGGCTTGTTGCGAAAACGTTGTGAAAACAATCTACTTTTAATAACTATCCACTTCAAATACGTCGCGAGTCGAAAACAAATATTATACTACAATTTTATTTAGTTATCTAACTTATGCATACTGCACAAAAAACTATTATTCTTTAAAACTAAACGCGAAGGTCACTTCCGTGCAACTTTCGCACTTGCACTCAGACCAATGTGCATAATGCCCTGACTAACCTATTCATATCATTCGTACGCAACGCAATGCTTCGCAGTCTCTACGTTATTTATCGCTATCAATCACTATGAAGCTATTTAGTGTGTTATGAAAAGTAGATAGTTTTATTTCGGTAAAAAAAACGAGCAATCGTTGTGAACCTTAGTAGATACTTAGTAACTACCTACAAGTATGTTACATAGCTCCCATCTCTAATAGCGACCATTTTTTGGATTGTAAATTCTTTTTTTAAAACTTATTTTTCCGTATATCATAACATTTAAATATAACATTATTCTGCCAAACTATGAAATAGTTTATCGGCAGATAGCTCTCATTACAATGATATATTAGCACACTTTAGTTTATAAAAGATTAAATAAAATAAAACACAACTATAATAGATTCGGTTATTAACTGCTAAATAAAAAATAAATAAAAAAATAATATAGCTTGTATCTTTCCAATCGCACACTTTTTTTTTCACACAAATAATCTATCGATTTTGCTACTCAGTTGTTCGAGTAGTTCTTTTTTAATTTTGATTTTATATGTCAATTTGGAAAGTTTTTTTAATTTTAAAGTTTTTTTAATTCTGGGAAGTAGATATCTCGCGTCCTCCTGC
This sequence comes from Tinea semifulvella, assembly GCA_910589645.1. Classification (NCBI taxonomy): domain Eukaryota; kingdom Metazoa; phylum Arthropoda; class Insecta; order Lepidoptera; family Tineidae; genus Tinea; species Tinea semifulvella. Next base: position 10,693,304 of record OU342592.1, on the reverse strand, counting down.
CGTAGTAGTTGCCACGGATGTTCCCTTCCACCAGTTCCCTATTTGTATGTCTCCTAGTAATTATTTGTTGAGTAATAATTTGTTTTTGTGTGTGTAATTATTCTGTTCTTCTGACGTTATTAATAATTTAACTTTTTCTTCAACAGGTAATGTTTTACAATACACAAATAATTTATCGTAATTTTGCCTATACTTTAGTTTTATATCTTTTCTTACCAACGATTTTAAGAATCTAATTTGCATTTGTTTAATTTGATAAATAAGTAAAGCGTTTTTACAACCGGGTACCAACGCTTTATATTCTACTCGTAATTGGTAGGTACATTTAAAGTACTCGCGTTACTTGATCTCTGGAGTTATTTGTCTGCCCTTTGACACTCTTATCGCGGTTACCATTCGTAACTCGACTCATACATATGCGCCGGCTTCATAATTAATTAGCACTCCCAAAACTTCCGAATAAACTTTCAGTTTGTGTTACTGCCTATTTTAGCTAAGCTTATTTGGATCTATTTTTAACTTATAATAAACAAGGTCTAACGTAGCTTTTAAGCTTCTGTTTCTAAAAGGATGATCAAAATATTTAATGATAAACATTTGGTTTCAGGCATGCCATTGGTCTTGTAATGAGTCAAAGACATATATATATATATAACAAGATGGATCAAGAAGCTAAACAGTATGAGAATTTAAGCTAGGACAATCGTCTCAGAACTAATTGGTCTCATCATCATCATCACTCCACTGTTGGAGATGGGCGTTTCAGAAATTTGCCTACACACGCCACGCTGGCCAGACGGGTTGGCGAGGATCCGATGTCAATTTTATAATGTATTTTAATTTAAAATTTTCGAAATTCAATAATCTAAAGTCTAACAATTGTTCGAAGTCGGTGTTCATATCATTACGTCATTACAGCACCTAGAACACGGGACTCCTAGACCTCCACTTCTGGAGATGGGTCTTTCAGAACATATATCTGGAAAATTTGGCATACACTCGCAACGCTGGCCAGACAAATTATTAACTATTCCACAAGTTGGTCTTAGTGATTAAATGTCATATGGATGGAATTTTTTAACACAACCAAATTGCCCTTAAGCACTGTACCTACTTACTGTACTTAGTAACTGGTACAATAATTTAAAGAATACTGAAAATCTTGGCAACATGAAGCCTAGTTCCTTCCTTCCTTAAGTTATCTTTTAAATTTATGTACACGTACACAATTGCTTGCTTAAGGAGTTGCTGGAAATTTATATCAGAAATAACATCAGTATTTGTATTATTTTATTAGTGTGCTGTACAGTCGCCATAGACATAATTATAATGACTTGTTTAACAATACATTTTAATAAAAAATGCGTAGACCTATAAAGAAAACATTAAACTAATTGTCGCGTACAATCGATGCATAGATACACTACAACTGAGATTTTTTGTGGCATTTTACTATAAATCATGAAACTTCGATCAATCATAGGTACACCTAAATTCCATACAAAATCAAAGCGAAAAACTGTCAGTGTTGACATATTGGACAATCCGTGAATTTAAATGCGTATATAACTTGTTCAATTCCTGGTCGAGACACTATAACTTATTTCATTTAGTAAAGTTCATTTCAGTAAAGATGGTTAAAAGTGATTGCCTAAAACCAGGTTGTTGTTCGTTGGTTGGTGTTGCAGCGTGCTCTAACAAAATATAATTTAATAATCTTACATTATTTTTGTTTATTTTTATAGTTAATATCAACATCTCTTTTAACCCTGCATTAAAATAGAATTTAATTAAATAGTCAATTGGTTGTAATGTTTGTGTGCTCTTCTCCCGATGGATGATGAATAAGGTGATAGGGAAGGCAAAGGATATATCTTTCTTTTTCAAGAGTTAATGAGGTTATCATCAGATTTCAGATGTTGCAAAAACCGCAAAAAAATTACTAAGACTTGTGCCCCATATTTTAAGTCCATTTATCGTTTTCCATAATTATTCAAATTGTAGCACATTATTAAACAAAACAACTTTGACCAACAATATCGACAGTAAAATAATTTACAAAACAAAAACTTGCACTTGACATGTCTGCGCAAAATGACGCGGAGGACTCCAATTGGTTGAGATGTAGTTATTACAATACAAAGCACTATTTATACGATTAGGTACTTTATTATAGATAAAGCACTGGATTTCAAAGTGTAATCAATTATCTAATTATATCGACACTATATATGAGTATATTCTTATTAACTTAAAGATTTGTTTCGATCGTAAACTATATAAAACTAATTACAGATTATGAAAACACAATATATTAGCTATCAAATTAAAAATATATTATTATGGTACGAGGACATTTTGGTGGACCTATTTCTCTAAGAAAAATGCTTTATTTATCTGCTATGGATTACGGTCGTGATGATCATACGTAACATTTTAGGTACAGAGCAAGTTAACACAACAATAAAAACATACAATGTGATGGATCCAGCTAGATAATGAATTATACACATGTCTATGACAATAACACATCAGTCATAGTAACTGCCATTACCAAAGTACACATAATTTAAGAAATAAAAATAGGGTTGTCGCGTCTGATGTTTGTGTATACTGACAAGAGTGGCTGTCGTTAAGTTTGAGCTGATAACGATAAGCGTTTACGATAACGATATCGACCTTTTACAGATTACCGGGAAATGTTAGGTGTGGCGTTATTGCAAAATTGGATATATCTGATTACAGGCTATTTCCACATCGACAGATCCTTTCCTAGAACGTAGCCATTGAACTTTGCAAATCAGCGACATTTGTACAATCGAAAAAAGCACGCTTTACCATCCAAAGGCAAGTTCATTGCGAATAATATTTGTTAGCCCAAACGCTACGAAACTTGATAAAGAGGCTACTTCAAACAAAAAAGTGTAGTGTCGTCTTTCCTCATAACTATTGGGACACGTGGTCGCAATAACCGTAGGCGATCAACTATGATTTTGATAGCGCTGCATCCAAAGTATGGCGCAAACATGTGGTTCGCTGTGTCTGCTTTACTAATATCAGTTCACTGTACTAAACACATTTTTTTTCGACTTCAATAAAGTTAGATTATTTTAATAACAGAACATTGATTTTTGTTAATTTTACAAAACAAGGATCATTTTATTTGCGAGCTGTTATTGGCTACCACTACGCTCTTTACGATAAACTTTTCTGACTAGATGTAGGTACCTTTAGATTTACCCGACCGGGAAAGTATTAGTAAATATAATTGACTAGCGTACGAGAAAACGCAGAGTGGAAGATCCCAGCAGACTGACGGATGAATTCAATAAGGTCGTGATTGGATTAATTAATTAAAGCGCGTGCAATGGCAATTCTTGGAAGTGGCTTTTATCTAGCAGTGGAGTCTGATACTTATCGTGTTTATTTTACAAAATAAACGTTAGCTGTGAATGGAGGGGGGGTCTAACAATATTGATTTCTAGTGTTATCATGTGACCGAAATACTAATAAAAAGGGGGACGTATTGAATTACTTAACCGTTATCAATGATAAAAACAAAATCGATTTAAAATTTATGTATTTTTTTTTCGTAAATGCGGAAACAGTATGTATTTTTTTTTAAATATATATATTTCTTAGAATTAGGAGTACAGTAAACCATTTTATTTTCTTATCTCCAAAAGTGCCGTTATCTATAAAATGTAACCTTCATGTTTTTTTTATCAAAAGACAGCTTTAAGCTGATACATGAACAAACTATGACCTATCGGTATAAAATGCTGCGACAAATCAACTTGAGAGATTAACAAAAAAACATTCCCGACATTTTTATGTGGTACATCGATACTTTTGCTGACTGTACAACCTTAGAATTGTTTCTTTTTTTAACAGCTAATATACATACACGTTTAGTTAGCTTCTCACTTTGTAATTTTAGCCAATCACGTACTTTACAGCCAATTGTAAAACGTGCATTAATTTAATCGTCCTTTAGAAAACCGACAAAGTCAAATTTATGTTTACAATTAAAAAAGTAAAATATCATCACGACCATATCCCTTTCGAGGTCGTCAGAAACTACAATTTAAAAGAAGCGGTTTCACATTTAGCCAACTTTACGATAGGTCCATCATGACATACAAAACTTGAGAAATATCAAAAAATATTTTTGTGTCCTGAACAGTACTCGAACCCGTTGCCTTCCCGTCTAAATCCACAGGCTTAACCCCTAGACCACGGAGGAATTGCTTCATCGTTATCATCATTACAGCCCCTAGAACACATCGTCCTAGAAATCCACTGTGGGATATGGGCCTTTCAGAACATATATCTGGATAATTTGGCCTACACTCGACACGCTGGCCAGACGGCTTGGCGAGGATATGATGTCAATTTTTAATGACAATTTATTAACGATTCCACAAGTTGGTAATAATGGAACCGGGACCGACGGCTTAATGTTCTCTCCGAGGCACAGGAGCGGTGGTGTTGTAAATCTATGACGAATGTACGTAAGAAAAGTGTATTTCTCATTGGTACATGCCGGGTGGGTTTGAACCAACCATTGTAGGATTTAAGGAACGCGTTCTTACAACCGAGCCACCACCGTGCCATATTTGGCATTTGCTTACTAATACCACGCAAAGTTTTATTTAAAAAAATCAATTTCGATGCGTACCTAATTTCGTACGGCTGTATAGTGTAGTATAGAATTTGAATCAGTTTTACCCTGTTACATCAGCCTGTCAATCTCAGCCTGTAGTACGCATAATTTAGTCTATCGAGAGAGAATGATTAATAACTGGCGACGTCGGATAATGTAAAAAAAAATGTAGAACGCATTAGTCTGAAATCCTCTCGAGGCTGCTATCAAAATGGACCATTATCGTTTACATTGATTAATATAATTTTTAGACAACATTTGCAAAATAATATTTTAAAGTTATTAGAATAATTGATAAAGAGCTGTAGGTCTATTCTGTAACTTAGTCGCAAATGTTATATAATGAAATTCGTTAACTATATATATATATATATCACGCTATTAAAGTTGATATTTGCACGGCCTCTGTCAAGTTCGAGCGCTTATAGAGTTGAGAATTAAATAATATTTTGTAATTATGATGCAATCTCTGACGTAAATAACGATCGATGACGTAATCCACCAATAACGTTTGCGACTAAAACAGAATAGGGCCGCTGGCTCGGTTATAAAACGCTTTTTAATACGTAATGTACGATAATTTTGAAATTTGGATGAAAAAAAAATTTTTGTATACCCTAGTATACAAAAATTTTAGCTAGTGCAGTTGGAGCCCAAGACACAAGACAATTTGTAATATGTAGTGTCAATTTTGTATACATCAAGTAATTTTATTATCTAATTATTTTACTATTGTATTTATTATTGTGACTAATTTCTACAGTTTAAATAATATTAATTATTACTATATATAAATAAATAAATTATTATCCAAACATGTATCAATGAGAAATACTTTTCTTAAGGACATATCTAGTAGGTAGTACAAATATCTGGAGAAATTGGCTGAGGCTCGCCAAGCTGTCCAGACGGGTTGGAGAGGGTCTGATGCCAAATTTTATTGACAATTTATAACCGATTCCATAACTTGGTATTGGTGCGACGGCTTTACGTGCCGAAGAACGGGAACAGTGGTGAAGAAGCAATTTTTTTAAGTAATGGTACATGGCTGGGTTCGAACCAGACGTAAAAATTGGCATTTGACATTATTGCAAATGACACATATTCATATATTTCAATGAGAACTACAAAAACGTGGTAGGCGGACTGATTGTGGTAAATTTTCCAGTCTGCCGGGACGGGGAAGTAGGTATCCACCGTTCGTGCCGATAAACCCAGTAAAGTGTAGACATTTCGGGGTCAGGCTCGAATTGCAGTCATGCCCAGTCAAGCCAGCATAGTGTTAGTGTTAGAGGATGATATCAGTCATGAGTGTCTGACTCCAGTTGCTAACATTCATGGACCTCGTGCGCCGCTTATCATCAAGTGAGCGCAAGGTCGCAGGTTGGTTGTACTAATATTTATTTTAAAAAAAGCGTTAATAAAACCGTATGAATTGGAATGTGCTGTGAAAATGAATGAAATAATAAAATTAATAAATAATGACGTTTATGAAAACGTTTCTAAATACGCGTGTACTTTTTTGTTGATACTTGATACAAAAGAAACGGCAATAAATTATTTATGTTAATGTCATCTTGCAGTTTCAGAATCTTGTTCTTAGAATTGAAAGAGCCTAATTTATTGTGCGAAACTCTCTTACGAGTCAAGTGGACTTAGGATGACATCTATAGGCAGATATAGGCTATTCCTATTGTCAAATAATTAACATCATAGGGGTAAAGTATTTCTTTTTTATACGTTATTTATTAAAAACTTTATTGCACTATGTTCAAGGTGCAAGCTTAATGCCACTAGGTATTTTCAAACAGCCAACCTCCTATAGGTAATTAATTTATTTATAAACATTTTGATTAATGTGAAACGAGCTAAAACTTAACAATAATGTTAAATAAACTTATACTAGAATATAACAAGTTAATTAATATATGTACATACAAATGTGTACGCAATAATACATATTACTCAACGTCAAACCGGGAATGGGTGTTAGACCAGGTAGTGAATATCATGAAATTAAAATCCTATAATTTTATATATTTTTTTTAAAGTATAAAAATAAGTAATAAAGCCTCGGTGCAATTGAAAGCGCAGAAATTAATATAATTACTACACACTTTGTTCTTTGCTGTTGACTTATGGGACACCCTTTCATCATCATCACAGTCCTAGACCTCCTCTGTTGAAGATGGCCTTCCAGGAATTTCTGGAGAAATTGGCAGACAGGTTAGCGAGAATATATTGTATTTTTTTCAAATGTCGGTATTAGTGGAACCGAGACCGACGACTTAACGTGACAAATGTTAGTAAGAAAAGTGTATTTCACATTGGTACATGCCTTTTTTTTGGTTGGGTTTGAACCGACTTTTGTAGGATTTTAAGGAAAGCTTTTTACAACCGAGCTGCCACTACTCTCTTACCATGGACCAATTATTGACCATGGACCAATACTCGTATATAAGTAAATGTAATATACAAAATCGTCTTACAAAATATTTGTATACGAGTATATAGAATTGTCAGATCTCCAAGCATTTTATCTTGTTGTATGCTGTTATAGCCTCGTATTATTTAAAGTGCACTCTATAGATCTCAACCTAAGGGTGTCAATGAGATAGGCCGATACTTAAAAGACAAGCAAAAAGTAACTTTTATCAGAGACTTCGAAGAATCTCTAGTGGTTTACTTCAATTAACACCGGGAAAAAAACCCGCAGCCAATTTAACCCAATCTCTTAGGAAATAGGGGATAGAATTGCTTGGCGAAATTTAATTGGGGTTATTATTTTTCTGACTGCTGATTGAACAGGACAAAGTTCTTGAACACGTAGCTTTAGTGTTTAGTTCACGGACATTAAAAGTAACCAGTACATTTTTATTTTTTTTGTGTTATTTTGGCCTCAGGATAAGTGAGTTTCGGGCCAACGTCAAATCACACACAAGTCATTAAATATAATAATAAGAAGAAGTCAAACGGTTAGATAATTAAAGCTAGGACAATCTTCTTAAAATTAATTTTGTTGTTTGTTTCAATTGATTTTGTTGTTTCACGGACAATATGCCAACCTGCATGCTACGGAAAACGGAGAGACAAGGACATGAACGGATCTGTAAAAGCGGATACCAACCCATTAACTCAGTGCGAAAATGAGAGACATGATTATACTTACGCAAGCCGATACGTAGCAAATGCGTAAGTCGAGCTGATGATCGAGTTTGTTCATGTAAAAATAATAAAGTGACAAGCTAAGCACCAATCACGTTGCGTATATCAAAATATAAAAACATTCCTTCAAAAGCGGCACCTAGTTACAAAATATTGAGTTGTTACTTTTGTCTGTCATTCATTCCAGCATATAGAACACAAGAGTTCTAGACCTTCCACTGTTAAGAAGAACTACTACTAACCTTTCAGAACATATGTCTTAGCCAGACGGCATGGCGAGGGTTTGTCGGTCATTGCGTTGGTGGAATCAATCATAGTGAGCTAAAAACAGCTGGATATAGCTTTTTTTAAGAAAAACTTGTTCATACACTTTTATTAAAATGTAGTCGTATTGTTATAGACATACAACACCGTGATTGGTTCCACTAATACAAACTTATGAAATCATTAACAAATTGTCATCAGACCATCGCTAATTCGTCTGGCCAGGGTGGCGAGTGTAGACCTAATTCTTCAGATATGTTCTGTCTCTCACAGTGGAGGTCTAGAACCCTATGTTAAATTTTAAAAAAAAATATTGAAATTAAATTAGTCTTGTCCTTAATTTTTATGTCTTTTAAAGTACCTACTAAGTTTAGTATCTTAGGCTGGAAGAAAAATATCGTGGTTTATTGATGGGGTTTTAGTTTTAACGATGTAGGCATTAGGGTCGATAGTCCCGTGGCAAGATTTTGATAGGACCCATAAGTCATAGACTAAAGTTCGAGACCTTTTGTTCATGTAGGCGTTGCGGAAACTTCCAGTAACTAACTAGGTACAGTCAGCTACAGACCAATATTTATTCTCGTAGTTCCAAGTGTTACTTGAGTATTTCAGGTTGATATAGTTGTTTTAGTTAACTGACCTCAGACCTAGTTCAGCCTGTCTAGAGGGCGTGGCGTGTAGGCCAAAATCTCGCAAGAATTTCAGCGGCCCTATTCTGTTACTAAGTCGCAAACTTTATTAGTGGATTTCGTTATTTTCGTCTAATCATCTTCATCAACTTTATTAGCGTGATATATATGTAGTTAATGGATTCCATTATATAACGTTTGCGACTAATAAAGTAACAGAATAGAGCCGCTGGAAGACCTATCTCTAACAGTGGAGGTGATCTAGGGGCTGTGATGTTGATTATAATTATTTGGTTCTGTAGGAAAGGAGCAGAATGGTGGATGATTGCGAAATAAAAAGAGGTGGCCCCTGCCGAAACACTAGTCTTCTCCTCTCATCCCCACACACGATGAGCCTGGCACCCTCACGGCGAATCCATGGATTTTTAAGAAATTTATTGATTTATTTTTGCTAACCATGCACTGATAACCAGTGTATGGAAAGGCTTGGGATCACAAAAGATAAGTGATGCTGAGAACGACCAACTTACATCCCTATTACATTTTGTATAACCTAGGTCTCATGTTAGATGGCCTGTTTTTATTATTTTTTTAATTTAAAAACTTAATTGCACTATGTACAAAGTCGACTTAATGTTATTAAATAACAATTTGTAAGATATATGTAGGTATGTATATAGACATAACAACAAATACTTCATCATGATTGCCTGATAAAGCATTCCACTTAAGTTCAACAAAACTTGTGTCGGTGACTGTACTCCATAGCTACTTTATAACGTTCATCAATTTCTATTGAAAACATTATTTGAAAACTTACAACATCTTTAGGGCACCACGCTGGATCTACAGCCCAGCTTTAACATTCTCGGGGTGGAAATACACTCAGATTTTAACCATCAGAACTACATTGAGAGCATCATCAAAATAGCGTCAATAAAGCTCGGGTTACTGAACAAGGTGAAACGGTTTTTTCTGACTTCAATCGGACTATTACTGTAAAATGCACAGTTCTGATCATGCGTGGAACACTGTTCTCACCTTTGGGATAGTTCCGAAAGGTACCTCTCAGATGCTCTCAATTTCCTGTTCGAATTGTGGAAGATACCATTATATCTCTCGAATGCAAACCCTGCAGCTTCGCCGAGATAACTCTAATCTCTATAACTAATCCCTTCCTCTCTATTTTGCAGTCGAACCACACGCACAGGTCAGAATATACACCCACATACCAAAGTCACCATAAATTTGGGAACTCATACATCTGTCGCACGATAAAGGTGCAGAATGCTCCTCCTGCCAATGTGTCTCCTGCACTTTCCTATAACTTTTCTTCAAGCGAAGTGTGAAAAAGCATCTTCAAGCCTGCACAGTGTTAGGGACAGATGTGTATGGAAACATTAGTATCTGATTCCAGTTGATAAAATTCATGCGCGCCGCTAAATAAAACTATATCTAGGTAGGTACCTATGTTGCGGCCAGAGCGACAACTAACCGCTTACGAAGTCCTATTTGACACTTCTGAGAACGTAAAGTCTGCACGTTTCACAATTGAAATAATAAACAGTTTTTGTTTTAGGAAAGATAATCACTATTTTCAGAAATAACAATTAATACACCTACCAAATTCTGTTTCTTTAGGCGAAAACGTTATTAATAAAGGAATCCTTTATCTAAAGGACATTGTCAATCAATGTCCACTACTATTAGGCCGGCCATATAGTCGGAATTCCGACGTTTATAATATTATATCGATTTGGAATTTCGAACTCAGCAAATCCATACAAATACGTGTAACATGATAGATTAATGATTTTGTATAGATTTCTGCGTTCGAAACTCTGTATGTTTTTTTTTAAATTGGAATTTTGACTGTATGTCATGTCGGCCTTGAATGTTGATATTCGTATAATATATTTAATAATTTTGATTATGCTCACGCTGTTCTATCTAATAATAATACCTACTGATAAATAAAGGAGGAAAGGAAAGCCGTTTACGTTCGAAGTTTAAAATCCAACAATCGTTTGATACGAATAAAAAAAAAACAATTGTTGTCTCCATCTCCCGATGGATGATGAATGAGGTGATAGGGAATGCAAAGGGTCTAGCCCATACAGCCGAGTCTGACGTAATATATGTTTCTTTATTTATATGTTAATGAGGATATCATAAAATTCCAGATGTTGCAGAATTTAATGCTTTTTTGGAGTCACTCAAGGCATTATCGCCAGGTAAAAATAAACTGCGACTTGTGCCCCATATTTACCTTACGTCCAATTTATCGTTTTCCATAATTATTTACATTGTAGCACATTATTAAACAAAAAAACACCACTTTTGACTAGGAAAATAAACAGTAAATTGATTATCGTGTTGTATTCGCAAAAAAAAAAAAAAACAATTTTGACATGTCATTCTAGGGTAAATGGACCAACTTTTGGGAAACTACTGTTTTGTTTAAAAATAGAAAAGTACTAAATAAAGTATGAAAATGACATTTAAATAATAAAAAGCTGATAGTATTCATAATATTAATAATGATTTGCTTAAAACATATATTTAGACTAATAACTTTAGACGTAGTAGGTATTTTTTTTTATGTCAAAGTGTGATTAATGGGTATGTTACCTTTATATGTGTTGGTTGTGATTGTAAATTAAATATAATTACTTACAATGTATTGAAATTACAATATAGTTTGTAGGAGGATTCAACAAAACTCTTTATCGATTATTAAAAGTAATGTGTATTTTTTATGCACCAGTTTTTATTAAAAATACATACCACACAATAGATAAGTGGTACTGGTCAAACCAGTACACATTATTACAAAGCAATAGGGATCAAAATTGCAAGCCTTAGCTACAACTACACCTATTTAGATGTTATCTCTTATTATATTATTACATGCGAAATTCCTAGATATAGGCAAACAAAGGTGAACAATGTTATTCCACAAAAAACTGGTTTAAGTAACAGCTAAAACAACATTCTTTTTCTTAAACTTACCTCGTTGAGAGCAGTGGAACGAACATCAATCCGATTACTCAATTAAAATCGGCCTTCTCAATGAAATAGTTCACTACTCACAAGTAAAATTATAGCACTATACATAGAAATAATTTCTATGACACACACATTATTTCTTGCTTACAGACACACAGATGAATCACTCAAGAATGCAGCTTTTTAGATCAATTTTGGTCACAAATTTCCAACTTCTAAAAACAGAACATAAACAACACCTTATTTCATAACACAACACTAGCACCTTTTCAAATTTCGAATAATATTTTTACTAAAATATTAATTACGACGCGAAAAGTTTCCGAGATAAAAACGAGACACAAGAGCCCAAAGTAAAATCCTTTGCGTGACTGTTCTCGTTGAACAAGAATTATAACCTCACAAAATGCGATCGCCGCTAGCCGTTTCCTCACGCGTACAATCTGTTGCGCCTTCCAACTTTGCCAGGATAACATATATAGGAGTAAGTATAAACATCAAACTTCTGTATTGTTACAAAACTCTTGCATTCCGTTTTAGAATTGTTTAATATTTAACAAAGTCTACAATGTTACGCGGTACGTGTGTAATTGCATGTTTTTAGAGTTAAATACAAGTTTGTTATTGTTGAAGTCACGATCTCGGCTATAAACACGAACTACGAGCGGATGTCGACCGCAGCCGGCTGCACTTCGCCTGTTTTTGAATCGGCTCGGAGCTAACTTCAACTTTAACTTGCGCAGTGTCGCGATATTTTGTCACTTACAGCGCTGTACAGCATATTTTTTTTTACTATAAACATGTAATATTTTTTTTACTATGGTACCTACTACATAATTATATAATTACCGTAATTAACTTGTAAAGATTGAAGAATCAAGTAATAAAGAAAACTCTGTATTCTACGTTAGGTATTCTTAGCATTAAATGATACAAAATTGGCAATTGCATTATGTATCATGTGACGGACGACGACACAGCTAGTAACGACTGATGTACCTATGTACTATGACATACCCATATACACAACTACCTACAGACACTTATCTCTTAATTTAAATAAATAACCTAGTAGTAGTCATCTTCGCCCTGGGGCGGAACGCTCCGGGGTTATCCCCATTAAGCGTGCGTTATTCACGGTGGGCGACGGCCCGTCGGTTCCTTGTTTTACCTCGGCGGCTTGAGCCGCCGGGGAAGGGACCACTGTAGGATCTGTGGCACCTATGGGCACTAATATTGTAAGTAACTGCTGGTTACGCTTCTGCCCCCAGGATCTCACGGGGCAGGGGACGGCCCTCCGGTGGCCGTGCGTGCAGCGGTGCGATTCCCCGAAGATGGTCGAAGCGGCTGTGGTCGGCTCGATCGAACATGGATTTCGAGAGCCTGGCCACAAACTGCTCGATGGTCTCCATCTTCAGGTCGTCGTGGAGGACGGTGTTGCGCACGAACCATGAGGCTCTGACTGTCGCGCGCAATGAAATATTTTGTTGCGCTTGGATCGCAGCAGCTATGGATGGCGCCACCAGGTGGTGCCATGCCGGGCCGGCGTAGGTGAGGCGCGAGCGGACGAACGTCTTATAGATGTTTAGTTTCACCCGGGGTGGTAACGACGAATGCAGCAATGGCCTCAGTTGGGCCCGAGCGGCTTTAGCGCGGTTGATTGTGTGGCGCGCCATAGGTCCCATACGGAGGCCGCGGTCGATCACGCACCCCAGGTAGGTTACAGTGTTCGTCCAGCTCACTTCCTTCCCACGGAACAGCAGCGGGTCGGGAAGGCGCCGGCGGGACGTCAGGATGGCGGCGGTCTTGTCCACGTTCGCAGACATCCGCCATCTGTCCAGCCACGGCGGCAGCAGATCTAGCAATCTCTGCATTTTCCTGGCAGCGTCGTCGGCTTTTATGGCCGAGGTGAAATATGCGCTGTCGTCGGCATACAGCGCCAGGACAACGTTCTTTTCCCCTCTTTTCAGATGTCCGACGAGGGTAGGGATATCGTATGTGAAGGTGGCGTAGAGCACCGGTGACAGGCAGCTCCCTTGTGGGACGCCAGACAGGATGGTTTTCTCCGCGGACGAAGCTTCGTCGACCTGCACGAAGAATCGTCTCCCCTCCAGGTATGATGACAGTAGCCTGACTGCCATTCGTGGTAGGCCGGCGTCAAAGAGCTTGGACAGAAGACCGGAGTGCCACACTCTATCAAACGCTAAGAAAGCCCGCGTGCAAACTACCAATGCTGCTAACTCCGCAGGCCCCTCACACACCCTGCACCCTGGCAGACCAGCCACCACCTAGAACAGCCCCAAAACCGAGGATGGACCTCAAAACTTCCAGGGCAGCCCCGTTACCTAGACCAGGCCCTCCCACACTTAGGGCAGCCTCGCCACCTAGGGCAGGCCCACATGCACCTAAGACAGCCCCGCCATCCAGAGCGATTCAGCAGCCTCCTGCTTTTACCCAACCTCGGGCCCCCAACATGGCCCCACACATCCGGGCGTCGTCGATGCCCAGGACCACATCACAGACAGCCCCGCGGAGCGCGAGGACGCAGGAGGCTGCCACACACCACACTCCGGCCCTTGAGGCCACACACCCAGCTAACCCGAGGAGGATAGAACCCTCTCCTAACCACCAACGGCAGTGGGACGATGTCCCCAATCAACGGCCGACAGACGTACAGGTAATCATCCAGATCCTGCTGGAGATCCTACAGGCGCTGTCAACCGGGGAGGACCTCATAATTGCCGTGACTAGCGCTCTGGAGAAACTCCGCCAAAAAGTCAGTTACAGTGTGTGACCTCAGGGTCATCTACTGGAACCCAGGAGGGGTTCGATCTAACACCGACCAGCTTCGTCTCCTGGCCCAGGAGCAACGGCCCCATGTGCTACTTCTCGGGGAGACGAAGCTTCTGCCTTCATCACCACTCCGTGTGCCGGGCTACACCGTGTACCGCCGCGACGAGATATTTCCGGCGGGCTACGCCTACCGCGGGACAGCAGCCCTCGTCCGCCTTGACGTGGTACACGAGGAGCTCGACTTCACGGAGTTCCATAGCACGCGTATGGTCGGAGTTAGACTGAAGACAGACGACGGCGAGATGCGCCTCTACGCGGCATACCGTCCTCCGGGGAGCCAGCTCTACGTCCAAGACCTAGTCAGGGCCTTTGACGCCAGTGTCCTTACACTTATTATCGGCGATCTTAACGCCAAGAACTTGGCCTGGGGCTCCCGAATTACTAACAGAGCCGGGGAGGCTTTATACCAAGCATCGGACAGGCTGGACTATGAGGTCCTTGGCCCCGACACTCCCACGCACGTCCCGTCATGCACCGATCACTCGGCAGACGTGCTGGACATCGTCGTGTCTCACGGCCTGCGATCTCCGATACACCTGGAGGTGCTGTATGACACTAATTCTACTCACCTCCCTCTTCTGGTGATCGTGGGATCCGCTGCGAACATGACCATCCCCCGAGGACGGACCAAAACAAACTGGGGCAAGTTTAGGACCACCATGGAGGCCTACAACCATTCCGGCCGCATATCTACGCCGGAAGAAGTCGAGGAGGCCGCGAACCGCCTGATGGAGGCGATCAGCGACGCTCAGACCTCCGCTACTACCACCCTCCCTACTGATCACTCTAGACGCCGATTGGCGCTCCCAGACTACATCAGGAAAATGCTCCAGAGGAAGCGCGCTCTCAAGCGTCGCTGGGTACACTCCCGTTGCCCAGCAACGAAACGAGACCTCAACGCGCTTTCTGCCGAGATAACGCTGGAAGTCGCGACCTTTCGCGGCCAGTCCTGGGAGCGACTAATGACGGACATAACGGAGGAGGAGGGAAGCCATGCGTCGCTTTATCGCCTCACCAGGCGACTTACCAATACCCCGTTACCCATATACCCTCTTGTCGACTCCACCGGAGTTCGTCATTACGCCGCGCAGAACAGAGCGGACATTCTGGCAGACCACCTGGAGAAGCAGTTCCAGCCCTTTCCAGTTGTTGACGAAACGTTCAACCACAACACCGAGCGTAGAGTCCGGGACCTAGTTCACGAAGAGATGGAACCATTGCCGGGCCATTACTTCGTCTCGCCGGTAGAAGTCGAGCGTGCCGCGAGACGACTACATCCGAGGAAGGCTCCAGGTCCAGACGCCATCTCCAACGTGGCACTCAGTCAGCTGCCCCGCAGAGCACTTATCGCGTACACAAAGCTCTGCAACGGCATACTCCGCACCGGCCACTTTCCCAGTGCTTGGAAGCTCGGGAAGATTATTACTATACCCAAGCCTGGTAAGGACCGTCGGGTCCCCTCCAGCTACAGACCTATCACCCTGCTGCCGCACCCCGCGAAGCTATTCGAGAGGCTGCTTCTCCGCCGGATCCGAGAGCCCCTGACTCCTAGGAAGGAGCAGTTCGGATTCCGCGGAGAGCACAGTACCACACTCCAGCTAACGCGGGTGCTGCACTATCTGGCGTCAGAGCTCAACAGGGGCCGGTGCTCCGTCGGCGTCTTTCTCGACATGGAAAAAGAGTTTGATAAATAACCTGTGACCCAAGTCATTTTACATACTAATCTATTTCTAATTTACACAATTAGTCGATTCCTTTATTTATTGTCATTTTTATAATTTTATGATACCAGTATTCATAAGCTTAAAACTGAGCATATCTAGTATGCTTAAAAAAATAATTATATTATGCCTAGGAAAATAGACTTTTGTCATAACTCAGCCTCTAAAACACAGAGTTCTCAACCTCAGCTACTGGAGATGGGCTTTCCAAAACATATATCTGGAGAATTTGGCTTTAACAAATAAACTTTAATAGCTTACATTATATATACTTGACATTAGCATAGGGTATCAATTTTATATAACGTTTGCGCTTAAAGAAACACACTAGGGCCACAGAATGAGTAAATAAATTCGACTATGTATAATCGAATAATATTATTACTAATATAAATTACTATTTTAATATGTGTCACGGCACATAATATGTTGTGTAAAAAAAATTACCGCTGGATTTAGCGGACAAAGCGCTTTTGGGAGTCATCGGCCGCGGTTGTCACTGCGCGTGGTGGGGATCGCTTGACTACCTGTGCCCGCGTTTTTACGAACAAAACTTTTTTTACCGCCTTCCAAATTTAAAACTGTTATTCTTCTTTTGTTGAATAATGAACTTGGACGAGTAGATAAAACTTTTTATGCATAATTTTGGCAAATCTTTTTTCTTAAAATGGGTTGTAAAATTATACAAAACGGTGCCGCGCCCGGTGTTGTTTTTAAGACCACACGTAGGTTTGTAGTTGTGAGATTTAACAGCTTAGAAAAGTTCAAGATTAGATAGTTTAGGTTAGGTAGCTCCCTACCTATCTATCTATATAAAAGAGAGAATATATTTGGTTTTTGAGTACCTAAGTCAAAATTATATAGTATTTTTTTTTGAATTGAGTGATGATTTTACCATTCGCTAGATGATACACTTAATAAATACGCTAATCTCCCCTGTGTTTGATTGTCACTTTAAGCGCTTTTTTACTTTGTTTCGCTTTGGAAGTTGTTCGACTTGGCGTTGCTCTATTCAATAAAATAAAACAGCAAGTTTTGCTTGGTTTCAAGTCTAACATAGCATCCATAGCTGGGCACGGACAAGAGCAAGTTTTGCGCTTTGTATGAAAACAGACGCATTCGTGTGTAGAGTGTGCGTAGAGGATAGCTCATATATTTTCAATCAAAGCGAAGCTACGTTAACGTGCGTAACGTGTCCGTGCGTAGCAATGGAATAGCGCCTTAATGTTTCCAGCCAATGACCTTCCAACGTTAATTTCAACTCGCTATTTTTTCTGTTAGGTACCAAGTCTTAAATAGCTACACGTGCATGGATGTACACGTGGTAATACGGGTAAATATAAATTATTCTATGTACCTACTAAGGAGGCATCCGTAGTAGTTAAATCCGTGGATTTATACGTGGAGGTACCGGATTCGATTCCTGATCGGACACAATAATTGATTTAGTTAATTTGTGATATTTCTCGAGTTTGATGGAGACATCCACGACTTGTTAAGGGTAGAAAAGAATAACGCACACCTAGATCAAAACTGTTTTGGGTCAAAAAACGCTTTTTCACAAATAAAAAAAATATCTCTTAGGTGTTTGGTCCTCAGGCATCTTCAGGATATCGCTCCGTTTTGTGCCCCCCAACGAAATACTCTTGGAGGAGAGCTGAAGTAGTCGAACCTAGACCACACTTTGTGAGCCACACGGGCGCTGCTATACCAGTAACAGAGCCCAGCATGAAAAGTGCATGAATTTCCGGCTGCCCTCAGATCCTGCCAGCGAAAACGGGGGAATGTGAAAATTAGCGATTTAAGGTGGCCATTGACGATCCTTTTAACAGACCAAATGGCGTGGTCACGGGTATATTGTTTTTAAATGACAACGTTACAGCCTTGGTAAACCATTCATCAAATCAACATTCAATTCCAATGTACACCTATTTAGTTTAGCGACTTTAACAGTCGGAACCCATTGTTAATGGAATAATATATGAAATTATTTCAATGGTGTAGGTAATGGGTTATCAACCTTTTTGGCGACGAAATCCTTGGGCTTGTTTTTTTCTTTTTGGTTTTTATTTATTTCCTAATTATTTTTTTACGCAGTCGGGTTTTTTATTTTTAAATAAACTTTTTATTTTGTTAGTAAGTGGCAATACTTTTTATGATTAACCGACTGAAAGCGATAGCGATCGTTATCAAATATCGACATTGTAGTGTAGTGTAGCACAGTCACTGTCGAGCTCAATAAAAAAGCTTGGATCTATTAGCGCCAGTTTTGTATAATTACCCCTTTCTTAAAACACTATTTACCCACCCATTATCCCAAAGTTTACCGACCACACACGGTCGTTTATCGAAATTAAAATGTCTAACAAAAACATAGGTAGATGTGTAAGGACAAACCACAAAAATACATTTAGGGCCAAAAAGAGATAAAAATTTATAAGCGACCCTTAACATGATTTTCAAATACCTATTCGATAATACCCCACTTAATATAGTTTGTTTACAAATTTGGTTAATGTAATATCTTCCGTGACATTCGCTTGATTAAGACGAATTTTAAATGCACCTTCAGCTATTGTTTTATTTATTTGATCGTTATACTTTCGCATTATATATCTGGTTCGTCAATCTCTCTTCACTCATCCTTTCAACACCGAACCATCGGAGCATGCCTTTCCTTATTTTTGTCACTATGCTTTCTTTAATACCTACCCTTTTGCGTATTTCGTCATTACGTATGCGGTCCGTCAAGGTGACGCCACATATCCGACGCAACGACCTCATCTCTACTGCATTAACTCTACTCTCATGCGTATTCTGACATATCCACGTTTCGCTTCCATACATTAGTGTTGGTACTAGCATTGCCTTGTGTATGGCGAGTCGGGCTTTGTCACTGACATTCCTACTGGCGATCAGGGATCCCAGGGCACCGTTATCACTATTTCCCGCATTCACTCTTCTTTCAACATCCCTATCATACTTCCCATCCGCAGTGAAAACACTGCCCAGATATATAATTTCATTTACTTGTTCTAGTGTTTCATCGTCAATCTTTATCGTCACGGTTGTCATCCTTCTTCTTTCAAACACTAGGCTTATAAACACATAACCCTTCTTTGCATCGCACAGTCGGGTAAAATTGCGATGACGGCGTTTGCGGCTCGGTCTAAGTTCACCACTAGGGCCAACAACGTTGATACGTTGAGTCGGTCCATATTTTTGACAATTACAGGTCCTAATGACTTTATAATTGGTCGCTTGGTAACATACTTTAAATACTTAACAAGGTTGCTATAATTAGTTAACCGTAAGTTTTTTTTTTTAGCTAAACGTGTTGTAATGCTCAAATAATTGTACAACCTGCATAAAAATAAAAAATATCAAACTGCGTAATAATGATTTTAAATAAAAACTTAAAAGAACTAACAAGTCCCAGGGCTCCTTAAAACTTTTTTTAACATTATAGGTATTTATTTATTTTAAAATTGTTATGCACAAGTAAAAAAGGCGGACTGAATGCACGTAGATATTTTCTGACAGCCAAACCTACTAAACTATAGTTGTAGGTGCATTGAAATTATAAGTAACACATAACAATTAGATAGAAATATTAATGTTACAACTATATATTAAACATGCACTTAAATAATAAACTTACCTACACCTACTTATGAATATAAATAGACTAATAAATAAATTAATAAATATTTCCAGACATGTCACACAGCGCCATCTAGTTTCCGTGCTAAGCTACGAGGCTTGTGTTACGGAAACTAGATGGTTGATAAACTACATATTATACTTCTTTTTTTTTTTACTTACACAATAACAACCACTGCTCTAGCAGATATTGAGATTCGTATACTATGTCTGCAACCCGCCAGTAGAACAAGCTACCACTCGCCACGCGCCAACTGTCCACGTTTTTAAGCGCTTGGTCACTGCTCTATTTCTAGACAAACAGGAGTCGTCATCAGGCTAACAATATACGAGGGGCGTTCAAAATATTCTCGGTATGTGGATAAAAACAAACAAGTACGAAAAGTTTGATATTTTTATTTTTCAATATACTCCCCCCCTATGTTCATACACTTATAAGATCGATCAATTATTTTTTTTAATCCCTCATAAAAATATTTTTTATCTTTGGTGTAAAAATGCTCCTCCACGGCCGTCTTCAACGCTTCATCGTCAGAAAATTTATTTCCACGCAGATCCTTTTTAAGATTGGGAAACAAAAAGAAGTCGCTTGGGGCTAAGTCCGGACTATAGGGTGGATGAGTAACAGTTTCAAACCCACATTCAACAATAGCTGCCTTGGCAATATGAGCAGTATGGACAGGGGCGTTGTCATGCAGAAGCAGAACACCTTTGGTTAACTTTCCTCGCCTCTTTTCTTTGATCGCATCTCTTAATTGACGTATAACGTTAGCGTAGTACTGCCCTGTGATATTTACACCTTTTTCTTTATAATCGATAAGCAAAACTCCTTCACAATCCCAAAATATTGTGGCCATGACCTTGCCAGCTGACGGGATTACCTTGAACTTCTTGGGATGAGCTGAACCCTTAATGTGCCACTGCATGGACTCCTGTTTGCTCTCTGGGTCATAATGATGAACCCAGGTTTCATCTCCAGTAACTATTTTTTGCAGCACCTCATCGGGATTTTCACCACACAGGTCGATAAAATCTGAACAGCAAGCCACACGCATATCCTTTTGAAGAAGCGTCAGCATTCGCGGAACCCATCTTGCACTTACTTTTGACATATTAAGATGGTCATGTATAATGTCATGTACGGTACCAATAGAGAGATTGGTTACTTGAGCTATAGATTTTACCTTCACTCGGCCGTCTTCCAATATAAGTTTTTCCACTTTATCAATATTTTCTTGTGAGGTAGCCACTACAGGCCGGCCAGGTCTAGGGTCATCTTCAATACTCTCCCTTCCACGCTTAAATTCGCTTGACCATTTTTGAATAGTAGATAAAGAAGGAGCAGACTCACGGTAAACACAATCCATTTCCTCTTTTATGGTTTTTTGATTTTTACCCTGTTTTGTCAAGAATTTTATGACGGATCGGTGCTCTAATTTCGTTAAAATTGTTAATTCGCTCATGGTGTTCATGTTTGTTCGGCAATTGCAGAAAAACAAAAGAACATCTCGGTTCCAATTTTACTTTTTTTTAATGTCAATGGATGAATCTTAGCGGCCAGTAACAAATATATATATAAAAGAGGTTGTAACGTATCAATACCGAGAATATTTTGAACGCCCCTCGTATATTTGGCATAATATCTATGTTTATATGCCTTTATTTATAGGTATATGTGTAATTTATGTAACACTGTAGGTATCTATTAGTATGTTGGCGGCTGTGTAGTAGGTACATTAGATATTGTTAAACTTGATATCGGCACTATTCTTAATCTCACACTGTCCCAAAGGTTAGATGTTAGAAAAGATTAAAGTTAGATGTAGGTATTAATGACATCGACAAGCTTGCCACTTGTCATGATTGGTCTAGAGCAAAGTTGGCTAAATGTGAATCCGCTTTTTTATAAGCGTGGTTTTTGATCACCCCGAAAAAACGGTCGTGATAATAATTTTACTTTTATTTATTGACAATATTGTATACATACTCGAACCTAATGTCCCGTTCACTATCAATTAACACTACTAGCCACAAGTCGTATTTCCAAGCGAATCATTAAATTTAAAAAACGCATAACTATGCCCAAATAGCAATGGATAAACGGGTAAAACACGCTCTGCCGATTGCCAGCTATGGTCACTTATTTCGGGAATGGTATATTGATAGGTTTCAAATAGCCTCGGAGTAAATTTGGTATTTTATGTGTAACAATTTTCCGAATCAAATTTACATACTCGTTCAACCTCGGAGTTACGATGTATCTTGGCTTTTCTTCACGCGAATTCAACGATTCCTTTTGAAATAAGACGCCGTCAAAGTTTGGCAAAGATCACCGCAATTACACAGATAAGATACGACAAAAGATTGCCTAAATATTTTAATTTGTTTACCTACTTAATAAGAAACACACACATCGGATTACTTGTATAATAAACGTTAAACTATTGTTTTTTATTCTTCTTAGCGATTGCTATTAATTAATAGCGATCAGGCAAGATTTAAAAACTGCTCGTGAATCTTAAAAAGAAGTCCAGGGACATTAATTTGTTGTTTTATTCTATATTTTTTTATTCCTTTTAAGGCAAAGTTAATGTTAGTCAGTTCGCTGCTTCTTCCCATCATTGACTATGCAGATATCTGTTATGCTGGCGTCACTGAAGAGCTACTGAACAAACTCGATCATCTGCTCAACTTATGCATATATTTGGATTGCAAAAAAAAAAAATTGGCTTGCGTAAGTATGATCATGTCTCTAATTTTCGTGCTCAGTTAAAATGGCTCACTATCCGCTTTCGCAGATCTGCCTATCTCCTCGTGACTCTGTATAGTATCCTGTGACAATCCTTGTGCATCTACATACCTAAAATCCCGTTTTGAGTTCCTGTGCGTTACGCACAACCTTCTATTACGTTCTTCCTATAATAATCAATTGAAAATCCCATCCCACTCCACTAGCAGATATTTAGATTTGTTTACTGTGTCTGCAGCCCACCAGTGGAACAAACTGCCACTCGCTATTAGACACGCACCGTAAGTCCACATTTTCAAACGCTTGGATACTGCCTTATTTATTTATTTAAATTCTTTAATGCACTTAAAAATAGTACAGAGGCGAGCTATAATGCCAGTAGGCATTCTTTACCAGCTAACCTTGGGGATCGAATAAGGTGATAGGCAGTATGAAAAAAATAAGAAATTTTAATGATACAGTTAATAAGTTACTTAACTAATTCTAATATACTACATATTATACCTAAACACATAAACATACATAAACCATACATACAATTATACATACAAGTACATCATATACATTATAACTTAAATAACTACACAGTTACTTAAATAGTGTTTTATTCTGTTTCTCCGACACGATGTGGTTATTAAACGTTTAAAGACGCTGACAGACGGTGCACGTCTAATAGCCAAGGACAGCTTATTCCACTGGCGAGCCGCAGAATCAGTGTATCTGGTTGAGGAATGAGAAGGAATCTTAAGTTGCCTTATTTTTAGACAAACAAGAATCAGCATCGGCATGACATTAAATATTTGGCAAATACCTATATACTTTTATAATATGTATGTATTTTTTAGGATTTAGTGTTTGTATTTATTAGTATGTAGTGTATGTATTTCTTAGATTGTAGTAAATCTGTGGAACAATTTGCCGGTAAAAATTCGTCAAGTGCCCAACATATCACTTTTGAAAAATATGGTATAATCACATTATTTAAACATTTCTTTACTTTTAAAACCTACTAGTCGCGATCACAGCGACATTATTGCCGCTCGGCCAATACCACCAATGGATCGGTGGCCAGCGCTCCGAGCGGCGCCCACGGGAGTGGAATCAATCCGCGCCCCGAGCGTCACACATTTTTTCTCTCACAATTTCATAGCCTTTATTTACTCAAGTAATTAACTGCAATTTCTACTTCTACAATAAACCATATACAGTCCGCTAAACAATCTTTAATTGAGCCATCGAAGACCCGCAGCAGTATACCTACGTGGGCTAACATAATAGGGACTGACGATTTTATATACCTACTTAGTATTATATGTAGTGTATATAATATTTGTATAGTATGTAGTATATATAGTATTGTGTACATATAAGTATGTAGATATAATATTTAGATTTAATTTGAATTACCTATTAATCTATTTAATGGTTTCACCTACCTCACAAAACAAATGGTTTCATAGTCCCAAAGGTTGGTATTCTAGCTAGAGAATTCCTAGCGGCATTAAGCCTCTTGTACATAGTGCGATAAAGTTTTTAAATAAATAAAAATAAATGTAGTATATTGTTTGTTATTGTATTATTTTATATTACCACTACCCCTCATATCATACTCTTCGCCTTTGTACATTTTTTTAAATAAATATTTATATAAATTGTGTTTTTTAATAAAAAATAATAAAACAAATAAAATGAAGTATATTTATGTTACTCATTCAATTTCATTAATGTCAAACGATTAGATATTTCTTTGAATAATACGCATATTTAAAAAAAAACATGACAAACATCGTGGTTGCGGATCTGAATTTTTGTCGAAACTAAGTTTTAATACTATACGATAGTAAAATTGCGAGATATATAGTAAAACTCACATGTAGACCTTTGAATTTAAATTCGTAGGAAACGTACTGTATAAACCTACTATATGATTAGTCAAATAAAATTGGTAGTCCAATAAGAACATATACGAGGTCTGTACAAAAGGTATCGCAATATTTTGAATTATCGCGGGCTACGTGTATTTGATAGTTGTTTTTTTTTTGTTGCGTTATGTTGGTACTCATATCACTTACAGTATTCCCAAATTAATAATGCACATACAGATCTTCGCTAATTGTCGTATTCCCTGAAACACCCGTATCATTGAATCGTAAGAGCCTAAACATTGCACTTGCATTTTGCACCTTGTTCGAAAGAAATAGAAGTCAATATCATGTGTACACAATCGAAAACAATTCGGGCGGTCGGTGACTGCATGTGTTCTCTCTGAGTGGAATTATATAGAGCTGTATTACACACCGTTCTTGGTTTTGTTTTCAAAGGTGAATTTAATTTCAACTTTAATTATCTTATTCAACTTTAAATAGTTTATTTTGTAAAATAGGAAAACGTACTAACAACTAGCACAAAACACATAATTCTACTAAATTATGCATGAAGAAAATGCACTTAACCACTCTATATACATATCGTCTTCGAACGCTCGGGGAATACGACCGTTGCCGAACAGTGACGAAGATTTCTATGCGCATTATCACTTTGGGAGAACTGTACTTATACTGATAAGGTCGACATTTAAATATTATTAATAATAATTATGAATTTAAATAAATTGAAGCTATAAAATGTTATTGCCAAATATTTCGCCTCTCTTTGGAGCGGCGTCATCAGTGACAGTGACTGAATGGACATAACATGCTGATGATGTTTTCCATGATGCGCTAGGTGATGATGATATTTCTCTAAAAAATAAATACAAAACTGTATAGTGCATTGCCTTTACCATTGCTAAAAGAAATAAATATACTTTTTCAAAATTTATGACAAAGACCTTCAGTCACTGTCACTGATGACGCCGCTCCAAAGAGAGGCGAAATATTTGGCAATAAAATTTTATAGCTTTAATTTATATATTTTACCAAGTAAGAAACACATCTAACACACTTTATTTGTTGCAGTTAATTTAAATAAATAAATTTAATTAATATTTAATTTATTTGTGATATTTCTCAAATTTGGTACGCTGGAGACATCGACGAATCATGTTATACAGTAAATTCGCTAAATGTGAATCCGATTCTTTAAAAGCGTGGTTTCTGACCACCCCGCAAGGGATACGGTCGTGATACTTGTACATTTAAAAAAAATATATTTTTTTTCTGATATAAAGGACTTGATTATTATTATTAGAAGTATATCTTAAAAGTTCAGTTTTTGCACGTAGTAGGTGTATGTATGATTCTACTCATTATTGTATTGGCCAAGTTTTAGTCAAAAACCGAGATATTATAATTGTCTGTTCTTATTAATATATATATTTTTTTATTCTTTGTGATTTATCTTGATGGAGCAGATCCGAGGAGAATATAAAAGTATTTCACTATGTCATAGATCACTCGATAGATTCTCACTCCAATATTTCGGAGACTTATTGGCTGTCACATAATAACCAGAAGAATAACCGTTTTTCTCAAAGCATCTACTATGATTTACACAAAGGGTTTTAAATTGGTACAGTCGCATACAATAAAATCCATAGTAGATTTAAGTTTATTATAAAGAGTGTTTTTTTATTAGCCGGTCTTTCACTCGGGATTTTTAAACGGGATCTGCGACTAACTGGTCTTCTCACACCCCCCGCAGGGGAGAGTGGGGAATCTGTGTCAAGGTATTTGCCTTCTTACAGAGGTTGCATTCGCTTTCCGTATAGTAAAAAGGGGATCTGTATTTTCATTATGATATTGTATTGTATGTATGTTTGTCTATATATATTGTATTGTATGTATTACTGTCTGTATGTATGTATATGATTATCTGTGTATATAATTTATATATTGTTTATTGCTTACAATGTGATCGTTTAGTTATAATATATTAAATTTTTACTTGCACCTACCACTACAAATGCTTTACCTGTCCCTAAGGTTGGCTGTCAGAGGATGTCTGGCATTAAGCCCGCCCCTTGTACATAGTGCCATAAAGATTTAAATAAATAAATGACGAGTGACCTAGTGGCGCGGCAGTGGCTTGGTAACACCACCAATAAGAAATACACATCTTACGTTTAATATAGATTTACAACACCACCGTTCCCGCACCTCGAGAGAGTGAGAGCACGATAAACCATCTTTTGGAAACTATAGTTGGTAATTGTAAAATTGACATTATAAACTAAGATCAGTGTTGCGAGTATGCTCTAAATTTTCCAGAAATTTATTCTGGAAGGCCCATCTCCAGCAGTGGAGGTCTAGGTCTACTTTGTTTCTTGGGGCTGTATAATGATGAAACTAAAAATGTATTTCTTCAGATCTCAGCTTTAATATAAGAATATAAAATGACCTGGATTCAGTATAATTCAAGTTAAAACTCGCTTACTAGCATTTAAAGTCCCGGATGAAAAGACCTTAAATTTTATTTATTTATAAATCTACAAAGTATGTTTATCTGCTACTGTTTGGCTTGAAACAGTAAATACTCCGGATAGACGAAAAGTTGTCTAAAAATTAAACCAATATAAAAAAACGTGGGTTTAATAAAGGTATTATTAGGTACTGCTCTAAATGATGCAGATGATGATGAAACTAACGAGGAACAGTCGTAGACAATTTCGTCTCCAATTAGTAGGCAGAAATCTAAATGTCATGTAATAAATTTAAATAATTTGAACACTTCACCGTCGACGCGGGGGTAAGCTTTGCCCCGCCATTTCTCTCGCCTCCGCTTAGCTCCATTTACACGCATTTGTCACGACACATAGGCGGGGTCGGGTGAGATATGAACTAAGGTAGGATTTACACCTAGATCCTCTTATAAAAGGTGCATAAAGTTTGTTTAAATTAACATCCTAGATTTATTAATGTTATGACCAATTCTTTCGCGACTCCCATACTCGCGGACGCGGCGAACGAGTGCCTTCACTTCGTAGACACGACTCAGACTTAGCTGTTAAGGCACGCAGGGCCAACAGTGAAAGAGAGACAGTTTATAGGGTTTTAGTCTGTAGGCTGGGGTCGTATCATTGATGATTGATTTATCGATTCACCGTCTTAAAAAAAAACCCATACTCGCTCTCTTTTTTAAATTCCTCTCCACTCTACCTAGCAGATATTCGGATTCTCTCACAGTTTCCGCATCTCGCCAATGGAATAGACTGCCTTTGTTTATCTACCTACTTTAAATATATTTAAACACCATCTATCTTCATAATTTATTAAATGTCTTTAAAGTTGGCATGTGTAAATTTTTACGATTAGATAATGTGAGAGATATTATTTAATTTGTTAATACAATTTCGAAATTGGTATAGATGAAACTCGTTTAATACGATTAGGTTCTTTATTATGACCAGGTTCTTTATTATAGATAAAACACTGGATTTTAACTTGGCGGGATAGAAACTATAAAAGTTTTTGTCATTTGTCGTTATGCTAGGGTAAAAAAAAAAAAATTAATAAAATTACAGATTATGAAAACACAATATATTAACTATCAAATAAAAAAGAGATCATAATGGCACGAGAAAATTACGCAAATGGACAATCTCATTTGTATGTCAGAAAGTATGTGAGTATGAAAACTACTTGTATATAGGGGCAATGCATCTACATATTTACCAAATCCATGCATATAAATATTATTTAATTTTTAATTTAATTTACATATTTAATTTCTGTTCTGCGTGGTCTAGTGGTGATGTCCGTGGATTTAGACTCGGAGGGTTCGATTCTTGGTCGGGACACAATAATAATTATCAATTTAAATAAATAAATAAAATTAATATTTAATTTTACTGTGATATTTCCTGAGTTTGATACGCTAGAGACAGCGACGAGCTTGCCACTTGTCATAATTGGCCTATAGTAAAGTTGGCTAAATGTGAATGCGCTTCTGCGTGGTTTCTGACCAGTGACCGACCACACTGACCACCCAGGAAGGGGAAACGGTCGTTATGATACTTTCAATTTAATTTCATATTTAGTGTAATTCAGCTTAACAATGAATTTCGTCAGGTGTTCATGAGCGTTGAAGAGAATTTATTTTGGATTTTTCGTGACATTGTGAACGCTTGAATTATAGGGTTAACTTTATTTTAGGAGTTCTTATATTTAGCTCTCAATTAACATCTTAGCTTCATTACGTTCTTTCACTAAAATCTGAATATTATTTTAAAGGTATTTATTTTTTGGATATTACTTAAATAAGATTAAAACGCCTGAATTTTATCCTACTACAATCAACGTTAACCTTTAACTACTCAATTTTTTGAAATCAGGAGCTTTTATTATTATTTACTTCTGACTTCTGTGGAACTACTCACTGCATCAACTCCGTAGCGTCATCGGATTGCCTATCTTGCAAGCTTTCCACGCGAAGATACCAAGTGATGACTGACTGCTTGCAAGCCTCGACTTGACTGCGCATTGCCAACGCACGTGTTTCAAGTGAATCCCCGTGAGGGACGATGCGCCTCTACCACCCACATTGTTGAAAGCGCTTGTTTATTTTAATATATGTTTATTATAATATTAACCGTATTTACAACGAAACCATATTTTTTTCTATCTTTCTTACTGTCCTAATATAAGATAACTTGAACAATTTGTCGATTCACAGTTCTTAGTCGATAAACCTTCAAACTAAACTGACTTAGGTCAATTCTTTAAAAGCCATATTAGTGAAAAGCTAATCTAAGAAATAAATAAATATAATACTATATTTATCGCAACAATTAACAAGGTTAAAAATAAATCTAAATGTTTTAAATTCTATAGACCGAAACATATACAACAAACGAGGCTGCAGCGCTGATTTTCGGCTGGTGTCTTATATTGGGTGAATACACTACCATTTACTAAATTGGAAGGAACACAAAATATACAGTTTAACATATATATGTTTAACAAATAAGAAGAAAATAAATAAATAATAATACCCATAATAAATAAACCAATAATAATAAATTATTGTAAATTGTATTACTTAATAATCAATAATAAATAGATTAAAATAAATAAATGAAATTCCTCGCCAAGCCGTCTTGCCAGCAGCGTGGCGAGTGTAGGCCAAATTCTCCAGATTTATGTTCTGAAAGGCCCATCTTCAGCAGTGGAGGTCTAGGACGCTGTGTTCTAGGGGCTGTAATGATGATGAATAAATATAATAAGTTTAGGTAAGCTGCTGTAAAGTATTTTCTGATATTAGTATGAAGAGACTTACTATTGTCATTATTCTAAGGGAGAGACGTATAAATAGCAATCCTAATCCAAAGTTTGAGGTTTTTATTTTCTAACAAGGACATGTTAATATGTTAGGTATTCTACCAAGGTAGAATGTCTTGTTCTTTTAAATAAAATCTAAGCGATTTAAAAAGACAATGAATTTCTCTGACATTTGATATAAGTAAGAAAAACAACGGAATCTGTTTAATCAACATTTCTGTAGGCGACCTTTATGTAAAGTATGGGATAAAATGTCAACTTGAACCGTCAAGGGATGTTCTGTCAAGGGCCTTTGAGGTTTCATCCCGATATTAAGTAATTTAAATGCAAAACATTCCTTACTTTTATAATTTTTAATCTCAATTTAAAAACTCTGTTTATTGGATGAATAAATAACGCCTTAAAAAGTTGAATAGCAATATGTGTACATAACACGTTGCCGTTGATATAAAAGTGTTAAATTTTAAGGCGTTAAATTTAGGCCCTTAAATACATGTTTTATGTTTTTAATTTTAAATATTACACTTATAATATATGTGAAAATCAAACATATCGAAATTTTCTTTCCCGCCGTTTCATCCCACATGTCAAGTTTTTGTTTTGTAAATTATTTTACCGTGGATATATTATTAATAATGACGGCTGACGGCTTTGTTTAATATTGTGCTACAATGTGTATTAAAAATAATAAATTGGCCTATAATACCTACATTTATGGGACACAAATAATACTTGTAGTTTATTTAATTTTTTATCAAATTCTGTAACATCTGGAATGTAATGATAACGTCATTAACTATATTGCGTCAGACTTGGGCTATGGGCTAGACCCTTTGCCTTCCTTATCACCTCATTCGACATCCATCGGGAGAAGAGAACACAAAATAAAAAACTATTTAATGGTACTTCTTGTAGTTTATTAAAAATCTCACTTATTTTGTCGGTCATTATAAAATTTTAGCTTACAATTAAACAATACATACAATTATATGATACATATACATAAGAATCAAGTTCTTTTTAATTAACTATTTTTCTGTCCACCTAACACAATAAGTACTTTATTTGTCATATTTTTCTAATCTGCTTCTTTAAATGCGTGGTTTCTGATCACCACGGTCGTGATGATACATTGTTTGTTTAACTCTTCTTGTGATGTTAATAAATTTATCGTATTATGGCAATTAAAAAATAATCATTTTTCGCCTTGTCTTCAACAGAGTTGCTCCAAATTAATTCCGTATATATTCTTATAATATTTTTCGCAAACTGTTCTTTTGCATTCCGTGAAATAATTTTCTTCGGCCAAAGCATACTTTTCAGTGAAGGATTTAAACTTTTCAAAAGTGCAACGCTTTTCACAGCCTTCTATTTGTAATACTACTGGGTCGTAATCCCCCGCTCTTTGAATGTATATAGGCTGAAAAATAACGAGATTATATTAACATATATAAACTATGTAAAGATATATAAACACACGTGTATGTATACGGGTTCGATTCCCACAGGGGGCAAGTTGTACATTGTATAATTTGTCTCGGTCTGGGTGTTTATATGTATAATATGTATATATTTATAAAAAAAAAAATATGTAGTTTATCAACCATCTAGTTTCCGTAACACAAGCCTCGTTGCTTACCACGGAAATTAGATGGCGCTGTGTGACCTGTCTGGAAATATTTATTATTTATTTATTTATTATTTATTATATGTAGAAGAAATCCAAAACCATGCGTCAAATTCATCTTAGTGTTCAACAAAGCATATTACATTTAGGCCAGTCATATTATACATTTAAAAACGCCAAACTAATATTTATTTTATTATTTAAATCAATCACGCTGCTTTGGGTAGAAATGAATTCTAAATAGCGTCCAACTGATGTCAGAAATTTCGCCTCGGAGTACAAAAATATGCCAATACAGCGGTCATACGCTAGAATATTGTTAATAAGTGTCAGTGCGTAATAATACAACAGTGTCATTTCGAGTGTCTTCGTTCGCAATTTGGGTATTGCAAATAATAGCTGCTGACGAGCTCTTTACAAGTAGGTACTTTTGAAGTGGGGGGATATTCTTTTAAGAATACAAGGATTTGCTGTATACCACAAATCAGTCGGAAGAAGTACTCAATTAGAGAAGCATTACGTCTCACCTCGAGCAATGTGTAATCACCCTCACCTCAAAATAAAAAACAGTCGGAAACCAATACGGACTTTCTATTTATTGTAGTATGTTATTGATAATTTATCACAGTGAGACGTGAGTGAGACAGAATGCATAGAAGGCTTAATATTGATTTGAGCGGGCCGCAGGAAGCATACAGCAAACGTTGTACAGTATTTTCTTCTCAACATTCAGCACTTGAAGGATTTGCCGCGCAAATACCCACACCTAAAGCGTAATTGGTAACATATCGTCTTCCGATAAAGATGACTTTATGATGTGGCAATTATTGCAAAGGAATAGGAACATAAGACAGTACTGGATACATCATTAAATATCCAAAGAAAGTATTAATGATAGAGAATAGTTTCAGTCGTATTATAGGATGCCAGTAGCTGTCACTTAAGCGCCAACGTTATATAATGGAATCCCTTAAATAACGAAAATGTCAGTGTAAAACGCTATTAAAATTGGTATTCTCGTCGTATAAAAGTTTCCACTACAGACGACAGCAAAATAACGTAACGATGCGTTCATAAAAAAAAAACTATTATTTATTTATTTTTTAGTATTTGCCATATTTTTGATTTATTACCTAACGTGTGTTATAAAACTATGTTTAATGTAAATATATAATCCTAATTTAATTAATATAAATGTTGTTAACTTTATTATAAATTCGCGGCTTTAATTTACGTTTTCCCAATAATTTTGAAGTTGCAACCCCATGGGTGACCTTTGAAATAGTGGAACACGCTATGTTGACATAAGGTCGGCTATGATCAAAGAAACTCGGGCCAAAAGTGGTAGTAAATAACAGAATTCACAATTTTGACAATCTAACGTTTGCGACCAAGTAACAGAATAGGGCTGCAGGTACATCATAAAGAGGAGGATTTTGTTAGACTTATTTAATAAAATCAAAATATATAATCCAAATCCAAAATTCAGAATTAAATATTATTACATTTTTTGTCAATTTAATTAATTTTATATAAGTATACTTAATCTAGTTTTAAAATTGACAACGTACAGCCGCATCTAATCTCATTTTAAGTTTAAATAGAAATAATTTATCTATCTTCTAAAGGTACCGCCAGTTCTGTTCCTTGCTTTTAACAACCAGGCACGATTTAGTTCGGTAATTAAATTAAAATATCGAATGTAGAAATTGATGTAATCATGGACCTAACCAAATTCCGGTAGGAACGTTCGGTGACAAATAAAGAATAAGAATAAGAATAAATCGTCTTTCATTTTTAATAAATGCTGCCTGGTGCGCGACGCAAAAAATGAACGTGTTTAATCTCGTAAACATGCGACGCGCTTTTTGTCACGCAGCAAATTGCGCTGAGTAGCATATGATTCTCATGTGTACGTACTGTATAGGTGATCGTATGGGCGCATTAATTGCAACCTAAAGCATTTGCTGTACGCTTGCTGCTTATGTAGGCGGCCTGGTTTGCAGTTCATCGTATCAACCCCTTTTAGTCTAAACCTTTACTAGGACATCTGCTCATCGACGTTACGAGTATAGTCATGTCAAGTGTGTATGCTAATACGCTGGCTTATAGCTGACCTTTCATCCAGTTCTTTTAGAATACTTACTACAACATAATACTCTCTAGTAGCCCTATCTCTGTGTAACTCCAAAGCAAACATAGAGCAGTAATCAGGTATATTGAGAAGCTTGACTCTTGACACTGCCATCAATGCACCAACGTTGTAGTCGTGTGAAGTATGTATGCGTACACGCTGGCTGACTGGCCGACCTGCTATCATGTCCTTTGAGGCTTTTAGGAAATTATTAATGATAACACCTGTAAATTTAATAGCATTAGTATCATTTATAGACATATGTATTTATATTATATTATTTATTTAGGAAAACTTACAGCTACAATACAAATATAGGAAAGATAATAAAAACAAGAATTCACAGATAGTTACAATAGATTAATATAGCATGCAAGAAAAAATTTCAGAAAAGCAAAGTACGAATACGAATACAGGAACAACAATAAAATAAAAATAAAGACAAAAAAAAAACAATAGATACGATAAAATAATAAAAAGACATGACAAATAATTATATATATAATATAATATTATACGGGGTTACTTGTAATTCGACGTATGCAAGTTAGGAGCTGATAAATGTAACATATTAATTGAATCTTCGTATGGCCTAAACTCAAGAATTTTTCGAGTAATTTTTTTTTTAAATAAAAACTATATTTTCCCTAAATTTGTCATTTTATTCCAATAAATTGAACCCATTTACTCCAGCAGTATACGTATGCCTTTAGCTCTATTAGCTCCTGTCATATAAACGTCGAATTACCAGTAAATAAGTATTTGTTAATACTATTAAAAGGGCTCTAGCCACCGTCGAGGTTCCAGCTCTCCTGGAGCCTGCTGGAGTTATCTGAGATGATGGCAATACCTGATGGTATGACGGTATGATGGGAACGAGGACGTGCTGCCTGTTTATTTGTTATTTAAGTCAATCACGTAAGAAAATTTTTGACATTATTATTACAGCAGAACACATCTTCGTAGACCACCACTGTAGGAGATGGGCCTTCCAGAATATATTTCTGAAGAATTTAGCCTACACTTGCCACGCGCGCTGGCCAGACGGGTTGGCGAGGGTTTGATGTCTATTTTAATTACAATTTATTAACGATTCTTTAAGTTGGTATGGAATAGGGACCGATGGCTTAACTTAACTTCCGAGGCACGGGAACGGTGGAGTTGGTAATTTATGACAAATGTACGTAAGAAAGTTATTTCTTATTGGTACATGCTGGGGTTTAAACCGCGAACCTTTTTTTATATAGGAAAGCGTATGTAAAAACTTTTAAAACTTTACTATAGACCCATGTGGCAAGCTCGTCGTAGCATACCAAACCCGAGAAATATCAAAATAAAATATTGTGTATTACCTCCCTGTCTAAATTCACAGACTTAATCGCTAGACCACGGAGGCTAGAGTTATGTTATGTACCGAGCCACCACCCGCTCTCTAATTTTGACATGCGTCAATTTAATAGTGTTTTTTTTCTGTTTAGTAACTGGCGATCCGTTAGTTAAGTAACCAAGTTAAGTAAAGGATCCCTTCATATAACTTTAGTGCTTTGCATTGCCCCTAGGACACAGCGTCCTAGACCTCCACTGCTGGAAATGGGCCTTCCAGAACTTCCACGGTGGCGAGACGGCTTGGCGAGGATATGATGTCATTTTTTTATGACAAATTATTAACGATTCCACAAGTTGGCATTAGTGGAACCGTGACTGACGGCTTAACGTGCTCTCCGAGACACGGGAACGGTGGTGTTGTAAATCTATGACAAATGTACGTAAGAAAAGTGTATTTCTCATTGGTACTTGCCGGATGGGTTTGAACCGACCTTTGTACGCGTTCTTACAACCGAGCCACCACCGCGCTTAGCGCTTAAATGAACGTGTGGTGACTGACGTTCTGAAATGCATTAGTCGACGCGCACTACAGTCGGTTCCGCGCACACCTAGTACATACTCAGTACAATATTCCCGTCCAGGGATATTCGGCAATAAACATTATAAGTAATAACAGAAGTCTTGTTATTTGTATCACATTGAGATCACCCCAAACCGTTTATTACAAACGGAATCAGCAACAATTTCACTTTGATAAGAAATGTACTACACTTATTGTACTAAAAATAATTACAATAAGCCACGAAGGCATTAATATTTACGATATTTTTTTTATTACCTATTTAGATAATAATTTTTATTGGTACATTTTCTTTGTTTCAATTGATAATCCGAAATGTTGACATCCGTCAGAAACCCAAGGTTATCGACAAACTTGTGACAATGGGCCGGACACGTCTGTCGCAGAACCTATGGCCGATGGAGTAGACTCAGCCAGTAGGTGGTCTTCACTTCAGAACTAGTCTTCTCCATCGTTCACCAGTTCTGCGACAGACTTTTTTCTATTTAGTAATATTTTTAAATCATAATTAACGCCAAACCATTATTTATTTATTTAATACTTTATTGCACTATGTACAATAGGCGGGCTTAATGCCGCTAGGCATTCTCTAGCCGCCAACTTTTGGAACAATACAGAACATTACAGTTGCCAATAAATTCATTTAATCTTACATACAATATATAATAAAAAATAAATAAATACACATTCGTAGAAATATGTACACAATAATACATATACTACACACTATATTGGCTACTACGAGTATATACTACATGCAATACATACTTATATACGTTGTGAGGAGCTCTTTAGGTAATGAAAGGTTTTTTGG
Organism: Tinea semifulvella; assembly: GCA_910589645.1. Classification (NCBI taxonomy): domain Eukaryota; kingdom Metazoa; phylum Arthropoda; class Insecta; order Lepidoptera; family Tineidae; genus Tinea; species Tinea semifulvella. The sequence continues at coordinate 10,656,887 of OU342592.1, read as the reverse complement.
CGAGAAAAGTAGCTCGTTAGTAACAATTCCAGCCCATTGCCACTTCAGCTTGCTAATTTTAAAAGCTTTGTCGGTAACTTTGGTTCTCTTACGGATGTCAACGTTTCTGACTTTATCTATTAAATAAATCTCTAGCATAGCTCGCTAAGCGATCTTGAACTTGTGCACCAGTCCACATTTCTGCACCATACGACATTACTGGAAGAACTCACTGGTTGAAAAAAAATATTTTCGAAAACTATGATATGTCCATCCTAGCTGAAGCTGTCGGCTTCTTTGCTGTAGTTGGTTACGCCTAACAAGTCCATAACTCGTAGATTAATGTAAAAAAATAAGGTGATTTTACTCACCGGTCGCCAAGGTCTTCATGGCATCGTCTTTCATGTACAGATCATAGGCCAACTTAGCCGCCTCATTAATCCTCGGCTGTATTGGTATAGCCCAACCTGGTAATGGTATCCCTATTGCACCCTTTACAATAAAGAAAACAAAGATTAAGTAATTATTGATTGAGCTTTCTTTTTGGTACCTATATACAATGTTGAGTAAACAATATATAAAATATTCCTTGAATTTTACATTTTAAGCATACAAACATTTTTGATTGAATGCAAACCACAAGGATAGGCAATTTTAAGACGGTCCCTGACTCCTAACCAAGATAACTTGTGTCCTAGGATGTCAGTCAGTTCCATATTGACTAATACTTATAGCCTCAGATAGCCAGCTTAAAAGATATGATAATAAAAACAACGTAAATCAAAGTACAAAAGAGATTATTATTATAACTGATGATGATTTTTATATATTGATATAGTTATACCTACCCTTTATTTATATTATGTTTTTTTTAATACTAATTCTATTTGAACCTGATGGTAAGTGGCGCGCAACTATGAGTGTTACATCAATCCCTAACACTATGCCGGCTTGACTTAGCATGACGGTAATTCGAGCCTGATAGTGCGCCGCGCCTACCACCTATTTGTCGTGCTCGTTGAAAGTATGTGCCATTTGCAATGATGTTAAATGCCGTGAAGAAATGTCACTAAGGAAGGATTCATTTACCTGCCCTTAGAATATTAATGCAAATAAATATTTAACTTTGATGATTTTTAATCATTTTTTTTGTTATTCCAATATATTGTGACAACTATTATTTGCACAAAACCATTATAATGAAATAAATAAAAAATAACGACAGTTGTTAGGACAAATATTCGACCTTGAGACTAAGACGTTCAGTAACATACATACATATCTTCACGCCAAATCCCTTGCGGGGTAGGCAGAGACAATTGAGCGCCACTTGTCACGGTCACGACATACCTCTTTCGCTTTTTCGACATTCATCAACCTCTTCATACATGCCCTCTTGTTTCGATGGCTTTTTAATTCACCTTCAGCTAATGTTTTATTTATTTGATCACAGTTGTTAGGACAAATATTCGACCTTGAGACTAAGACGTTCAGTAACATACATACATATCTTCACGCCAAATCCCTTGCGGGGTAGGCAGAGACAATTGAGCGCCACTTGTCACGGTCACGACATACCTCTTTCGCTTTTTCGACATTCATCAACCTCTTCATACATGCCCTCTTGTTTCGATGGCTTTTTAATTCACCTTCAGCTAATGTTTTATTTATTTGATCATGATAGGCAAGTCTTGGTCTGCCAGGGCCTCTTTTACCCACAACTTTCGCATTATATATCTGGTTCGTCAATCTTTCTTCGCTCATCCTTTCGACATGCCCGAACCATCGGAGCATGCCTTTCTTTATTTTTGTACCTAGCATATACTTTTATACCTACCCTTTTGCGTATTTCGTTATTACGTATACGGTCCATCAAAACTCAGTAACGTTTTGGATAAATTTACTAGTCTTAGGTACTTATAGTTCGCGTCCTTCTTTTCTACGCATTATTATTCTATTTAGGTAGACGGATAATAAAAAATAATGTAGGATAAACTAACCTCACTCCTAAACAAATCATGGAGGGACGCATACAGCAGCGGTTTTTCTGTGAAATTGTATCCGGTCCTGTTGAATAATTCCGCAGCTAAATCTTCGTAAGCAATAAATTCTGTTTTAGAAGAGATGTCACTGTTCTCAGCGAGTAGAGCCTTGTAGCGAGCGCAGTTCGCTGTGAAACGCAACTGAAAGAAAATTGAGAATACAAGAATGCCCATACAATGAGTCTTGCGATTGGGAAATACAAAAATGGATTATAAAAAAAGGAAAAGTATTTAAAAACCATATAAACAATGAAAAAAGTAAATATAGTTTATGTATTTCTTTATTTGGAGAAAAAACAAATACGATACATAAAAATAGGAAGAAAGCAAAAAACAACATAAGTCACATTCGAATCACTTCCTTTGATATTTCTTACTGAGGACCTATAACACAGTAATTAGTGATTGTCATTATTCTGAGGTTAACTTGACAAAAAACTGGATTCTTTTAATTACGGAGTAAATTAATATACATTAAATATAAATTAAAAGCTACCTAAATAATAAATATTAAAAATAAACTAAACTATAAATAAAAAATGTCCTCTAGAGACGTCCCATCCGAGATAGTCCCAAGGAGACTGTCAACGTTTCGCCTCCGTATAGCGAGGCTAATACGTTGGCAGAAATAATTGCCAGCCTTCCTGACTCCAGACTTTTCTGTCAGATATATACATATTTCTGGAGAATTACACTACCTACACTAGCCACGCTGACCAGGGTCTGATGTCAATTTTTATGACAAATTATTCTACAAGTTGGTATTAGTAGAACCGAGACCGACAGCAAACGTAGTGTTGTAAATATATGACAAATCTATGAAAAAAGTGTGTTGCAACTTTTGGGATATTAAGCGGGCAACCACCCGCTATTTTAATGTATGTATTATGAAAAATTATTATATTTATTATTTTAAGAAAACTAGAGGGTACTGCTATTTAACATTCAACTTCAACAAAAACAAATACAACGTGTCCTCATTGTTTACAATAATAACTAGTAATTCTAATATTAAAACTAAGCAATTGTTGGCACGTGATAGATAATTTTACTAGAAATAACTAAGCAATTGGGTCATCGGTTCAGAGGTGATTGAGAAATCACTGCAGAACTAAATGTTACAATACTTTTCGCAATATATTCTACATTCATAGTCGGTCCCTTTTTGCTCTTGATTATGATTATTGGAATAAAACTTATTATTTTGCAAAATTAGTTAAAATTGATCAAAGACCATCTAATTAGATGTTAATAATGTGTCAATGTACACTAGTTTTATTGGCGCGGTGATGGCTCGGTTGTAAGAACGCGTACTATTCCTTATTATTAGATCCTACAAAGGTCGGTTCAAACCCCCCCCGGCATGTACCAATGAGAAATACACTTTTCTTACATAAATTGTCATACAAAATTGACATCATATCCTCGCCAAGCCGCCTGGCGAGTTTAGGCCAAATTCTCCAGTTCTGGAAGGCCCATCTCCAGCAGTGGAGGTCTAGGACGCTGTGTTCTAGGGGCTGTAATGATGTACACTAGTATGTATCCAAATTAAAAGATTACACATTTGTGTCGTTTGTTGTAGAAACTCTGGGCTCATGAAGTCCAAGCGCTAAAAAGTTTTTAAAAGATATAATAACGCTTCTTGTCGTATCTTCCAGTCACAAGAGGGCTGGATCTTTCTTCGCCCAAAGAATCAGTATTGCAATTCAATGGGGATATACAGCCAAATTTCTTGCCACCATTCCACGCGGACGATACTATATCATATTAATTTTATTTTATATTATGTAAATATTTTTTTAAATAAATTATTGTATTTATATAATATGCTGCCTATTATATTACACTGGCAACGCCGGGTTAAATAGCTAGTTCATTATAATAATAGGTACGTACATAGTCGTCAGGTGATGGCACTGCAGTATAAGGTATAGGTTGCCAAATTTGTCCGATGTCACCGTTCCATTGCTGTTCAACCACAGGTGGGTATAAAGCTGCTAGTGCTGTCAAAATAGTCATTTTGGTCCTCGGAAGATCAGTTGATTTGAGAAATATTTCGTCATCCAAATACAAATCGGATAAAAGACGTTTTCCATTGCTGCAAGTTCCATATCTTTTACGAAAGAATTTTCCAAGTTGATAAGCTCGTCTTTTTCCTTCCTGTAATAAAGTTTTTTTAATTAACAAGGGTTAAGCCTATAATTAGCTGACGTTTACTAATAATTTTAAATATATTTAACGATTTAAAATCACTTTTACGTTATACTGTTTTAAACAAACCTACTCAAGTCTTAAGATTTTTTAAATAAAATATTTGTGTCATTTTTCCAATAAATCCATGTTTAATATTTTGTTATATGCCATATGATTGGTAGTAAGCTTGTCACTTTGTTATTTAAGCCAATCACGTGTCTTAAAGGCAAGTGTTAGGCGTGCCTTAATTTAATCATCCTTTTTGAATATAGCAGTAAGACTGTAGTCCAGATCCTGTATGTATATTTTATAGTCCTACGTCTACTATAGTCCTATTTTATAGACTACGGTTAACAGATGCCCTAATGTTCTTAGTTTTGACAGATTATAAGCCACAGCATATAAAATATTGTTATCTTTACTATACTCGTAAAACAGGCCACAAGTCATACTAAACACGACTAAATAATAGTTTGCTATCAAAATGTGTAGTCAGATTTGTGGCTGTAGTAAATCCGCTGTGCAAAGCGGAGAGAGGTCACGCACGTTATGTATGACCGTGTAATTCAGCTAAAGTTCAAGATTTTTCACTTCATACACTTAATGTCCTCATAGCAACAACATCTTTTAGGACCATTCATCACGATTATGTACACAATGTCTTAACTACTTTTTTGGGGAGTAGGTATATTCTTATACTATAGGGAATTTGGCCGTAGAACTGACAAATGATGGGGCAAATGGTTCCACAATGACAGATAACTAAAATAATGAGGATTGTTGAAGGGTTTCAAAAGACCGTATGCAGTATAGAACCTTGGAGGAAGCAGTGGAGAGACCTATAATAATAATAATCACAAAAGAGAATTAGGAGATGTGGTCCAAAGGTACAGTAGAGTATGCCCCTAAACGAGGCCTCACATCTGAGCAACAAGCAGCAAGCGTACAACAAATGCTTTAAGGTATAGTAAGCACACTTGAGAAGCATTCGCCACTCGGCACAGTTTGCTGCGTAACATCATGCGTGCCACAAGTTTACGAGATTAAACACATTCCTTATTTACGTCACGAATTCACGATAATGTGTATTTTCGTCATTATCCTTAGACCAACTAAATGTATTTTTTTTTGCCATCCTATACCTAGTACAACTATACTAACATTCTTTATAAATAATAAATTCTTTGTAAATTTGTAAAATTTTCAAATTTTTTGCAAACAAGATTATAAGGATGTATGCAGAATCGTCTTTAGTTACTATTTTTCGTAATTAATGCTACACAAATAAAACCAAAATCTTCATCAGAAGACAACATTTCACCCAAATTTCACGCGCTATAGATGTGCGAATTTACGCTACAAATCATTCAAAAAGCAAATACTCTACAGTGTTTTGTTGGACGCTTGCTGCTGAGTATGCGGCCTGGATAAGGATGCAAACATAAAGTTTGTATTTAATTAGGTACATCTTTAATATTAGTGCCAAAATAATAATATAGTATGCTACCCGTTATTATCATTATAAGTCAGTGTTTTTCCACAGGCATTTGGCATCACTTAGCCCCACCAGCATGATTTTCCAGGTCAACTGGTCATGTGGCAGGGAGTTGTCTCAGTCGTCGTGGTCATGGACGCACCATGTCGACTTTGTCCTTTCGTACAAGCCGTCTTTATAAGGCAAAATAATTACCAATGTCAATGCAGTAACTCCATCTGGATAACTAAGCTGTTTAATAATATCTGGGTTTTCTGCAAGAATTATTTCATCAGGATCCGGTGTACGATCTCCATGCCGATTAACCTGAAATTTTAAATAAATTAGATTGACATTAATAAAGTTTATCAACACTACTGTTGATAGAAGAACTGTAGTGAAATAAATGAGATACGCTATAATTCAAACCAAGAATCCAAAGGTTGCAAGATCAAGATCCCATAGTTATCATTGGTTATATTCTTTGGCTTTGACTGCTTTAATTAATAGAGTATGCTCGATTTTAAAATGAAGGCAAACATCTTGTAGAACATAAACAATTAACATATTTATGACGCAGCACTAGGCCAGGAAGTGGGGGATTGTCGCTTGACCCGTTCTCTTATTGAGGATAAGCCCTTGGTCAGCTTTAATATAGTAAATTTACTCTACACGAAGCTAACAACAATATACTATATACTAAACTAATAATAAAGTTTTAAACCAGTGATATACAATAGGTATATCATTTCCTAGCTAGACCATAACATCTAATCTTAGTTCATGGACTTTGTATATCTAAAAGTGTGCCAAAATCCTATAGGTTGAGTTATGATAACCTCGACTCTGTATAGATATAAAACATTGTAAGGTTAAAGGACTATCAATATTAACATTTACTACAATATTGTAAATATACTATAGTATATTACTGCTGCCACATAGGTCCCTGTCCTCTCTTCCACCACGATTCTGTCAATAAAGTAAAACACCGGGCTTTGGTTTCATCGGATTTGGAACCTTTGGTTTCTTTCAGTGACGGATTGTGATTGTGATTACGGTGGATTTCCACGCTTAGTCTCTATTGGACCATTGTGCGTGACCTTTACTCCATCAACGGAGCCATCCGATCTCCTCCAGGAAGACCAGGAGACCCGTCACGTTCCTGCAGACCTCCAGAAAAGTCCTCGCAGTCTGGAGGAACCTTAGTTTAAGCGCACTACGGATTAACCTTGGTGCCTTGGACGATGGGTCGAGCATTTGTGTGGGAGTTTTTTTCTCGCGGAGCAAATTAGCATCATTGGTCAGCGGGGGAATGCTGCAAGTGTTCTTGGCACACTGCCTCATGAACAAATTATGGGTTAATATTTCTATTTATAGTTAATCTTTAGTTTTTAAAAAATTTTTGTTACTTTCATCAAGTATAAATAAATAAATAAATATTTCCAGACAGGTCACACAGCGCCGTCTAGTTTCCGTGGTAAGCTTGTAAGGCTTGTGTTACGGAAACTAGATGGTTGATAAACTACATATTATACTTTTTTTTTTTTTTGTAAATATATACATATTATACATATAAACACCCAGACCGAGACAAATTATACAATGTACAACTTGCCCCCGGTGGGAATCGAACCCACGACCTCCCGAGTTCACGGCAACGTTAATGCTTAACTACACGTTCTTACGACTTAAAGCTATGTTTGGTGACTTCTGCTGCTGAAGCTGCTGGTCTTCTGCTAGCAAAACTAAGGCACTAAGGAGTTCTACTACTTCATAAAAATAATTTAAGTGCCACAAATGCCTGTATAATATGTATTTATGTGAATAAAGATAGTTTGACTTTTACTTATATTAACCTTATTTACGATTTGTGTTTAACTCAATAACACCTGTGCATCTTTACCAATGATACACTCATTCAAGTTCATTTTTAGTTCTTAAATTAAGCATTATTACAATAAAGTGATCTTAGATGCTCCTTGCCATTCAGTCTGGCCAGAGCGTGGCGAGTGTAGGCCAAATTCTCCAGATATGTTCTGGTAGGCCCATCTCCAACAGTGGGGATCTAGGACTCTGTGTTCTAGGGGTGTATCTGGATCACTTTCATTGGAAAATTTTGATGATTGTAGATGTGTGTCCTATCCATGTATAATGTAGTCATTACAGCCCTTAGAATAAGGATCACTGTCCACAAAGATTTTCTATTGAAAGTCCAGATATTTTTGGATAATTTCCAGAGAGATGACTTGGCGAATATAACCATGTTCCATATGATTAAAGTAATTTGGAAGTACTTCAACGTTGTGACTTTTTATTTATTTATACGATCAGCAAGACCGTGTGACCCCGCAGTTACCTGGTCCAAGAAAGGAACTACTGACACCAGTCACTGACTATTAACATTAGTCCCTACTACTTACTATGCCTATTTACTAACTTCATAATTATTTTTATTTATGATGTTTAACCCGTATTATATAATATTTGTTTCCGCCTAAATAATTAACCTGAAAAACTTGTTGGTATTAACAACAACTTGTGACCTTGAAATGTTAGTTCTTTCTTTTCTAACAAGGTTGGTGGCAGCATGATTATGTTAATGACCAGTGATGCGAACAATGACAGCGATGGATGACGTCAAAACTTATCTAAAAGTTGAAAAAAACTGTTTAAATGATGTTATATGTTTTGAACAAGTCCAACTTGAGCTATACACTACATACGAGGGGCGTTCAAAATATTCTCGGTATTGATACGTTACAACCTCTTTTATATATATATTTGTTACTGGCCGCTAAGATTCATCCATTGACATTAAAAAAAAGTAAAATTGGAACCGAGATGTTCTTTTGTTTTTCTGCAATTGCCGAACAAACATGAACACCATGAGCGAATTAACAATTTTAACGAAATTAGAGCACCGATCCGTCATAAAATTCTTGACAAAACAGGGTAAAAATCAAAAAACCATAAAAGAGGAAATGGATTGTGTTTACCGTGAGTCTGCTCCTTCTTTATCTACTATTCAAAAATGGTCAAGCGAATTTAAGCGTGGAAGGGAGAGTATTGAAGATGACCCTAGACCTGGCCGGCCTGTAGTGGCTACCTCACAAGAAAATATTGATAAAGTGGAAAAACTTATATTGGAAGACAGCCGAGTGAAGGTAAAATCTATAGCTCAAGTAACCAATCTCTCTATTGGTACCGTACATGACATTATACATGACCATCTTAATATGTCAAAAGTAAGTGCAAGATGGGTTCCGCGAATGCTGACGCTTCTTCAAAAGGATATGCGTGTGGCTTGCTGTTCAGATTTTATCGACCTGTGTGGTGAAAATCCCGATGAGGTGCTGCAAAAAATAGTTACTGGAGATGAAACCTGGGTTCATCATTATGACCCAGAGAGCAAACAGGAGTCCATGCAGTGGCACATTAAGGGTTCAGCTCATCCCAAGAAGTTCAAGGTAATCCCGTCAGCTGGCAAGGTCATGGCCACAATATTTTGGGATTGTGAAGGAGTTTTGCTTATCGATTATAAAGAAAAAGGTGTAAATATCACAGGGCAGTACTACGCTAACGTTATACGTCAATTAATAATAAATAAACTATCTAGATTGGTATACAATTATATTAGAAAATTTGTAAAGTAAGATGAAGAGAGAGAGACTGATTTAAAGTTATGAAGATGATTATTGAAAGAACGATACTGAATATAATAAAAGATAAAAAACGTTAAGAAATAACAGTAACCTTGTAATAAGGATAGGAAAAAAATAAAAGTCGATAAGGAAGTGAATAGTTAAAACATACATGTGTAGTATTGTGTAGGTGTGAACAGAGTTAAAAATGATAATATGGTTTTAATGAAATCTGACAGAAACCTTTATTTGAACCCAGACATATGACGTCGTCATCTAAGCACGACTTTACGCCTGTACTACTGGAGCGATTTAAAAAAAAAATCGCATAGATGCTCTTGGAACTCAGTGTTAGAGATTACGTCTATATCTAAAATACTATTTGACCCGATTGCCACCTAAAGGTTTTATTCGCTGGCCAATATACAATGTCTATTTGTATGTATATTTGTTTCGTATTCACGTCTATATTACTTAACTGATTTTGATGAAATTTGGCAGATATGTTCCTTAAAACCGTAAGACTATCGTAGGCTATAAGACCTCATCATTTGACCACAACATGTGATTCCGCGGCCATATATTTGACTCTATGTTTAATTTGGCTTTACGGCCATATTGATTTTGATGTAATTTGACGGAAACTCTTCGAGAATTTTCGGTGAGCAGTAGTGGCTCGGTTGTAAGTACACTTTTCTTAAAATCCTAAAAAGGTCGGTTTAAGCCCCTGCATGTACCAGTGAGAAATACACTTATCTTTCGTACATCATGAAGAGAAGAGAGATAAGACAAATTTCAAAGCATTCCATGGATTCACGGTGCGGGTGCCGGGTCCATCGTGTATGGGTAAGAGATGAGAAGAATGGTGTCTCGGGCTTGCGACCGACAATAGACTGGTTTAAGATTTTTTTTTATTTTATTGCGCGATAATACGCTCACCATCCACCATTCTACTCCTCTCCCTACCCAAGCAAATACTGTATGATTCCGTTAATGACGTCTTGGAAGCTCGTTCCATAAATGTCTTGACGGCAGACCTGCTTAGGCCCAATTCTTTTAGTAAGTGATGCAAAGATTTTGCTGGAATTCCTCTCGCACCAACTTAATCATTTCTTCTGTAAGATCATAATATTTATTCGACTTCATGTTGTGGTCTTTTGGAATATTTGATTCCCACGGAACTATTGATTACAACACCACCGTTTCCGTAACTCGGAGAGCACGTTAAGCCGTAGGTCCCGGTTCCAATACCAACATGTGAAATCGTAAAAAATAATGACATTAGATCGCCAACTCTACTGTTAGCGTGGCGAGTGTAGGCCAAATTATCCAGAGATTTCTGGACGGCCCATCATCCAACCTGTTCTAGGCGCTGTGACAATGATGATGGTAATGGTTAAAATTTATTAATGGATATGGTATTAAAAGAGTCAAATTTTTAATATGACATGTTATTCTACGGCCTATATTAGACTGGCAAAGCCACGAGTCAAACAGCTAGTAAGTAGTATATAAAACCCACTAAACACGTGCGTGAAGTAAATAACAGTCGGGTAGTAGGCAGGAACCCTTGAACTTGATCTTTGGAATTTTCTCTTGGTCAAAGTCAGTCGTGCTGTGCTGATGCAATTATTATTTCAAGGAAACAACTAGTGGTTTCTATCCAATTAGATTTTTTGACAACGAAACGCAACCGGCGAACCAAAACTAGTTACAAACAGCTAGCATGACATAATTATTTTTTTTGTCCTAAAGATTTGGCTGTCAGATAATGTCTAAAAGAGCTGGGTAAACGAATTTTTCAAGAATGTGGCGATCTACCTAAAACAGAATATTACCATTATAATTCAACGAGAAAATGCGGCGAGCGTTTTAGGTACCCTCCCTGGTGGTAAGCCCTTAGTTTATTTTGTAGAATAGTTTTAATTTCATAGGTATTTTTAGTTTAGTTTTATTTATAATTAGTTTTTTAATCTATGTTATTTTAATATTTTTGTATCTACTTCGAATAAATATATTAATTATAATATCCATTCCTCTATTTCAAGGATAAATTGTTCCAAATTACATCAAAATAGGTTCTGTAAGCGTGAAGGCGAATTAAACTGTCGTGTTCCCGTCATATAGTAGTCTCAGGGTTCCAGGGAACAATCTACCAAATTTCTTAAAAGTCGGGTCAGTTATGCGAATGCGAGCAAACATACACGCAAACTGACTTCTTTTACATTTATAATATTAGTATGGAAATTTCTACAAAATATTTTAATTGTGACTTGTAGCTTGTTAATGTTGCACAACTTTGTATTGTTTCTATTTAATAATCCATAAGTAGTTTAATCAGATAGCGATTAGAAGTAAAGTATCATTACGACCGTCTCCGGATTTTAGAAACCACACTTTTCAAGAATCGGATTCCCTTTTTTGCCTTTACTATACGCGTACCAGCCTCGAAAAATATCACAAATACATTATTTTGTCTTGACCAGGAATCGCGACCCGGTCGATCTATGATCTCAACCGCTTGACAGACAGATTGAGGTCTCTAGGAAGTTGGTTGACCGTGTGTAAGACGGGACGATATTCTGAAGATGCTTGAAGTATCCGTTGTCGGCCCAATAGAACATTCGTCTAGCCAGGCCTCAAACTCTTCAATAGTAGGCATCTATCTCGAGGTATGACGGAATTACGCACGGGAGATCAATCAATATCAATCATAGCGATTAACTAAAAACAAATAAATAGGTACTTACAATGAACGATAAAAGTATCTCACTTGACTTGTCCTGAGTCAATTCACAATTTGACAAAACAATTTGCACAAAAAAACACACAGAAACAAAATAAGCGATCATTTTAAATTAAAACACAACCTTGAATAAATACAATTTAAATAAAAAACATTATCTCTAAATAAATACGTAAGCCGAAGAATTACAATATGAATTATAATTATCTTTCATTTTTAAAACAATTGAATGACTTGTGCATATTAATACAGATAAACGACTTAACTCGACCACGTTGTCTGTAATAATAACTATGTTTCAACAAAACCTACACATTACTATTAATTCATTAATTTTAATTTAACACGTAATTTGACATTAATTAACTTTTAAAATGTTTTATGTAATTTGTCTTATCTATTGAGGATAAGTCAATATTGATAACTTTAGATACATGTCGTAAAATAAAAAAAAGTTAAGTATTGTCACGACCGTGTGTGTGGATATATTGGAGAACATTAAAGATATCATGAAAAGACAGTCAAACTAAACCGTCTTGCAGATAATAAACAAAGACGTGGAACTCTTTAAAATAATAAAGCGAAGGATGATAGAGTATTTAGGACATATCATGCGCAATACAAAGTATAGTTTGATGTAACTCGTCATGGAAGGAAATATTCTCCAGGCTCCAGAAGATCGCGGTGAAGATGCACGTCCAGGCTCAAAATCGCCATAATATTATATCAAATATTTTTTTTTTTTTTTAATATTCTGGTAACCCTGAAATTGTTAAAACCAAATCGAAACAAAATGGAGTTTCAGCTGTTGCGATTGCAGATTTTTTTGTATTTTATACACTATACTTTTTACCCGAATTGAAAGTTAAATTTATGTTGACTCAAAGAATATAATACAATACAAGCTTTAAATGTTGATTGTTTTTAATGGAGTTTATGAGTTAAGTGTTTAAATTTTAATAAATATGACTTGAAAGTAGTTAGAGCGAACTCTAAGAAATAAACAAATTGAAAATATTAATTAAGTTTATTTAGTTACGAGATTTTAGTGACGATACCCGTTTCGCCATTTTTAATAATTGATCTACTATTAATTGTAAAGTAAAGTATCATCACGACCGTTTCCCTTTTGGGGTGGTCAGAAATCACGCTTATAAATAAGCGGATTCACATTTTGCCAACTTTACTATAGGCCAATCATGACAAGTGGCAAGCTCGTCGATGTCTCCAGCGTACCAAACTCGAGAAATATCAGTGTTGAAGATTGGAATAGCAACTATTTGGACAATTTCTTTATAATAATTTTAAGTTTTTAAATATGTGACAGGGAAAGATTTCTTCTGTCTGTCAGTCACAATTATGACTCACTTTGAATACGGCGGTGCTGACAGACGGAGAGGTCTTTCCCAATAATCATGTAAGTAGTCTTAAGTCTGGTTTCATTATATATATTTTATTTACAGTCCACTATTTTATTTCTTACTTGAACCAGTTCTCCACATTTGGTAATCAGAAATAAATTGAATATTAATTAAATGTAGTTTTATTTACATTAATTAATATATTTGTGTCCCGACCAGGAATCGAACCCGGTACCTTCAAGTCTAAATCCACGGACTTAACCGCTAGAGCACGGGGGCAGTTGGGACTATTATTATTATTATTATTAAATACTTTATTGCACTTTACTTAAAAGTATGTACAAAGGCGAACTTAAAGCCATTTCGGCTTTTTCTACCAGCTAACCTTTGGGAGAGTGAGACAGTATAAATATGTGGGGTGCAATTCTAACCAATAAACTACATAAATAGTATGAATACATAGACTACATAAATACTCATCTATATATAAGTATTATAGAAGATATACATATATGAGGATAATATATTATTAGGAAGTAGAAATTTATGGAGTTAAAATATATTGTTCTGCTTGTTTAAAAAGAAAGTATTAAGTAGTTTTTTAAAGATGTGAATGGAAGGAGCTTGTCTGATGGTCAGTGGAAGTTTGTTCCACTGGCGAGCAGACGATACGGTAAATGAATCTGAATATCTGCTAGAAGTGTGGGGTGGGATTTTAAGTTGGTTGTTATGAGAAGAACGAAGAGGGCGGTCGTGCGAATCACAAAGAAATTCAAAGTGTGTTTTAAGATAAGAGGGAGCTATAGGGTTGTAAATAATATTGTATAGAAAATATAGAAGATGTGCTGACCTGCGAAAGCGGATATTGAGCCAATTTAACTGTGTACGAAAATGGGAGACGTGGTCATACTTACGCAAGCCGAAAACAAATCGGATACATAAGTTTAGAAGGCGATCCAGTTTATTTAGTAGCTCTTCAGTAAGATCAGGATAGCAGACGTCAGCATAATCTATAATAGGAAGCAGCAGAGATGTGACTAACATTAGCTTCGTCTTGATGGGAATAAAAAACTGTAACCGCTTCAACACGTGCATACTAGCGAATACTTTCCTACTAATCTCGGACACATGGCAACTCCACGACAGATCATTGGACATAAAAAGGCCGAGGTTCTTGATGATTAATTTTGTCTGACGAATTTGTACTTTTATTGATTATTTTCACAGTGAATTTTCGAAATTTCGAAATTAATAATGATCAATGTATTAGGAATAATCTAATTAACAAAGAAAATAAAAAAACAAATAAAGGATAATGAGAATTCACAATTTTTTCTCCTATTTAGTTCGCTGGGGTACGGTAGTAGCGCTGCTAAAACTAGCACATTTTTCTTCTATGGAGATACACTTCTTTCTTGCTATTATATTCCTTAGGGTCTTAACCTCTGGGTCACTCTCCCAATTAAAGTTTCAACTAAAGTTGCAATCAGTCAACCTACAAAGCAAAACTATTTGCAAACTTATCCAATACTGTGGCCGTCTTAGAACTAAATTGAATATTCTGCTTGAGCGCCTGAGAAAACTCAATAGCAAAGCAACAAGTACACAGTTGCTGCCAATGGCTGTTAGTTTGTGCTTCTACAAATAAAGTTACGTTTAGTTCGAGAACTTCGGCATTAGTATTCCTCTATGAGAGAAGCAATGTGTCTTTAAGAGCGCCGTTCACAGAAGAAACTAATTTCGTGTCTGTATACCAGCTAGTGATGCTACAGTCGGCATCAAACAAATTATAAATTAACATAAACAAACTGTAGCCACGTTCATAAACATATTTTAAATATGTATACAATAAAATATTTTTATGGCTCGAAAAGTCTACAATAAAATGAATGATGAAAATAAGTTACTATACAAAGATATAAAAATACACTCACGAAAATGCAAATTGACAAATAAAATTACTCTGTGCAAGATTTTCCAAAAGATTTAATTGTTAACTTAACAATAATCCTATCTGATAAAGATATACTAATTTAATTTGTACCTACGTGACTTTTTGTAAAATTCTTTGCAACAACTACTGTTGATTACGCGGTTTTGCAGTATCACAGTTTGCCCAGTCAAGCCGGCATGTCAGGGACTAAGTGTCTGATTCCAGATGCTAATATTTATGAACCTCGTGCGCCACTTACCATCAGGTGTGCGCAAGGTCACATATTTATTTTATTTTAAATTCTTTATTGCACCAAAACTTAAAATTAGGTACATAGGCGAGTTTAATGTCTGTTAGGCATTCTCTGACAACTAACCTTTGGGATGGTGAGAGATTATGGGCAGGGTGCAATAATCTAATAATAATAGTCTAATTTATAAATACACTACATACCAAGCAATTACATAAACTACATGCAAGTATTATGAACTTATACAACATACATATTGCGTGCCAAATATTCAATGTGTACAGGATGCAGTGTGCTCCTGCTTATCAAGAAACAAGTTAGTGACTAATTGTTTAAAAACATTGACAGATGGTGCCCGTCTAATGGCCAGTGGTAGTTTGTTTCACTGGCGGGCTGCAGACACAGTGAAGGAATCTGAATATCTGCTAGAAGTGTGGGATGGGATTTTGAGTTGATTGTTGAAAGCATAACGAAGAGGGAGGTTGTGCGTATCGCACAAGAACTCAAATCGAGTTTTGAGGTAAGGAGGTCGTGCTAGTATAAAAAAAATCACCAATGAAATCTAATGTAGATTTGTGTTTTTTTAACCTGAAGTTTGTAGTGACACGGACTGGAGGTAATGCATTTACTATTCATTTCACAGTTTCTAAAAAGCAATTAGACGATGTGCTAATTCTGCTTCGTGGCAAAATGAATTACTACAAAGCGTGACTAGAGAATTTAGGGACAAACAGTTAAAAAACATGGCAGTTAATCATATTAGTCTTATTACAAATAAACTTTAACTTCGGGTAAATATAATGTATAAAGAGGTTGATGAATGTCGACGAAGCGAAAGGGGAGTCTCAGCCTTTATGTTTCCACTTTCCTACAACCTGGAGTTCTTCTAAGTGTGAAAAGGCATCTAGTCAAGCCGGCATAGTGTTAGAGACGGATGTCAGTCATGACTGTCTGATACCAGTTGCTAACATTAATGGACCTTGCGCGCAACTTACCATCAGGTCATATTTAGTGAAAGTATAAAAAAAAAATGTTGTGATCGTGACAAATGTCGCTTAATTATTTCTGCTTACCCCGCAAGGGATCTGGCGTGAAGTCATGTATAAAGGTACAATCAAACAAAACGAGGATTCTTAAGCGCTCGCGTGGTAAAATGTGCAAAATGGATAAATCTTAAAGCTGTTATTTAGACCGTCAACTGCTTTCAAAGTTTCCGCTAAATTAATCATAATTACAGCTCCTATATAGAACACAGCGTCCTAGACCTCCACTTCCAGAACATATATCTGAAGAATTTGGCCTACACTCACCACGCTGGCCAGATAGGCTGTCGAGGATCTGATGACAAATGATTAACGATTCCACAAGTTTAGTGGAACCTGGACCGAGCGACGGTTTACCGCGCTCTCCGAGGCACGTGAACGGTGGTGTTGTAAATTTATGACATACATATATACGTAAGAAAAGTGTATTTCTCATTGGTACATGCCGGGGAGAATTGTAGGATTTAAAGAAATCGTTCTTACAACTAAGCCACCACCGCACTAAACTTTTTATAATGGTTTAATTCGCCCTAGAAAGTAAAACTATTTTTTTTTGTTTTGAAAATTTGGATTGTAAATTTTATTGTTTTTTCCCATTTATTCTATTGTTGTAATTCACGCCTGCTTCTAGTGTTTAGCACGAATATTAATTGTCTAATTGATATGTAAAATATTGCATGTAATCGTACTTACGTTTTAATGGTTCGGTATACTGAAATAATATTGAATTTAAAGCTTTAAAAAATATATCAGGATACTAAACAAGGTGAAGCGATTTTTCCTGCCTACGATACTATATCTGGAACTCTCGAATCCCAGCAGTTTCGCCGAGATGTGGCTTCTCTGATCATGTTCTACCTACCGGCTATACTATAGTGAGTGCTATATAATCTTATTCCTTCCTCCATTCCGTAACCGAACCACACTCACAGTTCAGAACGGGTGCATTAACATACATACCGTAGGCACCATCCCTACGCGTACATATAAATTTGGGGACACATACATATGTCGCACAATAAAGATGTGCAATGCTTTTCCTTGAAGCGAAGTGTGAAAAAGCATTTAGTCAAGCCGGCATAGTGTTGGGGACTGATGTAGTCATCAGTGTCTGATTTCAGTTCCTAACATTTACGGACATTGCGCGCCACTTACCATCAGTAAGTATGTCGTGTTAGTTTAAATAAATATTTTTTTTTAGATAAGATAAAAGATAAAAAATCTTTATTTGTATAAATGTTAGTCTAATTTTCAGGTCTTATAGTAAACTAACTTAACGTAACAACATTTGCCAAGTAAATTGGCGAGCAAATATATCAAACATTAATATAATTTTTAGAATTTTAAACAAAATATGTCCAAAATCTTACATGTAGGTATTCAAATATTGTCAGCTTAAACTTTAGGTATCACAATTGTCAAAATATTATTTTAAATTATAAAACATCTTTTAACCAAATATAATTATTTGATTGATTAGATTTTTTAAATCATTTTTTCCCAACAATTTTAATTTGTTAGGTAATTTATTATAAGTTCGTATACACATGTTAAGACCATATGTCTTAACATCAGTTAACCGACCACGGAGAGGAGCCTCTCCGCGGTCGGCTAATAGCTTTAAGTTTACATATATTTTTGGGACCGCGGAGTCATTTGTCGGGCATTCGCGGTTCGTACACGCACCTACGTTAATAAACGCATCAAAAGAAATACAGTCCATCATTCACATACTTCATCAGCCAGGGTACCCCGAGTCATCCTACAACGGGCCTTGGCCCCAACATGGTCCTTCGAGCCGGATGTGCATTGTGTCGTGCCCGATAATTAGGCAATTTGTATTACATTTAGTTTTCTTAGAATAAAGTATCGTCTCGTATTTTTCTGAAATTAAGTATTATTTATATTATTATTATTATTATTTTTTTAGCATGTGGTACAACTTGCCTCTTATGTAGATATAAAGACGGAAAAAAACTTACAATTTACTTTTCATTACATCCCCTAGAACACAGCGTACTAGGCCTTCACTTAAACTTTTTAAACTTTCGCGCATATTCATAAAACGTCGGGAGAAATATGTCTCTAAGGTAAATCGCGTAAAGACCCGTTAAAATTATTTAAAAAAAAACTATTAGGCCTTCACTGTTGGAGATAGCTGGTCTTCCAGAACATATGTGTATCTGGAGAATTTGACTTACACTTGCCACGCCTGGCCAGACGGGTTGGCGAGCATCTCATGTTTATATCTTTAATGACATTTTATTACCGATTCCACAAGTTAGTATTAATGGAACTGGGACCGACGGCTTATCTAGGCACGGAAACGGTGATGTTGTAAATCTATGACAAATGTATGTACGTAAGAAAAGTGTATTTCTTATTGGTACATGCCGGGGAGGGTTTGAACCGACCTTTGTAGGATTTTAAGGTGAGCGTTCTTACAACCGAGTCACCACTGTTTACTTTGGTACTTCTCAAAATAAACGGGAATAATAAACTTTACTACGAAATAATAATTGCTGATCTATAAAAATGTTTAAATAAAGAAATTAATTATCAATAAGATTTTATTGGAAGTATAGATGAGATAGGACTGAGCAAATAATTTATTGCGGGAACTAAAATAATTCAGATATCTTCGACTGTCCAATTGAAAAACCAAGCATCCTTCTTAGTAAAACTGCCTTGGTGGTCTACCGTTTAATTTCGTGTATTAGACTCGGAGGTACCGGGTTCGATTCCTGATCTGATAAATTATATAATTTATTTGTGACATTTCTCGAGTTTGGTACAAAATACAAACGCGGACCTAATGCCGCTAGACATTCTATACTGGTCAAACCTTTGGGACAACTAAAGCAGTTACGACGAGATAAGGCAGGTGCTATCAAAACTAATAGAAAAATATTAGACTTCAATATATACTAGTGAATAAATATTTATTTACATACTAATACATACACAAATACATACAAATAAAACTACTACATAATACTACAGACTTAGTAAACTTCAGAACTTCTTAGTAAAAAATAAATAATTATATATATACTCACATATATAGTATAGGTTTCCTATGTTAAGCTTAAATATCTTTACAGTAAGTCTTGTTTCAAGCTGTGTTATTTTAATATAAAGACTTACAATATTAAAGTAAGAATTGGCATTTGACATCATGGCAAATGGCACATACTTTCAACAAGAAAAACATATAAGTGGTGATTTGTTCAGTCTGCCGATAAACCCAGTAAAGTGTATCCACACGTTTAGGGATCAGGCTTGAATTGTCTTCATGCCCAGTCAAGGTATAGTGTTAGGGACTGATGTCAGTTATGAGTGACTGATTCCAGTTTCTAACGTTCATGGACCTTTTACCACAAGGTCACATGGTGTGCTAGTAATATATATATATATTTAATATATTGAACAGTTTTTTAAAATAAAATATGGTGTTTATAAAATTAGTATTTATGGATTCGCTATGATTTTTTATGTTAAGTGAAAAATACTGATGAAAACATTTTTTTTGTTACTTATTGTAGCGAATTCAAACGAAGTGTGAAAAAGCTTACAGCTACTCGTAGGTGGATGCGGTATCACATAGGCTCAGCATGAAAAAATAAAAAGCATGTATGTAAATATATATTGCTACCAGAATACGAATAAATGATTTATAGGCTTGGGCAATTTATTTATTTGTTGATACTAGATTTTAACATTCGACAGCAGTCTTTTTGAATATGATTAGGTGCAGATTGTCTACGTCACATTTTTTTATTTAATAAACTGTTTCGAGGAATATAGTTCAGAAGCCTACAATAGTGAGGTATTGGAGGTTCTCTTTGCAAACATGAAGTCTGTGATATTAACATTGTGTGTTGTGGTTTATGCAGCAGCGGCCGATCTCTCTGAATATGCAAACCTCACTCAAGGATCGGAATTGCTAATAACTTTTGTGGTATTTTATTTTAATTATTTAATTCGTCATCATCACCAGTCTCTTTACTGCTGGTTAAAAATGAGTCTTTTTTAGGGATGATTGCATAGTCACACTGACCGCCAGCGCAGGTGATAATTGGCGGTTATTATGTCCCGTATTAAGAAATTGATATTATTCTCTTTTTACGAAATGTCAAAAAACTTCATTTATTTTGTTTTTTTAAACATTATTTTTATACTAGCACGACGTGTGACATTGCGCCCACCTGATGGTAAGTGGCTCGCAAGGTCCATTAATGTTAGCAACTGGAATCAGACACTCATGACTGACATCAGTCCCTAACACTATGCCGGTTTAACTGGGTATGACGACAATTCGAGCCTGATCCAGCAACTTGTGTTTATCGGCACGAACGGTGGAACTTCCCCGCCCCGGCAGACTAGGCAAATTATCACCATAATTATCACTATTTGTTGTTCTCGTTGAAAGTATGTGCCATTTGCAATGATGTAAAATGCCAATTTTTACTTTCAAAGATAACTAATATTGTAAGCTTGCTATGGTGATATTTACATAAAAATAACACCGCTTGAAACAAAACTTACCTTAAATGTATTGTATTGGGATTTGAGCTAAATTGTATTCACGGTTATACACATTATATTAATTTTGAGATAAATTATTCTAACAAGATTACAATTCAAGTAGAAAAAAGCCTTTAATATCATATTATCTGATCAATTTTGACCCGGACTTTTAATAGAAGTCTTTATTATCGCTTTCTAAATAACCTTTTGAACCATTCAAAAATCAAAATGCCAATTTTCCATACATTTGTTGTAAAGCCTCGGTTTCAGTTCCTTAACAGAATATTTTTTATGGCTTCAGTCATAGATTTCCAACACCACCGTTCCCGTGCCTCGAAGAGCACGTTAAGCCGTCGGTCCCGGTTCCACTAATACCAACTTAATCGTTAATAAATTATCATAAAAATTGACATCATATCCTCGCCAAGCCGTCTGGCCAGCGTGGCGAGTGTAGGCCAAATTCTCCAGATATAGGTATGTTCTGGAAGGCCCATCTCCAGCAGTGGAGGTCTAGGACGCTGTGTTCTAGGGGCTGTAATGAATGCCTATTTACCCTTAAATAAAAAAAAAAAAATACCCTTCCTTTTTTCAGGTAACTAACTCCGTGGTCTAGCGGTTAAGTCCGTGGATTAAGACTCGGAGGTACCGGGTTCGATTCATGGTCGGGACACAAAAATATTTATTAATGTAAATAATACATTTAATTAATATTTAATTTATTTGTGATATTTCTCGAGTTTGGTACGCTGGATACATCGACGAGCTTGCCACTTGTCATGATTGGCCTATAGTAAAGTTGGCTAAATGTGAATCCGCTTCTTTATAAGCGTGGTTTCTGACTGATACTTTACTTTACTTTTTTCAGGTACATCGTCATGGCGACCGAACTCCAGTTACGGATACGACAGGCACGCTTCCGAACTTGAGTGACGATTCCGAACGAGACCAGAGACTCAGCTTTCCATACGGAGAGGGCGGACTTACTAATGTACGAATTATAGACATAATGAAGAGCTCCGTAGTTAAACTTAGGCGCACATTCATAATAGTTTTTATAATTTTAACGGGTCTACGCGATTTACCTTAGAGACATATTTCTCTCGACGTTTCAGCCAAGTTGCATTGGCCGTGGTCACGGGTCGACTGGAGTTATGCGGTGTAGTCTCGTACATACTGGGCGGTAGATGTAAACCTACCCACTTATCACTTTTAAAAGTTTTTAGAAATCACGACACACGACAAAGTATATCTCTATAGACAAAAATATGTCTCTAAGGTAAATCGCGTACAGATCCGTTAAAATTATAAAAAAGCTCTAAAGTTATCTCTCGCTCTCTATTCCGCATACGAACCAAACGCATAGGCAATATGTAGGCACAATAGTAGGCAAAACACGCTAACTTATTTTGATGACTTTTACTGACAAATTAGGTTGACTTTTTGCATTTGTAGTAGTGTACGGTGAGCAGATAAATACACTTTATAGGCACTTATTATTGTATTGTAGTATTATACTTAGACATGAAGGTACTGGGTTACATTCCTGGTCGGGACACAATAGTTAATTAATTTTAGTGTGATATTTCTCGAGTCATGATAGGCCTATAGTAATATTGGCTAAATATGAATCTAATTTTTGAATAGCATGATTTATGAGCACCCCGCAAAAAAAAAAAAAATGCGTTTATTTCGCAATAGTATCCATAGGGGTTAGTAACATAGTGTTTGCTTATTCTAGATTAGTAAAAAAGAGGACATTTACTTTTTATATTTGCCTTGCCCTCCTGAGGCACTGGGCACATACATGTGAGTATGTACCCAGTGCCCCATGATAGGGCAATCTGGCTTCTCACTAACTGCCCTTAAGATGATGTTGCCACTCCCTCGTACTCTGTGCATCAACGACGCGACTCGTTTCCGCAATACTGAGTAGAAATCATCTGTGTATGCAAACATCGCTGATGCACTGCACCAACGAGGGAGCCCCATCATCATCCTGAAGGCGTTATTATATTGTACTCGAAGAGCGTTGTAGGCCCTCTGCGTATTATTGACCTTGACTATACTAAACGTATTCATGCTTTCATCCGATAAATCCGGTTAATTTATAATTCGTTCTGATATTATTATTTAACTAGTAACAAATAATAATACTAAATAACAAAAGGCATAAATAACACTTCAAACCTTACTGATCCGGAAGTACGAGGAACATGGTAGCTAGCATAAACTGGTTTATTCCAGTTTTACTGTCTGTACCACACTACTACAAACGCAAGAATACTTCAAGCTGCTTTATCTGTTCCTACATCTGTCAAACGCTGAAGATGTCTGAGAAATATACCTATCCTATGTAAATTGCATATAATCCATTATTTATTCTCTTATTTTTGTATATAATGATGTATTTTTCTATTAATTCTCCATTTAAGTATTTACTCTTTTGATGCTGTTCCAAATTTTCCAAGTCCTATTTATTTCCCTAACTTTGACACTGGCAAATTGTAACAAATGCCATAATAAAATAAAAAAAAGATGTCTAAGTGTTTCCTCATTGACGGTTAGTTACGGCCATTCTTCCATCTCGCAATACTTCCCGCGCTATTACTTACAAGTCGTGCTTTGTATAAAAAACCTATACAGTTGAGTACTAGTTTGTTGGTCTTGCCTACATTTTTACAACTTCTAGTGTTTGTGAGCCAACGGCAATAACATTATTTTTATTTGGCGGCGTATTTTTTATATTTTACGTGTATGTCTATGTTTATTTCTTCCACTTGTTCAAGGTTTATGAACCTTAGAATATTGGAATTGCATATCACTTGAGATTTATTTAGATCCGAACTTTTTTCTTGGTATCTTTAAGTTTGTTACTTTTTGATCAATACCGAACTGTAGTGATGAAGATATTAGATTAATAAAAACGTTATGATGAACGTTTAATTGCAATATCATGAGGGGCTAAATGGTTGATGCCATTATTGTGAATTGGAAAACAATAATTAACACAGCCTGTATCGGTTACACTATTCTTCTCCTCTAGGAAAAATTGGGTAGCCACGGTAAATCCAAGAATTGCTAAGAGAAAGTCTTCTTCCCACTTCTTTTTTATTAGCATTTAGGTGATAAACCTGAAATACTAGGCTTCGCAACTTCCACACGTGATAAATTCAGAACCAGAACGGCCTATCTATGTATATTTAATTCTTTAGTTTAGCCTTTTTTGTCTATAATTAAGGTTTAAAATTGACAATGCTTGCCTAAAATATTCTCTGTTTACAATTTCAAATGTTACAGGCAGGCAAAGTTCGGGGGTATAAAATCGGGGAATATCTGCGCAACCGCTACGACCACATGCTCTCAGACATCTACTTCATGAACGAGATCTACCTCCAATCCACTGACGTAGAGCGGACCAAGATGACCCTGCTCACAGCTCTAGCAGCAATGTACCCACCGAAATCAGTCCAGAGATGGAGCCGTAATTTGAACTGGCAGCCAATTCCATACACCACGTTTCCTCAAAGTCAAGATTTTGTAAGTCATTCCTTTACGTACACTTCCAGCAGATATTCAGATTCATTTACCGTATCGTCTGCTCGCCAGTGGAACAAATTTTCACTGACCATCAGACAAGCTCCTTCCATTCACATTCACATCTTTAAAGAACTACTTAATACTTTCTTTTTAATCGAGCAGAATAATATATTTTAACTCCACAAATTTCTACATCCTAATAATATATTATCTTCATATATGTATATCTACTATATATTGATGAGTATTTATGTAGTCTATGTATACATACTATTTATGTAGTTTATTGGTTAGAATTGCACCCCACATATTATACTGTCTCACTCTCCCAAAGGTTAGCTGGTAGAAAAAACCAAAATGGCTTTAAGTTCGCCTTTGTACATACTTTTAAGTTAAGTGCAATAAAGTATTTAATAATAATATTAATACGTTGTATGGGAATTAGAAAAAGGCCAATAAATAAATAAATAATAAATAAATATTTCCAGACAGGTCACACAGCGCCATCTAGTTTCCGTGGTAAGCTACGAGGCTTGTGTTACGGAAACTAGATGGTTGATAAACTACATATTATACTTTTTTTTTTGTAAATATATACATATTATACATCCAGACCGAGACAAATTATACAATATACAACTTGCCCCCGGTGGGAATCGAACCCAAGACCTCCCGAGTTCACGGCAACGTTTGTTACCACTAGACCACGGAGGCGGTCATGTCATGTCATCAATGATATAGAAAAAGTGAAAAAGCGGAGAGAACGAGTGAGGCGACCCTAAATGTTATAACTACCTTAAATATTATTCTCAGGCACTATGTCCTTATTTATTAGACTGTTTCTTGCTAACTCCAGCCAACAGCCAATGCCAGCTATTGTTATATTGATTTAATATCAAACAAGAAAAAAATAAATTTGACGAATCCAAGTATTCCTATAGGCTCTTAAGGATAATAAATAAACAATATACAATAAAACGTAACACCTTCAACCTTTCGCTACCTACTTAATTAGGCTCTATATGAGTCGCGATATGTTTAGGAAAACTTCTCTGCATCGTAACTTAAGATTTTATTACTGAGTAATTAAAAAAAAAAATACGTAGTTCATTATTTTTATTCTAGATTAAAATATTAAAATATTTGCTTTTTAATAAATTACTCGCAGTATAGGCGTGCAAGACGGACAAACAAACATACATATAGACAAAGCTTCTTTTACAATTATAATATTAGTATGGATTTTAGACTAGAAAAGTTTTTGCAAACTTGCTGATTATAAATAAATAAATATTTCCAGACAGGTCACACAGCGCCATCTAGTTTCGGAGGTAAGCTACTCGGCTTGTGTTACGGAAACTAGATGGTTGATAAACTACATATTATACTTTTTTTTTGTTGTAAATATATACATATAAACACCCAGACCGAGGAAATTATACAATGTACAACTTGCCCCCGGTGGGAATCGAACCCACGACCTCCCGAGTTTACGGCAACGTTTGTTACCACTAGACCACGGAGGGGTCTAAATTCTATAAGTCTACGATTTACTTTGTTTTAAGCTAAAACTTGTATTGATGGATATAACTTTTTATATTATCGCTTCGCTCGGTTGATTTTTGATGAGTTATTCTATTTTTTTAATATTTTTAGATGACGTTCTTCTACGGTTGTGCCAAATCCCAGAGGCTTATGGCAGGTCTCTATGGTAGACCTATTCCTGCCATAAACGAGAAGCACGGCGATCTATTGGAGCTCCTCACTGACAATCTCCCATTCAACTTCACACAGACTTCTTCCATGGTCTTCATGTACAACGATTTGCTCGTTGCTCAGGTGAGTTAAACTATGTTAATTTAGGTAGGAGGTGGTGGAGTTTTTGATACAATCTTTTATTGTTTTTTTTTTCACTTTTCTTTGATATATATGTCATAGATTTACATACATATCTTCTAGCCAAATCCCTTACGAAATAGGTAAGACAAATGAGCGCCACCTGGTACGATCACGACTTACATCTTTCGCTTCTTCGATAGTCATGGACCTCTTCATACATGCCATTTTATTTTGATGGCTTTTAAATGCACTTTCAGCTATTGTTTTATTTTTTTGATCGTAATAGGTGATCTGCCAGGGCCTACGACTACGTGTTTGTGCCGTTTGCTGTAAAGACTTTAGGCCCGTGGGGTCCAAGCGCTAAAACATTTTTAAAAACATCACCCCTCGTCTAATTGTCTGCTCTGGGCACAAGAGGGTTGGTTCTTTCCTCGCCCAGAGAATCATCATAGCGATTCAGGGAGGAAATGCGGCCAGCGTTCTTGCCACCATGCCGCGCGGATACGATTTATTTTTAAATTAGGTTTTGTAAGTTGTTTTTTTTTTATTTTAGTTAATTTTTTATATCATAATTAATAAAAGCTTTGTGTTTAAAAAAAAAGTAAATAAATAATCTGAATTTATAAATACCACCGTTCCCATGTCTCGGAGATCACGTTATAAATAAATAAAATAAAAATCAATTTATTGTCACATAACAATATCACATAGTTTTACAATTTCGAATAATATGTGACAAAAGGAATCAGGTGTCAGCTATTGTCGTGCAGCAGTACAAGTACTAACACCTGCACGACGCTGTTTTTCAACCTGTTCCTGTTCTCACATAGTATTTTTTTTTAAATAACAGGGTAGACACTTACGAGTATAAAGATATAATAACATTGGTCCCGATTCCGAAATCCTTAAAATATGGAAAAAAAAACCACGACAAATTTAAAGATCGTTGATATTTCTATTTAGTAGTCATGTTATACTGTAATAGATCTTAGCTGATCAAATTCGTCCCTAAGAATTGGCTGTCAGAAAATGTCTACAGGCATTAAGTCTGCCTTTTTTACTATGTGCAATAAAATTTATAAATAAATGAAATTAAATAATAAATTAAATAACTGCCTCCGTGGTCTAGCGGTTAAGTCCGTGGATTTAGACTCGGAGGTACCGGATTCGATTCCTGGTCGGGACACAAAAATATGTATTAATGTTAATAATAAGGACATTTAATTATTATTTAATTGATTTCGATATTTCTCGAGTTTGGTACGCTGGAGACATCGACGAGCTTGCCACTTGTCATGATTGGCCGGCAGTAAAGTTGGCTAAATGTGAATCCGCTTATTTATAAGCTTATAATAATAAAAAATAATAAATTATTAAATTTATTCTAAGTTGATACAAAAATATTAAAATAAAAAAGATTAAAAAACTAATTATAAATAATACTAAACTAAAAATACCTATGAAATTAAAACTATTCTACAAAATAAACTAAGGGCCACCAGGAGGGTACCTAAAACGCTCGCCGCATTTCCTCGTTGAATTATAATGGAAATATTCTGTTTTAGGTAGTTATGGCATTTGGGATCGCCACACTCTTGGAAAATTCGTTTACCCAGCTCTTTTATGAATTTGTGGGTATCAAGAGAATATACCCCCATTGTTTCAACCCCAAATGCCACAAAGTAATAATTTTGTTTAATGCTATTGTATTTGATGTGCTTTCTAAATTCGGCTGTATGAGCAGCCGAACCGGCCTTTTTTGATGTAGAGGAAATGTGTATAAATTATTACTTTATAGGCTGCAATTGGTGTCCCAGCACCAGCCTGGATCGCTCCTTACCTCGACGAGTTATATAATGCAGCTTCCCTTAGTCTCAGGGAATTATACAACGATGAGCAAATCAGACGTTTGGCTGGAGGTAAGAGCTATACCGCGTGAATTTTTATGCTCTGTCTTTAGACGAATATATTGTTCTATTGATAGAAACAAACAACTTTTTTTAGTTACTAATGTTTTTTGGTTCTCCATACTAATTGTTAATTCTAAAAATAGCCAATTTAATATCTTCCGATTTATGGTTTCCTAGGAAAACTTGTTTGTTTCTGTGGAGTCTCCCATCACACAAGAATATATATATAACAATATACCCACTATTGGATTAGCGTTACAATTAATTATATCTTCTAATTACCGGCGCCGAGCCGCGTCCTAGGCACACTCTAACCACAGACTAACTAACTGGTGCAACGTACGTAAGCAACCACATATTACTAATATAATCATATCGAGACGTTAGGACAATCGAATACATGAACACCACATCTTCTATTAATAGAATAACATATAGTCCAAAGTTAGAGCATACAAAGTCACCCAGTATTTAGCTTAACGTCATCATTCTATGTCTCTTTACTATTGCATATAGGTTCACTTTGGATTTTTTTCACCAATCCAACTTTATTTATCATCTGCCATTTTATGCCGTGTTATTTTTTGTAAAACGCTGCGCTTCTCAACTAATTCGTAAAGATCGTATTCCTTTCTTAATTTGTTTTCTTGACAAATCCATCTGTAATTTTTTTTAAACAATTAGTCACTAACTTGTTTCTTGATAAGCAGGAGCACAGATCCAGTACACATTAAATATTTGGCCCTCAATATGTTTATGTATGTTTATTTATATGTATGTGTATATATACAACCTTTGGGATGGTGAGTGATTATGGGCAGGGTGCAAGAATCTAATAATAATAGTCTAATTTATAAATACACTACATACCAAGCAATTACATAAACTACATGCAACTATTATGAACATATACATACACATATATATATATATATGTTTTCATGAAACTTGAAAAAAGTTCCAAAAGACCACAACATGAAATCAAATAAATATTATGATCTCACAGAAGAAATGATCATAAACAAGTTCAAGCCTCAGCTTTACGCAGTGGATGTTGGTGCGAGAAGAGTTCAAGCAAAATCTTTGCACCACTTATGAAAGAATTGGGCCTAACCTGCCGACAATACATTTATGGAAAGAGCTTCCAAGACGACATTAACGGAATCATACAGTATTTGGTTGGGTAGGGAGAGGAGTAGAATAGTGGATGGTGAGCGGCTGTCTTGTTGCGCATTAAAATAAAAAAGGAGGCCTCCTATTTCATATAAGGTCGAGACACCATTCTTCTGATATGTTCTTACCTACACATGATGGACCCAGGTGCACGATGAATCCATGGAATGCTTAGGAATGTGTCTTCCATTGCTGTATTAGCTATTTTTCTTTTGTTTTATTAGCTATTATTCTGCTTTTGGGAGACAGAGACACACTGTGTACTAATTTGTACATTTTTGATCAATAAAGTTTACATTAAATATAAATTAAAAGCTTCCTAAATAATAACATTTGAAGTAGATACAAAAATAAAATAGATTAAAAAACTAATTATGAATAAAACTAAACTAAAAATACCTATGAAATTAAAATTATTTACAAAATAAACTAATGGCTTACCACCAGGGAGGGTACCTAAAACGCTAGCCGCATTTCCTCGTTAAATTATAAGGGAAATATTTTGTTTTAGGTAGTAATGGCATTTGGGATCGCCACACTCTTGAAAAATTCGTTTACCCAGCTCTTTTACGAATTTGTGGGTATCAAGAGAATATATCCCCATTGTTTCAACCCCAAATGCCACAAAGTTATAACTTTGTTTAATGCTATTATTATTATTATTTCCTATAAAGTTTATTGACTACGAGTACATTCGTTATTAAGTACAGCAAACTTGAATAATATTTGCAAATGTTTCATTGTGCGAGCGAGAAGGATACAAAGCGTTAAATCCTTTTAACTTTTTTATATACATTGCATTATTAGATTTTATATTAATGTACGAGTATGTCAATTAAGTTAACACTAACAATATCATTAACACTAATTCCTTCTTCCACACAGGTGTGTTCCTGAACGAGTTCTTCAGTGTCGCTGAAGACATTATTTCTGGTAAAAAGGTTGACCAGCGCGTGCGCATTTACTCCGCCCATGACATCAACGTGGCCTCCCAGCTGGCCGCCGGTCTATTGCCAGTGGTCGCTCCCAAATATGGATCAGTTCTCTCTTTGGAGCTGTACAGGATAAAGAAAACTGGACAGCACATTGTTCTTGTAAGTATTTTATCTATTCTCATATAGATCAGGAACGAATTGAAGACACAGGTTTACTCAGCGGAAGTTGATCCGAAAGGAGTTTTAGCAAAAACTTACTGAAATAATTGGGCCTAAGTATTCTGCCGTCAATACATTTATCTAACGAGCTTCCAAGACGGCAATAACAGTTGGGAAGGTATAGGAGCAGAATGGTGGATAGTCAGCCTCTATAGAAAGAGGGAGGTGCAAGCTAATAGTCTTCTACCAACATAGCCTTCAAAATATGTAAGTTGAAGTGGCAATGGGCCAGACACGTCTGTCGCAGAACCGATGGAGTAGATGGGTTCTGCAGTGGAGACACATACACGGTGGGAGCCCGGGCGCGATGAGGATAGCAAAAGATCGTGTGAAATAGCGAGCCTTGAGGGAGGCCCTACATCCAGCAGTGCAGAGACATAGGCTGATGATGATGACAGAATACATAAGTATACAAAACAAAAAACTTGACATGTGTGTGCAAAAGGCGGTATGGACACTTTCTTTAAAACTTTTACTGTAATTGTTTTGCAATTCGTTTCAGCCTGTTTACTTGCCTCAAGCTGGCAATTCGTCCCCACGAGTGTTGCCAATCGAAGGCTGTGGATACCTCTGCCCTTTGAACAAATATCGGAAACTCACAGCACCATATACCTTAACTCACGAACAACACAAGGAAGAATGCAATGCTTAACTGAATTATAAAGATTTGACACTTAGTAATAAATATATTGGTCGTTATATAGAGTTTTATTTTGATATTGTAGATGTTAAACAATGTATTCGAAAGAATATTAACAAAATATTAAAAAATATATAATAATAATTACAAACTACCTAAATAAAAATAATCTAATTAAATAACAGTAGACTAAACCTAATAAAAAAAAAGAACCTATAAATAAAAAATGTCCTCAAGAGACGACCCATTAGAGATAGTCCCAAGAAGACTGGCAACATTTCCCCTCTGTATAGCGAGGCTAATACGTTGGCTAACATAATTACCTATTTTGATATTATTAAGTAATACTATTATTATAAATGAGAAAGATTTGAAATATTATTATTTTATTTAAGTAGGTAGTTTGTAATTATTATTTAATATTTCGTAATTTTTTTATTTTATTTAGGTATAATTTATTAAATCATAAAATTAAATTTGACAATAACATTTGTAACGCACTTAACTACTTTTTTGTACTGTCTCCGTTTAGAGACTTCAATTCGGTACATAATAAATCATTTATGGAACGCTAAAGACGCCCTATAGTGAAATTGTCTAAATGTGAATTCGTTTCTTGGTAATCAGTTTCTTTATAAGCGTTGTTGCAAGGGATACGGTCCTGGGCCCCGATTTTCGCGCCTTCGACATGCTCACTCGATTTGATCGAATGAAACTGACAGTCTTCTATGGAGATCTGTCACTTTTCATTCAAATATTTCGAACCGACACGCAAGGTGAAAGCGCCAGTACTAGGCCCCAGGGCTTAAAGTAAACTTAGGAGTAGGTATTTTTGTGTTCATCCATCTCACTCTAGGACCAAAGTGCGATAGTAAAGGCTACAATCAATAGCCATAATAAAATCAATAAGGTATATCTGTATTCAGCACACGTGGGAGTCAAATAAAACAAAAATGATAAATCTAATTATCATAAACGGATCTTTATGAATAAATATATAGACGTACTAAATTACTGACCGATAAAACCTCGCAATCTTTTGTAGAATTGTTTTATTGGATGGAAAAACATGCATTTTATTAATAACCTTTTTTTATAATTGGAACGATTTTTTTTTTCATCCTACAACTATTATAGTCCTTACAGGTACCGGCAGATAAAAATAACGCTAAATAGCTGTGGGCTGAGAACCTTAAAATATAGAGTCATAGATCTCCACTGTTGTAAAGGGATATTTCTGGAGAATTTGGCCTACACTAACTTAGAAGATAAGTTTTCCTAAATAATATAAAAATATCGCCACTCTTACTGAGCCTAATCAAGTAGGTAGCGAAAGGTCGACGATCGCGCGACGATGACTTACGTATTTATATCTCCTTCTATTTCGTCTCTCGGCTGTGAGCGAGATCAATTAATAATAACACTTAAAATAATCAACATTTTGATATACACCCATCGATGTATATAGATAGGCCCTCACTGATATAAAAACGTTCCCGTAAAACCAATCGAAGCTGCACCAACAGTCGCGAGATAGCAAGCGTCGATAGCGCCTAATATTATAATTTATATCAAGTAAAACTAGTCTTTTTGTATTCATTGTGATATAATTTCCGATGAATAAAGCATGTGGCATTATCCTTGCTTGAGAATTGCCCCCCAAAGTTGGTAGGTACACAAAGCAAGCGGCACGTTTTTAAGAGTGCGTTTTGTATTGAATAGGCTTATCTATATACATCGATGTATATACCACGTGATTGTTAGTTAGTTACTTTGGGTATTTAAGGGTATTTAATATATAATCATCCTTTCTGCAACCGGCTGTATAACTCCCCAGCCTTTAGGGTTTTTATAACGATTAACATCGTGATTTTCAGACTCGGCCATATTCACCATTCATACATATATATCTTCACGCCAAGGAGTTGTCAAAGTGACTGGCAGAAAGGTCTGTTGGCAATTATTTCTGCCAACGTATTAGCCTCGCTATACAGAGGGGACATGTTGCCAGTCTCCTTGGGACTATTTTGGATGGGACGTCTCTAGAGGATATTTTTTACATACATCTTCACGCCAGATCCCTTGCGGGGTAGGCAGAGACAATTGAGCGCCATTTGACACGATCACGACATACCTCTTTCGCTTCGTCGACATTCATTAACCTCTTCATACATGCCCTTTGGTTACGAAGACTTTTAATGCACCTTCAGTCAGTGTTTTATTTATTTGATCGTGATATGTGAGTCTCGGTCTGCCAGGGCCTCTTTATATTCACCATACAGTATTGTTTTTTATATTTTAATATAGCTACCTATTTTATATTATTTATTTTAAAAAGGGGTTCTGCCAGTGACATCTGAAGCCTAAACTAAATATTTG
This sequence comes from Tinea semifulvella, assembly GCA_910589645.1. Taxonomy (NCBI): domain Eukaryota; kingdom Metazoa; phylum Arthropoda; class Insecta; order Lepidoptera; family Tineidae; genus Tinea; species Tinea semifulvella. The sequence continues at coordinate 10,623,060 of OU342592.1, read as the reverse complement.
CTCTTTTATCAATTACATGCGGTATACATATAGAATGAGTCCAAATGGCTGATGATGTACGAGTGATATAATATAAGCCAAAAAATTGCTAAGTTTCCATAAACTTAAATTTAGCAAAAGCATACGCTAGGTAAAGTTTAAGCACCGCCAAGATCTCAGCCAAAATGTAACTCGATCCTGTATACGTTAAGTTATCGCAGCTAAGACTTGCACTTTGTTTATGTGCCTTGAGTATAATCCCATACGCTGTTGTTACGGCACGCTCAATGAAAGACGGGTTAGTGTGCCAAACCACACCTGATAAAGATAATCATATCTCATATATATATATAAAATAACCTAAACTATAAAAAATATCAAGAAGAGTTAACGCGGGAAATAGTGTCAACGGTGCCCTGGGGTCACTGATCTCCAGTCGGAATGTCAGTGACAAAGCTCGACTCGCCATACACAATGCCATGCTGGTACCAACACTTATGTATGGAAGCGAAACGTGGATATGTCAGAATACGCATGAGAGTAGAGTTAATGCAGTAGAAATGAGATCGTTGCGTCGGATATGCGGCGTCACTTTGACGGACCGCATACGTAATGACGAAATACGAAAAAGGGTAGGTATGAAAGAAAGCATAGGGACAAAAATAAGGAAAGGCATGCTTCGATGGTTCGGGCATGTTGAAAGGATGAATGAAGAGAGATTGACGAACCAGATATATAATGCGAAAGTTGTGGGTAAAAGAGGCCCTGGCAGACCTAGACTCACATATTACGACAAAATTAATAAAATAATAGCTGAAGGTACGTTGAAAAGCCATCGAAACAAAAGGGCATGGTATGTCGTGACCGTGACAAGTGGCGCTCAATTGTCTCTGCCTACCCCGCAAGGGATTTGGCGTGAAGATATGTATGTATGTAAAAAATATCCTCTAGAGACGTCCCATCCGAGATAGTCCCAAGGAGACTGGCAACATTACCCCTCTGTATAGCGAGGTTGATACGTTGGCAGAAATAATTGCCAGCCTTACTGTCTCCAGACCTTTCTGCCAGTCGGTTTGACAACTCCTTGGCCAAGCGCCTCGCTGACGATCCCCATGGGCCCATCGTCTCGACCCCATACGGCGCAAATTCGTAACCGGTTGGCGTAAATATTTAAATCATTATTGCAGAAAGTACAAGGGCGGACTTAATGCAGCCAGGCAAATACGAGTAGGTTATGAAAAATTATTTCCTTAATATTGAACGTTATCTTTTATTATTTTTTATCATTATTCATAAAGATTGCTTTACGATGGAGACTAATTTTGAACCGACAGGTGTGGTCGATGATTATCATATGATAAGGTACTCGTAACTTGTATAGTTTTGGTTGGTAATTGACTTAATGTACCTGTGATGAGCGAAACTCGGTATGTCAAATTTTCCTAATTTTTGGTTATTGCATTTTATCTGTAAGTAGTAATCATCATCGACATAACAGCCCCTAGAACACAAAGTCCTAGACCTCCACTGTTGGAGATGGGCAGAATCAAGAATTTCCGTAACGAAAATAAACGTAACACCCCCCACTCCGCCCGGCACAGCGGTGCGGCGTTGAAAGCCGTGCATCGTCTAACGTCATTTTTACGCGGCGAACGAGTGCCTTCACTCCGTAGCCACGACTCAGACTTAGCTGTAAAAGCACACAGGGCCAACAGTGAGATAGAGACGGTTTATAGGATTTTAGTCCGTAGGCGCCCTGGGGCTTCACTAGGAAGCTTCACGGATGAGTCGGGCATGCGACCCCCACCCGCGTTGGCCCTTCAGGCAGGGGGCGTATCATTGATGATTTATTGATTCACCGTCTATAGAAAATAAAAAAAGTCGTTTCAGTTCGGCAGACTTCGGCACGGTGTTTGTGTGCGTGCGACTAGACGTATGCGTGTAGATTAGCTGCTAACTGCTCATAACTGATTCTATCTCTTTTAGACCTAGCATTGTGTCTAAAAGAGATAGAATCAGTAGTAGTGAGACAGCGTGCTTTTTGGCCGCGTCAACGAGTAATATAAAAAAATTGAATTAATATCATAATATAATCTTGAAAAAAAGATTGCATAAATAAAATAAATAAATAATTATAATTGCATAAGTTGATAAAAAAATCATACAAGTCAATGCATCCGAAGTCCGCACCCTGAGGGCCTGGTTGAGCGGGGGGATGGCTGGCACATGCGTTATGTCCGTGATCGGGTGCTGCTGTGGGGGCCTGGGACCTCTGCCGAACACGTTCAATTTATTGTTCTTAAATTAACAGAGGTTTTTGCGTTTTGTCGACTTTCGGGTTGCACATAGGCATGTAGTCTACCTAAATTCTGACTTGCCATGTGGGTTACTGCTGTACCAGGTATTGTATTTTCATAGGTACTGATAACTAAATTTAAAAGGTTAATAATTGATCGTTGTGGTGCAGTTCTGTATATGTTTTATTTTGTAAATCTGATATAGCTGAGTTTTCCTTGCAGATTCCTTTCTCAGTCAGATTAAACATTAACAGGTCACTGGAATTTGCTAAGCTGCTGGTCTACTGCTAACAGCTTACTTATTGGACCACTTTGCTGCTTAGTCTTCTACTAGCAGGAGTAGAATCATTCAAAATAATTAAATTAATGACGTTTCATAAATGCCTGTAATAGGTTTACGTGAATAAAGATATTTTGACTTTGACTTTTGACTTTGACTAGATGCCTTTTACACACTTCGCTTGAAGGACTCCAGGTTATAGGACAGTGGAAACACAGAGGCTGGAACTACGCGGCGAACGAGTGACTTCACTTCGTTAAGGCACGCAGGGCCAACAGTGAAAGAGAGATGGTTTATAGGGTTTTAGTCCGTAGACGCCTTGGGGTCTCCTTATGAGGCCTCACGGTGATTCGGGCATGCGACCTCCTTCGATCTATGCGGCGACTTCAGGCTGGAGTCGTATCGTAAGGTAATTTTGCGCTTCCCGTCTTTAAAAAAAAGAGGCTGGAAGAGCATTCTACATCTTTATTGTGCGACCTTTATGAGTCCTCCAAATTTATACATACGCGAAGGGATGGTGACTAGGGTAAGTGAGTGTATATTCTGACTTGTGCGAGTGGTTCGGTTGCGGAATGGTGAAAGTGGGATTAGGTTATAAAGCTCTTTCTAGCACTAAAATGATATATTGACATTGTATAACAAATAATATAATACCGCATAATATTTGACCGCCTCCGTGGTCTAGTGGTAACAAACGTTGCCGTGAACTCGGGAGGTCGTGGGTTCGATTCCCACCGGGGGCAAGTTGTACATTGTATAATTTGTCTCGGTCTGGGTGTTTATATGTATAATAAGTATATATTTACAAAAAAAAAACTGTAATATGTAGTTTATCAACCATCCAGTTACCGTAACACAAGCCTCGTAGCTTACCACGGAAACTAGATGGCGCTGTGTGACCTGTCTGGAAATATTTATTTACCTGATTGCTAGTTTATGGGATACGTAATAGGGGCTGAATCCTAAACTCTAGTCATGCGCCATATTCAGTTTGCGATCCACTCATGCATAAGGAATATTGAGGATATGAATCGAATCAAAAGCGAATAGTTTATTATTATGCCAGAAACTTTGCTATTCTGAATGAAGTCTTAAATGAAATGCGTTGCGTTTGGTTAAAATATTTATGTATTTATTATTTGGAAAATTTACAGCCATTGCAATTAAATATACCGTTCCGTTCCGTGGGAATCAAATATTCCAAAAGACCACAACATGAAATCAAATAAATATTATGATCTCACAGAAGAAATGATCAGGAACGGGTTCAAGACTCAGCTTTACGCAGTTTATCTTTGCACCACTAACTGAAAGAATTGGGCCTAAGCAGGTCTGCCGTCAATACATTTATGAAACGAGCTTCCAAAACGGCATTAACGGAATCATACAGTATTTGGTTGGGTAGGGAGAGAAGTAGAATGGTGGATGGTGAGCGTATTAACGCGCAATAAAATAAAAAAAGAGAGGCCTCCTTTTTTTAAACCAGCCTATTGTCGGTCGCAAGCCCGAGACACCATTCTTTTCATCTATTACCCGCACACGATGGACCCGGCACCCGCACGCTGAATCCATGGAATGCTTAGAAATTTGAAATTCTTCTTCTTCGTCGAGACGATGAGCCCATGGGGACACTTAGGCAAGGCCAAGGAGTTGTCCAAACGGCTAACGGAAAAGTCTGGAGACAGGAAAGCTGGCAATTATTTCTGCCAACGTATTAGCTTAGCTATACAAAGGGGAAATGTTGCCAGTCTTCTTGTCTTCACCCCAAACGGAGCAAATTCGTATAAGTTAAATAATTTATTGTGATCAAAAACGTTTATTAAAAAAAACATAACACTAGCAACCAAAATTTGACACTCATGATTGACATCCCGAAACGTGTGGGTTTATTATTATTGGCTCAAACGGTGGATACTTCCCCGCCCCAGCAGACTGGGCAAATTACTACCATCAGTCCACCTACCACCTATTAAATAATATTATGTTTTATTAAGCGATAACGTTATACAAAGGAATCATTTAACGAATGGACATTGTCTTAATTTTTATTTAATAAATTAATAGTGGTGACGCCTAGCGCCATCTAGTAGTATCATTTGGAACTAATTAAAAAAACCCAATATTTTACATGTGGCACTCAGTAGTGGTTCTCCTCTCGTTCCCATCCCGTGAGCACGTCTTGTGTTTTGGATGCTCGCCCTCGATTCAGACCTTTCTGAATCGAGTGATAACGCCGTGAAAGTAGTGCACGTTAAATAAATTACAAACTATAAATTAAAAACAAAACCATAACCTCGCGCCAACCATAGTGATAGTGCTTAGGTAGGCAGTGCGAACAAAGGACTCGCCGTCCAGTTCTATTCTGGATTGTGACAAGTACCGGCCGGTGCCCTGGAGTCAAGACCTGCAGCTACGCCCAGGTGACGAGCTCAAAGAAGACCCAAGGTAAGGCGTGCATGTCTTTTCTTATATCCTTTGTTCATACTTTGTGCCACATAGAAATTTAGATTGGCCATCAGCCCCTTATGGAAAACGCATACAGTCCACTTTTAATATCCTAGGATTACAGTCCATTCGCTCCGCATCATTTTGGTACCTTCGAGCCCGATACATTTTTTGGTACCTTAGACCCTGATACATTTGTTACCTACGAGGATATTCATCATTTAGTTCATTACGAGCCGTATGATATCCACAATTTTGGTTTCAAACATAACGGACGATATCCACCGCCCTTACATGGTTAGCCTAATAGGTACTTGTAGGCGTATAGTGTATGTATATTGAGGTATAAAATAGCATTCATGCTGTGTAATAAGTTTTTTTTTAACGCAATAATCTATTGTGTAAAATTAATTAATTTATGTGGGTAGATTTATAAAAGTTAATCCTAATTACTGTCTAAAGGTCAAGTTGTACACGTTACTTACGTTATTTTAACTAAAACAAACCCTTTAAAGTAATTCATACATTATTATTTCATTCGCACTTGTTACACAGTTATTTTCTTGATCTACTACAATAAATTTTAGTTATGGCTACTGATAGTAAACAAGTGGGCGATTCTGGAATGTCAGAACTTAATATTCAGATAGTAATGTTGGAGGCTAAAATCTCCTCTTTGTATAAGCGTGCTCAACAAATTTATGAATTCGCAAAAGTTGCGACCCGTAGTGATAGTAACAAAGAAAATTTCTTGAACTACGCCGAAACAATTGATGAATTACGCACTGATTTTAGTTCGCTTTTAGATCAAAGCATTGTTTTAAATATTAAAAAAAACCCCTCGTTTCAGCCAAACTATCAAATTATGTCCGCATTCGAGGATTTACATTGTTTTACTAAACGCACGCTCGCGCAGCTATCTCCTTCTCAGAGGGTTGAGTCTGTTTCGCACAGGTCTATTAGACCCAGTCTCCCACCAATCGAACTCATGTCTTTCGACGGTGACGTACGCAACTGGCCCTTATTTTATGCCAGTTTTAAGTCTATTGTACACGACAATCCATCGCTTACGAACTCCGATAAGCTATACTATTTGATAGGAAAGCTATCACATAAGGCACAATCTGTGTTTTCAGGCATTATTCCTACCGCCGAGAATTACACATTAATTTTCGAAAGCCTGATAGACAGATACCAGGACACCCGTGTCTTGGCTTCCACCTATATAGATCAAATACTTAACTATAAGTCAAATGGTCAACCTTCTATTTCTAATTTCCAGTTCTTTTTAGACAAAGTTATATCCGCAGTTAATGCTTTAAAAAACCTAAAATTAGATGATATGTCAGATTTTGTTTTATTACACATCGCGCTAAAGAAATTAGATATAGAAACCGTACGAGCCTTTGAGATGGATGTACGTGACGTAGATTTTCCCACATTAGATCACTTGGTCGGTTTTGTTAAAAGTCAATGTAAAATATTTCAGAATACTCAGGGCTCCATTGGTAGTCCACGAGTAAGCCCTAGTACATCTGGTAAACTTACTAGTAAAAAACATATACCAAGTCCGCAATCTTATGTTAGTACGAATACGAACGCACTTAAATGCTTGTGCGATAATATAACGCACGAACATTTATATAAATGTCCCGCATTTAATAGTATATCCCCTTCCGATCGCTTTAAACTAATTAAAGAGCGCAGTGGCTGTGTAAATTGTTTGAGTCTCATGCATAAACCCGGTAATTGCAAGTCTAAACAAAGGTGTCGAAAATGTAAGCAAAATCACCATACTTTGCTACATTTTGATACTCAAAACGAGTCGCAGAATAGCCCACCGACTGAAGCACCGCCTGAAGTTAGCAACGAGTGCCGCCCCGAGATTGTTCATTTCGGAGCGCCCGCGCAACAATCTGTCTCGCTGTGCACAACGTCCATTGCCGAGTCGCGCATCTCATTACCGCCTGCCATACATAACCGTCAATGTACGACGAATACCGTTATGTTAGCAACTGCGCAAGTTATCATGTTCGATACCCGCAATAAACCTATTGTAGTTAGATGTTTGCTGGATACAGCCAGTCAATCACATTACTGTACTAATGATTTACTTGTTCGTTTAGGCATAAAGACATTTAATTCGTTAAATATAATAGTGAGAGGCATCGGAGGAGCAGAGAAACCCATTAAGGGCTCTGCAGATTTAATGTTTTACTCTCGCTTTAATTGTAACATAAATTATAAAATATCTGCACTTATTGTAGATTGCATAACGGACCATCTACCTACGCTCTCAGTAGATGTGTCCTCACTACCGCACGTCGATAGACTGACAATGGCCGACAGTTCTTTCGCTACTCCCGGTCCAGTAGATGTCCTTATCGGTGCCAGCTTATTCCCGCACCTGTTGTTACCTGGCATTATCAGAAGCAGCATAAGTAACGCGCCACCCGCTATACAAACCGTGCTCGGTTATATAATAATGGGTTCTGTCCCCGCATATTTTACGCCCAGTACAAATAGTTCTGGTTTTACTACTACTTGTTGTTCTATTGTTCCTTCTTCAATAGACACGATTCTTAAACGCTTTTGGGAGCTAGAGGAAGTGTCTGCCGCGCCGCCCGCTCAATGTCACGATGACCTTGAGTGTGAGGAACAATTTCGCGCCACCACCGTTCGTGAAGACAGTGGTAGGTACGTCGTTGCGTTGCCGTTTCGTGACGATGTTTATAAATTAGGAAACTCATATCCTATCGCTCATAAACGTTTGTTGTGTCTAGAACGAAAACTAGAAGCAACTCCTGACATGCGCCTGGCCTATAATGACGTCATTCGAGACTACATAGATAAGGGATTCCTCACCCCGGTGCCTGTTGATGATGACGTCACCAAGCCTAGCTATGTTATTCCCCACCATGGAGTGTTCCGTGACAAGGCTTCCACGCCGCTTCGTGTGGTCGCCGACGGTACTTCGCCCCCTGGCCGTGGTCTTGCGATCAATGCAATATTACATGCAGGTCCGAACCTACAGGGAGATTTGTTTTCGATCTTGCTAAAGTTTCGACTCTTTGCTGTCGCGCTTTCGGCAGATTGTAAACAAATGTTTATGCAGATTGGTATGCGACAATGCGATCGCAGATATCAACGTATATTGTACCGCTTTAATACGCAAGACCCCATCATTACTTACGAATTTAATCGCGTGTGTTTCGGACTAAAGTCGAGCCCCTTTCACGCACTACGCGTCGTACAACAGCTGATCGCCGACGAAGGCAGTAAGTTCCCTAAGGCGGCCGCTGTCGCGTCCTCGTCTTTGTACATGGATGATTTAAACTTTAGTACTATGTCAAAGTCACTCGCTACTGAACTCAGCATACAACTCATAAGTATGTTTAAATGTGGCCAGTTCGACCTTATGAAATGGGCTTCAAATTATTCTGACGTTTTAAAACACATTCCCGAAACTCACAAGTCTGTACCAGATGTTGAATTCGACACATCTGTGCAGCATAAAATACTTGGATTAAGCTGGAACAAGTCCAGTGATTGTTTTCGCTTCCGAGTAGTCCCTGTTGAGGACAAGTGCACTAAACGCACTATATTGTCCATGGTCGCTCGGCTCTGGGACATTATGGGCTTCGTAGCCCCTACCATTTTATTCGCAAAGCTTCTCATTAAAGAATTGTGGCTAATAAAATGTGATTGGGATGATATTGCCCCAGCCCATATTATTGTTACCTGGGAGCGCTTCTGCAAAGAGCTCCCGTTATTAGACAATCTCTGTATTCCGCGCCATCTAGGGGTAGTCGAAGGAAGCATTATTAATATATTAGGCTTTGCTGATGCTAGTGAGCGAGCCTACGGTGGTGTCGTGTATTTACATATTCGCAACGGCGACAACTATTCCGTGCATTTTGTATGCGCTAAGTCTAAAGTCGCCCCGGTCAAACCACTATCGGTCGCACGGCTGGAATTATGTGCCGCTGTACTCCTGTCTAAATTGCTCCGAATAGTAATTGACAATTATGAGCCAATGTATACAATAAATCAAATTTACGCATTCTCCGACTCTAAAGTAGTCTTGTATTGGATACACTCCCCTCCACATCGTTGGCAGACCTTTGTCGCGAACCGCGTCGTCAAGATCACTGACAATATTCCTGCCGGTTGTTTCCGACACGTTTCCGGTGTTGACAACCCTGCGGACTGTCTGTCACGTGGTCTAAGACCGAGTCAACTTATCAACCACCCCTTGTGGTTCCATGGGCCCGCGTGGGTATCTGCTCCCACATCTACATGGCCGGTCGTGGATTTCGTTCACGATTCGCGCGTAGAAATACCGGAGCAGAAATCTGTCGCACTCGCTGCGACCGTGGAGAAGCCAGAATCTGTTCTCTGTGAACTGGCAAAACGCATGTCCTCTTACAGCAAGCTGTTAAGGGCGACAGTAAACGTGTACCGTTTTTTGAATCTATTGCCCCACTCAGAGAATATTTCTGATTTAGAGTTTGCAGAAATTAAAATAATTCGCGCCGTACAAGACGTATATTTTCAAAAGGACCGACTCAATTTGGAGTCAAATAAATCTTGTTCGCTCGCTATATCTAAATTAAGCCCGTTCCTCGACGACAACCATCTTATACGAGTTGGTGGTCGCTTAAATCGCTCCGCCGAGGACTACTCATACAAGCATCCGTACCTCTTGCCGCGTCATGATCGTGTGGTCGAAATGCTAATTGACCATTACCACCGCAAACACCAACACGCTGGTCCGGAGTTACTTATGTCTCTGTTGAGGCAAAGGTTTTGGATAATAGCTGCTCGTAGGCTTATTCGCCAGCGAGTCCATAAATGTAATGTATGTTTTCGGTTCAAGCCCCGGAATTCTTTGCCACTCATGGCTGGCCTTCCTAGTCATCGAGTCAACCCAGTGGAGAAACCATTTACTCATACGGGTTGTGATTACGCCGGCCCTTTACAATACGTTCCTATACGTGCTAGAGGTGTCCGAAGTCGCAAAGCGTGGATATGTGTGTTCACGTGTTTGACGACTCGCGCCACTCATATTGAGTTGGCAACTGATCTGAGTACGGTCAGTTTCATAGCCGCTTTAAAAAGATTTCTATCGCGTCGCGGTCCAGTACAATGTCTGTATACTGACCATGGGACAAACTTTGTTGGCGCTAAAAACTATTTATGTGATTTATATAAATTCTTAGATGGTTTTCGTCCACATCTGGAATCGGAGCTCGCGGAAAATCGCATAAATTGGCGTTTTATTCCGCCCTCCGCCCCTCACTTCGGTGGTTGTTGGGAAAGCATGGTGAAAGTAATTAAATCGCACCTGTTCAAAGTCGTGGGTCAACAAATTCTGTCCCATGAGGAGCTTCTCACGGTTCTAGCCCAAGTTGAGGCTCTTCTGAATTCCAGACCACTCACGGCAATGAGTAGTGACCCCAGTGAGCCCTCAGCGCTCACTCCGGCTCACTTTCTTAATACGCTCCTTCTTTCATCATTACCCGCGCCCGAAGTGACGTCAGTCACTGTAGGTGAACGTCATGCGCTATTGGATAGCATGGTGCAGTCGTTCTGGAAGCGATGGCGAGTTGAGTATCTGCACCAGTTGCAGACTCGCGCCAAATGGAACACGCCGACCGTCCCCATACAAGTGGGTACGGTCGTTATTATTCATACGGACAACGCATCGCCTCTCTCATGGCCCTTAGGAGTCGTAGAGAAGACTCATCCTTCTGAGGATGGGATAACTCGCGTGGTTACAGTTCGCACTGCGAAGGGTTGTTACGTTCGCCCCGTGGTTAAACTGTATCCACTACCTAGCCAGTAAATAGTTTAGTTTATTAAGTAGCGTAGGTATTTAGCTATAATTTCGCTTATATTATATTTAGTCAACGCACGCTTTTCCTCTGTATGATTTATAGTTATAGGTATATATGTCTTACTGTAGATTACCTTAAAGGCAACCCTTTAAGGGCGGGGGAATGGTGACGCCTAGCGCCATCTAGTAGTATCATTTGGAACTAATTAAAAAAACCCAATATTTTACATGTGGCACTCAGTAGTGGTTCTCCTCTCGTTCCCATCCCGTGAGCACGTCTTGTGTTTTGGATGCTCGCCCTCGATTCAGACCTTTCTGAATCGAGTGATAACGCCGTGAAAGTAGTGCACGTTAAATAAATTACAAACTATAAATTAAAAACAAAACCATAACCTCGCGCCAACCATAGTGATAGTGCTTAGGTAGGCAGTGCGAACAAAGGACTCGCCGTCCAGTTCTATTCTGGATTGTGACAAGTACCGGCCGGTGCCCTGGAGTCAAGACCTGCAGCTACGCCCAGGTGACGAGCTCAAAGAAGACCCAAGGTAAGGCGTGCATGTCTTTTCTTATATCCTTTGTTCATACTTTGTGCCACATAGAAATTTAGATTGGCCATCAGCCCCTTATGGAAAACGCATACAGTCCACTTTTAATATCCTAGGATTACAGTCCATTCGCTCCGCATCAAATAGGCTTATAATATTGGATCGATTTATGCTATATGTCGTTTTCAACGACATTAGTGACTCCACAGCCATATAACTATCTGTTTAATTCGCCTTCGCGCCTATGTTACTGAATCGATTTTGATAAATTTTGGTAGAAATGATCCTTGAAATTTAGAAATAGATATGAGGTATATGACGTCAAAATTTAAGTATGAATTGTGGCCCTACAATTACCCAAAATTTACATTGCACGGCAACGAAGCTGCGCCCGGGTCACGGAATAACTTTTTCGCTGTAATTGTTTGAAACGGTATCTATAATAAAATTCGTTTAAATCACTAAATTGATAGCACCGAAGACATAAATTATTTGTTATCAGTGCCTGCAATAAATTTTAAATATTTTACACCAAGCACGTGGTGAACCGTGAACTTCGATTATTTTTTATGTAATATGTTAATAAATATGTTGACTTAGTTGAATCAACAAGGAATGCCTTTGAGTAGGATTTTATGTATACTAGCTGTTTCACCCAGCTACGGCTGCGTACTATTGTTATAGTAAAAAAACATTCACATGGATGTGGGGTCATATCACAATGACAATGACGTTTGATATCATCATCAAACTGTGTCTGTCCACTGCTGGATATAGGCCTCCCCCAAGGCTCGCCATTACACGTGGTTTTAAGCAACTCTCATCCAACCCTACCAGCGACCTTCCTTAGGTCATCCGTCCATCTGGCGGCGGGTCGCCCACTCTGCGTTGTCCCGTACGTTTCCCCATCGGTCATCGATTCTGCTACAGATGTGTCCGGCCTATTACCACTATAGCTTACTAATTTTGAATGCTATGTCATCAACTAAGGTTCGCCGCGAATATCAACGTTTCGAACTCTATCAATCAGAGAAATACCAAGCATAGCTCTCTCCATAGCTCGCTGGCGACCTTTAACTTGCGAACCAGACCCACTGACAGTGTCCACGTCTCTGCTCCGTACGAAATTACGGGGAGGACGCACTGGTTGAAGACTTTTGTTAGTATATGTTTAGCCAAAATTTCTGCCTGAATTTCAATGAACAATATTGCTAGATTTTATTAAATATTAATAATAAAATTGGTTCAGTAATATGCGTGAAGGCGAATCAAACATACTGTTGGATATGCAACAGTCTTCCCCCCTAATGATTTGATCCCCAAAGTATCGCTGTCGCCTCTTTATCAATGACTGTAGTTGCATTCTGATTCTGACAATGTTCGTGATGCATATGCAATTGGGCGTTCTTTGCCGTCTAACATTTTATGTGCTAAAACTGCACCAAGTCACTGTTGCATATCCAACACATACACACACAAACAAAACTTCTTTCGAATTTATAATATTAGTATGGATTATATAACACAACTATTGTGAAACAAGTTTTTTTAAATTTTTAATAAATACTTAGTAAGCACTTTAAAATTGTTGTTTTAAAGTTCAAAAATTATTGAAGTTAAGATATATTTTTTTATAGTCGTATTATGTAGCGTAAAAAAGACAACTATCGACAAATGCACTTCACTAAAACGTTAGGTTTCGTTCGGTCTCGTGCTTTGCTTTCAAGTCTAACACGGCATAAATAACATAGGAACACTTAACTGTAACGTTTTCTGCCGGTAACCATAGATGGCGATATTTACACGAATTTGTAAGTCAAATAATTCCAATACGCCTCTATACATTTTCATCTTTGTGGTGACTTTTACGCGGCGACAGAAAACCTTTATTAAATAGTTCCGGCCTCCACGGATAGATGGCGCCGCTCAAAAAGTTTGTAATAGAACTCACTTTTTCCGCCGTCAATCAGGCGAAGGCGGCCCGAGCCATGTTACGTTTAGTTTTGAATTCCAGCTTGCCGCTCAGAGTAAACGTCCGGGTCTACAAGATGTTCATCTGTTGCCTGCTGGCTAATACTAACAGGAACAAGATCCAAAGTTAACAGAACATATCGCACCACGGTTCGTGAGTAATTCCAACATAGCTCGAGATCTGGAGATGCTTACTATTGCCTACGTTATTGCAGTGCGACCGGAATGTTTGCAGAGAATCGTGTTGATAGTTTTTCTGCTATCATGCGTAAACGCACTGCATCTCTAGTCAATAGAATTAGAGGCAGCACCAACAATATGCTTACAATACAGTATCACTTTATTAAGATTCACACAAATTGACACGTGTACAAATACGTATAAATAAGGCACTAACATAAAATTTTTGTTTACTAACTTTAATGTAAGCTATTGTTACTAACATAGTGATAGGTATAATATTAAAAATGAATTGAATATATTATTATTATTATTATTATGGAGGAGATTATAGTCGGTCTGACTATGTATGTTCCATCGGTTATCGCTCCATCTTGCGGATGGTTGCTCCATCTTCAAGCCAGGCCCACTGCCTGTCTGTATTTTTGTACAATTTCTATGAGAGCTGTTAAATATTATTTTCTACGGAACCCTTTTGATTTTATATAGTTTTTTTTTAATACTAGCACGACATGTGACCCAGCTCCCGATTGACAGTAAGCGGCGCGTAAGATCCGTGAATGATAGCAACTGGAATCAGACACTAATGACTGACATCAGCCACCAACACTATGCAGGCTTGACTAGATGCTTTTTCACATTTCGCTTGAAGGAATCCAGGTTATAGGAAAGTGGAAACACATTGGCTGGAAAAGCATTCCACATCTTTATCGTGCGACAGATGTACCAGTATGAGTTCCCAAATTTATACGTACGCGTAATGGTGACTACGGTATGTAGGTCCATATTCTGACCTGTGCGTATGTGGTTCGGTTGCGGAATCGAGAGGAAGGAATAAGGTTAATGAGCTCTTCAGAGTTCTCACTATAAGTATAGCCGGTAGAACACGCTTGGAGAAGCCACCTCTCGGCGAAGCTGCAGGGATTCGAGAGTTCCACCTATAGTTTACAATTTTTTTTTACAGTTTTGGTACTCCAGGTCAAATTATATGTATATTGTTTGTTATATAAATTGTACTATGACTGTTTGTTACCATAATAAAATAAAAAAAAAAAAAATTATATATATTCTTCAGTGAGGCTACGCCGTAAGGCACCTGGGGTCATGAAAGAAATTGTTGACATGCGAACTGCATGACCTCCGTATAACAGCGTTTTGCATAAAGATAGTAAATAGCATATGATGATTAAATAATTGAGTAATATATTTGGTGTGTAGAGTCTGGTTAATAAAAGTAGATAATTGAATTATTTGCAAACTTTCAAATTCAAATAGTTTATTAATTAAAAATACTTATTACTAGGGTTTCACAAAAAAAAATATCCTACAGAAGATACAGAAAATGTGTCACTGCTAGCTAAACTAATAGTCTTTCATCTATTGTTAAATATAGCTAGCAGGTCTCTTTCATATGATGGCATAAATGGAAACACTATTGTGACAGTGGTTTTTCAATATGGCTGTTATCGAACAATTGCTTTAAATTGTTTTGTTGTTAAATTCACATTTGCGTTGTAAATATGAATGAAACTATTAAAAGTGGAGTTCTAAAGGTATTTTACATGATATTCAAATTCTAAGAACAACACAAGAAAAATAATCTGAATTAAACCAAAAACAAGATTGTTTACGTGTGGTATTGAATTTATTAGGTTAGTATGATTTATTATTTTGATACATGCAACAAATAATCTTCTTAGTGAAAGCATTTCATTTTCGTTTATATTTTTTTGCCGTATAGTTAACAAGTTTAATAACCCGAACATAGATGACGATACCATACTAGTATCCCTCAAAGTGTCCTATCAAACAATTAATCATTCAATCATATTTGGTTTCATTACTTTCATTAGCCAGACTCTATCAAATTAAAAGTTATTAATCCGCAAATATCTAGACAGTCATTGAATGGTTCTTTAATTTAAAAATTAAAGATGCACCTCTCCCGGTTTCTTGGTTTGTCTCTGTACCAGAATAGGTACTAATAGGTAAATATTATGGTACAATTATTAAAATAATGACTCCTTTATTCCAGAGATCGGGTGTTTTGCACCTGAGTTTGAGCACTGCTGCCTGAAACACAAGACCACTTAGTTCAGGCACAGGTGTATCTTTATGTTTGTAACACACAATAAATTTTAACTTATCATAAGAGCCAACTTGTATTAGGTTTTATTGAAATAAACTATTATTATTATTATTATATAAAAAAAATTAGGAAATATAGCCAAATCTTTAGCGGTCGGTGTCTAGGACTCTGAGTTCTAAGAGTTGTAATAAAAACTAGAATTTTATGGCTACATTCAATGGCTATTAAAATCTTAATTAAGCTTCCACTAAGTGTAACAAATCTATTTAAATTAAGAATTAAAAAAAATCTGAGTATAAAATGTTTTTACAGTTTAAAAGAATATTTAGAATCAAAAAGTATTGACTAAGAAGGTAATAATAATAAATACATATAAAAGAGATATATATATAATCAACTATAATTATGTAGCATAAGTTTGTACATATGATGTAAGTCTGACCAATAAATTTGCATGCTGTATCTATGGCTAAATGTGTTGAGCCAAATTTTATTGTCACATATATATTGTACCACATTTATTGCAAATAAAGATTTTGATTTGATTTTCAGACCCAATGCAGCTGAATAAATTAGCGTCTTTTTCGATCGTATATGATCTCATATTTCACTCATGAGGGAAGGCATTCGAGAGAGTTGCCAAACACATTCCAAGCATCCAGGCGAGACCAGTATTTTGTGTAAAGTGCACCAAAATTTATTATTCCCTAGGTGTACATAAAAGGCGCTACTCTCAAATCGAGATCGAATCGGTTATAACATTATAAATATGTCGATTTAGTTTAAAATTTAAAATAGATTGATATTCTTTTATTTTACAAATTATTATTATAATAAAACAATCATCATCTGAAGGTCTTTTGTCACTGCTGGATTACCGACGAACCTAGAACCCTTTGGGATTGCTCAGAGCGATGTCATGAGACCCGACGGCGTGACAGTTGGGGCAGTGCAAACCTGGCAGGACCCTGGTGTAGAATGCGACAAGTGTAGACACATTAGCCTTATCACACATCCAGGCGACCTCGGCAAGCGCGGGGAAGTGCGGCGGTATACAGGTTACGAATTTGCGCCGTTTGGGGTCGAGGTCTACCTCTAGGTTTTTTACTTTTTAAGTGGTTTTTGATGTTTTATAAAAAGACAATAAGTTAATCGTTATGATTATTAATCGAACTTTAAATTCAAATAATTGATTGCATGTCAAATAGTATTTTACAAAATAATACAATTACAATTTTAAAACTATTAACATATTAAACAATATTACAACATTAATTTTAAGTGAAAAACGAAACAACAGGACTTCGGTAAAGGATCGAAAATAGTAACTACTACTACAACTACACTGTTGTTGACAAGTAAATTATGGTAGCGTCTCATGGATCTTTTAATGACAATTTATTACCGATTCCACAAGTTGATATTAGTAGATCCGAGATCGGCGTCTTGACGTTCTCTCCGAGGCTCTGGAACCGTGGTTTTGTTATTTATTTATTAATTCGACATTTGTACATGCCGGGATTCGAATTGCACTTTTTGCATTTATTAAGGTTATTGTAATCTAATTGTATTATTTATCTCCAACGGTGACAAAAGGGCTGTCTCTTTCTTCGTCCAACGAATTAGTATAGCAATTCAGCGGGGAAATGCAGCCAGCGTTCTTGCCACCATTCCACGCGGACGGGACTCATATCCATATCCGTAGAGTTAAAATTAATTTTATTATATATTTTTTAATACACTTGTTAAGTCATTGTAATTTAATAAAAGCACAAAACTAGATATATACATTCTTTATTGCGCTAAAATAATACAGTACATAGGCGAGCTTAATGCCTAAAAACATTTTCTAACAAGTAACCTTTGGTGCATGACCGCTAATATTTGAGATAAAGATATTTATTGAGTAAAAAACTAAAAAAAGAACTATATTAAATCTATAATATAAATACATAACATACATACATATACTGGCTACTTACTATATATATACATACCAATAATTTACCTATTTAGTACTCTTGTCTGTCAAAATATCTCGATCCAAACTCGAACTTGTTAAGAATAGGTTTATAACTCGATTCAAAGGTCTCGAATTGAAATTGAGGTCGATGGTGCACTAATACTGGGTTGTGCCGGAAATTGCATTGGCGAAGCTAAATGTATGAACATTGTATGAAACATACACGGTCTATTAGCTCTGTTTTCATTCTGAACCCCTTCTTGTTAACTGTGTACATTGATTTACTATTCATGAATAAGGAAACAAGACAGATAATATTCATATAAAAGCACGACATTAGAGTATTTTTCATTTTAAATAATAATAATCCAAATTTCGAAAACTTCAAAATGATTGTGGTTGGACTGCCGAGTCACAAATACACTAGAGTTAAATAAGGCAAGATAAGACAATTCCTTATCGTAGTAGTCGAGAGAGCGACAAAAGTATCTATTAGCCGTCAATTTATCTACTAGGTATAGTAGATAAATTGGAAATAACAAATGTATGTTTACATATAATATTGTATAAGTATGTATTACTACGTAGTAAATTATATACGAATATTTATACATGTAGTTGGTTTTTGGTGAGAACACTTGTCTTCTCCATTTTTCTGTACGGTTCGGAGACATGGACCATAAACGCAGCGGATAGAGCGAGGATTGATGCGTTTGAGATGTGGTGCTGGCGTCGTTTGCTCAGAATCCCTTGGACCGCACGACGTACTAACATTTCTGTGCTCGAAGAGCTTAAGCTGACCAGGGAGCAAAGACTCTCTACCGTCTGCTTTGCCCGAATTCAGTAATACTTTGGCCACACTGCAAGAAGAGAAGACGATAATCTAGAAAAACTTCTAATCACGGGCAAGGTAGACGGTGAAAGAACAAGAGGAAGAAGCCCCAAGCGATGGTCCAGTCAGGTGACTGACCACCTGAACATCCCTGTACACCAGGCCATCCACTACGCCGAGGACCGAAACCGTTGGAGACGGCTGGTGGATGAGCTGCATCTGCGACGGAGTCACGATCCCCATCAGTGGGGTACCGACTAAGGAGGAGGAGGAGGAGGTGTTGGTTTTTAAATATTATTTTCCAACTTTTTTGCACCTACTTTTCATTTGGTTTAAAATGTCCTAATGGTCTTTGTTTTTGTGCAATAAAGTATTAAACAATAGAAAAAATAAATCATTGAAGGGAAATTCCTAAATTTTAGGAGTAATAAGGTAACACTATATAACTTCGTATACAAGGTTTGCGGTGTAGGTTATATATGTTACTATGTACATATATAGTGCAACCAGTTTAAACCGCATACCCAAACTTGCTAACTTTCGCAGTCCGGGACAAGATTCAGTGCGGTGTAAAACTATTTGTGATGAAAACTTAAACGTGTAAGTTTGAGATAATGAAATTAAGAGACTAACTTGTTGTTTAAAGGTTTTGCGGCTTTTGTAATTGAGAACATGATTTTTATAGCCGACGCTTATGAAAGTTCTGGCGTAAACTTTGCTTTTTGTTGCTTCAAAATTCCTTTTGACTTTGTAAGTACTGAGTTATTTCGGTGTGTAGAGTTTTTGAGCGTAAAAATTAGGCTTGTGTAGTCCGCGAACGAACTAGTTCCATCGAGCGCTCCCATAGAGGTACTACCGCAACTAGTTCCAACTTTGCGAGATCTTTCGCTCCTTAGAGCGCAGACAGGAGCGAACAGGAGCGGTAAGCGGAACTTGCCACGTCACACTATCGCTCTATCAACATTACACAAAACCCTTGTTTAGGTAGTGGGCAAAGCTACTTCAACACCTGTCAAAGCAAAATTATAATAGTCTCGTTTGATTAGTTTAATTAGTTCGGCTGTTAAAAATCAAAATTACTTTGATTATTTGCCGTGACAGAACCATTATATTGACAGGACCAAAATATGCTTCACCTAGTCAATATCCTAATTTGCAATATTGCAAAATTTGATGCTTTTCTTGGAGTTCATCGCCGCATTATAGTACACGAAACACGTCCGATATACAAGTATGGTAATTTACAGTAAAAAAATACTGCAACTCAGACCCTGTTGTTGAGTAACAGAGTTTGTTCAATAACAGAGCCGTTATGGCTAAGTAAGGCTTGCCGTCCTTTGTTTCTAGTCCTTATTATTCTAAGATTAAAGTTATATTCCTATACAAGATATGATATAAGCAGAGATACACATATATAACAAACATTATGTATGAAAATAACTCTTTGGATATAAGTAATTTAGTAACTCAACCAATGTGCTTACTTAAGAAAGTACAGAATTCGATTATCTCATCGCTTTTTCCGGATGCTTACTTAAGAGAAAACTAACAAAAAATATAGGAAGAAGGCTCGTGGAGTGGTAGTCAATTACAATTCTGTCAGCGCCGTCATTCCCGCGGAAAACCGCAGGGTATTTGGCATTCGCCGACATGTCTCCTATCCGTAATTCGGATTCGAATTATTCGACCATAAATATAGGCGATACTCGTCCGGTATTCTTGCAATATCTATATCATATTTTGTTCAATTCTAAGTTTTAGTTCCAAATTCGACCGCCTCCGTGGTCTAGTGGTAACAAACGTTGCCGTGAACTCAGGAGGTCGTGGGTTCGATTCCCACCGGGGCAAGTTGTACATTGTATAATTTGTCTCGGCCTGGGTGTTTATATGTATAATATGTATATATTTACAAAAAAAAAAGTATAATATGTAGTTTATCAACCATTTAGTTTCCGTAACACAAGCCTCTTAGCTTACCACGGAAACTAGATGGCGCTGTGTGACCTGTCTGGAAATATTTATTTATTTATTCTAATAAAATACATTTTCTTATTTATTTATTTAATTAAGCAACTCAACAACATTTTTTCAAAATCTTATACAATATACGAGTATATTCTAGTAGGTATCTTATTAGACCAGCATTGCATTCAATGAGTTGGTAACCACATTTAATAACTATAATCTAAACAATCTTATAGCTAAATGTACAGTACTCGTAATGTGCACAATATGTACAGTACCTGCTCTCACTTACGGTATTTATAGATTTTTGAAAGGTATTTGTATAAGTAAATAATAAATAGAACAATATAAAAAAATATTAGCGCGTGAAGGCTTGCTTGCCCCAACACGTTCGTTCCAACTCTCACCATCACATCACAGCGCCGCGGTGGTACGAGCCGGTTTGCCAATTGGTATGGGATCAACTTTTAAATACGTCAACCAATATTGCAGAGCGTGCTCGACTTCTGGCGGTGTCAAGGTGGGAATCGGGACTGTGGCTACAGGCTCTCCCTTTATCTTTCGTTGGAACACTTTTTGACAAAAAATATTTCCGTACTATAACCAGCCTACGTCTAGGAGCTTCTTGCACTGTTCAACATCGCTGCCAATGTGGAGACTGGGCACTGCAGCAAGAGTATCTGTACTCTTCCCATCCCAAGGCACGCCAGTGTCTGTCAGTTCGTCAGCCATCTTAGAACCCAGTGGCATGAACCGCGACGATAGGTGGCAAGCGACCCGATGGAATGACGCTAGCACCATGGAGGATAGGTTTAGTGTGGGGCACACCGCGGGAGACAAGAGGGCTGGGCCATATTCAACGTGGCAATGCAGCCAGTATCCTTGGCACTTTGCCCATTGGTTAGATTTGGAGCAAGTTTCTGCCAATGTATTAGCCTCGCTATACAATTTGTCTAGAAGAACCTAAACAATATTAGGTAAGTTTCAAAATTACAGTACAGTTCTTTACACGATCTTGGTCTAAATTTAGTACTTTCTCTACGTCGTCGAAAGTTTATAAAATTAGTACACAAGATGGCGTCGTGTCATTTATAAATAACTTAATTTTCATTTTTTATAAACCTAAATAAGAAGATTGGATATTTTTTTAAAATAAAAAAACACTAAATAAAAATAGACCAAGAATGTCGCCCCTGCACTCGAAACACGCTGTTTGATATTTTCGATGCGAAAACGTGTAACTTTTAAAAATATGACGGACTCAAATCGACTGTATATTTCGGCTAAGAGTTACTTCGAACGTTCTGTTAGATTTACGTATTATCATATTGTCGTACGTGATTTTGGAGTGGCATACATTGACAAGTTTGTAGAGCCACTGGAATCTGCTAAGCTGCTGGTCTTCTGCTACTTTTTCTGGTCTTTTGCTGCTTAGTCTGCCACTAGAAGGAGTAGAATCATTCAAAATAATTAAATTATTGACGTTTCGTAAATGGTTGTAACGTGAATAAAGATATTTAGACTTAGACCACAGGGAACTACTCGTATTTATTTATTTAATTAATTAAGCAAGTCAACAAATTGTTTACAAAATCTTATACAATTAATAATCTAGTAGGTATCTTATAGCAAACATGTTACTTACAGACTGATATTGCATTCAATAAGTAGGTATGATGTTTAAAACACACAAAATCAAAGTACAATTAACAACAACTTAGCTCTTCTTTGCATTAATATATATGTAACATATATATTATACAAAAATTGGCAAGTATAGAACTATTTACAAACATTAAAAATAGTATAATATATATATATGTATATATATTATTTAAGTAATATTATGTAGTGTATGCAGTTGTATATTTATAATAATTAACCCCGCAATCCTCTACCACACTCCCAAAGGTTAGCTGTTATAAAATGCCGAAAGGCATTAAGTTCGCCCTTGTACATTACTTTTAAGTTTTTTTTGTACAATAAAGAGTTTATAAATAAATAAAGGTTATAAGGAGTGGGGAAACACTGGCTGGGAGTGCGTCTTTGACATCTTCTAACGTGTCAGTCTGTATTGCTGCCTGTGACGTTAGCTCAATTGTACAATTAAAATGAGTGATTTTTACGTTTTTCAAAACCAGCTGTCATTAGTCAGTTGCAGATTCCATAAATAATAATTACAAACAATAAAAATATTCAAATTAAATAACTTTAAACTAAACCTATCTATCCTATCCACGCCAACCCGTCTGGCCAACCGTGGCGAGTGTAGGCCAAATTCTCCACATATATAGAGTTCTGGAAGGCCCATCTCCAACAGTGGAAGTCTGGGACGCTGTGTTCTAGAGGCTGAAATGAAAAACGAATGAAAAAAAACTAAACCTGATCAGAGATAGTCACAAGAAGACTGGCAACATTTCCCCTCTGTATAGCGAGCCTGATAAGCCAGCCCTTCTGTCTCCAGATTTCTGCGTCAGCCGCTTGGACAACTTCTTCGCCTCACGCTTGGCTTTGGGTCCCCATAGTCCCATTGTCTCGACCCCAAACCTCGCGAACTAGTAACCTGTACCGAGGTTGGCGTATTTGCGCAGCTTACGGCGCATCTATGGTAAATTGATATCTATGTATTAGAGTGTGTGAGAAAGTGATACGTTCGATTATTCTAGGCGCCACGTTCCCAATAGACCCCAGCTGTAGATGATGGTCACATCTATATGTAGCAGTTAAATAACACTGGCTGATGGTAATAAATTTTCATTATCTGTAAAAAAAAATATCTAACGATTTAATGCTCTCCAATACAGAAAACTCACTGCAACGCTATTCCTTTAGACTTTTTATTGAAGGTTAAATAATATTTGATTTGGTACAGAGCCACGTTACGAATTATCCATTTTAGTTGGAATACAGGTCTTATTTCAATGTTAATAGAGACGATTGTGTTCGGGATGTTATGTGGCCGACCGTACAATGAATATTTGTCCTGAACGGTTAGTTCACAGACTGCAATATTTGTTTTTCCAGGCACACACCGGAAGCAACAAAACGCATTAACTTTTTATTATTGATCTTACCGTTACTATTTATGAACGCTCTCCTTAAAAAGTAAAAAAAATAATTAGGTACCTACTAATTGAAAACAAAAATAAAACATAATAAAAAAGGAAATGGTATATACTCGTATTTAAAAAAAAAAACAACATTATATTTAACTTTTAATGAACAATTTTAAAGCAAGTACGATTATATACAAGTACTATAAAGTCACTATCACATTATTTATTTTATTTATTTATTTATAAAAACTTTATTGCACAATATTTACAAGGGGCGGACTTAATGTCGCTAGTCATTCTCTGACAGCCAACCTTAGGGACACTGTAGAACATTAAAGACGTAAGGTAGGTGCAATTAGAGAAATATGATTACGTAATAAATATGCAATATTATCTAAACTACTATAATAAATACTAATAATACATACACATAACGTTTTATTAATACATTAGGTACATACTAATGTATACCCCTAGACCACAGAGCTACTAGACTGTTGGAGATGACGGCCTTCCAGGAATTTCTGTAGAATTTGAGCTCTACGTAAACGGGTTGGCGAGGGTCTTATATTTTTTTTTAGTACTATCTATACATTCATAGTTGGTATAACGAGGTTGTAATAACGAGACCGACGGCTTAACGTGCTTTCCAAAGCACATTTATGAGATATTTACGTAGGTAAACAATATTTCTCCTTGTTATATGCCGGGGTTATAACCCACCTTTTTTTTTTATTTTACGGAAAGCGTTATTACAACCGACGACCACTGCTAAAGTCTTCATAATATAAAATGACTACTTGTTAGGTATCTTAGAAATAATTGGTTCCAGTGTACGTCGCAAGTTTATCTCGGAAAAAGCTTCGCAAAAGCTAAACTAGTTTGTTGTAGAATTTGTTCTCGGAATCGGAGCAAGTTAGCGACTTATTTTTTTTATTTAGTACTAGTAAAATTCCAATGTTATCCGTGTGAGGGCGGGTTTATGCCGAATCGATATTCTCATAGGCTTATTATTATATTATTAGTTTCCTTCCATATGAAATTGACGTTTTATATGGAAAATGTAGTCCGCCTTTGTACTTTGTGCAATAAAGTTTGTGCCGGACAGGCTGATTTAGATACCATTAAAAATAGTAGCAATGTCTAGTTATGACAGATGTTTTTGATATAAAAAGAAACAATTCAGGCAATAAACGAATACGAAGGAAATTGTGCTTCATTTTACAGAAAAACCAGATTTATACAGTCCTACAGGCAACAAAGTTTTTTAAATAAATAAATATAAATTAACACTCGTACATCTTGTATGGGGATATGGGCTAAATTGTATTCACTTATATCTCTTGATATATATATAACTACAAAATGAACGATGATATGTAGGAAGTAACGCATAGGGATAGTGGCAACGCTATAGGGTATAAATAAAAATGCATATACATAACATATATATAACAAAACCAAAAGTCATCATCTGACTACGACATGTAACCCTGTCGGTTTGATTGGTATTCATGCCTATATCACTGAACCGATTATGATGAAATTTGTCAGAAATGATGCTTGAAATTCGGGAATTGATCTGCGGTATAAAACCTTAAAATATAAATATTACTTGTGATCCTAAGGCCACTTCACTGCCTCCGTGGTCTAGGGGTTTAGTCCGTAGATTTAGACTCGTACCGGGTTCGATTACTGGTCGGGACACAACAATATTTATTAACGTAAATAAATACATTTGATTAATATTTAATTTATTTGTGATATTTCTCGAGTTTGGTACGCTGGAGACATAGACGAGCTTGTCACTTGTGGCCTATGGTAAAGTTGGCTAAATGTGAATCCGCTTATTTATAAACGGTCGTGATGATGCTTTTTATGTTATAGTTTTTTATTCCAACGTGTTTCCACGATCCCTACAATAAATTACAACAAATATAACAGTGCAACGTTAGCGGTAAGCCGCAAAACGACTCGTACAGTTAAACTTTTGTAGAACTATTTCGAAGATGACTGAACAAGAGAGCATTTTATTCCACGCGATGTTCAATTGTTCCGAAAATTGGCTACTGCGCGACAAACTTTGATTGTTTTTATGAGAGAAAAAGGGGGAATCTTCCTGATGTCATGTTATTATTCCTTTCAACTTTTTCTTTGTAATACGAGTAACTTCTATTTTAAATCTCTGTGTTAATCAGATACTTTATATACCGGTGCTTAAAATAGTAAACTTGTTGCTTTTCTCTTCATGACAGGTTGTTGCGATCATCGCATAACAAAAAAATACATTTTTAATTAGCGCTTGTAATACTCTTATTACATTCATTGATAAAACTGATGTTGATATCTTTCATGATCAATGCCACATGTCGTGATTAGTAATTTAAAAAAAACTCGAGAAATATAGCAAATAAATAAATTATTGAGTCCCAACCAGTAATTGAAAACAGCACCTCCGCGTTTAATGCGGACGTAATCACTAAATAACGGAGGCAGTTTCGTCAAAGCCAAGCGCAAGCCGGCAAACTTGACAGATGTAGTGACGTCCCCACTGAGTAGTGTTGTAGTCTTCGACTAATTGAATTATCATACTCGATGCATTCATGATTAATATTCCAACCGTAAATAATATATTCATTTTCTAACAGATCAGTAACGGATTTAAAACTCAGCTTTACGCAGTGAAAGTTGGTGCGAGACGAATTCCAGCTAAATCTTGTATTTGGTTGGGTAGAGAGGAGCAGCGCGAAAAAAACTGTGTGTTTATTTAAGTAATAATGTATATAATGTACTTGTATGTATAGTAAATGTATATGTGTGTGAATATAATGTTTAGTATATTATAATTAGTTAAGTAACTTATTAACTGTATCATTAAATTTTCTTACTTTTTTTATCCTGCCTATCACCTTACTCGATCCTCAAGGTTAGCTGGTAAAGAATGCCTACTGGCATTATAGCTCGCCTCTGTACTATTTTTAAGTGCATTAAAGAATTTAAATAAATAAAAAAAGAAGACGACTCCTTTTTAAAACATCCCATAAGCCCGAGATACAATTCTTCTTCTCTCTCCACCATACACGATGCACCTGACACCCGCACGGTAAATCCATGGAATGCTAAGGAATTTGTCTCTAATATTTATTTTAATTTATTTAGTATAAGTGCAAGTACCTCGTGTGTTTAAATGTTTGGGATCAAATTTCTATTAACCAATTTAAAAATAAAATTTCATACTGGCAATATTTTTATTACTTTTAAAATTAAATATTTTTTTTTTTTCCAGACAGGTCACACAGCGCCATCTAGTTTCCGTGGTAAGCTACGAGGCTTGTGTTACGGAAACTAGATGGTTGATAAACTACATATTATACTTTTTTTTTTTTGTAAATATATACATATTATAAATTACCTGCTCTAAGACTTATGCTGTATAAAGCTCAGATAAGGTCATGCATGGAATACTGTTCTCACCTCTGGGATGGCTCCGCTAAGTATCTTACAGATGCTCTCAATGTCCTGCAGAGGCGGGCAATTCGGATAGTGGACGACACCACAGTCTCTAAAACTCTCGAATCACTGCAGCTTCGCCGTGACGTTGCCTCTCTGAGCGTGTTCTACAAGCTATACCACGGCGAGTGTTCTGAGGAGCTCCATAACCTTATCCCTTCTTCTCTATTCCGCAACCGAACTACACGCACAGGCCAAAATATGCATCCACATACCTTACCCACTATCCCTACGCGTACTCATAAATTTGGAGACTCTTACAACTGTCGCACGCTGAAGATGTGGAATGCTCTCCCAGCCAGTGTATTTCCCCACTCTTATAACCTGGAGTCCTTCAAGCGAAGTGTGAAAAAGCATCTTGTTAGGCCGGCATAGTGGTAGAGACTGATGTCGGTCATAGTGACCGGCGTCAGTTGCTCCCATTCTTGGACCTCGCGTACTGCTTACCATCAGGTGGGCGCGATGTCACATGTCGAGTCCAGTATAAAAAAAAAAAAAAAAAAAAAAAAAAAAAAAAAAAAACATCCAGACCGAGACAAATTATACAATGTACAACTTGCCCCCGGTGGGAATCGAACCCACGACCTCCCGAGTTCACGGCAACGTTTGTTACCACTAGACCGCTTTCCTTTTCTAATATAGTAAAGTATCATCACGACCGTTTCCCTTTCGAGGTGGTCAGAAACCACGCTTATAAATACGCAGATTCACATTTAACCAACTTAGGCCAATCATAGCAAGTGGCAAGCTCGTCGATGTCTCCAGCGTACCAAACTTGAGAAATATCACAAATAATTTATATATTAATTAAATGTATTTATTTACATTAATACATATTTTTGTGTCCCGACCAGCAATCGAACCCGGTACCTCCGAGTCTAAATCCACGGACTTAACCGCTAGACCACGGAGGCTGTTTATATATAATACTAATATATATTTTTCATTCATTAATTACGGCGCCTAGAACACTTTTAGAACATTTGGCCTACATTCGCCACGCTGGCTTTGGCGAGGATATGATGTCATTTTTTTTTTATGACAATTTATTAACGATTCCACAAGTTGGCATTAGTGGAATCGGGACCGACGTCTTAACGTGCTCTCCGAGGCACGGGAACGGTGGTGTTGTAAATCTATGACAAATGTACGTAAGAAAAGTGTATTTCTCATTGGTACATGCCGGGTGGGTTTGAACCGACCTTTGTAGAATTAAAGGTACGCGTTCTTACAACCGAGCCACCACGGCGCCTAACTTATATATATATATCTTTTTATTTTGGTAGCTAAAACGGACACCGCAATAAAGCATGTATATACAAAAAGTGGTTTTTCATTTTACTTTATGCGATGTTCAATTGTTTCGAAATTTGAAGACTGCGCAACAAACTTTGATTGTTTTTATGAGAGAAAAAGGGGAAATCTGTCTGATGTCATATTATCATTTCTCTTATTTGACTTTTTCTTTGAGTTGTAGAATCAGTAAAAATGTAACCTCTTGAAAAAAAGAACTACTTCCGAACCAATAATTCATCCTTTTTTTCTTGGTAATGAAGAGTTTGATATTTTCTCACTGACAGCACTACTAATACTAGTATTGTGACAGCAATTAGCTACTTTTATCATATTGTATATTATATTACTGCCTCCGTGGTCTACCGGTTAAGTCCGTGGATTTAGATTTGGAGGTACCAGGTTCGATTCCTGGTCGGGACACAAAAATATTTATTAATGTAAATAAATACATTTAATTAATATTTATTTATTTGTGATATTTCTCGAGTTTGGTACGCTGGAGATATTTACGAGCTTGCCACTTGTCATGATTGGCCTATAGTAAAGTTGGCTAAATGTGAATTTGGTTTCTTATCCTGTCTTGTTATTGAATGGTCTTGGTTATAATAATGGGGAAATATATTTTTTCAACTTGTTTGTATTCTAGCGGCGACAGGGCAAACAAAGGCGTCACGGCCCATTTGTCCATGATGACAGGAAGTGGTTAAAAAACGCCGCAAATTGCGAAATATGGAAAAGAGTTGGTTTTTTGTAAAATCGCAGTAAAAGCTTTTATGTGTTGTTCTTTTAGGGATATAAAGTTTTGTAGGCTTTGAGCCTGCATCGACTGGGATCCATTTCCAAAAAAAAAAGAAAAAAAAGTATAATATGTAGTTTATCAACCATCTAGTATCCGTAACACAAGCCTCGTAGCTTACTACGGAAATTATATGGCGCTGTGTGACCTGTCTGGAAATATTTATTTATTTATTTTGCGTTTGTGAACATTGTCTAACATACTCGTATGCATTACAGCCACTAAAACATAGCATCCTAGACCTCCACTGTTGATGATGAGTCTTTCAAAACATTACAAAAAAAACACACGGTATACGTGTTTGTTTATAATACATAGCTGATATTGTGTACACATGCTTTGAGTTTTAGCAATGTCTATACACTATATCCATTATTTTTAGTAACTGTAATGCAAAAAAAATGTTTTGTGTGTCTACTTAATAAATAAATATTCTGGAGACTTTGGCCTATACTCGCCACGCTGGCCAGAATAAACGATTAAAACAAAAACAGGTAAGTATATTTGTATTTGGATCAAGATAAATCTAAGGAAATAATCCTATTACAATCTGATATTGCATTCTCGTTTCCGATGCAAGATATATTTTCTCAATATTCCTTTAAGTCTTTGAACTTATGCGCTAGTGATGTAACAATGTAATTGTATCGATAGAAATAAAGACATTTATTGCAACAATAAATTTAATAGTAAAAATAAAACAGTTATTAGATTACAACAATACACAAATATAACACAATACGGAAACAAATAACAATTTTAAAGTTGAATTTATATTACACCTAATTACAAATTATTTAATTATTTCCTTATAACTATATATAAGTTTGGTTAACTATTTATAAATGCTTTAGGGCCAAGATTAAGCAGATCTAATTCCGCTGTTTAATTGATAGGGCATTGAAACTACGACACATACGAGTTAATAGGGGCGTATCTGATATCAAAAGTAGTGATGCCCAAAGCAAGAGCCAATTTTGGACTTGCATCAGTATAGATGGTCATGGTCTTGCACTCCTTATCTTGCTTATCGCAAGACTCTTGCTCTGACTTAATATTATACATTTTTTGCGCCTCATTATTACTCGTATATACCTGTCCGCAAACTTCTATCTTAATAAATAGTGGTCTGATTTTCATGAAATTTAAAATAGTGCCACCTATAGTACAATAGTAGTACTATATCAGAAACCTTCGCCATTGTTCACACAACATATTCCCAAAGTTTCATCCCGATCGATCAAGTAGTTTTGAAAGGCATAGAAAACATACGTATACACATACATTAATTTATATATATATAAATATAAAAAGTGAACGAAAAAGATATTTTTATCGATATCGTAAGAAATTTACTTCTGTTACCTGAAATCGCTGAGTACGATGTTGCAAGGTGAGCTCTGTATTTACGACGGCTTGCTGTAGCGCAACGTGGTTCAAATGGATACTCGATGTCGCAAGCATTACTATCGATTATTGTTGTCATAGCTCAACACTATAACTGCACTTTATACAATTTACGATGAAACGATAAATCTTGTTCGATTTTTTCCATTTTAATAAGACGTTTTTCTTTTAAATAAATTATGAGTTTTGAAATAGCTTTGATATGATTAAAAACCACGACCGTATCCTTTGCGGGGTGGTCAGAAACCACACTTTTTAAAGAAGATTTGTCTTGTTATATAGTTAATGTCTCTACTACTACAAAATATTTATAATATCAAAAATAGATTATTTATCCAAGGCTCATTGACGTCTCTGTTGACAATAGGGCCATAACTGAATAAAAACTGCCATTTTCTCACAAAAATTAAGTATCTTAATTAAGAGGGGAAATGCTATTTTACGGAAAAGTATATTTGGAGGAGCAATTTTTTTGTAAGTATCTAATTTGTATAAATGTATTTTTTTAGGTTAAATTTATTTTTGTTGTAATATAGTTTATTTAAGGTTTTGTTTGTTATTATATTTAGTATAGATACTAAATATAATAAACCACACGTGCCGTACGACGACACCACGATAAATCGACCGATAAAGCCGAGGATATTGTAAGTGTTGTGTGGCGAGATTTCGAAAATATTTTAAAATGACATGTGGGTAGGTATACATTTATCGTCCATTATGGACCAGTCGACCCGTGACCACGGCCAATGTAACTTGACCGAAACGTCTCTAAGGTAAATCACGTAAAGGCGCGTTCAATTATAAAATATATTAAACCACACCCATCCAATGTTAAACCCGACATTCCTTTCTCTGTTCTTCTTCAGTAATAAGATATGGTTCTAACAATTCTTTGTAATTATGATAATTACAGTACAAAAACTGGCATCCATCGATGAGCAAAATTTTTGGATTCGATGCACCCGCTTGTGGTAGGAAAATAGGCTGAAACAAACAAATAATAATAATATTAATAAACTTTAATTTCGGACTTTACATCCATAAATTGTTAGTAACAATTTAACTTAATCTATACTTAGTATAACTCATAATTTATTTTAAACTATCCGCTACTGGAGGCTGTCTACTTGACTGTATGCAGCTGTATCAGTGCTCCAGCAGCGGAGAGTCCCACCAATCTGCCAATACGTTTAGGAGCCTGTTGGTACGGTTCTAATGCAAATTTTTGTTTTTATAAAATTTTCATATAATTATTTTAAAAGACTGCTTCGAGGTTATCTAGTCGAAGAAGAACGCGTTTACACTTCTACAGCATGCAGGTTGGCATATTGTCTGTGAATCAACAAAATAATACAATCAGTTTGAAAGTTCACGTTGAAAACGACCATAGACGGCGATGCTTTATTATACAAAAAAAATTTTGACGATTGTCCTAGCTTAGATTCTCATAGCGTTTGGCCTTGTAGTTAAAAATGTTACTATGTTAAACAAAATTAAAAAAAATATATGTCTGAATATTATGATGCTACTTTACAATAATATAGGTTGTACATCAGATATATAGCTATATATGTCGTCATTACCTGACCACGACATGTGACCCTACGGCAATCTAAAGGTTCTTTATATGCCGGGGTTCCAACCGCGACGATTTAGGATTCTATTTGCCATAACGGGCAAAGCGAGTAAATAAATAATATGAATAATAAGATAATTATTTTATTCTTTACGTTTTTAATAATAATTATTTACGAAAGTAATTATTATCCTAGCGGTGGTGGTTCGATTGTAAGAACGATTTTCTTAAAATTTAAAAAGGTCGCGGTTCGAACCCTGGCATGTACCAATGAGAAATATACTTTTCTTACATACATTTGTCATAGATTTATAATACCTGACTCGGTCCGGTGTCTCGGAGACCTCGTTAAGCTGTCGAACTCGGTTCCACTAACACCAACTTGTGGAATCGTTATTAATTGTCATTAAAATTGATATTAGACCCTCGCCAACCCGTCAAATTCTCCAGAAATATGTTCTAGAAGGCCCATCTCCAACTGTGGAGGTCTAGGACTCTGTGTTCTACTGGTTGTGATGCTGATTATTTTTAGGTTGATTAGAATAGGTATTTTTTTATAAAAAAAACTTTTTTTTTACTATACCTATTCTGTTACTTAAGCGCCAACCTTTTATAGTAGAATCCCTTAAATAATAGAACTGTTAGTGTAAAACGCTATTAAAATTGGTAAAAAAAAGTATTATATATCACGACAGTTTCCCTTTCGGGGTGCTTATAAATAAGCGGATTTACATTTAACCAACTTTACTATAGGCCAATCATGACAAGTGGCAAGCTCGTCGATGTCTCCAGCGTACCAAACTCGAGAAATATCACAAATAATTTAAATATTAATTAAATGTATTTGTTTACATTAATAAATATTTTTGTGTCCCGACCAGGAATCGAACCCGGTACCTCCGAGTCTAAATCCACGGACTTAACCACTAGACCATGGAGCGTTATATTTATTAAAATTGGTATTCTCGTATAAAGGTTTCCACTACAGACGACAGCAAAATAACGTTACGATGCGTTTTGATCAAATTTGTCCCCAAGGTTTGGCTGTCAGAGAATGTCTTCGAGCATTAAGTCCGCCTTTGTACTTCGTGCAATAAAGTTTATAAATAGATAAATTAATGCGTTCTTTATAAATAAAATTTTAGTATTTGCCATATTTTTTATTTATTACCTAACGTGTGTTATAAAACTGTGTTTAATGTAAATATATAATCTTAGTTTATTAAATATAAATGTTATTAACTTTATTATAAATTTGCCGCAGTTAAAATTAAAGTATTTAATTCAAGTTTTCCCAATGATTTTAAAGTTGCAACCCCAAGGACGTAAGTATGTAAGGTCGGCTATGATCGGAAAAACTCGGGCTAAAAGTGGTAGTAAATAACAGAATTTACTATTTTGACAATCTAATGTTTGCGGTTAAGTAATGGAATACAACTGCAAAACAACTGAATAGAACATCATCGCTCAAAAATAATGCCGGCCTTTGTAAATAGTTGCACTGAAACTTCCTCTGAAGGTGAGAGAAACTGGATATGGAAATGCAATTAGTCTGTACACCAAGCCACACAACAAACTAATCTAAACTAAACCAAATTGACCCTTACGTCTTTGACAATAAAGGTTCACAATGTCGCTTATTCCGCAAATGTCTACAGTTCACAGGTTTAGTTCAATTGAGGGAAAATCTAGCACTTCTCAGGTGGCCTGATTTAATTTAAGCTGGGCTTCAGACTTCAATTATGTACCTTATAATATTGACATTTGATGTCTAAAGTTTCAACTTTACTCCTCTCCCTATCCAATCAAATACTGTATGATTCCGTTAATGCCGTCTTGGAAGCTCTTTCCATAAATGTATTGACGGCAGGCCTGATTAGGCCTAATTCTTTGAGTTAGTGGTGCAAAGATTACTAGGTTAAAACCAAAATCGAGCCCTGAATTATTGGAAAGACTCCAGTTAATATGTACGAGTATATTTTGAATATAGCTTCTACAGCTGGGCAAGTGTCACATGTCGGGTTGAATGTAAACAGATATAAAAAACTTACAACAACAATATACTGTCCAGTCTTTCTAACTTTGTACAGTTCAATTGAAAGCACCGAACCGTATTTGGGTGCGAGCAGAGGGAGACGTCCAGTGGACAACTGAGCCGCCACATTGACATCGTGAGTTGAGTAAATCCTCACTCGCTGCTTGACGACACCACCGGCCACAATGTTGTCAGCAACATTGAAGAACTCGTTGAAGAATACGCCTGAGAAAAGACATACAACAATTTCTAATTCTAAGAGTTCAACTTGAGGTTGTATGAATAGGAAACACATTTCACATCTTTAGCGTGCGACAGATGTAAGTCTCCAAATTTATATGTGTAGGTATAGTGGCTATACGGTTCGGTTGCGGATGGAATAAGGTTAAAGAGTTCTACAGAACACTCACCGTAGTGTAGCTTGTAGAACACGCTTCGGAAGGCCTTTCTCGGCGAGTTTTAGACACCGTGGTGGTATCCACTATTCAAATCGCCTGAATCTGCAGGATATCTGCGGAACTATGAGAACAGGTGTGACAGCAGTATATCACTCGAAAAAGTAATGACTTGGGTAAAGCACTAGTCACAATCTCTAGTTAGGATAATTAATAATATACTGACCACCAGCAAGCTTCTTCATAAGATCTGTTCTAAACATATACTTCATTCCAAACGATGTAGCATCATATAATTCATCCAGAAGTGGTAGTACCCACGAAGATGGCTGCACTCCAATTGCCATCTAAAAAGATAAAATATGTAAATTACAATTTAGTCCTTAAAAACTTCATGCATATATAAAACATTATCACGTGTCCTTTGTCTTTCTACTATAATCGATATACTATCTACTACTATACTATGCTCGCCTATGTACGAGTTTATCTTTTTATTTTGTATATTTTGTGTGCAATAAATACTTTTATTATTATTATTGTTATTATCTATGACGGAAATCTCATTTGGCGTAAAAGACAAAGCTCTTCAATTTTATCTAGATCATGTCTTTAAATAAATACGAAACATTCATATTTAATTAATTTAAATTCAATTATTAGGTATAGTTTATAGTTATTTAATTTGATTAACTTTATTTTGGTAGTTTCAAAGAAATACCTAATTATTATTAGCCTGTCATAGTAAATGTAGGTAAGTAAGTATAGTCTAAATTTCAGACAATTTCTTTTTTAGAAAGTTATTTTTTAGTCGCTACACTCTTGGCAGAGTAGTTGTAGTCGTCACTTGAATGTTAGTTGTCACTAACAAGCTTAATTTATTTTTTTTATTTATCTTCAAGGAAAACTTAAAGCTTCTAACAAATAATATAAAAAAAAAATCTAATATAAAAAACTAGATGCCAATTACAAGTTTTCACAAATATCTTATACAAAAAAAAACTTATAAATAGAAGAAACATATAAATGATAATAATAAACCACAATAATTTAGAAAAATAAAAATAATTAGGCTTCTAAATCTATAAATCAGATATTGTAAAACATGCTCTAGACATCGCCGTTAATAAGCCGTTGCCACTCGTCTCGAACTGCAATGATCTCTCGGGGGTGATCAATTGCTGCTTTAACCTGGTTAGTCCACCTCATCAGAGACCTACCATCCTTCCTCTTGCCATCAACATTCCCTGAACTACCAGACGCTCTATGGATGTATCTCCACGCGACAAGTGTCTGAAGAAAGTGAGAATACACGATTCAGGAAAGGCTTTTTCTCAGTTCCTTTAGGATGGACTTGTTGGTTCTGAACTCTGTCCATGATATGCCTAGCAATCTACGCCAACACCATATCTCTAGAACATTAATCCATTTTATTTCGGTTTCGCTTAGGGCCCACGTCTCTGCAGCATACAGGAAAATAGCTCTGAGCAGCCGGAATTATAGTAAAGTTATAGTGCTGATCAATATGAGTATGTCCTTATAGAGTTTATAAAAAACACTTACCTGACTAAATAACAGGTCGTAAAACGCAAGGATTTTTAAAGGAGTTCCAGTAAAATTGTAGGAAGTATTGATGTTTAAAATCTCCGTCAGATTCCTATACTTTTGTGACATCTCAGCGATTGGACTTTCGAAGAAATCCTGCACTATGATCCTTTCACAGCTGTTGAAAAAGGTCAACTGGAAAATGAAACAATACAATTAGTTAATTCTTATACAATTCATTATGCTACAAGTAAGGTAACACTTTTCTTTCATTCCAAATATACCATTGCTAAAAACTCTTTTCAAAACTTAAATTTTAAAACTGGCCATCTTCTTTAACTAAGTCAATGAATGACATCAAAAATACACTTTCTTATAAGAATAAAAGAGACAAAATATTTTAACAAATAACAACTGAATTTAAAAATATCTCAATTCGCTGCAACTTCGCTGAGATGTGGTGTGGTGGATTTATAAAAAAAAAAACATGCTGAATATGTAAAATAATCTGTGTGCCGGCATAATGCACATTTAAAATGGTCCACATTGTCCCTAAGGTTGGCTGTTAGATAATGTCTAGCGGCATTAAGTCCGCCCCTTGTATAACGTGCAATCAAATCAAATCAAATTTATTGCCGTATGGTTAGCACGTAACACTTGGATATTGTCAATACATACAAGCTAAGAAATAAAAAAAAACAAATAAAAAATATTACTATTGACCATGGCTGGACCGAACTCAACATCAATACAATAATTATAACTAAAACATTATTGCCATAAACGAGGAAATTGTTTTTACTTACAGCTAAATACTAAATATTAAATTCGTGGCTGTAAAAGGCTTAAAATCTAATAATAATTATGTCCATAAATATAAATATAAATTCGTGGCTGTAAAAAGGCCATGTCATAAACTTTTAAATAAATAAAATAAAAATAATGGTTGTTATTGGCTGGCGTCAATTGCTCCCATTATTGAACCTCGTGTACCGCTCACCGTTAGGTCATCATGTCATATAATATTAACCAAGGAACATAATACAAGGTAATAACTTACGAAATCCTGACGTGCCGGTTCGGTCGTATAGGGTATAGGTTGCCAGTCTAGATCTCCTTTCCATTTCAGCAGGGTTTTAGGTGGATAGAGTCCAGCCAATGACGTCAGCATGGTCATCTTAGAACGATCAGTGTCAGTGGATCGCAGGTAAATTTCATCGTTGAAATATAAGT
Source organism: Tinea semifulvella (assembly GCA_910589645.1). Classification (NCBI taxonomy): domain Eukaryota; kingdom Metazoa; phylum Arthropoda; class Insecta; order Lepidoptera; family Tineidae; genus Tinea; species Tinea semifulvella. The sequence continues at coordinate 10,585,823 of OU342592.1, read as the reverse complement.
CTGAAAGCAATTTGTTGTAGCGTCTACGCAAGTATTTGCCAATTTCGTATCCTCGCGTTCTTCCTTCCTGAAATGAGAGGTAAATACTGTTAGAAAACATTTAACATCCGTTGGTAGCAAACAGCCTCAGTGGTCTAGCGGTTAAGTTAAATAGTAAGTATTTGTTGTCGCAGGAATCTCAGAGCCCTTCTGTGCTGAATGAGCCTGCGACACCGAAATACCTCAAGGACAACTTTGCCTATCTCTCTTCCTTCCACGACAATTTTTTTCGCTCCTCTCACAACTCGCTTCTTTCTGTCCCCTCACACCATACTGGATTTGTTTCCAGTTCCTTTGTAGTCGCTACAACAAACCTATGGAACAATCTCCCGACCAACATAAGGCAAGCTACCAACAGGTCGTCTTTTAAACGGCAGTAATTTTTATATATGTATGTTTATGTATAATATTGTGTAAATATTTGCATTTATTATTGTGTAGTGATATTATGATATATAAAGGTATATAAATAGTTATATCATATTTTTAAATTATCCTATAATTATATTATTGTTACTTTCACTTTCATTGCCTCTATATTTTTCAAATTTGTCCCTAAGGTTAGCCAGAGAATGTCTACGGGCATTAAGTCCGCCGTTGTACTTTGTGCAATAAAGTTTTTAAATAAATAAATAAGTCCGTGGATTTAGACGCGGAGGTACCGGGTTTAATTCTAGGCCCAACGCAATAAATAGAGACATCGACAAGCTTGCCACTTGTCATGATGATATTTTCTCTCTAGCAGATATTCAGATTCGTATTATGATAGATAGTTCGCGGGAAAGGTCGTGTTGTAAATCTATGACTAATGTAGGTACGTGAGAGAAATGAATTTCTCATTCGCACCAAACTTTTTTGGATTTAAAGGAAAGAGTTCTAACCGAGTAAAGACATTAAGTAAGGCCAAGCAAAAGACTAGGTAAGTCTTGTTTCAAGCGGTGTTATTTTTATATAAATATCACCACGGCAAGTGTACAATATTAGTTCTCTTTGAAAGTAAAAATTGGCATTTGACATCATTGCAAATGGCACATACTTTTAATGAAAACAACAAATAGTTGGTAGGCGGAACTGATGGTTGGAAGTATACACCGTTCGTGCCGATAAACCCATTAAAGTGTATCCACACGTTTCGGGATCAGGCTCGAATTAGTCAAGCCGGTATAGTGTTAGGGACTGATGTCAGTCATGATTGTCTGATTCCAGTTTCACATTTATGGACCTTGCGCGTCACTTACTAACAGGTGGGCGCCAGGTCACATGTCGTGCTAGTATAAAAGAAAAAGCAATTTCAGGTTAGGAACATTTGTAATTTTGGAACGCAGGATAAAGTATACTTTGACAAATTAGAAGGTAGTTTTCAAAAGTAAGAATCCAAATTATTTAGATTCTAAATTATGTCATAAATATATGTTATTAAGGTGGTTTTTCAATTGAAATATATTCTTGGCTATTTTTATAAATTACCTCCTAATATATGTATGTTATTTTCTCGCCAAGCCGTCTGGTCAGCGTGGCGAGTGTAGGCCAAATTCTCCAGATATATGTTCTGGAAGGCCCATCTCCAGCAGTGGAGGTCTGGGACGTTGTGTTCTAGGGGCTGTAATGATGACGATGATGATGTCTTTCACATTAAATATATGAATAACAGGAAGGGGTAAAATGCTATCCGTCCCAGAATACATTAATTACCGTGGGTTCCATTCCTGGTCAAAACACAATACTATTTACAAATTTAATAAAAGTAATATTTAATTTATTTGTGATATTTCCCGAGTTTGGTACGCTAGAGACATCGACGTGCTTGCCACTTGTCATGATTGGCCTATAGTAAAGTTGGCTAAATGTGAATCCGCTTATTTATAAGCGTAGTTTCTGACTACCCCGGAAGGGAAACGGTCGTGATGATACTTTTAGCAATACACAGTGTTGGTCGTGATTGACGTGCATTTTCAAACTGATTATTTTGTTGTTATTAGTTAGTTTTTTTATAGGTTTAGTTTATAGTTGTTTAATTTTACTTAAATAGTTTGCAATTATTATTTTATAATTTGTAAACATTTCTTTTTGTTGTTGGTTATTCATCATTCCAAATATTCCTCAGTCGACATATGCTTTAAAAACTGTATAAGTGAAGTTCTGGAAGTTTTGCTATTCGAAATTAATGAATCAAACATTTTGAATAAAAATACCAACCAATGCCCGCTTTATTTAATTATTAGTTGGAATAATGATAAACCAAAAATCAACAACAAAAAAATCGTTACCAACTATAAAATAATAATAAAAACTACTTAAATAAAATAAAATTACTGTTAACTAAATAAATAAATATTGTCTGCTCTCGTGACAAGAGGGCTGGTTCTTTCCTCGACCAGAGAATCAGCATAGCCATTCAGCGAGGAAATGAGGCCAGCGTTCTTGCCACCATGCCGCGCGGATACGATTTATATTTTAATTAGTTTTTGTAAGTAGGTATTTTTTTTTGTTTGTCTTTTTTATCTAATATTTAATTTGTACAAAAACTATTAATTAGTCTTTGTACAAATAAAAAAAAAATATAGAAAAATATAAACAAAAAAAATTTTTTTTTTTAAGTTATATTTTTTTTTATATTTTATTTTATGTCGAAAATTTTGTCAGTGAAACAAAATCAATTTCAGAGTGAACGTCGAACACAACCTTAACCGGCTAGTATCACAGATATTCTCATACTGTTTGGCTTTTTGCCCGGTGTTGTTATAAATTAAAAGTCTGTATAGTGGGTACTTACCAAGGTCAGACCGCCATCACCAAACGGATAACTCAATCTGGCATCCCTTTCTGGGTCATCGCTCAAATAGCTAAAATAGGAGACGGGTGTCCGATCGCCGTGACGGTGAATCTAATAACAAAATATCAATGCAATTTATTTTTTAATAAATAATAGCACATAATATTTATAACAGATAAAAAAAGTGCAGGGATTCGAGAGTTCCTGATATAGTGGCACCGTTGTACCAGGTATTGTAATTATTAAAGTATCATCATCATCACGATTTGTTTCACTTTCGGGGTGGTCAGGCCCTAACTTTACTATAGGCCAATCATGAGCTTGCCACTCGTCGATGTCTCCAGCGTATCAAACTCGAGAAATATCACAAATAAATTAAATATTAATTAAATGCTTTTTAAATTAAAAAAAGAAATACATTGCTGCCTCCGTTGTCTAGCGGTTAAGTCCGTGGATTTAGACTCGGAGGTACCGGGTTCGATTCCTGGTCGGGACACAAAAAAAATATTATTGTAAATATTTCTCGAGTTTGGTACGCTAGAGACATCGACGTGCTTGCCACTTGTCATGATTTGCCTATAGTAAAGTTGGCTAAATGTGAATCCGCTTATTTATAAGCGTGGTTTCTGACCACCCTGAAAGGAAAACGGTCGTGATAATACTTTATTTTTATTTACATTAAAAAATATTTTTGTGACCCGACCAGGAATCGAACCCGGTACCTCCGAGTCTTGTATTTATTTACATTAATTTGTCAATAGTTCTATTTTATTTCCCATTATGGAAATTTAATTGATAGGTGATACCAAAACATGTTTGACAGCACTTAACGTTAAAATAAAATAGAATTGAAATAAAACTATTAGTCTAATTGGGTAAAGAGTCTTCGAATTAAAAGGGCATGGACGAAAATGTTAATGTCGATGAAGCGAAAGATGCTCAATTGTCCGTGCCAACCGCGCAAGGAAACTGGCATAATAAATAAAAAAAATAAAAAATAATTATATGTATGTATGTGTGGGCAAGTTTTTCAACTAATCTGACAAACAAAATAGGTATTTTACCACAAAGCTTAGTTGCAAATCGGCAATCTCCTCCAGCTGCTTCAGTTCAGAATATTCAGAATTTACACTTGAATATAATAACCATAAAAACAAAACTACTTTCATTTTAAAATAATTATTTAGTTTAAATTGTTATTTACTTAGTCCTATGTCCTAGTGACAACCAAAACGAAAGCTATCAATTACAATAATGTCTAATTATCATTATTCCCGTCTCTGCTAAAGGCCTGTGGCTCTAGTCTGTTTCTATGAACGCATACGTTATGTAGCGATGTTGGCTCGATTATAAGAATGCTTTCGTTAACATCCTAAAAAGGTGTCACAGTCGACAAAAAGTGATTACAGTTAAGATTACACACAGCGATTAGACACAGCAGTACATATATTATCACACACATAACATAGTATAATAATAACTTATCTAATATACATATGTATGTACCAATTAGGTATCACCGCACTCACCAATATAAAAAGAAGAAGAAATTAGAAGAGAGATGATAGGATTAAATCAGATCTACGGGTATATTTATTTATAATATTTTAAAATATGACTGCCACAGACTATAGTAAATAACAATAAAATCCAAGAAACTTTGACCCCAGCCAAGCAATAAACATTCCTATCTAATTTCACACAGTAAATAGTATTATATAATTTATTTATAGTTTAATTATAAATTAAGTAAATAATAATTATCTCAGCGGCGGCATTCTATTACTTTAAGCTCAAATTAACTAAAATAATGTATTTATTAACGTTTTTTCACCGGCCTCTGCACTTAAATAGGTGGGAATTTGCCCAGTCTGCTGGAGCGCGGAAGTATCCGCCGTTCGTGCCGATAAACCCAGTAAAGTGTAACCACACGTTTCGGGATCAGGCCCGAATTGCCGTCATGCCTAGTCAAGCCGGCATAGTGTTAGGGACTGATGAGTGTCTAATTCCAGTTGCTAACATTCATGGACCTTGCCTGCCACTTACCATCAGGTGGGAGCAAGGTCACATGTCGTGCTAGTATATAATAATAATAAAAAACTAATTATTTCTTCCAGTTGTCAAACGGAGGGACGCCTAGGTACGTCACTACGCTCGAAGAATAGAGCTGTCAAACCCAACGTACATCGCAAATACCTTAATATCCCTTTCAAGTATTTATATTATTAATCAGATTTCGTAACAAAATTATAAATAGTTTTCATGACACATAATTACCCACAATAAGAAGGAGACAGGCTTATGGATGTCAAAAGTGCTAGAGCGTATAGTAATTCTGACAAAATGAATTTTCAGAATACGAGAACGAGAAATGTTGCAAGAAAAGAAAATTTATCTCACCGGAAATATTTCAAATGGTAACCTTTCGAGGTTTGGAAAGTTTACTCCTCTTTTCCTGAGAATCAATCAAGTGACCCTGACAGACACGCAGACAAAGCTTGGGAATATGGATTCTTTACAGGCTATGAATTGTCAAAATATCACGGTTCGTAGACTCACTCCCAACCAATTAAACTAGGGTTACAGGATCATTTGTACTTTTCACAATGTTATGTGAATTTTAGATATTTGAGGTGTAAAGTTTTCTTAATGAGAAGTTGTGTTTCTTGAGAAAAAAACTAAAAAAATAATGAGCAGGCACAGGTTTTCATTTAAGCTGCACAATTTTTAGCTCGGGTTTTTGTTTGAATGAAATGAAAAATCTCAGTACGTTGGGCATTTGAACCTCTAATTGCAGAAATTTTAACTAAGATATATATGGAAATGTTAGGTTCAGTCAGAAATAGGTTTGCTGGATCACCTAAGGATCCTGAACACCAGCTCGATTTTCCAGTAATGCACTAGCGCCGCCTGCTGGTTTGGCGAATTTGACCATTATATATTGTTTTATTAGTAGGTATGTATTTATTTATTTGAAAAAAGCGACTTATTACTTAAGCACGATGTATGTCGCGTAGGGGTTGCGAGAGATTAGGGTAGGGGTTCAATAAAACAAGCCTTTAGAACTGATATTTGTAATTAGCCTATTATTTCACAGCCTGAAAGATGTTCATTGACCTGATGGGCTTAGGAAAACTAGCCTGGTAGTATTCGGCTTCTCCGACCTCGACTTGCTGCCCTCCACAGAAATTCTTTGGCGTGGAGTCGTGGGTGGCTACGAGCGGTCTCTGGAACGTTTCCTCCTCAGCAGATCGTACGATTTGTAGGAAGGTTTTAACCCAGCAAGACGTGGAGGCCAGCTACACCGCGAAGGTCCAGTAACCCGGAACCCTTCCCCAGTGCAGATGACGCACAGAGCAGTACAGCTTACAATATTACTACCGGTGGTTGAGCTTCTAGGAGTGGACTGTATATTTTTAATTAAGAAGAATTATAATAGCTCGGTGGTTTTACTGCATCTAATTCTGTGTTGCTTACTTTTAGGGCTATCCCTGATTCACATCTAAGCTAGGAGATGATGAACGTGCTGAAATAGGTAGACAAAGGCATACGACTTGGGGGAAAAAAGATAGATCTCGAAGCTAGCAGTATTTCCAGCTTGGCCAAGCACTCCACTTTACGCAAAACTTCAATTATTATTATTATCTAGTCTTTGGTCTAGTGGTTGGATTCACGTATTTTCGCCATGCAAGCTCGGGCATGCGAAACGTCAGTTTATCAAAGCTAGACACGACTAGCTGGTATCGCGGTCGCGCAGATACAACAGTGAGGTTAGTAGATGTCACTTTTGGTGTAGGGAAAGAATAAGCAACTTGAGGAATCTGGATAGAATACCAAGCCGTAACAACTGGATTATGGCAACTCTCCCCAGCGGGATCTTCTATGAAGATTTAGAAGTATTATTACGACTAACGATGTTATGGATCAAGCCGATTTGACAGCCCGTCCGCCTTCACATTACTTTTTAAAACGCCTGCGCAGACGTATGCAATAGACATTAATAGACAATTCTCTTTGGCAGGCGTCAAAATATTATATTTAGATTTGTGTTTAATTAATTTATTATTATTTATATTAGTAAGTAGGTATTTTATTGTAGGAATTGTTTTTTTGTTTTAACACAAACATTTTAGATAATAGTTTATTTATTTTGCCATTAGAAACACGATTCCCAAGTCGTAACGCTACAAGCTACGTTTATGTTACAAAAGTACACCACTACCGAGTGATACTTCTTTACAGGCGTATACAGCACTCAAAATAGAAAACATTACTTTAATTTTAACTTACGTAAATACTAATAATAATGGGTTGCTCCACAGCTCCACTTTACGAAGCTGACAAAATCGACATTTACTTCCATGTTTTGGTAAGAGAAACATCGTTGCAAGTATGATGCAATTTGTTTTTATGCTGGTTTTGTATTAAAAATTTCCATTCCCAAACAATTTAACAAACTTCTCCCTTAACAATACGTTTAGGACGTAGTTCAATCGCTTAGCTTAAGCCGCGGTTTGGTTTCGATGTGTAAAAAATGTTATTAAAAAGTACTGAGATATTGACGTATTTTATTTTATCCCTGAATTTTGAATATTAAATATTTATTTAATTATTATCAAAACCGGCTTAGTAGGTATAAGGCGGGACGTACAAAGAGTCAGGACAAATCTTTTATTACATTTATCGCACCGCACCCCTACATCAAAATTGTTTCAATTTAAAAATGTCGCTTTTTGAGATAACATTATTATTGGAATTCTGGTTCGAAAACCTATATTGCCTAATAAAACTGTGGTATATGTGGTGCCTCGCCAACCCGTCTGACCAGCGTGGCGAGTGTAGACCAAATTCTCCAGAAAATCCTGTAAGGCTCATCTCCAACAGGACTCTGTGTTCTAGGGGTGTTATAATGATGATTTCACTAACTTCTAATAGATATTTTGAGAATGAATTAAAATCACGAATAATATTTATTTATTTATTATTTAAGGTACACTAACAGGTTACAATTAATACATATCAAGCACAAATTTACAATAATTCATAAGGTCGGAATTGCAACCTAAGGGCAGTATACACGGCATGCTACACATAGCTACTTCGATGATTAGAGTCAACAGTGTTTTTCAGTTTTAAAATTTTAGGTTTCATCCATTTCATCATTATCAATATATTAATACTATATCGAGAATAAATATGTTATTATTAATGTCAATTTATGTTAAAGGTTACATCATAGGTTATATATTACTATAAGTCAATATAAGAATAGTAAAAAGTCACTTTAGGTTAGTTTACAATCAATAACACTTGTCTCTTAAATATACTAACATTTGGGTTGAAAATGTCTAGATTCACAGTATCGCTGGAAAGGTCATTAAATAGTCGACACATACGGATAATAGGGATAACCCTATTATAATATAAGAGCTGTTGATTTTATGGGTACCAATAATAAATGTTCGGTTCTTTTGTCGGGGATTACGCCAAGTACTAAATCTGAGAGAAGACAGCAAAGTAGAGGATTGAAGCAATGAGTGTGTAATTTTGTGCAGGTAAATGAGATCTTGTTGACTGCGACGAATAAACAGCGGGGTGACCTCAAAAGCAGACAATCTGTCACTGTAGGAGACAAATTTTCTTCCAAAGTGATATCGATAGTTTAAGATTCCAAGGCACTTTCTTTGAACACTCTCAATACGTTTAGAGTGCGCTTTGTAGTATGGGGACCATATAACTGAGCCATACTCCAGCAAACTGCGCACTAGGCTAAAAAACAAGCACAATAAAGATTTAGGGTTCTTAAAATCCTTTGTGATCCTGCTTATGAAGCCCAGCTGTCTTAACGCCTTACTGGCTATGTAGTCATAATGATCCTACCTATATTGGTTATTCTTTATTTTATTTTAGTATTATTTTCAGTTAAATTACTTTTGATCTAGGTAATTTAGATGTAACCTAGTAGGGGGGCAAACTGACAGTTATTGCTCACTTACAGTGGTCGTTTTATAACAGACTAATGAAGGGAGGTTATTAGAAAACATGTGTTTCTTCTTTAGCCCTCATTTAAACGCAAATGAACCAACAAACGGTTGTAAAAAGAGAAAGTACAAGTAATCAATGAAATAAAGCAATGTTACATTTCATTGGCAGTCACTGTACACTTGTTATGGCACTCACTGTCTGAAGTGGTCGATATGATATTCCGAATGTGATATTTCGAATTTCATAAACAAACTTTTAGAAAGTTGATATCTTTTTATTCAATAATCGCACAAATAACTAGAAAATGCCCTAGTATTTAAAACCGATCATTACTTATGCATACGGATCAACCGAGGCATGTAATCTATCGTTGTTTGCGCCCAGGAAAGCGGCTAGTTCCCGCAAACAAAAGATTTCTTTGAAAAATGTCTGCGGTGGAATAAGTTTCAGTACGGTACACTAAACTTTGTAGACTCTATTACGATGTAATAGGAACTAATTTGCAAGTAAAATTGTTTAATTTGTTTTGTGTGTGACTGTTTACAAGACATGTATTTACAAGAACTGCCCCTCTAGGCTCTCATGGGCTGTGATATACGTAAAATGTGAGCGTTTTCTCACGGTTGAAATGTCAATAGGTGACATTGCGGACACGTGATCGAGTGAGATATATTCTTCTCTTACCGTAACCACCATTAATTGTATATTTGCATGTGTTTAAAAACAAAAGGACTATTCCATTTTTCTCACGATTTAAGATAAAATAATAATAATTATGGCTATTATTAATTCTATCAGAAAGTGTATTTAAATTTATATTTACACTTTCTGATAGAAAAAATATTATTGTTTATATTTGTTATATAAATCAAATCAAATCAAAACAATTTATTTCCGTATGGTTAGCACGTAACACTTGCATATTGTCAATACATACAAGCCAATAAATAAAAAATAATAATAAAAACAAATAAAAAATATTACCATTGACCATGGCTGGACCGAACCTAACATCAATACAATAATTATAACTAAAACATTGTTGCCATAAACGAGGAATTTGTTTTTACTTACAGCTAGATACTTAATATTAAATTCGTGGCTGTAAAAAGGCCATGTCAGCTAAATACTCGTATAGGGTTAATAATTTTTGGGATGTTAGTTCATTCTGCGCCGGTTTTGGGAAAATCCCTTTGGCGTGTTTAGAGTGCCCGTGAGCTCGTGAGCTTAACTGTATTGTTTGTCTAGTCATAATCTATACGTCGATGTTGCCGACCCTCCCTGGCGAATCATAATAAGTTTGTAATTAAATTTTACTTAGCCTTTGTGTGCGGTGCATTATCAACGTTATTATTTTTCAAGCATCACTAGTAAACTGGGTTTTTTCAACAAATGAGAATGCCCATTTTTCCTAGAGATATGAGCCCAATAAAATGTTCTCGTGCCATATTCAAATTCAAAATCGTTTATTTGCTTTAAATATGGTACATACGGTAATATGGTTAGTAAGTTGGCTCTGCACATTTAGTTATTGTTGTGGCATGCAAAATTTGTTTTTATTTAAAATATTATTCTTATATAGTAAGTCTAGTCATCATTATATAATTAATAATAAATTATAATTACTAATATTAAAATTACATAATGATTTCTTTTTATTTGATAGTTATTATATTGTGTTTTCATAATCTGTAATTAATTTTATTTTACCCTAGCATAACAACATTGTCAAAAAAAAAAATTACGTTAATAATTACATAGGTTCGATCCCGGCGATTTGAAATGCAGCGTTTTATCTATAATAAAGTACCTGGTCTTAATAAAGTACCTAATCGTAGCGCTCTTATTCAATAAATCTTAACCAATTGAGAAAGAGTTCTTCGCGCCATTTTGCGTGGACATGTCAAGTGCAAGTTATTGTTTTGTAAATTAATTTACTGTGGATATTATCGGTCAAAAGTGGTGTTGTTTTGTTTAATAATGTGCTACAATGTGAATAATTATGGAAAACGACAAATTGGACTTTAAATATGTGGCACAAGTTGCAGTTTATTTTTTGCGGTTTTCCCGCGCTTTCAACTCCTATATTTTACCCGACGTGTTTGAGCAGTGGATGGTTCCGCGAGTGACTCAAAAAAAAGCATCAAATTCTGCAGCATCTGGAATTTGATGATGACCTCATTAATTCATGAAAAAGAAAGATATATTACGTCAGACTTGGCTGTATGGGCTAGACCCTTTGCCTTCCCTATTATCATCTCATTCATCATCTATCGGGAGAAGATAACCAAAAAAAAAAAATCTTAACCAATTGACCATTTAATTAAATTATATTTTAATCCTGGGGTAAAAGAGATGTTGTAACTAAATAAAAAAAAACACACTTAATTGTTCTGATTATTGAATTGTATTTAGTTGAGGCACGCTGCAAAAAAGTTGGGGCCTGATATTGGGGCAATCTCTTTTATTTGTGACATTTCTCGAGTCTGACATCGACTAGCTTACCTCTTGATATGATGGACCTATAATGAAGTTAGCTAAATGCGAATCTGCTTCTTTAAAAGCGTGGTTTCTGTTCACCCCGCGTAGTTAAGTATCATGATACTTTACTTTAGTTTTACATTTTATTGTATTTTTATTATTAGAAAGGTAATTTATGTCTTAACCAAATATCGTGTCAAAAAAAAAACAAACTTTAATATTCTTCTATTATTTCCTTTGTCAGCGACAAAATGTCTTTAACACATTGTAAGAAAATATATCATTATTCTGCCAAAGATATAAAAATTATAGATATTCCATAGTTCTAGTTCTCACGGTCAAACACAATATTTATCTATAATAACTTACTGCAGATTTTTTTTGACAATCAATTCCAACAACAACAGTCAATTTTAAATAGGTCGTGAAATGTCAAAAAAGATCGGACAATGTCAGTCCATATGGCAGACACAGAGTCCTAAACCTCCACAGCTTGGACTTAGACTTTCAGAAATTTCTGAAGTCTAGCCGGAGTGGCGGGACGGTTCTTCGAGGCACGGGAACGATGGTGTGGTAAATCTATGACAAATGTACGTCAGAAAAGTGTATTTCTCATTGGTACATGTCGGGGGGTTTGAACCGACCTTTGTAGGATTTTAAGGAAAGCGTTCTAACAACCGAGCTACTACCGCTCTATATTCAGTGAAAATTTGTAAGGCTTCAAGTTTCCTATTGTATTATTGTAAAGGCTGTAAATATTGCAAAAAATAAAAGAATAATAAATATTGGTCACATATTGGTTTATCGGAAAGCCCATTAAATACGCATTTTTTGACGTGACAACGTCTTATAAATTGGTTTGCCGGGTGACACTTCAAGAAACTGCGTTACGCTCCGCTCACGTTATGCGCTCACAATGAGAGCGAGTGAGAGGCACGCGTCCCTTCCACTCGGGCATGGTTAGCCCGCCTAAGAGCGAGAGAGACAGACATAAAAAGTGAAAGACATTGACTTGACATTTTCTAGGCACATTACAGCAGAAACACTTCCTTTCATTTCATATTTCTCCTATCATCGCCCTATCCTCAACAAAATCACTCAGATAGGAACAAGTTAAGTTGTAGTAAACGCTGTTTCATTGTACGCAAATGTATTGCAAGTTATTGTATGTATATTTGTATATAAATACGTATGTATGTGTAAAGGTAAAAATAAAATTTTGTTAATATGAAATTCAGTGCGAGATTCTTTGTATAAATTAATGTTTTAAATATAATTCTTTGTATAAATAAATGTTTTAAATTGTTACTATTATTTCATCCTTCTTCCTACTATACGAATGAATATTCACATTAAAATTATTTTACCACTCAAAGTCGTTGTCACGTAAAACTTTCGCCCGTATACCGACTTTATTTTTCTATTAACGTAATAATAAATACCTATTGAGATTTAAAAAAAAAATATGCGTGTTTCCATTATGTGAGATCCTTGCAAAAGATTCCGATCTCCTTTTTTTTTCACCTTTATTAATGTATTATCCATTTTATAATACTTATCACGGCATGTGAGACCGTGCTTATTCAATAACAGTTACTGATGATCGACGTCAGTCCCTACCAAACTAACTACCGTCCTGCTTTAAAATATTCTTATCACACTTTGCTTAAAGGACTCCCTTGGCCCTAGTCTGTTTTATAAAGCAATCTTTTAACGAACGGATACTTAATGTCAACCGCTATTAAAGTTGATATTCGCATAATAGATACAGTAATAAGCTCATCCTTAACGTTGCCTTTGCTTGTTTTTTTTTCTTCAGCGGTAACTGCAGCATTTGCGACTTAGTAACAGAATACGTTCGTAATAGGTGGGGAATTGAATATTTATCGTCCGTCGGGTGTTTGAGGTAAAAGTAAAGTTAGTGTTGGAGGCAGGGAGATGCCACTTAAAAATATACAGTTCACCAAATCATTGGCAGCACACTGTGAATCTGTGCCGACAGATATTTAATTTAAAAAAAAACATTTGAACAATAACTGTCAGTTAGTTTATAATAGGTATAATCGATGGGGTATCTAAAGTTTTCATATCAATGGTTTAAGGCAATTGTTTCTGATATCAACATCAGTCGATTGAATGTCTATTGTCAGACATTGTAAAGCAACTGACACCGACTTTTGTTCAAAGAAAGTACCGCTTTTCAAATGTTAAAATAATAAACTTACGTCAAAGCAAAAACGCTTGCTATTTTAAATTAAAATGTTTGCTAATAATAATAATGTTTGCTAATAATAATAATGTTTGCTAATAAATAATATAAGTAATCATTATCTTCATAGCCCCTAGATCACTAGACCTCCAATGTTGGAGATGGGCCTTCTAAAAATTTCTGAAGAATTTGGGCTACACTCGCCATTAAAACGGATTGGCGAGGGTGTAATGTTATTTTTTAATGAGAATTTAATGAAGATTCCACAAGTTTGTTTTAGTGGAAACGGAATCGAAGGCTTAACGTGTCTTACGTGGGAACGGTGGTGTTGTAAATCTATAATAAATGTGCGTAGAAAAAGTGTATTTCTCATTGGTACATACCGGGATTCGAACTTACCTTTTTAAGATCCTAAGTTCGCATTCTTACATTACGTTTTTTTTCATATGCTGAACACGACATGTAACATCGCGCCCAACTGCTGGTAAACGGTACGCGAGGTCCAAAAATGGAAGCATCTGACGCCAGCCTCAGATGACCGACATAAGTCCCTACCACATGCCGACCTATTAAGATGCTTATTCACACTTCGTCTGAAGGACTGGCTGGGAGAGCATTCCACATCTTCAGCGTGCGACAGATGTAAGAGTCTCCAAATTTATACGTACGCGTATGTGGATGCATATTTTGGCCTGTGCGTGTGGTTCGGTTGCAGAATAGAGAAGAAGGGATAAGGTCGTGGAGCTCTTTTGACAGCACTTTCATGAAAGCTCACATGGTTTGGTTTTAGCTAACTCGCTAGCGCACTCTCAGAAAACAGCATCATCGAGGGAAGACGTGGACACGATGCGTTACAATGATACAATTTTACGTATTACGTATAATTTTTGTTTATATGCATTATGTTAATATGCATAATGCATATTAGGTAGCTTTGTATGAAAACTAACGAATTCGTGTGTTTCGTGTGTAGCGTGTGCACAAGTGACTGCAACCAGTGGACATTAGCACATATATTTTTATACATAGCAAATTTAAGTCAACCTGTGTAGCTTGTACATGCACAGAATGGAATCATCTTTACTTAAACTAATTAAAAAATCAATTTTGTAATACTACGGTAATAGATGCCCATTTTATGGGGGGTTAGGTTGGTTGTAGTTTTTTTCTCGAATCGGGTGTAGTGAGCCGAACGGTTATCGGAAAACGTTTAGCGGAACATTTTTATTGTGTGCCAAGATTCCACATTATCACGATTGGACTTAGCCATTTTATTTTATCTTTGAAGAAGATTTTATATAAATGGACTCTTAAATATACGACCTTAGCTAGAAGGGTTTATCTACAATACCAACAGGCCCAGCACTTTAGTAACAGTAAAGTAACGTGAAAAATATTTCATCATCATTCATTACAGCCCCTAGAACACAGCGTCCTAGACCTCCACTGCTGGAGATGGGCCTTCCAGAACATATATCTGGAGAATTTGGCCTACACTCGCCACGCTGGCCAGACGGCTTGGCGAGGATATGATGTATTTTTTTTTAATGACAACTTATTAACGATTTCACAAGTTGGTATTAGTGGAACCGGGACCGACGGCTTAACGTGCTCTCCGAGGCACGGGAACGGTGGTGTTGTAAATCTATGACAAATGTACGTAAGAAAAGTGTATTTCTCATTGGCACATGCCGGGTGGGTTTGAACCGACCTTTATAAGATTTAAGGAACGCGTTTTACAACCGAGCCACCACCGAGCCTAAAAAATATTTATTGAACAATAAATATCTAAAATAAAATTACATAGGCGAGCCTAATACCTTTAAGGTATTCTCTAACAGCTAACCTTTAGAGGAACGACAAAAGAAAATATAGGAATCGTAGCTACAAGTGGAGGCACTCGTTCGTACCTACTTGTTCCACTACTGTTGTAAGGCAACCGCACCTTATCATGGCATTTAAAACATGGTAAAAATAAATCAATACATCATATATATTATATATAATTATATATTTTTAAAATAATAGAATTTTAATTTCCTTGGTGCCACTCAAGACTGAACTTTACGTTCTTCTTCCAACTCCACGGTCTCCTTCCCCACACATCACACCGCATTCGTTTCCAAGTCGTTTGCGGTTGCGGTACATTTTTGGTACCAGTTACAGGTGGACATCCGTCAAGCTCCAAATAGAACACTATTTAAGAAACTGGTCTATGCGCACTATTTAAATTCACCATAAGCTTAATACACTCTCTGCTATATTTATTTCTCTCATTATAGTCATCATATAGTAGGTATATTATATTTATGTATATTCGTAGAACGTATGTAAGTACTTAGTTTTATTTGTATGTATTTATGTATGTAAATAAGTAATTATTCATAAGTATATATTGACGACTTATATTTTTTATTAGTTTTGATAGCACCTGCCTTATCTTGTCGTAACTGCTTTAGTTGTCCCTAAGGTTTGACCAGTATAGAATGTCTAGCGGCATTAGGTCCGCCTTTGTACTTTGTGTAATAAAGTTTATAACAAATAAAATAAATAAATAAATGAAAACACGTTAAGCCATTGTAGATTTTGTTTTTATGTAAAATTACAAATAAAATGAGCACCCTAAAATTGCTTGTCGACCTTAAGTGCTTAACTGCCGACAAATCTGTGCCTCGACAATTATTCCTTCAACTTTTCAAATCAACTTCGCGACTTGAGGCGATATACACCAACGAACACAATTAGAGTGACAAAAGTTGTACCAAAATTAAAATTTACACCTACAGATGTAAAAAATGACATGACTGGGCGTGACGGCAATTCGAGTCTGATCTCGAAACGTGTGGATACATACATACACTTTACTGGGTTTATATATTATCTATTTTTTGTTCTCGTTGAAAGTGCCAAATGCCAATTTTTATTTTTAATTCTAGCGTACCAGACCCGATGAATATCACAAATAAATTAAATTATTATTGTGTCCCGACCTGGAATCGAACCCGGGACCTCCCCGTCTAAATTTACGGTCTTAACAGCTAGACTATGGAGGCAGAGTGTAAGGTTTGTAAGCTTGTCAGTCAGGGTTGAAAAGAGCCTCTCTAGACTGTCTGTAGCTGATGACCAAATCTGCTCATGCAGTCTGTCCGTTCTTTGGCCTCACGCAGTCTATTCGAGTTGCTATTTCTGTCAAGCTTATCTTTAGATGGACGCTGCCGTAGCATGTAAAGACTGGCGTCATATTTTTTATATATATCTTGCGATTTATTATTAATAAAAAATGGAATAAAAGAGATGTAAGTAAACAAAAGCCGGTCGACGCTGGAATAATGCAGGGTTTCTGAGTTTGATCTGAGGGTTTATTTTTTTTACTATAAGGACATTGGGCATAACAATCGAAAATAATAAGCGTTTGAAATGTTATTGACTGCCTCAGATACCCATCAATAATAATTTAAATTCAAAATATTTTATTACACAGGACAATGTGTTGGGTATAAGGTGTTGCTAAAAGATTACATGTGTTCATAATGTCGCATGACTTTAATATAAGTAATATATAATTTTACAATAAATAAAGTTTATTGTTTGGGAACTGTGTCAGTCGGTAGTAGCAACAAAGTAAGAAGTATAATAATAATAAATTCTTTATTGTACAAAAAAAAACAAAGCAAGTGCAGGTACATAGGCGAGCTTAATGCCGTAAAATCATTTACCACCATCTAACCTTGGTGACTGAGATATGTAATAAGCGGGTTCAGAAGAAAATAGATAGTTAAAATTATTTTATAATTATTACTATATAAAACACAAATAAATTACATACATATTGTTCTTATACATACAATTATTACAAGAACTTGAGATTTGTGGTAACAAACAAGGACGGCTACACAGACACACTAAAATACAATGTGGGCCTGTTCCAAGGCTGCTGCCTATCACCTGTAGCTTTTAATATAATTATCAATATCCTAATCGACAAACTTAAATCTCGTGAGAAGAAGTGGGGATATAGATTCAAACAAAACAACATCTATACGGAATCCGTCTTAGCTTTTGCAGACGACTTGGCGGTGCTAACAAGAAATCCCAAGCAATGCCAGGGCTTGCTGAAAATAGTGGATGATTTCTGCTCATGGACAAAGGGAATGAGAACGAAACCATCAAAATGCTTCAGCCTATGTCTGGCTAGGCGAAACACTACATTTACGTCTTATGATCCTGGACTGACTATAGCAGGGCAGAGAATAGCTCCGGTAAATGAAACCATGCCCTTTAAATTTCTTGGCAGAAGGATAAATTTTCAGGGAAAAACACCATCCCTAGAAGTAGTTGTAAAACAATTCACTGACGACATGAATAGGGTTACTCAACAGCCTATAAGCAATGTCAAAAAAGCTTGGATATATGACAACTACTTAGCATCTCGCCTCACTTGGCCTTTCCTAGTATATGATTTCAACAAAAGCCTACTATCAAGTCTGGACGCGGACGTCATAAGAACATTGAAGTCTTGGCTTGGATTAGCCCAGGGTGCTGACTCCTCAACATTCTTTAGAGGACGGAGAAACTTCGGAATGGATCTGAAAAGACCATCTGAATTATACAAACATCTACGTATAAGCAAATATCAAATTCTAACCAGCTCCCAGGATAATACAATTTCATCCCTTCCAAGAGACCCTCTGGTCTCAGATATGGAACCGAGACTACTATTCTTCAAGAAATTCATGACAGGTGCCCAGACTGACAAAAGAGGCATTGGCTGGAAGAAAAAAGAAAGTGACAAAGAGGTTATAAAATCCTTCCTCAGGAAAGATGAAGAGCATGAATACAGAGTGCACGCGATGACTCTAGAAGTTCAAAATGACTGGCTAACTTTGGGCGATTTTTGCATCCCTTCAGCCCTAAAGTGGCGCACACTAATGTACGATTGGTCTCCGGCGTTGCTAAAGTTCTACCTAAACGCTTTTCAAATGTCCCTCCCGGACCAGAGTAATCTGGTAAGGTGGGGAAAAGCTACGGAAAAGAACTGTACATTGTGTGGTGCTGCCATAGGAACTGCTAGACACACACTTGTAGGGTGCGTTACTCTCCTAGAAAAGGGCTATTACTCACGCCGACATGACAAAGTCCTAGGTGTTATCCGTGAAGCAGTAAGTCTTTCTATTGCAAGAGCCAGAAAGGGACTGACTACAAATAAAACTTTGACCACATTTGTAAAGGAAGGGCAAAGCACGAAAACTAAATGCAAGCCCACCTCGATCCTTGGCGCCGCATCAGACTGGAAAATTCTCATGGATACATTTGAACACCATTATAGGATCCCAGATGAACTAGCTGTATCAGCCTATAGGCCAGACATCTTAGTGTTTTCTCGGAACTTGAAAAAAGTTATCCTTATTGAACTTACCGTTCCGTGGGAATCAAATATTCCAAAAGACCACAACATGAAGTCGAATAAATATTATGATCTCACAGAAGAAATGATCAGAAACGGGTTCAAGACTCAGCTTTACACAGTGGAAGTTGGTGCAAGAGGAGTTCCAGCAAAATCTTTGCATCACTTACTGAAAGAATTGGGCCTAAGCAGGTCTGCCGTCAATACATTTATGGAACGAGCTTCCAAGACGGCATTAACGGAATCATACAGTATTTGGTTGGGTAGGGAGAGAAGTAGAATGGTGGATGGTGAGCGTATTATCGCGCAATAGAAAAAAAAAGGAGGCCTCCTTTTCTTAAACCAGCCAATTGTCGGTCGCAAGCCCGAGACACCATTCTTCTCATCTCTTACCCACACACGATGGACCCGGCACCCGCACGGTGAATCCATGGAATGCTTAGAAATTTGTCTTCTTCATGAACGTCCTACATAAACAAATAAATATATACTCGTATAAAAAGTTAGTTATGACAACTTATTCGGCTTGTGAATTAAATCTTTAAATATTATAAGAAATGGTAGATTTTAAGAAGTAAGTACGATAAGAAAAAAACGTTTTTTTTCTAAAATTCTACCCTTTTTCGATTCCGATAAATATGTCTGTGAGTGTAATAAATTTAACAAAATAGCTTTAGAAGTTGTCGAGTGTAATTGTCAGAAATGCTCTTAACGACAATTAGCGATTTTCAGTAGAGATCCAAAAGGAAAGAGATAGCCTGTTCGAGAGAGAAATAAACAAGTATTATCGCCATAACGCGCGAGACTCGTGTACACGTTCCAGTACACATGACTGTTAAATAAGAAAAACAATAAATTATTTTATCATCATCATCATCATCAGCCTGTGTCTCTCCCCTGCTGGATATAGGCCTCCCCCAAGGCTCGCCACTTTACACGATCTCTTGCCACCTGCCGCCATCCTCAGGTCATCCGTCCACCTGGCGGGGTATATCACCCACTCTACGTTTTCCGGTACGTGGTAGCCACTCCAGAACCTGTTTACTCCATCGTTTATCGGTTTTGCGACAGACGTGTCCATTGGCACTTCAGCTTGCTAATTTTGAAAGCTATGTCGGTAACTTTGGTTCTTTGACAGATGTCAACGTTTCTGACTTTATCCTTTAGAGAAATCTGAAGCATAGCTTTCTTCATAGCTCGCTGAGCGACCTTGAACTTATGCATCAGACCCACTGTCAGTATCTACGTCTATACTATATGACATTACTGGGAGAACGCACTGGTTTAAAACATTTGTCTTCAAACACAGCGGGGTGAGGGGGAGTGCACAATCGTATTAAAACATATCGTCTAAGATCGATTACGTCTGTCAGAAATGTTAAAAGCTAGACGTAATGCTCAAGTTTTTGATATTTCTGACAGACATAATCGATCTTAGACGATACGTTTTCGGACGATTGTGCACCCCGCTGATATGTTCGATAGGAAGATGTGTCTTAAATTCACGAATGCTACCCATCCCAGCTAAATGCGTCTGTCGGCTTCTTTGCTGAAGTTGGCTATTCCTAATTGGATAGTCTGTCCAAGGTAGTAGGTAGTATTTTTGTACAATTTCGATAGTGGCATTGTGGGAACACAGATTGGTCTCGGTCTGACATGGCCGTTAAACATGATTTTTGTCTTGTCCAATTTCATACCGAGCCCAACCCGCTGGGATGCCACATTTAAGCCGTTAACCAAATTATTTATTCACCCTAAAAACAATACAATGTTATTCTGCCAAACTATAACATATTATAAAATAAAATAAAATATGTTATTTTCTGATTCGCGTCCGCATTTCATTTTTTATATAAATAAATGACACCGTCATCGACTACCTAGTCTAGACGCATTTTAGTTAGGCTTCTAGATATCTATATAATAGATATCTAGATAATATTAATAATTAAAAGGTAAAGAACTACAAAAGGTTAGGTCTTGCCACATATTTAAATAAATAAAATTATAACACCTAATAATATTTTAACAAAACTAAAATATGACGATAAAGCTTAGACTATTTATCTACAGTAATACCAGGCATTAAATATATTTGGATTTGCTCAAACTATACACACTGGAAGTCAGTTTAGGACGATAACTAAGATAGTGTAAAATGACGCAATATTAAAAAACAATAATAATAATAATAAACCTGCGTATAATAATAATAATATTTATCATCATCATCATCAGCCTGTCTCTCTCCACTGCTGAACATAAGCCAAGGCTCGCCACTTCACACGATCTTCTGCCGCCCTCATCCACCCCCCACCAGCGACCTTCCTCAGGTCATCTGTCCATTTGGCAGGTGATCGTCCAACTCTGCGTCTTCCAGTAAGTAGTCTTCACTCCAGAACTCGTCTACTCCATCGGTTCTGCGACAGACGTATCCAGCTCATTGCCACTTTAGCTTGCTAATTTTAAAAGCTATATCGGTAACATTGGTTCTCTTCCGGATGTCAACGGTTTTGACTTTACGCTTTAGAGAAATCCCGAGCATAACCCTCTCCATAGATCGCTGAGCGACCTTGAACTTATGGACCAGACCTACCGTCAGAGTCCACGTTTCTGCACCTTACGAAATTACATGAACACACTTGTTGAAAACTTTTGTCTTTAAACACTGTGGTATGTTTGATAGAAACATGTAACTTAGCTTCCAGAATGCCGCTCATTGCGGCTTCGTTGCTGAAGCTCCTAATGGTCTGTCCAAGGTAGAGGTATTTTCTAAGAGACGTATTTTGTAACTTCGAGAGTGGCGTTTCCCACGCAGATTGGTCTCAGTATATTCGTATAACATTTGCGTTAAAGTAATGAAATATGGCTACTGACGTACATGTAACTAGACATGAAAAACTTATTTTCGGACACGTTAAGCTGACTTAAACAGTGCATCTAGTAAAATTTTTCGTGCAAGTAGTGTTCAAGTATACTGGATTGTGTAAGCTGTTACGATGTAAATTTAGGGTCGAAGTTAAGTGCGTGACCGAAGGGAGTTTGTGGAAAATGACGCAACAACTTTCCAGTAGGTACAGAAATAAGTATATAGGAGATAACTTTGGGGAAGTTTTTTCGCAGTTACGAAATTCGTTTTATTTATTTTTACTATTTTTAAATAATCATTTAACTGCCTCCGTGGTCTAACGTAACCTTGTTTCTGTTGTTTCATAAAATATGACAGATAACTTTCATAGAGTCTTCACAAATCTACTTGTTCCGCAACAGTATGTACGAGTGTGGATGAACAAAAAACTGCTCAAGTTCAAATGTGGACATTCGAAGCCACTCGATGAATTAGCGGATTAAATAGGAAATGGTCCGAAAACGCCAGTTGCTTTACTAAAAAAAAGGTCAATCCAATTTGTCGCACAAAAAGTGCTTTTGCCGTGACGGAATTCCTAAGGGGGTAGCAGGGGTGCGGGGAAAGGGGTTGCATGTAAATTATTGTTCTCATCGGGATTGCGTCAAATACCAAACGCGAACTCACGTAAAAATAGTGAAGATTTTTTTTTTTATTGTATTCATCGATAAAAAAAAATTGGAATGTCGATAATAAATAATAATGCTATTTATTTATTTACGACCACCAAATGGGTATTCATTATAACAACAATGTATAATTATAAAAAAGTTAATACAATAGGGGAAACTGACGCACTTGAATCAGTCAGTGGTAAACTAGCTATCGAGCCATAACGCCACACTTTTGCATTGTTGGAGTTGGTGGGTTTTCTAGGCATTCTGTCTCGCTCTCGTCCTACTGTGATAAATTCTATCTAATTAGTTAACGACATCGGTGATGCAACTTTGCGTGTAGTTGTCTATCGGTTCCGCATTTTGGAGTGAACAATCTATGACATGTGATCTGCCTCTCACCTGATGGTAAGTAGCGCGCGAGGTCCATGTATGTTAGCAACTGGAATCAGACACTCATGACTGACATCAGTCTCTAACACTATGCCGGCTTAACTGAGCATGAAGGCAATTCGAGCCTAATCCCTAAATGTGTGTTTAATCATTATCATCATCATTACAGCCCCTAGAACACAGTGTCCTAGACCTTCACTGTTGGAGATGGGCCTTCCAGAACATATATCTGGAGAATTTGGCCTACACCCGCCACGCTGGCGGCTTGGCGAGGATATGATGTCAATTTCTTATGACAATTTATTAACGATTTCACAGTTGGTATTAGTGAAACCGGGACCGACGGCTTAACGTGCTCTCCGAGGACGGGAACGGTGGTGTTGTAAATCTATGACAAATGTACGTAAGATAAGTGTATTTGTCATTGGTACACGCCGGGTGGGTTTGAACCGACCTTTGTAGGATTTAAGGTACGCGTTCTTACAACCGAGCCACCACCGCGCCAACGTGTATATACAATTTACTATATATTATCGGTACGAACTGTGGATACTTCCCTGCCCCGACAGACTTGGCAAAATACTATCATCAGTCTGCCTTCCAACTATTAAAAAAAAAAATTGAACTGAAACATTTTATCGATATAGGTAACATCACTAGTAGATAGGTCAATATAGTTAATCTCTGACTAGCTTACAGGCATTTTAGTGCACGCGGGAATTCCGGCCTAGTAGTGATAAATTGGTTTATTTTAATCCCAATTTACTTGTTTTTGAATGTTTTAAACTTTGATTTAAATCTAACTAATCAAATATGTGGAATACTTTAATAGCCTAATCGCCAGTTTCCGAACGGATAATGACGTCGGTCGTATTTATTATCGAAACATGTGTTTTGAGTCTATTTATTTATTTATTTTTAAAAAAATCACAGCCTATTATATTAAACATATAAACAAAGTAGCAATAGTGGAACACAAGCCAAAGAGATTTTATATTATTTAGACAATACAATTAAAACAGAAATAAGAGTAAAATATAGTAATTAGGTTTAAATTAATAGTGCAATTGAACCGTGACTAGCAAAAGTAAAAGAAAAACATAATAATAATAATAACAAATAAGTGAAAACCAATAGGTTTAATGATTATTTACCTAAAACAAAATGAATGAATGACAGGCAAGAGCAAATTTTTCTATATATACGAGTATAGCAGTATTCGTATATTAGCAAGCGGAGTGGATTTGCAAATTCAGTTCGGGATAAGAGTTGTCTTGATACTGCCTCCGGTATTTAGTTAGATGTATCAGAAGAACATGGCTAAAACGTTAATATAGAAGAATAAAGTCATTTACAGTAATCTAAACAGGTGAATGAATAAATGATTTTTTTTTATCTAAATTATGTTTTTTTGTGTGTATTTAATGTTCTAGTTTATTCATATCATAGAGTCAATCACGCTGTATGATAGTGTCAGTTCAAAATTAGAAACAGACAAGAAACAGAGGGTCAAAAATATATCTATAAATATGGTCATCTATATCCTATATAATCTGTGTATTTGGCAGCTAAAAGGAATAATTGAGTGGAGGAGCCGTTGCGACAACGGGTGTAACACTACTAATAAAAGTTCGAAAAACGTTTTTATTATTTTTATTATTATTAATAATATCTTACACACTTTAATGCCTGTCGTCATAATAATACGAATGGTATGTGGTGTGAGTATAATCGTCATTGTTTGTAACTTCGTAGTCGATATCATGTGAATATTTCGAGCATCCACAGTTAAAATGCGAAATTCCTTCACCAGAATAAGCCGTAGTAGTACCATTACAACAGGTGAACGGAGTAATACAACCACGCGGAAGATTCTCACCAAATATCGTGCAAATTTTCTTCAAATACCATACTGCAGACACTTCAAACACCGTATTTTTTGGTCCTATTTCTATTACAGGACTTGCGTCAATTTTCAACTGCGTGTATTTAATCGAGGACATGCTGGCTGCGTGTCCATTAGTTAAAACACAATGGCGGAAGGCAGACGGGTTGATTCCTGATTGGCAGAGGCATTGCTCACTTGGATTGCCAGCTGCTTCACATTGAAGGTACTGGGATTGCAGGAAAGTGTTCTGGTGCAACTGTGTTAAAGCACACATTTGGGGAATAGAATACCTGCCGCTACCAAGAAGATAGTAGTCGATAGAGATGTCCCCACCAATGTTATCGATGATCCAGGGAAGTATATTTGTGAAGAACTCCTTGTCTTTGTAGACATCTCCGTAAACAGAAATCACATTACTGCAGTAAACGCTTTTGAAAGCAACAACAATAAAAATAAAATACAAATTCATTTTCAAATTATCGTTGTCAATAGACTTGAGTTCTTTAAGAATAATAATATAATTTGAACAAGTCAGTTTTATACTAAATATTTTATGAAAATATGTTAAAAATTCAAATAACTTTAATAATTTATCATAAAAATAAGTTAATTATCCTCGTGTCACCCGCATTCATTGCGTTCTTTAATAAAAATATTTTTCCAATATATTATTGAATTTTAAATTGAATGGAATATTTTAGTTGTCATGTACGAACTATGCATTTTTCCTATAAGGATTTAATTTTAAATAAAGTAGCTTTAAGCCCAAAGACAAATTGATATAAGCCAACATTAGTCGGGCATTTTTTCGGAGGCTCGTGTGGATGGATTTCTGGCTATAATCCGCAAAAAAGGCAGCGTCGTTACTGCATAGAGTAAGAAGTAGTGACAACGGTATTCTAAAAATAATATCGTCGCGTTTTTTGCAGTTGTAACTGGGAACGTGTAAATCTGTACAGCGTTTGCGTTACCTAATGTTATGGGGGTCGTTTGAGGGGCACGGCTGTGACTTAATGTCACACACAATCTACGAGTAAATGACCAATATTTATTATATTTACATTGTTTTAATTTTTGATTAATGTGTATTTCTACTAACATAGTTATAAGTTATATTGTTACTAACATATTTGGATCGAATCCGAAATAAATTTATTATTATTAGGATTTTAAATTAATTACGAATAAATTTACGGATATATTCCCTCCTTTTCAGCCTATTGTTGGTCGCAAGCATGAGACACCATACTTCTCATCTCTTACCCACACACGATGGACCCGGCACCCGCACAGTGAATCCATGGAATGCTTAGAAATTTCTAAAAGAGGGCTATTACTCGAGCCGACATGATAAAGTCCTTGGTGTTATCCGTGAAGCAGTAAGTCTTTCTATTGCAGGAGCCAAAAAGGGACTACAAAAACTATTTTTTTATTTTATTTATATTTCAATGCAAGCCCACCTCGATCCATGGCGCCGCATTAGACTGAAAAATTCTCATGGAAGCAGCAGTAAAAATATCTAATGTAAAAAGGAATATTTTACTTTTCTTATGCCGCTCAGGTTGAAGGTCCGGATCTACAAGATGTTCATTCGTTCCCGTCTTACTTACGCTGCGCCAGCCTGACATCACCTTCTGGCAAAGACCAATAGGGACAAAATCCAAAGTCAGCAGAACATATCGCCCAGAGTTGTCTCCCGAGCGCCGTGGTTCGTGCGTAATTCCGTCATAGCTCGAGATCTGGAAATGTCTACTATTGAGGAGTTCTATCGGGCTGACAACGGATACTTCAAGCATTTCCAGAATATCGCTCCATCTTGCGCTCGGCCCCCCAACGGGAGACCGCTTCCTAGAGAAGTGCTTCTGGAGGA
This sequence comes from Tinea semifulvella, assembly GCA_910589645.1. NCBI lineage: Eukaryota > Metazoa > Arthropoda > Insecta > Lepidoptera > Tineidae > Tinea > Tinea semifulvella. The sequence goes on along the minus strand of OU342592.1, from coordinate 10,559,262 downwards.
GAGCTGAAGTAGTCGAACCTAGACCCCCTGGGTTCGTGAGCCACACGGGCGCTGTTACACTAGTAACGGCGCCCAGCACCGAAAGTGCATGAATTACCAGCGGGTGGTTACCCGCTGAGATCCTGTCGGGGAAAACGGGGGAATTTCCCCATCCCCAACCCAGGCCCATTCGCCTCATCAGGGCCTGGACGACTCCACTGACTGACTGACTTTTGCTTAGTTTCCATCCTGTACCTATGTTGGTATATGTTGTCTAGTAACTATATATTAAGGAAGATTACTGTGATAGGTTAAAACGTTAACGGTAATCCCTGTTCATGTACTGAAGTCATGTTCGTCGCACGGTCGGAAGACTTGTCGTGTCTAGCGTAGAGATGTACCAACTCGGGTTATGCACGACTCGGATTAACTCGAGTTCATATTCACATAATACCAACTTGTTCGGTACCTAGGTTTAGTTTTTATTTATAATATTTTTTGATAGAGATTTAGAAATTATATATTGGCTGGTAAAATCCTTGTTCCCTACCTTTCCATTGATTTACTAACGTGGCGCCATCTAGTGGTCTAGTTTAAACGCTCTAGAGGCAGTTAGTCGTCATCGATCAGCCCTCGCGTATGGTCATGATTTCTCAATAAAAGTGTCAACGTCTTCCGTGCGTCGGTGATCATCATCAGACGTCCACGACCGCTGGTTTCCGAGTGTGCGCTAGCTAGCCGGCTCAACCCAAAACTATATAAACTTTCGTAAAATAAAGACAATCGAACCCTATGTGAAACAAAACGTGGACTACGTATCTGCTGGATTCGATCTGGAGGCTTCCAGGAGGAAGACAGGTGACAGCCGGACCCACGTGAGTAACCTTTCTTTTCCTTTCCCTAAACTGTCTTCGTCAGCCAGTAGGTATTTTCCCCTACACTACTCGAGTTAGAAGACGAATGATTTGTTAGTAATTACTACTTTGGGAGTGTTTAGAACCTATTAAACTCGAAGTATAGATTAATACTTTTATTGTCAAAGAATATACTTATAGGATTTACCACTTTTGCATCCATGTCGCTCTCACAGTCCCATAATTTCAAACATTTTTCAAGCCTGAGTGACTTTTTACATTTGTAGTCAGCCAACTGCTTCTGTGGTCTAGCGGTTAAGTCCGTGGATTTAGACCTGGAGGTACCGAGTTCGATTCCTGGCCGAGACTCAATAATATTCATTAATTTAAATAAAATCATTAAATTATTATTATTTTTTTTTGTGATATTTCCCGAGTTTGGTACGCTAGAGACATCGCCGAGCTTGCCATTTGTCATCATTGGCCTATAGTAAAGTTGGCTAAATGTGAATCCGCTTCTTTATAAGCGTGGTTTACGAAAGGGATACGGTCGTGATGACACTTTACTTCTAGTCATCCAAGAGTTTTTGTCACCACATTTTTCAATTTAATTTATTTGATACTGCTATATGATCCCACTTTATTGGTCATCGTTTGACTGTCCAGTAGTATTTGTGTGAAGGCAAAAAATACAAACTGACAGAGTGCCCGCAGGGTTACAAATCGTGCTCCGAATATGACGTCATATAACTTAAGTCTATCCCTGGATTTCAAACAGCTTTTCTGGTAAATTTTATCCAAATCGCTTCTGTAGTTTAGGCGTGAAGGCGTGACAAACAGACAGGATTTTCAAAATATTTAAATACAGGTTTGGGAATTATTTAGTTTAGTTGACTGTACTAACTTGATCCTATAGCAGGCGATATATTGCTCCTTCCCATGAAGATGATAGTTTATGAGTTAATGGACCGATTGACGTAGCTTGATGATGTATATCGTTAAGACTATAAATTTACATACCTACTTGTGCTAGTAACTGTCTATATGTCGGTGCATTGTCGAAACTTTGGAGAATATACCAAATTGTACAAATTGTATTTCTCACATTGAGAAATATTTTTAACTAATTGAATAAACCTAAACCATTATTTTCAATCCTTTTTTCTCTTATATTAATTTCCTTAATATGCAGCAGCGTTATCACATTGTTAATTTTATCACACTCTCCTCATCATGTAAGTAGTTTTATTTATGTTATATTTGTATATCTATAGTATGACTTATGTATGTATTAGTATGTAAATTGTTTGTGGTTATTGATATGTATATATTAATATTATAATTATATTACTGTTTTATTTAAATTTCACCTATTTTTTAATTGCACCTACCACATATCCTGTCTAAATGTCCTAAAGGTTTGGCCATCTGAGAATGCCTTTGTACATAGTGCAATAAAGTTTTAAAATAAAGAAATAAAATATTTTATTAGCGGGTATGATTATATTTTTTTCAACTCTTTTTTTAGCATTGCCTGTCTCTGTCTTTTCGAGTAATAAATTTAATTCAATTCGTTTATTTTGCAAGTAGGCATAGGACAAAAAGAGATGTATTCTGCACTTTTACACGTCAATTTTTACAATATTAATATAAAACAATATCTTTTTATACTACATATTGGTGTATCTGGAGCAGTACATGATAACCATCATTTGGGAAGAGAAACAATAGAATATTAAAAATAACAAAATTATAAATACAGAGTAACGCTTAATATTATAGCTGCTGTATATAGGCATTGTCACACTATAAGCTAAGCCAGACACAATTATAAAAATATAAATGTAAATGCCAGTTAAGATAATAGCTGCTATAAGAAATAATAAATAAATAAATAAAATAAATTTATTCGAAGTCAAAAAGTTCAAATTTACATTTTATAAGTAAGTAGGTATAAAACAAATATTTAACGCAGATCATAGAGTGACGTAAACTATCCTCCAGTATTTGTAAAACCCTGCAACCCGAATGAAGAGTACCTGTGTTCCGGGAAGCAGTATTCATTGAGTGCGGAATGAGTATGATTCGATATATGTATTTATACACCTAAAAAACTATGATGGAATAAATATATATAGAATGAACTTTAAGGAATGTTTTTTTTTAAATATTGAATAGATAAAATATAGTTTTTATATAAAATGAATGAAATAAGATACATATAAGTAAGATGAATATATATTAAAAATAGATTAGATAGAAAACTACCTAATTACACGTAGATATATATTGAAACATTCTAATGTTTTTATACAAAAATGTAACACTATTTGTTGACAATGAATCACAATAATTATTGCAAAGTTAAATTACTAAATGCAAATGTAGGTAGATGTTAAAAAAGATAGTTGACGACCAAGTATACCGTGCCCTGATTCACCATAGATCTAAAATATATTTAGAATCTGTCTGTATATAGGCATTGTCATACTATAAGCTAAGACAGAAACAATTATTAAAATAATGTGATAAATTAAATTCTATAAAGTCTACATAATTAAGGTAGCTGAAAAAGGGCAAAGTTAATTAATGGTTTTACCATTTTAATCAAACTAAAGGATAAATGATTAATTTGTTTTTGTAATTTACAACAAAGCGCGAGAGGTGCGGCTGTGGGTTTTCCGCCTTCTCACAATTCCTTTCAAAATTTATTTTGCCTTTGTTATCATTATTATCCAAATACAGAGAACATCAGAAAATATGAGTTTCAAAATTGAAAATTAAAAAAAACAGTACCGTACTTGAACATACATTTACAATAACTTTCAACGTAATTTGTTCATTCATCATTACAGCCCCTAGAACACAGCGTCCTAGACCTCGACTGCTGGAGATGGGCCTTCCAGAACATATATCTGGAGAATTTGGCCTACACTCGCCACACTAGCCAGACGGCTTGGCGAGGATATGATGTCAATTTTTATTGACAATTTATTAACGATTCCACAAGTTTGTATTAGTGGAACCGGTACCGACGGCTTAACGTGCTCTCCGAGGCACGGGAACGGTGGTATTGTAAATCTATGACAAATGTACGTAAGAAAAGTGCATTTCTCATTGGTACATGCCGGGGGGGTTTGAACCGACCTTTGTAGGATATAAGGAACGCGTTCTTACAACCGAGCCACCACCGAACCTTGTTTGGCATTAATAATAATATATTTATTCTCGTATATAGTATTCATATATTGATAATGATGAAATGGATGAAACCTAAAATTTTAAAACTGAAAAACACAGTTGACTCTAATCATCCAAGTAGCTATGTGTAGCATGCCGTGCACACTGCCCTTGGGTTGTTTCCGACCTTATATTTTTTTGTAAATTTGTGCTTGATATGTATTAATTGTAACCTGTTAGTGTACCTTTAATAATAAATAAAATCTTCAGGATATTGTTGGGGCTGCTACGCTACTGTAGTGCGTCGTCAATGTTTGTGCAGGCCCGTACAGATGACTGTCATTTCTTAACAGAGTGAGGACTAGCACTAACAGTATCCTGAAGATGATATCTGTAAGATATGGTTCGCCGTGCATTGGCTGCTTCGTGCAGCTGTCTGCCGGGAGTGAGGTGCACCCTGTCAGTTTGGTGGGGGACGGAGTGATTACTGCACGGTAATATTGGTTTAAATATATATATATATATATATTTAAACCAATATATATATATATAACTGCCTCCGTGGTTTAGCGGTTAAGTCCGTGAATTTAGACTCGGAGGTACCGGGTTCGATTCCTGGTCGGAACACAAAAATATTTATCATTGTAAATGATATTATTTACATAATATTTAATTTATTTGTGATATTTCTCGAGTTTGGTACGCTGGGGACATCGACGAGCTTGCCACTTGTCATAATTGGCCTATAGTAAAGTTGGCTAAATGTAAATCCGCTTATTTATAAGCATGGTTTCTGACTACCCCGAAAGGGAAACGGTCGTGATGATACTTTACTTTACTTTTAATACATGCATATATACATTACCCATACATATTATACGAAAACATCAATATATTTATTCGAAGTTGATACAAAAAAATTAGAATTAATTAGATTAGAAAACTAATTATAAATAAAACTAAACTAAAAATACCTATGAAATTAAAACTATTCTACAAAATAAACTAAGGGCTTACCACCAGGGAGGGTACCTAAAACGCTCGCCGCATTTCCTCGTTGAATTATTATGGACATATTCTGTTTTAGGTAGTTATGGCATTTGGGATCGCCACACTCTTGGAAAATTCGTTTACCCAGCTCTTTTATGAATTTGTGGGTATCAAGAGAATATACCCCCATTGTTTCAACCCCAAATGCCACAAAGTTTTGTTTAATGCTATTGTATTTGATGTGCTTTCTAAATTCGGCTGTATGAGCAGCCGAACTGGCCTTTTTTGATGTAGAGGAAATGTGGCAAGCGGCAAAGGTATCCACACAGGTGGCATCCCAAACAAGACATCTTCCCTCATAATTATTACATGTTATTACATACACTAAATATTATATATCAATAATAAATGATAATGATTTCTCATTTGTACATGCCGGGATTCGATCCGCATCTTTTTGTAATGGAAGGCTTTCTTATAGCTAACTATATCATATATAATTAAGTGCAAAAAAGTTGTTAAAAGACATAACACCGCGTCTTGTCGTCTCCTCCGGTGACAAGAGGGCTGGCTCTTTCTTCGCCCAAAGAATCAGCATTGCAATTCAGCGGGGAAATGTAGCCAGCGTTCTTGCCACCATTCCACGCGGACGGGACTTATATCCCTATCCTTAGTATTAATATTAATTTTATTTTATATTTTGTAAATATTTTTTCGAACAAATTCTTAGAATAATGATACACATGCTGTAAAATTCAACAATTTTTTTACCTGAGAATTCCGAATAATGTTGCGCACGTAATTATAAATATGCAATAAAAGTTAATACTCTGCATACATTTTCAACGAATTACCATAACTCTATAAGCCGGGTATTAAAAATTCCATTTTCAGGCAAAAGTGAACGCATCGTTGAAAAAAAAATGGTAGTCTCATAATCTGATTATATTGTTGACAAATTGCCCATTGTTTTTCATTGGGTTATTGTTTTTACGTTCATTATTCCTATAATAACCCCTAATTGGAATTGTTACAATCGGAACAATTAATTTATTTCCAAATAAAAAATTCTGCTATTGTTCCCACAAATATATTTCTTTTTATTGATAAAAGTATCATGACGACCGTAATTCGTCGATATATCTAGCATATACCATACTCGAGAAATGTCACAAATTAACGTAATAATTTTGTGTGTACCAGAAATCGAACCCAGCACCTCCCTCCGAGTTTCATCGCCCTTAATCGCTAGACCACGGAGGCAATCTTTTAAATATCTAGCTTTTCCTTTTGTTCTTATTATATTTTTCGTCATATATATATATATATATATATATATCATCGCGACCGTATTCCTTCCGGGGTGATCAGATACGAAGCTTTTTTATGGAAGTAGATTTACATTTAGCTAACTTTACTTAAGGCCCATCATGACAAATGGCAAGCTTGTCGATGTCGTACCAAACTCTAGAATTATCGCAAATAAATTATTGTGTCCCGACCATGAATCAAACCTACCTCTTAATTCTAAATCCACACACTTAACCGCTAGCGTTGGCGGAGTAATTTGCGTATTAAATCAAATCATTATATTATTTATAAATAGTTTATTTTTTATTAGGTTTAGTTTTTAGGTGATTAATTTTATTTATTTAATTTAAGTAGTTTATAATTATTATTTTCGTTTATTTTATTTTAGTTATCGCTTTATCCTCCTTGCGTCGTGTTTCCTTATTACTGATGGTCGTGATCTCCCGAAGAATTGGTGTGCGTCTTGATGATAGCACGCCACCCGTTCCTGTCTACGGCGGCATGCACAGCATCATGGACGCTAGTGTTGGTGGAGCGGATTTGGTCGGACCAGCAGCGAACCGGGCTACGGCCTCTCGGTCTCAAAGTTATTTCTTACTTTTATTTATTTAATTTTTAAGTATTTTTTTTTATTTATTGTTTAAGGACAACTTACAGCTAGATACATAAAATATATAAGTATACAGTACATACAATACATATATAACCTATACTTAAAACTAAGAACAATAAACTACAAAACATAGAACAAAAAAAAAACAAAAAAAATAAAAACAATTATACAAAGATACCTAATAAAATCAATAAAATTGAAAATAAAAAATCTGAAATAATAAAAATGAAATAAACTAAACAATAAATTAACAATATATGTAAATATAATAAATATACTATTGATGAGAACAACTGGCGAAACGTTTCGTAAGAATGTCGAATGTCGTTTCGTAAGAATCGTGCTGTCGGAGATAATATAAATGGATCCAAGTCGTTGCAATAATCATTAACATAACTGCATGTCCTGCTTATACTGCTATAAACTATATGTGCGTTTTTGTAAATACTTTCATGTTTATTAGTTTCCATTTTTTAATTTAAATTTTGCGTTTATCTCTTTTAAGTAATTTTCATTCTGAATTTGTAGTAGTCATTATCATTACAGCCCCTAGAACACAGCGTCCTAGACCTCTACTGTTGGAGATGTGCCTTCCAGAACATATATCTTTAGAATTTGGCCTACACTCGTTACGCTGGCTGGGTTGGCGAGGATCTGATGTCAATTCTTAATGACAATTTATTTAAAAAAAAACGGTGTATGACAAATGTACGTAAGAAAAGTGTATTTCCCATTGGTACATGCCGGCTTGCGTTTGAACCGACCTTTGTAGGATTTTAAGAAAAGCGTTCTTACAACCGAGTCACCACCGCGAATTTGTAGTAGACTTATTGCAAGTTATTGCACGCGATTGTTTGATGTATGTTAATTATAGTCTCCAATTATTAATCATTGCGTAGTTTAAATAGTTATGGCTGTGTAGATTGTACTGTGTTGCTTTTTCTATATTATGCAGTTACAAGGTCATCCATATACCTAGCAGTCATCATCATCAACCTGTATCTCTCCACTGCTGGATGTAGGCCTCCCCTAAGGCTCGCCACTTAACGCGATCTTTCGCTACCCTCATCCAACCCCCACCAGCGACCTTCTTTAGGTCATCTGTCCATCTGGCGGGGGGTCGTCCCACTCTGCGTCTTCCCGTACGTGGTCTCCACTCTAGAACCCGTTTGCTCCATCGATCGTCGGTTCTGCGGCAGATGTGTCCGGCCCATTGCGACTTCAGCTTGCTAATTTTAAAAGCTATGTCAGTAACTTTCGTTCTCTGGCGAATATCAACGTTTCGAATTCTATCCATCAGAGATACACCAAGCATAGCTCTCTCCATGGCTCGCTGAGCGACCTTGAATTTATGGACCAGACCCACTGTTAGTGTCCACGTCTCTGCTCCGTACGACATTACCGGGAGGACGCACTGGTTAAAGACCTTAGTCTTTAAACATTGTGGTATAGACGATAAGAGGATGTGCCGGAGTTTCCCGAATGCCGCCCAACCTAGCTGAATGCGTCTGTCGGCTTCTTTGAAGTTGGCTGCTCCTAATTGGATAGTCTGCCCGAGGTATATGTATTTTTGCACAACTTCGAGAGTGTCGTTTCCTATGCAGATTGGCCTCGGCTTGACATGATCATTGAACATGACTTTCGTCTTGTCAAAGTTCATTTCGAGACCAACCCGCTGGGATGCTACGTTTAAGCCGTTCAGCATTCCGCTAAGATCCTTGAGTGAACTGGCCATAATGACTATGTCATCCGCAAATCGGAGGTGTGAGATGAATTCTCCATTGATGTTTATGCCGCAGTAAGTAGTATACCTAGCAGTGCCGAGTGTGAAAGGAAATGAAATGAAATATTTTATTTCCTAAAAAATCACATGGTTACAGATTCGAGTATGGTCTCAGTTTTTTATAGACAACTCACATGTTTCGCCAGTGACGGCATGCAAAATTTTGTACAACTTTTATAAAAATTAAATTACAAATTCAGAAACATTGGCACAGTCTTATAAATCATAAATAATAATTGGTCCAATTGGTTTCAATGTCAAATATAATTCATTAAATAATTATTCTAGATGTCAATTGTATTGAGTAATTAATTGTCAGGTACATAATTTTCTTTTCTATCATTTAAGAAGTCATATACGGAGTAATAACACCGTTTATTTAACCACTTTCGGAGTATTTTTTTAAACTGTCGAATTGGTAGCTGTTTAATATTTTCCGGAATGTGATTGTAGACTTTTATTGCTATGGTATATGAATTATTTTGGTATACTCTACTTTTCGGAATGGTCAGTTAAATCAGCCTATCTACATTCCGTGTAGTAGTAAACTATATCAAAATATTATTTATTAAAAAAAAAAGGCTCGGCGGTGGCCCTTTTGTAAAAACGCTCTCCTTAAAATCCTACAAAGGTCGGTTCAAGCACCCGGCATGTACCAATGGAAAATACACTCTTCTTATACATTTGTCATACACAAGATATATTAAATCGGTCCCGGTTCCACTAATACCGACGTGTGGAATCGTTAATAAATTGTCATAAAAAAAATATATCAGATCCTCGCCAACCCGTCTGGCCAGCGTGGCGAGTGTAGGCCAAATTCTCCAGATATATATTCTGGAAGGCCCATCTCCAACAGTGGAGGTCTAGGACGCTGTGTGCTAAGAGCTGTAATGAATGAATGAAAAATTAAAAATGGCCTACAGCTACAGAATGATTAGGCAAAGTTGCTAGAAGACTCTTAGCATTTCACTATTTAGTGCGTAAACGTTTTGTTTTAATAATAATAAATCAAATTAATTTAATAAACAATAAATCATAAAACGGGACGAGATGCATAGGCTTTTAGTAAATTGCATTAATGATTCGCAGAGCTCAATTTAAAAACGGGGTTGCAAAAGTGCTCCAACAATTTCTCGGATTAAATAGCGGTTATAAATCAAAGGCCACAGTTGCAGACGGCCCAAAAATTAATTGAACCATTTAGGGAGAGCACGTCTTCCTCTTCAAACACTGGATATAAGAACAGTTGGTTGAACTAAGTAATTTTATTAATATGTTTTAACTAGTTTGTAACTTTAACCGTATAGTCCAACAGACAAAGCTTGTCTCAAGGAGCAAATTTTTAATTATTTCTCTTTATTTTTAGATACTGATAGCGACTCCTGCAGCCCTGTAGTGTTTGTAAGTGAAAGAGAAGGAAGCATTATGTCATCTCTAGCGCACGTGCGGTCGTAAAACAGGCAGTCACCTGTGAGCGACGGGAGAGTGGGCACGCGCGTCTAAGAGCCGATAAATATATTAAAAGACAAACAAGCCCTATTCTGTTCCTTAGTCGCAATAATATTATTAAGTATTTAGAATGTAAACTGACACGGCCTCTTTACAGCCACGATCTTATTTAAGTATTTATTTATTAAAAACTTTATTGTTTAATACAAAAGGCGTATGTAATGCCGCTTGGCATTCTCTTACCATCAACCTTCGGGACAAGAAATCGAAGTTTAGGCATGGTAAAAAAAAAAAAACAAAAAAAAAAAAAAATAAATTAAATCACCTATTAGTACTAGTTAAATTAAATAAATATGCGATAAACATAATAATAATAATAATACTAAGTGGTTTCTAAGTTAGTTAGTTTTACTTGCTTGTAGCAATAATGTTGTGCATAGCATATTTTAAATTAAAATATATATATATATGTATATAAAAAAATAGTTTGTAGTCTATTTGTGGTAACTTTTAATTGACCTTTTATGTTTCCATTTTTTTTGTCTTTATGTGTTTATTAGTCGTTAGTTATCCTGTAATAAATAAATAAATAAATACATAAATATGGATTATAGCCTGTTTACGGTCCAACCATTATTACCACTTTGATTAGTACATATTTTTTGATAATTGTATTGATTTAATTAGTTCTGACTGTATCCAAGTTGTTTTGAGAGAATCAATGAAAATAAATTATTTTGATTTTGATTTAGAGTTAGATTGTCAAAATAGTGAATTCTGTTATTTACTACCACTTTTAGCCCGAGTTTTTCCGATCATAGCCGACCTTACGTCAAAATAGCGTTATCCACAATTTCAAAGTTCACCCATGGGGTTGCAACTTCAAAATCATTGGGAAAACGTGAATTAAATACTTAAATTGTCCGCCGCGAATTAATATTAAAGTTGACAACATTTATGTTAATTAAACTAAAATTATATATTTACATTAAACATAGTCTTATAACACACATAAGGTTATAAATAAAAAATATGGCAAATACTAAAAGAAATATATAATAATTTATTTTTAAAAGAACGCATCGTAACGTTATTTTGCTGTCATCTGTAGTGGAAACCTTTATACAAGAATACCAATTTTAATAGCGTTTTACACTGACAGTTATTTAAGGGATTCCTATATATAACGTTGGCGCTTAAGTAATAGAATAGGTCTACTGTTTGTCTAGGAATAGTACAGTGACGAAGCGCTTAAACGGGTCAATTATACGCAGAGGGCCTACAATGCTCTTCGAGTACAATATAATAACGCCTTCAGGATGATGATGGGGCTCCCTCGTTGGTGCAGTGCATCAGCGATGTTTGCGTACGCACACACAGATGATTTCTACTCAGTATTGACCGCCTCCGTGGTCTAGTGGTAACAAACGTTGCCGTGAACTCGGGAGGTCGTGGGTTCGATTCCCACCGGGGGCAAGTTGTACATTTGTCTCGGTCTGGGTGTTTATATGTATAATATGTATATATTTACAAAAAAAAAAAAGTATAATATGTAGTTTATCAACCATCTAGTGTCCGTAACACAAGCCTCGTAGCTTACCACGGAAATTAGATAGCGCTGTGTGACCTGTTATGAAATATTTATTATTATTATTGCGGAAACGAGTCGCGTCGTTGATGCACAGAGTACGAGGGAGCGGCAACATCATACTCATACGTATGTGCCCAGTGCCTCAGGAGGGCAAGGCAAATATAAAAAGTAAATATCCTCTTTTTTACTAATATAGAATAAGGAGGAAACACTATGTTACTGACCCCTATGGATACTATTCCGAAATAAACGCATTTTATTTTATTTATTTATTTAAAGGCGTAGACAGAAGAAGCGTGTCTAGTAGCGAGTGGTAGCTTATTCCACGGGCGGACTGCAGACACAGTATACGCATTTGAATATCTACTAGAGGAGTATGGGATTTTAAGTTTGTTTTTGGATTCTAAATATAGAACATTTATTTTTGTTACCTAAATTGTTTTTTTTTTCTTTCTATATCTATAATAAATACCCGATTCCTCAAATTATATTTCTCTTCTTTAAAGTAAGAGGTAGGCCTCCTTTGATGCTCTGAACAATATTAGCAAAGGAATCTACGCGAGGGTGTCGCAGCGTAGATGCAGCTGGTTCAACTGAAAATTTCTGCAAAACTGCCACCAAGCCAGCTATTGACTGCATCAACCCAAGACGCTCTCCTGAAAATAATTAAACGTATAATCCATTATATGTAACAAAATATATATCTCATATGTTTTAGCTTTCCTCCTCTAGCTTTCCTCGCCAACCCGTCTGGCCAGCGTGGCGAGTGTAGGCCAAATTCTTCAGATATATGTTCTGGAAGGCCCATCTCCTACAGTGGAGGTCTAAGGACGCTGTGTTCTAGGGGCTGGAATGATGAAAAAATGATGATGTTTTAGCTTATAGTATGACAATTCCTCTTTACAGCAGCTATAATTTTCGGCGTTATTTTGTATGTAGAATTTTGTAATTTTATTGCTTCTCTTCCTAAATGATGGTCATCATGTACTGCTCCAGATACACCAGTATTGTAAAAATTTGACGTGTAAAAGTGCAAAATACATCTCTTTTTGTCCTATGCCTAATAGGGTGAAAAAATAAAAATCTAATAGAATTCGTATAACATTTAAGATTTTAAAGGCGAAGTCAAAATAAAAATATGATAAGCTGTTAGCAAAAAACTTAGCACATTCATTAACCTGTTAATGTTTTATCTGACTAAAAAATAAATTTGTAACGATAACACAGCTATAACAGATATTCAAATTGACACAAGTACGAAGTTACATAACAACAACAACAACAAAAATAGTGTGCAATTATAGTTCCTTGAGGATTTTACATACTCGTATTATAAATTCAAGCGAATTGGACTAGTATTTGAAAACTTAGGAAATTGCTAGGTTAATAACACCATCCAAAAATAAATAATAATAGAATGGTAAGCTTACCTATACATGCACGAGGCCCTTCACCAAAAGGAAGATAAGTATACTTCTTAATATTCTCAATATTTTCTGGAGAAAACCTCTCCGGTATAAACTGTTCAGGCTTTTCAAAATACAACTCATCCTTGTGTATTCCTTGTACTGGAATTAATACAGTTACACCTTCATCTATCGTTATGTTCGAATCAGGAATAACATATTTTCTAGCACATTCTCTAATAAGATATCCTAGTGATGGAAATAATCTCATAGCTTCTTTGAAAACCATTTCCAAATATTTCATTTCCTTTACAGCATCATAACAAAGTTTGTTATTAAATTTTGCCAAAACAATGTCTATTTCTTCTTGAACCTTCTTTTGTACTTCAGGGTGGAAAGCCAACTGATGAAGAGTAAAACTACTTGCTGATGATGACGTTTCAAACCCCGCCGCAAAAAATACAAAAACCTGAGCTGCTATTAAAACATCATCCAATTCCAAATTCACAATCTTAGGGGTTCCGTCAGAATTAACTTGTTCTATAGAGTTTCCAACTATTTCACCTTTTTGCTTTAGTTCTAAAAGTAAATCTATAAAATCGTTTCTTCCCGAAGGAGTGTAATTTCTTTGTTTTATTATACTGGTTACTAAATTGATAACATCGTCCTCAGTACTTTGAGGAACAAATTTCCAATGTTTAAATGTTTCTGGAAATAGTTCTTTTAAGACAGCGACTACAACGTCTCTGGCTGTAACTGTAAATATTTTTACTCCAAGTTTTCGAAAGTTTGAGTTTTCATCGTTAAGTGCTTCACCTTGAATTCCAAATCCACAAGCTCCAATAAAGTCAGTCGTATATCTTGCCATTAGATCTCTGACATCAGTAACTTTACCTGAAGCAGCCGCTTCTTCAGCTATACCTTGGAGTCTTTCAGCTCTTTCAACAATTAAAGGAAACATGGCTTTAAGTTTTCCTGTAGTGAATGCTGGTGTCATTCTCTGTCGCAAAAGCTTCCAAGTGTCTCCATCAGCAAAGAACAGATTTCTAAGCATCGGTTCTATCACAGTTTTGTGTGGATTGAGACCTCTTGGATAGAAGTGATGGAAATCAGCTACTAGTATTCTTTTAATCAATTCAGGATCACGTACTATTACTTCGGGTACATTACATCTGAAACTACCAACAATTTTTTCGCCGGGATATTTAAAATACCTGTCCGTGGCATATTCGACTATGCTCTTTTTCCCCAAAAAATTGTCTAAATTAGTCCCAACGAAAGGTAATGGTTTGATATATTTCACTCCACGTTTGGCCCAGTAATCGTGGTTTCTAGTACCAAATATATACAGCGCAATTATTGATATTAAAAATAAAATGAGTAATATAATAAACATATTGGCGAAGCACTCTAACTAATAGGAAACTCTTTAAAACTGATAGTTCTCTTGTTAATTATGTGATAACATTATTGATAAATTAATGTTAATGTTTTGTCTGTACTGATTAATTTGATAATAATGTGTTTACGATTAATTATTACGAGTAGCTACATTTATTATGTTACGTATTTAAAAATCAATAGTTGTTAAGTATTGTTTTACTTAATTAGTACTTTTCTGTAAGTTATGTATTGCCTTCAACTCACACAAGGATTTGGACGCAAAACAATGATATATATATTCTAGACTTTTTTTGGCTTTGCTATACCTATGAAAACATCGACAAAAATATGCGCTTCAACTTTGTAGTCACGAGCGTTTAGGAGACTCACCCGTCACGCTGAGGATATGGAATGCTTTCCCAGCCTGTGTGTTTACTTATTCTACTTATAAACTCGAGGACTTTAATTAAACTGTCTCCGTGGTCCAGCAAGTTCGATTCCTGGTGGGCGATTATTTGGCGAGCTTGCTACTTGTCTTGATGAGCCTATAGTAAAGTTGGCTACATATGAATCCGCTTCTTTAAAGCGTGATTTTTCACCATCCCGAGAGGACAGACAGATATAGAGAATACTAAAATATATTTGATTTATTTGTGACAATTTAATTCTTCATTTATCAGATGATAAAAAAGCAAATTCTGTGTAGTAAATCTTAATTTAGTGTTTTGGAACAATCTCATCTGTTTGTTAATTGTTCTTTGCATCTGCACACGATTCGGCGGTTACGCGATCTCGTTTAGCTAAGTGCTCGGAAAACTTTGATGTAATTTATTTATATTGAGGCTTCTTTAAAACTTTTGGCGGGAAATTGTTATAACTATCCTTAATGGTGCGACGTATGAGTCGCTAATGGTTTTTTGTTGTCATAATGTGTTTTGTTTATTTATTCACAGCTTTATCTTACAAGCTCTATTTAGGCTCTAGAAGTTTGACACGATTCTGTAGGTACGTGTAATATAGTAAAAACTAAAGATTCATTCCGAACGTATAAGAAATCACGCTTTTGTAAGGAGCTTGCCTTCACATATAGCCAACACACTTCACATAGGGCTATTTATTACAAAAAAACACAGCTCATTACATAAATAAATACAAATAAATATATTATAAGTAACACATTGGCCATATACGAGTATGTCTTTACTTTATACTTTATTGGTGGAAATGAAACTAAACTAAAATAGAAGTCAAACTAAACTAAGCAAGTCGCAAAGAATACAACCAAAACATAAGTCAATATTTATAATAATAATATGCGTGTAGACAACAATAAAGTCACTCGTAAGAGGATAAAATAAAGTAAAGAATTATGGATGCGCGAGTATGTTAGTGTACCTATGTGTTCTGTAACTGTGTACGTGTTTGTGTGTGATGTAAGTGTGATTATACTTAAATATTTGGCGTATTTATCTTATCTTATGTATTACAACCTGTTTGGCATTTAATAAATTGTATATTATTGTGTATTATTTTATTATATAATATTTAATATATCAATTAACCACCTTTCTAACTGTACTTTACAGCAGATTTCAGTTTAGTAATTATTATTATTACTATTTTACTTATTTCTAATTTTATTGTGGCCACCTTGTATTACGTTACTTAGGAGCAAACGTTATTAGTGGATTTCGTTATTTATATCAGAGGTTACATCATAATTACAAAATATTATTCAATTCTCAACTCTATAAGCGCTCGATCTTGACAGCGGCCGTGCAAATTTCAACTTTAATAGCGTCATATATATAGTTAACGGATTTTAGTTGAAATTTTTGCTTAAAGTGCCCTAGTTGCGGAAATTAATTAATAACTTTAAAACTAAAAGTGATAATTACACTTTTAGCATATTGTTAGAAAGGGCATAGACTGAGGATGTTTTAAAAAAATCAGAAGAACTGGAACCCTGTTAGTTTTTTTTTAAACCCTATAGAAAGTTGCCCTTAAAATTATTTCTTTACCTTACTACGGTTCTTCAGGCCCCATAACTTTTCTTCTTCACAATTTTCTGGTGTAAAATATTTTTGTGCAGGACCCTAAGACTCTAACGATTAAAACAAGACCATTAGTATACCGGTCCCATGGATAGATTTTGAGCTACAGGTAGTTTTAGTAAAAAATCACATAAAGTGAAATAAAAAATAAAAATAAATTAAAAAAAAACCTTGAGGCCAAGGTCAATTAATTGGGCGGGGGTAGGTAGCAGACTATCCCTAGTTTCTACCCTAGGCGTATGTACAGCTCCCTTCCAAACACCCTGTATAACGTTTGCGCTTAAATCACAGAATAGGGCTGCTGAGCGTTCTACAGGTTATTACGGTAAGTTTTCACCACCTTATCTCTTCTTCTCTATTCCGCAACCGAACCACATGCACAGGCCAAAATATACACCCCCATATCGTATCCACTATCCCTACGCGGACATATAAATTTGGAGACTCTCACATCTGTTGCACATTGCAAAAGTGGAATGCTCTCCCAGCTGGTGTGTTTCCCCGTTACTATAACCTTCCCTCAAAGTAATTGTGAAAAAGCATCACAATATACTGGGTGACTTTGTATGGTCTTACGTTAGGCTAGTTTGTGATTCTATGGATAGAAACAAACAAATTTTCGTAAGAAACCATTATATCAAAATACGGATGTATTCTGTACAATGTCTTTTAAATAAACTTAAAAAATAATAATAATGAAGAGCCGTTGTGGAAACGTCTTTGAATACAGGTGTAAGTATTTTCGTAAATCTATAACTACATATTTTCCTAAATAATTAAAACATAATAATGTAAAGAATAGAAAATGTTATCCCCAAATTTCTAAAACGTGTAAAAAGCTACTAAACTGTAATCAGGGCGTAGATATGTGTCACGTATCATGTCCCGAATAAGCTATTGAATTTCAATAATGATATAAAATATCCATTTACTTCCCAAATTGCATCCGATCACGTTTTTAATATATTCTTGATCGAGGGAAATATCGTAATTGTATATTTTGATTAAACCTATCTCAGCAGCGAACAAGTGTTATACTTCTTAAAGCGCAAACGTTGATTGTCAAAATAGTTGAATCCTTTATTTACTATTAGTTTTAGCGCGAATTTTCATTAATATTATAAGAATATCAACTGTAATAGTGTTCGTTAGCCAACATTGTGTCTCCTAAGAAATGTCTAGAGCAAGCTTTGCGAAACTTTCCAATTTGCAACAGTGCGTAAATTTGAATTAAAGGATAGTTTTTTACAAACTCGGTATTCCTCTGACAGATAAAGTCCGAAACGTTGATATGACTGGGTGCTGCTTGTACTTGTACTACTCCCGGGCATCAGCATGACCTGCCACGCAGATGATAAATATTGCCCGGGAGGACGACTATAACGAGTCTGCGCTACCGGCGACGCGACGGTTGGTACAACAACTCGGTCGGATACGGATCCTGGGCCTTCCGGTGCCGGCATTACCGTAGACGACGACCGCATTTAGGTCGGGTTCTCTATGAATTATCTGGGACTCGTCCTCGATGGACGCTGTAACTTCCGCGCGCACTTTGCGCAGTTGGTCCCCAATGTCCGCGGACTAAATGTGGAATGGGGCTGGCTGTATCTGGAAGTTGTCAAGTCAAAGGCCCTCTTCGGGGCTGCGATTTGGGTCTGCACCCTTGGCGCGTCATAATGCCGATCTGTTGCGTCGCCCGCAGCGGATTATGGCCGTCAGGGCGGTAGAGGATACCATACGTTCCATAATACGGCTTTATTAGGTTCTATATTTACATATATTGTAAATTTATTGTTTAGTTTATTTCATTTTTATTATTTTCCATTTTATTGTTTTTATTAGGTACCTATCTATGTATAATTGTTTTTAATTATTTTTTTTAGTTTTTTTTTGTTCTATGTTATGTAGTTTATTGTTCTTAGTTTTAAGTTTAGGTTAATTTTACTTCAGGTTTCGTGTTGTTTTTGCAGCGAGCACCAACTAATTATGTAATTTTACCTATCGGTGGCAACTTGTCAATAGCCATACCCTACCCGTATGAACTGTATATATCTATTTTATGTATCTAGCTGTAAGTTGTCCTTAAACATTAAATAAAAAAATAACATAAAAAAATAATACGGCTTTCTTGTTGGCGGCGTCCCCTTCGTAGGACCGCGAGGTGGTGGTCTGGGCTGACGCCTATCACCGACGCACTAGAGGCGCACAGAACGAGAGCCGATGGCCGTGTAGTGACAACGACGAGGACACTGCGCAATACATCAGTACTGGGCAAATTCTACTACCGTTTTATTCTATTGTTAACCCAATGTTTTCTATATAGTAAACAAATGGCAGTAAATTCGTAAATATGAGTGTAGTAGCAGCCGATATTTAATGCCATACTTTAGTTTGTCATCAAGTCATTATGTGGCGCGCGGAAAATTTATTACCCGCAGTACCTATGTTCATTAACATCGTAGTTTTAAAAGGGTTTAATTACTTTTAACTTAATAGACTGATAGCGTGGGTGTATAGCCCCGGATGTGCACCTAGGGATTAAAATCTGAAATTCAGACAGACAAACACTGGGGGTGTCCAGGCCCGGGTGACTAATAGGCCTGAGTTGGGGTTAGGGACATTCTCCCATTTTCTTCGGCAGGATCTCAGTGGGCAACCAGCCTACGGTAATTCATGTACTTTTGGTGCTGGGCGCCGTGACACCAATATATTTATTTATTTATTATTATTAGGTACACACAACAGAAATTAGTACAAAATATTTTTTAAATTTCAAATCTTTACAATACAGTCTCAATACCATATCCAAAAGCATGTGCACACAGCATGTAATTATGAAACATTTACATATATTTAAAATTAAAAATAACAATACAGTGAGTAGTTCATAAATATTAATTCAGTTTGCTCGCCGTCCACAGTAAATTACTCCTTGCCAAAGGCCAGAAACAATCCACTATAGAGCACAAGTTCATTTTATAAAATAAATCAGGAGCATCTCCCTGTTAACATAAATCATTGTATTGCCTACACATTCGAGTGACTATAGGTTCGACTATTTCAGCTCTCAAGGACTTTTCTATAGAATAGGTAGGTA
Organism: Tinea semifulvella; assembly: GCA_910589645.1. Lineage (NCBI taxonomy): Eukaryota > Metazoa > Arthropoda > Insecta > Lepidoptera > Tineidae > Tinea > Tinea semifulvella. The sequence continues at coordinate 10,539,569 of OU342592.1, read as the reverse complement.
GGTAGCAAGACGAAGCGATATTCTGGAGATGCTTGATTTCTAGTACGGCCGGACGCGGCAACATTACGACCCTTAAAAGTACCATCATCCAGGTAAGGATTAGCGGGTGGTTAAAAATCACTTTTTTTTAAAGGAGCGAGTTAACATTTACTTTACTTTAGGCCCAATATAAGTGGCAAGCTCGTCGATGTCTCTAGTTCTTACGCGGCGAACGAGTGCCTTCACTCCGTAGCCACGACTCAGACTTAGCTGTAAAGGCACACAGGGCCAACAGTAAGATAGAGACGGTTTATAGGATTTTAGTCCGTAGGCGCCCTGGGGCTTCACTAGGAAGCTTCACGGATGAGTCGGGCATGCGACCCCCACCCGCGTTGGCCCTTCAGGCAGGGGGCGTATCATTGATGATTTATTGATTCACCGTCTATATAAAAAAAAAAGATGTCTAGCGTACCAGACTCGATAAATGTCACATATAAATGCTATTTTGTCTTTTGGACCAGCAGTTGAACTCAGAACTTTCGTTTCCATCAGACAGCGTTTGAATCTAAGGCCTTACCTATACCGCTACATCATAGAAGACAAATATTTTTTTTAGAAAATACTTATTTATTTTATTTATTAAAACTGTATTGCACATTACAAGGGGCGGACTTAATGTCACTAGACATTCTCTGACAGCCAACCTTAGGGACACTGTAGAACATTAAAGACGTAAGGTAGGTGCAATTAGAGGAATAGGATTACGTAATAAATATGCAAAATTATCTAAACTACAATAATAAATACTATAATAAACTAAATACTATAAATAAGCGGATTCACATTTAGCCAACTTTACTATAGGCCAATCATGACAAGTGGCAAGCTCGTCGATGTCTCCAGCGTACCAAACTCGAGAAATATCACAAATAAATTAAATAATAATTAAATGTATTTATTTACATTAATAAATATTTTTGTGTCCCGACCGGGAATCGAACCCGGTACCTCCGAGTCTTAACCACGGACTTAACGCTAGACCACGGAGGCAGTATATATTATAAAATTTCAATAACCCTGCAGAAGATGTAGATAGGTAGGCACTTTAAGTTAACATATTAAAACTAGTCAATACAAATATGAACCTATAATAAATAAATAAATAAATCCTGTAATAAATAAATAAAAAAATATATAAAACAATACTAGCCTTTTAATTATTGGAAATTATAACTAACAAGCTACGAGGGGCGTTCAAAATATTCTCGGTATGTGGATAAAAACAAACAAGTACGAAAAGTTTGATATTTTTATTTTTCAATATACTCCCCCCCTATGTTCATACACTTATAAGATCGATCAATTATTTTTTTTAATCCCTCATAAAAATATTTTTTATCTTTGGTGTAAAAATGCTCCTCCACGGCCGTCTTCAACGCTTCATCGTCAGAAAATTTATTTCCACGCAGATCCTTTTTAAGATTGGGAAACAAAAAGAAGTCGCTTGGGGCTAAGTCCGGACTATAGGGTGGATGAGTAACAGTTTCAAACCCACATTCAACAATAGCTGCCTTGGCAATATGAGCAGTATGGACAGGGGCGTTGTCATGCAGAAGCAGAACACCTTTGGTTAACTTTCCTCGCCTCTTTTCTTTGATCGCATCTCTTAATTGACGTATAACGTTAGCGTAGTACTGCCCTGTGATATTTACACCTTTTTCTTTATAATCGATAAGCAAAACTCCTTCACAATCCCAAAATATTGTGGCCATGACCTTGCCAGCTGACGGGATTACCTTGAACTTCTTGGGATGAGCTGAACCCTTAATGTGCCACTGCATGGACTCCTGTTTGCTCTCTGGGTCATAATGATGAACCCAGGTTTCATCTCCAGTAACTATTTTTTGCAGCACCTCATCGGGATTTTCACCACACAGGTCGATAAAATCTGAACAGCAAGCCACACGCATATCCTTTTGAAGAAGCGTCAGCATTCGCGGAACCCATCTTGCACTTACTTTTGACATATTAAGATGGTCATGTATAATGTCATGTACGGTACCAATAGAGAGATTGGTTACTTGAGCTATAGATTTTACCTTCACTCGGCCGTCTTCCAATATAAGTTTTTCCACTTTATCAATATTTTCTTGTGAGGTAGCCACTACAGGCCGGCCAGGTCTAGGGTCATCTTCAATACTCTCCCTTCCACGCTTAAATTCGCTTGACCATTTTTGAATAGTAGATAAAGAAGGAGCAGACTCACGGTAAACACAATCCATTTCCTCTTTTATGGTTTTTTGATTTTTACCCTGTTTTGTCAAGAATTTTATGACGGATCGGTGCTCTAATTTCGTTAAAATTGTTAATTCGCTCATGGTGTTCATGTTTGTTCGGCAATTGCAGAAAAACAAAAGAACATCTCGGTTCCAATTTTACTTTTTTTTAATGTCAATGGATGAATCTTAGCGGCCAGTAACAAATATATATATAAAAGAGGTTGTAACGTATCAATACCGAGAATATTTTGAACGCCCCTCGTAGCTTGCACCCTTATTTATTCATTACGGAGTACTTTGATAAATAAGAATATACATGAAACAAAATATTATTTACAAGTTTTTATACTATTAAAATTAGAATAATTTATGGATTTAAATAAATAAACATAAAATGTGTACAAACAAATACAAACTTTGAAGTCAAAGAAAATATAATTTCACGTAAAAAATACCTACAGGCTTTATAATAATAATAATAAATTATTTATTTCATAATTAATTCCATAATTATTAGTAACTTGGAACTATGTTAGTAGGTATACACATGAAATAAAAAGTTAAAAACAAACAGCAAAAATAATAACAAAACGTACCTACTTAATTTAATTTATATATAAATTCATAAATATTTGTAGCGATTTCTGTACACATTTAATTTACACATTTAACGTTAATAATTATTTTAATATTGTTTTAATAGTTCTACTCCAGCTAGTGGAAGACTAAGCAGCAAAGTGGTCAAATGAGTAAGGTGATTAACAGCAGACCCTTATATTCTATCTTCAACAGTTCTGTTAAACGAAATTATATATCTGGGCAGTGTTTTCACTGCGGATGGGAAGTATGATAGGGATGTTGAAAGAAGAGTGAACGCGGGAAATAGTGTTAACGGTGCGCTGGGGTCATTGATCGCCAGTCGAAATGTCAGGGACAAAGCTCGGCTCGCCATACACAATGCCATGTTGGTGCCTACACTTATGTATGGAAGCGAAACGTGGATATGTCAGAATATGCATGAGAGTAGAGTTAATGCAGTAGAAATGAGGTCGTTGCGTCGGATATGCGGCGTAACTTTAACGGACCGCATACGTAATGATGAAATACGCAAAAAGGTAGGTATGAAAGAAAGCATAGAGACAAAAATAAGGAAAGGCATGCTCCGATGGTTCGGGCATGTTGAAAGGATGAGATAGATTGACGAACCAGATACATAATGCGAAAGTTGTGGGTAAAAGAGGCCCTGGCAGACCAAGACTCACCTATCACGATCAGATAAATAAAACAATAGCTGAAGGTGCATTAAAAAGCCATCGAAAAAAAAGGGGATGTATGAAGAGGTTGATGAATGTTGAAGAAGCGAAAGAGGTACGAGTATGTCGTGATCGTGACAAGTGGCGCTCAATTGTCTCTGCCTACCCCGCAAGGGATTTGGCGTGAAGATACATATGTACTCGTATGTATGTAACAGTTCTGACGCAGCGCTGATTTATTTTTATCTAAGTAAAAAATACCATTATAATACTTAATCTCAATATATCTTGTATATATAATGAGTGCAGTAATGAGTCCCAAGTCATCTTCCGAGGGTGCCTTATCGACAGACCATATAGAGAGTGATTGATGAACACCGAGCCAATATACCCTAGACAGATTTATACGGACTAGACCTATAATAAAATACTTTTTTTCTTAGTCGCTACACTCTTGGCAGAGTAGTCGTTGCTTATTTCGTAAAGTTCGTAGCTTATTTACACGACTCTGCTCCGACTACCGCATTTAAAATGGAGGTAAACGCTCGTTCACCACGCACCGATAGCTAGCAGACAGCTCGCTGTCCACGCGTTGAAAGCGCAGACAATTCGCTGCCCAGGCACCGATAGCTAACAGACAACTAGCTGTTAAGCCGTGAGCTATCACCCCGGAAGACACTTATGTGATCAGACTCCCACGTTTGAAGCGAGCAGTCTGCGTGCCCACAGCGTGCGAGCGGTCTTCTCGAACCGTGTGGTGCGCTTGCGGTACGCGATACGTCAACTAGAGAGTGGCACGATTATTAACGCGGCGAACGAGTGTGTCACCCCTTAGCCACGACACAGACTGTAAATGCACACAGGGCTAACAGTAAAAGAGAGACGGTTTATAGGGTTTTAGTCCGTAGGAGCCTGAGGTCTCCTGATGAGGCCCCACGGTGAGTCGGGCATGCGACCACTCGCGGTGGCCCTTCAGGCTGGTGTCTAATAAATAATGTTTTTGCGAATTTTCGTCTTAAAAAAAGACGATTATGGCAAGACCGCATACCGCGCGCTGTTGGCTATTTAATGTTGTCACTTTTTGTCTATTTATCTACAGAGAACAAAATTAAACCACAGATTTAAATATTAATTCCTTAGCCGTGTGTCGTGTAAAAGAGCTACAACCTTAATTATCAATCGCTATTTCTCTCAGACTGTAACTTTTTAGTGCGCTCATGTCGAGGATGGTCCATAGCTGCATTAACTCATGCCAATACTTTTCTCTGGACTGTATTATTTACGATCCGAAGAAAGTATAGTAGGCCTATAAGTTTTTTTAAAAAGTTCATAACTAAATGTTAGAACACAGATATTTAATGCAAAGATCGCTGGTTCGAGTTCTCTTATGTAAATTTGTCATAGATTTACGACACCAACTTTCACAAGTACACACATTGTAAGCTCATACGAACTTGTAAATTCGTTAAGATATAAACAAAGAATATTTCGTCAAAAATAGGTTCTGTAATATGAAGAATTGAGGGTAAAGGCGAGACAAACATACAGATAAATCTTCTATTCATATATACTATTACGCACGTAATTGTTTTGATGGAATAATAAAGCAAAATTTGTTAAAAAAATATTCTATTGATCCTTATATTCTTATATTTGTCTATGGGTGCACACACAAACGACACTTAAAATTATAGATACGAATTTGATCTCTATATCATTAAAATATATGGCCCATAATTGCGTGAAACATAAGCTCCAGAGACCGATAAAATCTTCTGAATTAGAAATTGAGCATCTTCATTATACGATATATCTACTCGTATATGAGTATACTATATTTAATCTCATAAAAGGCAATTTCAAGACACACACATATATATATACATATAATTGGTAGACACTTGCCTATCGTTTCTGATATAGATACTAAGTTACATCGACTGAAGATACATAGGTGTAGTCGCTGATATTGTGCGATAGATTTAAAAATACCCACATTTAAAGTATTTTATTAGGAGCCACGACACAAGATTATATCTAACCTGCAACTATGCTGCGACCAATAAATCCAGAGTCAGCAGAACTTATCGCTTAGGGTTGTAAGCGGAGCGCCGTGGTTCGTGCGAAATCCTGTAATTGCAAGACATCTGGAGATGCACAATATCGAGGAATTTGTTGTCAGTCTAGCTAAATGTATATTTTTACCTGGCTGACAACGGATCCTACAAGAATTTTCAGAATATGGCTCCTACCTTCGCACGGACCCCGTAGGGGAGGCCACTACCTAGGAAGAATTAAATTAGATGAATATATGCGTTGATACACCGGCGGCTAGTTACCCGCCAGGGAAAACAGGAGATTATCGTGGGACAATATCTGGGCCTGGATGACTCTGCTGTCTGTAATGTTGATCTAGAATTTTCGTCATAACATCAAGTAGGCCAATAGGGAATCAATACAAATATTCTCTACACCACATAAACCCCAATTACCAACAAATCTATTGACTACGACATACACTGCACTATTCATTAATTGGAAAACGTGCATTGAATATCGAGGTTGTAATTAATTAACATTGGTACACTTACACTGAGAAAGTGAGGCTGCAATTCTATTCAGGGTTCATTGCAATAACTGCTCTATCGACTCTGCCATTGACATTAGTCATTAAGTTGATCTATTGCCCGAATCTCCCGCCCGAATATTTTACGCTAAAGGTAAGCTTCCAACGTCAGTGATATTATCGCGCTCCTACAGCCCTAGCTGATTGCAGATATATTTTTTATACATATTTAACGTTTGCCTATGAGGCATGTTATTGATTTAAATAACCAGATCACGTGGTGCATACTTGTATCAAAATGTTGATCATGGATCATTTTAATCATCCTCTCTGCAGCCAGCCAATAATATTCCAACCAACTGTTTTAACAGTATCTACGTAAATAATATAAAATCTTCTCGGCCTATGTTCTATTAATATTATATTATCAATATTTGTAACTGCCTCAGTCTAGCGGTTAAGTCTCGATTTAGACCGGGCTCGATTTTACGCGGCGATCGAGTGCCTTCACTCCGTAGCCACGACTCAGACTTAGTTGTAAAGGCACACAGGGCCAACAGTGAGAGAGAGACGGTTTATAGGCTTTTAGTCCGTAGGAGCCCTGGGGCCTCCTTAGGAGGTTTCGCGGATGAGTCGGGCATGCGACCCTCACACGCGTTGGCCCTTCAGGCAGGGGCGTATCATTGATGATTATTCACCGTCTATAAAAAAAAAAACCGGGCTCGATTCCTGGTGGGACACACAATAATTTATTTGTAATATTTCTCGAATTTGGTATGCTAGACACATCGACGAGTTTGCCACTTGTCATAATAATAATAATAAAATTCTTTATTGCACACAAAATATACAATATAAAGTGTTGTGCATAGGCGAGCATAATACCATGAAGGTATTCTCTACCAGCTAACCTTTGGGAGAGTGAGAGATTAATATTATGGGTGCAGAGTGTGAAAATGAAAATAATATAGTAAAAACCAGAATTAAAATATGTAAATAAATACAATATATACATTTATAATACTATAACACCTAACAGAAAAATAATAATACATAATTAAGATAAATACATAAATAATTATATATACATATATAGGTACTAATAATATAGGTGATTAGGATTCGTTTTGCTTTTTAAGGAAATAAGAGAGAAGAAGTTTTTTGAATATATTTAAAGACGGTGCCTGTCATGATGGGCCTATAGTAAAATTGGCTAAATGTGAACTCGCTCCTTATAAAAGCGTGGTTATTGACCACCCCGTAAAGGATACGGTCGCGATGATACTTTTGTCTTTCTATTTGTTATAATAGAGAAGTGTTCTCATCTCATCGATAACCTTCCTGTATAGGTGGCGTGTTAGTCAAGCTATGAAGGTAATGTGGGGGGGCCGAGGGGAATACGCATGTTATTTTTGATTTTTGCGCTTCAACTGTCATAGCTAGACTTTTGCGTTATTACTTAAAAAATATTAGAATAATCTTAAAATGAAACGTTGTTCTCACAACAATAAAACACAACCCAATTAACTTGTATCCTTACTACTGTAATGCAACGGTAAACACAAAGAGCAATGTTACACTGCTCTGCAATAAATTGCGGGGCTTACCTAACACATATCTTTTTCCCAACAAATAGCGTATTTTGCATGGAGACAGGATACAAAGTGGCTGGACAAATTGAAAACCTAGTAACTTAAATTGCAAAAAAAAACAAATGCTGTTCACAGTTTAGCCATAAACGTGTCAAGAAAAACATTTATTTATTATTAACAATATCAGATATAGAATGTGGCTAGCCAAATTAAAAACCTAGTAACTGACATTGTAATAAAAACAAAATACTATTTTATTAAAGAACTGCATTTTATACCGCGTAATTGTCAAATATTGTTTTAGACTCTGTTACTTAGTCGCAAACGGTATTAGTGGATTTCGTTATTTATGTCAGAGATTGCGTCATAATTACAAAATATAATTCCATTCTCAACTCTATAAGCGCTCGACCTTGACAGCGGGCGTTCAAATATCAACTGTAATAGCGTGATATATATGTAGTTAACGGATGCCATTATATAACGTTTGCGTTTAAGTAACAGAATAGGGCTGCATAAATAATCATAAATCATCACGACCGTTTCCCTTTCGGGGTGGTCGGAAACCACGCTTATAAATAAGCGGATTAATATTCAACCAACTTTACTATAGGCCAATTATGACAAGTGGCAAGCTCGTCATAATAAATTAAATATTGTTTTACACACTTTTACACAATTAAATAAAATAAAAATAAATTATTTAATTAAATGTATTTATTTGCATTAATAAATATTTTTGTGTCCCGACCAGGAATCGAACTTGGTACCCCCGAGTCTAAAGGCAGTTTATATTTTATTTTAATAAGAAGAAAATATTCAAGAAGGAAAAGAACATAACCTCAATGGGTATTATTGAAACACTTGCGGCACAAGCTTATTCTTTTACCGTTTAGCCATGATTTATGTCATAAAAATACATTTATTAATTATAATAATAGCAATGGTAGCTCTCGTTGTTAAAAGCTTTCCTTAACATCCTAAAAAGTTATGTAACAATGAGAAATACACTGTTCTTACTTACTTTTTCCATACGCTTACAACACTATAAATGTTGTTAAAAAAAATCCGTGCCTCGGATAGAACTTTAAGCCGCGTCTGTCGCGGTTCCACTTATACCAACTTGTGGAATCGTTAATAAATTGTCATTAAAATATGAAATCCTACTCTTGCCAGCCAGGCGGGTGCCAAGGCCAAATTATCCAGGAATTTTTGGAAGTCAGAACCAACACTAACCTCCGTGGTCTATCGGTTAAGTCCGTGGATTTAGACTCGGAGGTACCGGGTTCGATTCCTGGTCGAGACACAAAAACATTTATTAATGTAAATAAATACATTTAATTCATATTTAAATTATTTGTGTTATTTCTTGAATTAGGTACGCTGGAGACATCGACGAGCTTGCCACTTGTTATGATTGGCCTATAGTAAAGTTGGCTAAATGTGAATCCGCTTATTTATAAGCGTGGTTTCTGACCACCCCGAAAGGGATACGGTCGTGATGATACTTTACTTTACTTTACAGAACCAACAGTGGAGGTCTAGGGCTCTGTGTTCTAGGGGATGTGATGTGATGATGATGAATACATATATTAATACTAACGCAAAAATTACGACCATTTCACAAATGTGTTTTTGTAATTTGTGATATTTTTTATTATTTTTGGGGTTACAAGGTTTTTAATTTGCAGAGCCAAAATGTTGCCGACTTCAGAAGTATACCTCTTTTGCGAAATTTGCTCTTAGTAAAAGGAGCCATTGAACGTCGCCAGAAGTAAACAAAACAATGAAAATGAGACGCCCTGATGATTTTTCAGATTAATAATTCAGTGTTCTCTTATTTTGAAGTTGTTTAGGTTTGGCTTAATTTCTTTTGTTGATGCCCATTTGTTCTTTTAGTCTGTTTTATAAATTTTTCGTGTTTTTATGAAATTAACTTTGAAATATTTGAGAGTTCTCAAGAGTAAAACTGCTTATTCGGTAGTTGATAAATATTTAATGTCAAAAATGTAATTATAGCCAGAAACTAGGATTGGGAAGTAGCAGGTCAGACCAGTGTGCAGGGGGGAGTGGGGAATCTGTGTCAAGGCATTTGCCTTCTTACAGAGGTTGCGTTCGCTTTCCGTAACTACTGACAGGGCGTGGGGTAACCATTAAAGGTTGAAGTATACGAGCCAGGCGGCGGAGCCGCGATCACGACTCCGTGATTGGTAGCAGGTGACGAGCGTAGCATTGTCTGTCGTCCGGCGGACGGGCGTGCAGAGGGGCGAGGTTCTCACAAGTGGGAAATCTGTCGCCTCTGCGCGGGCGAACATGCCAGCCGCCAGACGACGCACGAATTCGTCCAGTGTTTCCATCCGCATATCCCTATGGATTATATCGTTCCTCACGTATCGCGAGGCGCCGACAATGGTACGGAGCGTCAAATTTTGTTGCGCTTCTAAACGTGCTCTCAGCGTAGCTGATGTAAGACTGTATCAGGCCGGCGCGGCATACCTGAGTCGGCTGCGGATATAGGCTTTGAAGATGAGTAGCTATTCCCTATTTCACACTATCTTGTTTGTTGTATTATTATTATTATTACTACTACTTTTCTATCTCCTTATTAAGTAATAATAAATAAATCTTTATTATTTTCTCATTGATCTAAAAACAAAATATAAATCTTCTTTAACTAACTTAATCTAACTAAGTTAACCATAAACACAAAAATGTCTGGACTTTTATTAAAATTATAGTAACAGTTAACAGTCTAGTTACAAATAAGCTGCGACTGTCCGGTAATGTGTGAGGTTTAGTCTTGACAACCCTTTTCTAAATAGAAGCAAACTATTTATAATCACACATGGGAACAAGGGTTGTTTTACCCCACTACACATTATACACTAAAGACCCTATATATTTTGTACCCTATTGTTATTAATACAGGGTGTAATTTGAACTAGCATTTAGTATATCGTAATATGTAGCTTAAGGTTACATAGTGCATAAGGTTCGCTGCCCAGAATGCATTTCACGCTTTCTAGACACATGCCGGCATCTACAAAGCGAGCTTGGCCTACCCTATAGCTATGTCTACACCAGTGTACTTTAATTTATAGCATTCTTCTTCCTTTGACGCATGCTTAAACTAGTTCGATGACAGCGCATACCTCTAGCGCACGCTGAAATGGAAGATGATCATGACAGCGCAATTAAAAGCGCACTGCTGTGGACATATGACGTCCGCTGCTGAAGATGGGCCAACATATATTTGGAGAATTTGTCCTACACTCGCCACGCTCGCGCTGGCCAGACGGCTAAAAAACTTTCCATGTAACAAAAAACAATTTCCTTACGGTGCAATAAGTCTGTATAATTCGACGCAACATATGTTCCAAGTTACGAGAACGGTGGTGTAGTAAATATATGACAAATATACCAACATACATATGTGCTGTTTGCTGTAGAAACTGTAGGCCCAAAAAGTTTTAAAAATAAAATAACACTACGCCTTGTCGTCTCCTCCGGTATCAAGAGGCCTGGCTCTTTCTTCGTCCAAATAATCAGTAATACAATTCAGCGAGGAAATGCTAACAGTGTTCTTGCCACTATTCCACGCGGATGATTTTTTAAAAAATAATGCTGGGAATCAAACCTGCTTGCAGACCAAGAACAAGACTACTTATATGGTTGCAAGACCAAGACCAAGACTACTTGCTTTGGGCAACACTAAGAACAACTGTACAGAAAAATAATTGTATATTTTCTTCACGTATTTTTCTCAATGATCTCTGGTGGAAAGTAGACTAAATCCGGGAAAACCGTTTAAAATATAACGTAAACAAAATTTGCATAATGCCGTAATTATTTCCCGTTATTGAATACAGATTGGTACATAAATCCTATAATGCCATTCGGACTAACGTTTGGCGGAAAATCAATTTTTATGGACCATAAAAACTGTTCAAATCACTCTTTTATAGAAATTCAGACTGTAAATAATCAGATTTAGGTATAGATTTAAACTGCTTTAGGTTTTAATATACCAGACGATCAGACCATGGGAACCCTCAGCAAAGCGTCTGGCCAAGGAGTTCCAAACAACTGACGGATAAATATGGAGACATGAAAGGCTGGCATTTATTTCTGCTAACGTATTAGCCTTGCGAAACTCGTATGAGAAATATTGCCAGTCTTCTTGGGACTGATGGAAAGTCTTTAGATGACATCTTTTATTTATTTATATAATTTCACAGCATTATTAACTTTCTTATATAAACAGCTAAACTTATATCTAAACACAAAGCCATTTATGAAATTACATTTAAACTTATAAAAACATTAAACAAAAGGTAGCTTACTCTAAACAAAAAAAATATGTATTAAGTTGGAAAGATGTGTGTGGAAGTATGTTGGTGTATAGAAATGAATGTGAATATGTGCACTATTTTATAAGAATTGTATGTTTTCTAAATGAATAGAATTGTATGTTTTCTAAATGAATAGAATTGTATGTTTCCTAAATTAATAGAATTGTATGTTTCCTAAATTAATAGAATTGTATGTTTCCTAAATTAATAGAATTGTATGTTTTCTAAATTAATAGAATTGTATGTTTCCTAAATTAATAGAATTGTATGTTTCCTAAATTAATAGAATTGTATGTTTTCTAAATTAATAGAATTGTATGATTCCTAAATTAATAGAATTGTATGATTTCTAAATTAATAGAATTGTATGTTTCCTAAATTAATATAATTAATAGCGGTTGGCATTGACAGTGTTGGGTCGTTAAAGCAGTGTTTTACAAAGTGTAGGTCTCGGGGTCGCGAGAGGTCGAGAGAAATAAAGCAATAATGGTTAAATACACACATCAAAAAAGTCTAGGGATCAAGCATGTTTATGCGGATTTCTTGTGATTGAGATGTGGCTTTGTAATAAATTTATGATTTTATAAATTTATATGGATCCTTTTTGGTGCATTTCATAATTTAAAACAGGAACTGTCAATCAAATTCGAGTAAAAGATGAAAATCAGCTGTCAATATTTTCCCTATAAAAACATAAGACGCATTGAAGACATTATTAGTGCTACTGTTTCCCTACTACTGATTAAAACCAACGTTATTATGGAGCGGCGACGTCATTTAAGCAGGGAAGAAATGATCAGAGCCGTGGGAATGATAGAAGCTGGTTCCCGGCAACGTACTGTGGCTTTAGCTCTGAATACAAGTCAGAGTGTTATCAGTCGACTTTGGACACGTTACCGAACCACTGGTACCGTGGCTGAGCGCCATGGAGGACGGTATCGCTGCACCACACGGAGACAAGACCGATACATTCAAATCACAGCTCGAAGAACTCCAACAATAACCGCCATGATGTTAGCCGTGAGCCTTCATCGCTCTTCAGGGAACTTAATTAGCGACCAAACAGTCAGAAACCGCTTGCATGAAGTGAACCTTCATTCCCGAAGACCGCTACGGGTACCACCTATAGCAATGCACAATCGTAGGACTCGATATCAATGGGCTCTTGAACACAGAAATTGGACAGAAGAACAATGGCGTTTCGTGTGCTTTTCTGATGAGTCTCGTTTTGGTATGAGGCCGGATACAAGACGTATACGACACTGGAGAACCCCTGGACGCCAACAGCGATTAAAATCCTGCCAGGAAGTCCATCCTTATAGTGGTGGAACCATCATGGTATGGGCGGGTATTTCGATCGGCGGAAGAACTGAGTTGATTTGGATCAGAGGCAACCTCAACGCTCAAATTTATGCTGAGACGGTTGTATCAGACGTCATCGTTCCTCTACAAGTGCATATCGGTCCCTTATTTCAGTTAATGCATGATAATGCACGACCGCACACCGCAAGAGTTGTAAGACAGACTCTCGCCGCAGCTAACATCAATGTCCTGCCCTGGCCTGCTCAGTCGCCAGACTTGAACCCGATTGAGCATGCATGGGATATTCTTCAGAGAAGAGCTCTGCCGAATATGGAGGGTATCCAGTCGCAAGAAGACCTTTTTTTGTTGTTGCAACGAACATGGGCGGCCATTCCACAGCGTGATTTGGATGAACTCATTTTGAGTATGCCAAACCGATGTTCTTGTGTTGTTAGTGTTCGCGGTAGAAACACGGATTATTAATTGTTTAAGTTACCCAATAAAATTAAAAAAAAAACTGTTATTTCAGTCTTTTTTTCGAACTTTAATGTTAGTGGTTCAAATGTCAAAAATCCCTTTATTAGGAAAATGGCAATTTTTTTTACTAATGCAAAGGTGACTTGGTTTATCGTTACTGTAGACAAACGAAAACATTTTATTTGATCAATCCTTAAAGAAAATTTTAATGAATATCAATCAGGAGAAAAGTTATTGCAAAAATATATGTTGATCCCTAGACACTTTTGATGTGTGTATATACTAAAAAAGTAAAGTATACGTAATACATTTTTAATACGTAATACGTGTCCCGCTCGCTCGTTCACTCAACAACTCGCATGCTTGCCACACCACACCACTCGGCAGTCGCCCAGCATCGGCCTTGGTCGTACTTCGCACGTAAATTGCGTTAATTATCTATTCTATCTTGTTAATGAAAAAAAAAACCTATTTGATTCCGATATTTATTTATTTATTTATTAAGGAAAACTATTGACATTTAATTCACAAGTATAGATACAAAAATAGAAACAGAAAGTCATTTACAAGTTTTTTCACTGTTACAGTGTTAGGTTAGGTTAGGTTAGTTATTATGAACATATAACAGAATATTAAGTAAAAAAGAAGGTCGGGGGGGGTGTCGCGAAATATATTTTCATACTAGAGGAAAATAATGAAAACCACTGCTGTTTTTTTAAAGACGGAAATTCGCAAAATGAAGAGCCCAACCCGGGTTGTGGTTCGCAAGCCTAACGCACTGTGGGGCCTCATAAGAAGACCTTAAGGCGCCTACGGTACTAACCCGATAAACCGTCTCTAAGTCTGAGTCCTGGCTACGGAGGCAATCGTTCGCCACGTAAAAAACACTGCGTTAAAGGATTCATATATAACGTTTTCGATTAAATAAACGGAATAGGGCCAGAGTGGTTATTCATATATTTTTATTTCAACTACTTTATTGCACTAAAATTGTACACAGGCGGGTTTAATGGCCAGCCATTTTCTAACAACCAACCTTTGGGAGTGTGGAAAAACTATGTTTGGGTGCAAATTTATTATTATAAACTATATACTAATAAATAAATATAAATATATTTCCAGACAGGTCACACAGCGCCATCTAGTTTCCATGGTAAGCTACGAGGCTTGTGTTACGGAAACTAGATAGTTGATAAACTACATATTATACTTTTTTTTTTGTAAATATATACATATTATACATATAAACACCCAGACCGAGACAAATTATACAATGTACAACTTGCCCCCGGTGGGAATCGAACCCACGACCTCCAGAGTTCACGGCAACGTTTGTTACCACTAGACTACGGAGGCGGTCGCTAGTAATACATATAAGAATAAATAAATACATACATATAACTATAAAATAATAAAAATAAGCCTACACACTAATAAACAGTACATGATAAATCTAAAAATAAAAATTAACTCAAAAGTATTGAAGCCACTGTCAAGTTAGAATGAAAGACAAACCTATTATTAGATCAATAAGATTATTTCCTAGATAATAACTCTAAACAAAGTGGAAAAATTGTTCGCCCAAGAGAAAATTGTGTTCAGAGCGATCGACTCAGCTAAACTGTTAGAGAATATTAAATCTTTTTAATACAGAATTGCAAATTTTGCAATCCGATATTAAAAAACCTGATCTCAATAAAACTTTCCCCCTCTTATTTTAACTTAAGACTCAGAACCATGAGTCTTGGTAAAAATATAGATTATATAGTATATTAACTGTAGCGCTGTCCGATTTACTAATATATATATAGTTTATACAAAAATTACTGTTGATGGTTGGTAGTTTGTTGTATCCGTAATTAGTATTATAAGTATGTATTTATAAATTACTATTATAGCATCTGTTAATTTAAGTATCTTTTATATCATGTTTGCGTTATTACTCTATCCTTGTTTTTATTTTTAAATCCATTTTTTTTGACGTGACAACGTCTTATAAATTGGTTTGCCGGGTGATTCTTCAAGAAACTGCGTTACGCTCCGCTCACGTTATGCGCTCACAATGAGAGCGAGTGAGAGGCACGCGTCCCTTCCACTCGGGCATGGTTAGCCCGCCTAAGAGCGAGAGAGACAGACATAAAAAGTGAAAGACATTGACTTGAGATTTTCTAGGCACATTACAGCAGAAACACTTCCTTTCATTTCATATTTCTCCTATCATCGCCCTATCCTCAACAAAATCACTCAGATAGGAACAAGTTAAGTTGTAGTAAACGCTGTTTCATTGTACGCAAATGTATTGCAAGTTATTGTATTTATATTTGTATATAAATATGTATGTATGTGTAAAGGTAAAAATAAAATTTTGTTAATATGAAATTCAGTGCGAGATTCTTTGTATAAATTAATGTTTTAAATATAATTCTTTGTATAAATAAATGTTTTAAATTGTTACTATTATTTCATCCTTCTTCCTACTATACGAATGAATATTCACATTAAAATTATTTTACCACTCAAAGTCGTTGTCACGTAAAACTTTCGCCCGTATACCGACTTTACAGGCAACCAATTTTTTACTTTCCATTGTTTTTAACTTCTATTATGTATAAAATATTTTTGGCTTTCAATGTCTTCTTAAAGTCATTAATTTATTACACAGATGTTCAAACTTATCACGTGCCGGCAAAGCCTTTAAAGGGGGCCCCTTAGTGGTTCATATTATTTATTAGTTTCCAATTACGCCTCCGTGGTCTAGTAGTAACAAACGTTGCCGTGAACTCGGGAGGTCGTGGGTTCGATTCCCACCGGGGGCAAGTTGTACATTGTATAATTTGTCTCGGTCTGGGTGTTTATATGTATAATATGTATATATTTACAAAAAAAAAAAAAAAAGTATAATATGTAGTTTATCAACCATCTAGTTTCCGTAACACAAGCCTCGTAGCTTACCACGGAAACTAGATGGCGCTGTGTGACCTGTCTGGAAATATTTATTTATTATCATTTAATTTTAGTATCTTGCAAGCCACAGTGGCAATTTTGTTTATCTGTGATATTGTTTGTGTATGTTGACTGTTTGTTGCCTAAATAAATGAAAATAAATAAATAAATATATAGTGCTCAGATAAAGACCATGGACGTTCTGTTCCGTTACATCTGATAATTTTTACATTTATTATCTGATCACATGTCGTGATCATGTTAGCGGTGGTGGCTGGGTTGTAAGAACGCATTTTAATCCAAAAAGGTTTGCGGTTGAATTCCCCGTATGTACCATTGAGAAATACTTTTCTAAAAGACAATAATTATTTAAGACAAATTATTCCAAAAATATATTTACAAAATATAAATTACGGATATCTATTTAAGTCCCTTCCACGTGGAATGGTGGTAAGAACGCTGTGTGCATTTCCCCGCTGAATTGAAATACTGATTGAAAGTGCCAGCCCTCTTGTCACAGGAAAAGACGACAAGACGTGGTTTTATGTATTTTAAAATCTTTTTTTGGCACTTGGACTCCACGGGCCCAAAATTTCTATTGCAAACAGCACAAATTATATTTTAGTATGGATACTTACTTGCGCCGCTATTCAGTCTGCGCATTTTCCACCGCGGCAATGCGCTGTCCCCCTGACTTTCGACGCGGCAAGGGTGTACACTTTCCCGTTCCCTGGACAACGTCATACTATCGGGTCTCTTACCATAATCTCAGATTACTCCAGCAGGCTCCAGAAGAGCTGGAACCTCTTTTCTCACGTACATTTGTAATAAATTACTAACACCACCGTTCCCGTGCCTCGGAGAGCACGTTAAGCTGTCAGTCCCAGTTCCACTAATAATAAATTGTGGAATCGTTAATAAATTATTATTAAAATCAACATCAGATCCTCGCCAAGGCAAGTGTATGCCTAATTCTGCAGATATATACTCCAGGAGGCCCATCTCCAACAGTGGAGGTCTAGGACTCTGTGCTCTCGGGGCTGTAATGATAAATGATGATCTATATGTAAATTAAGCATCAAAATTATTTTGACAGATAAACATGGTCCATAGTACCGACACGTAAGTTCTTGCAAATAGTCTTAACAATATATTTTCAACGGACGAAAGTTTTATTAAACCGGCCAATGTTCAACTTTTATTCGCTAAAACTCGAAAGTCGAACGTGATTATCGAATGGCAAAGAGGTTGACTTCTTTTTCGTCGAAAAAATATCGGAAACTGGTTCGTAATTCAAAATTTCGACGTGAAACTTTTAATGTAAATATCACATCTGGTTTTCTTAGTGTAATTATATAGAGCGGTTCTTATTAGTCAGACGAAAGTAGTTTAGGTATGACAATTATTATATATTTATGTATTTACACTATAGTTAATTTATGTATTAATTCTCATTTATATTATTATAATAATAATAAAATCATTTATTGTCACAAAAAATATACAGATGTAAAACAGGTGAACAATATAGGCTGATGTGTTTGTGATACCTACACGAGGTTGCCCTGTAGTGCGGGATATCGGTGCTATTGTTGTAAATAATAAAATTTTAAAAAAACTAAACTATAGAAAAAAAGAATCCTCTAGAGACGTCCCATCCGATTTAGTCTCAAGGAGACTGGCAACATTTCCCCTCTGTATAGCGAGGCTAATACGTTGGAACAAATAATTACCAGTATTCCTGTCACCAGACCTCTCCGTCAGCCGCTTTGACAACTCCTTGGCCAGGCGCCTTGCTGAAGGTCCTCATGGGGCCATCGTCTCGACCCAAAACGGCGCAATTTCGTAACCGGTACCAAGGTTGGCGTATTGGCGCAACTTGAGGTTCTCAGCAGAAAACGCCGCAATTGCCGCGCCTGACGAGGTCGCTTGGATGTGAGATGGAGCTAATGTATCTACACACGTCGCATTCCACACCAGAGTCCTGCCAAGTTTCCACGGACCAACAGTCATTCCGTCGCTCCGCACAATCCCAGGTTCTAAGATTGCGGGTACACCAGCAGTGACAAGAGTCCTACGGATGATGGAATGCCGCCAGCACTTCTAGCACAAGAAAGCCCGTATTGTCCAAAATGATCGACTGGTTTTCCGCATCGACACTGATGCGGGTGGACAGTCCGGGCTCCGAGACGAATACACAGCTCAATGGTCAGTGTATTTTTGTATTTAAAAAAAAAAAAAAAAAAAATTTAACCTTTGTATTTTAACCTTAAAAAAATAAAATTAAGTAGAGTAAGCAAACGATGCTGAGATTTCTGCGACAACGTCATAGTGGGGGTCAAAATATTTCATGCTGACCCAGTACGTATATTTCGTTCCTAATTAATCCAAATATAAAGCAGGTCATAATAAGAGTAGTTTTATGTTAGGAACAGTAAGTAGAGTAATATAAGTTAGGTTTAGTGGTAAACCCAATTGCAAAACTTATTTTAACGGCTGCTATTTATTGCTGACGGGTTTACGTGCTGTGCGTGACTTTACACCAACCATTACCAAAAGGTTCATTCGAAATTCGAAATCATTCCCATCACTTCCATTACATTATAATAGGCCGTAATTTCTGAGTAAATCAAAGTTTAGAGTTTGATGGATTGAAATGGATTCCAGCAGTTATGCAAACTAAACATAACAAATCTATATGATTTCTATATATAATATAGCGGTTAAGTCCGTGGATTTAGACTCGGAGGTACCGGGTTCGATTCCTGACACAAAAATATTTATTAATGTAAGTAAATACATTTAATTAATATTTAATTTATTTGTGATATTTCTCGAGTTTGATACGCTGGAGTCATCGACGAGCTTGCCACTTGTCATGCTTGGCCTATAGTAAAGTTGGCTTAATGTGAATCCGCTTATTTATAAGCGTGGTTTCTGATCACCCCGAAACGGTCGTGATAAAACTTTTACATATATACAATACATATTAAGTCCCATGCGGGGTAGGCAGAGGCAATAGAGCGCCACTTGTCTCGATCTCGACATACCTCCTTCGCTTCTTCGACATTTCCAAGTTCCAAGGAAATACCTAAAATTAACTAAAATTATAACCGTCCGATGGGCGTAGTGTGCCGAGGACACTCGCTGCATTCCCGTATTGAACGGCGAGGCTGCTTTGAGCAAATTATTCTCTACTTAAAGGCTCACCCGTCACTAACTAAAGTTTTTCCCCAAGCTCACGAAAGAATGCCAAAGCTCATCGGACCCATCGCTTCGACTGCAAATGGGATAAAGTAGTGATTTACGATGATCTCAGCGTACTTGTTGCGTTTAAGGCACGTGTCTGACTCTGCAGCGGCCCCAGGTTTTATTTATTTATTTAAAACCTTTATGCACTAGGTACACAGGCGGAATAGATGCCGCTAGGATTTTGTGAAAAAACAAAATAAATAATACTAAATCTAATATGCGATATACGAAACTATATACTAATCAGTAGGTATACACTAAATAGACTCCATCCTATCATTATATATAAATAGAATACATAGGTACATATAAATAATAATACATACATATTTATATAAATACTGTAGTATATGGGAGCAAATCAAACACCGTCTAGAGCCAGTTATCAACTGATTGTTTATTTTCAATTCTCCAACTACCCTCATACAACATCTCCCCCCTTATATATAATGAGCTTAAATTCTTATCTATAACCACCACCACCATAAAAAAGAGAAGAAAGAAAAAAAAAAAAACTTAGTTTAGATATAAATAGAAGCAAACAAATAAAATATTATTGAAATCCATATCTATTAGGAGGACGAGATACCCTGCCTGACTGTGTGACATAATTACCTGCCGCATGAGAAGTACTAGGACGTGGCGATGTACTCTGCGACTGTGGTGTCTCGTTATCAAAATCAATATCATCATAATATGGTATATTACGGCGATCGTTGTAGCTTCTTATTATTTGCTGTCTATTTCGCCTAAAAGTACGACCGTCCGGCAAATTTACCCAGTAGGACCGCGGTGTCCCCCCCGCTGCGCGCACCTCCGCTGGCACCCACACCCCACGACCAGATGCACCTTCGCGAATACGGACCTTATCACCTGGTGATAGAGGCATTAATTCACGCGTGCCGCGATTATAATTCTTGCTAGTTTGTTTTAATTTAATGTCCCGAGTACGTTTAATGTCTTTTACGATTGGTGTCTTAGGGGCCAATAATTTGTCTGATGATGGGAGCCTCGTTTTTAGTCGTCGCCCCATCAGTAATTGTGCTGGCGAATATTGTTCTCCTGTTATTGGCGTGTTTCTGAAATTCAACAAGGCTAAATATGGATCAGATTTCTCCATAGTGGCTTTCTTCAATAAGTTCTTAACGGTCCGGACGTGCCTCTCTGCGAGCCCGTTAGAACGAGGGTAATGTGGTGAGCTAGTCACGTGATCGAACTCCCACGTTGTCGCAAACTGTTTAAACTGTTCAGATGTAAACTGTGTTCCATTATCAGAGATCACTGTTCTGGGTATACCGTATCTCGCAAACGTAGCCTTTAATTGATTTATAACACTTCCGCTCTGTATATTTGTCAAATTTACTACTTCCACATATTTTGAGAAATAATCAACAACAATTAAATAGTATTTGTTATTATATTGGAATATATCTGTAGCCAAGGTGTCCCAGGGGCCGGCAGCTGGCGCGTGCGGCTCTAGTGGCTCGCGCGGCTGCTCGTCGCGATGCGCGGCGCACGTGGGACAGGCGCGCACGCTACGCTCGATGTCCTCGGACATGCCTAGCCACCACACCAGTTCTCGCGCTCTGCGCTTACATTTATCTATCCCCAGGTGGCCTTCATGTATTCTTTTCATTATGTCTTCCTTCATGCAATGCGGTATAACAATTCTGTCATTTCGAAATAAAATGTTATCGATTAAATGAAATTCTTCCCTCAGATGCCAAAATTTTCTAACCTCGACTCTCACATTGTTTTTATTCTCAGGCCAGCCCTTCAAGTAGTAATCCTTTATTATGCCGAGAATTTTATCGCTTTTTGTAGCTTCTTTTAGACTATTTAATCTCTCACCTGTGAAGCTAATATTTTCAAAAAGCAAATTAACATGTCTATCAATGTTTTGTACGTCGCGCATTTCATCGGCGGTGGGAGGCAGCTCTCCCGGGGCCCGCGACAAAGTGTCGGCCACATACATGAGCTTACCCGGTACATATTGTATTGTGAGATTGTATTTTTGCAGTTGTAAAAGCATCCGCTGCAGTCTGATCGGCGTATCTTGTAGACATTTTTTAAATATAGCCTCCAGAGGCTTGTGGTCGGTCTCCACTGTGACGTGTTCATGCCCATAAATAAACTGATGGAATTTCTTACAGCCAAAGACGATCGCCAGCAGCTCCTTCTCTATTTGCGCATACCTGGTCTCCGGCGAGGTGAGCGTGCGCGCTCCGTATCCCACAGGGCGGCCCTGCTGCAGGAGGCATGCGCCCAGGCCGTACGCGCTCGCATCCACCGACAGCGTCACGTCTTCGCTCGGCTTGTAGTACTTCAGCGTCGGAGCGGTTGCCAGGCACTTCTTTATTTTATTAAAGGCGTCCTCTTGATATTTGAGCCACTCGAACAACACATTTCTTTTGAGTAGTCTTCTCAACGGTTCCACGACATCCGCATATTGCGGAATAAAGCGAGATAAATAATTGGCCATGCCCAAAAATCTTTCAAGTCCCTTTCTATCGTTGGGCGCAGGCATATTTTTTATGGCCCGGACACGTTCTGGGTCGACACGAATCCCTGTACTGTCAAAAATATGACCTAAGTATTTTATACATTTCGCACCCAATATGCATTTACTGCGATTGAACTTTACCCCGTTCTCATTGGCGCGGCGCAACACGAGCTGGAGACGAGCGTCGTGCTCCTCCTTTGTGCGCCCATACACCAGAATATCGTCAATAAACAACTCGACCCCCTCATCATTAAATATTTTATACATAGCGTTGTGAAACACCTCTGACGCACTGCTGATACCGAACGGCAGTCTTGTAAATTTGAAACGCCCAAAAGGTGTCGCGAAGCAACAAAAATTAGAGCTTGCTTCATCCAGAGCTATCATGTAAAACCCGTTACTAGCGTCTAAATGGGAAAAATAGTTTGCACCTGAAAGGTTAGCCGTTATTTCGTCTATTGTAGGTAATTGAAAATGACTCCTTTTAATTGCTTTATTTAAATTCTGTGGATCCAAACATAAACGTATTTTTCCGTCAGACTTTTCTACAAGCACTATATTGGACACCCAGTCTGTCGGTTCGTCCACCCTTGCGATGATCCCGAGTTGTTGTAACCGATTTAATTCATCAAGTAGTTTTGGTCTAAGCTTAATCGGCACTTTCCTGGTACTTCTCACGACTGGCGGTACCGATTCGTCGATAATTATTCTATGTTCACCGGGTATTCGGCCTATGCCTTCAAAAATTGATTTATGCGAGTCAAACAATGTAATGTAATCGCTGTTACTTTGAATTTCATCTAATCTTAATAATAAGTTTAATTTAACACAAGCCTCCCGAGACAATAGATTATTACATTCAATATTTAGCACAAATATTTTGCATTCAAAATTACAACTATTGTGACATAACTGGGCCATAAAATAACCTGCGACGGGAAGTATTTGTTTACTAACTTCTCGCAAAATTGCGTTGCTAGGTAATAACAAATTAGTATTAAACCCTACTTTCTTATAACTGTTCATTGACATAACACAAGCGTCAGCACCGCAGTCCAATTTAAATGACACACTAGCTCCATTAACACAAATAGTCTGGTACCAACCTTTACAGTCCACAGTGTTTACCTCCATGTCGTTTATGACAAACTCTTCCACTTCGTCATCCGAATGATGAATCTCGCGCACATCCCGCACTTTATTACAACACTTTGCATAGTGCCCTTTAGTATTACACTTAAAGCACCGAACAGGGAACGCGGGACACTTATTCCAGACATGCACATTATCACATTTGACGCACTGCTGGGCGCGCTGGCTCCGGCGCGGCGCGGGTCGAGCGGAGCGGGGGTTGCTCGTGCCGACGGCCTCCAGGTCCGCCGGCGGCGCCCGCACGACTCCCGCCTGCGCGCCCGCTGCCTCGGCCGCACGGCACCACGACATCGCCTCCTCCAGAGTGAGCTCCCGGCGCCGCAGCAAGCGCTCCCGTAGCTGTATATCTCCTATACCTCGGATGACTTGAGTCAATATCAAACTGTCACGCAGACTGCCGAATTCGCAACTCTTGCTTTTGATTTTCAGCGTTGCCAAAAACTTGGCGAACGGTTCGCTTGATTGATACGTTTCAAAAAATATGTGTCGTTCAAAATTTACATTTCTTTGCGGATCTAATCTTTCCGTAAACTTTGTACACAAAGCACTATAGCAAAATTTTTGACTTTCACCGAAATCCAATTCTTCATAAATCTCGTGACCGTATCTTCCTATTGCGTGTAGGAATAACGCAAATCTTTCGCGACTCGGGGCCGTCTCGCGACCCGATGCTATCAAATACCAATCGAATGATTTTTTCCATTCTCGCCAGTTGTCCGCCATATTGCCCTCTCCGGACATCGGTGGCGGTTGTTGAATTGATGGATTATATGCATTATTACTCGTATTTGCATTTTGTGGATCGTTCATCGTAACTGTGATAACACTCGCAACTTATTTATTACGTTATTTACACCTGACACCATGTAGTATATGGGAGCAAATCAAACACCGTCTAGAGCCAGTTATCAACTGATTGTTTATTTTCAATTCTCCAACTACCCTCATACAACAAATACTATATCATATACTTATTCTTCTTTATTCTTAGTGAATCACCGTACATTCCCACCGGAATTTGGTTAAGTCAATATAATTTAAAACAAAATTGTACACAATATAAATTTAACATCTGTCTTACCTGGAGAGTGCAATGTGAAGACAAGGAACAGAACTGGTAGTGTCATAGGAACATGTAGAATCTGTTTGGCGCTTGTCGAACATCTACAGGCAGGTTATTCACAAGTTTGCGGCAACAATTGCAAAAGAGTTGGAAATAAAAAAAATCTCCAAATCACTACTATTGGACAAAGTGCTTAGGTTACTGGCAGCATTGCCAGGCTCAATGGCAATCTTGCCTCCTAAAATGTTGACGAGCTGTTTTAACTGAATTAAAATAAGTTGTATCAGCTCATAATAAATAAAAAAATGAGAAAAATAGATCGTTCAACTTTTAGTTATTATTAGATTTTATTTTTGCGTTATACCTTCTTTTATTAATTTCTACTTTCAAAAACCGAGTGCTGGAAACCCTTTAGCATCCAACACTTAATAAAATAAATACACAAATAGAACCATCTAATTAACATATTATGTTACAATATAAATAGTGTGTTTACGTAGAAACTGTCTCCGTGGTCTAGCAAATTTGCACTCGGTTACCTGGTTCGATTACTGGCCAGTACACAATCTATTTTTTTATTTCCGAGTTTCACATGATTTATTTGAAGAAAATATTGACATAATATTAAATTAAACACTAGTTGTATATATGTATGTTTATTATTGTGTATATATTAGTATTTAGTATATTTATATTTATAAGTAGATTATATATAAGTATTTATATCTAATTGATGTGTCACTTATACTTTCCTTGCACCTACAGTTGTTCTAATTAGTCCCAAAGGTTTGTCTGTCAGAAAATATCTACGGGCATTAAGTCCGCCTTTTGTACTTCCCTAATGCATGCGGTGGTGGCTCGGTTGTAAGAATGCGTACCTTAAATCCTACAAAGGTCGGTTCAAACCCACCCGGCATGTACCAATGAGAAATACACTTTTCTTATGTACATTTGTCATAGATTTACAACACCACCGTTCTCGTGCCTCGGAGAGCACGTTAAGCCGTCGGTCCCGGTTCCACTAATGCCAACTTGTGGAATCGTTAATAGAATGTCATAAAAAAAAATTGACATATCCTCGCCAAGCCGTCTGGCCAGCGTGGCGAGTGTAGGCTAAATTCTCCAGTTCTGGAAGGCCCATCTCCAGCAGTGGAGGTCTAGAACGCTGTGTTCTAGGGGCTGTAATGAATGCATTAAAGTTTTGAAATAAATAAAATAAACTTTACTACAAATAAAACAAAAAAACTTATAAAATTATTATTATTAAAATAATAAAAAACCGTCTAATGGGCGTAGTGTGCCAAGGACACTCGCTGCGTTCCCCGTTAAACTGCGAGGCTGACCCTTCATAAAAAAAAACCTATACTCCAAGGGTCACCCGTCGCCAAGCCTCCTTGGACCACGGACCAATCGTTTTAACTCGAAATGGGACGAAGTGGTGATTTATGATGATCTCCGCTTACTTGAAGCGTTTAAGGCGCGCGGCTGACTCGACAGCGGCCACGGGTTTCTTATGGCTGGTTGGCACATGTGACGGACAGAGAATGTCAACACACGTGGCATCCCAAACCACTGCACGGCCGCGTTTGTATACCATTAGACCTAACTATCCCCGATGGTACAATAAAAAAGTAAATTATAGTATAGTATAGTATTTTGTACATCTAAAACGTCACTTATAGTTTAGGCAAGTAAAAAATTGCATTTTATAAAACTTCGAAAAGGAGTAGAGACCTTAATAACATGAATTAGAAGTAAAGTATTATCACGACTGTTTCCTTTGAAATTAAATATTAATTAAATGTATTTATTTACATTAATAAATATTTTTGTGTCTCGACCAGGAATCGAACCCGTACCAGGATTGTCAAAAACACGCCTCCAGAGGTGTAGAAAGCTTGGCAGTAAGCAACAGAGTGATTTTAACTTGTTTTAAATAACGCGCAAACCTTCTACTCAACATAATGCTCTTGGCAGCGACAGTCCTCCTCTGTCTCTCCAGGTCATCATCCCTCAGACGATCCACTATCATTTAGCCGAGATATTTGAACTTAGACTATCTGCAGCTGTGAGCCTTAAAGAATCGTTATAATTTTGTTTATGACAAGAATATTAGTGAATAGGCTTGGCTGAAATTACAACGATAAGAACCACGGCCGTCTTTGTTGGAAAAGTAATATCCATCGGAATGGCGATTAGATTTAGGCTTTCAGTCCATTTCGCGGGATTTTTAATAACAATAGCTGTCGAAATAATGACTCTAATATAAATACAATTATGACAGTTAACACTTACATATTTTAAGTTTTTCTATTTTTATTTAATTTAAAAACTTTATTGTTAATCTATACAAAAGGCGAATGTAATGCCGCAAGACATTCTCTTCCCGTTAACCTTTGGAACATTGGGACCGATGATACACATAATATTAATCCTCTGCAGCTGGTGTGGTATTCAAATTCATTAATTTCTTATAAACAATAGGTTATTATTATTTCTGTGATGTTGTACAGTGTATAATAAAAAACACAAAAACTAAATTAACTTAAAATTTATGTTCCCAGGCGAGCTTTATGCCATAAGGCATTTTCTACCAGGTAACCTTTGGGAGTTTTAACGGATTACAGGCAGAGTTCCAAGAAAATACTAACAAAAATTATAATAATTTATACTAATACTACATATTATATGTATAATAATATATATCTATAATACAATACATATAACAGCGCTAAAAGTATTTGCGCCGCAGCCGAAAGCGCAAAGTCTGGCAAGCGGCGCAAATACGTATCTATAATCAAAGACTACATGTTAGTGCCGTTTTCTGTAGAGATTTTAGGCCCGTGGGGTCCAAGCGCTAAAACATTTTTAAAAAACATCACCTCTCGTCTAATTGTCTGCTCTGGGGACAAGAGGGCTGGTTATTTCCCGCCCAGAAATGCGGCCAGCGTTCTTATCACCATTCAGCGCGGATACGATTTATATTTAAATTAGGTTTTGTAAGTCGGTTTTTTTCGTTTTTTGTTTTGTTTATCTTTTATATTTAATTAATATTTAATATATTCGTCAAATTTAATGTATATTAATTTACTTCGAATAAATACATATAACTACATATATATAGAAATAAATAAATGCACACTATAATATGAGATTAAAGTTAAAATAAATAGAATAAAACATCAGTTTAACACAGATAATATGGGCGCTTATCTTGCCATAGCAATTAAAAACAAAAATGCAAATACAAAATAAATTGTTTCAATGAAAACATAATCGTCTACAGATTCGTCGACAAAACCCAAAGTCTTGCAAAACCTTTTGTTTCAGTGCGATTACAAAAACTTAACATTCAACTTTATAAAGAATTTTGACAATTCGCTTCATCCTGTTCGGAGTTCTGAAACTTTTGACTTTTCTTTTAGATGAAAATTAAAGAACTGTACAAGGATTTTTAAGATGAACCCGAGATTGTCTTGACATATAACTGGATTAGCAATCCTAAACAATTTATTTATTTCATCATCATTCATCATTACAGCCCCCAGAACGTATATCTGGAGAATTTGCCCTACACTCGTCACGCTGCCAGGCTTGGCAAGAATATGATGTCAATTGTTTATGTCAATTTATTAACGATTCCACAAGTTGTGATTAGTGGGACAGGGACCGACGGCTTAACGTGCCTCCGAGGTACGGGAACGATGGCGTTGTAAATCTATGACAAATCTACGTAAGAAAAGTGTATTTCTCATTGGTACATGCCGGGGTGGGTTTGAACCTTTGTAAGATTTAAGGAACGCGTTCTTACAACCGAGCCACCACCGCGCCATTTATTTATTTATAAACCATTTATTGCACAATAAACTAAAAACTTAAAAGCATTTCGGCATTTTATAACAGCTAACCTTTGGGAGTGTGATAGAGGATTGCGAGGTGCATTATTATAAATATAAAATTACATGCAATACATAATAATCGTTACATATATATATATATATTTACGCTAAATCCCTTGCAGGGTAGGCAGAGATAATTGAGCGCCACTTGTATTGTAATCTGACCAGTCTGCTGGGGCGGAGAAGTATCCACCGTTCGTGCCGATAAACCCAGTAAAGTGTATTCATACATTACATTCTAGCGTACCTCTAGAAATATTACGAATAACTTAAATACATTATACCAGGTATCTAACCCGGTGCATCCGCGTCTAAATCCACGGAAGCTACGAAAGTAGTAATTATTGATAATCCAGTGGATAATAGATCGTTGGCTCACGAACGACTTGGCACAACGTTCTCGATGTGAACTGTTTTAAATTGTAGACCCAACTTCCTTTTGTCTTTGGACGATTTTTGGCAAACGCCTCCATGAATACAAAGTTGTTATCGTAAAATATAGGATTTCCAATTTCGCTACTAAATTATATTTACTGCCGTATTTACTAAGGTAGTTTTGAACTACGCTAGTGTTAATTGTTTTAATTAATCAAAATGGCATAGCATCAGTTTTTCACATTGTCATGTTTCTTTATAGATGACATCATCCATTTTAGGCGTCCTGTCATCATCCGCGTCTCATCTCAGGGGGACAGCGCATAAAACGTAAGTCATCTACTTGTTTCACAACAAAATGACAACTATAGATAGTTTAGTTAGTTTAGTTCCTCCTACCGTCCACTAGGCGGCGCCACTTACTATGGGAACCGAAATGAATCAATGGCTTGTTTTAAGTTTTCACCCAAGGCTTGTAGGATGCCTACACATTCCGCTTGGAATAAACTGTTGTGTAAGCCGAGAGACGTTGATAGGTGAATGTTTAAGTTCATAGAAAAGGAGCCTGCTTCCTAGTCCGTGTCTGTTTTGAGCCGTGAGAATAGTAGTATATTTATAAGGGCTTTCCGCACGGACTAAATGTTACAACATTAAATGATATATGGCCTGTCTGTGTGTTTGTGATATACCTATGTGTGAGAGGATGAATAGACTGCCGCTGCTGCTGGTGCAGAGCAAACTTCATTGGAGTAACAATAACATAAAGAATTTTGCTACCAAGCTCGGAGACCGTTTCAATTTGCGAATCTACGGCGTTTTCATTTTCGCTACTTCTCGTGCATTTTGAGACGTTTCGAGATGAGAAATTTTAATGAATTTCTACGATTCGCAATATCTACTGTGCAGGTAATTAACTTGGGAGATGATTTTAATGAAAACTTAAGTGTCAACCCTGAGGACGATAAAAAGTAAAGTATCTTTACGACCGTAATACTTCGGAAGGTCCACAGTCACTTTACATATAATTAAACATTCATCTTTCGCGTACGCGACGTATATTACAGCCCATGCCAGGGGGGCTCGGTTCCAGGAAACAAATCTGCCTAATATCATCAATATTGCTTCTGTAATATAGACAAAAATAAATAGAATTGCAGTGGCCGTGGAGTCAAATAAAGACGTCATATAGCCTATGTCAATATCAAGGTTTCAGGGATCAATTCTGTCAATTTTTATTAAAGTTTAGTAATACTGCGTGGAATTTATTAAAGAGTAAATATTTTTATATTATAATCTAGAATAAAAATAAAGAACTACGTATTTTTTATTTTAATTATTGTGTTATAAAATCTTTAGTTACGGTGCACAGAAGTTTTCCTAAAAATGTCGCCACTCATACTGAGCCTAATCATGTAGGTAGCGAAAAGTCAACGTTCACTTACGTAATTCTTTCTCTCTCTATTTCGTCTCTCGGCTATGAGCTGATCAATTAATAATAACACTTAACGCCGGTTGTAGAAAAGATGATTAAAAAAATCTATGATTAACATTGTGATATATTCCACGTTATTGGTACTTAGTTTGTCACTTTGAGTATTTAAGGCAATGACGTGTTCTTAAAAAAAGTTACCTTTTTTATTTCAAAAAGGGTAACAGGGTAAAAATTCCTACCTGTGACAACTGAATCCTAAAAAATATATGGCCTTTTGACAATTATACGCGGTATAGGTGTGAAGTTAGACACATACTACGTGGAATTGCAAAAACACCAAATATATTTTTAGGCTTCAGGTGTCATTGGTAGGATTTTTTACCCTGTTACCCTTTTTGAAATGAAAAGGTATTTAATTTATTTAGGATAAAACTAATTATTCGAAAAACAAAACTCCACTGCATGATGAATAAGGCCGCGTCTGAAAATCACAATATCTATCGTCATAAATACCTAAAGGCTGAGGAGTGCAACAAGGTCACACGCCGGACGGGCGGCGCGAGGCGGCAACCTCGCTTGAATCCCAAGACTCTTTTTTACGTAAGTCAAAGTCCGCGCCATCGTCAACCTTTTGCTACCCTAGGTTAGGATAGGTATGAGTGGCGATATTTTTAGGATTACTTCTCTGCGTAACTTAAGTTTTTATTACTAAATATTTGTTTAAAAATACGTACGTTCTTTATTTTAATTCTAGATTATAATATAAAAATATTTGATCTTCAATAAATTTCAAGTGGTATATACATACACACAGACACGCAGGCACATTTATAATATTAGTATGGGTATTTGTGAATAATATTGAGAAAATCTTTAGTCATAAAATCTGTCTGTACCATCTTGAAAACTAGTAAGAGTTATATGCTAAAGTGGAATTTAAAATAAGTAGCCGAAGCATGACTTCATAAATTTAAGAAGTTCTGCACTTAGCCGCTTCTACCGAGAACTTAACAAGATGTACCGAATGATAATTTTAAAGCCCACTTTTTAATTTAATTTACTTTGGATTTATTTGTCACGGGTAAAAAGCGCGCTGAATAGTCGTGGGCCGAGCAAAGAATATAATTCATCTTGTATGGGGATTTGGTCTAAGTATTCACAATTATATGGGTATATTTTAGATAAATTATACTAACAAGATAATAATTCAAGTAAAAAAAATATTTAAAAAAAAAAGGTATTATACTTGACAGCTCTAGTACTACAGGACTTGATATTACCAAATAACTTAATTGCACAGTAATATACTTGTTCGCGCCTGATCAAGAACCTTCCAGCTAACTATGCTTATGCCAAAAGCATGGACCAAACGCGAACAAAGGCCTTCTAAAGTGGACTGTATTTGATTTTTTTATAATAGGAAACATAGCAATCCGGACACAGAGGTACGATTTCGGAAACAGAGTAGGACGGGTCACTTATATAAGGAAAGTATGCCACGTACCTTTTCACAGCTTCACTATCACCTATCCTGGCCAGAATATTCGCCAAACTCAATCACTTCACGATTATTAGTTCTTTATTTACACACACAACGGCGCGTCTTCCAGAAGAGCGGGATCACGGTAGATCATAGACTTCTCGCTGGGTCGGGGCGCGACGTGCGACTGACGTTTTAAGCAATGAAGCTTATAAAGAAATATAATTTCTGCAAGTCCACAAGTGAATATAATTAAAAAACATTCAAATATTGAAAATTCCAAGTAAGTGGCGCCATCTTGTGTGTGTAGTATGCACTTGGTTAGTGGAAATGGAGGGAATTTTGTATTGTTCATTATTAACCGATTCAACTATTACAAATATAAATTAAATATTGGCGTAAACGATACTGAATGACTTTGCATACATGCCCTTACATTAGACTAATATGCGATTCAATTGATAGAACCAAACGTCTTTTCCTAAGAAACCATATGTCGGAAATGACTTTTTTGGCTTCTCCATAAAAATTGGCTATTTCAAAATTAACAGCTTGTATGTGTTGTCGCTTTAAATATCTTTGCGACTCTCACACCCGTCCTCTTCGTTCATCGTACAACAACCAACTTTGTATCCCTGTCCACTTTTCTAGCAGATATTCAGATTTTCTTACCATGTCTGCAGCTCGTCAATGGGACAGGCTGCCTCTATTCATCAGACAGGCTCCGTCTTTAAGTATATTTAAAAATCTATTATTTACATTCTTTCTTAAAAAACAAAATGAAACCTAATCTCCTTTTCTTGACATGTGTATATTAGGATCTCTACCAGCAACTTTTGGGATTTATATTTTATTTTGTATTTAATCATATATTTTTGTAAATTATTACTTTTTCATAAATTTCTCTGACTCTTATTATTTTGTATATTTTGTGTGCAATAAATAATTTGTTATTATTATTATATGTCTCGTGTACAGCTTACTACCAGGTCGGGTCAGGTATACTATTCAGGTCAGGTCAATATTTATTTTTGTATTATCCGAAATATTAGTTTTGGCTAGTGTAGAAATATGATTTCTGGCCAACATGATATATTATTATCTACGAGTACAAACTGCTTTGAGGTTTGATCAAGAGATACAAACCAATCTTGTAAGTGGATTCAGTTCACTGCACTTTGGACGTGAGTCAAGATTATTTGGTAAAGTAATATATTTCATTAAATTAATCCTATTTTGATATTCACTTGTAATATTTTTATTTTACGTTGCTTTTTTAGATAATTAAAGCTAGGTAATTCTAAAGTTTATTTCTAAAATTTAAGCAAGTGTTTGGTGTCTTTTAATAATACCTTACCATAGGGCCTGTTACATTCCAATTTGATATTATGCGACAGGATTGAGATGGTTATTGGCAAATAAGCGCAATCTTTATTTTGTCGGGTTACCATTCAAGTTTAGTACAAAACGACACGCTGTCCTCCATTCCTTTCTATTCCTTGTATTTTTCGTATTTCGCTCTTTTTCTACCACAACCTGTCACATCCTCTTCTAATCGAGCTGCTGCCTGAAATCGCAATGAAAATAAAACCAACTAAGTGTACCTTTTCGAGGCACGAGCATTGGCGTTCGCGTGTGTGTAAGTTCCGCATGCGGGACGCGTGGGCGCAAACCGCGTGACTCAAAAAAGGCTCATAGTCAATGCTTTAATAAATTTTAGTAATTCTCCCTGGCGATATGTCCGGAAAGTTTTTCGTCTACAGTTTTATTTTGTGGATTTTGGTAATTAATTTTGTAAAATATAATTTTAGCATTAAACAAAATTATAACTTTGTGGCATTTGGGGTTGAAACAATGGGGGTATATTCTCTTGATACCAACAAATTCATAAAAGAGCTGGGTAAACGAATTTTCCAAGAGTGTGGCGATCCCAAATGCCATAACTACCTAAAACAGAATATGTCCATAATAATTCAACAAGGAAATGCGGCGAGCGTTTTAGGTACCCTCCCTGGTGGTAAGCCCTCAGTTTATTTTGTAGAATAGCTTTAATTTCATAGGTATTTTTAGTTTTAGTTTTATTTATAATTAGTTTTTTAATCAATTTTATTTTAATATTTTTGTATCTAAGTACATTTTAAGAACAAATACAATTTAAGTTAAACCAAGCAGCAATTCTTTCAAAAACCGTAGATGTAGAGGGTCTGGTCGAGAAACTAAAATGTATTTAATTTATTTGTTGATATTTCTCGAGTATGTTCTTTTACTTTTTTTTATTTTTTATTTATTTATTTAAAAAAAAATCACAGCTTATTATATTAAACATATAGACAAAGTAGCAATAGTGGAACACAAGCCAAAGAGATTTTATATTATTTAGACAATACAATTAAAACAGAAATAAGAGTAAAATATAGTTATTATATATAAATTAATAGTGCAATTGAATTGTGACTAACAGAAGTAAAAGAATAATAATAATAATAAATAAATGAAAACCAATAGGTTAATGATTATTTACCTAAGACAAAATGAATGAATGAGAGGCAGGAGCAAAATTATACTATATATACGTGTATAGTAGTATTCGTATATTAGCAAGCGAAGTGTATTTGTAAAGTTAGTCCGCGATAAGAGTTGTCTTGATACTGCCTCCGGTGGTTAGTTAGATGTATCAGAGTAGAACATGGCTAAAACTAATATAGATAAGTCATTTACAGTAATCTAAACAGGTGAATGAATAAATGTTTGAAAAATGTATATATATACGATAGGTTATATATATATATATATATATATATATATATATATATATATATATATAAATGTAAACTGAGCCTAAATATATATATATATATATATATATATATATATCTATTCATTATATTATTATTATACTCAAATTAATTGTTTACCCAATAATGATTTGATTATTTATTAGTGTGCCGTAATTAGTTTTCTAGCAATTTTGATCTTGTTAACCAGGTTTATGACCTTATTAAGCTATAACACATTTTATTGTGCACCATGTCACAGGACAGCGATTAGGTGGAGCAAAATTTTAAATTTTTATTTTATATGAATTATGTTTTTTTTTTGTGAGTTTATTTATGTTCTAGTTTATTCATGACATATTTTCCTTTTCCATTTAGGCTCAGTTTACATTAAAAATTAACTTACATTACATAATATGTGTATACATACATCAAAAAAAAAAACTTACATTACATATGTGATACATAGATCAAAAACTAGTGTGTACTTATAGTTACTTATATTTTAGGTTTTTTTTTTTTAAAGTTATATTAACTTGCCACTGTCATGATGAGCCTATAATAAAGTTCGCTAAATCTGTGCCCACACATGTGTATGGACCGCATGCGCACTACCTACACTCTATTCTTTAGTATTTGCTTTTTAATTCATGCATACCACACGCATGCGGGTCCGTAGCGTGTACTTTTGCATGCGGAACATATACGCACGTGGGCGCAAGTTCGTCTGACTTGAAAAATAAATTTAGAGCTTGTTTGTACTTGTCTGCTGTAAATTGTAAATAGTAATGGCGATACTTTTATTAACAAAACAATTTTTTACTATATATTACGATGAAATTAAGTTTATTGGAAAATGGATTCACATTTAGCCAACTTTACTATAGGCCAATCAATGACAAGTGGCAAGCTCGTCGATGTCTCCAGCATACCAAACTCGAGAAATATCACAAATAAATAAAATAATAATTGAATGTATATATTTACATTAATAAATATTTTTGTGTCCCGACCAGGAATCGAACCCGGTACCTCCGAGTCTAAATCCACGGACTTAACCGCTAGACCACGGAGGCAGTTATAAAATAAGGGAGCACATAATAAATAAAATCTTGTTCTTATAATTTAATTCATTGTGATATTTTAAGAGTCTGTACGTAAGAGATTTCGGATGAGCCTATAGTAAAGTTGGCTAAATAGGAACCTGTGGGTGATACGGTCGTGATGAAACGTGAAAAAGAATAAATAAATTCGCAAGAAAAACTTAGTAGCAAGTCAATAGATTTTTTAAAAACTAATATTTTACTTAAAAAATAATTTCTTAGCAAGTTAACGGTAACTTTTTAATTTTACTAAGGTACGATCTGTTACTTTACTTTAGTTTGAATTATATGTTGATTTTGCAAGTTCCTGCAAACTAGATTTGTAAGCCATCTTTTAAAAATCCTTTTTAAATGACAAAATATTTAATATTTTCACCTAGTACGGAGAATCGTTCAAAATGCAGTCGTTTTTGTTTTCTTGTCAAGCTGTCAAATTTTTGTTTATTTGCTAAAGAATGTTCTTAAAAAAATGTCGTGATGAAAATTGATCTTTCCATCGAAATAGCTAGTTCAATCAAAATATATTTCAAAACTGAAGTAGATATTAATTTATTTAAATCGTAAATACGAATAACTTTGAATAGACTTTGAAATCCAAAATTTGTGTAAATAAATTTCGCCGCTCTTTGAGGAAAAGCGGCTAAACCTCAGGAATCTCAAAACAAAGGATATTTCTTTGAATATTCTCAGAATGTCAACTCAAAAGGTTTTGAGGTATCTGAAAATAACATCGCCGCGAAATTTAATATGTAATAAAAAACGCCATTTTTTTAATACCTGCACGTGTTAGCAATTTTTTTCAATCATTACTTGCTACGTTTTGATATCGGATTTTAAACGCGCCATTATTCGTGTCCAATACTGTAATCAAATATACATGCAGAATCAGATAACCGCGGTCAGTTTTTAATTCAGTTTCAACTGGTCAAGCACCGAAGAATTGTAAATCCAAAATCACAAATCACGTTGTTCGCCAAATCCATGGTGGTACTGAAATAAAACGCCAGCCGCAGTATATGTTTGTACGCGGGTTTGTGTTTAGAGCTATTCCTAACCGCGTTTAATCGCAGTATGTGTTTTCAATACACCCTTTAGACTACTGGAGATGAGCCTTCCAGAACTCACGACATCGTATATCTGGAGATTTTTTTGGGTACTTTTTGTCAAATCCTAGTCTCTGCATGATAACGCACCAGGTGCGCCAATACACGTTTTACAGCAATTTCCCAGTGTACTTTGCCTTAATAATAATTAGAATATTAAACACTCCTAATGAGAATGACAAATACCTTTGTACGCAGTGTCACATCACATTGTTATAGGTAGGAAACAGTGGCATACCAAACTCGAGAAATATCACAAATAAATAAAATAATAATTGAATGTATATATTTACATTAATAAATATTTTTGTGTCCCGACCAGGAATCGAACCCGGTACCTCCGAGTCTAAATCCACGGACTTAACCGCTAGACCACGGAGGCAGTTATAAAATAAGGGAGCACATAATAAATAAAATCTTGTTCTTATAATTTAATTCATTGTGATATTTTAAGAGTCTGTACGTAAGAGATTTCGGATGAGCCTATAGTAAAGTTGGCTAAATAGGAACCTGTGGGTGATACGGTCGTGATGAAACGTGAAAAAGAATAAATAAATTCGCAAGAAAAACTTAGTAGCAAGTCAATAGATTTTTTAAAAACTAATATTTTACTTAAAAAATAATTTCTTAGCAAGTTAACGGTAACTTTTTAATTTTACTAAGGTACGATCTGTTACTTTACTTTAGTTTGAATTATATGTTGATTTTGCAAGTTCCTGCAAACTAGATTTGTAAGCCATCTTTTAAAAATCCTTTTTAAATGACAAAATATTTAATATTTTCACCTAGTACGGAGAATCGTTCAAAA
Organism: Tinea semifulvella; assembly: GCA_910589645.1. Lineage (NCBI taxonomy): Eukaryota > Metazoa > Arthropoda > Insecta > Lepidoptera > Tineidae > Tinea > Tinea semifulvella. The sequence continues at coordinate 10,501,882 of OU342592.1, read as the reverse complement.
TGCAGTCGTTTTTGTTTTCTTGTCAAGCTGTCAAATTTTTGTTTATTTGCTAAAGAATGTTCTTAAAAAAATGTCGTGATGAAAATTGATCTTTCCATCGAAATAGCTAGTTCAATCAAAATATATTTCAAAACTGAAGTAGATATTAATTTATTTAAATCGTAAATACGAATAACTTTGAATAGACTTTGAAATCCAAAATTTGTGTAAATAAATTTCGCCGCTCTTTGAGGAAAAGCGGCTAAACCTCAGGAATCTCAAAACAAAGGATATTTCTTTGAATATTCTCAGAATGTCAACTCAAAAGGTTTTGAGGTATCTGAAAATAACATCGCCGCGAAATTTAATATGTAATAAAAAACGCCATTTTTTTAATACCTGCACGTGTTAGCAATTTTTTTCAATCATTACTTGCTACGTTTTGATATCGGATTTTAAACGCGCCATTATTCGTGTCCAATACTGTAATCAAATATACATGCAGAATCAGATAACCGCGGTCAGTTTTTAATTCAGTTTCAACTGGTCAAGCACCGAAGAATTGTAAATCCAAAATCACAAATCACGTTGTTCGCCAAATCCATGGTGGTACTGAAATAAAACGCCAGCCGCAGTATATGTTTGTACGCGGGTTTGTGTTTAGAGCTATTCCTAACCGCGTTTAATCGCAGTATGTGTTTTCAATACACCCTTTAGACTACTGGAGATGAGCCTTCCAGAACTCACGACATCGTATATCTGGAGATTTTTTTGGGTACTTTTTGTCAAATCCTAGTCTCTGCATGATAACGCACCAGGTGCGCCAATACACGTTTTACAGCAATTTCCCAGTGTACTTTGCCTTAATAATAATTAGAATATTAAACACTCCTAATGAGAATGACAAATACCTTTGTACGCAGTGTCACATCACATTGTTATAGGTAGGAAACAGTGATCTAGAAATTATGTAGATATAGCTTGTTTTTTTGATTCCATGCGCCATCAATAAGCTGGATGGCGCTACGGCCGACAATTCCGGGGATGAGAGAGCCCTCACACGAGCTGGGCTTGTCATATTTCGTCAGTGTGCTTCGGACTATAGCTTTTGAACGTTGGCGTGCCCTGTCACCTCGAAAATTACACCACAAAGCTCTCTCAGACCGCGCCGCTCATTATATCGTCTCGCAGCTGACCAGAAGGCTGACGTTTAGCTATTGGAGTTCTCGTCTTTGCTGGTTCAAGTAAGTGGATTTTTTATAGATAATTCTAGTTTTGGAGTAGCTTGGTACTGCTGTGACCCGACCAGGTTTCCTACTGCTGGATGTATAATCGAAGGCCGCGAATCAGCATCCTATTTTTAAAAAACAGCATAACTGCCATACCAGTAGCATTAGCTGTCGGGTTCCTTAAAAACAAAGTGGGAGTAATAAAAAATATTATAACGATCTAATACACTTGCGCATATATAATATATTTCGTTATCTGAGATCTTAAAATATTATATTAGGTCTATCTTGATTTCATATCTAGCTAGGTAAATTCTGACAATGCCAAGGAACCGACTTTTAATTTAAATCTGTACGTGATGCGGTATCTATAATTTGAAGATCTTTCGTCGGAAGTATCTCTAATTTTGGCAGAACATCGGCTTCTCCTTTGACACTAAATAGTTCGCCGAATAGTTTCGCTTCAGTGCGAAGTTTGCGGCAACTCCCTTTTATGGCAGTGACAGTCAACTAGGTGTTCACTATACAATTTTGGCGTATTTTTTACGTGTTTCTGGCCTGCCAGACTCGAGAATTGTTAAAAAAATATATTAAACTCTCGATCAGAAATCAAACTCGATATTCTCCGCGTTTGCTTACCACTTCGTATATAATTGTGCCTAGGATTACGTAATAGAATAGTTCAAAGATTATATTGTTATTTAATACTATTGATTTCAAATCAAAGTATTACATATTTGGACTGTATTGGAATGGGATTCTCTATAATGTCGTAGCGTTTGGTCACTTTTGTCTTGTTTCCCATTCGTACAGTAATAGAGTTCAAATTGGTTATATCGGATACATCCATAGGTCGCTGGTTCATATCCGGCTCGAAGGACCAAAAACTGTTGTGTTAACAGTTGGTTAAATGTTAGTTAGTTATGGAAAGGTTACGAGTGCCGTTTGTGCACTAATTTATTGTAAAGTAAGTAAAGGTGACGGAAACAAAGGAAATGCTGATTATGTACGATAGCTCGTACAGGAATCGTTGTTTTTGATATTTTTTCTGTATAAAATTAGGTATAAGTGAAAATATCTCCAAAATGTCCGTAATTTTATTGCCTAGAAAGTTGATAGACTATATATCTCGAAAATACAATCGAACTTGATAAATCTTGAAAAATATTGGATTGTGCGAGCGAGAAGAATGCATAAGCGTAAAAAATGATCTTAATTTATCGCTTTACTTTGGACCCATACCTAATGATACTAATACTAGCGACGAGGCTCAGGCCGCAGGCTCGACGCTCACGAGCGACGACGCGTGAACATTGCGCTGGCCGGCATAGGGGATGCGCTTCGTTCCGTGGGGATTATTGATGCACAAAATTACATTATAACTTTACCCGTAGATATTAATATTATTTTTTAAATATGATGTGGATATTATTTTTCAATTATTGCTATTAGCTTCCGGCATAGGAGCCGAACGCACACTGATTTATATTTTAAACGTACCGTATTTCTGTACTTAATAAATTAGTTATTTATTGCGATAACAAAAAATTTTTTTAAGTACCTTATTTTTGTACTTGGTTGATTAGTTTTTTTTTAAATGTTAAATAATTTTAGATTTTTTTTACAAATCATAAAAAACGTTATACTTACACTGTTGGCCCTTACAGCTAATGAGTCGTGGCTACGCAGTAAAGGCACTCGTTCCCCGCGGATAAAGCTATATATGGCGCATGTTACTAATATGCAATACATATTTTTTTATCTTACATAATTCTTATATTATTAAAACTTCCTTCTGTAAACGATTCTATAAATTTCTAGGCCCTCTTTTATATAATAAAACCAATATGTAATATATATCATCTTAATAAAACTGATTGCAAAAAGGTGGTGTTCAGCAGGTTACAAACATTATAATGATCTGGAAAATCTTTTGTGTGTAGTTAAATAAAAATATGTATGAGTAAATAGACAAAGGTTTTATTGTAATAATAGTATATTTATTTATATTATATTAGGTCTGGATAAAAGCATTTATGTACAAACTCGTGGAAGACACTGACTCCTGAAACACACACAAATAGTTCGGGAGTCTGAGGATGCTAAAATTGTATACAAAGCATTGATCAATTTAACTGGTTATAAATAAATGTTTTTTTTTAACACGTAAGATGTTCATTTTTTATTGTCGTTTAGGCAAACATCTGGTATGCGGTATCGGTAATATCAGTCCACCGCAAATGATGATGTTTTACTATAATATTTACTTAACTGTATTTTGTTTAGTTCGAATTGGTTCCAAGAATATGTTACCATGTCCTCCATTGAATACTAAATGCGTAGATAATAATACCTCTCAAGATGTTCCACAAACCGTTGTCGATAATGTGACCCTTTTCCATTAGTATTGTAATGTAACGGAACCATTTCATGAGTATAAGGGTTGTAATTTTAAATACACTTACCTTGTTATTTAAAGATATTATATTAATAAATATATTATATTAATAAATCTTAAATATAAGACCATCGTATTCAGCGCGCGGTGGTGGCTCGGTTGTAAGAACGCGCATCTTAAATTCTACAAAGGTCGGTTCAAACCTATACACTTTTCTTAAGTACATTTGTCATAGATTTACATCACCACCACGAGAATGCCTCGGAGATCACGTTAAGCCGTCGTCGGTCCGGTTCCACTAATACCAACTTGTGGAATCGTTAATAAATTGTCATACAAAAAAAAAAGACACCATATCCCAATAAGCCGTATGGCCAGCATGGCGAGTGTAGGCCTAATTCTCCAGTTCTGGAAGGCCCATCTCCAGCAGTGGAGGTCTAGGACGCTGTGTTCTAGGGGCTGTAATGTAATAAAAGACTATTGTTAAGCTTTACATCCCTCCAACATTTATTTATTTATAAACGTTTTATTGCTTAATGTCTTTCGCATTTTATGACACCTAACCTTGTCCATATTCTCACCCTAATCCATGTTCTCACCTTACTTTATAACATTCTTAATAAACCCAGCTTTATTGTTCCTTTGTAAGTTAATATTCCTTCTCATTCCTCAACCAGAGACACTGATTCCTTTACTGTATCTGCGGCTCACCAGTAGAATAAGCTACCCTTGGCGATTAGACGTGCACCATCTATCAGAGTCTTTAAACATTTGATAACCACATCGTTCCTGGAGAAACAGGATAAAAAAATGTTACCTCTAATAATCTCCGCTAATACTACATGTCTACAGCATTAATCCGTTTCTTTTTCGTGTAGGCTCCATGTCTCTGCAGCATACAGGAAAATAGGGAACACAAGAACTCTGACCAGCTGGGACTTAGTAGCTTTCGTAATGTTTCGATTCCTTCATATTTTCTTCCGCTTGTTCATAGAAGATCTTAAAACTGCTATTTGACTGGCGGTCTCTTATTTTTTGCAACAGCTGTGACCAATTACTTCTTAGTCGCTACACTCTTGGTAGAGTGGTCGTGGTCGTCACTTGAGTATCAGTGGCACGCTTAACAAGCCGTCGCCAATGCTCTCGAAGTGCATTCTTCCTACAGCACTCATGTAGGTGGTGATCCATTGCTGCATTAACCTAGCCAGTTCACCTTATCGGAGACCTACCACGCATTCTCTTGCCGACCTTTCCCTGAACTACTAGGCGCTCAATGGATGTATCACTACGCGTAGTCTTATTTCCAGTTCCTCCAGGATGATACTATATACATACTAAATAATACATACTAACGTATGAAGTGAGAATAAGCAAACCTGTCTTATACGAACGGATTTGATGCAGCGGTATTCTAAATTCATTGAAAACTTCTCTCCTTTGAATTACAGAGCATTACCATCCAAAGATGCTGAAAACTCAAGGAAGTGAAGATAGTGATGGAAAAGGTAACATATATCGACATTATAGATACTTTAAATTTAATAATACTTCTATGATAAATTACCTTTTCGAATAATAAAATCTCAAATGAAGAATTAATTTCATTTTCTGCATTGTTTTTTTTTATCTAGGTATTGCACTCGGTTTTCGATATATGCAGTTAGTGATGTTGTTTACAAACTCGACAATATCGCTTACAGTCCTGAAGTAAATATGATTTATCGATTAGACTCTAGAACATTTCAGGTGTTTATAAAAAATAATAATAGATTTTTTAAAGATAAAATAACGTTCATCATTTTTATAGTGGATCCTTAAAATGTTTTTAGCAAGATACCGATATTTATTGTTACCTGTTTTTTAACTGTTTGAAACTATATATATTTTATTTTGTTTCATTCCACTAATCACTAATTTAACGTGAATAAGTACTGCAAAAGTATATTATAAACATAAGGTTAATAATTTATGTATATTAATTACAATAAGTGGAACAATTTATGATTATTTTTCTTATGTACTGTGCTACATACCCGTACTTATTAAGCGTACCTTTTCTAAACATAGACAAAAGTAAAGTATCATCACGACCGTTTCACTTTCGGGATGGTCAGAAACCACGCTTATATAGAAGCGGATTCACATTTAGCCAACTTTACTATAGGCCAATCATGACAAGTGGCAAGCTCGTCGATGTCTATAGCGTACCAAACTCGAGAAATATCACAAATTTAAATATTAATTATTTAAATTAATAAATATTATTGTGTCCCGACCAGGAATCGAACCCGGTACCTCCGAGTCTAAATCCACGGACTTAACCGCTAGACCAAAAAGGCTAAACATACTCAATTATTTTTGGATATGATCCAACGCTTGTATTGCTAACTATCGTCAAAATCCCAAAATCGATCGAGTTGAAAGATTGTCGATAAAATGTATCCGACATCCTTATCGATACACTCAAAAATGAATTAGTGACATCACCATAACTCCACGAACGAGAATGGAATAGACTGAATTGGAAATTGATCCCGCACTGCGCAAGGAACTTTCTCCAAGACTGATGAGAAAATTCCAATTAAAATCAGGAGCTTACATGCACCGCCGTACCCAAGATTCGCTCGTTAAGAAAATATGTAAATGGGTCCCGGAGTTAGTCCGAACTAAATTTATTGAATTCCTAATACTTTATACTTCCCGTCTTAAGTATACTTTGGTACAATACAGGATGGAGCAGAAATTCGTTTTTTTTTATTATCATCATATCTGCTTCTTGTCGTAACTGCTTTAGTTGTCTCAAAGGTTTGACCAGTATGAAAATTAATAATAAATAAATACATTTTTGCAGCCCTGACCTGGTAAGGCCATCTCATCGAAGACTTACCACTCATTCTCTTGTCATCGACTTTCTACTATACGCACTTGATGAATGTTTCTTCACGACGCGTCAGACAGATAGTGGAGTATTCCAGACCCAGATGGATAAAAGGCCTGGGTTGGGGATAGGGAAATTCCTTCGTTTTCCCTGTTTATCGGGTAACCACCACATTAATGCGCATTAAGTGCATTAAGGCGCGGTGGTGGCTAGGTTGTAAGAACGCATACCTCGCGTACCTTAAATCCTACAAAGGTCGGTTCAAACCCACCCAGCATGTACCAATGAGAAATACACTTTTCTTACGTACATTTATCATAGATTTACAACACCACCGTTCCCGTGCCTCGGAGAGCACGTTAAGCCGTCGGTCCCGGTTTCACTAATACCAACTGTAAAATCGTTAATAAATTGTCATAAAAAATTGACATCATATCCTCGCCAAGCCGTCTGGCCAGCGTGGCGAGTGTAGGCCAAATTCTCCAGATATATGTTTTGGAAGGCCCATCTCCAACAGTGGAGGTCTAGGACACTGTATTCTAGGGGCTGTAATGATGATGATGACGAAGTGCTCGGACCCCTTGCTGTAGCAGCGCCCTTGTAGTCCAACGAACCCAGGGGGTCTAGGGTCGACAACTTTAGCTATCCTCCAGGAACACTTCTCTAGGAAGTTGTCTCCTGTTGAGGGAGCCGGATGCAAGACGGAGCAATATTGTAGAGATGCGACGCGACAGGTTTCTGATAAAAGTGAGAATGTGTATCTGTACAGTTAATGATAGGCGTTGCTTTATTTACAGTTCTTTCAGCCTCATTACAGCCACTAGAACACATCGACATCCACAGTTGGAGATGAGCCTTCTAGACGTTTTTGGTGAGGTTCTTTTAATGACAATTCTTTAACGATTCCACAAGTTGATATTGGTGGAGCCGGGACCAACAGCTCAACGTGCTCTCAACGGTGGTGTTGTTAATAATGAACGTAAGAAAAGTGTATTTCCCATTGACACATGTCGAGGTTCGAACCAACTTTTTTTAGGATTATAATGCAAATCTTGAGAAAAACTTACTATTAAATATCAGAGAAGCCCCCAATCGTGCATTATTTTAAGATCTGCATTATTTACATTTTCTGACTAAATAAAAAAACACATTCAACTTTTTAAAATTTTTTTTTCTATCTTATTACCTTCATTTGCAGCAGCATCATCATATTGTTAATTTTATCGCACTCTCCTCATGATGTAAGTAGTTTTATTTTATGTATGTATATTAGTATATCTATAGTATAAATAAAATAAATAAATCTTTCCAGACAGATCGCCATCTAATTTCCGTGGTAAGCTACGAGGCTTGTGTTACGGAAACTAGATGGTTGATAAACTACATATTATACTTTTTTTTTTGTAAATATATACATATTATACATATAAACACCCAGACCGAGACAAATTATACAATGTACCTCTTGCCCCCGGTGGGAATCGAACCCACGACCTCCCGAGTTCACGGCAACGTTTGATACCTCTAGACCACGGAGGCGGTCAAATTATATGGCGGTATGTCTTATTTATGTATTATTAGTATATTTGTGTTTAGTATATTAATATTATTTACTAGTAAGTAGTTTAGTTTTAGTAGTACTTTAATTTCTCCCCTATATTATGTTCTATAATTTGCGCGAACCTTCCACATACAATGTTCGTAATGTCCCTAAGGTTGACCGAGTAAGAATGTCTAGCGGCCTATGTAACAGTGCAAAAAGTTCTAAATAAATAAATAATGTGTTAATTGTATGTACATGCATGTATTTATAAATCTATTATATATGCCTCCGTGGTCCAGTGGTTAAGTCCGTGGATTTAGACTCGGAGGTACCGGGTTCGATTCCTGGTCGGGACACAAAAATATTTATTAATGTAAATAAATACATTTAATTAATATTTAATTTATTTGTGATATTTCTCGAGTTTGGTACGCTGGAGACATCGACGAGCTTGCCACTTGTCATGATTGGCCTATAGTAAAGTTGGCTAAATGTGAATCCGCTTATTTATAAGCGCGGTTTCTGACCACCCCGAAAGGGAAACGGTCGTGACGGACTTTACTTTTTATTATATATAAATGAAATGCAATATTTATTTGTGATTGTATGGTTACAAATTAAAGATGAACAACATTTGCAACAATGTACCTTAAGAGGCGTACAAATATTAATTTAAGTCCTAACATTAATTAACAATTATTCTAAAACTACGGCTAAAACAAACAATTTATTTACACACATTAATCTTTTATAGGTTCATTACATATGTCAATGTTGTTTTACTTCTATTTCACCTAATTTCTAATTGCACCCACCAACTATCCTGTCTAAATTTCCTAAAGGTTTGGTTGTCAGAGAATGCCTAGCTTAAGTCTACAAGTCCGTCTTTGTTCATTTTTCATATCATTTCTTTTGTTTATTCACCATTTCATACATTTGGTACACTCGGTTTCGTCAGATAACAAATTAATTATTTTACTAATCATGATAGCGAATGAATATCAGCGAAGAACAGCCTTCGTCGTTACCAGATAAGTACTACCTACACCAATAGATGCTGCTGTAAAAGGGCGTTGTCATGGTAATAATAATATGGTATAATTATGTCAAAACAAAATAATATTTTCTACTACTAAACTAAAATTAAAATATATATAAGTATATAACGAAATTAGCAGTAACTTTAATACCCAAACTTAAGCTAACTTAACAAATACCTACTCGTGCATAAATATCAAAGTCAAAGTCAAAGTCAAAATATCTTTATTCACATAAACCTATTACAGGCACTTATGAAACGTCATTAATTTAATTATTCTGAATGATTCTACTCCTGCTAGTAGAAGACTAAGCAGCAAAGTGGTCCAATAAGTAAGCTGTTAGCAGAAGACCAGCAGCTTAGCAAATTCCAGTGACCTGTTAATGTTTAATCTGACTGAGAAAGGAATCTGCAAGGAAAACTCAGCTATATCAGATTTACAAAATAAAACATATACAGAACTGCACCACAACGATCAATTAATAACCTTTTAAATTAAGTTATCAGTACCTATGAGAATACAATACCTGGTACAGCAGTAACCCACCAGGCAAGTCAGACTACATGCCTATGTGCAACCCGAAAGTCGACAAAACTATAATATTGGTATGTCATTTAAAAGATTAAATTAAATAATAATGTCATTATAAGTAGAATAAATAGGAAGCGGCTGTAAATCGGCGTTGTCACTTAAATGTCACTATAACTTATACTAACTTAACTAAAACTAGTATATATAAATGTACAAGCAATTGATCTTTTTGCATAATTTTTCTTACTCTGCACCCATAATATTCTTCTCTCACTCTCCCAAAGGTTAGCTGGTAGAGAATACCTTTATGGTATTAAGCTCGCCTATGTACATGTTTTTATATTTTATATTTTGTGTGCAATAAAGATTTTTATTATTATTTTTATTATTATTATTACAAGCATATGTGTACTGTGATGTCAAAATATAAGTTTAAATTAAAAATGTCAAGGTTTATGGCAGCTGTAAATAGGCTTTGTCAAATTAAAAATAATATTACACGAAAAATTACATGATACATTCCTCTTTTAGTTTGTACACAGTGCAATAAGCAGTTTTAAAATAAATTAATAATGAGCTCCTCCTCCTCCTTAGTCGGTACCCCACTGTTGGGGATCGTGACTCCGTCGCAGTCCATCCACTAGCCGTTTCCAGTGGTTGCGGTCCTCAGCGCAGTGGATGGCTTGGTGTACTGGGATGTTTAGGTGGTCAGTCACCTGACTGGACCATCGTTTGGGGCTTCTTCCTCTTGTTCTTTTACCGTCTACCTTTCCCGTTACTAAGAGTTTTTCCAGATTGTCGGCGCCTCTTCTAGCAATGTGGCCAAAATATTGCAGAATTCGGGTAAAGCAGACGGCAGAAAGTCTCTGTACCTTAGCAAGTTTGAGCTCTTCGAGCACAGAAACGTTAGTGCGTCGTGCGGTCCAATGAATATTAAGCAAACGACGCCAGCACCACATCTCAAATGCATCAATTCTTGCCCTATCTGCGGCTTTTATAGTCCACGTCTCTGAACCGTACAATAATATGGAGAATACGAGCGTTCTGACAATGTGGATTTTTGTCTTCCTGGATATGTTGGTATCTCTCCATATTTTGTCGAGCTGGGTCATTGCTGTTTTAGACATTCCAATTCGTCGACGAATCTCACTTTCGCAACCTCCCTTATTGCTGACAGTAGAGCCGAGGTAAAGGAAATCTTCCACGGTTTCATAGTCATCAAGGTCAGTTGTGCGCGTTATCCTGTGAGATCTGTCGACTACCATCAGCTTTGTTTTGGCTCTATTGATGGAAAGACCAAATTTTGTGCTGACGTTTTCCAAACGGTTCAAGAGTTCTACCATTTCCTGTTCTGACGCGGCAAACAGGGTTGTATCATCGGCATAACGTAGGTTTGAGATCTTTTTACCACCAAACGTTACACCGCCCTCCCAGTCTTCAAGGGTTTTCCGCATGATGTGTTCACCATATATATTAAAAAATAATGAGCTATGCTAATAAAAATACGCTTTTTCACACTTCGTTAAAAGACCCCAGCTTATAGAAAGGGAAAAACACATTATGAATATATTAACCACCTGGATAATTTTCTTATAATGGAGTTTTAATCATTACTGCCCCAGTTTCGAAATTACCTACAAAAATTACTTTCGCCAGGATTGTAAGTTGTAACAATATTCTGGGAATTTGCTTTGTATTTTTGCGGTTTCCTTTGGCAAGAGCATTACCAATTAAAGACCTTTTGGTGCGATGGGAATTAACCAATCCCCCTTGCTATAAATTCTTAAAACAATGTGATGTAGATTGTATAACTAAATAGATAAATAAGGCAATACTCGTACCTCGTACATACTATGAGTACATTAAACTTAAATTAAACATCTGTCCTAACTTAAGTATGTTCGACAAGATTTAATAAATATTATGATATTTATTTATAAACTTTTTATTGCACAAAAAGTAGTGTATGTATAGTATTACAGATTTTTGTTTACAATAAATAATATTAAGGGGACGCTTTAGAATCGAGACGCACGAATTAATTATAAATGATTGTGGTATTTGATAGATAATGAAGCCCTGATGCATGAACTAGTAGATTTATTTGAGGGAGACGCCCCGTTAAAAAAATATAACACTTTTAAGTTTTTAGGTTAAGTTGTAAAAAGAGGTAAACATAACAAGACGCATTTTTAACTTTTTAGTAACTAGTATACTGTCAACATTATTTATCAATGTTATACTCTTAGTAAAGTAAATAAAAACGTAAAAACTAAAAACATTTCAATATCACGAGCAACAAAAAACAATTAAAATCAATAAAATAAAATAAGAAAATAATTAACCATTTTTTTTTTTTTTAACAATGGCACAGACTAATGCCTTAGTATTATGTTTCTTAGGCCATGAAATCTGTGTTTTTACGTTGCTACTTTATATATTATTGTTGTTATTTTAACGACCAATGACGATAGGGAAGGCAAAGAGCTCCATGACAGCCATGCCTAACGTATTAAATATAACCTATTATTATAAGGTAACCTGAAATTATTACTTATAATAGATATGTTGTAAAAATATAGATATATAACTATTTTTTAACCTACCTAGCAGTGTCGTATCTGACATAAATGATTTCTGGATATGACTTAATCGAGTCTAACCTAACCTAACCTAACAGTGTCGTATCTGACTTAAAGGATTTCTTATACAGCCACATATATTTATTATAACTGTACTAAAGGCTTTCTGTGTAGTTATAATTATGAATGCCCCTGCAATTGTTTCCGAGAATAAAACTTCTGAAACGAAACCAATTCGGTTCTGGCACTTCGCCGACCGCTACCGCGGCACGTTCGCTTCGCTCACTCGGCTCGTGCACGCGTTTAATCGAGGTAAACTAACCCAACCTAATCGAACCAATTCGGTTTTGGGTACTGAAGGCCTAACCTAACCGAGCCAATTCGGTTTACTTGATAATGACAGTTGGCTGTGATGTGTGTTGGATATGACTTAATCGAGTCTAACCTAACCTAACCTAGCAGTGTCGTAATTGACTTAAAGGATTTTTGGATATAACCTAATTTATTTGAATCTAACCTAACCTAGCAGTGTCAAGGATTTCTGGCTATAACTTGAGTCTAAACAAACCTTAGCAGTGACGAATCCGGCTTGAGAACTTGTATACTTAGCAAAAAAAAATAAAAAAAAAATTATTGAAGACATAAGGACTTAAAACCATGACCATAAATAATAAAAAAAAATAATTAAAGGACCTAAATCCAATGCAAAAATATTAATTAATAATACTTTTAATACAATAGAACAAATTATAAATTTTATGTTTAGTGTATAAAAGACAGTTAGTATGATGCCAAATAAATGTTAGTGTGTTAGTGTTAGTATATACCTCCATGTATGTTATAATATCATGTTGGTTTGCATCAATTCTTATTATGTTTACCACTTTTTACAACTTAACCTAAAAACTTAAAAGTGTTATATTTTTTTAACGGGGCGTCTCCCTCAAATAAATCTACTAGTTCATGCATCAGGGCTTCATTATCTATCAAATACAACAATCATTTATAATTAATTCGTGCGTCTCGATTCTAAAGCCAACCCAATATTAATTATCGCCTTTTTTCCCTGTAATAAACTGTAATTCATGTTGCATATCCAGCTATACACACATCGATGGCAGCGTGAAAGAAACCGATTAGTATTCAACTCGAGGTTTTCCTGAGAACAGTGTGAGAGGGTTGTCTTTACAAACGTTGGAAATAATTCCCAACACCTTTTTAAAAACGAATTAACTCTGGTTTCGGAACGTGCGTAGATCGGCACGTGATTTCAAGATTTTAACTAAAAGGGCTAACCTTTAGATTTTTTAAGAGAATTGTATTTAAAAGCTTTTGTGTCAAAGTAAAGTTATTAATCTTAAAATTGTAAATAAAAAAGATAATTGACAGAAAATCCTCCACTTGTTAAATCTATAATTAAGTTCCCGTATTCTTGGCAGCGGTGGTGTCCCTGAGGTTAAGGGATATCTACCAACCAGTTCCCGTCTTCTTGGCGGCGTTGGTATCCCTGAGCATAATTTGGAACACTTTCCAACTTCCAATGTTGTCTTGGAGAATAGGCCAAAACAACAAAACATTACAGTCGATCCAAAGTAACAGGGAGGGCTGTCGGACTTCGATTAGTAGGCTGAGGCTTTTGCCAACTTGGCTTCGCGTCCAGTTCCAGTTAAAATGTGATTAATACTTTTTGAGGATCCAGGATCACGCTGTTTCGATTCTACTGAACCAGAGGACAAAGACATTGAGCCAGACATTCTTAAAGACGAAGTGAGGGCTGCAATTAAACACCTGAAAAACGGAAAAGCCACAGAAAGAGATTCTATCCCTATTGAGACCATCAAAGCTTCAGGAGACTATGGCGTCCAGATGTTTCAAACCATATGCAACCAAATATGGCATACAGGTGCTTGGCCGCAGGACTGGGCTCACACTGTTTTTGTTCCACTCCACAAAAAAGGTTCTACGAAGATGTGTAGTAACTATCGCCTGATTGCTTTAATATCACACGCAAGCAAAATCCTACTACACATCTTAAACGAGCGTCTTAAAAACTACCTGTCAAAAGAGATCGCCCCCGAACAAGCTGGCTTTGTAAAAGGAAAAGGTACCCGCGAGCAAATTCTTTCAATACGCCAAATAATCGAGAAAGCCAGGGAGTTCAACAAGCCGACCTATATTTGCTTTGTTGACTTCTCGAAGGCGTTTGATTCTGTCAAATGGCCAATGCTCTGGAAGGCTCTGTTGGAGATAGGTACGCCTAAGCATCTAGTGCACTTGCTGAGACGGCTCTACGAAGATGGAACAGCATCGGTGAGAACCGATGAGGTTTTATCAAGCCACTTTCACCCCGATGCTGGAGTTCGACAAGGATGCATTATTTCTCCGCTTCTATTCAATATCTACACGGAACTTATAATGAGAATTGCCCTTGAAAACTGGACAGACGGAATTACAATCGGAGGCTTAAAGATCTCGAATTTGCGATATGCGGACGACACCACATTGTTTGCAACAAGTATTAGTCATATGGAAGAGCTGTTGCAAAAAATGGAGACCGTCAGTCATAAGTTCGGCCTTAAAATCAACCGCAGCAAAACGAAAGTGATGATCGTAGACCGAACCAACAATAACTGGCCAGAAATTACAAGGATAGCAAAGTGCGATGTGGTCCAATCTTACATTTATCTGGGAGCACTAATATCTAATAACGGTGGATGCGAAGATGAAATCAAGCGTCGAATGGCAGTTACAAGATCTGCTATGGACAAGCTGAAGAAGATATGGAGGAACCGAAACGTTACCAAAGCCACTAAAATCCGGCTGGTTAGAGCTCTTGTGCTACCTATTTTTCTGTATGCTGCGGAGACGTGGACCCTACGCGAAACAGAAAAAAAACGAATTAATGCTCTAGAGATGTGGTGTTGGCGGAGAATGCTGGGCATATCATGGACGGAGTTCCGAACAAACAAATCCATACTGGAGGAACTGGGGATCAGACAGCGCCTTTCCTCGACTGTACAATTACGCATTCTCACTTTCCTCGGACACGTGTCACGGCGTGGAGAAACATCAATCGAGCGCTTGGTAGTCCAGGGGAAAGTCGATGGCAAGAGGATGCGTGGTAGGTCTCCGATGAGATGGACCGATCAGGTGAAGGTTGCAATGGATCATCCCCTACATGAGTGCACTAGGAAAGCCGAGGTCCGAGAGGAGTGGCGACGGCTTGTTAAGCGTGCCACTAGCACTCCAATGGCGACCACGACCACTCTGCCAAGAGTGTAGCGACTAAGAAGAAGAATACTTTTTAGGTAGCAGTGAATTGCTTATTTTTAAGGCTACATTTATGGAACGAGCGAGATGCACAGGTACAGTGACTTGGAGAACATCACTCGTTTCAAAACTATGTTGAAAGGTGAGGCCTGGTTGCAGTTTCATCTCTTTTGATGAATAGTGAAAGTACTGAGGAGGTCCTCAGTGTGCTAGAGAGGCTCCGATAATCCAGATCTGATCGTATTAGAGCAGTAAAATTTACATGTAAAATTTATAATCTGGTTTACACACTTAAACTTTTAAACTTAAATCATACTGAACATTTATACTATTCTGAATTGTATAATGCCGTCTTAAGTCAGTTCACCCCTTTATTAGGTAGTAATTTCGTAAATTATGCTGCATAATTCGAGTTTTGTTGTGCCGTTTTCTTAATAGAGAAGCCGATTGTCACATGAGATTTCGTGCGGCGGCTTTTCAATCTTTTGAATTGTGCGATCATCATCAATCATCATAGTACCTTTCAACATAAGATACATAAAGCTATTGAGAATAAAAATAACAATAATTGCATGCATGTATTGCAAGAATTTCCATAATATCAAAGATAATCGCCGGAAAATGCTTAGAAATAAATTTATATGTTTTAAATGTCTTAAATGCATAGAAATGTTAATTGTAAGTTCAAATTATCCTGTGGTCGCGATAGGTGGGTGTATTCTACACAAATTATTGCACAAAGAAATTACTACTTGTTCTACATATCCTCACACCCAGTCCTCAGATCTCCAGCGTGATATACCAGTGTCGGCGATGTCAACACCTCCTCCTTCTGCTGCCTTGATGCCTGTTGCAGAGCCCGTAATTATAGCTTGCAATTTTAGTACCCCAAGGCGTCCAACAGATGGCACTGTTTACACGAATACAACAGTTTGTCGCCAGGCCTACTGGGTGCCCGGTCTCCGGAGCCTTGTGCGCTGTCGCACGCCTGTCTGCGGTGCCGTCATTGCAGCGTCGCGCCCTTCGAGCCACCGAAAAGAAGTCTGCGACCTCAGGAACATGAACATCATCAGTTAAATCTGCAGTCACCGGAACGTCAAGATCGTCACGAAAGCCCCTTCAGCTTCTGTGGTCTGAACTATTTCAGTGGAAACATCTCTATTAGACACTAACTAAGACTCAACTTCACGCCACACTCTGATGCATCATCTGATGTTTTATATCTCCTGCAGCACCAAATATGAAAAATGGTTGGGCACGCTTCATACTTAACTATAAGAAGACGCTAGCTGTCGTTCTGCGTGAACATGGAGCCTTAGCGAACTGCAAAACATATGTTCCAATTATATCTACGAAGATTTTTATCACCTTATTATCAAGAGAAAATTTATAGGCCGACGTTTTAGTACTCGTCGCTGGCAGCGACATTCTCTGTAATACGGCCAATGGTACATGTTGTGATGAGACAGTTGGCAGGACAAGAATAAGAATCATAAAAGTGCAAGCTAAATTTAGATTTCTTGAATATAAAGTTATGAAGATTGCGCCTCTGCCCACCACACTGGACCTGGGCTGTCATGTGGGGGGAGTGTATCCGGCCGCTCTCGAGTTGCTATGTCTCCTTTAGTGTCATGACTTCTCACGAAGGTCATTGAAGGTGGCTGTTAAAGATTGGATTAGCAACTACTTGGACAATTTATTATATTAATTTTAAGTATTTTAAATATGTGACAGAGAAGGATTTCTTCTGTCTGTCAGTCACATTTATGACCAACTTTGAATACGGCGGTGCTGGCAGACGGAGATGTATTTCCCTAATATCATGTAAGTAGTCTTGTTGTCTTTAGTTTCATTATATTATTTATTTACAGTCCACTCTTTTATTTATTAACTTAAGCCAGTTCTTCATAGAACCTCTGGGCATTTTTTCTTGTTATTAATCTAAATCATATTTGTTTTTGTTTTACCGCGTAAGTTATTTTTACGCACGGCTCTATACAGTTTAGAGTGACATGCATAGTTGGTCTTCGCGAAAGACACATCAAACAACAAACTAAAACGTCGAGGGGCAATACATATTTTTAAAATTTATGATAGAAAAAACATCTTTACGTCGTACACATTAATCTGATAAGTAATTAAGTGAAGAAAAATAATGTACGAGTATTGCTAGAATTTGTTTCAATATTGAAAGAAAATACTTTTCGATAGCCAAAGGTAATAATAAGACAAATTTTGGAATTCCCGAACGTACGTTACTGGAGGGACAGTGGAAAATATTGCTCCAAGAGAGGACGTGCCGGCGTCCGCTCGCAAACGATCACGTCGATCGTCACTGGCTCTAGTGATGTCTAAATTATCGATAAAATTGACTTTATTTTACTTTTCGATTTTGGCAGGTACCATGCGTTAACTAATACTTCCACACGTTTTTTAGAGTGAGCTACCTATTGTTTGATAATGTTTTTATAAGTTTAGTTGACAAAATGTAATTGCATAAATATCTATGTGTTTAGGTATAAGTTTAGTTGTTTATTTAAATAAGTTAATAATGCTGAGAAATTGTATAAATAAATAAAATAATAAAACTGACATCAGTCTAAAAATACCGGGATATGTTGCTAGCAATTGTTACATTTGACTTTATATGATATATATCATTTACCTCCAATTTTATTAAATAACACACATTTCATTCACTGTTATGGCAAGTCAACTGTTGATTCAAACATGGGTCGTCGTTGCCGGGCATTGCAGCGGGGGCGATCTAACACAATCAATATACATATTTTTTTCATTAATTACAGCCCCTAGAGCTCCACTGCTGGAGATGGGCCTTCCAGGACTGGAGAATTTGGCTTATACTCGCCACGCTGGCCAGAGGGCTTGGCGAGAACAATATACATAGTGACATACAATCCATGAAAACTACACCTAAGATTTATCTAAGGGCCATTCGTCGAGAAGCTTAGCTCGAAATCCATCGACCATTTTGCAGTGAGTCTGTTACTTTTTTCCCTTGTTTCGAAAACTCATCTGTTGGCGAATACCGATAATTAAGCGATACAACTTCAATGATGACAACTTGGCTTGTGTTGCTATTAGGATAACAAGGAGATACGTGCACCAACGCACGCGCCATTATTTGTGCGAACACATATGTTGGCCGATTCGCCCCACTACTTTAATGCGGCTCCTTTAATATAGTTGCAATTGCCGAAGACCGATATTCTAGATTTTTTATAAAAGCTTTAAAATATTATATTATTATGTTTCAAGCAGGTCAGTGACTATTAACTGTACTATATCCAAGCTAAATACACATTAGGACATTACAAAGTTTGATCAGCTTTCTATCGATATCCATATTGAATAGATATTGGTAATAGCTGGCGTTGAGGTAAAATCTCGCGACTTTTGGATTTCTCTTTCCAAAAACACGCCCGACTGCCACAGTCTCTTTATCGATTTCAATATTTTAGTTTTGTTGCACATCCCTAAAATTGTGAAGTGACCAATATTGGGTGTTAGTCTGGAATGGTACTCCCTGGTTTCCATGTTAGGCACGTAGACACCTGCCTCCGTGCTAACCTGAACTAGAAACCAACTCAGAACTAAGAATAACATTACCTAACAATTCTAATTTCAACTTGGATGAAATTTACAACGTTATACTGTGTACAGGTTGCGCGAGCAAAGATGAGAATTATAGCACCCACACTAGTGCAAATTTATCATACAGAGTGTTATTTTTTATAATATAAAGAGCTATACTCAGTAGACAACTGCCTCCGTAGTCTAGCGGTTAAGTTCGTGGGTTTAGACTCGGAGGTACCGGGTTCGATTCCTGGTCGGAACACAAAAATATTTATTAATGTAAAGAAATACATTTAATTAATATTTAATTTAATTGTGATATTTCTCGAGTTTGGTACGCTGGAGACATCGACGAGCTTGCCACTTGTCATGATTAGCCTATAGTAAAGTTGGCTAAATGTGAATCCGCCTATTTATAAGCGTGGTTTCTGACCACCCCGAAAGGGAAACGGTCGTGATGATACTTTACTTTTATACTCAGTAGAGTTTCAAATTTACTATACGAATTAAAGTCTACTTTAATTTAGTAAAGTAAGGTTTTATCATTATCACAACAGAATAGAGAACCTAGACCTCTATTGACGGAGATGGTTCTTTCAGAACATATTTCTGGAGAATTCGGCCTACACTCGCTTCGGCGCTGGCCAGACGGTTTGGCGAGGGTAAAGTAAAGTAAGGTTTAGTTTTATGTAATTTATTTGTGATATTTATTTTATTTTTATTTAAAAACTTTATTGCACCATGTAGAAGAGGCGGGCTTAATGCCGCTAGGCATTATCTAGCAACCAACCTTTGGGACAATGAAACGATTTGTGTTGTGAGGTAGGTGCAACCATTAAATAGATTAATAGGTAAATCAAAGTATTATTCTTCTTCTTAGTCGCTACACTCTTGGCAGAGTGGTCGTGGTCGCCATTGGAGTGCTAGTGGCACGCTTAAGAAGCCGTCGCCACTCCTCTCGGACCCCGGCTTTCCTAGTGCACTCATGTAGGGGATGATCCATTGCAACCTTCACCTGATCGGTCCATCTCATCGGAGACCTACCACGCATCCTCTTGCCATCGACTTTCCCCTGGACTACCAAGCGCTCGATTGATGTTTCTCCACGCCGTGACACGTGTCCGAAGAAAGTGAGAATGCGAATATATATATATATAGTATGTAGTATATGTAGTATTGTGTACATATTAGTATGTATTTGTCTATATAGATATAATACTTTGATTTAATTTGAATTACCTATTAATCTATTTAAATATAATATAATATAATAAAATAAAAATATATTTAAATATATATATATTATACACTACATATAATACCTACGTACACTGTGAGGAACTGTTTAAATAATGTGAGTATACCATCTTTTTGAAAAGTGATCTGTTTGGCACTTGACGAACTTCTACCGGCAAATTGTTCCACAGATTTGCGGCCACTACTGCAAAAGAGTTAGACTGAAAGCCAAAGTGATGAGAAGGAATACATAAAACAGAGTTATGGGACGAACGGAGAGATCTTCTTAAGGCTGGTACGCTAGAGACATCGACAAGCTTGCCACTAGTCCAGATGGGCCTATAGTAAAGTTAACTAAATGTAAATAAAACAAGCGATACGTTCGTGATGATACTTTACTTTTACTTTAATGAATTAAAATGAGAACAGCAAGCCACCATTTTTTTTCTCTTTCTTGTCAATAAGGCTATGCGAGCTAGAGGGAGAAGAATTTAGTTATTGCGAAGGCATCATTTGAACAAACAGTGTATGCACGTTTTACATATAAATAATTTGTCAATGTATTTTTGTGCTTATTGCTTTGGCTATTACTTACTTGGGTTTTAAAATTTAATATTTTTTGAAGCGCTTGGTCCCTGCTCTATTTCTAGACAAACAGGAGTCGTTATCAAGCTAAATATATGTGTAATCTATGTAACAGTGTAAGTACCTATTAGTATGTAATGTGTGTAGTATATTAGATATTGTTAAACTTGACATCGGCACTACCCTTAATCTCACACTCTCCCAGAGGTTAGATGTTTAAAAAATGCCTTGTAGGCATCATTCTACACTTATATTGTGAAATAAAAATAATAATAATAATAATAATTTGTTTATTATCAGGCAACAGATGGCCCATAGATAAATACCTTACAACTAAAATACATATAAAAATAACATTAAAATTAATTAATCTAAAGCTTCCGTATCTTCATCTTCTTGTGGTCATAGAAGTACCCATCAGGTACTGTGACCACCTTCTGAGGAGTACGAGAAGCTTCAGTGAACGATGCCGGCGTCCCTGCTGGGGGTGGTGCAGAGGGAGTAGGTGCTGCGCGGGGCCCAGGAACATCGTTGGTGCTGCGTGAAGCAAATCCACGAATGTATTTGCGGTACACAACACCGAGCGGCCAGAATTCCTTCTTCAGGAATATTTTGAGGTGCTCTGACCGCACACGAATCTTAAAGGCCTTAAATCCGGTGTCATCCCAATGGGAAGGTAACTCGTCGATGGCAGCGACAGAGTCAATCTCCCCTCGGTCGTGTCCGAGAACATCTTGGGATAATAATAAATAATAATAATACTATTTTTTTATATGACGCTTTCATAATTTTATCATTGTTCTGTGTAAGTGCTAAAGCGCCACGCTGCTACGCTGGCCTGATGGTTTGGCAAGGCTCCGATGACAATTTATTAACCATTTCACAAGTTTGTATTAGTGTAACCGGGATCAATAGCTTAACGTGCTTTCCAAAACATGAGCGGTGTTGTAAATCTATGAAAAAAATCTACAAATGTACTTAAGATGTGTATTTTACATTGATGTCGGGGTTCGAACGTCGTTCTGTTGGATTCAAGGAAAGCATTCTTACAACCGAGTCACTATCGCTCTTGCTCCGTTATGTTGTACTTTATGAATATTGTGTAGAAGTACTATATTGTGTAGCGGCTGTTGTAAAAAAGCTTTCCTTGAAAAAAAAAAACCTAATTAGATCGGTTTGAACCCCGGCATGTACCAATCGTCATGCAAGGCAAGATACAAGGCTCCAGAAGACCGGGGAGAAGACGCTGACTGGTTCAAGAACCTCAGGGAGTGGTTCGGGATGAGCACCAGATCCTTGTTCCGGACAGCGGCCAACAAAATCAAAATCGCCTTAATGATAGCCGACCTCCGATAGGAGATGGCACCGTAAGAAGAAGAAGATGTACCAATGAGAAATATACTTATCTTACGTACAATTGTCATTTATTTACAACACCACCATTTACATGCCTCGGAGTGCACGTTAAGCCGTCCGTACTTAAAGCATCTTGTGAAGTCGTTAATGAAAAATCATTAGAAAAGTGACATCAGAACCTCGCCAACCTAGGGCCATTATCAGATGATAATGTAGAAGTGATACACTATGTAGAAAAATACCGTTTGATTAAATGGAACAAAAAATATTATTATTAGATAAACCACAGCTCCGAACTTTCCTTAATATTAAAATTATCCCAATCTTCCAACAGCAGGCGAATACCTCTAAATTGAATATTGATCTTCAGCCAAGTTCATTTCGATAACAAAAAGAGATAATTTAATTCCAAATGAACACTTCTAACGAAGGTTTCGCTAATTTTATCTAGTTTAATGTTCAATTTCAGTAACTTGTGTTTTAGTGTATGAAAGCGGGTAGGTGTTATATTACTTGTATATATTTTATTTTGGCATTTACTTTGTTAATTTCTCTTGGGTATTTTTTTATGTAAACTTGTGTTTTGAAAATAATTATAACGAAAATACAATTTAGAATGTGCAACATTAACTATGCTAATTGTCACTAACTATCCGGTCTCTATAACAGCACACAAAATTAGTAAATCTTAGAAGGTATTTTATGTTTATTACTTAATAAAAATATTACAAAAATATGGTTCCTTCAGTTTTTTTGTTAATATAATTCACTTTTTAAATGAACAATTGAATTTATAATTTAGCGTCTATTGTTCTGAATTAAATATGTCGCTGCAAATTTAACAGCTCTCCAAATAGGTTCGATGGAGTTTCTAATGTTGGCTTCAGGAATAATAAAACCATCGCGTCCAGCTTGTCTGACTCCCAGGTTTAGCGAATATAATACTCCATTATCTTGCATGTAATCTGATGAAGTCCCCGAAGCTCTACCACCGAAAGCAATAGATGCTATATCAAGTGGCTCATTTACCATGCCTAGGCTACGGAGTAATTCAAGACTGAATAAATGATGCGGTCTAAACATCCCACTGGCACTTTGCTCAAATCTCCAAGGATAGGAAATCAGGGGTCCTTGATTTTGTATAGAAATGTACATTTTAATACGATTTCCATATATTTGAAAGAGTGATTCTAACATTTCACTTTCGTATTCAGATGTTGCGTGGATTCCAGCAAATTCGTGGGAACAGGGACTGGAGCTAGAGCCAGCCCCTCCCCAGGCAATGTTCATGTTTCTGTTGATGTTAGCACCGACACACATTAGAAGATTGTCTGCGTCACCTTGTGTGCTCCTGTTCTTTTTCCAACTTCTCAGCTATAAAGAAAAACAACATTAGGCTTATCTACATAACTAATATATATTTAAACTTTCGCGCACATTCATAATAGTTTTTGTAATTTTAACGGGTCCTTAGAGACATATTTCTCCCGACGATTTAGCCAAGTTGCATTGGCCGTGGTCACGGGTCAACTGGAGCTATGCGGTGTAGTCTCGTACATACTGGGCGGTAGAAGTAAACCTACCCACTTATCACTTTTAAAAGTTTTTAGAAATCACGACACACGACACTTATATTATATATGTCTCTAAGGTAAATCGTGTAAAGACCCGTTAAAATTATAAAAACTATTAATATATACTTCTTTAGGTGAAAGCTTAGCCCCGCTAATGCAACACCATATGCAAACTATCGAAAAAAATGCCAAACAATTAAATTATCTGTATAGTGTCAGTCTTAATAATAGGTCATGTTGCGAGACCATGTACCTAAAATTTACTTTAAAGCGTCTACGATTCATCTACAATTATCTAAATTTATCATTAAAATAACACAACAATCTCGATTTTGTTAGAAGTCAACATAGTGGGATTGATGTCAGTGACATGTACGAATAAATGATATTGTCATTATTTACTATTTAGTATAAAGATTTTTAACGCTTTAGAAAACAATGAATATGGTATGTATTATCGAGTATCTATTTATTTATAATAAGTAAAAATATTACTTATTATTATTATTTCAGTTTAAGTATATATACATATATATTTATATATATGTATTTAAGTAACAGATCGACTGGTATACTTTCATAGTTCATAGGTAAACATTTTAATTAACTTTAAAACAAACTATTGCTTGTTTTTATTTATCATTTTTCCTGGTGGTGGGAAAAATATTTAATAAATTATAAATAAGTTTCCTAGAACAACAGAAAGGCTTTAAGATGACAATAGTTATAATATATAATAAAATATCTATGCTGGTGTCATTTTACAGGTCTGTTGTGTTGAAACCTCTTTTGTACTTTGATTTACGTTGTTTTTTTATTTTATTTTTATTATCATACCTTTTGAGCTGGCTATCTGAGACAATGAGTATTAGTCAATATGGAACTGACTGACATCCTAGGACACAAGTTATCTTGGTTAGGAGTCAGGGACCATCTTGAAATTGCCTATCCTTGTGGTTTGCATTCAATCAAAAATGTTTGTATGCTTAAAATTAAAATTCAAGGAATATTTTATATATTGTTTACTCAACTTTGTATATAGGTACCAATAAGAAAGCTCAATAAACGTGATTATTATTATTATTATATAATAAATACACTTACATTAGTATGGCTGTATTCGTATCCATCAGGATTGACTACAGGAATTATAATCCAATCAATCTCATTTATTAGATCAACATTAGTAGGTGCATGAAGTTGTTCAATAATATTAATTGCTGCAGGAATTGTTATCCACTCTCTTGCAATTATACCAGCTTCAATAACAATTATAGGTTTCGTATGGTCAGTAAATCTATTTGAAGATATTTGTAAATGAAACAATATGCGATTTTCTTCTGTCCTTCCAGTTTCAGCTAGCTTCATTGTTCTAATGTGTGTCATTGATATCTCTCGTAAATATTGTTCGATCTGTAACATAACTATGTTTTATTAATAAATAACAAAATGGGATATAACATGAAAAAATATATATTGTGTAAAGTTATTTTATTTCTTCCCTTGCCCATTTTTAATTTTATCATACTTATCATACCTACCGACTATCTAATCTAATTTAGTAAGATTCAATTTATATGAGTGTGTTATTAAGACAACATATTATTAATTTAATAAAGTATATATATATATAGATATGTATATATAATTGTCGACAAATGTTTTCTCCGTCTTCTAATTATTAATGAAAAAATATTTATATTTATACATTCTTAATCGGATTCGATGCCTAGTACACAAAATTAAAGAGTTATTTCTTGGCCTTGGCTAGAGACATCGACGACCACTTGTTATTATAGTTCTATAGTAAAGTAGGGATACCAATGTAAACGAATAAAAGCGTGTTTTCTGGGTGTTCAGAGGACTTTCGTAAGCGTACTTTGCTGTCTACAATTTTGTCAAAAAAAAAAAAATGAAAAGAGACAGGTACTTTCCATTAGCTACATGCTCGGACGTTTGACCCTTGGATTCGATTCAACATTCTCATCACGTGTTTACAAGTACCACTGCTTCTTTAATGCAATCTTTTAATGCAATTAATCTTACAATAATCTATCTAACAATGTTATTAACAATCTAAAGCATAACAAAAAGTAAACAAAATAGTTATGTTTTCATAAAACTTGTTATCTGATTAGTACCTGCTAAAGCAAAGTACTGTAGGTTTAATTAAAAGTATTAAAAAAATTTAGAAAGAGGCGCGTAGGATAGATTAAAAAACACGTAGAATTTGTAAAAGCGAATAAAAACTTCGTAGTTCCACGTACTTTTTTTCTGATAGCTATTTCTGTCTACCAATGAAAATTTATTGATTAAAAATATCAAAAACACTGGCTGCATTCTCACATGCACTGCTAGGAATTTAATATGAATTATTTTACTTACTTCATCATACCTGTGGTAGGCGTCAAAACTAAATGGTCGATTAACAATATTTGTGTTATTTGTGACTAATTCATTATCCTTTTGTTTCAGATATCTAAAAGAAAGAGAAGGGTGCACTTTAATGCCGACATGCATTTTCTGACTGACAAATTTGAAGAACATTTAGACATTATAGGTATGGTAGAATAAATACTGAAAGTAAACACTGACAATTAAAGTCATAAGGACGTCTTAGATTTAAATATATTTAGAATCAATCTAATTGTTCCATAACAATAGGTATGGTCGTACATAGAAATTAGGTGGAATTAAAAAAGTTCAATAATATAACTATGAGAGGAGTTATTCAAATCAAATCAAATCATTTAGGTAGGCGGACAGATAGTGGTAATCAGTCACAAAACAGCAGTCTGTCGGGGCGGGGAAGTATCCACCGGTTATGCCGATTAACCCAGTAAAATGTATCCACACGTTTCGGGATCAGGCTCGAATTGCCGTTATGCCCAGTCAGGCTGGCATAGTATTAGGGACTGATGTCAGTCATGAGTGTCTGATTCCAGTTGCTAACATTCATGGACCTTGCGCACCACTTACCATCAGATAGGCGCAGTAGTGCGAGTATAAAAAAATAAAAACAACCGAACTTCAGAACGGCATTAAATAATAATTATGCGGAGAAAGGAGTCAAGAATAGTGTTTTATTATATATTACTATTGATAGTGTATATTACTATTACAGGAATTTGTGACACGTCTTTATTTAAATTATTTTGAATAATTTTACTCCTGCTAGTGGAAGACTCAGCAGCGAAATGGTTCAAAGAGTACATAGCTGTTAGCAGATTCCAGGGACCTGTAAATGTTTAACCTAACTGAGAAAGGAGTCTGCAAAGAAAACTCAGCTATAGCAAATTTACAAATGAAACAAATACAGAATGACAAAATAACAACAAAGAAATATATTTGAAATTCACATATGAGTACATTTGACAATACAATGCATGTACAAGGTATGTCAGAATTAAGATAGGCTACTTGCCCGAAACAAATGTTGCTGAAAGCCGACAAATTGCTTACTGCTGTTAGTCACAAGCCCGGGGCAGTATTCTTCTCTATTCATCCATGGATTGCTAATAAAATAAATCCATACGTAAACGCAGTATTTAATTTTTCAACAAACAAATTGCCGCAATCTTATTTTGGAGTATAAGCATTATTTTCCCTAATACATTTAACGACACTATTAATAAATGTCAACCCCCTAAAAATTTGAGCAAATTAATGAGTGAATTGGGGCAAAGTAATTTGTTTAGCATGATGATGACATAAACTATCAGGGGTCGCAGCGGGATCGACGGGACCCTATATTAATAAACTATTATTAATGACCTTTACGCAATTAAGGATCTGGTATTTCCCAAGCCGTATTTGGGGTAATAAAGAGGCTTTAGTCATATTCTAGAACTTCATTAGCCTTTTACAAAACAAAAATGTTGTTTGGGTCATATGATAGTAACAATACAAGCCACAGAAAGAATAATCCATGCTTTGAGAAAATTGGATAATTGATGTAATGAAAAATCAGCGTTTAACTTATCAATTATGATATTATGAAATATCACAAATTATCCATCTTGCCATTCTACCAGCATCTCGTAGTATAGTAATTACTTGAGTTCGTTTGACGGCTTTATTCATAAGCTTTGTCTGTTTGCCTTTAAGCCTATATTTCTATGGTAGAATAAAGTATTTGTAGTTGTATTGTGTTCACTTTCCAGATCGATTTCATTAATAATATCCTGGCTTATAAGTTAAACTTGAATCCAATTAAAACAATTTATCTGCAGTAGCCTTAAACATCTAAAATGTTCTGGCAACTCATTAACTGATCTCGTGAAACATTTCCTTACCATAGTTCTTTCAGCTAATAATTTCTTAATTATTTTACACGGTCGCCACTTTATGGTATTAAAACTAATGTAATAAAACATAATGTTAAAAATACAACTCGATTCTTATCCAATTTCGATCGACTGTCTTAATGACAATCAAAGTATCATTAAGATGTCTATGATTTAAATATATATAGAATCTATCTACTTATTTCATAACAATTACCTAACCAATTTTTATTGTTTCTTGAAATCCTAATAAGGGGGGTATATAACGTCATCGTCTGACCACGACATGTGGTTCCACGGCTATTTATCTGTCTGCCTGTATGATTCGCCTTCATGCCTATACTATTTATTTTATTATAATTCTCATATCTTACTCATAAACGTCTTCAATAACCACTTCCTTTTTCACAGCAAGTTGTTCCAGTCTTTCTTCAAACCAAGCAAAATGTGTGGGTGGAACCATCGCCAGTCCATCGACACAATATTTAGCCACAGGATATCTCCAAAAATCAACGTCGTCATCTTTTAGTAGATCCAGTTGAGCTTGTTGTTCTTCTGTTTCAAAATTTACTTTGTACACTTTATATCTGAAAGTAAAGTATCATTACTACCGTATCCCTTGCACCCTAAGAAACTTCGCTTTTGAACTGGATTCGCATTTAGTCATTTTTTTATAGACCCATCATAAGTGGCTGGTCTCTAGCGTACCAAACTCGAGAAATATTATAGTCCCGCCCAGAAATCGAACTCAACTAAATCTCAGCGTTTAAATCTATGGGTTAAACCGCTAGACCACGGAGGCAGTTATATCTGAAGTACCACCAAACAATATATAATATTGTGGCAACTTCCTTGGACACTGTAAAATAACACTGTCAACACTTTTAAATTTAGAATTAAGGAAATTAGATGGATTACAATATTTACACAAACAACATGTGTTTCTTTTAATTAATTAATATTAACCAAATATTTCGTCAATAACGAGAGATAAAGTATATCTCTAAATTGGTGACCCCGATATGTGTAGGACAAGTGAAAATAATTCGTGAATCGGCTGTTCGACGATCTTTTTCGCGCCATTATTTCCGCGCCAACATTCGCGCCTAAGAAATGGCTCGATGACGTCACAGCGGTGATTACGCGACATCGCCTATGCCTGGCGCGTTCCTGATTTTCCTCGTGCAATCCATCGCTGCGCCGTGCCGTGAGCTATCTACTCGCCCGCTTCACACCGCGCATTGGACAGAATCACACAGGATATCATCGGATCACTCGTCTAGTAGTACTAATATTTGTTTTAGTATTAAGTTTTTTTTTAGTTTTGAATTAAATTTAGTGTTTCCTTTTATATTTAAACAATTTTACTTTTAATAATACTAGATTAATAATTATTTTTTAACATTATTATTAGGCAAACTTAATTTTAGTAATTTTATTTAGATTATTTTCCATAATGGACGATATCTTGCAATTAGTAAAGGCTTTGCAAGAGCAAAATTCGACTCTGCAGGAACAAATAAATTCACTTTCCACATCTTCAGATTGTAAGAATATTGTTAGTCCGGAGGTGTGTAAAGTATCTGTTAAGTTGCCCCCGTTTTGGGCACAACAGCCGGAGGTGTGGTTCTCTCAGGTAGAGGGACAGTTTGCTATCGCAGGTATCACAGTAGATTCTACAAAATATAACTATGTTATAGGCCAACTAGACGCTCGATATGCAGCTGAGGTGGCTGACATTATCACACACCCCCCTGACCAGGACAAATATGAGCGACTCAAGACTGAGCTCATACGCCGACTGTCTCTATCGGATGAACAACGCGTTCGTCATCTTCTATCAGAGGAAGAACTAGGCGACAGGCGTCCTTCTCAATTTCTCCGTCATCTAAAGTCGTTAGCAGGTAGGGTCGTTAAGGACGATAATATAATTAGACACCTTTGGCTACGTCGGTTGCCCACACATGTGCAAGCTATCATGGCAGCACAATCATACTCATCTCTAGACGACGCAGCCGTCGTGGCCGACAGAATTTTAGACACGTCAGCATTTATTACTCAGTCCGCTTGCTCCACATCATCCCAAACAGCTATATTGCAAAATCTATCCACCAGAATGGATGATTTAACAAATGAAGTGGCCGCTCTAAACAATGGTCGTGATAGACAATGTAAGCCTATGCCCCGACCCACAGAAGGCTCAAGGCTCTGTTGGTTTCACCGACAATACAAAGCCAACGCACGTAAATGTGTTCAGCCTTGCAGTTGGACCTCCATTTTTGTCAGAGAGGAAAACTTCCTGGACAGTCAGTAATGGCGACTACCGATTGTCCCACACCAAGTCGCCGTCTATTCATTACTGACCGGACTAGTAAACGTCAGTTTCTTATTGACACCGGTTCCGACCTATGTTGTTTTCCCCGCAGGCTTCTTAGAAATCGTCACTGCGATGATGATTATCATCTTAGTGCTGCTAATGGAAGTAAAATTAAAACATATGGTACCATACAGCTATTGCTTAACCTGGGCCTTCGTCGAACCTTTCGATGGAATTTCTTGGTCGCTGACGTAACCACTCCCATCTTAGGTTCAGATTTTTTAGCTTTTTATAACCTATTGCCAGACTGTCGACATAAACGTCTTCTTGACGGTAAGTCAGGTCTATGTTCTTCAGCAATAATAGCTAATACTGACCACGTGAGCGTCAAGGCTGTTACTGCCACGAGCGAGTCGCCCTTTAGGGAATTACTTAATGAATTCCCTGACATCATGCGACCGTCTGGCATGCCAAGACAAATAAAGCACAACACCGTACATTTCATTAAGACCACTGAAGGCCCACCAGTCTCCTGCAGGCCGCGCCGGCTCGCGCCTCCGAGACTCATGGCCGCTAAACGAGAATTTGAGGACATGATTACTTGCGGAACAGCGAGGTCTTCCAAGAGTCCTTGGTCCTCGCCTTTGCATATGGCTCCCAAGCGCGACCTCACGTGGCGACCTTGCGGTGACTATCGTGCTCTCAATGCTCGAACAGTTCCAGATCGCTACCCGGTGCGTCATATTGGGGACTTCAGCCATAATATAACTGGTTCCACTATTTTCAGCACCTTCGATTTGGTCAAAGCATTTCAACAGATTCCCGTTCATCCTGATGACGTTTGTAAAACCGCCATTATCACCCCGTTCGGTTTATTCGAGTTCCCCTTTATGACGTTCGGGTTGCGCAATGCTGGACAGACGTTCCAGCGTTTTATCGATGAGGTGGTTCAGGGCCTTGACTTCTGTTACGCATATATCGATGACATTTTGGTATATTCTCGTGACGCTACGCAACATGCCCAACATCTACGCATTCTTTTCCAGCGCCTACATGACTACGGAGTGGTAATAAACCCAGCAAAGTGTGTCATAGGCGCCAACGAAGTCCACTTCTTGGGCTACTGTATTAACGCAGCCGGCACGCGTCCGCCTGTGCAACGAATACAAGCTCTGAAGGATTTCCCCCTCCCCAAAACTGTCCAAAGTTTGCGCCGATTCTTAGGTATGGTAAATTACTATCGTAAATTCCTACCTCAAGCTGGCGAACTACAGGCACCTCTTAATAATCTACTGACAGAAGTCAATGGTAAAGGTGCCAAACCGGTTCCATGGACACCTGATCTCGAACAGCGATTTCAGGACATGAAAGAAAGCCTATCGAATGCCACACTCTTGGCCCACCCAGTCTGTGACGCTCCCTTAGGTTTATTCACTGACGCCTCTAGCGCACAGATTGGCTCTTGCCTACAACAGCAGGTTCAAGGTCAATGGCAACCTATTGCTTTCTTTAGTAAAAAGTTAACCCCTCGTCAGACAGAATGGCCTGCGTACTACCGTGAGTTACTTGCGGTGTATGAGAGCGTACAACATTTTCGCCACATTCTGGAAGCAAATCATACAACCATTTACACAGATCATAAGCCATTAATTTTTGCATTCAGACAACGACGTGAAAAACTTCCCCCACCACAGTTAAATCAACTTTCATTCATCTCTCAATTCACAACAGACATCGTTCATATTAAAGGCACTGAGAATATAGTAGCTGATACCATGTCTCGATCAGACTTAAATGCCATTTCAATACAAACCAACTTCGAAGAATTGGCACAATCGCAAATAGCCGATGAAGAAGTAAACACATTTCTAACCTCTCCTCTTTCCGGTACTTCATCATTAAAACTAGAAACCGTTCTTATTCCTGGCACGAATACTACTCTCATTTGTGATACATCAATTGGTAAGCCACGCCCATTTATCACTTCATCTTTTCGCCGCCAAACATTCGATTCGATCCATAACCTCAGTCACCCTGGCGCTCGTGCCACATTACGACTAGTCGCAGATCGTTTTGTCTGGCCTGGCATGAATAAAGATTGCCACGCGTGGGTCCGTTCATGCATTCCTTGCCAACGAAGCAAAATAAACAGACACACAGTTACTCCACTTGGCCAATTCCAGCCTCCATCCGGGCGTCTAAATCATGTTCACATTGATATCATAGGTCCTTTGCCGACGTGTGAAGGTTTCCAATACTGCCTAACAGCTGTGGATAGATTTACTCGTTGGCCAGAAGTTTGGCCCATGTCCGGTATCACCGCCGACGAGGTGGTTAAAACTTTCTTAAGTGGTTGGATCTCGCGCTTTGGTGTACCTAATGTTATAACAACTGATCAAGGTCGTCAGTTTGAATCAAATCTTTTTAACAACTTCTTACAACAATGTGCTACAAAAAGGATTAGAACAACCAGCTACCACCCTTCTGCTAATGGCATGGTGGAACGGTTACATCGCCAGTTGAAAGCTGCTTTAATGTGCCATGGGAATTCATGGGTGGCAGCTCTACCACTCGTCTTGCTCGGAATTCGCGCTGCTCTTAAGGAAGACTTGAAGTCTTCATCAGCAGAGCTGCTTTATGGGGAACCTTTACGCCTTCCGGGAGAGTTTCTCGTACCTGATTTACAACAGGACCGTCCGGCCAACGTCATCGATTTTGTATCTCAATTTCGTGACAGAATGGCAAAAATACGACCTGTATCAGGTTCACGACACTCCGTACCTGTAACATTCCAGCACAAAGACTTACAGACCGCAACTCACGTATTTTTACGCGACGACACTGTACGGCGACCTTTAACGCCACCCTACACCGGTCCATATGAAATCCTGGAGAGACGACCAAAAACATTAGCTTTAAACATTAAAGGAAAACGCATTAATGTCAGCATGGACCGAGTCAAACCGGCTCATGTTGAGATTGACGCGCCCTCGTCCTCGCAACCTCTCTGCCCTGAGAGCACCGCACCACCTACGTCAGATCAGCCTTACTTCACGCGTTTTAGGTCGACAAATTCGTCCAAATAGGGCATTTGATTGTTAATGTTTCTTATTTTGTGATTATTTTAATTGTAAGTTTAACCAATGTTAATAACTCTCTATTGTATTTTATATTATTTAGTTTAAGTCATAATTTTATTATTTTGTATAACCTTTCCTTCTTCGTAGGGGGGTATTGTGGCAACTTCCTTGGACACTGTAAAATAACACTGTCAACACTTTTAAATTTAGAATTAAGGAAATTAGATGGATTACAATATTTACACAAACAACATGTGTTTCTTTTAATTAATTAATATTAACCAAATATTTCGTCAATAACGAGAGATAAAGTATATCTCTAAAATATGATCAAATTTCTATAGAACCTAAAACACCAGAGGCCTCCACTGCTGAAGATGGCTTCAAGAACATATTTCTTCTTTCCTTCTCTCGTCATTCCATTTAGTTGTGCAGCACATCCTTAAGTTAAATTCATTATTTTAGCTTTACCACACAATCCGTCCGAACTGCCAATTCCTAGTTCTGTACGTCGCACCTCATGGTCTTAAATCCTATCCTTCATTCCGATTCGATAACATAGTATGTGGTTGCTAGAGCAATTACGTTCAACTCAGCGACTTTTAGCTTACAAGTTATTTACCTGTAAAAGTGTAATTTTTACCGCTGTATGGAGAAGTCTAAACAAATATGAAAAATATGTTTAAATTAACTAATGTTTAACATTTGCTTATGAGGAAAGTAAATGAAAGTTTCGTTTCTGACCAGACCGCAAGGTTGTGATGATACTTTACGTACTTTACTATATTAGTTATACGATACTCGTATAACTTAACAGATATTACTGGTGGAGAGTAAGGTTAAGTTTATTCATAAGATAGAAATATAGTCAGATAATAATAATAATAGTAGATTTATTCCCACACTCATACATCTCATTACAGAAAGCCACAATACTAAACACATACAGAATCGTTAGAAAATTCCTACAAACAGAACCAGATCATAATCAAAACTTATATTCACTCACTTTCATAAATTATGGCTAAGGCCCACGGGCATTACTAAAATCCGGCCAAAAACCCGAGAGTTTGAAATATAAACAAAAAATAATAAAAATGTTGTTAAATCTAAAAATATAGATAATAATAATATATTCTGAAATAAAAATATTGGAATTGGAATTAAAATATACGTTTGTTAATCTATAGGCCATTAGTTGCAATAACTGATTTAATAAAAAAATAGTTAAACATAGATTAGTTCAATCATCCTTTCGAAAACTGGGTGTTAGTGTCTTTTTTTGTTAAGTTTTGCTTACCCAGTTAAGATTTCATTTTTAGCAAATACTGCCACTGCAAATATGAATAAAAACAATCCGACTGAAACGGACATCTTGCTTGTACTGTTCTTTTCTAATTATGCAAGATTATTTTATCACACTGATTAAATAATTATTATGTTAACGTTGATAAAGTTTTGATTGCTTTAATTATGTCCTCGTGAGTTTCATGATTTTCTAATATGGGTTACAAATGTTACGTTACAAACGTCTCTGGAGGACAATCATCTTATAGTGACTATATCAATATTAAAAATCTTTTATAATTTAAATAAATAGATTGACTTGGCTACCGCATGAAAATACAATTTGAGATACATTCTCGTATTCAATAAAATTAGATTGTTTAGTACGATTTCCACGTCAATATCTTTATTTAAAACTAGCTGTTTGACCCGGCGTTGCCCATGTAATGTCATATTTAGATTTTATCGTCTTATATTTCTTTTTATTAATTTATTTTTTCTATATCTATGACTTATTAAATTCGTAATATCTATTGAATGGAATAGCCGATTTGACCAATTCAAAAAATGATTTACAAGAATTTAAACAGTCTTGAAAACAATATGATTTATTTGGATAAGGATTTAAACAGAAGTATGAGTAACATAATAACATAATGTTGGTCGGTATTTCTATTAACTTTTAAAATGTAAATAGTGGTTATTGTGACGTAACGATAATAGTTAGACATATGGTATCGCAAAGTTTTTTGTAGATATTAATATGTTCTTTAATATTGTACATCATACTTTTGTTCTATCATCAATAGTTTACATAGCGCATGCGACGAAAGGACGTTTTATGGCATTTTTTACGGTGTAGTTAGTAACCTTGAGTTAAGGTGTAAAAAATGCCATAAAACGTCCTAAAGTAAAGTTTTCAAATTCAAAATTATTTATTGTATAGATTGCTTATTCTAATTACAGTTGTATGTAAATGTCATGATGATGCAATCTGCCCATATTATCGCGCGCTTTTGTTTGTATAAAATAAATACAAAGACGATCGGTGAAGATTTGTTTTAGGCGTAAGTATCTACTGAAAAAAAAATCCCATTTTGTTTTCAACCTAATGTTAATAATAACCATACAAAATTTTGGGTAAATAGTAACACGTCGTTTCTAACCAAAATATTATTTTGTTGGCATTGAATGTTAATTGCAAATTCATTGATGAATTTAATCTTGATATACTTATCGGAAATTAATTAAGTTCACCTAATAACTCATGATAAACGATTTGATTGATTCCTAAATATTTATTGATAACCTTATTGTTACCAATTTTGGGTTAATCTACGAGTATATTTATTTTTAATATAAAATTTATTATTGAATATTTTTTGTTTTTACAATAGATTTATATGAATTATTGTTACAGCATTCTTCGTTCTTCACATAGCAACCAACTTAAAATCCCATCCCACACTTCTAGCAGATTTGCAGATTCCTTTAGCGTACTGATGCTCGTCAGTGGAACAAGCTTCCACTAACTATCAGCAAGCTCCTTCAGTTCAATCTTTAAAAAAACTACTTGATACTTTCTTTTTAAACAAGCAGACTAATATATTTTAAATTAAAAAAAATCTACGTACAAATATTAGGATATATCTAATGAAAATCTATGAGAAATAATATACGTAAGAAAAGTGTATTCATTGGTACATGCCGGGGTGTTTGAACTGACATTTGCAGGATATTAAGGAAAGCGTTCTTACAACCGAACCACTACCGCAATTACCATACCATACCATAATACACTTTAGCAAGCTAACATTTATAGAATTACAATGGATTTTATGCGACTATAACTATATGTTTTCTTTGTGGCATTCGTTTACTTAAATTTCGATCCTATACACATTTTTGCATTTAAGGGAATAAATGCTGTAACGTCTAACGTGTTTCTTGCACTATTACTATGATTAGTTTATTTTAAATAATTTATAATAAGGATAACTAATAAAACAATATAGATAATAATTCAGGCACTATATTTATTCAAATTATTGGTTTATGTTTAGGCGTTCCTAGCAACACGATTGTATTGTCTCCATTGATTTAAAGCAAATCGAGCTCCAGTTTTAATTCCCTCCCAAGTTTCAAAACCAGCCTGTTCAATAAAATCTGGGTCCACAAAGAATCCAGTTATAGCACTTGTTCCCCGCCATCCTGGAAGTTCATAGGTATAAGCCAGACTAAGTCCAGGTGGTCCAGATATCTGCCCAAAGTCACCAGCGCTTCCAGAAGCAAAGTAAAGAACAGACACAACATTACCTACTATATAATCTCTATTAGTATTTAATTTTACGGCATCTATTGCTTCAGCCATTTGTATGCCATTAAGATGTAAAATTAACCCATTAGACGGAAGAGATCCATTACCAAATCCATACAGAATCATACTGCCAAATGAATGTAAGTCAATAAACAGAGCCATTCTTGACCCATGTTCAGCCATAATGTCTCTTACGACAGCGGATTCAGGTTCGGAGAATGCGTAAAGACCGTGAAAGGTCTCTGAGCACGGATTGTTGCTAGAAGCGGTGCCCCAGTCGACGTCAAAGTTTCTATTGAGATCTACACCAACACATCTGTCTCCTTCAATAAAGCCTCTTCGATTCTTCCTCCATAATCTTCCCTAAAACCCACAAGATAATAATTTTACATTACAATATTTCAAACAGCACAACTGATGCAAAACTATAAACGTTGACGTGACGTAAAGCGTACTTAATATACGAGTGGACATAGAGTTGTCTTTATATACGGCATTCAGTGTATCTACCCCAAAAGTACTATTAGTAAGGACCAGGAATCACTTTTTATATTAGCTGTTTAATATGCAGCTAAAGTAAGGCTAGCGGTTAAGTCCATGGATTTAGACGCTGATTTATTTAATTTGTGATTTTTTACGCTGAAGACATCAACGAGCTTGTCAATTGTCATGTGGGCCTATAGTAAAGTTGCCTAAATGTGAATCCGCTTCTTCAAAAGCGTGTTTTCTGGCGATACAGTCATGATGATACTTTACTTTTTTATTACTGAATTTATTAATTGTCGTCTTGTTTTTACTACGAGTAATTTAACCAGACTCGAGAAAATTATTTATTATTATTAGAGATCCAGTCTAGTATATACAAGTAAGTGCTAGAAGACAACCTAAGTACTTACATTTTCATGGCTCCACACGTAACCGTCAGGGTTTGCTACTGGCAATATAATCCAATCAATATCTTCAACTAAGTCCTGTTCTGACACATCAATTACAAGTCGTTTAATAGCATACAAAGTTGCAGGAAGTGTGACCCATTCACGAGCATGTAGTAGAGACTCTACGAATACTACGGGTTTGGAGAGGTCCTATAAATAAAAATAATGATTTGTTGAATTTAAGATTTGATTAAAGATCTTTGATTTTATCAAAGTCAAAATATGTAAATCTATTTACAATATAAATCTTACAGGCATTTGTGACACGTCATTATTTAAATTAATTTTAAACGATTCCACTTATAATAACTAACTCAAAATCCCTTCTCACTCCACTAGCAGATATTCAGATTTCTTCACTGTGTCGGCGGCCCGCCAGTGAAACATGCTACCGCTGGCTATTAGACAAGCACCATCTGCCAATGTTTTTAAAAGTCTAGTAACTGCATTATTTTTAAATGAACAGGAGTTAACCTCATCAAGATGATAATATAGATATTTTGGCATAATTATATTTGTGTATGTAGTATATAATAAGTTATATATTTAAAGTGTATACTTGTATATGTAGTTGGCTTATATCTAGTATATGAACTAAGTTAAGTAAGTATTTTGTATTATATTTATTTGCACCCTGCCTATGACTTCTCACTTTCCCAAAGATCAGTTGTTAGAAAATGCCTAACTGGCATTAAACTTGCCTATTTACACAATTTTTAAGTTTTTGAGCAATAAAGTATTTAAATAAATAATTAAATAATACTCCTGCTAGTGGAAGACTACACAGCAAAGCGGTCCAATAAGTAAGCTGTTAGCAAAAGACCAGCAGCTTATCAGATTCCAATGTCCGGTTAATATTTAAAATGACTGAGAAAAAAAACTCAGATTTACAATATAAATTAAAAATCAAGAAGAACTATATTAAAACCATACTCTACATACTAGAACACATGTCGCTACAGTTGAATTTGCATATAATAAGGCAGCATTTATTATAGTCATTGAGTATACAACACCCATTTTATGGCGAGCCATACATATTCTCACGTTATCATACACTAGTATTACTTAGTTCCTTATATGCTTGGAATTTATCACTGACTTATCAACAGGTAAGGTAATATTATGTCGTGCTTTGTATTAAGAAATAAAAAGATTTAGGCAACATGCACATTAGCAAGTTATTTTAAATTATAACCAAAGCAAACAAATGTTGTATTACAATAATTTTTAAAGTTACCTGGTGTATGATTGTTAGGTTTGGAACCCGCGCTACAATATGTATACAAATAAAATCGATAAAATTCAGTTGAAATTTACACGGTTTCTCAGCTACAAGTTTGGGTTGCCCAATCTTACCTACGAACAGCGTTGTATTAAATATCACATCCTCCCCCTTTCTCTTAGACGTAATGTAGCAGACCTGACTCTTCTTATCAAAATTGCCAGATGTATTATCTATTGTACTGATATTTTTTATTGTTTTATTTTATTCTCAGCACGACATTTGATACCGCGCCCACCTGATGGTAAGCGGTACGCGAGGTCCAAGAATGGGAGCAACTGACGCCAGCCTCAGACGACCGACATCAGTCCCTACTACTATGCCGGCCTATAAAGATACTTTTTCACACTTCGTATGAAGGACTCCAGGTTATAGGAATGGGGAAACATACTGGCTGGGAGAGCATTCCACATCTTCACCGTGCGACAGATGTAAGAGTCTCCAAATTGGTATCCCTACGCGTGTAGCGATAGTGGCTACGGTATGTGGATGCATATTTTGGCCTGTGCGAGTGGTTCGGTTGCGGAATAGAGAAGAAGGGATAAGGTTGTGGAGCTCTACAGAACATTTACCGTAGTATAGCTTGTAGAACAAGCTCAGGGAGGCCACATCTCGGCGAAGCTGCAGCGATTCGAGAGTTTTAGACACTGTAGTATCGTTCACTATTCGAATAGCCCGCCTCTGTAGGACATTGAGAGCATCTGTACTTAGCGGAACCATCCCAGAGATGAGAACAGTATTCCACGCATGACCTTATTTGTGCTTTATAGAGCATAAGTCGGACTGCTTAACATGATCGGACTCCAGTCCTTATGGCCATAGTAATTATAAGCAGACGAGACATTGTTCAGCTCTCTAAGTAAAAAGCAAAATATATAATTGTTTTGTTGTATCGCTCTTATTTTTTTATTGTATTGTTATATGTGGTAACTTATAATTGGCTTGTACTCATTCATGTATTTTTTAATTTTATTGTATTATCTGTCGTAGCTAATACAATAAAATAAATAAATTACAAACGAAACATTGATTTAGTTAATGTTTACCTCAAAATTGGATGTAGAAATGCGCAAATATTTGATATCCCTTCCTTCAACACTATCGCCTCCAGAAACAACTGTCACTACATCGGGGTAAGCGGCTGCTAGGTCAACAAGATATTGGTCTACCTGAAAACAATTGAGTTTGGTATAAATGCACCTATTAGGATTAACTATATCGTACCTAGCTAAATAAATCTGGAGCACGCTTAAGGGCTGGTGCACTGGTGTATGCTTCTTCCTTTTCTTAAAACTTAAAGCAAAGTATAGCAGATGCTTCCATTTTTGGACTTCATATTTCTTATTTCATAAGCTTAACATAATTAATTAACACTCACAACTTCATAACTGTGGATGTCATCAAAGTCCAGAGCGATGCTTGAATTATTCAAAGACGTACGTTTAGCAGCAGCGGCAGCAAAAAGAGAATCTTCTAAATCCAAAAGCCTGCAAATGATTTATGTATTAAAATAAAAAACGTAACCATCTACATTATTATTAATTCTTAAGTTTTTTTTCAAATAATTATTATAGAGCGGTGGTGACTCGGTTATAAGAACGCTTTACAATCTAAAAAGGTTTGCGGTTCGAACCCTGGCATTTACAATGAAAAATACTTTACTATAAATAACTGACGCCACCGTTCCTGTGCCCCGAAGAACACGTACTCGTAAAGCCGTCAGTCCCTGTTCCACTAATACCAATCGTTAATAAATTGTCTCGCCAACCCATCTGGCCAGCGTGGTGACTGTAGGCCAAATTCTCTAGATTTACGAGAATATTCTGGTAGTTCCCATCTTTATCAGTGGATGCCTAGAGCGCAGTTTTCTAGGGGCTGTAATGATGATGGTAATTATGATTATAATGCATGCATTAACTTAAAATGGCTTTCTTTTCTTATTACTTACACTCTCGCCATAATTGAGTATTGGTGGTACATCGTATGAATGATTTTGTTGTTCATATTGTTTAAAGAATAAAAAATCCTTTATATTTTACTTACAGTTTAACATCATCAGTTTCAGTAACATAGCTTAGTCCAGCTGCAGTTAACTTTTCTTCGAATTCAGTCTTCTTTTCCTTTTCAACCAGGATCACTCCTGGTCTGTTTGGATGAGCATACGACCAGACATCTAATACCATTTCGTTTTGTAGTTCTATTAGAAAATTCATCTCTGCTTCATTGTTTACTGGTACGTTATATATTCCCCATCTGTAAAAGTAGTAAAAATCTAATTAAAAAAAAACAATTTTTGCCGTCGTTATTTTTGGCATTTCTGACGCATATTTCAAAATATATTATATCACAATGTTACACCTGACGCACAATAAAGATGTTGAATTTAACTTTTAGTTTGCTAAAGGATTACGTGGTGGTGAGAATGTTTTTAAATTCAGTAGCATTACCGTGCATAAATATTATATATATTTATATATAAGAGAGATTTGATTCTTGTTCAGGACATAATAATTAATTTGTTGATTTGTGATATTTTTTGAGCTTGGTAAGCTAAAGACGTCGTCAAGCCACTTGTTATGATACGCCTGTAGTAAAG
The DNA here is from genome assembly GCA_910589645.1 of Tinea semifulvella. Lineage (NCBI taxonomy): Eukaryota > Metazoa > Arthropoda > Insecta > Lepidoptera > Tineidae > Tinea > Tinea semifulvella. The sequence goes on along the minus strand of OU342592.1, from coordinate 10,459,981 downwards.
TTGGCTAAATGTGGCTGCTTCTTTAACAAACAAAAAAGGACGTGTTTTCTGACCATTCCGAAAGCAATACAGTCGTGAAGATACTTTACTTTTTTATAAATTGATACGTAAATAGTAATACGTAGGTTTACAGTAATGTAGTAGAGAATAATTATAATATTAATAATTTATTAACATAAAACATGATATATATATATATTGAACGAGATTTTTGCATTTATTAAGGTTCATATAGTGGATAGATAGTTAACACAGAGTAATGAAAGAGAGAAATTTTGCAGAGTCGTTAAGTTGAGGGAAGGCATAATGGACAGATCGTGCGGCCTACACAACTAACTTTTAATTTTATTTTATGAAGAACTTTTTATTTCAGGCACACGGTTTATTTTAACGATAATACTAAAGTTATAGATTTGGGATTTGAGATAATTAAAAAGTTATTGTTGTTGGGCAGTGACTCATAAAATGGTAAGCAACAGTATGTTCAACCACATTATCCACAATGTCTTATGAAATCAACATCATTAGGCAATAAGCGATAAAAAAAAAGAATAGCAAAAGCAAAAAAAATAGTATTTTTTTTTTAAATAATGCATTCACAAATTGTCTTCAGTATGTCTATATGGTATATATATATGCGGTGGTGGCTCGGTTGTAAGAACGCGTTCCTTACATTCTACAAAGGTCGGTTCAAATCCACCCGACATGTACCAATGAGAAATACACTTTTCTTACGTACATTTGTCTTAGATTTACAACACCACCGTTCCCGTGCCTCGGAGAGCACGTTAAGCCGTCGGTCCCGGTTTCACTAATACCAACTTGTGAAATCGTTAATAAATTTTCATAATAAATTTTCATAATAAATTGACATCATATCCTCGCCAAGCCGTCTGGCCAGCGTGGCGAGTGTAGGCCAAATTCTCCAGATATATGTTCTGGAAGGCCCATCTCCAGCAGTGGAGGTCTAGGACGCTGTGTTCTAGGGGCTGTAATGAATGAAAAATGAAATGTCTATCTATCGATCTAAAGTCTTAAGGAGATCAGATATGTGTCTCTTATATGAACCTGCAGATAGTGCGAATATGTCTACTTGATTGATGGTTCTTAATTAATTAGGTTTTAGTGGTTCTTCTTTGGAGTATGTTATTAAAGTAGATAGCTGATATTAGTTGCTCTCGTTCTGCTTGTCCACTTCTTACCAGAGCAGTCAATATTGAGCTTAGTATAAAACATATTATTAATTTCATAATTATTTTAATTCCGCTGCGGAGTAAGGCGGAGCACAATCGTTTTTACTATTGTATTGACTAACGTTCGTTTGATAAAAGCTGACGATTCGTCTAAAAAGCTAGGTCGATCACATTCGTCCACGTAACGTTCAACTGTCAGTAGTGATGGAAATACTTCTAAATGTGCTCTCTGAGATAGACAATGGGGTCGTTTAGCCCCGAATGACTAATAGGCCTGGGTTAGGGATGGGCACATTCCCCTGTTTTCACCGGCAGTTTTGCAGCGGGTAATTTATAACTGTTACTGGTATAACAGCGCCCGTGGGGCTCGCGAACCCAGGGGGTCTAGGTTCGACTACTTCAGCTCTCCTCCAAAGCACTTCTCTAGGAAGTGGTCTCTCATTGTGGGGCCGAGCACAAGACGGAGCGGTGTTCTAAACATGCTTAAAGTGTCCGTTGTCGGCCCAGTTTAGTTAGGCCGACGACAATAGTAATAGGCATCTCCAGATCTCGAGCTATGACGGAATTACGCACGAACCATGGTGCTCGGGAGACTACTCTGAGTAATATGTACTGCTGACTTTGGATCTTGTCCCAATTGGTCTTGGCCAAGGTATTGACAAGCTGGCGCAGCATAGATGAGTCGGGACCGGATAAACATCTTGTAGATCTGGACCTTCAACCTGAGCGGCTAGCTGGAATTCATAACAGGGCGTAACATGGCTCGGGCCGCCATCGCCATTGACGGTGTAGCAGTTTCACCCATTGTTAACGTCCTGTTAATGATGTAGCCCAAGTGTTTGACGGTTGAAGTCCACTCAGTTCTGTCCCCGACGCTGCAGTAGTGGAGGCAGTTGGTATCTGGATGTCATCAATGCGGCAGTTTTGCCGACATTGATGGACATACGCCACTTGTCCAACCACGCAGGGAGAAGATTCAGGAGGTCCTGCATTATATCAGCAGCCTCATATTGGCTTGGAGAAAAGTTGCAGTAGGAACTGTCATTCGCAAAGCGTGCAAGCATGACATTCTTCTCCCTGTCCTCCTCCAGGACTTCAGAGATGGTTGGGATGTCATTGGCGTACCCTACAGTGCGTAAGGTACGTGAGATAAGCAGCTGACCTGTAGGATCTCTAGTATATCCTAATATTCTTCGCGACGAAGCGAATTAGCGTTCTTGGGCATTTCACCTAGCTATTTACCTATCTGACAGACGAAATAGTTTTTAGACAATTCGTTTTTTGACGATTATACATTCCGCCTCACCCAGTACCAATTACCAATTAAAAAATCTAAAAAAACAGTAGAAAGTTTATCAAATAAAATTGGTGTTAATCTCAATATAGATTTACGAGTATTTTTGATATAATAGTTGATATTATGGTCGATTATAATAATTATTTATTTTCATGACGTGCAGATTAATTTCAGAATGTCATTGCGATTATGGGTTTTCACCTAATTGCGGCGAGACTATTTCCGACGTACAGATAACAATTATTAAGTCCGAACGCTATTTATTTTTAGCTTGGCACGATATAAAAATATTATGTACCAATTAACAAGGTATTTTACGTTATTCGTTTTTCAATTAGGTAATTAGAATGTTAACCGACCCGGCCTCTTTACAGCCACGATCTTATTTAAGTAGTTTCTAAGTTAGTTAGTTTTACTTGTTTATAGCAGTAATGTTGTGCCCAACATACATAAATATGGATTATTACCTGTTACGGTCCATTATATTTTTTTTATTACCTAATTGTATTGATTTTATTAGTGCTGACTGTATCCAACGTCATCCCAAGGACTTACTAGGAAATTAAATTACGGACTTTTAAAATATATAACGATTATCCTTTATTTTAATAAAACATACGATTAATATACCTCTGACGGGGTGGCTTGGTTGTATGAACGATTCCCTTAACATCCTAAAGAGGTGGGTTCGATAAAAATTAAAATAAATGAGAAATACACATTCCTCAAGCACATTTGTCATAGATTTACAACACCATCGTTCCCGTGCCTAGGAGAGCACGTTTAGCCGTCGGTCGGTCCCAGTTCCACTAATATCAACTTGTGAAATCGTTAATAAATTATCATTAAAATTAACTGCCTCCGTGGTCTGTAAGCGAGTTTACATTTAGCCAACTTTACTACATGACAAGTGGCAAGCTCATCGAATACTCTAGCGTCCACAGACAGACAGTGGGGTCGTCCAGGCCCGGATGCGTAATGGGCGTGGGTTGGGGATGGGGACAGTCCCCCGTTTTCCCCGGCAGGATCTCAGCGGGTAACCACCCGCCGGTAATTCATGCACGTTTAGTGCTGGGCGCCGTTATACAGCGACCGTGTGGCTCACGAACCCAGGGGGCTAAGTTCGACTGCTTCAGCTCTCCTCCAGGAGTACTTCTCTAGGAAGTGGTCTCCCGTTGGGGGGCCGTGCACAAGACGGAGCGATGTTCTGGAGATGCTTGAAGTGTCCGTTGTCGGCCCGAGAGAACATACGTCTAGTCAGGCCAACGACAAACTCCTCAATAGTAGGCATCTCCAAATCTCGAGCTAAGACGGAATTACGCACGAACCATGGCGCTCGGGAAACCACTCTGAGCGATATGTTCTGCTGACTTTGGATCTTGTCCCTGTTGGTCTTGGCCAGAAGGTGGTGCCAGGCTGGCGCAGCATAGGTGAGACGAGAACGGATGAACATCTTGTAGATCCGGACCTTCAACCTGAGCGGCAAGCTGGAATTCATAACAGGACGTAACATGGCTACTCTAGCGTACCAAACTCTAGAAATATCACGAATCATCATTCATGATTACAGCCCATAGACAACAGCGTCCTAGACCTTCACTGCTGGAGATGGACCTTCCAGAACATATATCTGGAGAATTTGGCCTACACTCGCCACGCTGGGCCAGACGGATATGATGTCATTTTTATATGACTTAACGATTCCACAAGTTGGTATTAGTGGAACCGGGACCGACGGCTTAACGTGCTCTTCAAGGCACGGGAACGGTGGTGTTGTAAATCTATGACAAATGTGGTTGCGGAATAAGAAAAGTGTATTTCTCATTGGTACACGCCGAGTGGATTTGAACCGAGGTAGGATTTAAGGAACGCGTTCCTACAACCGAGCCACCATCGCGCTCGAACAAATTAAAATATCACGAATAAATTATTGTGTCCCGACCTAGGAATCGAATCCGGTACACCTCCGCGTCTAAATCCACGGACTTAACCGCTAGCCCATGAAGGCAGTTGCAATAAATTTCATAGTCGTTAACTAGACCCAGTCTTGATCTGTGGGTGCAGATTACGACAACAATTGTGCGTCGTCAAGTGGACCCATGGGACAGCAGTTAGGTCTATATGATGACTAACACAGTTTATCATGCAAGTCCGACTTTGTACCGTGGAGAGCAAACTCGTATTTCCGCTTATAATCGCTACGTGCCTTCTCTGGAAGCCGACAACATTTCTGACACCTTGGTTTTCCGCTAACCCAATTTAAGCGTACGTAGCTTCGGTGTATTTTCGAAGACAGTCAGCAAAACTTAAACAAACAGTTAATTCTCTAAATAAAAAATAAAAAAGTAATATTGTAGCCGTAGGATGTATTTTTATTTTGGCGTATTATACCCCATTCCAATTCCTTATTTTTTCGTGACCTCATAATAGCCTATTTCTGTTTCTGGTTTTTATGCAGAAATGTTTTCTGAGAATTTTCATACAAATCGCTTCAGTAATATAGGCGTGAAAGACGTAGGTATATTTATTTATTTATAAAAACTTTCGGCAATTTATAACAGCTAACCTTTGGGAGTGTGGCAAAGCATTGCGGGGTGATACTTAGGTTCACTCATACAGATCAGACTAAGCTTCACATTTATAATTGCTTGCGCCTATTTAATTTGAATGGATTATTTGTCAATTTTAGTTGGAACTTTTATTATTCCCTTTATTTCTGCTTTTCGTAAGCTGCACGCGTCACTCTGCGTTTGTTATATCTGCCGTCTCGTGTCCCTGCATCGTTGTTATATTTAAATTTCGTATGAACCGCAAAAGATCATGAGTACGTTTGCCATCAGGACTTTGGACAACTCTTTGGTCAAAATCTTGGCTGAGGGTCCATGGTCCCATCGTCTCAACCCCAAACGGTGCAAACTCGTAACCTGTACTGAGATTGGCGTTTTTGAGGTTCTAAGCAGAAAACGCCAGATACCTGTCAAGTTTCCACGGCCTAATGCTAGAGGGTTCTTGGATTTTCCAGCAGTGACAAGTGTACTTTTTTGTATATTTTAAATTAGTAAATATTTATTTATTTATTTTATTTATTTATTACAGGAAAACTTATAGCTAGATAACAATATAAATGAATAGATATAATAAAAAATGAGCCAATTAAAAGTTTTCGCCTATAGCATTATATATCTATAGTATTAGATAATATTAGGTGGGGGGTGGTTAATATAAAACTTTAAACTGGGCTTGTTCGGTCTCAAGGCCGAGACACAATTTTTCTGCTCTTGTCCTATGCTTGTCACACTATGGACCATACTCACGGCCTCTACATGGCTTGCTAAGAAATTTGTATTATTATATTTCTAACAAATAGTTATAGCTTACCCTGTATAGGTTTCATGTTTTGCCAAGACACTACACGTAAACAATATAAATAAAAAACAAAAACGTAACATCTTTACGTGTAGACAGCCACTGGATGAGATATTAATTAAAGAAATTTCATTTTAATCAATGAACTTATTTAAAATAGCTAATCGATTTTTTAAGATAAAATATTTTTTGATAGCGTTTTGATAATGATTTAGTATGATATGTAATAATATCTGCCTTCGTGATCTAGCGGATAAGGCCAAAGATTTAGACGCGGAGGTACCGGGTTTGAGTCCTGCACCCCTTTTCTGTTACTTAGTCGCAAACGTTATTAGTGGATTTCGTTTATTACGTCAGAGCTTGCGTCATAATTACAAAATATTATTCGATTCTCAACTTTATAAGCGCTTGAACTTGACAGCGGCCGTGCAAATATCAATTTTAATAGCGTGATATATATATAGTTAACGGATTCCATTATATAACGTTTGCGCTCAAGTAACAGAATAGGGCTAAATTTGGCATGTTTTTAAAAAGAAAATATTAATTGTTATTTTCAAAATACATGCAATAAATCAGCTAAAGTATATTCTTCTTTATTCTTAGTGTATCACCGTACATTCCCACCGGAATTTGGTTAAGTCAATATAATTTAAACAAAATTGTACACAATATATATTTAACGTTAAAATATCTGTCTTGCCTGGAGAGTGCAATGTGAAGACAAGGAGCAGAACTGGTAGTGTCATAGGAACATCAACACAATAACAAAAAATAACCAAAAATATACCTAGGTACCTATATTAAATATAAATATTTATCTACCTTAGGTAAATAAATTAAACTGTTGTTGCGGCTGTATATGGGCTTTGTCAGTAAAATTATATATTATTATAATATATATATTCGAAATCAAATTTATTCGGAAAATTATATAATAAGTGTCAAGCGCGTCTATGTCTCTAGCGGTTTTCGACCACCCCGAAAGGGAAACGGTCGTGATGATACTTTATTTTACTTTTATATGTGCAAAGCATTGAATTTGAAAAGTGGTAAACATTTTTAGATCCCTACAACATACATGTCCTGCGTCGCATTATGATGATTAAATTTAGTAAAAAATATACAAACTCATCATAACCCTGTTGTCATCAAAATTCAAAATTTCGCACAATGTACTACTTCTCATTGCGTATATATGCTGGAGTGCAGATTTTGTAACAGTATGCGCGTATACATAACACTACCTTTAACAATTGTTTCACAGTAAGAGTATTAAAGAGTTTTCCTAAAACTATTCGGTCTATTGATTTAAAAACATGGGAAAGCTCTTTTATATGGCAGCTTGGTGCATACTATAGCCCTGGTCTGAATGTAATGCATTAGGTTTTGTCTAACTTGTTTTGTAAATTTATTAATATCGAACCAACAATGGACATAACATGCTGATGATGTTTTCCATGATGCGCTAGGTGATGATGATATTTTTCTAAAAAATAAATACAAAACTGTATAGTGCATTACCTTTACCATTGCTAAAAGAAATAAAATTACTTTTTCAAAATTTATGACAAAGACCTTCAGTCACTGTCACTGATGACGCCGCTCCAAAGAGAGGCGAAATATTTGGCAATAAAATTTTAGAGCTTCAATTTATATATTTTACCAAGTAAGAAACACATCTAACACACTTTATTTGTTGCAGATGATGATTAAATTTAAGGAATTTAACATTATTGTATGTCTTTTAAGAAAAATGAAGTGTAAAGTGTGATAATGTAAGCTATTATAAGAAGCCAATTAATCAACATGAAATGTGACGTTGATAAATGGGTGGCTTTATTGACTTTGTTCCGCAAAACTTTTTTTTTATGAAAAAACTTCATTTCTCGTGGGTTTTTAATGCGTGCGTCATCCGAGCTAATTAGTTTTCTAATTTTTTTTTAAGAAATCTAAATTTTTATTTTATTGAGGCATATAATCGATCATCAAAAAACCTTATAAAGGATGTCTCAGAATGTTTTTCGTTTTTATTATGACTGCCTCCGTGGTCTAGCGGTTAAGTCCGTGGATTTAGACTCGAAGGTACCGGAGTCGATTCCTGGTTGGGACACAATAATTTATTTGTGATAAATAATAAAGTTGTATGTAAAATAATAAAGTTGGCTAAATGTGAATCCGCTTCTTTATAAGCGGTGTTTCTGACCACCCCGAAAGGGAAACGGTCGTGATGATACTCTACTACATATACTCGTATCTATCGTGTCTGGAAAGTGTTATATTCGAGCAAAGATCAGAACTGGCAGTAGGCACCTTATGATGAAGAAACTTGGAATAACTTAAATGCAGCTGTAAATAGGCCTCGTCAAAATTGTTTAGTATAGGTATCTAAAAATAACTAAAATAACATTAATTTAAACTATTTTATAGCTAAGATGCGGCTGTAAAGAGGCTTTGTCATAAATGTCAAACATTAAATAAAATAATTATATTATTCTAAAGATAATGTCAAATTGTTGCGGCTGTAAAAGGACCTTGTCAGTGTTACCTTATACTTAATACTTATTACAGATGATCATTTAATCGTTTATTATTTTTATTTTTTTATTTATTTTAAATACTTTATTGCACTAAAATTGTACATAGGCGGGCTTAATGGCCAGGCATTTTCTAACAACCAACCTTTGGGAGTGTGGAGAAACTATGCATGGGTGCAAATTTATTATTATAAACTACATACTAATAATACATATAAAAATAAATAAATACATGAATATATACATATAACTATAAAAAGCTAAAAATAAGCCTACACACTAATAAACAGTAAATGATAAATTAAAAATATATATAAATACATTAACACAAAAATAAAATGTAATATTAATTTAAGAAACACTGTTTTGCTTGTTTAGAAAGTAGGTGGTAAGTAAACGTTTGAAAATATGAACAGAGGGAGCCTGTCTGATCGTTAACTAAAATTTCCAGTTATCTTTAAACCAAGCCAAGCTTTAATTTACAATTGTTATCAATAAATACGGCAATCGATATCTCGTATCTTATATGTCAATATTTTATATTCTTATCTTAAATATGGAGATATAAATGGGTAAAATAATTCGGTCGGGTATTCGGCATCGTCATGAAGATCTGGTCGCTTGTAGTGTTGTGTGCCGCGGTTTATGCCAAACACGAAGTATATGAGGGGTATGTGGATTTATATATTTTGTTTACCCTATAGTACAGTCGGCAACGTTAACTTTAATTTAAAAAAAAAAACCTGTTATTTATTTATTTATAAACTTTATTGCACAAAGTACAAAGGCGGACTTAATGCCCGAAGACATTCTCTAAAAGCCAAACCTTGGGGACAAATTTGATCAAATGTAGGTGCAATCATAAAGATAATAAGAGAAATAAATAACTATTTAAATTAACAGCAATTTAATATATTCTTACTTACAATATATTTGGAATAAATATTATAATATCGATACACTAAATACTAATACATACATATTATTATACATAAACATACATATATACTACTTACTAACACTGTGTGGAGCTATTTAGAAAGTGTGAAAACACCAGTTTTTTGAATAATGTTCTGATAGTTGCTTGCCGTATATTAACAGGTAGATTATTCCACAAATTAGTAGCAACAACTACAAAAGAGTTAGACACAAATGAAGAATGATGAGAAGGGACAGATAGAAGAGAGTTGTTAGCAGAGTGAAGTTGTTAAATATAACTTAAAACAATCAGGGAGTAATACTATAATCTCCATATGGGAACATCCACCAGAAACTGACATAGGCAATTAAAATTTGTGTTTCCCAGTTTTAGTCTTGGTCTTACAAAACAATAAGACTGTTACTGATTTTTTTATTTTATTATTTTGCTAAAAATATTTATATCTTTTTGGGATTAGGTTTTTATTTTCAATTGTAACTTTGTCCTGTTTCTTAGGCTAACGTTTGACCATAAACTTGTTTATGACCAGTATTTATGTTATTATCCTGGACAGTAGGAGACATATAGAAGTCTGCTTAAAACCATATCCAAGTGTCTAGATCATGTACGAGTATTTACTGTCAGCAATATAATTGAACAAGTAAATATTTATATATACGAAAAGAAATAAAACAATAAAAAAAAGTAAAGTATCATCACGACCGCTTCCCTTTCAGGGTGGTCGGAAACCACGCTTATAAATAAGCGGATTCACATTTAGCCAACTTTAGTATAGGCCAATCATGACAAGTGGCAAGCTTGTCGATGTCTCCAGCGTACCAAACTCGAGAAATATCACAAATCAATTAAATACAATAAAATTAGGGAATAATAAATAAACTCATCTTACATCACCAATAGGCAAAGTGCCAAGGCAGCATTGCCGTGTTAAATGACAATGCTGATCCTTATTATTTTTAAACTTTCGCGCACATTCATAATAGTTTTTGTAATTTTAACGGGCCCTTACGCGATTTACATAAAAAAAAAAAATGCTGATCCTTTGACCCGAATATTGCCCAGTCTTGTCTCCTGAGGTTTTGACGAGCTGTTTGGTAAAGCCTTAAAAATTAAGAGATCTTAAAACTAAATTATAAATAAAATTAAAAACTATATTTGTTAATGTCACAGTGGCAGCACTCGCACGCTGTACAGCAAAGCTGATTTGCTGCGCGAGAAAACAGCCAGCCTTTTGTCACATATTGTTATTATAAAATAATATTATAAGAAATAGGTTGTTGCTAACACATGCATACTTACTTATATACATTCACTCTAACCCACGTACACACACACACCAACATACACACACCAACATGCATATACACCAACCATACACACAAACAATTATTTAAGTCTTGCCTACAGCAAATATAAATAAATATTGTCTAGAGTAAAATTAAATGTTGCAAGTACTAATTCCTACAATGACATCTGAAACACCGTCCACCGACTATTTCAGATGTCGTAGCTAAACTGCTTTTGTTACTATGTACGATTTATTTTATGCCCTAACCTATGTAACAACTGAATTGTAATGTATATTTATTTTGCAATCAAGATTATTATTATTATTATTGTTAAACTGTTATTTGCTATTTATTATTATTATTATTATTAAAGATTTTAGGTTTAAGTTTTTATGTTGACTGTACATCTATCCCTAGCGTTTTTAGATAAGGGTCAGGTTTGTTTGCGGACTGATCTATTAGAATTATTTAATGTTTTTACAAATTTATTTCTTCTACCTACTTTGGTATTATTAAGTTTATCTTTAGGTGAGAGAAGTAGTAGTAAATACAGATTAGGAAAACACAATATATAAACTCAAATAAAACAAAATCCATAATGGTATGAAAACTTTTTTTTTGGCCCATATATGTAAGCAAAATGAGCATTATTAATTGGCAAAAAAGTTCCATAACATGTGACCCTACGCCGACCTAAAGGCATTTTTGCTGACTACGACATTATACGGATAACGCCGGGTCAATCAGCTAGTATGCCTATAAAACCTTTAATTTATTGTTTAGAAATTATGCTATCTATAGATTAACAACATGGGAAAATCCAACTTGTAAATTATTTTGATAATTGTAATACTTAATTACTGTTAAGCCCATTGTTATGGTCAGCTCAAAAGCGTTTATTGATAAATAAATCTAATACTCGTAAGTATTGATGTGTAAAATTGCAAGTAATTCCAGTTCTTTTATATGAATTAGCATGACTTCCTATACCGGTGTGAAGTTAGCGGTATTTTCTGCCAAGATAACTCGCCTAATTTGAAAAGTCAATTAAAAAAATAATTTATTTTCATACTTTTAGGCACTTTTGAGCGCACTGGCATAGCTTATTAGGTAAATAGGTTCAACTTGCATCATTAATGCAAGTTTTAGATATATCGTATGACTAATATTAATTTAATGATTTTATCAGCACGAACGGTGGATAATTTCCCGTCCCGGCAAACTGGGCAAATTATCAGGCAATCCGCCTACCACCTATTTGTTTTTCTTGTTGAAAGTATGTGCCATTTGCAATGATGTCAAATGCCATTTTTAACTTTTAGGGAGAATATTGTAAGCTGCAATGGTGATATTTATATAAAAAAAAACCTACTTATAAATTAACATTAGCTAGGTCATATTATAGTATAGCTTTGATTATTGTACTACTTCTAATATATTTTTTATATTTTTATCATTTATCTTATAATTCATTTAAAATATATTTTTTAAATATATTTATTCGCAGGTTTTTTACAATTTATTTATTTGGAACTCTAACAGCATTAACAGAAAATACAATATGATTAATAAACATTACACAATACATAAGACCATGAATGGGTTCACAACTTATACATAAATATATAAATCTCTCAGTAAATTCAAATCAATCAAAAAAGTACATAAAGCTAAGAAATTTGTCAAAACTAAGTATCAAAACAGATAAGACGGAAAAACATATGTATTGATTCCCAGCTGCTAGTCGGGCGGGAGTGAGGTACGTTCTGTCAGATTGGTGGGGGACGGAGTGGTTACTGTACGGTCATATCGGTTTTATTATTATTATTTTTTACTTACTTTTACTTATTTTTTGTACTAACGTTATCTGTAAGGATTTTGTAACTAACAAGTGAGCCTAGTTGCTTTTAATATACGTATATTATTATTATTATTAAAATCTCAATATTTTATGATTTCAGTTGGCGGTCCTACTATGTTCTCCCAAAATCGCATGAAGAGTTGAAGTCTTTGGGCTCTATACATGGTGATTATGAACTAGACTTCCTAACCAAACCTTACATCGACCGACCTGGTGTGGTACTCGTCAAACCGGCGTACCAAGAAGGGTTTACTAACAAATTAGATGAACTGGCAATAGAGTACACAGTACATTCGTACGACGTTAAAAAGTAAGTAGGTATACCAACAGCCGTAATAAGTAATGTTAATGTACAAATTTATTAGTGGAACTTATTTAATGGAACTTAAGTTACGAGCGTTTAACGCTTCCCTCTCACTCGCACATACAGCATTTTTGTAAAGATTATTCAACTTTTAAGGAAATAAAATTACGGAAATTTTAGACATATTTCCACTTAATTTTAATACCTAATTTTAGAGAAAAATAGCAAATACATTTAAGTAGAGTAGTATCATCACGACCGTTTCCTTTCCGGGGTGGTCAGAAACCATGAATAAGCGGAATTATTTAGCCAACTTTACTATAGGCCAATCATGACAAGTCTAAATCCACGGACTTAACCGCTAGACCACGGAGGCAGTTATAAATATATTTATAACGATTTTAGTCTATTTTACTAAAACAAATCTATGATATTTTTTTTGTTTTATATTTTATTATTTATCACCATAGGGACCTATCGGAACACTTGGTTACGTCAATTTACATTAATTACAGAACAATGAATAAAAAAAAAACAATACTAGAAAACAATATAATAGTCGAAAACCTGGCCAGATAGTGATGACATTATGAAGTTAAACTAAGGTTTGGCTAAATTGTCTGTAAATGGGCCTTGTCAGTTCTAATATAAAAGATATTAAAGAAATAAAATTGAAAAATGTCAAAGTTCTTCGCGCCAATTTGCATGGACATGTCAAGTGCAAGTTTTTGTTTTGTAAATTAATTTACTGTGAATATTGTTGGTCAAAAGTAGTGTTGTTTTGTTTAATAATGTTCTACAATGTGAATAGTTATGGAAAACGATAAATTGTACTTTGAATATGAGGTACAAGTTGCAGTTTATTTTATGCGGTTTTCCCGCGCTGTGAACTCCCATATTTTACCCGACGTGTTTGAGCTATGGTGCCGCGAGTGACTCCAAGAAAAGCATCAAATTCTGCAGCATCTGGAATTTGATGATGACCTCATTAACTCATAAAAATGATAGATATATTACGTCAGACTTGGCTGTATGGGCTAGACCCTTTGCCTTCCCTATCACCTCATTCATCATTCATCGGGAGAAGGATACAAAAAAAATATTAAAAAATGTCAATAAAAATTTCAATTGATAATAGATGTCACTAAAAACTAAAAATATGTCACTAAGACTAAGAAATACATTACACATTAATGTATGTCTATAATGTCCGTAATTTTATTTCCTATAAAGTCAGTAGGCTATATATCTCAAAAATACACTCAGACCTATAATAATCTAGACTAATAATCTTTAAAAATGCCGTATGTGAGAGCGAGAGGGAAGAATAGGATAAACGCTCTTAACTAACGGAAACCTATTTAAATTCACATTAGTAGAATATTTTATAGTTTAATGTAACGTTGGCTGTTCTCGGCTAAGCTAGCAGATTCCCTGCGTTGGAGTTATAAGCCGCGCTAACATGCTAACATCAAAAACCAGCGCCACCAACCGTTTTATTTACGACGGTTTAACATTCATTCTTCTCGCTCGCACAATACAACATAATTATTTGTTTTAGTAAAATAGAGTAAAATTATAATAAATGTTTTTGCAATTTTTCTCTGTATTATTTCTCAATTAGGTATATTACAATTTATCATCTGTGAAAAAACTAACCATCTCCCATAGCACTGTTATAAGTAATATTTTTAATGTTAATTATACCGTTTTATTTGTAATAAAATGCTTAATGTTATTTTTATAATGGAACAGTTAATGATGAAAATGTAAGCATTTTATGCTTACATGCTGGTAATTTACATAAATGGAACGTAAGGATTTTCACTATTTAGAAAATTCTTATTTTGTGATTGCAGTTGAAAATGCAAGTACCTAATAATGGAAAATATGTGTGTCTACTGCTTTTAATTAATTGGATATCTGTTTCAGTGCGTTGGAATACGATGACGTCGTCTTCGAACAAAGAAGAAGCGAATCAAAGGCCAGGAATGGAGGAAAGCTGGCATACGACGCATACCAAGAATGGCCGGTGGTATGTTTTTATTTAAATACATTTAAATACAAAATGGACACAGTCATCATGTCCAGCTCGCCCAAGGATCTTAGCGGAATGGTAAACGGCTTAAATGTGCCTTTCAGTGCGTTGGTCTCGGACTGAACTTGGACAAGACGAAAGCATCTGCAATGACAAAAAATCAGAGCCAATCTGTTTGGAAAACTCCACTCTCGAAGTTGTGCAGGAATACGTCTATCATGCTGTCCGTACATGTCTGGCCAGTTTGGCGAGTTCTCTGGAAATATGTCCTGGAAGGCCCAGCTCCGTCCATCAGGTTGTGATTATGAATAAGATAAATTGTGTGTCAACTAGTGGTCCTGGATCAGAACCTAGTCTTGGTCGTGATATTAGTCTTGCGCAAGAGACTCGCAAAAACTCACACATCCACATCGAAACAGTAGATAGTTTTGGAGAAAATTTAATTCATCTACTATAAATGTTCGAAATTTTAAAAAGTCACAAATTAAAAAAAAAAAGAAAATCTGAGCAAGAATTTTAACACCAGAAGACCAAGATTGGGCAACAACAGTCCCGACCAGGAATCGTAATAAACAGTAACTCCGCGTCTAAATCTTACGCGTCTTAACCGCTACACCACGGAGCCAGTCAATAGTTAATGTTAATTAATAAATTTTAGATTGAACAATATCTAATAGATATCGCTGAGAAGTACCCGGAAACCGTGACATTGGTTACCGCAGGAGAATCGTTTGAAGGAAGGAAACTCCTGTATCTGAAAATCTCTACCACAAATTTCGAAGATACAACCAAACCAATCATGTTTATCGATGGAGGTATACATGCTAGGGAATGGATCTCGCCACCTACTGTGACCTGGGCTATTCACAAGCTGGTAGAAGATGTGACTGAACCTGATTTACTGGAGAACTACGACTGGATTCTCTTCCCTGTTGTCAATCCTGATGGATATCAATATACATTTACTCACGTAAGTACTTTCATGCCTTCTTATTATTATTGTTGGAACTAATTTGTCAAAGTAAACAAGTCTTCGATATTATATGATTTATTTTCACTACAACTATTCGGTTACAACTTTCACTATTTTAAAGGCACGCAACGACCGACTCGTCTGCTGTTTTCTTGCTATCTGTCGCGATATGAATCGCGCCATCTCGCAAGCGGCTCGTGAATGGTCGTTATTGGACCAATCAGAAATCAGCACTTTCTCACACGCCACAACCTACTTTACAAAACCATATATGTTTAAACACTAGGATAATAATATAATAATAACTATGGGACATTAAAGGTTAACATTATGGTTCACAAATTTTGTCTATCATTTCCTTTTAAGAGATCACTCGTAAAATGATTAAGAGAGTTGTATCATGGAGCCTCGTTAGGGTTAAGCTAATCTCTAGAATTAAAAAAAAAAATGAGTCAATTCTTTTTCAGTAATCATTTCTTAATTTAAAAGATATTTGTGAGGGACTCAGTTAAATATCTATTGGTGGCTCGGGTAAAAACTAAGACTGATCATTTTCACTCATTTTTTATTACAGCCCCTAGAAAACAGCGTCCAAGACTCCACTGTTGGAGATGATCCTTCGAGAACATATATCTGAAGATTTTGGCCTACACTCGCCATGCTGCCTGGTCAGACGGGTTGGCGAGAATCTGATGTCAAATTTTAATGACAATTTATTAACAATTCCACAAGTTGGCATTAGTAGAACCGGGACCTACGGCTTAACGTGCTCTCCGAGGCATGGCAACAGTGATGTTTTAAATCTATGAAAAATGTACGTAAGAAAAGTAGGTTCTCATTGGTATATGCCGGGGGAGTTTGAACCGACATTTGTAGAATTTTAAAACTGAAACTTTCTTATTTGTCATCGTGAGTGTAATGGACGTAGTACTGTCTTTAAAAATATCAACATCAAGGTCATTGAAAAGCCTACTTGCTCTGTTAACTACAAAATTATAAATTATTTTATTTGCTTTCTTATTATATATAAAAATATTTTTAGGAAAGATTCTGGAGAAAAACGCGTTCAACTGATCAGCACAATAACAGTATAAACTGTCCTGGAGTCGATGGAAATCGCAACTACGATTTCTTTTGGAATACAGTTGGAAGCAGCAGCAACCCTTGCACAGATACCTATGCTGGTAACCGACCGTTTTCTGAAGTCGAAACCAGAGCAGTGCGTGACATAATCTTTAAATATGTCGATCGTATGCCGTATTACGTTACCATGCATAGCTATGGAAGCATGATTCTTTATCCGTGGGGCCACGATGGTACCATTTCGAATGATGGCTTTATCCACCACTCTTCAGCTATCGCACAAGGTGCAGCTATTAACGCAGCTGCCAACCCTGACTTCCCTCAATACGCAGTTGGAAACTCAGTTCTGATTGTTGGATACCCAGCGTCGGGAGCTTCTGAAGACTGGGCACATTTGAACGGTGTCCCGTTGTCATTTACATACGAACTTCCTGGACTCAGTAGAGGCATGCAAGGCTTCAATCTTGATCCAATGTGGATCGAACAAGTTTGCAAGGAGACCTGGGAAGGATTAAAAGCCGGAGCGAGAAGCTCAAGGCAACTGTACTGGAATAAACGATTGTAAAAAATATTACGTGCAGTTTTTTTTTGGATGCAGATTGCGTCGTAGTAATTAAATTTTAATTATGAGACGATGTAGGGCACTGTAGTAATATATTCATCTAAATTAATAGCGTTTGAGTGCACGCCATTTTGACATTAGTTAAGTAAGTGTTTTAATTTATACTTATGATTCTTAAAATATGAAAACTTTTATGAAGTTTGTGCCACTTATTATAATATTAAGTTACAATTTGCAGTTTCTGCGAATTTGTCGTAAAATCAAAATCAATCATTTATTTATTAACTTTTGGTACATTTATTTAGGTTCTAACAGGTAGTTGTGAGCTACAAAAGTCGACTATCTCCTAGCTATATAAATATTTTAAAAAAAATGAAGTTAATTATTATTATTAAATATAAAAATATGAAAACAAAACGAGGTAACAAGAAACAAACAAAAATAAAGAAAAGAAAAAGTCAATTTAATGCATCTTGTAATTTATAATAAGCCTTTTTTGCCAAAAGGTCATACAATTTTGTTTTGAATGTTGATGTTTTGTTTTTTTAAGGTCATCCGGTAGCTTATTAAACAATGTAGCAGCCATATTATATTTACTATTACAAAAAAAATACGTTTTTATTGGTATGTAAGGGTACACCACTTCGAATCTATTTCGGTATTTGCGGGATGTGTATTTTCTTTTATTTTATAATAATAAGGGTGTTCTTTAACTAAATTACATGCCTCGTAAATAAGGCTGTCAGAGTTAGTAATTTAAATTGTATATACATAAGTTTGCAGCTTTCTCTTTGGTTTATCCCAGCCAAGGCTCTGATACCTTTTTTCTGGGTGCGAAACAATGGGAGAATGTAAGTGTTAGCTGCGTTGCCCCAGTGCAATATGCCATATCTAAGATTCGAGCTTACAAACCCATGATATAAAGTTTTAAACAGGCAGCGATGTATGATTGGTAGGTTTGGATTTTTCTTTATTATTATTAAATACTTTATTGCACTTTACTTAAAATTATGTACAACGGCGAACTTAAAGCCATTTCGGCTTTTTCTACCAGCTAACCTTTGGGAGAGTGAGATAGTATAGATATGTGGGGTGCAATCCTAACCAATATACTACATAAATACTCATCAATATATACTACTTATTATAATAGATTTACATATATGAAGATTTGTGGAGTTAATGTTCTGTTTGTTTAAAAAGAAAGAATTAAGTAGTTTTGTAAAGATGTGAATAAAAGGATTTTGTCTGATGGTCAGTGGAAGTTTGTTCCACTGGCGTGCAGACGATACGGTAAATAAATCTGAATATCTGCTGGAAGTATGGGGTGGGCTTTTGAGTTGGTTGTTATGAGAAGAACGAAGAGGGCGGTCGTGCGAATCACTAAGAAATTCAAATTCTTTAGTTTTTTTTGGGCAATAACACAATTATTTCAAGTACTATTTTATTTCTAAACGTTTAATATTAAATATAATAAAACTAATTATTTTTATAAAGATAAATAAAGAATATTTACTTTTAAATTTCCGTTTATTGTCTTTTTTTGTTAATTGTGCATTATGCTAAAAAGCTAAAAAGAACAATTTGCTCCCATAATATTTGTAGTATTATACGCTGAGTTTTTAATGACTATTTGCCATTCACAGATAAAATTTAAAAATGTTCCATTACTGTTTTTGACTAACAATATTATGTATATATATATAATATATTATGTCGTTATTGCTTTTGCTTACATATAATTATATACCTACATCGTTTAATTAAAAAGCAACAGAATTGCAATGTTACTGGATGGACAGTGGTTATTATTTGAACAGTCTACAAGTCATATAAATAAAATGACAAAAAAAAAACACAGAACAGAGAGAAACAAGTAGAAATATTAAATAGTTTTGCATATATCTTTTCGAGTTTCATTTGTCAGCCGTTGTTTTGTCGGAATCGTAAAAGCAAAAGAGTGTTGTTTATTTTGATAATTATGTTGTAGGTTAATTACAAATTGTCTTAGCTTACGCTAATAAATTTTGCGAGTATAAGGAATATTATTATTACGAGTATGTGTATTTACGATTTTTGTTTATTTTTATGAGCGCTCTACTCTCGCGGCTCGAAAGCTGTGAAACGCGTGTAGATGGTTTCGCTCATCCATTCGCCGATCAGTGTCTTTGCAGTGATCACCTCGTGAATTTAGGGTAAAAATCGTGAGCAAGTTTTATTATTATTACAGCTTCTAGAACATAGCGTGGAGATGGGCCTTCCAGAACATGGCTTGGCGAGGATATAATGTAAATTTTTAATGACAATTTATTAATGATTCCACAAGTTGGTATTAGTGGAACCGGGACCGACGACTAAACGGGCGAGTTTAAAGCGTTTAAATGACATCGACGAGCTTGCCACTACTTACTTTAAAAAAACCTTTGGGTCTGACGACGGTCACAATGTTTATTTTGGTTCTGTGGAAAAGATGACCAAACCCGCGTCAACAGATTTGAAACTTATGAGCTCGCATATAAATATTTATTTTGCCACCGGCTCTCTGTGAAGCGGGAGGATTTAAAAAATTTTTCCGTTGCCCAAAATAAACAAAGAAAAAATGGAGCGCACCACATACTCGTACAAGGTTCGGTATTGTGCCTATTGCATCGTTATGTTTCGTACGAATTGATTATTTTAAACAAATCCACTCTATTATAAATAAAAATCATTATCGTATAAGTTAAGCATTGATTGAATGAATAAAACTTTATTAAAACATTATCAATTTTGGATATACTCCTACTGTGTGAATTGGTATGTTACGTTAGACTAATATATGATTATATTAATAGAAACAGATACATTTTTCTAAAAATCCATATGTCGCAATGACTTTTGTAACTGTTAATTTTTTAATGGCTAATTTGTGTGAAAAAAAAATGTAATTTCCGAAACATGGTTTCGTAGGAAAAGTTGTTTGTTTCTATCGATAGAATCACATATCAGTCTAACGTAAGACCATACAAAGTAGACCGTATGCGTGCTGTGTGCAATGAAAAAAAAGTACATATTTGTTTTAATACTTTTATTGATAATGTTTTTTTACTATATGTTGCGGCCAGAGCGACAACTAACCGCGGGGCGCGGGGTCCAGGGCAGCGATACGACGGTGGACAGCTGACAGTGCAGCCTACGGCCTTGAAGAGCGAGGTCGCGCCACTCATTACAATTTTTAACAAAAAAAATCTTAGCCTATGTCTAGGCAGTTAGGGCTATGCCAATATACTGGTGAGCTGAGAAGAAGTCTTTCTTTACCTGACCATCAGCCGCCACACTATATATTACTGTGCAATTACGTTATTTGGAAAATAAAATTTATACTTAACGTATGTTATGTCATTATGATACTTAAACATTTTTCACACCTAAACTATATAAAATAAAGGGTTTTTTCTATTTAAATAGTAATGTTGGTACAAAAAAATATTTAAATTGCATATATAACTGTGAATATAATTTGGCCCAAATCCCCATACAAGATGAATGATGTCCTTTTACGGCCAATTAGCAGGCTGAACACAGGTCGTAGTAATATAATAATAATAAATAGTTTATTGTCAGGCAACTGATGGTCCATAGTCCACCTTACAACTAAAATACATACAAAAATAAATCATAATTATTCTAAAGCTTTTGTATCTTCATCTTCTTGTGGTCAAAGACGTATCCATTAGGTAATTCCGAGTAGTACGAGAAGCTTCAGTGGACCTCGCTGGCGTTCCTCTTGGGGGTGGTACAGAGGGAATACGTGCTGCGCGGGGCCCAAGAACATCGTTAGTGCTGCGAGAAGCAAATCCACGAATGTATTTGCAGTACACAACACCGAGCGGCCAAAATTCCTTCTTCAGGAATATTTTGAGGTGCTCTGACCGCACCGAATCCTAAAGGCCTTGAATCCGGTGTCATCCCAATGGGAAGGTAACTCTTCGATAGCAGCGATATAGTCGATCAACCCTCGGTCCCATGTGTCCGAGAACATCTTGGGATGACATGTCTTTGCGCAGCCGCGATACATAGACATAGGATGTCGGTATCGCAGCTTTTAGAGTGCACTGCTCGGGAGGCGCAATTCCCCGATTATTACGTTTGGGGATTCTTTTTCGTTTCTCCACAATCACGAACCCTTCCAAATCAGTTTTATTCCCGGTTGTGATGCGAAGTGTCAAGTTTTTATTGATAGCTGGTTTTTGTGGTCCCGTCTTCGAGACTTCTCAGTTAATTGATTATACAAAAGCAAAGATAAAATGAATTGAGGTAATCAATTATTTTTATATTTTTTTGGTTTTTGCATGAATAGGGTTACATAATATAATTACGCTTAGTTTCTAAGTAGGTAATATTGTGTATAGGCGCAATACCATTGCTGCAGACACTGTGCACGTGCAAACGGTTCACTTTAGATTCGTAGCTTCCTTTGTCTCGATGAGTATTTTCCATTGCAGCGCAAGCTACTTACGAATAATCTTGACATCAGTCGTTTTATTTCGTATATAATGTATTCATATTGTATTCATATTATTAGAAGAGTTTAAAAATAAACTCGCCCAATTCGTGCGAGCTGTGTTTGTTTTAAAAGGGTTCAACCCTTCAGTGGATCCTGGAGCTTGTCACACACATGTTATTACTGGGATCTGTTGATCCAGGGAGCTCTTTTTATGACATCGGAATTTGTAGCATCATTGGATATCAGACTGATTACATACATTGATACGTCGAAAAAACATGTCGGATTAATATGATGGTTTCCGGGAATTTGAAAATGAATATAATTTTATATTTTTTATGTAGGTATACATGGTTTTGAAAACGCTTAGTTGTGATCGTCTATATTTTCTAAACTCTTTACTGTTAATAAATTAAATTGAGCGTTATAAACGGCCAGATTAAAATTATATTAGACCATGAGACCACAATATGAAGTCAAATAAATATTATGATCTCACAGAAAAAATATCAGAAACGGATTCAAGACTCAGCTTAATGCAGTCGAAGTTGGTGCGAGAGGAGTTCCAGCAAAATCTTTGCACCACTTACTGAAAGAATTGGGCTTGAGCAGGTCTGTCGTCACACATCATGCGCAATAAAAAGTATAGCTTGCTGCAGCTCGTCATGCAAGGCAAGATACAAGGCTCCTCAGGGAGTCGGTATAAGCACCCGATCCTTGTTCCGAACAGCGGCCAACAAAATTAAAATCGCCTTAATACTAGCCGGCCTCCGATAGGAGATGGCACCTTAAGAAGAAGAAGAAGGTCTGCCGTCAGTGCATTTGTGGAAAGAGCTTTGAAGACTGCATTAACGGAATCATACATTTGGTTGGGTAGGCAAGGAGTAGAATGGTGGATGGTGAGGGTTATATGCGCTATAACCCAATAAATAAAATAAATAAAAAGGCCTCCTATTCAAACCAGCCTATTGTCGGTCGCAATGAGACACCATTTCTTTTCAACACGATGGACCCGGCACCCGCTCGGTGAATCCATGGAATGCTTACAAATTTGTCTTCTATATTAATTTTATACTAGCACGACGTGTGAGCTTGCGCCCACCTAATGGTAAGTGGCGCGCAAGGCCCATAAATGTTGGCAACTAGATTTAGCCACTCATGACTGACTTCAGTCCGGTTTTATGCCGGTTTGACTGGACATGACGGCAGTCTGAGCCTGATCCCGAAACGTGTGGATATACTTAATGGGCTTCACGGCACGAATGGTGGATATTTCCCCGCCCCGGCAGATTGGGCAAATAAAGCACCATCAATTTAATTTTGTATATCAGTGAATCAATTTACTTTATTAATACTAAATACTTGTCCATTATCCGTTAACGTATCTACCCTGTACAAGGTGGTAATTTAAATAGGAAATTAACAATAATGCGACAAATATAAAAAGCATGTTTCTGTTATGAACACTGCTGTATGTAGTTTCTACTTGGTAGTATAATAATTCCGTATAGACCGGTTTAGCGTGTCACACCGCAACTTATTTTCTCAGGTTAGCGGTTGGTTTGACGCAATATCGAGCATATTGTGTGCTATTTTTGTTACATTATGCCTTAAAAGACGATCAAAGTGATATTTTAAAATATTAAATTTGATACAATATTTAATAAATTTAGGTCCAAGTTTGCATATAAATGGGGTGTATCAGGCAAAGCTTTTTGTAGATTCGCTATCGGCAATGGTACCTTGTTTTACACCTATATCGCATCATTTATTAAATGTTTTTGTAGTTTTATATTTTAATAACAGAAAGATGAATATTAAATTAACGTTACCTACCTTAAAAGACGTATTAAGAAAGAATGTTTTAATAATATTCACCATATCTTTGATTTCGCTTAGAAATCTTGATTTGTACACTTAAAAGCTGCTCACATCGGCATTATGTCCAGAAAATAATAAATTTCGTAATAAAAATACAAGTTTTCTATGCAAATGACAGTACTATTAGGTACCATCTATCGCGATAAAAAGTTAGTGATACACCCCATTAGGTCGTTAGACCAGGGCTAGTAAAATCTCTCGTTTTCTTTTGACATAGAACTAGTCATAATTATGATTATCTTTAACACGATGTCGCTACGCTAAAGGAAAGAAAAGCTAACTCTAGAGAATACAATAAACTAAATAGATACGGGTATCATTTAATTTGGGCAACTACTACCTACGTAGTTTAGTGGCTAAGTCCATGGATTTAGATTCGGAGGTACCGGGTTCGATTCCTGGTTAAGACACAATAATTTATATAATTTATTTGTGATATTTCTCGAGTTTGGTATGCTGGTTACTTCGACTAGCTTGTCACTTGTCATGCTTATAGTAAAGTTGGCAAAATGTAAACCCGAAAAAAAAGAACTTGGTTTATGACCACTCCTAAAGGGTTACGGTCATGATGATACTTTACTTAGAGTCGCGTTAACAATTTATTATAGTAAAGTTTTTTTTTTTTTAATATACTGGTAACTCTAAATGATCAAAACCAATTCGAAACAAAATGGAGTCTTGGCTGTTGCAAAGCAGATTTGTTATTAATTTTATTGTCTGTTTACGGATTGGATATGTTTTTAAATTGTGCAACGTAAATCGAGAAACGTGTGTGATCAAAAAATATAATACAATAAGTGCTACAAATGTCTATTTAAATAAAGCTTGTTTTTGATAGAGTTTGTGTAAAAAATGTTTTAATTTTATTTGGGGACAGAATATCGAGTGGACCCCGACCGTAAAATACCTGGGCTGCATCATTAACAGGACGTTAACGATGGGTAAAATGGCCTGCCACACCGTTAATGGCAAAGGTGGCCCGAGCCTTGTTACGTCCTGTTATGAATTCCAGCTTGCCCGCTCAGGTTGAAGATCCGGATCTACAAGATGTGCATACGTTCCCGTTTTACTTACGCTTCGCTAGCCTGGCAACACCTTCTGGCGAAGACCAATAGGGACAAGATCCAAAGTCAGCAGAACATATCGCTCAGAGTGGTCTCCCGAGCGCCGTGGTTCGTGCGTAATTCCGTCATAGCTCGAGATGCCTACTATTGACGAGTTTGTCGTCGGCCTGATTAGACGTATTCTATCGGGCCGACAACAGACACTTCAAGCATCTTCAGAATATCGCTCCATCTTGCGCTCGGCCCCTCAACAGGAGACCGGTGGGAGCCCGTAGTAGCGCTGTTAAAACTGGAACACTTTTATTTTATGGAGTTACGCTTCTTCTTGTATTATGTTCCTTGGCCATTAGCTCGTCCTCTCTTTCAGATTACTGAAAGATAAAATATCATCCAGAATCAATTAAAAAATGAGTTTAAGAAATGATTGCATAATTATGATAATATCCCACCTAAGTTGAACAATAAAGCCGTTAATTTTAATAACGTAAACTAAGTTTAATCTTAGTTTGGCTTAACTTTTAAGGAAAACAATTTAATTGCCATCGTCCTTATTCGAAACTTTCTTGGGACTTCCAGCCGTGTTGTTCGACGACATATTCATATTTAAATTTATGGTAAAACTTTATATAGTTAAATGGCTAGACAAAGCAATACAAGTTTTCAGCGGCCCATTGTCCCTATTCGCAAAGAACTCGCGACTTAGGCTAACATCTATAAAGCGTGTTTGGACTTTTAAAAAAATTAAAAATATATATATTTTAAATAATAATTTGACAGTTCCAGAGGTTTTTTATTTTATATATTTTATAAAAAATGTCCACATCAAATTTAGTTTGTGCCCCTTTACTGTCCCAAAGGATTAATCTATGACAAGAGATAGTTCGATAGTTCTTTAAAGAACCCACGGACCCAAAGTCTCAACACAAAACGGCACAAACTCGTAGTCATTGCTAATAGCCTCGTAATTGCCACTTTTGACACATGTACCCTGCAGATAAACCGAGCATGCAACAATTTTTAATTGACCTTAAATCCATATTTAACAATAATAGAAGACAAAAGTCATAAAGTCGTACGAAGCAGAGATGTGGAAACTGGTGGATAAATTTAGCTCTGGAGAGAGCTATATTTGGTATTTCTCTGATGGATAGAATTTGAAACGTTGATATTCACCAGAGAACAAGAGTAACCGTCAGGGCGCTCAAAGTAATAAGCTGAAGAGGGATTCCAAAATCTCCAATATTTTGATGTTGGTCCTAATTCCACTAAAGAAGAATTGGAAGTTAATATATTTTTTTCCTATCATGCCAATATTATACTTTATTTTTTTATGAACGTTCCTGATATTCTGACTTTTTTATGAACGTTCCTAATATTCTGACTTTTTGTTTTACTGGCATATAAAATTACGTGTTAAAACAATTATTAAATTTAAAAACATTTGAACAAAAAAAAAATCAAATTATAGTTACGTAAAGGCAAAAACACCGTTGAAAATTCTCCTTTTACCACTGTATAGGAGAAGTTTTGGTAAAGTATATGCAAAGTATTTGAACGCTCTATAGATTTCAGGCTTAGACAGTCTTTTTTCATAGAATTTGCATATTTTATAAGCAATTTTCATGCGCAAAAATAATCACATTGTAATTTATTAATTCATGAATATTTCATCTGATTTGATTTTAATTCTTTAAGTTTACGTTTTCCATAACTAGTCTAATATTTTTTTTAAATTTCACATCACACCTTGAAGACTAGCAGTGGTAATCTATTTTTATTATTTATATTATCAAGCATAAATAAGAATGATATTTTATATAATGTTGACGCCTTAATCAATAGACTACCGTCGCAGTAGACTAAAATGACAGGTTTTTCAAATAGCATTAGCGCTTCTAAATAAGGTTTTAAAATCGTAAATTAAAGTTGACCCTGTGGCTTAATTTATGACTATTATTCTTATTAAAAAAAACGCATCTTTTTTTAGTTTTAAATTTAATTTGGTAGGTTTATAATTATTTAGTGTAAAAAATAATTAAATAAAAAAATAATAATTTAATGCACTGTAATTTTTTTGATCAATCAAAGCAATATTAATTACGTTTTGGGAACCATACAATAAAAGTGTAATTTTACCATCAGCTCTATTCTGCTATAATGGATTCCGTAAACTATCTTCTTCTTCTTACGGTGCCATCTCCTATCGGAGGTCGGCTATCATTAAGGCGATTTTGATTTTGTTGGCCGCTGTCCGGAACAAGGATCTGGTGCTCATCCCATACAACTCCCTGAGGTTCTTGAGCCAGGAAGTGCGTCTTCTCCCCGGTCTTCTGGAGCCTTGTATCTTGCCTTGCATGACGAGCTGCAGCAAGCTATACTTTTTATTGCGCATGATGTGTCCCAAATACTCCAACTTACTTCGCTTTATCATTTTCAATAGTTCAACGCCTTTGTTCATTCTCTGCAAGACAGTTTCGTTTCTTACTCTGTCCTTCCATGATATCTTCAACATTCTCCTGTATATCCACATTTCAACTATACATTTTAAACTATACATATACATATACATATACATATATCACGCTATTAAAGTTGATATCTGCACGGCCGCTGTCAAGGCCGAGCGCTTATAGAGTTGAGAATTGAATAATATTTTGTAATTATGACGCAATCTCTGACGTAAATAACAAAATCCACTAATAACGTTTGCGACTAAGTAACAGAATATGTTTAGTTAAAATTTGGAGATTAATTCGTAAGACGCAATAGATCACTTGGATCTGTTGGAGTTTCTTGTTTAATTTGGCCAAAAGGAATAAACAAATCGTGCATGATGCGTAAATCATGTAGTAACTTTGTAAATGCTATCTCGAAGAATAATAGTATTGCGTGATTGTTTAGCGGCCTTGTAAATTTGGATGTTTAAGCTGCTTATCCACCAAAGATGTAAAAAGTATCTACACGTAAACTCTTACAAACTACCCTTTTATAAGGTGCGATTAGCCAACTTTAGTAAGCCCATCATGCTCGTCAATATCTCTAGCGTAGCAGCGCAAGATATGTTACAAATAAATGGAATATTATGTGTTCTGGACCAGGAACCGAAACAGGAAACGAAACAATTTTCTGTCCTGCGGGATAGTGCCCAATAAACTGGCAGCATTTCCCATTTGAATTAAAATACTAAATTCTTGACAGAAAAAGCTACCAGCTATTGTCATCAGACACGTTAGTTTTATTTTTTCTCTTTCCAATTTATTTTAAGTTTTTAGTTAATGTGAAACAAATCCTTCGAATAAATATTTTATTTCGAAATTAATAAGTTATGCAGTACTTGATTTTACTAAACTTAGGTTTTATAGCGAACGGTGAAATTAGCTCTACATGTTTAAGGTTAACGTGAATTATAAAAACGAGCTAACATGGCGAAAAATTTAATTCTGCGATAAAACCTTTTCTCTTAAAAAAGGCAGCTAGCTCTAAGTAGTTCTTGATAAGTTCTTATAAAAAATAGAAAAGATCGCGTTTTCCATTGTTTTGTTTTAACGATTTGTTACCAAAGATCTTTGAATTATAGATACCGCATCTAGTAAAAAACTAATTAAGAAAGACTCGGTTCTTCGACGCTTATACGTACTTAAAGGGATGTCTATATTAATGTATATAAACACCTCTTGTAACAAAAATATATTGACATAATCGTATTGTAAACTTAGTTTTGTTTAGATTATTATTCTTCATGGCGATGTTATAATTATTACTTAGTTGTTGGAAGTATGTTCAGTTCAGTCTTGGTTGTCATTTTAGCATCGTTGGCCGTCCGTTACGTCTTTGACCTGCTCAAGTGATCAGTCGACCTGAGCCGGGTTCCTTGTAGGGTTTTTAACACCGAGTAGTGACACTGGCCGTTCGAAAATGTATTAGGTCGCAACACTGGTGTTAACTCAGGGTTCCTGTCAATCCTACGTGGTGTGGTTCTGAATATGTTTTATCTTGTAAATCTGATTTAGCTGAGTTTTTCTAGCTCATTCGGGACATTGTCAAACCGAACCGGGTCAAAATTGTCAATTTCAACTTAACTGTCGAGAGCTACCTATTATGATTGATTGACACTTGCTCGGATTGAGAACGACCCCGAAGCCCGTAGACCATATGTAGATATTATGAAGATCTTAGTTTAGCCAAGCTATTGCACTGTTTAGTGTGCTGATATCCGTCCGCACATAAAGCTACAAGTTATCATATATAAGGTGATAGGAACAATGAAATGATAGCGTTAATAAATAGGGAAAACAGCAGAGGAGAGAGTATGCCACCTTGCGGGACGCCTGTAACTAAGCTACACCACTTCGACGACACCCGATGAACTCGAACCTGTTGCTGGCGACTATGAAGATATTGTAAAAACCACTCTAGGGCCTCCGAGGAGATTTTCAGACGAGACAACATATCCCGGGATCAACAGTATTAAAGACATTTGTGAAATCAATTAATACTAATTAGGGATAAATGCGACTCGAGTTAACTCGTGTTAAAATTCACATAACTCGTGTGACCGCACGTTATAATAGTGCTCCGTGATTCTCACGCTGCGACACATGTAACAAGTAACCGTCTACGATATGGCACGTATTGTGCCGCTAATGCTGTATCTGCCTAATTTCACAGTCTTAGATTTCCTCCGTTATTCTAGCTAAGAGTTCACCAAGTTTCCCATACCGTTGGCTTCGACCGTCGAGGAAGTAAGAGTTGGAAAAATGCTCGCGTTTCCGGCATACTAATAGCTACACTCGCTCGTGGCTGCCGTTTATTGGACAGTCTGTTCAGTAAATTAGTTTAAGAAAAAATAAATTTAAATTTTGACACAACATCTTTCAACACCTCAGGAGACAAGAGGGCTGGGCAACATTTGGGCCAAAGGATCAGCATTGCCATTCAACGTGGCAATGCTGCCAGTATTTGGAACAACTTATTATTATTATTTTTTTCTCTTTTTCTGCTACCGTGGTTTAATGGTTATGTTCGTGGATTTAGACGCGGAGGTACCGGGTTCGATTCCTGGTCGGTACACATTAGTTTATTTAATTTATTTGTGATATTTCTCGAGTTTGGTATGCTAGAGACATTGACGAGCTTACCACTTATAATTATGGGCCTAAAGTGAAGGTGGCTAAATGAGAATCCGCTTCTTTAAAGCGAGGTTTCTGACTACTTAGGTTTCTGACTACTTAGGTTTCTGACTACTTAGGTTTCTGACTACTTAGGTTTCTGACTACTTAGGTTTCTGACTACTTAGGTTTCTGACTACTTAGGTTTCTGACTACTTAAGTTTCTGACTACTTAGGTTTCTGACTACTTAGGTTTCTAATTTTTAATTACCTATTTATTTTTGTTTTTAGTACAGGTAAATAAAAAACAATACAAATAGAAATGAAACCAAGTGAAGTGATCAGAGTACAGCATGTTTAGTAGGCTATTATACGACAAAATGTATTGCGTATAAAGACATATCAACGTAAACCAGTAATACCGAAGGGAATGAAATTGGAAATTTATATAAAAAAAGCTTTTTACTGTTTATTTTATACTTCTTTTTGCAATGATGACATCCTATTTCCTAATTTTTTCCGATGTAAATTACCTTACGCATTTTTGATTAGTATATTTTTAACGTAACTGCCTCTGTAGTTTATATATAGTAAAGTTGGCTAAATGTGAATTAGGTTCTTTTAAAGCGTGATTGACTACATCGAAGGGGGAACCTAAAACAAATTATTTCTTTTAAAACAATTATAATCATTTAGGAACCCACTAACTTACTGTCTGTTTTATTTAACGCCTGTCGATTTTATTTTGTTACTGGCTGGTTTATTTCTGTTAGACGGCCAGTTGCAGAAAGTCTGATTATCTTTTGTCATGTTTTGTCACGTTAGGCGTGACATTAAAATGTGAATTAGATTATTTATAATCGTGGTTACTGACCACCCCGAAAGTCACTGTTCTTTTTTTCAAATAAATAAATGCATTTATTTACATTAATAAATATTTTTGTGTTTCGACCAGGAATCGAACCCGGTACTACCTACCTATTTATTGGAAAAGTCTGTCAGAGCGAAATAAAGTCAAAAAAAGGGCTTACAGTGACAAGTCGAACATAGGGTATGACGCACGCAATTGGCTGAAATAACCAAAATTATAAGCTAACTATTATTATTTATTTTTATTAATATCTTATCGTAAATGATTGTACATATATAATATACTACAAGTACCAATCTATTAGTTGTGTTTATATATTCATTAATAATATATATTTATGTTTATTATATATATTATTATAATTATATATCATGTAAGTATTTATGTAATAGTATTTAATTATTTTTAAGTAATTGTATTTAGCATAATGCACCCGCAATCCTCTGCCACACTCAATGCCGGAAGGCATTAGGTTCGCCCCTTTTTAAGCTATTTTGTGCAATAAAGAGTTTATAAATAATTAAATAAATAGCACACTCTATATATAAATTTTCTCAGCAAATTTAAGGGTCAATCTAGTTATTACTTTAATGGTTAATTTAGTTATCGACCAAGACAAACGTAGGGACTGGTCGATGACGTTCTAGAGGCGAATGGCCGCCAACCGGTGCGGGATTGATGTTCTCCCTCCTTTCTCGCTCCACGTCATTCGCTGCCAGTGTTGCTACGTCAAAAATCAGTAGCGACACCATAGATTACTTTACCAGTATTAATCCTTTCTACAACTAGCCGTTAGTATAAAGTAAAGTATCATCACGACTGTAATCCCTAGCTGGTCAGAACCACGATTTTTAAGAAGCCAGTTCATTAAGTCAACTTTACTAATACTAATATTATCTAGCTCGTTGATATCTTTAGCATACCAGAAATTTAATACATAAAAAAAAAATGTGCTTAATCTTAATCTACGGCCATAACCGCTAGACTACGAAGTCTGTAGCATCTGTCTGCATTACAATACTACAAACGCAACAACGTCACCAAGTTAATTTATCTGTAACTGATTGCATAAACGCAATATGCAATATAATGCAAACTAAAATGCTGGAACTCTATAATAAATGACGTAACTAGTCCTTATTAATGTTGCTTCAAGTGTAACTTATGTTAAGTCCGCTAGGTAACAGATAGTCATTATTTTTAAGCTAGATAAATGTTACATTAAATAGCTACTAGGCTTGTGTAGTTCGCGAATGAACTGGTTCCAAAGAGCGCTTCAACAGAGGAACTACCTTAACAAAAGAGTCTTCCAACAGGGACTTCCGAACTTTGCCATTCGATAACGGCTACTTTGTTAAAGCTACATCTATCAAATGTCATTTATTCAGTCTGTTCTGCTAAATCCCCATTGATTGGCCTGAATTGGATGATCTGGACACCAACGACATGTGGTTTTAACAAGATGGCACTTCGTGCCACACAGCTCATGCCACAATAGATATTCTGCACGAGCGATTTGAGGGCATGGTCATCTTACGTGGAGGAGATGTGAACTGGCCACCGAGATTGTGGGATTTGATCCCTCTAGACGTTTTCTTATCAGGTATACTTAAGTCGCAAATAAGCCACAAACTACAGCGGTCCTCAAAGCCAACATAACTATTGCAACGGTCAAATTCAGCTTGATTTATCCGCCAGAGTCATGGAAAATTGGAGATTTCGGATGAACTCCACCAATAGAAGCCGTGGCGGACATTTAAGCGATGTTGTATTCCACACATAATGACATCAATAGATCTTTCAAACGAATAAAAAAAATGATGATATTTCACACACACTTTGCAAAACAAATGCGAATGGCGTGAACAATATTAATTACTTAAATAAACTCATACATATGAGATATATATACTATAAATAAAATAGATAAAATATAATATATAACTAATCATTGACACTACTTTTAATATTTCTTCTGTTTTTTGGTAGGCTTGTAAATATAACCATTCTGTCATGGCTTTTTTAGTACTAGCGTAATTCAATCTGTTAATATGTAAAACTCTATTAATGGTATTATATATGTGTCTACTGCTCTGCTTAAATTATTTTTGGTCAAAAGTACGTCTACGATCGCTGTCAGAAATGTAGGGTAAATGAGTATGTTTCCTCAGAACGGAGTTAAGGATGTAAAGTTGCCTTATTGTAAGTATTTAATGCGCTGAATACAGTTCAAATATGGTTTAGCTAATTCCAACTTTGCAAGATCCTCTTAGTTCGTTTTAATCCATGTAGATGACTCTAGAGTCTAGATTATAGACTGACTTGTAATAGCGAGAGAGCGAATGCAACGAATGGGAGCGACACACAGAAGTGATGAGTGAAGCTTGTCACGTCACACTATTGGTGACTTAACAGTACACAGAGCATGTGCAGATATTCGCATCCTACGTTCGCCTATTAAAAATAAAAAAAAAGTTATTCACAATTACAAAAATGTTCATGACTGATTTTCCAATTTAATTATTTGCCCTGATTGAACCATTAGAATTTGGACCAAAATAGCGTTATAAAGTCAGCTAATATATAATATACTAATTAGTGATACAGTGAGTAGATATTATTAAAACCCATTTCCCTAGTTTATAAGTAAAACGAGCAAAGGACTGCCTTGAAAACTGAGCCCGGAGCTGAGGAACTAAAAGAACGACCTAGTTCACTAAGGAACGGTGAACTAAACAGCGCTCCTGGTCAGGATATATTATGCGCAACTCTAATTGCTACTGGTAAGTAATGGTAAAACGCTGGTTTGTATAAAATTAACAACAAAACCTGGTAATCCATATACATAGTAATTTTATGAATGTGGAAGAAGCTTTGTTTGTCATAGATACGTATTAGACCGATTTTAATGAAATTTTGTCGAGGCTGCCTCCGTGATCTAGCAGTTAAGTCCGTGTATTTGGATTCGGAGGTACCGGGTTCAATTTCTGGTCATGTCAGGTCATATAATGTTACATGAAATAGCTACTGGAAGTAATGGTAAAACGCTGGATTTGTAAAAAATTAATAACAAACCTGGTAATCCATATCCATTCTAATACGAGTATAATAAATGTGGAAGAAGCTTTGTCTGTAGCTTGTCCGTCCTTCACCCCTATTTGACCTAGACCGATTTTGAAGAAAGTTGACATACTGTATCCGTGGTCTAGCGATTAAGTTCGTGTATTTAGATTTCGATTATAGACCATATAGACCACGGAGGCAGTTAAATAAAATTATAAAGTATGTATTCAATACTGATGTCGTTTCGGTACCAAGAATAGGTATCCGGTCCTTTCAACAATGTGGTAAGAGCTTCGCAGGGTAAAACTGAATGAGTCTTTTGTATTAACTTAAGAGTTTAATTCTGCATTCTCCACAACTTCAAAGGGTTTGTGGTTTACAACTATGCAGGTGTTAAAATTATCTAACCCAACATTGTGTCCACAAAATTACAATTTCAGATAAAACTCGGCTTCGGAATGTGACGATTGGCAGAATCATACTGGGTTGGAGACAAATTTCTAAGCATTCCATGGATTCACTGTGTTTGTGCTGGGTCTATCGTGTGTCGAGAGGAGACTGTTGTGATTTGCGACCGACTATAGGTGTAGCGATAGATCGATAGTGGCCAAGGATGAACGTTTATGGCTATAGTTCACATCCTTTGTCGCGCAACATTTTTAAGAAAAGAACTGTCAACATTAATTACTTTTATTGTCGCTAAAACACCGGTTTTAGTTAATTCGACTTAATTTTTCAGCTTGCTAATCATAGCAATATAAATCCATCTAATTCATCTGCCAGATATTGTTCACCCCCCCAGCTGGGGTACGTATTAAATAGAAAATAGTACGCGGTTACTTCATGACCACTTGCAGTAACTTTATTTTGTGCACCACCTCTGCTACCAGCTATCCGGTATCTTATCTTGGTGTAGACTGGAGTGATGTTGGATTTGGAGATGGAACATAACGCATGTTCCCCGTGCATTCCAGGGTTCTATGTCTGGACTTTAGAGCTGGAACTCAGTTTGAGACGATAACCCCGCTGCCCAGGATCCCCGTGATACCTCGTTGTCCGCTTGGGATCGGCTGTGCTTTCCGGGTCCCCGTCTTCAGACTCTTCGAGGGAAGGTACCCCTACGTACGGTCAACGGATGCATAAAGAGTGAGCTAAGTTTTGGCTTACGACCCTCCCTTGTGTAATTGTAAGCTCAATCTCTATGTGTTAACTTTATTTTTATCTAATATAATTAACTTCCATTGCTTAGAGTTTTATAAAAAGGCTGGTTTACAAAGGAGTCCTCCAAAAAATGGCTACATAACAATATATTATCATATTTACAGTCAGTTTTTCTTCATTCAATGCCTCACATCATACTAGTATTGCTAGGAAGGATCATGGTCGACTGACGAATCAGGAAATAAAACTAGAAAGGTAACGGGAGGAGCGAGGGTTTATCTCGTTCGCGCACGACATAATGCTCATTTTAGGGTTCATGACGTCTGTGAGAACTTAAAGGTATATTAGCTAAGCTAAGCTAAATATGAATTAAACGTTTCATATATCTTAAACTGTATTATAATATAGGTAAGTTAATACTAAACTAAAACTAAACTTATTTTTGTGGGTTTCTTTTCCATTAAAATATTAAAGGTAAATAAAAGTGAATGGTTTATATCTGTTGAAAGTAAAGTAGTCAATAAAATGTTACAAAGTAACCGCTTTTCATCTTTTACGATATATTTTTAAATGTATTTTTTCTCGCTACACATTTGCGTATGTAGATTGAAGTTTAATAGGCGAATTGATTTGAGCAAAAAAATAGAAGTTGAGAATAGTATGGACAAGAATATATTTTAATTTTACAATTATTCATTAGGCGTCTTCCAGCAGCCGGATTCTAGTTCTTTAGCAGCGAGCGTAAAAGGAATCCTTTATACTTAATATTCCTATAATACATATTTTGTAATTTTGAAGTCAGCTCGGCTATGCTCGCTTAAACTCGCACTAAAATTGATAAAAAATGAAAATAATATAATAATTAAAACTTCATTAAAATTAAATATCAGAAATGGTATAGATGAAACCAAAGTGACTCCTAACTGATTTCACGAATGCCTTTAACACTGTAGATTGCTTATCGCTACTTTGTCTCGTCTTGGGATTTTGTAGGAAGCTCTTGCGTAGTTTTCGGAATACCTTTGTGGCCGTCAACAACGAGTTCGTATTGATGACACTTCGTCGTCGAGCTGGTGTGATTTAAATACGGGCGTCCCACAGGGTGGAATTCCTTCTCCATTACTCTTCTCATTATTTATTAATGGTATCACATCATCACTTTACCACCTTTACGCTGGTGACTTATGTGCAGATAGATGTCAACACACTTCATAGTGCTATAGTTTGGCTCAATTCAGATTTGGTAGTATTTTTTCTTGACCGACTCGGTTTGGTGTCGTTGTCAACCCGAGAAAATGTTAATTTATTATCATCGGGAGTTCCTAATATAGAGTTTTTAATATCTACTTATATCAGTGTTTTGTTAAAAAGTTTATATTTTCAAAAGTTTCCTCAAAGGAATATCCATAGTGTATATTTTAGGAAGTATTGGAAGGCAATTTATCAAAGTCAACAACATGGCTCGACAGCATTAATTACCATGTTTTGAGTCACGTCGTCGGCATATACAATGCGTATCGTCCCATCTAGGACAAACGGTTATTAATAGATTAATGTACATAAAAAAATAACGCGTGGTATAAATAGGCCATACAGTAAGTGGCTTTTAGGTGTTTTAACGTTTACCTTCGTAATTAGAACTCCTAGAACACTAGGAGTGAAAAATCAATCATAAGGATTTTTTTAGAAATCAAAATAGTTGTCAACTCACCGAACTTCGAAAGACATAAATGTTACTATTTAAAATATTTTCGGTGATAATAGTATTTTTTTCTGGCAACATTAAAGATACGTTTCAAATATTCATTTTGCCAGACGTTCCCAGAGAGAGAAGACAAATTTCTAAGCATTCCATGGATTCACCGTGCGCGTGCCGGGTCCATAGTGTGTGGGTACTAGATGAAAAGAATGTTGTATCAGGCTTGCGACCGACTATAGGCTAGTTTGAAAATGAGGCCTCTTTTTTAATTTATTGCGCAATAGGACGCTCACCATCCACCATTCTACTCCTCTCCCTACCCAACCAAATACTGTATGATTCCGTTTATGCCGTCTTGGAAGCTCTTTCCATAAATGTATTGACGGCAGAACTGCTTAGGTCTAATTCTTTCAGTAAGTGGCGCAAAGATTTTGATGGAACTCCTCTCGCAGCAACTATCACTGCGTAAAGCTGAGTCTTGAGCCCTTGACAATTATTATGAAAATCTCGTAATATCTCGTCACCTGATTTACGCTACGGAAGTGTAAAAGTATTTGTTCAACAAGAGAACCTCATATCAGTTTATTTTCGTAAGTAAATGTTAATTAAACTAATATTTTTAAGTTTTCAATAAAATACGATTATATGGAACATTCTAGAAGTGTACTTTCTTTAAATAAAAAAAAATATTTAGAAAAGTGGGGTGATGTGGAGTGAACAATAGTATTAAATCGTATCGTTTAAGATCGATTACGTCTGTCAGAAATGTCAAAAGCTAGGCAGAATCCCCAAGGTTTGGACATTTTTGACAGACGTAATCGATCTTAGACGATACGTTTTCGGCGATTGTGCACTCCGCCTCACCCCGCAGTTCCGTTACTCAATCATAAATAAGATTAGAAAAAATATAAATATTACAAACGAATAATAATGTAAACAAAGAAATCTTACAATCGTTAAGTATGTCGAATGATTATTATGGTAATTTTGAGAACGGCACATTGTCGGGCTCAGAATGTAAAAACTTTTATAACCTTCTCGAGAAACCAACCGGTAATCTCTGACCTTTAAAATTTTCACTATGGACCCAAAAATTCGACCCAAAATTGTTAAAGATAGTTCCAATTTAAAAAACCTAATAATTTTAAATATATATTGATTACAATTATTTCAAATCTAGTGGGAAAGTCCGTAGATTTAGACTTAAAGGTTGTTGGTTCGATTCCTATTCGGTAGACAATCATTTGTTTGTGATATTTCTTGAGTTTGGCATGCTAGGACATCGACGAGCTTGGCCCTTGTCATGATGGATCCATAGTAAAGTTAAAGGCTACATAATTTATTTACCTAGAAATTTCATCATCAGCCTAAACTCTTGTTTAATAATACTTCCATTACCCTGCATATATATTCAGAAAATATGCAATTTTGATCGAAAACACCCACAACTATTTCTAACAAACTATTTCTTACCGCCTAAGCTGTTTCAGAAAATTGAATGATTTCTTTCTTTCTAAAATATTAGACTAGTGTTTGAAAGACGATAAATATTGATGATAAAACTCTAGAACAAGTAAATAAATTATGTTCGATATTTCGTTTTTTTGAGTCTTTTGATTTGAATATTTGCGGTAACGCCTTTGTGCGCCGGCGCACTTCGCGTCGATGACGTTCCATCGTCTCGACGCCCTCTAGTAGTGACTGTGTTCAGTTAGCTCACTTCCTATTAATTTTCCGCCGAAAACAACGCTCTCTGTCGGAGGGAGTCGACGTGCGGTCGCCGGTCGAAGCATATTGCTCCACAAATTAATTCG
This sequence comes from Tinea semifulvella, assembly GCA_910589645.1. Classification (NCBI taxonomy): domain Eukaryota; kingdom Metazoa; phylum Arthropoda; class Insecta; order Lepidoptera; family Tineidae; genus Tinea; species Tinea semifulvella. Next base: position 10,421,391 of record OU342592.1, on the reverse strand, counting down.
TAATTATTCGCTGTGATTTTGCCCTGGACCTGCAGTAATTTCCGCTGTGATCCTCATCATCACTATCCATTTCGCGACCCTTTGGCTATCAAAACTACCAAGGAATTCGGTCACCAGATCAGGACCTGGAACAAAGGTTTGTTTGCTGCTACTTTAATTTCTTTTGCTCAATTTCGAAGTATTTTCACCAGCGCCTAGTGGTTCCCCGATCAAATTATATATGTACTTATATTATTTATGATAATACTGGACAGTGTTTTTACTGCGAATAGAAATAATGGTAGGAATGTTAAAAGAAGAGTCAGCGCAGGAAATAATGTAAACGGTGCCCTGGGGTCACTGATCAGCAGTAGAAATGGCGGTGACAAAGTTTGACTCACCATACACAATGCCAACTCTTATGTATGAAATCGAGACGTGGATATATCAGAATACGCATGAGAGTAGAGTTAATGCGGTAGAAATAAGGTCGTTGCGTCGGATATGCGGCGTAACTTAGACGGACCGCATACGTAATGACAGAATACACAAAAGGGTAGGTATAAAAGAAAGCATAGGATAAAAATAAGGAAATGCATGCTCCGATAGTTCGGGCATGTTGAAAGGATGAGCGCAGAGAGATTGACAAACCAGATATATAATGCGAAAGTTGTGGTGGGTAAAAGAGGCCCTGGACGAAGACTCACCTATCACGATCAAATAAATAAAACCATAGCTGAAGGTGTAATAAAAAGCCATCGAAACAAAAGGGAATGTATAAAAAGGTTGATGAATGTCGAAGAAGCGAAAGGGTTTGTCGTGATCGTGACAAGTGGGTCTCAATTGTCCCTGCGTACCCTGCAGGCGGCGCGGTGGTGGCTCGGTTGTAAGAACGCGTTCCTTAAATCCTATAAAGGTCGGTTTAAACCCATCCGGCATGTACCAATGAGAAATACACGTACATTTGTCATAGATTTAGAACACCACCCTTCCCGTGCCTCGGAGAGCACGTTAAGCCGTCGGTCCTGGTTCCACTAATACCAACTTGTGGGATCGTTAATAAATTGTCATAATAAATTGACATCATATGCTCACCAAGCCGTCTGACCAGCGTGGCTAGTGTAGGCCAAATTCTCCAGATATCCAGCAGTGGAGGTCTAGGACGCTGTGTTCTAGTGGCTGTAATGATTGAATGAAAAAAAAACCCTGCAAAGGATTTGACGTGAAGATATGTATGTATGTAAAATATTAGATTATAAATTTGGTCTCAACTTTGGGCCTAATAATTTGGGAGCTAACAAAAACCATCTAAACCGACCTTTTTATTCACCGTCAAGCGCTTTCGCTCGAGTACATTTAGTAAAATTACGAATATTTAATAAGTTTGGTGTTGGCTGAAGCGGCAGACTGTCATGTCATATCGTTTTGCATAGTAATAGCCAAATCGCTAATTAGTATGCTAATACTCTCTGCTTAAAACAAACTCAGTCTTAAATTCACTTGAAATACTGTCTTCGTAGCAGTAAGATTTCTAGTTGAGATACAATCATTTATTTTGAGTGTTTCTCCAGTCTGTTACGCTAGTGATATCGATGAGATTGCCACTTAATATGATGGGCATCTATTAAAATGCTTCTTTAAAAGTATGGTTTTTGACCACCCCAGAAGGGATACCGTAATTTTATTTCCTAGAAAGTTTATCATCAGCCCGTGTCTCTTCACTGCTGGAGATAGGCCTCCACCAAGGCTAGCCACTGCCCGCGGTCTTTTGTAACCCTCATCTATCCCCCAACAGCAATCTTCTATAGGTCATTCGTCTATCTAGCCGGGGATGGTCCCACTCTGCGTCGTCCCGTACGTCTTAAAAGTATGGTTTCTGCAATAACCGGGCACCGATTTTTATTTTTATACGTTTTGTCTTTTCTTGTCGCAGCTTCGAAAACTTCCATAGCACTGCAGCTCGGTATATTGTCAGTGAAACATCGAAATAAAATTAAAAGTGTACGTGAATGCACTGCCATAGACTAATTAAATAATACATGAAAAATACTTTATTGACAAAAACTTTAATGTAAAATACAATACAATAAACGTTTTACAGATAAACAATGTTATTTGTTTTGATCCTTATCTCTCAAAAAAGTTGTCTGTGTATTAGGCGATACTTACAGCTGACCCTAGTTAATTATCACAATTAACATAGTGTCCTAGACCTCCACTGTTGACTCTTGACCTCCTCTCCAGAAATTTCTGAAGAATTAGGCCTACACTCGCCACGCTGGCCAGACGGGTTGGCGAGGGCCCTAGTTATGTTAACATTAGTTTTACATCTAACCTAATCATTATTATTGCATAAACTCCTATAATGTAGAAATAAAATAATATAACATTAAAATATATAATATTAATAAAATAAGTTAATTTTATAATAATAACTAATAATATAATAATTATTATCTATTCCATATCGTGAGTGTGTATCGTGTGTGTGGTTCTGTGTCATGTGTAAGTATGCGCGTTACTGTTTGTGCGCATATGTGTGATATTGTTTTATGATACAGTATTTAACAACTCTTCAGTGTCATCATTATCCAATCCCAGAATTAAATTAACCAAATGATAAAGAGTAAATAAAGAAATGCCTGGTGTCGGCCATTGCATTTAATTTAAACAGCTCTCGACGCCACGATTCGTGTTCGCATAATATTTATTTTCCCTCGAGCGTGTCGCATGTTTTCTTGATGGGAACACTGGCCAAGTTGTCATCACTTAAGTATAGAGGTCGCCAACACCAAAAAATATTTGTACACTATTCTAACTAAAATCTAAACCACGATAATGTTTGCTATTAGAACAAGGAAGCAGTACCTAATACATAGTAGAGCAATTTAGACTCGCTGAATTTCGGCGTGGTCTGCTAAACTATGCTACGCCACAAGCATAGCATATACATTCTCTAACATGCCCTTAAGATTGCTTATCCACAACAGGCTAGGAAAACAAGCGGTAAGCTAATTCGCCCCTTTTGAATTTTCAACTATTACTGCGTGGAATTTACTAAAAAGAAAATATTTTTATATTATAATCTAGAATAAAAATAAAGAACTACGTATTTTTTATTTTTATTATTTAGTAATAAAATCTTAAGTTACGGTGCAGAGAAGTTATCCTAAAAATATCGCCACTCATACATATCCTAATCTAGTAGGTAGCGATAAGTCGACGATCGCGCGAACGTTGACTTACGCTATTCTTTTTCTCTCGTCTATTTCGTTTTTCGACTGTGGGCGAGATCAATTAATAATAACACTCCCCACCCTTAGGTATTTATCACGGATATCGCAATTTTAAGACGCGGCCATTTTAATTTTAAATAGAGGTTCTACCTACACCTGAAGTAAAAATAAATAAATCTGCATTTAAATTCACTCATTTATGACGTCACAGGCAGACTGGCATTAAACTTATGAAACCCATTGGTTAAAAATACAGTAGCCAATGAAATAATTAATCAACCCGAGGCATTAATAGCAGACGAAAAATCTACGATCATTTTGTGATCGTAAAATGAAAAGCTATACTGTTATTTACATTTTTCAACTGCGTTTAATATCCGGTTTGTGGCCAGTGGCTGTCGGTCACAAGCCGGCTGTCTGAAATTTATTGTCACTCTTGTCACTGATTGTTTTTCCAGCTGATAATTTTAGAGCTTTTATTTGCATCCTATTTTTGTAACCAAATATACTCGCGAAATTAAACTAGGAATGTAATAATAATAATAATGTAAGAATCAATTTAGTCTATGACAGGCCATTGCTGGTTATAGCTGTGTTCGATGGCACTTTCAAATTTTGTTGTTTTAAGGATAATATGCCGATGTGCTTGCTACGAACTTGTAAAACACGTTCTTCTTTGACAAGAGAAGAATAAAAAAAACGATGGCGTAAAATAATGTATATTTTTTTTTATATACACACGCACACTTACGTACATACACACCACACAAGCCCGAGTTTAATTTGGAATTTATTTAATTAAAAAAAAAAGGTTTAATTTATTTTTGATTTAAAACGTGTTTTTTTTCTAAGTAACTGCCTCCGCGGTCTAGCGGTTTAGTCCGTGGATTTAGACTCGCACGTACCGGGTTCGATTCCTGTTTTTTGTTTAGAAAATAATTTATTGATTGCATAGCGACGTAAAAGAGTTGTAGCTGATCCAGTAAATGGCAAATAGCTTGTCACTGTCATAAATCGTCTGCGGCGATGCAATAAACATGCTGCGATCGTAAAATATACGGAATACAAATAGACGGACATTATCTATCGGTATGTTTTAAATAAGTGTGCTTTCAAATCCGGACATACTGGTAACAAAAGTTTGGTCTGTGATATATAAAGGGTCATTATGTATTATATAGAAAGTAGAGTCCTTGTTGACGTTACAAATAACTATTGTTTAAAACTAATACGGACTACTTAATAATAAAAAATACAACTAAAAAATATAATATAAAAATAAATATAACTTTGTGGCATTTGGGGTTGAAACAATGGGGGTAAGTATATTCTCTTGATACCCACAAATTCATAAAAGAGCTGGGTAAACGAATTTTTCAAGAGTGTGGCGATCCCAAATGCCATAACTACCTAAAACAGAATATTTCGATTATAATTCAACAAGGAAATGCGGCGAGCGTTTTAGGTACCCTCCCTGGTGGTAAGCCCTTAGTTTATTTTGTAGAATAGTTCTAATTTCATAGGTATTTTAGTTTAGTTTTATTTATATTTATTTATTTTTATTATATATTTATTTTTGTAATTACTTCGAATAAATAAAAAAAAAAAAAACTAAAAAGTAAATAAAGGAAAAACAAAATTTAAAAACATATTTATAAAATATAAAATTATACGAATTAACACTACGAATGAGATATAAGTCCCGTTCGCGTGGAATGGTGGCAAGAACGCTGGCTGCATTTTCCCGCTGAATTGCAATACTGATTCTTTGGGCGAAGGGCCAGCCTTCTTGTCACCGGAGAAGACTACAAGACGCGGGGATTTCTTTTAAAAACTACAAAAATAAAATACATTAAAAAAATATTATAGGTAAAAAATCACGACCGTTTCCCTTTCGGGGTGGTCAGAAACCACGATTATAAAAAGTCGGATTCACATTTAGCCAATTTTACTATAGGCCAATCATGACAAATGGCAAGCTTACCAAACTCGAGAAATATCACAAATAAATTAAACATTAATTAAATGTATTTATTTAAATTAATAAATATTATTGTGTCCCGACCAGGTATATCCGAGTCTAAATCCACGGACTTAACCGCTAGACCACAGAGGCAGTCATTCTAGGTAATAATGCTAGAGCGAAAAATAATTCCGACATGATGAGAAATTATGAATACACAACCCTTTAATAACATTATAAAAACAGAATGGTTTAAAATTGAAATTTAAATGTCTGTTTCGCTATAGGTGTGTTATGTATTAATTGTGTATAAATATGGTTAAAATTAATTAAGCTTTGCAGGCCAAGTTGTAATGTTAAATTAATTGCCACTGGTAAAGCAATAAATTGTGTCATTCACACGACAATGTGTCCGACCAGATGTTCGTACTGAATATACCGAATAATATTTTACTACTAATAGGTACAGTCCATAAATAAAAGAAAGTCAATTCTTACTAGAAATTTATTTGTTAAAAAAAAAATGCACTCGTATGTACAAATGCCGCTAGACATTCTCTAGCAACCAACCTTTGGGACAATAAAATCATTTGTGTTGTGACATAGGTGCAACCATTAAATAGATTATTAGGTAATCTAAATATTATATCTATTTTTATTTATTTTATTTTAAATTCTTTATTGCACCAAAACTTAAAATTAGGTACATAAGCGAGTTTAATGTCTGTTAGGCATTCTCTGACAACTAACCTTTGGGATGGTGAGAGATTATGGGCAGGGTGCAACAATCTAATAATATTAGTCTAATTTATAAATACACTACATACCAAGCAATTACATAAACTACATGCGAGTATTATGAACAATATATAACAATACAAATAAACATACATAAACATATTGCGTGCCGAATACTCAATGTGTACTAGATGCAGTGTGCTCCTGCTTATCAAGAAACATATATAGACAAATATATACTAATATGTACACAATACTACATAAACTAAATATATCATATACATAGATTTTTATAATTTTAACGGGTCTTTACGCGATTTACCTTTGAGACATATTGTGCGATCGAAATAAAGAAACACAAAAATTTCAATCGAGAGGGGGGTTATAAGCTATCTTCTTCGTGGAATCCAGTAATCCAGAAAAATCGCCCGGTGTCGTCAAGGATAAAAAACTTTTAAAAGTTATAAGTGGGTAGGTTTACATCTGCCGCCCAGTATGTACGAGACTACACCGCATAGCTTCAGTCGACCCGTGACCACGGCTAATGCAACTTGGCTGAAACGTCGGGAGAAATATGTCTCAAAGGTAAATCGCGTAAAGCCCCGTTAAAATTATAAATATCTATTATGAATGTGTGCGAAAGCTTAAAAAGTTTTATATCATATACACTACATTTAATACCCAACTAATGATTAAATAATGTGAGTATACCATGTTTTTGAAAAGTGTTCCTTTCCGTGATGAAGAATCCCTTCCCCCTTCTCACAACTTCCTTCTGTTTACTATCATCATTCTTCATTTGACTTAAATCTTTTGTGTGTTGCTACTAATGTGACACGGCAACAAAGATTAATTAATAAAAACAAAATATAGATATACTATTATATATAAACTATTTAAGAAATTTAAATCGAATAATACAAAAGAAGCTACATTCTACCCGAGGGTCGTGGTAAGAAAAAGCGGTGGTTAATATAAGTGCTTTCCGACATGCCACGGAGCGGTACTCTCCTGGCCTAAGTGACGAAGTGGCGGAGGCAGATCGTAGTGCAGGTGGATGCCGCTCTGGGTCCAGGCATGTAGTGCAGTTATTTGCAATGTAAATGACTTCGCGCATCACCCAACCACAGCTACATAAGCTGGTAGGCGAAGCATCACCTATAATCTTCACAAAGATGAATGATGTCAACTGTAGTTTTAAAAATGCATAATATATACCAAAACTACGAATTTTTGACGTCACTAGCATGTTCTCTATTACCAGCTTCTACACAGGCGAAGTTGGATCCAACAACATAACATAATATCTTCTAAATTATGGCGTGTCTAATGCAGATTCAATTTCCAGTGTATAAACTTGGTCGTGTCAAGTCGAAACGTCGTTAGATGAATTAGTTTGCTGTTTGCACCGATAATGTTAAATCTTATAATCGGAACAGCCAGTTGCTGCAATCTGTAAACTTCAGCGTTATGCATAGCTCACTCCATAAATTAAGGTGCGAAAACTTTGTTCCACATAACAGAATCGCGGATGGGATCTCATTGAGCTGTGTTCTCACGTCGACTAAGTCACAAATATAGTGGCGCCGCCTAGTAGACGGTAGGTGGTACTAAATTTAATGTTTATTCATTAATTGAAACAGTTCGTTCAATTCATTCAACATTAGTAAAAGCTATACAAGTTTAGTAAAAAAATTAAATTGTACTGTACTGTGTAACTTTTAATATAGAAGCTATACCTATAATAGGTATGTATGGGACATTAACTATCCTACCATCCACCTGGATACGCTAGTTTTCGGGTGAATGCGAGTTTTTTTGCGTGAATTACCACTCTTTTCTAAATTAGTTACTATACTCTTGCTACTATACACTAAGCCTGTGCAGCTAATAAAAAAATATTGTTGTTACAACTACCATCCATATCCCATAACTTAAGCGCAAACGATACATTATAATGGAATCCTTTGATTTTGCATGAACACTGTCAAAGTAGAGCGCTATTAATGTTGAGAATTGTATACATATATTGGCAAATAATAATAAGTACAATAAAAAATTGAAAAATATAAATTTAACATTTATCTAATTTTAATTATATACCTACCTAGATTTTTAAAATTATTATTAATAGTAAACTAGAAAAGAAGAATCACAGCTTCTAAAACACAGAGTCCTAGACCTCTACGGCTGGAGATGGGCCTCCGACGGGTTGCGAGGAAGATGATATACAAAATTATAAATGATTATTTATTTATTTACTAAAGTTATTCTTTATATTATATATTTATATTATATATATAGTGTATTCATTAACCTTTCATTAATTTATTCAATGTTTTTTTGTTTTTTTATTATTGTATTTAGAATTTAATTTTTAATTTTGATTTAAGTTTTAATTTAATTTGAAGTTATGTAAATTATAGATTTAGTGTGATTGAGACCTCACAATACCGGCCTTCCTAGTGTGGGTCTCCAATAGAAAAACATTTACATAGGATTTTATTGGAAATAAACGATTATTATTATTATTATTATAAATAAGTATAAATGCAATTTGTTATTTTAAAAAACACATAAATAACTGGATAGCAATTACGCGCAGAGCAGCGTTAATGCACCTGTATTTAGTAGATGAGCTTTACAAACAAGTCTTGGAGCGTCGTGGTTTGCATTGTGACCCTATGATAACGTGGTGCTCACTGTGACGTCACAAGCTCAAGACAATTATAACCCAGTTTGAATTTAATTTGTAATCTATTGGAACAGTTGTGGTCGAGAGCCACAGTACGCTTCTCTATTGTTAATTCCCGCACTTCGCTAAGAGATAAGTTTAAGGAGTTATTATTATGATTCAGAGGATTACATAGACAGATAGACAGACACTGGGGTCATCCAGGCCCGGATGACTAAATTGCACAAAATAACACTTTTCTTAAATACTTTTATCATAGACTTACAATATCACCATTCCTATGTCTCTAATTAAAGCCGTCAGTCACGGTTCCACTAATATAAACTTGTTGGAATTGTTAATAAATTGTTATTCATATTTATATGTATATTGAAGTAATATACAAACAGTATAAAAGAATTACAATACAAATTAAAACTACTTAAAGGAAAAATTAAAATAAATATAAACTAAACCTAATAAAAAATAATAGTAAAAAATGTCCTCTAGAGACAACCCTTCAGTGATAGTCCCAAGAAGACTGGCAACATTTTCCCTCTGTATACCTAAGCTAATACGTTGGAAGACATAATTGCCAGCTTTTCTGTCTCCACACTTTTCCGTTAGCCGTTTGGACAACTCCTTGGCCAGACGCTTGGCTGAGTGTCCCCATGGGACCATCGTCTCGAACCCAAACGGCGCAAATTCATAACATGTTGGCGTATTTGCGCAGCTTGAGGTTCTCAGCAGAAACCGCCGCACTCCCCGCGAGGTCGCCTGGATGTGTGATGGGGCTAATGTGTCTACACATGTCGCATCCCACACCAGGGACCTGCCAAGTTATTAAAAAAAAAAAAAAAAATGATATCGTACCCTCGCCAACCCGTCTGGCCAGCGTGGCGAGTGTAGGCCAAATTCTCCAGATATATGTGTGTGAAAGATGCCAAAAAGTACGATATGATATTTTCTAAAATACTCCTAGAATGTGACAAAGAACAGCTTGTTACCAACTTGTTAGCGAAGGAAGTCGCTGCCGACACAGAGACAGACGTTAAATTTCCGGTCACTCTTTGTATTAATAGTATCCGTTATTACTAGTATTTTGTTTTTGAAAATACAAGTTTCAAATTGCTTCGTGGTCTAACGAATAAGACGTGGGTACAAATCCAGGTCAGGACACATTTTTTTTTATTTGTGATATATCTCGAGTGTGCTAGGTACGGTAGAACATTGACGAGCTTGTTATTGTCATGAGTAAAGTTTGCTAAATGTAATCCGATTTTTTTAAAGTATGGTTTCTGACTACCCTGGAAGATATAGTCGTGATGATGACGTGGGTTTAAATCCAGGTCAGGACACATTTTTTTTTTATTTGTGATATATCTCGAGTGTGCTAGGTACGGTCGAACATTGACGAGCTTGTTATTGTCATGAGTAAAGTTCGCTAAATGTAATCTGATTTTTTTAAAGTATGGTTTCTGACTACCCTGGAAGATATAGTCGTGATGATGACGTGGGTTTAAATCCAGGTCAGGACACATTTTTTTTTTATTTGTGATATATCTCGAGTGTGCTAGGTACGGTCGAACATTGACGAGCTTGTTATTGTCATGAGTAAAGTTCGCTAAATGTAATCTGATTTTTTTAAAGTATGGTTTCTGACTACCCTGGAAGATATAGTCGTGATGATGACGTGGGTTTAAATCCAGGTCAGGACACATTTTTTTTTTATTTGTGATATATCTCGAGTGTGCTAGGTACGGTCGAACATTGACGAGCTTGTTATTGTCATGAGTAAAGTTCGCTAAATGTAATCTGATTTTTTTAAAGTATGGTTTCTGACTACCCTGGAAGATATAGTCGTGATGATGACGTGGGTTTAAATCCAGGTCAGGACACATTTTTTTTTTATTTGTGATATATCTCGAGTGTGCTAGGTACGGTCGAACATTGACGAGCTTGTTATTGTCATGAGTAAAGTTCGCTAAATGTAATCTGATTTTTTTAAAGTATGGTTTCTGACTACCCTGGAAGATATAGTCGTGATGATGACGTGGGTTTAAATCCAGGTCAGGACACATTTTTTTTTTATTTGTGATATATCTCGAGTGTGCTAGGTACGGTCGAACATTGACGAGCTTGTTATTGTCATGAGTAAAGTTCGCTAAATGTAATCTGATTTTTTAAAAGTATGGTTTCTGACTACCCTGGAAGATATAGTCGTGATGATGACGTGGGTTTAAATCCAGGTCAGGACACATTTTTTTTTTTATTTGTGATATATCTCGAGTGTGCTAGGTACGGTCGAACATTGACGTACTTGTCATGAATAAAGTTCACTAAATGTAATCCGATTTTTTTAAAGTATGGTTTCTGACTACCCTGGAAGATATAGTCGTGATGATGACGTGGGTTTAAATCCAGGTCAGGACACATTTTTTTTTTTATTTGTGATATATCTCGAGTGTGCTAGGTACGGTCGAACATTGACGTACTTGTCATGAATAAAGTTCACTAAATGTAATCCGATTTTTTTAAAGTATGGTTTCTGACTACCCTGGAAGATATAGTCGTGATGATGACGTGGGTTTAAATCCAGGTCAGGACACATTTTTTTTTTTATTTGTGATATATCTCGAGTGTGCTAGGTACGGTCGAACATTGACGTACTAGTCATGAATAAAGTTCACTAAATGTAATCCGATTTTTTTAAAGTATGGTTTCTGACTACCCTGGAAGATATAGTCGTGATGATGACGTGGGTTTAAATCCAGGTCAGGACACATTTTTTTTTTTATTTGTGATATATCTCGAGTGTGCTAGGTACGGTCGAACATTGACGTACTTGTCATGAATAAAGTTCACTAAATGTAATCCGATTTTTTTAAAGTATGGTTTCTGACTACCCTGGAAGATACAGTCGTGATGATACCTTAATTTTCAAGTTTTATTTCTAGTATTTATTGGATAACTTTATAAACACTTGAGTCGCGCAAAAAACATCTTGTTGAAAGCGAAGTCACACCTAATGCCTACGTGTAGATGGTTCGGACATTTATAATCATATTTATTTTAGTAAAATAGATAAAAATCTTTAAAAAAATATCACAATGACAAGCTTACAATATTAACGGTTAAAATTTTCCTTAAAAGTAAAAATTGGCATTTGACATTATTGCAAATGGCACATTTTTTTAACGAGAACAACAAATAGATGGTAGGACTGATGGTGGTAATTTGCCCAGTCTGCCGAAGCGGGGAAGTAACCACCGCCCCCTCATGATGGTAAGTGACGCGCATAGTCCATGAATGTTAGCAACTGGAGTGACACTCAGTCCCTAACACTATGCCGGCTTGACTAGATGCCTTTTCACACTTCGCTTGAAGGACTTATCGTCATAGGAAAGTGGAAACATAGAGCCTGGAAGAGCATTCCAGCATCTTTATTGTGCTACAGATGTATGAGTCCCCAAATTTATAGGTACGCGAAAGTACGTAGTCACCAGTATGGGTGCATATTCTGACCTAATTTAATAAATTCGACTGCTGAAGCTTTAATAACGTAAGTAAATAAGCGAATAACTATTTAATTAAAAATAAATTATTGTTCTTTATGAAATTAAATTAAACTGTTTTCAAATACTCTGACAGCATGTTAATTAATTACTGGTGACTGACACTGCATCGTGTCGTACCAAATGTGTCCAAAGTCCGGTGCAAGCTTTACATAGATAGAGCGCACAGTTTTGATACTTTAAATTTAAAACAATGTTTTTAAAATTAATAGTTTTTTTTATAGATCAATATAAGTACGAACCGTTTATCAGCGAAGGAAGTTTTTATATATTTATTTAGAATAACTAACAAATGTACAATAAAGATACAATAAAAATATATATTACATTGTAATTATACAGTTAACAGTGCTATCCACAGATAGGATATTAATACATACAATTATAGTAAAAGTTAAGTAAAGTATCATCAAGACCGATCTCTTCCGAGATAGTCAGAAACCACGCTTTTTTTTAATCAAGCGGATTGTAAATGCAAGCTCGTCAATGTCTAGCGAATCAAACTTGAAAAACTTCCAACCCCGGTATCTCTAAATCCACGGACTTAACCGCTAGATCACGGATGGTGGCAGGGGATTGCGAGCGCATTAAACATTAAGATACAAAACAAAGTAAAATAATGAAAAAAGAAATAATATTAACGTTACTTTGGCCTTATCATTAAATAATTAGGAAATTTTTAAATTATATGAGCACACAAGACGTCTAAATCTTAATCCTCCACGGCAGCGATAGTGTGGGCTGCACCAGTTACAAACAGCCGATGCTAATAATAATAGGAATACGGTAACAGAGACTGTATCAATACAGTCATAGTCATTATTGCATAAGCCAAATACACATTTGCCAAAGACATCCTAATATACTTAGAGTATTTAGGACACATCATGCGCAGTAAAACGTATCGCTTGCTGCAGCTCGTCATGCAAGAAAAGGTACAAGGCTTCAGAAGACCGGGGAGAAGATGAAGAAGAACTGGTAACTGAATTCAAAACAGATTCATAAAACTGTTATTTGCTATCAGATTTGCTGGAACAAAATACTTGAAAAACTCTTTTGTGCTAAGATCATGCCTAAACTACAATTAAAATTTCGGTGATATTGATTTGTTCAATGTTAGTGTTGCTAGGTTAAAAAAGAAATTAATATAAAATTATCTAAATGAATCATAATTGGAATGCTTGGAGAACTTTTTATTAATTTATATTTTGATTACTAATTTTAATATTTTTTTATTATTTTACCATATAGGTATATGTATATTATTTAGTTGTATTTGTTTAATAGGTATTGTTTTTCAGCTTATCCCTATTTTTTTTTAAAACAAATTTTAATATTTAAGTGGAAACTTTGCTAGATTGTGTAACTTTTTGAATTGTTGTAATTATGTTTTTAGATCTGTATGTTTCCTGAATAAAATAATTTTAAAAAATTAAGTCACAAAAATAATTTACGTCATTTAATAGTATAGGAGTAAAACCTAATGTGTTTTTGATTATTTTTAGCTGTATGTAAACATAAAGGCGAAAGAGTTCAAATATAGAGTAAAGCAGGCATTGGATACCATTCAAATACAAAATGTTTCGTGCACGTTGAACACAACCATTTCAATTATTCAAGTATCTAAACCGCATAATCAGTGTAATAACTGGTAGAATTCTGTTACAAAGCACAAAATCCCACGAGTCTAATCTGTTCATATGCAGGACATTATATCATTAGTGAAGACAATATAATATATCTAAGGTATACGATAAAGTTTATGTGGGTTTATACTGCATTAATTATTACAGCCCCTTAATAATAATGCGGAGTTCTTCGCGCCATTTGGACGGACATGATAAGTCCAAGTTTTTCGTTTTGTAAATTGGTTTACTGTGGATATTGTTAGTCAAAAGTGGTGTTATTTTGTTTAATAATGTTCTACGTTGTGAATAATTGTGGAAAACGATAAATTTTACTCTTTACGAGTATATGGGGCAGAAGTTGCACTTTATTTTTTGCGGTTTTCCCGCGCTGTAAACTCCCGTATACCCTTCGTGTTTGGGCGATATTGACGTGAATTACTCCATGAAAAGCATCAAATTCCAAGTGTTGCAGAATCTTATCTTTGAACTCTGTTATGAACATATATTATGCAAATAAATTACGTGTTTAGGGCTGAAGTATTCTGTACAATGTCCTTTAAGAACACTTAAAAAATATAATAATAATAATGCGAACGCCGACCTGATGGTAAGTGGCGCAAAAGGTCCATGAAAGTTAGCAACTGGAATCAGACACTTATGACTGGCATCAGTCGATAACACTATGACGGCTTGACTGGAAATGGCGGCAATTTAATTCTGATCCCGAAAGTGTGGATACACTTTACAGGGTTATCGGCACGTACGGTGGATACTAATTACCACCATCTACCAACTAATAGTACAGCTCTATACAATATGGAATGTATTTAAGATAATTATTTTTAATATTAAAATTTTGAATAAAAATAAAGACGTACGTATGTTTTTAATTTTATATTTATTAATCAAATATTAAGTTACGGTGCAGAGAAGTTTTCCTAAAAATGTCGCCACTCATACTGAGCCTAATCCTACCTACTTAGGTAGCAAAAGGTCGACGATCGCTTACGTAAAAAAAATGTCACACTCCTTAACCTTTACGAATTTATTACGATATATATTCTGATTTTCAGACGCAGCCTTACTTACTGTAGTGTTTTTTTTTCGGATATTTCAAAAAATACTTTTTATCTAATAGAAAAAGTTATTTTTTTGACACAAAAAGAGGTTCTACCAATGACACCTGAAGCCTAAAAAAAATATTTGCTCTTTTTAATAATAATAATAATATTTTTTTATTTCGGTACAAAAACCATATCGTGTTAGTAACAATAATAACTTAAAGAAAACTATGTTAGTAATTAATCTAAAATGTACATACTAATTTATTTGTCCATAATTTTTGAAGCATAAAGCAATGCTCATAGATATTCTTTAAAATTTTATTTTTAGTGTCCATTATGCATTATGGCCTATACGATGTCGGATTACCGCGTATAATACCGGCAGACGTGCCTTGGCAAACATGCTGGATGCACTACACCACCTGGGGAGCCGAAACAGAATTCTGAAGGCATCAGTCTTCTGTACGACTCTTTGGTGTAGTTGCACCACAACTGCGGTGTATACAGAGACCGACAGTAACCGTTAAAAAGGGATATTTTTGCAATTACACGTAGTATTTTGTTGTATTATGATATTTAATTTTTCAGCCACTTCAGAATTTAATTTCTGATGTGTGACCTGTCTGAAATATTTCAAAAATATAAAAAAAAAAAAAACTGTATTTTAATTTAGGGCTGTGATTAATTAAAATTGTAATTAAAGAAATACAATTTTCTGTTATATTTCATGATAAAGGATTTGTTATTTTTGAAAGAGATTTTCGTTTGAACGTAGTAACATATTAAGACTTAGCGTGTTCTCGCCAGATAACGTAAACAAACATACTAACTAACATGTCGTTATACATTATATATCAAAACACAATCCTAAGCCAAAGTTTTAAATATCTATAACTTTTTTTTTAAGGTAGAAACAGAAACATTAAATACAGAACTTTTTGTTCATAAATGTGTTTTTGTTTATTGGCCAATAAACAATTTATCTGTCGAATATAATTAAAGTAATAAAATAAAAAATAAACTAAACAAAACCTTAAATTAAATAAACTAAAAGATAAACCTAATTAATATAAAAACCAAATACTTACAAATATCTTGATTATAATCTACATGTCATCGAATCCAGGAGAAGATGAACCCAATGTTCCGAGGACTCCGGCGACGTTGCCTCGTTGGATGGCAACACTGATCCTCTGAATAAGATATTTTTTTTATTTATTTTTTATTTTAAATTCTTTATTGCACCAAAACTTAAAATTAGGTAGATAGGCGAGTTTAATGCCTGTTAGGCATTCTCTGACAACTAACCTTTGGGATGGTGATATTCCCTTTTGTTTATTGTATTTTTTATGTTTAAGTTAGTTATAGTTTATTTTTTATTATGATTGTTTTCTTATTATTTGTTTAAATTGTATAACTTTGTACTTGTATAACTTTTTAGTAAATAGTGTTGGTTACGCAAAGCTACTCCACTCAGTTTTGTTGGAGAGAATTCGTTTACAGGCTAACGTACGCATGTCGGCTCTAAAGTACGCCATCATGTCGCTAGATGGCGCTATCGTCGACAAAGGGGCCATCTTGAACCCCACCGCGTTGATGGCCGGCATAGTGCTATCATTGTGTGTCGGACGACCACTCGCGAACGTCGTTGGCTCTTCCTAGCCTGTGTCCACCACGTGTGTCCGCGCCGCGCATAATCACCCGCAACCGCTTAATGGAAGAAATCCACATTATCATCAACCGCATCCACAACCGCTTATCATCATCACCGCGCACCTGAATCGTCACAGCTGACCAGAAGGCACATGAACGGCATTTAGAGTTCCACATCTTCGCTAGCTCAAGTAAGTGAATTTTCTACTAATAATTCTGAGTTAGGAGTGGCTTTGTCTTCTTGTGACGCGTCCAGGTTTTTCCACTGCTGGAGCAATCGAAGGCCGCGAACCAGCATCCTATTCAAAAACCGCTAAACCGCTATACCAAGTGTAATACCTATGTTGGTTAAAGAGATTTTTTTTAAATTATTATTTGGGAATATAGCTGTAAGGTTCATTTATACATAGTACAATAAAGTTGTTAAATAAATAAAATAATACAGTATATTAAATATTATAACACAGCCGCTTGGAACACAGGTTGGAGCTTTAAGTTTGAGTATAGGAAATAGATAATTCTACTTATCATTCATACAAGGTAAGATAAGAACGTAAATACCTGACGATTGGAAAATCAACCCGGAACAATGGGACCGTGGGGGACATGTGCTAAGAAATTCTTTAAAGAATTGTCTAAGCGGCTGGTTAATGCTGTATGTGACAAGAGGGCTGGCAGTTTTTTCGCGCACATATCAGGTGTAAATGGGTAAATATTTTTTTTTGACATTAGTAAAACCTCTATTTAAAATAAAAATGGTCACTTTTTTTAGATAAATATAATAATAATAAATATTTCCAGACAGGTCACACAGCGCCATCTAGTTTCCGTGGTAAGCTACGAGGCTTGTGTTACGGAAACTAGATGGTTGATAAACTACATATTATAGTTTTTTTTTTGTAAATATATACATATTATACATATAAACACCCAGACCGAGACAAATTATACAATGTACAACTTGCCCCCGGTGGGAATCGAACCCACGACCTCCCGAGTCACGGCAACGTTTGTTACCACTAGACCACGGAGGCGGTCATTATTCGTAAAACAAAACACTGCATGGAGAATAAGGCCGCGTCAGATTATCGCGATATCCTACGTGATAAATACCTATAGGTTATTAATTGATCTCGCCCACAGCCGAGAGAAGAAATAGAGCTTGAAATAATAACATCAACGTTCGCGCGATCGTTGACCTCTCGCTACTTGATTAAGCTCAGTATGAGTGGCAATATTTTTAGGAAACCTTCTCTGCAGCGCAACTTAAGTATTATTACTAAATCATACGTAGTTCCTTATTTTTATTCTAGATTAATAATATAAAAATATTTGCTCTTTAATAAATTTGGTTTTTTTATTTTGTAATTATACATTACTTCGTTTTTTTTCACAATAATAATAATAATAATATGTTTATTGCATAAGTACAACAGTGATAATGATACACTTTGTTAATACAGTACTTAAGGCTATTTGTTAGTTGTACAAAGGGTGTATTAAAGTAGACTTTCTAACTCCACACCAAGCTACTTGTGTTATGGAAGTTGCCTATTATTCTAGGTTATAAATTACAATTAAAAATATTAGTGTTTACAAATAATAAATAAATAAAAATATATATTATACGAGTATGTATAAATATTTTATGTACTTCTAGACTAAGTTATGATACCAACACAAAAAGTAGGTAAAGGTATATATAGTTAGACGACCAGATCAAGATACTATGATACTATTCCATAACGGACAGAAGCATCTCAGTCTGGTCGTAGCTCAGATTTTGTATCCAGCTTCATATTTTCTTTTTAATCTCGTATTTGTTTAATAGGTATATGGAGTTTATTTTATTGACTTCGTTGTATAACCTTGAACTTACAGACTCATACTGCCTGCGTGCATTTTTTTTTTTATAGACGGTGATTCAATAAATCATCAATGATACGCCCCCTGCCTGAAGGGCCAACGCGGGTGGGGGTCGCATGCCCGACTCATCCGTGAAGCTTCCTAGTGAAACCCCAGGGCGCCTACGGACTAAAATCCTATAAACCGTCTCTATCTCACTGTTGGCCCTGTGTGCCTTTACAGCTAAGTCTGAGTCGTGGCTACGGAGTGAAGGCACTCGTTCGCCGCGTAAAAGCAGTTCTACATTTTATACCCGGACATATTAATGCACCAGAGCGTTTTTGAGCTACGTCATTGCTGAAAGGGAGGGCCGAGTGCCGACGAAGAATGACGGACAGAATGTAATAAATTTTTTTTTTTTTTTTAATTCGTTTATTCAGATAAAAACTTAAACTATTTACATTTTTAAAATTATACGCCAAACTGCATAACAGTTTGTTGGCGAATGGTACACTCTTTTTTACAGTTTTTTTATTTTTTATTTTACACTATATTTTTAAAACACAAAGTTATTTACGATTAAATCACATTACTGTTGTATTTACCTAGCAAAAGCAACTTTAATTTTCCTTTAAATTCTTTTTTTGTCATTTTTACACAGTCATCAATGGGCATAATATTATTAAATATAATGGGAGTTAAAAACTTTCTAGTTCTTTTACCATAATAGTTGTTATATCGGTATTCATTGTATCTTGTCTTTTGTGAGAATCTAGTATTATAACCACATCCAGTATATACATTTTATATATTGCGTCAGCCAGTGCATGATACAGCACATACAGTAAAGATCTGTTTACAATACCCTTTAGATAATAAAACCTACCTAGTGCTATCCTTAATTTATCACAAATAGTTGTTATATGCTGTTTCCAGTTTAGGTTTCTATCTATAGATAGACCAAGATATTTATAGCTTTCAACAAATTCAATATCCAGGCAATTACATTTAACATTACTATGCAAACACTCGAAAGTATGTCCGACAATTCTCATTTTGACAGTAATTGAAACCGGGACTTATAAGGAGCGCTTAAGGTTCGGTTTTAGATACTAAATGTTTGTTTAAAGGCGAGCATACCGCTAATTGTATGCTTCATTAACATACAGCAAACAGATGTTGAGCTATTTTATAAAATTATGGTCCAATTTCAGAAATCCAACCCTTGATGTAAGCGAATTCAATGACGAATAGATTATTCTATCGCAATTTGGGTTTATGACCGGATTATTAAATAAGACATTTTCGTATTTTAGACATACTGATATTTTTGGGTTTTTAATAATAATAATAATAATAAATTCTTTATTGTACAAAACCAAAACAAGCGCAGGTACATAGGCGAGCTTAATGCCGTAAATGCATTTTCTACCAACTAACTTCAATAAAAAGCAACAGTTATATATAACTTAACTGCCTTCGTGGTCTAGCGGTTAAGTCCGTAGATTTAGACTCGGAGGTACCGGGTTCGATTCCTAGTCGGGACACAAAAATATTTATTTATGTAAATAAATACATTTAATTAATATTTAATTTATTTGTGATATTTCTCGAGTTTGGTACGCTGGAGACATCGACGAGCTTACCACTTGTCATGATTGGCCTATAGTAAAGTTGGCTAAATGTGAATCCGCTTATTTATAAGCGTGGTTTCTGACCACCCCGAAAGGGAAACGGTCGTGATGATACTTTACTTTACTATATATAAAGGATCTTATACAAAATTGCTGCTGACCAACTAAAAATATCCACCCAGAACTTTTTTATACTGAACACGACGTGAACACTAATAATAATAAAAATGCTTTATTGCACAAAAACTAAAATAACTTGAAATTAATGTGCACAGGCGAACTTTATGCCGTAAGGCATTATCCAACAGCTAACCTTTGGGAGTTTTGAAAACATGTGACAGGCAGAGTGCCAAGTAAATATTAAATAAACAATACATACTAATACTACATATACAATACATGTTATACTTATAATATAATACAATACATATAATTAAATATATACAGGATTCATAAAATAAATAAGTAAAATAAAACACATACTAAAGATATTAGAGTGAAAGTTGTAACGATAGTAAAAACAAGGATCAATTTTAACACATAAATAATCGTCAGTTATTTTGAGTAGACAACAAATAAGAAGAGAGATGAGTTTTAAATGAAGCAGGAGTCGTTAATGTTCGAAGAGGTAATGGAAGAGTGTTCCAGAGAGACGCTGCAGAAACACAGTAAAAGAATTTGAATATCTTGTCAAGGAATGGGTAGGAATAGCAAGAAGATTGTGCCCACCAGATGGTAAGTGGTACGCGAGGTCCAGGAATGGGAGCTACTAATATACGACATCAGTCTCTACCACTATGCCAACCTGACAAGATGCTTTTTCAAACTGACTCCAGGTTATAGAAATGGGAAAACACACTAGATGGGAGAGCATTCCACCTTCTTCAGCGTGCTACAGTGCTGCAACATCTCGAATTTGATGATAAACTCATTAACTCATAAGTAAGAAAGATGTCTTGGCTGTATGGGCTAGACCCTTTGCCTTTCCTATCACCTTATTCATCATCCATTGGGAGAAGAGAAGACAAGAAGAAGGGATAAGGTTATGGTGCTCCTCAGAACACTATACTAATACTACATATCATATATATTGTTATAGATATATATGTATTAAACAATACATATAATTACATATGTATAGGAATAAAAAGTAAAGTATCATCACGACCGTTTCCCTTTTGGAGTGGCCAGAAATCACGCTTATTAATAAACGGATTCATGTTAAGCCAACTTTACTATAGGCCAATAATGACAAGTGGCAAGCTCGTCGATGTCTCCAGCGTACCAAACTCAAGAAATATCACAATTAAATGTGTTTATTTACATTAATAAATATTTTTGTTTTACGACCCGGAATCGAACCCGGTACCTCCGAGTCTAAATCCACTAACTTTACCGCTAGACTACGGAGGCAGTTAGTTACTTATGTATAGGAATAAATAAATAAATACGCACGAGTAAAACATCAGTTTAACACTGACAAATATATTTTCAGTTCTTTTAAGTGGATAGAAAATTTTTTTTTTTTTAAAAAGAACGCAGTCTTTTTCTTACATAATGGATTTTTGAGACTGGACAGGAAGTATGTACGTACAATAATGTACATAAGTATAGGGAAAGATTTTCGTGATTTCTAATTATTCTAGTACTCAAATCTCAGTCGGTACAGGAGACTTTAGATCCTTATGAGAAACAGGATCGATTGCCATTTTTTTTTTGTTTAAAATTACCACTTTCTTTCCGTCTGTATTTTTTTCCCATAATCTATGAATTCAGTTCAGGATGTATCAAAAAGTTAGTCCTTGGAATGTTTCCCTGTAACTATAACGGTTAGATACCTGCCCTTATTTACTTGTGTAGTTATATAATTTAAATTTTTAGGTGAAATATATATATTAATTTTATTATGTTTATTGTTTATATATATGACATCATTCGATTTTTGGTGTGTTTATTTTGAATTTATATATTTATTTATATATATTATTTAATAAACGATTTGTATTTATGTAGATAAGTATTCTATCTATATAAGTATATACTTATTTTTTTAATTTTGTTTTTTAAATATATTTATTTTATTGGGTACTAGCGGAAGAACAGCGTCGCGGATCCAACTATGTGATTCGCGACACATGCTGAGCTTAGGGTACGTTCATCGCTGCAGGAATTACGGTGTGAATTCTGAACTCGACTCGATAGCTGCCTGGTGGTGTTTGGGATGTGACTGTGGGGTGTGGGGGGTATTTCAATACCAATTCATGGTCCGTACCACCCCACGCACGGCTATATCCTTGAGTACTGTTGAGTGCCAGTCGGGGCGCGTTGTGCTGCATATCTTAATTGTGTCAGTTGAGTCTGTTTTGTGCGATGAATAAAAGTTTTTTTTTCTTTTCCCTGACTATGTCGTCTCAAATTTCCACCCTGTACGTACAGTAATAGTCGCAATAATTGTTCTTTAAAGAATTTGCCCTGAACCCTAGCTGCTTACTGATCCAGTTTGCATACCTAAATTACATAAATCGGGTAAACTCGCTCATTTATTTGGAATTTCGAGCAAACAGATCTTATCTAAGAAATAAACGATTCCTACAAATTGATATAGCCACAGCAGCTAATGAAAACATTTACATCTGCGTCACAGATAACAGCGGAATCTATAAAAGGAGATCGGGCCAAAACCACAAAGGTTTAACGATACCTACTAGTATTATATTTAATGTTTTTTAGTGTAATATTTGCCTAATTATTTAGTCATTTTAGTTATTTTCTTTTTTTCCTCATCGTGCCCATCACCTTTCATGATCCCCAAGGTTAGCTGGTGAAGAATGCCTTATGGCCTTTTAGCTCGTCTACGTACTAGGTTTTTAAGTGCAATAAAGTCATTACGTCATAATCATACAGCCCCTAGAACACAGCTGGAGATGGGCCTTCCAGAACATATATCTGGAGAATTTGGCCAGCACTCGCCACGCTGGCCAGATGGCTTGGCGAGGATATAATGTAATTTTTTTTATGACAATTCATTAACGATTCCACAAGTTGGTATTACACCGTAAATCGGACCGACGACGCGACGGATTAACGTCCTCTCTGAGGCACGGGAACGGTGGTGTTGTAAGATGTACGTAAGAAAAGTGTATTTCTTATTGGTACATGCCGGGTGGGTTTGAACCGACCTCTGTAAGATTTAAATAAGGAACGCGGTCTTACAACCGAGCCACCACCGCACCGTTCCGTTTATTTCTTATTGGTACATGTCGGGTGGGTTTGAACCGACCTCTGTAAGATTTAAATAAGGAACGCGGTCTTACAACCGAGCCACCACCGCACCTTTCCGTTTATTTCTTATTGGTACATGTCGGGTGGGTTTGAACCGACCTCTGTAAGATTTAAATAAGGAACGCGGTCTTACAACCGAGCCACCACCGCACCGTTCCGTTTATTTATTATTGGTACATGTCGGGTGGGTTTGAACCGACCTCTGTAAGATTTAAATAAGGAACGCGGTCTTACAACCGAGCCACCACCGCACCGTTCCGTTTATTTATTATTTGTACATGTCGGGTGGGTTTGAACCGACCTCTGTAAGATTTAAATAAGGAACGCGGTCTTACAACCGAGCCACCACCGCACCGTTCCGTTCATTTCTTATTGGTACATGCCGGGTGGGTTTGAACCGACCTCTGTAAGATTTAAATAAGGAACGCGGTCTTACAACCGAGCCACCACCGCACCGTTCCGTTCATTTCTTATTGGTACATGCCGGGTGGGTTTGAACCGACCTCTGTAAGATTTAAATAAGGAACGCGGTCTTACAACCGAGCCACCACCGCACCGTTCCGTTCATTTATTATTGAGTATACTATTTAATTGTTT
The DNA here is from genome assembly GCA_910589645.1 of Tinea semifulvella. Classification (NCBI taxonomy): domain Eukaryota; kingdom Metazoa; phylum Arthropoda; class Insecta; order Lepidoptera; family Tineidae; genus Tinea; species Tinea semifulvella. Next base: position 10,397,523 of record OU342592.1, on the reverse strand, counting down.
TGTCTATTACGCTACAAAATACAATTTGCGTCTACTATTGTAGGGTTACTGCAGGGTGATTTTTTCAAGTCACTTCACTTGAAAAAATCATAAAGTTGAAAATGCTCAAAGAAATCTCGGGGCCGATTTTGATTAAAACTAAAATGGCATTATTAGATTAAAAAAAAACAAAATTACGGTAAAAAAAAAACACTCTGTATTATTGCACCAACTGATAGTGTAACTTATAAGGATTAAAATGGTAGAAAGTCACTACAAACGGCAAATTAAAGAAAGTTATAATTTTAAATAAAATATTTTAACGTTTTTAAGCCCTAACTAATTAGTTTTTCGAAATGATAGACTTTATTTTCAATATACCCATACGTTTGGCCAAGCCGTCTGGCCAGCGTGGCGAGTGTAGGCCAAATTTTTCAGATATATGTTCTGGAAGGCCCATCCCCAGCAGTGAAGGTCTAGGACTCTGTGTTCTAGGGGCTGTAATGAATGATGATACGTTTGAAGTTAACAACAGCATATAAAAAAATATACTAGCCATATAAAATCATGTATGTAATAGGTATGTATGTAATAGGTATCAAATTTCGCAATCAGGATTACGTAATTTAAATCGGTTTTTGTTAAATTAAGGACGTTTTGATTAAGAAATGCGTACCAAGTCTTATACGAGTACGCGAAAGGCCTTCAATACCACACAAACAGTTCAATTAAACCTCCAAGTAAATAGGATACATATTTATATAGAGTTACATTACCAGCCGAAACATGAAAATTGGACCAACAATCTGTATAGTATTTACAAGGACCCAAGCTTGTTTTTTATTAGCAGCAACACAGACATTTTATTATACGTATATATTTTATCTGAGATGTGGTGCTGGAGGCGTATGCGCAACGCATTCCGTGAACAGCGCGGAGAACCAATTTTGACCATGGTAACCAGCTAGTCATGCACATAGATTTAATGTCTATCTGGTTATAATGGTCCTCACTCCCTCTCTCCTCCCCCCCTTCCTTCATACTTAACCTATCTCCCTCCTTCACATTCCCAAAAATTGATGGATGATGGGCAGCAGCTTCATCCGTCACTAACCCTTCCTTACTGCGATCACCAACCCGCCTGCCAAGCGTGGTGATTATGGCATAAACCCCCCAATGGCAAGAAAACAATAATGATAATAAAACACGCCTTATTTAACTTTAAAACTATACAAGAATACGTAAAGTATCATCACGACCGTCTCCCTTTCAGGGTGGTCAGAAACCACGCTTATAAAGAAGCGGATTCACATTTAGCATGTCTCCTGCGTACCAAACTCGAGAAATAAATTAAATATTAATTATATGTATTTATTTAAATTAATAAATATTATTGTGTCCCGACCTGAAATCGAACCCGGTACTTCCGAGTTTAAATCCACGACCATAACCGCTAGACCACGGAGGCAGTTTTACAAGAATACGGTTTTAAAATAATATCTAAAATCCAGCGAATATATAGTAGAATGAAGAACGGATGTGTCAAGAGTTCTATTTTATTTCCACTTATGGAATTTGAATCGGTAGGTGAATACCAAAATATATTTTGACAGTATTTAACGTTAAAATTAAATAGAATGGAAATAAAACTTTTAGTAGAATTGGGCTGCTGATATTACGATTTTCGTATAACATTACCTTCTGTCAGAACTCTGTTAGCTAAAATCATGTCTATCAAAAATTGTACAGGTAATTATTATGACATAGATAGCTGTATGGAATATCAATTAAGTTACAGCCATCTTTGCGTTAAAAATATATTTAAATAATACTAATATTTTTTTAAAGAATTGTTTAAAATTTAATAAAAACGTTTAGAGACAAATTTATAATCTCCACTTTAAATAAGGTGAAACCGTTGGAAGATCAGCTGGGAGAATTACGGTCTCTTGGGTGGATGATTTAGGAGATTCTGAAGAGCCGGGCTCGGTGGTTAAGCGATATACGAGTGTGAATCTGCAGAATTTTATTAGCGCGATGCGACTTTGGTAAGCGTCTTGCTTGGGTCTATTTCTATTCACTTGTTTGACAAGTTATTCACACTTTGTAAATCTTGTTCCAAGTCTCTTGTTTTCACACCTAAGACACAAAATCCAAATGACGTCGTTCATTACATTTCAGTTCAACGTATATGTGTCATGTCCTCGCCAACCCGCCTGGCCAGCTAGGAGAGTGTAGGCCAAATTCTCAAAAAAAAATCTGAAGGCCCATCTCCAATAATCGAAGTCTAGGACTCCGTGTTCTAGGGGCTGTGATACTGGCCTTTACATCTGTAATATACGAGTATATTCAGTCTCATTTAAAATAAATTTTATGTAGTATTCCCAATAAATTTTATGTAGTATTCCCAATAAATTTTATGTAGTATTCCCAATAAATTTTAAATTAAACATGGTGGTTAAATCCGCTCTATATATTTACCTGATTGTGTTTAAGATTAGATGCGGTGCTTTTAGTCACCGAGGCGCTCTCGAGGTGGGAGCCCATTGACTAAGTACCGACTGAAGGTATCAATGGCAAACCGGATTACTTCACCAAATCCTCCTTTCGTACTTACTGGGCTACTAATTCCTGCCAAATCTATTCAATACCTTTACGAATAGCGTGTTTACTATTTTATCTATTTAGGCTGAATTTTACAGCTTTTTACTGCCTCCATGGTATAGCGGATAATACTGTAGATTTAGACGCATTCATTGTTTGGCTTGGACTAAGCTCGCATAAAGTTAATCAGTTGTTAACTGGTTTAGAGAAACATTTGTAAATTTTAGGTAAAATAAAACAATAAAGAATAATTTTATTTTTATTTTCCTAAATAATTAACCTAAATTATTATTATTTAACTTATACATTAATCTTTTAATAACTACTGGAGTAATAAATCATAGTTATGTACTTAGATGACAAATATAAAGTATCAATTGTTTATTAAATACAGATATTAATGAATACTGTTCCAAAAGTTTACACAGATTTGCAACGGGGCTCTGTATCAACGATAATTTTATGTACAACTACTTGTTCGTCTGGTTTTCCACATCGTTTGACTTTTCTTGGGCAGCCTAACCTTTTGCAATGTTTTCTATTTCCCACAGACCATCTGTGACATCTTTCCCACATACGTTTCTGGGGTTGTTGATCTTCTTCTTCAGTCGTTTCTTGTCTGTCAGTAACGTCTTCTTCTTGGTCTGGAGCGTCACCATTTCCTGTACAATTACAGTTTGGTTTATCTTTATCAAGGTATTGGTCGCAGGTTTCACTGTCCATTCCACACCTAGCTGGTCTTTCATCAGGTATGTTTCCCATTTCTTCTCGATTGCAGTTTTTACCTTTACCATAACAACGTCGATGATGGGTATTGCTGTTTATTTCTCTTCGAAATCTGAAGGGTCCAACGAATTCATATTCTCTTCCAAATCGTCTTGCGCAGTCTGGTCTGTTTTCAGAATCTTCCCTGTCTGAGCAACATTGTCCGTGGTGTTTCATCGGAGCCTTTTCATTGGTGTTACGTCGTTTACAGTGTTTGTCTTTACCATGACAATGGCGGCGATGGATATCGCTGTTTATTTCAGCGAATCTGAAAGGTCCACCAAATCTATGACCAAAGGGATGATGTCCGTGGAAGTTTGGTCGAGAAAAGCCACCGCCGAAATTTTGGAAACTTGGAAAACGAAGGCAGTTAGGTCCAAAAATGCCGAAGTCACGATGATGACCGTGAGAGTGATTAAAAAATCCGTTTTCCCCCATCTTTAGCAATATTGACGCTGTTACAGTTGGTAATGAAGTGATAAGGATATAAATTTTGCTGCCTTTATATAGATGATTATTTCACAATATTGCATAATGTGATGAAATTTTAGTATAATGTGACTATTTTTATAATTAGTATTATACGTACTATTTTAAAAATTCAAAATAGGCTATAAATTGTAAAATAAAACCCTTTTTAATACTTATATTTAATATTACTGAAATTTCATAATATTATGAAATATTATGCAATTTATTTTCTGATGCAATATGGTGCAATACTATTGTAATTTATCAAAATAATGGAAAACAATATATTTTACCCTATATATGTTTATTAGCATAATTTTGAAACTTACACTCGTATGCTTAGTATATCAATATTTAAACATACCTGTGCCCCTCATACTTCTATTCGTATATATACAAAATTATTACCTAATAATGGCAGGTGGCAGCCGGTAGAAGTAAACTTGTTCCCAAAAAAAAAGAATAAAAAAGGCAATCTTCAGTTTCTACCACTATGCCGACTGTTTTAATGGTTATAAAGATAATCGATCGGAGCAAGTTTTATCGCCCGCAAAACTCTTAAGAGTCCGTTTAGCCCACTCTCGCTGATTTAATGTAGAGTCGTTTAAGCAATAGGTATTCATTTCCTTTTCACGACGAGCTCATTTGAAACTCCCCTCTTTAAATGATGACACTTTTCTAGCCACGTTTCGTTTCGACAAGCAATTTTTCGCCTCAGAATCTTCAAGACGTGACCTCGTATTCGTAAGTTCAAATGAATTTTTGAGATCAAATCAAAATATCACACTACGTAATGTTTAAAATCTTTTTATTTTCTCATTTTGGGAGTTGCCCAAAGAAAGACCAATAATAATGTTGCATAAGAACAGCTGGTCTTGGTCTTGTTCTTGCACTCCTAATCTTGGTCTTGCGTAAGGCCCTTAAGCTAAGAACCTTGCTCTGACTGAAAATATCGGTAGTTGTGCTCTATAGCATATAGCAACTGAAATCAGACACTCATCACTGACATCAGTCCCTAAGTTTAAATTCAAGCCTGATCCCGAAACGTGTGGATACACTTTACTGGGTTTATCGGCACGAACAATGGATAATTCCCCGCCTTGGTAGAGTGGGCAAGTTACCACTATCAGTCTGCCTACCTACTATTACAACATACGACAGTCTTACAATCGATAGCAGAAAGGATGATTAAATTAATCCATGATTAACAATTTGATATACGCCACGTGATTGGTAATCTCTGTTGTAAAAACGCTTTTCTTTAAATCCTTAAAAGGTTTGTACGAACCAATCAGTACACCTTACGTATTTTTTTTATAATACCACCTCACCGTTCCCGTGCCTAGAAGAGCATGTTAAGCCGTCCGTCTCGGATCCACTAATACCAACTTGTAGAATGGTATAAATGTCATAAAAAATACATCAGACCTAAACCAACCCTTAGGTTTCTCTGCCAACCAGTGCAGCTCATTCTAGATTTTAGGAATCATGTATTGTGATGTTCTCTCTCTTCTCATAGTAGTTGACAGCTGTGGCCAAACTCTCCAGAAATTTCTGGAAGGCCTATCAACAAACAGTCGAGGGATAGGACTTTGTGGTCTAGGGGATGTGATGATGGCGATGATGACTTTGGTTATTTCAGCCAAAAGTTGCACATACCAAAAGATATTGATGTACCGACACCTATTCAATACAAAACGTACATTGCAAACGTGACGCTTGCCATGTGTACTTTACCAACTTTGGGGGCAAATTCTTAAGCAATGATAATATCACATAATTTATTGGAAATTCTGTCACATTGCATACAAAAAGCAGCTACATGACTTCGATTGGTATTGCGGAAACGTTTTTACATCAGTGAGGGCCTTTCTACATATACTCCGTGGAATTCATTAAGGAGCAAATATTTTTATATTATAATCTAGAATTAGAAAAAAGAATGACGTATTTTTTATTTTAATTATTCAGTAATAAATCTTAAGTTACGGTGCAGAGAAGTTATCCTAAAAATATCGCTACTCATACTAAGCCTATTCAATTAGGTAGCGAGAGGCCGACGGTCGCGCATACTCTATTTAGTCTCTCGGCTGTAGGCAAGAACAATTAATAATAACACTCACCAGCCTTTAGGCATTATTCACGATTGATATCGCGATTTGTAGACGCGGCCTTATCCAAGATTTTGTCCTTAAAAAAAAGTTATTTTTTTAATTTCAAATAGAGGCTCTACCAATGACACCTGAAGCCTAAAAAAGTTTTGCTCTTTTGATATTTACACGCGGTATACATCGATGGCAAAAGATTAATCAGCTTTTTTGTACTGCCGTTACTATCGTTGTACTATCAGCTGTTACTGTTACAGTGGTATAGTAATAAGGTATGATCTTTTCTCAACACGAAATTTTAGATACGAGTACATAAATAGACTCAAAACTCGTGCCGGTATATGTAGCATGTGTTTACATTCTAACAAAGAAGTACACATTTTTATTACAAAACCTAGCTCCGACCTCGATCAGGGAGCAGATGGATCCATTTGGCGTCGGAAATTAGGAGCCATACAGCCAAAAGAGAGTCGATACGCTTATCGAAGTTCGCAACAGTCGAGAGCGTCGTCCCTATCGTCGGATCTTAAACGGTTTTTAGAAAACACCGACCTTTGACTTATATAACACCTGGGCAATATATTTTGGTTATATTTATTTACCTAAGGTTACGTTTGAGCCTTTATCATTGATTTACAACACCTATTTAACAAGTCTTTGATCACATTGCAGTTCCTCTTCACACCAACTTGTAAACTTAATAAGAAACTGTAACATAAAAAATACATCATACTTTCGCCAAACCGTATGATTTTTTAAAAATATGTTCTGAAAGGGTTCTTAACATGTTAATATAAAAATATAATAATAAATCAAAAATAAAAATATTTATTTGCCAGAATACATTAAAAACAAGTACAAGATGTTAGATGTGGTACATAAAGGTAAATTGTATCCCACCGGCATTTTTTTTTTAAAAGACGGTGAATCGTAAAATAGCCTAACGATACGACCCCAGCCTAAAGGGCCACCGCCGGAGGTCGCATGCCCGAATCATCGTGAGGCCTCCTAAGGAGACCCCAAGGCGCCTACGGACTAAAACCCTATAAACCGTCTCTCTTTCACTGCATGCAGGTGTGCAAAACTATAAATCTAGATATGAAAGCTATTTTACATTAATTATTCTTGCTTTTTAAATAGTCGCAACTATAATAACGTTTCCTAATAAGCAACTTTGCCAAATTTGATTTTAAAACTTTTTTATTGTTTACTTTAATGGAGTCAGGTAAATTATTATATGTACACACATTGACAGGGAGGCTGGTATAAATTATTTATATATTGTTCTCTAAAAAAAAAATGAAAAAAAAAAATATATATATGTTTATACAAGCAACCGAGGTTGACAATTTCACATTATACAATGTGTTGTTTAAAAATGATGAAGAGGCTGTAGACGGTGACGTCCCGACCTCCGCTTTAGGCGAGCCAGTGTCACGGAGGCCGGGTAGTCCAGCTAGCCCGCTTAAGATATCCTTATTAAAACATTCGGGATTGTTGTTAAGAAAAACACAAACATCTCTAATATAAATGCATGGCAATATAAAAATATTATACATTTTATAAAACCTGTTTTTTTTTGGGTTTTCGTTTACACCAATTCATGTTTACCACTTTACCTCGTCCCTTTGGCAATTATAAGTTTGTAAAATGTCCAGTTTATATAGAAGTCCACTTTAACTCTTTTATATTTTTGGTTAGAGCAAAAATGTTGTGACATTACTCAGAGTGGTGCAATGTTATTTATCATACTTGTATTTGCTATCAAAACTACAATCTAAGATAAAAATGTAAGTAGGTACCTACAGTTGTAAAATGTGAATATGAATGACTTGATTGTTAGCTCTCTGCATAAGCAATTTATTCATGTCTCTGAGAATATATGGATGTATATAAGAAATAGTATAAAATATATAAAACTACATATTTTAAGTGCGAGTCAAGAGTAGACCTAATTCTATTTTTTTTTCATTTATTATGGTGCAACAAACAAATTACATACAATGATTATTATTTTAAAAAATAACCTGACAACAATTATAACTACACGCAAAATAGGAAAGATTATGCAAAAAAATAAAAACAAAATTGTACAACACAATAAAAATAAACAAATAAAATAAATAATAAATCAAAATTTACTAAAATCAAACCCATAAATACAAAAAACTTAACCTAAAAGATATATTATAATTATTAATCATAGATTTGTTTTAGCAAAATATAGGAAAATCGTCATATATATTTTTGCTATTTTCTCTGTTTAAAATTAGGTAAGTATATAATGTGAAAATATGTATAAAATGACAGTTATATGAGAATCAAAGCTAGACCAAGGTTCATAATGAATTAGTTGACCATTTGACAATAAGTTCTTCTATTCGATCATAGATGGCGCTATTATAGTTGCACACAATTCTAACCTTAAAAACACTAGACATAAAGTTGACTTATGCCCTTGCAGGGTTCAATATATATGTTTTTTCTTTTAAAACTGTTATAATATAAAAAATGGAACATAATCTAAGTGGTAAATCTTAATCCAAAACGTAATATCGATTCAAGATACTGTCGACTCCGAGTATTCTTCCACCGTACTCGCTACATGTGCCAGAGCTTTGTCAAAAGAGCTATCTAAAAGCGGAAATAAGCCTTTATGTTACGTTCACAATGTCAATGGTTCCTTACAGGAGTTATGGTGATAAAATACAGCGTTTAATGTGTTATACGAAAACGAATAACACTAATGTCATACTTCATATTAGAATACTAGAGGAAAATCGTTATTAATGTTTTTGCTGTCTAAAATTTAGTTAAAAATGAAGTTTTCGTTTTATTTTAAACATTTTGCACACCTAAACTATAAAAAATATTTTTTTGTACTTAAATTCTTATCTTGTTAGAATAATTTATCTAATAATGTTTTTAAGACGTGTTTCATATTTTTTATTAAGCTTTTTGTATGTTTAAATTTAGAATTTAATTTAATTTGGCGCCTCCGAGACAAATTATACAATGTACAACTTGCCCCAGGTGGGAATCGAACCCACGACCTCCCGAGTTCATGGCAACGTTTGTTACCACTAGACCACGGACGCGGTCAATATATATATAATACACAATAACAATACACAAAATAAAACCAGTCATGCGAAGAAGTGGCTAACGAAAAAGATTACAAAGAAAGAAGAGACACCGCTATGCTATATACTAAATGATACAAATACACAAATATAAAAGCAGAAATATGCAATATTTTCGGGTATTTTAAGGCGTTATCTAATACGGGTATAATGTGGTTTGCACATTTTCGATACAAGCAAATATTGGTTCGTGCTGTTTGTTTAGGATCCGTCGGTTTGTGACCAATATTTTATGATGATTCGATGTTACTGACAGCATTTTATCTACCCGATACTATTTCGTCATCGCCTGAACCAACGTTAACCTAATTATTTCAGTCCAGAACAAGTCGTAATTTTTCGAGAGTGCCTAGTTTTTTTTTACTACGTCTTAATGTAGTTACCGGCACATAAAAAGACCGCTGAGCGACAGTGGAGGGGATGGTATGCGATTTAGATTAGTTTTGTGGCAACGTTTTTATTTTAGCCTATCTATTAATAATAGTATGACGTGGTCAAGTGGTTAAGATCATAGACATTATTGTATTTTTTAAATGTAATGCATTAGAACACACCTGTATAAAGTATTTGCTCGCCAAAACTTGGTAAATGTACCTACTCTTAAGTTTACTATGAGACCTGTAAATTTGTAAATATAACATTTAATATTATTCAAATAGGTGGTAGACTGATGGTGGTAATTTGTCCATCCTACCGGAGCGGGGAAGTATCCACCGTTCGTTCCAATAAACCCAGTAAAGTGTATCTGCACGTTTCGGGATCAGGCTCGAATTGCCGTCATGCCCAGTCAAGCTGGCATAGTGTTAGGGACTGATGTAACATCTAATCTCTCTAATCTCATAGAGGTGGTAGGCAGACTGATAGTGGTAATTTGCCCAGTCTGCCGAGGCGGGGAAGTATCCACCGTTCGTGCCGATAAACCCAGTAAAGTGTATCCACACGTTTCGGGATCAGGCTCGAATTGCCGTCATGCCCAGTCAAGCCGGCATAGTGTTAGGGACTAATGTCAGTCATGAGTGTCTAATTCCAGTTGCTAACATTCATGGACCTCGCGCGTCACTTAACATCAGGAGGGCGCAAGGTCACATGTCGTGCTAGTATAAAAAAAATAAAAAAATAAAAATCCAGTTGTTAAAGCTCGGCATTGACGGTCAGTTTTTCTCGTCAAACCAGACGTAAAACTGTGGCTTACATCCACAGTTTTATGCCAACTATATTTCCCCACTCACTGGCGTCAAACCGGCTCTTCAGTTTTCGACCGGCCGACTGTTTGAAGGACGTGTACTACCTATTTGTGTCGAGAAAAAAAAAAAGGCGGGAAGTTTTAACTTCTTATTGGCGGGACATTTATATATATTTTTTACTTTTTACTAATTAGACGATTTTTTATAATTGATAAATTTATTAATTTCGATAGTAACTATGAAAACAATCCATTACAGCGGGCGCTGCGAGCGAACTGACGCGATTGGATTGCAGATCACACACTCACAGTCAGTTTGGATGTAGGTTTGGTTGGATGTGGGTTATGGTAGTCACGGAAAAATTCGTGGCGCGTCGTCAGTTAAAACTCTGGAGTTGGGTTTCGACACTCACGATCAAATTTTGGATGTAATCTACACTTTCTGGTTTGACGCCTAAAAACTGACCGTCAATGTCCTACTTAACATTCATGGACCTTGCGGGCCACTTACCATTATACATAAAATTTAAAAAAACTAGTTTAATCATAAAATTCCCTTTAAAAGAGATGTCGTAAAACTATTTGTATGCGCCATTTTCCATTATACTGGCTCGGGCGGTAAAGACACTAATTTAATTTAGATTATAAACATTAACGGTTAAGCGTGTTAAAAACATGTAGGTATATAATGTCTAAAGCGCTCTGGGATTTGAACTGGCGTACTTCTGTCCACTCAACCATGACCGCTCATATCGGCTTAGTACATAACATAAGCTATTTGAGCCCATAGGATTCTATGATGCGACTGCCACGGGGCGGTATTCTCGACTCACTTAATTGCACTAACTATGTACAAAGGAGAACTGCCTCCATGGTCTAGCGGTTAAGTCCGTGAATTCAGACTAGGAGGTACCCGGTTTCATTCCTCGTCGGGACACAATAAATTATATAATTAATTAATTTATTATGGTTCGAATACTAACAGCTATTTCACACTCGTAAACTTAAGATTAGATTTAATAAAGTCCGTGAATTCAGACTAGGAGGTACCCGGTTTCATTCCTCGTCGGGACACAATAAATTATTTAATTAATTTATTTATTATGTTTGGAATACTAACAGCTATTTTACACTCGTAAACTTAAAATTAGATTTAATAAAGCCAATTATAATTTATATACGAATTACGAGTAAGATTTTCCTCTTATAATTGCTTCGTGAAAAAAAAAATAAGTAAAATAAGTAACTACTTACAAATATATGTATATATAATTATACAAAACAATGTCGAAATATTATTATATTATTTGTGAGATGTAGTTAGCGTACCAAACACAAGCTTGCCACTTGTCATGAAGGATCATAGTAAAGTTGGCTAAATGTGAATCCGCTTATTTAAAAGCGTTGTTTCTGACCACCCCGAAAGGGATACGGTCGTGATGATACTTTACAAAGGATGGCTTAATGCCCGGAAAGTTTCAGCAAGAAACGCACATAATCGGCGTACGCTCCGACTTTCTTGGTTAACGTCAATTGGTATTACGACTATCAGCGGGCGTCGTATTGTGAATAACATCTAGGTATATTGATAATTATATTGTGGGAAATTTACAAGGGTTAATAATATTTTTAAAATTTATTAAACCGATATGTTCAATTTCACATTTCTCTTTTTTTATTTATAGTTTAGTTTATTTTTAATTTTATTATTTAGGTAGCTTTTATATTATAATTCTTTTATACTGGTTGTATATTACTTCGAATAAAATTATACGGATATGTCACATTTCTAATATTTAGAAGAAAGCTTAATAGGTATCTGGCTGTGTACAAGAATAGCGCTTTAGCTCTTAAGATACATGCATGATTGACTGAATTAATTAAACACAGTCACGCAGCGGCATCAGCTGGTATTAATATCTTACTGATTATTACATGGACATTGATCGACAAACCACGCCAATTTTGTAGTGGTGGACGTTGCAAAGACGAACCGTTTTCAAGAACTGTTTTTTGCTCTGCGACAATAGAAACGATTATAAGTTTCGATTGAAAGAGTCTTCATTGCGGGAACCTGTAGAATTTGTGGCGGGAACTACTTATAAATGCAAATCGTTTTTGACATAAATTAGCTGCTGACAATTACTTTTTTTTTTTTTTTTTCTTTTTTATATAATAAATTCTCACAACGAAACAAATGTATGCTTAAGTGTATATTCAATGCATTGCACTGATAAATAGTGATTGGGGGTCGGTTTCAAAATCACCTCCTTTTCTCATACTGCAATATGATTAAGAAACCACCTCCTAACCTTACCATTGGAATGGTTGTAAAAATAGCAAGCTGTATGCTCAAATTTTTGAGATGAAGTCCAGATCTTGATTAGTTGTATGTATCTGTTTATATTTTGGTATGACTGCATCTTATTATGAGCATCTAATAAATAAATAAACGAGTACCTTCACTTGCAGCCACGACTCAGACATAGCTGTAAAGGTACACTTGGCCAACAGTGAAGTGAGGCAGTTATAGATAGGGCTTTAGACCGTAGAGGCCATGAGGTCTCCTTACACAGTGAGTCGGGCATATAAACGACAACCCGGATTGGGACAATCAGGCTGTGGTTTTTTGCAAAGTCCGTCAATATACAAAATAAAACTTATTCAGTCGTCCTTTTCGCAACTCTTTCCCCTTTTGTTTCAAAATAGTTCTATTCTATAATTAAATGTGTAACCTTTATGTAAATGAAATAGAGTCCTTATTATATTATTATAAAGTAAATAAATTGAGTCTGGTCCCACAAGTTTAAGGTCATTCAGCGAGCTATGCTTGGTATTTCTCTGATCGATAGAGTCCGAAACATAGACATCAGAAAACCAAAGTTACCTTCAAAATTGAAGAGGTAATGGGCCGGACACGTCTGTCGCAAAATCGATGACTCCATCGGGAGTAGACGGATTCTGGAGTGGAGGCCACATATAGGAAAACGCAGAGTGAGAAAACCCCCCGCCAGATAGACGGATGACCTGAAAACATCCAGCAGTCGAGAGACACAGGCTGATGATAATGTTGAAATATAGTTACATTATTTATTATATAATACATTATAAAGTACTTAAATTATATATAAATTTAACAAACTATTAGGTTAACAGTTTTATCAGTTATCTCTCGTATCGTAATCTATATCGCGACCATTTTACTCGAACCATCAGTATGTGTTTAGTTTCATAACGCAATGGTTTCATACAGTTCCTCCGCATTGTCTTAAAACCGGTTGCAACGAGAACTGTTTCGGCAACTACTCATAGTTTTTGTTGTCTGGAAAACGGTTTTGGACGGTCTTTTTTTTACGTCAATGGATTTCCAATAACGTTTAGCAATAACGTTTCATTGGATATAGCCGGTATGTGGTCCTTTCTGATCTATTTGATGATACGGCATTACAGAAGCATATACAGAACACATTAACACAAGAAATATTGGGTGCTAATTAACCCAATTGCACTAATATATCGTTTGTAGGCAAGCAAAATGTCAAAGCGCCACATAGGTCTAAAAAAAATTACACTCGTATATACATAAATACCCAACACGGGCACGCAACTTGATCCCACCTCGCTTCGCATTGCTGTTTCACTCAGACTAGGTTGCCAAGTATATGAAGCCCATAAGTGCGTTTGCGGCGAATTAGCTGATCCGTTTGGTCACCATGGCTTATCATGTTCAAAAAGTGCAGGCCGTTTCACCCGCCATAGATCCCTAAATTTAATCATTCAAAAGACACTATCTTCTGCAAATTACCCATCAACATTAGAGCCAACTGGTATATTTCGCAGCAATGGGCTAACCCTCGTGCCTTATAAACAAGGTAAGTCTTTGGTTTGGGATGCGACGTGTACTGACACCCTTTGTGCTAGTCCTGTTGGCGCGACACGAAAACGAGCAGGTGCAGCGGCTGAATTGGCTGTAAATGGCAAACGTAATAAGTATATAGAGTTGGCAAACCGTTACCATTTTGTGCCATTTGCCGTAGAGACGATGGGCCCTTGGTCTGAGGACGCTAAATCTTTAATACGCGACATAAGCGTTGCCATCCGAGCGTCAACAGGTGATCCTCTGAGTAGGGAATATCTTATTCAGAGGATCAGTGTTGCCATCCAACGAGGCAACGTCGCCGGAGTCCTCGGAACATTGGGTTCATCTTCTCCTGGATTCGATGACATGTACATTATAATCAAGATATTTGTAAGTATTTAGTTTTTATATTAATTAGGTTTATCTTTTAGTTTATTTAATTTAAGGTTTTGTTTAGTTTATTTTTAATTTTATTACTTTAAATATTACTCTTCTTTGATGGCAATAAATATTATTATTCTCATAAATACATATATCTATTCGATATTATTTTCTGAGTCGATTAGTCCTAGTTTAAAAACGATTATGTTATGCGGTTTAGGAGTTTTTTTTAATATAATGCATACGCGCAGTTTTTGGAGCGTTTAGCTATATTTTTTTATTAAGTCACATATGAAACTAGGTCCATAAGCCCTGGGTAATAATAATAGCATGTAGCGTCCGGTTTTACAGTCGTGATGATACTTTTTCTCGCTTAGCTATTGGTTATCAAACAAATCTATGAATAAAATGTGAGTTCTGTATTGTCAATTAGTTCTGCTTACGTTAACAAACCGCAAATTACAAAATGAGAGTGAACGAGGTCGAGCGGGAACAAAATAACCACTATGGCAAGCGTTACGGGCACAACTGAATAACAACAGCCGCATCAGACCGAAATACAGAATGTCAAACAATATAAATTTAAAATAATTTATGTTTGTTTTACCATTCGATACTAAGTAAATACTGTAGGTAAACCGGAAACAAATTGGCGCCGGTAAATATGCATTAATGTATGTAGTAAATAAAATTGAGCGAAAGAAATGAAATTAGCAGCAACTAACCTTTTGTTCCGGGTCTCGATTGTCGATCGAATTCTTGTGGTTTTTGTTGAAGATTGGATTACAAACTATTTGGACAATTACTTTATAATAAATTTAAGTATTTAAATATGTGACAGGGAAAGATTTCTTCTGTCTGTCAGTCACAATTATGACTCACTTTGAATACGGCGGTGCTGACAGACGGAGAGGTCTTTCCCAATAATCATGTAAGTAGTCTTAAGTCTGGTTTCATTATATATATTTTATTTACAGTCCACTATTTTATTCCCTACTTGAACCAGTTCTCCACATTTTGGTCCTACGAGTCGTTACATTTTTATCCATGGGGACACTAAATTACCTTTTCTTTTCACATAGTTTGGTACATCCTAATTATTTCCTAAATTTTATAGATATTCATTAGTGATTTAGTTGTTTCAATTTTATTTTCATTGTACGAGAAAGTTTGCTTTTTTTTTCTCTTGTTTTTTTGTTTGACATTGAAAAGTCACTTTGCTTTTCACTTTTTCTTTATTTTCAGACATAATTAGCATAAATAGCTATTTTATTATAGTTATTTCATTACTTTTACGTATTGCACTATTTAGTTTGTTTTTTGGAGTATTTGGATTGCGTCATGGAAACTCGTTCCATGACCGCTGCGGCTGCTATCCAGCAACGTGACGGAAGGCAACCAATACCAGCGTCTAGTAGTGTTGATGATATTTTGGAAAGACCTTATCTACATCCGTTGGATCCCGTCATTTTGGTTACAAATAGTGACAATGTTTTAAATGATATTAATATCCGTACATCGCCTTATTCAAACTCCTCGTGTCAAGCGTCCATTCGTAGTTCTGGGACGGTCTATTCCACGAGTAAAGGTGCGGCTCTTCTCCGTCATAAAGAGAGAGTCGCACAAATAGATCGCGAGCTTTCGCAAGCTAGACTGGAGACCGAACTTGCGGAAATCGATGCTGCTGAGAACGCGTCCGTGGTGTCTGACGAAGACGCTCAGCGGCAGAAGTGCAGTGAATGGCCACACTACACTACTGTCCGCGTCGACGAAACATCCCACAGGCAAAGTATCAACAGTAATTTGGTAAGTGAACTTACTTTAATAGATAACGTTCATGAGAAACGTCCAACCAATTCCCGTCTTCTTGGCGGCGGTGGTGTCCCTGAGGTTAATTCGGGGCACCTACCAACCAATTCCCGTCTTCTTGGCGGCGGTGGTGTCCCTGAGGTTAATTCGGGGCACCTACCAACCAGTTCCCGTCTTCTTGGCGGCGGTGGTGTCCCTGAGGTTAATTCGGGGCACCTACCAACCAGTTCCCGTCTTCTTGGCGGCGGTGGTGTCCCTGAGGTTAATTCGGGGCACCTACCAACCAGTTCCCGTCTTCTTGGCGGCGGTAGTATCCCTGATATTAATTCAGGATACCTACCAACCAGTTCCCGTCTTCTTGGCGGCGGTGGTGTCCCTGAGGTTAATTCGGGGCACCTACCAACCAGTTCCCGTCTTCTTGGCGGCGGTGGTATCCCTGATATTAATTCAGGATACCTACCAACCAGTTCCCGTCTTCTTGGCGGCGGTGGTGTCCCTGCGGTTAATTCAGGGCACTTACCAACCAGTTGCCGTCTTCTTGGCGGCGGTGGTGTCCCTGAGGGTAATTCGGGGCACTTACCAACCAGTTCCCGTCTTCTTGGCGGCGGTGGTATCCCTGATATTAATTCAGGATACCTACCAAAATGTTCCCGTCTTCTTGGCGGCGGTGGTGTGCCTGAGGTTGATTCAGGACACTTACCAACCAGTTCCCGTCATATTGACGGCAATGTTGTCTCGGAGAATAGGCCAAGACAACAAAACATTACAGTCGCTCCTAAGTTAGAGGGCGGGCTGTCGGACTTCGATAAGTTGGCTGAAGCTATTGCCAACTTAGCTTTGCGTCCAGTTCCGGTTCAACGACCGCAATTAAAATGTGATTTATACTTTTCAGGAAAAAGCAGTGAATGGCTTATTTTCAAGGCTACATTTATGGAAACGAGTGAGATGCACAGGTACAGTGACTTGGAAAACATCACTCGTTTAAAAACAATGCTGAAAGGTGAGGCCCTGGAAGCAGTTTCATCTCTTTTGATGAATGGTGAAAGTACTGAGGAGGTCCTCAGTGTGCTGGAGAGGCGCTTCGCCAATCCAGAACTGATCGTGTTAGAGCAGGTAAATACTGTTAAAGCTTTGCCACGCCTAAATAATTTTAATAAAGACTTGTCAATTTTTTCATGTAAAATTCATAATCTGGTTTCCACACTTAAACTTTTGAATCACACGGAACATTTATACAATCCTGAATTGTATAATGCCGTATTAAGTAAGCTCACCCCGTTATTACGCAGTAATTTCGTAAATTATGCTGCAGAATTCGACAGCAAGGAGATTAAATTAGTTTTATTGTCCCGTTTTCTTAATAGAGAAGCCGATCGTCACATGCGCTTTGGTGCGGCGGCTTTTCAGTCTTTTGAATCGTGCGATCACCGCACTACTTTTCAACATAAGATACATATGGCATTTGAGAACAGAAATAACAATAATTGTATGTATTGTAAGGATACCCATAATATCGAAAATTGTAGTAAATTTATCTTACTTTCTATAGATAATCGCCGCAAATGGCTTAGGAATAAATTTATTTGTTTTAAATGTCTTAAAGGTCGGCACAGAAATGTTAAATGTAAGTCCACGCGATCTTGTGGTCGAGATGGGTGTAATCTACACAAATTATTGCACAAGGAAATAACTACTAGTTCTACATATCCTTGCACCCAGTCCACAGATCTCCAGCGTGATATACCAGTGTCAACGATGTCAACACCATCTGCTCCCCCTGCTGCCTTGATGATTGATGCAGAGCCCGTAATTACAGCTTGTAATTTTAGTTCCCAAAGGCGTCCAACAGATGGCGCTGTTTACACTCATGCAACAGTTTGTCGCCAGGTATATCTTAAAATTGTTCCTATTACTTTATTTGGACCCACTGAATCTTTAGAGACGTATGCTTTATTAGATGAAGGTTCTACATCTACTTTAATTGATGCTGAAATAGCCAATAAATTAGGTCTTAGCGGTCCGACCGAATCGATATCCATTGATTCTGTCGGAGGCATGAACATGCATACTGTGTCAGTATCTGTAGTTAATTTTGCTATTAAGGGTAGATATCAAGATGAAATTTTTAATATTGAAGGGGCAAGAGCGATTCAAAAGTTATCTTTATTGGACCAGGTTGTTTCGGACAAAGTTATTGGCGAATGTAATCATTTATTGGACATAAAACACATGTTGTGTTATGACTTGGCAAAGCCTACAGTATTAATTGGTCAAGATCAATGGCCTCTTATTGTTAGTCGTGGTTTGCGACAAGGACATCCGTCTCAACCAGTGGCATCACACACACTCCTTGGTTGGGTGGTTCATGGTATGATGACTAGCACTGCTAGACCTATTATGTTTACCTCCGCTGTGAGTATTAAGTCTTATTATTGTGACTTCAAATTTAATGCTCTTGTTAAAAGTCAGCATTCTTTAAACACTTTAGATGTTCGTAATAAATTATTGCGCTGTTCAAATTATGAACGCGTCTTTAGTATTTTTGAAAATACAACTTTACCTAGTAGTTGTGGTTTAGCCTACTCTAGGTCATTGTCTATTGAAAGACCTTTGTGTAAGTATGCTATTGTGCATATCAATGAATATTTTCTTACCGCTGAAAGTGTTGCTATAGATCACTATGTAAATGATTGTTACGAGATTCGAGAGAGAGCTTTATACAGCGCTCGCGCTCTTTCCCGTGTTCCTGAGGTTCGTCGCTCTGCGACGATAAGTAACACCGCAATTAATATTTGGCGGTGGCGTTTTAACATTAACAATGTTAATAAATTATTTACTAAAAACATTTTTTGTTCTTTTAATTTTAACAGTTTGTGGACGCATGGTCCACTATATTTTTACAGTTTCAAAGAAAGCTGTTCGATGGAGCCTCATAGCGGGTGTCAGTCTCCATCTGTGCTGCGTGCGGTTGCCGCACAGTTACAACAAAAGCCTTTACCGGACGTAAGTCGGTTTGGAAAAACAAGGTATGTTCGCATGAAAGCGATTATTTTCCGATTTCGTAGTTTGGTATGTAGATTTAGAATAACCACTACAGCTCGTGCAGAGACATTGAACTTGCCAGTGCTGCCTCTATTAGTTGCAAATTGTATTGCATTTGTTGTAATAATTATTTGGTTGAGAGTGCAGCATCTTTATACGGAGGAACTTAAA
The DNA here is from genome assembly GCA_910589645.1 of Tinea semifulvella. Lineage (NCBI taxonomy): Eukaryota > Metazoa > Arthropoda > Insecta > Lepidoptera > Tineidae > Tinea > Tinea semifulvella. Next base: position 10,378,008 of record OU342592.1, on the reverse strand, counting down.
TGTTTGAAAGCTGCGCGCCCTCTAGCGGGAAAATGTAGTATCGCGTTTATTAATTTTGTATTAGACGTAGAATTATTACGGGTAGGTGGACGTTTACACAATATCGTAGATGTTGTTCTTTCGGTAAAACGGTTAATCAATTTGTCTAAATTTAATCCTGTCGTACACCTACTCGTAACTTATTTCCATGAGCGTTTCGCTCATGCTAACACTGAGATTAAAGTCATTAAACCTTTAGGTCTACTGGGTGCCTGGTCTCCGGAGCTTTGTGCGCTGTCGCACGCCTGTCTGCGGTGCCGCCTTTACAGCGCCGCGCTCTTCAAGCCACCGGAAAGAAGTCTGCGACCTCCAGAACATGAACATCATCACGCAAGTCTGCAGTCACAGGAACGTCAAGATCGTCACGGAAGACCCTTCAGCTTCTGCGGGCTGAACTATGTCGGGCCCGCTCACGGCACTATTAGGAGTCATTGTGAGAAACGTTGGGTTGCATTCTTCCTCTGCATGACCACGCGCACCAGCCACCTTGAATTTAATTTGAAATTGACAGCTATCAGTGAAATCAATTATCTTAGACACTATCCTAAGAAACTTTATGCCACATCCCGATGCATCATCTGGCGTTTTATATCTCCTGCAGCACCATTAATGGAATATGCTTGGGCACGCCTTATACACAACTCTAAGAAGACGCTAGCTGTCGTTCTGCGTGAACACGGAGCCTTAACAAACTAAAAAAACTATGACATACGTTCCAATTATATATACGAAGATTTTTACCACGTTATAACCAAGAGCAAAGTTAAAGGCCGAAGTTTTAGTACTCGTCGCTGACAGCGGCATTCTCAGTACTACAGTCATTGGTACATGCTGTGAAGATTCATCCTTTCAAGACAAGAATAAAGGTTGTAGAAGTGCAAGCCAAGATAGATTTCTAGAATATGAAGATTGCGCCTCTGCCCACTACACTGGACCTGGGCTGTCATGAGGGAGGAGTGCACCCGGCCGCTCTCGAGTTGCTATGTCTACCTTAGTGTCGTGACTTCTCACGAAGATCACTGAAGGGGGCTGTTGAAGATTGGATTACAAACTATTTGGACAATTACTTTATAATAAATTTAAGTATTTAAATATGTGACAGGGAAAGATTTCTTCTGTCTGTCAGTCACAATTATGACTCACTTTGAATACGGCGGTGCTGACAGACGGAGAGGTCTTTCCCAATAATCATGTAAGTAGTCTTAAGTCTGGTTTCATTATATATATTTTATTTACAGTCCACTATTTTATTCCCTACTTGAACCAGTTCTCCACAGTTTTATTAACCGACGTGTCTTCAGTCAGAACACAATCACAGCAGAGCTACTGCTGCCCATTAGAAGGCGTTGCGTACGGCGGACACGTCAACTACAGGAAGGGCGAGCATAGTCGCTATTGCCCACAAGAGGGCGTCGGGACGGCAAAAGATCGCCATCATAGTGCGCCGGCGCACAAAGGCGCTGCTCAATGAATAACATTTTAGTTCAACATTAAGAGCAGGATTTAATGAGCGTGGTGGTGGACACTTAAAACAATTTTCTAGAGTTAATGTGACTAATTAATAAATAAATAAAATTCTTTAAAATCCCACGTTGTACTGCTATAGTTTTTTTTTTTCTCAATTCTATTCAGTAATATTATATCTCGCCAAACTATTAAGGTTTGTTGGCGAGAAAGGTCGCCATTAGTAACAATTTATGTTGTTTTTAGTGTGTCAGAGGTTACCATTACAATTTTATTTATTTATTTATATTTATTAGATCTACTATCTCCAGAAACTTTTACCATTTATTTTATTTTCGATTCTAAACACTAAGGAAGAAATATATAATGATTTGTTAGACTTGAATATATTGTGTATAGTTATAATATTTTTTTAATAAACTCAAGACAACTTGTTGCATCGACATACTGGATTTTTATATAGGACATTTTGCAGAAAAATAATTAGTTCCATCAACAACTCTGTCGAGATTCCTCCAGCGGACAGCGAAGTGTGTCGTAAACATCAACGTATTAGCTCTGTTAGTTTAAACAGTTAATTTTTAAACTTGTAGAAACTATGCAAATTAAAATTCTTTTAACTAACATAATTATTTCGACGTTCTAATAGAACTAGACTTTACCACTGGGTCGGTCTTTTTTGTGTTGTCTTCTTCCGATGGATGACGCATGAGGCGATAGGGAAGGCATAATAGTCTGACGTAATATATCTATATTTTTTATGAGTTATGAGATTATTATTATATTCTAGATGTGGCAGAATTATATGCTTTTCTTGGAGTTACTAGCCCAAACACGTCGGGTATAATTACCAAAATAGTGAATTCATTTATTTCATTATCATCATCATCACAATCATTAGAACACAGAGTCCTTCAATGTTGAAGATGGGCCTTCCAGAAATTTCTGAAGAATATAGCCTAACCTCACCACTCTTGACGGGTTACGGTTCCGACGCCGGCTTAACATGCTCTCCTATAAGCACGGGAATGCGAACGAGTGCCTTCACTCCGTAGCCACGACTTAGCTGTAAAGGCACACAGGGCCAACAGTGAGATAGAGACGGTTTATAGGATTTTAGTCCGTAGGCGCCCTGGGGCTTCACTAGGAAGCTTCACGGATGAGTCGGGCATGCGACCCCCAACCGCGTTGGCCCTTTAGGCAGGGGGCGTATCATTGATGATTTATCGATTCACCATCTATAAAAAAAGGTGTTGTAAATCTATAGTGAAGGTACGTAAGAAAACTGTATTTCTCATTAGTACATGCTAGGGTTCAAACCGACCTTTTTTTAGGGTGTCTTAATATAAGCGCTCTTATAATCGAGCCTTTATTTACTTAATTACTTATAGATTATTAATTAATTATAGTCTTAAAAGCATTAATCATAAGGTTGATATTGTTTTCTATATATTTTTTTAAACTCACCTTAGGAATAAGTTCATATAGTTGCTCATAGATGGCGCTATTATAGCACACACTTATAATCTTAAAAACATCGAACCTAGACCCTCTGGGTTCGTGAGCCACACGGGCGCTGTTATACCAGTAACAGCGCCCAGCACCAAACGTGCATGAATTACCAGCGGGTGGTTACCCGCTGAGATCCTGCCGGGGAAAACGGGGGAATGTCCCCATCCCCAACCCAGGCTCATTAGCCATCCGGGCCTGGACGACCCCACTGTCTGTCTGTCTTAAAAACACTGATTATAGGGTTGACATTGACTCCATTTATTACTCAGTAGGCATTTTTAAAGTAAAACATAATGTAAAAACTATTTTGTATGAAATAGCACCAATGCCCGCTCTTACATTAGACTTGTTGTTTGATAACTACTTTAGGAAGCCCGCGGAAAATTTAGCTTAAGCGTATTAGTAACTTTAAGAGCTGTGTCGAAGAATAGTTGGCGAACAAAAGTTCCTGTTTGTTTCAAAGAAGCTTTGCGATAGAAAGCGATAATTATGAAACATGTTATGTTGTACTTTATCCACAAATAAGGATATTGTTGATACTGACTGACATCCTAGGACACAAGTTATCTTGGTTAGGAGTCAGGGACCATCTTAAAATTGCCTATCCTTGTCGTTAGCATTCAATCAAAAATGTGTGTATGCTTAAAATGTAAAATTCTAGGAATATTTTATATATTGTTTACTCAACTTTGTATATAAATACCAATAAGAAAGCTCAATAAACGTTATTATTATTATTATTGTGCAGCAGTCAGAGGTTACAAATAAATAATCATCCATGTCTATCACTGTCTCTTTCTCCACATTATTCGCTATATATTTTGCTTGCGTAAGTATGATCTTATCTTTAACTTTCTTACTCAGTTAAAATGGCTCAATATCCGCTTTCGCAGATCTGCCCATCTCCTCGTGATGTATAGTATCCTGAACAATCCTAGTACCTTTACCTTCAATCCCGTTTTGAGTCCCTGTGCGATACGCACAACCTTCCACTACGTTCTTTCTATACTAACCAACTGAAAACCCCTCGCACTCCACTGCAGATATTGAGATTTGTTGTCTGTGTCTGCAGCTCACCAGTGGAACAAACTGCCACTCGCTATTAGTCCACATCTTCAAACGCTTGGTTACTGCATTAGTTTTAGACAAATAGAAATCGACATCGGACTGACAATAAATATTTGGAAAATAAATACTTGTTTAATATTTATGTATTTCTTAGGTTGAAGTGTATGTAGTGAATAGTGAAAAGTGAATGTTGTTTATTGTTTGTTATTGCCTTGTAGGCATTAATCTTCGCCTTTGTACATTTTTTTTCGTGCAATAAAGAATTTAATAATAATAATTTGAAGTCAACGAGGTCTAATATAAGTGCCACATTTTTTTTTACGCGACCTAACGTCCGCTAGAAAAACTTCTAACATTTACAGATAACAGTTTAAAATGAGCAATGCATGGAGCTAATTTAAACCTTATGCAAGTGTTTTTAAGATTATAATCGTGTACAACCGACTTTTTTGTGTAACGATAACTAAACACTAAATGGACCCAATGCCAATTTTATGATTACTGTTTTTAAAGGCTATAATTGTGAGCATCTATTATAGCGCAGTCTATGATCGAATAGCAAAACTATTTGATAAATTGCAACTTCTAGAATGTTCTGTATATTTTAAAAACACAATTTATTTATTTATTCGAATTAAATAGGCTAAAATCGTTTAAAATACATTTTAAACAAATTAATAAACCTAATTAATATAAAAACTAAATACTTACAAATATCTTGTTTATAATCTCTACATGTCATCAAATCTAGGAGAAGATGAACCCAATGTTCCGAGGACTCCGGCGACGTTACCTCGGTGGATGGCAACACTGATCCTCTGAATAAGATATTCCCTACTCAAAGGATCACCTGTTGTTGGATGGCAACGCTTATGTCGCGTATTAACGATTTAGCGTCCTCAGACCAAGGGCCCATCGTTGACGTTTGCCGTCTGCCAATTCAACCGCTGCACCTGCTCGTTTTCGTGTCGCGCCAACACGACTAGCACAAAGGGTGTCAGTACACGTCCCATCCCAAACCAAAGACTTACCTTGTTTATAAGGCACGAGGGTTAGCCCATCTGGTCTTTTCCCATCGCTGCGAAATATACCAGTTGGCTGTAATGTTGAGGGGTAATTTGCAGAAGATAGTGCCATATTTTATTTGAATGTATATTTCAGATATTATATTTGAGGTTACATGGTAATAATAAAATAGAAATGGTACTTTATATAAAAAAGAAAAAAGGTCATATTACAATCTTATCGGTAGGCTCACAAAGTGGACTTGAATTCATATTTCATTTGGACGACAGGTGGGTGTTAGGAAAATGAATATCTAAGTGAGAACAAAGAAATCTTAAATCTTTACTGACAGGGGACTAATTCTAACTACATTGTATGTGCAGGTATATATATAGGTATATAGCTGTCATATAAAAAACAAATGTCAAATGTCAATGCAAAAACCTTCAGGTGGCCGTGTCATCAAATAAACATTTGTCTCAGTGCAATGATAATAAATCCATCTCTTTGATTTGGTCTTAAACCAGGACTAGGGCTTGCAAATATTTATTAGAAAAATTTTGGTTTTCGAATATTCGAATATTTTTCGACTACTATTCGAATTATTGGAATACTTGGATAATGAAAAACAGTATTTTTTTTAGCGATGTATTTCTTTTAAATATTAATTAAAAATTTAAATTTCGTGATAAAATTAGAAGGCCTTTACACACTTTACCTAATACAATCTTATATATATCAAGATAAGAGTATAAGTAATGTATTGCAATAATATTTATAATTAACTTAACAATCAGTATTAAGAGCTAAGACAATCAATTTAAGTTTCGAGAGATTGCGACTTTTATTATTAATGTAATTCTTTAAATGGTAATTTGCATAATTTACATAGTTTTTATTTATGATGGATTATCTGATTATTACACTAAATACAATGTAATGTTTCTATTTTTATTAAAATTATTATTTTTTCAGTTTAGAACTTTAATTTCATACATTAACTGTTAAATTCGGTTCGATATAGTATACAGTGATGATTTTAAGGCTATCGAATATTGCAAAGAATATTTTCAAATATTCGTTTCATAAAATTATTCGAATAATTTGAATATTCCTAGCCCTCTAATTCCAATATAACAAAGCCTAATAACAAACTAAAATGTATAGATTTATGTGAGTCTGATGGTACCTCAAAATAGAGATAGTTTTATGTTCAAGAGTCGTAAACTCGTAAACCGACCCTCTCCTAAGGACCTGGCTTTTTAGTTCGAAAAATAATGAACTTTTACGATCTCATAAAATGACCCTTATTGGTTAGGTTGAGTGAACCGAAAATGTGGGGATAACTTTGCATAGATATGTGTACTAAGGGTCAGTATCATCAAATAATAGATAATTGGATGGGATTCAAAACGTTGATCTTCATCAGAGAACGAAAGTTACTGACATAGCTTTTAAAATAAACAAGCTGCAGTAGCAATGGGTCGGACTCATCAAAACAGACGAACGAAATAGATGCAAACAGGTTCTAGAGTACAGACCACGTACGGGAAGACGCAGAGTGGGACGAGCCTCCGTCAAAAACAGCTTACGTCATAACAATAATAATAATAATAAAAAAATTTATTGCACATAATTTATAAATGTAGTGTACATAGGCGAACTTATAGCCGAAGGCATTCTCTACCAGTTAACCTTTGTGATAATAAAAAGTGAGGTAATAGAGTGATTGAGATTGGAAATAATAATAGTATAGATACAACATGAATAATGATATAAATAAATACTTATGAGATTAATTATTAAATTATATGTGAAATTTACTTATAATAATAATGCAAACAAATACTTATATAAAATAGTAATAAAAATAATAATATAATACATTAAGTAATAATAATAGTAATAAAGAATAAAAGTAATAGGAATATAAATAAAACTTGATAAAAAGTGGAAAATAAAATGAGCTGCTATGACAATAGTTATTTAGGTCAGCATAAAGAAACGAAAGAAAAAAATAATTGCCATAGAATTTGTGGTACAATGGTGTTTACAATATATTTTCCCAACAAATTCTACGACAGTATGGTGTTAAAATTTTATCAAAATATAATTAAACAATAATATAGGCTGCAACAGTAATACAGCGCTGGTTTCTACTGAACCCGTAAACAAAACCAATAAATAAGTGTAATCCTCTCAAGGATGATTAAAATAATCTATGATCAATATTGTGATATACGCCACGTGATTGGTGGTTACCTTGTCACTTTGGTTATTTCAGCCAATGATGTTCCTTATTGGCATAAGTTAAACATGACAAAAGATGATCAGCCTTGCTGCAACTGGCCGTCAGTTTATTATATTATAATCAAGTGCATTGCTGTATGTAAATATAAAGTAACATGTTCACAAAAAAAAAAATGTAATATCATATCTAATGGGTAAATTAAAAATGTGGGCAAAGTCAAATGAAAACCGATAAAACAAATAAATAATATAGGCACCTGCATTGGACGGATGACCTGAAGAAATTCACTGGACGAAGGTGGAGAGATCTCGTTAAGTGGCGAGCCTAGATCCAGATAAGAACCTACATCCAGAAGTAGAGGGATACAGGCTGATGATCGTAATGATAATAATGATGATCATTAGTATTACTTAAGTACCTACTGTTGTGAAGCAAGTAGATGTGTCTATGACACTTCGTTGTCATTATAATTTATTACCGCAGTTTTCGCCTAGTTATTTCGTTTCAAAGTTGCGACCGTATTTCCATGATGATATGTGTGTCTAGAAGGCCCATCTCCAGTAGTGGTGGTCTTGGACACTGTGTTTTAAGAGCTGTGGTGATAGTGATGAATAGACACTTTACGTAACGGGGTTTTTTTTTTTTTTTTTTTTTTTTTTTATACTAGCACGACATGTGACCCTGCGCCCACCTGATGGTAAGTGGCGCGCAGGGTCCATGAATGTTAGCAACTGGAATCAGACCCTTATGTCCGACATCAGTCCCTAACACTATGCCGGCTTGACTAGATGCCTTTTCACACTTCGCTTGAAGGACTCCAGGTTATAGGAAAGTGGAAACACAGAGGCTGGAAGAGCATTCCACATCTTTATTGTGCGACAGATGTATGAGTCACCAAATTTATAGGTACGCGAAGGGATAGTGACTACGGTATGTGGGTGCATATTCTGACCTGTGCGTGTGGTTCGGTTGCGGAATGGAGAGGAAGGAATTAGGTTATAGAGCTCTTTAGAGCACTCACCATAGTATAGCCGGTAGAACACGCTCAGAGAAGCTACATCTCGGCGAAGCTGCAGGGATTCGAGAGTTCCAGATATAGTGGCATCGTCCACAATTCGAACAGCTCGCCTCTGTAGGACATTGAGAGCATCTGTGAGGTACTTGGCTGAACCATCCCAAAGGTGTGAACAGTATTCCACGCATGATCTGATCTGTGCTTTGTACAGCAACAGTCTGATTGATGGCGGGAAAAACCGCTTCACCTTGTTCAGTATTCCGAGCTTTTTTGACGCTGTTTTGGTGATGCTCTCAATGTAGTTCCGGTGGTTAAGGTCTGAGCGTATTTCCACCCCGAGGATCCAGCGTGGTGCCCTGAAGAGTGGGGGTAGGAAAGAATTTATAAGTTATTTGAGCGTGCTAGAAGTTCAGATAAATTCTGTGCAAGTTTACAATAAAACTTAAAATTATTCGAGACCTGGCCATTTGAACAAGCTCCTTTACAGCTAAAATCCACCAAGGTGGAATATTTAAATTACTTGTGCAAATGCCAAAATAAGTCATATTGCTATAGAAAATAAACTTAAAATTCAATTCACAGATTTTATAAGTGCTCGAGAATCAAGTAGCTGGAACGTTTTTATCTTTATCGTTTTAAAGCAAAAGCAACATGTTGTATTAATATTTTTTAAATTTAAATCCCTGACTTTAAAAACAAGGATTTTACATACAAATTTCTGTACTTAACTCGCTTCGCTTACTTAAGTTACATATTTCCAAACGTGAACTGTAACTGCCTCAGTGGTCTAGCGGTTAAGTTTGTGGATTGATTCCTAATCAGGACACAATAATTTATTTAATTTATTTGTGATATTTCTCGAGTTTGATACGCTAGACATCGACGAGCTTGCCACTTGTCATAATGGGCCTATAGTAAAGTTAGCTAAATGTGAATCCGCTTATTCATAAGCGTGGTTTCTGACCACCCCGGAAGGGAAGCGGTCGTGATGATACTGATGATACCCCATATAAGATGAATGATGTCCTTTAACGAATGAGATAAAAGAATAAGGCGCGAGCTAGACAAAACAACATAGAAAGCGCGACTGTAGTGTATTTGAGGATCAAAAGTTAGTTTACTACTGATTCTAGTGCGTCAGACTTAGTTGTCTAGTTCCACGCGTAATGCCTTTGTACCTTATCTTCCCCTTTGGTAAAACAAATTAAGCGTTTAGCCAAAGATTTTTCACAAACAATCAGTAGATCAGATATATAAACAGATAAATCTTGAAGTATCAACAAATCCTGTTGCGATATCAGAATGCGAATAAAAAAACTCAGACAATCAAAATAAGCTATAATATGTAACGTGGTGGAACAGATTCGTCATAAAAAAACTTCAACAGCCTTAGTACGTAACTCTGCTACAAAATAGATTTATTTCATCAATATCAACAAACACATATGCCCCTTGAACACAGAGTCCTAGACCTCCACTATTGGAGATGAGCCTTCCAGATTAGATAACAAAAAGGTCTCCAGGAGACCAGTCACTTTAACAGTCGGAAGTCAACAATCAGTTGGGAAGATTTAGGCCTGTCTCTGTTTATAAAGGCTGTTAAAGCCACTATGTAACAAAAGCGGCTATCAAACTTTTTGGCGACAGAACCTTGTTTTTTTTTTCTTTTTGGTTTTTATTTATTTATTTTCAGTTTTTATTTAAAATACTTTTTTTCGATTTAAGTGGTTTATTTTTTAAATGATCTTTTTACTACCTATATCATCATCATTACAGGCGCTAGAACCTCGAGCGTGCTAGACCTTTACCGTTGGTGATGGTTCTGGATATGATGGTTCCAGAACATATATCTGGAGAATTTGGCCTAAACTCGCTAACGGGTTGGCTAGGAACTAATGTAATTTTTTATGTCAATTTATTAACGACTACACAAGTTTGTATTAGTGGAACAGGGATCGACGTTAAGGTTGAAAATTTAAACGCTGCGAGATCCTGGGTCCTGGGTCTGGGTTACAGACATAGACGAGCTTGCCACTTGTCATGATGGACCTATAGTAAAATTGGCTAAATATAAACTCATTACTTACAAAAGTGTGGTTTCTGACCACCCCGCAAGGGATACAGGAGTGAGTATATATATAGACCACATGTCATGATGGACCTATAGTAAAGTTGGCTAAATATAAACTCATTACTTACAAAAGTGCGGTTTCTGAACACCCCGCAAGGGATACAGGAGTGAGTATATATATATATATATAGATCACTTGTCATGTTGGACCTATAGTGAAGTTGGCTAAATATAAACTCATTACTTACAAAAGTGTGGTTTCTGACCACCCCGCAAGGGATACAGGAATGAGTATATATATAGACCACATGTCATGATGGACCTATAGTAAAGTTGGCTAAATATAAACTCATTACTTACAAAAGTGTGGTTTCTGACCACCCCGCAAGGGATACAGGAGTGAGTATATATATAGACCACATGTCATGATGGACCTATAGTAAAGTTGGCTAAATATAAACTCATTACTTACAAAAGTGCGGTTTCTGAACACCCCGCAAGGGATACAGGAGTTAGTAGGTATATATATATATAGACCACTTGTCATGTTGGACCTATAGTGAAGTTGGCTAAATACGAACTCATTACTTACAAAAGTGTGGTTTCTGACCACCCCGCAAGGGATACAGGAGTGAGTATATATATAGACCACTTGTCATGATGGACCTATAGTGAAGTTGGCTAAATATAAAAGTGTGGTTTATGACTTTTATATATATATATATATATATATATATATATATATATATATATATTGTAATTTTGACGCAAGAACTGGCTTAAATATCGGAACCCAATACGCTTGCTTAAACAGTATTTATTAGCCTAATAGTTTATAATACGCTGAAAAAATAATTTATATAATTTTTTATATATATTAAAGTTGCAATGTAAAGTTATGTAGTCATCATACACAAAGAAAAGTGAAAGTTTTTATACGTTTGCCTTGGAAACGGCTTTCTTTATACTATGTTACATTGGCTTTATATAAAACCGGGCATAGGGTCAACAAGAAGGTTAATTATGTTTTTTTTTTTAATTCATAGTTCATGTTGTCAAAGCTAGATATCCCAAAAATGACATTAAAAGTCTCTACTCTCTATTGTAAAAAAGATGTCACTGATCAAAATGGATTTGGTGCTTATCAAAAACTTTTTTTTTGTTACTGTCATGAAGTTCCGTACATGAATTTCGGTATGCTTAAGTTCGTAGGCGAGCAGTGGTTCCTCGGTTGTAAAAACGCTTTTCTTAAAATCCAAAAAGGTACGCGGTCGAAAACTCGGCATGTACTAATGAGAAATACTTTTCTTACGTACATTTGTTCAGATATATTGTATTGTATTTGTATATTTCACCTATATAACAATCGTAATATTTTGGTATGTCAGTTAACAAATTTTAAAATAATAACAATAATGCTATTAACAACATGCATCTTAGACAAAGGAGCATAGGAACACAATACAGTAGAAGGCATAAACCCACAAAACTATACAACTATTTAAACGAATTTTCCGTCAAAGGCATGTCAATAAATTCTGACAGGTTATAAAAAGCATTATTTTGGAAAAAGAGTTTCAATTTTGTTTTTAATTCACTTGGTTGTAGACTAGTCTAGTGGTTCTGGCTTTTAAATTAAACAATATTCTAATTGATCTATTTTGTTGTATGAAGACTTTTCGAACATCTGCCGCGTTACCCCATATGTGATAACGTAAGCAATTATAGAATGAACAAAGGCGTAGTAGGCTGTTTTTAAGGTGACAAAATCAACCAAATGTTTTAGCTTACTTAAGGCATTATTCGCAGATGCTAGTTTTTTACAGATTTTTTCTATATGACTTAATGTATTATCTATAGTATACCCTAGAAATGTATTTTTAACGATATTATTTAAATTATATCTATTTGTGGTAGTATATTTACCATTTATTTATTTTTTTGAGTATATATGTACGTATAGTGTGAAGTATATGTATTATTGCGTACATATTTGTATGTATTGATATTTATATTACTATGTATTGTTTTATCTTTCTTAAATTAAGTTTATTTCATTTTTTTCATATTTAAGCCCTTTGCGCCTACCTCATAATCAAAATTATCTGCATTGTCCCAAAAGTTGGCTGTCCTTGTCCATAGTGCAATAAAGTTATAAATAAATAAAAATTAAAAGATGTCATAGATTTTACATCATACCGTTCCCGTGCATCTGAGAGTACGTTAAGCTATCGGTCTTGGTTCTACTAATACCACCTTGTGGAATAGAATAAATTGTCATTTAAATTGACGTCAACGGCCGACTCGGCGAGTGTAGGCCAAATTCTCCAAAAACGTATTTTGAAAGGCCCTTATTTAACATAATATAGTAAAACGTAATTGCTGTTTTCTAAACAGACATCTTGTCTCACTGAACACTCAGAGCCGACTGGAATATGGTGCTGCCGTCTACTGCTGCCGCCTACAGCCGGGTTCGCATCCAGACTGCTTTATCATTCATCATCATCATTACAGCCCCTAGAACACAGCGTCCTAGACCTCCACTGCTGGAGAATTTGGCCTACACTCGCCACACTGGCCAGACGGCTTGGCGAGGATTTGATGTCAATTTTTATGACAATTTATTAACGATTTCACAAGCTGGTATTAGTGGAACTGGGACCGACGGCTTAACGTACTCTCCGGGCACGGGAACGGTGGTGTTGTTAATCTATGACAAATGTACTTAAGAAAAGTGTATTTCTCATTGGTACATGCCGGGGGGGTTTGAACCGACCTTTGTAGGATTTAAGAAACGCGTTCTTTCAACCGAGCCACCACCGCGCCTGCTTCAACCTAAAATTATTACGGTTGTCCGTATTGGCTTCCGAAGCTACTAAAAAAAAAAATACTGAATGCCCCGTAGTTACATAAATCAATGCGATGTTACATAATATATAGTAAAAAGTTATTCCCTTTTTACACAGTCCCAATATGACTTGGATAGGCAGATGTTTCTAGCTTATTCTTATTGGGTCAAACTTCAAAGATATTCCTTCAAATTCTTGGCTCAGTCTCCTCTATCCATCGCAGTGTTTTTAGCAAGTTATAGTAATAAAATACATTCAAGATAGATTTAAATGGCCAAGGAGCTGTCAAAGCGGCTGACACCAAGGTCTGGAGACAGGAAGGCTCGCAATTATTTCTGCCAACGTATTAGCCTCGCTATACAGAAATGTTGCCAGTCTCCTTGGGACTATCTCGGATGGGACATCTCTAGAGGACATTTTTTATTTATAGTTCAGTTTATTTTTAATTTTATTATTTAGGTAGCTTTTAAAAATATTATCAGCCAGTATCTCTTAATCAAAACAAAAGGGGAAGATACGGTACGAAGACATTACGCGTGGAACTAGCAAACCAACTGTAACTGACGCACTGGAATTAGTAGCAGTTGGCGCCACGTGTTACGTGAGAAACAACGTAATCCAAAGGGATATGCAGATGGAAATACTGGACGAATTCGTGTCGTTTCGCGGCTGGCATGTTCGCACGTGCAGAGGCGACAGATTTCCCACTTGTGAGAAATCTTACCCACTACAGGCCCGTTGCCAGAGGCTGCCGAGTTGCTGCCAGGCTCGTATACTAACTTAAATGGTTACCCCATGCCCTGTGGGTAGTCACGAAGAGTAAATGCAACCTCTGCCAGAAAGTGTAGCAAATACCTTTACGCAGATTCCCCACTCCCGGGGGATGTGATGGAGTATCAAAGAAAAAATGTGTTCCGGTTATACTGTCATATTTGTATTTTATTACCCAGTAAAATTATATATAAATATATCTTGTTTAAACAGAAAAAGCTACGTATTTTTACAATTTTTGAAAACTGTGGCCATTATAAAATGCGCTAGCTTAGCTAACCAAAACTTTACGCGGCGAACAAACGCCTTCACTCCGTAGCCACGACCCAGACTTAGCTGTTACGTCACGCAGGACCAACAGTGAAAGAAAGACGGTTTATAGGGTTTTAGTCCGTAGGCGCCTTGGGGTCTCCTTAGGAGGCCTCACGGTGATTCGGGCCTGCGACCCCCCCGCGGTGGCCTTTCAGGCTGGGGTCGTATCGTTAGGCGATTTTGCGATTCACCGTCATTAAAAAATAAATAAAAAAATACATACTAAACCACATCCAAATATATATATACTACATACAATATACATAAACACACTACATATATTATATACACATACTACATATAATAAGTACTTACATACTTTGTAGGGAGCTGTTGTATTTAGTAATGCAAGTAGACCATTGTTTTAAAAAGTTTTCTTTTAGGCTATTGGATCTCGCATACCGTTTACTGGGGCGACACTTTTTTTTTATTATTTAAAAATCTTTATTCCACAAAGTATAAAGGCGGACTTAATGCCTGAAGACATTCTCTGACAGCCAAACCTTAGGGACAAATTTGAACAATCATAGAAATAATAATAATACTATAATTATAAAAGTTAATTTAATAGGATTAATATATACTTACATCATATATCTTCATATACGAGTATATCATAATATCAATATACTAAATACTAATAATACACAAAATTATACATACACATACATATATACTACTTACTAACTTAATGTCCTACTAAACTTATCGTGCTCAGAATAAAAAAAATATACTTAAAAATATAGGGTCGACAATAATGATGAACGATGTATTTATTTTAATAAAAATATAAATTGCACTTATCGATAAAAGAGCGTCTCCATTGACATTCAATATGACGCGTATAAAAATGAGATTGATGACATGACTGCCTCCGTGGTCTATCGGTTAAGTACGCTGATTTAAACTCAGAGGTTCGATTTCTGGTCGCGTCACAACAATATTTATCAATTTAAATAAATATATTTCATTAATATTTAATTTATTTGTGATATTCTCGAGTTTGGTACGCTAGAGACGTCGACATACTTGCCACTTGTTATGATTGGCCATTAGTAATTTTGGATAAATGTGAATCCGCTTCTTTATTAGCGTGTTTTCTGATTCTGACCACCCCAGAAGGGAAACGGTCGTGATGATACTTTACTTTTTTACTATGACATGACTGATGAAATATTTTATCATACATATTGACCGGATTTATAATTTATTATACGAGATTTAAAAGCAAAATATTAAAGCTATCCATTACATTGTCACAGTACAAACTCAAACGTCTCGTCTCTGCTCAATTTATGCTTTCACTATGCGTTTGGTTTGCGAAAGTATGATCATGTCTCACAATTTCGCATTCAGTTTAAGTTATTTATTTATTTCCATGAAAATGTACATTACAGATCATACGTCTAAACAATACATATTTCATAACAAAATTCAAACACAAGGATAAGTGACTAGATGTGCGAATTAATATAGCTCCAAGTACTTTAGGACAATGTTTTTACTTTCCACATCTGTTGATGCGAACACATATTCTCATAGGACTGCACGATTTTGTTCAATAAAACGATTGAGTTGGAGTAGGTGTGTACGAGCACTCTCCTCAGCAAATAGTCGATGGCCGCGCGCGCAGATACTGGTTAGGTACAAACAATGAAATTAATTTTAATATAGCAGGTAGATATATTTTACCTCTAAGAATATTTAATACATATAAGACTAATGCTTTATTGCGTCTAACTTCTAAGAAGTTATAACGCAGCATACCTAATATAAATAATGTGGTGTACAAAAAGTGGCTTAATATCGGCTTTCGTAGGTTTGTCCATCATTACACATTACTTTAACACATTCTGAATAATCCTTTTTTTTTATTAAGGCCCCTAGTACACTGAGTCCTAGATCTC
Source organism: Tinea semifulvella (assembly GCA_910589645.1). Classification (NCBI taxonomy): domain Eukaryota; kingdom Metazoa; phylum Arthropoda; class Insecta; order Lepidoptera; family Tineidae; genus Tinea; species Tinea semifulvella. Next base: position 10,361,744 of record OU342592.1, on the reverse strand, counting down.
CATTGTTGGAGATAGAGCTTCTAGAAATTTCTGGAAAATTTAGCCATTGGAGAAAGTTTTTTTTTTTGTACAAGCACAACATCCACTTGCCCCCATTTCCATGTCAAAGTCAAAGTCAAAATATCTTTATTCACGTAAACCTATTACAGGCATTTATAAAACATCATTAATTTAATTATTTTGAATGATTTTACTCCTGTTAGCAGAAGACCAGCAGTTTAGCAGTTTGTGACCTGTTAATGTTAAATCTGACTGAGAAAGGAATATCTTCAATGTTAGTAACTCTAATCAGACACTCATGACTGACATCAGTCCGTAACACTATGTCGGCTTGACTGGGCATGACGGCAATTCAAGCCTGGTCCCGAAACGTGTGGATACACTTTACTGGGTTTATCGGCACGGTCCCGGCAGACTAGGCAAATTGCTACTATCAGTCCGCCTACCACTTATTTAACGTCTCTACTCTCTATTGAATTATTATATAGAGTCATACATAATCCAATGGTAAGTGCACGGATCAAAATGGATTTAAGTGTTCATTTATAAAAGTACGTTAAGCTGTCTGTCTCGGTTCTACTAATACAAACTTATGGAATTCATATAATAAAATTGACGTCAACCCGTCTGGCTGACGTGGCGGGTATGGATCGAATTTTTCAAATATTTATTTTTATTATTTATTTATTTATTTAAAATCTTTATTGTAATTTACAATCGGCGAACATAATGCCGGGCATTCTCTGACCGTTGACCGTTGAGACAAATGAGATTTCTTTGTTAGATCGAGGATAGTGAAAATGATATTTAGAAATTATTTTTATTCCAATAAATATCATAAAAGTAAGCAATTCCTATATAAACATACATATACTTAAATACTATATACATATATACATAACCACCTTTTTTTACCTGACACTTTTACTTTGAGGTCATATTAAATAAATAAATATTTAAAAAAAATCATTTCATTACCTACGATTTTTTTATGATACAATAAATACACGCAGATTTTCAAAGTTATAAAATATAGCCTAACACCTCAATTCATTACATTTACGTTGATTGCGAGTTTAATTTACAAGCGGCATATTCTAACCTTTCGAGTACAGTGTATGATAAAAGCATTGACCTGTGTAAGTGGTACCGGGCAAGCTTGGTTTCGCCGACATTCTTGTCTGAGCATATTTTGAGGTAGCATATCGTCTGTTAACTGGCCAATAGTACTAGAAAATTAATATTATAGACGCAAATTGTTCTTATGAACAAAAATACATAATAATATAACAGCGGTGGTGGCTCGGTTGTAAGAATGCTTAACTTAAAAATCATAAAAAGGTCGGTTCGAACCCCGGCCAATGAGATATACATTTGTCACAGATTTAGAATATAACATGCCTCGAAAGCCGTCATTTTTGGATCCACTATTGCAAACTTCAATACTTATTATGTTTTCCAGAAATTTATAGAACGCCCATCTCGAACATTGGAAGTATTGAACACTGTATTCTAGGTGTTGATGATAAATAAATAAAATAAAAAACTCAATAAAAAAATAATAAATACAATTTAAAATTTACTTTTTTATGTTAATCTACCTAAAAGCTTTTCTTTATAAAAAAAAAGTTTATCCTCATCTTAAAAAGTTAGCAATTAACAGTTTTATTAGAATTACAATTTCCAGTTTACAAATTGCTTTAATTATATTAGTTTTTCTTAGATTAGTTTAATATGTAATTCTATTGATAGAAACAAAGAACTTTTTTCAAGAAACCATAAGTCGGAAGTGACAAATATTTAAATTTAAAAAGAAACCTTCTTGTCTATCTTCTACTAAGTATCCTAATATATATATATAACCATCAGGTAGGCTCAAGGTCCCATGATGTGCTAATGTCGAATAGTTTTGCAATGCATAGGGAACACACACACAGAAATTCACCTATATATATTTATATATATCTATTAATAAAAAGGTGAATGTCTGAGTGTGTGTTTCTTATGCATTGCAAAACTATTTGTCCGATCGGGATGAAATTTTGGACATATTAGATTGCATAATAAGTAAATCTTAATATATAAAACAAAGTCAGGTTTATTAGAACACTTATAACTCGAGGACGGCTGGACAGATTTTCACGGTATTTGATTTGTTGAATTTGTCTCCGTCCCGAATAGCAGAATAACTAATAAATAGAATTGGAAAATAGAAAAAAAAAAAAACAAAAAGAAAATACATTTTCCCACACAAAAAGTTCGTGGGTTTCGTACCTGTCAAACAATGTTGGTTGTCAAATATATATGGGTGCGTTCAGAAACTTATATCAAGCTTGACCATTCAATGACTGTTAGGCGGTACAAAGTTCGCCGGGTCAGCTAGTTAGTTAAATAAAATATAAAAGTGGCGGTTAACATCCTTGATGGCTTCGGACCGGTTGATGACCGCCATTGTAGTGATGAAGGCCGGGTACATATGTAAGTCAATGTATAAAAGTAAATTAATACAAATCGCGCGCACGGTTCATAATGTAAGCGCGTCGGAGTATCACCGTCCTTCCAATTAATTTTCATTAACAACTTTGTAGGGTTGACAAAATACTTGTCATTTTATATACTCACCTAGATTATTCGAGTATTATTCCTCATTTGTTTTGCAGTGGTCGCGTATTTCCTAATAATAGAGTTAGCTTGGTTCTCCTTTTTGATATTTTATTCTAAGTTCATCTGTGTCCTTATATCTGTGGTGTCAAGGAAAAATGAGATGAGTCCAAAAAAATTAAAATTAGATTTTGGCACCTATTAGTTCAAAACATTCATACGCGTCGATGCAATAAGGAGATGAGTCTATACACTGTACAGTTTATTTTCCACCCCTACGTACATAAAGGGGCTAGTCGTAACATTTAAATGTATAAATAAGTAAAAAGAGTTCAATCGAGTTATTTCAGTATCGCATTTTTACCGCCAATAATTCAGTTATGCATAGTGAGATGAGTAAACTCGTACCTAAAGTATACGACTAATGAAATTAAACATTTACTAATTACAATTATCTAATTTTTATTTTTATTTTTTTTAATTTGCCTCTAGTGAAAAGTTAAAGTTTACTTATCCCCTTTTTCCTTGACACCACAGATATATTCTTATTTTAAAATGAGACTATAAATTTCATATTAATTTTCCTGTTATTGTTGTGGATTGTTGTTTTTAGTCACGGAGCAAGAAATCCACGCGCGCCGCCCGCTACTAGAGACGGCATGTTCAAAATATTTCATACAAACCAAGCGTGGGGATGGGCGTTACCGTTTACTCACATCTATATGCACACTACTTCAAAGATGACGCATTTCTTTGCCACAACTATTGTTATTACTACCGTCTCGGCGCGGCGATTCCGTGCTCTGTATTTTTAAGTATATAAGCGATGTCAAGCATATTCATTACATTCCCATTTCTGAACTCAACTGAGAAGCAGTCTATTATTTAAGCAATTCTCATCAGGCCTTGCTCCCCATGCGAGGACGCTCAAGAGTCCCTACCTCTCGAGAGAGTGTTGCCACAAACAGTGATCATCACTCTAGTATTTGTATACATTGTCTCATGTACACAAGTGGCGAGCGAACTTCACATTATTGAGTACGTAGGCGTCGAGTACTGGCGAGCAAACAGTCTGATTGGAAAAACAGTGGCAATTCTCGCGAAAAAGTGGCGTCACTCTTGTGTGGATAGATGCTGCGCTAGGTGGATGATACGATACTATAAGTAGTATATATACCTATATAGGTATAGCTTCTATATATGATTAGACTCTATCTATTCACTGGTATTATGTTTGTTAACCTAACACTTATAAAAATACTCCCTTTGTCGCCTCTTGGTCCAAACTCACCGTTCTTTCTCCTATCCTCCAAAAGAACAATTCTCGACCATGTCATTGTCATTTTCATCAGAATGCTGTTCTCAATTAAAATTCTAATAAAAATTCGTAACCTGCACGTGCCAGTTACAGTTCTGAGAATTTACACAATACATTTAAATTTGACATCAAGAATGGCTGACCAGTTGAACGAATTAAATCAAGTAATTAAATAAAATAATAAATTACCATTATTTTTATTATATTCTAACCAATAAACTGATCCAATTTCTGTATAAATCAAAATTTGACAATTGCTTGTTCAAAGTTTACACACCTTGCTGGCAAGTGGTCAGCCTAGACCGACTTGGTGTTACAGGGAGCCAGTGTTTAATGTGTAGACAGGTGATTATTACCCTGTGTTTCTTCACTGCTTGCTATATGCATCTCCCAAGGCTCTTGAACTCCATTGCCATCCCCATCTAACCCCCACTAGCGACGCGTGAATACCCTCTTCAAGCCAGCTGATTAAATGTCCTCAGTGGCTTATATCAAAATAAACTCATGAACTTGAAATCGCGAAAAATACAATGCATGTAAATAATACCTATTGTTTAAGCCTTAGCCTGTATCTCTCCACTGCTGGATGTAGGGGCCTCCCCCAATTCTCGCCACTTAATCATCTTTCGCCACCCTCATCCAACCCCCACCAGCGTCCTTCTTCATCCGTTCATCTGGCATTCTCTGACGAATAACAACGTTTAGAATTTTATCCATTAAACAAATACCAAGCATAACTCTTTCCACAGCTCGCTGAGCGACCTTGAATTTGTGGACCAAATCCACTGTCAGTGTCCACTGTCCACGTCTAAATATTTGCCTAAGCAAAGCTGATAAATCCTGCAAACGAATTCCAATTTTCGATATAACCTGAATCCATTAACTAACATAAACTGTCAATGTCAAACACTAATGTCGTTTTGTAATTTTAAAACTACGCGCTAATAGTACTAATCTTTTATTCATAATATCACAATTTTGCGCTTAAAGTACCTATACTTAGTAACTACCGCTGCAGACTGCAATAAACTAGAATACAGTGTCTGTCGGACTACCGCAACAACTCAAGAGGGGATAATCTTAGAAAATCTGTACTATATTTGAATTTAGAATCATCCATCTAGGCTGTAAAATGGGTTCTAAGTACGTTAAGTATTAGAGCATTTTGTGAACGGTACAAATTAATCCAATGCACACATTCACACATGGTGTTTGAAGCTAACCGTGCGGCATAATCCTATCCGGGCTTTCAAACAATATTCACCCATTCGATCGTTAAATTCGCCCACAACGGACGAGTATTTACTATCCTCTATATGTTAATGCCTTTGGAACGTTGACGGATAAGAATAGTTTAGTAAATTATTGTTTTAGATTTACAACCTTAGGAAATTGTTTATGCAATTAAGATCACATCTCTGAGTATCGCACTAAGTGGTAGTGACTGCCAATTCGCCGTAGCAGAAATCTTAGAATCCTTTATATCTTTTATTCAGTTTTAAGCGAGCCTGCGACACTTAAGGACAAGTTCGCCTTTCTCTCATCTTTTCACGACAAATTGTCCTTTCTCATAATTTAAGTTTCGTTTCGAATTCATTTGTAGTTGTTGCTACAAATTTGTAGAATAATCTACGAGGGGCGTTCAAAATATTCTCGGTATGTGGATAAAAACAAACAAGTACGAAAAGTTTGATATTTTTATTTTTCAATATACTCCCCCCCTATGTTCATACACTTATAAGATCGATCAATTATTTTTTTTAATCCCTCATAAAAATATTTTTTATCTTTGGTGTAAAAATGCTCCTCCACGGCCGTCTTCAACGCTTCATCGTCAGAAAATTTATTTCCACGCAGATCCTTTTTAAGATTGGGAAACAAAAAGAAGTCGCTTGGGGCTAAGTCCGGACTATAGGGTGGATGAGTAACAGTTTCAAACCCACATTCAACAATAGCTGCCTTGGCAATATGAGCAGTATGGACAGGGGCGTTGTCATGCAGAAGCAGAACACCTTTGGTTAACTTTCCTCGCCTCTTTTCTTTGATCGCATCTCTTAATTGACGTATAACGTTAGCGTAGTACTGCCCTGTGATATTTACACCTTTTTCTTTATAATCGATAAGCAAAACTCCTTCACAATCCCAAAATATTGTGGCCATGACCTTGCCAGCTGACGGGATTACCTTGAACTTCTTGGGATGAGCTGAACCCTTAATGTGCCACTGCATGGACTCCTGTTTGCTCTCTGGGTCATAATGATGAACCCAGGTTTCATCTCCAGTAACTATTTTTTGCAGCACCTCATCGGGATTTTCACCACACAGGTCGATAAAATCTGAACAGCAAGCCACACGCATATCCTTTTGAAGAAGCGTCAGCATTCGCGGAACCCATCTTGCACTTACTTTTGACATATTAAGATGGTCATGTATAATGTCATGTACGGTACCAATAGAGAGATTGGTTACTTGAGCTATAGATTTTACCTTCACTCGGCCGTCTTCCAATATAAGTTTTTCCACTTTATCGATATTTTCTTGTGAGGTAGCCACTACAGGCCGGCCAGGTCTCTTCAATACTCTCCCTTCCACGCTTAAATTCGCTTGACCATTTTTGAATAGTAGATAAAGAAGGAGCAGACTCACGGTAAACACAATCCATTTCCTCTTTTATGGTTTTTTGATTTTTACCCTGTTTTGTCAAGAATTTTATGACGGATCGGTGCTCTAATTTCGTTAAAATTGTTAATTCGCTCATGGTGTTCATGTTTGTTCGGCAATTGCAGAAAAACAAAAGAACATCTCGGTTCCAATTTTACTTTTTTTTAATGTCAATGGATGAATCTTAGCGGCCAGTAACAAATATATATATAAAAGAGGTTGTAACGTATCAATACCGAGAATATTTTGAACGCCCCTCGTAGAACAAACAAGCATTTACTAAAATAAAACTAGATTAGCGTCTTAAATTATTGTTTATTCTCATTTCATACCTTGACGGTTGAAAATATATTATTGTGTATGTACCTAGTATTAGCCGTGTACAAATAATGATGTACATTATCATCACAGCCTTACAGAACACACTGTTGCAGATGGTCCTTCCAGTTTTTTTTTTTTGTATTTGGCCTACACTCGCCACGCTGACCAGACGGGTTAGCAAGGTGACATTTTGTCAACGATTCTACAAGGTGGTATTAGTGGAACTGGGACCGACGGCTTAACGTGCTCTCCAAGGCAAGGGAACGGTGGTGTTGTATATCTATGACAAATAGATGTAAGAAAAGTCTATTTGTCATCGGTCCATGATAGGGATCGACCGACCTTCTTAGGATTTTATGGAAAGCGTTCTTACAACCGAGGTACCACCGCTGGTAAATAGGATACACCTAAGTTTAACCAACTGCTACCCGCAAAAACTAAATGTATATATAATATTTTAAATTATAATATTTGTTGGTAATTACTTTTTGGTATACATTGTTATTATTATTTGTCCACTTCACATTGCCGTGGCATAACAAATCAACAAGACTCAGACTCATGACAGTATGCCAAGTTTCCTAGATGATTAAAAGACTTCATGTTCTAGATACGAAACATAGGTTGGGTTAAGTGGTGTTGGGAATATTCGCCTCACCGGCCGAATACGAAAAGACCGAATCAGTAACAGAGTATTTCTCTAAATTATGTATCCCTCAGTATGGGTTTTGTTATTAATGCGAGGAAAATATTTCTCGTCCTATATCTTAAATGGGTTATTCGTGACCAGAATTTGTGCCTATTTAGTTGAGTTTTGACGGATTATATCATAAATATGATATGTGTTTTAAAATTATGTTATTCTGCTTTTAGCAGCTACGGTATACAATTTCTCTATTTTTATATATGTACATCATCATCAGCCTGTGTTTGTCTACTGCTGGATAAGGGCCTTATTATCCCCCACCTTCTTTAGGTCATCTGCACATGCGATGAGGGGTCGTCCCACTCTGCTTAGCCCCGTACGTGGTCTCCACTCTAGAACCCGTTTGCCGTTTGTCGGTTCTGCGGCAGATGTGTCCGGCCCACTGCCACTCTAGATTGCTAATTTTGAAAGCTATGTTAGTAACTATGTAACTATGTTAAGATAAAAAAGCATGGACAATTTGAGAATTATCTGTTGATAATATACAGTTTTATGATTTAGGTATATATATACATATATATTGTATATGACATTTTATTTATATTATTATTATTTATGTTTGTTTTAGTATATAGTATGACAACGCCAATTTACAGCTGCAATATTATATTAATAAATAAAATTCTTTGACATTGTTATTATTATTATTTTAATATTTTTTATTTTGTTTTAAATAATATTATAACTATGCCATTAGAGTTTAGACAGTAGCGTTTTGATTTATATGTATTTTGTAAATACATTAGTATTGAGTTGTTCAGTTTATATCATGTTTAATTTTTGTATAGCTTCATATAATTGTATAAACTTCTAAATGTATCTGACGTGTAAAAGTGCTTGTAATATTGCCAATTTACTGAATAAATGAATTTGAATTTGGTTTGAAATATCAACGTTTCGAATTTTATTCATCAAAGAAATACCAAGCATAGCTCTATCCAGGTATTAGCGATCCACTCGTAGGTAGGTAAAACCTCCTATCCTATGACATGTTCGATTTGGCGCTGTAAGCGTTTTGAATTACTGAATTTCACTTTAAAAGGCGTAGGAGTAGCATTAAAGCGAAATTCATTAAAACAATCATTTAGAGCGCCAAGTTAAACACGGGAATAGAACTATATCAATATTGGTTCAATGAAAAACTTAGACCCAGTAGGTGTATATAGCAGCCGACATGCTTGGAGTTCAATACGTAAAGACAGCGTAGTACGACCGTAAAGGGATCTTTACAACTACACAACCATTGACTTGTATGTAAGGTCCGGCACATTTATATTAAATCGCTTTTTACCCGACTGCGCGACACATAGAAGGGTTATGTGTTAACCATCTTATGTATGTATGTTTCCTTTATGGCACACTGGAGTCAAAACGCGTGACCCGATTTTGGTGATTATTACGTCAATCGATTCGTCTTAATCATGTGAGTGTCACTGTATATATGACATTAATTAAATTTTAGTAAGACGATAATCAGAAGAAATATTGTGGAATATAAAAAAATAAAATTCGGCGAACTATATTAAGTGGGAATACCCCGAATAGGTATTTGAAAATCAAGTTGAAGTTACTCTTGTTTTTTTTTCATTTCGAGTGGCCGACCATTTAGAATCTATACCGATTTAAAGTTTAATACCTACCTATAATAAAGATGTAGTTTATATTTTACATTATAGGTAGAGTAGATTAATTCATAAATATTTAATATTCTATTTTTTATAGGTAGATTGCCATGAGGTTTATTCGTTTGTACTTTTTAATTAAAGTTATTATTTAAACAGTCTGGTTTTTTTGCGTTTTTATACTTTCATCCTCACAAAAAAAAAGCTTGCTATTGATGACGGTACATCACTATCACGCCATCTCTGTAACGTCGCAACATATTACACAAGAGTGCAGTTTATTTGTATATTGTTTAAAATTATATTTGTTAAGGAAAAAGAATATGAGTCAAAAATTTAATAATTAGATTTTTGCACCTATTGGTTCAAAACATTCATATGCGTCAATGGAATAAGGAGATGAGTCTATAAACTGTACTGTTTATTTTTACACCCCTAAGTACATAAAGGGGCTAGTCGTAACATGAAAATGTATAAAAAAGTAAAAAGAGTTTAATCGAGTTATCTCAGCATCGTGCTTTTACCGCCAATAATTCAGTTATGCATAGTGAGATGAGTCGACTCGTATCTAAAGTATGCGACTAATGAAATTAAACCTTACGTAAATTACAAATTTCTAATTAAAAAAATGAGTTGCTTTCTTAATTTGCCTCTAGTGAAAAGTTCAAGTTATGTACTTATTTCGTTTTTCCTTGACACCACATATATTATACCAAAACTGTTGCTGCGACTTTTAATTATCCTTAAATGCCCTGTCGCTAAATGTAAGGCAATGTATCTTTACAACCACGACATTTTCTCCTTCCATTTACTGATTGCATTGTACTACATGCTAAGCCATGTTTAGTAACCTCTTTAGTTCCTTACTAGCGTATTTGTGTTCTCGATATTAGATTATTTCTAAACTACTAGGTAAAAGAACAAAGAGCTAGTCGCTAAGTCGTCTATATATATAGAATAAATAAATAAATAAAAAATAAAAATAAATATCGTATTAGTCTAAGAATCAGTATTCAAGTAAAGAGTGTACAGTAATTTTTATAAGTCCCTATCTTGACTTTTACTGACTTTAATCTATAGGTAGTCATTATTAATATTAAGGTATTTATAATAATAATAATAATTAGTTGAAGTTTTATTTTTTATTTTATTTTATTTATTCGAAGAGAAAGGACAGAGACAGGCAACATAAGAACATAAAAGATAGCAACAGAGTAGAAGCAATTAAAATTATACCCGCCACCAGAATATTTCTCACTGTGCACAATAGTGCACCCTTTGTGCGATACAAAATTCAGAAAATATCACCTTGGCCAGGTATAAAGAAAACAACTGCATTGTGTTTGAATGCATTAAAACTGTTAGGCGAACTCCGAAGCAAACTGCCCACACTTTGCGATCTAAACCGTAAGTAGCAGCTTCTTGATTTTGGCTACCTATTCGATGTCGCAGAAATCTCAGAGTTCTTTGTATGCTTTTTTCAGTTTTAAACGAGCCTGCGACATACGATACCTCAAGGACGGTTTTGCCAATCTCTCATCTTTCCATGATAAAATTTTTCGCTCCTCTCACAACTCACTTCTTTCAGTCCCCTCTCATCATTCCGGATTTGTTTCAAATTCTTTTGTCGTTGTCGCCACAAATTTATGGAATGATCTTCCTGTAAACATAAGACAAGCAACTACCAGATCTTCGTTTAAAAAACTCGTATATCTACACTATCTGAAAAGCTCCTCACAATATTAGTAAGTGTATATATGTATGTATATTATTATGTATGTATTAGTATTTAGTATATTGATATTATAGTATATATAATATGTAAATTTAATTTTTCTTCCTAATTTTTTTATATTTCTTTCATTGCACCTATAATAGTTCAAATTTTTCCCCAAGGTTTGGCTGTCAGAAAATGTCTACGGGCATTAAGTCCGCCTTTGTACTTCGTGCAATAAAGTTTTAAATAAAAATAAATAAATAGTTTAATACCATAAGTTAAAAAATAGTTATAATTAGGTTATAGGTTACATTTATATTACATGCAAACATTACTTAAACAATATTCCAACTTATAAATTACTTTTTGTACATTAACAAGGTTTCCATTCCACTGGGTTATCCGGTAATGCGGGATCTGAAAACAGAACACTAGCTGTCCAAGCGTACTATTTTAAATAATATGCATTTTTTAACTGTATTGGACATAATAAAACATTAAAATAAAGTAGCTGTTAATTTAAATCAAGTAAAGCAATAATATATATAATAAAACATATTTAATATATGATAAATATTATGTATAAACTAATAAATAAGTAAGTAATATAATATATACTTAAGTAAATAGAAGTACTTTTTTATGGTGTTGAGTAAACGAATTAACAAATGTGTTATAGTATTATTTACACCCACTATAATATGCATTATTATAATAATATACCTAAATTAACTATAGTGTAATATATAATAATTGTTTGTATGTGTGTAACTACACTGGAACAATTCAATATATTTTTGGTTTCTACGTAATTTATGTATTATGATATTATTTATTGTTACTATAAATATAATTATTTTATTTTTGTATGATTATTTTTTTATTAGTTGTAAACTTTCTATACTATATAATATACAATATAATATAATAATTATTATCCCTATTAAAGTATTGCCAATGGCAGGTTGGTTTTACGAGAGACATATTTAAGTTAACAGCGAAAAATATTGGTGTCCTAGCCAGTCGTTATTGATATTATTATTATTAGCAAATAAATTACAGCGTCACATCAGATATCGTAATCTATCCCCGCCCACTGGGATGCGAAGTTGTATGCCGAATTAGCCGAGTGCTCGCCATAATTCATTAGAGTTTACCCATCCGATCTTGATACTGAGGCCTTGATAACTGGAGTTTAATTGAGTTCTGAAATACACAGTTTAGCTCTTCAATATAAAAACCTAGTAATTACAAATAAGGAATTTATTTAAGAGTAAAATGTTCAATAGAAGTAGGTATTCTCTTTACAACGATGGTGATGTGGGTTGTCGATGGTCTGGTGTAATTTTTTGTACAATTTATTAACGATTCCACAACTTGATTTTAGTGGTTTTAGGTCCGACAGATTAACGTGTTCCTTAAAGCACTAGAACGGTGGTGTTATAAATTTATGATTTAGATTGGAGATCATAATTCTAAACACTCGGCCAACATAGGAGTAATATATTTATTCAATATAACCCGCATTTTTTACAATGTTAGCTACTATGTTTTTATACTGGACCGCCAAGTTTATACAAGTATCAACATTGTGACACCAATGTGTAGATCCTAGTGTTATAATCACGTTATTAAATTAATTTGGTAAACTTTGAATTAATTTAGACAGGAATGTGCGACTGGGCGTGCGAGAAACTAACCTGCTTAGAATGTTACTATTTGTAATTCAATCATAACTATCATAATATATTATGTATTAATATTAATAATAGGTATAATAAGATAAATAATAATAATTATAACAAGAAAAAGTCCACAAGTAAGTTTCCCTATCTCTATTGAAAGTTACAATATGTCTCGGAGACCAGTTAATACTTTACAGTCTAAAGGTACCGTATCAATAAGTACGGGTAGTTATGGGACATGATGAAGATAGCCGCATATAGTTAATAATAGTAACATCAAGCAAAGATAGATGGCGCTAATAACAGTAATTTGCGTCAGGCGAAAGCATTATCAGTAACGTTACGTTGTAATCCATTTTTTTTGTGAATAATATTTGAGTTTTATTTATTGATTATAATATATAACTATATTAATAAAATATTTAATAATATTAAATAAAAAATAAAAAAAAACTATTAAAAAAAAAATGTCCTCAGAGATAGTCCCAAGAAGACTGGCTACATTTTCCCTCTGTATAGCGAAGCTAACACGTTGGCAGAAATAATTTCGAGCCTTCCTGTCTCCAGATTTCTTTCGTCATGTATGTAGTTAGAAGGCTTGTGTTTTGTTAGTTTTAGTGTAAAATTTGTTGCTTATTTATTTAAAAACTCTTTATTGCATTAAAAACTTAAAAATAACTAACCTTTGGGAATGTGATAGATGATTGCGGGATGCATTTTCATAAATACACAATTACATACAATTCATAATAATGGTTTACAGTATATAGTTTACTACAGTTTAGTATATAGTACTGTTTACAATAGTTTACATACAATAAAAATAGTATAATATATGTAGGTACTAAGAGTTAATTAAAGTTAATAAATTGTATAAAAAATTACACCAGACCATCGACAACTAGTGTTGCCCAATCTTGGTCTTGGTCTTGCTTTTTTGCAAGACCAAGACCAAGTACCCGACTACTGATATGGTTGCAAAACCAATGTTGTTCGTTGATAAAGTGAGCGATAAGGAAAATATTAAATATATTATAATAGACGGCGCCCGTCTGATAACCAAAGGAAGTTTGTTCCACTCTCGAGCAGCGGAAACTGTAAAAGAATCTGAATATTTACTGGAAGAATAGGTAGGTATTTTAAGCTGATTGTAATATTGATGGTGAGTTTTAAAAAAGTAATACTGCTTGGTGTAAGAAAAACTGTTTGTTTACCGAATAATAAATAAATAAATGTCTGTAATGTATCAAGACTTGTGAGTTAAAGTAAGGTCAGAGTTAAACGCATTCAGCTTGTCAGTGTTAAGCTACGTCACACACAGCTGCAGTTGACGCCAGAGCAGCTGCATTTGGGATTGACGTGCAGTTTCATATTAATTAGTTTACTCTGCGCTAGAATAATTAAGAAATTGCCACTAATATATGGGCTCTTGTGAGAAATGAACAGTCAAGTCAGTTTATAAATTAAGTTCTTTATTCCATTTAAATCATATGATCACATCTCTGAGTATCGAACGCAGTTAAAGTGGCTACCAACGCGCTGTCGCAGGAATCTCAGAAACTTTTTTCTATTCTTAACGAGCCTGCGACACCGAAATACCTTAAGAACAAATTTGCCTATCTTTTCTCATTTCACGATAAGTCTCTTTGCTCCTCACACAACTCTGTTCTGTCTATTCCATCGCACCACTCTGGGTTCATGAACGATTCTTTTGCTGTTGTTGCCGCAAACCTGTGGAACAAGCTGCCGGTAAATATACGACAAGCATTCAACCGAAGCATTTTCAAAAAAATGGTATATTCATATTATTTAAATAGCTAATAACAACGCATTTTGTTTATTTATTATATTATTATATGTAGTGTTGTATTAATGTTATGTAATGTATGTACCTAATGTATTAATAAAACGTTATGTGTATGTATTATTAGTATTTATTATTGTAGTTTAGATAATATTGCATATTTATTACGTAATCATATTTCTCTAATTATAAATAAATATATAAATATAGAGAATGTCTAGCGACATTAAGTCCGCCCCTTGTATATATTGTGCAATAAAGTTTTAATAAATAAATGAGTTTAAACTTGAGAAGGTTTGCTAACCTCACGCTCGCACAAAACAATATTTTTTTCTAGTAGTTTTTTTCAGAATTTTTCACTTTACAAAAGGTGTCTTTAATAAAAGTAATAAATGCTTAAATGTGATCAGCTAAGCTCGCGCAAACGATAAAACTAAGTATAATCTTTAACTGTATAAAAAGGGCCATACATAAAAAAACTAACAAGATATTGTGGCTGTTCGTATAGCAAATGGACTTTTAATGTAACATCCCAGGCTTTGATGTATTGAATATATTTCAAACAGTTTGGGTCAAAAGTCGATAAATAACGAACGACCTTTCTAATAATAACTATTGAAATAGTATTGTATTTAATACTTATTATTCGAAAAAAGATAAATAAAAAAATATATATATAAATAAAAATATTGACTCATTCCTCGTGCTCTGTTTAATGTCGTTTTTTAAACGAATACGAAGGGATTTGCATCGCGCTCGTGGACGCGTTGATTTACAGACGTTTTGCCTTCTAGCTTTTATACTGACTTCGGCTATAATAATCGCTGCAGCAGCAGCGGTTGCTGCAATAGCCAACTCGTCCATACCCGCCACGAGCCGCGTGCACACTGCGGAAAGCTATGTTCGAGGAGAGTGGTAGTTATTCTTGTTGTAGATGTTCAATGGGCCTGGGTTGGGGATGGGATAATCTCCCGTTTTCCCCGGCAGAATCTCGGCGGCTAACTACCCGCCGGTTATTCAACGGACCTTTGGTGCTGGGCGCTGTTCCTACTACAACACCGCCCTTGTGGCTCACGAATCTAGTCTCCTAGATTTGTCTACTTTAGTTCCTCTCCAAGAGCGCCTCCCTAGGTAGTGGCCTCCCCTCCGGGGGCCGTGCGTAAGTAGGAGCGATATTCTGAAGATGCTTGTAGGATCTGTTATTAGACCGGTAAAACATACGTTTAGCTAGGCCGACAACAAATGCCTCGATAGTAGGCATCTCCAGATCTCTCGCGATTACAGAATTTCGCACGAACCAATGCGCTCTGGATACCACCCTGAGCGATATGTTCTGCTGACTCTGGATCTTGTCCCTGTTGGTTTTGGCCAGAAGGTGATGCCAAGCTGGCGCAGCATAAGTAAGTCGGGAACGGATGAACATCTTGTAGATCCGCACCTTCAACCTGAGCGGCAAACTGGAGTTCATTACAGGACGAGTTCATTACATGGCTCGAGCCGCCTTCGTTTGATCAACGGCATGGCAGGCCATCTCACCCATTGTTAACGTCATGTTGATGATGCAGCCCAACTAATTAAGGTAAGCATATTATGCTGGGCAAAGTCCTGCTTAACTGCAGTTTTTATAGGTCATTATGCTAATAGTAAAAATTCGAACAGTAAATATAATTGTGAATCTCATAAATATTTTTTCATATTTTACCGAATTGAGTATCGAAAGAAGCCCGTTTCGTTGGAAGTTGATGTCGTTCGGAGAAGGCTTATTGAATTATAAAGAAAATAATATTGAAGTGCCCTTTACAGAGTAAAAAATATAGCGGCACGAGTTATGATTGCTGGTTATTTTGTTATATTAAAATTCCTTGGTGATATTAATTAAATTAAAATTAAATATATTTTATTTCAGGCATCTAGAAACCCATAATTAATTTGTAACAATAATTCTAATTCTATTTTACTCTAAACTATAATCTAAATAAATTTATAATTAACAAGGTCAAACGACCTTATGTCAAAAATAGCTTTAATTATGTCGTTATCCGATTGTCTCAGTCGGTCCACAAAAACGGGATGCCGCTTGCGGACTATGGCAAATAATTGTGCAATAAATATATTTTTACTTCACTTTATTTTAAAGATTGACGAACCAGGTATATAATGCGAAAGTTGTGGATAAAAGGTGCCCTGGCAGACCAAGACTCATTACGATCACGATCACGATCAAATAAATAAAACACTGGCTGTAGGAGCATTAATAAGCCTTCGCAACAAAAAGTCTTTCGTGATCGTGTCAAGTGGTGCTCAATTGTCACTGCCTACCCTGCAAGGGATCTGGCGTGAAGATATGTATGTATGTACTTCACTTTATTATTTTATTTATCATGCATTAACATCTTACAAATTACACATTCTATTTTAACTGGTGTATAAAATATCGCAATTAACTCGCAACAAATAAGAGGCTGTTTTAGACGCTTCTGTGGGTTAATGATTACATGTTATCATAACATTTGCATATTAGCTATATGTCGGGGCATCGAAGTAATTGGTTCTGTGGAATTGTTTGATAACTGGAAGCGGATGCACTGATCAAGTCTTTTCGCTCCCCAATATCACAGAGAAGTTTTTGGCCTTAAACCAGAGGGTTTTCTGTGCTTTTGTGGATTTGGAGAAGGCTTTTGATACAGTTGTAAGAAAGAAGCTTTGGGACATTTTGCCGGAGTATGGAGTTGATGACAAACTGCTACAAGCTATACAGTTCCTGTACAAGGACTGTAAAGCTTGTGTGCGGGTGGAGGGAGATATGTCTCCTTGCTTTGAATCCCAAATGGGCTTCAAACAGGGCTGTGTGCTTTCCGCCATATTATTTACCCTATATCTCGACAAATGCCTAAAAAGAGTGAGAGAGAATAACTGTGGGATAAAGATGAGTGATTTAGTGGTGAACTGCCTGCTTTATGCAGATGATGCTGTTCTCATGGCATCGTCCGAACAACAACTGCAATCACTAGTCACAGAAATGAAAGAGGGATTTAACTGCCATTACGTCCTTTAATGAACTACAGTTTTCCGCTCAGGTTTAAGATGCGGATCTACAAGATATTTATCCGTTCCCGACTTATGCTGCGCCAGCTTGGCATCACCTTCTGGCCAAAACCAATAGGGATAAGATCCAGACTCAGCAGAACATATCGCTCAGGGTGGTATCCAGAGCGCCGTGGTTCGTGCGAAATTCTGTAATTGCGAGAGATCTGGAGATGCCTACTATCGAGGCATTTGTTGTCGGCCTAGCTAAACGTATGTTTTACCGGAGTGACAACGGATCCTACAAGCATCTTCAGGATATCGCTCCTACTTTCACACGGCCCCCGGAGGGGAGGTCACTACGTAGGGAGGCGCTCTTGGAGAAGAACTAAAGTAGACAAATCTACGAGACTAGATTCGTGAGCCACAAGGGCGGTGTTGTAGTAGGAACAGCGCCCAGCACCAAAGGTGCGTTGAATCACCGGAGGGTAGTTAGCCGCCTTGATTCTGCCGGGGAAAACGGGATATTATCCCATCCCCAACCCAGGCCCATTGAACGTCCAAGCCTGGATGACTCCGCTCTCTGTCTGTAGTATATGTAATAATATGTAAAGGTATATGTGGTAACTCACTTATATATGCGTATATGTATGTATTTTATATTTAGTTATATATTTATTTGTTTATGTAGGACATTTATTTATGTATAAGTACTATATGTTTGTCTTTTGCTTATAACATATCTCAGTCACAAATGTTAGTTGGTAGAAAATGCATTTACGGCACTAAGCTCGCCTACGTATCTGCACTTGTTTTGGTTTTGTACAATAAAGAATTTATTATTATTATTATGTTTATATTATAATCTAGAATAAAAATAAAGAACTATTTATTTTATTTTAATTATTCGGTAATAATCGCGCGATCGTCGACTTTTCGCTACCTACTTGAATAGGCTCTGTATGAGTGGCGATATTTTTAGGAAAACTACTCTGTACCGTAACTTCAGATTTTATTATTGAATAAAAAAATAAAAAAATACGTAGATCTTTATTTTTATTATAGATTGTAATATAAAAATATTTGCTGTTTAATAAATTACACGCAGTATAAAAGATTTCTAGGATAGAATGTCTAGCGGCATTATAAGCCTTTATCTTTGTGCAATAAATATTTAAATAAATAATGCATAAACCCGTCAGCCCAGCATTTCGATCACAAGACCAATCGGAAACCATGGAATTAAATCTAAGTGTATTAGGTTGTATTTTATAACTATTGATCACTGTAATAATATGTTTTTAGGCCTAATATTGTTTTCTACTCCTAAAATAAATAAATGAATGGATTCGGGGGTAAAATCCATGGATTCCAAAGGACTTATAACCTCCCCTAATGACGATTTCAATTTATTTAATATCAATATCGATAATCTGTTCAAGAAGAGTGAATAGAAATCCTAATTCATCCCTTCGATTAGATCCTTTTTAAAATAGTTTGGCTAGAAGCTCTGTTTTTATTAACATCGTTATATAGGCTCATTAGATTACTTCAGTAAGTAATGTTTCAAGCGCTGTTATTTTTATTTCAATATCACCAGCTGTCCTATTCTGTTACTTAGACGCAAACGTTAGTGGATTTCGTTATTTACGTCGAGATTGCGTCATAATTACAAAATATTGTTCGTTTCTCAACTCTATAAGCGCTCGGCCTTGACAGCGGCCGTGCAAGTATCAACTTTAATAGCCTGATGATATAACGGAATCCGTTAACTATATATATATATATATAATATTATTGTTGTTCCCGTTGAAAGTATGTGCCATTTGTAACGATGTCAAATGTCAATTTATACTTTTGAGGAGAACTAATATTTTAAGCTAACCTTTTTCTAGCTAGCCCATTCTGTTACTTAGTCGCAAACGTTATATAATGGAATCCGTTAACTATATATATATACTATAATGGCACATACTTTCAACGAGAACAACAATAATATTGTGGTAATTTTCCAAGTCTGCCGGGACGGGGAAGTATTCACCGTTCGTGCCAAAAATCCTGTAGAGTGTATCCACAGTTGCTAACATTCATGGATCTTGCGCGCCACTTTCCATCACGTGGGTGCAAGGTCAAATGTCGTCCTAGTATAAAAAAAACAAATGACCCATTTTTCTTGACCAAGGACCGAACATGGATATTTGTACATCTAAATCTACCAAACTTTAAAAGGCTAGACCGAGAAGGCAGTTGTTAAATTGATTTTAGTTATAACACAATAGTTATTTATTATTGCCAAATTTAGATAATGTAATACAGGTTCACGTGAGGTCACATGTAGTGCTAAAGTTATGACGTCATTAGCCTATGCCCACGGGCTTTCTTGTGCTAGAAGTGCCGGCTCTCTTGTCACTACTACAATCCTAGAATCCTCTGGGATTGCGCAAAGCGACAAGAGACGTGGAAACTTGGCAGGTCTCTGGTGTGGAATGCGACGTGTGTAGATACATAAGCTTCATCTCCCATCCAGGTGCCGTTTGGGGTCGAGACGATAGGACCATGGGGACCCTCAGACAAGCGCCTGGCCAAGGAATTATCAAAGCGGCTGACGGAAAGTTTTGGAGACAGGTAGGCTGGCAATTATTTCTGTTATTGTATTAGCCTCGCTCTACAGAGGTTGCCAGTCTCCTTGGAACTATCTCAGATGGGACGTCTCTAGAGAACATTTTTCTATATTAAGTTTAGTTTTTATTAAATAAATTTAATTTATTTTTATTATTTTAGTAGTTTTAAATTAAAAGGGAAACTGGAGAAGTTCAAATATATAAATAACATATAAACATATGCAACACGTTTTTACTGAAAAATCTAAAAATGTAAGTACTTATACCAGATTAAAAAATAAAAAAATAAAACAGAATAACATCATCATTTTTTTATGAATTTTCATTTTCCAGGTCCAATTGGAACTATGCCTGAAGTACGCCTCTTAATTCAGGGCCCTGAAATTTTATACTCATCTCTAAGCGCGGAACCAACATAAACCTTATCTTTATGGTAAGACGCCCTTGCCAGCTCGTTTACAGCGATGCCACAGAATTTAAATATTTTACATCTTAGCTATGAATTGTGTTAAAATATACACAAAACACTTCGCCATACTTTGTTGGCGGCAACATTTAACTAGCTGTTTAACCCGGCTACGCCTGTGAAGTAGGTATAGTGGTTGGCAAAAACAAAATATAAATACAAATTATTTATTGACCAAAAATTACATGAAGTACAGTATGTGTAAAGTATTGTTTATATCTGCTAGGTGGTGTATAATTGAGCCAAGTACATAGTTAATATTTAATATAAAGATTGCTTTTTTAGCTCCATGAGAAGTTTCGACGGTTATTGTCCATGGTTTGACAGTTGAGAATGTCAAATTGTGTTGAAATTTATGTTCAGTTAGGTTTAGCAATTCTTCATGAATAGTTTAACGCCAGAACAAGGCTTCCAACCTATGCAAATTTACTTTACAAAAAAAAACTGTTCTCGAATGTCATAGAGTACTTCGTTTATTTTACGGTCAACATAATCGGCCTAGTGAGCAAGCAAGTAATTTTACTCATCTCCATTCAAAACCATCAATAAGACAAATAAATGTGCGTGCCGAAATATTCCTGCTGTAGCGCGAAGTCTTGAAGAGACGCCGGAATGTCGATTCGTCGCAAAGTAGTGTAAAATTAGACTCTACGAATGGACTATATATATTGTAAAGTATCATCACGACCGTTTCCATTTTGGGGTGGTCAGAAACCACGCTTATAAATAAGCGGATCCACATTTAGCCAACTTCACTATAGGCCAATCATGACAAGTGGCAAGCTCGTCGATGTCTCTAGCGTACCAAACTCGAGAAATATCACAAAAAAACATAGCAGAAGAAAATATGAAAGGTTAAATAAGTTCTCGGGATATTTCTTTGTCTCTCCATTTGTGATAGCAATCACAGTTAGCAGTAAATTGATCCCAAACCATAGACAATAATATATTACTGTTTTTCTGGACAAACATGCAGCATCACACGCCTTGGATTCTTGCTTCGCCGCTGCACCTTTATTTTTTCATTTATATAGTTCACACAGCAGTTCATATATTAACACAGTCATAACATAGTATAATTATAATTTATCTAATATATGTATGTACCAATTAGGTGTCACAGCATTCACTAATAAAAAATAGAAGAAATTCAAAACTTATTACTTTTAGAAACTAAACTAAAATTAACAAAACATATATAATATAACAATTATGACTTCTAAAATTATATATATTATATAATAAAATGTTCTCGCACATTTCAAAAAATTTCATAGCATTCCGAGTCGGGTTAGGTTTAGAACAAGTACTTTAAAAATAAATAAACACATTTAACGAATACATAGGCGATTATACGTTGCTAATTAAAAATAATTAATAAGAGAACGTGTACTACTACAACCACCATCGTCCGATGACGCCGGAAAACGGCCGAGTCCTAACTTGTTGGAATTATTCTCCAGTCTGTCAGAAGTAGTAAATAAGTTATGTTATTATTATTATTATGGCTAGATGCAATATATCATTATTTATTGTGTACTTATTTTGTGTGTAGTTTTAAGTAGCTTGTTCGCATAATTTTTTTTCAATGTTGTGTGCACTGCTCCAGAATTACAGTCTGGTTCTATAATTGTATTCATATTATTTTAAATTGTCAATGGTTGTAATTTGCAAACAAATCATAATAAATAAAAATAAATAAATATCTATTGATTAAGTTACATGATTTTAAAATATAGTTACATTGTTACCTACTACTTAATTATTGATGTACCTAATTTTTTTTTTTTTAAGAGGCTTGTACGTGTATATATAATTGTGTATATGTCTATGTCCCGAGCCGTATTATTTTCGTTTCACATTTATCTCCTTTCTAAAGAGTTTTTCACAAAGGTAATTTAAAGGTCGAGTTGAAAAGTGTAGGATAATATATATCATGTTGATCGGAGTCCAATAGCATTTTCACGACCGTTATCACGCATTTTATTAGAACTGGACTGATATTACTAGAACCGGGAATACACTCAAATAAAACTACATACATACGTTCTATGAATATACATAAATATAATATACCTACTATATGATGACTATAATGAGAGAAATAAATATAGCAGAGAGTGTATTAGGCTTATGGTGAATTTAAATAGTGCGCATAGACCAGTTTCTTAAATAGTGTTCTATTTGGAGCTTGACGGATGTCCACCGGTAACTGGTTCCAGAGATGTACAGCCACAACCGCAAACGACTTGAAAACGAATGCGGTGTGATGTATGGAAGAGCATGGAGTTGGAAGAAGAACGTAAAGTTCTGTCATGAGTGGCACCAAGGAAATTAAATTTCTCTTTTATATATTCTGGTGTATTAGGCTCATTTAATACTGAGTACAACATACAGAGAATCCTACGATTCCTGCCCTCGCAGGAACCGTATAGACAACCACTTTAGTTTGTCACGGAATGGCGAAATGTAATCGTACTTTTTTAGACCTGATTACATACATATTTGTTATTAACATAACCTCGGAGAATACAAAGCAGAATACAGATATTTGCACCATGCTTTAATGCCGCGGCATGCTGTTATTGTTACTAAACAACAATTTAAAATTGTCGTGTAGCGTATTAGAAACATGTAAAAATCAACTCATGTTTTTAGTAAGACGATATAATGTTGTGCTGTCATCAAGTTGCGACAGTCCTAGACCTGCACTCTTGGAGAAGGGACTTCTAGAAAATTCTGGAAAATTCACGATACATAAAAGTAAAAAAAAAAGTAAAAGTATCATCACGACCATTTCCCTTTCGGGGTGGTCAGAAACCACGCTTATAAATAAGCGGATTCACATTTAGCCAAATTTACTATAAGCCAATCATGACAAGTGGCAAGCTCGTCGATGTCTCCAGCGTACCAAACTCGAGATATATCACAAATAAATTAAATAATATGTAAATAAATACATTTACTTTAATAAATATTTTTGTGTTCCGACCAGGAATCGAACCTGGTACCTCCGAGTCTAAATCCACAGACTTAACCGCTAGACCAGGGAGGCAGTTGATTCACTATACATATATGGAAAAAACTAATCTTATTTTTTTTAAATTTAGATATAATATATTGGCTGAATCAAATAGATTTTATTTTTGTCACCCGTTATTCGCGTCTTTTTACCGTCTGTTTTGCCTGAATTCTGCAATACTTTGGCCACTTTGGAAGAAGAGGAGACGATAATCTAGAAAAATCTTAATTACGGGCAAGGTAAAAGAGCAAGAGGCAGAATCGCCAAGCGAGGGTTTCAAAAAACATATGAAAATTATTATCTATATTTAATTTGAAAAAGGCATTTGACAGCAACGTTCAAAAGAGACGGTGGCTGGAATTGAATTTATCTGTCTGGTTGTCGGCTAAATTCCGGTTCAATTTCAACAAAGCGCCATTCACATTTAGACATTCATACATACAGACAGACTTTCTTCACATTTATTTTATATTATGTATCATATGGATCATAGATTTTGTATAGCAAAAAAAAAAACATAAATAATAAACTTAAATATATTAAATATATAAAGGGAAATATAAGGGAAATTAGTTCTTATGTTCAAACAAATTTACGCTATCTAAGTACTTTGTTTTTCTTCTCTTGGCGTAGACGAACGTGTTTGACATAGCCCGGTATAATATAATATTAACATATTATGTTTAGTAAGGCCGACACAAACGCCTTAATAGTATCTCCAGATCTCTTGCAATTATAGAATATTGCGCGAACTATGGCGCTCCGAATACTACCCAATGTTCTGCGACTCTTTGTTGGTTTTGGCAAAAAGGTGATGCAAACCTGGCGCAGCATAAGTACATTATCTTTTTGTTGATAGTGTTAAGTTTTAATTAAAAAGAAAAGCATTTGACAACATCGTTTAGAAGAGACGCTAGCGCTGGCTGGAGTTGAATTTATGTGACAGTCTGTCTGGTTGTCGGCTAAATTCCGGTTCTATTTCAACAAAGACCCATTCTCATTTATATAGCATTTTTCGAGCCCTGAAACAAAATGTATACGAACTACCAAAAAGGTATTTTAAAGTGTCTTAATTATGTAAAAATACATGATATTTGAAGAAGACGAATTTCTATGCATTCCATAGAATCATCGTGCGGGTGCCGCCGGGTCCATCGTGTTTAGAGTAAGAGATGAGAAGAATGGTGTCTCGGGCTTGCAATCGGAAATAAGCTGGTTTGAAAAGGCCTCCTTTTTATTTTATTGCACAAAAAACCGATATTTAGAAAAAAAAAACGTATTAAAAAAAATATATTGTCCTAATATTGTCGTGTACCGTAAAAGCTAGTTTTAAAGTGCTGGATATAGGCCTCCCCTAAGTTCAGGTCATCATTTATTTATTTATTAGGTTCGCCAACAGTGACAGCAACAAAACATACATTGATTTTTACTTACAACTAAGACAGAAAACAGATGCTGCACCAATTACAGGCAACCACCACATGCTATTACAGTATCCATTAATTGGGTCTTTGAGTAGCCAAAATAAAAAGAATACAATTACAACAATAACTAAGTAAATCTAAGCAAAAATTACAACACAATACAACATGATGCAACCACAATCAAGCAACACAATTCCAAGGATCAAATTTGGTTAAACAGCAGTTCAGTTTACAGTCCCAGCCAGGATCCGCTGCAGTGACAATAAATTGCACTTAAAACATGAAAATAATTAGCAAATATGTCTAGAATGTCATTCTTATTTTTTCGTGAAAATTTATTGTATTGACGACATGTACGGTTTAGTGATGAGTCATCTGTCCATCTAGCGGGGGGTCGTCCCACTCTAGGCCTTCCCATACGTGGTCTCCACTGTAGAACCCGTCTACTCCATCGTTTATAGGTTCTGCGACATACGTGTCCAGCCCGTTGCCACTTCAGCTTACTAATTTTCGAAGCTATATAGGTAACTTTGGATTTCCAACGGATTTTGATAATTCGAACTTTATCCACTAGAGAAATATCTAGCATAGCTCTCTTCAGAGCCCGCTGAGCGATCTTAATTTTGTAGATCCCACTGTCAGTGTTCACGGTTCTGCTATAAAGCTAGCAAAAATATAACTATTTTGAAATTTAAATGAATAAATCAAAAGTTTGTCTTAAACCAAATCTAATAAATCTTAAATAATTTAAATTCTTGGTGTTATTTTGGGCCTCACTTGTAAAACGCTCCGCCCCTGATATCTTTTCAATTAATTTTCCAATTAAACTCACTCGATAATCTCTTAATCTGATGATGGGATATACATAATTTTATCCGTAAAAAACTAAAAAAAAGTATCATCACGACCGTTCCCCTTCCGGGATGGTCAGAAACCACGCTTATAAATAAGCGCATTCACATTTATTTAGCCCACTTTACTATAGGCCAATCATGACAAGTGGCAAGCTCGTCGATGTCTCCAGCGTACCAAACTCAAGAAATATCACAAATACATTAAAGTCGGTGGATTTAGACTCGGAGGTACCGGGTTCGATTCCTGGTCGGGACACAAAAATATTTATCAATGTATATAAATATATTTAATTCATATTTAATTTCACCATCAAAAGACATGGATTTTAAAGTATTAATTAAATATGAATAGTGAAAGCTATCATTAAATATTAATAACTTTTTTAATTATCTGACTACTGTATGTTTAGGTAAATAACTGACGCAGTTTTTAGTTCAAATAGTACATTTTAGTGGGAATTCAATTTGGGGAAAAAATATTCCCCACTGGAATTCCAGGAGCCATACGTCACCGCTCCAGTCATCAATCTAAAGTTTTTTTCGTGTATTTTGGACCGAGAACAAATTGTCTAAACCTGGCACTGTGCTGCAATAGCTTCAAATTACACATTTACTATAGGTACCTAATTCATTGTAAGACTTATTTTTTATGTTACGTAAAGTATCAACACGACCGTTTCCCTTTCAAGGTGATCAGAAACCACGCTTATAAAGAAGCGGATTCAAATTTAGCCAATTTTACTGTAGGCCAATTATGACAAGTGGCAAGCTCGTCGATGTCTCCAGCGTACCAAACTCGAGAAATATCACAAATAAATTAAATATTAATTAAATGTATTTATAAAGTGTGAATAGAGCAGTTTTTTAAACGACAATTTGTTATGTACATAGGTATACATAAATAAATATTTCCAGACAGGTCAGACAGCGCCATCTAATTTCCGTGGTAAGCTAAGAGGCTTGTGTTACGGAAACTAGATGTTTGATAAACTACATATTATATATTATTATTTTTTGTAAATATATACATATTATACATATTAACACCCAGACCGAGACAAATTATACAATGTACAACTTGCCCCCGGTGGGAATCGAACCCACGACCTCCCGAGTTCACGGCAAAGTTTGTTTACCACTAGACCACGGAGGCGGTACATAGGTATAAATAAACTTAAAAATACTTAAATGTCATTTTTTTAAACTCGTGAAATGTCTATTCTATTCCTTATACATTTTAATATTTTTTTTTGTGAAGTAATAATATGAATTTAAGATATAATTTAAGATTATATATTATTATATATATATATATATTTTATTTTATTTATTTTATTTATATTTTTTTATTATTTAATGTTTTATATATAAATTTATTTATTTCATACAAAATCTTAAAATAAATAAACTATATTACAACAAAATCTAAATTTAACCTAAAATAATAATAATAATACATAGAAAATAAATACTTACAAAAAATAGCTCCTCCAAATCACTGTCTTGTGGCATGGTGCCCAACACACTAGCAGCATTTCCCCTTTGAATTATGATTGACTCACATTATTATATAGATTTAAAATAAGGGTACAGTGGTGCACATTTGTTAATTAGTCTAACAACATAACCCAAGAAATTAAGACTTTTTTTTTCAATTTAAATTTAAAACGAAAATAAAAACAATCTGAGACAGTTTTTATAAAAAGGCCCACATGTCGTGATCAGATAATAATGTTATTCTAATAACTAAACTTAATTACCGTAAAGTTTTACCAACATCCGATCAGTAGTTTTTGCGTGAAAGAGCAACAAACATCCATCCATCTTCACAAACTTGTATTTATAATATTAGTAGGATTATATTTATCAACATAAGGCAGTAGAAATTAAATCATTGCGTATGATATGCGGCGTCACTTTGGCGGACCGCATAATGTAACGACGAAATACGGAAAAGGGTAGGTATAAAAGAAAGCATACAAAAATAAGAAAAGGCATGCTACGATGGTTCGGGCATGTTGAAAGGATGAGCGAAGAAAGATTGATGAACCAGGTATTTAATGCGAAAAGAGGCCGAGGCGCGGTGATGACTCGGTTGTAAGATTTAATTTCTACAAAGGTCGGTTCAAACCCACCCGGCATGTACCAATGAGAAATACACTTTTCTTACGTATATTTGTCATAGATTTACAACACCACTGTTCCCGTGTCTCGGAGAGCATGTTAAGCTGTCGGTCCCGGTTTCACTAATACCAACTTGTGGAATCGTTAATAAATTGTCATAAAAAAATGATATCATATCCTCGCCAAGCCATCTGCCCAGCGTGGCGAGTGTAGGCCAAATTCTCCAGATATATGTTCTGAAAGGCCCATCTCCAGCAGTGGAGGTCTAGGACGCTGTGTTCTATGGGCTAAAAAAAAGAAAAGAGGCCCTGGCAGACCTGAGTATCACTTCGATCAAAAAAATAAAACACTGGCTGAGGGTGCATTAAAAAGTATTTGTAACAAAAGGACATTTATGAAGAGGTTGATGAATGTCGACAAAGCGAAAGAGCTATGTCGTGATCGTGTCAAGAATTCTGGCCTATGTATGATATTTATTATTAAAAGCATAACTTTTTAAAAGAATATAAAACAATCGATTGCTTTCACCAAAACTCTAAATCCCATTTAATTCGGCGTTTTATGGCCTCTTTCGGAGGAACAACATAAAACCTTTTATAAAGAACTCGATAATTGGACATTCCCGTCCATTAAACCGTTTTGTAACTGTCGCTTGTCATAAAAAGGGTCAAGAAAATGGAGGATTTAATTATAAGGATGATGGGCGCTGAAATAAAATATTTCTCCTTTGTCAAATAAACTTCAACGGCTAACAAATTGCTACACATTTTACAAATGCTTTAAAAATAATGTCTGGAGTGACATTATGTTTCTTTTGGCACAATCTTTTTTTTATTTTTTTTATTTTGTTTTCTTCTCCCGATGGATGATGAATGAGGTGATAGGATGCGACTGGATACCCTCCATATTCGGCAGAGCTCTTCTCTGAAGAATATCCCATGCATGCTCAATCGGGTTCAAGTCTGGCGACTGAGCAGGCCAGGGCAGGACATTGATGTTAGCTGCGGCGAGAGTCTGTCTTACAACTCTTGCGGTGTGCGGTCGTGCATTATCATGCATTAACTGAAATAAGGGACCGATATGCACTTGTAGAGGAACGATGACGTCTGATACAACCGTCTCAGCATAAATTTGAGCGTTGAGGTTGCCTCTGATCCAAATCAACTCAGTTCTTCCGCCGATCGAAATACCCGCCCATACCATGATGGTTCCACCACTATAAGGATGAACTTCCTGGCAGGATTTTAATCGCTGTTGGCGTCCAGGGGTTCTCCCATACAACCTAAACCTCTAAAGGGTCTAGCCCATACAGCCAAGTCTGACGTAATATATTTCTTTTTTATGAGTTAATGAGGTCATCATCAAATTCCAGATGCTGCAGTATTTTATGCTTTTCACCTTTCACTCGCGGTATTAAAGCTCATAGACGTCGGGTAAAATATGGGAGTCCACAGAAAACCGCAAAAAAATAACTGCAACTTGGGCCCAATATTCGAAGTCCAATTTATCGTTTTCAATAACTATTCACATTGTAGAACATTATTAAACAAAACAACATCACTTGACCAACAATATCCACAGTAAAATAATTTACAAAACAAAAACTTGCACTTGACATGTCCGCGCAAAATGGCGCGAAGGACCATTTTAAATAAAGAGTTACTTAACGGACAGA
This sequence comes from Tinea semifulvella, assembly GCA_910589645.1. Classification (NCBI taxonomy): domain Eukaryota; kingdom Metazoa; phylum Arthropoda; class Insecta; order Lepidoptera; family Tineidae; genus Tinea; species Tinea semifulvella. The sequence continues at coordinate 10,332,099 of OU342592.1, read as the reverse complement.
CTTTTTTTTTTTTTTACTTTACCAAGACATGTGACGTTGCTCCCATCAGATAGTAAGTGACGCGCGAGGTCTATGAATGTTAGCAACTGGAATCAGACACTCATGACTAACATCAGTCCCTAATAAACTTAGGATAATATACTTAGGATTTTTGTAGTAAATCAATAATATTTCTTAATTAAGTTTTAATTTCGACGATTCAATGGTTCAACTAGGCATCAACTACAAATAGTTAGGCTATACTATAAACAGTTAAAGGGTTACTTAAATAGGTTAAAGGTCATAGCTCATTGGAGCCATCCCGCAATCGACCTGCATCGCCTCGTTGTTGACATGTGGTTCATGGGTGGACGCCGCGTTGTTCACCAGTGAACTTTGCGTGGTTAAGCAGTAAACTAAGTCCCGAGCAGTCCACTTGGGACCACAATCTTGGGGTAATACAGTTGCCGTCCACGCGAGGATAGTTTGCGAGCTAAGAGTGAGCGCATGTACGAGTACATATGTATAAGTCCATATAAAGAATACTAACCGCAGGAGGCGAGTTGACTAGTAGGGTGCCGGGTGGCTCTGATGAGCTATTTGACTTTTAATTATGTTTTTACTGTCTAACGATTTATAAAAAATAAACTACAAAATAGAATTTAAAATTGTAAACATCACAAACTAATCAGTGTGTCGATTACCAAGGAGTTATCCAATGTTTTCGCTTGACTGTACTTTATAAACGGAAAGCGCTTTTGTAGGTCTTTGACATAGACGTATATTGTTCGTAAGTATATATCGGCGCAACAGCGACATGATTATTGATAAGTTTAAGCGAATATATAATATTATTGATAAAATTCTTTATTGCACACAAAATATACAAAAAAAAAAAAAAAAAAAGGATGTACTCGTACATAGGCGAGCACAATACCATGAAGCTATTCTCTACCAGCTAACCTTTGGGAGAGTGATAGATTTATAAGATGAGTGAGTCCGAGAATTTAATGTAAAAGTAATAATTTACAAAAATATATGATTAAATACAATACAAATATATATATAATATATATGATGAATAGAGGCAGCCTGTTTCATTGACGAGCTGCAGACATGGTAGGAAAATCTGAATATCTGCTAGAAGAGTGGACTGGGATACAAAGTTAATTGTTGTACTCGTATATACAGGCTAATAATTATTATTATTTCGATCGTAAGCTGACACGGCCCCCTTACAGACACAAATTTACATTTATTGACATAAATATTGTAGTTATAATACAATTTTTATGTATATTTAGATTGTAAGCTGACACAGCCTCTTTAGAGCTACAAATTAATTTATTAGCTTGACATGTGTAATTTATTTTAGTCTATAAGCTGACACGGCCTTTTTACAGCCAAGAATTAATTTTAACTACCTAGTTTTAAGCAAAAACTCGTTTATGGCAACAGTGTATTAGTAGAAGATGATGGTATAGCTGATATGATGGGTCCACCCATAGTAGCTGCTTGTTATTTTATAATCTAAATAATAGTAAACTATGGAGAAAAAATGTATTGACAATATCCAAGTGTTGTTGTGACAACCAAAGGAAATAAAATGATTTGGTTTGATTTAATGATAAAACTATTATTTAATCGAAGCCAGTTCTGGCAGTTAGCACTTGCCTATGACTGGCTTCGTGTCAACAAATCTGAACAGTCTCTATATTTTACGTCTATGTCCCTAATTATTTATCCTGCTGAAACAAAAGAGACTACGGCCCTTTGTGGTCGCTCATTATGCAAGATATCACTTGTATTTATGTTAATAACTGAAAGTGGATTTCATTTGCACTTAGTTGAGTGAATTATCATTCCTCTTCACAAACGGTGAACTCACAAATTCTGTGGCGCATTATAATGCTTTGAGATTCATTCATCGTGATTTTTTAATTATTTTAAATATTACATTGATGCCATTTTTTATTACCCGAACGTGCGACGAAAAGAAGGGTTATTGGCCTATGTGTATGTACGAGTATGTTCCTTTGTGGCACACTGGAGACCAAACGCGTTGGCCGATTTTCGTGATTCTCACGTCAAACGATTCGTTTTTATAACGCGAGTGTCACTGAAGATATGACATTAATCTAAGTCGACAACCAGACGCCATGTTGTTAAAAAATATATATATCATTTTTTTTTTCATTACAGCCCCTAGAACACAGTGTCCTAGACCTCCACTGCTGGATCTGCGGCACATAGGAATGTACTTACCAAAAATCCTTATTTCTTGGACACAAGCGATGGGTTAAAGTCTATATGAAAAATAAGCACACACAGCATAAAACGCTGTATCACGTAAAGGAATGGATTAAAGTTCAATATAGCGTGCGAGCGGCGCGGGCGCACTGATCCAACTGACAGATCAATAATTTAGCAAGTTTTGCATACCTTGCTTCACTCATAATTTAACTGTGCTTAAACAGGGCCTTTCAGAACGTATATCTGGAGAATTTGGCCAACAATCGCACGGCTTGGCGAGGGTATGATGTCAATTTTTTATGACAATTTATTAACGATTCCACAAGAAAGAAAATTGTATTTTTCATTGGTACATGCCAGGTGGGTTTGAACCGACCTTTGTAGGATTTAAAGAACGCGTTCTTACAACCGACCGCGCCTAATATATATATAGTGAACAAACTATATCTTTGAATAGATATTTGAGAATGTTGTGGTTTCTCTTATCATTTTTCATTTCACGTGACCATTTAGGATCTGTAACGATTTTAAGTTGGTTAGCAACCATTCTTAATTAAATTTTCAATGTAGGTCCTACCTACAACTATAAATAAATAACCATTTTATAACAGACAGCGATAGGTAACTAAAAAGTAGGTAAGTAAAAAGCTATTAGCATCAAAATTAAATTAGCTATTTGTTTAATGGTTTAATGTTTTATTATTTATTTCCTTTTACTTTTTAATTAAAGTATTTTTTTTAACAGTCGGTTTATTTTATTTTATAAATTAACTTTTAAATATATTTTTAAAAATTAACAATGCAATTTTTTACTCGTAAACTATACTGAATAAAATTATTAATACACTCCTGGCGGTGGTGGAATATGTGGCTCGGTTTTAAAAGCGCTTTCCTTAAAAAAACCTAAACAGGTCGGTTCGAACCCAGGCATGTACCAATGAGAAATAAACTTTTCTTACATACATTTGTCATAGATTTACTACACAACCGGTCCCGTGCCTCAGAGAACACGTTAAGCCGTCGTTCCACTTATACCAAAATTGTGGAATCGTTAATAAATTATCATTAAAAATACATTGGATCTTTGCCAACCCGTCTTGGCAGCGTGGCGTGTAAGACAAATTCTTCATAAATTCCTGGAAGACCTATCTCTAACTGTGGAAGTCTAGAACTCTGTGTTCTAGGGGCTGTGATCACCACTCTCATCACCAGCAACATAAATGTATAATAATAATAATAATTACTTTTATTAACCAAAACCAAAATAATATAGTATACAAAACCAAAATAGTATAGGATGGTATTTAAATATTATCAGATATATATATATATATATATCTATATATATATTTATGTTCAAGCATTTATTATTAAATTTTTAATATCGTATTAAAATATTAATATTTTGACATTATTAATAATTGTAATTGTTTGTTTTAGATTATAAGCTGACACGGCCCTTTTACAGCCACGTTTTTTTATTTATGGACATAAATATTGTTATTACTAGATTGTAAGCTGACACGGCCATTTTACAGCCACGAATCTATATTTATGGACATAAATATTATTATTACTAGATTGTAAGCAGACACGGCCATTTTACAGCCACGAATTTATATTTAAGGACATAAATATTATTAGATTATAAGCTGACACGGCCTTTATACAGCCACGAATTAAATTTTAAGTATCTAGTTATAAATAAGTATAAAATCCTCGCTTATGGCAACAATGTTTTATTTATTATAAATTGTATTGCTGTTAGATTCGGTCCAGCCAAGCTTATATTGTATAAAAATATATGTATTGACAATATCCAAGTATATCCAACCTAAGGAAATAAATGATTTGATTTGATTTGATTCGAAGTAATATACAAACAATATAAAAGAATTACAATATTAAATAAACTATATTACAACAAAATAGAAATTTACCCTAAAATAATAATAGATAGAAAATAAAAATTAAATACTTACAAAAAAAATAGCTCCTCCAAATCGCTGTCTTGCATGCATGGTACCCAATACACTAGCAGCATTTCCCCTTTGAATGATGATACTTAATTTTTGGGAGAAAAAACTGCCAGCCCTTCTCTGGTGACGTCAATGAGCCTTGGAACAATTTCTTTATATAAAGCTTTAAGTTCCGATCCCCACGGGCCCATCGTTTCTACAGCAAACGTCGAAAAAGAGTTACTATTGCAAATAGTTTCATATTTTCGACGCTTGCTGATCTGCGCTTATTCCGCTGCAACACTCAAATATATTGAGGTGTTTTGGTAGTTGCAAGGTTTTTATATTTTATACTGGCAATACTTATAGCTTGACATTGCATTGGCGTAGGGTTAATAAATAGGTCTAGCTCTAGTTACAGTCCTAGTTATAGTTTTAGCTCTAGTTATAGCTTTAGTTTTATTTATATTTCTAGATCTAGTTTTAAACTAAATTGCTAATTTTCTTTGAAAAATCTAAAATATTTGCCTTAACAATAGTTAGTAATTAATGCCCAGTTCTAATACAAGTCTACGTCTAATTCTCTTTAGATTTACTTAAACACATTGTACAGATTAGGCTAATCCCAATACACAGACCAAATTAACACGTAACAAAATTCCACTTGTTTGCCAAATTACAAGAAAGTTTATATGTAAAGTTTCTAGCATGTGGCTTATTTTTCAGTACCAAATCCCTAATAGCCTTGTGGCAATGCAACGCTGTCACATACAAGAACCGCCATGATTAATTTCCAACAATACCCAACTACGGTTTCTTACATGAATATTAATGTTCTCGATGTTAAAAACAAGTTATGAATTACCCCCATTTGTTAAAGCCAGCGACAGAAGAAAATTTGCTAATATTGTTAATTAAATATAAATAATAACACGACCGTGGTGGTCAGAAACCACGCTTGTAAAGAAGCGGATTCACATTTAGCCAATTTTACTATATAGGCCAATTATAACAAGTGCAAGCTCGTCGATGTCTCTAGCGTACTAAACTCGAGAAATATCACAATTAAATTAAATATTTATTTTATTTATTTATTAATAATAGTAAAATAATAAAAATGCTTAATTGCACAAAAACCAAAATAACTAAAAATTTATGTGCACAGGCGAGCATTATGCCGTGAGCCACAATCCAACGATCCAACAAATTTTGACGCGGCCGGTACCGGGTTCGATTCCTGGTCGTGACCCAATAATTAATTTAATATCCATTCTTATACCTCGCGTACCGCTTACCACTAGGTGTGCTTGATGACAAATGTCGTGTTAAGTATTAAACAATAAAATAAATAACAGGAGTTTGTTACACTAGAGTCAAGCTTGGCACTTGTCATGATAGTAAAGTTGACTAAATGTAAATCAGCTTCTTTAAAAGCGTGATTTCTGACGAAGGAATACATTTGCGATGATAATTTGTATATACATGTTTAAATATGTGTTTGAATGCGAGAAAAACCAAGGTACGAGTGGTTAAAAGTAAAAGGATGACAAATTGTAATGATGAAACTCTATTTATTTATTGATTTAAATTCTTTAATGCATTTAAAACTAGTAGGTACAGAGGCGAGCTATAATGCCAGTAGGCATTCTTTACCAGCTAACCTTGGGGATCGAGTAGGGTGATAGGCAGGTTGGAAAAAAAAAGATTTTTTAATGATACAGTTAATAAGTTACTTAACTAATTCTAATATACTACACATTATACCTAAACACAACTCTAGAACAAGTAAATGAAATTATCTATCTATATTATGTTTTGACTGCGGATAGGAAGTATGATGGGGATGTTGAAAGAATAGTGAACGCGGAAAATAGTGTAAGGCCAAGACTCCACCAAAGCGGAGACGAGACAAGCGGAGAGGAGATGTTTTTTAAACAACCAATAGAATTGCGTTATTGATACATCTCACACCGCACACATCTCCGCTTTGGTGGCGTCCCCCGACCTGAAAAACATCTCTTCTCGCTCAGCACACCGCACACATCTCCGCTTTGGTGGAGTCCCGGCCTTAGCGGTGCCCTGGGGTCACTGATCGTGGGGTGACAAAGCTCGGCTCGACACAATGCAATGTTAATTTTAATGCTATAGACAGTGGATGTTATAGCGAGAGGAATTTGCACCACTTACGTCTGTAAGACTTGTTACAGACTTGGGCCTAAGCGGGTCTGCTGTCATTATATGGAACAAGCTTTAAAGACGACATTGACGAAACCTTACAGTATTTGGTTGAGCTGAATGGTGGATGATGAGCGTCTTATTGCGCAATAAAAAAAGAAGGCCTTTTTTTCAAACCAGCAATCCATAGTCAGTCGCAACCCCAATGCTACTATGGTTCTTCATACACGATGAACCTGTCACCCGCATCGGAAATCCATGGAAAGCTAAAAAATAAAAAATGTTCTGTTTTCCAACAGACTCTAGGACTCTGTAGAAATATTTCGGACATGTTTCTTCACACCTGAAGAATGAACACCCAACTGAGAATTTTATTTTCGATCACTATATTACGTGTCCAAAGCCGGTTCACACAGCTAAAAAAATACCTGTTATTTAAATACCTATGCAAATACATTTATTAATCAGCCCAGATCACACGCATCCTACCAGAACATACTCGTATATCTGAAGATTATAGCCTACACTCGCCACGATGGCCAGACGGCTAAATTCGCATTTATTAGGCATTAATTAAGACACCGTTAAAGGAGTCGGCACAAACAAAATTTAATTAAAATCCTGACGACGAATCGTAATTCCTAAAGGTAGTTTCCAGTTTCTGTGAAGATAAATAAGGAATTGCTGTGGCAAAGCGAATTTCGAGCTTACAAAAACACCCTGGCCTATTTCGGATGGCCTATACCTATATATTCTCGTAGCTAATTCTAGCTTTGGCTTGCTTTTAGCAATGGATAGATTATTTACTACGATGATGAAAGAAGACTCGAGACGTAAACTAAAATTGACAAAAAAATATATATACTTGTACATACATACAGTCGAATGGCATTTACAAGATCTGCTATGGACAAGCTGAAGAAGATATGGAGGAACCGAAACGTTACCAAAGCCACTAAAATCCGGCTGGTTAGAGCTCTTGTGTTCCCTATTTTCTGTATGCTGCGGAGACAGCACTCCAATGGCGACCACGACCATCATCAACCTCTTAATACATGCCCTTTTCTTACGAAGGCTTTTTAATGCACCTTCGGCCAGTATTTTATTTATGACAAGTGCAAGCTCCTCGATGATCATTATTATTTATTTATTTATTATTATATCTTGACAGATTATCGTGTCGTTTCTACTGTTACTGTATCATCGTGGAACAACTGTTGTGTCTAGCTATTCACACTCTGATTGTATTGATTGTTGTTGGACGTTATTTTATAGTTAGATGACTGTCGCGTGTCGTTGGACGTTGTTTAATAGTTGGGTGACGTTCGCGTGTCGTTGGACGTTGTTTAATAGTTGGGTGACGTTCGCGTGTCGTTGGACGTTATTTTATAGTTAGATGACTGTCGCGTGTCGTTGGACGTTGTTTAATAGTTGGGTGACGTTCGCGTGTCGTTGGACGTTATTTTATAGTTAGACCACTGTCTCTAGCGTACTAAACTCGGGAAATATCATAATTAATATAAATATTTCTTTTATTTATGGATAATATTATTGGGACACTATCCAATGATCCAAGAAATTTTGACGCGGCGGTACCAGGTTCGATTCCTGATGGGGAACCCAATAATTAATTTAATTTATTTAATATCCATTCTTATACCTCGCGTACCGCTTACCACAAGTTTTGCTCGATGACAAATGTCGTGTTAAATATTAAACAATAAAATAAATATCAGGAGTACAAGGTCAAGAAAGGTAAGGTCCAAGAGTAACTGACGCAAGCCACTAACGACCGGCATCAGTCTTTACAACTAACACACACAAGATGCTTTTTCACACTTCGCTTGAAGGACTCCAGGTTATAGGAGTGAGGAAACACACTGGCTGGGAGAGCATTCCACATCTTCAGCGTGCGACAGATGCAAGAGTCTCCAAATTTATGAGTACGCGTAGGGATAGTATGTGGATGCATATTTTGGTCTGTACGTGTGGTTCGATTGTGGAATAGAGAAGAAGGGATAAGGTTCTAGGATGTTCATGTTCTGCATATTTTCAAGTATCCTTTATTATAATCCAGATAGAATTTCTCGATGTTGTTTTGTAATCGTTATTATAATTTCAATAGTCCCGTCATTTAAGCGACGCTAATTAAATAAGTTGGAGGCAAAAACTCCCCAGTCGGTCGGAGTCATGAATTTTAAGAAAAGATCGACTGTCCAATTTAAAAACCCAGCAACTGACTACTTTGAAGACTCATTTTATACGAGTATACCTACTCGTTTATATATATCATAATAACTCAGTTTTATTTATAATGAAATTTTTTATGTTATTATTCAGAGATATGTTAATATATTTCTAATTGTGACACTCTGCTACTAAATTTAGCGCTATTTGTTGTTGGATATTGTCAATACTTTTTACCTAATTAAATAAATAAAACTCAACACAATTTTATAATACTAAAAGATTTAACAAGTATGTGTGTTCAATATTTATCGTCACAGTTGGTATCATTCTTTTTAAACATTATATATTAATTCAGCTTTTAAAAGATAATATTTCATAGCATTACTACAACGTTACTACAAAGTTCTGGTTGTAAGAAAATATCACAACTCCTTATTACCCATCCTGCCATCCTGCCACACTGCCAGCACCTCGTAGTACCGTGATAGTAATGAAATGAGTTAGTTGAATGGCATTTTATTCCTAAAGACTGATCTTATCGGCGTAAATCCTAACATTTATCAGGTAACCCACAATTTTCTATTACATAAAATATCCTGTTTAACTATTTTTTCTAACTTCAAATTACTTAGAATAGGGCTGCCATCAGACGGACTGCAAAGCAGCAACCGCGCGCAGTCGATATATTCAACTGCATGCGGTTGTAGTACGTTCGACTTCGTTCAGTCATGCTATCAACTTCACGCGGTCGGCTGCAGTCGTGTGAAGTCAATATTAACTACAGTCGTGACTACAACTTTACACAGCCGGTTATTTATTTTATTATTTTATTTTATTTTTCATTTTGAAAAACCAACAGTTGACTATTGTATATAGATATTAAACAGTAAATTCCCTAAGAACTATTAAAGATTTTCACATATAAACATAAAATTTAATTAATCAATTGAACAAGCAAAGGAAGAAAACATCGCTACAGAAGAATAATAACAATATAGGTGAAACACAAGTTACTTAAACTAATAAACATTATACAAGCATAGTTGTGTAGTGTCCTCACGCTGTCCATCGCTAACCGCATACAGTTAGTCAAGGAACAGAACGCGCGTCGGTCGCTTCGAATGGTCTAAATAAAAATGGATACCGACTTATTTTTTTCTTTAATAAAAAGTGAAGCATAGCAGCAATTGTTATTCTAAAGTAGTTGTAAAATTTAACTTTATTTTGTCTTAATTTTAGATACAGTATGCAAAAATCACCTTCTGTATTGCAAAATAATAGCAAAGAAACAATCATGGTTAAGTTGTAATTTGATTACACCGCTGCCGGGGTGCCGTAGTAATAATAAGAGAAGTAACGTAGGTATGTGCTTCCATTTCGACGTCATATCTAACACTAAGCTCGCAGCCCTATTCTGTTCCTTAAGCGCAAACGTTATATAATGGAATTAAATAATATTTTATAATTATGACGCAAGCTCTGACGTATATAACGTATATAGCGAAGTCAGATCCGTCTGCATGCAGTTGAATATATCGACTTTGGGCGGTTGCTGCGATCCTATCCGTCTGATGGCAGCCTTAAAAATTTCACGTACAGTTTAAATTTAAAGCATTCTCTCAGCGGTCAGAATAGTAGGTTTTTAATTTAGTCAGCCAAGATAGCGACGAATTATTCCTTAACAAGTCTTATGTAATTAAATCTGGGCTGCTAAATATTTCTCCCCGAAGCATCGTTATCAACTTCCTTTGTAGATTACCTTTTATTTCGTCGTGTCTTGTTTTTTTTTTAATAAACTAATCTAGGTAGACTCATCAGCTACTTGTTTGAAAAAGCTAAAAAAAAATGTACTTAACTGCCAATATAATTTCTATAAAAAAGTAATTTGCTCTCCGATCTTGTTACATTACCTTTTTATATTTTAGTTTTAAATCATTTATTGAAAATAATAGAGTCGGTTTTAACGTTGGATGGCTGGCCTCCGTCGGGAACTCGGGAGCCAATTATATATCCATGCCTACGTTCTACAATAAATCCGATTCAAACCAAACACATTACATTACAAAAAAATACATTTCAAGTGTACATGTTGAGAATATCTGCTTATGGTAAGTGGCGCGCAAAGTCCATGAATATTGCAACTGGAATCATACACTCATTTTATTTATTTTTATTAATTCAGTAAACATTACAGTGTGCTTAGTGTAAAATGCAAGTTTCGGAAAACGTAACTGCTGTAGTTACGTTCTTTTATTTTACATTGCGTGTTATTGCAAGTTTGGCTATAATAACAGGCAATGAACATCGAAAATTCAGTAAAAAAACTCTACTTCTAAGTATAGTTGCGTTTACGAAACTTCACTGTCACACTAGGCATACAGATCTTAAGATACTATACAACAAGATAAGATACAACTATTCTAAAAGTTACACAATCCAACAAAGTTTCCACTTAAATATTAAACATACATAGATTTTGCAAAAAATAATAATAATAATAGAATAAGCTTAAAAACAATACCTACATAACTAAATAATATATATATAATAAAATAATGAAAAATAAAAAATAATTAATAAATGTAATCAAAAAATAAATAAAAAAAAAGTTCTCTAAGCATTCCAATTATGATTCATTTAAATAATTTATTATTAATTTCTTTTTTAACCTAGCAACACTAACACTGAACATCAATATCGCCGAAATTTTCATTGTAGTTTAGGCATGATCTTAGCATAAAGGAGTATTTCAAGTATTTTGTTCCAGCGTATCTGATAGTAAATAATATGACGGACCTCAGTCCCTAACACTATGTCGGCTTAACTGGGCATGACGGCAATTCGAGCCAGATCCCGAAACGTGTGGAGATCGGCACGAACGGTGGAAACTTCACCGCCCCAGCAGACTGGGCAAAATACCACCATCAGTCCGCCTACAACCTATTTGTTCTTCTCGTTGAAAGTATGTGCCATTTGCAATGATGTCAAATGCCAATTTTCAGTAAGGAGAACTAATATTGTAAGCTTGCCATGGTGGATTTATATAAAAATAATACTGCTTGACACATAAGTCTTGTTTGTCCTGCGACTTTGTTTTGTCGTTACCGTAAGACGAAAATGTATCATGCTTGAAACACGGTTTTACAATTATTTAATTTATATCTTAAATAAATTATAAGTACAAAACATTTATTTTTTTAACGTGTCTTTATAGGACATTGTACAGAATACATCAGCCCTAAACACGTAATTTATTTACATAATATATGTTCATAACAGAGTTCATAACCGAATTAACAACCAGTATAAAAGAATTACAATATAAAAGCTACCTAAATAATAAAATTAAAAATAAACTAAACTATAAATAAAAAATGTCCTCTAGAGATGTCCCATCCGAGATAGTCCCAAGGAGACTGGCAACATTTCCCCTCTGTATAGCGAGGCTAATACGTTGGCAGAAATAATTGCCAGCCTTCCCGTCTCCAGACCTTTCTTAGGTTATTATTATAAATAATAATAATAACCGAATTTATTATTATTATTGATTAATACGCGAGCAGCGCATTGCTGATATGCCTATAGCAAGCACTAGTGTAAAGTTTATAAAATAGTCAGTTATTACCCTACTCTATGTCACTTGTCACTAGCCACTTGTCCAGTGGGATTTGGGGATCATCAAATTTCAAGTGTTGCAGAATTTGATGCTTTTCATGGAGTAATTCACGTCAATATCGCCCAAACACGAAGGGTATACTCCCAGTTCACAACTCGGGAAAACCGCAAAAAATAAATTGTAACTTCTGCCCCATATACTCTTATAGAGTCAAATTTATCGTTTTCCATAATTATTCACAACGTAGCACATTATTAAACAAAATAACACCACTTTTGACTAACAATATCCACAATAAACTAATTTACAAAACGAAAAACTTGGACTTGACATGTCCACACAAAATGGCGCGAAAAACTCCTTATATAAAACATATTGGGTAGTAAAAAACATAGATATTGAATTTATAGTTTAGGCAAAGTACAATGGATATTATACTAATTACTCTATTGAATAAATAACAACAAATAAATCGATATATACACACATCAAAAAAGTCTAGGGATCAAGCATGTTTATGCGGATTTCTTGTGATTGAGATGTGGCTTTGTATTAAATTTATGATTTTATAAATTTATATGGATCCTTTTTGGTGCATTTCATAATTTAAAACAGGAACTGTCAATCAAATTCGAGTAAAAGATGAAAATCAGCTGTCAATATTTTCCCTATAAAAACATAAGACGCATTGAAGACATTATTAGTGCTACTGTTTCCCTACTACTGATTAAAACCAACGTTATTATGGAGCGGCGACGTCATTTAAGCAGGGAAGAAATGATCAGAGCCGTGGGAATGATAGAAGCTGGTTCCCGGCAACGTACTGTGGCTTTAGCTCTGAATACAAGTCAGAGTGTTATCAGTCGACTTTGGACACGTTACCGAACCACTGGTACCGTGGCTGAGCGCCATGGAGGACGGTATCGCTGCACCACACGGAGACAAGACCGATACATTCAAATCACAGCTCGAAGAACTCCAACAATAACCGCCATGATGTTAGCCGTGAGCCTTCATCGCTCTTCAGGGAACTTAATTAGCGACCAAACAGTCAGAAACCGCTTGCATGAAGTGAACCTTCATTCCCGAAGACCGCTACGGGTACCACCTATAGCAATGCACAATCGTAGGACTCGATATCAATGGGCTCTTGAACACAGAAATTGGACAGAAGAACAATGGCGTTTCGTGTGCTTTTCTGATGAGTCTCGTTTTGGTATGAGGCCGGATACAAGACGTATACGACACTGGAGAACCCCTGGACGCCAACAGCGATTAAATCCTGCCAGGAAGTCCATCCTTATAGTGGTGGAACCATCATGGTATGGGCGGGTATTTCGATCGGCGGAAGAACTGAGTTGATTTGGATCAGAGGCAACCTCAACGCTCAAATTTATGCTGAGACGGTTGTATCAGACGTCATCGTTCCTCTACAAGTGCATATCGGTCCCTTATTTCAGTTAATGCATGATAATGCACGACCGCACACCGCAAGAGTTGTAAGACAGACTCTCGCCGCAGCTAACATCAATGTCCTGCCCTGGCCTGCTCAGTCGCCAGACTTGAACCCGATTGAGCATGCATGGGATATTCTTCAGAGAAGAGCTCTGCCGAATATGGAGGGTATCCAGTCGCAAGAAGACCTTTTTTTGTTGTTGCAACGAACATGGGCGGCCATTCCACAGCGTGATTTGGATGAACTCATTTTGAGTATGCCAAACCGATGTTCTTGTGTTGTTAGTGTTCGCGGTAGAAACACGGATTATTAATTGTTTAAGTTACCCAATAAAATTAAAAAAAAACTGTTATTTCAGTCTTTTTTTCGAACTTTAATGTTAGTGGTTCAAATGTCAAAAATCCCTTTATTAGGAAAATGGCAATTTTTTTTACTAATGCAAAGGTGACTTGGTTTATCGTTACTGTAGACCAGGGTTGCACAGACTTATTAATACTAGGGGCCACTCGGCCAAATCATGAACTGATAGCGGGCCGGCCGCCAGAAGTAGGTATAGGTAGTTAAAGACAATAAAGAATTGATAAAAATTTATTAAAATTAAAAAAGAAATTATTAATTTGAAGCGTGGCACTGCATAGTGCTTACAATCTTTTTTATATTTGGCTCAAATTTACTTGTAGCAACACGTAAAACTGCTTCCAAACTTTCATTTGCAAGGCGGTTTCGATTTTTTGTTTTATTATTATTTAGTATTGAAAAAGTTTGTTCACATATATAGGTAGAACCAAATAAGCTGGCACATTTCAGAGCGTTTATGCGCAACTCTTCGTACATATTTTTATCAATGCAGCGGTAAAAGTTCAGCAAGTCTCCTTCGTTGAATTTGTTGCGTAAATCTTGGTCATTTTGAATGTCGATAATTTCTAACTGCATTGACTCTGGCGCATTTTCAACTGAAATAGTGAAAGGATTGCTGAATATGTCCAACAGAGGTTTCACTTTTTTAAACTCCGAAAATCTGTCTTCAAAAGATTGAATCAAAATATCTAGCTTTTCTACATAACTGAAATTAATCGCAGTTTTGTTGAATTTTTCAGCCATTTTCTTATAATTCGGAAAATGATTATAATTTCCAGAATTCAATTGTGATCTGAAAAGTGTCAGCTTGCATTGAAAGGATTGTTACATGAGCATAGAGCTGGGATATCAGTTGATTTTTGCCTTGAAGCCGTGTGTTCAAGACATTCAAATGATTTGTAATGTCAACTAAATAAGCTAAATCACACAACCAATCAGGATTTTTAAGTTCCGGGACATCCCTTTGCTTTTCCGCCAGAAATATTCCAATTTCTTCTATTAAATTTAGAAATCGTTCCAGTGTCAATCCACGACTTAGCCACCTTACTTCTGTATAATACAGTAAATCTCCGTATTCGCTTTCGATGTCATCAAGGAATTGTTTGAATTGTCTGTGATTGAGTCCTCGTGATTTTATGAAATTTACAGTCGAAACTACTACTTTCATTACATTTTGAAATTCATTTTTTTTAGAACAGAGGGCTTCCTGGTGTATAATGCAGTGAAACTGCATGAGATCTTCAGTGTTTATGTTTTTTTCTTGCAGGTGCTTTTTCAGCAAAGTAACTAGCCCGGAATTGATACCAATCATGGAAGGAGCACCGTCAGTCGCAACTCCCGATAACTTAGATAAGTCCAAATCAGTTTTTGAACACTCGTCCAAAAGTCCATTGAGTATATCAACTCCTTTGGTTTGACCTTTCAATGAACATATTCCTAATAACTCTTCGAAGACTTCAAAATCTTGAGTAACACCTCGTATGAATATGAGAAGTTGAGCTGTGGAACTAATATCAGTCGATTCGTCGAGTGCTAATGAAAAAAATTCCATGATCTTAGTTTTTTCAATTAATTGTTCCGCAATATTACCTGACAAGGACATAATTCGTCTTTGGATAGTCATACGATTCAGTTGAATTTTCTCAAACTTTTTTGCTGCTTCTGGACACATTTTCTTAGCGGCAATTTCCATGCATTCTTTTACAAAATCGCCATCATTGAAGGGGCGACTTCGCTTTGCTATCATTCGAGAAATTTCATAACTAACTTCTGTAGCCGTTTCTGAATCTTGAATGTGTTTTGTAAACATAGCTTGCTGACCAATAAGCTCCCGTTTTAAAGACAACATTTTTTGCTTTCTTAATTCGCCTGTAAACTTGGTAAAAGAAGGATGCTGCGTTTCATAGTGCCTTTTTACATTATAATCCTTTGCAATCGCAACAGAATTCTTGCAAATTAAACAAACGACTTTGTTATGCGACCATACAAAAAAGTATTTCTCAGTCCAAATTTCTTGAAACTGCCGATTTTCATCTTTAACCTTACGTTTTTTACTAGGTCCTGGCTTCTCCATGTTGCGTTCTAATCCTGGCTAGGATTAACACAGCACCTAAAAACAATTACAGTACCCACTTAAATTACCTATCCTTTTTTAAATTATCAAAAATAATTGATTAAATATTATTTCTCAGAAATTTTAAGATTTTTATACAGATTTTATCTGAAATAATGACGTAATTATTACAGTTAGAGAAATTCTTATAAAAATAGTAATTTCTTTGTTTATTTTAATATTTAGCCAACATTAAAGCTAAATTTGATTAAAATTGATTAAATAGGTAGGGAAACACTTATTAATAACAGAGTTTTACTTACGTTTTCACAACACAATTATACACGGCACTTGACGGGTTAACACTGCAACAGGAAATCTACGTTGAATGTGGATCAAAATATATGACACCGGCTAGTCGAGTTAAAATCTACACTAGAACTATTGCCTCCCAAAAACACTAATAAACTGCACTTATTCTCAATCACTTATTACTTCGCTTTGTATTTTCGCGCTTATTTCTTTCTGTTGTTGACACTTCACTCAAATGAAAAGCGAACTGTTCGGCCGCTGCGGTTAACGTGATTTTTATACCGCGCAAACGACTCTGGAAGCTTCGTGTAGATACGCGAGCAATCGGGAATACGGGACTATATCTATCTCGCTTGCTCACCGCGCTAGAAAATTCTTGATTTCTATAGCGAGCGATGTTACTTGACTTAGCAAT
This sequence comes from Tinea semifulvella, assembly GCA_910589645.1. Classification (NCBI taxonomy): domain Eukaryota; kingdom Metazoa; phylum Arthropoda; class Insecta; order Lepidoptera; family Tineidae; genus Tinea; species Tinea semifulvella. The sequence continues at coordinate 10,315,335 of OU342592.1, read as the reverse complement.
TTTGGGCGCTAGATTCAAACTGCGCGCGCGCGAGTTTCACATTACTTTTCGAACATATTTTTTTTTTGTTTTATTCTGGAATAGAATTCAATATTTTTCGAATGCACGAGAGTATTATTTTTGCTGTCGGCGGGCCACCAGTATTCGACCCACGGGCCGCATGCGGCCCGCGGGCCGCGGTCTGTGCATCCATGCTGTAGACAAACGAAAACATTTTATTTGATCAATCCTTAAAGAAAATTTTAATAAATATCAATCAGGAGAAAAGTTATTGCAAAAATATATGTTGATCCCTAGACACTTTTGATGTGTGTATTTTTAAACTTGTTGTTTACTGTCACTCTGAGCTCATGTCAAAGTAACATTAACTTAACAGTGACCCTTTAAAGTCATTGAGTAAACATACAGTAAATATTGTCTGGGACGCGATTATAATATTTTAAATAATACAATTCATTAAACTGCCTCCGTGGTCTAGCAGTTATGTATGTGCATTTAGACTCGGAGGTGCCGGATTTAATTCCTGATGGTTTATTAATATCATCATCATTACAGCCCCTAGAACACAAAGTCCTAAAACTCCACTGTTGGAGATAGATTTCTGGAGAATTTGGCCTACACTCTTTATTAACGAATTCACAAGTTGGTATAAGTGAAACCGGGACCGACGGCTTAACGTTCTCCGAGGAACTTGTAAATAAATGACAAATGTAAGAAAAGTATATTTTTCATTACTATTGTTTATGATTGGCCTATAGTAAAGTTAAAGGTTTCTGACCACCCCGAAAGTCGTGTCGTGTGAAAAACGGTCGTGATGATGATGAACTTTCATGACGACGCGTCTATTGCTTGCAGTTCACTTGTCCATCCATATTTCTCATTATAGGGTCAATGTTTACCCCTTGCATCGATGATGGTACAGCTGTTGAAAATCGCGGTGTTCACGGAAAATCGCTATATCTAGAGCAAGTAAAATATTGGTTTAGGCTCTCGCGTTGTGCTGCCTTTTCAGACTATAGCCGCTTATTAGCAAAATTGACTATGGAATAAAATATTTAATTTAGGAGGGATGTTTGGATGCTTTGCATTCCTTTGCATTATGAAACAAAATTAAATTAAATCTCTCTCGCTCGCACCCTTCAACAATTCCAAGGATTTTTCAAGTGTACTTTTGAGAAATAGGTACTTAAAAAATAGGTACTTAGGTGGGTATTAGTTTTATTAATTAAAATTTAACTAAATAGATTTGTCTGTTGGGGAAGTAAATTATTTGTTTATATAATGTATAATAACTATTGCATGCCTAGTTTTAAATTTATACTTAATGATAATTATGAGCAGGCCGTTTTTCCTTTTTTTTTTTTTTTTTTTTCCAAAATACCTGCATTTTATGTATTATTTTATATTTACTTTTTATGGAGGCCAGGGAACCCCATATTTACCGTATATTTATTTGTACTTAGATTTAAGGGTTTTTTTTTATATTGTACCCTTTATTTTGATTATTAAAAAATCATTATTATTATTATAATTAAAATCACATTTACTATGTTAATTATGTATGCATGAACTCAGAAATTGAAATATAGTTGATTTTGTTGGAGAACTAACAAATAAATGTAGTGAATCAGATTTCTAGGATATGAAATTCAAGAAAGTAAAAAACTACGTTCATTTTGGATATATTTTCATTTATTAGAGAAAAATGAAAAAAAAAATACGTTTTAAATCTATTTTACAAAAACAAATCTATTAATGTATCTCTAAAATGACTACTACTACTAGTAATTTTACTTCCTAGAATTTGATAAAAATTGATTACATTTCTCAAAAGTACCGTCACTCGCCATACACAACTCCATGCTGGTACCAACACATACGAGTACATATGAGATTAGAGTTAATGCAGTGGAAATGAGGTAGTTGCGTCGGATATGCGGCGTATCAATATAATGTGTCAGTCAAATGTCCGCCACGGATAGTCTGGGTAGAGCGCATCCAAAATATCCAATTTTCCATGACTCTTGCGCTATACAATCAGGCTAACTTTCACCGATTGCAAAGGTGATGTTGGCTTTGAGGACCGCTGAAGTTTCTGGGTTAATCGCATACACCTACGATTTAAGAAAACCCCACAAGAAAGAAAAGGGGTCTAATCGCACGACCTCGGTGGCCAGTTCACTTTACCTCCACATGACATGACCATGCCCTCAAATCTTTCGTGCAGAATATCCAATGTGGCATGAGCTGTGTGGAACGTCGCGCCGTCTTATTAAAACATGTCGTTGGTGTCCAGATGGGTGATCAGACAAAAAGAAGTTGGTAATCATTGACGTTTAGCGTACGCCATTGACAGTGATGGCTTGACGAACGACGTTCTCAAAGAAATATGGACCGATGACGCCACCAGCCCAAAATCCCAAAAGTCACTTTTTCGGGATGCATTAATAATAATAATAATAATATTTGTTTATTAAATTACTAGATTCATAGTGTTAGTAACAGAAAACCTTATAAAACTATGTTAGCACTAACCTAATAATAAACCAAGTTTTTTTTTTTTTCACATTCATCTAAGGCCAACTCCCCGCACATGCACGCCACAGCAACGAGACAGGTACGGAGAGTTAAGGCTCTCAGCGACCATTCTGAGGATACTGTTGGCGCTGTCTCGCTCATTAGATGCTCTTGAATCTCATATGGATTAGTATCGTCCCAAATTCGACAATTTTGTTTATTCATCCAGAAATGGGCCTCATCTCTGAAGATGATTTTTTCAATGGACGAAGCGCGCGGTACGATGTCCGCACAGAACACCCACTTTGATCAAACAATTTTATTATTTATAAGTGTTGTTGCTTTGGCAAAACAGATAAATGACAACTAATTTGACAGATATAGCTTTAACAAGATGGCCGTTATGAACTCTCAAAGTTTAGAAGTCCCCGTTGGATTTAATAGATACATATATAAGTGAGTTATGGCGACTTACTCTGTTTATGAAGTATTTGTAAATCTTGTCTTTAAATATTTAAATAGATGGTCTAATGATTAATGGAAGTCTGTTTCACTGGCGAGTTGCAGATACTGTAAAGGAATCTAAATATCTGCTGGAAGATATTAATTTTAATAACATATTTACAAATGTTGGAGTGTGCGAGCAAGAGAGATGCAAAGCTTAATGAATTTATTTATATAACGTTTTCGTTTAAAGAAATAGACTTGGGCTACAGGAGTTAATAAATAAAGTGGTATCATGAGTTACTGCATATTGCCATGGCAAACAATATTGGACGGGTTTTACCTAAGCTACGTTACTGGTTCATATTTGCTTAGGTAAGGTACCATCTTTACAGAGGCTATAATATAGCCCTTATCTACTTGTATATCAATCACCACCAGATGTAACCAAACTTACTCGTTCGTATTTTGTATTTTATTTATTTTTTCATAGAATTCCACAGCTTTATTTTACAAATTATTATTAACAATTATACAACTTTTTTTTTTTTTTTTTTTTTAATTTTAAGTTTTTATTATTTTATTCGAAGTAAATAAAATTAAAAGTACATTAAAAATAAATTAAAAACTACCTAAATTGCATTGGCCGTGGTCACGGGTCGACTGAAGCTATGGTAAATCGCGTAAAGACCCGTTAAAATTATAAAAATCTATTATGAGTGTGCGCGAAAGTTTAAAAAGTTTAATGATAGATTAGACTAAAAAGTTATTTAGACCACAAAAATGCGCAAAGTTGAGATTATATAACAGACGAAATTTTTTTTTTATTATTAATATTAATAAGTTGTATTGTTCCTTCAAATAAATTTATTTGATCTTAACACCTAGCATGGTCGAGTCTTAAACTTTGTATAAAGGAACGATAACCGATTGCTGCCAGTCCTCCGGTACTCTTTCCTCCTGCCAGCAAAGGTTGCACAGCAGGTGGAAAGCGTTCCAGACCTGTATACTTATGTATTTGATCATTCCAGCGAGCACTCGATTATTTCCTGCTGCTTTGCAACATTTTGAGCTTCTAATTGCCGATTGCAATTAAATGTGGACGTTGTATTTGTAGGTGGCTCTGGAGGCAAAGTGCCCGTCGTAATATCGTTCTTAGGAGTCGCACTAGCATACATCATTTCAGCGAGCACTCGATCTTTGACACATTGGCTAGGATGTGGTAATTACGAAATAACATTATTATTTATTTATTTATGGAAAATTATCGTCAATACAATTAAAAATACAGTTACAAAAGAATAGAAACAGAAAAGTTCTCTCTAATAATGATAAAAATACTTGTAAGAATTACAAGAGATATTTTAACCTAAGGTATATACAGCACTTATAAAACACATATATATATATATATATATATGCCCGCCTGATGGTATGTTGCGCGCGAGGTCCATAATGTTAGCAACTAGAATCAGACACTCATGACTAACATCAGACCCCAACTATGCTTGATTGGGCATTACGGCAATTCGAGCCTGATCCTGAAACGTGTGGATACACTTTACTGGGTTTATCGACACGAATGGTGGATACTACCCCACCCCGGCGGACTGGGCAAATTACCACCATCAGTCCGCCTATCACGTATTTGAATACATACATGATAGATTAGATTTTTATAATTTTAACGGGTCTTTACGGGATTTACCTTAGAGACATATTTCTCCCGACGTTTCAGCCAAGTTGCATTGGCCGTGGTCACCGGTCGACTGAAGCTATGGTAAATCGCGTAAAGACCCGTTAAAATTATAAAAATCTATTATGAGTGTGCGCGAAAGTTTAAAAAGTTTAATGATAGATTAGACTAAAAAGTTATTTAGACCACAAAAATGCGCAAAGTTGAGATTATATAACAGACGAAATTTTTTTTTTTTAATTTGGCTTCTTTGTCAGATTAGTTTGGTTTTTAGTAGTCCATACTTTAGTAGTACTTGTTTTAAGTTGACATTATCATTATTTTGTATTTTATTACATATAAAATAGACCTTCCATAATTATATGGAGATCACCTCTGGGACCTCAGTTCTCTCTGACCTCTGTTATTTATTGTTCTTAAATTAGCAGAGGTGTTTGTCGGCTTTTGGGTTGCACATAGGCAAGTAGTCTATCTTAATTCTGACGTGCCTGGTGATTACCAGGTATTGTAATTTCATAGGTACTCATAATTTAATTTAAAAGGTTATTAATTATCTGATATACGATTAGATGAGTTTTCCTTACAGATTCCTTTCTCAGTCAGATTAAACATTAACAGGTCACTGGAATCTACTAAGCTGCTGGTCGTCTGCTAACAGCTTACTCTTTGGACCACTTTGCTGCTTAGTCTTCCACTAGCAGGAGTAGAATCATTCAAAATATTTGCCTGTAATAGGTTTACGTGAATAATGGATATTTTGATATGACTTTGTATTAATAATTTAGGCTGTTTCTGGTTTTTGTTATGGTTTATTTCGTGCACTGTCTGGCCAGTTGTGTTATTTTATGTTTCTGTTACTATTTATATTTGTTATAATATATTAAAATATATATATTAATTTATATGTAAATTGACCAAACCAAGTGTTATAAAAGGTCCCTACGGTGATAATGAAAATGCAATGAATAGGGGATTAATAGTCATGATGACGTGATGTAATAATGAAATAATATTATTGGTGGACATTATCTTATATAGCAAATAACAGTAACCTTATACCTACTATAAATAATTATATGTATATGCAGTGAATGTAGATTTTACCACACAACGTTTAGCTGCATATTTTTTATTTATCTCTGCCAAAAGCCACAAATCTTCATTCAGGACGTGTGAGCTTAGCACGCAATTATTTCGAGTACCCGACCGGAGCCGGCTAAAATTTTTCACAGTTAATGGATACTAGCGTATTAACATAGATAGCGAACTCAAAAACTTTTTCAGTAAGTCTTATTTTAAGCGAGGTTATTTTTATATAAATATCACCAGACATACAGTGGGTTCTTCCAGGCCCGGATGGCTAATGGGCCTGGGTTGGGGATGGGGATATTCTCCCGTTTTCCCCGGCAGGTCACCCACCCACAGGTAATTCATGCACTTTTGGTGCTGGGCGCCGTCACTGTATAACAGCGCCCGTGTGGCTCACGAACCCAGGGGGTCTAGGTTCGACTAATTCAACTCTCCTCCAAGAGCACTTCTCTAGGAAGTGGTCTCTCGTTGGGGGGCCGAGCGCAAGACGGGGCGATATTCTGGAGATGTTAGAAGTGCCCGTTGTCGGCCCGATAGAACATTCGTCTAGTCAGGCCGACGACAAATTCCTCAAGAGTAGGCATCTCCAGATCTCGAGCTATGACGCAATTACGCACGAACCATGGTGCTCGGGAGACCACTCTGAGTGATATGTCAATATCACCATGACAAGCTTACATTATTATTACTATATAGATATATAGATAAATTCTTTATTGCACAGAAAATAATTCATTTTACAGTACATAACTCTATAACCTAATCCCTCTCTCTCCATTCCGCAACCGAACCACACGCACAGGTCAGAATATGCACCCATATACCGTAGTCACCATCCCTTCGCGTACGTATAAATTTGGGGACTCATACATCTGTCGTACGATAAAGATGTGGAATGCTCTTCCAGCCTCTGTGTTTCCACTTTCCTATAACTTGGAGTCCTTCAAGCGAAGTGTGAAAAAGCATCTAGTCAAGCCGGCATAGTGTTAGGGACTGATGGCAGTTACGAGTATCTGACTTCAGTTGCTAATATTCATGGATCTCGGTCCCCATTTACCATCAAGTGTGCGCAAGGTCACATGAGCTAGTATAAAAAAATATTTAAAATAATCAAAGTTTTAACTGTTATTTTTATTGAACCGCCTCCGTGGTCTAGCGGTTAAGTCCGTGGATGTAGACTCGGAGGTACCGGGTTCGATTCCTGGTCGGGACACAAAAATATTTATTAATGTATATAAAAACATTTAATTAATATTTAATTTATTTGTGATATTTCTCGAGTTTGGTACGCTGGAGACAACGATGAGCTTGCCACTTGTCATGATTGGCCTATAGTAAAGTTGGCTAAATGTGAATCCGCTTATATATAAGCATGGTTTCTGACCACCCTGCAAGGGAAATGGTCGTGATGATACTGATGATGATTTTTATTGAAATACTGTTTTGCACTTTATTTTAGTGACTGCCTCCATGGTCTAGCGGTAAGTCCGTGGTTTCAAAAGCGGAATAAAGAAGTTCTGACTATCACACAGGCCTATGCTGTGCACAGGAAAAAAAATACCAAAATCATTTCCCAAAGGAACGGAAATTCAATCTTTTAAGTCGTTACCTTCTGAGTCGTTACGTTTTCAGAATCACGCTCAAAGGTAGCACCTATTTTTTACGATATTAAATTCGTAGGTCAATGAACCTGAATAACTCACCATACCTTCTAAAATGCTCGCTTAATTTTGTACAAATCGATAATTTTTGAAAGCTTCAACCAATCTATTGCGTTGCATGATTCTAAGACAATTCTGAGAACGCCATTAAGAGCAAGACGCATGATTTTTAAGCAGAGAGGAGTTGTGGATTTTGCTTAGCTAGACAAGCTAGTTTCTTTTTTGCTCTGCGTTTTCTTAAACCCTCTTGGGTTTACCGTTTGTCCTTTCCTCTTGCTCGCACAATCCAATATATTAAAGGTCTGAGTCTGAGTGTAATTGTGAGAAATGTTGTCAACCAATCAACCAGTGCTCCGTGAATCCCTAAATTTGTGCGATGGACGATGAAGTAGACGGGTACTAGAGTGGAGACTGTTGCTCTCTAGGCTAACTATTATTGTTATGTATTGAGTTTATAATCTTATTAAACTCTATAAATTAAAAACGTGTTATTTTAATTTTTCACTGACGTATATTTATTGTCAAAGTTTTTATTTCTATTTACCAATCTTTTTTTATAAAAATAACTTGAGGCTGAGGTGCGTAAGGCTCCTACATTACTCCCTCTACCCCCCGCTAGATGGACGAATGACCTGACGAAGGTCGTGGACGAGGATGGCAGGGGTCGTGTGAAGTGACGAGCCTTGGGGCTAATTCAAATAGTTTATTAATCGAAAATACTTATTACTAGGGTTTCACAATAAAATACTGCCTCCATGGTCTAGCAGTTACTCGTAAGTCCGTCGATTTGTCGATGATGTCGGGACACAAAAATATATTATTAATGTATATAAATACATTTAATTAATATCTAATTTATTTGTGATGTTTCTCGAGTTTGGTACGCTGAAGACATCGACGAGTTTGCCGCTTGTCATGATTGGCCTATAGTAAAGTTGGCTAATTGTGAATTCGCATCTTTAAAAGAAAAAAAAAGAAGCGTGGTTTCTGACCATCCCGGAATCCCTTCGGTCTTGCGGTCGTGAAATCCATGCCCACTAAATCTGAGCAGAGCTTAGATTCTATTGGTTAGTATTGGCATAGCTCCGTTTCTCACTTCTCTTCTCTGCTCCAGTGGATAGGCAGCCTTCAGCCACGGAAAAGAATTAGGGCATGAATACATCCAACTTATCATAAAAAGTGGAAGGTAATTCCCTCATTTTCTACAATATAAAGGCTCGTACCGCCTAAGGGAAATAATTTAAGCAAGCACATTAACATATATCAGACTGTGTAACTTCAACAAAAGGCATTTACATTTTGAAAGCATAAGTTCGCATTATTTCACGTACCAAGTCACAAACCTGAATAAATAATGAAATAGTGAATGATTCTACACTTCTCTATCTATATATATAAAGATAATTGTCTGTGTGTATGTTCCCTATGCATTTCAAAACTACTTGACCGTGAACATCGGCGATGGTTTCTGACATAGTAGATTGCATAATAAACCCTCTTAATATACTGCTGAACAGATTTTCACGGTTTTTGATCTGTTCGTGGTGTCTCTGTCCCGAATAGGAGAATAACTATAAATAAAATTGGAAAATTGAAGAAAAAAATAAAATAAATGAAAAAACATTTTCCCATATAAAAAGTTCGTGGGTTTCGTACCTGTCAAACAATGTTAGATTGTCAAATATATATGTGCGTTCAGAAATTATATCAAGCTCCTTAAATATAGTACCAATGATATATTAAACAAAAAAACGATTGGTCTCACTTTTACGTCGCGAAATTGTCTGTAATTTGTTTTCAATATTGTTCTGTGTGAGTATTACTATTATTAATAATGACATTTATAGACTATCAGGCGGTACGAAGTTCGCCGGGTCAGCTAGTGGTTTATAAAATATAGTTTGAGCTCTGTGAAGTGGAAAGATGACAAGGGATGCGTTCTTACAACCGAGCCACCACCTCTATTATGCGATTATTTGATCTTTATTACATATTTATCATAGTTAGGTAGGACCTACATACCGCCTCCGTGGTCTAGTGGTAACATACGTTGCCGTGAACTCGGGAGGTCGTGGGTTCGATTCCCACCGGGGGCAAGTTGCACATTGTATAATTTGTCTCGGTCTGGGTGTTTATGTGTATATTTACAAAAAAAAAAGTTATAATGTAGTTTATCAACCATCTAGTTTCCGTAACACAAGCCTCGTAGCTTACCACGGAAACTAGATGGCGCTGTGTGACCTGTCTGGAAATATTTATTTATTTATTTATTACATCCCCTAGAACACAGCGTCCTAGATCTCCACTGCTGGAGATGGACCTTCCAAAACATATATCTGGGGAATTTGGCCTACACTAATGTTCTGAAAAACCCATCTCCAACAGTGGAGATCTAGGGACTGTAATGATAAAACCATGAAATTAATATGAAATGCTTAGGCTGAGTTGCACCATAGTTAAGTCTCTGTAAATGTAACGATTGAAGTTAAAAATGGCGTAGAATTCTTATTCAAGTTTTAATTTGAAGGACAACCCAGGCTTAGAAGTACGGTTTGGTAACAGTTATTTTCAAGTTTTATTGCATTGCGGCAATTATAAACGTTTTAATGAGAGGCCGAAAAGCATAAACATGTTTTGCTATTTATTATCCGCAATTATTCTTGTTAAGTATCTAATATTTAGTACGGTTACAAACCTTCACTTTAAGTTTACACCCTTATATCCATCCATACATCAGGCTAATATTATTGTATGGAATAGTATTTATTTATTTACTATAGGTACACAAACAGATCACAATCAACTTCCAAAAATATCTAGTTTAACTAAGTATAACCTAAGCAACAAGAATGAAATCTATATAAGGCAAACCAGGTTAAGAAAAACGTTTAAACAAGGTTTGCAGTTGAAAATTACATTATACAATAAACTACCTGAGATTATAACTAGACTACAACCAAGTGAATTTAAAACAAAATTGAAAATCTTTTTCCAAAATAATGCTTTTTATAACCTGTCAGAATTTATTGACATGCCTTTGACGGAAAATTCTTTTAAATAGTTGTATAATTTTGTGGTCTTATGCCTTCTACTGTATTGTGTTCCTATGCTCCTTTGTCTACGATGCATGGTGTTAATAGCATTACTGTTATTATTTTAATATTTGTTAACTGACATACCAAAATATAACGATTGTTATATAGGTGAAATATACAAATATACAAATAATATACAATCAGTTCACATTTTCCAGCAATTTCTTAAGTTCTAGATTGCAATCCAAAAGCAGTGTACACAGCATGCTTATTGTGATTTAGCCATGACATTGTCATTTCAATTAAATTATTTCATTTCAGTGAAATATTTCAAAAGGAAAATAATAATAATAAAAAAATGGTATGTCAAAGAATAAGGTAGTAAATCAATAATAATAATTTAAAAAAAAGCAATGAAAATTTAAAATAGAAATAATAATGTCATTTAATTAAAGAAATAATAATAAAATAATATAACAATCATCAATATATAAAAAATAAAATCCAGAACAGACAGAACAAATATCAAGAAACAAACAAAACATCAGCATATTACATTAATTAAGAAGTAGATTATATTTTGTTTACAGAAGTACCAGCAAAATATGCGGTAACAGATCTCTTATACACTAAAAATCTGGCGTTGAATATGTCAATGGCCTTCCTCCTTTCGTCACTGTCTCCACTACAAACGATATCATTATAAGCGCGACACATTCTTACAACTGGGTTAAGGCACGATGTGTTCCACTTGCGAATATGCAAAGCAAATGTGTTAGGTGCTTGTATTCTATATGAAATATTGAAGTTTATGGATGAAAGTAGGCAAGGGGCGTCGATCGAAGAGTGAATTAGTTTATGCAAGCAAAGAAGATCATAGCGCTTTCGACGACTCTCAAGGGTCATCACCCCAAATCGAGACACCCTGTCTGTATAAACTCTCAGAGAACGACCCAAACCACATCTGTAAGAGATAACTTTTAAACATCTACTCTGTATACTTTCAATTCTTTTTATATGGACGGCGTAGAAAGGTGACCAGATGGGACAGCAATACTCCAATATACTACATAAAATAAAAATAAATATCGCTGGTTCGTAGATTTCACTAGCTGTGGATAAGATCTAGGTACTTACGGATATTTAGGGATTCACGAAGCACTGGATTAGAACAGCTTTTACACTTATTCCGCAACCGAACCACTCACACAGGCCAAAATATGCATCCACATACCGTAGCCACTATCCCTACGCGTACATAAATATTTGGAGACTCTTACATCTGTCGCACGCTGAAGCACGCTCTCCCAGCCAGTGTGTTTCCCCACTCCTATAACCTGGAGTCCTTCAAACGAAGTGTGAAAGAGCATCTTTATAGGCCGGCATAGTGGTAGTAGGAACTGATGTCGGCCTGGCTGGCGTCAGTTGCTCCCATTATTGGACCTCGCGTACCGCTGTGTCACATGTCGTGCTCAGTATAATAATAAATAAGAGAATTATTTTCACTTTGAAATCCTGTGTTTTATCTATAATAAAGTACCTGATCATAATAAAGTACCTAATGGTAGCGCTCTTACTCAATATATAAATCTTAACCAATGGGGTGTATCAGGCAAAGCTTTTTGTAGATGTCGCTAGCGGCAATGGTACCTTGTATTACACCTATATCGCATCACTTTAAAATGTTTTTGTAGTTTTTTGATTTTTATAAGAGAAAAATGTATTTAAAATTAACGTTACCCATCTTAAAAGACGAATTAAGAAAGCGCACACCGTCTTAAAAAGAAAAAAAGGTTTTATTAATAGAACGGCAATTTTGAGATCACCATATCTTTGATTTCGCTTAGAAATCTCGATGTGTATACTTAGAAGCTGCTCACTTCGGCATAATATCCAGAAAATAATAAATATCGAAATAAAAATACAAGTTTTCTATGCAACTGACAGTTATATTAGGTACCATCTATCATGCGCCATCTATCGTTAATAACAAGTTAGTGATACACCCCATTGACTATTTAATTAAATTCTATTTTAATGCTGGTGTAAAACAAATGTTTATATTAAATTTAAAAAAAAACAGAAAATGTAATGTAATGTATCATCACGACCGTTTCCCTTCCAGGGTGGTCAGAAACCACGCTTATATACTCGTAGAAGCTGATTCACATTTAGCCAACTACTGCCGACCAATCATGACAAGAATAATTATGATTATTAAATTATATTTAGTTGACGCACGCTGCAAAAAAGTTTGGGCCTGGTTTTGGGCAATCTCTTTTGTCTTCTTTCAATCTCTTCTTTCATTTATTTGAAAATAAAAAAGCATTTTAACGATTTATCTCGATTAATGTATCTCCAAAATTTAGTTTTCCAGTAAGATAATATTCTACATTTCTCGAAACTACAGTCAGACCTAATTTTTACTTATTAAATTGTGCGAGAGAGATTCAAATGCGTTTAATGGTAAAGTAAACAACTTTAGAATTACGGTCGTGATGCTATTACGAGTGCTATCTTACAGTCATCGTTAGATTTAATTAATTGTGCGTCAGAGCTGTCTAGATGCCATTTCTACGCGTAAATTTATGTCACCTGTCATCTGTCGTACTCTGTAAATATAGAATGCTCTTCCAGCCTGATGTAAGTATATATTTATCTTCGTAAGTAAAAAAAAGTAAAGTATTATCACGACCGTTTCCCTTTCGGGGTGGTCAGAAACCACGCTTATAAATAAGCGGATTCACATTTAGCCAACTTTACTATAGGCCAATCATGACAAGTGGCAAGCTCGTCGATGTCTCCAGCGTACCAAACTCGAGAAATATCACAAATAAATTAAATGTACTTATTTACATTAATAAACATTTTTGTGCCCCGACCAGGAATCGGACCCGGTACCTCCGAGTCTTAATTCACGGACTTAACCGCTAGACCACGGAGGCAGTTATTTCTCTTCGTACACTGAGAAAAATGGATGATGTATTAGACAGCTTGACAATTTTTCAAAAAGTATTTTATATTGTTTATATTTACTTACAGAGTTTGTAAATAAAAAATAAAATAAAAAAACTACTTAAAAAGTAAAAATTTCATATACAAACCTAATAAAAAAATTATTTAACTTAACTTTGCCGTAAGTCTTGTTTCAAGCGGTGTTATTTTTTATATAAATATGACCATGGCAAGCTTACAACATTTATTCTCCTTGAAAGTAAAAATTGGCATTTGACATCATTGCAAATGGCACATGCTTTTAACGAGAACAACAAATACGTGGTAGGCGGACTGATGGTGGTAATTTGCCCAGTTTGCTGGGGCGGGGAGGTATCCACTGTTCGTGCCGATAAACCAGTAAAGTGCGTCCACACGTTTCGGGATTAGGCTCGAATTGCCGGCATGCCCATATCCTCTTCCAGCCTCTTTGTTTCCACTTTCCTATAACATGGAGTCTATCCCGGCTTGACTGGGCAAAGCGGCAATTCGAGCCTGATCCCGGAACGTATGGATACACTTTACTAGGTTTTTTGGCACGAACACTCCTACCACCTATTTGTTGTTCTCGTTGAAATTATGTGCCATTTGCAATGATGACAAATGCCAATTTTTACTTTCAAGGACAACTAATTTTGTAAGCAATCGTATATATAAAAAAACCGCTTGAATCATGATTTACTGAATATTAAGTTTACGTTAAAAATAGGTCAATGGAGCCAGATTAACATTAAATTTATAAAATATGGATATTAATTAGCAATTAATTTAAGTACCTTTATTAGTCTTTGCTATATTACGTTTGGACGTAAATTAATTAACTTATGTGACCTATTTTTAAGGTAAATTTAATATTCTTTTAGAGTGTGATTTAGTGTGAATTAACGAAAAGGTAAGGTCTTGTGGACACCATCCTGGTAAAGTGTGCCTAATCAATTTACTAAATCATAGTATTAACCCTAGCATATGTTGATATCTTTGTCCGTAATTTTGTTTACTAGAAAGTACTTTTTTTACTGAACACGACATAGTGTAACTTTTGAAATATTAAATTATTAGTTTAATTCATTATTTAGAAATATTTATATACCTGACAAAGGTTGACTTTTGTAGCACACCAATATTTTACCACCCTTTATAAATGTACCAAAAGTTTAAAAATAAATGATTGATTTTGATTTTGACTTGTGACATAGTACCTACCTGATGGTAAGCGGTACGCGAGGTCAGACACCAACGGCCGGCATCAGTCTCTACCACTATGCCGGCCTAACGAGATGCTTTTTCACACTTCGCTTTAAGGATTCCAGGTCTTAGGAGTGGGGAAACACATCTCCAGCGTGCGACAGATATAAGAGTCTCCAAATCTTTAATAAGCTGTAATCTTTGAAGTATATGTATTTATTGTTTAGAATATTAATATTAATTACTAGTAAGTAGTTTAGTTTTAGTAGTACTTTAATTTCTCACTTATATTGTGTTCTATAATTTGTGCGAAACTTCCACATACAATGTTCGTAATGTCTCTAAGGTTGACCGAGTAAGAATGCCTATCGGAATTAGGTCCGCCATTGTATATTGTAATAATATTCAAATTGTTTATTTATTCGAAGTTTTTTACAAGGACTTATAAATAACGTTGCTGTGCTAATGTCAGTTTTTTTTTTTTTTTTTTTTTTTTTTTTTTTTTTTTTTTTTTTTTTTTAATAATAGCACGACATGTGACCCTGCGCCCACCTGATGGTAAGTGGCGCGCAGGGTCTATGAATGTTAGCAATTGGAATCAGACCCTTATGTCCGACATCAGTCCTTAACACTATGCCGGCTTGACTAGATGCCTTTTCACACTTCGCTTGAAGGACTCCAGGTTATAGGAAAGTGGAAACACAGAGGCTGGAAGAGCATTCCACATCTTTATTGTACGACAGATGTATGAGTCACCAAATTTATAGGTACGCGAAGGGATAGTGACTACGGTATGTGGGTGCATATTCTGACCTGTGCGTGTGGTTCGGTTGCGGAATGGAGAGGAAGGAATTAGGTTATAGAGCTCTTCAGAGCACTCACCATAGTATAACCGGTAGAACACGCTCAAAGAAGCTACATCTCGGCGAAGCTGCAGGGATTCGAGAGTTCCAGATATAGTGGCATCGTCCACAATTCGAACAGCTCGCCTCTGTAGGACATTGAGAGCATCTGTGAGGTACTTGGCTGAACCATCCCAAAGGTGTGAACAGTATTCCACGCATGATCTGATCTGTGCTTTGTACAGCAACAGTCTGATTGATGGCGGAAAAAACCGCTTTACCTTGTTCAGTATTCCGAGCTTTTTTGACGCTGTTTTGGTGATGCTCTCAATGTAGTTCCGGTGGTTAAGGTCTGAGCGTATTTCCACCCCGAGGATGCTGAAGCTGGGCTGTAGATCCAGCGTGGTGCCCTGAAGAGTGGGGGGAGGAAAGAAGTTTGTTAGCTCCCAGGGAAACATAATAAAACATGTAGCAGACAAATACAAACATGCGTTGAATATTTTTTGAAAATAACAAACCTAAATCTAATATATGGTATAAACATTTATATAATAAAATCAAAACTTATAATTACTAATTATGCTAGGGCATATACTGCATAGGTATTGCAGTAAGTAAGAGTGTTAGTGTACTAATGTTTGTGTGATGTGAGTGAGTATGTATGTGTGTGTAGTATGTAAGTGTATGGGGATTTGTTTGCTTATATTAGTCTGTGTAACCGTCCATTATTATATAATTACCTTTAGTAAATCTTCGGTTTCATTGTATGTTAGATTATGTAACCAAGCTCTTACCACTATTTTACATTTAACTGAAGTAATGGGATATATGTTAAGTTTTGCATTAACAGTATTGTATAGTCTGGAGCATAGTATGTAGTAAGCGGACCTGGCCAGTACTGTTCTACACGATTCGATGTTGCATACTCTGTTCTTTCTTCGTATTTTAATAAATATCATCTGTAAGAAGCCTACCATGTAACATAAACATCTGTTCACCAATTAACTCTTTGTTAGACTATATAGTCCGATTAGAACCGATTTAACAAAAAAAAAAAAACCGATACACGTTTCATCTAAACTGAATTATGTCAAAATATCAGTTAAGTCCGTGGATTTAGACTCGGAGGTACCGGGTTCGATTCCTGGTCGAGACACAAAATTATTTATTAATGTAAATAAATACATTGAATTAATATTTAATTTATTTGTGATATTTCTCGAGTTTGGTACGCTGGAGACATCGACTAGCTTGCCACTTGTCATGATTGGCCCTTAATAAAGTTGGCTAAATGTGAATCCGCTTATTTATAAACGTGGTTTCTGACCACCCCGAAAGGGAAACGGTCGTGATGATACTACTTTACTTTTATAATTATTTCAATCATTTAACCTATATTTGGTCAAAGACATTAATAGGCGAACCGAATTTCAATTATACGTGGTAGACTCTTGTAGGTAGCATTAAAAAAAAATGGTATTATATAGCTTGATTACGAGAGTTGATCAAAAAGTATCAGGGGTTCTTAGCTCGATCATTACAAAGTGCGCAAATTATTATTTAACGAGCTGCGTGACAACAGCCTGTCTTGTACAACGATATTCATCACGAACGGCGATAAGCGTCGCCCGTCATACAGTTTGCGATAATTAAGCGACAATCGCCGTCCGAGACGTTGTCATAATATTTATCAACTCTCGATGAACAGACTTTAGAGTTGTAGTGTATTAAGAACATTGACTATGGTTATAAATAGGTGATAGGCGGACTGATGGTGGTAATTTGCTCAGTCTACCAGGGTGGGGATGTATCCACCTTTCGTTCCGATTAACCCAGTAAAGTAAATCCACACGTTTCGGGATCAGGCTCGAATGTCATGCCCAGTCAGTGCCTGATTCCTGTTGCTAGAATTCATGGACCACTAACCATCAGGTGTGCACAAGGTCGCATTACGTGCTAGTATAAACAAAAATGAACAAATGACTACACTAACAAAAGGGGCAATAAAACGATTTCAATATTGTAATATTTATATTTCGTTAAAATCATTTCCATCCCATTCATGCATCCACAATTCCATACAATTGGTCCTTCCAACTAACATCTCTCAAACTGTTTACAATTTTATATACACATTTATCTTATTTTACTATTTATTTACATTTATACAAATATTATTTTTTACTGGCGGTTCAAAACAAAATAAGCTTATTTCGTAAATAAACATTTAACTATCTAATTATTTGATAATAATTTAAAAAAATTGTAACTACTTTTATTAGCTATTTACAATAAGTTTTTGAATAACTATTTAGGTAATTTTTCGATTATATAAACTATTTATACATTGAAATTAAAAAGCAATTATTTTATTATTCTCATAAGCACCAATATTAAATACTTTATCGGAAATTAATGAACCGTAATAACCGTCGAATTTTACCAACTTTTTTATTTCAAAAATATACATAAGCTTTAGAATTGAATTTTATTTCAAATAATACGTATTAAGGGGTGTCAAATAACAGTAATTAGGTCGCTTAATAAAGTGTTATAAGTTAAAACGCATATGGATATATTTTACCAACTTCGTAATCTCATTTGTAAAATAAAATCAGTTATGTGTTTTAGGGTTATTCTTTTAATTGTTAATTTGATATAATTACAAGCATAAATGAACATTAAAATTATTGGAAATATCAACCTTTATTATACTATTCTGAAACAAAACTTCATGAATACCACGTGGAATTATTAAAGATCAAATATTTTCATATTATTATCTAGAATAAAAATAAAGAACGTACGTATATTTTATTTTTATTTTTAGTATTAATATTTTAAGTTACGGTGAAGAGAAGTTTTCCTAAAAATATCGCCACTAATACAGAGCCTAATCAAGTAGGTAACGAAAGATCGATCGCTCGGACTTTGACTTACGTAAAAAAGGACCTTGAGATACGAGCAAGGTTGCCGTCCCGCGCCTCCCGGCCGGCGTGTGACCTTGTCCCACTCCCCAGCCTTTAGGTATTAATTATTACGACAGATATTGTGATTACTCACAATACAATATTGTTTTGTTTTTCAGATAATGATTTTTATCTTTAAAAAAGTATTTTATTTTTTTATTTTGAAAAATGTGTTCTACCAATGACACCTAAAGCCTTAAAAAAATATTTACTCTTTTTGCAATTACACGTAGTATATTTATGATATAAAAAAGGTTAGATTATCAACGACGTACAACAGTTATGTGCTGCGTACAGCTCACACCTGCGTTGCGGTATCTGCTGAATTTACCAAAAACGGTTCGTTACAGTTCCGTTTCCTAGGTTTGGGCGGAGGCTTCGGCGCACTTCGGATTCTTGTACCACTCACATTTACATTACTTCCTCTGTTAAAAACTTTCTCATTCTCTGAACCCAATATCACTTTCAATGATCTTGGATCGGGAGAGAACTTGAAGGCTCTACTGTAACTAGAAGCTATTGGATTAATAGACATAGCTTGTAGTGCTAGTAATTGATTGTGAATGTTGGGAGAGCTGAGACTATTTCGCGGAATAGAAGCGTGCGGAGTACCCGGGGCAGGAGACGGCGCTGCCTCAATATCGTCATTGGAGCTTTCAAAATTACAATATGGAATATGTAATGAATTCATATATTTACCATTAATTGGACCTAAATCAATCTCGCTTTTATTTAAACTATAATAGACCCCACCATTTCCAAACAATTTCGTACCAAAGTTATCATAATATGGTACGACACCATTTAAGTTAGAAAAGCCTGCTTGGTTCCTTATGCCATCTGGTAGCCAGTTGGGTACTTTTGGCTTTCTGGGAAGTGTGACGTAGCCTCCTCTAGGATTTATTAAAGGTGCCGTGCTTTGAGTTGTTCTACCTAAAATTCCTATATTTTCATTAGTAACACCGTAGCATGGTGATTTTACTGGACTATCAGTATTTTGGGAAGACTTGGGTCGATCTTGACCTGATGATGTGCCGCTAGTTGCTGGAGAAATCTGTGTAGTTCCATTTAATGGAAACGATAGTAAATCTGGGGGATAAGCTTGATGTTCATGATTCAGACGATCCATCAGCAAAGTCTTCTTTAAGGTGTCTAAATCGTGGAGACTGTTGTCTTCATTGGAAGCTGTAAGAGACAATAAAGTATAGGTTAATATAAAGGTACTAACGATGATTAGGTAGAAAATACCTTAAAGTAACTTATAAAGAGATTTTGTTCACAAAAGCCTGAAGCATATGGATTTCAATGATTTA
Source organism: Tinea semifulvella (assembly GCA_910589645.1). NCBI lineage: Eukaryota > Metazoa > Arthropoda > Insecta > Lepidoptera > Tineidae > Tinea > Tinea semifulvella. The sequence goes on along the minus strand of OU342592.1, from coordinate 10,295,590 downwards.
ATATTTCTTAATTAAGATTTTGTGTTCTTTAGAGACTGCCTCCGTGGTCTAGTGGTAACAAACGTTGCCGTGAACTCGGGAGGTCGTGGGTTCGATTCCCACCGGGGGCAAGTTGTACATTGTATAATTTGTCTCGGTCTGGGTGTTTATATGTATAATATGTATATATTTACAAAAAAAAAGTATAATATGTAGTTTATCAACCATCTAGTTTCCGTAACACAAGCCTAGTAGCTTACCACTGAAACTAGATGGCGCTGTGTGAGCTGTCTGGAAATATTTATTTATTTATTTATTTATTTATTGTATGGAATTGTTTGATATTTCGCTAATTCACACCTAACCGTACACATTATATAATAACGCGCATTATTCTCAGGTTGCGAACTCCTTGTTTCATCATATTTATTCACGAGAAGGTTCAAAACAATAGGAGGGTAAAACTAATCCTGGGATTAAAGCATTTAGTTATAATACTAATCATTACAGACTAATTTGTGTAGTACTATATAGATGGAGTAAACGGATTCTGCAATGAATTCGCTATGTAAAAATGCAGACATTTAAAAAGTTCGCTAGTAGAAGCTGGATGAGGGTAAAATGAGGGAGGCAATCAACAAAGCTGGTTGTAGGTGTAATAGCTGGTAAGCTGCTGGTCTTCTGTACTTTCTTACTCTTTGGACCACTTACTTGCTTAGTCTCTCAATAGCAGGATTGAAATCATTCAGAATAATTTAATTAATGACGTTTCGTCTCTAGAGGACATTTTTTAGTTATTGTTTACTTTTTATTAGGTATAGTTTATATTTATTTTAATTTTTACTTTTAAATAGTTTTAATATATTAATAACGTTTCATAATTGCATTTAATAATAGGTTTACGTAAATAAAGATATTTGGACTTAGACTTTGAACAGGCTGATAGTGCTGAATATACTGTTATACGCATTCATGTTGAATATACCAGTTTAATATAATTTGCGAAGAAAATAATTTGATTGGCGTCAGAAAATATTTTTTTACAGTGTAGCTTAGTTTTCCAAATGTTTTAAAGTAAAGAAATATACCGATTAAACATTTCAAGGCATTTTCATTGCGTTCCTTTCGGGCTGGAAAAGGAGTTGAGTTCTCATTAAATTTTATGGTCCGTGGAGCAAAACACGCGACGAACGTTAAGAATTGCTTTGTTTTATTAATAGTTTCTTGTAACAAAAACTAACAAAGACAAACAGATTATTATCCAGGCTTTATAATATGTATTCCTGGTATTTAAATTATTAAAGCATTACGTGAGCCAGCATATTTTTAGGAATAAAACATGAGTTGCTCCTATTCCTAGAATTCGCGTCTCGAAATATCCCTAACACGCTATAAAAAGTATAAACAGTGAAAAATAATAATTTAAAACCTTTACCTAAAACTGAATCGTTGTCGAGCAAAGTTCTGTTCAACTCAGACATTTCTGTAGCTTCGCTTGTCAGGGACAGTGGAGCGTCGTATTTTCTGGGCGGCTTGGTGACAGGATTTACTTCAGTAATAAATCCCTTTTCCAACTCCGAACCAACTGATCCCTCCATAAGGACGTCGCCATTCGACGAATTAGCGTCAGGTTTTATCAGTCTTTTAGTATCAGCTTTTTTAGACATCCAATAATATGAGGTAAATATAGTTCCTATTATAATAATTGCAGCAGCCAGACAACCGACTAATATAACAAAAGATTCGGTGTCCAATCCCACTATGGTGCCGCCACCATACTTAGTAAGTACCAGCATTAGTGTCTTTTCATCTCTACCTCCAGGATTCTCTGCTATACAAGAATAATTTCCACGGTCACTATATCTTGCATTTAGTATAGTTAAATTAACCCACTTAATTAGGTCTAAAGTATTATCTGACAAGACATATCTCAATTCTCCGAACGCTCTAGGCTCTATTGTTCTAGAATTGAATCTCCAGACTACCTCCGGAGTGGGATTTCCTACCACTTTGCAAGTCAGAGTCACGTTTTCGTCGTAACTTTTGATCGTTGCATCAGGGAGAGGCTCCAGTATCGTTGGTCGGCAGGCGAAGTTAGTCGAGTCTAATTCATTCCAAAGTTTATCCTTAACCGCCGGCGGAGATGCGCAGGACGTCGGCGGCGTATACAGATTGTGACTAATAACCCAATTTCTAAAGCTTTGTAGATTGCAGTCGCATCGCCACGGGTTATTGTGCAAATCTAAACCAGATAAGTTTCCCAGAGCCATCAAAGTTTCCGGCTTCATATGCGATATATTGTTCCCGTCGAATCTCAGGATCTTAAGCTGCGGCAAGTTTACAAACGTTTTAGTCCCGATACGAACTATTCTGTTATTGCTCACTTCGACTTTCTGAAGAAACTTCAAGTTACGAAACAAACCGTCTTCCAACCTATCGATCAAATTGTTACTTAAGTTTATCAATCTGAGTTTCTCTGTCCCCTTAAACGTTTCTGGGTGAATAGAACGTATTTTATTCTTAGAGAGATCGAGTTCGATCATAATAGCTAGAGTTGCAAAAGCAGATTTATGTATAATATCTATATTACATTCCTTTAGGAATAGTTTCTTCAGGTTGCTTAGGCCTACCTTTTTAAATCCTTCTTGGTGTAACTGCCTTAAATTATTATTCGATAGATCTAGTATTTGTATATCACTGCTTAAGTTACCTGGAATGGATTTTAACGTAGAATTAGAGCATATCGCTGCTTTGTTACCTGATTGCCATCTGCAATCGCACGGTCTCTGACATTCTGTTGTAAAATCAGCGTATGTATACGACAATAAAATAAATGAGACGGTAACCAATTTTATCCATTTCTTCCAATATTTATGAGCCATTGTGCGACTGCGGCGTTGGTCATCGCCTGGCCTTGCAACATTCCTGAAGGATGATGGACTCCGTGAAATTCCGCATTTGTGTTCTGAAACAAATAAAGGCCAATGTGAGATTGATTTAGTTAAATATTTCAATGGAAAACAATAAAATAAAATTTGTATACATAGGCGAGTTTGATGCCGGTTAATAGTTTTGGGAAAGTGAGAAATGATAGGCAGGTAGATAAATAGATAAATTCTTTATTTCACAATAATAATAATAATGTACATAGCTGTCTAATGACATTTTATAACAGCTAACTTTTGGGGTTTTACGCGGCGAACGAGTGCCTTCACTCCGTAGCCACGACTCAGACTTAGCTGTTAAGGCACGTAGGGCCAACAGTGAGAGAGAGACGGTTTATAGGGTTTTAGTCCTAGGCGCCTTGGGGTCTCCTTGTGAGGCCTCACGGTGAGTCGGGCATGCGACCTCCTGCGGTGGTCCTTCAGGCTGGTGTCGTATCATTAACGATTTATCGATCTTGATTTACTGCCTTTGTGGTCTAGCAGTTAAGTCCGTGGATTTAGACTCGGAGGTACCGTGTTCGATTTCTGTGAACCGTGACCGTTTCCCTTTCGGGGTGGTTAGAAACCACGCTTATAAATAAGCGGATTCACATTTAGCCAACTTTACTATAGGCCAATCATGACAAGTGGCAAGCTCGTCGATGTCTCCAGCGAACCAAACTCGAGATATATCACAAATAAATTAAATGTTTTTTATTATATATTAAATTTGTTTTTGTGTCCCGGCCAGAAATCGAACGCGGTACCTCCGAATCTTAATCCACGGACTTAACTGCTAGACCACGGAGGCAGACTTAAATAATCTTTAAAAAATATGTATTGTGGAATTGAGGGAGATAAACGCCCTTAATTACGCCCTTGGATTAGAAATAAAAGCTCATATTGGAGGTGACAAAAGTCATTACAACTATATAATTCATTATTATCCCGCACTAGGTCAACGACCGATTATGGACTTCTTTTATTATTCAGGATAGACCCTTCCTCAGCAGCAGAATGTCATGGCTTGACGATGACAAATAACGCTATTATAACTCGTACAAAATAGGAAAGGAGAAAATTGTGCCAGGATGATTGGCTTGTTTGCAGGGTAACATTTTATTCTTGTAAACTGTATAAAATCGCGGGAAAAATGTTCTGTCGACGTTTAGAGCTGTCTGAAGAGCACGTCGCACAACGTGTCTCCGTGACACTGAGCCGAAGGAGGGGCAATTCTTGCTGCAATAACTTGAATGAAAAAAAGAAAAAAAATTCATTCAGTCTGGAATCGATAAACCGTTTGCGCTAACATCGTCATAATAATATAACCGTAAAATCCAGTTATACTGTTAACTGTAAGTTTTAGCCGGGAAAAACGCCGACTTAGGCGCCGAACACAAGGTCTAAGTTCTGCGGGTACAGTTCCGACATCTAAAATCTCTGGAGTTTTCTGGAGTCAACCGTATCCCCGACGCGTGCTGTTTATTTATTTATTGCTGTTTACTTCTATACATGCAGCCTGTGGGTCAATTATACGCAGAAGGCATACAGCGCCCTTCCTGTCCAGTACAATAACGCGTTCAGGGTGCTGATGGGGCTGGCCTGTCGTTGGAGTGCCTCTGGGATGCTAGCAGAGGCGCGGGTTGATGGATTCCATGCTATTATGAGGAAGCGCTGTGCCTCAATCCTCGCCCGCGTGAGGGGCAACCCCAGCAGCATCCTGGCCGTGTGGGCTAATAGGACTCTCCGTTCTTGAGGCACTGGATACGCCTGCATGTCAGCAGGTGACCTGGGCCCCAGAAAAGGAAAAGTTAAAAAATTTTTTGTATTATAATTTTGTATTTTTACTAACATTATAATACAAGATGTCTTTAAAAATCGTTACTAACACATATGGAATTTATTCTGAAATAAAGTTTTATTATTATTATTTAACCTTTTACAAGTCGCACGAAAAGGATAAACAACAATGTAGGTAGTCTACAATTTTTAAATGAAAAATACGACGTAGTGTGCCAAAAGCAATCTTTGCGTTCCCCGTTGAAGGGCTAGGCTGGACTTTGAACAAAATATTATTCACTCATCGGTAGAACGGCCGAGCTTCCTCGAAACTCGAACCCTCCGATATTTTTTAATATTGTTTTTATTGAGCTTAAAGTTGTCATAAATTATTTATTGTTTTGTGATATGCAATAAACAATGCAAACTTTAGTATGACAGAGGTAGAAAAGTAGAAGCTCAAATAAATCAAAGAAAATTATATTTGTTGGAAAAAGTATCAATTTCTAATAATTAACTTCAACAAAGTTTTCAAGAACAAAAGGAATCCCTCGAAAGGTATTCGATGGAAGTTTAAAGTCGTGTAATCTCGACAAAAACACATAAAAAGCTTCTACTTAAAGGAAAGTTACAAATCTCATTTAAAAAAGAAACGTAAATTTGTGTTTTTTTAGAAGATGGGTTCTCATATACGTATCGTATCCTGAAGCCAGTTCTTGTTTTGAGTCGCAGAAACTATGAATGTTGTACACTGGGTAATGATGCGGCTGATGAACTGGTCAGAAGGGGGTCATCTACAACACCGATTGACCCAGGACCAATAATCCCCCTACCGTTCCAATTCATGCGAGGCTGACTTCGTAAAAGAACTAATAGACTACACGAACAGATGTGGACATCAACCACAGACTGTAGGCATCTTCCCGATCCTGACAAGCGCCTCACACAACACCTCTTGGGCCTCGACAGAGCTAGGCTTCGCATAATAGTGGGGATTTTGACGGGACACTGCGCCTTTAACAAACATAAAACTTTAAACATTACAAATAGCCCACTGTGTAGAGGATGCATGGCGGAGGATGAGACGGCCGCGTATGTGAGGTTTTCAGGAACGTGATGTTCTCCTGGCCTTCCTGGAGGAGATCGGATAGCTGCGTTGAAGGAGTAAAGGTCACGCACAATGGTCCAATAGAGACTAAGTGCAGAAAAGTTCTCGTCCGGGAACCGAACCCAGCACCTCCGCGTTTCAATCTACGGCCTTAACCGCTAGACCAGGCAGGTAGTCCAAGTTGATTTTGACATATTAAATTCAAGTTATTTGAGAATTGCCCAAAATTTAACTTAAAATTAATAGACAATGATTGTATTTTTAATATTAGCATTTTAGTGATACCTGTCATGATACTACATAAGTCGATTTCGACATATTTAATTGGTATGAGAATTGACCTCAGAAATTTAACTGCTACACTCCTAGCCGCTGAACCACGAAGGCGTTAAATCTCATTATAATACATATATACAAATATTTTAGGCCTTTTGCAAGTTTCAGACACAAAAAAGCAGGTAAGGTGATTATATTTTTTATATTACCATTTTTTTTTCGTTTTCGACATATTAAAGTCAAGTGATTTAAAGGCGTTGTGGTGGCTCTGTTATAAGAACACTTTCCTTAACATCCTACAAAGGTCGGTTCAAACCCCCCCCCCGGCATGTACGAATGAGAAATACACTTTTCTTACGTACATTTGTCATAGGTTTACAACACCACCGTACCCGTGCCTTGGAAAGCACGTTAATCCATTGGTCCCGGTTCCACTAATACCAACTTGTGGAATCGTTAAAAAAATGTCATTAAAAAATGACACCAGATCCTCGCCGATCCGTCTGGCCAGCGTGGCGAGTGTAGGCTAAATTCTCCAGATATATGTTCTGGAAGGCCCATCTTCATCAGTAGAGGTCTAGGACGCTGTGTTCTAGAGGCTGTAATGAATGATGAATATTTTAAAATAAAAAAAGTATCATCATCATCACGACCGTTTCCCTTACGGGGTAGTCAGAAACCACGCTTATAAATAAGCGGATTCACATTTAGCCAACATTACTATAGGCCAATCATATTATACCCCGCATATTATACTGTCTCACTCTCCCAAAGGTTAGCTGGTAGATAAAGCCGAAATGGCTTTAAGTTAGCCTCTGTACAAACTTTTAAATTAAGTGCAATAAAGTATTTTAATAATAATAAATGATTTCAGAATTGGCCCTCAAAAATTTAACTGCGTCTAAATCTACAGTCATAACCACTGAACCACGAAGGCAGTTAAATCTCATTATAATGTAGAACAATATTCTTCGGACTTTTGAAAGTTTCAAACACAAAAACGCGTCAGGTGAGATTAAAGAAAATTAACGACATTGCGATTTTGTTGGAAAAATGCCAAATAATACTTGGCGAGCATTGTTTTACTTAACTAGCATGTGCGAACTGTGGATTTAATTAAATTCCGTGGTCTAGCGGTTAAGACCACAGATTTAGACGCCGAGGTTCGATTCCTGGTTAATGATAGAAATTTATATCTAATCAATTGTGTCATTTCCCGACTCTAGTACGCTAGAGATTTTGACGTGATTGCCAGTGGTCATGATAATCCTATAGTGGATCTAATGTGGTATATCACGCTTCTTAAAAAATAGTTTTCTGATCACCTCGCAAGAAATTACGGTTGTGGTGATATTATTAAATCATACAGTAATTCATAGAACGTATGTATGTTGTAAAACTTTATTTGTATGTATTTGTGTATATATTAGTATGTAAATAAGTATTTATTCACTAGTATATATTGAAGTCTAATATTTTTCTATTAGTTTTGATAGCACCTGCCTTATCTTGTCGTAATTGCTTTAGTTGTCCCAAAGGTTTGACCAGTATAGAATGTCTAGCGGCATAGTCCGCCTTTGTACTTTGCGCAATAAAGTTTATAATAAATAAATAAATAAATAAACAATTGATTGGGTAGGGTGACGAGTCAAGTAAAAGTCAAAATATCTTTATTCACGTAAACCTATTACAGGCATCTATGAAACGTCATTAATTTAATTCTTTTGAATGATTCTACTCCAGCTAGTCGAAGACTAAGCAGCAAATTGTTCCAATAAGTAAGCTGTTAGTAGAAGACCAGCAGCTTAGCAGATTCCAGTGACAGTGATGTTAATGTTTAATCTGACTGAGAAAGGAATCTGCAAGGAAAACTCAGCTATATCAGATTTAACGAGTAGAATGGTGGATGGTGAGCGTCTTGTTGCAATAAAATTAAAAATAAGGAGGCCTCTGTAAACCAGCCTATTCTCATCTCGTACCTACACACTAGTGAATCCATGGAATGCTTAGAAATTTGTCTTATTCAAGCATAGTACAGTACCTCCACCACGAGGATCATGGGTTCGATGTGTTTGACGTGAGATTATTTTTAATACTTTCCGTTTTCTCACAACGAAAGGGCAAAGCCGTGATTTTGTATACTTTTATACAAAATCGTATCTCTCCGAGCGGAATAAATATCTCTTTGATCTGTTACTGTATTTATCGTTATGACAAAAAAGGAAGTCAAGTCTAAACAATTCTTAAGCGTTGCCCTCAGTGTTCCCAAAAGTTCTGGGCCATTACACACACTCAAAATGCTCTCATAAAACGGTCAATTAATTTAACGTTTCGTTTCTTCCTTCTATAAAATTATCATCAGATTCTTGAATACTTTTAAAGCGTCTTTAAGGTGTCTGAATGCATTTTTATGAAATACTAGCTGACCCGGCGAACTTCGTACCGCCTGATAGTCAATGAATGTTATTATTAATAATAATACTACTCACACAAACTGGGAGAGATTGATGAGCGAAGAGAGATTGACGAACCAGATATATAATGCGAAAGTTGTGGGTAAAAAAGACCCTGGCAGACCAAGACTCACATATCACGATCAGATAAATAAAACAATAGCTGAAGGTGCATTAAAAAGCCATCGAAACAAAAAGGTATGTATGAAGAGGTTGATGAATGTTGAAGAAGCGAAAGAGGTATGTCGTGATCGTGACAAGTGGCGCTCAATTGTCTCTGCCTACCCCGCAAGGGATTTGGCGTGAAGATATGTATGTATGTACAAACTGGGAGAGGTCGATTAACCGTTAAGCGGTAAATGGTTTGACTTGGCTTTATTTCTGTATTCGACGACAGTCAAGCGCAGAGTGGGCTCGAGCAGGAGTCTTAAGATCAACGACTGAGTAACTATATATATAACAAGAGCGCTAGGGAGTTTTAGGCTCCCGCTCGGTACCCTCAGTCGGTTTGCCCCACAAATCAGCGCTGATGCGCGCCAGTAGTACTATATCAGAAACCTTTGCCGATGTTCACACACAATATTCCCAAAGTTTCATCCCAATCGGTCAAGTAGTTTTAATGTGCATAGGGAACTATATAGATTAATTTTGAATTACAGATTTTAATCAGCTACGTGTATATCTTTTATATGCATATAATTAATAATAAATCATAAAGTAGTTTAGTTTGTCACCAACTTTTAAAAAATCAGGTAAATCTGCGCAATTACCTTTGGGAGTACATACTCGTAATATAGTCGTGATATTGTAGGTAATGTTATATTTATTTGAATTCAAAGAACTTATGTATGTAGTTTTATTTGTATGTATTTGTATGTATTAGGGCTTGCATTCGAATTATTCGAATAATTTTCTGAAAATTAATTTTACAATATTCAATGGCTCTAAAACGTTACTGTTTACTACATCGAATCGAAATTAACAGTTAATTTATTAAACTAAAGTGGTCAATCGTTCTTTACTGATAAAATAATAATATGAAACTGAAAATAACATTACATTGTAGTTATTAAAAATCAGACAATTTATCATAAATGAAAATGATGTAAATTTTGCAGAGGAACATTTTAGGAATGATTATATTACTGATAAAAGTCGCAGTCTCTCGAAACTAAAATTGATTGTCTTAACTGTTAATGTTACTAATTGTAGATTTTATCAGGTAAAATGTGTACCAGTATGCCTTTTAATTTTGCATCAAAATTTTTATTTTTCTAATAATATTTAGAAGAAATACATCAGTAGAGATACTGTGGTTTTTTATTATTCAAGTATTCGAATAATTCGAATAGTAGCCGAAAAATATTCGAATATTCTAAAACCAAAAATTTACAAATATTTGCAAGCCTTATTAGTATACTCGTGCAATCCAAACGTCTGACGGAAAAGTCCGAAGACAGGAAAGCTGGTAATTAGTTCTGCAAACGTATTAGCCTCGATATCCCTGATGGGTTGTCTCTAGAAGGCATTTTTTAATATATAATTTATATTTTTTAGGTTTAGTTTGTAATTAAACTAGCCAGTTTGTAGCTAAATGGTAAAATATAACGTTTCGTTAAAAAAATAAGTCTAAAATTAGCCAATATTTGACACGTGCTATAGAAATAAAACAAGAAATAAATAGGTCATAAAAAATAAACGAGGTAGTGACGTCAATCCTGCCAATCACGAACTAAATGATGTTCCTGCTGATAACAACGGAATAGATAGCAATAAAATAGTAGTAAATACTCGCGAAAATACACATAATAAAAGAAAAAGCCATAAACAACATTAAATTAATAGGCCGTTTTATCGAAACACCGCAATATGAAGAAAACGTTCCGCGAAGAGAAATTACTAGCAATATATCAGAGGATTTTTCTAATAAAGTTACCACAGAAATGTCTACATTTGGCTTTTTCGGGCGGGCTATCCTCAGCGGATGTTAAGTTAGCACTTATGATTCACTTAGCAAAGAGTTACAAAAATATATTGCGAACAGAAATTAAATTTACTGTTAGATTTTTATAAGAAATTAGTTGATTCCTACACCATCCACTCCGTCCTCAGACCGGGTCTGAGCATCATAACCAGACGGATTGGCGATGACTTGATGTCAACCTTTAATGACAATTTTTTAACGATTCCGGAACCGGGACCGACAGCTTATCGTGCTCTCCGAGGCACAGGAACGATGGTGTTGTAAATTTATGACAAATGTACGTAAGAAAAGTGCATTTTTTATTGGTACGGAGGGTTTGATCCGACCTTGTAGGATTTAAGGAAATCGTTCTTACAACCGGGCCACCACCGCGCCAAATACTAGTGCACTACATATAAATTAAAAACTTCTTAAATAATAAAAACAAATAATTAAAGTAAAAAAATAATAATTTATTGGCTCTCCTCCAGATAGCTGTAATTTCGTGAGAGTTATTAGGTTTTATTTATATTTAATTATTATTAAAATCATTTAATAAAATAAAATAAAAATTACACGCTATTGGTATTTATTTATTTAAAAACTTGAATGCAAGTAGACATTTTCTAACAGCCAAAACTCGACGATAATTTTTATAGGTGCAATAAAATTAATATTAATAGTAGGGTATATATATTAGTAATACGTGAACTGCATCCGTAGTCTAGCGGTTAAGATCGTAGATTTAGAAGCCTAGGTACCGGGTCGATTCCTGCAGCCCTATTCTGTTACTTAGTCGCAAACGTTATTAACGTCAGAAATTGCGTCATAATTATAAAATATTATTCGATTCTCAACTCTATAAGCCCTTGACCTTGACAGCGGCCGTGCAAATATCAACTTTAATAGCGTAATATATTAACGGATTCTATTATATAACGTTTGCGCTTAAGTAACAGAACACAATAATTTATTTAATTATTTGTGATATCATGTCTCGAGTCTGGTAAGATAGGGACATCGACGCTTGCTACTTCTCATGGTGACGTTTCTGACCACCCCAAAGGAAGTCGTGATGATAATACATATAAGTACTTGAAGCAAAATTCCTGGAATGACTATAATAGCTCTCGAATTTTACGTCAAAAAACCCTTATACCTGAATTTTCATGCGTTATTCTACTCGATAAGGGCGAAAAGGCCTTCGCGTACTTCCGGCCTTCAACCTTCGGGGTTCGTGTGTGGTTTTTTATGTAAGACCTTTCCTTTTATGGCGAGCACTGTTATGATTTCATAAACAATATAGCTCTCCAGGGAAAAATCAAAATAAACATCGTGATTGCTGGTGCAAACATTTTGAATTAATAAAAAGTATTTATTTTTAATAAAAAATCAACAGAGCTCGTCCTAATCTGTTGCACAAACATGACTATATAGAGGAATGCTTTATCAAATAATGTTGATAACCCAAGGTCCCATCAGCGAACATTGGAATGGGATGCTACTTGTGTCGACACCCTTGCTTGGTCTCATGTCCAGGGAACATCTGTCAGGGCTGTGGCTGCTGCAGACTCGGCTGAAAAGGCCATCATCATTATCAGCCTGTGTCTCTCCACTGCTGGATATAGGCCTCCCCCAAGGCTCGCCATTTTACACGAACTTCTGCCACCCTCATCCATCCCGCACCAGCGACCTTCCTCAGGTCATCATCTGGCGGGGGGTCATCCCACACTGCGTCTTCCAGTACGTGGTCTCCACTGCAGGACCCGTTTACTCCATCGTTCATCGCTTCTGCGACAGACGTGTCCAGCCCATTGCCACTTTAATTTGCTAATTTTGAAAGTTATGTCGGTAACTTTGGTTCTTTGACGGATGTCAACGTTCCTGACTCTATCCTTCAGAGAAATCCCGAGCATAGCTCTCCATAGCTCGCTGAGCGACCTTGAAAAGGCCTAATGTCACAAATACGGGTCTGTTAATAATAACTACGTGTTTGTGTCTTTAGGTCTTAAGACAATGGGACCGTGGGAGCCAAGTGCTAATAAGTTATATAAAGAACTGTTTAAGCAGCTGCTTAATGCTGTATGTGACAAAAGGGCTGGCAGTTTTCTCGTGCAGCAAATCAGCATAGCTGTGCAGCGGGGGACATCTGCAAGTGTTCTGGGAACATTGCCATAATATGATAAAAGGAAAAAAAAACCTAAGTATTTCACGACTGTATCCCTTTCGGGGTGGTCAGAAACCGTCGATATCTGTAGCGTACCAAACTCGGAAAATGGACCAATAAATTAAATATTCATTTAATTTAATTTAATAAATATGATTGTGTCCTGACCAGGAATCGAACCCGGTACCTCTAGGTCTAAATCCATGGACTTAACTGCTAGACCACGGAAGCAGTTTGGCAGCCATAATATGATCATAGGTTTATACAGTGTTGTTTTATTTTTAATTTAGTTATATATATTTTAAGTGATTGTATATTTCTTTTAATGTAAATAAAAAAAAACAGTATGTCAGTAATGAATTTATAGTCAACTAATAATTAATTTAAAAAAATAAAATATATGCCTTTCCCTAATTAAAAAATAAAGTGAGTCCCAAGGAGTTTTGGCATCATTTCTCCTCTATATATAGTCTAATATGTGGGCAGAAATAGTGGCCAGCCTTCCTGCCTCCAGATTACTCCGTCAGCCGTTAGGGCAACTTCTTAGCCTGGTGCTTGGCTGGTACCATAGTCTTCGACCCCAAAAGGCACTAACTCGTAACTTGTACTGAGGTTGGAGTATTTGAGGAGCTTGAGGTTCTCAGGTAAAAATGCTGCACTCCCCGCGCTGGACGAGGTTCCTGGATGTGAGATAATATGTCCAAAAATGACGCAATCCATACTAGAGATCTGCCAAATTTGCACGGCCCAACGGTCATGCCAATGCTCCACGGAATCCCAAAAATTTCTAGAATAAGATTGCAATGTCAATAATAAAAGACAATCGCTATTAAAGTTTCGTATAAAATATTTTAATTTTAATGTAAGGTCGTTTAAATTCGCGCTTTTCAGACGATAAAATTAACGGTAATTATAGGAATTCACTATTTGGCAATGTGACGGTTGTGGTTAAGTAAAAAAGGAGTGTAAGGCAAAAATTACATGTCAAACGTCATTAAAATGTGTATAATATTCCAAAATGTTATCATAGCTTGGAGCTAAGGTACATTCAACGAAAGGCACGCAGATATAACAAACAAAATTTGTTTAGAATCAGATTGCCTATTTTTTTATTCACGTTTGCAGAAAACAATGGTTGCTCCCGTGAAGTGCACGCATTGATAATATCCATGTGTGTTTTGGAATATGTCTTTTAAGTATATAGTCAGTAAAAAGTACGCTGAATCATCTATGGTTGTTTTCGTATTTATATTAAAAAGTCTTATAGCTACTATTCATATATAAAAATAACCACAATGAAATGTTTTCACCTAAAACCCTAAACAAATAATCTATAATTGAAAAAAATAAAAAAAAATATATATATAGGAAAATAAAAACTAATAATAGCTAGACTAATGTGGCCATATCTAGCTGGGACCTCGTCGGGACATTCTGAGATGAAAAATGTTATTTTCATTTTTTTTCCAAGTTAAATAATTAAGTTCGCCCTTGTACAATACTTTTAAAGTGTTTTGTTTAAGAAAGAGTTAATATATATATATATATTATTTAAATCAAAATTGCATTGAATTTGGAGAAGTACAAGATAGTTTTATGAAGAATACACCTTTTTCATAAAATATATGTATAGTTATTTATGTTAGCTTTAGTAGAATTTTAATTATTAATATAATAATATTTAATTATATTGACATTTATTTTAATTCGTTATTAGATAATAAGTTAACACGGCTTCCTTACAGCCACGATCTGAATTATATATTATTACTTATTTTTTGATGTAATATTACTAAGGTTTACAGCCTATAATTTAAATATAATTTAATTCATTATTATTATTATATAACATTTGCTGTATTATTATTTAGATAGTTAGTTGACACGGCCTCCTTACAGCCACGATCTAAATTTAAGGACATAAATAATTTCACATAATGAATATTATATTTTTTTGTTGTAAGATGACACGGCATATTTACAGCCACGAATTTAAATTTAAATTAATGTTATTTGACATTGTTATTTAGAGAATAAGTTGACACGGCCCCTTTACATCCACGAAATTATTTATTTATACATTCTTAGGTTAAGATATATGTAATTGTTTGTGGCAACAATGTATCGGACCTTCACGGTCCACCCTAAGTTTATGCTATTAATCTAGTTCATTTGTAAACTGAAAAATGTATCTGACAATATCCAGGAGTAACAACAGTATGAATATCTAGCGGCATGAGGTCTGGTCCGCCTTTGTCATTTACAAAGTGCAAAAAGTATATCTATATAAATAAATTGACTATATTCTATGCTCATTTGTGATCGTTCGTCTTCTTGCAACTATTAGCCAGGGCTTTTTTGTGTGATTGTACCTATATCGTGACTGAATATTTTCTTTACGGTTAGGCCCTGGCACACCCGTGGCCCTGCGTGCTACTCCGTGTGAACTTTGCATGTTCGAAACCTATGAACGTTAAAAAATCAATACTTACGAGTATATTAGTTGTTTTGCACGTATTTACATAACTAATTTGTAATATGCTCTGAGAGTATTCCGAAGAAAAAATATTAAAACTAATGTTAATGTAATCACAAACCACATTTGTAAATGAAGGGCAAAATAAGAAAATTGTATGCAAGCCAATAAGAATATTAAATGCGTAATTATGTTTATTTACCAATTTAAGCTATTTTTCTGCGCATCACCTTACATGATCCCCAAGGTTAGCTGGTGAAGAATGCGTTATGGCGTTATAGCTCGCCTATGTACTAGGTTTTTGAGTGAAATAAAGTATTTAAATAAATAAATATTGAACTCACTGTTCTGTGGAAATAAAATCAAAGTCAAGTCAATTTAATAGTACCTATATTTTACAATTGCCTTGAGATTTTTAAACAATTAATTTTATTACAGAGTAATATTTGCGGAGTGATTCGGTTCTTGTATCTTTGTTGAGCCAATTTTAACTAGTGGCGTTCATTTGTAGTATTTGACTAAACGGACTAAACGAATGACAGTCGATGGTATTATTGTTTTTGTTTTACTGTGCTTACGTTCATATTCTCGTAGGTAATAAGAAATAATTTAAAAAAACTTAATGGTCCTTCTTCGGCTATTTAAGAAAACAGTTGTCATGTGAAACGCAAAATTGACAAAATTCCCATACATTTGTGTTAATGACATTTCCCTTTTTAATTATTTCTTAAGAGATGTATGTGTTTATAAAGCTGGTGTACTCTTTAAGTAATGAACTTAAAGAGCTCCTTACAACGTATATATTGTATGTAGTATATAGTAGCCAATATAGTGTGTAGTATATGTATTATTGTGTACATATTTGTATGTATGTGTATTTATATTATTATGCATTGTAGTAGATTAAATTAATGGCCCCATCACTGTAGTGTTCTGTATTATCCCAAAGGTTGTCTGCTAGAGGATGCCTAGCAGCATTAAGCCCGCCCTTTGTACATAGTGCAATAAAATTTTAAATAAATAAATAACGTTCTAAAACAATAAAAAAAAAACTATTTGAAATCATTAACTTTTTTTAACAATGCTAAAAATTTAATTATGTATTTGCTATATCAAATAGCGCTTATAAAACCCATGTCAAACTAACAGCTCTTATTACCATGTATTATGGACTAATTTAGTACTGTAAATTCTTTTGTCGGCAGTGTAAGGACTACCAAGTTTATCTCAGGAATTAATCGTGGTTCAGAATGGAAAATTAATGAGCCAAGTAACCTTGTGTTTGTTATAAATATGCTAAGGTCATGACTATTATATTAAACTCGGAAAGTAAAATTAACACAGAGGATTGTTTTTTTTTTTTTTTTGTTCTCTTCTCACGATGGATAATGAATGAGATGATAGGGAAGAAAAAAGGTCTAGCCCATACAGCCAAGTCTGCCTCCATTTCCACCAACCAAGTATGCCACCACAAGATGGCGCCACTTACTTCAAATTTGCAATATTTGAATGTTTATCCATTTTTAATTCGCAACGAGAAGTACCCACTTGTGGACTTGCAGAAAATAGTTTTGCTTCATTGCTTGAAACGTCAGTCGCATGTCGCGCCCTGACCCAGTGAGAAGTCTATGATCTACCGTGATCCCGCTCTTCTGGAAGATGCGCCGTTGTGTTCTCCGCGGACGGCTGTGCTAACGAAAGAACTAATAATCGTGAAATGATTGAGTTTGGCGAATATCCTGGGCAGGATAGGTGATAGTGAAGCTGTGAAAAGGTACGTTGCATACTTTCCTTATATAAGTGACCCGTCCTACTCTGTTTCCGATATCGTGCATCTGTGTCCGGATTGATCGTTACCAGCCGTTTTGCTACTTAAAAAAAAAAAAATACAGTCCATTTTTGAAGGCCTTTGTTCGCGTTTAGTCCGGGCCTTTGGCATAAGCATAGTTAGCTGGAAGGTTCTGGATCAGGCGCGAACAATATCTTTCTTTTTTATGAATTAATGAGGTCATCAACAAATTCCAAATGCTGCAGAATTTGATGCTTTTCTTGGAGTCACTCGCGGCACTATAGCTCAAACACGTCGGGTAAAATATAGGAGTTGACAGCGCGAGAAAACAACACCACTTTTGACCAATAATATCCACAGTAAATTAATTTACAAAACAAAAACTTGCACTTGACATGTCCACGCAAAATGGCACGAAGAACTCTGATTGTTTTTTTTTTGTTTTTATATATTTGTTTTTTTTATTAATAGTAAGTTTTAAACGTTTATTTTTTAGTTTAGTTAATAATTTAGTTTTTTAAAGCTTTATTAATAAATACACATATTAGGTAACTATTGAACATTAAACTAAATTAATTATCGGATAAAAGAGGTTAATGATGATTACAGTCTGGAGTTAAAAAACATAAAATAAAAATATGTTTATTTATTTATTTGCAGACAGTACCTACAAACGCAAAAACGTCTTCAAGCTGATTTGTCTGTAGTTGTTTACTAAGCTACGGTCGGAAAAAAAAAACCTTTAGTTGGTCGTAGGGTCAGGGCCCCGATTCTCGCGCCTTCGACATGTCCGCTCGATTTGCTCGAATCAAATTGACAGTTTTCTATGGAGATCTGTCGCTTTTCATTCGAATATATCGAACCGCCACGCAAGACGCAAGCGTCATAATTAGGCTCCAGGTGCAAATTTTAATAATGTATCTCTATCTGTATTATATCCAGTTAATTCAATTTATTAGAATATATCTGGACATTAGTCTAGAGTAAGGGCATACATCATCGCCAACCCGTCTAGCCATCGTGGCGAGTGTAGGTCAAATTCTCCATCAGTGGAGGTTTAGAACGCTGTGTTCTAAGGGGCTGTGATGAAGGGCATACAACGTCACCCCGTATAGTATATATATATACTATATATATGTATATATATTAGTAATATATATATATATATTAGTAATAATGTAGGTATATGAATAAATCTATGAGAGATATAGAGCTATGGAAAGAGCTATGCTCGGGATTTCTCAGAAGGATAAAGTCAGAAACGTTGAAAATTACCGACATAGCTTTAAAAATTAGCAAGTTGAAGTGGCAATGGACTGGACACGTCTGTTGCAGAAGCGATGAACGATGGAGTAAACGGGTCCTGCAGTGGAGACCACGTACTGGAAGACGCAGAGTGGGACGACCCCCCCGCCAGATGGACAGATGACCTGAGGAAGGTCGCTGGTGGGGGATGGATGAGGGTGGCAGAAGATCGTGTAAAATGGCGAGCCTTGGGTGAGGCCTATATCAAGCAGTGGAGAGACACAGGCTGATGATGATGAATAAATAGTTGAATGGTTAGTTTTTATTTATGTTTAAAAAAGCAGCCATGTTAACTTTTTTCTTCACGGATTAACATTAGATAAATGTGGTAAAAACGCTGAAACATACACATTGACCTGGATATTTTAACTTGGGCATTTACAACATATTTTTGTTTGTCACAAATTTGTCCTAATATCCGTAAGACATGTAGGTATATTATCACTTCTCTGGTATATATCATAACCTAGTTATTACTTAGCAATAAAGTTTAACCCAGTTTGTTTTATATTGCATATTGGCCATTATAGTAATTATGCGTCGACACGCATTGTGTCGACGAAAGGCGTAGAAACACCACGCTCTTTCAAGCAAATTTCAGAAAATAATGCAAGCGTGCAGCTTATCATCAGGTGGGCGCGATGTCACATGTCGTGTTCAGTATAAATATATATATATATATACATAATACATATATATATAAACATTGGACATAGAATAATTATTTAAACATTACAAAAAGTTTTTACAATGTTGTTGATGGGGAATGGTAAGGGGGCATGCGTTAACAGTTATGTTCTTCTCATGTTTCAGAAAGATAGTCTGCTACGCTGTAGTAGCATCAAGACAGAAAGCTTTGAAGCTTTGACATAAAAAACTCTCATGTTTTGTTGTAGGATAGATGTAATTGAATAAACTTTATATAACAATACTTCATTTTAATTGATTGTAACTTTACAATTAATTAATTTATTATACTTATTATAATAATTTATTGGTCTCAAATGACAATATATTATCGCTGTCAGAATGCACAATAAAAAAAATATTTTTCGACCAACCCTAATAATTATCTTGGATTATTTAAGCAAAAAAAACGGCTTTGACCAGTTCTTACATTAGGGCAATGGACACGCGTGAATATAATAAACTACGCGTTGCTTCCGAAATTGAAATATGGGACGAGAGGACTTGATTTATGTCATGATGTTTTCATTCACATTCGTTTTCATGAGCATAAATATTGATAATAATGTCACTATTAAATAGTGGAATATAAATATTTAGTATAGTTGATGAGCTGCTGTGGTCGAAAGCTAGATAATGGACACTATTTCGGGTCGATGTGTCGATCGTGACGCACAGCAGCCCTAAGTATTTCTCATAGTAGTATTTCTCATAGTATTTCTCATAGTATTTCTCATAGTATTATTAAGTAACAGAATACTTATGCGCAAACGTTATATAATGAAATTCGTTAACTATATATATATCACGCTATTAAGGTTGATATTTGCACGGACGCTCTCAAGGTCGAGCGCTTATAGAGTTGAGAATTGAATAATATTTTGTAATTATGACGCAAGCTCTGACGTAAATAACGAAATCCACTAATAATATTTGCGCTTAAGTAACAAAATAGGGCTGCAGGTACTTTAGTGGATTAGTCCACGATAGAGACTGTTCAACAGAAGCGGACGGTCTGATTTTAGCCTTTTCAAATTGTTATGTATTGTTTCTGATGAATCTTGCACTCTTTGTCTAAATTTGAAACGTTCGGCTATCGGGGACGGTTGCGGTTGTAAATGTTCACTGAATATTTGAGAAAGTTGTTCATACCTTAGTTTGGCTGGTTCTTCTGGAGAACATAAGTCCACTAAGAGGTCGTAAGCCTCCGGTCCAATCAGCGTAATTAGTGTCGGAGTCCTTCTCTCCTCTGATACGTCATTTACTATAAAAAATTGGTCTAGCCTTGCACTATATGTTTTCCAATTTACATTTTCAACATTAAACGGCTCAATTGTTCCAAGTGGCATTTTTTAAAAGCCTTTACCACTCTATTGTGTTTTTATAAGTATTTTATTTTAAATTTTATAATGTCAACTGTCAACAGGATTTGTCTAATAAACGTCTTAAACTAAAAAAAAAAAAAACGTAAAAGCTGTATTTTTTACAAATCAAATGCCGAACTCAACCACATATTCCGCTTACAATATTCATTTAAAAAAAAAAACCGCAAATTTGAGGTAAAAACCTCTAATAAAGACCTGTAGTATTTCATCATTATCACAGGCTGATTTCAGCATTATCTCTCCACTGCAGGATATAGGCCTCCCCCAAGCGTCAGCATTTCATACGATCTTCTGCCACCTTTATCCAGCTTCGCTCGATCTTCTTCAGGTCGTCTATCCATTCCTGTCGGTGGTTGATCTCTCCCGTATAGACGGGATGGAATAGTCCATCGTTCATCGGCCGATCGCCTCTTTAGATTACTAATTTGAAATGTCAGTAAGTTGCGTTAACCTTTATTTATCCGACAGGCACCGTCTCTAAATATATTTAAAAAACTCTTAATTTCTCACCTTCCTTAAAAACAAAATGCATCTTAATCTCATTCCTTTGACATATAGGTATTATTATATATTTATTTTAAATATGCATGTATTTTATTTATTAATTATACACAGTCTATATTTATTATCATCTTAGATGTTTAAACCATATACTTACCTACGTACCCATATATTTATTGATTTTACTTATTCTAATATTTTGATCTTTTTGTGTTAATATTTCTTACTCTGCACCCATAATATTCTTCTCTCACTCTCCCAAAGGTTAGCTGGTAGAGAATACCTTTATGGTATTATGCTCGCATATGTACATGTTTTATATTTTATATTTTGTGTGCAATAAAGAATTTTATTATTATTATTATTAATGTCTGAGAAATACCAAATATAGCTCTCTCTCTCGCTTTCATTCAAGTCCCTTCAAAGGTTGCACATAATTTATTTCGATGTTTTTGCAATCCAGCAAATACCTGGATGACATTTGACCACGGCCTTTCTTATACCTAGTCAATAAATATACAAATAAAATACTTACATTATTTCTAGATAATTAGTTGATCGTTAATATTGTACGCCAACTGCAGACATGTTATCTGAAACAAAGAAATAATTATTAGTTATTATTTGAATTTTCGAGAATTCGATTTTCTACATATTTTTTTAGACAATTACAGTCTGCTTACATACATACTCGTACTGTACACCTTAATTAATTACAACCTTTAATTATTTTCAATTTCATTTAGATTTATTAAAGGTCCATGGTCAAATGCCATGCTAGTACCAACACTTATGTATGGAAGCGAGACGTGAATATGTCAGAATACGCATGAGAGTAGAGTTAATGCAGTAGAAATGAGACCTTTACATCGGATATGCGGCGTAACTTTGATGTACCGTATACGTAATAACGAAATACGCAAAAGGGTAGATATAAAATAAAGCATAGGTACAAAAATAAGGAAACGCATGCTCCGATGGTTCGGGCATGTTGAAAGGATGAGCGAAGAAAGATTAAAGAACCAGATATAACTGAAGGTGAATTAAAAAGCCATCAAAACAAAAGGGCATGTATGAAGAGGTTGATGAATGTTGAAGAAGCGAAAGAGGTATGTCGTGATCGTGCTACCCCGCAAGGGATTTGGCGTGAAGATATGTATGTGTATGTATGTCCATGGTCAGCCAAGCGCCTGGCCAAGGAGCTGGCGGATAAATCTGGAGACAGTAATGCCGGCTAATATTTCTGCCAACAGCCTTGCGTTTACGTATCTTAGGCTATCAATTAATCAGTTATTGTGGTCTGTAATACAACCACAGCCTTTTGACAAACTAATTCATACTGCGGTAATCTTTTAAGTAATTAGTTTTGCAAATGTGAAGATTAAACAGGAATTGCGATTTACAGAATTGCTGGGAACATTTCGCTGAAACAAAAGATTAATTATGACACGAGACAGAGTTTGGGTCCGACGGCTGGACGGACTATTAAAAATTATGACTAACGTAGGAGAATTACCTACCGTAATTCTTTGAGGGGCAGGGCATTAAACGAAATTGCAGGGCAATTTCATTTCGACATCAGAACTAGGAGACGTTAACATTTGTATTATGTCATACGTATCAGCAAATGTATTGATTAAAGTTAATAAATTAAAACTAAAAAGAAAATAAACAAGCACAAGTGGATCAAAACAAATGACAATTTTTATTTGTAATTTTTTTTTTTACCATGAATTGTATTTTAAAATAAGTTGTGTAAATAATGTTTTTCTCAATAAAGTATTTATATTTGTTTATATTGTATATGGATATCAAACTTTTTGGCAATTTATTTATTTCATTTAATTTTTAATTCAAGATATTTTTTTATGTAGGCGGGTTTTTTAAAGTAAAGTAAAGTATCATCACGACAGTTTCCCTTCCGGGGTGGTCAAAAACCACGCTTATGAATAAGCGGATCTACATTTAGCCAACTTTACTATAGGCCAATCATGTCAAGTGGAAAGCTCGTCGATCTCATCTCCAGCTTACTCGAGAGATGTCACAAATAAATTAAATATGAATTAAATTTATTTATTTAAATTAATAAATATTATTGTGTCCCGACCAGGAATCGATCCCGGTACCTCCGAGTCTAAATCCACGGACTTAACTGCTAGACCACGGCTGCAGTTTTTTTTTAAATATTTTTTTTAATTTTATGTTTTTAGTTCTAGCTGTAAGTTATAATATATATATATATATATATATGTATTTTCTTACGTCCGCCTTATATCTTTTTTTTTCCACAATATAGCGTCTATAGTAAAGTTGGCTGAATGTGATTTCGTTTCTTTATATTATTTAATTTCTGGAAATATGTCGTCTTAGTTTTCAATATATTTTCAATCACCTTAAACCTTAAACGCGGGATCGATATAATTATCCGGCTCGAAGGACCATTCGAATAATACAATAATATCTCTAAGACCTAGCAAGTAATAATAGCACACTAAGCGTAGTTTATCAATAAAATATAATAGGTATCCTAAATTACATATCTATTTGAAATTATTAAAACGTATTTAATGCAATATTATTGTTGGACAGACCTGCGTTTAGTGAACAATAACAAGTAAACTAATAGAACAATGATGATAATTATTACTTGTGATTATTGACTCATATAAACGAATATAATAACCGGTCATTCATTTTAACTTAAAATCAAAATCAATCATTTATTAATTAATAATAATAATAATATTTATTTCACATAATTTAGTGCCCTAGTGTAACGTATAAACAAAATAAAATTTTAAAAGCTATTTTAGCAAAAAATAAAAATACACGGAGTAATAATACATTGTTAGGTACACACAAGTGCAACCAATCTCGTTGCAAAACATGTCCCATAATAAATTCCGATATCAATATACAAACTCATCATAACCCTGTTGTCATCAAAATTCAAAATTTCGCACAATGTACTACTTCTCATTGCGTATATATGCTGGAGTGCAGATTTTGTAACAGTTTTAATGTGGGAGAGACTACGACACCCCTTCGTACTCGCATGAATGGACACAGACATTCAGTAGATTCTCAAATTAATAATATTTTACCTGTGCCCACCTATGCGCGTATACATAACACTACCTTTAACAATTGTTTCACAGTAAGAGTATTAAAGAGTTTTCCTAAAACTATTCGGTCTATTGATTTAAAAACATGGGAAAGCTCTTTTATATGGCAGCTTGGTGCATACTATAGCCCTGGTCTGAATGTAATGCATTAGGTTTTGTCTAACTTGTTTTGTAAATTTATTAATATCGAACCAACAATGGACATAACATACTGATGATGTTCTCCATGATGCGCGAGGTGATGATGATATTTTTCTAAAAAATAAATACAAAACTATATACTCGTAGTGCATTGCCTTTACCATTGCTAAAAGAAATAAAATTACTTTTTTCAAAATTTATGACAAAGACCTTCAGTCACTGTCACTGATGACGCCGCTCCAAAGAGAGGCGAAATATTTGGCAATAAAATTTTTAAGCTTCAATTTATATATTTTACCAAGTAAGAAACACATCTAACACATTTTATTTGTTGCAGATATTTCACATAATTTACAAATGTAGTGTATGTGGGCGTTTTTTTTTTTACTAACACTATATGTGAGTGAAGAGCAATATCCATTAATGTTAGCAACTGGAATCAGACACTCGTGACTGACATCAGTCCCTATGCCGGCTTGACTGGACATGACGGCAATTCGAGCCTGATCCCGAAATATGTGGATACATTTTACTTTATCGACACGAACGGTGGATACTCCTTCGCCCCAGCAGACTGGGCAAATTACCACCATCAGTCCGCCTACCACCTATTTGTTGTTCTCGTTAAAAGCATGTGCCATTTGCAACTTTTTTTTCGTGGGTAGCTACTAAAAAAGAAAGACGTATTTTTTTGCTTAAATTTTTATTTATTATATAAATCTGTTTTTCTTCCAAGTTTTGGTTACAATAGACTTTATTAATGTAATATTAACCAGTGTAATTAATGAGTACAGTAAAAATTCTAAAAAATAGTGTGGTTATGATAACATAACATACCTCGGTCTCACATCACTGCCATTATCTCTCACAACATCACTAAACACAGTTCAAAATGGTTTCCCAGCAAGAAATGTCACTATATAGTCTTCAGCAGCAATTTGAAAAGTCCATGGAGTCCTTCGAGAGCCGAATTGTCAATGCTGCGGCTAACAACACCCTGCAGCAGCTTTCCGATGATTTTCACCAATTCAAGGTTTTTGTGCGAGACACTCTGGCACTGCTCCGGGCTCAGATTGTGCATGTTGCAACAATGACGGACGACCTCGAGAGCAGAAGTCGTAAAAAGTTTTTGTTATTTCGAGGTATCGATGAAAGTTCCGGTGAAAACACTACACAGCGGATAGCTGAGATTTGTACCACTAAGCTCAAGCAGAGCATTCAGACTGAGGACATCAGGTTTAGCTATAGACTAGGCGCACAGGGTGACCCAAGCAGACCTCGCCCAATTTTAGTAAAATTCCGGGATTTTGATGTGCGTTCTGAGCTGTGGCGCTCAAAAAAGGAGCTAAAGGGCTGCGGTACATCCATTGCTGAATTTTTGACACCATCACGCAGGCACCTGCTTGCTGAAGGGCGCAAGTTGTATGGCATGACCAACTGCTGGTCACAGGACTGCCAAGTATATGTTAAACTCCAGGATGGTACACGGTACCGTTTGATGTCTGAGGCGCACCTGAGCGAGTTTGTCGCCATCCATCCACCGGGACCATCTGAGGACAAAACAAAGAAATTAAGACCTGCAAGGGTAGCAAAGCGAAAGTAGCTAAATGTGCAGTTTAATCATACTTACTTAATGTTTTGATTTCTTCATTTTTGCTGATATACCTTAGTGATTTGTTTTTTTTTTTCTTTCTGTTTTAAACTTATATCTAACATATTTTAGTAATATTTATAGTGATAAGCGGGTTCCACTTTCCAATCATTAATTTTTATTTATTTTTAAATATATTGAAGGACATGGTACAGAATGCTTAAGTCCTAAACAACCAATCATTCAAACCACAGACTATCCCTATGTTTGACTTGTCGCTTTAAGCGTAATTTTTTTTTTCCACTTTATTTCGCTTCGAATGTCGTTCGACTTGGCGTTTCTCTAAGATTCCATACAAAATTCGTTAAAATGCTATTTTATTTGCTTTCAAGTAGAACATAGCATATATGGGTACAAACAAGTTCATTCAAATTCTAATTCAATCAAAGAGTAATTAACATTCAATCATTCAAAGTTTTTTTATTTTTTTAAATTTATTATTTCTATGTTTACTTAGGGATGTCCCATCATTGTTATCGATTAATAGTTAAATAATGCGATTACTACTCTTAAATTCATTTAAATAAATAATATATTTAATAATTATTTATAATTAAATAAAAGTTTTATGTACTTTTGAGTGGTTGTAGGTAGGTACCTGCTTGCTTTATGTAAAACGGATTTGATTGTGTTTGGTATTTCTTTGTTACTGATAGACAGATTTGTTAAACAAATAACTGGCAGGTGAGGTGAGAAGTAATAGATATAATAATCAGATAGCCTTTAGAATTAATTTAAGTACCTATATAAAATTATATATATATATTTATATTTAGTTTATTATACTATACATGATGCCAAATAATTCTTCGTCTGAGTCTGATGCTTTTTTCTCCTGTATATCAACAAGTTCCGACGACGAGTCTGATGTCAGTCAGGCTTCTGTTCATCTGGTGGATGCATTGCACAATACCTTCTCGACTTTCCCCAAGAATCTAAATGTCTGCCACATAAATGCACAAAGCATTCCTGGACACTATCCGGATCTCCTTGCCACGTTCGGTAGCAACAACATACACGCTCTACTTGTCTCTGAAACATTTCTTAAGCCAACTCTTCCTTCTACGTACTACCCTCTTCCTGGTTTTATTCTTATCCGTAATGACCGAACTGGCAGGGGATGCGGTGGTGTCGCAATTTACCTCCGCTCCAATATTTCGTTTAAAATTCTCTCCCAATCTCCTTCTTCCTATTCTGGTTCGTCAGAACATATCTTCCTGGAGTTAAACTTAAATTCTGTAAAATTTCTACTTGGAGTCGTTTACGCTCCCCCTACTGTTGACTACTTTTCTACATTAGAACTACTGCTCGAGTCTTACATACCCTCATATGATCACAATTTGATCATGGGGGATTTCAACACTTGTTTACATAAAGATGACTCGCGCAGTAGGAAACTGAAATTTATTACTTCTTCTGTCAATGTATCCTTTCTTCCACTAAACACAACCTTTCATGTAAACGAATCCAGTAGCCTTCTTGACCTTATCCTTACCTCCAACCCTGACAGGATATCTACATATGGACAATACTTAGCACCTGGTTTTTCTCACCATGATTTGATTTATGCTTCGTACAAAGTAAAAACTCCCAAATTTAAGCCTAAAATTTATCTTCAGCGTAACTTTGCCAAAATGAATCAGGATTTGCTTCTGTCTGACGCTGCTGCCATGAACTGGAACACCGTAATATGTAAAGAAACTGTTGATAACATGGTATCAGAATTAAATAACTTAATAATAAAGCTGTTCGATAAGCATGCTCCTATACGCCCAGTACGTATGAAGAGACCCCCGGCCCCATGGTTGGACGACAAGATACGAAGAGCTATGAGGTGGAGGGACTCTTTAAAGAGGAAATACAGGAAGTCTCACAGTCAGGAACACTGGGATAAGTATAAACATGCTAGGAATCGGGTGAATCAGATGTGTAGGAACTCAAAACGCCAATTTGTTCACGAATCTATTAAATCTTGCACACCTCAAAACATTTGGTCATTTCTTCGAACTTTAGGTCTTGGTAAGGTAAAGGCTGATAGTATTATTTCTTCCTCAATGGACATCAACGGTCTAAACCGACACTTCTCTAGTCCCTCTTCTTCTATTAATAGTATTTCTAAAGCTGTCGCTATTTCTCAAATTGATGCTTTACCCCTATCTTCTAGTAATACTTTTCAGTTCGAACCAATGTCAAGCTGTGAAATTAAAAAGATTATTCTATCCATAACCAGTAAGGCTGTAGGAGATGATAATGTGGGCCGTGTTCTTCTGATTCCCATAATAAACATCATTATTCCCTTCATTACCTATATTATAAACTTTTCACTCTCTACTGGACAATTTCCCACAGTGTGGAAAAATGCCCACATAGTTCCAATCCCCAAAAATACTAACCCTACCGATTTTAGTCATTTTCGACCAATATCAATTCTTCCCTTTCTATCTAAAGTACTAGAACGTGTAGTTCATCGCCAGTTTGCTACATTTCTTTCCCACAATAAACTTTTAAATTCTTTTCAATCTGGCTTTCGACCTTCACATAGCACAACTACTGCTCTCACAAAAATTACTGATGACATCAGATTTTCTATTGACAATAAAAAGCTCACACTCCTTACGTTGTTAGACTTCAGTAACGCTTTTAATTGTGTAGATCACGATATTCTCACGGCCTTATTGCGTTCTCTTAACATTTCACAGAATGTGGCATTATGGTTCGACTCTTATCTTCGCGGGCGCCAGCAACGCATCCGGTTAGATGATACGTACTCGGACTGGTGTCCGGTTACTGCTGGTGTCCCGCAGGGTGGCGTGTTATCTCCCTTGCTCTTCTCTGTTTTTATAAACATGATCACTCAGGTAATACATTTCAGTTCCTACCATCTGTACGCCGACGATGTCCAACTTTCGCTTCACTTCAAGATGGACGATATACAAAATGCTATTCTCAAAATGAATAAGGATCTTGAAGCTATTAAAATACAGTCACAAAATTTAGGTCTACTGGTAAACCCCTCGAAGACGCAGGTGATGATCGCTGGCTCGAGGCAAATGCTGTGCAAACTGGACCATATACCTTTTACCCCATTAATGTTTGACAATGTGTCACTTCCTTTTTGTCAGCATGTGAAAAACCTAGGACTTCACATAAGCAGTGATCTCTCCTGGAATCACCACGTCTCCGAAATTTGTAAGAAAGTTCATGGCAGCATGCATTCGTTGAAACGCTTACAATATTTTATTCCTTTTAAGGCAAAGTTAATGCTAGTCAGTTCGCTGCTTCTTCCCATAATAGACTATGCAGATATCTGCTATCCCGACGTCACTGAAGAGCTACTGAACAAACTCGATCGTCTGCTCAATTTATGCATCCGCTATGTATACGGCTTGCGTAAATATGATCATATCTCTCATTTTCGTAATCAGTTGAAATGGCTCAATATCCGCTTTCGAAGATCTACCCATCTCCTCGTGTCTCTGTATGGTATCCTGAACAACCCTCATGCGCCTGCATATCTTAAATCCCGTTTTGAATACATGTGTGATACTCACAACCTTCCACTTCGCTCTTTACATAACAACCAACTTAAAATCCCATCCCACTCCTCTAGCAGATATTCAGATTCGTATACTGTGTCTGCAGCCCGCCAGTGGAACAGGCTACCACTCGCTATTAGACACGCGCCGTCTGTCCACGTTTTTAAGCGCTTGGTCACTGCTTTATTTCTAGACAAACAGGAGTCGTCATCAGGCTAAAAATATATATTTGGCATAATATATATGTGTATATACGTTTATTTATAGGTATATGTGTAATTTATGTAACAGTGTAAGTATCTATTAGTATGTAATGTGTGTAGTATATTCTATATTGTTAAACTTGATATCAGCACTACCCTTAATCTCACACTCTCCCAAAGGTTAGATGTTAGAAAATGCCTTGTAGGCATTAATCTTCGCCTTTGTACAGTTATTTTGTGCAATAAAGAATTTAATAATAATAATAATGATGTCAAATGCCAATTTTAACTTTTAAGGAGAACTAATATTATAAGTTTGCCATGGTGATATGTATATAAAAATAACATCGCTTGAAACAAGACTTACAGAAACAAAACTTAATGCTGAAGGCATTCTCTACCAGCTAACTTTTGTGATTGTAAAAAGTGACGTAAACGAGGTGATTGAGATTAGAAAAATAATAATAATAAAGTCAAAGTCAAATCATTTATTACAATTTGGCCTTCTCGGGCTCTTTTGTATTGTCACATTACATTGTTATAATTATTTAAATTATATTAAATTTATTACAATACAATTGAATTGACCTAAATAGAAACATACACCAACAGTAAAAGGTGTCCAATATATATTAATAATATACATTTGCACATCTACCAGGCATTTTGTCACTAATAAAATCATTTAGACTTGCCTATAAGTCGACGTTTGACATGAATTTTTAGTTTATCTAAACACAAACTAGTTAGTTCCTTTGGGAGTGTGTTATAAAAACGAACACCAAGTCCTAAAAAAGACTTACTAGTTATACTGAGGCGTAGGTGAGGCAAAGCTAATTTGTGATTATTGCGTGTGTTGCGAGAATGCAAGTCACAATTCCTTTTAAATTGTTTTATATTCTTGTGGACATACATAATATTCTCTAGAATATACTGAGATGCCACTGTAAGAATATCATACTCCTTAAACTTATCTCTTAGCAAAGTGCGAGCGGTCAAATTATAAATATATCGAATAGCCCGCTTTTGTAAAATAAAGATAGTTTCAATGTCAGTAGCATTTCCCCACAGTATAATTCCATAAGACATAATACTATGGAAATAGCTAAAATAAACTAATCTAGCAGTATCAACATCTGTCACACGCCTCACCTGTCTAATGGCATACGCCGCTGAGCTCAGCCTTTTGGATAGTGCTGCAGCACCCCACTGGAGTTTGGAATCTATTGTTATACCTAAGAATACTTTCCATGATCTCCAATTGCTCACCATTTAATATTATAGAACATGAATAAACATACATAAACAATTCTTTATTTTGTTTAAATTTATTTATCTGAAACTTCAACAGCACATTTAATTCACCAATAGATAGCAGAAGCAAATTGGTTGAAGGACTGTAAATTAAGTGTATGTTAGCGTGTATTTGTGTGCGCGTGTGTGTGTAGTACCTAGGTGTGCCCTATGCGTATATACTCGTATATATATATATTAAAGATTACGTATATACATATAATAATAATACAATAGGTATATAAATAAATGTACACATAAACAATATTGTCAATATGTCAAAGCATGAATTAGGTCATTTTGCAATTTCAGGAAATTACTGTATACAAAATTTTTAAAGATGAAGATACAAGGAGCTGATCAAGAGTGGAAGCTTATTCTAAACCGAATATCTGCGAGAAGAGTGTCGAGGGATAGAATGTTGGTTGTTCTAATTAGAGCAAAGAGAAATGATCTTTCAGATAAGGAGGATTCGTGGAGTTATTAAGGATGCCATACAAGAAGGCCACTTTTTATTGATTTAATAACTTTTGGTATTATAATATTCATTTAGTATATTTAAAAAAAAAACTAGTGTAGCACTGCCAGCGTTTCTGTTGATTGTACATAGTACTGTCACAATATCACGAACCCATGCTTGGGTTCCTTTGAGCCGTCATACTTGACAGATGCTAGAGATGCCTGGTAAGTAGCATGGCCTAATATTTCGGTTCCAAATTTAACAAAATTTTAACGACTGCGGGCCAAGCCGCTCTGCAAACTGGTAAGGAAGATATTTTATCTTGAAGTAACATGAAAGAGCGGGCTTCATAGCCGTTTACTCTAGGGAGTCGGGTCTCTGGTTACAGACTTTTCCCTCAGCATCGGTTGGCACACTCCTTGATGGAAATACACTAACCATGGCGGTGTGCCTTCGTCTCAGAGCCCGGAACGTCTACCCACACCAGTATCGGTGTGGAGAGCTCGTGCAACATTTTGGAAACCATAGGCTTTTTTGCGCTAGAAGTGCTGGCTGCATTCCTCGTCACGCTTTTCTCAACAACATTATCCGAAGAGCTTTTGCATCCTAGAACCCTATGGGATTGGATTGTGCGGAGCAATGGCAAGAGACCCGACGGCATGACCGTTGGGCCGTGGAAACATGGTGGCGGGTTCCTGATGTGGGAAACGACATGTGTAGACAGATTAGTCCCTTCACACATCCAGGCGACCTCGTCAAGCGCGGGGAGTGCGGCGGTTTCTGCTTAACCTTAGGCTGCGGAAAAACGCCAACCTCGGTACAGGTTATGAATTTGCACCGATAATAACCACTAACCGTTCACATTATGCCCAAGTACATATCAGTCAATGTGACAGATGTATCGGGCTTCAGGTAACATAATAGTCAAACTTGATCTATTATTGAAGGCCGCCACTGACCGAGACGTGATTCGATCAATCGAACCAACCACTACCACTACTCATTTTAACTGTGGTGGAAAGGATTTACCGGCTTCAATTACCGGTAGGGATATTTGTCACAATTATTGAATCTTTCTAAGGTTAATCGCGTGAAGTTAGCTATAAGCCAGTATAATAATAATAAATCTTAATTTTCATACATCAAATTGAATATTAGAAAACCTACCTACATTAAAAACTTTTTTTTTAATACTAGCACTACATCTGACCTTGCGCCCACTTGATGGTAAGTGGCGCGCATGGTCCATGAATGTTAGCAACTGGAATCAGACACTTATGTCCGACATCAGTCCCTAACACTATGCCAGCTTGACTAGATGCCTTTTCACAATTCGCTTGAAGGACTCCAGGTTATAGGAAAGTGGAAACACAGAGGCTGGAAGAGCATTCCACATCTTTATTGTGCGACAGATGTATGAGTCACCAAATTTATAGGACGCAAAGGGGTGGAGACTACGATATGTAGGTAACTAAAACGAAATTTATGATATGCGTAAAAATATGATATTTTCCAATCAAACTAGTTATTCTTATAGTCTTACAGTTGGTTTCTCGAAGCTCTACTTAATTATTTCCTAGCTAAGAAATAAAGAAAGAAAGAAATTTTATCTTTCATTATCTTTAAGTTTTTGTTAAGTTAAATCGGGATTCACGAACAAATTTATTTAACTATTTGTTATTGCTTTGTATAACGCATAATAGATTTGTGTAAATGACAGTTTCCTTCTTAAGTATTTTTTTAAATAATAAAATAATTAAGTACCAAAAATACGTTTGAGAAACTGGCTATGAGATACATAGATGAGCAACCTTGATGAAATTCACTTTTACTATATAATAAATTACACTAACAAGAGCAATGGTGATGGGTTGCCTAAAGTAATATGGTGAAGGCTTAAAGCATAAATAAATAAAAAATAAATAAATATTTTTTTCCAGACAGGTCACACAGCGCCATCTAGTTTCCGTGGTAAGCTACGAGGCTTGTGTTACGGAAACTAGATGGTTGATAAACTACATATTATACTTTTTTTTTTTGTAAATATACATACGTATTTTTGTAAGTATACATATAAACACCCAGACCTAGACAAATTATACAATGTACAACTTGCCACTCAAATTGGTTGATTCGTTTTGGAGTTATGACGCTTCTAACTTAAAACACACTCTCTTTTGATCAAAGGTTCAAAAAGAGCAAAAAACTTCATGACACCTTCCGTCACGTGTTTTTTGAAAAACTCTAGAAATCAATGTGCCAGCTGTATGAATAGCTCTTCACACGAGCGTAGCATCGTTGAGCTCGCTGGAAACTTTCCAATCAAATTGTGACTTTATTCTTTGTTAGTTAAAAGTCCTTTTTCCTTGAAAATGGAGTCTAATTATCGACATGCCGCTCAGTAGTGAAGTGCCAAGTAGAAGAAGCCTGTGAAATCAAGCGACGATAACCTATAGTTATAAGACTAGCGATTAACTATGGCTTCACTAGTGATGGGACAGTTAAAATATCGATGTCAATAATAAATTAACTCGCTCGATTAACTAAGCGTCGCGAAATGTGTTTCACTTGTGATGTGACAGCTTAAATGTCGATGATATTAACATCTCGGTTCTTTGTGTCTTGGACGGCAGATATAATTCCGAATTAATATTATATATATATATATATATATTTCTTTTGATTACTGGATTCGTGGCAATCTATACAAATACAATAAGCCACCCTTTTGTTTGATATTGATGTCTGACCCATTATATGATATTATTTCCTCTCTTATAGCTTAGCATATAAAGGAATAATACTCGTAACATAAGCCCGAGGACTTTAATCTGAAATCTCTCCCCCACAGCTGAATATTATATTTCGATAAAATAACTATGCAATGACCTACCCTGCATCTTAGACGTAAATCAACTGTGCTTAGAGTAAACAAAACAAGATACTATATTAAATTGTTATTTATGGCTTCTGTTCCGACCCAACAAAATACTGTATGATAACGCATCCACAATTCTCCCTGCTTTCCCTGCATGTACTGTCAGACCTGGTTAAGATATTTTATTTGAAAAAGTGCTAAGTATTTACTGGTGTATCTCTCGCACCATGTTTTCAGTGTAAAGCTGAGTTTACCGGTAGCCCGTTGCACTTTGTTATTGCTGTTTTTATACATGTTAAATTCAAATGACCAAAGTGTTGTTAAACGACTAATTTTATTTGCATAAAAGTGCCAATTTAACACATTTACTGCGCCTGCCTTCAACGCAATAATACTTGTTATACATGAAATATAGATAGTATCCTTGAATCTGTTGCTGTAATTTATCATATTTGCTCAAATCAATATTGTAGTACAAGTTTATTCCGTAAAATACAATTAGATTAAATAGTAAAAAAATATCGATAAAAACGACGCATCCTTATAAATAAATCTTAAAGAACACTTTGGAAATACGACTCGAATCTTTTTCTTTTTAAAAACATACTACAAGACAAATGCTTGATAGTTAATTTACTACAGCAAGGAATTCTTGGATTATAAAGAACTATTTAATACGATGTTTTAGATCTACGTTGAGTCTACTGAGTCAAACTTAAAATAGTTTTCATCACATAATAGTACAAATTAAGTAGAAGAGCGATCATCACCGATCTGTTAGCCGAATTAAATTCAAAGTTAACATATCTTAATCACAATCCTATTACAGGCATTTGTGACACGTCATTATTTAAATAATTCTACTCTTGCTAGTGAAAGACAATCCATCGAAGTGGTCCAAAGAGTAAGCTGTTTTTATTTATTAAAACCTAATATATTTAAGGGGCAGACTTAATGTCGCTAGACATTCTCTGACAGCCAACCTTAGGGACACTGTAGAACATTAAAGACGTAAGGTAGGTGCAATTAGAGAAATATGATTACGTAATAAATATACAATATTATCTAAACTATATACTACAATAATAAATACTATAATATACTAAATACTAATAATACTCGTACATTCATACAACTTTTTATTAATACACATATGTACTCGTACATTACATAACATTAATACGGTTCTCGGACACATACGGTACCGAGGGGAGATCGACTTTGTCGCTGCTATCGACTATACTACGACTACCGTACTATCTAAGGCCTTTAGGATTCGTGTGCGGTCAGAGTACCTCAAAATATTCCTGAAGAAGGAATTCTGGCCGCTCGGTGTTGTGTACCGCAAATACATTCGTGGATTTGCTTCACGCAGAACCAACGATGTTCCTGGGCCTCGCGCAGCACCTACTCCCTCTGCACCACCCCCAGCAGGGACGCCGGCACCGTCCACTGAAGCTTCTCGTACTCCTCAGAAGGTACCTGATGGGTACTTCTATGGCCACAAGAAGATGAAGATACGAAAGCTTTAGATTAATTAATTTTATTACTCTTAAGTTAATGATATTTTTATATGTATTTTAGTTGTAAGGTCTATGGGCCATCTGTTGCCTGATAATAAACAATTTATTATGATTATTATTAGAATACATACCCTACATATAATAATATACTGAATAAACTAAATGCGGTTTTAAGAGCTATTTTATTTTATTAGACCAGCAGATTACAGTGATCTGTTAATGTTTAGTCTGACTAGGAAGGAAATCTGCAAGGAATACTCAGATATATTAGATTTACAAAATATAGCATATACAGAATTACACAACAAGGATCAATTAAAGACCTTTTAAACTTAACTATGAGTACTTAGTATAACAATAGCTGGTATAACTATACCCTACCAGGCACTTTAGAATTAAGATAGACTACTTGGGCTATGGTGGCTTGGTTTTAAGAACGCTTTCCTCAGTCAAAGGTCGGTTCAAAACCCCCGGCATGTACCAATGAGAAATACACTTTTCTTACGTACATTTCTCATAGATTTACAACACCACCGTTCCCGTGCTTTAGCACGTTAAGCCGCCGGTCCCGGTTCCACTAATACAGGGTGTCCAGTGTCAGAATTAGGATTTAAAATATAAATAACAAAAAAACTACGAAAGATATACATTTATATTTTTAATCATTATAAAGAAGACAAATGCAGGATTTATTTATTAAAAATTATGTTGTCTAAATGTTGACCGTTACGTCGGACACATTCTTGGAATCTGGCTTCAGTATTTCTTGCCACTCGCAGGAGAAGTGCCGCCGAGATGCCATGAACTTCGCGAACGATATTTTCTTTTAATGCTGATATAGTCGCCGGGCTTGTTTCATAGACACTATTTACCCCCACTTTAGAGATACCCCCACAGAAAAAAATCCACATGTGTAAGATCCGGGGACCTGGGTGGCCAGGGGTACCAACAGTACCAACTTGTGCATTCGTTAATAAATTCTCATAAAAAATGGCATTAGATTCTCGCCAACCCGTCTGGCCAGCGTGGCGAGTGTACGCCAAATTATCCAGATATATGTTCTGTCTAAAAGTGGAGGTCTAGGATGCTGTGTTCTAGGGGCTGTGTACCAATGTGTATCAATCTATAATAAAATTCCTGAAGAAATATTAACAAAGCCAGCACACATCTTTAAAACTTACATAAAAAAAACCTTAATACAAAAATCACATTATACAGTTGATGAATATCATCAGGACAAAAAGGCTTGGTCATTTTAGTTGTATTACTATAATTTTATATAGAAGTATATATATTTTATATTGACATTTATATTTATATTAATTTTTTTAGCTTATAAATTTAGTATGTAGTATGACAAGGCCCGTATACAGCTGCAAAATATATTTATGACACTATATATATTTAGAATGTATATAAAGTTGTTTGGTGGATTAATGTGTCTGTTTTGTCTTAATTTCTATTGTTAAAATAAATAATTGTTAATGTATTGATGTATTTGACGTGTAAAAGTGCCTAAAGTAGGCCTACTTACTGAATAAATTAATTTGAATTTGAATATGAATTTGTAATGAATGAAATAAAACTTGCCCATGTGCAACCCAAAGGCTAACGAAAGCGCCGGAGATCGGTTCAATTAGTAAATTGTAAAAGACTAGCGCTTAGATTAGCAAGGGGTTACGGTCGTGATGATACTTTTATCGTCATGGTCATGCTATCAAAAACAACCATATATCACACGCAATCGCCATATTCGATTTGGGTTTGGATGTCAAATAAATTACTCTAGCCAAGACAGATTAAATGGAATACATTTGTAATGGTAATGGGCTACCACATTTGCGGACAAGATTATTAGGTCGCGGATAAATTGCAAAAATTGGATCGCCATTTAATGGAAAAAAAACTTTTATTTTGTTAATTGATTAATTCATTATCATCACAGCATTACGTAGTACTATACTTTAAAAGCTGGAGATGGGCGTTCCAGAACATACGGGTATTTATTGGCCTTATTGGCCTACACCTGCAGTGTACTACTACTACAGCAGTTGGGACCGGAATAAATTTATGAAAATGTAAGTCAGAAAAGTGTATTTCAATTTTGGTACTTGCTGGGGTTTGAACTTCGATCTTTTTTGATTTTAAGGAAAGCGTTCTTCGTAACAACCACCTAACACTATTAATTATACTAGTGCAAATGTATCATCACGACCGCTTCCCTTTCGGGGTGGTCAGAAACCACGCTTATAAATAAGCGGATTCACATTTAGCCAACTTTACTATAGGCCAATCATGACAAATCGCAAGCTCGTCGATGTGTCCAGCGTACCAAACTCGAGAAATATTACAAATAAATTATATAATAATTAAATGTTTACATTAATAAATATTTTTGTGTCCCTACCAGAAATCGAACATGGTACCTCCGAGTCTTAATCCACGGACTTAACCGCTAGACCACGGAGGCAGTTACTAGTACATTATAGTAAAATCATAGGGTGGTCAGAAACCACGCTTTTAAGGATCGGGTTCACATTTAGCCAACTTTATTATAGGCACAAGTGCTAATAATCTATGGCTCGTATTAATAAATATGAAATCGTAAACCGTCTAAACCGTGGCGAGTGTAGGCCAAATTCTTTAGATTTTTCTGGAAGCCCATCTCCAACAGTGAAGGTCTGTGTTCTAGGCGTTGTGGTTAAATGCTAAAAAAGTAACGGTGATGGGTTGACTAAATATAGAAATGTCAAAAAGTGACAGTTGAGTGTGGGAAACAAAATTACGTGCACGGGATCGCAAGGCAGATTATTGCAATATTTCTCACTAGTTTTAGCGGATGTGACAGGTTGGTAAAAAAAAATAGTTGATAAAAAAGCCTGTGCTGGGACAGAAGATGATAAAACATGATATATATACAACATACAAAAATTTAAACAGGTGGTAGTAGGCGGACTGGTCATGGTAAATTGCCCAGTCTACCTGGGCGGGGAAGTATCCACCGTTCGTACCGATAAACACAGTAAACTGTATCCACACGTTTTGGGATCAGGCTCGAATTGCCGTCATGCTCAGTCAAGCCAGCATAGTGTTAGGGACTGATATCAGGCATGAGTGTCTGATTCCACTGGCTAACATTCATGGACCTTGCGCGAAACTTACCACAGTATAAAAAAAATATATTTTATTTATTTATTTATAAATATTATTGCACAGAGTACAAAGGCGGACTTAATGCCGTTGGGGACAAATTCGATCAAATGTAGGTGCAATCATAAAGATAATACGAGAAATCAAAAACTATTTAAATTAACACCTAATTAATATATTCTTACTTATATGGAATAAATATTATAATATCGATAAACTTAATACTAATACATACATATTATTATACATAAACATACATATATACTACTTACTAACGCTGTGTGTATTTAAAAAGTGTGAAAACACCAGTTTTTTGAATAATGTTTTGGCAGTTGCTTGCTGTATGTTAACAGGTTCACAGATTCACGAATACTTTAATAAAACACCATATTAAGCGCTGCCGTCCGGGATGATTTAATAATGGATGTGTATACAATATGAATAAATCTCTCCACAGCCCATCAGATACATAATGTTGCTAAACAAAAACCTCGTATTATCTTTAATAGCCATAAAGGACATTCTGCACAATCAAAATGTTAACAATAGAATTGCTTTTATGTGTTGACCTAATTTTAATAACTGGGCTTTTCATGTTAAATAAATCACTCGCTTAATATTACTGTTATATTTAGACCTAGGTCTATACTATATAGTTGCCACCATTAGGCAGGGTTGTACAAAAACTAAGTCTCTGTAATTGTGTGGCGTCGATTGTACCAGCTGACGGCTGACCTTCAAAATAAAACTGATACATTCGACGCCATTTTTAACTTTAATCGCTACAATTAAGACTTCATTGTGGTAATGGTCCATCTTTTGTTGGCTTTCGGGTTGCTCACGGGCAATTAATCTACCTAAATTATTACTTACCCTGATAATATATTAAATGAATTTTAAGTTAAAAAAATATTATCCTTGCTGTGAACTCCCATATACGCGATGATATTGATCAAATCACTCCATGAAAAGCATCAAATTCTGCAACACTTAGGATCCACAACCCGGTTATGAACGAATATTATATACTAAATCTATAACTAATGTATTCCTGTATCCTTTAAAAAATATGAAGACACAGTAACAACCATTATTGTTTGTGCTGATGTCAGACGAGCAAGTAACTGTCAACTATATATATAATTAACGGATTCCATTATATCACGTTTGGGCTTAAGTAACAGAATAGGGCTGCTGGGCCTATAACCCAAAGGAAATATATCCTGAATTATAGAAGAAAAACAGAGGAGTTAAACATTGTTATGTCTGTTAATTAAATTGCACTGCTAAAATTTATATGATAAAATTATGAATGTACTCGTATTTCCCTTAGTAATTCGTAAGAGAATAATAATTAAAAAGGTAGAATCATATGGCTCAGGGTTACAGCTAAGCTAATGACCTCGTATTTGAATCATCGATTGCAGTATACTTTTATCAGTCAAATCTATAAAAAAATCGAAATGGAACTTATATATCTACCAGAGTGTGAAGCAATAAAAAAGCAAGCTGGATTGAAAAATGCCTGGACGCATCCGCCGCAGAACCGAAGGACGATACAGAAAACGTTATTTTAAGTTAAGAAATGAGCAGTGGTGGCTCAGTTGTATGGCCGGTGGTGAACACATTATATAAAAAAATGACTTAAATAGGTCGGTTAGAACCCCGGCATGTACCAATAAGGTTTACGTACATTTGTCATTTATTTACAACACCAACCATTCCCGTGCCTCGGAAAGCGCGTTAAGTGTCAGGTTCCACTTATACCAACTTGTGGAATCGTTAATAAATTGTCTCTAGAAAAGTGACATCAGAGCCTCGCCAACCCGTCTGCGTGGCGAGTGTAGGCTCTGGAAGGCCCATCTCCAATAGTGTAGTTCTATGACTTTGTGTTTTAGGAGCTGTGATAATGAAGTGGAGAAAAGGGTCCCTGTTGGGAGTTAGATTAGGGTGAAAAGAGATTGTGTGCTAAATACTAGCTTTTGGGGAAGGCAGTGGAAAGACAGGCTGACGATGAGAGAATGCCCAGTCTTTACATATATAAGTCAATTGTTTTATGCCAACAATATAAGCTTTTGTGTTGGTATTCGTCGGTTCAGAGGAACTTTGACAAAAAGTTAACACAAAGCGGGATGCAACCGCGCCAAAATTGTCGCTAAAATTTATTAAAATAGTTCCTTTACAATACAACGCTGGCAACAATAAGATTGAATTTAATATAATAATAAATACAGGGCGTTACAATAAAAATGGGGTAGAACAGCCAACAGTCAGGTGACTGACCACCTAAACATCCCAGTACACCAAGCCATCCACTGCGCCGAGGACCGCAACCACTGGAAACGGCTAGTGGATGGACTGCGACGGAGTCACGATCTCCAACAGTGGGGTACCGACTAAGGAGGAGAGAACAGCCAACTTTGTAATTCTACTTCAC
Source organism: Tinea semifulvella (assembly GCA_910589645.1). Lineage (NCBI taxonomy): Eukaryota > Metazoa > Arthropoda > Insecta > Lepidoptera > Tineidae > Tinea > Tinea semifulvella. The sequence goes on along the minus strand of OU342592.1, from coordinate 10,254,401 downwards.
TCTTTTAGCACATATTCAAATTATCTTATCGTGTCTGAAGCTCGTCAATGGACTACCATTGTTTATCAAAAAGTCTTTAAAAATATTTAAAAAAAAACTGTAGAAGAGAAAAAATCTTATCCCCTTACATTGGCATATTATTAGTATGTATATATAATTCTTATGTATTTATATTAGAAGAAGAAGACAAATTTCTAAGCATTCCATGGATTCACCGTGCGGGTGCCGGGTCCATCGTGTGTGGGTAAGAGATGAGAAGAATGGTGTCTCGGGCTTGCGACCGACAATTGGCTGGTTTAAGAAAAGGAGGCCTCCTTTTTTTTTTCTATTGCGCGATAATACGCTCACCATCCACCATTCTACTTCTCTCCCTACCCAACCAAATACTGTATGATTCCGTTAATGCCGTCTTGGAAGCTCGTTCCATAAATGTATTGACGGCAGACCTGCTTAGGCCCAATTCTTTCAGTAAGTGATGCAAAGATTTTGCTGGAACTCCTCTTGCACCAACTTCCACTGCGTAAAGCTGAGTCTTGAACCCGTTTCTGATCATGTATGTATTATGTATGTTTTCTGTTAGGTATTATTGTATTATAAATTTATATATTACCGTGGTCCAGCGGTTAAGTCCGTCGATTTAAACTCTGAGGTACCGGGTTCGGGTTAATTATTAAATTAATTTGTGTTATTTCTCGAGTTTAGTACGCTAGAAACTTCGATAAGTTTGCCACTTGTTATGATGGGCCTATAATAAAGTTGACTAATAGTGAATACAGATGATTCGAGCATGTTGAAAGGATGAGCGAAGAAAGATTGACGAACCAGGTATATAATGCAAAAGTTGTGGGTAAAAGAGGTCCCGGTAGACCTAAACTCACATATCACGATCAAATAAATAAAACACTGGCCGAAGGTGCATTTAAAAGCCTTCGTAACGAAAGGGCATGTATGAAAAGCTTGATGAATGTCGACGAAGCGAAAGATGTATGTCGTGATCGTGTCAGGTGGCGCTCAATTGTCTCTGCCTACCCCGCAAGGGATCTGGCGTGAAGATATGTATGTACGAGTATACTATACAGTCCTGATGATACTTTACTCAATATTAATCTGATTTTTACACTATACAACACTTTATATTACAAATATTTTGTTTTTATCTAGCGTAACTTCACAGCCACATGGCAATAAAAAAAAAACTACAAAATGTAATAAATACGACACAACAAGTGTTGGCACTGGCCAACAAGCATTAATATAGTTTAGTCATTTTATTATTATTATTATTATATTCTCATTATTCGGCTCGAACGACCATATTATGTTGTGATGATGATTAAACGCTTGCAAGGCATCATTTTGTATTATTTTGATAATGACAAATCCTTATTTGATTTTTGATTTACACTTGGAAAAAATCTGTCTTTTATTGGCATAAAATGACTAAACTATGTTAATGCTCGTTGGCCAGTGCTAACAATAAGTAAATAATATAAAACATATTAATAATATATTTATTTTCGATAGTATTAATGTATTGATAATGATAAAAATGGATGAAACCTAAAATTTTACAATCTGAAAAACACAGTTGATTCTAATCATCCAAGTAGCTATGTGTAGCATGCCGTGTACACTAACCCTTGGGTTGCAATTCCGTCCTTATAAATTATTGCAAATAAGTGCTTGATATGTATTAATTGTAACCTGTTAGTGTACATTAAATAATAAATAAATTAGAATAACTACACTAAGCTGACAACAAATAACTTAATCAATCTTTACCTTATATTTTTTCCATATAAGATATTTAGGCATGTCATTCTACCTATAGTTAGATAGACAGATAAATTCTTTATTGCACAGATAATAATACATTTTACATAGGCGAGCTTAATGTCTAAAAACATTTCTAACAGCTAACCTTTGGGAGATGTGAGCAGGGATTGTAAGGTGCATGACCGCTAATATTTGAGATAAAGAGATTTATTGAAATAAAAACTTATAACTAAAAAAAGAACAATATTAAATCTATAATAAAAATACATACAATACATAGATAATACATACATATACTATACTATACTATAGTATCATGCCATTCTTGTTTTCTGCATATGAGGTTAAATGTGAACCACATAATAAAATTAAAATAATCATACTACAGATGAGCTCGTACAAAACGCATGCATTTTATCGTATAAATGTGGAATATTATCCAGCTCTCATTTAGGCATATCATTCTACCTATAGTATCATGATATTCTTTTTTTCTGCATATGAGGTTAAATGTGAACCACAGAATAAAATTAAAATAATCATACTACAGAAGAGCTAGGACAAAACGCATGTATTTTATCGTATAAATGTGGAATATTATCCAGCTCTCATTTAGGCATATCATTCTACCTATAGTATCGTGACATTCTTGTTTTCTGCATATGAGTTTAAATGAGAACCACAAAATAAAATTAAAATAATCATACTACAGAAGAGCTCGTACAAAACGCATGCATTTTATCGTATAAATGTGGAATATTATCCAGCACTTTACGCTACGAAGATATTTAAAAAATGTCGTAACTGAAAACTCTGAACGAGTAAGTGACAACGTGTTTTTTATTTAATCAGGACATTTCTCAATATTAATTAAAAGGTGCTAAAGACAAGGTTCCAATGTTGGCTTGGTTGTAATAGGGCTTTTCTTAAACTCCAAAAAGGTACTTACGAATTTAGAACGCCGGCATGTACTAATAGTTATTATTTTTGTTTAGATTTAGTTTTAGTTAAGATTTTCATTAATTATATTTTTAGTTCATGCAAGTTACAATAGATTTAGGTTATTAAATTTAACTTGTTACCCTTTATACTTAATTTTTGTACCTATAGTAAAGTATCATCACGACCGTTTCCCTTTCGAAGTGGTCAGAAACCACGCTTATAAATAAGCAGATTAACATTTAGCCAACTTTACTTTATGCCAATCATGACAAGTGGGAAGCTCGTCGATGTCTCCAGCGTACCAAACTCGGGAAATATCACAAATAAATTAAATATTACGAGTAATTTACATATTTACATTAATAAATATTGTTGTGTCCCGACCAGGAATCGAACCCGGTACCTCCGAGTCTAAATCCACGGACTTAACCGCTAGAAACTTTTAAACGTCAGAAACATAATTCTACTACAATAAAATCCTATGGTCACCTTAGTGTTGAGGAATATGAGCGCACGATAATTTCCCAAGGCTCTGTACGGGTACATATAAAATTTCAAAGTCACTCCTACGTTCCTTCTCTTAAGGGTAAACGATTTCTTATTTATATTTATTTATTTATTTTTATTTAAAAAACTTTATTGCACTATGTACAAAGGCGGACTTAATGCCGCTAGGCATTCTCTGACAGCCAAACCTTTAGGACATTTAGACAGTATAGATGGTAGGTGCAATCATTAATTAAGTTATTCTTAACAGTATACTTCTGTATCTTAATACATACATAATAATATTACATACTAATACATATACAAATACATAAATACGTAATATATAAATATATACATAAATTACATCATAAATAAACATAATATAAAAATAAAACTACTTACATGATGAGGGAAGTGAAATATAATGTTGCTGCAAAGGATAGTGAGGAAATGAAAAAGAGACATAAATTTGGGACAATCTAGTTAGAAAGAAAGTGTTTGTTAACCATATTTTTGAAGATGACTCGATTTGGAGCTTGCCTAATACCTAAAGGTAGGTCATTCCAAAGATTTGCAGCTACAACAGCAAACGAATTAGAGACAAAAGAGGTGTGATGGGAAGGGATGGAAAGGGTTGAGTTAGAAGAAGAGCGAAGAGTTCGATCATGGATTGAGCCTAGAAAAGTAAAGCTATCTTTCAGGTATTGCGGTGTGTCCGGTTCGTTAAGGATGCTGAATAGTAAGCAAAGCAGTCTGCGATCTCTACGCTTACGGATAGGTAGCCATTTAAGTTTATCCCGAAAACAAGAAATATGGTCGAACTTACGTAGACCAAAGATAAACCTAATACATGTGTTGTGCAGACGTTCCATTTTATTAAGTAATTCTTGAGTAAGATCCACACAACACACGTCACCGTAATCGAGTAACGGTAGTAGGAGCGACTGTACGAGCGTAATTTTAGCTTTCAATGGCAAAAAGTTTTTCAATTTATTGAGAGAGTGCAGCGATGAAAATATTTTACGACTAATATTAGTGATCTGCGGTCTCCAGCAAAGATAAGTATCCAGATATATACCCAGATCCCTAACCTCACTGGAGAACGGAATGGGCACGTTGTCAAACCGAACAGGATGTATTGTAGTAAAGTCGACTTTAGACAAGAGTCGAGAGCTGCCAACAATAATTGACTGACATTTGTTCGGGTTGACAACGACACCGTACCGCGCAGACCAAGACTGTATACTACAAAGATCGGAATTAAGCCAAGCTATAGCACTATTAAGAGTGTCGACACCTGTCTGCACGTAGAGTTGCAAGTCATCAGCATACAGGTGGTAGTGACAATGAAGAGTGGAGGTGATTCCATTAATGAATAATGAAAAAAGCAAAGGAGAGAGTATGCCACCTTGTGGGACGCCTATACTCATATCACACCAGCTTGAGACCTTTTCACCTATGTGAACCTGTTGTTGACGCCCTTGTAAATACTGTGAAAACCATACCAAAGTTTCTGACGACATTCCCAGACGAGACAAAATAGCGATGAGCAAATCAGGATCAACTGTGTTAAAGGCATTCGTGAAATCAATAAGTACAAGAATTGTAACCTTGGTTTCATCCATGCCATTTCTGATATCTTCAGTTACTTTCAGTAAAGCTGAAGTAGTACTATGACCGGTACGAAAGCCTGACTGTAAGGGATTAAGTAGTTTATTTGCATTAAGAAAATCGGATATTTGTTTGTGTACAACAGACTCTAATACTTTAGAAAGGAACGGCAAAATGGAAATTGGACGAAAATGACTAGGTAAGGTAGGAGAGGAAATTTTTGGAAGTGGTATAATGAAAGCATTGCGCCATAGGGTTGGGAATTGATTCGAAGTAAGGGAAACATTTATAATGCGCGTGATTGTGGGCAAGAGTATATCAATGATTGTAGCGATCATAGTACGACTGATGTCATCACATCCTATTGCTTTAGAAGTTATGGAGTTAATCGTCTTAAAGATGACATCGCCAGAAACTTCGGTAAGAACAAATGGTGCAATATTTAAAATCGGCATTTCCGTAATTTCAGTTAGAGTTCTTGATTTGACTGCAGCGTCCAACAACAAAGCTGATGAGAAATGAGCATTGAGCTGATCTGGTGTTACAGTGCTAAAACTAGCCGGGCACTGCGAACGACCTAGACCCAGAGACTTAAGAAATTTCCACGTATCGGATTGAGATTTATTAGAGATGTTCTCACAAAAGTGGCGGCGCTTTGCTATTCTACAGACCTGATTGCAACGATTTCTTGCAACCCTATACGCAGCCCAGGCATCATCACTACGACTTTTTCTGTATTTACGGTACGCACAGTCACGCTTTCTCATAGCGAAACGGACATCGTCGCTTATCCAAGCTGCTGGAGCACGTTTTATTTTTGTAGCGCGTATGGGAGCGTGAGTATCGTACAGTTTAAGTACCTCTCGGTTAAATTCGGCAACCATGTCATTAACATCAGTAAAATGATCGAAACTACTCCAACTAATCTTACCTGCATCATAACGAAGCTTTTCAATATTTATGCAGGAGAAGTGCCGCATAAATATTGTAGGCGGGCGGTATCTTGGTGGTTTCGACTTATAGGAGGCGTAAATAAGGTCGTGATGAGAGAAGGCGGGAGCGAGCAACTGACCAAAACAAGAAACGCTATTAGGACGAGAGGTAAACATTAAGTCTAGAAGCGTGTCAGAAGAAGAAAGGTGGTGAGTAGGGTCAGTTGGCAAAAGATGCAGATTTACGGAAGATATAAGATTTAAAAGTTTAGAAGCACGAGTTTTATGAGGTTCATGATCAGTACGGGTACATGTATTGAAGTCTCCCATAATGATATTGTGAATGTAGTCCGCAACAACCTCTTCGAGGACATTTTCTAGGCTCAAAAAGTAATTAATAGATGGCGGACAGTAAACAACTCCAACCAGTATGCTCGCACCAGAAAAGCTGACATCAATGAATAAGTATTCGCAAGACGCAGAGTACGGTGAAGGCGAGCAGCGTACAATTTTGTAAGATAGTCCAGCACGGAGATAGATTGCCACTCCACCTCCACCGCGGTCTGTGCGATCATTGCGAATAAGAATGTATCCTGGAAGTGAATAACTAGTCGAAGGTAAGGAAGGTTTGAGCCAGCTTTCAGAAACGAGAATGGCGTCAATAACGTCAGGTGATGAGAAGGCAGTAAGGAGATCTGTGTAGTGTGCAGGCACACTCTGTGCGTTAATGTGGCATACGTTGAAGTTGTTTCTGTAAGGGGAGAAACTGTCTTTTATAAGAACATCCAGGTTAACAACGTCATAGAATGAGTCCCCAGATGAATCGCTGCTGTTCAATATGGTGTGAAAAGAATCATCACTATCGCTATCCGACATCAGTTTAGAATCGGTAAGTAGTTAAATATAAAATATAATATATACTTAAAAATAATAAATATAATAATAATATAAATAAGTATATGAAATATATCTAGTATGTACTAAAAAGCAACTATGAAATTCTGCCTGCCTGTCCTGCTGGCATGGAGTTTACAATATAAAACTAGTTACATGAAAGTACAAAAAAAAAATAGACTTACTTCATAAGAAACATAAATGTCGTTATCAAAATACTTATAAGTATTAGTAACAAAAGCAGAAGTTTTAATTAGAGTTCACTAATTAGCATATACAACAAAAAAAAAGTAGATAATAAAGATATATTATTAAGCATGTGCTTTAATCTTTGGTGTTGTATACTTATAGTCATCATAATATTAAACCAAAACAACTACCTTCGAAACCATCGTTGTGATTATAATTCATCAAACAATTACACATGGATGCATTAAACTACAGCGCAAGACATTAGACAAAACAAGAAAAAAAAAAAAAAAAAGGAAACAAACTCGACGCCTACATTAACATTAAAAACCAAAAGTACCATAAAGAATATATCTGACAAGTTAGTTCCTTTGCCTAACCAAAAAAACAAAAATGACTAAACTTAAAAACAAATCAATACAAACCAAAAAAGGTTATGTTTACATTTGAGCATTACATTATTAGCATTAATTAGACAAATGATCACCAAATTACCGACATCATCGTATAACTGTTTGACGAATCACAATAAAATAACTATATCGAAAATATTGTGCAGTGTTGAAAACAGTGTTTATTAACGTCGAGCACTTCTTTTGGGACGTTCTCTGGCCAAACGCTGTTGTTCACTTTGTGACTCTGGTGGCACGAGGTTCTTCTGGATCAAATCACTAAGTTCAGAGTGATGAAATAGTTTCTTTCTAGTACCATCCGGCAGTTTAACTATGACAATACCATCTTGTGTCCAGCAGTTCCCAGTGGCAAAATACCCTCGTGCCTCTGTATACAGCACCTGTCTACTCCTAGTGAGAAATTCTGCACAGCTATAAGGCGTACCCTTAAACTTAGTTTTGCTTCGCCAGACCTTTTGCCGCAGCCCAAAATCTGAAAAGCGAACCAAGACAGTCCGAGTTGTAGTTTCACTGGGTGCCCCAAGCCTATAACACGACCGCATAGACTGTCTGCTGACGTCAGGGATGCACATCTGCTTTTGGAATACTTCAACAACAACCTGCAAGATATCTTCATTCTGACTCTCTGGGACACCTCGTAGCAACAAGCAGTCAGAACGGCTTCGCGTCTCCAGATTATCAACAGCTCTCTGCAGTTCAGTGATTTGTTGACGCAGCAGGCTCATCATCTCAACCACAAAATTTTTGAAATCATGAAACTCCTTTGCCAACACATCCAGTTTGACACAAGGGCGAGAGTCCTTTGCCGCTGTGAGTTGGGATTCAAAGTCTGCCATTCTTCGTGCAAGCTGCTCCTCAATCAACCGCTGTGTCTCATTAACTTTATCTGCTGTCGCCATTATTGATAATTTGTCCTTTCTGTGTAAGTTTTTTTTTATTTTTGAAATAGGTTAAATACCAGCAGGGGAAGGTGCAGAATTACAGTTTACTTACAGCATGTGAACAAACTGATTAGATTTTACACTTTATGCTATATTTTAACTGTGTTTATTATTTTTATAATAGGCGAAATAATGAACACGATATTTATTTATTTATTTATTTATTTAAATACTTTATTGCACTTAAAAACCTAGTACATAGGCGAGCTATAACGCCATAAGGCATTCTTCACCAGCTAACCTTGGGGATCATGTAAGGTGATGGGCAGGATAAAGAAAAATATTAAAATAGCTTAAATTAGTAAATAAACATAATTACGCATTCATTAAATATACATATACATACACAATATAAAAAAAAAACAACACACATACATACTATATAATACATACATACATAACCATACAATATAAATAAATAGATATATATATAAATAAAAAGTCAAACAACTAATTCGAGAGACATACATTCTGTTTCTCAAGAAATAATGTGGTTAGAAGGTTTTTAAATACGTTAACGGACGGTGCACGCCTTATGGCCAGGGGTAGCTTGTTCCACTGACGAGCGGCAGCAACAGTGAAGGAATCTGAATATCTGCTAGAGGAATGCGAAGGAATCTTTAGCTGATTGTTGTGAGAGGAGCGAAGAGCACAGTTGTGCGTATTAGAGAGAAATTCAAAGCGGGATTTAAGGTACGAAGGTGTTTTAGGGTGATTGAGAACGTTATAAAGTAAAGAGAGAAGATGGACAGACCGGCGAAAGCGGATATCGAGCCATTTTAACTGAAAGCGAAATTGGGAGACATGATCATACTTACGCAAGCCGAAGACGTAGCGAATGCATAAGTTAAGCAGACGGTCGAGTTTATTCAGTAGCTCTTCAGTGATGTCGGGATAGCAGGTATCGGCATAGTCTAAAATAGGAAGGAGCAGCGAACTGACTAACGTAAGCTTCGTTTTAAATGGAATGAAATTCTGGAAACGCTTCAACGAATGCATACTGGCGTGAATTTTTTTACTTATTTCTGACACATGGTAATCCCAAGAAAGATCACAGCTCATGTGAAGGCCAAGGTTTTTCACATGCTGGCAAAAGGGAAGTGGAATGTTATTAAACAGTAATGGGGAAAGTGATCCGACATCCAATTTACTCAGCATCTGTCTCGACCCTGCAATCATGACCTGCGTCTTTCCAGGATTAACCAAGAGCCCAAGGTTTTCCGAACGTACTCGTATAGCCTCCAGGTCGCTGTTCATCTTCAAAATCGTGCTATGAATATCCTCAGCACTGAAGTGTAGCGAAAGTTGTAAATCATCAGCAAAGAGATGGTAGGAACTGAAATGTATTACATGAACCATCGAGTTTATGAAAACCGAGAAGAGTAAAGGAGATAATATACCGCCTTGCGGGACACCAGCTGTTACTGGAGACCAGTCCGAGAAAACATCATTTAATTGAATTCGTTGCTGGCGCCCGCGAATATAAGATTCGAACCATAATGCAACATTCTGCGAAATATTAAGAGAAAGCAATGTGGCCATAAGAATGTCATGATCGACGCAATTAAAGGCGTTACTGAAGTCAAGAAGAGTGAGAAGAGATAGTTTTTTACTGTCTATAGCACATCTAATGTCGTCAGTGATTTTTATTAGAGCAGTGGTTGTGCTATGAGACTCACGAAAGCCAGATTGAAGCGGATTTAATAAATTATTGTGACTAAGGAAGGTGGCTAACTGCCGATAGACAACGCGCTCCAAGATTTTTGATAAAAAAGGAAGAATAGATATGGGTCTCAAATTATTAAAATCTGTATGGGGAGTTTTTTTAGGGATCGGTATTACATGGGCATTCTTCCACAACGTAGGGAATTGCCCAGTAGAAAGAGAGAAGTTTATAATGTAGGTAATATAAGGGATAACGATATCTAAGACAGGAATAATAAGAACGCGACCTACATTATCACACCCTACGGCCTTACTAGTTACAGATAGAATAATCTTTTTTATTTCGCAGCTGGACATTGGTTCGAATTGAAGAGTAGAATTATTGGAGAAAGGAACTGAAGTTATTTGGGAAATTGTATCAGCCTTAATGAGAGAGTCTATAGAAATAGGAGGGGAAGAAAAGTGCTTATTAAGGCCATTGACATCCATGGTTGGGAGTGCATCAGCTTTAGACTTGCCAAAGCCCAAAGACCGAAGAAATTTCCACAGATTGTTTGGTGTACAGGTATCGATAGAATTGTGAATGAATCGGCGTTTTGCGTTCCTACACATCTGATTAACTCTATTTCTCGCTCGTTTAAATTTAATCCAGCTTTCCTCACATGGTGACTTTTTGTGTTTCCTTCTCAAGGAGTCCCTCCACCTCATAGCCTTACGGATATCATTGTCCAGCCAAGGGGCAGGCGGCTTTTTCATGCGAACAGGTTTAATAGGCGCATGCTTGTCAAATAATTCTAACAGTAATTTATTAAACTCCGACACCATTCCGTCAACCGTATCCTCAAGTGTCACGCGCATCCAACCCATGCCAGCAGCATCCGCCAATAGCATTTCCAGATTCATTTTAGCAAAGTTACGTTGAAGATAAATACAAGGTCGAAAACGAGGAGGTTTAACTTTATAAGAAGCATAAATGAGGTCATGGTGAGAAAAACCTGCGGCCAGGTGCTGTCCAAAAGCTGATATCTTATTAGAGTTAGACGTAAGGATGAGGTCAAGAAGACTGTCTGAGTTGTTTATATGGAAAGTAGTGTTAAGTGGTAAGATGGAAAGGTTGACAGAGGAGGCAATATACTTAAGTTTTCTACTGCGCGAGTCATTCTTCATAAGACATGTATTGAAATCTCCCATTATCAAATTATGGTCGTAGGACGGAATGTATGACTCGAGCAGTAGTTCAAAGGTGGGGAGATAGTTTACTGTAGGAGGAGCATACACAACACCAAGAAGAAATTTAACGGAGTTGAGGTCAATTTCAATAAATAAATGCTCCGAGGAACCAGAATAGGGAGAAGGAGATTTGGAAATAATTTTAAAAGGAAGGTTAGAGCGTAGATATATGGCCACGCCACCACCCCCCTTGCCAATTCGGTCATTACGAATAAGAAGGGAGCCTGGAAGTGAATAGGATGTGGAGGGAAGAGTGGGTTTTAAAAAAGATTCCGAGACAAGGATCGCGTGAATATGTTGACTTTCAAACGTGGCAAGGAGATCGGGGTAGTGGCACGGAATGCTTTGAGCATTAATGTGGCAGACATTCAGATTCTTGGAGAAAGGCGAAAATGTATTATGCAGTGCATCCCCCAGCAGTACAGCGTCCTGGCTGACGTCACACTCGTCGTCGGAAGTCGTTGAGCCACAGGAAAAAAACACATCAGAGTCAGAAGAGCTATTTAACATTATGTAAGTATATAAAAATATTTAATTTATATATATATATATATAGGTTTAATAAAATAATAAATACTAATATTATAATTAATATAAAGTAATAAAATATTAAAATTATTATTTGCGCCTCATTCCATACTTCACCAGCCAATTAGCTAGTTTACAAACAACTTAAATAATATTTAGGAAGTAAAAGAACATTAATTACAAAATGAAACATAAGATACAAATAAGGCTATAAGCCACCTACCAACTAACAAAACAAGAGAGAAAAAATATATTTTTTTAAACAAAATAAGAAAAAGAAAAAATGATTATATTGTCCATACCACAATATTTTCAGTCTGTGTTAATAACAAAGATAGACATTAGCTATGTAATGTTATCTGTGGTTTTTATAACTATATCAAATCACAGACCTTGTACCCTTTATATAGTCTGTGTCACAGACAGTCTGTGGTCACAGACCATAAAGTAAAAAGTATTGACCTATATTTAACTTTTCAATTTAGATTAAGATTGCAATTAAGGTGTAGTATTTTATATAATGGTTTATAATTAAGCAGCATTGAACATGAAATTACAATTATGTATGCGAAAAAATATACTCAATTGAAGCAGCTGTAAGAAAGCAAGTAGGTATCAGCCAGAATATTGCAAATCTATTGTCTCTGCTTGGAACACTTTCTTGAAGGTCTCACTTTTCTGCTTTTGTCTACAGGCAGAGCAGCTGGAGGATGTTGGGCGGCAAACTCCCTCAGACAGGCCTCAGACGACAGGCGTTGTTTAGCTCCATCAGGCAGTTTTACATACACCTGTCCTTCCTGGGACCAGCAATGATGCATACCGTAGATGCGACGTCCTTCTGTCAAGATGTGCCTTCGAGAAGGCGTCAAAAACTCTGCAACGGATATGCCGGAACCCTTAAGGGCCTTCTTGGAGCGCCACAGCTTTGTACGAGTTTCACCATCCCGGAATTTCACTAATATTGGACGGTGTCTGTCTGAGTCATTCTTATTACCCAGTCTATAGCAAAGACTAATATCCTCAGCACAGAGGGTCACCTTGAGCTTAGAAGATATCACATCGCACGCGAGCTGAGAAGTATTTTCACCGGCATGCTCTTCAACTCCCCGGAAAAGCAAGAAATTCCGACGGCTTCGGTTCTCAATATCTTCTGTCATAACAGCAACCTGTGAAATTTGGGCCCGGAGCAGGGAGATAGTGTCCCTAACAAATTCCTTAAACAGTTGGAAGTCTCGTGCTAGTTGCTCCAAAGAAACTGTGGCCGAAGCTGAGGCAATCCTGCTCTCAAAGGATTTCATGACCTTTTCAAACTTTTCCTCCATGTTATAAAGTGTATAAGCTTCATTCATTTGAGAAGCCATTAGGGAGTGAGTTAAGTGTGTGTTGTTGTACCTTTATGATGAAAGATGAGATGAAAGTTGATGTTGGCGAAGTTGGAATAAGGTAGGCTAGATCATAACTTAGCAAAACAAAAGATTACTTGAATAACTGATAATGATGATAATTTGGCAATATCTTATTATGATTTAAACTGAATTTAGTGAAAAACTGATAATATTATTGAATTAAATTAAATGATCGACAGAAAACACGTCTACTTTTATTTACAACTACCCACGAAAAAAAAAAAAAATATTGAAACCTTAATGTTTTAGGTTTTGGCTGTTCATTTAATTTAGGTTTTTAAATGAATTATTTATTAAATTATCAATAGGTGGGGTTTGAATGCGTTACATGTTAAAACAACACGTGACCACGGCCAATGCAAATTGGCTGAAACGTCGGGAGAAATATGTCTCTAAGGTAAATCGCGTAAAGACCCGTTAAATTGGTGTGGCCATATAAATATGAAAGAAGATTTACATGTGTGAATAGCTTCCAGCAGCCCTATTGGTGCAACACTTTTAACGTGACATTGCATTGGCGATGGGTTGGGTTTTTATTTATTTTATTTATTTATTTATAAAGGTACAAAAAACAGTTAACAGACAAAACATTTAACAAAATACAGTGATATAAATAAGTAGTAAGTTTGCCAACCTAACATTTGTACACAGCATGCAGTAAACAATATTAAGAATGAAATACAGAAAGACATTAATATCTAAATTTAAAGATATAAATAACAATTTGGCATACATATCTTATATATAACTAAAATTATATTTATTTATATAAACCCAAAAACAATAATAATATAATAGTAGTAATAATAAGTATTCTTAATAACATTAAATCAAACAATAAAATCAGGTTAATAGCCTTCTTATGTTAAGTGTATGTAATAAATAAATAAATGTTTACGATTGATTCCTGTGCCGACTTTATTGGTTTATGGTAATCATCAACAATTATGATGTATCTTTAAAGAGTGTACTTTGGCTATGATTAAATCTTTTGTAATTTTTTTTTGTCGTCGTTAAGGATCATTACTGTCAAATTTTATTTTGATCGGTTTAGTAATATAGGCGTAAAGACAGACAGGCAGATATATGAATGTGGGGTCTCATGTCGTGGTTCATGACGTTATATAGCCTTTCCCTGGGTTCCAAACAACATTTCTGCCTTTCATAAAAATCAGTCGAGTAATACCGTAAAAGATAAACCAACATACATACATACGAAGTGGATAAACAATTCTTGGCAAGCTACGAGTATGATAATGTTTAATTAAAGAGCAAAAGAAGCTGCTAAGATGGCCAAGCGGTTTCAGTTAGCTTCAGAAGTACTGGGTTCTATTCCTGGTCGGGACACAAAATTTTTTATTAATGTAAATAAATACATTTAATTTATTTGTGATATTTCTCGAGGTATGCTGGAGACATCGACGAGCTTGCCACTTTTTTGTCTTTACTTTTTAATTTTGTATCAATATTTTTTCTTGCACGGAGACTGAGTTTAAAAAGGTGGCAAAAACTTTTTTAGGATATAGTGAGGATTGATTAATTATTATTGTTACTGCTAATTATTTAGGAATTTTTGTATATTTATTGTATTAACTATATGTGAATAACACTTACTAACAAATTGGCTTAGGTTGTTATGTTAGGTTTACGTGTTTGTAAATAAATAAATAAGTGGTATTGATGGTGGTAAATTACCCAGTATCCACTGTTCGTGCCGATAAACCCAGTAAAGTGTATCCACACATTTCGGGATCAGGCTTGAATTGCCGTCATACCCAGTCAAGCCGGCAAAGTTTTAGGAACTGATGTCAGTCATGAGTGTCTGATTCCAGTAACATTATTTATAAATAACTAATGGAGTAGACGGGTTCTGGAGTGGAGACTCCCCGCCAAATGGACAGATGAGGGTGGCAGAAGATTGTATGAAAGGGGAGGCCCTATGTCGAGGAGTAAAGAGACACGGGCTAATGAGAATAATTTAAAATCAACAATAGATAGCTTAATGTAAACCCGCTCCTTAAAAAAGTGTAGCCTGTGCCACCCAGTGATTACGGTCGTAATGATACCTGTTTTTAATGTGTTATTTTTCTTTGCTACATGGTGCAGATATGAGATTCATTTTTTAAAATTATATGCAAGTGGACGTTGTATTTAATTTAGTTAAGCTAGAAAAATTGCGAGGTTTATTATAATGTTTTTACTTGTTAGCCCAAAAGCTGGATTCTATTTTTTTAGACGTAATTGCGAGATTGAAAAGATAGTGGATTCCTTCATTTGCTGTCAGTTTTAGTTTTAGCGCGTATTTAGCTGAGCATTATTACAAAACATATTCCAAAATTTTATACGAATATCAACTTTAATAACGGTTGATATTTATTTATTTATTCGAAGAGACAGACATTAAAATTATACCCGCCACCAGAATATTTCTCACTGTAAACAATAGTGCATTCTTTGTGCGATGCAAAATTCGTAAAATATCACCTTTGACAAAACTGCATTGTATGTATTTGAATGCATTAAAACTGTTAGGCGAACTCCGAAGCAAACTTTGCGAGCTAAACCGGAAGTAGCAGCTTCTTGATTTTGGCTTTGAAGGCAGCGCGGGAGTTACTGATATATCCACGTCCGATACACGCCTGTTGTACGTGTCGCACATTCGACGTACTGGTGCGCGCATGCCAGATATTGTACGTACGCGGCAGACATGGAAGAGATCGCATGAGCGAGTCTGTCTCGAGGGGGCATTATAATAAATATCTTCTGTCAGGTTTGGACAACTAAGTAGGATAGTGATATGACAGTGTCCGCTTGTTAAAGGATTTCTTTCCATACGTTTCCGCTTAAAGTAACAGAATCCCGCTGAAACAAGCTTAAGGGGTCGAGATCTACAATTTATCCTTACTGTTTTACTTGACCGAATTTAGATTGCCAATAATATTTCGATTCTTATTTAAGTTTTTCATTATTTAAAATTTTAATGGATAATTATCCATTATAATATTAAGTATTTTGTTAAGTCTAAATTACCGTCATGCCTAGTCAAGTCGGCATAGTGTTTGTGACTGATGTCATTCATGAGTGTCTAATTCCATTCATGGACCTCGCGCGCTACTTACAAGTAGGGGCAAGGTCACATGTCGTACAATAAATATAAAAAAGTTAGAATTTTTACCATCGTTTTAACCACTGGTTTTCCTTAAAAAATAAAAAATATTAAAAACAAATAAATATTTAGTTTATCATTATACTGACATTGTAGGGATTCGAAATCCACGACTGTTTTATTATAAGTATATTAAAAATAATGTTGTAAGTTAAAGTTTGTTGAACTTAAAATTTGTTTTAATTTAAATAATAATCGTCAATTAGGTATCTGATTTGTGTATAATTGGTATATATTTTATCATCATTTCAACCATTATGTTTTTTTTATAGATAATCATTAATCAGTTGACTAAGTATAACATAAGAAACGAAAATGAAATCTACATACATATATAAGGTAAACCAGGTCGAAAAAAACTATTAAGCAAGGTTTACCGTTGAAAATTACATTATACAATAAACTACCTGAGATTATAACTAGACTACAACCAAATGAATATAAACAAAATTAAAACTATTTTTACAAAATAATTCTTTTTATAATATGTCAGAATTTATTGCCATGCCTTTGACGGAAAATTAATTTAAATAGTTGTATAATTTTATATTTAAATAGTATTAATGGCATTATAGTAATGATTTTGAAATTTGTTAACTGACATACCAAAATATAACGATTGTTATATAGGTGAAATATACAAATATTAAATATACAATAAATAACAAATAAATAAATAATTATTATTAAACTGAAATTGCAAATTCAACTTTTTAAAATAATTGTATCAAACCATTTTTTTTTTCTGACATGCGGGTAGGCGAATTATTGTGAAACGTAAACACAGGAGAGTAACGTCAACTAAATAGTAGTGTATGTTCATTCAACAAAGAACGTTGTGTTTTTAACGTTAAAACTTTTTATTTTTTGTGATACGGTAAAATAAGTAAGTAAATATGTTTTATTATAATTAATTAATTAAGTGAAGTGGCAATGGGCTGGACATGTCTGTCGTAGAACCGATGAACGATGGAGTAGACGACTTCTAGAGTGGAGACCACGTACGGGAGGACGCAGAGTGGGTCGACCCCCCGCTAGATGGACGGATGACTTGAGGAAGGTCGCTGGTGGGGGTTGGATGAGGGTGGCAGGAGATCGTGTGAAGTGGCGAGCCTTGGGGAAGGCCTATATCCAGCAGATGAGAGACACAGGCTGATGATTATGATAATTAATTAAAATATATATATGTTAAAAGAAGAATAGGTGGTGGTCTAGCAGTTAAGACCTTAGACGTGAAGGTAATATTGATTTGTGGAAAAAATAACATTACTTCCCTGGTCTAGCGGCTAAGACTATAGATTTAGACGTAGAGGTATTTAATTTATAGTCGAGTCACAATAATTTATTTAATTTATTTGTGTTATTTCTCAAGTCTACGATGTCAATGTATACTTGTCAATGATGGGCCTATAGTAAAGTTAGTGGCCTATAGTATTGGCTATTAGTAAATCCGCTTTTTAAAAAGCCGTGATTTCTGACCACCGATACGGTCGTGATGATGATGATTAATCGAGTCTATTAAGCTATAGACATCGACGAGCTTGCCATTTGCCATATATGATGGGCCTATAGTAAAGATGGCTAAATAAATTTCTTAAAAAAGCGTGGGATTTTACTCACACAGTATTATGGTCGTGATGAATAAAAAAAAACACATTTGTTACAGCTTGATGTCTAAGATGAACAAAAAAGCCAAAATTCAGATTCCGAGTGCCAGCCAGGTCTTAGAAGACATAATAGCAATAATTAATTTAGATCTCAAAAAAAATATTAAAAAATCTGTGATGCCAGAACAACTTACAGAGTGGGAATTCGCTGTACCAACTGATCTTTTACCTATATTTGGAAACGCTGCAGAACCTAACAACTTAAATTTCAACTATGAAAAATTTATTCACAGGTAAGTAATGAATACAAATTTTCTTTCAGAAGCATCTAGACAGAAAGAAAGAAAGAAAATAGTTTATTTGTTTCAAAAAAAAACATCCTAAAACATAAGCAGCAACTTTAATACAACAAGCAAGATAGTGTGGTTACAAATAGGAAATCAGCTCAGCAATAAGCTAAAACACTGGGTCACAGCGCTGATTTTTAGCTGATCCCTCACAAATTAAATAAAGAATGAAGTAACTTAAATACAACAAGCAAGATAGTGTGGTTACAAATAGGGAATCAACTCAGCAATAAGCTGCAACACTAGGTCACAGCGCTGATTTTTAGCTGATCCCTCACAAATTAAAGAAAGAATGAAGTAACTTAAATACAACAAGCAAGATAGTGTGGTTACAAATAGGGAATCAACTCAGCAATAAGCTGCAACACTAGGTCACAGCGCTGATTTTTAGCTGATCCCTCACAAATTAAATAAAGAATGAAGTAACTTAAATACAACAAGCAAGATAGTGTGGTTACAAATAGGGAATCAACTCAGCAATAAGCTGCAGCACTAGGTCACTGCGCTGATTTTCAGCTGATTTCTCACATTGACATTAAATAAAGAATGAAAAAAGTTTATTTGTCACAAAAAAACATCCTAAAACACAAGCTATATATTTAATACAACAAGCAAGATAGTGTGGTTACAAATAGGGAATCAGCTCAGCAATAAGCTGCAACTCTGGGTCACAGCGCTGATTTAGACATTAAATAATACCTACTCGTATTTATTTATTTAATTAAACAAGTCAACAACATGTTTATAAAATCTTATACAATATACTCGTATAATCTAATAGGTATCTTATTAGTTTAGTAAACATGTTATTTACAGACCAGCTTTACATTCAATAGGTAAGTAACAACTTTAATAACACACAAAAAAAAAAATATAATAATATAAATATGACAAAATCAATAACTACAGAAAACAACAAAAATTAATATCGCAAGTACTTACAAGTGCGAACAGTATAATCTAAACAAAAATAATTCAATTAAATGAAACTTGGCAGGTCTCTGGTGTGGGATGCGACGTGTGTAGATACATTAGCTCCATCTCACATCCAGGCGACCTCGTCAGGCGCGGGAAGTGCGGCTTTTTCTGCGGAGAACCCCAAATTGCGCAAATACGCTAACCTTGGTATCGGTTACGAATTTGCGCCGTTTGGGGTCGAGACGATGGGCCCATGGGGACCGTCAGCGAGACGCTTGGCCAAGGAGTTGTTAAAGCGGCTGACAGAAAGGTCTGGAGACAGGAAGGCTGGGAATTATTTCTGCCAACGTATTAGCCTCGCTATATAGAGGGGAAATGTTGCCAGTCTCCTTGGGACTATCTCGGATGGGACGTCTCTAGAGAACATTTTTTATTTATAGTTTAGTTTATTTTTAATTTTATTATTTAGGTAGCTTTTAATTTATATTAAATGTACTATAATTAACGTCGAATAAAATTTATTAAATGAACAAATAACATAAATACAACAAAAATACCTAAATATAAATAATGAATAAGACACGCCTTGCAAGCTTCAAATTTTAAGATGAAATCCAGATCTTAGTTGTTTGTATCTGTTTAATGTGTTAGAAGCATCTAATAAATAAATGAAATAAATAAATATAAAACTATTAAAAATAATACAATAATATAAATATAATAATGTTTGATGTATCACTTATTTAAGGGAATAAAATAAAATTTAAAACTAATTACATAAATAGATTTTTCAAAAGTAAAGTATCATCCGATCGTTTCCTAAAAAAAATAAAAAAAAAATGTAGATTGCCCTTTAAGGCTCTTGCTTTGAAGTAATTCAAATATTATTTTTTACTTTTTTTTGGTTCTCTTCTCCCGATGGATGATGAATGAGACGATAGGGAAGGCAAAGGGTCTAGCCCAAGTCTGACGTAATATATCTTTCTTTTTAATGAGAATTTGATGCTTTTCTTGGAGTCACTCGCGGCACCATAGCTCAAACACGTCGGGTAAAATATGGGAGTTGACAGCGCGGGAAACTGCAAAAAATAAACTGCAACTTCGGCCCCATATTTAAAGTCCAATTTATCGTTTGCCATAATTATTCACATTGTAGTACATTATTAAACCAAACAACATCACTTTTGACCAATAATATCCACAGTAAATTAATTTTCAAAACAAAAACTTGCACATGACATGTCCACGCAAAATGGCGCAAAGAACTCTCTTTTAAAAAGTATTTATAATATATATGTAGGTATATTTTTTTAAAATTGTATTACAGATACCTAACGGAACCATTTGTTGAAACTTCTATAGTTCCAAAAAGAGGTTGTAACTTCAAGGCTTTTAAGCTCTCGGCGAATACGGCGGCGCGCTGTCGACCTTTGCCCTTACCTGATCAGAAAAAGAAGAAAGAAAGACATGTTGCTTGAAAACAGGTTCCTATATACACAAATATACGATAAGGAATTGTCTCATCTTGACTTATTTAACTCTAGTGTTATTAAATAAATTTAAAAGCGACCTTAAATTACATAGGTATGTTCTCTAAATTAAAATAATATAACATTTCTAGTGAGTAGCTGTTTATATATGTAGTGTTTGTAATATTATGTAAATGACTGTTTGCTGTCATCTGTACTTCGGATGCAGATCACGGTTGTTGATGCTGTCCGCAGTGCTGCTGTCAATTCTACAGGGCTACATCACATCTCACTCACTGTTAGGGTACACTTTCCTGTAGTTAGGGCAGACAAGAATTATTTAATTATTTAATTTAGAACTCTTTTTAATTTAATTATTAATTTAATCTTAATTTTTTTTTTTTTTTAATTTAATTTAATTCAATATTGGATATCTGTAATATTATTTGTGTTATAGTTTTTTGTTTATTTGAATTTCTATATCTTTTGGTTGTATTTCTTGTTGTTTTTTCCTTTTCTTTGACACCTAAGTATCAGTAATAAAGTATGTTTCCTAATTTGGCCAATGTATAAACTCAATTATATACTAACCTTTACGTTCTGTAATGTGCTGTGGAAATGAATGAATAAATAAATAAAATAAATTAAAATAAAATAAATATATAGAAAGTAAAGTAAAGTATCATCACGACCGTTTTTCTTTCGGGGTGGTCAGAAACCACGCTTATAAGCGGATTCACATTTAGCCAACTTTACTATAGGATAATCATGACAAGTGGCAAGCTCGTCGATGTCTCCAGCGTACCAAACTTGAGAAATATCACAATTGTTTTTTTCCTTTTTTTAAAAAGATACTGAAATTATTTATTCGAAGTAGATACAAAAATATATAAAAAAAACTCGTAGATTAAAAAAACTATTTATAAATAAAACTAAACTAAAATAACTATGAAATTTAAACTATTCTACAAAATAAACTAAGGGCTCACCACCAGGGAGGGTACCTAAAACGCTCGCCGCATTTCCTCGTTATGAAATATTCTGTGCTAGGTAGTTATAGCATTTGGGGTCGCCATACTCTTGAAAAATTCGTTTACCCAGCTGTTTTATGAATTTATGGGTATCAAGTTAATATACCCCCATTGTTTCAACCCCAAATGCCACAAAGTTATAAGTTTGTTTAATATAAATAATAATTAAATGTATTTATTTACATTAATAAATATTTTTGTGCCCCGACCAGGAATCGAATCCGGTACCTCCAAAATCTAAATCCAAGGACTTAACCCCTAGACCACGGAGGCAGTTTATACACTATTAGTTTATATATTATATATATAAACATATACATTGATTAAGAAAGCAAAATCATGTTAAATATAAAAAAATATGTACGAGCGTAAAAAAATATGTAACAATTTGTATAAAAACAACAATTAATGCCCGTTCTATCTTTTATTTGATCTCTTTGGCCCATCTAGTTGGCCAATAGATAAATGAATAATACCTTATAACTAACATACATACCATATGACTTTGTATGGATACGTTACACTGATATGTAATTCTATTGATAGAATTAAATAACTTTTCCTAAAATACCATAAATAAATATAAATAAATAAAATATTTCCAGACCGGTCACACAGCGCCATCTAATTTCCGTGGTAAGCTACGAGGCTTGTGTTACGGAAACTAGATGGTTGATAAACTACATATTATACTTTTTTTTTTGTAAATATATACATATTATACATATAAACACCCAGACCGAGACAAATTATACAATGTACAACTTGCCCCCGGTGGGAATCGAACCCACGACCTCCCGAGTTCACGGCAACGTTTGTTACCACTAGACCACGGAGGCGGTAATAAGTATAGTATAAAAAATAAAAAAATGTCGGTTCTCCATACAAACTGTTAATTTTAAAACAGCCAATATACCAATAGCCAAATCTATAGCTTTCGATTCTTCACCTTTTTGTAGTACCCATGAGGTACTGTGACCACCTTCCGATGAGTACTAGAAACTTTAGTGAAAATTGCCTTCGTCCCTGGTGGGAGTGGTGTAGAGGAAGTAGGTTCTGCGAGGGGCAAAGGAACATCGTTGGTGCTGAGTGAAGCAAATCCACTAATGTATCTAAATCTAGTTGGCTAAATGTGATCTTGCTCCTTACTAAAGCATGGTTTCTGACCACCCCACAAGGGATACCGTCGTGATCATAAGTTAACATTTCCTATACATGTAGGGTCTAAAGGTGAACATCCTCAATTTAAGGGTAGGTGCAAGGTAATTGGCCTCCGAGAAATTTATAGGAAGGTCTCGAACAAGTCAAGTAGGCGGTTAGCAATTTATTGGGATCACAAGATATTAGACCTTGTTGATGTTGAAAATATAGATTAACTAGTTGTTTGAACTGGCGTTGCTTGTGTAATATAATCTAAAAACTAGGTGGCCGTTGAGTCACATGTATTTTTTAGATTTTGGTATAAGCACGCCTCTTTACAAGAATTAGTTCCGTATTTTCCCCTCAAATACTCGCCCCGAATTTTTTTCCGCACTCGCCTTGCTATATATTTTTTTATCATTACAGCCCCTAGAACCCAGCGTCCTAAACCTTCACTGTTGGAGATGGGCCTTCCAGAACATATATCTTGAGAATTTGGCCTGGGGTGGGCCAGACGGGTTGGCGAGGATCTGATGTAATTTTTTAATGACAATATATTAACGATTTCACAAGTTAGTATTAGTGGAACCGGGATTGACTGCGAGGCACGGGATCAGTGGTGTTGTAAATTGATGACAAATGTACGTAAGAAAATTGGTACATGTCGGGGGGGTTTGACAACCGAGCCACCAACGCGCCATATATTCCTTACTCGCCCTAAAAACATATTGAATTGAATTTAGTTTCTATTTGCCCCACTTAATACGGATGTACTAGTATGTGAAACACCTGACAAAGTTATTTCTGGGATGGCAGACCAAGCCACCAAGTTGACAGATCTTACGTTATTTTTTTAAAGCGCCTGCGCAGACGCATGTCATAAATAAGAATGGACAAATGTCTATGGCAGACGTCTTGGTATTAAGCATATTCAGCATAGTATGTTATTTATAATTGTAGGTTTTTTTTAAAATACATATATTTTATTATACTCAGCTCACCTGATAGTAAGCGGCACCCGAGGTCCAGAATTGGAGCAACTGACGCCAAGTACCTATCATTATCAGACCGCAAGTTGTACATTGTATAATTTGTCTCGGTCTGGGTGTTTATATGTATAATATGTATATATTTACAAAAAAAATAATTATAATATGTAGTTTATCAACCATCTAATTTACGTTACGTTACAGAATAACACAAGCCTCGTAGCTTACCACGAAAACTAGATGGCGCTGTGTGACCTGTCTGGAAATATTTATTTATTTATTATACCAGCCTATCAATATGCTTTTCACACTTTGCTTGAAGGACTCCAGCAGCCCTATTCTGGAACTTAATCGCAAACGCTATATAATGGAATCCGTTAACTATATATATATATCAAGCTATTAAAGTGGATGTTTGCACGGACGTTGTCAAGGTCGAGCGCTTATAGAGTTGAGAATTGAATAACATTTTTTAGGTCGTAACATAACACCGGCTTATGTATTTTTATACAAAGCGATGCTAAGTCAACTTTTGCTGGATGTCTATGCGCAGCAATGGCACCTTTGAGCAGTAAAACAGTAAAATAAGAACCGTGAGAAATTTAGTAAAAAATATTCAAATTCAAATTTAAAATATTTATTCCATATGGTTTTAACACTCGGATATTGACAATTTTTTACAATATTATAAAATAATAAATAAAAAGATTAAATTAAATTATGGATAGACCGAAATAAGTAAGTGACATTGTTGCCATAAGCAAGTACTGTAGCTTAACCTAAATTCGAGGCATTATAGCCGTGACAACTTATATCTAAATAATTATACCATAATGTATAATTATTTTAAATTAATTTCGTGCCCGTATAAAGGCCGTGTTAACTTACAATCTAAATAATTATAATTTAATGTCAAATTATAAAAATAATAATTTATTCGTGGCTGTATAAAGGCTATGTCAACTTATAATCTAAAATAATTATAATAAAATGTAATTAATTTCGTGGCTGTACAGTGGCCGAGTCAATTTAAAATTAAAATCGTAATAATATGAAATTAAATAAATGTCAATAATGTTAAATATTAAAAAATATTAAAATTAAACCTAAATTCGTGGCTGCAAAGGGGCCGTGTCAACTAATTAAAATAACACTATTTTGGCTACCTTTGCGCTTTAATAAACAGATTAAGTCCATGTCCACAACGTGCTGGTGTATTCCGAAGTTTTTATTCAACTTTGTCTATTTTTCAGATCTTATAATTTTGGCGATTAATCAAATATATCCAAGAAGAGATGGAAGAGAAACAGGAAAAGATTTCGTTCGAAGTATTATGAATAAGTTTTGAAAGTAATTTAGGCACAGTACCTAATATTTAAACAAGAATAAATTTAATTTATTATTAATAACAATATTAAAACTATAATGTAGTTTTATTTAATTAGTTCACTGGTATTTATTTAGACCGCGTGTAATTATCAGAAGAGCAAATATTTTTTTAGGCTTCAGGTGTCATTGGTAGAATATCTATTAGAAAAAAAAATCCGATAAACAAAACACTACTACATGCATAACGCATGGTGAATAAGGCCGTGTCTGAAAATCGCGAATTCATCGTGATAAATACCTAAAGGCAGAGGAGTGTTATTATTATTTGATATGAGTGAAATAGAGAGACGAAATAGAGAGAGAAAGCATTACGTAAGTCAACGTTTGCGCGATCGTCGACCTCTCGCTACCTACTTAATTAGGCTCTGTATGCGTGGCGGTATTTTTAGGAAAACTTCTCTGCACCGTAACTTAAGATTTTATTACTAAATAATTAACATAAAAAATACGTAATTATTTACTTTTATTCTAAATTATAATATAAAAATATTTGCTCTTTAATTAATTCCACGCAGTATATAACTTCATTGCACTATGTACAAAGGGCTGACTTAATGCCGCATTATCTATTTATTTAAAAGGATTCAACGCCTTTTTCGTTCTCACATTACATATTTTTAAAGATTCTTTATTAATGTCTGAGTGTACATTTGAGAATACAGTCTATTAACTTCCTAGGAAATAAAATTACAGACATATTTACAAAATGACTGGCTTTGTACGATTTCTGCATCCCACCAGCTCTGAAGTAGCATACACATGTACGATTTGTCTCTGGCGTTGCTGAAATTCTACCTAAACATTCAAATGTCCCTCCCGGACCAGAATAATCTGCAGAGTAACAAGCAGAAACAGAAAAGGACTGTATATTGTCTGGTGCTACCATAGGAGCTGCTAGTATACTTGTAGGGTGCGTTACGCTTACACACCTTGTAGGGTACGAAAAAGGCTATTACGCCAAAGGACAGATTCCTTAGCGTTATCCGTAAAGCAGTAAATCTTTCTATTGCAAGATCCAGAATGGAAAGAGAAGAAGACAATTTTTTAAGCATTCCATGGATTCACCGTGCGGGTGCCGAGTCCATCGTGTGTGGGTAAGAGATGAGAAGAATGGTGTCTCGGGCTTGCGACCGAGAATAGGCTGGTTTAAGAATAGGAAGAAAGGCCTCCCTTTATCATGTTACTGCGCGATAATACGCTCACCATCCACCATTCTACTCCTATTTTTACCCAACCAAAGACTGTAAGATTCCGTTAATGCCGTCTTGGAAGCTCGTTCCATAAATGTATTGACGGCAGACCTGCTTAGGCCCAATTCTTTCAGTAAGTGATGCAAAGATTTTGCTGGAACTCCTCTCGCACCAACTTCCACTGCGTAAAACTGACTCTTGAACTCGTTCCTGATAATATTTATTTGACTTCATGTTGTGGTCTTTTGGAATGTTTGATTCCCACGGAACGGTAAGTTCAATAAGGATAACTTTTTTCAAGTTCCGAGAAAACACTAAGATGTCTGGCCTGTAGATGATACAGCTAGGCTTGTAAAGGAAGAGCAAAGTACGAAAACTCAAAGCAAGCCCACAATTCTCATGGATACACTCAAACATCATTTTATAGGATCCCAGATGAACTAGCTGTATTAGCCTATAGGCCATACATCTTAGTGTTTTTCGGAACCTAAAAAAATATTCTTATTGAACTTACCGTTCAACACAAATATTATGACATCACAGAAGAAATAAGCAGGAACAGGTTCAAGACTTAACTTTATGCAGTAGAAGTTTTTACCCTAATATGTTGATATACATGACTACATTTCTCAAAAGTACAGAGACTTGAATAATCTTTAAAAAAGTTGCATTGTATAAGCAAGAGGTATGCAAAACTGTTAAACCAACTTTAAGCTAAAATTTAATTTCTGTGCTTACTTAATAACAAGCAATAAACCTTAGTAAAAACAAGAATAACGTTACCTACAAATGTAAATTATAGAATAAAATATACATAAATCATGAATAAATATCCAAGATACATTTACAGCGAAAACTTTGAAATAATCATTACCAAACTTTATAATGTCTTAAAATTTAAGCTGGGATTACATCGCAACAATCTTAACACTTTCATCGTAGACATGAACATACATACATACGTATCTTTAAGCCAGATCCCTTGTGGGGTAGACAGAGACAATTGAGCCCCACTAGAGACCTCTTTCGCTTCGTCGACATTCATCAACCTCTTCATACATGCCCTTTTGTTACGAAGGCTTTTTAATGCACCTTCAGTTAGTGTTTTATTTATTTGATCTTAATATGTGAGTCTCGGTCTGCCAGGGCCTCTTTTACCCACAACTTTCGCATTATATACCTGGTTCGCCAATCTTTCTTCGCTTATCCTTTAAACATGCCCGAACCATCGTAGTATGCCTTTCCTTATTTTCGTCCCTATGTTTTCTTTTCTGTATTTCGGCGTTCGTATGTGGTCCGCGAACCGTTATATAATTACACGCACATGATGGTGATCCAAGATAATGGTAGGTGTGACACTCACAGTTGCATCACCAATGTCGTTAATGAATGATAGGATTTCTCATAGTGGGCATTTCTATAAGCGCAAAAGTTATACCAAGGAATCTTTTACTGTTAAAAAAACTTTATGGGTTGAAACAATGGGGGATATTCTTAAAATACCATAATTCATATTCGATTAAGATCGGGACTAGACGAAGTGGAAATCGAATATGAAAAATGGTATTTTTTAGAGAAAATGGCATGCTCTAAACGTCATAATTACGGATTTGGATCCCTAAAACATTCCATAAGATTGGCAGGATCGCATGGATAAACTGCGTGTTTCAATCAATAACCGGTAATAACATTAGAAGAAGTGCATTAAGGCTAATTCATAATTATGAAAAATATATAATATTACATTCATGTACTACTTACTCACATTGCAGTAATGTTTTATAAATAAGAAAACAACTATATTTTCCTTGTATCAATATTTATGGCAACCGTTTCACTCTGAAGCACTTCATGACCAGGTTTAATCAGATAATTGAGGCCTCAAAGTCCTCTGGATCCCAGGCCAAGGGCCGATCCAGTTGCCGCTGTCTGCATCCCCCAGTAGGGTCTGCTTCCATCGTTGCTTGCACGTTACTCTTAACAAGAACAAGTGCCTTCATTTGTAGCCACGATTTAGACTTAGCTGTAAACGCAGACAGGGCCAACAGTGCAGTGCGACGGTTATAGCAGTTTAGTCCGTAGGCGCTATTTGGCCTCCTTATAAGGGCCCATAGTGAGTCAATTTCCAGGTTACGGTCTACATGATGATTTTATGATTCCGTCTATAATATAAGCCGAAAATCGAAACGAAATCAAGCATCATGTAATAGAAAATAACACACACTAGTAATAACAATACAGACATTTATTTCTCATTCTTTCAACCCATTTTCGAAGTTGGAGTAAGATTCTTGACCCTTCGGCCGTCTTATAAATCACTGGCCGACGATCTGACCCCTCGACCCTAAGGACATAAATACGTCAACTGACAATTACGTAAGTAACCATCCGGAACATTTTCCATTCACTTTACCTTCAATAATGGGACTAACAAATTTTCGCTACAATTTGATATCATCTTTTTAGGTAGACTTTAAGAGCTAGTTGCTGAATGGATTTTTGAAACTTTACCATTATGACAGCCCCTAGAACACAGAGTCGTAGATCTCCACTGCTGGAGATAAGCCTTCCAGGAAATTTTGGAGAAGTTGGCCTAAACTCACCACGCTGGACAGACGGGTTGGCAAGGACTGATGTAATTTTTTGATGACTATTTATTAACGATTCCACAAGCTGGTATTAGTGGAACTGGGACCGACGGCTTAACGTGCTCTCCGGGGCACGGGAACGTATTAGTAATCTATGATACATGCCGGGATTTGAACCTACCTTTTTACGATTTTAAGGAAACCGTTTTCTCATCCTAGCCATCACCGCTCTTCATGTCGTTACAATATTTGGTGACAAATGGTTTTTCGTTAGGTATTTTTTTCAGCTTTTTAGCTTTTTGGGATGGTTCAGCCAAGTACCTCACAGATGCTCTCAATGTCCTACAGAGGCGAGCTGTTCGAATTGTGGACGGTGCCACTATATCTGGAACTCTCGAATCCCTGCAGCTTTGCCGAGATGTAGCTTCTCTGAGCGTGTTCTACCGGCTATATATATATATATGGTGAGTGCTCTGAAGAGCTCAATGTGTACAAAGAAAAAATTGAGATGGTGCAAAAGAAATTCTTAAGAGGACTTAATCGCAGATACGGAACCGGATATCTGTCCTACGACAAACTATGTACACATTACAGACTGACGACACCCTCAGACCGTAGACTTACAACTGACATGACACTATTGTATAATATTTGTCGAGGCCTACTCAGTTGTCCAAACCTGACAGAAGGTATTTATTATAATGCCCCCTCGAGACAGACTCGCTCCTGCGACCTCTTCCATGTCTGCCGCGTACGTACAATATCTGGCATGCGCGCACCTGTACGTCGGATGTGCGACACGTACAACAGGCGTGTATCGGACGTGGATATATTTAGTAACTCCCGCGCCGCCTTCAAAGCCAAAATCAAGAAGCTGCTACTTACGGTTTAGATCGCAAAGTGTGGGCAGTTTGCTTCGGAGTTCGCCTAACAGTTTTAATGCATTCAAACACAATGCAGTTGTTTTCTTTATACCTGGCCAAGGTGATATTTTCCGAATTTTGTATCGCACAAAGAGTGCACTATTGTTCACAGTGAGAAATATTCTGGTGGCGGGTATAATTTTAATTGCTTCTACTCTGTTGCTATCTTTTATGTTCTTATGTTGCCTGTCTCT
The DNA here is from genome assembly GCA_910589645.1 of Tinea semifulvella. Classification (NCBI taxonomy): domain Eukaryota; kingdom Metazoa; phylum Arthropoda; class Insecta; order Lepidoptera; family Tineidae; genus Tinea; species Tinea semifulvella. The sequence goes on along the minus strand of OU342592.1, from coordinate 10,224,434 downwards.
GTCCTTTCTCTTCGAATAAATAAATAAATAAATAAATATAACCTAATTCCTTCCTCTCCATTCCGCAACCGAACCACACGCACAGGTCAGAATATGCACCCACATACCGTAGTCACTATCCCTTCGCGTACCTATAAATTTAGTGACATATACATCTGTCGCACAATAAAGATGTGGAATGCTCTTCCAGCCTCTGTGTTTCCACTTTCCTATAACCTGGAGTCCTTCAAGCGAAGTGTGAAAAGGCATCTAGTCAAGCCGGCATAGTGTTAGGGACTGATGTCGGACATAAGGGTCTGATTCCAGTTGCTAACATTCATGGACCCTGCGCGCCACTTACCATCAGGTGGGCGCAGGGTTACATGTCATGCTAGTATAAAAAATAAAATAAAAAAAAGTCAAATTATGTTTTGCGCACATATACTGTCCGTCTATCTTTTATCATATAAAAATCGATGTGTATATTTATGTTCTCGTTGACTTCGAAGTAGCTTGACCGATTTTGGTGAAATTTTAATGCAATCCTCAGATTAGTGACGTCGCGCCCACTGGATGGTAAACGAACTAATGCCAGCCACAGACAAACGACATCATTACCTACGATTATGCCGGCCTTCCGTTCACATTCGCTTGAAGGACTCTAGCGGCCTTATTCTGTTACTTAAGCGCAAACTTTATATAATGGAATCCGTTAACTATATATATCACGCTATTAAATTTGATATTTGCATGGCCGCTGTCAAGGTCGAGCGTTTATAGAGTTGAGAATTGCATAATATTTTGTAATTATGACGCAATCTCTGACGTAAATAACGATATCCACTAATAACGTTTGCGACTAAGTAACAGAATAGGGCTGCAGATTGTCTTCAGCGTAGTACGACAAATTTAAGAATCTCAAATACGCGTCGGGATAGTGGCTATGATATCCCCTATATGCATATTTGTATATCAATTGAATCTACAAAATTTTGAAAAATTTTGCGACTACTTTATTTTGTGTTACTTCCGACAGTATCTTAGGAAAAGTTGTTAGTTTTTATTAATAGAATCACATGTTAGTCTAAAGTATGTATTAGCATTCATACAGTATAATACGTAGGTATACCTAGTAAATATTAATTCTGAAGTAAAAAACTAAAAAAAACCTTTATAACAACGGAATACAGTCTAATTTAGCATGTAACTTGTTACTGTTTACCGTTACTGTTCTGCAGCAACAGATAAGCATTAGTTATGACTTTTTAGCACACAAGCGTTCTATACAAGTTTAATTAAAAAGTAAAATAATAAAATTTACTTTACTCTTAGTTTGCTTTTTAAAGGTTTTTTAAACAGACACTGCGGTCTCTCGCTGTGTTCTTTCTTAGTTTTTACTGACGTCACTAAGCATCATAGAAGCTCGGAATACTAAACAAGCTGAAGCACAAAGCCTGTATTAGCACAGATTAGATCATGCGTGGAATGCCGCTTTAACTAGAATTTGCTGTTAATTATTAAAATTATTAATTACTCAAATGACATTTTAATTTAATTAGTTAAGTAGGTATGTAATAATATATAATTTTACTGACAAAGCCCATATACAGCCGCAACAACAGTTTAATTTATTTACCTAAGGTAGGTAAATATTTATATTTAATATAGGTACCTATGTATATTTTTGGTTATTTTTTGTTATTGTGTTGATGTTGTGTTTGAAAGAAGAAGGATGACAACCGTGACGATAAAGATTGATGATGAAACTCTAGAACAAGTAAATGAAATTATATATCTGGGCAGTGTTTTCACTGCGGATGGGAAGTACGATAGGGACGTTGAAAGAAGAGTGAACGCGGGAAATAGTGTTAACGGTGCCCTGGGGTCACTGATCGGCAGTCGAAATGTCAGTGACAAAGCTCGGCTCGCCATACACAATGCCATGTTGGTACCAACACTGATGTATGGAAGCGAAACGTGGATATATCAGAATACGCATGAGAGTAGGGTTAATGCAGTAGAAATGCGGTCGTTGCGGCGGATATGTGGCGTCACTTTGGCGGACCGCATACGTAACGTCGAAATACGGAAAAGGGTTGGTATGAAGGAAAGCATAGGGACAAAAATAAGGAAAAGCATGCTACGATGGTTCGGGCATGTTGAAAGGATGAGCGATGAAAGATTGACGAACCAGATATATAATGCGAAAGTTGTGGGTAAAAGAGGCCCTGGCAGACCGAGACTCACATATCACGATCAAATAAATAAAACACTGACTGAAGGTGCATTAAAAAGTCTTCGTAACCAAAGGGCATGTATGAAGAGGTTAATGAATGTCGACGAAGCGAAAGAGGTATGTCGTGATCGTGTCAAATGGCGCTCAATTGTCTCTGCCTACCCCGCAAGGGATCTGGCGTGAAGATATGTATGTGTATGTGTTGATGTTCCAATGACACTGCCAGTTCTGCTCCTTGTCTTCACATTGCACTCTTCAGGCAAGACAGATATTTTAAAGTTTAATATATATTGTATACAATTTTGTTTAAATTATATTGACTTAACCAAATTCCGGTGGGAATGTACGGTGATACACTAAGAATAAAGAATACAGTTCTTATCTTTGGGATGGTCCCGCCAAGTACCTCACAAATGCTCTCAAAGTCCTGCTGAGGCGAGCTGTTCGAATTGTGGACAATGCCACTAAATGTTGAACTCTCGAATCCCGAGCTTCACCGAGATGTGGTTTCGGTTCGAGCTTAGTTGTATCAAAACGAAGACTCTGTAACTGTAACGATTAACGTTAAAAACGTTTGTACCAGCTGACAATCAAAATACAACTGATGCATTTGACTTCGTTTTAATGCAAATCAGCCTCAGACGCGGAGGTACAGGGTTAATATATTTAATTTCTTTGTAATATTTCTCCAGTTTAGTACGCTAGAGACATCAAAGAGCTTGCCACTTGTCATAGGCCTATAGTATATTGTTTCTGGCGTTGCTGATAATAATGCTTGTATTTGATGTGGTTATAGATAGTATTACATTTACTTATATGTATGTATATTATTATTGTTTATATGTTTAGTTCATATGTATGTATTATTTTATTTATTTATTTAAAACTTTATTGCACGAAGTACAAAGGCGGACTTAATGCCCAAGACATTTTCTGACAGCCAAACCTTGAAATTTGAACTATTATACGTACAATGAAAGAAATATTAAAAAAATAGGAAAAAAAAATAACAGCTTATTTATACACTTACATATACACATAAATATTAATACATACATAATACTATACATTAATACACTTACTATATACACTTACTAATATTGTGAGGAGCTTTTCAGGTAGTGTAGATATATGAGTTTTTTTAACAAAAATCTGGTAGTTGCTTGTCTTATGTTTACAGGAAGACCATTCCATAAATTTGTGGCGACAACGACAAAAGAATTTGAAACAAATCCGGAATGATGAGAGGGGACTTAAAGAAGTGAGTTGTGAGAGGAGCGAAGAGTAGATGTAGATATGTAAATATTATTTATATAGATACCTAAGTATGTATTAATTCATATATGTCATTATTATATCTAATTAAGCCTGTAATTGCATCTACCTTTCATTGTTTGATTGCTTTTGTTGTAATGCGGCATCAAGTTCGCCTTTGTGCAATAAAGATTTAAATAAATGAATAGTATAGTTGGCTAAATGTAAATCTGCTTCCTAATAAGCGTGGTTTCTGACCAACCAGGAAGGGATACATATATATAATCACACACGACCATATATATAATCTTGTGGAAATGCAGCCTTAAGATTCTATTACTGTCTTATTGACATACGTGACGAATGTGATCCGATTGAATAATTACCTGGCTTAGGCTAACAAAGTTTAGAAAAGCGAATCGAAATAGCTCTGCAATATACCGCCTCCGTGGTCTAGTGGTAACAAACGTTGCCGTGAACTCGGGAGGTCGTGGGTTCGATTCCCACCGGGGGCAAGTTGTACATTGTATAATTTGTCTCGGTCTGGGTGTTTATATGTATAATATGTACATATTTACAAAAAAAAAAAAGTATAATATGTAGTTTATCAACCATCTAGTTTCCGTAACACAAGCCTAGTAGCTTACCACTGAAACTAGATGGCGCTGTGTGAGCTGTCTGGAAATATTTATTTATTTATTATTTAGAATATTGGTGTATCATTAATATGATATTTCGAGAACAAATCAGGAAATACGCTTAATTTTAATAATTGGATATTTTAATTGAAAACAAGCGTGAATTTAAGTCCTAATTAGAATTGTTGATTACAAGTAACAAGTTAAAGAGTTAATTAAACAATACATAGGTTAGGGTACATTAAGTACTTGTTTGTTACATTATAGCCAATTATAATTAAGTGCTTTCGTGGTCTAGAGGTTAAGTCAGTGGATTTAGACAGTGAGTTTTTATTATTTTTTATTTTTATACTGAGTACGACATGTGACACCGTGCCCACCTGATGGTAAGCGGTACGCGAAATCCAAGAATGGGAGCAACTGACGCCAGCCTCAGACGACCGACATCAGTCCCTACCACTATGCCGGCCTATAAAGATGCTTTTTCACACTTCGTTTGAAGGACAGGTTATAGGAATGGGGAAACACACTGGCTGGGAGAGCATTCCACATCTTCAGCGTGCGAAATATGTAAGAGTCTCCAAATTTGTATGTACGCGTAGGGATAGTGGCTACGGTATGTGGTTGCATATTTTGGCCTGTGCGAGTGGTTCAGTTGCGGAATAGAGAAGAAGGGATACGGTTGTGGAGTTCTTGAAAACATTCACTGTAGTATAGCTTGTAGAAAACGCTCAGGGAGGCCACATCTCGGCGAAGCTGCAGCGAGGAGTATCGGGTTTGATACCTGCTCGGGATACAATCACAGCCCATAGAACACAGAGTCCTAGACCTCCACTGGGTAGGAGAGGGATAAACTCGAGAACAATCACAAATAAATTGTGCCTCGACCAGAAATAGAACCCGGTACATCCGCGTCTATATCCACGGACTTAACTGATTTTGATTTTAAACAGCCGTTTACGCTGAGTTTGCTACGAGAAAGCGACCGAAAACTAGCTGATACCAGGTTAGTATTATAAAAAGAAATTAATTTTAAAAGAAAAATACTAAATCCTCGCCAACCCGTCTGGCCAGAGCGTGGCGAGTGTAGGCTAAATTCTCCAGATATATGTTCTCCAACTGTGAAGGTGAACTCTGTGTTCTAGGGGCTGTAATAAATGAAAAGAACGGTGGCTGCATTTCCCCGTTGAATTGCAAAACTGGATTCTTTAAGCGAAGAAACGGCCAGCCTTCTTATCACTGGATGATTGCTATAGGCGAAAACTTTTAATTGGCTCATTTTTTATTATATCTATTCATTTATGTTGTTATCTAGCTGTAAGTTTTCCTGTAATAAATAAATAAATATGAGACGACAAGTCGTAGTGTTGTCTTTTAAAATTTTTGGCGTTTGGACTTCATGGGCCCTGACTTGTTACAGCAAATGGCACATTTATGTAATCCTTTAATATGGATACATACTTGCGCCGCTTGCCGGATTCCGCATTGACCCCCCGAGGAGTCTCACACCATAGCACGCCCTCGTTATCAAGGGAACAACGTCATACCATCGAGTCTCTTGCCATCACCATGGATTACTTCAGCGGGCTCCAGAAGAGCTAAATGGTGGCTAAATTAAAAAAAGGAAATAGGTATAACCTAATAAAAAATACACTTTCATTTTTCCACTAAATATGAAATCACTGCTATATGTCTACAGAATCTTGTTGTTTCATAAATTTTCAATTCCTTGCCGCAAGAGGCCGAGTCTGCCGTAACTTGCGTTCCCTAGCCAACCACAAAAATATACACACAGTTATTTAACCCTTATTCCAAATGGAATAAAGGTCATAATAGCTTACAAGGTCGTTTTACCTGGTAGATACAAAACGTGAATTTTCTTACATTACCCTCAGTTCTGATATTAGAACATAAATTTGGCGTTTTGAATACATTACAACTTCCTTATAGCCGGGGTTCGAAAGAAGTTATGGACTCTGCTCCAAGTTATATAGTTGGAGTTATTTTTATGGACATGCATGTTACGATTTTCTACTAATATTATAATTGCGTGAAAAGATTCTGTCTGTATTACTGTATGTATGTTTGTCTTGCTACAACTGTATGTATGTTTGTCTTAAATTACTAAACCAATTTTGATATAATTTGGCAGTGATATTTCTTGGAAACCAGGGATTGACATGACATACAACAACCTTTAAAAAGGCATTCTCTTAACCCTAGCAAGATAATGTACGCCTCTAAGGCGCCCGCTAAATAGATATCATCGCTGTAATTTTTAACCGAGTGCTTGTATTCCCAAATCAACTCAGTCATCAAACAACACTTCAAATTCAAATTCAAAATAATTTATTGTCAGAATTCTTTACATGTAAAATTTCAGAAACATTATTTCATATAAATTAATGTTGAAACAATCTGCCCACATTAGGCATACAATATTTAATATTTTAACTAAACAATATTATATTATTATTATTTAATACAAATTTGTTTTAAATTTAATACCTATGTCAAATTAACATATTATTCAAACTATTTATTTTTACTATACCTACTACTTATTTACTAATACTAAAAAAATCGTCAACCACAAGGTGCAAATGGCATAATTAAAACTAAAACGATAACAACCAGCAATACAAATAACAAATATAGGTATGTCATTGAGATAGTCCATAATATTATAGTAACCCTTTTGGATCAATAATTTAATTAACATTTTCTTGAATGATCTTCTGCAAGACACCAAAAGATGACCGATTTTGTTCGGTAGGTACCACAGATTTGTTGCTATGGCAACGTGTTGCGCTCGAGAGAAACATGTATATATAATAATGTTTTTTAAAATTTGTTGAGTCGGCATTTAAGAGCGGTGGTAGTTAAATAAATAAATATAAATATTTCCAGACAGGTCACACAGCGCCATCTAGTTTCCGTGGTAAGCTACGAGGCTTGTGTTACGGAAACTGGATGGTTGATAAACTACATATTATATATTTTTTTTGTAAATATATACATATTATACATATAAACACCCAGACCGAGACAAATTATACAATGTACAACTTGCCCCCGGTGGGAATCGAACCCACGACCTCCCGTGTTCACGGCAACGTTTGTTACCACTAGACCACGGAGGCGGTCAAACTCCCTCATGTACCAATGAGAAATACACTTTTCTTGCGTACATTTCTCATAGATTTACAACACCACCGTTTTCGAGCCTCGGATAACACGTTAAGCTGTCGGTCCCGGTTCCACTTATACCATTATACCTTTTATATATATTATATATATAATTATTAACCTACTTAAAATACCTCCCCACTCTTTCAGCAGATATTCAGATTCCTTAACAGTATCTGCAGCTCGCCAGTGGAACAGACTTCCTTTAATTATCAGACACCATCTCTTAAAATATTTAAAGATAAGCTATACACTAAGAAGAATAAGTCGCCATAACTCTCTTATTATATATGCGTATATGTATGTATTTTATATTTAGTTAAATATTTATTTGTTTGTGTAGGACATTTATTTATGTATAAGTACTATATGTTTGTAACTAATGTGTGTTTTATATAGTAATAAATAATTTCAATTATCAATTTTCTTCTGCTGCACCCGCTTATTACATATCTCAGTCACAAAGGTTAGTTGGTAGAAAATGCATTTACGGCATTAAGCTCGCCTATATACCTGCACTTGTTTTGTTTTTTTTACAATAAAGAATTTATTATTATTATTATTTTATTCGAGATCACCATTTTTATCACTTACACCAGTACCTATTCTATAAAGCAATGAAAACAAATAAAAAATACCTATTGGAGAAAGAAAATAACAATTTCTCCTAAATTGTATACAAATATCACTAATGGTTTACTTGTTTTATTTTTTGTACTTCCAATTAGTGTATGTTTCCCTTTTATTTTTAGTATAACTCGATTTTCTGGGTAAATATTACTAGTTATATTTTATTATTAGTTATATATTGTTAAAAATAACTTGCTAGTACAGTTATTATAGCCTCGAATATTACACAAGCCTCGTAGCTTACCACGGAAACTAGATGGCGCTGTGTGACCCGTCTGGAAAAAAATATTATTTATTATTATTATTATGCCTTACTTAATACTAATATTATGTGAAATGTAAATATGTGACTCTCCGCAAACAGATATTTTTTTCGCTAACTATACACTTACGAGATTACACGGACAACGTTTGGTAAAACAGCTAGTATTTGATAAATATATTATAGTTAAGGAGTCTGAATTCATTTTTTTTTAAACGATAGTTTATTAACGATTCCACGTGTTGGTATTAGTAGTTTTTTCGGCTATATTTTTATACGGCCCCTAGAACACTGCTGGAGATGGGCCTCCCAGAACTGGAGAATTTGGCCTACACTCCCCAAGCTGGCCAGACGGCTTGGCAAAGATATGATGTTAATTTTTTATGGCAATTTATTAACGATTCCACAAGTTGGCATTAGTAGAACCGGAACCGAGCGACGGCTTAACGTGCTCTGTGAGGCACGGGAACAGTGGTGTTGTAAGTCTATGACAAATGTACGTAAGAAAATTTGATTTCTCATTGGTACATGCCGGGGGGGTTTGAACCGACCTTTGTAGGATTTTAAGAAAAGCGTTCTTACAACCGAGACACCAATAAACGTCCCCATGGGGACACTCAGCCAAGCGTCTGGCCAAGGAGTTGTCCAAACGGCTAACGGAAAAGTCTGGAGACAGGAAAGCTGACAATTATTTCTGCCAACGTATTAGCTTAGCTATAAAGAGGGAAAATGTTGCCAGTTTTCTTGGGACTATCACTGAAGGGTCGTCTAGAGGACGTTTTTTACTTACAGTTTAATTTTATTAGGTTTCGTTTATATTTATTTTAAATTTTACTTTTAAGTAGTTTTACGAGTAATAATTTATACTGTTTGGAAATTAAATTCTAAATGTATATTTTAAATAAATAAATTAAATTAATATTTAATTTATTTGTGATATTTCCCGAGTTTGGTACGCTAGAGAGAGACATCGACGAGCTTGCCACTTGTCATGATTGGCCTATAGCAAAGTTGCTAAATGTGAATCCGCTTATAAAGCGTGGTTTCTGACCACCCCGGAAGGGGTCGTGATGATGATACCTTATACTCGTATTATTTCTAAGAAGCAACTAAGTTATAGTCAAAACTTTTGTGCAAATTTTAATCTAAAGTTCATAGTTCACAGTCGAATTATCAAAGGCACTTAATTTATCCAATATTCGAAAATAGATATCTATAAATTGTCTGTTGAATAGTCAATGAATTCTTTAGTGCCAAAGCAATAGAACATAACAATGGTTTTAGTTATCAGACACTATTCTAAGGATGTGTTTACAAAGAAATAGCTTTCGTTTTTTATTTATTTTTTCATCTAGACATGTGTAAAATGGTCAGTCCCTATTTTGTGCTGCTAACCACGTAGGGATACTGCTGCGGGTCTTTGATGGCTCAATTAAAGAGTGTTTAACGGACTGTATATGGTTTATTGTGGAAGAAGAAATTACAATTAATTACTTGAGTAAAAGAGACTATAAATTGTGAGAGAAACAACGTGTGACCGCTCGGTGCGCGGATTGATTCCACTCTCGTGGGCGCCGGTCGGAGCGCTGGCCACCGATCCAACGGTGGTATTGGCCGAGCGGCAAAAATGTCGCTGTGATCGCGACTACATGTGACCTTGCGCCACCTGATAGTAAAGGGCGCGCGAGGTCCATGAATGTTAGCAACTGGAATCAGACACTCTTGACTGACACTAGTACTTAACACTATGACGGCTTGCATGACGGCAATTCGAGCCTGATCCCGAAACGTGTGGGATACATTTTCGCTCCCACGTGCCCGTATCAGTTTTTGAGCCATGTTAGGGAGTGCGAGACTATGGACAATCAACACCACCAGATTCGCCAAGCGCTCAAAACTTGTAGTACGACCAGCAGCCCTAATCAATTACAAATGACAAATCTTGCGTCAAAATTACAAAATGTTACACAAGTCTTAACTCTAAAAGGCACCTTGACCTGAAAAAATCAAATGTCATATAGTCATATTTAGTTAACGGATTTCATTGTATAAAATTGTGTTTAAGTAACCGATTAGATTCCTCTCATCGTCCATACCACAGTGTTTGAAGACAAAAGTCTTCAACCAGTGCGTCCTCCCCGGAGCAGAGACGTGGACACTGACAGTGGGTCTGGTTCACAAATTCAAGGTCGCTCAGCGAGCTATGGCTCTCCATATATCTCCATAGAGAGCTATGCTTGGTATTTCTCTGATGAATAGAATTCGAAACGTTGAAATTCGTCAGAGAACCAAAGTTACTGACATAGCATTCAAAATTAGCAAGATGAAGTGGCAATGGGCCGGACACATCTGCCGCAGAACCGACGACCGATGGGGAAAACGGGTTCTGGAGTGGAGACCACGTACGGGACGACGCAGAGTGGGAAGACCCCCTCCCCCCCCCAGATGGACGGATGACCTAAGGAGGGTCGCTGGTGGGGGTTGGATGAGGGTTGCAAAAGACCGCGTTCAGTGGCGAGCCTTGGGGGAGGCCTATATCCAGCAGTGGAGAGACACAGGCTGGTTATGATGATGATGATGAAGCGATTAGGGCTGCTACAGTAAAAGTTAAAAACAATAAAATTTATAATAATTTATCCAAGTCTATGTGAAAAAGCCCTTACCTTATCAGCCTTCAAACGCTAATCAATACTATGGATATTCCACTTATTTTAGTGTCGACTGCTTAAATATTAAATAGCTTCGTTTATTAAACTGTGTACAACGAAATTCCAACTATATTAAATTGTAAAGCTGCTAAGTTTGACAAGAGATACTTTAATATCTTAACCTTCCTGCACCCGCGCGTATCCGTTTCCTACTCCCATTTTGATATGTTTAATGTTTACGTCACCTACATAGTTATAAAATGTGAAAGTTCCAAAAATATACTTAAAAAATAAATATTTTTACCTACATAGGCTTAATGTTGAAAAATATTACAGCTAACCTTTAGGAGAAGTTGTGAAGTCAAGGCTTTGTCCTTACAGACTGAGGACCGATTGAGTTCACATAAATGACCGCGATTTCATATCAATTTATGTATTTAAGTAAACAAATGCCACTAAGTTTTGTCGACTTTCGGGTTGCACATAGGCATGTAGTCTATCTTAATTCTGACTTGCCTGGTGGGTTACTGCTGTACCAGGTATTGTAATCTCATAGGTACTGATAACTAAATTTAAAAGGTTATTAATTGATAGTTGTGGTGCAGTTCTGTATATGATTTATTTTGTAAATCTGATATAGCTGAGTTTTCCTTGCAGATTCCTTTCTCAGTCAGATTAAACATTAACAGGTCACTGGAATCTGCTGGTCTTCTGCTAACAGCTTCCTTATAGGACCACTTTGCTGCTTAGTCTTCTACTAGCAGGAGTAAAATCATTCAAAATAATTAAATTAATGACGTTTCATTAATGCCTGTAATAGGTTTACGTGAATAAAGATATTTTGACTTTGACTTGACTTTGATTTTGATTAAGTAAGGATTCAGTTACCGGCCCTAATGCACGGGAAGAGATTTTTAATTTGCTATCATCATACCTATTAAACCGTGTTAAACCAATAATTTTTTTTATTGCCTATAAATTAGGGATATTTGTTAATTAAATGCTTTTTACATTAATCTTATCTTTATAGTCCTTATGTACCATTTTTTACTAGATATTTTAGCTTACTAAAAAAGCACACGCGAGGTCAATACGACTCTTTGAGACCTACTGCGCGATGAAACTGCATAACATACTAAGAGTATATTATACGAATATAAGAGTCTGGGCGTCTGTCAGACCACACATCGGTACTCAAGGGTTAAGGGACTATTTTAATTTGTAATTATCATTTTTGTATCAAATATAAGCTCCGGGCTAAAATATAAATTTCGTTCTTTAGAGAAGACAAATTTCTAAGCAGTAAGGTAAGAGATGAGAAGAATGGTGTCTCGGGCTTGCGACCGACAATAGACTGGTTTAAGAAAATGAGGCCTCCCTTTTTTATTTTAATGCGCGATAATACGCTTACCATCCACCATTCTACTCCTTTCCCTACCCAACCAAATACTGTATGATGAACAAAATAAACTGTCAGAAAACGTAAATAATGGAATTTAACTATAGATAATTGATACGTATCACATTACATAATATTCAGACGAAAATATATAGATATACAATGTTACAATACTGTATAATACTATTATAGACTTTAAATAAAATAAAATAAAGGTCAGTTGCTTAAAAATGTAGGAAAAAATGTATAACCACATTGGACAAATAGAACACAGACGTATACATACTAGTACATAAATAATAATTTATTTGGTATTTATAATTGAATTGTGTGGTAGCACGGTACTAAGAATTAAACATTATTAAAAATCAAAAATTGTTATCACATTATAAATTAAATTAATTAAAAAGAAATTAAAAATAAGTACTAATTAAAAAAAATAAGGAAAAGCATGCTACGATGGTTCGGGCATGTTGAAAGGATGAGCGATGAAAGATTGACGAACCAGATATATAATGCGAAAGTTGTGGGTAAAAGAGGCCCTGGCAGACCGAGACTCACATATCACGATCAAATAAATAAAACACTGACTGAAGGTGCATTAAAAAGTCTTCGTAACCAAAGGGCATGTATGAAGAGGTTAATGAATGTCGACGAAGCGAAAGAGGTATGTCGTGATCGTGTCAAATGGCGCTCAATTGTCTCTGCCTACCCCGCAAGGGATCTGGCGTGAAGATATGTATGTATGTACTAATTAAAACTAAATAAAAATATAATGTCAAGCTTTTTAATAAGTTATAATGTCCTAAAATAATTGTATCTATTTGTCGAATCGGTAATAAATTCTCCGGAAATACGTTCTGGAAGGCCTTCAGATAAAGCTGCTAAGAATGTCATATTTGAACGGGAATAGACGATCATTACAGGTTCGCGCTATTTTTTTTTAAAACCCGAACTGAATATTATACTGGCATGTGTACTAGCCTTGGAGAAGGATATAAGCGACACAGAACCGAAAGTAACTATAATTCAAGAACTATTGCTAAATTTATTCCACGAACACACAACATTACCAAATATAGCAGATTGCCATTAATAGCAAACAACAGTGCTCGAACCATAAATAATCCTTACCGCGTTTAATTACGATGACGCCTTTTTGTTTTTAAGTGCAATAAAGTATTTAAATAAAAACGCGTCTTATTTTTTGTTCGGACCGGCTCTATACACACGTCTACGTAACTGCGATTCCCAGATGGAAGCCAGTAATGGAATGAGTTTGCTGAGTTTCGAACCTTAGTGTTATAAGCGCGTGACCAGAATACAGGAGGATGGGCCAATAAACTATACGACCTTGACGGGAATTCCGTTGCGGATTGAGAGATATACGAACATTATGTCCAAAAATATTGTGGGGGCAAAGGCCGTTTCGTCCCGCTAGATCGAAAAATCACAACTAATTAACGAATTTGAGTAATTGACGATCAATAATTACAAAAATAGTGGTTTCAAATAAAGTATCATTGTTTTAAAAATGTTATTAGGTAGATTAACGCAGTTAGTTGATGTTGCGATGTTTAAAAAATATATACTTAACAATATATATATATATATACTTTTTTTATTGTTTTATACATATATATGGTTTTTTTTTCTCAGACGCTATTATATGTATATGTATATATATATATATATACCGCCTCCGTGGTCTAGTGGTAACAAACGTTGCCGCGAACTCGGGAGGTCGTGGGTTCGATTCCCATGGGTTGTACATTGTATAATTTGTCTTGGTCTGGGTGTTTATATGTATAATATGTATATATTAACAAAAAAAAAAAAAGTATAATATGTAGTTTATCAACCATCTAGTTTCCGTAACACAAGCCTCGTAGACCACGGAAATTAGATGGCGCTGTGTGACCTGTCTGGAAATATTTATTATTTTATTATTTATATAATATGAGCGGTGGTAGATCAATTATTAATAATACTCCCCAGCCTTTAGGTATTTATGACGATGGATATCGCTCGCTATCAGACGCGGCCTTATTCACAATGCACTATTGTTTTATTTTTTACCTTTAAAAAACTGTGACCTTTTAATTTCTAATAGAGGTTCTATTAACGACACATGTAGCCCTATTCTGTTACTTAAGCGCAAACGTTATCTAATAGAATGCGTTAAGCAAATATATATCACGCTATTAAAGTTGATATTTGCACGGCCGCTGTCAAGTTCGAGCGCTTATAGAGTTGAGAATTGAATAATATTCAGTAATTATGACGCAATCTCTGACGTAAATAACGAAATCCACTAATAACGTTTGCGCTTAAGTAACAGAATGGACTAACTGAAGTCCAAATAAAATATTTGCTCTATTGTAAATTACCTGCAGTATAGTTTTTATAACATGCACATATTAATATCAGCCCCTGTTTGAGATGAAAGCTTGGCAAGATTACTTTATAGTCTGAGAACATTGAACTACTTTGTGTATATTACAAAACTTGGCGCATACCTTCAGGAGTTTCGTTAGGTTTTCTGTTGATAAAAACAAGTGCACAAATATTCCTTTAATAAAAAAAAACTACGATAGTTTTAAATTAGTTTTTGTAAGAAATTGCTCGTTTTTGTGTTTGTTTATAGGGTTAAAAATACTCGTATATATTTTGGGTTATTTTACTTAAAATTTACGTTATAAATATATATAACTGCTTTCGTGGTCTAGCGGTTAAGTCCGTGGATTTGGACTCGGACTGGCTGTCGGGACACAAAAATATGTATTAATGTAAATAAATACATTTATTTAATATTTAATTTATTTGTGATATTTCTCGAGTTTGGTACGCTGGAGACATCGACGAGCTTGCCACTTGTATGATTGGCCTATAGTAAAGTGAGCTAGTGGCTAAATGTAAATACGCTTATTTATAAGCATGGTTTCTGACCACCCTGAAAAGGAAACGATCGTGATAATACTTTACTTTTTTACTTTTATTTATGTTACAGGGTGCGCCTTACTTATTTGAAAAAACTCCCGGGCGGTGAGTTGGGGGGGTAGAGGGGTGAGGGGGGGCGCTATTGGAGGGGGAAGTCCCCAAGTTTGTTTCTTCCTCTAGTCAGTTGCCATCATGCTCTGGCCTAGAGAACAGCGGGCATACGCCGTCGAGAGCTTCTTTTCTAACGGTCGCTCACTTGTTGCTACGCAACGAGCCTTCCGTGCTCGCTTTAAAATTCTTCTTTTTTTCTTCCAAGCCTCGAAGAAATAAAACGCTATTAAACGCTAATAAACGCTAAGGATGTGTGGTTTCAGCAAGATGGAGCCAAAGCACACACAGCACGAGGCTCAATAAATTTGTTGCGACAACATTTCACCGACCGGCTTATCTCTCTCAGAGGCGATCTCACATGGCCGTCTCGCTCTCCAGATTTGGCTCCATGCGATTTCTTTTTATGGGGTTATTTCAAATCCCTGGTTTATGACGATCGGCCACGGACAATAGCTCAACTCAAAAACAACATTCGCGACGCCATTGCCAACATAGCGATTGATATGCTGCAAAGATTGGACATTAACTTCAGAAATCGACTTAATCAGTGTATGCGCAATGGGGGTCGCCATTTAACTGATGTCATTTTCAAGTCTGTTTAAAAAAAAATTGGGATATTGTATTCTAAAATAAAATAAAAATTAAAACAATAACTGAAGTACTTTTGTTTTTAATGACCTTTCAAATAAGTAAGTTTCTCTGGCGCACCCTGTATATAAAATGTAAAACTTCACTAAAAGATATATTAATAAAAATAAGTTATTATGATCGTAAATATATTGCAGTAACAAATGTTTCACGTATAGGAAAAAAAAACGATGTTTTCTTGTAACAATATTTATGGCAAGGCTAGTATAGATAGATATACACACGGTATTATCAGTTGAATGAAAATGAAGCTTATAGTACGAACTTTAGATTGTATTTTTAAATAATCATCAGCTTCTCTCCTGTTTGGGTTTAACTGCAGCGGATGACTCGTGTCGACTGCATTATAAATAAGTTAATCCTACCCGCAAACTGGAGGGCGGCCCGCGTTTTATTGTACAGTCATATATGTATATATGGGCGCTAAATTAAAGTTGCCTGCCTTCGTGGTCTAGCGGTTAAGTCCGTGGATTTAGACTCGGAGGTACCGGGTTCGATTCCTGGTCGGGACACAAAAATATTATTAATGTAAATAAATACATTTAATTAATATTAAATTTATTTGTGATATTTCTCGAGTTTGGTACGCTGGAGACATCGACGAGCTTGCCACTTGTCTATAGTAAAGTTTGGCTAAATGTGAATCCGCTTTATAAGCGTGGTTTCTGACCACCACGAAAGGGAAACGGCCGTGATGATACTTTTTTTTTTAAATTAAAGTTGGGTTAAGGTTAGATTAGGTTATATTATTGATATAGCAATCTTATATTATATATATATAGTCATCCGGTTACTTTTTCCAGACTGAAATTACGCACAATGGCCTTCCGAGAAAAACACGTTTCTGACGTACAGCACCACTTTTCCCGTCCCTCCGAAAGCGCGTTAGGCTGTCGGTCCCGGTTCCAACAGTTCTTAATATTAGATTGGTGTTTTATTAATTATATTTGCGCGGTGATGGCTCTTAACTTGAGAACTCTTACATACATACCTACCAAGAGTCATCCGGTTGCTTTTTCCAGACTGAAATTACCACCACACCATTACACCAATGCTTTCTTGGTCTCGCAAGACTCTTGCTCTGGCTCAATATATATTTCCAATTGTACTAAGGAAATATTGTGAGTATCTGTCCGCAAACAACTATCTCGACAACCTTCGTGCCTCCGTGGATTTACCCCGGGTTCCAATCCTGGTCGGTACACAATAATTTATTTAATTTATTTGTGATATTTCTTTGGTTTATTTTATTTTATATTTATTATTACTTTTGCCTTCGGAATATAAAAAATTACGGACACGGTGCAATTACAATTTATTGTAAACAAAAACCTTAATCTCAAAAATATCAAATATAGAATAAATATCTAGACTAGTAGTCTTGGTTATTGGTCTTGCAACCAGATCAGTGGTCTTGGTTTTACTTTTTTGCAAGATTGAGCAACACTATTGTTGTGTGTTCGTGGGAGAAATTTAGAAATAGTTTATGAATTGTAGTTACTTATGGTTTTGTGTCGCTTATATACTTCTCCAGGGCCAGCATCCAGGCTAGGGGATACTTAAACCTGCTAAACTCAGCTGGAAGAAAACACCAGGACAAAGTATAGGAAAGACAGGGTACTCACACCGCGTGGCAGCAGTCCAGGTCACGATTTCACGGCACAATAACTTATCACTAGATCGATTATTACACCAAACCACGGCTCAATGTTCATATTGTCCTTTAAATTGCTTATTAGAAGTATTTAGTTAAATGTTTTAATATTTGATTATAACGGTGTCACTTGCACGGGCGACGAAACCGAACTCTCTTCTAACTCCACCCGTTATTACCAGAGGGCGTAAGCATACACCATATGAATTTACCGTTGTAGCTTACGTTCCCGCGTTTATTTAAATAGTGAGTTTGATTATGGATTATGGTTGTGGAAGGAAACAAAAGGAGAGGATGATACCAAGCCACAACAACTATTTACGACCCCCATTATAACATCTCTCAACACCCCGCGCTGGTCGGGAACCAAAAGAAAGGTTTAGAAGACGCCAATATTGGATTGTCTCCGCTATTGGTCCCGTGTAAATGCCGCAGTAAAAACAACCTTTGTGAAAAACTCAACGCAGACTAAGATTTAAGTTGGTGCCAAGATTTTACTTAGCGTAGCACATAAAACAAATTTATAGCATCTTGCCGTAGTTTGTACCATTGTTCTGCGGAATACATACAAATATTGTCGCGGACCAACTTTGAATATTTTATAGTTTCCTTTGGTACTTCTAAAGACTGCCTTTGTGGTGTAGTGGCCACGGCCACGATTTGTACGTACATACCAG
Organism: Tinea semifulvella; assembly: GCA_910589645.1. NCBI lineage: Eukaryota > Metazoa > Arthropoda > Insecta > Lepidoptera > Tineidae > Tinea > Tinea semifulvella. The sequence continues at coordinate 10,206,169 of OU342592.1, read as the reverse complement.
ATTCGATTTCTAGTCGAGCACTAATGCTAATTTCATAAGTCTAGTTTAGAGTTTCACACGGTTTTATTTTTATTTATCTGTAGTGGAGATCTAGACCTAGGAGTGGCCTTCCAGAATATAATACTGAAGAATTTAGCCAAAACTAGCTACGCTGGATAGACAGTCGTCGCCACAAATTTATGGAACATACATCTCCCTGTTAACATTAGACAAGTGTCTACCAAATCTTCATCAAAAACTCGTCTATTTACACCTTTTAAATAACTCGCAATAATGTTAATAATTGTATACTCCTATTTATTTATTTATTTTATTTAAAAACTTTATTGCACTATGTACAATGACGGACTTAATGTCGCTAGGCATTCTCTGACAGCCAATTTAGGACACTTAGACAGTACGAGTATAGATTGTAAGTGCAATCATTAATTAAGTTATTCTTAACAGTATGTAATACATACATAACAATATTACATACTAATACATAAATACGCAATATACGAGTATATACATAAAATAAACAATAATATAAAATAAAACTACTTACATGATCGTATATTAATGTTTATGTATTAGTATTTAGTATATTGACATGACTGTATATACATATATATATATAGGTATATAATGTAGGTATTTATATATTTATGTTAAACTAATATATTAATTGATATTTCCTTTATTGTACCTATAAATGTTCTAACTTGTGCCCAAGGTTTGGCTGTCAGAAAATGTATGCAATTAAGTCCGTTTGTGCAATGACAAAGTTTTTAAATCAATTAATATATATGTATATTTGTCGTGGTAGTGATGATACTTACTTCAAAACACTTGAGTAAACTTATTTGGGACGTTATAAGTGCCTATTGCATACAACGTTGTTTGTTAAACTCTGGCTTTATGTAAGTAACTATTTAATATATAATATATCAAAATGGGGCAAGAAGCCAAACGGTATAATAATCAAAGCCAGGATAACCGTCTTAGAATTATTTATTTATTTAAATATTTTTATTGCACAATAATAATAAAAAACGTTTATTTGTTCGAAAATTTCCCCAGAATAGTATTCTCTGGGTTAAGCTGAGGATCAGTTTCTTTCTTGGTTACATTTTATTATGTATAAATGCCTCAATATTAATTTTGTTACATTATTAATTAAAATAATGTATCATCATGTATTATTATTATTATATACTTATTTATTTATTTATTAAAAACTTTATTGTTTAATACAAAAGGCGTATGTAATGCCGCTTGGCATTCTCTTACCATCAACCTTCGGGACAAGAAATCGAAGTTTAGGCATGGCAAAATAAAAAAACACAAAAAAAACAATAAAAATAATTAAATCACTTATTAGTAGGTACTAGTTAAATTAAATGTACGATAAATATCATAAAAATAATAATACTTAAACTACATAAAATATATATATATATATATATATATATATATATATATATTTTATATATATATATATTCTTACACACACTAACTTAATATATTATATTATAAAAGTCAATTATCTTCACGACCGTTTCCCTTTCGGGGTGGTCAGAAACCACGCTTATAAAGAAGAAGATTCACATGCCAGGAATAGAACCTGGAAAACTCTGCATCTAAATCCACGGACTTAACCGCTAGACCCGGAGGCAGTTATGTAGTAGATAGTAATGAAAAATTTCTTAATTTTTTTTGGAAAATCCGAACTCGACTTAAAACAAGTTGGGTCGTAAAGGCGAGTAGAACTGCAAAACTGAATAAATTATAAATATATCATAAACTTTAATTAGACCTAATAAAAGAAAATTATTTCAACAGAAATAAAATTAAATTACTCGCACCTCGTAACAATAGGAAAAGTTCAGCCGGTATAAAGCACAATAAAAATAAATGCTCACAAAATGTTTGCCAAATTTATGGCCAAAGTTTTGGTATATACTTTAGATAAAAAGAAAAGAAAACGGTTGAAAGGGAAACGCCCAAAAAAACTATGGAAATTACGACCAAAAAACTGTCTGTAAATGCAGTCAGAGTCTGTCTACGCAAAAGATTTTGTAAGACGACGCGCATTAAAAGATCGTGCTGGAGAATTGTCATATACGATAGGTTGTCAAGTTTTCTCCTGCTATCTTGTTGGGCGGTATTTTGGAGCTAAATGAGGCTTAGGTCTGATGGTGATGCAACTTTGGCTGAGAAAGTATTATCACGACCATTTCCCTTTCGTCGTGGTCAGAAACTACGCTTATATATAAGCGGATTCACATTTAGCCAAGTTTACTATAGGCCAATCATGGCAAGTGGCAAGCTCGTCGATGTCTCCAGCGTACCAAACTCGAGAATTAACACAAATAAATTAAATATTAATTTAATGTATTTATATACATTAACAAATATTTTTGTGTCCCGACCAGGAATGAACCCGAATACGTGGAATTAGACTCGAAGGTACCCCTTCTTAGCTGAAGTTTAACAAATTACGTTGTATGCAATAGGCACTTATAACGTCCCAAATAAGTTTACTCAAGTGTTTTAAAGTAAGTATCATCACTACCACGATAAATATACATATATATTAATTGATTTAAAAACTTTGTCATTGCACAAACGAACTTAATTGCATACAATTTCTGACAGCCAAACCTTGGGCACAAGTAAGATCATTTATAGGTACAATAAAGGAAATATTAATTAATATATTAGTTTAACATAAATATATAAATACCTACATTATATACCTATATATTTATGTATATACAGTAATGTCAATATACTAAATACTAATACATAAACATAAATATACGATCATGTAAGTAGTTTTATTTTATATTATTGTTTATGTATGATGTATTTTATGTATATATATTGCGTATTTATGTATTTGTATATGTGTTAGTATTTTTGTGTCCCGACCAAGAATCGAACCCGAATACGTTGATTTAGACTCGAAGGTACCCCTTTGAGTCTAAATCCACGTATTTAACCGCTAGACCACGGAGGCAGTTAGTTTGGCTGAGAGTTTACGCGAGAAGTGATTTTGGGTCGCACGCGCCGCGTCTATCGGTTCAAGTTGTGTTTTTTTTTGTTGTGACTGTGGTGTGGGTGTTAATTTTTGTTTAGATTGTACTGTTTGCACTTGTAAGTACTTGCAATATTCGTTTTCTGGTTTTCTGTAGTTTATTGTTTTTTTAAATAAGAATATAATATAATAAAATATCGAAATGTGTATTTAAATGTTGTTTGTTTTTAATGGAGTTTACGTGTAAGTGTTTCAATTTTAATAAATTAGGAATTTAAAGAATAATAGGTATGTGAAAGTAGTTAAAGAGTAATCTAAGTAATAAATTAATTAATTGTGTTTATTTTAGTTACAAGATTTTAATGATTCCTATGATGGCCTATTCCGCCATTTTTAATACAAGAATACAAAACGTTTGTTTGATCTACTATTAATTTTGTTCGACGATTTACTTTTGCCCTTGCCCGACATGTCCATGCCCACCTGATGGTAAGTGGCGCACAAGGTCCGTGAATGTTAGGAACTGGAATGGAATCAGACACTTAATTATGACTGAGATTAGTCCCCAACATTATGCCGGCTTGAGTAGATGCTTTTACACACTTCGCTTGAAAAGCAATCTACATCTTTATCGTGCGATATATGCATGAGTCCCCAATATTATACGTATTCGTGGAATGGTGACTACGGTAAGTCGCTGCATATTCTCACCTCAGAGCATTCACCATAATGTAACCGGTAGAACACGCTGAAAGAAACCACATCTCGGCAAAGCTGCAGGGATTCGAGTGTGCCAGATATAGTGGAATTGTTCACAATTCGCACAGTTCGGTGGGAACCCGTGAAGCGCTGCTAAAACTGGCACATTTTACTTATATGGAAATATACCTATGCTTCTTCCTTGGTATTATATTCCTTGGTGTGCCTAGGCCTTCATTTTACCTCTCTTCAACAGTTAATATTTTGTACAAAAAAGCAAATGAGTATTGTGCGTGCAATACTGACTACAAATTTTCAACGTAAATTGTACAGATATACCGTTTTAAATCGCTATTTTTTTTTTTTCAATATTCATTTCGTCTCTTTTGTTTTAAGAATAAATTTAGAAAATGATACAATACAAAATCTGTTTTAAAACAGTTTTTTTTATAATTTTTTATTTTTTCATTTCATTTATTTTTCACCGTAGGGACCGTCTGGAACACTTGGTTAAGTCAATTTATAATACTCTGTAACTAATATTAGTTACCTACAGTAAACGAGATAACACAATCATGGTCAGACAGCTTAATACGAAACAACACGACGAAGACCAGAAACAGCCCAAACTATCAATACAATTATGGAAGAGCCATATTGAATGCTAAATAATCAATTACAGAAAATAAAATTTAAATACTAATAATGTCAAACTATGTTAAAATAAAAATGTCAAGTACTACAAGGTACTACTATAATCTAATATAAATATTTATATATATATTGTATACAACACTAAAATATGTCAAATAACTAATATTATTAAACATAGAAATCTGCCACAAGGGCATCGTCATTAAAACTGGATAAGAAAAAGAAAATGTAAATAAATTTATTAATAACATGTCATATTATAAACTAATAGTAATAAGTAATTATAATTTTATTAATTTGGCTGTATAGAGGCGTTGTCAATCTATAACTAAAATAAACATATGTCATAAACATATACATCAAAAATAGATAATAGTTGGTGTGCTATCACATCATGTATATAGTACGCGAACGAACTAGTTCCTTTTTTTTTAAAGACAGGAATCGCAAAATCTCCTGACGATACGACCCCAGCCTGAAGGGCCACCGCGGGAGGTCGCATGCCCTAATCACCGTGAGGCCTCCTATAGTTCCATAGAGCACTGCCACATTTACTGGTCCAGAAATGTTTCTACGTCACCAAGGACTATCTAAACTCATATAAGAGCCTATTTTGGTCGCATTGTTATTTACTAAAGGTAATAATTTTTATTTGAGTTCTGTTTATTTTTTGTATAAAATTTTATTTTTGGATATAAATGTAATTTTGAACTAAAATGGCTAAATGTGTCAAGCCAAAGGTAGTAGAAGACCTGTATTTTAATACTATGTTTCATACAAATTAAAATTTTCATTTCACTTCACAAACGTAGTTTCGACTTTTCCAGATCTTCCGCTCCTTCTTCGAAACAAGAAGAGCTTGCATGCGTTAACACACACATTCAAGTTGTGTCTCTTAAGCACGATATATCTATATTTAGGTCATTTAATATACAGAAGACTGACTGTACTATGGAACGCAATAAAGAAACCGTATTATTCTACGTGACTTGACAAAATAACGCATGGACCTATACTAAAGTATTTCTAGTAACGCTTCCTGTTGGCCCAAATATTTGGCCCACATTCTTTAATAACATTATTTCACTTAATTGTCCGATAATAAAAGTTAATTCAGAAAATACTTTTGTATAATACTATAAATATGAAATAAGCTTATTACTGGAGTTTTTATTATTATACTAGCATGACATGTGATCTTGCTCCCACCTGTACCCACATGGTAAGTGGCGCGCAAGGTCTAAGAAAGTTAGCAATTGGAATCAGACACTCATAACTAACATCAGTCTCTAACACTATGCCGGCTTGATTGATGCATGGACGGCAATTCGAGCCTGATCCCGAAACGTGTGGGTTTATCCTACCTGTAAACCTACAGGGTTTATCGGCACGAACGGTGGATACTTACCCTCCCCGGCAGACTGCGGAAATTTCAAACATTATGTAAAAACTAAACTAAAAATACACACAGAAATAAATTAAAAAACGATCGCTTTTACGTACTGTCAATCAAATTGACATCTCAATCGTTTTATCTGGAATTGTAAATGGAATAAACTTTGACTTGTATCTGTATGACTGGGCAATTGATTTATTTAAATTCTTATATTATTATTAGCACGTCATGTGACCGCCAAGGCCTCGATTCTCGCGCCTTCGACATGCATGGCCGCTCGATTTGCTTGAATGAAACTGACAGTTTTCTATGGAGATCTGTCGCTTTTTATTCGAATATGTCGAACCGACACGCATGAAGGCGAGTTACGAGAATAGTAGTAACACATATTAGTCACGATGACTCTAGTTAGACTCTTCGCACTGCTACCAATCCGAATCTGTTCGATCTAGAAAATTCGGACTGAATGCGGATACTACTTAAACACAGAATGTTTTTGCATTGCGTCTGATCTAAATAAGACAAATGTCGGTCTAAATGTACTATTTGCATGAGAGATTGCGCACTTAATCCGTTTTTTATCAGTAAAGTTTTAAATTAATAAAAAATATATAAAAATTCGTCATTCGATATCTCTCCGTCATCTGTAAACATATCGAAAATATAATATAAAAGCTTACTGCTAACAAAATACTTTCGGCCTGAATTTCTAGATCAGATGCAGTTCGCAAATGCTGATACAAATAATATTTATTTATTTATTTATTTAATCTTAATTGCACAAAGTACAAAGGCGGACCTAATGTCGCTAGACATTCTATGGCGGTCAAACCTTCGGGACAACGAGAGCAGTAAGTACATAAGGTAGGTGCAATACTAAATAAACTTGAAGAATAATATAATACTTCGGTCCGTCAGTATTCTGCTCCGAAGTAAAAATTTACGGATAACGGAGAGAAATCAGATCACGGAATTCGGATTTAGTAGATCCTTTTTGCTCGCGATTTTTTAATTTGAATGGGTTTTGAATAGGTATTTTTTTAGCTGACACACTTTTAATATTCCGTGTGTCACAAAATTTTTTATTATTATTATTACAGAGCATCCTAGAACATAGCGTCCTAGACCTCCACTGCTGGAGATGGGCCTTGCAGAACATATATCTGGAGAATTTCGCCTACACTCGCCACGCTGGCCAGACGGCTTAGCGAGGATATGATGTAATTTTTTTATGACAGTTTATTTAGTGTATTACTCATTGGTACATGCCGGGTGGGTTTGAACCGACCTTTCTAGGATTTAGGGAACGCGTTCTTACAACCGTTCTTATAAAAAAAAAAATTATTAATATAAATAAATACATTTAATTAATATTTCATTTATTTGTGATATTCTCGAGTTTGGTGGAAACATCGACGAACTTGCCACTTGTCATGAATGGCTTATAGTAAAGTTGGCTAAATGTGAATCTGCTTCGTGATTTCTGACCACCCCGAAAGGGAAACGGTCGTGATGATACTTTACTTTAATCTGTTAAAGCAAGTGAGCATCGCAGACCAGAATGTTGGATATAGTTTCCGGTCGTTTTTGTAATATAAGTCAATGAAAAACTACAAGTACTATTTGACTGTTTTATTTATTATTTCGTTGGTACGCACCAGATGTGAAACATTTACTCTTTTGAGTAGCTAAAGGTGTATTGTAAAAGTCTTAAAAAGATGTATTACCCATGTTATGTCATACCCTACTCGCCCATTGTCAATAATATAAATAAACAACTAGGTTACATTGAAAAAAATATTACATACTTATGTTTATGTCGTTTCAATATAAAATAAATTAATATTATTGGCTTGGCCAAGGAGTTGTCAAAGCGGCAAAAGGCTGGCAATTATTTCTGCCAACGTATTACCCTCGCTATACAGAGGGGAAATGTTGCCAGTCTCCTTGGGACTATCTCGGATGGGACGTCTCTAGAGGACATCTTTTATTTATAGTTTAGTTTAATTTTAATTTTATTATTTAGGTAGCTTTTAATTTATATTTAATGTACTATAATTAACTTCGAATAAATATTTAGTATTTGTAAATATTATTATAATTATTGGATAATGATAAAAAAAATTGAAATTATTTGGATTGGAATTGCAGAGATTGTCGCGTAGGGTCTGCGACGGAATAGGGGTGTAATAAAACCAGCCTTTAAAACTGATATTTGTTAGCCTATAATTGCATTGCCGGAAGATGTTTATTGACCTGATTGGTTTAGGAAAACGACAATGTTTTTTTTTTTCATATTTCCACTTTCATATACCTACGTAATTTTAGACAGAAAATAATAGCAAATATATTTATTACGATTTTATTCTATTTTACTAAAACAAATCTTTGAAGACAAATTTCTAAGCATACCATGGATTCACTGGCGGGTACCGGGTCTATCGTGTGTGGGTAAGAGATGAGAAGAATGGTGTCTCGGGCTTGCGACCGACAATAGGCTGGTTTAAAAAAATAAGCCCTCCCTTTTTAAATTTTATTGCGCAATAATACGCTTACCATTCACCATTCCACTCCAATTCCTACCCAATCAAATACTGTATGATTTCATTAATGCCGTCTTTCGAAGCTCGTTCCATAAATGTATTGACGGCAGACCTACTTAGGCCCAATTCTTTCAGTTGCATTGGCAACTTCTTGACAATTCTTTGCAAAGATTTTGCAGGAACTCCTCTCGCACCAACTTCCACTGCGTAAAGCTGAGTCTTGAACCCGTTCCTGATAATTTCTTCTGTGAGATCATAAAATTTATTCGACTTCATGTTATGGTCTTTTGGAATATTTGATTCCCACGGAACGGTAAGTTCAATAGATGAACTAGATGTATCAGTCTATAGGTCAGACATCTTAGTGTTTTCTCGGAACTTGAAATAAGTTATTCTTATTGAATTTACCGTTCCGTGGGATCCAATCATCATTACAGCCCCTAGAACACAGCGTCCTAGACCTCCACTGATGGAGATGGGCCTGCCAGAACTTACATATATCTGGAGAATTTGGCCCACACTCGCCACGCTGGCAAAAAATATGTTCAAATGTATCCATGACAATTTTGCAGTCTGATGCGGCGCCAAGGATCGAGGTGGGCTTGGATTTAGTTTTAGTTTTTGTGATTGTTCTCTAAAAAGTCCGTAATTTTATTTCCTAGAAAGATTATAGACTACATTCGTCAAAAAATATTTGAAAATGCTCTATCGTGCGAGCGAGACGGATGCTCAGTCTTTGGGATATTTTCCATCCACGTACGGTTCATTTTTACCACTCTGTATTGTTCATATTACTTACAGCTATAGTTCTCTTCAACCATTCTCGCATTCTCAAAGGGAGTGGATAATAAAGTAAAAAAGTGGACAATTGACACAGATTTTGCAAGCGTTTCTGTCTTTCAGCAAAATAGCTGTTACGGCATTCTTTCTCAATTAGAGAGTTTGTTATTAAATTTAAATTTATTTATTTACTTTATTGTATGAGTATCATCATCACGACCGTTTCCCTTTCGAGGTGGTCAGAAACCACGCTCATAAAGAAGCGGATTCACATTTAGCTCGTCGATATCTCCAGCGTAACAAACTCGTGAAAAATCATAAATAAATTGAATATTATTTAAATGTATTTATTTATATTAATAAATATTTTTGTGTCCCGACCAGGAATCGAACCGAGTCTAAATCCACGAACTTAACCGCTAGACTACGGAGGCAGTTATATAATAAGAAAATTTATTTTTTTGAGTAGACAAATATAATATACTGCCTTCATGGTCTAGTAGTTAATTGCCGCTTGTATAAAAGCACGGTTTCTCTCGGAAAGGACACGGTCGTGATGATACTCACAACTTTTTATTAACCCTATTTTTGTGCCTAAAAATGTATAAATGATTATAAAGTTATTTAAGGAGATCTTGTTTATAGCTTTTAAAAGCGATCCGTTTTACCGCGTCGTTAGTCACTGGTAATGGGTTTTTTGTGTTAATTGCCAACTACTACAATTATCAACGTTTTACGACTATTTATAACCTGTTATTTATTGTCATTATCTTTGACACCTACTAATTTCACTAGTCCCGGTAGCGTCAGTGTCAGTTTATAAATAAATAAATAAATATTTCCAGACAGGTCACACAGCGCCATTTAATTTCCGTGGTAAGCTACGAGCCTTGTGTTACGGAAACTAGATGGTTGGTAAACTACATATTATACTTTTTTTTTTGTAAATATATACATATTATACATATAAACACCCAGACGGAGACAGATTATACAATGTACAACTTGCCCCCGGTGGGAATCGAACCCACGACCTCCCGAGTTCACGGCAACGTTTGTTACCACTAGACCACGGAGGCGGTCATTAAAAAATCAGTTATGTCAGCATTAGATAGATAGATAAATTCTTTATTGCACAGAAAATAAAACATTTTACAGTATATACCAGTAGGCAAGCTTATTGTCTAAAAACATTATCTTACAGCTAACCTTTAGAAGAAGTGAGCAGGGATTGTGGGTGCATGACCACTAATGTTTGACAATGAGTTTTATTGAGAAAAAATAAATATACATACGTATATAATAAAGCATTCATTCATTCTACCATTGAAAGGGTTTTTACAACCGAGCCTCCACCTTGAAACACAATTGACTCCGTGCAAAATGGCGTGAAGGACTTTCCATTTTAATATGTGTCTTACGAAGAATGGTGTTGCCAAATTAAAAACATTTTTGAACATTTGATTGTCATGGAGACGTCGAACCTATAATTCGATCTAAATTTGTAAAAGTATCTCCTTTATTATCACAGTTTTTAAGTGTTTATGTCAGCATTCATTCTACCATTGAAAGCGTACCTAAAACTGAGCCTCCACCTTGAATCCAAATTGACTCCGTGAAAAATGGCGCTGTAATATTTGCTTTAAATATTTAATTTCACTGACTCGCCAACACACTCATACGCACTTTCCTGCTCTCCACACTCGTCGCCGCCTTCTGACTGAAGTGTTGCTAAAAGTATGCCCGAGAAAGTGTTGCCTGTATTATTACACAAACAATACAGGCGCGAATGACGTTCTATTTTAATATGTGTCTTACCAAGAATGGTGTTGCCAAATGAAAAACATTTTTGAACACAACTGACAAGGATTTAGGTTTTTAAAACAAAACCCAGTCCTCCACAAGCGGATTGCAAAAACAACGGACACATTTATCAACCGGGTATGTGTACTATTTGTTTGAGCTTTGCCTTTCTGTTTTCCGAACGACAGCTGGCTGATGCACTCTGCGCTTATCCTTCAATCGAACGCCCGAAGTAAATATCAATACTTTACTCAAATCCGAAGGTTTTTCTTTTATTATTTTCAAACAGATATGACACAGCATTTCTAATTTATTTATTAAGGAAAACTATTGACATTTAATTCACAGGTATAGATACAAAAATAGAAACAGAAAGTCATTTACAAGTTTTCACTAGTAGTGTTAGAATAATACATATTATGAACGATGAAAGCATATACAAACTATCACTTCATGCAATAAACTAATAACTGTACAATAACAAAAACTATTGCCGTTTAAAGAACCTTAAGTTAAACGCATTTCTCACCACTATCACCTTGTCATGAAAGATATCAACATCAGTTTTATCAATGAATGTATTAAGAGTATTACAAGCTCTAATTAAAAATGTATTTCGTCTGCTTATTCGAAGTACTTAGATACAAAAATAAAATTGATTATAAAACTAATTATCAATAAAACTAAAACTAAAAATACCTATGAAATTAAAACTATTCTACAAAATAAACTAAGGGCTTACCACCAGGGAGGGTACCTAAAACGCTCGCCGCATTTCCTCGTTGAATAATAATCGACATATTCTGTTTTAGGTAGTTATGGCATTTGGGATCGCCACACTCTTGAAAAATTCGTTTACCCAGCTCTTTTATTAATTTGTGGGTATCAAGAGAATGCCAAACCCCAAATGCCACAAAGTTATAATTTTGTTTGATGCTATTATATTTGATGTGCTTTCTAAATTCGGCTGCATGAGCAGCTGAACAGGCCTTTTTTGATCTAGAGGAAATGTGGCAAGCGGCAAAGGTATTCACACAGGTGGCATCCCAAACAAGACATCTTCTTCATTTGTCTGTAGTTAGTGCTCGACATTGGTATGCGAAAGGTGGGCTTGTACCGATTGGTCCGCACTGGTGTATTTATGTCCAGCCGGGACTAATGTTAAATACAGCGACCTGGAACAGAGTCGCAACCTGTATTTCAATCCAGCACCTTGAACACAGGGTCCTAGACCTTCTCAGACGTGGTTGGTCTGATGAAATTTTAATGACAAATGATTAGTGAAACCGGTACTGGTGCACTGGTGTTGTAAATCTGTGACAAACGTACGTAACCTTGTGTTTTGGATTTTAAGAAAAACTGGGCCTCCATTGTGACCTGCACTGATTTTGGCATAATGAATATGTTTAGAATAATGACTGGAGCACTCCTGAACACATCTTATATGTTAATATAAGAGCAACCTTCTTCCATCACAAACCCTAAAACAGAGAGTCTGCTGGAAGATCTATCGGGTTGACCTACGCTCGCCATGCTGGCCAGACGAATTAATAATGATATGATGTTAATTTTAATGTCAATTTATTAATGATTCCACAAGTTGGTATTAGTGGAACTGGGAACGAAATCTTAACGTGATTTCCGAGGCACGGGAACGGTGGTAGAAGACATATTTCTAAGCATTACATGGATTTACCATGGAGGCGTCGGGTTCATCGTGTGCGGGAAAGAGATATGATAACATTGCTGTCTCGGGCTTATTGTTAATCCTTTTTAATTTTATTGCGCAACAAGGCGCTCACCATCCACTATTCTACTCAACTACCCAACCAAATATTGTATAATTCAGTTAATGCCGTCTTGAAAGTTCGTTCCATAAATGTATTGACTGCAGACCTGCTTATTTCAGTAAATAATACAACGAATGTTTTTTTTTATATTATCACGACATGTGACCTTGCGGCCCACCTGATGGTAAGTGGCGCGCCAGGTCCATGAATGTTAGCAACTGGAATCAGATACTTATGACTGACATCAGTCCCTAACACTATGCCGGCTTGACTGAGCATGACGGCAATTCGAGCCTAATCCCGAAACGTGTGGATACACTTCACTGGGTTTATCGGCACGAACGGTGGATACTTCCACGCCCCAGCATATTGGGCAAATTACTACCATCAGTCTGCCTACCACCTATTAAATTAAACATATCAAAAGATAATCAGCCATTCTGCAATAACTTTAACATCACAAAATATATCAATAAATGAGATTATTATACATAAATACCTAACTACAGCCCTATTTCAAAGGCTTCTAGGCGTTGTTTGCGGTATAAGAAGATACGTTAATCCAAGAATATACTATCATATTTTGTAAGGCTGTAATAACACACAGAGCTAATACATTGCGACAGCTGCGATATCAAATACGGAAAGCATAGACACCTATATGATTACTGCTCTAACAATGCGAAGAAAAACTTGGGCCAAGTTAAGCAAACGTCATGTTGACAACTAAAAAGTATTTTTTATTTGTATTGCTACACAGAGAAAAATGTATTTTTATTAGAAACCTTTTAGGGGTAGTCAGAAACCATTCTTTTTTTAAACGAGTTCACAGCCAACTTTACTATAGGCCCATCAGACAAGTGGTAAGCTCGTCGATGTCTCTAGCGTACCAGACTCGAAAAATGACACAAATAAATAAAAAATAGGTATACAATATTTTTGCTGTTCTTCCAGGAATCGAACCCGGCACGGCTCTCTCTGCACCGACTGCCCCCGTCAGTCTGGCAATGACAAAATATCACAACTATTTATTATCAAGATAAAAGAATTTATTGTTATTAATATATTTAAATTCATGTTAAATTCGTTTAAAAAAAAAAGTTGTAATTTTATATTACATTGTACAGTAAAAATAGTAAGGATTTAAAACGTTGTAAATTTTCCCAAGAATACATAAATACTGTTAGAGCCAAAGATATCAAATATAAGATAGAGTGGGCATTGTTTGCAATATAATATATTGATAAATAAAAATAAACAAAAATAAAAAAATGTAAATAAAAAAGTAAGTATTAAATAAAACCAAACTAAAAATACCTATGAAATTAAAACTATTCTACAAAATAAACTAAGGGCTTACCACCAGGGAGGGTACCTAAAACGCTCGCCGCATTTCCTCGTTGAATTATAATGGAAATATTATTTTTTAGGTAGTTATGACATTTGGGATCGCCACACTCTTGAAAAATTCCTTTATCCAGCTCTTCTATTTGTGGTAGTATTAAATAATATCATCAAAACTCACCAAAGAGATATTGATTGTTATTTTAAAATGTTTGTTTATAGTTTTGTACGCCATCTACTTTATTCTACTCTTGTCAAAATGCACATCGAACACAACCATAAACAGTAATGCACTGTTATAGACTAATTAATTGTAAGACGATTGTCCTAGCTTCAATTCTTTATACCACTTGGCACACCATATTTTATAATTAATTTCTTTGGAGCACACAAATATATTTCCTAGTTTAGACCAATGTAATTTTAGAAAACCGTCCCTCTGTTAATGTGTAGGCCTGTACAGCTAATACACGTCTACGACAGGAAGTTATTTTCTGTAACATCTGTACCACTATGTTCTTGCATTAGAACTTAGAAAAAATGTCGGAACCTACACATTTAAAAAACGGTTCTTTTAATTGGAAGTAAACTTGCATAAATATATGTAAGAGGTGTGGAAATTAAGTCATAAGACTGACTTTTAGAGACTGAGACTTATACAGCCACGAATATGTATTAAGTTGACATACCAATTATAATAATTATTATTATTATTTAGATCGCAAGATGTCATGTGTCAGAAATAGGTAAAAATAAATAATGCGAGTATGCATTCATTAAATTGTCTCCAGAATTTTATTCCATTTAAATCATAGCTTACATTAGTCAGTTTGCTACTTCTTCCCATTTTAGACCGATGCCTGCTCTCCCGACGTCACTTAAGAGCTTCTGAATAAACTCGACAGTCTGCTTAACTTCATTCGCTACGTTTTTGGCTTGAGAAATCGATCAATCTATTTAAACCCTTCTAACCACATTAATTCTTGGGAAACAGAATGTATCTCTCTCAACGTGACAATGTTGTTTGACATTTTTGATATTTATTTATTTACATGGTGTTACAGACTATATTGTGTGTAAGTAGGTATTGTATTTTTTATTGTGTATGTATATGGGTTGTAAGCTATATTACGTAATTGTGTATTTGTAAAATAGTAAAGAATGCATTATTTTAGATTAGATTGCATTAGAAATCATTAGTTTAAAAAAATTGCCTAACAAACACTTTCACAAAAAGCAAATCGAGAAGAGAGAGGAGAAGACAAATTTCTAAGCATTCCATGGATTCACCGTGCGGGTGCCGGGTCCATCGTGTGTGGGTAAGAGATGAGAAGAATGGTGTCTCGGGCTTGCGACCGACAATTGGCTGGTTTAAGAAAAGGAGGCCTCCTTTTTTTTCTATTTCGCGATAATACGCTCACCATCCACCATTCTACTTCTCTCCCTACCCAACCAAATACTGTATGATTCCGTTAGTGCCGTCTTGGAAGCTCGTTCCATAAATGTATTGACGGCAGACCTGCTTAGGCCCAATTCTTTCAGTAAGTGATGCAAAGATTTTGCTGGAACTCCTCTTGCACCAACTTCCACTGCGTAAAGCTGAGTCTTGAACCGGTTCCTGATCATTTCTTCTGTGAAATCATAATATTTATTCGACTTCATGTTGTGGTCTTTTGGAATATTTGATTCCCACGGAACGGTAAGTTCAATAAGGATAACTTTTTTCAAGTTCCGAGAAAACACTAAGATGTCTGGCCTATAGGCTGATACAGCTAGTTCATCTGGGATCCTATAATGGTGTTCAAATGTATCCATGAGAATTTTCCAGTCTGATGCGGCGCCAAGGATCGAGGTGGGCTTGCATTTAGTTTTCGTGCTTTGCCCTTCCTTTACAAATGTGGTCAAAGTTTTATTTGTAGTCAGTCCCTTTCTGGCTCTTGCAATAGAAAGACTTACTGCTTCACGGATAACACCTAGGACTTTGTCATGTCGGCGTGAGTAATAGCCCTTTTCTAGGAGAGTAACGCACCCTACAAGTGTGTGTCTAGCAGTTCCTATGGCAGCACCACACAATGTACAGTTCTTTTCCGTAGCTTTTCCCCACCTTACCAGATTACTCTGGTCCGGGAGGGACATTTGAAAAGCGTTTAGGTAGAACTTTAGCAACGCCGGAGACCAATCGTACATTAGTGTGCGCCACTTTAGGGCTGGAGGGATGCAAAAATCGCCCAAAGTTAGCCAGTCATTTTGAACTTCTAGAGTCATCGCGTGCACTCTGTATAATTATGTGTTATTTATGTATATATTGGTAGATAAGTACCATAGCTTAATTATTATTTTATTTTAAGTAGTTTTCTCAATAAAAATCATTGTCAAACATTAGTGGTCATACACCCACAATCCCTACTCTCTTCTTCTAAAGGTTAGCTGTTAGATAATGTTTTTAGACGAAGAATTTATCTATCTATCTATAGCGTTATGGCTCGCCTATGTACTAGGTTTTAAGTGCAATAAACTATTGAAAGAATAAAAAAACAATATCTTTTATTTTTAGAACGCACTACAATACTCGTTTACGGCTTCATGAGAACAATGATTACGCACAACCTAATGACACTGTCAAGTTGAAACTCTTAATAAACGCCTATTACATGTCCACCTGTCGCCTCTTCAAGTCACGTGCTTCCAGTGTTGCCGTATCGAACGCTACGCTCCCAGTCTCTACACTTAATTTCCACACCTCGTATTAAGAATAATAAAAAAAACCGTTAGCGAGTGTTATAAAAAGAAAGCCAAAGCTATGCTACAGCTGCTAAGTGGCCTTGTATCAAAATATATTGCCACATTTTGTTATCATTTTATGATATTACAATATAATGGATTTTTAATGACTATCTTGTATATAGATACTCGTGGATACTATCTGAAATTCGAATCGGAGCGTAGGTATTATTTTTGCTACGTTTAGGAAAAATCGAAATAAGAAAAAAGTATAAAATTGTTGTTCCTGTAATATTTGAACCTTAATATTGATGCAATAACAATTTTAACATTTATATAAGTAAGTAAAGAAAAAAAATACGGCTCGCGGTATATTGTTCACTACAAAATGCGGAACCGATAAATACCCACACGCAGTCGCATCGCCTACAATCGCATCGCCTACAGTCGCATCGCCTACAGTCGCATCGCCTAAAGTTGTATCGCCTACAGTTGCATCACCTACAGTTACATCACCTACAGTTGCATCACCGATTTTGTTAACGAATTAGACAGAATTTGTCACAGTGGGACGCAAACGAGACAGAATGTATAAAAACATGCGGGTGGCATTCTTACGGCTCGATATCTACGAGTAGCTATCTGACTTTCAACTAATTTAAGTGCGTCTGTTAACTGTTGTAACATGCATCATCAGCGACCTTGGGTAATTCGTTCACCTGGCATTTGTCCCGTTGTTCGTCAGTTTTACGGCGCGGCAGATGGATTGCCACATCAGATTACTATTTTTGAAAAAAATCTTAATACATGTAAATTTAGCCATATATCTCGTTAAAATTATTTAGTAGGTAAGAAAGCGTATGTAATGGTTACTTGTATTAACAAATTCGTGTTGTTAAGGAGTGCTACAACCATTATTCTTGAGATGTGATTCATTATGCCAAAGTAAGTGCAAGTTGCGGCCTTGTTCCAGGCCGCTGTATAAAACATAAGAAATAGGGTTCTAGGGTTGCCTCTGCATTTAATTTAGAATAAATAAATAAATAATTTAAAGAAATGAACAAACAAAGTAAATAAATAATCTAGGAAACCACGTGCTTTCTTGTTTTTGCCTTCTATAAAATCATAAATTTAGTTCGGCTAATAAGTAACACGACATCCATTGACTGTCATGCGGTTAATGGCATACTAACATCCTTTTTTTATCAGTATTAAAATCACAATTTTAGTTCGGCTAATAAGTAACACGACATTCATTGACTGTCATGCGGTTAATGAGATACTAGCATCCTTTTTTCATTATTTAAAAGGTATACCCTAGCATGACAGTCAATGAATGTGTTACTTATTAGCCGAACTAAATGTATGATCTTTACAGTTGAAATTGCTAATTTTGTAAAATCAGCTGTTAGTGGAAAAAAACGTATTGTTGAAATAGCAATTGCGGTTAAAAGTTATATCAGCAACAGAAATTGGTTAAAACGAGCTTTTTGCATCCAGGATGAAAATGTAACCTAACAACTAACAACACAATGCGGAACAACTAGCGGTGTTCCGGAAACTCGTTTCAAATTATCATGTGAACAACGTTTAATTTCTAAAAGTTTCCACCCAAATTCGGAATTGAAACGCTATTTTAATTTAACGTTTCTCTCTAAATAAAATTTTTGACTGTTTAAGCTCGCGACTGTCCTGAACATTTCATTACGACATTCGCAACGAGCGAGTTACGTATTTTTCTAAATATATTTGTTACCATAATAGAAATGCGAAAATATGATGCATTAGCCAAGTTAAAAGAGTGTTTAATTAAATAAAGTTCTTCCAGTAATATCGTATGGAACAGAGACGTGGAGACTGACGGTGGGTCTGATGCATAAGTTGAAAGTCGCTCAGCGAGCTATGGAGAGAGCTATGCTCGGGATTCCTCTGAAGGATAAAGTCAGAAACGTTGACATCCGTCAAAGAACCAAAGTTTTTAAAATTAGCAAGTTGAAGTGGCAATTGGCTGGACACGTCTGTAGCAGAAGCGATGAACGATGGAGTAAACGGGTCCTGCAGTGGAGACCACGTACTGGAAGACGCAGTGTGGAACGACCCCCCGCCAGATCGACAGATGACCTGAGGAAGGTCGCCGGTAGGGGATGGATGAGGGTGGCAGAAGATCGTGTAAAATGGCGAGCCTTGGGGGAGGCCTATATCCAGCAGTGGAGAGACACAGGCTGATGATGATGATGAAATAAAATTACAGACATTTTCACCAAATTTTATTCTAAGTACACCAAAAAACCACAACATAAAGTCGAATAAAAATTATGATCTCACAGAAGAAATGATCAGGAACGGCTCTCAGACTCAGCTTTACGCAGTGGAAGTTGGCGAGAGAGAAATTCCAGCAAAATCTTTGCAACACTTACTGAAATAATTGGGCCTAAGCAGAGGTATTAACGGAATCATACAATATTTGGTTGATTAGGGAGAGGAGTAGAATTGTGGATGGAGAGTGTATTATTACCACCTTTTTTAACCAGCCTATTGTCGGCCACATGCCCGAGGCACCATTCTTCTCATCACACGATAGACCCGGCACTCGCACGGTGAATCCATGGAATACTTAGATACTTCTCTTCTTCTTCTCTCTCAATATTAGCAAAGATATTTATAACGATTTTCCGCTAACAAATTTTATGTGTTTGTCAAACAAATTGATTGCGTGCGGCCTTGTTTGAAGTGTTTGTCTAACAATCTACGAGTTTGATGCTTTTTGATGCGTTTCATGAAAGTCTGGATTGACGTCATGTTTGACAAATGTGTTTGTCAAAGAAGATCTCATTTGATGTCTCGCACGGACGTTATCGAGTACTAAACCAAGGAGCATAATTAAACTAAAGTATTTATTGGCAGCGGTGGCTCGGTTGTAAGAACCCT
This sequence comes from Tinea semifulvella, assembly GCA_910589645.1. Classification (NCBI taxonomy): domain Eukaryota; kingdom Metazoa; phylum Arthropoda; class Insecta; order Lepidoptera; family Tineidae; genus Tinea; species Tinea semifulvella. Next base: position 10,186,489 of record OU342592.1, on the reverse strand, counting down.
TCCTGAAAATCCCGAAAAGGTCGGTTCGAACCTGGTATGTCGGTATGTACCAATGAGAAATACACTTATGTATCTAACATTTTTCATTTCTTTACAACACCACCGTTCTGTGCTTCGGAGAGCACGTTAAGCCGTCAGTCCCGATTCCACTAATACTAACTTGTAGTATAGGAAAAAAAAAAATAGCATTCAAAATTGACATCAGGCCCTCGCCAACCAGGCCAGCAGCGTGGCGATTGTAGGCCAAATTCTCCAGAAATTTCTGAAAGGCCCATCTTCAACAGAGGTCTAGAACTCTGGGTTCTATGGGCTGTGATGATGATGATTGTCTTGGCATCATGGAGGACGCTAATTATATTATTATTATTAATTATAGTTGTTACCTAAAGCAGCATGGACGATATCCTGAATTGCAGAGCGTCATATAATTTACATTACAATTCATATCGGGATATGCTGATAGTATGGAAAATAAAATGAAACCTCATGGATAAAAACAACAGAATCGCAGCAGTAAAAAAACCTAATTTAATATAGATATTTCGCCAAAAGGTTACGGAGGGTGAAGTTAAAAAATAACATTTTTCGTACTAGTTTTAATACAACAGATTCAAAATACGGATTTTTTTTTTGATGATTGATTTGATCGTTTACGCTATTGTTTGATGAATTCTTGAAGTTTGACAAACACGAATGTCAAACACGTTTGATATTTTACAGGACGCTTTGGTCGTGCAAGATCATTGAATTAAAATTTCCGTTTGACTTAACTTGCCGTTGCATTTTCAATGTGGTCTGTTGTGAACAATTATGGTAAAAGCTCCATTAATTATTAATAAATAATAAAAGCTTTGGTACATCAGATTAAAACTTAGAGGAAGCTGTAGTTCGGAGCTTAGTAGAAGTTTTACCAGTGATGGAAAAACCATTAACTACCAAAGCTAAATAACTCGAAGTTGATTAAAATTTTATAGCCAAACATAATCACATAATAGCTGGCTAATAGTCAAATTATAAATCTAAATTTGACTATATTCCATAATCGCACTCAAATTTAAAATTACATTTACATCTACACTATCACAACTACACATACATTTTACACACACACCAATACTAATGCACACAGGAGAACAGGTTGGGAGCTTTTTTTTGTTTCACTAAAAAATATATATATTATTTTTGTGTATCACTCACTATCATTATCATTACAGCCCCTAGATCACTGTTGGAGATGGGCCTTCCAGAACATATATCTGGAGAATTTGACCTACACTCGCCACGCAGACGGCTTGGGGAGAATATGATGTGATTTTTTATTGACAATTTATTAACGATTCCACAAGTTGGTATTAGTGGAACCGGGACCGACGGCTTAACGTGCTCTCCAAAGTACGGTGGTGTTGTAAATCTATGAGAAATGTACGTAAGAAAAGTGCATTTCTCATTGGTACATGCCGGGTGGGTTTGAACCGACCTTTGTAGGATATAAGGAACGCGTTCTTGCAACCGAGCTTAATTGCCTCCGTGGTCTAGCGGTGAAGTCCGTGGATTTAGACTCGGAGTACCGGGTTCGATTCCAGGTCGGGACATAAAAATATTTATTAATGTAAATAAATACATTTAATTAATATTTAATTTATTTGTGATATTTCCCGAGTTTGGAACGTTGGAGACATCGACGAGCTTGCCACTTATTGGCCTATAGTAAAGTTGGTAAATGTGAATCCGCTTATTTATAAGTGTGGTTTCTGACCACCCCGAAAGGGAAACGGTCGTGATGATACTTTACTTTTTACTTTACTAAACCTAATAAAAAATAAACTATAAGTGAAAAATGTTCTCTAAAGACGACCCTTCAGTGATAGTCCCAAGAAGACTGGCAACATTTCTCCTCTGTATAGCTAAGCTAATACGTTAAGTATATTAAATGTTTTCGAGCTTTTGATAACCCTGAGAGGAGAGCTCATTGAGCACTTATTGTTTGGAGGCGAACCAGCGTAGCCGGAACTGTTATTGTAGTTTTGTTACGCTAAATAATGAATTCGTCAGAAGATCGCTGCATATTGTAAACAAAGTGTAAACAAAAACAATTCTTGATTGCAATTCTCCTCTAGTAATTAGAAGTTTTAACAACAGCTCTACTAGTTTTAATAACTTTTACAAAGCGATTTTGCGATGAAATCTCTTGATCACAATTTGAGAATTATCTGTTCATAATATTTAGTTTTATGATTTATAGGTACTGACTTAAAATGACAATGTAAAACAGCTACATATTTTATCATCATTATTGATAAAAGATATTTAATGTCTTTAATTTGTATTAACATTGTTTAGTTTAGGTTATTTTAGAATGTATACATAAACAATGAATGTATATATACATATATATTGTATTTGACATTTTATTTTTATTATTATTATTTATGTTTGTTTTAGTATATAGTATGACAACGCCAATTTACAGCTGCAATATTATATTATTAAATAAAATTATTTGACATTGTTATTATTAATATTTTAATAATTTTTATTTTGTTTTAAATAATATTATAACTATGACATTAGAGTTTAGACAGTAGCGTTTTGATTTATATTTATTTTGTAAATACATTAGTATTGAGTTGGTCAGTTTATATCATGTTTAATTTTTATATAGCTTCATATAATTGTATAAACTTTTAAATGTATCTGACGTGTAAAAGTGCTTGTAATATTGCCAATTTACTGAATAAATGAATTTGAATTTGATCTCAGAACAAGACATATCACTACAAACTCTATATATCATCTACTATATTTCTTTAAAAGTATAGACAAATGGCTGAATGACCTGGCCAAATAATTAGACGCACATCTATTCCAATAGTTTGATTAAAAAAAAGGAGTTTATCTGTCAAATAAGCGATGCAAATAGCTTGCAAAGCTATCAATACAGTTTTACCGTTTGACAGCAGCCGGCTGACTTTTTGACATTTGTAACTAGTTTTGAATATGAATAAATATTGGAGTTCTTCGCGCCATTTTGCGTGGACATGTCAAGTGCAAGTTTTTGTTTTGTAAATTAATTTACTGTGGAAATTATTGGTCAAAAGTGGTGTTGTTTTGTTTAATAATGTGCTACAATGTGAATAATTATGGAAAACGATAAATTGGACTTTAAATATGGGGCCGAAGTTGCAGTTTATTTTTTGCGGTTTCCCGCGCTGTCAACTCCCATATTTTACCCGACGTGTTTGAGCTATGGTGCCGCGAGTGACTCCAAGAAAAGCATCAAATTCTGCAGTATCTGGAATTTGATGATGACCTCATTAACTCATAAAAAAGAAAGATAAATTACGTCAGACTTGGCTGTATGGGCTAGACCCTTTGCCTTCCCTATCATCTCATTCATCATCCATCGGGAGAAGAGAACAAAAAAAAATGAATAAATATTACTGTCGATTGATATAATATACATATTAGGATTATGGGCCCATGGGGACACTCAGCCAAGCGTCTGGCCAAGGAGTTGTCCAAACGGCTAACGGAAAAGTCTGGAGACAGGAAGGCTGGCAATTATTTCTGCCAACGTATTAGCTTAGCTATACAGAGGGGAAATGTTGCCAGTCTTCTGGGGACTATCACTGAAGGGTCGTCTCTAGAGGACATTTTTTACTTATAGTTTATTTTTTATTAGGTTTAGTTTATATTTATTTTAATTTTTACTTTTAAGTAGTTTTAATTTATATTGTAATTATTTTATACTGTTTGTATATTACTTCAATAAAGCAATTTATTATTTAATCTTAGGATCACTATTTATAAAATATATATATATATACACAGTCTCTTTGGGACTATCTCTGATGGGTCGTATCTAGATGACATTTTTTATTTATAGTTAATATTTTATTACGTTTAGTTTATATTTAAATGATTTTTACTATTAAAGTAGTTTTTATTTATTGAATTGGAAAAATATATAAAATTAAGTCCTAAATATATCAATTGCCTAATACGGAAAAGAGAATTAAATAAATCATTGGACATATACCTATTAGAAATATTATTATTCATTTAATTTGATTTTGACCTTTATATTATTTTGATTTTTGACATTAATTAGCTACTGACAATTACTTTTTTTTTTTTATATAATAATTTCTCACAACGAAACAAATGTATGTTTAAGTGTATATTCAATGCATTGCACTAATAAATTGTGATTGGGGGTCGGTTTCAAAATCACCTCCTTTTCTCATACTGCAATATGATTAAGAAACCACCTCCTAACCTTACCATTGGAATGGTTGTAAAAATAGCAAGCTGTATGCTCAAATTTTTGAGATGAAGTCCAGATCTTAGTTAGTTGTATGTATCTGTTTATATTTTGGTATGACTGCATCTTGTTATGAGCATCTAATAAATAAATACAATAGAAAGCCAAGAGTTTTAATCACAAAGAGCTTTACTGGAACAATTACTAAGTGGGAAGCATTATCACGATATTCTTGCTACTAAATCTATGTAAACGAGGCATCTGGATTAGATGAAATAGCTCTACGCTACAGCAATCGCACCAGATTTGCGGATGCATGAAAATTATTTGCAAACCATCCTGACTTGTGTTCGAGCGTTAGAAGCTACCACAATTTCGCTTTAAATTATTGTATACCGAACCGAAATGTATCTTAATATCTGATATATCATTTTAGGTATCATCAAAACTATAAGTGAATGGAGACCACGTTTTTAACCCTTTCAGCACGGATAATACCAAGCGTGCGTTATTACAAAAAAAAAACTAGCGGTCTCCAAATTCTGTTTTGTCGCTTGGAAACGACCTCGATGGTTCGTGCACTCATCTAGCTACCTAGTAAATATATATTTTTTTTATTTTAAGGACGAGTAACAAAAAACGTGTTTTTTTTTAATTTTGTTATTTTTGTTTTGTTTTCTGCAGTTGTATTTATTTGTCATGTCTTTTTATTATTTTATCGTATCTATTATTTTTTTGTATTTATTTTTATTCTATTGATGTTCCTGTATTTGTACTTTGCTTTTCTAAAAGTTTTTCTTGCATGCTTTCTATTGTAACTATCTGTGAATTCTTGTTATCGGCTTTATAGTATTATTATCTTTCCTATATTTGTATTGTAGCTGTAAGTTTTCCTAAATAAATAAATAAATAATAAAATAAATAAATAAATAAGTAGATTTTATTTACATTATATTACCCAACGAACGATGGTGCGCTAGCACAGTAGAAAATGACAACGCACGAAATGCGGAGGGGGTTTTGTGGAATTCGCTAGGGGAGGAATTATTTTACATTTTTTGAACCTCAAAGTTATCAATAATCCTTCGAATACTTATAATATTTTTTGTCGTTCTGAAAGGGTTAAAGAAGGGTTTATATGTAACTAAAGTATCTGGCGTTCTTGACACTAAAAGATACGCTTGAAAGAAAATCTTGTCATACAAATCTTTTCATTTAACACAAATGTACATGAACAGTTTCATAGACGCTAGTCAGGAGCATAAAGAAACTACACCTTCCCTGATCAATCTGATTTCTGTGCCTTGACAGAATTATCTAGTGCGGAAACTAGTGCACTTACTAACATTTCTGTTAGCCTGTCCTAGCTCAATGTATTATAAAAATTTATATATAATAACCTAGTTTGTAATTTATGTATTTATATATTTGTTATAAATATTTGTTTGGAATAAGTGTAGATTGTATTTTGCTGGTATATTGATAATTAAACATATTATTATTTACTAAATTTATCATTTTATCTCCATTCCTATTCAGGTTATAAAGCAAGGTGGATTCAGGCATGCATTTTTTTCGGCTTTCGGGTTACACACAGGCAAGTCCTAATTCTAACATACCTGGTGGGGTACCACTGTACCCTGTAGGTATTGCAATCCCATAGGTACTCAGGTGAATTTGAAAGATATTTATTTATTTATTGTTGTTGTGTAATTCTTTATTTGTTTCATTTGCAGATTCCTTTCTCAGTCAGATTAAACAATAACAGGTCACTGGAATTTGCCAAGCTGTTAGTCTTCTGCTAACAGCTTACTCCTTGGACCACTTCGCTGCGTAATCTTCCACTCACAGGAGGAGAATCATTCTAAATAATTTTAATTATGACGTGTCACAAATGCCTGTAATAGGTTTACGTGAATAAAGATATTTTGACTTTGACATTAGTCTAGCAGCAAGAAAGTTATCTGACTTTTGCTATTTTACAATAGAAAAATATTTTAGTATAACTATTAATGTTCCATGTATTTTTGCTTTTAGAAGATCTAGCGTTAATATAAACACAACTAAATTCGAAACGAATGTAGTTAAAAGTTGTCTCTATCATTAAGTGGTTCTGTTTGGTGTTTCCGTCGCGCGCCATCTTGAGAACAGCGGCTGCGGACTGGGGGCTTATTCCCGCCAAAACAATCTTCGTCTCACAATTTCTACTAGTACTCGATTAACTTTATTGTCATCAGTTCCTTTTTGGTTCTGTAATTTTATGCTTATACGCTGCATCTTTAGCCGCAGTTTTGTTTATTTATAAATACTAAAAGTACTATACCTACTAATAATAATAATACTATAAGTACGTATTCTTATTTCCTTCAAGAGGTGGTGGATCGATGAATAAATGATAGATTATCAACATCACCGTTCCCGTGCTTTGGAAAGCACTTTAAATCGTCTGTCGCGGTTCCACTAATAGTTCACTAACTTGTGGAATTGTTTATAAATTGTCATTAAAATTGACATCACACCCTCGCCAACCCGTCTGGCCAGCGTGACGTGTAGACCAAATTCTACAGAATATGTTCTGGAAGGGTTCTGAAATATATGATCTCCAACCATGAGGCTGTATTCCAGAGGCTGTAATGAGGCTTCTCCTTGCCCATAGACGATAGACGCAGAGTCTACCTTCACGGTAAGTCCATGTATTGCGAAGAAACTTACGTTTTCTGATCAAAAATCAAAATATCTGTCGATAGAAGGTGTCGCGTTGTGGTCCATAAATGACAAACGATTACGGTTCAATAGTCCATCAATTTAGCACTCTAAAAATCTTCAAAAAATCACAAGAATACACCAGCTTAAAGATACCTACAATAATTACCTGTACAAGGGAACTTATAAAAGTTGTAAGTTAAAAAAGTTGGTGGAAGTTGTCGCGTCATGGTCCATAAATAACAAAGGATTAAGGTTCAATACGCTATCAATTTGACACTCTATTTTTTTATCTCTAAAAAAGTCACACGAATAATTCAACTTGAAAATATTTAAGATTATTCTCTTGTACAGGTAACTTATAAAAGTTGTAAGTTAGAAAGTTGGTGGAAGTTGTCGCGTCGTGGTCCATAAATAACAGTGGGTTACGGTTCAATACAATTTGACATTCTATTTTTTTTAAATATCTTTCAAAAATCACAAGAATAGTCCAGCTTAAAGATATCTAGGATAGTTACCTGTACAAGGGAACTTATAAAAGTTGTAAGTTAGAAAGTTGGTGGAAGTTGTCGCATCGTGGTCCATAAATAACGCTGAAGTGAGGAACTTGCTTGGAGATGGTGAATACCGAGTGTCATATCAATCTTGCAGACTCTACTCGTTTTTCTACTAAGAGGACCATAGACATAAATTATTTATTTATTTATTAAAACTTTATTGCACAATATATACAAGAGGCGGACTTAATGTCGCAAAACATTCTCTGACAGCCAACCTTAGGGACACTGTAGAACATTAAAGAACATTAAAGGTACAATTAGAGAAATATGATTACGTAATAAATATGCAACATTATCTAAACTACAATAATAAATTAAATACTAATAATACATACACTACATATAATAATATAATAAATAAACTAAATGAGTTGTTATGAGCTATTTAAATAATATGAATATACCTTTTTTTTTTAATGCTTCGGTTGGATGCTTGTCGTATATTTACCGGCAGTTTGTTCCACAGGTTTGCGGCAACAACAGCAAAAGAATCGTTCATGAACCCAGAGTTATATTATATATTATAATGGTTTAAATAAAGTCACAAGCACAATTTCCTCACCTGTGCCTCCTGCTGGATATAGGCCTCCCCCAAGGTTTGCTACCCTCATACAGCCCCCACCGGCGATATTCTTCGGGACATTCGTCCACCTGCCGGGTGGTATAACCTAATTCATAATAAGATGCATCCACATACCGTAGTCACCATCCTTTTGCATACCTATAAATTTGGTGACTCATACATCTGTCGCACAATAAAGATGTGGAATGATCTTCCAGCCTCTGTTTCCACTATCCTGGAGACTAACCTGGAGTCCTTCAAGCGAAGTGTGAAAAGGCAACTGGTCAAGCCGGCATAGTGTTAGGGACTGATGTCAGACATGAGTGTCTGATACCAGTTTCTAACATTCATGGACAATGCGCGCCGCTTACCATCAGGTGGGCGCGGGGTCACATCTCGTGCTAGTATAAAAAAAAACAGAAATGGTTGTCTCATTCTGCATCTTTCCGTACGTGGTCTCCACTTCATTACTTTAATTTAATTGTACCAAAGATACAAACATATAAAACAAAATAAGTGGTGACCATAGCGTAAAAGGTTTTACATAAAAGGCGAATGTGTGTAATGTCACTTGTTTTGTCTTATCATTATTTAACGCGGCGAACGAGTACTCCGTAGCCATGACTCAGACTTACCTGTTAAGGCACGCAGGGCCAACAGTGAGAGAGAGACGGTTTATAGGGTTTTAGTCCGTAGGCGCCTTGGGGTCTCTTTATGAGGCCTCACGATAAGTCGGGCATGCGAGCTCCCGCGGTGGCCCTTCAGGCTGGGGTCATATCATTGATAATTTAACGATCTCCGTTAAAAAAAAAAAAAAAGTATGTTATGTCACTTGTTTTGTCTTATCATTATTTAACGCGGCGAACGAGTGCCTTCACTCCACGACTCAGACTTAGCTGTTAAGGCACGCAGGGCCAACAGTGAAAGAGAGACGGTTTATAGGGTTTTAGTCCGTAGGCACCTTGGGGTTCCTTTATGAGGCCTCACGGTAAGTCAGGCATGCGACCTCCCACGGTGGCCCTGTCAGGCTGGGGTCATATCATTGATGATTTAACCATCTCCGTTAAAAAAAAAAAAAAAGTATCATTAATCTTTGGGACAATTAAATCAAAGTTACGGCAAAGTAAAAAAATATACAAATAAAATAGCTAGTAATATATTTGGTTTAATATTTGGAAAGAAAACAAAAATGAAGCGAGCATATTATTATGTCTATGCTCAGGACGTGGTGCCGTCGACGACGTCTTTGTGAAGATAATATTTTTAAAGATATGGAATGCACTCCCTGTATTAAATTTTGTATTTTTACTAATAGCTATATACTTACACACAGGCTTCAAAATCTTCGATCTTCGAAATTCTGCAACAAATGAAAAATATATTAGTTTCAACTGTAAGAAAAAAAATTGGTTGCCTGTAAAGTCGGTATACGGGCGAAAGTTTTACGTGACAACGACTTTGAGTGGTAAAATAATTTTAATGTGAATATTCATTCGTATAGTAGGAAGAAGGATGAAATAATAGTAACAATTTAAAACATTTATTTATACAAAGAATTATATTTAAAACATTAATTTATACAAAGAATTATATTTAAAACATTAATTTATACAAAGAATCTCGCACTGAATTTCATATTAACAAAATTTTATTTTTACCTTTACACATACATACGTATTTATATACAAATATACATACAATAACTTGTAATACATTTGCGTACAATGAAACAGCGTTTACTACAACTTAACTTGTTCCTATCTGAGTGATTTTGTTGAGGATAGGGCGATGATAGGAGAAATATGAAATGAAAGGAAGTGTTTCTGCTGTAATGTGCCTAGAAAATGTCAAGTCAATGTCTTTCACTTTTTATGTCTGTCTCTCTCGCTCTTAGGCGGGCTAACCATGCCCGAGTGGAAGGGACGCGTGCCTCTCACTCGCTCTCATTGTGAGCGCATAACGTGAGCGGAGCGTAACGCAGTTTCTTGAAGTGTCACCCGGCAAACCAATTTATAAGACGTTGTCACGTCAATAAGTCGACAAATTCATGTGATTTAGATTGTGATGTCCATGGATTCTCTGCACTTACGTCCAGTTGCAGAAAGATTGATTGAAATAATCTCTGATCAATATTTGGATAAACGCTTGTCACTTTGGTTATTTCGACCAATGACGTGCTTCTTAAACATACGTTAAACATGTCAAAAGATAACCAGGCTTTATGCAACTGGCAGTTAGTCATTAATTGGCTTCTCTGAGCGTGTTCTACCGGCTATACTATGGTGAGTGCTCCGAAGAACTCTATAACCTAATCCCTCCCTCTCCATTCCTAACCGAACCACACGCACAGGTCAGAATATGCACCCACATACCGTAGTCACCATCCCTTCGCGTACATATAAATTTGGGGACTCATACATCTGTCGTACGATAAAGATGTGGAATGCTCTTCCAGCCTCTGTGTTTCCACTTTCCTATAATTTGGAGTCCTTCAAGCGAAGTGTGAAAAAGCATCTAGTCAAGCCGGCATAGTGTTAGGGACTGATGGCAGTTACGAGTGTCTGACTTCAGTTGCTAACATTCATGGACCTTGCGCGCCACTTGCCATCAGGTGGGCCCAAGGTCACATGTCGTGCTAGTATAAAAAAAAAAAATAAAAAAAAAAAAAAAAAAAAAAAAAAAATTATCCAAAGGTTGCCTTTCACTATATTGATTTCGTAATTCGATTGGGAAAATTTATCGTAAATGATATAATTTTCCATACCTTTAAAATTCGCAATTCAATAAGCAAAAAAATAAAGAAAACTTTTTCGTTATATGTACTTACTTACAACCTAACAACTTAAATATATTGTTATAGTTACAGTTATTTGTCCAACATTGTACAAACATGCCTATTATTTAAAATAGTACGTTTCAAACATCGATGTATAAGATAAGCCTTGCCTAATCAATACAAAACGCAGTCAAATTGTGCCGATTTCCACGCACTAAAATTCGAGCGCAGCGAACCGACCAATCAGGTGGAGTTGCATTACGAATAGACCAATCATGTGGAGGCGCAAAACGAATCGACCAATCAGCCGGAGGCGCAGTACGAATCAATTAGATGCGGCTACAAACTAATATAATTTTGCAATTAAGATTAGTTTCTTGGAAACGTTTTTATAGCAGTTAGAGCTTATCTATATTATACCGATTGATGGAGAATAGTAAGATTAGGAGAGGAAACCCACTAACCAGTAGATGCGGCGATCGAGGTTTCCCCCTGGCGTCCTTCGGCTGGTTCACTATTTGATTTCTCCACTTATTTCAGAGTGAATATTGTTTATAGCGTGGTAATTATTTTGGCACTGCACTTGGAGAATTCGCGGCGTGATTTTTCGTGATTTAGCGTTTTTAATGGCGGAGCGCGGTAGGTTTGCGGACACGTCCAAGCGCGGCGGTTGAGCGACTGCGATGCCAACTGGCGTTGGGCAAAGGAGTTAGAGGTAGAAGCGGAAGGAAAATGAATAGTGAGATAGATACATAAGAATAAATATATATCGGCGTAACCATTCCCCCCGGCATGAAGTATCTTCATTAGAGAAAAATAGATATTGAGTAAAATGAGTATGAGTGAGTATAAGTAAGTATGAGTGAGTGTGAGTAAGTATGAGTGAGTGTGAGTAAGTATGAGTGAGTGTGAGTAAGTATGCGTGAGTAAGCGAAACTTAAAACTAGCGAGTAGTGGTCTCAGACGCACCACCGGACGTACATACACACCCGACTGCGTCTGTGCCAACGCGGTTTTAGCAATACCGTCCTGTTCAAGGATAGGTTTGCTCAACAATGGCCAAAGGCCGATACAAGAGAGGACTTACAAGTCCTTGATGACAACTATATTGCTAACTTTATTAGCGTTAAATAATTAAAATTAGTACGAGTGAATGAGTAAACTATGCGAGTAAGGCTCTCCTCAAAGTTTAAATAATGCGAGTACGAGTTCAATAATGCGTGAGTTTTCGAGTTGAGTGAGAACCTATAATTATTATTTAAAGCGAGAATACCTAAGAATTTATACTATTAGCGGTTAGAGAGACAGTATATGCGAAGAGTTTATAGCGAGCGTGTTTGAGTTGATCCCTGCCACGGCGACAGTGGATCAGAGAAAGCGTAAATAAGTGAGAATGGAAGAGCGAGCGAGAGAGAAGAGGATATGTTAATGAAGTTATGAGTTAGAAGGAAAAGTGATTTCTGGACCCGTTGGTCCAAGCGGGTCAAAAAATCGCGGGTAATTGGGAACATTCCTATGACATTTATCGGTGCGGGCGGTAAGCGGACAGCGCGAGCGCCAGTCTGATGATAATATCTTCACGCGTGTGTCGAGGTAGGGTGAAGAGGCTGACGATGATTTTTTACTGACGTTAGTTTCCACAATGCGATTTTTATTTTGTTTTTCCTTAGGGTTTTCAGAGTTATGCGGGATATTCTTTGCGTGTTGTACGGGATGTCTCCAGGACAGGTATGTATTATTTTTATTTTTAGTGGCGTTGTAACCTGGCCTTAAGTTTTGGTTTGCGCGTTGCGGGCGAGATGCGGAGGCGAGCGTGCCAGCGATAGCGGAAGAATCGTGCACAGGTAAGTCTACGATCGACCGACCGGTGACGTCATGGCTGTACGTGTTCTCAAACCATGGTTTGACTTTTCTAGCTGAGATTACGGATTTTTGCGTTATGTTTTCCGGAGTCGGTTCAATAAAAGTACAGTAAGCGTTATTAATATTATTAGGTGTTATATGAGGTTGTGGATGGCAGTCAGCCTTACCCATGAGTACGTACCCAAGGGTAGTCTCCACTGCCACCACTGAAGAGTGAGGGGACATAATTTTTTGAGAACCTAAGAGCAGCGGAAATAATTCGTTGCTAATGAGACAGTCAATCTCATTAGGCGAGTGAAAACATTCGTCGGCTAGTGGAACATCCTCTAGATGACCTAGGTGCGAAGTGTCAATATATGAGTTGGGTAATTTACTGGATATTGTATCAATTACCCTGGCGTTGATTAAATAATTAATTCGTGTGTCAAACTTCGAGTAAATCTTAAAATTGGCGAAACCTATAGCCGTTTTTTGGCTTTGACCTATTCCCTCAATGGTCGATTCAGCAGGAGTGATGTCGAGGTTTAAGCGGTCACAACAAGCCTTCGTTATGAAATGACTCATTGAGCCGCTATCTATAAAAACCCTAATTTTAACATAATTGTTTTGTTTATTTTTAACAAAAACAATAGCGGTTGGTAAGAGCACAGTAGTAGATTTATAAGAGTTAAGGTTGTTATCAAAAGATGTTAGACTTGTAATAGTGCCCGAGTTGTATTGCGTGGCGGCAGCCGACAGCTGACCGCTTGTACTAGCGGCGGACACATTCGGTGCAGTAGGCGACGGCGCGGGAGCGTAAGAGACGGCCGATGTCTGATGCATCGACGCGTGCGCAAGCGAGGCGGCCGCGGCAGGTTGCTGCGACTCGTGAAGAAAAGAGACAGCTACATTCTGACATTGCGGTTTGAAATTATTTGAATTTTGCCTGTTATCAGGCGGCGCGTTCTGAAAGTTAGTTATGTGTAACTTTGTATGGTGTTTTTGACCACAAATAAAACATTTACTTTCAGATTTACAATATTTAGTGCTATGAAAGCCTAAACAGTTTTTACAAAATCGGTTTTTTATTACAATATCATTCCTGGAAACAGGATCTTGGTTTAAAAAATAGTCACATTTATATAATGGGTGAATGTCAGCTGTTCTACATACAATACATTTTCGCGGGGCGGTGGTTTGCGTCTCGTCGTTGTCGTTAACAACAAACGATTGTATTTTTGCGTTTTTATAAGTTTTGGAGTATGAAGAAGTAGTTTCAGGGTTTTGCGTCTTGCGTAATAAATAAATACGACTTTGCTCCTTAACGAACTTAAACAAGTCGTGCGTAGTAGGGATAGTTTTACTGCGTTGATCTTGTTCAAAGAGTTGCACGGTTTGTTTGTCTAGTTTGCTAAGCGCGATATGTGTTATAAAAAAGTCTGCGAGGTCAGCAATTTCGAGCTGACGGAGTGCTGCTTCAGCTGAGCAGAAGGTATCAATAAATGAGTCTAGAGTGGTGGATGATGCGTGTAAAATATTTTTATAATTAAGCAACTGTTCGATGTACATTGCTGCTTGCGTACGTTTATCATCATATCTATCTGTTAGCGCTTTGAACAGTATTTGATAGTTGCTGGCTACCGGTTGGATTCCGGCACAAACCGTGAGAGCCTTACCCGACAGTTTACCCATTAGGTACTGCACCTTTTCGGTATCACTAAGGTGTGGGTTGTCGTGAATAAGACCTTTAAAGTTTTCGTAAAAGAGAACCCATTTGTTTGGAGATCCATCAAATGACATCAATTCGAGTGGCGGGAGCTTGCGAGTAAAATCGCTTGGCAATTTATTAATTTTAGATTTTTGATTTTTATTATTTTCGAGATCACCTTGAACTGACTTTATATAGCAATAAAGTTCATCGATGGAACATATTGCTTCAAAGTTAGGAGTATAATTTGCATCTATTGAGGAGCTGAGCATATTTATATTTTCTACAACAGACATGAATTCGTTTTTAGTACATTCAATCGACTTTGAAAGTACCAAAAAACGATGAGCGACATTGTCATCTGAAATGTTTTTAATCAAATCATAGACTCTTTGTATCATCGCGAATAAACTATTTTTTTTACTAGTTAAAACGGATATTTGCGACCTAATGCCCTTTTCTTCGGGGTTAACAAATTCCGTAAGTTTCGGCATATTTGCGAAGCGGGATTAAAATTAATATGTTGCGCGGGTCTGTCTAATGTATATTAGTCAAGCGTGTATGTAAGTCAATGTTGGCGATGGCGCGTTGACCTCGAGTTTTTTATACGTTAGTTTCGCGAAGGAATTTTACATCTACCCTCCTGTTTTAAGTCGCGGAGAATTAAATGGGTGTTTTTAGAGGAATGAATGTATGAAATAGATAAGTAATAGCGTAATATGATATATAAGTATGCGTTCTATGAGTATATAGCGGGATTAGAGTTAAATAAATACGTAAATAGCGGAAATAAAATATATAAAATGGCGTCGTATTTGTGGGAAAAATACGCTGTTTTTTTTTTTTATTATTTTATATATAGCGGGATACGTGTGTAAATGAGGGATGCGGTTTAGAAGGACCAGAAATGATGGAGAATAGTAAGATTAGGAGAGGAAACCCACTAACCAGTAGATGCGGCGATCGAGGTTTCCCCCTGGCGTCCTTCGGCTGGTTCACTATTTGATTTCTCCACTTATTTCAGAGTGAATATTGTTTATAGCGTGGTAATTATTTTGGCACTGCACTTGGAGAATTCGCGGCGTGATTTTTCGTGATTTAGCGTTTTTAATGGCGGAGCGCGGTAGGTTTGCGGACACGTCCAAGCGCGGCGGTTGAGCGACTGCGATGCCAACTGGCGTTGGGCAAAGGAGTTAGAGGTAGAAGCGGAAGGAAAATGAATAGTGAGATAGATACATAAGAATAAATATATATCGGCGTAACCACCGATGGTTCTAAAAGATAGATGTTAGGCCATAAATAGATGCCTTTGTGTAAACAGTTGAATAAACTTGCAAATCAGTAGCAAACAAAATAAACATAGTTTGACCAATATAATCGAATCTCAATGATTGACAGAAACCCAGCTAAACGGCGTGCTTGTCAGTTCACCCTTTATGAATCCGGCATACACTTATACAACGTGCACATGCTTGACCGGGACCATTTGAAGTTGCTTTGTCTCAGTAAGTATTAACCAGGTAGTTGTTAGTGTTTCTTTTGTGTTCGTAAGTGCAAGGGTTATAGGCTTGTGTAGTTCGTGAACAAACCGTAGAGCTCTCTCACAGAGGAAATACTACCAGTGTGCTTAGTGTAAAATGCAAGTTTCGGAAAACTTAACTGCTGTAGTTACGTTTTTTATTTTACATTGCGTGTTATTGCAAGTTTGGCTATAATAACAGGCAATGAACATCGAAAATTCAGTAAAAAAAACTCTACTACTATAGTTGCGTTTACGAAACTTCACTGTCACACTAGGCATATTTATTAGATCTCGTATTTTGTAATGATCCATTATACGTTAAATGCTGCGAGGATCCTTTAGTACCCGTAGATCAGCATCATAAACCTTTGGTGGTAGAAGCAAGTTGGCCTAAACTAGATTGTTTAACAAGTCCGCCCATGACAAAATTCTTCTTTGCCGCTGGCGATTATACTTCTATTTGCTCATGCCTGGATAGGGTAGACTGGGTCAATAGCTTATGTGAGGGATCAATCAATGAAGCTATTAATGTTTTCTATATGACTTTGTATGAATTAAGAGATAAATATATACCGAATAAAATTATAAGACATAACAAACACCCTCCCTGGTTTAGCCCTGCACTTATCAAAATTTTAAGAGAAAAGGCCAAATTTCTAAAGAGGTTTAAAATATATGGTAACCTTTCTGACTACCAGGCTTTCTCGTTACTTAGATCAAGAGCAAAGGCTATTGAAAATGACTGTTACAAATCTTTTATTGAAAAAACCGAGGCATCTATAACCGTTAATCCGAAGGCATTTTGGTCGTACATTAAATCTAGAAAGACAGGCGGAAATATTTTTCCTTCCAAAATGTCTCTCGGTAATGTCTCAGCAGAAACAGGTGATGCAATCTGTAACCTCTTCTCTTCCTACTTTCATTCAACATTCCTAGTACCTGATAGCTCTAGCTGTTGTCCATCTCTAAACTGTAATCCTTCTAGCTTTTCATCTACCTGTATTAATGACATTGAAATATGCCCACGCGAAATCTTGAAGCTTCTTGAAAAAATAGACCTGAACAAAACTGCGGGACCTGATCTCATTCCACCGCTGCTTATTGTAAACTGTGCTCGTAGTTTAGTAGTACCCCTTTCGTTGCTCTTTAAACGCTCCTTGGATGAAGGAATTGTACCCAGCATATGGAAATCTGCATTTGTAACTCCGATCTATAAAAAAGGCGATAAAAATTTGGTCGAAAATTATAGGCCAATCTCCAAATTATGCATATTTTCGAAAGTATTCGAAAGAGTGGTTTACCAGCAGGTATACTCAGCATTAAGCAGGGTTATTATTATTCAGCAGCATGGTTTTGTCAAGAGCCGCTCCACTGTTTCCAACTTGTTGTTGGCCAACGACTTCACAACGCGTAACATGGATTCTGGTAATCAAGTCGACGTCATTTACACAGATTATAGCAAAGCCTTTGACCGTATTGACCACATCATTCTTCTGCAAAAGTTACAAGCCGCCGGCATCCACGGCAACCTACTAAGATGGTTCTCGTCCTACGTCAGCAACAGGTCTCAGGTAGTGGCAATAAATGGTTTTCTTTCAGGATCCATGGTTGTCCCGTCAGGTGTACCGCAGGGATCTATTTTAGGTCCTCTATTATTTATACTCTTTATAAATGACATCGGTTCATGTTTTCACCACTCCCAATTTCTTCTTTTTGCCGATGACATGAAAATTATTAAAAACGTCAGTTGTATTAACGACGCCGAGTTACTTCAAGAGGACCTAAAGAGATTCGAAATGTATTGTGCATTAAATCACTTAGACCTAAATGTTACAAAATGTTTTTGTATTTCCTTTACTAGGAAGACCAACGTGGTAACCTTTAATTACTTACTCAAAGGCCAAAATCTAGTTGTCGTTGACAAGATTAAGGACTTGGGAGTGATGTTGGACGCAAAGTTATTATTTTCTTCACACATCGATGATATTATTAATAGAGCCTCAAAAGCCTTGGGCTTCATCATAAGATCTTCTACTGAATTTAGGTCTATAAAACCAATCAAAATATTGTACTGTTCTTACGTGCGTAGTATCCTCGAGTATGCATCACAGTTATGGAACCCTAGATACGCTGTTTATATCACACGAATAGAATCTATTCAAAAGAGATTTCTGAGATATATACAATTCAAAACTAAAACCTATGATTCGAGCTACGATCAACGATGCAAGAGACATCATTTGCTGCCACTTGAGACGCGTCGTAACATTGCAGACACAACTTACCTTGTCGATGTTGCGCGAGGGAATGTGGACTCTCCTGAGTTACTAAGCAAAATTCTATTACGTATACCCACTAGAAACACCAGGCAAAGTCCACTACTGCTTATTCCCCGTTTCAGCACAAATTACAGGCGTAACGCGTTCTTTATTAGGGCAGGTGAGTTGTTCAATAATCTTAATATCGATATTGATCTTTTTAATTCTACTACTACGACTATAAGACGCGCGATGGCCGACGAGCACTTCAGGCGAATAGAAGTTGTTTAGGTAGTATGGCAGTATTGAATTGTACTATTTTATATGTTTTTATTCTATTCTCATGTTTTATTATTATTTTTTGTTCAAGGTGTAACTATAAGTGGAAACTGTTAATTGGCTTTATTGTATCCAATCTTGAGCCTACTAGTGTAAAATAGCTGTAAGTTTTCCAAGCATAATAAAAAAATAAAAATAAAAAATATTGATCACCTAAATTCGTTCCTAATTGTATTTTTATTTTATCATCTGATGGTAAGTGACGCGCAAGGTCCATGAATGTTAGTAACTGGAATCAGATACTCATGACTGACATTCCCAACACTATTCCGGCTCGACTGGGCATGACCACAATTCAAGACTGATCCTAAAACGTATGGAATTAACGGCATGAACATATCGCCCGTTTGCATTAAAAGTATACAATTTCAAAAAAACATTCAAAATTGATTAAATGTGCGGAAACGTTCAGTATCACCAATAGTTTTCTCTTAAATATTGACTAGTGTGCGGAAACGTTCAGTATCATGAGCATAGTTCTACCCACACTCGCTAGATGGCGCGTTGTTTAGTTTTAAATTGGCCGAAGTAAGACCTTGTGTTGCGCGAATATTATGCAATTATTAGTTTAGATCAAGGGACCGAGCAGTTCACGCGCTTTGTCTCTTCGAAAGTATTCAAAAACGAAAATTTTACGCAAAGGGAAGCATTCTTTTTCATTAATACTATACAATCTGAAAATAATACACTTATTGCTAGATAGATATCGTAACTAGCCAAAAAATAAAAATAAACATTGAATAGGTTATTATTAATAAAACTATAAAACGTTGAATCTTTAAAATGCTCTCCTGCAAATATGTAGGTTTTGAGATTATACAGTTTTAATGCGAAAGGACGATATAACCATGTCAAACTTACAAAACTTCTCTTTAAAAGTAAAAATTGGCATTTGACATCATTGCAAATGTCATATATTTTCAACGAGAAGAAGAAATAGGTGGTAGGCGGACTGAAGGCGGTAATTTGTCCAGTCTGCCGGGGCGGGAAAGTATCCACTGTTCGTGCAAACGAAGTTCGATGAGGCTCGAGTCATGCTTAGTCAAGCCGGCATAATGTTAGGGACTTATGTCAGTCATGAGTGTCTGATTCCAGTTGCTAATATTCATGGAACTTGCGCACCAATTTCCACCATTTTTATTTATTTTATTTTAAATTCTTTATTGCACCAAAACTTAAAATTAGGTACATAGGCGAGTTTAATGTAGGCATTTTCTGACAACTAACCTTTGGGATAGTGAGAGATTATGGGCAGGGTGCAACATTCTAATAATAATAATAGTCTAATTTATAAATACACTACATACCAAGCAATTACATAAACTACATGCAAGTATTGTGAATATGTGTGCCAAATATTTAATGTGTACTAGATGCAGTGTGCTTATTAAGAAACAAGTTAGTGACTAATTGTTTAAAAACGTTGACAGATGGTGCCCGTCTAATGGCTAGTGGTAGTTTGTTTCACTGGCGGGCTGCAGAGTGAAAGAATCTGAATTACTGCTAAAGGTGTGGGAGGGATTTTTAGTTGGTTGTTTATAGCGTATCGCACAAGAACTCAAATAGGGTTTTGAGGTAAGGAGGTGAACGAGGATTGTTCAGGATACCATACAAATGGACAATTAGATGTGCAGATCCCATTCAACTGAGTTTCAAAATGAGATACATGATCATACTTACGCATAGCGAATGCATATAAAGGCGATCTAGTCTGACATCAGGATAGCAAATATCTGCAAAACCTAAAATGAGAAAAAATTGTAGTGTGACTAGAACACTTGAAGCACAGCAATGCTAAATTGCGGCTTGAGAAGATTGTGTTCCGGTCAGAATATTATGTCAATTTAATACGTCATTCAATTCACTGCGAAATGTGGCGCAAAATAATAATTAGAAGCAAATTGATTCAACCACTAATGCGGTAAAACAATGTATATCTCTGTTATCTATTCATTATTAAATTATGTAAAACACACAAACAAAACTGCCTCCGTGGTCTAGCGGTTAAGTCCGTGGATTTAGACTCGGAGGTACCGGGTTCGATTCCTCGTCGGGAGACAAAAATATTTATGAATGTAAATAAATAAATTAATTTAATATTTAATTTATTTGTGATATCTCCCGAGTTTGGTACGCTAGAGACATCTACGAGCTTGCCACTTGTCATGATTGGCCTGTAGTAAAGTTGGCTAAATGTGAATCCGCTTATTTAGAAAGCGTGGTTTCTAACCACCCCGAAACCATTGTGTATCAAATGCGTATATTTTTTTTAGATACGGAAAGTACATCGAATGGGAACAACTGTATATCCATCCAATGTGTAGTCAGTCTATTGAAAAAAAGTTAAGGAAACATGGCTTAGTGAGAAGAAAATGAAGCGTTGATAGCCTGTCTCCCTGTTTGTCTCATTACTCTTTCAGCACGGACAGTATTAAGCGTGCGTTATTACAACAAAAAAATCTAGCGGTCTCCAAATTCTGTTTTGCCGCTCCGAAACGCCCTCGATAGTTCGTGCACTCATCTAGCTACTTATTTATTATCATTATTACATTGTTAGGACTAGTAAAGTAAAAAAACATACAAAAGTGTTTTTTTTATTTCCTTATATACCTAACCCAACGCACGATGGTGCGTTAGAACATTAAAATACGAATATGCAATTTATATTATGGATTTATTTCTATACCATGGTGAGTGCTCTGAAGAGCTCTATAACCTAATTCTTTCCTCTCCATTCCGCAACCAAACCACACGTACAGGTCAGAATATGCACCCACATACCGTAGTCACCATCCCTTCGCGTACCTATAAATATATCTGTCGCACAATAAATATGTAGAATGCTTTTCTCAGAAAATTTATTATAAAAATCGATTTATATTATAAATTTTAATAATTATGTTTATTATTATAACAGAGCTAGTAACATTATTAATAAGTAAATAAACCTATCTAATAAATGTGTATTATTTATATTTATTAATAAAAAAATAATCTATATATATTCGGTTAATAAAATAATTATAATATTACTAAATAAAATAACTAATAAAATCAAGTAATATGACGTCAGAACAGGATACGGGTCGAACGACTAGTTTTAACAAAAAAAAAACAGTTATTTGTCCTTTCCGGGTTAATCTCGTTGGTCAATACCCGGATATAACCATCGCAATAAGATAAAGATGAGTACAGATAAATCTGCTTAAAGACGTTTTTGCGTTCGTAGTAGTAATATACCGGACCAAAGCCGGAATAAACCAGTTTGCGCTAGCTATCACGTGCATTAGTATCTTGCTATTTTGATTTTTTTCCTTTTGACACATAGTTAATTGATTTTATTTCTTGCTCGTGTTATTATGTTGTTCTTCAGTATTACTATTTATTCTTATATAATAGGTATTAAAATTGTTAATCGTATTATTTATTATTTATACTAAGGAATATTACAGACAATATACATTAATATTATTATAAACTACTTAATAATAAAAAAACAGCTAAAATCTAAAACAAAAAGGAAGGTAAAGTAAAGTATCATCACGACCGTTTCCCATTCGGGGTGGTCAAAATCCACGCTTGTATAGAAGCGGAGTCACATTTTGCCAACTTTCATCATAACACGTGGCAAGCTCGTCGATGTCTCCAGCGTACCAAACTCGAGAAATATCACGAATAAATTAAATATTTATTAAATTTTTTGTGTCCCGACCACGAATCGAACCCGGTACCTCCGAGTCTAAATCCACGAACTTATCCGCTACATCACGGAGGCAGTGAAAAAGGAAGGTAAAACAAAATTATATAAATAAAAAAAATGCTCCAATCAGTACCACTTGTTAATTTTAAATGGCTAAGGCGTGAAAGCCATTAAATTCCAAAACTATAGAAGCTTTTATAATTTAACGGGTCTTTGTGCGATTTACCTTGAAGATATATGTCTCCTTACAGTTGCGCGAAAGTTTTAAATTTGTATATAACTTGAACAAATACGTCAAAAATGAGTGCAATAACAAGTTGAGCAACAAGTCAAAACTTAAAACAAAAATCTATCAGTATCTGTTTGTTTATTTATCTGCTGACCGTACACTACTACAAACAAAAAAATTTCTTAAAGCTGATTTGTCTGTAGCTTCCCCATTGCATGGTAAACGAATGAGCCCGCAAATTAATCCGCTTGAGGCTGCTTTTTCACTAGAGATGTGCGAAGCTTAATGATAAAACGTCCAGGCCTTTGTCTCCCGGAAGGAACTTTCGGCAATACTAAAGATGATGATGTTGATCTGTACTATAAATACATATATATAATCATATTTCAACATTTTAATTTTAATTATAACCACATCTTGTTATCAAACATACCACAGTGTTTGAAATTTTCAACCAATGCGTTCTTCCAGTATTGTCGTACGGAGCAGAAACGTGGACACTGACAGTGGGTCTGGTCCACAAGTTTAAGGTCGCTCAGCGAGCTATGGAGAGAGCTATGCTCGGTATTTCTCTGATGGATAGAGTCCGAATCGTAGACATAGGTCAGAAAACCAAAGTTACCGACATAGCCTTCAAAATTAGTAAGTTGAAGTGGCAATGGGCCGGACACGTCTGTCGCAGAACCGACGACTGATGGTGTAGACGAGTTCTAGAGTGGAGACCACGTACAGGAAAACGCAGAGTAGGAAGAACCTGATGACGGATGACCTGAAAAAGGTCGCTGGTGGGGGCTGGATGAGGGTGGCAAAAGATCGTGTGAAATGGCGAGCCTTGAGGGAGGCCTACATCCAGCAGTGGAGAGACATAGGCTGATGATGAATCATATTTTATTTATGTAGGTTATATGTATGTATTAGTATGTAATTATTATTAGGTATGTATATGTTATCTGCATTAAAACTTTATTTAGTTTTGCACCTACCTTATGTACTTACTGCTCTCGTTGTCCCGAATGTTTGACCGTCATAGAATGTCTAGCGGCATTAGGTCCGCCTTTGTACTTTGTGCAATTAAGTATAAATAAATAAAATAAATAAATATCGGTTCTATGTTTAAATAAAAACTACATTTAGTACAAGAATACTTTTAGTTAAGAATATACAACAATAATATGTTTTTATTAAATACACATTTATTTTTAATTTTTGTTACCACTAGACCGCCTCCGTGGTCTAGTGGTAACAAACGTTGCCGTGAACTCGGGAGGTCGTGGGTTCGATTCCCACCGGGGGCAAGTTGTACATTGTATAATTTGTCTCGGTCTGGGTGTTTATATGTATAATATATATATATTTAAAAACAAAAAAAAAGTAATATATGTAGTTTATCAACCATCTAGTTTCCGTAACACAAGCTTCGTAGCTTACCACGGAAACTAGATGGCGCTGTGTGACCTGTCTGGAAATATTTATTATTATTTATTTATTATATTAAATAGATTTATTTACTTATTAATTAATTAAGAAAAAGGAATATTAATCGGTTTTAATAATTGATAATTGATAAGAAGCGCCTGTTTATTACCCGACTGTGCGACGCAAAGAATGGTTATGTGTTTATCAGCCAATGTATGTATGTATATATATGTATGTATGTAAATTTGATCCTTTGTAGCACACTGCAGACCTAACGAGTCGACCGTTTTTATTGATTCTCACGTCAATCGATTTGTATTCATCACACAAGTGTCACTGATTATATAGCCATTAACTCCAAAACCAGACGCTATATTTAGTAAAAAAAATCTACGAACTACATATATTAAATAGGGTATCATCGAATAGGTATTTAAAAATCATGTTTAGGTTTCTCTCTCTATAACGATTTAAAATTGGTTAGCAACTATTATTCTTATTACTCTTTTTATTTAATTTATCTTCACCTATATTATAGATAGGTGTAGTTGCTAGAGGGTTATGTCCGAAGCCGATCTAGTAAAATATAAGATACCTGGGAAAATGCAGGATAAAGGGACTCACCAATATTAGGTCGTCCAATCGACTGGACTGCCGATGTCTTCGATAGTTCTGGAGCAGGCCTGATCCAGATACAATTTACTTCTTTATTCTTTCTCTTGCTCGTATGGCTGCGCAATTTCAACTGAACGACTCTCTCTTCTCCCGATGGATGATGAATGAGATGATAGGGAAGGCAAAGGGTCTAGCCCATATAGCCAAGTCTGACGTAATATATCTTTGTTTTTCATGAATTAATGAGGTCATCATCAAATTCCAGATGCTGCAGAATTTGATGCTTTTCTTGGAATCACTCGCGGAACCATCCACTGCTCAAACACCGACGTGTAAAATATGGGAGTTGACAGCGCGGGAAAACCGCAAAAAATAAACTGCAACTTGTGCCCCATATTTAAAGTCCAATTTATCGTTTTCCATAATTATTCACATTGTAGCACATTATTAAACAAAACAACACCACTTTTGACCAATAATATCCACAGTAAATTAATTTACAAAACAAAAACTTGCACTTGACATGTTCACGCAAAATGGCGCGAAGAACTCCTCTTTCAACTGAACGAACTTTATGTGGTTTTGACACTAGTTGTTTCGTCGAACCGGTCGAGGCGAAGATTTTGCGTTCGTGCATCCTTACTAAGACTTCCAAATATGGCGAGGAAAATGATTAGGGATAAGGACGCAGGAATTTTACCTAATCGGCTCGAACAATAGGTATACCTTAATGATGTAATTAAGTTCATATAAAAAAGTGAAAAAAACTATAATCACGGCAGTATCCACTCTAATGTTTTTTTTTATATATATATCATTGCAGTTTAACTATTTTTAACTATTTTCTTCTTGCTTTCTGTTATTTGATCCAGGCTACTTTTTAGTTTATATATATATATATATATATATATATATATATCCTATATGATCTATTATTATTTTTAGTTAGTTATTTATTTTTATTTAAACTTTAACTTTTTTTTTTCGCTAGTGTAAGTTTAATTAATTGTGTAAGTTTTTTTTTCTTAGTTACTCGCCTTAAATATTTTTAATTGTATATATATTAATGTTCCTAGTGAGTACTGTTTATGGAGTCTGGCTCACATATTGTTTATTTTAAATGGTTCTATACACATTTTTGCCATGATCTCTGTTTGTGTACCAAATTTTAAATTTTTATTATAAATCCCTTCCGATGTGGTTAGAAACATTATATATATATTATATTATATCAGACAGCGATAACTAAAAAGATTAAAATAAAAATTGCATAACTACACCATTGATATAATTTTAATATATAATAATAGTAGTTATATAAATAGTGCCTAAATTAATGTGTTATACTCAATTTACTAGTTAATTTATTATTGTGGTATATATAATATATGGTAGGTATATGTGATTGTCGATATGTTACTTCATCGATGCATTTATTCTTTTTATTTATTTCTTTTTACACACCCTCTCACAGGCACTCATACACATTCACATAACACACAGAGAGGATACACGGAATTCCTAAAATACCCATCAACAGCCCTATAATACTATTGTTTATTATTATTATTATTATTTATTTGTTTGTACTTGGGTAAGCTTTACAATGTTTAAATAAATTGTATAAGCTTGTCACCTGGGAGTGAACTGTTTCCTGTCATTCAGAAATATCTACGACAGGGGTCAGGACATCCAATCTAAATTTAAAGTGTAAAAAACATAGAGGGAAGACAAATTTCTAAGCATTCCATGGATTCACCGTGCGGGTGCCGGGTCCATCGTGTGTGGGTAAGAGATGAGAAGAATGGTGTCTCGGGCTTGCGACCGACAATAGGCTGGTTTAAGAAAAGGAGGCCTCCTTTTTTTTCTATTGCGCGATAACACGCTCACCATCCACCATTCTACTTCTCTCCCTACCCAACCAAATACTGTATGATTCCGTTAATGCCGTCTTGGAAGCTCGTTCCATAAATGTATTGACGGCAGACCTGCTTAGGCCCAATTCTTTCAATAAGTGATGCAAAGATTTTGCTGGAACTCCTCTTGCACCAACTTCCACTGCGTAAAGCTGAGTCTTGAACCCGTTCCGTGTTATATAGTGTCAATAAACGATTTTTATTTATTTATTTATATATTTTATTACATAGCAACTTTAACAGTCGGGAACTATTGTCGATATTTGAAGATATAAACTTGTTTCGGTTATCTGTGTTTTTGGGTCCACTATTTTACCCGACAACAAATTATTTGAACTTTTAAAAATTTAATAATCTTCGTTAAGCTTGCAGGTTTACATTTCCGTGTAAACCAATTAATCATTTACATTTCGACCAATTGATGTCGACAGCGGAAATTGGCCTTTTACGTCGACTTTAGGCTCTTTGTATGGCTGTCAACAATCACACACAATATTATATAAAGTAATAATGTGTCACTGTTAATTCAACAGTTTCGTGTCAAAAAAATATTCAGCATGTTTATTATATTCAATTGCAAGGAGCAAAGTTAAAGTACCGGAAGTTTAATAATATCCGCAAAAGGAAGTTGACATCTTTTATCTCTACTTTATATTATTAAAAATATAAATACACTTAAACGCAATAAAAGTGGAACACTAACATGAACCTTTATCTTTGCAAAGACGATAGTTTTTTTATATTTGCGAGTGAGTTTGCAGAGTTGGAGCAACATCAATTAACACCCGTTACTTTGTGACTTCGTTTGGCAAGTGTTATTGAATAGCTTTATCTTTATTTTTTTCAAACTACCTGCATTTGGTGTATTATTTTATATTTGCAGTCGTATTTGTTTGATAGTTATATGTATTATTAGGTTTTAATTATTAAGTTTGTTTCTAAATATTTTAATGAAACTTAACTTTTCATGGAGGCCAGGGAACCCCATATTTACAGTATATTTATTTGTAAAAAAGTAATAAAGTGTTATCACGACCTTTCGGGGTGGTCAGAAACCACGATTATAAATAAGCAGATTCACATTTAGCCAACTTTACTATAGGCCAATTAGTGGCAAGCTTGTCGATGTCTCCAGTGTACCAAACTCGAGAAAACTCACAAATAAATTAAATATGAATTAAATTAATTTATTTATTTACATTAATAAATTAGTAGCTTAACAAAAAATATTTAAAGGTAAAACTACAGCAAAATTAATTAATAACCTAGCTTATATTACTTACAATAATATTAATTCTTAAGTTATTGCTAACGTAAAGATTCCTAGTTTTAATGAGTTTAGCAGAAATACTTGGTACGAATGATAACATTAGTGGCCCGTTATTATTGCTTTTCAGTGTATTGTCTTGCATAAACAGTCCAAGCTTGGTCGGGCAGTTTAGCGGTTCGTGTTATACGGATTAATTTACAAAGTCACTCGGCTGGAACAAATTGCGGCCAGTAGTCATCTTTCTTTTATAGCTGGGTTATTTGCATAGAACTAAAAAGGACTAGATATGACCTTTAAACTTATGACGCATATATTTATTTTTAACAAAAACCAAGTGCGGCGGTTTCCGCTAGGAACGTCAAGCTGCGCTTATACGCTAACCTTGGTACAGGATACGAATTTGCGCCGTTTGGGGTAGAGATTGGGCAAAAGAGTTGTCTGGAGACAGGAAGGCTGGCAATTTCTGCCTATTATACAGAGGGGAAATGTTGCCAGTCTTCTTGAAACTATCCCCAATTGATCGTCTCCAGAGTAATTTTTTCATTTATAGTTTATGTTTTATTAGGTTTATGTTCATAATTACATATATTTTATAAAGTGAGAACTTCATTGCGCGCGCTCAAGGGGAAACAGCGGGGCGGAGAAGGGAAAGAGCTACATTTATACAATTTTAAAATCATGCCAGCATTCATTTAATCTCCATATTCCTACCAACTACGAAATGAATAACCTGCAAGTTTAGTTCTCACTTTTGCAGTACGTAGCAGCTGCCCCACCCGTTTTTTGTTTCTTCATATATACCTAGTTTTTTTATTACATTAATAAATATACTTGCTATTTCTAGTCTATTCTTTGATCTGTGGTATAACGTCTTAAGCTTCGTAAAGAAAGCCTTCAAGATTCACAGAACTAACGATGAAGTTTTAAATGCTTAAGATTATAAAACTACGGTTTTTCTCCAAGAGTCTTACAGTAGGTACATCTTTTCTGTAATGATGTTTGTAAACTTCACTATTTAAAGAAGACATGCCGGCAAAGATTATACGCGGCGAACGAGTGCCTTCACTCCGTAGCCACGACTCAGACTTAGCTGTAAAGGCACACAGGGCCAACAGTGAGATAGAGACGGTTTATAGGGTTTTAGTCCGTAGGCGCCTTGGGGCTTCACTAGGAAGTTCACGGATGAGTCGGGCATGCGACCCCCACCCGCGTTGGCCCTTCAGGGGCGTATGATTGATGATTTATCGATTCACCGTCTTTAAAAAAAAAAAAGCAAAGATTATGAGCAGTGGGCAAATTGTTTAAAATTCACCTATTTACATGCGGCTAAGTATTTGTGAAGTATTTATTTGTGACTATTCTCGAGTTTGGTACGCTGGAGACATCGACGAGTTAGCCACTTGTCACGATTGGCCTATAGTAGAGTTGGCTAAATCCACTTCTTTATAAGCGTGGTTTCTAACTACCCCGAAAGGGAAACGGTCGTGATGATACTTTACTTTTTACTAATTTACATTAATGTAAATAATCTTGATGATAAAGAATTTTCAATTCAAATTTGAACAGTGTCATCATATTTATTATTATTATTTAAAGGCAAATTAAGAAATACCTCAAGGACAAGTTTGCCTATCTCTCGTCAATTCATAACAGGTCACTTCGCTCGGCTCACAATTCTGTTTTATCTATCCCATCTCATCACTCTAGCTTCAAGTCAAACTCTTTCGCAGTGGTGGCCGCGAATCTGAGGAACAATTTGCCGGTAGAAATTCGCCAAGCGCCCAATCGCCGGTCACCATGACCGACATCAGTCTCTACCACTATGCCGGCCTAACAAGATGCTTTTTCACACTTCGCTTGAAGGACTCCAGGTTATAAGAGTGGGGAAACACACTGCTGGGAGAGCATTCCACATCTTTAGCGTGCGACAGATGTAAGAGTCTCTAAATTTAACATTTTCAGCGTGTAAGAGTTTCCAAATTTATATAAAGGCGTAGGAATAGTGAGCTCGGTATTCGGGTGTATATTTTGGCCTGTGCGTTTTCCTATGTGTTTACTTTCAGAGTGGCTTTTTTATGTAAACTCGTATTCGTTACGATTTTTCGATTGTATGCGTAATTCATAATCGATTTTTGGAACTAATCAGCAATTCATATCGTTGAAGCTCGCGGAATTGAAATGGATTTATTGTTATTTGAATTCC
Organism: Tinea semifulvella; assembly: GCA_910589645.1. Lineage (NCBI taxonomy): Eukaryota > Metazoa > Arthropoda > Insecta > Lepidoptera > Tineidae > Tinea > Tinea semifulvella. Next base: position 10,156,606 of record OU342592.1, on the reverse strand, counting down.
CATTTTATGTAATGATTTTTTTAACAAAATATATCCTTTCCTGGAAACGCGGAAACTCATTAACTTTTCTAAAAGAGCAGGTTTTTTTGTTGCCATTGACATAAGTACATAAGAAAAAAAAGCCTGTAAAGTAAAAAGTACAAATATATAAAATAAAAAAAATAAAAAATATATACTGACTCGATATGTGACCTTGTGCCCACCTAATGGTAAGTCCATGCGCAAGGTCCATGAGTGTAAGCAACTCGAATCAAACACTCATGACTGACATAAGTCCCTAACACTATACCGGCTCGACTAGCTATGACGGCAATTTGAGCCTGATCCCAAAACGTGTGGATACACTTTACTGGGTTTATCAAAACGAACGGTGGATACTTCCCCGCCCCGGCTGATTGGGCAAATTTTCACTTTTGCAATTTTCACTTTCAAGGAAAATTAATATTTTAAGCTTGCCATATTTATATTAAAAATAACACCGCTTGAAACTAGACCTAAACTTACTTGCCTACTAAACTTGTTTACTCGCCTCGTGACTTCACTAATGCCTATTGATAATCAGAACTTAAGATTTTTTTTAATACTGAGCACGACATTTGACATCGGGCCCAGTTGATGGTAAGTGGTACGCGAAGTCCAAGAATGGGACCAACAGACGGCAGAAATCAGTCCCTACCAATATGCCGGCCTATCGAAATGCTTTTTCACACTTTACTTGAAGGACTCTAGGTTATAAGAGTGGGGAAACACACTGGCTGGAAGATCATTCCACATCTTCAGCGTGCGACAGATGTCTCCAAAGTTGCGAGTAGCGAGTGGCTACGACAGTATGTTTTGGAATAGAGAAGACGGAATAAAGTTATGGAGCTGCTCAGAACTAACCGTGCTGTATAACACTTAGCTGGTGCAGAATTCATAAAAAAAACTGGGTATAAAAAAGTACACACCAGCGGTCCCTATACTATATCCGCAAGTACATGTTACAAATTGCCAGGATCTATTAAACAAGAAGCTTACTATAATACTTTGGTAAATAATCTAATCGATATATTATTAGAAAAATGTTACGACACATTAAATGAATTCATGCAATATAAACTCTAACGTATATGCAGTAGTTATTATTTTCGATCCTTCTCCGATGTCCTGTTGTATTTTCTTTTCTTTTACTTTATATCAATGTGTTGTAATATGATTTGAGGTGTTTGATGGTTTGAAATTGTTATATATATTTTATTATAATGTTATTATTTGTCATTTATGTTTATGTTATTTTTGACATATTTCACTGAAATTAAATAATTTAATTGAAATGACAATGTCATGGCTAAATCACAATAAGCATGCTGTGTACACTGCTTTTAGATTGCAATCTAGAACTTAAGGAATTGCTGTAAAATGTGAACTGTATAGATTGTGATCTGTTTGTGTACCTACCTATAGTAAATAAATAAATAAATTTACTGTTTATTAGTGTGTAGGCTTATTTTTTATATTTTATATTTATAGTTATATGTATGTATTTATGTATTTATTTATTATTATATGTATTATTAGTATGTAGTTTATCATAATAAATTTGCACCCATACATTGTTTTCCCACACTCCCAAAGGTTGGTTGTTAGAAAATGCCTGGCTATTAAGCCCGCCTATGTACAATTTTAGTGCAATAAAGTATTTAAAATAATTAAAAATATATAATAGTTGTACTTTTTTGCGACATGCGAAAAAAAAATTGAATTTGAATTTATTTTTTCTTAATTTCATTTTTTTGTTTTATAATATTTTTTAAGGTTTTCATCATTGGTTATTTCACCTTGTCTTCATTTTTCGTTTTGTTTTCTTTGGCAGCTTAAGGATAGGTATTACATTATCATAAAGTAATTTCAGTCTTAAGGGCCCGGCTTTGCTAACACGAATGTAATCCTTGTTATACGTCGTAATTTTGCAAAACCTGGTTGTGGCTTTGATATAACCTAATTAACCTCAGTATAGGATATTGACAAGGCCTCTTTACAGCTGCTTTAATTATTTTAGTAATTAGCTTTATATATATATTTCTGACAAGGCCATTTTACAGCTGTATAATTTAGTTTTATTGCAAAGATTAATGTTTTTTTGTTTGTTTTTATTTTTCTTTTGTTTAATTTCCTTTGACACTGCTTTAACCTGTAGTTCTGTTCCTTGCCTTTATAGCACTCTCCAGGCAGGAGGACAAATGTGTTGTACTTGTGTTTGTAACCTTAGACTTAGCCGGATTCCGGTGGGAATGTATGGCGGTACTAAAGAATAAAGAATTAAAACAAAAGGTAGAACAGAAGAAACTATTATGGTGAACTGCCTGATTTATGGAGGTAATGCTGTTTTTATGGCATCGGCCGTACAACAAGCTATCACAGAAATGAAAGAGGAGTGTTTGGAAAAAGAACACCGTTTGAATGCGTGAAAAATCAAGGTACCAGTGTTTGAAAGAAGAAGGATGACAAACGTAAAGATAATGATTGATGATGAAACTCTAGAACAAGTAAATAAAATTATTTATCTAGGCAGTGTTTTCACTGCGGATGGGAAGTACGATAGAGATGTTGAAAGAAGAGTGAACGCGGAAAATAGTGTTAACGACGCCCTGAGGTCACTAATCGCAGTCGAAATGTCAGTAACAAAGCTTGGCTCGCCATACACAATGCCATACAGTTACCAAAACATATGTATGGATGCGAGATGTGAATATGTCAAATTCCCATGAGAGTAGAGTTAATGCAGTAGAAAGGAGGTCGTAGAGTCAGATTTGCGGTGTCACTTTGGCGGACCGCATACGTAACGACGAAATACGAATGAAAGGGTTGATATGGAAGAAAGCATAGGGATAAACATAAGGAAGTATGAATGAAGAGAGATTGAGGAACCGGATATATAATGCAAAACTTGTGGGTTAAAAAGGCATAAATAAAACAATAGCTGAAGGTGCATTAAAAAGTATCCCAAACAAAAAGGCATGTTTGGAGAGGCTGAAGAATGTCGACTAAGCGACAGAGGTTTGTTGTGATCGTGAGGAGAGGCGCTCAACTGTCTCTGCCTACCTCACAAGGGTTCTTACGTTAAAAAAAAAAACAATACATATATAAAATTATAAATACTTACGAATATAGTAGGTAAATAAAAGAGATGCCCGCACGAACCACTCTACCCCCATCCGCCTACAGATACTATTAATTCAAGTCTATTTCTTAGGAAGAACACTCATCTGTCCCGAAGATTATTTTATCTGATTGAATCAGCACCACAGATTGACGTTTTCGCAGACGATCTTTGCAAGATCAGCAAAGCATTTGGTACTTCTGTGAGAATCGATAAAATAACATATATTTTTTATTAATTCTAAATTTAACTTTGTATACTACATTTCTTTGGCAACCAATTATAGATTTAATTAAGGATGACAACATTGAAATGTATTTAATTGATTCCTAATATAGTTTGGGGCTTTTTCTTTAATTTATATGAATGTTTGTAAATAATATTAAGTGTTTCTGACTCCTCCTTGCATGGTGTATTGGAGTGTATATAATGTAATACCATGTCAAGTGTATAAAAATAAATAAATAAATTTTAAATCATGCGTAACAATATGTGCATATGTAAAATATCCGTAATTTTATTAGAGTTTTTAAAAACGAACTTCAGAATCTAAGTGGGATAAAAAAACGATAAACTTTAATAATAACATTTATTGGCGTTAAAAACAATTACTTAAAACTTCTTACAAACTTAATACATTCAAAAAATTTGTAGAGTAGTAAAAGTATCATCACGACCGTTTCCATTTCGGGGTGGTCAGAAACCACGCTTATAAATAAAATAAATAAATGAAGTTTTATTTCAGGTATGCACCCATATCAAACAAATTTTACAATGAAACTAAATTACAATTATAAAATATAAAAATTCATATAAAACAAAAATAAAATATTTGCCAAACACTAGGCTGCTGGTCTTCTGCTAACGGCTTACTTATTGGACCACTTTGCTGCTTAGTCTTCTACTAGCAGGAGTAGAATCATTGAAAATAATTAAATTAATGACGTTTCATAAATGCCTGTGATAGGTTTACATGAATAAAGATATTTTGACTTTGACTTTGACTAATGAGTGCGCATGACTACTCTACTCGACCTTACCGAGTCAAGATCTCGGAAGGAATCGAGCAGAATACCCACGCCCACTCCCAAGCGCCAGGATCGACTCAAGTTCATTTACGGTTTGGGCTCTGCTCAACAGACAGCCAATTATAAATAAGCGGATTCACATTTAGCCAAACTTTACTATAGGCCAATCATGACAAGTGGCAAGCTCGTCGATGTCTCCAGCGTACCAAACTTGAGAAATATCACAAATAAATTAAATATTAATTAAATGTATTTATTTACATTAATAAATAGTTTTGTGTCCCGACCAGGACTTAAATCCTCGGACTTAACCGCTAGACCACGAAGGCAGTAGTGCACGGTAAAATTACTTAAAAGGTGAGCCAGTTACTTTTTGAATGACTGTACCTAACAATACATTCCCCGTACTTGATACCACCATAAAAAACAAAGCCGATACACGTTTTCCTGTGAAATTTGCATTTTGCGTGTTGCAATAAACGGCAGGCGCTCCAAATTTGCCCGTAGGAAATTGTTGAATAAGTTTTTTCTCGGTAAATTTATTTAGCCTACTTTTCACTTAGCCCGCAATATTCTTATTACCTAATTATAAGTAGGGGTTACTTTGGGGTGGCTATGTTATATTTTTCGTTGTATATTAATATAGAAAATTGAAAAAGTATACTATACTAAATTGGGGTTAACATGAAACATTATTTTTAAGTCATGTGTTGTCTTTGTAATAGGCTACTTGTTTTTTTTTTAATACTGCGTTTTAAATTGTTTTATTTACTTACGGAACCCTGGAAAAATACTTTTTTAAAATCTAATTTAAAAAATCGTGCTTTAATTTTCGTTTGAGAACTCTGTAATTGATGCCGAATGACGTCACGTAATAGTAAATAAACAACTAATTTACGACAATAACTGGCTCCGTATCTAGCGGTTAAGTCCGTGGATTTAGACTCGGAGGTACCGGGTTCGTTTCCTGGTCAAGACACAAACATATTTATTAATGTAATAAAATACATTTTATTAATATTTAATTTATTTGTGATACGCTGGAGACATCGACGAGCTTGCCACTTTGTCATGATTGGCCTATAGTAAAGTTGGCTAAATGTGAATCAGCCTATTTATAAGCGTGGTTTCTGACCACCCCGAAAGGGAAACGGTCGTGAAGATACTATACTTTTTAATTTAGGACACTAACATAACTTTTGTATTTATAAAAGTAGGTTTCAATTAGTATTTTTTTCTTTTACTCTATGCTAAAATACTAGAAAAAAACATTTTTTAAATACTACCACGACATATGAACTTGCGCCTACCTGATGGTAAGTGGCATGCAAGGTCCATGAATGTTATTAACTGGAATCAGATACTCATGACTGCCATCAGCCTCTAACACTATGCCGGCTTGACTGGGCATGACGGCTATTCGAGCCTAACCTGACCTGAGTGGATACACTTTACTGGGTTTATCGGCATGAACGGTGGATGATTCTCCGCCCCGGCAGACTGGGCAATTTACCACTATTATTTAAATTAAAATTAGGCAGATTTGAGTGAGGCAGTTAACAATATTTACTATTCACTAGACATCACTCACTCTGACTAATGTTTTAAGGTAACTTTCCATCATCATCATCATCATCATCATCATCATCATCATCATCATCAGCCTGTGTCTCTCCACTGCTGGATATAGGCCTCCCCCAAGGCTCGCCACTTCACACGATCTCCTGCCACTCTCATCCAACCCCCACCAGCGACCTTCCTTAGGTCATCTGTCCATCTAGCGGGGGGTCGACCCACTCTGCGTCTTCCCGTACGTGGTCTCCACTCCACTCTTTTTCTTTCCAATATGTCTAAAATAATTTATTCATTATTATGAAATATAAATGATTTTATAATTATTCTTATTCTATAGTTTTTTTTTTTTATTCAAAGTAAATTAATATAAATGAAATATAAGTTAAAATATAACTAAATAATAAAACTAAAAATTTACAAAACTATAAATGAAAAATGTCCTCTAGAGACGTCCCATCCGATATATTAAATTAAATTATTAATTAAAACTAACATTATTGTGATTTCAGGTATTCTGACAAAATAAAGATTATAAAATTAAACCACATTTTTTTAACAATAGTCAAACGTTAATGTAACGATTAAAGTTATAAATGGATTAGTATCAGTTTTAGTTTAAAGGTCAGCCGTCAGCTCGTACAATCGACGCCATTTTCGTATGATACAAGCCAGCCTAAGACCAGCCTTTCTTCCGTCAGTCGACAAATCCTTGGTCAGACGCCTGGCTAAGTATCTCCATGGTCCCATTGTCTTCACCAAATAAACATAACTTAAACCAAGAAGTAACAAAAACATTATAAAACTATATAAAAATGTATTAAAACATATATTTTCGAATTATTCCAACCAATTTATTTAACGCCCACACATCACACAGCTCTGTTCCCTACATTAAACGTACAAAAAAGCTGTCATATATATATCAAGTAATTTTTATGACGGGTTTTAAGGTAATAAATGTTGAGTAGTAGCTATATAAAGCTCTATTTGTTTAATGCTTAAGGAATACTTCACAACTCAGCGACTCTTGTCATATTATGAATAAAATTTGACTCTTTAAACCTTCACCTGCAAATAAAGTTCCAATTAAAGGAAGTCTGTTCCACTCGCCAGTGGAACAGACTTCCTTTAATTATCAGACAGGCACCATCTCTTAAAATATTTAAAGATAAGCTATACACATACTTATTTCACAAGCAGAATGGCGACTTAGCCATAACTCACTTATTATATATGCGTATATGTATGTATTTAATATTTAGTTATATATTTATTTGTTTATGTAGGACATTTATTTATATATATATGTTTGTAATTATTGTGTGTTTTATATAGTAATAAACAATTTCAACTATCATTTTTCTCCTGCTGCACCTGCTTATTACATATCTCAGTCACAAAGGTTAGTTGGTAGAAAATGCATTTACGGCATACATTTTAGGCTCGCCTATGTACCTGCACTAGTTTTGGTTTTGTACAATGAAGAATTTATTATTATTATTAATTTATAGACTTTGTAGTATAGAATTTATACAACTCACTCTTTTACCTAAATATTAATTTAACAAAAGTACCTATAGATAAGTAGGTACCTATAGGTAGGTAGGCAGGTAACCTGCATTTGCGTTCACAAGGATTATCCAACTACTCTCTCGGTCGACCTCTCGATCCGAGCTCCCAGTTCCCCCTTTCTTACAAAAGAAAAACCTCGACAGTGTCATTGTCGTATTCATGACAATACTATTCTCTGTTAAAATTCAAATACAACCTACATGTACCAGTTACATTACCTATTATTTTTATTACCTAGCATTTTTTATTTGTGAAAGACAATAATAATAATAATAAATTATTTATTGTACAAAACCAAACAAGTGCAGGTGCATAGGCGAGCTTAATGCCGTAAATGCATTTTCTACCAACTAACCTTTGTGACTGAGAACTGTAATAAGCAAGCTATGAGAATGAAAACAAGATAAATCTAGTTGAATAGAAAAAATTCGCGAAGAAAATGTATAGATATCTTTCTTTATTATCATGACCGCCTCCGTGGTCTAGTGGTAACAAACGTTGCCGTGAACTCGGGAGGACGTGGGTTCGATTCCCACCGGGGGCAAGTTGTACATTGTATAATTTGTCTCGGTCTGGGTGTTTATATGTATAATATGTATATATTTACAAAAAAAAAAAGTATGATATGTAGTTTATCAACCATCTAGTTTCCGTAACACAAGCCTCGTAGCTATAAACGGAAACTAGATGGCGCTGTGTGACCTGTCTAGAAATATTTAATTATTATTTATTTAATTAAAAAATCGTGTCGCGCGACTTTTTGTCGATGTAACCAAAAGTCTACCTTTACATCTAGCGTAAGAAGCTCATGAAAATAAAATATAGGCCAGTATTCTGGAACGTTCGTACTTCTCAATAATCGATTCAAATCGCTTATTTGGTTGTCGAGTTGCATGTTAAACATATTTATGTAACTCTTACATTTTATATTTCCTCCCATAAACGTTCGTAGCGACTGAGATTGAATAATAAAATAAATAATATTATTACATTTGTAATAATTTCATTTTATTTTGTTAGGGTAACTTACAGCTAATACAATTAGGAGTAAAGTATCATCACGACCGTTTTCCTTCCGGGGTATTTAATTATTTATAAATTCTTCATTGCACTTAAAAACTTAACGGTTGAATACAAGGGCGAACTTAATGCCTCTCGGCATTTTATACTAGCTAACCTTTGGGAGAGTGGTAGACGATTGCGGGTGCATTAGAAATAAAAACAAATACTTAAACATACATAACAATAATTTACGTACTAATACACAAATACCAATAAAAATATATAATAATAATATATACATTTAACTAAATTTATGTAAGAAATACATAACAAAACAAAGGAAAAATATGTATAATTTACACAACAAATAAAAAGAGACAGAAATAGATATCAGGGAGTCGGATTATTTTGTTTATTTAAGAAATGGGCAATGAGGAGATTTTTAAATATATTTATTGACGGCGCCCGTCTGATGGCCAGAGGAAGTTTGTTCCACTCACGAGCAGCGGAGACTGTAAAAGAATCTGAATATCTGCTGGAAGTGTGAGTTGATTGTTTTCAGTAGACCGAAGAGGATGATTGTGACTGTCTCCAAGAAACTGGAACCGAGTCTTAAGGTATAGGGGAGTTTTGGTAGGGGAGGTAGTCAGAATCTTTACTTTACGCCAATCATGACAAGTGGCAAGCTCGTCGATGTCTCTAGCGTAACAAACTCGGGAAAAATCACAAATAAATTAAATAATAATCCCGATCGGGAATCTAATTATCTATCCACGGACTTAATCGCTAGACCACGGAGGCAGTTCATATATTCTTTGAATAATTTTTAATAATAATATAACTTATGTCTAAATGACATTTCAGGTAATAATTTCAGTTCATCAGGTAGCTTGTTAAGCTATTGCATAGCTTTTATCGCGGACTTTGAGAGCGGCGACCGAATCAAGAAATCCCGTAACGGAAATAAACCTAACATCCCCCACTCCGACCGGCACAGCGGTGCGGCGTTGAAAGCCGTGCATCGTCCAACGTCGTTTCAGTTCGGCAGACTTCGGCACGGTGTTTGTGTGCGTGCGACTAGACGTATTCGTGTAGACTAGCTGCTAACTGATTCTATCTCTTATAGACACAATGCTAGGTGGGACAGCGTGCTTTTTGGCCGCGTCCACGAGTTATATAAAAAACTTGAATTAATACCAAAGAAAAAAAAAACTGCATAAATAAAATAAATAAATAATTATAATTGCATAAGTTGATAAAAAAATCTATGCAATAGCTTTACCGCGGCAGTCCCCGTTATATATATATATATATATATATATATATATATATATATATATATATATATATATATATATATATATTTAAATATAATTGGCTAAAAATATGTAAGCCACATCAAAAAGCTAAACCATGAATAATACTCGGCTTCTCATATCGTTTATGGAAGAAATAATCTTTCCTTTATAACTCCATTGCTACGGCGTAGTATCGTGACTACAGACCATAAATAGCGTAGCAAACCGTAGCGATTCGTAGACAACTAATAAATAAATGAAATATAAAACATTTCCCTATTCATACTCAAAATTTAAGTGACTTAATAACAGCTAATATATCGATATCAAATTAATTATTAATTTCGAAAAAAGTGTAATTTTTATTTCATGGCTTGTCCAAACTATAAATTTAGACACACAAAAACATTCATTTTTTTTGAAATGTTCACAAATGAATTGGATATAATGGCTTCATGGCTTCAGATAAAAAGACAAATTTCTAAGCATTCCATATATTCATATATTCACCGTGCGGGTGCCGGGTTCATCGCGTGTGGATAAGGGATGAGAAGAATGGTGTCTCGGGCTTGCGACCGACAATAGGCTGGTTTAAAAAGGCCTCCCCTTTTTTTTGCGCTATAATACGCTCACCATGCACAATTCTACTCCTTTTCCTACCCAACCAAATACTATATGATTCCGTTAATGCCGTAAATGTATTGACGGCAGACCTGCTTAGGCCTAATTATTTCAGTAAGTTGTGCAAAGATTTTGCTGGAACACCTCTCGCACCAACTTCCACTGTGTAAAGAACCCGTTCCTGATCATTTATTCTGTGAGATCATAACATTTATTCGACTTCATGTTGTGGTCTTTTGGTATATTTAATTCCCACGGAACGGTAAGTACAAGCTTGGTTTATGTATTTTGATGTAATTTAGTAACAAAATGTTTAATTGCTAAGTTAAGTAGGGAACGAGCCGTAAACAGAACAGTCTGCCAAATCCGTCACAAGCTGAATATTCTAATATGTGGCTGAAACACGTAGTAAAACTGGACAGGTGCGGTCTTTATATGTCGTATATTAACAATATAAATATTGTTTAATTACATGATTCGCTAAACTTAAATTTAAAAAAAAAATGATATGTCTGTCTGTAGGTATGTCTTGCCTTTACATCTAAACTTTTTTTTTATCATATACTTTATTGTTAGATTATCAAAAGGCATACATAATGCCTATAGGCACTTTTTTTTAATAAACCTTCAGCATTAAAAAAATAAGGATTGATTTTCATTTAGCTCCACAACTGCACTATTAATTGCACTAACGTCGGTATGTAAATTTAGCTGCAAGTCATTAGCGTATATATAATGGAAGCGCAGTGAGGTGGTGATAACATTAATAAATAAAGAAAATAGCAAAGGAGAAATCATTCCGCCCTGTGGGACACCCGTCACCACATTACACCAGTCAGACAAAACTTGGTCGATGCGAACGCACTGCCGTAGAACATTAACGTAATAATCAATCCAGAGTAATGTTTCCGATGACATAGCGAGACTAGACAATACATATGAGTAAATGAGGATCAACTGTGTTAAAAGCTACCGTCAAATCAATCAGTAAAAAGTACTATAACCTTGGTTTTGTACATGCCTCTTATGATATCTGTTTGCGTTGTGATGCTGTGCAGATGGGCAGGCAGGTCTCAAATAATAACGACTTCGTCTTCTTTTCATAAAATGTGTTTAATCAAGTAAAAACAATACATGCGTCTCGTTGCGCGATTTAAAAATGTCTTGTCTTAAAATTAACATTAAAAAATTAAGCGACACGTTGGGCCGACTGCCGCGCCCTCTCCTGGTTGAGCGCCATCTAGTTAATTTATCATAAAGTTGTGCAATTAGTGGGCAACTAGTCTGCAATTAATCGGTAATGATTCCCAATAATATCGCTAGATGGCATTGTCCTCAACAATATCTTTAGTTACTTTTAAAAAAGCTATTGAAATGATTTTGTTAATAAAATAAAAAAGAAGACGAATGCGACGAGTTTTTTAGCATTTAATGGATTCAGCTGGGTCTATCATTGGTGGGAGAGGAGAAGAATGGTGCCTCGGACTTGCGACTGACTATAGGTTGGTTTAAAAAGGATGCCTCCTCTATTCAATGTGCAACAAGACGATTACCATCCACCATTGTGCTTCTCTTCCTACTTAACCAAGTACTGAATGGTTCCGATAATGCCGTCTTGGAGCTCATTCCATAAATGTTTTGGTCCATTTCTTTCAGTAAGTGGAAAAGAACTTGGGGACTGTGTCTTATTATTATAAAAGTAGCAAGTACGTGAATATTTATCCGCATACTAAATTTGCATGCAAAAAGTTACTAACTGAATGGTTTTTGACATTGACATACGAACAAACCTGAAACATTGTTAATACCTATTATATAACATTCTACACCTATATTTTTATACACACACCTTTTCACCTACTTATACATACTAAGTATACCCTATAAACCTATATATTGTGTCTAAAATCTATTATTATTATTTTTATTAGATTCTAAAATTAAATAAAAAATGTTGTCCAAATTTGTATGGAAACTAACCTCTGTGGTCCAGAAGTATATTATACTTTCTATACAGGGGTTAGGGTTACAATAATTTGTTAATTGCCTGTAATATATTGTAGATCATATGCTGTTAACTCTTAAGATACTTTGATGTAACTAGTTATAAGGCAATTATTGTGATTATTTTTTTTTTTTTTTTAACATCCTTTTTATATACATAAATTACAAACTAAGAAATTATATAATTTATTTTTTATAATACATTGAGCTAGACAGGCTAACAGAAAGGTTAGTAAGTGCACTAGTTTCTGGACTAGATAATTTGGTCAAGGCACAGAAACCAGATTGATCAGGGCAGGTGTAGTTTCTTGATTCTAGCTATGCAACACTCGAATGTGGTTGTTATATCTTATTTGTGTATTTATTTATACTTGCTATGTATATTTGCTATTGATTATTTGCAGACTACTTACGGACTGATTTTTCAACGTACATGAATATTATTTATTTATCAAAAGCAACTATTCTGTTTTCCATTACGTTTTCATCAATCCTCTTTCTGAAAAAAACAATGCTTTAAAAGGCATTTTGTTGTAAAATGAATTTTCTTTTGTCGGTAGAAGAAAAGTTTTTAGAGATAGATTTAAGCGAATTGGCCGAGTAGTTGACCTCGTTCTCGTCTCGGATTCTATTTCAGCCGAGGTAATGCAGACTAATCTGTCTTCGGAAGGCTAGCCGTCCGTCGCCATAGCCGGACCACAAGCACAGATTTATTATTAACATCCATGACGAAAATATAGATAAATAAAAAAAATATTATACTAATATTATATTACATAATATAGTATCTGATTCCAGTTACTAACATTAATTCTCCCAGAGACTTTTTGCTAGGGATATTGACGCTAGAGAAATACGCATGTTTAAAAGCATGGTTTCTAACCAACTCGCAGTCAAAAAGCAAGATAATACTATACTTATAGTTTGGGTTTTTTACCACGTGGTTAATGTTAATTTATAAGAACTACTGTAATGTTAGAAGTATGTCTTTAAATAAATATAATATAATTGCACACACACCTTATTTCCTCTTCGAAACTGTGTGTTATTATCGTATACATTTCTTTATATATTTAAAATAACTAAAATGTAGTTGGCTATGTACTGGCTCACGTTTTTTTCTGACGTTTTGGGTTAACATCAGATAAATAATTATTTATTCATGTAAAGATTAATTAGTAAAAAATCGACAACTAATAGTATGTACTCGTAAGTAAAATTTAAATTACTTTCTTTTATATTTCTCAATAAGGAATATAACAGGAAATAGTTTTTTAAAATAGTACTAAAATTGGAAGTTATATATTATTTTGGGATTATAGCTTCATAGGCATTTTTTTTTTGTCGTAGGTCATCTGTTTTAGCCTGTGTATTTAGCAATAGTTAAAACAATGGTATCACCATCATGACGATCGGAACGTTTCAACGGTGGCCGATATTTTATTTCCAATAGACGACCTATCAGCTTTTTATTAATGTTATTTACGTGTGGAGTGAATTTACTCACAATGTAGGACAGAAAATACAATTTCTTGTAATTTTTGTTACTGTTCGCGACATGTGACTTAAAAATGACAAAGAAAATGTGATTTTTCGACTACGCGAGGTCTTAGGTCCGGATTAATAATCGTTGCTCCGTCAGTGCATAGCACGAGCTATTTACTTATAAATAAAAAAGATACACAATTATCAACTCACTAGGCAAAATTTTAAATCCCACACAAGCTTACCCTCCCTCTCCACCCTTCCCTTCCCCACTCCCTTCCCTATACATCCACACACACACAGACACACATACACAAACACACATCGCACCCACACTCACATACTAAATTTGTAACTTTAGTTATTCTATTTTTCTTCTAAAATGTATGTTCATTATTGGAAGACACTGTCTCCTGTTATACAGCTCAGCTCATGCAGGAGACAGGGTTTACCATAACGAATCAATATTTTTATTGTGCTAATAAACGATTTGTATTTCTCAAAATTCTTAAAGTGACATATTTTACTCTAAAAAACTGTCACTTTAAGAGTCCTGAGCATTGGCTCGTGCTAAGCACTGGCTTTGATTGGTGCAAATAACATCAGTTTTTATCACTATAGTATATAAGTATGAATTAAAATTAAATTTGCATAGGTTGATTGCTTAGTGTTGTTATTATAATACACAATAAAATATATTTTAAAACCAGACATAATTATATATATCTTTAATTTTATCAGTGTACAGTTCTTTACTGTTTTTTATTTATCACTACCTTCGTGGGCTAGCGGTTTAGTCCATGGATGTAGACTCGGAGGTACAGGATTCGATTCCTGGTCGAGACACAATAAAATTTATTAATTTATATAAATAAAATTTAATTATTATTTAAAGTATTTGTTACGCTACGAGTTTGGTACGCTAGAGACATCGATTAGATTTCTACTTGTCATGATTGGCCTGCAGTAAAGTTGTCTAAATGTGAATCCGCTTCTTTATAAATATTATAAAGGTCGGTTCAAACCCACCCGGCATGTACCAATGAGAAATACACTTTTCTTACGTACATTTGTCATAGATTTACAACACCACCATTTCTGTGCCTCGGAGAGCACGCTATGCCGTAGCCTACATAGCCGTCTGGCCAGCGTGGCGAGTGTAGGCTAAATTCTCCAGATATATGTTTTGGAAGGCCCATCTCCAGCAGTGGAGGTCTAGGACGCTGTATTCTAGGGGCTGTAATTAATGAATATACATACATTTGTCAAATTTTCCAAAAATACGCTGATCTTAATGATGTGCAGTCAGTGTACTTTTAATCATGAATATTTCGTTGGTAGAGATTTTAAGGGATTTCTGTTATATACATTTTGTACTTTAATATCATTAGGTAGATGTTGTTTCAAGCGGTTTTATTTTTATAATATCACTATGGCAAGCTTACAATATTAGTTCTAGAAAGTAAAAATTGACATTTTGTATCATTGCAAATGGCACACACTTCCAACGAGAACAACAAATAGGTAGTAGGCAGACGGTGGTAATATTCCCAGTCTGCCGAGGCGAGAAAGTATCCACCGTTCGTGCTGATAAACCGAGCAAGGTGTATCGAGACGTTTCGGGAAGCTAGATTTGCCGTAATGCCCAGTCAAGCCATAGTGTTAGCGACTGGTGTTAGTCATAAGTGTCTGATTCGCCTTGCGCGCTACTTACCATCCGGTGGGCGCAAGGTTACTTGTCGTGCTAGTAAAAATAAAATAAAACTTTAAATGATATACTCGCACATCATTTACAAAATTGTACCATATACCGTAATAAAGATTTTAAATTTATACTGGCTTAACAAACGTCTTAGGTAGTCGGCACCTGCACGTTAGGTATTAGTGTTTAATAATATACAGCGAGGTGTTGGTTGCATCGTAAGTTAACTTCCGCTGTTATATGACCCCTTAAACACTTTTATAGCATAATTTATACGCACCCTGGCTACAACTGAAATGATTTAGGTGCAACGCAAACTACGGGGACGAAATTGCAAGGAATTATTATTCCATCTTGGGTTAATTTTTTAATCGCTATTTGTGTACAAAAATATATGACAGGATCATCACAACCTTGCGGGGTAGTCCGAAACCACGATTTTGTTAGGAGCGAGCTCTCATTTAGCCAACTTTACTATATGCCCATCATGATAAGTGGCAAGCTCAACATACGTATCAGACTCGAGAAATGTCCCTTTTTTGTGTTTTCGACCAGGAATCGCTCCTCAGAGTTTATCTGAAGCCAGACCATGGAAGTAGTAAGATTTTATTCAAAATTTTAAAACGTTTTCTTTATTTTATATACTGTCATGGGTCCCATATGTCGAGCCTAAAGGGCCTAGTGTGGGACCACCAACATTACCTGTAACGTTAATTTCTTTGGCTTAATAAACTTTTGTTTATTTATTATTATTATTATTATTATTATATATTTCGAAATAAAAAATAATATGATGGGGCAGTCCAAACCGTCTTTAAAGATTTTATTGATTCTCGCTCCCACATTTTTTTCAGCAATGGAATCAACTACCTATAAAATAGCAAAAGCGCATAGATAATAATAGTACATACGTACTTCATTACAGCCCCTAGAACACAGCGTTCTAGACATCCACTGCTGGAGATGGGCCTTCCAGAACTGGAGAATTTGGCCTACACTCGCCACGCTGGCCAGACGGCTTGGCGAGAATATGATGTCAATTATTTATGACAATTTATTAACGATTCCAAAAGTTGGCATTAGTGGAACCGGGACCGACGGTTTAACGTGCTCTCCGAGGCACGGGAACGGTGGTGTTGTAAATCTATGAGAAATGTACGTAAGAAAAGTGTACTTCACATTGGTACATGCCGGGTGGGTTTGAACCGACCTTTGTAGGATTTAAGGTACGCGTTCTTACAAGCGATTAAATATATAATTTAATATTTTTTTCGTTTTACTTTTTCCGTATAAAACATCAATTTCAGATGTAAGGACCTAATAGTACATAATAAATACATAATAATATGTTATAAGTATTTTTGACACAAAAGATGAGGGTAGAATCCCTTTAATAATAAATGTCGTAGGTAAAAATTATTTTGGTCTGTTACCAAGAAGCGTTGAACAGTGCGCGGCATGCGTGGACAATTTTATTTCGTCACTCACATCGCATACAGGCATAACTTTCACCATAATCTTGTTTGAAGCGGTGTTATTTTATATAATTAACACCATGACAAGCTTACAATATTAGTTCTCCTTGAAATTAATTATTGACTTTTGACATCATTGCAAATGGCACATTCTTTCAACGAGAACAACAAATATGTGGTAGGTGGATTGATGGTGGTAATTTGCCCTTTCTGACGGGGCGGGGAGGTATCCAATGTTCGTGCCGATAAACCCAGTAAAGTGTATCCATACGTTTCGGAATCAGGCTCGAATTGCCCTCATGCCCAGTCCAGTCGGCATACTGTTATTGACTGACGTCAGTCATGAGTGTCTGATTCCAACTACCATCAGGTGGGCTCATGTCGTGCAAGTATAGAAAAAAAAACGTCTATCTTGCATGGGATTGTCGGTTTGGTAAGGATGGCTTGCAGTGGAGAGCCTTGGGGAAGTCCCTGGAGAGATACAGGCTGAAGAAAAAACTCATTATTGTCTAAAAGTTGATACGCTTCTATGTCACTTGAGCGACGAATTGTTGTTTCATTGAAACCGAGCCGCATTTTTCTTTTTATGACAATTTGTACATTTTATGGGGAGCAAGGCTTTATTGCCTCGAGGTTATTAATTTTAAAAATAATAAATTGCTCGAGAATAACTTAAGAAAGAAAAATATTTGACTTCTTAAGGAATTAAATTTGAGGGTCGTTCAGGGCATTCGCTACTATGTCCTAAAAATAAAATATCGTAATTTTATTTATAGTTATATAATAGTTTAATTGTTTATGATTTTTTTATGAGTCAATTAGTATTGCTACAGTTTTAGTATGGCTTTTGTATAATTATTAATATGAAAAAGCTGTTTAATTATATTAAAACAATGCTAGATTATACAATTTACAAACAAACTAATCTAGCAGTTAAGTCCGTGGATTTCGACCCGAAGCCACCAAGATTGATTCCTATTTATTTATTCTCAAGTTTGGTACGATAGACACATCGACGAGCTTGCCACTTGTCATGATTGGCCAATAGCAAAGTTGGCTAAATGTGAATCCGCTTATTTCTAAGCGTGGTTTCTGACCACCCCGAAAGGGAACCGGTCGTGATGATACTTAACTTTTTTTTATGTTTGTTTTATAAACCTACCATAATTGATACAATGTCCCGAAGGTTGATGGTAAGAGAATGCCAATCGGCATTACATACGCCTTTTGTTATCAAAACAATAAAGTTTACAAATAAAAATAAAATAAAATAACCTAGCTGATTGGATGATGAACAAGGGTCAGCTAGCACCGAATTAAAGGCACCCGTATTATATAGATTCAATTTTAGATGTTGTATCAGGTATTGCCTTTCGCCCTGGCTCCTGGCACAATCCCTTAAGATGTGTTCTACATACTTCACCACAAACTACCTCCATAATTTTGTTCTTTCTTCTCTATTCCGCAACCGAAGACGATCAGGCCAAAATATGGACCCCCTACGCCACTATCCTTACGCGTACATACGTATACATTAGGAGAGACTAAAATCTGTCGCCGATAAAGATATGGAATGCTCTCTGAAATGAGTGAATAAGTATGTTGATGGGCAGGCATAATGGTAGGAGCTGATGTCTATCGTCAGTGGCTTGCGTTAGTTGGACATCCCGTACCTACCTCTTGTTACATGTCTAATCACTATTTTAAAAAAATGAGGAGAAGGAGGCCCTAGATCTATAGGTCAATTAGGAGTGCTCCTGAACGAGAGCTAAAGCAGCTGAACCTAATACCTCTAGGCCATATGGCCGCTGCTATTCTAATACGCAATAAATTACCAACGGGTAACCTGACTAGAAACGCCTTTGTTAAAATGAGCCACCTTCTCTGCAATCGCAATCTTAAACTTCCTACAAGATGCCGACTCGTCCGATGCTACATATTTTCCATTCTCCTGTATGGTGTCGAATCATGGACCCTGACAAACACAATGTCGAAAAAGTTAGAAGCTTTTGAAATGTGGATATACAGGAGAATGTTGACATGGAAGGACAGAGTAAGAAACGAAACTGTCTTGCAGAGAATGAACAAAGGCGTTGAACTATTGAAAATGGTAAAGCGAAGGAAGTTGGAGTATTTGGGACACATCATGCGCAATAAAAAGTATAGCTTGCTGCAGCTCGTCATGCAAGGCAAGATACAAGGCTCCAGAAGACCGGGGAGAAGACGCACTTCCTGGCTCAAGAACCTCAGGGAGTGGTTCGGGATGAGCACCAGATCCTTGTTCCGGACAGCGGCCAACAAAATCAAAATCGCCTTAATGATAGCCGACCTCCGATAGGAGATGGCACCGTAAGAAGAAGAAGAACCTGACGAATAATACGGGCAAACCCAAACCTCTACGCAGGCATATTCACAATTCGGGCCTAAACTGACTGATCCATACGAATTACGCGTTTCCTATGACACAAAAGTTTGGATTAGTTTGCTGCAAAATACAACAATCTAATTGTAAGTTGGATTCCTTAAAAAACAAGTAAGTGAGTAAAGGAAAGTAAAAAAATCTTTATTGCACAACAAATATTTAAAATAAAATATAGTACATTCTTCTTAGTCGCTACACTCTTGGCAGAGTGGTCGTGGTCGTCACTTGAGAGTCAGTGGCACGCTTAATAAGCCGTCGCCACTCGTCTCGAACTGCAGCCTTCCTAAAGCACTCATGTAGGGGGTGATCCATTGCTGCTTTAACCTGGTCAGTCCATCTCATCGGAGACCTACCACGCATCCTCTTGCCATCGACTTTTCCCTGAACTACAAGGCGCTCAATGGATGTATCTCCACGCCGCGACACGTGTCCAAAGAAATTGAGAATGCGTGAATGTACGATTGAGGAAAGGCGCTGTCCTATCTCGAGTTCCTCCAGGATGGATTTGTTGGTTCGGAACTCCGTCCACAATATGCCTAACATTCTCCGCCAACACCACATTTCTAGAGCATTAATCCGTTTAATTTCAGTTTCGCGCAGGGTCCACGTCTCTGCAGTATACAGGAAAATGGGGAACACATGTAAGTAAATAGGCGAGCTTAATACCTTAAAGGTATTCTCTAACAGCTAACCTTTGGGAGAACGACAAAAGATATTGTGGGATGCAGAGTTTAAAAGAAAAATGTATAATAACTAATAATAGCAATAAATATACAATATACAATACTTACATAAATAATAATTCATGTTAAGTTTAGAAATTACGAGGGGCGTTCAAAATATTCTCGGTATGTGGATAAAAACAAACAAGTACGAAAAGTTTGATATTTTTATTTTTCAATATACTCCCCCCCTATGTTCATACACTTATAAGATCGATCAATTATTTTTTTTAATCCCTCATAAAAATATTTTTTATCTTTGGTGTAAAAATGCTCCTCCACGGCCGTCTTCAACGCTTCATCGTCAGAAAATTTATTTCCACGCAGATCCTTTTTAAGATTGGGAAACAAAAAGAAGTCGCTTGGGGCTAAGTCCGGACTATAGGGTGGATGAGTAACAGTTTCAAACCCACATTCAACAATAGCTGCCTTGGCAATATGAGCAGTATGGACAGGGGCGTTGTCATGCAGAAGCAGAACACCTTTGGTTAACTTTCCTCGCCTCTTTTCTTTGATCGCATCTCTTAATTGACGTATAACGTTAGCGTAGTACTGCCCTGTGATATTTACACCTTTTTCTTTATAATCGATAAGCAAAACTCCTTCACAATCCCAAAATATTGTGGCCATGACCTTGCCAGCTGACGGGATTACCTTGAACTTCTTGGGATGAGCTGAACCCTTAATGTGCCACTGCATGGACTCCTGTTTGCTCTCTGGGTCATAATGATGAACCCAGGTTTCATCTCCAGTAACTATTTTTTGCAGCACCTCGTCGGGATTTTCACCACACAGGTCGATAAAATCTGAACAGCAAGCCACACGCATATCCTTTTGAAGAAGCGTCAGCATTCGCGGAACCCATCTTGCACTTACTTTTGACATATTAAGATGGTCATGTATAATGTCATGTACGGTACCAATAGAGAGATTGGTTACTTGAGCTATAGATTTTACCTTCACTCGGCCGTCTTCCAATATAAGTTTTTCCACTTTATCAATATTTTCTTGTGAGGTAGCCACTACAGGCCGGCCAGGTCTAGGGTCATCTTCAATACTCTCCCTTCCACGCTTAAATTCGCTTGACCATTTTTGAATAGTAGATAAAGAAGGAGCAGACTCACGGTAAACACAATCCATTTCCTCTTTTATGGTTTTTTGATTTTTACCCTGTTTTGTCAAGAATTTTATGACGGATCGGTGCTCTAATTTCGTTAAAATTGTTAATTCGCTCATGGTGTTCATGTTTGTTCGGCAATTGCAGAAAAACAAAAGAACATCTCGGTTCCAATTTTACTTTTTTTTAATGTCAATGGATGAATCTTAGCGGCCAGTAACAAATATATATATAAAAGAGGTTGTAACGTATCAATACCGAGAATATTTTGAACGCCCCTCGTATATCTCATTTTGCTTTTTAAGAAAGTAATAAGTTAGTAGATGCCTAAATATGTTCAACGACGGTGCCAGTCTAATTGACAATGGAAGTTTGTTCCATTCACGAGCTGCAGAAACAGTGAGAGATTCTAAATATCTGCAAGTTGATTGTTGTGCAAAGAACGAAGAGAACGTGCGTGGGAGTCGCGAAGAAATTGGAAACGATTACGCAGGTAATGGGGTGTTTTCGCATTGTTTAAAATACCATAAAGAAAGGAGAGGATGTGTACAGATCTACGAAAACGGATATTCAGCCACTTTAGTTGAATACGAAAATGTGAGACATTGTAACATGGCAGTTTATATTTGTCATAAGAGAAACGCATTAATGCGTTATGCGATGAACTCGGAGAAACAGAACGCTCAGGGACGGTACGCAATGTGTCAAAATCAGCCGTTCCTCATTAATTTTGAAACTTTTTCTGCGAAACTTCTATTTGTGGGTGCTCCGAAATAAACTATTAAATATAACTTCGTTCAAGCACACATTAAAATCACCAAGCGACCGTAATCCCCTAATTGGGTAAGTGCTAACAATTAGTTTTAGATTGTAGAATGGCTAAATGTCTGGTGTGATATATTGTGTCTTTGTGTGTTTTATGTCTAGTGCTGTCGGCGGTTGGTATGCATATCCACATATTCCACGATCACCAAACGACACCTCACATACCCATTATCATGCCACTAATCATTAGTCATCTCATTAATTGTTAATTGTCATTTCACTTAGGTCATTTTTCATAATTGTGATCACCTTCTCTGATTGCTGCAAAGCACTGCACACTACTGCTAGATGTAGATAATACTATCTAGATGCAAGGTTCATTAGCAGTCAGAAGATGTGATCTCCATAGTTAGACGCTGCGAATGTTAATTCCAGGGAACCAGTTTTGGGTTAGAAGATCCGCGGGCTTCCATAGACTCATCTCGTTCGTCGCCCAACTCCCCACCAGCCGAGCGTCACTTCTTCACGCCCGGCTGCTACACGAGATAAGGATTAGCTAGATTACCTACACTCTTAAAGGTGCGGAAGTGTTCTCAACTGAATATACAATAAATCTACGACCCGTTATTTGTTGTTTTATTTGTCGAGCCCCGGTCCTTAACCGGGGAGTTCGCGACATTGGCGCCCAACGTCGACGTTGATCATACTTACGCAGGCCAAATGAAACGAAAAACAATGCAACAAAGATAAGAAAACTATAAATCATCAGTAAAATACTTTGCTATAACACCCGTCGACATTGTAAGCGGCAATTAAAGCATTTCCACACAGAAACTAGGCCACCTCATTAATACCGGAGCTTTTTTCAACGAGACCTAGATTTAACATGTCTAAAAAATATTGAATTTATTTCTGCATTTGTTAAAGACGTTGCCGTATTTTCAGTAGGAAATAATTTGCATTTCATACATTCGTATTTTCATAATGTATTTTCCTTATTATTAAACTAGCTTTTAGCACTGCTTTGCCTGCGTAACTGCCTCCGTGGTCTAGCGGTTAAGTCCGTGGATTTAGACTCGGAGGTACCGGGTTAGATTCCTGGTCAGGACACAATTTTTTTTATTTTATTATTTTTTATATAAATATTTCCAGACAGGTCACACAGCGCCATCTAGTTTCCGTGGTAAGCTACGAGGCTTGTGTTACGGAAACTAGATGGTTGATAAACTACATATTATACTTTTTTCTTTTTTTTGAAAATATATACATATTATACATATAAACACCCAGACCGAGACAAATTATACAATGTACAACTTGCCCCCGATGGGAATCGAACCCACGACCTCCCGAGTTCACGGCAACGTTTGTTACCGCTAGACCACGGAGGCGGTCATTTATGATTAAATACTTTTAATTAATATTGAATTTATTTGTGATATTTCTCGAGTTTGGTACGCTGGAGACATCGACGAGCTTGCCACTTGTCATGATTGGCGTATAGTAAAGTTGGCTAAATGTGAATCCGCATATTTATAAGCGTGGTTTCTGACCACCCCGAAAGGGAAACGGTCGTGATGGTACTGTACTGTTTGCCTGCGTATAGATAGTATGGCGGTACCAAAACCAGTCCAGATATAGACGTAAAGACAACACAAACATATAGACGACAGAATAACAACGTTTCTTTTAGCATTAATAATAATAAAATAAATGAATAAAAAAAATATTGACACTATTTAACAAATATGTTTTTTACACTTTAAATTTAGATTGGGTGTCCTGACCCCTGTCGAGATATTTCTGAATAACAGGAGTCAGTTCACTCCCAGGTGACATAAAAATAAGCTTATACAATTTATTCAAACATTATAATAATAATAATAAAAACAAATAAATAATAATAATAAAAAAATAAGAGTACTTACTATAGAGCTGTTGGTTGGTATTTTAGTAATTTCGTGTAACCTCTCTGTGTGTTATGTGAATGTGTGTGAGAGGGTATGTAAGTAATAATAAATAAAAAGAATAAATATAAATAATATTAGTATTCATTTTTTTTGTTTAATTAAATAAAAATAAATTTATTAAGACTGCCTCCGTGGTCTAGCGGTTAAGGCTGTAGATTTAGATGCGGAGGAGCTGGGTTCGATTCCTGGTCAAGAACAGAACAAAAATAAATAGTAACATTTCTCCAGTCTAGTATGCTAGAGGCATCGACGAGCTATTTGTCATGTAGGGCCTTAAAGTTGGTTAAATGTGAACTCGCTCCTTGCCAAAGCGTGGTTTCTGACCACCCCGCAAGGGATACAGTCGTAATGACATTTTATGAAAAACCCAAAAAGGTAATGATCGTGACAAATGGCGATCAATATTCTCTGTTTACCCCGCAAGGAAAGAAAGGAAAGAAGATATGTATGTATGAATATGTATAGACTATTGCTACGTCAACCAGTAACTGTACTATGTAAGCCCCACTCATTCTTACAAAGGCACTAGTGATTTTAACATGCATTGGTAATTCCATTAAGTGCTAAGAAAATTTTCTTCTTCAATATATTGGCGTCGACTTTGACAGCAAAGGGGCTTATTAGAGCTACATTGTTAATATCAATTTGTTAACTATTACTAATGGATATGTGGCTAAATAGACATTGTGGGCATTTTGTATTTTAGCAATGGTAGCATAGCGTGCCACGCGGGGCCTGTCACGAGCCGCATATAGTTCACGTATTCAATAGCACGCAACTGATGAGTTTTTTAAACTAGGGCTGCCAATTCACTATGCATTTTGTGAACTTTCTAAATCAAATCAAACCATTCCAAATCAACCAAAACATATCTAAAGTAACTTATAAAAATAAAATAAAGCAAAAACTGCTGTCAAAGTTGTAATTTAATTTATTAATCTACGAAAGATTTTAAAGTGTGAAAATGTGTGTGAAGTGGCGGCAGACGGCTACATGTCGCACCTGTATTATTTAAATGAATATTAATATTTTTAGTAGAAGTAGTAGAAGAGTTTTCTTTCTTTTATATTTTTTATTTTTTTTATATAAGTATTTACAAGTTTATAGGTGTGATTTGTGGCTGACTGTAAGCCATGTATGCGCTCCGCGTCCCCGCGCGCCCTCACCTCGCCTCCTGCCTGCAGTCGTTCGTTTATTGCATATTGAGTTTTAGTTTCAAAATTTAAAATAATCTTCGGAAGAAATGAGTGTTAATCCTAAGAAAGAGAAATGAATGGTACCTGTAGGTAGGTCGCGCGGGGGGAGAGTGGTTCGCGCCCGCGCATCTTTTTTATGTACTATAAATATTTATTATTAAGCTTCGAGAGTAATTGTCTCCGCCAACAAACTGTGGTTACAGTTTGGCGGGCTATTTAATAAGTTATATGTATTGGAAAGTAAATAAATGATTGAATTTTTTTTTTTTTTTTTTAATTTATTTCCTTAGGTTAGTACACAACATTTGGATATTGTCAATACATATATTTTTATACAATACAAGAGAATATATATTTATAAAAAATATACTATCAGCAGCCATGGCTGGACCGAATCTAACAGCAATACAATTATAATAAATAAAACATTGTTGCCATAAGCGAGGATTTTGTACTTATTTATAACTAGATACTTAAAAACTAATTCGTGGCTGTAAAAAGGCCGTGTCAGCTTATAATCTAATAACATTCATGTCCTTAAATATAAATTCGTGGCTGTAAAATGGTAAAATAGCTGCTTGTAATTTAGTAATAACAATATTTATGTCGATAAATATAGATCGGACTGTAAAATGGCTGTGTCAGCTTACAGTCTACTAATAATAATATTTATGTCCATAAATAAAAAAATGTGGCTGTAAAAGGGCCGTGTCCAACTTAAGATCTAAATATTACTAATATATGATATATAAATATTTTCCCATGCTGTTAATAAATTTACTTCTTAATTCTGCAATTAAAGTGGCTGAATATCAGCTTCCGCGGATTTGCACATTTCTTTGACTTCTTTTTACAATCCCTAATCTTCTTCATACCTTAAAACTCGTTTTCAGTTCCTTGAACATACATACATACAGATCCCTTGCGGGGTAGGCAGAGACAATTAAGCGCCACTTGACACGATCACGACATACATCAACCTCTTTATACATGCCTTTTTGTTAAGAAGGCTTTTTGATGCATCTTCAGCCAGTGTTTTATTTATTTGATCGTGGTATGTGAGTCTCGGTCTGCCAGGGCCTCTTTTACTCACAACTTTCGCATTTTATAAGTACACCTGGGTCGTCAATCTTTCATCGTCATCCTTTCAACATGCCCGAAGCATCGTAGCATGCCTTTTCTTATTTTTGTCCATATGCTTTCTTTATATATCATTATTACTATTTACCGCGTTCACTCTTCTTTCCACATCCCTGTCATACTTCCCGTACGCATGAAAACACTGCCCAGATATATAATTTCATTTACTTATTCTAGAGTTTCATCATCATTCTTTGTCGTCTCGATTGTCATCCGCCTTCTCTCAAACACTAGTACCTTGGTTTTTCTCGCATTTAAACGGAGTCCTTTTGCTGCACATCCCTCTTTCAGATCCTTGAAGACAGTCATAATCTTCTTCTTCGCTCTGCTAGTAACAATCACCCCATTCTTCCAGAAGATAATTTTACAGTTTTCTCTGCTCGAGAGTGAAACAAACTTCCTCTGGTTATCAAACATCACTTTTGTGTAATAAAGCGTTTGACTCTATTTCGTTAGGCAACCCATCACAATTGCTTTTGTTAGAATTTTTTATTATGTAAAAAGTGGATTTCAATCAGATAACGGATCAGTGAAGGTCGCTCATCTACGTATCTTGTCATGGTACAAGTATGTATCTTTTTTAACTGCACAGCTAAAATACTGATCATTTATTTTAGAAGATATTCGTCCTTATGTATCAATGTAATAAACAGAACATAAATTGTATCCAATCAAATCTCAAGGTTAGACGTTGCCTAGAGCAATGTCTTTGTATTAACACATCTGGCTACACATGCACTGTATTCCATCAAAATAAGGCTCAATTTAAAAACAAATCTGTATAGCATGATTTGACCGAGCTCACATTAATCTCTAGGTTTTGCACGATAAATATTATTGTTGTCATTTATTTATGACTGTTATTGTTATTGGCTAGATTAGTTATATTGATACTAAATTATAATTGTGTTTTTTTTTTTTTTTAACGGTGAACAACGCGGGTCGCATGCCCGACTCACCGTGAGGCCTCCTAAGGAGACCCCAAGGCGCCTACGGACTAAAACCCTATAAACCGTCTCTCTTTCACTGTTGGCCCTGCGTGCCTTAACAGCTAAGTCTGAGCCGTGGCTACGGAGTGAACGCACTCGTTCGCCGCGTAGTTATAAATCTGAATAAAGCATTGTATGTGTGTAACATCTGTTTGTCCGCTTTTTACGCCTATTTTACTATTGAATTCTATTCGAAGTAATATACAAATAGTATAAAATATATAAGGTATAAAGAATTACAATATAAAAGCTACCTAAATAATAAAATTAAAAATAAACTAAACTATAAATAAAAAATGTCCTCTAGAGATGTCCCATCCGAGATAGTCCCAAGGAGACTGGCAACATTTCCCCTCTGTATAGCGAGGCTAATACGTTGGCAGAAATAATTGCCAGCCTTCCTGTCTCCAGACCTTTCTGTCAGCCGCTTTAACAACTCCTTGGCCAAGCGCCTCGCTGACGGTCCATATATCACCATGGCAAGCTATATTAGTTCACGTTGAAAGTAAAAAATGGCAATTGGTAGGGGAACGTGGTTTTGTAAATCTATGACAAATGTACGTAAGAAAAGTGTATTTCTCATTGGTACAGCCTCGAGCTCAAACCGACTTTTTTGAGGATTTTTTGTGCAAACGTTCTTACAAACGCTAACCACCATCGCACAACTAACAATTTGGCATATTGTCAGTGAAACAACAAAATCAATTTAAAACATGACTATAACGGACAATGCACAGTAATAGACAAATTTATACTGAGACGATTGTCCTGTCCTACCTTTAATTCTCATTGTGTTAAGCTTCTTGCCCCGTTTTGTTATACTCGTATATTTAATTTATCTTGTCCTATGTAAATGTTACAATAAAATAATATAATTTTATAGCAATAATCAATTTTATCAGTAACAACCCTGAACTAAACTAGAACAGTCGTTTTGTTAAATAAAGATGTTTTGAATTAATTATTGTCTATTATTTCTGAAGGTGAATAGAATTAGGTAATAATAATAATAATAATGTTGTATTTGGAAATTAATAGGTATTTTTGGAGTGGTGGTGGCTCGGTTGTAACGCTCTCATAAAAATTACAAAAAGGTCGGTTATTACCCCGGCATGTACCAATGAGAAATACACTTTTCTTACGTACATTTTTCGTAGATTTACAACACTACCGTTCCCGTGCCTTGGAGAGCACGTAAAGCCTTCCACTAACATTAACTTGAGATTTTTAAGAATTGGATTCACGTTTAGCCAACTTTACTATAGGCCCATCATGACAAGTGGCAAGCTCGTCGATGTCTGTATGTACCAATGAGAAATATTTTTTTTACGTAGGTACATTTGTCATAGATTTACCACACCATCGTAACCGTGCCTCGGAGAGCACGTAAAGCCGTCGGTCCCAGTTCCACTAATACCAACTTATGGAATCGTTAATAAGTTGTTTGACATTAGATCCTCGCCAACCCGCCTGGCCAGCGTGGCGAGTGTAGGTCAAATTCTCCAGATATATGTTCTGGAAGGCCCATATTCTATGTTCTAGGGGCTGTAATTAATGAATGCACGAATTGTGTCCCGACCAGGAATCGAAGTAAATTACTTATTTTTTGTTAATGTTTTGTTAAATTTAATAAATAAACTGTAACTGTCTCCGTGGTCTAGCGGTTAAGTCCGTGGATATAGACTCGGAGGTACCGGGTTCGATTCCTGGTCGGGACACAAAAATATTTATTAATGTAAATAAATACATTTAATTAATATTTAATTTATTTGTGATATTTCTTGAGTTTGGTACGCTGGAGACATCGACGAGCTTGCCACTTGTCATGATTGGCCTATAGTAAAGTTGGCTAAATGTGAATCCGCTTATTTATAAGCGTGGTTTCTGACCACCCCGAAAGGGAAACGGTCGTGATGATAATACTTAATAAATAAATTATGTTAAAAAAAAGCGTTGTAAAGTCATTATTTTTATAATTTAAATGAAATTCCATTATTTTACTTTTTTATTTCTTACTGCCTCTGTAGTCAAGCGGTTAAGTTTGAGGATTTAAGACTCGGAGGTACATTAAAAACTATTTTTTTTAAATAAAATAAAATAAAATAATAAATTCGTTGTAGAACCTATAATAATTATACTATGTTCACATTTAGTTTAATAATAATAGTTTAAGGTCACATTCATACCCTAAAGTTTAAACTCGCTCATGCCTACACCATCCATGCCACGATCATCAAAATTTAATTTCAGTGCAAACTTTAATCTGTGGCCTATAATCTAGGATTAGCTAACCGTAGTTAACTGATAACTTTGTTATGGAGCCAACCAATGCGTTTTGACAAAGACATAAATCGAGCTAACGAATTAATAATAAAACAACGATGCGTGGCATCTACGATCAAGGATTCAACTAGATTAGTTTATCAACCATCTAGTTTCCGTAACACAAGCCTCGTAGCTAACCACGGAAATTAGATGGCGTTGTGTGACCTGTCTGGAAATATTTATTTATTAATATTTACAAAATTACTGCGAGAAACTGGCAAGCAGCCATTTCATTTCATTTCGTTTCGTTTCGTTTCGTTTCGTTTCGTTTCGTTACGTTTCGATTCGTTTCGTTTCGATTCGTTTCGATTCGTTTCGTTTCGTTTCGTTTCATTCATGATTCCGTTAATGCCGTCTTGGAAGCTCGTTCCATAAATGTATTGACGGCAGACCTGCTTAGGCCCAATTCTTCCAGTAAGTGATGCAAAGATTTTGCTGGAACTCCTCTCGCACCAACAATGTATGACAATAAAATACGAAAATCATAGAACGTATGTATGTACTTTTATTTGTATGTATTTGTGTATGTATTAGTATGTAAATAGTATTTATTCACTAGTATATATTGAATTCCAATATTTTTATTAGTTTTGATAGCACCTGCCTTGTCGAGTTGTAACTGCTTTAGTTGTCCCAAAGGTTTGACCAGTATAGAATATCTAGCGGCATTAGGTCCGCCTTTGTACTTTGTGCAATAAAGTTAATAATAAATAATAAATAAATAAATAGTAGCTAAAAACAACATAATCAAAACATAAAATGTTGGCTTAATATGAATCCGCTTCTTTTTTCTAACAAAGAGATACCGTCGAGATTATACTGATATTATTATTTATAATAGCATGATCAAAACTTTTGTGTAATAACACAATAGTGGAATGAAATCTCAAAATACATTACATACAATACACGCATGGAATTGCGATTGCAAAATTTAATATTATTTACCAACAAATATCTATTTCAATGTTCTTTGAAAATAGTATCACGTAATGTAATATTAATTCCGGTTCGTTACCTTCAATTATTTCATTAATATTTAAGTAAATTAACCTTGTTTGCCCTATTTGTATGCCATTTGCTAATGAACACTGGTATAACTATTCAATGTGTCTTTAGGGCTGTCATTACAATATTTATGTTTGAGGTAATAATAATGATCATTTATTTCCAAGTAAAATCACCAATTAATTTATAAATAAAAAATCCGTCTCCGTAAAAAAAAAACTGAAAAGTCATAAATAAAAAAAAACAAAGCATTCCCAAGGGTTCCGTCGCCAAAAAGTCCCACAAAGGAACAAACATACATAGTCTGATTAACACATAAACAATCTTTTTTTTTTTTTTTTATAAGGGTCAACAAACAGAATTGCACAGATTTTAAATTTAGCAATAATAAGATACATTAGATCATGCAATACCCACTACGTTAACCACATATTAATAATTGCATAAACTTTACAGTTAATAATAATAAATAAATGTTGATAAATGAAAGGAAAAAAAAAACCAAACATAAAACTAAATTAAACAAGTAAAAACAAAGGAGAAAAACATAATATAAATTTTAAAAAAAATCAATAACTTAAAAACTATTCCTTTAAAACCTTCAAGACACTTGTTCTGAAGGCCCCAGCAGTGGAGGCGATGATGTCAATGAGATTAAACTTTTTATTGTAAGTGTCAACCAGTCTAAAATAAAAAAAAAGCTTTGCGCTGTGGGATAAAAAAGGGTCGACAAATCTAATTAATTTCTAATACCTTAAAAATTTATGACATAGCAACAGAATCAGATTTTGAGAGTATAGGATCAAATTAGACAATTATTTATTTTTTACATAATTATTTTTTAATGAAATTTACGTTTAGCCTACTGTTACTGTGTTTTATATGATCAATTGAAATAATCAAAATTAATTTCGTGTCGCCGTTGCCACAGGCAAAGCCAGGTAAAACAGCTAGTTAAACATAAAATCTAAATCAAAACTTACCAACTTTTATTTCGCTTTTAGCATTGCAGTAGCAATACATTGAGGATTTATCTTATTTTTTCGTAAAAATAATGTAGTGTCAATAATTAGTCGGATGTCAACAATTGGGTATTTTACCCTAATAATAATTTTGTTCTATCAAAATACAAAATAATGCGTGTTGTGCGGTTTATAGGATGACATTTGCCACGCCTTATTTTTTATTAGCCCACGCTTTTGTAGTCTATGGCACGTGCTCTTCTTTTATAGCCATCGTATTTTATCTGTGACCTTTTATTCCTATACATGTCACTAATATACCTACTATTAATAGCGTAGCCAAAAAAGTTTGTAGAACCATCGATATTTACAGACACATTAAATATATAGACAGGGCAAGAAACCAAACCGTTAATAATTAAAGCTAGACTACTACAAAATAAATTAGTATTCATTCGCTTCTTGTAACCAACGCATGTATAGTATAGTAACAGTATCCTGGACATGATTGCATCTCGCTATTACTGCCCGACCCAAGATCAAGAGTTCTTCTTCAACAATAGGAACTGAAGTTTATTTTCGTAATTAAAATACACAGAACATTCTAAAAGTTGTCAATAAGAAATAGTTCTGCTAATCGATCATAGATGGCGCTATTACAGATGTACATAATTAACACCCTGCGGGGGAAAATGGTGGAATATCCCCTACCCAGGTCCATTCATCACCCGGGCCTGGACAACCCCGATTGTTTGTTAAGCCTTAAAAACACTAATCATAAGGTTAACATTGGCTCCAATTACTGCTCACTCCATCAGACAAAAAAATACCTCTAGTCGACCATAGATGGCGCTATTACATTTGCACACAATTATAATCTTAAAACACTAGCCTTAAGGTTGACATTAGCTTCATAAAATGCACAGTAGACATTTTTTTTTCAGTTTTGCTAGTTACGTGATAAAATATGTAAGTAACAATAATTTTGTATAAAAATGTGTGCGTAAAATGCCCGCTCTATCTTGTATTTGACCTCATTTGCTATTTATTGCTCAAAATCACTCTTTTAGTCTCTTTTCATGACCATTAATTTTGTGATATCGTAATAAATATAATAATAATAATAATATATTCAATTTAACAGATAATTACAATCCATTTTTGTTAGTATACCTATCACTATGTTAGTAACAATGGCTTACATTAAAGTTAGTAAACTAAAATTTTATGTTAGTACCTTATTAATACTTATTTGTACACGTGTCAATTTGTGTGAATCTTAATAAAGTGATACTGTATTGGACAGTCCACTTTATCCGATATGACCTTAAGCATATTGTTGGTGCTGCCTCTAGTTCTATTGACTAGAGATGCAGTGCGTTTACGCATGATAGCAGAAAAACTATCAACACGATTCTCTGCAAACATTCCGGACGCACTGCAATAACGTGGCAGCCCCAACAATACCCTGAAACCATTATTATACTGGACTCGTAGAGCGCTGTATGCTCGCTGCGTATAGTTGACCCACAGACTGCAGGTGTAGAAGGATTGGCAATATGCCCTAAATAATGTTAACTTAACCTGTTTTGTGCAGCGAGCGAATCTGCGGGCCAGCATGTTGCAGCGAACAGACAACGCCCTACGCTCTCTCTCTATGTCCATATCATCCGAAAGGTCTTTGACCTTATTGTGAGGTCATTTATATGATAACTTTCCTAATCACACAATCTATTTCAACTAGACACGAAGTAGATCGTTTACAGTTTTTCCAGACCAACATTTTGAAGTCATTTACAACGCAATTTTTATTTTATTTATTTGAAATAACAAACAATTGTACAATAAGGACACAATACAAATATAGATTACATAGTATAGGTAATGTATAGGAATACAATTAACACTTTATTTATTTATTTATTTATTTTAGAAAAAATCACAGCTTATTATATTAAACATATAGACAGAGTAGCAATAGTGGAACACAAGCCAAAGAGATTTTATATTATTTAGACAATACAATTAAAACAGAAATAAGAGTAAAATATAGTTATTAAATTTAAATTAATAGTGCAATTGAATCGTGACTAGCAGAAGTAAAAGAATAATAATAATAATAAATAAGTGAAAACCAATAGGTTAATGATTATTTACCTAAGACAAAATGAATGATGAGAGGCAGGAGCAAAATTATACTATATATACGTGTATAGTAGTATTCGTATATTAGCAAGCGAAGTGTATTTGTAAAGTTAGTCCGGGATAAGAGTTGTCTTGATACTGCCTCCGGTGATTAGTTAGATGTATCAGAGTAGAACATGGCTAAAACGTTAATATAAATAAGTCATTTACAGTAATCTAAACAGGTGAATGAATAAATGTGTGAAAAATGTATATATATACGATAGGTTATATATATATATATATATTTATATCTATTCATTATATTATTATTATACTCAATTTAATTGTTTACCCAATAATGATTTGATTATTTATTAGTGTGCCGTAATTAGTTCTCTAGCAATTTTGATCTTGTTAACCAGGTTTATGACCTTATTAAGCTATAGCACATTTTATTGTGCACCATGTCACAGGACAGCGATTATCAATTATTTATGATAACATTACATTAACATACCAAACTAGTAATGAAAAAAGGAAATAAAAGGCCTAAATAAATTTGAACGTTTCTTTGTCCTTGCAAGCATTTTTCAACACCTTTTTGACTTTTTGATGGATTTATAGGTTTAAAAAAACAGACATATTTTTAAGTATTTATATTTTTCTTTATTTTATGTATAATAACATTTAATATGTTTAACTTTGCTTTTTTCTCCTATTGCCTTAATTTATTACTTTATTTGGTTTGTGTACTATAGGCCATTCATGACAAATAGCAAGCTCGTCGATGTCTCCAGCGTACCAAACTCGAGATATATCACAAATAAATTAAATATTATTCAAATGTAAGTATTTATTTACATTTATAAATAATATATTTATAATATATAAAGTTGTCTGTGTTCGATTCCTGGTCGGTACACAAAAATATTTATTAATGTAAATAAATACATATTATTCGATCGACGAGCTTGCCCCTTGTCATGATTGGCCTATAGTAAAGTTGGCTATATGTGAATCCGCTTCTTTATAGGCGTGGTTTCTGACCACCCCGAAAGGGAAACGGTCGTGATGATACTTTACTTTTACTTTATGGTTGATTAGTTGGTTATTTCGGTCAATGACGTGCCTGATATGCATATGTTAAACATGTCAAAAGACAATTTATAATCAGTCTTTCCGCAACTGGCCGTTAGATTAAAACAAGCCAAAAAAGTCAAGTTCACAGAAGCAAAACATTGGCAAATTATACTATGCTTAGCTATACGTACATTACGTAGGTACTTAAGTGAAAACAATCTCGTAAACCGTTTTTATACTCGCTGGTATTATGCGTACGTTTAATACCTTTGGGCAGACGCGTTTATTTATGTTACAGGTTACTAGAGACCTGTATATCACTTCGGCTTCAGCCAATGGGCTTTAGGATGTGAACCACTTACACGATATAACCAAGGAAGAATGATATCTCCATAGAAAAAAAAAATGCCAGTTTTAGTTACTGCGACATCCCAGAGATATACGTGTAGCATAGGCAATCTATCTATATATATATATATATATATATTCCCAAAGTTTCATCCCGATCTGTCTAGCAGTTTTGAAATGCATAGAGAATATACATACATACAGACATTCATTTATATATATATATATATATATATATATATATATATATATATAAAACTTTGGGAATAAATAATACTTAATTGTTTTTGACATAGTACTACTGTTGTCCGATAGGTGGCGCGCATCAGCGCCGATTTGTGGGGCATACCGACCGAGGGTACATTCATTGACTGTAAGGCGGTACGAAGTTCGCCGGGTCCGCTAGTTATTTATAAAAAACTGAAACATGTTTAAATCCTCCGAACAATGGGTCCTAATCAAATCAAATCAAAATAATTTATTTCCATTGGTTCTCTCAAAACAACTTGGATACAGTCAGAACTAATAAAATCAATACAATTTTCAAAACATATGTACTAATCAAAGTGGTAATAATGGTTGGACCGTAAACAGGCAATAATCCATATTTATGTATGCTATGCACAACATTATTGCTATAAGCAAGTAAAACTAACTAACTTAGAAACTACTTAAATAGGATCGTGGCTGTAAAGAGGCCGTGTCAGTTTACATTCTAAATACTTAATAATTATGATGTATAGAAATTATATACATATGTCAGATCTAACTGCTATGGTCGCTATTTAATAAAATATATATAATTAATTTAATGGTGAAGTCAAGCTGTTAATATTGTTTTTTGCCGACAGTAACCTTGGGCTTGCTTTTATCTGTACGCAGTCGGTTTTTTTTATTTTTTTATTTTTTCTACTTTTTAGTTTTCGCTGTCTGTTATTATAAATAGGTACGTGTAGGTAGGACTTCATTGACATTTTAAATGATAACGGTTGCTTACCAATTTTAAATCTTTATAGATCCTAAATAGTTGGTGGTGCAACGATGTTCCTGCGCACAGCTTTATCTGCAACAGCAGGGACGACGGCGCCGTACACGGAAAGAACGTAGAACTCCGTAGCCACGACTCAGACTTAGCTGTTAAGGCACGCAGGGCCAACAGTGAAAGAGAGACGGTTTATAGGGTTTTAGTCCGTAGGCGCCTTGGGGTCTCCTTAGGAGGCCTCACGGTGATTCGAGAATGCAACCTCCCGCGGTGGCCCTTCAGGCTGGGGTCGTATCGTTAGGCGATTTTGCGATTCACCGTCTTTAAAAAAAAAAAAACAATGAAAGCTTCTTGTACTCCGCGAAAGCTGGCAACGGTACCTGATGGGAATTTCTTTGACCATGAGAAGATAAGAAAACAATTATGATTTAGTTTTTTTTTCTTTATATTAGCACGGTATGATGGTAAGTGGCGCGCAAGATCCATGCATGTTAGCAACTGGAATCAGACACTTATGACTGACAACAGTCCCTAACCTACGGCGATTGGGCATGACGGCAATTCAAGCCTGATCCCGAAATGTGTGGATACACATTATTGGGTATAAATATATACGAACGCTGTATTACATACTTAACGAGCCGACTACACCCAATTGTTTGAAAGATTATATTACGTATCTTGGTGCCACACATGAGAAGACTCTTCCATCTTCTTCTAATGATACGCTATCTATACCCACTCACCATACTACCTTTGTATCCAAACCGTTCGCAGTTGTGGCTGCTAACCTTTGGAATCAGGTGCCAGTTTAAATTCGCCAAGTTTCGAAAAGATGTATTTTTAAAAAACTAGTGTATGCTCACGACATGCAAGACCGAGGTTCGTAATTTTCCATGTTCCTCCTTTTGTTTTAGTCTGATTAAGACTGTGATTTATCATTAGTAGGTATAGTATTGTGTATATATTATATTGTATTGTTAATATTTTATTTATGTAGGTTATATGTATGTATTAGTATGTAATTATTATTAAGTATGTATATGTAATATGTATTAAAACTGATCAAATTTATTTAGTATTGCACCTACCTTATGTACTTACTGCTCTCGTTGTCCCGAATGTTTGACCGTCATAGAATGTCTAGCGGCATTAGGTCCGCCTCTGTACTTTGTGCAATTAAGTTTAATAAATAAATAAATAGTTCCCCGCCCCGGCAGACTTATCTACCACTATCGGTGTTCCTACCACCTATTTGTGGTTCTCGTTGAAAGTAACACCGCTTAAAACAAGACTTACCTGAATTTTGGAATTAGGTTTTTTTTATATGTATGTGAGTTGTAAGGTATTTAATCTATAGGCCATTAGTTGCCTGATAATAAACTATTTTTTATTATTAATTTAAATACAAGCTAATTAAAACGGTAAACTATAGGTATAAAGCTACAAAATTGTCGATTGAATATTGATGACATAGCAACAATGTGGGAAGTGTTAAAAAGTGTCATAAAATCAAACCTGGTGCCGCATGTCGTTAAATAACTCATCACTTTGCCAGTACCATAACATACATTGTTTCAAACTATCGCTATGTAAAGGTTACGGCTCTTAGCATTTGTTTTATGAAATTTTAGTATTCCATAAATACATGAAAAAGTAAAAAAATATATATATATCGCAATATAGTGTCTAAACTCTCAAATCGCTACTTCTTCGCCGAGACGTAACTTTTCCTTAGCGTACTCTACTAGCCATACTATCTATATATATATATATATATATATATATATATATAGATAAAACAAAACTTTTGGCACTATGTATAAAGGCAGCCGCTAGACATTCTTACTCGATTAACTTAGGGACATTAGAAACATTATATGTGGGAGGTAAATATTGGAACGATTTAAAGAGGAAGAAAAAAATTATGAGGTTATATATATAGGTGAGTGTTCTGAATTCCAAAACCTCTTTTTTTTTTTCTTTCAAGCCATACTATCTATGTATAGTTCCATAGTCCATAGTTAGTACATACATATCAAACGGTCGTGATGATACTTTACTTTTTTACTATTAAAGAAATAAGCCTATTAGAATAATAATCTAAAAATTAAAATATTATATTAATGAAAACAACAAAACTAACTTTAAAACTATACCTATATGTATAAAACTTAAACTAAAAAGTAAAAAAATTATTACTTTAAAGCAAGAACCGTAAAGGCCAATCAACAAAATTATTGACACTTATGTATGTATTCAAAATTAATTAACAGTACGGGAGTAAGCCGTCAACATAATAATTCAAAATAATGTTTTTTTTAATCTGTGTTTAGATTCAGGCATTACAATTCCAACGTTAAGCTCAAAGGAATAGTGTTTCTGAAAATGATGTTTGCTCGCTGCTTCGCCCTGCACGTGCGAAATTACAATGGAAATGTTTGCAAAACGTCACATTGTTGGACGCAAAGCAATGCCCTACTCACAACTCACCGAGTTTTTTTTTTAAATATACACATATTTACTATCTTAATGTCATAAAGGTTTGGCTGTCAAAAGATGTCTTAATAAAAGACAAATAACCAAATGAATTAATTAAAAAAAAACAACAAGGAGTACTTCGCGCCATTTTGCGTGGACATGTCAAGTGCAAGTTTTTGTTTTGTAAATTAATTTACTGTGGATATTATTGGTCAAAAGTGGTGTTGTTTTGTTTAATAATGTGCTACCATGTGAATAATTATGGAAAACGATAAATTGGACTTTAAATATGGGGCACAAGTTGCAGTTTATTTTATGCGGTTTTCCCGCGCTGGCAACTCCCATATTTTACCCGACGTGTTTGAGCTATGGTGCCGCCAGTGACTCCTAAAAAAGCATCAAATTCTGCAGCATCTGGAATTTGATGATGACCTCATTAACTCATAAAAAGAAAGATATATTACGTCAGACTTGGCTGTATGGGCTAGACCCTTTGCCTTCCCTATCATCTCATTCATCATCCATCGGGAGAAGAGAACCAAAAAAAAAAACAACAACTGTCAATTCAATTAGTCTTACTTTTACGTCGCGAAATTGTCTGTGATTTGTTTTGAAAATTGTTTCGTGTGAGTATTATTATTAATAATAATGACATTCATTGACTGTCAGGCGGTACGAAGTTTGCCGGGTAAATAAATCACGCAAGTACCTATAAAGTATATTATGTAAGTATAAATAATTATGTTGTTCAATTTATCCTAAAATTTGGCCTTTGATCACCACGCAGGCCATCGGGTTGGCGAGAATCCATTTTTTTAAATGACATTTATTTAACGATTTTATTAATTTTCCATTTTAACAAATCACTCCTAAAAAAAACAGAACAAGTTACAAATTGAAAACTTAATATTAAAAAAAAAAAAACTATATTGAACAAAAAAAAAATTTACTACTTTTAAAAGTTCCTCCAAATAAAATACTTATTTTTTAAAGTTTTTTCATTCATGATTTTTGATTCGTCATCACGACCGTTTCCCTTTCGGGGTGGTCAGAAACCACGCTTATGAATAAGCGGATTCACATTTAGCCAACTTTACTTTTACAAGTGGCAAGCTCGATGTCTCAAGCGTACGAAACTCAAGAAATATCACAAATAAATTAAATAATAATTAAATGTATTTATTTACATTATTAAATATTTTTGTGTCCCGACCGGGAATCGAACCCGGTACCTCCGAGTCTAAATCCACGGACTTAACCGCTAGACCACGGAGGCAGCATTTTTTAAAGTTGTTCTAGTATAATATAACTGTACTCAAGAAAATTTATTTCTCGAACAGCGATTTGAACCACCACGGCTTTATTCTGCCTGCTGGTAAAAGGATATAGCAAATTCATAACAGATCTTTCCGTTCGTCCCATAATTCTGTTCTATCTATCCCTTTTCATCACTCTGAAAGCCAGATCATCACTCTAACTCTTTTGCAGTAGTGGCTGCAAATCTGTAAAACAATTTGCTGGTCGAAATTCGTCAAGTACCCAACAGATCACTTTTCGAAACGATGGTATACTCACATTATTTAAACTGTTCCTCATAGTGTAAGTAGGTATTATATGTAGTGTATATAATATATTTATAGTATGTAGTATATGTAATATTGTGTACATATTAGTATGTATTTGTCTATATAGATATAATATTTTGATTTAATTTGAATTACCTATTAGTTTATTTAATGATTGCGCCTACGTCACAACACAAATGGTTTCATTGTCCCAAAGGTTGGTTGCTAGAGAATGCCTAGCGGCATTAAGCCCGCCTCTTGTATTTTCATAGTGCAATAAAGTTTATAAATAAATAAATATATGGAGAATTGCAAGTAAACCCCCAGATTGAAGGTACCTCGCATGGATTCAATTTCATGAAATATTCAATCGTCACTCGTAGTGCATGATAACGTATTCGTCAAAGAAGATTTCGAGATATCTTCCTTTGTGTATCGCGGATTTATGGCGACAAGAATCAAAACTTTGTTTGCTATATCTTTTACTCGTGTTTGGTTTATTCATAACTTTTATATATACATATATACATACCAACAGCAACATGTTTACGACAGCTTCCTATTTTAATCATCCTTTCTGTAATTGGCCGTAAGTCCTTAACACTTAATTGACGACCACGACCAAAATGGTAGCAACTAAAAAAGTTTACAGAACAATGTACAAATATTTATTTAATTTTATTTAAGGATCTTATTTATGCAATTTTTAATAGAATCGTAAGATCTCTGCTAAGTTAAGAGAAGCAAAATAATAAAATGTACACAATTGCCCAATAAAATGGAGGCTACCTACACCTACAATGATATTGCACAATATGGATGCTTTCACTTTTATTATACTAGCACGACATGTGACCTTGAGCCCACCTGATCGTAAGTGGCGCGCGAAGTCCATGAATGTTAGTAACTGGAATCAGACACTCATGACCGACATTAGTCGCTAACACTATGGCGTCTTCACTGGGCATGACGGCAATTTGAGCCTGATACCAAAACGTGTGGATAACTGGGTTTATCGACACGAAAGGTGGATACTTCCACGCCCGAGCAGACTGAGCAAATTGCCACCATCAGTCCGCACACGACCTATTAACACCACTATACTATTGAACATGTAAACTACCCGCATTAAAAACTAGCGCATAATTAACCCAAGTTGGAGTAAGCTTAAAATTGTATGCAGTGCATTGTGTATATACATAAACCATGGGCAATAATTTTAAAAAAGTATAAAGTAAAGTATCACGACCGTTTCCCTTTCGGGATGGTCAGAAACCACGCTTATAAAGAAGCGGATTCACATTTAGCCAAACTTTACTATAGGCCAATCATGACAAGTGTCAAGCTCGTCGATGTCTCCAGCGTACCAAACTCGAGAAATATCACAAATAAATTTAATATTAATTAAATGTATTTATTTACATTAATAATATTTTTGTGTCCCGACCAGGAATCGATACCTACCCGGTACCTGCGAATCTATACCCACGGACTTAACCGCTAGACCACGAAGGCAGGTTAATTTTAACACAATAATAATTGAAATAGAAAAAAACACTAAATCTCATCATCATTCTTATAGCGATAGTTTATTAATAATAATATAATAATAATAATTTTTATTTCAGTGTTCTACAAAACTTATTAATGAAAGTTACTGGTGACTTTTTTCTAAAGGCAAAAAAATGACAAGTTAGTTCAGTATGAAAACAAAAAAGTAATAATTTAATATTTCCGCACAACCTGCAACTGTCGTCATACAATTAATAAAAATCGATATAAAAATAATTACACAATTATTATCACTACCCTGTCATTACCAGGCCCGCACTCTTATTCCAATGTATTTATAATTCATCAATTAAAAGCCATTGACTCACACGTTAAGACCAGGCACTCTATCACATTATTTTTGCTAAGACGAGTAGTAGGACCAACGTTAATCGAATTTGATATTTTCAATGCGCCTCTATCAGTAAAATTATAAACAGAAATATTTATTTATTTATTTAAATACTTTATTGCACTTAAAAACCTAGTACATAGGCGAGCTATAACGCCATAAGGCATTCTTCACCAGCTAGCCTTGGGGATCATGTAAGGTGAAGGGCAGGATAAAGAAAAATATTAAAATAGCTTAAATTAGTAAATAAACATAATTACGCATTTATTAAATATACATATACATACACAATATAAAAAAAAACAACACACATACATACTATATAATACATACATACATAAACATACACTATAAATAAATAGATATATATATATAAATAAAAAGTCAAACAACTAATTCGAGAGACATACATTCTGTTTCTCAAGAAATAATGTGGTTAGAAGGTTTTTAAATACGTTAACGGACGGTGCACGCCTTATGGCCAGGGGTAGCTTGTTCCACTGACGAGCGGCAGCAACAGTGAAGGAATCTGAATATCTGCTAGAGGAATGCGAAGGAATCTTTAGCTGATTGTTGTGAGAGGAGCGAAGAGCACAGTTGTGCGTATTAGAGAGAAATTCAAAGCGGGATTTAAGGTACGAAGGTGTTTTAGGGTGATTGAGAACGTTATAAAGTAAAGAGAGAAGATGGACAGACCGGCGAAAGTGGATATCGAGCCATTTTAACTGAAAGCGAAATTGGGAGACGTGATCATACTTACGCAAGCCGAAGACGTAGCGAATGCATGACTCACACGTATCACACTCACAAATATCGTACAAATGAACATTTAACATTTTGAACTAGTTTCATATTTACAGGACACATGGTATTTACATACGAAGCATTTGGGAATATACATTATCACATCCTCTAATCGTATGTGTTAGGACATTTTTTTTTAATCAAGTGATATTTCTCGATTCTGCTACGACAGAGACATCGACGTGCCTGTAGTAAGTGCCGACTATTTCAGGTGACACAACTGAACTGTATTTGTTACTATATACTATTTATCAACATCTTTTGTAGAATTATTTTACTGTGAAACCCTAGTAATAAGTATTCCGTTCACCTTTTGTACTTTTACAATAAAGTTTTAAAATAAAATAAAAAAATATTTTTTAATAATAAACAATTTGAATTCTTGTCGTCTCCTCCGGAGACAAGAGGGCTGGCTCTTTCTTCGCCCAGAGAATCAGTATTGCAATTCAGCGGGGAAATGCAGCCAGCGTTTTTGCCACCATTCCACGCAGACGGGACTTATATCCCTATCCTCAGAGAACGAACCGACATAGTCGGTAAAATTAATAAGTTAAAGTGGCAATGGGCCGGACACATCTGTCGCAGAACAGATACACGATAGACTATATTGGTTCTGAAGACCACGTACGAGAAGACACAGAGCGGGATGACCTCTCGCCAAATGGACGGTTGACCTGAAAAAGGTCGATGAGGGTGGGGATAGATCGTGTGAAATGGCGAGCCTTGGCTTTCCAGAAGAGGATTCACATTTAGCCAACTCTACTTTAGACCCATCATGGCAACTGGCACGCTTATCGATGTCTCTAGCTCACCAAACTCGAGAAATATTACAAATAAATTGAGTGTATCGACCAGGAATCAAACGTCCACGTCCTAATTATGGTAAATTACCAGTCCATACATTAGGTCAATGATAAAACCCAAAATGGATTGTAAATTATAGGTATTGTGACCAATTAATGATTTCTGTACTTTGGGTATTCATTAAAAAGTTTTAAATTGTACCATTGGGCAGGGCTAATTCAAAAAGTTTTTTGGACGCATTAGCAAAGGATTGACGTAGGTATGTATGTATATTTTA
This sequence comes from Tinea semifulvella, assembly GCA_910589645.1. NCBI lineage: Eukaryota > Metazoa > Arthropoda > Insecta > Lepidoptera > Tineidae > Tinea > Tinea semifulvella. The sequence continues at coordinate 10,112,718 of OU342592.1, read as the reverse complement.
ACAGCTTTTTTTGTTGTTTTTTTTTTATATACTTGCACGACATGTGATTTTGCGCCCACCTAATGGTAAGTAGCGCGCAAAGCCACAAATGTTAGCAACGGCAATCAGACACTCATGACTGACATCAGTCCCTAACACTGTCACACATACATAACGGCTTGATGGCAATTCGAGCCTGATCCAGAAACGTGTGGATACACTTTACTGGGTTTATCGGCACGAATGGTGAATACTTTCCCGATACGGCAGACTGGGCAAATTACTACCATCAGTCCGCCTACCACCTATTAAATATTTATAGGTACACCGTTTGTAGTCAGCAAACACAATCAATATTAATACATTAATTTTTGTGCAATATTATGCAAATTATGGAAAGAGCTTCCAAGACGTAATAATTATAATCGTACTAATATTATAAATGTAAAAGTTTTGTTTATGTTTATGTTGTTCGTCTTTTACGTGTATGTTTCTGGGGCTTAATTCTGGTGCTTTCGACTTACATGTCGGTTCGATATATTCGAGTGCAAAGTGACAGATCTCCATAGAAAACTGTCAGGTACTTAAGAACTAATCGAATCGACATGGACGTCGAAAGTGCGAGAATCGGAGTCCTAGATAGATTTAGGCTATATGTTGCCATCATCTGACAAGGACATGTGACTTCCACAGCTACATTTCTATCTGTATGTTTAATTCGCTTTTATACCTATATTACTGAACCGATTTAGATGAAATTTAGCAGAAATTATTCTCGAGATTCAGGAATGAATATGGGGCATAAGACGTAAAAATCTAAATATGACTTGTGACCTACGGCCACTTGAAGGTTTTTTCGCTGACAACACCGGGTCAAATGGCTCGTAACAAATAAATTACATAACTGATTTTAACACACACGACACTACACGATTCTTGTTTAGATTTTAATTAACCTTGTTTGGTTTTACATTAAGAGATAGAAAACAAAATAAATGAGCTGAATCTGGATAGATTTGCCAGATATCTAATTTTACACTGAGCCTAGGAAGATTCCATTAAATTTTAATATTTACGCTGATTTGAAGTGTATTTTATACCGCATGTAATTGTCAAAAAAGCAAATATTATTTTAGGCTTCAGGCGCCATTGTTAGATCCCATTATAAAGATACATCGTCATAAAGGCTGGGAAGTCTTACAAGGTCTCGCGCAATGGTAAGGAATTTTGATATTTTTTTTTATTACCTAACTTAAATTTTTACTTTTAAGTGGTAAATTAAAGTAAAGTATCATCACGACCATTTCCCTTTTGGGGTGGTCAGAAACCTTGCTTATAAATATGCGGATTCACATTTAGCCAACTTTACTATACGCCAATCATGACAAGTGGCAAGCTCGTCGATGTCTCCAGCGTACCAAACTCGAGAAATATCACAAATAAATAAAATATTTTTTGTGGTATTGTTATTAATTAATCTCGCTCTTACCCAAGAGACTTCCTACGGAATAGAGAGATATAGAATTACGTAAGTCAACGTTTGCACGACCGTCGACCTCTCGCTACCTACTTAATTAGGCTCGGTATGAGTGGCAATATTTTCAAAAAAAACTTCTCTGCCCCGGAACTAAAGATTTTAGTACTGATATTCTCCCTCCATAGTAGTTAACACAATCTACCCTGAGCTACAGATCTAGTCCAGATCCTTCTCTTCGTCTTCCTCTACTGGTCTTCATTTTAAAACCTTGATTTTTTTCTTAATAGTTTATTAGTTCTACGACAGACATGTTCGGCCCATTGCCAATTCAATTTGTTAATTCTTAAAGCTATGTTCGTTCTCTGGTTTCGAATTCTATCCGTCAACGAAACAGCGAACTTAGCTCTTCATAGCTCAGCGACTTAAATTTACGTACGTTTCTGCTCTCTCACTACCCAATTTATACAACTGGCAAAACTATTATGTGGTTAAATAGTTATTTCAAAAGATAATGAAATCACGGTCCTAAGTCCTCATATGAATTACGTGACGGCCAATTTCAAAGGAGTCTAAAGTAATTGTTCTATCGCCGGCGAGAAGCGTCAAGCGAGTAAACTAGAAACTAGTAATCAGTTGCAAAGCAAGTTTTTTTTTAAATATCTTTTTCTCTTCTCATGTAGCCAACTAGTAAAGATAGAGCAATGTCGACGGCTTGTGAACAGTCAGCTTTTGAGTAATGTACCATTGTTAGCTTATGAAGTACTTATTTAAAAATTGTTAGATTTTTATCTTTAATACATATTATTTTGTTTTTTTCATAGCAACACTGGCAATGTTGTACTTACAAAAATAAAGAGGTAGCCATATCTCGACGGTATTTTTATTATTCAAGATATCACCATTAGTAAAATTACACCATAGTGTGTTATTACCCGTATAATTTTAAATTTTATACGCAACAACCTAGAAATCTACGTTTGTTTTAAATTTAAGGATATTTGCTTGTTGTCATTATTTTGTTTGTCATGAAAATACACTACATAGTTCCTGTATATTTTATTATTTACACAAATTCATACATCAATTGTACGTTTCTAAAGCGAGATCGATCGCTATAGCTTCTCGTCGGCAGTGGGACAAATTCCTTAACATGAAGCGTATCAAACAATGCTGGTATTAGATAGCTTAGTCCCGGAATATTTGTGTCAGAGGAATTCAATAGGACATGTTGGTCTGCCATTGTTTGAGTCCTGGCTGACGTCATTTTGACGTCTTTAAATAAATTATTACGATATTTTCAAGAATTGTACGGTGATAAAATATATTATATTCATTTGCAATAACAATTCAATTGATGTGAATACGACTGTGCTACTGTGTTGTAAGGTAAACTTAGGAAGTATTTAAGACTCATTTAATACATAGATTGGTATTAACATATTTTGATTGTCAGAATGCTGAATAAAGAATCAAGCAAATAAGAATGAGAGAGAACAGCTAGCTGTATTTGAACAGTTCGCGCCGTCCTGAAGTAGTGGGGCGATTCGGCCAATCATATTGGTGTTAACAATGGCGCGACATTAGGCGCGCGTTCGTCTTATTTTCTCAGTTCTGTTCTGTGATTAAAAAATAGTGATAAGAATAAATATCGAAAAAAATCCCGACTAGCCGCCGGCTAGTATGTATATAGCCGGATAATCGGCTATCCTGACTAGTTGCCGACTAGAATGTATAAAGCCGGATAGTCTACTTTCCTGACTACTTGTCTTCCAGCATGTATATGATGCCGGAATAGTCGGCTTTCCTAAATAGTCGCGAGCCAGTATGTATATATCCGGATAGTCGGCTTTCCCGGCTAGTATGTATATAGCCGGATAGCCGGCTCTCCTGGCTAGTTGCTGACTAGTCGCCGACTATAATTATATATTTTATACATATCATTTAGCGGCCCCCTGGTTATCAGTGGCGCGATAAGGCCAGGAAAGTTAACAACTGGAATAGGACACTGACTAGCCAATACATTCTTAATAAAATATTGAGGTAGCTATATCTTTATTATCAATGTATATAGATATGCCAATTTAATATAAATTCAGTCCACAAACGTGCCGTTTGCCGCGTACCAACATTGGAGGCGTAGTAATAATTAACCAATCAGATGGAGCTGTAGTTCGAACTGACCAATCAGGCAGAGGCGCGGTACAAATCGACCAATCAAATGCGACTACGAACTAATAGATTTTTATGATTTAGATTAGTTTCGTGAGAACGGTTTAGGATCTAGCTATATGTATATCGATGATCACGATAGTGCCGTTTGTCATAGAGTTGCCTGTCATCATGTACGCCAGTATTGGCTCTACAATACTACCTACCAGCTTAGCAGATTCTGACCAAGTACACATTGATGAATAATTTATAACAAACGCCTGACATTACATAAGTCGATGTATTTTACGGAAGAGTAAGGTCAGAAAATGAGGGTTTATCGGACACAAAATTTTCTAACCACTAGCCTTGTGTATGATAAAAAATTGCGAGAATCCCATTTTACCGCTTTGCTCAAGCCTCGACGCCGCAAAATATCCGATAGATGACCAAAATGCGCCTTCTACCCTCATTTCATTAGGTACAGCACAGATCAGAAAAAAACTAGTAGAAGTTGGCATTGGTGGCATAGCTAGCGCAGCACTTACTTCGCGTAGATTTGCACATTTTATAATATGTCGCTGTCAAACCCATTTATTAGATATTCATCATTATAGCCCCTAGAATACATAATCCTAGACTTACACCGCTAGAGATAGGCCTTGCAGAACAAATTTCTAGAGAATTTGGCCTATACTCAGATCTATACCAGACGGGGTAAATTTGATGAAATTTTATTAACCGTTACACAAGATGGTATTTATTTATTTAAGGACAACCAGTGGTCGGTTTGCTTAAAAACTAGGACATTGAATCGACGATAAATGTACCACGTTTAGGTGCCGCAACATGCACAAAATACAAGTGGTAGGTAATAATGGATAATTAAAATAAAAATAAAATCAAATTAAATTAAATTCTAAGTTTAAACATATAAAAAGCTAAATAAAAATATGAAACACGTCTAAAAACATAAAATAAAATATTGTACTTAGTCTAATTTAATATTATTATTCATATTAATAGAAACAATGTATCCTAACATTTAAGTTAAAATTTGAAAGCGAATCGTTGAACATATCTACGAGGGGCGTTCAAAATATTCTCGGTATGTGGATAAAAACAAACAAGTACGAAAAGTTTGATATTTTTATTTTTCAATATACTCCCCCCCTATGTTCATACACTTATAAGATCGATCAATTATTTTTTTTAATCCCTCATAAAAATATTTTTTATCTTTGGTGTAAAAATGCTCCTCCACGGCCGTCTTCAACGCTTCATCGTCAGAAAATTTATTTCCACGCAGATCCTTTTTAAGATTGGGAAACAAAAAGAAGTCGCTTGGGGCTAAGTCCGGACTATAGGGTGGATGAGTAACAGTTTCAAACCCACATTCAACAATAGCTGCCTTGGCAATATGAGCAGTATGGACAGGGGCGTTGTCATGCAGAAGCAGAACACCTTTGGTTAACTTTCCTCGCCTCTTTTCTTTGATCGCATCTCTTAATTGACGTATAACGTTAGCGTAGTACTGCCCTGTGATATTTACACCTTTTTCTTGATAATCGATAAGCAAAACTCCTTCACAATCCCAAAATATTGTGGCCATGACCTTGCCAGCTGACGGGATTACCTTGAACTTCTTGGGATGAGCTGAACCCTTAATGTGCCACTGCTTGGACTCCTGTTTGCTCTCTGGGTCATAATGATGAACCCAGGTTTCATCTCCAGTAACTATTTTTTGCAGCACCTCATCGGGATTTTCACCACACAGGTCGATAAAATCTGAACAGCAAGCCACACGCATATCCTTTTGAAGAAGCGTCAGCATTCGCGGAACCCATCTTGCACTTACTTTTGACATATTAAGATGGTCATGTATAATGTCATGTACGGTACCAATAGAGAGATTGGTTACTTGAGCTATAGATTTTACCTTCACTCGGCCGTCTTCCAATATAAGTTTTTCCACTTTATCAATATTTTCTTGTGAGGTAGCCACTACAGGCCGGCCAGGTCTAGGGTCATCTTCAATACTCTCCCTTCCACGCTTAAATTCGCTTGACCATTTTTGAATAGTAGATAAAGAAGGAGCAGACTCACGGTAAACACAATCCATTTCCTCTTTTATGGTTTTTTGATTTTTACCCTGTTTTGTCAAGAATTTTATGACGGATCGGTGCTCTAATTTCGTTAAAATTGTTAATTCGCTCATGGTGTTCATGTTTGTTCGGCAATTGCAGAAAAACAAAAGAACATCTCGGTTCCAATTTTACTTTTTTTTAATGTCAATGGATGAATCTTAGCGGCCAGTAACAAATATATATATAAAAGAGGTTGTAACGTATCAATACCGAGAATATTTTGAACGCCCCTCGTATTTCTTGACCAATCTCTTTATTAGTGTATCCGAGATCAACGGCTTAGTGTGCTCTCCAAAGCACAAGGCATTGGAAATATGACAAATGTACGTAAGAAAAATGTATTTCTGAATAATAATTCTGTTACTTTATGAATTAAGGAAAGTGTTATTACAACCGAGCCACCACCACAATAAATACTCTGTATAAAAAATATTATTCAAAGGTCTAATATAAATAAACATAATAAATAATTGATTGTTTTAATTAAATGAATATAAATCGTGTAGTTAAATTACTTTTAATAGGATATGAATTTGATTTATACATACATACATATATTGACGCCGAATCATCACTACATACCTCTTTCGCTTCTTCGCCATTCATCAACATGTTCATACATGCCCTTTTATTTCGATGGCTTTTTAATGCACCTTCAGCTTTTATTTATTTGTTCGTGATACCCATACATTTCTTATTATATCTCGTTCGTCAATATCTCTTCACTCATCCTTTCAATATGTCCGAACCTTCGGAGCATGCCCTTTTTTGTTTTATGATTTTTTTTTTCGACATTTTATTATTTTAGCGACCGATTCGTTAAAAGGTTTGCGTGTGTTTGCATCGTTCAGATATCATGTGATTCGCTTACGTCTACTTAATTTTTTTGTTCTGTGAGGTGTACCTACAAACCGTGACCTACATCAGTTTATTTTTTGTATAGCCCCTCGAGATTGTGAACAAAATTGAGTTTCTGCCTCCCATGTGAGTACTTCTTGTACAATATAAACGTAATTAAAATAAATCTTTGAAATCAAATAACAATGTTTGACAGACAAATTTTATCGATAAAGAAATAAGTAAATATTAACAAACAAAATATGAAAAATAAAATTGGCAGAAACTAATTTTATTTACCTTACACACAAATAGAATGATAGGTAAATAATTAGATTGGGAATTCGATAAAATAATACTTTTTATTTATTTAAACATCTAGTTCATTTGCGAGCTATAACGCCATAAGGCGTTTTTCACCAGCTAACCTTGGGGATCATGAAAGGTAAGGAAAAATATGAAAATAAATAATTACGCATTTATAACACTTAAAGATACATATACACAGACAATATAAAAACAATACATATACTTGAACACATCATATAATACATACATAAATACACTATGAATAAATAGATATTAAAAATACAAAAACAACTTTGTTAAGTCGAGAGACATACATTCTGTTTATCAAGAAATAATGTGGTGAGGTTTTTAAATACATTTACGGACGGTGCACGCCTTATAGCCAGGTGCAGCTAGTTTTACTGACGTACTGCTTGAGGAATGGGAAGAAATCTTTAGCTGATATAGAAAAGTATTTCTCAATGGTACCTGCCGGGACTCAAACCGCTAACCTTTTTTATTTATTTTTATTGGGAAACGACCACACATCTTAGTCACCACTGCTCTAATATGAATAACCATTACAGCCCCTAGAACACAGCGTCCTAGACCTCCACTGCTGGAGATGGGCCTTTCAGAACATATATCTGGAGAATTTGGCCTACACAGACAGATTGGCGAGGATATGATGTCAATTTATTAACGATTCCACAAATTGGTATTAGTGAAACCGGGACGGACGGCTTAACGTGCTCTCCGAGGCACGGGGACGGTGGTGTTGTATATCTATGACAAATGTACTTAAGAAAAGCGTATTTCTAATTGGTATATGCCGGGGGGGTTTGAACAGACCTTTGTAGTATTTAAGGAACATGTTCTTACAACCGAGCCACCACCGCGCCTCTAATATGTGGCTTGGCCACTATGTATTTATGTATGTATGTCCATTTATATACTTCAAATTATATATATTATCCATCCCTTTCCCACACCTGCGCCTGAGCGAGAGGATCCACCGCACGCCGCACGCAGTCTTGTGTCCACTGTGCACGCAGACGCACGCCCGCCGCGCTAAAACCGTTTTATTCCGTAATTCGCGTTTTAAGCAATTCTCTCAACCGCATCCGCGTTAGACTTGGTGTATTGTGAAGGCCTAGTGACCATCAGTGATCTCTGGAAGAAGCTGCTGCATCGCGCTGACCTGACAGACGACTATCGAAGGTACCTCTTTGCTCACTCCTTCACACCCCCATAGAAAATACACCATATGTAACCCGTAAAATGAAAAAAAAACAAGGTTTTTTATATCACAAACACCCTCGAAATTTGTATTCGAAAAATTATAATAGGTCCAGTTATTTTCCACTTATTGGATAACAATCAATTTAATTCCGGCATTATTATATTCTTAATGTTTAAATTACTGACAAACTCCCCCTGTAATGCTGGGAGCACATTACCCGAATTTTGTAATGGTTCGGCGAGCTGATCGTGGAATATTACGGCGAATACGTACACAATCTTTGCCCATTTCCCTATACACAAAAAAAAAAGTTTTTACGTTCTATTAGTATGTAGTCCAGTTATTATTTAATAATTAATCAAAACTTAATACGTCTTCGCACTAAATTATGCTCTTTATTGTCCCGGTCGTGATGATACTTTACTTTTTTTATTGTAACAAAAGCTGGCTGTCACAGAATGTCTATCGGCATTAAGTACATAGTACAAATTTCTAAGCATTCCATGGATTCATAGTTACTGTGCCGGGTCTATTGTGTATGGGCCGGTGGAACAAGCTACCACTCGCTATTAGACACGCGCCGTCTGTCCACGTTTTTAAGCGCTTGGTCACTGCTTTATTTCTAGACAAACAGGAGTCGTCATCAGGCTAAAAATATATATTTGGCATAATATATATGTGTATATACGTTTATTTATATGTATGTGTGTAATTTATGTAACAGTGTAAGTATCTATTAGTATGTAGTGTGTGTAGTATATTCTATATTGTTAAACTTGATATCGGCACTACCCTTAATCTCACACTCTCCCAAAGGTTAGATGTTAGAAAATGCCTTCGCCTTTGTACACTTATTTTGTGCAATAAAGAATTTAATAATAATAATATGGGTAAGAGATGAGAAGAATGGTGTCTAAATAAAACCTTAAGTTAAATAAACTACATTACAAAAAAATCTATATTTAACTTTAAATAATAATAATAATAATACATAGAAAAAAAAATTGAATACTTACAAAAAAAATAGCTCCTCCAAATCCTCTAAGTCTTGTGGCATGGTGCGTTTCCCCTTTGAATGATGATACTTAATTTTTGGGAGAAAAAACTGCAAGCCCTATTGTCACCAGAGACGTCAATGAGCTTTGGAACAATTTCTTTATGATTATATGATATGATGATTGTTGATGGGCCTTCGAGAACATATATCTGGAGAATTTGGCCTACCCTCGCCACGCTGGCCAGACGGGTTGGCGAGTTTGTTATTTAACAATAGGCTGGTTTAAAAAAAGGCCTCCTTTTTTATTTAGTTGTGCAACATGACGCTCATCATCTACCATTCTACTCCTCTCCCTACCAATAAATAACAAAATACATCACGAATTTTCGTTAATGTGGATCCAGCATAATAGCTTTTTATTACAAAATTATTATCATGTCCCATAATAACATTTGATTGCCCGAAATTCCCTCAGTTCGGTTAAATAATAAATTCAATATTGATGGATAGACATCTAAATTGAAATGTTAGATTTTATCATGCAGTAATAGGTCATGGCATCTGAATCACTATATTGTAGGTAACGAGTCAAAAAAAACTAAAGAATAAACCTTCCCTCTGTGTTGGTCAGACACCTTATTTTTTTTTTAATTAATCCAATTTTTCTTTAGGCCCATTAAAACAACAGGCAAGCTCGTCGATTTTTTTTTAATGGAGCATTTCACATTTAGCCAATTTTACAATCGGCCTACTAATCTTTGGTATTACCCGCTACACCACGGAGACAGTTAAAGTTTGGTAAAATTACGAAATTTTAATAAGGTTCACCCGAAGAGATCAAATATAAGATAGATAGGCCATTTCCATACAAAATGTTTGGTACATTTTTTTTACGAGATCAACTTCAACTCAACTTTTAAAGATTACATAGGTACTCGTACAACACTATATTAAAATATTGACCGTGAAAAATCAATTTAAAAATGAACCTAAACCAGGACAGCACTGTCTTATACTAATTAATTTTGTGACGATTGGACTATCTTTAATGTTTATACCATTTCGCATCTTGCTCCGTATCGTTATAAATTTAATGTTTTTGGATTCACTCAATAAAATTTTTTTCGGTTATATCTGTTAATTAGGAGAACCGATGATCTCAACAAAGTTGCTAGTAAGCATTGCAAAAAATCACAGGTTATGGAGGGCCTTGAGGGAGATACCCATCAGTACGAAAACACAGACTGATGAATAAAAGCCTTTTTTTTTCTGTAACACAGCACTAAGTATGCTATCAATTTAGCCAGTCTAAACTATCTCATTCTACAATACAAAGCCTTACAAAGGCAATCTATCAATCATCACTAACCATGCTCAGCCCCTGAATTCGTTACCCTATATACCTTTGCATACATTTCACATCAAAGAGCTCGGATCTCTATTCCTTTATAGATACAGAATGTTTAGATTATTTTACGAAAACTATGACCGCAATAAGTAAGTAGCTCAGCACAGTTCACAACTCCGCTCCGCATACTCCGTTGCTACGCTCCGCGATAATGCACAAACACAGTTCACAACTCCGCTCCGTATACTCCGTTGCTCCGCTCCGCGTTAATGCACAAACACAGTTCACAACTCCGCTCCGTATACTCCGTTGCTCCGCTCCGCGTTAATGCACAAACACAGTTCTCAGCACAGTTCACAACTCCGCTCCGCATACTCCGTTGCTACGCTCCGCGTTAATGCACCATCACAGTTTACAACTCCGCTCCGTATACACCGTTGCTCCGCTCCGCGTTAATGCACAAACACAGTTCGCAGCTTCGCTCCGCATACTCTGTTGCTCGACTCCGCGTTTATGGACAAACACAGCTCATAACTCCGCTTCGCATACTCCGTTGCTCGGCTCCGAGTTAATGGACACACACAGTTCGCAACTCCTCTTCGCATACTCTGGTGCACGGCTCACTTCGGTGGCATCGATCCGCATTGGTCCCTCGTTTTTTTTTAAATCCATGGTTTACCGAGCGGGTGCCAGGTCTATCATGTATGGCAGAGAGAAGAATAATATTTTCCCGGGCTTGTTACTTATATTATTAAAATTATTATTACTCCGCCCCGCATACTCCGTTGTTCGAATCCGCACTAATGGACAAACACAGTTCGCAATTCCGCTCTGCGTACTCCGATGCTCGGCTCCGCGTTAATGGACACACACAGTTCGCAACTTCTCTTCGCATACTCTAGTGCTCGTCTCCGCGTTAATGGACAAACACAGTTCGAAATTCCGCTCCGCATTCTCCGTTGCTCGGCTCCGCGTTAAAAAAAACATGGTTCATAGTTTGGATGCCAGGTCTATCGTGTATGGCAGAGAGAAGAATAATATTATCTCGAGCTTGTGACTTGTTAAGCTAAGTTTATTAGAGAGAGACTAGAATATAAGATAATTAAAAAACTAAAAAAGGGATATCTAGATACAGTAGAGACACCGACGAGCATCACATTTAATATGCTATTGTGAAGGTTGGCTAAATGTGATTATTTAAAGTGAAAAAGTAAATTATCGTCACTACCGTATCCCTTCCGCGATGGTCAGGAAGCACACTTTTAAAGCGATTTTGAATTTAGCCAACTTTACTAAATGCCCATCATGACAATGGCAAGCTTGTCGATGTCTCTAGCGTAGGTTCCTAACTAGTGAAATTTTAATTATCGTTTACCAGGAATCGTGAATTATTCTTGTTCAAATTTGTATTTTCTAATACAGCCGTAATGATACATTACTAGACTTATAAATACGAATAAATATAAACGCAATTAAAATTACACTCTTCAGTGAAAGCCTAGATCATTACGCAGAAGAACAGAGCACAAACAAAACACAATAGGTACTAATTTACACAAACGCGTCCGCCCATACATTCAAAGTCGTCACAGAGCGTTTGATGGCGTCCTTTTTCCTGTCAAGTGGCTTCTCAGGCACAAGAGAAGTGCTGTAGTGAGATAATGATCCTTCACTTCACCCCAATGTGCTGGTTTTATACAGAATATATTAAAATAACCGTAGGCGAGACTGTCTAGATCTCCAGACCGACAACTTTGTTGAGAAAAATGATGGATACTTGCACTCTTTTATATATTTTCATAGTGCTTTGTAATTGCACTTTCAAGGCCTTAACAAGGTAAAGAAATGCGTTAAAATCAGTCTAGTAGTATACGCGTAAAAGCCAGACAAACGGATTGACTTATTGCCGTGGGGTCAGTTGTAATCATCGATACATTCGTAGATATTCAATACAAAACGTACTTGCCACGTGTCACGTGCCAACTTTGAGGGCTAATTCTTAAGCAATAATAAAGTCAAATGCTATATTTATCGGAAATTCTGTCACAATGCATACAAAAAGACTAGTTTCACTCGATATGATTATTATTATCAAACGCTTGCTAGCTCGCGACTTTTGGTGCAGCTACATGATTGGTTTTGCGGAAACGTTTTTATATCAGTAACAGCCTATCTGTGTATATACATCGGTGGTTGTAATGCTCTAATCATGGCGTCATGCAGCTTATTTCCCGGATTCTAATAAAAAATAGGCCAACTTTTATTAAAATTCAGTTCAGTATTTTAGGCATAAAGGCGACGTAATACAAATATACAGACAGATACAAAGAGCTGCTTTCATATTTATAATTGTACGAGCTACGCATCGTATAAAGTCATCCGGCTCGAAGGACCAAAAAATGTTGTGTCACAGTTGACAGTACGGGAAAAGTTATTACGTATAGAATCAACTGATCCCAATGAATCCAACTGAACCAAATGCTGCATTTGTAGCTTTGTCGACTTCTGGGAAATAAAATAATACTCGTACGTAAAATATCAAAAAAACCTTACGATGTGTAGCAATAACATAAATCATCATTATTGACCGCCTCCGTGGTCTAGTGGTAACAAACGTTGCCGTGAACTCGGGAGGTCGTGGGTTCGATCCCCACCGGGGGCAAGTTGTACATTGTATAATTTGTCTCGGTCTGGGTGTTTATATGAATAATATGTATATATTTACAAAAAAAAAAGTATAATATGTAGTTTATCAACCATCTAGGTTTCGTAACACAAGCCTCGTAGCTTACCACGGAAACTAGATGGCGCTGTGTGAACTGTCTGGAAATATTTATTATTATTATTATTATCATCACGACCCTTTACCTTTCGGAGTGGTCTGAAACCATGCTTATAAAGAAGCGGATTCACAGTAAGTCAAATTTACTATAGACCAATCATGACAAGTTGTCGATGTCTCTAGCGTACCACTCGAGAATATCACAAATAAATTATATATTAATTTAAAGTAATAAATTAAATATTATTGTGATTCGGCCAGGAATCGAACCCGGTACCTCCGAGTCTAAATCCACGGACTTAACCGCTAAACCAGATTGTATGAATATAAATAGAAAAGTGGAAAACTATCAGAGAACACCAGAAATGTTTTCACCTGATGATAGTTTCTCGCTTCAATGTAGTAACCATCAACAAACCAGGTACACGTAGGGTTGCCACGAGGCTTAAAGTAAAAGCTCTTCTCTAAGCTCATTACTTATTCGCAGACCCGATCTTTTACAACCACTTTTGGAGGTCCTATTTCGTTTTCAAGAGGGTCGCGTAGCTCTTACTGCTGACTTCAGTAAAGCAATTCTTGAAATTAAAATTCGTAAACAAGATTAAAATACGATGTGATGGTGTACGAGTATGTAATGTCTAGTAATAGTCCACGGGCCCACATATAAGAGATTTCAGTGATTAATAACAGGCTGAAAGTTTATACACAGCTTCGTTTTGACGAGACACCCAAATTTTATCATTGGACCAAATTCTAATAGTGGGAGGAAAAAGCGCATTAGGGAGCGAAACATTCTCAAAAACAAATTTGTATGCCGATGCATTTTTTATAAAAAATACATATTTTGCAAGCCCCAAAACAAAAATCAGCTTGTTATTAATAAAATTTTTCTAGTCACCATTCTGACATGTTAGAGCTGGGGGTCACTCGGAAGGTACACTATGTAAAAAAACTAAGTGTGATTTCTGACAACATTTTTTTTTTTTAACACTGATTGTTTATTGCTATAGACCACATAGGTTTATACTTTGTGTGAATAAGCATCTATTCAAGCCTGCATAGCGTTAGGGACTGATGACAATTATAAGTATCTGATTCCAGTTACTAACATAGTTGACCTTGCCGTTTATCAACAGATGGGTGCACGCAAAAAAAGCGACGGAGTATTATTTTTCTCCAGAAATAGGTTCTAAAAGGTAGCAGAGATCTAAGAATTTGTGTTCTAGAAACTAAAGGTTGGTAAATATATATAAAATAGATACTTGTAAGTACGTGAATCAACATATTTTGACATTATTGATGACACCCGTATACTCCGGCCAGATATCGTTCACAATCGAGGCTTGTCCGATACGTTGTCACGATATGGTGTCAAATAATCCGAGGGCGTTATCACTTATACCAGCATTCCTATTGTTTAAACCAAGTTTTGAAAGGGATTATTTCAAATTTATTAGTTAAAGTTTCTATTAATTTGGAGGTGTTAACTTAGGAAGAGATTATTACTAAGTAACTATTCGTATCGTTAAAAAAAAATATTCAATAATAATGGCATCATAACTTGTCAATGATTGATGATGATGAAAATACACTTGATCATACAATAATAAAAAGCATTTATTCGAAAAAAATATTTACAAAATATAAAATAAAATTAATATTAATACTAAGGATAGGGATATAAGTCCCGTCCGCGTGGAATGGTGGCAAGAACGCTGGCTGCATTTCCCCGCTGAATTGCAATACTGATTCTTTGGGCGAAGAAAGAGCCAGCCCACTTGTCACCGGAGGAGACGACAAGACGCGGTGTTATGTCTTTTAAAAACTTTTTTGCACTTGGACTCCATGGGCCCAGAGTTTCTACAGCAAACGGCACAAATATGTAATCTTTTAATATACTTACATATTTGCGCCGCTTGCTGGACTCCGCATTTTCCGCCGCGGCTCCTACAATTGCTGCTCATACAATTAATTATATAATAAATATAAAGTCAAAAGTCAAAGTCAAAGTCAAAATATCTTTATACACGTAAACCTATTACAGGCATTTATGAAACGTCATTAATTTAATTATTTTGAATGATTCTACTCCTGCTAGTAGAAGACTAAGCAGCAAAGTGGTCCAATAAGTAAGCTGTTAGCAGAAGACCAGCAGCTTAGCAAATTCCAGTGACCTGTTAATGTTTAATCTGACTGAGAAAGGAATCTGCAAGGAAAACTCAGCTATTTATTTATTTATTTATTTATTTATTCTATGGAGAACTATCGACAATACAATAAAAAATCTATGTTAAAAAGAATTAGAAACAGAGTGTCATTAAAAAGTTCTCACTAATAGTAACAATATACCTATAAAAACAACAAGTAATATTTTAACCTAAGATAATAAAGCACTTACATACACATACATAATAACAGCATAAACAATACATACATGACAGAATAGACTGAAGATACGATACAATATTAATGTATTATAAATTAAAGAATAAGTTGTTAAGCTCATGTCTCACCGTCCTTACATTTGTATAAAATATGTCGATATCGCACTTGAGTAACAGCTCATTGAATGACCTACATGCTCTATTTAAATATGAATTTCGTCTATATGAGGTATTGGAATTCTGGACAACAAAAGTGGGTTTGTACCTAGATATTCTTACAGGGGTTGCGAATTTGATCTTTTCCAGGAGAGCAGGACAATTGACTTGACCGTTCAGAATTTTAAACAAAAATGTTATGTCTGCAATATGCCTACGGTTGGACAGCGGTAGCAGGTGAAAGCGGCGACACGAGGCAGTGTAGTCCCTTATTTGTGACTTAGCTCTAAAATTTATATATTTGATAAAACGCTTTTGAATTCTCTCGATGCGGTCTATGTAGACATTATACATTGGATTCCACACTTCTGAGGCATAGTCAAGGTGGCTACGAACATATGTGCAGTAGAGGATTTTCATCGTTTTAATATTTTTAAACTCCTTAGATGCTCGCATAATAAATCCTAATGCCTTAGAAGCTTTCTTGACTATGCCTTCTATGTGCTGATCAAACAACAACTTACTATCATGGACCACACCGAGATCCCTGACACTGACAGCTGATTCCAAAGCTGTATTTTTGATCGAGTAAGTATATTTAACTAATTTATACTTTCTGGTGAATGTTATAAATAGACATTTGGCTACATTTAAATCTAGTTTGTTTACCGAACAATAATCACCTAGGCGATGTAGATCTTGTTGCAGCTCTTTAGCATCGTCTACTGTTGAGATGGCCTTAAAGATTTTCATATCGTCGGCAAAACAAAGAACTTGAGAGTTCTGGAAGCAGCTGTCGATATCAGAGATAAAAATAATGAATAAAAGAGGTCCCAAAAGGGATCCCTGAGGAACTCCACTGGGAACCGCCGTCCACCCTGACAGATAGTTGCTAATGACAACTGCCTGTGATCTGTTTCTTATGTACGACTCAAACCACCTAAGTAGGTTTCCCCTAATACCTGACTTTTGCAGTTTTAAGAGGAGTATGTTGTGATCCACCCTGTCAAACGCCTTACTATAATCCGTGTAAATCACATCTGTCTGCACTCCCTTATCCATGTTGTCGGAAAGCTGATCGTTTAACAACACCAGATTGGACACCGTTGATCTCTTCCATTTACAAAATAAAACATATACAGAACTGCACCACAACGATCAATAATAACCTTTTAAATTTAGTTATCAGTACCTATGAGAAAACAATACCTGGTACAGCAGTAACCCACCAGGCAAGTCAGAATTAAGGTAGACTACATGCCTATGTGCAACCAGAAAGTCGACAAAACGCAAAAACCTCTGTTAATTTAAGAACAATAAATTGAACGTGTTCGGCAGAGGTCCCAGGCCCCCACAGCAGCACCCGATCACGGACATAACGCATGTGCCAGCCATCCCCCCGCTCAACCAGGCCCTTAGGGTGCGGACCGGGACCCGACACACGTGCCACCACTGCAATGACCTTCTAAGGAAGGGGCGACCACCGGACACGCCACACCATGAGAACCTGAACACTAACAATGACCTTCGAGACACACACAAGCAAACATAATATATTATAATTATACATTGTTGTTTACTTATTTTTTTCTTCTTCTTCTTATATTTTTTTTACTAATTGTTGTTTCATTTTTATTAACTTCACTATCTGACGTTACCGTATTTATACATATAATCTGTGGTTTACGTCGTTGGTAACATACTTAGCAATTTGTTTATTTAGATGTAATTATATATATATGTGTATTACTGTAAACCTAAATAATTAAAAATAAATTAATATTATTCGTTTGAAAGAATAAGGATGACAACCGTGACGATATAGATTGATGATGAAACCCTGGAACAAGTGTAACGAGGAACAAGGAAGTATGATAGGGACGTTGAAAGAAGAATGAACGTGGGAAATAGTGCCCTGGGGTCGCTGATCGCCAGTTGAAATGTCAGTGACAAAGTTCGACTCGCTATACACAATGCCATGCTGGTACCAATACTTATGTATGGAAGCGAGACGTGGATATGTGAAAATTCGCATGAGAGTAAGAGTTATTGCAATAGAAATGAGGTCATTGCGTCGGATATGCGGCGTCACTTTAAAAGCAATGGGACAAAAATAATGAAAGGCATGCTCCGATGATTCGACATGTTGAAAGGATGAGTTAAAAAAGATTGACGAACCATAATGCGAAAGTTGTGGGTAAAAGAAGCCCTGGCAGACCAATACTCACATATTACGATCAAATAAATAAAATATTGCTGAAGGAGGCATTAAAAAGCCATCGAAACAAAAGGGCATGTATGAAGAGGTTGATGAATAGAAGCAAAATAGGTATGTTTTGACAGTGACAAGTTGCGCTCAATTCAAGGGATTTCGCGTAAAGATATGTATGTATATATATTCGTAGCTTGTTTTTAAATAATAATAATAATAATAAAAATGGTTTATTTCTCTCTAATGACATAAATTAGTTTACAAAAAATGAAATATAAAAATCTGTGTAAATTTGGTTAGAATTACGTCTCGTTAGGCGAAAAACCAGCCCCTATGAGTGGTGGACACCGCAGGCTGTTTACAATACAGCGTAACCAAAGTTTGCAATTGTCAAACACATATATATAGAAGGACGGAAAATAATACAATTTAAAACAATATTTTATTATTCCCTAAACCTAGTGTTGTACAGAACAGGCCGAACTGTGATTTAAAAAAAAAAACAGTTTGCACATATACATATATACGAGTATGTCAAAACGTATACAGACAATTTATTTATTTGGAAAGCTGTAAGCTATAGGTGATACATATTTTTTTAAAAGTAGCGATGGCCTTGAATGAATTAAAAAAAAACAGAAAAGAACAACTTTATCAACAAATACACTTAATAGTAAAACTCAAAAAGTAAAACAGAGATAGAGCTGGATAGAGATATATATAAAACAAGATTTAATTTAGTATAAGTCTCGATCCCATCTATATTAGAACCAATCGGTCTGAGTCGAGACGATGGCAAGCGCCCAGACGGAATGACATTAGTTCCTTGGAGATTGTGTCAATCCCTGGTATGGGATTTTACCTGTTGGGATTCCCTAGCCCCTTTCCACCTTCAAGGAACATCTGTTAGAGCTGTTGTCGCAGCGGAACAAGCGCAGATCAGCAAGCGTCGAAAATATGAAACTATTTGCAATAGTTACTTTTTTTCGACGTTTCCTGTAGAAACGATGGGCCCGTGGGGATCGGAACTTAAAGCCTTTTATAAAGAAATTGTTTCAAGGCTCATTGGCGTCTCTGGTGACAATAGGGCTGGCAGTTTTTTCTCCCAAAAATTAAGTATCATCATTCAAAGGGGAAATGCTGCTAGTGTATTGGGCACCATGCCACAAGACAGCGATTTGGAGGAGCTATTTTTTTTGTAAGTATTTATTATTATTTTTCGATGTGTTATTAATATTATTATTAATATTGTAATTTAGTATAAGCAGTTTTATCAGTTACAAAAATTAAGTATCAAAGGGGAAATGCTGCTAGTGGAAAAACCTAAAAAAAAGAGGACATTGCACCTTGCACAGGGATTGTAGGTGAACTAATGCTATTAAATAGAAGTAATGTTAATTACAATCCAATTTTAATTAGATATTAGCTTCTATTCGCACTTTTCTGCATCCTAAATTACCTCCATATACGTGTATGACAGTGCTGCATAGTCAGAAGTTTAGATGAATGCAAGAGAACAGGCGAAACAGAGTGGAAATTCGTGCAAACATAGGGGATGTTCTCGTAAAATGTGTAATGTACATGACAAATTGTATTTAATTGTTTAACTTGGTGTTGCCCGAGTAGTATAGTGGAAGAAAAACTTTAGGTGGCTGATATGGTTATCTGTCATAATTGGATTTTGGATGTTCTTTGCTTTCATTCGCTATCATAACATGATTAGTAAAATAATTAATTTGTAATCTTACCAAACCGAGTGTACCAAATGTAGAAAATGGTGAATAAGTATCATTACGACCGGTTCCCTTTCGCTTTTAGCCAACTTTACTATAGGCCAATCATGACAAGTGGCAAGCTCGTCGATGTATCCAGCGTACCAAACTCGAGAAATATCACTAATAAATTAAATGTATTTATTTACAATAATAAATGTTTTTGTGTCCCGACCAGAAATCGAACCCGAGTATAAATCCACAGACTTAACCGTTACACCACGAAGGCAGGTGAATAAATAATGAAATGAAAAATAAACGTTGACATCCGTCAGAGAACCAAAGTGACCGATATAGCCTATAAAATTAGTTAGTTGAAGTGGCTGGACAAGCCTGTTGCAGAACCGATAAACGATGGCGTAAACAGATTCTGAAGTGGAGACAACGTACTGAAAGACGCAGAGTAGGACGTCCCCCCGTCAGATGGACAGATCTACACTCGCCACGCGCCTGCCAGACGGCTTGGCGAAGATATGATGTCAATTTTTATTGTCAATTTATTAACAATTCCACAAGTTGGTATTAGTGAAACCGGAACCGACGGCTTAACGTGCTCTCCGAGGCACGGAAACGGTGGTGTTGTAAATCTATGACAGTCTATATACACATTTATTTATTCATTATTAGGAAAATTTACGACCTTTATACAATATTAATTATTAAAAAAATACGTCATCTTAAAGCCTTACAAATGTTGACTGTTAGTTAAAATGAAAAAAAAGTTAATTTAAACAATGTCAATCGTTTACCTAATTTTGGTTTATTTTCCATCAACTAAAATGCCACGTAACTTGTGGGCGAAATTTCAAACTTTTGGAATGAAAAGCCCGCCGCCATGTCCCGTTTACTTGAAGTTACAATTTACATACATTAAAACGCGAGTTAAGCATACTCTTGAGCTAGCGCAACAATTTTATAACCGTTTCAGCACTTACAATTAAATGTCAGTACTTCGAAACTTGGATTCTAAAAGATAGTCCCAAAACTTTAAAAGCTAATTAATTAGTTATAGATTGCGTCAGTAAAGTTATCCAAACGACTGACGGAGAAATCTGGAGACAGACTGGCAATTTTTTTTGCCAACGTATTAGCCTTGCTATTGTTAGAATATTATTTGCGAAATCATCGATAATGGTCATTCAATTGATTTGAGACTACAACGCTACTCGTTGAGGTTTGGGAACGTCACTACGACGGCTGTCACTTTATGCCCGTTTTGCGCTTTGATTTAAGTTGTAAAATATATCTACTTATTATATTCATAAACCTGTTTTATTCATAGACATAGGATCGTCGCGTCGTCGCTTAAAGACGAACGAAGCGTGCGAGTGAGACCTCGAGGATAACCACAATAGCGTGTACTAGAAAGAGTTAGCATGAAAACAACCGATACGCCAAATTATTTTTTGACGTTCAGCGCCTATCAACCGGTTCACTTTAGCGTTCTGCATTTTTTTCGCGATTATTAAGTATTTTCCAGTAATAAAGTGAATATATTGTGAAATACGAGTATGGTGTCGTGTTCCTTTACTAACTGAAGTGACGGCGCGGAATAACGCAAAGAAGTGTACTTTTCACAGGTAATTCTTCAATACTATACCAATGTTTTTTTAGCATATTTTTGGATGTTTAACGCTCTATGTGACAAAAAAATCAGTTGAGATTGTGAAATACATGTGGTATTATCTTTTTAAATGCCAATAACTAAATTTTCAACAGTAAATAAAGATATTTTGTGTACGTGAAAAAATTATACACCTACACTAGTGCTTGACTAAACTGACATTTTTTATCGATAGTTATCGACATTTTGTAGTCGCGTGATGAAATATTAATTAATAACAACATGAGAATGGTTGGAAAAGGAAGGAAATATGTCGCAACTCACTGAAATAATATATTAAAGTCGATCTGAGTCACGAGGGTGAAATAGGGTTAACTTTTAAGGGTAAATAGTTTTTTACAATTTTAAATTAAACCAGACCTTTTATCAAAAAATGTTTAATGTAAAAGTTGTAGGTAATAAAAAAGTCTATAAATTTTGTATAAACAATTTTATCACATAACCTAAAATTTTTTTTATATGGGAATTTTCAAATGTTATACTCGTATATGCAAATAGTGGTTTGGATACTAGCATCCGTCCTTAAGTTAGGCAGCACGGTGGTGGCGCGAAATTAAAATATTTTTAGTTAAAGCTGGCAATAAAGCTGAATTTCTTTAGAAAATTTCTATAGAAACCGAGTACTAAATGGAAACGAAAAACTAAATAAAACATGAATATTTACTATTTAATTCTTTAATAACTTCCCTTAAAGTTAAAAGGCGCTTTGTAGTCCTTTTGAACTTAGCTCTTAAATTTCTTATGAGCTTATTTTTTTCCAAAATCTTTCTTTTAAGATGTGTATTACAGTGCAGAAGTTTCTGTTTTCTTGGAGTTAATACTTCAGTTGAAGGACATTGGGTCTTCTGATGTTGGTGGAATGCGTTCTCTAGATGGAAACGTAGTGTCCTTATCCACATAGGAAGACCCCTTAGCGTAATGCTAGTAGTATGTCTTATGGATATTATTAGTCAAAAGTGGTGTTGTTTTGTTTAATAATGTGCTACAATCATCGATGTCTATAGATAGGCCTATCCAATACAAAACACAGTCCAAAAACGTGCCGCTTGCGACGTGTACCTACCAACTTTGGGGATAAATTCTCAAGCTATGATAATGTCACATGCAATATTTATCGGAAATTCTTTCGCAATGCATACTAAAAGACTAGTTTCCCTCAATATTATTGTTAGGTAAGCGCGCTCTACGCTTGCTAGCTTGCGACTGTTGGTGCAGCTACATGACTTCGATTGGTTTTGCAGGAACGTTTTTATATCAGTGATGGCCTATCTATATACATCGGTGGCTACAATGTGAATTATTATGGAAAACGATAAATTTGACACGGTATATGGGGCTAAAGTGACAGTTATTTTTTGCGGTTTTCCCGCGCTGTCAACTCTCATATATCCGACGTATTTGCGCGATAAAGTCGCGAGTGACTCCGAAGAGCATCAAATTCTGCAACATCTGGAATTTGATGACGACCTCATTAACTCATTTATAAAGTTATTATTATTGAAATATGTTTTTTTTAAGCCTAAAGTTAGTTTCTATTTAATTTTATTTATTTATTGTAAGTAGTTTTTTAATTATTTTCTTTGTTCCTGGCAAAAATCATGCAAAATAGGCTATGAAAAATTCAAATAATAAATATTATATCCTATATATCCCAACAAGAGCTCAGGATTTGATTTTAAAGAAACCACTTGCACCTTGTACGCGTGGAAATGCAGATCTTTTACCAAAATTCGTTGTATAGTGCTTCTGGATATGTTTGATTCATGACCACGATGCCGAATGGAAGTTTCTGGAATCCCTTACTGTGGCTTTATAGAGTGACAGATAAGAATGGGCCTTCCAGAACATGTATCTGGAGAATTTGGCCTACACTCGCCACGCTAGCCATATGGGTTGGCGAGGAATTAATTATTAATTACTTAAGTGAAAATAAACCGGTTAATTTTTACTTAATAATTAAGTACCAAAAATACGTTCGACTGGCTGTAAGTAACATAAGTAGATAGATACACTCACACTTAAAAGTAAAGTATCATCACAACCGTTTCCCTTTCGGGATGGTCAGATTATAAGCGGATTCACATTTAGCCAACTATACTATAGACCAATCATGACAAGTATCAGACTCGTCGATGTCTCCAGTCACACTTGTAAAATCTTTGAATATGTGCGATTGTGCGAGCGAGACGTATGTATATATATATATATATGTTCTTAAAGTAATAGACTGCCGCCGCTGCCACATTATATAAGACAGCAAGCCAGGTGACCTAAATAGGAAAATAGCTGGCACGTTAAACACAACAGCTTTGTAGAGTTTGACATCTTAAACGAAGGTGGAACAATAGCATACAGTACTGTTTGTACGTGTCTTACGGCCACCAGGTACGGTATAGTTAATTGTAGAAATTAATGTAATCATGGACTTAACCAAAATCCGGTGGGAACCCCAAAAGCGATACGGTCGTGAAGCCTTTACTTTTATAGTACATGTAATTGCAAAAAAAAAACAAATATTTTTTTAAGCTTCAGTTTTGGTAATATTTTTTAAAGATAAATATCATTATCCGAAAAACAAAACACTACTGTATGGTGAATAAAGCCGCGTCTGAAAATCACAATATCTATCGTGATAAATACCTAAATTCTGGGGTCACAAGGTCACACGCCAGCCGGACGGCGCGGGGCGGCAACCTCGCTTGAATCTCAAGGCTCTTTTTTTACGTAAGTCAAAGTCCGCGCGATCGTTGACCTTTCGCTACCTACTTTATTAGGCTCGGTATGAGTGGCGATATTTTTAGGAAAACTTCTCTGCACTGTAACTTATGATTTTATTACTAAATATAAAATGAAAAGAATATGTTTGTTCTTTATTTTTATTCTAGATTATAATATAAAAATATTTGATCTTTAATAAATTCGACATTGTATAATAATAATGCTTCCTTAATTCATATAAAAAGCAAAGACACGGATCCAGGCTAATACCAACAATTGAGAGGCGCTAACAGAAATGTATTTAATTTACAACAAGGCCGTCCATAACTTGAAGAGAGCTTTGCAAATTAAAACCCATTTCCCAAAGTGTTTGTTGGCCGCATTTTTTCCGCTTTAAAAACCTCGGAAGTACCCAAACGCCCTTAAATTGTACAAAATAACCGCCGAAAATGGGATGGAATTAAAAAGTCTCATTTACCTGCCTGAGATTTCGTATTTCTACAATGTTATGCTTTTTTGTGCGGTGGAAAATACACAAAAAATAACGACCTAAATATTTGTATACCAACTCGTATAAAAAAATTAATACATGATTTGGTTTTAAAACGTGATATGTATTTATCCTGAGTAAGTATGATCATGTGTCTCAATTTCGCATTCAATTATAGTGGGTTTATATCCGTTTTCGCAGATCTTTACATATTCTCATCCTTATTTACGGCATACTCAATAACCCGAAAATACCGTCTTACTCTCACCTGAGTGATCACTTTAAATATCTGTGCGACTTTCACACCCGTCCTCTTCGTTTTTCGCACAACAACCAACATTGTATCCCTGTCCACTCTTCTAGCAGATAATCAGATTATTTTACCATGTCTGCAGAAATCTAATCTCCATTTCTTGACGCATATTATATTAGTATATTTATTTATATTAATATGTTTTATTTATTACTAGAAGTGCCGGCCGCATTCTTCGTCACGCGGCTCTCTACGACATCATTCGTAGGGCTCGTGTCACTGCTGGAGTACCCGCTATCCTAGAATCCTCTGGGATTGCGCGGAGCGATGGCAAGAGACCCGACGGCATGACAGCAGTGAAAACTTGGCAGGTCTGGTCTGGTCTCTGGGATACGACATGTGTGTCTACACATTGACCCCATCTTACATCCAGGTAACCTCGTCCAGCGCGGGGAGTACTGGTACAGGCTACGAGTTTGCGCTGTTTGGGTTCGAGGCGATGGGATCACAGCCAAGCGTCTGGGTTGCCCAAACGGCTGACGGAGAAATCTTGAGAAAGGAGGTCTGGCAATTATTTTTGCCAACAACGTATTAGCCTCGCTATACAGAGGAGAAATGTTGCCAGTCTTCTTAGAACTGTCATGGAACTCTGATAGGACCTCTCTTGAGGACATTTTTTATTTATAGATATTTTTTTCAATAGGTTTAGTTTATAGTTATTTAATTGTATTATTTTTATTTAAGTAATTTGTAAATATTATTTAAAATTTTATAAAATGTATTTTTTGGTAATTTATTACTTTTACTTAAAAATTATAGACTTTGCACCCATCATATAAATCTATCACTCTTTTGGGAGCTGGTAGAGAATACCTTCATGGTTTATGCTCGCCTATGTACATCATTTTATTTTGTATATTTTGAGTCCAATAAAGAATTTTATTATTGTTATAAGGCCCAGCGGTTACAGCTGAAAATATAACAGTAATAAACCAGCAGCCCTGTTCTGTAAAAAAGTATCATCACGATCGTATCTATTCCAGAGTGATCAGAAATCACGCTTCTTTTTTTTATAAGAATTGGATTCACACTTAGCCAACTTTACAATAGGCCCATCATGACATGTGGCAAGCTAGTCATAAACGTGGTTTCTGACCACCCCGGAAGGGAAACGGTCGTGATGAATCCTAACTATTTTTTATATACAATATTTTCTTTTTCTAAAAGCTTAGTTTCTGATTACTTCCGTGAGGATTACGATCGTGATGATACTTTACGTAAACTCCTGCATAAGCTCTGTGTTCATGAAAATTATATACCTTGTTACCACGTCAAAGTACATAAACATAAATTATAATAGTTATGCAGAGTTAGCAAGCACCACACCGCGTGGCGAGGATTTAAAGTACTCCAAACGGCAGCAAAGCAACTACAGTGCAGGAATAATAATTTAAAAATTAAAAACCCGACTGCGTAAAATAATAACTTTTAATAAAAACTAAAAAGAAAAAAAAAAAACAAGCCAAGGGTTTGGGTGTTTATATGTATAATCTGGGTGGGTCTCGGTCTGGGTGTTTATATGTATAATATGTATATATTTACAAAAAAAAAGGATAATATGTAGTTTATCAACCATCTAGTTTCCGTAACATAAGCCTCGTAGCTTACCACGGAAACTAGATGGCGCTGTGGACCTGTCTGGAAATATTTATTTGTTATTAAATATATTTTTTTATATTTTATAACATAGCGACTTTAAGTCGGAACCCATTGTTGAAAAGATTTGAGCCGGTCTCGGTTTTTAATGAGTCCTGACTGAAAAAGACATAGACCCGTATTAATAAATAGACAATATCAAACTACTGAGCGTATAATAACTACCTCGTATGTAAGGCAGACCGGCGTGGCGCGATCGCGCGTAAATATAATAATTCGAATAAAACTATACAAAATTGAAATTAAATATTATTTGATTAATCCACACTACTTATTATGTGATTATATGAACTTGATTACATTTGTATTTTAGGTATATTGAAAATTTTAATGATAATGGTTGCTAACCAACTTTAAATCCCTATAGATCCTAAATGATTGTTCTAAATGAAAAATAATAAGAGAAACCTCAACATAATTTTAAAATACCTATTTGACAATATCCCACTCAATATAGTTCGTCGACTCTCATTTTTTTATTTTTCACAATATGGGGTCTGGTTGTCACCTTACTAATATTTGATTATTGTCATATTTTTAGTGAGATTCATGTTGTTAAAATTAATCTATTCAAAGTCAAAGTCAAAATATCTTTATTCACGTAAACCTATTACAGGCATTTATGAAACGTCATTAATTTAATTATTTTGAATGATTCTACTCCTGCTAGTAAGCAGCAAAGTGGTCCAATAAGTAAGCTGTTAGCAGAAGACCAGCAGCTTAGCAAATTCCAATGACCTGTTAATGTTTAATCTGACTGAGAAAGGAATCTGCAAGGAGAACTCAGCTATATCAGATTTACAAAATAAAACATATACAGAACTGCACTACAACGATCAATTAATAACCTTTTAAATTTAGTTATCAGTACCTATGAGAAAACAATACCTGGTACAGCAGTAACCCACCAGGCAAGTCAGAATTAAGGTAGACTACATGCCTATGTGCAACCCGAAAGTCGACAAAACGCAAAAACCTCTGTTAATTTAAGAACAATAAATTGAACGTGTTCGGCAGAGGTCCCAGGCCCCCACAGCAGCACCCGATCACGGACATAACGCATGTGCCAGCCATCCCCCCGCTCAACCAGGCCCTTAGGGTGCGGACCGGGACCCGACACACGTGCCACCACTGCAATGACCTTCTAAGGAAGGGGCGACCACCTATGACCACCGCCACACCATGAGAACCTCAACACTAAGAATGACCTTCGTGACACACACAAGCTAAACATAACAATTACTTCCTAAGTACCCAAATGTTGCCGTGCAATTCCGTTAACAAACTTATATATTAGTTAATAAATACATAATAGTAACTAAATGTTACATAAAAAATAATTATATTATAATAATAAGGTAATAAAAAATATTACTGTATCACAATAAACAGTATTTACTAATTAGTCAATAATGTATTAGTAACTAATTGTTACATTCAAAATATTTCTACATAATAACTGTAAAATAAATCAAAAATAAAAACAGATTATTAAAAAAGAACCTAATGTGCTATTAACTAATTCTCTAATCTTTGCAGAGATGACGTAAGAATCATCAAAATCGGACCACGCGTTTGCTGTCCAGTGTGCCACAAAGGAACAAACATACGTACATACATAGGCTGTTAAAAACCCTTCTTTTAACCCTTCTTTGTGACGCGCAGTTGGGTAAAAAGTAAAATTTAACGTTTTAAACTTGCGCACGTATTCATAATAGTTCATTATAATTTTAACGGGTCTTCACGCCATTTAACTTAAAGACATACTTCTCCTGACGTTCTCGCGATTTCTCGTAATAAATGAGGAATATATATATTTTTTTTAATCAGAGCTTATTATATTAAACATAATAATATCAGTAAGTTTTGTTTCAAGCCACCATTCTACTCCTCTCCCTACCCAACCAAATACAGTATGATTCCGTTAATGCCGTCTTGGAAGCTCGTTCCATAAATGTTGACAGCAGATCTGCTTAGGCCCAATTATTT
Source organism: Tinea semifulvella (assembly GCA_910589645.1). NCBI lineage: Eukaryota > Metazoa > Arthropoda > Insecta > Lepidoptera > Tineidae > Tinea > Tinea semifulvella. The sequence goes on along the minus strand of OU342592.1, from coordinate 10,084,158 downwards.
CAGTAAGTGATGCAAAGATTTTGCTGGAACTCCTCTCGCACCAACTTCCACTAAGTAAAGCTGGTTCTTGTACCCGTTCCTGATCATTTCTTCTGTGAGATCATAATATTTGTGTGGTCTTTTGTAATATTTATTTTATTTTATTTTATATTATTAGGTAAACACAGCACTTAACATTATATTCCATGGATTCACCGTTCGGGTGCCGGGTCCATCGTGTGTGGGTAGGAGATGAGAAGAATGGTGTCTCGGGCTTGCGACCGACAATAGGCTGGTTTAAGAAAAGGAAGCCTCCTTTTTTTTATTGCGCGATAATACGCTCACCATCCACCATTCTACTTCTCTCCCTACCCAACCAAATACTGTATGAAATAATGTATGATAAAATCTATGATAAATGTACGTAAGAAAAGTGTATTTCTCGTTGGTACATGCCGGGAGGGTTTAAACCTTACAATCCGGTTTCACCAACATTATCAAATCAAATCATTTAACAACTTGGATATTGTCAGCACTAAAAATACAAATTATATAATTACTTATTATTCAAACGCTTTATAATCAAGCGTTAGTTGTTATTATAACAGCTAATTTTAATTTTTATTTGGATATCTGACGGACAAGACTGCAATTTACAATTCGTGAAGTACAACATTTCTAAACGAGAAGCTGAGTCCTGCAGTGTATGTCTTTTGGAAATCTTTTAAGCCTGAAAAAAGACATATGTCTGCTGCCTTGCTGAGACAAGTAAAATATTTTAAATTCAAAAAGTTTATTTTTCAAAACTGCTGTGACAAAAGTAAGCTTTGAGTCAGTTATTTCTGTCGCGTACACTGATATCCATAAATCGTTTTATGAGTGACTTATACTTAATCAAACTTAACCATATAATTTTATTTATACTGAAGATGACATGTGACATCGCGCTCATGTCATCTGGTGTATGTATCATGTAAGCGGTGAGGTCCAAGAATGGGAACAACTGACGCCAACGACTAACGACCGACATCAGTCTCTGCCACTATGCCAGTCTAACAAGATGCTATTTCACACTTCGCTTGAAAAACTCTAGGTTGTAGAAGTGGGGTACACTGGCTGGGAGAGTAAAAAAGTAAAGTATCATCACGACCGTTACCCTTTCAGGGTGGTCAGAAACCACGCTTATAAATAAGCGGATTCACATTTAGCCAACTTTACTATAAGCCAATCATGACAAGTGGCAAGCTCGTCGATGTCGCCAGCGTACCAAACTCGAGAAATATCACAAATAAATTAAATGGTATTTAAATGTATTTATTTACATTATTATTTACATTTTATTTACATTAATACATATTTTGTCCCGACCAAGAATCGAACCCGGTACCTCTGAGTCTAAATCCACGGACTTAACCGCTAGACCACGGAGGCAGTTGCAGCCGGGAGAGTATTAGGGATATTTGGCTATGGTACGTGGATGCATGTTTTGTCCTATGCGTGTGGTTCGTTTGCGGAATAGAGAAGATGGGATAAGGTGTTGGCATAACAACAGCGTTAGTAGTGCATCACATTACATGTAATGCGCAGCTGACTGAAGCTGAGCCAAGACTCTTGCCACATCATATTAATTTAAATTGTAAATTATTATTATTTTCTCTGATTGTAATACTTATTGATGTGGCAATAAACGTTTGTTTGTTTGTTTGTTATGGAGTACCTCAGAACACTCACCAGAACTAGAACACGCTCAGAGAGACAACGTCTTGGCGAAGCTGCAGTGATTCGAGAGTTTTAATTACTGTGGACAGTGGACATCCGAATTGCCCGCCGCTGTATGACATTGAGAGCATCTGTAAGACACTTAGCAGAACCATATTCACGCATGATATGACGGTAACACGGTATGTATTGTGTGTTTAATTGACACACATTGTTGTTATTTTGTTCCTTTCCTTATTCTTGTTTTACTTTTCTAGCTTTTTTTTTGTTGATTTTGAGTTGTTTATAGTAATTATAGTACATTTATCAGCAAAAGAAATATTAGGTGGCCGTAGAGTTGCATGTAGTGCTCAAATCTAAGAAATATATATAGTAATTTTAATTTAAATCGGTCCAGTAGCATAGACTAAAGGAAAAACAGAGAACACCAATTCAATTTGAAAAAAATATTTATGGCAAATCACATACTTTACAATAACTTTTTTTTTTTTTTTTTTTTTATGCTAAAAAAGTAGATCAGATGATCAGCTGCAATACTAAATTATCAGTCCCCGTTCAAGTAGCGACTGGGTCATCAGGTCGAAGGAGATTTTTTTCTGGGTCCGCGGGTCTCAAGGGAAGCCAGTTCGCCAATTACAACCTGGTTTCACCCTTAATTAGGCGCATTAAGAAAATCACACAAATAGTCGCATGGGGTCACTACTGACCCCAAAGATATAAATAAATATGAAGTTGCCCCCAATTCCAATTAAGTGGGGTAAAATGTTCTACCCCCAATTACTACGAATAGGTAGAGTATACGAGGGGCGTTCAAAATATTCTCGGTATTGATACGTTACAACCTCTTTTATATATATATTTGTTACTGGCCGCTAAGATTCATCCATTGACATTAAAAAAAAGTAAAATTGGAACCGAGATGTTCTTTTGTTTTTCTGCAATTGCCGAACAAACATGAACACCATGAGCGAATTAACAATTTTAACGAAATTAGAGCACCGATCCGTCATAAAATTCTTGACAAAACAGGGTAAAAATCAAAAAACCATAAAAGAGGAAATGGATTGTGTTTACCGTGAGTCTGCTCCTTCTTTATCTACTATTCAAAAATGGTCAAGCGAATTTAAGCGTGGAAGGGAGAGTATTGAAGATGACCCTAGACCTGGCCGGCCTGTAGTGGCTACCTCACAAGAAAATATTGATAAAGTGGAAAAACTTATATTGGAAGACGGCCGAGTGAAGGTAAAATCTATAGCTCAAGTAACCAATCTCTCTATTGGTACCGTACATGACATTATACATGACCATCTTAATATGTCAAAAGTAAGTGCAAGATGGGTTCCGCGAATGCTGACGCTTCTTCAAAAGGATATGCGTGTGGCTTGCTGTTCAGATTTTATCGACCTGTGTGGTGAAAATCCCGATGAGGTGCTGCAAAAAATAGTTACTGGAGATGAAACCTGGGTTCATCATTATGACCCAGAGAGCAAACAGGAGTCCATGCAGTGGCACATTAAGGGTTCAGCTCATCCCAAGAAGTTCAAGGTAATCCCGTCAGCTGGCAAGGTCATGGCCACATATTTTGGGATTGTGAAGGAGTTTTGCTTATCGATTATAAAGAAAAAGGTGTAAATATCACAGGGCAGTACTACGCTAACGTTATACGTCAATTAAGAGATGCGATCAAAGAAAAGAGGCGAGGAAAGTTAACCAAAGGTGTTCTGCTTCTGCATGACAACGCCCCTGTCCATACTGCTCATATTGCCAAGGCAGCTATTGTTGAATGTGGGTTTGAAACTGTTACTCATCCACCCTATAGTCCGGACTTAGCCCCAAGCGACTTCTTTTTGTTTCCCAATCTTAAAAAGGATCTGCGTGGAAATAAATTTTCTGACGATGAAGCGTTGAAGACGGCCGTGGAGGAGCATTTTTACACCAAAGATAAAAAATATTTTTATGAGGGATTAAAAAAAATAATTGATCGATCTTATAAGTGTATGAACATAGGGGGGGAGTATATTGAAAAATAAAAATATCAAACTTTTCGTACTTGTTTGTTTTTATCCACATACCGAGAATATTTTGAACGCCCCTCGTATATAATTTTTGTTTATTTAAGTTGAGTTAAAAAGACGGTAAAGAAAAATTTGAATAAAGAAAAAGTTCTTTTAAAAAAAATATGTAATCCAAATTGACCCTGTGACGTGGAAACAGTGGAAGGAGGAAGAGGCAAATGTATTAAATGCCCAGTCCTACATAAGTTAAAGTTTCGAAGTATCCGAACCTGAGGGCAGAGATTTGGAACAACTAGACTTAAGTTCAAAGTTCTCAGAAGGTTACTTACTTGCAGATATTTGCGTGTAGTTTAGTAACAAATTATGCGTGAAATTTGGACGAGATACTGGTTCTAACTTGGTCTCAGTTCACTGTAGTTGCTAATACAACTAAGTAGTTATTAATACGTGACTACCATTAATTTAGCGACTGCTACATCTATCGTAAGATGAAAATATAGAAACTCATGTTAATGTCTCGATTCTTTTTTGCGATGCCGTCAATCAGGCGAATGCGGTCAGAACCATATTACGTCCTGTTATAAAATCCAGTTTCCCAGTTAGCAGATCATATCGCTCATGGTGGTCTCCCATGTGCCGTGCTTCGCGCGTATTTCTGTCTTTTCATGATTTTGAATTCTCAAAAAAAATCTGGAAGACTCATCTCCAACAATGGAGGTCTGGAACTCTGTATTCCTGTGATGATAAGTATGCCGTCGGCCTAACTAAGCGTATATATGTTCTATTGACAACGGAAACTTTAAGAATCTCCAAAATGTAATGAGATAATGCCAATGAGAGACCACTTTCTAGAGAAGTGTTCCTGGAGGAGAGCTATCGTAGTCAAACCCTGGGTGTGTGAGTCACGCTGGCGTCCTTATACCTCCATAAGTGCAAGAATTACCAGTGAATTGCAGAACCCGCTAAGATCAGCCCCGGAAAACAGGGGAATGTTCCATAAATAATTATATTTATATGTATATAGATTTATTATTATTTATTGTTATATATAAATATTTGCACCCACCTTACATTTGAAATAGTCCACATTGTCCCTAAGATTGGCTGTCAGATAATGTCTAGCGGCATTAAGTCCGCCCCTTGTATAACGTGCAATAAAGTTTTAAATAATAAATAAATATATTTCCAAACCAGGCCCATTAGCCATTCTGGCCTGGACGAGCATGCTGTATGTCTGTCTAGTATTTTTATTTAATTTTAGTATTGATTAAGGACCGAAGGTAGCGCCACTTAATAATTTTTACACATAGGTAAATTTAAAATATTAGCAAATTCGTTTAGTAAATAGGGATTATATAAACTCGTTTCTCGCTTATCGTCGGTGATGAGACATGAGCTTTAACGTTAATCTTGTAAACTTGTAGTCTAGATTTTACGAAGCAACCATGTGGAAATATTAACATTACGTGTTCTTGGAAATGGGTTAGTTTTGTGAATTTAAATGTCTATTAAACTTACCGACGAGTAAATTCTTAGCAGTTTACTTCACTCGTGCAAGCTATATTTAGATATTTGATATAAGTACTAGTGATATTTCTGATTTTAAAAGTAAGTATTTTTTGTTAAATGATCATTTTAATAAGAGCAATTTTGCTAACAATTAATAATAGCACGACCGACCTCGTTCTTCTCATAATCATAATCATATATCAGAGGTGTTGCTCAATAAGATGGACAGGTTACTCAACTCATGTATCAGGTTTATCTTCGGCCTTCGCAAATACGACCACATCTCTGAGTATCGAACAAAATTAAAGTGGCTACCAATTCGCTGTCGCAGGAATCTCCAAATTCTCTGTTTACTATTTTCTATACTCAATGAGCCTGTGACACCGAAATACCTCAAGAGTAAATTTGCCTATCTCTCTTCATTCCATGATAAGTCTCTTCGCTCTTCTCATAACTCTGTTCTCTCCATTCCCTCTCACCATACTGGATTTAAGGCCAACTCATTTGCTGTTGTCGCCGCAAATCTGTGGAATGAACTACCGGTAGAAATCCGACAAGCATCCAACCGAAAAATGTTTAAAAAAATAGTGTCATCGTATTATTTAAATGATTCATAAGTTATTTAATTGTGTCATATGTAGTATATGTATTATTAGTATTTAATATATCATAGTTATTAGTAATATCATTGTATTTTTATGTATATAGATTTATTTATTATTAATATATATAAATATTTGCACCTACCTTACATTTAAAATGGTCCCCATTGTCCCTAAGGTTGGCTGTCAGATAATGTCTAGCGGCATTAAGTCCGCCCCTTGTATAACGTGCAATAAAGTTTAACTAAATAAACAACCAACTTAAAATCCCAACCCACACTTTCAGCAGATATTCAGATTAATTTACTGTATTGGCTGCTCGTCTGTGGAACAAGCTTCTACTGACCATTAGACAAGCTCCTTCAATTCACATCTTTAAAAAACAACTTAATACTGTCTTTTTAAACAAGCAGAACATTATATTTTAAATTAGAATATTTTTTCTTATTAATATTATATTATCTTATATATATCTACTATATATTAATAAGTATTTAAGTAGTCTATGTATACATACTATTTATGTAGTTTATTCAAATTTAAAATAAGGTTAAAATTGCACCCCACATATTATACTGTCTCACTCTCCCAAAGGTTAGCTGGTAGAAAACGCCGAAATGGCTTTAAGTTCGCCTTTGTACAGACTTTTAAGTTAACGTGCAATAAAGTATTTTAATAATAATAATAATTAAGTAAAATAGAAGAATTAGAATAAAACATACAATCGTCTCTAGACAACGAAAAAGAAACGAAGACCGAAATAGTCCCAACAATCTCCAAGAAACAATACAAGTGTAACAATAAAACATAATTAGAGACACTAACACTAAAAAATAACGAAAAACAAATTAGTACCAACAATCTCTAAGAAAAAAGACAAATTTGAGTAAAACATAAAATTTGAGTTCTTAAAAAAAGAAAATAAGATAAAAGAAAAAAAAACAATCACCCAGTCCTAACAATCTCTAAAAAAAAATACAAGAGTTACAAACATAAAAATACAGAATACAAAAAAGAAACTAAAACCAAAATATGAGACTATCTCTAATAATTGTAATTGTTTGTTTTAGATTATAAGCTGACACGGCCCTTTTACAGCCACGATTTGTTATTTATGGACATAAATATTGTTATTACTAGATTGTAAGCTGACACGGCCCTTTTACAGCCACGATTTGTTATTTATGGACATAAATATTGTTATTACTAGATTGTAAGCTGACACGGCCATTTTACAGCCACGAATCTATATTTATGGACATAAATATTATTTTTTAAACTTTCGCGCACACTCATAATAGATTTTTATAATTTTAACAGGTCTTTACGCGATTTACCTTTTACATTTACCTGGTACAGCTTTCAAAAAGTTATCCATCAATGCTGTGTACACACCATTCTCCAAAGTAGCAAAACACGTACGCACCCCAAAAGATGTCATTCCTTTTCAAACGTCTGGCGTATATAAAGTGGACTGCAGCTGTGGGAGTTCATATATTGGCCAAACTAAGCGCACAATAGCCGAGAGGGTCAAGGAACATATAGCAGCTGTAAAAAACTGCCAATTAAACAAGTCAGCAATAGCAGAACACCTAATAGATAGTGGCACAAACCATTGGATTGAGCTGCATGACCCAAAGATACTTTCCACCGATCGTCACTATTACCCTAGAATAGTACGTGAAGCGAAAGAAATAAAGAAACACAAAAATTTCAATCGAGAGGGGGGTTATAGCTATCTTCATCTTGGAATCCAGTAATCAATAGGTTTCGACGCCGGGAAAAATCGCCCGGTGTCGCCAAGGATATTGTAAGTGTCGTGTGTCGTGATTTCTAAAAACTTTTAAAAGTGATAAGTGGGTAGGTTTACATCTGCCGCCCAGTATGTACGAGACTACACCGCATAGCTTCAGTCGACCCGTGACCACGGCCAATGCAACTTGGCTGAAACGTCGGGAGAAATATGTCTCTAAGGTAAATCGCGTAAAGACCCGTTAAAATTATAAAATTTTATAAATATTATTATTACTAGATTGTAAGCAGACACGGCCATTTTACAGCCACGAATTTATATTTAAGGACATAAATGTTATTAGATCATAAGCTGACACGGCCTTTTTACAGCCACGAATTATTATATGTTTTTGTTTGTTTAATATCCAACCTAAGGAAATAAATGATTTGATTTGATTTGATTAAAAGAATACTGGAGTTACAAACATAAAAATAAAGAAAACAATAAAGAAAAGAAAAAGAAAAAACACACAAATTTGAGTAAAACATAAATTTTGTGTTAGCAAAAAGAACGAAAAATAAAATAGTCCCAACAATCTCCTAGAATCTTATATTAATTTGAGCACCTCAGCTATTAGCAAATAATGGGTATACTCGTAGTCTGGAACTCTTTAAGCTGAGATTGTAGACCTTAACCCGTTGCCTTACAATCTGAAATGGTATAACAAGGTCAAATAGGTTTACTTAACTGCTCATAAAGGGCTATTTCATTAGGTTAGAATCGGATGTGACCTTAAGGACTACGATTATCGTCAAAAACTAACTAGGCTTGGAACAAATTTAGCGAAAATAGAGCGAATGTAAGGGCAAGAAACATGTGTGCTAAAATTATACTGTCAGACACTTTAACAACATTATTTATTCGAAGTAGATACTAAAATATTAAAATAAAATAAATTAAAAAACTAATTATAAATAAAACTAAACTAAAAATACCTATGAAATTATAACTATTCTACAAAATAAACTAAGGGCTTACCACCAGGGAGGGTACCTAAAACGCTCGCCGCATCTCCTCGTTGAATTATAATCGAAATATTCTGTTTTAGGTAGTTATGGCATTTGGGATCGCCACACTCTTGAAAACATAACAACATAATAATTACATCGACGAGCTTGCCTCTTGTCATGATGGGCCTATAGTAAAGTTAGCTAATGTGAATCCGCTTCTTTAAAAAAATACAGCTTGGTCTCTGACCAATCCGGAAGGGATATGGTCGTTATAATGATGATGGTGATGAATAATTATGCACTGCATGTAATGTATATTTACCCACCTGATGATAAGTGGCACGGAAGTTCCAAGATGGGAAGCAACAGCAAAGAGAGGGTTGTGTCTTTGTCTGAATATTTAATATCTGGTCTTCATGAAAATATTTTATTTAAACATTATTAAGATTCTATGGATTTTTTTTGTTTTAATCATATTTTTTTAGGGGCTTTTACCCAAATTGAGCATGTCAGCCACATCGTAACTTAACCTAAATAAACAAACAATTATCAGTTTTCCATCTGCCTATTCTTATTTTAAATATTAAAAAAAATATATACTAACCCAGCCGATTGGGAACAAGGGTCAGCTAACACCCGTATTATATGGATTCAGTTTTAAATGTTGTATCATGTATTGCCTTTCGCCCTGGCTCCTGACACAATCCCTTAAGATGTGTTCTACATCTTCTACTTTACCACAAACTTCACAGTTGGGTGAAGCAGTCTTTTTCATAAGAAACGCGAATTTGTTTAAGGGAATGTGTCCAGAGCGAAGGCGAAATGCATTTACAATAAGTGTTCTATTAAGCCTGCATACAGAAAACCATGGCATATGAAAAGGCACATTCTGTATTATTTTGTACATAGAATATTCTCAATTGATGTAAACGGCGCACAGGCGTGCGGACAGTTGCTTAGAGCGTTATTGCTTGTTTCTTTAAGCGTTCTAATGTTCTAGTTGACGAACAATCACACGTTTGCATTATTTAATCATCAATCAACTAAGATTTCTAAATGTTGTTCACAAAAAAAAAAACGATCAACGCTCTTGTTTTGGCCGTCTTTATTTGTTACACTAAAATGAGCTGTGGTCTAATTTAGAGAATGTTAGCCTTCAATCGAAAGTCGCGTTTTGAACTAATGAGAAACACACTTCCCTGATTAATTTTAACCTACAAAGATAGACATGCTATTTGCTAGCACGTAAGCATGCTATTATTAAGCAATTGCTACTTAGTAGCCTATGTGTCAAAGAGGTGCTACTCGCATTAAATCATGCTTATTGAAAGCGTTGTCAAAAATCAACATCGTAGTTTTAAGCAAGCAGCAGCAAAGAGCAGAAGCCTGACCCGATTAAAAATATCAACTTGTTGGAATCGTTATGATATTGACAACAGACGCACACAGACCCATGCCGATTCTTCTGGCGAACTTGGCAAGAGTAGACAATACACCGGTGTGAAGTTAGCAGCCAAATCTCAACAGCCCCGATTTACGAAGTCATTTTTCTTTGTTATGCAATCCGTAAATACATAATGTAAATATTTAGTACTATCGTAGCAAAAAAACATATGGGGAATCCAGCGACGTTGTTTAAACTAAATTTTGGTACAAATAAGTTTTTTTTTTTAAACTCGTTAGGCTCTCCAAAACTATTAGTAAGTCAAATTTGGTTATCACTGGAGGTTGTGAGCACATCCAGCTTTAATATTTATATTTAAAAAATCGAATCTAATTAGTATAATTAAATACAATATTATGACATTTAATTCACCTTATATTTGTAGGTAGAATACGATAGCTAGAATATGATGTTACATTAACAACAAGTAAATACAACAAGGCTCCCAACGACATCATCCGAAGGGCTCTTGACACTGCTGGTATACCCACAATCTTAAAACCCTCTGGGATTGTGCGGAGTGATGGCAAGAGACCAGACGGAATGACAGTTGGGCCGTGGAAACTTGGCAGGTCTTTGGTGTGGGATGTAACGTGTGTCTCCATCCAGTCACTCCATCTCAAATCCAGTGCGGCGCCTTCTGCTGAGAACCTCAAGTTGCGAAAATACGCTAACTTTGGTATCGGTTACGCATTTGCGCCGTTTGCGGTCGGACCTTCAGCAAATGTTGCCAGTCTCCTTGGGACTATTTATTTTATTTATTTATTTAGAACTTTATTGCACTATGTACAAGGGGCGGGCTTAATGCCGCTAGACATTCTCTGACAGCCAACCTTTGGGACAATAAGAAGTATAACTTAAACAAATAAATATTTCCAGACAGGTCACACAGCGCCATCTAGTTTCCATGGTAAGCTACGAGGCTTGTGTTACGGAAACTAGATGGTTGATAAACTACAAATTATACTTTTTTTTTTGTAAATATATACATATAAATACCCAGACCGAGACAAATAATACAATGTACAACTTGCCCCCGATGGGAATCGAACCCACGACCTCCCGAGTTCACGGCAACGTTTGTTACCACTAGACCACGGAGGCGGACTTAGATCGAGGAGTAGGTGCGAAGACGTATTTAAGACTGATGATTATTAAATAATAACTAGATTTATTAATAATATATATACTACATACTAATAGTACTTACATACATACATAACTATACTACATACAATATCTAATTATACACGCTGTAGGGAGCCGTTTAAGTGATGTGAGTATACCAATCTTTTGAATATTATTCTGTTGGATGCTTGTCGAATATTGACCGGCAAAGTGTTCTAAAGATTTACTGCAACAACTATCTCGGATGGGACGTCACTAGAGGATATTTTTTATTTATAGTTTAGTTTATTTTAGTTTGTTTATTCCGTGGGGGCCAAGTGCAAAGAAGTTCTTTAAAGAGTTGTCTAAGCGCCTGGTTAATGCTGTATGTAACAAGAGGGCTGGCAGCTTTCTCGCGCAGCAAATCAGCATTGCTGTGCAGCGGGGGAACGCTGTAAGTGTTTTTGCCACAGGAACAAATCATGGGTGAGTATTTTTATTTATAATTAGTTGTCAAATTTAGTTTTAATTTTTATTTCATAATTATTTCATAACCTTTGTATTTTACATCGATTACACAATCTCCGTTTATTTTTAACTTTATTATTTAGGTATCTTTTAATTTATATTTAATGTATATTATGCTACATTCTTAAAGCACATGTAACTTTATATGTCGTTCTATGTCTCTCGTTTGTTCTTGTTTGCACAGGATCTCTTTAGAAGAGCTGAGTACAATAATGAGATGGCCGGCGACATTGTTATTCGTGTCGCTTCCTTTTTGTTTCTCAAAATTATTCCCTTTGTTTTCTCATGTAAATAAGTACGTAGGAGTTTCGTGCCGAAATACTTTTTGATGTCGAAATTTTCTTCACGGAATAAATTGACCATAAAGTTTGAAATTGCTACAGTTTCGGCGTTTGAGCCCTAGCGGTCTAGCGTTTACGGCTTTAGACGCAGTACAAAGTTCGATTACTGTTCATGATTAGCAAAAAGAACTCAAGTTTTTAATTTCTACATTATTCCGTTTGTGTCCTCACAAGCTGCATGCGCTGTGCAAAAATGGCTCAAATACATAGTATTATATACGATAGATACGGAGATAGCGGTACGAAAATACTTTCTTCGTACTCCAAGACCGTCTCCGTGGTCTAGTGGTAATAAACGTTGCCGTGAACTCGGGAGGTCGTGGGTTCGATTCCCACCGGGGGCAAGTTGTACATTGTATAATTTGTCTCGGTCTGGGTGTTTATATGTATAATATGTATATATTTAAAAAAAAAAGTATAATATGTTTTTTATCAACCATCTAGTTTCCGTAACACAAGCCTCGTAGCTTACCACGGAAATTAGATGGCGCTGTGTGACCTGTCTGAAAATATTTATTTATATTTATTTCTTTATATGGAATTTTAAAAAATGTGTACGTTAAACATACAAGTATATGAAAATATATAACAGTCCTTTTATAAAATTATGTATCATTTTATATTTTACTTGAACTTATTTTGTACATTGAGGAGACATGTTTTGGTCTATAAAAAGCAATATATAAAATTTAAAAATAAATAAAAATATATAAACTAAATAAAAAAACAAAATATGTATAAAAATAGCGATGTTGATTTGCTGCCCTAAAAAACTGCCAGCCCTCTTGACATATACAGCATTAAAACCGCTTAGACAGTTCTTTAAAAAACTTCTTACCACTTGGCCCCCACGGCCTCATTGCCTCCAGACCAAAAGACACAAACACGTAGTCATTAGGAACAGACTCGTATTTGCGACGTTTGACCTTTTATGCCGAGTTCCCAGCCGCCCCAGCCGTGACAGATGTGCCCTGGTCATGAGACCGAGCAAGGCTGTCGACACACAATGATAAATAAATAAATTTAATGAATATAACGGTTTATAATCTATGATAATTGTCACTTTTGGAATATGCAAGACGGCATAGTGTTAGGGCTGAAGTCAGTCATGAGTGTCTGATTCCAGTTGCTAACATTCATGGACCTCGCGCGCCATTTACCATCAGGTGAACGCAAGGTCACATGTCGCATTAGTATTAAAAAAAAAAAAAAAAAAAATGTAAGCATCCGGTGTGTCCAGATAGATTAAATTTTACCTGCCTGTTTGATTGGTAGTGAATATTCTTGTTCTTTACCTGAAACATGATAATTAAAATATATTAATTAAATTATAATATGGGTGGGTATTGATAAAATAACTAATTTATAGTCTATTCGCTTTAGGAAAATAGTGAGTCATCCTTGTTCGCCGCGCCGGCCTCATCACGCCCCAATACCTGGATATCAGTGCTTCCGATACATTTACAAATAAGTATTATATTGATTTTATAAATCGATTTTAGCAATTACAAAGAGAATCAGTGACTCGTAGTAAGGATGTAAAATAATTATCATTTATGTACATAATTGGATCATATGGGTAGAGACCCATAGACGTGTATGTAAGAAAGAATACACACCTTACCTTACAAAATAACGTAAATAAAAACGTTTATGTATGTTTCTTTATATGTATATGTTTATAATACTTGCATGTAGTCTATGTAATTCCTTGGTATGTAGTGTTTTTATAAATGAGACTATTATTATTAGATTGTTACACTCTGCTCATAATCTTTCACCATCCCAAAGGTTAGTTACCAGAGAACGTCTAACAGGTATTAAACTCACCTATGTACCTAATTTAAAGATTTGGTGCAATAAAAAACAAAAAAAAAAAAACGTCTACCGATCAAGTTAGTAAATAAAAACAACTTTAAATATAAAAAAAAAAAATCTAAAAAAACAAATACTATACATAAATTTTGGTTTTAAACCTACTGGTTTTAAAAGAACATTTTTATACAAAATGCTACATAACTAAAAAACCATATAATCCGTAAGACAACTTTGACAGTTCACTTTGCACATTGTTGGCACAGTTACGGTGCAGTATCGATATTAAAAAAACCGATTTTGGAATGGTGTATCCATTAAAGACCCTGTTTTTTTCATAAATTAAGGTTTAAATAGACTCCCTTACTAAAAAAACATTAAAACCGCTATAAATTGTGACTAAAGCGAAATGATTATGGTAAAACAGATCTACTGTGATTCCATAAAGTTAGTATAAACTCTCTTTTCAAATAAATCTCTATTTGGAGTGTCAGAGCGTAGACGCCTATCTATCACCTAAGTCCAAGCTCTTAGAGAATATATAAACCTAACAATATATAAATTAAAGTGGTAGTGTATAAATAGGAGTCTTACTGACTAAGGCAGTGAGGGAATGGGGAAAATGATATTTACGTCCAGGGGCCTAATTCTGGAGCCTTCGACTTGCGTGTCGGTTCGAAATATTAGAACGAAAAGCGACAGATCTCCATTCAGTCAGTTTCATTCGAGTAAATCGAGCGGATATGCATGTCGAAAGTGCGAGAATCGGGGCCCAGGCGCGCAGTCTCACAGGACTGGGTGTCCTGACCACCGTGATGGATCCTAACTGAGGTCGGGCAGAGATTCAAGGTTACACGGTCGATCAAACGGGCTCACAAGATCGTACCTAGAAAAGGTAGCACGCAAAGGCGTCTTGGGCAACGTGTAGGTTGTAATGTATAGATGATAACGTAATGTTGCAATCTGGTTTATTTACCTTTGTACAATTTCTTAGACAGGTACCAAATTTCTATTTACGAGTACATCAATAGCACACGCGTTGTAAAATTTTCTATCTGATATAATTGTGGCGGCTATGGCCTAGAACCGAGAACACGAGGCGTGTTCGGTAAGCTAAACAAGGAGCTTGTTTAATGCTGACAAATAGGCAAATAGAGAAAGTAGTAACGATATGACCGCCTCCGTGGTCTAGTGGTAACAAACGTTGCCGTGAACTCGGGAGGTCGTGGGCTCGATTGGGCAAGTTGTACATTGTATAATTTGTCTCGGTCTGGGTGTTTATATGTATAATATGTATATATTTACAAAAAAAAAAAGTATAATATGTAGTTTATCAACCATCTAGATTCCGTAACACAAGCCTCGTTGCTTACCACGGAAACTAGATGGCGCTGTGTGACCTGTCTGGAAAAATATTTATAAATATTTATTTATAAATATTTATATTTATTTGTCTGGAAAATATAAATATATAAGATTTAAAAGCATAGTTGGACGTTATTTTAAATTGTTAGCCAAATTCCATCTTAATATGAGTCTGGTCCTTCTAAATATATATATGTCTATGATTTATGTACATAATTGGATCATATGGGTAGAGACGACTCAGTCGGTTGGGATTGAATAAAGGAAATTTGACTGCTGAATATTTATGACGGGTCCGATTTCAGATATCAAATCATTTAGGTCAGAATTTTTATCATTTAGGTAGGTATCAAGGTAGCTTCCGTAACCTAGGTGTTACGCAGTAGATTAGGGCGTGAATGTACAAGGTTCGATTGGAAATAGTAAATTTGACTGATGAACATTTATCACCGAATCTTTTGGGACTGCGTTTTTATTATCAAGTTGGTATCGTAAACTGGCGGATACAACGTGCAAGTCCCATGTATGATTGATTTCTCATATCGCGACCTTCATCCTTACTTCAAAACCAAGGGCTGAGATAGCGTAGATATTTTTACAATAATTAAAAAAAAAAAAAAAAATGTGTTCATTATCGAAAGGCACTACATACTTCACGCTAAATCCCTTGCAGGGTAGGCAGAGCCAATTGAACGCCACTTGTCACGGTCACGACATATCTCATTCGCTTCTTCGACATTCATCAAACTCTTTCAACATACCCTTTTGTTTCGATGGCTTTCTAATGTACCTTCAAAAAATTTCTTTCTTTCTACAAAGAAATATATTTTTTTATTGTCAATATAAAATGAAATTTTACAGTGTAGGTTACTAAATTAATTTAGTGCTACGAGTATAGTGAGTTTATGAAGCTACATTTAACAAAAACACAAGCGACAAGTATAAAATTAGCTCAGTGTAAGTTTCATAAAATAGTTACGGCAATATTATGGTGAAAAATTCAAGACAACAGTAGAAACTAACTAACGAACTGCCTCCGTGGTCAAATGGTTAAGTCTGTGGATTTAGATTCGGAGGTACCGGGTTCGATTCCTGGTCGGGACACAAACATATTTAATAATGTAAATAAATACATTTAAATTATATTTAATTTATTTATGATATTTCTCGAGTATTTTTTCTTTAATTATTTATAATGCACTATGCATTTGATATATAATTATATATACAATAATAAACAAATGCTTATAAATAGTCTGCTATATTATTATCTTGTAGTGCTTCATATGCCTTGAACTGTATGAGGACTAAGTAATAGTTACGGCATTGGTCCTTCAAAGTGGAAGCAAAGATTTAATATCTGAGGATATCCTTTGAAAGGAAGCTGAAATAATGCATATTGTTATATTAATATAAAAGCTTTCATAAAGCAATATAGGATAAAGCATGAGCTAAGCAAATATTTAGTGCAGAGATCTACTTCTTTTATTACAAATTCAAAACGTTTAACACAAAAAATATAATGATTCATTATGGTGAACCCTCTCTCCTGTATGAGTTAACAGGAAGCGAGACGTGGATATGTCAGATTACGCATGAGATTTATGCGTTATTAGATTAATGCATACGTTATGACGAAATACGCTAATTGGTAGGTATAAAAGAAAGCATAGGGACAAAAATAAGGCAAGCTACGATGGTTCGGGCATGTTGAAAGGATAAGTGAAGAGAGATTGATGAACCAGATATATAATGCAAAATTTGTGGCTAAAAGAGGACCTAGCAGACTTACATATTACGATCAAATAACTAAAACAATAGCTGAAGGTGCATTAGAAAGCCATCGAAACAAAAGGGCATGTATAGAGAGTTTGATGAATGTCGAAGAAGCAAATGAGATATGTCGTGACCGTGACAAGTGGCGTTCAATTTTCTCTGCCTACCCACCAAGAGATTTAGCGTGAAGATATGTATATACGAGTATGTAGTGCCTTCCGATAATGAACACATTATTTATTTATTTATTTTAAAAGTTTATTGTAAAAATATAAAAGTCTAAACTAATGCCGCTAGGAATTCTCTGTCCGTTAACCTATATTGGTAACATAATCACGACCGTATCTCTTGCGGGGTGGTCAGAAACCACGCTTATAAATAAGCGGATTCACATTTAGCCAACTTCACTATAGGCCAATCATGACAAGTGGCAAGCTCGTCGATGTCTCCAGCGTACCATTTTACTAACTATTTTCAAATATAGTATAGTGTGTGTGTATAAGCGTATTGTCTGAATGGGTGTGTGTGTGTGTAGGGAAGAGAGTAGGAAGGTGAGAAAAGAGAAAAATACTTTTGTGTTTGGAATTTTATATTTATTAAATTTTGTTTTAGAAATTTATTGTGCCTATTATTGGTTTGTGATTCGAGTTTAAAAACATACAAATAAAATTCACTAATCACTATCTCAGTTTGTAGAAAAACTAATTAATATTCTTTTGACACGTTTGCAGTTTGACATTGCGAATCGCACAACCAATGAAGTAGACGGGTTCTGAAGTGGAGATCCTGTGAAATGACGAGCGTTGGAAGAGGCCTATATGCAGCAATGGAGTGACACATGCTGATGACGATGGTGATTGTGCCACATTTATTGTAAATAAAGATGTTGATTTGATTTTGACGGCTTGAAAACCGTGCAATTAATATTTAAATACAAGTAACATACACGACCACTTTACCAAGCACGCCACATTTAAGAAGAATAATATTTATGAATTCAATAACGTAGGTACGTAAATCATTATAATACAAGGGGAAAATATTATTCTTTGTGATTTGTCATTTGCGATTCGTCGGAAAGAAACGACGGAATTCCGCTCAGGGATGAAAACATTATATTACATATAATATTATGTATCTACATTTCAGCTTGGTTAAAAATGTCAATTCAGACGCGAAGGTAACGGGTTCGATTTCTGGTCAGGACACTATCATTTATTAATATATTTCTCGACTTTGGAATGCTAGACCTTCATTACAAGTGGCAAGCTTGTCAATGTATCTAGTTACCTATAAAAAGTTGTCTAAATGTCAATCCGCGTCTTTAAGTCCATCTGAGTAGGGGTCTTCTTCTTCTAAAGGTGCCATACTTTATCAGAGATTGGTTATCATTATGGCGATTTTAATTTTGTTGGCCTTTGTCCGGAACAAGGATCAGGCGGTCATCCCGAATCACTCCATTTTAAGCTGTGGTCCAGATTAGTATATTAATTTATAGTAGTAGCAGGCGTCGACTGCAACTTGTAGTGAGCATCTTTGTAAATAATAAATAAAAAGTAAAATTTTAGTTGTTCAGATTTATTTAACTTTATAGATCCATTGTCACAAGTGGTAAGCTCGTCGACGTCTTTGACAGTCTTATTCCAGACTTGAGAATTGACAAATTTATTTTCGTTCATTTCGTTTACAATGTAAATTTCGTTCAAGTTGTTCATTTGCTTATTTTTTATATTTCGTCAATTTGTTTTATTACGTTCATCATTTCGTTTACTTTGTTTATTCATTATCGTTGGTTCTCTACATTGTGTTGATTTTGTAGGTACATAATATTAATGGTGACAGGAACTTGCCCTAGAATTGATAAGAACCGTAGATTTCCCATTTTAAACTTTATCGCATCAAAAACAAATTAGTTTCCATAAAAATATTCCTAAAAAATTCAAAAGTAATTCTTTCCATTTCAACTTTCTTTCGCAACTTTATTTCTCGTAAAAAGTTACTTTTTCAAAAGTACCTATGTTGATAAATGGAAGTTTTTTTGACTGGAATTCGTGTAGGGGGTTATTACGTATCTTAAAAACAATTGGTCGACAACGCGGCGAACGAGTGCCATCACTCCGTAGCCACGACTCAGACTTAGCTGTTAAGGCACGCAGGGCCAACAGTGAAAGAGAGAATGTTTATAAAGTTTTAGTCCGTAGGCGCCCTGAGGTCTCCATATGAGTAAGTCGGGCATGCGAACCAATTTCTACCAAAAAAAAAACAATTGGTAATCGAGTTGTTATTAGTTGGTAGTTTTACCTTCCATGTAGTCTGCATTTTAAGAATGGTGTTGGCTCGGTTGTATGAATGGTTTTTTAATTCTAAAAAAGTCGGTTCGTACCCCGACATGTTTATCATTATTATCCTGGAACACAGCGTCTTAGACCTCCACTGTTTGTTGTAGATGGACCTTCCAGAACATATATCTGGAGAATTTGGCCTACACTCGCCGCGCTGGCCAGACGGCTTGGCGAGGATATGATGTCAATTTACAATGACAATTTATTAACGGTTCCACAAGATGGTATTAGTGTAACCGGGACCGAACGCCTCTTACAACCGAGCCACCACCACCCCGACATGTACCAATGTTTAGTTTAGTTTTTTAGCTGTTTAGTTTAGCACATACATACAATATTGATATGGCTTACCCAGTTGCAATGCTTGTCTATTATTAGGCCCAAAAACATTATGTCTTTTGTTTATTCAATTGATTGTCCTCTATAATTAATGTATTTAAGATTTAAGGCCTTTGTTCATAAATTAAATCATTTTTACTTGAGTGTAGGTTCGAAATATTCGAATGAAAAGTGACAGATCTCCATAGAAAACACACTTAGAAATACACTTTTTTTACGTCGTAATAGATTTACAACTCTACCTATACCGTGCCTCTGAGAGCACGTAAAGCCGTCGGTTCCGGTTCCACAAATACCAACTTGTAAAATCGTAATAAACTGTCATTAAAATCAGACCCTCGCAAACCCGTCTAGCTAGCGTGCCGAGTGTAGGCCAAATTCTCCACAAATTTCTGGAAGTCTCATCTCCAACAGTAAAGGACTAGGATGAGGGGCTAAAAATCATTTTATTTGCAAAAACTAAACGCTTGCTTGGTCGATGCGAAATACATTTTAAACAATAGACAAACAGGCTCTCGTTTAATATGTTGTGACGTCATAGAGACAGTGTGATTGTTTTTGGATCGAAAACAGTTTCCTTTCGAAGTGTGATATTATTTTTAAGGTTTATTAGTGTATATCTATTGTAGGTAGACACGAGTTTCATGCTATTAAAAAAAACTCCACCATTACGTCTTGCGATCTATAAAAAGTTCGGTGGAAACTGTCTCGATGATGGGATACGAAATAGTCCCAAAGAGCTGTCTGACCCATCGACTGTAAGCCTCTTTAGTAAGAAGATTTACCCTACTCGATACCTCATGGTAAAGCTGCCATACCCATAGGAATAAATCTAGATGAATGTCTGTGTGTATGTATGTTCCCTATACATTTCAAAACTACTTGACCGATTGGGATGAAACTTTGGGAATATGTTGTGTGAACATCGGAGAAGGTTTTTGACATAGTACTACTGTTGTCCGATAGATGGCGCGCATACCGACCGAGGGTACCGAATGGGAGCCTAAAACTCCCTAGCGCTCTTATTATATCCATATATAGTTACTCAGTCGTTGACTACACTCTTGAGACTCCTGCGCGAGCCCACTCCACTCCCACTGTCGTCGAATACAGAAATAAAGCCAAGTCAAACCATTTACCGCTCAACGGTTAATCGACCTCTCCCAGCATAACCCAGACGCTAATCCTGGAAGAGTGGAGCTGTATAGCCATCACATATGCCTTCTATGTGGAGTTTATTGGGAAGATACAAACGGCAATTAGCATTGCGTATAAGCATTTGACATTATGGATTCCACGTGCTAACTAAGTACTACATGTTCTGGAAGGCCCATCTCCAACTGGAGGTCTAAAACTCTGTGTTCTAAGGACTGTAATGAAGGTATAGCTTTTATATATGAATAGTATTATTATTAATAGTAATTGACAAATTTTGGTTCACATAGAAAATGGTACCGCCTAGTAGACGGTAGGTGGTACTAAATATTATGTTCATTCATTAATTCAATCAGTTCGTTCAATTCATTCAAAATGTCGGCCATTGTTGTCACCAAGCGAACTATACAACCTATCCAAGTAAAAAAATAAATTATAAGCTATACCTATAAATGGTATGTATGGCACTTTAAGTATCCTACCATCCACCTGGCTACGCTAGTGTTCGGGTGAACGAGAGTTTTTTGCGTGAGTTAACACCTTTTTCCCAATGGGGTGTATCAGACAAAGCTATTTGTAGATGTCGCTAGCGGCAATGGTATCTTATTTTACACCTATATCGCATCATTTAAAAATGTTTTCGTGGTTTTATATGTTTATAGCAGAAAAATGTATTTTAAATTAATGTTACCTACCTTAAAAGACGAATGTAAAAACGTAAACCCCGACTTTATAAAGAAAAAAGGTTTTATTAATAGAACGGCAATTTTAAGATCACCGTATCTTTGATTTCGCTTAGAAATCTCGATTTGTACTCTTAAAAATTGCTCACTTCGGCATAATATCCAGTAAATAACAAAAATCGTAATAAAAATACAAGTTTTCTATGCAACAGTTATGTTAGGTATCATGCGCCATCTATCGTGATACACCCCAATAGTTATCTCTTTGCCTCAGTCTCGTCACGACGAACACATGTCAGTGGTAGATACTCAATATTCCAATTTTTTTTTAAATTATGAATGGCAACCTTATTTAAGGCCGGACTTATAGGTTTTTCCATTAATACATTTAAGATTATACAACCGAGAAAATGCGTGTAATCTAAGTTATTTTTCGCGTAAATAGGGGAAAATAGCTAATATCGTCTCTAATGTTAGGGAATTTTCTTAAGGAAACTATTTCCAATATCCGAGGGTTGATGTACATTGTTATTATTTTTAGAAATACAAAACAAAATAATTATACTACTTTACAAGGGTTTTTGCCAATATGACTGATAGAGGTGACTTTGTGTGGTGTTACGTTAGACTAATATATGATTCTATCGATAGAAATAAACAACGCAATAAAGCATTAGTCTTATGTATATTAAATATTCTTAGAGATAATATAATCGTATATATAAGTGTAAAAACAAGTTGTTTATATTACTATGTCACTTATTAAATACACCTACGAAAAATCTATGTTATATATTAAAAAAGCATGTTTACTTATATATTTATTTATTTATATAGTACACACAGCAATACATATATTATCACACACATAACATAGTATAATTATAACTTATCTAATATATGTACCAATTAGGTGTCACAGCATTCACCAATATAAGATAAGATAAGATAAAAGTTAAAAATTCTTCATTTGCATAAATTGCAGACTACGACTTCGACATGTGCCTTCAGTATTCCTCGGTGGAGCTCCACTACAGCTGGTTGACAGGTTCAAATACTTAGGGCATGTCATGACAAGTGACCTATGTGATGATGAGGATATTGAGAGGGAGCGCAGGACGTTGGCGGTGAGGAGCAATATGCTCGCACGCAGGTTTGCTCAATGTACTGAACCAGTCAAGATAACCCTATTCAAGGCCTTCTGCCAACCATTCTACTCGAGCGGTCTGTGGGTGACGTATACGCGCCGAGCCTACAACGTCCTACGCGTGCAATACAACAATGCATTCAGAAAGCTGCTGGGATGCCGAGGCGCTGCAGTGCGTCGGGTATGTTCGCAGAAGCGCGGACAGATGACTTCTACGCGATCCGCCGCAAGAAAATGGCCTCACTGCTGCAGCGCCTGAGAAGTAGTCACAGCAGTGTTCTGAAAACAATTGCTGCACGGTTTGACTGTCCCATCCAAGAACACTGGATGGAGACAGTCATCAGTTGTAATAAACATAGTAAATAGTTATAAGGTACTAACAACAGTAACATAGTTTTAATAATACATTGTTACTAACCACTAATCGAGCTCTATATTATTTTATGAACTTTTGTTTGAAATAAACGTTTTTATTATTATTATTATTATTATAAATGTTAGTCTAATTTACAGGTCTTATAGTAAACTAACTTAACGTAACAACATTTGCCAAGTAAATTGGCGAGCAAATATATCAAACATTAATATAAATTTTTAAAACTTTTAAATAAAATATGTCCAAAAACTTACATCTAGGTATTCATTCAATATTGTCAGCTTAAACTTTAGGTATTACAATTGTCAAAATATTATTTTTAAATTATAAAACATATTTTTTTTTAACCAAATTATTAATTGATTTTTAGACATTTTTTCCCAACAATTTTAATTTGTTAGGTAATTTATTATAAGTTTGTATACACATAATTAGGCCATTTTTATTACATTTTGTTTTTTTAGGATTTATATTAAAAAGAGAAGAAGAAATTATAAACAAAATATATATTTTTTAGCAAAAACAATATATATCGCGCTAATAAAAAGTTAATATATGCACGGCCGCTGTCAAGGTCGAGCGCTTATAGAGTTGACAATTGAATAATATTTTGTAATTATGACTCAAGCACGAAATCCACTAATAACGTTTGCGACCAAGTAACAGAATAAGGCTGCAGGTAGTGTTATTTTCGACTTTTACAAAGAGAATAACTAATAAGAAAATTTATATTGTAGCAGTAAATGAAATAGTTGATCTATAATTAATAATTTCTATTTCCTAGACCAAGTTAAATTTTATAAATAAATTAATGTTTTAACGAAAATAAAAGGAGATCGGTAATTTTTTTAAGGAATAAATATTGTAGGATATTGATTAAATATGGTCTGTCAAAAAACCTATAAGGGAAGACAAATTTATTAGCATTCTATGGTTTCACACTACACATGCCGGGTCCATTCGCTTGCGACCGACAATATGCTGATTTAAAAACGATGCCTTTTTTATTTTATTGCGCAATAATACGCTCACCATCCACCATTCCACTGCTCTCGCTACTCTAACAAATACTGCATGAGTCCGTTAATAATTCAAAAACAAATAAACAGGACTATTCCTTAAATATTATTCATAACAACACAAAAATACAAGAAACTAAGGAAATTACATTCTTAGGAGTTGTTTTTGACCAAGATCTGAATTGAAAGGCACATGTAGATAAGATTTCTTCTAGGATAAATAGTTTTGTTTATGCTCTAAAGCAGGTTAGGAGAGTGACAAATGTTAAAACTGCAGTTATGGCTTATCATGCGTACATTGGTTCTGTGTTACGCTATGGACTCATTGTATGGGGTAATGGTACTGACATGAATAGAGCGTTTATTGGGCAAAAAAAGTGTATTAGAGCAATTTGTGGAATCCCATCGTTCGAATCATGCAAACCACTTTTTGGATTGCTCGGTTTATTGCCACTTCCATCTCTTTATATTTTGGATGTTTGCTTATTTGTTAGAAAACACAGCGACATGTTTAGAAAGATTGGTGATTTCAGCGTTAGAAGTAGGAGAAACCCCTATGATCTTATTGTAGATATTAATCCTAAAAAAACAAAATGTAATAAAAATTGCCTTATTATGTGTATACGAACTTATAATAAATTACCCAACACATTAAAATCGTTGGGAAAAAATGTATTTAAAAATCAATTAACAATTTGGTTAAAACAAAATATGTTTTATAATTTAAAAGAATATTTTGACAATTGTAATACCTAAGTTTAAGCTGACAATATTGTATGAATACCTAGATGTAAGTTTTTGGACATATTTTATTTAAAAGTTTAATTTTTTCTTTTTATTAATGTTTGATATATTTGCTCGCCAATTTACTTGGCAAATGTTGTTACGTTAAGTTAGTTTACTATAAGATCTGTAAATTAGACTAACATTTATGCAAATAAAGAATTTTTATCTTTTATCTTATCTTTATCTTAATGCCGCTTCCAAAAATGTATACATATTTATTATAATAACGTAAAAATAAATACACATAAAGAAAAAAATATAATCTAACAAGAATACCTCAGTACTGATATAAAATGCTGCATAGAACAAGCTCCACGTACAGTGGGAAGACCCCCACCGCCAAATGGACGGATGACCTGAAAAAGGTCGCTGATAGGGGCTGGATGAGGGTGCCAAAAAATCGTGTAAATTGGCGAGCTTTAGGGAAGGCGTACATCCAGCAGTGGAGAGACAAGGGCTGATGATAATGATGATAGAACAAGCTAGAAGCGCCTTTGTCAAAATGAGCCACCTTCTCTGCAATCGCAATATTAAACTTCCTACAAGATACCGACTCGTCATATGCTATATATTTTCCATTCTCCTGTATGGTCTTGAATTATAGACCTTGACAAACACAATGTCAAAGAAGTTAGAAGCTTTTGAAATGAGGATATAGAGAAGATAAAGATATCATGGAAGGACAGAGCAAGAAACGAAACCGTAATGCAAAGGATGAACAAAGGCATGAAACTATTATTTATTAAGTATTTAGGACACATGCGTAATAAAAAGTATAGCGTCATGCAAGGAAAGATACAAGGTTCCGTAATTATATTTCCTAGAAATTTTAATAGACTACAATTCTCAAAACACACAAACTTGAAAACTCTTTGAAAATATTGCATTGTGCGAGATGGATGCAAAAGCGCTAACCCTCTTAAGTCGTGATTTTAAACTTTTCAAAACAAATCAAATTAAAATCATTTATTAATGGTTTTTCGGTACATAGTTCTTAAGTTAGGGTGAGCATGCAAAAAACAAATATAATTCCAAAAATAATAACAAATATAATAACAACTTAAACATGCATTTTATAATTTATATAAAACCAAAATATGTAACACAAAATGTTGGCAAAAGAGAAATGTCCAAAATAATATTGTAAAAATAATGACAATACAATCTATATTGGCAGTTATTAACACATTTGAAATGGTTTCGTCATTAAAAAACTGATCTAAGGTATGATAACATTTTTTTATTAAAATTTAAGTTAATATACTTTTAAACATTGGAAGGGATAAATCTTTTAAATCGTCAGGTAACGTATTATAAATTTAAGGAGCCAAACCCAATAAGCTTTTCTGAAGTAAGGCGGTCTTATTTATTTTCGCGCTTATTTGATAGTTATAGACTTTGATGAATTTAAGGTCCTGTCACTTAGAGTAACGTATTTTCTTTTAAAAAATCTCATTTCGTAAGTAGCTTTTTGAAACTTATTTTGATGTCAAAGTGAACAGTTGCGAAAACTTTCAATTTCTTTAACGTTTGTAAAGTAAAAGTAAATACCGGTACATTTTTCTTTCTTTATATCCATTTCATATGTTTTGCTAAAAATCTATAGAGGTACTTCATTCACTCGTGACCTGGGCTCGACCTGCTTTCAGAGTCCGGACCAAAAGTTTTATAAAAAGGAGTTTTTCTTATATTATTTCTCTTATAAATGTGTGAATAGCTTCTATACAACCTTACCTGTAATTTGTCGTTTCTATGGTTTCTATTTCAAACCCCAAAAAATATAAGTGCCTATAGCAAAAATCAGGGCTAAGATCAACGAAACAACGAACATTCCTACATTTTCTAGAACACAGCGTCCTAGACCTCCACTGTTGGAGATGGGACTTCCAAAACAAATATCTGGAAAATGTGGTCTACACTCACCACGCTGCTGACTAGACTGGTTGGTGAGGATCTAACGTGCTCTTCAAGGCACGCACGGGAACGATGGTGTTGTAAATCAATGACAAATGTACTTAAGAAAAGCCATTCAACGTGGCAATGCTGCCAATATCCTTGGCACTTTGCCCATTGGCAGCGATTTGGAGCAATTATTTTATTGATATTTTTTTTTTTTTTTTTTTAGGTTTTTACTTGTATTTTTTTTTATATATATATTTTATTAATATATCTTATTTATCGCCATAGGATCCTAACCAACCTAATTTGTTGTGAAACGACAAATTAATCAATTCACAAGTTCCATTGAACACCATTGCTAGAGGAGATCGGATGGCTCCGATGACGGAGGTCATGCAAACTGGCCAGTTGCAGAAAGGCTGTTTATCTTTTGACATATTTAATGTATGCTTAGGCATGTCATTAACTAAATAACTAAAGTACGTGGCGAATATTAAAATATTAATCAGAGATTATTTTAATCACTAATCATCACCATAACCTACTTTGGTGTTGGTCTAGTTTTGATTATCATACTGTTTGGTTTCTTGCTTTTCTTGTTATATACACACATCAAAAAAGTCTAGGGATCAAGCATGTTTATGCGGATTTCTTGTGATTGAGATGTGGCTTTGTAATAAATTTATGATTTTATAAATTTATATGGATCCTTTTTGGTGCATTTCATAATTTAAAACAGGAACTGTCAATCAAATTCGAGTAAAAGATGAAAATCAGCTGTCAATATTTTCCCTATAAAAACATAAGACGCATTGAAGACATTATTAGTGCTACTGTTTCCCTACTACTGATTAAAACCAACGTTATTATGGAGCGGCGACGTCATTTAAGCAGGGAAGAAATGATCAGAGCCGTGGGAATGATAGAAGCTGGTTCCCGGCAACGTACTGTGGCTTTAGCTCTGAATACAAGTCAGAGTGTTATCAGTCGACTTTGGACACGTTACCGAACCACTGGTACCGTGGCTGAGCGCCATGGAGGACGGTATCGCTGCACCACACGGAGACAAGACCGATACATTCAAATCACAGCTCGAAGAACTCCAACAATAACCGCCATGATGTTAGCCGTGAGCCTTCATCGCTCTTCAGGGAACTTAATTAGCGACCAAACAGTCAGAAACCGCTTGCATGAAGTGAACCTTCATTCCCGAAGACCGCTACGGGTACCACCTATAGCAATGCACAATCGTAGGACTCGATATCAATGGGCTCTTGAACACAGAAATTGGACAGAAGAACAATGGCGTTTCGTGTGCTTTTCTGATGAGTCTCGTTTTGGTATGAGGCCGGATACAAGACGTATACGACACTGGAGAACCCCTGGACGCCAACAGCGATTAAAATCCTGCCAGGAAGTCCATCCTTATAGTGGTGGAACCATCATGGTATGGGCGGGTATTTCGATCGGCGGAAGAACTGAGTTGATTTGGATCAGAGGCAACCTCAACGCTCAAATTTATGCTGAGACGGTTGTATCAGACGTCATCGTTCCTCTACAAGTGCATATCGGTCCCTTATTTCAGTTAATGCATGATAATGCACGACCGCACACCGCAAGAGTTGTAAGACAGACTCTCGCCGCAGCTAACATCAATGTCCTGCCCTGGCCTGCTCAGTCGCCAGACTTGAACCCGATTGAGCATGCATGGGATATTCTTCAGAGAAGAGCTCTGCCGAATATGGAGGGTATCCAGTCGCAAGAAGACCTTTTTTTGTTGTTGCAACGAACATGGGCGGCCATTCCACAGCGTGATTTGGATGAACTCATTTTGAGTATGCCAAACCGATGTTCTTGTGTTGTTAGTGTTCGCGGTAGAAACACGGATTATTAATTGTTTAAGTTACCCAATAAAATTAAAAAAAAAACTGTTATTTCAGTCTTTTTTTCGAACTTTAATGTTAGTGGTTCAAATGTCAAAAATCCCTTTATTAGGAAAATGGCAATTTTTTTTACTAATGCAAAGGTGACTTGGTTTATCGTTACTGTAGACAAACGAAAACATTTTATTTCATCAATCCTTAAAGAAAATTTTAATGAATATCAATCAGGAGAAAAGTTATTGCAAAAATATATGTTGATCCCTAGACACTTTTGATGTGTGTATTTAATACCTAGGGTATAAGAGTTGCTATGGAACGTTTTTGTAGCTAGTAGATTAGATACATAAATGGTACTGATGTCGAACATTGATAGATGAGTCCTAGTTTCAAACACACGCTATTTCATGATTGATGTCGTTGTTTATCTGTTGCAAGACCTAAATTTATGAAGGTGCCCAAAATATTTAAATTGCTAATCGGCTATCGAATGTACAATTTATCAATACTTTTGACAACATTGTTTTCACTATATTTTAAGTATTCATATTTTAGATAAAGAAAATCGTATTTGCATGGACAATAAAACAATCTACATAGTATATATAGAACTTATGACTAAAATATTATCCATGGCTAACGTTTAGGGGAAGTGAGCAAACAACACTTAATAACACGTTCCAAATAAAGACGCGACTAATCAAGTTGATTAAGTAATCAAAGTTCCCGTGTCTCGGAAGCACGTTAAGCTGTCGGTCCCGGTTCCACTAATACCAGTTGTGGAATCGGTAATAAATTTTCATTAAAAATTGACATCATATCCTCGCCAAGCCGTCTGGCCAGCGTGGCGAGTGTAGGCCAAATTTTCCAGATATATGTTCTGGAAGGCCCATCACCAACAGTGGAGGTCTAGAACGCTACGTTCTAGGGGCTGTAATAATAAAATAATAATAATAAGTAGTCAAATAAACTGATGTAGAAATAAAGAAAAAAATTTTGTGAAAAAACATGCTAAAATATAAGGTAATCAGCTCAGCAATAAAATGCAACACTCGATTTTTAAGCAGCAGTAGTTTACAATATGTTTTAAATGAAGATGTGACTAACAAAGTTAATCGAGTAAAGAAAGCTAAAGGAAGTGATGTAGAAAGTAAGAAAAAAGTTCTATTAGTCACAAAAAAATCACATGCAAGTAAATGAGTTTAAAACAACAGAAAATGGTGTGGCATAGGGAATCAGATCAGCAATAAGATGCAACACTGGGGGTTATGGAACGGATTTGAGTAATAATAGATTTGCAAAAACATACTTGGTCCTTGTCAAATAAAAACAGTTCTCCGTAGAATCTTAGGAATGTAAATAAAATTGAATCTAACCCCACTAGGTTTCAAAATGTGTCACAACCGTTGACAAGTGGCGGTAAACATCGTTCTCGGTTTCAATAATACCAAAAGGTTTCTGAAGAGCATTAAATAAATCTCACGGCTCTCTCAAATGCTTTGATTCCTGAACTCACCTACTCAATAGTAAATTTATTCGGTACCCTTACCTTAGAATTAAGTGAGATTTTCCCTATACAGGGTGTGATAACTAGGAGATATTTCGAAAAATACTGAAAACAAAAATTATTTTATTTAGAAAATTTACTTTTTAGTTTACCATTTAAAGAAGTCAAATTTTTAAACATTCCATGATTCCATTCTAAAGATAAGAAGAATGGTGTTTGGGGCTTGCGACCGACAATATAGTTTCAAAATAGAGGCCTCCTTTTTAAATTTATTGCGCAACAAGATGCTCACCATCCACCATACTCCTCTCCCTACCCAACCAAATACTGTATGATTCCGTTAATGCCGTCTTTGAAGCTCTTTCCATAAATGTATTGACGGCAGACCTGCTTAGGCTCAATTCTTTCGATAATAATTCTATCAGTCTATCTAAAAATATTTATTATATAAATTTCGTAGTCTAGCGGTTAAGTCCGTGGATTTAGGCTCGGAGGTACCGGGTTCGATTCCTGGCCAGGACACAATAATTTAATTTATTTATTTCTGTTACTTCTTGAGTTTGGTACGCTAGAGATATCGACGAGCTTACCACTTGTCATGATGTCTTCATTTATTTATTTACTAAATCCCATGTACATAACAGATGTACATCTAATAACACATATTTTACATAACAAGTTATGGAAAACATATAATGGCCCCAAGTACTTTAAGACAACCTGTTTTCTTTCTGCATCTGATAATGCGTAAACCTCAAAGCTCCCATTAGATGAACGATCTTATTCAATAAAACCATTGCACGGGGAACGGGGCACTTTGGACTAAGTGCGTACGAGCAATCTCCTCTGCAAATAGTCGATGGCCGCGCTCGCAGTGGTACTTGTCAGGTACAAACAGAGATATAAGTTTTAAAACTTCAGGTATGTACATTTTACCTTTTAGAATTTGTATATATATAAAACCAAGGTCCCATTTCTTCTAACCTCTTAGGAGTTATAGTGAAGCATACCTAGAATGAATGACGTGGGGTGCAAAAAGGGATGGTAGCCATAAACCTTCTTGTACATAGCACTTAAAAATATCTTACATCTACACCTTTTCCACCATTAGCATGTATGTACTTGTTATTGTATTCCATATTATGGCATTAAACTCTAAAGTACTACGGACATAGGAATTGTACAGCACAGCGAGTGTATTAGGTGGAAAGTCAAGTCACTGCAAAATTTGGCATTACTTCCATAATTGCGCTATGCACAAAGACGGACTTAAGACGCTAGGCATTCTCTGTCAGCTTAATCTTTAGGGCATTTAGACAGTATGGAATCTACAATATAGAAGATAGGTGGTTATGTGGTTACAATATTGGGAAGTAATGCCAAATTTTGCAGTGACTTGACTTTCCACCTAATACACTAGTTGTGCTGTACAATTCTTATGTCCGTAGTACTTTAGAGTTTATATATATATGTGTATATATATATATAGTACTATATATATATATGTGTATATCACGCTATTAAACTTGATATTTACGCTGTCAAGATCGAGCGCTTATAGAGTTGAGAATTGAATAATGTTTTGAAATTATGACGCAAGCTCTGACGTAAATAACGTAATCCAATAATAACGTTTGCGCTTAAGTAACAGAATAGGGCTGCTGGCTAGGATAAAATTAAATGATGAAAGTTTTTATAGAAATTAGGTATTGTTTTTAGATAGTACTTGTAGTTTAGAATTTAGTTATTCATGCATACTTGAATAACTCATCCTGTATACTAAGAAAATCTGGGTTTATAACGCTAAGGTAGGTTTTTCAATCATGACTTATCCCTTAATGCTCTCTGGCAGTTTATCCTCATAAATATTGAAAAATAAACCCATCTCAGCAACAAATTTCTATTTTTACAGTGTGACGAGTTGTTTTTCAAGTTTGCATACATATAGAAAAGTATATTCACGACCTTTGTAGCGTGGCGGCTTACCGCAACTTTTAAGAAGCAGATTCATATTTAGCCAACTTTACTATAGGCCCATGACAAGCGGCAGGCTCTTCAAAAAAAAAAAAAATTTTGTGTTCTAACAACCAAACCATTCTTCTTTTCTCTCTTTCCCATGCTCGCTTGAGAATGCCATTTTCTATAGAGTATTGTGCCCGAAATAATAGTCTCGTGCCTAATAATTTTTTTTTGTACCATGGAGTGGGGGAAGATGTCTTGTTTGGGATGTCACCTTTGCCGCTTGCCACATTTCCTCTACATCAAAAAAGGCCGGTTCAGCTGCTCATACAGCCGAATTTAAAAAGCACATCAAATATATAGCATTAAACAAAATTATAACTTTGTGGCATTTGGGGTTGAAACAATGGGGGTATATTCTCTTGATACCCACAAATTCATAATGGAGCTGGGTAAACGAATTTTTCAAGAGTGTGGCGATCCCAAATGCTATAACTACCTAAAACAGAATATTTCGATTATAATTCAACGAGGAAATGCGGCGAGCGTTTTAGGTACCCTCCCTGGTGGTAGGCCCTTAGTTTATTTTGTAGAATAGTTTTAATTTCATAGGTATTTTTAGTTTAGTTTTATTTATAATTAGTTTTTAATCTATTTTACTTTAATATTTTTGTATCTTTTCATAATTAGTAAGTAATTTTATTTATTTTACGCATAACGACAATTAACAAACGATTTTTTTTACATTATTAATTAATTAGTGTAATATAATTTTATTTATGTATTGGTATGTAAATTGTACGTAGATATTGATATGTATATATTTATATTATTATTATATTGCTATTTTATTTCAATATCCTGTCTAAAGGTTTGCTGTCAGAGAATGCCTAGTGGCATTAAGTCCGCCTTTGTACAGTGCAATAAAGTTTTAAAATAAATATTTAAATAAATAATTCCGCCGATATAATCGAGAGAATTATTTACAATTAACTATTTGATATCCTGAGCTTTATCTATATTAAAGTGCATAACTGTTAAAATAGTGCTTTGTATGTAATAACTACATAAATCTTAACCAATTGACTATTTAAAATTTAATTACATTTTAATGCTGGGGTTAAAGAGATGTCTATTTAAAAAAAACAAGGGGGCTGGTTTTGGGCAATTAATATTGTCTTCGCCTTGCCTGCAATAAAGAGTTATTATTATTGTTAATGGTGGTGCCTGGTTGTATGGTGGTGCCTGGTTGTATGGTGGTGCCTGGTTGTATGGTGGTGCCCGGTTGTATGGTGGTGCCCAGTTGTATAGTGGTGCCTGGTTGTAAGATCACTAACCATTAAAATCCTACAAAGGTCGGTTCAAACCCTCCGGCATGTACCAATAAGAAAAACACTTTTCTTACGTACAATTGACATAGATTTACAACACCACCGTTCCCATGCCTCGGAGAGCACGTTAAGTCGGTCCCGGTTCCACTAAATACCAACTTGTGGAATCGTTAATAAATTGTCATTAAAAAATTACATTAGATCCTCGACAACGTGGCGAGTGTAGGCCAAATACTCCAGATATATGTTTTGGAAGGGGCTGTAATGGATAATGATTATTGTTAAAATCTGTCTTGTTCACCATGTTTAACCAGTATTTTTACAATAACAATTTGTACAGTGGTGACAACCGAATCATTCATCTTCTCGGATACAAGTCATTTGTTTTATTTTTTTCTCTTTTATTACTTTAATATTTTTTTTACCAACGTCTTTGAGATCTTATTGTATTTTCAATCCTCATTGTTCATTCTGATCATATTTCATGTTAAAAGTGAAGGATGGTATTTATTTTAAAATATTATTTATAACTGCTCGGGTTCGGCGGTTAAGTCTGTGGATTTAGACTCGAAGGTACCGGGTTCGATTCCTGGTCGGGACACAAAAATATTTAGTAATGTAAATGAATACATTTAATTAATATTTAATTTATTTCTCGAGTTGAGTTTGTGTTACTTCGACAAGCTTACCACTTGTCATAAAGTATCATCACGACCGTTTCCCTTTCGGGGTGGTCAGAAACCACGCTTATAAATAAGCGGATTCACATTTGTCATGATGGGCCTATAGTAAAGTTAGCTCAAATTTAAATCATTAAAAAAAACGTTGTTTCTGACTACCCCCGAAGGAAAATACAGCCGTGATGATACTTTTTTTATCATTATTGGAAGACACTGTCTTCTGTTGTACAGTACAGCTCATGCAGGAAACAGGGTTCACCATAACGAACCAACATTCTTTTGTGTTAATAAACGATTTGTATTTGTATAGCTTAGGTGTGCAAAAATCTATAATTTTTTTATACTAGCACCACATGTGACCTTGGGCCCACCTGATGGTGAGTGGCGCGCAAGGTCCATGAATGTTAGCAACTGAAGTCAGACACTCATAACTGCCATCAGTCCCTAACACTATGCCGACTAGATGCTTTTTCACACTCCGCTTGAAGGACTCCAAGTTATAGGAAAGTGGAAACACAGAGGCTGGAAGAGCATTCCACATCTTTATCGTACGACAGATGTATGAGTCCCCAAATTTATACGTACGCGAAGGGATGGTGACTACGGTATGTGGGTGCATTTTCTGACCTGTGCGTGTGGATCGGTTGCGGAATGGAGAGGGGATTAGGTCATATATATTTTTTTCAAAACATTTTTTAATATTAATTAATTTAAATAATTACAAATAAACATTAAATTACATTTCTTAGATTTAATTTCAAATCTGCCGCAAGGGAACCACGTTTGTATTTTTAAAACCAAGACATTATAATGCGACAAAATTCTTACAAAAATAGACATTTACATAAAAAGGCTAGAGAATTGGGAACATATGGCCGAAGGTACGCTTCATAAAAAGGGCAGTGGGAAGTAAAAGTTGGGCAGACATCGCGTTACTGAACACAGCATCTGTGCTGCGGTACCCAACTTTCTAACCAAAAATAAAATTCATACAAATTCAGACATTTGTAGAATGTATTTTTAACGGTTTTATTAACCTCATAGCCCCGCATTCTTAATCAACCCTGCGGCCTTAGTATATTTTTATAAAAGCAAACGTACAATTTTTGCCTCCGTGGTCTAGCGGTTAAGTCTGTGGTTTTAGACGCAGAGGTTTGATATTTGGTCGGGACAAAATAATTTATTTTATTTACTTTGGTAGAGACTTCGCCGAGCTTGCCACATGTCATGATGGGTTTTTAGTAAAGTGGCTATATTTAAATCAAATCATTTATTTTCCTTCACTTTGATAATTTCAATACTTTTTTTTTTCCTCTCGGGATGGTAAGAAACCACGCTTATAAAGAAGCGGATTCACATTTAGCCAACTTTACTTTCTGCTCGTCGATGTCTTCAGGTACCAAACTCAAGAATAGCACAAATAAATTAAATATTTTTATTTTTAATTATATTAATAAATATTTTTGTGTCCCAACCAGGAATCGAACCCGGTACCTCCGAATCTAAATCCATGGACTTAACCGCTAGACCCCGGAGGCAGTTTTTTTTATTTATATTTTGTAGACATCGACAGCTTCAATTTGTAGATTCGTTACGTTTTACCTAATGTTTTACCTAACCTTCACAACACATGACAAGTGGTAAGCTCGCCGATGTCTCTAGCGTACCAAACAAAGCAAATTATTTAGTCCCGAACAGGAATCGAACCCGGTACTTCAACGTCTAAATCCATGGACTTAACCGATAGACGAAGGCAGCTTGGAAAATATAATTGAATTAAAGTAAGATTGATGCACCTTGCCAAGTCTTATAAACGAGTTACAAGAAAAGATATTCTAACTTTTACAAAATATTATATCACGTCGTATTGCATAATGCAGACAAATTCCGCAACAACTATTCGGCTGAACAATTTCAAAACCTAGTTTCATCAAACTGTAATTGCTTTGAAGGATTGTTCATGTATTCAATCGGCTATACCGAAGTGAGTGATTGAAGTTTTGTAGCATTATTGCTATGCATTTCTAAGTAGGGCGGCAATAGTGTTTAATGAGATCACCATAGACGTCGATCTCTTCATTGCCGGCATTTCGATGGTAAGACGAATGGGCACTTCCAGTTTGTGAACTTGTAGTTTGGTTAGAGCAAATTGTCTCACCTATTCTGGCGAAGACCATTACAAGATCCAAAGTCAGCAGAAGATATCGCGCAAAGTGGTTTCCCGAGGGCCGTGGTTCGTGCGTAATTCCGTCATAGCTCGAGATTTGAAGATGCCTACTATTGAGGAGTTTGTCACTGGCCTGACTAGACATATGTTCTATCGGGCCGACAACGGACACTTCAACCATCTCTAGAATCTCCAACCAGTTAACATGGGCGATGTTATACTGTTAACGGCTCGTTTTTAAAAGGTTAAATATCTGATTGTGTGTAATTTAACTGTCAATATCGCAACACCGCCGTCTTTGGAAGAAGCAGTCAACAAGAGCGGCCGTCATCGAAAGCAGTTGTCAACGGAGACAGTGTCAGAAGACACCACCGAAAAACTGTATTCACATAATTTTATTTATGTTTTCTTACGAAGTATAAAAAAACAACACAATAAAAAGACATAAATAATAATAATAACGTTTATTTTCCAGATCGATTTTATAAAGTTAAATACCTCCTCCTTGCGTCGTTATCCTCAATGCTGAGGGTCGTGACCCCCTCCACGGATCACTTTGTCTCAGACAATGCTGCGCCATCCGGGTCTGCACACGGCGGCATGCAGCGCATTGTGGACTGGGGTGTTCAGTGTGGTTCGGATCTGGTCAGACCAACGTATCGGGCTTCAGCCACGGGGCCTCTTGCCTTCGATTTTACCCGTGATCACCAGCTTTTCCAGATTGGCCGAACTTTTTCGTGCTATATGACCAAAATACTCAAGGACTCGCTGCAGGCAGATAGAAGAGAGCCTGGTAGTGACTTTGAGCTCCTTGAGTATTGATACATTGGTTCTCCGCGCTGTCCACGGAATGCGCAACATACGCCTCCAGCAACACATTTCAAAGGCGTCGACGCGGCTACGATCAGATGCTTTAAGGGGCCAGGTTTCGGCAGCATATAGGAATATGGAAAATACGAGGCTGCGGACGAGTCTTGTTCTGGTCCCAATAGTGATATTACGATCTTTCCATATTCCTTTCATCTGACTCATAGCATTTTTGGCCATGCCTATCCTCCGGCGTACTTCCGCTTCACACGAACCGGTGTTAGAGATACTGGAGCTAATGGATTAAATACAATCTAATTATTAAAACTTATATTAATAGTTAAACTAAGAATTAAGTATATAAAATAAAATTAAGAAATAAAGAAAATACAAATTAAACATCTATACTGGGTCGATGATAGTCTCGCCATAGTTGGTGCAGCCTACCTGGCCAGTCACGCACAACTGATATTATTTTATTGCTTGAGTTATGTACGTGTGGTCTGACGTCCGCTGATCTCTGTCGCATTAGTGCGGCCCAGCTCGGAGCGCGGTCTGTGAAAAACATCTCGCTAGCACTGCACCAGCGAGGGAGATGGAACATAGCTCGCCAACAATCATTGTACTGGACACGCATTGTTAACAAGGTTGCTTTTGTGTATTGAGACCACAGCTCCACGGTGTACACGCTTTACGGCCTTTCTACATCTATAAAAGCGTCGCCTCAATACATTTGCTCTCACCGATATAGCCCCAATCTCTGCTATATTTTTAGCATTTTTTTTTTTGTACATCTATGTATAAGGTTTTTAAATTAGACAGCTGTATTGAGCTATTGGAATCCAAAGTTGTTGAGAAAGTTTTCTATTTCTGAAGCGATGGTTATTGTGTTGTATTTTTTTTGTTTTTCTTTTTAGAAAACCGTTTTACATTCTATATTATAACGACCGATTATCCTTTGAGGGTAGACAAAAAATACGTCTATAGCGTATACGATACTACCACGGCCTGAAGGGCTAAAGCTGGGTAGTGGTTCGCATGCTCGACTCACCGTGGGGCCTCCTAAGGAGACCTCAAGACACGTACGGACTAAAATGCTATAGCGTCTCACTTTGCGTCCGATATGCGGCGTCACTTTGACGGACCGCATACGTAATGACGAAATACGAAAAAGGGTAGGTATGAAAGAAAGCATAGGGACAAAAATAAGGAAAGGCATGCTACGATCGGGCATGTTGAAAGGATGAATGAAGAGAGATTGACGAACCAGATATATAATGCGAAAGTTGTGGGTAAAAGAGGCCCTGGCAGACCTAGACTCACATATTAATAAAACAATAGCTGGAAGGTGCGTTGAAAAGCCATCGAAACAAAAGGGCATGTATGAAGAGGTTGATGAATGTCGAAGAAGCGAAAAAGGTATGTCGTGACCGTGACAAGTGGCGCTCAATTGTCTCTGCCTACCCCGCAAGGGATTTGGCGTGGAGATATGTATGTATGTATGTATTTAAAAATATTTTTATTACATTTTATTCTATACTACCCGTCAAACTTCGTACCGCATAACAGTCAATGAATGTCGTGTTACTTATTAGTTGAACTAAATTTATGATTCTATGGAAGTATAATATAAAATATTATATTCAGTACTTTGTTAAGATAGAAGCACAAAATTTAACTATATGAGTAACGACTGAGTATTGTATTTGTATTATTAGTTTGAATTCTGTCAATTTTTTGGGGATATTAAAAAGTTATGTAGTTTTTGTATAAATTTATACTCACAATTTTTACATCTTTAACAATACCCCTTGGGTATAAACGAACACTTTTCGACTTTTACAATATAATATACAGTACTTCCAAAGGCTACTATAACAATGATTGAATTTGGTCAATATTTCGGGTTTTCGGAGTTTTAATTGATTTCCCAAAGGACATCCGGTTAACTGACCCGACATTCCATCACAACACAAATAAAATGAAATTGAATTGTGTAATAATATTATGTTTCATTCAATATACGACTTTTTGACCAACCTCGTTGTTATCGCATTTCATCCCAAATCCATCCTATTATTAACTACTGAGTTTCTAGTGTTATAAGCTGCTCATTATGAGACCCTTGATTAAGTGGAAGTGAGAAATTTAAACTTGACACAAACCCTTAACATCCTAAAGAGGTGGGTTTAAACCCCGGCATGTACCAATGAGAAATACACTTTTTTTAAGCAATTTGTCTAAGATTTACAACACCACCGTTCCCGTGCCTCGGAGAGGTCCTTCGAGCCGGATCATGTTGGGGCCAAGGACCGTTGTAGGATGACTCGGGGTACCTTGGCTGGTGAATTATGTGAAAGATGGACTTGTGTATGTATTAGTATTTAGTATATTGATATAATAATACATATATAAGAATATATAAGAAGGTATATAATATATGTTCAATTATACTATAATTGAAAATTACTGTTACTTTCATTGCACCTATATTTGTTCAAATTTGTCCCTAAGGTTTGGCTGTCAGAGAATGTCTTCGGGCATTAAGTCCGCCTTTGTGCTTTGTGCAATAAAGTTTTTAAATAAATAAATATTTCTGTAGATGCGTCTATGAACGGCGAATGCCCGACAATGACTCCGCGGTACCAAAAATATATTTAAACTTAAAGTTATTGTCCGACCGCGGAGAGGCTCCTCTCCGTGGTCGGTTAACTGATGTTAGGACATTTGGTCTTAACAATGAGCTTAGGCGAGCGACTACGATTTTTATGCCGCGGCATCAAAGAATGGCGCAAACATCTGGTTCTAGTGATATCAAATGAGCGTGAAGGCATGACAAACAGATACAAATACAGACAAAGCTTCTTTCGCATGTATATGTATAATATTATAATATATATTTTGTTTTGCTTTTATATTTTTTTATT
This sequence comes from Tinea semifulvella, assembly GCA_910589645.1. Taxonomy (NCBI): domain Eukaryota; kingdom Metazoa; phylum Arthropoda; class Insecta; order Lepidoptera; family Tineidae; genus Tinea; species Tinea semifulvella. The sequence goes on along the minus strand of OU342592.1, from coordinate 10,044,209 downwards.
TAGATAGTAGTATAGTCATAATGTAAAATTTAATATTTATTGTCTTCATTTTTATAATTTTGTGTTGTTTTTTTTTTTTATTTAGATATTTTATTTGTTTATTTAATGTTTAATTTAATCATTAATTGTCTTTGTCTTTATGAATTTAAATTGAATATCAGTGTTAGGTTTACTATTAATAGGTTGCATTCATTTAATGCTTATGTATAATTTTATTTGTTAATTTTAAGAATGTAACCAGTTTGTAACTAATAAAAAAAAATATAAAAAAAATCAGATTGAATGAACTTAAGATCTTTATTGGAGTGCGTACTAGTATAAGAACAAAAGAAATTCCTGTTTGCCAAGTCCGTTCGCATAAAACTCATATAATTTACCCTCACACTTCACTGGATAAAGACTCTGACACACCGGTAGCATAGACTTTTTGAAAACCAGCAGCCCAATTCGGCTAATAGTTTTATTTCCATTCTATTTTATTGTAACTTTAAAAAAGTAAAGTATAGTATCATTACGACCATTTCTCTTTCTTTCTTTCTTTCTTTCTTTCAAAGTCTCCAGCGTACCAAACTCGAGAAAAATCACAAATAAATTAAATATTATGTAAATAAACAAATTGAATGGAATTATTGTGGAATAAATATGGATATTTAATTGGTAGGTGAATATCAAAAGATTTTTTGACAGCTTTTAACGTTAACTGCCTCCGTGGTCTAGCGGTTAAGTCCGTGGATTTAGAATCGGAGGTCCGGGTTCGATTCCTGGTCGGGACACAAAAATATTAATGTGAATAAAATACTTTTAAATAATATTTAATTTATTTGTGTTATTTCTCGAGTTTGGTACGCTGGAGACATCGACGAGCTTGCCACTTGTCATGATTGGCCTATAGTAAAGTTGGCTCACATTTAGCCAACTTTACTATAGGCCAATCATGACAAGTGGCAAACCTGTTTATTTATAAGCGTGGTTTCTGACCACTCCGAAAGGGAAACGGTCGTGATGATACTTTACTTTTTACTTTAATTACAGATACTTCGTTGTGATACAAATCAGTTACAGCTTAACTTTATGAGTACAAGTAGGTACGTGTAGCGATAGTAGCTACGGTATGGGGGTGCATATTTATTAGGGATTAGGATATGGAGCTCTTTAGAACACCCACTGTGGTATAGCTTGTAGAAAACGATTAAAGAGGCATGACTCGGCTAAGCTGCAGCCATTCGAGAGTTTTAGACACTGTGGTGTCGTCCACCTTTTATTTGATAGTTTTAAAAGCTCCACTAAAATTAAATTATCTATAATCATCATCATCAGCCTGTATCTCTCCACTGCTGGATGTAGGCCTCCCCTAAGGCTCGCCACTTAACGCGATCTTTCGCTACCCTCATCCAACCCCCACCAGCGACCTTCTTTAGGTCATCTGTCCATCTGGCGGGGGGTCGTCCCACTCTGCGTCTTCCCGTACGTGGTCTCCACTCTAGAACCCGTTTGCCCCATCGATCGTCGGTTCTGCGGCAGATGTGTCCGGCTCATTGCCACTTCAGCTTGCTAATTTTAAAAGCTATGTCAGTAACTTTCGTTCTCTGTCGAATATCAACGTTTCGAATTCTATCCATCAGAGATACACCAAGCATAGCTCTCTCCATGGCTCGCTGAGCGACCTTGAATTTATGGACCAGACTCACTGTTAGTGTCCACGTCTCTGCTCCGTACGACATTACCGGGAGGACGCACTGGTTAAAGACCTTAGTCTTTAAACATTGTGGTATAGACGATGAGAGGATATGCCGGAGTTTCCCGAATGCCGCCCATCCTAGCTGAATGCGTCTGTCGGCTTCTTTGCTGAAGTTGGCTGCTCCTAATTGGATAGTCTGCCCGAGGTATACGTAATTTTGCACAACTTCGAGAGTAGCGTTTCCTATGCAGATTGGCCTCGGCTTGACATGATCATTGAACATGACTTTCGTCTTGTCTAAGTTCATTCCGAGACCAACCCGCTGGGAAGCTACGTTTAAGCCGTTCAGCATTCCGCTAAGATCCTTGTTATAAGGATTATTATTTATAATTATCTATAAGCTAAGATAAAATCGAACAAAGTTTAAGTAGCTACCAATTCGTTATCGCATGAGGTCCGAATTCTCTGCTTACTATTATCTCATCCAACCGAAAAATGTTTTAAAAAAATCGTGCCATCGTATTATTTAAATGGTTCATAAGTTATTTAATGGTATCATATGTATTATTAGTATTTAATATATCATAGTTATTAGTATGTATTTAGTAATATCATTGTATTTTTATGTATATAGATTTATTTATTAATATTATATATAAATATTTGCACCTACCTTACATTTGAAATGGTCCCCATTGTCCCTAAGGTTGGCTGTCAGATAATGTCTAGCGGCATTAAGTCCGCCCCTTGTATAACGTGCAATAAAGTTTTAAATAAATAAATAAATATCTATACTCAACGAGCCTGTTAAAGAATTACGTACTTCAACGTTCGCGCGATCGTCGACCTCTCGCTATTAGGCTCAGTATGAGAGGCGATATTTTTAGGAAAACTTCTCTGCACCGTAACCTAAGATTTTATTACTGAATAATAAATAAAGAAATACGTTGTTCCTTATTTTTATTCTAAATTAAAATATAAAAACATATTTCATTTCCAATGTGCCCCATACCTTTTTCCGGGAATTCTACGATTTTTTCCGCATAATATTACTATTCACACTTGGTAAAATTATGACTTGCAATTGTATGGATATCGCAGGGTTTATTTAAATCTAGGTTTATGCCGAGTCATAAGTGTTTGTTAGCCTTTGTCATATTGTTATGAAATCGTTATAGTATCATCACGACCGTTTCCCTTTCGGGGTGGTCAGAAACCACGCGGATTCACATTCAGCCAACTTTACTATAGGCCAATCATGACAAGTGGCAAGCTCGTCGATGTCTCCAACGTACCAAACTCGAGAAATATCACAAATAAATTAAATAGTAATTGAATGTATTTATATACATTAATAAATATTTTTGCGTCCCAACCAGGAATCAAACCCGGTACCTCCTAGTCTAAATCCACGAACTTAACCGCTAGACCACAGAGGCATTAACTATTTATTTATGTCTCCAGCGTACCAAACTCGAGAAATATCACAAATAAATTAAATATATTTATTTAAATTAATAAACGTTATTGTGTCTCGACTAGGAATTGGACCCGGTACCTCCGAGTCTAAATCCATAGACTTAACCTCTAGACCACGAAAACAGATTTTTTTAACCATATTTTATTTGTGGTTTTTACCCAAATTGAGCATGACATCCCCATTGGAAACTTAACCAAATTCAACAAACAATTATCAGTTCTCCATATGACTATTTTTATTATATGTAAGTATATTACATATAAAATACTAACCCAGGATTGGGAACAAGCGTCATTCGAATTGCCATCATGCCCAGTCAAGCCGACATAGTGTTAGAGACTGATGTCAGTCATAAGTCTCTGATTCTAGTTGCTAACATTTATGGACCTCGCACGCCACTTACTATCAGGTGGGCGCAAGGTCACATGTCGTGTTAGTACAAAAAAAAAAAAAAAAAAAAAAAAAAAAAAAAAAAAAAAAAGCGTCAGCTGGCATTTTAAATTAAATAAACAGAACAATTTCAGTAGGTATTGTTTAATAATGTTTTTTTTATTTAATCAGAATTTATAAAATGAATGCATTTTAATAAAAGTATTATAAATTTTCTTATATTTCATAAGATTTTGTAATTTTATAGTTGTACGAAAGCTACCTAAATAATAAAATTAAAAATAAACTAAACAAATTAAATTAAATAAACTAAAAGATAAACCTAATTATTATAAAAACTAAATAAACTATAATACAACAAAAACTAAATTTAACCTAAAAAATAACAATACTTATTTTTTTTTTACATAAATTCCGAAATAAAGGCCACATTTAAATGAGTTCTCGGCATCGACATATAATTGTAGACATAGAAAATTAAGTTTGATATATCTTAATTGTTGCTATAGCCGCACGCATTTGAAGTTCGAGTTAGTCCAAGAGCTCGCGACAAATATCGGCAAGAGGTTTGTCATGGCCATAATTCAATATTTATTTATTTCCATAAAAATGTACATAACAGATTATACGTCTAAACAATACTTATATATATATTTTTGGCAAAAAAGGCCTTATGATAATTGACGAGTACTTACAAGATGCATTAAATTGACTTTTTATTTTTTTTTATTTTTGTTTGTTTCTTGTTACCTCATTTTGTTTTCATATTTAATAATAATTAACTTCAAAAAATTGTTAATATTGATATACCTAAGAGATGGTCGACTTTTGTAGCTCACAACTACCTGTTAGAACCTAAATAAAGTTAATAAATAAATGATTGATTTTGATACATATTTCATAATAAAATTCAAACACAAGTGACTAGTATGATTTTGTATTGAGGGTGTACGAACATCAGACCCACTTTTTTTGCTATATCGTTTTTGCTATTTTTCTCTGTCTAAAATTACCAAAAAAAGGTGAAAATATGTCTAAAACTACACTACATTTCTCAAAAGGACTTTAATGAAATTATTTGATTGTGCGAGCGAGAGAAAAGCACAATTGTTAAACCCTCTTTATAAATTATTGTTCTTTTTAAATTAAGTAGTTCTCGTTGTTTAAGGCTTTTAGGGCCAACGCGAAAGTAAATTATAATTTTTGGATTATTATGTCTTCGTTTCAAAATGAGTTTCCAGGGAAATAGCATCGTAATGGAGAAACGGTTGAATATTATCTTTTAAATTATTGTGATTGTAACGATAATGGCAATACCGAGTTCATTATACAGTAAGGAGGTATTTAAGGCCTGGGCACACCTGGTGCGTGTACGTAGACGTAAACGTGCACGTGTGCATTCCACTGCGTTGTAATTTACAGGACTCTATAGCTATGTCCACACTATTTATATTTTCAAATAATAATCCTCAAGTGCAGGTTACGAATTTGCGCAGTTTGGGATCAAGACGATGGGCCCATAGAGACACTCAGCCAAGCGTCTGGCCAAGGAGTTGTCCAAACGGCTAACGGAAAAGTGTGGAGACAGGAAAGCTAGCTATTTCTGCCAACGTATTAGCTTAGCTACACAGAGGGAAAGTGTTGCCAGTCTTCTTGGGACTATCACTGAAGGGTCGTTTCTAGAGGATATTTATTACATATAGTTTATTTTTTATTAGGTTTAGTTTATATTATTTTAATTTTTACTTTTAAGTAAGGAGTTTTAATTATTCATAATTTTTATTCCATGGAACTAAAGTTACTTAGGTACAAAAAAATAATAATAATAGTAGTCCTGTCAAAATAAACGAAAAATTTGTGCTAGGTTCGCATGGGGCTTGAAGATACAGACCTTGTGGAAATGTGGATGTCTCTAAGGGTATTTAACAAAATTTGTTCCAAGTACACAACCTCAAACGTGGTGCGAAAATGTGTGTAGATGTAGAATAGTGACTTTTATAAAAAAAAGTATAAAACTTTTATTGTACATAATTTCATGATCAACAACTTTGATAATAATTTTTTATGATAAAACTTACTGTTTAAGGAAAAATTTGTAAAAACCATTTCTTGACCTTGGCAAACTTTTTTTGCAGATGTACTACATGATTTTAATCGTAAATCCGTGGTCTAGCGGTTATGTGCGTGGATTTTGACTGGGTTCGATTCCTTGTCGGAAAACAATAATTTATTTGTCGTATTTCTCGTTGGCTAAATGTGAATCCGCTTCTTTAAAGCATGGCTTCTATGTACCCTGAAAGGGATACGGTCGTGAAGATACTTTATCTATCTATTAATATAAAAATATGTATTATGTAAATAAAAATGTATATAACTTGACCGAATGATAGTTCTAAAAAACATGACTAACTTCGTATTGAAGCAAACCTAGACAAACCCAAGTTGCTGCTTGTAAAACCCTTAAAACACAATCTGAGGCCAATGTCCTAGTTCGCGTGTCAAAATAAAATGCAATTTTATATTTCTTCGTCCAAAACATTTATTTTTCTAAAGCGTCAGGTTATAATTTTACCGTGGTTGTGAGTCATAAACAAGGTATAATTTTAAACTTACGAGTAAGAACTCGTTACATATACATATCTCCATGCCAATTCCCTTTTGAAGTAGGCACAGACGATTGAGCGCCATTTGTCACGTTCACATACCTCTTTCACTTCTTCGACATTCATCAACCTTTTCCACGTGCCTTTTTGTTTTGAAGACTCTCAGACGTGTCCAATCTACTTCAGTATCCTATTTTTAAAAGCTATATAACGGGAACTTTGGTTGTCTATAGAATGACAACTTTTTAAATATAAAAAATACGTGTGGCACTCGGGGACTGCCGCGGTAAAGCTATTGCATAGCATTTTTTATTAAATTATGCAATTATAATTATTTTATTTATGCAGCAAAAAGCACGCTGTCTCACCTAGCATTGTGTCTAAAAGAGATAGAATCAGTTATGAGCAGTTAGCAGCTGGTCTACACGCATTCGTTTAGTCGCGCATGCACACAAACACCGTGCCGAAGTCTGCCGAACTGAAACGACGGTAAGACGATGCACGGCTTTCAACGCCACTCCGCTGTGCCGGTCGGAGTGGGGGTGTTAGGTTTATTTTCGTTACGGAATTTCTTGATTCGGTCGCCGCGCTCAATGCCCGCGATAAAAGATATGCAATAGCTTAAAAATTTCTTTTTTTTTTGTAATGTGGTCTTAATAAATAAGAATGAAATTTTTACCTGTAACCCAGTCCGGTTACAATTTAGAAGGGTTAGGAATTCCAAATGGGGTTCAGGGTATAGGCCTGTACCCTCAACTCACGAGAATCGATCATGTGTTAACTTACTTTTAACTTAGTGTTTAACTGTCTTTTTTTTTCCCACTGAACTACAATCCAAACTTGTTTTTATTTCAGGTGTTAATTATACTCGGGATTTGCAAGGTGTGAAATATTTTGTGAAACAAGGAGACGGAACAACTGACGCCAGACATTGACGACAGACATAGTCCCCTACCATTATCTCGACCTATTAAGTTTAATTTTTCACACTTCGCTTGAAGGACTCCAGATTATAGGAATAGGGAAATACACTGGCTGGAAGAGAATTCCACATCATCGGCATGCGACAGATGTATAGTTTATAGGTATTTTATTTCTATTATTTATTATTTGAATAAATTATTTTTAATGGTCGCATTTATACAATATGCGAGTGTATGTTTGAATTGAATAATAGTTCAAAATACATAAAATAGAAACGTTATAGATACTCGTAAATACAGAAATTTAAAAATCCATCTACGTGTACAGATATAGTGCATAATGTATTTCCATCGGGAAAACTTGGGTCTCAATCGGATTACGACGGTGTTAATCAATTATTGTATTAAATGAGTGAAATTTTCATATCCATTAATATGAAACTTTATTATTTCGTGTCAAAATGAAAAATACGATGGAAAACCATTTTGCACTACATCCGTAGTTTTCTTTACCTAAGTGTATAAATTCATTAAACACTTAACAACACTTGCTTAATCGCCAGAAGTCTTATGAATGCACAATAATTACGGCTAGTTTAAGAGGTTACTTTTTAATGTCAAAAATACTAATTATACATTAATCTGTTAGTTTTGTTACTTTTCACATAGGCTTCATTTTTCACCAAGTGTATGGTCAACAATACCAATTTAACCTTTATCTGTCATATTAGTTACTTTTCACATAGGCTCCATTTTCCACTGAACATTTTTTTTTTTAATTGCTCAAAATTAAGAATGGAAAATCAGATGTACGCAAAGTTGAAAGTTGGAGGTAGACCCAAGGAATCTGAAGTAATTAGGAAATCTTGTGGCTATTTTCTTGATGTGTAGGGTCCGGGTACGTGACCCGAATGAATAAAAGGAAAGATAGAGATTTCACTCTTTATTACATAACGTGTTACTACTCGACTGTCCTATTTAAAACCTAACTAAATACAAAGACTACAACATTATTGCACAAACTACAAAAAGCTGACTTAATGCCTGTAGACATTTTTCTAAGAGCCAAACAACTGGGACTAAATTAAACAATTTTAGATCTAAATATCTAATTATTAATCTCAATTAAAAAATAAACATACTTACTTATTCAAATATAAATATACTAAATACATTACATTATTTAAAAACATTAATACCTAATATTTTATTCGAAGTAATATACAAACAGTATAAAATAATTACAATATTAAATAATGAAAAATAAAACCTAACATTAAATAAACGAAAAAACTACACTACAAGTAAAATAAAAAAAATAAAAACTTAAATAGTTGTTATTTTACCGCTACACTACTTAAAGGGTCACCCGTCGCCAAGCGGAGTTTTTCCCCAAGCTCACGAGAGAACGACCACGGACCCATCGCTTCGACTGCAAATGTACTGCAAACATACATATTTACAATTTACAAATTTTGTTTGAAGCTATTTAGAAAATGTTAGTAGACCAGCAGCCCCATTCTGTTACTTAGTCGCAAACGTTTTTATTTAAGTCAGAGCTTGCGTCATAATTACAAAATATCATTCAACTCTCAACTCTATAAGCGCTCGACAGCGGCCGTGCAAATATCAACGTGATATACTCGTACATAGTTAACGGATTCCATTATATAACGTTTGCGCTTAAGTAACAGAATAGGGCTGCAGGTAACATTAAAACACGAAAACACCGATGTCCCGCACTACAAGGCAACCTTCTTTACCACATCACCTATATTGTTCACCTATTTTATTTACATACAGCGATGTGCAGTAAAACCGTACAAAAAGAATTAATGAACATTCAATTTAGTACCGTCTACTTTTGGCGCCTCTTTCTTTAAGAACCGAAATTTGTCAATTGTTCTGAGTTTCCACCCTCTGATTTAAGGCCTAGGAACTCCGGATGTGATTATAATAAATATCGATAATATTTTTAGATACAATGTTTTTAAATAGTACGGCTTTACTAGTGAGAATTTACATTTGTTAGTGCTGGTGTTGACCTCAAACCATCCATTCAGATTTTTAAAATACTCCACCATTTTTTGCGTTTCCATTCCGACATGTTCAAGTTTTTTTTAGTGTAGTGAAGTTTGGGGCTAGATTGTGACAGTGCAGAAAAGTGTATTATACCTACCCTTTGATGTTTTATACACTTTAAATCTAAAACGTGGACCCTTCGCGAAACAGAAATAACGGATTAAACAAGTCCATCCTGGAGGTACTGGAAATAGGACAGCGCCTTTCCTCAATCGTAAAATCACTCATTTTCACTTTCTTCGGACACGTGTCGCGGCGTGGAGATACATCCATTAAGTGCCAGGTATTTCAGAGAAAAGTCGATGGCAAGAGAGTTCGTGGTAGGTCTCTGTTGAGGTGGACTGACCAGGTTAAAGCAGCTCACCCCCTACATATTAAGCACTCAAGTGACGACCACGACCACTCTGCCAAGAGTGTAGCCACCAAGAAGAAGAAATCTAAAACACACTTGCAATGTTAATCGTGGTTTATTAAGGTGGTGGCTCGGTTGTAAGAACGCGTACCTTAAATCCTACAAAGTTCGGTTCAAACCCACCTAGCATGTACCAATGAGAAATACACTGTTCTTACGTACATTTGTCATAAATTTACAACACCACCGTTCCCATGCCTCGGAGAGCACGTTAAGCCGTCGGTCCCGGTTTCACTAATGCCAACTTGTGGAATCGTTAATAAATTGTCATAAAAAATTGACATCATATCGTCTGGCCAGCGTGGAGAGTGTAGGCCAAATTCTCCAGTTCTGGAAAGCCCATCTCCAGCAGTGGAGGTCTAGGACGCTGTGTTCTTTGTTATTGAATGGAGAAAAAAATTTAATCAATTTAATTCATTTATTTACCATAAGATAGATATATTAAGTACCCTCGGTTTTGTCAGTTATACATAATATTGTTTACCAATCATGGCAGGATAGCAGAAGAATATCATAAATAGCAAAGAAGAGCCATCGTGATTTATTACTTAAAACTATAAACAATCAATACCTACATAGATGCTGCTGTACAAGCGAGTTGTCACTTAAAATCAGAGCCCCTAGAACACAGAGTACAAACTTATATATGGAAGCGAGACGTCAGAATACGCTGAGAGTAGAAATGAGATTATTGCGCGGATATGCGGCATCACTTTGACTAACCGCATACGTAATGATGAAATACGCAAAAGGGTAAGTATGAAATAAATCATAGAGACAAAAATAAAGAAAAGCATGATCCGATGGTTCAAGCAAGTTGAGTGAAGAGAGATTGACGAAATATATAATGCGAAAGAATCACTTATTACGATCAAATAAATAAAACAATAACTGCATTAAAAAACCATCCAAATAAAAGGGCATTTAAGAAGAGGTTGATAATTGATGAATGTTTTTTTTTTTAAAGACGGTGAATCGATAAATCATCAATGATACGCTCCTGCCGAAGGGCCAACGCGGGTGGGGGTCGCATGCCCGACTCACCGTGAGGCCTCCTAAGAAGACCCCAAGGCGCCTACGGACTAAAACCCTATAAACCGTCTCTCTCTCACTGTTGGCCCTGCGTGCCTTAACAGCTAAGTCTGAGTCGTGGCTACGGAGTGAAGGCACTCGTTCGCCGCGTAATGAATGTGGAAAAAGCGAATAGAGGTATGTTGGGTTCATGACAAGTGGCGCTCAATTATCCCGCAATAGATTTGGCATGAAGATATATGTCAAAAATAAATAGGTGCATAAGAATAACAATATGAAATAGAATATCGTACCTAAAATATTTTTACCTTAATTTTTAATAAAAAAATGTAAACTTCTAAACTTTTAATGAAAGGCTCGTTTGTTTGTCTTTTCGCGGGCTTTTCTAAGGACATTGTGACGTCACAACAAAGCTTTGAAGTTGACCGTTTACTTTTTCTTTGTTGGAAAAAACCGCAGCTGTTTATCCGTAACATTTTAAACCGACAAAAATACAATTTAAACGAACGACTAAATCCAAATGGATTAGTTTAGTTCTCGTATCTTATATCTTTAAAGAGCTTGCTTAAAATTTAGATTTCAACTTTAGTTTGGTTTAGATGCCACATGTAAGAAGTTACATGTATTTTTTTACCAGGATCGGACATATCTTATCATATTGTAGGAAGTAGGCCAACCCCAACCTGCGACTATTTTCAGATCATCCGTCCATCTGGCGGGGGTCGTCCCACTCAGCGTTATTCTGTACGTGGTATCCACTCCAGAAGCCGTCTACTCCATCGGTCATAGGTTCTGCGACGGACGTGTCCGGCCAAATGCCAATTCAACTTACAAATTTTAAAGTGGTTACTTTTGTTTACCGAAATCCGAATCAAGAAATTCGGTAACGAAAATAAACGTAACACCCCCCACTCCGACCGGCACAGTGGTGCGGATTTGAAAGCCGTGCATCGTCCAACGTCGTTTCAGTTCGGCAGACTTCGGCATGGTGTTTGTGTGTGTGCGACTAGACGTATGCGTGTAGACTAGCTGCTAACTGCTCATAACTGATTCTATCTCTTTTAGACACAATGCTAGACAGAGACAGCGTGCTTTTTGGCCGCGTTCACGAGTAATATAAAAAACTTGAATTGATATCAAAGAAAAAAAAAATACTGCACAAATAAAATAAATAAATAATTATAATTGCATAAGTTGATAAAAAATGCTATGCAATAGCTTTACCGCGGCAGTCCCCGAGTGTCATCGAATCTACTTTTCTTTCTTTTTTGCCCAATGATGTTTTTGCGTTTTCATAACGCTCTCCAGGCAGGACAATTAATATTGGGTTGGGTTTTTTTTTTTATTCTTTTTAGTTATCGCTGTCTGTTATGAGATGATAATTTTCGCAATCTTGTTATTTCATACATCAATTTAAATGATATATGGTTGCCAAGCATCTATAAATTGTTAAAGATCCTAAATGATCACTCAAAATAAAAAAATGTTAAGATAATTTATAATAAATTTAGCACTACCTTCTACTAGGCGGCCCCACTTTCTATGTGAACCGAAATTTGACAATTGCTTGTTCGAAATTTCCACCCCCTGCATCACAAATTGTCATGAATTAATTATCATGAATATCACCCTGCAGCCTATAAATCAAAGGTACTTGACGCGATAACTGACAACAAAAATACATGTGCTTTTTTTTAAAGTATTAATTAATAAATATTATATTATATTTTTCAGTATTATTGTATTATATGTATGAGTATATATAAATGTATACATGTAGGTTTATGTATGTATGTAAGTATCTATATTATAAATAATATTGTTTTCTACTCCTTAAATAAATAAATCTCTCTGCCTCCGTGGTCTAGCGGTTAAGTCCGTGGATTTAGACTCGGAGGTACCGGGTTCGATTCCTGGTCGGGACACAAAAAAATATATTTATTAATGTAAATAAATGCATTAAAATAATATTTAATTTATTTGTGATATTTCTCGAGTTTGGTACGCTGGAGACATCGACGAGCTTGCCACTTGTCATGATTGGCCTATAGTAAAATTGGCTAAATGTGAATCCGCTTATTTATAAGCGTGGTTTCTGACCACCCCGAAAGGGAAAGGGTCGTGATGATACTTTACTTTTTTTTAAATAAATAAATAAAATAATAAATGAACGTTTCATAAATTTGGAAGTCTATTTAAAGCGTCTTAATATTGTTATTAAGTGGCAAAACGCTTTTTAATATCAATAAATCACACGTCGTTTTATGGCATATAAATGTTTGAAGATATTTATCGGTTTAATGACCCTTATGAATTTCATATGAGAACCTTTATAGCACTTTTCGTTACAATGTCAACGTTTATTAGACAAGCGATGATATGTTAAAAGAATATGTGAAATTGAGTCTGGTTTTTTTTTACGCGACTGCGCGACGTAGTATGCGTGTATTTATGTACATATGTTTGTTCCTTTCTGGTATCATTCATTTTTCATTATTACAGCCCCTAGAACATAGCGTTCTAGACCTTCACTGTTGGAGATGGGCCTTCCAGATCATACTTGCGAGTATCTGTCAAAACTATTATCTGACTTTCTGCCGCGTTCACAGGTGGCGATGGAGGGCTATAGTTGTAATATTTTCATTTGTTGTTGCTTTTGTTAGTTGTATTGTGTATTTGTAAAATAACTTATACCTTTCTATTCGGATATTTTACGTATTCGTCTTCTCAGTTGTTTATTTTGCTTTTCAATGAAGTTTGTATATAAGATACTTTTATCATTTAACTCTGTAACTGTAAGTATTACTTTTAGTCATAGTTCTCATTATTTTTATTTTTTAAATATTGTAACTATTATTATTTAAATTTCTTAAACATATAATGTATCATAATTGAATGTAGTTTGACATGTTGTGGTCACCTGTTACTGGGGTACCATTCACTAATGATTTTTTTACTGTTTGCTTCTATTGATAGAATTGGATTCAATGTGTACTCTGTTGGTGATCCTAATTAAATAAATAAATAAATATATCTGGAAAATTTGGTCTACACTCTTTGGTTTGCCCTTTATGGTATACCAGAGACTAAACGCCTGAACCGATTTAAATGATACTCACGTCAATCGATTCGTTTTAATGATGCGAGTGGCAATGAAGATATTACATTAATCAAATTGCGTTAAGGCGACAACCGGACGCCATATTGTGTAAAATAAAAATAAAAATATTGACAAACTATATTAAGTGGGGTATCATCGAATAGGTATTTGAAAATCATGTTGAGGTATCTCTTCATCATTACAGCCCCTAGAACACAGCGTCCTCGACCTCCACTGCCGGAGATGGGACTTCCAAAACATATATCTGGAGAATTTGGCTGGCTGTCCAGCCAACGATTTCACAACTTGGTATTAGTGGAACCGGGACCGATGGCTTAACGTGCTCTTTGAGGCACGTATTGTAAATCTATCTACAAACGTACGTAAGAAAAGTGTGCACCCAAGTTTTTAGGATGTTAACAAAAGCGTTCTTACAACAGAGCTACCATCACTCTTTCTTTTTGATGACTACCTTATTTTTTGATGACTACCTTCTTTTTTGATGACTACCTTATTTTTTGATGACTACCTTCTTTTTTGATGACTACCTTATTTTAGATTAGTACAATCATATTTTGGATAGATTTTGACTATGGTAATTTTAGTGTAGGAAGTAGGAGCTAGATTTGCGCAGAAATTTAACGACAGCTGTCGCCAGCATCCCTTGTGAAGTCGGAGCCACGTCTCACTTACTTACTTAACATAATTTAATAGGGTGTCAGGACGGTCTGAAGCTGGCTCTACGAAGGAAACTATATATTTTATTAGTATAGTAGTGTTTTAAGTTACGAAAGTGTTGTGGAAAAAGTAGATAATTTCTATATTTTATATGTAAATCTTAAAGTCTCTATGACATAAGGTTGTCATAGAGACGAAGTCAATATGTAATTTTTGGCTAAAATTTCCTAATTTGTGTTGTTAATTTTGATTATATTTATTTTACCACAGTTAGTGTTTATTTCGGCCTTTATTTCTCCACAACACGGATGAAGAATGTTTATATATTTATATCGCTAGCTTTAAAATCCTAATATATATATATATTGAGAGATAAATTCCAGTCAAATCTTCATAATCGTAAATGAATTGAATGCAACTGGCCCTAAGATTTTTCATTTTATTTTTATTATAACTAAATGGTCTATTACCTATTTATTCCTGGTTTGACGTTGACTTATGGGACACCCTAAATGTACTCGTATAGTATAACCTTTTCTTCACAAAGTACCATAAAAGTTGATCACCCACAAATTTAGCATTTATTTTTTATAGTTTATTAAAAACCTCAAAATTTACTACAGTTATATTTTCTAATAATAAACTGACTTCTAATTTGTCAGACAGACAACACGTGCATTGGAAATTCTGTTTTCACCGCACCCACTATGTCAAATGGGATTACTGAATATTCATAGCCAGATTCCGAAACGTCCGTAATGTTGGTCGTTTACCAACACCGTCCTCTACAAGAATATTCATAAGAAGAACCTTCTGGGAATTTCACAAAAATATAAACTTTCATGGTAAGAAATAACATCTGCCTCCGTGGTCTAGCGGTTAAGTCCGTGGATAGACATAAGTACTGTAGGTAAATAAATTTAATTAATATTAAATTTATTTGTGATACATTTATTTATTTATTATTATTTATATATTTAAATTCTTTAATGCACTTAAAAATAGTACAGAGGCAGCTATAATGCCAGTAGATATTCTTTACCAGCTAACCTTGGGGATCGAGTAAGGTGATAGGCAGGATGAAAAAAAAAAGAAATTTTAATGATACAGTTAATAAGTTACTTAACTAATTTTAATATACTACACATTTATTATGATGGATAGAATTCGAAATGTTGAAATTCGTCGGAGAACTAAAGTTACTGACATAGCATTTAAAATTAGCAAGCTGAAGTGGCAATGGGCCGGACACATCTGCCGCAGAACCGACGACCGATGGGGCAAACGGATTCTGGAGTGGAGACCACGTACGGGACGACGCAGAGTGGGACGACCCCCCGCCAGATGGACGGATGACCTAAGGAGGGTCGCTGGTGGGGGTTGGATGAGGTTTCAAAAGACCGCGTGCAGTGGCGAGCCTTGGGGGAGGCCTATATCCAGCAGTGGAGAGACACAGGCTGATGATGATGATGATGAAGACACATTATATATACCTACACACATAAACATACATAAACTATACATACAAGTACATCATATACATTATAACTTAAATAAATACACAGTTATTTAAATAGTGTTTTATTCTGTTTCTCCAGGAACGATGTGGTTATCAAACGTTTAAAGACGATGATAGACGGTGCACGTCTAATGGCCAAGAGTAGCTTATTCCACTGGCGAGCCGCAGATACAGTAAAGGAAACAGTGTATCTGGTTGAGGAATGAGTATAATACATAGTTTGGTACGCTGGAGACATCGACGAGCTTGCCACTTGTCATGATTAGCCTATAGTAAAGTTGGCTAAATGTGAATCCGCTTCTTGATTAGCGTGGTTTCTGACCACCCCTGAAAGGGATACGATCGTGATGATACGTTACTTTACTTTTTAAATTTAACATGTTTAATTGTGTGTATTGCTGTAATTTAATAAATGTTTGTTGTACCTATTCTATATTATATAATTTCATGAGGTACCCGCATGTTTATTACTGTTATTAAAGCCTAATATACAATAATAATAATAAAAAATACGGAGAATATTAATAAAGCATTTTGACGACCCACTGAGTTGAATGACCGAGTTGTGTTTACGTTTACGCTAATAATACAGATAAATAAACCATGTGATTTGGTCGATTTTATGCAAAACAAAAACAAATATTATAAATTGCCAAAATATTTGTGGCGTAAATGGTTTTCTCTTAAGCTTATTACAATCATGATAATCTACTTAATATCTGAAAATCTGGTTAAGCAGATAGTTTTATTATGAAAAATAAAATGCACGTCTTGAAAGCAGGATCGTCTAATGAAAAGCGACGTAGAGATCGGGGATTGAGCACTCAGATTAAAACTGATTAACTCTCCTTTCAAGAGAATAATAAAATAAATGCCGCTATAAAAAAAAGACATCAGCACAAAACATTCAACACAAATATTTGCAAAATTCATGAAACAACGACTAATGAATGCAAATAAACATCAATAAAAGTAAAGTATCATCAGGACCGTTTCCCTTTCGGGATGGTCAGAAACCACGCTTATAAATAAGCGGATTCACATTTAGCCAACTTTGCTATAGGCCAATCATGACAAGTGGCAAGCTCGTCGATGTCTCCGGCGTACCAAACTCGAGAAATATCACAAGTAAATTAAATATTAATTATTTATTTACATTAATAAATATTTTTGTGTCCCAACCAGAAATCGAACCCGGTACCTCCGAGTCTAAATCCACGGACTTAACCGCTAGACCACATAGGCAGTTCCACACAGCGTTAGTAAGTAGTATATATCTATGTTTATGTATAATAATATGTATGTTAAATTAGTATTTAGTGTATCGATATTATAATATTTATTCCATATATATTGTAAGTAAGAATATATTAAATTGCTGTTAATTTAACTAGTTATTTATTATAATTTAACTAATTATCTTATTATTTTTAGAATTGCACCTACATTTGATCAAATTTGTCCCCAAGGTTTGGCTGTCAGAGAATGTCTTCGGGCATTAAGTCCGCCTTTGTACTTTGTGCAATAAAGTTTATAAATAAATAAATAATAAATTCTCCGGCAACAAATAAATAAATAAATCATTTGAAAATTGCAATTTCAATATCTCGCAATTCGTCAAAGTTGGGATTTTCAGTGCCGATTTATGTCTTATTTTATTACTCGGCCAAATTACAAAAATCCAAGGTCATAACAAAGCAAAGACCTTTGTTTGACCTCTATATCTGCCTTCCTGTTTTAGCGGTTAAGACTGTTAGACGAGAAATTTATGTATGCTTTTTTTATACTAGCATGACGTCAATTTGAGCCTGATCCCGAAATGTGTGGATACATTCTACACGGTTTATCAGCACGAACGGTGGATACTTCCCCGCCCCGTCAGACTGAACAAATTACCACCATCACTCCGCCTGCCACCTATTTGTTGTTCTCGTTGAAAATATTTATTTATTTATGTGTTTATTTATTTATGTGCCATTTGCAATGATGTCAAATGCCAATTTTCACTTCACAAGATAATTAATATTGTAAACTTGCCATGGTGCTATTTATATCAAAATAACAACAATTCAATTTTAGTTCAATCATTCAATTCATTTAAAGTTAAGTTATACAAATACTTACTTCATAAACAGAATAATTCGCCATAACTCACTTATTATATATATGAATATATATGTATTTTATATATAGGTATATATTTATTTGTTTAGGTATGACATTTATTTATGTATAAGTATAGTTCTTATATGTATGTAATTAATTTGTGTTTTATATAGTAATAAATAATTTCAACTATCTATTTTCTTCGTAACATTTTGCACCCGCTTATTACATATCCCAGCCACAAAGGTTAGTTGGTAGAAAATGCATTTACGACATTAAGCTCGCCTATGTACCTGCACTTGTTTTGGTTTTGTACAATAAAGAATTTATTATTATTATTATTATTATTCATAAGCTAATGTTACATTTAGACATTTTTTTTTGTTTTTTCAATCATTGTTAAACACAATGCACAAAACTTTATAATCAATTCATAATTCCAAGAGCTGTTAGTACGATGATTTTACCTTAAGACTGACATGGATTGTATAATAGCCGAACAGTTATGGGTTGATAAAACCTACTACACTTCTGTGTTTCTAGTCGTCATTATTCTAAGGCTAGCTCTAAATCAGTCGAACATTATTAGGTCATGTTGAAAATTTGATTAGCTCATTGAAGGCGCGCCCTACCGTGTATTTTACGATTCCCATCAGCAATTACTTCTACACACAAGGCTAATTGCAGTCTTGATTAAATGGTTTTTCTTTCTTGGAAACCCAATTTTCTACTATGATTTGGGCGTGGACTTTGAAGCGTCAAGTTTTGGAACTTTGAATGGATTAGTAAACACAACCTATCAATGTTAATCGCTAGTAGATTTTAAATTAAACTTATTTAACATTTGGTGAACAGAAAACAAAAAATAATTGTAAAAGTGAATGTTCAAATTCAAATTCAAATTCAAAATCGTTTATTTGTTTTAAATGTGGTACATACGGTAATATGGTTAGTAAGTTGGCTCTGCACATTTAGCCATTGTTGTGGCATGCAAAAATTGTTTAGTCTAAATATATTCTTATCATTAAGTCATCATTACATAATTTAGGTTAATACATACAATTATTTTATGTTAATATTAACAAACAAAAAATAAAATAAAATATGTCATACAAATTCTTTTAGTTATTATTCAGCTCGAAAAAGTCGCCAATATTATAGAAACAGCCCTTTGCCAGCTTTGTTCACACTCAATTGTAGTTTTCCAATTTTAGGAGCAAACTTTATCTCTGGCAACACAACTGTGTGTCAGTGCCATTATTTTTTGGTAGTTGTTGATTAGAGTTCAACGCTGTACGAAGTCTGTAGATGTCAATGTAGACGTCCCCTCTATTTTGTGTCGTTTTATGCAAACCTGTAGCTAGCTTTTCAACGCAATTTTGGCAAGTGTAAGGTGTGATGGTTTCTTCCTATTTCTGGTGTTATGCAAATTTGCTTCTATATAATATATGTATATGTTTTAGAAGACCCATCTCCAGCAGTGTTTTTTATGAAGTGAACAAAAGTAAAGTATCATCACGTCCGTATCCCTTGCCGTCGCGAATGCGGATTGACATTTACCCAACTTTGCAGTAGGCATCTAAATAATTTCACACATTAGACTACAATCCATTTAGTATTTATCTACAAAATATTTGAGAAAAAAGGGCTTAGAATAATGACAAGTTAAGAAAGGGTATTTTTTTTGACGTCTTCAAAATAATCCTTTTTTTATTTCAGTAACTTAGATAGAAACTGCTTATTTTAGTCCCACGTGTGGAAGGACTGAATGGGATGCGTAGGCAGAACCTGGGAATCATTTCAAATACTTAGCAAATGCTAGTGTAAAATATTTAAATTGAAATAAAGAAATAATAGTAATAGTTATTACAATAAAAAAGCTATTATCACCTAGTAAATAACGTTGTCATTTAATCAATGAATATATTAAAAGCTTTAATTAAAAATTACGGGACGAACTCGGCGAAAGAGAGCGCCGACATCAGTCGCATACAAATGTTTATTTAAGTGTGGGACGAACGCGGCGACACGGTGAGCGCTGACATCGGTTGCTTACGAACGTTTTACTTACGTGCGGGACGAACGCGGCGACGGTGAGCGCTGACATCGGTCGCCGAGCGACGCAACGTCAGCGCTCATCGTTGGTCGTCCGTGGATCGTGCACAAGTCACAAGTCTTACAGCAGTACGAATTTGAAATTTCTTTTTTTTGACATACTACAAACGTCAAATCTTAATCACCAGTAGGCTAAATATCTAATAATGTCAAACCAAAAACAACGGTAAAATCTTAGATTCTAACATAAGTGGAATTGCATAAGTTCTGAAAGCAAACCTTTCAAGGAAATACGTGGGAGGGGCTTCCAAATGGATTGTGGAATTAGGATTTAAAATGGAAAGATT
This sequence comes from Tinea semifulvella, assembly GCA_910589645.1. NCBI lineage: Eukaryota > Metazoa > Arthropoda > Insecta > Lepidoptera > Tineidae > Tinea > Tinea semifulvella. The sequence continues at coordinate 10,023,804 of OU342592.1, read as the reverse complement.
TATTCTTGGTAATATCAGGGCTCTTGGCTCAGTGGACTACCTCTCATTTTCCTTTGTTAAGTAGTCTTAAGAGTCAGTACCATTTCAATCTATTTATTCTTATAATTTATATATAACTGACAAAAATTTACTCGTTTTACCTAAAGTCTGACAGGTAGAGATAGTTAAGCGCCATTTTATCGCGCCTTTGTATATTCTGTGCAATAATATAATATAAATATTAGGCTGTTGTTTTACTGTCTTTAAATTAAACCACAAACTACCCAGTAAATTGTATTTTCGGTATACATTGCGAGCTATCATTAAACTAAAAACAATATTCGTACTAAATAATACGCAATATACAATGTTGATATAGAACCCAAGTTTAAAACCTAGTAAAAAAATAAAGGATTAATTTTATTGTTTTTGTTGTTTTGATTGTCATTATTTTTAAAATCGTCTAATTTATTTTAACCTTATGAAAGAGAAGAGCAAAGGAACAATAAACCATATGTTATAAATATAGGGACCATTACAATAAGTATATGGACCAAATATGAGAAAAACTTTTTAAGTACAATAAAAAAAATATTAGTAAATGATAATGTTATCTTTTTCACGACGAAAATAGGCGCTACAGGTTAGTGTTGTAATTTTTCATCAGTATTAAAATAATATAAATATCCTTCAATGTAATAATTATTCATTCAGTTCACATGATGTTAGATCTAAACAAGGTTCACGTTATACCTACTTCTTTACATATATATTTTTTTATATACTAGCACGACATGTGACCTTGCGCTCATCTGATGACTCATGACTGATATAAATCCCTAACACTATGCCGCTTGACTGGGCATAACGACAATTCGAATCTGATCCCGAAACGTGTGGATACACTTTACTGGGTTTATCGGCACGAACTGTGTACTACCCCGCCCCGGCAGACTTGCCACCAATCAGTTCGCCTACCACCTATTTAAAATTTATAATTATATCAAAATATAGAGGCGAGAAATAAAAAGGCCGAGCTAAGTTTAGAAAAACCCCTCTGAACACCATCAGATTGTGGAATAATAACTTATAAAAAGTATTTCTATTTTTGTTACTTAACAAATATACCTACATATATATTTTTTTGATGTAGGAATAAATATTGTAAGCCAGGTATTGACTCTTAACTCATGTACATCCAGTAGCTTTAGCGAATTATGACTGATTTTCATTTTCACTTTTAACTTAGATAAGTCATAAAAATCCGATTTTTTTTTGTTGGTCTAGTGGTAGATTTGGAGCGCAGGTACCACATTCAATTTCTAGTAGGTTTTTTTTAGTAATGTCTTGAGTCTAGTGCCATGAGCTTTTTAGATTTAAGAAAAGTTAAAGTCAAAATATCTTTATTCACGTAAACCTATTACAGACATTTATGAAACGTCATTAATTTAATTATTTTGTATGATTCTACTCCTACTAGTGGAAGACTAAGCAGCAAAGTGGTCCAATAAGTAAGCTGTTAGCAGAGACCTAGCAGATTTCAGTGACCAGGTAATGTTTAATCTGACTGAGAAAGGAATCTGCAAGGAAAGCTCAGCTATATCAGATTTACAAAATAAAACATATACAGAACTACACCACAACGATCAATTAATAACCTTTTAAATTTAGATATAAGTACCTATGAGATTATAACACCTAATACAGCAGTAACCCACCAGGCAAGTCAGAATTAAGATAGAATACATGCACATGTCCAACCCGAAAGTCGACAAAACTCAGAAACCTCTGCTAATTTAAGATCAATTAATTGTACGTGTTCGGCAGAGGTCCTGGGCCCCCACAGCATGTGCCAGCCATCCCCCCGGTCAACCAGACCCTTAGGGTGCTGACTGGGACCCGACACACGTGCCACCACTGCAATGACCTTCTAAGGAAGGGACGACCACCGGACACGTCACACCATGAGAACATAACAACAAACAATTCGAGACACAAACAAGCATCAACATAACAATTACTTCCTAGGTACCCAAATGTTGCCGTGCAATTCCGTTAACAAACTTAAACATTAGTTAACAAAAAATAATAAATATAAATACATAAATACATTGACCGCCTCCGTGGTCTAGTGGTAACAAACGTTGCCGTGAACTCGGGAGGTCGTGGGTTCGATTCCCACCAGTGGGGGCAAGTTGTACATTGTATAATTTGTCTCGGTCTGGGTGTTTATATGTATAATATGTACTTTATATTTACAAAAAAAAAAAGTATAATATGTAGTTTATCAACCATCTAGTTTCCGTAACACAAGCTTCGTAGCTTACCACGGAAATTAGATGCGCTGTGTGACCTGTCTGGAAATATTTAATTATTTATTTAATATTAACTAAATGTCACATAAAAATAATTATATTACAATAACAAGATAATAATAAGAACGTGAACTTCATCATTCATCATTCATTACAGCCCCTAGAACACAGCGTCCTAGACCTCCACTGCTGGAGATGGGCCTTCCAGAACTGGAGAATTTGGCCTACACTCGCCACGCTGGCCAGACGGCTTGGCGAGGATATGATGTAAATTTTTTTATGACAATTTATTAACGGTTCCACAAGTTGGTATTAGTGGAACCGGGACCGACGGCTTAACGTGCTCTCCGAGGCACGGGAACGGTGGTGTTGTAAATCTATGACAAATGTACGTAAGAAAAGTGTATTTCTCATTGGTACATGCCGGGTGGGTTTGAACCGACCTTTGTAGAATTTAAGTTACGCGTTCTTACAACCGAGCCACCACCGCGCTTATAGTTTAATTCTGGTCACCAGTTTTTAGAACGCTGGGAAATTGACTAGTTACTTATTTGTAAGTTAACAAACTTTATTTTGACTTCCAGAACTAGTGGTCATTGTCGAACCTATTGAAAACGAAAAGAAAAAAAAAACGGGAAATAATTGTGGCAAGTACGAAAGAACACCTAATATTTTCCACGATGTTTTAATCGAAACCTGAAAACGGTTTTATCGCCGCAAAAACGGTTCTAAAAAACGGTTGGTTCGGACCAATGAGAAATACACTTTTCTTACGTACATTTGTCATAGATTTTACAACACCACTGTTCTAGTGCCTCGGAAAGTCGGTCCCGGTTCCACTAATACCAACTTGTGAAATCGTTAATAATGTCATTAAAATTTAACTCGCCAACTCGTCTGGAAGGCATTAACACTGGAAGTCGAGGACTCTGTGTTCTAGGGGTCGTCAAGAAGTGATGAAAAGCCGGGGTTCAAACCGCAAACCATTTAGGATTGGAAACCGCTTGGTGTAACCTAATAATCATCTAATCTTTAACCTACAAAATACTGCTGGCTGTTTTCTTACATTTATTGGGCAGCAAATAAAGAAAAATACGTGAATCGAAGCACGCGAAGAACTAGAGAAAAACACTCTGCCCAATATGTCACGTGTCAAATCCGAAAACACATTTTCAATGGCACGTGTTGAGGTAAAATGTGGAATTCCCTTCAAGAAAAAGTCCAAAAATGACTGAAACATAAAACTCTACTTTGAAATCTATGACTTAAGGTTAATGACGGGGCATTTTAAAGCGTTAGGTATATTTTATAATGGAAAAGCTGTTTGTGTCGGCTTTGCTCGTGGTCAAGAAAAAAACTAGATGACAGATTGAATAGTGGCGGCCGAGCGAGTTGGTGTAGAATATTGAATAATATATTATTTATTTATTTAAAAAACTTTATTGCACAAAGTACAAAGGCGGACTTAATGCCCGAAGACATTCTCTGACAGCCAAACCTTGGGGACAAATTTAACCATATAAAGGTGCAATCATAAAGATAATAATAATATAATTAATGAAAATTACCAGTAAACTAATATATACTTACATCATATAAAATATTATAATATCAATAAACTAAATACTAATACATACACATTATTATTATTTAAAGATATTAATATACATATAAAGTGAAGATAACTGTTTAATTTGTAGATCCTATAAGGGTCACATGTCATGTTTAGATTTTAACGTCATCATCACTACCTTGGTGGTCAGAAACCACGCTTTTAAATAAACGGATAGACATTTAGTCAACTTTACTATAGGCACATGACAAGTAGCTCAAGAAATGTCATGAGTAAATTAATGACCGACCGACCAAGAATCGAACCCATGAGGAAGGCAAAGATCCCATTGAAAATAAATGTTAAATCAACCTTATAAAAGTATATACAAGTATAGTACGGGGATCGTAACTCCGTCGCATTTGCAGATCATCCACCTGCCGTATCCAATGGTTGCGGTCCTCGGCGCGGCGTAGCAAAATACCTGTAGAAGTAGTTAAAAATTATCGGCACCTCTTCTCAAAATGTCGCCAAATTGTGTAGACCACATACGGGACGACGCAGAGTGGGACGACCCCCCGCCATATCGACGGATGACCTGAAGAAGGTCGATGGCGGGGGTTAGATGAGGGATACAAAAGATCGATAATGATGATGATGAAAATGACCTATACTATATCTGAACTAATAAAAAAATTATTATTATCAGTAGAAAATGATAAATATTTTACAGTGATATTGACGAACTAGAGATACAATAAAATGTGTGTTACGTCGAAAAGTTTTAATATTGCGAAAAAAATAAAAAATAAATACAAAAAAGTTTCCAAGGTGACATATAAAAACAAAATTAAGAAAGAACTACTGTGGTAACATATATATTATTGTGATTGGAGCTATCTTCCGATAAACTATTTTATAGTTTGGCAGAATAATATTGTATTTAAATGTTATAACATAAGGATGAATAAATAAATACAAACCAGAAATTTGTATTATAATAGTCAGGTATAAAAACATAAGTCAATATTAGGAACGTATTTCGTTTTCCTACGTCATTCGAATGAAGGAATTGATCCGGGTACAGTATTGAATTCTACACAACAATATTTGTTTATTTATTTTACATATAACCGGAAATGTTGCCGGCTGTTTTCCGTGCATTTCTGACAGGAGCATGGCATATGTGTGTGTTATTTTCATTGACCTATATACAGACAAAGATCGTTTAACCATAGATACAGCAGGTTATTGGACTTTTAAATGACATTCATCTTGTATTGGGCTAAATTGTATTCACAGTTATATGCATTTAGATAAATTATTTTAACAAGATTTAAATTTAAGTGGAAAAACCTATTTATTTTATACAGTTTAGGTATGCAAAATGTTTAAAATAACATATTGACAGCTCTGGTACTAAAGGAATTGCTTGATATGAAAACTACATATTTCATTTCCCAAATAACTTAATTACACAGTTTTGTATATATGTCATCCACCAAGGCAAATTAATTATTTTAGCTTTTCAGAATGACTAGTTAGTAGGCTTGTGTAAACCGCGAACAAACTAGTTCCTTAGAGCGCTTACACTGAGGAACTAGTTCGAACTTTGCTAGATCTCCCCGCACATTTGATCGTTCCGTGCCATTTAGACCGACTTTTAGCTATTACATAGCGAAAGAGCGGGAGCTGCAAACGATCACGTCATACTATCACTAACTCATCAGTACACGGAGCAAAGGTAAATGGTAACTATCATAAATATTATTTGGCTTCTACACTGCCATGGTTTGAAGTAGTTTATTACCGAGGGAACGACCGCCCCGAATCACAGAACCCTGGAATTGAGTACTCCTGTTCTTTCTCTGGTTCGAAACAGGGGCTCGGAGCTGAGGAAATAAAAGTTTAAACTAAGTCTGATCAGGAACTATTATGCGCCACTATACTATTAGTTTTCCTCAATGCTGAGGGTCGTGACCCCCTCCTCGGATCACTTTGTCCCGGACGATGCTGCGCCATCCGGGTCTGCTCACGGCGGCGTGCAGGGCCTCGTGGACTTGGGTGTAAAGTGAGTTGCGGATCTGGTCTGGTGTGGGGCTCCGGCCACGGGGTCTCTTGCCTTCAATTTTTCCTGTGATTACCAGCCTTTCCAGGATTGCCAGAGCTTTTACGGGCTATATGACCAAAATACTCAAGGACTCGCTGCAGGCACATGAAAGACAGCCTGGTAGTGACTTTGAGCTCCTTGAGTATGAATTAGTTTGTTCTGCGCGCTGTCCACAGGATGCGCAGCATACGCCTCCAGCACCACATTTCGAACGCGTCGACGCGGCTTCGGCCATTGGCTCTATGAGTCCAGGTTTCGGCAGTATACAGAAATATGGAGAAAACGAGACTGCGGACAAGTCTTATTTCGGTCCTGATAGTGATGTTTCGATCTCTCCATATAGTACTACTCCAGTACCTAGTTGATTTTTACGTTTCACGTATTCTATTATAGCGCTTGAAGCTTTTTAAAATGTTTGATAACTTTGCCTAATAAATACGTGATTGCCCGGCTGATATGTGGTCTCGCGTTAATCGCAGCTGTAATCGGGCAAATCGGGCCAACAGTGTTAATGGTTGGTACTAAGCGATCGCTTAATGACCTAATAGTAAATATGGTAATTTACTTTGGTCATGGTAAAACGTATAAAAAGAAATAAATTTATGTTTATTTCTTTTGTGTCAAACCATTATTCTACCCACCAATGAGAGTTCAGAAACATTTTCAAACGTATATATATTTTTCGATATGTTTGCTTTTTCACACTTCGTTTGAAGGACTCCAGGTTATAGGAAAGTGGAAACATAGAGGCATAAAAGCATTTCACATCTTTATTGTGCGACAGATGTCAAAATTATACGTACGCGAATGGATGGTGACTACTACGGTATGTGAATGCATATCTAATTTGGGCGTATGGTACGGTTACGAAATAGAGTAGAAGGGGTTGGGTTAGTAGCATAGTACAGACAGTAGAACACGCTCAGAGAAGCGAAGCTGTAGGGATCGAGAGTTCCAGATATAGTGGTCTTGTCCACAAATCTCGCTCGCCTCTGCAGGACATTGAGAGCGTCTGTGAGATATTTCGCGGAACCATCCCAAAGGTGAGAACAGTGTTGCACGCTTGATCAAAACCGCTTCACCTTGTTCAGTATTCCGAGCTTTTTTTGTGATGCTATCAATGTAGTTCCGGTGGTCAAGGCCTCGAGCGTATTTCCACCCCGAGAATGTTGAAGCTGGGCTGTAGATCCAGCGTGGTGCACTGAAGAGTAGAAGGAGGAGAGAAAGTGGACTTCTTAGCCGTCAGCATACCTGGATCTTGTTGGCATTGTACTAACTGGTCAGTTAAATGTTTCACACGCAATAATTACCATAATAGTTTTTTTATAATTTTAACGGGTCTCTACGCGATTTACCTTAGAGACATATTTCTCCCGACGTTTCAGCCAAGTTGCATTGGCCGTGGTCACGGGTCGACTGGAGCTATGCGGTGTAGTCTCGTACATACTGGGAGGTAGATGTAAACCTACCCAGTTAAAACTTTTAAAAGTTTTTTGAAATCACGACACACGATACTTACAATATCCTTGGCGACACCGTGCGATTTTTCCCGGCGTCGAAACCTATTGATTACTGGATTCACGGTGAAAATAGCTTATAACCCCCCTCTCGATTGAAATTTTTAGGGTAATAGTGACGATCGGTGGAAAGTATTTTTGGTTCATGCAGCTCAATCCAATGGTTTGTGCCACTATCCATTAGGTGTTCTGCTATTGCTGACTTGTTTAATTGGCAGTTTTTTACAGCTGCTATATGTTCCTTGACCCTCTCGGCTATTGTGCGCTTAGCTTGTCTTGTGGCTTAATAATTACCATGTTAGTATGTTAAAGCAAAATAACTGAATAATTTTAAATATGATTCAAGATAATTTAATATAAAAACAACCTACAAAATACAATGATTTTCTGTAAGTTTTTACCGTTCACTTGCTAAGCTTATTTTTACATGAAAAATGAATTATTCAATATATTTTTTTTGTTTTGCAAGAACTACTATACAGACCCGGGCATACGAGTACATTATCTTTATCGCTACGCGCTGATCCTAAAAGGCAGAAAGGATTATAAAAGTTTGAAGTTAGTAGTGTCCTTTATAATCCAAATGCATCGTCCTACATGAAATATCGTTTCAAGCTCTATGCGACATACACGGTTCTTCGCTTCTTTTTTATAATCAATTATTTTCTCTGGCACATTATTCTAGCAGATATTCAGATTCTTTTACTGTATCAGCAGCGAACCAGCTAGCTAGTATATTTTAAAAATATCCTTACCATAAACCTATATAAAAAACAAGCTGAGTCCATTACTTCTCTAAATTAGCATTTTATGTATTTTATTTACTTTGCTTTACTATGTGTACTTGTGTTATTATATATTTATATATAAGTACTTTAGCTTTAGTCGTAATAAATATTTTAAATTCTATTCTTAAATTAGTGATTTAATGCACCCACAATCCCTGCTCATTCTCATAAATATTAGAAGTTTTTAGAAAATATCAATAGACATTAAGTTCGCCCTTGTACATTACTTTTAAATTTTTGGGCAGTTTATAAATAAATAAATAAACTGAGAAAAAATAATATTTTTGTTTTAATTTATATTTAATTTTTACTCTTTAAGTAGTTTTTAAATATATATGGATGTAACCATAGTATAACCAAAAACAAATTTTGATTACTGAATTTATTTATTTTATAATAATTATATCATTCATTTATTTTAGATTCGATCCATATATATTGGTAACAATTTAATTTAGAACTATGTTAGTAGCTATACACATGAATCAAAAAGCAAAACAACGTAAAAATAAAACAATGGTCATTTAAATTGTATGTGACTTAAGTCACAGCCGTGCCCCCCAACGGCCCAAATAATATGGGGTAAGGCAAATGCTGTACAGATTTACACAATCCAGCGCCTAACAAAAAAATTATCTCCTCCTAATATATCAGAATAGATATATCATTCTAATGATTATATAAATGTAAAATTGTATTATATGTATTGTTGTTATGTGATGTATGTACCTAGTGTATTAATGCATCGTTATGTGGATGTATTATTAGTATTTAGTTTATTATTATTGTAGTTTATGGTTTGCACTTACCTTACAACTATGATGTTCTACAGTGTTGGCTATCAGAAAATCTCTAGCGACATTAAGTCCGTCCCTTGTATATATTGTGTAATAAAGTTTTAATAAAAAATAAAAATGACAAGCTAAAGGGCCAGTTTCTTTATTAGATAATATTTGTTGGTGAAATTCTGGGCCTCCATTCTTCAACTCGATTTGTAAAATTGACAAACAGTTATCTATGGAGATCTGTCACTTCTACTCGACAAAATCAGCTTCCCACGGTCCGTGATTCTGCGGATCATCACGCACAGCCAACGGCCACGGACGGCAACGCACACAGACAGAGCTCTTCCAACGGTGCGTGTCGGTCTGTGTAGATCTTTTGATAGCTTCATTTCAAAATGCAAAGTGAAAGACGTATCGTCGCTGCATCGGCGGCTGTGGTATTAATTAACAATTACCAAATTATGCGATCTAGTAAAAGTAAAAAGAAACCACGTCGCTGGTGGATCAGCATACAACAAATATCTAATTTAATTTTCTGTTTTGATCACGGTAGAAAATTAACGAATGACATAAAATATTCCCTGTCCTGTAATCCTGCCGGTGGGATCATGGGGAATGATTCGGAAAAACTTATCATAATAGTGCACCGCACGCGTGCACCTTTGAAGTTACCGCCTCGCGACGGATACCGACGCACCGCCTGTGCTACTACGGACGAGACCCTTCCCACGGTGTGTCGTGCGAGCTGGTCCGCGTCCGTCTGCGTCCGTCCGCGATATCACGGACCGTGGGAAGCTAGCACCAGAATTAGGGCTCTGGTCCTTACGTTCAAGTCATTGACTATTATATTTTTACTGTTCACTGAAGTTCAAAGTAACATCGTCGAGGAAGGTAGAGTCAAACAATTCATATTTCTTTTCTATTTTATCTTGATACTTGACGAAAACTCAAGGGGCGTTGACTTACATATAATTACCAAAACATAACGAATTATTTTTTTACTTCGCAACACCTAAGTTATTAATACTAATATGTTTAATTTCTTCTTTACAATCCTTTGTAAGATTATATAACTATAATTATAAATAAAGAATTGTAGTAACTGTAGAATTAACGTTCTTTAGCTGCAAACGTTATACGAGTAAAACTCGAAATCTTGACACTCATCATGACAGCACTTAAAACACCTTCTAGACCTCCACTGCTGGAGATGGGCCTTCCAGAACATATTTTCGGAGAATTTGGACATAAATAAATATTTATTATAATAAATACGTAAATAGTAAACATTAAGATTAGTAATACAGAATGTTAATCTTTACTATTCCGTTACGTATATTTATTCTGAGCTTTACTCATATAACAGAATCATATACTTACGGACACTGTCAGTGTCAAGTGCTACTAAAGTTGATATTCGTAATATATTGTAATTATGACGTAAGCTAGGCTATGCTCGGCTAAACTCGATCTAAAACTGATAGTAAATCCACTATTTTGGCAATATTAGATTTCCGCCTCTGGGCAACACACAGTTATATTTTGTTTCAATTACACAACTACAACACAACAATAATAATGTATATTTTTATAAGGTATAGGCACTTGTAGCATTCAATCGTACAGCAGGCAGTGGGGTCGACCAGTCCTGGATGACTAATAAATAGCTCTGGGTTGAGAGTAGGGATATTATGCACTTTTGGTGCTGGACGTCGTCATTGGTATTTTATTTTTATTTTATTAGGTAAACCATACAGCACTTAACATTATTATTGGCAGAATGGTAACAATTTGCCTTTAGAGGTTCACACAAGTAGAAAATGCAATGACATAATTACGCAACAACGCTATATGTTCTGCTGACTTTGGATCTTGTCCTGTTGGTCTTCGCCCGACAGTGATGCCAGGCTGGCGCAGCATAGGTAGGACGGGAACGGATCATCTTGTAGATGCGGAACTTCATTCTGAGCGGTAGGTAAGCTGGAATTCATAACAGGACGTGATATATCTTGGCCCGCCATTGCCTATTGATTGAGCACAGGTATTTAACAGTCGGAGTCGACTTATTGTTCTGTCCCCGAAGCTGTAGTGGTGGAGGCAGATGGCCTCTGGATATCGTCAATGCAAGGTTAGCTGGTGAAGAATGCCTTATGGCGTTATAGCTCGCCTATGTACGTTTTTAAGTGCAATAAAGTATTTTAATAAACAAATGCAGCAGTTTTGCCAACATTGATGGGCATACGCCACTTGCCCAACCACGCTATCGTAAAGCACGGTTATTTTTCTAGTGTTTCTAATTCAGTCAACCACACGCCTTGGTAGATTTTGTTTATCGAATGCCCACGTTATATATAAGGCGATGTAAGAGGCCAATTTCCGCTGTCGACATCAATTTTGGTCGAAATGTAAATAATAAATTGTGGTTATTGTTTTCTTTATTATCAGACATTAAGGTTTATACGAAAATGTAAACCTGCAAGCTTAACATGGAGTAAAAAGATTATTCGAATTTTAAAAAGTTGAAATAATGTGTTGTCTTAAGTAGAGTAAAATACAGACAACCGAGACAGGTTTCGAACAACGGGTCCTGACTGTTAAAGTTGCTATGTTATAAATATATATTAATGGTTTAGTTAGGCAGTTGTTCATTTTTTTTTAGTTATCGCTGTCTGCTATAATATAATATACATAATGTTTCTGACCACATCGGAAGGGATACAGCCGTGATGATAGTTATTTTTCCTTTTTTATATGAACTTTATTACATCTTTATTATAGGTATATTACTTTATTATCGGTACCTATAATAAAAAAGAAGAATAATTAATTAAAAAAAATAACAATAATAATCGTTGCTAACAATAGATAGTACTTAGATTGGCAATGCAAAAGAGAAAGAGCACAGTATTGCGTATGTTAGAGCGAGATAGATAGACAGGACCATTCACAGACACGTTCGCGGCTTGTAGCGGCTGGCGTAATTGTAAACAAAACAAATTCCGCTTATATTTGTAATAATCTAGGGTTTTATAGTGTAAATTTGAGGTTAATAGACGTAATTAGTCATGGTTACTTGTGCAGTGCCTGGATGTAACTCATCTAAGGAAGAAAACCCACATAATTATTCATTTAACACGTAAGTACGATTGAAATATTTAGGTGCCTAAATACAATGTTTTAGATCTGCCACTAAGGTTTTATACACAAACAGATGGGAAAAATAAACGCCTTTTATTACATTAATACTCTGAATGCATAGGAATTCAATTTAAGATAATATCAAATACGTGAATTTTTACTATTTCTAACCTCACTTATGTAGAGATTGACACATATCGATAACATGTTATCGATAACATCTTATCGATATGTCGCTAAATGGCAAAGGTATTGTGCCTTGTATGCAGCATAGCATGCATAATCTATGGATTATGCCTATACAGTCTTATTAATTTTCGTTAAATTCTTAAAAATGTTTTTTATATATTTTACTTTTTAATTTTTGGAGTTTCCTATTAATTGAACTAAATTATAAATATTTTTATAAAATAATTTAAACTTTATAATGTTTCAGATTTCCCCAAAATATTTTAGTAAAGAATAAATGGCAAAAACCTTCCTTAGAAGGTCACTGCAGTGTTGGCACGTGTGTCGGGTCCTGGTCCGTCCCTAAGGGCCTGGTTGAGCGGGGGGATGGCTGGCACATGCGTTACGTCCGTGATCGGGTGCTGCTGTGGGGGCCTGGGACCTCTGCCGAACACGTTCAATTTATTGTTCTTAAATTAGCAGACGTTTTGCGTTTTGTCGTCTTTCGGGTTGCCCAAGGGGCTTGGGCAAGTAATTTATTTTAGTTTTGCCTTACCTGGTAGGGTTAGTAAGATTGTCCTATAGGACAATCTTGGAGTAAAGGATATCTATTATATGTTGTTGTGTAGTTCTGTATTTGTTTTAATTTGTAAATCTGCTATAGCTGATTTTTCCTTGCAGATTCCTTTCTCAGTCAGACATTAACAGGTCACTGGAATCTACTTTGCTGCTTAGTCTTCCACTAGCAGGAGTAGAATCATTCAAAATAATTTAAATAAAGACGTGTCACAAATGCCTTTAATAGGTTTACGTCAATAAAGATATTTTGACTTTGACTTTTTTTTATATACCTACAGTGGTTTTATTTTTCATAGAATCGTCTACTTTTAGATGGTGTAAATAAATAAACATAGAGGAAAATTTGCTAGGAAACGCAACTGAAAAAACTATATTTTTCAATTATTGTATAAATTTTTCATCGTTTAATTGAAAATTTAACGTTGAAATCCTTAAATAATGTAAATTAAAATGTTACCTTACCAAAATATGTGATAAGAAATCTTAGAAATTTGGGGTTTGCAACAAAATAATTTTCAAATATGAAATATTAGGTTTCCAAATTAATTTAATCAGTTTTTCGCATTTCCTGGCAAATTTTCCCGAAGTAATGTTATTTTCACTAAATGTAAAAAAAAATATTGTAGATATAAAAAACGAATGAACACATTTTTTTAGATTTTTTCGGTAAATTTTGGGTTAAATGGAAAAATGGCATGCACAAGTTATAGATGTTTCTCTTTACCTATATTAGCTTGTGTTCCACAATTGCTATTTTGTTTATATGTTTAATGTACCTAATATGCTGTTACTTTTTTAAAATAAAAATCCAACATGTTTTGTATTTTAATTTTTATTACCTCAAACAAATATCAACTTTATATGTAGCTAGATCTGTGTCAAATCAGACAACACGAAAACGTTGCAATCTTTATCGATAATCTAAGTCAAGCCAGTCGCGCACATCACTATCCGTCTCGCACACATGCGCATTTCACGCACACCGGTGTTTTTCATTTTTGGTCTCGCCCTAATCATTCCATTGCCAATCTATATATATACTAAATCTATGTTGCTAACCAACTTTAATACGTTATAGATTCTAAATTGTCACACTAAATGAAAAAATATAAGACATACCTCAACATGATTTTCAATTATCAATATGACGACTGGTTGTCGCCTTAATGAAATTTGATTAATGTCATATCTTCAGTGACACTCGCGTTATGAAGACGATTGAGATGAGAATCGTCAACATCGGCCAACGCGTTTGGTCTCCAGTGTACCACAAAGCAACAAACAAACATACGTACATACATACATTGGCTGATAAACACATAACCCTTATTATAAATAATGATAAAACTTTATTTCAGAATAAATTCCATGTGTTAGTAACAATTTAAAAAAAAAACTTATAATATCTAGTGTTATTATTTATTTAAAAACTTAATTGCACTATGTACAAAGGCGGACTTAATGCCGCTAGGCATTCTCTGACAGCCAAACCTTTAGGACATTAGGACAGTTTGCATGGTAAGTTGGTGCAATAATAGATATAAAATAACAATTTATAAAACAAATACAAATACATAAAAATAATAGAAGACAAATTTCTAAGCATTCCATGGATTCACCGTGCGGGTGCCGGGTCCATCGTGTGTGGGTAAGAGATGAGAAGAATGGTGTCTCGGGCTTGCGACCGACAATAGGCTGGTTTAAGAAAAGGAGGCCTCCTTTTTTTCTATTGCGCTATAATACGCTCACCATCCACCATTCTACTTCTCTCCCTACCCAACCAAATACTGTATGATTCCGTTAATGCCGTCTTGGAAGCTCGTTCCATAAATGTATTGACGGCAGACCTGCTTAGGCCCAATTCTTTCAGGAAGTGATGCAAAGATTTTGCTGGAACTCCTCTTGCACCAACTTCCACTGCGTAAAGCTGAGTCTTGAACCCGTTCCTGATCATTTCTTCTATGAGATCATAATATTTATTCGACTTCATGTTGTGGTCTTTTGGAATATTTGATTCCCACGGAACGGTAAGTTCAATAAGGATAACTTTTTTCAAGTTCCGAGAAAACACTAAGATGTCTGGCCTATAGGCTGATACAGCTAGTTCATCTGGGATCCTATAATGGTGTTCAAATGTATCCATGAGAATTTTCCAGTCTGATGCGGCGCCAAGGATCGAGGTGGGCTTGCATTTAGTTTTCGTGCTTTGCCCTTCCTTTACAAATGTGGTCAAAGTTTTATTTGTAGTCAGTCGCTTTCTGGCTCTTGCAATAGAAAGACTTACTGCTTCACGGATAACACCTAGGACTTTGTCATGTCGGCGTGAGTAATAGCCCTTTTCTAGGAGAGTAACGCACCCTACAAGTGTGTGTCTAGCAGTTCCTATGGCAGCACCACACAATGTACAGTTCTTTTCCGTAGCTTTTCCCCACCTTACCAGATTACTCTGGTCCGGGAGGGACATTTGAAAAGCGTTTAGGTAGAACTTTAGCAACGCCGGAGACCAATCGTACATTAGTGTGCGCCACTTTAGGGCTGGAGGGATGCAAAAATCGCCCAAAGTTAGCCAGTCATTTTGAACTTCTAGAGTCATCGCGTGCACTCTGTACTCATGCTCTTCATCTTTCCTGAGGAAGGATTTTATAACCTCTTTGTCACTTTCTTTTTTTTTTACTATTACATATACAAATACGTAAATAGGTTATATATTATATATAAATATATATATATATAATATATATACAATAATACATACAAAATAAAACTACTCATGTGATGAAGGAAGCGGGAGAAAAGTAGACGTTGCGTCGTCGCTCGTTGTGAAAGTGTGAAGAGAGTGGCAATACAATAGAAGTAAAAAAAATAGTTTAAGTTAAAGATAATATCTGTACACCCCATTCTTAAATATAGCACGACTAGAAGCTTGTCTAATATCCTGAAGTAATTCATTCTATAGATTTGCGGCGACGACAGCAAACGATTTAGAGACGAAAGAGGTGTGACGAGAGGGAATGGAAAGAGTGGAGTTGGAAGAGGAACGAAGGGTTCTTACGTGATGTGAGCTTAAAAAACTAAATAAATCTTTAAGATAGTTAGGTGTATCGGGTTCGTTGAGAATACTGTATAACAAGCACAGAACCCTACGATTCGTTAGTAAAAATACAAAATTATAATACAAAACAACTTTTATTTTTTCCTTTTTTGGGGCCTAGGTCACCTGCCGACATACAGGCGAATCCAGTGCCCCAAGAACGGAGAGTCCCAGCTATCAGCCCACACGGCCAGGATGCTGCTGGGGCTGCCCCTAATGCGCAACAAGACGCTTACCATCCACCATTCTGCAATAACCATATTAACACTCTAATATTAACATACGTGAAGCTTAAAATATTCAAAATCCAAAACTGATCCCAAAATTATGATCCCTAATCCTTAATTTGCATAAATTAACGAATACCGCTTAACTGTTAACTAAGTTAAATTTATACCGAGTTTTAAATTAAATTAGGTTGGGTAGTTTGTATTACAGTATGGTAACCCCAATGTAATTGTCAAATATAGTATGAACTGCGAAATAGAGTGGTGTCGTTATGGATTTTTTAAATAACAAAACGTAACCTTATTTATAAGCGTGGTTTCTGACCACCCCGAAAGGGAAACGATCGTGATGAAAACGTAACCGTTTTTCGTTTTCACACAACGTTGTAAAAACTAACTACTTCAATAACGTCGCGTGTTGAAAAGAAATGTTAGATTTAAACTTTTTAAACTTCGCGCACATTTATAATAGTTTTTATAATTTTAACAAAATAAATAAAACACAAAAATTTCAATCGAGAGAGGGGTTATAAGCTATCTTCATCGTGGAATCCAGTAATCAATAGGTTTTGACGCCTGGATAAATCGTCCGGTGTCGTCAAGGATATTGTAAGTGTCGTGTGTCCTAATTTATAAAAACTTTGAAAGTGATAAGTGGGTAGGTTTACATCTACAGCCCAGTATGTACGACGGCCAATGCAACTTTGGGAAACGTCGGGAGAAGAAGAAGACAAATTTCTAAGCATTCCATGGATTCACCGTGCGGGTGCCGGGTCCATCGTGTGTGGGTAAGAGATGAGAAGAATGGTGTCTCGGGCTTGCGACCGACAATTGGCTGGTTTAAGAAAAGGAGGCCTCCTTTTTTTTCTATTGCGCGATAATACGCTCACCATCCACCATTCTACTTCTCTCCCTACCCAACCAAATACTGTATGATTCCGTTAATGCCGTCTTGGAAGCTCGTTCCATAAATGTATTGACGGCAGACCTGCTTAGGCCCAATTCTTTCAGTAAGTGATGCAAAGATTTTGCTGGAACTCCTCTTGCACCAACTTCCACTGCGTAAAGCTGAGTCTTGAACCCGTTCCTGATCATTTCTTCTGTGAGATCATAATATTTATTCGACTTGTCTAATATGTCTCTAAGGTAAATGGCGTAAGTACTCATTAAAATTAAAAAATATTAGACTGTTTTATTTCTTTATCCAATGGATATTAAAAGGATGATTATTCTTTGAAACAAAGCGTCAAGGTCACTTCCGTGCATCTTTCTCACTCGCACTTGTGTATTATGCATTTTATTCGTAAATGCAACGTTTCGCAGTTTGTCTATCGCGAGCTACCATTTGCTACGAAGCTAATTCGTTACTTGAAATGTGTTATGAAAGTAGATAGTTTTATTTTGCTAGAAAACGAGCAAACTATTTATGTTACATAGCGCATCATAGTAATATTTATAAAAAAAAACCCCCCCGCAAAAATTACGGTGGTAACGATACTGTATTAAAAAAAAATACAAACAAAATTAAACCAAAATTTCTTAAGCAGTCTAGTGGTATTAAAAAAAATATTAACGAAGCCAAATTAATACAAAAAAATATAATTTATTTCCCTTCATTTAGACTTTGATAAGGGTTTCGTCATTATTAAACAATTTATGTACAGAGTACTTTCATAATTACGAACAGTCTCCTTAATATAAAAACACAACCCATAAGACAGTTTATCTGTCTCGCTCGCACACACCAACATTTTCATTGATTTCTCAAGTTTTGAGAAATGTAATGATAGACTTACTAGTAAATAAAATTACGGACATTTTAGACATATTTTCACCTATATACCTAATTTTAGACAGAAAAAAAATGCAAAGATATTTTGAGAAATGGAGTTAATTTTCTAGGAAATAAAATTAAGGACATTTTAGACATATATTAATCATAGATTAGTTTTAGCAAAACAAAGGAAAATAGTTATTAATAAAACTATAATATCAAATAACAGTAAATGGACAACCAGACGCCCGTATTGTTGAAAAGAAAAAAATGAAAGTCGACAAACTATATTGATTGGGGATCATCCATGGGCGTACCCAGTTTCTTGGCCAAAGGGGGCCAAATCAATGTTTTTATAACCCAAAAGACATAAAATAAAATAGGTATTTTTATATAAAAAAAGTAAAGTAAAAAGTAAAGTATCATCACGACCGTTTCCCTTTCGGGGTGGTCAGAAACCACGCTCATAAATAAGCGGATTCACATTTAGCCAACTTTACTATAGGCCAATCATGACAAGTGGCAAGCTCGTCGATGTCTCCAGCGTACCAAACTCGAGAAATTAAATAATAATTAAATATATTTATTTACGTTAATAAATATTTTTGTGTCCTGACCAGGAATCGAACCCGGTACCTCCGAGTCTAAATCCACGGACTTAACCGCTAGACCACGGAGGCAGTTTTATTATGATTTTTATATAGTTTCTTAAATCATACATTAGCTATTTAATGGTTAATATAATTCTAAATATGGTGGAAACAAAACATTACGAAAGCTACTAAAATCCGCCTGGTCAGAACTTTTGTATTCCCCATTTTCCTGCAGAGACGTGAAACCTACGCGAAACCGAAATAAAACGGATTGATGCTTTAGAAATGTGGTGTTGGCGGAGAATGTTAGGCATATCGTGGACGGAGTTTCGAACCAACAAATCCATCCTGGAGGTATTGGAAATGAGAGAGCGCTTTTTCTTAATCGTACAATCATGCGTTGAGCGCCTGGTAGATCAAGGAAAAGTCTATGGCAAGAGAATGGGTGGTAGGTCTCCGATGAGATGGACTGACCAGGTTAAATCAGCAATGGATCATCCCCTACATGAGGGGAACAAGCTCCCACTGACCATCAGACAAGCTCCCTCCGTTCACATCTTTAAACAATTACTCACCACCTTTTTTCTAAATAAGCAGAATAGTCTCTCCTAGTTCAATATATTAATCACTTATGTATTTTATGCTTATCATTATTATTATTCTAAATCAACTGTTATTTTTACCATGTGTGTACTAATTTAACTTAATTATAATATATATAGATATGTAGGTATTTATGTATATATTTATTCAGTATATGTAATATTAGTATGTAAGTCTATTATAATAAATTGCACCCTTCGTTGTTACGTCTCCACACTCCCATAGTGCGAGAGATCTGGAGATGCCTACTATCGAGACATTTGTTGTCGGCCTAGCTAAACGTATGTTTTACCGGGCTGACAATGGATCCTACAAGCATCTTCAGGATATCGCTCCTACTTTTGCACGGCCCCCGGAGGGAAGGACACTACCTAGGGAGGCGTTCTTGGAGAAGAACTAAAGTAGACAAATCTAGGAGACTAGATTCGTGAGCCACAAGGGCGGTGTTGTAGTAGGAACAGCGCCCAGCACCAAAGGTGCGTTGAATCACCGGTGGGTAGTTAGCCGCCGAGATCCTGCCGGGGAAAACGGGAGTTTATCCCATCCCCAACCCAGGCCCATTGAACATCCGGGCCTGGATGACTCCGCTGTCTGGGACTCCCATAGGTTGGTTGTTAGAAAATGCTTAGTCATTAAGCCTAGGCGGGTACATTTTTTTTTTTTAGTGCAATAAAGAATTTTTGAATTGAATGAGTGCTCCAGGAAGGCTGCAGTTCGAAAGGAGTGGCGACGGCTTTTTAAGCGTGCCACTGACACTCAAGTGAGACCACGACCACTCCGTCAAGAGTGTAGCGACTAAGAAGAAGCTATTTTATAAGTAATTTTCGAGGGTCTTCAGCAATGTTTATGTATACCTATGTGTATGTGTGTGTGTACATATGTATGTTTATTTCTGTTGTAGTTATTCTGTTGTATTTATGTAAATTTATTTTTATTGTTTTCTTTGCACTTCTATTGTATCTGTCAGTGAACTCTTATGGCTTTATCGGATTACTATTTTCTCCTATATATGTATAAATTAGCTGTAAGAATTCATACATAAATAAATAAATAAAACAGTTTATGACGTCTTCCGTAAAAAAATCTCGAATTATCAAATTTTCCATGCATACTGAGCGCTGGCAGCCGAGCGCGACATTATTGTTTGCAGCACTGCTAGGTGCATGATTTTGAAAAGTAAGTAGAAAAATAACTTTTTTCACTAGCTGCCCCCTTCTACCTTCCGCTGGGTCGCTCATGATGATACATCGAATAGGTAATTAAAAATCATGTTGAGGTTACTCATTCATTTTTAATTTTTTGTTTGGTTTATGCAATTACTTTTGCTGGTAGTACGATGGTTCAGCCGCTAGTACAAATAAGTTACTATCCAAAGTCGCAACAAAACATCTCGGTGTTTTGTCACTTATGCTTTTTATCAATGATAAATATTTGATGGTGTACTAAAAAAATCTATAAAACTCATATACATCTTCTTGCCAGTCACTAGAAAGGTCATAAAAGTCCCATTGGATCCCACAGACCTTTATGTATGATGGACCAAGAAAACAATATTTTGTAAGTTTGCTTACCAAAAACGTTAGAAAATACGTTTTAAAGTAAGTCTTTATTTTTGGAATTTTTATATGTATATAGTATATATATTTGGCAAAATGTGAATTAGTTTCACTTTAAAAGTATGGTCTCTGACCACCCCGAAAGGGATACGGTCGTGATGATACTTTACTGATATATATATACATATATATATATATATATACATATTTTAGGTTAAAATTAAATTTCGAAAAAAATATTTACAAAATATAAAATAAAATTAATATTAATACTAAGGATAGGGGGGATATAAGTCCCGTCCGCGTGGATTGGTGGCAAGAATGCTGGCTGCATTTTCCCGCTGAATTGCAATACTGATTCTTTGGGCGAAGAAAGAGCCAGCCCTCTTGTCACCGAAGGAGACGACAAGACGCGGTGTTATGTCTTTTAAAAACTTTTTTGCACTTGGACTCCATGGGCCCAGAGTTTCTACAAATTATATTTAATTTATATTTGGTTTGAATAATATTTGTTGTGGCACGCTGCAACAAACTTAAGGCCTGGTTTTCGGCAATCTCTTTGTGTGACCACACTGGATGACCAGGGGTACGTTTAAACTTAACTTTCGCATTATATTGTATTGACGAACCACGTCAATTTTTCTTCACTCATCCTTTCAACAACTTTTTTTAAAATATTTTTTTGCTGTCCGGTCGTTTATACATAGGTCAATTTTGGATCCCTATTCTGGGCATTAAACTTGCATGACCATACCGTTACTTTGGCAAAACGACGATATTGCCTATTTCGTCCGCCCCGGCAATTTTTTTCTCTTACATCCAAACTAAATGGGCATAAAGTTACAAAAATAACCATTCCTTTAAGATCCCTAAATAAACCTACATTTTTTATTCATTATTCGCGTTGCGATTACGAATTTCAATGGCTTTCTTTGCTTTTTAAAGCACAATCACGACTGTTTCCCTTCCGAGGTAGTCACGCTGATAAAGCAACGGATTTACATTTAGCCAACTTTACTATAGGCCAATCATGACAAGT
The DNA here is from genome assembly GCA_910589645.1 of Tinea semifulvella. Lineage (NCBI taxonomy): Eukaryota > Metazoa > Arthropoda > Insecta > Lepidoptera > Tineidae > Tinea > Tinea semifulvella. The sequence goes on along the minus strand of OU342592.1, from coordinate 10,001,990 downwards.
GGCAAGCTCGTCGATATCTCTAGCGTACCAAACTCTGGAACATCACAAATTAATTTAATAATAATTAAATTGTCATAAATAAATTACGGCGCGGTGGTAGCTCGGTTGTAGGAGCGCGTACCTTAAATCCTACAAAGGTCGGTTCAAACCCACCCGGCATGTACCAATGAGAAATACACTTTTCTTACGTACATTTGTCATAGATTTACAACACCACCGTTCCCGTGCCTCGGAGAGCACGTTAAGCCGTCGGTCCCGGTTCCACTAATGCCAACTTGTGGAATCGTTAATAAATTGTCATAAAAAATGAGCCGTCTGGCCAGCGTGGCGAGTGTAGGCCAAATTCTCCGGTTCTGGAAGGCCCATCTCCAGCAGTGGAGGTCTAAGACGCTGTGTTCTAGGGGCTGTAATGAATGAAAATGAAATAATTTACATTTTTAAACCCTCGCCAACCAGTCTGCCCAGTTCGCCACTCTGTATAGGCGAAATACTCCGAAAATTACTGGATGCCCCATCTCTAGTGTTGCCCAATCTTGGTCATGGTCTTGCTTTTTTGCAAGACTACCCTAGTCTTAGTATTGGTCTTAAGCAAGAGTCTCGCAAGACTCTTGCACAGAAAAAATCTCAATTTTGCTAAAAATGTTTACTTTTTTTGGGTTTAGGTTTTTGCTTTCAATAAAATTTAATTGCGTCGTGTCCGTAAATTTTTAATATATTTTTCCTAAGGAAAAAAATTAACGTTTAGGTATTTGGAACTTGGGAGAGCTCGTTTGCAAATAATATTTTTTTTTTTAGTAGTAACTAAATAAATATCTATTTTAAATTTCAAGTAAATCAGACCAGTTGTTGTCGAGATACTCGTAGTAGTTTGCGGAGAGAGATTTCCTTAGTACAATTGGAAAATAAAATATATATTGATTGAGTCAGAGTAAAGAGTCTTGCGAGACTTGCGCAAGACCAAGACCACCTATTCTAATGCAAGACCAAGACCAAGACTGGATAAGTACCCATCTCCAACAGTGGAAGATTGTGACCCTACCAGGAATCGAACCTGGTACCTCAGCGTATTACCGTTACACCACAACGACAGTCAATGTCCGTTACTTTAAGGTTTCCTATATATAGGACACTTGGTAGCGTGCTTAGATCTTTATTTATTAAAAATATTTTTTTGTAAAAAAAATATACATTTTCAGAAAAAAGGGCTTGGTGGTACCTAAACTATACGTATTATAGTGTTATGTAAGTAATATGTTAGTTTTAATGTTTTATCATCATGCAAAGTGCTTCCCCAAAGTCCAATTACGATAAGCTTAACTATTTTAATTAAAAGAAGTCCGCGAATCTACTTTATTTTCACGTGGCCTATAGACATTACCTACACGTTTCTGACAATCGACTTTCAGTATTCTGCTGAATATGAAATGAAAATATTTCGTTTTAAGAAGTTTTTCGTTGTTTCCTTCCTTTTATAGTGAGTTTAGAATAGGCTTGTGTAGTTTGCAAAAGAACTAGTTCCATAGAGCGCTCCCACAGAGCCTTAGTTTGTTGCATTCAATCTAGACCGACTTGTGCGGTTGCGGTTCGTTTAGTTCGGCTGTTACGAATCATAACATAGTTAAACAGGTTGATTATTTCCCTGATTGAATCATTAGAGTTATTGGTGTGTTGAGTAGTTGGCAACCCACAGAATAGGGTAGGAGTTTAATAATGCCAGCCTTTGGAAACTCTGATATTTGTAATTAGGCTAATTATTGCACAGCCCAGAATATCTATATTCACTTGATGGGTTTAGGGAAAGACTAGCCTGGTAGTCTTTGGCTTCTCCAGCCTCGACATACATCCCTGCACAGCAGTTCTTTGGCGTGGAGTCGTGTGTGGCTTTACACTTCAGCAAATCGTACGAATTGTAGGGTATACGTTATCGAATAGAGAACACCCCTGGGTGGTTCAGACCAGCAAGCCAAGCCAGCTACACCATGGAAGGTCCAGTAACTCGGAACCCTCCAGTGCAGCTGATGCGCAGACCAGTACAGCTTACAATATTACTACCAAATTGTAGCAACTTACCCCAGCGAATATCTATGAATATTCGGATAATTTTAGAACACCTAACGATGTTCTTCCTCGAATGGCAGATTGAGCCGGTTTGACAGCTCGTTCGCCTTTACGTAGTTTTTTAAAACCCTGCGCAGGCGCATGTCATAGATATTTATAGACAATTGGCGTCGTGGTTAATACCACGTTTAGATTTGTATTTAATTAATTTGTTATTATTTATATTAGTATGTAGGTATTTTATTGTAAGATTTAATTATTAATTTTTCCATTAGTAACACAATACCTTGGACCAAAATATGAGTTATACAGTAAGTACTAATGCCAATATCCTAATTTGCAATACACTGAATAGTTCACATTAAAACCCATTCACATAGTTTATTAGTAAAGCGAGTGAACGACTGCCTTGAACCCTAGAACTAAGCGCTCCTTCTCTGGTTCGAGACAGGGGCTGAAGCTGAGGAACTAAAAGAGCGACCTAGTTCACTAAAGAACTACTATGTGCAACTCTAGTTTAGAAAGCGCGGTCCATGAAACTGTTTATTTACAGCCGCTTTCAAGAAAAGGTTACCACGTATACAATATAAAAAAAAGAAAGTCAAACCATGGCCGAAGCATGGATCTCGGCGGGGATAGAAAAACCTTATTTTGATTTTGTATTTAAATATACGATATATATAAGTTAGTATCTCCCTCGACAACCCGTCTGGCAGCGTCAGCATGTACTGTAAGCTAAAATCTCCAGAAATATGCTTCCGTATTAAGTTTTGCATTTTTAAAAACGATTCGAAAGACGTCATTAATCGTTAATAGCTGTAAAAAAGTTTAATGATCGATCGGAAACAAGTTTGTACCGTAATAACTGATAATAAATCTTAAAAGAGTATTAAAAATAATAAAACTAAAAGCTCGTAGACATTACGCGTGGAATTAGCAAACTATGTCTAAGTGACGCACACAATCAGTAGTAAGCTAGTTATCGAGCCATGAGGATGCCACACAGTCGCCTTCTATGCATTCTGTATCACTCGCATCCCTTTGAGACATTTTTTATTTTATTTTATACAATATTTTATATCGCCAAAACTACTACTTTTTGTTTAGTGTTATAGATATTACCATTATAGCTATATTTATCTATTATAATACAAGTCAATGGAAAACTTTCTTAGATATTACATTCATTAACGACATCGGTGATGCAACTGTGGGTATAAAATTGTGTGTCGGTTCCGCATTTTGTACTGAACAATATATATTCTCGTTTTGTTTTAAATAAAATTATAGTTAAAGCAAGCGACCTAAAAAATGTTCAACAAAATATTTGATTTTATCCCGACACGATAGCGCTACGATAACGCAATTCTTTACTAACTATGCTATGTGGCGTGCATGCTACAAGCTAAAGTGCTTTTATGGTGGTGTCCAGATGATACGTACCTTCGAGAAGCAGTTTGCTTTGTACGTAAAATATTAATGTGGCAGCCGCATTGCGACGGCCTCGGCTACCGGCCCTTCCCAAGGTTACAGTTTCGATTCTTGACTGTTTTTACATCGAAATTGCTAGCTAAAATCTAGTTTATATCAATAACTATAGTATTTAATTTTAGGTTTTCTATTTGCAATTTATTCTAAGATTTTCCATTTTATTAATTAATGTTTTGTTAAATTGAATAAATTACGCAAATTTTGTTATAAACAGAAAACGAAAAAAGTAAAGTATCATCACGACCGTTCGTCTTTCTTCCAGGGTGGTCAAAAACCACGTTATTTTTTTTAAACAAGCGAATTCACATTTAGACAACTCAAACTCGAGAAATGTCACAAATAATTAAAACCATTATTTGTAAATGAATCATTTACGATATTTCACCGACCCACAGCAATGTCAATGTTAGTCAATCAATCAATCAATCAAATCAATAAAAATATTTATTTCCATAGGTTATATTGTAACAACTTGGATATTATCAACACTAAAATAATATAAAACAAAAATATATAAACAAACATAAGATTACCTAAATCATGGTTGGACCGTAACAGGTAAACAATCCAGATTTATGTGTGTTATAATAGCATTATTGTCATAAGCAGGGTAATTGTAACTTAATAACTACTTAATATAAGATCGTGGCTGTAAATAGGCCGTGTCAACTAAATAAAATTCGTGGATGTAAAAGGGCCGAGTCAGCTTACAATCTAACAATAATAATAAATATCAAATCTTAATACTAGTTCGTGGCTGTATACGGGCCGTGTCACCTTACAATGTAAATAATAATAATATGTCAATTAAGCATATATTCGTAGCTGTAAAAGTGCCGTGTCATCTGTGAGTATCAGTGTTGCCGTCGGTAAACCGCAAAATGATCCAAAAACGACCTTAAAATAACCAAAATGTGTTCACATTAATTTCAAGAGTATGTCCCTCGAACACCCTGAATCCTTTTCACGGAACCACAATACGTGTCGAGGGTTAGTTTCAACTGGTTATAGTGTAGTCTGGTCATATTTCATAAAATGGATCCATAGTTTGCAATCTTATAGTCGCATGAATCTTACAGTACTCTGCTTACTTTTTTCTGTTCTTAATGAACCTGTGACACCGATATACCTCATGGATGATTTTGCCTATCTTTCTTTGTTCCACGATTAATCGATTCTTAACCGCGATGGTGGCTCGGCTGTAAAAACGCGTTCCTTAAATCCTACAAAGGTCGGTTCAAACCGCCCGGCATGTACCAATGAGAAATACACTTTTCTTACGTACATTTGTCATAGATTTACAACACCACCGTTCCCGTGCCTCGGAGAGCACGTTAAGCCGTCGGTCCCGGTTCCACTAATGCCAACTTGTGGAATCGTTAATAAATTGTCATAAAAAATTGACATCATATCCTCGCCAAGCCGTCTGGCCAGCGTGGCGAGTATAGGCCAAATTCTCCAGTTCTGGAAGGCCCATCTCCAGCAGTGAAGGTCTAGGACGCTGTGTTCTAGGGGCTGTAATGAATGAACATATAAACCTATAAATCCACCGTTCGTACCGATAAACCCAGTAAAGTATAGCCACACGTTTCGGGATCAGGCTCGAATTGCCGTCATGCCCAATCAAGCCGGCATAGTGTTAGGGACTTATGTCAGTCATGAGTGTCTGACTCTAGTTGCTAACATTCTTGGACCCTGTGCGTCACTTACCATCAGGTGGGTATAAAAAAGTTAGCCTACATTTTTTTTCACATTTGGACTTATGACCAAATTTTACTTGTGACTAAAAACACATACTCGAAAGATGCCAGACAACAGATGTGCAGAATTGCCAGTTGCAAATTAAATGTATCGGGTATTTTTATGATTTGTTGGTTTTTGTCGGGTCAGGCGGTGATTAGATATCCAGTATCCGCTTGCGGGGTTTTTTTATTCGTGGGTTTTTCAATTTTCCTTTCACTTTCAAATGTTCTCCCAGTTTACACTTTTCAGATAAAGCGTGTTTTCGTTGAATTTAAATATATCGTTTTTTTTTTGTGATGTTTTGATTTTTTCTTTAACTTTTAAATGTTCTCCCAGTTTACACTTTTGAAGTAATTGCGATTTCGTTTCATAAACTTGTTTCAAAACAAGCGTAAAATAAAAATAATATTGCACAGGTACAGTCGACCAAAAATGTGGTTGGTCTACTTGAAATGAGTTAGTTAATTATAGAGTTAGTAATTAACAGAAAAAAAAACGTGGTAAAATAATACAATTCAAATACAAACATAAAGGCACTGCCAATTCAAATAAAAGAACAGGCTAGTACAACTATTAAAAATAACAAATAATTTTCCCACCTGCACTAAGACTTATGCTGTATAAAACACAGAAAAGTACATGCGTGGAATACTGTTCTCGCCTCTGAGATGAATCCGCTAAGTATCTTATAGATGCTCTGAAAGTCCTGCAGAGGCGTACAATTCGGATAGTGGACAACACCAGAGTCTAAAACTCTTGAGAACTCCCAAAAATATAGGCAGAGCCTGAACAATGTTTTAATTGTCTCATGTATCCTACTATCTATTGTTAACTAAATCTAGGATACAAATATGTATACATATAGTTATGTGGTGTGGTGGGGAGGGGCGTGTTGCTGGCGGATGGCCCGGGCTTATATGGGCTTATATACTAAATGCATGCTACTTGTGTGAACCTCTAAAGGCAAATAGTTACCATTCTGCCAATAATAATATTAAGTGCGGTATGGTTTACCTAATAATATAAAATAAAATAAAAAATAAAATACAATGGAAGTTTTGTCAAAACGGGTAGACCGCTTTCTTAGTCCCCTGTACTTACTCAGTACCTACTTGTACTATACTCCGATAATATACCGAATTCCTTAGTTTGAAACTATTTTCTCAACCCTTTTTAATCCCTACCTATATTTTCGCGGCTAGATTGAGTGACACGTCGTTAATTAACCTAATTCCCAATTTTCTCATTAGCTTAATGCCCCGTCACTTCGCAAAGTCCCTATTGAAAAACAGAGAAAATTTCATTTGCATACACCTAATTACCAATTACAAGTTTTAGTTATTTTTATTTATATTTCCTAGCGATATTTTATCAAAAGGAAAATGGTGGTCCGAAAAGATTTTCCAATTTAAAGAGAATCGGGGCATTTTGAACATACTTGATGCTTTAGTTTTATTATGCGTGCCTCTAAGGAATTTAATAACATCATAACCATAAAGATTTTGTATTGCACATATGTTAGAAGTCATTTGGACTACGCTTCACAGGTGTGGAGTCCAAACTACATGGTTCACATTAACCGTATCGAACAAATTGAGAAATGCTTTGTTGCCTATATCAATTTCCGTATTAAATCACAGACTCGTGACTACATTCATTCGTGTTAACGCTTACCATTATATAAGCGTCGTGAGGTTGCTGATTTGGTATTCCTGGTCAAAATGATCGGGGGAGCAGTAGACTGCCCTTCGTTGCTATCCCGGCTGGACATAAATACACCAGTGCGGACCAATCGGTACAAGCCCACCTTTCGCATACCAATGTCGAGCACTAACTACAGACAAAAGAAGAAGATGTCTTGTTTAGGATGCCACCTGTGTGGATACCTTTGCCGCTTGCCACATTTCCTCTACATCAAAAAAGGCCGAACTGCTCATACAGCCGAATTTAGAAAGGACATCAAATATAATAGCATTAAACAAAATTATAACTTTGTGGCATTTGGGGTTGAAACAATGGGGGTACATTCTCTTGATACCAACAAATTATAACTTTGTGGCATTTGGGGTTGAAACAATGGGGGTACATTCTCTTGATACCAACAAATTATAACTTTGTGGCATTTGGGGTTGAAACAATGGGGGTACATTCTCTTGATACCAACAAATTATAACTTTGTGGCATTTGGGGTTGAAACAATGGGGGTACATTCTCTTGATACCCACAAATTAATAAAAGAGCTGGGTAAACGAATTTTTCAAGAGTGTGGCGATCCCAAATGCCATAACTACCTAAAACAGAATATTTCGATTATAATTCAACGAGGAAATGCGGCGAGCGTTTTAGGTACCCTCCCTGGTGGTAAGCTCTTAGTTTATTTTGTAGAATAGTTTTAATTTCATAGGTATTTTTAGTTTTAGTTTTATTTATAATTAGTTTTTTAATCAATTTTATTTTTGTATTTAAGTACTTCGAATAAGCAGACAAAATACATTTTTAATTAGAGATTGTAATACTCTTAATACATTAATTGATGAAACTGATGTTGATATCTTTCATGACAAGGTGATAGTGGTGAGAAATGCGTTTAACTTAAGATTCTTTAAACGATAATAGTTTTTGTTATTGTACAGTTATTAGTTTATTGCATGAAGTGATAGTTTGTAGATGCTTTCATCGTTCATAATATGTATTATTCTAACACTACTAGTGAAAACTTGTAAATGACTTTCTGTTTCTATTTTTGTATCTATACTTGTGAATTAAATGTCAATAGTTTTCCTTAATAAATAAATAAATACACTTAGGTAAGTCTTGTAAGCGGTGTAATTTTTATATAAATTTCACCATGGTAAGCTTACATTATTAGTTCTTCCTGAAGAAGGCTGGCATTTGACATCAGTGGCTAGTTCAGGAGTGTTTCTATTCTTTGGAGGAATACTATATGTATTTTAAGCAACACAAAGGTTTTTCTGAAGTAAAGTTACTAAAGAAGCAACGCTGAGTTTTTAGTAACTTTACTTCTATAACAGTTGTTGTAAATATTTGCATGCTTATGGCGAAATATATGACCCATTTAATATTAAGTAATAAGACCTAATACTGTTTTTTACCAGGTTTCCTGCAAATAAATATTTCATTCCGTTTCGTTTCGTTTCGGATAAGCGGATTCACATTTAGCCAACTTTACATAGGCCAATCATGACAAGAAGCAAGCTAGTCGATGTCTCAAGCGTACCAAACTCGAGAAATATCATAAATAAATTAAATATTAATTAAATGTATTTATTTACATTAATGAATATTTTTGTATCCCGACCAGGAATTGAACCCGGTACCTGTGAGTAAGACTTAACCGACAGTCAAGCCGATCCAATAAAGCGATAAAAAAAATTACCAACGGCGCTATCCTCCGGTTCTTCTATCCGTATGTTGAGCACAACAACAGACAAAGGTTTAGTTAACCGTAGCTTAATTAAAGGTTATTTAATCCAGTAATTAAATGAGCGGAAGATAAATAATCCTAGTTACATTTTACGGGCTTGTCATTTGTAACGATTAAGCTTAGCAAAGGGGATTGATGTTTCACACGGTTTCGTACGAAACTCTATTTTTGGTATTATTCACACCATTGACCTAATATAATACCTCTCATCTCTTAAAACACACTTTGAATTTCTTTGTGATTCGCACGACCGCCCTCGTCGTTCTTCTAATAACAACCAACTCAAAATCCCACCATAAACTTCCAGTGAATATTCAGATTTATTTACCGTACCGTCCGCTCGCCAGTGGAACAAACTTCCACTGACCATCAGACAAGCTCCTTCCATTCACACTGACGAACTGATTGTGGTAATTTGCCCAGTCTGCCGGGCGGGAAAGTATCCACCGTTCGTGCCGATAAACCCAGTAAAGTGTATCCATACATTTCGGGATCAGGCTCGAATTGCCGTTATGCCCAGTCAAGCCGGTATAGTGTTAGGGACTGATGTCAGTCATGAGCCCGATTCCAGCTGCTAACATTCATGGACCTCGCCCGCCACTTACCATCAAGTGGGCGCAAGGTCACATGCCGTATATATATAAAAAAAATCATCTTTAAAAAACTACTTAACACATTCTTTTTAAACAAGCAGAACAATATATTTTAACCTTATATAAATATAAAATTCAATTCTTACTTGTGAGACTCTAGTGTATGTCCGCAGTAATAATTTATCTAATTTATTTGTAGTATTCCTCGAGCTTGGTACGCTAGCAACATCGAGAAGCTTGCCACTTGTCATGGTGGGCCTATAGTAAAGTTGGCTAAAATGAAAAAAAAATAAGTGGTTTCTGACTACCCCGAAAGGGATACGGTCGTGAGATTATAGATTTGTAAAAATTTGCATGCTGGAGACAGTAAAAATATGCTGATCTTAATTTTATATATCATCTACTACATTGTACAATATTTTTAAGCAAATTAAGATTTTGAATTTGAAATTTGAATTTGATTAAACTTATCTGGAATTTGATGATAGTCTCATTAACTCATTATATTACGTCGGACTTGGCTGTATGGGCTAGACCCTTTGCCTGCCCTATCACCTCATTCATTGGAAAAACACAAAAGAAAAAAAAAGTTATTGCACTTAAAAATTGTAGATACATTTTTTTAAAACACCTGATGGTAAGCGGTACGCGAGGTCTAATAATAGGAGGAACTGAAGCCAGCCAGTAGCGACCGACATCAGTCCCATTTTGCCGCTCTATCAAGTTTTCATACTTCGCCTGAAGGACTCCAGGTTGTAGAAATAGGGAAACTGGCTGGGAGAGAATTCCACGTCTTCAGCGTACTGGTACGTAGGCGGGTTTAATGACCAGAGGTTTTTTTTAAATCTTCTTCTTCTTAGTCACTCTTGGCAGAGTGGTCGTGGTCGCCATTGGAGTGCTAGTGGCACGATTAACAAGCCGTCGCCACTCCTCTCGGACCCCGGCTTTCCTAGTGAACTCGTGTAGGGGATGATCCATTGCAACCTTCACCTGATCGGTCCATCTCATCGGAGACCTACCATGCATCCTCTTGTCATCGACTTTCCCCTGGACTACCAAGCGCTCGATTGATGTTTCTCCACGCCGTGACACGTGTCCGCAGAAAGTGAGAATGCGTAATTGTACAGTAAAATCTGCATATACAAAAGTTACCAAAAAGAGTAAAATTTTAAACACGCGAATAATTTTACAATCCCTAATTACTCATTAAAACGCAACTGTTCGCAAAACAAACTCCATTACACACGTTCTTAGCTCAAGTTACGTTCTCTCTAATTAACCTAGTTTCTCATTACACCCACCTAGTTTTTAGGCTGAGTTTAAAGCTTGCTACATCATCATCACAGATCAGAGATATCAGTATCACAGCCCCAAGAACACACAGTTGAACACAAAACATATTAAAATTTCTACATTGTACATTTACTCGCGCTGTCTGGCTAGCGTTGAACGATGTTAAATGTTGAACATATCACCATTCATCATTACAGCCCTTAGACCTTTGTTGGTAATAGGCCTTCCAGAACATATATCTGGAGAAGTTGGCCTACACTCGCCACGCCGGCCAGACAGGTTCTGATGTCAATTTTTTATAAAAAGTAAAAAGTAAAGTATCATCACCGTTTCCCTTTCGGGTTGTCAGAAACCACGCTTATAAATAAACGGATTTACATTTAGCCAACTTTACTATAGGTCAATCATGACCAGTGCAAAACTCGTCGATGTCTCCAGCGTACCAAACTCGAGAAATATCACAAATAAATTAAATATTAATTTTTACATTATTATTTTGGTGTCCCGATCAGGAATCAAACTTCCGAGTCTAAATCCACGGACTCAACCGCTAGACCACGGAGGCAATTTTTAATATTAATTTATTGACGATTCCACAAGTTGGTATTCATTAGTGGGTGCCACGACGGCTTGACGTGCTCTCCGTGGCACGGGAACGAGTTGAAAATTTATTACAAATGCACGTAAGAAAAGTGTATTTCTCATTGGTATTATGTCGGGTGGTTTGAACCAACCTTTTTGAGGAAATCGTTCCTACAAAGAACCGAGCTACCAACACCGCGTCTCGTCTATTAATGTTATAGGTAATTTGTACGAAGAAGCCAATAAAAAAATAATTTCCGACATATAGATTCTTAGTGAAAGTTAATTGAATCACAGTCTAACGAATTTAAAACTATATTTATTTATTTTTCCGCCGCACCGTTTTAAAACTAGTTGCAACGAGAACCGTTTTCGCAACTAGTTTTCGTTCTCTACAACGGTTGTGTATCGTTTTTAAAATATTTGACAACAACCCACCACTACAAGCTTCGTGCATTGATACGGGTTACTGTGCAGTGGATGCATGACAAAGAACACGACTAAATCGAAACGCCATTAAAACATTATTGCGTTAGTAATATTGCCCGCTTTATCTATGTCAGCCTTAATGACGTCATTTATGGCCTTTACATTCACGCTAATTATGATACAAAATAATCTAATTATGATACAAAATAATCTAATTGCCGTCTTATTTACAAATTACAACTCTCGTTTGAATTTCTAAGGTTCAAACCACAGCTTTTGTACAATTTAATTAGGTGACAAAAACCAAAGAAATGATATGTATAATAAGGGCATTTACTATATGTATTAAATTTCTTTAGAGTTTTTTCGTGATGCTTTCTAGGCTAGACCACAGAGGCAGTTATAATTGTAACAGAAGCGTTCGTTTTCTGCTGTTTTCTTAAGTTTAAATTTTGACATAACTTCGTAAACTTTGATCCTTATAAGCGACACAGTTAGTGTAGTGTGTCTGTCAATCTGTTACACAGATTATGTATATAATAATATACATAGTGTAACAGAATATGTAACAGATAGTATAACAGACAGTGTAACAGACAGTGTAAATAGTCCATTTGCCTAAAACGAGTCTTTGATTATTTCGGCCATATAGCCCGTAAAATATCGACAGGAAAAGTCAAAGGCAAAAGAACGCGTAGCCGTAGCTCTAAATATCTAAATGCACGATGCCCTACATGCAGCCGTAAACAGACCCGGATGGCGCAGCATCGTCCAGGACAATGTGGTCCGTGGAGGGGGTCTCGACCCTCAGCAGTGAGGAGAACGACGCAAGGAGGAGGAGGAGGAGAAATAAATAAAAAACTCGAGGAATATAAAATGCTCGTACTATTTATTACATTACATTATTCAGCAAATCTTTATAGAAAAAATAGAGGTCTGCTAACCCTTAAAGTTGCGAGAATCTGTTTAATTTTCGAACCCTTATTTTGTAAAACGCAACATATAGTCGTAAACATTAAGCAAACAAAAAATAATGAATGCCCAAGTGTGAACCCTTTTCATGGTCTGCTGGCTCACTGGGTGAAGAGGGTCGATTCTAAAACCACTCTCAAGACATCCTAATGAGAATATACCTAGGACAACATACGAGCAAAATTAGAGGAACCAACAATTCTTCAACTCTTGCAGTCTATGGTCAACTATACGCAGCGAGCATACAGCGCCCTACGAGTTCAGTATAATATAAGTTTCAGGTTATTGGTAAGGCTGACACTTTATTGCAATCTCAACTGTAGTTTCCCAATTTTACGGGCAAACTTTTATATCTGGCAACACTTGTAACTTTATGTCAGTGCCATTATTTTTTGGCAGTTGTTGATTTGAATTCAACGTTATGTAGTCTGTAGATGTTAATTTAGACGTCCCTCTGTATTGTATCGTTTTATGAAAAATCTGTAGCTCTTCAAGCCCAATTTTTTCAAGTGTGAAGTATGCTAGTGTCCCTCCTATTCCTGGTGTTGTGCAAAGTGTGTTTCCATCAAGAAAGAAGAAGCAATTGAGGTCTTTGATGGGTTCACCTGATGGTAAATAGCGCGCAAGGACCATTCATAGCAACTGGAATCATACATTCATATAATAATAATAATAAATTATTTATAGTACAAACCCAAAACAAGTGCAGGTACATAGGCGAGCTTAATGCCGTAAATGTATTTTATACCTACTAATCTTTATGACTGAGATCTGTAATAAGCGGGTGCGGAAGGTTACGAAGAAAATAGATAGTTAAAATTATTTATTGCTACTCGTATATAAAACACAAATTAATTACATATACTCGTATATAGTACTTATTATGTGCAATACAATATACATAGATAATCATCCTAAATAAATATATAGCTGTCTTCTTGGTCTAGCGGTTAAGTCTGTGAATTTAGACTCGGAGTTGCCGGGTTCGATTCCTGGTCGGGACACAAAAATATTTATTAATGTAAATAGATACATTTAATTATTATTTAATTTATTTGTGATATTTCTCGAGTTTGGTACGCTGGACACATCGACGAGCTTGCCACTTGTCATGATTGGCCTATAGTAAAGTTGACTAAATGTGAATCCGCTTACTTATAAGCGTGGTTTCTGACCACCCCGAAAGGGAAACGGTCGAGATGATACTTTACTTTTTTACTAAATATAGAGCTAAATATAAAAAATATATAATAGTATATATATATAATAAGTAAGTTATAGCGACTTATTCTGTTTGTGATGTAACTATTTGTATAATTTATCTTTAAATATTTATTATCCCTAAGACTATAATGTTGCGAGAGAGAGGGATTGAAATCAAATCAAATCATTTATTCATCCTTAAGTATAGGTACATACATATTACAATAGGTATTCAGTATGAAAACCCTCTTAAAGGACATGGGGCACTTTAGTATGGAAACCATACCCACGGCGGACACGAACAAAATATAGCATAATGTGTTGGTATATGACTCTGATTTACTATGAACTTAGTCGCATTATTGTGGGTTACGGGAATCTTGTAAAAAATAAAGAAATATATTGACATAAAAATCAATAAGATTCCGACATTTTGTAGCATTCTTGTCAGATAACAATTTCTAAAAGCACTATTAAACAGTATAAATATGTGGGGTACAATTCTAACCAAGAAACTACATTTATAACTAGTATTTATACATAAATTACATAAATGATGACGTATTTTTGTCGTTATTTAAAGGGTTTGTAATGCTACATAAGAGTGTACCTATCATTAACACTATTGATAGTAAGGTAAACTAACCCAAGTCAAGTAATTTTGACGTTTTAGGGTGTTTGTCGTTAAATCGTGTGGTGTTATGAAGTTTACACTGTATGCCATCAGAGAAAAACATTCGCTTAGTTGTGTATTTTTTATTTTAATAAAATAATCATAACTTTATTCTCCCATCGATTAAAAAAAAAATGTATACATATAATAAAAGGCCACATTATTTTCTTTAATTTAAAACCATTTTGGTTAATGTCCGCCACTTTTCGCTAAGCGGGTCATATTTGCCCAGTGACCTTTTCCTCTCACCTTGTTCGTTAGTGTTCAATTTAACAAAATATTTAAATTGTATAATCTCTTTATTCCGGGACTAACCTACACAATATGTATGTCATATTATTTCGACAAACCATACATAATAGATCTATTTTTGTCGACAAAAATGAAAAGGAAACGTTTTTGCAAGTGTCACGTTCTTGTACAAAACATATTGCGAGAAGACAATACCCTAAGCGTTCCGGATATCTTCACAACAAAATAAACCAATCATTGAATATATACCCTACTGTGCACTCAGAAGCAAAATTAAAATAATAGATTGGTTTAAGGCATTTGACTATAAAGTTACAAAACAGCTACTTAATGTGGTAACATGAAAATAGAAATATCATCATCACGACCGTTTCCCTTTAGGGGTGGTCAGAAACCACGCTTACAAATAAGCGGATTCACAATTTAGCCAACTTTACTGTAGGCGAATCATGACAAGTGGCAAGCTCGTCGATGTCTCCAGAGTACCAAACTCGAGAAATATCATAAATAAATTCAATTTATTGCTTGTTTCCTGACCAGAAATTGAACCCGGTACCACGGACTTAACCGCTGCGTACAAACGTGGTAAATAATAATAAAGTGCTAAAATAAATAACATTTTTTCATGAAAATCTCGTGTATTTTTAACCTGTCATAAAATTGATGGCACAGGTTTTTATGAACAGCGTAATTGATTTTTAATTTGTTTTATATTGATTGATAATTGCTTTTATTTATATTGTATGATGTTTTAATTGCTGTGAAAAATTGCAAGTAAACCATTTAAAAAAAAAGATAAATCCGAGGCTTCGATTAATTTGTATAATGGTGTGGGAGAGATTTCCAACTTCCACACGGGTTGGTAGATGAGTGAACTGTATGTATATGGTTGATATGATGACAACCAAATACTGTATGATTTCGTTAATGCCTTCTTGGAAGCCAGCCAACCAACTACCACTGCGTAAAGTCTTGAACCCGTTCCTGATCATTTCTTCTGTGAGATCATAATATTTATTTGACTTCATGTTGTTGTCTTTTGGAATATTTGATTCCCACGGAACGGTAAGTTCAATAAGGATAACTTTTTTTAAGTTCCGAGAAAACACTAAGATGTCTGGCCTATAGGGTAATACAGCTAGTTCATTTTTGCCGTCATGCCCAGTCAATCCGGCATAGTGTTGGGGACTGATGTTAGTCATGAGTGTCTGATTCCAGTTACTAACATTCATGGATCTCGCGCGCTACTTACCATCAGTCAAACGACCGTTTCCCTTTCGGGGTGATCAGAAACCACGCTTATAAATAAGCGGATTTACATTTTTTAACCAACTTTACTATATGCCAATCATGACAAGCCTACAGTAAAGTTGGTTAAATGTTAATTATTTATTTAAAAACTTTATTGCAAATCTATACAAAAGGCGAACGTAATGCCGCAAGACATTCTCTTTCCGTTAACCTTTGGGACATTTAAATTTGAGTACGGTGCAAATAGAAAAATAAAATAAAAAAATTAAAAACATAAATACTATTAAAAATTAACATACATATACAACTATAATATATGTATATATATAATTATTATTATTAAATTAATTAAATATTGCTGTGTCTACGTTTTGATGCGGCAGTGGTGACGCGGCGCGCGTTTGAACAAATCTACCTACCGATCACATCTAGGTATTTATCATTCATGGATTTAGACTCAGAGGTACCGGGTTCGATTCCTGGTCGTGACACACTAATATTTATTAATGTAAATAAATACATTTAATTAATATCTAATTTATTTGTGACATTTCTCGAGTTTCGTACGCTGGAGATAT
This sequence comes from Tinea semifulvella, assembly GCA_910589645.1. NCBI lineage: Eukaryota > Metazoa > Arthropoda > Insecta > Lepidoptera > Tineidae > Tinea > Tinea semifulvella. Next base: position 9,985,427 of record OU342592.1, on the reverse strand, counting down.
TGAAGGGAAACGGTCGTGATAATGATGATAATGTCTGTGTAGGTAGTAATAGACGTCGCTATTTTATATATATATAACATATAATCAGCTTCATCATAATAGTCGGAATACTTTACTATTATTTTTTTATATTATTTTTTTATTTATATATTTATCACACTTGGTTAAGTCATTTTTTTAAATAAGAATTCTAAAGAAAATACCTGGTCAAATAGGGTGATACAGTATGGCAAGGAACAGCCCCAATTTCCGTTATTGTTATTTTATTATGATTATATATACTCTTCCACTTCTAAGCCTAATATTTATTATAATATATAATAATTTAGGTCTAGTTTGTGGTTGTAAAGGGGCCTCGTCGGGTATTTTAATAAATAGTAGTTATAAAATAAGGACCTACACACAAATATACATAGTAATTGATGAAATAAATTTAAACTGCTATTTCATTTTTTCTTCTAAAGGAATGGTAAAAGCCTTGTAGATTATCAGAAGTTGGTTATTATTTCCGTCATGGCCTTCAACAATAATGACGATCCATTTTAGTAAACACTTTTTTTTTTTTTTATATGAAATATTTGTAGTTTTTATTATCAAATCGGGGAGGACAGACTACAGACCGGTTCTGTATCTGAACAATGTGCCGTTGGAAATCGTGCAATAGTTTGTATAATATATAATCAAAATCAAAAATGTATTTATTTCTTTTAAAATAGGTTTTTACAAAATTAACACCGAGGCTCCCGTACAAGGCCGGTTAGGACCCGTGCTACAGGCACCCCCGCTCCTACTTCCAGAGTTTATAATAATAATAATAAATTCGACTTATAAACTTATAACTATAGTTAAAAACTAAAAAGAAAATTATATATATATATACTATTAATATAATAATATATTATTAATACATAAGTAGAGAAATAACATATACATAACACAAATATATAATTAATAATAAAGTAATAAAATATAATAATAATAAAATAATAATAATAAATATTTCCAGACAGGTCACACAGCGCCATCTAATTTCCGTGGTAATCTACGAGGCTTGTGTTACGGAAACTTTTTTTGTTTTGTTTTTTGTAAATATATACATATTATACATATAAACACCCAGACCGAGACAAATTATACAATGTACAACTTGCGATCGAACCCACGACCTCCCGAGTTCACAGCAACGTTTGTTACCACTAGACCACGGAGGCGGTCTATAATAATAACAATAATATAATAATATGTACTCGTATTTATAAATAGTTTATTATATCTATTTTAATGTAAGCACATTCAGTAGCTGTTCTGTAGCTTTATAGTCAAATGCAAAAATAGTGAAATGCAATTAGTTGTATATTGAATTTAACAATATGTTTTAAACCATATCAGTTAGTAAATTACACAAGTTATCAACACAAGTCGCTTTCCAGACAAATGACATGTCATTAGACCAAGGAATTATCGTTATACTAGTTCGATGTTTTCTGTTATTCCTAGTTAGACTTGCAGCCCTATTGTATTACTTTAATCGCAAATGTTATTAGTGGATTTCGTTATATACGTCAGAGCTTGCGTCTTAATTACAAAATATTATTCAATTCTCAACTATATAAGCGCTCGACCTTAACGAAGCAAATATAAACTTTAATGGTGTGATGTATATATAGTTAATGGATTCCATTATATAGCGTTTGCGCTTAAGTGGTGGCTCTAGGATTAATGGAATGTTAGTAGTCGTTAGAGCTCCTTTTATTATATCGTTGAGAAGCGAACGTCTGGGAATACGACCTGCGCTTTTTAAACAGCTGAGATCATGGCGGCCCATTTTGTCAACTAACGTTAATTAAAAAGTTAATTGTCTACAAAAATACATTGCCAAACTTGTGCGACATAATTCTATGCGTTCGAAAGTTTTCTAAACTTAACCTCTGTCGTCGTAACTACATTGTGACTAGTCACGCGAAAATGAGTCGACCTCGTTATTATACACCAGTAATTTTTACCGTCGTCATAATAGACGTAGATTCTAACGTAGACTGTTGTATTTATTTATTTAAAACTTTATTGCACTAATTACAAGGGGCAGGCCTAATAAATAAATATTTCCAGACAAGTCACACAGCGCCATCTAGTTTCCGTGGTAAGCTACGAGGCTTGTGTTACGGAAACTAGATGGTTGATAAACTACATATTATACTTTTTTTGTTTTGTAAATATATACATATTATACATATAAACACCCAGACCGAGACAAATTAAACAATGTACAACTTGCCCCCCGTGAAAATCGAACCCACGACCTCCCGAGTTCACGGCAACGTTTGTTACCACTAAACCACGGAGGCGGTCGAATGCTGCTAGACATTCTCTGACAATCAACCTTTGGAACAATCTGAAGCATAACTTAATTCAAGAAGTAGGTGCGAAGACGTATTTAAGACTGATTATTAAATAATATAATTAATTTAATAATTTAACAGTGGGTCTGGTCCACAAATTTAAGGTCGCTCAGCGGGCTATGGAGAGAGCTATGCTCGGTAATTCTCTGATGGATAAAGTCCGAAACGAGGAAATCCGTCGGAGAACCAAAGTTACCGATATAGCCTTTAAAATTAGTAAGCTGAAGTGGCAATGGGCTGGACATGTCTGACGTAGAACCGATGAACGATGGAGGTAGGTTCAAAGTCGTGCTCAGATGTTCACGTCATATACCATATGTTTATTCCTGGCTTCCAATGAACATCTCTGTCAAATTATTTTCAAATCGATCCAGTAGTTTAAGCGTAAAAGCATATCAAACAGACAGACAGATACATGGTCGACGGTCGTGGGGTGACATGCCGTGGTAAAATGATGACTTGTATAGACTCGTAAAGTATAAACTAGCAATATCGGATCAAACAGCTAGTACAAAATACTAGCTAGGAAACCTTCCTGACCAAGAATTAATCACGGACGATGCTTAAACCAATTTTCGTCAATGCTTAACAATCTGGACTATAATAGGCGAGCTTACCCGGCTGGCAATCTTGTAGAAAATTTCATTATCCTAGCCCCTGCTGAGCAAATTGAGAAATTACTAGATACTAGACAGTCTAACAGTATTAAAGGATCATTACTACCGTAAGCATGATCATGTCTCTCATTTTCGCACTCAGTTAAAATGGCTCAGTATTCGCTTTCGCAGATCTGTTTATGTCCTGTAAGGTATCCTAATCAATCAATCAAATCATTTATTTCCTTTGGTTGTCCCAAACAACACTTGGATATTGTCAATACATTTTTTCACCATAGTTTATTATCATGTAGATTATAAAATAAAATAACCAGCAGCTACTATGGGTGGACCCATCATATCAGCTATACCATCATCTTTGACTAAAACACTGTTGCCATAAATAAGTTTTTGCTTAAAACTAGGTAGTTAATATTAATTCGTGGCTGTAAAAAGGCCGTGTCAGCTTATAGACTAAAATAAATTACACATGTCAGCTTAATAAATTAATTCGTAGCTCTAAAGAGGCTGTGTCAGCTTACAATCTAAAAATACATAAAAATTGTATTAAACTACAATATTTATGTCAATAAAATGAAAATTCGTGGCTGTAAGGGGGCCGTGTCAGCTTACGATCGAAATAATAATAATTATTATAATTGGTATGTCAACTTTATACATATTCGTCGCTGTAAAGTGGCCGTGTCAGCTTACAATCTAAAATAATAAAATTAAGAATCTTAAATTAAACTAAATTCGTGCTAAAAATAAACTAAACAATCCTAAAACTCCTCTATATCTAAAATCACGCTTCGAGTACTTGTGCGACACACGCAGCTTTTATCCTTCGTTCTACTTTCAAGAACCAACTTAAAATCCCTTCCCACTCCTCTAGTAGGTATTCAGATTCCTTCACTGTGTCGGTGGCCCGCCAATGGAACACGCTACCGCTGGCTATCAGACAAGCACCATCTGTCAATATTTTTAAAAGTCTAGTAACGACATTATTTTTAAATAAACAAGAGTTAAATAAATAATAATAAATATATAAATAAATATTTCCAGACACAGCCATCTAGTTTCCGTGGTAAGCTACGAGGCTTGTGTTACGGAAACTAGATGGTTGATAAACTACATATTATACTTTTTTTTTGTAAATTAATACATATTATACATATAAACACCCAGACCGAGACAAATTATACAATGTACAACTTGCCCCCGGTGGGAATCGAACCCACGATCTCCCGAGTTCACGGCAACGTTTGTTACCACTAGACCACGGAGGCGGTCAGTTAACCTAATCAAGATGATAATATAGATATTTTGGCATAATTTTATTTGTGAATGAGTATATAATAAGTTATATATTTAAAGTGTGTAGTACGAGTATATGTAGTTGGTTTTTTATATATGTAATATATGTACTAAGTTAAGTAAGTATCGTGTATTATATTTATTTGCACCCTGCCCATGATTTCTCACTTTCCCAAAGGTCAGTTGTTAGAAAATGCCTAAGTGGCATTAAACTCGCCTATGTACACTAATTTTAAGTTTTTGTGCAATAAAGTATTTAAATAACATTGTAACATAACATTTTTTAGATAGATAGATAAATTCTTTTATGCACAAAAAAATAATAAAAAAACATTCCAATGTACATAGGCGAGCTTAATGTCTAGGCATTTTCTAACAGCTAACCTTAGGGAGAGTGAGAAGAGAGTGTGGGTGCATGTGTATAAGAATATTTAGAAACTATGATTTAAAATTACTAACTAAAATACTTATCAACTAAATAAACATTAAATATATATCATACAACAATAAAATACATATAGAAATAATAATAGAAGAGAAGACAAATTTCTAAGCATTCCATGGATTCACCGTGCGGGTGCCGGGTCCATCGTGTGTGGGTAAGAGATGAGAAGAATGGTGTCTCGGGCTTGCGACCGACAATAGGCTGGTTTAAAAAAAGGAGACCTCCTTTTTTTCTATTGCGCGATAATACGCTCACCATCCACCATTCTACTTCTCTCCCTACCCAACCAAATACTGTATGATTCCGTTAATGCCGTCTTGGAAGCTCGTTCCATAAATGTATTGACGGCAGACCTGCTTAGGCCCAATTCTTTCAGTAAGTGATGCAAAGATTTTGCTGGAACTCCTCTTGCACCAACTTCCACTGCGTAAAGCTGAGTCTTGAACCCGTTCCTGATCATTTCTTCTGTGAGATCATAATATTTATTCGACTTCATGTTGTGGTCTTTTGGAATATTTGATTCCCACGGAACGGTAAGTTCAATAAGTATAACTTTTTTCAAGTTCCGAGAAAACACTAAGATGTCTGGCCTATAGGCTGATACAGCTAGTTCATCTGGGATCCTATAATGGTGTTCAAATGTATCCATGAGAATTTTCCAATCTGATGCGGCGCCAAGGATCGAGGTGGGCTTGCATTTAGTTTTCGTGCTTTGCCCTTCCTTTACAAATGTGGTCAAAGTTTTATTTGTAGTCAGTCCCTTTCTGGCTCTTGCAATAGAAAGACTTACTGCTTCTATAATACCTTTATATATTTTATACTTATATAATATACGTACACAATATATATATATATATATATATATATATAAGATATATAAATTATAATATATAAACATTGATATATAAATAATAAAATAACTTATTTCTAATTCAAGTTTATACAAAAATATTGATAATGGTTGGTAGTTTGTTGTATCCGTAATTAGTATTATAAGTATGTATTTATAAATTATTATAGCATCTGTTTTAATTTAAGTTTCTTTTATATTATGTTTGCGTTATTACAGTATCCTTGTTTTTATTTTTGTATCCAGATTTCTTTTTTTTTCTTTCCATAGTATTTGTGTTTAACTTCTATTATGTATAAACATATTTTTGGCTCTCAATGTCTTCTTATTATTATGAATTTATTACACAGATGTTCAAACTTGTCACATGCCGGCAAAGCCTTCAAAGGGGGCCCCTTAGTGGTTCATATTATTTATCAGTTTTTAATCTAATACCTTACAAGCGACAGTGGCAATTTTGTTTATCTGTGATATTGTTTGTATATGTTTACTGTTTGTTGCCTAAATAAATAAAAATAAAAAAAACATGGTGCGGTTGATGCTGTGAACTAGTTCCATACAACGCTCCTGCTACCGGAACTGCTACGTCACAACGTTTACTCAACGGTACACGGGTGTTCAGTGTTCACTCTTTTCCCAATTAGTTAATCTACTCTTTTCTTGGAGCTTGTGAACTAAAAGAACGACCTAGTTCATTAAGGAGTGGCAAACTGCGTAATTTTAGTGACATTATGCTAATAAATTTTATCAATAACGATTTTCACAACTAGATAAAATTATTTTTTAACCGACTTCGCGAGGCAAATAATGTGTTTCTCAGCCGATGCATGTTATTTATTTATTTAAAACTTTATTGCACTATGTACAAGAGGCTGGCTTAATGTCTAGGGTGCTAAGTTCTGTTTAATAAATTATAACAAAAAAAATACTAAAATAAAAACTACTTAATACTTTCTTTTTAAACAAACAGAACAATATATTTTAACTCCACAAATTTCTACTTCGTAATGATATATTATCTTCATGTATATATAAAGTATATAATAAGTATATATTGATGAGTATTTATGAAGGCTATATATACATACTATTTATGTAGTTTATTGGTTAGAATTGCACCCCACATATTTATACTGTCTCACCCTCCCAAAGGTTAGCTGGTAGAAAAAGCCGAAATGGCTTTAAGTTCGCCTTTGTACATACTTTTAAGTAAAGTGCAATGAAGTATTTAATAAATAAGGACCATGGTGACCGTCAGCGAGGCGCTTGGCCAAGGAGTTGTCAAAGCGACTGACAGAAAGGTCTGGAGACAGGAAGGCTGGCAATTATTTCTGCCAACGTATTAGCCTCGCTATACAGGGAGAAATGTTGCCAGTCTCCTTGGGAATCTCGGTTGGGACGTCTCTAGAGGACATTTTTTATTTATAGTTTAGTTTATTTTTAATTTTATTATTTAGGTAGCTTTTAATTTATATTTAATGTACTAATTAACTTCGAATGTCTTATGCTGCCAAAAAAGTGTCGGCAGAATCTCAAGATATCATGCTATTAATGACATCATGTCAAGGGCGCTTACAACTGCTAACATCCCCTGCATCCTCGAACCATCGGGGAAAGTTAGAAATGATGGTAGGCGTCCGGACGGGATGTCATTAATTCCATATACTAGAGGCCGCGCACTGGTTTGGGATGTCACATGTGTTGACACACTCTGTCAGGCACATGTGACATCCAGCCATAAGCAACCTGGGACCTCTGCAGAATCAGCCGCACGCCTTAAGCGCAACAAGTACGCAGAGATCATCATCAATCACCATCTCATTCCATTTGCAGTTGAAACGATGGGCCCGTGGTTCTCTTGTGTTCTCCCGCGAGCTTGGTGAGAAACTCCACTTGGCGACGGGTGACCCTTTGAGTAGAGAATATCTTGTTCAAAGGGTCAGCCTCGCTGTTCAGCGGGGGAACGTAGCGAGTGTCCTCGGCACACTCGCCCATTATTAATTTTTAGTTTTTATAATTTAGTTCTTAATTTACTTCGAATAAATATGTGTAGTTGGACAAAATAAATAAATAATATGCGTAGGTATTACAATTGACGTGGAGAAAAGAGTAAAATATGGTATTGCAAAAATATTCTGTTTTGAGTTTTGGCAGGTTGCCAGCAGTACTACAACAGTCTTCGGAAAGAAGGAGAAATTAAATTGCGCACTCGTTCCCAACTTAAATGCATTTCGAAATCTTGTTTGAAAATTCAGAGGTACGGTCGCAAGTGTTCAACGCTGTTACTTCTCAGTACGTGCATCGTTGTTTCTGCATTTAGAGACCTAATTTCAATCATTGTGTTATACGCTATCAAAAAGTACTCTTTACACATATCTGAAAACATTAAAGATATTCAAAGCCAAAATCAAGAAGCACCTACTTTCGGTTTAGCTCGCAAAGTGTGGGCAGTTTGCTTTGGAGTTCACCTAACAGTTCTAATGCAAAAAGTAAAAAGTAAAGTATCATCACGACCGTTTCCCTTTCGGGGTGATCAGAAACCACGCTTAAATAAGCGCAAATAAGCGGATTCACATTTAGCCAAGTTTACTATAGGCCAATCATGATTTCAAGTGGCAAGCTCGTCGATATCTCCAGCGTACCAAACTTGAGAATTATCACAAATAAATTAAATATTAATTAAATGTATTTATTTACATTAATAAATATTTTGTGTCCTGACCAGGAAACGAACCCGGTACCTCCGAGTCTAAATCCACGGACTTAACCGCTAGACCACGGAGGCAGTTATCAGTTTTAATGCGTTCAAACACATACAATGCAGTTGTTTTCTTTATACCTGGCCAAGGTGATATTTTACGAATTTCGCATCGCGCAAACAGTGCACTATAAAAAGTATCATCACGACCGTTTCCCTTTCGGGATGGTCAAAAATGACGATTATAAATAAGCGGATTCCAACTTTACTATAGGCCAATCATGACAAGTGGCAAGTTCGTCGATGTCTCCAGCGTACCAAACTCGGAAAATATCACAAATAAATTAAATATAAATTATGTGTATTATTTACATTAATAAATATTTTGTGTCCCGACCAGGAAACGAACCCGGTACCTCCGAGTCTAAATCCACGGACTTAACCGTTAGACCACAGAGGCAGATATTCTCCATGCTGCTGTCATAATAACATAGTAACGGTACTGTTCTCCATGATGTCAAGACAATACTTTAGTTTATTTCGATCCTTGGTTTAATACTAGACAACGTCAGTTCAAACCAACAAATGAGATCTTGTTTGACAAACACCGCCGTACAGACGCAATCCAGATTTTCATCAAACGCTTCAAACACGTATATTATTTGACAGACACGTTACACTATCAAATTGTTTGACAAACACGTAAAGTTTATCTATCGTGTTTGATCGTTTAGATGGGGCTTAACAAAATTGAGAAATTTACTAATAAATTAAATATTTCGGTGTTCTCGATCTAAAACTTTACAGTCCTAACCGCTAGACTATGAAGGCAATTTTTTTACAAAGCTGCAAATCATTTCGTGACGCGTTTCAACGGCAATATAAAAAACTTATTTCAAGGAGAAAATTCATCAACCTGAAGGGTTGTTTAGAAAACTAAACAGAGGAAACAATCTACATCGAGCACGATCGCGTGTTTGACCCTTTTAGCTGCCTCGAAATTTCTTAATCGGTCTTGTAAACGAAAAATAAAAGCGCTCGATAATATCGCGTTATTATGCTAAATAAACTGGAACGCTGAAAAAACTAATATTAGTTTTTCAACTATGGCCACATTTATGATAGTGTTGAGGATTTGATAAATGTTTTGAGTTTAGATACTAGATACTGTTGACGCCAAGTCATCCACCTACAATTTTAGGCCAAATATAAGCTTCAAATTGATGTAGGCTACTATACCAACTGGGATATCCAGATGAACAAACGCTATAAAACTAGTACAAAGGAGGACGACTCAACAGGATTGCACCACCACACATTTCTCTATTCACGGGTGGGCGAATGAGATGTTCCTATATTAAAGGTTATTCATTCGTTCTTTGCTGTATGTGGCAAACGTTGCTTTCAAGTCTTGTTTTCCAACTGTCACAGTTTATTTTAAGCTATTGCATAGCTTTTATCGCGGGCTTTGAGAGCGGCGACCGAATTAAGAAATTCCGTAACGAAAATAAACCTAACACCCCCCACTCCGACCGGCACAGCGGTGCGGCGTTGAAAGCCGTGCATTATCTAACGTCGTTTTAGTTCGGCAGACTTCGGTTCGGTGTTTGTGTGCGTGCGACCAAACGTATGCGTGTAGACTAGCTGCTAACTGATTCTATCTCTTTTAGACACAATGCTAGGTGAGACAGCGTGCTTTTTGCCCGCGTCTACGAGTAATATAAAAAACTTGAATTAATATCAAAGAAAAAAAAATACCTACTGCATAAATAAATAATTATAATTGCATAAGTTGATAAAAAAAGCTATGCTTTACCGCGGCAGTCCCCGAGTGCCACACGTATTTTTTTATTATTGACTTTGAATTCTAACATTAATAAGTATTTATTTTTACGTTATTAAAAAAAAAAACATACTTGATCAACATGTACTTGGACCAAGGCTCTTCGAAAAATGCATAATCTAATTTGAGTCATTTCTGTGTTGTGCCAAATGTGCCAAAGTGCTGTCATTGTGGTCGAATGACAATTGTATATTAACTTAAAACGTGGGGATCATAACTCAAAGCTTGTAATAAAGAAATTGTTACAAGGCTCATTGACGTCTCTGGTGACAATAGGGATGGCAGTTTATTCTCACAAAAATTAAGTATCTTAATTCAAAGGGGAAATGCTGCTAGTGTATTGGGCACCATGCCACAAGACACGATTTGGAGGAGCTATTTTTTGTAAGTTTTTTTTTTCTACGTTTTTTTAGGTTAAATTAAGTTTTTGTTGTAATTAGAATAAGCAATGTATACAATAAAGAATTTATAATTTATTTTTAAAAAAACTTTAACTTATCGCAAAAGCACAAAAGTCATAAAAGAAACGGAAAAAAAGTGTTTGTCTGGGCAAAGTTTTGTACTAGATTCTATCATTATTCGTTTGTTTAATTTGGATTATTTTGTATTTTATATATTATTTATGTACTAATTCTCCAAAAAAGAATTATATTTTTTTATTTAAAATTGGCTGTTAAATAATATCCATTCATACGGTTTGCAAAGTGACGTTTTTATAATCGTAATAGCATTTAAAAGACGGGGTCACAAAAAAAGGTCGCAGCCTTAATGCAGCAAAGGAACCGCATAATCCTTTTTCCCAAGAATATCATAGTCTAAGAGTCCAATTCCAAAATACTCTCCTCAACTGCTATCTAATTTTATTTTGTAATTATCACGTAATTTTAACCTAATTGGCATTTTAAATAATAAATAAATTATAATAAATAATAAATATTTCCAGACAGGTCACACAGCGCCATCTAATTTCCGTGGCAAGCTACGAGGCTAGTGTTACGGAAACTAGATGGTTGATAAACTACATATTATACTTTTTTTTTATAAATTTATATATATATATTATACATATAAACACCCAGACCGAGACAAATTATACAATGTACAACTTGCCCCCGGTAAGAATCGAACCCACGACCTCCCGAGTTCACGCTAACGTTTGTTACCACTAGACCATGGAGGCGGTCGAATTTGTGCTTATCGCTTGAATTAATTAGAATATCTATGTTAAAGTCCCATATATAAAGACAAAAAAAGTAAAGTTTTTATCACGACCGTTCCCTTTCCGGGGTGGTCAAAAACAACGGTTCTTTTTTTTATAGAAGCGGATCAAATATGCATCAGAAGCCATACGTATGTCAATGGTAGGACAATATTTGTCCCTAAGGTTTGGCTGTCAGAAAATGTCTACGGGCATTAAGTCGGCCTTTGTACTTTGTGCAATAAAGTTTTTAATAAATAATAAATAAATAAATAAATATTTTCATTATTCTATAAATTTTAAAAAATATATTTGGTTTTTATATAATTTAGGTTTTTTTTATTTATTTATATTCTTCAAGATAAGTTGTTTTTTTTTAATTAAATATGGATATTATATACACAAGACGTGTTACTAGAAGTTATTGAAAAAAAATATTATTATTAGTATTTAGGCCGTAGGCTCTCGGACTATGAAGCCTTAAGGCGGTCGGAGATTACTTCGCGAAACTAAATTTTTCACAAAACTCGCAAAACTCTTGCACCGTACGCGGCATTGTATACAGAAAACATGGATTTTTTAAAGCGTGTGCAACTTCTTCAGGTCCTTGTCAGTTTTTTTTAAATCCTCTATCTTTGTTAACAGTATGAAATATATTTTCCTTATTTACATTTGTCATAAATATTGATTGGGTAGTGAGAAGAGCAAAATGGTAGATGGTGAGCATCTTATTGCGCAATAAAAAGTCATCATCATCATCATCAGCCGTCCTCCACTCGATCTCTTGCCACCCTAATCCAACCACCACCTGTTTCTTTAGGATCTGGCCGGGGTCTTCCTACTCTTCGTTTTCCTGTACGTGGTCGCCATTGTAGAACTAGGTCATCGGTTTACCGACAGACGTGTCCGGACGTTACCACTTCAACTTACTAATTTTGAAGGCTATGTCGGTAACTTTGGATTTCTGGCGGATGTCAACATTTCGGACTCTATTCATCAGAGAAATACCGGGCCTAGTTCTCTTCATGAGCGACCTTAACTCTCTGGCCAGCGTGGAGATTGTAGGCCGAATTCTTCAGAAAATACTGGAAGGCCCATCTCGAGCAGTGGAGGTCTACGACCTTTGTTTTCAGGGGCTGTGATGGTGATGATTTTTCACAAACTTAATTTATGTTGCGGTATACGGTACTTAAGCTATTCACCAGTGCACTTTCAATTTGAAAGAAAGAAAGAAAATACTTTATCGCAACAATTACAAACGCTTACAAAAAAAATATATGCAAGGAATAAATCTAAATGTAAGCCTATACTATATACCGAAACATACATTCAGGTGTGGCGATAAATGGGTGGTCAGCTCAGCATATTATTATGCTACAGCCGAGGCTGCAGCGCTGATTTTCAGCTGATGCCTTATGTTGGGTGAGTCACGGGTCGCAGAGATGTACTTTACCATTTACTAAATCGGAAGGAACACTAAATATAAATTTGCGTTTTCTTGTTTATCTTGGGTTTTAACTTTCAATTCGTCTTGTATCAAGTAAAGTATCATCACAGCCGTTTCCCTTTCAGGGTGGTCAGAAACCACGCTTATAAGCGGATTCACATTTAGCCAGCTTTACTATACGCCAATCATGACAAGTGGCAAGCTCGTCGATGTCTCCAGCGTACCAAACTCGAGAAATAAATTAAATATTAATTAAATGTATTTATTTACATTAATAAATATTTTTGTGTCCCGACCATGAATCGAACCCGGTACCTCCAAGTCTTAATCCACGGACTTAACCGCTAGACCACGGAGGCAGTGTGTGTATCAAGTGTTGGTGTATAAGACACATGCAGCTTATTGTCTACACCTAGTCGCCCAGATTCCATAAGTTTTAATGTTTAACCTTATTTTTCGCCATTTTGTTAAGGTGAAGACAAAAGCTCACTGGTTTGGATTTATCTATTTAATATTCATCACAGCCCCTAAAACACAGTCCTAAACCTCCACAGTCCTAAGCCTTCCAAACATATTTCTGCATGATCTGGTCTTCACTGACCAGACGGATTAGCGAGGGATTTTTCATTCAATATTACTAGCTAGTGGTAGGCGGACTGATGGTGGTAATTTGCCCAGTCTGCCGGGGCGGGGAAGTATCCACCGTCGTGCCGATAAACCCAGTAAAGTGTATCCACACGTTTCGGGATCAGGCTCGAATTGCCGTCATACCCAGTCAAGCCGACATAGTGTTAGGGACTGATGTCAGTCATGAGTCTCTGATTCTAGTTGCTAACATTCATGGACCTCCCACGCCACTTACCATCAGGTCGGCGCAAGGTCACATGTCGTGCTACTAAAAAAAAAAAAAAAAAAGAAAGAAAAAAAAAAAAATATGAATCTCGTTTTTTTTTAAAGAAGCGCTTTTACATTTACCATTTAATTTATTGTGTCCCGAACAGGAATCGAACCCGGTACCTCCGCGTCTAAATCCACGGATTACTCAACATAAAAATAGATTCTTCTAAAAATATTTTAGTATAGGAAACAAACTACCCTAACTGGGTTACCTTAAAAGTTCACATTTAAAAACAATAAACAGCTTTTGTGCACCGGATTATGGAGCGAATGAATTTAAAATCAGACAAAGCATAAAATAACTATGTCATGGTAATAGAAAAGTTTATGAAAGGTAATCCTTTTTGTTCTATGTGTGTTCGAACATAAATGCATTTTCCGCACCTGTCTCACCAACATACGATTTCAAAATACTTTCGGAAGCACATAAAACTTTGACCGTAGTCATGGCGGAACCATCAAATTTACGAGTCTTTTTTTTTATGAAATGAAATGAAATAATTTATTTGTCAGAAACATGGTAGGTACAGGGATGTAAAATATTATATGTAATTATATCACATGCTTCGCTATTTCTAGCATACAAATATTTAATTTGAGTTATCATTCATAACAGCCCCTGTAACCGAGCTTCCTAGACATCCACTGTTGGATGGGCCTTCCAGAACATATATATGGAGAGGGTCTGATGCCAATGTTTCGTCTGTCTAGCGCAGCGTGGTGATTGAATTCCAAATTCTCTACAAATATAAACATAAAGGCCCATCTCCAGCAGTAGAGGTCGCGCTAATGTTCTAGAATCTGTAATGATGATTTAATGAACCTTTACTTAAACAAACAGAATTAACATCTACCTAATTACTACACTTATTATTTTATTGGTTTGTGTCAATTCTACCTATTCATTAAGTAATGTTATGTATTCGTATATTTTTGTAGATGTATATAGTAAAAAATATATCAATTGTATTGATATCTATGTATATTATTATGTATTTGTTTTTATTTCAAATCCACCCTGCTGAATAACAATGTGAGGGCGTCGCGGGGGCCGGAGACGCATTCCATTCGTGCGCAGCTCTTGTTTTCAGTTTTGCACGACTTATTTACGACAATCAGTTTTATTGTTAATAAAATAAGAACTTTATTTCATTGACAAAAAAGGTTACATGTTTGATTGTAGAACTATTTTGCAAACGAACGAACGGAATAGAGTTGCGACGACTTACCTACTACCAAATTCCTAAGGAAGAAGACTGTTTCAATTCTAAACAAAAAACGGTTTTATCGTCGCAGAGGAAAAACTGTCTTTGGAACCAGTTCGTCTTTGCAAGGACCACCACTAGTTGCCATTGCGTGACACCAAACACTAACTTCAAAAGCTAGTCCCTGATATACTGACGGCCACATAAAACACGGAATGGCGAACGTCACATTGGAGCCGGGAAGATGAAATTCGAGGCCACATTTGAATTTAGAATTCTGTCTCAACGACTTTGTTTTCATAGGGTCTGTTTCATGACGACATTAAGCCAGTACCCATAATCTGTCTGTGACGTCACTTAGCTTTTCACTTTAGCGTTGCTGAGAGCGGTGGTGGCTAGGTTGTAAGCACGCTTTCCTTTAATCCTAAAGGTCACGGTTCGAACCTCGGCAAGTACCAATAGGAAATAAACTTTTCTTTCCAACTCACGACGAGGCTCAATCTACTGATTGAGGCCTCCTCCAAGTCCTCTGGCCGGCTGAGTATATATATAGATGATGATATTTTTCTAAAAAATAAATATAAAACTGTATAGTGCATTGCCTTTACCATTGCTAAAAGAAATAAAATTACTTTTTAAAAATTTATGACAAAGACCTTCAGTCACTGTCACTGATGACGCCGCTCCAAAGAGAGGCGAAATATTTGGCAATAAAATTTTTAAGCTTCAATTTATATATTTTACCAAGTAAGAAACACATGTAACACACTTTATTTGTTGCGGATAAATAATGTTTAACAAAATTTGTGTGCCAGAAATGGCTGAATGTGCAGAACTAACTTACTATTAATATTTACTATTACCATGTTCTATGCAAATATATAATTTCATTTCATTTAATGCTGTAAATGCATTTTTTACCAACTAATCTTTGTGACTGAGATCTGTAATAAGCGGGTGCAGAAGGTTACGAAGAAAATAGATAGTTGAAATTATTTACATACAATTATACATACAAGTTGTGTTGCATTTCGAATTTTGTATGCACAAAGCGTTCAAACAATATCGCTCGGGGCCTGCGAGTTGCCGAGTATGTGAACAGACAGCTCTGACAGCCACTCTGAAGAAAATCTTTCCTACAAAATATAACTTCACGATAAACAATATTTTTTTTATTTTATCATCGCAGTTAGGAATACTTACATACGAATACTTTGACGGACCGCATACGTAATGACGAAATACGCAAAAAGGTAGGTATGAAAGAAAGCATAGGGACAAAAATAAGGAAAGGCATGCTCCGATGGTTCGGGCATGTTGAAAGGATGAATGAAGAGAGATTGACGAACCAGATATATAATGCGAAAGTTGTGGGTAAAAGAGGCCCTGGCAGACCGAGACTCACATATTATGACCCAATTAATAAAACAATAGATGAAGGTCCGTTGAAAAGCCATCGAAACAAAAGGGCATGTATGAAGAGGTTGATGAATGTCGAAGAAGCGAAAGAGGTATGTCGTGACCGTGACAAGTGGCGCTCAATTGTCTCTGCCTACCCCGCAAGGGATTTGGCGTGAAGATATGTATGTATGAAGTTAGGAGTACAGTTTTAAATCAAAATATCTTCATATTATTTGTATATTTCACCTATATAACAATCGTTATATTTTGGTATGTCAGTTAACAAATTTTAAAATAATAACAATAATGCTATTAATACTATGCATTGTAGACAAAAGAGCATTAGGAACATAATACAGTAGAAGGCATAGGACCACAAAACTATACAACTATTTAAACGAATTTTCCGTCAAAGTCATGTCAATAAATTCTGACAGGTTATAAAAAGCATTATTCTGGAAAAAAGAGTTTCAATTTTGTTTTATATAACAGCTTTTTTTTATTACAGCCCCTAGAACACAGCGTCCTAGACCTCCACTTCTGGAGATGGGCCTACCAGAACTGGAGAATTTGGCCTACACTCGCCACGCTGGCCAGACGGCTTGGCGAGGATATAATGTCAATTTTGTTATGACAATTTATTAACGATTCCACAAGCTGGCATTAGTGGAACCGGGACCGACGGCTTAACGTGTTCTCCGGGCACGGGAACGGTGGTTTTGTAAATCTATGACAAGTGTACGTAAGAAAAGTGTATTTCTCATTGGTACATGCCGGGTGGATTTGAACTGACCTTTGTAGGATTTAAGGTACGCGTTCTTACAACCGAGCCACCACCGCAAATAAATAGTCAACTGTCCAAAAATAAAAACATTCCAATGTACATAGGCGAGCTTCATGTCTAGGCATTTTCTAACAGCTAACCTTTGGAAGAGTGAGAAGAAGAGAGTAAAATAAAATAAAGAAATAGTAAAGTTGGCTAAATGTGAATTTGCTTATTAAATAAAGTTAATAGTAAATTAAATATATACCCACTAACCAAATCATTGTGCAAGAAAGTATTAAACAAATGGCTTATGTCTCTTAATTATGACGAAACCGAATGTCTTCTAAAAGAAATTAAATGAATAAAATATTATATAAATATCCAACTATTGGTCATATTATAGGTTTGTTTATTATTTAATTTTTTAATATTATTTCTGCCCTTTTTAATATTATAGCCTTTCATTTTTATTTTTATATTTATGTTTTGCTTATGTGTTGTTTTTTGCTTTTATTATTTTCGTCTTTTATTGTCATACATTATGTAACTTTAACGAAGAGCACTTGTCTTCTGGAACACAGTCTGTTTCATCAGACTAGTCCAGGAGACAGAGCACATTTATATATTAGGTAAAAGAAAAAAATGTGTCAATAAAGATTTTAATTATATTATTATTATTCATAAGCATGGTTTCTAACCACCCCGGAAGGGAAACGGTCGTGATGATCCTTTACTTTACTTTTTTAAAAACCTTTTCGTCTCATTACCTGATCGTCTTAAAACATGGACTTGCCTCTTTTTTTGCTGCAAGGTCCTTAATTGTCACGATCATTACAGCTTTAGAACCCTTAATAAACCGGACGGTGTGCAATACTTGTAAGACAGCTTCTCCTTCCTTTCTCATTTTTTGTTTTCGACAGGTTAAAAGACCTATTTGATTTTTGAAAGCAGTTTGTTTACATTATTTGTTTTGCTATCGCGAATAACCTGTAGTTATTTTATCTTATGAAAAGGTATATGAAAAATAATCCTCACGTCCTCCGGTTAGGAATTTAAATTGTAAATTGTTGAAATCTTCAACAATTTTGAAATTACGTACCTTAAATATTTACGCCAGAATTTTCAGCAAAATTATCTGTAACAAAAACATTGTTTACATTCCAAGTCATAATTTCTTCGTCAATTTTTAAATATATTGTTGCAAGAGTCTACGCTCGACTGCACCTTCAGACAGTATTTGATTTACGCAGGCATCGATCAGCGCCCTACGTATACAGTACAATAATAGCTTCAGGATATTGTTGGGGCTCCCACGCTACTGTAGTGCGTCGGCAATGTTTGCGCAGGCCCATACAGATGACTTTGCTATAAGACGCAAAAGCACTGCATCATTGCTTAACAGAGTAAGGACAAGCACTAACAGTATCCTGAAGATGATATCTGAAAGCCGTGCATTGGCTGCTTCGTGGGGCTGCTGGTCTGGCGGGAGTGACATGCATCCTGTCAGATTGGTGGGGGGCGGAGTGATTACTGCACGGTTATATTGTTGTAATATTATCATATTTTTTTTACTTTCATTTTCATTTTTATACTAACATTAGTTGTAAGGATTTTGTAACTAACAAGTGAGCCTAGTTGCTTTGAATAAACGTATATTATTATTATTATTATAAAAGTAAAGTATCATCACGAACTTTACTATAGGCCAATCATGACTGGCAAGCTCGTCGATGTCTCCACCATACCAAACTCGGGAAATATCACAAATAAAATAATGTTAATTAAATGTATTTATTTACATTAATAAATATTTTTGTGTCACGACCGGAAATCGAACCCGGCTGATGGTGGTAATTTGCCCAGTCTGCTGGGGGGGGGGGGCGGGGGAAGTTTAAGTCGGCGTCGGTCTAGGTAGACGATTCTTTGCCACCAACTTGTGGAAACATACATACATACATATCTTCACGCCAAATACCTTGCGGGGTAGGCAGAGACAATTGAGCGCCACTTGTCACGATCACGACATACCTCTTTCGCTTCTTCGACATTCATCAACCTCTTTATACATGGTCGTTTGTTTTGATGGCTTTTTAATGCACCTTCAGCTATTGTTTTATTATAATTTGATGGTGATAGGTAAGTCTCTAAGTAGGGCCTCTTTTACCCACGACTTTCGCATTTTATATCTGGTTCGTCAATCTTTCTTTACTCTTCCTTTCAACGTGTCCGAACCATAGGAGCATGCGTTTCCTTATTTTTGTTATTATGCTTTCTTTAATACCTACACCCTTTACCTAAAAGATTCGGGCAAGCCTTACAGCCCTTAAGGATGGGCAAGCCTTACAGCCCTTAAGGATGGGCCATCCTGTCTCTCTCAGGCAGTTTCTGGAACGTATTTTTGGTACCGAATTATTTTTTAAGTAAAAATTTACAGCTTTATTTTTACTTAAGTAATAATTAAGTACCAAAAATACGTTCGAGAATTGGTCTCGCCTTCACACTTAAACATATTCAATGCCATACAGGAAAATAAACGCAACTCAGTGGAAAATTCCACAATTACATATTTATTTATTTAATACTTTATTGCACAAAGACAAAGGCGTGCTGTAATTCCGCAAGACTTTTAAATTGGCAACATTGGGACTACTTTAAACAATTTACTGAATTATAGGTACAAAAAAAAAGAAAAAATAAATAATAATATTTATTAACTAACTACATGTATAAGTATATAATTAATATTATACATAAACTTACATATATACATAATAATAATATACTTAGAACTTTATTGGGATAGGAAATGCGAATAGACCATTTTTTAAATAGCGATTGTTTTCTTGTTGTGGAAAACCGTTTGGGTCGTAATTAACAAATAAAAATACATTAGCTTCGGCTGGAGGGTCCAAAAAAAAACTATTTATCTATAATATATATAAAATGAAAATTATATTTTGACACAAAAGTTTGTCAGACACGTTACTTAAATACTTATGAAGTAGCGATGGGAGACATGATAGTAAAGTGATTAAAAAAGCACCCTTGTGGACAGCTGTACATACAAAACATTTTCCTACTAAAGCCAAACATAAGTACGTCCCTCCTCTCGATATTTTCATGAATATGACTGTACCCCAATTTCGTCGAACGGTCAATTGCCCATAACGCCAGCCCCGGAATTATTTTGCGCTACCACACACATTTAATACATTTAGGCCCAAATTAACCTTATTAAAAGCGGAATTTATATCTCAAAATTGTTTGGTCAGACTAGATTTTGGTTCACAAAACACGTGTAGGTATGTGAAGAAATAATGACAGAAATAACACCGTACTCCTTAGTTAATAAATTATTATGAAAAAAATACAGCAAGGAACATAAAAGGAAGGAAGAAGGGGAACTCCATAGAAGAAAAATGTTCTTCAGAGAAATACCTAGCATAGATCGTTGAGCGACCTTGAACTTGCCGATCAGACCCACCGTCTGTGTTCACGTTTCTGCACCATACGACATTACTGGAAGAACGATCTGGTTGAAAACTTTTGTCTTCAAACACTGTGGTATGTTCGATAGGATGATATCTGAATACGTCCGCCGGCTTCTTTGCTGAATCAGGTGGACTGCCCAAGTATTTCTGGACAACTTCGAGAGTAGCTTTTCCCACAGGGTCTCAGCATGACATGTCATCATCATCATCAGCCTGTATCTCTCCACTGCTGGATGTAGGCCTCGCCACTTAACGCGATGTTTTGCTATTCTCATCCAAGCCCCACCAGCAACCTTCTTGAGGTCATCTGTCCATCTGGCGGGGGGTAGTCCCACTCTGCGTTTCCCCGTACGTGGTCTTTACTCTAGAACCCGTTTGCCCCATCGTTCATCGGTTATGCGGCAGATGTGTCCGGCCCATCGCCACTTGAGCTTCCGCATGACAGCAGTTGAACATATATAAATAAATAAATATTTCTAGACAGGTCACACAGCGCCATCTAAATTTCCGTGGTAAGCTACGGGGCTTGTGTTACGGAAACTATATGGTTGATAAATACTTTTTTTTTTGTAAATATATACATATTATACATATAAACACCCAGACCGAGACAAATTATACAATGTACAACTTGCCCCCGGTGGGAATCGAACCCACGACCTCCTGAGTTCACGGCAACGTTTGTTACCACTAGACCACGGAGGCGGTCAAGTATGTGGCGGTCAATATACACACATCAAAAAAGTCTAGGGATCAAGCATGTTTATGCGGATTTCTTGTGATTGAGATGTGGCTTTGTAATAAATTTATGATTTTATAAATTTATATGGATCCTTTTTGGTGCATTTCATAATTTAAAACAGGAACTGTCAATCAAATTCGAGTAAAAGATGAAAATCAGCTGTCAATATTTTCCCTATAAAAACATAAGACGCATTGAAGACATTATTAGTGCTACTGTTTCCCTACTACTGATTAAAACCAACGTTATTATGGAGCGGCGACGTCATTTAAGCAGGGAAGAAATGATCAGAGCCGTGGGAATGATAGAAGCTGGTTCCCGGCAACGTACTGTGGCTTTAGCTCTGAATACAAGTCAGAGTGTTATCAGTCGACTTTGGACACGTTACCGAACCACTGGTACCGTGGCTGAGCGCCATGGAGGACGGTATCGCTGCACCACACGGAGACAAGACCGATACATTCAAATCACAGCTCGAAGAACTCCAACAATAACCGCCATGATGTTAGCCGTGAGCCTTCATCGCTCTTCAGGGAACTTAATTAGCGACCAAACAGTCAGAAACCGCTTGCATGAAGTGAACCTTCATTCCCGAAGACCGCTACGGGTACCACCTATAGCAATGCACAATCGTAGGACTCGATATCAATGGGCTCTTGAACACAGAAATTGGACAGAAGAACAATGGCGTTTCGTGTGCTTTTCTGATGAGTCTCGTTTTGGTATGAGGCCGGATACAAGACGTATACGACACTGGAGAACCCCTGGACGCCAACAGCGATTAAAATCCTGCCAGGAAGTCCATCCTTATAGTGGTGGAACCATCATGGTATGGGCGGGTATTTCGATCGGCGGAAGAACTGAGTTGATTTGGATCAGAGGCAACCTCAACGCTCAAATTTATGCTGAGACGGTTGTATCAGACGTCATCGTTCCTCTACAAGTGCATATCGGTCCCTTATTTCAGTTAATGCATGATAATGCACGACCGCACACCGCAAGAGTTGTAAGACAGACTCTCGCCGCAGCTAACATCAATGTCCTGCCCTGGCCTGCTCAGTCGCCAGACTTGAACCCGATTGAGCATGCATGGGATATTCTTCAGAGAAGAGCTCTGCCGAATATGGAGGGTATCCAGTCGCAAGAAGACCTTTTTTTGTTGTTGCAACGAACATGGGCGGCCATTCCACAGCGTGATTTGGATGAACTCATTTTGAGTATGCCAAACCGATGTTCTTGTGTTGTTAGTGTTCGCGGTAGAAACACGGATTATTAATTGTTTAAGTTACCCAATAAAATTTTAAAAAAAACTGTTATTTCAGTCTTTTTTTCGAACTTTAATGTTAGTGGTTCAAATGTCAAAAATCCCTTTATTAGGAAAATGGCAATTTTTTTACTAATGCAAAGGTGACTTGGTTTATCGTTACTGTAGACAAACGAAAACATTTTATTTGATCAATCCTTAAAGAAAATTTTAATGAATATCAATCAGGAGAAAAGTTATTGCAAAAATATATGTTGATCCCTAGACACTTTTGATGTGTGTATATATATATTTAATTTAATTTTAAACTTTATTGCACTATGTACAAAGGCGGACTAAATGCCGCTAGGCATTCTCTGACAGCCAAACCTTTAGGAGATTTAGACAGTATAGATGGTAGGTACAATCATTAATTAAGTTATTCTTAACAGTATTAATACATACATAACAATATTACATACTTATAAATGTACAAATACAAAAATACGCAATATATAAAACTATACATATATATAATAAAAATAAACATAAATTACATCATAAATAAACAGTAATATAAAATAAAAATAAAACTACATACATGATGCCCTCATCAAGTGAAATATGATGTTGCTGCAATTGAGGATAGTGAGGACATGATAAAGAGACATAAATTTGGGATCGATAAATTGAAATCCGGACACATCTGCCGCAGAACCGACGACCGATGGGGCAAACGGGTTCTGGAGTGGAGGCTACGTACGGGACGACGCAGAGTGGGACGACCCCCCGCCAGATGGACGGATGACCTAAGGGGGGTCGCTGGTGGGGGTTGGATGAGGGTTGCAAAAGACCGCGTGCAGTGGCGAGCCTTGGGGGAGGCCTATATCCAGCAGTGGAGAGACACAGGCTGATGATGATGATGAAATTGAAATGGGATATTAAAAATGTATTATTCTTTCGCAGCATTTTCCTTTGCCCACTTTTCGGGGCAAAATTTAGCAATTTGTATGATGACCGAAGTTTCCTTTGTAACCGATATAACGAAACAAAGGGGTGGCTAATCGGGATTAATGTAACAAATCCCGGCACGACCTTGTCAGATTAACGGGAAAACCCGAAATTACTTGTATCTGATGGAAGAACTACTAATTTAAGTTAATTTATTGTTTAGCTGCCGCTCTGCGAGGCTATTCGTCACGAATAGATAAATGCAGATATTTAGAAGTTCGATTCCTGGTAACATTTTTAATTATGTTATTTAGTCAAATAATGAAAAATGTCCTAGACCTCCACTGTTGGAGATGGGCCTTCCAGAACATATATCTGGACAATTTGGCCTACACTCGCCATGCTGGCCAAGCGGGTTGGCAAGGATCTAATGTAAATTTTTAAAAGTATCATCATCACGACCGTTTCCCTTTCGGGGTGGTCAGAAACCACGCTTATAAATAAGCGGGTTCACATTTAGCCAACTTTACTATTAAGCCATTCATGACAAGTGGCAAGCTCGTCGATGTCTCCAGCGTACCAAACTCGAGAAATATCACAATAAATTAAATTTACATATTTATTTACATTTACATTAATACATATTTTTGTGTCCCGACCAGGAATCGAACCCGGTACCTCCGAGTCTAAATCCACGGACTGAACCGCTAGACCACGGAGGCAGTTTATTAACAATTCCGTCACCGCTTTGACAACTCCTTGGCCAGACGCCTTACTGAAGGTCCCCATGGGCCGGCCGATCGTCTCGACCCCAAACAGCGTAAATTCGTACCAAGGTTGGCATATTAGCGTAACTTGAGGTTCTCCGCAGAAGATGCTACCTTATGAATGTATTGAATGTAATTATTAGTATGTATTTGTTGTTATGTCTATATAATAATAATAATAATAAATATTTTTTCCAGACGGGTCACACAGCTCCATCTAATTTCCGTGGTAAGCTACGAGGCTTGTGTTACGGAAACTAGATGGTTGATAAACTACATATTATACATATAAACACCCAGACCGAGACAAATTTTCAATGTACAACTTGCCCCCGATGGGAATCGAACCCACGACCTCTCGAGTTCACGGCAACGTTTGTTACCACTAGAATATGTATGTTACAAATTGTCATTTAATAATATTGCACCTACTTAGCATTGATACTCTCTAAATGTCCTACAGGTTTGGCTGTCAGAGAATTTCTAACGGCATTAGGTCCGACTTTATTCATAGTGCAATTAACTTTTTAGAAAAAAGAAAGAAGAAAGAAAGAAAAAAGTTTATTTGTCACAAAAAAAAAACAAGCAGTAAAAAATAATAATGATAATACAACAAACAAGATAGTGTGGTGACAAATAGGGAATCAGCTCAGCAATAAGCTGCAACACTAGGTCACAGCGCTGATTTTCAGCTGATCCCTCATAATTTTGACATTAAATAAATTGACAAGAACAATATTAAATATAAACTATATACAAATAAATATCTATTGACATAAGCATATTGTATGCCCACAATATGGGCAGATTGCATCATCATGACATGTATACACAAATTTAAATAAAATAATAAATATATAAAAATTATAATATATATAAAAGTTCTACGCCAATTTAAATTTTAATCGTTACATATACAGGGATTTTATTTTGGTGAAATTAAGCTTTAGTGTGGCGAGTTGACGACAACAAAAAACTTATCCTAACACTATGCCGGCTTGAATATGCTTGCCATCGAATTGAATTTTAATAATATTATATCTTACCCATATAATAATGTCAAATTAAAGCGGACAGGCTGAAAGACAATCAATAGCTTAGCCGCGACAGTTTCTGATTCAAAAACCCTTAGACCCCTATCGCGGTAATAATACTTGGTTTTGCCAAATTTAGACAAATAGATCCGCCTTGACATGGGATAAGGCAAGTTTCATAGACATAATATGTAGGTATACCTATTTACACTTATTTTTTACGCATAATATGTCTTCTTTGCATAATAGTTATTTCTTAAATCAAATGTCAAAGTCAAAGTCAAAATATCTTTATTCACGTAAACCTATTACAGGCATTTATTTTGAATGATTTTACTCCTGCTAGTAGAAGACGAAGCAGCAAAGTGGTCCAATACGTAAGCTGTTAGCAGAAGACCAGTAGCTTAGCAGATTCCAGTGACCTATTAATGTTTAATCTGACTGAGAAAGGAATCTGCAAGGAAAACTCAGCTATATCAGATTTACAAAATAAAACATATATAGAACTGCACCACAACGATCAATTATTAACCTTTTAAATTTAGTTATCAGTATAACCCACGAGGCAAGTCAGAATTAAGGTAGACTACATGCCTATGTGCAAGCCGAAAGTCGACAAAACGCAAAAACCTCTGCTAATTTAAGAACAATAAATTGTCTTCGTAACCTGTCTGTGCCAGCTTATAACAGATCTCAATAGCAAAGGTTAGTTAGGAGAAATACATTTACGTTTACATTAACTCGCCTATGTACTCACTTACTTTGATTTAGTACAATAACTAATTTATTTTTTTACAAAACTATAGGATTCCAGATGAACTAGCTGCATCATGCATTTATATAGGGGATAAATTCAATAACTATTAAGAACAGAACACACACATTGCAGTTGTACATTGGTAGTTGTCCCCTTTTTGAAATAAAAAAGTTAACGTTTTAAAAGTAAAAATCATAGTTCGAAAAACAAAACATTATTAATTGAACACACTAACAGCCGAAAGACGAAATAGAAAGAGAAACAATTACGTAAGTCAACGTTCGCGCGATCGTCGACATCTCGCTACCTACTTGATTAGGGTCGGTATGAGTGGCTATATTTTTAGGACAACTTATCTGAGCCGTAACTTAATTTATTACTGAGTAATTAAAATGAAAAATACGTAGTTCTTCTATTTTATTCTTGATTATAATATTTAAATATTTGTTCTTTTACAAATTCCAAGAGAGTATCTGTAAGGTACTTGCTATATATTGTGAAGGCCTTTCAACAAACATTGTTTATTGACTACCCCGCAAAAGATTACGTTCGTGATGATACAGAAATCCATGAGTTAGCAAAAAAATACAACTGTTTCTTGACTTAATTAATTTAACGTTACTTACATATGCTAGGCTAAGTGCAAGTACGCTTCATAGATTTCAGTCCTTAGTGTCGTGTTGGCTATTAAAATCGCATAGGGTTGAAAGAGATCAGCAAACTTGATCGGGAGGTCTTGATCAAGGTTCGAACAATGAGAACGGTAGTTATTGAATCCACCGTTAGTTTAACACTATTGATGATAAGTTGTTTTTTTTCCTCCGTTGGGTTCGATTTCTCGTTGGAACACAATCATTTTTCTTATTTGTGATATTTCTAAAGTCAGGCCAAGGTGACTTTATTTATTTATTTAGTACACACAGCAGTACATATATTATCACACACATAACATAGTATAATTATAACTTATCTAATATATGTACCAATTAGGTGTCACAGCATTCACCAATACAAAAAGAAGAAGAAATTAAAAACTTATTACTGTTAAAACAAAAAAAAAAAATTAACAAAAACTTTTAAATTTACAAAATAAAAAATAATTGGTATAATTTTAATTGCTTCTACTCTATTGCATTATTCTTGTTCTCGGTGGTCCTGTCGCTGTCCTTTCGCTTTAGTTAAATAAAAAAATCCCAACTATCCCTCCCCTATTTGATATTTGGATATTGTATTCACTTGTATGTTAATATGTCTATGGCAAGCTCTTCTCTTCACGAGTGAGCTAAATAAGAAAACCTACCTATTCAATTCGACTCCGCTTTTTACTTATAATGTAATAATTCTTCATTTTCAACGTGTCTTCGGAAATGTGGTATGGAATGCTTTTCAGTATTTCTATTTTCGAACACAAACCTAATAGCTACCATTTGTTTTACTTGAACACATTATTATAGAACACTATTATCATACAGAACAATATATTTTAACTCCACAAATTTCTACTTCCTAATAATATATTATCCTCATATTTGTATATTTTCTATAATACTTATATATTGATGAGTATTTATGTAGTCTATGTATTCATACTATTTATGTAGTTTATTGGTTAGAATTGCACCCCACATATTTATACTGTCTCACTCTCCCAAAGGTTACCTGATAGAAAAAGCTTTTAAATGGCTTTAAGTTCGCCTTTGTACATACTTTTAAGTAAAGTGCAATAAAGTATTTAATAAATAAATACATTGCACTTTTTAAACTAAATTAAGTCTTGGATGAGAGTAGGGTTAATTCAGTAGAAATGAGGTCGTTGCGTCGGATATGCGGCGTCACTTTGACGGACCGCTTACGTAACGTCGAAATACGGAAAATGGTTGGTATAAAGGAGAGCATAGGGACAAAAATAAATAAAGGCATGCTACGATGGCTCGGGCATGTTGAAGAAAGATTGACGAACCAGATATATAATGCGAAAGTTGTGGGTGAAAGAGGCCCTGGCAGACCCAGACTCACATATCACGATCACATAAATAAAACACTCACTGAAGGTGCAATAAAAAGTCTTCGTAACGAAAGACATGTATGAAGAGGTTGATGAATGTCGAAGATGCGAAAGAGGTATGTCGAGATCGTGACAAATGGCGCTCAATTGTCTCTGCCTACCCCGCAAGGGACCTGGCGTGAAGATATGTATGTAATTCTTGTCGCGATGTACCTTTAGTTTGACAGTGCTATTTTTTTTTAAGTGTCTTTAAAGGACATTGTACAAAATACATCAGCCCGAAACACGTAATTTATTTACATGTTCATAACCGAGTTGGGGATCATCAAATTCCAAGTGTTGCAGAATTTGATGCTTTTCATGGAGTAATTCACGTCAATATCGCCCAAATACGAAGGGTATACGGGAGTTCACAGCGCGGGAAAACCGCAAAAAACATAGTGCAACTTCTGCCCCATATACTCTTATAGAGTCAAATTTATCGTTTTCCAAAATTATTCACAACGTAGCACATTATTAAACAAAATAACACCACTTTTGACTAACAATATCCACAGTAAACTAATTTACAAAACGAAAAACTTGGACTTGACATGTCCGTGCAAAATGGCGCGAAGAACTCCGTTGACAGTTTTATCTCTCGAGCGTAGTGACGTGCCGTGGCGTCCCCTTCGTTTGACAGTTGGAAGGAATATTTGAGTGAAGTAGCCGTTGAAAAAACGTCTAAGAATCATTTGACCGCCTCCGTGGTCTAGTGGTAACAAACGTTGCCGTGAACTCGGGAGGTCGTGGGTTCGATTCCCACCGGGGGCAAGTTGTACATTGTATAATTTGTCTCGGTCTATGTGTTTATGTGTATAATATGTATATATTTACAAAAAAAAAAAGTTTAATATGTAGTTTATCAACCATCTAGTTTCCGTGACACAAGCCTCATAGCTTACCATGGAAACTAGATGGCGCTGTGTGACCTGTCTGTAAATATATATTTTAAAAAAAAATGTTAGTCTTTCGCTAGCAGGAGTAAAATTTTTCAAAATAATTTAAATACAAGTGTTACAAAAAAAAATGGCGTCTTTTCAATGCGGTGTATCACTAACTTTTTATCACGATAGATGGCGCATGATAGATGGTACCTAATAGAACTGTCAGTTGCATAGAAAATTTGGATTTTTATTACGAATTTTATTATTTTCTGGATATATTGCCGAAGTGACCAGCTTTTAAGTGTACAAATCAAATTTCCAAGCGAAATCAAAGACATTGTGATCTCAAAATTGTCGGTCTGTTAATTAAACCTTTTTTTCTTTTTAAATACGGTGTTCGCTTTCCCAATTCGTCTTTTAAGTTAACGTTAAGTTAAAATTCATTTCTCTGTTATAAAAATAAAAAACTACAAAAACATTTTAAAAATGATCCGTCATAGGTGTAAACAAGGTACCAGTGCCGCTAGCGACATCTACAAAAAGCTTTGCCTGATACACCCCATTGACTAAACACGCACAAGTACGGACAAGGTGATGGTACCTCAAAGCAATTTGTTACCAAAGAAGCCGGCTCCAAATTAAACATTCCGAAGGCTGAAAAACAATTATCCCTCGTCTTAACTATGCTAATTCACGTCAAATTAAACAAAGGACACTTTCTTGTTAGGATCATGGAAAACATAGCTCAAGTAACATCGATATTATCGGCTGTCTCTTACAATATTAATTACTAGCGTTTTCCCGTGTATAGAGTGGCTGTGAGATCACATGTCGTGATAACTTCACGTACCTCATGTCTATTCCTGGCTTTATTTTATTTATTTAAATACTTCATAAAGTAAAGTATCACGACCTTTTCTCTTTCGAGGTGGTCAGAAACCACGCTTACAAATAAGCGGATTCACATTTAGCCAACTTTACTATAGGCCAATCATGTCAAGTGGCAAGCTCGTCGATGTCTCCAGCGTACCAAACTCGAAAAATATCACAAATAAATTAAATATTAATTAAATGTATGTATTTACATTAATAAATATTTTTGTGTCCCGACCAGGAATCGAACCCGGTATCTCCGAGTCTAAGTCCACGGACTTAACCGCTAGACCAGAGGCAGTGTAAATCTGTAATAGCTGAATTTTCCTTGCAGTTTCCTTTCTCAGTCAGATTAAACATTAACAGGTCACTAGAATTTGCTAAGCTGCTAGTCTTCTGCTAACAGCTTATTCTTTGGACCACTTCGCTGCTTAGTCTTCTACTAACAGGAGTAGAATCATT
The DNA here is from genome assembly GCA_910589645.1 of Tinea semifulvella. Lineage (NCBI taxonomy): Eukaryota > Metazoa > Arthropoda > Insecta > Lepidoptera > Tineidae > Tinea > Tinea semifulvella. The sequence continues at coordinate 9,955,114 of OU342592.1, read as the reverse complement.
CAAAATAATTTAAATAATGACGTGTCACAAATGCCTGTATTAGGTTTACGCGAATAAAGATATTTTGACTCCCCTGTTTTCACCGGCAGGATCTCAGCTGGTAATTCATGCACTTTTGGCTATGGGGCATAGGTACGACTACTTTAGCTCTCCACCAGAGAAGCTGGGAGAAGACGGAACGATATTCAAGACATGCTTGAAGTGTCCGTTATCGGCTCAATAGAACATAGGCCGAATTTATTGTAAAATTTATCTAGTCTAGTATGCCGCGCTGGAGACTTCGACAAGCTAGCCACTTTGTCTTAATGGGCCTATAGTAAAGTTAGCTAATTGAAACTCGCGCCTTAAGAATCGTGGTTTTGCCACTAAAATTTTCTTATTATCTGCACCACGGTAGCTCTCCTATCGCCATCACAATTCATCATCTCCTACGGCATTAATCGCGCTATACTTTTGTAAACAATGTGCAATAAAGAATGTTATTATTATTATTATTAAAATGATAGCGATCGTGATGATCTTTTACAATATTATACTGTCTTTGAATAGAAGAAAAAAAAAATACCTACGTTGGTTTAGTGATTTTTTCGTTAGTTAATAATGAATATACAAATATACAACTTTAATTAATAATAACTTATAATGTTTTCTAATAATTATCCAAGGATCGTTTTAACAAAAGTTAATGATAAAACAAACTTTTGAAGTTTTCAAATTTGAGATAAGAGAACAAACTTTAAACCAATTTCGGAACTTATTAATAAATCAGTCAATATTCAATTGAAATTAATACTTTCCGGTGAAGCCCTTTTGTGAAGATTGTCTAGTTTAAACTTGTCACTCCAACTTTCCAATATTATAAATGTCAAAGCCAAAATATATCGCACTCTTAATAATATAAGGGATCAAGCCAAAATTTTGTATAGTGTGATTTTAAATGCTAAGGGCACAAGAAGGAATTATCTACCAGTTAGCGCTGACAAAGAGGGAAAAGGACTATAATAACTCGGCAACTGTGTCACTCACACACTCTTCGTGCGTATTCCGTTCTTCCCAGAATCTTTAAACACATTTCCCAAAAAAATCTTTTTCGTATTACCCTTGTATTACCTACGGTGCGATATGTATTTTATTTCATCCAAATTCCAATCCAACATTGACATTTTAATGTTCAATCTTACTGACAGAGGAACTAGAAAAGAAAACTCAGCTATTCGAAAGAAGCTTTGCTTAATCTTACGTATATTTCTTTCGCCCGTACGTCTATAGTTTATAAAATATAGCTCGAGCTCTGTGACAGCGACCTTCTGTCAGCATTATAGAATACAAACATGTAACCTCGTGTTTGATTTCATTACAAAAATATTTTGAAATAATTGTCTCATTCAATTAAAACTGACAGCTATATTAGCGTTTGGATTTGATTAACCATAGATACTTACAACTTTTACTTAACAGATTCGTCAATACCGCGTGATTTTGTATGCTCTTACTCTGGACTAATGTTTTCTTTCGATAGAAACAACTTTAATACATTTTAATACAAACAACTTTTCCTGAGAAACCATATGTCTGAAGTGACTTTTTTTTGCCTTTCCCTTACAAACTGTTAATTTTAAAGTAGCCAAGTTGTATAGAGTCCATGTCATAATTATATTTATTACATCCTTAGTGTTAAATCATAAATACATAGACCTTTTAACACGGATGATACCAAGCTTGCGTTTAAAAAAAAAAAAATCTCGCCAAATTCTGTTTTATCGCTCCGAAATGGCCTCGAGTAGTTCCTGCTCTCATCTAGCTACTTCGTTATTATCTCTATTAAATTGTTAGGACTATTTAAGAAAAAAACGTACAATAATGATTTTTATTTTCATAGAATTGCCCAACGCACGCACGATAGTGCGCAGCAAATTAGAAAACGACAATATTAGGGGAGGATTTTTTTCACTATTTATATGAGTTATTTTAGACCTCAAGGATCTCAAAGTTATCAAAAAACCTTTCATTATCTAAAATATATTTTGTCGTGCTGAAAGGGTTATGTTTACATATTTCAACAGCCGATTTAAATAGGACTTGAAATTCTTATCTATCGACTAATACTGCAGAGCGATTTGGTCCTTTGCAAGTTTGTCCAAAGCAGCAGTATGTTGTATTTTTTGGAAGTTTTTTCTGCAATTATATAGTGGACAATGTCTATTGTATGTAATAAAACCCCAATAAAGGTTGCCTTTATAGGTTCTTTGGTAAATCTATACTTTTGTGTAAACTGTCGAAATTTAATTCACAATAGGTTTTCCTTGAAATTTGGTGGATTCATTTGTTTGCAAACTAAAATGTGTTCTGCGAAAATCACTTTGTAATGAGTAGGGCGTGACACCTGAAACCGTTCACACCAACCTTTCTGTACTAGGTCTGGTATACATACACATTGAGGGTTTGGACACACTAACTCTTTAATTTTATAACTTCCTCCCTTATTATTATAATGGGGTGTATCACTAACTTTTTATCACGATAGATGGCGTATGAAAGATGGTACCTTATATAACTGTCAGTTGCATAGAAATCTTGTAATTTTATTACGAAATCTAAATATTATTTTCTTGATATCATGCCGAAGTGAGCAGCTTTTAAGTGTACAAATCGAGATTTCCAAGCGAAATCAAAGATGTGGTGATCTCAAAGTTGCCGTTCTATTAATTCAACCTTTTATCTTTTAAAAGACGGTGTTCGCTTTCTTAACCGCCTCCGTGGTCTAGTGGTAACAAACGTTGCCGTGAACTCGGGAGGTCGTGGGTTCGATTCTCACCGGGGGCAAGTTGTACATTGTATAATTTGTCTCGGTCTGGGTGTTTATATGTATAATATGTATATATTTACAAAATAAAAAAGTACAATATGTAGTTTATCAACCATCTAGTTTCCGTAACACAAGCCTCGTAGCTTAACACGGAAACTAGATGGCGCTGTGTGACCTGTCTGGAAAATATTTATTTATTTTGTCTTCTAAGGTAGGTAACGTTAAGTTAAAATACATTTCTCTGTTAAAAAAAAAAAAAAATACAAAAACATTTAAAGTTGATGCGTCATAGGTGTAAACAGGATACCATTGCCACTAGCGACATCTACAAAAAGCTTTGCCTGATACACCCCATTATACTAGCACGACGTGTGACCTTGCACCCACCTGATGTGGGATCACCAGTAACGCGCTGGATCCATGAATGATAGCAACTGGAATCAGACACTCATGACTGACATCAGTCCCCAACACTATGGGCATGACGGAATTTATTTTATCACTAGTTCAGAACGGTTTCAGATGTCACGCCTACTCATTACAAAGTGATTTTCGTTTATTACACATACATACATACATATCTTCACGCCAAATCCCTTGCGGGCTAGGCAGAGACAATTAAGCGCCACTTGTCACGATCACAACATACCTCTTTCGCTTCTTCGACATTCATCAACCTCTTCATACATGCCCTCTTGTTTCGATGGCTTTTTAATTCACCTTCAGCTAATGTTTTATTTATTTGATTATGATTGGCAAGTCTTGGTCTGCCAGGGCCTCTTTTACTCACAACTTTCGCATTATATCGTTTATTATTATATAATTATTATTAGTTGTTCCCTAAAGCATTTGCTGTACGCTTGCTGCTTAGTTATGTAGACCTCTACAGCCTACTTACGAAGCTTTATAACAGACGTGCGTTGCGTACACGTCTGCTATAAACTCACCCGCGCACTTCTACAAGTAGAAGCCGGTGTGACCAGGCCTTTATCCGTAATGGAACGTAAAACATTTAATCACACCTAACCTGACCCGCCCTTTAGAGGACATTTTTTATTAGTAAATACTTACTTAGAAAGTGTTTTGTTTATTATGGTTAACCGATCACACCCTTATGACTTTTTTTTCCAATTTTACTAGGCCCTCATAACAAGTGACAAGCACGTCTACCAGGCTCAACATCTTAAAGTAAATTAGGTGGATCATATTTGAAATATAATTCAATTAAAACGAATATCACCTTCAGGCAAACTTATTATTATTTAATTTATTTTTAAATTGATAAGAAAAATAAAAATCTAAAATTATTTATTTAAAAGCTACCTAAATAATAAAATTAAAAATAAACTAAACAAAACCTTAAATTAAATAAACTAAAAGTTAAACCTAATTAATATAAAAACTAAATACTTACAAATATCTTGATTATAATCTACATGTCATCGAATCCAGGAGAAGATGAACCCAATGTTCCGAGGACTCCGGCGACGTTGCCTCGTTGGCTTGTAAAGTTATGTTGTATAAGTTGTTAGCTTTTAAATAAATAATTTTAGATTTTTATTTTATTACCTAGAAAGTTGATAATTGCATTTCTCAATAATTTTATTTGCCACATATCAATAAAGACAATTGATAAGAATAAATCCCTGCTAAATAAATCGTAGTTACTTGAATATAAAATGAGGGCACTGTAACACTAACAAATTTAAAATCATACAAACATGACTGTTTAAATTTGATTCATAATACATAAGAAATCGCTCGAGTTAACTTGTATAAAATTTCACATAACTCGAGACAAATAATAAAAATAAAGAAACGAAAAAATCTAACGCGCGTCGATTATCCAGGCATAGATTTTGTACCTACTAGAACCCGCATCTCGTATTTAATCAGTTTTATTGTTCATATTTATTATTTCATCGATATTATTTAATATTTAGTATCTCTATTTAAATTATTAAGATTGTTATGTAGTTTTATACTCTGCGCTTTAATAATTTATTATAATAAAATAATTTAGTAAAGTTTTTTTCTTATTTTTTTTTTTTAATATACTGGTAACCCTAAATTGTCAAGACCAAATCGAAACAAAATGGAGTATTTGCTGTTGCAAAGCTGATTTGTTATTTATTTTATTGTCTGTTTACGGGAATAGAAAGATAAATTTATGTTTTTAAATTGTGCAACGTAAATCGATAAATGTGTGCTCCAAATGTCTATAGTGTTTCATTTTAAATAAATCAAGAATTTTTAAAACAATAGGTATGTGAAAGTCGTTAAGAGAGAACTCCAAGAAATAAATAAATTAAAAATATTATTTGTGTTTATTTTAGTTACAAGATTTTAGTTACGTATCTATTCCGCTATTTTTACAAATTGACCAATTATTAATTTTTCAAAAATTTATACTTCTATTGATATTTTTCATAGTAACTATCGAAATTAATCAATTATTAAGGATGTAAAGCATTAACAAAAAATTAATCAAATTAGGTATTTTAAAATTTGCCGCCAATTCTAGTTTGGTGGAAACCCGTAGTAGCGCTGCTAAAACTGGAACACTTTTCTTGTATGGAGTTACGCTTCTTCCTGTTCTTTTGTTCCTTGCCGGACACTATCGGAAATTCGTGTCCGTTTAGAAAAAAGCGCCATAGTTTGTGTACGAATAATAAACTTATAAAACATTACGGGAATGTTGAAATATAGAATATGAAATCATAGCTAACGTAACATCATTAAAAATATTGATGAGTGGCTCTTGGGATTGGATTATGATAACAGTGAGGAATTGTTAAAAACTGTATCATAAACTAATAAAACATACACACTAACGCCCATAGGTACACTCATCGAAACTTACACCGATACACAACACACACGCGTTACACACAATATGAAAACGATAATTATTGTATTATTAATATTTTTATTTTATTATACATATTTTATTATTTATTTATTTTTTACATTATGCAATATGCAAAAATAATAATGCTTGGTGATGGGTGGGTTAGATACAAAATAATGCTAGCATAATAAGGTTCAGCTGTAAGTACATATCTTATGATACACAGACTACTTTTTCGGGAGATAAGGTTCAAAACAAATGTCAATTTTTATTTGTAAAACATTTTTTTTTTGTTATTTAAAATAATGTTTTTCTCAAAAAATATTTTTTATTATTATCATTTTTATTATTATTAAGATTTGATAGGTGGTGGATTAAAGTATATTATTTATTATATCTACAAAAGATAAAGTACACTTTAAGGTAATTAGACCTGTATATGTAAATGTTTGTCTAGGAAATGATATTAAGTTTCTAAACAATAACATACCTTTGTTCAATAAATAGGTAAACCGAAACTTTGACATACGTATAACTAATTAGAAATAAGGTATCCACTCGGAACCCATATCCGGAATTTGAACAAGGGAGCACGAAAATCAGACAGGTGAAATTTGAACTCTGTTCTGTTAAGCTGCCGACTAACCAACATTTGATCAGATTTTAAGTAAGTCTTGTATTTTGATTTGAAGTAAAAATTATTATTATTATTATTATTAAAATATTTTATTGCACTTTAACTTAAAAGTATGTACAAAGGCGAACTTAAAGCCATTTCGGCTTTTTCTACCAGCTAACCTTTGGGAGAGTGAGACAGTATAATATGTGGGGTGCAATTTTAACCTTATTTTAAATTTGAATAAATATTTATTAATATATAGTAGATATTGGCATTTGATACCATTGCATATGTATGTAACATACACATAGGTGGTAGGCGGACTGATAGTGGTAATTTGCCAAGCCCACCGTTCGTGCCGGCAAATCCAGTAAAGTGTATCCACACGTTTCAAGATCAGGCTCGAATTTTCGTCATGCCCAGTCAAGCCGGCATAGTGTTAGGGTCTGATGTCAGTTATGAGTGTTACCAACAGATGGGCGCAAGGTCACATGTCGTGCTAATATAAAAAATAAAATATATAATTTAACGTTTACAATATCATAAAAGTAAAAAAAAGTAAAGTATCATCACGACCGTTTCCCTTTCGGGGTGGTCAGAAACCACGCTTATAAATAAGCGGATTCACATTTAGCCAACTTTACTATTGGCCAATCATGATAAGTGGCAAGCTCGTCGAAGTCTCCAGCGTACCAAACTCGAGAAATATCACAAATAAATTAAATATTAATTAAATGTATTATATACTATATATATACTCGTACATTAATTAATATTTTTATGTCCCGACCAGGAATCGAACCCGGTACCTCCGAGTCCACGGACTTAACCGCTAGACCACGAAGGCAGTTACAATATCATAATAGTACTTTAAGTACGGAACGTGATGATACCTTCAAAAAATGCAGGTCCGTATTAATTTGCGCCGTGATGTGGCTTCTCTGAGCGTATTCTACCGGCTATACTATGGTAAGTACTCTGAAGGGCTCTATAACCTTCTTCTCCATTCCGCAACCGAACCACACGCACAGGTCAGAATTCGCGTACGTATAAATTTTGAGACTCATACATCTGTCGCACAATAAAGACGAGGAATGCTCTTCCAGCCTCTGTATTACCACTTTCCTGTAGCCTGGTGTCCTTGTGTGAAAAGGCATCTCGTCAAGCCTGTAAAGTGATGGGGACTGATGTCAGTCATGAGAGCGTCAGATTCCAGTTGCTAACCTTGCGTGCCACTTACCATCAGGTGGACGCAGAGTCTCATGGTGTGCTAGTATAAAAAATAAAATAAATTACTCTACTACTTAAAATAATAAAGTTTTATTTATGTTTATTTTATTTTATACAATTAGGAAAACTTACAGCTAAACAATACTTAAATATAAAGAAAAAAGATAAAGTAAGAAAAGGCTAATGACAAGTTTTCACAGAAATAGATATGGAAACATAGATAAAACCCTGAGGTACCCCTGACGGAATTGACGTCCAATCCGACCTAAATCCAGACAAAACCACCGCTTGTGATCTTTTGGTGACATAGGAACAAAACCATCTATAGAGACTACCATGCACTCCTGCGTTGAGTAGTTTCTGCAAAAGGATGAGATGGTCAATCCTGTCAAACGCCTTGCTGTAGTCAGTGAACACAACATCAACTTGTCCCCCATTCTCCATGCCCTTAGTGATTAGCTCATTAGAGACAACAAGGTTGGAGACTGTCGATCTGCCCTTTAAAAAGCCGTTATATTAGTATGTCTATAGTATGACTTATTTATGTATTAGTATGTAAACTGTATGTAGATATTAGTATGTATAGATTTATATTACAATTATATTTCTGTTTTATTTAAATCTAATTTTTAATTGCACCTACCACCTATCCTGTCTAAATGTCCTAAAGGTTTGGCTGTCAGAGAATGCCTAGCTTTGTACATAGTGCAATAAAGTTTAAAAAAAAAAAAATTAAGGCACTAACATCAGTCAGATTGGCGTAAGTTGGTAAATAAGGCCGCGTCTAAAAATCTTGATAAATATATCTAAAGTGTTATTATTATTTAAACTCTGATCAGAGAGAAAGAGTTACGTAAGTCAACGTTCGCGCGATCGTCGACCTCTCGCTACCTACTTGATTAGGGTCAGTATGAGTGGCGATATGTTTGGGAAAACTTCTTTGCACCGTAACTTGAGATTTTATTACTGAATAATGAAAATAAAAAATACGTAGTTTTTTTTTTATTCCCGATTATTATATGAAAATATTTGCTTTTTAATAAATTCCACGCAGTATAATAAACATAAATATCGCCGTGTTGGAACAAAAACCAACTAAGTTAGCCATTTTTTGCCAAAAATATTATGCACATTGATTTACTTTATAATTTGCGACTTACTTTATTTTTTGGCTAAGACCGTTCATTTAATTGCTTTCAAGACCCACTAACTGCCTCCGTGGTCTAGCGGTTAAGTCTGTGGATTTAGACTTGGAGGTACCGGGTTCGATTTCTGGTCGGGACACAAAAATATTTATTAATGTAAATTTCTTCTTAGTCGCTACACTCTTGGCAGAGTGGTCGTGGTCGTCACTTGAGTGTCAGTGGCACGCTTAACAAGCCGTCGCCACTCGTCTCGAACTGCAGCCTTCCTGGAACACTCATGTAGGGAATGATCCATTGCTGCTTTAACCTGGTCAGTCCATCTCATCGGAGACCTACCACGCATCCTCTTGCCATCGACTTTTACCTGAACTACAAGGCGCTCAATAATGTAAATAAATACATTTAATTATTATTTAATTTATTTGTAATATTTCACGAGTTTGGCACGCTGGAGACATCGACGAGCTTGCCACTTGTCATGATTGGTCCTATAGTAAAGTTGGCTAAATGTTAATCCGCTTATTTATAAACGTGGTTTCTAACCACCCCGGAAGTGAAATGTTCGTGATGATACTAAGACCCACTATCTTTGAAACTAAGCGTCACAGTGCTTAGTCGATTTTATCACTGGAAATAGCTGAAGTTTCTTAAACTTCTGGTGTAAAAAAGTTAATTTACTAAAAAAAATAACCCGGCAATATATATTATGTATGATTACATAAACACAACTACTAGATAGGTACTCGTATTATACTACATTCAATAGTTTACGAATAAATACAATAAAATAAATAAAATTTTATTTATGCATTATGTAGACATGCGCGCCGAGCCTCAATTTTCCGGCGGCGGCCCTTCATGGTCGGCGTGGCCATATATTTTGCAGTCATAAAATTACTTAGTAACATTTATTTATATGCGCAATGAGAACTCCACCTTGTTTTTGGTCGAAAAAAAAAGGTGCCTAGCTAGCCTAACTCATCTCATATACTTGGCCGATTTGGATTGGCTATATAATAAAGAAGATAAAAGTAAAAAATTGTAGTGGAATCAAAAAGTTTATTACTGAAAATGCTATCAACAGTAATAGGAAAGAGAAGGTCAGGTAACCAACTTAAAAAGTATGGTTTTGTTTGCACAATACATAATTGTCATAGATGAAAATAATTTTGTCCACGCGTAGTGGACTTAGTCGCGATCTTTTAGCAGTGACGGTTAGCCCTGCTATAGAAAATACGCGCTCACTTGGCGTGCTAGTGGCAGGAATTGCCAACATAGCCCTTGCGAGTTCGCTTATACGTATACGCCAATACTGTAGAATGTCGTCATCAATAACGTCGCATTAGCAGCTGCCAAGTACTTCCAGCACTCTTGATCGGCTTCAGCAAACGCTCGCTCGATTGGGTTACTTTCGCTCGCGCCCGCGCTTCGGCGCGCCGAGCTGACTCCACGGCGGCGGGGCGGCGCGCATGTCTAGCATTATGCCAGGATGTCGGAATTCATTTTCACATTTAGTTGTAAAATCCAGGATATAATAAAATACATTTTCTACTATTAGAGAAAGTACTACAACGAACGTACAGGGTGGTCAGAAACCAAGCTTTATTTTAAAGAAACTGATTTACATTTCGCTAACTTTACTTTACTTAGCCCATCATGACAAGTGGCAAGCTCGTTAATAATAGATTAGACCGACTTGAATAGCTGTTGTTGCTAAAAAGGCATCGCATTTGATTTCCAAAGAATAAGAGAGAATAAAGAGAGTTCAATTTATTTGTTTAATTTGAGTTTACTACACTTGAAAGCTTGAAGGGAACATCAAAGCAACTTCATGACCAGCGTCATATCATACGTCATATCGCATATATGGAGCGATCCTTGCCCGTGCCCAGTCCTTCAAAGGAGATTGACAAAAAGTCTATGGCAGTTGGGGTGAACGAAAGAAGGGAAATGTATTCATTTTTTTATTTATTTATTTATTTAAACTTAATTGCACAAAGTATAAAGGCGGACCTAATGCTGCTAGACATTCTATGACGGTCAAACAGGGACAACGACAGCAGTAAGTACATAAGGTAGGTGCAATACTAAATAAACTTGAAGAGTTTTAATGCAGATAACATGCTTATAAATAATTACATACTAATACATACATATAACCTACATAAATAAAATATTAACAATACAATATAATATATACACAATACTATACCTACTAATGATAAATGTTGAATTATGTATTATTATAAAAATAAATCATCAATTCATTTGATAGAAAATATAAGATATCGTATCCTATAATTTTTTTTTTCATTAAAGCCCCTAGAACACAGCGTCCCAGACCTCCACTGCTGGAGATGAGCCTTCCAGAACATATATCTGGAGAATTTGGCCTACACTCGCCACGCTGACGCTTGGCGAGGATATGATGTCATTTTTTAATGACAATTTATTAACGATTCCACAAGTTAGTATTAGTGGAACCCGGACTGACAGCTTAACGTGCTCTCCGAGGCAGGGGAACGGTGGTTTTGTAAATCTATGACAAATGTACGTAATAAAAGTTATATATTCTCATTGGTACATGCCGGGGGGTTTGAACCGACCTTTGTAGGATTTAAGGAACGTGTTCTTACAACCGAGCCACCACCGCACCGACTAAAAAACATTAATAGATTCGATGATGGTGACAACTGAAAAATCTTATCAATTATTTTTGTCAGAAATCGATATATCAATTTTAAATTAAATGAAATATCGTTTATTTGCAATAAATACAGTACAGTGGTCACAAAACTTTACTTACATACTAATATCATAATCACAACTACACTAAAACAAAAAACAATATTAATTAACCTGTTTTGCACTCAAGATATTTTTTTACACTATACAATCTGTGGTCCAGTAGCAATTTCCCCAGTTGTAATTTTAATTTAGGGCCCTGCAATAATTTTATTTCGTTAGGAAGCTTATTATATATTATTATACATATATTCAATATATTTTTCATACTTATGTCTTTATAGCAGGGGGGTTGGTATAATAGATTTAAAAACTTGGCTCTTTTTTGTCTGGGTATGACTTTACTACGCTTCCTAAATGGTCTAAGTGTTCTGGGTGAGAATGTACGAAAAGACATACATCTCTAATGTACATACACGGTAGCGATACTATTTTTAGTGTTTTAAAGAGAGGTTTGCAACTCTTACGATAATAAATCTAATTTCACCACACTAGTTGATGACAATAGGCCGTAAAAACGAATGACGTTCTATTAATGTAATATTTAAACTCATTTCTATAAAGCTAAAATTATTTATTTATTTATTTATTTAAAACTTTATTGCACTATGTACAAGGGGCGGGCTTAATGCCGCTAGACATTCTCTGACAGCCAACCTTAGGGACAGATAAAGCATTTAAAGTGAACGGTAGGTGCAAGTAAAAATCCAATATATTTTAACTAAACGATCACATTGTAAGCAATAAACAATATGTTAATTATATACACACATAAACGCATACATACATACACACAATAATACATACCAATACAATACATATACATACACATACATATATACATACAATACAATATATATACATACACATACATAAACATACATATAATACAATATATATACATACACTAAGTAGGTCTCTTGTTAGGAGCCATTTAAGAAATGCAAATAGACCATCTTTTTAAATTGTGCTCGATTTGATGCTTGTCTTATATTTAAGGGCAGGTTGTTCCACAAATTCGCAGCAACAACTGCAAAAGAGTTTGACACAAAGGAAGAATGATGCGAGGGAATGGAAAGAAGAGAGTTATGTAAAGAGCGAAGGGATCTGTCATGAAATGTGAATAGATAGGCAAAGTTGTTCTTGAGGTATTTCGGTGTCGCAGGCTCGTTGAGAATAGAGAAAAGTAAGCAAAGGACTCTGAGATTTCTGCGACATCGAATTGGCAACCACCCTAATTTAGCGCGATACTCAGAGATATGATCATATTTTCGTAAACAATAGATAAACCGGATACATGCGTTAAGTAGCCGGTCCATCTTGTTAAGCGAAACCTCCGAGAGATCGACACTACACACGTCACCATAGTCAAGGAGAGGAAGGAGAAGGCTTTGAGCTAGGGTTATTTTAGTTTATATATTTTAATTAATATGATTGGCTTTCAGACTAAATATGTTTGGTACGCATCCACAGCCCACTATCTGGCATTCTCCTTAATTATCCATCCATGAATTCATAAATAGGAGGAGAACCTTTTTATTACGGAGTGGGAGAAACGAGTGGTCCCTATTGTAGTAAACTGGAATTCTATGAATCGGGCCAACTTTAATAACATTATAGGTTACATACAACTCAGTGGAACGTGCCCTTACAATTCTACAAGTAAACATCCACTGTGTACAGGCCTTAATGCACAGTGAACGATGATCGAAACAACAAATCATCGAACAGCGACCATTGGAATCCCTGCAGCTTCGCCGAGATGTAGCTTCTCTGAGCGTGTTCTACCGGCTATACTATGGTGAGTGCTCTGAAGAGCTCTATAACCTAATTCCTTCCTCCCCATTCCGCAACCGAACCACACGCACAGGTCAGAATATGCACCCACATACCGTAGTCACTATCCCTTCGCGTACCTATAAATTTGGTGACTCATACATCTGTCGCACAATAAAGATGTGGAATGCTCTTCCAGCCTCTGTGTTTCCACTTTCCTATAACCTGGAGTCCTTCAAGCGAAGTGTGAAAAGGCATCTAGTCAAGCCGGCATAGTGTTAGGGACTGATGTCGGATATAAGGGTCTGATTCCAGTTGCTAACATTCATGGACCCTGCGCGCCACTTACCATCAGGTGGGCGCAGGGTCACATGTCGTGCTAGTATAAAAAAAAAAAAAAAAGATAATTATGAAATTGATGTCTGTATAAAGCTGAAAAAAACATTGCTATCTGAAAATGACATCTATTTTTTTTTCTATTTTATATAAAAGTACTATCACGACCGTTTCCCTTTCGGGGTGGTCAGAAACCACGTTTATAAATAAGCGGATTCACATTTAGCCAACTTTACTATAGGCCAATCATGACAAGTGGCAAGCTCGTCGATATCACCAGTGTACCAAACTCGAGAAATATCACAAATAAATTAAATATTAATTAATATATATATATAATGGGTTGGGAATTTCATAAAGATTATTTTTTTCCATTTACTCTATACAAATTACATGAATATGATATGAAATAATAATAAATTACTTTATTAAGATATTACTTTATTATTTAAGATAATATGAAATTACTTAGGAGATATGGCAAAACCAAAATAATGCGCACGTAATTAATTGCCGGGTAAAACAGCTAGTATCTTATAAAATTGGTTAATTTGTAAAGGCCAGAAAATCGAACAGACAGACAGCTTTTTTCATAATAAAATATTTCGCGTCATTTTAAATCAGACGCCCTCTACTAAATTCTCATTAAGCCTAGATATAATTTATAGGCTCAAATGTAATAAGTAGCGTCCTTTATTAACTAAGGTACGTACATTAATGTCATTACACACAAGTACAGATATAACGTAATAAATAAAATATACAGGTTGAATTTTTTAGGTGTGCGTGGATGGTTAAATTCTAAACGGGATCAGCCATTTTTTTTTAGAAAACTCTATTCAACTGCGAATTTTGGATAATAAAAATAGAAAAAAAAAAAAAAAAAACTTTAAATACAAGTTTAAATAGTACATTTTCTGGATCCCCCTTTAAGTTTAGTTCGACCTGTATTGGGGGACTCGCTTAAAGTTAAACATAATAATATTGTACAAGAATATGTTATTTTAATTTGATATGAATAATATGTATATTATGTGTTATAAGGGTTAGCTTATCTATAAGTATATATTTTCCTATCATATTTTTCACAAAGACAATTCCCGAATCAATCGGCGTACTTGTATAACAAAAATCTCAAATCTCGAGATTTATACAACGATGCTACGAGATGTAAAAAATGCAGTGACTAATTGGCTGTATCTTCTTGACTACGATAGTACTGAAAATCTGCTTCTAAGGTACTAAAAATAATAATAATAAGAATAAATTAAAAAAAACCACTCGTTAATGCACACTCACACAAAACACTACCACACTCATACACACACCCACACTAACTCATTTAAACCTTCTCTTTTTATATAATTTGTAATATTAAGTAGGTATTCAAATAAATAATAGTTAGTAAAGCGCCTTGTTTTGCAATATTGTTTGCGACCGGAAGTGCAGGGTGTCCAGAGATCCAGGCGTCCCAGAGACCCTTGTTCAGGCCTCTGATTGAAACTCATTTATAACTGTTTGAAAATAAAGATTATTTGATTGATATATTAAACTTTTTAAACTTTCGCGCATATTCATAATAGTTTTTTATAATTTTAACGGGTCTTTACGCGATTTACCTTAGAGACATATTTCTCCCGACGTTTCAGCCAAGTTGCATTGGCCGTGGTCACGGGTCGACTGAAGCTATGCGGTGTAGTCTCGTACATACTGGGCGGTAGATGTAAACCTACCCACTTATCACTTTTAAAGTTTTTAGAAATCACGACACACGACACTTGATTGATATATTTAGTTAGATGTAATTTATAGTAAAGTACGAGTATAGAAATGTGTCTTAATTAATCTTAAATAGTCTTAATCAATATATAGTATAACGGATAGTTTGAATGTTATAAGGGTTAGCTGGTTTTTTTTTTGTTTTAATAGAAAGAATAGTGGATGAGAAGTAGTATTACGTAATAAAAATGGGCCCCTAAAATCGACTTGTTCGGTCACAAGCCCGAGACACTAAATATTTTCCTCTTAAATAAGAAACATTATGATTTTTGACTTATTTATTTAAAAATAAACTTTAATGCACAAAGTACAAAGGCGGACTTAATGCCCGAAGACATTATCTGACAGCCAAACCTTGGGGACAAATTTGATCAAATGTAGGTGCAATCATAAAGATAATAAGAGAAATAAATAACTATTTAAATTAACAGCAATTTAATATATTCTTACTTACAATATATATGGAATAAATATTATAGTATCGATATACTAAATACTAATACATACATATAATATGTATACTCACATTATAATATGACTTCTGGTAATATTATAATGTGAGTCGGTTGTATGAACGCGTTTCTTAAAATCCTACAAAGGTCGGTTCAATCCCCCCCGGCATGTACCAATGAGATATACAGTTCTTACGTCCATTTGTCATAGATTTACAACACCACCGTTCCCGTGCTTTGGAGAGTACGATAAACCGTCGGTCCCGGTTCCATACAAAAATTGACATAGATCCTCGGCAACTTGTCTGGCTAGCGTGGCGAGTGAAGGCCAAATTCTCCAGACCGCCTCCGTGGTCTAGTGGTAACAAACGTTGCCGTGAACTCGGGAGGTCGTGGGTTCGATTCCCACCGGGGGCAAGTTGTACATTGTATAATTTGTCTCGGTCTGGGTGTTTATATGTATAATATGTATATATTTACAAAAAAAAAGTATAATATGTAGTTTATCAACCTTCTAGTTTCCGTAACACAAGCCTCGTAGCTTACCACGGAAACTAGATGGCGCTGTGTGACCTGTCTGGGAATATTTATTTATTTATTATTATTATTTATTATATATGTTCTGGAAGGCCCATTTCCAACAGTAGAGGTCTAGGACGCTGTGTTCTAGGGGCTGTAATAACAATAATAAATACTCTTAACTTGTCTAAGATATTGTATATAATATTATATATTCTGCCTACGCAATATCACTACTTTCACAATCAAAGCAAATTAGTACAAATGTTGATTTAAGATAAAACAATGACCTTTAAATAATGACCGGGTTTAAGTAAAAAATAGTTTATTAGTCTATTAAGTAAAGAATACATTTATTCAAATAATAATAATAAAAATTAAATAGGGAACTCAAATCTAAAACAAAAGAATAAAAACAAAAATTAATTTCCAACTTTTTAATATTTGCCAATTTTAAATTTGAAAATACACTCAATTTTATTATATTGGTAGTCTAATCGAACAAAACGTATTACTTAATATTATTCTCCTCAAACTAAATAATTATGCTGAAATTGACATGACATCCAAATATATGATCCCACTCAATAACAACTGATTCACGAGCTCTATAGTAAAATAAAATAGTACATTGTATTATGGTATTTTAAATAGGTGGTAGGCGGATGGTGATGATGATGGTGGTAATTTGCCCAGTCTGCCGGGGCGGGAAAGTAACCATCGTTTGTGCCGATAAACCCAGTAAAGTGTATCCACACGTTTCGGGATCAGGCTCGAATTGACGTCATGCGCAGCCGACATAGTGTTACGTATGTCAGTCATGAGTGTCTGATTCCAGTTGGTAACATTCATGGACGTCGCGCGTCACTTACTATCAGGTGGGCATAAGGTCGCATGTTGTACTAGTACCCGTATATGAAAAATAGGTACTGATGTCGGTCGTCTAAAGTTGGCGTCAGTAGCTCCTATTCGTACTTACCATTAACAAGTTATTAGTAAGTACAAAAATATATTTAAAAAAGTATAATTTAAAACAACTATTTTAATACTATCTTAATGTTTCATTACAGCCCCTAGAACACAGCGTTCTAGACCTCCATTGCTGGAGATGGGCCTTCCAGAACATATATCTGGAGAATTTGGCCTACACTCTGCCTGGCCAGACGGATTGGCGAGGATATGATGTCAATTTTTATTGACAATTTATTAACGATTCCACAAGCTGGTATTAGTGAAACCGGGACCGACGGTTTAACATGCTCTCCGAGGCACGGGGACGGTGGTGTTGTTAATCTACGACAAATGTACGTTAGAAAAGTGTATTTCTCATTGGTACATGCCGGTTGGGTTTGAACCAACCTTTGTAGGATTTAAGGAACGCGTTCTTAAAACCGAGCCACCACCGCGCCTAAATTACTACTATTAATAGGTACTATTATTTTGATTCAATGGGGTGTGTCAGGCAAAGCTTTTTGTAGATGTCGCTAGCGGCAATGGTACCTTATTTTACACCTATATCGCATCATTTTTTTAAAAGTTTTTGTAGTTTTATATTTTATAACAAAATAATGTATTTTAAATTAACGGTACCTACCTTAAAATACGAATTAAGAAAGCGCACACCGTCTTTAAAAAGAAAAAAGGTTTTGTTAATTGAATGGAAATTTTGAGATCACCATATCTTTTCCATTTCGCTTAGAAATCTCGAATTGTACACTTCAAAGCTTCGGCATAATATCCAGATAATAATAAATTTCGTAATAAAATAACAAGTTTTCTATGCAACTGACAGTTATGTTAGGTACCATCTATCATGCGCCATCTATCGTGATAAAAAGTTAGTGATACACCCCATTCTCTGTGCATGTTAATACTCAAGTATCGAGAGGATCGTATTCCATTGAATCGATCTACATATCGGATAGGATCGAACATCCCTAGCTCTACGCCTTTCCTAGACCATATACTTGTACATAAGTCTATTACCAGTGTAGATTATTGCGTCTTATGGTTCGATAAGCGTTACGTTGTGTCAACTCTATCGAACCATTCCGAATTCGTTCCGGAGAAATAGGTTACCCGTTCGTTTTTGCATCAATTATTCGGTTCATTAATTAATTTGCTACTAGTATTTCTGCTATTTTGTATTTGCTCAGGTCGCTAACTACCTAATGTGTTTAACCGTAGTTGTTTTCCATGTTGCCATTTTATCTAATTCCCTTTTTATATAGTTCTCTTCTTAGTCGCTACACTCTTGGCAGAGTGGTCGTGGTCGTCACTTGAGTGTCAGTGGCACGCTTAACAAGCCGTCGCCACTCGTCTCGAACTACAGCCTTCCTGGAGCACTCATGTAGGGGGTGATCCATTGCGCTTTAACCTGGTCAGTCCATCTCATCGGAGACCTACCACGCATCCTCTTGCCATCGACTTTTCCCTGAACTACAAGGCGTTCAATTGATGTATCTCCACGCCGCGACACGTGTCCAAAGAAATTGAGAATGCGTGATTGTACGATTAAGGAAAGGCGCTGTCCTATCTCTAGTTCCTCCAGGATGGATTTGTTGGTCCGAAACTCCGTCCACGATATGCCCAACATTCTTCGCCAACACCACATTTCTAGAGCATTAATCCGTTTTATTTCGGTTTCGCGCAGGGTCCACGTCTCTGCAGCATACAGGAAAATAGGGAACACAAGAGCTCTGACCAGCCGGATTTTAGTAGCTTGCGTAATGTTTCGGTTCCTCCATATTTTCTTTAGGAGAAGCTTAAGACCTCGACACTGCCATACGACGCTTAATTTCCTCCTCGCATCCACCGCTATTTGATATTAATGCTCCCAGATAAATGTATGATTGGACAACATCGCATTTTGCTACCTGTTTAATTTCTGGCCAGTTATCGTTGGCACGGTCTACAATCATTACCCTAGTCTTGCTGCGGTTAATTTTAAGACCGAACTTAAGACTGACGGTCTCCACTTTTTGCAACAGCTCTTCCATGTGACCAATACTTGTTGCAAATAATGTAGTGTCGTCCGCATATCGCAAATTTGAGATATTTAGGCCACCAATTGTTACTCCATCAGTCCAGTTTTCAAGGGCAATTCTCATTATAAGTTCTGTGTAGATGTTGAACAGAAGCGGGGAAATAATGCATCCTTGTCGAACTCCAGCATTAGGGTGGAAGTAGCTAGATAATATAATAAATAATTTTATATAGTACGACATGTGAAATTACGCCCATCAAAACAAAGGTAAGCGCGGTACGCGAGGCTCGAGAATGAGAGCAACTGACGTCAGCCCTACATTAATCCCTAATATTAACCCGGCCTATCTATTTAAATGCTTTTTCACACTTCGCTAGAAGGACTCCAGGTTATAGAAATGCGTAAACACATTGGCTGGGAAAGCTTCGCCGAGATGTGGGTGTTCTACAGTCTATACTATAATGTGTGATCTAAAAATCTCTATAACCTAATCCCTTCATCCCCATTTCGCAACCAAAACACACAAACAGGCACCACATATCGTAGTCACCATCCCTACGCGTACGTAGAAATTTGGAGACTCATACACTTGTGAAGCAAAGTGTGAAAAAGCATCGTAGGCGGAATAGTGTTAGGAACTAACATGCAAGGTCAATGTCGTGTATTATTGTATATATTAAATTATAGTTCTTAATAATTACTTGCGAGATATAGACCCCACCGCCTGAACTTATCAACTTAACATAAAACGAGAAACCTCTTTATAGCTCTGTGTTGACTGTATGGTGACATAAGTTCAGGCGCCTGAACAATCTGTGTATACATATTTGTTGATTTTGTCAAAAAACTCTTAAGCAATTTTAACCACTTCTAAACTATGGCTAACCAAACAAAAAAATAATTATCAAAAACATCAAAAAAACATACAGTCGAATTGATTTCCTGTTTTGAAGTCGGTCAAAATAAACATCCTATAGGTATTTCTATTGATTCCTCGCGATTTCATAGTAGACACCAAGAACACCGATGGATACCTACAGCCTGTCCCGGCGTCATTAACACGCAATGTAACCATTACAAGGTGTTTGGGCCATTATACAAGATTTCCTGGCACCTCTAACTATTCTTGTTGTTGACTTATATCTACTCTATTCAAGATATACACTTGCTATTAATCATTCTGTGATAATCTTCTCATAGTACAATACAATAGTAATATTAAAATACTTTAGTTAAAAGCTCTGAGGTCTAGCTGTTAAGTTCGTGAATTTAGACTCGGAGGTACCGGATTCGATTCCTAGTCTGGGATTTATTCGTGTTATTTCTCGACTTTGGTACGCTAGAGACATCTACGAGCTTGCCACTTGTAGGCCTATAGTTAGTGATGCCCAAACCAAGACCAGATGGTCTTGGCTTGGTCTTGCCCAAATCGTGGTCGACATAAAGGCAAAAATAGCATCGCGAACGCTGAATACTATAATTTTTGATCTTATATAATTTTTTATTCATTCATTACAGCCCCTAGAACACAGGGTCCTAGACCTCCACTGCTGAAGATGGGCTTTCCAGAACTGGAGAATTCGGCCTACACTCGCCACGCTGGCCAGACTTGGCGAGGATATTATGTCAATTTTTTATGTCAATTTATTAACGATTCCACAAGTTGGCATTAGTGGGACCGGAACCGACGGCTTAACGTGCTCTCCGAAGCACGGGAACGGTGGTGTTGTAAATCTATGACAAATGTACGTAAGATAAGTGTATTTCACATTGGTACATGCCGGGTGGGTTTTAACCGACCTTTGTAGTATTTAACCCTTTCAGGACCATAAGAGTATGGAAACTTATTTATTTATGTTATGTAAAATGAGTCATGGGGTTCAAATAAATAAATTTTATAACTAAAACACGAATAAATGCAATGAGGTTGAAATGGGTGTTGGGGACATATGTGTCCTTATGGTCGTTACAAGTGACTTTTTTGTTTAAGATCTTTACATATACTGTTTATTAGGTTGGTTTTGTAAAAAATAAGCATTTTGTTAAAAACTTTTATAAGAAAAAAACATATTATAGCGCCAAATGAATTATGAACTTCCTATGACTATAGATAAAAATGGCGCTATGGATGTAGTTTTGCAAGCTTAAAAATAACAAAAGGTTTATTCCGAGACTAGAAATTAATTACTTCACATACAAAATAATAATAATAATAAATATTTCCAGACAGGTCACACAGCGCCATCTAGTTTCCGTGGTAAGCTACGAGGCTTGTGTTACGGAAACTAGATGGTTGATAAACTACGTATTATACTTTTTTTTTTGTAAATATATACATATTATACATATAAACACCCAGACCGAGACAAATTATACAATGTACAACTTGCCCCCGGTGGAAATCGAACCCACGACCTCCCGAGTTCACGGCAACGTTTGTTACCACTAGACCACGGAGGCGTCTGGTAATAATTATTAAATAATTTGTTTTATTTTTGGCTTGGGACGACCGTGTCCTTGCTGTCGTTAAAGGGTTAAAGTACGCGTTCTTACATCCGAGCCACCACTGTGCATACTTACATTAATCCATGTTAAGTTTAGAAATTATATTATTTTGCTTTTTAAGAAAGTAAGAAGTTAGTAGATGCCTAAATATGTTCAACGAAGGTGACAGTCTGATTGACAATGGAAGTTTATTCCATTGGCGAGCTGCAGAAACAGTGAGGAATCTGAATATTTTATTTTATTTATTTATTTAAAAACCTAATTGCACTATGTACAAAGGCGGACTTAATGCCGCTAGGCATTCTCTGACAGCCAAACCTTTAGGACTTTAGGTCAGTTTTTATGGTAAGTAGGTGCAATAATATATATATAAAATAACAATTTATAAAACAAATACATAAAAATAATACTTACTATTACATATACAAATACGTAAATAGGTTATATTATATATATATATATATATTATATATAATACATACAAAATAAAACTACTCATGTGATGAAGGAAGCGAGACAAAAGTAGACGCCGTCGCGTCGTCGCTCGTTGTGAAAGTGTGAATAAAGAGAGTGGCAATACAGTCTGCTAGAAGAGTGGAGAGGAATCGCAAGTTGATTGTTGTGCGAAGAAGGAAATAACGGGCGCGGGAGTCACGAAGGTATCCAATGTCGATACTGCCGGTCCTGGTCAATAAACATAAGTTTAATCCCGACTTTCCGTTTCATAAACTTCTTATGAAAGTTACCAACTTTGGTCTAAGAATCGATCAGAACAATTGTTCTGTGCGGCCACAAAGCACCTCTAAAAGTTAGCTCTTTAGGTTAATTAATCGAACTAGGAATAAGAAGTTTGCTTACAAGAACTCAACTATAATTGAACTTCGTAACACGAAAACTGTGTTTGATGTGAGAAAGAAATACTAATTATGAAAATACTAGCTGCCTCCGTGATACAGCAGTTATGCCCGTGGATAGAGCCGACTTTGTTTTATACATAGATATATAAATATATGGTTTTATATATTAAGTAATACACGAGCTACGCCGGGTCAAACAGCTAGTCAAATATAAAATTACGTATTTCGGCATCATAATTTTCTATTAATACGAATAGCTAATTAATAAATTAGGTATTAGATACTGAATAGTATAATTGTAGGCTTATTATTTCGATGCTAGATAATTATTTTGTATAAAGTTTCCCCGAAATAGAAATCTGTACAATAAATTTTAGCGTTGTGGAAGTTTCAGGACAAAGGGCTATAAAAAGGTAAACATCTTTAATACTCACAAATACGAGTATGTAGATATACTCGTAGTATGGTAATTAGTTTTGTTCATTTTTCGTGACACGCAATACTTACAGCATGAAATTTGACCGTTGACGTAATTAATTCATACTTTCCTAGCACATATTATATATTAAAGTGTGTACATGTCATGATGATGCAATCTGACCATATTGTGGGCATACAATATGCTTATGTCAATAGATATTTATTTTCAATATTTATTTGTATATAGTTTATATTTAATATTGTTCTTGTCAATTTATTGGAATACAAACTGCCTCCGTGATCTAGCGGTTAAGTCCGTGGATTTAGACTCTGAGGTACCGGGTTCGATTCCTGGTCGGGACACACAAAAATATTTATTAATGTAAATAAATAAATTTAATTAATATTTAATTTATTTGTGATATTTCTCGAGTTTGGTACGCTGGAGACATCGACGAGCTTGCCACTTGTCATGATTGGCATATAGTAAAGTTGGCTAAATGTGAATCCGCTTATTTATAAGCGTGGTTTCTGACCACCCCGAAAGGGAAACGGTCGTGATGATGATGATACAATGTTAATGTCAAAATTATGAGGGATCAGCTGAAAATCAGCGCTGTGACCTAGTGTTGCAGCTTATTGCCGAGCTGATTCCCTATTTGTCACCACACTATCTTGTTTGTTGTATTATCATTATTATTTTTTACTGCTTGTGTTTTTTTTTTGTGACAAATGAACTTTTTTCTTTCTTTCTTAAAGTATCAGTTCCGTGATGGTCAGAAACCACGCTCATAAATAGGCGGATTCACATTTAGCCAACTTTACTATAGGCCAATCATGACAAGTGGCAAGCTCGGAGATTCGATCCTTAAAATAGGCGATCCTGGTACTTATTTATTTATAAACTTTTGGGAAGACCATCAACACATAAATAGACATTACACAACATATACTAAATTTAGGAGGTCAATTATAGGTCTCCACGGATAGTAATAGTATCACGAAAATAAAAGAAAATAACAAATACACAAAAATAATAGAAAGAAATTAGTAACCTGGATTTAACAGATATAAAAAATAATAAAACAATGAAAACTTATTACAATAAATAATCTTAAATAAAATTTATATTCATTTATGGTGGTTTGTCGAAGAAATCCGCACTCAACAATCCCCTGAACCGGAATCGAATAATGTAAAATTCGATTTTATATTTATGACTAATACCATTATAGGCCTCCGTGGTCTAGCGGTTAAGTCCGTCAGATTTAGACTCGGGTTTGATTCCTGGTCGGGACACAAAAATATTTATTAATGTAAATAAATACATTTAATTAATATTTAATTTATTTGTGATATGTCCCGAGTTTGGTACGCTGGAGACATCGACGAGCTTGCTATTTGTCATGATTGGACTGTAGTAAAGTTGGCTAAATGTGAATCTGCTTATTTATAAGCGTGGTTTCTGACCACCCCGACGAAGTTTGGTAAATATTACTAATTAATTAAATATTAATTTTATTTATTTATTTAAATTTTATTAATTATTATGTCCCGATCAGTAATCGAACCCGGTACCTCCAAGTCTAAATCCACGGACATAACCTCTAGACCACTGAGGTAGTTACTACTATAGTTCTAATTTTTAAATAAATAATAATTATTATTATTATAACTTATATTTTAATTTAATTAAATAATTACTTACAATAATTGTACGCGTAAGAATTTACCACGTCACTGCATTTAAATAGTTACATGACTATTCAAATTAATAATACTGTTCACTTATTACACTAAAATATTAACTATTATTTTATATTATAAAATATTTGTATTATTAACCTTTAAGAGTATTTCTATTAATCCACCTTAAAACACAAAACTAAAATAGATTTTTTACAAATAAAATTGAAATTTGAAATCACTTAAATTATTATTTTTGTGCAACATTATAAATAATTAAATTTACACATATCACTGTTTATTTTATAAATTTTATGGTTTACGTTTACGCGGGATTTTCAGATGGGGATACGCACGTCCTCTCTCAACGTTTGCCCTCACCGTACTGAAGGCTGCAACCGGCAAAGCTCACAACCTCACTTTGCCCGCCCGCCCAAGTAAAAATAATACTGTTTTAAATATACAATTCAATTATTACAGACCTCCACTGCTGGAGATGGGCCTTCCAGAACATACATCTGGAGAATTTTGCCTACATATAAAAAAAACAAAAAAAAAAAACAAAAATATTTTATTTCTTTAAATACAAGTTTATATAGTACATTTTCTGGATCCCCCTTTAAGTTTAGTTAGACCTGTATTGGGGGAACATATGCCTTATGCAATATAATATATACAATATATGCCTTGGATATGATGTCAATTTTTAATGACAGTTTATTAACCATTCCACAAGTTGGTATTAGTAAACCGGGACCGACGGCTTAACGTGCTCTCCGAGGCACGGGAACAATGGTGTTGTAAATCTATGACAAATGTACGTAAAAACTGTATTTCTCATTGTAACATGCCGGGTGCGTTTGAACCGACCTTTGTAGGATTTAAGGAACGCGTTCTTACAACCGAGCCACTACCGCGCCTAAATTGAATAGAAGTGGAGGTTGGTTTGAACACCGGCATGTACCAATGAGCCGTCGGTCCAGGTTTCAAAAAAGTAAAGTATCATCACGACCGTATCCCTTCCGGGGTGGTCAGAAACTACGCTTTTTTTAAGAAGCGTATAGTGTTAGGGACTGATGTCAGTCCTGAGTGTCTGATTTCAGATGCTAATGGACCTTGCACGCCACTTACCATTAGGTGGACGGAAAGACACATGTCGTGCTAGAATAAAAAAAAAATAAAAAAAAACATGTGCTTGAGGGCTGTGATGATGATGATGATGATGACCCTATTTTTTAAAGCATTATTTATATTTAGCCAACTTTACTTTTCACTTTGCTATAACCTGAAGTCCTTCAGGTTCTCATGGGGTGGCGTGTCCAGTGGTCGTCCCTTAAAAGGTCATTGCAATGGTGGCACGTGTGTCGCGTCTGTTTGAGCGGGGGGATGGATGGCACATGCGTTACGTCCATGATCGGGTGCTGCTGTGGTGGGACCTCTGCCAAATAAGGTTATTTTTTTTGTTCTTATTTAGGGTTGCTCACAGGCAAGTAATCTTAATTCCTACTTACACTATTCCAGATGTTGGGTAGGGAGAGAAGTAGAATGGTGAATGGTGAGCGTATTATCGCGCAATAAAAAAGAAAAAAAGAGGCCTCCTTTTCTTAAACCAGCCTATTGTCGGTCGCAAGCCCGAGACACCATTCTTCTCATCTCTTACCCATACACGATGGACCCGGCACCCGCACGGTGAATCCATGGAATGCTTAGAAATTTGTCTTCTTCATGTAATTCTGTATTTGTTTTATTTTATATACTTGTAACGGAATTTTCCTCGCTAAATCCTTTCTTAGTCAGATTAAACATTAACAGGTCACTGGAATCTAATAAGACAATTGACATAGTGGTAGACACAGATGTCATCATTTGTGGGGGAGATTTCCAACTCCCTCAAACGTGATAGATGAGTGGACTGTATATGGTATGAGGGGTTTGATGACAAGCCAGCTCCGTGAAGTCCAAAGTAAGGGGCAGAAGCACTTACCTCTTCCAGCAGCAGCTGACAACGTCTCAGTGGAGTCGACCCCAGGGTTCCAGAAGAAGACCAGCTCTTCTGATGCTAAAACTCTTTTCACACAAAACTATATCACTCCTCTCCCTCCTTAGTCGGTACCCCACTGATGGGGATCGTGACTCCGTCGCAGACACAGCTCATCCACCAGCCGTCTCCAACGGTTTCGGTCCTCGGCGTAGTGGATGGCCTGGTGTACAGGGATGTTCAGGTGGTCAGTCACCTGACTGGACCATCGCTTGGGGCTTCTTCCTCTTGTTCTTCTACCGTCTTCGTTCTACCTTGCCCGTGATTAGAAGTTTTTCTAGATTATCGTCTTCTCTTCTTGCAATGTGGCCAAAGTATTGCAGAATTCGGGCAAAGCAGACGGTAGAGAGTCTTTGCTCCTTGGTCAGCTTAAGCTCTTCGAGCACAGAAATGTTAGTACGTCGTGCAGTCCAAGGGATTCTGAGCAAACGACGCCAGCACCATATCTCAAACGCATCAATCCTCGCTCTAGCCGCGGCTTTAAGGTCCATGTCTCCGAACCGTACAGAAAAATGAAGAAGACAAGTGTTCTCACGATGTGAATTTTTGTCTTTCTGGATATGTTGCTGTCACCCCATATTCTGTTAAGTTGGGTCATCGCAGTTTTGGACATTCCAATTCGTCGACGAATTTCACCTTCGCAGCCTCCCTTATTACTAACAGTGGAGCCGAGGTATAGGAAATTGTCCACGGTTTCATAGGCATCAAGGTCTGTTGTGAGCGTAAATTTGTGAGATTTGTCGACCACCATCGGCTTTGTTTTGCGTCTGTTAATGAATCGGCCAAACTTTTCACTGACGACCTCCAACCGATTAAGAAGCTTCACCATTTCAAACTATATTACATAAAACTAATAATCCAAGTAACAGTTTCGACCGATAAATACTCTCGCGTGGCTATATAGCAGACACTGCTGCAGCACTCAAAGTTGAGCACACGCGGTGTGACGTCACCGCCGACCGAGGCTAAGGTACGACTCCTCCCACCGATGGGTCACAGAACTGGCTTTAACATCATTAGTGGCCAGTGTAATTGTACCTATTCTTAGCGTAAGTGCGGTGATACATGTTGTACAAAAAATAAACGAAATTGTCTATCCAGTCTCCACCCTAACTAGGAATGGAACCCGGTACCTCCGCTTTAAGCTCTTGCTCAAACGCTAGACGATAGAGGCAGGAGAAATGTAACAATAGAAAATAGAATAAAAGGTAAATCGTGACATTTGCCGTGCTATCAAAAGGAGGTGCATTCCACCTCCTGCAAGACGAGGAATTTTGCCAACCGTGAAAATGCATTTCTCGACATTTTACAATAATAGATGCTATACAATATTATGAAATGCTAGATATTTAGCTGGTCTAACTGCCTCCATGGTCTAGCGGTTAAGTCTGTGGATTTAGACCCGGAGGTACCGGGTTCGATTCCTGGTCAGGACACAATAATATTTATTAAATTAAATAAATAAATTTAGTTAATATTTAATTTATTTGTGATATATCTCGAGTTTGGTACGCTAGAGACATCGACGAGCTTGCCACTTGTCTATGACTGGCCTTTAGTAAAGTTGATTAAATGTGAATCCGCTTCTTTATAAGCGTGGTTTTTGACTACCCCGGAAGGGATACGGTCGTGATGATACTTTACTTTCTTTAGCTGGACACAATAATTTATTTGTGATATTTCTTACTAATTTTGTATGCTAAGTCGGTAGCTTTGGTTCTCTGATAAATATCAACGTTTCGAATTCTATCCATCAGAGAAATCTCAAGCATAATCCATAGCTCGTGGACCAGACTCACTGTCAGTCCTCCAGAGACTGCACGTCTTTGTTCCGTACGGAGGACGCACTGGTATGGGCGACGAGAAGATGCGCAGAAGTTTCCGGAATGCCGCCCATCCTAGCTGCGACTGTCGGCTTCTTTGCTGAAGTTTGCAGCGCCTGGCTGAACAGTCTAACGTTGACATATTCCTGCACATATTTCAGAGTGGTATGTCCCACGCAGATTGGCCTCGCTTGACATGATTATTAAACATGACCTTAGTCTTGTCCAGGTTCATTTCAAGACCAACCTGCTAGGTAGCCACGTTTAGGCCGTCCAATACTCTGATAAGATCCTTGAGCGAGCTGGCCATGATGACATATTTGCGAATCTGAAGTGAAGTGCAAGCTGAAGTGGCAATGAGCCGGACACATCCGTCGCAGAACAGAAGGAGAGAAACGTCGCAGTGGGCCAAACAGGTTCTAGAGTAGAGACCACGTACAGGACGACACATAGTGGAACAACCCCCACCAGATGGACGGATGAAGAAGGTAAATACTAAATACGGTAATCAAAGAAAGAAAGAAAGAAATTTCTGATTCTAGTTGCTAGCATTCCTGGACCTCGCGAGCGGTTTGCCATGAGGTGGGCAAGATGTCATAAATATGTCGTGCTAGCATATAAATTATAAGTCATCATCTCAGACCATAGAATACAAAGTCTCAGACCTGTTGGATTTGGTGATTGATTGGTATTTCTGAAATATGTTTCTGGAGATGTATATTCTTTGTCTTTTTTGTGGTAATTTGCCCAGTCAGCTGGGGCGGGGTAGTATCCACCGTTCGTGCCGATAAACCCAGTAAAGTTTATTCATACGTTTCGGGATCATGCTCGAATTGCCGTCATGCCTAGTCAAGCCGACTTGTTGGGGACTGATGTCAGTCATGAGTGTCTGATTCCAGTTGCTATCATTCTAAAACCTTGCCTTGTGCGGAAGGTCACAGGTCGTGCTAGTGTATAAATAAAGAAATTAACTCTCTAAATTATCTCTATTCGACAAGCTCCTAACAGAGCTTTATTTAAAAGGAGAGTTTACGCTCACTTTATTAAGTCCTTGTAGATTTCTTTCACTGTCACTGTCAAACCTGGAGACCCTGGTGGGTAGTTGGTCTTGTGGTGTTATGTATAATAAATATGATTATCTTAAAGCCAGTAGTTATTTTTATGTATAGTATTTATAATATATGTTTATGTATTAATGTTATGTATATATGTATATAGTATTTAAGTATATGTATGTTTATATAGGAATTGCTTAGTTTTATGGTATTTATTGGAATAAAAATAATATCTAAATATCATTTTCACTATGCTCGATCTATGAAGAAATCTCATTTTTTTTTTTTATATTTCAGACAGGTCACACAGCGCCATCTAATTTCCGTGGTAAGCGGTAAGCTTGTGTTACGGAAACTAGATGGTTGATAAACTACATATTATACTTTTTTTTTTTGTAAATATATACATATTATACATATAAACACCCAGACCGAGACAAATTATACAATGTACAACTTGCCCCCGGTGGGAATCGAACCCACGACCTCCCGAGTTCACGGCAACGTTTGTTACCACTAGACCACGGAGGCGCCAAATAAATTTGTCTCAACGGTCAACGGTCAGAGAATGCTTTACGGCATTATGTTCGCCGATTGTAAATTACAATAAATATTTTAAATAAATTAGGCCAAGCCACCTTCGATTTTGCAGACTTCACTAAGCCTGTATTAGAATACTAGTGGTTAGATATCTAAATGCAAAACATACGGATACTTTAGCAACTAACGTCCGAGTTGTACAGTTAAACAATTTAACTTTTCGCATTCGACTACAGGTCAGCGTGGCTTAATGAACAAACTTGCCAAGAATCCTGCACAAGTACCAATTCGAGGCAGCCGGCTTGCACGGCCTCCGTGAACCCATTTACCTACACTCCGTTCATAATGAACTTATAAATAGTGTAAATATATATGAGTATTTATAGTTTACGCGGTGGTAGCTCGGTTGTAAGAACGCTTTCCTTAAAATAAATAAGGTACGAATTTTTTGTATGTTTTTAAAATAGAGTCCATTCCCATCAATACATCGCTGCATCCGGTGAAACCACTGCGAAAAGCACTTTGCCTACTCGTCTTTGACGGCCTTTTGAAACGCAGCCACTGCGTCCATTAAACGTTTTCCTCGAAGTTTTTCTTTTAATATCGGGAATTTAAAAAAAAAAGCAATATTCGGCGCTATACGGCGGGTGACCCAGAAATTCCACGTCTGACGTCGCCAAATTTTCGATCGTTCGCCCGGCGGTGTGCGACGTCGTTGTTGTCGTGGTGAAGGAGGATTCTACTGCGAGGTCGTTTCTCTTGAACTTTTTCAAAGACAAATGGCAAACAATTGTTAGTGTACCACTCGGCAGTAACTGTTTTATGATCCTCTAAAACAATTGTCACGTAATGACCTGTCTTTCCGAAGAACGAGGCAACCATAAATTAAAGGGTACTTATGTTAAA
The DNA here is from genome assembly GCA_910589645.1 of Tinea semifulvella. NCBI lineage: Eukaryota > Metazoa > Arthropoda > Insecta > Lepidoptera > Tineidae > Tinea > Tinea semifulvella. Next base: position 9,924,040 of record OU342592.1, on the reverse strand, counting down.
GAATTTATATAATGTCAAAACTCAAGTACAAGGTCAATATTTCATACGAACCCCGGCAATTACTAATAAGAAATTATTACGTACATTTGTCATAGATTTACAGCACCAACGTTCCCGTGCTTTGGAGAGCACGTTAAGCCGAGGGTTCCGGTACCACTAATACCAAGTTGTGGAGTCCTTAATATCGTGATGACAAGCAACTCGCGAGGTCCAGGAATGTTAGCAACTAGAATCAGGCAGTAAAAGATGACGACTGACATCAATTCCTAGTAAAATACCGGCTTGACAATATGCATTTTCACACTACACTCGAAGGACTTCAGGGTATAGAAAGTGGAAACATAGCAGAGTATATTAGATATAGCAATAGGTTCACATTTAGCCAACTGTACTATAGGCTCATCATAACAAGTGCTAAAGAGTAAGCTCGTCGATCTTTTATTAACCTCTTACGTCTTTGATACATTGTTTACATTTAAAAATGTTGTAACTGGGTTTGACTATATGAATTTTATAAGCCAGTTTAGAAGGCCTGTGAATTCGTTTTTTGATACGAGCAGTGATTCTCAAACGTGTGTTGTCGATTTTTATTTTGTCGATAGATAATAGATCAGATCAGAGAACCAAAGTTACCGACACAGCTTTTAAAATTAGCAAGCTGAAGTGGCAATTGGCTGGACACATATGTCGCAGAACCGATGAACTATGGAGTATACGGGTTCTGGAGTCGAGACTACATACTGAAATTAAACTTTTTAAACTTTCGCGCACATTTATAATAGTTTTTTATAATTATAACTGGTCTTTACGCTATTTACTTTGGTCACGGGTCGACGACCAATGCAACTTGGCTGAAACATCGGGAGAAATATGTCTCTAAAGTAAATCACGTAAAGACGCGTTAAAATTATAAAACCTATTACGTACTGGAAGACGCAAAGTGGGACGACCCCCTCGCCAGATGGACCTAAGATGACCTAAGGAAGGTCGCTGGTGGGGGATGGATGAGGGTGGCAGAAGATCGTGTTCGGTGGCAAGCCTATATCCAGTAGTAGAAAGAAAAACCAACCTGTAGATTACAAAACAACTGACTGGGCTTTCTAAAATATAATTGCATGCAGTTTGCCGATTCAATCGAAGCTAACGATATTTAAAGCCTACTCGTATATCCGCATTCGACTCACGAAGCCCCGCTGGCCTGGTACGCTCTCACCTAAGCTACGCTGAGGACACGTTTACAAGCGCAACTAAATCTGACGTTTCATACCATTGTCGGCGCTACGCGTTACGTGAACTACGATGTCATACAGGGATATGCGGATGGAAACACTGGACAAATTTGTACGTCGTCTGGCGGTTGGCATGATCGCGCGAGCAGAAGCGACAGACGTTCCACTTGTGAGAAACCTGCAGCCCTATTCTGTTCCTTAGTCGCAAACGTTATTAGTGGATTTCGTTATTTACGCTCTACCTTGACAGCGACCGTGCAAATATCAAATTTAATAGCATGATATATAATAATAATATAGTTAACGGATTCCATTATATAACGTTTGCGCTTAAGTAACAGAATAGGGCTGCTGGACCCTCTGCACGCCAACCGGCGGGCGCCAGACATTGTTACGCTCGACACCTGCTACCAATCACGGCCCCGCGGTCAGCCTCGTATACTTCAACATTTAATGTAATCCCGTAATTACGGAAAGCGAATGCAACCTCTGTAAGAAGGCTTGACACAGATTCCCCATTAACCCTGCGGGGGATGTTGGAAGACCAGATAGTAGTAATATCTATCGACTTTTGTATCGGTATTTAAACGTCACTAGTCAGAACTCAGAAGTTTGGGTAACACTGTACAATGGTATGCGATTCTAACATTCTGTGTTCATCGTGCCCTGATTGTGTTCACAGTGGCCGACAATTAGCCCGCCCTTCATGACGTTAGTCAAATTAAACTAGACTTTAACCTTTTAGTACTGACGTGTCATCTTCGTAAAAAAAGGCTTGACCAGTGGCCTGTTAGACTACCAGATATATTCATGAAAATTACGTGATTAGTATTTTTCTGTGGGATTCTCATCCTAAACTGCGCAAATACCCCAATCTCGGTACGGGTTACGATTTTGCACCGTTTGGGGTCTATGGGATAATGGGAACCCCTAGCCAAGCGCCTGGCCAAGGAGTTATCCAAACGGCTGACGGAGAAACCTGGAGACAGTTAGGTTGACAATTACTTCTGCCAACGTACTATCCTCGCTAGACAGAGGGGAAAATGCCAGTCTTCTTGAGACAATTTTATTTATTTATTTGTTTATTTATTTATTTATTGAGAATCCAACAGCGTTTCAACTTTAATAAATTAGGTACTTACAAATTAACAATTTTAGGCCACTAACAGGATTCCACATATAATATTAAAAACTGTGATAAGTGATACAAAATAAAAGAAGTAAAAATTCAAAAGTTAAAAAAAAACATATATAAGAATTTAAAATGTAAAATTGATTGTATAAAATTTTAAAAAATAAAAACTAAATCCTAAATTTCAGTTGAACAGTTATAATAATAATAATAATAATTCATTTATTTCGGACTTGATCCATATATGTTAGTAACAATTTAACTTATCAAAAATTAAAACAATGCAAATATAATAATTATTGTCTATTGTGTGTGACATTAAGTCACAGCCCCATAACATTGGGTAACGCAAACGCTGTACAGATTTACACGTTCCCAGTTACAACTCCAATCCAGCGCTTAACAAAAGCGCTGTCAAAACGCGACGATATCATCTTCAGAATGCCGTTGTCACTACCTCTTACTCTATGCAGTATCGACGCTGCCTTTTTGCGGATGATGGCCGGAAATCCATCCACACGAGCCTCCGCAAAAATGCCCGAAGCACTGCTGCGTCGAGGCAGAAGAATAATAATGAAGAAGAAGACAAATTTCTAAGCATTCCATGGATTCACCGTGCGGGTGCCGGGTCCATCGTGTGTGGGTAAGAGATGAGAAGAATGGTGTCTCGGGCTTGCGACCGACAATAGGCTGGTATGTATTAATTACTCCTACACGTATTATTATTATTTTTAATTATGGTGCATGCATGTTTGTGTAAGTATGAGAGTGAGTGCATGTGTTTGTTTAAATGAGTGTGTGTGTGTGTGTGGGTGTGTGTTTTAGTATGTTTATTTATTTAATATTTATTTGCAATTATCTCCTTCTTTAATTTATATTTAGATATATTAAAAATGTCAATTTCCGAGTACTCCAAGTTATATGTACGCGCGGCTTTATACAGTACAGAGTGATATGCATAGTTCGTCTTCGCGAAAGGCACAGCAAATAACGATGTGTGTCTAGAACGTCGAATTGAATCTTATTGTTTTTTTTATTATTATGATTAGTTTACATGTATTTAATTTTAAGTAGTATGTGATAATTATATGAATGAATATAAAAAATCACGAACGAAATAAAGATTCGAATTATATCAGAGAAATATCAAGCATAGCTCTCTCCATAGGTCGCCATCTTGAATTTGATCAGACCCACTGTCAGTATCTAGTGTCGAGTAGTAGGTACTTACTGAAGTACGGGTAGTTTAGTATTTATTTTTAATGTTGAAAATAAACATAAAAGTGTAGTGCCCTTTAGTTAACGGAGCGTCGGTTTGCCCTTACTAATGACAAAAGTTTCGGCGGTTCGTGAGCTAAACTAACCTAACTAAGGCACAGAATATAAATACACGCTTTAAACAAAAATGTATGCAAAAAGTATCATTACGATAATGGCGGATATTAAAGTGAAATATCGGAAAAATATTTATTCACAAAATATAAACATAAATATTAATACTAAGGATAGGGATATAAGTCCAAGATATAAGTGGCAAGAACGCTGGCTGCATTTCCCCGCTGAATTGCAATTCTGATTCTTTGGGCGAAGAAAGAGCCAGCCCTCTTGTCACCGGAGGCGACGACAAGACGCGATGTCTTGTAAAAACTTTTTTGCGCTTGGACTTCATAGGCCCAGAGTTTCTACAGCAAACAGTTAGTTTAGTTAGTTAGTTTTTTAATTAATTAATTTATTTATTTATTTATTGAAAAACTTAATTGCACTATGTACAAAGGCGGACTTAATGCCGCTAGGCATTCTCTGACAGCCAAACCTTTAGGACATTAGGACAGTTTTTATGGTAAGTAGGTTAATCTATTTTATTTTTATATTTTTGTATCTACTTCGAATAAATATATTAATCTTTTAATAACTTGCATACTTGCGCCGCATTTTCCGCCGCGGCTCCCGCTTTATGCGCTGTCCCCCTGAGATGCGATTACGCCACGCCAGATCACGCCCTCGTTCCCAGGGGACCAACGTTATACCATCTCTTGGCATCATCTCGAATAACTCCAACAGGCTCTAGTAGAACTGGAACCTGGATGGTGGCTAGAGCGCTTTTAATAGTATAGCTAAGGGAGCCGTAGCTGGGAAATCTGAAGTGAAATGAATATAAATGAGTGGAGATGAATATTTATTTATTTTATTTATAAAAACATAAATGAAACATACAAATAGGTAAAAAAGAGAAAAACAATTATTTTGTTATTTCTTAAAGAAGAAGAAGTATCAGTAGTAAACGTTTCCCTTCTGGGGTGGTCAGAAACCACGCTTATAAAGAAGCGGATTCACATTTAGCCAACTTTACTATATAGGCCAATTCAATACAAGTGGCAAGCTCGTCGAAGTCTCGAGCAAACTCGGGAAACATCACAAATAAATTAAATATTAATTAAATTTATAAATTTAAATTAATAAATATCATTGTGTCCCGACCAGGAATCGAACCCGGTACCTCCGAGTCTAAATCCACGGACTTAACCGCTAAACCACAGAGGCAGTCTTGGCAGTTATTTCTTACTCAGAACATACTCGTAAGGAAAAGTAGTTAGGTGGTTTAAAAAACGTATTGTTATACGTTTTTTTTCTATGGTTGTATAGTTCGCTTGTTGCCGCAACCGCTACGCTAGTTACCTACCTTTTATAAGTGTAAAAGTTTTTGCATTTACCTATTTACTTTGGTAGATGTTAGGCCGTGATCAAAATGTAGCCTTTAATATTAACATTGGGTAAAGATTGCTTTAGGGATGCGCCAACTTGATATAAACACCACCCGTGTTAACTGGATTTAAAATTCACTTAACTCAAATTAAACTCGATTTAAATGGGCGAAGTTAAAACGACACTAACGTCCACTAGTAAATATATTTTTTTTATAACATTTTTTTTAAATAACATATCTACTGAGCAATACATGGAGCAAATTAATATTTAATTTATGTATAAGACCTTGTTGAAAAAAAGAGGATTCACATTTAGTCAACTTTACTATAGGCCCATGATGACAAGTGGCAAGCTCGTCGTTCGATATCTCCAGCGTACCAAACTCGAGAAGTATCACAAATAAATTAAATGTATTTATTTACATTGATAAATATTTTTGTGTCCCAACCAGGATTCGAACCCGGTACCTCCGAGTCCACGGACTTAACCCAACAGAGGCAGTAGTTATATAAATATCTTAATAAGAAGAATTATAGTCCAGACTTAAAGGGGTGGTATAGTTTAAATTGTGAATAATTAATAATACTAATAAAATTAAACTAATATTTAAGCTTTATATATATATATTTATTATTTAGTATTTTCTATCATAGAAAACAATGTTATTTAATTTATTTGTAATTTTTCCCGAGTTTGGTACGCTAGAGACATCGACGATTGTCATGATTGCCCTATAGTAAGGTTGGCTAAATGTGAATCCGCTTCTTTATAAGCCTGGTGATGATAATATACCGATTGCTCTCTAACTTTGATTCTCATACCATTTGGTTTCTTGTACTGTATTGTAATATGGCGCGATGGTGGCTCGGTTGTAAGAACGCGTACCTTAAATCCTACAAAGGTCGGTTCAAACCCACCCGGCATGTACCAATGAGAAATACACTTTTCTTACGTACATTTGTCATAGATTTACAACACCACCCTTCCCGTGCCTCGGAGAGCACGTTAAGTCGTCGGTCCCGGTTCCACTAATACCAACTTGTGGAATCGTTAATAAATTGTCATTAAAAATTGACATCATATTCTCGCCAATCCGCCTGACCAGCGCGGCGAGTGTAGGCCAAATTCTCCAGTTCTGGAAGGCCCATCTCCAGCAGTGGAGGTCTAGGACGCTTTGTTCTAGGGGCTGTAATGAAAAAAATAAATGAATTGTAATATATAATGTCTCTGTTGCCACTTAATCAACTTTTACACAATTTTTTTTATCATGTTGGGGTAAACGTTCCCCATAAAAAGACAATAATGACAAGTTTTGGCGTCTATTGAAAATATTTTACTAGATTGCAATTATTTTCTATTTATTAATTTATTGCTCTACATATTTTTATTATTATTTTAAATGCTAAAGAAAAACACGCAATGTACAATTTACGTCTAAGTAAGATACAAAAATATTAAAATAAAATAGATTAAAAACTAATTATAAACAAAACTAACTAGAATACCAGGTGCATCGTTACAGAACCCGCCTCGCCAGACAAACCACAAAAAACGCCGAATTATTAGTGGCGTCCACAATTACCTATGAAATTAAAACTATTCTACAAAATAAACTAAGGTCTTACCACTAGGGAGGGTACCTAAAACGCTCAACGCATTTCCTCGTTGAATAATAATAATAATAGTAGAGTTGGCAAAATGTGAACTCGCCAAAATTAAGAAGCGTGGTTCCTAACCAAGGGATTACGGAGGTGATGATATTTTACTTTTAGTAGTAATTTACAATTTTCAGCAGCTTTTATATGACATTGTTATTTCTCATTTTCTAAAAAAACTATTACTCGAGCCATTATTGCGCTTCTTTGTTTATAAGATAAAATAGTGACCGGCTTTCCTTTATTGAAACAAATTGTACAGTTAGCGACGAGACGAAGTCCCGAGAAATAGGTAACAAAAAGGAAAATATATTATATAAAAAACCATAGAGCGATGCTAGCGAGCTATGGATAGAATTTGAAAGATTGATATTCATCGTCAGAGAACCCAAGTGTTGCGACGCCAAATGAAAATATAATAAATAACTACCTAAAACAAAATATTTCACTTATCATTCAATGAGGAAATGCGGCGAGCGTTTTATGCTCTCCCAGATGGCCTTAGTTTACTTTGTAGAATAGTTTTAATTTCATAGATATTTTTAGTTTAGTTTATAATTCATAATAATTAATAGTCCGTACTGGGTAACACGGGTCCAGCCATCGGTCAGGCGGCATTTAGTCTAGAAAATGAGTCACTCAAGCAAATGGCAAGGATCTGCTAGAACCAATAAGTGGCCAAGAAAAAAAGGACAAAAGGCCAGGTTTTCACTGCGGACACGCTTTCTTCTCACACCTCACTTTCTCGGAACTGTTTTAGGCACGATTATCCAATCCGGCTTGGGAGCTTTCACACTTAAATCGCGGTGATTATCGATCCGCACGGGCCGAGCGTAGATTTTGTACTGGCGCCTACTTGGGCACCTCTAGTGGTAGATCACGAAACTACTCGCGATCCATAGACGATTCTACCAGGCTTGGTGGTAGAAATTTTGGAATGATACATTCATAGGATAAATTGGTGTAGGATCCTGTTGGATGTCTTAACAATAATAAATACGTTTATTTGAGAAGTACACTAGTAATAAATAAAATACAAAAATTTATACACAATAGTGTACCTACTAAGGATTGAACTTTAGTTAACGTCTCAGCCACTGCACCAAAGTGCTGTGTCGCAGCGGTCGGGGGGTGTGCTGCTTGTCAATTCAAATAAAGGTATGAATTGTAAGGTGCTAATTTAAAGTTATTTACAATTTCGAAATACAAATTTATAATCTTTTTTGTTTGTATACATAACAGTTTGTGTGTGTGTGTGTTCGTACAATGTGTTTATAAGGGTGTGTATGGCGGTGCGCAGACGTGTGTAAATTTGTATGTGTGTGATGTTATTGTGGTGAGTATAATGTTCATGTTCATGTGATGTTTAAAATTATTTTGCTATGCTAGGATAATGCCAAAAACAGTGCCTCACAGGAGTTGTACTTCAGTTGTAGCAGCAACTCATTTAGTATTTTCGTTGCTCGCGACAATGGATGGTCAGATATTTTAAGTGTTTTGTTTATTTTATTGTAGATGTATGAAGCTATGAAATATAGGTACTATTCTTTTTTTTTGTATATTACTTTAAATAAATCAAGACGGGACAAAAAGCTAAATCACACCTAAGCCAATAGTAAAAAACTGAATTAGTCTATGACAGCCCATTGAGGTTATGGTCGTGTTGGACGTGAACTTTTAAATTTATTATTTTGTTGTATTGTGTATATGTTATGGACTAAGTGATAAATCGGGCATTTTTCATAATGACCGGGCACTATGAAAAATGCCCAATATGAGAGGACAATTTGATAATAATTATTCAAATAATCAAATTGACTGGGCATTATACATAATGTCAATTATCTTTGGGGCAGAGTAAAACAAACATATTTAATTACCATTTTTTTATTATTTTATTATATTATACAATAATAATACAATATGTACTCGTAGTAAATAACAGATTTATTTATTAGAACAACTGCCACTATGATGTCATTTTGAGGTACACAACTTTTTGCTTTTACGACAACCACATTTATTAGTTTTGCAACCATTTTTACAACCACATCTACTATAACCCTGTCCTCCGCATTTAGAGGACATTCTACAACACTCTCTCAGCGATATTTCTGTTTCTGGAACATCTTCAAGCGAAATTAATATTTCCTTGCACACTGTAAATTGGTTTCTTGAATATAGCTAATTTAAAATACCTTGTTTAGTTCCCAGTTGATACAGGTTAGAGGCTGTTATTCCAATAATAATGGCGAGTATATTTCTTTTATCGCTACGAGCTCGATCAACATCTGGAACTCGGACTCTTACAGTGTCACCAATTGCACCCATGGGATATTTAGCGTTTGATACATCCACCATTTTATTTGCTTGCTTCTGCAAATTACTTAAAGCCAGTTTTCTAACTGTCATAACATTTTCTTTTTTGCGCTCCAAGGTTTCATTTTCGTTGGTGGGTATTGAGTTTAAATCTATATCTAATTTTTTTTCAGACCCCTTCTTCTAAGGTAAAAGTTGGTGAATGTTGGCTTGAACTTGCTGATAATAAATTCATATCCTTTTTAGTAGACTCGTCAGATTCGATGGGCTCTGGTTGATAATTTTTGGCGGACACTACTTGATCATTTTTGGCAGACTCCACGTGATCTTTTTTTTTTGGAATCATCTTGATCATTTTTTGCGGAATCTTCTTGATCATTTTCAGTGAAATCCTCAAGATTCCTTTTGTTAATAGTGCTCTCAGTAGATAACAGTTTCTCCAAGTCTTCTTCTGAATATCAAGCAGAACTTCATGTGGTATAGAAGAACTTTAAATTTTATTATCAAATTGCCCATTTGTCACGTAGCAATATAATAGTGACCGGGCAATATGATAAATAATGATTTTTTGATAGTTATTAATCACTTTGTAATAATGCCCGCATTAATCACTTGGTCCATAACATATATATTATATTGTATTATTCACATTATAGTATACTCGTATATTGTCACTTACTTCGGACACGTGTCACGGGCATGGATAAACATCCATCGAGCGTCTGGTAGTCCAGTGCCCAGGAAAGCTACGGTCCGAGAGGAGTGGCAACGGCTTGTTAGGCGTGCCACTAGTACTCAAATGGCGACCACGACCACTCTGCCAAGAGTGTAGCGACTATAATAGTAGCACCTACCTCACAAAACAAATGGTTTTATTTTCCCAAAGGTTGGTTGCTAGAGAATGCCTAGCATTAAGCCCGCCTCTTGTACATAGTGCAATAAAAGTTTTTAATAAATAAATAAGAGATACAGGGTGATGACGGTGATGACAACTAACTAAAAAAACACATGGGGTTGAATAATGGTACTCGTGTGTGATATGATGCGAATGAAAACCATTCTGCACTTATCATGGTCCAACATTAACGTTTATCAGGACCGAATTCACGGTTTATGTCTTCCTTTTCCGCTTCACTCCGCTTCTGCATTCCCGCCTCCACATTAAATTTTAAATTTCTTCAAAATGTTATACTAAACTCCCATTTTTTATCTAGTTAGTTGGTGGGTGTAGCTGTAAAAATGTCGTCTGTTTATCTCTAGTTTATCTTTAGTTGAGTGTTAGGTCTTTTTTGTAGCACTAGGAGTGAAGATGGGGGCTCGGTTGTATCAACGCTTCCCTTAAATCCTACAAAGTTCGGTTCAAACCCCCCCGGCATGTACCAATGAGAAATACACTTATATTACGTACATTTGTGATAGATTTACAACACCACCGTTCCCGTGCCTCGGAGAGCACGTTAAGCTGTTGGTCCCGGTTCCACTGATACCAACTTGTGGAATCGTTAATAAATTGTCATAAAAAAATAATCGTCTGGCCAGCGTGGCGAGTGTAGGCCAAATTCTCCAGATTTATGTTCTGGAAGGCCCATCTCCAACAGTGAAGGTCTAGGACGCTGTGTTCTAGGGGCTGTAATGAGGAGTGAGGGAGAGAGAGTATCTCCAAAAAGCAATCAGCTGAAAATACATACATACTTATGTACACGCCAGATCAGACCACGCAAGGGTGCGGGTTAGGCAGAGACAATTGAGCGCCATTTGACACGATCACGACATACCTCTTTCGCTTCGCCGACATCCATTAACCTCTTCATACATGCCCTTTGGTTACGAAGACTTTTTAATGCACTTTCAGTCAGTGTTTTATTTATTTGATCGTGATATGTGAATCTAGGTCTGCCAGGGCCTCTTTCACCCACAACTTTCTAATTATATATCTGGTTCGTCAATCTTTCTTCGCTCATCCTTTCAACATGCCCGAACCATCGTAGCATGCCTTCTCTTATTTTTGTCTCAATGCTTTCCTTTATACCAACTCTTTTCCGTATTTCAACGTTACGTATCACGACCTCATTTCTACTGCATTAACCCTACTCTAATGCGTATTCTGACATATTATATATACCCAGTTCTCGCCTCCATACATCAGTGTTGGTACCAACACTACCTCCTGCGGCATGGTGCCCAATGCAATGACAGCATTTCCCCTTTAAATTAAGATACTATATAATATCCCATCGTCTACAGCAATCTTATACTTTCGTCGCTTGCTGATCTGCAGCACTAGCTCTAACAGAAGTGCCTTAAAGGTGGAAAGGGGCTAGGGAATCCCATCAGGTAAAATCCCACACCAGGGATTGGCCCAATCTCCAAGGTACTAACTGCATTGAAATTTAAAAATGTTTCTGTTATTTATTTATTTTATTTATTTTATTTATTTAAACTTAATTGCACAAAGTACAAAGGCGGACCTAATGCCGCTAGACATTCTATGACGGTCAAACATTCGGGACAACGAGAGCAGTAAGTACATAATAAATAGGTGCAATACTAAATAAACTTGAAGAGTTTTATTGCAGATAACTTATACATACTTATTAATAATTACATACTAATACATACATATAACCTACATAAATAAAATATTAACAATACAATATAATATATACACAATACTATACCTACTAATGATAAATCACAGTCTGAGTTATATGTACCTAATAATAATAAAAAATAAAAAAATTCATTTCGTCTAGACACTTGCCATCGTCTCGACTCAGACCGGTTGGTTCTAAAATAGATTGAGAATACTGCAAGCATTTCTGCGAATGAGAAAAGAAGACGCTATGACGGAAAAAGCAATCGCACGTAAGGCGGTAAGTGGCTCAGAAAGAAATGGGAGGCGTTTTCATAGTTGAGAGGGGCGACTTTATATTTTAAAAATCACTGAAATTAATACCAACCTTATACACATCATCGATTATTTGGTTATATTCGCTCAAAGTGGAAAGTGGACGAAATAAGTTTAAAAATCTCTGCTATAGAATCTTACATGTATTATCATTGAAATCTAAAAACGTATTAGCTTAAACGAAAATAACGAGGTTCTCTTGTCGCAGAAGCCGTACGACCATAACCGGCAATGACTGTCATACATAATAAATTTTGTACCAATTGTCTAACTTATAAGTATTATTTTAATGTTAAATTTCTCGACCTATCTTGTTATGTATTGGATCTATGAATGGAACGCAATTCCAGTATTGATTTTTAATAAATATTGGTCCAAGCTTCCTTATTAGATAACGCTGTCAAATAAATACTTTGGCGTAAAAACGTGATTTATTATAACCTATTGCAGTTACCAGAGAAAAATTGAATGTCCACGCTTATATAGATGCCTAACTTGTCACTATAACCTCAAAACTTTCGGCAAGTCATTAATAACCGCGCCAAAACTTGTCAGCGAGCGGCATAGACAAAAAATACACACCCGCGTCCATCTACCCCGGCGCGGCGTTCGACAAGCTGCTTTAGCGCGCTTTTTTACTGACATTTAACAGGTTGGTTGCGCGTTTTGAGTAGTACATAAGCACAGATACATAACACAGAAGTTATTATTAATACATTGCGTGTCATTGTTAAATTAGGAACAAGCTTAATTGTTACAAAATTATAAATTATACGCAAGGTACATTAAATTATGAAAATTGTAGTAAATCGTATATTGCCGCCAAGAGTTGCGCGTGGTCGACTTCCGGCGCGGTACATCGTCGACTTGTAGATTTACTGCGCATGCGTGTTGTCGCTCTCGCTTTCACCGCCGTAGGCAATGTGAGACGCCAAGAGTAGCCTATTTGAGACACACCACGGCTACATCGCCGACGACAGCACGCGCGCGCGCCATTCGTAACGTTTAATATTATTTTTGTTTATTTGTTGTAATTGTAATGTTGTGAAACTCATTAAAATAGTTTGGTATTGAACTTTATCGTCTATAATTCATCCCTGAGCAAGCTCTACCATAAATTGGCGTCCCAACGTGTTAATGGGGTTTCAAGGACGCTTACAATAAAACGGCGTCCCAAAGTGTTAAGTGTAATTTTAAGGACGTTTACAATAAATAAATCGGTGTACAACGTGTGAGTGTTTGTTTCAAGGACGCTCACAACATTTTCGCGCTTTTTAACTTTTGGTTTTGTGTTTTTTTTCGACTCCGTGCATAATGGCGTCTACTCAGGAGTTCGCGCCATAAAACCGAAAAACGTCGTGTGCAAAAATAAACTCGTACCTAACTGTTCAGTGATTAACATTAAAATGCCTAATACTAGGAGCACAATTCGTGACGACGACGGGGGTGACCACCTTCCAAACTTTCCCCCCGTTCATCAAGACCGTTACGCAGATGTCGCCTCATCACCGGGTGATAGAACATACACACAGGAGCATGTTGCCTCACTCATGGCTTCCCTGCAGAATTCGCAGACCAGCGCCCTCAAGGAGTTGATGGAGACGCTGATGAGCCAGCGGGAGAGGCCATCACCCCGGTCCTCGACATTTTTAGATCCTGGTCAAGGTACCCTGGCTCGCTGCAAAGCAACATTCAGCGGCCGCTCGACCGAATCGGTCGAAGCTTTCATCGACGCAGTGGAGAGCTACTGCGACTGCGTCGCTGTATCAGACGCAAATATCATTCGCGGTCTAGCAATGCTAGTTACAGATGAAGCAGCCACGTGGTGGCAAGGTCTAAAGCACACCTTCTCTTCCTGGCACCAGGTCAAGGATAACCTAATAAGTGCCTTTGGTGATCGACGACCGCCTCATCGCGTTTACCTCGATATCTTCTCCTCACCCCAGGGTGCAGAAAACACGGACGTATTTTTGGCCCGTTTTCGTGCCATGATGGCAAAAATTCCCCGGGATGATGTATCCGACAGGGCGCAATTAGACATGGCTTATGCCCTTCTCAATATAAGAATCAAGAAACGACTACGCAGAGAAGAGTTCATCACGTTCACAGAATTACTTCGTCGAGCTCGTAACATCGAGGACTCGATCGGTGAAGGCGACAAGGTCACTTTGCCGGAACGTGCACGTCGCGACCAGTTGACGGTAACTCAAGGTCGCGCTTCCACAGTCGCGCAGCCTCGACCGGCGCCTCCGCCGCCGGCCTCTGCGCTCGCACGCCCGATTACCACCACGCTACGGGACTCCGACGCCGCGGCTAGGCCGCCAGCGATGCCGTCGCATCAGCGAGACTTCAGCAAGAAGCAGCGTCCCGTGTGCTCGTACTGCAAGAGTTATGGACATCTCAGAGACCAGTGTCGTAAGTTAGCAAATCGAGGTGAATCCCGTGTTTTTACTAACTCTCCTGCGTACGTGTGTGATAGTGATAACTATAAAGAAAGTTTTTACAGTGTTTTTCCTGCTCAAAAGGTCATTGACCTTAACAATTTAAATCAAAGTTTTTCGTCAAATTACAATTTGAACGATAGTAATAAATGTAAATATATACCTTGTGTTAGTAATAAGATAGTTTGTAGTACAGATACATGCAACATGCCTAACAAAACTGTGTGCTTAAGGCAGTGCTTTCCTCATAAGGACGCATGTTTACGTGATAATATCGATCTTTCTTTTAACACAAAATGTGTAGAGAATGTTAATGCACGTTGCATGAATCATTATTCTTCTTTATCACATAGGTGCTTAGGTACTAATAATAAGTATTACGAGAATTTATATTTTAACGATTATAATTTACGTAATTTAAACTCTTACGATAACTTTGCAAATTATAGTAACCACAATTTTCTGAAAATTCAGCAAAATGAAACTTTTTCAAAATGTAGTAGCTGCAATTTTCCGAAAATTGAGAAATAGTATATAAATGATAAAAATGTATTAAATAACTTGTGTATTTGTAGTGGAGACGATGTACCGCGCGTTAGTCATCATGTTAAGCCCGTCATACACATCGACTTACGTCCAATTTTTAAAATTGAGATTTTAGGTGTTAACGGTACCGCGCTTATTGACACGGCAGCTAGGCATTGCATTGCTGGTCATACTCTATATGCTCTCCTTCTACGTAAAGGCCACCCCCTTACTCCGTCAACAAGAGATATCAAACTCGCCGACGGCATCGTCCGGGAGATGGCGGTCCTTACTACTGACTTAAAAGTCAAGCTGATACACAAGGTAATATCCATTCCTTTCTTAATTTTTCCTGATTCTACAAACAATGAAACATTATTGGGCATCGATTTCATTACTAAAGCTGGTGTTGTTATTGATTTTAATAAGAAATCATGGTTCTTTGGTAATGATAATTCTATTACATACGAATTGTGTTTTGAACGTGCCTCGTGTTCTGCTGTTTGCGCTACTACAGACGTTCTTCGAGACGACGAGGGCGCGCATTTAAGTCCAGCTCAGCGCCAAGCACTAGCTGCAACCCTCGTTAGGCATGACCGCAGTTTTAAAGCAGGGGGAGGCCCCACACCCTATGCTGAGCATAGGATTGAAACAGGTGAGCACTCTCCTATATCGGTACCTCCTTATCGTCTAAACCCCTCGAAGAAACAGCTGATGAAAAATGAAATTGATAAAATGTTACAAGATGGCGTGATCGAAGAATGCGAATCTGCTTGGAGCTCTCCTGCTCTGCTGGTGCCCAAGGCCAAGGGTGGTATTCGTTTTTGTGTAGACTACAGGCGTCTTAACTCGATCACGAAGTCAGATTCCTATCCGATGCCTCGCATCGATGATCTGCTCCAAGGTACCAAGAAGAACTGTTATATGAGTTCTCTGGACCTTCGTTCTTCTTATTGGCAGGTAGGTGTCAAAGATGAGGATAGGGATAAAACCGCCTTCGTTTGTCCTTTGGGAACCTACCGCTTTAAAAGAATGCCGTTCGGATTAAAGAACGCGCCGGCGACCTTTCAACGCCTAATCGACCGTCTCCGTTCATGCTCCGCTTTACAAAATGTAACTATACTTGCTTATCTAGATGATCTCCTGATTATATCTGAGGGATTTCAGCAGCACCTGCAAGACCTAGAAGCAGTATTCTCGCGGCTGGACGAGTACAATCTCCACATAAATAGGGAGAAATGTGTTTTTGCCAGGGACAATGTAAGGTACCTTGGCCACGTCATAACTCAAGACGGTATTTCCACTGACCCTGAAAAGGTAAGTGCTGTGGTAGAAATGAAAGAGCCGAGTAATTTAAAACATCTCAGAACTTTCTTACAAACGTGCTCATGGTTCAGAAAGTTTATACCAAACTTTTCCAAAATTGCCGAGCCATTGACACGTTTGACTAAGAAAAGCCAAATCTGGATTTGGACATCAGAGCAAAGAAATGCTTTTACGGAGCTAAAACATTTATTAACAACGACTCCAGTACTGGTTCAGGCTGATTTTGGCCTACCCTTTATTCTGCGTACAGACGCAAGCAACTACGCCCTTGGCGCAGTTTTATTACAGGGGGAGGGCAATCAGGAAAGGCCAATCGAATATGCCAGTCGTCTCCTCAACGCAGCAGAGCGGAACTATTCCACCACAGAGAGGGAAGCTCTTGCTGTGGTGTGGGCGGTTGAGCGGTTTCGACCCTACCTAGACGGCCAGCCAGTTGTTATCGGCAGTGACCATCAACCCCTCCGCTGGTTGCTATCATTAAAATCACCAGCAGGCAGGTTAGTTCGTTGGGCTCTCAAACTTCAAGAGTTTGACATTCAGTTCCAATACACACCCGGGAAGGCAAATGCTGTAGCAGATACGCTCAGCAGACCTATATGTTCGAGTGACGACCGCGGCTCCTGCGGCGTTTGCTCAGTCATCTGCGACCTGCCAAGAAAATCACCTACTCAGGTACGTCAGGATCAAATCTCTGACCCGGAAGTGGCCAAAATCATAAAAGAACTTGAATGTTCTGATGAACTCGCTGCTCAAAGATGGTTAGAGCGCGGTTACGTTATGGACCAGGGAGTCATATTCAGGTATAACCCAGATTCTGAAAGTGAATCTCCTCAACTAGTTATACCTGCTGCTCTAGTACCAGAAATTTTAAAGGAACTCCATGACTCTCCTACAGCAGGTCATCCAGGAGTTGATAGAACATACCAAAAGGTTAGTCAGCTATATTATTTCACGGGGATGCGGAGGATAGTCGCTGACTATGTAAAAGCCTGCATCCACTGCCAACGCTACAAGGCCACAAACGCTAAGCCACCAGGTCTTCTCCAAACACCGGTGATGAATCAGCGAAATGAGGTGCTAGCTATAGACCTCTTCGGTCCATTACCAGAGGGAGACCAGGGGGAGCGTTGGATTTTCCTTGTCGAAGACACTGCTACCAGGTGGATAGAGCTATACGCGCTTAAAGAAGCGACTGCAGAAGCTTGTGCCCATATTCTCATTGAGGAATATTTTATGCGTTACGGTTTACCCCGCAGGATTGTATCGGACAATGGGGTACAGTTTGTGTCGGCAGTTATGCGGCAGTGTATGTCCATTTTAAAGGTAAAGCAAAATTTTGTTCCTCTTTACCACCCACAAGCTAACCCTGCGGAGCGAAAGAACCGCGATGTCAAAGCTTTACTCGCACAACTCGTGGAAGAAGATCACACCTCATGGCCAAAGAAGCTTTCGGTGATTCGTTTCGCATTAAATAGTGCAAAATGTCGCACAACAGGTATGTCACCAGCTTACTTAACTTTCGCCAGAGAGATGAGATCTCCCACAGAGGTCACACATGACCTTCGTGCCATACAATTAAAAGAAAATTTTGTACCACAAATAACTCCTTACCTTGGGAAGTTTTTAAATTCCTTGTCAGCTGTTCGCGAGCGCGTGGAGCTCCAGCAGGATAAGAACAAGGAGTACGCAGATATTTCGCGCCGTCCGGCAGTATCATTTCAGGTAAATGATTTAGTACTCCTTAAATCCCACGTTCTTAGCAAAAGTTCTAAGGAACTAACCTCTAAGTTTGTGCCACGACGCGATGGTCCTTATCGTGTGGCTAAAAAGGTCAGTCCCACAACTTACGAGATTTCAGACATCGAACAGCCTGGCAATCTTCTCGGTAAGTATCACGTACAAGATCTTACACCCTATATCGGTAGCCATGATACCTCACCTAGACCCGTCATACCCAAGAGAAATCGCGGCCGCCCTACCCGCACTGTTGGAGCTAAGGGGCAGGATCTAGTCCAGGAGCGAGGGCGTTCTCCTGAACTAGAGGGGGAGTATGTAGTAAATCGTATATTGCCGCCAAGAGTTGCGCGTGGTCGACTTCCGGCGCGGTACATCGTCGACTTGTAGATTTACTGCGCATGCGTGTTGTCGCTCTCGCTTTCACCGCCGTAGGCAATGTGAGACGCCAAGAGTAGCCTATTTGAGACACACCACGGCTACATCGCCGACGACAGCACGCGCGCGCGCCATTCGTAACGTTTAATATTATTTTTGTTTATTTGTTGTAATTGTAATGTTGTGAAACTCATTAAAATAGTTTGGTATTGAACTTTATCGTCTATAAAATATATTTACACTAGAGATGAAACACATCCGTTACCTACACGGCCTTATTTTGTTATACGCCCGAATACCTACCTATAGTTTCACTTTATCTGACCAGATATCGAATACACATTGATTGACTTTGCCACACAAACTGCAAATCCAATCATGATATAAAAAACCCGATTGCGTAAAAATTAACAAAAACGAAACACAAAAAAAATGAAATCAATAGACCAAACTGAGTAAAAATGAACTTGATACAAACTAAAATCAAAAAAAGAAACCTTAAAAGTTAGACAACCGCTAAACTACACCATTAAAATTTTAATTGAAAATTTTATGATTGATACACACATAAAACAAATAATAAATTCTAATGCGAAATATAGTGGCTTTCACAGTTAGAACCCATTGTTGAGAGAATTAAGGGAGATTTTAGCCAGTCTTGGTTGTTAATAACCGCTGAAATACACCATTGAAATAATTTTATGTTTAATACACACATACTCGTAAAACAGATAATAAAATTCTAATGCGAAATATAGTGGCTTTCACAGTTAGAACCCATTGTTGAGAGAATTAAGGGAGATTTTAGCCAGTCTTGGTTGTTAATAACCGCTGAAATACACCATTGAAATAATTTTATGTTTAATACACACATACTCGTAAAACAGATAATAAAAATTCTAATGCGAAACATATATGTGGCTTTAACAGTTGGTAAGATTTTTGTCTAGGTTGTTAATAGGTTAAAGCTTTTTTCTATTCCACAATATAGTGTCTGGTTGTCGCCATATTGTGTCATATGTTTAATTACTGTATTAATGCCATAGTGACACTCGCGTGATTAATACGAATCGACGTGAGAATCATTATAATCGGCCCACGCGTTTGGTATTTATTTATTTAAGACAAAGGCGGGCTTTAATTCTGCAAGACATTTTATCATAGCCAACCATTGGGAAAACTTTAAACAATTTACTGGAAAGTAGGTGCTGAAATATTAAATATAAATATCAAAAGTATTATTTAATAAATAGCCACATACATACAACTACATATACATACATAGGGACACATATACAAATATATATATAATAAACTACATACTAATACATAAACTTACACATACATACATACATTATAATAATATACTTACAAATTTTGTTGGGAAATGAAATGCGAATAGACCATTTTTTTAAATAGCGATCTGGTGGTTACTTGTCTGATGTTAGGAGGCAAATTGTTTCACATATTTGTCGCTACAACGACAAATGAGGTTGAAATGAATGAGTTATGCGAAGGGATCAAAAGAAGAGAGTTGTGAGAGGATCGAGGAGATTTATCAGAGATTTATATTTATCTATGCGACAAATGAACAAACTGACAAACACATAGCCCTTCTTTGTCGCGCAGTCGGGTAAAAATGCAAAACCCGGTGTTGTTGACTAAGAAGGCCAGTATAAAGTACATGTCCCTAAATGTTATGTCGACGGTTGGCTAGCAGTGTATCGCTACATCGTGGGCCGCGGCATCGGTGACAAAATTTGCCATGTCATTCGCAGACACCTATAAACTATAATACGAGTATATCATACAAAATGTAATTTCGTAAATAGCTATGTGTTTTCGAAGTTAATTATAGTACATTTAATATAAATTAAAAGCTACCTAAATAATAAAATTAAAAATAAACTAAACTATAAATAAAAAATGTCCTCTAGAGACGTCCCATCCGAGATAGTCCCAAGGAGACTGGCAACATTTCCCCTCTGTATAGCGAGGCTAATACGTTGGCAGAAATAATTGCCAGCCTTCCTGTCTCCAGACCTTTCTGTCAGCCGCTTTGACAACTCCTTGGCCAAGCGCCTTGCTGACGGTCCCCATGGGCCCATCGTCTCGACCCCAAACGGCGCAAATTCGTAACCGATACCAAGGTTAGCGTATTTGCGCAATTTGAGGTTCTCCGCAGAAAAAGCCGCACTTCCCGCGCCTGACGAGGTCGCCTGTATGTGAGATGGAGCTAATGTATCTACACACGTCGCATCCCACACCAGAGACCTGCCAAGTTTCCACGGCCCAACAGTCATTCCGTCGGGTCTCTTGCCATATGTGTTTAGATATAAGTTTAACTGTTTATATAGAAAGTTAATAATGCTGTGAAATTGTATAAATAAATAATAAGAATTGGGCAAGAACGGTATGAGCTAGACTAATCGGTACAAAGTGAATTAATGTACAACAGTCATTGTCGGTTATGGTCGGGTTCGACATTCACTTTCAATATATACTGACGGCTCAAAAATAGACGCGGGCAGAAGGCGGCCGCCTTTTCTCTGAACTTAAACATTCACCCATCAACTCCTCTTGAATCACACAACAGCATATTCCAAGCGGAATGTGTAGGCATCCTACAAGCAGCGCAAGCTGTACTATGAAGAGATGCCAATAACTTCTGTATTAGCATTCTCTTAGACAGTATGCCCCTTAAAAGCAATTACATTTGCTTTGATTCTCGATTGCCATCTGCCCTGGAAGCAGTGTTCAGAGACAATAAAGTCACGTTACAGTTGATAAAGGGTCACAGTGGTTCACTGTATAATGACGCAGCCGATGAACTGGCCAGAAGGGGGTCATCGAAAACACCGATAGGCCCAGGAACAATAATTATTTTATCATTCCAATTCTTACGAAGCTGGCTTCGTCATAGAACTGACATCGGCCACAGACTGCAGACAGTCCAGGGGAGCCCTTTCCAACCCTGACAAGCGCCTCTAGCATTAACAGAGCTAAGCTTCGCACATCGGTTTTTGACGAGATACTGTGCCTTTGTGTAGAGAATGCTTGGCGCAGGAGAAGACGGCCGCGCATATACTCTTGGTATACGACAGTGTGGCTTCACTCAGACTGAAGTTCCTTCAGACTGTGGGGACTTTTCCGGAGGTCTGCAGTAATGTAACTGGTCTCCTGGCGTTCCTGGACGAGATGGGATGGCTCCGCTGAAGGAGTCAAGGTCACGCACAATGGTCCAATAGAGACTAAGTGCGGAAAAGCTACCGTAATCACAATAACAATGAAAAAAAAATGTTTATACCAAGCAGCCGAGGCTGACAATTTCACATTATACTGTAGGCGAGCCAGTGTCACGGAGGCCGGGTTGTGGCGTTGTAGGTGCTCTTAATTGGGGTCGACTATAAATACAATAAATAATAATAAATAATACCTAAAGGTTTATATAGAATAAAATAAATAAATAATGTGGTCTTATTAGTATATTAATATAAATAAATAACTACTGTGGCATATGTGGCATTAGCAAGAAGAAATTAGCTTGCCTCGTACGTCATCCTCACCAACCACGGCCTCACAGCTCGCTTGACTCCATTGCGAGTTAACCTAGCAATAGGTATTTCATGCACATAAATAGATTATTTTGTTGTTTCACGGATAATATGCCAACCTACGTGCTATGGAAGTGTAAAACAAGTTTACAATTGAAATATACGGAACATTTTAAAAGTTCTCAAGAAAATTGTTCCACTATTCGATCATAGATGGCGCGGCGCTATTATTGGTCGACCGGCTGTTGAAGCGAGCGGTTGTGTCCACAGAGCATCGTGCGCCTACACGTCCACACGCCAATACAAGTCGCACTTGCCGTCAAAGAATAGCTAGTGGACATAAAAACAGAGTGGACCTTGTCAATAAACCCGTCATGCACAGAACGCCGAGAAGACAAAAAAAAGCCTCTTCTTCTCTCCAACACTCTGCATCGGATCCAGAACTACAGCGATCTTCATCGCCACCTCTTAACATCACCTTTATGAAGGCTAATTTGGAGAGTGTTGTGAAGGATGACTTTAATGAGTTTACGAAAGAAATGAAAAATTTACTAAACTCATGGAAGTGTGACCAGGATAAAAAATTGCATGAAATGAATTCGAACATCGCGGAAGTCAAACAACAACTACATGAAGCACAAAAAGTAAACACAAAAATACAAGAGTCGATTGTCTTCCTTTCAAACAAATATGATGAAATCAATTTACGCATGAATAAATTAACAACAGAAAAAAATGAACATTTGCTCCAAATTGAAGCCCTGGAAGACAAACTGGAAGAAGTCCAAACCTCCCTTAGGTCAAGTTGCATCGAAATTAGAAACCTACCTGAGGAGCCACAAGAGGAACTTAATGATATAATAAAGAAGGCACATAAGGCACTAGCACTGGATTTTGACGATAATAATATAAGAAATATTTACAGGATCAAAAACAAACACTCCACTGTCAAACCGATAGTGGTGGAGATGTCTACGCCTTTACTCCAGAAAAAAATTATGACAGCATTCAAAAAGTTCAATCTTAATAACCAGAATAGCAGGTTTTCTACACACACTATTGGCCGAAATGGACAAAAGACATCCATTTACATCTCTGATTATCTCACTCCAAAATGTAAAAGATTATTTTATCTGTCCAGGGAGTTCGCTAAAGACAAAGTATACAAGTTTTGTTGGGTAACAAATGGCAGGGTGTATTTACGAAAAGATGTAGGTGAGTCACACCTATTAATTAGGAATGAAAATCAATTGAAAGCAATGTCCTGACTAAAAATGTCTCTAACCACTCCTAACTTTAAAATATATACTAAAAAAATACTACAAATATTATACTACAAAAATCTAACAATACTTACCATTATAATATGCATAACAACTAACCTTTTGTATGCTCGTACTTGCTTATTAATAATGAATATTTTTGGCAAAACTTATTTATTGATGAAACTTTATTTGAATATATTGATTTTGAAGAATATTGATGTAATAAAATGTTTTTGGCATAGCTTACACATGAGTACAGGTTACGACAATTGTCGTAACGGTTTCAATGTTAAGTCATCAAAATTCACGCTTGAACATGAATAGTTGTCTTAGAGACATCCAGAATGAAATCGATGTTCTATCGGTACCTAATGCCATTTTATGTGAACCAAATTCATTGAATAAATACATAACTGCAACAGCAAAAGGCATTAAAATACTAACACTTAACATTAGAAGTATCTTTAGAAATTTCGATGAACTTGTAGTCCTTCTAAATCGACTGGATATAGAGATAGACTTTGTGGTACTAACGGAATGTTGGCTTGATGACTTTAAGACGGCTCCAACATTAACTGGCTATTCCAAATTTGAGACTCGTAAACATATTAACCAAAACAGTGGCGTGGTAGTCTATGTCCGTGACAGTGACACAGTCCAAGTTGAAGAACCTTTCATTGATGAATGTAATTGCTTACTTCTTAAGAATAAGCTCTTTGCTATATTTTGCATTTATCGTCCTCCAGTGTACAAAAATAAAGAAATATTTATTAAATCACTAGACAAATATCTTTCTTCTCAAAAGAAAAATCTTCCACCAAACCTAATAATTACGGGAGATATTAACATCAACATTAATCCAACCTGTACTGATGACTCGACACAGCAATACCTAGATATGATGGCTACTAACGGCCTTACACCTACCCATTGTCTACCTACAAGACAAAATAATTGCCTGGACCACATTTTTCTAAAGAGTCATTACTCAAATACCACAGTGGTCATAAAAACCTTTATCACTGATCATTGCCCTGTGGTTATAAACCTTCAATTACAAAACCCAATTAACGCTAAAAAAGCTAATGCCGCCTACAAAACACGTATCGACTATGACGCCATTAACTTAGAACTTACAAAACAGAACATTAACCATATTTATAATTATACAAATCCAAATGAAGCGACGAATGAGTTTATTAGAATACTAGACGAAACAATACAAAACAACTCCCACAAAATAAAACTACCGCGGTCAAAAACTATTCTTAAGAGCTGGATTACACCGGGTCTCTTGCGCTGTATTAAAAAACGTGATAAACTCCATATTCTTGCAAAACGAAACCCTGAATGCCCTAAAAACCTTATTAACTACAAACGTTATAGAAATCTGTGTAATTCCATTCTAAAAAAGTTAAAAAGGATTCATGATAGTGAAGAACTTAGCAGAAATGCAAATAATCCGCGTAGGTTTTGGAACTGTCTTAAAGAAATATCTCACATCAAGCCTACTACGGTAAACGCCAGCGAACTATTTAAGACCGAAAGCTGCCCAGTTGAGGCATGTAACAAAACTAACAACTTCTTTTCTACCATAGGACAGAACCTTGCAGATACAATACTAGACAAATTGGAAATAACTCAAAATGAACTTATTAGACAAACTAAACAAATAAAGAAAAAATCCTCACCAAACTCCCTAGTATTATTACCTACTAATGAACTTGAAGTCAACTCCATAATTCGCAATCTAAAATCTAATTGTGCGACAGGTTGGGATGGAATCTCATGTTTAGCCTTAAAGAAAACAAACTGTTTTATTGTACCACTTCTTACTTATATAATAAATTTGTCTATTTCCACGGGTATTTTTCCTGATGCTTTGAAAATTGCAGTTGTGACACCAATTCATAAAGATGGAGACCCTACAGTTTTTGGAAATTATAGGCCAATATCAGTACTTTCAGGTGTGTCGAAGGTTTTCGAAAAAGTTATAAATTCTAGATTAATAACCTATCTTGAAAAATATAACTTACTAGCGTCAAACCAATTTGGATTTAGAGCAAAACGATCTACAGAAGATGCAGTAACATCACTAACAGAATACATCGTAAATAAACTCGATAATAAAGAGAAATGCGCTGGGGTTTTCATTGACCTCGCGAAGGCCTTCGACACAGTTTCTATACCAATTCTTTTAGCGAAACTTGAACTGATGGGTGTTAGGTACTTACAACTAAGACTATTTGAGAACTACCTAACCAATAGGATTCAACGAGTTAAAATTGGTGAATATACTAGTGCTGACCTGCCTGTATCGTGTGGCGTGCCGCAAGGCAGTGTTCTTGGTCCTACGCTATTTCTAGTATATATAAATGATCTCTGCAACCTCCAAATCCCACAAAGCAAAATAATAACATTTGCTGATGATACGGTGATCCTATTCCATGGATCGTCGTGGTCTGAAGTAAATACAGGTGCAACTCGTGGAATGGAGACAGTGTCGATGTGGCTCAAGAATAATCTACTGACTCTCAACCTTAACAAGACAAAGTATATTACCTTTTCAACAAACGAGGCCTCACAGCCCAATAATTTCTCGCTACAAATTAACACGGAAACTGGGAGTAACAATCCCGCTACAAATACTGAAGTTACTAGTGTAAAAAGCATTAAATATCTCGGAGTTATTTTGGATAACAATTTGTCATGGACGGAACAAATTATTGTCTTATCTAAGAGGATACGTAGACTAATGTTTGTATTTAAAACTATCCGATGGGTGGTCGATCAGAAGCAACTGAAAAGTATATATCTTTCTTTAGCCCAGTCTCTCCTTAATTACTGCTTATTATCATGGGGTGGAGCTGCGAAAACACACTTAATAATACTGGAACGTGCCCAGAGATCCCTTTTGAAAGTCATGCATAAAAAACCATATAGGTACCACACGGATGAGTTGTACAAAAAAGCCGAGGTACTAACTGTTCGTCAACTTTTTATCCTTAAAATAGTTCTTCGCCAGCATACTAAATCTATATTTACACCTGTAAGTAAAAGAAGAAAGGACCTGGTTTTTAACGTACCCTTTCTACGCACTAAATTTGCAATGAGATTCCACACCTTTCTATGCCCGTACATTTATAATGTCATAAATAAGCAAATCAACATATATCCAATGAATACATACAAGGTAAAACAAACTTTAACTAAATGGCTGATAAATCTAAACTATGAAGAAACGGAAAATGTCTTCAAAATTATGAAATAAGCTAACTAAAACTAATAAGAAAATGAACTTAAAAAACTATAAATCCGCATATCAACAATAATAAAAACAATAAAATTAATATAGTTTAAAATTTATAATAATAAAAATATATATATATATATATATACATATATTTTTTCTATCCAATGGCCCATCTATCTATCGCTTAATCTTTGCCACAAATTTTTTTAGCTCGCGACTATTCATTGCGAGGCAAAACAGTGCACCGTGAAGAGTGACTCATTGCTACCTGCATTTATTTATTTAAAATGGAAACTTGTTGTTTTTTGCCTCGCAATCAATGAATGACAGATCTCTTATAATACTCGTACAATGTGAGTATGTGAATATTGTGCTTAACGATATGATAATACGAGTATATTGTATTATTGTTTTAGTAAATTAATAAATACAATAAAAATAACTTATCTAAATATTTAATTATATATACATATAATACTAACTATAATACTAACTAAAATACTAACTTACTAACTTTTTTGTAGTTGATTGTTACTAGCAGCAGAGTGAGTGCCCAATAACACTGACTTTTTAAATATCTCAAGTAAGCCTTGACTTATACTATTATCGTTAAATAATCATGTGTGCCTAAATAAATAGTTCTTAAATAATATATATAAGTTAGTTGTGTAAACCGCACGATTTGTCAATTTCGCTTTGCCCTCAACTTTTTAAAAAGTTGAGTATGACATAAGGTGAAAATAGACATGTATCAGATATTGAACGACTCTGCTGCAAGACCGCTTTTATTATATAGTGCCAACTAGCTGTCCCCTATAAGACCAGGGCAACCTTAGTATAGGGGACAGAAGTCGTCTACTAAATTAAACATGTACAACAATGTAATTTTTACTTTTTGTTCAATATGTATATTTAATTTTGTGTCAATAAACTATTATTATTATTATTATTATTGATGCACACACACAGTAATCATAAGATTGGCTCCAATTATTGCTTAGTTAACCATTAGTTTCTCTAGCTCTCGTTCTCGATCATACACGCCGATATTATAATGGCACACAATTTTAATCTTAAAAACACTAGACGTAAAGTTGACATTAGCTCCATGCAAAACTCAGAAGACATGTTTTATTTTATACTGTTATCTGTAATTTTTTTGTCTTCTTTTCGACATTTTATTTTCCTGAATTTCGCTTTAAAGTGAATAAAAGTGCTACTCAAACTTCTTCAAAGCGCAATAAAATAAAAAAGCGCTTACAGCAAGAAGTCGAACATGGCTATACCTATCCATGTGTTTGACTTGTCGCTTATTTCGCTTTGAAAGTCTTTCGATTTGGCAATTCTCTATTGTTTTCATACAAAATTCCGTAAAAAAACAAGCTTTCTTTATTTGCTTTTAAGTCGAACATAGCTTATATACATAAAATATATTTCATATTGGTTAGGGAGTTCTTCGCGCCATTTTGGGTGGACATGTC
Organism: Tinea semifulvella; assembly: GCA_910589645.1. Classification (NCBI taxonomy): domain Eukaryota; kingdom Metazoa; phylum Arthropoda; class Insecta; order Lepidoptera; family Tineidae; genus Tinea; species Tinea semifulvella. The sequence goes on along the minus strand of OU342592.1, from coordinate 9,896,134 downwards.
AAGTGCAAGTTTTTGTTTTGTAAATTAATTTACTGTGGATATTATTGGTCAAAAGTGGTGTTGTTTGGTTTAATAATGTGCTACAATGTGAATAATTATGGAAAACGATAAGTTGGACTTTAAATATGGGGCACAAGTTGCAGTTTATTTTTTGCGGTTTTCCGCGCTGTCAACTCCCATATTTTAACCGACGTGTTTGAGCTATGGCGCCGCGCGTAACTTCTAGAAAAGCATCAAATTCTGCAGCATCTGGAATTTGATGATGACCTCATTAACTCTGAAAAAGAAAGATATATTACGTCAGACTTGGCTGTATGGGCTAGACCCTATGCCTTCCCTATCATCTCATTCATCATCCATCGGGAGAATAGACCCAAAGAAAAATATCATATTGGTTGGTTAGAGTTGTGGCCTAAGCTTAATACAAAAAGTGTCTGACTCTTTCACAATGGCATTATGTAGGTAGCTCACATGATTTCATTAAATTATATTGTCGAGATAAAGCTAACCTACACAGAGCATGTTCGCGCTGCACGGAAGGCGGAAGGAATAAAGCACAGTAGCTGTGTCGATAAGCCCTAATGCCACCATCATGGCGCTAATGCGAAATATCTATCCAAAAAGGTACACGTTACAATCTGATTTGAGGACCCCTGCAAAAAATATGACCAGCCAAGATTGTAAAATACTTACTTTATATACCTACCTAGATACCGTTTCAATATTAAAATTTTTAAGAAGCGAATCCACATTTAAAGCCATTGACAAGTCGATGTCTCTAGCGTACCAAACTCGAAAAATATCCCAAATTAAATATTGTGTCCCGCCTGACCAGGGATCAAACCCGGTACCTCCGCATCTAAATCCACATAAATAGACCACAGAGGCAGCTAAAAAATATTTTTTTGAAAGATAGAAAGAGAGAATCTAATGTTGTCATACCTAATGAAATAAAATTTTACAGTGTACTCGTAGATTATTATTACTTTTTTTTTTAAATACATAAATATATCATCAATGATGCGCCCCCTGCCTGAAGGGCCAACGCGGTCGCATGCCCGACTCATCCGTGAGGCCTCCTAAGGAGTCCCCAGGGCGCCTACGGACTAAAACCCTATAAACCGTCTCTCTTTCACTGTTGGCCCGGCGTGCCTTGACAGCTAAGTCTGAGTCGTGGCTACGGAGTGAAGGCACTCGTAGTACGAGTGTTGGTTAATTAATAAAAGTACCTAATGTTGCTATGTACGACTTGAAAGCAGAAAGCTCGTATTTTTATCGAATTTTGCTTAAAATGTATAAAAACCATAGAGCAACGCCAAGTCGAACGACATTCAAAGCGATAAAAGAGCTTAAAGCGACAAGTTAAACACAGGGGGTGTAAAGGGTTTTGTAGTATTTTAAATTATTTGGTACCTAAAGTTTTTTACATTATATTTGATAAGAATAGTTACGTTATAACTTTCTGTCTTAGCGGGGTGGTTTGCCTTAGAAAAAAAACCTAAATTGCACAGCTAATTTACGAAAAAGTAAAAAACATAGGAATGTACTTACCAAACCAAAAATCCTTATTTCTTGGACACAAGCGATGGGTTAAAGTCTATATGAAAAATAAGCACACACAGCATAAAACGCTAATAAAAGCGGTATCACGTAAAGGAATGGATTAAAGTTCAATATAGCATGCGAGCGGCGCGGGCGCACTGATCCAACTGACAGATCAATGATTTAGCAAGTTTTGCATACCTTGCTTTACTCGTTCATAATTTAACTGCGCTTAAACAATATTAAACTAAAAAAAAACTTTTAGATGCAAAATTAAATGTAGTCTTCCGTTTGTATTAAAACAATATTTAATTTAATTTGATGATGAAGTTTCATCGCACGCACTAGCGTACGGAAGCCTATGGGGTGGCCCCGTTCGGCTGCAGTTTGTCTCAGCGGGCAACAACCCGACGGTTTCTATTTTTACCCCGGCCTAAGGGTGGCCAAGGAAGGGGCTACGAAAGGTGTGGCCCCTTGTGAGCGGTGTCTATATGGTAACAACGGCAATTTCCCGGGGCAGGCGGCGGCTTTCCGGTGGCCGTGCGTGGAGAGGCGCGATTCGCCGAAGATGGTCGAAGCGGCTGTGGTCGGCTCGATCGAACATGGACTTCGAGAGCCTGGCCACAAACTGCTCGATAGTCTCCATCTTCAGGTCGTCGTGGAGGACGGTGTTACGCACGAACCAGGGAGCCCCGACGGTCGCGCGTAAGGAGATGTTCTGCTGGGCCTGTATCCTGGCCTTCATGGTTGGAGCCAGCAGGTGGTACCACGCCGGGGCGGCATAGGTGAGGCGTGATCGGACGAAGGTCTTGTATATATTAACCTTTACCCGGGGTGGTAGCGACGAGTGCAGCAGTGGCCTCAACTGGGCCCGAACGGCTTTCGCACAGTTAATGGTGTGGCGTGCCATGGGGCCCCTGCGGAGGCAGCGATCGATCACGCACCCCAAGTAGGTGACTATACTATTATAGATTTAGGTATCAATATGAAATTTTGTGGATTTGTTTTTTTGTATGGTAGCAAAACATAGTCAAAAACATAAATACGCATGAGAGTAGAGTTAATGCAGTAGAAATGAGGAAAGGCATGCTCCGATGGTACGGGTCACACAGCGCCATCTAATTTCCGTGGTAAGCTACGAGGCTTGTGTTACGGAAACTAGATGGTTGATAAACTACATATTATACTTTTTTTTGTAAATATATACATATTATACATATAAACACCCAGACCGAGACAAATTATACAATGTACAACTTGCCCCCGGTGGGAATCGAACCCACGACCTCCCGAGTTCACGGCAACGTTTGTTACCACTAGACCACGTAGGCGGTCTAATGCGAAAGTTGTGGGTAAAAGATGCCCTAACTGACTCTATCACGATCAGATAAATAAAACATAGCTGAAGGTGCATTAAAAAGCCATCGAAACAAAAGGGCATGTATGAAGAGGTCGATGAATAATGAAGAAGCGAAAGTGATCGTGACAAGTGGCGCTCAATTGATCTGCCTACCCTTAAAGGGATTTGGCGTGAAGATATGTATGTATAGACAAATTCAGTCCAGGTGCCCCCTGGCATAATGTACTTTCAATAATAAAATAATGTAAATGTAAACCTGTAAACACTAAAAATACACGACGGCAAGCAGCAAGTACCTAGTTAGTTCGTCATCCAACTCAAACGTTCAAAGTGTATCACTAACTTTTTATCACGATAGATGGCGCATGATAGATGGTACCTAATATAACTGTCAGTTGCATAGAAAACTTGTATTTTATTTACGAAATTTATTATTTTCTGGATATTATGCAGAACTGAGCAGCTTTTAAGTGTACAAATCGAGATTTCTAAGCGAAATCAAAGATATGGTGATCTCAAAATTGCCGTTCTATTAATAAAACCTTTTTCTTTTTAAAGACGGTATGCGCTTTCTTAATTCGTCTTTTAAGGTAGGTAACGTTAATTTAAAATTCATATATATTCATGTTATAAAAATAAAAAACTACAAATACATTTTAAAATGATGCGATATAGGTGTAAAACAAGGTACTATTGCCGCTAGCGACATCTACAAAAGCTTTGCCTGATACACCCCATTAAAAAAATATTTTAAATATACGACGACCGCCATCTATTGTCTTTAAAAAGAACTACATTAACTCCAGCGATAAAAACGGCTCTTGCAATGTAAGTGATTATTCCTCCTTTATTATTTCTTTGGATGAAGGATTAGTGTTATATATGTACTTATGTATTATAGTTAAGTTGTCAAGCGAGTCAGTAAACGTCATTCTGTCAAAGAGCACGGTCGTTTCATTTATTGCAAGCTCCCATACACGTCAGTGGCGACGAGTTTGTTCTACCCTCGCGAAATTCGCAATTTCTCATCTCGGCTATATGTTTTTAAAAAAATGTCGACTATTATCGGGCAATTGGGGACTTTCGATTGTCAAACACAAGAATGGGAATTCTTCGTTGGAAGATTCAAACAGTTTGTAAAAATAAATAAAATCGACGATGAAAATAAAAGTGCTGTGTTGTTAACACATTTGACTGACGAAACGTATCGGTTAGCGAGGAATCTGGTGCATCCGGCGAAGGTGGAAGATGTTTCCTATAATGTGCTGGTAGATGCCTTAGGGCAGCATTTTACTCCTAAGCGATCTACGTACGCCGACCGGGCCAAGTTTTACGAGGCTACCAGGGCTCGAGGGGAGAACCTGGAGGACTGGGCCGCGCGACTGCGCGGTCTCGCCGTGTACTGCGACTTCGGCTCGGCGCTCGACATCCTGCTGTGCGACCGGTTCGTGCTGGGGCTCAGCGCGGGCCCCGAGAGGGACAAGTTGTTCGAGCAGGACGCAGTATATCTCACTCTGGCGCGCGCTCTCGACCTCGGCCAGAAGATGGCGAGTGCGCGGGGGCAGGCGCCTGCCGTCAAGGAGGAGCCTGTGTTCTACGGGGCATCGACGAGCAGCGTGCGACGCGACCGCGACGGAGACGGCGCGCGACGCGACCGCGACGGAGACGGCGCGCCGGGCGGCGGCGGCAGCGGCATCAGCGCGGGCGAGCGTTGTACGGTGTGCGGATTTAAAAGTCATACGGCTTTAAAGTGCAAGTTTAAAAATTACAAGTGCAGTGGTTGTGGCCTGAAGGGTCATTTAAAAAAAGTGTGCAGTGTAAAGCGTGATCGGTCACGATTAAATAATATGAAAGAGGACAGTGATTGTGAGGAATGTAAAATGTACAATGTTAGGGTTGTAGGTTCATCTCCTTTTACTATTAATGTTTTTATTAACAATATCCAGCTGACTATGGAGTTGGATTCTGGCTCGGGTAAAAGTGTAATTTCAGAAAAATTGTGGCTACAACATTTTAAACAATATAAATTGTTTAAAAGTGACATAAAAATGTGTTTTTACAACGGTCACAAGATACAGCCACTCGGTTATTTTTCTGCTGAAATTGTTTATGGAAACAAAACAAATCATGTTCATGTTTTTGTTATAAGAAATGGGGGTCCCCCCCTATTGGGCCGAGATTTTATGACTAAATTTAATGTAAAATTTTCATTGGTCAATAACATGAGCATGGTTTGTGATGTGCAAGAAGTGTTAAATCGTTATCCCGACGTGTGGAAGCCTCAATTAGGTAAATATAATAAACATACCATTGCATTGAGATTAAAAGAAGGCGCCGTACCCAAATGCTATAAGCCTCGGCCGGTTCCGTTGGCCTTAAAATCGAAAGTCGAGATCGAATTAAGACGTTTAGTCGAATTAGGTATCTTGGTACCGGTTAATTACTCCGAATACGCGACTCCCATAGTACCGGTTTTAAAGAAAGACGGAAGCGTACGTATCTGTGGTGATTTTTCAATTAGTTTAAATAAACAGCTATACATTGATAGTTATCCGTTACCGCGGATCGAGGATATTTTTGCTAAGCTTGGAGGGGGCGATAAATACACTAAGATTGATTTGAGCATGGCGTACAATCAGCTGGTATTATCTGAGGAGTCACAAGATCTTACTACAATCACTACTACATTAGGGTTATTTAAGTATACTAGACTCGTGTTCGGATTGGCCAACGCCCCGGCAATTTTTCAACGCACGATGGAGTCGTTATTGTTAGGTATCGATGGTGTTTCGATTTTTCTAGACGATATTTGTATCACTGGCCACGATAGTACTACACACTTGCGCAGATTGGACGCCGTATTGAGCCGGCTGCAGGGAGCCGGGTTTCGGGTTCAAAAGGAAAAGTGTAGCTTATTTCAGGACAGCGTGACATATTTAGGATATGTAATAAATAAGCATGGCTTGCATACTTGTCCAGGTAAGGTGGAGGCTATAAAGGAAGCGCCGCGACCGACCAACGTCACGGAGCTCAAACGTTTTCTAGGTATGGTTAACTATTACCGGAACTTTATACCGGGCGCATCGAGTATTATGCAACCCCTGCACTCGTTGTTGTGCTCGGACGTCGCGTGGCAGTGGGGCCCGCGCCAGGAGGAGGCCCTGCGCCGTGTCCGCCCCGCCCCGCCCCGCTCGCCGCCCGCTCCCTGGCCGCAGCCTGCCGAGCCGTGGTCGCGCATCGTGCTGACCACTGACGCGGGCCCGGACGGTCTCGGCGCGGTACTCTCACAGGTACACGATGGCGGCGAACGACCGCTGGCTTTCGCGTCTCGATCGCTGTCGGCCGCGGAGAAGAATTATGGCCAAATACATAAAGAAGCGGCGGCTATTATTTTTGGCGTGAAGCGTTTTCACCAATATTTATACGGGCGACCGGACCCGTTTGTACTAAAAACGGACCACAGACCTCTGTTATCGATATTTGGTAAAAATAATGGCATTTCTATCATGACGGCGTCGCGTCTTCAAAGGTACGCTTTATTTCTGTCCGCATACAACTATACAGTCGAGTACATATCGGGTAATAAAAATGGTGTGGCTGATTATTTGTCGCGAGCGCCTCTGGCGAGTACCGACCGAGACTATGACGAAGTGGGAGGCGAATCGTCTTTGATACACTATTTTAATGAACCACCACTATCGTTTCGCGATATTAAATCGGCAACGGAGACAGATCGCGTGTTAACGGTTGTAAAGGGTTATATTGGTCGCGGGTGGCCGCGTAAAATTAAATGTAATAAAATTCGTCCATATTTTCTTTGTAAGACCGAACTGGAAGTCGAAGACGGTTGTATATTGCGCGGGCACAAGGTAGTAGTTCCGAAGTCGTTGCGATCTCGCCTGTTGGATCAGTTGCATAACGGGCACCTAGGTATAGTGAAAACCAAAAGCAACGCTCGCGGCCGCATGTGGTGGCCGGGGATCGACCGCGACATCGAGCGGACGGTGGGCGCGTGCGAGACCTGCGCCGCTAGCCGCCCCGCCCCGCCCCGCTCGCCGCCCGCTCCCTGGCCGCAGCCTGCCGAGCCGTGGTCGCGCATACACTTGGATTACATGTCGGTAGGTTCTAAAACTTACTTGGTTGTTGTAGATGCTTACAGCAAATGGTTAGAATGTCTTCACATGTGCAGCGGGACGTCTACGCGTGCATTAATAACCAGATTGAAGCAATTGTTTTCGCGATTCGGCATTCCTAAAACCGTAGTATCGGATAATGATGTTAAAATTAAATCGGATGAATTTAGTGATTTTTGTAAAAATAGCGGTATTGTCCACGTGACTTCGCCCATTTATCATCCGCAAAGTAACGGTCAGGCCGAAAATTCGGTAAGGACCTGTAAGAAAATGTTAAAATGTATCATAAAAGATAACGCGGCGTCAACTCGCGACGCCGAAGAACATTTATTGTCTTATTTATTTAATTACAGAAACACGGTGCACTGTAGCACGGGCGCGACCCCTGCCAAGCTTATGTTCGGTCGAAACTTACGCTGTAGTTTAGATTTAATCGTGCCGGAAAAAAAGAACGTAGAAATTCCCATTGAGAATAAGACGGCCGACCAACCCGATAAACGATTTTTTGTATCTGGTCAACGCGTCTGGGTCAGATGTTTTGTTGATCGAAAGCCAAAATGGGTAATAGGTGTAGTTAGAAACGAGTTAGGTCGTCGTATGTACAATGTTGAGATCGAGAATAACGGAGCTATATGCAAGCGGCACGTAGATCAGATGTGGCATTATAAGGGGGGAGAGGTAATAGGAAGCGGTCCTGTGTCGAGTGTGGCCGGGCCCTCCTCCGCTGTGCCGGCCGGGCAGCCGGGTCCGCCGCCGGACGACGAGCCGCACGAGGGGCCGGCCACGCCCGACGAGTACGCAAGTGCCGAGGATGAGCCTTCTGACTCAGCGTCTGCGGTTGCTCAGGAGGCTCAGTTCGATGAGATTGAACAGCCGCATAAGTGTCCAAACCTTCGGCCTAGGGTTAAGAATATTAATTATAAGACGTAAATAACTGCTGTAACTGTAACGTTGTTTAGACTGTAGACCTTCTTCTCTCTATCCACTTATTGTTGCTTCTATTTAATTGGAGAGGAATGTTATATATGTACTTATGTATTATAGTTAAGTTGTCAAGCGAGTCAGTAAACGTCATTCTGTCAAAGAGCACGGTCGTTTCATTTATTGCAAGCTCCCATACACGTCAATTAGTCACCGATGCTAGAAGTTATTAAAAATAAAATGTTGACAATGAGAGAGAGACATTATTATACAATTTATTTGGTGCTAGAAAGAATTACAAAATATTTTACTACAAAAAAAAATAAGATAACGGAACGTGCCCTAACTACGTTTTTGGTTTGACTCACAGATTATATACGCGGGGTTATGTACTTTTGGCATCCACTGCTATGTTCGACTTGAAAGCAAATAAAGCAAGGCTAGCCTTTATTTACCGAATTTTGTATAAAAACCATAGACAAACGCCAAGTCGAACGACTTTCAAATCGTTCCGAATCAAGCTTTGAGCGCTTAGAATAAATATGATACTAACCCCTCGTTCCGAGACACAATAATAGTAACCTAAGCACGCTTAAAGGTATTCCGAGACGTGTATAAACTGTTTTGCCAAAGCTATGTGACGACACAAATGACATCATTCCTCGCGCTTAGACTGCGACAAAGAAATGATGTCATTTGTGACGTCATAGCTTTGGCAAAACAGTTAAAGCGTGTCACGGAATACCTTTAGCCCTTTGACGACAGCGGGGAAACGGCCGACCCAAGCCAAAAAAAAAACAAATTAATTTATAATTATTGCCATTTTGAATGTGAATTAATTATTTTCTAGTCTCGGAACAAACCTTTTGTTGTTTTTAAGCTGGCAAAACTACATCCATGGCGGCATTTTATATCTATAGTCATTGGAATCCATTTCATTTCAGTCATTTTCTTATACAAGTTTTTAACAAAATGCTTATTTTTACGAAACAAACCTAATAAAGAGAATATCTAAAAATCTTAAACAAAAAAGTCACTTGTAACTTGTAGTTTTAGTTATAAAATTTGTTTATTTGATACCCCATGACTCATTTTACATGAATAAAATAAATAAATAAGTTTCCATACTTTTATGGTCCTGAAAGGGTTAAGCGTGCTTAGGTTACTATTATCGTGTCTCGGAATTAAGGGTTTATACGCGTCTCGCAACACCTTTAAGCGTGCTTAGGTTACTATTATCGTGTCTCGGAACGAAGGGTTTATACGCGTCTCGCAACACCTTTAAGCGTTCATAGGTTACTATTATCGTGTCTCGGAACGAAGGGGTTAGAATGAGTATGATACTAACAGTCGTTCCGAATCAATTATCATGATTTGGGTGCTCAGAGCGTGATATCAATTCGGAACGGTCTAAATCACATTTTCATTCATAACATGGTTTTTTTTAAATGTATGGAAGATAAATTGCGGATTCCACATCTTTGAGTATGAATACTAACAAACATAACATCTCTCGGTTTATTCATCTTTATGTGTGTAAAGCGCGAGGAGTAATGTCTTTTGTGACGTCAAATAGCATTGGCAAAACAGTTTATACGCGTCTCGGAACACCTTTATGCTTGCTTAGGTTACTATTATCGTGTTTCGGAACGAAGTAAGCGCGAAGAATGATGTCATTTGTGACGTCACATAGCTTTGGCAAATCAGTTTATACACGTCTCGGAACATATTAAAGCGTGCTTAGGTTACTATTATCCCCCTCATTCCGAATCGCAATCAGAGTGCTTAGAACGAATATGACACTGACCGTCGTTCCGAATCAAATATCGCGATTTGGATGCTCAGAGCGTGATATCAATTCGGAACGGTCGAAATCACATTTTCATTCATGAAATATTCGTTTTTTTTTTAATGTATGGAATATAAATTGCGGATTCCATATCTTTGAGTATGAATACTAACAAATATACATCTCTCGGTTTATTCATTTTTATATGTGTAAAGTTTAATATTATTAACTTATTTTGATCTTTTAAAATAAATTGGCGTGTCACAGACATTTTTTTTTCCACTTCCTACTTTAATATTAATTATAGATTTGTTTAAGAAGTAACATACAAACAGTATAAACGAATTACAATATTCAATAATTTAAAAGAAAACCTAATATTAAATAAACTTGAAAATGGCGCGCGACATAATGACAAAAAACTGCAGCGCTCAGAGCGATCTACCTCGATATCGTAAGCAGTCTAAGCGCGAGAAATGATGTCGTTTGTGACGTCACACAGCTTTGGCAAAACAGTTTAAGCGCGTATCGGAACACCTTTAAGCGTGCTGTATCGGAACGATAGGATCGTGTCTCGGAACGAGCAGAAAGTGAAAAAAGCGCTTAAAGCGACAAGTCAAACATAGGGAACAACTTTCCTATATAATCTCAATAATCTGTGGGCACTCCCTATTATTCTATATAGTCTGTGCTATTATTACATCTGTATTTGGCGCCATTTTGCGTGGACATGTCAAGTGCAAGTTTTTGTTTTGTAAATTAATTTACTGTGGATATTATTGGTCAAAAGTGATGTTGCTTGGTTTAATAATGTGCTACAATGTGAATAATTATGGAAAACGATAAATTGGACTTTAAATATGGGGCACAAGTTGCAGTTTATTTTTTTTGCGGTTTTCCCGCGCTTTCAACTCCCATATTTTACCCGACGTGTTTGAGCTATGGTGTCGCGAGTGACTCCAAGTAAAGCATCAAATTCTGCAGCATCTGGAATTTGATGATCCCCAACTCGGTTATGAACTCTGTTATGAACATATATTATGCAAATAAATTACGTGTTTAGGACTGATGTATTCTGTACAATGTCCATTAAAGACAATTAAAAAAAAAAAAAAAACATCTGGCACAACCACTAGAGTCTGTGGTGGCTAGTCGGTCGTCTGTACTCTTCATAGTCTGTGGGCACAACGACTACTTCACAGACCACAGATTATATAGACATCACAGACTATATAGGACTACTTGTCAATGGCTAACGCTGTCTGTGAACGCTCGTAAATTCGTGTAGTTTATTAAATAATTACTGGGCAGTGTAAAGCCAGTGATATTAATATATCTCGTCGTGTTAAGCATTCACCTTCGAAGCTGAATCCCATTCAACTAAACGGGACAAAGTTAAAAGTTCGTGTAGCATATAGGCACCTATAAATAGCTAAATTGCTCCGCCATAATGCGTCCTACAAAACAGTGCTACTGGACTAGAAAGTTAGAGCTGGATCTTATAAATTTCATGCGCCATCGCGAGTATATGTGGAAACCAACCGGTAATACTAATCATCAGATTCAACAAAAGTACAAAACTTATGCAGAATTCGCCTCGGCAGTCGGTCGTAGTTTTACAGGTATGTTGTGCATTTGGAGTAACATCATCTGTGTGTCATCATCACGGGTGTCTGGGAAGCGTGGCTGATAGGGCCATTTCCAGCAGTGGAGGTCTAGGACTTGTTTGTTCTAGAGCTTTAATGATAAAGGCAGTCAATACGCAGAACGCAGAGTCCCAGACTCCCACTGCTCCAGATAGGCCTTTCAGCTGGAGAATGTGTTGGCAAGACTCCGATGTCAATTCTATAATGATTCCACAAGCTGGCACTAGTTTATCCGAGACCAATGGCTTAACATACTCTCTGTAGTGAAGGAACTTTGAAATATTCCCTTCATATAGTGTTGTAAATCTATAAATGTACATAAGGAAAGTGTATTTGTCATTTGTATATGCTGGGATTTGAACCGCAACATTTTTGGACTACAGCCTACATGGAACATAGATAAATACTTGCCAGTGATTCTATGCACACAAAAAATATGATAAAGTGTTGCACATAGGCATGCATAATACCATAAAGGTATTCTCTACCAGCTAACCCTTGGGAGAGTGAGAAATTAATATTATGGGTGCAGAGTGTGAAAATGGGAATAATAAAGTAGAAAACAAATTTCTCAGCACTCCACGGAAACACTGTTTTTTATGTTCTCCTGCTTACGCCCAATTCTTTCACCAACTACTGAAAGAATGTCATCAATACATTTATGGAAAGGGTACATTTATGGAAAGGGCTTCCAAGACCATTAAGAATTATACAGTATTTGGTTTTGTAGGGAGAGGAGTAGAATGGTGGATGGTGAGTGTCTTGCTTTTGCAACAAAATAAAAAAGGAGGCCTCCTCTACAAGCCAGCCCATTGCTGGTTGCAAGCTCGACACACAAGTACATATTAATAAGTATTTAAGTAGTCTATGTATACATACTATTTATGTAGTTTATTCAAATTTAAAATAAGGTTAAAATTGCACCCCACATATAATACTGTCTCACTCTCCCAAAGGTTAGCTGGTAGAAAAAGCCGAAATGGCTTTAAGTTCGCCTTTGTACATACTTTTAAGTTAAAGTGCAATAAAGTATTTTAATAATAATAATAACAAGTACAAGAAATTCTTCTCATCTCTTACCCACACACAATGGACCCAGCACCAATACGGTGAATCCATGGAATGCTTAGAAATTTGTCTTCTTCTTTTTTGTATACATAATTTAATAATATAATATGCCAGGGTGAGGACGTTAGGATTTGTTTTGCTTTTTAAGGAAGTGAGAGAGATGTTTAATGCTAGGTGTTTATAGTACAACACCACCTGTGTGGCTGTTAAACCTAACATACTAGGAGTTTTTTTTATTTTACAGCTGTCATGTAGTTTGATCTATATTTTCTGATTTTTATCTACTTCAAGTTCAATAAGAAAAACTTTTTTTAGGTTCCAGGAAAACATTAAGATGTTCCCTCTTGATTGTCCAACATGCTAGGACTAGGTACAGACAGAATAGTATTTTTTTAAAGAGTTTGTAACGAATTTTATGCCATTGCAGACATTGGATATTGATCTTTTCAATTCCATAGCAACAAATATCAGTCAAATATCATCAGTTGACGGCTCATTTAGTGTTATGTAAAAAAAAAATTTTAACTTATGTCTATAGCACATTCTTATTATTTAGTGACTTTGTATATTGTCTTGTATGAGTATGTTATTGTAATGCAGTGATGGTTTTTTTTTTTCGCTATTGTACAAAAGTATCATCACAACCGTTTCCCTTTCGGGGTGGTCAGAAACCATGCTTATAAATAAGCGGATTCACATTTAGCCAACTTTACTATGGGCCAATCATGACAAGTGGCAAGCTTGTTGATGTCTCCAGCTATTGTACTTAATTTTAAAACCTATATATGAAAACCTTTAATAGTTCTTAGAATATTTAATGTATCTTATCTATTTTAAATTGTCAACTGTTTCCAAAATGAGTAAATAAAATAATCAGGCCTGAATCTGCTAATGCCAATAATGAGCTTAATAATGTACTGACATTTATACGAGGGGCGTTCAAAATATTCTCGGTATGTGGATAAAAACAAACAAGTACGAAAAGTTTGATATTTTTATTTTTCAATATACTCCCCCCCTATGTTCATACACTTATAAGATCGATCAATTATTTTTTTTAATCCCTCATAAAAATATTTTTTATCTTTGGTGTAAAAATGCTCCTCCACGGCCGTCTTCAACGCTTCATCGTCAGAAAATTTATTTCCACGCAGATCCTTTTTAAGATTGGGAAACAAAAAGAAGTCGCTTGGGGCTAAGTCCGGACTATAGGGTGGATGAGTAACAGTTTCAAACCCACATTCAACAATAGCTGCCTTGGCAATATGAGCAGTATGGACAGGGGCGTTGTCATGCAGAAGCAGAACACCTTTGGTTAACTTTCCTCGCCTCTTTTCTTTGATCGCATCTCTTAATTGACGTATAACGTTAGCGTAGTACTGCCCTGTGATATTTACACCTTTTTCTTTATAATCGATAAGCAAAACTCCTTCACAATCCCAAAATATTGTGGCCATGACCTTGCCAGCTGACGGGATTACCTTGAACTTCTTGGGATGAGCTGAACCCTTAATGTACCACTGCATGGACTCCTGTTTGCTCTCTGGGTCATAATGATGAACCCAGGTTTCATCTCCAGTAACTATTTTTTGCAGCACCTCATCGGGATTTTCACCACACAGGTCGATAAAATCTGAACAGCAAGCCACACGCATATCCTTTTGAAGAAGCGTCAGCATTCGCGGAACCCATCTTGCACTTACTTTTGACATATTAAGATGGTCATGTATAATGTCATGTACGGTACCAATAGAGAGATTGGTTACTTGAGCTATAGATTTTACCTTCACTCGGCCGTCTTCCAATATAAGTTTTTCCACTTTATCAATATTTTCTTGTGAGGTAGCCACTACAGGCCGGCCAGGTCTAGGGTCATCTTCAATACTCTCCCTTCCACGCTTAAATTCGCTTGACCATTTTTGAATAGTAGATAAAGAAGGAGCAGACTCACGGTAAACACAATCCATTTCCTCTTTTATGGTTTTTTGATTTTTACCCTGTTTTGTCAAGAATTTTATGACGGATCGGTGCTCTAATTTCGTTAAAATTGTTAATTCGCTCATGGTGTTCATGTTTGTTCGGCAATTGCAGAAAAACAAAAGAACATCTCGGTTCCAATTTTACTTTTTTTTAATGTCAATGGATGAATCTTAGCGGCCAGTAACAAATATATATATAAAAGAGGTTGTAACGTATCAATACCGAGAATATTTTGAACGCCCCTCGTACTTAGGCCAAATTCTTTCAGTAACTGCTAGCTGTACAAAGTATGAATAATAATAAATAAATAAAATAAAAATTCATTTATTGTCACATAATATTATCACATAATTTTACAATTTCAAACAATATGTGACAAAAGGAATTAGGTGTCAGCTGGTGTCGTGCAGCAGTCCAAGTACTTACACCTGCACGTCGCTACTACATTACACGATAATCAATATACAATTACTAAGTAAATTTTGTTATCTACTTTCAGCTCGCTCGGTCCGAGACAGATGGGTGAATATAAGAAGCACTTTTAACCACAACATGCACAGGGTACTCCGGTCTAAACTTAAGGCAAACTCACCATCTGACATTTATGTACCTTGCTGGCCTCTATGGAAACCTCTACAGTTTCTACGGTCAGCCATGAGGAAAGAATATGACACTTTTGAGGTAATTTATGATTGTACTACTAGAGAAACAGACTTTATTTAAATTTGCCTCCGTAGCTGTAGGTATAGGCTGGGTTCGAATCCAGGAGATTTATGAGTATGATGTTGATTCATTATCCACACTTAGTCTTGGATACCTGTGTCTTAGGCTCATTACCGGAGCCAACCTATCTCCTCGTAAGATAACAAGGAGATCTGTCAAGTTCCTGCAGACCTCTGGAAGATTCCTCACAGTCTATAACTTTACACTAGAACATTTAAATCCTATACAAGAACACAAAAGTTTAAATAAAATAATATTTTACATTTCTTGAGTGTGGTTCCCTAAGTGTAACTTGTAAACTTACTAACTTCGTAAAAATAAAATCATATCTGACCACCTTAACTGATACTTAGAGGTGCAATGAGCATCTTCTCTAATGCTAACAATAACAGATTTTACTCAATTCTGTTTGTTTTCTGCTTTTATTTATTTATATTTGGGTAACTTACAGCTATTTTACAGAAAAATACATATTGATTGTTGGAAAGAGAGATGAGAATAATAATAATAATAATAAATATTTCCAGACAGGTCACACAGCGCCATCTAATTTCCGTGGTAAGCTACGAGAAACTAGATGGTATAAACTACATATTATACTTTTTTTTTTTACTAAGCTAAGCTACTAGAAACTAGATGGTATAAACTACATATTATACTTTTTTTTTTTTGTAAATATGTAAATATTATAAATATAAACACCCAGACCGAGACAAATTATACAATGTACAACTTGCCCCCGGTGGGAATCGAACCCACGACCTCCCGTGTTCACGGCAACGTTTGTTAGACCACGGAGGTGGTCATCAAGAATGGTGTCTTGGCTTGCGACTGATAATAGGCTGGTTTACAAAGGAAGTCTCTTTTTTATTTTATTGCGCAACAAGGCGCTCACCATCCACCATTCTGCTCCTCTCCCTACCCAACCAAATACAAGTATTGAAGGCAGACCAGCTTAGGCCCAATTTTTTCAGTAAGTGATTTAAAGATATGATGGAATTCCTCTTGCACCAACTTCCAGCGTAAAGCTGAGTCTTGAACCTCTTCCTGATATTTTTTGTAAGATCATAATATTTGTTTGACTTCATGTTGTGGTATTTTGGAAATGAATGGAATGATATGTTCAATAAGAATAACTATTTCAAGTTCCGAGAAAACACTAAGAGCCTATAGGCTGATACAGCTAGTTCATCTGGGATCCTATCATAATGTTACACTTTTAGTTAAGTTTATGAAAAATAATTTAAAAAATCAATTATTATTGTATGTACATATATAATATATATAAATATAGTATGTTACACAGTATATGTATGTGTTATGTATGTATTTATATTATAGATTTAATATCATTCTTTTTTTAGTTATAAGTTTTTAACTCAATAAATCTCTTTATCTCAAATATTAGCGGTATAGTACTAACCTAACAATCTCTGCTCACATCTCAATTATGTGCAATAAAGAATTTATCTATCTAATAATTATATATACAAACATTTAAAGGCGCACTTCATTAATTCACAGAGATAGAGATTGCAATGCAAACTCTAAATATGTATGCATATACAAAAAAATAAAATAATTATTTTCCTATTTACAGACCATTGCAAAGATTTCCGAAGATTGTAAACAATTTGGAGACATCAAGCAAGAGATTGATATTGACATTGGAAATACTGAAGAGTTGTCGAATATAAAGCAACAGGATCAAAGAACTAACCGACCAAGACACAAAGCTAGCATTAAATTCACACCAATTGATAGAAAGAAGAATATTATATGCGGAAAACTACTCGATGATTTGCTTATGGCAATGAAACCTTTTGAGAGTCATGATGGATCTTCAGAACAGAGTTATTGGTTTTTTGGTAAACATGTCACTGAGAGACTAAATTGTATGAGACAAGATGATGCTGATTGTGCTGCTCGAGATATCATTCATCTTCTAAATAAATGGCCAGAATGAGCCTTTGGCAACTAATACCCCTAATGAAAAAATTAAATGTCATTTAACACATTAGCATGTGTCTTGCTTGTGTGATTGTGATGACGGTTGCTTCTCTGCACTTAGGTCTTCATGAGATCTGTCACATTCTTGTAGACTTCTAGAAGAGTCCCCAAAGTCTGGAGGATCTTGAGTCTAGGCACAGCAACACTGCATGCATCCCTACGTACAGCCAGTTTCTCGAACATTGGTACTTAACATAAAAATTGACACGCATTCTCACTTTCTTCGGACGCGTCTCAAGGCGAGGAGAAACATCCATGGAGCGCCTGGTAGTGCGCGTGGCAGGTCTCCGATAAGATGGACTGACCAGGTGAAGGCTGTAATGGATCATGAGATACATGAGTGCACCAATAACCAAGAAATCAGAGAAATACTAACAGCAGAGAGTGGCGAATTTTAATACTGTGAATAAGTTAGTTTTTTTAATTTTTTATATTGTATTTGAAAAGATCTTGGTGTAACTGTGACTGCCAATCTAAAATGGGCTGAACATATAGATGGGATTGTACAGTGGTAGGTCTAGAACTCGATGAATAGTTTCGTCTCGTTTGAATTTATCAGTAATTTTCGATAGGGTAACAATCCATGGACTGTGTTTGACATGAAGTGAGTGTTTCTTATAGTGTCTCAGGCATGCAAGAGACTTTCTAGGTTTATAAAGCTCTCTTTGTGATGTTTCGAAGAGTTGTAGGTGATATGTTTTTGCGTTTTTAGCATTGCTTGCTTAGTTAGAGGTGACAGAGACAGAATCGCATAAATTTGTCTTTTCGCTCGCCTCAAACCGCAGGTGCTGTTAATTAAGTCGAAACACAATTTAATGCAAAGTTGGAAAAATGGCATCCGTTCCCTGTATTGTTTTTTGGGCATTGGGGAGACGAGGGTATGATTGGATATTAGGTCCCATAAGTCCCTTGAACTGAAAAAATATATTTAAAAAAACTATGTACAATATAAAAAAAAATATTTTTTGTTTAGTAATTTACATTAAAAGGGAATTATTTATTTAAAAATCACTTCATCTAAATGTGCTCCATTTCGTTCTTGGCACTCCTCCTGACTAAAATTTTCTATCACTGCACGGCAAGTACGCTCTGAAATGCTTGACATTTCTTGCCGGATATTTTCTTTTAGTTCATCAATTGACCGCGGAATTGTTTCGTAGACTTTAGACTTAAGGTAACCCAATAAGAAAAAGTCCATTGGACTCAAATCCGGGCTACGAGGTGGCCAGGGAATGTCTCCTCTTCGAGATATCACTTTGTTAGGGAAAAGTTGACGGGCATAGCGGTGTTAGAGGTGCTTGTTGAAACCAGGTCCGGGTATTGAAACCTGGAAAAGTCTGCAACTCTGGTGTAAAAAAATCCTCGATCATTGCCACATACCGCTCCTAAGTAACAGTAACCGCACGACCATGTTCGTTTTTAAGAAAGTATGGGCCTATGATGCCATGCGCTGACATAGCCGCCCAAACTGTGACTTTAGGGCTATGTAAGGGCCTTTGATGTTTGCGACGTGGGTTTACGCTACTCCAGTAGCGACAATTTTGCCTATTGACATGGCTGTTGATGTGAAAGTAAGCCTCATCAGAAAATAACACGTAACATCATTTCATTCACGAAATTAAGTCTATTGGTGGGATCAGTATCTTTTAATTCCCGTGCTAACTAAATTTTGTATGGATGAAATTTCTTATCATTCTTTCAAATTGCGCTGCAACGTAGGGTAGCTTCGTAGCCATGCATCTTGAGCAGCAGCGCAATACTTTTTGAACGGTCCAAAGACTGACGCATCCAACGGTTGTAATTTATGGCTACAATGCGGTGGAAAGGACAGCATTACAACTCCGTTATCTTTGCCCAAAGTTAGTGTCTTCACGTTCAAGTGAGAGGAGTGATTATCCAAAACTAACAAAACAAGGCGCTCCATGGACGGTGTGGAATGTTTTATAAAATGTTGCAAAAACTGATAGAATTCTTCGTCTGTAATCCATCCACTGGCATTGCCTGCTCCTATACATTCAGGGGGACCACCGTTAAGAAAGTGTGTCTTAAACTGTTTTCTCGGAAATACAAACATAGGAGGTACAGCATTTCCAAGAGCAGATACAGCCGCTACTACTGTAACGTTAGTCCCTCGTTCCCCAGAAGTCATTGCGCCGACGTTGCGCTTACCTTTGGCATCTACAATTTTATTTGGCTTCAGCACAGTGGATACTCCTGTCTCATCTATGTTTCAAATGTCTGCCGCAGTAAATCCATATCTATCCATTACTTCCGCTAATTTCTCAAAAAAAACTTTAAATTCTGCGCATTAAATGATGTTGCCCTACCAAGGCTGGTGGGTTCTGGTTTTCGTATGGATAGCTCCGGATTTCGTTTTAAAAACATCGTAAGCCATTCTTTTCCGGCCCTCTTATTTGCAGTCCAGCTGGGTGGAGTTTCAATGCCAAATTTATCAGCACATTCGTAGGCAAGACGACGGACGTCTTTTGGAGAATATCCATAGAAGATCGATACCATTTGTAGCAAGTATTTTTTCAAAGAGTCTTCTTGTGTAGGAGAAAATACTTGCCTCGGTGTTGCATAGCCCATGGATGAATCACCTTCATTTAATTTCTTCTGTAGCGGCGGTATTGACACTTTTTCCTTCATCGTTGACAGCCTTTGCTGCATTTTTTAAATCTCCAGTAGTGTAACAACATCTTGTAGTCTTCCTCTTGTAAGTCCGCATCCTAACAAAAAATAAAACATTCATTACTTTAGTTGTTTGAGTCGTGGGGTAAGTTGAGCAACTATAGCTCAACTAACCCCACCCCGGAATTTTAAGACAAAAGTGAGGTTAAAAAAAACCGTAAGAATTATACCCAGAACCTCTCTACATATCAAAAGTACAATAATTCTCTGGAAGATTAACACTTACCTGATTGAAAACAGATAACAATTGACTAATACAGACGAAAACTTGCGATAAACGACGTTTTTACTTTTTGGTCACAAAATAAACAAAACGCACGGGCGCTTCACTCGCTCGTCGAGCCGTCACTAGCGATCGCGTGGTGATTACCCCTCCCGCGTCCCCTTCTTTCCGCCATACGATGCCTATGCGTACGGTGAATAGTTTGCGAGATATTTCGATAACTTGCCCCTATGCTCAACTAGCCCCGCCCTACCCTACACATTTAAATATTTGAAAACAAAATAAAACAAAAAATCTTAGAAAAATATAAAACAGTAATAGGAACACTGAGATCAATAAGTCTTCAATGGCAAAATTCTTAATATTAGATTCTGGCGGATAACAAAAATTAGCGTGTGTGAAACTCACGAAAACAGTTACGTTTTTCGGTAAGACATAGTCTAGCTTCACATTTTTGACAAATAATTACTGTTTGACCTGTAGTACAGTTTCTGCAACGTCCTTTATTTGTGACACTTGGGATATGATGAAGACCATCAGTGCGGATATCCTTTTTTGGCCGAGAAACAACCGGTTTCTTAATTTGTTGACTATTTGTTGCCAAACTCCTAACCAGTTTTCCTTTCTGAATAAGTGTCAACGCAATGCTCAACTTAAATTCTTTCAGAGACATAATATTGTGGTTATCTTCCATAATCGTGCAGTGTCTTTGATATAATAATTAAGAATTGTTAATACAAAGGTCGACAAGATGATAGTAAATTATTTTATACCACTTTTTACTCTTAGTTCCAGTGCGATATAATAAAACAAACATTCCAGCCAAATCCACCCCACCCATATGTAGGTTATACTCTGAAATTACTGTAGGGCATTTTACATCTATTTTCATTTTACTAGCCCTGCAGTACCGTTTTACAACCGTTTCCTTATCACCTGCAGCGTAAGAGCTCGCTAATGTAACGCACTTATTATCCGCCCATTTGGTTACAGCTATTTTTTTTTTTGTTATCTACCTGAATTTTATAACTTCCTCTCTCTCTTTTCAGCAGTTCTTTATCAGATATCATATTGCAGCCTCTCAAACGATCCTTTCTAATTTGAAACCCCATCTATGTGGCTTAATTTTGATCCCGCTCTAGTGCCCTTGTACGGTACCATCATCTCGTCAATTGAGAAGCTTTTCTCAGCCTCTATGTTGAGAAAATTCCTTCTTATTCTTTCCATTACAGGCCTTATCTTAGAATATCTGTCATTTAAATTTGAGTTTAAATTATCGTTGAAATGATTACTGAAGCAATTTTGTCATATCTTAGGGGATGGGACCAATAATCTTTCTAAGATGGCATACCAACAATGCTCATGAGGACATCTATGCCCAGAAAGTTAGAGTTACCTTTCGTTTGGTTAGAGTAAAGGTTGGATTGGTAGCAAATCATTTCTACAAGCTCATCATTGAATAGTTGTTTGAAGCATTGGTATGGAACATCTATGACTTGTTCTTGGAAAAAATTGTGTATGCTTGCGCCCCTGTCAACAGACCACATGAATCTTGTCGATCGAAATTCGAATTTTTTTCCTTCTTGTGTTTCTTTTGTCGTACGGATTGTAGCTGATGCCGATGACATGGTATTGTAACAGTTGTAGATACTTCTTGATTTGACGATGATTCAATTTCTGCAGAATTGCTGATATTATTTGGAACAGTGCGAGGTTGTAGTTGTCTTGGTGTTGCAGGACTGCCTAAATTGGTAAAATTTGTCAATGGGGAATGCGATATCATAGGAGATGTGATAGTAACTCTTGAATATGTCATGTCACTGGTAAAACGTTGTGATAAAGAGTTCAAATTGTGGTTGCTCTCAGATACAGGAACCTGGTTTTCATCATCCAATTCGTCAAGTATATCCATCATTTTTTATGGAATATCAGGCGCTTCAGATGAATTATCAAAATCTGTATCAGATCCCTCAGACTCTTGACTCTTTTTGCGGCAATAATGCCAAAATATTAGCAGACGTTGAATAGCGTCTCATGTTCTAGAACAATAAAAATAAACTCAAAAATTAACAATATTTATATTTACACACACATAAAATATCAGTTTTACAACTCCATTGCAGTGTATCTATTTGGATCTATCTTCCTACTTTCTTTCTGGACGAAATGTATTAAAGAATCTTCAGAAGAATTCTGGGATTGGATTGGTGGTGCTCCAGAAGATGTAGAGATTGTTGAACAGACCGGATCATCCTCAGTTACTGGGATATCATCTTCAGTTTCTGGAACACTATTCATGAAAGTTGGGAAATCGATTTCTGGGACATCGTCTAGAGTTGGAACATTTTCTTGGCTGTGCGCCTGGTGTATTATTAAGTTTCTTTCCTCTTCTGTGACGAATCCTTTTAGTGTTGTAACCTCTTGTGTCTTTTAAGAAGTCCAACAGACAACTGTCTACGTACAGAATACGTCCAGGTTCCTCTGAGCGTTCAGCTGGAAGCTTTTTTAGGACAGCTTGAGGATCGGAAAGATAAAGAACTGTAGCTCTAAAGGAACTCTGCAGATTTTTTTTCATATTAGGAACCAATGAATCAATCAATCTCTTTAGCAGCATTGGAAACTGTGGCTTTGGAATGATGCCCCTTGTTCTTGATTCTTTTCTCAAATTATCCAGAACCTTTCTCCATTGTCACTTCATAGGACCATATATACCGACGTCGGGGGGTTGCATCAATATAATATATACGTCTCCACTAAACCTACAACTAAATCTGGACTGAAAATATTTGTTTTTAAGTTATATCTTAAGGCAAATATGTGACAACAAGGTAAACTACGCATTATAAAGAAACTACAATTACAAGAATTTAACGTTGTGTGTGCAATATTGTAATGATTGGGTATCTCAATGGTATATATGCATAAATTACTTAGTACGTTAATTTTAACTCGACGGACAGTTCATCAAACGAGAACTTCGATCCTGTTGGCCGGGTTTGGTCTTCATAGGATATTATTAACCATCCAATCGCTGGATTACTACTATATCCAGGTATTCCTCGTGCCATTGCAGAGAATCCATCTCTCTGAAGTTTAGGTCGCCAATTCAAGACGAGACCTCGGGATGCAGGGCCCCAGGTTGAGTAGCACATTTCTTTCACATTTTCAAAGCTTGGCGGACGCGTGTTCAAAGCTGTTATGCTGAATGCGTCATCTTCGGCACTTACCTGAGCGATCGTTTTGAATATCTGTGCGACTCTCACTCCCGTTCTCTTCGTTCTTCGCACAACAACCAACTTTCTATACCTCTTCATTCTTCCAGCAGATATTCAGATTCTCTTACCGTGTCTGCAGCTCGTCAATGGAACAGACTACCTCTATTTATCAGACAGGCTCCGTCTTTAAATATATTTAAAAAACTATTATTTTCACACTTCCTTAAAAAACAAAATGAACCCTAATCTCGACATCTTGACATATTAGTATTTATTATATTTATTTATATAAGTATTATATAGATTGTATTTAGGTATATAAGTATTTGTGTAGGTCGAATTTATGTAATATGTATTAAATAAAGTATTTATATTTTTACGTACTTAATTATTTAATTCTAATATATTTACATTTACCTAAAAATCTCATACACCCATCATATAAATCTATCACTCTCCCAAAGGTTAGCTGGTAGAGAATACCTTCATGGTATTATGCTTGCCTATGTACATATTTTTATTTTGTATATTTTGTGTGCAATAAAGAATTTTATCATTATTATTATTACGTTAATTTTACAAGTATTTTGCTTCACAGCACCAATACCTTCAGATAGCTATGAATTGATCTGAGTTTAAGCAAAGTAAGTAGCACTGTTAGATATTACGCGCAGAATTTCAATAGGAATATCACCTACAGTATTAACTTTACAGAATTACCCAAATTGAAAGTACTACAGTAACAATAAGCCCAAGATTCTCTATAATTGTGCCATCTAGAAATAAATAATGAAACTATGTCGAAACTACTAAATTTTTAAACAAAAACATTAAATGTGTTACCATAAACTTCTTCATTTGGAGTATAAGCCATTCCCTCAAGAAAAGTTTTAACTTCATCAAAAAATTGCTTTGGAACATTTGAAGAACGAACCATTTCCTTAAAACATTTAGGTACATGAAAAAGACATAATTCATGCTTTGCTTCAGGAAAAACTAAAAAAATAGAGTAATTTCGGTGACACTTTGTTTGTTATGAATAATCGAATATTTTTCGAAATTGGATTAGGTATAGTAAAATAAGTCAAAAACTGCTCAACTATAATTTTTGTTTTTGATGCGACTAAGCCAAAGGCAACGGGCACGGAATGATTATTGCCATCTCCTGCTAAAATTATATATAAAGGCATACGCAAATCATTAAGACAATATGTACCATCCATTAATATATGGTCTGGATAATATTTTAAAAAATCTCTCATCCATGAAAACTGAAAGTATATCAGCTGAATAGTATTGTCAATGACCATTCTTTCAAATATCATTCCACTATCTTTATTTGTATCTTCCTTTAATAATTGCATTAAAATATCACTAGCTATATTATTATTGCCATCGATCGCCTTTAAACTTGTGTTTTAAATTAGATAATGATTTTGTGGAAATATTCACACTATGTTCGGCATGCAAAAATTGATAAATTTTTGGCACCGAGTTCACATTTTATTAGCATATCTACATTGTATTTAACTGTATTAATAATAACTCTACAAAAATTATTTCTCAACCAATAACATGTAACCTAGGTATTATAAAACCTGTACTACGTAAGCCTTGCTTAGCGTTGTACATTTTAAAAGTTACTTCATCAACAATATAAATTTGTCTGTGTTCTTGGTCAATGTGACTGTTAATGAAGTTCTTAAAAACTAAACATTTATTTAATTTACAATAGATAATCTCAATTCTAGCAGGGCAATCTTTGTAAAGGGCGCGTACCAATAGAGTTAGTATTATGTGTACCGCTATGAGCACATACAATTGTTGCTGCTTGATAACCTAGACTTAAAGGCAGTGGTAATTTTAGTTTCTTGTTATAAGCTGTAATAGTTTTGGAATGATTAATGACAAAGATTGAGTCTGATGTAGCTATAATATATCTTTCAAAATACACAGCAAAATCATTCCAAGTTTGAAAACGCATACCGACTTTAACCTCGACACACGCCGCTTCATCTATGATTTTCGATTAAAGATAAGAAACTTAAGTAAAATAAGACTTATTTAATCTTAATTTCGAAGACTTATATAAATTTATTAGATGAAAAATAACCTACATGAGTTTCACTCCTTTGAAGTTTACACTTACCGTTGTTAGCCTCGACGCTAGACGAATTCATCATCATCATCATCAGAGAACTAAGACCTAACGAAGAAAAAGTAACTAATTATAAGTAGGTACATATTTTAAAGAGTATTTAAATCTAATTCACTATTTTTTCTAAAAAACTTGACGCACCATGAAGAGAATGAAAATAAAAATAAAATGAATGAGGATGGGCCACGAGATTTAGGGTGCTCTAAAATTATTCCGAAAAATACGAACGATTGCATTCAATTAGTTTTTTTTTTAAGAACAATTGTGTGCGTGAGTCATGTAAAGACCTCACACGGCATAAGCGTTTTTCCGTAGAAATAGCAGCGGCGGTCAACCGCTCCCTCCGCCGCGATTCCCGCTCCCCACTCGAAACATCTAATTCAAAATGTAGTGTTAGGTGCAGGCCCGTGTAAGTGTCGACGCAGTATTCGCCAAGTTGTGGTCTGCGACAGGCCGAGTTCTTAGGCGCGGCGTGGAATTGACTGACTGCCTCGGGTTCTTTTATGTGTTTGTTTTATTTTTATATAAATAATAGCTATTATTCATCATCAATTGCATTGGAAGTGCATTATTTGCACATCATAATAGCATATTACAAACAAACGTGTTTACCACATGTTTTAGAAGAATATCCCGATGATCTGTTTTTTTTTTCTGTCTGTCACACATCGACCTCGCTGACGTTGAACTGAAGGTCCTGGTTCTTCATCGGGAATATTTAGCAACTCCTTGATCCTTAATCTTATGAGTTTTGGCAGATTTCGACGGGTATATCGGTATCTCAGTTGGGCATCAAATAAGTTATAAGCTATTTTTTCAATAAATTTTCGTCGAATTTTGTGTTTATTATTATTTCAAAAATTTCTTGTTGATATATTGGGAATGCTGTAAAATATTACCAAATTGTATTGGCTGGAATATGGCTCGAAAATGACCACTAAAGATGGAATGTTAGATTTTTATGAGCAATTAGTTGATTCCTACTCCATCCACTCCGTGTTTCTCAAACATGTTTTTTTGTCTGCTTCATTTGTAAGTATTCAGTTGTAAACATGATCCTTGCTATTTTGACTGCACAACAGTATCCCAAAAGTGTCGGTGTATATAAAGAAGGATAATTTCATTTCAGTCTATACTTAAAGAAATACACATTTGATAAATCAACAATCTAATACACCAATAGCATAATCGATATACGAGATTAATTATCTCTTTATTATAATTTAATAAAATATAGCCCAAAATAATTATAATCTGTGTATTTATTTATAGAGTTACATGTATGGATAGGGTTTTCCATTTGGAACTTAACAACTTTGAATTTTCACTGTAAACACTGAACTGTCAATGTTAAAACATCCAGTAAAGACAAGATTTTCATCACAGTGAAGTTGCACGAACGTTTATTACAATTCTAGAGTCGATTACTGCAATTTTAAGATCGTTAACGCCAATTTTTGGTAGTAATTCTTGACAAGCAATCAAATAGCATACGAGTTATTGATCAAGTGAAAATCCTCACGCGCTTCATGAAACACCACTTCATCCACAATGTAGGAGTATAGCGGAGTTTTCATGCCGGTGGTGTCTCTGAGCTGTTTCCGTCAAAGGGTGTGGCCGAGTCATCAAAAATTGGGTGCAACGAATCCACCGCTGTAAATGTGCTTGAAATCTCAAGCCGGGTCTGAGCATCAGAATAGGTCTGGAATGCAAGAGCCCGCTGATTCTACGGTAGTTGATGTCTTAGCCTAACACAGGTAGAAAATTCATTTCTCATAAATCTCCATGTTGAATGTGTAAAACATTTTAGCATCACAAAGAGCTTGAATCTTTATACCATAGGGGTTTGGTTTATTGGGGATATATTGTCTGAACGAGCATCTGCCAGGAAAAGCTTCTAATTTTTCATCAACAGTCACAAATGCAGATAAGGTGTTATTATCCTTGCAATTCTGGACAAACTTCTAAAATATTTCTCTTATATGACAAAGCTTGTCGAGTGCTTTTCTCTGATGCCTTGTAGTACCGTCGTCAAATCTCAAAACTCGAAGCAGAAATTTAAACCTCTGGGCAGACATAGATAATCGAAATATCTCCATTGAACCACCATTTGTTCGAAATAACTCATCAAGATTTATGTGATTGGATTTTTTCACTCCGGATAACAATAACAATCCCATAAAACATTTAATTTCGTTTAGATTAGTCGGTCTGGCATATGTTTTACGGTGTCAATATACTGGTTAGTGGACTTGATAATTATATCAATTATACCATCGTCAAAGAAGTGTTGCCAAATAATGAGAGGGTCCTTTACATTTGCCATAGCCCGTATTGGTCCTGGTAACTGAGTTATAATATTGTACCTTCTAGTACGGACTGCTTGACGATGGGGTTCCTTACTCCATTTTGTACATTTGTCCTTTCCCAAGTAAAATGAGGAGTTGTTACCTGGCGATTCTTGGTGACTCAAATCCTCTTCGCTGTCCGTATTTCGATCTGATGCTAGATTTTCTGTTTCAACGTCGCTTTCAGTTTCGCTGTGCGATGATTCCTGTGGGCTTTCTTCATCAGATAAAACGTCTTGTAAAAGAGCCTCAAGACGACGCTGTTCTTTTTCGTAAGACATTCTGAAACGACGTTATCATATTTAAAATTATTAGGAACCATAACTTTATCCATTTCGTTAGTTTAAAATGCCCACGACGACCCTTCCGGATATAGGGTGGAGGATTTTGATAATATAATAATACAACCTCCCTTTGTTGAAGTTGGTTGTAAAAATAACTCATAATAATATAAAACACATATTAAAAAAAAACAGAATTTAAAAAATGAAATATAATAACACAACTTACGTCAGCGGCGCGGCGAATGGAGTTTTTAAAAAGCAAAATGAAACACACGGGAGCTTAGTGACAACTGACGTTTTAATTTCAAAACATTAATTTATTTTTATTTAAAACTTTATTACACTATGGGCGGGCTTAATGCCGCTAGACATTCTCTGACAGCCAACCTTTGGGACAATAATAAGTATAACTTAGATCGAAGAGTAGGTTATTATGTAGTAGGTTATTATGTAGTACATTAATACATTATTTTAGTTTAGTTATTACTTTTACCACAATAATATTTAAAATAAACAAGCAATATTGTGGTAACTTGAGATAGATTGAGTTACAACCATTAGACAGGCAATAGTTTACTCATATTCAAGAATCCTTTACTACTGTGAACAGGCAATAAAGACGTTAAGAACCATCATACGGTGTGTAGATGAGATAAAAATACCACTGTCTTGCCAGTTTGTGGAAAAAACCTTTCCAAATCACTAGAAAAGTTTCAAGTTAATACACTGTTACTTGTTACATGTGATATTAACACAAATCTATTTTTTTAACCTACTTAAAGGGTCTTCCACATCCACAACTATGGAACCAGCCTCCAACTCACGTTGTGTCATCTGTAAAAATAGAGACTGCTATAAAAAAAAGTGGACAATTTGTAAAATATTATTTAGTGTAGCATTTGTATAGTGGCATAATAAAATAAAATTGTAAGTACATAATTAGAACTCACATCATCCTCCGGCATTGAGTCAGGGCAGTTGGTGCCTATGGTGTAGACCTAACGAAGAAAAAGTAACTAATTATAAGTAGGTACATATTTTAAAGAGTATTTAAATCTAATTCACTATTTTTTCTAAAAAACTTGACGCACCATGAAGAGAATGAAAATAAAAATAAAATGAATGAGGATGGGCCACGAGATTTAGGGTGCTCTAAAATTATTCCGAAAAATACGAACGATTGCATTCAATTAGTTTTTTTTTTAAGAACAATTGTGTGCGTGAGTCATGTAAAGACCTCACACGGCATAAGCGTTTTTCCGTAGAAATAGCAGCGGCGGTCATCCGCTCCCTCCGCCGCGATTCCCGCTCCCCACTCGAAACATCTAATTCAAAATGTAGTGTTAGGTGCAGGCCCGTGTAAGTGTCGACGCAGTATTCGCCAAGTTGTGGTCTGCGACAGGCCGAGTTCTTAGGCGCGGCGTGGAATTGACTGACTGCCTCGGGTTCTTTTATGTGTTTGTTTTATTTTTATATAAATAATAGCTATTATTCATCATCAATTGCATTGGAAGTGCATTATTTGCACATCATAATAGCATATTACAAACAAACGTGTTTACCACATGTTTTAGAAGAATATCCCGATGATCTGTTTTTTTTTTCTGTCTGTCACACATCGACCTCGCTGACGTTGAACTGAAGGTCCTGGTTCTTCATCGGGAATATTTAGCAACTCCTTGATCCTTAATCTTATGAGTTTTGGCAGATTTCGACGGGTATATCGGTATCTCAGTTGGGCATCAAATAAGTTATAAGCTATTTTTTCAATAAATTTTCGTCGAATTTTGTGTTTATTATTATTTCAAAAATTTCTTGTTGATATATTGGGAATGCTGTAAAATATTACCAAATTGTATTGGCTGGAATATGGCTCGAAAATGACCACTAAAGATGGAATGTTAGATTTTTATGAGCAATTAGTTGATTCCTACTCCATCCACTCCGTGTTTCTCAAACATGTTTTTTTGTCTGCTTCATTTGTAAGTATTCAGTTGTAAACATGATCCTTGCTATTTTGACTGCACAACAGTATCCCAAAAGTGTCGGTGTATATAAAGAAGGATAATTTCATTTCAGTCTATACTTAAAGAAATACACATTTGATAAATCAACAATCTAATACACCAATAGCATAATCGATATACGAGATTAATTATCTCTTTATTATAATTTAATAAAATATAGCCCAAAATAATTATAATCTGTGTATTTATTTATAGAGTTACATGTATGGATAGGGTTTTCCATTTGGAACTTAACAACTTTGAATTTTCACTGTAAACACTGAACTGTCAATGTTAAAACATCCAGTAAAGACAAGATTTCATCACAGTGAAGTTGCACGAACGTTTATTACAATTCTAGAGTCGATTACTGCAATTTTAAGATCGTTAACGCCAATTTTTGGTAGTAATTCTTGACAAGCAATCAAATAGCATACGAGTTATTGATCAAGTGAAAATCCTCACGCGCTTCATGAAACACCACTTCATCCACAATCTAGGAGTATAGCGGAGTTTTCATGCCGGTGGTGTCTCTGAGCTGTTTCCGTCAAAGGGTGTGGCCGAGTCATCAAAAATTGGGTGCAACGAATCCACCGCTGTAAATGTGCTTGAAATCTCAAGCCGGGTCTGAGCATCAGAATAGGTCTGGAATGCAAGAGCCCGCTGATTCTACGGTAGTTGATGTCTTAGCCTAACACAGGTAGAAAATTCATTTCTCATAAATCTCCATGTTGAATGTGTAAAACATTTTAGCATCACAAAGAGCTTGAATCTTTATACCATAGGGGTTTGGTTTATTGGGGATATATTGTCTGAACGAGCATCTGCCAGGAAAAGCTTCTAATTTTTCATCAACAGTCACAAATGCAGATAAGGTGTAATTATCCTTGCAATTCTGGACAAACTTCTAAAATATTTCTCTTATATGACAAAGCTTGTCGAGTGCTTTTCTCTGATGCCTTGTAGTACCGTCGTCAAATCTCAAAACTCGAAGCAGAAATTTAAACCTCTGGGCAGACATAGATAATCGAAATATCTCCATTGAACCACCATTTGTTCGAAATAACTCATCAAGATTTATGTGATTGGATTTTTTCACTCCGGATAACAATAACAATCCCATAAAACATTTAATTTCGTTTAGATTAGTCGGTCTGGCATATGTTTTACGGTGTCAATATACTGGTTAGTGGACTTGATAATTATATCAATTATACCATCGTCAAAGAAGTGTTGCCAAATAATGAGAGGGTCCTTTACATTTGCCATAGCCCGTATTGGTCCTGGTAACTGAGTTATAATATTGTACCTTCTAGTACGGACTGCTTGACGATGGGGTTCCTTACTCCATTTTGTACATTTGTCCTTTCCCAAGTAAAATGAGGAGTTGTTACCTGGCGATTCTTGGTGACTCAAATCCTCTTCGCTGTCCGTATTTCGATCTGATGCTAGATTTTCTGTTTCAACGTCGCTTTCAGTTTCGCTGTGCGATGATTCCTGTGGGCTTTCTTCATCAGATAAAACGTCTTGTAAAAGAGCCTCAAGACGACGCTGTTCTTTTTCGTAAGACATTCTGAAACGACGTTATCATATTTAAAATTATTAGGAACCATAACTTTATCCATTTCGTTAGTTTAAAATTCCCACGACGACCCTTCCGGATATAGGGTGGAGGATTTTGATAATATAATAATACAACCTCCCTTTGTTGAAGTTGGTTGTAAAAATAACTCATAATAATATAAAACACATATTAAAAAAAAACAGAATTTAAAAAATGAAATATAATAACACAACTTACGTCAGCGGCGCGGCGAATGGAGTTTTTAAAAAGCAAAATGAAACACACGGGAGCTTAGTGACAACTGACGTTTTAATTTCAAAACATTAATTTATTTTTATTTAAAACTTTATTACACTATGGGCGGGCTTAATGCCGCTAGACATTCTCTGACAGCCAACCTTTGGGACAATAATAAGTATAACTTAGATCGAAGAGTAGGTTATTATGTAGTAGGTTATTATGTAGTACATTAATACATTATTTTAGTTTAGTTATTACTTTTACCACAATAATATTTAAAATAAACAAGCAATATTGTGGTAACTTGAGATAGATTGAGTTACAACCATTAGACAGGCAATAGTTTACTCATATTCAAGAATCCTTTACTACTGTGAACAGGCAATAAAGACGTTAAGAACCATCATACGGTGTGTAGATGAGATAAAAATACCACTGTCTTGCCAGTTTGTGGAAAAAACCTTTCCAAATCACTAGAAAAGTTTCAAGTTAATACACTGTTACTTGTTACATGTGATATTAACACAAATCTATTTTTTTAACCTACTTAAAGGGTCTTCCACATCCACAACTATGGAACCAGCCTCCAACTCACGTTGTGTCATCTGTAAAAATAGAGACTGCTATAAAAAAAAGTGGACAATTTGTAAAATATTATTTAGTGTAGCATTTGTATAGTGGCATAATAAAATAAAATTGTAAGTACATAATTAGAACTCACATCATCCTCCGGCATTGAGTCAGGGCAGTTGGTGCCTATGGTGTAGACCTAACGAAGAAAAAGTAACTAATTATAAGTAGGTACATATTTTAAAGAGTATTTAAATCTAATTCACTATTTTTTCTAAAAAACTTGACGCACCATGAAGAGAATGAAAATAAAAATAAAATGAATGAGGATGGGCCACGAGATTTAGGGTGCTCTAAAATTATTCCGAAAAATACGAACGATTGCATTCAATTAGTTTTTTTTTTAAGAACAATTGTGTGCGTGAGTCATGTAAAGACCTCACACGGCATAAGCGTTTTTCCGTAGAAATAGCAGCGGCGGTCATCCGCTCCCTCCGCCGCGATTCCCGCTCCCCACTCGAAACATCTAATTCAAAATGTAGTGTTAGGTGCAGGCCCGTGTAAGTGTCGACGCAGTATTCGCCAAGTTGTGGTCTGCGACAGGCCGAGTTCTTAGGCGCGGCGTGGAATTGACTGACTGCCTCGGGTTCTTTTATGTGTTTGTTTTATTTTTATATAAATAATAGCTATTATTCATCATCAATTGCATTGGAAGTGCATTATTTGCACATCATAATAGCATATTACAAACAAACGTGTTTACCACATGTTTTAGAAGAATATCCCGATGATCTGTTTTTTTTTTCTGTCTGTCACACATCGACCTCGCTGACGTTGAACTGAAGGTCCTGGTTCTTCATCGGGAATATTTAGCAACTCCTTGATCCTTAATCTTATGAGTTTTGGCAGATTTCGACGGGTATATCGGTATCTCAGTTGGGCATCAAATAAGTTATAAGCTATTTTTTCAATAAATTTTCGTCGAATTTTGTGTTTATTATTATTTCAAAAATTTCTTGTTGATATATTGGGAATGCTGTAAAATATTACCAAATTGTATTGGCTGGAATATGGCTCGAAAATGACCACTAAAGATGGAATGTTAGATTTTTATGAGCAATTAGTTGATTCCTACTCCATCCACTCCGTGTTTCTCAAACATGTTTTTTTGTCTGCTTCATTTGTAAGTATTCAGTTGTAAACATGATCCTTGCTATTTTGACTGCACAACAGTATCCCAAAAGTGTCGGTGTATATAAAGAAGGATAATTTCATTTCAGTCTATACTTAAAGAAATACACATTTGATAAATCAACAATCTAATACACCAATAGCATAATCGATATACGAGATTAATTATCTCTTTATTATAATTTAATAAAATATAGCCCAAAATAATTATAATCTGTGTATTTATTTATAGAGTTACATGTATGGATAGGGTTTTCCATTTGGAACTTAACAACTTTGAATTTTCACTGTAAACACTGAACTGTCAATGTTAAAACATCCAGTAAAGACAAGATTTTCATCACAGTGAAGTTGCACGAACGTTTATTACAATTCTAGAGTCGATTACTGCAATTTTAAGATCGTTAACGCCAATTTTTGGTAGTAATTCTTGACAAGCAATCAAATAGCATACGAGTTATTGATCAAGTGAAAATCCTCACGCGCTTCATGAAACACCACTTCATCCACAATGTAGGAGTATAGCGGAGTTTTCATGCCGGTGGTGTCTCTGAGCTGTTTCCGTCAAAGGGTGTGGCCGAGTCATCAAAAATTGGGTGCAACGAATCCACCGCTGTAAATGTGCTTGAAATCTCAAGCCGGGTCTGAGCATCAGAATAGGTCTGGAATGCAAGAGCCCGCTGATTCTACGGTAGTTGATGTCTTAGCCTAACACAGGTAGAAAATTCATTTCTCATAAATCTCCATGTTGAATGTGTAAAACATTTTAGCATCACAAAGAGCTTGAATCTTTATACCATAGGGGTTTGGTTTATTGGGGATATATTGTCTGAACGAGCATCTGCCAGGAAAAGCTTCTAATTTTTCATCAACAGTCACAAATGCAGATAAGGTGTAATTATCCTTGCAATTCTGGACAAACTTCTAAAATATTTCTCTTATATGACAAAGCTTGTCGAGTGCTTTTCTTTGATGCCTTGTAGTACCGTCGTCAAATCTCAAAACTCGAAGCAGAAATTTAAACCTCTGGGCAGACATAGATAATCGAAATATCTCCATTGAACCACCATTTGTTCGAAATAACTCATCAAGATTTATGTGATTGGATTTTTTCACTCCGGATAACAATAACAATCCCATAAAACATTTAATTTCGTTTAGATTAGTCGGTCTGGCATATGTTTTACGGTGTCAATATACTGGTTAGTGGACTTGATAATTATATCAATTATACCATCGTCAAAGAAGTGTTGCCAAATAATGAGAGGGTCCTTTACATTTGCCATAGCCCGTATTGGTCCTGGTAACTGAGTTATAATATTGTACCTTCTAGTACGGACTGCTTGACGATGGGGTTCCTTACTCCATTTTGTACATTTGTCCTTTCCCAAGTAAAATGAGGAGTTGTTACCTGGCGATTCTTGGTGACTCAAATCCTCTTCGCTGTCCGTATTTCGATCTGATGCTAGATTTTCTGTTTCAACGTCGCTTTCAGTTTCGCTGTGCGATGATTCCTGTGGGCTTTCTTCATCAGATAAAACGTCTTGTAAAAGAGCCTCAAGACGACGCTGTTCTTTTTCGTAAGACATTCTGAAACGACGTTATCATATTTAAAATTATTAGGAACCATAACTTTATCCATTTCGTTAGTTTAAAATGCCCACGACGACCCTTCCGGATATAGGGTGGAGGATTTTGATAATATAATAATACAACCTCCCTTTGTTGAAGTTGGTTGTAAAAATAACTCATAATAATATAAAACACATATTAAAAAAAAACAGAATTTAAAAAATGAAATATAATAACACAACTTACGTCAGCGGCGCGGCAAATGGAGTTTTTAAAAAGCAAAATGAAACACACGGGAGCTTAGTGACAACTGACGTTTTAATTTCAAAACATTAATTTATTTTTATTTAAAACTTTATTACACTATGGGCGGGCTTAATGCCGCTAGACATTCTCTGACAGCCAACCTTTGGGACAATAATAAGTATAACTTAGATCGAAGAGTAGGTTATTATGTAGTAGGTTATTATGTAGTACATTAATACATTATTTTAGTTTAGTTATTACTTTTACCACAATAATATTTAAAATAAACAAGCAATATTGTGGTAACTTGAGATAGATTGAGTTACAACCATTAGACAGGCAATAGTTTACTCATATTCAAGAATCCTTTACTACTGTGAACAGGCAATAAAGACGTTAAGAACCATCATACGGTGTGTAGATGAGATAAAAATACCACTGTCTTGCCAGTTTGTGGAAAAAACCTTTCCAAATCACTAGAAAAGTTTCAAGTTAATACACTGTTACTTGTTACATGTGATATTAACACAAATCTATTTTTTTAACCTACTTAAAGGGTCTTCCACATCCACAACTATGGAACCAGCCTCCAACTCACGTTGTGTCATCTGTAAAAATAGAGACTGCTATAAAAAAAAGTGGACAATTTGTAAAATATTATTTAGTGTAGCATTTGTATAGTGGCATAATAAAATAAAATTGTAAGTACATAATTAGAACTCACATCATCCTCCGGCATTGAGTCAGGGCAGTTGGTGCCTATGGTGTAGACCTAACGAAGAAAAAGTAACTAATTATAAGTAGGTACATATTTTAAAGAGTATTTAAATCTAATTCACTATTTTTTCTAAAAAACTTGACGCACCATGAAGAGAATGAAAATAAAAATAAAATGAATGAGGATGGGCCACGAGATTTAGGGTGCTCTAAAATTATTCCGAAAAATACGAACGATTGCATTCAATTAGTTTTTTTTTTAAGAACAATTGTGTGCGTGAGTCATGTAAAGACCTCACACGGCATAAGCGTTTTTCCGTAGAAATAGCAGCGGCGGTCATCCGCTCCCTCCGCCGCGATTCCCGCTCCCCACTCGAAACATCTAATTCAAAATGTAGTGTTAGGTGCAGGCCCGTGTAAGTGTCGACGCAGTATTCGCCAAGTTGTGGTCTGCGACAGGCCGAGTTCTTAGGCGCGGCGTGGAATTGACTGACTGCCTCGGGTTCTTTTATGTGTTTGTTTTATTTTTATATAAATAATAGCTATTATTCATCATCAATTGCATTGGAAGTGCATTATTTGCACATCATAATAGCATATTACAAACAAACGTGTTTACCACATGTTTTAGAAGAATATCCCGATGATCTGTTTTTTTTTTCTGTCTGTCACACATCGACCTCGCTGACGTTGAACTGAAGGTCCTGGTTCTTCATCGGGAATATTTAGCAACTCCTTGATCCTTAATCTTATGAGTTTTGGCAGATTTCGACGGGTATATCGGTATCTCAGTTGGGCATCAAATAAGTTATAAGCTATTTTTTCAATAAATTTTCGTCGAATTTTGTGTTTATTATTATTTCAAAAATTTCTTGTTGATATATTGGGAATGCTGTAAAATATTACCAAATTGTATTGGCTGGAATATGGCTCGAAAATGACCACTAAAGATGGAATGTTAGATTTTTATGAGCAATTAGTTGATTCCTACTCCATCCACTCCGTGTTTCTCAAACATGTTTTTTTGTCTGCTTCATTTGTAAGTATTCAGTTGTAAACATGATCCTTGCTATTTTGACTGCACAACAGTATCCCAAAAGTGTCGGTGTATATAAAGAAGGATAATTTCATTTCAGTCTATACTTAAAGAAATACACATTTGATAAATCAACAATCTAATACACCAATAGCATAATCGATATACGAGATTAATTATCTCTTTATTATAATTTAATAAAATATAGCCCAAAATAATTATAATCTGTGTATTTATTTATAGAGTTACATGTATGGATAGGGTTTTCCATTTGGAACTTAACAACTTTGAATTTTCACTGTAAACACTGAACTGTCAATGTTAAAACATCCAGTAAAGACAAGATTTTCATCACAGTGAAGTTGCACGAACGTTTATTACAATTCTAGAGTCGATTACTGCAATTTTAAGATCGTTAACGCCAATTTTTGGTAGTAATTCTTGACAAGCAATCAAATAGCATACGAGTTATTGATCAAGTGAAAATCCTCACGCGCTTCATGAAACACCACTTCATCCACAATGTAGGAGTATAGCGGAGTTTTCATGCCGGTGGTGTCTCTGAGCTGTTTCCGTCAAAGGGTGTGGCCGAGTCATCAAAAATTGGGTGCAACGAATCCACCGCTGTAAATGTGCTTGAAATCTCAAGCCGGGTCTGAGCATCAGAATAGGTCTGGAATGCAAGAGCCCGCTGATTCTACGGTAGTTGATGTCTTAGCCTAACACAGGTAGAAAATTCATTTCTCATAAATCTCCATGTTGAATGTGTAAAACATTTTAGCATCACAAAGAGCTTGAATCTTTATACCATAGGGGTTTGGTTTATTGGGGATATATTGTCTGAACGAGCATCTGCCAGGAAAAGCTTCTAATTTTTCATCAACAGTCACAAATGCAGATAAGGTGTAATTATCCTTGCAATTCTGGACAAACTTCTAAAATATTTCTCTTATATGACAAAGCTTGTCGAGTGCTTTTCTCTGATGCCTTGTAGTACCGTCGTCAAATCTCAAAACTCGAAGCAGAAATTTAAACCTCTGGGCAGACATAGATAATCGAAATATCTCCATTGAACCACCATTTGTTCGAAATAACTCATCAAGATTTATGTGATTGGATTTTTTCACTCCGGATAACAATAACAATCCCATAAAACATTTAATTTCGTTTAGATTAGTCGGTCTGGCATATGTTTTACGGTGTCAATATACTGGTTAGTGGACTTGATAATTATATCAATTATACCATCGTCAAAGAAGTGTTGCCAAATAATGAGAGGGTCCTTTACATTTGCCATAGCCCGTATTGGTCCTGGTAACTGAGTTATAATATTGTACCTTCTAGTACGGACTGCTTGACGATGGGGTTCCTTACTCCATTTTGTACATTTGTCCTTTCCCAAGTAAAATGAGGAGTTGTTACCTGGCGATTCTTGGTGACTCAAATCCTCTTCGCTGTCCGTATTTCGATCTGATGCTAGATTTTCTGTTTCAACGTCGCTTTCAGTTTCGCTGTGCGATGATTCCTGTGGGCTTTCTTCATCAGATAAAACGTCTTGTAAAAGAGCCTCAAGACGACGCTGTTCTTTTTCGTAAGACATTCTGAAACGACGTTATCATATTTAAAATTATTAGGAACCATAACTTTATCCATTTCGTTAGTTTAAAATGCCCACGACGACCCTTCCGGATATAGGGTGGAGGATTTTGATAATATAATAATACAACCTCCCTTTGTTGAAGTTGGTTGTAAAAATAACTCATAATAATATAAAACACATATTAAAAAAAAACAGAATTTAAAAAATGAAATATAATAACACAACTTACGTCAGCGGCGCGGCAAATGGAGTTTTTAAAAAGCAAAATGAAACACACGGGAGCTTAGTGACAACTGACGTTTTAATTTCAAAACATTAATTTATTTTTATTTAAAACTTTATTACACTATGGGCGGGCTTAATGCCGCTAGACATTCTCTGACAGCCAACCTTTGGGACAATAATAAGTATAACTTAGATCGAAGAGTAGGTTATTATGTAGTAGGTTATTATGTAGTACATTAATACATTATTTTAGTTTAGTTATTACTTTTACCACAATAATATTTAAAATAAACAAGCAATATTGTGGTAACTTGAGATAGATTGAGTTACAACCATTAGACAGGCAATAGTTTACTCATATTCAAGAATCCTTTACTACTGTGAACAGGCAATAAAGACGTTAAGAACCATCATACGGTGTGTAGATGAGATAAAAATACCACTGTCTTGCCAGTTTGTGGAAAAAACCTTTCCAAATCACTAGAAAAGTTTCAAGTTAATACACTGTTACTTGTTACATGTGATATTAACACAAATCTATTTTTTTAACCTACTTAAAGGGTCTTCCACATCCACAACTATGGAACCAGCCTCCAACTCACGTTGTGTCATCTGTAAAAATAGAGACTGCTATAAAAAAAAGTGGACAATTTGTAAAATATTATTTAGTGTAGCATTTGTATAGTGGCATAATAAAATAAAATTGTAAGTACATAATTAGAACTCACATCATCCTCCGGCATTGAGTCAGGGCAGTTGGTGCCTATGGTGTAGTCTACACCAACAAGTGAAATGACTTTTTTCTTCAACTCCGTGAGAGGAGGAATATTTATCTCCCTGTTTCCTGTCTCGGCTCTCATTTTTTTTAAATATTGCAGCCTTTATATATTTAACAAATATTTTTTAAAATAAGAATGAATAAGAGTACATTGATTCAGCACCCAAACACATTTTAAATAGTTTGGGGTTAGTTGTCATGTCTACCCTATTACCGAGGTACAGTTTACATGCAAGATAATTTTACATAAATTTAACGTGATCCACTGTTCTGGGGTTTTTATTGCACCGTTCATATTATTTAATTCATCGGCGACTTCCCTCCACCGCCGATTCATAATTTTCCCGTCCTTGTAGGCCGGTAAATCGCCTTGTGGCCAAAAACCTCCGGGCTGCTAATTTGTCCACCAACGCTTGGGTTTGACTAGTCGTGGCCCGTGCTGTACGTTTACGTCTGAAACACTAATTGATTTGTAATTGTAAACATAAAATTATACAAGTGTACTTACAAACAAACTAACAATCAGATTCGACAGGAGTACACTTACTTTCTCACGCTAGCGTTATCTGCGAGCGTGGCTTCGCATTGCAAGCGCTCCGTCCCCGACCCCAAGGCTTGCTGCGAGTTTGTGTCGCCCCACATATAAAAAAAAACATAAAAAACACAACATAAAATAACAAGTTTCATCAAGCACTCAGCTGACATTTTCTTACAGTGTTGCAAAGAAATTAATATTATTGTTTATTGATATATTAAACATTAATAGGCAAAAAAAAAAGTTTATACGAAGCTGCCTGAGTTTTTGATGATATAAGTTCTCATATTATAAAATTACCGTCGTTGGAACTAATTATATTGGCCAAATCAGCTTTATATATTTTGTCAGTGGCAACTTTTTTCAATTAAAATACGTGTCTATAACTACGGTTTTCGCAAACATTGTGTCGGATTGGTTAGCGATTTTGCACGCTATCTCGGCAGTCGAGGCTACCATTTAAAGTAAACGTCGCAACGGCAACCGATTATTTTTGCTATGACTTAACGATCGCAATCTTACTTTGCGATCGTTAACTATGTCGGAACTGCCGCCCCAGGCCGGAATCAGATTCATTGCTTAACAAAGGCGGGTTGTTATAATATAATCCCCCATTTTTGGAGTCGTCGTAGGCGTCTGGATAATATATTATAATTAAAATTGTAAGGTTAGAGTTATGACTCCTGTTTAAAAAAATAAATAAATTGGTAATATAACAAATAATATTAGGAACCATAACTTTATCCATTTCGTTGGTTAAAATGTCCACGACGACCCTTCCGGATATAGGGTGGAGGATTTTAATAATATAATAATACAACCTCCCTTTGTTGAAGTTGGTTGTAAAAATAACTCATAATAATATAAAACACATAAAAAAAGGTAATATATATATAACAAATAATATTAGAAACCATAACTTTATCCATTTCGTTAGTTTAAAATGCCCACGACGACCCTTCCGGATATAGGGTGGAGGATTTTGATAATATAATAATACAACCTCCCTTTGTTGAAGTTGGTTGTAAAAATAACTCATAATAATATAAAACATATATTAAAAAAAAAAACAGAATTTAAAAAATGAAATATAATAACACAACTTACGTCAACGGGGCGGCGAATGGACTTTTTAAAAAACAAAATGAAACACACGGGAGCTTAGTGACAACTGACGTTTTAATTTCAAAACATTAATTTATTTTTATTTAAAACTTTATTGCACTATGGGCGGGCTTAATGCCGCTAGACATTCTCTGACAGCCAACCTTTGGGACAATAATAAGTATAACTTAGATCGAAGAGTAGGTTATTATGTAGTAGGTTATTATGTAGTACATTAATACATTATTTTAGTTTAGTTATTACTTTTACTACAATAATATTTAAAATAAACAAGCAATATTGTGGTAACTTGAGATAGATTGAGTTACAACTATTAGACAGCAATAGTTTACTCATATTCAAGAATCCTTTACTACTGTGAACAGGCAATAAAGACGTTAAGAACCATCATACGGTGTGTAGATGAGATAAAAATACCACTGTCTTGCCAGTTTGTGGAAAAAACCTTTCCAAATCACTAGAAAAGTTAAAAATGAAAAGTTTCAAGTTAATACACTGTTACTTGTTACATGTGATATTAACACAAATCTATTTTTTTAACCTACTTAAAGGGTCTTCCACATCCACAACTATGGAACCAGCCTCCAACTCACGTTGTGTCATCTGTAAAAATAGAGACTGCTATAAAAAAAAGTGGACAATTTGTAAAATATTATTTAGTGTAGCATTTGTATAGTGGCATA
This sequence comes from Tinea semifulvella, assembly GCA_910589645.1. Lineage (NCBI taxonomy): Eukaryota > Metazoa > Arthropoda > Insecta > Lepidoptera > Tineidae > Tinea > Tinea semifulvella. Next base: position 9,853,955 of record OU342592.1, on the reverse strand, counting down.
ATAAAATAAAATTGTAAGTACATAATTAGAACTCACATCATCCTCCGGCATTGAGTCAGGGCAGTTGGTGCCTATGGTGTAGTCTACACCAACAAGTGAAATGACTTTTTTCTTCAACTCCGTGAGAGGAGGAATATTTATCTCCCTGTTTCCTGTCTCGGCTCTCATTTTTTTTAAATATTGCAGCCTTTATATATTTAACAAATATTTTTTAAAATAAGAATGAATAAGAGTACATTGATTCAGCACCCAAACACATTTTAAATAGTTTGGGGTTAGTTGTCATGTCTACCCTATTACCGAGGTACAGTTTACATGCAAGATAATTTTACATAAATTTAACGTGATCCACTGTTCTGGGGTTTTTATTGCACCGTTCATATTATTTAATTCATCGGCGACTTCCCTCCACCGCCGATTCATAATTTTCCCGTCCTTGTAGGCCGGTAAATCGCCTTGTGGCCAAAAACCTCCGGGCTGCTAATTTGTCCACCAACGCTTGGGTTTGACTAGTCGTGGCCCGTGCTGTACGTTTACGTCTGAAACACTAATTGATTTGTAATTGTAAACATAAAATTATACAAGTGTACTTACAAACAAACTAACAATCAGATTCGACAGGAGTACACTTACTTTCTCACGCTAGCGTTATCTGCGAGCGTGGCTTCGCATTGCAAGCGCTCCGTCCCCGACCCCAAGGCTTGCTGCGAGTTTGTGTCGCCCCACATATAAAAAAAAACATAAAAAACACAACATAAAATAACAAGTTTCATCAAGCACTCAGCTGACATTTTCTTACAGTGTTGCAAAGAAATTAATATTATTGTTTATTGATATATTAAACATTAATAGGCAAAAAAAAAAGTTTATACGAAGCTGCCTGAGTTTTTGATGATATAAGTTCTCATATTATAAAATTACCGTCGTTGGAACTAATTATATTGGCCAAATCAGCTTTATATATTTTGTCAGTGGCAACTTTTTTCAATTAAAATACGTGTCTATAACTACGGTTTTCGCAAACATTGTGTCGGATTGGTTAGCGATTTTGCACGCTATCTCGGCAGTCGAGGCTACCATTTAAAGTAAACGTCGCAACGGCAACCGATTATTTTTGCTATGACTTAACGATCGCAATCTTACTTTGCGATCGTTAACTATGTCGGAACTGCCGCCCCAGGCCGGAATCAGATTCATTGCTTAACAAAGGCGGGTTGTTATAATATAATCCCCCATTTTTGGAGTCGTCGTAGGCGTCTGGATAATATATTATAATTAAAATTGTAAGGTTAGAGTTATGACTCCTGTTTAAAAAAATAAATAAATTGGTAATATAACAAATAATATTAGGAACCATAACTTTATCCATTTCGTTGGTTAAAATGTCCACGACGACCCTTCCGGATATAGGGTGGAGGATTTTAATAATATAATAATACAACCTCCCTTTGTTGAAGTTGGTTGTAAAAATAACTCATAATAATATAAAACACATAAAAAAAGGTAATATATATATAACAAATAATATTAGAAACCATAACTTTATCCATTTCGTTAGTTTAAAATGCCCACGACGACCCTTCCGGATATAGGGTGGAGGATTTTAATAATATAATAATACAACCTCCCTTTGTTGAAGTTGGTTGTAAAAATAACTCATAATAATATAAAACACATATTAAAAAAAAAAACAGAATTTAAAAAATGAAATATAATAACACAACTTACGTCAACGGGGCGGCGAATGGAGTTTTTAAAAAACAAAATGAAACACACGGGAGCTTAGTGACAACTGACGTTTTAATTTCAAAACATTAATTTATTTTTATTTAAAACTTTATTGCACTATGGGCGGGCTTAATGCCGCTAGACATTCTCTGACAGCCAACCTTTGGGACAATAATAAGTATAACTTAGATCGAAGAGTAGGTTATTATGTAGTAGGTTATTATGTAGTACATTAATACATTATTTTAGTTTAGTTATTACTTTTACTACAATAATATTTAAAATAAACAAGCAATATTGTGGTAACTTGAGATAGATTGAGTTACAACTATTAGACAGCAATAGTTTACTCATATTCAAGAATCCTTTACTACTGTGAACAGGCAATAAAGACGTTAAGAACCATCATACGGTGTGTAGATGAGATAAAAATACCACTGTCTTGCCAGTTTGTGGAAAAAACCTTTCCAAATCACTAGAAAAGTTAAAAATGAAAAGTTTCAAGTTAATACACTGTTACTTGTTACATGTGATATTAACACAAATCTATTTTTTTAACCTACTTAAAGGGTCTTCCACATCCACAACTATGGAACCAGCCTCCAACTCACGTTGTGTCATCTGTAAAAATAGAGACTGCTATAAAAAAAAGTGGACAATTTGTAAAATATTATTTAGTGTAGCATTTGTATAGTGGCATAATAAAATAAAATTGTAAGTACATAATTAGAACTCACATCATCCTCCGGCATTGAGTCAGGGCAGTTGGTGCCTATGGTGTAGTCTACACCAACAAGTGAAATGACTTTTTTCTTCAACTCCGTGAGAGGAGGAATATTTATCTCCCTGTTTCCTGTCTCGGCTCTCATTTTTTTTAAATATTGCAGCCTTTATATATTTAACAAATATTTTTTAAAATAAGAATGAATAAGAGTACATTGATTCAGCACCCAAACACATTTTAAATAGTTTGGGGTTAGTTGTCATGTCTACCCTATTACCGAGGTACAGTTTATATGCAAGATAATTTTACATAAATTTACCGTGATCCACTGTTCTGGGGTTTTTATTGCACCGTTCATATTATTTAATTCATCGGCGACTTCCCTCCACCGCCGATTCATAATTTTCCCGTCCTTGTAGGCCGGTAAATCGCCTTGTGGCCAAAAACCTCCGGGCTGCTAATTTGTCCACCAACGCTTGGGTTTGACTAGTCGTGGCCCGTGCTGTACGTTTACGTCTGAAACACTAATTGATTTGTAATTGTAAACATAAAATTATACAAGTGTACTTACAAACAAACTAACAATCAGATTCGACAGGAGTTTTACACTTACTTTCTCACGCTAGCGTTATCTGCGAGCGTGGCTTCGCATTGCAAGCGCTCCGTCCCCGACCCCTAGGCTTGCTGCGAGTTTGTGTCGCCCCACATATAAAAAAAAACATAAAAAACACAACATAAAATAACAAGTTTCATCAAGCACTCAGCTGACATTTTCTTACAGTGTTGCAAAGAAATTAATATTATTGTTTATTGATATATTAAACATTAATAGGCAAAAAAAAAAGTTTATATGAAGCTGCCTGAGTTTTTGATGATATAAGTTCTCATATTATAAAATTACCGTCGTTGGAACTAATTATATTGGCCAAATCAGCTTTATATATTTTGTCAGTGGCAACTTTTTTCAATTAAAATACGTGTCTATAACTACGGTTTTCGCAAACATTGTGTCGGATTGGTTAGCGATTTTGCACGCTATCTCGGCAGTCGAGGCTACCATTTAAAGTAAACGTCGCAACGGCAACCGATTATTTTTGCTATGACTTAACGATCGCAATCTTACTTTGCGATCGTTAACTATGTCGGGACTGCCGCCCCAGGCCGGAATCAGATTCATTGCTTAACAAAGGCGGGTTGTTATAATATAATCCCCCATTTTTGGAGTCGTCGTAGGCGTCTGGATAATATATTATAATTAAAATTGTAAGGTTAGAGTTATGACTCCTGTTTAAAAAAAAAAAAAAAAATTGGTAATATATATATATATATATATATATATAACAAATAATATTAGGAACCATAACTTTATCCATTTCGTTAGTTTAACCCGTGAGAAGGCGCGCCCTAAAAAGTTACACGAGTAGGCGCACGTGGAGCAAAATGCTCACGCAAATTCAAATTTTCGTGGGGAAAAAAAGGAATTATATTAAAACTTTTCCCATTATAATTAATTACAAGTCTTATTTTAATGAAATATAATGTTTTATTACAACGAAATAACAAAAATACAAACTTATGAACAAACTAAAAATCTTATAAACTTTGGCCTCAACTTTTGGCTAATCTTTAGAAAATTGTCAAAAAAAAATATTACAACAAAAATTGGAATGTTTTATTCTTCAATGAGATCTTGAGATATGTGTCTCTCATAACATATACGGCACATAAACATCACATGCTCGGTGCAGAGTAATTTACTGCACAAAGTGCATGCTTTTTTGGAACGCCTATTTTTCCTCCTGGGACATAGTTCACAAACACCATTTGCCTTAGGCTCGATTTCCACATTAGGTATAGGTACAAATCGCTTTATTATGAACATCTGTTGACACATTTTGCAAACAGATTCGTCGCGCAATATGTGGTTTTACCAACTCAAGGGCCACATTTTTTAGGAATAATCGTCTAGAAATTCTGGTGCTGGTGTTTGATTTGTATATTATTTGCGCATTGATCCCAGTTATATTTAAAATGGAACAAAACAGTCTAGGCCACCTACGAGTAATCCTTGCAACGGAATAATCCTCTTTCTTTTGATCCACAACGTCCACTCCTCCTTTTGTGCTATTGTAAAATGTTACAATTTCAGGTTTAGCTTCAATACCAGTCTCTTCATCTATTTTGTCATCGTCGTGGAATGAAGATAACATATGGACAATTTTCTTTACTTTTTTTTGTGGTACATATGATACAATGACATTATCTTCACCAAACCCGAAAATAGAACTAGGCATTGGTCTGTCTTTAGTTGACAAAAATAGTTGAGGGATTTCTTTTATATTCTTCCGAAGTGTACCGACTGCTGTCGTTTCTACTGAAAGGAAAAAAATGCAATTCATGCTATTTTCAATTTCATTACTTGAACAATTTGCATAGCTACAAGTTTTAAATCTAGTGAACTAATTACTGGACAAACACATATTAATTTAACAAATAAAAAGAAATAAAAAAGGGAAAATATTCAACTTTACCAATTCCACTGCCTTCGTAGAAATCAACATCGGCCAATTTGAAATAAAACTTTCAATATTACCATCATAATTGTTCTGTTGATGGCGAGCTGGAGCAGTTTTAGTTCATCTTTTAATAACTTCCGGCCATGGCTCATTACTTTCACAGTTCTTCAACCAGTCTATGTCTTCTTTTAAATAATCTATACCAAAAATTATTTAATTAAATTAAATAACTTTTATGATAAAAGCAACATTATGATTATGTTGAAGTTTAGAATGAAATTCAATTACTATTGATAATATTTTAAATTAAAACCTCATTACATTATATTCTGAACTAAAGGTATAGTACATCGGACTCTGTCGCTGTTCCGGTTTTTATAAAAGGTTCTTATGTAAAAACCCAATTAAGCAGTTTAAAAAACTTATACCAAGATTGGTCTGACCGAGTAAAACTTTCACGATAAGAGAGATGTACAAACACGCCATTTGTCACGCATAGATCACACGTAACGACTTGCCACTACCGCCACAGAATATATAGGTAATAGTACTAACGTCCACCGGCTACCTACACACCAACCATTTTTGTCATAATTGAAAACAGTTACATGTCAGAAAAAAAGGCAAAGTAGGTACGTTACAATAGCGCAATATAATATCATTATTATAAACAAACATAAGTAACCGAAAGGCCAAGTAAGTGTAATCTGAAGCATGTTTTAGACATTAATTGGCGAATCTCACAGAACGCCGCCGCGTCAAACTCGTGGAGGTGAGAGACGCCAGCACGGGAGATTTCAAACCAGGCGCAGCGGGCGCAGCAGCGGTGATACCCATGCTAATATGCTAGTATACACTACTTTTACACCCAAGAAGACACGTCATTATACTGTTAATTAATTATTACTACACAGCACGACAATAGCACCTAACGAAGGCCTTGATTTTTACAAGTTTCATCCATGCATTCGAATAGAATCGATGTATTCCAATCTATGAGACTTGTTTTTTAACAGTCGGCCATCCTGAAATAATGTCTGTCCCAGACATAATACTGAAAAAAAAAAACAAAAAAAAACTATAAGTAGTAGTAAACTATTATTTATAAATAATAATAATATCATCAATAGAATAAAATACATAATTATTAAAGAAGTTATATACGGTAAAGGAAACAGAAAAAAAAACAATAAAACTGCTTTAGAATGCTTTAGGCTGGTTTTAGATTCATGCTGACCATCGGCGCTGACAGCTCAGCGCGTACCTTGTCAGCGCTGAAGGTCAGCATGAGCCGTTTTAGTATTGTGCTGATCGCCGCGAAGTACAGACGCATAAAAATGCGGAGGGCATTAGTTATTGCTGCTTTATACAACCTACAAAAAAGAAAAAAGAAACGAAGACTTCATGTTCATCCATTAGTGGAGCAGAGAGCTTTTGCAGGAGAAGTTGTCACTTTATACGGCATTTTGAGAGCTGACGAAACAAAATTCTTTAATTACTTTCGAATGTCGACTGGAACTTTCGATGAATTACTGGCAAAGACACATGGTAAACTGGTCCATTGCAGCTTGAGACGTGCGCCTATACCACCGATTGAACGACTAATGGTGACTTTAAGGTAAGGAAAATAAACATATAATATTATAAAGTTTGTTACTCATAGTAAGAACAGTCTCATATTATTCATTATTAGGGCTTGCTGTTTGATACCCGGCATAATTTAGAGTTGTATAACTGTACGATGACGATGCATATGGATCATGTTGCGGTGGAGATCTTGGGTCGTGGGAATGAGGGGACACCGAACTATTTGATGTGCAATTGTAATTTTTAATTTCCATCGCATCGCGCAACACTATCGAAACTCTAGCTTTTGTTCTAAATTAAAACTTTTTAATATAGGACCTAAAGAAGTAAAAAAAGCCAGGTCATCAGCGGCAAGATCTGGTGTTTGTTGACTTAGTAAAGTTAATAACTCTCTTTCGAACACTGTACTTTCTTGGTTTGTCTGCTGCGGCCTTTTCTTTCTTTTTTGGGTCCAAGGTCTTTGTGATGATCCGGAGTCAGCAGCCTGGGAATTTTGCTCTTCCTGTGGAGTGTTTAAAGAAAAAAAAAAAAAAAAATCTAATAATTTATTTACTTTCCAATACATATAACATATTAAATAGCCCGCCAAACTGTAACCACAGTTTGTTGGCGGAGACAATTACTCTCGAAGCTAAATAATAAATATGTATAGTACATAAAAAAGATGCGCGGGCGCGAACCACTCTCCCCCCGCGCGACCACCCCGTCCGCCTACAGGTACCATTAATTTTAGTCTATCTCTTTCTTAGGATTAACACTCATTTCTTCCGAAGATTATTTTAAATTTTGAAACTAAAACTCAATATGCAATAAACGAACGACTGCAGGCAGGAGGCGAGGTGAGGGCGCGCGGGGACGCGGAGCGCATACATGGCTTACAGTCAGCCACAAATCACACCTATAAACTTATAAATACTTATATAAAAAAATATAAAAACATCTGATATTCATTTAATTAATTCAGGTGCGACATGTAGCCGTCTGCCGCCACTTCTAACACACATTTTCACACTTTAAAATCTTTCGTACATTATTAAATTAAATTAAATTACAACTTTGACAGCAGTTTTTGCTTTATTTTATTTTTATAAGTTACTTTAGATATGTTTTGGTCCCCAATCGTCAAGCAATTGAGAATTTTAGGGACCAAAAATTGTCTAGTACGCTCACCATAGTAGTTCTTTGCTCTAGGAACAACAAAGTTTGTTGGCTGACAGATCTAGTTGTATAACAGTTACTTACAATTGTCTTAAATTTGTTTATACGAAATTCCTCCAAGGCAATTAGCATAGTCACCTTTTCATGTGCTGGTAGTATTTTTGATAGTGTAAACAAAACATCATTATTATTATCATCACCCTGTTTCTTTTTATAATTATACACTAATTGTTTCAGAAATCTTTGTATGGAATATGGTAATAAAAATAAATATCGCTGGTTCGTAGATTTCACTAGCTGTGGATAAGATCTAGGTACAGATATTAGAACAGTTTTTACACTTATTTCTTGTTTTAACTAATTTAAATTGATAAAATAACGAGAGCGCGCACGCGGCTAATTCTTCATAATTTTTGAACTGTCAGTTTTTTTTGTTCCGGGCGACACCGTTAGATGGCGTTGCCGCGTTATCGTGGTTTTGGTTGGATTGGATAAAGGAAAATGGATAGGACTCAGCTAGTTTCCCAACATTTCCCCCCACCGAAATCAATTGATTTCAGAATAAGTAAAATAAACTAATAAATAGAGCAATGGACTGTATAAATATATATTGAATAAAGTTTGATATGAATAATAAGAAAAATATATAACTAAAATAAAACTAGATAGATATAGAAAGTTGAAGCTAATGTTTATTGTCGTCGATAGGTAACGGACTAAGCTTATTGACCGGGCGTTGTAATAACGTGGTCTGAGTGCGAACAGACACCACACGAACTTTACCGTCAGCTCCAGGATAGGTATTTTCTACGCGACCCAGTGACCATTGTTGACTTGGTAAATTGTCAGAATGAATAAGAACAAGGTCACCTATTGCGAGATTAGGTTTGTCTGTGAACCATTTTTCGCGTTGCTGAAGCGTATGTAGATATTCGCGCTTCCAACGTCGCCAAAAGTGTTGAGTCGCCTGTTGTACGAGTTGCCAACGTGACAATTTATACAGCGGCTCGTCAGACAAATCATATTCTGGTGCGGATAGCATTTGTCGACCGACAAGAAAATGACCGGGGGTTAAAACCTCGAACTCGTTCGGATCATTTGAGAGTCCACAGAGGGGACGCGAATTTAAAATAGCTTCAATGCGACAAAAAAGCGTTGTTAATTCTTCGAACGTAAGTGCGCGACTACCTACTACACGACGAAGGTGATATTTAGCCGATTTAATGCCAGCTTCGAACATACCACCGAAGTGACTACCTCTCGGGGGGTTATACTTCCACGTGACTTTTCGTGCAGTAAAACCTACGTCAAGTTCAGTTTCCTGCGTCTTATAAAAAAGGGAAACTTCTTTTAGATGTTTTCCTGCCGCCACAAAGTTTTTACCGTTGTCCGAATAAACAGTGTGGGGTAGGCCACGTCTGGAGGTAAAACGGTCAAACGAGGCAAGGAAGCACTCGCTTGTGAGATCCGACAGTACTTCAGTGTGTACCGCGCGCGTTGAATAACATACAAATACACACAAATACGATTTATGAATTTTAGCGTTACGCCTACGAGATTCCTTCGTAGAAAACGGACCGCCTATATCTACACCTACAGTATGAAAAGGGTGAATATCCTGAGACCTACATTTAGGTAACGAACCCATCAGTGGCTGTGTTGTTGTAGGTTTAGATTTAAAACAAGTTATAGATTTGCATATACGTGAACGTATAACACAGCGCGCCGATATGATCCAGTATTTTTGGGACAGAATGCCCTGTAACGTACGTGGACCTGCATGTAAATATAATTTATGGTAATAATCGATCAGTGTATTTGTAAATTGACATTTCTTGGGTAACAAAAGTGGGTGTTTTTTAGAAAGAGATAAATTAGATTGAGCGAGTCTACCCCCCACCATGAGTAGACCTCGGTCATCGATAAACGGGTTTAATTTGGACATATATCTAGGGAATAAATGCAAATTACCCTTTTTTATTGATTCGATGTAACTTGAGAAATAAATATTTTGAATTATTTTAATAATGAAGTCATGAGACTTGTTAAGTTCATCTGTACTTAATATACTAAAATTACGGTTACATTTAGAAAGTTTTGAGTTTGATATAAATCTCAAACACCAAGCTATAGTGCGTTGTAAAAGATTAAAATTAGAGAATTTATTGAGAATGTCTTCGAAATTATTGTCTATTGAAAATAAATTATTTTGAATTAAAACAACCTCAGTAGATTTTAATTCTGGTAATTCTAAGTTATTTTTAAATTGATCTATGCTCCGTACGGGCCAAGTGTGGTCCGACTGGCTAAGCCAGAGCGGTCCACCGAACCACGCTTCTGCAACGGCCAGCAGTGCGGAGGGCGTGGCTCCACGAGAACACAGGTCGGCAGGGTTGTCGACGCCACGTACATGTAGCCACCGCACGTCACTACCACACTCGTGGATTTTAGTGACTCGGTTTGCCACAAAAGTTTTTAACTTGTATTCCGGCGTATTTAACCACGACAGGGTCACTGAACTATCTGTAAAAGCAAACGTTTCGAAAACGTAGCCTTCGTCCAAAAACATAGACCTAACATATTGTAATAATTTACTTAATAAATGAGCTGACATAAGCTCTAATCGAGGGATTGAAATTGTCTTTAAGGGCGCAACCTTAGATTTTGACAATAATAAATTAGTCTTTACGTCTCCGTTAGCGCTAGTACTACGCACGTAAACGACGGCGGCGTACCCTAGCGTTGAAGCATCGCAGAAACCTATCACTTGAATTTTAGTGCAATTTTTAATGAATACGTGTCTATTATGTCGCAGATTAGATAATAATGGAATCTGACTACAAAACTTTTTCCAATCTGTGACGAGATTACCTGGTAAGTTGTCGTCCCAGTCCAGGTTTGCACACCATAATTTCTGCATAAAACATTTGGCGTAAAAAATGCATGGTGCGGCAAATCCCAGGGGGTCGTACAACTTGGCTATTTGAGATAGTACAGACCTCTTAGTAACCTTAACTTCTGTAGACGTGGTGTGGAAAGAGAAGACGTCTTCTGTGGGTAGCCAGTGGAGACCCAGGACCTTGATGGCTGACGTGGCACCGTCATCGAACTGTAAGGGGGTTTCCAGGTGATCGCTAGGTAGCGAGTTCAACACCTGGACGCTGTTGCTCGACCACTTACGTAATTCGAACCCACCAAGCTGGAGAAGGCTCATCAGCTGACTCTTCACCTCCAACGCTTCACCAGGAGTATCCACAGACCAGATCAGGTCGTCGACGTAAAAACCTTCCCGCAGTGCACGCGCAGCTAAGGGGAACGTCTCGCCTTCGTCCTGAGCAAGCTGGAGCAGCGTACGAATTGCTAGGTACGGGCTGCTGACGACTCCGTACGTGACAGTACGGAGCTCGTACACCTGGATCGGCAAACCAGCATCGTCACGCCAGAGAATGTGTTGGTACTTACATTGGGTAGGATCCACGAGAATACGTCGGTACATTTTAGATATGTCGCTAGTTAAACATACCTCGTGTAACCTAAACCGCGTCAATAGTTTGACTAGGTCAGACTGCAGCTTTGGACCAGAATACAAAACGCAGTTTAACGACAAACCATTTGACGTCTTGCATGACGCATCGAAGACGACGCGGAGCTTGGTAGTGCTGCTGTCGGGTTTGTGCACGCAGTGATGAGGTATGATGTACTCAGAGTGAGTACGAGTGACGTCACCAACTAGTGCCATGTGTCCAAGAGAAATATACTCGTTAATGAATTTGTGGTATTCCGATTTCAGTTCTGGTGAACGAGATAATTTTCTCTCCAAACACATGAAACGCCGGACAGCTGTCTGCTTCGAATCGCCGAATCCAACGAAGTCAGGTTTAAAAGGGTACCTAACAATATACCTACCGGAAGTGTCACGCTTATGTTCAATACTGAACTTATTTTCGACATAAGTATCGTCAGAAGACGTAGGTATCTCAGACAAAACGTTTTCTGTTTCCCAAAAAGATTGCATAAGTTGATCTATTTGACCATTACTTGAAAACAAACAAGTAGAATGGTCGGTTTGATTATTTAAATTTACTTGGCCGGTGATGACGTAGCCAAATATGCTGCGAAGAGCCGGCGGAGCCCCGTCAACTGGTGGACGGAAAACGGCACCGTCGTAAATGGACGGAAATACGTCACCGGCAAGTAAAATGTCTATTGGACTCGACCTATAGAAATATGGGTCCGCAAGAACAATGTGGTTGTATTGATTTATAATATTGAGAGGTAAAGAAATAGTTGGCATGTTTCCTGTAATTTTAGAAACCACGACCAACTCCGTATTTAAAATAGGACTGTCGCATTTAGATGGTTTAAAAGTACAGGAGACAAGACCGTAGTCCCGCACGGGGGCTCCGCCCAGTCCGGACAATAACAGGTCACACTGGCGACGCTGCAGGCCGAGCCGCTGCGCGCAGTCGTTAGTGATGAATCCGTTCTGAGCGCCGCTGTCTATGACGACACGCACAGATTGATAAGACCCGGAGCAGTCTGCGACAAGAATGACGGCGGTCCCTAACAACACGGTGCTTCTAGCCGTGCACGACAACGAAGTGGATTGAACTGACAAAGGCATGTCAGAATTATTAGAACTAGTAGATGCTAAGTTTAAGTTATCATTGTAGACAGAATTATCGATATGCAAAGTATGATGATGCATTTTATTGCACACCGAACAACGTAATTTGGAGGGGCAGTCTGTGTGTTTGTGCCCGTCGCGCAAACAATTCTCACACAGATGTAACGCCGTAATTTTCTCCAAACGTACCTGTGAGGCTAGACCTACGAGGGGCGTTCAAAATATTCTCGGTATGTGGATAAAAACAAACAAGTACGAAAAGTTTGATATTTTTATTTTTCAATATACTCCCCCCCTATGTTCATACACTTATAAGATCGATCAATTATTTTTTTTAATCCCTCATAAAAATATTTTTTATCTTTGGTGTAAAAATGCTCCTCCACGGCCGTCTTCAACGCTTCATCGTCAGAAAATTTATTTCCACGCAGATCCTTTTTAAGATTGGGAAACAAAAAGAAGTCGCTTGGGGCTAAGTCCGGACTATAGGGTGGATGAGTAACAGTTTCAAACCCACATTCAACAATAGCTGCCTTGGCAATATGAGCAGTATGGACAGGGGCGTTGTCATGCAGAAGCAGAACACCTTTGGTTAACTTTCCTCGCCTCTTTTCTTTGATCGCATCTCTTAATTGACGTATAACGTTAGCGTAGTACTGCCCTGTGATATTTACACCTTTTTCTTTATAATCGATAAGCAAAACTCCTTCACAATCCCAAAATATTGTGGCCATGACCTTGCCAGCTGACGGGATTACCTTGAACTTCTTGGGATGAGCTGAACCCTTAATGTGCCACTGCATGGACTCCTGTTTGCTCTCTGGGTCATAATGATGAACCCAGGTTTCATCTCCAGTAACTATTTTTTGCAGCACCTCATCGGGATTTTCACCACACAGGTCGATAAAATCTGAACAGCAAGCCACACGCATATCCTTTTGAAGAAGCGTCAGCATTCGCGGAACCCATCTTGCACTTACTTTTGACATATTAAGATGGTCATGTATAATGTCATGTACGGTACCAATAGAGAGATTGGTTACTTGAGCTATAGATTTTACCTTCACTCGGCCGTCTTCCAATATAAGTTTTTCCACTTTATCAATATTTTCTTGTGAGGTAGCCACTACAGGCCGGCCAGGTCTAGGGTCATCTTCAATACTCTCCCTTCCACGCTTAAATTCGCTTGACCATTTTTGAATAGTAGATAAAGAAGGAGCAGACTCACGGTAAACACAATCCATTTCCTCTTTTATGGTTTTTTGATTTTTACCCTGTTTTGTCAAGAATTTTATGACGGATCGGTGCTCTAATTTCGTTAAAATTGTTAATTCGCTCATGGTGTTCATGTTTGTTCGGCAATTGCAGAAAAACAAAAGAACATCTCGGTTCCAATTTTACTTTTTTTTAATGTCAATGGATGAATCTTAGCGGCCAGTAACAAATATATATATAAAAGAGGTTGTAACGTATCAATACCGAGAATATTTTGAACGCCCCTCGTAAATAGCTAAAACATTTATAAATGGAATGACCACCCTTGTTACAAAATAAACAGTTTTTATTGTTTCTATTACAAGTCACAGTTGAAGTCAAACAAGTTTTTTGACCAACATTTTTTATTAATTGTTTATTAACAAAATTAGGTTTACTATTGTTAGATGCAGGGTTAAATTTATTTGATTTAAATGTACCGTTATCTGACATTTCTAAAATACGGACTTGTGACACAATAAAACTGATCAACGAATCGAAAGTGGGTATGTCATTCTTATCAATTTGTTGTTCGAAATAACGTCTTGTTGTAGAATCCAAATTTCGAAAACCTATAAAAAACAATATAAAACCTGCTAAGTCTTCCAATTGTAACATTTGTAATGCCTTTACACTCTCCTGAAAGTTTTCTAAAAACGCATTTAGTCCGCTTAAGGATTCGAGGGTTAAAGGTTTAAAGTTGAACAGCTTATCCATATATCGCGTCGCTAACGCCCTTTTATTTTCGTATCTTTCTATTAAAGACGTCCAAACAATATTATAATTATCGTTAGATATCGGAACAGTCTTAACAATTTGAAGCGCGGGCCCGCTGACGACTGATAATAAATAATGAAACTTTTCGACATTACCTATTAAAGGGTTATCATGAATTAAACTAAAAAACGTGTCACGAAAAGTAACCCAATTTTCAAGTTTACCATCAAATTTATATAAATCGATCTTAGGTAGTTTTGGTTGCATGCTCCTGCTTTCGCTAATATGGTTACTACCTACTTGTTTCGTTTTTGCTAACTGATCGCGAATTCTTATAATTTCGTAAAATAATTGATCGAATGATTCGCTTTCCTTATTACTAGGTATAAATTCAGGTTTTAACTTTAATTGTAGCATTATGACTTCCTCACAAGCCTGCTCAAATGATTCTCGAATTTGTTCGATTTCCCCTACGCGCGAAACAAAGGAATCGTAATTCCTTGAACAATCCGTCTCAACACATTTAGCGATATCGTACAAACGTTGTAAACGCATAAAATACTTCTCCTTTCGCGATATCATTGTTTTAAGTTTGATTTCGTTCATCTCAGTCATTTTGAATAGAAAAAATAACCTTTGACCGTTAACTATAAAACGACAAATAAGTGAAAAATAGTGAAAAATAAGTAAATTCACGTATAAATAGATATTACTTATTATATCCCCCAATAAACGTACATACGATAGATAATGCGGCAGAATGACCAAAATGTATGGAATAGTACATAAATAAAAATAAATATCGCTGGTTCGTAGATTTCACTAGCTGTGGATAAGATCTAGGTACTTACGGATATTTAGGGATTCACAGAGCACTGGATTAGAACAGTTTTTACACTTATTTCTTGTTTTAACTAATTTAAATTGATAAAATAACGAGAGCGCGCACGCGGCTAATTCTTCATAATTTTTGAACTGTCACTTTTTTTTGTTCCGGGCGACACCGTTAGATGGCGTTGCCGCGTTATCGTGGTTTTGGTTGGATTGGATAAAGGAAAATGGATAGGACTCAGCTAGTTTCCCAACAATCTTAATTGAAGCTGTTTAATTTTATTAAGATATGACCTAAATGTTCGACCATAACTACTGAGACCGTATGACAAGATTGACTCAACGAGCGTGTGATATACAGTAAATAAAGTAGCTCTATTGACTATGAATTTTAAGTGACTAAACTTTTCCAAAACTAGCCTCAGCTTTGAACAAACGTATTCGACATGTGATCCCCATGACATTTTACTATCCACTATTAGACCGAGATATCTATAACTTTGTACTACTTCCAGCTGATTACATTGACATCCGACTTTATAGTTATGTAGGCATTCAAAAGAATGACCCACGATGATTGGAGCACTCGTGACTACTCTGTTGTAAGGCGAGTATACATGCATACATTTCGTTTTATTTATGTTTATTATTATTCCATTGTCATGTGACCATTTAATAATGTTATCAAAATCTTTCTGAACTTGTGATTGTATTACATCTAACTTTTTATCTGCATATAATAAACATGTATCGTCTGCATACATGTATACTTTACTGCATACAGGTAACCTACAGGGCCGTAGACCGATCCGGTTGGAACACCATATATTATATCGTATTTATCACTTTTAACACCACGTATTTTTGTTTGCAACGTTCTTCCTCTCAAGTATGATTGGAACCAGATCTTATGGGGGCCACGAATACCACATTCGTCCATTGCCTGAAGTAGCTGGTGGTGATCCAAGGTATCAAAAGCTTTTTTAAAATCAATAAAAATAACCACAACCTGCTTCTGCTCATTCAGACTTGTATTAATGTCGTCTGTGAAAGATGCCAATGCGGTGTCGGTGCTACGACCCGGTCTGAAACCGTGCTGGTGACTCGAAAGTATTGCATTATTTTCTAAGAAATTTTCTCAACAATTTTGTTAATCACAGATAGAATTGCGATCGGTCTGTAATTAGTATAATCAATATGCGATCCATGCTTAAATAACGGTCTTATATTAGCAGTTTTAAGTTCATTAGGATAAGTACCAGTTTCAACACATAAATTAATAAATTTAGCTAATAAAGAGCTCATATTATGTTTAACGTATTGTATGTCCTGTACCCGAATGTCATCATCACCTGGTGATTTTTCACAGCTTAAATTATTTATTATTTTCAAAACATTATTGGAACTAGCCTTAACAAACCGCATTGAAACAGGACACTCACTCACATAATCAGAACGATTTAAGAAAGTACTGTCACATAAATGTTGATTTTTAATATTTACTATATCTTCTGTAAAGACTTTCGAAAAATTGTTTGTAATATTTATTAAAGATTCTCTTTTACCCAAGTATTTAATAATGACGTCATCCAAGTTACATTTATCTCTTCCTAACCAAGTATTAATATGTGACCATATCTTTTTCAAATCATTTCTACAATTCTTTAATTCATTTCTTCTATATTCATTTTTCGCAGCATTTATGGTTTTATTTAATTTATTTCTAAACTTTGTATATTCAAGCCGATAGCTCATATTATTAGGTAATGACTTCCACTTTCTAAATAACCTGTTTCTATAATTTATCATATTCAACAATTCCTTAGTAACCCATGGTTGTGATATCCTTTTATTATTAATAATTTTATTCACCTTACATGATTCATAAATACTGCGAAAAACAGATACTAGTTTGCTATACAACTCAATAGGACAATTAATGACTTCCAACTCCCCCCAACACAACTTATCAAGTTTTTCATATACAAGTTTGCTACTCACCACTGTGCACTGATTGTCCTTCTTACCGTTTAACATTACGTCACGTGTCATTTGTATTCCCACCATATAGTGATCCGAAATTTTACACGTTAACAAAAATGACGACACCATGCCTCGTCGACTTCGCACCCACACATGATCAATACATGAACTCACACTACGACCATCATATATCTCTTCGCGAGTATAATCACTTATCGCACACTGAAAGCCCAGCTCACTCATTGTATCTTTATATTTTGTGATTGCACAACACATATCCTTTCCGCTAATATCCATGTTAATATCTCCTATCACCAGAGTTTCGCAGCGCGTTGGTATGCTACTTAATAAATTATGTAGTTCACCTATAAATGTCAAACGGTTAGTGTGGGGGGGTCTATAGACCGCTACTATATGCATTTCTTGACTGTTATCACTCTTTAATCGGCCATATATATTACTTCCATTGCATTTCCTTGTACCTGCTGTTTACAGAAACTATATTTTTTCTTAAAATATATAATTATTCCGCCTCCTCTCCTTTTTTCTCGTGTATAGTAGTGAGACTCATAACCATCAATCATGTAAAGTGATAATTCACTATTGCTTACATTTGTTTCCGTCAAAACAATAACATCCAGTTGCTCCATGCAGCCATCTATCAATACCAGTAACTCATTAAAATACTTTCGCAATGATCTTATTTTAATTTTATTTAATTAAATTATATTTAATTTATTTTTGCTTTGTGATATATCGGCGGACCATTTAATTGCATTGTCATATTTTATGTATTGTATTTGTGTATCGATAGCTGATAAGAGACTTCTCATTAAAGTAAAAGAACAAAGAAAATATTAAACTTAAAAAAAAAAAAAAAAGAAAAGGGAAATTTTGTTTACTACTACTGTTTTAAATATTGTATATCTTCAAAATTCCGAATTACTTGAATTTTAGTATTGTTATCGGCGTTCTTACGGGCTAGAATTTTTCCATGTTGCACCCAAATAAATTTAAATATTAATTTTAGCTCGGTCTTGGCGTTCCACAGCAGCTCCCGGGAAAACTTCGACAGGTCTTCGTTGATATAAATATGTGTATTGTTATTATTAGAAAAAACGTCCGAATTAGTAATTCTCTTTCTCTTTTGGGATAGCCAGTTATTTTTTGCCGCTACCGAGTTTAATGTTACAATTATGGAGCGTGGGCGCTTTTCTTTATCCTTATCAAACTTTTCTCTTCCTACCCGCACAACTTCACAAATATTGTTCGGGTTTAAATTCAGTTTACTAGCATATTTTTCCACCGTATCTTTGAGATCTTCGTTGTCCCTACACTCCAGACCTGCTATTTCAATATTCTTTTCCCTCCCCTTAGATTCCAGAAACACAATTCTTTCTTCCAGGGATTTATTGTATTTTTCCATATATATATTTTTATTTTCCAAAGCCGTTATCTTTTTGTCGTTTTTTTCTTGCACTTTTAACAATTCATCATATTTCTCATAGTAATACTCAACGGATTCCGCCAATTCATCAAGCGTCTTTTTCATAGAAAATATCACTGTCAGCTTCTTGTTCATCTCATCTAGCAGATCAGCTGTTGTAGCCTTTCGCAGGTCTATGTTCGATGTGGGCTGACACATGGGGATCTTTCATCACTCTTGGCACATGAACTGCACTCGCCGTTACCATCACGAAGGCACTTTTTATGATAGAAAACGCCACAAGTACCTTTACACTGCATAACATCATCCTTTGATGTTGAGATAAACAATTAACATTTTCTGCACTTTTTTATTTAAATGTCGAAATAAAATAAATCAATTAGTTGTTTCGTATGCGTTCACGCAGCGCTTTGTAGGTACCGAAACAAAAACACAACCGTACGCTGAGAGCTCGCGACGTTGACTAGGAAGCTTGATGCGTTGACACATTAGAATCTTGAGTACTGTATCTGTATTCTGAAGGTACCATATTATCCAGTGATGCCATAGAATCAATATTTTCTGATAGTGATGATATAGGTTCGTTCAGTGATTCATCAACATCGTTATCATCTGATGGAGTTAGGAAGCTTAGTTCGTCGTAATACATATACTTTTTGTACTTTTGTGCACCACTTCTAGAAGGCTTTTTTTTCATTGCGTTCTTTGTTCTAAAGTATGTGTGGAGTCTCCGATCACACAAGAATATATATATATATATATATATATAAGAATATACCCACTATTGGATTAGCGTTACAATTAATTATATCTTCTAATTACCGGCGCCGAGCCGCGTCCTAGGTACACTCTCACCACAGACTAACTAACTGGTGCAACGTACGTAAGCAACCACAGATTACTAATATAATCATATCGAGACATTAGGACAATCGAATACATGAACACCACATCATTTCCTTTTTTTAATAATTAAATATTAAAATTAAGCTGGTTACAAACTTTCATTAACCAGGTCGCTTGAGTCTTTGTCTGTCTCATCACATATCTTCCATTCTCCTTCTATCTTCTTTAGATGAATTATATTTCTGCGAAATTCCTTACCTGTAGCGTCATTCTTTACATTTATTTCATTTCCTTTTGTTGCTACCACAGTATGTGGAGTTAAATCAAAATTTGGTGTTAATTTATTTTCTTTAACCATATTTTTAACATAAACTTTTTCACCTATCTCTAATTTTGCTTCTTTTGCTCTTCGTTTCCTATCTTCTCTTATTTTCCCTTCATTTTTCTTTTCTTTATCCCTGTCGCTTACTTCTAAATCCCTTGTGTAATCCAAATCTCGTACACAAGGTATTTTATCCCTAAAGATCCGTCCAAAAAATAATTCTGATGGGCTTTTTCCAGTGGTGCTATGGGGGGTGCTATTATACATCATTAAATATTCTAAAAGATCTTGTTTCCAGTCTGTTTTTTGGATTTGGCTTATTTTTAACCTTTTCACAATATCTCTATTTTGTCTTTCAACTTCCCCATTCTGCTGTGGCCAGTACGGTATAGTGTAGTAAATTTTTATATCTAACTCTGAACAGAACATTTTAAAATCATCACTGACAAATTGCCTTCCATTATCTGCTGTTATACTAACTGGAATCCCCAGTCTGGAGAAAATTTCTTTAAGTATCATTATAGTATCTTTAGTAGTTATTGTTTTCAAAATTTTAATTTCTTTGTATCTACTGTAATAATCGATGATTACGAAAAGGTAGTGGCCACTGGGAAGAGGACCTAAAAAATCAATAGCAACATCTATCCAAGCTTGTAATGGTAGTTCTCTCCGTTTCATGGGTGTAGGAGGATTTGGGCCCGAGACTAAAGTACAACTTCTGCAACTTTTGACTTTACTTTCAGCGTCTTTATCTATTTTAGGCCACCACACTTTTGTCCGTAGTCTTGATTTCATGGCCACTATTCCAGGGTGTCCTTCATGGGCGGCGTCTAGAACTTTGCGTCTTAATGAAAGAGGTATGATAATTTTATTACCTCTTAATAAAAGTTCTTCATGAAACCAAAGTTCAGGTTCAAAAATTTTGTAGTTATTTACTTTTGGATCCCAGTTATTATTTAAAATACTTTTCTTTAACAATTGCAATTCTGGGTCGTCTCTGGTTGCTATTGTTAAGTCATTTAATGGAACTGCAATAGGTCGTGCATAGTTGACAATTTGATTAATATGATATTCATCATCAAAAGAATTAGTAAAATTGTTGGTACATAATCGGGAGAATGGGTCGGCTAAATTATTTTTCCCTGACTTGTAAATAACTTTGTAATTATAACCTTGCAATCGTAACACCCATCTCTCAATTCTTGCGCATGGTTTTGATCTAGGGCCAAATATCACCTCTAAGGGTTTATGGTCTGTGATCAATTCGAATTCTTTGCCATACAGGTATATCCTAAAGTGTTCAATGGCCCAGACCAATGCTAAGGCTTCTTTTTCAGTCTGGCAGTAGCGCTTCTCAACATCTGATAGGCTTTTATTTCCAAAAGAAATTATACGTGGCCCATTTCTATCATGTTGTAGAAGCACCGCACCCAGACCTACTGGACTAGCATCAGCCATTACTTGAGTTTTATCAAGTGGGTCATAGTAACCTAGTGTTCTAATGTTAGATAAACTATTTTTTAATTTTTCAAAAGCATGCTTTTGTTTTTCTTTCCAAAAGGGTGTGATATCAGCATTTTTTGATAATTTTAGTCTTATAATTTCGCGTATGGGGTCGGTTAGCGTTGCAAGCACAGATATAGATCTAACTAGATGACTCGAGTGTATGTACTTCGCGTGCCAAAAGGAAGTGCAATGCACCTCTTTCGATGCGGTTTCATTTAGTCTGCGGTCCGCGTTGTCGGTAACGGACGTCAATCTAAATCTAAAAAATGCCTCACTGTGCGGTATTGAGCTGTAAAAACTCTACAAGAAAAGTTGGACGGAATAATGGAAACGTTTCCTTTCATCGGTAAGTAATTTTGTAATTAAATTGTGTCTCATTTATTTTAGAATCAATTATTTTATGCACTTTATGTTTGTTGTGGGTTTTACTAAGAAAACTACGTAACTAAGTGTGCACCGCATGTTCATAATACATTGCCGCTTTTAAAGTTGCAAAGTTGTAGAGCCTGTTTACTAAAACACGCAATAAAAATGGAACTATCGATACTTTCATTCGTCGCGAAGCTTCTTGGTAGGGTCACTATTATCATTTTTCTGTCAAATGAAGCAAATAGTGTTGTACACTTGCTCGATTCGAAAATCGATTTTGGAAACAGAGGAATGATAATGTTCGCCTTGGGATATTTTGTGACACATAATATATTTTTTATTGCAATTAGTTTCTGTTAGTGATTTAATTCAGAATATTATTAATTATAATTACAGGTTTCCAAGTGACCCTAACGTTAAAATGAAATGGATTGAAGCGACGGGGCATGAAAATTGGTTTCCAACAAAACATAGTCGAATTTGTTCTGTTCATTTTATTGAGGGCAGTTTTAAGGAAACAAAAAAGTTTCGACGACTGACTACAAAAGCAATACCGACTATTGATGTACTGAAAACGTCAACTAATGATGGAGTTAGTAGATTGACATTGTGGTCGACGGCTCGATGCACCAGAACCCTTCTCTAAAATTTAAAAATCTCTAATATTACACAATAAACAGTATATGTTGTCAACGTCGGAACTATTTTATATCGGTTTCGCGCGGACTGGAGATTCCCATCACTAAAATGCTCTTGTGACGTCACAGTAGGTACAACAAAAGTGGCACGCTTGGTTTTCATACAAATGCAGGGACTCGCGTAATCTAGTTAGATCTATATCTGTGGTTGCAAGGTTAGGTATCCATTTATTTACAAAATTCACCAGCCCTAAAAAGCTTTGGGTTTCTTCAATGGTTCTTGGTTCTCTAAATGTATTAGCTACATTTATATACTTATCTAATGGCTTGATTCCTTTCGGTGATAAAATATGACCCAAAAATTGTATAACATTGACCTTAAAAATGCATTTCTTTTCATTAAGTAGGACATTATATTCTTTTAAAACTGCAAGTACTTGTTTCAAATGTAAATTGTGTTCCAGTTCGCTGTTTCCAAATATTATGATATCATCAATAAAATTAACTACCCCTTCACAAGGTAATAATATTTTCTCCATAATTTTTTGGAATTGTTCCGGAGCACTGCTAATCCCAAACATTAATCGTTTATATTGAAAAAGACCTTTACTTGTGATAAATGTAGTAATATACCTGCAGCTATCTCTAAGTTCTATTTGATGAAATGCATTTTTAATATCTAATTTAGAAAATACTTTAGCTTTTCTAAATTTTGGTATAAGTTGCTCCATAGTAGGTAACGGATGGTTCTCGCGTTTTATTGCTTTATTAGCACACCTCATATCCACGCATATGCGGATATCACCATCACTTTTTAAAACAGGAACCATTGGAGAAACCCAATCGGATGGTCTGTTTACAGGCTCAATAATATCTAAATTTAAAAATTCATCAATTTTAGAATTTACTTTAACCTCTAATGGTATTGGTATACGTCTGTATGGTTGACTTACCGGATTCACATCTTTGTTGATGGGAATATCTAATTGATAATTTTTAAACTTTGGGAATTGACAGGTTGTACTTGTAGTAATTGTGTCAATGTTTATCCCAATTTTCAGAACATTCATTTTTATGGCAGTATCTTTGCCTAAAAGGTCCCTTGACCCATCTTTTACAACATAGAATGTCGCAGGTTTACAATCTATCTCAATAGTAATTTCAGAGTCAAATGAACCTAACACATGTAGAGGTTTAGTTGATCCGTAAGCCATGAATGTTTTCTGAGGAGATTTTATTTGGTTAGTAATTGTTATGTTGTGTTTTTTTAAATAATCCCATGTTGAATCAGTTAAAATATTAAATTTGCTCCCCGAGTCAATAAGCAAGTCTGTATTAACTCCTCCAATATTACATTTAATAACAGAATCATCATCAATGTGGAATATGTAGTCGACTTCTGCCTCATTATTAGGATTTTCCATTTTCTTTTTTTTAATATTGTTTTCTTGAATATTTAATGCCTTTCGCTTATTTATGCGTGTCTTGCACTGATTTCTGAAATGGCCTACAAATCCACACTTGATGCATTGTTTATTTTTGGCAGGGCATGAATTACTATCTGGCTTATGAGTTTTACTACCACATCTGGTACATTCAAATTTTTTTATAGTAATTTTATTTATTTATAAATTACTATTATTTCGATGTGTGTTAAACTCAACAAGCTGTCGGTCAACGGCTTCAATTGAGTTTGCTTCAATAACAATTTTATCTAAAGTGACAGTGTCACCAAGCATTAATATTTTCTTTCTCAATTCCGACGATATGCACTTCTCAGTTATTTGGTCTATTAGGTTATTATTTTCGCTATGAAAATTACATTTAGTGCTTTGATGGCGCAGTCTAATTAAAAATTTTTCAAATTTTTCTTCCGGTTCTTGTTTAATAAGTCTAAACAGGTGGCGTTCATATACATAGCTTTGTTTAGGAGAAAAGTATTCGTTTAATTTTAGTATAGCAGTTTCATAAATGTCATATTCTGCACTCGGATCTGTTACTAAAGCCCCCGGTATATTATAAAATATTTCTTGCAAGCCTAACCCTCCGAGATGAAGCAAAGTAGCTCGCTTTTTTTCTGAGGTATTATTCCAGAAGCAATGAAGTAAATTTCTAAACCTCGCTTCCATTTCTCCCATCGCAACCCGACTGAGGTAGGATCTCCCTCACAATTAAATGTTTCAAATGTTAGTTGAGACATAGTGGGCGGTCTGAAAGTAATAAAACTGATTGTGACTGGACAATATTTTTCATATCTAATATTATTATTTAATTATTTGTGCAATATTTTAAATATGGGTTGTTTGAGAAAGAAAATATTACATTGTTTAGTACCGGTTGGTTTCTTTCTACCACACCCCTACTAATATTTTGTTTTATCCAATTTTATTGGAAATCTTTGTTAGTACCAAATGACTATTGTCAATTACTACTACTAAGGTAATGTAGCACTAATTGGTATTTTACCAATAAGCTAATGGGTAGGCATTATTATAATTGGAAATCTTTGTTAGTACCAAATGACTATTGTCAATTACTACTACTAAGGTAATACTAGCACTAATTGGTGTTTTACCAATAAGCTAATGGGTAGGCATTATTATAATTGGAAATCTTTGTTAGTACCAAATGACTATTGTCAATTACTACTACTAAGGTAATACTAGCACTAATTGGTGTTTTACCAATAAGCTAATGGGTAGGCATTATTATAATTGGAAATCTTTGTTAGTACCAAATGATTATTGTCAATTACTACTACTAAGGTAATACTAGCACTAATTGGTGTTTTACCAATAAGCTAATGGGTAGATATAATTAACTAAACTTACACAAGTTTAATTAAATTGTAATATCATTGTTATAATTTGTCAACATGCCATGTTGTTATTATTTTTCCGAAAAGTTTCGAACAAAATACAGGAATTTTAATGTTATAACAATTTGTTTTTTAACAGTTTCACGAACTATTTTGCTATTACTAATATTCTGACAAATCATTCATCAAAACAAATGAATTGATGCATTTATTGGTAAGTATGTGTCGAAGTGTCGTCATGATATCTTATCAAATCATGGATTTAGACAAATTCAAAGGGTTTATTTGGTTTTTTGTTTAGTTACTAGAAATAGTTCAGAAAACTTGTCAAAAAGACACGCGGTAACCTCAAAATTTGGAGTTGTGATTTTGCTGTTGTTTTATGTTATTTCACTTACATTTAACCTCGTCGCCAATTGTGGAGTCTCCGATCACACAAGAATATATATATATATAAGAATATACCCACTATTGGATTAGCGTTACAATTAATTATCTCTTCTAATTACCGGCGCCGAGCCGCGTCCTAGGTACACTCTCACCACAGACTAACTAACTGGTGCAACGTACGTAAGCAACCACAGATTACTAATATAATCATATCGAGACATTAGGACAATCGAATACATGAACACCACAGTATGCATCTCTTGCTGTTTTCCATCTTTGTTGGACCAGTTTTCCTGAAATAATAAAAACATTTTTATTTTCAGATTTTTGGCTACGGGTTTATAGATTTGCAGTATTCATTTAAGATGGGAACTACAACAATCAGTCTGATTTATTTATTTATTTAATTAAGCAAGTCAACAACATGTTTACAAAATCTTATACAATATACAATCTAGAAGGTATCTTAATAGTTTAGTAAACATGTTACTTACAGACCAGCATTGCATTCAAAATGTAGGTAACATCGTTTACTAAAACACAAAAACTAAGTAGTACAATTTAAAAATATAGGCATGACAAAAACAGTAAGCTACAGAAAACAACAAAAATGAATATCGCAAGTACTTACAAATGGAAACAGTATAACCTAAACAAAAATAATTGAATTATATGTACAAATCTACACAGCGACACCACAGTCACCAGCAGTGCACAATAACAACAAAAAAAAACAAAACTTAGACCGAGAGTCGGCGACCCAAAATCCCCTTTCGTGCAAGCTCTCAGCCAAAACCGCATCAACAAAAACATCTAATATGTGGAAAGATATTGTTATTTAAATAAATATTAAAGGGCCCACGTTTATTAATTTTAATACAAATTGATAAAAGAGTTCAAGAAAAAAGTATCCTGGAACTTGTATATGAGCATGACGGAACCGCGGGCGCCTACCTCATGAGTTGCCGCATATAGCAAATATTTGTGTTAAAATGCTTTGTTTGTACTGTAGTGTAGATACTTATTGTGAGATAATTAAATAAAGTTCATATAATACTAACCAAGTTGTTGCTTTTCTTCTTCAGAAACATTTTCAAATAGTGTGACTACAATGTCTTCCCAGGATTTGTTTCTTGCGTCTTTATTTTTGTATAAGGGATCGGATGCATCCCACAATTGCTTTCTCAAGCGTACTTCTTCGATTACGCGACTTGTATCCACGTCGCGATTCGACATGACTGTACACGCTGACGACGTCCGCTCCGCTCGACACTAGAACGCTCACTAGAGGTAGAGGCGCGCGTGCGATCGTCGGTGCCGACAACTACGCGGCGCTAACACGCGACGCGCACAGTCGCTGACCCGTCAGCGCTGACCGTCGTCGGCACTGATACCTACGCGCAATGATGTAAAGGCCGGTCCAGACGCTCCGTTTTGCACAACGTTTTAAATCCGCGCAGTTTTAAGACGGAATGAAACCGTTGCAACTTTGAGCGTCCAGGCGGTACAGTCTTGACGGTGCAGTCTTGTATTTTCCGCTCAGTTTTGTGTGATATCGCCATGGAGGAGGTTCTCCTGTGGTCAATTTTCGCCTGCTGTATTGTAAAAAAAAAAAGATTGGAACACATCAGAGGAACCGTTCGTTCAAAATGGTCACGGAAATGGCTTTTAAAAAGGCGGGACTTTTCCCATATAAGATTATTGCGTGAATTACGTGACGAACCTAATGATTGGCGAAACTACTTGAGAATGGACATGGACACGTATATTTACTTATTGGAATTAGTGACACCGCATATCAAGAAAGAAAATACTTGTATGAGAGCAGTATTGACATGAAAGGCTAACAGCAACTTTAAGATTTTTGGCAACCGGCAGAAGTTACAAAGACCTGGAGTTCACAACAATTATATCAAAACAATCGCTAAGTGAAATCATTCCCGAAACATGTGAAGCTATCTACAAGGTGCTGAAGAAGGATTACTTGAAGGTAAGAAATATTGTTATTTTCCATAAACGATTTATTATTTATTTGAACATTATAAACTTTATTATTGTAGAAAAGTTATTATGGTAAGCAATAGAAATGCACGCAAGTATACTTCAGTTTGGTTGAAATGATGACAAGTAGGTTCCAACGGGAGAGTGGGCAGGGGCTTGGCGGGCGCGTGTCTGTACATCTTGTTCACCTTGCTGTGGGATGATGCATGAAACTGCCGGAATTTGCCCAATTGTTTCATACTCCTGAGTGTGAGGTATTTGTTCTGGGGCGTAGTTATGTGGCATAGGCTGCGACTGCTGCGAGAAGGAGTGGTATTGTCCAACTCGTGAAGAAAGATTTTGTTGCATTCTGATTTGATGTGGCGTATTCTGTTGACGCCAATAATTCGTGGCATTCGTTGAACCAAAATCATCTTGTCGCTGGCTTTTCATGTCAACAATTCGAAAATTTCTGGTAAGCGTACCCAACTCAGCTTCGAATAAAACGTCGGAAATTAGTTTCTGAGCAATTATGTTTTGTGAATTCGGTACGTCTCTGAGTTTATTAGCCACATGTTTTCCGAATACCTGAAATGCATCATCTGCCTGTAGCGATTCCAGTTTCTTCCCTACCACCTGCAGGACTGCAGTTGTGCCATCATCATTCCCAACAGCCTTCCTCTTGTTACGAGTTAACTTGCGCGAGGTATTGACAGAATGGGAATTACTCGTAGATGCTTCGGAAGTAGGAGTAGCAGGGGTAGTAGCAGCTTCACTGGGCCCACTGTCAATAACAGTTTCTTGCACATCGTCTTCCACCTGAAAATATTAAACAATAAATGTATTATTGATCTCCATATTTTTATTATTTTTACATTTTTCAATGAGGATGAAACTCTTGCAATATTTCTTCTTTTTTTGTTTTGTTTCAGTTTCCCAAGACTGAAGAGGAGTGGATGGAAGTTGCAGCGGAGTTTGAAAGAATGTGGCAGTTCCCTCATTGTTTAGGGTCAATTGACGGAAAACATGTTAGAATTGTGCCACCTAAAGGAAGTGGGTCCTATTATTTCAATTACAAAAAAACCCACAGTGTTGTTCTTATGGCAATAGCCAATGCCAATTGCGAGTTTTTGTATTGTGATATAGGAACAAACGGTCGGATCTCAGATGGAGGAGTCATAAATAACACTCAATTTTATGAAAATCTCGTTAACAACGAGTTAAAAATTCCAAAACCCCGATCCATTGGAAGTTCAAACAGAGTTTTAAGCTATGTTTTTGTTGGGGATGAAGCCTTCGCTATGCGTCAAGACCTTCTCAAACCATATCGACGAGAAACATTAACAAGGGACCGAAGAATTTTTAATTACCGCCTATCTAGGGCGAGGCGTGTTGTTGAAAACACATTCGGCATTTTGGCTTCCCGATTTCGTATTTTTCACACAAGTATTAATTTAAAGATACACAACGTCGATACTGTAGTTCTTGCGTGTTGCGCTTTACACAACTTTTTGCGCA
The DNA here is from genome assembly GCA_910589645.1 of Tinea semifulvella. Taxonomy (NCBI): domain Eukaryota; kingdom Metazoa; phylum Arthropoda; class Insecta; order Lepidoptera; family Tineidae; genus Tinea; species Tinea semifulvella. Next base: position 9,824,996 of record OU342592.1, on the reverse strand, counting down.
GAAAGTCCCCCCAAAACTACACCCCTCCAGAAAGTATGGATCAGGAAAATATTTCTGAATGTACTGTTGAATTAGGTGAAAGATGTAACCCAGAATTAGTGCACGACCTACAGCGTGGACCAAGAGGCCACATGTTGAACAATGCTAACGGGGTCAGAGATCATTTCAAGGAGTACTTTAACAATGAGGGGTCTGTTCCTTGGCAAGATAGATTTATAACTTTAAACAATTAATGGCGTACATAAATAATTATTTGGTACTTGTAATTTTTTTGTAGATACTTGTAATAAACATTGTAAAAGCTGATTGTACCTATTAAATAAAATAATATGTTTCAGTTAATAAAGCGATTAGGTAATAATAGGTTTTTTTTTTTTTTACCAGTTGTGATGATTCGTCGCAGTTTACAGACTCTTCACTTTCGTCCATGGTATTCCTCGACGGCCTTGGTGTCTCCTGATCATTGAGAAAATGCAGCAAATCGAAATACCACAGAGATGGCTTGTAAATTTCGTCTTCTCCAGCCCCAGATCGAATCGACTTGTTTACCTTTGCCAATTCTTTGCGATAAACGCTTCTCAGAGAATTGACTTTCTTCACCACTGTCTCCCTGCTCGCGTTGACATCTATTTCTTTGAACTTTTCAACCAATCTCTCGTACGCTTCTCCCTTTTTGTCCCTGTCACTGTACTCTTTGGATTTAACTCGCCAAATGCACGGAAAACTTTCATAAAGTGAAATAAAATCGAGTCAAAAACTCGCGAGAACATTGCCGAAGATCTGCCATGGTCGGATGATTAGAGAAAACTGAGGAACAAAACGGATTGGACAACGGAGTAAGTGTCCACACGCAACGACATGTCTGCGCAGGTCACGGTTTTCAGAGCTCACGAGCTCAGTTATCGCTGCAACTGTGCAGTCCTCCCGACGGACTCAAAACTGCGCAGTTTTCCGGTCCACACGCAACATTTTGTCTGCAACGTCTTGAACTGCGGAGACAAAACGTTGTGCAAAACGGAGCGTCTGGACCGGCCTTTAATACACTAGATTCGCAGCGATGCGTTGTAAGCGTGTCGCTTTAAATATGTCCACAGACATAATTCGCGCCAGTGTACATCTTGGTTCCGACGGTGCAACACGCGACACAAAAGTTTTTTCCCTAAAAGTGGGGAATATTAAAAAATTATCATGTGATTTAAAGAATGAAAAAAAATTACTCTTAATTACATGTGGCAGTTCTTGTATTCAATATTTTCGTGTCGTGTCGAATATACCTTTAACATGAGTACTCCGGCATATATTTAAGTTGGCGCTGGTATACAAAATAAAACCTTTACAACCTAAATTACAAACAATACTTATTTTGGTGGTTTTCGATTAAGTAATAACATACAAGTATAATAGTGATAACAAAAAAGACCTGAGTACAACGCTTGGTAACAGTTATTATAGTTTTTAAATTTTGAATTTGCGCCTACTTGAAAAAAGATGCTATTTAACACATACATGAGGCATATTAGAAATCAGTATATTGACATTTTACTTACATGAGCCTCATCAAGACCTTTCATACGAGTACCATCATTACAAGTACATTTAGAGCATGGATGCACAGACCGCGGCCCGCGGGCCGCATGCGGCCCGTGGGTCGAATACTGGTGGCCCGCCGACAGCAAAAATAATACTCTCGTGCATTCGAAAAATATTGAATTCTATTCCAGAATAAAACAAAAAAAAAATATGTTCGAAAAGTAATGTGAAACTCGCGCGCGCGCAATTTGAATCTAGCGCCCAAAATTGCTAAGTCAAGTAACATCGCTCGCTATAGAAATCAAGAATTTTCTAGCGCGGTGAGCAAGCGAGATAGATATAGTCCCGTATTCCCGATTGCTCGCGTATCTACACGAAGCTTCCAGAGTCGTTTGCGCGGTATAAAAATCACGTTAACCGCAGCGGCCGAACAGTTCGCTTTTCATTTGAGTGAAGTGTCAACAACAGAAAGAAATAAGCGCGAAAATACAAAGCGAAGTAATAAGTGATTGAGAATAAGTGCAGTTTATTAGTGTTTTTGGGAGGCAATAGTTCTAGTGTAGATTTTAACTCGACTAGCCGGTGTCATATATTTTGATCCACATTCAACGTAGATTTCCTGTTGCAGTGTTAACCCGTCAAGTGCCGTGTATAATTGTGTTGTGAAAACGTAAGTAAAACTCTGTTATTAATAAGTGTTTCCCTACCTATTTAATCAATTTTAATCAAATTTAGCTTTAATGTTGGCTAAATATTAAAATAAACAAAGAAATTACTATTTTTATAAGAATTTCTCTAACTGTAATAATTACGTCATTATTTCAGATAAAATCTGTATAAAAATCTTAAAATTTCTGAGAAATAATATTTAATCAATTATTTTTGATAATTTAAAAAAGGATAGGTAATTTAAGTGGGTACTGTAATTGTTTTTAGGTGCTGTGTTAATCCTAGCCAGGATTAGAACGCAACATGGAGAAGCCAGGACCTAGTAAAAAACGTAAGGTTAAAGATGAAAATCGGCAGTTTCAAGAAATTTGGACTGAGAAATACTTTTTTGTATGGTCGCATAACAAAGTCGTTTGTTTAATTTGCAAGAATTCTGTTGCGATTGCAAAGGATTATAATGTAAAAAGGCACTATGAAACGCAGCATCCTTCTTTTACCAAGTTTACAGGCGAATTAAGAAAGCAAAAAATGTTGTCTTTAAAACGGGAGCTTATTGGTCAGCAAGCTATGTTTACAAAACACATTCAAGATTCAGAAACGGCTACAGAAGTTAGTTATGAAATTTCTCGAATGATAGCAAAGCGAAGTCGCCCCTTCAATGATGGCGATTTTGTAAAAGAATGCATGGAAATTGCCGCTAAGAAAATGTGTCCAGAAGCAGCAAAAAAGTTTGAGAAAATTCAACTGAATCGTATGACTATCCAAAGACGAATTATGTCCTTGTCAGGTAATATTGCGGAACAATTAATTGAAAAAACTAAGATCATGGAATTTTTTTCATTAGCACTCGACGAATCGACTGATATTAGTTCCACAGCTCAACTTCTCATATTCATACGAGGTGTTACTCAAGATTTTGAAGTCTTCGAAGAGTTATTAGGAATGTGTTCATTGAAAGGTCAAACCAAAGGAGTTGATATACTCAATGGACTTTTGGACGAGTGTTCAAAAACTGATTTGGACTTATCTAAGTTATCGGGAGTTGCGACTGACGGTGCTCCTTCCATGATTGGTATCAATTCCGGGCTAGTTACTTTGCTGAAAAAGCACCTGCAAGAAAAAAACATAAACACTGAAGATCTCATGCAGTTTCACTGCATTATACACCAGGAAGCCCTCTGTTCTAAAAAAAATGAATTTCAAAATGTAATGAAAGTAGTAGTTTCGACTGTAAATTTCATAAAATCACGAGGACTCAATCACAGACAATTCAAACAATTCCTTGATGACATCGAAAGCGAATACGGAGATTTACTGTATTATACAGAAGTAAGGTGGCTAAGTCGTGGATTGACACTGGAACGATTTCTAAATTTAATAGAAGAAATTGGAATATTTCTGGCGGAAAAGCAAAGGGATGTCCCGGAACTTAAAAATCCTGATTGGTTGTGTGATTTAGCTTATTTAGTTGACATTACAAATCATTTGAATGTCTTGAACACACGGCTTCAAGGCAAAAATCAACTGATATCCCAGCTCTATGCTCATGTAACATCCTTTCAATGCAAGCTGACACTTTTCAGATCACAATTGAATTCTGGAAATTATAATCATTTTCCGAATTATAAGAAAATGGCTGAAAAATTCAACAAAACTGCGATTAATTTCAGTTATGTAGAAAAGCTAGATATTTTGATTCAATCTTTTGAAGACAGATTTTCGGAGTTTAAAAAAGTGAAACCTCTGTTGGACATATTCAGCAATCCTTTCACTATTTCAGTTGAAAATGCGCCAGAGTCAATGCAGTTAGAAATTATCGACATTCAAAATGACCAAGATTTACGCAACAAATTCAACGAAGGAGACTTGCTGAACTTTTACCGCTGCATTGATAAAAATATGTACGAAGAGTTGCGCATAAACGCTCTGAAATGTGCCAGCTTATTTGGTTCTACCTATATATGTGAACAAACTTTTTCAATACTAAATAATAATAAAACAAAAAATCGAAACCGCCTTGCAAATGAAAGTTTGGAAGCAGTTTTACGTGTTGCTACAAGTAAATTTGAGCCAAATATAAAAAAGATTGTAAGCACTATGCAGTGCCACGCTTCAAATTAATAATTTCTTTTTTAATTTTAATAAATTTTTATCAATTCTTTATTGTCTTTAACTACCTATACCTACTTCTGGCGGCCGGCCCGCTATCAGTTCATGATTTGGCCGAGTGGCCCCTAGTATTAATAAGTCTGTGCAACCCTGATTTAGAGTTATACAACGGTATAATTTTGACATGTAAAATGTCAATTTTGTTATTCACTAACCTTTACCACAAACAAAGGAAGTTAAATTAAAAATTATTTAAATTTCAGTTTTGCTACCGTAGATGTTAGTAACAATGTGTACAAGACTATGTAATGAAGTTAAAAAAAGTTCGTAAAAAAACGAAAATGTTAGTTCAAATTCATTTAATTATTCATTCAAAGGGTAATTTGAATTAATTTCTGGTATCACACGTAAGTAAAAGAGCGCAACATTGCTGTCTCTTTTTTTTTAACAACTTATTCGTAAGATTATGTAAAGTGTAAGTGAGACAAATATATTAACATTGTCAACGCTTTTATTTTCTAAGCTACGACTCAATTAGTGGCAACTGACACGCTTTTGGTGGTACGGAAATGTTATATTTGCGTCTCTATATATAAATCTCATTGCCTACGCGTTATTCTAAAACGCCTCTAGAAGTTTATTCTTTTCGGCTGTCGGCGCCGACGAACAGCGCGCGGTCAGCTTGACTCTAAAACCAGCCATTTGTAAAATATTACATATGAATGTGCGTTGGCTACATTAAGGGTCAACACCACGTCGGCCATCCTGAACTATGGAATGCCCTCATCCATTATAATGTGAAGTGTTTTTTTTATTATTATTATTTTATTTATTTATTATTGTTTGTTTATTTGAACCGCATGAGAATAAATACTAACTTGTAACGCCACGTTACTGAGACTATACTTCCTTTCAGTGACCCCATTTGTTGGCTACAGTCTCAGCGTTTTGCCCTCCCAGCACTGTTCCATCCTAAGACGTAACAGCATCGACCTTTAACAATTGCGGGACACCTCTTACACGCGGGGTGTCAAGGCGCCAACTCGCTTTATTGTATTCTAGATTCGTTTTGCACCTCAAACCGAAACGGACCCATCTATGATAATGATTTGGTAGAATCTTACTAAGGTTAGCCGTTGGAATATTCCTTATGGCATAACGCGCGTCTATGCTCTCACTTTCAATTTATCGCAAAAAGAATTTTGAAGACTGACAGCTTGATCCATACGCTATTATCGGTCACTCCGCTCGTACGCAGGTGATACGACAATGATCTGTTTAATTAGGAGCACCGCACTCGCAAAAAAATATATTAATTAACCAGTTTTGCACTCAAGATACTCTTTTACACTATAAAATCTATGGTCCAGTAGCCATTTCGTCAGTTGTAATTTTAGTTTAGGGCCCTGCAATAATTTTATTTCGTCAGGAAGCTTATTATATATTATTATACACATATTAAATACATTTTTCATACTTATGTATTTATAGCAGGGGGGCTGGTATAATAGATTTAAAGACTTGACTCTTTTTTGTCTGGGTATGACTTCACTACGCTTCCTAAATTGTTCTGGGTGAGGATGTACGAAAAGACATAAATCTCTAATGTACATACACCGGGGGGGTTTTAAAAAATAAATGGTTTTGTCTTTTTGTGTGTGGTTAAAAGTAACAGAACATCTGTATCTTCTGATACTACGACACACTTTTTTGGATTATCCTGCTGTATGAAAATATCGTTCATTTGAATCGCTGATTTGACGATCTTTCCATCTGCGTCTCCTTTACTTTGGCTACAAAAAATATTTACTGCTCTCAATTTTTGCATTATTTGCATCGTATAAAAATTTCTAAACAAAAATCCTTTTACAATGACAAGTCCCTTCTCCCTTTTTTTCTTTTTAAGGCCTTGATTCTTACAAGTTCCATCCATGCATTCGAATAGAATCGGTGTATTTAACAATACTATACATGCGGGATAAACTAATAATATTTAAAACAATATGCTTACCAATTGACCAGCTAAAGTGTTGTAACTGAAGTTATTATTAGTACTATTTGTTGTGATTAATTCTGTCTCATTATCAATTTTGGTGTCGCTATTTTGTAACATGAGATTTAGTTCTTGTATTGCTTCTTCGTATGATGGTAGTAATTGCCTTTTTAGACAGCAACGTGAGGTAGACCAATTATCTAAAGGTTGCGAATTTTCGTCCTTGACTAATTTGTTGACATCTAGTCGCTTTCTTGGCCATCTTAAAATACCATTAGACTCCCAAAAACTCGGTACAATGCATAGTCGTTTTTTGAAAAAGTCAATTGTTTCAATTATTTTCAAAGTCATTTTTCAGAAAAAAAAAACTACACATATGAGAAATACGCACACAACACAAAACACTTGAGTCTATCATACACTTATTAAATTATTTAATAGGTATCTAACTGTTTTTGTTTCGTTTTGACTATACCTACGAGTTCAGTGATGCGATGAAGGAGCAAAAAGGACAAATAAATGCGTGCTCGCGTCCCTGTAACTTTATTTATTTAAAAACTTTATTGCACAAAGTACAAAGGCGGACTTAATGCCCGAAGACATTCTCTGACAGCCAAACCTTAGGGACAAATTTAACCATATAAAGGTGCAATCATAAAGATAATAATAATATAGTTAATGAAAATTAACAGTAAACTAATATATACTTACATCATATAAAATATTATAATATCAATAAACTAAATACTAATACATACACATTATTACACATAAAGATACATATATATATATACATATATATATACTACTTACTAACGCTGTGTGGAGCCATTTAGAAAGTGTGAATACACCAGTTTTTTAAATAATGTCCTTGTAGTTGCTTGACGTATGTTGACAGGTAGATTATTCCACAAATTAGTAGCAACAACTACAAAAGAGTTAGAGACAAATGAAGAGTGATGAGAGGGGACAGATAAAAGGGAGTTGTGAGCAGAGCGAAGAGATTTGTCATGAAAAGACGACAGATAGGCGAAATTGTCCTTGAGGTATTTCGGTGTCGCAGGCTCATTTAAGACAAAAAAAAGGAGACACAGGGCTCGAAGATTTCTGCGACAACGAATAGGCAGCCACTTCAACTTAGCACGATATTCAGAGATGTGATCATATTTACGTAAACAATAGATGAACCGGATACATGCGTTGAGTAACCGGTCCATCTTATTGAGCAACATCTCTGACATATCAATGCTACACACGTCGCCATAGTCGAGAAGAGGAAGGAGAAGGCTTTGGACAAGGGTTATTTTAGCTTTTAACGGCAGAAATTTTTTAAGTTTATTAAGAGAGTGCAGTGACGCAAAGATTTTACCACTCGTCTTGGTAACCTGGGTTGTCCAGCTCAGATTGGAATCTAGATAAATACCTAGATTCTTCACCTCGCTGGTATACGCAATTGGGACGCTGTCAAACCGAACAGGGTCAATACTATTGAAGTCTACTTTACACAATGTTCGGGAGCTCCCCACTATAATTGATTGACATTTGCTCGGATTGACAACGACCCCAAAGCGTTTGGACCATAAAAGTATACTACTAAGATCTGAATTAAGCCAAGCTATTGCACTATTGACTGTGTTAATATCTGACTGCACATAAAGCTGCAAATCATCTGCATACAGGTGGTAGTCACAATGGAAAAGAGAGGTGATGGCATTAATAAAGAGTGAAAATAACAAAGGAGAAAGTATGCCACCCTGTGGAACACCTGTATCCAAATCACACCAATCCGAAGACACCTGATCAACTCGAACCTGTTGCTGGCGATTATGTAGATATTGGGTAAACCAGGCAATGGCCTCCGGCGATAAACTTAGACGAGACAATGTAGCGATTAGCAAATCAGGATCAACTGTGTGAAAGGCATTCGTAAAGTCAATCAGTACAAGTACTGTGATTGATGCCTCTTCTGATGTCTTCAGTTACTTTAAGTAAAGCTGAAGTAGTGCTATGACCAGGACGGAAACCGGACTGGTAAGGATTTAGAAGATTATTAACATCAAGGAAATGGGAGAACTGCTTGTGGACAATCGACTCTAGGACCTTGGATAGAAAAGGTAATATTGAAATGGGACGAAAATGGGTAGGCAATGTTGGTGAAGGTATTTTTGGTAGTGGGATGATATAGGCCTTACGCCATAGGGAAGGAAATTGTCCGGATATGATGGAGAAATTAATGATGTGTGAAATAATTGGAAGGAGTAGGTCAATAATTGGAGTGATCATAGCACGACTGATAGAATCACATCCTATTGCTTTCGAAGTAATGGAATTAATCGTCTTAAGAATAATATCGCCAGAAACCTCTGCGAGGGAAAACGATTCGCCGTCTTGTACCGGTAGCGCAGCTATTTCTAATAAAGTACTTGACTTTGTAACACTATCAAGAACTGGAGCCGAGGAAAAGTGAGTATTGAGCTGATCAGGTGTCACGGAACCGAGGTTGACCTTGCTGCGGCAACGACCCAGACCTAATGAATTAAAGAATTGCCATATTTTAGACGAAGGCTTGTTTGCAATGTTGTCAATAAAGTGGTGACGTTTAGCTATCCTACACACCTGATTGCAGCGATTTCTCGCAACCCTATATGCAATCAGATCATCATCACAGCGGCTACGTCTGTATTTACGGTATGCACGATCTCGTTTCCTCATGGCAATTCGAACATCTTCCGTGATCCACGGCGCAGGTGCCCTCTTTAATGTTGTAGCTCGAAGTGGAGCATGTTCGTCATAAAGTTTGAGAAGCTCATTGTTAAATTTATTGACCATGTGTTCGATATTGTTAGAAGTAAGCAGCACATTCCAATCTATGCGCCCAGCGTCTTCACGCAACTTGTTGACATTAATGCGTGAGTAATGGCGCATTTCTACTGTAGGCGGGCGATACCTGGGTGGTTTCACTTTGTATGATACGTAAACGAGATCGTGGTGGGAGAAAGGAGCGAGGAGCTGACCGTGACTGGCAACAACGTCAGGGCGTGAAGTAAAAATAAGGTCGAGTAGAGTGTCAGTTGTGGCTAAATGGTGAGTTGGCCCAGACGGCAGAAGAGATAAATTAACAGAGTCAATGATGTTACGGAGTTTAGACGCCCGTGATTTGTTAGCCAGACGATCATCTAGGAGACAGGTGTTGAAATCGCCCATGATGACGTGATGAGTATAAAGCGGTACTACCTCCTCAAGGACCCTTTCAAGGTCAAAAAAGTAGTTAATAGATGGTGGGCAGTACACAACAGCAAGCAACACTCGTGTACCCTTAACTATCACCTCAATAAATAAATATTCTGCCGTAGCTGAGTATAAGCTGGGTGAGGAGAAAATTATCTTATATGGTAAGTCAGCACGCAGATAGATGGCTACACCACCTCCGCCCGTGCCAGTGCGGTCGTTGCGAATCATGATGTAGCCAGGAAGAGAGTAGGAGGTTGAATGTAAGGACGGTTTTAGCCAGGACTCAGAAACAAGTACAGCATCTATTATACCCGGAGACGAGAACGAAGAAAGAAGGTCAGTGTAGTGGGCTGGTACACTTTGTGCATTTATATGGCACACGTTAAAGTTATTTTTTAAAGGAGCCAACTCAGTGTTTAGGAAGACGTCTAAGCCAGCCTGCATCCGCGTCCTGGTATTCGTATGACTCGGACGATGTAGCACTGGTGATAGAGTAAAAAGAGTCATCATCTGCAGTGGAATAGTCCATACAACGGTATAGTGTAAGTTTAAAATAATAATAAATATAAATAATAATACTGTGATAATGTATCTTAACTAGTTACTATTTGTATAAAAATACTTAATAAAGGATTCTACCACATGTCCTGCCGGTCGGAATTTAACAAATAATATATACATGTTACACAGTAGTGAAACTCCTGCATAAAATCCCCTGCATAGGCATTGATTAACAGAGTATTATATTTATTGATATCATCTTGATAAAGAGCAGAAATAACCGATGCAGAGGACAAAAGATCACACATTTTGTAAAAGCACTGATAATTTGGTTTAAAAAGAACACAAAATAAACAGAATATGATAAAGAAACATAACTGTGAATGTAAAGGACGTTAAACAAAAAAATAAAAATTAAAGAAAAATAAAGTGAGGGACGGTAGACTGACTGATATGGCAGAAACCTAGTCTCCATTGCTAGTAAAAAAAGAAACTGACAGCCAATCTATTCTATCCCTTATTAGTCTGTGGCCAATCTCAGTCAATCATTCATTCGACATGATAGCAATAAGCCTCGGTCGGTGTGTGATAACCGATAACGCTTCAGCGATAACATACGTAGGATTATTTATTCTCCACTATAATTACACTACTTGAATAGCTATGCATTGCCAAATACACCATAAACAAAATGCTATAACAATACCAGGTGCCTAACCAAGTGTAACTAAACCAGTCCAGTATAAATGTGTTTACCATCTAGTAACTAACTATATCAAGCCGATCACCTACATTAAAGTCTTAAACTAACTGACAATGAAAACAATACAAAAGTGTTAATATTGGTGTCATATTACTTTAACTACAAGAACAATCAGACCACTGTGTATGCTAACATAATTTTAATTAAAACTGTTACTAACATATATGTATTATGTCAGAAATAAATGATTTATTGTAATTATAATTGTTTTCCTTGTCAATTTATAACAGTACACAATCTCACTACATGTTCTGGTGATCAGCCTGAAGCAAACAAGGCATTATTATAGTGATCCTAAGTTTGATCTAAGCAAGCATGAGAAATGATATTAATACATACTCAAAAATATACAAACTCAACCAAAATATCAGCACAGTGGACAGTCAGCATACCCATTGGGCTACCCAAAGGTGAACCCAATGGGCAGTCAAGTGCCCCACAACAAAACAACTTAATCTAACAATATTAACGGCGAGCTGTTCGCTTTGGGCGCTCCTTAGCCCTGTGTTGATCACCCTCCGTTGAGTGTGTTGGAACCGGGTCCAGTGACTTAACAGCTAATGAAAAGGCTACAAGGTCTGCCTGATGAAGAACCTTCTGCCTTGATCCGTCAGGAAGCTTGATTATTACGATTCCCTCCTGGGTCCAGCAGTCCCGCACACCAAAGAGCTTTCGGGCCTCAACAAAAAGCAGCTGCCGGCTTCTGATCAGGAATTCAGAGCAACTGTAAGGAGAACCCTTCAACTTGGTCTTGTTGCTCCAAACCTGTTGACGCAGCCTGCGGTCCCAAAATCTGATAACAACAGACCGGTTGGCCTCCTTTCTTGCCCCGAGACGATAGCAAGCCCGGAACATTTGTGGGTTCACCTCTGCAATATTAAGTTTATCCCGTAAAATCACAGCAATGGTCTGGCAGATATCCTCTCCCTGTGACTCCGGGACGCCCTTTACCAACAAACTATCATCACGAGATATAGTTTCCAAGTGCTCCAGGGAGGTCTGCATTTGAGAAATCTGATGTCTCAGCATCGTGAACATCTCCATAGTGAAAGATTTAAACTCTTGGTATTCACGCTCTAATGTTTCTACCTTGTTAGTTTGAGGATTCTCCTTGACAGCTGATAACTGAATCTCAAACTGAGCCATCCTTTTGGTCAATTTGTCTTCAATAAATTGCTGAGATTGTTCAATACTACTAGAGGCGGCCATAGTAGATGCAGAAAGAGATATCTCAAGTTTATTAACTTGTGTAGATGTGTGGAAAAATGTTCAACAGGCAAGTGTAGCAAAAACCCTTATCAATTCACTTTTATATATACATTTACACTAAATAATATTAAATAAACTAAAATAAATAACACTAATTGTAATATACTGATACTTTCACTATTATCATTAATTAATTAAATCTTCTAATAAATTTACGTGTTTACTTTTACACCTACCCTCGAAAAAAAAAATTTCTCTCAACTAAAACGTTTTGCGTTCGTTGCGACGCGGACGCTGCTTGCTGTCTTTATCTAACGCACTCGGTATAAGTGCTTTATCTCACGAGTGCGTCTGGGCCATGATTGTGTATGTAGTAGTACACTACACACACAATCATGATAGCCCAGACGCACTCGTGGGATAAAACATCTATACAAGTCAAAGAAATAAACAAAGTATTTTTATAAGTTTAACTGAAAGTTTAAGTTGAGAATAATTCAAATAAGCGTCACTTTTTTGTAAAACTTATTGATAAGAAATATGATAAAGGGTTTTTCATTTTTAACACAGGGGAGAGTGGGGATATTGCGGACACTTAAGGGAATACTTTAATAAAACATAAACTGTTAAGGCTAATCAGTTCGTTTTTATTAATTAATAAACTTTGCTTATTACCTTACAAAATTAACATATAAAATTATTAGTATCAAATCAACATTTATATTTTTTCTCAAAAAAACAAAACCCTTGCTGTCCGCATTTACCCGAGTGGGTTACCATGTTGCTCTGTTGAAACATCTGGATGACTGGTGTCATTGATAGAATCATCAATATTAGCATGTGCAACAGATTGAATTTCAACTTGATTTGTGATTCGGGGTTGGGCTTCGGAATTATTTGGCCTTTGTGCTTTGGTTGTACTGGCATTTGTCTGCTCATTTAAATTGGGGACTTCTGGTTCATTGTGAGTACAAGAGTCATTCAAATTTAAGGCACTAGATCTGATGTTGGAGCCCGATTGTGGTTCCATGTCACTGTGCATCAAGTTGGCAAAAGTCGTTCTAAAAATGTCCTTATCCAATGGGCAAATCCCCGCAGCTCTGAAGCCATTTATTGCTTTTTCAATATTTGTTGTGCGATTGAAAGCCTTTGTGTACAGTCCAACAATATCATAACCGGTAATTTTGGCACCAGGATTATTAACCATATGCGTTTCACATTCACGGTTATAAGCTGTTTTTAAGGGACCATGAAATGTGAGGTCCAGTGGCTGCATCTTATGAGAAGTATGCGGTGGTAGCGTAATGACATGAATGAAATTTTTCTTACAAAAGTTGTAAGCGGCCAAGCTAATATGGCTTTCATGATTCTCAAGGACAAGCAAAATAACATTGTCAGTAGATGGCCGAGTAAAGCTTTTAAAATGATGAAGCCACTGAACGAATAATTCTTCATTGATCCACCCAGAGTCAGAAATCGATGCTATCATATTGGAGTTGCTTTGTTTCATTAGTAATGGGTTCATTCTTTTTCTCTTAAAGATAAAAAATGGTGGCACATAATTGCCGCTTGCGCTACATGCATTCACGACTGTTGTCAAGGATCCTCTTTCAGCACTTGTACACTTGCCAACTTGTTTTAAGCCTTTAGGCGCAAGAATTTTTGAGTTTCTTTGGACAGTGCTTATGCCTGTTTCATCGACATTATAAATGGCATCTGGCCTGAAATTATGTTTGGACATCAAGTGTGTCAGGTTAGTAAAAAAATATCTACTTCTTCTTCATTAAACGCAGTGATTCGACTTAAAGATGTCGCTTCCGGCTTACGGAGTGATATTTCAGGATGCCTTGACATAAACGAGTAATCCTGGGAAGCGGGCCGGATTTCGGAGGCGGGGGTGGCGGCTAGGAGTCTCGCGACCCCTGCGTTCACCATGGCCTCGTGGTAGACGGGAGAGGGCCGAGTGCTCTCGGAGCACTGCAGCTCGAGGCTGTCGGCGAGGGCTTTCGCCTTCTCGTCGTCCTCGAAAGCTACAGCACCATCGGGTCTAGTGATCGGCGGCGAGTGCGCTATGCCGTCAGCTCGAAGGCGACGAGCCAGGGTCCAGTAGGACTTGTGGCTGGGCGAGATGTCGCTCATTAGCTGTTCCCAGCTAGAGTTCCGCATCTCGCGGATAGACTCTCTAACGAGTCTGTGTAGTTTCCTCATAGCGGCCCTATTGGCCGGGGAGGGACATCGGTCGTGGGCTCTTACGGCAGCGTTGCGTCTGCGCATAAGATCTTTAACCTCCGGAGGTAATTTCCAGCGGTGGTTGTGGTTGTCGGCGGGGACTTGGCGAGAGCACTCAGCGATAGAGGCTTTCAGGTGGGAGGTGAGAGAGTCGATAGACGGGCTCACGTGTTCGAGTGAGTCGACCGTCTCCGGAATGATGGCTAGAGCGGGTGCTTCGAGGTCGGCCAGCCTAGAGCTGACGCGTTCCCAGTCCACAATGGTCCGGGTGTCGTCAGGTCTCTGGGCTGGGGCGAGCAATGCGCTTACTTGGGGAAAGATAGACGGAAGCAATGGTTAGGGTTGAATGGCCTGTCATTGCGACCTTGCAGATTGAGACCTCTAGGGTACTCAGTTGCGGAGGTAAGAGAGGAGTGCAGTGCAGCGACGAGCGGAAGTAGATGGCGGTGCCACCTCCTTGCTGGCCGCTGATACGGTCGTCTCGGATCTGAGTGTAGTTTGGAATCCTGAAGCCTCTATGTTTGGGTTTAAGCAGGGTTTCCTGCAGTAGGAGGAAATCGAGGCAGTGCTCGTTGGCGAAAGACTTGACTTCGTCAAGTTTACCGGAGAGGCCGTTGATGTTGAAGGACACCAAGCTCACGGCCCTGGGTTTAAGCCGGTTCTTAGGTCTATCCGGCATGAGCGTGGACGTATTCGACGATCGCGCTATGCGTAGCGAGCGCCATAATTTGTTCCCCTGGAGTTTTAGCGGCGGCCAGCTTCGCTGACAGCTCCACTAACTCCTTCAGCATGGAGGGGCTGAAGGACAGGATGAGGTCGACAGTTGCTGCGACATCGACGTCGGGTGAGGAGGGACCGCTAGGAGCGGGGGCCACGGACGGCTGCGGTTGCGGTTGCGGCTGAGGTTTGGGCGGCTGCGGCGGAGCAGGTGCCTGTGTCGTGGGGGTGGGCTTGGGTTTAGACCAAGCCGATTTGGAGGGAGGAGGAGCCGCGACGAACTTCTCCTTGGGTTGGTCCGGAGGGAAGGGTATTTCCCTCCTGGCGAAAGCAGGCTTCGGGCGCGGCTTTCCGCCCCGTTTGGCCTGTCTCTTTGGTTGCGGGGCACGCGGGCAGCCCTTGTAATTGGCCGTGTGGCCGGACGTATTGCAGAGCACGCACGACGGGGGGCCGTCCGTCTCCTGGTTGCGACAACAGGCCGATGTCGCGTGCGGTTGGAGGCACTTCACGCACCTCGGGGCCGCGCGGCAGTTGCGGGCGGCGTGGCCGTATAGTTGGCAGCGGTGACACTGTCCAGGGACACCGCGTTTCTTTGGGGCCTCCACCTTGACTCCGTCAAGGCCGGCCACCCTGGTGACATCGTAGACCCTCTTTGCCGCCGCGACGGGCTGGAGGGCTACTAGAAAGAGCGGGAAAGGCTTACGGCCTCTCCCCTTCATCTGTGAGACAGAGACGACCGGAAGCCCCTGTGCTACAAGGTCGTCTTTAATAGTGTCTGTATAAAATGATTCCGGGTTGCCCCGGAGAACGACTTTGAGGAGGCGATCCTCCTCAGGGGTGTACGTGTGGTAGCCCACACGCATTTCGTCCAGAAGGGACGTTAGGGCTCGGAAGTCCGAGCTAGTAGGTACTACGACCTTAATGTTGATCCCCACGTTTTTAGCCGTGGAGGTACTGATATTCCGCCTTTCGCAGGCGGAGCGGATGGCGGGCCAGCGCGCCTTGTCCCTGATAAAAACAGGCGGCGGCCGAAAAGACTTTTGCCTGTTGGAGGGGGGGCCCCTACGGGAGGGACCGCGGGAAGAATTCCGGGAGGAGGCCCTGGAACTCCGTCGAGAGTCCACTACGGACGCTACGTCCATTTCGGAGGAGGAGGAGCGAGGCTCCTCGTTATCCCTTGCGGGAGTGGACCGCTTCTTGGAAGCGGGCGCGGGGGGATAGTTCCCCCCGAACACATCGCGTACGATGTCCAAATGCGTCTCGAGGCCACTGAAGGAGTTGGCCGTCGAGAGCGCCGGGGAGGTGGAGGCGGCGTACACCTTTTTAAAGGTGTGCCGCGATTTCAAGACGGTAAAACCGTCTGAGTCCGTCGGGGAGGAGCGAGCGCTGGGCGGGCTTCGGCTACGGGTTCGCTTGGAACCGGTAGCGGGAGGGGATCTTGCGGACGCATATGAGCGCATCGACGACGTCGCGGAGAGGGAACGGCGGCGGCTCGAGCGACGGCTGGAGCGCCCTGAGCGGGAGGCCCGAGCGGGCCGGGCGTAGGGAGTCGATCCCTTTTTGGTCGCCGGCGAGCGGCGACCGGAAATGGCCTGCGAGGCCCCGGAGGTACTGGGGTACTGAGTGGCTTGAGGAGCCGGAGGCGACTTACTCGAAGTTGGCGGTGATGCTGCTGCGGCGGCAGGAGAGTGAGACCCGGAGCGCTGCGACTCGACGGGTTGATGATTACACGGTGATTGGCAGAAGCTCGGGAAAAGAGCTGCTACCGACGGCGGAGCCTGGCTAAGGATAGCCGAGAGAGGGGTGTCAGGGTCCCGGAACCCCTGGAAGAAGGACTGAATGTCCTTCAACACCGGGGGGTCCATGGTGGAAAGGGGAGAGCGGAAGCGGATACTGCGCACAGATAACTGTATACTGTATCCGATCCAACCACTGTAATCCAAGTAAGGGCACGTAGACACTAACACGACACTGAGCACTACACAACACAACCGAGCGGAGACGGGAGCGCGGTCCGGTGCACACGACACACGAGGTGAGGTAGCAACAACGGTCGCGAAATGGCGGCGAGCGAGCGACTGGCGCGTACGGGCGGCGGCGGCGGCGGTCGACGGCGACACAGGTGACGGGCACGAGTATTTTAGGCTTCCTAGGTCGTTCCTGAGTGCCTAACATCATCCTGCATCCTACTCTATACTATATGAAGCTATTTCATCGAAAATAATTGGAAAAATTACAATTAGATTTTGAATATTTTCTGATATCTAGACCAACTTATCTAAGTGGTTTCTAGAAAATTCTTATTAGTTTGCTCTACAAAGTTGTTCTAAGCTATGTAGACTATTTAAAAAGGCAAAAAACTAATCGAAAATAAACTATGAACAATTATGCAATGTAGTCTAATACAAGCAGGCCGTCCGGACGGCATTATTACTATTATTTCTATCTTACGGACTTAGCCATCCACGATGTATCAACACGAAAAGTTTACCTCTAGGGTAAACTGTTAAATCGGGATGGCAAGCTAACTATACTAAGCTATCTATATGACTATGAAACCTGCAGTCTTACGTACGTACCTACACTATGCGTCGTGAACAAAAATAATTAATTGATCTTACCTCGACGTCGTGTTGACAACTTTCCAGACACTAAAGATGGCGGATACAATAGCGCGAGTCGTGTTGCGGGACGCGGGGAGGGCTGTAAAAGCCGGTAAAGCAGTGTCCGCAATTACCCGCTGTCCGTCATCACCCCACCCTCCCCTAACCCTAAAGAGCTGTATAATTTATGTGCTGAAAACTGAAGTACAGCCTAAATAATAAAACTGATGTACAGCCTAAATAATCAAATATTCTATTATAACGGCCATTAAAAGTAAAAGCTGTATAATCAAATCTAGAAAGTGCGTAGTAAAGCCACGGTACCTATAAAACTCTCCAGATATCTTTTAGGCTGTATAAAATCTGTCGCCATTTTCGAACAAATAACAACAAAATAAAATATGACTTCTTACATTATCTTGACGATTGCCGAAGTTATAATTATAATTTTCAGCTAAATTAATTATTTGTGGTACCTATGGTGCAGTATTTTTTTTTTATGCAGTTTTAACTTTTCCCTGATGCAGTACGAGACAGTAATGGCTTTTAATTGGATTTTTATGTATTGTCTTATATTTATTTACTGATTGTATATAGCAAGTTAGTGAACAAAGTTAATTAAATTAACCGTCGTCACAATAATAATAATAATATTTCCAGACAGGTCACACAGCGCCATCTAATTTCCGTGGTAAGCTACGAGGCTTGTGTTACGGAAACTAGATGGTTGATAAACTACATATTATACTTATTTTTTTATTATACATATAAACGCCCAGACCCAGACAAATTATACAATGTACAACTTGCCCCCGGTGGGAATCGAACCCACGACCTCCCGAGTTCACGGCAACGTTTGTTACCACTAGACCACGGAGGCGGACAATATAATGTCATTGATTTTGAAATTAAGAGACTTCTAATTAACTAAACAAAATTAGCTTGTATCGCATCACGGATACAGGGCACAGTTAAGAATATCGATGATTTTTAGTGAGGGGAAATAAAAGTTAAATACATATCGATATTATTATTTCATTTCCAGATATGAATTAAAAAATTTAACAAATTAAAATTAAAAGACAAATTAAAATTTCACGTGGGATTTTTTAAAACAATCTAAGCATATTGCTTGTTCACATTCAAGACAGATAGTATTAACTCTTTTCACTTTTTTGTCTGCTTCTCGGCTAGTCATTGTTTTTCGTAATTCTTTGTAGCACGGGGTACTGGGTACTTTTTTTTTCTCTGGAATAACCCCATCTTTTAGTGTGCTTTTTGTCAATGATTCTATATACACCACCGTTCCCGTGCCTCGGAGAGCATGTTAAGCCCGTCAGTCCCGGTTTCACTAATACCAACTTGTGGAATCGTTAATAAATTGACATAAAAAATTGAGAAGCCGTCTGGCCAGCGTGGCGAGTGTAGGTCAAATTCTCCAGATATGTTCTGGAAGGCCCATCTCCAGCAGTGGAGGTCTAGGACGCTGTGTGAGCTTATGATTAAGTATAAATGCCAATAACCTCAAATGTAATATCATGATAATAGTTAAAAAAGCAAAATATTTAATAGTAATAGGGGGGATAAAAACTAAAAAAAAACATTGAAATTACTTCTTCTGCGGCGTTGGCTAGCTGCAGATGTACCAAGTGGTGTAGATTCTGCAGCATTGGCAACCTCTACAGGTGCAAGTGTAGGTTCTGCAGCATCTACTGGTGACACCACATGTGCACTAGGTGGAGGACAGGCAGGTGGTGCTACAGGACTGGTTACAAAAAAACTTTTACTGCAGTAAAAAATAAATTATAAGTACTTCTAATTCATATTGTCATTGTTACTGCAATAGGGCGCATATCAAAAATGCGGTTCGCAATGATTTTGGCTTGATTTTGTGATTTGCATCCTTATTTGTTGTTAAAGTTATATTTACAAAAATGTACAAAGTTTTTTTCAGTTTGCCAAAATATGCTATTTTTGACTATTGCAGTAACAGCAACTTGTGATGTGATCATGTTGCTTTCTTCATTATACTTGCATTCTTCCACAATTTCCAAAAAGATGTCATCATTTATATTATCAGCATTGGTAACAGGCAAAATGGTACTCTAAAAGAATAATATTAAAATTAATAGGTTATATGGACTAACTTTCAACAACCATTACAAACCCTTTCAACAACCATTACAAACTACACTACTACAATACATAATCAAACTACTCTTTATAAATACATAACCAAATAAAAAACAATAAATGGTATTATATATATTCTATGACGCGGACGACTTGGAGTCGTTAATAATAAATCAATTTTCTCTTTACAGAAACAACTTCAACATATGCCACATAAATGCACAAAGTGTGCCCGCACACTACACCGATCTCCTTACTACCTTCTCTTCACCAGATGTCGTTGACGCTATTCTCATTTCTGAAAGCTGGCTCAAACCTTCTTTACCTTCAACTAGTTATTCACTTCCTGGCTATGTTCTTATTCGCAATGATCGCACAGGCCGCGGTGGAGGCGGAGTGGCAATATATCTCCGTGCCGGACTCTCCTACAAAATTGTGTGCTGCTCGCCTTCATTGTACGCCGCATCTTGCGAATATTTATTTATTGATGTCAGCTTTTCTGGTGCGAGCATACTTGTTGGAGTTGTTTACTGCCCGCCGTCGATTAATTACTTTTCGAGTCTAGAGACTATGCTGGATGAGACTGTGTTGGACTACATTCATATCCTTATAATGGGTGATTTTAATACTTGTATTCTCAATAATCAGGAACCCTACAAATCCCGTGCTAGTAAACTGTTAAATCTTATCTATTCTGTTAACCTCACCCTTCTACCAACTGGCCCCACTCATCACCTTGCTTTGTCTAATACTCTTCTCGACTTAATTTTTACCTCTCGCTCTAATAATATCTCTTGTCATGGTCAGTTAGTAGCTCCTGCCTTCTCCCATCACGATCTCCTCTTTGCCTCCTACAAGTCCAAACCTCCAAAATACCGTCCGCCTACAATATTTATGCGTCATTTTTGTCGCATAAATATTGAAAAACTACGCGATGATGCTAATCAAATTGATTGGAGCAGTTTTGATGATCTAACCGATATAAATTGTATGGTCGCATTATTTAATCATGAGGTACTTAGACTGTATGACAAGCACGCACCCATACTCCCGACGAAAGTGAAACGTGCTCCGGCACCTTGGATTAGTGATGAAGTCCGCATGTCTATGAGGAAGCGTGACTGTGCGTACCGTAAATACCGTAAAAAACGAAGTGATGATGCCTGGGCTGCGTATAGGGTTGCAAGAAATCGTTGCAACCAGGTGTGTAGAACGGCAAAACGCCGCCATTTTTGTGACAATATCTCAAACAAATCTCAGTCCGATACTTGGAAATTTCTCAAATCTTTGGGGTTGGGGCGTTCACAGTGCTCGGCTAATCTCGGCACGGTGACACCTGACCAGCTCAATGCTCATTTCTCATCAGCTCCGATGCTGGACGTTGTTATCAAGTCAAAAACATTAATTGAATTAGCGGAAATGCCGACCCTTACCAATACACCATTTGATCTTGCTGAGGTTTCTGGCGATTTTATCTTCAAGACGATTAACTCCATAACTTCTAAAGCAATAGGATGTGATGACATCAGTCGTGCTATGATCGTTACCATTATCGATGTACTCTTACCTACAATAACGCGCATAATAAATATATCTCTTACTACTGGTCAATTTCCTACCTTATGGCGTAATGCCTTTATTATCCCACTTCCTAAAATTTCCTCTCCAACGTTACCTAGCCATTTTCGTCCAATTTCCATTTTACCATTCCTTTCAAAAGTATTAGAGTCTGCCGTTCATATACAAATATCTGAATTTCTAAATTTAAACCAACTCCTTAATCCCTTCCAGTCAGGATTTCGTCCCGGTCATAGCACAACTTCAGCTTTACTTAAAAGTAACTGAAGACATCAGAAACGGCATGGATAAAACCAAAGTCACGGTACTTGTACTGATTGATTTCACCAACGCCTTTAACACAGTGGATCCTGATTTGCTCATCGCTATTTTATCTCGTCTGAGGATATCGACAGGGGCCTTGTCATGGTTTTCTCAGTATCTGCATGGTCGTCGGCAACGGGTTCGCATTGATCAAACGTCTTCAGACTGGTGTGATTTGAGTACCGGCGTTCCACAAGGTGGCATTTTATCCCCGTTACTTTTCTCGCTATTCATTAGTGGGATCACTTCCTCACTTCATTGCCACTACCACCTGTACGCTGATGACTTGCAACTCTACGTGCAGACAGATGTCAGTACTCTCAATAGTGCAATAGCTTGGCTTAATTCCGATCTATGTAGTTTATATTCCTGGTCTGCGCGGTACGGTGTCGTTGTCAATCCGAACAAATGTCAGTCAATCATTGTTGGGAGCCCCCGACTATTATCTAAAGTTGACATGAATGCTATCGACTCTGTTCGGTTTGACAACGTGCCTATTCCATTCTCCAGTGAGGTAAAGAATCTTGGGATATACCTGGATTCTCACCTAAGCTGGGTAGCACAGATCACTCAGATTAGTCGTAAGATATTCTCTTCACTGCACTCTCTCAACAAATTAAAAAACTTTCTGCCGCTGAAAGCTAAAATTACGCTCGTACAGTCCCTTCTTTTGCCTATAATCGATTACGGTGACGTGTGTTCTGTGGATCTTACACAAGAGCATCTTAATAAACTTGAACGACTGCACAATGCTTGTATTCGCTTTATCTTCGGTTTGCGGAAATTCGACCACATTTCGTCATTCCGAGATAAATTGAAGTGGTTGCCTATCCGTAAGCGGAGAAATCGCAGAATTCTCTGCTTGTTATAGTCTATTAAATGAACCTAATTCACCCAAGTATCTTAAAGATAATTTCAGTTTTCTAAGCTCTTTTCATGATAGAATTCTTCGCTCCTCCTTCAACTCCACAATTTCTATACCTTCTCACCACACTTCCTACGTTTCGAACTCATTTGCTGTTGTCGCTGCGAATCTTTGGAATAACTTACCATTTGATATCAGAGAAGCCCCCAATCGTGCAATATTTAAAAACCAGGTATACAAACACTTTTTAACTAACTAAGTAACCTAACCTAAACCTTTCTTTTCAATCTTTGTTGCTCTTAATATCAGCATCATCACATTGTTAATTTTGTCACACTCTCCTCATCATGTAAGTAGTTTTATTTATATTATATTAGTATATCTATAGTATGACTTATTTATGTATTAGTATGTAAATTGTATGTAGATATTAGTATGTATATATTTATATTACAATTATATTTCTGTTTTATTTAAATTTCATCTAATTTTTAATTGCACCTACCACCTATCCTGTCTAAATGTCCTAAAGGTTTGGCTGTCAGAGAATGCCTAGCGGCATTAAGTCCGCCTTTGTACATAGTGCAATAAAGTTTTAAATAAATAAAATAAATAAATAAATAAATGATGATGATGATGATAAATCTTAAAGAAGAATTGAATTACTTGCCCTCAGGTATTTCAGTATTTTTAGCTACACAAGAAAATTATTTCCCTCTGAATATACCATCAGCTATCCATTACATTAGATAAATACCTACCTAGATAGCTACAGAATATAATCTAAAAAGCGTTACATTATAAATATGTTAACTGTTAAAAAAACAATATTAAACCTTTGTTGGGAATGGATTAACAGACACTCCTGGTGACCCCAAGCCTAGGTCTTCACCTAAGATCTTTAAAACTCTGTCTTCAAAATCTGTCAACTCTCCTCCAAGTGGTGGAGGACCACCACCTGTATCAGAATGTGACTTTTTTAGAAGAGAGTTTTTAGCTTTCAACCTGGCTTTGAGGTCATTCCAATACTAAAAAAGTAATATTATATAATAACCGCTTGGGACACAATAATTTGTTTAATTTATGCTAGAGACAACGAGCCTGCCACTTGTCATGATGGGCCTATGTAAAGATGACTAAATGTGAATCCACTCCTTTAAAAGCATGACTAAACAAGGGTTACCAATATGATGAAACTTATTTAAAATAGCTTTATGACTGGAAACTCAAGGTTTATTCGATTTTGTGGATAATTTGTCAATTTTATGCTTATGCTTTTAAATATCTAGGTAACACAATATTTAAATATCTAGGTAGCAGCCATTCCCCATACTGTTTAGTTTCTGCGCAATATTATCCTAATGCCCAAGGGAATTATGCCTCCCTTCCGCTGTCCGGCTATAGCCCCGAGCCAGCTGAGGATAGCTTCGAGGTACTCCACAAGTGCCTCCATCTAAATATAATAAAAAACGAATGAGAAGAAAAAGCCTTAGTAGTAGAGGTACTTACAGTATTTTTTTAAGAGATTGAGATGAAACGATAAAAACTTCAAACAATTATTGTTTGTAAAATGTAAACAAACCAACCTTACCGTTTCGTTACACATTACAAATATAACGTTTTGATTAGTAGGTATCTTAAAATAAATGTAGGACAATCATATCTACGTTCTTATAACACACTTAATGTGTTATTAGTAGACGCATTAACTATTTTTTTTACTAAATATATTGTTAAATAATATATTAATTACCGAAGATCTCGAAGCCTGTGTTCTTATAATATTATAAGAAAAGTAATAGATATTTGCTGTGATTATCAAAAATCTGTTTTAGTACAATATTACCGGGAACGTACGTGGGCTTCTAGGAGGATGGTTAGAGGGGGGATTTTTTAAATTATTATTCCCAAATGCAAAGCGATCCCTAAGAGCCTACCTACGGCCAACCCTGATGACACCGGTTCTAAACACTGAGTCTGACTTCCTTCAGCAGCACTATACCGAACTGCATTGCAGGGTCCAGAATAGAGAATATTGCCAATGGGGCTAGACTGCCTGTGTCGGCATTAACAGTACAAAAGCAACAGCATGAAATAATTTTAACGGGTCTTTACGCGATTTACCTTAGAGACATATTTCTCCCGACGTTTAGGTTTCGACGCCGGGAAAAATCGCCCGGTGTCGCCAAGGATACTGTAAGTGTCGTGTGTCGTGATTTCTAAAAACTTTTAAAAGTGATAAGTGGGTAGGTTTACATCTGCCGCCCAGTATGTACGAGACTACACCGCATAGCTTCAGTCGACCCGTGACCACGGCCAATGCAACTTGGCTGAAACGTCGGGAGAAATATGTCTCTAAGGTAAATCGCGTAAAGACCCGTTAAAATTATAAAAAAAAATCTATTATGAATGTGCGCGAAAGTTTAAAAAGTTTAAGCATGAAATAAATTTGCAGGTAGGTAATTTATTATACAAAATGAAAATATTTTCATTGTTATTTTTATAAGAGTGAATTAAGTGAGCGACAGCCAGAGGATCCAAAAAAAACAATTTGATTCAAGTGTTTATTAACTCAAACTTATTCTAAGCTTAATCTAACATAGGTGTGACAACTTTCGATATGAGAAATTAAGTCACAATATGATATTAATTAGTCTATAAAGTTAAAATTGAGGCGATGCTGATTATGCGTTACGTGACATAACAATGGCACAATGGGGCTGCATGGTCAGCGCTTCCTGTGGCATGATCAAATGTAACAAGTGAAAAAATAACCTATAAAAACAACAATTGTTTATCATGATCAAAATTATTGTTTTTACAATTTAGTCATGAAATTAATTTTCTATGTCTACTAATTCTAATTATATGTACGGGTATATACGAGGGGAGGTCCAAAAGTTCGCGGAATGGAGGGGATGGAGTGGGGATAGCGGCGCTCGCGCAGTGTCACACTAATGAGG
The DNA here is from genome assembly GCA_910589645.1 of Tinea semifulvella. Taxonomy (NCBI): domain Eukaryota; kingdom Metazoa; phylum Arthropoda; class Insecta; order Lepidoptera; family Tineidae; genus Tinea; species Tinea semifulvella. Next base: position 9,799,600 of record OU342592.1, on the reverse strand, counting down.
GACTCATCATTAGTATATAAATGAAGTTTCAGCTCTATTGCGTCTATTTGGATTGGCCTCATCTCGCCAATACAACCAAGGAGTATTGTAGTGTACACGGAGCTCGCAGCGGGGATTCGGCAGACGTTTTGCTGATAAAACGTCTGACCCGAACCCCAAACCATGGACGCCCGGCCCCCCACCCCCACCGAGGACTCCCCGGAGGAGGAAGAGGGACGAGGAGCTCGTCAAGAAGATGAAGAGGAGGGGGGAGCACTGTCACCCCTGCCCCCCCCCAGCAGTGACGTCACCGGAGGAGGAGGAGGGAGCACACCTGCTCCCCCCCCCACAGTGTCGCCAGAGGCGGAGGGAGCACCCCGTCGATGACACAAATGGACTTGCGGCCGGACCACGCCATTCCACAAGGCGAGAAGGATGTTGAGGGTGAGTTGTTGAGTCTTTCAACGTCCACCTGCTACACCGACGTAGCAGCAGCACCCGCATCACCGCGCGCGATTGCCGATGCGGGTGAACCAAGAGTCTCCTCACACCCCATCTCAGGGTCGACAACCCCAGCGCCCAAGAAGGCTAGGTATCCACCTTTAGTGGTGGAGCACCTACCTAATTGGGCACATCATTTTCCGCGAGCTCCGCTGCAAGCTGGGTCACCCGCCCAACGCACGCCCGTTTGGGAAGGGAGTGCGCTTCACCCCCGGAAGCGAGCGGGAGCACAGGTCTATCCAGCGGTAGAGCTGGAAAAGACCGAAAAGGTGTCTTGGTTCTCCTACTCGCTTCCGGCGGAGAAGAATTTGAAGGTCGCCATCCGCGGCCTCCCCTACGACACCTCCCCGGACGAGATCGTCGTAGATCTCGCCCGACTCGGCCACAGTGCCGAGTATGTGCGCCCCATCAGGGCCAGGGCGGGGGAAGGCCTGGGTGTATATTTTACGCCCAAATTAAAAAGACACCCGGCACCACCCCGGGCATATTCGCAATCACAGAATTGCTGAATATGCCCGGAGTGCGCGTGGAAGTGTGGAGGGGTCGGCCTGGCGTTGCTCAGTGCCACAGGTGCCAGCAGTTTAGGCACTCTTCCCACCACTGCCACCGACGCCTTATGTGCGTGATCTGCGGGGACGAGCATTCGGCTTCAAACTGTCCCCGCGCCAAGGAAGAGCCGCCTACCTGCGGCAACTGTGGCGGTGAGCACACCGCCAACAGTGCGTCGTGTCCGGTGTTGAGGCGCGAGCGGAGGAACAAGGCTGCAGAGCCAGTGGCCCGCACTGAAGGTGCAGAGCCTCGTCCCAACGACGGAACCACGCAGACCCCGACCACTCTCCGCCCAGAGGCCAACGACCCGCAAAATGGCGGACTGGCCCACAGGCGTAGAAGAGGCAGGGGAGGGAAAAGGAAGAAGGCGGCCAAGGCCAAGTAAAAGAATAAAACTTCTTCCTCGTCCATCCCCGAACCCAGGCCATTAGTAGCTGCAGCGGAGGCGCCAGTTAAGGAGCAACCCCAACACTCGACCACAGCTCAATCAATCCCGATGCCCTCCTCGGCCGGAACAGCGCCAGAAGGCATGTTTCCGATCAAGTCAATCCTTTTGAGGCAATCAGAGACGGGAGAGACGCGATCCCAGAGATCCTCAGCGGCCTTGCGAGGCTAACACTGTCCTCTTCACAGTCCAGGCGCTGAGGATCGTTCATTGGAACGCCAACGGCTTGCGTCGTAAGAACAAGCTTCTAAGAGTATTCCTTGCCGAACAGCGTGTCGACGTTGCGCTGATCAGCGAGACTCATCTTCACCCCAATGACAAATTCAAGGTCCCGAACTTTGTAATTTATCGCCAGGACGAGTGCTCTCCGCACGGACGAGCTTACAGGGGCCTAGCTGTTATCGTGCGGAGAAGCCTCATCCACCAACCTTTACCACCATCCCCTCTTACTTCCTTCTATGCTGTGGGGATTGCGGTAAGTGTCGCGGGAAAGGAGACACACCTTTATGCGGTCTACCGACCGCCTGCAGGTGTGCCTCTTGATATGTCGGAGATCCACACACTTTTGGATGCAGGCCCTCCGACAATGCTCGCCGGCGACATGAAACCCTTAAAGGAAGATGGGAAATATAATTCAAACGGAAAAGAAATCCACTAATGAAAGCCAAAAATTTAAATGCACTTGATAGATATTTGGACTAGAGAGAGATAGATATAAAACTAAGTTGCATTAGCATTGGTCAGGATGCTAAACTAGTGCTAAGTCCCCTAACAGAAAGTCATAGTAGTGTGATATCTATTTAAAATCTAACTACCTAATAAGGACACTAACGATAACTGCAAATAAAAGGCGTTGTATTATTTCCAATTGATATTTTAATCCACTTCAAGATTATTTTCCCTGAAGGAGAAGAAGTGGTAAGAAACTCCTTCAGGCTTATTATCTTTTAACATGTAGTTTCATCATGACATTAGTTATGGTTACTTATAACTAAATATACAAAACTGAGAGTATGAATATAGTTGAAGATTGTTAACCAAATAAAGGTCATCATTATATTAAGTATATTACGATAAATATACTTCAGTTACGTATAACCAAATATTAACAGCATTACATTACAATTATTATAGACATAATGACCTTTACGTCAACACTAACATCATCTCATAACAATTATTCTATTAAGATAACCTTTATAATAGTTTAGATCAAGTATGCCACGATTCATAACCTTTAGCTACGAGGGGCGTTCAAAATATTCTCGGTATGTGGATAAAAACAAACAAGTACGAAAAGTTTGATATTTTTATTTTTCAATATACTCCCCCCCTATGTTCATACACTTATAAGATCGATCAATTATTTTTTTTAATCCCTCATAAAAATATTTTTTATCTTTGGTGTAAAAATGCTCCTCCACGGCCGTCTTCAACGCTTCATCGTCAGAAAATTTATTTCCACGCAGATCCTTTTTAAGATTGGGAAACAAAAAGAAGTCGCTTGGGGCTAAGTCCGGACTATAGGGTGGATGAGTAACAGTTTCAAACCCACATTCAACAATAGCTGCCTTGGCAATATGAGCAGTATGGACAGGGGCGTTGTCATGCAGAAGCAGAACACCTTTGGTTAACTTTCCTCGCCTCTTTTCTTTGATCGCATCTCTTAATTGACGTATAACGTTAGCGTAGTACTGCCCTGTGATATTTACACCTTTTTCTTTATAATCGATAAGCAAAACTCCTTCACAATCCCAAAATATTGTGGCCATGACCTTGCCAGCTGACGGGATTACCTTGAACTTCTTGGGATGAGCTGAACCCTTAATGTGCCACTGCATGGACTCCTGTTTGCTCTCTGGGTCATAATGATGAACCCAGGTTTCATCTCCAGTAACTATTTTTTGCAGCACCTCATCGGGATTTTCACCACACAGGTCGATAAAATCTGAACAGCAAGCCACACGCATATCCTTTTGAAGAAGCGTCAGCATTCGCGGAACCCATCTTGCACTTACTTTTGACATATTAAGATGGTCATGTATAATGTCATGTACGGTACCAATAGAGAGATTGGTTACTTGAGCTATAGATTTTACCTTCACTCGGCCGTCTTCCAATATAAGTTTTTCCACTTTATCAATATTTTCTTGTGAGGTAGCCACTACAGGCCGGCCAGGTCTAGGGTCATCTTCAATACTCTCCCTTCCACGCTTAAATTCGCTTGACCATTTTTGAATAGTAGATAAAGAAGGAGCAGACTCACGGTAAACACAATCCATTTCCTCTTTTATGGTTTTTTGATTTTTACCCTGTTTTGTCAAGAATTTTATGACGGATCGGTGCTCTAATTTCGTTAAAATTGTTAATTCGCTCATGGTGTTCATGTTTGTTCGGCAATTGCAGAAAAACAAAAGAACATCTCGGTTCCAATTTTACTTTTTTTTAATGTCAATGGATGAATCTTAGCGGCCAGTAACAAATATATATATAAAAGAGGTTGTAACGTATCAATACCGAGAATATTTTGAACGCCCCTCGTACCTTATATCAACTATTAACATGATCAAAGCATAACTATCTAGCACTGACCGCTTACATATTAATTATTCAGTAATGATAACCTCTAATATTCTAACACTAAAGTACTATACCACAATTATACTATAAAGATACTATTTATAATAGTTTATCCAAGAGTAGTACATTTAATACTCCTTAGATACCATTAACAATTATTACAATACAATTATTGACCATAGTTAGATATCAGGTTAAGGTTGTTTTATTATGTACCAATTATAAAACTAATTCTTATTCACTATTCCCTTAACATCAGTAAAACACGTTCTAATAATTTAACTAAAGTACTTAGCTGTTAGTACGAAGCAACACACACCAGCGATGTTACTTGTTTCGAGGCGCCGCCAAAAGAGAGCGAGCGATCCAAATGACAGGCTATTTATAGCCAGTAATTGGCGCCGTACTTTTTCATGACATGTTTCAGGTCACGTGATAACCGTTCACCATATTTTAAGCCTATTGGTTGTTTACCAGTCAGATCTTTGTATATTAGCCAATAGGGATTGCCGGTTAGGTCACAGAGGACGTTGATTGTATTGCCAGAAAAATAATTGATTTAAATAAATAATCGATACATAAAATAATTCGGAATTTGTCAATTTTATAATTGTGTTAATTAGTAATCGAATTATTCTTATTTAAATATATGAATAAACTAAAGTATTGGCTTTATAAACAACCAATGGCAATGACAGTTAGGTTATATCAATGTTTTTAAACATCATTATAACCCAATATCTAACACACTCATGAAATCCAATAATAAAACCCTGGGGACAAAGAAAACCCTAAGTTAGTTTCGTATCTTTATCGTGACTGCAACATCTTATTATATATTATTTTAAAAAAAATAGGAGAGAGAAAACACAAAATAATCACCACATTTATTGTGGGTTTCATTGTAACCTGGAATCGCCAGGAACATCAGGTCAACCCCCATCTCATGGATACATGGTCTACTCGGGTGCCGAGACGTTACACCGAACAACTTTACAGATACGTTAGAAATAAAATAACGACAAGGAATATCGGGAATTAACCCATAAGATAATTCACTAAGAATTCTACTCACCAAAGTCTACGATGTCTCTTGATTAAGCAAATTAATAAATAAGAACGTCCATCATAGACTGGGACAAATGTCAAAAGTGACAGTTCCTTCCCGTTCCGAAATCAGTGCCGCTTGATGAGAAATGACAACATTCTAATGTGATATTTCCGAACGAACATTCCTTAGCGATTCGCTCTCTCACAAAAAAAAAACGGTGTTACAATACTCCTTTATTGAGAGTCAGAACGTGATAAATATATTTCCGCTGCTTCTGCAAGTCGCCCAAGGTTCTGTGCTAAGAGGTCAAGAGGAGTAGCATCATCAGCTGTCGCTCGCTTAATCTTTACCTGGGATAGAATCCGTTCAGCCTCATCAAGCGGAGCCAGTGGACGGCCTTAATAAATTACATTTTTATGTTATCAATATTTTAAGTGTAATAGTAGGGTACACTGTGTACGGTTAAAACATTGCCGGCTTGAATATTTGAGAGTGTAAGAGCAATTGGCATAGCATAGCATGCTGAATTTACAGCTTTCTTCAAAGGGCCATATGCAGATCGATCAAGCGGCTGGAGTCTGTGAGAGCAGTGGGGTGGGAAAGATAGTAAAATAATACCACTGTTTTTGCAAAAGTCTAGTGCGTTAATATGGACGTGTGAAGAGTGGTTATCGAGCAGAAGTAATACCTTATGTGACGGAATGCATTTTTTTTTTAATGTTCCAGAAAATGCATAAATGTTTCATCCCTCATCCAGCCAGAGGGGTTGGCAGCTCCAGCGGAGCCTACGGGTCCATCCCTTATAAAATGATTTTGTTAACGCAGTCGCGGGAAGACGAAAAATGGCGGAATTACATTTCCGATGGCATTCGCCGCAAAGGCAACTGTGACTAATGTACCTCTTTCCGCTAAAGTTACTGACCCCACCTGATGAGCGCCACGCCTAGCCACCACTCTGTCGGGCTTTTGAACAGTGGTTATCCCTGTTTCGTCAGCGTTATAAATGTCTTGAGGCTCGAACTTATGACGGTCCATGACAATGGTCAAATTGTCATAGAAAGAATCTACATTGGTTTTATTAAAGCTAGTCGCCCTGGAGAGGCTTGTAGCTTGCACTGCGCGTAGAGACAGTTCGGGGTTTCTTCTCATGAACATTCGAAACCATTCCTCACCTGCTAGCTTATTGTTATCCCATGTCTGAGGTCGTGATAAATTATATTTAACTGTAAGTTCAAAGGCAAATTTTCTTACCTCCTTATTAGGTAGACCAAAATATATATCTGCACATCGAATCAAGTACTTTGAAAGCTCTCGCTCTTGCTTCTCATTAAAAACTCGGTTGTGTGCTTTATACCCCATGTCTTGATTTTCTTCCTCGCCAGATGCATCTCGCTTTTGAATATATCGTAGGAGCGAACAGTGGTTTACTCTGTGCTTTTCTGCCGCTTTTCGCAATGAAACTCCTGCTTTCACCTCTTCATAAGCGTCTTTGCACTTCGACAAGTCTATTTGTCCTCTCGAAGTCTTTCTTACGCGTACTCTAGGCATCTAGAAAACAAGATAAAAAGAAATAATACAATGTTTCAACCGTACCCAAAAAAAATTTTTCAACCGTCCCCAACACCTACTTTAGTTAAAAAGCAGTTATAGTAATTGTGACAACAACGATACATAAAAAATAATCACGATGTCATATTCTACAAGCTTTATTTTAAATAAATACACACTCTCAATACTCTCACTTAAGAAACCACAATAATTGGAAAACTGCGAGCAAAAATACTTACTTTTGGTTAAAAAAACACAATAGTCTTCTAAAAACGGTTAACGCGCACGGAGAGCGACGCAACACTGACGCTAACCCGAGGTGCTGTCTGGCCAAATCCTAGCCCCAGCATAGCCAAAAACCTATTATCCATATTTGACAAAGATCTTTTCCGGGAGGTCCTCCATCAATTCCAACAAGATCAGTGTTTATATCTGCAACTGTATTTTTCCGCTTGCCATCTGTGTGTGCGCAAATTTGCCACCTCCTGCCAAAGGCGTGAAGATTCAACTCTTCCCTGAACGCTAATATTATAACCTCAAGCTCGAGCCAGGTTGCGGTTGAGGTCCAGGAAATCAAGCAGAATAATCCACTGAGCATCAGATGGATGGATAGCATGGCGCTTTTTCCATTTTCTAAAATAAGAAACAAATTTATACATCTTTGTAAGTTTGATTACAAATTTATGTTCTTAAAAAAAAGGTTTCTCGTAGGTACTTACTTACAAAATAATCAAGTAGTTGTGGTGTTAATTGAAACGTTAATAACTTCTTTCTTCGAAATTAGCAGCAGCCTCTACACGTCACGAATGCGATAAGGGTTAATGCGATAATAAGGGGAAGACTCAGTTGACTACAGGCAAATGATATATCAAAACGAGTACATACTGCGAAGTACATTAAAGATCCTAAAAGTTGTCTATACTTATATTATAAGTATCATCGGCTAAACTCTCCTGAATATCAGGTGCCATAAATCTATAATATTGAACCATAGGTGATGAGACTGGTTTACAATCCTGCATTCCAAATCTTATTTATTTTTATTTATTTAACACTTTAATGTACAAAGACAAAGGCGGGCTTTAATGCCGCGAGACATTCTATCATAGCCAACCATTGGGACAACTTTAAACACTTAAATGAAAAATAGGTGTACACATATTAAAATAGAAATTATGAATTATATTTTATAACTACATATAAATTTATACATAAACAATAATACTTAAATAATAATTATATATACATAGATAATATACTAATAATATACTTACAACCGTTGAGATAAGAAATAAGAATAAACCATTCTCTTGAATGCAAATCTAGTAGATGCTTGTCTTATATTTTGTGGTAGATTATTCCACAGATTTGTGGCAACAACTACGAATGAATTTGTAACAAAACTAGAATTATGGGAAGGGACGTCAAGAAGAGAGTTGTGGGAGGAACGAAGAGATTTGTCGTGAAAAGATGAGAGAAAGGCAAACTTGTCCTTGAGGTATTCCGGTGTCGCAGGCTCGTTTAAAACTGAATAAAGAAGACAAAGGACCCTAAGTTTCCTGCGACAACGAATTGGCAGCCACTTTAACTTAGTGCGATACTCAGAGATGTGATCATATTTGCGTAAACAATATATGAACCGGATACAAGCATTAAGTAACCGGTCCATCTTGTTGAGCAACACCTCTGAGAGATCGACACTACATACGTCACCATAGTCAAGGATAGGAAGAAGGAGGCTTTGGACTAGGGTAATTTTAGCTTTCAATGGCAGAAAATTCTTAAGTTTATTGAGAGAGTGCAGTGAAAAGAAAATTTTACGGCTAATATTGTTAACCTGTGCTACCCAGCTTAGGTTAGAATCCAGTTGAATGCCTAGGTTTTTTACTTCGCTACTGTACGCAATAGGGACGCTGTCAAATCTGACCGAGTCAATATTATTTAAGTTAACTTTGCCAAGTAGCCGGGAACTTCCCAGTAGAATTGCCTGGCACTTGCTCGGATTAACAACGACCCCAAAGCGATCCGACCAAGAGCGTATATTATTAAGATCAGAGTTAAGCCAAGCTATTGCACTATTGAGTATACTTATATCCGTCTGCAAATAGAGCTGCAAGTCATCTGCATACAGGTGGTAGTGAGAATGAAGGAGAGAGGTGATAGAATTAATAAATATCGAGAATAATAGAGGCGAGAGTATGCCCCCTTGTGGCACACCCGTGTCGGTGTCGCACCAATCCGATGACTCCTGATCAACTCGAACCTGTTGCTGGCGACCATGTAGATATTGTGAAAACCATGACAGAGCATCCGAAGAGATCCCAAGACGAGACAACATAGCGATTAGCAAATCGGGATCTACTGTGTTAAAGGCATTTGTGAAATCTATTAGTACAAGAACCGTGATTTTAGTTTCATCCATGCCTCTTCTGATGTCTTCAGTTACTTTAAGTAAAGCTGAAGTTGTACTATGACCACGTCGGAATCCAGACTGGTAGGGATTTAAAAGATTATTTTCAGTAAGGTATAAGGATAATTGTTTATGGACAATTGACTCAAGGACTTTGGATAAGAAAGGTAGTATTGAAATAGGGCGAAAGTGAGTAGGAAGTGTTGGTGAAGAGATTTTAGGAAGAGGGATGATAAAGGCCTTGCGCCATTGGCTAGGGAATTGACAAGATGAGAGGGAAAAAATTATGATATGGGATACTATCGGTAGGAGAAGGTCAATAATTGTAATGATCATAGTACGACTGATAGAATCACATCCCATTGCTTTAGAAGTACACACATCAAAAGTGTCTAGGGATCAACATATATTTTTGCAATAACTTTTCTCCTGATTGATATTCATTAAAATTTTCTTTAAGGATTGATCAAATAAAATGTTTTCGTTTGTCTACAGTAACGATAAACCAAGTCACCTTTGCATTAGTAAAAAAAATTGCCATTTTCCTAATAAAGGGATTTTTGACATTTGAACCACTAACATTAAAGTTCGAAAAAAAGACTGAAATAACAGTTTTTTTTTTAATTTTATTGGGTAACTTAAACAATTAATAATCCGTGTTTCTACCGCGAACACTAACAACACAAGAACATCGGTTTGGCATACTCAAAATGAGTTCATCCAAATCACGCTGTGGAATGGCCGCCCATGTTCGTTGCAACAACAAAAAAAGGTCTTCTTGCGACTGGATACCCTCCATATTCGGCAGAGCTCTTCTCTGAAGAATATCCCATGCATGCTCAATCGGGTTCAAGTCTGGCGACTGAGCAGGCCAGGGCAGGACATTGATGTTAGCTGCGGCGAGAGTCTGTCTTACAACTCTTGCGGTGTGCGGTCGTGCATTATCATGCATTAACTGAAATAAGGGACCGATATGCACTTGTAGAGGAACGATGACGTCTGATACAACCGTCTCAGCATAAATTTGAGCGTTGAGGTTGCCTCTGATCCAAATCAACTCAGTTCTTCCGCCGATCGAAATACCCGCCCATACCATGATGGTTCCACCACTATAAGGATGGACTTCCTGGCAGGATTTTAATCGCTGTTGGCGTCCAGGGGTTCTCCAGTGTCGTATACGTCTTGTATCCGGCCTCATACCAAAACGAGACTCATCAGAAAAGCACACGAAACGCCATTGTTCTTCTGTCCAATTTCTGTGTTCAAGAGCCCATTGATATCGAGTCCTACGATTGTGCATTGCTATAGGTGGTACCCGTAGCGGTCTTCGGGAATGAAGGTTCACTTCATGCAAGCGGTTTCTGACTGTTTGGTCGCTAATTAAGTTCCCTGAAGAGCGATGAAGGCTCACGGCTAACATCATGGCGGTTATTGTTGGAGTTCTTCGAGCTGTGATTTGAATGTATCGGTCTTGTCTCCGTGTGGTGCAGCGATACCGTCCTCCATGGCGCTCAGCCACGGTACCAGTGGTTCGGTAACGTGTCCAAAGTCGACTGATAACACTCTGACTTGTATTCAGAGCTAAAGCCACAGTACGTTGCCGGGAACCAGCTTCTATCATTCCCACGGCTCTGATCATTTCTTCCCTGCTTAAATGACGTCGCCGCTCCATAATAACGTTGGTTTTAATCAGTAGTAGGGAAACAGTAGCACTAATAATGTCTTCAATGCGTCTTATGTTTTTATAGGGAAAATATTGACAGCTGATTTTCATCTTTTACTCGAATTTGATTGACAGTTCCTGTTTTAAATTATGAAATGCACCAAAAAGGATCCATATAAATTTATAAAATCATAAATTTATTACAAAGCCACATCTCAATCACAAGAAATCCGCATAAACATGCTTGATCCCTAGACTTTTTTGATGTGTGTAATTGAATTAATCGTCTTAAAAACCAAATCATTAGAAACCTCTGCCAGGTAAAAATGTTCTAAATTCTCAGGTACTAACAGTTCAGCTATCTCAGCTAGAGTACGAGTTTTTACTTCACTGTTCAGCACTGTAGACGCGGAAAATTGAGTGTTGAATTGATCAGGAGTCACAGATCCGAGGATGACTGGACTACGATTACGACCCAAACCTAAAGAATTAAAAAACTGCCAATTTTTTGTAGATGTATTGTTGATAATCATATCAGAGAAGTGATGTCGTTTGGCAATTCTACACACCTGATTGCAGCGGTTTCTCGCAATCCTATACGCAGACAGATTGTCGACACAACGGTTACGCCGATACTTTCGGTACGCACGATCTCGTCTTCTCATAGCAATTCGTACATCGTCGGTGATCCAGGGCGCTGGTGCCCGCTTTAATTTTGTGGATTTAAGAGGAGCATGTGCGTCATAAAGCGTAAGCAGCTCGCGATTAAAATTGTTGACCATATCGTCAATATTGTTGCCAGCTAGTAAGTTATTCCAATCAATTCGAGCTGCATCATCGCGCAATTTGTTTATGTCGATTCGAGAGAAATGACGCATCATTACTATCGGCGGACGGTACCTTGGCGGTCTCACTCTGTACGAGGCGAAAACGAGGTCGTGGTGGGAAAAGGGAGAAAGGAGCTGACCGTGGCTGGCAACAACATCAGGGCGTGAAGTAAATATTAGGTCCAAAAGAAAAATATAAACAAAATATAAACAAAATATACGTTCCAGTAAGAACATTATTAGTATAGAGTTTTAATATATATTCAAAACTTATGCGACATATGCTCCCTGTATCTGAATCGCAACTTCAAGCGCCAAGTCGAACCACCTTCAAACCAAAATAAATTGAAACCAAAAAAAAATAATAAAGCGCCTAAACGTTACAAGTCAAACACAGGGATAAGCAAAAAGTAAACAATGTCAATTTATTATGCCGTTACTGGAACGTCACTTCACGCGTTCAGTTTAAACCTTTGTGGTTTTAACAAAGAACAGTCACACTTCCTCGTACAATGCGTGTTGTAAGAAGACAAATATGATTGATTAAAACTGACACATCAATGTACAATGACCTATGGTACTATCACAAACAAACCGACTGAACACATCTGCGCACTATTCCTGTGTTTGTTCGCCTCGTTTTACCTTCACTAGTTTTTATGAATTTTTAAAACCCCTGCTGTGATAAATATTAAATGCAATTAACACAATTATACTCGTTTAATAGTGGTTAATCGTTCCAATAATTATACTTTGATACGGGTTGCACGGGTTGACTGTAAATAATTAGGATTTGTTAAAGTTTAGTCGAGTGTATCGAACAACAATCTGTGCGTATCAGCCAGCCACACCTCTTGACAATATGATTGCATGCATTAATTTGAAATTATGTAAGCGTCCATAAAGAAAAGATCAAAGAAATAAATTAAAAATATACCTATATATAAAAATAAAAAAGTGTGGCTGTCAGCACCAGATATTTGTTATAAGCACCAGATAAACAAAACGAAACTACAAGCATCTACTTATATACCCCATTAGTGGCATTACAAACACAAGAACAATACACAAATGACTATTAAATACTGAATTTGACACAACACTATCTCCTGGCTACCGCTCTCCTAATCCGTTCCGTAGGTGCCTGCTGTGATGCTGCCTGCTGTGATGCTCCCGGCTGAGATGAAGAAGGTCCTGGATCATTCTGGTTATGGGAAGATATTAACGCGCTGAGTTCCGTGTGACCCAAAATCTTCTGCTTTGCTCCATCAGGAAGTTTTACCACAATGCTACCATCCTGGGTCCAGCAGTTACGGATTCCGAATACCTTCCGCGCCTCCACAAAGAGTAGCTGTCTACTTCTTATTAGGAATTCTGAGCAGCTATATGGGGAACCCTTGAACTTAGTTTTGTTGCTCCAAACTTGTTGCCTAAGATTGTAATCCCAAAACCTAATAAAAATAGACCGGGTGGTAGCTCCATTGCTCCTCCCAATACGGTAGCAGGCACGAAATGACTGTGGATTGATATCCTGAATCTTCAGTGTGTCACGCAACGCCTCAACCACTCTTTGCGAGACACTCTCACCCTGCAGCTCCGGAACACCTTTCAGCAGCAAACAATTACCTCTGTCTCTTGTCTCCACTTGGTCCATAGTAGCCTGAAGCTGAGAAATCTGTTGTCTCAGGAGTGACATCATCTCAATCACAAAGTTTTTAAAATTGTTAAATTCCCGAGCCAACTCCTCAACTTTTGTGGTCGAATTGAGAGGAGTATTCTTGACCTGTGCAAGCTGCTGTTCAAACTCCGCCATTCTTTTGGCTAGCTTTTCTTCCAGCTGTTGCTGTGATTCTTCTATTTTATCTGCCATAAGATATTATGTTGTGTCACTTGATAAATGATGAAAGTACCGGCAGGATGGATGCAAGTTTATTATAAATACTATTGCATATGAATAAATTATAAACAATAATAACCAATACACTCTAATATAGACACTTTTAACTATTTTAAATATTAAATTAAAAGCACTAATGAATATTACGACTTGTACACCTACCCTCATCCTCATCCTCAACCTCATTATAGATATATTCAAGTATTTTTAGAAAGAAAAAGGACATTTTTATACAAAGAAAGTAACTATTTTATAAAAAGAAAAAGATGGGATGTAATAAAAAGGAGGTCAATGATAAATAAATAAAAAATTGGAAAAAAAATTTTTATACAATAACGTTGTGTAAAGAAAGGTATTGTAGTATAAGCAAAAGGTCAGTGGTTTAAACCAATAAAAATGTCGTCAACGAGTTGTTATAGTGCTTGAAATATAATATTATTGATAGCATGTTTTACTAGTGTAAATGTTTGCGAGTCGTATTTTTTCAATTCATACGCAATGGCTATCTTGGAAAGATATTGTACATTGTGCTTGAGTAATCCCATTGCTTCTGTTAATGTGGCAGTGTCATCGTTATTACGGCGCCTTTTTGAATGAATTTCTGAATGATGTGTTGTGCTGTTGTTGTGTGGATGAGGCAGAATTCCTGGGTGTTTGTTGTATGGACGATGAAGAATTACTGGGTGCTTGTTGTGTGGATGATGAAGCATTACTGGGTGCTTGTTGTGTGGATGAAGTCAAATCACTAGGTACTTGTTGTGTGGTTGAGGCAGAATCACTGGCTAATTGTTCATCATTTGATATAGATTCATTCACATTCTGTGTGATGTTGCTGGTAGTTATCTGAAAAATTAAATAAGGAAAATGTTAACTTAGATGAAATAATTTGTTACAGCTACCCGAGACTGAAAATCAATGGATGGCCGTTGCAAAAGAATTTGAAGAAAAGTGGAACTTTCCTCATGCAATAGGCAAACATGTTTGCCTTCAAGCACCATCAAATAGTGGAACGTAATTTTACAATTATAAACAATATTCTAGCATTGTATTGTTAGCATTAGTTGACGCTGACTACAATTTTATGTACGTAATTTTAAGGGCGCATATCAGATAGAGGTGTTTTTAAAAACACTTCCTTGTACAGGAACCTTGAAAACAAAAGCCTAAATTTACCGAATCCTGAAATATTACAAACTCCTTACAATGTGAAGGTACCGTATATAATTCTGTGTGATAAAGCATATGCCCTCAGTGAATATACCATGAAACCCTTTTCGGGTAATCCAGAAAGAGGATCTATTGAAAGAATATTCAATTATCGTCTATCAAGAGCAAGGAGGGTAGTTGAGAATGCATTTGGAATACCGAGTTCGGTGTTTCGAGTACTACGAAAACCAATGCTTTTGGAACCGGAAAAAGCTACAAAAATTGTATTGGCAACTGTTTATTTACACATTTTTTTACGAAAAAGCAGACTATCACATATTTACTTTGCTACAAAAGACAAGAGCTGCCTCAATGATCTTATAGCCAAGGAATGTAAAATTGACTTTGTAACAGAACACATATTTTTAGGAGCCTTAATCGATAGTAAATTAACATGGAAATCCCATATAGATACTTTGGCTAAGAAGTTGAGTGCAGCTTGCTTTGCTATTAAGAAGGTTAGAGAGTTTTGTGGCACAGATGCGGCGGTAGCTGTATACTATGCTTACTTCGAAAGCCTGGCTCGCTATGGATTGTTGGTATGGGGTACAGCTGCAGACGCAAAACGGATTTTCATTTTGCAGAAACGCGCAGTTAGAAATATACTTAAAATGAAGCCTAGGGATACATGTACATAGGGAGTCTTTTTGTCAATTAGGTATTCTGACCATAAATAGTATTTATGTGTTAGAATGCATGCTATATATAAAAAAAAAATGAAAATAACTTAACAAGATTCTCTGACCTGCATACATATAATACAAGGTTTAAAGATGATATCAAATGCCCCAAAACTCGCCTAACAAAATCTTTGAAAAGTTTTCTGTGTAACGGTATCAAACTATATAATAAACTATCCAAGGAAATAAAATGTCTCGAATATTCAAAGTTTAAAGTTAAAGTTAAATCTATATTAATTAAAAAAAGTTATTATGATCTTAAGGATGCACTAAATGATGTCATTGCATAGAATACTGTTTCACATATTAATAATATTTATATCTTAAGTTGGACACGGCCTTTTTACAGCCACGAATTAACATTAAGTAGTAGAAAAAAAAAAATAATAATAATTAATGTTTTAGATTATAAGCTGACACGGCCCTTTTACAGCCACGAATATAATATGTTTAATTTGGACATAGCAATTATTTTTTAGATTGTAAACGGACATGTAATTTATCAATTTATTTGACATTAATATTATACTTGTGTAGTTAGTAAGCTGACACGGCTTTTACAGCCACGAATTAATATTTATGGACATAAATATCATTATTTTTAGATTGTAAGCTGACATGGCCTTTTTACAGCCACGAATTTATATTTATATTTATGGACATAATTATTATTAGATTGTACGCTGACATGGCCTTTTTACAGCCACGAATTTAATATTAAGTATATAGAAGTAAGTAAAAAAAAAAAATTCCTCGTTTATGGCAACAATGTTTTAATTATAATTATTGTATTGATGTTGGGTTCGGTCCAGCCATGGTCAATGGTAATATTTTTTATTTGTTTTGATTTTTTTTTATTTATTGGCTTGTATGTATTGACAATATCCAAGTGTTACGTGCTAACCATACGGAAATAAATTATTTTGATTTGATTTGATTACGCACAGACCAATCTGATAATATTTTCATTATTGAAACTCGAAGAACACGAGTGATATTCATTTTGCCGTCTAAATATAGCGTAGCCGGCCGCGTGCGTTCTGTTTGACGCGCGACCAAAAACCGACTGACGACGGTGGCTCGCGCTGCGAGTTGGCTCGCGCGGTACGCGTACCCCAAGAGTGAACGCGTAGCTGCAGGTATGGAATAGGCGTTCCGGATACGCGTAAACTGAGTACCAGGTTACGCGCAATCCGTACGCACCTTAAAAGTCTACTCTCTCTCGTCTAAGTCACTAGGGGAAGGAAACCAGCAACGTCATCCAGTAGATTTTTCTGGATTGTTAGCAGCAAATCGCCGAAATGAAATTCTTCTGTTCAGCCAAGAATTTACTTATACGGTAATCACTTTATAATAATACGTTAAGATAATATTAATTAAAATGCCAAGTAAATGGAATTTCGGCAAAAACTGTTCGCCGGCGAGTTTGCTCCAAAAAAAAGAAGCCCAACCATCAATCGTAGATCCTGATTGAACCATAGTTTTATCGCTATGGATCGAACACACTAATTAAATGTTCAACAAAACAAACATAAAACGGGTCCTATAAATTTGCAATTCCATCTTTGCTTAATAATAAATAACCCATTAATAAAAATTAAAGTAAATAATAATCAAAACTAATCGCGATAATAATAAAAATATGAATGAAACTAATTAAAAAAAAAAACTGTCAGATACATTTGTTTACGAATTTGACAATGCAAGTCTTGATAGGTTAAACCTTAAATATTTTAATGTTTTATGATAATTTTAGTTGAAACAATATTTGATATTACGTTACGAAAGGTCAGAGCCTATAAGCCCTTTAAGTTCTCTCTTCAGAGGACGCCAGGAATAGTAAATTGTATGAGCAAAAGTGATGGTAAGTATTTTTAGACAGAACCCCTTTTTAACATGTTACAACGGCAGCACAAACAAAAACATTGCGATTTTTTTTTTTGATAAGTATGTTGTGGACGAGATGGCAGCGCATCATGGGATAATTGTTTTACGTCTGCTCCCATACCACTATGAGCTCAATCCCATTAAGTTGGTATGGGCGCAGGCTAAAGGATATGTTGCAAGAAATAACAAAACCTTCAAAATGACAAATGTAAAAAAAAAAATTGTAGAAGGACTTCAACATCGTCGGTGATATTTTGAAACCGCGGAACTAACAGTGTTTAAAACCGCGTAAGGTAGGTGCAGTGAATTTTACAGGAACGAGAAAAAACGTAATATTTACCAAACCACTTGACTTTCTATCGTTTAAACTGTCAAATTGTAATATTTTTCTTAATATTGTGGGCATTAGTTATGTAAAATATGTAATAATAAATTAGAAAATCGACTTTCGCGGATTTATCATCACAAATAAAATCAAAATAAGTTTTTTTATGTTATCCGCAAAATAATACAAAAGAATACAATCAAATTCTTATTACTATTTATTCAGTCAACTTCTCAGTTTAATTTTTGGCACATAACTATCATCGGTACATTCGGTAATCAACAATATACAGGAAAATAACACCATAAATCCTATAATGATAAAAAATAAAGCTCTTTATAGCTAAGTATGTAAAAAATACCTTGTTGTAGGGTACTTACTAATTAACAGTTAAAACTAAAAATTAATTAACAAAATGTATAAAAAATATAACTTCTGAGTAGAATAATAATTGCACTTTGAGGTATTTGTTAAAAAATGATATCAATAAAACTTTTTCCTTAAATGGCAAATTTACGTAAAATAAGTGACAATCTGCAGGTATCACACTCTTTAATTGCTGTAAGTGCTAATACTTGCTGTCTAATATAGGCAGTCTAGATGAATACAGCGGAGGTACATTATTTACTATAGCTGAAATAGGTTTCGGTCTCCGAGGAAGTGGGCTGAAATCATCTTTAAAGTGTTTTTTTAAACTCTATTGTTCTGTTAGGATTATACTTTAAAACCCTCAGATCCACTACGCAATCATCTCCAGCAGAACGCCCAGGACGAATGGAATCATAAATTTGGTATTCTTTTAGACTGTAGTCTTTAAAAAAGGTGTAATCAGGTTGAAACACTTGGTATGGAGAAGGGTGCTTCCTGGCTTCTTTTGTAATTGAGGCATACTGAGATGGAAGAAAAATTTGAACATTTTTCAGGTGTACGGAGTCAACCGCCATTTGACCTTTTTCCAGACCTTTACTTTTGTGTAATTGTTGTATTTTTGTCTATTGCTAATCTTAGAAGGGCATTAGAAACTATTGAGTTTCTGTTCTGTGCAGTGCAGCCGTCCGTCCAGATGACAACATCCCTGCAATCTTCTTCTAATAACTTAGTCAAATAATCAATGAAAAAAGATGCGTAAGTTTTTTTAAATTACAGGCGGTTTCGTCGAACCAGTAGCAAGTTACATGACCCGTTGCTTTATCGTATAAAGTAAAGTTGTGCACAGCTAATTTAGTATAGTATAAAGCACTAGCTGCTAGCGAAGAGCACAACTTAACAGCCTGCATATCGGCGGTCACAGCATGAAGAAGTCTTCTTTGAGCGCTGTCTAATTCATAACAATCTCATAAGCTCATAATGCGAAGAGCGCACGGATCTTACATACAAACACTTCACCTCGTTATTCACACTGTTCACTTGCGAATATTTCTTATTTGCATTGCATACATTTCCCGCATACGAACCACGGCATCACTCCAGGTCGCGACGGTCTTCTTAATCTCCTGCCACCAGACGGCGGCCTCGCCAGAGAACAGGATCGGCAGTTTTCGCAGCGCGTGCTCGTCGCTGACGTTCTCGCAGTCCTTGTAGCCTCGACGGTATCGATAAACGCTTCCAGGTTATTGGGGCAGGAACCGTCGAAGCGTGCGGTGCAGCGGGTGAGCGTGCCGCTGCCGCTGCTGCCGCCGGCCGGGCGCGGCTCTGACGGAGAGGGCGATGCAGCAGAGTTACCGAATACCGGCGAACCCGCGATACTCTGGATAAGCATGTGGTTTACTTCTGCTTGTTTACTTCGCGAAAGCAGCCAAGAATGATTGAAGCTGATTCTCGGTTATATGGCTCGAGCTGGTACTGGCAACTGGCGCATCGGGAGTCGCATCGGATTCGCTATCGGATCCGGGACTTCCCGCGGCGGCGCCATGTTTTTCCAGGCGCGCCTGGTGGTAGGCATTTAATGACTCGCAACTTACGAGATGATGCACTACGACTATACGGTGAAAATAATTGTGATACGGCCACTAGTTGGGACGCCACTGTTTATTTATTTATACTGTTTGTTTTTCTAAATCCACGCGCGGCAGGCACGGGCTCTTGGAGAAACTTTGGCCAATTGGTGGCTGCAGTATGAAGGAAGGTTTCCAAGACTTTGACAGATGGGATAGGACCAGGCTTGTTCCATCGTACATGTTCTAAGACATCATGAAGTTGCATCAAATGGCTCTTGTCGGCATAGATGATAGATGGATCCACCATATCCGGGATCTCGAAACACTTTTGGAGAGGAAGTTCGTTCCATTTACTACCAAAATCCTCTATTGTAGCTTGAGTTGGCCATGTGTTAGTTGTGATGAATTCAAATAGGGGGTGTGTTTGAGATATAAGGGTTTGATCAACGTACCATTTTTTGTCCTCACTGAACTTCTTCTTTAGCACAATGAACGCTAAGTCACTTGCCACATGTTACTATAATTTTCGTCAATCTGCTTTTCCAGATTGACTTGTTCCTCCAATTTGGACAATCCTTCTAAGTAATTGATAAACGGATGTCCCCAATGTCTAAATGATCCAAACACTGTCAATAGTGTGTCCACATGATTGATTTGTAAAATTTTGTTGAATAGTTCAAAGGAAACAGAGGAAATGTTTTTGAATTTATATATAGAATCCATGATGTGTTCCTTAAATTGGGGAAACTCGGGTATAAGCATTCTGTGTTCTCGTGCCAATTGAGATAGCCGAAGGTTACAGGTAGGCTCTATCATCTTGATGATATCATATCCGTAATTACCTTGATCAATTAAAACTCTATCTCCTATAGAATAAATTTCTAATATATCAAAATAGGTAGAGGGTGGAAATGTGTCATCAACACGGTTGATGAGGCTAAATAGGGTTTGAAATCTTGCAATAAAGACATCCTTGATCATTAACATAAAATTTCTGTCGATAACGAAATTATACCTTTTAAAGAGAATGAAACTGATCACAACTTCCCCCAAATTTAAAATAAATAAAATAAATAAATAAATGAAGTTTTATTTCAGGTACCCATATCAATTAAGTTTACAGTACAGGTATTACAATTATAAAATATAAATATACATAAAAAAACAAAATAAAATATTTGCCAAACATCGACTAAAGTTCACTTACGGTTCGGGCTCTGCTGAACAGACAGCCAATGTGAGTGTATTTTACTGGGGATCCCGTCGCAAACCGCTCTCATAATGCGATTTGTTGAAGAGCGTAGCCGCTCCCAGAAAGATGTGACACGGTTTCGGAGCACCGCGAAGAAGTCTGGTACCCTCGCCTCAGCGAACATGCCCGATGCACTAAAATGCTATTCCTATTACAGTTAGTCCAATTATAATTAAAATATTGCGGTTTTAATGAGACAGGGTTATGACTGCCTGTATCGATTCTATGTTGGACAAGGGACGTAGGAGGTCCCTGCTTATTAAATATGTTTTTGAACTCGTATAATAAACAATTAAGTTGAGTTCGTTCATTATCAGTCAATCGTTCTGTCTCATCATGACCTAACATAGTATTAGGGTTGTTAAGAAATAAAATATCTATCGAATACAGTTGTGTCGGATTTATTGGCAAATATACAATTCGTGGATCTTTACGACGCAACAAGTCTTCATTCTCGGCTCTTGGTTCGCGGGGATGAATAATTGGTGGTGGTGAATCGAGTCTGATAAGGTTCAGTTTTAGGATTTGGTGATTGCAGATGTGATGGTGTGTCCGGTATTGGTGATAACATAACAAGTTCCTCGGCCCACTTGAGAAACTCCGAAGCCTCTTTAACTTCTTGTTTTTCAAACATGACATTCTCCTTTGTTAAAATATTACATAGTGTTGCACCAATTATGCTCGTTCTAGCCGCAGAATCTAAATACGCAAAACCTTTGTGTCCTTCAAAAGTTATTTGGATTGTCGGTATTTTAACCCCGCCTTCCAAAGGTGTTGAAACAATTGAGTAAAATTGCACACGCCTAGGTGGAGTGTCTTTATTCTTACAGTTAACGCAATTGCTCCGGAAAACGTCAGGAGCACCACAACCGTAGCACTTTATTTGAGTTTCTTGTGTATTGGGCAAGTTCTGTTGTTCCTGGGCTTTGCATTTGCGACACTCTTCTTGTATGTGGCCGCGTCTGCCACAGAACGAACATCTTTTCAGGTGTGTTTGACTACTGGTGGTATTTGCAGCTCCTCTTCTAAATTTTCAAAATGACGTCCTTTAATTTGTAATAAATATGTTTAATAGACCATAAATCAAGTCAAGTTGGTCTTCTTCTTTGTATTTTTATTATAATTTATTGTATTATAATTGTGCCAGAAGAGCCCGTTTACGGCACAAGAAAGAATCACCTTGTTTATTTCAGAAGATTTCCATTTTATATCACATTTTAACCTCATGATATTCAAACATTAAATAAAAATATATTCGAAAAAGCGCGGGAACCTTCCTATTGAAAAGGCGGGCATTTCATTTAATTTTTATAAAACTACTTTTTATTGTTATTAACTTTAAAATATAATTGTTAATACATAGTAGTTATTTGCATATAAGTATGACAAAGAAAGGGCGTATAAAAAAATAAAAAAAGATGAAAATGAGGAAGACCTTTCAGCACATGAAACCTCATCGGACTCGGAGTGTGGTAAAGAAAAAACAGATAAGTACAAGACATATTTTGTAACTGACTATAAGAGAAGATATCCTGAGGATTCGGGTGCCACAGAGTTTGTGGTATTTGTGGAATCATCAGATAGCTTGAAACCTATGGGGTCCAGAGACCTATTATCACTGACCCCAAGTTTAAAAAGATTCAACAAAGGAGTCAAATATTTGCAGTATATTAATAAATATAAAATCGGAGTATTTTTTGAAAAAGCAAATTTGGCAAATGCTTTTCTAAATAACCTAACATTTTTAAATTCCTACAAATTCAAAGCAAGTATACCAGCAACATCCACAGAAGTAACCGGAATTATAAGAAATGTTCCAAATCAAATTTCCAAAAAAAAAAAATCTTCACGATCCTCAATAATATAATATAACAAAAAATATTATTTATTGCGTACGTAGAATATAAAAAAAATGAGAACAGACCATGGATTTGACTTACAACCTACACAGACTGTTGCCATTACTTTTGCTGCTTCAATCCTACCATGCTTTGTGGAACTAAGTGGATGCAGACACAATATAACACAGTATGACCATCTAGCCAAATACTGCAAAAACAGCATCAGATGCTCAATATGTACAGAAAGCCATAGCTTTAAGGAATGTGTAGTGCCTGTAGAAAAAGCTTTATGCTGCAAAGAAAATCATTTATCAATCTCAGGTCAATGTCCAATTAAACAGAGAAAAATAAGTGAAAACCAACAAAAGTACCAGCCAGCACCATTTGCAAATATTATTAATAATAAGAGTTTTTCTCCACTTAGTTATAGTGAGAAAACCAAAAAACAGATATATTATCTTTACTTACTGGTGACGACAAATTTTTAAATCTTTTAGTAGAAAGTATTGTCAAATTAATATCTTTAAATAAAGCTAATGATACAACTATTTGCACAAAAAATGTATTACATGTTATAACATATACATTCAGCAAGAAAAATGTCCCTAAGGCACATTCAACAGCAACAGAATAAAAATAGTTCAATGGAATGCTCAGTCTACTGTGTAATCTAAATATTTTTACTCAATTTTTATTACATAATTCCATTCACATTGCTATAATAAGTGAAACTTGGTTAAAACCTACCCAAAGGTTAAATATAAAAAACTACAACATAGTCAGAAATGACTGTGGAAATGATCATAATGGTGTGGCTATTGTAATACATAATAGCATACCTTATGAAAGATTTCCCTCGCATTTTGATAATTCTATATAAAATTTTGTAATCAGAATAAAAATAAATAATCAATTGATATCAACAGCAAGCGTTTATTGTCCAAAATACAGTATACCAAGATTTACAAAAAAGAAATTTAATGATCTTATTAACAATATTCCTCAACCATCTATAATCTCTGGTGATTTTAATGCTCATCACACATTATGGGGCTGTAATTCCACAGACCCACGCGGAAGAGAAGTCCTTGATTGTATAGACGATAATGAATTGGTTTTGCGGAATGATGGACAGGTCACTACAGTAGGTACCAATATCTGGAGACCGAATGGCTTAGATCTGACTATGGCCAGTTCATCCATAGCTTTATCCTGCGAATGGAGCGTCCATGATGAGGATCATCAATAACAAATTTCAATATAAATAATATTAATCCTTATAGTTCTCAAAATATTGACTATTCTATTACTAATATGCGATTAGTAAATTGGGATACATGCTTCATTATTGCAAATAATATGTTAGAAGATTTTGTTGTAAATACCAATTCTATTGATTCTTATAATAACTTCTGTGAAATAATTTTAAATGCTGTAAAATCATCATTAGTTAAAAAAGTTTCAAAAAAGCCTTATAATAATAATAAATCTATAAAACAGATGTCAGTTCCTTGGTGGAATGAGAAATGTGCCACAGCTGTAAATAAAAGCAAGAAATCATATCTCATTTTTAAACAAAATCAAATCATAAAATCAAAATTACATAAATTTTAAAAGATGACAAGCTTCAAAAAAACTTATTATTAAACATGAAAAAAATATTAGTTGGAAAACATACTCAACTTAATAGGTCTACATCTCTTTCAAAAATATGGAACACTGCGAAAATTTACTAGAAAATATACTAATAAAAAGCAATTTCTTTTATCAGACCCATCCTGGATCAACACATTTCTAGAAAAATATACTCCTGACTTTGTAGAACCTCCCCTTATAATAGAAAAAAAACATATTAATTAATTTTAGTAAATCCTATCTTGTTGATCCATTTACCATTACTGAAATAAACTTTATTCGAAGTAATATACAAACAATATAAAATAATTACAATATAATAATTAACCTAAAAAAATAAACTAAATCTAAATAACAAATTAAATATAATAAAAAAAATATTATACATACCTTATAATATAAAAATTTCCTCCAGGCCATTGTCCAGTGGCATGGTGCCCAAAACACTGGCAGCATTTCCTCGTTGAATTTCAATACTTATCTTTTCAGCGAGGAAGCTGCCAGCCCGTGGGTCACCAGAGACGTCGACTAGTTTTTTAGATATTTCTTTAAATAAAGTTTTTGCCTCGAGGCCCCACGGTCCCATGGTTTCGACGGCAAAGGCCACAAATATATAATCATTGCAAATGTTTATATATTTGCGGCGCTTGACGTTTTGAGCTTGTTCTGCCGCCGCACCAGCTCTGACAGTAGTTCCTTGAAGATGGGAAGTTGCTAGCGTGTCTACACATGTGACGTCCCACACTAGTGATTTTCCCAAACTCCAAGGAACTAAGGTCATACCGTCAGGTCTCTTGCCATCATCTCTAAATAAGCCCGTGGGTTCTAAAGTGGCTGGAATAGAGATGGAGGCAAAAGATCTGCGGATCAAATTATTGATAGAGCTGTGGCGGTAGAAGCGGCCGGCACTTTTAAAACAAGATAGACCATGGCGCCCCAGGCAGTCGACGTCTTTGCCGCATGGACAATAGTGAGGTTCGCACACACTAAGCCCGAGTCTTAAACAACATATGCGTAGCGTGTGGTTGTCTAATATAGTACCTATGTTTTTGGAGGGGAGCGCGTTTAACCAAAGACCTGACTCTTTTTCAGAGACAGCTAATAAACGGGCCTGTTCAGCACAATTATTAGAATGTAAAAGTTCATTATGTATAATTTTAATTAAAGGTATATCCCACAGTCTTTGCACTTTCGTATTTATTGGAATATTATCTGGGCATAGCGCAGACCAGGCGTCTTTAGCCTCGGATAAACCACTCACCTCAACGTTACAATCTAACGGGTTAAGAATTTTTCCAACGAGGTTGAGTGCTCCATATCCGGAAGAAGGAAAAGCTGGTAGGGCTAAACTTTCAATTCGCCTTATACCAAGGCCACCAAAATTAACAGGCAATGTTGCCTGAAGCCATGAATTTGAGTCAAATTTTAAATTTAATATTTTTTCTAAATTAATTTTGAGTGTAGTATCGATTTTTTGTATTAGTTCAGAAAATTTCCAAAGAGGAGTTGTTCGAAGAAAATACATATATTTTGGCGCAAACAAGCAAAATCTAAAAATAAATAAAGCAATGTGTGAGGAAATTTTAGAGAAACGATCCGAGATATTATTAAATTGTTCCAATTTTTCTTCGATTAAATTTGGGATACCTGAATCAAAAATAGGACTCCCTAAAAGAAAAAAGTTGTCCATGTTAATTTGTTTTATGTTAGGTGCAAGTCTGCTAAATTTATTTATTTATAAATTTGTTTATTCCCCGACCAAGTTGCGTCTTGCTCAGTTTTAGGTCTTTCAGAATTTCGCTATTGAATGTAATTTTTGATTCTCTGAGTATGTCTAACATTAAGGAGAAGGCCTCTATCCCTTCGACGCCATTGCTGGAGGCGTTGGGCTCGGCACGTTCGCGCGACACTGAGGTCAGAGCACCCTGAACAACGGGGCCAATGGTCTTGCAGACAATTTCGTAGAGCGCACTCTCACTCTCAGTGTCGAGCGAAGGCGCCGAGGGACCTGCTTTTGGTTGGGCTTCCACACGATCAATGGGTCGAACGGGAGGCCTGTCACTGTTGTTGTTGTTTTTCTTATCTTTAGGTTCGCGCGGCAATGATAATTCCCCCGAAGTCGAGGGAATGGCATCCCCCACCGTCGTGCCGATTGCTGGTAAGCGCTTTTTCTTGGTAATCTGCACGGAGTCTGTGAAGGAGTCAAAGAACTTGGTGATCATACTGGATGTATCTGAGCGGCTGATTCTCGGGGGAGGATTCATTCGCTCCACGACGCAGTATCGTTGTTTGCGGCCACTGTCCTTTCCTTCACGAAGATCCAGCATGCGAGCACGCTGGATATCGCCCAGGAAGTGCAGCGCACCGGTTAATACGTTGAAGCCGCACCGAGTGCGGTCAATGGGCACTACCGTTTTGTCGCCTATACATATGTAAAAGTTTGAATAATTTTCGCTCTCTTTCCGCGCTAATTTAATGACCTCACCCACCGAGTCATCGTGAGAGTCAGTATTCCTGTACGTCAGCACTTCATAGTAGATCCCCTCGACCTCTACAACGTAGATGGATCGAGTGGTCCAGAGTTTTGGTTTGTCGCTCATGTTGAAGATTGGGATGCCTTTGGATGTCCAGTAACGAAGTGATTAGCCGAATGGACACACTACACTGTTACGCCAAAAATTTAACTGAAATAGTTTCTGCTTTATTTATATTTAAACTTTTTGTACTATGTACAAAGGCGGACCTAATGCCGCTAGACATTCTTACTCGGTCAACCTTAGGGACATTACGAACATGGTATGTGGGAGGTAGGTGCAAATATTTAAACAGGAAAATAGATAATTAAAATTCTACTAAATCTAATACTAATATAAAACATAAATATATATATAATAATACTAAATTCATATAAATAATAATACATACATACGTACAATATTACTTACAGTTGTTAGGAACTATTCAAGAAGTGTGTGAAGACCATTCTTTTAAACAGCATTCTGTTGGGCGCTTGTCGGATATCTAAGGGCAGGTCGTTCCACAGATTTGCGGCAACAACAAAATCACGTAAAGACACAACTTGTGGATTAAAAACATTTCATACAAAATGATTTGTTGCTTAAACCAGGATAACTTAAACCTCTTCCTAAATATTTTAAACTCACTGTGGCTAAATTCCATTATACCAGATCAATGGAAAACTGATTGTTTAATTCCTATATTAAAACCTGATAAAGACTATAACTACATAGACTCATATCGTCCAATTACTCTAACGTCAAGTGTGGGGAAGATATTTGAACAATTACTGAAACAACGACTAGAGTTTTATATAGAAAGTAATCATCTATTACCTGGTAATCAATTTGGATTTCGTCGTGGGCGCTCTGCTCGCGAGAGTATTGCTCATCTCCATACAGATATTGAAACTGTTTTTCAGCAGAATCGTCATCTTGTTTGTATTTTCTTTGACATCTCTGGTGCTTTTAATAATGTAAATCTTCATATTCTTTCTTCTGTATTAACTTCCTTAGGATTACCTGAAAAAAATGTTAAATAGATATATAATTTTCTTAACCATAGAAAAGTAAATGTTAAAAGTGGAAATAATTTATATGGACATAGATATTTACATAAAAGTACTTGTCAAGGTAGGATTTTAAGTCCCCTGTTATACATTTTGTACATACATAGACTTAATGAGATTTTAGGCCCTGATGTTGAAAATTTACAATTCGCAGATGACTTAGCAATCTACTGTAGCGACAAACATATAAATGTCATTAATAACAAGTTAAATTGTGCCTTAAACAAATTGCACATTTATTTTTCTTATTTGGATCTCGATGTAAATACTAATAAAGTAAAGTAGTAGTTTTCAGGTCTAAAAGAAACTATAGTTGTAGAGTAAACTTAATTTATAATAATAATTCTTTAACTCTTGTGAATAGTGTTAAATTTTTAGGAGTCCTCTTTCAGCAGGATTTAATCTAGAATAAATATGTTGATTGCATAGTACATAGAGCACTAAAAGCTAACAACATACTTAGATATTTAGTTGGCACCCAGTGGGGTGCAGATCCAAAAATATTATCAATGCTTTATAAAGCATTGGTAAGAAGCCACAGAATAGAAAACGTTCAAAACAAAAGCTTAAGAATAATTTTAGGTGCTTTTATTACCTCTCCTATCAACTCTATGCAAATAGAATGTAACATACCTCCGTTTTGAACATCTTAAATATAAATTTCTTGTCAAACTTTTAAGTATCACTGATAATAGTCTTCTTTCAAAATTAATATCTTGTAATACCAATGCCTTCTTGTGTACTAGATAAAAATAAAGTATCATCACGACCGTTTCCCTTTCGGGGTGGTCAGAAACCACGCTTATAAATAAGCGGATTCACATTTAGCCAAATTTACTATAAGCCAATCATGACAAGTGGCAAGCTCGTCGATGTCTCCAGCGTACTAATCTTTCTAAAATAATTAAATTCAAA
Source organism: Tinea semifulvella (assembly GCA_910589645.1). Taxonomy (NCBI): domain Eukaryota; kingdom Metazoa; phylum Arthropoda; class Insecta; order Lepidoptera; family Tineidae; genus Tinea; species Tinea semifulvella. The sequence goes on along the minus strand of OU342592.1, from coordinate 9,770,886 downwards.
AACATGTATAATATTTGTCAAAGTGATAACTGGCCTTGTTACTCTGGAAGTTATAAAAGTAAATTCTGTAAAATAAATATAGTAATAGACAGGTTTCTAACCAATAAATTTGAAGTATATGACAAATTATCCAATTGGAATGGAATACAAACAAGTTTACACTGATGGAGCGAAGAATACCAACAATGTATCTATGGCTTTCTATGATCCTGTGATGCGTATGGGGCATGGATTTAAGTTACCTAAAATAACCAGCATCTACACGGCTGAAGGAAGGGTTTTTTTTTTTTTTTTTTTTTTTTTATATTAAATGAATTTTTTTTTTTTTTTTTTTTTTTCTTTTTAATATAATATATAATATTTTATATTTTAATGGCTTTACATTATATAGAACAAAACGAACATAATAGCTGGGTTGTCATTACCGATTGCATGAGTATCCTCATGGCACTGTCGAATCCATCATATAAATATGATATACCTTATTTTGTGCACGAAATACGAGAATTATATTCTAAACTCTCTAGCCAGAAATCAATAATATTATTTTGGTCGCTATCACACATTGGTGTTGCTGGAAACGAAAATGCCGATACACTTGCCAGACGTATTACTGCAAATTATTCAATTAAACTACCTATTAAAAATATTCGAATTCCATTCTCCGATTTAAATATTGACTTAAATGAATTAATCCGATTTAAGTGGAAATGAAACTGGGATTTAACACTTTTAGAAAAGGGACAGTGGTATAAACAAATAGCATCAGTCAGACATTGGAAAACCATGGTTTAATTCTGGACAATATTACAATAGAAACTTTTATTCAACCATCAATCGCTTAAGAATCGGACACGCTAGAATTAATCAACATCTATATTAGCTTTCCATGTTGATTTTCTTCTCAGCCTCTTCTTTCCTCTTTTTACTTCTTCATTAGGCTGATCATTGCGATCTTCATTGACAACAGTATCAGTAACAGCCCTAGTTTCAGTTTCAGAATCAGAGCTACTGCTAGAATTTAAAGTATTAGATGAGCTATTGTCACTTGAAGAAGACGAATATAAATTAGGAATTACTTTAGGCGGTAGTTTCATCTTTTTTTGCCGGACATAGCTTGGATCAGTATCAGAGTCATCTATTAAACTTTGTTCATTTGACGAAATATAAAGAAAATTTTCAGTTTGTCGACTATGGCATGGTTTGGTCAGTAAGGCGGTGTCTATTGGCATATTATGTTCTTTGTTCCTTTGTGGTTCAAACTTTGAAGATGTGGCTAACTCTTCTTTATTAAATAAATATTTTTCAATTTGTTGGCTATGGCATGTGGTCACCACGGCAGTTTCTATTGGCAAATTTTCTTTATTTCTTTGTGCTTCTACATGTATAGAATGTAGAAATGTAATTGCTGACTCTTGTTTATTAACTGTTGGGTCTGCTCTTTATTCCGTTCTTTTATAATATTGACAAGAAAACGGCCTCGCTTAATTTTTCTCTGAAAAGAAAAAAAGTGGCTGTTGTAAGTTTTACTTAGCAAACAATAGTGAGTTAACTTAAAAAAAACTCTTTTAAAACAAAGCGGTAGATAGTTTAATTACCAGCATGTACCTGTGTGTTCAACGCTGATGCCGGGCAGGACGATAAGGTCTCTCGGAGCGGTTATGTGGTGCTTGAGGTCTGTGGTTTGCCACTGGGGGAGGGGCCTGAAACCTGGATCCACAACAGCCGGTTCCCCGGTTGGTTTATAGTTTGCGAGGTGGACCCGAGAAGTGCTGACCGAGCTGGACCATTTGTTATAATGCCCCTCTAACCATACTTTTGTGGTGTTGATGTTTGAGGTTTAGTTACCTTTTTAAGTTGTGCACCAAAACTTTGTGTAGTTTAACCTGTTTTAATTTTTCCGACAGGGTTTTCTTCAAAAAAGAATTCATCCCGAGGACTCTTTTCTATAATATTAACATTTATTTTATCTAGTTGTGGAAGTATCAGCTCACGCCTGGTTTTGGTATTTTTGTGTTATCACTTAGTTTTTTAATTTCCAACTTATTGGGCTCCTCTTCAAAAATATTGGTGAGAGTATGGTCTAGGACTGTTAAGGCAATACCTATGTATTATATCATGAATAAAATAGGTAAACCTGAGTAAATAGGCTAAGATCACCACATTTTCCTCAGCCGGGTTACAGCACATAGTCCTGAAGATACTCCGACGCTCGAGGAAGGCGACCAGAGCGGCACGGCTCTATCTCTACAGACTCCTCAGGACGACGAGATTCTTGAGATCCTGAGGCTACAGGCTCCTGTGTAACCTCCTCTGACTCTGGATCAGGGCGGCGAGGAGCAGTGGGAGCCAGATGGCGATTGGAGACGACTAGGTCGCTACCATTTGGTCGTCGCACTAATGAATGTGATGGATTAGCTTCTACAAGGTCGACTTCTTCTAAAATGAAATGAAATGAAATAATTTATTTGTCAGAAACATGGTAGGTACAGGGATGTAAATTATTATATGTAATTATATCACATGATTCGCTATTTCTAGCATACAAATATTTATTTAGTCACATGACTTTGTCGAGCTTAGTGTCTAGGTATTCTTTTGTCGAATAAAAACATTTATTAACCAGCATTTGTTTGACTCTTAATTTGAACAGTTTTAGTGGCAGCTCCCTTATAGTAACTGGAAGCTTATTAAATATCTTTGTCGCCATTGCATAACAATTTCGGCTATATTGAGTACTTTTATGAGCTGGAATAATTATTCTACTAGGATAACGCGTTTTAAAATTGCAATTATCCCCAAGAGTTTTAAAAAGTTCCGGGTGGCTTTTTACAAATAAACAGCATTCAAGTATATAGATAGAAGGAACAGTCAGTAATTTTAGTTTTATAAATAAAGGACGACAGGAAGTCATAGGAGGTGTGTTACAAATAGCACGAATGCATTGTTTTTGTCCAATAAATATTCTATTTATTTCCACTGCATTACCCCACAATAATATGCCGTACCTTATATTTGACGCAACATATCCATGGTATGCCTGAAGGGCGGTTTTTTCGTTAGCTACTTTAGTTAATCGCCACAAAGCGTAGACAAATCTATTTATTTTAGTTGTTATACTACATATATGTTGTGTCCAAGAGCAACATTGGTCAATCGTTATGCCTAAAAATTTTATTTCATTGGATTGATTTATTTGGTCGCCATTTATTTTTATAGTAACATGTTTCTTGTTAACGTTGTGTCTATTTATAAATTGAATGTATGTCGTTTTATTAATATTAATTTTTAGATTATTAGCATTTAGCCAATTTATAATGTCCGCAATAGTTTTATTTATTATGTTATTATAGTTATTTATTTTATCGTCAGTTATTATCACGGATAGATCGTCAGCAAAAAGTATACAGTCACAAGAAGTAGTATCAGGTAGATCATTAATGTATAGTAGAAATAGCAAGGGCCCCAGTATACTGCCCTGGGGGACACCAGCTTGATTTACTTGTGTTTTGGACCTAAAGATAGACTCCTGGTTAGCATTGTCCAGCCTTGTAACTTCAACGTATTGGTTTCTAGAAGAGAGATAGCTCTGTAGCCATTCTTGTACTACGCCACGTAATCCATAGGCTTCGCATTTTTTTAATAGCAGGTCATGACAAACAAAATCAAAAGCCTTGCTCTTGTCAAAAAATACTGAAGTAGTAGCTATTCGTTTATCGACGTTTCTTAATATATTGCTAATAAGGTTAAATGCTGCAAGAGATGTGGATTTACCTTTTTGGAATCCATTTTGTTCATCTTTGATTATTTTAAATTTATTAAGATAGCCTATCAACCTGGTATGCATCAGTTTTTCAAACACCTTTGATAATACAGGTATTAGGGCAATCGGCCTGTAGTTGTCAAACTCTGTCTCATCTCCTTTTTTGAAAAGAGGCTTTACGAGGGGCGTTCAAAATATTCTCGGTATGTGGATAAAAACAAACAAGTACGAAAAGTTTGATATTTTTATTTTTCAATATACTCCCCCCCTATGTTCATACACTTATAAGATCGATCAATTATTTTTTTTAATCCCTCATAAAAATATTTTTTATCTTTGGTGTAAAAATGCTCCTCCACGGCCGTCTTCAACGCTTCATCGTCAGAAAATTTATTTCCACGCAGATCCTTTTTAAGATTGGGAAACAAAAAGAAGTCGCTTGGGGCTAAGTCCGGACTATAGGGTGGATGAGTAACAGTTTCAAACCCACATTCAACAATAGCTGCCTTGGCAATATGAGCAGTATGGACAGGGGCGTTGTCATGCAGAAGCAGAACACCTTTGGTTAACTTTCCTCGCCTCTTTTCTTTGATCGCATCTCTTAATTGACGTATAACGTTAGCGTAGTACTGCCCTGTGATATTTACACCTTTTTCTTTATAATCGATAAGCAAAACTCCTTCACAATCCCAAAATATTGTGGCCATGACCTTGCCAGCTGACGGGATTACCTTGAACTTCTTGGGATGAGCTGAACCCTTAATGTGCCACTGCATGGACTCCTGTTTGCTCTCTGGGTCATAATGATGAACCCAGGTTTCATCTCCAGTAACTATTTTTTGCAGCACCTCATCGGGATTTTCACCACACAGGTCGATAAAATCTGAACAGCAAGCCACACGCATATCCTTTTGAAGAAGCGTCAGCATTCGCGGAACCCATCTTGCACTTACTTTTGACATATTAAGATGGTCATGTATAATGTCATGTACGGTACCAATAGAGAGATTGGTTACTTGAGCTATAGATTTTACCTTCACTCGGCCGTCTTCCAATATAAGTTTTTCCACTTTATCAATATTTTCTTGTGAGGTAGCCACTACAGGCCGGCCAGGTCTAGGGTCATCTTCAATACTCTCCCTTCCACGCTTAAATTCGCTTGACCATTTTTGAATAGTAGATAAAGAGGAGCAGACTCACGGTAAACACAATCCATTTCCTCTTTTATGGTTTTTTGATTTTTACCCTGTTTTGTCAAGAATTTTATGACGGATCGGTGCTCTAATTTCGTTAAAATTGTTAATTCGCTCATGGTGTTCATGTTTGTTCGGCAATTGCAGAAAAACAAAAGAACATCTCGGTTCCAATTTTACTTTTTTTTAATGTCAATGGATGAATCTTAGCGGCCAGTAACAAATATATATATAAAAGAGGTTGTAACGTATCAATACCGAGAATATTTTGAACGCCCCTCGTATTATTGTTACTTTTAATTTGTCCGGGAATTTTCCTTGAATAAATGACAAATTTATTAGGTAACATAGAATAGGACCAATAATGGTTGAGGAATACTTTAATAGCCGGGTCGGAATATAATCGTAACCTACGGAATTTGTATTATTAAGTGACATTATTGTATTCACGACTTCTGTTATAGTTACCGGAGATAAATACATACTATTTTTTTGATTTTTTATATTTTTGGAATATTTATAATTAGTAATTTTGATTGATTTATTATTGTATGTTAAATTAATAAAATAGTCATTAAATTTATTTGATATGTCAGTAGGATTAGTTAGTATGTCATTATTAGATCTCATTTTAGTTATATATTTTTTTGTGTTACATGTCTTATCTTTTATAATATTCCATGTCGCCCTACATTTGTTACGGGCATTATTAATATATTGCTAATTTTTTATTTTTTGCGCTTTATTTAAACATAGTCTAAGCAATTTTGAATATTTTATATTGTAGTGTTTGTATCTATTTAATAAGATATAGTCCATTGTCTCATGTACACAAGTGGCGAGGGAACGACACACTACCAAACGCCAGTGTGCGCCGGAGCGCTGGCGAGTGTGGACGTACTACAAGTGGCGACGAGGAAAAAGGGTAGTAAGATGATAAAAAAACAAAAAAAAAAAAAAAAAAACAATAGGTATAACCAAATAATGAAAAAGAAAGGGATGTTGTAAACAATGCGTGCAATTAATAATGGACTGACAACATCCTATGCGTCATGTGTGACTTACCTACGTAGCTAATAAAAATAATTGATAAATAAACTGATCATAACATTTATATATAATTATTAACTTATTTAATTTGTAATAACTTTTATTTTATTACATAATAACGTTTATGCATAGATATATATTTTTATCGTTGCGCAGGAACCAATCATGAATCTATGCGGTTTTTTTTAAGTTGTACGTAGCATATGTTTGAGGTTATGATATTTTTATTTATTATTGCTCAGTTACACATGTCTCAGCCAATAGAATAATATTGGTTTAACCGTGAATAAAAAGCATATCGTCGACTAGGTAAAGGCCTCGCTTTGGAAAATCAGAGCGTTGTTGCTTCTATTACCCTCATATGAAATGTTTAGAGGTGAGCAAATTCTCTTCGACTCGGCTTGCGCTTATATAATAATAATAATATACGTTTATTCAAAACAACTAGGCTCACTTGTTAGTTACAAAATCCTTACAACTAATGTTAATATAAAAATAAAAGTAAAAGAAAATAAAATATGGCAATATTAAAACAATATGACCGTGCAGTAACCACTCCGCCCCCCACCAGTCTGACAGGATGCACCTCACTCCCGCCAGACCAGCAGCCGCACGATCAGCCAATGCACGGCGAACCATATCTTTCAGATATCATCTTCAGGATACCGTTAGTGCTTGTCCTCACTCTGTTAAGCAATTATGCAGTGGTTTTGCGTCTTATAGCAAAGGAGATATTTATATATAACAATAATAAAATAAAAAATAAATGAAAAAAAAAAGTAATTAAAGTTGTGATTTTTATGTAGGTAATTAATAGTAAGACAACAACTACTGTTATATACCTACTATGCAAATATTTTAATAATTAGAGATATTAAAAATGTTTCCAGTAAAATTTGTATACCTACGTCGGATTTCCATTAAATTGGATGTACCTACCTCGGATATCCATTAAATTGGATGTACCTACCTCGGATATCCATTAAATTGGATGTACCTACGTCGGATTTCCATTAAATTGGATGTACCTACCTCGGATATCCATTAAATTGGATGTACCTACCTCGGATATCCATTAAATTGGATGTACCTACCTCGGATATCCATTAAATTGGATGTACCTACCTCGGATTTCCATTAAATTGGATGTACCTACCTCGGATATCCATTAAATTGGATGTACCTGCCTCGGATTTCCATTAAATTGGATGTACCTACCTCGGATATCCATTAAATTGGATGTACCTACCTCGGATATCCATTAAATTGGATGTACCTACCTCGGATTTCCATTAAATTGGATGTACCTACCTCGGATATCCATTAAATTGGATGTACCTACCTCGGATATCCATTAAATTGGATGTACCTGCCTCGGATTTCCATTAAATTGGATGTACCTACCTCGGATATCCATTAAATTGGATGTACCTACTTCGGATTTCCATTAAATTGGATGTACCTACCTCGGATATCCATTAAATTGGATGTACCTACCTCGGATTTCCATTAAATTGGATGTACCTACCTCGGATTTCCATTAAATTGGATGTACCTACCCCGGATTTCCATTAAATTGGATATACAGTTGATTTCCATTAAATTGGACGTACCTACATCAACAACTAGAAAGTTACGAACAGAAGGAAAAATTGAAAATGAATAAAGTTAATGCAATAGCGGGAAGAAAAAAAAAGTTCAAGGTGGGACAGTACAAGAAAAACAACAGATAAAGAACTTAAATGTGGAAGATGTAACAGCGCGATGCATAGCTCTCTGGATGCGAATTGTCCTGCTAAAGGGAAAAAATGCAACAGTTGCATTGTAGGTCATTTTCAGAGATGCTGTAAAACAAAAACAAACCGGAACAAACGTAACTGGGAAGAAAGACAAGATAGAAACATGGAAAGTAGTAATTATAAAAGACCACGCAAGGAAGTAAACTCATTACAGGATAAAGACGTTCAATATATATTTAATATTAATGGTGATGCAACAATAGAATGCGAGATAGGAGTCAAGTAGAAATGTTAAATGATTCGGGGTGCCAGGGGAATTTAATTTCTCATAAAACATGGGAATATCTCAAGGACAATAAAGTTGTGTGCTATAAACAAAGTCAAGAAACTAATAAAACTCTATTTGCCTATGGTAGCAAAACTCCTTTGGATATGAAAGGCACTTTCGAAGCTGCCATAAAAACAAATGGAAGAGCTTACTATTGCATAATTTATGTTATAACAGACGGTTCGAGGAATCTTTTGGGCAAGGAAAAAGCAATTAAATTAGGAGTATTAAAGCTAGGTGCCGGTATAAATCACATTAATCAGTTAATTAATAAACCATTTCTTAAATTAAAAAATGTACTCGTAGAAATCCCAATAAAATAAAGCCATACGTATGCAATACTCAGAGAGAATCACCCATTACCATGTATGGAGCACCTACTACCAAAGATAAGAAAAGCCAAATTATTTATGCCTTTCACCAGGTTGAGCACCATCCTGACTCCCGGTATTTAACTACTTTTATAACATCTACTGGCCTCTATCGTTATAAAAGTCTTATGTTTGTTATTACTTGTGCGCCAGAACTTTTTCAAAAGATTTTGGAGAAAATGCTGATAAAATGCGAAGGGGTAGTAAACTTTAGAGATGACATATTAATTAGCAGTAGCAGTAAAGAAGAGCATGATAAAAGAGTAGCAAAAGTATTAGAAGTGTTAATAGAGAACAATGTTTTGTTAAACGAAGATAAATGTACATACAAAGTAGAAAAAGTTAATTTTTTTAGGACACGAACTAAAGTCAGATGGAGCGAAACCTTTGCCGAAAAATATAGAAAGTATATCCGTATTCAGAGAACCAAAACAATTGAAGAGTTGCAAACTTTCCTTGGATTAGTTAATTATATCAATAAGTGGATCCCTAACCTCGCAACGATGACTGAACCCTTGAAAACAATGCTAAGACCGAAATTAGGAAAGAAAGCGAGCAATGAAGAGTAATGGACAGAAAATCAACAGAGAGCTTTTACAAGGTTAAAAGAGTTGTAAGCGAAAATAAGAACATTAGGCTATTATGATGTCAATGACCATACACGGGTCATAGCCGATGCAAGTCCAGTGGGACTCGGAGCAGTTTTAGTACAAACCGATAATAATGGGCCTAGAATTATTGCTTACGGAAATAGAACACTAACGGAATGTGAACGAAAGTATAGCTGTTCACGACTAGAAATACAGTTAAAGGTAGTACCAGTAATTTTCGCTAGATGGCGTATGCAAAATTATATCTCGCAAGCAGTTTGCCGAAACCGCCGTATATATACTCTTGTGTTTGGTTGAATATTTGTCTTTCATTAAAGGTGTGTTATAGCAATGGGAGTTTTATTCAGTGTTAAGTAGTGAACAAGTGGTCCTCCAGAACCGGTTGGATAATCAGTGATTAGTTGGTTGTTAAGTGATCAGTGAGTAACAGATGTTAAGTGATGGTTAATCGATGATTCTGTAATCGGAAATTAAATGGACATTGAGTAAGTTACGTGTGAAAAAGACTCTGACAAAATTTAATAAATTGCAACCAAAATAACTTGTAAAAATTTCGTGAAAATAAAATAACTTAGAAAATATTCCATTCAAAAACACTTGTAAAATTTTCGCAAAACAAAAAACACTTAGAAGAATTTGAAACAAAAAAAAAACATAGAAGAATTTGTACCAAAAAACAACTTAGAATAATTTGCATACAAAAACACTTGTAATAATTTCGAAAAATTAAATAACTCAGAAGAATTTGTACCAAAAAACACTTCGAAGAATTTGCACCAAAAACACTTAGAAGAATTTGCATCAAAAATAACTTAGAAGAATTTGAAACAAAAAACACTTAAAAAAATTTGCATTAAAAATAACTTAGAAGAATTTAAAACAAAAAAAAAAACACTTAGAAGAATTTGCATCAAAAATAACATACACATAAAAATGGATAAAGACATTTCTGGACTAGAGGATATCTTAGAGAAAATTAAAAAAGCGGAAAGCAACTATAGAAAATCTCCAAAGGACAGAATAAACCTGGCGTATCTAGAAGTCCGTATAGAAAATTTAGACAGATATTGGAACACCTTTTGTACAAAACACGATTACCTGGTTAGCAATATTTCCAAAGCCGAAAAGCAAGACCTCTCTTACTTCACAACAGATATGCACTCACAATGCGAAGAGTTATATTACCAATATAAAGGAGATTTACGTGCAATGATGGCTAAATTGGCACCTACCACCTCAGCTAACAAGGAGAGTGAGACGCATAGTGTTCGTCATTCATCTAGTGCAGAAGTGAAGCTTCCTCGAATTGCAATTCCCTCATTTTCGGGAAATTATATGGACTGGCAGTCTTTCCATGACTTGTTTGTAGCTGTTATTCATAAAAATGGGTCTCTGGAAAATGTACAAAAACTTCATTACCTAAAAACTAGTCTTACTGGTGAAGCCGAAAAGCTTTTGCGACAGTTTCCAATAACTAGTGATAGTTATACTGAGGCATGGCAACTTTTAAACAAGAGATACAGCAACAAGCGATATATAGCTAACAACATTTTCAAAAGATTTTTTGCACAGAAACAAGTAGTTCAAGCTTCAGCAACTTTATTAAAACAATTGTTAGATACATCTGTAGAATGTCTTACCTCACTAAAAAGTATTGGTTACCCTACGGAACATTGGGACGCAATTGTGATCTATATAATTGTGTCAAAACTAGATACAGAGAGCCATAAGCAATGGGAAGAATCAATTAGTTTAGAGGAAAAAGATTATGTACTAACGCTTCAGAAGTTAAAGGATTTTTTAGAAACGAGATTCCGTACCTTGGAAATGATAGAACCAAGAAATACTAAACCTAAATCATTTCATACAAAATTATCACCGACATGTACATTGTGCAAAGAGAGTCACTACATATATCAATGTAAAGAGTTTGCAAACCAATCAACAGATGAGAAGTACAATATAGCAAAATCAAAGGGATTGTGCTTCAACTGCTTGAGTCCACATCATGTGGTTAGAAGATGCAAACAATCGACATCATGTCAGATATGTCACACCACTCACTTTTGCATCCTAACAATAGAAAAACTCCAGAAGAGACCATACCTTTAGAAGAAAATCAACAGGAAGACCAAGATCATAGCATAGCTACTCACTTCTCCAAAGGAGAAAGGCCTGGTCAAAATGTCATATTGGCAACGGCACTGGTTGACGCCACATCTGAAAGGAATCAGAAACACGTCTTCCGTGCGTTGATTGACCCAGGATCACAGGCGTCGTTCGTCACAGAGGCTTTAGTTCAAAGGCTTGGACTAAAGAGAACAAAGATTAGCGTCGTAGCATCAGGAATAGGTGAAGGACAAAACCCGGTGTACTCGAAATACATGACTAAGGTCAATTTGAGGTCGAGATACAATGCGTCCTTCAATGTACAAATTAAAGCGTACGTTCTTAAAACACTTACTACGAGTTTGCCATCGCAGGAAATCGAAATTAACAATTGGCCGCAATTGCATAATTTGAAATTGGCAGATCCTGCTTTTAATACACCAGGGAGAATAGATATTCTGCTTGGAGCCGAGGTCTATAGCAAGATTATGGACACTGGCTTGATAAAGGGCCCACCGAGCATGATAGCTCAACTCACACAGTTCGGTTGGATTATTTCAGGCAACAGTAGTAACGATGATGATAGGAATCATAACATGATAAGAACTATGCACGTAAGGATATCTGAAACACAAAATGAGAAATTTTGGAAATTTGAAAAAGAATTTACGACAGATATAAGAACGGAAACTAAAGAAGAAAGGATGTGCAAAGAAATATATAAAGGCACTACAACTAGAGATCCTGCAGGAATATATACACACTGGCCTCGTATGGAGACTAATGAGGAAGATATTAAGGGTTGTGAAAACACAAAGAATATAGAACCTGCAAGATTTAATTATTTAGAAAGAAGATTTGGAAAAAACGAGGCCTTGATAGGAGAATACAGTAAGAAAAATGATAATTTACGAAGAGCAGTTCGGCGAGCTGACCCACACGATGATCTGAAATCTTATATGTTAATGCCTGCTATATCTGGAGCGGCATGTGCAAGATGTATAGCTGAGAGAACCCTCATTAAGATAGCTGAAGACGAAGTTCATCGTTATCCAGTATCCGCATCATTGGTGAAAAATAAATTCTATATAGACAAACTGGTGACTGGTGCCGACGATCTGAAACAAGCTAAAGCAATTAATGAAGAAATGAATAATTTACAAAGAAATGGGAAACTTATACTACAAATAAGGTCAAGAAAAAATGAATATGTACTTACCTCTAATCCGAAGAACTCGACGAATCACGTAGCACTGGAACCGAAGAACCTGAAAGGAAAACTGAAGAGAATTAATAAAATCCTAAGAATAAAATGGAATATGCAAGATCATAAATTGAAATTTAAAGTTTACTTACCTAAAGTACGCCAACACGTAACTAAAAGAAAAAGTCTATCAGACGTTGCACATGTGTTGGAACCATTAGAATGGTTATCGCCAGTCGTGATAGTAGCAAGAATACTAAATCAGAAGTTATGGTGTAGTAAAATGCAATTGAATGAGGAACTGAAAAATTACTTAAGGTTAAATTGGATTAAAGATAGAATTGAGTTGAGAAATAAAACACTTGAAACAAACCGATGGTCAACTAATAGCCCATCCAATATACAATTGGAATGGCAAGGATTCGTCGACGCATGTAAGTCTGCATACGCAGCTATGGTTGCACGCGTTTAGAAGATAAAATAGTATCAAAGGTTGTGGATAGAATAGAAAAAAAGGATGTAGACGTGTGATCTCAACAGACAATGCAACAGATTTAGGTTTAAGAGAAATAAAGGCCAGTGAATTAAAGGATTCAGATATATGGTGTAAATAGACTGTGGATAGATTGGGTGAAGAAGAAAATTAGAAACGTTTAAAAGGTCAATTCCACACACAGTATTAGATGTAAGAATATAGTATTAATGTACAAGAAATTGAGAAACCAATTTGTGAACTGTGGCCTACTGTAGAAGATTAATCAAGCGAATATGAAGAAACGAATGTGTAAGGAAGAGTACTTACACACTATGCAACCACGACATAAACAGCGGAGCCCGGCGGATGAAGGATGAAGACGTTGTCGTCCATAAGGACGAAGGACCCTTACCAAGGTACTAAGGAGAATAATAGCGTTGTATCCTGATGATGATAAGCAAGAAGTATAAAGTTACAGTCCATTGCAAGGAAAAGTCTTATCATAAGTGACCGCTATGAAGGTTGATGCTCAACGTAAGATCCATCCACGTCCAGAATACAAGACGGTGGGCGGAATAATTAAGGAATGAAGTCCTTGGTGGGCGGTATGTTCACGACTAGAAATACAGTTAAAGGTAGTACCAGTAATTTTCGCTAGATGGCGTATGCAAAATTATATCTCGCAAGCAGTTTGCCGAAACCGCCGTATATATACTCTTGTGTTTGGTTGAATATTTGTCTTTCATTAAAGGTGTGTTATAGCAATGGTAGTTTTATTCAGTGTTAAGTAATGAACAATAGCCAAACGGAAAAAGAAGCTCTAGCACTCGTTTGGGCTATTGAGCATTTTAACACGTTTCTTTTCGGGAAGCCGTTTGATCTGATAACCGATCACAAACCGTTAGAGTTCTTATTTAGTCCAAAGTCTAAACCATGTGCACGCGTAGAATAATATAAAGTGCAGACCTGGGAAGACTAACATTGCCGACCCTTTATCACGCTTGTGCAAAGCTTCCATTACCAACCATCATCAACAGCAGAGTATTCATAACGTATATCATATAGTGCAGTTAGCAAGACCTTGCGCAAAATCAATGGTAGTTGACTATTATAGCCGTTACAAGGAGACTAAATTAACTAGTGCACAAATTAAAAAAAAATATATTGAATGAAATATTCAGTCGCTTGGGTTACCCGTTATCTATATCTGCAGACAATGGACGTCAATTTGTAAGTGAGGAGTTTAAAGAATTTTGTCAAGAATGCAATATTAAACTTTTTAGCACAGTTCCATATTGGCCCCAAATGAATGGTTAAGTGGAGCGCCAAAATAGAGATATTGTAAAACGATTAAAGATTGGTCAATCTGAGAAAAAAGACATTAGAGACGCGCTTTACGAATATCTCATGATGTACAACTCCACTCCTCATTCAGTGACAGTCAAAACCCCTGCTGACCTTTTTTTTAACAGACAAAATAGGGACAAAATCATATGTTTAGACATTTAAACTACAGAAACGATGATACAGAAGTAAGAGACAGAAATAAATTGCAAAAAGAGAAAGGAAAGGAGTATGAGGACCGTAAAAGAAGAGCAGAAGAACCAAATTTAGCAATGGGAGATAAGGTATATGTCAAAGAAATGGAAAAGAAAAATAAATTGTCCGCAAGTTTTAATGCAGAGCTACATGTAGTTCAACAGGCCATAGGTGGAGATGTAATTGTTAGAAACGAGGAAACGGGACAACAGTTGCGAAGAAATATCGTACATTTGAAGAAAGTCAAAGGACAATGAACACCTGTTCTGTCAGATAGGGCAGAACAGGTGAAGAACTATCAACTAACCACCAATCCTAATTATGTGTGTTATATTATATAATGGTGGTATAAATATTATATTAATGATTGTGTATTGAGTAATTAATGGTAGCTAATTAAAAATATTTAATAAGGAAGGGATGTAGTGTTTGTATCTATTTAATAAGATATAGTCCATTGTCTCATGTACACAAGTGGCGAGGGAACGACACACTACCAAACGCCAGTGTGCGCCGGAGCGCTGGCGAGTGTGGACGTATCGAATATAGGCCGACTTGGTGTTACAGGGAGCCAGTGATTAATTGTGTAGACAGGGAGTACTACATATATATTTTAGTTTGTTATGATTATTGCGATTTTTGTAATAATTATATCTTAGTTTACGTTTTTTTAGACATGAATATTTGAGACTCTTTGTAATCCAGTATGTCTTGATTATGTTTGAAATTTTTGTTTTGTATAATGGAAAACATAGGTTAAAAAATAGTGTAAAAGTTTCGTGGAATTGATTAAATGCATTATTTAGGTCAGTTATCTCATAAGTATCATTCCATGAAATACTCTTAATACACTCTAAAAATTTGCATATATTTTCTGGGTGATAATCACGTTTTAATTTAAAATAAAAAATAAACGGTGTTGCGGCCTCGCATGGTAGCAGGTTCAATTCCCAGTAAAAATGCATCCAAAACGTTGGCGACTGACGTCACGCGCTACGGGCCAATGACGATCAAGTTGCCATATGAGTTGCAATTTTTCAACCGCACCGACTCATGCCTCGCGTGTGTTTTTATTAATTTTTGATCATAATTCGAATGCTTTTGGTGAATATTAGTGATCTAAACTATATGTGCGTGTCTAATAAAGCTTGTGGTGCATAGACTATAAAATTGGACAATAAATCTAGGGTTTAATCGAGGTGGATGGCCATCACACACGTGGATACGTGGATTGCTTTGGGGTGAGTCCTGTTTTCCATATGAGAAGGTCATTAACTCTTAAATCATCTGATTCTGTGTTCTTCATGTTTTTCCTAAATTTGTTTTATTATTTTTCAACAATTTTTAGCACAATTATCGATAATATCAGCGTAGGCCCTCGCGCAGGTCTGTTCATTAAGTGTTCCAATCGAACCGGAAGTGAATCGAAAGCCGTTGTTTAGGTCTTATTAGGTTCAATTTTAATAAAATACTCTAATAATAAGTCTCCTACATAACGTGGATATACAGTCTACCTACATCGTAATTCATTTGTTTCGTATTTTATTACGCTTATTCTATCGATAAATTGTGCACTTTAAACTCGGAATATTATTTAAATATTTATTTATCCTTTCCTAAACCCTATGATATCTAAAACAAATAATTAGTAATGAAATGGGAACTAGGTAGGTAGGTACGTAATTTCTAGCCGAGTTAAATTACACATCTATAACTAGTGTCATTCGAATACGTCCGAAGTAAACGACCGGTTTTGTCGTCTTATATTTTCAGTTACTTTGCATATAGGTACTTAGCTAGTCAGCTATATTCATTTGTTTTTGCGTTAAGGGATAAACGAGGTACCAAGCCGACCTATCGGTATTTCTCTTTCGTATCAAGACAACTTGAATAGATAGGTATACATTATATACTTGTTGCCTACGCCCTACGCCTATATAAATTTATAAATTAGTCAAATACATTTAATTTTAAAAATATAACAGAACTTTAAATCCCATAATGTCGGATCGGGAATTAAGATATGCAGAATCTCGTCGTTCACATTGTTTTCGTTCATTACAAACATTGTACGATCTCGGTCAGTCTTGTTTGTCCGATCCTACAAAAGTTGGTGTATTTCGTGCACGTTTAAATAAGTTAGAGGAAAATAAAAGTGAATTTTATCAATTTCAAAGTCAAATTGATAATATTCGTTTGTCACAGAAACCTGAAGAAGTTTTAGATAATAAACAGTTGGACTGTTTTGATGAATTGTATTATGAAACGTTGAGTATAGCAGAGTCATTAATAGAATGTCAAACTACTGATTCTGTTTCTAAATATAATAAAAATAAGGTTCAAATTCGTTTACCAAAGTTAGAAACCCCAAAATTTGATGGCAGAATTGAAAACTGGCAAACTTTCTTCGACAGTTACGTTCCTCTCATACACGAAAACGATACATTATCGCCAATTGAAAAGTTCCACTATTTAATAACTTGTTTATCTGGCCCTGCTTTGAGTATCGCAAAGGGAGTCCCGCTGACTAGCAGTAACTATTCAATTGTTTATGAATCGCTCTTACAGCGTTATGAGAACAAAAGGATTTTGGCTTCAACTTACCTAGATAAAATTGTCAGTATTTCACCTTTAAATACTTCATCTTTTGATAATCTTTCCACTTTAGTCAATACTCTTTACGAAAACTTGAATGCACTAAAAGCCCTAAATATAAAAGATTTAGGCGAATTTGTATTATTTTATTTAGCCTCACGAGCGTTAGACACCGACACTAAGCAACGATTCGAAGTACAAAATGAAAGTAAATTTCCTTCTTCTGATCAACTTTTAAAGTTTCTTCAAAGTTACATGAGGATTTTGGAAACTTGTAAGCCATGCCCTTTCTTGTCTTCCAAACCTTCCACTACGAGTAAATCTAGAACCGTGCCGTCTAGTGCTCGTATCGCTGCCGACCCGGCAGTACCACGGTCCTTCGTAGTAGAAACAAAACCAGCTCAAATCCCCAAAAGTGAAAATTGCCCATGCTGTAATTTTCCACACACTATCTATAAATGTTTTAAATTTCAAAATATGACAATACAGGCAAGACTTTACTTAGTCAATGAATTAAAATTATGTCACAATTGTTTGCGTCCTAATCACGACGCAAGTAATTGCAATTCGAAGACAGGTTGTCTCGTGTGTGGCGCTCGTCACAGTACTCAGCTACACACAGATGCGGCACCTAGCACTGCTCAGCAACCTGAAGTTGTTGATAGCGGTTCCAGCATTTCATGTGTCGCGGTAGCCGACAAGTCTCACACCTTAAAGGGCAAACTATTGGGCTCCGCACTTATTCGTTTGGTAAACTCGCGTAGTTCGTATAAGTCGGTGCGTGGTCTGATCGATAGCTGCTCGCAAGACAGTTTTATAACGGCCGCGTGCGCACGGCGACTCGGACTGACAATACAACCATGCAATAGCACGGTTGCGGGATTAGGCGATAGTCTGATCAACAATGTTAAGGGTGTGACGTCATGCACTGTTATGTCACAGTGTTCAAATTCTACATTATTTAATTTACAATTTGTTGTTTTAGAGCAAATTACAACTAATTTGCCCCCAGTACCTGTGCCTTTTTCTATTTATAAACAATTTATTCATTTGCCACTTGCTGATGGGCAATTTCACGAGCCCAGCAAAATTGATATTTTGCTAGGTGTCGAGGTGTTCGACCAGATTTATGATGGCCGCCGCTATTCGCCAGGCCCAGGCCTGCCTGTCGCGTTACATAGTGTGTTCGGCTGGGTCATATCTGGCCAGTATACTTTCGACACGCCTGTCAATTCTCCAATGTCTTGTACTCTTCTAGCACAGACTAGTGTTAATAAAAATATTGTGGGGAGATCCCGATATACCAAAGAGCCTCATGCCGCTCGTAATTTGGTTCCAGTCAAACCTTATTAGTCAAAAACCTATTATTATTATTAACATACATATACATTTTTTTTTTTTTTTTTGCTTAATTTCCTAGTTTAAATAAATTACAGCGTATCTTGTTATGAGTGGTGCTTACGTTATTGTATCAGTTTTGGATAGGTGTGCAAACTAAGTCAAATTATTCTTCCAGTTTGTCACTTCTTCTTTTACTTCTTACAACAAAGGAACTGAACCATGCCTTTAGTCCTTTGATCAAAGCGTTCAAGCATTCGTTATGATAATGTATGTCTGTATTCGTATACTTAGATACTTCTATTAATTATGAACATATTCAAATGGGGAAATTGATAAATTTATTCAGACGGATTAAATATCATGTGGGGAGACTCCTACCAGTTGATATTTATAAAATAAATATAAAAGGCTGGGTTGTATAAAAGTCGTTTCCCATGCCGTGACGGTGTAGTAAATACAGCTAAGGAAACCTCTAAAAGGTGATCAAGTTTACCCGTTTACCTTTTTACTAATCCCATCCTTATTATATATATATATATTATATATTTATTAATTATCCTTTACTTTACTCACATTCCGAGTTCAAAGTTTACATTCTTTTTAGATATTATGCTATTTTGCTTTGTTGAAATCACAGATTTCAAGTGGGGAGAGATGTTGCGGCCTCGCATGGTAGCAGGTTCAATTCCCAGTAAAAATGCATCCAAAACGTTGGCGACTGACGTCACGCGCTACGGGCCAATGACGATCAAGTTGCCATATGAGTTCCAATTTTTCAACCGCACCGACTCATGCCTCGCGTGTGTTTTTATTAATTTTTGATCATAATTCGAATGCTTTTGGTGAATATTAGTGATCTAAACTATATGTGCGTGTCTAATAAAGCTTGTGGTGCATAGACTATAAAATTGGACAATAAATCTAGGGTTTAATCGAGGTGGATGGCCATCACACACGTGGATACGTGGATTGCTTTGGGGTGAGTCCTGTTTTCCATATGAGAAGGTCATTAACTCTTAAACCATCTGATTCTGTGTTCTTAATTTTTTTCCTAAATTTGTTTTATTATTTTTCAACAATTTTTAGCACAATTATCGATAATATCAGCGTAGGCCCTCGCGCAGGTCTGTTCAAACGGTCTAATTTTATTATCTATAGGGATTTCTAATAATTGGGAGGTTTCGTGATCTGATAAATATAAGGATTTAAGTGTACTGGTAGCCTTGGGTATGTTACTTATAATTTGGTCAAGACAGGCACCCTGCCGGGTAGGTTCCAATCAAAGACTTCTATGTACTACGTACTAGACACGCACGTTCAAGGGATCTTTTTGTTCAAAAACCATGCAGCGCTAGGTTGACAGTTTTCTCGCAACCAACACTACATAGTACACACACTACTGTAAGTTATATATTGCTATCTCTCTCTTGTCATTACGGCCATGCGAGCTAGAGGGAGGCGAATCTACTTATCGCGACGGCTTCTTTAAAATAACCGATTAGATGTTACTCCCACAGAGTTATAGGAAGGTTACACCCAAGAAGGGACATTGCTTCTGTATCTACAAAACTGCATTAGTATTTATAGTTAAATTTAAAAATAGTATAGTAGAAAAGTAAAATAAACTTTTTTAACTTATACTGTTTAGAGTTAATATCGCTCGATGGTACGGAACCCTATGTATGCGGGTCTGACTCGCACTTGACCTATGTATTATTTTCGTGCGGTCGAAGGAGGATGAAAGTTAAATAAATATTTCCAGACAATTTGGTCACACAGCGCCATCTAGTTTCCGTGGTAAGCTACGAGGCTTGTGTTACGGAAACTAGATGGTTGATAAACTACATATTATACTTTTTTTTTGTAAATATATACATATTATACATATAAACGCCCAAACCGATAAAAAATTATACAATGTACAACTTGGGGGCAATCGGTGGGAATCGAACCCACGACCTCCCGAGTTCACAGCAACGTTTGTTACCACTAGACCACGGAGGCGGTCAAATAAAACACATAATCTTTTATTGGTGATTTATTTACACGTTAAAATGTTACACTTAATAAAAATCAAAATAGCCTAAACAAAGTATAGAAACACTAATATAAAAAGTAATTAAAGCAAAAAATAAATATATACTGGGTGACCTTGAATGGTCTTATGTTAGGCTAATATGATAAAAACAAACAACTTTCCCCAAGAAACATTTGTTGGAAATGATAATTAGTATTTATGGTAGTATCCTTGACAGAAAATTGGATATTGCCTGTTGGATATTTTCTGGTAGGTGGAATTAGCGCAGAAACTAAAGCCACTTTAATCAAAGTTTGCCTAGAAAAGTGTCACAAAGCTGGAGTGAGAGTCGTCAGCTTAACATTTGATGGATGTAAAGCAAATTTCAGTGCTGTTGAGACACTAGGCTGATTATTAAAAACTAATTTTTCTCACCCATGTACACATGAAAATATATATGTCTTTATAGATCCATATCACGTAATTAAAATTATAAGAAACGCATTTGAAAACAAAAAAGTGTTTTTTGATGAGAATAATAAAAAAGTGAAATGGCAATTACTTATTAATTTAAACAAATAACAACAAAGTGAAGGACTCACATTCGCAAATAAACTGTCACCTAGACATATATATTTTCGAAACCAGATGTTGAAAGTTAAATTGGCTTCGTGTCCGATACGAGGAAATCTAAAAAAAAACATGAAATTTCATGATGTATATTTGTACACGTACAGGTAGAATTATATACGGAATGGATTTTTGAGACGGGACAGTAGGGCAGGTACCTTAACCATTATAGTTACAGGAAAACGTTCCTAGGAGACCACTTATCTTTTTGATATATTCTGAACTATATTACTATATATTTTTTTTTTTATTATGCGATATCTGCCTTTTTAGTACTCCAACCTGTGTTGGTACCATATAAGTTTATGATCAGTATTAGAAATAGGATGGATTTACATAACATAAATGTGTGATGTTACCGCATATGTTGCTAGTGCTACTGTAATCCAAAAATCACAGAGCACGGAATCGCCACGGCCAGGGGCGCGCGCGGGGATTGTTTTGTGCTCTGTGCCCAAAAATAAACTACTTGTTTGAGGTTGATTCGGTCTAATAAGTTTTTGGTCAGTATTTATAACACGAACGATTAGCTTCAAAATAAGTTTTTGTGTAAAATGGTCATTTTCTTGCTGACTGTACTTAAATTTTTTCCAAAATCTGTGAATGCAGTTTAGAATATCTCAAAAAGTTATAGATGGTCTCCTAGGAAAGTTTTTCTGTAACAATAACAGTTGGGGTACCTGCCCTTACTGTCCCGCGTCAGAAATCCACCACGTAAGAAAGATTTATTTACTAATTTGCATTTTTATATTTTATTTATCTTCTCTAATTTATTTATTCCCTTATTTTATTTTTAGATGTGTTCAGCGTGTTCAGTTTAATAAAAATAATTTAAACTTACTTATGAAAAGTTATGCCCTCAGAAGACTTCTTTGTTTTATGAGAATAATTTTTGCAATAACGAAGGACATAATTCGGCATTTTCCTTAAAATTTCGTTCGTCAAATACCTAAAACAAAAAAACGCAATCTATTTAAGTTTATTTTCAATCATTTTGGCATGTCTGATTTAGTATTATTTTTATTGGTCTATGGGCTATGGCGGAGACCGCACCGCCGCGCGCGCCGTCGCGCCGCTGGTTTGGAACTGCTTGCACTAATATAATACTAGTAAAGAGTAAGCGAGTTAGTAATATTATAATGGTTGGTATGTTAGAATTTACTACAAATACTGATTGTATGAATAAAACAAAATAAAATTGTTACTTACCTTAAATAAACTTCAAATAATTAAAAAAAAGTGCGCATATAAATAATGATAAGGTTTTATTATCACATTAAATAAAATATGTGGGAATTCGTCGATTATCTACAACTTTCGCGGCTTTACACAGCAGTCAGGTTCTCTCGCACGCTCGCAATCGACTACTTGAGTTTCGGGCAAATAACCGTAACTCAGTGAGCAAACTCGTAGTTCCGTACAGCTTGTCTAGTACGTAGTACATAGAAGTCTTTGGTTCCAATATGTGTATTGTATAATTAAAGTTATTTATAATTCGTTTAAAATTTAATGTTGCAATATTATTCTTTAAAATGTCAATGTTAAAATCGCCGGTAATTACAATTTTTTTATTAATTTTTGATCGCAGCTTAGTCATTAGAATTTCTAGTTTGTTTAAAAATATATTTGGGTCAGACTTGGGTATTCTGTAAATGCATATTATAATACATTTGTAGTCAACTATTTCTACACCACAACATTCGAAACAGTAATCTAAAGAAAAATCTTTGAGTAAGGGAAGTTTTTTAAATGTTATGTAATCTTTGCACATTATACACGTACCACCACGTCTTTGTTTAGTCCTAGAGTAACAGTCAGCCAATACAAAACTATTTAAGCGGAGATTGGGTTCTTCTCCGGCTTTTAGAAATGTCTCACTAAAACAAAGAAGCTCAATAGGCTTATCACGTGATAATTCATTTAAGGTGATTTGCAAAATATCTCTTTTGTTTAGTATACCAGCAATATTTTGATGCATTATATTAAAAGTGTTAATAGTGTTATTTACGAAAAAATGATGGATTTTGTTTACTATTAATTATTGTATTTTGGTCTATACCTGGCTTTATAACTTTACTAAAATAATCTGGGATGGTCCTAATTTTTTTTTTAATCGGGGTTTTTTTAATAATTAAATTTTGGTTCAAACCAGGTTTTATAACTTTATTAAAATAGTTCAGAATGGTTCCAGTATTTTTTTTTACCGGGGCGTTATTACTTATGTTATTTTGTGGTATTGGCATTAAATTATGGCAGTCATTTTTAGGAGTATAATTATTACATTTATTTTTATTAGTGGCTGTTCCTTTGTAATTTAAAAACCTATTATTATAGTTTGCTTGATTAATTATACAGTTGATTTTCAAACAAGTTGCATGTTTATTTAAAGTTATATAAGAATCATTAATATCTACTATAAAATGACAGTTTACAAAATTTTTGCATATAACATGAATGTTTGAGTTAAGACAATTTTCGTTTAAATACATGCTATTCTTAATTCCTAGCACAATAAAATTTTGATTTGGATATTTATGTAGAAACGCCGACAGTTCCACCATAAGTTTTGTTGGGTTTTTATCGTGTTCTCCAACTGAGATTATAAGCCAGTCCTCTGCAGCTATGTTTTCTAGTGACGCTGATTTTAATATATTTTCCGTATCAGCGTTAGGTTTTAAGTAAGACTTTATGTCATAAGTTTCCACATTATTTACCAATTCTCTTGAGGTTTTAAGGGAAATTGCCAATCCACTGCACTGTCGACCACCTAGTATGTAAACAGTCTTGTTTTTAATTTTCTTTACATGTAACATACTATTTCTTGTTATATTACTTGTATAACTTTTATTACCATAGTTTTGTATTTTATCCTCAGTAGTCAAATCACAATTTTCATCCGTATATGTTAAAGTTAGTGGCTTGCACAAATAAGGTTTATTTTTAGTTGATACTTTTTTAGGTTTTTTTGAAGAAAATAGTGTTTTATTTATGGGTGTAAGGCATAGTTGATTTGTTTCAGTTCTTTATCTTTTGCTTCAATTTTTTCTTGTAGTTGTCTGTTTTCCATGTTAAGTTTATCAATCTCTGAGTGGGATATTTCAAGTTCGGTCGTTAGCTTTATTATTTTCTGTTTTAATTCTTCAAACTCATATTTATTAAAATGTGTAGACAAGTCGATTAAACTCTGGCATGCAAAGTCTGAAATTGTACTGTTTAGGGATTGCTCAGCATTGTTTATATTAAAAGAATGAATATTCTTTTTCCGCTGGGTAATGTTATCCATTCTAATAAAGTTTTCTATAAACCAGTTTAATTAGAAATTCACTTTAGGCAGAAGCAAGTTAGATATACAATACTTTTATTATTGTATAAGTGTTAAGTGTTATAATATATTTTCATACAAGTGTACAAATCTAATATCATAACTTATTGCTCTAATTTTATATTGTTAAAGTTATTATGTCGTTAATATCATTTTCTATTAATAACTGTACTAAAAATAGATTTGGTTTGTTTTACTGGGGGGCAGGGGCATCTTGTTGTCTCAAACAAGAGTGAAGTCAGTCGCGGATGATCCTTGGTCCCCGGAGCTTGTGTTGTCGACTTTTTCCAGTTATTGCGGTATTTATTGTGATAGTAGCTTGTTGGTTCAGTGTAAATATACAAACTATCCAGTGAGACACGCAATTTGATGCAATGTCTATTCGAAATATAAGTCACTTCAGTTGTGTTTTGAAACTAAATGGAAATGATAATATAGTGTAGGTATTTAGGTAAGTTTAACACTAAGGTTTGAGCATCATTAATTCGATAATTTTCTGCTATTATTGTCTTTAGAATAGTCCGTTATCAAGTGCAGAAGAAAGACGAATCTTTGATTTTGTCAAGTTACAGAAGCACAATTTTACACTAATATCTTTAAAATAACAACTAAATATACGTTTTTATTCACTTCACTACACATATTTTATAGTATTTATTATTATTGTTAAAGTTTAATATTTCTAGCGGTGCAGGTTGCGAACGCGTTTTTTTTTTTTTTTTTTTTTTTTTTTTTCGACAATCAGGTCATATTTACTAGATCAGACATTATTTTTTAAAAGTACTGTGGCACAATCGGCTAACCATGTGGGCATCGACTGTCCATTTGATAAACATCGAGGGTGAATAAACATCCTTTCATGGGAAGTGCATCCTGTAGATGTGCATAATAATGACCTTATGGAATGTAATGTTTGTGTCATTATTTTTCGATAGAAGTTGAATTGTTTTCCAAATTATTCCATTATATCGTTCGGTTTAACCATTTCCTTGAGGATTATATGGTGTTGTATAACTAGTATCTTCATGGCATGGGAGCTTTAAATTTAGTTGATATGAATGCTGATCCTCTATCACATGGATGCACAGACCGCGGCCCGCGGGCCGCATGCGGCCCGTGGGTCGAATACTGGTGGCCCGCCGACAGCAAAAATAATACTCTCGTGCATTCGAAAAATATTGAATTCTATTCCAGAATAAAACAAAAAAAAAATATGTTCGAAAAGTAATGTGAAACTCGCGCGCGCGCAATTTGAATCTAGCGCCCAAAATTGCTAAGTCAAGTAACATCGCTCGCTATAGAAATCAAGA
Organism: Tinea semifulvella; assembly: GCA_910589645.1. Lineage (NCBI taxonomy): Eukaryota > Metazoa > Arthropoda > Insecta > Lepidoptera > Tineidae > Tinea > Tinea semifulvella. Next base: position 9,745,289 of record OU342592.1, on the reverse strand, counting down.
ATTTTCTAGCGCGGTGAGCAAGCGAGATAGATATAGTCCCGTATTCCCGATTGCTCGCGTATCTACACGAAGCTTCCAGAGTCGTTTGCGCGGTATAAAAATCACGTTAACCGCAGCGGCCGAACAGTTCGCTTTTCATTTGAGTGAAGTGTCAACAACAGAAAGAAATAAGCGCGAAAATACAAAGCGAAGTAATAAGTGATTGAGAATAAGTGCAGTTTATTAGTGTTTTTGGGAGGCAATAGTTCTAGTGTAGATTTTAACTCGACTAGCCGGTGTCATATATTTTGATCCACATTCAACGTAGATTTCCTGTTGCAGTGTTAACCCGTCAAGTGCCGTGTATAATTGTGTTGTGAAAACGTAAGTAAAACTCTGTTATTAATAAGTGTTTCCCTACCTATTTAATCAATTTTAATCAAATTTAGCTTTAATGTTGGCTAAATATTAAAATAAACAAAGAAATTACTATTTTTATAAGAATTTCTCTAACTGTAATAATTACGTCATTATTTCAGATAAAATCTGTATAAAAATCTAAAAATTTCTGAGAAATAATATTTAATCAATTATTTTTGATAATTTAAAAAAGGATAGGTAATTTAAGTGGGTACTGTAATTGTTTTTAGGTGCTGTGTTAATCCTAGCCAGGATTAGAACGCAACATGGAGAAGCCAGGACCTAGTAAAAAACGTAAGGTTAAAGATGAAAATCGGCAGTTTCAAGAAATTTGGACTGAGAAATACTTTTTTGTATGGTCGCATAACAAAGTCGTTTGTTTAATTTGCAAGAATTCTGTTGCGATTGCAAAGGATTATAATGTAAAAAGGCACTATGAAACGCAGCATCCTTCTTTTACCAAGTTTACAGGCGAATTAAGAAAGCAAAAAATGTTGTCTTTAAAACGGGAGCTTATTGGTCAGCAAGCTATGTTTACAAAACACATTCAAGATTCAGAAACGGCTACAGAAGTTAGTTATGAAATTTCTCGAATGATAGCAAAGCGAAGTCGCCCCTTCAATGATGGCGATTTTGTAAAAGAATGCATGGAAATTGCCGCTAAGAAAATGTGTCCAGAAGCAGCAAAAAAGTTTGAGAAAATTCAACTGAATCGTATGACTATCCAAAGACGAATTATGTCCTTGTCAGGTAATATTGCGGAACAATTAATTGAAAAAACTAAGATCATGGAATTTTTTTCATTAGCACTCGACGAATCGACTGATATTAGTTCCACAGCTCAACTTCTCATATTCATACGAGGTGTTACTCAAGATTTTGAAGTCTTCGAAGAGTTATTAGGAATGTGTTCATTGAAAGGTCAAACCAAAGGAGTTGATATACTCAATGGACTTTTGGACGAGTGTTCAAAAACTGATTTGGACTTATCTAAGTTATCGGGAGTTGCGACTGACGGTGCTCCTTCCATGATTGGTATCAATTCCGGGCTAGTTACTTTGCTGAAAAAGCACCTGCAAGAAAAAAACATAAACACTGAAGATCTCATGCAGTTTCACTGCATTATACACCAGGAAGCCCTCTGTTCTAAAAAAAATGAATTTCAAAATGTAATGAAAGTAGTAGTTTCGACTGTAAATTTCATAAAATCACGAGGACTCAATCACAGACAATTCAAACAATTCCTTGATGACATCGAAAGCGAATACGGAGATTTACTGTATTATACAGAAGTAAGGTGGCTAAGTCGTGGATTGACACTGGAACGATTTCTAAATTTAATAGAAGAAATTGGAATATTTCTGGCGGAAAAGCAAAGGGATGTCAGGGATGTCCCGGAACTTAAAAATCCTGATTGGTTGTGTGATTTAGCTTATTTAGTTGACATTACAAATCATTTGAATGTCTTGAACACACGGCTTCAAGGCAAAAATCAACTGATATCCCAGCTCTATGCTCATGTAACATCCTTTCAATGCAAGCTGACACTTTTCAGATCACAATTGAATTCTGGAAATTATAATCATTTTCCGAATTATAAGAAAATGGCTGAAAAATTCAACAAAACTGCGATTAATTTCAGTTATGTAGAAAAGCTAGATATTTTGATTCAATCTTTTGAAGACAGATTTTCGGAGTTTAAAAAAGTGAAACCTCTGTTGGACATATTCAGCAATCCTTTCACTATTTCAGTTGAAAATGCGCCAGAGTCAATGCAGTTAGAAATTATCGACATTCAAAATGACCAAGATTTACGCAACAAATTCAACGAAGGAGACTTGCTGAACTTTTACCGCTGCATTGATAAAAATATGTACGAAGAGTTGCGCATAAACGCTCTGAAATGTGCCAGCTTATTTGGTTCTACCTATATATGTGAACAAACTTTTTCAATACTAAATAATAATAAAACAAAAAATCGAAACCGCCTTGCAAATGAAAGTTTGGAAGCAGTTTTACGTGTTGCTACAAGTAAATTTGAGCCAAATATAAAAAAGATTGTAAGCACTATGCAGTGCCACGCTTCAAATTAATAATTTCTTTTTTAATTTTAATAAATTTTTATCAATTCTTTATTGTCTTTAACTACCTATACCTACTTCTGGCGGCCGGCCCGCTATCAGTTCATGATTTGGCCGAGTGGCCCCTAGTATTAATAAGTCTGTGCAACCCTGCTCTATCAGAATGAACATAAGTTGGAATACCAGAAATTGAGAAAAGTTCTGTTAGATCAGTGAAAATTTGTAAGGCTTTGAGATTAGATATTTTTTGTATACATAATATTGCAAAGACTGTAAATTTTCCCACGAATAAATAAATAAATAGATTGTTTTTTACTGTGGCTGAACTGACATCTGTGCATGGAAATGCAAAAGGGAATCTTGAAAATTCATCTATAATGGTTAAATTGTAGCGATTTCTTGTATTACTGGGTAGAGGGCCTTTAAAATCAATCGAAATTCTCTCAAACGGCGAAGTTGCTTTAAATAATTTTCCTTGTACGCGAATAAATACACATAAAAACAATAATATTCAAAAGATTGGTATACTCACATTACTTAAACAGCTCCCTACAGCGTGTATAAGTAGATATTGTATGTAGTATAGTTATGTATATATGTATGTCTGTCAATCCGGGCAAGTGTCAAGCAATCATAGTAGGCAGTTCCAGACTTTTAAGTAAAGTAAATCTAAACAGTATAGACCCTGTTCGGTTTGACAGCGTTCCGATTGCGTATAGTAGTGAGGTAAAGAATCTAGGTGTACACCTGGATTCTAATCTTAACTGGGCCATCCAAGTTAACAATACTAGTCGAAAAATATTTGCTTCTCTGCACTCTCTCAATAAACTTAAAAAATTTCTGCCATTAAAAGCTAAAATAACCCTTGCCCAAAGTCTTCTCCTTCCTCTTCTCGACTATGGTGATGTGTGTAGCGTCGACCTTTCGGAGATGTTGCTCAATAAGATCGACCGGTTACTTAACACATGTATTCGGTTCATATTTTGTCTGCGCAAATATGATCACATCTCTGAATATCGCGCCAAGTTAAGGTGGCTACCTATTCGTTGTCGCAGGAATCTAAGAATCCTCTGTTTACTCTTTTCTATTCTCAATGAACCTGCGACACCGAAATACCTCAAGGACAAATTTAGCTATCTTTCCTCATTTCATAACAGATCTCTCCGTTCGTCCCATAATTCTGTTCTATCTATCCCTTCTCATCACTCTGGCTTTCAGTCTAACTCTTTTGCAGTAGTGGCCGCAAATCTGTGGAACAATTTGCCGGTAGAAATTCGTCAAGTGCCGAACAGATCACTTTTCAAAAAGATGGTATACTCTCATTATTTAAACAGTTCCTCACAGTGTAAGTAGGTATTATATGTAGTGTATAATATATATATATATATATATATATAGTATGTAGTATATGTAGTATTGTGTACATATTAGTATGTATCTGTCTATATAGATATAATACTTGGATTTAATTTGAATTACCTTTTAATCTATTTAATGGTTGCACCTACCTCACAACACAAATCGTTTCAATGTCCCAAAGGTTGGTCGCTAGAGAATGCCTAGCGGCATTAAGCCCGCCTCTTGTACATAGTGCAATAAAGTTTTTAAATAAATAAATATGTAAGTACTATTAGTATGTAGTATATATATTATTAATAAATATAGTTATTATTTAATACTTAATTATTATTTAATCTTAAATACGTCTTCGCACCTACTCGTCGATCTAAGATATAGTTATCATTGTCCCAAAGGTTGGCTGTCAGAGAATGTCAAGCGGCATTAAGCCCGCCCCTTGTACATAGTGCAATAATGTTTTAAATAAATAAATAAATCTAGGTTTAATTTCGGCACAAATTGAGCATGATGCTGTCATTCATCTGACATCTTCAATAGAATAGGGTAGATTTTTAGTTCTGACCCAATGTGTCATCCGGGTAATACCAGGGTGACATAGAGTATTATGAAGGTGTCGAAGACTATCGGTGTTGTTAATAAATACTGCTACGTTAGCTCTTAAAAAAGCATTGGCAACAATATTTTCTTTGCCAGGTCTGTATAAGATTTCAAAATTATAGCTGGATAATTCAAGGCGCCATCGTTGTATTTTATCATTCTTTATTTTGGAATTATGTGTTCGATCGAACATGAATGACACTGATCTCTGATCTGTAATAAGATTGAATGTTTAGTTACTAATACATTAGTGACTAATTAGTAAATACTGTTTATTGTGATACAGTAATATTTTTTATTACCTTATTATTATAATATAATTATTTTTTATGTAACATTTAGTTACTATTAAGTTTGTTAACGGAATTTGCTTGTGTGTGTCTCGAAGGTCATTCTTAGTGTTTAGGTTCTCATGGTGTGGCGTGTCCGGTGGTCACCCCTTCCTTAGAAGGTCATTGCAGTGGTGGCACGTGTGTCGGGTCCTGGTCCGCACCCTAAGGGCCTGGTTGAGCGGGGGGATGGCTGGCACATGCGTTATGTCCTTGATCGGGTGCTGCTTTGGGGGCCTGGGACCTCTGCCGAACACGTTCAATTTATTGTTCTTAAATTAACAGAGGTTTTTGCGTTTTGTCGACTTTCGGGTTGCACATAGGCATGTAGTCTACCTTAATTCTGACTTGCCTGGTGGGTTACTGCTGTAGGTATTGTATTCACATAGGTACTGATAACTAAATTTAAAAGGTTATTAATTAATCGTTGTGGTGCAGTTCTGTATATGTTTTATTTTGTAAATCTGATATAGCTGAGTTTTCCTTGCAGATTCCTTTCTCAGTCAGATTAAACATTAACAGGTCACTGGAATTTGCTAAGCTGCTGGTCTTCTGCTAACAGCTTACTTATAGGACCACTTTGCTGCTTAGTCTTCTACTAGCAGGAGTAGAATCATTCAAAATAATTAAATTAATGACGTTTCATAAATGCCTGTAATAGGTTTACGTGAATAAAGATATTTTGACGTTTTTTTTTTTTTTTAATGTTATACCTAGTAAAAATTGTCTCAATTTTCTTATGCTTTCAACAATTGCTGCTGCTTCTTTTTCTATTGCTGATTTTTTTCTCTCGCTAGTTGATAACATTCTGGAAAAAAAGCAATTGGGCGTTATGTTAGGTTATGGCGTAATCAGAAATTCTTCTTGTGGATTTTTAATTTTACAGTCCCTATTTCTTGCTGAATCTATTTTCCAGTAATGTGCAGTTTTCTGCTACCTTATATTTTCCAATAATTTTATTGGCTGCTTCCTGCCCTAGTCCCTCTTTTAAAAAAGGTGACCATCTTTTGGCTACCTCTTTTTGTAGATTTCCTTATTTTTTTTTATTGATTGTGCCTTCTTCCCCTAGTGCTTCCAGGTAAAGGGAAGGAACTATGTCATCTGGGACATCTTCAGGATTGTTAATATTCAGAGCAATATTTTCACAATCTGAAATTCAATGAAATAAGGTGTAAAGCAAGATGGAAATGTACTTACTAATAAGCGATTCAATATAAAATCAATGTTTTATTGTCGACAACGGCGTCTCGCGCAGTATTTGTCAAGGATATCTCGTATCAGAATGATCATCGTGCATAAAGATATATCGTATTTATAGCACGGAAACAAAAGGAAATCAGCACCATTCCTTTAAGGTTATTTTATTATAGATTATCGTCTCGCGATTTTATTGTCCAGTAAAGATATCTCGTATCAATTAACGACCTTCGTGCATCGTATCTCGTACTAGCACGGAGTATAACCTCTGTTTAGCAGATAGATTTGGTTCCATTTTAGGATTTTGTGGTGAAGTTGGTACGGCGACGCCAACTTGTGTCTGTTAAAGGACTGCGCTCCCTGCGGCGTTTTTCTAATTTTCTTTCGTATCCCCTTATCTTTCTCTTTAGTTTTTCTTCCGATTTAGGCATGTTTTCATAAATAACTTAATTTTCTACTAACTTTTCTAACCTAATAATGGCGACGCGTATGACGCACAAAAATGAAATGACAACCAATCATAGAGCCGATAGTGATGTGCAAATAGTAGGATTGTACTACTCGATTCGATTTAATCGACTCTAAAATGCGACACCTAACGATGGAACCAAAGAGTACTTTTATAATGGAACTACATCGTAAATTATCGGCGAATGAAGTGTGAAGTAAAATTAACATCGTGTGTCACTTCTTTTCTCACATAGAAAGTTGGGAAACCTATTTTAAATTAAGCCTAGATTTATATTAGTTTAAACTATTAAAAAGTAAATTGATTTTTTTTATCCTCTGGCTATCTGAATCTACAAAGAGCGTGCAGCCTGAGGTGCTTCCAGACATCGATGACTAAGAAGACCGATGCAGTATTTGTAAGTATCACAGAACCTTTTAGTGTTGCTTGTATTTCCTATCTATAAGTTTTGTTTATCCCGTCAAGATTTACGTTTTGAGACAATCGAGGCATTCTAGCTCTAGTAATAGGCGCTTGCATAGATCGACTATACAAGACGCCAACATAAATTTAAATACTATTGTTGTGGCCTAGCACATCCCTAGTCCCTGAATCGACTGATACCACGTCCCCTCCCTATCTTTATCCAATAACCAATCGCGCCTCGTCACTAAACGTCAACAATGTCATTTTGGCCGGTCGAGAACATTCTACAAGCAAATATAAAGGCCGGCTTCGATTTATTGTGCTCTCTCTTTTATCAAAACCACGGATCAAGACACATCAAAATCAATTCAAGCAGCAAGTCTAGTTACCTACAAGTTTAAACACAGTGTACACGAAAATCGGCGAGGTGCTATCCCTGGTGAGTCCTTCCTTTTCTACCTGTGTTAGGCAAAACATCAACTACCGGAGAACCAGCGGGCTCTTGCATTCCAGAACTATTCTGATGCTCAGACCCGGCCTGAAGACGGAGTGGATGGAGTAGACATCAACTAATTGCTCAGCCAAAACGTAACATTCCGTTTGTGGTCCTATTTTCGAGCCAAATTCCAGCCTCAAACAGTCTTTTAAAACACGTAAATGGTTGATGCTATTCCATCCAATCACGCATGGTGTACTCAGATGATAGCATCACTAACTAATTACTTATCTATTCAAACATTTATTTAGTATATTTATCATGCTTTCAATCGTATTTATCATACATTACATTTATAACATATTTTATTTTTCGCAAAATTGTATGTGGGTATGTACTCGCCAATATTTTTGAAAAAAAAAAATTAAATAAATAATTATTAACGTTTTTTTATCATACTGTGTTAATAATTCAAAATGTCTGAGGTTGATGCAGAAACCCAAGTTTTAGTTTTAACCTCAGAACTAAATTATTTATTTGCAGAAATACAAACTTTATATGACCTATCTAATGAGGTCACCACTGATAAAAGCAAATTACAACTATTTAGGCTTAGAGTTAAACGTATTGACACTGTCAGAAATAGTTTTATGGAACTGAATAGCCAAATTAACTCAATGAAGTTAAAATTAAAACCAAAGTCTGAAATAAACATGCAAAAAATGCATTCATTTGATGATTTATATTATTTAATATTAAGTGTTGCTGAAGATTTGTGTCTGCTGCCAGCGTCTGTAGAGACTCGAGTCCAGTCTAGTCAGCATGGAGAATCCAAACAATCTCAAGCGCGGTTACCAAAATTGGAACTGCCAAAGTTTGATAGTAAACTAGAAAACTGGCAAACCTTTTATGATACTTTCTTATCGCTAGTACACAGTAACAATTCTTTATCACCAATTGAAAAATACCATTATTTGGTTTCATGCTTATCGGGGTCAGCCTTAACAATAGCAAAGGGAGTTCCTATAACCTCGGAAAATTATACCATCGTCTTAGCTACATTAGTGGACCGGTTTCAAAACCATAGAGTTTTAGCCTCCAACTATTTAGAAAAGATATGCAATTTTCCTCCAATCAAACAAAGTAATTTTTTTGATTTATCTAAACTTTATAACACTCTTTACGAATCTGTTAACGCCCTTAAGGCAATGAAATTGGATAATTTGGGTGAGTTTATTTTATTCTATTTAGCTTCACGAGCCCTCGATGTAGACACACGGAAGCGATTTGAAACTCAAAATAGTTCAAAAATTCCTACATTTCAACAATTATTACAGTTTATTCAAGATTATCTAAAGATTTTAGAAACCAGTGATCTTAAACTATCTCAACCTCAATTAAGTCAGCGGCCGTCTGCGTCCAAACTTAATAACGTTAATAAAATTAATAACCAACGATTTAATCATTTGCAAAATAATGTACAGTCCACCACAGAGTTATCAAATAAAAATTATAAAAAATTACAGTCCACTTCAAGTCATCCAAACAATTCTGAACAGTGCATTTGTTGCGGCATGTCACATTTTTTGTATGGATGTCCGACATTTAGGAATTTTTCTCTCGAACATAAAATGAAATTTGTAGATGAAAAGCGACTCTGTACAAATTGTTTAAGAAACAATCATGTCATAGCTAACTGTAAATCAAAAGGTACATGTATGACCTGCGGTCTTCGACATCATACGTACTTACATCAAGATAGTCCGAGTGAGCCGATTGCCTCGACCTCCACCAGCACTCACGTTGGCAGCAGCCGTGCGCTTGTGCTGCTTGGAACATGCGTTGTACGCGTGCGCACACCTCACGGTTACACACAAACAGCTCGAGCACTCATCGATAGCGGTGCTCAAGATTGCTTTATAACATCTGCGTGCACCGCCAGACTAGGTTTACCATTGCGACGGTGCAATCTCAGCGTAGCCGGTCTTGGCCAAAATACTGTGCATACCGTCAAGGGTGTGACCTCGTGCAGTATACTACCGTTAACCTCGGACGACCCTACTTTTAATATTCAACCTATTGTCATGCAACAGATTACTTCTCAAATGCCGACAACTGAATTGTCACCAACAATTAGAGAATTTTATAAACATTTAATCTTAGCAGATACAGATTTCGACAAACCTGCCGAAATCGACCTGTTATTAGGAGCGGAATTGTTCCACACCATCTTCGACGGCCAACGTGTATCACCAGGACCCGAGCTTCCTGTCGCGATGCACAGTATATATGGATGGATTCTGTCTGGCAGGCTCGACCCATGCTGTCGCCCGCCATCGACTGTCTCTTCTCTAGTCGCTTCTACCTATCAACTGGACGAGGTGGTCAAGCGGTTCTGGGAAATAGAAGAACCTCCAGTGTCACCCATCGCCACGCCTGAAGAAGAACAATGTGAACAATTTTATCAACAACTAGTCACCAGAGACTCATCAGGAAGATACGTAGTACCAATTCTACTGAAACCTGAACAGAACCTGGGAAGTTCCTACGACCAAGCGGTGTCTCGCTTAGCGAACATCGAAAAACGTCTGTCTCGACAGTCTACTCTCCGGGAGGAGTATCACTCCTTTATGCGGGAGTACGAAGATCTGTGCCACATGCATCGAACGCCAGCCCGGGGTCGTTACTTCATCCCGCATCACTGCGTGATTCGCCCGGAGAGTACGACTACTCGAGTACGAGTTGTGTTCGATGCGAGCGCCCGGAGTTCAAACGGCATATCTCTAAATGATATCGTTTACAAAGGTCCAAAACTACACATCGACATAGTCGACATTATCACCAAGTTTCGTTTACATTCTGTGGTGTTCACCGCAGATATCTGTAAAATGTATCGTCAAATTCTTATACGCGCAGAAGACCGACCATGGCAGCATGTCTTGTGGCGTAACTCATCATCCGAGCCAATCATAGACTACGAACTGGACACTGTCACCTACGGCGTAAGCAGCTCCCCATACTTAGCGATGCGTACTCTTCGTCAGCTAGCAGAAGATGAAGGCGCAGAGTACCCTCGAGCTTCAGAAGTTCTTCACAAGGAGATCTTCATGGATGACATCACGACGGGAGCGCCCTCTATTGAAGCAGCCAAGCGCCTGAAGAGCGATCTCGTCACACTGCTGGGTCGTGGTCAGTTTCAACTAAGGAAATGGAGCACCAACCGCCCAGAGCTTCTAGCTGATATTCCACAAGAACACTGCCAGACTCCAATCTCATTCTCGGATGTAGACGATCAATGTAGGGTAAAAATATTAGGCATCCAATGGGATCCATTAAAAGACAACTTTATCTATACCACAACTAATTTAACGCCTACCAACACCAAACGTGGCATCCTATCGAACGTAGCTCGAATCTTCGACCCTCTAGGATGGCTCACGCCAGTTGTGTTGTTATCAAAACTAATCCTTCAGGATTTATGGCGTCTCGAGCTAGGATGGGACGACCTCGTTCCTGATCAAATCCAAACCCAATGGGATGAATTTAGAAGCGAGTTGAAAAATTTGAATTTAATTAATTTAACACGCCTCGTGGTACCGAGTGAAGCTGTAAATTTTCAATTAATAGGGTTTTGCGACGGGTCATCTAAGGCCTACGGATGCTGTGTGTATCTACGCACAGTCACACCTCGTAGCGTATCAGTCCAACTACTAATCGCTAAGTCTAAGGTTGCCCCCCTCAAGGTGTTAACCGTAAACCGCCTGGAGTTATGCGGTGCCGTTTTGCTTGCACGAGTAATCAATCACATGCAGCAACTTCTAAAAGATCGAATTGGAAACAGTGAAATCATAGCATACACCGACAGCAGTACCGTGCTAGCCTGGATAAACACTGAACCTTACAAGCTAAAAACGTTTGTGGCCCACCGGGTAGTGAAGATCAACGACAGCCTATCCTCTACCTGCTGGAGACACGTAGTCACCACGGATAACCCTGCTGATCACTGCAGTCGGGGATTAAGTTGCTCACAGCTCGCTACCTGCCAACAATGGTGGTCTGGCCCAAGTTGGCTGAGCGCTGACCAAGACTCGTGGCCCCCGAGACTCCTGGTCAGCAATCAGAAAATTCCAGTTCCGGAGCTAAAAACTACATGTTATTTGTCGCATACAACATCCCAACCAGAGTCACACCTAATCACAAGGCTAATAAATCATTATTCTAACTTCAATAAACTTCAGCGCGGCTTAGCCTGGTGGCTAAGATATATTTCAAATTTAAAAACTACCAAAACTTTACGAATAAAAACCAAACTAACTTTAGTAGAATTAAATAACGCTCTAACTGTATTAGTCCAACATGAACAAACTAAATACTTTTCGTTACAAATGCAACAGATAAAAAATGGCAAAACTTGTCTCCGCCCTCTCCAAAAACTATCTCCGTTTATAGATTCACAAAAAATCATTCGAGTAGGAGGACGAATAAAACATGCACCCTTGCCCATGAACGCCCTGCATCCAATCTTAATTCCAAAAGGTTCCAGCATAGCTAATTTGATTATTGATCATTATCACACAACCTACTTGCATTGTGGACCTCGTACCTTGCAGTCTCTTATTCAACGCAAATTTTGGATCATCGGTATAAGAAATCTCATACGTTCACGTCTGGCAAAATGTGTGACATGTTTTAAGGTAAACCCGAGTTCTTGCCAACCCCAAATGGGTGATCTACCTGCTATCCGATTAGAAGCAGGACGTTGCTTCCAAAATGTAGGTATTGATTTCGGTGGACCTTTTCTCATTAAGGAAAGTCGCAGACGGAACGCACGTACATATAAAGCTTACGTGTGTCTAATTGTCTGCCTTTCGGTAAAGGCAGTGCATTTCGAACTCGTTACAGAATTATCCACAGATGCCTTTATTGCCGCTTTTGATCGCTTTACCTCTAGGCGAGGCCAATGCAGAAGCGTAATCTCGGACTGTGGGACAAATTTTTTAGGTGCGAGACGTTATTTAAACGAACTCTATAATTTTATTTCTAATGAAACTGACTCAATTGCAAATTCATTGTCTAATCGTAAAATCATTTGGAAAACTAATCCTCCAGGTGCACCTCACTTTGGTGGTATTTTTGAAAGCGGAATTAAATCTACTAAATATCATTTAAAACGTGTTATAGGAATTCAAGTTCTAACTTATGAGGAACTTTTAACAGTCCTCACCAAGGTCGAAGCAGTCTTAAACTCGCGACCTCTTTGTGCACTCTCTTCCGATCCTAGCGAAGTAGATGTACTCACACCTGGGCATTTTTTAGTTGGATGTCCATTGGTATCGTTGCCGGAGCCTAAAGTAGCGGACGAAAGGCTTCCCCTTCGCTCTCGATGGCTATTAATTCAAAAAATGACTCAAACCTTTTGGAAGGTTTGGCAAAGAGATTACTTACATACCTTACAACAAAAGGTAAAATGGTTCACCTCCTGTCAAAACGAACCTAGGCTAGGAGACATAGTCTGTATCAAGGAACCAAACTTACCACCCCTAGAGTGGAAACTTGGGAGAATAGAGAACATCCACCCGGGCCAGGACAACAGAACCCGGGTAGTCACTGTCCGTACAGCCAGTGGATCGACTCTACTCCGACCAGTAGTCAAGGTCTGTCCGCTACCCATATACAATTAAGCTTCTCTACTATATTATCTATCACTAACATCTAATTCTAACTCTATATATCACTCTATTATAACCTAATATAATTATCTATCTATCTACTCTTCTCCTTCTGAGTGCACCCTCAAGCTGGTGTCTCTGTATCGGGTGGGGATGGTGTGTGAAACCCCATGTTGGTTTCAAAGGGGGGGAAATGTTGTGGCCTAGCACATCCCTAGTCCCTGAATCGACTGATACCACGTCCCCTCCCTATCTTTATCCAATAACCAATCGCGCCTCGTCACTAAACGTCAACAATGTCATTTTGGCCGGTCGAGAACATTCTACAAGCAAATATAAAGGCCGGCTTCGATTTATTGTGCTCTCTCTTTTATCAAAACCACGGATCAAGACACATCAAAATCAATTCAAGCAGCAAGTCTAGTTACCTACAAGTTTAAACACAGTGTACACGAAAATCGGCGAGGTGCTATCCCTGGTGAGTCCTTCCTTTTCTACCTGTGTTAGGCAAAACATCAACTACCGGAGAACCAGCGGGCTCTTGCATTCCAGAACTATTCTGATGCTCAGACCCGGCCTGAAGACGGAGTGGATGGAGTAGACATCAACTAATTGCTCAGCCAAAACGTAACAACTATAAATATGGATGAGGTACAGGCAGCTACAGCAGCAGCCTTAGCATCAGATTCTTATAACTTAGATAATATATATAAAGTCTGTAGGTTAGTTCCAGATATCGACGGCAATGTTAACGTATTGCCTAGATTCAAAGATTAGGCCTGTTGCGATAATTTTCCGTGGGCTTGAAGCGCCATAAGCACCCTTTGTCCGGTGAACCTGTAAAGGCCATTTTGGGCCAACTGAATTAGTCCATTAAAAAAAAAAGCCGCGTTACAGTCGTTTGCGACATTCTTTCACTGCGCTTTAAAACGTTTGCTAGGGATTAGGAGGGATTATTTGCATTTCGTTGATTTCGCTTATTATTTCGTGAGTTTTGCTAAGGTTAATTAGCAGGTTGTTATTATAACAATTCGAAGATTTGAATAGGTTTGGAATTTTATGATTAGTGACGGATTACTGATTATTACTTAATTATTAGATTTAAAAGAAGTTTTAATTGAATACTTTATTTAATTGTTAGTTACTAGTACTCTTAACTGCCGTGCCCCCCGCCAAGTCGAGCGCGAAGCAAACACTGCCGTACCATCCTTGCTTAAGTACTTTTCTAGTATTCTAGGTTTAGTTTATTTAGTTAGATATTACTTCATTTCGTTTAAAAATATCATTAATTTAGCTGTAAGAGGCTTATAAGGTCTATGAAGATAAAGAAAAACCTATTGAGATTGATGATACTGGCAAAGCAAAAAACTTTAAAAATGTTAAGGGAATGTCCAAAAGTCTGACATGGTCTTGTTCGGATTCATTGTGCGTATTAAATGATGGAATCTTACTAATATCAAGTATACAACCTGCTGATATGGCACCAACTTCGATCACTTTGTCTCCGATTGTGCCAATAATAACCTACGTAATCATATCATCTGATAACCCACATGACAGCTCAGGCAGCGTCCACTCTTACATGTTCCTCGCTGCAACACCAATTACAGACGTAACGCGTTCTTCAACAGAGCAAGTGAGTTCTTCAACGACCTGAGCATTGATGTTGATATGTTTAATGACAGTACCATATCTATTAGACGCGCAATAACAAATGAGCACTTCAGGTAGGGAAGACGTGTGTTCAGCTTATCCGTATAGCGTAATATTGGTTTATTTAGCATTGTAAGTTTAATTTTTTATTGTCTACATTTTTCAATTTCTTTTAGTTTTTATTTTTATGTAATTGTGTCTACCTATATGTGAAAACTTGTTATTAGCTTAATTGTGTTTAATCTTTAATTTTATATATGTATAGTAGCTGTAAGTTTTCCTAACATAAATAAATAAATAAATGACATGCCCAGTGCTAATTTTCCATAGAAGAATTGTATTGGATCTTCACGTATTTTTTTATTATACATCACCAACTGCCTCAACATGGTCAGTTTGCTTTTGGCAAAAGGAAAAGCCTTATTGAGCCGCTCCTTCCATTGAAACAGTTGAATAGATATATCAAGGACTCGACACCATCAAGCTTAGGAATGCCGTCCATATCATTTGCAAGACCTTCAATGGTGACCCAATATGTTGGCCGGAATGATGCTATTCCAGAGTTTGATCCGTGTACCACAACTGTCCCGATAGAACAGTGGATAAGAACTGTTGAAAGTGTTGCTACAATTTATGGATGAGATGAGAGGACTACTAGTTCTCTGGCTTGTTTTGCTGCTAGAAGATGATGAAGAGGAACTACGACGCCTGGAACGTTTCTTCTTACTATGGCGCCTTATAATTACTACTGACAGTTGTATTCTTACACAATAAGCAAATGTCACAATCAAGATACAGAAAATGAGTTTTTAGTTAGGATTACCCAAATAGGGTAATAAAGGTAATAAAGTGCTTAATCCAGAGAGCATGAAACCGAGCAAATTGGAAGATCATTTCGAGAAAGTTCACAAAGAGTTTGCAGGTAAAGATATAGTTTTTTTAAGAGATAAGAGAGCGTTCTGAAATCTTCGCGAATGGATTCCACAGCAAATATGCAAAAGGTAAACGAATCATGTCTTCAAGCTTCATTTCAAATTTCTATCGCATTGCTATGAACAAAAAACCGCATACTATTGGAGAGGATTTTATCAAACCTTCAAGTGCGAGTCGGACTCGCGCACCGAGGGTTCGTACCACACTACAATATTTTTGGGCATTATGTATTTGATAAAAAAATATGACTACAGACACAAAACACATTTTGTGTCCGACTCACACTGACCTATTTTGAGTATTTATTGTTTACTATATAGTATGTACTAGATTCACAACAACTTGATGGATGTATGTATTACCATTTTACTGTATAGCTCATACATAAAAAAAGTGAAAAAAAATCTTGTATTGTACTGGTACAGGTGTTCTATATACCTAAAAGTAGAACCCAAAATAAATTTGTAACTATTTATAAGCATATTTGTTACCTAATAAATATTTCATTTCATTGTATAATTTTTTTATTATTATTATTTTTTTTATTTTTATTTTTTTTATTATGGTAACAAACAGTCATAATACAATTTATATAACAAACAATATACATATAATTAGACCTGGAGTACCAAAACTGTAAAAGAGAACTATACTTATTACATTTTCAAAATACAATTAAACCATAAAAGAAAGTAAAAATTACATTTAAGTCTATTCTATCGAATACTTAACTCTAATTATCTCACGGACCCTGCTCCTATACACTGACTTAGAGCAAGCAAATATGTCCACGTCAACCAAGCAATCATTATATAGTTTTACTGCAGGTCTTAAAAAGGTGTTTTTTGCATAATTTGTTCTGCTAAAGGAGGAAATGAACAAGTCTTTAGAACGTGAGGTAAGTCGAGGCACTCTAAACGTGACATTGTCTAAAAGACAACTGGACTATTTGTTAGAGAATCAGCCATAACAATGCATATGGTTGAGCTTCTAGGAGTGGACTGTATATTTTTAATTAATAAGAATTATAATAGCTCGGTGGTTTTACTGCATCTAATTCTGTGTTGCCTACGTTTTGGGCTATCCCTGATTCACATCTAAGCTAGGAGATGGTGAACGTGCTGAAATAAGTAGACAAAGGCATACGACTTGGGGGAAAAAAGATAGGTACTCACAGATCTCGAAGCACACTATTTCCAGCTTGGCCAAGCACTGCACTTTACACAAAACTTCAATTATTATTGAATTACTGAGGTAAATGATCCCAAAGATGCAAGACCGATCGCTTTGACGAATACAATGTCCAAAACCTTCTTCTCCATAGTACAAGCAAGAATGTCCCGATTTATGATCAAGAACGAGTACTTCTCACGCCAGCACCAGAAAGGTTTTTTGCCGGGAGTTTCTGGCTGCTTAGAACACAACACCTTACTCGCTGAGTGTTTGAAGGATGCCAGGAAACAGGAGCGGCAACTAAGCGTCTGTTGGATCGACTTGGAAAACGCATTTGGGTCGGTGCGACATGAATTGCTGCAAACAGCGCTAAAATGGTATAACTTTCCAACACTAATCAGAGATATAATTGCCAATTATTACAAGAACTTGAGATTTGTCGTAACAAACAAGGACGGCTACACAGACACACTAAAATACAATGTGGGCCTGTTCCAAGGCTGCTGCCTATCACCTGTAGCTTTTAATATAATTATCAATATCCTAATCGACAAACTTAAATCTCGTGAGAAGAAGTGGGGATATAGATTCAAACAAAACAACATCTATACGGAATCCGTCTTAGCTTTTGCAGACGACTTGGCGGTGCTAACAAGAAATCCCAAGCAATGCCAGGGCTTGCTGAAAATAGTGGATGATTTCTGCTCATGGACAAAGGGAATGAGAACGAAACCATCAAAATGCTTCAGCCTATGTCTGGCTAGGCGAAACACTACATTTACGTCTTATGATCCTGGACTGAGTGTAGCAGGGCAGAGAATAGCTCCGGTAAATGAAACCATGCCCTTTAAATTTCTTGGCAGAAGGATAAATTTTCAGGGAAAAACACCATCCCTAGAAGTAGTTGTAAAACAATTCACTAACGACATGAATAGGGTTACTCAACAGCCTATAAGCAATGTCAAAAAAGCTTGGATATATGACAACTACTTAGCATCTCGCCTCACTTGGCCTTTCCTAGTATATGATTTCAACAAAAGCCTACTATCAAGTCTGGACGCGGACGTCATAAGAACATTGAAGTCTTGGCTTGGATTAGCCCAGGGTGCTGACTCCTCAACATTCTTTAGAGGACGGAGAAACTTCGGAATGGATCTGAAAAGACCATCTGAATTATACAAACATCTACGTATAAGCAAATATCAAATTCTAACCAGCTCCCAGGATAATACAATTTCATCCCTTCCAAAAGACCCTCTGGTCTCAGATATGGAACCGAGACTACTATTCTTCAAGAAATTCATGACAGGTGCCCAGACTGACAAAAGAGGCATTGACTGGAAGAAAAAAGAAAGTGACAAAGAGGTTATAAAATCCTTCCTCAGGAAAGATGAAGAGCATGAATACAGAGTGCACGCGATGACTCTAGAAGTTCAAAATGACTGGCTAACTTTGGGCGATTTTTGCATCCCTCCAGCCCTAAAGTGGCGCACACTAATGTACGATTGGTCTCCGGCGTTGCTAAAGTTCTACCTAAACGCTTTTCAAATGTCCCTCCCGGACCAGAGTAATCTGGTAAGGTGGGGAAAAGCTACGGAAAAGAACTGTACATTGTGTGGTGCTGCCATAGGAACTGCTAGACACACACTTGTAGGGTGCGTTACTCTCCTAGAAAAGGGCTATTACTCACGCCGACATGACAAAGTCCTAGGTGTTATCCGTGAAGCAGTAAGTCTTTCTATTGCAAGAGCCAGAAAGGGACTGACTACAAATAAAACTTTGACCACATTTGTAAAGGAAGGGCAAAGCACGAAAACTAAATGCAAGCCCACCTCGATCCTTGGCGCCGCATCAGACTGGAAAATTCTCATGGATACATTTGAACACCATTATAGGATCCCAGATGAACTAGCTGTATCAGCCTATAGGCCAGACATCTTAGTGTTTTCTCGGAACTTGAAAAAAGTTATCCTTATTGAACTTACCGTTCCGTGGGAATCAAATATTCCAAAAGACCACAACATGAAGTCGAATAAATATTATGATCTCACAGAAGAAATGATCAGGAACGGGTTCAAGACTCAGCTTTACGCAGTGGAAGTTGGTGCAAGAGGAGTTCCAGCAAAATCTTTGCATCACTTACTGAAAGAATTGGGCCTAAGCAGGTCTGCCGTCAATACATTTATGGAACGAGCTTCCAAGACGGCACTAACGGAATCATACAGTATTTGGTTGGGTAGGGAGAGAAGTAGAATGGTGGATGGTGAGCGTATTATCGCGAAATAGAAAAAAAAAAGGAGGAGGCCTCCTTTTCTTAAACCAGCCAATTGTCGGTCGCAAGCCCGAGACACCATTCTTCTCATCTCTTACCCACACACGATGGACCCGGCACCCGCACGGTGAATCCATGGAATGCTTAGAAATTTGTCTTCTTCCATATAGTCTTTTGGTTGGATACACGTATTTTCGCCATGCAAGCTCGGGCATGCGAAACGTCAGTTTATCACAGCTAGACACGACTAGCTCGCATCGCGGTCGCGCGGATACAACAGTGACGTTAGTAGATGTCACTTTTGGTGTAGGGAAAGAATAAGCAACTTGAGGAATCTGGATAGGATACCAAGCCGTAACAGCATATTTCAACCGGCTACCTATTATGGTTCAAAAGATACATTCAGCCCTAAATAGGTTGGACGGACAGATGTTGTAGGCTTAGAAATAGGGCTTTTGGACCCTTTGGGTATATAATGAAATTTGTACAAAAACTACAACTTCAATATTTTTTTTATTTCCTAATTTATACTTTAATATTAAAATTATGTATTATTTCCTAACTTATCACAAATTTCACTTAACCTATCTTCAATGTTTGCCAGTCTTCTCTCCAGTGTAGCTGACAAAGCCTTAAGCGCTCTTGCATGCATCTCCCCAATGGCTATCCTCCTCTCTTCTAAACTGTGAGCCCATTGAGGGACATCACGATTGAGGCGCATGACTGAAAAAAAATGTTATTATAAATAAGTAAATACTTGACAACTGAACTCTCAAGAGGCAAGTTTTTCTGACTTAGACCATAATCATAGTTCAACCAATTAACATAAAATGTGTACTTATAACATCAGTGTAAGTACAATGATGAATGTAATCTAGATATAATTATCAACACTAATATTGTAAAGAAGAAAGATTTGTGTGTTTGTAAGTAATATACTCCAAAACTACTGGACTGCTAAAAATTCTTTCACCATTAGAATGCTTCATTATCCCTGAGTAATATAGGCTTATTTTATTTGTGAACAAGGCTCTGTGTGGAGTTTGACTATGGCTAGGGGGCAAAGTCCGAGAGGGTGGAGCCGCTAGCAGCAGCATATAATGAACATCCTTCATGAATCAGTTTACCTATATTAGTCAAAATTGTATCAAAATCCCTATGGTATTTTCTGAGAGTAGCCTGTTCAGACAGACATGATAATGGGTGACTTAAATTTACAATAATGTTTAGAAGATCTATTGTTACTTGCTTCACCCTGTGAAAAACGATTATAAAAATTTACTTACGGCGTTGTCGCCTATGACGTCGTGGTGAAGACTGGGTCGGCTGTGCAGGTGGAGACTGTCGTTGCTGTGGAGGTGGAGACTGTCGTTGCTGTGGAGATGGAATCTGTAGCTGATGTGGAGGCGAAGACTGAGGAGGTGGTAATGATGTTGGTATTGGCGACGGCCTATCAGTCTGGGATGTCTGTGGGACCGGTGAAGGTTGTGGAAGCTGTTGATGAGAACTTGATATTTCTAATTGGTAATCTTCATCTTCCAACCATTGTACTTCCATTTGGGAACTTGAAGGAGAGGCCTGGGAAGTGGAGTCAGTGGTTTGAGATGTACTAGGCTGAGAGGGAGGTATTGATCTTGTTTCAGAGGGAATCGGCAAAGAAACAAATATATTCATTTTCATTTTTAAATATAAACACAAGATATATTTATTTGTATTAAATATCAGTAAGTCCTTTCAGTTTGCTGACATAGCCATTTAGTCATATTAACAATATTTTATATCTTACATAGACTATATTTTAGTCACAGTTTCAATCGCATGGTTAAACTACTCACTTTATTGGGATAAAATAATAAAAAGTATGTTGTCTCCTTCTAGAGCATATTATTGGTGCGATTATCTGCACCCTTTGCCTTGGTCTTCGCTTTCCACTCTACTCAGTACTGTAAAATTTTCGTGTTGATAAAAACAAAGGTTGCTTTAGGAAAACAAAGGTTCTTAACAAATTTTAACAGCTAATTAACTTACCCTACGCCACTTTTCGGCAGTTTTAGTGACTCCATCTGCTACAGAATTTAGTTTGTTGGCTACAGTCTCCCAGGCTCGCTGGGTTAATTGGCTTGCCTGAGGCCCACGAGTACATCGACCCAAGGCGATGTCTTTGTTGGCCTCTGCAAAATCCAACAACACCTCAAGCTGCCTTTGAGAGATGCGCCTGCTAGCTGGCATTCTAAAATTGAATAAAATCGTAAAATACCTGTAAATGATAATATGTAGTAAAACTTCAATTTAACAAAAGTTTTACTCACCTTGCTAATTGTATGTATTTGGTATACAAGACGGGACGAGCAACGAGCAAGACTATACTCGGAACTATCATTGATAACAATTTTAAAGAAAAACACTTCACACAAAACATTATTTCTAAAATTCCCAGTGTTTATTTCATATCTAAGAGGTTCAAGTGGATGTTTTTATGTATTTCGAAATATCTACCTATAAATACTTCCTCTTCGCATTTTTGACAACTCAAGTGGCGATCGTATTCGCCGCAAAAATTAAGAATATACTAGGTGTCGTTCAATTATTTCGTGTAACCAAGGATATCAAATAAGTCGGGTAATAGATAGAGTTGTAACAATTTCATGTCGATAATCTGTGTTCGTCACCGAAGGATCACGTGACATAAAAGCGATACTGAATACCAAAACAACAGAATGTTCGGTTGATCACTGAGCTCGGTGATCATCACTTTATTGTTGTCCACTTTCATCTGTCAAAATTAGCGAATAAACCTGCTGAACAGAGTGTGTTAGACATTGGGTTATATTGGTGTACCCTTTTCTTGGCAATGTGCATTTAAATGCACACTAGGATTTAACAAATTCTAGTATAATATGTTTAAGGAATTTAATTTTTATTTTATAATTTTATTATTTTATACATATTTATAAAATGAATAAAGCCATTTTTTATATTGCATCACTTAATATGTCAGTAATAGCCAAAATGGCGGAGAAGAAGCACGCGCCGTTTATGTCGAAGGTAAGATTTATTAAAATTTGTTTTACTTATTGTGCGTAATATGAAAAATACTCTTTTAATAATAACTATGACAATATAATCTACAGATTTGCAATATTTTATTTTATATAAATTCGTATTTATCATCTTAAATATTACAATATGTATGAATGT
This sequence comes from Tinea semifulvella, assembly GCA_910589645.1. NCBI lineage: Eukaryota > Metazoa > Arthropoda > Insecta > Lepidoptera > Tineidae > Tinea > Tinea semifulvella. Next base: position 9,723,119 of record OU342592.1, on the reverse strand, counting down.
ATCTACAAATGCACACTGCCCATTTAGCAAAAAACTAGTTCAATATTAGTATGTATCTATAAATACACAATGCCAATTATGTAGAAATCTAGTTCAATATTAGTATGTATCTTACTCGCTAAAACGTTTACAGTACTTCATTCCACACAAGGCAAAACTTACGTTAGTCAGTTCGCTGCTTCTTCCCATCATAGACTATGCAGATATCTGCTATCCTGACGTCACTGAAGAGCTACTGAACAAACTCGATCGTCTGCTCAACTTATGCATCCGCTACGTTTTCGGCTTGCGTAAGTATGATCATGTCTCTCATTTTCGCACTCAGTTAAAATGGCTCAGTATTCGCTTTCGCAGATCTGTTCATGTCCTGGTTTCCCTGTATGGTATCCTAAACAATCCTAAAACTCCTCTATATCTAAAATCACGCTTCGAGTACTTGTGCGACACACACAGCCTTACCCTTCGTTCTACTTTTAATAACCAACTTAAAATCCCTTCCCACTCTAGCAGATATTCAGATTCCTTCACTGTGTCGGCGGCCCGCCAGTGGAACACGTTGCCGCTGGCTATCAGACAAGCACCATCTGCCAATGTTTTTAAAAGTCAAGTAACGACGTTATTTTTAAATAAACAGGAAATAACCTAATCAAGATGATAATATAGATATTTTGGCATAATTATATTTTGTGTATGTAGTATATAATATTTAAAGTGTGTAGTATATGTAGTTCGTTTTATATGTAGTATATGTATGTACCAAATTAAGTAAGTATTGTGTATTATATTTATTTGCACCCTGCCCATGATTTCTCACTTTCCCAAAGGTCAGTTGTTAGAAAATGCCTAACCGGCATTAAACTCGCCTATGTACACTAATTTTAAGTTTTGTGCAATAAAGTATTTAAATAAATAAATAAATAAATATCTATGAATGCACACTGCCCATTTTATACTACAGCTGTCATGAGACTTAGGGAAAATTAAATTGTGTAATTTTTGAAATTCGACAATAACTGACTAGTGTTTATTGGTTCCAAAACCTGGTGCTCAGTCTGATATGGAGGATAACAGTAGTCCTGATGATGAACTAAAATCCTACGTACCTTGTGCTCTATCACACACAAGCTCATCGTGCCCTTCTTTACCATCTTCCTTCAAAAATCTACATTTGTTATCAGATAGTGACAGCGAGCATTCTAATGACATTAATACCAATCAATTATCTGTGATACATGGTAATGTAGATTCTCCAGCCCCATCATCCTGTAAGCATTTTCAATCTGACATTTCGAACAAGACACCTCAAACACTTTCCCCCAATTTACTTTCTGTTCCGTCTCGATTGATAGCATTAAAAAATGAGTCTTCTCCTGTAACACGAGCAGTAAGATCCAAACAAGTTAGGGTTACTGCAACTAAGAAGACTGTTATTAAGCCTAAAAAACTGCAAACAAAGTGGAGTGTCAAAAAATTTACTGGAACAGCTATTATAGAAGACATAGAATTCCAATCTCAACATGTCGAAAAATCAGCACTGCAGTATTTCAAGTTATTTTTTTCGGATGATATAATAGATGACATTGTTTTACAAACTAATCTGTATTCCACACAATTAAAAGGCACATCTATAAACATTTCAATCGATGATATTAAGGACTTTATGGCCATCAATGTATTTTTATTTATTTATTTAAAACTTTATTGCACATAAATTACAAAGGCGTGACATAATGTCGCTTGACATTCTCTGCCTGTCAGACCTTCGGGACAACGAGAACATTTATGTGAGGTAGGTGCAATATATCAATTAAAATTAAATATATTAAAAATATACGTCTATAGAATATTATTTATTGCTTATAATAAATATTTATTAATAAAATTACATACGAATTCATACACACATACATATATAAACTACATAAATAAGTTATACTATTTATATACTACATAAACATAAATTAGGTACTACGTACTTAATGATAACCGATGATGTAGGATAATAATAAGCAACAATCAATGAAAATTTTATGAAAATTATGAACCCAAAAAGTGTCTGTAAACTAATCTTTTAAATATAGCTCTGTTTGGAGCATCTTTAACCTCCGTCGGTAGGTCATTCCAAAGCCTTGCAGCCACAACTGCAAACGACTTGGACATAAAAGGTGAGAGGGGATAGCAAAAGTAGTATTAAAGGAAGAGCGAAGAATTCTGTCATGATGCGAACCAAGCAAAGTGAAGCTGTCTTTAAGGTATTTGGGGGTCACAGGCTCGTATAATATGGAGTATAATAAGCAGAGCACTCTGCTATTTCTTCTACTGCGAATATTTAACCACTTCAGCTTTTCGCGAAATGGGGAAACGTGATCGTATTTGCGAAGACAAAAAATGAATCTAATGCATGCATTGTGTAGTCGTTCCATCTTGTTGAGTAATTCTTGTGAGAGATCCACACAACACATGTCACCATAATCAAGTAAGGGAAGCAGCAGTGTTTGTACAAGCGTAATTTTAGCTTTCAACGGCAGAAAATTCTTTAATTTATTGAGAGAGTGCAGTGAAGAAAAAATCCTACGACTGGTATTGGTGATTTGCGCTACTCAACTAAGCCGAGAATCAAGGTATACACCAAGATTCTTAACCTCGTCAGAGAAAGCAATTGGAACGTTGTCAAACCGTACAGAATCAATTTTGCTCATGTCAATTTTGGCAATTTGTCGGGGACTCCCGATGATAATAGATTGACATTTGCTTGGATTGACAACGACACCAAACCGTGTTGACCAAGACAAAATACTACCAAGATCTGAATTGAGCCAAGCTATAGCACTATTAAGTGTGTCGATGTCTGTCTGCACATAAAGTTGCAAGTCATCAGCGTAAAGGTGGTAGTGACAGTGAAGAGATGAAGTGATACCATTAATAAATAATGAAAAGAGTAATGGAGAAAGAATTCCACCCTGTGGAATGTACTCATGGGTATAGTAAAACTCCCAGCTTACACTGATTACTGGTCACAAGCATTACGATATGAAAAAGTAGCCAGTATAATGACATTCATTACGACGATGGAGACAGGTATTTTAAAATAAGATCACTGTTAGAAAAGGTCCGCCAAAACTGCCTAAAAGTAGACGAAGAAAATCATTTTAGTATAGATGAAATGATGGTTCCCTACAAGGGTACTAGGGCTGGAAGTCGAAAACAATATATTAAAAACAAACCGAGGAAATGGGGGGGGGGGTACAAAATATTTGTTCGTGCCGGTGTCTCGGGTCTTGTGTATGATTTTCTTGTGTATGGAGGAGAGGACACATTTAGATATATTAATTTTACAAACGAAGAAAATAATATGGGATTAGGGGCTAAAGTTGTTTTGGGTTTGGCCAAATCCATTCGGCGCCCAGCTTGTAGTGTTTTATATTTCGATAATTTTTTTACGTCCCTTGAACTATTGCAATATTTAAGGAATGGATATGGTATTTTTTCATTGGGGACCATTAGGCAAAATAGATTACGTGGAGCTGAAAAAAAACTTCCAACTGATAAGAATTTAAAGAAAAAGGGCAGAGGATCATTTTCTCAAGTATTGTGAAATGGGTAGACAATAAATGTGTTACTACTGCAAGCACATACGTCGATGCATATCCGGTACAGAGCATCCTAAGATATGAAAAAGAAAAAAGGCGAAAAGGTTTAGTACAATGCCCTAACATTATAACTCACTACAACAGGAATATGGGTGGTGTCGACTTAGTGGACATGTTGGTTGCACTTTACCGTACTGAACTAAGAGGTCACCGTTGGTATCTACCATTGTTTTCTCAGCTATTAGATATCAGCATAAATAACGCATGGCTGTTATACCGTCGTGAAAACAGTGGCAATCTGAAATTGTTACCACTGAAAACCTTTAGATACTTGATTTTTAACGGCCTTACCAAGCATGAAAGAATTTCCACTACAAATTCTTCGAATATACGGACAAAATTAATAAAAAAACCAGTATCTGAGCGGCCAAGTGAAAATATTCGATTTGACCAAGTTGGTCATATACCAACATTTACACAAAAGGGTCGCTGCAAACACTGCGCCAATGGCCAAACCAAATTTTATTGTATCAAATGTAATGTTAGATTGTGCTTGGTTGAAGGCCGAAATTGTTATTTTGATTACCACACCAAAAAGTAAATAAATGATCACTATTGATATTAATAAACATTGATCTCAACTGTTCCAAAAACAAAAGAATTTAATTTATATAAATAAATAAATAAATAAATAAAAATCTTTATTGACACATTTTTTTTTCTTCTACCTAATATATAAATGTGCTCTGTCTCCTGGACTAGTCTGATGAAACAGACTGTGTTCCAGAAGACAAGTGCTCTTCGTTAAAGTTACATAATATATGACAATAAAAGACGAAAATAATAAAAGCAAAAAACAACACATAAGCAAAACATAAATATAAAAATAAAAAAAAATGAAAGGCTATAAGGGGCAGAAATAATATTTAAAAATCAAATAATAAACAAAGCTATAATATGACCAATATTTAGTTGGATATTTAGATAATATTTTATTCATTTAATTTCTTTTAGAAGACATTCGGTTTCGTCATAATTAAGAGACATAAGCCATTTGTTTAATACTTTCTTGCACAATGATTTGGTTAGTGGGTATATATTTAATTTACTATTAACTTTATTATATATTCGAGAGCCAAAGTTATAGTAAAATCTACTTGCAAATATGGATTTGAATGGAATCACTCTGCACACTCTGTTTCGTCTGCGTGAGGAGCTATCGTAATCAGGTGTAAACTGTACCTCTGAATGTTTACGTAGAATAATCTGCTGGATGAAAAGTTGTCTTACAGTCAGAACCTGGCATTCGCAAAACAAATCAACAGTGGGGTATCTAAATGGCTTTCTGGTCATGACCTTTAGTACCGCTCTCTGCGCACGTTCAAGCTGGAGAAACGCAGTTTTATGAGCTCCACCCCAGGCAGTTATCCCGTAGGACAGAATTGACTGCGCAAGTGACTGATACACCAGTTTTAATATTTTGTAATTTGCAACACAATTTAGTTTTTTGAATACAAATATTAATTTGCGCACTCGACCCTTTAAGGTGTCAATTTGTTTGTGCCAACAAAGAGTTTCATCTATATGTAACCCAAGATATTTAATAGACTTTGTGCGCCTAATTGGACTACATGAGCAATCAGCACCAAGTATATCTCGACAGGTATGAGCAACAATAGTGAAGTCGAGAGGTTGGGATTTCTGTGTCATGGCAAAAGTAAGAAAACTGGTTTTGTCAACATTTAGGGTCAAAAGATTAGTATCCAACCAATTCACGACAACACTTAGTGCATGCTCTGCATTTCGACGGGCGGCCCCCCAGCTGTCACCATGAATAATAAGAGCCGTATCATCGGCATAAGCAATAACTTTACAATGAGGCAGGGAGAGTCGACACATATCGTTGATGTATAAAAGAAAGAGCGTTGGGCCAAGGACGCTACCTTGCGGGACCCCGTGGGTTAACGTTTCCACGTCACTGATGTAGCTGTCAATTTTTACAATTTGTGTCCGATTACTGAGATAGTCTTTGAATATGTCCAGCACCATACCTCTTATACCCATACTCTCCATCCTGTCCACAAGAATGGGGATCGAAACACAGTCAAAAGCCTTCGAGAGGTCCAAAAATATTGAAAGTGATTTAAATTTATCGTCAAGACTCCGGACTATAGATTCAGTAAGTTCCACAACAGCGTCTTCGGTGGACTTGGCTTTTCTAAAGCCATATTGATTATTAGCAATTATTTTATTTTGTTCCAGAAAATTGACTAGTCTCTTGTTTAGCACCTTCTCGAAGACCTTGGACAGCGTCGAAAGTACTGAGATAGGTCTGTAGTTATTTACGATACTCCGGTCACCAGCCTTGTAGACAGGATAAACAATAGCTTTCTTGAAAACATCCGGGAAAACACCCGACGAAAGGCACAAATTAAATAAGTGAGTAATGGGAGGAACTAAAAAGCTGCAACATGATTTTAGGATTTTGGAAGATATTTCGTCCCAACCTGTCGCACAGTCATCTCGCAGTCCTATAATAATTGCTTCAATTTCAGCTTCATCAATACTTAGAACAGCCATTGAATTTAGACTACAACTAGAAAAATTTGGTTTAAATAACTTAGGATTATTATAATGAATTTTATTTTCCAGTATTTTAGCAATGTTAGCAAAATAGTTATTTACGCTATTTACAGCTTCGATCGGTTTATCAAATGTTTTTAGGAGTTCCGTAGGGGGTTTAGATGCAGGTTGGAGATTTGCAATTTTCTTTATAGCATTCCAAGTGTGCTTGGTATTATTTTGGGATTTTTGTAATTCAGCACGTTCATAATTGTGTTTTAATTTATTTAATAGTTTATTAAAACTCTAGAACAAGTAAATGAAATTATATATCTGGGCAGTGTTTTCACTGCGGATGGGAAGTACGATAGGGACGTTGAAAGAAGAGTGAACGCGGGAAATAGTGTTAACGGTGCCCTGGGGTCACTGATCGGCAGTCGAAATGTCAGTGACAAAGCTCGGCTCGCCATACACAATGCCATGTTGGTACCAACACTGATGTATGGAAGCGAAACGTGGATATGTCAGAATACGCATGAGAGTAGGGTTAATGCAGTAGAAATGCGGTCGTTGCGGCGGATATGTGGCGTCACTTTGGCGGACCGCATACGTAACGTCGAAATACGGAAAAGGGTTGGTATGAAGGAAAGCATAGGGACAAAAATAAGGAAAAGCATGCTACGATGGTTCGGGCATGTTGAAAGGATGAGCGAAGAAAGATTGACGAACCAGGTATATAATGCGAAAGTTGTGGGTAAAAGAGGCCCTGGCAGACCAAGACACACGTATCACGATCAAATAAATAAAACACTAGCTGAAGGAGAATTAAAAAGCCTTCGTAACAAAAGGGCATGTATGAAGAGGTTGATGAATGTCGATGAAGCGAAAGAGGTATGTCGTGATCGTGTCAAGTGGCGCTCAATTGTCTCTGCCTACCCCGTAAGGGATCTGGCGTGAAGATATGTATGTATGTATGTAATAGTTTATTACAATAGTTTCGGTATCGTTTGTAAGTCAACATAAGTATGGCATTATCTGGGGACTTTTTACTTGTTACATGCAACTTATCACGATGACGGATACACCTTAGCAAACCCGGTGTGATCCAGGGTTTTATAGTCCTTTGTTTACGGGGTATTTTAACTACACGTGTATTAGCTTTAACCACATCAGATATTGCTGTAACTAAAGCTAAGGCTGCTTTATTTGCATCCGTACAGGAGAAGATCTCGAATAGATCAATATTTTGAATGTCAGAAAAAATTGATAAATAGTCTATGCGCTTGGCAGTAGCATTGATTTTCTTATTACGCTGTGTATAACTAATATTTACCAGTACTGGGGCATGGTCAGTGATATCAGTATCCAGAACTATAGTAGTGGATTCAACTTCAGTTTTTAGTAAAACATGGTCCAGACAGCTACGGTCACGTGTAGGATACAGGTGAGCAGGCAGCATAGCATGGCTTGCTACCAGATTGAGATAGTCGTTGGAGCGGGTGTCAGTATTATTGTATGATATATTAATGTTAATATCACCAATTAGAGCAACAGATTTGAAATGTGACAAGGAGCTTAGCACAGTATTTAGACTATGAAGGAAGGTATCGATATTAGTATGCGAAGGCGAGCGATAAATGGCTACTATAGCAAGTTCATTTCCTAATTTACAGATCAAGGAATTTGCTTCCCTTATAGATACGTTTTCCAATCTACAATCCAACCCTTCCCGATAATATATAACAACTCCATCGTTCTGATTAGTGAAGTCAGAACGGTGAGACATGTATCCATCCAAATAAGGGTCAGTCACCACTTTACTGAGCCAGCATTCTGATAAAATAATAACATCACACACCACGTCAATCCTGGATAATAGAACCGAAAGTTCGGAAATATTTTTATTAATGCTACGGATATTCATGTGTAAAATATTTAATTTTCTTTTAGGGGATATAAATTGTAAGATATTTTCAGGAGAACAAAAATAGCTTTTGGAGACGTCGAGAGATTCGATATCAGAACAAATGTTGATTAAACTGTTCATTAAAAATAATTAAAGTTTAAAAGATGATATGGATCGATTTGTTGTAATAATAAAAAACAAAAAACAAGCATAAGTACCTTTTCTTTATATACATATATATATACATACACACATACACACACATACATACACACCATACACACACATATATCGGGAGGGAAACAAAGATAAATATATATATTTATATATACATTCATCCCCGCCCCCCTCCCGGGTGCATGTTGACAACATGTTAGTACTACAACGTGTGTTTACAATAATATATGACCCATATAGTAGCATACGAGTTTGTACATAGTATATTGACACTCGTATAGTAAGACTTGTAATAATTAATTTGTAATGTACTAGAACACAAGTTAGGAAGGTTCCTCTGTCACAAGAAATTATAAGAGTTATGTGATTATTGAGTATAAGAGAATCTAAGTAACGTTTAAAATGGTAAGAGTTATCTTGGGCACTGGCTCTGACAATATAGACATAGATTGGGTTGCCAATTATTCCCAAAATCAATGGTAAAAAAACATGTTTCTTAACAGTGTTTAAATAGAATAGACAATATGCCAAGAGGTACGGTAAAAGTGTAATTATCATTGTAAGGTATTTTAATTTATATAACATTTTGTTACTAGACAATTGAGTGTAAACATATTTGTGATCCAATTGTGAGTATATATGGGAGTTATAAATTAGTATCAATATTAAGGCATTGTGGTTCTTAAAAGAGTGTAACAGTATCAAGAAACAATTTGGCAACTTATTGTTTCTATAGAATATATAACATACAAAGGAAGATTATTTTTTATTTTATAACAGAATATTGTTATTACTTTAATATTTGATATTTTATATTTTGTTTACTTTATTCTATTTATAATTGGCAGTGTGCATTATAAGATACGGACATACTAAAATGTAGATTACTGCAATCTTGGCAGTGTATCTTAAAAGATACATTTAAAAAATATACTTTATCCAACTTATATATTTTTTTATTTATTTTTGCCCCTTTATTTAATCCGTAAGACAACAAAAAAAAAATCCTGCCAAGTAAAGTGTTAAAAACATTGATATAACCTAACTGTCATTGCCATTAGTTGTTTATAAAGCTAATACTTTCGTTTATTCATATATTTAAATAAGAATAATTCGATTACTAATTTACACAATTATAAAATTAACAAATTCCGAATTATTTTATGTATCGGTTATTTATTTAAATTAGTTTGTTTTTTTTTTGCTGGCAACACAATCCACGTCCTCTGTAACCTAACCGGCAATCCCTATTGGCTAATAAACAAAGATCTGACTGGCGATTGGCTAGTAAACTACCAATAGGCTTGAGATATGGTGAACGGTTATGACGTGGCCTGAAACCTGTCATGGACAAATACGGGGCAAATCACTGGCTATAAATAGTCTGTCATTTCTTATAGGGTTTTAGTCCGTAGGCGCCCTTGGGCTTCACGGATGAGTCGGGCATGCGACCCCCACCCGCGTTGGCCCTTCAGGCAGGGGGCGTATCATTGATGATTTATCGGTTCACCGTCTATAAAAAAAAAAGATAGCTCGATCACTTTTGGCGGCGCTTCGAAACAAGTAACATCGCTCGTGTGTGTTTATTTATTTATTTATTCGAAGAGAAAGGACAGAGACAGGCAACATAAGAACATAAAAGATAGCAACAGAGTAGAAGCAATTAAAATTATACCCGCCACCAGAATATTTCTCACTGTGAACAATAGTGCACTCTTTGTGCGATACAAAATTCGGAAAATATCACCTTGGCCAGGTATAAAGAAAACAACTGCATTGTGTTTGAATGCATTAAAACTGTTAGGCGAACTCCGAAGCAAACTGCCCACACTTTGCGATCTAAACCGTAAGTAGCAGCTTCTTGATTTTGGCTTTGAAGGCGGCGCGGGAGTTACTAAATATATCCACGTCCGATACACGCCTGTTGTACGTGTCGCACATCCGACGTACAGGTGCGCGCATGCCAGATATTGTACGTACGCGGCAGACATGGAAGAGGTCGAGCGAGTCTGTCTCGAGGGGGCATTATAATAAATACCTTCTGTCAGGTTTGGACAACTGAGTAGGCCTCGACAAATATTATACAATAGTGTCATGTCAGTTGTCATGTAAGTCTACGGTCTGAGAGTGTCGTCAGTCTGTAATGTGTACATAGTTTGTCGTAGGACAGATATCCGGTTCCGTATCTGCGATTAAGTCCTCTTAAGAATTTCTTTTGCACCATCTCAATTTTTTCTTTGTACACATTGAAGTATGGGCTCCACACAGAGGATGCATACTCCAGCTGAGACCTGACGAGTGCACAATAGAGGATCCTACATGTGGATGTTTTTTTAAAAGCTTTTGACGTGCGAAATACAAAACCGGACATCTGATAAGCCTTCGTACAAATATGCTCCACGTGTGAGTCAAACAATACCTTGCTGTCAAAGTAAACGCCCAGATCACGAACCACACTTACCAGTTTTAGATTGTTACCATCACCTATATGATATGTGTGCGAAATTATGTTTTATTTTTTAGTAAATGTGATTTGCTGGCATTTGTCATAAGCTAGGTAGGTTTTGTTGGTCAGGCAATAGTCATTGAGTCGGTCCAGGTCTTGTTGCACCCTCTCACAGTCTAGTTGAGATTCTATTGTACTGTATACTTTTAAGTCGTCTGCAAACATTAGAAACTTGCAATAGTGGAAGCAATTGGTAATATCATTAATAAAAAGCACATATTGTAAGGGCCCTAATGTGGATCCTTGGACCACGCCTGATGTTACAACTGTGGGTTCCGACATATATCCATTAATTATAACAAATTGACGCCTGTTGGTAAGGTAGGATATGAACCATCTTAATAGGTTACCCTTTATGCCATTGAAGGCTAGCTTTTGCAATAGTAACAGATGGTCGACCTTGTCAAAAGCTTTCCGGAAGTCGGTATAGATGACGTCAATTTGCTGGTTTTTATCAACGCTTTGGAAGATAAAGTTGGAAAACTCCGTAAGATTTGTCACTGTCGATTTATCCCGTACAAACCCATGTTGGTGGGTAGTAATATTATTGACGACCACTGGGTAGATGTGACCGTGCACCAATTTTTCCAGTAGTTTGGGTATCGCAGACTGGATAGAAATCGGACGGTAGTTCTCCACCCTTTTCTTGCTACCCGATTTGTATATAGGACAGATATGTCCAATTTTCCACACTTCAGGAAATATTCCCTCGCGAAGACATGTGTTAAATATTAAACAAAGGGGAGGGGCGATGAACCGATTAGTTTGTTTTAAAAAAAGTGGTGATATTTTGTCAGGTCCTGGTCCCTTTGTCGTGTCGATATTGTTGAGAGCTTTATATATGTCGTCAATGTGGATATGGATGTCACAGATAAGATTTGCACTCGTTATTGGTTGAATTGAATTTAAATAATCATAGTCGATAGAAGAGCGTGGCTCGAATACAGATGCAAAATTCTCGGAAAACAATTGACTTATGGCCGACGGGCTATCTGCTATGCGATCACCCAGTGTCATAATTCTAGGGTATCCCGGAGGGGTAGATTTTAATGAGGACACGTATTGCCAGTAGAATTTTGTGTTGGTAGTCAGAGAGTTTTCGGCATTACTTACATAAGATCTATGACACTGTGTAATCTGTCTCTTAGCTCGAGCCCTTAGCAGAGAAAATTCCGAGTAGTCCGCCAAGCCGCCGTATATCCGCCATTTGCGCCACACTCGTTCCTTCCTTTTTAATGTTTTTATCAGGGCCTGAGAAAACCAAACGGGATATTTGCGCGAACATTTCTTTTTTAGAGGTACATGAGAGTCCGTTATTTCATATAGTATATTATAAAATCGGTCCACAGCTTCATTAGCGTTAAGAAGAAGTTTAGGTTAATTTTACTTGTGTTGTTATTGCAGCGAGCACCACCTAATTATGTAATTTTACCTATCGGTGGCAACTTGTCAATAGCCATACCCTACCCATATGTACTCTATATATATTTTATGTATCTAGCTGTAAGTTGTCCTTAAACAATAAATAAAAAAAAAAAAAAAAAAAAAGATGGCTCAGATCTGACAGCCAGTCGGTAGCGTTTAACTTTTTGCATATACTGTCGTAATCGCCTTTAGGGAAATTATACTTTGGAACATGTTTTTTAGGTAGGTTATCATTAAATATGCATGAAATACTAAATTCCAAAGGCGGATGGTGTTTGTCTATCTTTGTCAGGGGGAGTGCGGGAGGGTGCACCGTAATGTCGTAGTTACAAAGTAGTAGGTCAAGATGTCGTCCGTTGTCATTACATATGTTGTACCATTGTTTTAGGTCAATAAATTGCATAGTGTTGATTAATGCCCTACTGGTCTCGTCCGGTGTTGTGCAGCTTCGTACAAACAGCTAAGTACAGGGTGTCTCAAAAGAAAGGTGACATTTGTTTTGGTTATTTGCGTGAACGCAACTATTCTGAGGGCCGCGGGGGGTATGTCATTCCGTAGCCTAGCTTCTGGGAATTTAGTCGCTATGGAGCGTTTCTCGGGAGCGGACCGTGTTTTACAAAAACGGTAATTCAGCGACTGTAGCGCGTAGAAAATTCTGCAATATTTGTTATTTAAATGAGCCCTAAACTCATTGATAAATGGGTCAAGAAGTTTGAAAAGATCGGTTCAACGCTGGAAAAACAAAATCCGGACGTATAAGGTCTTCGACTAACGTCTTCGTTTCTCAGTCTGTTCGTGACAACCGAGACCTTTCGATTCGGAAGCGTGCTAAAGCTTTAAACGTGCATAGATCATCGTTGTTCCGCATTTTACACAAAGATTTAAAGCTTCGCCCCTACAAAATTCAGTTGCTGCAAGAATTTAAGCCTAAGGATGCTGGGCAGTGGCTTGACTTCGTAAACCAGATGATTGAGCGATTTTCAACGTTTACCAACATATTGTTTTAGGATGAAGCTCATTTCCATGTCAATGGACATGTAAATAAACAAAATTGCAGCTACTGGAGTGCAACCAATCCAAAACGCAAACAAACCCCTACATTCGCCTAAAGTGACCGTATGGGCTGCGATGTCGGCGCGAGGGATTATCGGCCCTTACTTTTTTGAAGATGAAATGGGACGCACAGTTACAGTGAACTCGGACCGCTATGTGGAGATGTTACAAGACTAGAAAATTCAGCTTATTCTTACTCAGTGAAACAACCGATCGTCTTATGCAGCAAACATCATTTAACTAAGATTATATTTGAACACGAAGACAAACTACTCATGCATAGACCCCAGCTCTTATTGCACCATTCGACAGACCTATTGGCCGCTAGCTAACAAGAGTCTGGCGCGGCAGGTAGTACATGCATGCATTCGCTGTCATAAATTTAGGGCCAAACCTCTATCCATAGTTATGGACAATTTACCAACAGACCGTACTAAACTAGAATTTCCATTTTTAAACACTTGGATCGACTATGCTGGGCCAGTGTTGGTACTCAATCGTAAGGACAGAGGCAGTACTTTACTTAAGTCTTACATATCGCACCTTTAAAGACAAACCGTTACTAAACGAAAATAGGGTAGATGGCGTTATTTTTTTCCGTTACGAAACAATATTTGGTTGGGTTGCTAAATACAATATTGTGTCTATACCAGTTGGAACGTCTTTGTCGAAGAGTAACGATTAAAGTTTAAAACAAAAGTGTGATTATGTGGAAGTAGTGTATTATTGGGCATTCTGCCCCACCTTTCGTTCACATCGCTGTCGCGATGCTCACTTCAGGTGTGTTGAATGCCCAATAATACGGATGCGACAATATTAACATTAATGTCATTGTATGAATCCAAACTGATTGTTCTGTGAAACACGTAACAAGTAAAAAAATATATATTCATACTTGGTTATGATAATATTATAATCATCACACAATCATTATTATTCATTAAATAGAAAATAAAGGTAAACTTACCTACGTCCACAATTACAAATTGAGAATAATCGTCAATGTGTGTTTCCTCATAAATTTCTATAAAGCTATAGTGAAACTAAAATAACATTAAATATTAATTATTCACAAAACCTAATTTAAATATAAATCGTATCTGTGCGGCAGGGTGGCAAGAACGCTGACCACATTCACAAAACCTAATTTAAATATACTAAATCGTATCCGCGCGGCATGGTGGCAAGAACGCTGACCACATTTCCTCGCTGAATCGCTACGCTGATTCTCTGTGAATTAGAGACAGCTACTCAAATACACCTAATATAAAAGGTTTATTACTTATCTGTGCAATACTTTTTAAGGAAATCAAATTAATTAACTAAGTGTTTCAATTTATCTAGTTAATGTACAAAAAGGGTGAAAGAAATAATAAATGCAGGAACTATATACTTGATTATTTAATACACTCCTGAAAAGGCTATTTACAATGTTTGAAAATACATATATAGATTATTATATTATGATGAATAAAAATGTGGCTCTTCTTCAAACATAGCATCTGTTTGATGTACGAATTTTTGTAGAATTTTCCATTGCTCGGTGTCATGCGATATTTGTAGTTTAATGCGGAGGAGCGCTTTTTTCCATGCGTTCTCCATATCCGCACCAATGCAGACATCATTTGTTTGGTAGATCTTGAGATCTACCACGTACTCACCACGAAGGTTAGCGGTACGTCGCTCGTTACCGTTGGCAACTTTATTTACGAAAAACGATTTTACTGATTTTCCGTCCTCCATCCTACCATCCTCATTTCTACCATGACTCAAATCGAAGATGTCGAATATCTTAAGTGTTTTTCTGTAACGAAGAAAAAAACAAAAACATACATTATTGTTTATTATTCGCTAGAATAAACGGTTTTTACTATTATTATGAGTAAAACAGAATAAAGTATCTAACTTGGTATTTTACTAAACAATATGTGGACTATTAGATAGATCTTATGCATCTAACAAGTATATCGGATCTACTGATGCGATGGTTCGTAGTGGTAGTGTGATGAACAGTCGCTCTGAGATGTGCATTCTCCGAGAGCTACCAATATTGATAGCTAATTTATATTCACATCATGGATCGTCGCATGAGAACGTAAGCTCAAAATTATATTGATGTAAAAAAAAAAAAAAAAAAAAAAAAATTAAAATGTATTATTTTTTATTGATTTCATCAATAAAAATAACATTTCTTATATATTTTTTTATTCCAATGTTAATGATCTCACTTTACAACTTCAGGTTGAGTCAATGTTGAACGCCCACGCTTTGCGTTCTCAGCCTCGGATTTTCCTTTACGCTTGCATGCAGTGATGGTTTTCCTTGTTGGTTTCTGTACATCATAATCAGAGTCAGACCTGAAATAATAAAAAAACAAAACATGTATTTATAATCCACTCATTAATCAATTTGAAACATAAAGGTATCTAGTAATTATATGTTACATAAAATAGTAGTATAATTCTTCCATTTTAACTTACATTTTATATTGGTTAAAAACTTCTTCTTACAATAAACGAGGAACAGAGCCACGCTGTTGGTTTATTAAGAACTCGTGATTTACGATAAGTTAGGTGCAAGTGTTGTAAGTCTTGAAACTGCTTTGATGAAAGGTTTAAACTGTAAGAGATTTTATAGATAAAAATTACAAATGTCATCACAAAGTTGAATTATTTTAAAAAACACTTTTATGATAATCATATATTATGGTAAAATAGCTCTTATGGTTATTACAAATAATTGAGTATTAAAGCAAAAATCGAATAATGATTAAAATTATTTAGAGTTTCATATTAAATTATTGACATATAAAAAATGCATTATAAACAATTTGAAGGTGACTTCTAATTAGAATTAATAAAACAATTATTATTTAAAACACATTCATCACATTTATGTTAGGGTAAAGTAGCTATTACCTAACCACAAACTTTACAATAGTAGTAAATAGGGTTATAATGATAGGTAGGTGTATTAGGATAATAAGTAAATATTATCTAAGAACTATGTATAAATAAAACACAAGCTTTATTAGACAATCTTCACTTGTGATGGTATCAAATGTGATTTTTTTTGAAAGGAGGCAAGTAATGGTTTATTTACCCTATGCAATTTTTTTTTTTTATTTCATCAGCATTTTATAAAATAAAAGATTGTGAAATAGTACTTACATTATTATGACCGTATATCTCATAAGAGTTGGTGATTTTCTTCTAACAATTATCACAGGTTAGTGCACAACATTCACAAATATATTTTCTATATTACCTAGCTATAATTTTTTATGTATGTATGTAAAACGCTTAATTATTTAATACACTATGTAAAGTTATATTATGATTTATTATTACAGATCTAACTCATCTTTACGTTGGTACCAGGAATGAAAAAATCATATGACAGTATACAAATAAATTACTATCAACTTTCATGATGACATATAAATCAATAGCATTAGCTAATTGGGATGAGTGGTGATAATTTGAACTTTATATATAGGTATTTTATTTTTTATTATATTTTATTATATTTTTTTAATTTACCTCACTTTGATAACAATATTTCTTTAACAAATATAATTAAATATTTTAGTTCGGGTTCTACATTTAATATAGATACGGAACGATGATGTAAAACGATGATCATAAAACTAACTTTTTATTGCAGAATCATATTATTACGGATCGAGAACAATGATTGGGGACAACAAATTTGGAGATGTGAAATTCTTCACAAGATTTAATAATTTTCTTTATAATTAGGTACTTAAGTTTTTATTTTATTTTTACTTATCTTTAAGATGTCTTCCTAGAACACAGAGTCCTAGATCTTCACTGCTGAAGACAATTTCTTCTATTCCATAAGTTGGTATTAGTGGAACCAAGACTAACAGATTAACGTGCTCTCCGAAGCATGGGAACGGTGGTGTTGTTTAATTAATATCATTGAAATTTAGAAAACATGCCTTTTTGCTCTGTTTGTAATATTGCAGTAGATAGGAAGCGGTGGGTTGGGCATATTAGGAGTAATAAACATAAAAATAATGCTACCACCCCATTGTATGATAATATAGAGATTATTAAGTCCGCATTCAAAGGTCGTATTGCTACTTATAGAATACTTGCATGCAATGAGGAAGGTCAAAACTTAGGAGAATGTTTTTTAAATAAAATTAGGGAGCAAGTAAAATCTTTAATTAATCGCTCATTATCAAAGCATATTTCTGTAAAGGTTAATTTTGAACTTTTTTCTACCTTTTTTATGTTTAAAAATGATTTACATGAAATAAAATCATTTTCAACAAAAAATTTCAGTATTCATTCAAATTATAATTTCGATGTAATGTATGATAAAGTAGTTTACGATTTATTAAAGAAACTTGAAGAATTTCAGGATAGGGATAGTGGTTGGACTTTTTTAAATAATTTACATGTTGAAGTTAACATAAATAAATATCAACCTCTTAGTGGATCGAGTTTTATAGAACTACCTAAATTCATAAAAAATAAAAAAGCATGTTTAAATATTCGTAATAATGATAATTATTGTTTTTTGTGGTCTGTGACAGCTGCTTTATATCCTACAACTCGTCACCCTGAAAGAGTATCGTCTTATCCAAACTTCTTAAATGTTGTAAATATTAATGACTTGTCTTTTCCAATTACTTTCTCAGATATAGCAATTTTTGAAAAAAATAATCCCAATTTAAGTATAAACGTGTATGGGTTATTAAACGGTCGGACTATAACAGGTCCTCTGTATAAATCTGAATCTTTAAATCTCAAAGCAAAACGTATTCATCTATTGCTTATAGAAAATAATACATCATCTCATTACTGTCTTATTAGAGATTTGCCTCGACTAGTAAGAACTCAAATGACTAAACATCACGCCAAGTTATATTTCTGTGAAAGCTGTTTACTATTCTTTCAAACTGAAAATCAATTTAATGACCATTTGTGTGAGGGTGTTGTTACCGTTTTACCAGAAAAAGGATCGGTAATACAGTTTAAAAACTATAACAGAAAACAAAATATTCCGTTTGTTATTTATGCAGATTTCGAGACAATATTACAACCTATTGAGCACGATCAATTTGAATCTGCTAACACAACTAATTTACAACGTCATATACCTGCTGCGTTTGCATACAACATTGTTTCCTCAATAGATAGTAGTTTTAATCGGTTTAAAATTTACCGCGGTGAAGATTGTGTCTTTAAATTTATTGATATGCTATATAAGGATGTGAAGGACATTTCAGATTTATTAAGTTTAAATAAACCGATGATATTCACAGAAAAAGATGATATTGATTTTAAAAACGCCTCTCGATGTCACATATGTGATAATTACATATGGGGAAACAAAGTTAGAGATCATTGTCATTTAACCGGACGTTACCGAGGTGCTGCACATCGGTACTGTAATCTTCTATATAAAGTACCTAAATTTATTCCTGTTTTTTTTCATAACTTGTCTGGTTACGATTGTCACTTATTCATTAAAGAATTAGGGGAGACACCAGGAAAGATCAATATTATACCGAAAACGAAAGAAAAATACACATCATTTTCCAAATTTGTATCTGTTAATAATGAGGAGTTTATACAGTTACGATTTTTAGATTCATTTAATTTCTTAGGAACTAGTTTAGACAAACTTGCTAAAACAATGAATGTTGAAGATTTTAATTGTCTAAGAGCTCATTTTCCAAATAAAACTCAATTTAATTTGTTAACTCGAAAAGGTGTATATCCATACAGTTACGTTACAAATTGGGATGTTTATAAAGAAAAAATGTTACCTCCAAAAAACTGCTTTTATAATTCATTAACTAACGAACATATTTCTGACTATGACTACAAACACGCGAAGAAGGTATGGAGAGAATTTAATATAAACAATTTCGGAAATTACACTGAGTTATACCTGAAAACCGATGTTCTTTTATTAACTGATATATTTGAGAGTTTTCGAAAGACTTGTAAACAGCATTACAAACTTGACCCTGCTTTTTATATAACTGCACCAAGTCTCTCTTTTGATGCTATGTTATTAAAAACACAAGTTCAACTCGAACTCGTATCAGACTTAGCTATAGTTCGAATGATTCAATCAGGTATCAGAGGAGGGTTATGCATGTGTTCTCATCGATATGCAAAGGCTAATCACAGGTATATGAGTGAATATGACGAGTCACAACCAGAATCCTATATCGTCTATTTAGATTGCAATAATCTTTATGGGTTTAGTATGTGTCAACATTTACCATATTCTGATTTCCGCTTTTTAAGTCAACCCGAAATGGATCAGTTAATTGTTCAAAATATAAAAGATAATTCGGATTGGGGTTATATTCTGGAAGTAGACCTATTGTACCATGAATACTTGCACTATAAGCACAACGATCTTCCGTTTTGCCCTGAAAAATGTATTCCACCAGGAGGGAAATCAGAAAAACTTGTACCTAACTTGTATAACAAATACAACTATGTGATTCATTATATACACCTCAAGAAATGTCTGGAACATGGATTGATCTTACGTAAAGTTCATAGAGTTATAACATTTAGGCAAAGTCCATACTTAAAAAAATATATTGAACTAAATACTATATTACGACAAAAAGCAAAAAGCACATTCGAACAAGATTTTTTTAAGTTGTTAAATAATAGTGTGTTCGGTAAAACTTTAGAGAATACTGAAAATAGAGTAAATGTTCAATTAGTCAATCAATGGTTTGATAAAAATAATAAAACAAAAAAGTCATTATATGCTGAGAGACTAATTGCTAACCCTTACTTTCACAGCGTTTCTGTGTTCACCGAGAACTTAGTAGCTATACAAATGAAACCGTCTCAAATTATTTTGGATAAACCAATATATATAGGATTTACGGTATTAGAATTATCTAAATCTCACATGTACAATTTTCATTATAATATTATTAAACCATTTTATCAAAATCGTGTACAATTATGCTACACTGACACGGATTCATTCGTTTACACATTAACTACAGATGACTTTTATCAAGATCTAAAAAATAATTTTCTTAACTATTTTGATACTAGCAATTATGATACCCAAAATTCTTTTAATATAATGCAAAGAAATAAGAAAATCCCTGGGCTTTTTAAAGACGAAATGGGTGGTAAAATTATCACAGATTTTGTGGGTTTAAGATCAAAATTATACTGTATCAAAACCGATGAAAAATTAATAAAAAAAGCGAAAGGTGTAAAGTCATGCGTAGTTCGGGATTTAGATATATCCGATTACCAAAAAGTGCTCTTCCAAAATGAAGTGATTCGAAAGAAGAATATTTTGTTTAAGACAATTAAACATCAAATATTCACACAAAGCGTTACGAAGATTGCACTTTCTGGTAATGATGATAAACGTTCATTATCTAGCAATAAGATAGAAACAAAAGCATGGGGGAATAGTTCTATTTTTAAAAATATTTAATAAAGCATATCGTGTTTAATATAATTAGTTTTAAGCTCCTGTTAGTTGTGTTTTATTTGTGTGTATGTTTATTTTTAATAAAGTTAATAAAATGTACTATGTTGTTTTAATTTAAAATATAATTCGCTTTATAATCATATCTTTAATCCTAACTTTATAGCCTAGCAGTAACGGTAAGATTTAAATATATAGATATATATATAATATTTAAATTATGGTTTCTAACCACCCTGTAACATATTAGTGTTGTGAGGTAAAAATCACAATTCATTAAAATTACTATTTTCATAACACAATAAATTTTGTTTATTTACACTTTTATCGAGTTCATTAATTATCTTCTAACCATCCTGCAAAAGGTTATAGTCGTGATGAATAAAAAAATAATGATGCAACATTAAACAGAACTGCAAAAACTACGAGTAGATTCATATTATGATGATGTTAGCTGGAAAGAGGTTAATTACCTTAATGTGTGTCAAATCACCTACACAGTAGGCACTTGTAATTTATTATTAAACCGAGTAACTTGTTGATTGAATTCACATATTCTAAATCGATTATTTGTTGTAAGTAATAAAATTTAATAAATTTATCTTTTTATAAAAATAAATGTAATAATATTTTTTTAGGTTTAATTAACTTTTTTTAATACTTTTTTAGAAAATGAATATTGCTACTGATGAAATATTGTTCTCTCAATATGCGCAAGACCCGTTACAGGACTTTGATGAAAATTACCCTGAGTTGAGTACTCAAAATCATAAGAAACAAAAACGTAAGAAGGAAAATCTGAAAAAAAAATCTCGCTCACTAAAATCATATATTATTTGCAAAGAACAAGGGAGAGGAACACGATTAATAGAAATAAAAGTAATGGACTTAGTAGAATCTCAAGATAGTAAAGATGGTGAAGATAACCTGGTTTTAAGTGCACAGTACGTGGTGACAGAACCAGTGGATGAAATAATGGAGCAGACCGAATATTTAATTCGCAAGATTTCAAAAAAACTATGTGGTTGTAATTTATAATAATATATGTATATTTTTTAATTATTTAATTTAAAAAAATAAAGTCCAGTTTGTATATATTTTATCATGTTTTATTTTCTGTTCACATAGGTCTCCTAATTTTAGAGCTTAACAATATTATTCAATAAAATATTTCACTAAACAAGTTATTAATTTTTTTGAATATAGTTAAATAAGCAAATTTATTTTATACAACCAGATTTTACCTGATAAAGGTGAAGTATCCTCATAACCATAGTTGTTTGTATAGGTATTTATTTAATAGGTATCTTTTAAAATAAATAAAACATAAAAAATCATTACTAAATTAGTATTTATTTAGATATCGTACTTTGACGGGATAAATATAGTTTTATACCATCTTTTCAAACATATAACATTTTTTAACGCACATTCTTTCACATGAGTAATACAATTTAAATTTACATTATCATTACAGTATTCATTATACATTTTTAGAAAACTAGGACACCCTTTACTGCCTAAATCTATCACACAACACTTTTCACTTAGTTCTTTTACCCATTTTATTTTTTCATCTCCCTTTACTAATAATTGTCTATTTTCTATTATTGGTTTTATAATTCTTTTAAATTCACGATAGTCGATATAACCCTCACTCCAATAAATACCTCGGTTCTTTTCAATCCAAGACACGTTCTTTTTTTCTTGCATTGTTAGTTTATTATAAGGATAAGGTGGTTTAACTAAAAAAACTTGAGTGTGTTCGGGAGTAGCTAATGCAAATTCTTTTAAAATAAAATTATTTTTGTAATCTTTAAAACCTTGAATATCTGCTATATAAAAATTCATGATATCTTTCGAACAATACCGCTTAGTGGTTTATATTCTATAATACAGTCGTTTAGAATAAGACAGTAAGCCGATGTTTGGTTAGGTATTTCAATATCGCTTTCCAACTCTAATCTAATGTTTACAACAGGTCCAGTTTTAACACACTCTCTCTGTCTAGAACAGTCTAGAACAAACAGTGGAGCTTTTTCCAGGAACTGTTTAACATTTAACAATGGTTCTGGTCTGCGTCCGTAATAAGACTGTTGAAATCTAGCATATTGTTCATATAATAAAGCATACTTCTCATCTGTGAAATTAATATTAAGAGATTCATATGGAAAGTATGTTGAATTAAGAAACACTTTAACATCTCGTAAGTGACAATGATCGAATTGAGACATGTCTTGACTTGAATTGTTAGTTTGAAGTCCAACAATCACATATCTTGGTTTTTCAATTTGAGATGATGTTTTAATCGCCCAAGTATGTTTAGTAGTTTGGGGTAACAAAGGATATTCATATAAATCCCAGTTTCTAAAGGCTAGTAGAATAGGTTTATCTTTCTCTAACAGCTTGAGCAAATTAATCCTTTCTAAGTCAGATACTTTTATATGAGGAACCCTCCATATAATTTTGTGAATTTCAATATCTTTAACCGTTTCTCCAGTGTTGAGTTTCAAAGCGTTTAAGTTAGTGTTGCTACGTAACAGAACTAATTCATGTCTACAGTTCATTATAATTTTTTTGTAATCTTCTGCAAAACCAAGGATATTATTAAGAGGTATTGAAGCACAAAAAAGTCCACCACTGGTTGTACCATCTATATCCCAACCCCAAGTCTTTGATGTTTTTGATTCATTATCATTCATTGATAGAAGTGACTTCATAGTTGTGGTGATTCCAGCATTTTTTACTTTATCTATTTCTACACCATTTAATTCATAACGAACGTCTTGAAAAAGATAGAGCATTGGATTGTTTGTGAAATGAACACTTGTTACTTTTTCTTTCGAATCTTTTTTAAAAATATGAACCACACCTTCTAAGTACAATGTACTAGCTGATGGTAATATATATAAATCTTGTTGATTGATAGGGATACGAATTTCATCATTCTTGTTGAAGCTAGTAACATAAGGTTTGTATGAATGAAATTCAACACTTTCAATACCATTATCGTATATAGGTGGATTTGATATATTTAAGATATTCATTTTAATAAGTCTATCACTTTGAGGAATTTCCTATTTTCTTTTGTTAATTTAATTTTTCTTTTAGATGCTTCTTTATGAATGGTACGAACTGTACTGATATTTTTAATGCATGTGGCTATGTTTTTATTATGATCAATCATTTTTTCTTTAGATGTATGTACAGCTGGATTTCTTCTCCTCGCAAATTTATTAAATTATTATTTATATCCACTAATTTTTTATAGTTAATATATTATAATTACAATATAAATTAAAACTACTTAAAAGTAAAAATTAAAATAAATATAAACTAAACCTAATAAAAAATAAACTATAAGTAAAAAATGTCCTCTAGAGACGACCCTTCAGTGATAGTCCCCAGAAGACTGGCAACATTTCCCCTCTGTATAGCTAAGCTAATACGTTGGCAGAAATAATTGCCAGCCTTCCTGTCTCCAGACTTTTCCGTTAGCCGTTTGGACAACTCCTTGGCCAGACGCTTGGCTGAGTGTCCCCATGGGCCCATCGTCTCGACCCCAAACGGCGCAAATTCGTAACCTGTACTGAGGTTGGCGTATTTGCGCAGCTTGAGGTTCTCAGCAGAAACCGCCGCACTTCCCGCGCTTGACGAGGTCGCCTGGATGTGTGATGGGGCTAATGTGTCTACACATGTCGCATCCCACACCAAGGACCTGCCAAGTTTCCACGGCCCAACGGTCATGCCGTCGGGTCTTTTGCCATCGCTCCGCGCAATCCCAGAGGGTTCTAGGATCGCGGGTACTCCAGCAGTGACAAAAGCCCTTCGAATGATGTCGTTCAAAGCAGCGTGACGAGGAATGCGGCCAGCACTTCTAGCGCAAGAAAGCCCATGGTGTCCGAGATGTTCCACGGGCTCTCCACACCGACACTGGTGTGGGTGGACAGTCCACTAATTTTATATTAATACAGTTTATATTTTTTTGGTTTATTGGAAAATATATAATATTTTTTGGGATTTCAATTATTCTGTAACCCGGTGGTACATTGGGAGCAAACTCATGAATTATATGACTCGCTCGCCCATTTATATACGAACCACCAACTATATCACATTCGACTCGCACCACAGTTGATGATAAAATATTAATTGGTATGTGTGACTCGTGTATTATATTAGCTTGCAGAGTCTGTCTACCAAACCCTAAAACATTTCCCAAGGTGTTATCTTTATTGAAATGCATATCTTTCGTGCAAAAAATTGTAGTTTTTAATGTATTGTTGTTACAACACAGGTTAAATGTTGCATCTTTTATTTTATTTTTTAAAAAGTCACATATATCTTGAAGTTCATATGTTCCTTCAGGTATTTCTACACATTCATTATTACCATAATAAAATTTATTATTATTACTATCAATGTTCGGTATAGAATTAAATGTTGATAAGCATAATAGAGCACACTCATATTCACCCTCAAGTTGTAAATTAGGATTATAGTAAGTTGTTAGAACCGATGTATTACCAGTGATAGACAGTGTGAAAGACATCTTTCCAATGATACTAACTCAAATGTACTTCTTATTTTATATATTTTTTCCAAAAAATTCTTAAATATTTTAAACATAATTGTCCACAATTGACTGTGTTAAAATTTTGATATTTCGTATAGTTGTAAAACATATTTTTACTATTCAAGTATAATATTAATTCTGATGGAGGTTTCAGATCACCAAAACTATCAAAATATTCACAATAATCATATAATCTAACATAGGCTACCCAATGAGTACCCTGATTTTTAGAGTTATCAAGATTAACAATACCACATTCAATATCTCGAGATTTTTTTGGTAATCTGTCTTTCATGTAAACACCTCTAAAAAATGGAATACCATTTGCATACTTTATAATATCTAAATTTGTGAGAGCATGTTTGGGTAGCCTACTAATCAGTTTTTTGAACGGTTTATGAATAATCCGTTACCTTTTTTGTAAGGTTTAATATGTAAACCCTTACCCAATGCAATTTGCTCCATCTTTTTGTTATGGCGTTCAGATTCTTGCAGATTTTGTTGAGCAGATCTATAGTCGTTAACAGTTTTTGCAATACCAGCTGCCCCACCCGCTAGAGTACCCAATGCAGATAATCCAGCAAAAATAGGTAATAAAGGCAAAATTCCACCTACTTTAGGTAATGGTATAACTCGTGGTAAACGAACTTTGTTATTTTTAGACAATAGTTTCTTAGCAGCTAAGTATGCTATTTTAATTGCAATCTTATCACTCTTAGGTTTACATTTTTTGAGTTGCGAGTGAATTTTTGATGCTATAGTTTTAAATTTTGTAATTCCAGCACCTGTCTTCAGTTTAGTTTTCATTACTTTCTTAACTATCCAAGAAGCAATTTTTTCACCTTTTCCAGCATCTCTTGACTGAAGTCTTTGCTTAGCCATGTTTAATAGTTGTAAATCAGCTTTGTGACGATTTATCAAATCAAAATATTTTGAATATGCAATATCATGATTCATGCAAGCGTTGTCAAGTTTATTAACTCCTTTGTCACCTCGTAATAATCGTTTTTCTAACTTTGTTCCCGGACCACAATAATTATAACCAGGGAAATGTAGTTCGAACGGTAGATTATTTATCAGATTGTTAACTAGTCCTCCTCCTTGCATTACTTATAATATTATGAAGACATCAAATACCAACATTTGACTTTATATTATTAAACCAAATCATTTTTATCAATCCAACTATTTTCACTGCTATTAAGACCCAACCATTTTACAAAAAGTTTACTTCCCTTTCTTTGCAACACTCTTTCTATTAAATATAGATTAGGATACTTTGTTTTTTGAAGTTCTTCTTCATAAAAACACCCTAGTATAATATTATTACGTTGATCTTCAAGGTGATAGGTTTTGGGATTTGTATTATTAACTTCTTTGATTCTAAAAATTTCTGTAGACCAATTAGGTGTGTAGCCTTTATCGAAATCACTTTTATATTTACTTATACGCACATAGTCGTTAAGTTTGAATTTATGTTTAATTGAATTTTTATTTCTATTTTTGTAAATATTATTTTTCACTATGATTTCGTTCATTTCGTTTATATCAATCGGTTTATATTTAGTAGTATGATGTTTAGTATTATTATATGACATAATAACACTTGTTAGTGACTCTCCGACCCATTTGTACTCTCCATTTAAACTAAACAACTTAAACAATTTGTTTTTTATGGTTCTGATTACTCTTTCCACTATGGAAGCCTTCTTGATCGAGAATGTAGAATAATGATTAATGTTATAGTTATTCATAAGTTTTTTAAATGCTGTATTATAAAACTCTGTACCCATATCTGTTTGTAAATTAACAGGGTGACGATTGCTCATGAGCAATACCTTTCGGAAAGCGTTAACTATTTCAAATTTAGTTTTAGTCTTTACAGGAATAGTCCACACATACTTTGAAAAGCAATCAATAACGACTAAAATAAATTTAAAACCTCTGTTAACATTTTTGTAATTCTTCAAATCAATAAGATCAGCTTGCCATAAATCGTCTATACCCTTCAAGATAACAAGACGACGGCTAAAATTTTTTCGTGCACCTCTATGTATTTCATCTACAACTTGTTGTTTGCTCATTTTTTGATAGTTAAATTATTAAATGTATTTCAAACTTTGCCTAAAATTTCTCTCAGTTTTTTTTCCACTTCATTATGAATTTCAGTTTTTATTTTTTTAAGCTCTGCTTGGAGTTCTTTTTTGCTACAGAAATTAGTAATTGAACTATCAACATATTCTTTATTAACTGCATCGTCTTTTGTTATTGGATGTTTAATACCTCTTAATCTTGTAGATTGTAAGTCAAAGTCACCACTTTCAGATTTTGTTAGAGCCTTATCCGTGATCTCAAATATTTCTGCGAAACGCATACGCTTATGAATATGATGTCCGAATTTGTCAATATTCATTTGAAGAACTGTTCGAATTAAATGATAAACATAAAATGAAACAAAATGTATAAACAAACTCATATTTATTGATTTAAATTCCCACTTTCTCGCAACTCTTCTATGATAGAAATAATTTCATTATCTACTCCAGTGTTTCCAGCATCCTTAGAAGCATATAACAACTGTAATCTTGCAACTAATTCATTAGGATCGTCCCAATACACATAATCTGTATTTTTTTTCAATTTCTTCATCAATGGTAAACCTTCTCCACGTTGAACATTTGTCATAGATGTATGATCCGAGTCGGATAGGAAAAGAGGTTTTATAATTTTCATATATTTTTGTCCCTTATTACTTTTTATAGGCTTGTTTGGATCATTATCTCGTCGATGAGCATTTGTGAGAATTAACATTCGTTTATAATTTAGAGTATCATCCGTGGTGATTAAAGTGTAATCTGGCGACTTATTGAACAAAAGCTCTTTTAACCCTGGTGTGTTTTTATAGCGTTGATCCCCTATGGAAATTATGTTATTGTTAATGTTTACATGAGCTGTACCCATCATAAGTTTTCCTTGCTCAATTCTTACACCGAATGGAACATCTTCATAAATTTCGGAAGATAAAGACCAAGAGGAAGCATCTGTACTTAAAGTCGGCTTCGTATTAATTGTGTTAAATGATTCAACACTATCTTTAAACTCTTCAGAACTATTGTCACTAACATCAAGTTCACTCGAGACATTCTTCACTCGAGATATTATGTTAGGTTTATTCTGCACAATGGTTTTATTAGAATAAGATTCACATGAAGAATCAAAATCATCTTCGTGGTTAGATGGACTAGGATTATTTCTAATGTTATTATTTTTATTTTTTTTTCCACCAATTACCGTATTCAAAGGATCTGTTATAGGTTTGAAAAGAGTGTTTAAAACAATTTTATTATCAGCTTCATTGTCTCGCATTTTCTTTATTTTGTTTCTTACAGCCTCGGCGGTGTCAACAATTTGTTGTTTAAGTGCTTTTTCCATTATTTTTAAACAATATACTATATACGTGCGTGATTCTTTGATAAGTTTAATATAATAAAAAATAAAAATTATCATATCGATATTTATATTATTATTCAAAAACCACAAAAGTATCAAATTTCTTTCTATAGCAACCATTGTTTTTACTACAATCTTTGTTTATTACTAAATACTCATAAGGTTCTTTCCATATTTTTGAACACATTTCTCTAAATTCAATCCAAGTCATATCCGTGTTAACATGTTCATCATATACATGTCTCAAATTAATGTCATCTTGTTTAAAAAGAATTATAAGGTTAGCATTATCCCTTACAAGTTGTTTAGGGATTTTGCTATATGTCTGGTTCAAATAGAAACAATCTATAGTCCTATGTCTCCCCATCGCAAAATAATCCCGCATATTATTCTGACTTTCACATGCTACGTCATCAAATATTATTATTGAATTGTGTTTAGCATCTTGTGGACTTATGACTTCTTCGTTTCCATGAAATTTATCAAAGGAAACACTTGGTACTAATTTCAAAACCTTCTCAAGGAAAATATACTTGGGTTGATAAAGGGTTTTAGAATATACATATACGTTCTGAAATTGTAAACCATGTTCGTGTAATAAAAGACCAATAACCAAATTGGTTTTTCCAGTGTTTGAGGGACCACAAACTATACAACGAATCGTATTAGGTAAAAGGACACCATGTCGTGATCCTATGTTCTGTGTATCAACACATAGTTTTTCAACATTTAATGTTTGTGGTTGTTGTATAAATTTCATATTAGCGTTATTGTCAAAAGCCTCATTTAAAATGAATAGAATATTATAAAGTCTTCGCTATTTATGTCATCAACACCAATCCATTTTTTTATCACTTTTCATTGTAACGAACGTAAAAAGTACATAGGCGAGCTAAATAATGTCTTAAGCATTATTTTACATTTAT
Organism: Tinea semifulvella; assembly: GCA_910589645.1. NCBI lineage: Eukaryota > Metazoa > Arthropoda > Insecta > Lepidoptera > Tineidae > Tinea > Tinea semifulvella. The sequence goes on along the minus strand of OU342592.1, from coordinate 9,693,481 downwards.
TTCGTTACACATGGGTTCACACAATAACATTAATGTTAATATTATCGCATCCGTATTATTGGGCATTCAACACACCTGAAGTGAGCATCGCGACAGCGATGTGAACGAAAGGTGGGGCAGAATGCCCAATAATACACTACTTGTGGATAAATACAGCTTCACGTCAGGAAACAGGTAATTTGTTTAAATATTTTGATTGGTAAAATGTTACCTTTTGCATAGTCACAGTTTTCTGTTTATCAAAATTATGCAATTCGTTACATTATTTAATTGGTAAAATGTTTCTTTTAGTATAACCTCCATTTACTTTTACGCTCTAGGATATTTGCAAAAAAATATTTACCGCTAAAGAGTAATTATCCCAGCTTTGTATTTAATGTAAAGTAAATTTAGTAATAATGTTAAAAATAATAGCGGGATATTTAAGTGAGTTGCTTTTTATCACTACATGCGATGCAAATTTGCGTAGAACGTGAAAGGTAAAATATTACATTTTTAAATAGCTACTGTTTCATTTTAAAGTTAAATATAATAAAATATATTATCATATAGATAATTTAAAAAAGTTTAATTTCATTATCACTTTTGTACTATTGGAAATTGAAGCAAATGTTGTATGGCGTTTGAATTAATTTAAATCGCAATGTAATTTATTGATGAAAAGTTTTACTTTTAACATTAATAATAAAATAACTTAGCTTCAGATAATATCGTACCCATGGAACCCAGGCGTATCACGCATTTTGGCTGCTATTGACCCTCAAAAAGATTATTTAATGATTAATGTCCCCAAACAAATATCTATGGATGAGCTGAATAACATGTCCGATGCAGGGACTGTTTCGTTAAATCCACGCGAGTCGCAAGCCTGCAAAGAAAATGTTACTTCAAGTTCTTTTTTGACAGATGAACTAACTACAGAAACTAATTGTAGTTTTCCTTCTCTGTGCAAGCGCACGGACTACCTCAGTTAGTTAATCATGTTTCAGTAGATGAGTATTGTGATATAGATAGTGACAGAACGCCAATTTCATGTTTGAAAGAAATAATTGACCCCGGTCCAAGTAACAGAGGAAGATCAAATTCAACTTTAAGTTCATCATCGTATTCAAGTTCATCATCTTCATCTAGCGCATCTAAATCGGGGAAAGATTTTTCCCCTGATGATGAAGATCGCGATCCAGATTACGTACTACCAACACCACCTAGATTTGTTTCATTCAGTCCAACTCCCGGAGGTGACCACATTATTATGCAACAGGTTAGCGATTTAAATGCCGAAGAACATGTTATTATTCATTCTTCGACAGATGATACCTTTTGTATACCGAATAAACGAAGGCGTAAAGAAACAAAAAATCCATCTAATAAGCAAATATCTAAAACACTTCGAAATAGTGGACAGCAATATACGTCAGTGTCTAAGTTAAAAAAAATCATTCCTAAGAAGCAGATAGGATCTCCATGTGGTGAAAAATGTCGACTAAAGTGCAGCGAAAGAATTAAATAAGAGGACAGACAAACTATATTTAACAATTACTGGCCAATGGGTGGCTTAACAAGGCAAAGAGATTTTTTAAAGAGACTATTAAACCTAAATATCAATATTTAAAAGTTCACAACAGCAATAGAGGAGCTAAACATTCATTTTCATTCGATATTAATAATAGTAAGGTTAGAGTCTGTAAAATTTTCTTTAAAAATACATTGGCTATTTACAATCGTCCTATTGCTACTGTTATTACAAAAAATAGATGAGTCGGGATTTGTCGAAGGGGAAAAAAGGGGCATACATGGCAAGCAAAATAATTTGAGCCCAGATATTATTCCGAGGATTGAATCGCACTATCTGCGACAGCAAACGACCCGCGTATACATCGATGGGGGTAAAAATCTCACAGATCTTTATGCCGACCACCAAACAGACTGTCTGAATGAAATGTGGAAGCTGCTAAAATTCACACATACAGAAGAGTGTTTAATGAGAATTACAACATCAGTTTTTACATACCTAAAAAAGATCAGTGCGAACAATGTATTGCCTTCAAAAACGCTGTTGATAAAAATACAGAATTACAGAACAGATACGACCAGCACCAGCTTGAAAAAGAATTAAGTGGACACAGAACGAAAATGATTCCGTCCATTCTGTAATAGAAAAGGCTGTTAAAAAATGCTTACGTTCTGGTCCCAGATACACACCGGACCAATACGTAACAATAATAAGAACTGCACGAAAGAAAGGCAATCCTTATAATGTAAATGAAATGTGTTTTTCTGACTTTATTGATGTGAAAAATCTCACAGAGGTGTGTGGTGGACGATTTTCAAAAAATACTCAGAGTGAAACAGTTAGATTAACTGATATCAAGATAATTAAGTTTGAAAAATACACACATCAAAAAAGTCTAGGGATCAAGCATGTTTATGCGGATTTCTTGTGATTGAGATGTGGCTTTGTAATAAATTTATGATTTTATAAATTTATATGGATCCTTTTTGGTGCATTTCATAATTTAAAACAGGAACTGTCAATCAAATTCGAGTAAAAGATGAAAATCAGCTGTCAATATTTTCCCTATAAAAACATAAGACGCATTGAAGACATTATTAGTGCTACTGTTTCCCTACTACTGATTAAAACCAACGTTATTATGGAGCGGCGACGTCATTTAAGCAGGGAAGAAATGATCAGAGCCGTGGGAATGATAGAAGCTGGTTCCCGGGAACGTACTGTGGCTTTAGCTCTGAATACAAGTCAGAGTGTTATCAGTCGACTTTGGACACGTTACCGAACCACTGGTACCGTGGCTGAGCGCCATGGAGGACGGTATCGCTGCACCACACGGAGACAAGACCGATACATTCAAATCACAGCTCGAAGAACTCCAACAATAACCGCCATGATGTTAGCCGTGAGCCTTCATCGCTCTTCAGGGAACTTAATTAGCGACCAAACAGTCAGAAACCGCTTGCATGAAGTGAACCTTCATTCCCGAAGACCGCTACGGGTACCACCTATAGCAATGCACAATCGTAGGACTCGATATCAATGGGCTCTTGAACACAGAAATTGGACAGAAGAACAATGGCGTTTCGTGTGCTTTTCTGATGAGTCTCGTTTTGGTATGAGGCCGGATACAAGACGTATACGACACTGGAGAACCCCTGGACGCCAACAGCGATTAAAATCCTGCCAGGAAGTCCATCCTTATAGTGGTGGAACCATCATGGTATGGGCGGGTATTTCGATCGGCGGAAGAACTGAGTTGATTTGGATCAGAGGCAACCTCAACGCTCAAATTTATGCTGAGACGGTTGTATCAGACGTCATCGTTCCTCTACAAGTGCATATCGGTCCCTTATTTCAGTTAATGCATGATAATGCACGACCGCACACCGCAAGAGTTGTAAGACAGACTCTCGCCGCAGCTAACATCAATGTCCTGCCCTGGCCTGCTCAGTCGCCAGACTTGAACCCGATTGAGCATGCATGGGATATTCTTCAGAGAAGAGCTCTGCCGAATATGGAGGGTATCCAGTCGCAAGACCTTTTTTTGTTGTTGCAACGAACATGGGCGGCCATTTCACAGCGTGATTTGGATGAACTCATTTTGAGTATGCCAAACCGATGTTCTTGTGTTGTTAGTGTTCGCGGTAGAAACACGGATTATTAATTGTTTAAGTTACCCAATAAAATTAAAAAAAAAACTGTTATTTCAGTCTTTTTTTCGAACTTTGATGTTAGTGGTTCAAATGTCAAAAATCCCTTTATTAGGAAAATGGCAATTTTTTTTACTAATGCAAAGGTGACTTGGTTTATCGTTACTGTAGACAAACGAAAACATTTTATTTGATCAATCCTTAAAGAAAATTTTAATGAATATCAATCAGGAGAAAAGTTATTGCAAAAATATATGTTGATCCCTAGACACTTTTGATGTGTGTATTAAGATTCAAGCATTTTTTTATTTATTATAAAATTTCATTCGAAGATACAGACTTTAAAGAAATACAATACTTTAATAATCGTTGATCACGCACACGTACGGGTCCCAGCACAAGCCTTAAAAATTACGAACTGAAGTCTTTGTATCAGTCTAGATTAAAGTTAAGTGAGAGAAAAAACAGTGATTTAAAGAGCCTAATCGACAGTAATATAATTCCAGAGAGTTACGCGTTGTCTGATTATAATAACATCTTGCATTGGATTGCAATCTGGTGTTTTATGGATTGTTATGTGTGTCACTAAAACGTTAGAAGATATTTTATGTTTGTCACTAAGACTTCAAAGATTTTATGTTGTAAAAGATAAAAATGTGATACAGTAATTAATGTTTAGAATTTTTGATTATTTTTATTTTGATATCATAATTATTATTGAAACTGATTGGATAAATAGTCTTAAGCTTAAAAACTTAAATTTGCTGTGATTTAGAGGTACAAACTAAATATTAAGAAAAGCCGCCAAATAAGTCAGCCAAAAAATGTAAGGAAGTCACAATTTGATTTTTAATAATAAATGATTATTAATTTAAATGTTTTTTTATCTGACCGGACGCTATCCTTAGAAGAAATGTTTGTAAACTTTACTTACTTACTTATAATTATAAAAAATATAGTAAATACACCTTAAATACATTTTTTACACCTTTATTTTGTAGTATATTTGAAAAATAAATAAATGGTAAAGTGTTACTATAAAAATTAAAAATCATAATAAATAATGTTTTTATTTATAAATCATGATTTTGTATATTGTGTGCCATAATACCTGTAATAATAGCTCTCAAAGATGTCTCAAAACATCATAAACTAGGACTTATTGCAAAAAGATATTATTTTTACCGTATATTTGCTCTCCTGTAAAATTTGATATTTTCGTTTAGTAACGGTTTGTCTTTAAAGGTGCGTATGTGTCTTTTGCAGTTAAAGCCGTACATTTAGAGCTAGTCACTGACCTCACCAAGGAGGCATTCATCGCTGCTCTCAATCGCTTTATTGCTCGTCGAGGCAAACCTCTCAACATTTACTTCGACAACGGCACCACATTTGTAGGAGCATTAAACGAGCTGTCAAGCATCCTGTTAGATAGCGCTGACATTCAGTTTTCCCTTGCGTATCTTGCGGGCGCAGGACCCTCTAATCGGAAGCGGGTAGTAGAATTGCGCATCGCCAACATATGGTAGCAGAACGTGGTTAGGGTTACTTTAACCCCATCCATTAGAGAAAATATTTAATTAAGTATAATCTACAGGGCATTGTTTTGTATTTTTTGTCTGAAATGTCTTTTGTGGGTTATAATTCTGAAAATAGGCTAGTTTTAAGGTGGTTAGCCTTAGCAGGTTTGCTAGCAGAGCGACCAGATAAATTCGAGCCTTTTCTGGCTAGGGTGGAGAAGCTGGATGGATATGTGAAACGTTTAGAGAGTGCATACCAAAAGGCCCTAACTTGTATTCCGAAAGTAGACCCGGGAGATGTAGTAACTCAGTTAAATGCTGATTTTGACCAGGCCTGATTGATAAAATCGAAGGGGCAGCCTTTGCTCACTCAACACGAAGTCCCAGTAAAGAAGTACCGGTACCCAAATTTGCATTATATATAATATGTATATATCTAAATTGCCAACATTAAATCTTCCCGAGTTTGAAGGTAGACTGGAGGAATTCTTTAGGGTCGGTTCACACATAACAGAGGATCCGTTGCGTAACGCCAGAACAGACAAATGTATAGAAAAACACTCGACCGTTCACACTCAACCGATGATACGTTAGTGCGTCGAGCGTACAGCGTCTGTCCGTTTCCGTCAACGCATTGTCGGTCGACGTAAAAGCGGTAACGTCGCGCGCGGCACGCGCTATACAGAACGATTTATCACGGAAGTGCAAAATAGATTATGTCTATGGAACATAAAAGAAAAATCTTATAGCGACCGACAAGCCAATGCATATGATACAAAAAAGAAAAATGAATCACGTTAGTTAATGTTTATTTTATTATTAGTATTTAATTGGTATGTCTAGCGCATAGAAGTAGTAATAAGGTGTGCCGGATCGCGAGGTTTTGTAGTGGACTGTATTTTGGCTTCCTTCGATGTTAGTTGGTGACGTATCCTCACGACCGGTGTAACGACATCATGCGGGGTAGACAGGGGGGTTCGTTCTTGAGATCCCGGACGGCTTCAGGCGGAATAAAACTCCATACTTCAGGAAGGTCTTCTCAGGTGTCCTCGGGCTTGCAGTTCTTCGGTGGCTCGGCGAAATCGGAATGTCGGAACCGCAAGCCCGTCTGTCTTTTATAATAGTAGTAGAAGAGTCTTCTCACACCCCCCGCAGGGGGGAGTGGGGAATCTGTGTCAAGGTATTTGCCTTCTAACAGAGGTTGCGTTCGCTTTCCGTAACTACGGACAGGGCATGGGGTAACCATTAAAGGTTGAAGAATACGAGCCAGGCGGCGGAGCCGCGATTACGACTCCGTGATTGGTAGCAGGTGACGAGCGTAGCATTGTCTGGCGTCCGGCGGACGGGCGTGCAGAGGGGCCAGGTTTCTCACAAGTGGGAAATCTGTCGCCTCTGCGCGCGCGAACATGCCAGCCGCCAGACGACGCACGAATTCGTCCAGTGTTTCCATCCGCATATCCCTATGGATTACATCGTTCCTCACGTACCGCGAGGCGCCGACAATGGTACGAAGCGTTAGATTTTGTTGCGCTTGTAAACGTGCTCTCAGCGCAGCTGAGGTGAGAGCGTACCAGGCCGGCGCGGCGTACGTGAGTCGGCTGCGGATATAGGCTTTGAATATTAATAGCTTCGTGTGAAGCGGCAAACTGGATGCAAACACTGGGCGAAGTTTGGCTCTCGCCACCCGCGCCATGTTCACAGTGGCGGTCACGTGGGCGCGCATGTTGATGCGTTTGTCTATCGTGACGCCCAGGTATTTTACTGGATTAGTCCACGATAGACTCTCGCCGTTCAACAGAAGCGGACGGTCGGGTTTCAGCCTTCTCAGTCCAGTCTCAAGGAACGTAGCCTGAGTCTTCCTGGCGTTCACCGACAACCTCCAACGGGAGAGCCACTCGGGGAGGAGATCGAGACAGCGCTGCATCTTCGTCACCGCGTAGCTCAAGACTCTAGAGTCTGTGAAGTACGCGGCGTCGTCAGCAAACAGCGCTAGATCGACCCCCTCCGCCAGCGGTATGTCGTTGGTGAACCAGGAGTAACAGGACGGAGAAAGGCAGCTACCCTGGGGAACGCCGGCTCGTATGGGACGTGGACTCGAGGCCACTTTCTTTTATAATACTCACTTGACCTCGATTTTGAGCTTACACGTGTTTGTCGGCTTCCTTTGGAAACACGGTAAGCCCCGCCCCCTATTGGAATGTTTACATTATCGAGATGTAAAGTCGATGGAGCGAGCACCAAAACTTCCTGCCTAGATCAAGTGAGTAATAAGACAATTCTCGAAAATATCTTTATTCATCATAAAAAGTCCCTAATACAAATCTGCATCTGAGCAGGGAGACTTACACATACATTCTAAGCTGGGCTGACCTGGAATACGTCCTAGACCCTCTCCAGATCAGCCCAGGTACATACCGTGGCACCTGGACGGCTTCCAGGCTACCTAGGTCCTCACTAGGATACCTAGGCAGCAGCCGCGATCGACTTTCCTAGACTGGCCCGAATACGTCCGAGACCCTCTCGAGACCAGTCCAGGTTCCGTCCAGGATACCAATACCCATTCGAGGCAGCCTAGGCACTCGCAGAGCTACCTGGCGACCTGAATTTACAACATTCCAGGCTGGCCAAGAATACGTCCGAGACCCTCTCGTGGCCAACCTGGATGTCTTATAATAAAACATCTCGTTTTATTATCAACAAATAAAACAAACGTTATCGCAAACTTAGCGTACCTTCCAGGTACGGCGACATAGACCAAAACGTTATCGCGAACATAGCGCATCCCTTAGGTACGGCGATAAGGACCAAAACGTTATCACGAACATAGCGCATCCTCCCTTGGGTACGGCGATAAGGACTAAAACATTGTCGCAAACATAGCGCACCCTTTAGGTACGGCGACAATAAGCTAGGCTTGACCGAGAGGACGTCATCACACCGTCTCTCGGCCAGGCTAGGGTCAAAAGGTTATTCTTTATTTACTTATTTTCACACACAAATAAAAACACACAGTAGTCATCAAAATAAACACACGTAAAAAGTACACAGTAAAAGTAACACAAGGAAATTACACGATAAAACACAATTATTATTATTAATCCTGGTTACGACCAACACAAATTCCTACGCTATCACATAGCTATTTCCGGGCTACGACCACCTCTTTCGTTATCGTCTTATCTTTATCACTAGTAACTTTTATCACTAATTGTTCGTGATTGATAGGCGGCCGTCCCGTACATAAGGGATAGAAGCAGCGCTATCCAAACTTACTATCGCGACACAATAGGCCTGTCGCGCGGGTGTAGGAATGCGGGGAAGAGGGATGGACACGACACAATACCTACTATCAGTCGAACACGTACAGTACGTAGTGAGTTCTAGTTATCGAAATAATAATAAATTCAATATTAGATGATCGAGCATTTATTCAGGCTACCCTACCAGTAAAATTTGGCGGCCTTGGAATTAGAAGATTATCCAATATTGCTTACTTGGCTTCTGTTTATTTAAGCCCGTCATGTAGGGAAGTCGAGGTGGTTTACTTGACAGAGGCCAAGGAAGCTTGGAAATTGGCTTGTTCGGGCGAAGTCCTTCCTGCCAACTTAAAAGTACAAAGGTTGTGGGATTTACCTATAGTTAAACATGATCATCGATCACTACTAAACTCGTCTGTATCGATAAGGGATCACGCACGTCTCTTAGCGGTGTGGGATCATAGTGCGGGTTATTGGTTAAACGGTCTGCCTACGACTGGGCATAAAAGTATGTGAACCACATCGTGTCATAATATTAAAAGTAAGAAATACCTTACGTGAAAAACAAAAACTACTGGACGCAGATAATCAAATTATATCGTGGCACTGTTTAGAAATGCAATTGGAAGAAGGGCTGCATGCTGTAAATAAATTGTCAGCAGCACATATTCAATATGAAAAGCAGAAAATGAAAGTGAAACTTGCCACTCAACTATTTAGCAATTCGGTAGCAGACGCACTGGAGTTTTACCGCGAAATGCAAATACCGGGATTTGAAAACTGTGGTGCCACTATCAAAATTCATTAAACATTTCAATGATTTGTTTAATATGTTTAATTCTAGGAATTTGGCCGCTATAGGCTATAAAAAACCATTAATTGCATATAACATTATGAAATCAAAAGTAAAATTACAAGAAATCGATGATTACATTAACGGATTGAAATTGTTTGATGGCACATTGATTGTGAATTCCAGTAAAAAGACTGGATTTGTAGGTTTTAAAATGTCCATACGATCAGATCTATATATATTTGACACATATATTTCTCCTATAAATCCACATCTTAAGTTTTTACCTGTATACAAATTATCACAGGACCATATCGAGATATTTTTTGGAGCCATCCGGTCCTTAGATGGTTTTAATAATAGTCCTTCGGCAAAGGCCTTTAAGACCGCTTACAAGAAATTGTTCGTGCACGCCGAATTTAAAATCAGCAGAAATGGCAACTGTTTACCTCTGGATGATATTACAATTTTACACACCAATAAAAAACTGTATATTCAGGTCTTAAACCAAACAACAGAAAGAATAAAAATGTTGGAAGATCAACCAACTGTTAATATCCAAGAAGAAATAATCGCTGATCATGATTATATTCCAGACCCAAGCATTCTAACCGAGTATAGTGAAAATGTAATTTCCTACCTAGCCGGGTATATAGTAAGAAAAATAAAGAAAAATATATTTTGTGAACATTGTAACCAAGTTCTTACGGATTATACAAATAAAAGTTACTTAATTTGAGTTAAAGATAAGGGTGGCCTGACTTAAGGCCCAATGATGACATACGTATTTGCATGCACACCGAAAAAGTTTTCCGTCAATATTTAAAAATCAATGGAGTAAGTAAAGTCGGACAACCTAATAACATACATACATAACAATGGATGTCTTTGAAATGTGTGGCAAATCAGATGTGTTTTCACTATTAATAACGCACTGCTATGATAATTGTTTGTGTATTGAATAATCATTTACATTTACTTATTAAGGCAATTGTAGATTTTTATTTACAAATCCGTATACATCATGAGTGTAAAAACGTTTCGGCGCCAAAAAGCGAGAACGTGCATAACTTTTACAATAAACTAGTGTTATTTAAGGGTTTATTATTTCAGACGTGACATTTTGCAAATAAATTTTCTTTCTTTATTTATGATTTAAATAAAAATATATTCGGCGAGGCAGTATTCGTTCTCATACCAAAGAAAACCGAGGGATCCTCAGCGTCTATGTTTAAAGTAGAATCATGTCTTTTGGCATTAAAATCATATATTTTAGTCTCGGAATGTCTTTTCTTAATATTTTTTATTAGGTACCTACCATCAAAGTGAGTGCCAACAACCTTTTTGCGTTTATTCCATTGTTCTTTGTCTAATGTTCTAAAAGATTTTGTTTTTTGCAGTGTTGCTAATTTGTTTTTTGGTATTTCCAAAATTATCTCCTTAGCCAAAGCTAATGGCTCCTCTTTTGTATATTTTCTAATAAATTGTGAGGGCTTTAAATTCTTTTCGCCGGCAAGGGTTATCAATTTTAGTTTACCGAAATAATTTTCGATTACTGCATTGCTTGTTCTTTTATTTTTTAATAAGTTCGACAACATAGGTGCATAAGGTAAATACTTTGTTAATATAATATCAAACAGTTTATCATTGTGTAAATTATTAACAATTGATCCGGTGTTATCTATAGTTATGTTTTTAACTAGTTTATTTATTCTAATATAAAAGGGACTGGATGTAAAAATTGTATTATGGTTAAAGTCATCGCTGTTTTTGTTAATATTTAAATTTATTGGTGGTGTCGTACTGTTTGGTGTTGTTGATGTACACATGTTTTCTCATATTTTTTGTGATTGTTCTACACTCGGATTGGAATATTTGGATTTAAATAAAATATATAAATTAACTACGTATTCATCCAGATTTTCTATTGTGTCTATAGGCAGCATTTTAGCTAATAAATCTTTTGTATAACCAGCATTATTTAAAAATAGCTTATCAATATCCTTACATATATTTTTTAATAAATGCGCGCAGCACAAGTATATATATGTAAGTTTGTTATTATATGTCTTATTAGTTATTATCTCATAAACGCTGTGCAAATAATCTATTAAAATGCAATTATTAAAAAAATGGCATACACCGTTAATCATCGCAAAACTAAAATCTGTGACCACCCCTGAAAATATTGGCCATTTATAATGTTTATGACAAAACGATTTAAAATCTGTAAAAAATTTGCGAATGCTATCGGTATCATGTTGGCTTGATAGCATTCCCATGACTGGAAATACTCTTGGCAGACATTTTATTTGTATCACACCTGAATAATATAATATTGTCTAACCACACTTCCTGTTGCATCAACGTGAAGCAAAGGTTTATCTTGAGTTTTGAGCACATTAATTTGTTCTGCACTAAATAATTTTATATTAAAAGGAAAATAAATTGTTTGAACAATATTTTTGTGATCGGCTTGATACTTACATAAATCTCTTAAATCGTTTTGTGACCTATAAAAAAAAAATGCAGAATTTGCAGAACTGAATAAATTTTTATTTTTTATGTCTAATTTTGTTTACCTAAACTTGCATTGGTTTTAGTATAGGAGTCGATCGTAAAAAACTTTACACAATTACATTATAATTATCTTCAGAAGTCTTTGATTTTATAGTAGCAAACAAATAACTGTAAGAGAACAAATAAATATCGCGGGATTCCATCATCAGGTCATGGTGAAAATGTCATGGTACCAAATCCAGATATTACTCTATCCCACCAACCAATTTTATTTCTAATCGGAAGATTATTTTATATTATTATTTTATTCTATATTTCATAAATTCTAATTGAACTCCATAATAAATATAAAAGCAATCAAATTACAATAAATAATGGAAATAAATTATTACTTGTTCCTTTTGCCTGTGTTGAATAAAGATTTGTTTGCTCTACCATCATAATATCATCACTAAAAAACAAATTAAAATATTGTATAGGTGACTTGATTTCTGATGACGAGTCAATAACTTTGTCATTGATAGTTGCAGTACAGATGATTTTTTTATTGGTGAATTTTAACAATTTTTTTCCTTGTAACAATTGGCTTTGCTTTCTTGGATCACTGCTGATGGAGAAGGAACATTTAGTTTAGTAGATGTGCTGGCTGTAGGAGATTCTTGAATAGTATGCCTTGATATAGCTTGTGCTGGTGACGGAACGTTGATATGAGATATGTTGTTAATCAGTAAATCATTCTGTACTATGTCTACATTTCGCGTTTGGTCTTCGTCGTCACTATCAGTTAAAATTAAATTTTCGAGTGACGAGGGAATTGATGGCGCACTTGAACTTAAATATGTACGAGTAAATATTCTTGGACCATAGGCATTTAGTTCGTCCCCTGAAGGCTCACTGTTTTCAATGTCAGATCTAGTGCTAGCCTTTGGCACTAATGCCATAATTTTATCAATCCGTCTTATAGGTTTAATCGCCTGAAAACAGTAATTTGTATTTAATATTTTAAAAAAATAGTGTGTGTACTTATGTACGCACGTAAGAAGTTATATATCACATATTGTAAAAATCACATCTTGTATTTCAAAATAGCAGTCATATTCGTGATCAGCGGGGCAATTACGCGCACTATTTTAGTTTCTATTTGGTCTTAATTTGGTTGAACTTTAGAAGTTGCGATTATGCCCGCTTGAATTCGACCGCAAAGCTGTCAAAAATTAGCCAAACTTCGGTCGAACTTTGGTCAAACTTCAGAACATCTTTTTTGTATGGAAAACGCGATTACGCCCGCTAAAGTTTGACCAAATTTCAACCACTTCACTGTCAAAATAACAGTTCGTATTTGGTTGGAATAAAGTTGATCGCGGGTAAGCTTTTACGAACTAATTATTAATTATTTACTTGTTTTAGATATTAAACAGTAAGTTTTTGTTGTTTTTAAATGTCCTAATTGTGTAATTGTAATGTGTAATTGTGTGCGTTTCTTTAATTGTGGATATTTTTAGGCATAGTTAAAATGGCTAAATTAGGTCTGCAGTTGGACCTCGTGGAGAGAGCTTATTTTGAGGAAAATAGACGGTCGGCAAGCCTGAGAAACAGCAGGAGGATTAATTTCGACATTTCGGAGGAGGAATTCATCAAAACCTACAGGCTAGATAAACCGTCAGTCTTTAGGTTAAACAATTCAACAATACATTCGAACTTAGCTGGTAAAGAATACCTCTATGGTATTATGCTTGCCTATGTACATCTTCTTTTTATACCTATTTAATGTGCAATATTTAAAGAATTATTAATTATTTAAAGAATGTTTAAGATTTTTATGCGTCCTCTAAAATTTTGTTGAATGGAGTTAATAGATTTGCGACTTTATTCAATACAGACAGTTGGCATGGGTCTGCGCCTTATATTTCAAAAGTTACAATATAATTTTCAGTTAAACTAATTTTACATGACAGGCTTGTTCAAATTTACTGGTCAATATGTAATTTGTAACTCTGAAAATGGGGCTCCGATGTCAATATCCTAATGGTTTCACGATACAAGTGCAACCGGGACCAATGGCTTAATATGCCATGTGGCTTCAAGGCATGGGAACGGTCATGTTGTAAATTTATGACACTGTAGACCTATCCGTTCATTGGTAGATGCCAGGGCTGGAACCTGCAATCTTTCGATTGCTGGACAGCATTCTAAAAACTTAACAACCACTGCCCAGTGCCCATATTATAATTATTAATGCTCTTGTTAGTAAGAACATGTGTTCTTCATAATATTATGGGGAAAACTAAACAGGAGCAGTGGTGGCTTGGTTGTAATACGTTCCTTAAAATCCAAACAGGTTGTCCAGACCCCGGCATGTAAACTTTTTTACATAGATTTACAACACCACTGTTCCCATGCCTCGGAAAACACGTTGAGGTGTCAGTCTGGTTCCACGAATTCCAACTTGTCATTAAAATTGACACCCAGACCCTCGCCAACAAGGCCCATTTACAGCAGTGGAGGTCTAGGACTCGTGTTTTAGGGACTGTAATGTGAAATAAAAAATAAGTGTAAAAACGAGTGTATTTATAGAATTCTTCATTTAAGATTATTAATCTAATTTTATATAAACTTTATTATTTCTATTCCTCACACTAGGCATACAGCAATTATATAATAATAACACAATTTATAAGTTATTTTATTGAATCTTAATGATTTTAGCACATATTACCTAATTACATTATAATAGGCAAACTGCAAACTTTATCAATCAAAAGGTCATCTCAGACCTTTTCGTAGGAGATGGGAAACTGTAACGAGGTGTTGCCTCCTAAGAGAAGTTGCATTAGCTGCATGTAACAACGGAATGAAACTAAAATGTGATGTTAACATTTCCATAAATGAATGCATGATGTTAATAAAAAATTAGCATCAAATGTTAAGATTGTTTGCTAAATGAACAACTCATGTCAAAAAAAAACAGCATATCGTGCTAACATTGCTACTGTTCGTTCGGGGAACACGGCCATTATATCTCTTTATTTTTATTTTCAAATTCCTTCAATTGTAAGGCAAGCTTTTTTTCCTCCACCAAAGCACACCATTCTGCAGCTGCAGCCCTATGCTCCTGTGCTACAGCAATCCGCTCCTGCACTTGTAGAAGCTGTTTTAGGTCACTCCACATACTCCGCATTGATTCCGCCATCACTGATTCACCTTGCACTCTCAATATTAGTGAGTATATAGCGTGCCTCATCAAATGATGTTTGTGGTCAACCTGAAAAAATGCCATAAGTTACTTATGTGTGTTGCCTTGCACCAATCCTTGAGCGACTTACTTGTAGCAGCCATTCCCCATACTGTTTAGTTTCTGCGCAATATTATCCCAATGCCCAAAGGAATTATGCCTCCCTTCCGCTGTCCGGCTATAGCCCCGAGCCAGCTGAGGATAGCTTCGAGGTACTCCACAAGTGCCTCCATCTGCTCGAAAGAAACTCGTCTTCGTGCCATTGGACCTATAAAATTAACCATTTAAATATAATAAAAAACGAATGAGAAGAAAAAGCCTTAGTAGTAGAGGTACTCACAATATTTTTTTAAGAGATTGAGATAAAACGATAAAAACTTCAAACAATTTTGTAAAATGTAAACAAACCAACCTTACCGTTTCGTTACACATTACAAATATAACGTTTTGATTAGTAGGTATCTTAAAATAAATGTAGGACAATCATATCTACGTTCTTATAACACACTTAATGTGTTATTAGTAGATGCATTAACTATTTTTTTTATTAAATATATTGTTAAATAATATATTATTTTATTTTATTTTACAAGTATAATGATTGTCATTCGTGGAAAGGAACGCTACATGTAGTTGTGTGTTGCCGATAAAAAAAAACATAAAAAGACCGAACGAAAACTAAGGATATTTTTAGATGAAATTTGATGTTATTGGTATATTAAATAAAAAAAACAGAAGTTAGAAGTATATTTATATCACTTATGTTATTAAAAACATTTTATTTAACGTAATATTTAAAAAATAATGTCATTCAATCATTTTATTTATTTCAACTGGCAATTTGGCTAACACGCCGTATTTCGGTTGGAATCTGGTAAAAGTTTAGCTTTCACATGACGCGTAATCGCTACACAGAGATGTTCTAAAATTGAACCAAATCAAAGCTAAACTAAAGTTGAACCAAATTAGAACTAATAATGATGTGCGCGTAATCGCACCCCAGAACCCCCGAAAACACAGAAAACGAGTCCCATGAAGGTTTTTTCAAAAAAGTAATGTCCGCCATCTTGGATTTCAAAATGGTCTTCATATTCGTGAGCACCATCACTCTCATCATTTTTCCCAATCGCGCCAAAAGAAGTATAACTTCAATTATTGTAAATCTAGCAATGTCCACCTCTAGATAAATAACAAATATAAAAATACCGTTCACAGGTGAACAGTGTGCATTTATAGATGGAGTGAGTTGAATGACCTCATCTCCCTTCTGTCTCTTTGGGAGGTGTGGGATATTATCTTCGGAATCGGTTTCGGAGGGAGAGTCGCTTAATCTGAGGGTTCGGGCGGAGGGTGGAGGGCCGGCAGGAATAAAATCATCCCACTGAGGTGTGACGTTGCTAGTTGTGTCGTGTGTAGTTGCTTGGGGGATGTCCGGTGCCTCGGAGGACTCCAGGTCCTCGTCCTCAAGCTCGGCGTTTTGTTCGACGAGCAACCCAATTCGTTCACGGGCCACGGATCCCTCAGCGTATCGCTTTTCGGCCCTGAACTTTCTAAGACTTCTTGTAAGGTAAGGGGAATTGGATCGCTCCATAATTTTCTTCTGTTGCCTTAGTAATGTATTGTATTCGCCTTGGGTTCTGAAACTGATGAGAGGCCTGTTGGTCTTTTTCTTATTGTCAGATACTATGGACTTCATCGTGTCTTTGATGATATGGACTTTGTATGATTGCATTTGTTATAGTTCTGTTGAAAGTTGGCAGTGTGCATTTTTAGATACGAAAGTATTAATGAAGTATTTTTGGTATATTATAGTCGTAAATTGGCAAAAATATATTACTATTTGATGGAGTATATAGTTATAAATATAATTACAATAGTTTTGAACTACTTTTTACTTTTCCTTTTTACTAGTTTTTAATTAAATAATAGAAAATATTTATAATCTTACCTTGCGTTGAGGCCAAGCACGTTTGCGTTCCGCCATTTTGACGATTACTGCATTTCTAGTATTGTCAAAGCAAACTATTCTTTTAAATCACGTTCGAAAATATAATTCTAATAATATTAACACCAGTGTCATAGATCACGACACATATTATTAGTTGTAGACATTTTTGAAAGTATTGTATCCTAGAGGATACAATGCCAAGTATAGGATTAACAAGTCTAAACAGGTGGCGTTCATATACATAGCTTTGTTTAGGAGAAAAGTATTGGTTTAATTTTAGTATAGCAGTTTCATAAATGTCATATTCTGCACTCGGATTTGTTACTAAAGCCCCCGGTATATTATAAAATATTTCTTGCAAGCCTAACCCTCCGAGATGAAGTAAAGTAGCTCGCTTTTTTTCTGAGATATTAATTCCAGAAGTAATGAAGTAAATGTTACATTATGTAAATGAAAACTCGCTTCCATTTCTCCCATCGCAACCCGACTGAAGTAGGATCTCCCTCACAATCAAATGTTTCAAATGTTGTGTCTAACTTGGCAATTTTCGGAAAATCCTGAGTTTTATCATCAGAAAGACGATAGGGCTGTTGTTCGATAGGTATATGGACAGGATCGTCGTAATAACTTTGTTCTGGATACTGCGTGTACTCGGCTTTGGGATAGTAGTTATAGTCATAATTATCTGTATAACTGTCGTAATACTGATCGTAATCGTGTTCATAGAAATTATTATAGTTTATTAAAGTTTCTATGCGGTGGTGGATTTCCTGACTTGAAGTAGTCATGACAACGTAGTGGCATGGGCTTAGTCACGTAGTGGCTCACTCCACTCATTGGTCGTGGTTAGAATTATTGTTATTTATTTATTTATTTAAAAACTTTATTGCACAAAGTACAAAGGCGGACTTAATGCCCGTAGACATTCTCTGACAGCCAAACCTTAGGGACAAATTTGAACAAATAAAGGTGCAATGAAAGTGAAAGTAACAATAATATAATTATAGGATAATTTAAAAATATTATATAACATACTTATATACCTTCATATATATTATAATATCAATACACAATAATAAATGCAAATATTTACACAATATTATACATAAACATATATATATAAAACTTACTACCGTGGTTTAGAGCTATCTATAAAATGCGAATACACTAGTTTTTTAAAAGACGACCTGGTGTTAGCTTGCCTTATGTTGGTCGGGAGATTGTTCCAAAGGTTTGTTGCAGCGACTACGAAGGAGCTGGAAACAAATCCAGTATGGTGTGAGGGGACAGAAAGAAGCGAGTTGTGAGAGGAGCGAAG
This sequence comes from Tinea semifulvella, assembly GCA_910589645.1. NCBI lineage: Eukaryota > Metazoa > Arthropoda > Insecta > Lepidoptera > Tineidae > Tinea > Tinea semifulvella. Next base: position 9,675,233 of record OU342592.1, on the reverse strand, counting down.
AGATTTGTCGTGGAAGGAAGAGAGATAGGCAAAGTTGTCCTTGAGGTATTTCGGTGTCGCAGGCTCATTCAGCACAGAAAATAGGAGACAAAGGGCTCTGAGATTCCTGCGACAACGAATAGGCAGCCACTTCAACTTAGCACGATAGTCAGAGATGTGGTCGTATTTACGCAGACAAAATATGAACCGGATACATGTATTTAGTAAACGGTCCATTTTATTGAGCAACATCTCTGACATATCAATGCTACACACGTCACCATAGTCGAGGAGAGGAAGGAGAAGACTTTGAACAAGGGTTATTTTAGCTTTAATAGGCAGAAAATTTTTGAGTTTATTAAGAGAGTGCAGTGAAAAAAAAATTTTACAACTACACACATCAAAAAAGTCTAGGGATCAAGCATGTTTATGCGGATTTCTTGTGATTGAGATGTGGCTTTGTAATAAATTTATGATTTTATAAATTTATATGGATCCTTTTTGGTGCATTTCATAATTTAAAACAGGAACTGTCAATCAAATTCGAGTAAAAGATGAAAATCAGCTGTCAATATTTTCCCTATAAAAACATAAGACGCATTGAAGACATTATTAGTGCTACTGTTTCCCTACTACTGATTAAAACCAACGTTATTATGGAGCGGCGACGTCATTTAAGCAGGGAAGAAATGATCAGAGCCGTGGGAATGATAGAAGCTGGTTCCCGGCAACGTACTGTGGCTTTAGCTCTGAATACAAGTCAGAGTGTTATCAGTCGACTTTGGACACGTTACCGAACCACTGGTACCGTGGCTGAGCGCCATGGAGGACGGTATCGCTGCACCACACGGAGACAAGACCGATACATTCAAATCACAGCTCGAAGAACTCCAACAATAACCGCCATGATGTTAGCCGTGAGCCTTCATCGCTCTTCAGGGAACTTAATTAGCGACCAAACAGTCAGAAACCGCTTGCATGAAGTGAACCTTCATTCCCGAAGACCGCTACGGGTACCACCTATAGCAATGCACAATCGTAGGACTCGATATCAATGGGCTCTTGGACACAGAAATTGGACAGAAGAACAATGGCGTTTCGTGTGCTTTTCTGATGAGTCTCGTTTTGGTATGAGGCCGGATACAAGACGTATACGACACTGGAGAACCCCTGGACGCCAACAGCGATTAAAATCCTGCCAGGAAGTCCATCCTTATAGTGGTGGAACCATCATGGTATGGGCGGGTATTTCGATCGGCGGAAGAACTGAGTTGATTTGGATCAGAGGCAACCTCAACGCTCAAATTTATGCTGAGACGGTTGTATCAGACGTCATCGTTCCTCTACAAGTGCATATCGGTCCCTTATTTCAGTTAATGCATGATAATGCACGACCGCACACCGCAAGAGTTGTAAGACAGACTCTCGCCGCAGCTAACATCAATGTCCTGCCCTGGCCTGCTCAGTCGCCAGACTTGAACCCGATTGAGCATGCATGGGATATTCTTCAGAGAAGAGCTCTGCCGAATATGGAGGGTATCCAGTCGCGAAGACCTTTTTTTGTTGTTGCAACGAACATGGGCGGCCATTCCACAGCGTGATTTGGATGAACTCATTTTGAGTATGCCAAACCGATGTTCTTGTGTTGTTAGTGTTCGCGGTAGAAACACGGATTATTAATTGTTTAAGTTACCCAATAAAATTTAAAAAAAAACTGTTATTTCAGTCTTTTTTTCGAACTTTAATGTTAGTGGTTCAAATGTCAAAAATCCCTTTATTAGGAAAATGGCAATTTTTTTTACTAATGCAAAGGTGACTTGGTTTATCGTTACTGTAGACAAACGAAAACATTTTATTTGATCAATCCTTAAAGAAAATTTTAATGAATATCAATCAGGAGAAAAGTTATTGCAAAAATATATGTTGATCCCTAGACACTTTTGATGTGTGTAGTTTTGGTAACCTGGGTTGTCCAGCTTAGATTAGAATCTAGATAAATACCCAAATTCTTCACCTCGCTGCTGAACGCAATTGGGACGTTGTCAAACCGAACAGGTTCAACAGTGTTAAAATCTAATTTACTCAGCAATCGGGAACTCCCTACTATAATTGATTGACACTTGCTCGGATTGACAACGACCCCAAAACGTTTGGACCAAGAGAGTATACTACAGAGATCTGAATTAAGCCAAGCTATTGCACTATTAATTGTGGTGATATCTGACTGCACATAGAGCTGCAAATCATCCGCGTACAGGTGGTAATGGCAGTGAAGTAAAGACGTGATGGCATTTATAAATAGTGAGAATAATAAAGGCGAAAGAATGCCACCCTGTGGGACGCCTGTATCCAAGTCGCACCACTCCGATGACACCTGATCAACACGAACCTGCTGCTGGCGACCCTGTAGATATTGAGTGAACCAGGCTAGGGCCTCCGGCGATATGCTCAGACGAGACAATATGGCGATTAGCAAATCAGGATCTACTGTGTTAAACGCATTCGTGAAGTCAATCAGTACAAGAACTGTGAGTTTAGTTTCATCCATGCCTCTTCGGATATCTTCAGTTACTTTAAGTAAAGCTGAAGTTGTGCTATGACCAGTACGGAAACCTGATTGATATGGATTTAATAGGTTATTCTTATCAAGGAAAATAGAGAACTGCTTATGGACAATGGACCCAAGGACCTTGGATAGGAAAGGTAAAATTGAGATAGGACGAAAGTGACTAGGGAGCGAGGGTGAGGATATTTTCGGGAGTGGAATGATAAAGGCCTTGCGCCATTGAGAAGGAAATTGACCGGAAATGATAGAAAAAATCATTATGTGAGAAATAATAGGCAAAAGGAGATCAATAATTGGGATGATCATAGCACGACTGATAGAATCACATCCTATTGCTTTCGAAGTAATGGAATTAATCGTCTTGAGCACTACATCGCCAGAGACCACTGCTAGGCAAAACGGTTCAACATCTTGCACCAGCAGCGCGGCTGTCTCTGCTAAAGGATTTGACTTAATGTCACCATCGAGAACTGGTGCCGAGGAAAAATGAGTATTAAGCTGATCAGGTGTCACAGAGCCAAGGTTGACCTGGCCACGACAACGCCCCAGGCCTTGAGAGTTAAAGAATTGCCATATTTTTGATGAAGACTTGTTTGTAATGTTCTCGACAAAATGGTGACGTTTGGCAATCCTACACACCTGATTGCAGCGGTTCCTTGCAACCCTATATGCAGCCAGGTCACCATCACAGCGGGTACGCCTATATCTGCGGTATGCACGATCTCGCTTCCTCATTGCAATACGCACATCATCGGATATCCACGGCGCAGGTGCCCGCTTTAATCTCGTAGGTTTAAGTGGAGCATGTGCGTCGTACAATTTAATCAGCTCATCATTAAATATATTAACCATGTTATCAATATTATCAGTCATAAGGAGCTCACTCCAGTCCAGGTGAGTCACGTCATCACGTAGTCTGACAAGGTTTATGCGTGAATAGTGACGCATAACTACAGTAGGTGGGCGGTACCTAGGCGGTTTTAATCTATATGAGGCGAAAACGAGATCGTGGTGGGAGAAAGGAGCAAGGAGCTGACCGTGGCTAGCAACAACGTCAGGGCGTGAAGTGAAAATAAGGTCCAAAAGAGTATCAGTTGTAGATAAATGGTGAGTTGGCCCAGATGGCAGAAGTGATAAATTAATTGAAGTGATAATGTTACGGAGTTTAGACGCCCTTGATTTGCCAGCCTGACGATCATCCAGGAGACAGGTGTTAAAATCGCCCATGATGACATGATGAGTATAAAGCGGTACTACCTCCTCAAGAACACCTTCGAGGTCAGCAAAATAGTTAATAGAGGGAGGGCAGTAGACGACGCCAAGTAACATCCGAGATCCTTTAAAGTTAACTTCAATAAAAAGAAATTCAGCAGAGGCAGAGTACAAATTGGGTGATGAAGAAATTAATTTGTATGGTAGATCGGCCCGCAGGTAAATGGCTACACCACCTCCACCCGCGCCTGTGCGGTCGTTGCGGACCATGATGTAGCCAGGAAGTGAATATGAAGTGGAAGGAAGAGAAGGTTTTAACCAGGATTCGGATATTAGAATGGCATCTACTAAATCTGGAGAAGAGAAGGTAGAGAGAAGGTCTGTGTAATGAGCCGGTACACTTTGTGCATTTATATGGCAAATGTTTAAATTCTTCTTAAAATTAGTAAATTCAGCATTCAACAAAGTATCCAAACCTGCTTCTGCATCGTGATATGAATCAGAAGAAGTACTGCTGGTTATGGAATAAAACGAATCTTCTTCGCTTTGATAGTACATATTTAGTGACGGTGTAAGTATAAATAATAATATACTAATAAAATACTTTATATAAAATATGAATCTAACTTAAACTAGAATATACTTAATTAAAATAAGTTCTAAAACTATTCTGCATGTCCTGCCAGTTGAACCGTTTATACATTACAAATACCAACAACATAAATGCACTGACATTTTGGAGTGTGTATAATAAATGATTTACAAAAAAACAATAAAATCTTTGCCTGCCATAAATCCAAGAGACGTTAAGTTGACCTTATTTATAAAATGTGTCAGGCAGCTGGCTCACGTTCAAACGACGTACACTGATTGTCGCGTTTTAAAAGTTTGCATTTGGTGTATTAAGAATAGTCAATGTAAGCCGAATGTTAAATCCAGGATATAATTCAGATTTGTTACCGAACGCGAGCCAAAAGATCTAACAAAATAAAACTATTTAGAATTTAATTAATTATACCTGATTATACCAGTACTAAGTATAGTGTAATGAACTAAAACATATTCCCTGGAGTATAGTGATTAAAAAGAACTAAGTTTACAACCTGCACCAATCTACATCCAATATTGCATATGTATTGCTATTAAATGTTAGGTAGATAAAACCTAATAGCATTTACTGTGAACAGTGTTAAAGGTTAAAGCAGAATGTAAAATATATGCTAAGTCTCCTGCACCAGGGTTATATCTCAGGCTGACATCAGAGCAAGAAATTTTGGAAATATAGACATACTAAATGTAAACAAGTGCAAACAATAAAAAAAGTTATATATTATTGAGTATGTGTATTATTAATCACCTATAGGTAATTAAACATCCCTAGTCCCAATGAGAAACTCACAAAACTTAACACCAAACGTGTTGTACACAAATACAGTAGATACACAGCCAACCCAAAATGCAAGTGCCAAAAGATTAATCGGCCATACATTAGGCTCCAAGGTAAGCATTATTATAAGGGGAACAGGAATATCAAATGTACAGCCGAATGCAACAACATTAACCACTACTTAAATCTACCGCCTGGCTGCTCTTCTAGGTCGTTCCCTGGGACCCTGTTGATCGCTGTGACATATAGTTGTAGGACCCGAGTCTTTCTGAAGAGCTGATGATAAGGTGCTAAGGTCTGACTGGAGAAACACCTTTCGTCTGGATCCATCAGGGAGCTTCACCCATATCGTCCCATCCTGAGTCCAACAGTCCCGCATACCAAAAAGTTTTCTGGCTTCGATAAATAGTAACTGCCTGCTTTTAACAAGAAATTCGGCACAGCTATATGGAGAGCCTTTTAGCTTTGTCTTACTGATCCAGATACGTTGGCGCAGCCTGCAGTCCCAAAACCTTACCACAATGGAGCGGTTTGTATCTCTACTTGTCCCAAGACGGTAGCATGCACGAATAGCCTCTGGGTTGATATCAGGAATGCTGAATTTTTCCTGGAATATTTCAGTAATTGTCTGTGAGACATTCTCACCCTGTCTTTCCGGGATGCCCTTTATTAGCAGGCAGTCTTCGCGGCTTTTGGTTTCCAGATGCTCCACTGTGGAATGCAACTGTGATATCTGTTGGCGCAACAATGCAAACATTTCCAATGCAAAAGTTTTGAATTGTTGGTAATCCTGTCCCAAGGAATCAATTTTATTGATTTGTGGATTAGCCTTAACCGAGGCAAGCTGCCCCTCAAATTGGGCCATCCGCTGGGACAAGCTTTCTTCAAGGAGATGTTGTGCTTGCTCAACATTACTAGTAGTAGCCATTGTTGTTTGTTTACCTTGATATTTATAGGTTATGGTTAAGGTTGTACAGTTGTCTAGCAGGATTGGTGCAGTAATTTTCAATAACTCACTTTCACACTCATGTAATAGTTAATTATACACTAAATAAAATAGAAAGTAAACTAAATTATTACTTTTAACTAATATTAATAATTAATTATATTTGTTGTTAAAATAAAGTTGGTTACTTTTACACCTACCCACAAAAAAAAAGGCCAACCTTGTTAGGTGGTGGATTTCGCTGGGGTAACCTAAAAACGTTGCTTTGTGGTCTGAATTTAGGCGGAAGGGACCTGAACGCTTGTTCCGTTCGCGTTGGTTACCTATTTGGGTTAGGTTGTGCGATATTCGGTCTATAACCATGAGGTGGACGGTATGCAGGTGGTACAAATGGCTGCGTATTAAATAGCTTTATCGGTGGTGGTTGGGAAAAGGTCGGCTGTGGTCTTCGGTCATTTGTCCATCCATTCCGTTGTTGGGCGTACAATATATTTTCTTCCTCGTGCACCAATTCGAGAGCTTTCTCGATGGACTCGGGGCGGATACATCTAATACGTGACCCTAAGGATCCTTTAATCCACGTAGATAGGATTGAAGGGTGAGTTTTTTGTATAAAGTCCTTTTAGCGTCTACGGTGGTCTGTAACGATTCGTAAGAAAGAAAGAAGAAAGAAAGAAAAAAGTTTATTTGTCACAAAAAAAAAAAAACAAGCAGTAAAAAATAATAATGATATTACAACAAACAAGATAGTGTGGTGACAAATAGGGAATCAGCTCAGCAATAAGCTGCAACACTCGGTCACAGCGCTGATTTTCAGCTGATCCCTCATAATTTTGACATTAACATTGTATTCCAATAAATTGACAAGAACAATATTAAATATAAACTATTATAAAGCGAAACGTATGTCATTATTATACTAAATAAATTTTGACATCTTTCGTAATATTCTTGCGGAGTACCTGATCCTTGTGAGAGCAAGGATAGGTCGTTATAGAGTGCTGTCTCATCACGTTGGTCTGAAAAATTATTAATGAGGGCGTTTCTTATGCCAACCCAGTCGTTGGGGATGCCATTTGTGTTTATTAATCGGGCTGCGGGCCCAGATACTTTATTTAAAATGCCATTTAGTACCGCTGCATTTGTTAGTTCATTATTCGGCTGGGGATTAATATATGCTAAAACTAACTGGTCGCATAAACTTATAAATCTTGGCAACACATTTACGTTGCCGTCAAAATCGGGAAGTAACCTAAGGGCTTTAAAAATTCTGTCTAAACTATGTGGAGCTGGTGCAAGGGCTGCTGCTGCTGCTGGTACCTGTTCCATTATTATATTTAAGTTTCTATTTGTAACGTAACCTGTAAATCCTGTAGACCAAACACCGACTGGGCTCACTATTTTTCTCGTAGAAGTTGCAGTAGACACGAACTGCCGTCGACCGTTTTCAAATAGCGCCTTATTATTTTCTGGCAATCACTTGTAAGAAGGTGAAAATCAGGATGGCAAATAAAAATCTCTTGCACTTTGTACTTGGTTTTAATTCAGGAACGTATGCGTGTGTTTGCTTTCGAAGTTACAAGTGTTCTGCCGTGCCCCGCAGAAATAATAATTAATGGGGCCTCATTAAAGATAAACAATATTTGATAAGTACGTGGAATTACAAACAATAGGGTTCTTATGTGTCGGCCAGTCAAAGCGTAACCCATTTAAGTTATTGTAAACAAAGACGAGGCACACTTAGCAATGCGATCCATAGGTACTCGTACTTATTTTGAATAGCTATCATTCGGCTAATTCTGACACAAACGCGACCTCGCGTTTAGGTAATCTTACATGTGATATACATTTCACTTCTCTTTTATCATAATCAAACACTACTCAATGATCGCTTTCATTATCTCTCTTTATATCTCTTGAAACATCATTGTAACAATTCACTTACGGCTTCATCCATTAATTGTATCAAGATTTTCACTCTTAAAACTATATCGCCTATATTCAGACGACTCACTCTTAAAACTATATCGCCTATATTCAGACGACTCACTCTTAAAACTATATCGCCTATATTCAGACGACTCACTCTTAAAACTATATCGCCTATATTCAGACGACTCACTCTTAAAACAATATCGCCTATATTCAGACGACTCACTCTTAAAACTATATCGCCTATATTCAGACGACTCACTCTTAAAACTATATCGCCTATATTCAGACGACTCACTCTTAAAACTATATCGCCTATATTCAGACGACTCACTCTTAAAACTATATCGCCTATATTCAGACGACTCACTCTTAAAACTATATCGCCTATATTCAGACGACTCACTCTTAAAACTATATCGCCTACATTCAGACGACTCACTCTTAAAACTATATCGCCTATATTCAGGCGACTCACTAATTTTCAGATAAATTGGATTATTATCACTCGTTAGACACATAAATCATCCCTGTTTTGAATCTTCTTTCGCATTAACATTATCATAAACAATTTAAATCATAATATTGAGTTAACTAATAATATATTATTTATCTTCTGATTACGTACTATTTTATTTTATTATTTATGAGTTTCTATATTGTGTGTATATTTGTTATTATAATATACTGAAATCTAATACGCATTAGTTTATTACCTTTATTCTGTATCACTAGATAATACATCATTATTAAAAACTAGCCATGGGTGCAACTTATCAACAGCAAATACGCCTCTGTAAGACTTTGAGCCATGTTTCCTCGTAATAGCAGTATCTTCTACCTCATAACGGTCATTTCCCAATACTTTCGAAATTTTAAATGGACCTAGACATTTGGGTAGTAATTTTCTACTGTGACCGGATTCCGTACGAATTTCTTTCTCTACCCTAACTAGGTCACCAATTTTGTAAATATGGGGTTCTTTTCGTTTTAAGTCAAAGCGTTGTTTTTGTTTATTTTGGCTATCGTTAATGCGTTGTTCTACATCAGAACGAATTCCGACAGCGTCTAATGGGTGGTTTATTTCAGCTACGATGGTATTCATTACACCATCTGAACTACCTGTGGGTTTAATACCGAATAATACTTCTGCTGGCGTATGATCAGTAGTTGAGTTTCGCGTATTATTAAGTGCCCACTGGACTTGTGGAATAGACAGATCCCACTCGTTTTCAGGCTTATTAAAGTTAGCGGAAATTAAAGCATCAACTAACGTACGGTTGTATCTTTCAATTTGACCGTTCGACCTAGGCGAAGCTACTGCGTTAAGCACATGCTTAACTCCTTTTTCGAATAGAAAGTCAGCAAACTGTTTACTAGTGAAGCTGGTACCTCTATCAGATATAATACGGTGAGGTACTCCGAATATTGAAAAATATTCATTAAAGACTTTAATGGTTGTACTACTTTTAAGGTTTTTAACTGCTTTAATGTATATAAACTTAGTAAAGGCGTCTATTATGGCAAGTATATGACAGTTTTTCTTTTTACTAATTGGAAATGGGCCACAATGATCAGTGTGCAAGGTGTCAAAAGGTTTAGCGACTTTTGGAATGGGGTGTAACATGCCTTCTTTAGGTCCAGATGGTAACTTACTATGTGCACAATTTAAACAAGATTGACAATATTTCTTTATAAATCTTCTCATTTTCTTAAACCAATAAACTTGACATATTTTATTATAAGTTTTATCAAATGCAAAATGACCAGCTTCATCATGATTCATACGAACTATTTGCCATCTGACTGATTTTGGTACGACCCATCTAAGGTCTGTTTCTCCGTTTTTATTATTAATTAACCTATATAAACGACCATTTTTAACAGTATAATTTTTATGTATCTCTACGATGTCCTTAGTTTCAGGATCATTAATTATGTTTTTAATACGTTGAATTTCAGAGTCCTGTTCCTGCACTGTCTGCAACCACGATAAGTCATCAATTTCTAATATATCAATAGTCTCTTTTGGTATAAACGTAGCACAGTCAGCATCAGGGTTGCGAGACAAGGCATCAACATGACTCATCTTTGTACCGCTGCGATGTTCAACTATAAAGTCATATTCTTGCATCATCAAATACCACCGCGCCACTCTTGGTATCAAATCCCTTTTAGTCATAGTATAACGAATAGCCGCGCAATCAGTTACGACCTTAAATGGTTTACCTAGCACATAAACTCTAAAACGATCTAGTGCATTTACCACTGCGAGCGTTTCTAACTCATATGAGTGAAGTTTGCTTTCATCTGGTGTGGTTTGTCGACTAAAATAAGCAATAGGTTGCCACCTTTCTTCAGTACTGCATTGCATTAATATGGCTCCTACTCCTACTTTGCTAGCGTCAGTGTGGATTTCCAATGCGCTGTTCGGGTCATAGAGTGCCAAAACAGGACGACTCACTAATTTATATTTTAATTCATTAAATGCTTTTAATTGTAATTCCTCAAAACACCAGGGAACGTCCTTTTTTGTTAACGTTGTTAGAGGTTTTGCAATTATTGAAAAATCTTTTATAAAACGGCGAAAGTAACTAGTGAGTCCTACAAACTGTCTTACCTCGTGAACATTCTTCGGAATAGGAAATTGGTCTACGGCTCGTATTTTACATGATCCTGGTCTTATACCTTTTGAACTAATTTCATACCCTAAATAGTTAATATTTGATTCAAAGAAACAACACTTATTTAAGTTTAATGTGAGTTTTGCGGCTCTTATAAGTTGTAATAATTTGCATAACTTTTCCATCCCCTCCTTGATAGTTTTAGATACCACCAGTAAATCATCCATGTATGCCAAAGCAAGTTTTCTGCCAAAACCTCGTAACATTAAATTAATTGTTCTTTGAAATACGCTTGGTGCATTAGCCAGCCCGAATGGCATTCTAGTAAACTCATATAAGCCATCTGGTGTGATAAATGCCGTAATATGCCTACTTGCCTCGTTCATGGTCAGGTACCATGGTAGTAACCGGATGTTAAATCTAAACTGGTGAAGAAGTTGTTACCACCTAAAAGATCCAATTGATCCTCTATGCGCGGTAAGGGATATTTGTCTTTTACAGTTTTTCTATTTAACGCTCTATAGTCCACGCATAATCTTCTGTCTCCATTTTTCTTCTTAACCAATATTACCGGGCTCGAATAATTAGACGTACTTTCCTTAATAATGTCATTAGATAGTAGATCATCGATTATGGTGTTAAGATGTTCTCGTTCAGAACATGACATTCTATATGGGTTATGAACTATTGGTAAGTTGTCCGTTAACGTGATCTGCATTTCAGATAAATCAGTTTTACCCAATTCATGTAAATTCATAGCAAAACAGTCCCTATATTCATTTAATAAATTAAGAAAAGTTTGTTTTTCCTCTACCGTCAAGTCTGTGCCAAATTTTATTGAGTCCAATGGTAATGGTTCGTAACTATCAGAGTCTGATATTAAATTAATACGTTTAGGCTGAACCTCACTATAACAATAACCTCTAGCTACTAAATCTCCTTTTTTAAAATTAATATTATTGGGAGACGTGTTAGCTATCATTACATAACCGTTTGCTGAATCAAACCTATAAACACCTGAAAGAAGCATGTATTCTTTACTTGTTGTATTTCTGTAGCTGTGATTAATATACAATTCACCAACAAAATTTGATTCCGAAACTACATCAAGCGGTGCTGTAATATTTGCTTGAATAATTGTGTCATTTGCTGCAAATAATTTAATTTTTACTGTTTCGTTATCTATATCAGGAGTTTGAATAAATATTAACTCATCTTTTGTTTTATGTATAATAACATTAGGTTTTTCGGTAAATGTGTGACCTACCAATACTGCAGTTTTCAAAAATAAATCTGGCACAACTAATACTTCTATATCTGCCTTGATATTTGCTATTTCCACTGTTACTAGTATTTTGCCTAATGGTTTTACTACAGAATTTCCAAATCCACGCAATACTGGTAAATCAATAGTTTTCAATTGCATTAAGAGCTTTTGAGCATCAGATTCTCGAAGGAGTGTGCACTTACTACCTAAATCTATATAGCCATTAAACTCAATTCCATTAATTTTTACGGTTTTATAATATTTATCATTGTCATCATATTCATTACTAATATTTAAAATGGTTTTACTACTCTGACCAGATTCAATTGCTTTATTAATATTATTATGGGAAACATTATTTGGTTTACTGCGACAGTCTTTATTTTCATGACCTAATTTGAAACAAAATGTGCACCTTTTTGTGGGTTTGGTGCATTTAATACTTATGTGTCCAGGCTCATTGCAATTAAAACAACGAACCGTACTATATTCACCTTTTCTAGAATCCGAATTATAAAATTTGTTATGTTGTTTGCCTTGTGATTGTGAAACAATATTACCGCGTATGAACTGAGGTGCACTGCTGTCATTTTGAGAAACAGTACGCAAATAATTTAATAATTGTTCTGGTTCCTTGAACATGCAAGCACTAGCACCCATTCGAATGAATTTATCATCTATACCATGGATTAAACATCCAACAGCTTTAATACCCGTAATCTCACATTTATTTATTAAGGCCATTTTATCATAATAATAATGTTCTAAAGGTTGCCCGAATTTATAACGCACCTTTAACATGGTACTTAGCAAGTCACCGTAATTGACATTAGATGGAAAAGCTAATTTTAATTTTTCAGTCCATTCTATCCAAGTGAAAAGAAGTGATGGTAGCCCTTGATACCATTTTTTAGCAAGCCCCATTAATTTAGGTAACGCATAATGACAAATTTGGCGATCATTCCAACAATAAATTATTGCACACTCATTTACTTTCACTATCCAGCTATCTATGGTTTGACTATTATCGCTGGGATCAAATTCGGGAACAACACTAAAATTAACTGGAAAGTTGTTGTGTGACCAAAAGTTTGGGTTATTAGTAGGTGTAGTCGCACTAATGTCGCTATTAATGCCTTGTGTTGTATGATTAGTGCCTGGTGTTGTATGATTAATGCCTGATGTTGTATGATTAATGCCTGGTGTTGTATGATTAATGCCTGGTTCATTAGACCTTCTCTCAACTAAAGGGGGCGCTGCTGTTCGTACACGTTCGTTTCGCTTGTGTTTCCTTCGTTTTTTATTAACGCGTTTATGACTTTTATGTTTTGAACCACTATATTTTTCTGAATCACTGCTTGAGGTTATATCACTACTACTAGTACTATATTTACGTCTATGACGCTTTGATTTACCCATCGTAACAAAATATTATGATATATGTTTTCCTTTATATAATTAGAATTCAATTTACATCAAAATTAGTGTTTTATTATAACCTTAACCTACTTAAATTAGCATGCACTACTCTAAACTATTTTAATTATTACTAAAATGTACTACTTTAACTATACTGATTAATATTCACTATTCTCACTTTTATCTACTATTATTAAAATAATTACTATGCAATTAAACTTTATCAACACTTATAACCTTCACTTGTTTCACTTTAATCAACGAAAACAGATATATTGTTATGTCTGACCTTTATATTCCTTCAAAAACAGTCCACTGGGCGTTGAGTATAAATCCACTTCCGAAATGTAACGTAACCTGTAAATCCTGTAGACCAAACACCGACTGGGCTCACTATTTTTCTCGTAGAAGTTGCAGTAGACACGAACTGCCGTCGACCGTTTTCAAATAGCGCCTTATTATTTTCTGGCAATCACTTGTAAGAAGGTGAAAATCAGGATGGCAAATAAAAATCTCTTGCACTTTGTACTTGGTTTTAATTCAGGAACGTATGCGTGTGTTTGCTTTCGAAGTTACAAGTGTTCTGCCGTGCCCCGCAGAAATAATAATTAATGGGGCCTCATTAAAGATAAACAATATTTGATAAGTACGTGGAATTACAAACAATAGGGTTCTTATGTGTCGGCCAGTCAAAGCGTAACCCATTTAAGTTATTGTAAACAAAGACGAGGCACACTTAGCAATGCGATCCATAGGTACTCGTACTAATTTTGAATAGCTATCATATTGGTGTCTTAAATAGCCGATCTATGCAAGCGCCTACTACTAAAACTAGAATGCCTTGATTGTCTCTGAAGGAAAATCTTGACGGGAAAAAGGAAACTTACGGATACAAGCAACACTAAAAGATTCAGTGGTACTCACAAGTGTAGCATTGGTCTTCATTGTCTTCGTAGTTTGGAAACTCGCTGTAGATTCGCATAGCCGGCTGGTCGTGGGTGATCACTGACTCTAACTTTGACTATCCTACCGACTGCGCCAATTAAGTGAGCGACAGCCAGAGGATCCAACAAAAAAAACAATTTGATTCAAGTGTTTATTAACTATTATCTTATTCTAAGCTTAATCTAACATAGGTGTGACAACTTTCGATATGAGAAATGAAGTGACAATACAATATTAATTAGTCTATAAGTTAAAACTAAGGCCATGCTGATTATGCGTTACGTGACATAACAATGGCACAATGGGGCTGCATGGTCAGCGCTTCCTGTGGCATGGTCACATGTAACACATTTTTAATTAGGTATTATTTTTATACTAGCACGACATGTGATTTTGTGCTCACCTGATGGTAAGCGGCGCGCAAGTTCAAGGAATTAGCAACTAAAATCAGACACTGACGACTGACATCAGTCCCTAATACTATGCCGGCTTGAAAAATGCCGGCAATTCGAGTCTGCACATGATCGCGAAATTTAAAGTGTGAAAACTGTAAAAAGTTATTTGACGACGTTTATGAACTCGAACGGTGTATAAGTACCTCCCCGCTCAGCAGACTGGGCAAGTTACTACCATCAGTCTGCCTACCACCTATTAAAAAGTCCGTGCTAAATGGCAGGAACAACTTATGTTTTTTTTATTATTATTAAATCACATGATACAGAATACATAAGTCCTATACAATACAAACGCTAATGTTTTTTTTAAATTTATGTAAGGAAATAATACAGAATACATTAGTGACAGACAGACAGACAGTGGGGTCGTCCAGGCCCGGATGGCTAATGGGCCTGGGTTGGGGATGGGGACATTCCCCCGTTTTCCCCGGCAGGATCTCAGCGGGCAACCACCCACCGGTAATTCATGCACTTTTGGTGCTGGGCGCCGTCACTGTATAACAGCGCCCGTGTGGCTCACGAACCCAGGGGGGTATAGGTTCGACTACTTCAACTCTCCTCCAAGAGCACTTCTCTAAGAAGCGGTCTCCCGTTGGGGGGGCCGAGCGCAAGACGGAGCGATATTCTGAAGATGCTTCAAGTGTCCGTTGTCGGCCCGATAGAACATACGTCTAGTCAGGCCGACGACAAATTCCTCAATAGTAGGCATCTCCAGATCTCGAGCTATGACGGAATTACGCACGAACCATGGTGCTCGGGAGACCACTCTGAGCGATATGTTCTGCTGACTTTGGATCTTGTCCCTATTGGTCTTGGCCAGAAGGTGGTGCCAGGCTGGCGCAGCATAGGTGAGTCGGGAACGGATGAACATCTTGTAGATCCGAACCTTCAACCTGAGCGGCAAGCTGGAATTCATAACAGGGCGTAACATGGCTCGGGCCGCCTTCGCCTGATTGACGGCGTGGCAGGCCATTTCACCCATTGTTAACGTCTTGTTAATGATGCAGCCCAGGTATTTGACGGTCGGTGTCCACTCGATGTTCTGTCCTCGAAGCTGCAGTGGTAGAGGCAGAGTGCTTATCGTGTGTGTTATCGTGGCGTCGCGTCGGCGTATTTCGGTCGATGCACACAAATAGTCCGTTCGGATAGCTGTTTATTTTATATATTTCGTACATTTCGATCTCACGGTTCGCGTAAGTAAAATGCGCAGAATAAAGTCTCAAGCCGTTCGTTTAGGTGGTGCAGTTTACAACGCTCCCGCTAAACTAATATCAACGCCCCCATATTTTAAGTCTGTGCATAGACTACATATGTGCGAAGTGAGCATTATATGCGAATTGACCTAAAAAAACAAAAAGATATCAAAATGTGCGTTTTAAACGAAATGAACAGTCTACAAGTTCTCCGCGAACGCCCCTAAACCGCGCACACAACGAACAAATAGCGCTCTCGATCTTTTGCTTGCTTTCTTGTTTCGTTCATCGGTTCATACCTATTATTAATAGTCTGCTCATATACAATACAGCCAACCCTAACTCGAGTTAGGTAGAATCCAACTTGATTTAACTCAAGTTAGGCGTAACTCGTAGTCTTTTATATATAAAGCTGCTAGTGGCCGCTAGGGTAAAACAGTGTTCTCTTTGTTCTCGTTCTCTCTACAAGCGCACCATTCCAAGTGTAAAGTACTTTGGTCTGTTGTTATATTAGCTTATTTTAGTTTAATTAATTACGTACTTCTATTCGTCTAATATTTGTGTGTAGCAGGCATCGAAGTACAAGTAGGCGGAAAATAGGTATGTTTAAAATTGTTGAATTTGAACATGAAGATGGAGGTGGAGTTAGTGTAATTAGAACGGAATGGCTGACACCACGAAAAAAAAAACAGTAAATGGCCTCCACACAGACTTATGACTAAATTTAACAAGTGCCTAATCGAAGGAATATTACCAGATGACACATGGAAAAGCTACAGAATTAAGCGTCTATTTTTCGAAACAGGTTAAAGATTGAACATGTTTTCATATCGGTCTCCATTAGTGTGGTAGGCAGAGTCAGGGTAATGACGGCAGCATATCGCTGCAAGGTATCTAACCTAAAAAGGAACCCTTTACCATTATTCGATATGCATCCTCGACTGCGCTCATTACCTTCTCTGCCCAAGCAAATGCAAGTTCGGTCGTCATCTCTATAATAAAATATATTTTGATTACATTTCTTTGACAGTGTTTTTTCAACGCTATGACATTATTACGGGTGCAGCCTAAACTGTCATGTAAATGTGTTTTGTCACTTTTGTTCCATTCGATGTGACAGGCAGAACAGGTTAAAGCGTATCACGGACAGACGCGGCCTGAGGTGGCGCCACGCAGGGAGTGGTTTGAATAGTTCCTTGGAGTTGTCCCCGGCTTTCTGTGATACGCTTAAATTAGATCTGGATTAACAAAGTTTCTAAATAGACAGTGTTTAAAGTGGTTATAGTGTCTGCTACTATATAAAGGTGTTTGTAACCATGTGTATTTTTTAGATGACTTATCTAAGGCAAGAGAAAAGGCTAAGAGGGCAGAAATAGATTCTGAAGTTGGAAGTGATAACAATGAAACTAGAAGACGGACAAAGACAAGAAAAATATATGACATGTTATTTATTTAAAAAATACTATAAAGAAACCAGGGACATAATTTTGCTAATGAATTGCAAATTATTATGCTGGTTTAGGTGTAACTTTCAAACAGCTAAAAGTGTCAGAACTGAATCTAAAAGCCGACATGATGCAATTCTATTCAGATGCAATTCTTTAGTATACCTAATTAGGATTCAGCTTCATTGTTTTAAAAAAAAATATACCTACAAATGCCTATAACAACCCACGCATCTATCTACCCATGCATCCATCCACCCACGCATCCATCATATTGGTGACAAATTATTGAGAAATACAATATTTTCATGTGCATCCAACCATGAGGTCAGGCATGCCAATAAAGCAGAAATAGTGTAGCTTTCTATTAGTTATAAGATTTTTAACGTTCGGTTTAGATCAAATTAGACCGCCTCCGTGGTCTAGTGGTAACAAACGTTGCCGTGAACTCGGGAGGTCGTGGTTTCGATTCCCACCGGGGGCAAGTTGTACATTGTATAATTTGTCTCGGTCTGGGTGTTTATATGTATAATATGTATAAATTTACAAAAAAAAAAAAAGTATAATATGTAGTTTACCAACCATCTACACACATCAAAAGTGTCTAGGGATCAACATATATTTTTGCAATAACTTTTCTCCTGATTGATATTCATTAAAATTTTCTTTAAGGATTGATCAAATAAAATGTTTTCGTTTGTCTACAGTAACGATAAACCAAGTCACCTTTGCATTAGTAAAAAAAATTGTCATTTTCCTAATAAAGGGATTTTTGACATTTGAACCACTAACATTAAAGTTCGAAAAAAAGACTGAAATAACAGTTTTTTTTTTAATTTTATTGGGTAACTTAAACAATTAATAATCCGTGTTTCTACCGCGAACACTAACAACACAAGAACATCGGTTTGGCATACTCAAAATGAGTTCATCCAAATCACGCTGTGGAATGGCCGCCCATGTTCGTTGCAACAACAAAAAAAGGTCTTCTTGCGACTGGATACCCTCCATATTCGGCAGAGCTCTTCTCTGAAGAATATCCCATGCATGCTCAATCGGGTTCAAGTCTGGCGACAGAGCAGGCCAGGGCAGGACATTGATGTTAGCTGCGGCGAGAGTCTGTCTTACAACTCTTGCGGTGTGCGGTCGTGCATTATCATGCATTAACTGAAATAAGGGACCGATATGCACTTGTAGAGGAACGATGACGTCTGATACAACCGTCTCAGCATAAATTTGAGCGTTGAGGTTGCCTCTGATCCAAATCAACTCAGTTCTTCCGCCGATCGAAATACCCGCCCATACCATGATGGTTCCACCACTATAAGGATGGACTTCCTGGCAGGATTTTAATCGCTGTTGGCGTCCAGGGGTTCTCCAGTGTCGTATACGTCTTGTATCCGGCCTCATACCAAAACGAGACTCATCAGAAAAGCACACGAAACGCCATTGTTCTTCTGTCCAATTTCTGTGTTCAAGAGCCCATTGATATCGAGTCCTACGATTGTGCATTGCTATAGGTGGTACCCGTAGCGGTCTTCGGGAATGAAGGTTCACTTCATGCAAGCGGTTTCTGACTGTTTGGTCGCTAATTAAGTTCCCTGAAGAGCGATGAAGGCTCACGGCTAACATCATGGCGGTTATTGTTGGAGTTCTTCGAGCTGTGATTTGAATGTATCGGTCTTGTCTCCGTGTGGTGCAGCGATACCGTCCTCCATGGCGCTCAGCCACGGTACCAGTGGTTCGGTAACGTGTCCAAAGTCGACTGATAACACTCTGACTTGTATTCAGAGCTAAAGCCACAGTACGTTGCCGGGAACCAGCTTCTATCATTCCCACGGCTCTGATCATTTCTTCCCTGCTTAAATGACGTCGCCGCTCCATAATAACGTTGGTTTTAATCAGTAGTAGGGAAACAGTAGCACTAATAATGTCTTCAATGCGTCTTATGTTTTTATAGGGAAAATATTGACAGCTGATTTTCATCTTTTACTCGAATTTGATTGACAGTTCCTGTTTTAAATTATGAAATGCACCAAAAAGGATCCATATAAATTTATAAAATCATAAATTTATTACAAAGCCACATCTCAATCACAAGAAATCCGCATAAACATGCTTGATCCCTAGACTTTTTTGATGTGTGTAGTTTCCGTAACACAAGCCTCGTAGCTTACCACGGAAATTAGGTGGCGCTGTGTGACCTGTCTGGAAATATTTATTTATTATTATTTATTTATTAAATAAAATTTTTACTCAGAGATACATCCATGCATAAACAAACAAATTTTACCTCTATAATTTATTATTAGCATAGATGTCGATTGATAACATTCTTTACTAAATTATAGGAAATATGTACTTAAAGTGTATTTTTGATATTTTAGATGTCATTGTTCGGCACCTTGCATATATAAAAGTGCAATTAGGGATTTGCAACTTTCGCAAAATGAAATCTTAGCAAGATTGAGGTCTTCGTCATCAACTGTGCCTGATTCGAAACTACCGGATTGTATACAAATTCCTTGCAATGATTTTTTTTTTTTTTTTGGTTTTTATTTATTTATTTATTCGGAGGAAAAAACAAAAATGATACATACAATTAGGCAAAGAATACAAAGAAAAGAGCCATAAGTTACATTCGAATGACTTCCTTTGATATTTCTCACTAAGAACATTTAGGAAAATAGTTTGGCGGTTTAAGTACAACACGAACCTAATTATCGTTTTTTTTTTTACCAGTTGCATCAATAAACTATTCAATTAACAATTTTGCTGATTATCATTAATAAAATAATAATAAAAATCTTTATTGACACATTTTTTTCTTCTACCTAATATATAAATGTGCTCTGTCTCCTGGACTAGTCTGATGAAACAGACTGTGTTCCAGAAGACAAGTGCTCTTCGTTAAAGTTACATAATATATGACAATAAAAGACGAAAATAATAAAAGCAAAAAACAACACATAAGCAAAACATAAATATAAAAATAAAAAAAAAATGAAAGGCTATAAGGGGCAGAAATAATATTTAAAAATCAAATAATAAACAAAGCTATAATATGACCAATATTTAGTTGGATATTTAGATAATATTTTATTCATTGAATTTCTTTTAGAAGACATTCGGTTTCGTCATAATTAAGAGACATAAGCCATTTGTTTAATACTTTCTTGCACAATGATTTGGTTAGTGGGTATATATTTAATTTACTATTAACTTTATTATATATTCGAGAGCCAAAGTTATAGTAAAATCTACTTGCAAATATGGATTTGAATGGAATCACTCTGCACACTCTGTTTCGTCTGCGTGAGGAGCTATCGTAATCAGGTGTAAACTGTACCTCTGAATGTTTACGTAGAATAATCTGCTGGATGAAAAGTTGTCTTACAGTCAGAACCTGGCATTCGCAAAACAAATCAACAGTGGGGTATCTAAATGGCTTTCTGGTCATGACCTTTAGTACCGCTCTCTGCGCACGTTCAAGCTGGAGAAACGCAGTTTTATGAGCTCCACCCCAGGCAGTTATCCCGTAGGACAGAATTGACTGCGCAAGTGACTGATACACCAGTTTTAATATTTTGTAATTTGCAACACAATTTAGTTTTTTGAATACAAATATTAATTTGCGCACTCGACCCTTTAAGGTGTCAATTTGTTTGTGCCAACAAAGAGTTTCATCTATATGTAACCCAAGATATTTAATAGACTTTGTGCGCCTAATTGGACTACATGAGCAATCAGCACCAAGTATATCTCGACAGGTATGAGCAACAATAGTGAAGTCGAGAGGTTGGGATTTCTGTGTCATGGCAAAAGTAAGAAAACTGGTTTTGTCAACATTTAGGGTCAAAAGATTAGTATCCAACCAATTCACGACAACACTTAGTGCATGCTCTGCATTTCGACGGGCGGCCCCCCAGCTGTCACCATGAATAATAAGAGCCGTATCATCGGCATAAGCAATAACTTTACAATGAGGCAGGGAGAGTCGACACATATCGTTGATGTATAAAAGAAAGAGCGTTGGGCCAAGGACGCTACCTTGCGGGACCCCGTGGGTTAACGTTTCCACGTCACTGATGTAGCTGTCAATTTTTACAATTTGTGTCCGATTACTGAGATAGTCTTTGAATATGTCCAGCACCATACCTCTTATACCCATACTCTCCATCCTGTCCACAAGAATGGGGATCGAAACACAGTCAAAAGCCTTCGAGAGGTCCAAAAATATTGAAAGTGATTTAAATTTATCGTCAAGACTCCGGACTATAGATTCAGTAAGTTCCACAACAGCGTCTTCGGTGGACTTGGCTTTTCTGAAGCCATATTGATTATTAGCAATTATTTTATTTTGTTCCAGAAAATTGACTAGTCTCTTGTTTAGCACCTTCTCGAAGACCTTGGACAGCGTCGAAAGTACTGAGATAGGTCTGTAGTTATTTACGATACTCCGGTCACCAGCCTTGTAGACAGGATAAACAATAGCTTTCTTGAAAACATCCGGGAAAACACCCGACGAAAGGCACAAATTAAATAAGTGAGTAATGGGAGGAACTAAAAAGCTGCAACATGATTTTAGGATTTTGGAAGATATTTAACCCGATTTTATATTTGCATTCCTTACAAACTTTAGATAGTGAGCTTCTTGTATAAGGCAATGACAAGCTTTTGGTAAGGTTCAATTTGTATTTTATTTTTTTTAAATTATTTATCTCTGAATTTAATATGAATTAAGTATTATTATTTATATAAGAAGTGTAAAATAAATTGGTTTCACTTTGTAATATACAGAAAATTGCAACATGACCGTTTATAAGTATATGGAGCAATATCTAGAAGAACACAAAAGACGAACACAATCCATAATAAGAGTTTGGCTACCATAAGCTTGCACTTGATACTATTTTACTGCAGATGCAGGCAGATCCATTTTTGTTATTAATAACATTTAAATATACTTGTAGGTCAATTACTTGAGTTTTGTAGGGGGTCATAAAACTCCTGTCATTATTCGAAGAATACTTGAACAAGTATTTTCAAATAACCTGGCTTTA
This sequence comes from Tinea semifulvella, assembly GCA_910589645.1. Taxonomy (NCBI): domain Eukaryota; kingdom Metazoa; phylum Arthropoda; class Insecta; order Lepidoptera; family Tineidae; genus Tinea; species Tinea semifulvella. The sequence continues at coordinate 9,652,800 of OU342592.1, read as the reverse complement.
AATTGTAATTGGACTGGAAAAAAAAAACAAAATTTCTATAAAAAACCTACCCATAATAAAGGTGATAAAAGGTGAGTTTACAATTTATTGTTTAGTTACAAGGATGTTTAGATTTAGTTTTCTCTCTGGACTGAGTAGGTCTGTAATTACATTTCTAGTTATCATTCTAATATACCTGACTATCTAAATTACTTTTAATCTGTCTTAGGAAAAATTGAGGTATAAACATTCCTAATTTGTTCCTTAGATGTTGTGCGTCGTCACAAAATTTCTGAATTGGCAACAGATGCCGACATTAATGCTATAATCAGTAATTGGTTCCGGTTCACTAAGGATCGTGATGGAGGCAGAGAGTAGCGAAGGTCTGCAGCAATTTTACAGTAAAAGAACCAAAAGGCGAAAACTTGCTGTTAGTCGAGCACAAATCCAAAGTCAGTTCATAAACTGACTTGACTTGAGTCATAACTAATCCTTAAAATAATATAGATATACTTAAGCCTAGTGATGTTATTCTGGACACAATTTCATGTAATGAAATTATATTGCCTAATAGTTCTTCTGATGACCAAACTATAATTGCTTCAGCAAATAAAACAAAAAATAACGATATTAATACATTTCTCATATTATGGTCCAAGAAATATAATATTACACATTCTGCTTTAAATGATGTATTAAAAGAATTACAACCATATCATCCATGTTTACCTGGAAATGCTCGCACTTTATTACAAACTCCTAGGAAAATAAATGTAGTTCAGTGTTCTGGAGGATCATTTGTATATTTTGGACTTGAAACTATGTTAATAAAGAAAGTATCATTAGGTTTAACTTCAGAAAGCTATCCTTTAATGCAAAGAAAATTTTCTCAAAGTAATTCATTTGTATCTGTAACTGTGAATGTTGATGGCTTTTGCATTCCAGTACGACCCATTCTTTTTGGCCTATTTTATGTAGATTAGACCGGTCTATTGATAAGCTACCGTTTATCCTCGGGCTGTATTATGGGGAATCAAAACCAAATAATTGCAATGACTTTTTACAACCTTTTGTCAACGAATGTAAACTTTTGGAGAATACTGGTATTAACATTAATGATAAACATTTTTGCTTTCGAATTAGTTGCATTATAGCCGATGCACCAGCAAGATCTTTTATAAAATGTATCAAATCACATAACTCCCTTCACGCTTGTGAGATATGTGAACAAGAAGGGATATATTTTGGAAGAACCGTTTGGCAATATACATCAAACTTCTTAGAACTGATAATAAATTTATAAACCATGAATATGAGGATCATCAGATATGTAAAACTATACTTACTGAACTTGATTTAGGTTTAATAACACAGATTCCACTGGATTTTATGCATCTTGTATGTCTAGGTGTTGTGAAAAAAATGATTAGATGTTGGATTGAAAAGGGCCCAAAGAATGTAAATTAAATGCACAAAAAATCTCTAAAATATCTGAACGTTTAAAATATAGAATTAATTATTATCCAACAGAATTTTCCAGAAGACCTATTTAAATTTATCAAATATTGATAAGCTACAGAGTTAAGAGCTTTCATTTTGTATTTGGGCCCAGTTGTTTTGCAAAACATCATGCCCGCAAATTTATACAATCATTTTTTAATATTAAATAATGCTATATACATATTATGCAGTGAAATCTGTATACAAGATCATTGGAGACAATATGCTAAAGATTTATTACATTGTTTTGTTCAAAATATACAAAAAAAATATTGCAAAGAGTTCATTGTGTATAATTGTACAATCAAACGAGCTTACCTGTAAGTGATGTTCGATTGAAATTATAGCCTTGTTGTCTCTCCGAAGACGATGAAAGATTACTATCTGTTAGTTCCGGATCTTATACTCACTGACGCCACATAAGTTTTTTTTAAAAAAGTCCATTTTTGAACGCATGCCAGCCCCATGACAGTTGTATATCAAATACAAATCGTTTATTAGCACAATAAGAATATTGATTCGTTATGGTGAACCCTGTCTCCTGCATGGGCTGAGCTGTATAACAGGAGCCAGTGTCTAATATCTCTCTCATTCTTCATTCCTTTTAAAGTGCTCCTGATTCTATAACATACACTAGATAAGGATATGTAGTATCCCTCATTAGTCTGGGAATGTAGTTATCTGTAATATGGGGAGGGTGGGTGGGTTTCATCGTCTTCGGAGAGACAACAGGGCTATAATTTCAATCGAACATCACTTACAAGTAAGCTCGTTTGATTGTACAATTATACCCTTGTTGTATCTCCTCGACGATGAAAGATTACTATCTGTTAGATGTTTAAAGACAGGTTGTAGAATCAGTATTTATTTATTTTTTACATAAAAAAATAAATATTAGTTATCAAATACACTCACTAAATTAATACCATTATTACAAATAGGGCGATTATAAAATCTACCAAAACAACTTGAACTGCTAGTCCAACCAGCCGTTCGTCTTATCTCATCAATTGATACTCCGCGCTGTCTAGTACTGTGAGCTGAGAATATGCTCACATCTATACCACTTTCTTTCAAGACTATTTTGATCCAACGACTGATTGTACTAACAGTAACCTCTTTGTGAGGCTTCTTATATGATATAAACAAATTCTTAACGTTATTTCTAATTGGTTGCGTAATTTTTAAATAATTAACTAAAGTTTGAGCTGGACATATCTTTGGCCTTATATTATAAAATGGTAATTTATGAAACGGCTGATGTCTATTAGGACCTTTATCATCAGGGTCTTTATCAATTTTGATACACATATGGAAATTTCTTCTTTATCAATTTTTATGTGATTGATATCAATAGAAAAAATTGTTTGGGCTCTCTGCCCAGTGGCTAAGACTAATAACATTGCAGTTTTCTTAGAACACTCTTCTAAATGATTATTGTCCATATAGGTATTTTCTATAAAATTTAATACAATTGAAACATCTCAAGTATACTGATATTTAGGCTTACTTGGTCTTCATCGGAAAAAAAACTTTAAATAGATATTATGGTCGGTACCCACATGTGGACCAATCACTAATGATAAAGCTGATCTCATTGAATTTAGGCTTCCATAAGATAGCTTACCATCTCTGGAATAGTAGCATTTACAGGATTTATGTTTTTATTTTTACAGTAATTGACCCAACCTGTAATATTAGGTAAGTATTGTTTCAAGGTATTCTCTGATATTGAACTCATAATATTTGCAGCTTCAATACTAATTCAGCTATTCATGAAGGCTTGCCGGAGAGTAGCCCTACCATCAGTGACAGGTTCTTGTGCAATGGATGTAGTGACCTGGAACTACATAACGTAAGTAAATCCTCACAAGGCTCAAAAATAAGGGGTTCATCTATCAACAACTCCCTAATATATGGTACAATAACTATACCTGAAGCCTGATCTGATAAAAAAAATCAAGTCTTTAAAACCATTGAAAATGGTGGAAATGCATAAAAATATATATTGGACTATGGAAATGTAAATGCATCGACTCTATATGCTTCAGGGTCTGGGTGCCATGACACATACTTGTAACATTTATTGTTTGTCCTTGAAGCAAATAAATCAATTTCTGGAACACGAAATTGAATTTTAATTATATTATAATATTTGTTATTGAGTTCCCATTCAGTGTGTTCTAGACTGGAAGTTGGCTATAATATTATCTTTTGTATTTATATATGACGCAAATATCCATAAATTTTGTTTTTCACACCATTGCCATATTTCCTTTGCTATTTTGTGTAAATGAGGATATTGTACTCCGCCTAATCGGTTTATATAGGACACTGCAGTAATATTATCAACTCTTAATAAAATATCACAGTCATGTAAATAGGCCAAAATAGGCAGCCTTCAATTCCAGTGTATTAATGGGAAGTTTTGTTTTAAGCTCAGTCCAAGGTCCACTAGCTGTATCGCTACCACAGGATGCTCCCCAACCTGAATTTGACGCATCAATATGAATTTCTATAAGGAAATTATTTTTCCTGATTGGACACATGCTACTTTTTATGTTTGTTTTCCACCATTCTAAATCAGAAACATATCTGTGGTAAGGACATAAAAGATTCATAATTATTATTATTACTAAGGAGTGATTAATACTTTGATCTTTCCAATTCTTTGGTATACAACATACCGTATTGTACGGGACGGCCGCCTATCAATCACGAACAATTAGTGATAAAAGTTACTAGTGATAAAGATAAGACAATAACAAAAGAGGTGGTCGTAGCCCGGACATAGCTATGTGATAGCTTAGGAATTTGCGTTGGTCGTAACCAGGATTAATAATAATAATTGTGTATTAATCGTGTATTTTCTTAGTGTAATTTTTGCTGTGTATTTTTACGTGTGTTTATTTGACGATTACTGTGTATTTTTACTTGTGTTTACTTTGATGACTACTGTGTGTTTTTATTTGTGTGTGATAATAAAGAATAACCTTTTGACCCTAGCCTGGCCGAGAGACGGTGTGATGACGTCATCTCGGTCAAGCCTAGCTTATTATCGCCGTACCTAAAGGGTGCGCTATGTTTGCGACAATGTGTTGTAGTCATTATCGCCGTACCCAAGGGAAGCGCTTTGTTCGCGGTAATATTTTGGTCTTTACCGCCGCACCCAAGGGATGCGTTATGTTCGCGATAACGTTTGGTCTATGTCGCCGTACCTGGAATGTACGCTTTGTTCGCGATAACAATATTGATCTTAATTGTTGATAATAAAACGAGATGTTTTATTGTAAGGTATCCAGGTTGGCCACGAGAGAGTCTCGGACGTATTCTTGGCCAGCCTGGAATATTGTAAATTCAGGTCGCTAGGTAGCTCTGCGAGTGCCTAGGCTGCCTAGAATGGGTATTGGTAACCTGGACGGAACCTGGACTGGTCCCGAGAGGATCTCGGTCTTGTTATGGCCAGTCTAGGAAAGTCGATCGCGGCTGCTGCCTAGGTATCCTAGTGAGGACCTAGGTAGCCTGGAAGCCGTCCAGGTGCCTCAGTGTGTACCTGGGCTGATCTGGAGAGGGTCTAGGACGTATTCCAGGTCAGCCCAGCTTAAAATGATTGTGTAAGTCTCCCTGCTCAGACACAGACCTTGTATTAGGGACTTTTATGATAAATAAAGTATTTCGAGGGTTGTCTTATTGCTCACTTGATCTCAGCAGGAAATTTTGGTGCTCGCTCCATCGTCTTTACATCTCGGTCGGAGCGGGCATTCTGTCCCCTATTGGTTATAATGTAAACATTCTAATAGGACTATTCCAATAGGGGGCGGGGCTTACCGTGTTGGCAAAGGAAGCCGACAAACACGTGTAAGCTCAAAATCGAGGTCAAGTGAGTATTATAAAAGACAGACGGGCTTGCGGTTCCGACATTCCGATTTCGCCGAGCCAACAAGAAGAACTGCAAGCCCGAGGACACCTGAGAAGACCTTCCTGAAATATGGAGTTTTATTCCGCCTGAAGCCGTCCGGGATCTCAAGAACGAACCCCCCTGTCTACCCCACCATGATGTCGTTACACCGGTCGTGAGGATACGTCACCTACTAACATCGAGGGAAGCCAATATACAGTCCACTACTAAACCTCGCGATCCGGCACACGTATTTAATGACAGGGCATACAGATGTAAGTGTACCTAGGACTTGAGCTAGAAATCTGATAGGGAACTGTGGTTTTGATTTTAACTTTTTTTAAAGTTTTAAGCATTTATTTCTCTTTTCTGGTGTGATAGAAATAGTCATGTCATTTAAATTAAGCACTAAACCTAAAAAAATACATTTATGTGTAGGAGCAAGAATACATTTGTCGTAATTAATAATACAATCTAATTTACTAAAGTTATCTTTACTCTGTTGTATATTTTGCAAACATTGTTCGTATGATTTAGTAGAGATTAAAATAGAATCATCTAAATATTGGACTGACTGAAACCTATTTCCTCCTAGTTTAGAAATTACTGGTTTAAGTAGTTTTGTGTTGACATAAGGTGCTGTACACAGGCCAAAGGGTAGCACATTAAATTGATACAGTTCATTATTAAAATAGAACCAAGGTGCTGGGTGTAATAAACCTATTAAGTCTTTTCAAATTTAATATGAACCTAAAGTCTCCATTAGGTTTTTTGGTTTAAAATATTGTAGAACAATATTGTCCTTTTACTGGTGTGCAAGATTCAATAGCTTTCAATTGTAAAAGCTTTTTAATTTCAGTTCTCAACTGATTTGTTTCTGTTAGAGAAAATTTATTAATTAATGGCACTATGTTTTGATTAGGCGATTTGTCAAATGGAATTTTATACCCGGACACCCAGCTCAGAACAGTTGGATTGTTCGTAATTAATTTCCATGTATTTAAAAAGTGTGATAGTCTGCCTACCTGATCATCTATCGGCGTCTGCGAGGAGCAGGCTTGTTCCTCTTCTCGTTTTCCCTCATTGGTGGTCGCCTGGTGTTCTTTCCTCCTGCCATCCTGTTGGCTACATTTTGAGGAGGAGGGGCCCGTCAGTTTAAAGGTTTGGTTTTATATTTGCCGGACTGTGCAAACTTTGGTTTAGATATACTAGGTACACTTCCCTTCAAATCTTGGCCAGATCTCTGCAGAGCACTGCTTTGGCATTTTTGATCCTTTCAGATAGGTTATTTCCAAATAGAAATTCAAAATTCAAAATACATTTATTGTCATAAATTGTGGTTGTTTGTACATTGTTGGTTACAAAAGAAGTCTCACAATTTACCCCGGGCGTACAATATTATGCTATTTAAAAAAAAAAATACCTATTAACAATTTTTCTAAATATTAGGCTTGCAAATAAATTACATTTTAGCACACCAATTAACATAATCATAATAAATATTATAATACAGAGCCAAACTTTTCCTTCCTTTAATAACAATACCAATATAAAATTTAATAATATGTCAAAACTAAAACTAAATTAAAAATAATGTCAAGATTTTATATTATTATAATGTCCTAAAAATATTTATACTTATCTACAGTCGCATACCCTCAAAATATTACAATATGTCTGTTAGGGTCGGATTACATGTCAATGTTTTATTAAAGTACTCGCTTAATGAATAATGACAGTTTGTGATAAGTATTTTTTTTGGCTTTGTTTAAATTTATTTATGTCATATGTCTTAATTATGTCTGGTAAATGATTGTAAATTTTTAAACCATTATAAAAAAAACTTTTCTTAAATATTTCGTTACGTGGGGTTGGAAGACTAAAATGGTGTTTGTATCTTGTGTTCATTGAGTTTATATTCGGAACAATTTTAAAATAATTTTGGTTTTTCTTTACAAACAAACAGACTTGAAAGATATTATAAGTCTGTCAATGTTAAGTATTTGTGTTTAATAAATATTTGTCTGCAACTATCACGATTACCTAAATTGTATATAATTCGTAGGCATTTCTTTTGAAGGATAAATGTCGTCTTTATGCTAACCGAATTTCCCCAGAATATAATCCCATAGGACAATAGATGTAGGCGTAATAAGCTGTACATGCTGCTTCAACATTGGCTATGTTTACAATGGATTGTAGTCCATAGCAAAAGCTTCTAATTTTACTATTAATGGCGTCTACGTGACATTTCCAATTTAAATTTGTATCTACATTGATTCCTAAAAACTTTGATGTATCGACTTTTTCAACAATCTCATTACCATACTGTATATCTAGAGGAATAGGACGAGCTTGCCATGGTCTAAACTGTATATATTTCGTTTTTGAGACATTTGTTTTTAGATTTAACGTTTTCAACCAATCTATAATACATTCAAGGGTATTATTTATATTCGTTTGATAATCATTTAACGTTATGTTCTTTCCAGTATACAGAATTGAGGCATCGTCTGCAAATAACGTACATCTGTTCGTTGTTATTGCTGGTAGTTCGTTAATGTAGATTAAGAATAGTAACGGACCCAGTATACTACCTTGCGGCACGCCGAGCTTTATTTGCAGTAGTGGCGATTGACACTTTTTTAAACATTTGTCTTCTTTGTCGTAATATCTTATTTCCGTACTTTGTTGCCTATTACTTAGATATGATGTAAGTAGTTTATGTGGAACTCCACGCACTCCTACGTTAAAAAGTTGCTTTAACAGGATGGAGTGTACAACGCAATCAAAAGCCTTAGACATGTCAATTAAAAGTGCAGTGGCAGGAGTCTTTGTATTTATTGCTGAATATACGAGTACGTCTTTTAATAAATCTAAAATAGCATGGGTAGTAGAAAGGTTTTTTCTAAAACCATATTGGGATGCATTAAGTATTTTACTCATGTCCATAAAGTTAATAAGTCTATTGTATATTATACGTTCAAATATTTTTTAAAATGATGGTAATAATGCCAGGTCAGGTACCCCTGACTCTTTGATGTCTTTGTTAACCACGAGGGAGATCAAGGATCTCCGTCCTCTGGTATCCATATACATGGCATCGCAAAGTAGTTTTGATGCATCATTGACCCCTCTAATGATATCTTATTTATTCCCTTTGGTCAGAAATAACTAAGGGCTTGATCCTAAAGCCGACAAAGAAGCACATATTTGCTTCTGTCGTTTTTCAATTATTGAGTCCCTCTTTTTCACTTGCTCTGATATTGCAATTGAGATTTCGGCGTTAAGCTTTGGGGGAACCATATTAATATTTTTAAAAGGGAGATATTTTTTTAATAACGCGAGCTTTTCTTCCTTTTTTATACCCTGTCTTAAAATTGGGGTCCACCTATTAACAATTTCTTCATGTACCATATCGCCCTCAGGTTCGATGATAACATTTCCCATCACCTCTAAAACATCCTTATCAATATCTACCACCGAATCTTGCTGTGGTTAATTCTCTTTCTCTTTTTGTTCATGAGGTGGCTCTTCTGTTAATATGGGAATGTCTATTAGCGAGCTTGGTGAGCTCTGATGCTCTCTTGGAAGGTGTGAACTTCCTTCATTGGATCCTGATACAAACAGAATGCAGCATGTTAGATAATAACTTGTAGTTCTAAGCTCTACAGCAATAGCAACTACAACAAACTGCTCTATGAGTGCACAACATGCCGCTCTATACTCTTACAGCATAGCAACAAAAAACCCTGTACATTCCCTCAGAATGTCCTAGGTACGATATTCAATGACTATTGTTAAAAACAAAATATTGCACTTTTTATAGCTTTATACCCTATAAGGATAGCAACTACAATAACGAACCAATATACATTCCCTCAGAATGTTCTAGGTTATAATGTATACAATAAGTATATTATTTATGTAAATAAGATCGATACCGACTATCCCCACAGGTAGCCCTAAGTATCTGTGGCAATTTTTATTTAAAAATAAAGTAGCACGAAAATAGTCTAATTGAACTGTATGATTGTAATTTGCTGTACGAAGTAATAATAAATATAATTAGTATACACCATCATGGCTGCTACCACTTGAATTTATGTCCACAATTTTCTTAAGTTTTTTCACTAATTTCTTTATCTTTTTCTTTCTTTTATATTCTTCACTTTCGTGCCTCCTCTTTTTAATCATTTTTTATGTAAAAAACTTCAAAACTTATCTAAAAAACTTGTTTAAACCAGAGATATAGAATACTAACAAGATCAACAAAGCAAATTGCAAAACACGCCAAAAAGTTAATTATTTTATTCACCTTAACATTCGAAGAGCTAACAACACTATTATACGAAATTGAAGCATGCCTTAACACTAGACCATTATGTGTGCAAAGTGACAACCATAGTGAAAACATCGTATTAACACCCAGTCATTTTCTAATAGGCAGAGATGCTGTGGGGGTTCCGGACCCGACATCAACCATTAATACCGACCTAAATTTAAGGTGGAAACTGGTGGAAAAAATGAAAAGAGATTTTTGGAAAACATGGACAACCGATTACCTAAATCAACTACAACAAAGATATAAATGGCGTAATTATGAAAATAACGTATCAAAAGACAATATAGTAATACTTAAAGACGGCACAATCAATCCTAGTAAGTGGCCTCTGGCAAAAATCACAGAGGTCCACCCCGGAAAAGATGGAGCAGTTAGAGTAGTTACATTACGTCCTATAAGGATCTATAAGTGTTCTCTAATAAAAGATAACTAGACTTCGAATAATGTTTATTTAAGTTATAAACACACACGTTATTATTGAGGGCAAACCTACGTAGCGTACTTGCTACCGCGAGTAATACCTGATCTCGACGATATCTCAGAAACGACTGTTGTGCTTGACCGGGCTCGTGACCGTCCCTCCAACTAGGTGACCTGGTTCATCATTGCATCAGCCGATGATTTCGGCCAATCAAAATCGTTATTACCATATATGGCGGCGTAGACTCTGGTGACCTAGTTGGAGTACATTTGCCGAGATATTGTCATTTATTTAATGACTATGCAAATGCACTATGATGTCGCTACATAGGTTCCCCCTTTAAAAAAATTTAAGATTAAAATTTATAAACAAAAAAATACAATACACAACCCTAACAATTCGTGGCAGCCCTGCGGTAAAACACTGACCTGGCTAGAGCTGTGGCGTATGAACAAGCATGCCTGCGACACGAATTGTTAGTGCTGTTAAGTAGGTCAGCCATTATCAATACGTAATGCTAAAAAATAATAAACAGGTTTAATGCCATGTAAACAAAACAATAAAATCTAAATTATACGATATTAAAAAAAAAAATCACCACCTTATTGTCACAGCACGCGAGTAGATTTCTTCCAACACAAATCCACTTGTGGGTATGTCTAATAGCAGTTTAATTATTGGGCTATTTGTAGGGTCAGAGATAGGATCGGGATGCAATGCGGTCAACTCGACGAAGTACCAGTCTGTAGACCTTGTCCTTGGCGGTGTAGTGGTCTGTCACGAGGTAACCTGGTACAACAGGGTTGGCCAGTAGAGGGTTGACCACCTCCGAGACAAAACTGTCCAGTTGGCTGCTCCGCACGGGAGTGTGAAAGAGAGCAGACACCAGGAATGAAGTGGCTAAAAGTTGTAGAACGCACTTGTAAAAACGTTATCCAGCAGCAGGTAACGCCTTGTCGTGGTAGGGGGTCCTCGTCTTCTGACTCACTACCTGACTCGTCGTCCTCCCAGTTTCACTCGAGTTGTAAGTTTCGCTAACGTTCCAATCTCTCCTTCACTGCCAGATCCTCTTCGAACGCGAATTGCAGTACGGCCGCGCTCATATAATGGTCTTCGGTGTCCAGGTTTCTGATGGCGGACCAATCTAAGTTGCTGTACGGTAAGAACTCGAAGTGATTCATAGATGCTGGTTTTGCCACTTAGCCAGTCCACAGGCCGTCGAACACTCACTGACCGTGTGGGATGCGGAGACTGTTTCTCTTACGGTGCGTGAACATCCGGGCTGACACGTGCACTGTCGACCATCTTGCTTAAAGTATGTCAAACCACATGTTGGACAGGAACAGAAATCAGGGAAATATACTCCAGTTGGAGTATTTGCTCTGGATGCGCTGACAGCCTCCCAACTGTAGTCTGATCCTTCCGTCTCCCTCCTGTCCTTCTCCACTAGAACTGTCGCTTCGGTACGGTGGGGAGGTACGCCTTGTCCCGCCCTTGGGATGGCGTGGAAAACTTTCTGGTTCTTGTCTCTATCTTTCTCTCTGTTGGGAGTTCTTGCGAGAGGCATAGGTTGGTGTTGGTTATATCACTATCCGGGAACGCTTCTCTTCTGTTTTGAAAAAGCTCCGGTTTGATTCGTACTCTCCTTTCTCCTTCCTCTTGGTCTCTTCTCAATTTTAACGCAAGTAAGGGTACACGTCCGTACGTGTGTGTCCTTCTTTTGTTTTTGTTTTTGTGAACCCACGAGCATCACGACCCACATAGTGACACTCCCATACTGGCAGACCGATATACGTATCTTGACAAACCCGGACGGATAGCTTTATCTTGGTTGACCTCCCACCAAGTTTGTCTCTTTGTGAACTATTGGGCTATTTCACCAGAAGCCTGAGGTGTGATACCCAGTACACTGTGCGCAACCGTGAGGTGGTGGTTGCGTACGATCCCTCATTGATCAAGGGGGTATTTATGTTGACATCTTTTAAACTGCATTCAAGCGATGACTTCCTCGCGTTGCTGATATCCAATTCCATAGATGAAGTCTACTTAGAGCAGTCCTTCCCTTACCTGATGGTAAATATGACCGAGCCGTTATACGCAGAAGATATTTGTAAAACCGAAGACGGATGTAACCTTAGTCCAAACTGGGAACGCTTTGTGGGTTTGAGTGTACGTGATACGCTCATAACCTATGGGTTACATTACGGAGTCCCAGTGGCAGTTGGATGGATGCGTAACATTTGGTCGTTATATAGAGGCACCATAACAGCTGCACCTGGTATACGAGGATTATTGTCAGCCATCAACTCTGCCCCCCCTCGCTGCTACAGCAGTGCATGCCTCTACTAGCACAATAAACTCAGCCGTTTTTGAGTTGGCACCAATGACTGCCCATGTTGTCACCACCACAAGTGGCATAACTATGTTGTCTATGATGTTAGTAGTATTAATGAAAATGATGATATTCAAAATAACATAATTTCAAATGAATCATCAAACGTAGAAATTAATTTATTAGACAATCGAGAAGAACCTGTAAATATTGCAAGACGTGAACGTCTGATTATGCATTCCCGGGCATACACTGCGGGATGGGTTGTGCGCAAAGTTTTAGCATCAAATAGATGTCAAAATTGTAAAGAAAGTTTTATCATGCGAGAGGAAAATAACTTACACAAGTAGGTTACCTCTAGAGAACACCAAATTGTAATAAAAAACTCACCTATGTATCAGATAATGCAGCAATGGTTTTTGGCATCATGTTTACCACGACCAATCAATATTTGGAATCGAATGGACATAATGAAAAAATAAGCAACAAAATTTTAAAAAAATATGTTAGATAAATGTGCATTCTATTTCGTATCATGCAAAATTCATAAAGATGAAATTATTCGCACTTTCATACATAAAACCATAAAATTTGCTATATTTAATTGGTGCAATATAATAAATAAAATTCTAAGAGGCAAAGATATTTTTCGCTTAAATAAAGAAAGATTACCTAAAATGCAAAGAAAGGCTTTGGAAAAGAACGGAAAAAACTAAAAAATAAAAATAAGTAATTACATTATTGCTATTACATTTATTTTCAAGCCTATCTGCATTTTGGTTTTTTACTTTGTAGTGGTTTTTTCCTGTTTCGATTGGAGGTTAGCATTCTAACCAATAGGCCACCACTTAAAATAATATTATATTTCACCAATTCAACTCGCCATTTTAGTATTAATTTATTTGTAGAGCCAGTGCTCACTAGAGACTATTAGTTATACGACACTTTGATCGCTATAGTATGCCAATTGCAATCTAGCTATATATCATCTTTACAGCCTCTAGAACACAGCGTCCTAGACCTCCACTGCTGGAGATGGGCCTTCCAGAACATATGTCTGGAGAATTTGGCCTACACTCGCCACGCTGGCCAGACAGCTTGGCGAGGAAATGATGTCAATTTTTAATGACAATTTATTAACGATTCCACAAGTTGGTATTAGTGGAAACGGGACCGACGGCTTAACGTGCTCTCCGAGGCACGGGAACGGTGGTGTTATTAATCTATGACAAATGTACGTAAGAAAAGTGTACTCTCATTGGTACATGCCGGGTAGGTTTGAACCGACCTTTGTAGGATTCAAGGAACGCGTTCATACAACCGAGCCACCACCGCGCCTATAGCTATATATATTTACACGTAATTGTAATATCCCAAATGTATGGGATTTAATTTGATTTGTTTGTCTGTCACTGGAAGATGCGGATGACAGACATAAGGACCAAATTTTACAACAGTATGCCGGTTGAAGTTTCGGCTATACCTGCTTGCGCAGGCGCCATTTTGTTTGTATCTCTTACTGTTGTACTCTTTGACATGAACCGTTGTGTACTGTGCGCTTATCTATTTTCTTATTTTGTTATTTTGTTACTACCCGGCATTACTTTTAGACAATCGTATCACAACCTGTTGACCCAGCTATTCATTTGGACTACTCTATGTATCAACCACATCACAGAGTGTGTATGTTTTGTGATCTTCTGTGGAACGAATCAGAAGATATACGTTAACTCGAGATCTTTAAAACGAACATCAACATACAATTCAAAACATCATTCGAGCTGTACCACGTGAGGTAAGTACTTAACTTTTATTTAATTAGGTAGTTATACACAAAATAAGCTATTATCTCAACAGTTAAGACAATTATTTACATTACTTGAATCATAACAAATGCGTTCTTAGATATCTACTTTACCTTCTATAAAGAAGAAGATAGTTAGCTGTTAGAAGATGTCACTAGACATTAACAACTTCGCTGCCGAGCCTGCGACAGCGCGGGGTGCAGGGCATGGCGCGAGGGGCCGACCCCGCGCTGGCGCAGGCTAAGCTCAATACAGTTTCTATAAGTCAGTGTGCTGCCGGCACTCCGTTTGGCGCGTTGTTTTTGCATTGGCGTTGTGCTTGAGTTTTTTAGGATTCAAACAAACTTAACGGTTTTTAAATCGCATCACTAGTTTTTATTTTACAAGTGTTTAAAATGACAGACGAGGCATGCCCTTCGCGGCCTAAAAGAAGTCGTTGTAACACTAGATATTAACGTGATTCAGACATCGAAGATGAATTATTTGGCGATCTGGAATCGAGCGACGAGTTTGACCCTGGAAGTGAGGAAGATGACCAATCTTCAGAAGATGAAAACAACGACCAGCTTACATTTTCCCGCGTATCTGCCATAAATACAGAATCAAATTCACCTATCAGAAGGCCACATTCCGCCCCACCACAATCGACGCCCGATACTTCAGCAGACCAACTCAATGTGTCCTAAGAAGATATGTCTTCGATCAGACCATCAGTTGAAGGCTCTACATCCGAATAGACTGAGGCAGGCGAAATGAAAAACTTTACTTTTACGCGACTCAACGAATTTTATGCTAATCCTGGGATAAGACCTATTGATTATTTCAACTACTTCTTTAGTAAAGATTTATTATTACAATGATTTGTGAGGAAACTAATAAACAAGCAATTAAATTGTCAGCTGGGGTATCACAAGGGTCAATATCGACATGGAAGGAACTATTTCAGAACTGAAAGTTTTTTTAGGCCTACTGTTTCATATGGGCACTATTCAACTTAGTCGTCTTCAAGATAATTGGAAAAGAGACAGGTTATTTTCAATACCAGTTTTCGCTGAACAAGTGGGTCGTAATAGATTTTTATTGATTATGAGATGTCTGCATTTTACGTCTGAAGCAGATAGTGGCGAACCAGTGCGAAAAGTTGGTAGTGTCATCGACTATTTCAATATGAAGATGAATGAATGTTATTACCCCGCAAAAGAATTATCTTTAGATAAGAGCATGATATTATGGGGAGGTCGACTAAGGTTCCGACAATTTATAAAAAATAAGCGCCACTAGTATGGGATCAAATTATACATGCTTACTGAACCTTTTTTTTTTTTTTTCGTCTAATTCGTAATGTCGCCGGTACTGATGCTGACAATTCATTGTTAAGCGGCTCCGCTTGCGACGTACTGGTTGAGGCAACTGGCTGTACTTCGCTGGGATTATCTGGGGAAGTTGCAAGCTGTCTGCTAGAATTAATTTCTATAGTCGGATGTATGGATTTCATATCGGCGGTCAGTCTTCCTATTGAGCTGGAATGAATTGCCAGTATACGGTAGCAATAACAACATTTTTGTTAGGTGTGACCTCTTCAAAATTATTCCAAAGCTGGCTACTTTTTCTCTTTGACGCCATAATTATTAAACAAATATGTACCTATAACTAATTTTATTTACACACAATTTTATTTGTATTTATTTATAGTACGCTAGTGTGTCAGAGTGTCAGGCACACAATACGCTAAGTTACATATTTTCACCTTACATTGCGTGTTGTTACAAGCTTGGCTATAATAACGCGCAATGTACATCGAAAATTCAATGAAAAACTGACCAATCGCCGTAGTTACGTATTTACACTAGGCTAGTGTGTCAGGCACAAAATAAATGAAAATACGTAACTACAGCGTATTGTGTGCCAATTTGCAATATTATTTATATTTACACTTAATTTATATTTTAACTCACACTGGCAATATTGTTTATATTTATTTATTTACAGTTGAACACATTAAACACTCTTAAAAACTATTTTTACTAACACACAAATACTATATATATATATATATATAGTATGTGAAAGAAGAAAACAAAAACACTTCAAATCAATTAGTTTCATCCACCGGATAACGAATAAAGAAATTTAAAATAATACTTTCTAACTGAAAAACAAAGTAACAACACATCAGGAGGGCGTCTGACGAACTCGGGGAGCCGGCGATGTCTCAAGTTCCTGCAGGTCAACCTCCAGCGGAAAAAACTCGCGACTGCGGAGTTGATGCTGGAGGCGGCCCGAGGCGGAGTGTCAGTGGCCCACGTGCAAGAACCCTACACGGGCAACACGGGCGAACTGGCACAGCCGGCAGGAACCAGGGTGGTGCAGACCTGTGGAAACAAAGAAAACCCAGTCAATGCGGCCATAGTAGTGTTCGATGCGGGGATGCAGCTGGTCCAGGACCAGACGCTCATCTCCGCGAACGTGGTCGCCGTCTCCGTAAGGACCGGGTTCACCACCCTAGGCATCGTTTCGGTCTACTTCGAGGGGGACCCTAAACCGCTGGATACCGCCGGGGACTACAACGGGTGATCGAGAAACTCGGCACCCGGGTCATATTGGGAGGCGACATAAATGCCTGGAGCCCCTGGTGGGGCAGCCCAACAGAAGACCATCGCGGTGCGGACTACTGCAACTTCCTGCATGGCATGGACATGCATATCCTAAACGAAGGCGACACACCGACATTCGAGACTTACCGAGGAGGGGCTCTGTTCAGGAGCTGCGTGGACGTGAGCGCGTGCTCCTCCACCCTGCTGGGGAGAGTGACGGACTGGAGGGTGGGTGGAGAGAGATCTCATATCTTCAGACCACAACGCGCTCGCTTTCGAGCTGCTCCTGAGCGGACCTCCTCCTGAAAAATTAATAACGGGGACAAAAATTTTCAACACAAAAAAATGTAATTGGGACGAATTTAGGAAAACTGTTGGGGAAACATTTAGAACACAATCTGGCAGTCTCGGATGTCCAGAACATAGAGTCGCCTATCGAACTAGATGCAGCAGTGCAGAGCTATACAATTGCCAAAACTTTTTTCTCAAAACTTCCATTAGTATTTCTAACGATGTACTCACGGATGCGTGCATAAGAATGAATGAAATAGGATTTTATAATACAAATGATCTTCGAGGCAGACGTGAACCCGTCAACAAAACTAAACCTGAAGTTATTGAATCCATCAAAAAACACATTGAATCGTTTCCTTATAAATTAGACTTGTTTGAGGTCATATCGTTTTTTTTCTAATACGAATACGTCAGATACGAAAATGGATCAGCCAAGTACTTCAGAAGTAAAACGGGCACAAGTAAAAATAGGGCTGTTCCTAGTACTAAGAAAAAAAACCTTACAAGGCCTCAAAATAAAGACCATGCGGACATTATAGAGGAATGGCTAAATGAGAACTCGGAGTCCGACTGTGATAAAATCGATCCAAATTTTGTTCCTATGGAGAGTGATCATCATTCAGCCTCGGAACAAGAAGGGTCAGACAGAGAAGAAACAACATCTGAGGGGCCAGAAACCAAATCTCACGGCGACAATTTATCACGATCCTATTTTGGCAAAAACCGATACAAATGGAGTAAAACTCTGTTCAATACTGGCGGCGTTCGCACATCTCGGCACAACATTGTAGCAGCATCTGCAACATCGTCTTCTACCCTCTCTGAAAACGATCAGCCTTATCATATATGGCGTAAGTTTTTTGATGATTCTATATATCAGGAAATTCTAACTTGGACTAATGTAAAGTTGCAAAAATACAGAGAAACATTCAAAACTATAACAGAGTTGCACGACATCGATAAAATCGAGCTAAATTGCTTTCTTTGGACTCCTTCTATATACTCAGCGGTATTCAAGTCCAACCATGAAGACTGATTTGTTAGAACTGATGGTACTGGTCGCGAAATTTTCAGATGTGTTTTATCAAAAAACAGATTTATGTATCTCCTGAATTGCCTTCGTTTCGACAACCCTAACACAAGATCAGAAAGACGAACGGTAGACAAAACCGCAGCAATATCGTTTTTTTTTCAACGCGTTTGAAAACAACTAGAAAAAATTATAGGATGGTTATAAATGTGACCATTGATGAGATGTTGATTGGCTTTAGAGGCCGCTCGCATCTCATTATCTATATGCCCCAAAAGCCTGCCAAGTACGGGTTGAAGGTACAAGCTATTTGTGATTCGAAGACGTTTTATTTTTATGATGGTTACATATATTTTGGAAATGGATCAGACGGTGAAGGATCGACAGAAGAGGAAAGAAAGCTCCAGGTGCCTACACAATGGGTATTGAGATTGATCAGGGACTTACACGGTAGTAACTGAAATATTACTGCTGATAACTGGTACACTTGTGTTCAGTGTGTCTAAGAGCTGAAAAAAAGAGGCTTGACATATGTTGGCACCCTGAAAAATAATAAAAGGGTAATGCCACCTGATTTTCAACCAAAAAAAACTTGTGATGTTGGTTCCACGCTTTACGGATTTACGAAAGACATTACGCTTGTCTCTCATGTTCCCAAAAAGAACAAAGCTGTTCTTCTTTCATCAATGCATCACAAGGAAAAAAAAAACGAAGAAAAAAATAAACCGGAAGTTATATCTTATTATAACTCTACAAAAGGGGGTGTTGACAAAATTAATAAAAAATGTGCAATTTATGACAGCAGTCGACGAATACGGCGTTGGTCAATGGCAATATTTTTTCGAATGTTACGACCTAAGCGCCATAAATGCAGATATTTTGTACCAATGATACGCCCCCTGCCTGAAGGGCCAACGCGGGTGGGGGTCGCATGCCCGACTCATCCGTGAAGCTTCCTAGTGAAGCCCCAGGGCGCCTACGGACTAAAACCCTATAAACCGTCTCTATCTCACTGTTGGCCCTGTGTGCCTTTACAGCTAAGTCTGAAACAGAGATTAATAGTAATACAATAGACTTTCAAAAGAAGAAAAAAAAATGGAAGCAGGACCATCAAAGGCAATGGATGTCGACAAGATTGATAGGAAGATGTGGCGCAGCTTCCCGAATGCCGCCCATCCTAGCTGAATGCGTCTGTCGGCTTCTTTGCTGAAGTTGGCTACGCCAGTCTTCTTGGGACTATCACTAAAGGGTCGTCTCTAGAGGACATTTTTTACTTAGAGTTTATTTTTTATTAGGTTTAGTTTATATTTATTTTAATTTTTACTTTAAGTAGTTTTAATTTATATTGTAATTATTTTATACTGTTTGTATATTACTTGACTAAATATAAATTAATTGAATATTTTAGCTAATTTCGGTTGTTTGACATGCACTCGAAACGTAACTAGTTGAGCAAACTATCGTAGTTGAGTTTTTATCAATTCACGCGAGTGTGACATCTCGCGTTTTAATACGTAACTACACGTTTGCTCACGGTGCCTATAGTTAGGACTCGTTGTTTAATGTTGGTAATTCTGAATATTGAACAACAAAATTAGGAATACATCTTAGCGTATTAGGCGTGCAACCTAATGTATATTTTAACTTGATTGGATTTTAAAAACTTCAAATCTTTGTAAACACTTTCTATTTGCCTCTCTTTTAATCACGCAGGAGAAAGCGAGAAAAAAATTACGTGAGGAATAATGACAGCGAAACTATAGTTTAGAGTACTTTAGAGCATCATAATATGGTAATTGTATTGTGTTTTGTAATTTTGTTTGTAAATACCATACGACTAACGGTAACAAGCAAAAAAAGTACTTTGTTAACAAGACAAGTAGGTTGCGATACGATGAGGACTTCGGAGTCTCAATTTGAAGTGATGTTGACGTTCATGGTCGAGTAAGTACACAAAGTTTAATCTATTGCAATTTAATGTTCATAATATGAAGTGAGAAACAAACATTGTTGCCATCTTACAGCCATGGTGATCTCAGCAAACCAACGAAGTGTCCGAGGGGTAGAGCGGTCAACATCGGGCAATGGGAGAGGCTAACAAGCCAACTATACTCCGATGGGGCCGGCTCTTCAAAATCCACCGTACAGTTTAAAAAGGTTTGGGAATATATCTAATTAAATTAGAAATTAAAAGTTTTTGTTATCTTATTCAACTATAGTTATGTACTTATAATCTCTGAGGAACTTTGTATTGCTTAAGTTCTTGGGCTGAAATGTATAAAGAGTGCTTATGTTTAAATTTCTCCATAAAATGTTGTCTCTGGCCAGCATGGCGAGGGAAAGCCAAATTCTCCAGCAGTGGAGGTTTAGGACTCGTGTGTTTTGGAAGCCCCTAGATAATGATTAATGTTGAAAGTAATAGTTATCAGTGTTATAATAATAATAGGTTGAGCAAAGCATGAGCATAGTTTTTTTAGTTTTTAAGTTTATAGTTGCAGCAAAACTAACATTTTTGTTTGCATCCTGCATGGCTTATTTTTAACAAAAGCAAAATAATAAAGGCAACAAAAAACACTGGCGGAGGACCTGCTTCGAAGCTGAAGCTTACCGAGATGGAAGAAAAGATCCTCCAAATTATTGGCAAAGAAGCAGCTACTGGTTTGGAGAAAATCCAAGAAGCCGGATTATCCTTGGTGTGTGCTTAAAACTAACATTCTAATTAAAACATCCATATTAATATGATGAATGTGAAAGAAGCTTTTGTCTATATGTATGTATCTCTGTTTAGCTTTACCGTCTATCCGTCTATATTACCCAACCAATTTTGATGAAATTAGGCAGATATGTTTATTGGAACCCTGGAACGGACATACTCGTATGATCACCTGACTACAACATGGGACCCCATTTACTTGACCGATTTTAATAAAATTTGACATTTATAAAATTCTTGAGGGCCAGGGATCAATATAGGGTTAATGACGTCATCGTCTGATCATAACATGTGACCCGCGGCCACCTGTCGGACTTGGTTGTGCTTGCTTAGATAGTGACAGAAATCTCAATAAATATTGAACCAAAAACTTTAAAATTTTGGGTTCAGTTTCAGTGGTATTTCCCACATCCACCAATTCGAAGTCTCGAGATGACTTGTTTAGTAGCCAGATCCTTAGAACCAGGGCATATATATTTGAGCTAAAATGAAGTTTTTATGCCATTTGTCACATCTACCAAAAAGTTCATTACCAAAGGTGAGGGCTCATGGTGACTACTACATGGGCGAAGCCATCCGTGGTTCAACGGTTAAGGTTGTGGATTTAAATGCGGAGATGCTGGGTTCGAATTCCGGCCGAGAACACAAAAAATGGGTATTTCATTTATATGTGACATTTCTCGAGTCTGGTACGCTAGAAACATCGAAAAGCTTCCGAAAATCTTATAGTGTGTTCTTTTGTGAGTTTATTTGTTGAAGTCGTGATACTTACGTGGTGGGTAGCTTGTACCTTGACTTAGAATTGTTTTTATTTCTCCTTGTTTGGGCAAGGAGGGCCCTTCAGGCTAATTCTAGGACACGCGGCAAGTACCTACGTGAGCGTAGAGTATATTAGAGTTAAGGTGATGGCGGAGGAGGAGGAGGGTGCGGCGAAGAGGAGGAGGACGCGCCTTAAGGATGAGGTGGGAGAGGGGCTATCCGTGGCGCAGAGGACGCGGGCGTGTAATAAGTTATTCGCCGAGCGGCGTCGGCAGGCGGACGAGGCGTGCGCGGCAGAAGTGGCCGCAGCTGAGGCCCTGGATGCAGTCAAGGACCACACGGAGGCGGATAGAAGGAGGGCTGAGTTAATGAGGGCCAGGAGATTGAGGGCCGAAGCGTATGCTCGTTCACATAGCGGGGAGAGTTCTTCAGACACTAGCCCTCCGAGTGCTAAATCCTCCCTCGGATATACGAGCGGGGATAGCATCAGCACAACCGGCGAGGTGGTCCCAGCTATGCTGAACTTGAGCGTACAGTCAGCAGAGGAGATTGAGGTGGTAGTCGATGACAGGTCTACCTCTACTTCGGTTGAGCGAAGTTCGGGCGATGGCGGAGAAGGTAGGACGGGTGAAGGGGGGCTACCTCTGGATCGGTTCTACGACGGGGCCATTGGTAGCATCGTGAACCTAATCGGGGACGTAACGATAGAGGGGGAGGGGGGACGGGACATCACCGGACGTCAAAGAGCACTCCTAGTTGCCGCTACAGGTCTGGTCCTCAGTGGTCCGCACTCGAATTACGTGAGGGGGCATCCCGTAGACCTGACTGCAGAGGTCTTCTATCGGGATGCGCCCTCACGCCCGGACGAGGTGCGTTGCGACACAAAAGTAGACCATGTGGCAACATGGCATCGCAGGCAGGCAGGGCAAGGTGAGGCGGCCCCGGCTGAGAGAACTGAGGTACGCCGGAAGGGGAACATGGCGAAACAGGCGGAGAAAATCGCTAGTCAGATCCTGGGGAGGGTTAATGTTGGGGATTTAAATGCGGAGATGCTGGGTTCGAATTCCGGCCGAGAACACAAAAAATGGGTATTTCATTTATATGTGACATTTCTCGAGTCTGGTACGCTAGAAACATCGAAAAGCTTGCCACTTGTCATGATTGGACTATAGTGTCAATCAGCTTATTTAAAAAGTATGGTTTCTGGCAAATCAAGGGATACGGTCGTCGTGATGATACTTTACTAATAATAATAATAGACCCTAATAACTTTCTTTGCTTCCATTGGTCATAATTTTATCAAAATAAATCTTCAATTATAATTAATATTGTTTAATTTCATAATGTTTGTTTTATGTTACAGGACAGCTTGCCAGGACCGATTGTAGGTCTTCCGCCAAATGAAGAAAGCTTTTATATTATTGAAGTTGACCCTTCACCAAGGCTACAATGGACCCCTCCAAATAAAGTAACACCACGGCGTCTATTTCCTAGCCGCTCTGGGCAATCACAACAGGCAGCCCACATGGCCGGGTCCCTCGCGTCCATATAGGCAGCGTACTCTCTCGCGCCCATCTATCCAGCCCCGTCCCTCCCATCCATCTGCCCAGCCCCGTCCCTCACATCTATCTGCCCAGCCCCGTTCCTCCAACCCATCTGTCTAGCCCTGCCCCTCCCATCCATCTGCCCAGCCCTCGCGGCCATCGTCCCAGACTCTCTGCCCCTCCCGTGAACAGCAGACGCCGCAGCACCAGGCAGAGGCAAGTTCCATACGTGGAACAAGCCACTGACCATTTTAGACGTGCGGATGCTGCGTGGTTGGCTTTCCGCACGGAGCGCGAGAGAGTACGCGAACGCCAAAACGAGGGATTGCAGGCAATTTTGCGAGAGGCACTGGAATTGCTGAGGCAATTTTTAAATAGGCCCTAATAAAATTGTTTTAACAAGTGTAAACTCATATGTATTTAACGTTTTTTTTTGTAGAGGGCACTGTATGCATATGCGTTGAAACTACCTGTATTTTTTTTTGTTTTGATTCGGTCACTGCCTAGAGAGTACTTAGTGTAAATTTCACATTCGAAAAGTAAACAGTATATTTTCAAAAGTTACTTCAAACATGTCGAACTTTGTTCCAACAGACACACCCATTTGCTGGACCTTTTGCTTTTCTTCTTTAATTAAAAATAAGCGCTGCTGCGGCTCAACGATTCGTGAAGATTTGGTGACGATGTTATTGATGAACAAGTCTGCAGATACTGCTTTCGGAAATTCAAAGACAATAATTTCGACTTAAAATTTCTACTATGAACTCTTAAAACAAGGCCAAACAATCACTGGGGACCATAAAGATCAATTGATCCGTTTGAAGCGGCACTCCATGACAAACGTCCTAAATTTGCGAAAAGGCATGAAAAGGCGATTTTACAGCACGACAATGCTAGTTGTCACGACTGACTGAAAGAGCAGAAATGAGAGATTACCCGCCGTACTCTCCAGACCTTGCTCCGTCAGATTTTCATCTTTTCCGGTCAATGGCACATAGCTTGGCAGATCAGCACTTCCGTGAATATGACGAATGCAAGAAATGGGTGGACGCCTGAATTGGCTCCAGGGAACCAGATTTTTGGTGCCGAGGGATTCGAATGTTGCCTGAGAGATGGGCGAAAGTCGTGGCTAGCGATGGCCAATATTTTGAATATAATCCCTTGTACCACTTTTTTTTTAATGAAGGACTTTTGTTTCTAAAAAAACGTTAAATACTTATGAGTACACCTAATATATGGACCCGGCACCCGCACGGTGAATCCATGGAATGCTAAGAAATTTGTCTTCTCTCTTCACTTTGTTATTCAATTTGAATACTACATTTAAGCCAGTCACATGCTTTGATAAGTAAATGTTAAACATGCTTTAATTTAATCATGTTTTCGGAAACTGGCAGATAGAATCAAAGGATATAGCTGTTTTTGGTTTTGTATGCCTCTATGGTATACATACTATATACTATATATACGGTTGGGTCGCCAGAGCACAGATATACTAATAACGTTCGAATAACTATATTAAATAAAAAATAAAAAAGACGGTTACTTAACCATAAGAGCTTCTAAATACTTTAGTGCCGTGTCTGTTGTTTCTATCTGTGGAAACTTTTTAGTGGTTTAAGTGTTTATATTTATGTCTAATTAAAATTCTGTAACCATAAGTTTTCCTAATAAAATAAAATATAATAAATAATAAATAAATCAAAGTACGCACTGATGTTGTCAAGTTGGTCGCTTTCCGTTTAACATTAAAAACTTCACATGTCGCCCACAATAAAAAAAGGAATATCTCGGCAATTGGTATGTTGAAGATCTGAATCCACTACAAGCGGATTTAGATTTTGCATAAGATAATATACCTACCGCGAAAGTTTGAAAATGTATAAGCTACTGGATATTAAAACTTTTCAACTTTACAAAAACATTGTTCTGCAAGAAACGTTGTAATAATAATAATAATAAATAAAAATCTTTATTGTAAAATAAATATACATTACAATTCAGTTGTTACACAGGTTAGGATATAAAACAAATCGTACATAGTAACAAAAACAGTTTAGCTGTGATATCTTATGGTAGAATAAATACTGAAAGTAAACTAGAAAACTGTGGTAAATAAAATATAATGATAAAAATACAACTTTAGGTTTTCACAAATGTTGATCGAATTATTGACGTCTCCATGACAATCAAAGTCATGAAGACGTCTCAGATTTAAATATATTTAGAATCTATCTACTTGTTCCACAACATATTCCCCACCTTGCAAATCATGAGCTATAAATATTTGCAATACTTATTATTAAAAATATAACTCACATTGTAACTTTAGTGAGAAATATAAAAATTAATAAGTAGATAGATTCACTAAAATTACGAGTATAAACACAATAAACATTTTATATTATTTTAACTTTAACTTAATTATCCTTTAACATACCCTCCCCACCTTGCAAATCAAAAGAATGTTGAAATATTTGCAATAATAATATTAGTTCAAGGTAGGTAATAAACAAAATTAAAATAATGGATAATTGAAAATTTAATAATATAATATAGGTAAGTTAAAATAATATAAGAAAATAATATTTTGTATTGTGACAAAGAATGAAAAAGAAAAGACCAATTAAAATAAATATAAATAAATGAAAAGTAAAACTATTATTCTATTATATACTCGTATATACGAGTATATATATTTATTTAAACAACCTGTCAGGTACTTTACTTCCTCTTCAACTTCTTGTAATATTGATCCCATTTTAGTTTTAAAATACAAACTTCTTGTAAAATATTTTTGGGAATCAAAATGACTAGAGCAGTATGACCAATCGGATCAGAAATCTTCTGAGTCATTGAAAGAAATTGTCTCTGAGTAAAATTTTCATATGATATATCTTTTATAAAGTCAAGATTACATTGAAGTTCATCTGTTTCAGTATTCCACAACATTTCTATAATTGGTATAATAGTTTTATTAAAATTAGTACTTTTAATTGGGCTGACTACCCAATTTGTTAAATTAAATCCACCTGCCATCATCAATTCTTTAGATTCTAAAACAAATTTATTTACTTTTTCTGCTGTAATAAATATCTGTAAATCATTAATTCCTTTATCAAGACACATATTAAATAATAAACCATTTAAATCTTTTGCAAACACATCAACTACGAGTCGTATTTTTGTTGTTAAACTTGACTCTTTAATTACAGCTTTATGACGCAAATAATGACAATCTAAATTCTTTTTGACATCATAATTGCTATGAACTTCTATTATTCCGGATTTCAACCAGTCCAAAAACACATTATCATAATCTTTTATATTACCCAAAGCGCACAATTTCTTTGTAGTAGTTTCTAATCGTCGTTCTGCCGATGTTTTATTATTTAATAAGTGTTTGCGCCTTATCATATTTAAAAACAACTTTAAGGTTGTCTATTTATTGTCTATTAATTTGTATATCGCCATACCCATCCTTTATCCCTCTCATACGCACTAGCGGAAGGGTGTGCCTATCTCGTTCTAAAACCTGCGAGATCTTTCCGAACGCACCTTGCGCATGGGAAGAAAGTGAACATTATTGAACGCGACCCAGCTGTCAGAAGCGTCAGTGAAAATGTGCCAAGGTCATTGCTTGCACAGAATTTGAAGAAGAGACATCAACCGCTCGCAATTTCGAAATTGCGAGAAAAGAAGCCTGCCCGCGGCCAGCAGCAACCTGGCGACCCAAGGAAAGCCCAAGACCACCTGCAGCGAATACAAGTAAGTGCGTGTGAGCGTCCAGCCCCTTCATACAGTCCACTATTATAATTTATTAATTTTTGCTCTTTTTCACGCCCGTCCATTTGGCCTCTTACGAGCCGGTTTTCCTATCAATTCCTGCCTATTTCCTATCCTTATAGGTATATGTGTAGTCTATTGTATTTATATGATAATTCCTGTAAATTTTATACGATATTTCGTAAACCCGCGCCGCAAAACTTTACATTTCTTGTCAAACTTTTGTGTTACAGGAATCAATCTTGCATTTAGGTCATTTGGGTATTGGGTTATTTGGCTTACTATTGTTATTAGGTACAAATATATATAAAAAAGGGAAAAACCATTTTTTTGGGAAAAAAGTTTTGGTACCCACCTGTTATAAACCCGCTTACTGTTAGCTTAATTGTTGTTTTATAGGTCTGAATAGTTATTTGTATGTTGTCATACTCACCCGCACAGCTTATAAACACATAAAAGTTACAATATTTTATAAAATAATAGGATAATTTGTACCAAGATGTCTGACAATGAAATTAAACTACAAGTTGCATTGTCTAAGCGTAATTCATTGTTTTCTCGCATTCAATCAATATATAATCATTCAAAGAATGTTGATGACGAAGCGTCGAGGGAAGTATTTGTTTCCTCATGTGTAAATTTGGACGAAATCCGCACAGAGTTCCACAAGGTTATAGATGAATTTAATTTATTGTCGCTTAAAATAAAACCGGGTGCGCTTATTGATGACCAGTCATGGTCATCATTTGAAGAGCTGTTTTGCCGTATTAAATATAGATATACATCATTGTTGTCCTCGCAATCATCGGTAAAAAGTGAAAAACATGGAGATTTTTCCCGGCAACAAACCAGACTACCCCCAATTGAACTTTTATCATTTGATGGTGATATTAAAACATGGCCAATATTTTATGCCAGCTTTAAGGCTACGGTTCATGATAATGCATCACTCAACGATTCAGAAAAGTTGTATTATTTGATGGGAAAGCTCTCGAGTAAAGCGCAACTCGCATTTGCTGGAACCCTGCCTTCTGCAGAAAACTACCTATTAATATTAAAAAGTCTTACGGATAAGTATGAAGATAAACGGCTACTTGCCGCTTCATATTTAAATCAAATATTCGAACAAAAACCTTTTACTTCACCGTCAATAGCGAATTTTGAATCTTTTTTGAATAAATATGTAGCATCGGTTAACTCTCTTAAAAAACTAGATATACGGGAACTAGAAGACTTTATATTTTTGAGCATCGCTCTTAAATTACTAGATTCTGACACCACTCAGGCATTTGAAATGAGTCAGAGAACCGTTCAGATACCCTCATTTAGTGATTTAGTTTATTTTGTCAAGGATCAGATGCGAATATTACAAAATACTATGTCTAGTTCTCAGCATTATGTCGCTAAGAAAGGTGTTCGTCCGTATAATGATAAACCGCTCAAAATACCGCAACAACAAACATTTGTCTCCGTCTCCAAACCACATAAATGTTTGTGCGACAATATTGTGCATGAACATTTGTATTTGTGTCCTGCGTTTACAGAACTAAAACCCGTTGATCGATACAATCACGTTAAGGATTTAAAGGGATGTATTAATTGCCTAAGTATTAAACATAAAACTTTTACCTGTCATTCTAAACAAATTTGTAAAACGTGCAAAGGCAAACATCACTCCTTACTACATTTTAATAAGGAACCAGCGGGTCCTGATAATTTAGTAAACGCTGCCACTTTGCCTAAGGCTATGGAGCCAACCCCTTCTACCTCGACTGATCCTGCTGCCAGCTGTTCCAGGTCCGAGTCAGCGAACATTTCATTTTGTGCAACGTCCATTGCTCGTTCTTGTGCTAACGCTGCCCAATCTCACATACAAAACCCGCAATGTAAAGTGCCCACTACTATTTTATTAGCTACTGCCGTTGTTTTGGTTAGAGATTCTAACGGAACGGAACATAAGGTACGGTGCCTTTTGGATAGTGCATCTCAGGGCAATTTTATAACTTATAGTTGTTGTGTTCGATTGGGGCTTAACAAGTTAATCAGTTCAAATAATTTAAAGGTAAAGGGTATCGGGGGAACAGAGAAAATGGTTCAGGGTTCTATATCCTACCAATTTTCTTCAAGATTTAATACTAAAGTAAAATATAATATTGTGTCATTAGTAGTTGATAAAATTACTGAAAATTTACCTACCACATTAGTGGATATATCCGCTTTACCCTTCTTAGAAGGATTACCGCTTGCAGATGAATCGTTTGGTGTACCCGGTCCAATTGATGCCCTCATTGGAGCCGCTTTGTTTCCGCATTTACTACTCCCAGGTGTTATTGGGAATAATAATATATCCGCACCTCCCGCTATACAAACTGTTTTGGGTTATGTTATAATGGGTTCAGTTCCTGTTCTTCAAGATCGTCAAGGATCAGCTTCGACTCAATGTTTTGCGACTCAAGCTGATGACGCTTCGCTAGACCCTATCAATACGTTGCTCAAACGGTTTTGGGAAATTGATGAATCGCCAGTCTCCGCAGCTCAGGAACACTCAGCCGGCGAGATTGAGTGTGAGCACCATTACCGCACGACCACCGTTCGAGATAAAGACAGTGGTCGGTATACGGTTGCATTACCGTTTTGTTCAGATAAATTTTTACTTGGCGATTCTTATGACATTGCTTATAAGCGTTTTTTATGTTTGGAGAAGAAATTAGAGTCAGTACCGACGTTCCGCGCCGCTTATAATGATGTCATCAATGATTATATTACTAAAGGTTTTTTAAGTCCTGTACCGCTTTCAGAATTGAATGATAATAATCCCGCTTATATTATACCGCATCATGCAGTTTTTCGCTTAGACAAAACTACAACAAAGATTCGCTCAGTTTTAGACGCTAGCTGTAAAACCACATCAGGGGTTTCACTAAATGACATTCTTCATAGTGGCCCTAATTTACAAGGTGATTTATTTACAATAATTTTAAATTTTCGATTACTTCAATTTGTATTGACAGCTGATTGTAAGCAAATGTTTTTACAAATCAACGTTCAGAATAGCGACCGTCGCTTTCAACGTATTTTGTACCGATTTAAAATTGATGATCCAATAAAGGTTTACCAGTTTAAAACCGTGTGTTTTGGAGTAAGGTCTAGTCCATACCATGCCTTACGCACAGTCCAACAATTAATTAAGGACGATGGCGATATGTTTCCAAACGCACGCGACGTGGCAAGTAGCTTCTTGTATATGGATGATATAGCGTGTAGCATTGAATCCGAGTCTCTAGCTTCTCAAACTGCTCGCGAACTGATAGAATTGTTTAAGCGCGGACAATTCGATCTCTTGAAATGGTCGAGTAATTCACCGTCAATATTAAAGGACGTACCCGCATCGCATAAATTCGAACAGTTCGAGTTTGATAAGTCCATAGACCATAAAGTATTAGGTCTATTATGGTCAAAGTCAAGCGATTATTTTGAATTAAGTATCAAAGTCCCTCCTAGCGATAAATGCAGTAAAAGGATAATATTATCCACTGTCGCGCGCTTATGGGATCTGATGGGATTCGTTGCTTCAGTTATTTTATATGCAAAGCTTCTTATCAAGGAATTGTGGATGTTAAAAATAGACTGGGGCGATGCCCCCCCGCCTAGTATACGTAAATTATGGAGCCAATTTTGTTTGGAGTTACCGCAATTAAATAAATTTATAATACCGCGTTTTTTAGGTGTACAGCAAAACTGTACCGTTCGTTTGCTAGGATTCTCCGACGCGAGCGAGCGAGCGTACGGAGCTGTCGTCTATATGCATGTCACGATTGACAGTAACGTATTAGTAACATTGGTATGTGCAAAGTCAAAGGTTTCGCCCGTCAAGTCTGTGTCTATCGCTAGGCTAGAGCTTTGTGCTGCTGAACTAATGTCAAAGCTATTACGCCGTGTTCATGATACTTTTATTCCTCGATATAGTATTACCGCACTTTATGCGTTTACCGATTCTAAGGTAACGCTTTGCTGGCTTAATACCGAGCCAAATAGATGGCAACCATTTGTCGCTAACAGAGTAGTGACAGTGAAGACTGCAACCGGGATGCTAGTGCGCCCTGTTGTGCGGCTTTGCCCGCTGCCGACCCAATAGGTGTTGGTCAGTCTTTAAATAATCACTTATTAGTTTTATTATTATTATTTTACTTTTCGATCTAATGTTAAGATTTTATTTGTGCTTATACTTACTATTTTCTTACACTTAATGTTAGGTTGAATATTTGTTTTTCTTTCCTATTGCTATTAGGTAGCTAGGTACACTTAAGGGGTATGGTCAGGTGACTATATGCAAGATTGATTTAGAAAGCCATCAGTTTCTAATTGCGTAATTTTCACCATTTATTTTTAAAGGCGACCCTTTAAGGCCGGGGGGATGTTTGCGCCTTATCATATTTAAAAACAACTTTAAGGTTGTCTATTTATTGTCTATTAATTTGTATATCGCCATACCCATCCTTTATCCCTCTCATACGCACTAGCGGAAGGGTGTGCCTATCTCGTTCTAAAACCTGCGAGATCTTTCCGAACGCACCTTGCGCATGGGAAGAAAGTGAACATTATTGAACGCGACCCAGCTGTCAGAAGCGTCAGTGAAAATGTGCCAAGGTCATTGCTTGCACAGAATTTGAAGAAGAGACATCAACCGCTCGCAATTTCGAAATTGCGAGAAAAGAAGCCTGCCCGCGGCCAGCAGCAACCTGGCGACCCAAGGAAAGCCCAAGACCACCTGCAGCGAATACAAGTAAGTGCGTGTGAGCGTCCAGCCCCTTCATACAGTCCACTATTATAATTTATTAATTTTTGCTCTTTTTCACGCCCGTCCAATAAGCGATCACGTCCCAACTTCCAAGGTAGAAAAACTTCATATCTGCCTTTATGATACGTAACTGACTGTACTTTTAAAAAAAAATACTACTTCTTCCTGTGACTGTTCTTTATTTTTAAGTTCAGAAGGGTCTGTACTACCGAGCGATTCTAAATTCAATAAAACACGATAACGATAAAACATTGGAGTAAACATTATTATTTTTACCTTGCAAAGTCCACCCCAATTTTGTTTTAAACGCTACTAAATTATCGTTCAAAAAAATAATAGAATTAGTCAATAAATTACCAGAATAATCTGCTCCTATAAGTAACCCAATTTCTGGCACATCTATTCCCTTATCATTCAATGTCACATTATTACTAAGCAATAAATCATTTAAATTTGTATCATTTAAGCTAACTCGAGGTACATATCCACAAATGCGCTTTTCATCTAATGCACACATAAAATCACTAGATAAGCTGCGCAAAGTAAAACTATAAACATTATGTACCTGTTTTTTTTGTTTCTATACCTCCAAATAAACATTGTCCTATAGTTTCTTTCCTGATCACCGGTAAACCAAGTTTTTCTGCTAAATTACATTTTATATAAGAACTTTGAGATCCGCTATCAATTAATGCTCTTGTAGTTATATTATTTTCGCCGTTTACAATTTGTACTAATAATGTTTGTAAATACGTTGTTTGACTTTGAGATATCAATATTTCTGACTG
This sequence comes from Tinea semifulvella, assembly GCA_910589645.1. Classification (NCBI taxonomy): domain Eukaryota; kingdom Metazoa; phylum Arthropoda; class Insecta; order Lepidoptera; family Tineidae; genus Tinea; species Tinea semifulvella. The sequence goes on along the minus strand of OU342592.1, from coordinate 9,620,214 downwards.
TACTTTGGGCTTCGAACTTTTATTATCTATTCCTTTCATATCTGGACACATGAGAATGACATGACGTTTCTTACAATATAAACATTTAATAAATGATTTACATTTATTTGCTACGTGTCCCTTCTTTATACAAATAAAACAGCCCTTTACCTTCTGAATATGTTCTCTTCTTTCTTCTAATGACATTTTTGCACCTTTATAACACTCTAAACTCGAATGATCTTTTTCACACCATATACAGATTATTTTCTTGACTTTAACATCTCCTGCTACCAAACACTCTACTGTGGAGTGTTTTAAAGTGGAACTTAAATCTTGTTGCATGTGTCCAGACGAAGGTAAATAATTCCGTACCATGCTTAAACGTTGTTCACTGTCAACCTCTTTCTTTAAAAAATTTAACGAGTTCATCATTAAACATGGTATTCGTGTCATTTAAACATCCTGAACGTACTCGCTCCCAAACACGAAGTGTTTCCTCTGGTAATGCAGACTCTACCATAGGGTAAAGCATAGCAGCGTATTTATCCGACGTAACATTCATTGTTTCAAGGGCTCGTAAATATGTTGTCAATTTACACGAACATAAAGGTAGTTGCATGCCTTCTCTATTTTGCATTAAAACAAGTCCTAATAACTCACGAACATATACACACATCAAAAAAGTCTAGGGATCAAGCATGTTTATGCGGATTTCTTGTGATTGAGATGTGGCTTTGTAATAAATTTATGATTTTATAAATTTATATGGATCCTTTTTGGTGCATTTCATAATTTAAAACAGGAACTGTCAATCAAATTCGAGTAAAAGATGAAAATCAGCTGTCAATATTTTCCCTATAAAAACATAAGACGCATTGAAGACATTATTAGTGCTACTGTTTCCCTACTACTGATTAAAACCAACGTTATTATGGAGCGGCGACGTCATTTAAGCAGGGAAGAAATGATCAGAGCCGTGGGAATGATAGAAGCTGGTTCCCGGCAACGTACTGTGGCTTTAGCTCTGAATACAAGTCAGAGTGTTATCAGTCGACTTTGGACACGTTACCGAACCACTGGTACCGTGGCTGAGCGCCATGGAGGACGGTATCGCTGCACCACACGGAGACAAGACCGATACATTCAAATCACAGCTCGAAGAACTCCAACAATAACCGCCATGATGTTAGCCGTGAGCCTTCATCGCTCTTCAGGGAACTTAATTAGCGACCAAACAGTCAGAAACCGCTTGCATGAAGTGAACCTTCATTCCCGAAGACCGCTACGTACCACCTATAGCAATGCACAATCGTAGGACTCGATATCAATGGGCTCTTGAACACAGAAATTGGACAGAAGAACAATGGCGTTTCGTGTGCTTTTCTGATGAGTCTCGTTTTGGTATGAGGCCGGATACAAGACGTATACGACACTGGAGAACCCCTGGACGCCAACAGCGATTAAAATCCTGCCAGGAAGTCCATCCTTATAGTGGTGGAACCATCATGGTATGGGCGGGTATTTCGATCGGCGGAAGAACTGAGTTGATTTGGATCAGAGGCAACCTCAACGCTCAAATTTATGCTGAGACGGTTGTATCAGACGTCATCGTTCCTCTACAAGTGCATATCGGTCCCTTATTTCAGTTAATGCATGATAATGCACGACCGCACACCGCAAGAGTTGTAAGACAGACTCTCGCCGCAGCTAACATCAATGTCCTGCCCTGGCCTGCTCAGTCGCCAGACTTGAACCCGATTGAGCATGCATGGGATATTCTTCAGAGAAGAGCTCTGCCGAATATGGAGGGTATCCAGTCGCAAGAAGACCTTTTTTTGTTGTTGCAACGAACATGGGCGGCCATTCCACAGCGTGATTTGGATGAACTCATTTTGAGTATGCCAAACCGATGTTCTTGTGTTGTTAGTGTTCGCGGTAGAAACACGGATTATTAATTGTTTAAGTTACCCAATAAAATTAAAAAAAAAACTGTTATTTCAGTCTTTTTTTCGAACTTTAATGTTAGTGGTTCAAATGTCAAAAATCCCTTTATTAGGAAAATGGCAATTTTTTTTACTAATGCAAAGGTGACTTGGTTTATCGTTACTGTAGACAAACGAAAACATTTTATTTGATCAATCCTTAAAGAAAATTTTAATGAATATCAATCAGGAGAAAAGTTATTGCAAAAATATATGTTGATCCCTAGACACTTTTGATGTGTGTATATGGATTATATTTTGTTATTTTATATCACTTTTTAGATCACATTTTTTTACAGGACCAACAGAAAGAGCAGTTGCAGAGAGAATTCGTAGAAGAATTATAGCAAATCATTTTTCATAAATATGTCAGTAAATTAAAATATTGATATTTTGTTTATTAAAATTATATTATCAAATTATATTTTTTCAGGTGATGTTTTATATTTTCTAAAGCCATGCCTAATTACTACAATAAAGAATCAACTAGTTAAGTCACAGCACAGATACACATTGTTCTGCAAATGTTTTGAAATTTGAAAATGTCAGATGCAAATTGAATAAACTAATAATAAAGAAACAACAGGAAATTGATACAGGTAATTATTAATTTTATGACCCATTATTTTACATGACTTTATAGATTCAATTTTTTTACAGGACCAACAAGAAGAGCAGTTGCAGAGAGAATTCGTAGAAAAAATATTTATTGATATTTTGTTTATTATACCTATATATAATCTCAAATTATATATTTTTCAGGTGATGATTTATATCTTCTAAAGCCATGCTTAATTACTACAAATAAAAAAATGGTTGAGTCATACACATTATTCTGCAAAGGTGCTTTGATTACTAAAATAGATGTTTAGCTCACCATTGCAGGCTAAATAAAAAAAAATGCATGTATGATGCAAATTGAATAAACTAATAATAAAGAAACAATAGGAAATGGATACAGGTAATTATTATGTTAATGAACCATTATTTTAAATAACTTTTTACTTTATATTTTTTATACAGGACCAACTGAAAGAGCAGTGGCAGACAGAATTTACAGAAGAACTGCTAATAATGTTTTATAAGTATTGTGTAAAATTAAATAAAAGTATTGTATGTATATATATACACAAGTATTTTATTTATATCCATCTGCATTTTCATTATTGCTCTACTCATCAATACAAACTGTGTTGCTAGGGTGAGTATTAAAATTAAACCTATTACCCATGTAAACTGACTTTTTAGACAGACTCTAATAGCACCCCCCATAGCACCACTGGAAAAAGCCTATCAGAATTATTTTTTGGACGGATCTTTAGGGTTAAAATACCTTGTGTACGAGATTTGGATTACACAAGGGATTTAGAAGTAAGCGACAGGCCCATTTAAAAAAAAACATCCTGATGCTTATAGTCGCGTGGTGACGGCTCAACAACAGAATGCTGCAGTTGCAGGATGTGCTGGTGCCGCTTCTGGAGCAACGACTTCTGCTACTGCATCTGAAGCCCAATGTAATAGTGTTGATATTGGTACTAGTAGCGTACAATCTACACCATCGGTTCCGGTTGTACGAGTACAACAGATAATAGACAAATACAGTACAACTAAAAAAATATTAAAAGATCTAAAAAAAACAGGATAGACAATGATCTTTTGCTATTGTTTATTAAAGGGTATCAACCTTTTTCGTTGGTGGAAGAAGAATCCTTCAAAACATTTGCAAGCTGGATTCCAGGTTACACTCTGCCGAGCCATAAAACTATTTCCAACACCATGATTCCAGCTCTATATGACACAACTGTGGAAAAAGTAAAGACGTAAATTGGCGCAATATGCCGAAAATATATGCCTAATCACACACCAGCGAGCACATAAAGGAAGCTTTGACTGAAATGGAAGTGAATTGGAATTTAGATAATAAAGTATTTTTTTGTCACAGATAATGCCCCAAACATTGTGAAAGCTCATTAAATTTATTTATTTATTTTATTTATTTATTGTTTAAGGACAACTTACAGCTAGATACATAAAATATATATAGAGTACATATGGGTAGGGTATGGCTATTGACAAGTTGCCACCGATAGGTAAAATTACATAATTAGGTGGTGCTCGCTGCAATAACAACACAAGTAAAATTAACCTAAACTTAAAACTAAGAACAATAAACTACATAACATAGAACAAAAAAAAACTAAAAAAAAATAAAATTAAAAACAATTATACATAGATACCTAATAAAAACAATAAAATAGAAAATGAAATAAACTAAACAATAAATTTACAATATATGTAAATATAATACTATTGATGAGAACCACTGGCGAAACGTTTTGTAAGAATGCGTCGTGTAGCTGTCGGAGATAATATAAATGGATCCAAGTCGTTGCAATAATCATTAACATAACTGCATGTCCTGCTTATGAACGAATTCTGTTGGTAGTTAGTTTTGGAGAATGGGACAAGAAATAATCTCCGTTCTCTGGACGACTTCGTAACCTGCAGCTTACAGAGATTAAGAAGACTGGGGCAGTCAATCCTGGAGGTAACTATCGAGAACAGGTATGACACGTCTGTGATAGTGCGACGTTCGGAGAGAGGCAAAAGGTGATGCCGTTTACATTTGTCTTCGTAACTTAGGTAGTTCTGACGAGTCTTACGACAAATGTATCGAAGGAATCGCCTTTGAATAGATTCAATACGAGATGAGTAAATTTTATACTTTGGGTTCCACACCTGAGATGCGTATTCAAGGTGGCTACGTACAAGTGTGCAATAAAGTATCTTTAGAGTCTTGACATTTTCAAACGTACGTCCCTGTCTAATTAGAAATCCCAGCGCCTTAGATGCCTTAGCAACTATGTGCAAGAAACTATTAAAACTTTAGAACTCCCTCTTGACAAGGTCAAAATAATAGTGCGCCACTTTAAAACCAGCTCTACAACGCAGGCTAAATTATTAAAGGCAAATACCTTGACACAGATTCCCCACTCCCCCCTGCGGGGGGTGTGAGAAGACTCTTCTACTACTCAAGTGAGTCTCAAGTCACAACGGACACCGAAAAGTCAAGAACAGTAATAGAGACGAACACGCCTATAGAACAACCAAGCCTGCTGCGGGAAAAATAGAAGCCTGCGCCGAAGCTCTGCCTCAAGCTGAACATGTTGTTTTTTTGAAGAACGTCGCTTCCTGCCGCCCGGATAATAGGTGCATCGGGATCGTTCGCCTGTCGACTCGACCTCCCGTTCTCGAGGTTTATGTGGCTGACTTTCGTCGGTCACGTATCCTCGTTAACGGGGGTCGTATACGTCAGCCCGGTCCCGCACATGTTGTAAACATAAGGCGACTGCCTAATTTTGATCACGTAAGTATTTTTTGTAACTTGATTATATTTTTATTTGCAAAATTGATGTGAATAATTATTTATTGAATTTAGGTACAAACATACGGGGTGACCTTGAATGGTCTTACTTTAGGCTAATATGATACTCGCCAGTCGGAAATGATAAAAAAAAAAATCCACTGATTATCAGCAAGAAAAAAGAAATTCATCTTAAAATATAAACCAGTTCATTCGCATTATAACATTCAACAGGCACCTAATCGCCGTTATCTTCCAATAGGGGTTACTTTTTCCTCTATTTATAATGATTTTAAAAGTTATTGTCAAGAAAAGTCTTGCAAAAGTGTAGTTGGACCCACTTCCATAAGATGATTAAAGAAATGAACATTTCTACTGCAGAGCCAGTACATGACATATGCACAAAGTGTAAAAATCATGAAACGGCACATAAATCAATGCCACTTCCTTGTAATTGTGAGGACTGTATTGATTTGGGTCAGCATTTAGAGAACAAGAGGAACTCGCGAAGAGATTTGAAACTGGTGGAAGAAAAGTGCGAAAAAAGTGGAGGGAAGGAGTCAGTTTATACAGTCGACATGCAGAAAGCCATACAAATGCCCTTATTGACAACAAAAGAGTTTTATTTCTCTCGCAAACTCGTACTATTCAATGAATCTTTTGTTCCGCCAGGAAAAAACAAGACTGCGGTATGCATTCTTTGGCATGAAGGTGAAAGTGGCAGGAAGGCTTATAATGTGGCTACGACTTACACATTTTTTCTGGAAAATTATTGTCGTGATCAAAAACATGTTTATTTTTTCCTTGATAACTGCAATGAACAGAACAAGAACAAGGTCCTTATCTCAGCTTTAGTACGATTAATCAACGATAAAACGACAGAAATTGTAACGGCGACGCTAGAGTATTTTGAAAGTGGTCATGCGTTTATGGCGGCAGACACTGTACATGCAGCTATTACAAAAAAAAAAAAAATGGCCGGAGAAATTTACGATTTCGACGATTTTGTACACAACATAAAGACATCCCGAAAAAACATGGAAGTGGCTGTACTAACTCACAAAGATATGATCGTATTTTCAAATGTTTCTAATCCAATATATCCAAAAGGTTTTAATATGCATAACCTAAAGGTCATAGAATTTAAAAGGGGGCATCTTTCTATTTTCGCTAAGTATAATTATGATGGAGATTTTAAAGAAATACATGTCCTGAAAGGAAAAGATGCGCAAAAGTTATCAGATGAAATTGCAAATGGCAAAACTGATCTACTTCAATCATTAGTAAGAGAAAGTGAAGCCAGGGGCATTAGTGAAATTAAGAAAAGAGAATTGTTACAGCTGTGTAAGGTTATGCCTTCGACAAGGTCAATATTTTATAAAAATCTTGTTGTTTCATCTGAGCCGGACCTTGACGAATACAATGATGAACTAAACAACTAATATCGCAGTGTGTTTATTTATTTCAATATTGTGTTTCAATTTTCAATTTATATTTTCATCGCGCTAAGTTTACTTAGCGCGATGAAAGTAAACTTAGCTGAGTGATTTTCAAGTTGCTTTGAAAAACCGCAAGACTGATTGTGTTGTCATAAGTAAAAAAAAAACATTTATAAAGTTTGATTTAATTTATAAGAAGTTTATTGATTTGGTTAATTTGATTTTTGTTTAATTAGTTGTCAAAATATAAAAAGTTTAGAATTATTAAAAATCTCGTTTGTTTTTATTCCTATTATAAATATTATTAACTTCCTGTCCCATATTTTAAGCCCTTTTATACCAAGTCAATACCATGTAATTGTAAGATATAGTGTATTACCATATCAATTTTTTCATTTGCATTTTAATGTCTATTACGGCAAGACAAGTTATCCACGATATTTCATTATGTATATTGCACATATATACAAAATATACTAGGCTTGATAAATCATAAAAATACCTTTAAATTGATACCAATCATTAAATACTTTGTAACAAGAAATTTGACTAATCTTACAAAAACTAAAAAAAATGTATTAGCTCATTTTCGCAAAATCAGGTAATCGTACATACAGTGTATTGTAGTATTCACAGGGTACACCTCTCGCAGGTCCTCTATAATCTTTACAAATAAAAAATATATGTGTTCTAAAATGGAAGGATACAAAGGCTGTTACAATGCTGTCCACATGTAGGGGGGTGCTCCTGCAGATACCTGCAAGCGTTGGTGCAAAGATCAAAAATGCATATGGTTGGGATAGATTTGTGTGACAGGTTAATTGCCTACTATCGAAACGTGATGCGGACAAAAAAATGGACCGTAGAGCCTTCTGTCATTTTCTAGATCTGGTCGTTGTCAATTGTTGGATAATGTACACACGCTGCTGTGCAGAAGAAAATGTTGAACGCAAAGATAAGCTTCTGCAATATAGGCTAAATTTATCCAAAGCGATGATAAAGTATGATAGCGGGCGAATTGATCCCAATTTCTTGCGACCTTGCTCCAGTATTAGACCCAGTCCTAACCCCACAGTGGTATCCCACACGGTACCTGAAATTAGACTTGATAATGTTGGTCACCTGCCTCGATTTGTGGAATCTAAGGTCGCATCTAAATGTCGGCTGTTCACATGTTCTTCACGTGGTCTCAAAAACGTTTTTTGTTAAATCGAGTTTACCAAATATACGCGTATATTAACTTAATTTCGAAACTAATGTGTTTGATATTATTCAGTATACATAGGACAGTGGTTTAATAATACATAAAGTTTCGTGATTTATTTGTAAGAATAATGTTACGGGCAGGACAGAGTTATCGGCAATTTCTCAATAAATGTACTGCAACCAATAATTTTGCACAAACAGTAATTAAACAGAATCGAAATCCTTGGACAGATGTGACAGTACCCGAAATGTATACATTTTATGCACTTACAATGCTCATGACTAGGAAAAAAGCTTTGGATCTACATGAATATTGGTCCACTCATATTTTAATTCATCAGCCCGTGTTTAGTCAATTAATGTCCAGAGATCGTTATTTACATATTTTAAGTGCCTTGCATTACAATAATGAAGAGGATCGAAACGATAAATTGACTAAGATTCGAACATTATTAACACATGTGAGGACAAAATTCACAAGTTCTTTGGTTGTATCGATGAAAGCTTGGTTTTGTTTAAAGGGCGACTCCAGTTTAAGCAATATATACCATCAAAACGGAGTCGATTTGGTGTAAAATTCTTTGTCCTTCGTGATACTCAGACAAAATACATTCTTGACATCATAATATATGTAGGATCGGGTACAGAAATACAGAATGAATTTAACTTGGGCCAATCAGGAGCGATAGTTACCACTTTGTTAAAAGATTATTTAAACAAGGGGCAATCCGTATATTTAGACAATTGGTACTTCCTTATTTCGTGTACTCCACAACTACCAAACAAATGCCTGTGGAACTGTGAGAAAAAACAGGATTGGAATGCCCACATTCGGAAAGTTAAATAAAGGCGAGGTACAGGCTAGATATACTTCCAACTTTTAATGGCCAAGTGGCATGATCGTCCTGAAGTACATGTGTTGAACACTATGCACAAGAATGTCATGAAGCCCACTGGTAAAATTGATTTTAGATCTCATGAATCTGTTATGAAACCTGAGATAAAAGATTGTGTAAAATTTGAGCCAACAAAAACTATGCTTAAGGCGAACCTGTATAAAAAATAAGTTAAATAAAGTTTTCAATTTCAAAATATTTTTTATTATTATTATTTTCCTACAAACATAAACTTCGAGGGAAATTTTACTACAAAAAGGGGAATTTTTAAACATGACGCGGGGAATTTACAAAATTACCACTAGCAACACTGGTCAGATGGTAATCCTCCCGTCATCAGTAGTGAATAGCCCGAGATACCTTCATGAATACACGCAGGATGCGTTTACATATGTGCGCAATTACGGGAGGCCTGATCTATTTATTACAATGACATGTAATCCTGCCTGGCCAGAAATCACTAAAGAGCTTATGCCAGCGGGGTGAGGTGGAGCACCATCGTTTTCACTATCGTATCTACTCACGTTCGTTTGATGACAGCAAACGAATCGTCGTAAAAGCTAGGTTGAGTACATTCGTCCACCCTTCGTTCGACTGTCAATAGTGATTAAATACTTCCAAAAATACTAGTTCATATCACCAAATATTGTCTATGGCGCGTAACTATCGTTCTTACCCAAAGCTGCGATCAACTTAAAAAAAAAAGTCAAACATCGGCAGCCGTCATTAGTGTTATTTTTTAGGTTAAAAAATAATAACAAATATAAATGTATTATATTTGTTTATTATATAGATGGAAAGGTTAGTAAATTGTATTTAATATAACGAAGAAAATAAGTCGTCTAATTGAATCTATTTACTCATTGAGTTATTATCATAAAATTTTGCAGATATGGATATATTGTACAATATGCAAAGGTCTGGCGCAGAAAGCTATGGAGAAGAGTGCACTGCTTCATTAGGGTGGACAACACAGATTATATAGACATACAGATACGACACTCTAGTCTCTTTCCATACACTTGTAAAAATTGACGAAACGCCCTCTTCTGGTTGTGACGAACCTGGCAGCCACCCGATAGTGTTGTACTTCCCAAGCAATATAACCAAAATAATCTTTAAGATACTATAACCTAAAATCGGTGTGGCAGTAATTTTTTTATTGCATTATGCAGAGAACACGTACCAAATCAAAGCCGGAGCCTTGTGGTAAATGTCATAGTGAAATACAAAGTAAAGAATTCCTTACTTGTTTAGCTTGCACGACAAATTACGACATTGCATGTGTTGGTATTTCTGATAAACGTTTTTATAGCTTTTATGCCCAAGATAAAGAACGCAAGCTAAACTGGAAATGCCCTGACTGTCTGAGAGATCCATCCATAATGTCTTCAAATGCTCCATGTGCCAGTGGTGAATCTAATACTCCTGCTTCTGACAATGAACCACCTCTAAATGACTATGTCACAAGAAGAGTAAAACGCAACAAACACTCTGATACAATATCAACAGTCCCTATAGTTCCGTCCGACAACATTCAGCATTCTGACAACTTTATAACCGAAGATAGACTTGTGAACATCCTACAAACTACTATAAAAAATCTAGTCACTACGGAGCTGAAGAATATGAATGAGCAATTTAATGATTTTCGTGAAGCTGTAATATTCATTAGTAGACAATATGAAGACCTAAAGAGCCAGTTTGAAGAAAAAAATGCTATAATTGATGACCTGCGCAAGGATAATATACAGCTCAACACATCTGTGAAGGACCTTTCTACCCGGCTTCAAATGGCAGAACAAAATATGAGAGATAGCAATATTGAGGTTAACGGTATACCGGAACAAAGATCTGAAAACTTAAACAACATCATCGAGCAGCTTGTTAGAGTTGTAGACAATCCCATCACTTCAGACGACATACTGCATGCTACCAGAGTGTCAAAACTAAATAAAAATAGCGAGCGGCCCCGCTCCATTGTAGTGAAACTACGAACCCCAAGGCATAGAGATGTTGTTTTAGTTGCAGTCACTAAATTTAACAAAGAGAATTCACATGAAAAACTAAATACTAAACATCTTGGATATGGGGGTCAAGACAAACCAGTTTTTATTTCAGAGCATCTAACACCTACCAACAAAGCTTTACATGCTGCCACACGTGTAAAGGCCAAGGAGTGTAACTATAAGTTTGTGTGGGCGCGTAATGGGCGCATTTTTACTCGAAAGGACCAAATCAGCGAAGCTATAATCATTCGAAGTCTAGACAGCCTGCAGTTAATGACATAAATATTTAATTGTTATTAGTAATAGTGATGTGGTCTTTACATAGTAAAATTCAATATTTACTATCAAAACACTCGTGGCATAAGAACAAAAACCAATGATGTCTTACAAAATATTTTACTAAATGATTATAATGTTATCATTTTTACAGAAACATGGTTGAACTCTAGTATAGCTAATAGTGAATTTATTGATTCCCGATATGTTGTGTACCGCAGGGATCGTTCATGTACTTCCAAGTTGGACGGTGGTGGTGTGATGATTGCAGTAATGCGCAACATTACCTCATCTCGAATTCAAAAGTGGGAAAGTTGCTGTGAAGACCTTTGGGTTAATCTACAGTATAACATAAATGGATCTTTTCATAATATTGCAATATGTGCTGTTTATTTAGCTCCGCCGACCAAATTGGAAGTGCAACAACTTTTCTTAGACAATGTAGATGTAGTACTGAACCAAGTTGAACATGTTATACTATTGGGTGATTTTAACCTAAACTTTATTAAATGGAATGCTAAAGATAACTGTAAATATCTGACACCATCAAATTATAATACCAGCCTTGGCTATTCTCTAATTGATTTTATGGCACTTAATGACCTTTACCAGGCAAACAATATTTGTAATAAAGATGGCAGAACTTTAGACCTTGCCTTAAGCAATTTTTCTAATGCATTTGTTTCTCATCCTCTAGAGGTATTAAGTAAACTTGATCCTCATCACCCGCCTATTCTGTTCTCTGTACCTATTTCTGTTTTCAAGGGTGACTGTAAACTTATTCCGAAGGATCGTGATGATTATAATTATTATAAGGCTGATTATGATTTAATTCTAGAAGATTTAAACAAAATTTCATGGTGGCAGATTTTGGGCAAGTGTGATGATGTTTTAGCATTTTATGATATTCTTAAGATGTCAATATCAAAATTCGTTCCTAAAAGAATTCCAAATAAATCAAAATATCCAAAATGGTTTTCTCATAAACTTATAAAATTGTTAAAAGAGAAAGATAAATTTCGTAAAATATACCGTAAATATTTAAATCCAAGGGATAAGTTAGAGTATGAATTATCTCGTGAACGGTGCCATAAATTATACTCCATTTGCAATGCTAAACACAATCAGCATATAGAATCCAACATTTGTAAAAACCCTAAGTATTTTTGGCAATTTATTAAAAACAAACGTAAAGGACTATCTAATCTACCATCCGAAATGAAGATGAATGATTTTTCAGCAACAACAGGTTCACAAATAGCAGATCTGTTTGCCAGCCATTTCTCCTCCGTGTACAACAGCAATTCTAATTCTCATCATATTTCTCCCTATGTACCGCCTTCTAATTACCTCTTCGCCAAAATAAAATTTACAGAAATTGATATTTTAAAACAAATTAAAAAACTTAATATTCATAAAGGATCTGGTCCTGATAACATACCTCCTCTATTCATCAAACGATGCGCAACTGTTATTGCGCTACCTTTAAGTATTATATTTAACCACTCTATACAAAATGGTGTATTTCCAGAGGAATGGAAAAAAACAAGAGTTGTACCATTACATAAGAAAGGTGATAACTCATTAGTTCAAAACTACAGGCCTATATCAATATTGTCTTGCTTCTCGAAACTGTTTGAACTACTTGTCTATCTTAACATTAATAATCACATTGACAAACACTTATCCGAAACTCAACATGGATTCAGAAGTCATCGCTCAACCTGTACAAATTTAGTTTCATTTATAACCAATGTTTCTCGTGATGTTGATATGGGCCTGCAAGTAGATACTATCTACACAGATTTTAGCAGTGCATTTGACAAAGTGGATCATACCATACTACATTCAAAACTTAAAAGAATGGGTATTGGTGATCCATTACTGAGCTGGTTTAAATCATACTTGCTAAATAGGCCACAAGTGGTTGCAGTTAATGGATTTGAGTCAGTTATTTACTATGCCCGTTCCGGTGTCCCTCAGGGTTCGCACTTAGGCCCTGTTCTTTTCCTGATTTTTATAAATGATATTGTGGATCATATTAATTATAGTAAGGTATCACTGTTTGCAGATGATTTAAAAATCTGTAGAACCATAAATAGTCAACTCGATAATGAACTGATGCAATCAGACCTAAATAATGTAGCATTATGGTGTAACAACAATGGTATGTCCTTAAACGTCAATAAATGTTGTTATATTAGAATTACAAAAAAGAGAAGACCTATAAAACATAGTTATTTTCTAAACAATGTTGCCCTTGATAACGTTCACGAAGTTCGAGATTTGGGAGTGCTAATTGATAGCAAGCTTAAATTTACTAACCATATTGACAATATTACTAAAAGAGCTGCCCAGATGTTAGGCTTCCTAAAGCGGAACTGTAAAGGTTTTAAAAAAGTCAAAACTAAACTAGTATTATATAACAGCCTCGTTAGAAGTTATTTAGAGTATGCCAGTATCGCCTGGAATCCAGGATACTGTGCATCATCTCAAAGAGTGGAGGGTATTCAAAGGGCCTTTACCAGACATCTTGCATTCTTTTCACAAGGCATCTCACATAGGAGTTCTTATGCTCAGCGTCTATCTTACTTTAAAATGAATACTCTCCGTAATAGACGCATGTTATCAGATTTAACATTTCTACACAAACTAATTCATGGAAAAATAAACTGCACACAGCTTCTTGAACAAATCAAACTCAGTGTACCAACAAGATACCCCAGACACAAAATTCAAAACATTTTTAACATACCCTATCACAGAACTAACCTAGGTATACATCATCCTCTTTCCAGAATACAATCAAAATACAATGCTCATGCTGCAAAATTTCCAGATATTGACATCTTCGGAGACTCACAAAGAGTATTTAAACATAAACTGCTAAAACAACTTGCCCAAAATTTATAAAATTTATGAGTAAATTTTATGTAGGTTTTTTTATTATTATTTTTTTTTTATTTTATTTTAATTTTACTTTATTACTTGAAGTAGGTAATATTTTAGTTATTTTCGTTACTTTTTTTATTATTTCTAAAAGGAATTGTATGTTTATTATATATATATTTTTAAAAATTGTTTCAGAATTAGTTTTTCGAATAATATTTAGTTTTTGTATACTTATTGAAAATTTTATAATTTTGTTATTTCTTATAGGCAATAAAAGCTACTGTGGTAATGTGGTGGTCGCCTATAATAGGTGCAACATCTAACTTCTGATTTAGTGTTAAGTACAAATAAGTGTGTGATGTTAGCACTGTTGGCTACCCTATTATAAATAAATAAATAAATAAAATAACCTAATAGTGATGTCTTTATCGATATCGATATCTTTTGCATTTATGGGTAGGTAGTAAGGTATAAAGAAAAACAACATATCTTTTTTAAAAATTAATGTTTATTTTTAGATAAATAATCAAACATTGGCATTAATTGCCCGTCATTATATTTCATTTTTGGCGCAACCCATATTGAACAACTAAATCAATTGTTTTACTCAACAAAATAATACAGTTTTTTCACAAATAACAGTTATTGGGGTAAACTGTTGTTTCAAGACAGATACCGAATATGTATATGAGCTATTGAAGATAACACGTCTGGATTGATAAGATAGTATATTAAGGATTGCATATAAACTTTAAAAGGCAATAATTACTAATGATGTAAGACAAATTTCTAAGCACTCCATGGATTCACCGGGGTGCCAGGTCCGTTGTGTGTGTGGAAAGAGAGATGGAAAGAATGGTGTCTCTGGCTTGCAACAGACAAAAGGCTGGTTTACTTTTCCCCACCTTACCAGATTACTGTGGTCTGAAACACTTGAAAAGCTTTTAGGTAGAATATCAGCAATGCCGGAGACCAATTGTACATTAGTGTGAGCCACTACAGGGCTGGATGTACTATATGATTCTGTTAATGCGTCTTAACAGTTGTTCCATGTTTTGACAGCAGACCTGCTTAAGCCCAATTATTTGAGTAAATGGTGCAGATTAGGCTGAAACTATTGTTAATACAAAATAAAGAATTATTATTATAAAATTTATAATAAAAATAATTGCCTAATTCAATGGCATAAATGAATAGATTAGATTCAAGTATTTATTTTTATTATTTTTGGTGAAACCTTTAGTTACATGTATTTATAATTGAATAATAATGTATTACTGAATAATGTAAGCAATTGTAATTAGAATTTAATTATAATTAAATAGTTAAATTCTAAATATAATAAAATTATTTAAACAAAATGATCAAAAATATAATGAAACTTCTATTGGTAATACACATTTTTTTGTAACAGAATGTTTTTTTGAGCTGAGACATAACATAATACTTTTTGCATTTCGTTTATATCAGAAAACTTATTAAAGTAGTCTAAGAAACTTGTATTTAATGTAACATTATAAATAACTCCTTAATTCAGGTAAATTCTTAGGTACCTTATGAGGATGTAAAATTGTAATTTGGATTTAATAAATGATCTGGACCATGCCACCATATGTTACAATTATTTAGCTCATACCGCTCTACTGATCAAATCTGCAGGATTATCTTTTGTATTTATATATAGCCATATAGCACTACACTGTTCAGTGAGTTCCTAATAGGACCTAAAAGACCTAATGAGTCATAACACTTAAAACTTCTCTTTTTGTATTAGTTCCAGTATATTTTTATTTATTTAAAACTTTTATGCACGTTACAATATACCAACTTATGGTAAATATTATAATAATAATAACTCTATATACATTTTTCTGGACATGAAAACTCCAATGTGTCCGTATCCATATTAAATTTAATACCTTAAGTTTTAAAACTTGGATTTTGGAATTGTATATCAGAATGATTTAAATTTTCCTTTGGAATATCGTTATAAATTTCAGCAACATTAGATGACCACTTGTGAAGACTGAAGTCACCCAATAATTTTAATAATTGTATCAGCTGTTTTTGTTTTTATTTTAACTCTGATATATTGCTTAATGAAACCAAAATGTCATCTACATAAGTATTGTTCTGTAATACCTCTGATGCCTTAGGCCCTAAGGCTTAGGGTATTGATCATTGTATAAAAGTGTAAGTTTCTTAGGCATCTGGTGATAAAAATTATGATGATTTAAGGTCATAAGTAACAGTGATTAATTGTAAATACCTTATAATTAAATATAACGACAAATATTAGTTTGACATAAATAACACAATAATTAGAGTAATAGACTGGTTAAATATGAATAACTTACAAATTAATATAAGTAAGACTAGTTACAAAGTATTAACATAAATTATAATAATGAACCTATACATGAATCTAATAGTTTGATTTTTTTAGGAATATATTTGGACAATCAGCTATTGTGGAAGTCACACATAGATTGTGTTTAAAAAAATCAATAAATTTGTGTATCCAATATATAGGATTTCCAAAAAATGTGGTAAGAAGTGTTTTCTGTACACACCTTTTCACATTGCCAAAACATATTTGACTATTTATACTTTCATCACACTCAATACAAAGTAATGAGTTTATATTTTTATTGTAAGTTTTACCTGATTGAGGTAATTTTTGTTAATTTAAAATTTCTAATATAAAATTTTGGGGTAATTTTGTCCATTTTGTGACAAATTAACTTTGTATTAAATGCATATATACAGAAAAATATAACTAATTGTATACTGGACCTAAAAGTCTTGTAATCATTTGAAAAGCCTACTACTTCAGTATTGCTTTTAACCCAAAACACTTACCAACTTCTCGGTCACAAATGAAAGTTGGCTTCCACTATTAAGAACATATACACATATACAAATATATTTCTGCCATTGTTGGTGAAAAGCTCAACTTTGGCTGTAGGCAAGAGCACTTGTAATTTAGGAGTTTTGGTGAGCGATGTCACCGAGCCCTAATGAGAAATTATCTCTGTGTCAATGTATTATTACGATGTGTATTGTGCTCTTGACTACATTTAAACATTTAAAATTATACCTACATTGATTACCATAGCTGGGCATTAACTCGTTAATCCGTTAATCGTTAATTAACGAAGTTAACATTTTGATTAACAGGTTAACTTTTAAGTTAACTTTTAAAAATGTTAACGGACACGTTAACTTCCGTTAATATGCAGAAGTCCGTTAATCGTTAATCCAATGCCACTATTTACCGCACGGCACCGCGGTGTGGCGCGAAAAACAGGTTCAGACAACTATGAAACGACAAGTGCCGGGAGCGGCGGCGCGTGAGTCAAAAACAAAACTAGATATATTTTGCCGGCGCGTGCGAGTAAGATAACTGCGAAGTACTTGCGCCAGTGCTTAGAGTGACGTGTGTTGTGTTTGTTGTTATTATAAATTACTGTCAGTGATAATTTGCGTGTTAATAAAGAAGAGTGCAGTGTAACTAGTTAGATAGAAAAGTGTACTGTGCAGTGTAGTAATTAAAACTATATCATGGAAGACATGGAATCGGATTTCAGCGGTCCTGATGAGAATCCTTGGCCACATTTGACTGAGTATGTGGAATTTGTATCCAGATCGGGCCAGCAAATACTTTTTGCTTGTAAGCGTTGCTTGCCGAAAGACACCAAAATAAAAGTTTATGTATCAAGCCTGAATAATTTGAAACAACATGTAAGAAGGGTACATGAGTCACAATACGTACAGTTTGAAGAGATTGTTAAGGCGGGCTCTAACCGAGGCAAGACAAAAAAGAGAACTCATTAATAATAATAATAATAATAAAAATGTTTATTTCTCTCATAAAATACATATGTAGGTACATTAAAAATATCAACAGTTACAATATGGTACATACATACCTATTAGATATTGTACCCAAAAACAAAATGTATATTTTAAACAAATTAACTTACCGAGCATGAGAGCAGGTGCCTGAACGGGGTACCTAGAAGATACCTGTATCTCAGGTCACCAGTTAACACCCCATCAACATTCTGACAATATTATATATTAAGAACCGCCCGGAGCAAGCGGCAAACTCCGTCGTGAGATTTTGCGATTTAACGGATTTAACGGATTTTGTGTTAACGGTGCCCTGGGGTCACTGATCGGCAGTCGAAATGTCAGTGACAAAGCTCGGCTCGCCATACACAATGCCATGTTGGTACCAACACTGATGTATGGAAGCGAGACGTGGATACGTCAGAATACGCATGAGAGTAGGGTTAATGCAGTAGAAATGCGGTCGTTGCGGCGGATATGTGGCGTCACTTTGGCGGACCGCATACGTAACGTCGAAATACGGAAAAGGGTTGGTATGAAGGAAAGCATAGGGACAAAAATAAGGAAAGGCATGCTACGATGGTTCGGGCATGTTGAAAGGATGAGCGATGAAAGATTGACGAACCAGATATATAATGCGAAAGTTGTGGGTAAAAGAGGCCCTGGCAGACCGAGACTCACATATCACGATCAAATAAATAAAACACTGACTGAAGGTGCATTAAAAAGTCTTCGTAACCAAAGGGCATGTATGAAGAGGTTAATGAATGTCGACGAAGCGAAAGAAGTATGTCGTGATCGTGTCAAATGGCGCTCAATTGTCTCTGCCTACCCCGCAAGGGATCTGGCGTGAAGATATGTATGTATGTTGCTGTCTCATACAGAGTAAGATAGGGCGCGTAATGAGCGAGACCGCGCTATGGTGCATTGGCAATGCGGAGTGTTTCGGGGAAACGCGTAAGCGACGTCAAATCCATGGCGCTTACGACCTTATTTTCACAACCTTATCGCTTCGCGGTCGGTATTTAGCCGTGTCCATAGGTACCTAATAAAATTAATGTTATCTATGTAGGATAGGTATCTATAACAATATTTTTATAATGCATTTTGTAACCATTTGTATTTCGTTCGACAGAACCTCAAAGGGACTGATTATAAATAATACAGTCGAGTTCAATAATAGTATACACTTTTGACATCTCATGGCTCTTATTTATGAAGATAGAGCTGACTAATGTCAAAAGAGTATACTCAGTTTATCCATTTCTAAATGTTCGGATGTTCACATCAAATAATCAGTTCCGTTCGTAGTTATCACGTATCTTGCCGTGTTCACCCACCTAGTAAAACGCATGTTACCTAGGTAGGATAGGTATCTACCTAAATATAACAATACATGTCTAACAATTTACAAAATATTACTCTTTTTTAATTACTTAGATGCAGTAATTCATTCATAGGTTTATGATTCTATTTTTACACATACATGCATAATCTCACGCCTTTATCCCATATGGGGTAGGCAGAGCCCTGGGAGGTACACCGCAATGATTCAGTAGGCCATGCCACACACTCCCACATCCGATACTGTATGCAAAATATTATTTCGATAGCCCTTCTCATTAAGTAATTACAACAAAACTACGTTTGTATGGGAATTCGCTGCTCCGGGTGGTCCTTAACCTGTTAACTTCCAGAACCTAAACCATAAGGTTTTATAAATTCACTAACGCAACGATATAAAAATGAAATTTTACACATATTAACGGATTAACGATTAACATTATTCCGTTAATTCTTCCGAAATGAAACGCTTTAACGTTTAACGAAAAACAATGGAGGACGGTATCGCTGCACCACACGGAGACAAGACCGATACATTCAAATCACAGCTCGAAGAACTCCAACAATAACCGCCATGATGTTAGCCGTGAGCCTTCATCGCTCTTCAGGGAACTTAATTAGCGACCAAACAGTCAGAAACCGCTTGCATGAAGTGAACCTTCATTCCCGAAGACCGCTACGGGTACCACCTATAGCAATGCACAATCGTAGGACTCGATATCAATGGGCTCTTGAACACAGAAATTGGACAGAAGAACAATGGCGTTTCGTGTGCTTTTCTGATGAGTCTCGTTTTGGTATGAGGCCGGATACAAGACGTATACGACACTGGAGAACCCCTGGACGCCAACAGCGATTAAAATCCTGCCAGGAAGTCCATCCTTATAGTGGTGGAACCATCATGGTATGGGCGGGTATTTCGATCGGCGGAAGAACTGAGTTGATTTGGGTCAGAGGCAACCTCAACGCTCAAATTTATGCTGAGACGGTTGTATCAGACGTCATCGTTCCTCTACAAGTGCATATCGGTCCCTTATTTCAGTTAATGCATGATAATGCACGACCGCACACCGCAAGAGTTGTAAGACAGACTCTCGCCGCAGCTAACATCAATGTCCTGCCCTGGCCTGCTCAGTCGCCAGACTTGAACCCGATTGAGCATGCATGGGATATTCTTCAGAGAAGAGCTCTGCCGAATATGGAGGGTATCCAGTCGCAAGAAGACCTTTTTTTGTTGTTGCAACGAACATGGGCGGCCATTCCACAGCGTGATTTGGATGAACTCATTTTGAGTATGCCAAACCGATGTTCTTGTGTTGTTAGTGTTCGCGGTAGAAACACGGATTATTAATTGTTTAAGTTACCCAATAAAATTAAAAAAAAAACTGTTATTTCAGTCTTTTTTTCGAACTTTAATGTTAGTGGTTCAAATGTCAAAAATCCCTTTATTAGGAAAATGGCAATTTTTTTTACTAATGCAAAGGTGACTTGGTTTATCGTTACTGTAGACAAACGAAAACATTTTATTTGATCAATCCTTAAAGAAAATTTTAATGAATATCAATCAGGAGAAAAGTTATTGCAAAAATATATGTTGATCCCTAGACACTTTTGATGTGTGTATATTTATATCACTTATGTTATTTAAAACATTTTATTTAACGTAATATTTAAAAAACAATGTCATTCAATCATTTTATTTATTTTAACTGGCAATTTGGCTAACACGCCGTATTTCGGTTGGAATTTGGTAAAAGTTTAGCTTTCATATAATCGCTACACAGAGATGTTCTAAAATTAAACCGAATCAAAGCTAAACTAAAGTTGAACCAAATTAGAACTAATAATGATGTGCGCGTAATCGCACCGTGATCTCTGCAAAAAGATTATAAGAATAAAAATTAATTTATCATTTTATTTTATAGTCAGTCTATTTTCGTGGTCTAGTGGTTAAAGCCGTATAAAAGCAGAGTATCTTGGTTCGAATCCTGGTCGAGAACACAAGTCTGATATGTTGTAGATTTTTGACCACCGCATAAAAACTAATTATATTATAATTAAAACACAGCATAAAAACGAATTTCTGTATTTTGACTCTGTTATATTAAAACAAGTACGAAGAATATGAATTATTTTCACTTCTTCCTCTATAATATTTTGGCGAAATCTTTTCACTAAATTAGTATTTTTATGTATTTCTTCTGTTCTCTTTCCAGAAATTACGGGAGAATATGGCCTACACTGGCCACGGTGGCCAGACGAATAAGCGAGGGCCTGATGTCAATTTTGAATGACATGAATGAAGTTGGTATTAGTGTAACCAGCACCGACGACGGCTTTAAGTGCTCTCCGAGGCACGGAACGGTGGTGTTGTGAATATGTGACAAATGTACCTACTTAAGTAAAAGTGTATTTCTCATTAGTACATGCCGGGGTGTGATAATGTGCAACCCGTCTTCCAGGAGACCAGGCCTGAAGTACGGGCACGCTCCACATTTATGGTCCGGGAGCCTATATCGTGTAAGAGACAAGGTGGCCGGGTGTTTTGGCATTGAAGCCGCGTTCACCGCAAGCGCACTTTGTTGCAGGGAGCGAGCCCTCCGCTTTCCGCGAAAACCGAGCCCAGCTCCACTCCCAATCCGGTATCATGCGGGCCACGCTTAGGACACATCTTCTCTTTCCCTGTGGTCCGCACTCCGCTCCGCCCTCTCCGCGTCGGTGCCGATCTTTCCTATTGGGACAGGGGGCACCTGCCGCACCGCCTCTTCCTCCACAGGGGCTCTTTTCTCTGCCTTGCTTTGCCTCCACCTTGAGACAACGTGCTCCGCCCCCATGAACCCCCCGTGTGTACCAACCCGTGCCACCTTCGCCCCTGTTGTTCTCCACACGTGTGCAACTCCTTGGCAATAGTCCTGTAATTGTGAGTAAACAGACGAGTCTATTGCCAACGTCTGGAACCGGTTGTTTGCCCAATCTTTTATGTGGACCGCCAGCCCCCACCCACTAGCCCCAGCTACCGGGAATGGCTCCACCGTATAGCGGTAGAAACGCCCTCGCCACCCCTTATCGTAGCACCCCTTATGGAACTATTGAAGACTATTGAGATTTGCAGGACATCAGAAATCACCTGGTTCAAATTCAAATTCAAAATATTTATTCCCATATGGTTCACATGTAACACTCGGATATTGTCAATTTTTTTACAATATTATTAAAATAATAAATAAAAAGATTAAATTAAATTATGGATAGACCGAAATAAGGAAGTGACATTGCTGCCATAAGCAAGTACTGTAGCTTAACCTAAATTCGAGGCATTATAGCCGTGTCAACTTATAATCTAAATAATTATAACATAATGTATAATTATAATAAATTTAAATTAATTTCGGGCTGTATAAAGGCCGTGTCAACTTACAATCTAAATAATTATAATTTAATGTCAAATTATAAAAAAAAAAAAATTATTTCGTGGCTGTATAAAGGCTGTGTCAACTTATAATCTAAAATAATAATAATATAATGTCTAATTATAATGAAATTTAATTAATTTCGTGGCTGTACAGTGGCCGAGTCAAATTAAAATCGTAATAATATAAATAAAATAAATAAATAAATATTTCCAGACAGGTCACACAGCGCCATCTAATTTCCGTGCTAAGCGACGAGGCTTGTGTTACGGAAACTAGATGGTTGGTAAACTACATATTATACTTTTTTTTTTTTTTGTAAATATATACATATTATACATATAAACACCCAGACCGTGAGCAGTACTGCTCCAAAATAACTTGCCTGTAGCATATGCATCAAAAGCTCTGAATATGTGTCAGAAAAATTATGCTCAAATAGAAAAAGAGTTATTGGCTATTGTTTTTGGTTGTGAAAAGTTTAATCAGTATGTCTTTGGCAGACATTTTGTAGTTAAAACTGACCATGCACCATTAGTGTCCATAATTAAAAAACCATTAAATTCATGTTCACCAAGGCTACAACGCATGTTAATAAAATTACAAATATCACAAAGGTCATATGACACTACTGATAATTTAGAAATTAAGCTAGATTCGGAAGAAATTGAAGCTGATGTAAATGCTATAGTATTGGAAAGAAATATAAGTGAACAACAGATTGAGAAAATTAAAAAGCTAACAGCAACTAATTTAGAATTAAAAGAACTAATAAAATACATCATAAATGGATGGCCCAATCATAAAAACTTATTACCTGAAAAAATTAGGACTTATTGGAAAATTAAAGATGATCTTTGTTTTCAAAATAATTTAATTTTAAGAAATACAGCAATTGTAATACCTATAAATTTAAGAAATGAAATGCTAAAGAGACTGCATTATCCACATCTTGGAATAAATAAAACTATTCTAAGAGCTAAGGAACTGGTATATTGGCCAGGAATTAATTCACAAATTACAGACATAGTTTCAAGATGTGAGACATGTAAGCTCTATAGTAATAATAATAAAAAGGAAACGTTAATACAACATGCATTACCAAGTTTACCATGGGAAAAAATTGCATTGGATTTATGTGAACTATATAGTAAAAAATATTTAATCATAGTTGATTACCTTTCGAAATACCCTGAAATTATTTCATTAAACTCGACAACTAGCATAAGTGTAATAAATCAGCTGAAGGAGGTATTTAGTAGATATGGAATACCTAAAATAATTATAAGTGATGGTGGTCCTCAATTTAATTCATCTCAATTCAAAGATTTTTCTAAACAATGGTCTTTGTTTCTTCTTTCAAATGGGTTAGTGGAAAGAACAATTCAAACAATAAAAAATATAATAAAGAAATCTCTTCATGATAATAGAGATATAGACCTGTCTTTGTTAGAGTTTAGGAACACACCAATATCAGACAACATGCTTGTTTCAGAGAAAGTTGCGTGGCATAATACCAATGATAAATAAAAATTTAAAACATAATTTAACATTGAGACCAAAAAATCAAAAGCATTACTATGATAGAAATAAGAAAGATTTAAAATTGTTAAATATTAATGACAGAGTTATTTTTAAAATTGGAAAAAACTGGTTTAAAGGGGAGATAGTAGAGATAATAAATACAAGATGCTATAAGATTTTAGGAAATAATAACAAGTTTTACATCAGAAATAGACACTTTATTAAGAAGTTACAATTGGAAATTCCTTATTACATACCAGATGATTTAAATGACACAATTAATAATAACATTGATAATAGTAATGATCAACCTAATGAACCAAATTTATATTACACAACTCGCTCTGGTAGAGTTGTAAGAAAGCCACAACGTTTAATAGAATGTTGAATCTAAAGTTTCTGAAGTTAAAGTTAAGAATAAATTAAGAAGTATTTTTTAAGTTTAAAATTTGTAAAGGGAGATGTAGTAATATGAATAAATAATGAACGCTACTTAAGGTTTTTGTATGTTGGCAACTCAGAATAAAAAAGACGGTGATCGCACTCTCGTGTTTCATTTAGCATCCCATTATAATTAATATAAAATACTACACTACCCACACACGATGGACCCGGCACCCGCACGGTGAATCAATGGAATGCTTAGAAATTTGTCTTCTTGACATTGATGTGCTCCATCTTGTCTGCAATTGACTATGCAATCTTTCTGAAACTCGCTGACACATGCTGTGAGGGATTGTGCGTGAACAAGACAGAGTCACACCTAGACAATTAATATTTTTTCAATTAATAGTTCCATAAGGGGTGCTACGATAAGGGGTGGCGAGGGCGTTTCTACCGCTATACGGTGGAGCCATTCCCGGTAGCTGGGGCTAGTGGGTGGGGGCTGGCGGTCCGCATAAAAGATTGGGCAAACAACCGGTTCCAGACGTTGGCAATAGACTCGTCTGTTTACTCACAATTACAGGACTATTGCCAAGGAGTTGCACACGTGTGGAGAACAACAGGGGCGAAGGTGGCACGGGTTGGTACACACGGGGGGTTCATGGGGGCGGAGCACGTTGTCTCAAGGTGGAGGCAAAGCAAGGCAGAGAAAAGAGCCCCTGTGGAGGAAGAGGCGGTGCGGCAGGTGCCCCCTGTCCCAATAGGAAAGATCGGCACCGACGCGGAGAGGGCGGAGCGGAGTGCGGACCACAGGGAAAGAGAAGATGTGTCCTAAGCGTGGCCCGCATGATACCGGATTGGGAGTGGAGCTGGGCTCGGTTTTCGCGGAAAGCGGAGGGCTCGCTCCCTGCAACAAAGTGCGCTTGCGGTGAACGCGGCTTCAATGCCAAAACACCCGGCCACCTTAAGTCTCTTACACGATATAGGCTCCCGGACCATAAATGTGGAGCGTGCCCGTACTTCAGGCCTGGTCTCCTGGAAGACGGGTTGCACATTATAGGCAGGGCTCTAGGACGGTCAGAGCTTTGTGGGCTTGTTCGTTTTTATCAATGGTGTCGGACCAGAGCGGGGCACCTGTGCCAACACGATCTCAAGGCATGGTTAAAACAGGTCACGGGCTTCTTAAAGATGGGAGGACGGTACATAGATCCGCAGTGGCGGAACTTCACGTATTGGGAGACCTTCTTCGGATACCTGGGGTATGTACCCGCAGGAGGATTACAAGCCGATGTCGAGGATTGGCTCATCAACAAGAAACCAATCGGAGTAGAGTGGGGTGAGGAGGAGTACATATCCGATCTTTATCATGAGGCGGTCCGGTTCTTAAAGGAAGAGTGGAGCTTGCCTGAGAGGATACCGACAGCTGAGGAATGGGCGTACACCGGAGTGTGGATCAGAGGCAAGGCAGGAACGGGCGGAGTCGAGGATCTATATATAGAAGGTAAACGGTGCAGGACAAGGCGGTACAAAGGGTTAGACGCCGTTCGGTTGTCAGACATGCAGGTCGTTCAAGAACTAATGAGACCGACGCAAGAGAGGATGGTGGTGATGCAGAAGGCAGAGGGGGCCAAAGTGAGACCGGTGGTAAAAACCGGAAACGAACTGTACCGGAAGATGGACTACGTCAGTGAGGTCCTAGAGCGCGGGTTGTATGGGAGCAAGACATCGACGCTCTTCGCTGGATCGAAAGGGAATGAGAAGATCGATAGGGACTGGGTGGACGCGGCAGCCGATTCAAGGTTGCTCAAGGTGCCACTGGATCAGTCGTCCTTCGACCAGCATCAATCAAAAGCCAGCATATGCGCAATAATGAACGCGATAGAGTCGGTGTGTATCAACGGGTGTACTCAGACGACAGACGTCGAGAAAGTGTGGGATAACATTATGTGGGCTATGTTCACGAGTAGTCCTGTAGTCGAGTACGAGAACTTCCGAGGCAAATGGGGCAACGCTATCCCAAGTGGTTGGCGCTGGACGGCACTGCTTGATACTCTGCTAAACATCTGCTCTTTCCGGGTAATCTGTAACTATGTCACACGGATGTGGGGAAAACCGGTGAATATATATGGGATGTGTGCCCAAGGGGACGACGTCATCTTCAGTACTGACAAGGTGGTAAGCGTGGAGAGGATAGTGGCGATGTACGGTCACCTTGGGTACAAGGTGCACCCGCAGAAAACCTACATCAGTCGATACCGAGGGGAATTCCTCCGCCGCAGTTATGAACCGGGGATTGTCACCGGGTACCTGGGCCGAACGCAGTTGTCGACACGGTTTCGGAACCCAATCATACCGCTCCCGGTTAACCCGGAATGGACCTATGGTCTCTATTTGCCATTAGAGGAGGTAACGGGGCGGGAGCGGGAGCTATGTAGTAATGCTTTTGATTTTTAGGAGGATTACTACCCAACCAAATACTGTATGATTCCGTTATATTTTTACGTAGCACATGTAACACCGTGCCTACCTCACGGGTTTCGAGGTCCAAGAATGGAAGCGACTGACGCCTGACCGATATCAGTCCCTACCATTATACCTATTAAAAATATTTTTCACACTTCGCTTGAAAGACTCCAGGTTATAGGAATGGGGAAACACAATGGCTTGGAGAGCATTACACATCTCTAGCGAGCGACAGATGTCAGATTCTATTTATATATACAGTGTGGCGTAAATAGTGGTCCAACGTTAAAAAATAATAATTTAATAAGTGATATTTAGTGCAGTTTAAAAAAATATAAATATAATCCAAATAAATAGATAGATATCATTATAAAATAAATTTGCATTTAACTACAAAATATCTTCATTGAAAATTATGTATCATTAATTGTATGTGGCAGTGATAGTATTCACCCGTACAACACAAAAACACTAAAAAATGTCATTTGTCAAAGTTACAGTCACATTAGTAAAATGATTTTCGATTTTTAACTAATATTAAAAAAAAAACTAATTCAAAAACCTATGGTAAAAATGTTTTTTTTTTACGTGAGACCGTGAATACCTTTACTATAGCCGCCTTAACGTTGGACTACTATTTACGGCCACACCCTGTACAGTGAGTACGATATGCGGGTATATTATTATTATTAATTGTTTATTTGCAGATGGCTGTTATTTTGGCGCGGCGTATCATCTCGTATCAACTTGGATAACTTTACGGGATGACTATAAACAACTTTTCAATATATTAATTCATTTATCTGTAGTCATGGAACTGTAAAGCAAAAAAATATTACTATTACTGTAATAAAAAAAAAAATGGTGGTGGGATTTTTTGTGGGTCCTGAGCTGATCGGCAAAAACTATTTCTTACATCGACGAGCGCTTAATGGCAGGACTTCGCTCCAAAACAAGAGGGTCAAAAGAGATTGAAAAAAAAAATATTTTAAAATTTCACACTTCATGCATAACCGTCAATATTGATTTTAATCGTATCCTGGCTAATACATAAAAATGTATCGTGACCAACACAATATGATGTTAGCAACAGAAATAATATGATTTTGTAACATGGATAAATCATATTTGTAATTTCTATTCCAATTCCAATTTCAAACGAACAAGTCAGCACTTTCAATACAGTTTATAAAATATTCCTTTTATTTTTTAAATTACGTAAAAGTTCAAGTAGAATAAACGATAAACTATAATATCACCTGTAAATGGGGCTTGGTTTTGGGCAATCTCTTTTTATAATTTGCCGCTTATGGATCTGTCTTAGGACCTCATATTATTATTCATTATGTTTCTAGAAAATGCAATTTTTGCATCAATAAGTATGTAGGTAAATATTTTTACAACTTTTTTCTGTAAATTTATTTGGAGAATAACGTTTAGTTTTTTTTTATTAAGAATACTTTTTTTTTCTCTTAAGTACATTTTTGTTTATTAAACTAGTGATTTGAAGAATTTAATTGCATTTTATTTTCCCAACTGGCGGTAACAGTATCCCTCATAATGATGTGATATGATAATAAAGTGACATTATTATCATATCACATCAAATATATAATGTCAAAAAATGCACGTACAGATATAGTATAATAAATAATATATGATATAATATATATGTATAAAGCAAAGCTTACTTTTTACCGAATTTTGCCAAAATTGTATGAATAACGCCAAGTTGAACGACTTTCAAAACGAAAAATAGCGCTTAAAGCGATAAGTCAAACACAGGGTCAATCGAAATACGACAGCACCTGAAGTGTCAATTAATTACTGTATCAAATGAGTGTCATTTTCTTAGCACATTTTCATATTCATGAATATCATATTAATATAATAAGGGATCAATATAGAACTTATTAAGTCATTGTATAATATATTAATTGTTTACCCATTTAAAAATATATATCTATAATATACAGATGTTTTATTTATTTAAAAATACTTTATTGTAAAAATACTAAAGGCGAACGTAATGCCGCTAGGCATTCTCTGCCCGTTAACCTTTGGTACATTGGGATCATTTAATATTGAGTACAGTGCAAATAAATAAATCACCATAAGAAAGAGAGAGCACGATAAATACGAAACTTTGGCAAAAAAATACGATGGAAAACCATTATGCACTACATCTGTATCTAGGGAGAGCTAGACGACGCTCACTCGACACCACCAATTGTTTTTCTGTGTTAGGATAAAAAAAAGTTTGTTTAATAAATGTAATAAATAAAACGATGAATTTGTTTATTTTATTCTTTAATTATCATAAAATTTAGTGTAATACTAAATAAAATTTTATAGTAATAGAAACAAAACATTTTAATAGTCCGGAAGACAGAGCACATACTTATAGTCCAGGAGACAGAGCACATTATTATGCATATTTGATCAAGATATTAACCAAATATTGATAAAGATTTTTGTAGATATATATATATATATAATATGTAGTTTCTCAACCATCTAGTTTCCGTAACACAAGCCTCGTAGCTTACCACGGAAATTAGATGGCGCTGTGTGACCTGTCTGGAAATATTTATTTATTTATTTATTATTGTCAAAAACTCTTGTAAAAGAACACTAGTAGATAGGACTTTTAAATTTATTTATGATGGTTTAACGCATTTGCATCCCTCTCGCTCACACAATCCAATATTTTCAAAGACTTAAGTCTGAGTGTACTTTTGAGAAATGTAGTCTATCAACTTACTAGGAAATAAAATTTCGGACATTTTGAGATATATTAATCATATACATATTTGTTTTATAAAAATGGAGAAAAACGTTATAAATGTTTTTGCTAATTATATCGGTCTAATTAGGTATATGAAAGTGAAAAAAATTCTAAAATGTCCGTAATTTTATTTAAAAACAGTTGCTTTCAAAAGTACATAGCAAGGGCAGTGTAGACAACTTTTTCTTTTTTCTATGTAGTTCTTCGTGCTATTTTGCACGAACATGTCAGGTGCATATTTTATGTTTTTAAAATTACTTTACAATAGAAATTGTTAGTCAAAAGTGACACTATGTTTTGTAGAATAATGTGCTATAATGTAAATAATTATAGAAAACACTAAGTTGGACTGTTATTTATTGTTATATATTGTTATTTATTGCGTTTCTCCCGCGCTGTTTACTCCCATATTATACCCACGTCGGATACTCCTAAAAAAGCATCAAATTCTGTACTATCTGGAATTTCATAATAACCTCATTATATCATTCAAAGAAAAATATATTACGTCAGACTTGCTGTATAGGCTAGAGCCTTTGCCTTTTCTAATTTCTATTGTAGATAGTGATCTTTTTTCTTATGGGAGAACAAAACACAACATAGGGCAAGTTATCCCGGTTTCGGCACCAAAAAATAGTCTTTGCGCCATTTTGCGCGGTCATGTCAAGTGCAAGTTTTTGTTTTGTAAATTAATTTACTGTGGAATTTGTTAGTCAAAAGTGGTGTTGTTTTGTTTAATAATGTGCTACAATGTGAATAATTATGGAAAACGATAAATTGGACATTAAATATGGGGCACGAGTCGCAGTTTATTTATTGCGGCTTTCCCGCGCTGTAAACTCCCATATTTTACCCGACGTGTTTGAGCTATGGTGTCGCGAGTGACTCCAAGAAAAGTATCAAAGTCTGCAGCATCTGGAATTCGATGATGATCTCATTAACTCATAAAAAAGAAAGATATATTACGTTAGACTTGGCTCTATGGCCTAGACCCTTTGCCTTCCCTATCATCTCATTCATCATCCATCGGTAAAAGAGAAAAAAAAACATAGGGCAAGTAAGGGAGCTATTAGTCGCACTTAGCTATTAGATACTTTAACTCCGTGTTCAGGTTTTGCTCAAAACGGGTTTTCTGTTTACTGACTTTTCACTATGTCTACAGGCCTGTTGGTGAATAGTATTGAATCATCCCCATTCACTATTGCATCACCTTTTAGTCCTAGTCTTAATATTAGTTCCTTTAATATGCTATAATTAATTAAACTATTTCCTAAAGAAGTGTCTACGTCACCACTCATTCTGGTGCCTATGATCTTATATTTAATGCCTAACCTAGACTTACATTTATTGTTGATTGTTTTTTTTGATAATGCTCTCAATTCCTTGCTGTGGCCATAACACGATTGATAATACTTGTGTGTCAACTTGAGATGTTCTTTAGTGACATGCGCGTCAAACGTAGTGTGGTCCAACTCAGTATAGTAAGCATATCTGTTTTTTAGTTTTTTAATCTTACTAGCTATATCTATACTATCTCCCTTTCCGAAATTTACATTATTTTTTAACTTATTTTCTATAGGTTTAATAAACTTACCATATTCTATGTTAAAGGTCATATCTCTAGCTTGTATTAATCTAGGGGCTTTATATTTACCGGTTGACAATTTCTCTATTTTTGTGAACGGCTTAACTCGACTAGACGCTCTACCCCGTTCTTGAAGCCATTGAAGAGCTTGCTGATAAGCTGCGCGCTTAGCTGCGTCGTCAATTCGCTCAACGTATTCTTGTCTTGTATAAGGGCTAGGGTGTCTGATGAAGCGCTTAAGGTGCCGGTATAATCCGCTAATTTGGTTAGGCTTGTATTCAGGCAACTCAATTGCGGAATGTCTATTACAATAGGCTGCAATGGTAGATTCTGTGCACTGTGTGTAGTAAAAGAGCTTATTTGGCGAGATAATGCTTTTGAAATACAGTAGATTCCGGTACCCACTACTGCTCCCACCAGTAATCCCACCGCTACGCCTTGACCCAAACTGTAGTATTTGGGGCTGAGAGAGGAGCCATTCTCGTTTCCCACACTACCCTGTAAGTGCCAAGTGAACGGATTGTACCATGTAACGTCGTCAACTTTCCCTTCCAGAGACAAGTTATAGGATTTAGCATCAATAACGTCACCAAAAGTGAGTTTTCTTTGCTCTCTGACGTGGGCCAGTGGTATGTCAGTCACTGATTTCAACAGTGTTAGTCTCTCTACTGGGTCTGTTATCATGTTGTCCTCACAATAGTCAGTGACCAAGGAGGCTACGTAGGTGTTGGTATTATGGTCATATTTTTTCCCGTAAAGTCCAAATCTGATTTTGGCATCTATTGCTCTGACATGATCGCGTCTTTGTCTAGCTTTAATTTTGTCTTCTTCTTCCTTTAATAACGTTAGTTTGTTGCGCAGCGTAATGGCAGTGATCTGTTGGTTGAGCTCATCGATCACGGGGTCCACTGCTTCGACTGTTTCATTGTTAGGTGTTACTAGGTTCGCTGCTGCTTGCAGCACTCCGCCTGCAACTCGGCGTGCTCCTTCCATCATTGCTGTGTTATAGTCTCACAGCTGCGACTATTACCCTGTATACGCTATTACGTTTAGGTCCGCCAATAAGATTGCTCTCTTGCCGACAGAGGAATTACATTCGATCGGGAAAGTACAGGGACTTCCCCACATTGCACATTGCACAGGCAACGCTGGGGCAAACAGCCAGTATATCTATATAGACCTACATACATATATAATCTGTTCAGCAGTGGACGTCTTCAGGCTAAGATGATATATAATCTCACATGGTCTTTTATCATAACATTAAAGGATTAAAACTATATTAACAGTATAAGGGTAACAAACCTTAGTTTTAAATTGTTTCTTTCTTGTGAAGTTTGTGGAAAAAAAATATATTTTTGTAGTATCTGTGGCTTGTTAAGAGTGTCAATTATCAGCCTTATGCATTTGGACGTAGGCTGAGCCATTGCATGATGTAGGCTTTGCTCTACACCTCTCTGATAGGACCCAGAGGCGAAAAAAACCAAGTGCAGTGAGATACAGGTTCTCATAAAGTAACCTTAGTAAAGCAAATACTCTGGTTTTAATGTTTATTCATTTTTATTAGGTATCTACTCACTTTTATATCGATTGGCACACTTGTAGTTTCGTTTTTGATGTTTATAAATGGAGTCAATTCATCAATTAACCTAAAGACTGACGGTTTATCTAGCCTGTATTTTTGATGAATATTTTAATAATGTTAATGGTTGACTGAATACCTAAATTTGTGACCGTAAAATTACAATGTACCGAAATTTCTTGCTAATAAAAAATATTCAGGCGTTTTTAAAAAAAAAATCGTGGACTAAATATGTAAAGTCATCAGGCTATTTCTAATTTGATTCGTAACTTTTACAGAGACTTCATTTTGGTGCACCTCTGCCTAAACGTTGTTGTACAAACATAATTATAATTACTGTCAATTTATTATAGCAACACCAAAAATAACTAACATAAAACAATTTTAAAATTATTAAATTAAGTCCCTACCTAATTATTTTAGAAAAATCACGATTTTATATTTATTATAAATATTTATTACATAAATATTTTTTTATTTAATTGCTTTTTTTACTTAGACAACATTGTCACTAAAAATTATAAGTAGGTAGTTTGTAATTACAAAATAAAGTATAGGGTAGTCGATAATAAAGATTTTCAGGACACTTAAAGGTCTAGTGATGTTAAACTTATAATTTTAATCGATTATTTGTATGGCTATATTTTTTAACTCATAATATCGTAATGACTAATATTATTAACGGGTCAAATGTGTTAAAAATCAGGCTTTTATTTTTAGTTGGGCATGGATGTCTAAACTACGAAGAATATATGTAGAAACATTTTTAAAGGAATCTGTTGACCGATTTTGATAAATAATAAAACTACATCATAAAAATTCAAAATAACTATTATACTAGACGGGGATCGGACCCGAAAATGTTTACAAAAGTGTTCCTTA
The DNA here is from genome assembly GCA_910589645.1 of Tinea semifulvella. Classification (NCBI taxonomy): domain Eukaryota; kingdom Metazoa; phylum Arthropoda; class Insecta; order Lepidoptera; family Tineidae; genus Tinea; species Tinea semifulvella. The sequence continues at coordinate 9,586,351 of OU342592.1, read as the reverse complement.
AGTTTGACATTACTGTCCTCAGTTTTTTTAGTCGGAAACTTGCAAAATCGCCTGAAGATACGACCCCAGCCGGAAGGGCTGCATGCCCGAATCACCATGAGGCCTCCTAAGAAGACCCCAAGGCGCCTACGGACAAAAACCCTATAAACCGTCTCTTTTTAACTGTTGGCCCTGCGTGCCTCCCGCAACCCGTCTGGCCAGCAGCGAGCCGAGTGTAGGCCATATATTCTCCAGAAATTCCCAAAGTCCCATCTCCAACAGTGGAGGTCTAGGACTGTATTCTAGGGGCTGTGATGATGATGACATATAAATGGAATTAGGTTCATCATATCAATTTAATCTTCTTTATACTATGTACTATCAACCTTAATCTCTGTAATTTCTTATAAATAAATAATTTTAAAAAAATACTTCCCAAAATTGAATCCTCATAAGTGACACTATCAGCTAGTTTAATACAGGATCTATTCATTGATTAAGGAAAACTTACTGCTAATCTATACAGAACAACTAAATCAATGGTAAAATATAGCTATTGACAAGTTTCACAACAATAGGGTTACATAATATAATTAGGCACACATTAACACAAAAAAACGTAAACAATTTATTATATTTTATTTTTTTTATTATATAATTAAACAACAAGCATTACAGAATTCAAAACCTATAGTTTAAGAAAATATTGTTCAGTGAGGCCACGAAGCCGGGCGGTAACTCGGGTCGTGAAAGAAATGTCAATATGCGAACAGCGAGCATTAAAGTAATTACATGATCTCCATATACAAGCGTTTTGCATATAGTTACTTAGCACCATTGGAACAATAAAAGTATACAAAGGTTATGTAATAAAACAAAATAGGCTATAACATATTTCTTTGGACAACCCCATCACCTATGCTTCTTCACAGTTTAGGTCTAGGACTCTGTGTTCTAGGAGCTGTAATGAATAAAATACTTAATTGATCACAATAATAAAATCTGGTGATTTGTGTAAAGTACGAGTTTGGTTTTCAAAATTAAAATTATTATTTAACATTTTTTTATTTATAGTTACGAGGGGCGTTCAAAATATTCTCGGTATTGATACGTTACAACCTCTTTTATATATATATTTGTTACTGGCCGCTAAGATTCATCCATTGACATTAAAAAAAAGTAAAATTGGAACCGAGATGTTCTTTTGTTTTTCTGCAATTGCCGAACAAACATGAACACCATGAGCGAATTAACAATTTTAACGAAATTAGAGCACCGATCCGTCATAAAATTCTTGACAAAACAGGGTAAAAATCAAAAAACCATAAAAGAGGAAATGGATTGTGTTTACCGTGAGTCTGCTCCTTCTTTATCTACTATTCAAAAATGGTCAAGCGAATTTAAGCGTGGAAGGGAGAGTATTGAAGATGACCCTAGACCTGGCCGGCCTGTAGTGGCTACCTCACAAGAAAATATTGATAAAGTGGAAAAACTTATATTGGAAGACGGCCGAGTGAAGGTAAAATCTATAGCTCAAGTAACCAATCTCTCTATTGGTACCGTACATGACATTATACATGACCATCTTAATATGTCAAAAGTAAGTGCAAGATGGGTTCCGCGAATGCTGACGCTTCTTCAAAAGGATATGCGTGTGGCTTGCTGTTCAGATTTTATCGACCTGTGTGGTGAAAATCCCGATGAGGTGCTGCAAAAAATAGTTACTGGAGATGAAACCTGGGTTCATCATTATGACCCAGAGAGCAAACAGGAGTCCATGCAGTGGCACATTAAGGGTTCAGCTCATCCCAAGAAGTTCAAGGTAATCCCGTCAGCTGGCAAGGTCATGGCCACAATATTTTGGGATTGTGAAGGAGTTTTGCTTATCGATTATAAAGAAAAAGGTGTAAATATCACAGGGCAGTACTACGCTAACGTTATACGTCAATTAAGAGATGCGATCAAAGAAAAGAGGCGAGGAAAGTTAACCAAAGGTGTTCTGCTTCTGCATGACAACGCCCCTGTCCATACTGCTCATATTGCCAAGGCAGCTATTGTTGAATGTGGGTTTGAAACTGTTACTCATCCACCCTATAGTCCGGACTTAGCCCCAAGCGACTTCTTTTTGTTTCCCAATCTTAAAAAGGATCTGCGTGGAAATAAATTTTCTGACGATGAAGCGTTGAAGACGGCCGTGGAGGAGCATTTTTACACCAAAGATAAAAAATATTTTTATGAGGGATTAAAAAAAATAATTGATCGATCTTATAAGTGTATGAACATAGGGGGGGAGTATATTGAAAAATAAAAATATCAAACTTTTCGTACTTGTTTGTTTTTATCCACATACCGAGAATATTTTGAACGCCCCTCGTAAATCGATAAATAATAAAAAATCGATTAACTGAGAAAGATTTACATTGTTGGTATACATCCCTAACTTGGCCATTTCATTTCAATTGGGTCAAGGTCAATATTATCTCTCCGTGTTTCTTTTGTTAATTTAAAATAATATTTATGTACAATAAAGTACATATAGTACGCGCTGATATAAAAGGTAAGTCGTTTTTTGGATTATTTTCAGGCTAAATGTAATATTTTAGTACTGTTGTCGGCAAAAAAAAAACGTTAATCTTGGAATCTTATTTTCAGTACGTATTTTATCCTAATCAGGCAACGTTAGCTAATCTATTAGCTAATTTATTAGCAATATTTATGTAAATAAGCGACTAATTTAATGAATATTTTACAGAAATCACATTAACACTGCTGAAATTAGATCGTGTTCCAAAATGAAATTCCATGATCGCCATTTTGTCATCTTATGACATTATTTTTAGCTTAAATATTGCCTTTTTCAATCAGTAGGAGCTATTTTGTATATTGTCACATATTTTAACAGATCTCATTCTAGTTGAGTATTAAAAGTTATGCATATAGAACGTAAAATCAAGCATATAAGCACTAAATATCGGACATAACCTCAAAATCTTAACACATGTGTGCTAAAAAAAATTCAGTCTAAATATGTTCAGAGTATAGGGGAATTGCTGTTTTTCTTTTGGTACAGCACGACATGTGTCTTAGCGCTTACCTGCTGGTAACTAGCGCGCAAATTCCATGATTGTTAGCAACTGGAATCAGACATTTAATAATAATAATTCTTTATTTGACATCAGTCCCTACAACCATTTTGCCTTATAAAGTTACGAGATTTTTTAAAAGTTATTTCTTAGCCATTGTAAGTTTATGTTTGCTTTAAAACAATATCTGTTAAACATAGTCTGAGAACTTCAGACCGTCGCTAGCCCGTCTTGCCAGCGCGGGTTGGAAATTGTTGGCCAAATTCTCAAAAATATATGACCTGGAGCAGTGGCGATTAAGGACTGTGTATTCTAGGGGCTGTGGTGATGATGATGCACTTCAGACGAGTAAAGAGTACCTATATACGAGTAGGCGTCTTTCTATAATCTGCTCTGGTCATAATTATTAGTATTAAGCTGATTTTTTGTTTCAATCTCCTAGGCTTGTGTAGTTCGTGAACGACCGAAGAGCGTTCCCACAGAGGAACTCCTCGGAACTATATCCAACTTTGCCAGATCTTCCGCGGCGTTCGGTCCGGTCCGGTGAATGGAAGCGCTGAATGGGAGCGGCAAATAGGGGCGGCGAACGAGAACGGTGAGCGAAGCTTGGCATGTTGCTGTTTTTTTTTGTTATATACTAGCTTTCTTATGGACCTTACTCCCACCTGATGGTAAGCGGTCCATAATCTCGAGTTTATTTATTTATTTATTATATGATAAACCTTACAGCTATATTCCCAAATCAATAAAAAAAAACAGATTAAAATTGCCTCAGCCAACATAGGTTCCACTATTTACTTAAAAGTTATATTAATGAATTTAAATTTAAACAAATATTAAGAAAAGAAAATAATAATAATAAACTATAACCAACTTAAACATAAAACATAAAAATTGCAATAAAAATAAAAATACTAAACTAGATATTGGGTAACAACATAGATCCAGTGAAAACAAGTATGGAATGTAATTATTGTGTGCGTGAGTGAATATAAGTGTTGGTGTGATAGTGTAAGTGTGTGTGTGAGGCGTGCTTAGAAGTTAAAAGTAAACGAATGCTGCAGCTGACCGGCTAATCAGCTGCCGCATCCGTGCACAGACAGTCTTTAATGATTTTTTTTAAATATGTTATATATTTTTATTTTATTTTATTATGGCACAAACAGTCATTACAAATGAAGTTATATAATTTAAAAAGAATACATAAAAGAAGACCTTTAGGGCCAATAGTTAAACAAATTGTAAGCAGTTAATTATGAATATTGAATATTAAATTAAGACAATATTTAAAAATTTAAAAGAAAGAAACAACAAGGTATGATATAGTAATAACAAGTAAGTAAGTTAAACAGTTACAGTTTTAATTTTATTTTGGATAAGTCTCTTAAAGGTGGCTGGTGAGGTATTAAATATATCTATTTCAGAAAAATGGTTATTATACAATGTAAGAGAGCGAATTATAAACCTATTTCTAGTGTAGTTATTTAGGGCTCGCGGTGGAACAAAAATATTAGCATAACTATGTTGAAGTTTCTTATTTCGTGGTATACGAATAAGCAAACGTGAACGGGCTACGAATGGAATTCTTTTTAGGATATCAGGGCAATTAATTTTGTTATTAAGTATTTTATGTAAGAAACACATGTCAAATTGAATTCGTCGATGACGAAGAGATGTCAACCCATAGGTCCCCAACAAATCATCATACTTGGACTTAGTTTCACCTTTACGGTAATTTAAAATCTTTAAGAATTTGGCTTGTATATTTTCAATTCTATCCATATGACACTGGTAGAAGGGATTCCAAATAATACAAGCAAAATCTAATACAGACCGAATAAATGCAAAATATAATATTTTTAAAGTTAAGGTATTTTTAAACGGTTTGGTGACTCTGTTTATGAAACCAAGGCTTTTAAAACCGCGTTGTATTATTTTGTCAATGTGCATATTAAAAGACAACTTGTCATCCATTATTATTCCAAGATCACGGGTGCTCTGAACCCTTTGAAGAGTGTAGTTGTTAAGTGTGTATCTAAACTGTATAGGGTTTTTTTTGCGAGTATAACTTACAATATGACATTTATCAGCATTCAAATATAATTGATTAAGTGAACAATAGTTGGCAAAAGCTGATAAAGCAGACTGCAAGCTAGAACAGTCATTTACATCAGTAACCGTCCTATAAATTTTTGTGTCATCTGCATACAGCAGATGACAGGTATCCCCAAGACAGTCACCAATGTCATTAACATAAATTGCAAATAATAATGGTCCAAAATGGGATCCCTGTGGAATTCCGGAGGGAATAGGCAGGAACTCTGAGCAGTAGCCCTTAACACAAACGGCTTGGCTCCTATTCCGTATGTAGGAGTCGATCCACCTGAGAAGGCTGCCGTGTATACCAATTCCGAGCAGCTTTGCAATCAGAATGTCATGGTTAATTTTATCAAACGCCTTCGAGAAATCAGTATACACGACATCCACCTGTTTGGTATCCATTGCTTCTAATAAATAGTCAGTAAAGCATACCATATTGGTTTCGACGCAACGACCACTAATAAAACCATGCTGACTCAAAGAGATTTGGTTGCGAAGCAAGCTGGACAATGTGGATGTTATTAGCTTCTCCAATATTTTACCAAAAACACACAATTTAGATATTGGTCTATATTCAGTAATAATATCTTTTTTTGAATTTTTAGGAATCGGTGTTATAAATGTTTTCTTCCAATAATTTGGAAATGTTCCATATGCAAGAGAGGCTCTATAGATTCGCATGACTGGTACCATTAAATTATTTGCACATTGAGATATGAAGTAAGGGTGTACACCATCCCAGCCAGCACCCTTATGTATGTTCACATAACGCAACTCCCTAAGAACCGCATCCTCATCGAGGCTAACATTGCTAATGTCACAAAAAATTGATCCATTGTGATAGTTAAGTTGTGGCTGAGGGGCAGCATGCACAAAGACCGAGCTGAAATATTGATTAAAAGAGTTACAAATATCCTGACCTGTATTAACAGCCTTTCCTTGATAGTACATGGTTTCTGGCATATCATTTGAGTTACCTCTTTTAGATTTTACATAGGTCCAGAAAAAATTGGGGTTTTTTTTGATCATTGTCTCTGAAAGGCTGATATAATTTCTATGACACTCCAATTCCATTTTTTTAAATCGTTTTCTAAGTAAAGAAAATGTAAGATAATCTCCCAGACACCGATAACGTTTCCACTTTGAATGATACTTTTGTTTTTCTTTGCTTATTTTTATAAGTGGTCTATTAAACCATGGCGGGTATTTATTTTTATTATTTGTTATTTTAGTAGGTACATGTTCATTAATTATATTATTCAAAATATCATAAAAAATATTGGTAAGTAGGTTTACATCTGTACTATTAGGTAACACACTATCCCAATCAATGTTTGCCAAGCCTAAGTTTATTGCTTCATAATCGGCCTGAAAGAACATTTTTCTCCTGATGTTATTATTATGAAGGATAGCCGGTAAGCAGACAGACAGTTCGATTTCCAAAGCCTTATGATGCAGATCAATAGGTATCAGAGGATTATCACAAGATGTTACTTCACACTGGTTAGTACAAAAAACTAAGTCTAGCAACCGGTTATTTATATTAAATTCAGAATTATATTGTGACATCATTGATATGTTCATAAAGTCAGCCAGCGCTATACACATTTTATTGTTGTTGGTGTTGATGTTCATACAGTTCTGTTCATCATCAAAATACCAGTCCGCATGGGTCACGTTAAAGTCACCCAAAACAAGAAAAATGTCCTGTCGACATAAGCTAGCCTCCGACACCCTCTCAAAGAATCTACTCAGTACTTGTTGATGCCTACAGCCATGAGGAATGTAAGTACATACTACATACAAAGCTGAGGGAGCTGCGCCGCGCGAACCACCTGTCTTTAGGGGTATCTTAACCCAAAGCTCCTCCTCTGGCGGCTGGTCCATCCACTCACCACACTCCTCCGCACACAGCTCACTCCGTATCGCCACCAACACCCCTCCACCCCGTTCGCAACCAGTGAGCTCGGCATTTCGATCGCGTCGAAAGACCCGATATCCACTGTGGAAGTACTCATTATCATAGAATGATTCGTTAAGCCAAGTTTCTGTAATGCAAACAATATCATAATCACAGTTCAGAGTCGCTAAAAACAATTCATTCGATTTAGTTCGTAACCCTCTAACGTTTTGATAGTAAATTGATAGTTTATTAGTTGTATCTATTTCAGTAAACTATGAATGATCAAAACTAATAGTTTATTTGCTATAATTGCCCTATTATTGCGTTTAAATTCACTCTCCCTTATAAACAACACTTTAAATCCTGTATAATAATAATGAAATTTATAAATGTTACATATTTCACACCTCATAATAACAAAACAGAAACAAAATAACCAATAAGAGACATAACCTTCAATATCAAACCACAGATTACATGGGAAATCACACCAACATCCACAGACTGAAATGTCAATATAATTTAACGTTTTGCCTATACATAATTGTGTATTATAAATAAAAAATAAATAGTGGCTTTCCAACCAACAAACAAACATAAGTAAATGTAATACATTGTTACACTCCCTTGACCCACAGTCCATATACGAGTACAATATTATATTCCAACAAAGATGTGTATCAGAAGTAATATAGATTGCCAAAAAAATACTACTTATTTGTATAGGTCTTGAAATTAACAATTGATAGACAACAAAATGGAATCCCACAATACCATTATGTGAAAGTAATAAATGTGGTAGTCATTTTATTCTATTTAAATCGGACTCGCACCCTATAAACAATGCTTTAGATGTATCGTTCTTACGTAAGAATATTTTACAGTCACTTATCCAAATATACTTATAATCGCACTGTTTGCCGAGTTGACGCGCTTGTCGATAAAGGTTCTTATTATATGGAGTAAGGTGGTCGTTAGCAAAAATGGTTCTGGCTGGCCCGTCGATGCCGGCGTCGGCCGTCGTCAGGCCCCGGCGAGCGCGTACAGCCGCTATCATGTCTCGCTTACGTTGTCTTTGTGTGAATCTCACGATGATATTCGGAGGTAGTTCAAATCGTTGCTCGCCCTCCAATGTAGTTTTAGACGAGTTAGTATTTGTAGGAAATTTACGCACCCGATGAACATAATCAATATCTGAGGGGTTGATTGTTATTCCCACCTTAGCTGCAATATTATTTACCAAGCTAAATAGATTTTCGTTTTTTGAGGTCGGTACCCCAGATATTTCAATATTATTTAAACGACCCTGTTGATCATTTAATAGCATTTGTTTTGACAAGGAATTAATAGTATTTTTTGCTTCACAAAGGTCTTTCTCCAGAGTCTTCTCCCTAGTCTCGCATTCGTCTAAGCGAGTTTTCAGACTTTCATTTAGAGAATTGTAAAAAGACAAAGAGTTTTCGAATGATGTTATTCTTTCAGTAATATCTGCAAATTTCTGAGATATTAACTTATTGAACGTGGAAGACAATGCTTCTCGTTCTATCCGTAATTCCTCCCTTATAATAGCACGTAAATCTTCATGGGGGGTTTGTAAATCCTGTTCTGGACTATCATCTGATGACTTGCGACGAAGCCTGCCTTTACTTTTACCACGCAGAATGACTTTGCTACTATTTGACATTACAAAAAATTACAAATCGCACACCAACAAGCTTGAACGGGTTAGAAGATATATATTGCAACTCTTCCTTTGTGAGACTGCTCGCTTCTCGTAGAGGTGAGGGGCGCCGCAAATAGCTTCGCCGTCAGCGACGCACGCGCATACAATAATAATGGCGTAAGTCACAGATAACGTTCCCATACAATTTAATGCACTACTGTATGAGGTTAAGATACACTTCACTTTATTAAAGTACACTGTTCACGAAATAAATTTTAGTAAATTCAGTAACACGTCTGCTCCAACTGCTGCCCAACGATGATTGATATACTATATTGATATGACCAACACTTATATTCACTCACGCACACAATAATTACATTCCATACTTGTTTTCACTGGATCTATGTTGTTACCCAATATCTAGTTTAGTATTTTTATTTTTATTGCAATTTTTATGTTTTATGTTTAAGTTAGTTATAGTTTATTATTATTATTTTCTTTTCTTAATATTTGTTTAAATTTAAATTCATTAATATAACTTTTAAGTAAATAGTGGAACCTATGTTGGCTGAGGCAATTTTAATCTGTTTTTTTTTATTGATTTGGGAATATAGCTGTAAGGTTTATCATATAATAAATAAATAAATAAACTCGAGATTATGGACCGCTTACCATCAGGTGGGAGTAAGGTCCATAAGAAAGCTAGTATATAACAAAAAAAAACAGCAACATGCCAAGCTTCGCTCACCGTTCTCGTTCGCCGCCCCTATTTGCCGCTCCCATTCAGCGCTTCCATTCACCGGACCGGACCGAACGCCGCGGAAGATCTGGCAAAGTTGGATATAGTTCCGAGGAGTTCCTCTGTGGGAACGCTCTTCGGTCGTTCACGAACTACACAAGCCTAGGAGATTGAAACAAAAAATCAGCTTAATACTAATAATTATGACCAGAGCAGATTATAGAAAGACGCCTACTCGTATATAGGTACTCTTTACTCGTCTGAAGTGCATCATCATCACCACAGCCCCTAGAATACACAGTCCTTAATCGCCACTGCTCCAGGTCATATATTTTTGAGAATTTGGCCAACAATTTCCAACCCGCGCTGGCAAGACGGGCTAGCGACGGTCTGAAGTTCTCAGACTATGTTTAACAGATATTGTTTTAAAGCAAACATAAACTTACAATGGCTAAGAAATAACTTTTAAAAAATCTCGTAACTTTATAAGGCAAAATGGTTGTAGGGACTGATGTCAAATAAAGAATTATTATTATTAAATGTCTGATTCCAGTTGCTAACAATCATGGAATTTGCGCGCTAGTTACCAGCAGGTAAGCGCTAAGACACATGTCGTGCTGTACCAAAAGAAAAACAGCAATTCCCCTATACTCTGAACATATTTAGACTGAATTTTTTTTAGCACACATGTGTTAAGATTTTGAGGTTATGTCCGATATTTAGTGCTTATATGCTTGATTTTACGTTCTATATGCATAACTTTTAATACTCAACTAGAATGAGATCTGTTAAAATATGTGACAATATACAAAATAGCTCCTACTGATTGAAAAAGGCAATATTTAAGCTAAAAATAATGTCATAAGATGACAAAATGGCGATCATGGAATTTCATTTTGGAACACGATCTAATTTCAGCAGTGTTAATGTGATTTCTGTAAAATATTCATTAAATTAGTCGCTTATTTACATAAATATTGCTAATAAATTAGCTAATAGATTAGCTAACGTTGCCTGATTAGGATAAAATACGTACTGAAAATAAGATTCCAAGATTAACGTTTTTTTTTTGCCGACAACAGTACTAAAATATTACATTTAGCCTGAAAATAATCCAAAAAACGACTTACCTTTTATATCAGCGCGTACTATATGTACTTTATTGTACATAAATATTATTTTAAATTAACAAAAGAAACACGGAGAGATAATATTGACCTTGACCCAATTGAAATGAAATGGCCAAGTTAGGGATGTATACCAACAATGTAAATCTTTCTCAGTTAATCGATTTTTTATTATTTATCGATTTAACTATAAATAAAAAAATGTTAAATAATAATTTTAATTTTGAAAACCAAACTCGTACTTTACACAAATCACCAGATTTTATTATTGTGATCAATTAAGTATTTTATTCATTACAGCTCCTAGAACACAGAGTCCTAGACCTAAACTGTGAAGAAGCATAGGTGATGGGGTTGTCCAAAGAAATATGTTATAGCCTATTTTGTTTTATTACATAACCTTTGTATACTTTTATTGTTCCAATGGTGCTAAGTAACTATATGCAAAACGCTTGTATATGGAGATCATGTAATTACTTTAATGCTCGCTGTTCGCATATTGACATTTCTTTCACGACCCGAGTTACCGCCCGGCTTCGTGGCCTCACTGAACAATATTTTCTTAAACTATAGGTTTTGAATTCTGTAATGCTTGTTGTTTAATTATATAATAAAAAAAATAAAATATAATAAATTGTTTACGTTTTTTTGTGTTAATGTGTGCCTAATTATATTATGTAACCCTATTGTTGTGAAACTTGTCAATAGCTATATTTTACCATTGATTTAGTTGTTCTGTATAGATTAGCAGTAAGTTTTCCTTAATCAATGAATAGATCCTGTATTAAACTAGCTGATAGTGTCACTTATGAGGATTCAATTTTGGGAAGTATTTTTTTAAAATTATTTATTTATAAGAAATTACAGAGATTAAGGTTGATAGTACATAGTATAAAGAAGATTAAATTGATATGATGAACCTAATTCCATTTATATGTCATCATCATCACAGCCCCTAGAATACAGTCCTAGACCTCCACTGTTGGAGATGGGACTTTGGGAATTTCTGGAGAATATATGGCCTACACTCGGCTCGCTGCTGGCCAGACGGGTTGCGGGAGGCACGCAGGGCCAACAGTTAAAAAGAGACGGTTTATAGGGTTTTTGTCCGTAGGCGCCTTGGGGTCTTCTTAGGAGGCCTCATGGTGATTCGGGCATGCAGCCCTTCCGGCTGGGGTCGTATCTTCAGGCGATTTTGCAAGTTTCCGACTAAAAAAACTGAGGACAGTAATGTCAAACTTAAGGAACACTTTTGTAAACATTTTCGGGTCCGATCCCCGTCTAGTATAATAGTTATTTTGAATTTTTATGATGTAGTTTTATTATTTATCAAAATCGGTCAACAGATTCCTTTAAAAATGTTTCTACATATATTCTTCGTAGTTTAGACATCCATGCCCAACTAAAAATAAAAGCCTGATTTTTAACACATTTGACCCGTTAATAATATTAGTCATTACGATATTATGAGTTAAAAAATATAGCCATACAAATAATCGATTAAAATTATAAGTTTAACATCACTAGACCTTTAAGTGTCCTGAAAATCTTTATTATCGACTACCCTATACTTTATTTTGTAATTACAAACTACCTACTTATAATTTTTAGTGACAATGTTGTCTAAGTAAAAAAAGCAATTAAATAAAAAAATATTTATGTAATAAATATTTATAATAAATATAAAATCGTGATTTTTCTAAAATAATTAGGTAGGGACTTAATTTAATAATTTTAAAATTGTTTTATGTTAGTTATTTTTGGTGTTGCTATAATAAATTGACAGTAATTATAATTATGTTTGTACAACAACGTTTAGGCAGAGGTGCACCAAAATGAAGTCTCTGTAAAAGTTACGAATCAAATTAGAAATAGCCTGATGACTTTACATATTTAGTCCACGATTTTTTTTTTAAAAACGCCTGAATATTTTTTATTAGCAAGAAATTTCGGTACATTGTAATTTTACGGTCACAAATTTAGGTATTCAGTCAACCATTAACATTATTAAAATATTCATCAAAAATACAGGCTAGATAAACCGTCAGTCTTTAGGTTAATTGATGAATTGACTCCATTTATAAACATCAAAAACGAAACTACAAGTGTGCCAATCGATATAAAAGTGAGTAGATACCTAATAAAAATGAATAAACATTAAAACCAGAGTATTTGCTTTACTAAGGTTACTTTATGAGAACCTGTATCTCACTGCACTTGGTTTTTTTCGCCTCTGGGTCCTATCAGAGAGGTGTAGAGCAAAGCCTACATCATGCAATGGCTCAGCCTACGTCCAAATGCATAAGGCTGATAATTGACACTCTTAACAAGCCACAGATACTACAAAAATATATTTTTTTTCCACAAACTTCACAAGAAAGAAACAATTTAAAACTAAGGTTTGTTACCCTTATACTGTTAATATAGTTTTAATCCTTTAATGTTATGATAAAAGACCATGTGAGATTATATATCATCTTAGCCTGAAGACGTCCACTGCTGAACAGATTATATATGTATGTAGGTCTATATAGATATACTGGCTGTTTGCCCCAGCGTTGCCTGTGCAATGTGCAATGTGGGGAAGTCCCTGTACTTTCCCGATCGAATGTAATTCCTCTGTCGGCAAGAGAGCAATCTTATTGGCGGACCTAAACGTAATAGCGTATACAGGGTAATAGTCGCAGCTGTGAGACTATAACACAGCAATGATGGAAGGAGCACGCCGAGTTGCAGGCGGAGTGCTGCAAGCAGCAGCGAACCTAGTAACACCTAACAATGAAACAGTCGAAGCAGTGGACCCCGTGATCGATGAGCTCAACCAACAGATCACTGCCATTACGCTGCGCAACAAACTAACGTTATTAAAGGAAGAAGAAGACAAAATTAAAGCTAGACAAAGACGCGATCATGTCAGAGCAATAGATGCCAAAATCAGATTTGGACTTTACGGGAAAAAATATGACCATAATACCAACACCTACGTAGCCTCCTTGGTCACTGACTATTGTGAGGACAACATGATAACAGACCCAGTAGAGAGACTAACACTGTTGAAATCAGTGACTGACATACCACTGGCCCACGTCAGAGAGCAAAGAAAACTCACTTTTGGTGACGTTATTGATGCTAAATCCTATAACTTGTCTCTGGAAGGGAAAGTTGACGACGTTACATGGTACAATCCGTTCACTTGGCACTTACAGGGTAGTGTGGGAAACGAGAATGGCTCCTCTCTCAGCCCCAAATACTACAGTTTGGGTCAAGGCGTAGCGGTGGGATTACTGGTGGGAGCAGTAGTGGGTACCGGAATCTACTGTATTTCAAAAGCATTATCTCGCCAAATAAGCTCTTTTACTACACACAGTGCACAGAATCTACCATTGCAGCCTATTGTAATAGACATTCCGCAATTGAGTTGCCTGAATACAAGCCTAACCAAATTAGCGGATTATACCGGCACCTTAAGCGCTTCATCAGACACCCTAGCCCTTATACAAGACAAGAATACGTTGAGCGAATTGACGACGCAGCTAAGCGCGCAGCTTATCAGCAAGCTCTTCAATGGCTTCAAGAACGGGGTAGAGCGTCTAGTCGAGTTAAGCCGTTCACAAAAATAGAGAAATTGTCAACCGGTAAATATAAAGCCCCTAGATTAATACAAGCTAGAGATATGACCTTTAACATAGAATATGGTAAGTTTATTAAACCTATAGAAAATAAGTTAAAAAATAATGTAAATTTCGGAAAGGGAGATAGTATAGATATAGCTAGTAAGATTAAAAAACTAAAAAACAGATATGCTTACTATACTGAGTTGGACCACACTACGTTTGACGCGCATGTCACTAAAGAACATCTCAAGTTGACACACAAGTATTATCAATCGTGTTATGGCCACAGCAAGGAATTGAGAGCATTATCAAAAAAAACAATCAACAATAAATGTAAGTCTAGGTTAGGCATTAAATATAAGATCATAGGCACCAGAATGAGTGGTGACGTAGACACTTCTTTAGGAAATAGTTTAATTAATTATAGCATATTAAAGGAACTAATATTAAGACTAGGACTAAAAGGTGATGCAATAGTGAATGGGGATGATTCAATACTATTCACCAACAGGCCTGTAGACATAGTTAAAGCAGTCAGCATACTTAGAGAGTTTAACATGGAAACCAAAATACCCAAACCGTCAATATAGTGGTCAACCAAAACAAGTTTCAACCTTCACCATCATGTCAAACCCTGGATTCCAAGGAAAATATCTGCCGAATTTAAAGTAGTATAGGTGTGAAGGCGAATCAAACAGACAGATATGTGGTCACATGGTAACCTATCAATCCATCTCCGGGTTCTGTGAAATAGATTTGCCAAATATCATCAAATTCAGACGTAATATAGGTGTGAAGGCGAGACAAAACTTCTTTCACATATATAATATTAGTATGGATATATTTTTTTAGTAACAAAAATATTTAGGTCCTATACCTATTTGTAATTTACAGATTTTATGAAAAGTTTAAAATACCAGGTGTGATTGGCTGTATAGATGGGACTCATGTGGCATTAATAAGGCCCAAGGAATTTGAAGAGAGGTTTTTCAATCAAAAGCACTACCACTCTCTAAACACCCAAATTGTAAGTGTTTAAAATTTGGCTTAGGTAGCCAAATAATAATCAATCAAAATAATGATCAAGTTAATTAACTTATTCTTAATTAATTCACTTTTATTGTTTATAGATTTGTGACAGTGACCTCAACATATTGAGTGTGGATGCTAGTCATGGTGGGGCCAGCCATGACTCATTCATTTGGCAGCATCACCCAGTACACACTCATATGCAACAATTAAATGCAAATAATGAGGCAGTTTGGTTGCTTGGTAAGTTGTAAATTTTAAATTTTGTATTTCCTTTTTAACAAGTAATCAAGATTTACAATTGAATACCTACTTAAAGAAAATAATTTAATTTCAGGTGACTCAGGTTATCCACAGCGCTCATGGCCGATGACACCCATTACTGATGCAACACCAGAAGCCTATTACACTTCTTTGCATGTAACTGCAAGAAATGTTGTTGAGCGGACAACAAGTATAAGTGCAACCGGGACCAATGGCTTAATATGCCATGTGCCTCCAAGGCATGGGAACGGTGATGTTGTAAATTTATGACACTGTAGACTTATCCGTTCATTGGTACATGCCAGGGCTGGAACCTGCAATCTTTCGATTGCTGGGCAGCATTCTAACAACTTAACAACCACTGCCCATATTATAATTATTAATGCTCTTGTTAGTAAGAACATATGTTCTTCATAATATTATGGGGAAAACTAAACAGGAGCGATGGTGGCTTGGTTGTAATACTTTCCTTAAAATCCAAACAGGTTGTCCAGACCCCGGCATGTAAACTTTTTTTACATAGATTTACAACACCACTGTTCCCATGCCTCGGAAGGCACATTGAGCTGTCAGTCTGGATCCACGAATTCCAACTTGTGTGTCAATAATAAATTGTCATTAAAATTTACATCCAGACCCTCGCCAACAAGGCCCATTTACAGCAGTGGAGGTCTAGGACTTGTGTTTTAGGGGCTGTAATGTGAAATAAAAATTAAGTGTAAAAACGAGTGTATTTTTAGAATTCTTTATTTAAGATTATTAATCTAATTTTATATAAACTTTATTATTTCTATTCCTCACACTAGGCATACAGCAATTATATAATAGAATCACAATTAATAAGTTATTTTATTGAATCTTAATGATTTTAGTACCTATTACCTAATTACATTATAATAGGCAAACTGCAAACTTTATCAATCAAAAGGTCATCTCAGACCTTTTCGTAGGAGATGGGAAACTGTAACGAGGTGTTGCCTCCTAAGAGAAGTTGCATTAGCTGCATGTAACAACGGAATGAAACTAAAATGTGATGTTAACATTTCCATAAATGAATGCATGATGTTAATAAAAAATTAGCATCAAATGTTAAGATTTTTTGCTAAATGAACAACTCTTTATTTTCAAATTCCTTCAATTGTAAGGCAAGCTTTTTTTCCTCCACCAAAGCACACCGTTCTGCAGCTGCAGCCCTTGGCTGCTGTGCTACAGCAATCCGCTCCTGCACTTGTAGAAGCTGTTTTAGGTCACTCCACATACTCCGCATTGATTCCGTCATCACTGATTCAGCTTGCACTCTCAATATTAGTAAGTATAGAGCGTGCCTTATCAAATGATGTTTGTGGTCAACCTGAAAAAATGCCAAAGTTACTTATGATTGAGTATAAATGCCAATAACCTCAAATGTAATATAATGATAATAGTTGAAAAAAATGTGAAGTGTGTGGGCTAAATGTGAATCCACTCCTTTAAAAGCATGACTAAGCAAGGGTTACCATTGTGATGAAACTTATTCAAAATAGCTTTATGACTGGAAACTAAAGGTTTATTCGATTTTGTGGATAATTTGACAACCTTATGCTTATGCTTTTAAATATCTAGGTAACACAATAGCTTGCCTTGCACCAATCCTTGGGCGACTTACTTGTAGCAGCCATTCCCCATACTGTTTAGTTTCTGCGCAATATTATCCCAATGCCCAAGGGAATTATGCCTCCCTTCCGCTGTCCGGCTATAGCCCCGAGCCAGCTGAGGATAGCCTTCGACACAAGTGCCTCCATCTGCTCGAAAGAAACTCGTCTTCGTGCCATCGGAGCTATAAAATTAACCATTTAAATATAATAAAAAAAGATTGAGATGAAACGATAAAAACTTCAAACAATTTTGTAAAATGTAAACAAACCAACCTTAACGTTTCGTTACACATTACAAATATAACGTTTTGATTAGTAGGTATCTTAAAATAAATGTAGGACAATCATATCTACGTTCTCATAACACACTTAATGTGTTATTAGTAGACGCATTAACTATTTTTTTTATTAAATATATTGTTAAATAATATATTATTTTATTTTATTTTACAAGTATAATGATTGTCATTCGTGGAAAGGAACTCTACATGTAGTTGTGTGTTGCCGATAAAAAAAACATAAAAAAACCAAACGAAAACTAAGGATATTTTTAGATGAAATTTGATGTTATTAGTATATAAAATAAAAAAAACAGAAGTTAGAAGTACACACATCAAAAAAGTCTAGGGATCAAGCATGTTTATGCGGATTTCTTGTGATTGAGATGTGGCTTTGTAATAAATTTATGATTTTATAAATTTATATGGATCCTTTTTGGTGCATTTCATAATTTAAAACAGGAACTGTCAATCAAATTCGAGTAAAAGATGAAAATCAGCTGTCAATATTTTCCCTATAAAAACATAAGACGCATTGAAGACATTATTAGTGCTACTGTTTCCCTACTACTGATTAAAACCAACGTTATTATGGAGCGGCGACGTCATTTAAGCAGGGAAGAAATGATCAGAGCCGTGGGAATGATAGAAGCTGGTTCCCGGCAACGTACTGTGGCTTTAGCTCTGAATACAAGTCAGAGTGTTATCAGTCGACTTTGGACACGTTACCGAACCACTGGTACCGTGGCTGAGCGCCATGGAGGACGGTATCGCTGCACCACACGGAGACAAGACCGATACATTCAAATCACAGCTCGAAGAACTCCAACAATAACCGCCATGATGTTAGCCGTGAGCCTTCATCGCTCTTCAGGGAACTTAATTAGCGACCAAACAGTCAGAAACCGCTTGCATGAAGTGAACCTTCATTCCCGAAGACCGCTACGGGTACCACCTATAGCAATGCACAATCGTAGGACTCGATATCAATGGGCTCTTGAACACAGAAATTGGACAGAAGAACAATGGCGTTTCGTGTGCTTTTCTGATGAGTCTCGTTTTGGTATGAGGCCGGATACAAGACGTATACGACACTGGAGAACCCCTGGACGCCAACAGCGATTAAAATCCTGCCAGGAAGTCCATCCTTATAGTGGTGGAACCATCATGGTATGGGCGGGTATTTCGATCGGCGGAAGAACTGAGTTGATTTGGGTCAGAGGCAACCTCAACGCTCAAATTTATGCTGAGACGGTTGTATCAGACGTCATCGTTCCTCTACAAGTGCATATCGGTCCCTTATTTCAGTTAATGCATGATAATGCACGACCGCACACCGCAAGAGTTGTAAGACAGACTCTCGCCGCAGCTAACATCAATGTCCTGCCCTGGCCTGCTCAGTCGCCAGACTTGAACCCGATTGAGCATGCATGGGATATTCTTCAGAGAAGAGCTCTGCCGAATATGGAGGGTATCCAGTCGCAAGAAGACCTTTTTTTGTTGTTGCAACGAACATGGGCGGCCATTCCACAGCGTGATTTGGATGAACTCATTTTGAGTATGCCAAACCGATGTTCTTGTGTTGTTAGTGTTCGCGGTAGAAACACGGATTATTAATTGTTTAAGTTACCCAATAAAATTAAAAAAAAAACTGTTATTTCAGTCTTTTTTTCGAACTTTAATGTTAGTGGTTCAAATGTCAAAAATCCCTTTATTAGGAAAATGGCAATTTTTTTTACTAATGCAAAGGTGACTTGGTTTATCGTTACTGTAGACAAACGAAAACATTTTATTTGATCAATCCTTAAAGAAAATTTTAATGAATATCAATCAGGAGAAAAGTTATTGCAAAAATATATGTTGATCCCTAGACACTTTTGATGTGTGTATATTTATATCACTTATGTTATTTAAAACATTTTATTTAACGTAATATTTAAAAAACAATGTCATTCAATCATTTTATTTATTTTAACTGGCAATTTGGCTAACACGCCGTATTTCGGTTGGAATTTGGTAAAAGTTTAGCTTTCATATAATCGCTACACAGAGATGTTCTAAAATTAAACCGAATCAAAGCTAAACTAAAGTTGAACCAAATTAGAACTAATAATGATGTGCGCGTAATCGCACCGTGATCTCTGCAAAAAGATTATAAGAATAAAAATTAATTTATCATTTTATTTTATAGTCAGTCTATTTTCGTGGTCTAGTGGTTAAAGCCGTATAAAAGCAGAGTATCTTGGTTCGAATCCTGGTCGAGAACACAAGTCTGATATGTTGTAGATTTTTGACCACCGCATAAAAACTAATTATATTATAATTAAAACACAGCATAAAAACGAATTTCTGTATTTTGACTCTGTTATATTAAAACAAGTACGAAGAATATGAATTATTTTCACTTCTTCCTCTATAATATTTTGGCGAAATCTTTTCACTAAATTAGTATTTTTATGTATTTCTTCTGTTCTCTTTCCAGAAATTACGGGAGAATATGGCCTACACTGGCCACGGTGGCCAGACGAATAAGCGAGGGCCTGATGTCAATTTTGAATGACATGAATGAAGTTGGTATTAGTGTAACCAGCACCGACGACGGCTTTAAGTGCTCTCCGAGGCACGGAACGGTGGTGTTGTGAATATGTGACAAATGTACCTACTTAAGTAAAAGTGTATTTCTCATTAGTACATGCCGGGGTTCGAAATGGCCTTATCAGGATTTTAATGAAAGCGTTTTTACAACCGCCAAGACAATACTATACAATGTCCATGCAAGACATTTTGTTTGACAAACACTGTCGTATACGTTCAAACGTGTTTGTCAAACACAACGGCAATTGTTTAAGAAAGGCGTAAAGTATAACATACGACGATAACTGAAAAGATTGAAATTATTTAATTGATGTAGTGAAGCGGTTATTAAACTTTTTGGTAACGGAAACCTTGACCGTAATGCAAGCAAAGTTTACTTTTAAATTAACTTCTTTTTTTACACTCATATTTTTGTCACAAACATAGAGCGAAACAATCATTTTTATTTATTGATTTATTTACATACTTTCTAGAACTTAGTACATAGGCGCTAGCCATAAGGCATTCTTTACCAGCTAACCTTGGAGATCACGAAAGGTGTTGAGCAGGATAAATAAAAATATAATATATATATATTATAGATAATAAGTTATAATCACCTAATTGAACATAATACAACAATAAAATAGTAAATTTCTTAAATTATATGTTAGGAATTGTCCCTTTTTATCATGTGTTCCAATTTTGCATTTTCTTTTTTTATTATTTAGTGGTTATGCTACGTTTGAAATTTAAAAAAAGTGCAGAATATAGGCAAGTTTCATAAACACAATCACAATCTGGACTGGGCAAGGTCAATTAGCCCAATCAGAAGTAAAGTATATGTTTTACTTATCACGTGTTCAGATACTGGTTTTGCTTTTGAAACGAATGGATAAATTACAAAAACACCTGTCAAAGCAAAAGTCAGTAAACAGAAAACCCGTTTTGAGCAAAACCTGAACACGGAGTTAAAGTATCTAATAGCTAAGTGCGACTAATAGCTCCCTTACTTGCCCTATGTTTTTTTTTCTCTTTTACCGATGGATGATGAATGAGATGATAGGGAAGGCAAAGGGTCTAGGCCATAGAGCCAAGTCTAACGTAATATATCTTTCTTTTTTATGAGTTAATGAGATCATCATCGAATTCCAGATGCTGCAGACTTTGATACTTTTCTTGGAGTCACTCGCGACACCATAGCTCAAACACGTCGGGTAAAATATGGGAGTTTACAGCGCGGGAAAGCCGCAATAAATAAACTGCGACTCGTGCCCCATATTTAATGTCCAATTTATCGTTTTCCATAATTATTCACATTGTAGCACATTATTAAACAAAACAACACCACTTTTGACTAACAAATTCCACAGTAAATTAATTTACAAAACAAAAACTTGCACTTGACATGACCGCGCAAAATGGCGCAAAGACTATTTTTTGGTGCCGAAACCGGGATAACTTGCCCTATGTTGTGTTTTGTTCTCCCATAAGAAAAAAGATCACTATCTACAATAGAAATTAGAAAAGGCAAAGGCTCTAGCCTATACAGCAAGTCTGACGTAATATATTTTTCTTTGAATGATATAATGAGGTTATTATGAAATTCCAGATAGTACAGAATTTGATGCTTTTTTAGGAGTATCCGACGTGGGTATAATATGGGAGTAAACAGCGCGGGAGAAACGCAATAAATAACAATATATAACA
Source organism: Tinea semifulvella (assembly GCA_910589645.1). Classification (NCBI taxonomy): domain Eukaryota; kingdom Metazoa; phylum Arthropoda; class Insecta; order Lepidoptera; family Tineidae; genus Tinea; species Tinea semifulvella. Next base: position 9,564,651 of record OU342592.1, on the reverse strand, counting down.
ATAAATAACAGTCCAACTTAGTGTTTTCTATAATTATTTACATTATAGCACATTATTCTACAAAACATAGTGTCACTTTTGACTAACAATTTCTATTGTAAAGTAATTTTAAAAACATAAAATATGCACCTGACATGTTCGTGCAAAATAGCACGAAGAACTACATAGAAAAAAGAAAAAGTTGTCTACACTGCCCTTGCTATGTACTTTTGAAAGCAACTGTTTTTAAATAAAATTACGGACATTTTAGAATTTTTTTCACTTTCATATACCTAATTAGACCGATATAATTAGCAAAAACATTTATAACGTTTTTCTCCATTTTTATAAAACAAATATGTATATGATTAATATATCTCAAAATGTCCGAAATTTTATTTCCTAGTAAGTTGATAGACTACATTTCTCAAAAGTACACTCAGACTTAAGTCTTTGAAAATATTGGATTGTGTGAGCGAGAGGGATGCAAATGCGTTAAACCATCATAAATAAATTTAAAAGTCCTATCTACTAGTGTTCTTTTACAAGAGTTTTTGACAATAATAAATAAATAAATAAATATTTCCAGACAGGTCACACAGCGCCATCTAATTTCCGTGGTAAGCTACGAGGCTTGTGTTACGGAAACTAGATGGTTGAGAAACTACATATTATATATATATATATATCTACAAAAATCTTTATCAATATTTGGTTAATATCTTGATCAAATATGCATAATAATGTGCTCTGTCTCCTGGACTATAAGTATGTGCTCTGTCTTCCGGACTATTAAAATGTTTTGTTTCTATTACTATAAAATTTTATTTAGTATTACACTAAATTTTATGATAATTAAAGAATAAAATAAACAAATTCATCGTTTTATTTATTACATTTATTAAACAAACTTTTTTTTATCCTAACACAGAAAAACAATTGGTGGTGTCGAGTGAGCGTCGTCTAGCTCTCCCTAGATACAGATGTAGTGCATAATGGTTTTCCATCGTATTTTTTTGCCAAAGTTTCGTATTTATCGTGCTCTCTCTTTCTTATGGTGATTTATTTATTTGCACTGTACTCAATATTAAATGATCCCAATGTACCAAAGGTTAACGGGCAGAGAATGCCTAGCGGCATTACGTTCGCCTTTAGTATTTTTACAATAAAGTATTTTTAAATAAATAAAACATCTGTATATTATATATATATATTTTTAAATGGGTAAACAATTAATATATTATACAATGACTTAATAAGTTCTATATTGATCCCTTATTATATTAATATGATATTCATGAATATGAAAATGTGCTAAGAAAATGACACTCATTTGATACAGTAATTAATTGACACTTCAGGTGCTGTCGTATTTCGATTGACCCTGTGTTTGACTTATCGCTTTAAGCGCTATTTTTCGTTTTGAAAGTCGTTCAACTTGGCGTTATTCATACAATTTTGGCAAAATTCGGTAAAAAGTAAGCTTTGCTTTATACATATATATTATATCATATATTATTTATTATACTATATCTGTACGTGCATTTTTTGACATTATATATTTGATGTGATATGATAATAATGTCACTTTATTATCATATCACATCATTATGAGGGATACTGTTACCGCCAGTTGGGAAAATAAAATGCAATTAAATTCTTCAAATCACTAGTTTAATAAACAAAAATGTACTTAAGAGAAAAAAAAAGTATTCTTAATAAAAAAAAACTAAACGTTATTCTCCAAATAAATTTACAGAAAAAAGTTGTAAAAATATTTACCTACATACTTATTGATGCAAAAATTGCATTTTCTAGAAACATAATGAATAATAATATGAGGTCCTAAGACAGATCCATAAGCGGCAAATTATAAAAAGAGATTGCCCAAAACCAAGCCCCATTTACAGGTGATATTATAGTTTATCGTTTATTCTACTTGAACTTTTACGTAATTTAAAAAATAAAAGGAATATTTTATAAACTGTATTGAAAGTGCTGACTTGTTCGTTTGAAATTGGAATTGGAATAGAAATTACAAATATGATTTATCCATGTTACAAAATCATATTATTTCTGTTGCTAACATCATATTGTGTTGGTCACGATACATTTTTATGTATTAGCCAGGATACGATTAAAATCAATATTGACGGTTATGCATGAAGTGTGAAATTTTAAAATATTTTTTTTTTCAATCTCTTTTGACCCTCTTGTTTTGGAGCGAAGTCCTGCCATTAAGCGCTCGTCGATGTAAGAAATAGTTTTTGCCGATCAGCTCAGGACCCACAAAAAATCCCACCACCATTTTTTTTTTTATTACAGTAATAGTAATATTTTTTTGCTTTACAGTTCCATGACTACAGATAAATGAATTAATATATTGAAAAGTTGTTTATAGTCATCCCGTAAAGTTATCCAAGTTGATACGAGATGATACGCCGCGCCAAAATAACAGCCATCTGCAAATAAACAATTAATAATAATAATATACCCGCATATCGTACTCACTGTACAGGGTGTGGCCGTAAATAGTAGTCCAACGTTAAGGCGGCTATAGTAAAGGTATTCACGGTCTCACGTAAAAAAAAAACATTTTTACCATAGGTTTTTGAATTAGTTTTTTTTTTAATATTAGTTAAAAATCGAAAATCATTTTACTAATGTGACTGTAACTTTGACAAATGACATTTTTTAGTGTTTTTGTGTTGTACGGGTGAATACTATCACTGCCACATACAATTAATGATACATAATTTTCAATGAAGATATTTTGTAGTTAAATGCAAATTTATTTTATAATGATATCTATCTATTTATTTGGATTATATTTATATTTTTTTAAACTGCACTAAATATCACTTATTAAATTATTATTTTTTAACGTTGGACCACTATTTACGCCACACTGTATATATAAATAGAATCTGACATCTGTCGCTCGCTAGAGATGTGTAATGCTCTCCAAGCCATTGTGTTTCCCCATTCCTATAACCTGGAGTCTTTCAAGCGAAGTGTGAAAAATATTTTTAATAGGTATAATGGTAGGGACTGATATCGGTCAGGCGTCAGTCGCTTCCATTCTTGGACCTCGAAACCCGTGAGGTAGGCACGGTGTTACATGTGCTACGTAAAAATATAACGGAATCATACAGTATTTGGTTGGGTAGTAATCCTCCTAAAAATCAAAAGCATTACTACATAGCTCCCGCTCCCGCCCCGTTACCTCCTCTAATGGCAAATAGAGACCATAGGTCCATTCCGGGTTAACCGGGAGCGGTATGATTGGGTTCCGAAACCGTGTCGACAACTGCGTTCGGCCCAGGTACCCGGTGACAATCCCCGGTTCATAACTGCGGCGGAGGAATTCCCCTCGGTATCGACTGATGTAGGTTTTCTGCGGGTGCACCTTGTACCCAAGGTGACCGTACATCGCCACTATCCTCTCCACGCTTACCACCTTGTCAGTACTGAAGATGACGTCGTCCCCTTGGGCACACATCCCATATATATTCACCGGTTTTCCCCACATCCGTGTGACATAGTTACAGATTACCCGGAAAGAGCAGATGTTTAGCAGAGTATCAAGCAGTGCCGTCCAGCGCCAACCACTTGGGATAGCGTTGCCCCATTTGCCTCGGAAGTTCTCGTACTCGACTACAGGACTACTCGTGAACATAGCCCACATAATGTTATCCCACACTTTCTCGACGTCTGTCGTCTGAGTACACCCGTTGATACACACCGACTCTATCGCGTTCATTATTGCGCATATGCTGGCTTTTGATTGATGCTGGTCGAAGGACGACTGATCCAGTGGCACCTTGAGCAACCTTGAATCGGCTGCCGCGTCCACCCAGTCCCTATCGATCTTCTCATTCCCTTTCGATCCAGCGAAGAGCGTCGATGTCTTGCTCCCATACAACCCGCGCTCTAGGACCTCACTGACGTAGTCCATCTTCCGGTACAGTTCGTTTCCGGTTTTTACCACCGGTCTCACTTTGGCCCCCTCTGCCTTCTGCATCACCACCATCCTCTCTTGCGTCGGTCTCATTAGTTCTTGAACGACCTGCATGTCTGACAACCGAACGGCGTCTAACCCTTTGTACCGCCTTGTCCTGCACCGTTTACCTTCTATATATAGATCCTCGACTCCGCCCGTTCCTGCCTTGCCTCTGATCCACACTCCGGTGTACGCCCATTCCTCAGCTGTCGGTATCCTCTCAGGCAAGCTCCACTCTTCCTTTAAGAACCGGACCGCCTCATGATAAAGATCGGATATGTACTCCTCCTCACCCCACTCTACTCCGATTGGTTTCTTGTTGATGAGCCAATCCTCGACATCGGCTTGTAATCCTCCTGCGGGTACATACCCCAGGTATCCGAAGAAGGTCTCCCAATACGTGAAGTTCCGCCACTGCGGATCTATGTACCGTCCTCCCATCTTTAAGAAGCCCGTGACCTGTTTTAACCATGCCTTGAGATCGTGTTGGCACAGGTGCCCCGCTCTGGTCCGACACCATTGATAAAAACGAACAAGCCCACAAAGCTCTGACCGTCCTAGAGCCCTGCCTATAATGTGCAACCCGTCTTCCAGGAGACCAGGCCTGAAGTACGGGCACGCTCCACATTTATGGTCCGGGAGCCTATATCGTGTAAGAGACTTAAGGTGGCCGGGTGTTTTGGCATTGAAGCCGCGTTCACCGCAAGCGCACTTTGTTGCAGGGAGCGAGCCCTCCGCTTTCCGCGAAAACCGAGCCCAGCTCCACTCCCAATCCGGTATCATGCGGGCCACGCTTAGGACACATCTTCTCTTTCCCTGTGGTCCGCACTCCGCTCCGCCCTCTCCGCGTCGGTGCCGATCTTTCCTATTGGGACAGGGGGCACCTGCCGCACCGCCTCTTCCTCCACAGGGGCTCTTTTCTCTGCCTTGCTTTGCCTCCACCTTGAGACAACGTGCTCCGCCCCCATGAACCCCCCGTGTGTACCAACCCGTGCCACCTTCGCCCCTGTTGTTCTCCACACGTGTGCAACTCCTTGGCAATAGTCCTGTAATTGTGAGTAAACAGACGAGTCTATTGCCAACGTCTGGAACCGGTTGTTTGCCCAATCTTTTATGTGGACCGCCAGCCCCCACCCACTAGCCCCAGCTACCGGGAATGGCTCCACCGTATAGCGGTAGAAACGCCCTCGCCACCCCTTATCGTAGCACCCCTTATGGAACTATTAATTGAAAAAATATTAATTGTCTAGGTGTGACTCTGTCTTGTTCACGCACAATCCCTCACAGCATGTGTCAGCGAGTTTCAGAAAGATTGCATAGTCAATTGCAGACAAGATGGAGCACATCAATGTCAAGAAGACAAATTTCTAAGCATTCCATTGATTCACCGTGCGGGTGCCGGGTCCATCGTGTGTGGGTAGTGTAGTATTTTATATTAATTATAATGGGATGCTAAATGAAACACGAGAGTGCGATCACCGTCTTTTTTATTCTGAGTTGCCAACATACAAAAACCTTAAGTAGCGTTCATTATTTATTCATATTACTACATCTCCCTTTACAAATTTTAAACTTAAAAAATACTTCTTAATTTATTCTTAACTTTAACTTCAGAAACTTTAGATTCAACATTCTATTAAACGTTGTGGCTTTCTTACAACTCTACCAGAGCGAGTTGTGTAATATAAATTTGGTTCATTAGGTTGATCATTACTATTATCAATGTTATTATTAATTGTGTCATTTAAATCATCTGGTATGTAATAAGGAATTTCCAATTGTAACTTCTTAATAAAGTGTCTATTTCTGATGTAAAACTTGTTATTATTTCCTAAAATCTTATAGCATCTTGTATTTATTATCTCTACTATCTCCCCTTTAAACCAGTTTTTTCCAATTTTAAAAATAACTCTGTCATTAATATTTAACAATTTTAAATCTTTCTTATTTCTATCATAGTAATGCTTTTGATTTTTTGGTCTCAATGTTAAATTATGTTTTAAATTTTTATTTATCATTGGTATTATGCCACGCAACTTTCTCTGAAACAAGCATGTTGTCTGATATTGGTGTGTTCCTAAACTCTAACAAAGACAGGTCTATATCTCTATTATCATGAAGAGATTTCTTTATTATATTTTTTATTGTTTGAATTGTTCTTTCCACTAACCCATTTGAAAGAAGAAACAAAGACCATTGTTTAGAAAAATCTTTGAATTGAGATGAATTAAATTGAGGACCACCATCACTTATAATTATTTTAGGTATTCCATATCTACTAAATACCTCCTTCAGCTGATTTATTACACTTATGCTAGTTGTCGAGTTTAATGAAATAATTTCAGGGTATTTCGAAAGGTAATCAACTATGATTAAATATTTTTTACTATATAGTTCACATAAATCCAATGCAATTTTTTCCCATGGTAAACTTGGTAATGCATGTTGTATTAACGTTTCCTTTTTATTATTATTACTATAGAGCTTACATGTCTCACATCTTGAAACTATGTCTGTAATTTGTGAATTAATTCCTGGCCAATATACCAGTTCCTTAGCTCTTAGAATAGTTTTATTTATTCCAAGATGTGGATAATGCAGTCTCTTTAGCATTTCATTTCTTAAATTTATAGGTATTACAATTGCTGTATTTCTTAAAATTAAATTATTTTGAAAACAAAGATCATCTTTAATTTTCCAATAAGTCCTAATTTTTTCAGGTAATAAGTTTTTATGATTGGGCCATCCATTTATGATGTATTTTATTAGTTCTTTTAATTCTAAATTAGTTGCTGTTAGCTTTTTAATTTTCTCAATCTGTTGTTCACTTATATTTCTTTCCAATACTATAGCATTTACATCAGCTTCAATTTCTTCCGAATCTAGCTTAATTTCTAAATTATCAGTAGTGTCATATGACCTTTGTGATATTTGTAATTTTATTAACATGCGTTGTAGCCTTGGTGAACATGAATTTAATGGTTTTTTAATTATGGACACTAATGGTGCATGGTCAGTTTTAACTACAAAATGTCTGCCAAAGACATACTGATTAAACTTTTCACAACCAAAAACAATAGCCAATAACTCTTTTTCTATTTGAGCATAATTTTTCTGACACATATTCAGAGCTTTTGATGCATATGCTACAGGCAAGTTATTTTGGAGCAGTACTGCTCACGGTCTGGGTGTTTATATGTATAATATGTATATATTTACAAAAAAAAAAAAAAGTATAATATGTAGTTTACCAACCATCTAGTTTCCGTAACACAAGCCTCGTCGCTTAGCACGGAAATTAGATGGCGCTGTGTGACCTGTCTGGAAATATTTATTTATTTATTTTATTTATATTATTACGATTTTAATTTGACTCGGCCACTGTACAGCCACGAAATTAATTAAATTTCATTATAATTAGACATTATATTATTATTATTTTAGATTATAAGTTGACACAGCCTTTATACAGCCACGAAATAATTTTTTTTTTTTTATAATTTGACATTAAATTATAATTATTTAGATTGTAAGTTGACACGGCCTTTATACAGCCCGAAATTAATTTAAATTTATTATAATTATACATTATGTTATAATTATTTAGATTATAAGTTGACACGGCTATAATGCCTCGAATTTAGGTTAAGCTACAGTACTTGCTTATGGCAGCAATGTCACTTCCTTATTTCGGTCTATCCATAATTTAATTTAATCTTTTTATTTATTATTTTAATAATATTGTAAAAAAATTGACAATATCCGAGTGTTACATGTGAACCATATGGGAATAAATATTTTGAATTTGAATTTGAACCAGGTGATTTCTGATGTCCTGCAAATCTCAATAGTCTTCAATAGTTCCATAAGGGGTGCTACGATAAGGGGTGGCGAGGGCGTTTCTACCGCTATACGGTGGAGCCATTCCCGGTAGCTGGGGCTAGTGGGTGGGGGCTGGCGGTCCACATAAAAGATTGGGCAAACAACCGGTTCCAGACGTTGGCAATAGACTCGTCTGTTTACTCACAATTACAGGACTATTGCCAAGGAGTTGCACACGTGTGGAGAACAACAGGGGCGAAGGTGGCACGGGTTGGTACACACGGGGGGTTCATGGGGGCGGAGCACGTTGTCTCAAGGTGGAGGCAAAGCAAGGCAGAGAAAAGAGCCCCTGTGGAGGAAGAGGCGGTGCGGCAGGTGCCCCCTGTCCCAATAGGAAAGATCGGCACCGACGCGGAGAGGGCGGAGCGGAGTGCGGACCACAGGGAAAGAGAAGATGTGTCCTAAGCGTGGCCCGCATGATACCGGATTGGGAGTGGAGCTGGGCTCGGTTTTCGCGGAAAGCGGAGGGCTCGCTCCCTGCAACAAAGTGCGCTTGCGGTGAACGCGGCTTCAATGCCAAAACACCCGGCCACCTTGTCTCTTACACGATATAGGCTCCCGGACCATAAATGTGGAGCGTGCCCGTACTTCAGGCCTGGTCTCCTGGAAGACGGGTTGCACATTATAGGCAGGGCTCTAGGACGGTCAGAGCTTTGTGGGCTTGTTCGTTTTTATCAATGGTGTCGGACCAGAGCGGGGCACCTGTGCCAACACGATCTCAAGGCATGGTTAAAACAGGTCACGGGCTTCTTAAAGATGGGAGGACGGTACATAGATCCGCAGTGGCGGAACTTCACGTATTGGGAGACCTTCTTCGGATACCTGGGGAGGATGTACCCGCAGGAGGATTACAAGCCGATGTCGAGGATTGGCTCATCAACAAGAAACCAATCGGAGTAGAGTGGGGTGAGGAGGAGTACATATCCGATCTTTATCATGAGGCGGTCCGGTTCTTAAAGGAAGAGTGGAGCTTGCCTGAGAGGATACCGACAGCTGAGGAATGGGCGTACACCGGAGTGTGGATCAGAGGCAAGGCAGGAACGGGCGGAGTCGAGGATCTATATATAGAAGGTAAACGGTGCAGGACAAGGCGGTACAAAGGGTTAGACGCCGTTCGGTTGTCAGACATGCAGGTCGTTCAAGAACTAATGAGACCGACGCAAGAGAGGATGGTGGTGATGCAGAAGGCAGAGGGGGCCAAAGTGAGACCGGTGGTAAAAACCGGAAACGAACTGTACCGGAAGATGGACTACGTCAGTGAGGTCCTAGAGCGCGGGTTGTATGGGAGCAAGACATCGACGCTCTTCGCTGGATCGAAAGGGAATGAGAAGATCGATAGGGACTGGGTGGACGCGGCAGCCGATTCAAGGTTGCTCAAGGTGCCACTGGATCAGTCGTCCTTCGACCAGCATCAATCAAAAGCCAGCATATGCGCAATAATGAACGCGATAGAGTCGGTGTGTATCAACGGGTGTACTCAGACGACAGACGTCGAGAAAGTGTGGGATAACATTATGTGGGCTATGTTCACGAGTAGTCCTGTAGTCGAGTACGAGAACTTCCGAGGCAAATGGGGCAACGCTATCCCAAGTGGTTGGCGCTGGACGGCACTGCTTGATACTCTGCTAAACATCTGCTCTTTCCGGGTAATCTGTAACTATGTCACACGGATGTGGGGAAAACCGGTGAATATATATGGGATGTGTGCCCAAGGGGACGACGTCATCTTCAGTACTGACAAGGTGGTAAGCGTGGAGAGGATAGTGGCGATGTACGGTCACCTTGGGTACAAGGTGCACCCGCAGAAAACCTACATCAGTCGATACCGAGGGGAATTCCTCCGCCGCAGTTATGAACCGGGGATTGTCACCGGGTACCTGGGCCGAACGCAGTTGTCGACACGGTTTCGGAACCCAATCATACCGCTCCCGGTTAACCCGGCGGAACGCCTCGGATCCAGAATGGACCTATGGTCTCTATTTGCCATTAGAGGAGGTAACGGGGCGGGAGCGGGAGCTATGTTTTTGGAAGATGCGGAGCAGAGCGGGGTGGATTGGCTTACCGCTGCTAAGTATAGCTTAACACCAAGCTGTATGGGTGGCCTAGGTCTCAGCGCCATACATCACCCTATAGGGAGGTACCTGTTGGGGCGAATCCCCGGGGGGCGGTTAACAGAGTGGGTCCACCCGGTTACGGTCAAGCCACTCAACCGCTTGAGCGTCAAGTGGGGAAAGTGGTCAGACAGGTTACGCCGTATCGGGGTCGACCTGGGGCCTCAGCTGCGGGACGAATTCTCCTCACTGTTGACGCGAACTTGGGGGATCACGGAGGAGAAGCTGGTGGGAAAGGTCACCACGGAGTGGGAAACGGAAAAACCGTTCGCTCCTGTGGGGCCGGTGAGTGGGTACCAAGTGGTGGAGTCGAGGAAGCTGTGGGACATGGACGAAGTACCGGTGATACTTCGTTCTGTTCAGAGTCAGACACTGGACGGCGAGGGGTGGGATAAGTGGATACGACCTGAGTGGCGAAGTTATGTCCGGGGCATGAAGCGCAGAATGAGTAGTAGTGTGTTCAGACCATATATGCTAGGGCGTGTCGACATCCCATCACCACAGATAGGAGGTATGGCCAAGAAGTACGGGTCGGAGGTAAAGGAGTGGGGTACGCAGTGGGTGCACTTGTTCCTCGGCGTGAGGTACGTGGGTATCCGCATGCTGCAGAAGAAAATGTTGTGGCTGGAGGGGGAAATGCAAAAACGCATGCTCAGCTTCCAGGCCGGATTCACGTGGGGTGTGTAACGCTGGTGTGAGGTGTTTCATTTCGTAAGGAGAGTACTTACATTTTTTACTTATAGTTTATTTTTTATTAGGTTTAGTTTATATTTATTTAAATTTTTACTTTTAAGTAGTTTTAATTTATATTGTAATTATTTTATACTGTTTGTATATTACTATAATTATGTTTAAATAAATTTAAATGTGTTAAATAACTTGAATCCCCGGTCACCGATAACACTTAATAACATTGCAATTTGAAATTCCTTCGATTCTTCGTCCACCTTGGTCACTTTGACATACATTTTAATTTTTTTCTTGAAAAAAGACCAATTGTCGGCCATGTTGCCTTCCCATTGCAACTCTCCCGGTGGCTTGATAAAATTTACTTTCGACATTGTTATTTTATTACTTCACCGACTGCGCCATGTAGTATTTTATATTAATTATAATGGGATGCTAAATGAAACACGAGATTGCGATCACCATCTTTTTTATTCTGAGTTGCCAACATACAAAAACCTTAAGTAGCGTTCATTGTTTATTCATATTACTACAGCCTACACTTATATCATATTTTATATATTATAAACAAACATTTGAAAAATACTACACACATCAAAAAAGTCTAGGGATCAAGCATGTTTATGCGGATTTCTTGTGATTGAGATGTGGCTTTGTAATAAATTTATGATTTTATAAATTTATATGGATCCTTTTTGGTGCATTTCATAATTTAAAACAGGAACTGTCAATCAAATTCGAGTAAAAGATGAAAATCAGCTGTCAATATTTTCCCTATAAAAACATAAGACGCATTGAAGACATTATTAGTGCTACTGTTTCCCTACTACTGATTAAAACCAACGTTATTATGGAGCGGCGACGTCATTTAAGCAGGGAAGAAATGATCAGAGCCGTGGGAATGATAGAAGCTGGTTCCCGGCAACGTACTGTGGCTTTAGCTCTGAATACAAGTCAGAGTGTTATCAGTCGACTTTGGACACGTTACCGAACCACTGGTACCGTGGCTGAGCGCCATGGAGGACGGTATCGCTGCACCACACGGAGACAAGACCGATACATTCAAATCACAGCTCGAAGAACTCCAACAATAACCGCCATGATGTTAGCCGTGAGCCTTCATCGCTCTTCAGGGAACTTAATTAGCGACCAAACAGTCAGAAACCGCTTGCATGAAGTGAACCTTCATTCCCGAAGACCGCTACGGGTACCACCTATAGCAATGCACAATCGTAGGACTCGATATCAATGGGCTCTTGAACACAGAAATTGGACAGAAGAACAATGGCGTTTCGTGTGCTTTTCTGATGAGTCTCGTTTTGGTATGAGGCCGGATACAAGACGTATACGACACTGGAGAACCCCTGGACGCCAACAGCGATTAAAATCCTGCCAGGAAGTCCATCCTTATAGTGGTGGAACCATCATGGTATGGGCGGGTATTTCGATCGGCGGAAGAACTGAGTTGATTTGGATCAGAGGCAACCTCAACGCTCAAATTTATGCTGAGACGGTTGTATCAGACGTCATCGTTCCTCTACAAGTGCATATCGGTCCCTTATTTCAGTTAATGCATGATAATGCACGACCGCACACCGCAAGAGTTGTAAGACAGACTCTCGCCGCAGCTAACATCAATGTCCTGCCCTGGCCTGCTCAGTCGCCAGACTTGAACCCGATTGAGCATGCATGGGATATTCTTCAGAGAAGAGCTCTGCCGAATATGGAGGGTATCCAGTCGCAAGAAGACCTTTTTTTGTTGTTGCAACGAACATGGGCGGCCATTCCACAGCGTGATTTGGATGAACTCATTTTGAGTATGCCAAACCGATGTTCTTGTGTTGTTAGTGTTCGCGGTAGAAACACGGATTATTAATTGTTTAAGTTACCCAATAAAATTAAAAAAAAAACTGTTATTTCAGTCTTTTTTTCGAACTTTAATGTTAGTGGTTCAAATGTCAAAAATCCCTTTATTAGGAAAATGGCAATTTTTTTTACTAATGCAAAGGTGACTTGGTTTATCGTTACTGTAGACAAACGAAAACATTTTATTTGATCAATCCTTAAAGAAAATTTTAATGAATATCAATCAGGAGAAAAGTTATTGCAAAAATATATGTTGATCCCTAGACACTTTTGATGTGTGTATAATATGCATGATTTGTTGTTCTTCAAAAAAATATAATTATTGACAAATTTACCAATTCTCTAAGAAATACCCACCAGCTCCCCTCCTCAGAGAAGAGGGCGGACACAACGCTGCAGTTGCGAGTGGAGTGGGAGGCAGCGCCCATGCTCGGAGCCAGCCCCGCACGGTTCAGTACGGACGGGCTTCATGGGTCGCTGTCCAGAGTCGCCAGCAGTTCGTCTCGGGCCTGAGTCTTCGCCATGCTGATGGCCAGCTGCAACTTATTCTTAAGCTCTCTGTAGGAGCCGTGCAGCTGAGCCTCAATAATGGGGTCGCGGTGGCGACGCCTTCGGTGTCTGGTGAATCGACGACGAGCCGCGATACAAAGCACGCGCTGCGCGGCGATCTCGTCGTTCCACCAGTATGGAACTTCTCGTTGTTCAGCCGCTGGCGCCGAAGGAGCTGCCGCGGATTGAGCCGCTTGCTGTCTCCTCTTCCTGATTTGTGTGTGAGACACCAATTCAGGCCACGTCTCCGGGACAGCGGTGGTTTGGACCCCTTCGGTCGGACCACTCGCCCTCAGTGCGGGCAAGGCAGCCGACGTGCTTGCCAGGATAGGCGGACCATCCTTTTGTCGACCCAGAGGGCGGACAGGCCTCACCGGGGAGACAGCACCCAGGTCCCTCCTAAGGGAATCGAAGCTGGCATCAATTTTCATCCCGATGAAGACTTTTAACGTCCTCTCCAGGGACACGGCCAACTCGTCAACCTGGGTGATACTGAACCTCTCCGGCTCGTCTGCCCTAGTCCCGGGTCGCATCGACGTCGACGGCGGCAAGGACACATCTACAGGGCGGGGTCGAGGAGAGGAAGAAGGAGGAATCACCGCATTCCTCATCTCCCTTAACTCATCCTTCAACTCCGCCACCTCCTTGCGAAGATCTCCGTATTCGGCGGTCAGCCGAGCGTTCTCTGCCCGAAGCCTTTTGACTTCGTCGGAGACCGTCCGGCCCCGCAGCTCATCGACGATCTCTGTCACGGAGACCATCGCCTCGTTGAGGGCCGTAACGTAGGTGCCCTTTAAATCCTTGCTGGTCCTGGCAACGGTTTTCACGGACTCGACGTCCGTGCGAAACCGCTCCAGGAGAGCACTGGAGTCCTCCTTAGACAAAGAATCTACTGGACCGTCAGTCACCTCCACCAAATCGTCCTTCTCGCTGCTGGTGCAGCCGGCCGGTGCTCGTGCAGACGCGGCCAAACTCTTCATCTCCTCTCGTTTCGTTTGGGGTTTAGATTTGTTTTCCATTTTATTCCCACGATTATAAACTTCATTTATTGACTCAAATACTAAGTGCAGCTAACGACAGGTCCACCTCCCTGCCGTAGAAACCCCCTCGCGGCTGCACAACACGCTTGAGGCTGAGGGATTTTTAAAGTGGTTTTTGAGTCGCTTCCACTTGGGCCAGGCGGTTAAGCCAAGCCCGTCGTTTCCCTGCTGGAGCTGCGCGAAATCGTAAGACGTGACTACGTTTCCACACAGCTGCAACAGGGAGCTACGACCAGCGGTGGCCGGGATGGTAACACCTTCCCAAACCTGTCTTGACTGCGCTAAAGCACAGCCGGACCCGCCAAATAAATACCTCCTTCAGCTGATTTATTACACTTATGCTAGTTGTCGAGTTTAATGAAATAATTTCAGGGTATTTCGAAAGGTAATCAACTATGATTAAATATTTTTTACTATATAGTTCACATAAATCCAATGCAATTTTTTCCCATGGTAAACTTGGTAATGCATGTTGTATTAACGTTTCCTTTTTATTATTATTACTATAGAGCTTACATGTCTCACATCTTGAAACTATGTCTGTAATTTGTGAATTAATTCCTGGCCAATATACCAGTTCCTTAGCTCTTAGAATAGTTTTATTTATTCCAAGATGTGGATAATGCAGTCTCTTTAGCATTTCATTTCTTAAATTTATAGGTATTACAATTGCTGTATTTCTTAAAATTAAATTATTTTGAAAACAAAGATCATCTTTAATTTTCCAATAAGTCCTAATTTTATCAGGTAATAAGTTTTTATGATTGGGCCATCCATTTATGATGTATTTTATTAGTTCTTTTAATTCTAAATTAGTTGCTGTTAGCTTTTTAATTTTCTCAATCTGTTGTTCACTTATATTTATTTCCAATACTATAGCATTTACATAAGCTTCAATTTCTTCCGAATCTAGCTTAATTTCTAAATTATCAGTAGTGTCATATGACCTTTGTGATATTTGTAATTTTATTAACATGCGTTGTAGCCTTGGTGAACATGAATTTAATGGTTTTTTAATTATGGACACTAATGGTGCATGGTCAGTTTCAACTACAAAATGTCTGCCAAAGACATACTGATTAAACTTTTCACAACCAAAAACAATAGCCAATAACTCTTTTTCTATTTGAGCATAATTTTTCTGACACATATTCAGAGCTTTTGATGCATATGCTACAGGCAAGTTATTTTGGAGCAGTACTGCTCACGGTCTGGGTGTTTATATGTATAATATGTATATATTTACAAAAAAAAAAAAAAGTATAATATGTAGTTTACCAACCATCTAGTTTCCGTAACACAAGCCTCGTCGCTTAGCACGGAAATTAGATGGAAATATTTATTTATTTATTTTATTTATATTATTACGATTTTAATTTGACTCGGCCACTGTACAGCCACGAAATTAATTAAATTTCATTATAATTAGACATTATATTATTATTATTTTAGATTATAAGTTGACACAGCCTTTATACAGCCACGAAATAATTTAATTTTTTTTTATAATTTGACATTAAATTATAATTATTTAGATTGTAAGTTGACACGGCCTTTATACAGCCCGAAATTAATTTAAATTTATTATAATTATACATTATGTTATAATTATTTAGATTATAAGTTGACACGGCTATAATGCCTCGAATTTAGGTTAAGCTACAGTACTTGCTTATGGCAGCAATGTCACTTCCTTATTTCGGTCTATCCATAATTTAATTTAATCTTTTTATTTATTATTTTAATAATATTGTAAAAAAAATGACAATATCCGAGTGTTACATGTGAACCATATGGGAATAAATATTTTGAATTTGAATTTGAACCAGGTGATTTCTGATGTCCTGCAAATCTCAATAGTCTTCAATAGTTCCATAAGGGGTGCTACGATAAGGGGTGGCGAGGGCGTTTCTACCGCTATACGGTGGAGCCATTCCCGGTAGCTGGGGCTAGTGGGTGAGGGCTGGCGGTCCACATAAAAGATTGGGCAAACAACCGGTTCCAGACGTTGGCAATAGACTCACAATTACAGGACTATTGCCAAGGAGTTGCACACGTGTGGAGAACAACAGGGGCGAAGGTGGCACGGGTTGGTACACACGGGGGGTTCATGGGGGCGGAGCACGTTGTCTCAAGGTGGAGGCAAAGCAAGGCAGAGAAAAGAGCGGCTGCCGGATCGGGTTTTGGGAAGGGGCTGCCTGCGCCGCCTCCGGCTGCCCCTGTGGAGGAAGAGGCGGTGCGGCAGGTGCCCGCTGTCCCAATCGGAAAGATCGGCACCGATGCGGAGAGGGCGGAGCGGAGTGCGGACCACAGGGAAAGAGAAGATGTGTCCTAAGCGTGGCCCGCATGATACCGGATTGGGAGTGGAGCTGGGCTCGGTTTTCGCGGAAAGCGGAGGGCTCGCTCCCTGCAACAAAGTGCGCTTGCGGTGAACGCGGCTTCAATGCCAAAACACCCGGCCACCTTAAGTCTCTTACACGATATAGGCTCCCGGACCATAAATGTGGAGCGTGCCCGTACTTCAGGCCTGGTCTCCTGGAAGACGGGTTGCACATTATAGGCAGGGCTCTAGGACGGTCAGAGCTTTGTGGGCTTGTTCGTTTTTATCAATGGTGTCGGACCAGAGCGGGGCACCTGTGCCAACACGATCTCAAGGCATGGTTAAAACAGGTCACGGGCTTCTTAAAGATGGGAGGACGGTACATAGATCCGCAGTGGCGGAACTTCAAGTATTGGGAGACCTTCTTCGGATACCTGGGGTATGTACCCGCAGGAGGATTACAAGCCGATGTCGAGGATTGGCTCATCAACAAGAAACCAATCGGAGTAGAGTGGGGTGAGGAGGAGTACATATCCGATCTTTATCATGAGGCGGTCCGGTTCTTAAAGGAAGAGTGGAGCTTGCCTGAGAGGATACCGACAGCTGAGGAATGGGCGTACACCGGAGTGTGGATCAGAGGCAAGGCAGGAACGGGCGGAGTCGAGGATCTATATATAGAAGGTAAACGGTGCAGGACAAGGCGGTACAAAGGGTTAGACGCCGTTCGGTTGTCAGACATGCAGGTCGTTCAAGAACTAATGAGACCGACGCAAGAGAGGATGGTGGTGATGCAGAAGGCAGAGGGGGCCAAAGTGAGACCGGTGGTAAAAACCGGAAACGAACTGTACCGGAAGATGGACTACGTCAGTGAGGTCCTAGAGCGCGGGTTGTATGGGAGCAAGACATCGACGCTCTTCGCTGGATCGAAAGGGAATGAGAAGATAGGGACTGGGTGGACGCGGCAGCCGATTCAAGGTTGCTCAAGGTGCCACTGGATCAGTCGTCCTTCGACCAGCATCAATCAAAAGCCAGCATATGCGCAATAATGAACGCGATAGAGTCTGTGTGTATCAACGGGTGTACTCAGACGACAGACGTCGAGAAAGTGTGGGATAACATTATGTGGGCTATGTTCACGAGTAGTCCTGTAGTCGAGTACGAGAACTTCCGAGGCAAATGGGGCAACGCTATCCCAAGTGGTTGGCGCTGGACGGCACTGCTTGATACTCTGCTAAACATCTGCTCTTTCCGGGTAATCTGTAACTATGTCACACGGATGTGGGGAAAACCGGTGAATATATATGGGATGTGTGCCCAAGGGGACGACGTCATCTTCAGTACTGACAAGGTGGTAAGCGTGGAGAGGATAGTGGCGATGTACGGTCACCTTGGGTACAAGGTGCACCCGCAGAAAACCTACATCAGTCGATACCGAGGGGAATTCCTCCGCCGCAGTTATGAACCGGGGATTGTCACCGGGTACCTGGGCCGAACGCAGTTGTCGATACGGTTTCGGAACCCAATCATACCGCTCCCGGTTAACCCGGCGGAACGCCTCGGATCCAGAATGGACCTGTGCCTAGACGCTTTATAGAAAGTCTTCTTCTACATTTGCATGAATAATAAAAATCATTTTAAATTATTATGTTGTTTTATTTTACTTGACAAATCGTAAGTGTCAAAATATAAACAATAGTGAAGTATAAAATATTTATAATAAAAAGGTAAAGAAATACAAAAGGTTAGGTCTTGCCACATACTCCGCCACCAGTGGAAACGTCGACATATTTTATAGGAGCTCTTATTTGACGTCCATATCTTGAAGTGGTGGGTAGGTGTGACGATGATGATGGCAGTGGTGTTGATGGTGGTAATGGTGATGTCGGTAATGATGATAGTGGTGATGATAAAAGTGGTGGGCTTAATGAAATGATACGATTAGGTGATGATAATAATGATGTTGCTTCGCTGTCGTGGTGAATTATTGCAGGTTTGAGACGGTCGATCGAAACTGTAGAAGGTTTTCCTTTGATTAGTAATTTAAAATGTTTGGGAGTTTTTTCTAGAACGAAGTCAGGGCCGTCATAAGGAGGTTGTAAAGGTTTGCGAATGGTATCATTACGAACAAAAACATGTTTACTGGAATTTAGGTCCTTATGTACAAAATACGCGTGGGGTCCATGATGTTTGGTCTGAACTGGTCTTAACGACCACATCATTGTTTTTAATTTCTGTACGAAATCGGCAGGTGAATCATGACTGTCATCGTTTCTCTCTAACATCATTTCTCCAGGAAGTCGTGGGTTTTCGCCATATAAAAGTTCTGCAGGTGTTGCGCCGATATCATCTTTAAATGTTGATCTAAGACCTAGCAGAATAAATGGAATAATTTCTGTCCATTTATTTGTTTTGTGGCACATAATTGCTGTTTTAAACGTCCGGTGCCAACGTTCTATCATTCCGTTGGCTTGTGGAAGGTATGCTGTTGTGTGTATGTGATCAGATCCTAGCATTTTAGTGAGTTCCTTAAAAAGTTCCGATACTGCCCTGATCGGTTGTAATAGTGTGAGGGCAGCCAAATCTGGCAACCCAGCCTGAGATAAAAGCTTTGGCAACTGTTTCAGCAGTTAAATCAATAAGTGGAATTGCTTCCGGCCATCTTGTAAACCTATCAATAATTGTCAAACAATATCTAAAACCGTCAGAAAGGGGTAAAGGTCCTATAATGTCAAGGTTGATATGATGAAATCTTGCGCTAGGTACTGGAAAAGGTGCTAATGGTGAATGAATATGTCGTTGAATCTTAGATTTCTGACAGATAAGGCATGATCTTGTCAATAATCTGATGTCTTTGTTCATGCAAGGCCATACGTAACGTTCTGATATTAATTTTGTAGTAGTTCTCACTCCAGGGTGTGATAATGAATGAAATATGTCAAAAATTTGTTTGCGATAACTTTGCGGTACATAAGGTCTAATATAATTAGTAGAAATATCACAATAGCAACTTATATTTGGATCTTCTGTCCTGATTTTTGTAAGTTTGAGGGATGTTGAAGTAGATGATAAAAGATTTGTGAGTTGTTCGTCAGATTCTTGAGCGGTAATAAAATTTTGATTGTTAATAATATCTGGAAGTGTTATTGCATCAACGCGTGATAATGCATCTGCGACGATATTGTTAACACCAGAGATATGTTGAATGTTCGTTGTAAATTGTGATAAATAATCTAAATGTCTCGACTGTCTTGGTGTAAATTTACCTCCGGTTTTTTTTATTGCAAAGGTGAGTGGTTTATGGTCTGTGTATAAAATAAAATCTCTGCCTTCTAAAATATATTTAAAATGTTTTACTGCTGAGTATGCTGCTAAAAGTTCTCTGTCGAAAGCGCTGTATTTAATTTGTTCATCATCTAGTCTTTTAGAGAAAAATCCTAAAGGTCTCCAAGAATCATCTTCAAATTGCTGAACAACTCCTCCTATAGCTTTATCAGATGCATCGACCATGAGAGCTAACCGTGCATTTGGTTTGGGGTGAGCTAGAAGGGTCATTTTTTTAAGGTCATTTTTGATTGTCCTAAATGCAATGTCATCCTCGTTAGTCCAGTTTAATTTTTTATTGTCATTTTTTTTTGCGCCTTGTAAGTGTTTAGTTAAAATTGCTTGAATTTGTGCAGTGTTAGGTAAAAATCATCTATAAAAATTTGCCAAAGCTAGAAATCTACGAAGTTCTTGTACAGGGTGTACTGTAATTGTTAATGGCATCGACTTTATCAGGTAGCGGTGAAATTCCTTTTGAATTAACAAAGAAACCAGTATATTCTAAAGAATCAACCTCAAAAATACACTACATTGATTTTAACTCCGTATTCTATAAATCGTTCAAAAAGCTTTCGGAGATGTTGTACGTGTTGATTTTTGATTGCGGAAGCGATAAGAACATCGTCGAGGTAGCAAAAACAAAAATCTAGACCGTTTGTTACTTCATTGATAAATCTCTGAAATGTCTGAGCGGCATTACAAAGTCCGAAAGGCATACGATTGAACTCATATAAACCAAAAGGGGTAGTAACAGCTGTTTTAGCAATGTCTGACGGTTCGACTGGAATTTGGTTGTATGCTCGAACAAGATCAATTTTCGAAAAAAATGTCTTTCCGTGTAAAATGCTAGAAAAATCTTGAATGTTGGGAATAGGGTATTTATCTGCTACAGTTATGCTGTTTAATTTACGGTAGTCTCCACATGGTCTCCATTCTCCCGACGTCTTAGGTACCATGTGGAGAGCGCTAGACCAACAACTTTTAGATGGGCGGCATAACCCTGAGTCTACCATAAAATTGAATTCTTTTTTAGCGATTTCTAATTTATCTACAGATAGTCGGCGAGGTTTACTGACTACTGGAGGTCCTGTTGTAACAATGTGGTGTGTTGTCGAATGTTTGACTTCTTGATGGCAATTGAAAGGTTGAGTAATCTCTATGAATTCGGAAAGTAAAGGATGTTGTAAATTGTTTTTTTTAATGGTTGATATAGCTAGGCTCGGTCCTTGAACTACTGTTCCTCTTTTAGATAAAGAGGTTGTATGGTCTACTAACCGACTATGTTTTACGTCCACCATTAGGCCAAATTTCTTCAAAAAGTCTGCGCCGAGGATTGGTTTTGATACAGCTGCGATAATGAATGTCCAAACGTAATGTTTTCCTAGACCAAAATCTAATTTAATAGTTTGTTGTCCGTAGGTATTTATTTCAGTGTTGTTGGCAGCATATAATTTAAAGTCTGGTTGAAGTTTGTGTGATTTGTTGAGAGGTTTTGGTATAACAGAAATTTCGGCTCCGGTATCTACAAGAAAACATAGTCCAGTCGTGTTATCTGTAATAAAAAGGCGACATGAATTAGAATGGTTACCGGTAACATTTGTCGCGTCAATGTTCCGGCTGTCTAGTTTTCCGCTTGATCATTAAAATTGCAGGGCGGTGTGCATTGTCTGGCCTTTTTACCAAAATTTTCGTGATACCAGCAATACTGTTTGTTTGGTGATGAAGGAAAGGTTATGATCGGTTGCGTGTTGGAGAATAGGTGATTTGATGGTTGGGTTAAATGAGGGTTGTTTGATGATGTAGAGTAGGTTATGCTTGGTTGAGGAATGTGAGGTTTGTTTGATGACGAAGCGTATGCGTACGGTATGACGGGTCGAGTGTTAGCAAATTGTTGATGCGATAATGGATGCTGGGTGTTATTTGTGAAACGAATGGGATGTAGTGCGTGGCTGTGAAATGGAAAGTTGTCAGGATACGCAAAATTTGATGGTTGCGTCGGGTTCCTTTTAAGGGCATCTATCTGGGTGGTCATTGCGTCAATCTTATCACTTATTTGTTGTATCGCCGTGGTGGAAGTATGAGTGTGGAAGATCGCTTCATTTTCGTAGCTGTGAATAGAATGAATTTGGTCGGCTGCAATGGCTAACTCATCGAGACTCTTGTCGGTTACCATGAGAATGGATTGGCTTGTCGTCGGAAGTTTTTGTAACCAGAGGGTCTTCACCACGTTCTCTGGAAATAGGTCGCCTGCAAGCTCTACTAACGTAAAAGTTGTGAAGGTCGCTTGTCGCTGAGGGTGAGAGATGCAGATGTTAATTTCTTGATGCGCTGGTCTTCTGTAAGTCCAAATATTTGCAATATTCGCTTTTTAATAGTATCGTATTTGAATGAGTCTGGTGGATATGTTACGATGTCGCTGACTTGAGCTAAAATCTCACTTTCGACGTTTCCGACGACATAATGAAATTTCGTTTCGTCTCTTGATATTTTTGCCAGTTTAAATTGCGATTCGAGTTGGCTAAACCACAGGGCGGCGTTGTTCTTCCAGAACGGTGGTATTTTGGTACTTATCTTATTTAGATTGTCCATATTATTATTATCCTCAGATGTTGGCGTGCTCTGAGTCATCCTCGTGAAATGTAGGGGTCACCAATGTGCCTAGACGCTTTATAGAAAGTCTTCTTCTACATTTGCATGAATAATAAAAATCATTTTAAATTATTATGTTGTTTTATTTTACTTGACAAATCGTAAGTGTCAAAATATAAACAATAGTGAAGTATAAAATATTTATAATAAAAAGGTAAAGAAATACAAAAGGTTAGGTCTTGCCACAGACCTATGGTCTCTATTTGCCATTAGAGGAGGTAACGGGGCGGGAGCGAGAGCTATGTTTTTGGAAGATGCGGAGCAGAGCGGGGTGGATTGGCTTACCGCTGCTAAGTAGGGGAGAGTGGGGTAAGACGGGGTAGCGAGGTAAGACGGGGTACCCCCCTTACAGAGAAAAACAAGTGAACCTCAGTCAAAACAATAATATCAGCAATAAGCTATTACCTCGCCCTCTCAGTCGCCTGAGTACCATCGCAGTGGGAGGCCGCGTTTGGAAGTTTGAGCGAAAAAACAAGTTCTGACGAGTTTAGTTATTATTTTCAATTGTAGTGGACTACGTGACAAACATATTAAGTTGTTAAGTGGTTGCTGTTATTGGTACTGTTTTGGGAAGAGTATAAAGCATAGAGTAACGTGAGATTATTTCAAATGTTTTAATTCATGGATTCTATTTTTTATTATTATTTAATAAAATTAATACCTAAAGGGGCAAGATGGTGTATGGGATACCCCATCTTGCCCTGTCCGAGTCTAATTTTGTTTTTTTTAGAATGGTACGAACCTACGTGCGGAAAACCAGTAGTTGAATTACAATGTTTGACAAACAAGTCCCATTACCATCCTTAGCAACTACAGATTTACAAAGATCTCTAGATGACATAAATCATTTTCAACCTGGGTGTTCATTCTGGACAAATGACAAACAACCCACATCCGCACAAGAAATAAACACTTCATTTAAACTGGTTAGTCCGAGACAGTTAATTCGTATACCAAAAACAACACAAAAACAAAGAATGTCTAGGAAGAGAGGTAAGACTGCAATTATTACCTCGTCACCATATAAAATGGAATTAGAAGAAAATATAAACAAAAAATTGGTAGCTGAACAAGACAAAGAAAACAGAAAAGCTAAAACACTGAAAAGGAAGGAAGAAAAACAGACTAAGAGTAGAAAAAATGTTGACAAAACCAAATCTAAAGAGAAACCAAAATCTACAAAACGTATAAAATTAAAATCTATTGAAAATAATAGCAATAGCTCCAACGAGTCTGACAATGCGGAATGTCCTTACTGCCAGGGTTGTTACCAAGACTCTATAGAAGGTTGGATAAATTGTGTCAAATGCAAGAAATGGGCTCACTGTGGATGTGCCGGCATTGGTGATGACGATGAAGAGGCTGTCCATGTTTGCATTTTATGTGAGTCAGACAAATAGGATTAACAGATTCTATAGTTTGCTAAAACAAGTTCATCCCCTTATTAGTTTAGTTTCTTCATTTTAGTCGTATTATAGGTGTACTATCTTGTATTGTGATTTTTGAAGCTATATTATTTATTTTGTCTTTGTTTGTAACTGTATTTAGCGTAGTAACTACAGTTATTTTATTTTTTAATTATGTACACCATCTTGCCCCATAGGGTACCCCGTCTTACCCCAAGTATGGGGCATGATGGGGCACACATTTTCGCTTTAACTATTGATTGTGAGAAAAATAATAAGTTAATTTAAGTGTATTGCTATTTATATACAAAACCGATTGCCAAAGTTTGTATACCAAAAAAAAAAAAAGTTGTTCCTATGTAAATGTGAGTTTTATTCAATGTCAAACCTTAACTACCCCGTCTTACCCCACTCTCCCCTATAGCTTAACACCAAGCTGTATGGGTGGCCTAGGTCTCAGCGCCATACATCACCCTATAGGGAGGTACCTGTTGGGGCGAATCCCCGGGGGGCGGTTAACAGAGTGGGTCCACCCGGTTACGGTCAAGCCACTCAACCGCTTGAGCGTCAAGTGGGGAAAGTGGTCAGACAGGTTACGCCGTATCGGGGTCGACCTGGGGCCTCAGCTGCGGGACGAATTCTCCTCACTGTTGGCGCGAACTTGGGGGATCACGGAGGAGAAGCTGGTGGGAAAGGTCACCACGGAGTGGGAAACGGAAAAACCGTTCGCTCCTGTGGGGCCGGTGAGTGGGTACCAAGTGGTGGAGTAGAGGAAGCTGTGGGACATGGACGAAGTACCGGTGATACTTCGTTCTGTTCTACAGAGTCAGACACTGGACGGCGAGGGGTGGGATAAGTGGATACGACCTGAGTGGCGAAGTTATGTCCGGGGCATGAAGCGCAGAATGAGTAGTAGTGTGTTCAGAGCATATATGCTAGGGCGTGTCGACATCCCATCACCACAGATAGGAGGTATGGCCAAGAAGTACGGGTCGGAGGTAAAGGAGTGGGGTAAGCAGTGGGTGCACTTGTTCCTCGGCGTGAGGTACGTGGGTATCCGCATGCTGCAGAAGAAAATGTTGTGGCTGGAGGGGGAAATGCAAAAACGCATGCTCAGCTTCCAGGCCGGATTCACGTGGGGTGTGTAACGTGGGGTGTGGTCACCGATAACACTTAATAGCATTGCAATTTGAAATTCCTTCGATTCTTCGTCCACCTTGGTCACTGTATGTCAAATACATTTTTTTTTTTTTCTTGAAAAAATACCAATTGTCGGCAATGTTGCCTTCCCATTGCAACTCTCCCGGTGGCTTGATAAAATTTACTTTCGACATTGTTATTTTATTACTTCACCGACTGCGCCATGTAGTATTTTATATTAATTATAATGGGATGCTAAATGAAACACGAGATTGCGATCACCATCTTTTTTATTCTGAGTTGCCAACATACAAAAACCTTAAGTAGCGTTCATTATTTATTCATATTACTACAGCCTACACTTATATCATATTTTATATATTATAAACAAACATTTGAAAAATACTATAATATGCATGATTTGTTGTTCTTCAAAAAAATATAATTATTGACAAATTTACCAATTCTCTAAGAAATACCCACCAGCTCCCCTCCTCAGAGAAGAGGGCGGACACAACGCTGCAGTTGCGAGTGGAGTGGGAGGCAGCGCCCATGCTCGGAGCCAGCCCCGCACGGTTCAGTACGGACGGGCTTCATGGGTCGCTGTCCAGAGTCGCCAGCAGTTCGTCTCGGGCCTGAGTCTTCGCCATGCTGATGGCCAGCTGCAACTTATTCTTAAGCTCTCTGTAGGAGCCGTGCAGCTGAGCCTCAATAATGGGGTCGCGGTGGCGACGCCTTCGGTGTCTGGTGAATCGACGACGAGCCGCGATACAAAGCACGCGCTGCGCGGCGATCTCGTCGTTCCACCAGTATGGAACTTCTCGTTGTTCAGCCGCTGGCGCCGAAGGAGCTGCCGCGGATTGAGCCGCTTGCTGTCTCCTCTTCCTGATTTGTGTGTGAGACACCAATTCAGGCCACGTCTCCGGGACAGCGGTGGTTTGGACCCCTTCGGTCGGACCACTCGCCCTCAGTGCGGGCAAGGCAGCCGACGTGC
The DNA here is from genome assembly GCA_910589645.1 of Tinea semifulvella. NCBI lineage: Eukaryota > Metazoa > Arthropoda > Insecta > Lepidoptera > Tineidae > Tinea > Tinea semifulvella. Next base: position 9,538,704 of record OU342592.1, on the reverse strand, counting down.
TTGCCAGGATAGGCGGACCATCCTTTTGTCGACCCAGAGGGCGGACAGGCCTCACCGGGGAGACAGCACCCAGGTCCCTCCTAAGGGAATCGAAGCTGGCATCAATTTTCATCCCGATGAAGACTTTTAACGTCCTCTCCAGGGACACGGCCAACTCGTCAACCTGGGTGATACTGAACCTCTCCGGCTCGTCCGCCCTAGTCCCGGGTCGCATCGACGTCGACGGCGGCAAGGACACATCTACAGAGCGGGGTCGAGGAGAGGAAGAAGGAGGAATCACCGCATTCCTCATCTCCCTTAACTCATCCTTCAACTCCGCCACCTCCTTGCGGAGATCTCCGTATTCGGCGGTCAGCCGAGCGTTCTCTGCCCGAAGCCTTTTGACTTCGTCGGAGACCGTCCGGCCCCGCAGCTCATCGACGATCTCTGTCACGGAGACCATCGCCTCATTGAGGGCCGTAACGTAGGTGCCCTTTAAATCCTTGCTGGTCCTGGCAACGGTTTTCACGGACTCGACGTCCGTGCGAAACCGCTCCAGGAGAGCACTGGAGTCCTCCTTAGACAAAGAATCTACTGGACCGTCAGTCACCTCCACCAAATCGTCCTTCTCGCTGCTGGTGCAGCCGGCCGGTGCTCGTGCAGACGCGGCCAAACTCTTCATCTCCTCTCGTTTCGTTTGGGGTTTAGATTTGTTTTCCATTTTATTCCCACGATTATAAACTTCATTTATTGACTCAAATACTAAGTGCAGCTAACGACAGGTCCACCTCCCTGCCGTAGAAACCCCCTCGCGGCTGCACAACACGCTTGAGGCTGAGGGATTTTTAAAGTGGTTTTTGAGTCGCTTCCACTTGGGCCAGGCGGTTAAGCCAAGCCCGTCGTTTCCCTGCTGGAGCTGCGCGAAATCGTAAGACGTGACTACGTTTCCACACAGCTGCAACAGGGAGCTACGACCAGCGGTGGCCGGGATGGTAACACCTTCCCAGACCTGTCTTGACTGCGCTAAAGCACAGCCGGACCCGCCGCTAGCAGGGCCGCTTCGTGAGGGTCGCTGGGACCCTCCGGAATATCGTTTACATCAAATGGTAGTCTCGACTGCCGAGATAGCGTGCAAAATCGCTAACCAATCCAACGCAAAGTTTGCGAAAACCGTAGTTATAGACTCGTATTTTAATTGAACAAAGTTGACACTTACAAAATATATAAAGCTGATTTGGTTAATATCATTAGTTCCAACGACGACGGTAATTTTATAATATGAGAACTTATACCATCAAAAACTCAGGCAGCTCCATATAAACTTTTTTTTTTGCCCTATAATGTGTAATAGATCAATAAACAATAATATTAATTTCTTTGCAACACTGTAAGAAAATGTCAGCTGAGTGCTTGATGAAACTTGTTATTTTAAACACGTTACATATCAAGATTTAATGTTTTTTTTTTTTTTCAATATATATTTATTTTCGACACAAACTCGCAGTGGGTTCGGGATGGTCGGGGACGGAGCGCGTGCAATGCGAAGCCACGCCCGCAGATAACGCTAGCGTGAGAAAGTAAGTGTAAAACTCCTGTCGAATCTGATTGTTAGTTTGTTTCTAAGTACAGCACGGGCCACGACTAGTCAAACCCAAGCGTTGGTGGACAAATTAGCAGCCCGGAGGTTATTGGCCACAAGGCGATTTACCGGCCTACAAGGACGGGAAAATTATGAATCGGCCTGCAGGGAAGTCGCCGAAGAATTAAATAATATGAACGGTGCAATAAAAACCCCAGAACAGTGGATCACGGTAAATTTATGTAAAATTATCTTGCATGTAAACTGTACCTCGGTAATAGGGTAGACATGACAACCAACCCCAAACTATTTAAAATGCGTTTGGGTGCTGAATCAATGTACTCTTATTCATTCTTATTTTAAAAAAAAATTGTTGCAGGTTTGGCGAGATATGAAAAGCCGGGCAAACGCAAAGGCTGCAATATAAAAAAAAATGGGAACTGAGACAGGTAACAGGGATATAAATATTCCTCCTCTCACAGAGTTGGAAAAAAAAGTGATTTCACTTGTTGGTGTAGACTACACCATAGGCACCAACTGCCCTGACTCAATGCCGGAGGATGATGTGAGTTCTAATTATGTACTTACAATTTTATTTTATTATGCCACTATAGTACAAATGCACTATAAAAATAATATTTTACAAATTGTCCACTTTTTTATAGCAGTCTCCATTTTTACAGATGACACAACGGAGGCTGGTTCCATAGTTGAGGATTTGGCAGACCCTTTAAGTAGGTTAAAAAAATAGATTTGTGTTAATATCGCATGTAACAAGTAACAGTGTATTAACTTAATACTTTTGATTTTTAACTTTTCTAGTGATTTGGAAAGGTGTTTTCCACAAACTGGCAAGAATAAATAAATAAGAAGAAATAAATTGTAGATCATATCCTGTTAAAACTTAATATACATTGATGTAACTAGTTATAAGGCAATTTTTTGTGAAGATATAAATGATTATTATTATTATTATTACAGTGGTATTTACATCTCATCTACACACCGTATGATGGTTCTTAACGTCTTTATTGCCTGTTCACAGTAAGTAGTAAAGGATTCTTGAATATGAGTAAACTATTGCTGTCTAATAGTTGTAACTCAATCTATCTCAAGTTGCAAGTCAATATTGCTTCTTTATTTTAAATATTATTGTGGTAAAAGTAAAAACTAAACTAAAATAATGTATTTTATTAGGCAATAAAGTAATAACTCTGAATGGTAATAATGTTTCTATCATCGTAGTCCAACAGTGACAGTACACACAATAAGTAATGTCGAATCTATAAAGATAATTATGATTTTTTAAAATACTTGCTATATTGAATTAAGTAAAACAAATTACATCCCAGCTGTAATTTGTAGTTTCATTAGGTTGCACCTCATCTAAAATTCCATACTTCATGTTCTCGATTTGATTCTTGATTCAATAAATAATAACGGTAAACTCGCAGCAATACAAATTTAATGATGTCTAAACAATAGAGCGAAACCGGTTTTACCTACCTGCACACTCACAGTTTTCGTCTTGCATACCATAACTCCATAGCGTCAGTCCAAAGTTTGACTTGCTCTGCTGCGGATGCGTTTGTGTTTACGTCGGTGTTTTTGCAACTATTCTAACTAGTTCTTGTGACTTTGTGTAAAGTGTGGTTAATTTACTGAATATGGATTCTGTGCCTGGAGGTATGTACTACTTATATATACTGCGTAAAAAACAAGGTTTTCTATGTGTCTTATAATATGAAATTTAAATAGCCCTTAAAAAAAAGTTTTTTTTTGTTTTGTCATTGTTTAGCATTCATAAAAGTTGCAAATCCATCCCAATCCATTTAGTTAATTGGTACATTCAGAAGCGTAGAGTAATTTCTTAAATTAAACTTCTAATGGATTTTTACACTTATATTTATGCTTAAAACAGTTTTATATCAGTCTTACATTCTTACTTGACAACTACTTCTCAAGCGTCAATATGGCGCTTGCGCGATCAAGTGACCTTAGGTACTTATATTTTTATGGCTCAGGATTCGAATCCATTCAGCCTACTTATATTTTACTCTTAATAATTAAATCTATTTCTATTAATTTTATCAAATTTTAATGAAATAAAATAATAATATAAATTCACGGCACTATTACCCATATGGAATAGGCAGAGTGATAACTGGCTTTGGTTTGTTTAACCAAAATGACACGTGGCGAACCGTATATGTCCAGGGTAGCCAACCTCAGTATACTACCTAATGACTACTAACTAATGACTTTCATTCTATTATTATTATGTGCAGTATATTAATTTATTTAATTTTCTTTATTTAAAAATACTTATTGTACTTGTTTTAGGTTCTGGTATGGAAGATATGTCTTTTAGTAGACGCAGGATTATAAACTACTACAACAACGACAAGTCTACCCATAAAAAGGTTAAGTTCGAAAACCTCTGCCTAAAAATTCAAGAAGCGTCTGGTTCTGAAGAATGTTTGTCTCCTGATATGAGACAAATGCTTTCTAAAACGTTGTCTCAATTCAAAAATAAATGGGAATCTGCTAAAAGAAATAAGGCTCACTTTGAACGCCAGAACAAGGACTGGCTTAATGCATATATTCACCTTTCAATTAATCGAAGAAGCTCTCATTTTGGGGGTAGACCTATGAAAACTTTCGATGAAAGCAGTGACCGGTCTAAACGCAGAAAAACTGAACACCTACGATCTAAATTTGATAGTACCGAATTAACTTATGCAGCTTCGAGCCCACGGCAGACTTGAAACAGCAAAATTATTAAAAAATATATCTACTGAAGATGCAGAAGAATGTGCTATTAAGTATAACACAGCTGTTAAATCATCTCAGAAATCATTAATTGAACCGTTTTCTTCTGATAAAGCCTTATCCATTGTTCTTGAAGCAAGACTTACAAAATTTCAATATAATGTAATAAAAGATGCTGCTTTAGAAAACAAAAGCAAATTATATCCACCTTACGCAATGGTCACTGAAGCAAAGAAAAGTTGTTATCCTGAAAATGTTCAAATATTAGAAGCAAAGGCAGAGGTACCTTTGAATGACTTACTTAATCACACTGCGAAAAGGTTATGTCATTTGCAGAAGGATGTTTTAGAAACCCTTGATCAGGAAAATGGGGATGTGATGGAACATCCGGCCAAGCAGAGTTTAAACAAATGTTTGAGGATAAATCCACTTCAGATGCTAGCATCTTTATTAGTTCTGTTGTACCTTTGCAATTGGTAGCTGGAAGTGTAGGATCTAATAATAATACGATTTTGTGGCAAAATCCGCGCTCGTCTTCTCCAAGATTTTGTCGACCCCTGAGATTACGATTTATTCATGAGACAACTGAAATCACAATAGAAAAAAATGATTATGTACAAAATCAAATAAAAGATCTGCAACCAACAAAAGTGCAAATTAATGAACTTGATCAAAATCTATCCGTTAGACACCATTTAATTATGTCAATGATTGACGGAAAAGCGACGAATGCCATTACACACACATTGTCGGCTCAAAGATGCTATTTATGTAATGCAACGTCAAAAGAATTTAACAAATTATCCAATTGTTTAAAAAAGAGCATTATAGAGGACGGATTGCAATATGGCATGTCAATCTTACATGCATGGATTCATTGGGCTATTGCCTGAGGAAGCACAAGAAAGTAAAAACAAGGACATAAAAACTTTTAGGGATGGCTACTTCCGGAAGTTTTCCAGAATTCAGACAATGGAAGATGTATTTCACAATCTTCTTGCATTATCTGATCCATTCATAACAAGTTTACGTAAACTGCAACCAAAAAAAGTGAAGCATTATCCAAAAGAAGTTTTGGAACTTTTTGATGATATCATTATTGATACTAATGATGAAAAAAATTAAAAAATAGATATTTTTATCCGAATGTAAATGTTTTTTATTGTATTTAACCTTTGTTAGTATTGTTTAAGTGATATATTACATATTTAGGTTTTGGCCAACTTTTACGAAAAATATGCCTGTGTGCGACGGTAATTTTATAATATGAGAACTTATACCATCAAAAACTCAGGCAGCTCCATATAAACTATTTTTTTGCCGTATAATGTGTAATAGATCAATAAACAATAATATTAATTTCTTTGCAACACGAAGAAAATGTCAGCTGAGTGCTTGATGAAACTTGTTATATTAAACACGTTACATATCAAGATTTAATTTTTTTCAATATGTGGGGCGACACAAACTCGTTGGTTCGGGATGGTCGGGGACGGAGCGCTTGCAATGCGAAGCCACGCTCGCAGATAACGCTAGCGTGAGAAAGTAAGTATAAAACTCCTGTCGAATCTGATTGTTAGTTTGTTTGTAAGTACACTTGTATAATTTTATGTTTTACAATTACAAATCAATCAGTGTTTCAGATGTAAACGTACAGCACGGCCCGCGAATAGTCAAACCGAAGCGTTGGTGGACAAATTAGCAGCCCGAAGTTTTTTAGCCACAAGGCGATTTACCGGCCTACAAGGACGGGAAAACCTTGAATCGGCGGTGGAGGGAAGTCGCCGAAGAATTAAATAATATTAACGGTGCAATAAAAACCCCAGAACAGTGGATCATGGTAAATTTATGTAAAATTATCTTGCATGTAAACTGTACCTCAGTAATAGGGTAGACATGACAACCAACCTCAAAGTATTTGAAATGCGTTTGGGTGCTGAATCAATGTTATTCATTCTTATTAAAAAAAATATTTGTTGGAGGTTTGGCGAGATATGAAAAGCCGGGCATGCGCAAAGGCTGCAAAATTAAAAAAATTGAGAACTGAGACAGGTAACAGGGAGATAAATATTCCTCCTCTCACAGAGTTGGAAAAAAAAGTGATTTCACTTGTTGGTGTAGACTACACCATAGGCACCAACTGCCCTGACTCAATGCCGGAGGATGATGTGAGTTCTAATTATGTACTTACAATTTTATTTTATTATGCCACTATAGTACAAATGCACTATAAAAATAATATTTTACAAATTGTCCACTTTTTTTATAGCAGTCTCCATTTTTACAGATGACACAACGGAGGCTGGTTCCATAGTTGAGGATTTGGCAGACCCTTTAAGTAGGTTAAAAAAATAGATTTGTGTTAATATCGCATGTAACAAGTAACAGTGTATTAACTTAATACTTTTGATTTTTAGCGTTTCTAGTGATTTGGAAAGGGTTTTTCCACAAACTGGCAAGAATAAACAAATAAGAAGAAATAAATTGTAGATCATATCCTGTTAACACTTAATATACATTGCTGTAACTAGTTATAAGGCAATTTTTTGTGAAGATATAAATGATTATTACTATTATTATTACAGTGGTATTTTCATCTCATCTACACACCGTATGATGGTTCTTAACGTCTTTATTGCCTGTTCACAGTAAGTAGTAAAGGATTCTTGAATATGAGTAAACTATTGCTGTCTAATAGTTGTAACTCAATCTATCTCAAGTTACCACAATATTGCTTGTTTATTTTAAATATTATTGTGGTAAAAGTAAAAACTAAACTAAAATAATGTATTTTATTAGGCAATAAAGTAATAACTCTGAATGGTAATAATGTTTCTATCATCGTAGTCCAACAGTGACAGTACACACAATAAGTAATGTCGAATCTATAAAGATAATTATGATTTTTTAAACCACTTGCTATATTGAATTTAGTAAAACAAATTACATCCCAGCTGTAATTTGTAGTTTCATTAGGTTGCACCTCATGGCACTGTCTAAAATCCCATACTTCATGTTCTCGATTTGATTCTTGATTCAATAATTCTTTTTTTTGAGGTAATACACTGTTACTTCTGATGTGCTAAGGTTGGTAAAAACATGTTTATTCAACTAAGGTCAGGTGGAGTAAATGAAACGAAGGTGGAAAACACCCAACCATAATAAACCATAGCATTTATCGATACTGTCATGCGGTCGGTAAAACAGGAATAACGAAGTGGTTCCATCGCTCTCACATAGAAGTCGTTACTATTATTCTGTAAAATGATAAACAAGATAAAAATCTGACATCTGTCAAACCACAAAACACGAGTTGGACGCTGCGTCATTTTCGTTTTTTCAAGTGTTTATAAAACAGTTTTTGAAGTTTTTTTTATGGTAAGTACATAATGTGTATATTTAATGTTCTAATTATTATTTCCGTCTAAACCTACAGACATTGATTTGCGACGTATTTGAAAAGGTAACTTTAAAAAATCCTGTCCGGTATAAGTGAAACACTATTGGTCGGGGTAAGAGAAACATATGTTTCACTTGCCCCATTCCAGGGTTCACAAACATTTTTGGATTTAAAACTAAGAACTAATTTTATATTTTGCTTACATCGATTATAAGTTAGTTTATTGTTAATCGGTTAGCGTAAGTGTTGATTGTTATTTGACTGCTTTTCTACTAAAATTATTAGATATTTTATTAATTTTACTCAAGTATATCAAAAATGTTAGTGGATAGAATTTATAAAATTTAGCACTTAGGATTATAGGATGGATTATGTACCTGCAAGAGGAGGATATTATAGAAATTCATAGGGGGTGTAATCAAACTTAGCATGATTTTAAGGTGTGGTGTAACAGACCACTATTACAAACAAATCACTATCCCTACTGTAATATTATAAATGCGAAAGTAACTCTGTCTGTCTGTCTGTTACCTCTTAACGCTTAAACCGCTGAACGGATTTAAATGAAATTTGGTAGAGACAGTTTGAGTCCCGGGAAAGGGCATAGACTATATTACCATCACGCTACGATAACGATATATGAGCAGAGATATTCGAAACTATTTCTATTTTTTTTTTCACAAACTACTGAACGGATTATAAAAATTATTTCTTCTATAAAAAGCTACATTATTAGCGAGTAACATGGGCTTATAAAGCATCACGCCACCTCTAGCATACCAGAGAGAAATACACAAATAAATGTTTTTTTGTTTTTTCTCAAATTAAATCCAGCTCTTCTACGGTCTTAACCGCTGAACAACGGAGGCGGCGAGAGAAAAAATACAGCAGTGTTCTTAGTACTACAATAGTAAGGCTAGTTAGAAATGAGTTGTGAGCAGTGGCTGACTGTACATGTGAAGTGTGCACTCAGCAATTGATGAATTTCAAACAACCAAGGAGAGTATTTTATGATTCTCCAATGCAAGCTGAGAAGATTCCCAACAAAAGAAAACGAAGCGTTAATTACTTACCACTGGAAGACCATACAATTTTGGATAATTATGAAGATTATTTTAGAAATTTATTTTTTTCATATGGTAATACAACAATGCCTATTTTACAATCTTATAGACCAGCTAATCCATATGCTATTGAAAATGACCATAATTATTTTAAAAAAAAAACATCAGATGTTGTATTAGAGGAACTTTTACTGAAGAATGTGACTGAAGAAAAAGTAATGTATATTGAAAGAAATACAAGACAGCAAGCTAAATTAAGCCATGCACACGGAATCATTTGGCTAAAAAATTATTGAATCCACAGAACATGGAAAAGTACAAGAAGTAATTGCTTTACAGATGTATGCAGAGTTGCATAATTTAGATGTGAAGCCCTGTGGCTTATTTATTTCTATTACAAGTCCATTCCTAGGAGCCACACCAGATGGCATGCTCGATGATAGTGTAATTGAAGTAAAGTGTCCTTATACAGTGAGATATTGCAAAATAAACAGTACAACTGTTCCCTATCTGGAATGTGTAAATAATAAGCTTTCCCTAAAAAAAACATTCTTACTATACCTAAATACAAGGGCAGCTATTTTGTACAAATGAGATGCTCACACATTTGACATGTTACAGAGAACATTTGGAAAAAGCTGTTTTAGATAAGGTATTATATAAATATTATGACCAATTAAAAGCATAAATTATTTAAAAAATGATTTATTTCTTCATTATACTTTCTCTAAGGTTACAGCACATAAAACAAACGAGAAATATTTTAGAAGCCAAAGGAATATAGCTATGATGTAACTCATTTTTCAATATCTTAGGTATATGTTTTCAATAACCCTATTAAGCGTTCAATGTGAACTCTTTTGCTAGCTAATTTTCGATCATTTATTACTGTTAGACCGGAAATCTGTGACTTTCCTTTTAGAAATGTGGGGGATGTTGACTGTGACATCCTTATTAGCAAACATGTCCTGAATGTTGAAGCCACGGTCTGTCAATATACAGTCTCCAGGCTCACACTTTTGAACTAAGTCACTTCGCTCCACAGTTTGGCGGTCACGGCGGTGGATTGAGGCAACCGGAAAAAATATTTTGATGCCATCTAAAGGAAGCACAATATGTTCAGAAGGGGACTTCATATATTAAAAAAAATGGAAAATGACGTATAAATAATTCGGCTATACCTACTCGAAAATCATGTACAACGTATGTATACAACATGAATGACATTTAATGGCTATTTAAATGACATATTAATATAATATTTTTTTGTACAGGCATCCAATGTTAAAGCCATACCTGGGCCTTCAGTTATGTCTGAAAGCACAGCGGAAGAAACATTGGAGAAAAAAAGTATTAATAACCTGCTAGGAACATCAAGTAGTTCCATGTGTTCTACACCCAGGAAACAGCGAGAGAAGACAAATTTCTAAGCATTCCATGGATTCACGGTGCGGGTGCCGGGTCCATCGTGTGTTAAGAGATGAGAAGAATGGTGTCTCGGGCTTGCGACCGACAATTGGCTGGTTTAAGGAAAGGAGATATATAGATATAAATATATATAAATATATAACCTATCGTATATATATACATTTTTCACACATTTATTCATTCACCTGTTTAGATTACTGTAAATGACTTATCTATATTAACGTTTTAGCCATGTTCTACTCTGATACATCTAACTAATCACCGGAGGCAGTATCAAGACAACTCTTATCCCGGACTAACTTTACAAATACACTTCGCTTGCTAATATACGAATACTACTATACACGTATATATAGTATAATTTTGCTCCTGCCTCTCATTCATTCATTTTGTCTTAGGTAAATAATCATTAACCTATTGGTTTTCACTTATTTACTATTATTATTATTCTTTTACTTCTGCTAGTCACGATTCAATTGCACTATTAATTTAAATCTAATAACTATATTTTACTCTTATTTCTGTTTTAATTGTATTGTCTAAATAATATAAAATCTCTTTGGCTTGTGTTCCACTATTGCTACTCTGTCTATATGTTTAATATAATAAGCTGTGATTTTTTCTAAAATAAATAAATAAATAAGGAGGCCTCCTTTTTTTTCTATTGCGCGATAATACGCTCACCATCCACCATTCTACTTACCTACCCAACCAAATACTGTATGATTCCGTTAGTGCCGTCTTGGAAGCTCGTTCCATAAATGTATTGACGGCAGACCTGCTTAGGCCCAATTCTTTCAGTAAGTGATGCAAAGATTTTGCTGGAACTCCTCTTGCACCAACTTCCACTGCGTAAAGCTGAGTCTTGAACCCGTTCCTGATCATTTCTTCTGTGAGATCATAATATTTATTCGACTTCATGTTGTGGTCTTTTGGAATATTTGATTCCCACGGAACGGTAAGTTCAATAAGGATAACTTTTTTCAAGTTCCGAGAAAACACTAAGATGTCTGGCCTATAGGCTGATACAGCTAGTTCATCTGGGATCCTATAATAGTGTTCAAATGTATCCATGAGAATTTTCCAGTCTGATGCGGCGCCAAGGATCGAGGTGGGCTTGCATTTAGTTTTCGTGCTTTGCCCTTCCTTTACAAATGTGGTCAAAGTTTTATTTGTAGTCAGTAGACTTACTGCTTCAGGGATAACACCTAGGACTTTGTCATGTCGGCGTGAGTAATAGCCCTTTTCTAGGAGAGTAACGCACCCTACAAGTGTGTGTCTAGCAGTTCCTATGGCAGCACCACACAATGTACAGTTCTTTTCCGTAGCTTTTCCCCACCTTACCAGATTACTCTGGTCCGGGAGGGACATTTAAAAAGCGTTTAGGTAGAACTTTAGCAACACCGGAGACCAATCGTACATTAGTGTGCGCCACTTTAGGGCTGGAGGGATGCAAAAATCGCCCAAAGTTAGCCAGTCATTTTGAACTTCTAGAGTCATCGCGTGCACTCTGTATTCATGCTCTACATCTTTCCTGAGGAAGGATTTTATAACCTCTTTGTCACTTTCTTTTTTCTTCCAGCCAATGCCTCTTTTGTCAGTCTGGGCACCTGTCATGAATTTCTTGAAGAATAGTAGTCTCGGTTCCATATCTGAGACCAGAGGGTCTTTTGGAAAGGATGAAATTGTATTATCCTGGGAGCTGGTTAAAATTTGATATTTGCTTATACGTAGATGTTTGTATAATTCAGATGGTCTTTTCAGATCCATTCCGAAGTTTCTCCGTCCTCTAAAGAATGTTGAGGAGTCAGCACCCTGGGCTAATCCAAGCCAAGACTTCAATGTTCTTATGACGTCCGCGTCCAGACTTGATAGTAGGCTTTTGTTGAAATCATATACTAGGAAAGGCCAAGTGAGGCGAGATGCTAAGTAGTTGTCATATATCCAAGCTTTTTTGACATTGCTTATAGGCTGTTTTTTTTTTTTTATTTTATTATTTTTCCTTATATCATAACATTTAAATATAACATTATTCTGCCAAACTATAAAATTGTTTATCGGCAGATAGCTCTCATTACAATGATATACTAGCACACTTTAGTTTATAAAATATGAAATAAAATAAAACACAACTATAATAGATTCGGTTTTTTTTTACACAAATAATCTATCGATTTTGCTACTTAGTTGTTCGAGTAGTTCTTTCTTAATTTTGTTTTTATATGTCAATTTGGAAAGTTTTTCTATTCTTATTTCTTGAGATAGACTATTTAGTATTTTGGGAAGTAGATACTCTCGCGTCCTCCTGCCGTAGTAGTTGCCACGGATGTTCCCTTCCACCAGTTCCCTATTTGTATGTCTCCTAGTAATTATATGTTGAGAAATAATTTGTTTTTTGTGTGTGTAATTATTCTGTTCTTCTAACGTTATTAATAATTTAACTTTTTCTTCAACAGGTAATGTTTTACAATACACAAATAATTTATCGTAATTTTGCCTATACTTTAGTTTTATATCTTTTCTTACCAACGATTTTAAGAATCTTTAGAGATATTATCCTTGCGTCCTATAAGGATCTATAAGGTGTTCTCTAATAAAAGATAACTAACTTTAAATAATGTTTATTTAAGTTACAAACACACACGTTATTATTGAGGGCAAACCTACGTAGCGTATTTGCTACCACGAGTAATACCTGATCTCGACGGTATCTCAGAAACGACTGATATGCTTGACCGGGCTCGTGACCGGCCCTCCAACTAGGTGACCTGGTTCATCATTGCATCAGCCGATGATTTCGGCCAATCAAAATCGTTATTACCATATATGGCGACGTAGACTCTGGTGACCTAGTTGGAGTACATTTGCCGAGATATTGTTATTTATTTAATGACTATGCAAATGCACTATGATGTCGCTACATAGGTTCCCCCTTTAAAAAAATTTAAGATTAAAATTTATAAACAAAAAAATACAATACACAACCCTAACAATTCGTGGCAGCCCTGCGGTAAAACACTGACCTGGCTAGAGCTGTGGCGTATGAATGAGCATCCTGCGACACGAATTGTTAGTGCGGTTAAGTAGGTCAGCCATTATCAATACGTAATGCTAAAAAATAATAAACAGGTTTAATGCCATGTAAACAAAACAATAAAATCTAAATTATCCGAAATTAAAAAATATTCACCACCTTATACAATATTAATAAGCTACACCACGGTGAAAACAACCTGCTGCGGTGTTGCTTGCTGCCCGGAAGCTTCGTCTTTTGATAGCGTGGTGGCAGCGGGCATCATCCGCAGCCTCGGAAACCTTTGCAACGCATTAGCTGACTGTCTCCGAATCCAATTTTTATTTGAATGAGACAACGGTATTTAAAGATGCAAAGTGCGTGATAATCTAGTCTCTAAATCGAACGGGTTTATTGATCTTTCGACCTGAACGAGTCGTGTAAGGCTCGGATGAAACTACAGACTTAGGCACATTCTCCATCGCCTTGTACTTTGTATCCGTAGGATCTTTAGTTGGCCTCGATTCTACTGTACTGTCATTCAGCAAATAAGCGGGCTTAAGTCTGTCGATAGAAATTGTGACATTTTTGCCTTTAACGTTAACAATGAAATGTTTATCATTACGCTCTACAACGCCATATGGTCCTTCGTAGGGTGGTTGCAAGGATTTCCGAACTAGATCGTTTCTGACAAAAACTTTTTTACAGTTTTTAAGATCCGGGTGCACAAACAAGGTACGTGAGTCACGCTGCACCTCGGATTTTGATCTTAGTCTACTAATTATATTGCGTAAGTAACCTACGTATTCTTCGTCGTCCAAATCACAACGTGACGATGAAGGCTCAAAGAACTCTCCTGGCATCCGTAAGGTTTTACCAAACGTTAGCTCTGCGGCACTAACACCAGTGTCGCTTCTAGGCGCAGCTCGCAGACCTAGCAATGCAGCTGGCAATTCGTCTATCCAACTATTATTATTTAATCTAGCCATAAGGGCTGCTTTTAGTGACCGGTGCCATCTCTCAATAGCGCCATTGCACTGAGGGTGGTACGGTGTAGTGCGGCTTTTCGAAATCCCTAAATATTTCATTAGCTGCCTAAAAATGTTGCTCTCGAATTGTCTACCCTGGTCGCTAGTAAGCTTAAGAGGGCATCCATAACGAGCGATCCAATTTTCGAACAATACCTTAGCTACCGTAGTCGCACAAATGTCGCGAGTCGGAAAAGCTTCTACCCAGCCGGTCTTTCTATCTATGATAGTCAGACAATACCTATAACCTTCCGGTGACGTAGGTAGTGGGCCTATCAAGTCTATATTTATGTGTTCGAATCGTTCTGCTTGTGAATATTGACCTAATCCGGAAAGAGTGTGCCGTTGCACTTTTGAACGTTGGCAGGGAACACAAGCCTTAGTCCACATTCCTATATCTTTGTTCATGCTAGGCCAAAAAAACTTATTACTAACTAACTTACGCGTAGTACGTATGCCTGGATGGCTAAAATTGTGCAAAAAATTAAAAGCTTTAAACCTAAATATTTCTGGTAAATAAACTCTAGCTGACATTTCACAAATTATTGATTTACTGCAATTATATAATGAAATCATTTTAAAAACTAATCGCGAATGTTTTGAGTTCATGAGTGCATTCAACTCTGAATCGGCCTTTTGGCCGTCAGCTATTTCTTCAAAATTCAGTGCGCTTGGACTATACACAGTTTCTACACGTGACAAGGCGTCAGCAACTTCGTTATTGGCGCCACTAACATGTCGTATGTCGGTAGTGAATTCACTTATGAACAACAATTGTCTGCGTCCTATAAGGATCTATAAGGTGTTCTCTAATAAAAGATAACTAACTTTAAATAATGTTTATTTAAGTTACAAACACACACGTTATTATTGAGGGCAAACCTACGTAGCGTATTTGCTACCACGAGTAATACCTGATCTCGACGGTATCTCAGAAACGACTGATATGCTTGACCGGGCTCGTGACCGGCCCTCCAACTAGGTGACCTGGTTCATCATTGCATCAGCCGATGATTTCGGCCAATCAAAATCGTTATTACCATATATGGCGACGTAGACTCTGGTGACCTAGTTGGAGTACATTTGCCGAGATATTGTTATTTATTTAATGACTATGCAAATGCACTATGATGTCGCTACAAATCTAATTTGCATTTGTTTAATTTGATCTAGGTATGTTGGAAAGGTACATCCGTAGCTACTAAGCCTATACGACAGTATCGATTCTGCGAGTGCATGGTACACTATAAACAACGTGGCCGTATTTACTACTCCACGCAAATGATAAAATTTGCCCAGCACGGATCTCAGTTTTGAACACACTGCGATCACATGCATCTTCTATGACATGCTTCTATCAATAATAAGACCTAGGTACCTATATTGATCTACTAATTTAAGTTCTGCACAGTTACAATATTGCAAACCGTCGTGAAGACAACAATCTTCATGTCCTATAATACTCACTGGGTTATTTTTATGTTTATTGTAAGGCGAACATATATGCATACATTGCGTTTTATTCAGATTTATTATTAACCCTTGTCATGAGACCACTTTATAATATTATCGAAGTCCTGTTGTACTTTAGATTGCGCAATGTCAATATCCCGGTCTGCGTACATCAGGCATGTGTCGTCAGCATACATATATATGTTACAATTCTCCACCACATTACACATACCATTGACGTGCATAATGTAAACAGACTCGGTTGGTACGCCATACATTATTGCTGCCTCCTCACCAGTAACCTAAGTAAGTTGAGTAACCCTATTCATGTCGTCAGTGAATTGTTTTACAACTACTTCTAGGGATGGTGTTTTTCCCTGAAAATTTATCCTTCTGCTGAGCTATTCTCTGCCCTGCTATACTCAGTCCAGGATCATAAGACGTAAATGTAGTGTTTCGCCTAGCCAGACATAGGCTGAAGCATTTTGATGGTTTCGTTCTCATTCCCTTTGTCCATGAGCAGAAATCATCCACTATTTTCAGCAAGCCCTGGCATTGCTTGGGATTTCTTGTTAGCACCGCCAAGTCGTCTGCAAAAGCTAAGACGGATTCCGTATAGATGTTGTTTTGTTTGAATCTATATCCCCACTTCTTCTCACGAGATTTAAGTTTGTCGATTAGGATA
The DNA here is from genome assembly GCA_910589645.1 of Tinea semifulvella. Taxonomy (NCBI): domain Eukaryota; kingdom Metazoa; phylum Arthropoda; class Insecta; order Lepidoptera; family Tineidae; genus Tinea; species Tinea semifulvella. The sequence goes on along the minus strand of OU342592.1, from coordinate 9,522,304 downwards.
TTGATAATTATATTAAAAGCTACAGGTGATAGGCAGCAGCCTTGGAACAGGCCCACATTGCATTTTAGTGTGTCTGTGTAGCCGTCCTTGTTTGTTACGACAAATCTCAAGTTCTTGTAATAATTGGCAATTATATCTCTGATTAGTGTTGGAAAGTTATACCATTTTAGCGCAGTTTGCAGCAATTCATGTTGCACCGACCCAAATGCGTTTTCCAAGTCGATCCAACAGACGCTTAGTTGCCGCTCCTGTTTCCTGGCATCCTTCAAACACTCAGCGAGTAAGGTGTTGGGTTCTAAGCAGCCAGAAACTCCCGGCAAAAAACCTTTCTGGTGCTGGCGTGAGAAGTACTCGTTCTTGATCATAAATCGGGACATTCTTGCTTGTACTATGGAGAAGAAGATTTTGGACATTGTATTCGTCAAAGCGATCGGTCTTGCATCTTTGGGATCATTTACCTCAGTTTTCTTTGGTATGAGAACGAAGACTGCCTCGCCAAATGCCTTTGGAACTTGATTAGTAGACCAGATTTTTCGATATATATTATATAAATGCTTACGGGTGTGAGGACATTTTTTATATACAATGTACGGAATGCCATCTGGGCCTGGTGCCGATTTGGAACTTTTTCTTTTGATTTGTTCCTCCATTTCTTCCATGCTTGGTGGAAGGCATCGGAAGTCCTCTAAAGGTCTGACGGGTCGAGGCGAGGGTGGGTCCAGATATTGTTCCTCTTTTTGTATTTCTGTGTATGTCTCATTGTAATATTTATATATTTGATCTCTGGTCAGCGATAGTACACCACTTTTTTCGCTGAATATCTTTCTGGCATAGACGAAGGGGTTTTTGTCAAAGAGGACTTCGTGTCTGGCTCTATTGTATTGATTGGAGTTATCTTTAATTTGGAGCGATATTCCTTGGATCAATTTGAGAATTGATCTAAGTGCTCTAGCCACTTGATGGCACTGCTGTTTATCTCCAATGTTTTTGGCGCATCTAAGTCTCTTTCTTAGCTCCCTCTTCTTTCGCCTCAATTTCAGCTTAAAAGTGTTTTCCTTATTGGTGTGAGCATGAGTGTTCGTTGGTGGATAGTGCTCACTGAAGTAGTCATAGACAGTATTTTGAAAGGCACGAACTATCAAGATCCTGTTTTGTACCAGGACAATCCAGCATGACAGCCAGATTTCCGTCGTGAACCTTCCAGGTGGTTTCTTTTATGGTCGGGATGCTTAGACGTGTCCTGATGATCATGGACTCCTGGTTGAATTCACATGGAGGTGTACCATGGGATATGTGAGGGGAAACTCTATCCGCAGTACTAGTCGAAGGTCTTACCATCTGTGCTTCGATCCCTTCATGTGTTTTTAAGTGTTTCTTGAACCAGGCTTGTCTTCTGTATATTTTTCCGCACGTTGGGCATTTCAAGTCCATATTATCGCCAGGGTCGTTGTTATTATCTACCAGTGGACAGTTCATCCTCCCCCCCTCTTGGACTGTCCCAGGGGTATTATTCTTTTTAGACTTTTTAGCGATTGCGAAGATGCAAGCTACGATGTTCCGTAAATAAAATTAGGACACAAAATCTTAAAATTAAAAGATTGCAAACTCAAAATAGAAGATTAAAAACAAAATTGAGAAGTGTTGAAGACATCTTACAAACCCCTTTAAGAGAAGTTCAAAATTTCAAGCGAAAATATTATGTATTTGAAAGATACTAATGTGGAGGTATATTTATTTATATATATATATATAGCTACAATCGAAAGAAAATGTATTTTCTTTTTATTATTCGAATTACGAAACGATGATTTTTTTTTAAATCTATGTATGCATGATTATTTATTTATTTATTTATTTATTAAGAAAATCCAAAACAGCAATACATTTTACAAAGCAATACAATTAAAATTTTACATGCCAAACCAAAGGATTTCACCGTTTAAAATACATTTATAATCTGATCTACAAGTAAATTACATTTTGAATCGAATTTAACATTAAATTAAATACAAACATAAATAACAAATTATTAAACATAAACTGAAATAAAAATTACGTCCAAAAAATATATAATAATAATAATGAAACAAAATTAATAAATAATCAAAATGTCACAATATATATACTTATATATATAAAATATAAATACATTTTCCTTTGATTGTAGCCACAGAGATTCATAGTAACTTTATGCCTTATAACCTGTACTTTAATTTTCAAACCAAATAACATACTTATATATTTTTCCATATCACATGGCCGGGTTATTATTTTTTCTAGTCGAGTAGATTTTATGTCCCATGAATGGTGTTTTATTTTGAAATTAACTTAATGTTTTCGCCCGTCACTTCTCCTTTATCTCTTAAAGTTTCAGACTTTTCCATACTGATCAGTCTTGATGTTTGCATATCATAACTATAATATTTTTCGTTTATTAATAAAATTTATCACCACATTTTTTTTTCAGGGAAAAGAGTTAATTGCACGACAAGTGATAAATCAAAAGTCGGAGGTTATTTCCAGACAAAAATATTCTCCTGCACTTCGTAGCTTCGTCTTAACCCTGCATTATTATTCTCCGAAAGCTTATGAATATATTTGACGGGCATTTAATACGAGGCTACCTCACTCACGAACGCCAAAAAATGGTATTCTAAAGTAAATGGTGAACCTGGATTCACTAAAGAGGCATTCGAAGCTTTAAAAGCCAAAGCAGCATCTCTAAATTATACACTAGTAGCAACATTGGTCATTGATGAAATGAGCATTAGAAGGCGAATAGAGTGGGATGGGCAGAAGCTACACGGATACGTCAACATGGGGACCGGTTTAGAGGGTGACCATTTGGCTGAAGCTAAGGAAGCGTTGGTTTTTTTAATCACATCTATGAATGCCAACTTTAAAGTTCCTGTAGCATTTTTTCTTGTAGATGGATACTGGAATGCAACGCCCAGAACTTGTCAAATATTGTATAGAGATGGCTCACGATGCAGGCATTACAATTGTGGCAAATTAACGTTTGATGGTTGTGCAACAAATTTATCAATGGCAGGACATTTAGGTTGCTGTTTCCAAACAGGAAACGTGAAATTTCAGCATCCAATTACCAATGAAACAATCGTCACCATATTGGATCCCGCCCATATGATAAAATTATTAAGAAACGCCTTTGAATATTATAAAATCATTTTAGATAAAGATAATAAAAAAATTGAGTGAGTACCTACTTGGTGCAATTAAATAAAAACCACCTTGAAGAAACTTTCCACTTATCTAATAAATTAGGAAACCGTCATATTAATTTTAAAAACCAAAGAATGAAAGTAAAGTTGGCTACACAATTATTTAGTTATTTTAATGATTTAATGTAATAAATAAAGACACTTCTAAACATAAATAAAGATATTCATAATACGTACCTTAATGTATTCTTTTAAAAATTAGAATGGTGGATGGTGAGCGTATTATCGCGCAATAAAAAAAAAAAAAGGAGGCCTCCTTTTCTTAAACCAGCCTATTGTCGGTCGCAAGCCCGAGACACCATTCTTCTTATCTCCTACCCACACACGATGGACCCGGCACCCGCACGGTGAATCCATGGAATGCTTAGAAATTTGTCTTCTTCTCTTCCTCATTTATTGCGGCACACACTCCAGGAACAATAGCACTTATGGATTGTTTCGATACTCTAAACGTATACTGCAGACTTGTGTAAGAGTCCCTGAAACCTAAAAATCGAAGTGTTATTGCTAGCCTATCTTGGATTGAAATTGGAGCTCTTAAATTTGAATGGTTTCGACTAATTCTTGGTCCGACTGTCTCGAGTAAATTTTCTAAGTCTGTTGGCGTCATCCTTGTAAAGTTTTTATATTGTCCACTTATGTGCTGAAAACTCATACCAGAAAGCAGTTCTCGACCTGCTCTCCGTTTATACAATTTTGTCCGCCACCAACGTCGGGGTCTTCGGCGTGTTTTCATGAGTTGATGTATTATTAATAATGAAGTACTGATAATCGTTATAGCAAGAACGTGATCTTCGGAATCTCTACCGGTTTGGTAGAGTGACGCGCACTAGAAAAGAACGTGTGTCGACGGATCGTGTTCGCGGCAAATGGCGGAAACAGACGTACGCGGGAGGTTGGGAGTGAATGCGCGGTAAGAGCGCGCCAAACGTCCACGCTTACAGCGAACATGCAATGAAAGGCAGAATGTTACATTTCATGTTACGTTTCACCAGTCAGTACGCACCTCAAGGCAACACTTTCTTGAAGTGGATGTACAAAGGATTTTGGCTTTTCCAAAAAAAGTACAGCAAAAATATTATTACAGAGTTAAGAGAAAAAGGAAACTATATATCAAATGTGGTTAGATGTGAGCGTCCGATGAGAAAGGAAAAGAGAATAGACCAATCAGACTACCTACCATGTACAAACTGCTTAGGATTTTATGCAAAAAACAATTGCGGAACATTAAAAAAATGTAATCCAGAAGTCTCAAGCAAAGGCACAAAATTTTATCTGCCGTAATTCAAATCATACTCCTTCTAAAACACTTCAAAAGGTGTTCTTACGCATGCGGGCAGATAAGATTGCATTTGTAGCAAAGCAAGATTCTATCATTTGTGCCTTTGGCGAAAATTACTTAAAAATACATACAGAAGATCATTTTATACCGTCACATCTAGGAAAATGAGGGAGTTGGCTAAACTATTAATAGAAGTACGAAAAATGAAACCAGAAATAAAATCATTTTTTGATCTACTCAAGCCTCTTAACTATGATATATTGGTAGCCGCTACAAAAAGTGTGGCGAAATATGATGTTAAAAGCTGCTCACTTCTGCATAATATCCAGAAAATAATAAATTTTGTAATAAAAATACAAGTTTTTTGCGCCGTTTGGGGTCGAGACGATGGGGACCGTCAGCGAGGCGCTTGGCCAAGGAGTTGTCAAAGCGAATTTAAATACAAGTTTTCTATGCAACTGACAGTTATATTAGGTACCATCTATCATGCGCCATCTATCGTAATAAAAAGTTAGTGACACCCCATTGATCAATTATTATGGATGCTTAAATAAAAAATAAAAAAATGCCGCTAATGCTAGTTCAGTGGGAACCCGTAGTAGCGCTGCTAAAACTGGCACACTTCTTGTATGGAGTTACGCTTCTTCTATTATGTTCCTTGGTTTCCACTGCCACTGTTTCCGTAAAATATTTAATTAGCTATTTTGGTTTGTGATTACATCTTATCCTTCGACTATGCAGGTTAATCAGATATTTGTAAATAGCATCACAAAATTATCTGGATCTCTGGTCCCTGATTTTAATAACATTGAATCCGGCAGGTGAGTTCCGTTATCCTAACCTCACTTTACCCAAATTGAGTCAATGGTTCAAATGAACTGGCTGGGCTACACCAGTAACGATTACAGTGTGATGTCTGCTATTTTTCTAAATAATGCTTTGTTTTATACATTATTTTTCATACCATTTCCATGTATAAAGTTGTTGGTTTTGTTTTTGCATTCGACTAGCACAATTGGTCTGTGCGTAAATATTTGATAGATTGCTTTTTCGTAAAAAATTGTGTAAATAAACAGTTGCCAATACAATTTTTGTAGCTTTTTGCGGTTCCAAAAGCATTAGTTTTCGTAGTACTCGAAACACCGAACTCGGTATTCCAAATGCATTCTCAACTACCCTCCTTGCTCTTGATAGACGATAATTGAATATTCTTCAATAGATCCTCTTTCTGGATTACCCGAAAAGGGTTTCATGGTATATTCACTGAGGGCAAATGCTTAATCACACAGAATTATATACGGTACCTTCACATTGTAATGAGTTTATAATATTTCAGGATTCGGTAAATTTAGGCTTTTGTTTTCAAGGTTCCTGTACAAGGAAGCGTTTTTAAAATCACCTCCATCTAATATGCGCCCTTGACATCCAACATTTACGTACATAAAATTGTAGTCAGCGTCAACTAATGCTAACAATACAATGCTAGAATATTGTATAAAATTGTAAAATTCCGTTCCACTATTTAATGGTGCTTAAAGGCAAACATGTTTGCCGTTCATTGCGCCTATTGCATGAGGAAAGTTCCACTTTTCTTTAAATTCTTTTGCAACGGCCATCCATCGATTTTCAGTCTCGGGTAGCTGTAACAAATTATTTCATCTAAGTTAACGTTTTTCTTATTTTATTTTTCAGATAACTACCAGAAACAACACACAGAATGTGAAGGAATCTATGTCAAATGATGAACAATTAGCCAGTGATTCTGCCTCAACCACACAACAAGTACCTAGTGATTTGACTTCATCCACACAACAAGCACCCAGTAATGCTTCATCATCCACACAACAAGCACCCAGTAATTCTTCATCGTCCATACAACAAACACCCAGGAATTCTGCCTCATCCACACAACAACAGCACAACACATCATTCAAAAATAAAAGCAACTTTATTTTGGTTAATTCTGACGTACGTACGTAGTAAATAAATGTGAATCTGCTTCTTTATAAGCATGATTTCTGACCACCCTGAAAGGTTGTGATGACACTTTTTAGTTTGATTACCATAAAAAAACTTACTTCAAAATATGGCCATGTCCTTTTGTCATTTCCAGAAACATTATTATGATCCAATATTTTTTTATATGTGCTCTTTAGGCTGTTGAGTTTCGATTGGCATTGCCCCCATGTAACATTATACTTATGCTCCTTCATCTTTATAGCAATAACTTGCCATATACTATGCCGTCTTTTGGCTCCTAGTTTAAATTTAACTTCATACTGCTCATATAGGTGCTCAGCCTATAAAACTGTTTCTAATGTCCAAAGGTACATTGATACTGTGTTATCTGGGGAAAAACATCATACACACATTATACATTACCTCATTATGCACTAGGCGAATTTATTAAAAAGAAACTATATAGGAAAAGGAAGTTATATCTTAAGTTTAGTAATTAGTAGATTTTTACCATTGTTATTTTCCGACCTAGCTTCGGCCATTCCCGGTGTTGGAACATATTCACTACAACTGTTATGAGGTAAACTCTCCTGCTCAATATTATTGCTGCTATCGTCCTGCTTATTTTGATTTTGATTTACTAATTGTGCTAGAAAATGAGAATCTGAAAGTATACAAAGATCTATTGTGATTGCCATTTACGGGCTCTTTTTCCGCAATAAAATTATTGAGAATATTTCAACGTACGCATAGCAATGACTAATTTACAGTTTATTAACATTCTTATTCCTATGAAATATATTTTTGAAATGTAAACAAGATAAATTGCGGATTTTACATTTAAAGTATGAATACAAAAAACTCACCTCTGCCGGCTTTTTCAGCTTCCTCTGGTGTAACGTTAAATATTATTTATTTATTTTGGTCTTCTAAAAGAACTTGCAATGTTACAGACATTTTTATATAATGTGTATTTATTTTCTGCTTAAAATTGAAAATGACGCGCGACACAATTGACAAATAACTGACAGCGCTTAGAGTGATGCACCTCGATATCGTGAGCGGTCTAAGCGCGAGGAATGATGTCATTTGTGACGTCACAGACCTTTGGCAAAACAGTTTAAGCGCGTATCGGAACACCTTTAAGCGTGCTTAGGTTACTATTTTCGCATATCGGAACGATGGGATAGTCTATGCCCTTTCCCGGGACTCAAACTGTCTCTACCAAATTTCATTTAAATTCGTTCAGCGGTTTAAGCGTTAAGAGGTAACAGACAGAGTTACTTTCGCATTTATAATATTATGGTAGGGATAGTGATTTGTTTGTAATAGTGGTCTGTTACACCACACCTTAAAATCATGCTAAGATTGATTGTTTACAAAAATAAAGTAGATTTATTTTAATTTGTTTCAAAAAAGGTAATTAAAACGATTTTATGTAATAAATAATAGTAGCATGTGTGTTGGGTACCATGGTATGACAAAAACCTGAACGAAAAAGTTCTATTGGTCCAGTATTTACTTACGTACCTGGGTCAGTGGCTATCCTTAATGGTAAAAGTTTGTAGCTGACTGCAGGCGGCAGCAGCAGGTGACGTGTAAATGCAGGAATGCCAACCCAGCAGCAGCAGCAGTAATCCAGTTCTGAAGTTTTCGGGAGAATGTGACTTGTTTGAGAACAGCGATCGCATTTTACTTATGTATTTTTGTTAGAAGAGAATGACAGTTTTTATTAGACAAGTATAGAGAAAAAGATACACCTATTAATTGGTGTGCGTGCGTGATATCGGGCCACCTGGTTTATCAGCTTATCTTCCTCGCAATTGGAAAAACTGATGATGATGACATAGAAACCAGTAATGCCTGCTGCTGAGTGACTACTAACTTGTACTTTAAGAATGTCTTTGCCTGATATACTTACTTTACCAATATACCTTAGCCCCTAAGATACAGTGATTGTATTACATAGTTTTCAATTTCAGGCAACACAATTTGAAAAGAAAATATGGATAACGAACTATATATACCAAAAGATCAATCAAATGGACAAAGCTATAATGTTTATATGACCAAAGAAGAGACACAACGCTGCACAGTAGGAGTGCATGATATAAATATTTCGCAATATTCGCTTCTATCCGATATTATCCAATCATCTAATATCGGTATAAAAATCGATATATTTTATCCGATATATCAAATATCGTGAGAAATTAAAACCACATTCAATTATTTTGATATACTGATTCTTTTTTTATAGTTAGCAACTTGAGTAAAAATAAAACGCGAATTATTGAAAAACAAGCCTTCACAATAATCTTGGGCGATAACTAAACGCAAAGACACCAAACCACAGACCGTAGTGGTATCACAGAACACAATACTCAAGGTAATATCTATATAGTAGTCTTGGCCAGAGTCTGTATTCTGTGGTCGCTGACGCTATAAAATATAACCAAAAATAACCTCTAAATAAAAGTTGACTATTTTTATGACTAGTATACGAAACGTAATTACAGTTAGTGTGTATAACGATATACAACAACGGCTACTATTCAAATAAATAGAAAAAGCAAGCTGTGACAATTATTATCTGTTTTGTTTGATACAGTTTACGGTTCATACAGTAGGTAAGTATAAAGTGATTAAAAAGTCTTATCAAATATTACTATTTAATATAAAATAATAAATATTGGAATGCCTTAGTATTTCTTAATCCAATTATGTAGTTTGAAATAATTTGTTATCAATTGACTACCTATTTTGTTTTTGTTGAGTATTAGGGATGGGATCGATTAAATTATTTCAATTGATTGTTTTTTTTATTTAATTAATTTTTAGGACTGCTTATCTTTGCTTTCTCACGCTGTTCTCTTTTTCTTTTCAGAAATTAGCATTTCTTTCGACATGGCACCTAATAAAAAAAGTATTATTTGGCAATATTACGAAAAAAATGACGGCCAGATGCAAGCTATGACAAAAAAATATTAAAACCGCTGGCAATACCTCCAATGCAATGGCACATATTAAAAATATCTATATAAAGCTGTTAAAATAAAACTACTGCTGTTACAAAAGAATTAGATTCAAACTCGTCAAACCCTATCCCTAGTATTTCAAAACCAAATAATGTCACGATATCGGAACCTACTGGAAACGAACTTCAACTGTCGCCTTCAACTTCAACATCGTCGCCAATGAACACTAGCGAGATAAGTACCAACTATTCTCAATCTGATCAAAAGATTGATTATGATAGATTGCCTTTTAAACGCCAGAGGTCAATTGAAAGTAGTTTTGGAGAAATACACGCGTATACCTCTACTGGTGACAAAACTAAAAGAATTAACAACGCAATATTGTTTATGATCTGCAGGCTTATTCGCTAATTTTGACAGATGAAAGTGGACAACAATAAAGTGATGATCACCGAGCTCAGTGATCAACCGAACATTCTGTTGTTTTGGTATTCAGTATCGCTTTCATGTCACGTGATCCTTCGGTGACGAACACAGATTATCGACATGAAATTGTTACAACTCTTTTACCCGACTTATTTGATATCCTTGCTTGGTTACACGAAATAATTGAACGACACCTAGTATATTCTTAATTTTTGCGGCGAATACGATCGCCACTTGAGTTGTCAAAAATGCGGAGTGGAAGTATTTATATGTAGATACTTCGAAATACATAAAAACATCCACTTGAACCTCTTAGATATGAAATAAACACTGGGAATTTTAGAAATAATGTTTTGTGTGAAGTGTTTTTCTTTAAAATTATTATCAATGATAGTTCCGAGTATAGTCTTGCTCGTTGCTCGTCCCGTCTTGTATACCAAATACATACAATTAGCAAGGTGAGTAAAACTTTTGTTAAATTGAAGTTTTACTACATATTATCATTTACAGGTATTTTACGATTTTATTCAATTTTAGAATGCCAGCTAGCAGGCGCATCTCTCAAAGGCAGCTTGAGGTGTTGTTGGATTTCGCAGAGGCCAACAAAGACATCGCCTTAGGTCGATGTACTCGTGGGCCTCAGGCAAGCCAATTAACCCAGCGAGCCTGGGTGACTGTAGCCAACAAACTAAATTCTGTAGCAGATGGAGTCACTAAAACTGCCGAAAAGTGGCGTAGGGTAAGTTAATTAGCTGTTAAAATTTGTTAAGAACCTTTGTTTTCCTAAAGCCACCTTTATTTTTATCAACACGAAAATTTTACAGTACTGGGTAGAGTGGAATGCGAAGACCAAGGCAAAGGGTGCAGATAATCGGCGCAATGCCACAAAATACTTACATGGAAAGGGCACATTGATAATTTAGCAAAGAAACTATCGTCAGCTTGTTATGCAATAAAAAAAGTAAAGCAGTACTGTGACTCTGACGCTGGTAAATCTGTATATTTTGCATATTTTCATAGCCTAGCCATTCGTGGGGATAGGTCACTGCAATTGTTGTGGAGATAAGTTTAGGTCGGAACTCCTTCTGAGTACTTATTCTGATTGCCCTTTTGGGGCAGTCCATCTTAATGCTCTTGGAATTATAGAATCAAATGATAAAGAGAGAATTTATTGAAATTTAAAGATTTTCTGTTAAATCTATTCTTCTCCCGGTCCATCAGGTGAGCTCTAAAAAAGTAATTCCTATAACCCCAGGTATATTATATTATACTCACGACAATCCCCACGGTCCACTCGTGGGCCGTGCAGTACGAAACAACTAGTTATATTATATATATGTTATTCATATTATAATTATAATAAATTCAGTTTTATAGTTTGTATTGTTCACATTTCGAATAAATAACATAACTGTGTACCTGGTATGTGTTTATCAATAATTTAAATCACTTTGTGCTATTCATAACATTGAAAACACGTCGAAAGTTATGGTCTAGCACAAATTTCTGTCACATCCCCGCTTCACTGATCACCATCACCATCACATCATCACTTGCTGCTTCTATATTATCACAGCATCATGGCATCCACAAGCACGCAGCCTTCTTCTGGGTCCACAGATCCTATGGCACTGCTGAACAGTCTGGCGGAAACGTTCGCCAAGAGTATGGAGTCCTTCGAGGAGCGTGTGTCTTCGGCGCCGGCCACTCTCTCTATGAATCAGCTGTCAAAGGACTTTCAGCAGTTTAAATGCTTCATAAGGGACACCTTGGAGATTGTTCGTGCCCAGATTGGCAACCTTGCTTCTGCCGTGGACGACCTGGAGAACCGGAGCAGGCAAAAGTTCTTATTGTTCCGCGGTGTTAAGGAGACCTCAGGCGAGAATACCGGCACCGTCATCAGCGACCTCAGCACAAGCAAGCTCGGCCATGCGATGTCCATTCAGGACATACAGTTCAGCTACAGAATCGGCGCTGAAGACCAGACCAGTACGGATAGGCCTCGTCCCATTTTAGTTAAGTTTCGCGACCGGGATCTGCGAGGTAAAATATGGCATGCCAAGAAAGGTCTTAAGGGGACTGGGATATCTTTGACGGAATTTTTGACCCCAACTCGTCGTGGGATCTTTAACGAGGGCCGGCAACTTTATGGCATCTACAATTGTTGGTCCCGGGATGGGCAGATATTCCTGAAGCTGCCAGACGGATCCAGACAACGGCTGCAGTCGGTGGCGCACCTGAAGGAGCTCGCCAGCAAACATCCTCCAAAAGTTCCTGCTGAAAATCAAAATAAAAAGTCACGTCCCGCTCGTTCTGCAAGGCCAAAACATTAAACACACTTGTTTTTTGTTTTTAATATCTGCTTACCATTTTTATTTAAATTTTGTTATAGTTTGATTTCGAAATTCTATTATTATTATTTTTTCTTAACTACTGTATATCTGCACAGCCGCTTTCTAGCATTAAACCTTTTTTGTAATAGGTACTTTTTTTTTAAATCAATATTATAGCAATATCAATTAACAGCATCGGGAGGGTAATGCAGATAACTCAAATATATTGCTGGCGCCACACACCGACCTATTTGTTTGGCGAATGCTCGCCTTTATTTTTACGTTGCTGCACATGTTAAATTATTATGCTAAGAAATGTAATTTGAACCTAGTTGTTGTATGTTTAATATTTTACTCGCATATATTTAACATTTTTATATAAATTATGCACTATCAGTGCACTAACTATTTAATGATGAGGTTTGTTGAATGTTGAGGTGAGTGTAGTGTGGCGCCATCATTTTGCGTTCCATTTCAAGCAAAATAATATCCCCTAAATGGTTTTTTAACGCATAGAAAGTTTATTGCCGTTTGTTTTAATTCTTTTGTTTTGGTATGTTAATCTTTTAAATACTTTTTTATTTAACAAGTTGTTGCAATATTATTGCAATATAAATGATGTTGTGTGAATTTCAGCTAACTAGCAGTAGATGTGACAGGCAGTTATGTTTTGTTGACTTCTATACCTACTATTTTTAGTTTAATATATCTTATACTTTAGCTAATATTTAATATTATTATTATATTTAATTATTTATTTACGTACATAAGTACATATTATATTACATTACAGTACATACATATAATGTTTAATTATACTGACTCAGACTCGGACGTTTATTTTTCTTGTAACTCGTCCTCGTCTGATGAGTTCCAGGACAGTCAGAGTGACGCTCACCTCAGTGACTTACTCCATGATACATTTTCTCAATTTCCGAGGAATCTGAATATCTGCCACATCAACGCACAAAGTATCCCAAGCCATTATTCCGACCTTCTTGCTACGATCACCAGTGACCATATTCATGCTGTTCTAGTATCGGAAACCTTCCTCAAACCTTCACTTCCTTCAACTTACTATCCTCTTCCCGGTTTTGTACTTCTTCGCAACGATCGTACCGGCAAGGGCTGTGGAGGGGTCGCCATTTATCTACGCTCAAACCTAAACTACAAAATTATTTCCCAATCTCCTTCTCCTTATTCTTCATCTTCAGAGCATATTTTTATAGAACTAAATCTCAACACTGTAAAATTCCTCCTCGGCGTTGTCTACGCCCCGCCCACTATAGATTATTTCAGCACCTTAGAAGGCTTGCTTGAAACTTTTCTTCCCTTCTATGAGCATAATGTGCTCATGGGAGATTTTAACACCTGCCTACTAAAAGACGACACACGTGCTAAAAAACTAAAATTTCTTACTTCCTCCGTCAATGCCTCTTTTCTTCCTCTTAACACCACTTTCCACGTTAATGATTGTAGCAGTCTCCTTGATTTAATCCTCACCACCCAACCAGAAAGAATATCTTCTCACGGTCAGCACACAGCTGCCGGCTTCTCTCACCATGACCTTATCTTCGCCTCCTACAAAATTAAAACTCCAAAATTTAAACCCAAAGTTTTCCTCCAACGTAACTTTGCCAGAATGGACATAGCCCGTCTTTTGTCTGATGCAGCGGAGTTAGACTGGCATAGTGTGACTGTACAAGATACGATTGACGGAAAGGTCTCAATATTCAATGATATGTTGATCAAGCTGTATGATGATCACGCGCCTATTCGTCCGGTCCGCATGAAGAGACCTCCTGCCCCATGGCTTAATGATGCAATTCGGAAGGCCATGAGGTGGAGGGACTCACTTAAAAGAAAGTTTAAAAAGAAACGCGATGAGAGCACATGGTGTGATTTTAAGCATGCCAGGAATCGCGTAAACCAGATGTGTAGGAACGCAAAACGCCAATATATCCAAAAATCCTTTGAATCCTGTTCATCACAAAATGTATGGAAATTTCTGCGTACTTTAGGATTTGGTAAACCAAAGTCCGAACCCATTCTCTCTGTAGATACTAACGGCCTTAACCAGCATTACTCTTCGCCACCTATTACCATAGATCCTGCGTTAAAGGCCGTTACTATTTCTCAGATAAATTCCATACCTATCTCCAATAATACTCCTTTTACTTTTTCACCAGTGGGCAACTGTGAAATTAATAAGATCTTTCAGTCAATCACCAGTAAAGCGGTCGGTTACGACAATACTGGCCGGGCTCTTCTTGCTCCAATCTTTAAAATTATACTTCCATATATCACTCAATTAATAAATTTTTCACTTTCCTCTGGCCACTTTCCTAATATTTGGAAAAACGCACATATAGTGCCTATCCCTAAAAAGTCTGTCCCCAATAACTTTAGTGATCTTCGGCCTATATCAATTCTTCCTTTCATGTCTAAAATCTTGGAGCGAGTGGTCCAGCGGCAGTTGGCCGATTTTCTCAATTCTTTTCAGCTCATAAACCCATCTCAGTCTGGTTTTCGGCCAGCCCATAGCACCTCCACCGCTCTCATTAAAATTACGGATGATATCCGGTTTGCTATGGATGGCCACAAGCTTTCACTGGTTACTCTTCTAGATTTTAGTAACGCTTTTAACTGTGTCGATCATGACATTCTCCTGGCCACAATGCGTGCTCTTAATATTTCACAGTCTGCCACACAATGGTTCAACTCTTATCTTCGCGGGCGCCAGCAGCGTGTTCGAGTGGACGACATTTACTATGACTGGTGTCAGGTAACTGCTGGTGTCCCGCAGGGTGGCGTATTATCTCCATTACTCTTCTCGATATTTATAAACAGCATTTCTCAAGTAATACAGTTCAGTTCCTACCATCTATACGCTGACGACCTACAGCTCTCTTTGCATTTCAATATAACTGAAATCGACGATGCTCTCGACAAAATGAATAGGGACCTTGAGGCAATCCGTCTACAGTCTACAAGGCTTGGGTTACTGGTAAACCCGAGCAAAACCCAAGTGATTATCGTTGGCTCTAGGCATGCGCTAAGCAGAGTGGACTTGGATTCCTTATCACCATTAACTTTTAACAGTGTACCACTTCCATTCTGCGAAAGTGTAAAAAATCTCGGTCTTCACATATCTTGTGATCTATCCTGGAGCCAACATGTGTCTGAGATCAGTCGGAAAATGTTTGCCAGTATGCATTCGCTTAAGCGAGCGCAGTATTTTATCCCGTTTAAGGCAAAGCTAATGTTGGTCAGTTCCCTCCTTCTTCCCATTATTGACTATGCAGATGTTTGCTACTCTGACATCACTGAAGAGCTACTGAATAAACTCGATCGTCTGCTCAACTTATGCATCCGGTACGTATTCGGATTGCGTAAGTATGACCATGTTTCCCAATACCGTATTCAATTAAAGTGGCTTAATATCCGTTTTCGAAGATCTGCACATGTCCTTACTTCTCTTTACAACGTTCTTTACAATCCCCAAGCTCCTCTATACCTTAAGACTCGTTTCCAATTTCTTGGAGACAGTCACACCCTTCCTCTTCGGTCTGCTTCTAACAATCAGCTCAAAATTCCCCCTCACACTTCTAGCAGATATTCAGATTCTTTTACTGTTTTCGCTGCTCGAGAGTGGAACAAGCTTCCACTAGTCATTAGACGGGCGCCTTCAATAAATGTGTTTAAAAATCTACTTGTTGCTCACTTTTTAAATAAACAAAATACACACATCAAAAAAGTCTAGGGATCAAGCATGTTTATGCGGATTTCTTGTGATTGAGATGTGGCTTTGTAATAAATTTATGATTTTATAAATTTATATGGATCCTTTTTGGTGCATTTCATAATTTAAAACAGGAACTGTCAATCAAATTCGAGTAAAAGATGAAAATCAGCTGTCAATATTTTCCCTATAAAAACATAAGACGCATTGAAGACATTCTTAGTGCTACTGTTTCCCTACTACTGATTAAAACCAACGTTATTATGGAGCGGCGACGTCATTTAAGCAGGGAAGAAATGATCAGAGCCGTGGGAATGATAGAAGCTGGTTCCCGGCAACGTACTGTGGCTTTAGCTCTGAATACAAGTCAGAGTGTTATCAGTCGACTTTGGACACGTTACCGAACCACTGGTACCGTGGCTGAGCGCCATGGAGGACGGTATCGCTGCACCACACGGAGACAAGACCGATACATTCAAATCACAGCTCGAAGAACTCCAACAATAACCGCCATGATGTTAGCCGTGAGCCTTCATCGCTCTTCAGGGAACTTAATTAGCGACCAAACAGTCAGAAACCGCTTGCATGAAGTGAACCTTCATTCCCGAAGACCGCTACGGGTACCACCTATAGCAATGCACAATCGTAGGACTCGATATCAATGGGCTCTTGAACACAGAAATTGGACAGAAGAACAATGGCGTTTCGTGTGCTTTTCTGATGAGTCTCGTTTTGGTATGAGGCCGGATACAAGACGTATACGACACTGGAGAACCCCTGGACGCCAACAGCGATTAAAATCCTGCCAGGAAGTCCATCCTTATAGTGGTGGAACCATCATGGTATGGGCGGGTATTTCGATCGGCGGAAGAACTGAGTTATTTGGATCAGAGGCAACCTCAACGCTCAAATTTATGCTGAGACGGTTGTATCAGACGTCATCGTTCCTCTACAAGTGCATATCGGTCCCTTATTTCAGTTAATGCATGATAATGCACGACCGCACACCGCAAGAGTTGTAAGACAGACTCTCGCCGCAGCTAACATCAATGTCCTGCCCTGGCCTGCTCAGTCGCCAGACTTGAACCCGATTGAGCATGCATGGGATATTCTTCAGAGAAGAGCTCTGCCGAATATGGAGGGTATCCAGTCGCAAGAAGACCTTTTTTTGTTGTTGCAACGAACATGGGCGGCCATTCCACAGCGTGATTTGGATGAACTCATTTTGAGTATGCCAAACCGATGTTCTTGTGTTGTTAGTGTTCGCGGTAGAAACACGGATTATTAATTGTTTAAGTTACCCAATAAAATTAAAAAAAAAAACTGTTATTTCAGTCTTTTTTTCGAACTTTAATGTTAGTGGTTCAAATGTCAAAAATCCCTTTATTAGGAAAATGGCAATTTTTTTTACTAATGCAAAGGTGACTTGGTTTATCGTTACTGTAGACAAACGAAAACATTTTATTTGATCAATCCTTAAAGAAAATTTTAATGAATATCAATCAGGAGAAAAGTTATTGCAAAAATATATGTTGATCCCTAGACACTTTTGATGTGTGTAATTTGTCATGCTAACTACAAGTACCTATGCATTATAATATTTATTTATTTCCTTAATTTTTATCGTGAATGATTGTACCTATGTAATATGATACGAGTATCTATCTATTAGTGTGTTTATATATTCATACATAATATATATTTATGTTTATTATATATATTATTTTAATTATATATCATGTAAGTATTTGTGTAGTAGTATTTAATTATTCTTAAGTAATTATATTTATCTTAATGCACCCGCAATCCTCTGCCACACTCCCAAAGGTTAGCTGTTATAAAATGCCTGAAGGCATTAAGTTCGCCCTTGTACACTACTTTTTAAGTTATTTTGTGCAATAAAGAGTTTATAAATAAATATAAATATATGTCAGCAACTCGTAAGGAGTTCTCCATCAGATTCCCAAAGAATCCCACAGACATACATCATGACAACTCGCCACAAAATCAAGACAGAAATAAATGGACATTTATGCCAGTCTCTATTGTTGAAAAACTTGCTCTGAGAACTATATCTGGTCTGAGGACATCAATCACCAAACAGAACCTGCCAGGATTACACCAATCCAATGTGCAGTGAAGATGGAAGATATAAATCAGGGGATCAACAATCCACCAATTTACCCTGACCCGGAATGTCATTGGGGAACATCTACAGTGACAAGTACAACCCATACTGACATCTTCCCCCATTCAGTAAAGTTTAATCCGTTTTCACAACTATGTTGATTCTATCTTTTTAAATGGAGTCTGCTTCAGCTCCCCTTGTTTGACAATCCATCCCAATTCGATCTGGATCTCATCATCTCCCATGGACAAAACTTGCACTGACTCCATCGACATACCTTTGTCTTTCTACCGTGACTCACTCAACAACAGCTCCCCAAATGCATTAACCATTGAATCGAAAATCACAGGGCTCCATCGGATTAAAGATTTCTGTAGACTCGATTCCTTTTGCGGATTCAGAGGAATAATGTCCCCCAATCATCACATCCTATCTTTTAATGGATCGGCTATGGCCAGTCTTATTGGTTATCACGAGATGAGATTCTGTCAAATCTCAGACGGTTACTCAGTCACAAACAACCACAGATATAGATCTAACTAGATTACGCGAGTCCCTGCATTTGTATGAAAACCAAGCGTGCCACTTTTGTTGTACCTACTGTGACGTCACAAGAGCATTTTAGTGATGGGAATCTCCAGTCCGCGCGAAACCGATATAAAATAGTTCCGACGTTGACAACATATACTGTTTATTGTGTAATATTAGAGATTTTTAAATTTTAGAGAAGGGTTCCGGTGCATCGAGCCGTCGACCACAATGTCAATCTACTAACTCCATCATTAGTTGACGTTTTCAGTACATCAATAGTCGGTATTGCTTTTGTAGTCAGTCGTCGAAACTTTTTTGTTTCCTTAAAACTGCCCTCAATAAAATGAATAGAACAAATTCGACTATGTTTTGTTGGAAACCAATTTTCATGCCCCGTCGCTTCAATCCATTTCATTTTAACGTTAGGGTCACTTGGAAACCTGTAATTATAATTAATAATATTCTGAATTAAATCACTAACAGAAACTAATTGCAATAAATAAATATATTATGTGTCACAAAATATCCCAAGGCGAACATTATCATTCCTCTGTTTCCAAAATCGATTTTCGAATCGAGCGAGTGTACAACACTATTTGCTTCATTTGACAGAAAAATGATAATAGTGACCCTACCAAGAAGCTTCGCGACGAATGAAAGTATCGATAGTTCCATTTTTATTGCGTGTTTTAGTAAACAGGCTCTACAACTTTGCAACTTTAAAAGCGGCAATGTATTATGAACATGCGGTGCACACTCAGTTACGTAGTTTTCTTAGTAAAACCCACAACAAACATAACGCGCATAAAATAATTGATTCTAGAATAAATGAGACACAATTTAATTACAAAATTACTTACCGATGAAAGGAAACGTTTCCATTATTCCGTCCAACTTTTCTTGTAGAGTTTTTACAGCTCAATACCGCACAGTGAGGCATTTTTTAGATTTAGATTGACGTCCGTTACCGACAACGCGGACCGCAGACTAAATGAAACCGCATCGAAAGAGGTGCATTGCACTTCCTTTTGGCACGCGAAGTACATACACTCGAGTCATCTAGTTAGATCTATATCTGTGCAAACAACAGAGACCTAGAGATTAGTTTTGAGTTAGAAATGATTCATCAATATAAATGGGATCGCTGTATATCCGCTGTTACAAAATTTGGCAATGGAAATCCTCTATCGAGACGTGATCTAAGTTCTCTAAATCCAGTGTCTCCTGGGGAGCATCTAGTGCCATCTCTTAAATAAGGAACCTATCATTTGTCAAAGTGGGTTTTCATGGAGGCTATAGAGTATTATGTAAATTGCCCTACTATGTATAACTGCTCAGTACGGATTGCACTCCCTAATGGACAGGAGACAAAGGTGACCCTGTCCCCTTGTATCCCGGTCTCAAAAAATGAAACATTTCTGGGTTGTGAGTGTTACTCTGGGACATACTTGTACCAGACCAAATTAATAAATCAGGCTACTCCCATTAGTTTAGAGGAAAATCAACTCTTATGGGAACAGGAACATAAGTACCATATTGTGTACCCTCCCACTGTAAAAAAACTCCTCCTCAATCGAACTGATATCATCAATCCATCCAACCCTGAACAAGACATCCTCAAAGCTCTCTGGTCTTGAAGATTTTTTTAACATGTCAGCAATATTTTTACACACTCGGTTTCATACATTGTTTACTCCATTTTACTTCTAGTTTTAACTAGTTGGATAATCCTCAGGATCAGGAGGGTGCAATGCAGAAAGAGCATCCCTCTTCAAACAAGGAAAACCCAACCTCCTGCAACTGTGTATGACTTTGAACTCGTATGAGAAAATACAACATGAAAAAAACTAACATTCAATCTTACTAAGATGGAAGCTATTTATGACCTTGATCAACTGGACGTCAACGAGCCAGACTTCGAGTATGACACCGATGATGCGTTTGATCATCTCGAGGACCATGTGGTGGAGGTTCCTGGCTCCATTGAACACTTGGTAAATAAGGATTACTCATTAAATTCTCCCCTTATTTCAGATGACTTACGTTTGTTTATTTTATTTGTGAGAGGACTATCCCATTTAGATGGTGAGCAATATTCCAAATGGCACACGGGAAAGACCCATTTTCTAGGATCGGGATTAAACACAGAGACTATGATTGATAAATAAATAACTCGCAATTTTATAAATTATTACTTAAAACTCAAGAAGATTCAGTCGAGACATACCCTATTGTAGATGCATTTTTCCGAGGATGGATTGGAAAAATTGTTTCCAATCCTGTTAAATCCACTGTTCCTGATCAAGTCCTCTTTTATGGATCGATGTTTTGGGAATTCCACCGCCTTACGCTCATTTGTAATTTCTCAAATGAGCGAGAGTTGCAGAACTTATCCCATAGCATGGAGATTAAATACTTCAAATTTAGGAAATCGGATTACGTCATTAATTACCAATCTCTCTCTTTAGGAGAGATTGTGATTAGTGACCCTTTTATTTTATTAAAGAAATATAATGTAATAATCGATATAAATTTCATGTTGATGATCAAGGACGTTTTCATCGCTAGATTTCAAACCCTGTTTTGTCTTATGCCTTTACGCTTTCTAGCTAGGCTTCTAAATATATTTTGATAAATAATAAATTCATTTGTAAATATTATGTTATTTTATTTTCTTGACAAAATCATAAGTGTCAAAGTATAAACAAAATTGAAGTATAAAATGTTTATAATAAAAAGGTAAAGAAATATGAAAGGTTAGGTCTTGCCACACACTCCGCCACCAGTGGAAACGCCGACATATCTTATAGGAGTTCTTATTTGACGTCCATATCTTGAAGTGGTGGGTAGGTGTGACGATGATGATGGCAGTGGTGTTGATGGTGGTAATGATGATAGGGGTGATGATAATAGTGGTGGGTGTAACGAAATGATACGAATAGGTGATGATAATAATGATGTTCCTTCGCTGTCGTAGTGAATTATTGCAGGTTTGAGACGGTCGATCGAAACTGTAGACGGTTTTCCTTTGATTAGTAATTTAAAATGTTTGGGACTTTTTTCTAGAACGAAGTAAGGGTTGTAAAGGTTTCCGAATGGTATCATTACGAACAAAAACATGTTGACTGGAATTTAGGTCTTTATGTACAAAATGGGTGTGAGGTCCATGATGTTTTGTCTGAACTGGTCTTAACGACCACATCATTGTTTTTAAATTTTGTACAAATTCGGCAGGTGAATCACGACTGTCATCGTTTCTATCTAACATCATTTCCCCAGGAAGTCGTGGGTTTTCGCCATATAAAAGTTCTGCAGGTGTTGCGCCGATATCATCTTTGAATGTTGATCTTAGACCTAGCAAAATAAATGGAATAATTTCAGTCCATTTATTTGTTCTGTGGATGCTGTTGGCTCGGTGAATCATGATTTTATGTTCCAAAGTCTGTTAATTTTCGCCCAAATGACAGTGGGTGAAATCCATGACGGTAATCCAAATCCCGGACTATACCATCTCCATGTGTCTTGTGCACTGTGGCCTAAGGAGATAACCAAGCCCACTCTTTACTCCACATCAAACACGTGCTGTCAGAACCATTGCAGGACTGAAAGCCAGAGACACGTGTAGGCAAATATTTAAGGAATTAGGTATACTCACAATGAGCAGTAATTACATAATGTTCTGCCTATACAAAAATATTTATTTCACATTTAACACCCACAATATCACTTCTTAAATTTTACCAATCTTCCTCTATATTTGTAGCAACTGTATTTTAGAATGTATGCATTGGTACGTCTTATATTCTTTATAACTGTCGTCACTACTTTTTTAATTACCTAAAAACGCACATATTAACAATTTTAAAATAAATTATGGACAGAGCTGCTGAATGACTCGCCTTTTGTTATCTGTCAAACTGACATTTGTGGTGTGTTTACTTGTGTACATGTACAGGCTTAAGTCCATCAGCCGTTGGTGTGTTCACAAAGACACTAAACTTTTTTGTGTAATCCTAACGTCTCTTGGATTCGAAATTGATAATTATAGTATTTTGTTTATTTGTTAGGAATAATTCTGTATAATGTTAAGGATAAATCTTTCAATGGGGTTTATCACTAACTTTTTATCACGGTAGATGGCGCATGATAGATGATACCTAATATAACTGTCAGTTGCATAGAAAACTTGTATTTTTATTACGAAATATATTAATTTCTGGATATTATGCCGATGTGAGCAGCTTTTTGGTGTACAAATCGAAATTTCTAAGTGAAATAAAAGATATGGTGATCTCAAAATTGCCGTTCTATTAATAAAACCTTTTTTTCTTTTTAAAGACGGTTTGCGCTTTCTTAATTCGTCTTTTAAGGTAGGTAACGTTAATTTAAAATACATTTTTCTGATATAAAAATAAATAACTACAAAACGTTTTAAAAATGATGCGACATAGGTGCAAATCAAGGTACCAATGCCGCTAGCGACATCTACAAAAAGCTTTGCCTGATACACCCCATTGTTCCCTACTTGTTTAAATACCTATTTTTGTTTGTAAACCTTTTTATTCATTGTATTTTTTAGTTTTTTATTGTTTTGATTCATATTTTATTTTTATCAATGACGGTGGGTAATTCCTGGTATCGATCGTAACACTGGTTCCTATCAGCGTTACCTTTCATTAAAGGTAATGGGTAATTATTGCTCTGAGCACATTGCTGCAATTCTGTGCGTGACCAGTAGTGCGATTGATGATTTTGTAGCTAGTTTTATGTTTATCTTATGACTTTGTTTAAGCAGAGTGTTACAATATTCCCAGTTGCAGATTCTATTTTGTTTTGTATATTAATTTACTTGAGCTTAGTAACAGATATCTATTTATATTTGTATTTTATATTATTATTTAGATATTTATAATATATTATAAGTAATATATTTCACTTATTAAATTATTATTATTACTGTTTTTATTTAGTCGTATGTCAAACTCGGACTCCGATAATGTATACTTCTCTTGTGACTCGTCTAATTCGGATTCATTTGAGAACAGCCAAGATGCGGTTCTGCTTGGCGATCTGCTTCATAGCACTTTCTCCTCGTCTCCAAAAAATCTGAATATCTGCCATATTAACGCCCAAAGTATACCCTGTCATTTTTCTGATTTACTTACAACCTTCGTTAGTGCTCACATTCATGCTGTCCTTATCTCTGAAACCTTTCTTAAACCTTCTCTACCATCTGCCAACTTTCATCTCCCTGGCTTTACTCTTCTCCGAAACGATCGCACGGGTAAGGGTGGTGGGGGCGTGGCTATATACCTCCGTTGTGATCTAAAATACAACATCATTTCCCAATCCCCTTCGCTATATAATGGTTCCTCTGAACATCTATTTGTCGAAATTAATTTAAACTCGGTAAAAATTCTTTTAGGAGTAGTCTACGCCCCTCCCGCTCTTAATTACTTTGGCGTTTTTGAGGAGCTGCTCGAGACTCATCTCCCAACGTACGATCACTGTATTATTATGGGCGACTTCAATACTTGCCTGTTGAGGGATGGATGATTTTCGCAGCAAAAGATTGAAATTAATCATCTCCTCCGTTAACGCTTTCCTCCTGCCTCTTGATCCTACCCACCATGTGAATGATTCTCATAGTCTACTAGACCTCATTATCACGTCCGACCCTGATAGAATTCATTCACACGGCCAATTCCTTGCTCCGGGGTTTTCTCACCATGACCTCATATATGCCTCATATAGAATCAAAACCCCTAAATTTAAACCAAAGATCCTTCTTCAGCGATGCTTTGCGCGCATGAACCTGGAGTCGCTACAGAGTGTTGTTGATATGGAGACACTGGACGGGAAGGTCTCGGAGTTCAATCGCTTACTGCTTAACCTTTTTGATAAACATGCACCCATTCGTCCTGTGCGTATGAAGCGCCCCCCAGCCCCATGGCTGGATGAGAAAATCCGTAAAGCCATGAAGTGGAGGGACCTATTGAAGAGAAAGCACAAAAGGCTGCCTAATGATGAGCAATGGGCCAGGTTCAAAACTGCGAGGAATCGTGTAAACCAGATGTGTAGGAACGCTAAACGCCAATATATTCACAAATCTATTGAATCTTCTTCTCCTCAAAACCTGTGGAAATTTCTAAAAACTTTAGGTTTCGGGAAAAATAAAGCCGAAACCAACTTCTCTGTAGATATTGACGGCCTCAATCAGCATTTCTCATCTTCTCCAATTATAATTGACCCTGTATTGAAGGCCGCCACTATTTCACAGATCAATTCCACACCTCTCCCAAACATCGAATCTTTTACTTTACAGGCGGTGACAGACGGCGAGATAACTAGGATAATTCTTTCAATGTCCAGTAAAGCCGTTGGCCATGACAACATTAGTCGTTCCCTTCTTACCCCTTTGATGCCCATTATTACTCCATTTATCACTCACATAATATTTTTTTTTCTTTCCTCTGGATCCTTCCCTGATTTATGGAAGCATAGCTATATTATTCCAATTCCTAAGAAATCTGTACCTTCGACCTTCTCCGACCTCCGTCCTATATCTATCCTACCCTTTCTCTCCAAAGTCCTTGAACGGGTAGTCCACAAACAATTTTCTTCCTTCTGACACCTTAATAACCTACTAAACCCCTTCCAATCCGGCTTTCGTCCGTCCCATAGCACCACAACAGCTCTTGTTAAAATCACTGATGATATCCGGTCTGCTATGGACGATCGAAAGCTCACTCTCCTTACTCTCCTCGACTTTAGTAATGCGTTCAATTGCGTCGATCATGAAATCCTTGCGGCAGTTCTGTATTCCCCTAATATCTCGCCGACTGTACAGCTCTGGTTCAAATCGTATCTTCGCGGGCGCCAACAGCGCATTCGTCTGGACGAAGTTTTTTCCAAATGGAGTCCAGTGACTGCAGGTGTCCCGCAGGGTGGCGTACTATCTCCTTTACTTTTTCCTCTTTTTATTAATACCTTAACTCTTTCTATTAATTTCTGTTCCTACCATCTGTATGCCGATGACTTGCAGTTATACTTAAATTTTGATAGCAGCGGTATTCATGATGCATTTGCTGAAATGAATGCGGACCTGGAAGCAATTCGTGTTCAATCTCAAAATCTGCTGCTGGTCAATCCCTCTAAAACACAAGTGCTTATTTTGGGTACAAAACAAGCAGTGGGTAGGTTGGATTCTGGAGCTCTCCCGTCACTTTATTTTAATAATGTTTCGCTCCCTTTGTGCCAGAACGTTAAAAATCTAGGTCTACACATTAGTGGTGATTTATCATGGAACTTACACGTTACGGAAATTAGTAAAAAGATCTTTGGATCTATGCACTCCCTGAAGCGCTTACAGAACTTCGTTCCGCGCTCAGCAAAGCTAACATTAGTTACCTCCTTATTACTCCCTATTATTGATTATGCAGATATCTGTTATTCTGATCTCACCGAGGAGCTACTGAATAAACTCGATCGTCTTCTCAACTTATGCATACGCTATGTTTTTGGCCTGCGTAAGTATGATCACATCTCTCAATTTCGCATTCAATTAAAGTGGCTTAATATCCGTTTTCGCAGATCCTTACATATTCTTACTTTCTTGTACGGCATTTTAAATAATCCTAATATACCCTCCTACTTGAGCGATCGTTTCGAATATCTGTGCGACGCTCATACTCGTCCTCTTCGTTCTTCACACAACAACCTACTTTCAATCCCACCTCACTCCTCTAGCAGATATTCAGATTCTCTCACCGTGTCTGCAGCTCGTCAATGAAACAGGCTGCCATTAACTATCCGACAGGCACAATCTCTAAATATATTCAAAAAACTTCTATTTTCTCACCTTCTTGAAAAACAAAATTTAACTTAATCTCCTCACCTTGGCATATATTATTTTATTAGTATTATATAATATGTATTTTATTGTATTTATTATTCGTATTTATTACATAAGTTCATTATGATCCTATTTATCCCATAGTTTATTAATTATTTTATTATTATTTTTCTCTTATTTTTATATTTTTTTATATATCATTTTATTTTTCTGACTCTGCACCCATAATATTCATTCTATCACTCTCCCAAAGGTTAGCTGGTAGAGAATACCTTTATGGTATTAAGCTCGCCTATGTACATCTTTTTATATTTTATATTTTGAATGCAATAAAGGATTTTATTATTATTATTATATATTAAAGAGAACATTCAATATTTTCCTAAAATTAATATCATATTATGTCGTCTCTTATTCAACTACCAAAACATAGGCTAAGTAAGGTATCCAAAAGCTTTTTGTGCCAATGTGTTACATTATATAACAAAATATCAGAAGACACAAAAAGCTTAGAATACATTGCTTATAAACAACAAATAAAAAGTATTTTGTTAAATAAATCTTATTACTCTATAGATGAAGCACTAAAAGAGGAATGTATCATGTAATTTTTCGTGTAATATTATTTTTAATTTGACAAAGCCTATTTACAGCTGCCATAAACCTTGACATTAAATTTTTAAACTTATATTTTGACATCACAGTACACATATGCTTGTACATTTATATATACTAGTTTTAGTTAAGTTAGTATAAGTTATAGTGACATTTAAGTGATAACGCCGATTTACAGCCGCTTCCTATTTATTATATTATAATGACATTATTATTTAATTTAATCTTTAAAATGACATACCAATATTATGTTTATGCACGAGTTACCTACTTTAAGTTAGCTTAAGTTTGGGTATTAAAGTTACCGCTAATTTCGTTACGAGGGTCGGCTGAAGTCCGTAGCTTGACACAGAGATGGCGCCACCAGTGCAATTTCGCTCTAGCATTATATAGTACTAACCTTAACTGGCTTATACCCAAAGTTTCAGGTGAGTCGCTTTGTTAGTATTTGATTGACAGCATTTCAATCAAGGCGATTTCGGAAAACGTGAAAAAATGAAGGATGAGGAAAAACGTGCGGTGATTAAATACTTCAATTTGAAAGGTTTTACGCCCAAGGAAATTTTTGAAGAAATACGTGATACACTAGGAGACTCTGCCCCACAATATTCAACTGTTACAAATTGGATTAAACAATATATACACATATCGAAAGAACGTGTTGGTAATATTTTGAATAATGTTTTGGGCTTTCATAAGGTCTGTGCAAGATGGATGCCGCGCTTGCTGACACTCGACCAACAGCTGCGTCAAAAAATTATTTCTAGTGAGAATTTGGCGCTCTTTAAAAAAAATCGCAGTGAATTTTAGAGACGTTTCATAACTATGGATGAGACTTGGGTTCACCACTATACCCCTGAAAGTAAATTACAATCCAAACAGTGGATTGGCCCGGGTGAACGAGCTCCAAAAAAGGCAAAGTCAATTTTGTCAGCTAACAAAGTTATGGCGAGTGTTTTCTGGGATGCAAAAGGAATTATTTATATTGATTATCTGGAAAAGGGTAAAAGTATCACTGGTGAGTACTACGCAAATTTATTGCAGCGTTTAAGCGATGAAATAAAAAAAAACGACCCCATTTAGCGAAAAAAAAATCTTGTTTCACCACGACAATGCTCCAGCACATTTATCAGTTATTGCAACGTCAAAAATACACGAATTAAAGTTCCAGTTCCTTGCACATCCACCTTATTCGCCAGATCTAGCACCCAGCGACTACTACTTATTCCCTAACCTCAAAAAATACCTTGGAGGACAACGATTTAGCAGCAACGAAGCGGTTATTGATGCAGTAAACAGCTATTTTGGAGAGCAGAATGAATAATTTTTTAGAGATGGCTTATTAAAGTTAGAACACCGATATGAAAAATGTATCAGCCTTTCTGGAGATTATATTGAAAAATAAAACTAATTTTTTTGTTCTAAAACGTTGTTTTCTTTGTTAAGCTACGGACTTTTCAGCCGACCCTCGTATATACTTATATATATTTTAATTTTAGTTTAGTGGTAGAAATTATTATTTTGTTTTGACATAATTACACCATATTATTATTACCATGACAACGCCCTTTTACAGCGGCATCTATTGGTGTAGGTAGTACTTATCTGGTAACGACGAAGGCTGTTCTTTGCTGATATTCATTCGCTATCATGATTAGTAAAATAATTAATTTGTTATCTGACGAAACCGAGTGTACTAAATGTATGAAACGGTGAATAAATAAATGAAATGAAATATAAATTTAAAATATCTTAATAAATTTACATTCTTTTATGTATGAACATAAACAATTATTGACATTTTAATGTGACTTTAATAAAATAACTAATATTGTTTTTGACTATACAGCCATAACATTTTCAATTTAATTTCTATTTTCTAAATTATGTACTAGTTTGTCAATAATATAATGTCATATGTAATGCAATTAATCAGTGTATGTTAGTCATAAACACTAACAAACACTTTTAACTTTTTGGGTTCGCCAAAAAGGGTTGTTATGTCTTAGCTTCTTTTGTTAAAATGTGTGATCCTACTATGTGTATAACATGCAATAAATTATTATGAATTATCTCCTAACTATCCCCTCTCATCTCTAATGCTAAATGTGGACATAAAAGATAAGAGAATTATAATTATATTGGTGCACATTATCATTCTTATATTATATTACCAGATTATTTTATGAAGAGAACACTTACGAGGGGTGTTCAAAATATTCTCGGTATTGATACGTTACAACCTCTTTTATATATATATTTGTTACTGGCCGCTAAGATTCATCCATTGACATTAAAAAAAAAGTAAAATTGGAACCGAGATGTTCTTTTGTTTTTCTGCAATTGCCGAACAAACATGAACACCATGAGCGAATTAACAATTTTAACGAAATTAGAGCACTGATCCGTCATAAAATTCTTGACAAAACAGGGTAAAAATCAAAAAACCATAAAAGAGGAAATGGATTGTGTTTACCGTGAGTCTGCTCCTTCTTTATCTACTATTCAAAAATGGTCAAGCGAATTTAAGCGTGGAAGGGAGAGTATTGAAGATGACCCTAGACCTGGCCGGCCTGTAGTGGCTACCTCACAAGAAAATATTGATAAAGTGGAAAAACTTATATTGGAAGACAGCCGAGTGAAGGT
The DNA here is from genome assembly GCA_910589645.1 of Tinea semifulvella. Classification (NCBI taxonomy): domain Eukaryota; kingdom Metazoa; phylum Arthropoda; class Insecta; order Lepidoptera; family Tineidae; genus Tinea; species Tinea semifulvella. The sequence goes on along the minus strand of OU342592.1, from coordinate 9,492,567 downwards.
AAAATCTATAGCTCAAGTAACCAATCTCTCTATTGGTACCGTACATGACATTATACATGACCATCTTAATATGTCAAAAGTAAGTGCAAGATGGGTTCCGCGAATGCTGACGCTTCTTCAAAAGGATATGCGTGTGGCTTGCTGTTCAGATTTTATCGACCTGTGTGGTGAAAATCCCGATGAGGTGCTGCAAAAAATAGTTACTGGAGATGAAACCTGGGTTCATCATTATGACCCAGAGAGCAAACAGGAGTCCATGCAGTGGCACATTAAGGGTTCAGCTCATCCCAAGAAGTTCAAGGTAATCCCGTCAGCTGGCAAGGTCATGGCCACAATATTTTGGGATTGTGAAGGAGTTTTGCTTATCGATTATAAAGAAAAAGGTGTAAATATCACAGGGCAGTACTACGCTAACGTTATACGTCAATTAAGAGATGCGATCAAAGAAAAGAGGCGAGGAAAGTTAACCAAAGGTGTTCTGCTTCTGCATGACAACGCCCCTGTCCATACTGCTCATATTGCCAAGGCAGCTATTGTTGAATGTGGGTTTGAAACTGTTACTCATCCACCCTATAGTCCGGACTTAGCCCCAAGCGACTTCTTTTTGTTTCCCAATCTTAAAAAGGATCTGCGTGGAAATAAATTTTCTGACGATGAAGCGTTGAAGACGGCCGTGGAGGAGCATTTTTACACCAAAGATAAAAAATATTTTTATGAGGGATTAAAAAAAATAATTGATCGATCTTATAAGTGTATGAACATAGGGGGGGAGTATATTGAAAAATAAAAATATCAAACTTTTCGTACTTGTTTGTTTTTATCCACATACCGAGAATATTTTGAACGCCTCTCGTACTATTAAGATATTCAATGAATGATAACTTTTCCTATTAAAAAAAGTTTCTTTATGCTTCACTGGTCGTATCAATGCTACATGAGTTCCATCAATGCACCCAATTGTTCCAGGGAATCCGAACTTTTCCATAAATCTGAAAGTTTAGTGATTAAAGTATTTATTATAAGTTTTACCTAATTCAATAGCCACAAAAATAAGACTGAGATTGCTGATTTTATAATCATCATCATCATATCAGCCGAAAGACGTCCGCTGCTGGACAAAGGCCTCCACCATTCATTTCCATTAAAACCACTGCGCTGCCCGCATCTAGTGGCTTCCCACAACCTTTACCAGATTTGTAATATTTTCAATACTAATACAAGTCATTAATCACTTTTTGCATACTATAAATGTAATATTTACTTTTCCATTATATTTTGCCGTTCTTCACGCGTAAAGGGCAGTTTTATGTGAGTCCTTATGATTTCTGGAGTATTGAGGGCATTGGTGACCTCATGCAAGCATCTACTGAAGGTGGGTGGGTTGGGACATATTAAATAAATAAGATGACCCTTGTACGGACGGCCGCCTATCAATCACGAACAATAAGTGCTAAAAGTTACTAGTGATAAAGATGACAATAACAAAAGAGGTGGTCGTAGCCCGGAAAAAGCTATGTGATAGCTTAGGAATTTGTGTTGGTCGTAACAAGGATTAATAATAATAATTTGTGTTTTATCGTGTAATTTCCTTGTGTTACTTTTACTGTGTACTTTTTACGTGTGTTTATTTTGATGACTACTGTGTGTTTTTATTTGTGTGTGATAATAAAGAATAACCTTTTGACCCTAGCCTGGCCGAGAGACGGTGTGATGACGTCCTCTCGGTCAAGCCTAGCTTATTATCGCCGTACCTAAAGGGTGCGCTATGTTTGCGACAATGTTTTAGTCCTTATCGCCGTACCTAAGGGATGCGCTATGTTTGCGATAACGTTTTGGTCTATGTCGTCGTACCTGGAAGGTACGCTATGTTTGCGATAACGTTTGTTTTATTTGTTGATAATAAAACGAGATGTTTTATTATAAGGTATCCAGGTTGGCCTCAAGAGGGTCTCGAACGTATTCTTGGCCAGCCTGGAATGTTGTAAATTCAGGTCGCCAGGTAGCTCTGCGAGTGCCTGAAAGAAGAAGAAAAAGTGCCATACGGCGGAGGCTCCATACACGTGTGGGCTGGAATTTCTTTCGAAAGCCGCACCGAACTAGTGGTGATAGAAAATGGCACTTTAACTGCAGAAAGATACGTGAATGAAATCTTAAATGAGTAGATGTTGGCCCATTATTAGTAAACATGGGCGAGAACACCATCTTTATGCAAGATAACGCTCGTCCCCATACAGCTGGGATAGTGTTTGACTACCTTAAAGATGTCGCTATCACACGCATGGAGCCAGCACGCAGCCCAGACTTGAACCCCATCAAGCATGCCTGGGACGAACTGGGACGACGTGTACGCCAGCGAAGTTCCCCTCTAATCACGCTTCGTGAACTGAAAGAAGCACTAATAGAGGAATGGGAGAATATTCCTCAGCATCGTCTTAGAAATCTGGTGGAAAGCATGCCAAACCGTATTAACAGCTCGTGGTGACAATACAAAATACTAAAATGTGCAAAAATTGCATATTTGATACCGTAGGTCATCTTTCGAAATCTAGTAAAAAATGTTAATTTTTTAAAATTTTATTAAAAATAAACTTCATAATCTTAAACTTTTATATATTTATAGTTGGAGAAAATGTTTCGTCCTCCAATCTACACACCAAGTGATCATATCAATTGCATGAGGGAAGCAAGACCTAAGAAACCATACCATGTTCATCATTTGATTATAATTTCTTTAAGAATTATGAGAATGATGTTTGCCTTCATGCCATTCGTCCAGGTAAAAAATCCGACTGTAAATGACATACCGAGCTCTCCTATATAAAAATTGTAGTATCTTCTACAAGTTACGCCACCCCGAAGAATGGCAAATCGTACCTCAGCGACTTCATGCTTTATTACGGGTTAAAACTAAACTAACGCTAAGCTATGAAAATAATAGTTTTAAATATCCGATTCGTTTACCATTTAATAACGAAATTGTATATAGGTTTGTTCGACAAAAACACTTATTACTTCAACATGTCGGAGCTCAAACAATGATTAATAATATAAGGGAGGATTATTGGATTTTGCGCATCAGACGTTTAGCAAAGAATATTGTAAATAAATGCGTAATTTGTAAAAGGTTTAAATCAAATAAATATAACAGTCCTTTTGCTCCGCTTCGTTATAATAGATAGAGTAAACCGGTTCGTTGCAGTTTTTGAAATTTGTGGAATTGATTTAGCCGGACCTTTATATTTACGTTCTAATGTTAAATGTTATATAGTATTATTTACCTGTGCTGTATATAGAGCTGTGCATTTGGAATTGGCCGAATCGTTGTCGACAGAAAGTTTTGTAACGCGACAATATTATCATCAATGGTGGATGCCTACGCGCTACGCCATTGGTCACTGCTGCTGCCGCGCGCCCCTTTCACCTCATACCGCCGTGCCGCGACAGGCTTTATAAGCAGCCACACAAGTCACATCGAGCACGGAGCACCAACAACATGAATCCCGCCGACGAGGGTGGTGCGGAGACCCGCCCGCCTGATCGCCGACGTTTGGCTCGCTCGACGGAGGACCTGGGGGCAGAGACGCCAGCCCCCCAACGACCAACCCCAGCCCCGCGCCGCCTGCACACTGTGCCGGGGCTGGTCTCATTAGTGGAGAGGACTCCCCTGCCGCCCGACAGGGGAGTAGCAACGATGTCGCCACGCTGCGCCTTCCAGGCTGAGCTGGCGATCTACGGCCGCCTGCGCCGGGAAGGCGCACTAGTTCCGTCGCTCGCGGACGCGATGGCGGCGGAGCTGGAGCGAATGCAAGCTGCACTGCTTGATGACGAAGACTCCGCCTCCTCTGGGGAGGAAGAAGAGGCCCGCGCAGCTGCAGCTGACGCGACAGTCAAGGCCTACATTGACGAGGTGTTTACGCCAGCTGCAGCCAAGATTACCCTGCGGAGAAAGCACTCCCCAGAGGAAGAAGAGGAAAGGAAGCGGACATGCTTCTCCCCCCCGCCCCCGCCTCCCGCGGGGGAAGCGCCCCCGCACCCCTGACTGGCTCTCTTCGCGCGCAAAGCGCGCGGTGGGCTTTGGGGGTGACCCCGTAAGCCGGCTGGAACTCGGCGGGCGACGGCCCACCGGTATCTGTTTTCTCCCCTGATTGTGCTGGCAGGGGAGGGGACCCATGAGGGGGGGTCCCTGGTGGCGAGGTTGGTAGTGCCCCCGACCTGGAAGCGGCCGGGGGAGGGGCCGCGAGAAGGGTGCGGCCCCTGTAACGTCTTCTTCAGTTCCCGACCTTAGGGTGGTCGGGAACGCTAGGTCTTCGCCCCCGGCCTGGAAGCGGGCGGGGGAGGGGTCACGAGGCGTAATGTGACCCCTATGATGTCGTCTTCTTCAATCCCCGACCTCAGGGCGGTCGGGGGATACTCTTCGCCCCCGGCCTGGAAGCGGGCGGGGGAGGGACCACGGGGCGTAGTGTGGCCCCTGTGAGGTCATCATCTTCAGCCTCCGACCTGAGGGTGGTCGGAGACGCTCTTCATGGTGTGCTCCCGGTCTGGTTAGCGACCGGGAGTGGGCCTCGGGGGTGTGGGCCCTGTGTGCTCGTTTTCTTCTTCACCTCGGCGGGGGGGGCCCCAGGGTCTCCCGGGGCAGGCGGCGGCCTTCCGGTGGCCGTGCGTGGAGCGGTGCGATGCCCTGAAGATGGACGTGCCGGCTGCGGTCGGCTCCGTCAAACATCCGTTTGGCGAGCCTGGCCACGAACTGCTCGATGGTTTCCATCTTCAGGTCCTCGTGGATATTGGTGTTGCGCACGAACCACGGTGCGCCGACTGCCGCGCGCAGACAGAGGTTCTGCTGGGCCTGCATCTTGGTCTTGTTGGATGCTGAAAGCAGGTGGAGCCATGCCGGAGCGGCGTAGGTGAGGCGTGAGCGGATAAAGGTCTTGTATATGTTGACCTTTACCCGGGATGGTAGGGAGGAGTGCAGCAGAGGCCGCAGCTGGGCCCTTGCTGCCTTCGACCTGTTGATGACATGGGTCGCCATAGGGCCCATGCGCAGCATGCGGTCAATGACACATCCCAGGTATGTCACGGTATCCGCCCAGCTCACCCGCTGGCCGCGGAACGTCAGCGGCTCCGGTTGGGCACGGCGGGTGGTGAGGATCGCGGCCGTCTTCGCGACGTTCGCCGACATCCTCCACCTGTCCAGCCATGGTGGGAGCAGGTCCAGCAGTTTCTGCATTTTGGCTGCAGCGTTAGCAGCCTTGCCCGCCGAAGTGAAGAAGGCGCTGTCGTCGGCGTATAGCGCCAGGACGACATCCTTCTCTCCCCTACGCAGGTGACCATCCAGCGTGGGGATGTCGTCGGTGTAGGTGGCGTATAGTGCCGGCGACAGGCAGCTGCCTTGCGGGACACCAGCCGCGATGGGTTTCTCCGCCGAGGAGGCCTCGTCTACCTGGACAAAGAAACGTCTCCCCTTCAGGAACGAAGACAGCACTTTGACTGCCATCGGTGGGAGCCCGGCGTCGAGGAGCATCGAGAGAAGACCGGCGTGCCAGACTCGGTCGAACGCCTTCTCCATATCTAAGAAGACGCCGACGGAGCACCGGCCTTTGTTCAGCTCCTGCGCCAGGTAGTGCAGCACCCGCGTCAGCTGGAGAGTGGTGCTGTGCTCTCCGCGGAATCCGTATTGCTCCGGCCTGGGAGTCAGCGGATCACGGATTCGGCGGAGGAGCAGCCTCTCAAACAGCTTCGCGGGGTGCGGCAGCAAAGTGATCGGTCTGTAGCTGGAGGGGTTCCGACGATCCTTCCTCGGTTTGGGCAGTGTGATGATCTTCCCCAGTTTCCAGGTGCTGGGGAAGTGCCCTGTGCGGAGAATCCCATTGCAGATTTTGGTGAATGCCACCAATGCTCTGCGTGGCAGCTGCGTGAGCGCCAGGTTGGAGATGCCGTCCGGTCCCGGGGCCTTCCTCGGGTTGAGGCGTCTCGCGGCGAGCCCCACCTCGGCCGGCGAGACGAAGTAGTGCCCCGGCAGCGGTTCCATCTCCTCCTGTAACAGGTTCCGGACCCGGTCCTCGACGTGGCCGTTGAAGTCCTCATCGACCACCGGGAAGGGCTGGAATTGGCCGAGGGGAAGGACCCCCCACCCGTACCGGCTGAACCGCAGCGGAAACCGGGTAAAACTGCCCCGACGCCGGACTACGCGCGGCTCGCCGCGCTAGCCCAACCGCGAGTTCCGGCATCGAAGCCCGCGAAGACCCCGGCCCCGAGACCGCCTCCACTGCGGGTCACCGCGCACGCAAAGAAGTCCGCCGCCGCCACAACTATTGAAGACGCCAGGACATCGCCGCCGACCCCGCCGTTTGGGACACCCCTGTCCGAACCCGGCTCCCCGGCTCTCCCCCCTTGGATGCTGGGCCAGGGCAGGGGAGACGCGAAGGCCCGTCGCCAGGCCCAGCAGGACCTGGCAAGAAGACCAGAAGCCCCCCTGACGGTGACGCCCTTGGCGAGACCGGCAGAAGACCGCAGACGGGGTGAGCAGCATAGCTCCCCCGTCCCAGCCCCACGCCAGGGATCGCCCATGGAGGTCGTCCCCGGGCAGTCACCGAGCGCCACCTCCTCCACAACTCCACACGCAGTAAGTGACGCTGAGCGGCTCCCGCAGCACTACGCCGACGTAGCTGCTGCACCCCCATCGCCCCGGCTCAATGACGATGGGGGGAACCAGATTACTACGGTCACCTCAGACCCTCCCCCAGCGTCCAAGAAAGCACGCTTTCCGCCACTTGTGGTGGAAAGTATGCAGAACTGGGCGCACCACTTCCGGGCCCTAAAGCAGAAGCTGGGCCACAACCCCAACGCGCGTCCCTTCGGAAAGGGGGTACGCTTCTCTCCCGGCAGCGAGCACGAGCACCGGATTGTCCAACGATACCTAGTATCGTTGGAAGAATCCGAGAAGCTGGCGTGGTTCTCGTACTCGTTGCCGGCGGAAAAGAACCTCAAGGTGGCCGTCAGAGGCCTACCTTTCGGCACTCCCCCGGAGGAGATCACCGCCGAATTTATACGGCTCGGCTTTCAGGCCGAGTACGTGCGCCCAATCAAGGCCCGCGCGGGCAGGCCTGGCTGCATCTTTTATGCGCAAATAAAGAGAGTGCCCGGCGTCGCTCCTTCCGTCTACAACATCGTGGAGATGTTGGGGATGGAAGGAGTGAAGGTCGAAGCGTGGAGGGGGCGTCCTGGCGTGGCACAGTGCCACAGGTGCCAGCAATTTCGGCACTCCTCCCACAATTGTCATAGACGCAAGGCGTGCGTTATCTGCGCAGCCGATCACGCTGCCGGGGAGTGTCCCCGTACAAGGGAGGAGCCGCCGACTTGCGCAAACTGTGGCGCTGCGCATACGGCCAACAATCCGTCGTGCCCGGTGATCAGGAGGGAGATGAGGAATCGGAATGCGGGGACGGTAGCACGCACGCATGATGCGGTCGCTCGCCCGCCCTCCGATCCCTCATCCCGCCCGGTCGCTGACACGGGGGTGACCAGCGCCCCCACAACGCTTATGCCAGAGGCCAACGACCCGCATTGTGGGCCGTCAGGCCGATGGCAGGGCAAGGGCAAAAGTGGGCGGAAGGCGGCTAATAAACTCAATAAGCCTTCCCAACCCGCCCCAGCTTCTGCTAAGGTGCAAATAACCGCACCCCCGCCCCCACAGATACCGACGACCGCGCCGGCGGTGACCGCACCCGCGAGTACTAGCCCAACTCCTCCAAGCTTACACTGGAGGGCAAGCCGCGGTCCAAGCGACCCAAGGAGGGGCAGAGGGATCTGCCGTGTCACAGCCCTTCCCCCTCTAAGGGTCGTGCACTGGAATGCCAACGGTTTGCGTCGCAAAAACCGAATGCTCCGTGCGTTCCTGGCCGAGCAGCGCGTCGATGTGGCGCTGATCAGCGAGACTCTATTTTCTAAAGGGGAAAACTTTAAAATCCCTAACTACCAAGTCTACCGCCAGGACGAGATCTCCCCAACAGGCAGAGCCTACAGGGGCCTGGCGGTAATAGTCCGCAGTAGAATAGTGCACCAACCGCTTCCAATAGCACGATGGCAGTCTGTCTATGCGCTGGGTGTTTTGGTTCAGGTCGACGGAACGGAGTTGCAGCTCTACGCGGTCTACAGGCCGCCTGGAGATGCAACCCCTCTAGCGTTGTCGGATATCCGGAGTCTATTGACGAACGAGACTCCCGACAATGCTGGCCGGAGACATGAACTGTAAGCACTCAGCTTGGAACTCAACAGTCGCCAATATTCAGGGCGAGAGGCTCCTGGCGGACTCTGAGGCTCACGGATATGAGGTGGCCGGGCCGGACAGCCCCACGCGGGTCCCACCAGGGAACGCGCCGGGCGTGCCCGATGTCCTGGACATACTCATTACCCGTGGGCTTCCGAAGACGCCGACTCAGGAAGTCTTATACGACCTAGAGTCGGACCACTATCCTGTCCTCGTGTTATTGGAAGGACACCCCACCAGAGTCTCGTTGAGAGCGCCGCAGCGGCGAACTGATTGGTCCAAGTTCGCAGCCCTTATGGCCGAGTATTCTCCACCTCTCCCTGCATCCACACCCGAGGAAGTGGACAGGTTAGCGTCCGAAATCGTCGGACAGATCCGCAGCGCACAAGAGCGAGCCTCTACCGCCGTGGTGGGTAGGGCGGGGACTCTCCTCCCTCCCCAACACGTGCGAGAACTTATTACGCAAAAGAGGCGGCTGCGGAAAGAGTGGCAGTTCACTCGCTGTCCGACGCAGAAGACGCGCCTGAACGCTCTCTCGGCCAGGATAAAGAGAGAGTTGGATCTTTGTGACGAAAGCCGTTGGCAGGCTCATATTGACTCCATAGGCGATAACGTTCCGAACGTGCATCGCCTATGCTCTCAATTAGCCAAAGAGCGGCCTCCCGTGAGGCCGCTGCTCTCCAGTGATGGCACATTGAGGTTTCGTGCAGGGGACCGTGCCGAGATCTTTGCCGAAAGTCTAGAGCTCCAGTTCGCCCCAAACCCGATCAAGAATCCAGAACACACAGCAATGGTGGACCAACATGTCGAGGACTACCTGACGGCACCGTTGGCGGCAGGAGACGACCCGGTTTTCTTCGCGCCTAGCACGGTGGGGCGTGTCTGCTCCCGCGCCAAGTTGCGAAAGGCCCCGGGCGCCGATGGCGTTACAAACATGGCATTAAGGTGTCTGCCACGGCGCTCAGTCGTGGCTCTCACCAGCCTTTGTAACGCCATCATGCGCTGCGGGCATTTCCCAACCGCATGGAAGGAGGGACGCGTCATCATGCTGCCCAAGCCGGGCAAAGACGTGAGAAGGCCGGAGAGCTACCGGCCGATAACGTTGCTCTCAGCTGTCTCCAAGGCATTTGAGAAACTATTGCTGCAGGTTCTGAGCACTAACATCTGTCCTAGAGACGAACAATTCGGGTTTAGGGCAGAACACAGTACCACCTTGCAATTGACCAGGCTGCTGCACCACGTGACGGCTTCTTCACTGAAGAAGCATGTCACGGCTGCAGTATTCCTGGACATGGAGAAGGCTTTCGACAGGGTCTGGCACAACGGGCTCCTGTACAAGATCTCTAGATCCCCCACCCCTGTTAGGGTAACAAAAGTGTTGGCTTCCTTACTAGAAGGCAGAAGTTTTCACGTGGCAGTGGAGGGCGTGTTCTCTTCCCCACGTCCCATACGAGCCAGCGTCCCGCAAGGGAGCTGCCTCTCGCCTCTATGTTACGCCAGATTCACCGACGACATACCGTTGGCGGAGGGGGTCGAGCTAGCGCTGTTTGCTGACGACGCCGCGTACTATACTTCTTCTACGAATAAGAAGTACGCGGTGAAGAAGATGCAGCGCTGTCTCGATCTGCTCCCCGAATGGCTAGACAAGTGGAGATTGTCGGTGAATGTGGCGAAAACGCAAGCTATCATGCTCCAAGTAGAGAGGCAAGCGGCAGCTCTCTCAGTTTCCCCTCTTCAGCTGTATGGCGAAAATCTGTCATGGGCCCCGAAGGTCAAGTACCTAGGGCTCACGATAGACAGACGCCTCAGCATGAGCGACCACGTGAATGTCACCGTGAACACGACACGTTTGGCCCGAGCCAAACTACGTCCAGTGTTTGCATCCACATTGGCTCTGCACACCAAGCTGCTTATATACAAAGCCTATATTCGCTCTCGTCTCACATACGCCGCTCCGGCATGGTACGCCTTAACATCTAAGGCCCAGCGAGGCCGGCTGCAGGCTCAACAGAACCTCACGCTGCGTACCATTGTCGGCGCCACGCGCTATGTGAGAAATGACGTCATTCTCCGCGATCTGCGGATGGAAACACTGGATGAGTTCGTGCGCCGTCTAGCCAAGGGAATGTTCGCACGGGCAGAGAGGTCAAATTTCCCACTCGTGAGAGATCTGGCCCCTCTGCACGCTAGACCTCCCGAGGTTCCACGGCGCATGGCGCGCGATTTGATAGCCTGATCACGGTGACATTCCGCGGCCTCCGCCGCGCCCGCTCGTATTAAATTTAACCTATAATAAAGGTTCCCACGCCCTGTCCGTAGTTACGTGCAGCGAATGCTATTTTTGTTAGGAGGCCAACACCTCGTTACAAATTCCCGTCTTCCCCCGGAAGGGGGGGGTCTGAGATGACTTAGTAAGTAAGAGAATTCCCATCCTGCCTCCGGCCGCCACTACGAACAGACGCCTACGCCGCGCGCTCCGGTCTCCGCCTCGACTCGCCACTCGTGCCCGTCACCTGTGTCGCCGTCGACCGCCGCCGCCGCCGCCCGTACGCGCCAGTCGCTCGCTCGCTCGCCGCCATTTCGCGACCGTTGTTGCTACCTCACCTCGTGTGTCGTGTGCACCGGACCGCGCTCCCGTTTCCGCTCGGTTGTGTTGTGTAGTGCTCAGTGTCGTGTTAGTGTCTACGTGCCCTTACTTGGATTACAGTGTTTGGATCGGTTACAGTATACAGTTATCTGTGCGCTGTATCCACCCGCTCCCTGCCCGTTCGGGTAAGGGTAAGTAGACTCTCGGCCGCCGCTCGAGCCTGACACCTCCAACCTACACCTTCCGATCCCAGGTCTCCACATCACATCCTCCCTCTTCCCTTCCACTGTTCCAAATACCTTCCTCACGTCCCGTCCGCCTTCCAACCTCCCACCTGCTTCCGCTCTCCCCATTTCCACCATGGACCCCCCGGTGTTGAAGGACATTCAGTCCTTCTTCCAGGGGTTCCGGGACCCTGACACCCCTCTCTCGGCTATCCTTAGCCAGGCTCCGCCGTCGGTAGCAGCTCTTTTCCCGAGCTTCTGCCAAACACCGGTTAATCACCAACCCGTCGAGTCGCAGCGCTCCGGGTCCCTCTCTCCTGCCGCCGCAGCAGCATCACCGCCAACTTCCAGTAAGTCGCCTCCGGCTCCTCAAGCCACTCAATACCCCAGTACCTCCGGGGCCTCGCAGGCCATTTCCGGTCGCCAAAAAGGGATCGACTCCCTACGCCCGGCCCGCTCGGGCCTCCCGCTCAGGGCGCTCCAGCCGTCGCTCGAGCCGCCGCCGTTCCCTCTCCGCGACGTCGTCGATGCGCTCATACGCATCCGAAAGATCCCCTCCCGCTACCGGTTCCAAGCGAACCCGTAGCCGAAGCCCGCCCAGCGCTCGCTCCTCCCCGACGGACTCAGACGGCTTCACCGTCCTAAAATCGCGGCACACTTTTAAAAAGGTGTACGCCGCCTCCACCTCCCCGATGCTCCCGACGGCCAACTCCTTCAGCGGCCTCGAGACGCACGCGGACATCGTACGCGATTTCTTCGATGAGAACTATCCCCCCGCGCCCGCTTCCAAGAAGCGGTCCTCTCCCGCAAGGGAGAACGAGGAGCCTTGCTCCTCCTCCTCCGAAATGGACGTAGCGTCCGTTGCAGGCTCTCGACAGAATTCCAGGGCCTCCTCCCGGAATTCTTCCCGCGGTCCCTCCCGTAGGGGCCCCCCCTCCAACAGGCAAAAGCCTGTTCGGCCGCCGCCTGTATTTATCAGGGACAAGGCGCGCTGGCCCGCCATCCGCTGCGCCTGCGAAAGGCGGAATATCAGTACCTCCACGGCTAAAAACGTGGGGGTCAACATTAAGGTCATAGTACCTACTAGCTCGGACTTCCGAGCCCTAACGTCCCTTCTGGACAAAATGCGTGTGGGCTACCACACGTACACCCCTGAGGAGGATCGCCTCCTCAAAGTCGTTCTCCGGGGCATCCCGGAATCTTTCTACACAGACATTATTAAAGATGACCTTGTAGCACAGGGGCTTCCGGTCGTCTCTGTCTCACAGATGAGGGGGAGAGGCCGTAAGCCTTTCCCGCTCTTTTTAGTAGCCCTCCCAGCCCGTCGCGGCAGCAAAGAGGGTCTACGACGTCACCAGGGTGGCCGGCCTTGACGGAGTCAAGGTGGAGGCCCCAAAGAAACGCGGTGTCCCTGGACAGTGTCACCGCTGCCAATTATACGGCCACGCCGCCCGCAACTGCCGCGCGGCCCCGAGGTGCGAGAAGTGCCTCCAACCGCACGCGACATCGGCCTGTTGTCGCAACCAGGAGACGGACGGCCCCCCGTCGTGCGTGCTCTGTAACACGTCCGGCCACACGGCCAATTACAAGGGCTGCCCGCGTGCCCCGCAACCGAAGAGACAGGCCAAACGGGGCGGAAAGCCGCGCCCGAAGCCTGCTTTCGCCAGGAGGGAAATACCCTTCCCTCCGGATCAACCCAAGGAGAAGTTCGTCGCGGCTCCTCCTCCCTCCAAATCGGCTTGGTCTAAACCCAAGCCCACCCCCACGACACAGGCACCTGCTCCGCCGCAGCCGCCCAAACCCCAGCCGCAACCGCAACCGCAGCCGTCCGTGGCCCCCGCTCCTAGCGGTCCCTCCTCACCCGACGTCAATGTCGCAGTAACTATCGACCTTGTCCTATCCTTCAGCCCCTCCATGCTGAAGGAGTTAGTGGAGCTGACAGCGAAGCTGGCCGCCGCTAAAACTCCGGGAGAAAAAATTATGGCGCTCGCTACGCATAGCGCGCTCGTCGAATACGTCCACGCTCATGCCGGATAGACCTAAGAACCGGCTTAAACCCAGGGCCGTGAGCTTGGTGTCCTTCAACACCAACGGCCTCTCCGGTAAACTTGACGAAGTCAAGTCTTTCGCCAACGAGCACTGCCTCGATTTCCTCCTACTGCAGGAAACCCTGCTTAAACCCAAACATAGAGGCTTCAGGATTCCAAACTACACTCAGATCCGAGACGACCGTATCAGCGGCCAGCAAGGAGGTGGCACCGCCATCTACTTCCGCTCGTCGCTGCACTGCACTCCTCTCTTACCTCCGCAACTGAGTACCCTAGAGGTCTCAATCTGCAAGGTCGCAATGACAGGCCATTCAACCCTAACCATTGCTTCCGTCTATCTTTCCCCAAGTAAGCGCATTGCTCGCGCCGACTTGGAAACTCTCTTCGCCCTAGGTGACTCTGTCATTCTCTTCGGCGACTTCAACTCCCGCCATAGGGATTGGTCCGAGGGCCAACCTAACGTACGAGGGGCGTTCAAAATATTCTCGGTATTGATACGTTACAACCTCTTTTATATATATATTTGTTACTGGCCGCTAAGATTCATCCATTGACATTAAAAAAAAGTAAAATTGGAACCGAGATGTTCTTTTGTTTTTCTGCAATTGCCGAACAAACATGAACACCATGAGCGAATTAACAATTTTAACGAAATTAGAGCACCGATCCGTCATAAAATTCTTGACAAAACAGGGTAAAAATCAAAAAACCATAAAAGAGGAAATGGATTGTGTTTACCGTGAGTCTGCTCCTTCTTTATCTACTATTCAAAAATGGTCAAGCGAATTTAAGCGTGGAAGGGAGAGTATTGAAGATGACCCTAGACCTGGCCGGCCTGTAGTGGCTACCTCACAAGAAAATATTGATAAAGTGGAAAAACTTATATTGGAAGACGGCCGAGTGAAGGTAAAATCTATAGCTCAAGTAACCAATCTCTCTATTGGTACCGTACATGACATTATACATGACCATCTTAATATGTCAAAAGTAAGTGCAAGATGGGTTCCGCGAATGCTGACGCTTCTTCAAAAGGATATGCGTGTGGCTTGCTATTCAGATTTTATCGACCTGTGTGGTGAAAATCCCGATGAGGTGCTGCAAAAAATAGTTACTGGAGATGAAACCTGGGTTCATCATTATGACCCAGAGAGCAAACAGGAGTCCATGCAGTGGCACATTAAGGGTTCAGCTCATCCCAAGAAGTTCAAGGTAATCCCGTCAGCTGGCAAGGTCATGGCCACAATAATTTGGGATTGTGAAGGAGTTTTGCTTATCGATTATAAAGAAAAAGGTGTAAATATCACAGGGCAGTACTACGCTAACGTTATACGTCAATTAAGAGATGCGATCAAAGAAAAGAGGCGAGGAAAGTTAACCAAAGGTGTTCTGCTTCTGCATGACAACGCCCCTGTCCATACTGCTCATATTGCCAAGGCAGCTATTGTTGAATGTGGGTTTGAAACTGTTACTCATCCACCCTATAGTCCGGACTTAGCCCCAAGCGACTTCTTTTTGTTTCCCAATCTTAAAAAGGATCTGCGTGGAAATAAATTTTCTGACGATGAAGCGTTGAAGACGGCCGTGGAGGAGCATTTTTACACCAAAGATAAAAAATATTTTTATGAGGGATTAAAAAAAATAATTGATCGATCTTATAAGTGTATGAACATAGGGGGGGGAGTATATTGAAAAATAAAAATATCAAACTTTTCGTACTTGTTTGTTTTTATCCACATACCGAGAATATTTTGAACGCCCCTCGTAAATGGCAGGCTACTCGCCGCCCTCCGCGAACCCCTTGGGTTCGACGTTTTCGCTCCCATGACTCCCACTCACTATTCGAGAGGGAATCGTAAGGGCATCCCGCATGCTCCCTCCACACTAGACATAGCGCTAGTGAAGGGGGTCTCCCTTAGCCTGAGAGCGATCCAAACGCTCACCGAGCTCGACTCGGACCACAGGCCTGTTCTCCTACAGCTCGGTGCCCCAGCCCAGAGACCTGACGACACCCGGACCATTGTGGACTGGGAACGCGTCAGCTCTAGGCTGGCCGACCTCGAAGCACCCGCTCTAGCCATCATTCCGGAGACGGTCGACTCACTCGAACACGTGAGCCCGTCTATCGACTCTCTCACCTCCCACCTGAAAGCCTCTATCGCTGAGTGCTCTCGCCAAGTCCCCGCCGACAACCACCGCTGGAAATTACCTCCGGAGGTTAAGGATCTTATGCGCAGACGCAACGCTGCCGTAAGAGCCCACGACCGATGTCCCTCCCCGGCCAATAGGGCCGCTATGAGGAAACTACACAGACTCGTTAGAGAGTCTATCCGCGAGATGCGGAACTCTAGCTGGGAACAGCTAATGAGCGACATCTCGCCCAGCCACAAGTCCTACTGGACCCTGGCTCGTCGCCTTCGAGCTGACGGCGTAGCGCATTCGCCGCCGATCACTAGACCCGATGGTACTGTAGCTTTCGAGGACGACGAGAAGGCGGAAGCCCTCGCCGATAGCCTCGAGCTGCAGTGCTCCGAGAGCACTCGGCCCTCTCCCGTCTACCATGAGGCCATGGTGAACGCAGGAGTCGCGAGACTCCTAGCTGCCACCCCCGCCTCCGAAATCCGGCCCGCTTCCCAGGACGAAGTCCAAAAGACCATTAAAGGTCTCAAAATCAGGTCTGCGCCAGGTTTGGATGGTATTCCAAACAAGGCCCTCAAATACCTCCCCGTACAGCTTGTCGCTACTCTCACCCAAATCATAAACGTCTGCCTTGAGCAACACCACTTTCCGCCCGCGTGGAAGGAAGCCGACGTCATCGGCATCCCTAAGTCCGGCAAGCCACTAACTGACCCTTCCAGTTACAGGCCCATCAGTCTGCTGAAGACCCTCGTTACGTTAGGCTGGACGGAGTCGCCATCCCCTGGGTCAAGACCGTCAAGTATCTTGGCGTCACTCTCGACAGTAAGTTGTCATTCAAACCCCATATTCTTCGAGTATGTTCCAGAGCCCGCTTCTACCTCCACCGCCTGTCAGGGATGATCGGCAGGAAGAGCAAGATGTCCGCGCGGAACAAGCTCACTATCTACAAAGCTTGTGTTCGGCCCGTCCTCACTTACGCCAGTCCGGCGTTTGCCCACACTAATCCGTCTCTTATTAATAAGCTTCAGGTGATCCAGAACAGGTTCCTGCGCCAGGCGGCGGACGCCCCCTGGTTCGTGCGCAACGTGAACCTCCACCACGACCTCAACGTCGAGCCCATCACCAAGTGGCTGCGGCAAGCGTCGCTACGCTACTTCTCCAAGGCGAGTAACCACTCTAACCCTCTCATACGAGAGGCTTGCTTATACGACCTCAAATCCTTCTGGAAGAGGCGTCGTCCCAGAAGAGTCCTGCACGACACCGATGACCCGCTCACGACGAGGCTCAATCGACTGATTGAGGCCTCCGCCAAGTCCTCTGGCCGCCAACCTAAGGACCCCCCGACCCTACCTCTGCCACCTCCTCCGTTCCAGTTGCCGCCGATCCAGCCGCCGCTGTCTTCGTCCTCCTCCTCCATTACCCCCTCGATGGCTCCCCCGCAGGCCCCTACCCCTCAGGTTGGGTCTGCTGCCGTCGAGTAGACTTTTTGCTTCGCATGCTTGCATGACGCGGCGAACGAGTGCCTTCACTCCGTAGCGACGACTCAGACTTAGCTGTAAAGGCACACAGGGCCAACAGTGAAATAGAGACGGTTTATAGGATTTTAGTCCGTAGGCGCCCTGGGGCTTCACTAGGAAGCTTCACGGATGAGTCGGGCATGCGACCCCCACCCGCGTTGGCCCTTCAGGCAGGGGGCGTATCATTGATGATTTATTGATTCACCGTCTATAAAAAAAAAAAAAAAAAAAAAAAAGAGAATTCATTCGAGCTGTAGATGTCTCGGAGTTAGGACGCCCCGTGACCGACTCCGCAGGCCGTACCCAGCCGTTATCGATGCCACGCGTCATTTCGGTTGGGGTAATTAGTTGGATGAAGAGATCGGACGCCCCGCGACCATCTCACGATCCATATTAGGGAATCTTTGTAAATCATATTCTAAGTACATTTGCATTGTTAAACTAAATTGTAAGGAAGGAATAAAGACCTACGTCTAATCCTGGGTTTCATTTTACAACCAACCTTATAACTGGCGCCCAACGTGAATAAAAAGATACAATTCTTGGTACCCAGCGGTAATTACATTCGGAACAATCAACCTTATAACTGGCATAGAGAGGAGGTATGAAAACCAACCGCTATTCTCGTGTGGCCCTACGTTAGTGGGTCGATGTGAGAGGGAGAGAAGCATCTTTGGCGTCTTTGCAGCTCTATGCCGGAGACGGTCCCGCCGTTCTCAGCTCACACGCTTGCTACACTCCGTGGAAAAAACATCTAGTGTATCAAACGAAGAAAACAATAAGTTGGCAATGGCTTTCAGAACAGCAAGTAGCATTTAACATGATTAAAACAGCCTTGACTACAGCACCAGTATTACGACAGGCAAACTGTAACGAATCATTTATGATCAAAACAGACGCCAGTCTTTACGCTATAGGAGCGGCCTTAGTGCAGGGGGAGGGAGTTGATGAACACCCTGTAGAATATGCAAGTAGATTTACTTCAGCAATCACACGTTTCCAAAACCGTGACGCACATGAAGAATTACCACAGCCTATTCTACCTATCAAGCGACGAGGAAGACCAAGAAAAGTTCCGCTGGAATAAATCTGGTACTCTTACGGGAAGTAACAACGAGTACCAGAGGGGGAGAATGTAACGCGACAATATTATCATCAATGGTGGATGCCTACGCGCTACGCCATTGGTCACTGCTGCTGCCGCGCGCCCCCTCACCTCATACCGCCGTGCCGCGACTGGCTTTATAAGCAGCCGCCGGACCAAGAGAATTCACGCGGCGAACGAGTGCCTTCACTCCGTAGCCACGACTCAGACTTAGCTGTAAAGGCACACAGGGCCAACAGTGAAATAGAGACGGTTTATAGGATTTTAGTCCGTAGGCGCCCTGGGGCTTCACTAGGAAGCTTCACGGATGAGTCGGGCATGCGACCCCCACCCGCGTTGGCCCTTCAGGCAGGGGGCGTATCATTGATGATTTATTGATTCACCGTCTATAAAAAAAAAAAAAAAAAAAAAACAAGAGAATTCAGTAGATGTCTCGGAGTTAGGACGCCCCGCGACCGACTCCGCAGGCCGTACCCAGCCGTTATCGATGCCACGCGTCATTTCGGTTGGGGTAATTAGTTGGATGAAGAGATCGGACGCCCCGCGACCATCTCACGATCCATATTAGGGAATCTTTGTAAATCATATTCTAAGTACATTTGCATTGTTAAACTAAATTGTAAGGAAGGAATAAAGACCTACGTCTAATCCTGGGTTTCATTTTACAACCAACCTTATAGTTTTTTAATGACGATGCGGAGATTTATAGCACGTCGAGGTAGAGTTTCCACTATTTATAGTGACAATGATTCGAACTTTGTTGGCGCTAATAACTTATTTAATTCATTAAATTGGAATAAAATTCAAGAAGAAGCCAATGTGAATAAGATTAAATGGATCTTTAATCCACCAACTTGCTTGGTGGGGTGGATGGTGGGAGCGTTTAATTAGATATTAAAGTAAAATGAGAGTTGAATGGCCATTAGGTATAGTAAAATAATTATACCCAGAAAGCGATGGGTATTCGAGAGTCGCAAAAATTAAAACGAGTACTGGCGAAAAGGTTAGGCCAATACAACGTTTATATCCTTCAGAAATATCTAATCATGAGAATGCAAAATTTCGACGAATCAATGAAGATACAAATAATAGTAAATGCTGAGTTACACGAGGTGAAATAAGTAAAGGTGCCTGAATATAAAACAAGAAGTGGGCGTGTGGTTAAGGTGCCTCGACGAATGTAGTGTTTTGTGAACTTTTATCTTTATATTAATTTCTTGTCTCTTTTCGTCGGGAGGATGTTGTAACTTTTTTAACATTTTATGTTTAGAATGAAGCGTTTGATTTATGTCAAGAATTGTTGAAAAGGGTTACTATGACAATCAAGTAAAAATTGTTGCAAATATGATAAAGTCTTTAATTTAATAATTATCATATTTAATACCGCAACACCAGTGAAAAAATGGCAAATACGAGGTGACGAAGACAAACATATTGTTGCTAACAGGAAGAAAAAAATACAATCAGAATTCAAAATAAAGATCGGACTTATAGTAGATAAACCTAAACCCGCATATGGCAATTCGAATGATGGGAATACGGCAAGCAGGTTTTTTGATAATTGTGCAAAAGCTGCTGAAATAACAGGGTTAGACATAAATCTACTTAAACGATGTCACATAATTTTAATGGCAATCTTATCAGGATTTCAAATTAATACTGAGAAATGTAAAAAATATACTATGGAGACTGCGTGTATATATATTGAAAAATACCCGTGGTGTTGCATAAGTCCGACTGTGCATAGAATATTAATGCATAGTCCAATTATAATAGAATCATGCCTATTACTAATAGGAATGTTGTCTGAGCAGGCCCAAGAGGCCCGAAACAAGGATGTGAGAAATTACAGAGAAAGGCAACGAGTAAAAAAAATGAAAAGCTTCCCTAGTGAATTATTAGAATTGTTAATGGAACCTCAGCAGATATGATAGTGATTTTTTTTTTTAAGTACATATATATTTTTTTTATTATTCAATACAAAACCTATCCTACATCTCGTACAAAACCTATTCTACGTCTCAATATAATATTGTTGAGTATCTAACACATTTAAAATTAAGTAATTAGCACTCGAAACTACACACATCAAAAAAGTCTAGGGATCAAGCATGTTTATGTGGATTTCTTGTGATTGAGATGTGGCTTTGTAATAAATTTATGATTTTATAAATTTATATGGATCCTTTTTGGTGCATTTCATAATTTAAAACAGGAACTGTCAATCAAATTCGAGTAAAAGATGAAAATCAGCTGTCAATATTTTCCCTATAAAAACATAAGACGCATTGAAGACATTATTAGTGCTACTGTTTCCCTACTACTGATTAAAACCAACGTTATTATGGAGCGGCGACGTCATTTAAGCAGGGAAGAAATGATCAGAGCCGTGGGAATGATAGAAGCTGGTTCCCGGCAACGTACTGTGGCTTTAGCTCTGAATACAAGTCAGAGTGTTATCAGTCGACTTTGGACACGTTACCGAACCACTGGTACCGTGGCTGAGCGCCATGGAGGACGGTATCGCTGCACCACACGGAGACAAGACCGATACATTCAAATCACAGCTCGAAGAACTCCAACAATAACCGCCATGATGTTAGCCGTGAGCCTTCATCGCTCTTCAGGGAACTTAATTAGCGACCAAACAGTCAGAAACCGCTTGCATGAAGTGAACCTTCATTCCCGAAGACCGCTACGGGTACCACCTATAGCAATGCACAATCGTAGGACTCGATATCAATGGGCTCTTGAACACAGAAATTGGACAGAAGAACAATGGCGTTTCGTGTGCTTTTCTGATGAGTCTCGTTTTGGTATGAGGCCGGATACAAGACGTATACGACACTGGAGAACCCCTGGACGCCAACAGCGATTAAAATCCTGCCAGGAAGTCCATCCTTATAGTGGTGGAACCATCATGGTATGGGCGGGTATTTCGATCGGCGGAAGAACTGAGTTGATTTGGATCAGAGGCAACCTCAACGCTCAAATTTATGCTGAGACGGTTGTATCAGACGTCATCGTTCCTCTACAAGTGCATATCGGTCCCTTATTTCAGTTAATGCATGATAATGCACGACCGCACACCGCAAGAGTTGTAAGACAGACTCTCGCCGCAGCTAACATCAATGTCCTGCCCTGGCCTGCTCAGTCGCCAGACTTGAACCCGATTGAGCATGCATGGGATATTCTTCAGAGAAGAGCTCTGCCGAATATGGAGGGTATCCAGTCGCAAGAAGACCTTTTTTTGTTGTTGCAACGAACATGGGCGGCCATTCCACAGCGTGATTTGGATGAACTCATTTTGAGTATGCCAAACCGATGTTCTTGTGTTGTTAGTGTTCGCGGTAGAAACACGGATTATTAATTGTTTAAGTTACCCAATAAAATTTAAAAAAAAACTGTTATTTCAGTCTTTTTTTCGAACTTTAATGTTAGTGGTTCAAATGTCAAAAATCCCTTTATTAGGAAAATGGCAATTTTTT
Organism: Tinea semifulvella; assembly: GCA_910589645.1. Lineage (NCBI taxonomy): Eukaryota > Metazoa > Arthropoda > Insecta > Lepidoptera > Tineidae > Tinea > Tinea semifulvella. The sequence goes on along the minus strand of OU342592.1, from coordinate 9,471,199 downwards.
TTACTAATGCAAAGGTGACTTGGTTTATCGTTACTGTAGACAAACGAAAACATTTTATTTGATCAATCCTTAAAGAAAATTTTAATGAATATCAATCAGGAGAAAAGTTATTGCAAAAATATATGTTGATCCCTAGACACTTTTGATGTGTGTATTTATGGTCAGGATTTTTCGAAAATGCGCCATAGTACGCAGCCAAAGAAATCAATATCTTAATTTTAAAGAATTATAATTAAAATATTTTCCCCGTGGATCTACTTCATTTTTATTCAATAGATAGAAAATGCTGATCAAATATTTGTATGTGTATACTTTGAACCAGTTAACACCGAAGCCTACCTGAATACAATTATTTAGAATTGTAATTACATTCACTTCATATTAATTGGTTAATTTTAAGTTACCAGTACCTGCCGAGATTGCTTTAATCAACAGTTTGGTCGATCTTAGCTCTCAACACTGATGTTCAACAAAATATTAATTGATTAATATGAATGTGTATTAGGGTGTCCCTTAAAATTCAACTTTTTTTACGCATACCTTCTAAAAAGTTTCGTATGGACCTAATATAGTCTAGAAATAAATATTAGCCCGATTTATAAACGATAACCCGTGCCGACTTGAGTTTTTAACTTGTCCATACAAGTTGCGCGGGAGCAGCGCGGCGACCTGTTACTGCGAGTTTCAATTGTCATTTCATAAGTGATTTCTAACATTTTTAGTGCGTTGTTGTTTATTTTGTGAAAATGTCTGTGGAATTACGAAGTGATAAACAAAATATTTTCCTTATCGGACTGCCAAGCCACCAGATAAATGGTGCAAAATTACCATCTAATCGACAAGTTCTCACTGTTTTATTTTACAATATTCGTGAAGTCAAGCTGACTGTTAGTGAAAGTGCGAATCTTGTTATAAGAGAGTGCATTATATTTTGGGAAAAAGCCAGAATTCCTACGAAGGCAATCCCTAACTGCGTGAAGAAACTTGTTGATTTATATCATGTTTGGAGGGAGCTGCAAAAAAACTGTAAGAAAACTCAGTTGACTTTCAAGAATCGTGAAAATAATTTTGTAAAAGACCTTGATAACTTATTTGATATTGCACATGCAGATGCCTTTGACAGAATGAAGATAGAGGAAGACAAAGATTTCTTAAGGAAACAGAGAGCCAGGTCGACCGGGATGCTTAGGTGGAATCGACAAAAAATTGGCGGAGAAAGAAGAACGAGTTAGGCAAAGACGATTGGAAGAAGAGGAAAGAAAGGTAAAACAAAGAGAGTTATTGGCTGTTGCATCTACTTCTTCGATAGATAACTTGGAATGTCTTGAGAATTCGGATGAGGAACAGATTTCGAACTCTGAACTTAGTACTCAGATTCCTTGCCCTGAAAAAAGTTTTAAAAGAGGCACGAAAAGTTTAATAACTCCTAAACTGGTAGCAGCTTTAGATCGATGCCAATTAAGCATAAGGGACTCGGTTTACATTCTCCATGCGGTTGTAGAAGCGCTTGGTCTGAACAGCGATGATTTCCCTATAAACAAATCCTCGATTCAGCGAGTTCGTACTCAAGCGAGAAAATCCAGGGCAGAAGCAATAAAAACTGACTTCCAGAATAATTTGCCTGACGTAGTCACAGTTCATTGGGATGGAAAACTATTACCTGGATTGGATGTACGAAGTTCAAAAGAAGAACGCTTGCCAATTATTGCTTCATTTGACGATAGAGAACAGCTTCTTGCAGTACCGAAATTAGAGAGTTCTTCTGGAAAACATCAAGCTAAAGCCATTTCAACTGCTCTCTTTGACTGGACTCTCCATGACAAAGTACAGATAATGTGCTGCGATACAACAGCTTCCAATACTGGCCGTTTCAGTGGAGCTTGTGCTATTTTGGAGCAGACTTTAGAAAGGGAATTGCTGCTTTTTGCTTGTCGTCATCATGTTTATGAGTTGGTCCTTAAAGCTGTTTTTGAAACCAAGGTAAAACATATTACAAGTAGCCCAGATATTCCAATTTTCAAAAAGTTAAGAGATAATTGGAAAAATATTAACACTGATAACATTGAGTCACCTCTAAATTTCGTTAAAGCACATATTGCTAAGACAAACATTACATCTTTGTTAACTTTTTATAAGACTGAACTGGAAAAATCTTTTGTTAGAGACGATTACCGCGAATTGGTTGAACTATGCGTTGTGTTCTTAGGAGGAGACACAGAGAATAAACTAAAACTCAGGCCCCCCGGAGCTTTGCATCAAGCGCGATGGATGGCGAGAGCAATCTATTCTATAAAAATATGTTTGCTTCAATCGCAACTTAAAATTACTGCAAAGGACAAAAATGCTCTACAAGATGTTTGTTTATTTATCGTCACCTTGTATACCAAACCTTGGCTCGAATGTACAATGGCAGTTAAAGCACCTAACCAAGACTTATCTTTTTTGAAAGCTCTAAAAGAATATGAAAAAGTAGACGCGACAAGTTCCAAGGCATCCATAAGCAAGTTTATTCATCATTTATGGTATTTGTGTGAAGAAACAGTCATGTTATCACTCTTTGATGAAGAAGTTGATACCAAAACCAAGACAAAAATGATTAATAATTTAAACAGAGACGAAAGTACAGATTCCTCTAAACGCTTTGTCCCATCGAAGGAAGAAATTACGCAAAATTTGTTTGGTAAGTACTTAATATTTTCTTGTTTCTTTTTCAAAGTTTTGTGGTTTAGTTTTTGCTTATTTTAATGGTTTTTTCTTTATTTCAGATATGACGCTGGATGATTTTGTGACTCAAAGAAGCAAACGATTTCTATCTCGACTACAGATCGACGACAGTTTTCTTCGGGAAGACGTATCTTCGTGGGGTGACAATCCTGCTTTTTTGGAAGCTAGAAGACGATTAAGTCGTTTGAAGGTCGTAAATGACACTGCTGAAAGAGCTGTTAAATTAATGCAAGATTTTAATGGTCTTATCACGGCTGAAGAAGAGCAAAAACAGTTTTTGTTGCGTTGTGTTCAGGAACATAGAAATCTGTATCCAGACTGTAAAAAAACTACACTAAAGAGAAGTTACCCTAATTCATTATTATTATAATTTGTATTTAAATAAAAGTTTGTATTGATATTTTTTTAGTTTTACTCATATTTACTTTATTTGTTGCATTTTAATTAGTTTTGGATCAAACCAAAATGTCAGACCAAAACACCATTTTTTATTAAACTTTAGAGCTCGGTCGGCACGGGTTGCAATCATGCTACAGATATGAAATTTCATATTTAAGTACATTTTAGCATTTATAAAAAAATTGGAGGGTATGCGTTTCGAAATTCAAAAAAAAAATTTTTTTTGCCATATAAGGGACACCCTAATGTGTATGCAATTATTAATGTTTTCTTCACATTTCAAAGAATTATGACAATTCAATGTCTGCACCCACAGAAAAGCCCAATACTATACAAGATCACAATGCCACCAAGACAAGAGATGTTGTAGATGTAGACAAACTGTTTACTATTGTAATTACATTCACTTCATATTAATTGGTTAATTTTAAGTTACCAGTACCTGCGGAGATTGCCTTAATCAACCAAATCTTAGCTCTCAACACTGATGTCCAACAAAATATTAATTGATTAGTATGAATGAGTATGCAATTATTAATGTTTTCTTCACATTTCAAAGAATTACTTTATTCATTATTTACTTAATTCAATGTCTGCACCCACAGAAAAGCCCGATATTATGCAAGATTACAATGCTACCAAGACAAAGATATTGATGACAATTATTGTCAAAAAAAGATGTCCGAGGTTTTTACTTCTGTTTTAGGCTCCTTGAGTCACTAACAAGCTATAAATTGTTGCCAAAAATATATTAACAGTCAAAATTATGATTGCACAGAAGCAATTGGAAATTGATGCAAGACAAATACCAACAAAAGCCCTTACACAAGCTTTGTCACAATAAAAAGTGGCACTCAATATCGGCGAAATTGTTTTTTAAACTTTTCAAAATGATAACCATCTGTAGCTCTTTCACCTTTGGATTTCTACACAATTTTATCAACACTGGCGTCAATATTAGTACTTGGCTCAACTTTAAGGGGCTCAGGTTTCTCTGCCCGCCGTTTCTTATCATCAACATTAAAACGGTTGTGCTGTGCAAAGTTTACTGCCTGCCTGACAAACCAATATATAGAACAAACCGAAATGTGACACCAGACAAATGGTATACATCAATAGAGGCAATAAAGCTTTTGAAATAAATTGGTGTAACTTATGTAGGTACTGAAAATAAAAATAAAAGAGAAATTCCTATTGAATTCAAACCAAAAACATCAAGATGTGGTGTAGGACTATGTGAAAAGGTTCTGGTTAAAAGGCGCTACACCACGTGCAGCATGTAATAACACTTTTTTAATTTACGGTCCAGCAGGCATAGGCAACTATTTTACTAATCGAGATTCCTGCTCACGTGCGTGCCAACGTCTTTGTGCGGCCAGTTGAGCGATCGCTGCTAAGAATAACATTGGTTAAACTTCCTAAGGTATGTGAGTTTTCACTGGAATTGGTGGAAGTCCTCTGACCTGACATCACAGAGATATAAAGAGGATGCCGAATTTCCACCCGACGTCATCCATGACCCTGACATTTACTCCAATCAAGCCATTTTAACAACTCGCAATGACGCAGCCAAAGAAATCAATATCTTAATTTTAAATAGTTTCCCTGTGGATCTGCTTCATTTTTATTCAATAGATAAAGTAGATACAGAAAATGCTGATCAAATATTTGTATGTGTATACTTTGAACCAGTTAACACCGAAGCCTACCTGAATACAATTGTTTATAATTGTAATTACAATCACTTCATATTAATTGGTTAATTTTAAGTTACCAGTACCTGCCGAGATTGCTTTAATCAACAGTTTGGTCGATCTTAGCTCTCAACACTGATGTTCAACAAAATATTAATTGATTAATATGAATGTGTATGCAATTATTAATGTTTTCTACACATTTCAAAGAATTATGACAATTTAATGTCTGCACCCACAGAAAAGCCTAATATTATACAAGATTCCAATGCTACCAAGACAAAGAAAAAAATTTCAAAGAAAGATGGCCGGGGTTTTACTTCTATTTTCGGCTCCTTGAGTCACTAACAAGCTATAAATTATTGCCAAAAATATATTAACAGTCAAAATTATGATTGCACAGAAGCAATTGATGCAAGACAAACACCAACAAAAGCCCTTACACAGGCTTTGTCACAATAAAAAGTGGCACTCAATATCGGCGAAATTGTTTTTTAAACTTTTCAAAATGATAATCATCTGTAGCTCTTTCACCTTTGGCTTTTTTTACAATTTTATCAACACTGGCGTCAATATTAGTACTTGGCTCAACTTTAAGGGGCTCAGGTTTCTCTGCCCGCCGTTTCTTATCATCAACATTAAAACGGTTATGCTGTGCAAAGTTTACTGCCATATTAGTTGGAACAAACTGTGATGGCACATCCTTTTTGTTTTGTCTTTCCCATAATAACTTCATTTTCGCCTCCTCCGTTGCCTCAATGTTTTTAATTTTAGCTTCTATACCAAGATCCACCTCTGGAATGCCACTGAGCATTTGATTGGAGAGCATTTCCTCAGACCTGTGTGCTGATGAAGATCGTAAATGGTCTGGAAGTGAAAGCAAAGCTGCTTCTTCAGGAGACAAATATTTTAAGGAGTCTTTGTGATCTGAAGGAGCATCGGAAAGGTTACTTTCTGTAAACAAAAGAAATAGAAAATTAGTGAAAAATTACATATTTAAGTTACTACTATGTTTGGAATTGATGTTTTTGTGGAAATATGCAAATATACATTATTTCTCCCAAAGGTTAGCTGGTAGAGAATACCATGGTATTATGCTCGCCTATGTACATTATTTTATATTTTGTGTGCAATAAAGAATTATATTATTATTATGTTATACAATACTGCCTCCATAGTCTAGCCGTTAAGACTGTAGATTTAGAAGTGGAGGTATGGGTTTGATTCCTAGGCAAGACACAACAATTTATTTGTAAAGTATCATCACGACCGTTTCCCTTTCGGGGTGGGCAGAAACCAGGTTTTTTTTAAAGAAGCGGATTCACATTTAGCCAACTTTACTATAAGCCAATCATGACAAGTGGCAAGCTCGTCGATGTCTCCAGCGTACCAAACTCGAGAAATATCACAATTAAATTAAATATTAATTAAAATGTATTTATTTACATTAATAAATATGTTTGTGTCCCGACAAGGAATCGAACCCGGTAACCGCTAGACCACAGAGGCAGTTTTATTTAAGTGTGCTTTCTGACCACCCCAAAAGGGAAATGGTTGTGATGATACTTCACTATATTTCTTTAGTCTGGTACACTAGAGACATCAATGAGCTTACGACTTGTCACAATGGGCCTATAGTAAAGTTGGTTTCTGACCACCATGCAAGGGATATGGTTATACAACCTTACTTTGCATCACTTACTAAAAGAATTGAGCCTAAGCAGGTCTGCCGTCAATACTTTTATGGAACGAGCTTCCAAGATGGCATTAACGGAATCATACAGTATTTGGTTGGGTAGGGAGAGAAGTGGAATGGTGGATGGTGAGCGTATTATCGCGCAATAAAAAAAGGAGGCCTCCTTTTCTTAAACCAGCCTATTGTCGGTCGCAAGCCCGAGACACCATTCTTCTCATCTCCTACCCACACACAATGGACCCGGCACCCGCACGGTGAATCCATGGAATGCTTAGAAATTTGTCTTCTACAATGTTATACAATACAAATGAAATTAAATAAAAGTTTTTTTTATACAAATGATTTTACTTTAAAAAAATTTTCCATTCCTATTAGTCCCTTAAGCGAAGTCCAAAAAATCATCATTTTAATATAATGGCACAATAGTAGGCACTGATGTTGGTCAGTTGCTACCATTGATGAACCTCACATGCCTCTTACCATAAGCTGGGCATAATGACACAGTGCTCAGCTTGTTCTTATTATAAAACATGTCCATTATACTGGCGCATTTATCTTCGCACGTGTCAATGATAATGGAAAATCTTTATGCTATTTATATCAACTTTAGGAATCATCATTATTCTATTTGGCCTTAGGACATTGCTGGAGATGGGCATTTTAAACATATTTCTGGACAATTTTCTGTCACTTACCACTCTAACACCCCAGGACTATATATAGAAGAGAGGAGACAAATTCTAAGCATCCCATGAGAGAAGAATGGTGTCTCAGGCTTTCAACCCACAATAGGCTGGTTTACAAAGAGGCCTCCTTTTTTATTTTATTACACAATAATACGCTCACCATCCACTATTCTACTCAACCAAATACTATATGATTCCGTTAATGCTGTTTTGGAAGCTCTTTCCATAAATGTATTGACGGCAGACCTGCTTAGGCCCAATTCCTTCAGTAAGTGGTGCAAAGATTTTAATGGAACTACTCTTGCCACAACTTCCACTGCATAATGCTGAGTCTTGATCCCGTTCCTAATCATTGCGCTCCACTTACCGACAGGTGGGCACAAAATTATATGTTATGCCAGTATAAACAAAGAAAGAAAAAAAATATGCCTATCAGAGATTTTGTTAGCTGAAATAACCAAGTAACAAGCTAACTACAAATTACATACGAGTATCAAAATTTTGATCATAGATTATTTTCATCATTCACCAGCAACTTGATGGACTCTTTGAGGTCGAAAAACCTTTAGTTCCACAAGGCTGGCTGTTCAAAAATGGGAGCGATACCCGCCACTAACGACCCACATCAAGCCCTACCATTATACCGGCCTAACAAGATGTTTAATCACATTATGTTTGAGGTTATAAAGTAGAACGTACCTTTGCGCTTTGATATTTCCTCTTCAATATACTTCATCATTTCTTCATCTTCATCGCGTTTATTCGTTTCCGCCGAGAACTGAGTTCCAATTCCTGTATCATAAGCATCGCTGGCAGGCTTAACTTTTCCACTTTTTATAGACTGCATATTAACCATTCCTCCAGCTTTTACTTTAAACGGATCCTTGCAAGTGACTTCTTCCTCTATGGTAACTTTCTGCCCTGTAGCCAAAGCTATAACATTCACGCCATTTGGCCGTTCCCGTAGTTTCTGCGCCTCTTTCGCTTCCTCTAACTTTTCCAGCAATAACCTCTCATCTTCCTCGTTGTCACTGTCTGAAGTGCGTCGTTGTCGCAAACATTTTTTTTTCTTTGCTTTGAAAGGTACTTCTACTTTGATTTCGGTTTTAATGTCGTTCAAATCCATAATTGGTACTAAACTAAACCCCACAAAACAAACAGTTTCTCGCAGATTATATAGGAATTAACTTTCTTTATCAAAGATGGCGGATGGGTAGAACCACAGACTATGGGTGTTCTGCACAGACTGTCTATATAATCTGTGGCACAGACCATCACAGACTATATCAGGCCATTTAGGTGTTCTGTGATGCTATGTTCGACTTGAAAGCAAATAAAACGAAGCTTCCTTTTTACCGAATTTTGAAAGTAGTTCGACTTGGCGGTTGTCTATAGTTTTCATACATTTTAAGCAAAAATGGGTAAAAGAAGCATTAAACGCTTTCCTTTGCTTTCATGTCGAACACAACAAAGATAACATCTTAGAACACTCATAATTTTGGACTTAAAAAAAAAACAGATTTTGTACATACATATCTTTCCGCCAAATCCCTTGCGGGGTAGGCTTGTCACGATCACGACATATCTCTTTCCCTTCCTCGACATTCATCAACCTCTTCATACATGCCCTTTTGTTTCGATGGCTTTTTAATGCACCTTCAGGTAATGTTTTATTTATTTGATCGTGATAGGCAAGTCTAACTCTGTGGGCAAGTCTTGGTCTGCCACGGCCTCTTTTACCCATAACTTTCGCCTTATATATATGGTCCGTCAAACAGAATTTATATATACACTTTTCTTACGTACATTTATAATAACTTGCATTATCGTTAATAAATTGTCAAGAAAGTTGTTATCACGCTAACCCATATGGTTAGCTTGGCGAGTGTAGGGCAAATCCTCCAAATACATTCTGGAAGGCCCATATCTATCAGTAGAGGTTCCATGGGCTATGCTAAATCATCATTTTTATTAAAAAACGTGACGAAAGCAAAAAAGTCGCAACTCGAGACAGACGAAGCCAGACGGACGAGCGGCATAAAAATAAACTAGTCGAGATGCTAGGTGAAACGTTAAACGAGATGCGTTTTATAGATAGTTTTGTGTTAGCTACAATATTTATATATATATATTGAAAAACCATAGATCAACGCCAAGTCGAACGATTTTCAAACAGAAATAAAGTGAAAAAAGTGCATAAAGCGTAACATATAAGCACATAAAGTCGAAAATAGCAACTGTAACACGGCTAAAAGACTATTATCTATTGCCCAAATATTTAGTTTTTATTTAAAAATAAATGATAACAGACCGCGTTCCTATTCTTCGTTGGTCAGGTATTTTTATTTATTGTTGCTTGTTACTGTTAAACTAAATGGGAGCTTTTTACGAAATAACACGCAATGTACAATACAAATGAGTTACAAGTATCAAAACCTCGAGTAAAAAACGGCTAATCATTGATAAGGGCTAGTAAATACATAAAAACTGTAGAAACCTATTCGGTGGGGTCAAAAGTTACTGATAACTGAAAGTGTTAACAATACCAAGTGATTAGGAATAGTATTGTAAAGGAAATTTTTCTACAACGATTTACTGTGTGTTTTTACATCTTCCTTGTTTTACATAATGTCTGAAATATTAATTTTACAATCACCGCCTCCTAAATTTGAAGATATTCAGAAGGGTTTGTTTACTAAGGAGGCTAATGAGTTCCTGTGCAAAATACATAATGAATTTGAGGGAAAAATATCTGAATTATATAATAAAAGGCTGCAACGTAGATTGGACGTGAAAACAAGTTGTGTTGTTGATTTTAAGCAATCGCAAGAGAGAAATGATCCAAACTGGAAGGTATCCCCTTTGCCGACGAGATTACAGTAAGTGCATTATCAAAGCTTTGAAACCTATAAAACGGTTAGGTTCAGGGTAGGGTGTGTTATAGTCAATTCAGTCCGAAACAATGAATATTAAACCCCCTTAAAGGGTCTAGGTTGACTTAATTACAATCCTGTATATTTCTTTGCATTCATGAATTTAAATTTATTTTTATTTTGTTTATTTTATTTTGACAACAAACAGTCATTTACATAACATTACAAACAGAATTAACATTAAGAAGACCTTGAGCGGCACATTTATTTTAGTAAGTGGTGCAAAGGTTTTGCTGGAATTCCTCTCACACCAACTTCCACTGCATAAAGCTGAGTCTTGAACCCGTTCCTGATCATTTCTTCTGTGAGATCATAATATCGGGGGGCACGGAAGTGAACCAATTCGCTGCATTTTCAGGCCCCTATTCGAGAACCTCTGGATAAGACCAGAACTCGGAAATTTTCGTCATCCAGTAAGCATGATCATCAGAATAGAACTAGTACTTCCCATAAACTCAGAGAGCTGAAATTTGGTACAAAGTTAGGGTTTAATGGCCACATAAAGGGAAAACTATAAAAACTTTGATAATCGAAGATCTGGAGTACCTGGTGATCCTGATTCCTAGTGGCCAAGTCACACAACATTAACTATAATAATAAAGAAATCGCAGTAAGGAACCATAGACTTGTCACAACTATGTCTAGATTTCATTACTTTTGAGAGATAAACAAGCAGCTTCATCGAGACTTGGCTAGTTTTTTACAGAATGTTTTTGGTGGGATTTATTTGACTTCATGTTTTGGTCTTTTGGAATAATATAGTGGGAAAAACTACCGTTATCACAATCACATAAATAATAACTGCCTCCGTGGACTTGCAGTTAGGCCTGTGGATTTAGACTCGGAGGTACCGGGTTCGATTCCTGGTCGGGGCACAAAATATTTATTAATGTAAATAAATACTTTAAATTAATTTAATTTGTGATATTTCCCGAGTTTGGTACCTGGAGACATCGACGAGCTTGCCACTTGTCATGATTGGCCTATAGTAAAGTTGGCTAAATGTGAATCCGCTTATTTATAAGCGTGGTTTCTGACCACCCCGAAAGGGAAATGGTCGTGATGATACTTTACTTTTTACTTTACATAAATAATATTCAGTCATTCAAAATGTAGTTTATTTGATCAGTATGGTACATTTAATAATAGCTACAGTGTCAATCGATGGGGATTAGTGGAATAACCCGATAATTATTCAAAACATTTTAATGTTTTTATTATTACTAAAATACTTTATTGCACTTAACATAAAAGTATGTACAAAGGCAAACTTAAAGCCAATTTGGCTTTTTTAACCAGCTAACCTTTGGGAGAGTGAGAGGGTATAATATGTGGGGTGCAATTTTAACCTTATTTTAAATTTGAATAAATTACATAAATAGTATGTATACATAGACTACTTAAATACTTATTAACATATAGTAGAGATATATATGAAGATAATATAATATTATTATTAATAATATAAACAAAGTATTAAGTTGTTTTTTAAAGATGTGAATTGAAGGAGCTTGTCTGATAGTCAGTGGAAGTTTGTTCCACTGTTGACACTGATCTGGGTACAAATTGCACTATGTCTTTTGCATTTTTTCTCGCGCTGTAAACTCCTATAAGTATACCTGCAGCACTATTGCTGCACACGTACTGTTACATAGTTGCAAATATGATTAGTGGATTTCATTATTTACGTCAGAGCTTGCGTCATCATTGTTCAATTCTCAACTCTATAAGCGCTCGACCTTGACAGCGGCCGTGCAAATATCAACTTTAATAGCGTGATATATACATAGTAAACGGATTCCATTATATAACGTTTACGCTTAAGTAACAGAATAAGGCTGCTTACGTGTTTGGGCGGCATTGACTCAGATTACTACAAAAAAGCATCACTGGACTGATCAAGGACTGATGTTTCGAACTGATTATCTACAATGTCCTTTGAAATTTTAATAAACTCTATGCCCACAGATGCCGTCACTTGGACCTTGGTGATGTATCTCCGTCAAACACTCCACATTTTGTCAGCGCCCTGAATTCTGACGTTCAGGGTGTCCAGGTTGACTTTGACGATGGTCATTGCCCCACGTGGAAGAACCAATTGACTGCCTATCATAATATTAAACTTGCTGTTGATGGTAAATTAATGGGTGCTCCAATCACAATTACCACATGTCCCGTGCTAATGCTTAGACCTCGAGCATGGAATATGATTGAACATAATATTATTGTAAGTAACATATATACTTAGTTATTGGATAAGTTTTAAAAGGTTATTTGAAAAACATATTATAAGTCGGGACCACGGAATGAAACTAATGAGAAAATCCAGCAATATAAATATAGGATATCACTTCATGAATAACAGAGTTGTAAATATGTGGACCAAAACACCAGAAGACATATTAAAGTCCTCAACTGTAAACACTTTTAAAAACAAACTGGACAAGTGGCTTGTGACAATCGAAATAGACTATAATGATAACTGACAATTTAATAAACTTTACACCAGTGCTTGATATAGGTATATCAGCAATGCGCTGCTCGCCTATTAATCAATAATAATAATAAGCAATCTATACTTGTATTTACATTATATATATTGGCTCGGTTATAAGAATGCTTTCTTTAAATCCTACAAGGTCAGTTCAGGATGTACCAATGAGAAATACACTTTTCTTACGTACTTATTTATTATAAATTTACTACACCACTGATCCGTGCCCCAGAGAGGTTGCACTTATACCAACTTGTCTACTAATAAATTGTCATTAAAAATTGTATAGTATAGGCCAAATTTCTAGAAGGCCCTACCCCAGTACATCTATTTTTTTACCATCTTAACCACTGGTATATATAGGTATATATAGGCGCGGTGGTGGCTCGGTTGTAAGAACGCGTACCTTAAATCCTACAAAGGCCGGTTCAAACCCACCCGGCATGTACCAATGAGAAATACACTTTTCTTACGTACATTTGTCATAGATTTACAACACCACCGTTCCCGTGCCTCGGAGAGCACGTTAAGCCGTCGGTCCCGGTTCCACTAATACCAACTTGTGGAATCGTTAATAAATTGACATACAAAAAATCATATTACATCATATCCTCGCCAAGCCGTCTGGCCAGCGTGGCGAGTGTAGGCCATATTCTCCAGTTCTGGAAGGCCCATTTCCAGCAGTCGAAGTCTAGGTCGCTGTGTTCTAGGGGCTGTAATGAATGAATGAATATATATATATATATTTATTATGGTCTTAAAACAACTCATGGGTTACATTTACTTCTTTTGGATTACTGAAGCTGGTTGTGCGGATATTATTATTGTTTGTAAAACCAATTTATTGTCTATTCTATCTCTGTTTGTAATCCTGTGTAAAATAAAATAAAAATAGACCACGAATTTAAAACAAATCAAAAAACCAAATTAATTAAACATTGAATTAAAACTTTTATTTTCGCTTCTTTAGATAAATGGTCTGGCTCCGTGGTCCAGTAGTTAAGTCCATGGATTTAGATGCGGAGGTGACAGGTTCGGGCACAATCATTTAATTTATTTGTGGTTTGTCTCGAGTTTGGTACGCTAGAGACATCAACGAGCTTAACACTTGTCATGATGTAAAGCTTTATTTAAAAAAGCGTGGTTTCTGACCACTCCGAAAGGTCGTGATGATACTTTTTTTTTCTAGATAAGTGGTAAAGAAGCAATTGGACCTTTAACAGACTTTGCAATGCTGATGTTCCATAACGGTAGAAAACTTTATGAGGCCAAAAGTGGTCCATTCTTTTATTTATCAAAACTAGAGGGCGCATCTGAAGCTGCACTGTGGGACGATATTTTCGTTTGGACACAAAAACAATTGGGTTTACCCCGCGGGACGATAAAAGCGTGCGTTCTGATAGAAAATATATTGTCCAGCTTTGAACTGGAAGAAATTCTTTATGCATTGCGTGAACATTCTTTGGGCTTGAATTGTGGTATCTGGGATTACTGTGCATCTATCATTGCTAAGTTTGGTAAGTGTTGGTCAAGTAGTTTAGGCATGAAGGCGAATCAAACAGGCAGACAGATATATGGCCGTAGTCCGTGGGGTCTCATATCTACAAATTCTTTTACAGTTTCTGCAGCGTCTTTCTGGAAAACTCTTCCACTATCTCTTCGAACGTTAACGACTCCTGCCAAGTTAATAAAAACATGTTAAAATTAGGAGATGTACATCAATTTTCAATTTAAAATTATTTATTTTTTAGTTTGCATGCAAAATAAATATATAAAAAAATAATATAACGAAAAGTTTATTTTCTGGGAAATAGCTTGTATTTGGAGCAGCACATTACAACCCAAATATTCAAAATTATAATCTTAAAATTATAGCTGCTGTAAATAGGCATTGTCATATTACAAACTAAGACATACACAATTATAAAATAAATACACCAAGGATTGTAGCTGCTGTAATGAGGCATTGTCATACTACAAGCTAAGACGTAAACATTTATGAGGATGTCACTAAGATTATAGCTGCTGTAAAGTGCCATTGTCATACTATAAGCTAAAACATTATTAAAATGTCACATAAATTATAGCTGCTGTAAAAAGGCATTGTCATACTTTAGCTAAAACAAAAAACAGTTTAAGGTGTCACTTAAATTATAGCTGCTGTAAAGAGGCATTTGTCATACTATAAACTAAGACATACACAAATAACATTTGAAATAAATTAGGACCAAGCACGCTTGTCATCAAAATACTCTCTGATGGTATAATAACCCTTTAAAATCAGTTTTTTATACATAATTGTTACATAAATTTAAAATTATATTCTGTTCCTTTTTTACTAATATAATTATTAAAAGAGATTTTTGTACAAAACAAAACTAGGCAATTTAGAAATTAACGCGCGTAAATAGAACAAATTGGCTTTCAAATACTTCCATCTAAAAGCAAGGTTAATGACTAATCACTTCTAATATTAGTTTTAAATTGTTTTATGCCTATTAAAGGGCCGATAATTGGTCACAGTTTCGTTTCACTTTAGTAGCCTTGTATTATGTTCATACAGATTTATGTACAATGACAAATGGTTGAGCTTCTAGGAGTGGACTGTATATTTTTA
This sequence comes from Tinea semifulvella, assembly GCA_910589645.1. Classification (NCBI taxonomy): domain Eukaryota; kingdom Metazoa; phylum Arthropoda; class Insecta; order Lepidoptera; family Tineidae; genus Tinea; species Tinea semifulvella. The sequence goes on along the minus strand of OU342592.1, from coordinate 9,455,956 downwards.
ATTAAGAAGAATTATAATAGCTCGGTGGTTTTACTGCATCTAATTCTGCGTTGCTTACTTTTAGGGCTATCCCTGATTCACATCTAAGCTAGGAGATGATGAACGTGCTGAAATAAGTAGACAAAGGCATACGGCTTGGGGGAAAAATGATAGGTACTCACAGATCTCGAAGCACACTATTTCCAGCTTGGCCAAGGACTTCACACAAAACTTCAATTATTATTATTATCTAGTCTTTTGGTTGGATTCACGTATTTTCCCCATGCAAGCTCGGGCATGCGAAACGTCAGTTTAGCTCGCATCGCGGTCGCGCAGATACAACAGTGACGTTCGCTGATGTATGTCACTTTTTGGCGTAGGGAAAGAATAAGCAACTTGAGGAATCTGGATAGGATACCAAGCCGTAACACTTGAACTTCGCAAACTTCTTGCTCCCACACTCAAACACTGATTTTACATATATATATATATCCTAATCCGCCTTCGTGGTCTAGTGGTAACAAACGTTGCCGTGAACTCGGGAGGTCGTGGGTTCGATTCCCACCGGGGGCAAGTTGTACATTGTATAATTTGTCTCGGTCTGGGTGTTTATATGTATAATATGTATATATTTACAAAAAAAAGTATAATATGTAGTTTATCAACCATTTAGTTTCCGTAACACAAGCCTCGTAGCTTACCACGGAAATTAGATGGCGCTGTGTGACCTGTCTGGAAATATTTATTATTATTATTATTTATTAATCAGATATATATTAATCATAGATTTCATCATCACAGCCCCTAAAACACCGAATCCTAAACTTCCACTGTTGGAGATAGGCCTTCCAGAGATTTCTGGAGAATTTGGATTACACTTGCCGCGCTGGCCAGATATGAGTAGGTTGGCGAGGGACTGATGTCAATGTATTAACTATTCAACAAGGTTGTATTATTAGAACCGGGACGGACGACTTAACATGCTCTTCGAGGCACGGGAATGTAGGTAAAAAGTATCATCACGACAGTTTACCTTTCGGGGTGGTCAGAATCCACGCTTATATAGAAGCGGATTCACATTTAGCCAACTTTACTATAGGCCAATCATGCCAAGTGGCAAGCTCGTCGATGTCTCCAGCGTACCAAACTCGATAAATATCACAAATGAATTAAATATTAATTAACTGTTAATAATTTAAATTAATAATATTATTGTGTCCCAACCAGGAATCGAACCCGGTATCGCCGAGTCTAAATCCACGGACTTAACCGCTAGACCACGGAGGCAGTCGGTGTGTAGTCGGGAATGTAGGTGTTGTAAATTAATGATAATTATGATAATGTTTTGTTTATAGTAATTTTAAAAACAAAAAGTTGCACTGTCATGTCCGTTAAAAATGGGGGGAAAACCTATATCTAAAAAAACTTTTTTAGGTGACAGGCAAGAGTTTATGCTGCCCGATCGCAATAAATACGTAAATATGGATCGTCATTTTTTGAACAGCTATTTAAAGTTGGTTGTAAAAACTTGCCACAATCGCGGAGCTATGGCGACCGGAGGAATGGCAGCCGCCATGTTGACTCCGGGATCAGATGGCACTGACAAAGCGTAAGTCGTTCAAAAATCACGGAAATAATTAAACGCTTTTTTATAGAATTTTGCTTAAATTGTATGAAAACTATAGATTAACGCCAAGTCGATTGACTTTCAAAGCGAAATAAAGTGAAAAACACAAAGGCAATACACATCATTAACATCAACTAAAAGAGATTGCCCAAAACCAGGCCCCAACTTGTTTGCAGCGTGCCTCAACTAAATACAATTCAATAATAAATAATTGTGTTTTTTTTTTAATTTAATTACAACATCTGTTTTAAAATATAATTTAATTAAATAGTCAATTGGTTAAAATTAATGTATGAAATAGTTACAAATCACTATTTATACGATTAGGTTCTTTATTATGAACAGGTACTTTATTATAGATAAAACACTGGATTTCAAATCGGCGGGATCGATACTATATAATTATTAACGTAAAAAAAAGTTTTTATCAATTGTCGTTATGCTAAGGTAAAATAAATAAAATTAATTACAGATTATGAAAACACAATATATTAACTATCAAATAAAAAAGAAATCATTATCGCATGAGAACATTTTATTGGGCCCATTTCTCAAAGAAAAATGGGCATTCTTATTTATTTATTTATTATTTAATGTACACTAACAGGTTACAATTAATACATATCAAGCACTTATTTACAATAATTTATAAGGTCGGAATTGCAACCCAAGGGCAGTGTACACGGCATGCTACACATAGCTACTTGGATGATTAGAATTAACTGTATTTTTAAAATTTTAGTTTTCATCCATTTTCATCATTATCAATATATTAATACTATATATATACAAATTATAATTTTATTTTAGAAGTCATATTTTTATTTTGTAAATTAGATAGTTTTTGTTATTATTATTATTTTTTGTTTTAACAGTAATAAGTTTTTAATTTTTTCTTTTTTTATATTGGTGAATGCTTTGACACCTAATTGGTACATATATTAGATAAGTTATAATTATACTATGTTATGTGTGTAATAATATATGTACTGCTGTGTGTACTAAATAAATAAATTGTTGTCTTGCTCACAGCACTATAATAATATTTAAATGAGAAACTGCCTCCATGGCCTAGCGGTTAAGTCCATGGGTTTAAACGCGAGGGTTCAATTCCTAGTCTCGGGACACAATAATTTATTTGTGACATTTCTCGAGTTTGGTACGCTAGACATCGACGAGCTTGTCATGATGGGCCTATAGTAAAGTTGGTTAAATGTGAACTAGCTCCATACAAAAAGCTTGGTTTCTGACCACCCCGCAAGGGCTTATCCCTCGTGATGATACTACTAAGGCCCATCTCCCACAGTGGAGGTCTAGGGCGCTGTGTTCTAGGGGCTGTAATGACTGGGTTTAAAATCGGTTCAGTAATATAGACGTGAAAGACGGACAAACAGACAAAGCTTGTTTGACATTTTTAATATTAGTATGGATATTAAACTAATTTAATCATATTGTTTTTTAAAGCCGGAGGTACTAGGTTCGATTCCTGGTAATATATATTTTTTAAAATTAATATTTAATTTATTTGTAATATTTCCCGAGTTTGGTCGCTAAAGACATCGACGAGCTTGCCACTTGTCATGATAGACCTATGGTCTAGTGGTAAAAAACGTTGCCGTGAACTCGGGAGGTCGTGGGTTCGATTCCCACCGGGGGCAAGTTGTACATTGTATAATTTGTCTCGGTCTGGGTGTTTATATGTATAATATGTATATGCTTACCACGGAAACTAGATGGCGCTGTGTGACCTGTCTGGAAATATTTATTTATTTATTATTTATAATTATTATTATTTACAACAAAAAAGTATAATATGTAGTTTATCAACCATCTACTTTTCGTAACACAAGCCTCGTAGCTTACCACGGAAACTAGATGGCGCTGTGTGACCTGTCTGGAAATATTTATTATTATTATATGGTAAAGTTCCATAAAGTAAATCTTTTAAACACTTTGCCGGTCAATATTCGGCAAGCATCCAACAGAATAATATTTAAAAGATTGGTATACTCACATTACTTAAACAGCTCCCTACAACGTGTATAAGTAGATATTGTATGTAGTGTAGTTATGTATGTATGTAAGTACTATTAGTATGTAGTATATATATTATTAATAAATATAGTTATTATTTAATAATGATCAGTCTTAAATACGTCTTCGCACCTACTCCTTGTTCTAAGTTATACTTATTATTGTCCCAAAGGTTGGCTGTCAGAGAATGTCTAGCGGCATTAAGCCCGCCCCTTGTACATAGTGCAATAAAGTTTTAAATAAATAAATAAAGTTGGCTAAATGTGAATCCGCTATCTTTATTAGCGTTCTGACCACCCCGGAAGGGAATCGGTCGTTATGATATTTTTCTTTATTTTTTAACTCATGTTTTTTTATAGAATTAGTAAGTATATATGTATGTATATTATTTCAGCTCGAAAGTGATAATAGGCAAAATATTGGATGCAAAGTTAAAGGAAATTGAAGCCGGTGTGGATGGGTTTATGGTGTATGACTCGAGGGTAGTGTCACATGTCAATGAGGTATAACATTTTTTTTTACTTTTTCATTAATTTTATTTACATTATTGAGTAGATGCGACGCAGCACTCATTTTTTTTATTCTACAAGTATTTATAATATAATACAATAAAACACTATTTAAATAACCGTGTATTTATTTAAGTTATAATGTATATGATGTACTTGTATGTATAATTGTATGTATGGTTTATGTATGTTTAGGTATAAGGTGTAGAATTTTAGAATTAGATAAGAAACTTATTAACTGTATCATTAAAATTTCTTTTTTTTTTCATACTGCCTATCACCTTACTCGATCCCCAAGGTTAGCTGGTAAAGAATGCCTACTGGCATTATAGCTCGCCTCTGTACTATTTTTAAGTGCATTAAAGAATTTATATAAATAAATTATTTGTATTTTATTTTGAAAAAAAGTTGTCAAGTCCTTATTGGAAAACCCTTTATGTGTTGTACCGGGTTCGATTCCTGGTAGGGACACAAAAATATTAATTAATGTAGATACATTTATATGGTAGTATGTATGTTTTTAATCCTCTTCACGGCATAGGCTGACTTTTTAAAATTATTTTTTTACATTTTTAATCTATTTAGATAGATAGATAGATAAATTCTTTATTGCACAGAAAATAATACATTTTACAGTACATAGGCTAGCTTCATTTCTAAAATCATTTTCTAACAGCTAACCTTTGGGAGATGTGAGCAGGGATTGTTAGGTGCATGACCGCTAATATTTGAGATAAAGAGATTTATTGAGTTAAAAACTTATAACTAAAAAAAAAACGATATTAAATCTATAATATAAATACATACAATACATAGATAACACATACATACATATATTGGTTACATACTATATTTATATATATATATACATACAATAATATACCGATTTAGTGAAGTTATGTAGACTCGTCTTGCTTTTTGTGAAAGTGTTTAGTGAGCAAATTTTTATAACATATCAGTGATGGTGCTTTACGAATATGAAGAGGGAGTCGGTTCCACTGGCGAGCTGCTGATACTGTATAAGAATCTGAACATCTGCTGGACGAATCTATTTCAATTTGTGAAACTTTTAAATTACACTCACTGTTGTTTTCCTTAATTAAATAAGTTAGGAGGCTTCAAATACAACTATTATCTTTGTTTTTAGTTGTGGAAGAAGTTTGGAACATATCCGAACCAAATTTCTAAGAAGTTAGACATTTCTATCAGTCCTAGAGATTTATTGGAAGTGCCGAGTGGCGGGGTGAGTGTTTCGGGGGTGTATCACAATGTGTCCGTGATGATTCTGTTTGTGTACTACTGGCTGGCGGGGAGCGGACACTTCTTCTACAGCGGGAACGTGGAGGACTCCGCCACTGCAGAGATCTCCAGAGCTCAGATATGGCAGTGGGTTCGGTTCTCGGTGAGATTCTAATATTTTTTTACTTTGTGTTGGGTACTTGTGAGCAGCTCAGGGCTCCGGAGACACCGGCTTTCGATTAACATCAATATTATTGGTTTGGGAGAATGTAGTCTGGACCTCTTGGAGGTCTGATGTTGACTCAATTCAAACTCTCAACGGAAAGGCATGAAAAGAGGACTTACGTAAGGATCGGGATGCAGGTTAACTTCTGATCACTGCGTTTGATGCTTCAACTTTTAATTTACAACTTTTGTAAATAGTATTTAATATATAAAATAAATAAAATAAAATCAGTTTTTATTTGTCACAAAAATAAGAGATAATAATAATAATAATAAAAATTTCCAGACAGGTCACACAGCGCCATCTAGTTTCCATGGTAAGCAACGAGGCTTGTGTTACGGAAACTAGATGGTTGATAAACTACATATTATACCTTTTTTTTTTGTAAATATATACATATTATACATATAAACACCCAGACCGAGACAAATTATACAATGTACAACTTGCCCCCGGTGGGAATCGAACCCACGACCTTCTGAGTTCACGGCAACGTTTGTTACCACTAGACCACGGAGGCGGTCAATGTTATATGTATATTATTTGTTATATAAAGTGTATTATGACTGTTTGTTACCATAATAAAAAAAACTATATTTATTGTGGCATTGTTAATCTGTGGGTCATCAATGTAAGTAGGTACTTGTTATATCTTTATATTCTCTATACTTTTTTCACAATAATGGCCTAAAGCCTCGTTGCTTACCACGGAAACTAGATGGCGCTGTGTGACCTGTCTGGAAATATTTATTATTATTATATAATTAGACCTGGAGTACCAAAACTGTAAAATAATACAGGTGTTAGAAGTTGTAACAGTTGTCATCTGCAGGGTCGCACGCGCACGTTTGGCAACTCACTTTTCTTTTTTTGGCTGTCAGAGAATGCCGGCATTAAGTCCGCCTTTGTACATAGTGCAATAAAGTTTTAAAATAAATAAACCAACCAAAGCCAATTGATTTCGACGCTTTAGGGAGTTTGTCGTTAAATCGAGTGACGTTACATGGAGTTTACACTGTATATATATATATATATATTGTTCCAGGCAACACTGGAGGATGCGCCAGACAAAAAAGTGACGGCTAAATTAGTCGAAAAAACTGCTACAGAATTTACCAACCACGCTCATAAAAACCTCTGCCGATCGAACGCAGAACGGAAAAGGCTGACGGCAGCCAAATTTATGAGTATGGAATTATTTTTGCACAGAAATCCACCAGAATTCATCACCACGTATCTCAACGATAGCCATAAATTCAGAACTATACATAACAAGGCGTTAGTCAGCAATTTGTAAGCCGGCATAGTGGTACTGAAGCGGGTGGTGGCTCGGTTGTAAGAAAAAAAAAGGTTGGTTCAAACCCTTCCGGCATGTACCAATGAGAAATACACTATCCTTAAGTACATTTGTTATTTTTTATTTTGTAAGTAGGCATAGGACAATAAATATAATGTATTCTGCGCTTTTACATATCAAAAAATTAATTAATATAACGAAAAGCTTATTTTCTGGGAAATAGCTTGTATTTGGAGCAGCACATTACAACCCAAATATACATAATTATAATCTTAAAATTATAGCTGCTGTAAATATGCATTGTCATATTATAAACTAAGACATACACAATTATAAAATGAAAACACCAAGGATTATAGCTGCTGTAATGAGGCATTGTCATACTACAACCTAAGACGAAAACAATTATGAGGATGTCACTAAGATTATAGCTGCTGTAATGAGGCATTGTCATACTACAACCTAAGACGAAAACAATTATGAGGATGTTACTAAGATTATAGCTGCTGTAATGAGGCATTGTCATACTACAACCTAAGACGAAAACAATTATGAGGATGTTACTAAGATTATAGCTGCTGTAATGAGGCATTGTCATACTACAACCTAAGACGAAAACAATTATGAGGATATCACTAAGATTATAGCTGCTGTAAAGTGGCATTGTCATACTACAACCTAAGACGAAAACAATTATGAAGATGTCACTAAGATTATAGCTGCTGTAAAGTGGCATTGTCATACTACAACCTAAGACGAAAACAATTATGAGGATGTTACTAAGATTATAGCTGCTGTAATGAGGCATTGTCATACTACAACCTAAGACGAAAACAATTATGAGGATATCACTAAGATTATAGCTGCTGTAAAGTGGCATTGTCATACTACAACCTAAGACGAAAACAATTATGAAGATGTCACTAAGATTATAGCTGCTGTAAAGTGGCATTGTCATACTACAACCTAAGACGAAAACAATTATGAGGATGTCACTAAGATTATAGCTGCTGTAAAGTGGCATTGTCATACTATAAGCTAAAACATTATTAAAAAATTACAACAATTTATAAACACGACTGTTGTATTTTTTTATTTCTTTATAATTTACTTCTTATTAAAAAAAAATAAAAAAAAAAACAATAATGACATTAGAACTGTCAATTATAATTTCTTAAGAATGGTGTTAATATTTTATATCTAAATTCTTTTGATGTGATTAAATCCACTAATTATCACATATAAGTTGGTTTTATTGAACGGCTGATGCTCTTCTCGTCAACTGTTTCCCGTGCCTCTGAGAGCACGTTAAGCCGTCGGTCTCGGTTCCACTAATACCAACTTGTAGAAACGTTAATAAAGTGTCTCTAAAATGTTATCAGAACCTCGCCAACCCGTCTGGCCAGCGTGCCAATTGTAGGCTAAATACCTGGAAGGCCTCCAACAGTGGAGTTCTAGAACTCGTTTTAGGGGTTGTCATGATATGTCTACCAGGCAGACTGGTCGTCGTAATTTCCCCAGTCTGCCGGGGCGGGGAAGTATCCACAGTTCGTGCCGATAAACCCAGTAAAGTGTATCCACACGTTTCGGGATTAGGCTCGAATTGCTGTCATGTCCAGTCAAGCCGGCACAGTGTTAGGTACTGATGTCAGACGTGTGTCTGATACCAGTTGCTAACATTCATGGATCTCGCTCCCCACTTACCATCAGATGGGCGCAAGGTCAACATGTCTAAAATATATAATAATAGAATAAAAAATTATGATAGTGGTACGGATTTCACATTATTTAAATTATCTTATACAGTAAAATCCATCACGACCGTATCCCTTTTGAAATGGTCAGAACCACGTTTTTCAAGCTGATTCCCATTTCGCCAACTTTACTATAAGTCCATGATAACCTTGTCACCGCGCGTCGCTGTCTCGAGCCTACCAAGCTCGAGAAATATCACAAATTAATTATTGTGTCCGGACCGGGAATCGAACCCGGTTTCTCGACGTCTAATTCGACGGACTTAACCGCTAGATCACGGAGTTCATGATTATGTTTACAAAATGATTCGTCATAAAGATAAAAATGCCTTATTAATTGATTTGTGTTTTACATACAATAAATATAATAAATCACACCTTGGGGAACAAAAGTCGTAAAAACCATTTTACCCAAAATTACTTATATGAATGCAGTCTTATTCAGAATCAAATCTCACTTAAACGGTCAAGACTTTAGGCTTTTAGTTATTTAATTGTTTTTATAATTTTGTTTCTGTCAGTCCTGTAAAGTGGGGTGTACGGCTTTTACGACCTTTGGACCCCAAAGTAGCGATATCTAAAAAAGTTAACATATTTAGGCTACATTAAATTTTAATAATTTAACAAACAGAAATGTTGTGAAATTACGAACCAAAAAATGGCAATATTTGTGATATTTTACCAAAAAAAAAAACTATATTATTATATTATTTGGGAATTTTATATTATTTACTTTTTAGCATTTATTGATTGGTATATTTTTTAAATGTTATATCTTTATTAGTTTTTAAGTACATACGATTTGCGTGTTTCGATTATACGTGCTATTAAAAACCAATTTTGAATTTGTAAATCGACTTTTATTGTAATAAATCCCATTTCCAAACCCGAGGTAGATAAAAGTTGTGTCAGAATGTTTTTCGTTTTTAATAATTAAATTAAAGGCATCAGTATTAATTCCAATTAGTTTTATTTGATAATAAATAGAAGATCAGTTTGTAAATTTTATTTGTAAAAAAACAAAACTTTACCTTTTTTTTCTTTAAAAATTCACTCGTGATAGAAAAATCTTTGAATATGTTAAAGTGTGCAAACGAGAGCAATGCAAAGCATAACATTTTTTTTTTTTTATCTTCAAAGGATGTATAAAATACATCAGTCCTAAAAATAAAATTTATTCATAATATTTGTTCACAACAATGTTTAAACATAGTTGGGGATCATCAAATTCCAAGTGTTGCGGAATTTGATGCTTTTCTTGGAGTCACTCGCGGCATTATAGCCCAAACATCGGTCATAATATGGAAGTTCAAAGCGCAGGAAAACCGCAAAAAATAAACTGCAACATGTGCCCATATTTAAAGTACAATTTATCGTTTTCAATAATCATAAAGCGTAACATATTCGTATATCTTAAAATGAACCTTTATTTTATTTATTTATTATTTTTGAATTGAATTGAATGGGTTGGATCTCTAAGTGTTAGATTGATGTGTTTACATAGGTACTTGGCATTACTTAAATAAAACAAGGCTTTGTATAATCAATCGTTATATACTTATTTTTCAAACTCCTACACTCAAATCAAAAACTTATTAATCATAAGTGCCACATCACTAATCTCTCTCGCCGACACGAAGCGAAGTGCCGTTTTTTCCACCGCTCCTTGCCATTAAAACCGTGTAATTGTTGCCACACCAAAATTATTTTACTGCATTCAATTTATAAACAAAATTCAATCGAATACTTTTTAATTCTTTATTTATACAAAATGACTTTTTTAAATTATTTAGATATAAAAATTAAACATATTAATATGAATTAAATTAACCGTTTTTGTAATTATTAATTTATATATTTTACAGTAATCATATATTTCAAGTCTGGCCAGCGTGGCGAGTGTAGGCCAAATTCTCCAGATAAATGTTCTGGAAGGCCCATCTTCAACAGTGGAGGTCTAGGACGCTGTGTTCTAGGGGCTGTAATGATGATGATAATATATTTCCCTATCACTAAGTTCTGTAAAGGTAGACTAAATAAAATATCCAACATTTTGTAAACAATTTATAATTTCCAAAAATATGTCTTTTGTGAAGTAGATATAAGCGAAGTGTAATTTTTTTATTATACAAAATATTCAAAACTTATATTATATGTTTTTTTTTAATGATTATAAAACAATATTAGTCCTAGAAAATTATTGTTACAGTAATCAATAGTTATAAAATACCTTAAGAATTAATATTTTTGTAATTAAAAAAACAAGTGACGTTTTCAAGCGTGTCAGATCTTAAAATACCATTTTTTAATTAAACCATAATAAAAAGCTTATTGCAAAGATAACAATTTCGTAACATAAATACAACGGTGCAATAGTATTGATTTCTTTTTTAATTCATTTTTTTATTTATTGTTCTATTCTTCCAAATGGATAATGAGACAATAGGGAAGGCAAAGGTAACTAGCCCATATAGCCATGTCATTACTCCTTTTTAATGAATTAATGAGGTTATCCATTCCAGATGTTGCAGAATTTGATTCTGTGCCACACTCTCACGGCATTATCTCCCAAACACGTCGATATGTATAGATAGATGATAGGAAAGCATAGCCCATACAGCCATGTCTGTTCTAATATAATCTTATTTTGTTATTCCAGATATCACAGAATTTGATTCTTTTCTGCCCCAATTTTATCGTTAATTAAGAGAATAAAAGGTGAAAACATATTGTTTTGTTAACTAAGTGTTTGTTGTTAATGCTATGCTAAGATATGTTGCACCTATTCTGTTCCCCCCCGACCCGTTGTCGGAGAGTGCGAGCTATCGCGTTGTCTCTCTCGCTGAGGGACTGTTCTTGTAACGACAAAGCTAAGGCATGGGCTAAGGCCTCGTCTTCAGTCTGAAAAGAAAATAGTAATAGTTGAGTATTATTTTTAAAATATGTGTTTTTTGTTTTAATATAATCTTTATTTTGTCAGAATACCAAAAATCACACTGATTTTTATTTCTCATTTATATCTTAATAAAATAAAATACATTATTTTAGATTTTAGAATGTTAATTAAACATTTTTTATTTTTAAATATATGTAAATGTTTCATAATTGCATGCTGAGTGCACATGCTTTTGGAGATGGTACTGGAACTGTATTGTAAGGATTTAAAATTTAAAAAATGTTTTGTACTCATTTCTGTTGTGTGTACTTAATAATAAATAAATAATTAGTCAGCGTGAGTGACGTCACTTAATATGCGTTCGACTTGAAGGTAAAGCGCGCTTTTTTCGGATTTTTGCTTAAAGTGAATGAAAAACACTAGCGAACGACTTTCAAAGTTAAATAGAGTTAGAAATAGCGCTTCCAAGTCGAACATGAGATACGTGACGTCATGACGGCAGCATTGTTTAGGACTTATGTATTATGTACCATGTCCTTAAATAAATTAAAAGAAAAAAAAAACATGACGGCAGCCATTTGGAACTGCAGCGTTTCCGAGCGAAAAGATATTTACCCTGTGTTTGACTTGTCACTGTAAGCGCTTTATTTCGCGTTTCCAAGCGCTTTGCATTTTTAAAGAAAATACTTACCATATTTCCTTGTACTGCTGAAAATGTAGGTACAGTTGTCCGATTGGTCGAGATTTTCACTTCATTTTGTTTCATACGAGCCATTGCCGCAGCACTGAAAGCAAAAAGGTAAATCTATATACATATTTAAAAACCTTTTTTTAATATTTATTATTTGTTCGCCTTAAGACCCCGTAACAAAAAAAAGAGAATAAATTGTATACTAACGCAGCTTGTCTTCTCTTGGCGGCCATCTTTCCCGGACAGTTGTGGTCTGCGGCGTGTCGGTGTGGCAAACAGTAGTTTAGGTCACACTGCCCGCACATGAGCGGGACCAGCTCCTTGCCACGACATCCTTTAAATGAACACTTGTTTGTAAACACCTAAAACGAACAAATTTCATTAGGACTAAAATAACAACCGTTTCCATTTTGGGGTGGTACCCTCCCTGGTGGTAAGCCCTTGGTTTATTTTGTAGAATAGCTTTAATATCATAGGTATTTTTAGTTTCAGTTTTCTTTATAATTAGTTTTTAGTCAATTTTATTTTAATATTTTTGTATCAAATTACCTACTTCGAATAAATCAAAAAAAGCGCATTATTAATGTATAAAAAAGTAAAATAATATTTGTATAAGTATTAGTATGAATTTAAATTGCATATTACCTACCTACATTTCGCATTTATTTATTAATTTCTTAACAGATCCACAAGTATTAGTGGAACCAGCAGCGTGTTACTTAAGCGCAAAACTATAATGGAATCCATTAACTATATATATATCACGCTATTAAAGTTCATATTTGCACGGACGATGTCAATGTCGAGCGCTGATAGAGTTGAGAATTGAATAATATTCTGTAATTATGACGCAACCTCTCACGTAAATAACGAAATCCACTAATAACGATTGCGACTAAATAACAGATTAGGGCTACAGGACCAATGGCTTAACACCCTCTAACTTACCAAAGCATGGAAATGGTGGTGTTGTAAACCTATGACTATAAATAGATAATAAATAAAAATCGTTTATTGATTTAATTAACTTAAATCTATTACATTTTTATATGCTCAATGACCTGCACTGGTAGCAACCATGCCGCAGGTCGTAGCATACCATCTTGTTTTATCCGGTCAACAGAAAATACAATTTATTTTATTATTAAACAACAGCACAAACAAATACCCACCAAAATTGTTCTGTGTGGGTATGTAGGTATAAGTGTATATGTAGTTGTGTGTCTATATCAGTGTGGATCTGGAGCCAGACTACCTAACGACAGCTAGAAGATTTTCTAATGAAGAGTTGTCTATGTAATGTTTTTCTATCTTGTCACCTCCTAGATCTTGGACATACTTATTTATGGCTCTGGGGCCAATTACAAGATAGGAGCTATGTAATGCTTTTTTGGATGTACATAAGAAAAGTATTCTAATAATAATCCAAGTGCTACAATATGGAGAATAAACGAAATATGAAATTAATATATTTGTTTCTTTTATAATAACTTACTTACCTTTTTTCTTCTCTCTTTTGCTGGATCTGAGGTACATTGGTTGTCTATATGTGCTCCCACAGCCACATCGGGAGCTTCTCCTCTGTTCCCGGGCACAGGGGCACCACAAAGGGGACACACAGGCACTTGGACATCTCGTATGCTGGATGTACAGTCATGTTTGACATACGAAAAGTGATCAGAGCTAAAAAAAGAAGACATACGAGTATTACCTAACAATCCATGTATTCACCATAGCAGGTGATGTGATGGATTGTGATAACAATTGCTTCTCCACAGTTAATATTCTCCAGCAAGGCCAGGAGACCCGTCACGTTCCTGCATACCTCTGGAATAGTTCCCACAGTATGGAGGAACTTCAGTCTAGGCACACTGCAGCACTCCATGAGAACATGCACGGCTCCTCCTCTGCTATGCATCGACTACACAGTGGGCTTATCATGTCTGGGGTAAGGAATACTGTCTTGTTGAAGTTAAGTTAAAGCCGATGGAGTGGGCCCCATTCCACTGCAGTTCTTCTCTCCAGGCAACAATTCTGGTTTCTACTTTTACCCATGACTAGTATATTGTTAGGTGATGACAGTGCAGGCTACACCCCAGACTTGTGACCATAAGATCCATTTTATTGTGCATTAACAATCCCAGCAGCCCCATTCTGTTACTTAAGCGCAAACATTAAAATGGAATCCATTAAATATATATCACACTATTAAAGTTGATATTTGCATGGCCGCTGTCAAAATCAACGCTTATAGAGTAGAGAATTGAATAATATTTTTAAATTAAGATGCAAGCTCCGACGTAAATAATGAAATCCACTAATAACTTTTGCAACTAAGTAACAGAATAGGACTGCAGCAGCCTTATTTAATTTATTTGTGATAATAAACAAGTGAATGTTCGTTATAATAATATTTTGATAGTTTAGATTAAATAAAAGTATCATCACAACCGTTTTCCTTTCGGGGTGGTCAGAAACCACGCTTATAAATAAGCGGATTCACATTTAGCCAACTTTACTATAGGCCAATCATGACAAGTGGCAAGCTCGTTGATGTCTCCAGCGAACCAAACTCGAGAAATATACAAATTAAATGTATTTATTTACATTAATAAATATTTTTGTGTCCCGCCCAGGACTTTAACCCGGTACATCCGAATCTAAATCCACGGACTTAACCACTAGACCACGGAGGCAGTCCTAGACCATGACATCTTTAAGCATTTACCACTTATAACTTAACCAGGCATATTTTAATCATGCAACCTTCACACAAAAGGCAGGCAGCAAGTACAATTATCCATTCCCACCATGTATTTTTACATGCTAATTATTTTCACAAAACCATTGGTAATTTTTATTTGTTCTGTTCTACACCTTGGCCTGGGTAGGTATAAGCAATCCTATAAAACTGACAAAAAAGTATAACTTACCAATATACTCCCCTGCAAGCACTACATTTCATAGGCAGAAAATCTGTAACATTATATACGTACAACGTTTAGTATGTAACACAAAGAAAAGTATACAATTATGGAATTTATTACTTTAATTATTATTTATTGAATTCCATTATTTTATTTTATTGGAAACGGTACATACCTAATTTATTGCAGGCAGCATAGGAACAATTACGTCCTAAATCAGGAAATTCCATTGTGTTTTTGGAATGTGTAAGTGTAAAAATAAATATAAATACGTTATTATTCGAAGTGTTAACCACAAGTTATTTGTAAAGTTTTGTAAATAGAGTGATACGATTCGGTTCTATTTCTTTTTTATATTCGATAAATGAAAATTACAATTTGTTTCGTCACTTATTTAGAAGATTCAAGAAATCATAGCACAGACTATGAAGAGTACAAATCATAGCAAAGTTATGAATCACGTCAATTCACGATGACTTATTTATTTCCTTTTTATTTTTAGTTACCATTAACGATTTACATTGAATATTTTGTATAAATAATATTTATTAAAGTTGCTGTAAATACGCAATGTATTAAGTTTTTGATATTTAGCAACATTAGGATAAGGTTATTCATAGTCCAGAGGACGTTAGGAAAACTAAATTAAATAAACTCGATGACGTTAAAATAAAGTTAGGGATGTGCCATTACTTCACCTAATTGATTACTATAACTTGGATTGATTGTAGAGTTAGCCGCGGAGGTACGGAGTTCAATTCCTGGTCGGCACATAATAATTTATTTAATTAATTTGTGATAGTTCTCGTGACTGGTATGCTAGAGACATTGACGAGCTTGCCACTTGTCATGATGGGCCTATAGTTCATCATCATCATCACAGCCCCTAGAACACAGCGTCCTAGACCTCTACTGTTCAGAATTTGGCCTACACTCGCCACGCTGGCCAGGTTGGCGAGGATCTGATGTAAATTTTTAATGACAATTTATTAACTATTCCACAAGTCGGTATGTGGAACCGTGACCGATGCTTGACGTGCTCTCCCTTGTATTATGTTCCCTGTGCTCTCTGAGGCACGGGAACGCGAACGGTGGTGTTTCAAAAGTGTATTTCTTATTGGTACATGCCGGGGGGGGGGTTTGAGATTTTAAACAAAATCGTTCTTACAACCGAGCCACCACCGCGCTCCAACACAAAATATTAAGATCTTAACCTAGTTTAACTTGCATTAAAGTCTCTGAAAATAACGATTAAAATTAAAAATGGCTTGGAATGTATCAGTTTTATTTCGAAGGTCATCCGTCAGCTGGTACAATTGACGTCATTTTCTAACTTTAATCATTAATTTCATCTTGATTTGTAACCGTACAATCACAAATAAATAAATATTTCTTTCACTTCGTTTCGTGTCGTTTCGTTTCGTTTCATTTCATTTCATTACATTTACAGATATCTATTTTTGGTGCAACTCGTATTTTATGAGCATTTACAGTGCCAATTTTATCTATTAATTGCATTTATAGTTATCTACTACGTATAGGTTTATTTTATCCTATGCTTCCATCGTCGCCATCGTCATGGTTTGCGTATTTGCGCAGCAGAAACCGCCGCACTCCCCGTGCTGGATGAGATGGCCTGAATGTGAGATGGGGCTAATGTGTCTACACATGTCGCATCCCACACCAGAGACATGCCAAGTTTCCACGGCCCAAAGGTCATAAAGGCCATCGGGTCTCTTGCCATCGCTCCGCGCAACATCAGGGGGTTCTAGGATCGCGGGTACTCCAGCAGTGACAAGAGACTTTCGGATGATGTCGCTGAGTCGAGGAATGCGGCTAGCACTTCTAGCACAAGAAAGCCTGCAACCAGATACTTGACATAATTGTGGAGACGGCCATGAGACGAGCCCCCATGTTCCTTGGCGAGCCCGCTCTTTAATGTAATGGGGTGTATCACTAACTTTTTATCACGGTAGATGGCGCATGATAGATGGTAAGTACCTAATATAACTTTCAGTTGCATAGAAGACTTATATTTTTATTACGATGTTTATTATTTTTAGGATATTATGTCGAAGTGAGCAGAGTTTAAGTGTACAAATCGAGATTTCTAAGCGAAATCAAAGGTATGGTGGTCTCTAAATTGCCGTTCTATTAATAAAACCTTTTTTCTTTTTAAAGACGGTGTGCGCTTTCTTAATTCGTTTTTAAGGTAGGTAACGTTAATTTAAAATACATTATTCTGTTATAAAAATTAAAAGTACAAAAATATTAAAAAATATCCGATATGGGTGCAAAATATGGTACCATTGCCGCTAGCGATATCTAGAATAAGCTTTGCATGATACACCCCATTGATTAACAAGATCAAAGAACAAAATACTAAAGAAAAAACAAGATAAATGAAATTTATTTTTAAATGATATAGGCCAATATTTTAGTTATTTACCACATGACCTTTTGTCCTGATTTGACTTTGACATCTGTCAAATTACGATCGACGTTGAGGCGATTGCCGACGTTTTAATTAGTTTTTAAGTATTTTAAACGTAATAAAGTGATCCTGCAAGGGATCTAATAAATCTGGGATTAATTAAAGAATTCCTTGCAAAAATGAGTAAGATTTTTCCGTCTTATGCTAAGTTGCTGAACAGCAATGTCGTGTCGGTGAGTGGTGAATGTGTTATCTGTGATTTTTAAAGAATCCTCATTTATCAATTAGGTTTCTATTAACCTAAGTTATTTACAATATACTAATCTTGTTTTAGAAAGTGTCTGCTCCAGCTGTTACAGCTTCGAAAGCTAAATACAGTACAAAAAGTGAATCGACTTTTGATATCAAGGTGTGTATTGAAAAGGCAATTTTTAGTTATTCTTTTACAATTAATTCATGATACCGTTAAATAAATAATCTTATATTTGTTGCTATAAGTTTACACTTGTATTACATTGTTTACAATCTGTTATGTTTAATTATGTAACCTTAATAACCTTCAAAATGTCAAATGTAAATAAATGGTTGGATTTTCCTCTTATCCGTTTAGCTACTTCTAGTTGGGATAATAATTATGTATTTACTTCTGTAGAGAAAATTTGTTTTAACAAAATAAAAATAATAATTTTATAATACTAGACAGATAACAATAAACAACTGGACTTAATTTTTGCACAGTATTGAGAATTATATTAATAATTTGTTTTTATGTACTCATCCATTTGAACCTAAAATAACAATAGAAGAAGAAGACAAATTTCTAAGCATTCCATGGATTCATCGTGCGGGTGCTGGGTCCATCGTGTGTGGGTAAGAGATGAGAAGAATGGTGTCTCGGGCTGGCAACCGACAATAGGCTGGTTTTTGGCCTGGCTGGCCTCCTTTTTTTTTTATTGCACAATAATATGCTCATCCACCATTCTACTTCTCTCCCTACCCAACCAAATACTGTATGATTCCGTTAATGCCGTCTTAGAAGCTCGTTCCATAAATTTATATACAATTATTATTGTAACCTAATTATGTATCCTTGTAAAGCAACATAGAAAGAAGACAATGTTTTTTCGGTTTTATTTAATTTATATTGTGCATTACATGTGATACCGCACCGACCTGATGGTAAGGTCCAAGAATGGGAGCAGCTGACACCAGCCACTGATGTGTCCTTACCGTTATGCTAGCCCATTAAGTTGTTTTTTCACACTTTGCTTGAAGGATTCAAATTATGGGCACAAACACTGATTAGGAAAGCATTCCACATCACAAAGTTGGTAAATCCATATATCCAATAATGACCTGGCTTGTGAGAGGCTGAGTTAACAAGCCCTATTCATTATGTTATGACAGTATCCACTATTCTGCTCCTCGCTATCCAACCAAATAGTGTATAACTTTGCTAATACCAATTTTGCTGTCACCTATTCTTTCAGTAAGTGGGGATAGATTTTGCTGGAATTCATCTTGCACCAACTTCATCTTGAATATGTGACTGATTAAAATAGTTTAATTTTTTTAGCCTTACAAATTGCATAAACTTGACAAGGGACCAGCAACACAGAGTACTTTGACAAGCCAAGATGCTATCAACTTGTATGAGAAGTTGGCCATTCTTCGTCGCATTGAGACGGCTGCCGGCAACCTGTACAAGGAAAAGATCATCAGGGGATTCTGTCACTTGTATTCAGGTTTGTTTTGTATATTTTTTCCTTTTAAATTCAATTCTTATTACAATATATATATATAAATAATTTTAGTTTACAGTAGAGCAAATCCATTTTGGGCTATTTTTGTACTACAAGCAGTACAACAATATAAAAATGTAAATAGTTTATACTTGTATTGATAGGAAAGGCATGCTCCGATGGTTCGGGCATGTTGAAAGGATGACTGAAGAGAGATTGACGAACCAGATATATAATGCGAAAGTTGTGGGTGAAAGAGGCCCTGGCAGACCAAGACTCACTTATCACGATCAAATAAATAAAACAATAGCTGACGGTGCAATAAAAAGCCATCGAAACAAAAGGGGATGTATGAAGAGGTTGATGAATGTCGAAGAAGCGAAAGAAGTATGTCGAGATCGTGACAAATGGCGCTCAATTGTCTCTGCCTACCCCGCAAGGGACCTGGCGTGAAGATATGTATGTATGTATTGATAGGACCTAATGTAATTTTTACTAAAGTAAAAATTTTATATATATTAAGTGCTGTGCAATTAAGTTATTTACAAAATAATAATTATATTTTAATTATTTTGCACGCCTAATTTATATACAATAAAGGGTTTTTCTACTTAAAAAGTAACCTTGTTAGAGTAATTTATCTAAAAATGATTATGCTGTGATTACAATTTAGCCCAAATCCCATACAATATGAATGATATCCTTTATAGGTTAAGTTAGGGTTTCCAAAGTGTACATCACAACACCCTGCTGTGTTGTAGAGAGTAAAGAGGGAAGCCTGGTGCGGCTAACTAAACTTAGGTATTCACAAAAATCTGTGTGAATCAGTAAACTTACCTCAGATTGATTAAGCTGTAATTGTATTTTACCTATATTGCATAGCAAACAAAATGCTAAACCTGTCCTAAATATGATATTTATTTATAACTGTTTTGTCAATCTTCAAATTGTTACAGAATTTAATGCTTTTCTTGTGTGATTCACAGCAATATTGCACAAACACATAGAGTATATTAAAGTTTACAGTGCGGGAAAACTGAATTTTACTGCAATTTCTGCTTCATATACAAGTACAATCATTTGTATCGTTTTTCATTCACAGTGTAGCACATTATTGAATAAAATACCAATTATTTATTTAAATGCTTGCTAGGCATTCTCTAACAGATAACATCACTTTTGACTAACAAAAAATACAGTAAAGAAATTTAGAAAACTAAATTTTGCACTTGACATGTCTGTACAAATGCGCGGGAATGACCTGCATATTATTTTAATGTTCCAACTGTCACATGCATACATAATGAGAGTTTTTCAATTAGGCCAAGAAGCAGTCGCTGTTGGCATGCGAGCTGCAATGAGAGATGTAGATTCAGTCATAACAGCTTACCGTTGTCACGGCTGGACCTACCTGATGGGAGTGAGCCCCACGGGAGTGCTGTCAGAGTTGACGGGAAGACGTACCGGCTGTTCTCGAGGAAAGGGAGGCTCTATGCATCTCTACGCCAAGAACTTCTATGGCGGAAATGGAATTGTTGGTGCTCAGGTGTGTAAAAATTACTTAGTTTGAAATGTCAAAAAGTTAATAGTAGTTGCGTTTATTTTACATCGCTTATTACACAAGTTTGGTTAAGATTATAAATGAGTATGAGACATGGACTATAAAGAACACTGACCAATAGCGTATTGATGCTTTTGAGATGTGGTGTTGGAAAAAAATGCTGAGGATCTCTGATGAGCATCAGTCTAATGTGTCGATTTTAAAACATCTAGACATATTGACTCCACCATGTCTTCGTCAGATACTCCAATACTAGACACATTGCCAGAAAAGGAAAAGATAACCTGGGGAAACTTTTACGTTGCTGGCAAGGTAGAAAGAAAGAGGCTGATGTCCGGTACGCTGGTCCGACCAAATCCGCTCCACTACCAACACTAGCATCCATAATGCTGTGCATGCCGCCGAAGACAGGAACGAAGCGTGCTATCATTAAGACGCACACCAATTCTTCGGGAGGTCACAACCCTCAGTAATTAGTTAAGTTAGCTTGTCACTTTGGTTATTTCAGCCAATGACGTGTCCCATAGGTATACATTAAATATGTCAAAAGATCCTTTCTGCAACTGCAACTTAAAATCTATTATATGTAAATCTACTAATTAATACTGCAGGATAATTTTTTTTTTTGTATCTATTTTATAATACGTAATCTTTTGTCTTCGGATCAAACTATTTTAAGTTTTAAAAATTACAGTGCCCACTGGGAGCAGGAGTTGCTTTTGGCCACAAGTACAAAGGAGACGGTGGGGTGTGCTTCACTCTTTATGGAGACGGAGCGGCCAACCAGGGCCAACTGTTTGAGGCATACAACATGGCCAAGTTGTGGGACCTGCCCTGTGTCTTTGTCTGCGAAAATAATGGCTATGGTAAGTGTGAAGGGTAATAGGGTTTCATCCCAGTAATAGAAATAAAATTTACCTAATCCCGGGCTTTTCGGGATAAATATATTTAATTTTAAAGAAATTATTTATTATTCCTTCTTAAGTCAAATCTGGTTTCACAAAACTTAAGTTTTTCTTAGTTTAATTTACTTACGATTTATAACGTTCCGTTTTTTGATATTAAATATTCCGTGATAATAAAAAATTTAAAAATATAAACATCTTTACAGATAAGTGCTTTTTGCGTGAAATGAAACGGGGACCAGCTTCGTTCATTGTTGTGTATTTTTTATAATTACATATTAATTTTTATAATACGAATGACTGTCGATGGTATTATTGTTTTTTTTTTGTATAAATAAAAAAACACCTGTGCTCCGATTATATTCTCGTAGTTAGGTAATTAGCAATAATTAAACCAAAATTACTCCAAATTTTTTTTTCTCAGTTTAATAATTGGTTTTACATCTCTAAAAGTGTCTGTTACCTTTGTTTTCTAGGGGCTGTGCTAATAAAGAATAATTTGTTTTCAGGAATGGGAACAAGTGTGGACCGTGCCTCTGCCAGTTCTGAGTATTACACCCGTGGAGACTACATTCCCGGGATCTGGGTTGACGGGATGGATGTTTTAGCCAGTCGGGAAGCTACTAAGTTTTGTATTGACTACTGCACCAGCGGAAAAGGTAAGTTTAAATAGGTATAACTTTCTTTACTAACGCTTATTAATAAGCACACTAATGGTCATATAAAACTAGTATAAAGTTTTATATGACCATTAATGTGCAATTTGCTTTGCTTAATCATTGCAGGTCCTTTAGTACTGGAGATGGAGACGTACCGTTACTCAGGTCACTCCATGTCTGACCCGGGCACCTCATACCGGACCCGAGAGGAGGTTCAGGAGGTTCGGCAAACCCGGGACCCCATCACCTCCTTCAAGGAGAAGATACTCAACGCACAACTGGTCACTGCTGACCAACTTAAGGTAACCTTACCTAAGATACTTAACACACAACTAGTCACTGCTGATCAACTTAAGGTATCCTTACCTAAGACACTCACATAAAACACAAACACAGACACAACATAAAACTGGTCACTGCTGACCAACTTAAGGTAACCTTACCTAAGATACCTAACGCACAACTAGTCACTGCTGACAACTTAAGGTATCCTTACCTAAGACACTTAACATACAATTGGTCACTGCGGACCAACTTAAGGTATCCTTACCTAAGACCCTCAACATAAAACTGGTCACTGCTGACCAACTTAAGGTAACCTTATCACACCATACTTAACACACAACTAGTCACTGCTGACCAACTTAAGGTAACCTTACCTAAGACACTTAACATACAACTGGTTACTGCTGACCAACTCATGGTAACCTTACCTAAGACACTTAACATATAACTGGTCACTGCTGACCAACTCATGGTAACCTTACCTAAGACACTTAACATATAACTGGTCACTGCTGACCAACTCATGGTAACCTTACCTAAGATACTCAATGCACAATTGGTCATTGCTGACCAACTCAAGATAACCTAAGATAGTCAATTTAATTATTTATATTTTTATTACAGGAGATCGACACAAATGTGCGAAAAGAAGTTGACGAAGCCACGAAGCAAGCGAAATCCGAAGCGGAAGTTGGCCCGGAAGAGTTAACAGGTGACATTTATGTCAAAAACTTCGAGCCCTACATTAGGGGTGTGCTTCCTGAAACCAAACTAACGCATATCAACGTCGGCAACCCTTGCAATGTATAATTTTCCATGTTGAGGCCTTATTTATTATGTTTTAAATGAAATAAATTATTATAAATACTTGTTCTTGGTTGTTTAATTATTGGTTGATTAAGTACAATAATCTTGCATACAAATCATTATCTAATAAATATTTAATAATATTTTTATCTTTATGAATTATAGTTTTTGGGAAAAGGTTAAAACATTTTAAATATGGCCCTCCCAATTGGTTTTTATTAATTTTGTAAATATACATTTTTGAGAATTATTATGAATGGTATTAGAATGTTGGCTGTTTAGAACAATTTTTAGCTTAATTTATAGGTTTTCTAAACTTTCTCTAAAGTTTTTTTAATATTTACAATGTTGGCATCAAAAATCTTATGAATCCAACAATTTTATTGTATTTAAAATGCGTTCCAAAATTAAAAATATTTTTGACACAATTATCGTAACATAGAGACAAACTATTCAAAAGTGCTACAGAAAGTAGTAATTCTGTAAAAAGGATATTTTCGTATATTGGAACGCAATCTTACTAGATTTTTAATGGGGTGTATCAGGCAAAGCTTTTTCTAGATGTCGCTAGCGGCACTGGTACCTTGTTTACAGCTATGACGGATCATTTTTAAATGTTTTTGTAGTTTTTTTATTTTTATAACAGAAAAATGTATTTTAAATTAACGTTACCTACCTTAAAAGACGAATTAGGAAAGCGAACACCGTCTTTAAAAAGAAAAAAGGTTAAATTAATAGAACGGCAATTTTGAGATCACCTTATTTTTGATTTCGCTTGGAAATCTCGATTTGTACACTGAAAAGCTGCTCACTTCGGCAATATAACCAGAAAATAATAAATTTCGTAATAAAAATACAAGTTTTATATGCAACTGACAGTTCTATTGGGTACCGTCTATCATGCGCCATCTATCGTGATAAAAAGTTAGTGATACACCCCATTAGTCGTCGTTTTTATACATAGACTATAATGTAATAATAACAATCAGCCCTTTTCGTTTATTAAAATAGTTCATTTTTTGTTTGATATTGTTATAAATAGATTTTCTTAAGTTGTATCAACGCCAATATTGTATTATTATAAAATACTTGCATACTTAAACAAAATATTTAGCTTGTGGTTAATTTCATATAATCTATGAAAATCATTGCCTAGTTTTATTTTAAACTATAACTATTACAGAGTACGATGTTGTATGTATAGACATGTACTGTCTATATAATCTGTGACGATGTTACAATAGGAATGAAGGTTTTCTTTTGGATATATGTAAAGGTATTATTATTAAACTGAATAAGTATTTGTAGATATCTTTAGGCCTTCTAAATTATTTTATTGAAAGCAATCTTGTGATCTGTAGGTATCATTGTGTGTTTATTAAAGTGAAACTTGTAAAATAAAACCCTATTTATTAAAATGTTTTTTTTTTTTAATTATAACCCTGATGTATTCCGATAATATCCAAACCATTATATTCCTTGTCCAAGCCAGTATTACCTTACACCTACTTCCTCTATGTTTGACTTGAGCTTTAAGCAAAATTCAGTGAAAAATACGCGCTTTGTTTTGTTTTCAAATCAAACACGATATTTTTTTGCTCGCTTTTTTACTGGATATTACTTTGAAATAAATTAAAACATAAGTAAAAAAGCGCTCTGACCAGAACGCGTAACTAGTGAGTGTAAAATTAAGAGCTAATAGAAAAATTTATTATGGTAAAAACAAAAAACCTACTTACAAAACCTAATTTAAATTTAAATCGTATCATGGTGGCAAGAACGCTGGCCGCATTTCCTCGCTGAATCGCTATGCTGATTCTCTGGGCGAGGAAAGAACCAGCTCTCTTGTCCCCAGAGCAGACAATTAGACGCAAGGTGATGTTTTTTAAAAATGTTTTAGCGCTTGGACTCCACGGGCCTAAAGTCTCTACAGCAAACGGCAAGCACAAACACGTTATCTTTGATTATAGATACATATTTGCGCCGCTTGCCAGAGTCTGCGCTTTCGGCTGAATATAAAATGATTAAATTATAAAAAACAACTTTGTATTTTTACTCATTTCCTACGCGATAAAAATAATAATACACGGGACGGCGTGGCACCACCTGGTGGCGCCATCCATAGCGGCTAGAATCCAAGCGCAGGAAATCATCGCCTTGCGGGCGGCAGTCGGAGCTTCGTGGTTCGTGCTCAGCAGTCCTCCTCGATGACCTTAAGATAGAGACCATCGAGCAGTTCGTGGCCTTGCTCTCGAAATCCATGTTCGATCGAGCCGGGCGCAGCCGCTTTGACCATCTTCGGGGCATCGCACCTCTCCACGCACGGCCGTCGCCTGCCCCGTGAGATCTTGGGGGCCGAGGCGTAACCAGCGCAGACTGACTAAACTGTATAAAGATTTCTCAACAGAAACTGTCCCACAGTTGCCACAGATCCTCTAGTGGCTCTCGCCGCCGACCGAGGTATAACAAGGAACCGGCGGGTTGTCGCCCGCCATGATTAACGCACGCTGAATGGGGATCACCCTGGAGTGGTCCGCCCCAGGGCGAAAATAGCTACATACGCAAATGGTACGACTTTCAAAGCAAAATAAAGTAAAAAAAAGCGCTTACAGCCGTCGAACGTCGTCGAAAGTCGAACATGGAGGATATTAATGTTTACAAGGCATTTTATATCCTAGATAGTACTAAATAGTTTCCAAGAAGTAGAAAGTCTTCAAAAATTAACGATGGTATTATATTATGAATAAATTGATTGATTGTATTCAATTAAATAAAATAGGTACGTCACTTAAAAAATTGACATTGACGTTTCTTTTTTTTTTTACTTCCTTTTTGAGTCCCCGTTGCAATCATGGCGGTGAACAATATTTCTAAAAAGCGAAAAGTATGTGAATTTTTATTTATACGACAAGAAATACGTGCGGCAATATATAGGAATGTTCAATGCGGTTTTAAAAATGCATATATTTACTCTTCTATCGTTACAAAAATAGTGATGTTAGTGGATATATTGGGCATTGTTTTCTGTTTTAAATCATGTAGTTTAATAAATTTAAGTAAGCTGTGATGAGTTCTTTAAAGTTAATGCAAGATTTGTTATCCTACAAGTGTTGATTGCTATAATAGTTTGTTAAAGAGCCGAGTTTTTAACATAACCTCTTCGTGGTCTTTCAGTTCGTCGGGGACGGTGTTTTTAAGGCTGAGTTGAATGAATTCTTGACTCGCGAGCTCGCTGAAGATGGCTACTCGGGTGTGGAAGTGCGTGTTACTCCAACTCGGTCGGAAATCATTATTATGGCGACTAGAACCCAGAGTGTTTTGGGGGAAAAGGGCCGTAGGATTCGTGAGCTGACTTCAGTCGTACAGAAGAGGTTTAACATCCCTGAGCAATCCGCCGAGCTGTACGCTGAGAAGGTGGCAACCCGTGGACTTTGTGCCATTGCTCAAGCTGAATCACTGCGATACAAACTTATTGGAGGTTAGTTTTTCTTTTATATTCGTCCATAACAAGATTTTGTCCATAATAACTTCCAGATAAGTAAGTTATGAAATCATCAAATGTTTTTACTGCTAAATTATATTTTTAATTAGAATAGTATTATAAATGTACCCATTAGAATTAATAACCACTTTTTAAAAGTGACAATTCGCCCAAAAACAACAGTTGTATTTTAATTTCTCCATTCATCCCAAATCATTATTGTACATTCTGGCCCTATTGCCAGTAATGTCAGGTTTTGGGATATATTAAAAAACCTTTGAATTTGTGTACATTTTGTTTCTGTCCAAGTGTACACAGTGTACGAAGGAAACAAATAAAAAGATCAGGGGAAATACTCTCTCTTTGTGGAAAATAAGTGTGTATTATGGTAGCTATATGGTGCCAACTGCCTCTGTGGTCTAGCGGTTAAGTCTGTGGATTTAGACTCGGAGGTACCGGGTTCGATTCCTGGTTGGGACACAAAAGTAATTATTTACAATAATAATTATTTTTGTGTCCCAATACATTTAATTAATATTTAATTTATTTGTGATATTTCTAGAGTTTGGTATGCTTGAGTATGGCCTATAGTAAAGTTGGCTAAATGTGAATCCGCTTATTTATAAGCATGGTCGTGATGATACTTTGTGCCAGTCTAAACTAAGAGAAACTGAAATATATGGTGTAATATAGATTGGTTTAGGAAAAAAGATCATATTATTCACACATCCGGTCTGTTGGTTGCTAAAAAATGCCTGGCCATTGAGCCTGTCTATGTACAATTTGAAGAATCTTATAATATTTAGTTTTAGTAAAAATAGAAAATGATAATACAAAAATAAATATTTTATTCGTTTCTGGGGCCCAGGTCACCTGCTGACATGCAGGCATATCCAGTGCCTGAAGAACGGAGAGTCCATCTATCAGCCCACATGGCCAGTAAACAACAACAAAACAAATTGTGTCCTGACCAAGAATCAAACTTGTTACCTCCACATCTTCATCAATCTGCAGCCGTAACCAGATCACACAGTTAATTATAATTTAGTATGTTAAAATTTAACTGTTAATTTCAGGATTAGCCGTCCGTCGTGCTTGCTATGGTGTCCTCCGCTTCATCATGGAGTCAGGAGCCCGCGGGTGTGAGGTGGTGGTCTCAGGCAAGCTTCGAGGACAGAGAGCCAAGTCCATGAAGTTTGTGGACGGACTCATGATCCACTCTGGAGATCCGTGCAATGATTATGTTAACACTGCCACTCGACATGTCCTGCTCCGACAAGGAGTACTCGGAATTAAGGTAAAATCATCCTTATCAATAACCTTTCTATTTATTACTATTAGATAACATTCAAATTGCTGTAGAGTCACATGATGGTGTACCTATCATGATGTTATATGAGGTGACTTTGTATAATCTGCAAAAAGTTATTTTTATTAAACTTATCATTATAACATTCCAAAAGATCACAAAAAAAGTCGAACTGATATTAAGATCTCACACATGAATCAATGATCAGAAACAGCTCTAATACTCGGCTTTCACAGTGGAGTTGGTGTGAGTGGAATTCAACCAAAATCTTTACACTACTTTTTGAAAAAAAAATGAGCTTAAGCAAGTTTTATGAAAGGTGCTTCCAAGACGGCATTAAGGGAATCATACTGCAAATTGCAGTCCCACTCCTAATTAAGAATTCCATTGGTAATTTTTGCATTTGGTGGAAATATTGTTTTTTTATTTTTGTATGGTAAATATTCAAGTAATGTTTATTATTGTTAATTGTGCTTGGTGAATCCCTGGAATGCTTAGAAATTTGTATTCTCTCTTTAGTAGTATGAGGTTAGGTATTAGTAGTGTGAGGAGCAGTAATGGGTTGTGAGCATCTTGTTGCCTATAGTCAGTTGCAAGCCCGATACAACATTTTTTTCTTCTCTGTTTTGCTTAGTCATATTTTTCTACTTAGACTAATATGTGATTCTACAGCGGTAGGTTACACCACGATTTCAGGGGTTTTTGTGCATATTAAATTGCCCTAAATCTAATAAATTGTGGTATATTAATAGTATGTTTTTGTGAGAGAGTTGACAACCTGTTGATTCTTGTATAAAATGTACTGGACATCATTATATGGATTACAACAGGTGCGTTCGGATAACTGTTCATTTCTCTTCTAATATTTTGACAGATCGCAAAGCCAACTACCGAGGTATGGGGTTATGATTAGTTTAATGGGAGCAATTATAAAGAGTTCTTGTGAGATCTGTTCATTTTGCACAATTTACCCATGCAAACAGCTGATCAGGATCAAAATATACAAGAATTGTTCATGAGAGCTTTCCGACCGGGGCTTACAATACCATTCACGCGTTTACATTTAACTGAATTAAATTTTTCAGATTTTAACATAGCTATAATCACAGACATTTAGATATCCTAGATTTGTATTCTTCTTCCATAGTAATTGTAGTTTATTAAATAAAAAATCTGGCATTTTTCAGTGTCTAAAATTTGGTATATGAAAGTGAAAATATGTCTATAATGATAGAGTTTGGCTAATGAGAGTAGATAACGCAATGACGCGGCAAATTCAAAAAATTATAGTATGGTATCCCTCTAAATTTTCTTCACATTTAATAGTTTTATTCATATTTTACAACGCAAATGTAAGTCTTACTCAGTCTTTGTAAATGTAGTGTGTAAGAATGTAACGATTAACAACCCTCTCGAGTGTTTTACACTTTTGCATTCCTCTCGCTTGCACAAGTGTACTTTTGAGAAATGTCTTCTATCAACTTCCAAGGAAATAAAATTATAGTAATTTTGGACATTTTAACACTTCAATATACCTAATTTTAGAGAAAAATAGCATAAACATTTAAAAGATTTGCCTCATATTTTACTAAAAAAAAGTAAAAGTATCATCACGACCGTTTCCCATTCGTGGTGGTCAGGAACCATGCTTATAAATAAGCGGATTCACATTTAGCCAACTTTACTATAGGCCAATCATGACAAGTGGCAAGCTCGTCGATGTCTCTAGCATACCAAACTCGAGAAATATCGCAAATAAATTAAATGTAGATCTCACAGAAGAAATGATCAGGAACGGGTTCAAGACTCAGCTTTACGCAGTGGAAGTTGGTGCAAGAGGAGTTCCAGCAAAATCTTTGCATCACTTACTGAAAGAATTGGGCCTAAGCAGGTTTGCAATACATTTATGGAACGAGCTTCCAAGACGGCATTAACGGAATCATACAGTATTTGGTTGGGTAGGGAGAGAAGTAGAATGGTGGATGGTGAGCGTATTATCGCGCAATAGAAAAAAAAAGGAGGCGTCCTTTTCTTAAACCAGCCAATTGTCGGTCGCAAGCCCGAGACACCATTCTTCTCATCTCTTACCCACACACGATGGACACCCGCACGGTGAATCCATGGAATGCTTAGAAATTTGTCTTCTTACATTTTGTGTCCCGACCAGGTATCAAACCCGGTACCTACGAGTCTAAATCCACGGACTTAACCGCTAGACCATGGAGGCAGTAAAACAAATATATGAATTAAACCCAATTAATTTCTCAGCTGTTAAGCCTGTCAGCGTAGCGAGTTTAGGCCAAATTCTCCAGAAATAACAGTGGAGGCCTGAGACTCTATGTACTAGGAGCTGTAATGAATAATCAATTTAGGTTTTTTTTTCTCTTTTGTAAACAGCCAGTGTGCTTTTTTCAGTTGTTTTTACTATCCACAAGTATGTAACACTCTTTGCTTTCCTATTATAAGGTTTATATGTTACTGTCCTTCATTTCCAGGTCAAAATCATGCTTCCGTGGGATCCTCTCGGCAAGAATGGTCCTAAGAAACTGCAGCCGGACACCGTTAAGGTTACGGAGCCTAAGGACGAGCCCATTCCCCTGGAGCCCAGCAGCGACATCCGACCTGTAGCCCCGACCCTGGTGCCCCCCCCCGCGGTCGCGCCAGTCGCCTAGATAATAAGCTAATAAAAACTTATATCAAACTATATGACTTTCTTTGTTTGTGTTCCCTTTTCTTAATGGATGATGAATGAGGTGATAGGGAAGGCACAAGGGTCTATCCTATACAGCCAAGTTCGATGTAAAATATCTGTTTCGTATGACTTAATGAGGTTATCATTAATTTGATGCTTTTCTTGGAGTTTCTCGCAGCATCATAGCCCAAACACGTCGGATTTTTTTTTTTTAATAAATCCAGACAGGTCACAGCGCCATCTAATTTCCATGGTAAGCTACGAGGCTTGTATTACGGAAACTAGATGGTTGATGACATTTTGTTTTTTTTTTTTTTGTATTTTTTTGTGGTATAAAATCCAATTTATCGTTTTCCCATAATTAGTCGCATTGTAGCACATTATCGAACAAAACAAAACCACTTTTTGACTAACAATATCCTCAGTAAAATAATTTACAAAACAAAAACTTGCACTTGACATGTCCGCGCAAAATGGCTTATATTTTTATACTCTTAGATACTATTTCGGCTTTGCATACGAGTATATCCATAATGGTTCAATTCTCCCATTATAGTTGTTAGGGAGTGATGTCAGTCATGAGTCTCTGATTCTAGTTGCTAACATTCATGGACCTCGCACGCCAATTACCATCAGGTGGGGGCAAGGTCACATGTGTAATATAAAAAATAAAATAAATAGTATCCAAATTGCATCGACTAGTTACAGCCAGTTTCTCGAACGTATATTTGGTACTTAATTATTACTTAAGTAAAAAAAAGCAAGTTGGTATTAGTGGAACCGGGACCGACGGCTTAACGTGCTCTCCGAGGCACGGGAACGGTGGTGTTGTAAATCTATGACAAATGTACGTTAGTGTGACAGTGAAGTTTCGTAAACGCAACTATAGTAGTTTTTTTACTAAATTTTCGATGTTCGTTGCGTGTTATTATAGCCAAACTTGCAATAACACGCAATGTAAAGTAAAAAAAGTTACGTTTTCCGAAACTTGCATTTTACACTAAGCACAAAGAAAAGTGTATTTCTCATTGGTACACGCCGTTTGGGTTTGAACCGCCCTTTGTAGGATTTAAGGAACGCGCACCACCGCGCATCAGTGTAGTGTTGCTATTTAATAAAACAATAATTCTATACCCAAAACCATATAAGTCTGGATCTTATTTGACGTTTCAATTGCTTTTTATAGAAAGTTCTCGGTTTCGTCCCTATCGCCACCCATATCTCTATTCACCCAATTTTACGGTATGTTTTAATTTTAAAAAAATATAAAAAATAAAAATAGCTTTATAACTTGAGGCTCTTCACAATAAGATCTTCTACGGCCGCTCTTTTAAGGGAGAGGAGGGAAAATATCGGAACTTAACCTAGGGAAGTTGAAGATCTTCTACGGCCGCTCTTCTAAGGGGGAGGAGGGAAAATATCGGAACTTAACCTAGGGAAGTATAAGATGGTTGGTTAAATAAAACAAAGATAGTATAAGTCAACATTTTATTTAAAAATCCTCGCTATAAAACACCCAAACCGTGTGCACATAATCTCCATTAAAAAAACAAAGTGGCATAAGACTGATGAGGCAAATATTACAATTGACAAAATGATAGTAAAAAAGGACCAAACTTATATTCAACACATCAACTTCACGACGAATTTACAACCTAAACAATCACCACTTCTTAAATAAAAAATACTATTCGCTTAATTAATTGGACCAAAGAGTTGTTCACAATAATTATTTGTATAAGATAAATTCCTTAAATTAAGAATATTGATTCTGATATTTAAAAATAATAAAAAAACACTACAGACGCTACAAGATCATCGGCATTTATTACGTAAGACAATGGGGTGTATCACTAACTTTTTATCACGATAGATGGCGCATGATAGATGGTACCTAATATAACTGTCAGTTGCATAGGAATCTTGTATTTTTATTACGAAATTTATTATTTTCTGGATATAATGCGAAAGTAAGCAGCTTTTAAGTGTAAAAATCGAGATTTCCAAGCGAAATCAAAGATATCGTGATCTCAAAATTGCCGTTCTATTAATTAAACCTTTTTTCTTTTTAAAGACGGTGTGCGCTTTCTTAATTCGTCTTTTAAGACAGATAACGTTAATTTTAAATACATGTTTGTGTTATAAAAATAAAGAAACTACAAAAACATTAAAAAAATATGCGATATAGGTACACCAAACAAGGTACCATTGCCGCTAGCGACATCTACAAAAAGCTTTGCCTGATGCACCCCATTTAGGGACGACGACAACGACGACACATTGAAATTAAGTTAGTAACATCACTAAAATTTGAAACGTATTTATATGGGTGTCCTTCTCTAACATATCAGCAGTCTCCATTAGTTAGAGTGAACCAAACTAAAAAAATTAGTAGCTATTTTAGGGTGGATCCTATTACTCGTCATTATTCGGTCGACCATGTCTTATTTTTACTTACAATGCGCAAAATAATGTTGGTATAAACACATAATTCTGAATTATTACCAACCATGATTACCTAACTTGTGTTTGTTTATATTTTTTATGTATTTGTCATTATTTTAGTGCTGACAATAACCAAGTTGTAATTAAAGAAAAAAAAAATATGAAAATTTGAATCGTCTTACGTAATAAATGATAATATTACAAAAAAATATAATAATAATTGCAATAAAAGTCTTTAAAGTGATAACAATAAGTCTAACTTGGCAGGATGTGAATAAATACGTATGAAAATAAATTTTAATTGAATGCATAAAATAATCGATTATAGTGTCGCATCACAAAAAAAAAAATGGCGACCACATTTATTATTAAATCCTAAAATATATTAAATTATAACTAATCTAACCTTTGCCCGAGTCTAAAAATACTTTACGCAATACGAAAGCTATCGTGATAATGTAAAAATATGTGTAAATACAATTGCATACCTATTTATTTTGTATAAAATACCTATTTATACAGGAATTCCAGATGTTTATAAAAAAAAAGTTCTATGGTCGGAGAAGTGAGAAAAAAAATCTCACTAGTCCGGCGACCGAATTAATGAACCGGACAAGTGGGAACACATAAATTGCCTGTAACTTTAGCACGCACAAGCTCCACGATTTAATATAAAATTACAAATGTTTTGTACACTCGGACTTTTGATAAGAAGAAGTCTATCAACTTTTTACTTTGAATTAATTATGTATATACATAATTTTAGAAAGAGAAAAATTGCAAAAACAACGTTTTACCTCTATTTTACTAAAATAATTATATATTTTTTTATACTTGCACGACGTGTGATCATGCGCCCACCTGATGGTAAGTAAGGTTAGGATACACTGGTTTTATCAGCACGAACGTTGGATACTTATATATCTCCAAATTGTATGTAATATTATTTCCTAGTAAGTTGATAGACTATATTTCTCAAAATTACATTTTTTTTTTTAAATATGGGATTAGCGACCGAGAGGAATGCAAAAGCATTTTTTTTTTAATACAGAAAACGACATTTGAAATCCTGCGACCCTAGTCTGTTTTTTAAACCGCAACCATTAAATTGTGAAAATGGTGTATGTCTTTATTTATTGTCTAACAATGCGCAATTTACGCCAAATAATTGTTTGCGCTTAAAATTTAAACCAGAATTTTGCGACATGAATTAGCAACTGGATCAGATATTGACACTAACACCATGCCTGCTAGAATATAAGATAACTAAACCACGCCTGAAGTATTAAGTTAGTTAAACAGTTGTAATGGTGCAGCTTCTTACTGTTGTCAGGTGGAATGACCCCGCGTTATCTGAAACGAAATTAACACAAGTATTGATAAGAGTGAGAGAACAGTAATGGCTAGCTAGTGTCGATACCACTAGTACTAACTAGTATAACTAGTGGCTCGAGAGCGGTGGTAGCTTGAGAACGTTTGTGTGTGGTTGTAGTTGGAAGCAGTGGTGACTTGAGACCAGTTGCGCCTGCAGTTGGCTTGAGAACGGTTGTAGCTCGTGAGCACTTGTGGCTCGAGAGCGATGGTGGGTTCAGGTCGGTTGTGACTCAAGAGCGATGGTGGGTTCAGAACGGTTGTATCTCAAGAGCGATGGTGGGTTCAGAACGGTTGTATCTCAAGAGCGATGGTGGGTTCAGAACGGTTGTATCTCAAGAGCGATGGTGGGTTCAGAACGGTTGTATCTAAGAGCGATGGTGGGTTCAGAACGGTTGTATCTCAAGAGCGATGGTGGGTTCAGAACGGTTGTAGCTCAAGAGCGATGGTGGGTTCAGAACGGTTGTATCTCAAGAGCGATGGTGGGTTCAGAACGGTTGTATCTCAAGAGCGATGGTGGGTTTAGAACGGTTGTATCTCAAGAGCGATGGTGGGTTCAGAACGGTTGTATCTCAAGAGCGATGGTGGGTTCAGAACGGTTGTATCTCAAGAGCGATGGTGGGTTCAGAACGGTTGTATCTCAAGAGCGATGGTGGGTTCAGAACGGTTGTATCTCAAGAGCGATGGTGGGTTCAGAACGGTTGTATCTCAAGAGCGATGGTGGGTTCAGAACGGTTGTATCTCAAGAGCGATGGTGGGTTCAGAACGGTTGTATCTCATGAGCGATGGTGGGTTCAGAACGGTTGTAGCTCAAGAGCGATGGTGAGTTCAGAACGGTTGTAGCTCATGAGCGATGGTGGGTTCAGAACGGTTGTAGCTCAAGAGCGATGGTGGGTTCAGAACGGTTGTAGCTCAAGAGCGATGGTGGGTTCAGAACGGTTGTAGCTCAAGAGCGATGGTGGGTTCAGAACGGTTGTAGCTCAAGAGCGATGGTGGGTTCAGAACGGTTGTAGCTCAAGAGCGATGGTGGGTTCAGAACGGTTGTATCTCAAGAGCGATGGTGGGTTCAGAACGGTTGTAGCTCAAGAGCGATGGTGAGTTCAGAACGGTTGTAGCTCATGAGCGATGGTGGGTTCAGAACGGTTGTAGCTCAAGAGCGATGGTGGGTTCAGAACGGTTGTAGCTCAAGAGCGATGGTGGGTTCAGAACGGTTGTAGCTCAAGAGCGATGGTGGGTTCAGAACGGTTGTAGCTCAAGAGCGATGGTGGGTTTAGAACGGTTGTATCTCAAGAGCGATGGTGGGTTCAGAACGGTTGTAGCTCAAGAGCGATGGTGAGTTCAGAACGGTTGTAGCTCATGAGCGATGGTGGGTTCAGAACGGTTGTAGCTCAAGAGCGATGGTGGGTTCAGAACGGTTGTAGCTCAAGAGCGATGGTGGGTTCAGAACGGTTGTAGCTCATGAGCGATGGTGGGTTCAGAACGGTTGTAGCTCAAGAGCGATGGTGGGTTCAGAACGGTTGTAGCTCAAGAGCGATGGTGAGTTCAGAACGGTTGTAGCTCATGAGCGATGGTGGGTTCAGAACGGTTGTAGCTCAAGAGCGATGGTGGGTTCAGAACGGTTGTAGCTCAAGAGCGATGGTGGGTTCAGAACGGTTGTATCTCAAGAGCGATGGTGGGTTTAGAACGGTTGTATCTCAAGAGCGATGGTGGGTTCAGAACGGTTGTAGCTCATGAGCGATGGTGGGTTCAGAACGGTTGTAGCTCAAGAGCGATGGTGGGTTCAGAACGGTTGTAGCTCAAGAGCGATGGTGAGTTCAGAACGGTTGTAGCTCATGAGCGATGGTGGGTTCAGAACGGTTGTAGCTCAAGAGCGATGGTGGGTTCAGAACGGTTGTAGCTCAAGAGCGATGGTGGGTTCAGAACGGTTGTATCTCAAGAGCGATGGTGGGTTTAGAACGGTTGTATCTCAAGAGCGATGGTGGGTTCAGAACGGTTGTATCTCAAGAGCGATGGTGGGTTCAGAACGGTTGTAGCTCAAGAGCGATGGTGGGTTCAGAACGGTTGTATCTCAAGAGCGATGGTGGGTTCAGAACGGTTGTATCTCAAGAGCGATGGTGGGTTCAGAACGGTTGTATCTCAAGAGCGATGGTGGGTTCAGAACGGTTGTATCTCATGAGCGATGGTGGGTTCAGAACGGTTGTAGCTCAAGAGCGATGGTGGGTTCAGAACGGTTGTAGCTCAAGAGCGATGGTGGGTTCAGAATGGTTGTAGCTCAAGAGCGATGGTGGGTTCAGAACGGTTGTATCTCAAGAGCGATGGTGGGTTCAGAACGGTTGTAGCTCAAGAGCGATGGTGAGTTCAGAACGGTTGTAGCTCAAGAGCGATGGTGGGTTTAGAATGGTTGTAGTTCAAGAGCGATGGTAAGTTCAGAACGGTTGTAGCTCAAGAGCGATGGTGGGTTCAGAACGGTTGTAGCTCAAGAGCGATGGTGGGTTCAGAACGGTTGTATCTCAAGAGCGATGGTGGGTTCAGAACGGTTGTAGCTCAAGAGCGATGGTGAGTTCAGAACGGTTGTAGCTCATGAGCGATGGTGGGTTCAGAACGGTTGTAGCTCAAGAGCGATGGTGGGTTCAGAACGGTTGTAGCTCAAGAGCGATGGTGGGTTCAGAATGGTTGTAGCTCAAGAGCGATGGTGGGTTCAGAACGGTTGTAGCTCAAGAGCGATGGTGGGTTCAGAACGGTTGTAGCTCAAGAGCGATGGTGGGTTCAGAACGGTTGTAGCTCAAGAGCGATGGTGGGTTCAGAACGGTTGTAGCTCAAGAGCGATGGTGGGTTCAGAACGGTTGTAGCTCAAGAGCGATGGTGGGTTCAGAACGGTTGTAGCTCAAGAGCGATGGTGGGTTCAGAACGGTTGTAGTTCAAGAGCGATGGTGGGTTCAGAACGGTTGTATCTCAAGAGCGATGGTGAGTTCAGAACGGTTGTAGCTCATGAGCGATGGTGGGTTCAGAACGGTTGTAGCTCAAGAGCGATGGTGGGTTCAGAATGGTTGTAGCTCAAGAGCGATGGTGGGTTCAGAATGGTTGTAGCTCAAGAGCGATGGTGGGTTCAGAACGGTTGTAGCTCAAGAGCGATGGTGGGTTCAGAACGGTTGTAGCTCATGAGAGATGGTGAGTTCAGAACGGTTGTAGCTCATGAGCGATGGTGGGTTCAGAACGGTTGTAGCTCAAGAGCGATGGTGGGTTCAGAACGGTTGTAACTCCAGAGCAATGGTAGCTATAAAACGCTTGCTGCTTGAGAGCGGTTGTGGCTCGAGAACAGTTGTGGTATGAGAATGGTTGTGGCTCGAGAGTGATGATGGCAGTCCGTATTTTTACTATATTTTTTGTGCTCTATTTATTTATACCATGGATTTAGACTCGGATGTACCGGGTTCGATTCCTGGTCGGGACACAAAAATATTTATTAATGTAAATAAATACATTTAATTAATTTGTGATATTTTTCGAGTTTGGTACGCTGGAGATTGGCTTATAGTAAAGTTGGACTAAATGTGAATCCGCTTATTTCTAAGCGTGGTTTCTGACCACCCCGGAAGGGAGACGGTCGTGACGATTTGTACTTACTGTGCTTGCGGTGCTGTGGGGGGAGCCAGTCGGCACGCGAGTCTGACTCCGGCGAGCAGGGCGGACCGCAGGGGCCCCGGGACCCCCGGCTTGGCGGCCAGCCCCTCCGTGAGGACCCTCAGCTCCCGACAAGTGTTCCTGGTGTAAGGGTTGCGGCGAGACGCGTACCTCCACGTGATGAAGTAGTAATACACAAACGGCGTCAATAGACCGCAGTAGCCGCTGGAAATTAAAAATAAACAAATCATTTATTGACCACACTATAAAAATAAATCAATCCAATGAAATAACATTTTTAGGTATAACGATTGACCAATGTTGCTCTTGGACACAACATATTATTTTGACCGCCTCCGTGGTCTAGTGGTAACAAACATTGCCGTGAACTCGGGAGATCGTGGGTTCGATTCCCACCGGGGGCAAGTTTTCGCGGTCTGGGTGTTTATATGTATAATATGTATATATTTACAAAAAAAAAAAGTATAATATGTAGTTTATCAACCATCTAGTTTCCGTAACACAAGCCTCGTTGCTTACCACGGAAACTAGATGGCGCTGTGTGACCTGTCTGGAAATATTTATTATTTATTATTATTATTATTGATTAATAGGCGAGCAGCGCATTGCTGATATGCCTATATCAAGCACTGGTGTAAAGTTTATTAAATTGTTAGTTATCACCATAGTCTATATCTATTGTCACTAGCCACTTGTCCAGTTTGTTTTTAAAAGTGTTTACAGTTGAGGACTTTAATATGTCTTCTGGTGTTTTGTTCCACATATTTACAACTCTGTTATTCATGGAGTGATATCCTATATTTGTATTGCTGGATTTCTCATTAGTTTAATTCTGTGATCACGACAGAGAAATGTCATTGTGTTTACTAAACATTTTGGCTAGAGGACAGCACCTTGCTGTTAGAATTTTAAATGTCTCAATTATATCTCTCCTGTGCGACCCCTGAGACTAGCAAGCTTCTGATATATTTATTTCGATAAACCACAGCTTAACAAAGAGTACAACTTAAAACATATTATATAATAAGCCAACAAAATAAAAACCTACTCATGCAAACGAGAAAAAATATAAAAACAACTACTTAAATATAAAACTTAAAATAAGAATAACTAAAATTAACAAAAATAAAATAAATAAAGTCATGCTAAACTAAAAAAAAACAAGTAAAAAAAAATCTTAAATAAGCAATAAAAAATGCTAAACAATATATAAGTAAAAATAAATAAAAACTATTGACTTAAAGTTATATGTATAAGCTTTTGTCATATGACTTTTTCCTAAAGCAATGTGGAAGTTTAGTCGGCCAGGGCGAGGAAATTCATAAACCCAGTAAAGTGTATCCACACGTTTCGGGATCATGAATTGCTGTCATGCCCAGTCAAGCCGGCATAGTGTTAGGGACTGATCTAGTCTAGTCTAGATTTATATTCTTCTATTCTATTATTTTGCGCGCTAGTTACCATTAGATGGGCGCAAAGTCACATGTCGTGCTAGTATAAAAAAAAAAAAAAAACATTTTGATGGGATTAAGAGTACTTACAAGAAAGCCATAAATACGACGATTGGGAAGAGGATGATTTCAGCGAGCGAAGCCGCGCGCAGAATGTTTCTTGACTGGAACTCAACGAGGGAAATGAGCAAGCGAGCTACCCATAGAGAATTTTGGCCCAGCGTCTGTGAAATACAAAATAAGCTATGAAACTAAACTAAAGTTAGCTGACAATCTAGTCTTCTGAAAACGATTTCTAGAGTGCTGTTTGTTTTATTTATTTTTATTTATTCAGGAAACATACAGATCTTAAAACATAATTACAACAATTCTAAAAGTTACACAATCCAGCAGTTTCCACTTAAATATTAAACATAAATTTTGCAAAAAAAAATATATTTAATAATAGGGATAAGCTTAAAAACAATATCTATATAACAAATACAACTAAATAATATACATATATATAGTAAAATAATGGAAAATAAAAAATATATATATAAAAATTAGTATTCAAAAAATAAATATAAAGTTCTCCAATCATGATTCATTTAGATAATTTTATATTAATTTCTTTTTTTAACCTAGCAACACTAACACTGAACAAATCAATATCACCGAAATTTTCATTGTAGTTTAGGCATGATCTTAGCACAAAGGAGTTTTTCAAGTATATTGTTCCAGCAAATTTGATAGCAAAAAACAGTTTGGATCTATTCCTCTTCCTACTACAATTCAAGTTTATTTTACATACATACATATCTTCACGCCAGATCCCTTGCGGGGTAGGCAGAGACAATCGAGCTCCACTTGACACGATCACGACATGCCTCTTTCGCTTCGTCGACATTCATCATCCTCTTCATACATGCCCTTTTGTTACGAAAGCTTTTTAATGTACCTTCAGCCAGTGTTTTATTTATTTGATCGTGATATGTGAGTCTCGGTCTGCCAGGGCCTCTTTCACCCACAACTTTCGCATTATATATCTGGTTCGTCAATCTTTCATCGCTCATCCGTTCAACATGCCCGAACCATCGTAACATGCCTTTCCTTATTTTTGTCCCTATGCTTTCTTTTATACCCATAATTTTCCGTATTTCGACGTTACATATGCGGTCCGCCAAAGTGACGCCGCATAGGCGACGCAAAGACCTCATTAGTTTATTTTATTTAATAAATACGGCGAGCTAATCTTACAATTTATTATCTTATACAAAAAATGGATGTCTTTTACAATGCGTCTATTTTTGAGAGAGACGAAAGGGGTTTTGTTGTAACACAGTTCTCTATATTTAAGATGTTTTATGAATCAGTTTTAAATAGGCTCAATATGTCCAACGTAGACCATATACATAGGGTTCCAAACCACTGAGGCGAATTCGAGGTGACTCCTGACAAAGGCGTTATAAAGAATTTTAAGTGTATGCATTTTCTTAAAAGCCTTATCTTTCGCATGCGTTATATGTGATTCAAGTTAGTTTACTATCTAAAATGACGCCCAGATCACGAATTTGACTGACACGTGCTAGTTCCTTGTGATGCTGTGCAGATTGGCAAGCAAGTCTTAAATTTTTACGACTTTTTTTTTAAATTTACAATAATATAATTAGGTAAAAAAATAATGTACATATATATATATATATCCGTCAAGGTGACGCCGCATATATAACGACCTCATTTCTACTGCATTAATACATATCCACGTCTCGCTTCCATACATAAGTGTTGGTGGCATGGCATTGTGTATGGCGAGCCGAGCTTTGTCACTGACATTTTGACTAGCAAACAGTGACATATAAATCTCTGTCTGGCGATCTGTCATTAAAAAAAAAATTAAAAAAGCTGGGCCAATAGTAAAGTTGGCTAAATGTCGCTTTTTTATACAAGCGTGGTTTCTGACCACCCCGAAAGGTCATAATGATGGTACTTTACATAAAAATTAAAGGAATGGGAGGTAAAAAAACCAATTATATTAATATCTATTTGCCTCAGTGATCTAGCGGTTAAATCCGTAGATTTAGGTACAGGGTTCGATTCCTGATCAGGAAACAAAAATATTTATTAATGTAAATACATTTAATTTATTTGTGATATTTCTCGAGTTTGCTAGGCTAGAAACATCGACGAGCTTGGCACTTGTCATGATTGGACTATAGTAAAGTTGGCTAAACGTGAAAACGCTTATTTATAAGCGTGGTTTCTGACCACCCCGAAAGGTAAATGGTCGTGATGATACTTTACTTCTATTAATATTTAAAAAAGCATTCTTACATCAAGAATAGTGAGGGAATATGATGCAGCGTGAAGTACTGCAAATAGGAAGACGGGCGCCAGGATCACTGTTTCACATGTTAAGGAATAATCAACCGCCAATGGTAGGGACTGACGTCACAAACATATTATACTTAACATTACAGTTAGACAATCCTACTTATATAGAGCGGTGGTAGCTTGATTGTAAAAAATACTAAAAAGGTAGGTTGGAATTTTTCTTAAGTAGATTTTTTGTTTTGTTTTCTATTTAAGCTTTTTAATTGTTTAAACTTAAGAATTTAATTTGATTAAAATTATCCATTAAGTAGGTACTTGAATTATG
This sequence comes from Tinea semifulvella, assembly GCA_910589645.1. Taxonomy (NCBI): domain Eukaryota; kingdom Metazoa; phylum Arthropoda; class Insecta; order Lepidoptera; family Tineidae; genus Tinea; species Tinea semifulvella. The sequence goes on along the minus strand of OU342592.1, from coordinate 9,413,355 downwards.
TGCATGGCTCCTAAAGGTGGTATATTTATAGCCGATTCCATGTCCTAGTTTTTAAGCAAGTACTAATGTTATCGACCACTGGTTGTCCTAAAAAAAAAAACTATTGCATAGCATTTTTTATCAACCTATGCAATTATAATTATTTATTTATGCAGTATTTTTTACGCAGCCAAAAAGCACGCTATCTCACCTAGCATTGTGTCTAAAAGAGATAGAATCAGTTATGAGCAGTTGGCAGCTAGTCTACACGCACACAAACAGCGTGCCGAAGTCTGCCGAACTAAAACGACTGTGCCGGTCGGAGTGGGGGGTGTTAGGTTTATTTTTGTTACGGAATTTCTTGATTCGGTCGCCGCACTCAAAGCCCGCGATAAAAGCTATGCAAGTGCTTAAATAAATACACATCACCATTCCAATTTGTGAAGTCGTCAAAAATATTATCATTAAAAAATTACAGCTGTATCTCGCCAGCCCGTCTGGCCAGCGAGGCGAGTGTAGGCCAATTTCTCTAATAATTAAAATTAAGACATATCACCAAGTCTCTAGGACTTGTGTTCTAGGGGCTGTGACGAATGAAATGAAATCCTACTAATATTATATAAAAACGTGTTTTTTTTTAATACTAGCACATGTGACCTTGCGTCCACCTTGATAAGTGGCGCGCAAGTTCCACAAATCTTAGCAACTGGAATCATACACTCATGACTGACATCAGTCCCTAACACTATGCCAGTTTGACTGGGCAAGACCGACGGCTTAACGTGCTCTCCGAGGCACGGGAACGGTGGTGTTGTAAATCTATGACAAATGTACGTAATAAAAGTGTATTTCTCATTGGTACATGCCGGAGGGGTTTGAACCGACCTTTGTAGGATTTAAGGAACGTTTTCTTACAACCGAGCCATACTATCAATAAAGGAACTTAATTATCAGTTCACATTGCATTAATTGCCTGCTGAATGCGTCCCATATTTGCTGCGTCAACTAAATACAATTCAATAACAATTAATCGTTTTTTTTTTTTAAATTAATTACAACATCTCTTTTACCCCAGCATTAAAATATAATTTAATTAAATAGTCAATCGGTTAAAATTTTGTATGAAATCTTTGCAAAGCACTACTTATACGATTAGGTTCTTTATTATCAGGTACTTTATTATAGATAAAACATTGGATTTCAAATCGGCGGAATCGAAACTGTAAGTAATTATTAAGTTAAATAAAAGTTTTTGTCAATTGTCGTTATGCTAAGGTAAAATAAATAAAATTAATTACAGATTATGAAAACACAATATATTAGCTATTAAATAAAAAAGATATTATTATGTCACGAGAACATTTGATTGTGGCCCCAATTCTCTAAAAAAATATCTAAAAACATGTTGAAATCCACTAATAACATTTGCGCTAAGTGATAGGACTGCTGATGACCTCAAACGGAAACAAAGATGACCTTGAGAAGGTTTTCATTGAAATAAAACACTAGTAAAGGTTAATCAATAGCATGTCAAGGCCATATCTATAAAATGACTTTTTATGTTCTCACATTTTATTTTCTTGATTAAAGATGGTTTAACGGTTTTTCTTCCGTCTCGCTCGTACAAACCAATATTTCCAAAAATATTATTCTTCAAGTCTTCAAAGAACCAGACGCACGGGCCAATATATACATATAAATTTAGAGACTCTTACATCTGTCGCACGCTGAAGATGTGGAATGCTCTTCCAACCAGTGTGTGTTCCTATAAACTGAAGTACTTCAAACGAAGTCTGAAAAACTTTATTTAAAGGCCGGCATAGTGGTAGGGACTGATGTCGGTCGTCTGAGGCTGTCCGATTCTTATACCTCGCGTAACGCTTACCATCAGGTCGGCGGGGTGTCACATGTCGTACTCAGTATTAAAACCATGTCCTATACAAAGACTTTCATAAAAATTGGTTCAGTAATATAGGCGTGAATGCTAAACAAAGATACATACATACAGGAAGACACACAAAGAAAAAGCTTGTTTCACATTTATAATATTAGTACCCTGGATGACTATGGCAAAAGATCGTGTAAAATGGTAAGTCTTAGGGGAGGCCTATATCCAACAATGGACAGACACAGGCTGATGATGATGATGTAGTGGACTGTCGCATGTCGGCCGGTTGCAGAAAGGCTGCTTAACTTTTGACATGTTGACAAATAGCCAAAGTGCGAACAAGGTACGAATCACGTGGCATAGCTTTTATCGCGGGCTTTGAGCGCGGAGACCGAATCAAGAAATCCGTAACGAAAATAAACCTAACACCCCCCACTCCGACCGGCACAGCGGTGCGGCGTTGAAAGCCGTGCATCGTCTAACGTCGTTTCAGTTCGGCAGACTTCGGCACGGTGTTTGTGTGTGTGCGACTAGACGTATGCGTGTAGACTAGCTGCTAACTGCTCATAACTGATTCTATCTCTTTTAGACACAATGCTAGGTGAGACAGCGTGCTTTTTGGCCGCGTAAAAAATACTGCATAAATAATTATAATTGCATAAGTTGATAAAAAATGCTATGCAATAGCTTTACCGCGGCAGTCCCCGAGTGCCACATTTTTTTTTTAATGTGTTTATTAGTCGTTAATTATTCAGTAATGAATAAATAAAAATATATCACAATATTATTAATTATTTAAAAGAGAATTTATTTCTTAGGTCTTTTCATGAAAGGATTTTCTGCTCTGCCCATAACTCTTTACTGTCCATCCCTTCACATCACACTAACTCCATTTCAAATTCCTTCTCAGTCGTAGCTGTGACATTATGGAACAGCCTACCTGTTAGTATCCGTCAAGCACCCAACAGAAGTGTATTTAAAAGACAAGTATATTCACACTTTTTAAAGATGCAATAAATATTCACAATGGGGTGTATCACTAACTTTTTATCACGACAGATGGCGCATGATAGGTGGTACCTAACTGTCAGTTGCATAGAAATGTTGAATTTTTATTACGAAATTTATTATTTTCTGGATATTATGCAGAAGTGAGCAGCTTTTAAGTGTACAAATCGAGATTTACAAGCGAAAGCAAAGATATGGTGAACTCAAAAATGCCGTTCTATTAATTTTTTGTTTTTGTTTTTAAAAACGGTTTTTGCTTACTTAATTCGTTAGGTAACGTTACGTTAAAATACATTTTTCTGTTATAAAAATAAAAAACTACAAATAATTAAAAAAAGGATCCGTCATAGGTGTAAACAAGGTACCAGTGCCGCTAGCGACATCTACAAAAAGCTTTGCCTGATACACCCCATTCATTTCTAATCACATTGTTATTGTAATGTAGTTGTATAATATAAGTAGTTTATGTATGTATTGTATATAAATTATTTATGTAGTGTATGTATTATTATTATGTAGTTTAAGTATTAAAATCATGCATTTATTTATAAGTACATAACTTAAATTAATGTCAAAATTATTTAAATATTCTTTATTTTGTTTGTTTTATAAACCTATCATAATGTCACCATGTCCCGAAGGTTGATGGTAAGAGAATGCCAATCGGCATTACATACGCCTTTTGTTATCAAAAAAATAAAGTTTAAAAAAAAAAAAAAACGACCGCATGTATAAATTTTCACCTAAAAAAAAAAAAACTCTTTTTTATGGTTAATTTTAAAAGGATACACAAATTAGGCGCGACATCCATGAATATGAGCGAGAAAAATAGGTAATGGGCGCTGTCCTCCAAGAAGAACCGTGCCAGGAACTCTCTTGACAGGGATATTTCACGAGGAGGGATACGCTGGTGAAGTCGCAATGCACTCACCGCGGCATTGCCAACCAGTGTCTTATAAAAAGCACTCACTGGGCTGTAAGAGAAGAAATAATAACATATCAATCAATAAAATCATTTAATACATTCTTATTGACAACTGTTTTTATTCAATAAAATAATTTTTAGCATGCAAATTTTGACATTTACATTCCCCTCGTTCCAAATCACGATCACGCTCAGAGCGCTTAGAATGAATATGATACTAACAGTCATTCCGAATCAAATATCACGATTTGGATGCTCAGAGCGTGATATCAATTCGGAACGGTCTAAATCACATTTTCATTCATAACATGGTAGTTTTTTTTTAATGTATGGAAGATAAATTGCAGGTTCCACATCTTTGAGTATGAACACTAACAAACATACATCTCTCCGTATATTAATCTTTATATGTGTAAAGTTTAATATTATTAATTATTTTGGTCTTTTAACTAAAAATAACTTGCTGTGTTACATTTTTTTTTTCATTTCCTACTTAAATACTAATTATAGATATGTTTTAGAAGTAATATATAAACAGTATACACAAATTACAATATTAAATAATTTAAAAGAAACCTAATATAAATAAACTGGAAAATGGCACGCGACATAATGACGAAAAACTGACAGATTGCATCATCATGACATGTACATACAACTGTAATTAGAATAAGCATGCTATACAATAAAGAATTTTGAATTTGGTTAACTTATAACAAGGTGAAGGGGTTTTTCCCGCCTTCAATTCAATGTTGCTGTCAGATCTTATTCACCTTACAATCTAAGTAAAATTCAAATCTCCAATAAATGGACTTAATAAATTTGTGGCTGTAAAAAGGGCCGTGTCAACTTATGAACTAATAATCATAATAATTTGGTTATTTAAATTATGTGTTATATGTATTAAACATGAATTGAGATTTACAGCTATCGCGAATATAGACTAGTTATTGCAAAGTCTTTATAACCCTTTCAGCACGGACAATACCAAGCGCGTTATTACAAAAAAATAACTGAGAGTCGCCAGTCTCTTCTTTTTTTTTTCATTTATTACAGCCCCTAGAACACAGCGTCCTAGACCTCGACTGCTGGAGATGGGAGATGAGCCTTCCAGAACATATATCTGGAGAATTTGGCCTACACTCGCCACGATGGCCAGACGGCTTGGCGAAGATATGATGTCATTTTTTAATGACAATTTATTAAAGATTCCACAAGTTGGTATTAGTGGAACCGGGACCGACGGCTTAACGTGCTCTCCGAGGCACGGGAACGGTGGTGTTGTAAATCTATGAGAAATGTACTTAAGAAAAGTGTATTTCTCATTGGTACATGCCTGGTGGGTTTGAATCGACCTTTGTAGGATTTAAGGAACGCGTTCTTACAACCAAGCCACGTATTATAAGCGTGGTTTCTGACCACAGTTGTGGGAAACGGTTGTGATGATACTTTACTTTTTATATTTTATTACATTGTTGTAGTTAAGAAAAAAACATGCATAAATGGATTTTATTTCAATTATATTAACGGAATTAGTTAGGAGAGGAATTTTACACTATTTTTATGAGATATTTTAGACCGTCATCGTGCTGAAAGGGATAAATATTTCGTCAACAGGTTGTGGTACCATCTTCCATCGCGCGACCTGACTATAAATATGACAGAAAAATAGAAAAAAAAACATCCAAATAGGAAAATGGTGGCAAACACAATACGGATAAATCGCAACTGTGCGTCAATGAATTAATAAAACCAATTGGTATCACGTCATGAAGTATGCAACGCACTTTTAGCATTAAACCTTTGACATTAAGTACAAATTCTATAAACTAAATTTTTACTTTTTATTATTCTACTGTTTTACTTCCTGTCATCCTGATATATTGAAAATTATGTAGTATACACAAAAAATAAACATGGACCGCTTCACTCACCAATTCATGGTCGGGACACAATAATTTACTTGGTATATTTGTCGAGTATGGCCGCTAGAGGCGAGCTTGCCACTTGAGATGGGCCTATAGCAAAGTTGGCTAAATGTGAACCCGCTTTTATAAGATTGTGGTTCCTGACCACCCGTTATTGCAAACCCTGTCTTGCATGTGTTGTGATGTATAACAGAAGACAGTGTCATCCAATAATGGACATACAAAAATTTAGAAAAACATTTCAAATTGGTTCGCCATCCCTGCTCTATAAGCAAAGGTCGCTTTTGCTGTTGTGATGTTACGTTCCGGGGTTCTATGTCTGGACTTTAGAGCAGGGACCCAGCTTGAGAAGATTACCCCGCTGCCCAGGATCCCCGTGACACCTTGTTGCTCCCTTGGGATCAGCAGCGCTCTCTAAGCTCCCGTCTTCAGGCTCTCCGAAGGAAGGTACCCCTACGTACAGTCAACGGATGCATAATAGGGCTAAGTTTTGGCTTACAACCCTCCCTTGTTTAATAGTAGAATTTCCATTTTCATTAATTCATTATCTTCCATTGCTTAAAGTCTTTAGTTTTATTTCAATGTCACGCTTAACGTGACAAATTTCATAAAGTAGGCAACAGGTTGTGTGGTTTATTACCCAGAAAGGAATTAAGTTTTTTTTGGATTAGGGCTTTTTATAATTGATAATTACCATAAATTGGTACAGCGAGTTGTAATTAGGAATTAAAATACTTCTGGTTTAGTAAATTTCATCTAATGGGGTGTATCAGGCAAAGCTTTTTGTAGATGTCGCTAGCGGCACTGGTACTTTGTTTACACCTAAGATTGATCATTTTTTAATTTTATTTGTAGCTTTACATCTTTATAACAGAAAAATGTATTTTAACTTAACGTTACCTACCTTAAAAGACGAATTAAGTAAGCGAACACCGTCTTTAAAATAAAAAAAGGTTGAATTAATTGAACGGCAATTTTGAGATCACCATATCTTTGCTTTCGCTTGGAAATCTCGATTTGTACACTTAAAAGCTGCTCACTTCTGCACAATATTCAGTAAATAATAAACTTCGTAATAAAAATACAAGTTTTCTATGCAACTGACAGTTATATTAGGTGCCATCTATAGTGATAAAAAGTTAGTGACACACCCCATTGATGCTTGTTCAGATGAGTTTCATTAATAATAGTAAAGACTTCCGAAATTTTTATCTTCCTTAGGGATAAGTTGGGTCACAATATTTTTCTTGTGATATTTCTCTCCTCTGGTATGCAAGAGTTTTAGAGAGAGACAATTTTGCTACTTGCCATGATAGGCCTATAGTAAAGTTGGCTAAATGTTAATCCGCATCTTTATACTCTTCTACTTTTTTGTAAATTCTTAAAACACACTGAATCAGTTCTAAAAACCTTATGGCCCTGAAAGGATTAACAAAAAAATAAAACATCTTAATCAGGTACCTTTTTGTTGTTTTAAATATTTTTAAAAATACAATTTTATTTAGGTACAAGATAAAGGTTATATGACTTATGATTTTTTATTGATTTTTCTGATTATTACCTAGTCTACCACCCATTCCCGGTTTGAATATATTATTTTCCATATAGATAAGAATGGTGTTTTTGGACTGGCTATAGGCTTGTTTACAACCGATGCCTTCGTTTATTTTATTACGCAATTATACACTTTCATCCATTATTCTGCTCCTCTCTCTACCCAACCAAATACTGTATGATTCAGTTAATGCTGTCTTGGAAGCTCGTTGCATATATGTATACTTTAATTTATGAAAACTGTCAATGCTTTTTTATAAATATTTATGTTATGTTTTGATCTCTGGTACTATAGTAATAATAGAAAACAATTCAGGATACAAAAGGCATTAAATTATATGATGATTACACAGTGACATGACAATGGATAAGTACTCACATTGCACATTGAAACTACATAATAGTAATTAAAGAATCTATTTGCACATAATTGTAATAACGTTTTATTTATTTACTTGATAAATAAATATTATCATTATGCTGATCACCCTTAAAGTAGGGTAGTCAGAAATGATTAATTAAAGAGGCTATGTAATTAATGACCAATTAAAGTTGATTATTCAAGAAATGTCACAAATAAATTGACTTTAACAAGTCTTGTTTCACATTGTCAGAACACTTGTCTTCTCCATTTTATGGTATTCTTCAATACTTTGGCCACATTGCAAGAAGACAAGATCTAAAAAACTTCCAATTAGTGGCAACATAGTAAAATAACGTAAAGAAAGGTGACTGACCACCTAAACATCCCTGTACACCAGGCCATTTACTATGCCGAGGACCGAAACTGTTGGCTGGTGGATGAGCTGCGATTGCGACAGACACAAACCCCAACAGCGGGGTACCGACTAGGAAGTTTTGTTATTTAGATGTAAATATCACAGCGGCAGGCTTACAATATTAATTCTCCTTGAAAGTAAAGCCACTTACCATGAGGTGAGCGCAATGTCATATGTCTTTCTAGTATAAAAAAATAATCATATCACAGCTAGGGGCTGAAGATGGGCCCTACCAGAACAAATTTTTAGAGGATTTGGAGTATATTGCCACGCTGACCAAGACAGGTTGGCATGGGACTGATGTAAATTTATTAACGACTCCTGTAAGGATGTATGTGGTGGTCGTGTATGTATGTCTTTCTGGATCATCAAGACCTCTCTATAGTTTTATTATTTTTAGCGAGCTTAAATCATGTTTTTTTGTAATCTACATTAAATGACAATGAACATTTTTCTTAGAGAAAGTAGATAGTATAATATAAATAAATATATATTCATGCCACACCCATTAAATCATGGTAAGAATCCATTGCACATTATGTTATGCCACTTTGTGAAGTTTTAACTGTGAGAGAAAACAGCCATATCTTGCGTATGTCACAGCCCATCGTAAATAGGCAGTAAAAGTTGAATGAGATATTAGACATATCCTTAACATAAATAAATAAACTATAAAATATATATAATACTTACTTATTAAAAATAGGCAGTATATATCCTATGGTGCATAATATAGTTAATATTCTAATGGCCCATAAAGCAACATCAATTTTGTTGGCAGAGATATGGGCTTTTAATGCCGGCAACCCTTTGGGGGGGCCGGAGTCACCATTACTTTGGGTAGTCGTCTCCGCCATGTTCTGAAAGAAAAAGGAGAGAATTATTAACAATCTTTGCATAAAAAAATAAAAATAAAATTTACAGCCTTTGAAATCAGATATACAATATTTCTAATAATTCAAGGATTCTATGAGCCAATTACAAATTTCCACTGATAGAATTCACAAAGTAAACTTACTTAAATAAATTTACAAACAATGATTTACATATCAGTGGAAATTTGTAATTGGCTCATAGAATCCTTGAATTATTAGAAATATTGTATATCTGATTTCAAAGGCTGTAAATTATCTAAGTAATAAATAAATAAAACATCAAATATCAACTCCGCCCCATACCAATCATATAACTGCAAAAAAGATATTTAAGGTACAGAGGTAAAAAAAATGCCTATACCAATTTTTTTAATTAACCAGAAATTTTATCATAAAAATTAAGTTGTAGATATCAACAAAAATTATCACCATCCCCAAGACATTATGATTCTAAAAGTTGCAAATCAGCTTTTTGGTTCCTAAGGACAGTATTTTGACTGAACCACCAACCAACTGGTCTACAGTAACCGAAAAATAAAACCCAGCCTTTATTGCTGACAGACATCAATCAATCCCCTCTTAAATTGATTACCAAGACATGTAAATTATCTTTATCTTACTATAAAGAAATTAATAGTAGATACTGATAAGATCGTACTTATCAAATATCACTATATTGAGGTTATAATATTTAATAACCTCACGCTTTTAGGTTAACCACAACTTAAAAAATATGTTTTAGAAAGTAAAATGTGAAAATTTGACTAATTACGCAATTTATTTAAATAAACACGTAAAATCACATGTATTTCGCAAAATTCAATAAGTTCAGCATTTAGCATGACCCAAGCATTCTTTATAGGCGATAACAGGTATAATTACTTGAATAAATTACGCGTTTGTGTAATAAATACTTACACGAAATTAAAAATTAGGACAATCTCGAGTACCGTTCGCCTTACGTGTCTAATTTTTTAAGGTTTTAAATTTGTGTTAAACTTAAACTTTAACATAAGAACCTTGAAAAAGCTACTTTATAGTAAATAACATTAACATAAGGACAATTAAACAAGAGGAAAACTCGTTTACAACGTGAGCATACCTAAACTACAGCTTAAAGAACTGCCCGAGGATGACATTATCATTTAATTCCGAGATAAGAGTGAAAAAAGTACTTACGTTTGGCTATATTATATTTAATTTACACGTAAAATTATTATTTAAACAAATAAAGTAATTATAAAACAATTAACGACAATAGAACATAAAATAATTATTAAATTAAAATCACAAGCGAGTAAAGGCAGCAGTAGCAAATATGACTGTTTTTTTTTTAATTTTCTGACCGTCTAAAAAGCGTTGGACCAATCGCCTGCGCCTATAATGTTGCAAGAAATAAAAATGTTAATTGTGAAGAAATACAAGAAAAACTAACAAATAGAACTCACGAATATTTATAATAAAATTAAAGATATTTTTTATGAAACTGAAAAATATTAAATATATTTTAAACTAATATTCAAACTTAAACTCACAGCTTAAACTATATACAAGTGTTAAGCACGCCATCTATTGAAAGAGTTAGGCACATACATGATAGATTTGTGGTAGAACGTGAGCCACACGGGCACTGTTATATCAGAGGCGGCTGCCCGCGAGATCCTGCAGGGGAAAAACGGGAATGACCCTAACCTAACCTATCCTAACCCAGGCCCTTATAGCCTGGACGACCTCACAATTACTATGTAAATTGAGTTTAGCCAAGATGAAATTTCGATAAAAAAGGACTTTTTTTTTATTGAGATTTTAATAGAAGTGAGACCCAAGTATAATCAATATACTTGGGTCTCACTTCTATAAATATATATATATCAATTGTGTATCTGTCTGTCGCTTTACTTACTATGGGATGGTTGCAAACTAAAGTTAATTTTCAATAGGTAGGTATTTATGGCGGCAAATTACCACTTCGTTTATTAAGTACATTATATGTTAAAACAAATAAAGTATCATCACAACCGTATGTACCTTTCGGGGTTATAGACACCACGTTTTTTTTTACAGAAGCGGATTCACATTTAGCCAACTGCTCGGAAAGCACGTTAAGCCGTCGGTCCCGGTTCCACCAATACCATTGTGGAATCGTTAATAAATTGTCATTTTAAATTGACATCAGTTCCTCGTCAACCCGTCTGGCCAGCCAGCGTGGCGAGTGTAGGGTAAATTCTCTAGTTATGTGTTCTGGAAGGCCTATTTCCAACAGTGGATGTCTTGGACGCTGTACGAGTATTCTAGGGGTTGTAATGGATTGTGACCAGGAATCGAAACCGGTACCCCTGCGTATAAATAGATGCCTAAAATAAAAAAGGAATCTCAGGATTAATTATTTATTTATTTAAAGTCATTATTCGCGTAGCGAGCAGTGGTCTTCGCGATTACGTGCTCACAGCCGGCCGCGTCGAGACCACTCTAGGGAGATAAGTCTTTTTTTTTTTTTTTATAGACGGTGAATCAATAAATCATCAATGATACGCCCCCTGCCTGAAGGGCCAACGCGGGTGGGGGTCGCATGCCCGACTCATCCGTGAAGCTTCCTAGTGAAGCCCCAGGGCGCCTACAGACTAAAATCCTATAAACTGTCTCTATCTCACTGTTGGCCCTGTGTGCCTTTACAGCTAAGTCTGAGTCGTGGCTACGGAGTGAAGGCACTCGTTCGCCGCGTGGGAGATAATTCGCCTGCTGTAAACTTTTATACGGTAAGCGAGTGCGCGCACACCTCGGGAGGCATAGGGGTGACCTCCTCTTAAGGCGAGAGATGGCGCACGTGGTGTTCCCGTGCTCCATGTCCTCCTGCTCACATGGAGGATCTGCCTAGGCAGACAGCGTCGGCATTTAGCGGATATATTCTAAGAGTCGCCAATTTTGATAAACACTTAAAAATAATCATAAATTAAAAAAAAAAATTTCTGAAGTTTTTCGCGCCATTTTGCACGGACATGTCAAGTACAATTTTTTGTTTTGTAAATTACTTTACAATCTAATATAATAATTATAGAAAATTATAAATTGAACTTTAAGTATGGGGCAAAAGTTGCAGTTTATTTTTATGCGATTTTCCCGCGCTTTGAACTGCCATATTAGGTATACCCAACGTGTTTAAGCTATAATGCCGCGGTGACTTCAAGAAAAGCATCAAATTCTGCAACATCTGGAATTTGATGATAACCTCATTAACTCATAAAAAGAAATATATATTACGTCAGACTTGGCTGTATGGGCTAGACCCTTTGCCTTCCCTATCACCTCATTCATCATTCATCGGCAGAAGAGAACACTAGTTTGTATTGTGTTCATAATAGCGGGGTGAGGCGGAGTCAACAATCGTCCGAAAACGTATCGTCTAAGATCGATTACGTCTGCCAGAAATGTCAAAAGCTAGCGGAATGCTAGCTAGCTAGCAAGAACACATAAAAATATATCTTCTTTGAAAATCGGAATCGAAAATATTGGCAATAAGAATTAAAGGGCTCGATTACTACAGTTCTATTAAGTTTGACGTTTGGAATTACTTCTCAACTTGATTCTTATAAGCGATGCTATCTAGTGTAGTGTATAGATAATGGTACTATATATACATGATGTTTTTCATCATCATCACGACCGTATCTCTTCCGGGGTGGTCAAAAACCACACTTTAAAGATGCCGATTCACATTTTGCCAACTTACTACTTCGCATATTTGTTTTTATAAAAACGTATAGTAAAAAAAGTAAAGTATCATCACGACTTTATCTCTTACGGGGTGGTCAGAAACCACGCTTTTATAAGGAGCGAGTTCACATATAGCCAACTAAAAGCTCGTCAATATCTCTAGAGTACCAAAGTCGATAAATATATTAAATAAATTATTGTGTCCCGAACAGGAATCGAGTCTAAATCCACAGACTTAACCGCTAGACCACGGAGGCGTTCTGTAATTTGCTGGGGGAATAAATGAATAAATAAAATAAATAAACAGTAAATGGCGTAAAAAATAATGTATCAAACATGTATGAAAGTAACTCTATCTTATACTCACTATATCTGTTTTTTTGGACCGCAGTACGTGCGCAATGACGTCGCCAAGATACGCAATGGACCCACAGGTATTGTACGTGCTACGGCGGGGACATTTATGCGCCGATGCCTAGGCTTGCCAAAACTCCGTCTGCCAGTACTTAGCCAACATCCGGCGATGTTGGTCCACGAACCTTTTCCGGTAATTTCAATATTTTTCGCGCGAAATTTTAATAATTATCCCCATCTAAATTAATCCATATGAGTTGCAAGTTGCGGAATATTTTTTGTTTGCTGGTAAAGTGTTTTGGCGATAATAATTTCTACAGAATAAAATGTAAGTTATTTAAAAGTTACCTAACAACTGCCTCAATGGATTAAGAGGCGGAGGTACCAGGTTTGATTCCTGGTTGCAACACAATAATTTATTTGTAATATTTCTCCAGTTGGTACGCTAGAGACATTGACGAGCTTGTCACTTGTCATGATGGGCCAATGGTGAAGTTGGCTAAATGTGAATCCATTTTTTTGAAAGCATGGTTTCTGACCACCCCATGATGATAGTTACCTAATACCTAATTATTTAAGATACATTTTAAATATCTGATTTTTTTAAATTTAAGTATGAACTTATTAAAACTCCAATACCTTTTAGATACCTACTTGACTTTTGCGAAGAAAGTCGAGCCAACACTTTGATGAGGTTGCTAAGCTGTTAGTCTTCTGCTAACAGCTTGGAGAATCATTCTTAATAATTTAAATTATAATGTGTCACAAATGCCTGTAATAGGTTTACGTGAATAAAGATATTTTGACTTTGTCTTTTGACTTTGACTTTATATCTGAAAATCAGCTGCTTTTACCTAGGTAATCATTTAAATAATATGAACTTGTTTTATCTTTCCTAATTAAGAATGTTATGTTTACATAACTCTTAACTCATTTGAAGCTATTAATTTATTGAATTAGGTATCTACTCATTTCATAAATTAAAAAAATTAAAGAAAGTAAAGTATCATTACGACCGTTTCCCTTTCGGGGTGGTCGGAAACCACGCTTATAAAGAAGCTGATTCAAGGTTAGCCAACTTTACTATAGGCCAATCATGACAAGTGGCAAGCTCCAGCGTACCAAACTCAAAAATATCACAAATAAATTTAATATTAATTAAATGTATTTATACAAGTTATACATTAATCAATATTTTTGTGTCCCGACCAGAAATCGAACCCTGTACTTCCGAGTCTAAATCCACGGACTTAGCCGCAAGGCCACGGAGGCAGTTTATATAACATAAATATAACAAGAAAATAACCATATAGTTTTTAATAAAAAATCTAATAATGCAAAAAATCGTAAACAAATATTAATTTTTATTTAAATTTATTCATCCTTATATCATAACATTTAAATATAACATTACCAACAAACTAATTATGTATAACAAACAATAAAATGTTTTATCGGCAGAGAGCTCTCATCACAACAATATAAAATCTTCGAAAATATTGTATTGTGCGTTAAACCATCTTGGTTTTTAAATCATTATGCATGTAATGTTAAGTGTTTCGACCCGGTATTTCCATAGTCGGGTATTTCCAACCCCTCCTTTAGTCACGCGACCTCCTAGTCGGCGTCAGTAAGTCGCAGGGGTGAATACTTTAGCCATTACGGAAAAGGTTTTTTCACAAACTGCGAGTTTTAGGCAAAGGCCGCACTACACGGTTTTTAACCGCGCGAAGTTGTAAATCCATGTCAACATATCTAACTACACTACAAACTTGATTATTATTTAAAAAAACAAGAAAACCAATAGAAGCGGTCGTACTTGCGGTTGTATCTACGGCTGCCACCCCTCCGGGTTTGAATAGTGCATATCCGGGTTATGGGTTTAACATACCTATCGTCTTTTGTCGTGTTTTACCGAATTTTATTTTGAAGTGCAAGTCAAAGGACATGCAAAGCGATATAAAGAAATAAAAAGCGCTTCAGCGATAAGTCAAACACAGGATTGTGAATTAATTTTCATTTTATTCTTCACGTCATCACGACCGTTTCCCTTTCGGGGTGGTCAGAAGCCACGCTTATAAATAAGCGGATTCACATTTAGCCAACTTTAATATAGGCCATAGGCGGTGGTGGCTTGGTTGTAAGAACGCGTTCCTTGAATCCTACAAAGATCGATTCAAACCCACCCGGCATGTACTAATAAATAAAACAGGTTTATGAATATAATAAGTAGATATATTTAACAAATTACTTTACAACTTAAATCAAAGCTCAAAACGGGCATAAAGTGACAGCCGTCGTAGTGACGTTCCCAAACCTCAACGAGTAGCGTTGTAGTCTCAAATCAATTGAATGACAATTATCGATGATTTCGCAAATATTACTAACAGTACCAATGAGAAATACACTTTTCTTACGTACATTTGTCATAGATTAACAACACCACCGTTCCCGTGAATCGGAGAGCACCGGTTCCACTAATACCAACTTGTGGAATCGTTAATAAATTGTCATTAAAAATTGACATCATATCCTCGCCAAGCCGTCTGGCCAGCGTGGCGAGTGTAGGCCAAACTCTCCAGATATACATATGTTCTGGAATGCCCATCTCCAGCAGTGGAGGCCTAGGACGCTGTGTTCTAGGGGCTGAAATGAAATATAGGCCAATCATGACAAGTGGCAAGCTCGTCGATGTCTCCAGCGTACCAAACTCGAGAAATGTCGCAAATAAATTAATTATTAATGCAAGTTGGTGTATCTAGAAAACTGGACAGAAGTATATTTTTTTAGTTTTACCTTGATTTCATAAAAAACAAACGAAATATTTTTATTTGGAGATCATCGTAAATCGAGTTTGCGACGTTTGGGTCCGTCGACCGACCGTCAGCCAAGCCCCTGGCTAAGGAGTTGTCCAAACGGCTGACGGAGAAATCTGAAGACAGGAGGCTGGCAATTATTTCTACCACCTTATTTACTATTACTACGTCGCTATATTCCCAATGTTGCCAGCCTCTTCGGGACTATCTCTGATAGGACGTCTCTAGAGGACTATTTTTTAATTATTTGTTTATTAATAATATTTAATGTTAATTTTGTTCCTTTATATAAAGTTATTTTTTAAGTTTAGTTCCTTATTTTTTTTTATTAATTATGTACCTAGTTTGTTATCCGTTGTTGTACCTTTCTTTAATATTTTTTGTGCAATAAATAAACTACGCAATAATAACACATGTAGGTTTTGTAATTATTTACAAAACATTGTAATAATTGTTTTTGTTACAAAATTGATAGTGCCTTTTTTATAGGTATATGGTACAAGTATAAATAGGTTAAGGTATCAGTCAGCTATGTACTAGAAAGTAAAGTTGTTTATACTTAGGCAAAAATAAGTGAAAAATCGCGTAGAATGTCTATGCAGTCGCTAAATTCTACAGTGTGTAACATTATTTTAAAAGAAAATAAATCTAAATATTCCCGCCTTTTTTGATGCAGCTACTTTTTATTTGGGAATGCTTGTTCGTCATATTCCACAAGGTAATAACTTAATTTATATTTTCTAAAAAAATATATTAAATAATAATCAGGTACTTATTAAAAGAAATTAGATTAAACTAAAACTAAAAAAATAATCTATCTATAAATAATAAAATTCCCTCTATTGTACCATCAGTGATAGTCCCAAAGAGGCTGTATAGCGAGGTTAATACGTTGGCAGAAATAATAATCCTTCAGATTTCTCAGTCAGCTGTTTGGACAACTCCTTGGCCAGACACTTGGCTCAGGGTCTCGTTAGTCTCGAACGGCGCCAACATGTAACCTCAACCGAGGTTGGCGTATTTGGGCAGCTTGAGGTTCTCAGCAGAATCCGCCGCACTCCCCGCGCTAGTTGCCTGGATGTTATGGAGCTATAGTATCTACACGTATCGCATCCCACACCAGAAACCTGCCAAGTTTCCACGGCCCAACGGTCATGCCGTCGGGTCACTTGTCATCGCTCCGTGCAATCCCAGAGGGTTCTAGGATCGCGGGTACTCTATAGCAGTGACAAGAGAGAGCCCTTCGGATGATGTCGTATAAAGCCGCGTCACGAGGAATGCGGTCGGCACTTCATGTAAAAGAAAGCCTGTTGTGTCCGAGATGATTGATACCTTTTATTGGTAATTTACATTACAGCCTCTAGAAAGCAGAGTCTTAAACCCACATTTCCTTTCCCATGATCCATTTTGCCACGCTGCCTGGCCATCCCAGGGTTGCCGAGGGTCTGAAGTATTTTTTTATGACAATTTATTAAAGGTTTTTTTTTATACTAGCACGACATGTGACCTTGCCTGATGTTAAGTGGCGCGGGAGTTCCATGAATGTTAGCAACTGACACTCATGACTGACATCAGATCCTAACACTATGCCGGCTTGACTGGGCATGACGGCAATCCGAGCCATATCCCGAAACGTGTGGATACACTTTACTGGGTTTATCGGCACAAACGGTGGATACTTCCCCGCCCCGGCAGATTGGGCAAATTACCACCATCAGTCCGCCTACCACCTCTGTCATAAAACGCCTAGTCATTAAGCCCGCAAGTATTTTAAAATAAATGAACGATTCCAGAAGTTGGTATTAGTGGAACCGGGCTTAACGTGCTCTCCGAGGCACGGGAACGGTGGTGTTGTAAATCTATGATAAATGTAGTTAAAAGAAAATTACATATTTCTAATTGGTACATTCCGGGGTTCGAACCCACCATTTTAGGTAGAAAAAATATCTATGAAATTAAAACTATTCTACAAAATAAACTAAGGGCTTACCACCAGGGAGGGTGCCTAAAATGGTCGCCGCATTTCTTCGTTGAATTATAAGGGAAATATTCTGTTTTAGGTAGTTATGGCATTTGGGGTCGCCACACTCTTGAAAAATTCTTTTACCCAGCTCTTTTACGAATTTGTGGGTATCAAGAGAATATTCGTTTCAACCCCAAATGCCACAAAGTTATAACTTTGTTTAATACTATAATATTTTATGTGCTTTTTTATAATTACATGGACGCTAAAAGCGAAGTACCTACGCGACAAAGGTGCACAGAAATAGCATTCGTCTACTCGTATTATAGTCGGACGTAACTGGCTTACAAATTTGGCTTACGATGACCGAACCGCTTCATTCTAGTCTGATTCCAGCCCTTGAACCAATTCTACGCCTAGGAATTATATTTAGGGCTGGTATTTCCAATCGAACTGATCTTGTGTCTGTCTCTAGTTTGTTTGTCTCGCTTTACAGGATCGATTTTGATGAAATACCATTTTCTGCCTCCATGGTCTAGCGGTTAATTCCGTAGATTTAGTTAGACTCGGGGGTAACGGGTTCGATTCCTGGTCGGGACACAAAAATATTTATTAATTTAAATAAAAAAACTTATAAATTTAATTTATTTGTGATATTTCTCGAGTTTGGTACGCTGGAGACATCGACGAGCTTGCCACTTGTCATGATTGGCCTATAGTATGTAAATCCGCTTCTTTATAAGCTTGGTTTCTGACCACCCCGGAAGGGAAACGGTCGTGATGATACTTTACTTTACTTATCATTTTCATTACAGCCCCTAGAAGACGAAGTTCTAGACTTCCACTGTTGGACCTTATTGAAGTTTCTGGATAATTTGGCCTACACTCGCCCTGCGGCGAGGGTCTCATGCCATTTTTTTATGACAAATTATTAACGAATCTACAAGTTGGTATTAGTGGAACCGGGACCTACGGCTTAACGTACTCTCCGAGACAAAGAGTAGCATCTAAATAGTAAACCCAGATAGCGGGTAATCGGGCGGGCTTTTGATCTTTATAAGAAACAGGATCGATTGCCTTAAAAAAATGTTTTGGTGTAAAATTACCATTTGCAATTCGCAATTCATATCTTCAAACATTTACTTACCACATACTTTCTTCAGAAACAGAACAGTAATAACTAAATCTATACTACATTTTTATTTTTCTTATTTCTATTTGTGTGTTATCATTTTAATTAAAATATATATAGGTATATGTGTATATATGTAAATATTTTATGTAATATTATTATATAAGTGTATGTAAATAAGTGTGACCGCCTCCGTGGTCTAATGGTAACAAACGTTGCCGTAAACTCGGGAGGTCGTGGGTTCGATTCCCACCGGGGGCAAGTTGTACATTGTATAATTTGTCTCGGTCTGGGTGTTTATATGTATAATATGTATATATTTACAAAAAAAAAAAAAGTATAATATGTAGTTTATCAACCATCTAGTTTCCGTAACACAAGCCTTGTAGCTTACCACGGAAATTAGATGGCGCTGTGTGACCTGTCTGATAAATATTTATTTATTTATTTATTTATATAAAATATATTATATATACTATTTTTAGTGCAATAAAGCAATTAAATAATAATAATAAAAATGTAGACTGTATTTTTTTCCAAAATCTGTGAATGTAAGTTAGCATGTCCCAAAAAGTTTTGGATCGTTTCCTAGGAACTGTTAAGGCGCTTAATGTCCTGTCTTAAAAATCCACCTGTATGTATAGTCTGGTGTAGGTTAATTTTATTGGAGATCTGAATTAATAATTAAACAAATGAAGAAAAAACAAAATATTTTTTTTTATAAATAATAAATTTGCTCCAAATCGCTGCCAATGAGCAAGGTGCCAAGGATACTGGCAGCATTGCCACGTTGAATGGCAATACTGATCCTTTGGCCCAAATATTGCCCAGCCCTTTTGTCTCCCGAGGTGTTGACGAGCTGTTTTGACAACGCCTTGAAAATTTCGTGTGCACTTGGTCCCCACGGCCCGAGAGTTTCAACTCCAAACGGCGCAAAAACACATCTCCCAATAAGCTGAGTGT
The DNA here is from genome assembly GCA_910589645.1 of Tinea semifulvella. Taxonomy (NCBI): domain Eukaryota; kingdom Metazoa; phylum Arthropoda; class Insecta; order Lepidoptera; family Tineidae; genus Tinea; species Tinea semifulvella. The sequence goes on along the minus strand of OU342592.1, from coordinate 9,393,480 downwards.
ATTTCCGCCGCTTGAGGTTCTCTGCTTGTAATGCAGCAGCGCCTGGGTCCTTAGAAGTCAAAACAAATGATGATTAATTTGTAGCACTTGTAGTACAATAAACTTTAGAAGGTTAAGTAGGTGATTGACTGAATCTATTTGTGAAACGGCAAACCACTCGACGTGGAGCGTACTTACTATAGGACTTTCATTACGAGTATTAGCAAATATTTTGGTCTGGGAATTAGTAATTATTACATGCGTAGTAGATTAGGGTAGGTAATTACCAGTAATCGAAGATTTAAGGAAGACGTCCTCCATCGGATGCAATGGATTTTAGTTCTTTAATTTTGTCGCTTGACATTCTCTGCCCGTCAGGCCTTCTGGACAACGAAAATGAAGTGAAGTAGGTCCAATATATCAATTAAAATTAAATATATTGAAAAAACGGTTCTGTCAATAATGTAATCCACCGGGCTTTGGTTACTGCCGGGATCCCTTCGGTTCTTGAACCGTCTGGGACCTCTCGCAGTGATGGTAAAAGACCCGATGGATTGACTTTGGTGCCGTGGTCCATGGGTCGAGGATTTTGGTGTGGGACGCTACTTGTGTCGACACCCTTGCTTAGTCTCATGTCTAGGGCACATCTGTCAGGGCTGGGGCTGCTGCGGACTCGGCTGAAAATTCGAAATGTCGCAATGACTACGTGTTTGTGTCTTGAGACAATGGGACCGTGGGGACCAAGCGCTAAGAAGTTCTTTAAAGAACTGTCTAAGCGGATGGTTAACGCTGTATGTGACAAGAGGGCTGGCAGTTTTTTCGCGCAGCAAATCAGCATCGCTGTGCAGCGGGGGAATGCTGCGAGTGTTCTTGGCACACTGCAACATGATCAAGTCCTTGGTGAATATTTTAATATATATATAGTTTAGATTTTAGTTTTTTTTTAAATTTAGTTTATATATTTTGATTAGCTTAATTTTTATTTTAATCATTGTAATGTTTTTTATTCTTAATAAACGATATTGAAAAGATAAGTGTATAGAATATTATTTATTGATTACAATAAATAAAATTACATACGAATACATACACACATACAATGATATATTTATTCGAAGTAGATACAAAATATTAAAATAATAAAAAATAGATTAAAAAACTAATTATAAATAAAACTAAACTAAAAATACATATGAAATTAAAACTATTCTACAAAATAAACTAAGGGCTTACCACCAGGGAACCCTCCTAAAACGCTCCCCGCATTTCCTCGTTGAATTATAATGGAAATATTTACACATACATATATAAACTACATAAATACATAAATAAGTTATTCTATATATATATATAAGCATAAATTTAGGTACTACGTACTACATGATAACCATTTTGGTTGGGTAGAGAGAGGAGTAGAATGGTGGATGGTGAGAACATCTCCAGAACATATATCTGGAGAATTTGGCCTACACTCGCCATGCTGCCTGGACAGACGGGTTGGCGTTTTAATTTTAATGGCATTTTATTACCAATTCCACAAGTTGGTATTAGTGGAACCAGGACGACGACGGCTTAACGTGCTCTCCGAGGCACGAGAACGGTGGTGTTGTAAATCTATAACAAATGTACGTAAGAAAATTTGATTTCTTATTAGTACATGCAAAAAAAACTAAAAATAAAAAATTTAACTATTTTATTACAAAAGTTTAGACTGAAATACAATGGGAGATGCCGTTGATATTTTAAAAATAAAACTGTCATAACAATAAAATATTATATTTGTAGGTTTGTTAACAAAGTTATTTTCAGTTCTTCAGTTTCTGCGCTATTTACGAGCGCTCTTTTTATCTGCCGGTAACTATAAATCGCGTGAAGACTTGTTTAAAAAAAAAAACTATTATTATTATGCGCGAAAATTTAACTCTGAATAAAAGGGCAATAAACAGGTATGAATTAATGGGACATGAAGTTTCCCGCCAAAAAGTGACATGCCATGACCCAGAGAAGAGAAATTACATCGCCTTGTATCGAATAATCACCGTGTATCTGATGTGCTATCCTTGACCTTGAGAATACGTATTTGGGTATGAAATTTATTCTACATGTTGGCACTATACATTTTTTTTTGACAGATATTAGGTCTATCACGCACTACGATTAACGCGAGCGGTTTTTAATTTAATTTTACAAAAATAAATACCCATAGCTTTCAAGTATTTATCCAGTGACTCATTGAACGTACGTAGTTACGAAAAAAGGATCCAATACATTTTAATTTAATTTTAATTTATTTTATATAATATAATATATTTGGAACTTCAATATTATCAATATTAAAAATCAGATTAGTTCAATATTTAGAATATGTCAAAATCGGTATATTTATCTTCAGCGTTTAGATATTAAAGATATAAGGAACTGTTTGGCATTCAGAAGACAAATTTCCAAGCATTTCATTAATTCACCGTGCGGGTGCCGGATCCATCGTGTGTGGGTAAGAGATGAGAATAATGGTGTCTCGGGCTTGCGACCGAGAATAGGATGGTTTAAAAAAGGAGGCCTTGCTTTTTTTTATTGCGCAAAAATACGCTTACCATCCACCATTCTACTCCTCTCCCTATCCAACCAAATACTGTATGATTTCGTTAATGCCGTCTTGGAAGCTCTTTCTATAAGTGTATTGACGGCAGACCTGCTTAGGCCCAATTCTTTTAGTAAGTGGTGCAAAGATATAAACTACTAAAAAAAATTGAATTGGATTTTATTTGCGTACTGCGTATTCTACGTTTAGATATATTTGAAAACGCGCTACTTTTTGTGTCCAATTAGCATACACACACAGCGGTTAATACCGCACCGCTGCGTCAGTTTTTTATTCAGTACCCACTGGCCAAGCGCAAAGAACCAATCGACATTCTTTAATAATTCAAAAAAATATCGGGATGCTGTCGTACATAGTGTTGCCCAATCTTGGTCTTGGTCTTGTAGTCTTGGTTTTGTTCTTTTTCAAGACCGAGACCAAGAACAAGACACAGATATGTGAGCAAGACCAAGACTTGGCCAATCTTTTTCAATATTCTTCTTGGTCAATATTTTTTTATTGTTAGTAGATGGCGGCGTTGTTTAAGTTTTCTATTTCTTTATTTGAATCCAAAGCCACAAAAAACACTGTTCTCCAAAAATCCATGGAGTTACGTACATAAAAATACCTCCAAGAAAAACGCCAGCTGTAATGAATTGTTTCCACACGGTTTTGCTTTTTCAACTATTCCCAAACCGCTTACGTTTAATCCCAATGCGTGCTAAGCCTAAGGCTAAGATCGAATACATTCGTTATTTTTTATAATTTACCATATAATTTGGTATAATTGAAACAGGACCGACGCGACAGCTCAACATGCACGGGAACGGTGGTGTTGTAAAATCTACGGCAAATTTACGTAAGATAAAGAGTATTTTTTAGAACCGCGAACTTATAATTGAAGGACAACGTTCTGAACAACTCGACCAACACCGTTCTTTCAACGTACTTGTCAAAACTAAACTTTAGCTGCCATTGACTTTGGATGTCATCTTTAAATTTAGGTATACACATATCGACTAGGCTATCTTCCATATGTCTTCGTCGGATACTCCAATACTACGGACACATTGCCAGAAAAGGAGGGGATAACCTGGAGAAACTTTTTGTTACTGGCAAGGTGGAAGGAAGAGACCGATTGGCCGAAGTCTGGGTGCTGTGCAAGCCCCCCTAAGACAGGAACGGTTGGCGTGCTATCATCAAGACGCAAATCAATTCATCGGGAGAGCATGACCCTCAGCAATGAGGAAACACGAGGAGGAGGCCCACTGTAGTTCTGTCCAGTTATTTTACTGTATATATGTTTTCAGAACTCCAACTCCTCTCGCCAACCTGTCCGTCCGTAGCGTGGCTAATATAGGCATCTCCAACAGAGGAGGTCTGGGACTCTGTGTTCTAGGGATTGTAATGGTAATGGTAAATGTTTTCAGAGTGATCTAGTCAAGAATGAAACGCGATGAGTCGATAAAGAGCTTTACGAAGTTTAGTGCGCGACGGCCGAGCGACCAGCGACCTTACTCGCTTGGTTGGCGACAGAATTCCCTGACTATCAGCGCTCTTGCCCAGCAATCTGCCTATCTAGCTGAAAAGGCTCTACAGAAGGAGTAAGTTTCGTGTATTTACAGCTCATTCAATTCTCTTCTAGCCGCTACACTCGTATAATCGTCGTCGTCATTTGAATATTTGTGGCACGCTTAGATGTCGCCACTCCTCTTAGACTTTAGATTTCCTTGTGTACTCCAAGTCATCTCTTATGCCAGGTCTTATATGACTTCTAATCATAATTAGTTATTCAAATTTGTGCCTCCTTTGTTTTTATTATATAGGCGGCATTTATAGTCACTATAATGTATATCAGAGTTCCTTCAAATGTGGCATTAAACGATTTTGTATTTGTTGTTGATTGTTTATTTTCAGAGAAGAGACTGAAAAGGATCAGGGATCTCCCGCATCGTGGTTTCAGCTTGTAAGTTATATTTATTTTAAGAAATATTAAATTCTTCTAAATCCTTAGGAAATATGAAAGTCCTGGCTTGGGAGCTTACTCTAACGTTAGTTTGGTAACTTTTGGCACTATGCCAAATAAAACTTGATAAAACCCATTTAAAATATTATACACACATCAAAAAAGTCTAGGGATCAAGCATGTTTATGCGGATTTCTTGTGATTGAGATGTGGCTTTGTAATAAATTTATGATTTTATAAATTTATATGGATCCTTTTTGGTGCATTTCATAATTTAAAACAGGAACTGTCAATCAAATTCGAGTAAAAGACGAAAATCAGCTGTCAATATTTTCCCTATAAAAACATAAGACGCATTGAAGACATTATTAGTGCTACTGTTTCCCTACTACTGATTAAAACCAACGTTATTATGGAGCGGCGACGTCATTTAAGCAGGGAAGAAATGATCAGAGCCGTGGGAATGATAGAAGCTGGTTCCCGGCAACGTACTGTGGCTTTAGCTCTGAATACAAGTCAGAGTGTTATCAGTCGACTTTGGACACGTTACCGAACCACTGGTACCGTGGCTGAGCGCCATGGAGGACGGTATCGCTGCACCACACGGAGACAAGACCGATACATTCAAATCACAGCTCGAAGAACTCCAACAATAACCGCCATGATGTTAGCCGTGAGCCTTCATCGCTCTTCAGGGAACTTAATTAGCGACCAAACAGTCAGAAACCGCTTGCATGAAGTGAACCTTCATTCCCGAAGACCGCTACGGGTACCACCTATAGCAATGCACAATCGTAGGACTCGATATCAATGGACTCTTGAACACAGAAATTGGACAGAAGAACAATGGCGTTTCGTGTGCTTTTCTGATGAGTCTCGTTTTGGTATGAGGCCGGATACAAGACGTATACGACACTGGAGAACCCCTGGACGCCAACAGCGATTAAAATCCTGCCAGGAAGTCCATCCTTATAGTGGTGGAACCATCATGGTATGGGCGGGTATTTCGATCGGCGGAAGAACTGAGTTGATTTGGATCAGAGGCAACCTCAACGCTCAAATTTATGCTCAGACGGTTGTATCAGACGTCATCGTTCCTCTACAAGTGCATATCGGTCCCTTATTTCAGTTAATGCATGATAATGCACGACCGCACACCGCAAGAGTTGTAAGACAGACTCTCGCCGCAGCTAACATCAATGTCCTGCCCTGGCCTGCTCAGTCGCCAGACTTGAACCCGATTGAGCATGCATGGGATATTCTTCAGAGAAGAGCTCTGCCGAATATGGAGGGTATCCAGTCGCAAGAAGACCTTTTTTTGTTGTTGCAACGAACATGGGCGGCCATTCCACAGCGTGATTTGGATGAACTCATTTTGAGTATGCCAAACCGATGTTCTTGTGTTGTTAGTGTTCGCGGTAGAAACACGGATTATTAATTGTTTAAGTTACCCAATAAAATTAAAAAAAAAACTGTTATTTCAGTCTTTTTTTCGAACTTTAATGTTAGTGGTTCAAATGTCAAAAATCCCTTTATTAGGAAAATGGCAATTTTTTTTACTAATGCAAAGGTGACTTGGTTTATCGTTACTGTAGACAAACGAAAACATTTTATTTGATCAATCCTTAAAGAAAATTTTAATGAATATCAATCAGGAGAAAAGTTATTGCAAAAATATATGTTGATCCCTAGACACTTTTGATGTGTGTATTTACAAAATCCGAACTACATTGAGAAAAAATCATAATTGATGTAGGTAATGGAAAAAAAAACAGTATACGTGGTACAGTACACCAGACCCCGTTTACTCCATTGTTCACCCCATTGTCTGTCACTTCAGCTTGCAAGATATGTCGGTAACTTTGGTTCTCTGACGGATATCAACGTTTTGGACTGTATCCTTTTGAATTAAATCCCGAGCATAGCTCGCTGAGCGACCTTGAATTTGTGCATCAGACCCACCGTCAGTGTCCCCTGCTCCATACGACATTATTGGAAGTACTGTCATAAATCCTTTGTTTTTTTTATCACAGTATAGATTCGCAACACCATGCGAGCTTCTACTGATATTCATAGCTGTGCTGTTCGCCTCGATAAACGGATTGTTCGTGCCTATCGGGGTCATCATTTACGGAGAGTTCACGTCGTTACTCATAGACCGAACCGTCATGAGAGGCACCTCCACAGATACTATCACCATTGCGTGGTTTGGTGGTGGCAGGATATTGTAAGTATTATAATCAATAAATCTATAGGCTGGTACGAACTATGATTTTTGTGATATAAGAACCCTGCTACTCGTACACTAATATTAATTAGTAACTAATTATGAATAACGAATAATTGCATCACCAAAACAGCGTCAAAAAACTCGGAATACTGAACAAGGTGAAGCGGTTTTTCCCGCCTTCAATCAGTCTATTGCTGTACAAAGCACAGATCAGATCATGTGTGGAATACTGTTCTCACCTTTGGGATTCCGCCAAGTACCTCACAGATTCTATCAATGTCCTACAGAGGCGAGCTATTCGAATTGTGGACGATGCCACTATATCTGGAACTCTCGAATACCTACAGCTTCGCCGAGATGTAGTTTATCTGAGCGGCTATACTATGGTGAGTGCTCTGAAGAGCTCAATAACCTAATTCCTTCCTTTCCATTCCGCAACCGAACCACACGTATATCAGGTCAGAATATGCACCCACATACCGTAGTCACTATCCCTTCGCGTACCTATAAATTTGGGGACCCATACATCTGTTGTACAATAAAGATGTGGAATGCTCTTCCAACCTCTGTGTTACCACTTTCCTATAACCTGGAGTCCTTGGCGAAGTGTGAAAAGGAGTCTAGTCAAGCCGGCATAGTGTTAGGGACTGTCAGTCATGAGTGTCTGATTCCAGTTGCTAACATTCATGGACCTTGTGCGCCAATTAACATCAGGTGGGCCCAAGATCACATGTGCTAGTAAAAAAAAATTAAATATAATGCCCGTTGTCAGCGCTCGCAACTGCCACGCAACAGAAGTGAGACAAAGCGGCCAATCATCAATCAACATTCGTGTTTACTATTACTATGGGGTGTATCAGGCAAAGCTTTTTGTAGATGTCGCTAGCGGCAATGGTACCTTGTTTTACACCTATATCGCATCGTTTTAATGTTTTTGTAGATTTTTTATTTTTATAACAGAAAAAAGTATTTTAAATTAACGTTACCTACATTAAAAGGCGAATTAAGTTAACGCACACTGTCTTTAAAAAGAAAAAAAGGTTTTATTAATAGAACGGCAATTTTGAGTTCACCATATCTTTGATTTCGCTTAGAAATCTCGATTTGTACACTTAAAAGCTGCTCACTTCGGCATAATATCCAGAAAATAATAAATTTCGTAATAAAAATACAAGTTTTCTATGCAACTGACAGTTATATTAGGTACCATCTATCATGCGCCATCTATCGTGATAAAAAGTTAGTGATACACCCCATTGTGTGTTTTGTTTTTTAATTAAGTTGCCATTTTAATAGTACTAAATTTCGACGGCAGAAGTATCGAGAAACTGAATTTTAAAGACATACATACATACATATCTTCACGCCAGATCCCTTGCGGGGTAGGCAGAGACAATTTTAAAGAGTTTGTTATTTTACTAGTATTTTAATTTTTAATGAAATAATTGACATTTAATTTAAATATGATGCTTTCAGAACCAATGCCACGGCTGCAGAGAACCGGCTGGCGTTGATTGAAGACGCGCAGGCATTCGGCATTGGATGTACCGCCTTCTCAATGGCACAGTTTGTCGTCGGCGTTATCAGTGTCGACTTGTTCAACTACACGGCTCTTAGACAGGTCTGTGTTACTTCCCTTGTTAGTTGTTAATAGAGTGTACTAACGTTAGGAGACTGAAGTTCTTTTGTAACAGGTATTAAGCTGAAAAAAATCAAAAAGCTAAAGAATATTTATCACATCCACTTACATTTCATTGAAGCGAAAACCATCTATTACTATTTTAAATTAGTTTCAGCTATATCTATCAAGAACCGACTAATTAGTAGTCACTTTATCATCATTATCATCATCATCAACCTGCTGGATGTCTTCTTCTTAGTCGCTACACTCTTGGCAGAGTGGTCGTGGTCGTCACTTGAGTGTCAGTGGCACGCTTAACAAGCCATCGCCACTCGTCTCGAACTGCAGCCTTCCTGGAGCACTCATGTAGGGGGTGATCCATTGCTGCTTTAACCTGGTCAGTCCATCTCATCGGAGACCTACCACGCATTCTCTGCTGGATGTAGGCCTCCCCCAAAGAGAGCCACTTCACACGATCTTCTGCCACCCTCTTCCATCCCCTACCAGCGACCTTCCTCAGGTCATCTGTCCATCTGACGGGGGGTCGTCCCACTCTGCGTCTTCCAGTATGTGGTCTCCACTCCAGAACCCGTCTACTCCATTGTTCATCGGTTCTGCGGCATATGTGTCCAGCCCATTGCCACTTCAGCTTGCTAATTTTAAAAGCTATATCGGTAACTTATACTTAAGTAGTCACTTAAAAACGTTAATTCCTTTTGTGATTTATAAGTGTAATACTTGCGGCCAGTTGCAGAAAGGATGATTAAAATAATCTATGATCAATATTTTGATATATGCCACGTGATTGGCAGTTAGCTTGTCACTTTTGTTAGTTCAGCCAATGAAGTGTCTCATAGACATACGTTATACATGTCAAAAGATAATTAATCAGCTATTCTACAACTGGCCGTTAATCATTGGCTTGAAATAAGAGTGCGATTACTTTAATATTTTTTTCAGTCAAATCACTATTATTCATTTATTTAAAACTTTATTGGTTTATTATTATTTTTTATTTAAGGGGCGAACTTAATGCCGCTAAACATTGTCTGACAGTTAAGAGACAATGTGAAGTGTTTTACATAAAAGTAGGTTGTAATTAAATCATTATTATATAATACAATAAAAACTGCCTCCGTGGTCTAGCGGTTAAGTCCGTGGATTTAGACTCGGAGGTACCGGGTTCGATTCCTGGTCGGGACACAAAAATATTTATTAATGTAAATAAATACATTTAATTAATATTAAATTTATTTGTGATATTTCTCGAGTTTGGTACGCTGGAGACATCAACGAGCTTGCTACTTGTCATGATTGGCCTATAGTAAAGTTGGCTAAATGTGACCCGCTTATTAATAAGCGTGGTTTCTGACCACCCCGAAAGGGAAACGGTCGTGATGATACTTTACTTTTTTACAATAAAAAAATCTATTCTACATATTAATAATTACTAGCTTATCCGTCGAACTCGTAACGCCTAACAGTCATTGAATGTTTGTAACGTGGAAATCCACAATGTCAAATGATTATACGCAATGCTAAAAAGGTCGTAATAAATAAGGGTCGTCTTTAGAGGACATTTTTTATTTATATATTTATATAGTTTATTTTTTATTAGGTAAATAATAAGTATAAATAAATAAATATTTCCAGACAGGTCACACAGCGCCATCTAGTTTCAGTGGTAAGCTACGAGGCTTGTGTTACGGAAACTAGATGGTTGATAAACTACATATACGCCTCCGTGGTCTAGTGGTAACAAACGTTGCCGTGAACTCGGGAGGTCGTGGGTTCGATTCCCACTGGGGACAAGTTGTACATTGTATAATTTGTCTCGGTCTGGGTGTTTATATGTATAATATGTATATATTTACAAAAAAAAAGTATAATATGTAGTTTATCAACCATCTTGTTTCCGTAACACAAGCCTCGTAGCTTACCACGGAAACTAGATGGCGCTGTGTGACCTGTCTGGAATTATTTATTATTATTATATTATACTTTTTTTTGTAAATATATACTTACACCCAGACCGAGACAAATTATACAGTATACAACTTGCCCCCGGTATAGTTTATAATTAATTTTTACTCTTTGAGTAGTTTTAATTATATTCGTTCGAATAAAAAACCATTATTGTTGTTTGGTGGCTATTTAAATAATCAAATTATTACTTTAGATTCTTAACTAACCTCTAAGGTCCGTGTAGCTTTAAATCAGTACTAAAATTACACTAGCCATAGTTGATCACATTTTTTTTTTTTTTTTTTGCCTCCTAAGGTCTTGGGGTCTAGGCGCCTACGGACTAAAACCCTATAAACCGTCGCCCTGCGTGCCTTAACAGCTAAGTCTGAGTCGTGGCTACGGAGTGAAGGCACTCGTTCGTGGCATTATTTTTGTTTATAGTATTGGATGGGTTCATGACAATAAACGATTTAAAGAGGTTGCTAAAATAATTAAGTGATATGTTTGTATGTCTATTTTTAAGATTGAGCGCGTGAAGACGAAATTTTTGCGTTCGGTCCTCCGTCAAGATATCAGTTGGTACGACTTGAACACTTCCATGAACTTCGCTACCAAAGTATCTGAGTAAGTTGAACAAACATTTACAAGTTAACTTTATCTATCTAATCCAAATAAAAAAACAATTCTATTTGCAACCCATAATTTATTTTCAAAAAACGTAGGTAAACTATTTTGTTTTAGGCATGCATTATTTAAATATATTTTAAATGGTTGAACTCCTGCTAGTAGAAGACTAAGCAGTAAAGCTGTCCAAAGAATAAGCTGTTATGTTATCAGAAGACAGTTTATCTGTTAAAATGTTTTGATTATGATTCAATTAATGACTGTTATTAATATTGTTTTATCTTGGGCTAATAAAACACTACATTCTAAGAGCCTTATAATACTCATTATTATTATTTAACAGTAGCCAGCGTAGGTATAGTAAACACATACTATATCGCACACCTAGATCTAAACAGCACTAACTCAAAAAACACTTTTTCGGTAAAGGCGAAAGTGTTTATTTTATCTCCAATTTGTTTCGTTGCAAATATTTTAAAATCTGTTTTATTAAGTAAATAAATCAATATTTCCAAACAGGTCACACAGCGCCATCTAATTTCCGTGGTAAGCTACGAGGCTTGTGTTACGGAAACTAGATGGTTGATAAACTACATATTATACGTTTTTTTTTTTGTAAATATATACATATTATACATATAAACACCCAGACCGAGACAAATTATACAATGTACAACTTGCCCCCGGTGGGAATCGAACTCACGACCTCCCCGAGTTCACGGCAACGTTTGTTACCACTAGACCACGGAGGCGGTCGTTATTGGTCGGTAGGTAGTGAGATTAAGGTATTCGATGGTTCAATAACTGTATTTTTTGTTTTTTGAGTTAACTCCCTTTAGATCTATAAATTGGCTTACTTCTAGACCTCTTCTTCAGAGTATTTATAGATCTGCTCGTCCGTACGTACACAGTCCCTTAGGTACTCTAAAACTATCTATTCTACCTTCTTATAATAGTACAAAGCTCCATATTAATGATTATTAAGTAGGTAATCCTATTAAATATAATTGTTCATAATTTCTACATTTCTCTCTATCATATTGTAGTATCTTACCTACCTTACTTAAAACCTAGGGGTGGGGTTATATGATACAGAAGACGAACTGCAACGAAGGTTACAGTGAAAATTACTTTTTAGGCAATATTTGCTACACGATCATATTATACAATACTTTTATCCACAGTGATTTAGAAAAATACCGTGAAGGAATCGGCGAAAAGGTCCCCATGTTGGTGTACCTTGTGATGTCATTTGTGACAGCTGTCATCATTTCCCTCGTATACGGCTGGGAGCTCACCCTTGTCATCTTGTCGTGTGCTCCCATCATCATCGCCACCACAGCTGTTGTTGCTAAGGTTAGTATTTTTATTTATTCTATTGATTTGTATTCTTCAAATATTTTTGCTAGCTATATATTTAACAGTAGTTGAATGACAAATTGGTATGTTATTATTATTATTATTATCACAACCTTATTCCTAACGTCAGAAACTAGGATTTTTAAAGAAGCGGATTCATATTTAGCCAACTTTACTATAATTCATTTCATTTATTTCTTATAAACAATAGGTTTTACATTTCTGTGATGTTATACAGTGTAGTTAGTGTTGTACTCTATGTTTTGCCGGAGGGCGTATAAGTATTAGGTAACAAGTACAACCGTCTATCAATACAATAATAATAATTATATTAATATCTATGTACAGTTCTCCCAAAGTGATAATGCGCATAGAAATCTTCGTCACTGTTCGGCAACGGTCGTATTCCCCGAGCGTCGGAAGACGATATGTATATAGAGTGGTTAAGTGCATTTTCTTCATGCATAATTTAGTAGAATTATGTGTTTTGTGCTAAAAGAGATAAATATTGATTTATCAGTAACAAAATTTGATTCGATAATTCCATGTAAGTAAATAGCGAGGAAAACCACACGATTGAGAATATGCTACAATCTTTGTTGGATTGATTTACTTCGAAAATTTTATAGTACTGTAGTGACCTCCTTTAAATATAAAATCTCTGCCTGTGTCAGACAGACAAGCAATTGTCAAATAAACTATTTAAATAAGATAATTAAAGTTGAAATTAAATTCACCTTTGAAAACAAAACCAAGAAGTGTGTGTGTAATAGCAGCTCTATATAATTTCACACAGAGAGAACACGTGCAGTCACCGCCAAAAAACAAAAACAAAAAAACACTGCCCGAATTGTTTTCGATTGTGTACACATGATATTGACTTCTATTTCTTTCGAACAAGGTGCAAAATGCAAGTGCAATGTTTAGGCTCTTACGATTCAATGATTCGGGTGTTTCCGGGAATACGACAATTAGCGAAGATCTGTATGTGCATTATTAATTTGGGAATACTGTACATAAATTTTTAAATACTAACTTACATATACAATAATATTAATGTCAAATTTGGTAATTTATTTATAGGCCCATCATCATTACAAGTGGCAAGTAAGGTGTGAATTTGTGGTTACAGGTTCAATCATCATTGACGACTCAGGAACTGAATGCGTACAGTGTCGCGGGAATTGTTGCCGAAGAAGTATTGTCATCGATAAGAACTGTTGTCGCTTTTAGTGGAGAAAAGAAAGAAATAGACAGGTATAGTGAGGTTCTAGACAGTAAGGAAAACATACCATTGTGTGCAGGTCGAAATAGAGATAAAGCAACTGGTTATCATAAAATCAACTTGCAATCTTATTTATATATTCTAAATGTTTTTTCTAAACTGACCAAGGTGATATTTTATTGAATTTTGTTTAGCACAAATAATGCATTATTTGTCACAGTGACAAATACTTTGGTGGCGGTTGTAATTTTTGCTTTAATCTTTGTTGTGACGTTGACTATCTCTGTATAACACTTTTTATGATAATGCTGAGCTGTTGATATTTCCAATGAAATGTGGTTCACATGCCACACTACTCATGTCCTGTTTGAAGTTAATCATTGATATTTTAGGTATAGCGAGCGTTTACAACCAGCAAACAAGACCGGGGTCCGAAGAGGTATATACTCTGGCTTGGGGAGTGGGATTATGTGGTTGATCATCTACGCCACATATGCTCTCGCCTTTTGGTATGGAGTCGGTCTCATCTTGAAGAGCAGACACGAAGAAGTGCCAGTTTATACGCCGGCTGTGTTGATGATTGTAAGTATGTTAATTTATGTCCCGTAGAGAAACTGGATTGTTTCTGTATTATGTAGTAATCCATTACGCTGGTTTAATGAACATTTAATGCACAATGCGTATTTGCTATTGCTAAGTTTTCCTTCCAGATTCCTTTCTCAGTCAGATTAATAATAATAAAAATTTTTATTGACATATTTTTTTCTTTTACCTAATATATAAATGTGCTCTGTCTCCTGTACTAGTCTGATGAAACAGAGTGTGTTCCAGAAGACAAGTGCTCTTCGTTAAAGTTACACAATGTATGACAATAAAAGACGAAAATAATAGAAGCAAAAAACAACACATTAGCAAAACATAAATATAAAAAAAAAATGAAAGGATATAAGGGGCAGAAATAATATTAAAAAATTACATAATAATAAACAAAGCTATAATATGACCAATATTTAGTTGGATATTTATATAATATTTTATTTATTTAATAATTATTATAATAATAAACATTAACTGGTCACAGAATCTGCTAACCTTCTGGTCTTTTGCTAAAAGCTTATTCTTTAGACTACTTTTCTACTTAGTCTTCCACTGGCAGGAGTACCATCATTCAAAATAATACGTGTCACAAATTTTACGTGAATCAATATATGGCGTTGCATTTTTTGGTTTGATTTTTGCGATGTGTCAATTTTCACAAAATCTATAAAAAATGTATCGGGTCTAGTATCCGCTCTGTGGGTCTAGTCTGTTACTAACTTATCAACTGCATATTAAAAGAGGCGAATAACCTTATCGTTGACCTATGTTTTCTTCTGAATAACATTATAGCATTGTGCGGGTTGATATGATATACGAATACAAGTATCATTAGCATCTAAGTCTCTCTACTATGTTTTTTTAAGACGGATGTCTACGGCCACATCCTGAAGAAGAAGAAGAAGGCCACCACTGATTGCACTTTAGGTCATTCTACTCCGCAACTTCTCTTTAATGGTTTTCAATCTAGACCTGTCCACTTACGTATAATATTATGTTAAGGTATTCTTCAGTGTTCTTCAAGGAGCTCAAAATGTTGGTTTAACGTCCCCTCATATGGAGGCTATAACCAACGCTCAAGCCTCAGCAGGTTCCATCTTCGCAGTTTTGGACAGAAAGCCAACTATTGACAGTATGGGAAGTGAAGGTGAACGACCAGTTCTAGATGGTAATCTTGAGCTTACTGATGTCTCTTTTTCCTATCCTGCAAGACCTGATGTTCAGGTATGTTTTATACATAAAACACATGTGTTTTTACATAATCATATATTTGGTTTAGTTGCAAATAACAAGCCTAACTAAAACCTATAGATTTATAAAAAACTGGATTTTGTCTAATAGATAGTTTATTGGTGTAAAAAACACCTAAGACTTGGGTATACATTTATCAACATTTGTTAAATATTATGCAAAGTAACAGTTGTTTACAAAGCTTAAACGACTAATAAATTAATAGCAATTAGTAAAATTCGGTTTAACACGTCTCATACAAAAAATGAGACGTCCGCTTTCTGATCACGTACAAAAAGTAGGTTTTAAATTTCGTACTAAATATTTTTAGTACTTATTTCTCTCGATCAAAAATGCTAAAGGCCACTTGATAGCCTTCAAATAATGACAAATAGGTGACGGTAAAATCACTATAATTTGTATGTTAGTCGTGGTTCGTTACCTCTTCTACTCATGTTCTGGTTTTGTTAACCTTTATTATGGTAAAATAATCATACGAAATCGTAAAAAACTTTAGGGGGAAAAAGAGTTTATAAAATTATGTAAACAGATAGTGTGAGCTGTTAAAAATAACAAGCGATCATTTGACTGACGAAAGACGAAGAAGACTCGAAGAAACGAGTTCCTGCCATTTTAACTGAACAATTATCTATGCCTAGCTAATATTTCCGGATCAGGTGGACAATTAAATATTACTTTTGCCACTTCAAAATAAAATGCGATGGCATATTACCACAAGCTTGAAAGCTGCGGAGCGAATTAAAAAGTCTAAAGATGACAACATAAAATAAAGTTGTTGTTTTGAATAGTTATTTCAATATTTATAGAATTATAATGTGTTGTTCTAAATTTACCAAAATTTACCTAAAATCGCTTGTTTTCATCATAGTTCCAATCAGCTCTACGCTGGTTCTAACAAGTACTTATAACTTGAAAATTATAACCTACTATGTTACTACAGGAACAGGTTCAAAAATTGCGTCGTGCAGATGTAGGTACACGTAGCACGACAACAGCTGATACCTGATTCCGTTTGTCACATATTGTGCAAAATTGTATAACTATAAGATATTATTGTTTGACAATAAATGGATTTTTATTTATTTTATTTGAAATATGACGTAAATATTTTTACTACTACAAAGATACCTAAGATACTATTACAAAAGGAAAAGGAATATAGCGAACCAATTCTGGTTGTTCTTTAAAATATCACATTTATGAACACTTAAAAATGTATATTGCTAAAAATAAAGATTAACTATTTACAGAACTTAATTATTTACACGTCGCTGTTATTAGCTAAAGTACATAAGTAATAAGTTATTTATGTAATAGTTTATTGAAAGACCAGTTACTAGCGAACATCTTAAGATATCAACCGTAAATATGTCATTTATAGAAACTAATCAAATGAAGGTATTTAAGGAGAATCTTTAGTCAAAGAGAAAGATACCTACAAAACTTCAGACCTAATCTAATCAGATGTTTCCGAACATCATTCAATAATATTATTTAATATTCCAGGTATTAAACGATCTATCTTTAAAAATACCTCGAAACGAAACCGTAGCCTTGGTAGGGCCAAGTGGTTGTGGGAAATCTACTGTACTGCAACTTCTTCAAAGAATGTACGACCCTGACCAGGGAAGTGTTTCGGCTTCTGGGAACGATTTGAGAAATCTTAATGTCAAACATTTTAGAAACCATATTGCTGTGGTTGGACAAGAACCTGTCTTATTTGCTGGATCAATTAGGGATAATATCAGGTAATTCAAATCTGGAAATGGTCTACTAATGAATGTTACTGTTTTTAAATCTTTCTGGTTCTATAAGAAATTAAAACCCTATTATACCTTCTAGCGGGTCATTATGATCATCACCATCATTAGCCTATGTATTATCTATTCACCATTTTACACTCTTAAGCTTCTTCTGTCTGAGGATCATAGGTGACTTTTGAGATTAACTATATATGTATATAAAATAAATCTGATAAGCTGCACAATTTAAATTTATTTTGGCTTTGACTTAGGAGTTTAGAAATTAAAACTTCAAATTAAGTATTTCGTGTAACCTATCTGTGGAAATAAAAACGGACAATGTAAGTTAGTGCATTTTTTAAAAAACGTTTCTTAAGTGACATATATATGATTAAAATACATTGATTATTATAGTTGTTGATCATAGATGGTTACGATAAATAGTTGACTTTCTGTAGCTACCCCTGATTGTTAGTTGGTATTAATTTCGTCCTATAGTAATTGTGCATAAGGTTTAATTTCAAAAGATTCAATAAATGAAGAATAATGATAAAATTTACGGTACTTAAAAAATCATAAGTTTGAATTGAATGTTTCAGAATGAGTAACCCATCTTGTTCAGATGACGAGATAATCCACGCAGCTAAACAAGCTTACTGTCATAACTTTATAAAAAATCTTCCAGATGTAAGTATAAACCACATTGCTCACAAGTGCTTCCAGATTTATTGACCTTTAAATCCTTAAATCATCAGTTTTCTTTAAATGCAGTAATGTGTATTTTATTTGTAATGATGCAATTGGGTTGATGTACAATGCCGATTAGCGTGTGTCTCACGACATTTCCATTTACTATGAGAGATCTACTACCATTTTCTATGTAATATTGTCCTGTATTGTCTTGTAGCATACTAATCTTAGCCAAACTCTAGTAGGTATTTATTTAATATCTTCTAAATAAATAAACAAACATAACCCTGGTTTTTAGGGTTACGACACAATGATAGGTGAGCGAGGTGCCCAGTTATCAGGTGGACAGAAACAGCGCATAGCTATAGCTAGAGCTTTAGTTAGACGACCTAAAATACTTTTACTAGATGAAGCCACTTCAGCTTTGGATTCTCATAGTGAAGCCAAAGTCCAAAAGGCTTTAGATGAAGCAGCTCATGGACGAACAACAGTTATGGTTAGCCATAGGTAAGGTTAGATATTATTAAACTGTGATAGTTTTATCAATTGAATACGGGAAGAGTAAGAGGTCTTGCAGACCAAAACGGTAAGTTAATCACAATCAAATAAACAAAACATTGGCTGAAGGTTTACGTGAACGTGGTGGGGAACTAAAGAATATATTATTATATTTCAATAATCTTCATTACAATTTCAGATTAGCAACAGTATTAAACGCAAATCGAATAGTATTTATTGACAAAGGTGAAGTAATTGAAGAAGGAACACATGAACAATTGCTTGCTGAAAAAGGAAGGTACTATCAACTAGTACTAGAAAATGAACCAAGTATGGCTCCACAGGCTACTGATAATCAAAAACGTAAGTACGTATTATTTAAATTTATGATTAACAAAACACAAAGAAGTTTATTTTGGAAATTTAGAGTTTAGTAAGGATTTTATTAGTGATATATCCGTAACAGATGATTTTGAAATTAAACTTTTTTAGATAAGATCAACCCAGATTCTTTCCAACTCTAATTTTAGATCATACTTTCCGAGAGGACTGGTATAAAACAAATTTTATCAAACTTATTTGTTAATAATATGGACATTGCTGGTCACTGGAACCTGCCATATTACTAGGTGCATATTACATTACAGTTTAGCATTGTTAAACCGCTTTCCTTTTTAGGGGTAAAATCATTTAACATTTGACGTAACAAATATGTTTGTAATGAATATCTAAATGGATAACCACTGTCGGATTGACTACATTGACTTTGATTAAAAATTATACCTGCTGTGCATTCTGAGGTTCAGCGAGACACTATTAATGTTAATTTGCGTTGTAAAGTTTAATAATTGTGCTGATTTTTTTCAGGTGTACTCTCCCTCCGTGGTCTAGCGGTTAAGTCCGTGGATTTAGACTCGGAGGTACCGAGTTCGATTCCTGGTCGGGACACAAAAATATTTATTATTGTAAATAAATACATTTAATTAAAATTTCATTTATTTGTGATATTTCTGGAGTTTGGTACGCTGGAGACATTGACGAGCTTGCCACTTGTCATGGATTGGCCTATAGTAAAGTTGGCTATGTGAATCCGCTTATTTATAAGCGTAATTTCTGACCACCCCGAAAGGGAAACACTCGTGATGATACTTTACATTTTTTTTTCAGGCGTAAGAACGAAACGAAGACTCCAAAAACTGAACTCTATAGAGTCAATAAAGAGCACATCGTCCTCAACGAGTTCAGAAGACAGCGTGGAACTTGAGAAGGAGGAGAAAGAAGAATTGCCATCGTCTTGGAAGATACTCAAACTTTGTGAACCTGAAAAGGGATTAATGATTATTGGCGTTTTAGCAGCTGTAGCTGTTGGATCATCATTTCCAACGTTTGCTATTTTATTCGGAGAAACTTATGGTGTAGGTTCATATGTACTAGCTTCGGTATTATAGATTCTTTAAAAGCATTTATATATAATATCTTTTGAACACCAAGTTCAAGATCTGTAAAGGTATAATTTATCAATTAAGTGTTCAAAACGATTTGGACGATTTCCATAAACGTAGCCCTATAACTTTTTGTTTGAGATATGCACGATTTATAGATCTCAACCATTCTCAAAACAGATATAATATTGTTGGAGTCTTACTCATGGTGAAAATATGGCTCGTACCCTAAAATATCTATATTTTTTTCTAGGTTTTGGAAAGTGAAGATGAACAATGGGTGAAGGGTGAAACGAATTTCATTGCGATTCTGTTTCTACTCGTGGGTCTCTTTACTGGCGTTGGAATTTTCTTTCAAATATACATCTTTAATTTAACTGGGGTTCGACTTACAGCTCGATTGAGGTACATTTTTTTATCTATATTATCTAACGTTTCCATTGACACTTCTAATCAAACCCTACCTAGAACAAGCAATAAATAAAATCGTAGTCCAGTAAACAAAACCAAAGAATGAGTATCCGTTTTAGCTGTAAATGTGTTTGGTTTCATTAAACCACATAAATAAATAAAATGGAGCAGCAATTGCTGCGCGAGAAAACTGCCAGCATTCTTGTCAAAACAAAAATGTAGTTTCAACAAAATTAGGCTTCCATACAAGGCCGGGTGGCCCATGCTAGGCAGCACCGCTCCTTCTTGCAGAGTTTATTAAATAACATTGTATTATTTACTTTTAAATTTAATTTTAAACTAATGTACACAGGTCACTGCGTCTGTGCAATTTTCCTGTAATGCAATTGACCATAGATTTATAGCGACAGAACTAATTAATTTATAAATAACTTTATTTTTAAACTTTTCAGGGTGGCAGCTTTTGCTGCAATGTTAAAACAAGAGATTGGTTGGTTTGACGACCCAATAAATGGGATTGGTGCATTATGTTCAAGATTAGCAGCAGATGCAGCTGCTGTTCAGGGTGTAAGTTTTATATCTAATATTTTATCATCATTGTCATCAACATTAGATCCCTGAAACACAGAGTCCAAGAACTGGACCTACTGTAGCTAGACCAACCCGTCTGATGTTTTTTTATTGATCTTTCAACTTTTATTTACAATTAATTTATTTCCACTAGTTTACATTTCGTTCACTTTTGTTCATCCAGGATCGACAATTAAGTGCTGATATCTTATTATTACGATCTATAATAATCCTGCAGCATCTTAAAAATTAAATTCATTTAATTTATAAATTAGCGTATAGGATAAAAATATATTTAATAATAATAATACTATAGTTATTCTTGCTTGCTGTCTTAATAATCTTATCTGATTTCTATGAAATCAATTCCGCATCTTCACAAAAATCTTCATTATCGTTCGTACACCTAGATCAAAACTGTTTCAACTCAAAATAATATTTTTAACACATTGAGAAAAAAAATATATATTCGGTATAACATGTGAGTTTAAAAAGTTATTCGTGTAAACTGACATCTCACAACGTCTATGCGAAGTTAGTGAAAACATAGTTACTACAGTCTTGCCGTATAGGTGTTCGAATCAGTCTAATTATTATCTCAAAAATCGCGATTTTTAGTTGAATCAGTTTTGAATTAGGGGTTTTTTATACTTCATAACGTTAAAAATTTAAAATTTACTTTAAGTTACAACGTTAATATAAACATAAAAATTTCAGGCTACAGGAACGCGTATCGGTGCACTAATGCAAGCATCAGCTACTATAGTAATAGGGATCATATTATCTTTATATTTTACTTGGAAAATGACGTTAATGTCATTGATATCAGTGCCTTTAGTAATTGCTGCAGTGGTCTTAGAAGGAAGGGTTTTGGCAGCAGGAGCTGATACAGTGAGACAAGCATCCAATATTGCTAATACTATAGCAACAGAGGCTATTACTAATATAAGAACTGTTAACGCTTTTTGTGAGTATTTTACTATTTCTAATTACAAAATAAAAAGAAGAACAAAAGTTAATAAGTGACAAAAAGTTGTTAATTAAATCTATTATACCCATCAATGTATATAGATAGGCCCTCACTGATATAAAAACGTTTCCGCAAAGCCAATCGAAGTCATGTAGCTGCACCAACAGTTGCTAGCTATAGTCAGGAGCGCTTAATATTAATATTTAAATCGAGTGAAACTAGTCTTTTTGTATGCATTGTGACAAAATTTCCGTCAAATATTGCATGTGACATTATCATTGCTTAAAAATTGTCTCTCAAAGTTGGTACACGTGGCAGTTTTTAGAGTGCGTTTTGTATTGAATATATGGATCAATGATTTGAGCTCTTTTTATTCTACCGCTTTCATAAATTGCACTCCAGGTTGAGAGCTCGATAGATTAGATATTTCTTCTAGTAAAGTTAGTGAATCCGCTTCCTTACGGTTTTTTAATTATTAATATTACGGTCATGATATTATTTTGTTTATAAAAACGTAATACTTATTTTTAATGAGCAGTTCTGATATTTTTTTAATGCATGTGGATAACAGTAATAATAATAATGAACCAACTTTCAGTCCAGAAAACCTAGTATTAGTGTCTGTCAAATGTAAAAACTATGTTGGCAAGCAAAGTAATATGAATAATGTATCTAACAAATGTAATAAATCTTATGAGAATGTTGTTAAAGATAAGAATAATAACAAAAGACATTAAGTTTTACATTTCTTCAATACTAAAGTGCTAAAAAATAATGCTAAAGTGTATATATATTGACATTTCTCATATTGTAATTGCCCAATATTTGCATGCCTCAGATCTTGCAATGTAACCATGTTTTCTAGCAAATAAATTATTTTGATTTGATTTCAAATTTCCAGGTGGCGAAGAAGGTATAGTAACTAGGTATAGGAAGGCAGGTGACGAGGCAAGAGTGACTGCCAGGAAGTCTCTTAGATGGCGAGGCGCTGTTTTCTCTTTCGGACAAACTGCACCAGTAGCGGGATACGCTTTGGCTTTGTGGTATGGAGGAGTATTGGTCGCTAATAGAGAAATACCATACAAATCTGTAATTAAGTAAGTACATTTAATTATACATATAAGTACTAAACGCATTTATATTATCTACTGTTACCTATAATTGCTTAAGTTAGTAAGCTGAAGTGGCAATGGGCTGTCACTTATGTCGCAGAACCGATGGATGATGAAGTAGAGACCACGTACTGGAAGACGCAGAGACAGACGCCAGACGGACAGATGACTTGAGGATGGTCGTCATTGGGATGGATGAGGGTGGTAGAAGATCGTGTAAAGTGGCGAGGGATCGGAGAGATTGGGGGTGGCCTATATCCAGTAGGGGAGTGACACAGGCTGATGATCATCTCATCATTCTAGCCACTGAAGACTGAGCTACTTCTAAGCCCGCTTGACTAAATCTAATGTAAATCTTAACCATCGCTTAAATAAGTTCAGGGAAAGATGGAAGAATACACATATATGCACTTTTTATAACACATGATTAAAAACTTTTATTATATATTAAATAACTAATATGCAAGAGATACGATCGTGATATTTTTTTTAGTAATGGATAAAAATCATTTCTAAATTAATAATATAAATAAATAATGGTCCAACGGCTTTTAACCGACTAGTTGCCGGATAGTCAGCTTTCCCGGTCTACTAGTCAGTTATATCTCAAATAATTATGTAACTAAGCACTATATTTTAGTATCTAGATGACTACAGTACTACAGGAGACATGCGGATCAGCACCCTTCGTAGTAACCTCGGCAGTGTCCTAAGGACCCGTTCTATTTGACCGGATTATTGCCGAAAATATTGCGAATGGAGATAATAGTAGGGTGGTATCTATTAAAGAAATTCACAAAAAGTGTAGCAAACCAAAATATATTATATACGAAAACCATTATATAGACTACTAAAAACTAGTAGGCTCTGTTGCTGTGGCAGCTACTGTTACGACCGCTGGATATTCTAAGGTTCTCTTGTCTAGAGAATTGAATTGTCTAGAGAGTCAGTGTCAAACTATAAGTCAATGAACTCAAACCTATATTTTTGTTATGGCTTGTTATTCATTCTTTATTATAGTATTTTTACAAATTCTGTCTATCATTCGGTTGTGTTTTAAGCAATAACAAAACCTATATTTTTGTTATGCTTTGTCATTAATTCTTTATTATAATATTCTTACAAATACTGCCTATCTTTCCGCTGTGTTTTAGCAAATTTAAAATTCTATATTTTTGTTATGCCTTGTTATTAATTCTTTATTATAGTATTCTTACAAATACTGCCTATCTTTCCGCTGCGTTTTATTAATATCAAAACCTATATTTTTGTCATGCCTTGTTATTAATTCTTTATTATAGTATTCTAACAAATACTGCCTATCATTACGCTGTGTTTTATTAATATCAAAACCTATATTTTTGTTATGCATTGTTATTAATTCTTTATTATAGTATTCTTACAAATACTGCATATATTTCCGCTGTGTTTTATTAATATCAAAACCTATATTTTTGTTATGCATTGTTATTAATTCTTTATTATAGTATTCTTACAAATACTGCCTATCTTTCCGCTGTGTTTTAGCTATATCAGCTACAACAAACCTGAAATAAAATATGCATAGCATATTAAAAATTATGCTATTGTCTTTTAGGG
Organism: Tinea semifulvella; assembly: GCA_910589645.1. Lineage (NCBI taxonomy): Eukaryota > Metazoa > Arthropoda > Insecta > Lepidoptera > Tineidae > Tinea > Tinea semifulvella. The sequence goes on along the minus strand of OU342592.1, from coordinate 9,369,048 downwards.
TATCAGAAGCTTTAATCTTCGGTGCATGGATGATGGGTCAGGCCCTAGCGTTTGCTCCTAACTTTGGTGCAGCTATCTCGGCGGCTGGTCGAGTGTTCCAACTTCTAGAAAGAGATCCTTTGGTACAAAGTACACACGCGCCTTCTGTTGTGGAAAATTATGTAAGTGAAATTTTGTCACATTAGTTCACTCTTAGCTAATTCTTAATTTTTTTAATATTGTTCGCCTAAGCTTTAACGTCAGTAGAGTTGTTATACTCAGTACAGTACCGTAGACCAAGACAGTGGTCTATCAGTTTTGACAAACTTTCCTTTGAAATTAAAATATTGCTAAGGTCAAGTAATAGGTTAGTTTGGTTATAGTTTCAAGGGAAAATCAACCTTTATGTTAGAAATCACCCTTGTTGGTAGACTGTACTATAAATCCCTAAAATTATTTCTCTACAGATTGCAAACGGCAAAATCCAATACAAAAACGTGAACTTCCATTATCCAACCCGGAAAGAAGTGGAGGTCCTTCGAGGTCTTTCTCTCACTATACCTCCAGGGAAACGTGTAGCTCTTGTAGGTCCCAGTGGTTGTGGAAAATCTACGCTCATACAGCTGTTGCAGAGGCTATACGACCCAGATGATGGATTAGTAGTGAGTATCATCATCATCACACAGCCCGTAGTATACTAGACCTACACTGCTGTAGGACTTCCAGAACATACAAACAAAAATACAAAAACGTTTATTTGTTCACAAAAATTGTTTACATAATTCTTTTGGAGGAATTCTGAACTCCAGACTAGAATTATCTGAGTTAAGCTGAGGAACAGTTTCTTCCTTGGTTACATTTTATTATTTATATATATATAGTATAAATGTTATGCCTCAATATTAATTTTGTTTAAAATTAATATTGAGGCATTAAAAAAAAAAAAAAAAAAAATATATATATTTATTTCTGGAGAATTTAGTTTGCACTCACCATGCCGACTAGACGAGTTAGCTTATTACAATTTCACAAATTATTAGTGGAACCGCAAACGATGGCTTAATTGCTCTGTTACTTAGTCGCAAACGTTATTAGTGGATTTTTTTTTATTTACGTCAGAGATTGTGTCATAATTACAAAATATTATTCAATTCTCAACTCTATAAGCGCTTGACCTTGACAGCGGCCGTGCAAATATCAACTTTAATAGCGTGATTTATATATAGTTAACGGATTCCACTATGTAACGTTTGCGCTTAAGTAACAGAATAGGGCAGAATAGGGTTCATATGGCGACCATTTATTGTCTTTTTTATTTTTATTATTGTATATTAAAATTAAATATACTGAGTGACTTTGTATGGTCTTACGTTAGACTAATATTTGATTATATTGATAGAAACAGGGTACTGGTTCGATTCCTGGTCGGTACACAATAATATTTATTAATAAATTTAATTATTATTTAATTTATTTGTGATATTTCTCGACTTTGGTACGGTAGAGACATCGACGAGCTTGCCACTTGTCATGATTGGCCTATAGTAAAGTTGGCTGAATGTGAATCCGCTTCTTTATAAGCGTGGTCTCTGACCACCCCGGAAGGATCGTGATAATACTTTTCTTTTTTAATAATTGACTGCCTCCGTAGTTTAGCGGTTAAGCTCGTGAATTTAGACGCGGAGGGGTTCAATTCCTGGTCGGGAATCACAATAATTTATTTGTTATATTTCTCGAGTTTGGGACGCTAGAGACTCGTAAATAAAGTTATCCACTTGTCATGCTGGGCCTATAGTAAAGTTAAATGTGAATCTGCTTTTTTATTAAGCGTGGTTTTCGACCACATGCAAGAGATACGATTTTGATACTATTTTATCGAATTTCATTTCAAAAATAATAATGTGAATAAATAATGACCCGACGTCGGTGCTTTTAACCGACTAGTGGCCGATTATATATATGTATATAGCCGGATAGTCAGCTTTTTCTACTAGTCAGTTACATCTCAAATAATTATGTAACTAAGCACTTTATTTTAGTATCTAGACGACTACAGTACTACAGGTGACATGCGGATCAGCACCCTTCGTAGTAACCTCGGCATAGTGTCCCAAGAACCCGTTCTATTTGACCGGACAATTGCCGAAAATATTGCGTATGGAGATAATAGTAGGGTGGTACCTATTGAAGAAATAGTGAAAGCAGCAAAGGAAGCCAATGTACACTCCTTCATTGCTGCTCTACCTGGGGTAAGCTGCATTATTATAATTAAAAACTACTTACTTACTCATTACAGCCCCTAGAACACGTGTCCTAGACCTCCACTGCTGGAGATGGGCCTTCCAGAACATATATCTGGAGAATTTGGCCTACACTCGCCACGCTGGCCAGACGGCTTGGCGATGATATGATGTCACTTTATTTTTTTATTGACAATTTATTAACGATTCCACAAGTTGGTATCAGTGGAACCGGAACCGACGGCTTAACGTGCTCTCCGAGGCATGGGAACGGTGGTGTTGTAAATCTATGACAAGTGTACGTAAGAAAAGTGTATTTCTCATTGGTACATGCCGGGTGGGTTTGAACCGACCTTTGTAGGATTTAAGGAACGCGTTCTTACAACCGAGCCACCACCGCCTACTTACTTATTTATAAAATATACGTTAGATGGCTATCTCAAAACAATTGTCTACTCTGTAAATACATATATTTCTCCGTTCTTTCCCCAACTATGCACAAAGTGTGACTAGGTTGAGGTATATATGTGGTATTTATCGATGTGCAAGCATTACCTCATCGATCAAGAATCAACTAGTAACTAGATTATAGGTGACGGCTCTGAAAGCGTCGAAATAAATATCAGCACAAAATAATCGTGTGCTGATATTTCAGACAGTACGTTTTAACTACGGCCAACGCGAGGATGTGTTATATATATTTTTTTATATACAAATTGATTTACACTCTGACTCCTAAACTAAGTCTAACTAAGTTAGACCTGTCATTTAGGATCCCAGTTACTTCCTATTAGTTATACAAAAAAAAATACAATACGTAGTGAAAACAGTTAACAATAAAAATATTTACAATAAATAAAGATATTTTAATAAAACAACAGGTGGGTAATATAATAAATAAAAAAATATTGAATTTACTAATCAGTATTTAAGTTTACATATTTTATTTTTAGATACCTTCATAAGTATTTAAATGTTTCAGTTTATTATCATTATGGTTTCTTTACATTATTTTATCTATATAATATATAAAAATAAATTTTCTGTTTCAGCATAACTCAGTTCTTGCAAGCATTTCTTAACTTTAATTTTACACGTTTTAAAATTAAGGGGATATATATTTAGGGCTTTGTTTATTATATTATACAATATATATATATATATATATATATACAATATATACAAACCAGCAACAAAAGAATGACGTTGAGCAAGTTTGGTTCTAGGTTTGACGGTACGACAAACACGGTCTCTCCTGCGTATCGAACCACTGACATTATGATCAAACTGTAGATCTATGAGTATTGAGTACAGTTTGGATTGCAGAGGGCTGTCGGGGCAATTTTATAACTTATGTGTTAATTAATTAGGTTGATTTTGTGATATTTAATATCATTTATGTTATTTTAGTTATGAACGTGCGCTTTGTTTGTCGTATATTATTAAGAGAAAGAGATAGCATGTACGTAGAGGTCCGCTTGGCAGTTTCTTGCAGTATTTTTCGTATGTGACTATTAATCTAGTTGAATCTTTTATCATAGCATCACCTAGCATTCCGCCTAACCTACCTAAATCGAAATTACAACTCATTACAATAAGTAACAATGTGATCATCATTTAAATTTTATCTCTCGTATTTATATATTTATAAAAAGAAAATATCAAACTGGTTACAAAATCTTAGCTACGACCAGACTGAGATGCTTCTGTCCGTCATGGATTTTTTTTTTTTTTTTTGGTTCTCTTCTCCCGATGGATGATGCATGAGGTGATAGGGAAGGCAAAGGGTAAAGCCCATACAGCCAAGTCTGACGTAATATATCTTTCTTTTTCATGAGTTAATGAGGTCATCATCAAATTCCAGATGCTGCAGAATTTGATGCTTTTCTTGGAGTCACTCGCGGAACCATCCACTGCTCAAACACGTCGGGTAAAATATGGAAGTTGACAGCGCGGGAAAACCGCAAAAAATAAACTGCAACTTGTGCCCCATATTTAAAGTCCAATTTATCGTTTTCCATAATTATTCACATTGTAGCACATTATTAAACAAAACAACACCACTTTTGGCCAATAATATCCACAGTAAATTAATTTACAAAACAAAAACTTGCACTTGACATGTCCACGCAAAATGGCGCGAAAGACTCTCATGGAATAGTATTATAGTATCTTGATCTGGTCGTCTAACATACATACCTTTACCTACTTTTTATGTTGGTATCATAACTTAGTCTAGAAGTACATAAAATATTTATACATATAATATATATTTTTATTTATGTATTTTATTTATTTAAATATTATTTGTAAACACTAATATTTTTAATTGTAAATTATAACCTAGAATAATAGGCTAACTCCCATAACACAAGTAGCTTGGTGTATCATTATGAAACTGTTGTACTTATGCAATAAAATTATTATTATTCTTATATTCCACAAATAAGTTATTATTATATTCCACACCTTACAAATTTTTCTTCCAGGCATATAACACTCGTATAGGAGCCCGCGCGTCCCAACTGTCTGGAGGTCAGAAGCAGAGGATCGCGATAGCGCGAGCTTTAGTCAGAAATCCACGTGTTCTACTACTAGACGAAGCCACTTCTGCACTTGATACTCACAGTGAGAAGGTAAGATCATCCAGTATATGTTCCATCCAGATCCAGAAGTTGCAGGTGTTAAATTTCCTAAATTGATCTAGAATTAATAAATTAAAAATACTTGTGGACTTTGCAATATTAATATTTATGACAATTGAAAAATAAAAATCGTTGCTTAGCAAAAATATCGAGAATACAAAATAAAATTTGCCTAAATCGTTCTAAAATTAGTATAATTTAAAAACTTGTGGATTTAGGTCTCATTTCTCCCAAAGATTAGCTGTTTAGAGATTTGAAGCATCAACAGTAAACGAATATAAGACAAATGAATTGTTGAAGAGTTTGCACGTGTTAAATTACCTAAAATTAATAGAATTAAAAAACTTGTGCACTTTGGTAATATTTATAATTATGACACTTCAAAAATAAATAAAAATCGTGGCGTAGCAACCAGGTCGGTTAAAATAGAATACAGAATAGAGTACAGGTAAAATAGAATAAATAAATAACCGTAATAAAATATTTATTTATTTATTTTAATTTAAAAACTTTATTGCACAATAGTACAAAAGGCGAAGGCATTCTCTGACAGTCGACCTTGGGGACAAAGGAGATAACAAATAGAAATATGAGACGGTGCAAAAATAAAAGTTAAAAGAGACAGTTTTTGCTATAACTAATACTTAACCTAATATACATCATATATAAACCTACATATACTCATATATACATACACATATAACTACATAATAATTAGAATAAACTAAAAACACACATTAAAGTAGATATATAATGGCAACCCTCGATTTTTCCCAATGCGGCAAGTGCAATGTATGGAAAAGAACAGTCGATACAGGTGTGGTGAGAAGGAAATTGAAAGTGTGGATTTTGAAACTAGAAGACTTCGATCGTGGATGGAGCCAGAAAATGTCTATAATATTCATTACCATCACAGCCCCTAGAACTCAGAGTCCTAGACCTCCACTGGTGGAGATGGGCCTTTCATAATATTTATATGGAGAATTTGGCCTACACTCGGGTTGGCGAGGTTGTCATTTTTAATGACCAATTTATTAACGTTGTAACAAGTTGAAATTAGTGGAACCGGGACCGACGGCTTAACGGGAAACAGTAGTGTTGTAAATAAATGTCAAATGTATTTAAGAAAAGTGTATTTTTCATTGGTACATGCCAGGGTTCGAACCGACCGACTTTATTGCACAATATATACAAGGGGCGGACTTAATATCGCTAGACATTCTCTGACAGCCAACTGACACTGTAGAACATTAAAGACGTAAGGTAGGTGCAATTAGAGAAATATGATTACGTAATAAATATGCAATATTATCTAAACTACAATAATAAATACTATAATAAACTAAATACTAATAATACATACACATAAAGTTTTATTAATACATTAGGTACATACATTACATAACATTAATACATATAATAATATAATAAATAAACTAAATGAGTTGTTATGAGCTATTTAAATAATATGAATTTACAATTTTTTTGAAAATGCTTCGGTTGGATGCTTGTCGTATATTTACCGGCAGCTTGTTCCACAGGTTTGCGGCAACAACAGCAAAAGAATCGTTCATGAACCAATATCATCTATTTATTTATTTTCTCATCCACAGGTAGTTCAGGAGGCATTGGACCGTGCTAGTGAAGGTAGGACGTGTTTGATCATAGCTCATAGACTAGCCACCATACAGAACGCGGACATGATTTGCGTCATCGACCGAGGGGTGGTGGCAGAATTGGGCACTCATAAAGAACTCATGAGGAAAAAGGGAATTTACGCAAAACTGTACGAATTACAATGCGGATTTGTCGAGGAGACGGATGAAAATGAAACGATTAATGAAAATCCTGAAGCCTAGACATTTTAGTTTACAGGGTGGGAACGTTATAACTAATTCATTTTTCTTTTCTTTTTGTTTTACTATTGACATATCCTTAGATCGTAACCACTTAATTGGTCTAAATACTAGGAGCACATCCGTTCTGCATGCTTTACCAATTCATGCAACTATTTCAATTGTAACTGTTCGGAACTTGATTTGTTAAAAACAAAACACAACTGCATGGTTAATAAGCCGCGTCGTGATATTCATAAAGGCTGGGAAGTGTTATTATTAATTGCACTCGCCCACAGCTGAGAGACGAAATAAAGAGAGAGATAGGATTACGTAAGTCAATGTTCGCGCCATCGTCAACCTCTCGCTACCTACTTGATTAGGGTCAATATGAGTGGCGATATTTTTAGGAAAACTTCTCTGCACCGTAACTTAAGTTCTATTACTGAATAATTAAAATTCAAAATACGCAGATCTTTATTTTTATTCTAGATTATATACAAAACTATTTCCTCTTTAATAAATACTACACAGTATATATGGCCTTCCAGAAGTTTTTGAAGAATTCGGCCTACACTTGCCGAGCTGGCGAAACGGGTTGGCGAGGGCATTATGTAATTTTTTAATGACAATTTATTAACGATTCCACAAGTTGATTAGTGGAACCAGTAGCCCTATTCTGTTACTTAGTCGCAAACTTTATTAGTGGATTTCGTTATTTACGTCAGAGATTGCGTCATAATTACAAAATATTATTTAATTCTCAACTCTATAAGCGCTCGACCTTGACAGCGGCCGTGCAAATATCAACGTTAATAGCGTGTTATATACAGGGTTACAGAAAAAGTCGTGCTAGATCCGTTCAGGGCGTGGAGTACCTATCAGTTCTGACTTATTTCTCCATGAAACACCCTACCCTAAATTTAACCCTTTTCAAAATTTTCGACTTTTAATTTTTTTATTGAAAATTGCCGATTTTTGGGCTACTAAAATTAATTTTGTTTATTTTGTGTGCCTTATTATTATTATTGCATTTTTACATGTGTAATAAGATGCTTTAGGACGTCAATCATTAAAATAGTGCATAAGTTAATTGAATAGGCCGTAGTAGACAAGTGAAAGTTAAGAAATTACAAAAATAATTAGCAAGTTTTTTTTTTCTCTAAGGAATATCTAAAAAAAATATTATGGCAGTTGGTCGGCAGATGTATTTTAAAATATCAAATAAACAAAATTAATTTTAGTAGCCCAAAAATCGGCAATTTTCAATAAAAAAAATTAAAGTCGAAAATCTCGAAAAGGGTTAAATTTAGGGTAGGGTGTTTCATAGATAAATAAGTCAGAACTGATGGGTACTCCACGCCCTGAACGGATCTAGCACGACTTTTCCTGTAACCCTGTATATAGTTAACGGATTCCATTATATAACGTTTGCGCTTAAGTAACAGAATAAATGCAAAGGCTTAACGTTCTCTCCAAAGAACTCTATGACAAATGTACATAAGAAAAGTGTATATATGAAATATTACCTATACTATATTTATTATATATTAATGCTCAATTTAGATAGATAATAATTATGTGCCTAACTATTGAAACCTATGTAAGATATTTTAGTGATATTTTGTTATAAACCAAATAAATTATTTTGAACGTTAGAGCTTCGTTTTATTAATAATGATATTAACCTCACGTTCCGAGACACGATAATAGTAACCTAAGCGCACTTATAGGTGTTCCGAGACGTGTAGAGACTGTTTTGCCAAAGTTATGTGACGTCACAAATTACATTATTCCTCGCGCTTACTGACTGCTCACGATATCGAGGTAGATCGCTCTGAGCGCTGTCAGTTTCTTGTCATTATGTCGCTTTTTACATTATTTTGCCTAAAGTGTATGAAAACCATAAAGCGACGCCAAGTCGAACAACGTTCAAAGCGAAATAAAGCAAAAAAAGCGCTTAAAGCGACAAGTGAAACACAGGGTAAATCATAAAACTAGAGACAATATATAATAAAGACAGTGCAAGAAACCAACCGGATATCCTGGCCAGCACCACCTTCTGGCCTTGTCCAATACCGACAAGTCTTTCAAAGTGGTATCCTGAGCACCGTGGTTCGTGCGTAATTCCGTCATAGCTCGAGATCTGGAAATGCCTACTATTGAGGAGTTTATTGTCAGCCTGACTAGACGTATCGGGGCGACAAGGGACACTACAACATCGTCTTTTTTCTTTGCCTAAAGAGTAGTCAAAAACCCTTTATAAAAAAAACTAAACTAAACTAAACTAAACTAAACTAAACTAAACCAAACCAAACCAAACCAAACCAAACCAAACCAAACCAAACCAAACCAAACAAGATGCTTTAGGACGTCAATCATTAAAATAGTGCATAAGTTAATTGAATAGGCCGTAGTAGACAAGTGAAAGTTAAGAAATTACAAAAATAATTAGCAATTTTTTTTTTCTCTAAGGAATATCTAAAAAAAATATTATGGCAGTTGGTCGGCAGATGTATTTTAAAATATCAAAAAAACAAAATTAATTTTAGTAGCCCAAAAATCGGCAATTTTCAATAAAAAAATTAAAAGTCGAAAATCTCGAAAAGGGTTAAATTTAGGGTAGGGTGTTTCATAGATAAATAAGTCAGAACTGATGGGTACTCCACGCCCTGAACGGATCTAGCACGACTTTTCCTGTAACCCTGTATATAGTTAACGGATTCCATTATATAACGTTTGCGCTTAAGTAACAGAATAAATGCAAAGGCTTAACGTTCTCTCCAAAGAACTCTATGACAAATGTACATAAGAAAAGTGTATATATGAAATATTACCTATACTATATTTATTATATATTAATGCTCAATTTAGATAGATAATAATTATGTGCCTAACTATTGAAACCTATGTAAGATATTTTAGTGATATTTTGTTATAAACCAAATAAATTATTTTGAACGTTAGAGCTTCGTTTTATTAATAATGATATTAACCTCACGTTCCGAGACACGATAATAGTAACCTAAGCGCACTTATAGGTGGTCCAAGACGTGTAGAGACTGTTTTGCCAGAGTTATGTGACGTCACAAATTACATTATTCCTCGCGCTTACTGACTGCTCACGATATCGAGGTAGATCGCTCTGAGCGCTGTCAGTTTTTTGTCATTATGTCGCTTTTTACATTATTTTGCCTAAAGTGTATGAAAACCATAAAGCGACGCCAAGTCGAACAACGTTCAAAGCGAAATAAAGTAAAAAAAGCGCTTAAAGCGACAAGTGAAACACAGGGTAAATCATAAAACTAGAGACAATATATAATAAAGACAGTGCAAGAAACCAACCGGATATCCTGGCCAGCACCACCTTCTAGTCTTGTCCAATACCGACAAGTCTTTCAAAGTGGTATCCTAAGCACCGTGGTTCGTGCGTAATTCCGTCATAGCTCGAGATCTGGAAATGCCTACTATTGAGGAGTTTATTGTCAGCCTGACTAGACGTATCGGGGCGACAAGGGACACTACAACATCGTCTTTTTTCTTTGCCTAAAGAGTAGTCAAAAACCCTTTATAAAAAAAACTAAACTAAACTAAACTAAACTAAACTAAACTAAACTAAACTAAACTAAACTAAACTAAACTAAACTAAACTAAACTAAACTAAACTAAACTAAACTAAACTAAACTAAACTAAACTAAACTAAACTAAACTAAACTAAACTAAACTAAACTAAACTAAACTAAACTAAACTAAACTAAACTAAACTAAACTAAACTAAACTAAACTAAACTAAACTAAACTAAACTAAACTAAACTAAACTAAACTAAACTAAACTAAACTAAACTAAACTAAACTAAACTAAACTAAACTAAACTAAACTAAACTAAACTAAACTAAACTAAACTAAACTAAACTAAACTAAACTAAACTAAACTAAACTAAACTAAACTAAACTAAACTAAACTAAACTAAACTAAACTAAACTAAACTAAACTAAACTAAACTAAACTAAACTAAACTAAACTAAACTAAACTAGACCAAACCAAACCAAACAAGATGCTTTAGGACGTCAATCATTAAAATAGTGCATAAGTTAATTGAATAGGCCGTAGTAGACAAGTGAAAGTTAAGAAATTACAAAAATAATTAGCAATTTTTTTTTTCTCTAAGGAATATCTAAAAAAAATATTATGGCAGTTGGTCGGCAGATGTATTTTAAAATATCAAAAAAACAAAATTAATTTTAGTAGCCCAAAAATCGGCAATTTTCAATAAAAAAATTAAAAGTCGAAAATCTCGAAAAGGGTTAAATTTAGGGTAGGGTGTTTCATAGATAAATAAGTCAGAACTGATGGGTACTCCACGCCCTGAACGGATCTAGCACGACTTTTCCTGTAACCCTGTATATAGTTAACGGATTCCATTATATAACGTTTGCGCTTAAGTAACAGAATAAATGCAAAGGCTTAACGTTCTCTCCAAAGAACTCTATGACAAATGTACATAAGAAAAGTGTATATATGAAATATTACCTATACTATATTTATTATATATTAATGCTCAATTTAGATAGATAATAATTATGTTCCTAACTATTGAAACCTATGTAAGATATTTTAGTGATATTTTGTTATAAACCAAATAAAATATTTTGAACGTTAGAGCTTCGTTTTATTAATAATGATATTAACCTCACGTTCCGAGACACGATAATAGTAACCTAAGCGCACTTATAGGTGGTCCGAGACGTGTAGAGACTGTTTTGCCAAAGTTATGTGACGTCACAAATTACATTATTCCTCGCGCTTACTGACTGCTCACGATATGACTGCTCACGATATCGAGGTAGATCGCTCTGAGCGCTGTCAGTTTTTTGTCATTATGTCGCTTTTGTTAGTTTAGCTAACCCAAACCAAACTATACTAAACTAAACTAAACTAAACTAACCCAGACCAGACCAGACCAGACCAAACCAAACCAAACCAAACCAAACTATACTAAACTAAACTAAACTAACCCAGACCAGACCAGACCAGACCAAACCAAACCAAACCAAACTAAACCAAACCAAACCACATTCCTAGGTCGATGCTCCAGCGTTTGATTACGAATTTCAGTTCTAGGTTAAACGAAAGTTCTAAAGTGAAAAATAAAGGTTAAGAAAGTACACATTTAGCCAACTTTACTATGGGCCAATCATGACAAGTGGCAAGCTCGTCGATGTCTCCAGGGTACCAAACTCAAGAAATATCAAAAACGATCCCATAGTCGATTGACCGCCTCCGTGGTCTAGTGGTAACAAACGTTGCCGTGAACTCGGGAGGTCGTGGGTTCGATTCCCACCGGGGGCAAGTTGTACATTGTAAAATTTGTCTCGGTCTGGGTGTTTATATGAATATATTTACAAAAAAAAATAATATAATTTTACATGTGTAATAAGATGCTTTAGGACGTCAATCATTAAAATAGTGCATAAGTTAATTGAATAGGCCGTAGTAGACAAGTGAAAGTTAAGAAATTACAAAAATAATTAGCAATTTTTTTTTTCTCTAAGGAAATCTAAAAAAAATATTATGGCAGTTGGTCGGCAGATGTATTTTAAAATATCAAAAAAACAAAATTAATTTTAGTAGCCCAAAAATCGGCAATTTTCAATAAAAAAATTAAAAGTCGAAAATCTCGAAAAGGGTTAAATTTAGGGTAGGGTGTTTCATAGATAAATAAGTCAGAACTGATGGGTACTCCACGCCCTGAACGGATCTAGCACGACTTTTCCTGTAACCCTGTATATAGTTAACGGATTCCATTATATAACGTTTGCGCTTAAGTAACAGAATAAATGCAAAGGCTTAACGTTCTCTCCAAAGAACTCTATGACAAATGTACATAAGAAAAGTGTATATATGAAATATTACCTATACTATATTTATTATATATTAATGCTCAATTTAGATAGATAATAATTATGTGCCTAACTATTGAAACCTATGTAAGATATTTTAGTGATATTTTGTTATAAACCAAATAAAATATTTTGAACGTTAGAGCTTCGTTTTATTAATAATGATATTAACCTCACCTTCCGAGACACGATAATAGTAACCTAAGCGCACTTATAGGTGGTCCGAGACGTGTAGAGACTGTTTTGCCAAAGTTATGTGACGTCACAAATTACATTATTCCTCGCGCTTACTGACTGCTCACGATATCGAGGTAGATCGCTCTGAGCGCTGTCAGTTTTTTGTCATTATGTCGCTTTTTACATTATTTTGCCTAAAGTGTATGAAAACCATAAAGCGACGCCAAGTCGAACAACGTTCAAAGCGAAATAAAGTAAAAAATGCACTTAAAGCGACAAGTGAAACACAGGGTAAATCATAAAACTAGAGACAATATATAATAAAGACAGTGCAAGAAACCAACCGGATATCCTGGCCAGCACCACCTTCTGGTCTTGTCCAATACCGACAAGTCTTTCAAAGTGGTATCCTAAGCACCGTGGTTCGTGCGTAATTCCGTCATAGCTCGAGATCTGGAAATGCCTACTATTGAGGAGTTTATTGTCAGCCTGACTAGACGTATCGGGGCGACAAGGGACACTACAACATCGTCTTTTTTCTTTGCCTAAAGAGTAGTCAAAAACCCTTTATAAAAAAAACTAAACTAAACTAAACTAGACTAGAGTAGACTAGACTAGACTAGACTAGACTAGACTAGACTAGACTAGACCAGACCAGACCAGACCAGACCAGACCAGATCAGACCAGACCAGACCAAACCAAACCAAACCAAACCAAAACAAACCAAACCAAACCAAACTATACTAAACTAACCCAAACCAAACCAAACCAAACTATACTAAACTAAACTAACCCAGACCAGACCAGACCAGACCAGACCAGACCAGACCAGACCAAACCAAACCAAACCACACCAAACCACACCAAACCAAACCAAACCAAACCAAACCAGATCAGACCAGACTAGACTAGACTAGACTTGACTAGACTAGACTAGACTAGACTAGACTAGACCAGACCAGACCAGACCAGACCAGACCAGACCATTTTTGATATTTCTTGAGTTTGGTACCCTGGAGACATCGACGAGCTTGCCACTTGTCATGATTGGCCCATAGTAAAGTTGGCTAAATGTGTACTTTCTTTCTAGTTAGACTAGACTAGACTAGACTAGACCAGACCAGACCAGACCAGACCAGACCAGACCAGATCAGACCAGACCAGACCAGACCAAACCAGACCAAACCAAACCAAACCAAACCAAAACAAACTGTAGCGTCCCATCTACGCTGATTTTTATATTATTATTTTTTATATGAAAATGTATTTTGATAGATTTTAGACTTTGACAATGTTGACAATATACAATCAACTATCGAAATAAAATACGTTTATTTTATTTACTAGTTTTAGATCTTCTATAATTGGTGACCCGTCTGAGCACGCGAAGAAATATTAAATATGGAAGAATCTACATCTACTTCGCCATCAGAAATTAACAAACTTACGATGAAAGTTCCGATTTTCTGGCGAACAAACCCTACTCTTTGGTTCAATCAAATTGAATCTCAATTCTTGCTTTGTGGAGTAAAGAGTGAAGAGACAAAGTTTCACTATTTAGTAGCTCAAGTGGAGAGCGAAATATTAAACCAAGTTAGTGATGTCATTGCCAACCCACCGAGACCAAACCCGTATTCTGCACTAAAAACACAACTATTGGACGTATTTGGAGAGACTGATGAAAGCAAAATGAACAAATTATTTACAACAATGACCTTGGGGGACAAGCATCCCAGCCAGCTTCTACGAGAAATGAAAGACTTAGCTGGTAACAAAATTCAAGAGAATGTACTGAAAACTTTATGGTTACAACGACTTCCCCGTAGTACTCATTCTATTTTAGCTATTAGCTCGCATACATTGGATGAACTTGGTAAGCTGGCTGACAAAATTCATCAGGTTAATGTTTCTAGTGCAGACGCTATCGCATCATCATCGTCAATATTTCCAACTGATACGCAGGTAAAACCTTTCGATATTACCGAACTACATACCTGTATCAAGGATCTAACAACGAAAGTCGACGCTATACAATCGAAACAATGGAATTGTCCCGATACTTCTCGTCGTACTTCACATCCCATTGTCGTTCGAAAGAATCAAAAAGTATGCTGGTATCATCGCACATACAATAATTTAGCTCGCAAATGCATTAAACCATGCTCATTCCCCCAGGAAAACTAGAACCCCGGCAATACAACGCGGCAGTAATGTCCGGGCAAGTTGCACCACCACCCATCTCGAGCCGCCTTTACATCTCTGACAAGATCTCCGGCATGCGTTTTCTCATTGACACCGGCGCTGACATCTCAGTGGTACCGAAGACGTTAAAGCACTCCAAGAAACCCTGTGATATCAAGCTATATGCAGCGAATGGGTCTGTCATAAATACTTTTGGTAGTCAAATTATTGAATTAGATTTTGGATTGCAAAAATGTTTTTCTTGGCCATTTATCATTGCTGAGGTCACAAAGCCTATAATAGGAGCAGATTTCCTTAAGAAATATGGCCTCATGGTTGACATTCAAAATAGTCGCCTTGTTGACAACGGAACTTTATATACATCATTTGGAAACATATTTAAGGGTCCTGTCACAAAAATTTCAACTATAAATACAACGTCAGAAATTCACCCAATATTAACTGAATTTCTTGAAATTACCAAACCTTTTGACACTTCACAATCTATCAAACATTCAACAACGCATCATATCATCACTACCGGTCCTCCAGTAGCTTTCAAACCTAGACGGTTATCAGCTGATAAGTACGCGATAGCTAAGAAAGAATTTCAATTTATGATTGATGCTGGTTTGTGCAGGCCTTCTAAAAGTTGTTGGGCGAGTCCTCTGCACATGGTGCCTAAAAAGAACGGCGATTGGCGACCATGCGGAGACTACCGCAAGTTGAACAGCACTACCGTACCCGATAAGTATCCACTGCCACATATTCAAGACCTGGCCAACGGACTTAACGGAGCTAAGGTATTTTCAAAAATAGATTTAATTAGAGCCTACAACCAAATACCTGTTGAAAAGTCAGATATTCCAAAAACTGCAGTCATCACTCCATTCGGATTATTTGAATTTTTGAGAATGCCGTTTGGATTATGCAACGCTGCACAGACATTCCAACGGTTTATACATGAAGTTACTCGTGGTTTGGATTTCTGCTTTTGCTATTTAGATGACGTTTTAATTTATTCATCATCCGAGGAACAACATTTAAAACATCTACGTACGCTATTTTCACGTTTTCAAGAATACGGAGTTAAAATTAACGTCGCTAAATGTACATTTTCTGAAAATCAAATTGATTTTCTAGGATTTTTAATTAACTCTGACGGTATTTTACCTACTACAGAAAGAGTGACAGCTATTAAAGAATTTAAAGAACCATCAACAGTACAGGAATTACGGAGGTTTTTAGCCATGACTAACTTTTATAGACGTTTTTTGCCTAAAGCAGTTGATGCTCAAATAATTTTGTCTAAGTATTTACAAGGAGTTAAGAAGCAGGATAAAACTCCGATAATTTTATCAAACACTGAGAAAGTAGCTTTCAATAAAATCAAAAATGGTCTTGAAAACGCTACACTTCTCTCGCATCCTAAATCTGGCATTCCTTTAGCACTGATGGTAGACGCGTCTGACATTGCAATCGGCGGCGCAGTTCAACAACATGACAATGGCAGGTGGCGCCCTCTAGGTTTCTTTTCTAAAAGACTGGACAATACACAAAAGAAATACAGTGCTTTTGATAGAGAGCTTTTAGCTGCTTATTCAGCCATCAAACATTTTAAATTCATTTTAGAAGGAAGAGATTTTACCTTATATACCGATCACAAACTATTAACGTTTGCATTAACTAAAAATTCTGATAATTATTCGCCAAGGCAAACTCGTCATCTGGATTTCATCTCTCAATTTACCACAGATATTAAGCATGTTTCGGGAGCAGACAATGTGGTAGCTGATTTTTTATCACGCATCGAAAGTATTACCTTACCGGACTATATCGAACATTCAGATTTTGCAGCTCAACAAGAGACTGATAATGATCTGAAATTATTTTTAAAATCTAAAACAACATCACTAAAGTTAACGAAAATAAAAATTTCTGAAACAGATATATTTTGTGATGTATCAACAAACACAATACGGCCTTTTGTTCCTCAAATATATCGCAGAGTAATTTTTGATAAGTTTCACGGAATTTCACATCCTTCAGGAAAGACAACTTGTAAACTTATTCAAACTAGATTTGTCTGGCCACACATGCATAGAGATATTAAACTTTGGTCCAAATCATGCCTAGCTTGTCAAAAATGTAAGATTTTTCGACACACAGCCACGCCATTTTCAAACTTTATCGTACCAGGTGACAGATTTAGTCAAGTGAACATAGATTTGATTGGTCCATTGCCTCCGAGCCATGGTTATCGTTATTGTCTTACCATGATCGATCGCTTCACGAGATGGACCGAAGCAACACCATTGGTAGATATTACGGCTGAGAGCGTCGCAAAGGCATTTATTCATTCATGGATTTCTAGATTTGGTTGTCCGTCAAAAATCATAACTGACAGAGGTAGACAATTCGAGAGCGTCTTATTTAATGAACTATCATCCCTATTGGGAGCTCATCATTCACCGACCACAGCTTATCATCCCCAAGCTAATGGGCTAATCGAGCGATGGCACAGGACATTAAAAAGTGCTATAATGTGCCACGCTACTGAGCGCTGGGTCGACGTTTTACCACTAATTTTACTTGGCTTACGATGCGCATACAAAGATGACGTTAAAGCCACACCGAGTGAATTAGTTTACGGACAAACACTTAGATTGCCAGGTGAAATGATTTCGGACACTAGAGGCACTCATCTAAATCAATCCGAATTTGTAAAATTACTTAAAACTAAAATGCAATCGATAGCACCGGTTTCCACAGCACATCATACCAAACAAAATATTTTTGTGCACAAGGATCTGAAGACCTGTTCACACGTATTTATAAGACATGATGCTGTTAGAAAGCCATTACAACCACCATACGACGGACCATATTTGGTGATCGATCGCTGTAACAAGTGGTTTAAAGTTGAAATTAAAGGAAGTTTTGTTAATGTTTCGGCTGACAGAGTAAAACCAGCATACATGTTGCTGGACCCCGACTCTAGCTCAGTTCCCTCCACTTCCAGGAGCCAGACGATACCTTCGGGCAGCGCTGTCTGTACTGATACCGTTCATCACTGGAGGGGGAGTAATGTAGCGTCCCATCTACGCTGATTTTTATATTATTATTTTTTATATGAAAATGTATTTTGATAGATTTTAGACTTTGACAATGTTGACAATATACAAACAACTATCGAAATAAAATACGTTTATTTTATTTACTAGTTTTAGATCTTCTATAAAACCAAACCAAACTATACTAAACTAACCCAAACCAAACCAAACTATACTAAACTAAACTAACCCAGACCAGACCAGACCAGACCACACCAGACCAGACCAGACCAGACCAGACCAGACCAAACCAAACCAAACCACACCAAACCACACCAAACCAAACCAAACCAAACCAAACCAAACCAGACCAGACCAGACTAGACTAGACTAGACTAGACTAGACTAGACTAGACTAGACTAGACTAGACTAGACTAGACTAGACCAGACCAGACCAGACCAGACCAGACCAGACCAGACCATTTTTGATATTTCTTGAGTTTGGTACCCTGGAGACATCGACGAGCTTGCCACTTGTCATGATTGGCCCATAGTAAAGTTGGCTAAATGTGTACTTTCTTAACCTTTATTTTTCACTTTAGAACTTTCGTTTAACCTAGAACTGAAATTCGTAATCAAACGCTGGAGCATCGACCTAGGAATGTGGTTTGGTTTGGTTTAGTTTGGTTTGGTTTGGTTTGCTTTGGTCTGGTCTGGTCTGGTCTGGTCTGGGTTAGTTTAGTTTAGTTTAGTATAGTTTGGTTTGGTTTGGTTTGGGTTAGTTTAGTATAGTTTGGTTTGGTTTGGTTTGTTTTGGTTTGGTTTGGTTTGGTCTGGTCTGGTCTGGTCTGGTCTAGTCTAGTCTAGTCTAGTCTAGTCTAGTCTGGTCTGGTCTGGTCTGGTCTGGTCTGGTCTGGTCTGGTCTGGTCTGGTCTGGTCTGGTCTGGTCTGGTCTGGTCTGGTCTGGTCTGGGTTAGTTTAGTTTAGTTTAGTATAGTTTGGTTTGGTTTGGTTTGGGTTAGTTTAGTATAGTTTGGTTTGGTTTGGTTTGGGTTAGTTTAGTATAGTTTGGTTTGGTTTGGTTTGTTTTGGTTTGGTTTGTTTTGGTTTGGTTTGGTTTGGTTTGGTTTGGTTTGGTTTGGTCTGGTTTGGTCTAGTCTAGTCTAGTCTGGTCTGGTCTGGTCTGGTCTGGTCTGGTCTGGTCTTGTCTGGTCTGGTCTGATCTGATCTGGTCTGGTCTGGTCTGATCTGATCTGGTCTGGTCTGGTCTGGTCTGGTCTGGTCTGGGTTAGTTTAGTATAGTTTGGTTTGGTTTGGTTTGGTTTGGTTTGGTTTGGTTTGGTCTGGTCTGGTCTGGTCTGGTCTGGTCTGGTCTGGTCTGGTCTGGTCTGGTCTGGTCTGGTCTGGTCTAGTCTAGTCTAGTCTAGTCTAGTCTAGTCTAGTCTAGTCTAGTCTAGTCTAGTCTAGTCTAGTCTAGTCTAGTCTAGTCTAGTCTAGTCTAGTCTAGTCTAGTCTAGTCTAGTCTAGTCTAGTCTAGTCTAGTCTAGTCTAGTCTAGTCTAGTCTAGTCTAGTCTAGTCTAGTCTAGTCTAGTCTAGTCTAGTCTAGTCTAGTTTAGTTTAGTTAGTTTTTTTTTATAAAGGGTTTTTGACTACTCTTTAGGCAAAGAAAAAAGACGATGTTGTAGTGTCCCTTGTCGCCCCGATACGTCTAGTCAGGCTGACAATAAACTCCTCAATAGTAGGCATTTCCAGATCTCGAGCTATGACGGAATTACGCACGAACCACGGTGGTCAGGATACCACTTTGAAAGACTTGTCGGTATTGGACAAGACCAGAAGGTGGTGCTGGCCAGGATATCCGGTTGGTTTCTTGCACTGTCTTTATTATATATTGTCTCTAGTTTTATGATTTACCCTGTGTTTCACTTGTCGCTTTAAGCGCTTTTTTTACTTTATTTCGCTTTGAACGTTGTTCGACTTGGCGTCGCTTTGGTTAGCGTATTATCGCGCAATAAAAAAAAGGGAGGCCTCCTTTTTTAAACCAGCCTATTCTTCTCATTTCTTACCCACACACGATGGACCCGGCACCCGAATCCATGGAATGCTTAGAAATTTGTCTTCTCTAGTAAAACCGTTTTTATTTTTTTGCTATTTGTCTCTGTAGCATATACATCGAACGTACAGCACAACACTACGGTGTGACATCTCTAGAGGACAGATCGAATAGTGGCGGCCGGGCGAGTGGGTGTGAAAATATTAAATAATGTATTAATATACGTATAAAATAAAGGTAACTGTTTAATTTGTAGATCCTATAGTCTCTGTCTAAAATTAGGTATATAAAGTAAAATATATCCAAAATTTCCGTAATTATATATTCTAAAAAGTTGAAATTTCTCAGGACACTCTTTACTTAAAAATCTTGGAAAAAATATCGGATTGTGTGAGCTAGACGGATGCGTTAACTGTTAAATAGGGTTTAGAATAATTTTGAAGAAATAAAACAAGTTAGGCGCGGATGTGTCTCGGTTGTAAGAACGCTTTCCTGAAAATCCTACCAAGGTCGTATCAAACCCACCCGGCATGTACCAATAATACATCATTTATTGTTGTAACATTGTAACACGGAAGAGCACCGATATCCCGCACTACAGAGCAACCTCGTGTAGGTATCACAAACACATCACCCTATCTACATCACCTATTGTACATCTGTATACTTTTTGTGACAATAAATTATTTTATTATTATCATTATTATTAATGAGAAATCAAATTTTCTTACGTACATTTGTCGTAAATTTACAACACCACCGTTCCCGTGCCTCGGAGAGCACGTTAAGCCGTCGGTCCCGGTTTCACTAATACCAACTTGTGAAATCGTTAATAAATTGTCATAAAAAATGGCATTCTCGCCAACCCGTCTGGCCAGCGTGTAGTGTAGTGTAGTACAAATTCTCCAGATATATATTCTGGAAGGTAAATCTCCAACAGTGGAAGTCTAGGACGCTATTTTTTTATATTTATATTTATTATTTTTTATATAGGTTCACAAACAGTAACACACATATATGTATATAATAACATTTAAATAAACAAATTGTTAAGTATGTTACCATCGACGTGAACCACAGATTATATAAATAGGTAACGTCAGATAGTGAAGTTAAACATCAATGGAGTGTATCAGGCAAAGCTTTTTTATAGATGTCGCTAGCGGCACTGGTACCTTGTTTAACACCTATGTCGGTCATTTTTTAAATGTTTTTGTAGTTTTTTTTTTATAACAGAATTACGAATTTTAACTTAACGTTACCTACCTTAAAAGACGAATTAGGAAAGCAAACACCGTCTTCAAAAAGGAAAAAAGGTTTAATTAATAGAACGACAATTTTGAGATCATCATATCTTTGATTTCGTTTGAAAATCTCGATTTATACACTAAAAAGCTGCTAACTTCGGGAATATATCCAGAAAATGATAAATTTCGTAATAAAAATACAAGTTTTCTATGCAACTGACAGTTCTATTAGGTACCATCTATCATGCGCCATCTATCGTGATAAAAAGTTAGTGATACACCCCATTAGTAAAAAAAAGAAAGATATTAGTAAAGAAGAAGAAAAAATAAGTATACAACAATAATAATGATGTGATTATGTTCTGGGGGGCTGTAATGAAAAAAAAAAAACTTCATTGTAATTTATTTATTTATTACTTTAGATCCATTTTATAACATACAAACGCACCAATATACTTAGCGTAAATTACCTACTCATTTTCTAAGTGAATGCCAAAATGCGTTAAAAAAAAAAAACAATCGTTATTCACCTAAAAACTGTAAACTATTAACGATTAAGTTCTAATAATAATTATAATCAACAATATCAAGTGAATATTATTATATAAATTACAATAAAAAATAATATTTATACATAATTGTAATTTTACTAATTGAGTATCATCACGGCCATTTTGTGGTGGTCAAAAACCACGCTTATAAAGCAGCGGATTCATATTTAGCCAATTTTACTATAGGCTAGCCAATTATACTATATATATATTTTTTTTTTATTAAAACTTTATTGCACAATATATACAAGGGGCGGACTTAATGTCGCTAGACATTCTCTGACAGCCAACCTTAGGGACACTGTAGAACATTAAAGACGTAAGGTAGGTGCAATTAGAGAAATATGATTACGTAATAAATATGCAATATTATCTAAACTACAATAATAAATACTATAATAAACTAAATACTAATAATACATACACATAACGTTTTATTAATACATTAGGTACATACATTACATAACATTAATACATACACTACATATAATAATATAATAAATAAACTAAATGAGTTGTTATGAGCCATTTAAATAATATGAATATACCATTTTTTTGAAAATGCTTCGGTTGGATGCTTGTCGTATATTTACCGGCAGCTTGTTCCACAGGTTTGCGGCAACAACAGCAAAAGAATCGTTCATGAACCCAGAGTGGTGCGATGGAATAGACAGAACAGAGTTATGTGAGGAGCGAAGAGACTTATCGTGAAATGAGAAAAGATAGGCAAATTTGTCCTTGAGGTATTTCGGTGTCGCAGGCTCGTTAAGAATAGAAAAAAGTAAGCAGAGGATATTTTACTATGATAAGTGGCAAGATCGTCGAACCCGGTACCTCCGAGCTTAAATTCACGGACTTAACCGCTAGACCACCGCAATACTAATTGAGCCATAGTTTTATGAATAATTATCGCTGCGCTTTAGATAATTTTTGTTACTCCTGGCAACACCGCGTTAATTATTGCAATTTTATTCGTAACAAAAATTATGCCATTATTTATTTTCCTTCATTTTTGACAGTCACATTTAATACCAATCATAAATATATGAATTGTGTACAAATATTGCCTTTTATTGTAAAACCCATAGTTATAACATTATTAAATAATAAAGACATTTAACAATAATATTTTGAAATTATATTAAAATAATAACTACGAAGCACACTAACCTATTTTTTAATTGAATATATCTACTAAGGGCATGTTATATAAATATGACTTTAACACTTTCGCCAAAAGGCATTGCTAAAGTCTAAAAGCAAAGAAAAACCGAGCTGAAAAATATCAACCAATAAGATCGTTTTAAAATTACGACATAAAATAACGATCAGCAATTGGTTGATATTTCGCAGTGTTTTTAGGCTTTCGTAGAAACTTTAAAGTCAAAGTTTTAACACGTTCCAGCATCTACCGTGTCTAATTGTCAATGCCTATACATACTAGTATTTTTAATGAACAGTAATATTATTTTAATTATACATCACGTGTTATAGTTAAACCAAACATAATACTGGTACAACATATCACGCAGTGTACAATGAAAATACATATCTCGGTTCTAAACCACGAGTAAAAAAGAACAGCTATCTACAATAGTATTTATAAGCAAAATAAACATTTACGCGTTCCAGTGATAAACCATGCCAACATCATAACACGTTTCATTTAAACGTGATTTTGGTTATTTTTTTAACATTGACAATTAATAATGCAAAACAACCAAACTGCACTTTAGATTTTACATTTGCCAATCTGTCAAAAAGTGAACCACTTTGTTATTTATCGATGTTAACATTTTTTTAAATGGAACATTATAATCAATTTTTTTTGGCAATGGAACAGTTCACACTAAAAATATACGGAACGCGTGTTTAATAAATTCACAATTGTAAAGCTACGCCCCTACATTTGCTATTCTATGCCCTATTTGTTGTATTTACCAGTAATTAATCTATATTAAACATAAGGTGGCGCGAAGGCAGTAGTAATATTTCTTTGTCTAAAGCTTACATACAATATACTTACAACTAATCTATACCGAAAACTCAACACCGCAAAAATACGTTTATACTAAATGGACAGTGATTAATTTTATTTACATTGCGAATAAAATAATCAATATTAACACTTATTATATAATGGACAGAGTTGCGTGTTGCGTGTACAATTTCATGGTTGACAGGCATTTTGTGAACATTGTTAAAGCAAAAGCATTTAAGACTTCATTCAACAAAGCGAATCCGAAGAAGACGCCTTTTAACCAATCAGATTGCTGAAACATGTTTAACCAATCAGATTAAGAAGATTATTTAACCAATAAGATTTCAACTGATATTTTTTTAATATAGTCTGGCTAATAAAAGTAGATAATCGACTTATTTGGAAATTTTCAAATGTAATATATAGTGTTTTACATAATATTTTTTGAATTTGCCGCCTTTTTTTGTTATCTACTTTTATTAGCCAGACTCTACTTATAAATGTTCGTGTATCGACCGTGTCTCTAGACGCGTATAACAGCAACATCCAATTGGATTACATTATTATCAACAACACTTTATAAAATATAACTATTTGCTATTGGCTGTTGATTTAGCACGCGTCATCTTTGGGGTTTTCTTTGAGGTAGGCCATGTATGTTATATTACGATCGCAGGACGCTACATACAAACATAACATAGATATCTTACCACAATTAAAAACGTTAATACACAAAAAAACACACAGCCAATCAAACTTCGACAATATGTCGTGATCGGAAATCCCTAGATTATTATTGGCCGTTCGCAATATTCTTCAGTTACCGCTTTGTTGAAGAGTTCTAGTAGGAATTAAGAACAATTTAACATCTAAAAAATAATAAAATTGTTATTATGTTCATATCAAAGAATACAGAATAATTTGGAAGGAGCTAATACAATACCTGAGACCTACGTGAGATCCAGAAATCTTAAGCAAGTGGAATAAGACACCGACCTTAGTCCTTAAACACTACTTGGTGTCTTTCTTATTTTGATATGAACAATAATTATATTATTTATTAAAATTAGGACATAATTTTAAAATACTTTTCTAAAGTGCTACACTAAATAGGGTATTATAGTCTACGCCAACGTTCTTAGTGAGTGAGATAGTTGGGATGCATTTGGGCTGCCCAGATTACTATATTTTGCGGTTACCCTCTTGATAGCGCTTTTAAAATTTATAAACCTGCTGCAGTAATTTAAGTAATACTATAATTATGTTTGACAGCGACTATTGCAATTCACCCCTTGTTGCATTGATGACGTATATAATCTTTTGAATATTCTAAGCAAACAAAAAAAGTAAAGTAATATCACGACCGTTTCCCTTTCGGGGTGGTCAGGAACCACGCTTATAAATAAGCGGATTCACATTTAGCCAACTTTACTATAGGCCAATCATGACAAGTGGCAAGCTCGTCGATGTCTCCAGCGTACCAAACTCGAGAAATATCACAAATAAATATGTATATTAATTTAATGTATTTTTTTACATTATTAAATATTATTGTGTCATCATCATCATCAGCCTGTATCTCTCCACTGCTGGATATAGGCCTCCCCCAAGGCTCGCCATTTTACACGATCTTCTGCCACCCTCATCCATCCCCCACCAGCGACCTTTCTCAGGTCATCTGTCCATCTGGCGGGGGTCGTCCCACACTGCGTCTTCCAGTACGTGGTCTCCACTGCAGGACCCGTTCACTCCATCGTTCATCGCTTCTGCGACAGACGTGTCCAGCCCATTGCCACTTCAGCTTGCTAATTTTGAAAGCTATGTCGGTAACTTTGGTTCTTTGACGGATGTCAACGTTTCTGACTTTATCCTTCAGAGAAATCCCGAGCATAGCTCTCTCCATAGCTCGCTGAGCGACTTTGAATTTATGTATCAGACCCACCGTCAGCGTGCACGTCTCTGCTCCATACGACATTACTGGAAGAACACACTGGTTGAAAACTTTTGTCTTTAAACACTGTGGTATGTTTGATAGGAAGATGTGTCGCAACTTCCCGAATGCTGCCCATCCCAGCTGAATGCGTCTGTCGGCTTCTTTACTGAAGTTAGCTATTCCTAATTGGATGGTCTGTCCAAGGTAGACGTATATTATTGTGTCCCGACCAGGAATCGAACCCGGTACCTCCCGAGTCTAAATCCAAGGACTTAACAAACAAGTGACTATTAATGTAGCTTTCGGCGCTTAAAGCGTAAAATAAGCTACATAAACAGCTAGTGTGACATTCCAAAACTGACATCTTACACTTAAGTGTGCTTTTGAATATGTTTTTTTTAGGTCATCCGTCCGTCTGTCGGGGGCTCGTCCCACTCTGCGTCGTCCCGTTCGTGATATCCACTCTCGAACCCGTTTACCCCATCGGTCGTCGGTTCTCCGGCATATATCCAGCTCACTGCCACTTTAGCTAATTTTAAAGCCTTTTATAAAGAAATTGTTCCAAGGCTCATTGACGTCTCTGGTGACAATAAATTAAGTATCCTAATTCAAAGGGGAAATGCTGCTAGTGTATTGGGCACCATGCCACAAGACAGCGATTTGGAGGAGCTATTTTTTTTGCAAGTATGTATTTTTATTTTTTATGTATTATTATTATTATTATTTGGGTTAAATATAGATTTTGTTTTAATATAGTTTATTTAATATTGTAATTCTTTTATATTGTTTGTATATTACTTCATTTTAAAAGTGGTTCTCTGACGAGTAGTTTCGAATTTTATCCATCAAAGAAATTCCAAGCATAGCGCTCTCCACAGCTCGTTAAGCGATCTTAAAATTGTGGACCAGACCCACTGTCAGTGTCCACGCATTGGTTGAAGACTTTATCTTCAGACATTGTGGTATGGTCGATGAGAGGATATGCCGGAGTTTCCCGAATGCCGCTCATCCTACCTAAATGCGTCTGTCGGCTTCTTTGATGATGTTAGCTGCATCTAACTGAATGGTATGTCCTAGGTAGACGGTAGGTAGTAACATGACATGGTCGTTGATCATGACTTTTATCTTGTCCAATTAAAAAACTTCTACCTATGATTAGCTATTCAAAAACATAAAATTATCAATTTCGAAATGTTTGGCGCTTAGAAACGATATGACTGACATTTGCCTGCGTTGGGCGTTACAGGACGTTACAAATAAAATCTAAGCTTGCTGCGAATCCTATATACTATCGTATCATATAGGATTACATATATATGTATATTCTAACAGCGCTTAAACACTTTCAAGGCTTAAAGCGAGCTACCTGAACCAATGCGACATGGCGTGAATTGCACAATAGTCGCTGTCAAGCATCATCTCTTTCGTATTACTTATATGATGTTTGTCAGCGATTATTCACCAATTCACGCCTGTAGCATTGGTTCTGCAAGGACCAAAGTTCTTGCTCAAATTGACAAAATTGAAGACTCTTTGCGCGGATGCTTGATATTGTTAGGGACTGATGCAGTCATGAGTCTCTGATTCTAGTTGCTAACATTCAAGGACCTCGCACGCCACTTACCATCAGGTGGGCGCAAGGGCACATGTCATGCTAGTTTTAAAAAAAAAAAGTTGTAAATTATTTAATATTGTTTAATAACGTAACGTATTAAGTATTTCATGGCATAATTATGTACACATGGAAAAATTGGTCTAAAACCGTATTTTTGAAAATCGTTGGTGTAGACTATAAATAGGAGTATTCTAGTGAAGAATAGATTCTACGGAAGGGACGTGACAAGGGTTTCGGTGTTTTATTTGTACAATACCATAGGATAGGACTTAAGAATAGATACTTTATTGTGTTACTGTAAATTACCTAAAACAAGCTAAAAGCTTTGCATCTCTCTCGCACGCACGCTCCACCAGATTCAATGTTTTTTAATGTTGACAATTGAGAAATATAGTCAATCACGTTTTCTACAGAAAATAAAATTACCCCTTTCAGCACGGACAATACTAAGCGTGCGTTATTACAAAAAATAACTAGCGGTCTCCAAATTCAGTTTTGTCGCTTCGAAACGACCTCGATAGTTCGTGCACTCATCTATTTATCCCTTTCAGCACGGCTAAAATATTTTGGATATTGAAGAGTTTATTGATCCTTGAGGTCTAAAATATCTCATATAAACAGTGAACAAAAACCTCCCCTAGGGAATTCTACAAAACCTCCTTCGCATAGTATTCGTGCGTTGTCGTTTTCTAATGTGCTAGCGCACTATTGTGCGTTGGAAATAGAGATTGCAACCCGGCATGTTTTTCAACCCGGCCGGGTCCGGTCACATTCGCCGCGGGCCCGGCCGGGTTGATGTGTTAGGATGAAACATTTGAAGTATTTTATGAAAATATGCTTTAAGTAAATGAAGGAAAATACAATGATTAAAGGTTACGGAATAATATTTATTTCAAACCAACAAATCAACAATAATCAGTCTCAAAATCACGAGTTTTTAATACAGAATTAGTTAGTTTCACTTATGAACAGAATAGTAACATTAGTGTTACTAATTAAGTTTAAGCAAGCATTAGTATGCAGTAATTAAGTCTAGGATAGAAATGATCTTCCACGCGCTGATGAAATGCCTGGATTTAGAGGATTTCGAGAAAAAGTTTGGAAAGTAGTCAAATTATTTATGAAGTCGCCCGTAATTTAATTACTAATACTATACAGAGTAAAGAGAAAGACCTGCTTGCTTAAAGTTAATAACTAATACTAATGTAACTATTTGAAAACATAGTATTAGAATATTAAACAGAACAGAACGGCAACATCGCGGTTCGTAGCGCTTGCCATGCCAGTTTTCTACAAGTTGGGGCTTCCGTGCCGCAGTTTTCGTACCTACCGGGTGTCTACATGGATGTCTAAAAGGGCACCCGGCCGGGCCCGGTTTGCAATCTCTAGTTGGGAACTACAATATAAATAAAAACCACTTTTGTATGTTTACTAGTCCAAACAATTTAATAAAGATAATTATTAATTGCTAGATGAGTGCACGAACTCGTAATGAGACGACACGGCTAGATTTAGTTTGTAATAATGCACACTTGGCATAGTCCATGCTGAAAGGGTTATATCTACTTAGTAATTACGACCGCCTCCGTGGTCTAGCGGTAACAAACGTTGCCGTGAACTCGGAAGGTCGTGGGTTCGATTCCCACCGGGGGCAAGTTGTACATTGTATAATTTGTCTCGGTCTGGGTGTTAATATGTATAATATGTTTATATTTACAAAAAAAAAAGGATAATATGTAGTTTATCAACCATCTAGTTTCCGTAACACAAGTCTCGTAGCTTACCACGGAAACTAGATGGCGCTGTGTGACCTGTCTGGAAATATTTATATAAAAAAAAAACATTTTATTAAATTGTAAGGACTAGTAAAGAAAAAAAACATGCATAAGTAGATTTTATTTTTATTATATTACCCAACGCACGATGGTGCGCTAGCACAGTAGAAAACGACAACGCACTCGTGTGCAGACGGGGGTTTTCTGAAATTCGCTAGGGGAGGAAATATTTCACTTTTTTTTTTAAATCTTTTACTACAAGGACCTAAACGTTATTAATTATTCTTTCAATATATATAGTAGTTTTTGTCGTGCTGAAAGTTTTATTGTCAAATTAGACATATTATCACCTTCCTAGAGAGCAGTAGTGACCCGGTTGTAAAAACTTTTCTTAAAAAAAAACCTTAATATGTCGGTTCGTATCCCGGCATGTACTTATGAGAAATACACTTGTCTTACGTACATTTGTCATCACCGTACCCGTGCTTTGGAGAGCACGTTAAGCCGTCGGTTCCGGATCCACTTATACCAACTTGTAGAAATATTTTTTCATTAGAAAAGTGACTACAGAACCTCGCCAACCGGTCTGGCCAGAGTGGCGAGTGTAGGCT
Organism: Tinea semifulvella; assembly: GCA_910589645.1. Taxonomy (NCBI): domain Eukaryota; kingdom Metazoa; phylum Arthropoda; class Insecta; order Lepidoptera; family Tineidae; genus Tinea; species Tinea semifulvella. Next base: position 9,339,264 of record OU342592.1, on the reverse strand, counting down.
ATTTTTTTTTTTTTAATTGTGTTCTATGATTTGTAATGATACATTCAGAATCATTAACAGAGAAAAGTTACATGCGGCGAACGAGTGCCTTCACTTCGTAGCCACGACTCAGACTTAGCTGTTAAGGCACGCAGGGCCAACAGTGAAAGAGAGACGGTTTATAGGATTTTAGTCCATGCGCCTTGATGTCTCCTTAGGAGGCCTCACGGTGAGTCGGGCATGCGACCTCCCGCGGTGGCCCTTTAGGCTGGGGTCGTATCGACAATTTTGCAATCTACGCCTTTAAAAAAAAAAAGGCAATTTTTTTTTCTAAAATGTCTGTAATTTTATTTCCTAGAAAGCTGATGACGTTATGCAAAGCTTAAAATACCTACATATTTCTCCCAAAGTTTTGACCAGTAATCGAAGCCGGTCGTAACTGTTACACCACGGAGTTTATTTACCTACTATTAATTAATAAATATAATTATTTTAATGTAATTTACAGTAATTTTAAAGTGAAATAGCTAGAAATATTTCTACATTGTTCATTTGTTAGAATTTGGCCAATTGTTCAAAACACATTTACGAGTGCTTTTTTTTTTCTTAATAAATTTCATTTAAATGCAGCCTAATATTTTAGCCATAGTCCATTCGCGTTAAGAAGTTAGTAGAATTAAAACGATTTTAGTACTGCCTCCGTGGTCTAGCGGTTAAGTGCGTGGATTTAGACTCGGAGGTACCGGGTTTCTATTGCTCGTCGGGACACAAAAATATTTATTTACATTAATAAATATGTTTGTGACCCGACCAGGAATCGAACCCAGTACCTCCGAGTCTAATTCCACGGACTTAACCGCTAGAAAACGGAGGCAGTTAGCAAGTAATCTTAAAAATATTTTAAAAAAAACACGGTATATTAAAAAGTTATTAACCAAATTCTAACAAACTCTATCAAGTTCTAGAAATAAAACTCTACTCTAAAATGATAGTATAGTTAACTTTTAAGCAATAGAGCGTTTTTTTTTTCAACCTATTTATAGAAGCATGCACCTTAGAAATAATAACGCATAGATAGATAGTTGGTAGAAAATGTATTTACGGCATGTTTTTGTGCTCGCCTATGTACCTATAACTTTTTTAAATACTGTACACATTATTTTGCCTATTTGAACCTATATTAGAACTTTTTGTCTTTTCCCCAAACATAGATGAATTAATGTGTACAGATGTTGTGCATAATAGTTTTACATCGTATTTGATCAGAAAAGTTTGTATCTATTGTGCTCTCCTTTTCTTACAATTTGTAACATCTTTATATTATTAATTTTGATATTTAACACTAAATAATAAAGTTTCATATTAATGGATATTAAAATGTCATTTAATACAACGGGTGCCGTCGTATTTCGAATCCGAAATACATTATGCACTATATCTGTAATGGGGTGTATCACTAACTTTTTATCACGATAGATGGCACTTAATACAACTGTCAGTTGCATTTTTACCTTGTATTTTTATTAAGAAATTTATTATTTTCTGGATATTATGCCGAAATGTGCAGCTTTTAAGTGTACAAAAATATCCAAGCGAAATCAAACATATGGTGATCTCAAAATTGTCGTTCTATTAATTCGACCTTTTTTCTTTATAAAGACGGTGTTTGCTTTCTTAATTCGTCTTTTAAGGTAGGTAACGTTAAGTTAAAAAACATTTTTCTTTAATAAAAAAATTAACTACAAAAACATTTAAAAAAAGATGCGTCATAGGTGTAAACAAGGTACCATTGCCGCTAGCGACATCTACAAAAAGCTTTGCCTGATACACCCCATTGCACAATAACTATCTTAATGGCAGCATGGTGATTTGACCTAAAGACCGACACGGATCGTTTAGTACGCATATATTATACGCAGCGCATAGGTACCTACTTCTTTTCTATGCGTTATTATTCTATGCCGTATCTTTTACTTTAAAAATATTTACTTTGGCACATGAAATAGGAAATAGAAAAAAGAGAAAATAAATACTTTTTTTTGCCTACTATTTATTATTGCGTGTTATTGAATTCCTTGACTTTTCAGCAGAAAAACAACTAACAACTTTGGACTGATCCAAACGTAAGCGTATTTATGTATGCTGAGAATGCCTAAAACAAAATGTCACATTACCCAATTGTCATATATATATTCTCAGCATATATATAAATATATATATCCCAATGGCTTCTTTTTTTTTACCCGACTACGCGACGCAATAAAGTTTGTGTATTTATCAGCACATATATAGTATGTATTTGAGACCGGCTCAAATTTTGCCAACAATGGATGCCGACCGTTAAAGTAGCTATGTAATAAAATATATATATTTAATTTAATGGTGTAGTTAACGGTTATCTAACGTTTTGGCGACGAAACAATGGGCTTGTTTTTTAGTTTTTATTTTCTTTATTTTTTTAATATTATTTTTATTATACTAACACGACATGTGACCTTGCGCCTACTTGATGGTAAGTGGCACGCGAGGTCCATGAATGTTAGCAATTGGAATCAGACTCATAACTGACATCAGTCCTACGCGACTTAGGGGCGCAGCGAAAGTACAACGCCACATGAATAAACAAACATTTACGGCCAATGCAACTTGACCGAAACGTCGTCGGGAGAAATATGTCTCTAAGGTAAAACGCTTAAAGACCCGTTAATTTGATGAAGATCACATTTTGTTAGGTACCCTATCACCATTGCTTTAGTTAAAGTACTTTATTAGGTAGTTTTCTCTCGAATAACAAACCGATGAAGGTCGCTCTTTTACGTATCTTAAACTAATAATTCTGCTTTGTAATATGATCTAAATAACTATTTATTGTTAAAACAAAATAAACACATAAGTAGGTAAGCAAAAAAAAGTATTTAAGTAATTTCATATCAGGGGAATAATTCTGGCGCTTTCGACTTACGTGTTGGTTCGATATATTCGAGTGAAAAGTGACAGATCTCCATAAAAAAATGTCAAGGTCATATGCACTAATCGAATCGACATGCATGTCGAAAGTGCGAGAATCAGGGCCCAGGTAGGTATCTTGTATTCGCGCAAAACTTTAGACAACAATAGAGACATTGTTTATTATTAAATATGTTTTTTTATATATAATTATTACTTATTAAGGATAGTGGTGCATTATTTTAGCCTAAATCACAGAAATAAAGGAGCGGTGCCCGAGTGTTTAGCAAAAATATTTTGGTATTTGAAAACATTAAGAGATACTGCCTGATGAATGGTTAAACTAATCCATGTTTAACATTTCGATATATGTACTTGAACAACGTATGCGACTTATGCTGGGTTGCACCAACACTATTTGATTTTGGTGCAACCCACGCTTAACTGTGCTTTTCGCGCTGTGACGAAACTCTGTACTGTTGATCGAAAGTTATTTCAGAGGAGGAGTAGTGTTGACCAAAGCAAGACCAAGGCCCCGATTCTCGCGCATTCGACATGCGTGCCCGCTCGATTTGCTCGAATGAAACTGACAGTTTTTTATTGAGGTCTGTCGCTTTTCATTTGAATATATCGAAGCGACACGCAAGTCGAAAGCGCCAGAATTAGGCCCCAGGACTGACAAGTCGTAAATAACTGTTCCCTAAGTCCTTATTTATAAAAAAAATATGTAATTAGCTTGTCCGTAGCGTGCAATATTATTGTGGGGCCTTTGTCCAACACAATTAAATATATAATTATCATCGACTCGTCATTAATTGTCAAGCATAATATTTTTTTTCGATATATAAAAAAAAGAGAACTTTGATGACAATATTAACTACTAGTACCTACTTTTATTGTACCGCCTTTCCATTCATTTTCTAATCATTTCTTTTTATTTTGACCCTATTGACTCTTTTTCTCCGATGTTTTTGTCCATTTTGGGGTTATGAGACACAAAAAATCCAACAAAAAAAAATCCAACGTTTTCCGGACCAAAATTACGCACCATTGCTTTAATTATATTAAAAAGCATTTAATTGATTTTGCATTACTTTTTATTATCCCAAGTTTAGCTGCTGAAGCTCGCCTACTATACTAGGTTTTAAAGTGCAATAAAGTATTTAAATTCGTCAACAACAATCTGTGTCTCTCCCCTTCAAGGCCTGCACGCTTCTTTAGGTCAATCGCCGATCTGGCGAGGTGTCGTCCCGTACGTACGTGGTCTCCACTCTAGAACTTGTTTGACCTATCGTTCGTCGGTTACAATATCAGCTTGCTAATTTTGAAAGATATGTCAGTGGTTATCTGACAGATATACTAAGCATAGTATATCTTGAAGTTGTGTACCAGACCCACTATCAGTGTTTACGACTTGGTTCCGTACGACAGTGCGGAGAGGACGCACTGGCTGGAATAATTTTGTCTTCAGATATTCAGTACAGTCAGAGTTACGTTACAACGCGAGTTGCACAGTTGATTTGCACGAATAACGCCACTCTACGTGATTGGTACTTGCCACTTTGTAATTTCAGTCAATCACGTCTCTCATTAGCAAATGTTAAACGTGTTTTAATTTAATCGTCATTTTGGTTATCCTATCATAGATCGAACTGTTAAAATTTGAGGTTATATTTGAAGTGAATATATTGCACAATATTTCAATACTAGCGCAAATCTTTAACGGTAGGTCATTGGTGAGGTTGAGTTATATCAAAACCTTCATAATAAGTGTGATACATTATTAACTTTTAAAATCAATAGCTAAAATCAATTTTTATCTTTAATTTTGTTTTTTTCCCCCGTAGAACACGTAGAACAAACGACAAAACACGAGCGGTGTGTCACAAATTTGCAAGCACGAGTTGGTGTGAGACAAATTCCCGAGTCATGAGAAATTTCGTAATAATCAGTTATGACCCGCAATAAGTTTGGCCCGATACTTTTATCATCATATCAAGGTATATTTTTTTTTTAACGGCGAAAATCTGCCGATCTACACGGTATTAAAAAAAAACCTCAAATTTTTGACCTATGATAGGTGTTCGCGCCTGATCCAGAACCTTCCAGCTAACTATGCTTATGCCAAAAGCACGGACCAAACGCGAACAAAGGCCTTCTAAAAAGTGGACTGTATTTGAATTTTTATAATAGCAAAACGGCCGGTAACGAGCAATCCGGACACAGAGGTACGATATCGGAAACAGAGTAGGACGGGTCACTTATATAAGGAAAGTATGCCACGTACCTTTTCACAGCTTCACTATCACCTATCCTGGCCAGGATATTCGCCAAACTCAATCACTTCACGATTATTATAGTTATTTATTTAGCACAGCCGTCCGCGGAGAACACAACGGCGCGTCTTCCAGAAGAGCGGGATCACGGCAGATCATAGACTTCTCACTGGGTCGGGGCGCGACGTGCGACCGACTTTGCAAGCAATGAAGCTTACAAAGAAACCTATTTTCTGCAAGTCCACAAGTGGGTACTTCTCGTTGCGAATATAATTAACAAATATTCAAATGTTGCAAATTTGAAGTAAGTGGCGCCATCTTGTGGTGGCATACTTGGTTATTGGAAATGGAGGGAATTTTGTATTGCTCATTATTAACCGATTCAACTATTACAAATATAAGTTAAATATTGGCGTAAACATCCCCCCGGGCTTGAAGGGTTAAGTTCTTCAAAACTGAACAATATAAAACATAACTCTCAAGAACAAATCTTATCGAGAAATTATGCAAATTAATAACAAAAAAAAACAATAAAAAATCTTATGGAAAATAGAGAAAGAAAAATAAATTAATTATAATTAACATTTATATTTATCTCCGACTATCTCTCTATTGAGAGGAAAGAGGGCATAACCGCACTACCATACGCGTATATGTGCCCTGGTGATGTTTTAATGAACTTCGATGTCGAGCGACCCTAAACAAGAACGCACCTTTAGACAAGTAACGTTGTCTTAACAGTATCCATAATAGGACCGCACTATACGTAGTAGGACAATCAATTTTATTTGTCAAATACAATATAACTTGATTTATTTTAATTATTTTATGTTCGGCAAATTCTAATTCCGATCCTGTAGCCGCACGATTTAAGTTCCTTATAAATCGGTAAAGGTAGACGTAGATGCATAATTTGTTCCAATAAAACATACGTCGAGACAATTCATAATGAATATTTGTCTCAGCGACCGACGCAACAGATATGGACATCAAATTTATACCAGGAATGTTTGCTAATAGCGGAGGATCGAGTGAAGGCCCACAAGGTTTAGACGAGTACGCCCAAGACGGACCACGCAGCCACAATTTATGCTCCAGAAGTGGAGCTGGGGTAGTTTCCCTAGACAATAAGTCACTAGGACTAATATTGCCAGGTATATAGCAATAACAGGAAGCAGGTAAATCTTCATGACCTTTGGCCACCTTGTTACTATAATCAAAATTTTGCCAATTTTGTGACGAGGAATAAATCCAGCAGAGTGCTACTATGGAGTCCGAGAATGCACGCACGTTACGAACAAGATTGGATATAAGGACCACCGCACACATTACTAACCGCGGAATTGTAACTGACCGCACAAGGGCTGTCTTAGGCTTAGCGCACACCAACTCGACGCTCCGGGGTCCTATATCACGAAGAACGTGCGGATACACTACTGCACCATATGCCTTCTCGGAAGCATCTACAAACGTCGATGACGTTATAACAGAAGTTTGCAAAACTCCAAAGTGTCGGGACATCTGCAAATTAGATAATACCGACAACTCTGATTGGAATGTTTGCCTCAGGCTAACAGCATATGGAGTAAGACTTTCATCCCAGTCTAGCTTCAATATCCAGAGCTCACGGATAATAAGATTGGTGAAAACATTGACCGGGGCTGCAAACCCTAATAAACATAACTGGGCAATTGTGGACAATATTAGTCGCTTGGAACACTCATTCAAATTAAAACTTATTTTATACGAAATTAGGTCGGTCATTGACGACCATGGTAGACCCAATATTTCCAAATTACGGTGATCACCGACACTCATCAGCTGAGTATGACGGTGGCACACTTTGTGTGATAACAGCACATTCGAGTTGGAAGACCACTTCACAATCTCGAAATCCATAAATATGGAAGCCAATTGGCCTATAGCCTCCGCCTCTGACGTCACACAAGAACATACATTGTCCATGTTAGTGTCACGCAGAATGGCGGCTGCCACAAGAGGCAAGCGAAGCTCCTCGTCAGCTGCCAGCTGCCGCACTGAGCGTATAGCAGGAAACAGACTAGAGCGTAAGCCAAAGGCATCACGGTTAAATTCGTAAATACGAAAAATATTGTTCGGTATAAACCGATACATAATATGTTGATATTTGCAATTATTTTTATTAAAACTAATTTTATTATATATTTTCTTTAAAACAAAAGAAAAAACATATTTTAATACATTTGATTTTAAATTTATTTTAAAACGATAATTTCGTAAGTTATGACCGGACCATATTAAGTCATTGAACGACAATACCGATGAAGTCTTTATAGACTCGTCTAATATTACACGAACCTCCGTGGTAGTTTTGTCATGCCTGACTATAGCGTGATGTGGCATAATATAATGGAACTTAGGGTTAGGAACCAACAAAAAATAACCCTTACTGAGGTAATTCCTTACGAGACCGTTATAGCTCTCGCGGAGATAAGGCCAAGCCATACATTTTTTCTCCAGCGCGAGAAAACACGGTTTCGACTCATAAACTGGATTACCTAAAACACTTAATTCGTGGTTGAGTGGTAACCCTACCACATCGCTGCTATCACAATCACGAGACAAAGTAGGCGAAAATATACTTTCACGATGTCTACTTTCCTCGTCAAGACATGAATCGCCAGAAATTTCTTCTATCGGCTCAAACCGCTCCATTATAAAATTAGTTGAAGGTTCGGTGAGAATGCAGTGAGACAATGTCACATCACTAGCTTGGTATACCGGTGCACTACCCATCACTATGTACCCGAATAAAGTTTGCATCGCTATAGGATAGCCGGCACCTTCCCTAATTTTCTGCGTCATAATTATATCGGCAAATAAGGAAGCTCCGATTAACAAATCGACTTCACCCGGGTTGTAAAATGATTCATCTGCCAACTGTAAACCGTGCAGATAATCTAACCTAGATATGTCTACGGCCACAGTAGGCAGTTCTTCAGTGATGCGATCAACTATTAGAGTATCAATTTTAAATTCAATTTTAGAATCGAATCGAGAACGAATTGTTATCGAGGATAGGCCCTTAGTTGATTTAATACAACCGCCTATGCCCTTAACGGAAGTCTCATTACAAATATAGTTTATATTTAATTTAAGTTTGTTACAAAATTTCAAAGTTAAAAAGTTTCCCTGACTTGCGTTATCGATGAGCGCGCGAATGGTGTGAACGCGCCCTAAGTTATCGATAACATTCAATAACGCAGTCGCCAGAAGAACCGTAGTAAGCGGGGAGCGGGGCAGCGCGGCCGCCGACATGAGAGACACAGGCGAGCAGCGCGGCTCACTCGCCTCGCCCGCCGCGTTGTTATCACTGTTATCAACGCAAATATTTTTAACCCCCGACGCAGAAGTACGGGTATTATTTATAATATTTTTACTATAGTGCAACAGGCTATGATGCTTTAAATTGCAATAACTACAAACGCTGTTGTAAACACAAGTTAAATATTTATGATTAAGACTTAAACAACAAGTACAATATGGATGTTTTTTCATAAAAATAAATTTGGCATACGGATTTAATTTATTGAATTCGTCACATTCGTGCATGAATTCATGCCTGGATTTACACAAAGAACAATTATTATTTGACAATGTAGCCGACACGTACGATTGGGTAGGTCGCGTTTCCCCCGCAGCATTATTGCGCTGATAAGGGGTTGCGCGGCCCAATGTCTTAACATCGGGCTTGACGCGAGAAACAATGATATTGGAACGTTCGAGAATTTTAGCTTGCTCCCGGACAAACTTAACTAAATAGTCATACGTGGGTATTTTACTATCCCGATTAGACATTTCGAATTCCCTAATAGTAACGGGATCTAATTTGTTTATGGCGAGATGTACCAACATAAAGTCGTCCAATTTTTCTGGAACAAGTTTTTTCAGAGCCGACACACAACAAGAGAAGTTTTCAATAAATGAATCTAAGTTTTGTGAACTTACGCAAGGCACAGTCTTTAAATTTAATAGCTGATTAAAATAAGTAGACGCTAAGTTCCGTGTGTCGTTATATCTTAATATTAAATTCTCCCAAATAGTTTCGTAATTTTGTGAGATCGGGGGTAAGCCAGCACAAACTGATAACGCTTTACCCGTTAATTTTCCCACTAAATATTGCACCCTCTCGGAATCGGTCAAACTAAGGTTGTCATGAACATTTGCCTTAAAATTTTCGTAAAACACTAACCACTGTTGGGGGTCACCATTAAAACTACACAATTCAATAGGCGGCAATCGCGGTGTACTCGCCTTAATTTGTGACGTACCACGTGATGACGCTTCCGACTTAACGGACAAAAGAACGCGCTGAGCATGTTTTATTCGGCAATATAAATCCTCAAAAGAGGTCCACGCTTGGTAGTTAGGTTCTACTTTGGGATTAATAACCAATTCATACTCACTAATTGAGTCGATTAATACGGAAAATTCCGAACGCAACGTATCTATATTTTCACTAGACGCGAGAAACAAATCTTGATTTGAGGCGTCCTGGGACAATTCAAAAATACGTTGAAGCCGTGCGAACATTGCATTACGCTTATTCATAAGCACGGTGGACTTTCGTTCGATTTCAACATTTAAACCTTTACTTTCCATAACGGATACTAAAGATACACAAAAAAAAATACAATAAAAAAAAACACAAAGAGATTTAAAAAGAGAAGGTAACGCTTTTCAATCCGGTTCGAAGGACCAAATAAATGTTCGCGCCTGATCCAGAACCTTCCAGCTAACTATGCTTATGCCAAAAGCACGGACCAAACGCGAACAAAGGCCTTCTAAAAAGTGGACTGTATTTGAATTTTTATAATAGCAAAACGGCCGGTAACGAGCAATCCGGACACAGAGGTACGATATCGGAAACAGAGTAGGACGGGTCACTTATATAAGGAAAGTATGCCACGTACCTTTTCACAGCTTCACTATCACCTATCCTGGCCAGGATATTCGCCAAACTCAATCACTTCACGATTATTATAGTTATTTATTTAGCACAGCCGTCCGCGGAGAACACAACGGCGCGTCTTCCAGAAGAGCGGGATCACGGCAGATCATAGACTTCTCACTGGGTCGGGGCGCGACGTGCGACCGACTTTGCAAGCAATGAAGCTTACAAAGAAACCTATTTTCTGCAAGTCCACAAGTGGGTACTTCTCGTTGCGAATATAATTAACAAATATTCAAATGTTGCAAATTTGAAGTAAGTGGCGCCATCTTGTGGTGGCATACTTGGTTATTGGAAATGGAGGGAATTTTGTATTGCTCATTATTAACCGATTCAACTATTACAAATATAAGTTAAATATTGGCGTAAACAATAGGTACTCTTAATGATTATAGCATAATAAACTAATTTCCCAGCACATTTACGATTATTTATTAATAACATTTTATCATTAAGTAATTTAATTTCTAAGTTTTTATTGACATAAGTATTTTGCGAAAATGGCAACTGGATTGGCACTTTCGCGGTGAATTTTACAATTCTAAAAAATTAAAGAATACTTCTTTAAAAAACCAAGGGTAAAGAAAAAGTAAATAAATAATAAAATAAATTCATTGAAAACCATTTAATAACAACCGTAAAATAAAAATTAAGTACACAAAATAATACTTAGGTAAATACAAAAAAAATAAAAAATATTTAAGTACATTGAAGCCATCACCAATTAGAGGAATGTCAATAAAAATAAATAGGTATTTAAAAAATAAATAATAATAAAAAATCAAGTTAATATATGTAATAACTGCCAATAAATTCAATAATACTGTAAAATGGATGGAAAAATTTAATACAATTAAAAAGGTACTAAGGTAGAATTATGTAAAAGAAAGATATTTATTTTTAATGTTAAAATTATTTAAATTGTTATTTAAAGTTAATATATTGCACAATATTTTAATACTAGCGCAAATCTTTAACGGTAGGTCATTGGTACGGCTGGGATTAAAGTTAATAATGTATCAGAATTATTAACTTTAATCGTCACAATTAACCCTTTCAGCACGACACATTTTGAATATTAAAAGGTTGATAACTTTGAAATTTGAAACTTTTAAGATCTAAAATATATCACATAAAAATAATAAATAAATTCTTCCACCAGCGAATTCCACAAAGCCCCCTCCGCATATTCGTGCGTTATTGTTTTCTAATATGCGTTGGGTAATATGATGGAAATAAAAATCACTATTGTATGTTTTATTCTTAAAAAAGGATAACTAACAATTTTACTAAAGATAATCATTAAGTAGCTAGATGAGTGCACGATCTATCGGTAAAACAGAATTTGGTGACCGCTATATATTTTTGTAATAACGCACGCTTGGTATTGTCCGTGCTGAAAGGGTTAATAGTGTAACGTTTTTGCATACCTCTAGCTCGCACATACAGAATTGGGTGAAATGTGTACTTTTGGGAAATGTAGACTATTAACTTACTAGGAAATAAGACTACGGATATTTTAGACATATTTCTACTTTTATATACTTAAGAAAAAAAAAACAGTTATAACGATTTAACACTATTTTACTAAAACAAATCTATGATTAATATATCTCTAACATGTCCGTAATTTTATTCCTAATAAAGTCCCACTCGTTTGAACAATACAGTATTATTTAAAGATTATTCAAGGCTGAGTGAACTGTTGAGACATGTAGTCTACTAAATTTTTAGGGAATAAAATGACGGACATTTCAGAGATATATTCTTTTTAAACCAGCCTATTGTCGGTCGCAAGCCCGAGACACCATGTGAATCCATGGTATGCTTAGAAATTTGTTTTTAGTAAAATCGTATAAATGTATTTCCTATTTTTGTCTATAAAACGAGTATGCCTAAAACGTCAGTAATTTTTTTTTTTTAAATAATAGACGACATTTCTTGAAAGTAGACTTTAAAAATGCTGTATTGTGCGAGCGAGAGGGAAGCTCTTAAAGAGGCTTTATTTTGGTGCAACTCAGCTTAAGTATTATTTAAAATAGTCGGCCAAAATGGTTGTTAAAATTATATAAAGTTTATTAAAAAAAATATATATACCTTGTGGCTTTAAGCGCTTTTGTTCACTTTATTTCGCTTATAGGTTTTCATACATTTTAAGCAATATTCGGCAAAAAAGCGTTGAATGCATTGATTTGCTTTCAAGTCGAACATAGCATTATTGTTGTGACGTCGACTAAAGCAATATATATATTTGATACGAATTGGATCACTTTCGTGGCCGACTATACCCTCAAATAATTAAAAGAGATGTCGTAAAATTAATAATTTTCATGTCAAGCAACACTTTAATTTGACACTAAGGGTCGGTTTAAAAGTCAACAATGACAGTTTATATACAGAAAAAACTGACACTTTCATATTTGGAAGCACGAGCCCATGCTTAGATCTGACTATTAATCCGCCCCTTAATAACGACACCGATGACTTACCATTAATATGAAACAACAAGGCAATAATTTCACAAAACAAAAATGGCACAAATCGATTTAAAAACTTATTTAAAACATCGACACAAGTTTTGAATTTATAAGTAATCGTTTTTTGTAATACTGGGCATAGGCCATTGCTCCTACCTGACGGTAAGGTTCACCCTGTATCTTTGAAAATAAACGTCAAGGTCACTTTCGTGCAACTTTCTCACTCGCACTCGGGCGAAGTTTCAATGCCCTGGTCCTATTCATTGCATTTGTGCGTAATGCATCGCAGTGTGTTCGTTGCGAGATCGCTACCAATCGCTACAAAGCTATTTCACGTAGAGTGTTGTTAAAATTAGATAGTTATATTTCGCTTGAAAACGAGTAGTCGTTGTGAATCTCAGTAGATAGTTTAGTATCTAGTAGAATGTTGAATTATGTACGAGTACATTAATGAAATGAGCAAAACATTCAGCATCATTTGGTCATGTAATCTCGTATAAAGTTGCTAATATCTCACAAGGAACACCAGACAAGGTCAACTTCTACTCATTCCCCGTTTCAGCACCAATTACGGGCGTAATGCGTTCTTTATTAGGGCAGGTCTAAGTCTATAAGACGATCGATAACCGACCAGCACTTCAGACGAATAGAGGTTGTTTAGGTAGTATTTCAATATTGCGGGGAAGGGGAAGAGGGGCGCATAGGCGCGCGCGGATAGCCGCTGCCTTTCTCGCTCTCTCCCGCTCCTTCTGTCTTCCTCTCGAAACAGCGCGGCGGGGAAGGGGAAGAGGGGCGGATAGGCGCGCGCCGCGCATATAGCCAATGCCTCTCTCGCTCTCTCCTGCTCCTTCTTTCTCTTTCTTTCTTTACGCGTCTACAACTATGCACGCAGTCACGCGCATACATTTAATATCTATAGGAATACCAAATTCAAAATCAATAACATGCAAGTTTAGTTCTCACTTTTACGGTACGTCCCGCGACGCACCCGTATTTTTAAAAAAATATATTTTTTGTGTAATTTATTTTTTTTTTTGTTCACGGTGCAACAATAAGTGTAAACTGATAATTGGATTCATTGTTTCTAATCTTAAGTTTACTAGTGTAAAATATCTAAGTTTTTAAAAAATAATAAATAAATAAATATCACTTTATAGTGACGCGTTTTAAGCATTCGATATTAACCAGTAAAGAAAGTGAAATTATCTCAATTTTAATATTTAATTATTAGGATATAAAACTGTTCGTTAGAGACTAAAATAAAGAAATGGTTCCTATATCACAAATATTACTTAAGGCTTAAGGGGTACAAAATGACTTACTTGAAAAATTTAGTATTTTCGCTTTAGATTCGATTCTTGTAACTTTGGAGAAATGGCTGTATCATTGATCGTATTATTATCTTTGTTCTTACTGTCAGGTAGAAGTAAAACATGACTGACAAGCGCAGTATAAACAAAAACCTAATAAACGCTCAAAACTATGTCGATTTACAGTACTTAAAAAGTAAAAAAATCATTAAACAATTAAGTACAAATGGAATGTGTTAAGTACCAGGCCGCTAAGTTACGTTTAAACGTAATTATGTAATTAAAATTAAGCACTTACAGTCTAGTTTCTGAGAGGATGAAAATAAGAGGTTTCTTTAATATTTTATTAGATATATTTAATGTTTTTAAAGCTCTAACTAATAAATTATATATATACACTTTCATGTTGCCATCTGAAGTTACTTTCCACCATTTGAATCTTATTAGCGACACTATTTTTATATTATTTATACAAGGCGCGGTGGTGGCTCGGTTGTAAGAACGCGTTCCTTAAATCCTACAAAGGTCGGTTCAAACCCACCCGGCATGTACCAATGCGAAATACACTTTTCTTACGTACATTTGTCATAGATTTACAACACCACCGTTCCCGTGCTTCGGAGAGCACGTTAAGCCGTCGGTCCCGGTTCCACTAATATCAACTTGTGGAATCGTTAATAAATTGAAAAATTTATATCAAAATCCTCGCCAAGCCGTCTGGTCAGCATGGCGAGTGTAGGCCAAATTCTCCAGATATATGTTCAGGAAGGCCCATCTCCAGCAGTGGAGGTACAGGACACTGTTCAACTAGGCTGTAATGATGATGATGATGATAGCGACACTATGAGCCAATCATGTGCATTATAATTAATTGATATTGTTCGATGTTATTCATTCTTTCAGAAACCAGCAGTCAATCAAGTTGGTAAATTACACATATTTTTTTTATCATCAAGTTGATTTTTCAATCGTCATCTAATATTTAACAATTAAATACTTTTATTAAACTGACAATGTTATAATTAAAACGCAATAAATAAGGCGAATAAATTGTACATTTTTACGTTTAAACGCAACTAAGCTACAATATATTATAAATAATTAATAATAATC
Organism: Tinea semifulvella; assembly: GCA_910589645.1. NCBI lineage: Eukaryota > Metazoa > Arthropoda > Insecta > Lepidoptera > Tineidae > Tinea > Tinea semifulvella. The sequence continues at coordinate 9,324,173 of OU342592.1, read as the reverse complement.
AAATATAACAATAAATAAACGTACATTTCTTAAAAACATCGTCTGTTTTAAAATCATCCCATAAATTAATAAGCATAAAGTGTTTATTTATGACTATCAGCTTATTTCGCAAACTAATTTCTAATCAATATAATCGCGGTATTTGATCTAAATATTATTTAAGAAAACATTGAAGATTATTTATGAATTATTTATTTTCTCTCTAACACTTTTGACAGTAATAAGTCTGTCTCATGCGTCACGAAAATAAATTTGAAATGAAATGAAACGAAACGAAATAAAATCAAAATGAAATAAAAATTTTAGCAGATAAAAACGAACCTGTTTCGTAACTATATTATATATGTCTGTAAAACAATCAGTATGAAATTGTGAAAGTAATTTAACACCTAATATTGACCTTTTTCAATTCTTCAATTCTTATTACCAAGGTATTTGATATAAATAATTATTTTATGTTTGATTTCGTTTGTAATTCACTCAAATATACCATTTTAATGTTTCCATAACTTGTTATTAGACCTTACTACAATTTTGACCTATTCCTTTGCGAATTAAGCCGAATAAACAATACAATATTATGGAAGGACGTGTGATTTTAAAGCAGACAATCTGTATAATTTATTACTAAACGCGAGAGGTACCATGAACCTTCAGTACCTTTGTTGGAACTCGTGGTGCCATCTGTTGAAATCTATGTGGAATACCACCAGTGACCCATTTTCAAGACCTGCCAGCAAAAACCTAGAATAAAATAAAAAAAAAACAATTAAATTATTTTAATTTTAATCCGTAATTCTTAATAAGTAAACATTTTTTTTTAAATTACAAGCCTCGTAACTTACCTTACCACGGAAATTAGATGGCGCTGTGTGACCTGTCTGGAAATATTATTATTATTATCTTTGATTTCGCTTGGAAATCTCGACTTGTACAAGTTAAAAGCTGCTCATTTCAGAGAATAATATTTATAAAAATACAAATTTTCTATGCAACTGACAGTTATATTAGGTACCATCTATCATGCGCCATCTATCAGTAAAACTATATAATGTTTGCTTGGTTGACGTGGACATATTTGCTTGCTCTAAGTCAGTGTATAGGAGCAAGGTCCGTGAGATAATTAGAGTTAAGTATTCGATAGAATAGACTTAAATGTGTTTTTTACTTTCTTTTATGGTTTAATTGTATTTTGAAAATGTAATAAGTATAGTTCTCTTTTACAGTTTTGGTACTCCAGGTAAATATATATATATATATAATATATAGTGTTTATATGTATATTGTTTCTTATATAAATTGTATTATGACTGTTTGTTACCATAATAAAATAAAATAAATAAATAAAAAGTTAGTGATACTTACTTCTGGTCGTGAGAGAGTGCGAGCGAGGTGACGGGCGCCCCGGCCGGAGGGAAGGCGTACAGCGGCGCCAGGGTGAAGGCTCGCCACACCTCCACCACTCCCGCATCCCCGGCACACACCAGGTACTCCCCACAGCGAGACAGCAGCAAACACTGGAAATTAAAATATCATGTTTTTTTTTAAATTTTATTATGGCACAAACAGTCATTACAAATAAAGTTATAAAATTAAAAAAGCTCTTCGCGCCATTTTGCGTGGACATGTTAAGTGCAAGTTTTTGTTTTGTAAATTAATTTGCTGTGGATATTATTGGTCAAAAGTGGTGTTGTTTTGTTTAATAATGTGCTACAATGTGAATAATTATGGAACACCATAAATTGGACTTTAAATATGGGGCACAAGTTGCAGTTTATTTTTTGTGGTTTTCCCGCGCTGTTAACTTCCATATTTTACCCGACGTGTTTGAACTATGGTGCAGCATCTGGAATTTAATGATGACCTCATTAACTCATTAAAAAGAAAGATATATTACGTCAGACTTGGCTGTATGGGCTAGATCCTTTGCCTTTCCAATCATCTCATTCATCATCCATCGGGAGAAGAAAACCAAAAAAAAAAAAAACATAAATAAAGACCTTTAGGGCCAATACTTAAACAAATTTTTAGTATTTGTGTTTAACTTCTATTATATATAAAAATATTTTTGGCTCTCAATGTCTTCTTATTGTTTTTAATTTATTACACAGTCCAAACTTGTCACGTGCTTGGCAAAGCCTTCAAACGGGGGTGGTTCATATTATTTATTAGTTTTCAATTTTAGTATCTTGCAAGCCACACAATTTTGTTTATCTGTGATATTGTTTGTGTATATTGGACTGTTTGTTGCCTAAATAAATATATATATTTTTAAATATTATTACAGCTTACAGCAGTAAATTATAAGACAGAAGGAAGAGATAATATTTAAAAGAAAGATAAGCAAGTTTTACAAATATATATATTTCGAAAAAAATATATTCTTATAATATATCTATTCCGTCCGTGGTCTAGCAGTTAAGTCCGTGGATTTAGACTGGGAGGTACCGGGTTCGATTTCTGGTCGGGACACAATAATATTTATTAATTTAAATTGAATTAATATTTAATTAATTTGTGATATTTCTCGAGTTTGGTACGCCGCGCTGGAGACATCGTTGAGCTTGCCTATTGATTGGCCTATAGTAAAGTTGGCTAAATGTGAATCTGCTTATTTATAAGCGTGGTTTCGTAATATATATTCGTAAAGTTTCATTCCGATCGGTGAAGTAGTTTTGAAATGCATAGGGAACATACACACAGACATTCATCTTTAATTTAATTTTAGTCTTTGCGTTCTGCGACGGTTGGTTCAATCGAAACCTAGAAATGGTTCTTTCTATCGTCGCAAAGTAAAAAAAAGGTTAGTCTTAGCAACGCCTACCATTAGTATGTATAAGACAACTTTTCATCCAGCAGATTATTCTACGTAAACATTCAGAGGTACAGTTTACATCTGATTACGATAGCTCCTCACGCAGACGAAACAGAGTGATTCCATTCAAATCCATATTTGCAAGCAAATTTTACTATAATTTTGGCTCTCGAATATATAATAGAGTTAATAGTAAATTAAATATATACCCACTAACCAAATCATTGTGCAAGAAAGTATTAAACAAATGGCTTATGTCTCTTAATTATGACGAAACCGAATGTCTTCTAAAATAAATTAAATGAATAAAATATTATATAAATATCCAACTAAATATTGGTCATATTATAGCTTTGTTTATTATTATGTAATTTTTTAATATTATTTCTGCCCCTTATATCCTTTCATTATTTATTTTTATAACGAAGAGCACTTGTCTTCTGGAACACACTCTGTTTCATCAGACTAGTACAGGAGACAGAGCACATTTATATATTAGGTAAAAGAAAAAAATGTGTCAATAAAGATTTTTATTATTATTATTATTATATTTTATAAGGTCTGTACTGACTTGGAAGTTATCGTTGTGTGTCTCGTGCCTGAGCCTCCTCCCGTTGAGAGTGAAGGCGGCGAGGTGTCCCCTGGCGTACGCGACCACCACCACTCCTTCGCGGGACAGAGCCAACTGTTGCGGCGCCGACACTCCCTCGGCGGGAGGAAGCGCGCGGAGCACTTCGCCGAACGTAGTGTGAATCAGGACTGGGCCGTCTGTAAAATAAATAAAAATCTGTAATGTAGCGATTATAATCAACAATGGCCAAAGATGATATTTGTTTTTGTTTCTCTTCTTCCGATGTATGATGAATGACTTCATGACCACGTGCAGTAATTTATTTTGTGCACCACCGCTGCAGTCTCACCATCTATCTGGTATCTTGTCTTGGTGTAGATTGATTTGTAGATTGATCGCGCAGTAAAATAAAACTGGAGGAATGTGAGGACTCCTTTCCTATTGTCGGTCGCAAGCCCGAGACACCATTCTTCTCGTCTCATCATATATTATTAAATTATATTATTTTGTTATATTACACAGTAGTTTTAAGATTTTTAGACAAAACACTAGTGTGGGGGCCAACAAATGACATTTTCGTTAACTGTTTTTTATCTGCCTAAATAAATATTTCACAATGGACCCGGCACCCGCACGGTGAATCCTTGGATTGCTTAGAAATTTGTTATATATATATATGAAAAAGACATCTCTCAAAATCTAAAAATCTTTAAAAATATTGGTATGTGCGAGCGTGAGGTGCAGTAAAAATACACATAGATAGATAAATTCTTTATTGCACAAAAAAAAAACACATTCAAATGTACAAACGCATTTTTTAACAGCTAACCTTTGGGAGAGTGAGAAGAGAGTTAAAATTCAAAATCAAATATTTTATTAATCAAAAAAAGCCTAATAAAATAGCTTAAAAATAGTACTAGTTACATCAAATACCAAATAAAAAACAAAATACAACACTACTTTTAAATGAAAATGAAGTAATGTAGGGGGCAGGCTGGTGATTTAACTAATAATTAATAGGTGGTAGGCGGACTGATGATGGTAATTTGCCCAGTCTGCCGGGGCGGGGAAGTATCCACCGTTCTTGCCGATAAACTCAGTAAAGTGTGTGGATACGTTTAGAGATCAGGCTCGAATTGCCGTCATGCCCAGTCAAGCCAGCATAGTGTTAGGGACTGATGTCAGTCATGAGTCTCTGATTCTAGTTGCTAACATTCATGGACCTCGCACGCCATTTACTATCAGGTGGGCGCAAGGTCACATGTCGTGATAGTGTTAAAAAAAAAATGTGCCCTGGGCTCCAAAACATGGGATCTGTGCTATGGAGACCCAGTGCTTTTCCATCTTTAATGGTGATTTCAATTCTTTTTTTTATCCATTTTAATTTTGTATGCATTAAAGCTTGTGCAAGAGGGAGAGGAGAAGATATGGGAAGAAGGAGAAGTGTTTATATAATAATACTATAATAGTGTGAGTGCATGTGTATAACTATATTTATAAAATAAACACATCGGACTTTCATTAGAACAAATTTTCTGATATATTCCTAGGAGTTCTGGGAGACCTAGGTATTTGTATTATAGATGCTATAATGATACTTACTGATACTAGAAGAGATGACAAGTCCCAGTTCAGCGGAGACCAGCACTCCGTTGACTGGAGCATCGTGTCCCGTCAGAGTGACGCGCGGCGCAGGAGTTTCGCCTTCGCCTACTATACCACCGTGACGAGCAGACCTGGAATAAATACAAATATATTTTTATCTACTCTCATATCGTAAAATGCGAATTACAAACTTCAAAACGAATTTATATTGACATACTTTATAAACATACTGCTGAAATTTAAAAATAGAATCACATTATAACACTTTTTCTCTAACAAAAATTTAATCATACATATTATATAACACTTATTTTTTGTAAGGCAAAGGTTCCATTACAAAAAAGTTTTGATTCCAATTTTTACTTGCCCGCCATAGCGCGTGCGCGGTCATAAGCTAGGTTTTGGCGCCATTTCATTGTTTAGGACTTATATATTCTGTACCACAATTAATTTTAGTAGGTTCAATCCCAATGTATGAGAGTAGATAAATTAGTGTATGAAACTGCACATAACTAGGTATTAAAACACTCGTGTGATACTATTAAAAACCTCGCCTACCAAAAATTATTGCACTAAAAAAAAAAATACATTGGCGAGGTTAATGACTTAGCATTTTCTAACAACCAACCTTTTGGAGTGTCGAGGGGTAACAACTAAGGGTGAAATCTATATACAGGCGTATTCTTAGACAGAAACTGAACGGCTGCTTCACTCAACAATTCCTTTCAGCTGACAAATGGGTTCTCGATACCTCGAAAGGCATAATTGTTATAATTTTAAGCCAAAAAGAGTCATATTTAAGAGACAAGTATACGCCCACTTTTTAAAATTGCAATAAGTATTACTCGATTTATTTATTATTCGTATAATGTTATATTTTTAATTATATGTTGTAGTAAGTGTATTGTAAGTTCGCATATTATTGTGTATATAACTATATATTTCCCGTTTACGTAGTGTATGTATATAATTAACTCATAACTCTCTCCTTGCGATTCCTTCACATCACACAAACTTTGTCTCTGATTATTTTTCGGTAGTACCTGTTTTGCTTTGGAACAACTTGCCGCTTAATATCCGTCAAGCCCCAAGCAGAGCCATCTTTTAAAAACTAGTTTACTATCACCTTTTAAAATTACAATGAGTCCTTGTCTGTCTTTTTCAAAGATGTTGTAATAGTAGTAGTGTATGTTGTATATGTAGTTTATATAATAAATTATATATGAATGTATATGTACGTCGTATGTATAGTAGTTACCCATTTATTATATAGTTGTAAGTAAATATTGTATTTTTCTTTTCATATTTGTTGTTTATTTGCTAACCTTACCTCTTACGTTTTCATTGTCCCGAAGGTTGATTGGAAGAGAGTGCCTATAGGCATTATATCCGCCTTTGTATATATAACAATAAAGTTTTTAAATAAGATAAAAATAATTTATTATTATTATTATTACACAGTGTCTAAATTATATTTTTAATAATACGTACCAATGCCACAACAAGACAGTGCAGTCCTCCGAGCCCGAGGCGATGTAACAATCGGACGTGATGTTACATTCCGAGCGAGACACGCACGTCACCACGCCGTAATGACCGAATATTATCTGAACTATTTTAGCTGAAAACACAAAACATTAGTGTAAAGTATCTCGTTGTAAGAAGGCGTTTCTTAAATCCTGCAAAGGTCGGTTCAAACTCACCCGGCATGTACCAATGAGAAATACACTTTTTTCACGTACATTTGTCATAGATTTACAACACCACCGTTCCCGTGCCTCGCAAAACACGTTAAGCCGTCGGTCCCGGTTCCACTAATACCAACTTGTAACATCGTTAATTGTCGCAAAAAAATGACATCATATCCTCCAGCCAAATTCTCCAGATATATGTTCTGGAAGGCCCATCTCCAGCAGTGGAGGTCTAGGACGCTGTGTTCTAGGGGCTGAAATGTAATGATGATCCCTTTTTAGTACGAAAAATATACATTCAATACGCTTTTTAAAAAAAGAGAGCGTTTACCCAACTTTACTGTTTAACAATGACAAGTCGCAAGCAAGATGTGAACATTTTGAAAAGAATAAAATAAAGCTTAATAATAAGTTAACTTACCGGTTTCCGTAGAAAATACTCTAAAGCTGTTATCCCAGAAGCCGGCTGCGATGAGGAAGCGAGAATCTACTGTGGTGACAAAACATGTGCTTTTGGCGCGAACTCGCTGAGAGAAGTTATCACCTAATTGACGACGAACTAGCGCTTGCGCACCTCCTTGGGCTGTAAAAAAATATATCAACAAATTAATCCATAGTGATATTATAAACGTGAAAGACCTGGACCGATTATGATGAAATTTGGGACACATGTTTCTTGAAAACCAGGATTGACCGCCTCCGTGGTCTAGTGGTCAACGTTGCCGTGAACTCGGGAGGTCGTGGGTTCGATTCCCACCGGGGGCAAGTTGTACATTGTATAATTTGTCTCGGTCTGGGTGTTTATATATATAATATGTATATATTTACAAAAAAAAAGTATAATATGTAGTTTATCAACCATCTAGTTTCCGTAACACAAGCCTCGTAGCTTACCACGGAAACTAGATGGCGCTGTGTGAAAAATAAACGAAAAAACTTATGCTATATATATTCCCAGTGCCTCAGGAGGGCAAGAATATAGAATAAGCAAACACTATGTTACTAACCCCTATGGATACTATTCCGAAATAAATTTTATTTATTTATTTATATAACGTCATGATCTGATTGATCTCACCACTATATATCTATCGGTCTGTTACGATTCTCATTGGCTTCTAAACTACTTGCCCGATGAACCTGGCAGAGATGTTCCCTGGAACCGAGAGTTAGACATGACGCTTTTTTTAAACCTTTTTTTGCTGAAATCTATATTACACCGGGTCAAATAGCTAGTAATAAATATATGCAGGATGTCGTATTATGGAACAGATTTAACCAGATGAACGGATAACTTTAAGGCTTCTGGTGGTTTTGATTGAGGATGGCAAAAGATCACATACAATGGCGAGCTTCGAGGACGTCATATACAGCTGCGAAGAGACAGGCTGATGATGATGATATTAATGATAAAATTATGTCTCACAAAGAAAAATAAGTTAGAAAATTGTAAGAATAGATTACAGTTAATACATTGCAAGGTCTACAAAAGTAGTGTCAAAGTTGGCCTGTTCAAATATAACAATTTAGGTTAGTTTAAACATTTTTTAAATAATAATATCTAGATTTCCACTTCTAAAAAAAAAGAGCTTTTAATTTTATAATTCTAGAGAATATAGCCTACTGTCGCCACAAGTAAGTTAAATAAAACTATTTGAATAATACAAAAGATTAAATTAATATTCTTGAAATATTTGCTTTGTCCATCCAGTGTTAGTATAGTGTACAATATTGTACATACCCCAGACAGAATCCATGATGAGAGGATGTGGTGGCGGAGGCTCGGCCGCGTGTCTTACTGCGGCGTGGTGACACCCTCCCCCTACCCAGCGGTGAGCAGCAAAAGCTCGAGCCGCACTTACCTATAAACAAACCAATTTTTTATATTTCATGAAACACTTTTTTATAGTCTTAAAAACAGTTGACAAACTTGCGAATGTATTCTTGGAATGCCATCACAGAGCAACAGAGTGCAAATAATTCAACTGTCGAAAGTATTGTATACAGGAATGAGATTTAAATCAATTTCATCGTATAGTTCTATTATGTTAGCAACTAGTGAATATTATATAAATACTCAGCTACAGATAACATTATATTCGACTGATACAGGCTAGTCTTTCGTAATAAACAGTATTTATACAAAAAAACTAATGGACCTAAGTATGAACCCTGAGAAACTCCTGAAGGTTTATATAATTTAGTAATTTTTGATGCTAATCGTATCTCCATTGCTTGTTATACGATTTTAATGCACAATAAATATTATAATTATATGTACATCTGTTTTTTAGAGCTTGTCTAGGAAATGACACGACCAATAATATCAAAAGCTTTTAAGAAATCAGAGTAGACTTCTACATTGCTCAATCATGTTTATTCCTTACTAATGGTTGTAGCATAATTTATATGACGACGTATACTGTTGTCTTATTTCTATAAATAGGAGCTAATATTTTAAAAGAAAAAAAAACTTACGGTAACCGCAGCCGGCATAGCCAATTGTGGATACGTATTTGCTGAGACATGTACTACAGCGGCATTTGATGGCAATTTAAGTCTTAAACAGACATCATCTGGTGCTGCTGAAAACATTAAAGGTGCCAAATGCATTGGAGATGCCCTCGGGGGATGAGGTTCGCTTAGTAATTGAGCAGGAGTTTGGCCAAAGCTTCGGATTTGGTCTTCCACTGCTGCTCTTGTTACTGGCTCGTTGATCTGATCAAGTCGCGCGCCACCTTCGTACGTTAAGTAGTAATAGACGTTCGTTGCTCGAACGGCTTCAGGACCTGGAAGTAATTTCGGTTAAATTAAATTTGTGCTATGTTATAAATCGTGTAGATGAATAATTTATTTAAAACTATAGCTACTTTCCCATAACATGGTGGAGGACAGATTATCGTGTGGTATAAAGCGTCGTAGCTTGTATATTTATACGACCACAAATAATCGTAGCTTGCTGAATGTGTAACGCGATTATCTGTCGTGGTAAGAAACGCGGTCTAAGGTGTCATATATTATAGGAAACTTTAAAGGTAAGTCCGTCCATCTAATAATAACCAGACACGTAGTTCAAGAATAGCGACTATTACTAAAGCATTTCATTTCTCAAACTATACTTAAAAAAACATTTCACACTTTTCTGAAGAGCGTCTAGTTTTAAATAACTGGTAGGGAGAAAATCCTAAAGACAAAGAAATAAATCATACAGACTAAGGGGAATATTTACATCTTCAGCGACATATATTATATATCTAAATTAATTTATAGAACTAAAATGGCATGAAGTAATCAGTAAATACCTCTTTGCTTATATCCGAATATAAGATCAATCCATTGGTGAAGCTGGCAGGAGACGAATTCTGACTCCAGCGCCATTCGGTTGATTCTTATGAACTCCTCGGCTGAAGAAGCCCATGGGGGGAGGATGACATCACCGGATGGCGATTCCGGAATCCCGAGCCTATAGCCAGAGTTGTTCACAAGCATCTCCGGCAAAAAGAACAGCTCGGGTATTAGTTCCTGTTGAGTTAAAGAACGAAATTAGAAAGTAAGAGTATAATGGAATTTATATTTATATAAATTTTAATTGCGTCGTGTAGACCAAGACCAAGACCGACTATTCTGATGCAAGACCAAGACCGACTATTCTGATGCAAGATCAAGACCAAGACTAGCTAAATCTTGGTCTTGGTCTTGCTTTGGGCAACACTAGCTCTTAGTATTGCTTTAGGCAACACTAATTACAATTACAATTACATGTAGATGTAAACATATTCAACACAACCTCTAGAACACAGAGTCCTAGACCTCCACTGTTGGAGATGGACCTTCCAGAACATATACCTGGACATATAGCGCAGGCCAGACGTTGGCAAGGGTATAAACATATTTATTTATTTTAAAACTTTATTGCACTATGTACAAAGGCGGACTTAATGCTAGGCATTCTCTGACAGCCAAACCTTTAGGAAATTCAGACAGGATAGGTGGTAGGTGCAATTAAAAATTAGGTGAAATTTAAATAAAACAGAAATATAATATAAATATATACATACTAATATCTACATACAATTTACATACTAATACATAAATAAGTCATACTATAGATATACTAATATAACATAAATAAAACTACTTACATGATGAAGAGAGTGTGATAAAATTAACAATGTGATGATGCTGCTGCTATTATGCTGATATTAAGGAAATTAATATAAGAGAAACATAGTACAAAATATAATAGTAAATATTTCACGATAGGCAGTTCCTATAGTACGATACAATCAGGCGAAAACACGGTTTCGTCACAATATTGTCACGCCATAAAACTGGAGGCAACCGTGGACCGTGTCGACCCAGATTGCAATTGCAAAATTTACGTTGCAAAAAATCTTACTATAGTGTAATATTTTTTAGAATTGATATTTTCTTCTATTTAGAAGACGTAGACGTTATTATGGACATAATTGTTCCGACATGATATATATAGGTAAGAATGAAATAAAATCGTTTAATACTATAGAATTTCGATTTATTAACGCGAGTGTCACTGAAATAATTTATAAAGGCGCTATTTATTTATTTAAAACTTTATTGCACGAAATACAAAGGCGGACTTAATGCCCGTAGACATTTTCTGACAGCCAAACCTTGGGGACAAATTTGAACTATTATAGGTGCAATGAAAGAAATATTAAAAAAATAGGAAGAAAAATTAACAGCTTAATTATACACTTACATATTATATTGTTATATATACTATAATATCAATATACTAAATACTAATACATACATAATACTATACATCAACATACATATATGCACTTACTAATATTGTAAGGTGCTTTTCAGGTAGTGTAGGTATACGAGTTTTTTAAACGAAGATCTGGTATATGTAATAAAATATATAAAATTATTCTAATAGTGTAGTTAAGCGGTTATCAAACTTTGTGGCAATGGAACCCTCGAGCTTGTTTTTGTCATTTTATTTGTCATTGCTACACAGTCAGGTTTTATTTATTTATAAATAAAATTTCTTTTATTACAGTTCTAAATAAAAATAATACAATAACAATACTAAATACAGAGACCTTGCAATAGAGCTTAAATCCCAACTTAAATTAGAAAAAGTAACATGTACCCATATTAGTATCTACGACCGGAGTAATACTCAAAACATTACATAACAGCCTCAAAACTATTAACGTAGACTCAAACAATCAGACAATTGCAAAAAGCTATACAATCCATAATACATGCCGTATAGTCAGAAAGTTTGGAGTTAAAAAAGCATGATGCACACTTGGTCGAGGGCCGTTAACATCATTAGGTTATCCGGCTAAATACCGAGATTCTATAAGAATTCACATTACATAATAATATATACTTGTCAAATGTAATTTTGTATGTAAACACTTGTCATTCTAAGGTGTTAACATATACAGATTGTTAAAAATAGATGACTTAAAAATGAATAAATCTTAAGGTCAGAGCCATAATAAAATTTTCCAGAACACATCCAGGTTGTTACGTCCGCGAACGAGTCATCAGGCGTCAATGTAGCGGCATTTTATTTAAAAAAAACAATCCAAACCAAAATAAAATCCTAATTAAAGTATTTTTCAAATAGCACTCTCAATTAGCTGTGTTTTATTTATAGTTTGCTTCAAGTACAGTCATCACCATTTTTTTTAGGTGAAAGGCTAATAATAGAGCATCTTCTTGTTGGTAAAATAATATTAATAAAAAAAATTGTTATTTTTTTTGCTAAATCGTTTTATTGTCGTGGTGAGAGACGGTCAACTTCTTTAAAATATGTTCTGGAAGGCCAAATGTTAGCAGTGGAGGAGATGGAAGACTGATCACAGTCATTGTATATAGGATTGTGTTTCTTTGTTAAATTAAATAAATGAATAACTATCAATTTAATTTAACAAAAAATCACAATTCTATATACAATTTGTTTATTGGTTCTCACACTAGCCTACACAATCATGAATGTATGTATGTCTTTCCTACAAAAAAAAAATTAATAGTATTAACTACTTATTATGTAAAAATATATATTATGCATGATTATTGGTAAAAATAATCATCACGACAAACTGTTGGTTAGAAACCTTGCATTTTGTATGGAGCGAGTTCATATTTAGCCAACTTTACTATAAACCTATAGTGACAAGTGGCAAGCTCGTCGATGTCTCTAGCGTTATACCAAACTCGAGAATTTTTTTTTTTGGGTTCACTGCCTGGAATAGAAACCGCATTTAAACCTCCGGCAGTCTATTTTTATTTGGTTCAATAAAAAAATATAAATTAAAACTTTAATAATAAATCATTGTAAACTGAATAAATAATTTAATTACATTCTTTTATTTTGCAAGTAGACATAGGGCAAAAAGAAATTCTTCGTTTTACACGTCAAATTTGTATAATATTGATATTTATTTATTCATTTTAGAAAACCAACAGCTGAGGTAAGAAACATTAAACATTCTAAGAACTATTAAAGGTTTTCACATATTGTACATATTGGTGTATCTATAATAACCATTTGAAAAGAGAAACAATTAAATAACATATTTTTTTTAAATTACAAAATAACACTTAAAATCATAGCTACAAATAAATAGGATTAAATAGATAAATGACGACGAGTGTACCAAAAAAGTCGGCACAATTTCAAAACATCAAATTAAAGATCACGCTTTGCTGGCGGAAATCATAATTCACTAAATAGATTTTAATCAGCAAAATATAGTAATTTTTTAGTACACATCAATTAAGAACAAAATACTACATACAACTTAACAAGTTAATTATAATATAGATAGGTATATTGGTATGACTGCTCCTCTAGACACAAAAGTGACAAAAACAAAGGCCGCGTTCGTTTTAAGAAATGTTAGCATGAAATACCACTTTTTTAGCACAAGTCGTTCGTTTAATGAAAATTCTAACATTACCGTTGGAGTAGGAGGGTTATTGATGTTACTTTTTGACAGATGTCATTATCATATATAATGGTTTGTTAACCATTTTTATAGTTTTCTATTATATTTGTTAAAAAGGAATTTTAAATATTTTATGTAATAAATTCAAAGACCATAATAATATCATCTGTGTTGGATGCCATGGTACGATAAAACATGAACGAAAATACTTGTCAAAATAGTAGCCTCACCGCTCGTTTTATTTAAGAAATGTTAGCATTGTTAAAAAAGTGGTATTTCTTAACAAAAACGACATTTCGCGCTGGTTTATGAAGTTGCTACGAGATGTTGGAAACTATAAAACGAACGCGGGGAAAATAACCCGATTGGTACAAAACTTCATAGGATCACCCGCTAAGCTAATCTTTATGTTGCCTGTTATTTATTTTATTGAAATCTGTTTTAAAGTCCACAGGGAACATACTAAACGTTATACCATTTATTTAAAATATTTTATTGAACTAAAATGTACATATGCGGGATTAATAACTAAGCATTTTCTGACAACCAACCTTTGGGAGTGTGGAAAGTTATTTATGGGTGCAATTTTATTTTATATTATACTCTTACATACTATAACACATACTATATAATATATTGTAGGTAAGTTATTATTAATATTGTGTATATCTCTGACTAAACTATCTCCGTGGTCTAGCGGTTAAGTCCGTGGATTTAGACTCGGAGGTACCGGGTTCGATTCCTGGTCGGGACACAAAAATATTTATTAATATAAATGAATACATTTAATTTATATTTAATTTATTTGTGATATTTCTCGAGTTTGGTACCCTGATGACATCGACGAGCTTGCCACTTGTCATGATTGGGCTATAGTAAAGTTGGCTAAATGTGAATCCGCTTATTTATAAGCGTGGTTTCTGACCACCCCGAAACGGTCGTGATGATACTTTTTATCTCTGATAGGACGTTTCTCGCAGACATTTTTTATTTAAAGATAGTTTAAATTTTTAAATCATTGTACCTTATTTTCTTCAAAGATAGTTAATTTTTTTATTAGTTTTATTTAAGTATTTACATTATGTGTTATATAATTTATTGTATTATATTTATATATATGCATATATTGTATGTGGGTTTATTTTTTTTTATTTTTTTTTTTATCTCCATTTTTTGCAACGTACTCAATTTGAACTGTCCCAAAGGTTAACGGGAAGAGAATGTCTTGCCGCATTACGTTCACCATTTGTATAGATATGTACCTAATAAAGTTTAAAAATAAATGAAATAGAGGTATCAAAGCCGGTAGCATATAGTGCTTACAATATATCCATATAAAATTTGCAATTTGAAGTGTTTCTTATATGTTTTTGTGATAAATAAATAATCCCAGAGCGGTGACCAAATCAAAATATATAGTAGTTCCGCAAAAACCCAAAATAGAACCAAAAATATAAGAAATTGTTTAAAAATTCAGGGTCAAAATGGAATTGAACATACCGGATATAATTATATATGCACGTTTAAGACGCCAATATGAGAACTAATTAGAGTTTTGGGATTCCCAATATTACTCATCTGTTCCATAACTGCAGTTATACATTTGTCCCGCATTCACGCCTATATATTTATATTTTAATGAAATTTGTCAGAATTGTTTCTTAGAAACGTGAGACGGATATAGGCTATATGACTTTATCATATAATCACATGTGACCCCACAGGATAGAGCGAGAATTGATGTGTTTGAAATGTGGTGCTGTCGTTTGCTCGATGTAGGTACTAAGATTTCTGTGGTCGTCTTTTGCTCGATAATCTCGAAAAAAACTAATTACGGGCGAGGTAGACGGTAAAAGAACAAGCCCCAAGTGATGGTCCAGTGACTGACCACCTGAACATCCCTGTGCACCTGGCCATCCACTGCGCCGAGGACCGAAACCATTGGAGACAGCTGGTGGATGAGCTGCATCTGCGACGGAGTCACGATCCCCATCAGTGGGGTACTGACTAAGGATGAGGATGTGACCTAGTGGCCACGGCCTCTTTAAGCGTGTTTTTTGACGACTGCTATTATACTCGATATCTGCGGTCGCATTTAATGTCTACATGGGTCTCCAAGATCATAAGTTACAAAACCAAAAAACTAAAATTTACCTTAACATCGGAAGTGTCTCGCTGGCTGTTCTTCCACGACATGGCTATAGAAGAAAACAGTCTGTTCGGATGGTCAAACTTGCCGCCCTGAAGCGCCAGGAACATTGTTGTCATCGGTTCCTGGAATAGATTATATTATAAGAATTGATTCATTGTTTTTAATTGATACTAATATCACTACTCGTACTTAAATCTCTTCCCGTAAATGTACTTTATTAACCTAAGTTTTCATCAGATAAAAAACAAATGCGCATTAAGAGTTTCAACGACAAAAGTTATTCCATTAACATACACATTTTTACCATATATTTTTTAAAATACATTTACAAAATAAGCTAAAGAGGCATTTTGAACAGCTGTTGGTGCTCATTTCTGTGCCCCGAGCCAAATTGTTTTGACGTTTCTCTTTTAGTAGTCTGTCTTGGAATTGCGTATAGTCAGGGAGGCATGATGCTAAATATATTGTCGCATTAACGAGTATGTATATTTTTTTTGTAGAAAATAATAAGGTAGTGACAAATATGTTTTAATTAGGGTGGAAAGAGCCCAAAGGTCTATTCTTAAGGTTTAGACATCCCACAACATCGCTATATGAGGAGGCTGAGGTGCTTAGCGTTCGAAGAAAGATTCTTTATCCTTGCGTCAACTGTACATTGTCATCGTACTGCCAAAAGGACTCTTTTATAAAGAGGCTCGCAAAGCGTGTTTCTGCAGTGGACAATATTTCTTTCTTAACTCGTTTTTTTAAATAACAGAATTATAAAGAAATGTGATATTCTACACTAAACTAGAACTACTACGACAACATACAATTTATGAGACCTATCGCTTAGTATGCTCAGAGAATCTATTCTTTCTTTTACACATAATCTATTTCTTTATGCACATCCCGTTTTTAAAATTATTGTATACTCCAATATATGCCACTTGTCATGATAAGCGTGGTTTCTGACCACCCCGAAAGGGAAACGGAAATGAATGCCTGTGTGTATGTATGTTCCCCATGCATTTCAAAACTACTTGACCGATCGGGATTAAACTTTGGGAATATGTTGTGTGAACATCGGCGAAGGTTTCTAATATAGTACTACTGTTGTCCGATAGGTGGAGCGCATCAGCGCTGATTTGTGGGGCATACTGACCGAGGGTACATTCATTGACTGTCTGGCAATACGAAGTGTGTTATCTATGTATGGTATGTATTTATATTATAGATTTAATATCGTTTTTTTTTATTTATAAGTATTTTACTAAATAAATTTCATTATCTTAAATATTAGCGGTCATGCACCTTACAACATGCTAGCACATTAAGCTCGCCTATGTACTCTAAAATGTATTATTTCGTGTGCAAAGAGTTTATCTATCTATCTAATTTACCAGTAGTATGACATACACGTAAACTCTTACAGCTAATACAAAATAAATTTAAAGATATATTGAACAAAGTATCATCAGTATCATCATCACGACTGTTTGCCTTTCGAGGTGGTCAGAAATCACGCTTATACATAAGCGGATTCACATTTAGCCAACTTTACTATAGGCCAATCATGACAAGTGGCAAGCTCGTCGATGACTCCAGCGTACCAAACACGAGAAATATCACAAATAAATTAAGTATTATGTAAATAAATACATGTACATTAATAAATATTTTTTGTGTCCCGACCAGGAATCGAACCCGGTATCTCCGAGTCTAAATCCACGGTCTTAACCGCTAGACCACGGAGGCAGTCAAGGTGAACAAAGTAAGACTTCTTTTTATTTATTTATTTTATTTACATGTTTATTATTAAAGGTTAGCTGGTAGAGAATACCATACGGTATTATGCTCGCCTATGTACATTATTTTATATGTTATATTTTGTGTGCAATAAAGAATTATATTATTATTATTATTATTATTATTTTTATTTCATATTGATTTAATATTAATAGTTATCAAACCTATTAATATTAAATCAATATAAAATAAAAATGGCTGAAATAGCTGGCTGTTGTTAGCTAATTATATTTGGATTATAAATTAGTAATAATGACAATTAGTCACCGTCTCCCTGACTAGGATGTTGATTTAATTTATAATGATGGCGCAGCAACGATAATGACGATGCGCTTTGATGCGCAGGCGCACCCCAAGATAATAATAACCATTATAGGAAACTTGTTTTTTTTTTTTACAGAACAAGATGTTTGTTAAAATAAAAAAAGGTGTTGATTTTCTATTCATTGTCAACCTATAGTTTTTTTATTATATTTAGCATACAAAGCCCCAGCAATTTCACATCGATGTCCGTACCAACAACCAACGTTTAGATTTCTTCAAAATGACTGCTCTCAAATCACGTAGATCCAGACATGACCTTTTACTATTACATAAAATAGTCAATGGCCAGACTGGATGTACCGAACTCTTGCAACATATTTCCTTGACAGTACCCTATAATATTCCACGTCGTCCTATATCCCGAATGTGCAACACCTACAGTAGTCTCTGCAGTGCCAATAATGATATGGACATATTTCATGACCGTTACAATGCATTCAAAAAAAATGTTCTCGAACATTTCAAACCATCAATACGAGATATGAGTAACTAATAATTTATTTACCAAGTGTTTTGTTATCGTTTTTAATTTACCAAATTTATGTAATTATTATGTTTCCTTTATAGTTCTATTTAAAAAAAATATGTATAATTTTATTTTAGAAGTGCTATTTTTATGTTATATTTTGTAAATTTGTTAAATTGATTTTTTTGTTTTAACAGTAATAAGTTTCTCTTCTTCTTTTTATATTGGTGACTGCTGTGACACTTAATGGTACATATGTATATTAGATAAGTTATAATTATACTATGTTATGTGTGTGTCACACATGCCCCCGTTCCCCGTGCAATCGTTATACTTAACAAAATCGTGCACTGATATGAGAATTTTGATGTGTTCGCATCAACGGATGTGGAAAATAAAAAAAAAACATTTCCTAAAGTACTTGGAGCCATTTTAATTCGCACATCCTTTTCATGGAATGAAAATAAATAAATAATTAGTGTACTTAGAATAATAATAATAATAATAAAATTCTTTATAGCACAAAATATATGAGTGTGAAAATGGAAATAATATAGTAAAAATATGTAAATAAATACAATATATACATTTATTATACTATAATACCTAACAGAAAAATAATAATACATAATTAAGATAAATACATAAATAATTATATATACATATATAGTATATTGTAGTCTATCAACTTACAGACTAGGGAACAAAATTACAGACATTTTACAGGTAGATTAATCATAGATGTAGTGCATAATGGTTTTGTCGTATTTTATCGGCAAAGTTTGTATTTATCGTGCTCTCTCTTTCTTAGATTGGTTGAAACATCTATATAGTAGGTATACGTAGACAGGCGACTCATCACCAATCGTAAAGTGGCGTGCACTTTCCTGCCTCAATTTAGTCTGCCGTATATCATCTCGGCCGTCAGGAGTTCAGGACAGCTAATGTGTTTTATGGAGATTTAATTTAATGACGTCTTAACTCACGTTTTATACGGCTTTGTCACTTTGGGGAATTATTTTTAACATAACTATTTTAAGTACTGTAACTGGTACGTTTAGGATTGTCATGAAAATAACAATGACATAGTGGAGGATTTTTGTTTTGAAAATGAAAGGGATAATCTCGGTTCGAGCTCCCCAAAGGTCGACAGAGATACAAACATCATCGTCATCATTACAGCCCCTATAACACAGCGTCCTAGACCTTTACTGCTCGAGATGGGCCTACCAGAACATATATCTTCTATCTGTCCCGTCTCATCATTCTTCATTTGTGTCTAACTCTTTTGTAGTTATTGCTACTAATTTGTGGAATAATCTACGGCAAGCAACTACCAGAACATTATTAAAAAAACTGGTGTTTTCACACTTTCTAAATAGCTCCACACAGTGTTAGTAAGTAGTATATATGTATAATAATATGTATGTATTAGTATTTAGTGTATCGATATTATAATATTTATTCCATATATATTATAAGTAAGAATATATTAAATTGCTGTTAATTTAAATAGTTATTTATTTCTCTTATTATCTTTATGATTGCACCTACATTTGATCAAAGTCCCCAAGGTTTGGCTATCGGAGAATATCTTCGGGCATTAAGTCCGCCTTTGTTTTTTTTTTTTTTTTTTTTTTTTTTTTTTTTATACTAGCACGACATGTGACCCTGCGCCCACCTGATGGTAAGTGGCGCGCAGGGTCCATGAATGTTAGCAACTGGAATCAGACCCTTATATCCGACATCAGTCCCTAACACTATGCCGGCTTGACTAGATGCCTTTTCACACTTCGCTTGAAGGACTCCAGGTTATAGGAAAGTCGAAACACAGAGGCTGGAAGAGCATTCCACATCTTTATTGTGCGACAGATGTATGAGTCACCAAATTTATAGGTACGCGAAGGGATAGTGACTACGGTATGTGGGTGCATATTCTGACCTGTGCGTGTGGTTCGGTTGCGGAATGGGGAGGAAGGAATTAGGTTATAGAGCTCTTCAGAGCACTCACCATAGTATAGCCGGTAGAACACGCTCAGAGAAGCTACATCTCGGCGAAGCTGCAGGGATTCGAGAGTTCCAGATATAGTGGCATCGTCCACAATTCGAACAGCTCGCCTTTGTAGGACATTGAGAGCATCTGTGAGGTACTTGGCTGAACCATCCCAATACTTTGTGCAATAAAGTTTATAAATAAAAAATAAATAAAAATATCTGGAGAATTCGGCCTACACTCACCACGCTGGCAAGACGGCTTGGCGAGGGTATGATGTCAATTTTTATGACAATTTATTAACGATTCCAAAAGTTTGTATTAGTGGAACCGGGACCGACGGCATAACGTGCTCTCCGAGGCACGGGAACGGTGGTGTTATAAATCTATGACAAATGTACTTAAGAAAAGCGTATTTCTCATTGGTAGGTACATGCCGGGTGGGTTTGAACAGACCTTTGTAGGATTTAAGTAACGCGTTCTTACAAACGCCGCAAAGGCAGGTTACAGTACTCAGATTGACTAAGCAAGGATTCCTTTACCAAATTGACGTCCCCGTAGAATAAAATGATAACTTTTACTATACTATTCGGAAGGGAGACAAATATCCAACAAATCAAAAACCATGAAAATAGAAAACCCGACTTTGTTTTATACATTAATTTACATCGAATAATATGTTTGTCAATCTAAATGAATCATAATACGTATACCCACATGATATGTACCGTAGAAGAATGTACTAACAATATTTATTGTGGATACTTACAATTCGCACTAGCCAGTTGAGTACGAAGGCTGCAGTGGAGTAATGGGTCCCGTAGTGGAAAGGCGGAGTGGATTCGTGCTCCCAGCTGTTGTACCGCTCTTCGAAGTACGCTCGACGACTTGGGTTTAGTGCTCCGATAGGCTACAAAAAAAAAAACTTTAGAGTCGTTCCCGCCTTTTATTTTTATTTTATTATGGCACAAACAGTCATTACAAATGAAGTTATATAATTTAAAAAGAAAACATAAAAGAAGACCTTTAGGGCCAATAGTTAAACAAATTGTAAGCAGTTAATTATGAAGACATAATATTTAAAATTAAATAAAAAAAAAAAGATAAACAAGTTATTTATTTAGGAAATCTTACAGCTATTTATACATATATAGGAGAAAATAGTAATACTATAAAGCCAATAATAAGAGTTCGCTGACAGATACAATAAAAGTAAGCAAAGAAAACAATGATAATAAATTTAAAAATAAAAATGAATACAATAGTACAAGAATTACGAAGGAATAGGCATTACATCAATAACAGAATAACTACAACAGAAATAAACATACATATATACACACACACATACACATAGGCATACATAAACTTGAAAATATAAAACAAGGTATGATACAGTATGACCGCCTCCGTGGTCTAGTGGTAACAAACGTTGCCGTGAACTCGGGAGGTCGTGGGTTCGATTCCCACCGGGGGCAAGTTGTACATTGTATAATTTGTCTCGGTCTGGGTGTTTATATGTATAATATGTATATATTTAAAAAAAAACAAGTATAATATGTAGTTTATCAACCATCTAGTTTCCGTAACACAAGCCTCGTTGCTTACCACGGAAACTAGATGGCGCTGTGTGACCTGTCTGGAAATATTTATTTATTATTTATTTATTTAGTAATAACAATAGGTAGTAAGTTAAACAGTTACAGTTTTAATTTTATTTTGTATAAGTCTCTTAAAGGTGGCTGGTGAGGCATTAAATATATCTATTTCGGAAAAATGGTCATTATACAAACTATGTTGAAATTTCTTATTTCGTGGTTTTTTGTACAATTTCTTTTGCACTGACATTGCAAGTGTTTGTGTAAGATAGTTTACCTTGGAAAGGTCCCTGTAGTTGGAAGGTTGGCTGAGGTCCAACTCTTCGCTCTCGTAGTTGGTGAGCACCCACGGGAATACAGGATACTGGTTTAAGTCATTGTAGGTACGACCTGGGTACAAAAAAGAAATCTTTTCGTTATATATATATATTTTATACTAGCACAACATGTGACCTTGCGCCCACCTGATGGTAAGTGGGGAGCGAGATCCATGAATGTTAGCAACTGTAATCAGGCACTCATGACTGACATCAGTCCCTATGCCGGCTTGACTGGACATGACGGCAATTCGAGTCAGATCCCGAAATGTGTGGATACACTTTACTGGGTTTATCGGCACGAACGGTGGATACTTCCCCGCCTCGGCAGACTGGGGAAATTACCACTATCAGTCTGCCTACCACCTATTAGATATATATTTGTGAAATGAAATATTTATTATTATATGGGGTTTATTCGAAGGAAATAAGGTACAATGATTTTAAAAAAATAATAAAATATTAATTAAACTAAAAACTTACATTTTAAAACATAAATTACTATTAACAAAAATAAACCTAATTAATAAATAAAAATATAACTAAAAACTAAAATGAAGAAATAACAAAATAAAAATTTGCTCCAAATCGCTGCCAATGGGCAAAGTGCCAAGGATACTGGCAGCATTGCCACGTTGAATGGCAATACTGATCCTTTGGCCCAAATATTGCCCAGGCCTTTTGTCTCCCGAGGTGTTGACGAGCTGTTTTGTTAATACATTACATTAATATTTAATTTATTTGTGATATTTCTCGAGTTTGGTACGCTGGAGACATCGACGAGCTTGCCACTTGTCATGATTGGCTTATAATAAAGTTGGCTAAATGTGAATCCGCTTATTTATGAGCGTAGTTTCTGACCACCCCGAAAGGGAAACGGTCGTGATGATACTTTACTTCACTAAATATTTATTTAGTAGATAAAAACGCAATATACTCGTTGTGTAGTAGTATGTAAATTATTGTTATTTATTTATTTATTACAGGATAACTAACGACTAATAAACACATAAAGACAAAAAAAAAATGGAAACATAAAAGGTCAATTATAAGTTACCACAAATAGAATATGTATAATTATGTATATTTAAGTAATAGTTTTTACTTCTAATGCACTCTCAATCGTCTACCACACTCCCAAAGGTTACCTAGTACATAGTAAAAAAAAGTAAAGTATCATCACGACCGTTTCCCTTTCGGGGTGGTCAGAAACTACGCTCATAAATAAGCGGATTCACATTTAGCCAACTTTATTATAAGCCAATCATGACAAATAGCAAGCTCGTCGATGTCTCCAGCGCACCAAACTCGAGAAATATCACAAATAGTATCATCACGACCGTTTCCCCTTCGGGGTGGTCAGAAACCACGCTCATAAATAAGCGGATTCACATTTAGCCAACTTTATTATAAGCCAATCATGACAAATAGCAAGCTCGTCGATGTCTCCAGCGCACCAAACTCGAGAAATATCACAAATAGTATCATCACGACCGTTTCCCCTTCGGGGTGGTCAGAAACCACGCTCATAAATAAGCGGATTCACATTTAGCCAACTTTATTATAAGCCAATCATGACAAATAGCAAGCTCGTCGATGTCTCCAGCGCACCAAACTCGAGAAATATCACAAATAGTATCATCACGACCGTTTCCCCTTCGGGGTGGTCAGAAACCACGCTCATAAATAAGCGGATTCACATTTAGCCAACTTTATTATAAGCCAATCATGACAAATAGCAAGCTCGTCGATGTCTCCAGCGCACCAAACTCGAGAAATATCACAAATAGTATCATCACGACCGTTTCCCCTTCGGGGTGGTCAGAAACCACGCTCATAAATAAGCGGATTCACATTTAGCCAACTTTATTATAAGCCAATCATGACAAATAGCAAGCTCGTCGATGTCTCCAGCGCACCAAACTCGAGAAATATCACAAATAGTATCATCACGACCGTTTCCCCTTCGGGGTGGTCAGAAACCACGCTCATAAAGAAGCGGATTTATTTATTTGTTTTAAAACTTTATTGTAAAAACACAAATGCGAACGTAATGGATTCACATTTAGCCAACTTTACTATAGGCCAATCATGACAAGTGGCAAGCTCGTCGATGTCTCCAGCGTACCAAACTCGAGAAATATCACAAATAAATTAAATATTAATTAAATGTATCTATTTACATTAATAAATACTTTTGTGTCCCGACCAGGAATCGAACCCGGTACCTCCGAGTCTAAATCCACGGACTTAACCGCTAGACCACGGAGGCAGTTAAATGTATTAATGAATATTTCATTTCACAAATATATATCTAATAGGTGGTAGGCAGACTGATAGTGGTAATTTGTCCAGTCTGCCGAGGCGGGGAAGTATCCACCGTTCGTGCCGATAAACCCAGTAAAGTGTATCCACACATTTCGGGATCAGACTCGAATTGCCGTCATGTCCAGTCAAGCCGGCATAGTGTTAGGGACTGATGTCAGTCATGAGTGTCCGATTACAGTTGCTAACATTCATGGATCTCGCTCCCCACTTACCATCTCTCGAAAAATCGAAAACTCGAAAAATATCACAAATAAATTAAATATTAATTAAATGTATTTATTTATATTAATAAATATTTTTGTGTCCCGACCAGGAATTCGATCCGGTACCTCCGAGTCTAAATCCACGGACTTAACCGCTAGACCACGGAGACAGTTAGTTTAGTATAGTTTATAAAATGCTGAGAGGCATTAAGTTCTCCCTTGTACTCAACTGTTAAGTTTTTAAGTGCAATAACGGATTTAAAATAAATTTAGAAAATAAAAAAGGAAAACAGAAGAAGAGTTTATGTCTAAGAACGAGAAAAAGGAGCAGGATTTGAAACACAAATATAGATTACTTGGAGATCGTCCGATTGAATTAACTCCGGCATCCTTAACTGACAACACTAATTACCGGCACGCTTATTCCACTTACATTTAATTTAACACGGGACAATGGAAACAAAAAGACGATCAAAAGTTTTGTCGCTGTTAAGAGACGGTACAGATGAAACAGCTTGGAGACGTTTTTGCGTTTGTAGTAATGTAATAAAATAAAAATAAAATAAAATAAAATAAAAAATCATTTATTGTCACATAAAAACATTACACAGTCTATTATAAACAAATGTGACAAAAGGAATCAGGTGTCAGCTGTTGTCGTGCATTTGTACAAGTACACATGCACGACGCTGTTTTTCAACCTGTTCCCGTACTCACGTACAGTATTCCCAAATTAATAATGCACATACAGATCTTCGCTAATTGTCGTATTCCCGGAAACACCCGAATCATTGAATCGTAAGAGCCTAAACATTGCACTTGCATTTTGCACCTTGTTCGAAAGAAATAGAAGTCAATATCATGTGTACACATTCGAAAACAATTCGGGCAGTGTTTTTTTGTTTTTGTTTTTTGGCGGTGACTGCACGTGTTCTCTCTGTGTGAAATTATATAGAGCTGCTATTACACACACACCCTTCTTGGTTTTGTTTTCAAAGGTGAATTTAATTTCAACTTTAATTATCTTATTTAAATAGTTTATTTGACAATTGCTTGTCTGTCTGACACAGGCAGAGATTTTATATTTAAAGGTCACTACAGTACTATAAAATTTTCGAAGTAAATCAATCCAACAAAGATTGTAGCATATTCTCAATCGTGTGGTTTTCCTCGCTATTTACTTACATGGAATTATCGAATCAAATTTTGTTACTGATAAATCAATATTTATCTCTTTTAGCACAAAACACATAATTCTACTAAATTATGCATAAAGAAAATGCACTTAACCACTCTATATACATATCGTCTTCCGACGCTCGGGGAATACGACCGTTGCCGAACAGTGACGAAGATTTCTATGCGCATTATCACTTTGGGAGAACTGTAGTGATTATAATTATATACCCTGTGTTTGACTTGTCGCTTTCAGCGCTTTGGGATTCGTTCGACTTGGCGTTGCTCTATGGTTTTCATACAATTTACGCAAAATTCGTTAAAAAAAGAAAAATTTGCTTTGCTATACAAATACAAAATAATTTATTTTTGATAAAAGTACAATTAACAAATTGATTTACACACTG
This sequence comes from Tinea semifulvella, assembly GCA_910589645.1. NCBI lineage: Eukaryota > Metazoa > Arthropoda > Insecta > Lepidoptera > Tineidae > Tinea > Tinea semifulvella. The sequence continues at coordinate 9,297,783 of OU342592.1, read as the reverse complement.
ACTCCTAAACTAAGTCCAACTAAGTTAGACCTGTCATTTAGGATATAATAATAACAATAAAAATATTGACAATAAATAAAGGTATTTTATTCAAAACAACAGGTGGGTAGTATAATAAATAAATAATATTAATTATTTAATAAATTAATATAAATACTATAAGTGCTTAAAAAAAAAATAATAATAATATATACATATTGTATTTGTACAATATATAATGTTAGGGAAAATGCAGTTAGTTGTATATTGAATTTACCAATTAGTATTTAAGTTTACATATTTTATTTTTAGATACCTACATAAGTATTTATATTTATATATATATTATATTATTATTACATACATTATGCTTTGCTTTTAAGTCGAACATAGCAATAGACTGTCACTTAAACCAGATTAAACCAGCAGCCGTGTTCCATTACTTAAACGCAAATGTTAGATTGTCAAAATAGTGAAATCGGTTATTTACTGTCACCTTTAAAAAACATTTATATTCACTAATATTAAACAATAAAATCCCATATTGATCCCGAGCGCAGGCTAACTCCTCCTCCTTGCGTCGTGTTTCCTCATTGATAAGGGTCGTGACCTCCCGATGAATTGGTGTGCGTCTTGATGATATGTCATGGACGCTAGTGTTGGTGGTGAAGCGGATTTGGTCGGACCAGCGTACCGGACTTCGGCCTCTCGGTCTTTTTCCTTCCACCTTGCCAGTAACAAAAAGTTTCTCCAGGTTATCCCCTCCTTTTCTGGCAATGTGTCCGAAGTGCTTATTGATGATCAGCAACATTGTTGATTGAATGGTTTATTAGTGCAACTGGTAATAAAAAAAATATATATAACGATAATAATAATAATAATAACGTTTATTGAGCTTTCTTATTGGTACCTATATACAAAGTTGAGTAAACAATATATAAAATATTCCCTGAATTTAATTATATAAGTATTAAATATAAAATAAGTAAATATGAAGATAATTAGGTCCGTGTTGTACTCAAACCATCAAACTATCTTCCTATATGTTCTTAGTGAGAAATATCAAAGGAAGTGATTCATACATACATACATACATATCTTCACGCCAGGTCCCTTGCGGGGTAGGCAGAGACAATTGAGCGCCATTTGTCACGATCTCGACATACCTCTTTCGCTTCATCGACATTCATCAACCTCTTCATACATGCCCTTTTGTTTCGATGGCTTTTTATTCGGTTTTTTATTAGTGATTCGAATGTAACTTATGGTTTTTGTATCCTTTGCCTATTTGTATGTATCATTTGTGTTTTTTTTCTCCGAATAAATAAATAAATAAGTTACGGCAAAGTTGGAACTAGTTCCGGTAGTTCTTATGTAGGAGCGCTCTATGGAACTAGTTCGCGAACTAAACAAGCCTAGGTGCTAAGGATTATAAATTTGTAGTATTATTGCCCTTTCAAGTTCTATGGCTAATTGTTCAGCGTCAATGTGATACGCAATAGTCTTACTGTACTCGCTCTAGTCATATTGAAAGCGTTTGTACTTGGCAGTGGAGAGATATAGAAATAGCAATGACCCGAATCGAACCGCGATCCGTGTCAATGTCGCGTTGCAGAATCAATACGCGTCCTTCGATTATCACTTTTGTTTTAGCTTCAATCAAATCAAACAATCAAACAAAATGATCAATCATCAAGCAATCTGCCCATATTATGGGCATACAATATGCTTATGTCAATAGATATTTATTTGTATATAGTTTATATTTAATATTGTTCTTAATTGTTAATGCCAATTTACAGCTGCCTTCGTGGTCTAGCGGTTAAGTCCGTGGATTTAGACTCGAAGGTACCGGGTTCGATTCCTGGTCGGGACACAATAATATTTATTAATGCATGTAAATACATTTAATTAATATTTAATTTATTTGTGACATTTCTCGAGTTTGGTACGCTGGAGACATCGACGAGCTTGCCACTTGTCATGATTGGCCTATAGTAAAGTTGGCTAAATGTGAATCCGCTTATTTATAAGCGTGGTTTCTGACCACCCCGAAAGGGAAACGGTCGTGATGATACTTTACTTTTTTTTTACAGCTGCTATTTATTATTATTTCAATAAATAGAAAACTTATAATTTGACGAGGCGGTATCTTCTGTTCCTGACCAGTAATTTATAAATCCATTACCTATTATTGAGTTGTTCAGCTGATGTTATGTTTCTGTTTTGATCACTAGTAAATATTATCATGTATACATTATGTAAATTTAATTTCTGTCTATTCCATCGCACCACTCTGGGTTCATGAACGATTCTTTTTCTGTTGTTGCCGCTAACCTGTGGAACAAGCTGCCGGTAAATATACAAGCATCCAACCGAAGCATTTTCAAAAAAAATGGTATATTCATATTATTTAAATAGCTCATAACAACTCATTTAGTTTATTTATTATATTATTATATGTAGTGTATGTATTAATGTTATGTAATGTATGTACCTAATGTATTAATAAAACGTTATGTGTATGTATTATTAGTATTTAGTTTATTATAGTATTTATTATTGTAGTTTAGATAACATTGCATATTTATTACGTAATCATATTAATAAAAATATTACATATAAAAAAAAAATTGCACCTACCTTACGTCTTTAATGTTCTACAGTGTCCCTAAGGTTGATTGTCAGAGAATGTCTAGCGACATTAAGTCCGCCTCTTGTATATATTGTGCAATAAAGTTTTTTTTTTTTTTTTTTTCAGAATTAATTCCATAATTGCTAGTAACATTTTAACTTAGAACTATGTTAGTAGGTACACACATATAGTTTAGGTATATACATATAGCAGCAGCGACAGTCCGGTATTTTTGATCAATTAAATGTTTAAAATAGGTGTTTTTAAAACAGAACAATAACTTCATTATAGGAAATTGTCTTCGATTGTTTTATGAATAACTCAAAAACACGTGTTTGTAAACACATACTTTGCTATACACATACTTTGCTATACACATGCGTACTGAAATCTTTAAGCGATTTTAGTCTTTAATAACTACGTTCATAAAAGTGATAATTCTATATCGAATTTAACGTGTATATTAAATAATTAACGTTTAAATTGAACCTTATGTTAACATCACTAGTGGTAACCTGTAAACCGACTACAATAAATTGTAGAGCACTAGGCATACCGCATACGAGAACCAACATGTCGCTGAAATTTCAGTAATTCATATGCAGTCTTTAAGAAACGACTTCTGATACATTTATTGTAACTGTATATTATTACTTGATATTTTAGTTGTGATAATTTTACTTATTTACCTATTAAAACTGTTTTTCTTTTAAATCTGTCATTATTATTTATAATATCGCTTTCGTATCTTCTCCATCCTTACTATCAATATATTTCTTGATATATTTCTAATGATTTGGTGGAGTTAGTAAAATTGTTAATTATTGGAACTCTAGGTCTAATTTTGGTTTAATCTGTTTCATGTATTTTTACTTTATGTGACTGTATGTTTCTAAAATAAAAATAAAAAAATGAATCCACATATACACCTAAAATACAATTTAGAACACTAAGCATACCGCATACGAGGAAATAGAATAAAATTTTGAGCACTACGAATACCGCATACGAGGCCAAATATGTCGCTGAGTTCAAGTAGAAAAAAATGTAGAGCACTAAGAATACCGCATCAGGTCGCTGAATCCACATATAATAAAATGTAGAGCACTAGGTATACCGCATACGAGGCCGAACATTTCGTTGTAGCCACGTAGAGCATTAGGAACACCTAATACGAGGACAACCATGTCGCTGAATCCACATATAATAATATGTACAGCAGCACTAGGTATACTGCATACGAGGTCAAACATGTTACTAAAGCCACATAGAAGACGCCGACTTGTCCTATCCTACATACTTTCATTCTTCTGTCAAAGTCAAAGAAGCTTTTGAAATGTGATATATACAGAAAATAAAAATATACCATGAAAGAAATGAGTTCATCTTGCTGAGGTTGAACAAGACGTAAAAATCATATAACTTCTAGCTTCTGGGACATATCATGCGCGATGAAAGTATTACTTGCTGCAGATGGTCATGTAAGAAAATGGCGTAATGACCTCAGGAGTAGTTCGGGATGATAACTTGATCCTTTCTGCGGACTGTGGCCCACAAGATCAAAATCGCTGACAATAGGAGAGCACTTAAACAAGAAGCTAATTTATGCATTTTTTAAATATTTTGAATAATGGAACGTAATTTTATATGTATCTGTAGTGTGCGACCAGCCTTATCAATATGTTTTTTCATACAAAGACATGTCTTATTTATAATAAAATTATCACTTTGAAAATATGTTAGTGTTCTATAATACTGCCAAATAAAAGAGGTTCGGATTTATATTGAATTAGAAGTCCTTTGTTAGTATTATTATTAGCTGGTTAGTTCTGTGTTTAAAGTTGACCAATCATGTCTCGTGTTTTCTGCTCAAGGATTTTACATAAGTAAGTTATTTTAACAAAATATACATAATATTTGTAACAATATATTAAAAAATAGGCTAAAATAAAAAACGCGTTTTTGTTATGCTTTACTAGAAGCGTACATATCTTCACGTCAGTTCCCTTAAAGGGTAGGCTAAGATAATTGAGTGCCATTTGTCATGATCTCCCATTTGACATTCGTCAATCTATTCATACATTTTTGTTTCGAAGGCTATTTATTTATTTATTATTATTAGGTACACACAACAGAAATGAGTACAAAACATTTTTTTAATTTCAAATCTTTACAATACAGTTCCAGTACCAACTCCAAAATCATGTGCACACAGCATGCAATTATGAAGAATTTACATATATTTAAAAATAAAAAAAACAATACACTACCCACAATGAGTAGTTCAGAAATATTAATTTAGTTTGCTCTTTATTTTGCTGTTTAGTTATTATTCGGTGGAATAAAACAGCGGAAAATTTGGTACACTTTATATTTAATAGTTTTAAGTTATGAAACAGACTTTAAATGATAATTTTATAGCGAGCCCGAACTCTCGGCACGGCGACTCGACGACGACAATCTTTGACAGTTTACTTTTTTAATTGTTTAGGCATAGGATACAACAGTTATTACGAAAATGTGTAACTAACAAATTTATGATCTCACAGAAGAAATAATTAGAAAAAAATCAAGAAAGAGTAATTCCAGAAAAATCTTTGCACCACTTACTGCAATTCTTGGGCCTGCCGTAAATACATTTATGAAAAGGGACGGATTAATTTATTAACAGAATCATACAGTATTTGGTTGGATAGGGAGAGGAGTAGAATGGTGGATGGTGAGCGTCTTATTGCGCAATAAAAAGAGCCCTCGTTTATAAACCAGCCTATAGTCAGTCGCAAGTCCCAGACACCATTCTTCTTATCCCTCTTTCCCAAACACAATAGACCCGGCAACCGCACGGTTAATCCGTGGAATTCTTGGAAAATTGACCTTTATTTTCCGCCTTCAATTAGACTGTTGCTGTACAAAGCACATCAGCAGATCAGATCATGTATAGAATACTGTTCTCACCTTTGGGATGGTTCCGCCAAGTACCTCACAGATGCTCTCAATATCCTACAGAGGCGAGCTGTTCGAATTGTGGACGATGCCACTATATCTGGAACTCTCGAATCCCTGCAGCTTCGCCGAGATGTAGAGTGCTCCGAAGAACTCTATAACCTAATCCCTCCCACTCTATTCCGCAACTGAACCACACGCACAGGTCAGAATATGCACCCACATACCGAGTCACCATCACTTCGCGTACCTATAAATTTGGGGACTCATACATCTGTCGTACGATAAAGATGTGGAATGCTCTTTCAGCCTCTGTGTTTCCACTTTCCTATAACTTGGAGTCCTTCAAGCGAAGTGCGAAAAAGCATCTAGTCAAGCCGGCATAGTGTTGGGGACTGATGGCAGTTATGAGTGTCTGACTTCAGTTGCTAACATTCATGGACCTTGCGCGCCACTTACCATCAGGTGGGCCCAAGGTCACATGTCGTGCTAGTATAAAAATAAAATAAAAAGATCCTCTCTTCTATAGAATATAATATTACATTTGGTAAAGGAAAATGTTAAAATACACTGGAAATACTTATATTGCAAGGAAACCATTCGTGTTGTATTGTTGACTTTTTATTTGTTGATAAAGTGACAAGTGTATAAAAGACAGATGACATATATAAAATATTCTAACATCCTCCCGTTTTGTGATGTCATCTTTAGTCTTCTTAAACTTGCAGACCTATATGACTTATTATTGAAACCATCCTTGGTTTATGAAGAGGTTTCGTCAACAGGTCAGCATACTGATGTTCACTTGGCACATGACTGACATGAATAACATTGTCAGTAACAAGCTCTCTTACATAAAAATGTCTCAGAGCTATATGCTTTGTCCTTCTGTGCATTTCAGGATTCTGTGAAAGTTTTATGGCAGCATCATTATCAATCTTTAAATTAGGTATCTCCTTCAACATAGAGATATCATTGAATAATGTATTCAGCCATACAATTTCTCTTGATGTCTCACTAGCTGCTACAATTTCAGCTTCAGTAGTTGAAATGGCGACAGATGACTGTCTTCTACTAGCCCAAGAAATTGCACCCCCAGAATATAAACACAAGATGCCACTTGTAGATCGCCCTGTTGTGGTACATCCACCATGATCAGCATCACTGTAGCTTTCCAAAACTCCTGTTTTAAAATCCTTTTTATAAATTATTCCAAGATCTAATGTTCCTTTAATATAGCGCAGTATTCGCTTTATTTAACAATATCTTGTTTAGATGGATTTTCTAACGTTCTGGATACAACACTTATGGCGTACGACAAATCAGGCCTTGTACCAACCATAAGGTAAGCTAATGCACCAACGGCAGATCTATAAGGAAATGAACTTTCATCATCATTTGTATTTGCTGTTTCAGTTTGTTGACCATCCTTAATGATAGGCGTACTTACAGCTTTACAATCACTCATTCCATATCGTGATAATACTTTTTCAGCATAACATTTTTGTGAAATTTTAATAGAGCCATCTTCATATTTATGTATTTGTAATCCTAAAAAATAGTCCGCATTTTTCGTAGTGATTTTAAATCTCTTTTTCAGGTCTTCAAGAAACTTATCTCCTTCTGTCTTGTTTGTAGTTGCAATTAAACCATCATCAACATAAAGCGCCATAATCGTCTTATTAGTTGACGTTTTTCTAATAAATAAACAAGGATCAGTAGCGCATTGTATAAAGTGTATGGATTTTAAATAATCTACAATACATTTGTTCCAACACCTTGGAGCTTGTTTCAAACCATACAGACTTCTATTTAATTTACAAACTCTATTAGTTCCATCATTATAACCTTCGGGTTGATTCATATAAATTTCTTCCTCTAACTGTCCATTTAAAAATGCAGCCGTAACGTCGAATTGCATCAACGACATACCTTCATTCGCTGCAATGCTTATGACGGTTCTGATAGTAGTCATTTTTGCTACAGGACTAAAGGTGTCATAATAGTCTATTCCCTTTTTCTGAGATAAACCCCTAACAACCAATCTTGCCTTATATTTATCAATGGTACCGTCAGCATTGGTCTTTATTTTATAGATCCATTTGCACGAAATTGGTTTTCTTTTACTAGGAAGATTTACTAGATCCCATGTCATATTATCGTTTAAGGAATTTATCTCATTATTCATAGCTTTAACCCAATTATGTTTATCATGACTCTTCATCGCATCTTTATAACATGCAGGCTCAGGTAGTCCACACACATCATCTATAGACATCATAATGTAGTCGTTAAACCTTTCAGGTTTTCTAAGCAGTGATCTATCCCTTAACGTCATTCTTGAAACATTTTCTATTTCATCATCAGATAGAACTTCATTATTATCATTTAATCCTTCTATACAATTTTCTTTCATAACCTCTTCACTAATCTCAAATTCATTACTAATCCTTTGTACAATATCATGATAATCATTTACATCATCTGGTAATTCAGGAGGTATACCTATATTATTATTATGTTCTATATTTACATCATTATTTACATTTATTTCATTTCGTAATTGTGTAGATATATTAATATCATAATTATTCCTGCATTCCTCCCTTACATCATGAATTGGTAGATTTTGGAATTGATTGCTTGAAGTCTGACTCGATTGTAAAATAGATTCATTAAATGTTACATCCCTTGATCTTATTAAAGTAGGTTTACCAGTCTTATCCATATGTAATAAACGGTAACCATCATCTCCATCATAACCTATCAATATACATTTTTGAGCCTTTTTCTCTAATTTTGTTCGTCGCTGTTTGGGTACATGCGCGAAGCAAGTAGAGCCAATAATCCTCAAATGTTTAATCGCAGGTGACTTCCTAAACCAGAGTTCATATGGAGATTTACCTTCAATAGATGTCGGACCTGTTCTATTCAGTATATAAGCAGCCGTATTTATAAGCTCTGCCCAGACAGCAATAGGTAGCTCTTCATGAGCATACATCATTGATCTAGCGGCTTCGACTAATGTTCTGTTTTCACGTTCAGAACAACCGTTTTGCTCTGGAGTACGAGTATATGGCATTACCAGTCTTTGTTTAATGCCAGCTCTCTGCAAAATACTTCTTACCTTATTATTATCGAATTCTCCACCATTATCACTTAATAATTCTTTAATATTTATACCATTGTTTTTACATTCATTTAACATATCTTGTAGCTTTAGTGCTACTTCAGATTTATGTTTTAAGAAGTATAACTGGCGATATTTACTGAAATTATCCTTGAAAAGTAAGAAATAACGATACTTTTTGTAAGAGTATGGAAATGGGCCACAAACATCAGTGCTCATTAATTGTCCAGGTTCCTGTGCTTGATCTCTTGTTCCAAATTTTCGTCTATGTGTTTTTCCATAAATACATCCATGACATAATTCAGAATCTAGATTCACTTTAATGCCAAGTTCCCTCTCAATTAATTTCTTCACATGTGCTTTGCTTTGATGTGCCAAAAACGCCCTTCTAAAATGTCCAACGACTTTGGTATTCTTTTCAGTAAAATGCATATTTTGTATCTCCACATAATCCAATTTGTGCCGTCTAAATTTCCAATAATAAATTTTGTTGAATCGAACATAGATTTGGTAGTCATTTTCGTATTCTCAAATTTTTCTTGACTATTTTTACTAAGCACTTACTTGAACTGTGTTTTTCTAACAGGAACGGATCTTACCAATTTAAATTAGTGAACCACGTTCTGCTACCATGTTAGAATACACTGGAAATACTTATATTGCAAGGAAACCATTCGTGTTGTATTGTTGACTTTTTATTTGTTGATAAAGTGACAAGTGTATAAAAGACAGATGACATATATAAAATATTCTAACAGAAAAACGTTATAAATGTTTTTGTTTATTACTGCCATTTCTCTTATAAATAAATAACCTACTCGCATTCATTATCCTGCAACTCTATAATAACAGAAGTAACAAATATTGAGAAGAAATGGGTTCAAATACTGATAACTGATTACCTAGTTACATAGTACTAATTAAACAATTGTTTAAGATAAACGTCGACGTACTTAAATTATAGAAGCAACTATTGTGACACGCCATTTGGGGCTGGTTATACAATCACAACTTAGCTAAGGTTAATGTTAACTGTTGATATACAAAGCTTATACTATAAAACAACAGTAATAAGTTTCTTCAAGTTTTTTATTTATTATTTATTAGGTTTCAGATAGTTACTAAAGACAATAGACACACCCTAAGTATAGTCCATTCGATTGTGAACATCGTGAAAGATCGAATTCAAACCCCTCGACATAATATTCAATCAGATTCATAATCTTTGCTTAACAGTGACACAAAGTATACTAGTCTTAGACGTATACAGAGATGCTTAGCGTTATTAGTAAAATAAGTATTATCATCACAACCGTATCCTTTGCGGGGTGGTCAGAATCAATGCTTCTTTAAAGAAATGGATGTACATTTAGCCAACTATAGCCCCATCTTGACAAGTGGCAAGATCCTCGATGTTTTTATCGTACCAGAGTTAAAAAATCATCATCATTATTATTACAGCCCCTAGAACACATCGTCCTAGACCTCCACTGCTGGAGATGGGCCTTCAAGAACATATATCTGGAGAATTTGGCCTACACTCGCCGCGCTTATGCTTGGCTTGGCGAGGATATGATGTCAATTTTTAATGACAATTTATTAACATTTTAGTATTAATAGAAAATTATCACAAACAAATTAAATAATATATTGTGTCTGACCAGGAATCGAGCAGGAAAGAATTTATGTATCAAAACTTAAATCTAAATAGCTATCCTCTCCTTGAGTCGTATTATTACTGAAGGTCGTCACCTTTCAATGAATGCGTTTTGGTAATACTGCGCCACCTGTTCCTATCTTAGGCGGCATGCATCGACAGCATCATGAAAGCTAGTGTTGGTGGTGGAGCGGATTTGGTCTGACCAACGTACCGGGCTTCGGTCTCTCGGTCTCTTTCCTATCACTTTGCCAGTAACAAGGAGATTTTCTAGGTTATCCCCTCCCTTTCTGGCAAAGTATTGGAGTATCCTACAAAGACTTATGGTGGATAGTCGATACTTGGGAGTTGTTTTAAAATCGACAAGTTGGACTACTACGTCCATGAGATCCCCAGTAATTTTCTCCAACACCATATCTCGAAGGCGTCGAGCGCTTTTTATAGTCAATGTCTCAGCACCATACAGGAATATAGAGAAAACCAGTAACTGAACTCGTTCTTATAGAGATTGTCCTGTCCGTCCAAATTTTGTGTAGCTGAGACATGGCGTTCTTAGCCATTCTGATGGCTGATGGAATAGATGATACGAATTTCAGCCTCACACGATCCAGTATTACTGATGAGCGTTAACATTTCGGCTTCTGTAGCAGCTAAGAAGTGTCATCTGCATATAAATAAATAGCTATACAATGTCAATATTTCATGTTAGTTTTTCATTAATAAGTTATTTCTAGAATACTGGCAAAACTCGCACAAGCAGACGTAACGTACGTGAACTTAAGTCTACATAGAGTGATTAATTAAATAAATAATCCAGGATAAGCGTTTAATGAAATACCGGTCTCTAATTTCAAGCTTTGATAGCAGCACAACTATCCTTGCCAATCGAAACTAGCCATTCCATTCCACCGAGGCGAGCCAACTTTCTTAGACGCATTGGACAGACAGACAGACGAACAAATAAACAGCAATTATATTTTAAAATGGAGACAAATTTGGACTCGAAAGCGTAACCGTATTGTACGCAAAAAGTTTCGCCGAAAATGAAAGTGTTTGAGTAAAATTTGTCATTTAAAAGTAATCTCTCTTAATGTATTAACGCTTGTTAATGAAAATGAAGTTTAATTGCAATAGTTTCAAGTTCTATTTTAATCTGTGTACAAGTACATCATAGAAGTTGCAAATGCTAGTAACGAATTTAAATAAAGTGATAAGTGTTAAAAATGTTAGGTTATAATTTTGAACATGGCGCCGGTAAATAATGAGACTCAGCTACTCGTACATACGGTGAGTGTTTTTTTTTTTTTAATTTTACTAGTGTATTAGGTTCTTTTTTTTTTTGTTCTCTTTTCCCGATGGATGATTAATGAGATGACAGGGAAGGCAAAGGGTCTAGCCCATACAGCCAAGTCTGACGTAATATATCTTTCTTTTTTATGAGTTAATGAGGTCATCATCAAATTCCAGATGCTGCAGAATTTTATGCTTTTCTTGGAGTCACTCGCGGCACCAGAGCTCAAACACGTCGGGAGTTGACAGCGCGGGAAAACCGCAAAAAATAAACTGCAACTTGTGCCCCATATTTAAAGTCCAATTTATCGTTTTCCACAATTATTCACATTGTAGCACATTATTAAACAAAACAACACCACTTTTGACGAATAATATCCAAAGAAAATTAATTTACTATGCCGGCCTAACAAGATCTTCTGTTTACATAAATCAGAATCTCGTGCTAAGTTGAAGTCGCTACCAATTCGTTGTCGCAGAAGGAGTTCTCTGTCTCCTTTTTTCTGTTCTAAACGAGCTTGCGACAAATGCCTTAGTTTTCTAACGTACTTCATTTTGTACCCTTGTATCATGTATGTGTTTCAAATTCATCTGCAGTCATCACCAGTAATTTATGGAACAATCTACCGTATACCAGATCTTCGACGCCTTTGAATGTTGTATGTTTCTGTATATTTAGTATATTGATATTACAGTATATTTTTTTTATTCATTCAAAATAATTATAGGTTAATGGGTAGGGAATCGTTTTGCTCCGAAAAACAATTGCGAGGTTATTTTTTAGATAGTAAGTAATTTTGGGTTTTCTATCACTCCAGGAGCGACCCTTGGCGACTTTTATTATTATTATTATTAAAATACATTATTGCACTTAATTTAAAAGTATGTACTTAAAGCCATATCGGCCTTGTTTTTTTTTTATATTTAATTATCTTCCAATTTGAGGACTCGTGATGTCATACATACTTCACGAGAAAAGCCGGATCAAACACGTTGTCAATAAATAATAATATTCACATAAACTTTCTGTTTACCATAAAACTAAGGATCTATCATAATTTTGCAGCAAAAACACTGGTTCTTATATAATTGGAATGATTACCCGAGTTAATTGATATTTGCATTGTTACAAGCTGGTTGAGCACACGTTTTACTTCAAACTAACAATGGTATTCTAGTCAAGAATCTAATTATCATATTTTAGTTAATTTTATAGCGAATGTAATCGTAAATTATCTGACATCCTCTTTGATTTATTAACTATGACATAAAAAAAAAACCTACTTACATAAACCTAATTTAGATATAAATCGTATCCGCGCGGCATGGTGGCAAGAACGCTGGCCACATTTCCTCGCTGAATCGCTATGCTGATTCTCTGTGCGAGGAAAGAACCAGCCCTCTTGTCCCCAGAGCAGAGAATTGGACGAGGGGTGATGTTTTTTAACGGGCCCAGAATAGTGGTCTAGCCTATTGTCGGTCGCAAGCCCGAGACACCATTTTTCTCATCTATTACCCACACACGATGGACCCGGCACTCGCAAGGTGAATCCATGGAATGCTTAGAAATTTGTCTTCTCTCTCTTCTTAAATAATCTTGTAAAAACAGGTGTACCGCGTGTAATTTATTAAAGAGCAAATATTTTTATATTATAATCTAGAATAAAAATAAAGAAATACGTATTTTTTATTTTAATTATTCAGTAATGAAATCTTAAGTTACGGTGCAGAGAAGTTTTCCTAAAAATATCGAAACTCATACAGAGCCTAATCAAGTAGATAGCGAGAGGTCGACGATCGCGCGAACGTTGACTTACGTAATTGTTTTTTTCTCTATTTCGTCACTCGGCTGTAAGCGAGATCAATTCATTAAATTATTGAAACATATGGCCGGTTGATATATTCCACGTGATTGGTAGTTAGTTTGTAACTTTGGGTATATAAGGCAATAGCGTTCGTTTCATTGGCATCGTTAAACATGTCAGAAGACAAATTTCTATGCATTCCATGGATTCACCGTGCGGGTGCCGGGTCCATCGTGTGTGGGTAAGAGATGAGAAGAATGGTGTCTCGGGCTTGCGACCGACAATAGGCTGGTTTAAAAAAAGGAGGCCTCCTTTTTTTTCTATTGCGCGATAATACGCTCACCATCCACCATTCTACTTCTCTCCCTACCCAACCAAATACTGTATCTTTCCGTTAATGCCGTCTTGGAAGCTCGTTCCATAAATGTATTGACGGCAGACCTGCTTAGGCCCAATTCTTTCAGTAAGTGATGAAAAGATTTTGCTGGAACTCCTCTTGCACCAACTTCCACTGCGTAAAGCTGAGTCTTGAACCCGTTCCTGATCATTTCTTCTGTGAGATCATAATATTTATTCGACTTCATGTTGTGGTCTTTTGGAATATTTGATTCCCACGGAACGGTAAGTTTAATAAGGATAACTTTTATAGATAATTTCTGCAACCGGCCGTATAACTCCCCAGCCTTTAAGTCCTTATTACGATAGATAACGTAATTTTCAGATGCGCCATTATTCACCATACAGTAGTGTTTTGTTTTTAGGATAATATTTTAATCTATAAAAAAAAACTTTTTTTATATCAAAAAAGAGGTTCTACAAATAACACCTGAGACCTAAGAAAAATATTTGCTTTTTACCAGCGGTTTAATAATACGAATAACGTAACTTTTGTTTTAGCGAATCATTATATAAGAATACCTAACCTATTTAGGGAAAAAGTGTTAATTGATTTACGTGTTATGATGGAGAAATTGTTAACACCCGCAATTTTATTTGCGAATTGAATAACAATGTACTTAAGTTTGTTGGTTATTTTTAGAAAGATTATTAAGTCACCGAACACACCGCCCCGGCACGGTGATTCACCATTAGGCGATATTTATTTTTGCAGTTTTCTCGTTGTAATGATTTTATTAAATATTGATATATATTAAAGAAACTATAGCGTTCCTGGTTTCTCTAGATGAAACCTTAGTGATGCCTGACAAATCAGGCTTTCATTCAGCTAGGATGTTCTAGGTGAATCAATGTGACACATCCTTACCCACACAGCGAGCAGCCGAGTACTCTTACGTACACCACAGGTATCTCCGGCACGTGCAAAGAAAGAACAGTGCGTGTAATCATTGTAAATAGACATAGAAAAATACATCTTGTATAATATGCAGGAATATTGATAATGAAATTGTACAATAAAATCCCGACTATATTTAATTGCCTACAATTAAATTTTAAAAAGTAATTAACGTCTCGTTGTGCGAGTTTTGCCTGTATTCTACAAATGACTTGTTAAATAAAAAACTATAATGAAATATTGACATTGTATACCTATTTAGATTTAAGTTTTGACATTATATAGATTCTTTGACATAAGTACCCTTTAACGTACTCATAATGGTGCTGACATCAAGTCATACCTACATTGGATGCTGAAGCCCAGTGAGACACTATCACAATACCTAATATATGTATATAAAAATGTTAAGATATTTTTATGCAATAAAGAATTTGAATTAGAAAAAAAAAGATTATCGAGACCGCGGACCGCAGAACTCGAACGCATACCGCAGACCGCTGGACGATGTGTACGGGCCCTAAATTGTCTAATTGGTAAAAGAAAATAATATTTATTTAATTTTGAGAGCATTCTTATTTTATTACAATGTTCTATCGGATTTTTGGCCTGTTTTCCATACCATTATAAAATAATCCTATTTTATAATAGGTACCGGTACGTAAAAGGTATTTAAAATAAATAGTACTTACCGGCAATAGTGTTAAGGAACATGAGGTATTCAAAGTTGGAGATTTCTCTTCGTTGCCACTTTTGCGTCATGTTGGAATTCCGCATCAGCTGTCTTGGAGACATCATTGAAGCCCGTCTGAAACAATAGGTACATTTACATTAAATCATCATCAAACTGTCTGTAATAAATTTAATCACTATACAAGTACACAGGGCTGGTAGAACTAGTGTGGGGACCGCAAGATATTAAAAAAAAAAACTTTTAGTTCCTTATCATATGTCCTCTTAAACTAAATACGTGTAGTATGTACTAGTTAATACTTCTTTGCACGTTAATATTGTAAATAAAAATATCATCACAACTGTATCGCTTCCAGGATCCTTCTTTTTTTTGTCAAAGAAGCGGGTTCACATTTAGCTCATCATTTCGAGTGTCAAGCTCGTCGATGTCTCTAGCGTACTCGAGAAATATCACTAATAAATAAATTCAATTGTTGTGTCCCGACCAGAAATCTACCCGGTGTCTCCGAGTCTAAATCGACTTAACCGCTAGATCACGGAGGCAGTTAAATTTCGACGTTAATGTTTATCTATTATTTTAAAAAAATATTGTAATCTATACAAAAGGCGAACGTAATGCCGTAAGACAATCTCTTCCCGTTAACCTTTAGGACATTGGGACGTTTTTAAGATTAAGTACGGTGCAAAGAGAAAGAAAATAGAAATAATATATTTAAACTGATTAAAAAAAAACATTAGATAAGTATAATACATACAATTTTTTTTTATAATCCTATAGTGAGTATGTGTCGTTTTTACAATGATTTTAACGATGGGCCCGTGGGGATCGGAACTTAAAGCCTTTTATAAAGAAATTGTTCCAAGACTCATTGACGTCTCTGGTGACAATAGGGCTGGCATTTTCTCCCAAAAATTCAGTATCCTAATTTAAAGGAGAAATGCTGCTAGTGTATTGGCACCATGCCACAAGACAGCGATTTGGAGGAGCTATTTTTTTTGTATGTATTTTTATTTTCTTATTATTTTTGTATTATTATTATTATTTAGGTTAAATTTAGATTGTGTTTAAATATAGTTTAGTAATATTGTAATTCTTTTATATTGTTTGTATATTACTTCGAATAAAAATATTGTCAATTTAAAAAAAAAAAAAAAAAAATGACTTTAACAACAGACTAACAGCCAGTTTATCGGACGTATTTTTGGTAACTTAAGTAAAAATTAACAGGTTTATTTTTACTTAAGTAATAATTAACTGCCCGTGGTCTAGCGTTTACGTCCGTGGATTTAGACTCGGAGGTACAGGGATACAAATTTTTTTATTAATGTAAATAAATATTTTTTTGTGATATTTCTCGAGTTTGGTACGCTGGAGACATCGACGAGCTTGCCACTTGTCATGATTGGATTGGATGAAATACTTCACGTGTTTACTCCACGTGGATAATCCGCCTACCACCAATTGCACTATCAGTCCGTCTACCACCTATTAAATTGTATGAGCTGTCGATACAGTACGATGGGATGCAAAAAAAGAATTTGACTGTGTTTACTAGGTTTCAACATATGACAGCTACAGCTAAAGTATGGGTAAATAATCCTTAGCCTTAAACCCACACAAAGGACATAAACATTGAACAGTTTGTAATGTTAATATTTGTAAACAAAGGAAGTGGCTGCAGTTTAGGGTTTTCTCAATAAACTTACGCAAGGTTAAGTAAGGTCAGGAATCTGATTCTGAAAAAAATGAAATCGATTTTGAATCTTTATATAACGCCTTCCGGCGTGCAATATGTCATGGCATGTGTTCAACGTAGGGATGTTATGGATATGAAATTTTCTATATAGGAATAATATTATACCGGTTTTAGATACGGTTACGGATATAAAATTATTTCGGATTAGCTAGTTTCAAATATTATATTTTTTAGGAATAAAAAATAAATACAAATACTAATATAAAATTAATATATAATATAGAAAAATCAGATTCCGTTACGTAGCTAATAACATCCCAGATTACAACTGATTAACAACTTACAAGTCACAGCTACAATTTCAAAAGTACGAATTACGAACGAATGCGAATAAAAGTAATAATTTGTAATGTTTTGGTTTGGTTGTGTTTGGGCGAATATTCTAAAACATCTGGAATTTAATAATGACTTCCTTAACTCATAAAAAATAAAAATAATATAACGATAGACATGGCTGTATGAGCAAGATCCCTTAGCCTTCCCTATTAACTAATTCATCATTCATCGGGAGAACAGAAAAAAAAGAAAATATGAGTTCTTCGCGCCATTTTGCGTGGACATGTCAAGTGCAAGTTTTTGTTTTGTAAATTAATTTACTGTGGATATTATTTGTCAAAAGTGGTGTTGTTTTTGTGAAACAATGTGAATAATTATGGAAAACGATAAATTGGACTTTAAATATGGGGCACAAGTTGCAGTTTATTTTTTGCGGTTTTCCCGCGCTGTGGACTTCCATATTTTACCCGACATGTTTGGTCTATAATGCCGCGAGTGACTCCAAGAAAAGCATTAAATTCTGCCGCATCTGGAATTTGACGATGACCTCATTAACTCATAAAAAAGAATTATATATAACGTCAGACTTGGCTGTATGGGCTGGACCCTTTGCCTTGCCTAACATCTCATTCTACATCCATTCCGGGAGAAGAGAACAAAAAAAATAGAAAAAATATATTGCAATTCAAGAATAAGTCTATCGAGTGACGAATTCGAATACAATTGCAACAATAATAATCGAATTCGCAACCGCTGACGAAACGTGTCCAAATGCTGACCACAAACTGAGGTCAGTATTAAAAAAGGCGGCAAACTGTATTACGATATTGTCATTGTATTGTTGTGATAATCAACTTCATACATATTGGTACTTGGAAGTAACCTAGGTTTTTTTATGCATGACACGGGGGTACGGTCGGGACACAATCATTTTTTTAAATTATTTGTGATATTTTTTGAGTTTGGTAGGTACGCTAGAAACATCGACGAGCATGCTCCATGCAACGTCACTCGATTTAACGACAAAGTCCCTAAAGCGTCGAATTCAATTGGATGGTTTAGCTTGTCTTCCAATTCTGATTTTTCCTGAGCGGTGGTAGCTCGGTTGTAAAGACGCGTTCCTTAAATTCTTCAAAGGTCGGTTCAAACCCACCCGGCATGTACCAATGAGATATACACTTTTCTTACGTACATTTGTCATAGATTTACATAGCCACCGTTTCCGTGCCTCGGAGAGCACGTTAAGCCGTCGGTCCCGGTTCCACTAATACCAACTTGTGAAATAGTTAATAAATTATCATTAAAAATTGACATCATATTCTTGCCAAGCCGTCTGGCCAGCGTGGTGAGTGTAGGCCAAATTCTCCAGATATATGTTCTGGAAGGCCCATCTCCAACAGTGTAGGTCTAGGACGCTGTGTTCTAGGGGCTGTAATGATGATGATGATGAAATCTAAACGTTATACTAACAGTCATACATTACATTTGTCAAGATAAATGATAGCCAATATCTGATGGTTATCGACTCTTAACATACAAAAAAATGAAACAATTATTTTTTAAAAACACGTAAAATGAGATAGTAAAGACAATAATTAGATTATGAGTTGTGACAAGTTAATGCAATGTGTACATATTTACAACCCGGCAGCGCAGCTCGATCTGTGTCATGGCCGTGCGGGTGTCGACCCGGCGACACACCGTCTGACGCGACTTGCAAAAAGTCTATAGTAATTTGAGCTTCAGTTTAATTTTACCATAATTATAATACCCAATGGCGCTTAGTTGTCTCTGCTATTGCAAAAAGATCAAATATAAGATAGAGCGGTTATTATTTTCATACGAATTTTTAAAAAAAGCTAATTACTTTATTATTCTTCTCCTGTCGAAGAAGAACGTGTTATACACTTACTTGCGCGTGATTTTTTTTTTTTTCTTAATGAAGGGCCACCGCGGGAGGTAGCATGCCTGAATCACTGTGAGGCCTCCTAAGGAGACCCTTCCTTCCAGAAGGATTTGAGGTCGTAAGAGCAAGCCTAAACTATGAGAGGGTTGAAGTAAGTGGTACGAATGTATTATAAACACATTTCGCAATAATACCTCCTTCTACAATCCCTTAATACGCATGTGTCGATTATATAATGATGCCACTAAGGACTGCTCCGACCTTGATATCTTTAACCCTAATCGACATAAATTCAGAAAGCAAATTTTAAGTGTTCTCAGTTTAAATGAAATATAGTGTTTAAGTGATTTATATCTCATTAATATTAATACTTTGTTTTTTTTTATTATATTTAAATTATTTTTATCATTTTAATTTTATTTCTGTAAATACATTTTTATATAATATCTTAGTTTTAAGTACTTTTAAATTGTAGTTTTAATTATTGCATGCACTAAAATAATTATCTGATGGAAATGTCATATGTATATGTTTAGGATCACATTCAGTCTGTCGCCTGAGAACTTTCTTCCTTGTATCATGTTTTAATGTGCATCTGTTGTATACATTGAATAAATAAATAAATAAATGTAACGGGTACATGTAGGTTACGGAGTTTTTGAACCGACCTATGTAGGATTTAAAAAAAGCGTTCTTACAACAGAGCCACCACTGCTAATGGTTGAGCTATCATAGCTTGGCTAAATGTGAACCCGCTTATTTATTCATAAGCGTTCTTTCTGACCACCCCAATAGGGAAACGGTCGTGATGGTACTTTCTAAGGACTGATTTTATCGACGTAATTCCTGATAATTAATTTCCATTACAACAAATCTGTTTTTCACAGTGTAATACTACTACTACGTGGTCGTAATTACGTAATTTTGTATGAAACTGGGAATGGTTTTATCATAAACTTTAGTTAGATGTTGTATCCATAATTTTCATAACAACCAAAATTCAAATGAAGCAAGATTTTGTGAAAGGAAATCGTCCTCAATTTGCGTGTTAAACAATGTTTTGTGCAAATATTGCATACATTGTAATTTTCGTTTTGTACATTAGATGCCGCAAATGTTATCTAAATTACCAACAATATACTTAACCTAAATTATAATTCTGCAATTGTCGCTATTTTATTTAATAGTTATACTGTTTTTTTTTTTGACTAATTTAGTTAATATTAATTGACTTATCTTTAAGTTTATAAAATAGTAGGCAAATCAAAAGGGGAAGATACGGTACGAAGATATTACGCGTGGAACTAGAAAACTATGTGCTATGTAAAACGTATTGTCATATATGATGTATGTCGACAATTGATGTAAATAAATAATTATGTCCGATCTCATTATGAAATCTATCTTATTAAATATATATAGACTGGAATTACTGTGGCATAAACATCAATGGAGAATTCATCTCACACCTCCGATTTGCGGATGACATAGTCATTATGGCCAGTTCGCTGAAGGATCTTAGCGGAATGCTGAACGGCTTAAACGTAGCTTCCCAGCGGGTTGGTCTCGGAATGAACTTAGACAAGACGAAAGTCATGTTCAATGATCATGTCAAGCCGAGGCAAATCTGCGTAGGAAACACTAATGTCGAAGTTGTGCAAAATTACGTCTACCTCGGGCAGACAATCCAATTAGGAGCAGCCAACTTCAGCAAAGAAGCCGACAGACGCATTCAGCTAGGATGGGCGGCATTCGGGAAACTCTGGCACATCCTCTCATCGTCTATACCACAATGTCTTTAACCAGTGCGTCCTCCCGGTAATGTCGTACGGAGCAGAGACGTGGACACTAACAGTGGGTCTGGTCAATAAATTCAAGGTCGCTCAGCGAGCCATGGAAAGAGCTATGCTTGGTATATCTCTAATGGATAGAATTCGAAACGTTGATATTCGTCAGAGAACGAAAGTTACTGACATAGCTTTTAAAATTAGCAAGCTGAAGTAGCAATGGGCCGGACACATCTGCCGCAGAACCGACGATCGATGGGGCAAACGGGATCTAGAGTGGAGACCACGTACGGGAAGACCCAGAGTGAAACGACCCCCCGCCAGATAGACAGAAGGTCACTGGTGGGGGTTGGATGAGGGTAGCGAAAGATCGCGTTAAGTGGCGAGACTTAGGGGAGGCCTACATTTTCAAATAAAATGAAATAAATTAATGGCGACATTAATACCCCATTGTGTTCTTCGGCTACGGTGAACGAACCTATAAGCTCTACAAGGAGTATTAAGGTGGAAGATAGGGTTTAATTACTTTTTTTTCAAAAATAATAATAGATCTTGGCAGTTCGCAAATATAGTGCATAATCATGGATATCTTTCTTACAATAATTCAATAAGTATAAATTTTTTTAAAAAAAGGTCGTAAATATAATCGTATTATTAATAAATTGAAATAGCGGTTAAGTACATGGGATTTAGACGCAAAGGGTCCGGGGTTAGATTCCAGGTCGGGACACAATAATTTATTTGTGATATTTCTTGTGTACCTAATATAAGGAGCTGTGGTGGCTAGGTTCTAAGACCGCTTTCCTTTAAATCCCAAAAAAGTCGATTCTAACCCCGGCATGTACCAATGAGAAATACACGTTTCATAGATTTAGAACACCACCGTTCCCGTGCTTTGACGAGCACTTAAAGCCTTGGGTCCCGGTTCCACTAATACCATCCTGTGGAATCATTAATAAATTTTCATAAACCCGTCTGGCCAGCGTGGCGAATGTAGGCCTAATTCTACAAAAATTTCTTGAAGGCATATCCAACAGTGGGGTTTAATGATGATTTCTCGAGTTTGTTACGCTAGAGACATCGATGCGCCCAATAGTAGTAAAGTTAGCTAAATGTGAATCTGCTTTATTTTTAAAATATTTTTTTTCTGATCACCCCGGAAGGTAAACAGTCGTGACGGTACAATAAACCCGTCTGGCCAGCGTGGCGAATGTAGGCCGAATTCTCCAAAAAATTCTAGAAGGTATATCCAACAGTGGGGTTTAATGATGATTTCTCGAGTTTGTTACGCTAGAGACATCGATGCGCCCAATAGTAGTAAAGTTGGCTAAATGTGAATCCGCTCTATTTTTAAAATATTTTTTTTGATCACCCCGGAAGGTCGTGACGGTACAAGGAAATGGAAAAGCAAATAAATATTGTAAGAATTGTAGGTTACTAGGAATCAAATGCCGTTCATTTTTATATGTGATACAATTAAAAGCTTTATGATGAGGAAGGAAGTAAAACCTTCCTTTAACGCGGCCGGCAGTAAAGAGTAACACGACCTGCATGCATTCATTTGTCGCACATAACTTACGTATTCATGGCCTTACTAATAAACATTAAATATATATATATATATAATGTTTTATTCGTCGCTTTAAATATTGACGTGTTAGACTTGTAAAATTGTTACTTCAAAGCGCTGACGCTTTAAGCCTAAGTATCATTAACAAAATCTTAAAAAATATATAACAATTAATATAATTGTATATTGTACATTGTTTATTTATTATCCTTACGAGCCCATAGAAATACTTGGATTCGTCAAATTTTATTTTTTCTTATTTGATACCTCTATTAATATTAAATCAATCTCAAATAAATCAATATAAAATGCCTCCGTGGTCTAGCGGTTAAGGCCGTGGATTTAGACCCGGGTTCGATTCCTGATTGGGACACAAAAATATTTATTAATGTAAATAAATACATTTAAGTAAATAGTATTTAATGTATTTGTGACAATTCTCGAGTTTGGTACGCTTGGAGACATCGACGAGCTTGCCACTTGTCATGATTGGCCTATAATAAAGCTAATTGTGAATCCGCTTATTTATAAGCGTGGTTTCTAACCACACCGAGAGGGAAACGGTCGTGATGATACTTTACAATATAAAATAAAAATAGCTGGTTGGCAAGGAACAGTCTGCTAATAAGGGCATAGTGCCTGAGATGAACAAACTTAATTCTAATAGTGGATAACAGCTGTAAAGATGATATAATATATAAAGATATCTTTAAAAATCTACTTATCGCTCACTTTCTTAACAAACAACATAGATCTTCCTAGTACCTATATCTATCATACTATATTATTGTGTGTAAACAGTACTATATACTTACCTAGTTTCGTATTTGTGTATATATATATATTTATGTATTTAAGTAGTAGTATGTAACGATTATTATGTATTGTATGTAAATTGTATATTTATCATAATGCACCCCGCAAATCCTCTGCCACACTCCCAAAGGTTAGCTGTTATAAAATGCCGTTCGGCATTAAGTTCGCCCTTGTACATTACTTTTAAGTTTTTTGTGCAATAAAGAGTTTATAAATAAAATAAAAATAAATAAAAGATATAAATAACAAAACTAATCACGACGGACGATGGCAATAATAAATATAAAACCCGAAAATGTATTTACGAGTGATGATAACAATATAAACGATATAAGAAATAAAACACAAACAACGAAGGTAATACGAGTATAAAATAGAAATTAAATTGTGACCACAGACAATTTGCTTTGATTGCACTACCCTGAAAATAAAGTATTCGTTGTGAAACTGGCGTCCTTGTCTTAGGTTATTCACGTCATCAAAAACTTGAAAGTGCTTGAAAAATAATCTAATAAAAAAGCGCGCTTCCAGCGCTAAGTCGAACACATAGATGTATATAGCTTGTACACAAGTCAAGGAGGTGAAATATAAGATAGGGCTTCAAGCATATTCTAATACAGTAACTTTATAGATAACAGATTTTAAAAAACATGTCTACTGAGCAAGGCATGGAGCGTATGTCAACCTTATAGCTAGTGCTTTTAAGATTATAATTGTGTGCAACTATAAAGCTCCATCTATGATCGACTAGAGGAACTCTTTTGTCTATTGGTCAAGAGAGCAATAATTCGAGACAATATCAACCTTATAATTAGTGTAGTAGTTTTACACCGCGTTCGACTTGATACCAAAGCAAATTGCGGGTATTTTACTAAATGTTGCTTAAAGTGAATGAACACGCAAGTCGAACATTTTTCAAAGCGAAATAACGTAAAAGGAAGCGCTTACAGCGACAAATCGAACATGGAACACAGACAGACAGTGGAGTCGTCCAGGCCTGGATGGCTAATGGGCCTGGGTTAAGAATGGGATATCTCAGCGGGTGGATACCCGCTGGTAATTCATGCACTTTAAGTACGTTACTAGTATAACAGCGCCCATGTGGCTCACGAATCCAGGGGGCTAGGTGCTAAGTCCTCTAGGAGCACTTCTCTAGGAATTGGTCTCCCACTATTTCCCCCGATACCGTGTACTACATATTTGTGCCATTTCTGAAGAAACTCTGGGCTCATGGAAATGTAAAAAGCTTTTAAAAGACATAACACCACGTGTTGTCATCTCCTCCGGTGACAAGAGAACTGGCTCTTTCTTCGTTCAAAGAATCAGTATTTCAATTCAACGGGGAAATTCAGCCCGCGTTTATGCAACCATTCGCGGACATGGCTTATCCGTAATATTAATTTTATTTTATATTTTGTAAATATATTTTTCGAGCAATCCAGCGCTTGGTAGTCCAGGGGAAAGTCGATGGCAAGAGGATGCGTGGTAGGTCTCCGATGAGATGGACCGATCAGGTGAAGGTTGCAATGGATCATCCCCTACATGAGTGCACTAGGAAAGCCGGGGTCCGAGAGGAGTGGCGACGGCTTGTTAAGCGTGCCACTAGCACTCCAATGGCGACCACGACCACTCTGCCAAGAGTGTAGCGACTAAGAAGAAGAAATATATTTTTCATTTTTTTTATTATTAATTATTAATCAGTAATTTTTAAAACATAAATTACTATTTATTTAAAAAAAACCTTTATAAAAATACGAATAAATTATATAATTTATAACAGTCTTAATTGGTGCTCTCATCGAGATTCCCTTTCAGGAAAAAAAAACAATATTACGAAAGTCGAAGAAATGCGTTGCCTAAATTCCAGTTCACCTCTCTTTACCCAACTCAATAGTTAAACATGATTCTGTTTATACCTCAAAAGAAAATTACGTAAAACGTAAGTGGAAAAACGAGGTATTTTTAATAGCCACACGGAATGATTATGTCTTGATTAATGCTCATTTACGAGCAATTTGTTCGTAATGACAAGTTATGCATATAGTTGGTTTATCTCACGTAGGCGAGTTGGTTTACCGTAATTATCACAGCCCCTAGAACACAAAGTTCTCTCCACTCCAACCTCCACTGTTGGAGTTGGGCCTTGCAGAAAATTCTGGAGATTATGGCCTTCACTCGCCACTCTGGCCAGACGAGTTGGTGAGGTTCTGATGTTATTTTTGTTATGTATAAGTATTTTTATATTGAATTTTATAATGCGAACTGTCAGCAGGATTTGTCTAATAAACGTCGTAACTAAAAAGCTGTATTTTTCAATGGATCTTACAGTTGTATGTAGTGAAAGGAGGAAAAACAGCACTACTGGGTAGACAGTGGCTATATGAGCTACAAATTAAAATACCTGTATGAAGAAAGTGTACACAATACATAACAATTTTTATGTTAATTTATTAACGTTTCCACAAGTTTATATTACTAGAACCGGGACCGACGCGACGCGACGGCTTAACGTGCTCTCCAAGGCACAGGAAACAGTGGTGTTGTAAATAAATGACAAATGTACTTAGAAAAGTGTATTTCTTATTAGTACATGCAAGCGTTCTTACAACCGAGTCACCACCGCTTACAACCGAGCCACCACCGCTGAATGTGTTCCTGGTCAGGACACAATAATTTATTTGTGATATTTCTCGAGTCTGGTACGCTTGAGACATCGACAAGCTAACCACTTTTAATGATGGGCCTATAGTAAGTTTGCTTCGACCGAATTCTGCAATACTTTGGCCACATTGCAAGAGAGAAGACGATAATCTAGAAAACTTCTAATCACGGGCAAGGTAGACGGTAAAAGAACAAGAGGAAGAAGCCTCAAGCGATGGTCCAGTCAGGTGACTGACCAGCTGAACATCCCTGTACACCAGGCCATCCACTACGCCGAGGACCGAAACCGTTGGAGATGGCTGGTGGATGAGCTGCATCTGCGACGGAGTCACGATCCCCATCAGTGGGCTACCGACTAAGGAGGAGGAGGAGTAGTAAGTTGAAAAAAAGTTTATAGAGTGTGGTTTCTGACCACCCCGCAAGGAATACGGTCGTGATGATACTTTACTTTTACTTTAATCCGAAAAAGAACTGAAAAACCGAGACAGGCTCAAATCTTCCCAAAAATGGGTCCCCGACTGTAGAAGTTGCTATGTTCAGAATTAGAATTTATTATTTGTTTTACGTGTGATTGATCATAAAAATAGTTTAGTGGTTCTTAAACTTTTTGGCGACAGAACCCATGAGCTTAATCGTTTAAAAAAATATCACCCGCCTTCTTAAGTTAAACGATTTTTAAGCGACATGTCTTGATGAAATTCGGAAGTTTACTTAAAGGCCACATTTAATTTAGCTTCGGTTATTCTGGAAGCTCCCAAGGTGGACTTTTGACCCGCGATTGCACTTTCACCGTAAACCTCGCAACTTTTTTAAAATGCCAATATTAATATAATATACTAAAATGTTGCAATTGGCGTGAAGTCAGGGGCGCCTACTCCGTGGGTGCTCGGGGGCTCCAGCACTCATAGAAGTCAAATCGACAAATTTTAGTTACTTAACTGTTGTAAGCATAATATAAGTGTGGAACACAGCTGATACCAATATTTTATGCAGCCGGTATTTTCTTTAATAAAGGTCCACGATTGTAAGGTTTTTTAATGCACCTACAGCCAGTGTTTTATTATTATTATTTGATCGTGATATGTGAGTCTTGGTCTGCCAGGGCCTCTTTTACCCACAACTTTCGCAATATATATCTGGTTCGTCAATTTTTCTTCGCTCATTCTTTCAACATGCCCGAACCATCGTAGTATGTACCTATGCTTTCTTTTATACCTACCATTTCGTATTTCGGTGTTATGTATGTGGTCCGCCAAAGTGACGTCACATATCCGACGCAACGATCTCATTTCTACAGCATTAACCCTACTCTCATGCGTGTTCTGACATATCCACGTCTCACTTCCATACATCAGTACCAACATGGCATTGTGTATGGCGAGCCGAGCTTTGTCACTGACATTTTAACTGCCGATCGGTGACCCCAGGGCACCGTTAACACTATGACCCGCGTTTAATCTTTTTTTAATATCCCTATCGTACCTACTTCCCTTTCGCAGTGGAAACACTGCCCAGATATATAATTTCATTTACTTACTGTACTTCAAAAATAACAAATATCTTTTTATTTTTAAATAACATATCCGACTTTTATACTTTACCTTATATTATATAAACTTTTACTAAGAAGTAAATAATAATAATTTTATTACTTAAAAGGATAACCAACATAATTATTGATACTTATATGTCTATTTAATATTTATAAACAGTTATGTTTGGAGTCGGTGCCTAGTTTTAAAAACCAAACAAAAAAATAATCATCAAAATTCAATTGAATAATATTTTGTAATTATGACGCAAACTCTGACGTAAATAACGAAGTCCAATAAAAATCGTTTTTAACTAATAGAATAGAATGGCTACAGGAGTCGTCATCAGGCTAACAATATATATTTGGTATAATATCTATGTATATATGCGTTTATTTATAAGTATATATGTAATCTATGTAACAGTGTAAGTATCTATTAGTATGTAGTGTGTGTAGTATATTAGATATTGTTAAACTTGATATCGGCACTACCCTTAATCTCACACTTTTCCAAAGGTTAGATGTTGGCCTTCGTACACGTTCGTGCACTGTTGTGCAATAAAGAATTAATGGGCCAAGCGTAAGAAGTTCTTAAAACAACTGTCTAAGCGGCTGGTTAACGCTGTATGTGACAAGAGGGCTGGCAGTTTTATCGCGCAGCAAATCAGCATCGCTGTGCAGCGGGGGAATGCTGCGAGTGTTCTTGGCACACTGCCACATGATCAAGTCATGGGTGACTATTTTTATATATAGTTTAGATTTTAGTTTAGTTAATTTTTAATTTAGTTTAAATATTTTTATTAGCTTATTTTTTATTATTATTTTAATCATTGTACTGTTTTTTTATTCTCAATAAACTAAATATAGGTACATGAGTAATAACTAGAATTAATACTTTAATAATAGAGAAGACAAATTTCTAATCATTCCATGGATTCACCGTGCGGGTGCCGGGTCCATCGTGTGTGGGTAAGAGATGAGAAGAATGGTGTCTCGGGCTTGCGACCGACAATAGGCTGGTTTTAGAAAAGGAGGCCTCCCCTTTTTATTTTATTGCGCGATAATACGCTCACCATCCAAAAAAATCGCTATGCTTTCTCGTCTAAGATTATCATCAGAGTCATTGGACTGGTTTTCACAGTATCTTATTGGTCGCCGGCAAAAGGTCCGTGTGGGTCAGGATATGTCTGCATGGTGTGACCTGTTCACAGGGGTACCACAGGGTGGCATTCTTTCTCCTCTTTTATTTTCTTTATTTATAAATGCAATCACCTTTTCTCTCCATTGCCAATATCATCTTTACGCCGATGACTTGCAACTCTATATACAAACTGATATTAATACCGTAAATAGTGCTATAGCTTGGTTGAATACGGACCTGTCTCACATTAATTCCTGGTCTAAACGATTTGGGGTGGTGGTCAATCCGAGCAAGTGTCAGGCCATAGTGATTGGGAGTTCCAGACTCATATCTAAAATTGTTCTCACTGATCTGGTGCCGGTTTGGTTTGACAACGCACCCATCCCATTTTGTAGCGACGTAAAGGACCTAGGTGTATTTATCGACTCTGATCTTGGATGGACTACACAGCTCACAAATACGAAGCGTAAAGTTTTTGCCTCACTTCACTCGTTAAATAAGCTAAAACATTTCTTGCCAGTAAAAGCAAAAATATCGCTAGCCCAGAGTCTTCTATTGCCACTTATTGACTACGGGGATGTGTGCTGTGTGAACATGACAGAGGATCAACTTAATGGGATGGATCGTCTCCTTAATACGTGTATCAGGTTTATTTTCTCGCTACGCAAATTTGACCATATTTCTGAATATCGTGCAAAACTTAAATGGCTGCCAATCCGTTTACGAAGAAATATGAGATCACTATGTCTTTTATTCTCTGTGCTAAGTGAACCTGATACACCGAAATATTTAAAGGATATGTTTTTTTACCTCAGCTCCTTTCACAATAAAACTCTTCGCTCCTCACATAACTCTCTCCTTTCTATCCCTTCCCATCACACAAACTTCGTTAGCAAATCTTTTGTTGTATCCGCTTCATCCCTCTGGAACAAACTTCCTGTTGAGATCAGACAGGCACCCAGCAGAGCAATATTCAAAAGAAGAGTGTATACTTATTTCTATGAGTCCATAGCCTAATTTTTAATTATTTTTTATTTGTTTAACTTTTTTTGTTTCAAATTTTTTTTTTTTTTTTTTTTTTTTGTAATGTAACCGGTTCACGGGAACGTGGTAGTTGTTTTTGAAGGTATTATTATTAATGTATTATGTTATAAGTAATTAAATTATACTCTTATTATGTATATATATATATAGTTTATGTAATATTAGTATGTACGTGTATGTACCTATATTATTATATGTATGTGTATTGCCATATATATATATATATATATATATTTCAGTTTTTAAATATTATTACGATTGATTATTCTATTTATTTGCACCGTACTCAATATTAAATGATCTCAATGTCCCAAAGGTTAACGGGCAGAGAATGCCTAGCGGCATTACGTTCGCCTTTTGTATTTTTTTACAATAAAGTTTTAAAAAATAAATAAATAAATAAATAAAAATAGTTGGCGGAATAATCGCGTAACAAACATTGAAGTGGGTTAAAAAAACATGTGTGCGTGAATGTACTTTTGAAGGGAGCGGAGGGAAGGGAGTGTCAGGAACTAAAAAACAGTTTTAGTGCATTTACCGGCCAGGGCCGACTATACCTACAACAGAACCACTGCGCAAATACCTATTACGATAAAAAAATGCATTTGTCTGATAAATGTTACAATAGATTAAATAATTTTTAGAACGCAAAATAAAAATATAGTTTATTGTGTCGAAATATTGTACCTAAAGATAACAGGTTAACCGTGATATAAAATAATTATTGTTTCAAAGAGACGTGACGATTAAAGCCAATAGACACAAAGAACTTATTACACCAACAAAATAACGAAATAAGGTATTTATTTAAAAAAAAAGAGTAAAGTAACATCACGACCGTTTCCCTTTCGGGGTAGTCAGAAACCACGCTTATAAAGAAACGGATTCACATTTAGCCAACTTTACTATATGCCAATCATGACAAGTGGCAAGCTCGTCGATGTCTCCGGGCGTACCAAACTCGAGAAATATCACAAATAAATTAAATATTAATAAATATTTTTGTGTCCCGACCAGGAATCGAACCCGGTACCTCCGAGTCTAAATTCACGGACTGCAATATTTATATCGTATTTATAGCTTTGTGTAGTTTTTTTTATGTATATTACATAATATGTAGGTATATATTAGATCGGATGAACTATAATTTTTAAGTTTAACCCAGATAAGATCATCTAAGATAAGATTAAACTTACGAATTTTACTATCCATGTTAACTACTAATTCTATGTTTGACTTGTCACTTTATTTCAATAAATTATAATAAATAATAATAATAAATATTTCCAGACAGGTCACACGGCGCCATCTAGTTTCCGTGGTAAGCTACGAGGCTTGTGTTACGGAAACTAGATGGTTGATAAAACTACATATTATACTTTTTTTTTTGTAAATATATACATATTATAGGTACATATAAACACCCAGACCGAGACAAATTATACAATGTACAACTTGCCCCCGGTGGGAATCGAACCCACGACCTTCCGAGTCCACGGAGGCGGCCAATTAGCAGAGGTTTTTGCGTTTTGTCGACTTTCGGCTTGCACATAGGCATGTAGTCTATCTTAATTCTGACTTGCCTGGTGGGTTACTGCTGTACCAGGTATTGTATTCTCATAGGTACTGATAACTAAATTTAAAGAGGTTATTAATTGATTGTTGCGGTGCAGTTCTGTATATGTTTTATTTTGTAAATCTGATATAGCTGAGTTTTCCTTGCAGATTCCTTTCTCAGTCAGATTAAACATTAACAGGTCACTGGAATCTGCTAAGCTGCTGGTCTTCTGCTAACAGCTTACTTATTGGACCACTTTGCTGCTTAGTCTTCTACTAGCAGGAGTAAAATCATTCAAAATAAATAAATTAATGACATTTCATTAATGCCTGTAATAGGTTTACGTGAATAAAGATATTTTGACTTTGACACTTTTTTTCACTTAAAAGTGAAAAAAGTTTTGAACGTTTTGATACAAAATTGGGTAAAAAAAAAATTGCTTTATTTGCTTTCAAGTAAAAAAGTCCTCCGTGGTCTAGTAGTAACAAACGTTGCCGTGAACTCAGGAGGTCGTGGGTTCGATTCCCACCGGGGGCAAGTTGTACATTGTATAATTTGTCTCGGTCTGGGTGTTTATATGTATAATATATATTTACAAAAAAAAAGTATAATATGTAGTTTATCAACCATCTACTTTCCGTAACACAAGCCTCTTAGCTTACCACGGAAACTAGATGGCGCTGTGTGACCTGTCTGGAAATATAGAAAAAAAAAAGTCAAATATAGCATAAATATGCGGTCATCTTTTGACATTTAGTTGTCTCTACTTTGCCTAGAAGCAAATAGATTAACAAAATTGACGTTTATTTGACGCTAGAGCGTGGTCGCTGAACCGTATGTGCGGAAGAGCTAAATTTATTTCAATTGTTTGGCAATAAAAACACGTTCAGCACCTCTGTAATTGCTTTAAAAGTTATTTATAAAACTGATGTCTTTATTTTGAAATCTGACATTTTTTTACAATGTTTATAGCATGCGAATTCGCGCTAACCTAATTTATTTATTTATTAAGGTACAAAAAACAGTTAACAAACAAAACATTTGACAAAATACAGTGATATAAATAAGTAGTAAGTTTGCCAACCAAACATTTGTACACAGCATGCAGTAAACAATATTAAGAATGAAATACAGAAAGACATTCATATCTAAATTTAAAGTTAAGTATCATCACGACCGTTTCCCTTTCGGGGTGGTCAGAAACCACGCTTATAAATAAGCGGATTTACATTTAGCCAACTTCACTATAGGTCAATCATGACAAGTGGCAAGCTCGTCGATGTCACCAGCGTACCAAACTCGAGAAATATCACAAATAACTTAAATATAAATTAAATATCTAAATTTAAACATATAAATAACAATTTGGCATACATATCTTATATATAACTAAAATTATATATATTTTTATAAACCCAAAAACAATAATAATATAGTAGTAATAATAAGTATTCTTAATAACATTAAATCAAACAATAAAATCGGCATATTTATTATTATATACGAGATGGATGTAATGGTAATGGGGTAATGGATGATGTGAATGTCAAGTTTAGCTTAAGAATTAAAATCGCTTTAGCGTGACATAGCTAAATGTGGAGTAAAGAAATAAAATATCATCACGACCGTTTCCCTTTCGGGGTGGTCAGAAACCACACTTATAAATAAGCGGATTCACATTTAGCCAACTTTACTATAAGCCAATCATGACAAGTGGCAAGCTCGTCGATGTCTCCAGCGTACCAAACTCGAGAAATATCACAAATAAATTAAATATTAATTAAATGTATTTATTTACATTAATAAATATTTTTGTGTCCCGACCAGGAATCGAACCCGGTACTTCCGAGTCTAAATCCACGGACTTAACCGCTAGACCACGGAGGCAGTTAAGGCAATAAGGTGTAGTTTTTTTTAAATATCTTCGAATTTTTAGAAGAAAATAACGCGCTATGAAAACATAAAACCCGGATTTAAAACCCTAGATACTTACTTTACTTAATACTTACTTTTACGGAATTTATTTTTCCGTTTTTAATTATTTTAATGGTATCTTATATAATCTGCCTCCGTGGCCTAGTAACCGCTAGTCTAGTGGATTTAGACTCGGAGGTACCGGGTTCGATTCCTGGTCGGCACATAAAAATATTTATTAATGTAAATAAATACATTTAATTAATGTTTAATTTATTTGTGATATTTCTCGAGTTTGGTACGCTGGAGACATCGACGAGCTTGCCACTTGTCATGATTGGCCTATAGTAAAGTCGGCTAAATGTGAATCCGCTTATTTATAAGCGTGGTTTCTGACCACCCCGAAAGGGAAACGGTCGTGATGATACTTTCCTTTTTTTTATATAATTTAATTTAAAAAAAAAATTTTTTGACAATTATACGCAGTATAGATATATAAGTAGGTTTCCTATTTTTTTTTTTTTTTTTTTTAATTCGTTTATTAAGATAAAAACTTAAACTATTTACATTTTTAAAATTATACGCCAAACTGCATAACAGTTTGTTGGCGAATAGTACACTCTTTTTTTACAGTTTTTTTATTTTTTTATTTTACACTATATTTTTAAAACACAAAGTTATTTACGATTAAATCACATTACTGTTGTATTTACCTAGCAAAAGCAACTTTAATTTACCTTTAAATTCTTTTTTTGTCATTTTTACACAGTCATCAATGGGCATAATATTATGACATATTTATATATTGTTATGTTATTTATTCGAAGAAAATAAGGTACAATGATTTAAAAAAATAATAACATATTAATTAAACTAAAAACTTACATCTTAAAACATAAATTACTATTAATAAAAATAAACCTAATTAATAAATAAAAATATAACTAAAAGCTAAAATGAAGAAAAAACTAAATAAAAAATATTATAAATAATAAATTTGCTCCAAATCGCTGCCAATGGGCAAGGTGCCAAGAATACTGGCAGCATTGCCACGTTGTATGGCAATACTGATCCTTTGGCCCAAATATTGCCCAGCCCTTTTGTCTCCCGAGGTGTTGACGAGCTGTTTTGACAACGCCTTAAAAATTTCGTGTGCACTTGGTCCCCACGGCCCGAGAGTTTCAACTCCAAACGGCGCAAAAACACATCTCATAATATTATTAAATATAATGGGAGTTAAAAACTTTCTAGTTCTTTTACCATAATAGTTGTTATATCGGTATTCATTGTATCTTGTCTTTTGTGAGAATCTAGTATTATAACCACATCCAGTATATACATTTTTGTAGGCACTATCTTCAAATTGCTCCAGGGCTATTAAAAAGTTCACTTTATCATGCACCGGAAGTATCTTGCAAATACCAAACAGCCTGTCATAGCTCTTACTACAGGCACTCTTGACCCTCGCATCCACCAATAACTTCATGATCCTTATTTGTAACTGTTTGATTGATTGCCCCTAGCCACAGCGTCCTTGACCTCCACTGTCGGAGATGGGCCTTCCAGAACATTTTATTTATTTATTAAGAAAATCCAAAACAGCAATATGTTTTGCAAAGCAATACTATAAAAAAGTTACATGCCAAACCAAATGATTTCATTGTTTAAAATATATTTATAATCTGATCTACAAGTAAATTACATGTAATTTTAAATCGAATTTAACATTAAATTAAATACAAACATAAATAACAAATTATTAAACACAAACTGAAATAAAAATTACGTCCAAAAATATATATAATAATAATAATGAAACAAAACAAAAAAAGAATCAAAATGTCACAAATTGCCATAAACACATCAAGTACTATGTGAAATAATATGAATGAGTGTGTAAAGTGTATATTGTGAATGTGTATGTATGTGAATGTATTACATTAACATTATATATTTTTTATTTATCATCATATGTATATCTGGAGAATTTAGCCTACAATATATCCATATTTGTGTTTTAATAAATGTTGACTACTTTCACGTGGCGAGTTCATGAAATCGTTGCGTTAGTAATAAAATGTAAGCGAAAAACAAATAAAAGTTAGATAATGGGAAAATATATGCTTGCATTTTGATAACACTTACATTAAATTGTAAAGAGTAAGTAGTTATTCGTAGGCGTATTTATGTTAATTTGTTTTTACAAAGTAAAGTATCATTACGACCGTATCCCTTTCGGTATGGTCAGAAACCAAAGTTCCTAAAGCAGCGGATTTTCATTTAGCCAACTTTACTATAGCCAAGTTGCAAGCTCGTCGATGCCTCTAGCGTATCCAACTTGAGAAATATCACAATTAAAATATTTTTAAAAATTTAATAAATATTGTGTCCCGACCAGGAATCGAGTCCGGTATCTCCGAGTCTAAATTAGTTAGGTATATGAAAGTTAACATATGTCTAAAGAGTCTGTAATTTTACTTCCTGGAAAATTAAAAGTAGAGATAGACTTTAATAATCTTTAAAAATGTCGTATTGTGCGAGAGGGATGCAAAACATAATGCATGACAATATTTATCACTCACACAAACAATAATTATGAAAACAATCTTATAAAACTGTGGCATGTATGAAAAACCGCTTCAGTATAGTTGGATAGCGATATATGAACAAGGTCAAGAGCTTGTAGCTCTTTCGAAAACCTAGCAGTCTGCAAGCGGGTCGAACGTCGATGTGACATATGAGAAAAACAAAACAATTCGAATATAATTCCATTTTCAAAACATCTCAAAAAATTGGTGTTCC
Organism: Tinea semifulvella; assembly: GCA_910589645.1. NCBI lineage: Eukaryota > Metazoa > Arthropoda > Insecta > Lepidoptera > Tineidae > Tinea > Tinea semifulvella. The sequence continues at coordinate 9,261,591 of OU342592.1, read as the reverse complement.
ATTTTACTGAAAAAATCTGTTATTTATTTAAAAAATATTTTTCCCAAAAAGTGTTCGTACAACTTAATGAATTTATATAAAAAATAGTGTTCGAATGTCAAATAAATAACGTTTAAATGAACTAAAAAATGTAAAAGTTTGTGCTGCGTAAAAGTTCACACGTGCTAGTGTTCCAAATTTAAATACAAAGCTTGGGGCAGTGACGTTCGTATTCGAATACATGTAAACAATTTTCATTCGCAAGTTTATTTTTCCAACGTGATACATTATTTTGACAAAACATTTTGTGAAACAAAAGTTAAATATACAGTAAGTGTTTTAATATACCTATATAATATTTTAGGCTTTATGGATTCTATGGCTGAAGGACTGGTTTCCAAAGCCTGAAGCCATATTTTGGCACCCACTGCCTATCTCTTCTCTTATGTATAGTTAAGTACTTGGGAACCCGTCACCGTACATTAGAATGACTGATTTATTAATTTAAAAACTTAATTGCACTATGTACAAAGGCGGACTTAATGCCGCTAGGCATTCTCTGACAGCCAAACCTTTAGGATATTTGGACAGTATAGATGGTAGGTGCAATATTAAGTAATTCCATATATATCAATATATTATTATTTGACCGCCTCCGTGGTCTAGTGGTAACAAACGTTGCCGTGAACTCGGGAGGTCGTGGGTTCGATTCCCACCGGGGGCAAGTTGTACATTGTATAATTTGTCTCGGTCTGGGTGTTTATATGTATAATATGTATATATATACAAAAAAAAAAAGTATAATATGTAGTTTATCAACCATCTAGTTTCCGTAACACAAGCCTCATAGCTTACCACGGAAATTAGATGGCGCTGTGTGACCTGTCTGGAAATATTTATTATTTATATACATACCAATATTTACTTACTATTACATAACACGTACATAAATAAATAATATATACTATATACACATAATAAATATACAAATAAACCACTTAAGCGATGAGGGAAGTAATATATAAATAATGATGATATTGCTGCAAATGAAAAAGAAAAAAAAAAAATTTGAAAAAATTGAGAAGTTGAAACAGTTAGGTTGATAAGAAATACCTACTATATATATATATATACAATTTTTTTAAAGATAGCTCGATTTGAAGCTTGTCTTATATTAAGTATGTAAGTGACTTACTACTGTAACTGGTATGTGTTACGTTTTTCATGACAATTTACACGTACCAGTTACAGTACTTAAGCAAATTTCGTAAATTACTTTACTATACTGGGTTCTGTGCAAAGAGATCAAATAGAAGATAGAGATTAGTTATTATTTTCATATAAAATAATAGTCACATTTTTTACGCTATCTATTTTGTTCTTCTTCTCTTGTGAATCAAGAACGAATATTACACTTCAGTACTAGGTCAGTGGAACAACGAAATCAATTTGAAAGGGCTAATTAATTCTGAGACTATTATCCTAGCTTTAATTCTCATACCATTTGACTTCTTGCCCCGTCTTGTTATACCGCGAGATCTCAACTAATTTGTTAATCTATTGATAGAAATTGGCTAATTTAAATTTATCAGTTTGTATGGAGAAGCCAAAAAAAATTGTCACTTCCGACATACTCGTATAATTTATAAGGAAAAGTTGTTTGTTTCTATCAATAGATATTATTAGTCTAGAATAAGACTATACAAAATCACCTCGTATATTAAAAATATATCTGGTTTGGCATTTTTTTTTTTCGTATCATAGTTTTTTTTTTTTTTTTTTTTTAAATCCTCTCGTACCACCTACAACTGCATAAAACAATCCCAATCACCATAAGCGTAAAGAATACACAATAAATATGACTAACAAGACAACATAACCGTAAATATAATATTTTATATCTACAAATATTGTATTTACTATACTTGTAGCTGTCGCAAGATATAAATAGCCGAACGAGAGCGCGCGTGCGTAAGAATAACGCTTAAATAGTTCAAAAACAAAAAAAAAAATGCTTATCACATCGTTATGGCAAAACATAATTTGTTGTTTGGAATATTTAGGAGCGACCAACGATATTTATAACGACGTTACCTCAAGGGCTACTCCACTCAAATTATCCTTCCAGCTGTCAAACGTAGGGAAGCATGGAACGTCACTGTCAAACTGTTAACTGTCAAACTCAAGGTACATTGCGACGTACCTACCCTAAGAGCTCCTTCAAATGTTTAAGTTATGTTCGGCTAATATTTCCATATAGATTTTTTGCATACTAGCACGACATGTGACTGCGCGAGTTCCATGCATGTTAGCAACTGGAATCAGACAATCATGACTGACGTTAGTCCCTAACACTATGCCGGCTTGACCGGGCATGACGGCTATTTGAGCCCGATCCCGAAACGTGTGAATACACTTTACACAGGTTTATCGGCACGAACAGTGGATACTTTCCCGCCCCGGCAGACTGGGCAAATTACCACCAAATCCGCGTACCACCTGCTAAAATTTCTGATAAAGATTTTGTATAGACACAAATATTTAGGTAATGTCTTTCATGATGACTTGCTAACTATACAGGCGAAAATATATTATTATAAATGTGAAATAAGCTTCTGTATGTCCGTCTTATACACGTGTATTACTGGACAGATTTTGATGAAATTCGGCAAAAATACATCTTGCAAACCAGTGACGAAAATAGTAATTAAATAATCTCGACAAACCCAACGGCCAAAAACATACATATGTTTTTTTTTATAGAAGCGATTTTTATGAAATTTGGTATAGTGCTTCTTGGAACCAACGGATGGAAATGTAAATACCACTATACTTGTATAGAAGTTTTGTAAAAATGCTTTCCCTATAATCCTAAAGATGTCGCTTCTAACCCCAGAACTTACCAATGAGACATACACTTTTTTTACGTACATTTGTCATAGTTCCTGTGCCTTGGAGAGTACGTTAAGCCTTTGGTCCTGGTTCCTCTAATACAAACATGTTAATAGTTAATAAATAAAACCAGTCTGGCCAGCGAGCGTGGCAAGTGTAGGCCAAACTCTCCAGAAATTCTAGAAGCTTATCTATAAAAATAGACGTCAATGGCTCTGTGTTCTAGGGGCTGTGATCTATGTGACGATTCTGAGAAGAACATGTGCACATACAGCCAACTGAATACCGGGTCAAAAAGCTATTGTTCTTAGTGAGAAATTTTACTTAAAGGCATTCGATTGTCCCTTATGTTTGTTTTCTATTTTACTTAAAATAATAATAAATAAATAAATAAAGATTGGGGTGATGATGATGATGATACGATATCTTTTCACTATAACAAAACAATTATTATGATTTAATAACAAAAGAGTAATTGTTAAATAATTGAACAATAACAAATAATGGCACCGTAAGACTCAATATGGAGCAATTAAAGCTGAATTCTTTACATTCGCTGTCATATAATAATTATACCTACATAATTATAAATGCGAAAGGATCTTTGCCTCAATCTCCTCGTTCCGAATCATGCTGAGAGCGCTTAGAATGAATATGATACTGACAGTCGTTCCGAATCGAATATCACGATTTGGATGCTTAGAGCGTGATTTCAATTCGCAACGGTCTAAATCTCATTTTTATTCATAAATACGACGGTTTCCCTTTCGGGGTGGTCAGAAACCACGTTTATAAATAAGCGGATTCACATTTAGTCAACTTTACTATAGGCCAATCATGACAAGTGGCAAGCTCGTCGATGTCTCCAGCGTACCAAACTCGAGAAATATCACAAATAAATTAAATGTATTCATATACATAAATAAATATTTTAGTGTCTCGACCAGGAATCGAACCCGGTACCTCCGAGTCTAACGGAGAGTCCACGGACTTAACCGCTAGACCACGGGGCAGTTAACAATATTTATTATATTGAGTATTGTAGACATTATTCTTGATACCAATAAGTATTTTATAAGATCAAAATTGATTCAAGAAAACAGTTACATATAAACAGTCAGCTGTTATAAGGTTATTGGTTCCTTATCTCAAAGCGTTGTATTTGATTAAATTACGATTTAGTATTCCATTTTGTGCGTGCGCGATAGTGGCTCGGTTGTAAGAACGCGTTCCTTAAATCCTACAAAGGTCGGTTCAAACCCACCCGGCATGTACCAATGCGAAATGCATTTTTCTTACGTACATTTTTCATAGATTTACAACACGTTAAGGTGTCGGTCCCAGTTCCACTTGCCATACATATACCAACCTGTAAAAAGTATTATCATGACCGTTTCCCTTTCGGGGTGGTCAGAAACCACACTTACAAATAAGCGGATTCACATTTAGCCAACTTTACTATAGGCCAATCATGACAAGTGGCAAGCTCGTCGAAGTCTCTAGCGTACCAAACTCGAGAAATATAACTTTTTTTTTTAATCATAAATATTTCCATACAGGTCACACAGCGCCATCTAGTTTTCCGTGGTAAGCTACGAGGCTTGTGTTACGGAAACGATGGTTGATAAACTACATATTATACTTTTTTTGTTGTTGTAAATATATACATATTATACATATAAACACCCAGACCGAGACAAATTATACAACAATATTAATTAAATGTATGTATTTAGGTTAATAAATATATTTGTGTCCCGACCAGGAATCAAACCCGGTACCTCTGAGTCTAAATCCACGGACTTAACCGCTAGACAATGGCGGCAGACCAACTTGTGGAATCGTTAATAAATTGCCAATAAAAATTGACATTATATCTTCGCCAAGCTGCACAACTTGGTACTAGAGGAACTGTGTCCGACAGCTCAACGTTGTCTCCGAGGCACGGAAACGGTGGTGTTGTAAATCTATGACAAATGTACGTAAGATTAGTGTATTTCTCATTGGTACATATCGGAGTTCGAACCCTCTTTTTTAGGGTGCTAAGCACCACAGCTCTAATTATTTACTATTGTCATATTATGCGTTAAATCTTAGATAAAAAAAATAGATATGTTACCAATAGGTACAAGTAGGCGTAGTGTCACATTTCGTCGTTATTTAGATCCATTGTTAATCACAAGAATTAGGTTAATACAGTACATAATGTCACCTTGAGAGGAATCGTTACCTAATTTGTGTCAATGGGTCATAATTGCTAGGAACGGGCCAACAACTAGTAGGTATATAAATTACCTTTTCCGATAGTACTAAGGTATTTAGGTAAGTAATTGTGTCTGTCTTAGCTAGCAACTCGTCATAATGGGCCTATAGTAGATAAAGTTAGTTAAATGTGAATCCGTTACTTAATAGCGTAGTTTCTGACCACCCTGCATGCGGGAGATACGGACGGAATGATACAAGCCTTGGCCCACTATGACTGCTTTGCTGGTCACGATATGATTGCCTCGAGCTAGCCTAGCTACACTCTAAGCCTTCCAGCTTGGCCATCATTGCAGCCCTTGCTGACGCGCTGTGTCGGCCTGGAGCTGCGCTACGCTGCTCTGTCGGCCATCATCAGCGCGACCAGCAAAGTAGTAATTATAGACCGCGGCAGTAATGTACTATTACTATATTTAATTTAATTTAATTAATAATCATTTACAATGTAATATTTCCTAATTTCAGAACAGCGCGCGTGGTGTCGCACGCAAGTTGGAGTGGCGAGCGGCGCGTGCGCACAATGATCGCCAGCATCAAGGGGATCTGGAAGTCGTGGCGCTATGGAGATCTCTACATGGTAAGACATTATAATTTATTTATTTATTATATGAAAAACCTTACAGCTATATTCCTAGATCATAAAAAAAACTACCTCAGCCAATAAATTTAAACAGATATTAAGAAAAGAAAATAATAATAATAACTATAACTAACTTAAACATAAAACATAAAAATTGCAATAAAAATAAAATACTAAACTAGATATTGGGTAATAATATTGATCCAGTGAATACAAGTATGGAATCTAATTATTGTGCTCGTGTGCGTGAGTGAATATAAATGTTGTTGTGAAAGTGTAGGTAGGTAATCTTCAAGGCTCGTCAATGGCCACCTTAAATCGCTAACTTATCGTTCGCTATCAAATGTCGAGACTGCTGCCCCTGTTTCTCTATTCCTTCTTGTGAGGCCGGCATAGTGGTTAAGACTGAGACTGACTGATGTCAGTTGCTCCCATTCGTGGACCACGCGAAGGATAAAGTTCATTATCGAGGGAAATAGAGACACGATATAGGGGGTGACTTTGTATGCTCTTACTAATATGTTCTATTGATAGAAACAAATAACTTTTCCTAAGAAGCCGTATGTCGGAAGTGACAATATTTCATAATAGCCAATTTGTATGGAGAACATTTTTATCACTTCCGACATTTGGTTTTTATCAATGGATTTTATTTTTATTTTTTATGCCGAGCACGACATGTGACATTGCTCCGACCTGATGAGTGATGATGATGACGGTACGCTAGGTCCACGAATGGGAGCAACTGACGACGCCAGCCTCTGACGACCGACATCAGTCCCTACCACTATGGCTGCCTATTAAGATGCTTTTTTACATTTCGTTTAAAGCACTTCAGTGTGCTTAGTGTGAAATGCAAGTTTCGGAAAACGTAACTGCTGTAGTTACGTTTTTTTATTTTACATTGCGTGTTATTGCAAGTTTGGCTATAATAACAAGCAATGAACATCGAAAATTCAGTAAAAAAACTATAGTTGCGTTTACGAAACTTCACTGTCACACTAGGCATACTGGTTGTAGAGTTGTAGAAATGGGGAAATACACTGGCTAAGAGAGCATTCCACATATTTAATAGGTGGTAGGCGGACTGATGGTGGTAATTTGCCCAGTCTGCCGGGGCGGGGAAGTATCCACCGTTCGTGCCGATAAACCCAGTAAAGTGTATCCACACGTTTTGGGACCAGGCTCGAATTGCCGTCATGTCCATTCAAGCCGGATTAGCGTTAGGGACTGATGTCAGTCATAAGTGTCTGATTTCAAGGTATCGTGCTAGTATAAAAAAATATTTAAAAAATCAGCATGCGACAGATGTAAGTCTCCAAATTTATATGTACGCGTAGGTATAGTGGATACGGTATGTGGATGCACATTTTGACCAGTGCGTGTGGTTGCGGAATAGAGAAGGCCTGTGGAGCTCTTCAGAACACTCACCGTAGCTTGTAGAAGACGCTAAAGGAGATGTGGTTCAGGGGGTGGAAACTTAGTAGAAACGAATAACAAAATTCGGTTTACACAGAAAGTGGCGCCGCCTAGTAGACGGTAGGGGTACTAAATGTAATGTTCATTAATTTATTCATTCATTCAATCAATTCCTTTAATTCATTCTGCATGTAGGCTACGTTGTCAACATGCGAACTATAGAACCTTCGTAAAAAATGAAATTTAAATGTATTGTGTAACTTTTAGAACCTGCCTATGTATCGTATGGTCAACTAGTAACAAATTACACAATGTTTTTAAATTTTCGTGCGCAGTTTATGGTTTATTATTTTATTATTATTATTATTCGGATATAATACTATTCCTATATACATAAAAGCTATACCTATGATAGGTATGTTTGGCACTTTAAGTATCCTACCATCCACTTGGCGACGCTAGTGTCAGGGTGAACGAGAGTTGTTTGCGTGAGATTCCACTCTTTTCCCAATGATTTACTATATTCTTTGGTTTGGTTACACGATATACGTTGAATCCATGGAAATATGGAAAAATCTGCATAAACTGTTGGAAATTATAGCAATTTTATGCGTTCAATTTAACAAAATATATTGCACATGCATTAGACCTAGTGCATCGCTTCCGGTTCATGATTAATGGCGACAGAAACAGGTATCGTATAAACAATATATCCATCAATGTACAAAACCACTTATCTGATAAATCTACATAATATTTACAAATACAAGATTGAAAAATAGGGGGCACCAAAGAAAAACATGTGCAAAGGAAAATCCCACAATGCCCAAGGTCAGAGTGATTGTCTGGCTCCGTGGTCTAGCAGTTAAGTCCTATTGGGTATTGCTGGTCGGGACACAATTAATTATTAAAGGACATAATAATCCCAAAACGCCCCCTTATCTTAGTGATCGTTTCGAGTACCTGCGTGACTCGCACTCCCGCTCCCTTCGCTCTACTCACAACAATCAACTCTCAATTCCTCTTCACTCTTCCAGCAGATATTCAGATTCTCTGTTTCTGCAGCCCGCCAATGGAACAGGCTACATTTATTAATTACTTACTTTTTCAAAAAACAAAATGACATCTAATTTCCACATCTTGACATTAGTTAAGACATTATTAATGAATTATAAGTCTTATAAATTATTATTGACAACGCCCATTTACAGCAGCAAAATATGTTATTTTTAATTCATTGTACCATTGACATTATAATTTTATCTTAAGGAATTATGACATTATTATTTTTATTATATATTTTTATATTTTTTTATTTAATTATCACTGATTTTTTTTTTATGTAATCATACGGTATTATGCTCGCCTATGTACATTATTTTATATTTTCTATTTTGTGTGCAATAAAGAATTATATTATTATTATTATCATTGATCTTGTATGGGGATTTGGGCTAAATTGTATTTACAGTATATGGATTTTTAGATAAATTGTGTGCAAAGTTTATTATAGATTTACAACATACCCGTGCCTCGGAGAGCACGTTAAGCCGTCGGCCCCGGTTCCACTAATACCAGCTTGTGGAATCGTAAATAAATTGTCTTTAAAAATTGACATCATATCCTCAACAAGCCGTCTGGCCAGCGCCAGCGTGGCCAGTGTAGGCCAAATTCTCCAGATATATGTTCTGGAAGGCCAATCTCCAGCAGTGGAGGTCTAGGACGCTGTGTTCTAGCTAGCGTACCAAACTCAAGAAATATTATGATCCCTGATCAATCTGGTTTCTGTGCCTTGACAGAATTATCTAGTGCAGAAACCAGTGCACTTATTAACAGTTTTGTTAGCCTGTCCTAGCTCAATGTATTATAAATAAATGATATAATTTCCTAGTTAGTAATTTATGTATAAAGGATGTAAAAAATGGTGTCAATAAATATTTTTTATTTTATTTATATTTTTTTATTACACAAATAAATTAAACAATTTATTGTTTTTTACTATAATAAATGTAAAATTATTTTAAGTTCTTGGTTAAATAAATTAAACTATGATGAAACAGAAGAATTGTTATAAATACTGAAATAGTAGGTACATAATTCAATTTGTAATTGTTAATAGTAAAAGTATAAACTAACTAGAAATATAAAAAAACGATTTTTATTATTATATAATTTATTGTGTTCCGACCAAAAATCGAACCCGGTACCTTGAAGTACGCGCTTAACCACTAGACTACGGAGGCAGTTAACTTTTACTTTTCTTCATATTATTATTGTATTATTCTGAGAATACTCGTTGTGTTTTATACTTGTAATAAAATGCCTACAAATTAAATCAACAGTGACTACATACGCAGTAATATCTATATTGGGTAGACTCGTGTACCAATTACCGATTATCTTGTATGCAAATGTTAAGAACAATGATACCACCTCGATACTGTACTACTGAGGTCACAAATCTAGTACAAATGTACAGTCAGACAATAACTAAAAAAATAATAGAAAAAAAAGTGTGGCACTCGGGGACTGCCGCGGTAAAGCTATTGCATAGCATTTTTTATCAACTTATGCAATTATAATTATGTATTTATTTTATTTATGCAGTTTTTTTTTCTTTGATATTAATTCAAGTTTTTTATATTACTCGTGGACGCTGTCACACCTAGCATTGTGTCTAAAAGAGATAGAATCAGTTATGAGCAGTTAGCAGCTAGTCTACACGCATACGTCTAGTCGCACGCACACAAACACCGTGCCGAAGTCTGCCGAACTGAAACGACGTTAGACGATGCACGGCATCGCTGCACCGCTGTGCCGGTCGGAGTGGGGGGTGTTAGGTTTATTTTCGTTACGGAATTAGGCTCAAAGCCCGCGATAAAAGCTATGCAATAGCTTAAAAACAAGTTCGAGAACCGCTGAACTAAACCATTACCAGGTAGTTAGGTGTTGTTAAAAAAATCAATGAGAATTGTTACCTACCAACTAACAATCGTTATAGATCCTAAATAGTCACTCGAAATGAAAAATTATGAAAGAAACATCAACATGATTTTCAAAGAATCGATATACTTGCAGTTCGTCGACTTAATTTTTTTTTTATTCCACAATATGACGTCTGGTATTGCTTTACAGAAATTTTCAGTAATTTTTTTAAGCGGTGTCATTGTTATATAAATATCACCATGACAAGCGTACAATATAAGTTCTTCTTGAAAGAAAAAAAATAAAACATTGCAAATTACTTTTAACGAGAGCAACAAATAGGTGGTTGGCGGACTTTGTGGTGGTAATTTGCCCAGTCTGCTGGGGCGGGGAAGTATACACTGTTCGTGCCAATAAACCCAGTAAAGTGTATACACACGTTTTGGAATCAGGCTCGAATTGCCGTTATGCCCAGTCAAGCCGGCAAGAGTTTGGGACTGATGTCCGTCATAGGTGTCTGCTAACATTGCGCGCCACTTGCCGTTATAGCTTATGTTCCAAGGAACTATATTTTATTAAAATCGGTTCAGTAATATAGGCGTGGAGGTGATACAAACTGACAAAGCTTTTTACTCATTTATAATATTTGTATGGATAGAAGGATCTATCCAACCCGTCTGCTAAAATCTCCAGAAATATGTTTATCTCTAGCAGTGGAGGTTTAGCTAGGACTCCAATCGATTATTACGAGGTTACAATCGTAATAAACTTAATGCGATCCAACAAATGCTTCTTATCGTAAGCTACAACAAAAACTATTTAATTTAATTGATAATAAATGGCCAAGTTTGTTGACTGTACCATTAAGTTCTTAGTAAAGTATAATCGCGGCCGTATACCTTGCAGGGTGGTCAGAAACCACACTTCTAAAGTAGCTGTTTCACATTTAGCCAACATTACTATAGGCCCCACATGACAAGTGGCAAGCTCGTCGATAGAATATCACAAATAAATAATATAAAACATTGTGTCAGAATTACAAATCATGTAAAATATGCGACCAGGAATCGAAACTTCGGTTTACTTATCTAAGATTATGACCATCGGACCACGAACGCATTAACATTATTTAACTGGTTAAATTTACAAAAAAATAACTATTTACACAACCTATCTCAATTATATATAAAACAATATTTAACAAATAATAAATTAACCCTAAAAAGATATACAGGCGCTTGAGAGGCGCAATATTTTATTAAACACAAATGTATATTATTGTTATCTATTATTATAAATAATATGTAGGAAATCTATAACAAAAAGTAACAAAAATTATAAGATTGCCTGGCTCCGTGGTCTAGCAGTTAAGTCCGTATTTTGACGCGGAGGTACCGGGTATTCCTGGTCGGGACACAATTATTAAAGGACATCATTATCTTGTATGGGGATGTGGGCTAAGTTGTCAAACAAGATTACAATTTAGTAAAGTATCATCACGACCGTTTCCCTTCCGGGATGGTCAAGCCAACTTTATTATAGGCCAATCATGACAAGTGGCAATCTCGTCGATGTCTCAAGCGTACCAAACTCAGGAAAAATCACAATTAAATTAAGTAGGTATTAATTTATTTAAATTTCTCATTATCACAGCCCCTAGAACTCCACCACTGTTGGAGATGGGCCTTCCAGAAAATTGTGGAGAAATTGGCCTACACTCGCCACGCTGGCCAGACAAGTTGGCGAGGTTCTAATGTCATTTTTCTAATGACTATTAACGATTCTACAAGTTGGTATTTAGTGGAACCGGGACCGACGGCTTAACGTGCTCTCCGAGGCACGGGAACGGTGGTGTTGTAAATCTATGACAAATGTACGTAAGAAAAGTGTATTTATTATTGGTACAAGGGGGGGTTTGAACCGACCTTTGTAGAATTTAAAAAAAAAGCGTTCTTACAACCGAGACACCAACGCGCCTACATACAACCTATTTTTATATATTTAAAGGTAATTTATTTGTTAAAGAAAGTTTGAAGTAAATATGTGCAATTTTTTTTAATGTGGATAATAGCTGACGATTTATCCCACTTCTCGAACAAAAGCGGGCATCTTTTGGAAGTGTTGTTCAATGACTTAGTTGGTTCGAAAACTTATCTTGTACGCGCGTCGGTAAAAAATGGCAACGTAATATAGGTTTCGCTGGCGCCTTTAGGGCGCACCGTATGTTTACAGAGTTAATTCAAATAAAAAAGTAAAAAAAAAACAACAATATGAATAATGTAAATAATCGCGGAACAGTAAACGGAAAACAATTGTTTAATTATGTTTTACTAATAATAATGGAAATAACACCAAGTAAATACTGAAAAAAAAATGAATTGACAAAATTATTAATTGCTATAAAATTAAGATAATATCTTGTTATGGAGGGCCGTTACTTCAATGACCTAATCCATAATTAGACGGTTTATATAAACAGTAAAACATAAAACTATTTTGATTAAATATAATGAGATGGGGCAAGAAACTAAATGGTCTGAGAATCTAAGCTAGGCCAATCGTAACAAAATTAATTAGTGTCACTATGCATTGCCGGTTATGATGTTCGACGTGCTCTTTTAAACGGATTATTTTGTTGTTTCACGGACAATATGTGTAAAACAGATTCTTATTCGAAAACAGATGAAACAAATATTTCAAGAATTTGTCTTTATAGAGGGTCGTTTTTTCAGACTAATTATTTTTTTATATCTAAAACTGTTTATCGTCATAAAAAAAAGATTTATTTGTATAACAATATAGCACAACATATTTTTTTTATTTTTGATGATGACCTCATTAACTCATAAAAAAGAAAGATATATTACGTCAAATTTGGCTGTATGGGCTAGACCCTTTACCATCCCTATCACCAAATTCATCATCTATCGGGAGAAGATAAGAGTAAAGAACACAAACAAAAAAAAAAAAATATTTTAATAGGCTAATAAAGAGACGAGTTTCTTAAAGATTATAAATAAATTGGTTAAACGTTCGATAAAATCTATAAAATGCTGGATGATTATTCGAACAGTATACCTCTAGAATAGAATGCTTAAGAATTGTGCGAAACTGATTCGATTTGCTTTTCTTTGTTATATTACGTTTAAATTATATTTATTTTGTTTTGAGTCATTTTCTGACAACTAAACCATACCGTCAGTCATCTTCCATAAATAGTTACTGGAAAAGGCAAAATCCAAAAGATTAACTAGAGATTGAAACACCGGCCGCAAGTGTCGTTCAGCAGTCTACCGTAGGAGGTCACGCGTTCTGTTTTTAGATAAATAATGGATGTTTTAGCACCGTAACCGTTCACGGCCAAGGTAGGTTTTTGAACGCGGGTATTATCAAACAAAATTATTGTAATTCTATGCAAGGTTTTTGCTCCAATGTGTGGGTTATTCTAAACCGCTATAGTTTAAGCACACAAAATTAATACTAAATTATAAAATAAACAAAAAATCAAACTTGTGTCGATACTTAGAGTAAGCTGCAACATACCGCGTGTAATTGATAGATAGATAGATAGATAAATTCTTTATTGCACAGAAAACAAAACATAGGCGAGCTTAATGTCTAAAAACATTATCTAACAGCTAACCTTTGTGATTGTGAAAAAAGCAAATATATTTTTTTAGGCTTTAGGTGTCATTGGTAGAATATCTATTTAAAATTTGAAAAAAAAAAAACTTTTTTTAAGGATAAAAATCATTTTTCGAAAAACAAAACACTCCTGCATGGTGAATAAGGCCGCGTCTGAAAATCAAGTGATAAATACTGTAACCTGCTCTTTGCAGTTACATGATTATCCAACGCCTGCGCGGTTGGATGTAGTTGCTTTTAATTGTTACGGAGAGGATTCTACGGAACTCCTTTTTTTTATTAAAAATGCATAAAACTTTTTTTATACTTTATATTTTAGAAATAATTACATATGTATAAAACTAAACACTTATCTACGTGGGACACTATTACGCGGTAGAATTTAACTAATTATTATTTTAATCCTAATCTTTATAAAAATACTCGCTCTGTCGACCTCTCGGTCCGAGCTCCCCGATCTTCCTTTTTTTCTCCTTTTTAAAACAAAAACCCATCAACCCTGTCATTGCCGTATATTGACAATACTATTCTTTCATTTTCTTTCGCATCAGACTGGAAAATTCTCATGGATACATTTGAACACCATTATAGGATCCCAGATGAACTAGCTGTATCAGCCTATAGGCCAGACATCTTAGTGTTTTCTCGGAACTTAAAAAAAGTTATCCTTATTGAACTTACCGTTCCGTGGGAATCAAATATTCCAAAAGACCACAACATGAAGTCGAATAAATATTATGATCTCACAGAAGAAATGATCAGGAACGGGTTCAAGACTCAGCTTTACGCAGTGGAAGTTGGTGCAAGAGGAGTTCCAGCAAAATCTTTGCATCACTTACTGAAAGAATTGGGCCTAAGCAGGTCTGCCGTCAATACATTTATGGAACGAGCTTCCAAGACGGCATTAACGGAATCATACAGTATTTGGTTGGGTAGGGAGAGAAGTAGAATGGTGGATGGTGAGCGTATTATCGCGCAATAGAAAAAAAAGGAGGCCTCCTTTTCTTAAACCAGCCAATTGTCGGTCGCAAGCCCGAGACACCATTCTTCTCATCTCTTACCCACACACGATGGACCCGGCACCCGCACGGTGAATCCATGGAATGCTTAGAAATTTGTCTTCCTCTCTTAAAATGCAAATAAAACTCTGTAACCTACATGTACCCGTTACAATACCTAAGTGCTGGGGAGTATTATTAATTGGTCTGGACCACAGCCGAGAAACGAAATAGAGAGAGAAAGAATTACGTAAGTCAACGTTCGCGCGATCGTTGACCTATCACTACCTACTTAATTAAGCTTTGTATGAGTGGAGATATTTTTTAGGTAAACTTCTCTGCATCGTAGCTTAAGATTTTTTAACTGAATAATAAAAAAAACTAAGTTCTTTATTATTAATCGAGATTATAATACAAAAACATTTGCTATTTAATAAATTCGTAGTATATTGACTCTACGCGCATTTGTCCAGGTAGTCAAGTCAAGTCAAGTCCGTGGATTTAGACTCGGAGGTATCGGGTTCGATTCCTGGTCGGGACACAAAAATATTTATTAATGTAAATAAATACATTTAATTAATATGTAATTTCGTATTTCTCGAGTTTGGTACGCTGGAGACATCGACGAGCTTGCCACTTGTCATGATTGGCCTATAGTAAAGTCGGTTAAATATGAATCCAAATGTTTATAAGCGTGGTTTCTGACCACCCCGAAAGGGAAACGGTCGTGATGATGATACCTCTGCCGCTGTAAAAGTAGCTAACTAAAAAAACAATAGATATTTAAGTCTAGCAAATGATTATATATAGCGTAAGTTGCTCCAGGTCGCGACAGCGTCAAAAAAAAAAATCTACTATCCCCTCATTCCGAATCGCGTTTAGGGCGCTTAGAACGAATAGGACACTGACCGTCGTTCCGAATCAAATATCGCGATTTGGATGCTCAGATGCTGTTAGTTTTTTTTTTAAATGTATGGAAGATAAATTGCGGATTAAAATAAGGAAAGGCATGCTACGATGGTTCGGGCATGTTGAAAGGATGAGCGATGAAAGATTGACGAACCAGATATATAATGCGAAAGTTGTAGGTAAAAGAGGCCCTGGCAGACCGAGACTCACATATCACGATCAAATAAATAAAACACTGACTGAAGGTGCATTAAAAAGTCTTCGTAACCAAAGGGCATGTATGAAGAGGTTAATGAATGTCGACGAAGCGAAAGAAGTATGTCGTGATCGTGTCAAATGGCGCTCTATTGTCTCTGCCTACCCCGCAAGGGATCTGGCGTGAAGATATGTATGTATGTATAAATTGCGGATTCCACATCTTTGAGTATGAATACTAACAAATTTACATCTCTCGGTTTATTCATCTTTATATGTGTAAAGTTTAATATTATTAACTTATTTTGGTCTTTTAAAATAACTTGCCGTGTTACGGACATTGTTTTTTCACTTCCTACTTAAATATTAATGATAGATTTGTTTTAGAAGTAATATACAAACAGTATACACGAATTACTATATTAAATAATTTAAAAGAAAACCTAATATTAATAAACTTGAAAATGGCGCGCGACATAATGACAAAAAAACTGACAGCGCTCAGAGCGATCTACCTCGATATCGTGAGTAGTCTAAGCGCGAGAAATCATGTCATTTGTGACGTCACACAGCTTTGGCAAAACAGTTTAAGCTTGTGCTTAGGTTACTATTATCGCGTATCGGAACGATAGGTATATTCGTATGCAGAGCTAAACCTTTAAGGTCATCGTAGCCTTGACTTTGACAGTGGTAGGTTAGGTTAACGTGCCAGTTACCGCCTCGTCACGTCCTCGTTAGTCAAACAATATCATCTTTGCCACAGGTCACTGCACATCACGTTTTCTTCTTATACAAGACACTTATGCAATATAATATATGACAAACAGCTTGGTCAAATATACAAAGGCAAATTATATAACCCATCTCAATGCTTGCTTTACTCAAAAAAATTTTACTCTGTGGCAGGCAATTAAAATATTTATCTATTTGCTACATGAATACATTTCTTACTTGTAAATAAATATATAAATTGAAGCTATAAAATTTTATTGTCAAATATTTCGCCTCTCTTTAGAGCGGCGTCATCAGTGACAGTGACTGAAGGTCTTTGTTATAAATTATATGAATAAATAAAATTTATTTGTCATAAATTATATAACTATATGAATACATTTATTTCACAAATCACTCATACACTTATGTGGTGTATGAGTGATTTATAAGTGTTTTTTATTATTATTTAATGTGTTGTGACGTCAGATATACCGTTTTTGGACGTTTTTCATTACAGCCCCTAGAACACAGCGTCCTAGACCTCCACTGTTGGAAATGGCCTTCCAGAATATATATCTAGAGAATTTGGCCTACACTCGCCACGCTGCGCTGGCCAGACGGATTGACGAGGATCTGCTGTAAACTTTTATTGACAATTTATTAACGTTTCCACAAGTTCGTATTAGTGGAACGGAGAGGACGTGAAGCCGTTGCTCCCGGTTCCACTAATACTAACTTGTGGAATAGTTGATACATCGTCATTAAAAATTGACATCAGACCCTCGCCATCCCGAAAGCCAGCGTGGCGAGTGTAGGTCAACAGTGGAGGTCTAGGGCTCTTTAGATTAAAAAATAATCGTGCATATTTCCTATTGCGAAAATCGCAGAATCTTATAATAACGTACTATCCAATCCAATTAAGAAAGACAGTTTATTTTTTCACGTGATTGTGGTTTTTCCACACCTACATTAGATTGCATCTTGATTACAGAGTACGTAATGGCAGAGTAATTGTGCATTATAAACGGCGGATATGACATTACAAACTGTCGCAGTACCATCGTTTGTTATTAAATTAAAATATTGGTTTGAGAAAATTCATACATATCTTCACAGGTAGAGGTAGGCAGAGACAATTGAGCGCCACTTGACACGATCACGACATACCTCTTTCGCTTCGTCATCATTCATCAACTACTTCATGCATGCCCTTTTGTTACGAAGGCTTTATAACGCACCTTTAGCCAGTGTATTATTTAATTGATCGTAATGTGTGAGTCTCGGTCTGCTAGGGCCCGTTTCACCCACAACTTTCGCATTATATAGGTATGTGGTTCGTCATCTTTCTTCGCTCATCCTTTCAACATGCCCGTTATAACAATGTGAATTCGCTTTTTTATAAGCGTGGTATCTGACCACCCCGGAAGGAAAACAGTTGTAATGATACTTTACTTTTCTAAATAAAACATAGGCTATGCATAGACTCATAGAATTAAGTATACACTCTTCTTTTCAACCTGTCTGATCTCAACAAGATGTCCTGTTCTAGAGGGATGAAGTGGATACAATAAAAGATTTACTAACAAAGTTTGTCTAATGGGAAGGGATAGAGGAGGGAGTAATGTGAGGAGCAAAGAGTTTTATTGTGAAAGGAGCTGAGGTAGAAAAACAAATCCTTTAAATATTTCGGTGTATCAGGTTCATTTAGCACAGAGTATAGAAGACATAGTGATCACATATTTCTTCGTAAACGGATTGGCAGCCATTTAAGTTTTGCACAATATTCAGTCTATCCAAAAGCAAGATCAGCTAGAAAAAGTCAAATTATATAGATATATGCTGTGAAAGCTTATTTTCAGCATATATTTTCTATTTAATGTTTAGGAACAACGTACAGCTAGACAGATAAAATATATATACAGTACATATGGTTAGTGTATGGCAATTGACAAGTTGCCAACGATAGCTGAAATTACGTAATTAGGTGGTGCTTGCTGAAATGTTAACCCAAAAAAATAACCTAAGCTAAGAACAATAAACTACACAGAAAAAAAAAACACGGGTGCGTCGCGGGACGTACCGCAAAAGTGAGAACCAAACTTGCAGGTTATTGATTTCGTAGTTGGTAGGAATATGGAGATTAAATGAATGCGCGTGGCTACAGATTCATACGCATAGTGCAGACGCGTAAAGAAAGAAAGAGAAAGAAGGAGCCGGAGAGAGCGAGAGAGGCATCGATTATACGCGAGGCGCGCGCCTATCCGCCCCTCTTCCCCTTCCCCGCCGCGCTGTTTCGAGAGGAAGAAAGAAGGCGCGTGAGATAGCGGTTATACGCGCGCTTCCCCTTCTCCGCCGCGCTGTTTTTCCCCTTGAGCGCGGACGTTCTCACTTTAATATTAATAGGTACCTACTAAAAACTATAAAATTAATAAATGATCATATGTTTTTAGGTGCTAGCAGCATTAGCCGCGCAATCGATAAATATATCGGTGGGTTTCTGCCAGGGGTTCTCTGCAGTCCTGCTGCCTCAGTACACCTTGGAGCATGCTAACATCACATATGCACAGAGCTCTTGGATCGGTATGTACCTATAAAATAGTATTGTTTTGTTTTTATACAACCTTTTCCGTGTATAGTAAACTAGCTGTTTAGGCCGGTGTAGCCAGTGTTCTATTATCCAACACTGGGTTCCAAAGAATATCTTAGACAAAATTTATCGAATACTGGATAAGATTCAAGTGGTTTTTATTGTGCCGTATCTTCTCCTGCTTTAATCAAAGCATTAAGGCTGCTAAATCGCCAAAGGAAAATATCCACCAATAGTATCATTTCATTGTCACTTGTCACAACATCACGTAATCATGAAGCCTTAGTTCCGAATCATGCTCAGAGCGCTTAGAATGAATATGATACTGACAGTTGTTCCGAATTAAATATCACGATTTGGATGCTCAGAGCGTGATTTCAATTCGGCAACGATCTAAATTTAATTTTTATTCATACCATAATAGTTTTTTTTAAAATGTCTAGTAGATAAATTGTAATTCCTAAAAATAACATTAGAATCAACAAACTTAATCAGCTTTCTGGACGGAAACATATAACTACAAATAGGTACGAGTACCTTACCTAAATTAAAATACATATAATAAATATTTAAAAAAAAAAACAATCAAAATACTTTTTTTTTTTTAACAAACAATAATTTAATAGGTAATAGGCGAACTGATGGTGCTAATTTACCCAGTCTGCCGGGGCGGGGAAGTATCCACCGTTCGTGCCGATAAACCCAGTAAAGTGTATCCACAAATTTCGGGATCAGGCTCGAATTGCCGTCATGCCCAGTCAAGCCGGCATAGTGTTAGGGACTGATCTCAGTCATGAGTCCGATTCCAGTTGCTAACATTCGTGGACCTCGCGCGCCATTTACCATCAGGTGGGCGCAAGCTCACATGCCGTGCTAATATAAAAAAATATAAAAAATATCTCCTATCAAATTTAATTTCCCGGTTCCAATTTAATGAACTGAGAACCGGGCGAGATCGGGATTTCCCGGTTTTGAACCCTTTTAATAAGGATGGATTATGTATGTTTACATGTCTAAACTACAATGAAAATTTCGGTGTTAGTGTTGCTAGGTTTAAAAAAGAAATTAATATAAAATTATCTAAATAAATTGGAATGCTTGGAGAACTTTTAAACTAATAAATTTATTTTTTAATTACTATTTTTTTAAATTTCCATTATTTTACAATATATATGTATATTATTTAGTTGTATTTGTTATATAGGCATTGTTTTTAAGCTTATCCCTATTATTATTAATTTTTTTGCAAATTCTATGTTTAATATTTAAGTGGAAACTTTGCTGGATTGTGTAACTTTTAGAATTGTTGTAATTATGATTTGAGATCTGTATGTTTCCTGAATAAATAAAAATAAAAAAATGAATAAAATTAATGTAACTACGTGACTTGCACTAAATGTGGCCCAGTGAGCCTCCCTTCGAAGTTATCTAGCGAGTGTGCTCCAATCGTTTGCTTTGGCTAATCGTCTAATTGCAGTCGTTTTACATTGTTTATTACTTTTATCACAACTAAAGTCTTTTCTACACGTATTTTCTGTTCTTAATGAACCTGCGACGCTGAAATACCTCAAGGATGATTTTGCCTATCTTTCTTCGTTCCACGATAGATCTTTACGCTCCTCTGATAACTCTCTTTTTTCTATCCCTTCGCATAATTCTAGTTTCATTTCAAACTCGTTTGTCGTTGTCGCCACAAATTTGTGGAACAATTTGCCTCTTAGCATCAGACAGGTTACCACCAGATCGCTATTTAAAAAAATGGTCTATTCGCATTTCCTATCGCAATAAAGCTAGTATATTATTATGTATGTATGTAGGTTTATACGAGTATATAAGTATGTATTAGTACGTAGTATAGTATATATTTATACATCTAATTATTAAATATATTTTTTTATTATCCTTTATTTTTGCACCTACTTTTCAGTAAAGTGTTTAAAGTTATCCCAATGGTTGGCTATGATGAAATGTCTTGCGGCATTAAAGCCCGCCTTTGTCTTTGTGCAATAAAGTATTAAATAAATAAATAAATAAATAAATATTTTGTTTTAGTAAACATTTCTCATTTATTATAAAAAGTAAAGTAAAGTTCACGACCGTTTCCCTTTCGGGGTAGTCATATTGTTTATTCATTATCCTTAGGAGCCTATAGGAACACTTGGATTCGTCAAATTTAAATTTTTCTTATTTAATACCTATTAATATTAAGTCAATATACATAAGAATGGCTGAAATAGCTGGCTGTTGTTAGCAAGGAACAGTCTGCTAATAAGGGCATAGTGCCTCACCAGACTAAACCACGCTTATAAATAAGCGGATTCACATTTAGCCAACTTTACTAAGCCAATCATGACAAGTGGCAAGCTCGTCGATGTCTCCAGCGTACCAAACTCGAGAAATATCACAAATAAATTAAATATTAATTAAAAGTATTTATTTACATTAATACATTTTTTTGTGTCCCGACCAGGAATCGAACCCGGTATCTCCGAGTCTTAATCCACGGACTTAACCGCTAGACCACGGAGGCAGTTTTAGTTTTTCATTTGCTGAGTTTATTTTTTAGAAAATTTAAAACATTCCACCAACCAATTCATGTTATTAATGGGTACCACCTATCCACTATACTTTTAAAATTAAATTATAAAAAAAATATATATTTTTACAGTATTCCCAAATTAATAATGCACATACAGATCTTCGCTAATTGTCGTATTCCCGGAAACACCCGAATCATTGAATCGTAAGAGCCTAAACATTGCACTTGCATTTTGCACCTTGTTCGAAAGAAATAGAAGTCAATATCATGTGTATACAATCGAAAACAATTCGGGCGGGCGGTGACTGCATGTGTTCTTTCTGAGTGGAATTATATTACACACCGTTCTTGGTTTTGTTTTCAAAGGTGAATTTAATTTCAACTTTAATTATCTTATTCAACTTTAAATAGTTTATTAATTTATTAGTTTATTTATTAGTTTTTATTAGTTTATTATACATAATTCTACTAAATTATGCATGAAGAAAGTGCACTTAACCACTCTATATACATATCGTCTTCCGACGCTCGGGGAATACGACCGTTGCCGAACAGTGACGAAGATTTCTATGCGCATTATCACTTTGGGAGAACTGTACTAGTTTAAACTAAAATTGACGTTTTATATATGTACAAAACACTAAATAGCAATTTTTTGTATAATTTAATTTATTTACTAAATTATAATATATAAATGCGTTGTAAGATGTTTATGTATGTATATATATAATAAAATATAAACATTTCCCATCATGTTACAATATATATGTCAAAAACAATATTTTATTTTATTTAGAATTACAAACAATTGCACAGAGAGAGAATACACATTAAATGGGTCTTGATTAAAACTACTTAAAAGTAAAAAAATAACATATAAATATAAACTAAACCTAATAAAAAATAAACTATAAGTAAAATGACCTCTAGAGACGACCCTTCAGGGATAGTCCCAAGGATACTGACAACATTTCCCCTCTGTCTAACGAGGCTAGTACGTTGGAAGAAAATGAGTTTTACAAACAATATTAATAATAAGTAATAAGAAATAAAAAATAAATGAGTCATTATAATGTAGGTATCCTGTAAGTACTCATCAAAATTCGCAAACAATTAATTTATTTTCACTTTTTTCTCATTTCTAGCAAGTTTGGGTGTAATATCCAACCCTATCGGAGCACTGTTGGGTGGTTTGATGGTGGATGCATTGGGCAGAAGATTGTTACTCCAGTCTATAGTGCTACCAAATTTAATAGGATGGCTCGTCATCGCCTTTTCGGAGTCCTACGTGTTCCTCTGTGTTGGGCGGTTTATCACAGGATTTACGATAGGTAAGTTCAACAAAACATTAGAATGGGAGCAACTAATTAACTATTATTAATTATTGCGGCTTGATCGTATGAATTAATGGGGTGTATCAGGCAAAGCTTTATGTAGATGTCGCTAGCGGCACTGGTACCTTGTTTACACATATGACAGATCCTTTTTTAAATTTATTTATAGTTTTTTTTTTTTTATAACAGAAAAATGTATTTTAACTAAAAGTTACCTAACTTAAAAGACGAATTAAGAGCGGCAATTTTGAGATCACCATATCTTTGCTTTCGCTTAGAAATCTCGATTTGTACACTTAAAACCTTCTGCATAATACCCAGAAAATAATAAAGTTCGTAATAAAAACACAACATTTCTATGCAACTGACAGTTATATTAGGTACCATCTATCATGCGCCATCTGTCGTGATAAAAAGTTAGTGATACACCCCATTATGAACTTGAATATATTTTAGAAACACTGAATTCTTAAATTTCCTATAATACTTTTATTTATTTATTTATTCATTTACTTCCACAGCTGTCTTTTACAAATTAATATTTACATTCAAATGTTTACTTAACACCTAGCCAAATACAGAATAACATTATTTTAACTGAACATAGAACTCGAACGAAATAATCAATTTCTATCTACGCATCATTATATTAAGTGTATATGTGAATATGTATTGACAGTGTAGGTGAAGGTGTAATATGTAATTGTGAATGAGTGAAAATGTGTAGATTTCATTGCATTGACACATTTCTAATGTATTATTTACAAACAACTCTATCTTGCTCAGAATCCTTCTTCTGAATTGTTGTTAAGACAGACATAAGGGGGTCGATATCTCTACACAATTTATTGTATTTTCTTGTTATTCTGTTTACAAACAGAATTAGATTCGTAATTACTTTAATAATAATAATAAACTTTATTGTTTTGAAAAACTATACAATATACATTTGGAACAGTTAAATTGATGCTTTGTATACAATTTTAGCATCCTCTGACTCCCGAACTATTTGTGTGTGTTTCATGAGTCAGTGTCTTCCATGAATTTGTACATTAATGCTTTTATATATATTTGCCAATATACTATTATTACATTAAAACATTTGTCTATTTACTCATTCCAACATACACATTATTATTCAACTACACACAAAAGATTTTCCAGATCATTATAATTTAATGTTTGTATCCAGCTGAACACCACCATTTTGCAATCAGTTTTATTAAGATGATATATATTACATATTTTATTGGTTTATTATACAATAGAGTGCCTAGAAATTTATAGAATCGTTTACAGAAGAAAGTTTTAATACAATTTGGAATACCAGCAATGCTCTGACTGTTAGCACTTGACATGACTCATAAAGGAGAGTCATAGGGAAAAGCCAAGGCCTAAATGTTGCACCTTTCAAATATTTATTTTTTAATAAATTAAAATATAAAAAACGTTGTAGGAGATGACAAATTTCTAAGCATTCCATGCGTGCGGGTGCCGGGTCCATCGTGTGTGGGTAGGAGATGAGAAGAATGGTGTCTCGGGCTTGCGACCGACAATAGGCTGGTTTAAGAAAAGGAGGCCTCCTTTTTTTTTATTGCGCGATAATACGCTCACCATCCACCATTCTACTTCTCTCCCTACCCAACCAAATACTGTATGATACCGTTAATGCCGTCTTGGAAGCTCGTTCCATAAATGTATTGCTTAGGCCCAATTCTTTCAGTAAGTGATGCAAAGATTTTGCTGGAACTCCTCTTACTCAATAATTAATTATTGTATTAGGTATTATTAATATTTTTAACAATTAGTTTTAATTAAATTAATACGAGTAAATAGATACCTGTAGATCCTCTTAAGTTCACTAATAAAGTAAATATAATGGGGTGTATCAGGCAAAGCTTTTTGTAGATGTCGCTAGCGGTAATGGTACCTTGTTTTACACCTATATCGCATCATTTTTTAATGATTTTGTAGTTTTTTTATTTTTATAACAGAAAAATGTATTTAAAATTAACGTTACCTGCCTTAAAAGACGAATTAAGAAAGCGCACACCGTCTTTTTAAAGAAAAAAGTTTTATTAATAGAACGGCAATTTTGAGATCACCATATCTTTGATATCGCTTAGAAATCTCGATTTGTACACTTAAAAGCTGCTCACTTCGGCATAATATCCAGAAAATAACAAATTTCGAAATAAAAATACAAGTTTTCTATGCAACTGACAGTTATATTAGGTATCATCTATCATGCGCCATCTATCGTGATAAAAAGTTAGTGATTTTGAAACCCCATTGAAACAAAATATATGAGTATAGGTAAAGAAAAGTCACGGATGTATACAATTAAATCAATTTGTTTTCTTTTTAATTTCAGGAATGTCTACTGTATCCTACATTTACGTAGCTGAGATAACTACTCCAGAAAAGCGAGGAGTTCTTAGTGCTCTCGGCCCTGGACTAGTTTCCACCGGCATATTTATCATTTACGCTTTGGGAGCGTTCATACATTGGAGAAAAGTTGCCGCTATATGCGCTGCTGTATCAATTTTGACACCTTTTCTCATGTACTTCGCTCCAGAATCCCCACTATGGCTAGCTTCAAAAGGACAGCTTAAAGAAGCATACAACGCGATGTACTGGCTAAGGCAGAACAACAATACAGCTCAGCAAGAGCTCGTCGAGTTTACTAAGGACAGAAAGGGAACAGATTCCATGAAACAAAAGCTAGGACTGTTCAAAAAGAGACGAGTTCTGAAACCGTTTATTTTGTTGATAGTTTTTTTCATATTTCAAGAAATGTCTGGTATTTATGTAATTTTGTATTACGCAGTTGATTTCTTTAAATCTGTAGGGACTAGCGTTAATGAGTTTACTGCTTCGATTATAGTTGGCGGTGTGCGGGTATTTATGGGTATTGTAGGGGCTTGCCTTATCAATAGTTTTCGAAGAAAAACATTGGCTGCAGTTTCGGGTTTATTACTTGGCATTGCGATGCTTGCGGCTGCAATATGTGATTCACTTAATGGACCTCCGTTGATTAAATTAGCTTGTGTTTTGCTTCACGTGTCGTTTAGTATGGTTGGGTTTCTACAATTGCCTTGGATAATGTCTGGGGAGCTTTACCCTCAAGATATAAGAGGGGTTATGTCAGGTGCTACTTCGTGTTGCGCGTACATATTAATTTTCTTTAATATTAAAACGTATCCGCAATTGGAAAAGTTGATTACGAGCAATGGAACGTTGTATTTGTTTGGTGGTTGCGCTTTATTGGGAGCTTTGTATTGTTGGTTTTTCCTGCCTGAGACTAAAGGCAAGACTCTGGCAGAGATTATGAGACAATTTGACGAAGAAAAAAAGGAAGCAGATACTGAAGCGTGTGATGAAAAAAAACCCAACAATATTAGTAAACCCAAAGAAGTAATGTCGGTACAACGCAGGCATAGTGCTAGTGCAGTGATATCGTTAGAAAAGAACAAAGAAATAGACGTTTAATTATAATTTAAATATTATACGCCGAAATAGAAGCTTTGTCAAAGAATTAGGCCTTAAGTAAAATTTTCCTTAAGATATTTTTATACATTTCGACAACGATGTGAATTTAACTTTTTATTAATAAATTGACACTTTCGGACGCCATCTTGTCCCTGTTAAATACATTTAATTAATCAATAATTCAAATAATTTATTACTGATATAACTTTTTAAAATAATGCATTACTTTACATCTTTTGATGTAAATCTACATATACGAGTATGAAAGTGAATGTATGTTCCCTATGCATTTCAAAACTACTTGACCGATCGGCATGAAACTTTGGGAATATGTTGTGTAAACATCGGCAAAGGTTTCTGACATACTGTTGTCCGATAGGTGGCGCGCATCAGCGCTGATTTGTGGGGCAAACCGACCGAGGGCACATTAATTGACTGTCAGGCGGTACAAAGTCCGTCAGGTCAGCTAAATAAATAATTTATAAGTCATATTTAAAAAAAAAAAACAAAATGGCGTTCAAAGACGTTTATAACTGGATAACTACTAAAGTTTTATTTACATTTAATTTCTGCTTATATGTTTTTTTTATATTGTAAATAGGGATTATTTTATTGAGTAATCAGTATTATAGTGTAAGCGATTTTAACTGTATTAATTATTTATTAATATTGGACTGCTTGTGGTAAGCCATCAGATATGTGCGAGGCTAACATCCACCTAACAGTATTGAAGTAAGACAATGAAGTGATACTATCGGTGGATATTTTCCTCTAGCGAATGAGAGGCCTTAATGCTTTGGTTAAAGCAAAAGGAGAAGATACGATACGCGCTATATTGTTTACTACAAAATGCGGAACCGATAGATAACCCACATGCAAAGTGACATCCGTAAAGAGTAATGGTGAGTGCCCATACATGAATTTAACTAAACTAAATCTGCAATGATGATGAATTTGAATTGAATTAAATATTCGTCTCAACTGCGCCACCAAATTAAACCAGCTTGTAATGGGGTGTATCAGGCATAGCTTTTTGTAGATGTCGCTAGCGGCAATGGTACCTTATTTTACACCTATATCGCATTATTTTTGAAATGTTTTCGTAGTTTTATATGTTTATAACAGAAAAATGTATTTTAAATTAACGTTACCTACCTTAAAAGACAAATTAAAAAGCGCACACCCTTTAAAAAGAAAAAAAGGTTTTATTAATAGAACAGCAATTCTAAGATCACCATATCTTTGATTTCGCTTGGGAATTTCGATTTGTACACCTAAAAGCTGCTTACTTCGGCATAATATCCAGAAAATAATAAATTTCGTAATAAAAATACAAGTTTTCTATGCAATATTACATTAGGTACCATCTATCATGCGCCGTCTATCGTGATAAAAAGTTAGTGATACACCCCATTGGCGAACTAGCTTCGATTGAGACCCGCGGACTTCATTTAAATAGTTATTTACGAGTAGTTTCAGTTTTTCCGTCGAAGCTTTTAATTCTTAAAGTGATTCTTTTTAATTTTCTAAATAACTTTTACAAATTAAAGCATTGTTATTTCACTTGTGTTCTGCGAATTTAGATTTAATAGTGGTAACACTACAATTTGCTTTTCGAACGAATGTGACAAGTCCATGCGGCGAATATTCGGAATTTTCCATTGCATTTCTATTAATATAATAGATTCTTTCGTGACCCTTTTAGATAATATTAATATTATGAAAAATCTAATCGTTTTATGAAACATATTTTTTTCAAGTCTCTTCTTAAATCGCTAGAAATTTTGCCAGAAATTATGTCTTAAAACATTTGCTATTACTTTAGCACAACACTTGGATATTGTCATAACATTTTTTTTTTCTTAGTTTTTTAGCGATAACTATAAAATAACTAGCAGTTAGTACGGGTGGACCCATCATACTCTAATCTATCATATTTTTTTTACTAAAACAATGTTTCCATTAACAATTTTTTGCTTAAAACTAGGTTCTTAAAATTAATTAGTGACTGTAAAGAGGCCGTGCGTATAGTTTGTTGAATTTTTTTCACAATTGCATCGCCGATGTCAATAACGACAAATTTAATGAATGAGACAGAAATAATAAACACAAAAAAAAAAAAAAAAAAAAAAAAAACCCAGCAAATTTGCCTTAAAACCAGCGGTGAAAGCGCAAAGACGTATCATCAAAATAATGCATAGAAAAAGATCTCGTTATAGAAGCGCTAGTCTCTTCCAAGAGTGTAAACTTCTTGATATTCGACAAACTTATATCTTACAACTGGCAATTTATTACCACAATAATAATAAAACCCTACAAAAATCCTTAAAACATCGAACAAGATACGCAAATAGACCTCGAAGACCCCCCACTAAGACTAAATTCGCACAAAGATTTTTTCAGTTTCTAGCCCCCAAGATTTATGAGCACATTCCAGAATACATTACTAAATACAGACTTAGAAAATTTAAGAAAATTGTAATAAAATGGTTGCTCGATATTGGTATTGTAATATCAGAGCAAAAATTACTACACATTCTAGAATAAAGACCGGTAGGCATATATATTTAGTTTATTTATATATTTAATATCCTCACCTAATTAATTAGTTTGTTATTATATTTATCTATGTATTTAGTAAACTTATATCTTATTTTATGCTTTAATATTATATTTACTGACGTTATTGACTTATATATCTTATAATAACCGTAATGAGCCTCAACGGAGTCAACCAATGCGCGGGCCCAAGCCCTTATTGGTGACCCAACCATACACCACCCAGCAAAGATGTACCTCTGTAAACAATATATCTCTCATATTTTGTACCACTAAAATTCTCTGCAATTCATGTAAACTTTGGTCAATAAATGATTTGTATTTGTAATGGGACGCGAGCGAGACAGAAGGAATAAAAGGCGCGCGTAATGCTACATTACTACTGATTCAAGTGCGTCAGTTAGATAAGGTTTGTTAGTTCCACTCGTAATATCTTCGTACTGTATCTTCTCCTCTTATTTAAATCCAAGCCTAACCGTTACATTCCATACTAAAACCTATGTATTTAGGCAAATGTATTTAAATAAAAGTTATACCGCTGTAATTATCAAAAGAGCAAATATTTTTTTAGGCATTAGTAGAACGTCTATTTAAAATAAAAAAGGCATTTTTTTTTAAATATAAATAATAAATAAATAATAAATAAATAAATATTTCCAGACAATCACACAGCGCCATCTAGTTTCCGTGGTAAGCTACGAGGCTTGTGTTACGGAAACTAGATGGTTGATAAACTACATATTATACTTTTTTTTTTGTAAATATATACATATTATACATATAAACACCCAGACCGAGACAAATTATACAATGTACAACTTGCCCCCGGTGGGAATCGAACCCACGACCTCCTGAGTTCACGGCAACGTTTGTTACCACTAGACCACGGAGGAAATCATTATTTGAAAAACAAAACACTACTGCATGGGGTGAACAAGGCCGCGTCTGAAAATCGCGATATCCATCGTGATAAATACTTGAAGGCTGGGCAGTGTTATTATTAATTGATTTCGCCCACAGCTGAGAGACAAAATAGAGAGAGACAGAATTACGTAAGTCAACGTTCGCGCGATCGTCGAACTCTCGCTACCTACTTGACTAGGCTCTGTATGAGTGGCAATATTTTTAGGAAAACTTCTCTGCATCGTAACTTAAGATTTTATTACTGAATAATTAAAAAAAAAACTACGTAGTTCGTTATTTTTATTCTATATTGTAATATAAAAATATTTGCTGTTTAATAAATTCCACGCGGTATATAGATTATGTGTTATAACGAATGATTGTGATTTAATTTTAGTCAGACTTAAGCCAAGTACTAAACAGATTTCTTTTTTGTCTGTGTATAATAATGGGTTAAAAAAACTGAACCGATTTAAGTAGTTTTACTAAAATTATTCTTTGACTTCAAAGAGCGTAACACCAGGTGGGTCAAGTGTCATAAGTCTTAGTGTAAAACATACAGCTTGTTAAAATCTGTTTAGTATATGTGCAAGTCATTTTAGTAGTAGAAATAATATCTATTGTCTAGTTGATCTTTGTACAAAAAGGTGTGGATTTAAATACTGTGATTTTTTGATAAATTATTAATAAAATAATGTTGATTTCATGTTAGTTTTATTTAAAAGAAAAACCCCTCTAGCCCTGTGATATACCTAATGGCGCGAAGGACCCCAAAAGACCATCAAGGTTGTACAAAGGTTCAAATGTCAAAAGCACTAACATAGTAGAAGATTTTGGATTCACATTTACAAAAAAAATACACATCTTTTTTGGTAAGTCCAGGTAAGAAGGGCCTAATATCAAAATGTAAAAAGTATTCGTGAAATCAGAGTATGCAACTGACCCTTAATTTAATAAATTTAGTGGCGCCATCTATGATTACCTGTGGAAACTAAATAGAGGTCAAGCGCATGAGAAATAAAATGCGACCTCTTTAAATACATAGATGAAACATAGATGGCGCTGCAAAAAAATAAAAGGCAACGGATACTTCTAGTAACTCCAGAATATCGTTCTGTCTTGCGCACGGAAGACCACTTCCTAGAAAAGTTCTCGTGGAGCACAGTTGAAGCAGTCGAACCTAGCCCCCTGGGTTCGTAAGACACACGGGCGCTGTGCAGTAAGCAGTACCACCCACAAGTGCTGAATTACTGGCGGGTGTTTGGCCCATTAACTATCCGGGCCAGGACGCCCCACTGTCTGTACGTGCTCCTAAAGAAGAGCTTAAGTAGTTGAACCTAGACCCTATGGATTCGTGACCCAAGCGGGCGTTGTTATACCGGTAGCGGCACACAGCAATAAATTACCAGCAAGTGGTTGCCCGCTGAGATCCTGCCGGGGAAACGGAAGATGTCACCATCCCCAACCCATTAACCATCCGCGCCTGGACAACCCACTGTCTGTGCTCCTGGAGGATTGAAATAGTCGAACCTGGCCTAGGTTGGATTTGTGAGTCACACGGACGCCAAGGAATGAATTACCGGTAAGTGGTTAACTAGGGAATAATATAGCTAAGCTAAAATTAGTTATCCGGACCTAGACGATCTTACTGTTCTGCTTTGAACTATTTATAGTTCTTTGGTAGTTACTGCAGCAATTGTCGATTATAACGCCTGGTTTTGAAAGAAACAATAAACAAAAATAGTCACTAACGCTAACCTGGTCTGTGCGATGCCATACTTGATGCCCACTCCGACGCGTGGCAGGGCTTTGATCACCTTCTTCACTGTCGTCTGGTCGGGAAACGCGAAGAATATTGAGGCTGGAAATATACATTCATTTGTTATTAAAGATTTCTTTTAAAAGTGCTGTTTGACCAGGTTTGACCGGAATATGCACCCACATACGGTTACACATCCTACATACAGCTACCATCCATACGCGTACACATTAAAGGTCATTCAACAGCTTTTACCCGCTTTTTGAAAAGTTGTGTAGACCAACCATACATTTTATTTTATAAAACATTAATTATTATGAATTACTCTTTAACTACATCCGTGGTCTAGTGGTTAAGACTGTAGATTTAGACGCGGAGGTGCCGGGTTATATTCCTGGCCGGAAAACAATAATTTATTTGTGATATTTTTTGAGTCTGTATGCTAAATACATCGACGAGCTTGACACTTGTCATGATGGGCCTATAGTAAAGTTGGTTAAATGTAAATCCGCTTTTTTAAAAGCATCAAAAGATAATCAGATTATTTTTTTTATTAATAATTCGTTAAAATAATTATTTTAGATAACACATTTTACATTGTCAAACTAATAAATATCAGAGTTCGATCCAAATTAATAAAAAATCGTGAAACATGAATATTCATTATATGAACGAGACAGACTTATGAATGTTAAACGTGCTAGAGAATGTATAGTAATTCTGTCTAAATTTATATATATATAATATAATATACATACATATTATACTAGCACGACATAATGTGACCTTACGCCCACCTGATGGTAAGTGGCGCGCAAGGTCCATGAATGTTAGCAACTGGAGTGAGACACTCATGACTGACAACAGTCCCTAACACTATGCCGGCTGAACCCGAAAGATGTGGATACACTTTACTGGGTTTAATGGCACGAACGGTAGATACTTCCCTACTAAATTTATAATACTACAGGAATAAAATCCTCAATGTTGCCAGGAAAAAAACTCATCTTACTGGAAATATTTAAAATGGTATCATTTATGACTTTCAAGGAGAGTTTACAACTAAGAATACTGATTTTGAGGAACCCGTTTGACAGCTGAAAGAATTTGTTGAGTGCAGGAGGCATTGAGGAAACGTCAATCTTTCTTCAGTCATCCCTTTTTCGGAATATGCCTTTCTATATTTTTGACCTGTTTACTTAAAAAAAAAAAAAAAACATGTAGCCCAAAAATTCCTTTTATATATCCGCCCCTAGTCATTATACTTACTTCTGCTAGCCAGGAACATTTCTATGGCGACATTCTGTAGCAGATACCGGCGGGAAAAGATGGCGCGAACTTCGCTGAAGTACCATTTTCCGTGGAGGTGTTCGCAGTATTTGAGGACCTGCAAATAAAAAAATACTAAATTAGAATACAGACCCTTATTAAGCTGTGAAATATATCACGATAAGCAATACTAAGGTTGTTAAAAATTCATAAAACAATCCAAGTGATTAACCACTTGAATTACAAGTGGTCTTAAAAATAATAATTATTTTAATTTTCTTCTAATTCCATATAAAACGTGTACCATAAAAGTAGTGAGACGCACCATCGTAAAACCTTCGTTAGCATCTTAATTTATACGCATAATAATCTCATGTCCAACTGTAAATCAACCTCGCATCAGGGTCTGTTTTGTTTTAAAACTTAATTTAAAATTTTGTATATTTTTACGGGAAGGCGCAGAGTGTGACAATCCACTGACGATTCTTAAGGAAACTTTAGACCAAACGAATAAAGAGCATCGCGAGCGAGCCAAAACAAGAGCGACGGTCGTTTTTTTGCTGTAAACGACAACTCGTTTTCATCATTTACTAGATATCTAGATTTTACATATGCTTGCTTGATTGATGTTAAGATCACGCGAACGAGTGTTCTATGCTCTATCTATCTATGAAACCGCTTCGAAAAACGAGCACCGTCTGAAAATGCAAGAATGCTCTAATAACGATAGTAATAAATCGAGTATTTTCTGGCAACTAATAGGTCACAGATATAAATTATAAGTACAAGACAAGTTTTTTCAATAGATGGTAGGCAGACTGATGGTGGTAATTTGCCCAGTCTGCCGGGGCGGGGAAGTATCCACCGTTCGTGCCGATAAACCCAGTAAAGTGTATCAACACATTTCGAGATCAGGCTCGAATTGCCGTCATGTCCAGTCAAGCCGGCATAGAGTTAGGGACTGATGTCAGTCATGAGTGTCTGATTCCAGTTGCTAACATTCATGGATCTCGCTCCCCACTCAAGGGAGCTACCATCAATTGGGCGCAAGGTCACATGTCGGGCTAGTATAAAAAAAAAGTGGCAAGCTCGTCGATGTCTCCAGCGTACCAAACTTGAGAAAAATCATTACAATAATGTATTTCTTTACATTAATAAATATTTTTGTGTCTCAACCAGGAATCGAACCCGGTACCTCCGAGTGTAAATCCACGGACCTAACCGCTAGACTACGGAGGCAGTCTATACTAAATAAAATAAAATAAATACTATTACTATAATATATAATACTATAGTAATAGTATTTATTCTATTTTAAATCTTTATTGCACTATGTACAAAGGCGGACTTAATGCCGGTAGACATCCATTGAAAAGAAAGGTTTAGGTTAGGTATTCAATTAGTTAAAAAGTGTTTGTATATCTGGTTTTTAAATATTGCACGATTGGGGGCGTCTCTGACATCGAATGGTAAGTTATTCCAAAGATTCGCAGCAACAACAGCAAACGAGTTCGAAACGTAGGAAGTGTGGTGAGAAGGTATAATATTGGCACAGTCATGTAAGCTGTAAGTCACCCAAATATAAATAAATTAAAACGTGTATATTTTCACACATTTTTCTAAACAAATCCCATTTCTATCATCAACAATCTGAAGAGTAACTCCCCCACTCCTTTGGGATTACATCACGTGCAGCAATCGTTGGGGGATGCTAATTCATACAAAACTATCAACTAATGAGGCTTAATACTTTGGATTAATGTTGCTTTGATGAATTATAAAATATTAAGAACGACATGTGACTCCGCCGCAGATTAAAGGTTGGGAAGTTAACCCAAAAATCTGTTGTGAATTCAAAATTATTTGCAATTAAAATTTATTCAATTATTTTATTTATTAACTAAAATCCACGGCATCACAGAGTCCTGGACCTTGTTCTTTTTTTTAAAAAACACTCGTTGTTAGAAAATGCCTGGCCATTAAGCCCGCCTATGTACAATTTTAGTGCAATAAAGTATTTAAAATAAATAAAAATGACTGACATCAGCCCCTAACACTATGCCGGCTTGACTTGGCGTTACGGCAAAACGAGCCTGATCCCGAAACGTGTGGCTACACTTTACTGGGTTTATCGGCACGAACGGTGGATACTTCTCTGTCCCGGCAGACTGGGCAATTTACCACCATCAGTCCGCCTACCACATATTTGTAGTTCTCGTTAAAAGTATGTGCCATTTGCAATGATGTGAAATATATATTTTTTCCTTTCAAGAAGAGCTAACACCGAAAAATAACACCGCTTGAAACAAGATTTATTGAGACTCCACTGTTGGGGATGGGCGTTCCAGAAATTTCTGGAAAAAAACTGACTTTAACAATTGACATTGGCCTCTCGCCAGCGTGGCGTTTTTAACGATTCCACCAGTTGGTTTTTGTGCAAACGGGACCGACGGCTTAACGTGCTCTCCGTGGCACGGGAACGGTGGTGTTGTAAATCTATGACAAATGTACGTAATAAAAGTATATTTCTCATTGGTACATGCCGGGGTTCGAACCAACCTTTTTAGGATTTTAAGGAAAGCATTCTTACAAATAAACCACCACCGTGCGGTGAAAATTAACTATCTATAAATAAAAAATGTCCTCCAGAGACGTACGGAAAATTAAAATTAAAAACTGCTGCGTCTGTTCTGTGCCAATCGTTAATAGTAGTAAGTGATTGGTTCAGCTAACAAATAGGAAAAGGAACTATCAATAATGTTGTAATTGGAACTCAGTACGTTAAGACAAATTGCGATTACAAAAAGAAAAAAAAACAAATCACCTTTATAGTGCACTGCATGTTGTACACAATAGCAATTGCGTGTCATTACACTGTCGAGCACAATGCGAGGGGCATGGTATTGTTTGAGTGTAAACAAGGGTCGAGGGTTCGATTCTCGGGAAGCTGTCGGCTCCAATTGTAATGTAATTTGTCACCAGCCACCCCTTGAGATTACTACTATATGTATAACCTATACAGATATACGAGTATAGTCAGATAAATCAAGGCGTAGCATGATTCTTTTTTTATTATCGCAAATGTTATATAAAGGAATTCTTTAACGAACGGACTATAGTTGACGAAGACTGGCCAAGTTCTTGCACTCCTAATCTTGCACAAGAAGACTCTAGCTCTGACCAAACTATATTTTTGCTTCTAATAAAATTGTAGTAAGGAAACCTTGTAGACTTTAGTGTCTATCCGCAAACTAGTATCTCGAGAACTACTGGTCTGATTCTTAAAATTTGGAAAAGTTATAGACCTTGTTGATATAATAATAGGGTAATGCGACAACTCTTTTGTTTATAGTTATAAAATATTTATAGGTCTAATACTGTAAAGTGGTTCAAATTATTGTAAATATTAAATAAAGTTATTTATACAATCCATTTTTATATATTGTGAAAATAATTTAACTTTTGGATGATTTTTATTATATATTATATTTTCACTATAAATTGTTCTACGACCCAAGGCCTATAAAATTTCGCTCAAAATTATTTTATTATTAGATTTGTATACTCTTTTTATGTTACTGTATTTTTTTTGTTACTGTATTTTGTTTACATCGAATAAATTATCAATACGTACAACTTTGAAAGAACAAAAAATCGACAGGGCCACATCGGAACATTAACTATTGTTCGTTCGAGTTTTGGAGATATTTCAA
Organism: Tinea semifulvella; assembly: GCA_910589645.1. NCBI lineage: Eukaryota > Metazoa > Arthropoda > Insecta > Lepidoptera > Tineidae > Tinea > Tinea semifulvella. The sequence goes on along the minus strand of OU342592.1, from coordinate 9,224,918 downwards.
GTCATCTACTCTTTTGCAGTTGTTGTCGCAAACTTGTGGAACAACCTGTCTGTAGATGTTCGACAAGCGACAAACAGATAGTTATTTAAAATAATGGTCTTTACACGTTTCCTAAATAGCTCCCAGTAACTGTTAAGTATTATATAAATATATATGTATTATTATTTATATATAATTTATATATAATATATAATTCATTTATTTATTTCAAAACTTTAATGCACAAAGTACAAAAGGCGGACTTAATGCCCGTAGACATTCTCTGACAGCCAAACCTTTGGGACTAATTAGAACAACTGTGGGTGCAAGGAAAGTATAAGTATGATAATCTAGTCTATTTAGTGTATATCTAATGATAAGTATATAGTTTTGTATATAGTAGGTATATTAGATTTAGTATTACAGTGTTATTTATTTTGTTTTTTTTATTTCACAGACCTAAATGCTCCTATTATATTTAGCACCTGCCTCACATAACAAATGCTCTAAATTGTTCCTAAGGTTGACTAGCAAGAATGCCTAGCGGCATTAAGTCCGCCTGTGTACCTAGTGCATAAAGTTTTGAAATAAAAATAAATAATAATAAAGGTTCAATATTTTTACATTCTTAAAAAAGACAGACACGAAAAAATCCCAAGCCCATAATAAAAATGACCATTACTTAAAATAGGAAAATTAAATTAGAAAAAAATGTCTGAGATAGTCTTGCAAGACTCTTGCGTAAGATCAAGACTAGGGTGAGTGCAAAAATGCAAGAACAAGACCAAGACAGCAAGTACAATATTGGGTAACACTAGAACGGACATTGTTAAAAGTAAGCTGAGTTAAGAAGAGCTGTAGTGGCTCGGTTGCAAGACCAATGTCATCATCACGACCGTAATCCCTAGCGGGGTGATCAGAAACCGCGCTTATTAAAGCAGATTCTCATTTAGCTTTGGCATATGGTAAGCTCGTCGCTCTATGTAGCGTACCAACCTCGAGAAATATCACCTCCTCCTCCTTAGTCGGTACCCCACTAATGGGGATCGTGACTCCGTCGCAGTCGCAGCTCATCCACCAGCCGTTTCGGTCCTCGGCGTAGTGGATGGCCTGGTGTACAGGGATGTTCAGGTGGTCAGTCACCTGACTGGACCATCGCTTGGGGCTTCTTCCTCTTGTTCTTTTACCGTCTACCTTGCCCGTGATTAGAAGTTTTTCTAGATTATCGTCTTCTCTGCTTGCAATGTGGCCAAAGTATTGCAGAATTCGGGCAAAGCAGACGGTAGAGAGTCTTTGCTCCCTGGTCAGCTTAAGCTCTTCGAGCACAGAAATGTTAGTACGTCGTGCGGTCCAAGGGATTCTGAGCAAACGGCGCCAGCACCACATCTCAAACGCATCAATCCTCGCTCTATCCGCTATCTATATTTATGGTTTGAAATATCACAAATTATTGTGTAATCATGAATCGAAGCCGGTACAGATTTTTTTTTCATATCTTTACAATATACCTTTTCCGTGCCACGAAGAGCACGTAAAGCCGGCGGTTCCGGTTCTACTAATACCAACTTGTGAATCACAGGATAAACAAAATAAATAAGCAAATATAACTAACTAAATATAAAACACAAATAAGATATAGCAACCACAACGAGTGTTGCAAAACTAGGATCAAGAAACTACACCTTCCCTGATTATTCTTATTGCCAGAATTATTTATTTATTTAAAAAACTTTATTGCACAAAGTACAAAGGTAGACTTAATACCCGAAGACTTTTTCTGACAGCCAAACCTTAGGGACAAATTTGAACAATTATAGGTGCAATCATAGAAATAATAATCATCTGTTAGCTTGTTAGTTGAAGTTCTGTTAGTCTGTCCTAGCTCAATGTATTATAAATAAATTATATAATTTCCTAGTTTGCAATTTATATGTTTGTATATTGTATATAGGATGTAAAAAATTGGTGTCAATAATATTTTTTTATTTTTATCATTTTATTCTTTATCACTATGTATAATTTTGTGTTGCATTAATAATCCATTTATCTATCGATGCCAGGAAGGGTGGTAATAAGGAGTTAGGAATAAAATATTTAAACTCACGTACTTACGTGCCTTATCAAGTTGGTTACATCGGCCGGCCCTATTATTTATCAGCAATAACCAGGGATGATACGATACCCACAAAGCAACGATACAAATAGTACTCAAATATATTGTGTACCAAATATTTAATGTGTACTGGATGTGGTGTGCTTATTAAGAAACAAGTTAGTGACTAATTGTTTAAAAACATTGACAGATGGTAGCTTGTTCCATTGGCAACTGCAGCCAAAGTGAAATAATCTGAATATATGCTAGAAAAGTGGGATAGGCTTTTGAGTTGATTGTTGAAAGAAGAACGAAGAGGGAGGTTGTGCGTATCGCACGAGAATCCTTCAGAATACCATACTGTTGGGAAACTAGGTGAGTCCTATTCATTTTCCTTTATCCAATCCAACCAAAACCACGATAACGCGGCAACGCCATCTAACGGTGTCGCCCGGAACAAAAAAGTGACAGTTCATAAAAATTATGAAGAATTAGCCGCGTGCCTCGTTATTTTATCAATTTAAATTAGTTAAAACAAGAAATAAGTGTAAAAACTGTTCTAATTCAGTGCTCCGTGAATCCCTAAATATCCGTAAGTACCTAGATCTTATAATAATAATAAATAAATAAATATTTCCAGACAGGTCACACACAGCGCCATCTAATTTCCGTGGTAAGCTACGAGGCTTGTGTTACGGAAACTAGATGGTTAATAAACTACATATTATATATTATTTTTTTTGTAAATATATACATATTATACATATAAACACCCAGACCGAGACAAATTATACAATGTACAACTTGCCCCCGGTGGGAATCGAACCCACGACCTCCCGAGTTCACGGCAACGTTTGTTACCACTAGACCACGGAGGCGGTATCCACAGCTAGTGAAATCTATGAACCAGCGATATTTATTTTTATTTTATGTACTATTCCATACACATACAAATGGACAATACCATACATAAATGGAAGTATCTTAGACTATTAATAATTATTCAATTACCACGGTACTCACAAGAAATGATTCGGATAACAAATAGGAAACTGGTCCATTAGATCATTACCCATTAGGAATAATGTATAAAATATTATTTATGGTCTGCTACTCCTAATGTGTTGAGAACATGCTATAGCCGACCACACACCCGGCTATACACACATAACCTTTACGTCCATAATAATAAAAGCTAGTTTACAATCTGAAAGGATAAACACATGTGTTGTGCTCTTAAATAAGTCCTGAGAATCGTACAGATGTTGTAAATAGAGATTTTTTTTTGTAATACAATATTAGGAGTAGCGGGTAATGATTTGTGTGTATCATCACGGTCATAATTTGTTGCTGGGTGGTCACATACTACGCTAATACAGAAGGTTTACTTTTGTCCAACTTTACCTAAGAATAATGATGTTTGGAACAATGTTTCAATATCTCGACAAATGCCTAAAAAGAGTGAGAGAGAGCGACTGTGGGATAAAGATAGATGTAGTGGTAAACTGCCTGCTTTATGCATTAATTGTTATAGCATCGTCCGAACAACAACTGCAATCACTGGTCACAGAAATGAAAGGGGGATGTACAGAAAAAGAACTCCGTTTGAATGCGAGAAAAACCAAGGTAGTGTTTGAAAGAGGAAGCATGACGATCGTGACGATAAAGATTGATGATGAAACTCTAGAACAAGTAAATGAAATTAATGCATGTAATTCTGTATTTGTTTCATTTGTAAATCTGCTGTAACTAAGTTTTCCTTGTAGATTCCTTTCTCAGTCAGATTAAACAGTCACTGGAATCTGCTAAGCATCTAGTCTTCTGCTAACAGGAGTAGAATCATTTAAATAATGATGTGTCACAAATGCCTGTAATAGGTTTACCTGAATCCAAGTAAGTCTTGTTTCAAGCGGTATAATTATTACATAAATATCACCATGGCAAGCTTACAATATTAGTACTTCTTGAAAGTAAAAATGGCATTTGACATCATTGCAAATGACACATACTGTCAACAAGAACAATAAATAGGTGATTGATTTTTATAATTTTAACGGGTCTTTACGCGATTTACCTTAGAGACATATTTCTCCCGACGTTTCAGCCAAGTTGCATTGGCCGTGGTCACGGGTCGACTGAAGCTATGCGGTGTAGTCTCGTACATACTGGGCGGCAGATGTAAACCTACCCACTTATCACTTTAAAAGTTTTTAGAAATCACGACACACGACACTTACAATATCCTTGGCGACACCGGGCGATTTTTCCCGGCGTCGAAACCTATTGATTACTGGATTCCACGATGAAGATAGCTTATAACCCCCCTCTCGATTGAAATTTTTGTGTTTCTTTATTTCTATCGCTTCACGTACTATTCTAGGGTAATAGTGACGATCGGTGGAAAGTATCTTTGGGTCATGCAGCTCAATCCAATGGTTTGTGCCACCATCCTATAATAAATAGGTGGTAGGCGGACTGATGGTGGTAATTTGCCCAGTCTGTCGGGGCGGGGAAGTATCCACTGTTCGTGCCGATAAAGCCAGTATAGTGCATCCACACGTTTTAGGATCAGGCTTGAATTGTCATACCCAGTCAAGCCGGCATAGTGTTAGAGATGATGTCAGTCATGAGTGTCTGATTGCAGTTGCTAACTGTTGCGGAACAAGTAGATTTGTGAAGTCTCTATGACAGAAGGGTGTCATAGAGACAGACTGTCAATATGTAGCTTTCGGGAAAATGACCTAATTTGTGTTGTGTATTTTATTATATTTATTTACCACAGTCAGTGTTTATTTCGGCCTTCATTTCTCCATACTAACATTCATGGACCTCGCGCGCTACTTATCATCAGGTGGGCGCAAGGTCGTGCTACTATAAATTATAAAATAAAGATACTTTGAGTTACTAATATTAGTTAGATTACGTGCATGTGTTAAGACTTAGTTCCGCGAAGGTGCGTGTTTTTTCCGAGTGTAAACGAGCTTTAGTACAATTGTTTTTTAATAACCCTGCATGGTATATGAAGATACCTTTACTGGTGGCATAAAAAGTGCAATAAAAACTCTTCTCGGATGTCACAAAAGTTGGTATTCCGGGAAAGCGCGCAAAACACGCTAAAACAAGGGCCGACCGTTGCGATGTTTATCTGGCCCGTAAATAAGGCCCCGGCTGACGTGAAACAAGTGCGCCCATTAGAGTCGCGGCGACAGGGACCGTGTGCACCCAAAATTGAAGAAAAAATCCTTACCGCGACCCCGTAGCAGTAGCGACAGCATGCAAAGGTTTTTTTAAAATAGTTTTATTCATGGGTTTTTTTTCTCATATTTAAATTCACATATTTGTTTTGTACGGAGGGGCTGGACCTGGTAATACAGACACTACGGCCGGAATCAGGGTTCAATCATACATCTATTTTTTTTTGTTGCAATAAACGCTTTTTTATATTTATTATTATTACTAATTCGTATTCGTAATGCGGCGGTGGCTCGGTTGTAAGAATGCTTTCAATAAACAAAGCCGTCGGTCCCGGTTCCTCTAATACCAACTTGTGAAATCGTTAATTATCATAAAATATTTACATCATGTGCACGTCGCACATTAGCCCCATCTCACATCCAGGCGACCTCGTCAGGCGCGGGAAGTTAAAGTCTAAAGTGCGGCGTTTTTTGCTAAAAACTTTAATATATATAGTTTATTTTATTTATTTTTTGATCACTACTTTTAATTTTTTTTTTTCATTAATTTACTATATATTTTTTATATATGTATATTATTTACTTGTATTTGTTATATAGGTATTGTTTTTAAGCTTATCCCTAATATATATATTTTTGCAAGATCTACATAAGTATGTTTAATATTTAAGTGGAAACTTTGCTGGATTGTGTAACTTTTAGAATTGTTGTAATTATGTTTTAAGATCTGTATGTTTCATCAATAAATAAAAATGTAAATAAAAAAAATAATTAATAAAAAAAAAATTGCTGACCATACATAACAAATGTGCGTCACAGTCTGTCCGTATAAATAAATGATATGTAAAATAACTGGCAGTTGTCATCAAGTCGTTGCAACGTTCAAAACTATTTTGGACAAAAGGTGTGCGTTTACTAAATAATTTCTTGTTTTCTTATCAAGGGGTCATTTAGAAACGTCACCTTGTTCATTCTTACGAACAAAAAAATTTTTGTAGAATTTGGTCTACACTCACCACGCTGCCGAGCTGGCCAGCGAGGGTGTGATGTCAATTTTTAATGATTGATTCTTTTACCTTTGCTAGTCACAGTTCAATTGCACTATTAATTTAAATCTAATTACTATATTTTACTCTTATTTCTGTCTTAATTGTATTGTCTTAATAATATAAAATCTCTTTGGCTTGTGTTCCTCTATTGCTACTTTGTTTATATGTTTAATATGATAAGCTGTGATTTTTTTTTTAATAAATAAATAAATGACACTTTATTAACGATTCCACAAAACTTTTAGAAAAAAAATTAGAAAAAATCTAGAAGGCCCAGGACAGGAGGTCTAGGACTTTGTGTTCAAGGGGCTGTGATGGTGAGATTTAAATATATATGAATCACGTGAATCTCTTATCTATTTGGTACGCTGGAGACATCGACGAGCTTGCCACTTGTCATGATTTGCCTATAGTAAAGTTGGCTAAATGTGAATCCGCTTCTTTATAAGTGTGATTTCTGACCACCCCGAAAGGAAAACGGTCGTGTTGATATTTTACTTTTACTCTTTTAAAAGTTGTATGTTTCTAGCCATAGAATTACATATAGGTCTAACGTGAGACCATAGAAGTCACCCCGTATTGTCAATGCCATTTTTTTATTGAAACAAATAAAACTAACTAGGTACTTGTCTATGGCCAAAAATCTTATGTCGCCGCGAAATAATAATCAAATCGTCTTCGCCGGGGCTTGTGATTTTGATTTTTGCGATAAACACTAGATTGAGAGCCCGTCAAGGCAAGATTGTAGAAAGCCAATGCAATTCCGGGCTGAGCTTCTGCCTCTATTCTTCTTCTTAGTCGCTACACTCTTGGCAGAGTGGTCGTGGTCGTCACTTGAATGTCAGTGGCACGCTTAACAAGTCGTCGCCACTCGTCTCGAACTGCAGCCTTCCTGGAGCACTCATGTAGGGGGTGATCCATTGCTGCTTTAACCTGGTCAGTCCATCTCATCGGAGACCTACCACGCATTCTCTTGCCATCGACTTTTCCCTGAACTACAAGGCGCTCAATGGATGTATCTCCACGCCGTGATACGTGTCCAAAGAAAGTGAGAATGCGTGATTGCACGATTGAGGAAAGGCGTTGTCCTATCTCCAGTTCGTCCAGGATGGATTTGTTGGTTCGGAACTCCGTCCACGATATGCCCAACATTCTCCGCCAACACCACATTTCTAGAGCATTAATACGTTTTATTTCAGTTTCGCGCAGGGTCCACGTCTCTGCAGCATACAGGAAAATGGGGAACACAAGAGCTCTGACCAGCCGGATTTTAGTAGCTTTCGTAATGTTTCGGTTCCTCCATATTTTCTTAAGCTTCTCCATAGCAAATTATAAAAGTTTTAATTAAAATTATGTGACGCGTTTTAGGTACTGAGGAAGTGCGAGGCGCCACCGTGAGTGAAGAGACGTGCCGCGACATCCGGTGCCGCGTGCACACGTGCCAGTGGTTACACGCACGTTTACCGCGCTAATGCGACTAGACTGCAAACAGACATTTTGGAATATTTTTTTATTTAATATTTGTTTCCACAAATATGGCCCACATGTTAACACTGGGTATTGACAACTTTAACAATGTTTCATATATAAAAATTAAACAATCATAAAAAGTTCTTTTTTTTTTTCTTGGACGGATAAAAGTTAAATATTATTCTGCTGTATAAAACTGTATTCCTTATGGAGTGGTCAGAAGCGAAATTTACTACAGGCCCATTATGACAAGTTCGGCGATATCTCTAGCGTATCCAACACGAAAAATATCACAAATAAATGATTACGTCTCGGCTAGGAATCGAGCCCGGTACCTCTGCGCCTAAATCCCCGGAATTAACTGCTAGACTACGAAAGCCATAAATTAGTTAATCTTGCAGCTGAAGAAGTGCTAATCCGAGCTTAAACTTAGCGCAGTACATCTTACTGAACTGGTTCGTAACTCAACACGTGTTTTCTGCTCTTAGCACACGAGTCCCACAGACACAGACAGACACAGGCTCGGAGCCATATAATCTAAGCGCAATGCAAGTTTGCGAATGTAATTAATGATAGTCCCTATACCCTACGTTGCATGCTGAAGATGTGGAAAAAGCATCTTGTTAGGCCGGCATAGTGGTAGAGACTGATCCTGGTCGTTAGTAGCTGGCGTCAGTTGCTCCCATTCTTGAACCTCGCGTACCGCTTACCATCACGTGGGCACGATGTCACATGTTGTGTTCAGTATATTAAAAAAAAAGTCGTGCAGAATAAGGGGGCTACCTGGAATCAAATCCGTGAATACTTAATAACTAATTACAAAATTAAGCTTATATCTACAGACCACTGCCTCCGTGGTCTAGCGGTTAAGTCGGTGGATTTAGACTCGGAGGTACCGGGTTCGATTCCTGGTCGGGACACAAAAATATTTATTAATGTAATTAAATACATTTAATTTATATTTATTTGTGTTATTTCTTGAGTTTGGTACGCTGGAGACATCGACGAGCCACTTGTCATGATTGGCCTATAGTGAAGTTAGCTAAATGTAAATCCGCTTATTTATAAGCGTGGTTTCTGACCACCCCGAAAGGGAAACGGTCGTGATGATACTTTACTTTTTTTTACTTTTATCTACAGACCATAGATATGTTTTCACATATCTATGAAAACAAGCTAAAATTTAGATAATAAAGACAGTAGTGGTAAGGAAATAAATTAAGTATGAATAACAGTTTAGGTAGTTTCGGAAACACACAAGGAAACTCTGTTGAAATATCGACTGACATTCTCTTACCATCAACCTTTGGAACATTGTATCAATAATGGTAGGTTTATTAAACAAACATAAAAAAAAAAAATATTTAAATAATTTTGACATTAATTTAAACTATTTTCTGCCATTGAAAGCTAAAATTATCATTGTCAAATATAAATAGTACGCATAGACCATTTTTTAAATAGTGTTCTATTTGGAGTTTGACGGATGTCCACCGGTAACTGGATCCAAAGAAAGATATACAACCAAAACCGCAAACGATTTGGAAACGAATGCGATGTGATGTGTGGGAAGGAGAGCGTGGAGTTGGAAGAAGATCGTAAGGTTCTGTCGTGAGTGGCACCAAGGAAATTTAATTTCTCTTTTAAATATTCTGGTGTATCAATCAGGCAACCACTTTAATTTGTTACGGAATGGCGAAGTGTAATCGTACTTTCGTAGACCGAAGATAAACCTGATACATTGTGAAGTCGTTACATTTTTAATAAATTCTCAGTGAGATCCACACAACGCGTTCTTACAACCTAGGTAACACCGCTCTTAATAAATAGTAGGTACAAAAAAAAAAAATTAAAAAAAAACCTCTACCAAGAATATTTATGTATTTAAAATGTACCAAGAACACTGGCTGCACTCCTACGTTGCACCGCTAAAGATTTTTGTCTGACTATCTCCAGAAAATTCTACCAATTTTTTCCTAGGTAATGCGAAAGGAAGGAATATTTAACGATTTGTTAGACTTAAATATTTATTATATATTTTTTTTATAATATCACGACCTGTGACCTTCCGCCCACCTGATGTTAGGTGAGTGGTCCATAAATATTAGCAACTGGAAGCAAACACCGACTGACATCAGTCCCTAACACTATGCCGGCTTGACTGAGCATAACGGCAATTCGAGTCTTATCCCGAAACGTGTGGTTTTATCGGCACGAACGGTGGATACTTCTCCGCCCCGGCAGATTGTGCAAATTACTACCATCAGTCCGCCTATCACCTAATTAAGTCTATCTATTGAGTTTGGCTGCCGGCACAACTTGGACAAATACTAAATGTTAAAATTTGGTGTGATAATCTAATCAGACATTAAACATTGATTAAGTAAGTATTTCTATTAACTACCGTAATAAATAAGGCTAACAAAAAACAATCTATACCAATGATCTTACGAGTATTTTATATATTATATTTTTTGATTCTTTTTCGACTTAACGTTCGAGCTAATATAGTAGGAAATACTTAAAATACCCGAGTTTAATGACCAAAATACATTGACTTAATATAAGGACGCCGGCATATCAAACTTTTTTTTCCAACACGTCAAGCTATCTAACTGCATCTGTGGTCTAGCGTTTAAGTCCGTGGATTTAGACTCGGGAGGTACCGTGTACATTTAATTAATATTTAATTTATTTGTGATATTTCTCGAGTTTGGTACGCTAGAGACACCGACGAGCTTGCCACTTCTCATGATTAGCCTATAGTAAAGTTAGCCAACTTTGTATTGTGAATCCGCTTATTTATAAGCGTGGTTTCTGACCACCCCGAAAGGGAAACTATATAATTTCTTCACTTTTTCTTTTGTTTTTACACTAACACCTTAACGTGGTTAAACATACTAGCTCGAGCGGCTAGAACAAAAACATTTTATTAGACCTTAACGTCGCGGTATTTAAAGCTATAGGGTTGCTGTAACCTACCTTATAGCTTTAAATATTAATGCACTTATAATATGTTTCACAAATAAGCCCCATGTGGATTGTGAGACGGTCGCTTATAAAGCCAGCAGCAGGTATGAGTGTGCGCGGCGTCACGCCACGTAGGGCGTAGCATCCACCATTGTTAAAGTTGTCGTGTTACAAATCTTTATTTGAACTTTATTACTTATAGACCCTCTTCTGTGATCTATTATATTTATTTAATTTATTTGTGATATATCTCAACGCTACGCCAAAGACATCGACGAGCTTGCCACTTGTCATTATGAGCCTATAGTAAAATTGGCTAAATGCAACCCTTTTCTTTAATAGCATGGTTTCTCCTTATTTTTTTTAGTAGTTTTTATTGGGTTAACAAACAGTTATACACAATAAACGAGTCATAATTGTAAAACCAGCACTTTCCATCCTGGCTTTCAATGGGTATGCCTATTTAGTTTCTCAAGGACCATATATTTTTAAAAAAAAGAAAGAAAGAAAAATATTTTAATTGTCACATTTACAAAAAAAGTAGACTTGAAATTAAAAGTGTGTGGTGACTAATAGGGAATCAGCTCAGCATTGAACTGCGACGCTTTTTAATACAATTTTCGTTTCGTAGCTATAATAGGAATGTATAATGTATTTATTTATTTACTAAAGAAATATATATATAACTAAAAAAACAAATTCATTCAAATTAAAATTGTTTATTCAATTTTTTTTACATCAATTATAATTATAATGATTGCTGTGTCAATGTATATATGAGACTGTGTGACAGCAATCGTTGCCTTTCAGGGAATCATTATATTATGGAAACATACAGTAACAGTAGATACATATAACATGCAACAAAAAAAAAATAGGGACGACCAATTAGGGATAGTCCCGAGGATAGTGACATTTCCCCCTCTGTATAGCGAGGATAATAAATGCCAGCCTTACAGTATTATGTCATTATTGTATAGTGTCAATTTAAGAAAAATGCTAAAATAATAATTTAGCCAAAAAAAATATTCAACTCTCACCTACACTGGTGTCAAGAAGCCACGATTTGTGATCTCGCGTCCAAATAAATAGCATTGAAGGCCCGGTTTAAAACTGAATGTCACTGACCAAAAATAGTTTTATCCAGTGAAGCGAAGACGTGCTATGACTGGAAATTTATTATTCAATTTGAGTGACAAACGGCTGAGCGAAGTAAAGCGAGCAACACACGTCCGCTCCCAAACCGAGCGTGGCCGAGGGTTGCGCCGCCGCATGATGGATACACTTTTAATTGTAAACCACCCGACGAAGTTATATTTACATCAGAAGGAAACATTCTAATTAGAAACTGTGGCCGAGTTTATTAAATTCCAATTTATTTAGTTAAATAAATGTAGCGGACATTTGTATTAATTAATTTAATGTAAAGCTATATAAAAAAACTTGTAAACTACTTAAATAATAAAAATAATATAAAATATAAACTAAACTATAAAAAAAATCCTCTACAGACATCCAATCCGAAATAGTCCCAAGGAGAGCGAGGCTAATACGTTGGCAGAAATAATTGCCAGTCTTCCCGTCTCCAGACTTTTCCGTCAGCCAGGCGCTTGGCTCATCGTCTCGACCCCAAACGGCGCAAATTTCTAACCTATACCAAGGTCGCCAACCTATTTGCGTAACTTAATGTTCTCAGCAGAAACGTATTTAATTCTCATTGGTACCTGTCGGTAATTAAACCGACCTTTTAAGGATTTAATTAAAATAGTTTTACAATTTTAAATACATTTGTCTCACGTAAATTTATCATAGATTTATAACACTACTGTTTCCGTACTTCGAAGAGCACGATAAGCCGTCGCTCCACTATTACTAACTTATGGAATCGTTACTAAGTTGTCATTAAAATTAACATCAGATGATGTCAGATGTACCGCAAATTCTCCAGAAATGTATGTATTCTTGTTTTAACGTTACATCAGCATTTCAGTCACAATCAAACAATCCATGAATAGTCTCAAAAAACAATAATTAATTGACTGATATGTCTCCAAGGCTAAGGCCAGACTAGAAGCAACACAGACTCACCCTTAGTAAAGTCATTCGACTGTGAACATCGTGAAAGATCGAATTCAAAACTCCTCGACATAAATAATGTCAGACAGGCGCATAAACTTTGCTTAACAGCGACACAAAACGTCAAATGTCTTAGACGTATACAGAGATAAGGTTACGTTGTTTATAATAATAATAAATATTTCCAGACAGGTCACACAGCGCCATCTAGTTTCCGTGGTAAGCTACGAGGCTTGTGTTACGGAAACTAGATGGTTGATAAACTACATATTATAAATATAAACACCCAGACCGAGACAAATTATACAATGTACAACTTGCCCCCGGTGGGAATCGAACCCACGACCTCCCGAGTTCACGGCAACGTTTGTTACTAATAGACCACGGAGGCGGTCATCTCTATAGCAGATCAAATCTCAATAGCAGATTTCTCTCTTAGCGCGATAAAACATTTACAGGTTACTTGATTGTGCTAAGCTTCTAGTCTTCTGCTAACAGCTTACGCATTGGCTTTGCTGCTTAGTCTTCCACTAGCAGAAGTAGAATGATTTCTCTCCCCTGCTGGATATAGGCCCATGGCTCATCATTTCACACGTCACCATCCTCTGTCTTTTCTGTCATTCGTACATCATATATGTCGTCCACTCTGCGTAGGTGGTCTCCACTTCAACGGTCATAAGTTCTGCCATAGCCATGTCCGACCCATTGCCACTTTACCTTACCAATTTGTCAACATGTCCACGTTTCGGACTTTAACCATCAGAGAAATACCGAGCATAGCTCGCTGAGGGACCCTAAACTTATGAACCAGACCCACGCAGATAAAGAAGGTAGTGGTTTGAATCTTTCGTAGATACATACTTCGCCAGTTTCCTTGCGGGGTAGGCAGCGACGATTGAGCGCCATCTGTCACGATTAACACATACCTCTTTCGCTTCTTCGATATTCATCAGCCTTTTCATACATTCTTCTTCCCTTTTGTTTCGTGTTTCTTCTGCTAATGTTTTATTTATTTGGAGGTGATGGTGAGTCTTGGTTTGCCAGGGTCCTACGATTTTTACATTATATATCTGATTCGTCAATCTTCATCGATCCTTGTAACATGCCCGAACCATCGGAGCATGTCTTTCCTTATTTTTGTCGCTATACATTCATTTAAAGCTCTCTTGCGTATTTTGTCGTTGCGAATGCGGTCCGCCAAAGTGACGCCACATATCCGATCTTTCTCATTTCCTCATTTCTCCTCGTTTTTATTTCTACTGCGTTAATTCTACTCTCATGTGTACACTAACATATCCACGTCTCGCTTCCATAGATCTAAATAATAATATAACTTAAAGGAGTTTATTTATTTAAGTTATAATGTATATGATGTACTTGTAAAATAAGGAAAGGCATGCTACGATGGTTCGGGCATGTTGAAAGGATGAGCGATGAAAGATTGACGAACCAGATATATAATGCGAAAGTTGTAGGTAAAAGAGGCCCTGGCAGACCGAGACTCACATATCACGATCAAATAAATAAAACACTGACTGAAGGTGCATTAAAAAGTCTTCGTAACCAAAGGGCATGTATGAAGAGGTTAATGAATGTCGACGAAGCGAAAGAAGTATGTCGTGATCGTGTCAAAAGGCGCTCAATTGTCTCTGCCTACCCCGCAAGGGATCTGGCGTGAAGATATGTATGTATGATGTACTTGTGTGTATAATTGTATGTATGTTTATGTGTGTAGGTATAATGTGTAGTATATTAAAATTAGTTAAGTAACTTATTATCTGTATCATTAAATTTTCTTATTTTTTCATCCTGCCTATCACCTTACTCGATCCCCAAGGTTAGCTGGTAAAGAATGCCTACTGGCATTATAGCTCGCCTCTGTACAATTTTTAAGTGCATTATAGAATTTAAATAAATAAATACATCAGTGTTGGTACCAATATGTCATTATGTATGGCGAGCCCATCTTTGTCACTGACATTTGGACTGCCGATCAGTGTCTCCAAGGCGCTGTTAACACTATTCCCGCGTTCACTCTTCTTTCGACATCATACTTCTACAGTGAAAACCAGATAAATAATTTCATTTACTTGCATTTATCGTCACGTTTGTCATATTTTTTCTTTCAAACACGATTGTTTAATCTGAAGACCTGTCAGTCCGTATTTATCTACATGTCTATGACTAGCTTGAGCTTTTTTCTGATCGTAAAATTCGGCCTTAATTTGTACGCAGCATGTTAGACTATTTTAGTGGAGTGTTAAATTGAGAAAAAGTTGATGTTAAAGGTAAAATGGGAAAATACACGAATAGAGACATAAATATGCGTAGGTATGTATAATAAACAGTTTTACAGTGTAGGTACGGTCAAATAAATCGGCGCTGGCACATGAAAATTACTCTTTATAGGGTTGTCTATCTGCTTTGTATACATTCCTTTTTTAAATCTAAATGTAGTTCTCACAAATGTATACAATCAGCTTTCTAGAAAATATAATTACTGTCATTTAATTTTAGACATAACTGCCTCCGTGGTCTAGCGGTTAAGTCCGTGGACTTAGACTCGGAGGTACCGGGTTCGATTCCTGGTCGGGACACAAAAATATTTATTAATGTAAATAAAGACAATTAATGAATATTTAATTTATTTGTGATATTTCTCGAGTTGGTACGCTGGAGACATCGACGAGCTTGCCACTTGTCATGATTGACCTATAGTAAAGTTGGCTAAATGTGAATCCGCTTATGTATAAGCGTGGTTTCTGACCACCCTGAAAGGGAAACGGTCGTGATGATACTTTACTTTTACTTTACATATTTTTACCTTCATATACTTTTCGAATATACCTATCGGTATAATGTCGAATGTATGAGTTTTATTTTGAAAGTCAGTTGGTACAATTGACGCCATTTTTAACTTTAATGGTTACAATTACAGATACTTTTTGGTGAAACTCAGCCTTAAAATTCAAGTAGATTTTACTAAAACATTTCAAATCTATGTTTAATTTATCTATGTCGAAATTTGTATTATGTAAGAATATATGTAAAAAAAAAGAAATATATTACGAACAGCATCGTTATAAACACAACAAATATGAAAAAGGCAGAGGGTTTGCATTACCGATGCATATGGTAATGGTATAAACTTGATAATATCAAACCAAAATGACATTTCAATCGAAGACAATTTTCATACAGATTTGAATGCCCAATTATCGTTAAACTGGCTCAGATAGACATTTATACGGTTCAGGCTTTTTTAACATAAATATTTTTGTTATTATAGCTGCAGAACACAAAGTGTTGAACCTCCACAGCTGAAAGAACAATGGCGAGCGTCCATACATTTATTTAATTGAACTAACTTTGCAACGTCTTTGCATCAAAAAATAAATATATTTATATTTAAATAGTCATTTAGTTTGAGTTTTTACGTCGTTGGGAAACGTCAATATTTTTTTCAGTTTTTGGGGAGCTATTTCGTTGAAAGTACGTCCGTACGTCAGAACAGCGCTTAAGGGGAAATAGCGCGGCGTGGAAGTGGAAGAGGGGCGGATAGGCGCGCGCGTATAGCCGATGCCTCTCTCGCTCTCTCACGCTCCTTCTTTCTCTTTCTTTCTTTACGCGTCTGCAACTATGCGTGCGCATTCATTTAATCTCCATAGTCCTACCAACTACGAAGTCAATAACCTGCAAGTTCACTTTTGCGGTACGTCCCGCGACGTATTCGTTTTTTTTTTCGTCATTTCACGTACTATGCCGTGTGATTTTGTATGGTCTAACGTTAGACTGATATGTTATTCTATTGATAGAAACAAACAACTGTTAATTATAAATATCCATATTAGATGGAAAATGCAAATAAAGAAATAAAGTCACCCCATATTGAAGCTTTTTAATCTTAAAGTGATTATTTTTAATATTAGTATTATTACTTTTAAGTAAATATTTATTAAAAACTATAAATTAGACACTAAATACAGGGCACAATTTTATTTTTTGTGATTGCCCCCCGCGCTGTAAACTTCCATATTATACCTGTCGTGTTTGGGCTATAATGCCATAAGAAACAAAATCATTATCTAGAATTTGATATGGCTGTATGAGCTAGATCAATTTGCCTTTCCTATCATCAGTAAAATAGAAACAAAAAAAAGAGTTCTTCGCGCCATTTTGCACGGACATCTCAAGTGCAAGTTTTTGTATTGTAAATCACTTTACTGTGGATATTGTTAGTCAAAAGTGGTGTTGTTTTGTTTATTAATGTGCTACAATGTGAATAATTATGGAAAAGGATAAATTGGACTTTAAATATGGGTCAAAAGTTGCAGTTTATTTTTTGCGATTATACCCGACGCTTTTGACTCATAAGAAAGAACGATATATTACGTCA
This sequence comes from Tinea semifulvella, assembly GCA_910589645.1. Lineage (NCBI taxonomy): Eukaryota > Metazoa > Arthropoda > Insecta > Lepidoptera > Tineidae > Tinea > Tinea semifulvella. Next base: position 9,207,692 of record OU342592.1, on the reverse strand, counting down.
GACGTGGCTGTATGGGCTAGACTCTTTGCCTTCCCTATCACCTTATTCATCATGCGAGAAGAGAACATAACAACAACAAAAAAAAGTTGACATTAACATTCGAACTTTTTGTAAGACGCGCTGCTGTGTAATTTGTAGTTTTATTTAATGTGACACCTAACGTGACAGTGGTCCGTACATATAATTCAATGCACCGAGCACAAAGCCAACGACAAAACAAATCTTTCAGATTATAAAAAAGACAGAAATCATCCAAGTTTATAAGCTCTGAAATAAGATACAAAATACAAAAGAAAAAGAGCTGTTAGGCTTTTTTGAAATTGGAACGCAGTAACGTTGAAGGGCGGGGCGATTCCCCCTCCACTTTCTCTCTATAAGGGTGTAAACCTAGGGACTCGGTATCAAATGAAATGTATCGATACTCACGAGTACTAGGGTGAAAAGTATCGAGTACAAAATATATGAAAACTCCCAAGGTATCTATACTTTTCTCAATAAAAAACTTTTTAAATAATCAATGATTATACTCGTGAAGATTTTTATTATTAAAGAAAGTTTCAGAGAGATATGGAATTTTAAAATAAGTGTGCGAAGTGCGGGCTTTGTGACGTCTTATTACAACACTCGCTATATTTTTGGAAATTTTAAACGACTGTAAAATCATATCTACTAGGTATTTTAAATGAAATAAAAACTATAATATTGTATAAACATACATGTGACAAAGTACAAGACAAACGATTTTGGATACATATTAAGATTCTCCATTGAGTAGGTACAGCCCATATACCCGTATATAGGTCACTCTTACCATCATCCTTTAATTATCAGAATAAAATCCACTTTATATATAAGAAAATACGCATAACAAAAGCGGCGGTGATAGGTTGTCCAACGAAATATGAACATGGACCGGGTGAATTTTACAAGTTGGCGTAGAAGGCTACTGTCTAAACTGCAATGGGGTGCTCACATATCTGGTTTGGCTGGTAAACTCAGTTCAGCTGCCTTCGCTGTTAAAAGAATAAGGCAGTTGACAGATGTTGATACAGCCAGACTTGTATATTTTGCATACTTCCATTCCATCATGTCGTATGGTATCTTGTTATGGGGTTCTGCGGCTGATACTCAAACGATTTTTGTTTTGCAAAAAAGAGCCGTTCGATCTATTTATAGTCTGGGTACTCGTGTTTCTCTTCGGGAAAAATTCAAAGAATCTAATATTCTCACTATGGCATCACAATACATTCTTGAAAATTTAATATATGTACACAAAAATATACATTTGTTTAAAAAAAATAAAGACCTAACCAGCCGCAACACTAGAAATATAAACAAACTATACGTTCCTCGCTTTAGACTAAGTAAATGTAGTAAGTCCTTTCTTGGACAATGTATAATTTTTTACAACAAGCTGCCCGAAGATCTAATAAATCTGCCACTTAATAGGTTTAAGTTATCTATTAAACATCAATTGATTAACAAGGGATATTACACTATTGATGAATATCTCCAAGACAAGAACGCATGGGTGTACCCATTTATTATTTGAATTAATTGTGTTTATATAGTATAGCTTATAGTATGACAATGCCTTTTTACAGCAGCTATAATTTTAAGTGACATTTAATTTTTATTTTTTATATTTGTGTTGCATTAGCTTCTAGAATGACAATGCCTCTTTACAGCAGCTATAATCTTAAGTGACAATTATATTTTTTTATATTTGTGTATTATTTGATAAGATGACAATGCCTATTTACAGCAGCAATAATTATAAGTGTAGTTTTGTGTGGAATTATTGTGTTATACTCACGTAGGTTTTTTTTTAAAATGTTATTTTATGTTTGTATTGTAACGCACTGCTTTACATTTAAGTAAGGTTGGGTAGTTTCATGGCGTTCTACCTGGTAGAATGCTGTGAAATTATGTAGCCTAATATTAAAGTATACTTATTGTAAATTTGACATGTAAAAGTGCAAAATACAATTTTTTTTGTCCTATGCCTAATTACAGAAATAAACGAATTGAATTGAATTGAAAAAAAAACTAAGGGGAATATATAAAAATACTGCAAGCAGTCTCCGGGTCGATTTTAATAAAGAATAAAACTGCTTTTTATAAAAAAAAAACTAATATGCTATCCAGCCTATTATTTTACTTAGTCGCAAACGTAATTAGTGTATTTCGTTATTTACGACAGAGATTGCGTCATAATTACAAAATATTATTCAATTCTCAACTCTAAAAGCGCTTAACCTTGACAACGGCCGTGCAAATATCAACTTTAACAGCGTGATATATAAATATAGTTAACGGAATCCATTATATGACGTTTGCGACTAAGTAAAAGTATCGGAGATGAAAAATTTAACAAAATCGTTTCTTGCAGTTTTCCTAGGTTTGACATTACTTCCCCAAATTTCATTCATATAAGCGACTCTTGTCAGCTAGTGTCACAGGATGTTTTTATGTGATCAAATAAAATTGAATATCAATAAAGGCCTAGATTTTTTTTCGTTAGGCAAACCATAACCGCCGCTGTTGTTCACGTATTTTATTATATAAAACGTGGATTTTATTCAGATATACGATCGCTATTAGATATATCTTAGACTGAATAGTTTATAATAAACTTATACAGTAGGTACGTAAACTTTATGTAGGTAATACAGATTACAAAGTAACAGAAAATGTTAAATTCGCGTCTGCAGTCAGTTCTAATGTTTTTTCTTTATTATATTAAAGGACATAAGACTCAGTCAAGTATTGTAAAACTATTATACTATCAGTATTATAATAAAAATAAATATGTTTTAAAAATATGGTTTTATCGCAATATTTAAATGGTTCATAAGTTATGTAATGGTATCATATGTAGTATATGTATTATTAGTATTTAATATATCATAGTTATTATATATTATACCATTAGTTGGTATTCAATATTTGCAACAACCGTACATTTGAAATGGTCCACATTGTCCCTAAGGTTGACTGTCAGATAATGTCTAGCGGCATTAAGTCCGCCCCTTGTATAACGTGCAATAAAGTAAAAAAACAAAAAACTGCCTACTAACTCTGCTAGGTATTTGTAGGAGTGTTTGAAACAATACGATAAGATACTTGCCAAAATGTACCAATACCAGAAAAGTATCAGTACTCGATACCAAAAATAATCGATACATTTTTCGTATCCCTATGAGTATACCCTTGTCAGTCGCGCACCAGCAGTGGGGGGTGATGGATGTGAGCACACGTACATCGTTCATAAACCGAACACGTTTGCAATTTCGTTCGCCATAAATAAAATAGCAACGTTCGAGTATTGATCGTTCACGTCTCCAAGCAAAATAAGATTATTTGTTTTTAAGTGTGCACGTTCACGATGGCGATTCTTGAAGCTAATATTATTAAAAAGTAATGACAAAACTCATGTCTTGATCTTGGTATACTAGTAATAGGCCACTGCGTTCTACGGAACTGTAAAACGTTCTTCTTCGTCAGAAGATGAAAGTAGAAGGCGTAAAATATATGAACAAATTTTTTGTAACTTTTTGAACGCCTGCTCTATCTTATTTGATCTCTTATGGTGTTGTCATACTAAAGTTACCTTTCAACCCGTGGCAAGACTACTTCCGTGGTCTAGCGGTTAAGTGCGTGGATTTAGACTCGGAGGTACCGGGTTCGATTCCTAGTCGGAACACAAAAATATTTATTAATGTAAATAATTACATTTAATTTATATTTAATTTATTTGTGATATTTCTCGAGTTTGGTACGCTGGAGACATCGACGAGCTTGCCACTTGTCATGATTGGCCTATAGTAAAGTTGGCTAAATGTGAATCCGCTTATTTACGGTCGTGATGATACTTTACTTTACTTTCAACCCGTTTAGTGGATTCTGCATTCTTACCTGTAATGAAAAAAAAAATATTTTTATTATAAACGATACTAAACTTAAATTAAAACGAACAGGACAGCTTATTTATCAAGCACCACTTTCCAAAGAAACGATTTTTAAATTATTGCACAATAACAAAGTGACGGCGCGGTGGTGGCTCAGTTGTAAGACCGCTTTCCTTAAAATCTACATAGGTCGGTTCAAACCCCCCCGGCATGTACCAATGAGAAATATTTTTTTCTTACGTACATTTGTCATAGAGTTACAACACCACTGTTCCCGTGCCTCGGAGAGAACGTTATCCCATCGGACCCGGTTTTTTTTTTTATATACTGAACACGACATGTGACATCGCGCCCACCTGATAGTATGCAGTACGCGAGGTCCAAGAATGGGAGCAACTGACGCCGGTCACCACGACCGACATCAGTCCCTACCACTATGTCGGCCTATCAAGATGCTTTTTCACACTTCGTTTGAAGGACTCCAGGTTATAGGAATGGGGAAACACACTGGCTGGGAGAGCATTCCACATCTTCAGCGTGCGACAGATGTAAGAGTCTCCAAATTTATGAGTATGCGTAGGGCTAGGGGTATGGTATGTGGATGCATATTTTGGCCTGTGCTTGTGGTTCGGTTGCGGAATAGGGAAGAAGGGATAAGGTTATGGAGCTCCTCAGAACACTCGCCGTGGTATAGCTTGTAGAACACGCTCAGAGAGGTTCCACTAATACCAACTTGTGGAATCGTTAATAAATTGTCATTAAAAATTGACATCAGGCCCTCGCCAAGCCGTCTGGCCAGGGCGGCGAGTGTAGGTCAAATTCTCCAGATATACCTATGTTCTGGAAGGCCCATCTCCAACAGTAGAGGTCTAGGACAATTTGATCAACTGGCTATAATGAACAAAGTGACAAACTAAATCCAATCACGAAGCGTGTAACAAAATATTAAGTATGGATTATTTTATTTAAATCATCATATCGAAAATTTAAGGTTAGTTTCCCTTTTCGCACTAGGCCAGGTAATATGGCCGGACTGCGATATAGGTTGTTAACTACAAAAATATAAATACTGTAAGATGTATTAAACACGGTTTGTCAACTTAAATTTAAAATAGTTTATTTGAAGGAAAAATATAAATTAACGTTTATATATAATACTATATATATACTATATAACTACTTAATAATTTTAAGTTTTACAAGGCCCTATTTAATTTTATTTACAATAATTTAAGAATTTGTATTTAGTTTTGTGTTGGTATCTCAACTCAAATGCTACATTAACCTCCAGTTCTGTTCCTTGCCTATAGTTCCATAACACTCTGCAGACAGGACAAATCAATGTATATTTCAATGTGTAAATTGTGCACAAGAATAACTAATAACTATTGACTTAACCGAATTCCGGTGGGAATGTATGGTTGTAACAGAATAAACTGATAAACTAATTAATAATACAACTAAAAACAAAAAAGTAAATATATTATAAATAAATAAAAATACCTACTCCAAATCACTACCAATGGTCAATAAGTCTCAAGGATGCAAGGATGTAAGGTTTGTATGGACCGCTATTAGTTAAATTCGCAATTGATTTTCAAAAGATTATCTTTATTCACGTAAACCGTAATTTTCTTATAAATTTTATAAATTTTGGGCAAGTTGTTTTAATTATTTTATTTTAATTTTATTTTACTTTATTACTTGAAGTAGGTAATATTTTAGTTATTTTCGTTACTTTTTTTATTATTTCTAAAAGGAATTGTATGTTTATTATATATATATTTTTAAAAATTGTTTCAGATTTAGTTTTTCGAATAATATTTAGTTTTTGTATACTTATTGAAAATTTTATAATTTTGTTATTTCTTATAGGCAATAAAAGCTACTGTGGTAATGTGGTGGTCGCCTATAATAGGTGCAACATCTAACTTCTGATTTAGTGTTAAGTACAAATAAGTGTGTGATGTTAGCACTGTTGGCTACCCTGTTATAAATAAATAACTAAATAAACCTATTACAGGCATACATGAAACGTCATTAATTAAATAATTTTATTGATTGATTGACCGCTAGTGAAAGAATAAGCAGCATATAGTAAGCTGTTAGAAGAACACCAGCAGGAATTAGTTAAAAGCCATGAAGACAAAAAATAAGGTAAACCTACCTAATTAAAATGCGTACCCTACGAATAAATTAATGACAGTTAATACTATTACCTACTTTATAGCAAGTAATTATTTAATTTCTTACACACAGGCGTGGTTCAGGACTCGGAAGTCCGCCGGAAGTAGGCGGGGTCGTATTGTCGGCCATCTTGTACGTCAAGCGCATGCGCTAAATAGCAGAGCCTTAAATTATTTGTGTAAGGTTGAGTTCCAAAATTATTAATATTATTTTCAACAGACTATCTCGCTCTAGGAATTATAATTGTCATACGTCTATCTCTTTTGTGGGGTAAATATCTCAGGACGAATATTTTTATTTTGAAACTTAAGCAGTCTAAGTGACTTTTTCCAATGAAATCTACTTTACTACTTGACTATGCATTTTTTTTTTTTATATTTTGTTATATTATTATTACGTATAATGTGTCGCTTATAATAATCAAATTTTAAGGAATAATGTCAAACGTCAAACGAATCGAACACTTTTCGAATCCGACTCTCTGCTAAAATGCCGCCTCCGTGGTCTAGTGGTAACAAACGTTGCCGTGAACTCGGGAGGTCGTGGGTTCGATTCTCACCGGGGGCCAGTTGTACATTGTATAATTTGTCTCGGTCTGGGTGTTTATATGTATAATATGTACCTATATATTTACAAAAAAAAAAGTATAGTATGTAGTTTATCAACCATCTAGTTTCCGTAACACAAGCCTCGTAGCTTACCACGAAAATTAGATGGCGCTGTTCAATTCAATTCAATTCAAAAATTCTTTATTGCACTAAAAAAAATATTGTACATAGGCGGGCTTAATGACTAAGCATTTTCTAACAACCAACCTTTGGGAGTGTGGAGAGGTAACAACGAAGGGTGCAATTTATTATAATAGACTTACATACTAATATTACATATACTGAATAAATATATACATAAATACCTACATATCTATATATATTATAATTAAGTTAAATTAGTACACACATGGTTAAAGTAACAGTTGATTTAGAATAATAATAATGATAAGCATAAAATACATAACATAAGTGATTAATATAATAAACTAGGAGACACTATTCTGCTTGTTTAGAAAAAAGGTTGTGAGTAATTGTTTAAAGATGTGAACGGAGGGAGCTTGTCTGATGGTCAGTGGGAGCTTGTTCCACTGGCGAGCAGCAGATACGGTGAAAGAAAGACGCTGTGTGACCTGTCTGGAAATAATTATTTATTTGTTTATTATTATAGTTAGTGTATGTATTAAAGTTATGTAATGTATGTACCTAATGTATTAATAAAACGTTATGTGTATGTATTATTAGTATTTAGTTTATTATAGTATTTATTATTGTAGTTTAGATAATATTGCATATTTATTACGTAATCATATTTCTCTAATTGCACCTACCTTACGTGTTTAATGTTCTACAGCAGGGTTGCACAGACTTATTAATACTAGGGGCCACTCGGCCAAATCATGAACTGATAGCGGGCCGGCCGTCAGAAGTAGGTATAGGTAGTTAAAGACAATAAAGAATTGATAAAAATTTATTAAAATTAAAAAAGAAATTATTAATTTGAAGCGTGGCACTGCATAGTGCTTACAATCTTTTTTATATTTGGCTCAAATTTACTTGTAGCAACACGTAAAACTGCTTCCAAACTTTCATTTGCAAAGCGGTTTCGATTTTTTGTTTTATTATTATTTAGTATTGAAAAAGTTTGTTCACATATATAGGTAGAACCAAATAAGCTGGCACATTTCAGAGCGTTTATGCGCAACTCTTCGTACATATTTTTATCAATGCAGCGGTAAAAGTTCAGCAAGTCTCCTTCGTTGAATTTGTTGCGTAAATCTTGGTCATTTTGAATGTCGATAATTTCTAACTGCATTGACTCTGGCGCATTTTCAACTGAAATAGTGAAAGGATTGCTGAATATGTCCAACAGAGGTTTCACTTTTTTAAACTCCGAAAATCTGTCTTCAAAAGATTGAATCAAAATATCTAGCTTTTCTACATAACTGAAATTAATCGCAGTTTTGTTGAATTTTTCAGCCATTTTCTTATAATTCGGAAAATGATTATAATTTCCAGAATTCAATTGTGATCTGAAAAGTGTCAGCTTGCATTGAAAGGATGTTACATGAGCATAGAGCTGGGATATCAGTTGATTTTTGCCTTGAAGCCGTGTGTTCAAGACATTCAAATGATTTGTAATGTCAACTAAATAAGCTAAATCACACAACCAGTCAGGATTTTTAAGTTCCGGGACATCCCTTTGCTTTTCCGCCAGAAATATTCCAATTTCTTCTATTAAATTTAGAAATCGTTCCAGTGTCAATCCACGACTTAGCCACCTTACTTCTGTATAATACAGTAAATCTCCGTATTCGCTTTCGATGTCATCAAGGAATTGTTTGAATTGTCTGTGATTGAGTCCTCGTGATTTTATGAAATTTACAGTCGAAACTACTACTTTCATTACATTTTGAAATTCATTTTTTTTAGAACAGAGGGCTTCCTGGTGTATAATGCAGTGAAACTGCATGAGATCTTCAGTGTTTATGTTTTTTTCTTGCAGGTGCTTTTTCAGCAAAGTAACTAGCCCGGAATTGATACCAATCATGGAAGGAGCACCGTCAGTCGCAACTCCCGATAACTTAGATAAGTCCAAATCAGTTTTTGAACACTCGTCCAAAAGTCCATTGAGTATATCAACTCCTTTGGTTTGACCTTTCAATGAACACATTCCTAATAACTCTTCGAAGACTTCAAAATCTTGAGTAACACCTCGTATGAATATGAGAAGTTGAGCTGTGGAACTAATATCAGTCGATTCGTCGAGTGCTAATGAAAAAAATTCCATGATCTTAGTTTTTTCAATTAATTGTTCCGCAATATTACCTGACAAGGACATAATTCGTCTTTGGATAGTCATACGATTCAGTTGAATTTTCTCAAACTTTTTTGCTGCTTCTGGACACATTTTCTTAGCGGCAATTTCCATGCATTCTTTTACAAAATCGCCATCATTGAAGGGGCGACTTCGCTTTGCTATCATTCGAGAAATTTCATAACTAACTTCTGTAGCCGTTTCTGAATCTTGAATGTGTTTTGTAAACATAGCTTGCTGACCAATAAGCTCCCGTTTTAAAGACAACATTTTTTGCTTTATTAATTCGCCTGTAAACTTGGTAAAAGAAGGATGCTGCGTTTCATAGTGCCTTTTTACATTATAATCCTTTGCAATCGCAACAGAATTCTTGCAAATTAAACAAACGACTTTGTTATGCGACCATACAAAAAAGTATTTCTCAGTCCAAATTTCTTGAAACTGCCGATTTTCATCTTTAACCTTACGTTTTTTACTAGGTCCTGGCTTCTCCATGTTGCGTTCTAATCCTGGCTAGGATTAACACAGCACCTAAAAACAATTACAGTACCCACTTAAATTACCTATCCTTTTTTAAATTATCAAAAATAATTGATTAAATATTATTTCTCAGAAATTTTAAGATTTTTATACAGATTTTATCTGAAATAATGACGTAATTATTACAGTTAGAGAAATTCTTATAAAAATAGTAATTTCTTTGTTTATTTTAATATTTAGCCAACATTAAAGCTAAATTTGATTAAAATTGATTAAATAGGTAGGGAAACACTTATTAATAACAGAGTTTTACTTACGTTTTCACAACACAATTATACACGGCACTTGACGGGTTAACACTGCAACAGGAAATCTACGTTGAATGTGGATCAAAATATATGACACCGGCTAGTCGAGTTAAAATCTACACTAGAACTATTGCCTCCCAAAAACACTAATAAACTGCACTTATTCTCAATCACTTATTACTTCGCTTTGTATTTTCGCGCTTATTTCTTTCTGTTGTTGACACTTCACTCAAATGAAAAGCGAACTGTTCGGCCGCTGCGGTTAACGTGATTTTTATACCGCGCAAACGACTCTGGAAGCTTCGTGTAGATACGCGAGCAATCGGGAATACGGGACTATATCTATCTCGCTTGCTCACCGCGCTAGAAAATTCTTGATTTCTATAGCGAGCGATGTTACTTGACTTAGCAATTTTGGGCGCTAGATTCAAATTGCGCGCGCGCGAGTTTCACATTACTTTTCGAACATATTTTTTTTTTGTTTTATTCTGGAATAGAATTCAATATTTTTCGAATGCACGAGAGTATTATTTTTGCTGTCGGCGGGCCACCAGTATTCGACCCACGGGCCGCATGCGGCCCGCGGGCCGCGGTCTGTGCATCCATGTTCTACAGTGTCCCTAAGGTTGGCTGTCAGAGAATGTCTAGCGACATAAAGTCCGCCCCTTGTATATATTGTGCAATAAAGTTTTAATAAATAAATAATATAAATAAATCAACCGTTGACATTCCATCTTTATTCAATCCTCCAGCTTATGGTTAAATGTATTCACTGACTACCTATATCTATAGGAATGATACTACGAGTTGTGGGTTATTTTTTACGTCTATAAATGTATGAAGGGCCGAGGACTTTCGGGCTTGCCCGCGTAAATCAAGCCTCGACATTCCATCTATATTTAATCCTGGAGCTTATGGTTAAATGTTTTAACTCTAGTCGCACTGACTGTACCTACAGGAATAGGATAATAGATGCATATTACAAGTTTCCTTCCCTCGGGTTTGTTAAGTTATTTTTCACGTCTACGAAGAGCAAGACTTTTGGTTTTTCGGCGTAAATCAAGTCTCGACATTCCATCTATATTTAATCCTGCAGCTTATGGTTAAATGTTTTCAACTATATTCATTGACTATACGTACAGGAATTAGGCTTTCGATTTTTTCGCATAAATCAAACTTTTATATTCCATCTAAGTATATTCAATCCTGCAGCTTATCTATCATGGTAAATGTTAAGCTAATACCTATAATGCTAATACGTGTTAGTCTTGTCGCTTTAAGCGCTTTTTTTCGCTTTTAAAGTTCTTTATTTCTTTCAAGTCGAACACTGTTGTTGTTACACAGACTGTTGCTGTACAAAGCACAGATCAGATCATGTATAGAATACTGTTCTCACCTTTGGGATGGTTCCGCCAAGTACCTCACAGATGCTCTCAATGTCCTACAGAGGCGAGCTGTTCGAATTGTGGACGATGCCACTATATCTGGAACTCTCGAATCCCTGCAGCTTCGCCGAGATGTAGCTTCTCTGAGCGTGTTCTACCGGCTATACTATGGTGAGTGCTCCGAAGAACTCTATAACCTAATCCCTCCCTCTCCATTCCGTAACCGATATTTACAACTAGGGATAAAATATTGCTTTACCGTGGGTTATTTATCAATGGGTTATTCAGCGTAAATTAAACATCTTATTGACCTAACTTATAAGCAGTACCTAAACTGATGTATAGTCACGACAACTTTTCTTCCCTTGGGTTTAGTCTGTTATTTTTCACGTCTATAAAGGTTTAAAGGGCCGAGGACTCCCGACTTGTGCGCGTAAATCAAGCGTCGGCACTCCATCCATCACTGCACGACGCCTCATCCATTCTCGATCCTGCTCCACAAATAGAAACATACCTAGCCATATCTACTTGAAGCTATTTTTAAGGACAGCAAAAAAACTCGTGACTTATTAAATCATACCTACCTACTGAAGATAACTTTATGAATGTCAAATTGTAATTTAATAACTTTATAGCCATGGAATAATAACGCATAGAAACGAAGTGTGCGCACGATAAGTGAGGGCAGTACAACTTAGCCAGACTGGCTAAGTAAATGTAACATAGTACAACTTGTAGCCTCAAAGATGACAGTTTTCTTGTAGGACTACCATTAACCAAGTTTATAGTTATGTTTTATAAACATTAAATTAAATATAATATCGCAAAGGTACATTGTGTGTTCATATTTTATATATTAGTGTATGCGCTTTAGTTGTTATGCCCATGGGGACCTTCAGCAAGGCGCCTGGCCAAGGAGTTGTCAAAGAGGCTGACGGAAAAGTCTGGAGAAAGGAAGGCTGGATATTATTTCTGTCAACGTATTATCCCCGCTATACACAGGGGAAATGTTGCCAGTCTCCTTGGGACTATCTCGGATGGAACGTCTCTAGAGGACATTTTTTTTTTTTATTATTTAGGTAGTTTTTAATTTTTATTTAATGTACTTTAAAAAAACTTTATTATAATGATTTAAAGCAACCAAAATTTCTGCTATCACAAAGTTTAGAACAGAAAAAAATGACATTAATAGCTCAGCTTGTTACAGCTACCGAATTAACAACTTTACTTCTAATGCAATCATGTAATTATTCGCGCCAAACGTTTCTCGACGCTCGCCGATTAATTGAGGAGCCAACTACACGGCGTACTTTAATTGGGCTACATACCTACCGAAAACAACCAGATACCAGGCGGAGTCGCCGCACCCTCCCGATCAATATCCTGATAACGACCACAAGCCGGAACAGACATATTTCACGTTCCTCTCTACGGACCCTTATAGTTGCTACGAGTATTAGAAAGAGATAGCGAAGAAGCTCAACTCCGCCCATGTGGTGAAGCAGGGCGTGGACTTGCCCCTCGGGAGCGACGAGGCGACATCACTCAGTCGACACCCGGCTGCGAGGTGCGTCTCGCGCGCGCAAGCGCTTCTGCTACCCATACCTACATACGAGACCGTTCAATATGATCCCGGTGTAGAACGCTGCCTTCATGAATACCGCTCTGACACTCGACAAGATGCTGGTTCCGCCGGAGATGATGGCGGCGCAGTCTAAGCTCGTCTACCAAATGAACAACTACTTCAGCGAAAGGGTGGCGAATAGAAAAGCGCAAATAGCAAAAACCATCCATGAAGTGTGCAGAATAGTGCAAGATGTCCTCAAAGAGGTCGAGCTGCAGGAGCCGCGATTTATATCCTCCTTAACTGACTACAATGGAAGATTCGACGGATTGGAAGTTGTCTCGCCTCATGAATTTGAAATAGTTATCTACCTGAACCAAATGGGAGTTTTAAATTTTGTGGACGACGGATCTCTCCCTGGATGTGCAGTGTTAAAGCTGAGCGATGGCCGCAAGCGATCCATGTCCCTGTGGGTCGAGTTCATCACCGCTTCTGGATACCTGTCTGCGAGAAAAATTCGCTCTCGATTCCAGACCTTGGTGGCTCAAGCTTGTGATAAGTGTTCTTATCGTGACTGTGTCAAAATGATCGCTGAAACTACCGAAGTGAAGTTACGTATTCGTGAACGTTACATTGTACAAATCACACCTGCATTTAAATGTGCCGGCTTGTGGCCACGTTCGGCCGCACACTGGCCTCTGCCGGCCATCCCGTGGCCGCATCCTAATATTGTGGCTGAGGTGAAAACCGAGGGATTCGACCTGTTATCCAAGGAATGTCTGGCGTTGCAGGGGAAGAATTCCGCTATGGAAGGAGATGCATGGGCTCTTAATTTCTTAGAAGCTGAAAACCGCTTATTGCAAGGCGGGTGCCGACGGAGGTGTTTGAGCATACTGAAAACAATAAGAGATCGTCATCTGGACTTGCCGGGCAACCCGGTCACCAGTTATCACATGAAAACTTTGCTTCTATACGAGTGCGAGAAGCATCCTCGGGAACACGAGTGGGACGAGGGAGCCATCGGCGACAGAATCAATGGAATATTTCTGCAACTGATATCGTCGTTGCAATGCCGACGGTGTCCGCATTACTTCCTCCCGCACGTTGATTTGTTTAAGGGCAAGTCCCCGACGGCGCTCGAGAACGCGGCCAAGCAAGTGTGGAGGCTAACTAGAGAAATGTTGACGAACTCGAGAGCCTTCGAGAAGCTGTAAACATTCCGAGGCGAGAAGACAGTGTGCGTGATGTTGTGTATACTTGGGACAAACAAATTCCGCTTTACTTGCTGTTTATTGTAGATTTTAGAAAAACTGTAGTCAAGTAAAGTGGTTGCTGAGTTGAGGTTCTATTAATTTTGTTACGGTTAGTGAACACTGTTTTGATTCCATTCGGAGAGCAGTAACTGTAAGTAGAGTGATATTATCTGTAAACTTAGGACTAAAGTTTTGTGATATATTGTAAATAGCTAGCTGTTGTACAATTTAGTGATATTTAATTTAATTCTATGTATTTATTTGACTGAGATCTTTAAAATATATTATTCAGAAATACAAATAAAAACCTTGCAATAGTTAATGATGACATTTTTTTATTTAATATTTCCTAACTTTAGGCATTATTTTACTCAACCTTAATAACCTAGATATATCTAGGATTATCCAAATATTTTCGTATATATTAGTAAGTATTATAGCAGGAATATCAAATTAATTAAGAACAGGTGCATCCAACCAAGATTGTGATCCAAAATTATAAATATCTTCACACATAAATATTCATCCTAAGAAAGAGATAGGCTTTTGGCTATTAAAAGGTGCTAGAGCAAGTAGTAATTCTAAGACAAATATTTTTAATACTGGAATAGAATCTAAAATGAGCAAATAAATCAAAAACCAATAAACATAAACATGAGTAAATCCACATTAATTAATAACGGGCAAAACTGGGCGTGCAGCTAACACAGAATACGTCAAAACAAAAACATTAAAGAGGAAATTATACGTTAGTTCCAATTCCCTTTTTGTGGGTTTATTTTTTTGTCGAATTCTAACGCTTAGAACCTTAAAAATATTTGTTTAAATCCAAGATATCACTACATATTATGAAAAAAAGGCATCCGCCGCGTATGTCTGTCTGGTCGCGATAATCTCAAAAACTACTGCACCGATTTTCATGCTGTTTTCACCACTGAATAGTGGTTTTTGTATACTTCAAAGATATTTGTTGGAGGTGTCGGAAAAAAAAAAGCTGTCAACGAAAACCTGCCTAAACTCTTTAAGATACAACAAAATAATGTATGGTGGAATTGTCTATGTTATATAGGTCTACAGAAAAGTTTGCAATGGTAAATGCTATAGCAAAGTTCACTTCCTGGCTCAAGAACCTCAGGGAGTGGTTCGGCATGCGCACCAGATCCTTGTGCCGGACAGCGGCCAACAAAATCAAAATCGCCTTAATGATAGCCGACCTCCGATAAAATAAGCTAAATGTGAATCAGCTTCTTTAAAAAATCGTGGTTTTTGAAGGGATACGGTCGTAATGATACTTTAGTACATGGTGCATATTCTTGTCTAATCAATCATCAATTTACAAGTCAAGGCAAACGCCTGGTAGTTTGAAATGGTAGTTAATGGCCAATAACGTTTCGTTTGATCACTTTTTAATCTCCCAGTAGCAATTGACGTCGTAACTATCTACCGAGCCGTGAAGTACTGCAGTTTCATTGATAAAGTTTTATCAGTTTCTTTAGCAATTTCAAATAAACTGTGTTCGCGTAGCTCGGTTTAAAGGGTTCTAAGGCTGTGCTTCCAATAGGCAAACTGTTTGCCGCCGACTGAAATCGTTTTAGTACATACATTTGTGTAAACATAACAGAGGATCAACTGAATAGGATGGATCGTCTCTTGAATACGTGTATTATAAAATGGATCGGTTACTTAACGCGTGTATCCGGTTCATCTTCTGTTTAAGTAAATACGATCACATCTCTGAATATCGTGCTAAGTTGAAGTGGCTGCCAATTCGTTGTCGCAGAAATCTAAGAGTTCTCTGTCTCCTGTTTTCTGTTCTGAACGGCCTGCGACACCGAAATACTTTGTTTCACGACAAATCCCTTCGTTCTTCTCACAACTCACTTCTTTCTGTTCCCTTGCATCATTCTGGATTTGTTTCAAATTCTTTTACAGTTGTTGCAACAAATTTATGGAACAATCTCCTTGTAAACATAACGCAAGCGTCTACCAGATCTTCGTTCAAAAACTCGTCTATCTACACTTTCTAAATAGCTCCCAACAATGTTAATAAGTGTATATTATGTATATTTTTGTGTATGTATTAGTATTTAGTATATTGATATCACAGTATATATAAAAGTATATTATGTAAGTATATATAATTATGTTGAGTTTATCCTACATTAATATTTATTTCATTGCACCTATAAATGTTCTGATTTGTCCCTAAGTTGTGGCTGTCAGAAAATGTCTACGGGCATTAAGTCCGCCTTTGTACTTTGTGCAATAAAGTTTTTAATAAATAAATAAATAAATATTAGGTTCTCTGTTTACGGAAATTTGACCATATTTCCGAATATCGAGCCAAACTTAAATGGTTGCCAATTCGCTCTCGAAAAAATATGAGACCACTGTGCCTACTATACTCTGTACTAAACGAACCTAATACACTTAATATACTTAATATTTTAAAGGATTTATTTTTTTAACTTAACCAAACTTAAATGGTTGCCAATTCGCTCTCGAAAAAATATGAGACCACTGTGCCTACTATACTCTGTACTAAACGAACCTAATACACTTAATATACTTAATATTTTAAAGGATTTATTTTTTTAACTTAACCAAACTTAAATGGTTGCCAATTCGCTCTCGAAAAAATATGAGACCACTGTGCCTACTATACTCTGTACTAAACGAACCTAATACACTTAATATACTTAATATTTTAAAGGATTTATTTTTTTAACTTAACCAAACTTAAATGGTTGCCAATTCGCTCTCGAAAAAATATGAGACCACTGTGCCTACTATACTCTGTACTAAACGAACCTAATACACTTAATATACTTAATATTTTAAAGGATTTATTTTTTTAACTTAACCAAACTTAAATGGTTGCCAATTCGCTCTCGAAAAAATATGAGACCACTGTGCCTACTATACTCTGTACTAAACGAACCTAATACACTTAATATACTTAATATTTTAAAGGATTTATTTTTTTAACTTAACCAAACTTAAATGGTTGCCAATTCGCTCTCGAAAAAATATGAGACCACTGTGCCTACTATACTCTGTACTAAACGAACCTAATACACTTAATATACTTAATATTTTAAAGGATTTATTTTTTTAACTTAACCAAACTTAAATGGTTGCCAATTCGCTCTCGAAAAAATATGAGACCACTGTGCCTACTATACTCTGTACTAAACGAACCTAATATTAATATACTTAATATTTTAAAGGATTTATTTTTTTACCTCAGCGCCTTTCACAATAAAACTCTTCGCTCCTCACATAATTCCCTCCTATCTATTCCTTTCCATCACACAAACCTTATTTCCAAATCTTTTGTTGTGTCATCTTCATGGTGGAACAACCTTCCTGTTGAAGACAGACAAACACCCAGCAGACCAATATTCAATATAAGAGTGTACAGTTATTTTTATAAGTCACTAGCTTAACTTTTTATTGACTTAAATCTATTGTAGGTAATTATTAATAACCTTAAGGTATTTAAGTATTATTATATAATTTTATTGTATTATATTTATGTAGTATTAGTATGTATGTGTATATGTTGTATATATATATTATAGTTGTCTATGTATGTTAATTTTTAATATTATTTATGTTTAATTTTAATATTTTATTTCTCTATTTGCACCGTACTCATATTTAAATGTCCCAATGTCGTAAAGGTTAACGGGTAGAGAATGTCTTGCGGCATTACGTTCGCCTTTTCTATAGATTTGCAATAAAGTTTTTAAATAAATAAATAAAAAATATGTTGTAATTCTTGTAAATCTTATAATTGGTCCCAGAGCCTTGAATAAGTATGTACAAGATCTAGAAGGTGACAAGATAGAAACATTATTACAGAAAAACACTTCACTAGGTTCAAAAAATGGCTCAGTCACAGGGATAACACGGAAACTAAAAACCTTCTAGCTGTCGTTAGGTAGTCTGGCCTCTTCGCGGACCCACGCTGATATAGACACCCATAACTACATATACATTCATGGTATTACCAAAATGGTATGCTATGACCTGCGGCACAGTTGCCGCCAGTGCAGGTCATTGGCATATAAAAATATAATAGATTCTTTGGGTCAATAATACATAAATACCATTTACCATATCAGAGCGGAATGGAGACATTCTGCATTATAAGAAAGTAAATATAAACCATTTTCTTTTAAATAATAATAATAATAATAAAATTCTTTATTGCACACAAAATATACAAAATAAAAATATGTACATAGGCGAGCATAATACCATGAAGGTATTCTCTACCAGCTAACCTTAAATGTTGACAGACTGTGCTTGCCTGATCACCAGTGGAAGTTTGTTCCACTGGCGAGCAGCCGTAACAGTTAGTGAATCTGAATATCTGCTGGAAGAGTGTTAAGGTATAGAATGTTGATTATTATGAGAAGAACGAAGTGGACGATTGTGCGAATTGCACAGATATTGGAAACGATCCCTCAGGTAAGGAGCCATGGGGTTGTTAAGAATGCCATACAAGACGGTGAGCGTGTAAATGTCTGCGAAAACGGATATTAAGTCACTTTAATTGAATACTAAATTGGGAGACATGATCATACTCATGCAGGCCAAATACATAGCGAAAGCATAAGTTGAGAAGACAATCGAGTTTATTCAGTAGCTTTCAGCAAGGTCGGTAAAGCAGACATCTGATAGTCGATTATGGGGAGGTCCACTGAACGAAGTTCTGATATCACTTCAGGGAGTTTCTGCTCACTTCTGAGACGTGATTATTCCACGATAAATAGGAGCTCATATAGAGGCCAAGGTTTTTGACGTCCTGGCATAGGGGTAGCGAGTCGTTCGAACAAAACCGGGGGAAAAGCTCCCAAATCCAACCGGCCCACTGCCTGCTTCGTACCGACGACTACGACCTGTGTTTTTCCCGGATCGACCAGAAGACCTAAATCTTGAGAACAATCACGTATAGCTTCCAAATCACGATTTGATTTATTGACAGCTGAATGAGAGTCGTTGCTGTCAATGGTGGTGTTGTAAATCTACGACAAATGTAGGTACGGAAGAAAACTGTATTTCTCATTGGTACAAACCGGGGTTTGAAGCCACCTTTTTTGAATAATACATACATACATATCTTCACGCCAGATCCCTTGCGGGGTAGGCAGAGACAATTGAGCGCCATTTGACACGATCACGACATACTTCTTTCGCTTCGTCGACATTCATTAAACTCTTCATACATGCCCTTTGGTTACGAAGACTTTTTAATGCACCTTCAGTCAGTGTTTTATTTATTTGATCGTGATATGTGAGTCTCGTTCTGCCAGGGCCTCTTTCACCCACAACTTTCGCATTATATATCTGGTTCGTCAATCTTTCATCGCTTATCGTTTCAATATGCCCGAACCATCGTAGCATCATGCCTTTCCTTATTTTTGTCCCTATGCTTAATATTAAGAAAAGCTATAACCTACTTTTTTTTATAAAAGTGGAAATAAGGGTTGGTGTCTACTGAAGATAACTTTGAGTGAATAGTAATAATAAATAACTACTATAATTGTGGGTTTAGTCGTTAGTGGGCGCCGGCCTTTACACATATACCTAATTGGCAAAAATAATTTCTATAATAGGACTATAATAATAGTCGCCAAGTAAAGACATAATCGTTATAATTACCATTTTAAAATAATAAAGTTATTTTATAACTACAATAAACAGTAGCTTTGTTTTAGATTTTAGTTGTATTTTTAATTTTATTTTATTTATTAGCAAAAAACAATTGTACAAATAAGACTACAAGCTATTTCCCAGAAAATAAGCTTTTCGTTATATTGATTAATTTTTTTGACATGTAAAAGCGCAGAATACATTATATTTATTGTCCTATGCCTACTTACAAAATACTTTAAAAAAAACTTATTATTAAATTAAAAATAACGTGTGAATTTAGTACAATCAGCATCAATTTCCACATAGTACTAACATGATTTATACAAGTAAGAAGCAAAATATATTTATATGTAGGTTAACATATACTGAAAAGATATCTTAAGATAGCAACAATAAAGAAAGCAATAAATTACATAATTAATAATAATAATAATAATAATAATAATAACGTTTATTTCCCAGATTGATTTTACACAGTTAAATACAATCCAATCAATACAACTAATAGAAAAAAGGTAAAAACTAAAAACTAAGTATATATTTGTAAAATAAAATTAAAATAAATAAAATCAAGCATCCATACTGGGAGTATGATAGTCTCTCCATAGTTGGTGCAGTGGACTACCCGGCCAGTCACGTACAGCTGACACTATTTTGTTGCTCGAGTTAAATACGTGTGATCTGACGCCCGCTGTTCTCTGTCGCATTAGTGCGGCCCAGCCCGGAGTGCGTCCTGTGCAGAACATCTCGCTAGCACTGCACCAGCGAGGTAGATGAAACATAGCTCGCCAACAATCATTGTATTGGACACGCATTGTTGACAAGGTTGCTTTTGTGTATTGAGACCACAGCTCCACGGTGTACACGCTGGTACAGTATGACAGAAACAACTGCCTCTTTACGGCCTTGCTACATCTGTAAAAACGCCGCGCCAACATATTTGCTCTCACCGATGTAGCCCTTCTTTGTCGTTCTATGTCGTTATTATCGGAGAGGTCGGAATTGATTATATGCCCCAAATATTTCACCTCGTTCACTCTCTGTAAACATCGACCGTTTAGCTGTATTGCCGGGATATTGTCTGGTGTATGTGCCGAGTTAAATACCAAATAGACCGACTTCTCGGGGTTGTACAACATATTATGTTTAGCTGCGTATTGTTCGCAAATATTCAGCAGATGGCGAATGGCTGAAACACTTGGCGCAATCAAAACCATATCATCAGCGTATGCTATATTGTTCACAACAACACCGTTCATAGAGCAACCAAGACCGGATTCAGTCAACTCTTTGCTCAGGAGATCCATGTAAACGTTGAAGAGGACTGGGGTCATGCTTCCGCCCTGACGTACTCCACAAGACAGCCCGGTGGGTACGGACAGCTCTCCGTTCCATTTTACCATATTTAACTGTTGGGAGTACCATGCGTCAAGAAGTTTCACAATATGCACTGGGACGTTTCGTTCTAGTAGTTTCTGCCACAACAGCTTATGATTCACACGATCGAACGCCTTGCTCAGGTCTAGCATGCAGGCATAGGTGGAAGTCTTTCTGCTTTTGTAGTAGGCTGCGACCTGCTTGACTACATATATGGCATCTGTTGTTGACGATCGGCTTTTGAATCCCATTTGATTGTCCAGACTTTCCAAGTACGGTTCTGCCAGCTGATGGATTACTTTCTCCAGGATACGAGCGATAATAGTCGCCAAAGCTATTGGTCGGTAGTTGGTGGAGCTAGATGTGTCTTTTTTCCTGTTTTTACAAATTGGAACGACTACCGTTTTTGTCATAGCAAATTAATACCTAGTATACAACATGTGCAACAAATACAAATAAACAGTCAATTTATCAATCAAGTAGTATTCATTGCCATCGAGCCAACCCCTAACCAAACACTTATTAAGTAGTTTTTTTTTATTTGTTGTGTTCTCTTCTCCCATAGATAGGGAAGGCAAAGGGTCTAGCCCATACAGCCAAGTCTGACGTAATATATGTTCTTGCTTTTTTATAAGTTAATAAGGTTATCATCAAATGTTGCAGAATTTGATGTTTTTCTTGGAGTCACTTGTGGCATTATAGCACAAACATGTCGGGTACAATATAGGAGTTCACAACGCGGGAAAACCGCAAAATATAAACTGCGACTTAAGCCCCATACTTAAAGTCCAATTTAACGTTTTCCATAATTATTCACATTGTAGCACATTATTAAACAAAACAACACCACTTTTGATTAACAATATCCTCAGTAAATTAATTTACAAAACAAAAACTTGCACTTGACATGACCGCGCATAATGGCGCGAAAGACTCTTTTTTATTTTTTATTAATAATAGGTAATTTATGTTTTAAAATTGTAGATACTATTTTTTTCTTTAAAAATTTGTACCATACTTCCCTCGAATAAACATATTATGCACTGTTAAAATATATATATATATTAATGTATACAACAAAGGCGGGTTTGTTAGAACACTTATAACTCGAGAACGGCAGGACCTATTTTCATGATTTATTTTTTTTTGAATTTGTCTCCGTCATATGCGCTGTATGTATACCTAATACGCTCATCATCCACCATTCTACTCCTCTCCCTACCCAACCAAATACTGTATGATTCCGTTAATGCTGTCTTGGAAGCTCTTTCCATAAATGTATCTCCTGCAGACTTACTTAGGCCCAATTCTTTCAGTAAGTTGTGCAAAGATTTTGCTGGAAGAGTGTGAGATCATAATATTTATTTGACTTCATGTTTTTTTTTATATACTGAGCACGACATGTGACACCGCGCCCACCTGATTGTAAGCGGTACGCGAGGTCCAAGAATGGGAGCAACTGACGCCAGCCTCAGACGGCCGACATCAGTCCCTACCACTATGCCGGCCTATAAAGATGCTTTTTCACACTTCGTTTGAAGGACTCCTCCAGGTTATAGGAATAGAGAAACACACTGGCTGGGAGAGCATTCCACATCTTCAGCGTGCGACAGATGTAAGAGTCTCCAAATTTGTATGTACGCGTAGCGATAGTGGCTACGGTATGTGGAAGCATATTTTGGCTAGTGCGAGTGGTTCGGTTGCGGAATAAAGAAGGGATAAGGTTGTGGAGCTCTTCAGAAAATTCACCGTAGTATAGCTTGTAGAACACGCTCAGGGAGGCCACATCTCGGCGAATCTGCAGCGATTCGAGAGTTTTAGACACTGTAGTATCGTCCACTATTCGAATAGCCCGCCTCTGTATGACATTGAGAGCATCTGTAAGGTACTTAGCGGAACCATCACAGAGGTGAGAACAGTATTCCACGAATGACCTTATTTGCGCTTTATAAAGCATAAGTCGGAGTGAGGGCGGAAAAAAACGTTTTACCTTGTTCAGGATATTTAACTACCAAATTTGATTACCAGATATCTCTGACTACAGAGACATTTGATTTAGGTAGAATTTCAGCTACGCCGGAGACCAATCGTACATTAGTGTGCGCCACTACAGGGCTGGAGAGATGCAGGAATCGGTAGTCGGGAGTCAGAGACAAACTGGTATGGCTAATACGTAGAAATAAGTTGACGTTCTCAAGTATTAAACGTTAAGATTTGCATCAATTTAAAACATTGTATTTTAAACAGTTTATAAATTGCAAGCTTAAACTACTTAAATAATGAAACTGCATTTAAATTTGCAATAAAATTCATATTATAGAGGTAATTTATGCTACAAAGTATCAAACGGCACATTTTAGTACATCTAAGCCATTTCGCTCTCGCGATCGAATAATCTTAAAGGTTTTTTAAGTATTTAGTATACTTTTAAGAAATGTAGTCTATCAACCAACAAATCCACCCTGGAGGAACTAGAGACTATCCTACAGCGCCTTTCCTCAATCGTACAATCACGCATTCTCACTTTATTTGGACACGTGTCGCGGCGTGGAGATACATCAGTTGAGCGCTTGTAGTTCAGGGAAAAGTCGATGGCAAGAGGATGCGTGGTAGATCTCCGATGAGATGGACTGACCAGGTTACTGAGCAGAAATGGATCACCCCCTACATGAGTGCTTCAGAAAGACTGCAGTTCCAGACGAGTGGCGATGGCTTGTTAAGCGTGCCCCTGACTCAAGTGACGAACACGACCACTCTGCCAAGAGTGTAGCGACTAAGAAGAAGTCTTATCAACTTTCTTGGAAATGAAATTACGTGACTACGTGTAAACTCCATGTAACGTGACTCGATTTGACGACAAACTCCATAAAGCGTCGAAATCAATATGACTTTGCTTGGTTTAGCTTGTCTTCCATACAATGATTCCATCTCCATTTATCGACAACGCCATAAAATGCACAGTCCCTTCAGTGTCGTTATATTGAGTTTACACATATTTTCAATTTAATATATAAAATTTTAGATTGAGAAAAATAGCAAAAATATATATAACGATTCTATTATCTAGATAGATCTAAAT
Source organism: Tinea semifulvella (assembly GCA_910589645.1). Lineage (NCBI taxonomy): Eukaryota > Metazoa > Arthropoda > Insecta > Lepidoptera > Tineidae > Tinea > Tinea semifulvella. The sequence continues at coordinate 9,183,616 of OU342592.1, read as the reverse complement.
ACTCTATTTGACTAAAACACATATATGAAAAAGATAAATTTCTAAACATTCCATGGTTTCACCGTGCGGGTGCCGGGACCATCCTGTGTGGGTGGGTAAGAGTTGAGTAGTGGTGTCACGGACTTAACCGCTAGAACACGGAGGCAGATGGTCTTGACAAATACAATGCCGTTAAAATAACTACTGTCAAAAGAGCTGGAGTGAAAGTGAAAAAATGTCATAACTTTTTGTTACCAAGAAATGATAAATTACGGATAAATTATTTGTTGGGTCGTCTAGTCGTTTTTAAGAGGCATTAGAGTGTGCCGCTGTGGCTATGCAGTGGCGGATTTGAAGCCCCAAGCCATCAGCCGTCCTTTCTCAGCATCCACCATATAGACTACACAATGAATTTAATTTATTGCCAATTGTGGTGGTAAAAGTATCATCATCACGACCGTTTCCCTTTCAGGGTGGTCAGAAACCATACTTATAAAGAAGCGGATTCACATTTAGCCAACTTTACTATAGGCCAATCATGATTCATGACAAGTGGCTCGTCGATGTCTCCAGCGCACCAAACTCGAGAAATATTACAAATAAATTAAATATTAATTAAATGTATTTATTTACATAAAAAAAAAATTTTTGTGTCCCGACCAGGAATCGAACCCGGTACCTCCGAGTCTATATCCACAGACTTAACTGCTAGACCACTAAGGCAGTGATGGTGATACTTTGTAACATATTATTTATATTTTATATATAAAATTTATACGATGCAGTACTGCCCGCCTGACATCCGCCATAATAAATTTTTTGACACGATTGGCCGTCTCTATATCTGACCTTAGGGTAAATCCGCCACTGTGGCTATGCTAAAAAATACAAAAGATTTGAAATAAACTACGAGCAAGAGTGTTGCAAGCGGACAAATTTCTGTGTAATCCGTATAAAATTACAATTTGCAGTATGCATTATTCAACATGGAGGTTATAAGGCTGGTCCGCTGAATTGTAATGAGAATAAATATATTTTACATAATTTACTCTTATCATACTCATATATGTAAAGTATCATCTCGTTTTTCCCGTTTGGGGTGGTCAGAAACAACGCTTATAAAGAAGCGGATTCACATTTAGTCAAATTTACTATAGGCCAATCATGACATGTTCGTTTATTTTCAGTTTTGCATAGGGTCCACGTCTCTTCAGCATACAGAAAAATAGGCAACACAAGAACTCTAACCAGACGGATTTTAGTGGCTTTCGTAACGTTTCGGTTCCTCCATATCTTCTTTAGCTTGTCCATAGCAGATCTTGTAACTGCTATTCGACGCTTGATTCCGTCCTCGCATCCACCGTTATTAGATATTAGTGCTCCCAGATAAATGTAACATTGGACCATATCGCACTTTGCTATCCTTGTAATTTCTGGCCAACTATTGTTGGCTCGGTCTACGAACATCAACTTTGTTTTGCTGCGGTTGATTTTAAGTCCAAACTTAAGACTGATGGTCTCCATTTTAAAACCGTATAGAATTAAACATTTATAGATTTCTAGATTTTCAGGAAATGACATAGGCTCTCGTTTTATATTCCACATCGCATCACCTTCAGTCTTTGCATCGTAATCAATAGAATACATTACTAAGTCTAGACATGAGAAGGTGCCGTTTCATAATATAGCAGTTTCTTATAATTTAAATTTCTCAGAGTATTATAACTTTTGTTTAAATATTATTTTTAGTGAAAATTTGCAGCCTTAATAATACAATAGATATATATTTAGTATACAATAAATAAATACATTTATTTAATATTTAATTTATTTGTGATATTCTCGAGTTTGGTATAGTAAAGTTGGTAAATGTGAATGCGCTTCTTTATAGGCGGGGTTTCTGACCACCCCGGAAGAGATACGGTCGTGATGATACTTTACTTTTTTAATTCTAAGCTCGCTAGGCGTATTTCTCTAAAAAATCAATAGGCGTTCAAACCAAATTAGTCTATTATACTAGACTAGAGAAATTATCAGAAATAAACTATTGTGTCCGACCAGAGGAATCGAACCACTAAGAAAATGAACTCAAATTATCCAAAAATTTACAATAAAATACATAATTTGCCTTTTCAATCAAGTAGTTTACCTATTCCAAAAGACATCTGCCTAATTCCACCTATAATGGTTTGGTTGTTTAATATTTTGAAAATTACACACGGCTGACTTACGAAGCAAAATCTACCTTTTGGTTAGCTTTGTACACACATCTGGCTATACACAAATGCATAACACATAAACTGGCTCTTATTCCTTTACTAGTAAAGGCTTTAATTCTGTGTATTATTGTGTATTTATGTGGTAGAATTATGATGTAATGTCAAGTCGTATTAACAACGCATGAAAAGTTGTAGCGACGTATGAATAAGAAGCGGCCGTTGTTATAAAATTATATATATATATAGTTTAGTATTATATTACACGGTCTTTGTTGATTTTAATTGTTTTTAAACGGAATGACAGCAGCTGGGAGTCCATACATTGGCCAAACTAAGAGCACGATAGCCGAGAGGGTCAAGGAACAACAAGTGTATGGAAAATTGGATAAAGCATCGGCATGCTTGTATTGGTTCAAAAGAAGCCCATTTTAAAACGAGAATATGTATTAAAAAACGGAATAATTATTTTTGTACAGTCCGGGTCAAATTTGATCGGACCTTGTACGAGTATAGCAGCTGTAAAAATTGCCAAACAAATAAAAAAAACGTATTTGTTCCCAAATATTGTTTCCATAATTCTTGTGGAGGAACACTGATCCCCAGACTAGAATTCTCTGGGTTAAGCTGAGGATCAGTTTCTTCCTTGGTTACATTTTATTATTTAAGAGTATAAATGTTATTATGCCTCAATATTAATTTTGTATTATTATGACCGCCTCCGTGGTCTAGTGGTAACAAACGTTGCCGTGAACTCGGGAGGTCGTGGGTTCGATTCCCACCGGGGGCAAGTTGTACATTGTATAATTTGTCTCGGTCTGGGTGTTTATATGTATAATATGTATATATTTACAAAAAAAAAAAGTATAATATGTAGTTTATCAACCATCTAGTTTCCGTAACACAAGCCTCGTAGCTTACCACGGAAATTAGATGGCGCTGTGTGACCTGTCTGGAAATATTCATTTATTCATTTTTTTTATTCATTTATTAAATTAATTTATCATGCCATGCATTATACTATTATTATATTATTTAATAACTATTATTTAATTTATAAGTCAGCAATAACATAACTGCACAGTGCACAACCCAAAAATACTCTCCATCAATCGTCACTATTACCCTAAGTTAGTACGTAAAGCGATCGTAATAAAAGAACTCAATAATTCCAATCAAGGGGGAGGGGGTATATTTTCATCGCTTCATCTTAGAATCCAGTAATTAATCAGTTAGACCATAGACTATAGATATAGATAAACTATTCATTTATTTATTATAAACTTGATTGCACAAAGTACAAAGGCGCTAAGCCGCTAACCCATAACCATAACCCCATATAGTGGTCAAACCTTTGGGACGCTTCTCTGAGCGTGTTCTACCGGCTATACCATGGTGAGTGCTCTGAAGAGCTCTATAACCTAATTCCTTCCTCTCCATTCCGCAATCAAACAACACGCACAGGTCAGAATATGCACCCACATACCGTAGTCACCATCCCTTCGCGTACCTATAAATTTTGGGACTCATACATCTGTCGCACCATAAAAATGTGGAATGCTCTTCCAGCCTGTGTTTCCACTTTCCTATGACCTCGAGTCCTTCAAGCGAAGTGTGAAAAGGCATCTAGTCAAGCCGGCATAGTGTTAGGGACTGATGTCGGACATGAGTGTCTGATTCCAGTTGCTAACATTAATGGACCATGCGCGCCACTTACCATCAGGTGGGCAAGGTCACATGTCGTGATAGTATAAAAAAAAACAACTAAATCAGTTCAAGGGACCATTAAATGTGCAGGACCGGGCGCGACCCAATTGTAGCACCTTGGGCCCCTAGCACCAGTTGTTGTTCGATGTAGTAACTTACTTCTTAACACTTCGCTAGTAACAAGCTGTTACTCTTAAGTTATAATATTACTGCATTAATACATATCCAAGTCTTGCTTCCATACATTAGTGTTGGTACTAGCATAATTGTGTATGGCGAGTCGAGCTTTATCACTGACATTTCGACTAGCGATTAGTGACCCCAGGGCACCGTTAACACTATTTCCCGTGTTCACTCTTCTTTCAACATCCCTATCATACTTCCCATCCGCAGTGAAAATTTGTAATTTAATTTACTTGTTCTAGAGTTTCATCATCAATCTTTATCGTCACGGTTTATTTTTATTATTTATTTAAAAACTTTATTGCACTATGTACAAAGGGCGGGCTTAATGCCGCTAGGCATTCTCTAGCAGCCAACCTTTGGGACAAAACAGAGAATTTTGATTAAGAGGTAGGTGCAAAGGGCTCAAATATGAAACTTAATTTAAAGGAAAAATAAAATAAACTTATTCTATGATATCATAATACATATTAATATACATACAAATATGTACACAATAATACATATACTACACACTATACATATTTACACATAAATATACTATATATCTTACATACGCTGTTGGGAGCTGTTTAAGTAATGTGAATATACCATTTTCTTAAAGAGTGATCTATTGGGTGCTTGGCGAATTTCTACTGGCAAATTGTTCCACAAATTGGCGGCCACTACTGCGAAGGAGTTTGACTGAAAGCTGGACTGATGAGATGGGATAGATAAAACAGAATTGTGGGCCGAGCGAAGTGACCTGTTATGAAGTGATGAGAGATAGGCCAACTTGTCCTTGAGGTACTTCGGTGTTGCAGGCTCATTGAGAATAGAGAAGAGCAAACAGAGGATTCTGAGGTTCCTGCGACTACGGTTGTCATACTTCTTCTTTCAAACACTAGTACCTAGGTTTTTTTCGCATTCAAACTTAAAAAACTCTTTGCGTAATTCGGAAATATATCATAGATATATATATTTCTGTATTTATAAAAGTTGTATAAATTATTTGATTTTATCATCACCTGTCGAGATACCCAAAATCTTAAAGGCAAGTAGTCTGGAAGTATTTGCGAATTAAAATGCAAATTCGACCCCGGCCAAGAACCGATAAACTTCGCTTAACCAAAAAGCATTTCTGTGTATTTTGCAAACAAAAAGATCCTAAAAAAACAACCAACACGGCTGCACCGACGGACGCGACGACATATTTCAAAATCAATGCAAATACATACATATTAGATGAATACTTATAATCCCCTCATTCCGAATTGCACTCAGAGCGCTTAGAACGATTATGACACTGACCGTCGTCGTTCCGAATCAAATATCGCGATTTGGATGCTCAGAGCGTGATATCAATTCGGAACGGTCGAAATCACATTTTCATTCATAAAATGTTAGTTTTTTTTTAAAATGTATGGAAGATAAATTGCGGATTCCATATCTTTGAGTATGAATACTAACAAATATACATCTCTCGGTTTATTCATCTTTATATGTGTAAAGTTTATATTATTAACTTATTTTGATCTTTTAAAATAAATTGCCGTGTTACAGACATTTTTTTTTCCACTTCCTACTTTAATATTAATTATGGATTTGTTTTAGAAGTAACATACAAACAATATAAACGAATTACAATATTCAATAATTTAAAAGAAAACCTAATATTAAATAAACTTGAAAATGGCGCGCGACATAATGACAAAAAACTGACAGCGCTCAGAGCGATCTACCTCGATATCGTGAGCAGTCTAAGCGCGAGAAATGATGTCGTTTGTGACGTCACACAGCTTTGGCAAAACAGTTTAAGCGCGTATCGGAACACCTTTAAGCGTGCTTAGGTTACTATTATCGCGTATCGGAACGATATGAATAAGTGAGGTATACCTAACCTTTAAACAGTCGCGCGTGGTCTTTAAGTCCGCGGCAAACTTATTTCCGTTATTTTATTGTTGTTTATTGTTTATTCTGTTACAACCATACATTCCTACCGGAATTCGGTTAAGTCAATAGTTATTGTTGTGCACAATTTACACATTGAAATATACATTGAGTTGTCCTGCCTGGAGAGTGTTATGGATCTATAGGCAAGGAACAGAACTGGAGGTTAATGTAGCATTTGAGTTGAGATACCAACACAAAACTAAATACAAATTCTTAAATTATTATAAATAAAATTAAATACTAGTTGCAGCTGTAAACGGGCCTTGTAAAACTTAAAATTAATTAATTATATTCTAAATGTATAAAAAAATTATATATATATATATATAAATGTTCAAAACAAATTAGGCAGCTGTAAAATGGCCTTGTCAAAATATAAGTATATTTATAATTATTATGATGTCATAATCTATACTAGTTAGCAACCACTATCCTATACTACTATCCCCCAAAGCTTCATCAACAGTATAGTATGCCTTTAGTATCAATACTTAAGTCTGTGCTTGGGACTAATGACTCTTTTTGTCGTGAGGCACTTCTTAGTGGTCTTTTACATACATTGCGTTTTACATAAATTATTGTAAAACAAATAGATGAATTGGCATATTTATATTTAAATCCATCGAGCTTCAATACTCGACATCGGGATCTTTTTGTCCCCGCTAGCAACCGAACTAATTACGCATCTAATTTTGTTGTGAGAAGAATAACAAGAAGATACAATAAATTGTTTATAGATATCGACCCCTTCTATCTGTCTAAACACCAATTCAGAGGAAGGATTTTGAGCAAAATAAAAGTGAAATTCTATATAAATAATACATTAGATATGCACAATGCAATCTACATATTTTTACTCATTCACACTTACAATTTACACCTTCACACACCTGCACTGTCAATACACATTCACATATATACATACACTTACATAATGATGCGTAGATGGATTTTTTTAATATTATCTCCTTTTTTATTTTTATGTTTCTTTTTAAGTACTTTAAATTGTTAATAATCCGTTCATGCTATATGTTTAGTGAAAATAATGTTATTCCGTAATTAGCTAGGTGTTCGGTAATCATTTGAATGTAAATATGTATTTGTAAAAGACGGCTGTGGAATAAGTAAATGAATAAATAAATTAATTAATTAAGAATCAACTAGATTATAGGTGACGGAAAAAAAAAACAGCACAATATAATCGTGTGCTGATATTTCCGACAGTACGTTTCAACTACGGCCAACGTGAGGACATGTTAAATGCCAATGTGTGCGTTTAAAAAAAAATCAATAACATCTTTGGAAGGAATATATTTCTTCATGTAAGTACAAGCCCCTTAATGTTTTTTTGTAAATACAAATCTATTTCATAATAGATTTTTATAATTTTAACGGGTCTTTACGCGAATCTAAATCTATTATGAGTGTGCGCGAAAGTTTAAAAAGTTTAAATCTATTTCATTACAGCCCCTAGAACACAGCGTCCTAGACCTCCACTGCTGGAGATGGGCCTTCCAGAACACATCTGGAGAATTTGGCCTACACTCGCCACGCTGGCCAGACGGCTTAGCGAGGGTATGATGCCAATTTTTTATGACAATTTATTAACGATTCCACAAGTTGGTATTAGTGAAACCGGGACCAACGGCTTAACGTGGTCTTCGAGGCACGGGAACGATGGTGTTGTAAATCTATGACAAATGTACGTAAGAAAAGTGTATTTCTCATTGGTACATGCCGGGTGGCCAGCGTGGCGAGTGAAGGCCAAATTCTCCAGTTCTGGAAGGCCCATCTCCAGCAGTGGAAGTCTAGGACGCTGTGTTCTAGGGGTTGAAATGAATGAAGGTATTGTTATTAATAACAAAAGTGAAGTATCATCACGACCGTTTGACCTTTCGGGGTGGTCAGAAACCACGCTTTTTAAACTTTACTATCGGACGATCATGATAAATGGCAAGCTTTTATAATTTTAACGGGAAATTTTAATTTTTTACGCGATTTACCTTAGAGACATATTTCTCCCGACGTTTCAGCCAAGTTGCATTGGCCGTGGTCACGGGTCGACTACAAGCTATGCGGTGTAGTCTCGTACATACTGGGCGGTAGATGTAAATCTACCCACTTATCACTGTAAAAGTTTTTAGAAATCACGACACACGACACTTAAAATATCCTTGGCGACACCGGGCGATTTTTCCCGGCGTCGAAACCTATTGATTACTGGATTCCACGATGAATATAGCTTATAACCCCCCTCTCGATTGAAATATGTCTCTAAGGTAAATCGCGTAAAGACCCGTTAAAATTATAAAAACTATTATGAATATGCGCGAAAGTTTAAAAAGTTTAATGGCAAGCTTGTCAATTCGTGGTCTAGTGGTAACAAACGTTGCCGTGAACTCGAGAGGTCGTGGGTTCGATTCCCACCGGGGGCAAGTTGTACATTGTATAATTTGTCTCGGTCTCGGTTTATATGTACAATATATATATAATTACAAAAAAAAAAGAGTATAATATGTAGTTAATCGACCATCTAGTTTCCGTAACACAAGCCTCGTAGCTTACCACGAAAACTAGATGGCGCTGTGTGACCTGTCTGGAAAAAAAAAATCTCTGGCGTACCAAACTTGAGAATATCACAAATTAATTTACTAATTTAATGTGTCCCGACCAGGAAACGAACCCGGTACCTCCGAGTCTTAATCGACGGACTTAACCGCTAGACAACAGATGCAGATTTATAAGCATCTATCAAATTATATCAGCACGTACGGTTTAACAAGATCTTACAATTTTAGTAGATCACTGGATTTCACTAGCAGCTTTGGGACGCTTCGCTTCATTAAAACCCCAAACGTTAGATGTAATTCAATGCTTTTCCTTTATCAAAGGGACTATCAGTCGAAAACAAAACGTCCCAAGTGCCAATACAAAATATTACTGTAAACCCAACCCAGTTCTCAAATTTAATAATGATAAAAATGTGACGAAAATAAAGTTTATTGTTTAAAACAGTTAACGTATGAGTGATGAAGCGAGGTGGGTACATTGTGTTTAGCGTGTGTGAGGAAGAGATGGCAATAGGTATGATGGACTGTGAGTGTCCGCAGTGGTGACAGGCGCCGTTGCTCACAAGACAACGCATAGTTTCTCATCGGAGGACCAAAATAAGACCCAATAGTTTTTGTGCGATGCCTGGGTGTCTGCTCTGGTATTACAAGCATCGGAATGAACCGAAAATATACAATGTCGAAAAGTGTAGATTTAGAAAGGTGTTATTAGGGGCGCCCACGAATAACTTTTGTCTCTGCAACAATCAATTTGTCTCTTTGTTTTGTATAAAAGTATGTGGACGTAACGACACGATTTAAACAATTTTTTGAAGAGGCAGAGACAAAGCGTCCAGTAATAGTTTCCCAGTAATTGTTAAGTATGGCCGGAAACTTTTTTGTTTGCATTGCAACCAATAGACGGATCGACGAAAGTTGCGTTGCCGGCCTGTCTGACTCTAAAACAAAAATATCTCCAGACTGTCGCGTCACTACGTGCCCGCACTAATCGTGGCCATTACATATACTTCGTTTTGGTACAACTTTTGTCTCCGCAACTAAACTGTCCCTCATTTAAAATCTACAAGTTTGTGTGAAAGTGCGAGCACGAGCGACAATCGGGAGATATTTTTATTTAAGAAACAGACACAATACAGAGAGACTTCGTTAGAAATCAAATATATACCAAAAATGGTAATAATGGCTTAACCGTAACAGCTAATGTAAGTGTAAAATTAACTGCCATAAGCAAGTAAAACTAACTAACTTAGAAACAACTTAAATATGATCGTGGCTTGTCAACGAACTATAAATTGGTAGCTCTAATGGCCGAGTCAGTTTACAATTTTTAATTTAAACTTAATTTTATAAAGTACTAGCTGACCCGGCGAACTTCGTACCGCATGACAGACAATGAATATCGTGTTACTTTTTAGCTGAACTAAATTAATGATCTTATGGAAGTAATACAATGAATATAAAATAAATATTATTGAACAATTCAAAAGTTATCTAGAGCAAACTTTTATAAGGATTGAACCATTCATTAAAACGATTGTTATGGGTAAACTATAAAAGGTAGACATATGCTCTCGCGGACTTTTTTAAAAATAATGTTAAGATGAACAATTCATCCATAGAGCATTTTTGTATAACTTTAACTATATGCTCAGCGCACGCCACGGAAGGCCTCAGAAACGATACTTTTCCCCCGTTTTTAAAACATTTTTGGTTACTGCTCCACAACTATAGGACCTAGCGTGATATTATATAGCCTATGTTACTTCTGAATAATGCAGCTTTCTAATGGTGAAAAAATTATTGCAATCGGTTCAGTAGTTTTTGAGTTTATTCATTACAAACATACAAAAATACAAATCTTTCCTCTTTATAATATTAGTATAGACAAAGGCGGACGTAATACCGCTAGATATTCTATGACGGCCAAAGCTTCGGGACAATGAGAGCAGTAAGTACATAAGGTAGGTGCAATACTATATTAACTTGTAGAGTTTTAATGCAGATAACATATACATACTTATTAATAATTACATACATATAACCTACATAAATAAAATATACAATACAATACAATTCGTATACAGATTACGGACCTCGGTCTTGCATGTAGTGAGCACACACTAGTACATATATACATACAATCTAACAGTAATAATAACAATAAATGTGAAATAAAATGTCGAAAATAAATTTAAATACTAGGTGGACTAAAATTGCCTCATAATCATATTTGGTGAGTTTAGGGTAGACCCGCTGTATATTTAGATATTGTCGCGTTTCGTTTTCAGAAAAAAGTGTTAAGTGGATGATTTATATTAACAGTTGTGGGTTCTAGATGGTTTCCGGTGTCATTATTTTAAAGGTTCGATCCTTTAATGTTTCTTAAAACCAAAGAGAAATTGGTTATTAAAAAAAAATAGTTTTTATAGGTAACATAGCTATTACACACAACGTTGCCAGTGTAATATGAAAGTCGGCAGAACATCCTTCACGTGGCTGTGGGGTCACATATCGTGCTTAGACAAGAACGCTGTATAGCCTTTTTTTACTACTAGCACGAGACGCGCAGGGGCGCGCTATGGTAAGTGGCGCGCGAGGTCAACTGGAATCAGACACTCATGACTGACAGTAGTCCCTAACACTATATGCCTGATCCTTGATACGTGTGGATACACTTTACTGGGTTTATCGGCACGAACGGTGGATACTTCCCCGGCAGACTGGGCACATTACCACCATCAGTTAATTATAAATATTGTTATATATTAGTTATATTTTAAAAATACTTTAGCTCTAGCGGTTAAGTCCGTGGATTTAGACGCGGAGGTACCGGGTTCGTTTTTGGTAGGGACACAATAATTTATTTGTGATATTTCAGGATATTAGACAAGCTTCTAGTCGTGCTATATTCAAGAATGGGGTGTTTGTTGTTTTGCCACTCTCTTTATTCACACTTTCACAACGAGCGACAAAGCGATGTTAGTTTTGTCCCGCTTCCTTCATCACATGAGTAGTTTTATTTTATATGTATTATTGTATATATACATATATGTATAATATATATAACCTATTTACGTATTTGTATATGTAATAGTAAGTATATTTTTCATGTATTTGTACATAGTGCAATTAGGTTTTTAAATAAATAATAAATAAAATATTTCTTGAGTTTGATACACTAGTGATATCGACGAGCTTGCCACTTGTCATCATGGGCCTATAGTAAATACTACCATCATCAGTGATTTGGGACAAATTCTTAAGGTCGTGATGATACGTTAACTTAAAGTATAGGACAAAAATTCATTACAAAATAAGCAGAGAATCCTTATCGTGTTAAAAGATAATGAGACGGACGGATCAATACAAATTGGTTTAACGAGACCCTCTCTCTGCTCAAGACCAGATGTTTTTCATTTCACTCGAAATAAGAAAATCACAATTCACTTTATTCGGAGTACTTTTACAACAATGGGGCAAGTAGCCGAATAAAATGCTAATCAAAGCTAGGCCAATCGTCTCAGGATTAATTAGTCTATGACAGCATTGCCGTTTATAGTCATGTTCGAATTGTGGACGATGCCACTATATCAGGAACTCTCGAATCCCTGCAGCTTCGCCGAGATGTAGCTTCTCTGAGCGTGTTCTACCGGCAATACTATGGTGAGTGCTCTGAAGAGCTCTATAACCTAATTCCTTTTTTTCTCTCCATTCCGCAATCCTACCTGCGTACCTATAAATTTGGGGACTCATACATCTGTCGCACAATAAAGATGTGGAATGCTCTTCCAGCCTCTGTGTTTCCACTTTCCTGGAGTCCTTCAAGCGAAGTGTGAATAGGCATTTAGTCAAGCCGGCATAGTGTTAGGGACTGATATCGGACATGAGTGTCTGATTCCAGTTGCTAACATTCATGGACCATGCGCGCCACTTACCATCAGGTGGGCGCAAGGTCACATGACTTGCTAGTATTAAAAAAAAATATGTGTGGCACCCGGGGACTGCCGCAGTAAAGCGGCATTATGTATTATTATTTATCTATTTTATTTATGCAGTATTTTTTTTTTCTTTGATATTAATTCAAGTTTTTTATATTACTCGTGGACGCGGCCAAAAAGTATGCTATCTCACCTAGCATTGTGTCTAAAAGAGTTAGAATCAGTTATGAGCAGTTAGCAGCTAGTCTACAGGATCGCCCGAACGTTGACTTATGTCATTGTTTCTCTCTCTATTTCGCCTCTCAGCTGCTAGCGAGATCAATTAATACCCGTAATAACACTTGTTTTAGGGTGATAAATTTTATCTTTAATAAAATACCTGTTTTATTTTAAAAAGGGGTTCTTCCAATGACACCTGAAACCTTTTTTTTTTTTGTTACTTTCTCTTTTGACAATTACATGTATCTGTGGTTTCAAGGAAAAAGGAGATGAGTCGAAAAATAAAAAAATTGGATTTTTGCACCTATTGGTTCAAAACATTCATATGCGTCAATGCAATAAGGAGAAGAGTCTATAAACTGTACAGTTTATTTTGCACCCCTACGTACATAAAGGGGCTAGTCGAAACATTAAAATGTATAATCAGTAAAGAGTTCAATCGAGTTATTTCAGTATCGCGCTTTTACCGCCAATAATTCAGTTATGCATAGTGAGATGAGTCCACTCGTCCCCAAAGTATACGACTAATGAAATTGAACATTACGTAAAATACAATTTTCTAATTATAAAAATGGGTTGTTTTCTTAATTTGCCTTTAGTGAAAAGTTCAAGTTTTGTACTTATCCGCTTTTTCCTTGACACCAGAGATAATGAGACATACATATCTTCACGCCAGATCCCTTGCGGGGTAGGCAGAGACAATTGAGCGCCATTTGACACGATCACGACATACCTCTTTCGCTTCGTCGACATTCATTAACCTCTTCATACATGCCCTTTGGTTACGAAGACTTTTTAATGCACCTTCAGTCAGTGTTTTATTTATTTGATCGTGATATGTGAGTCTCGGTCTGCCAGGGCCTCTTTTAGCCACAACTTTCGCATTATATATCTGGTTCGTCAATCTTTCATCGCTCATCCTTTCAACATGCCCGAACCATCGTAGCATGCTTTTCCTTATTTTTGTCCCTATGCTTTCCTTCATACCAACCCTTTTCCGTATTTCGACGTTACGTATGCGGTCCGCCAAAGTGACGCCACATATCCGCCGCAACGACCGCATTTCTACTGCATTAACCCTACTCTCATGCGTATTCTGACATATCCACGTTTCGCTTCCATACATCAGTGTTGGTACCAACATAGCATTGTGTATGGCGAGCCGAGCTTTGTCACTGACATTTCGACTGCCGATCAGTGACCCCAGGGCACCGTTAACACTATTTCCCGCGTTCACTCTTCTTTCAACGTCCCTATCGTACTTCCCATCCGCAGTGAAAACACTGCCCAGATATATAATTTCATTTACTTGTTCTAGAGTTTCATCATCAATCTTTATCGTCACGGTTGTCATCCTTCTTCTTTCAAACACTAGTACCTTGGTTTTTCTCGCATTCAAACGGAGTCCTTTTTCTGCACATCCCTCCTTCATTCTTGTGACTAGCGATTGCAGTTGTTGTTCGGACAATGCCATAAGAACAGCATCATCTGCATAAAGCAGATAATGAGAGTTCCAGATATAATGGTATCTATTAGTGCATCCTTAAGTTGGTAATAACTTTTAATAATTCAAATAGATTTGATCTTAATTTTAAACAATTGTAGTACAAAATATTGTTTATAGGTAATATCTCTGATGTTCATTTAAATACATAAAACAGGTTGTATTAATTTAATGACCCCTAAATAGTTGTATACAATGGCGAGGTACCAGGAGGGCATACCCCGACGGGAGGTGGCGCCGTCTCAGCCCGCGGGGCGTACCATCACCAGGACGTATGCCTACCACGTATCTCATGGCTAATAATCAGTAATCCAACCAAACAAGAATATAAGAATAAGAATAAAAACGTTTATTGCCACATCAATTAATACAAGATCTAGAGCACAATATTTTAAAATAAATGTATATGATGTGGCAAGGGTCATGGCTCAGCTTCAGTCAGCTGAACATCACATAATGTGGTGCACTAACTGACGCTGTTTTTATGCCAAAACCCTAGCTCACGTACAGGTTTACCTAAGTTAACGAGGGGCATCAGGAAAACGACGATAGACACTAAGAAAATAAAACCTGAATATAAAATGTTGTATATAATATACTATAAATTATACTATTAAAGATAATAATTATATAATAAAATAAATATAAAATAGTCATCACATAAATCATACAATACATTAAAAAAAAACTACTTATAAATACTTAAATACAAACAAGGTTCGTGTGATAGCTATGCTCGGTGCTAATCTTAACTGAATAAAAAAAAAACATAATAATTAAAATTTTAAAATAAGAGCACTTTCAAATTAAATAAATAATAAATATTTCAGGACAGGTCACACAGCGCCATCTAGTTTCCGTGGTAAGCTACGAGGCTTGTGTTACGGAAACTAGATGGTTGATAAACTACATATTAGTAAATATATACATATTATACATATAAACACCCAGACCGAGACAAATTATACAATGTACAACTTGCCCCCGGTGGGAATCGAACCCACGACCTCCCGAGTTCACGGCAACGTTTGTTACCACTAGACCACGGAGGCGGTCAAATTGGTCAATTGAATTTGTTGTTTCATGGACACAGTCAAAGTCAAATCAATTATTACAATTTGGCCTTCTCAATCTCTTTTGTATTGTCCAATTACATTGGTATAATTATAGTAAAGTATCATCACGACCGTATCCCTTGCGGGGTGGTCATTAACCACGCTGTTTAAAGATTCGGATTCACGTTAAGCCAACTTTACTATAGGGCTATCATGAGAAGTGGCAATCTCGTTTATGTCTCTAGCGTACCAGACTTAATAAATGTCATAAATAATTTATTGTGTCCTGATCAGGAATCGAACCCGGTATACCTCAGCGTCTAAATCTATGGTCTTAACCGCTAGACCGCGGAGGAAGTGATATTATAATTATATATATATTTTTTAAATAATAATAATCGTTTATTTCCATTTTTGACATTTCATTGACAATATTTTTTATAAACATAATAAAACGTGTACCTACAAAATTTAATAAAATCCTTGACAACCTGAATAATAACCACTCACTGTGGTTATTGTTATTTTTAATTCTAACATTTACATATAAAATGTTTTCATAATTCCATGCTGTATGCACCCGACTGCGCGACGCAAAGAAGGGTGGGTAATGCGTTTATCAGCCCATGTATGTATGTATGTTACTTTGTGGCACATTAGAGACCAAACGTGTTGTCCGATTTTGATGATTCTTACGTCAATCGATTCGTCTTCATCACGTAAGTGTCACAGTAAAGTATAATCACGACCATTTCCCTTTCGGGGAGTCAGAAACCACGCTTATAAATAAGCGGATTCACATTTAGCCAACTTTACTATAGGCCAATCATGACAAGTGGCAAGCTCGTTGATGTCTCCAGCGTACCAAACTCGTGAAATATCACAAATAAATTAAATATTAATTAAATGTATTTATTTACATTAATAAATATGTTTGTGTCCCGAACAGGAATCGAACCCGGTACCTCCCGAGTCGAAATCCACGGATTTAACCGCTAGACCACGGAGGCAGTTCACAGTGAGTCTCACAATAATCAAATTTCGTTAACGCGACAACCAGACGCCATATTGTCAAAAATAAAAATTGACGAACTATATTGAATGGTGGACTATCGTCGAATAGGTATTTGAAAACCATGTTGAGGTCTCTTATCATTTTTTATTTATAGTGACCATTTAGGATCTATACCAATTTAAAATTATTATTATTATTTTAGATTAAATTTAGATTTTGTTGTAATATAGTTTATTTAATTTAAGGTTTTGTATTTAATATTGTAATTATTTTATACAATTTAAAGTTGGTAATTGGTGATACTGGAATTGCCTTGTGAAGATTTGAAATTGTAAAAATATACTCATTTCTGTTGTGTGTATCTAATAATAATAAATTAATAAAAAAACCTTTCTTGGTAATGAAAAGTTGTTAGCTTAAGTTCTTGGATAAGTTGTGCTATATATAAAAAAAATTACTTGTGTGCTACGTTATAGACCCGCAGACCGCGGACCGATCGCCGATACACTCAATATCATGATATCACTTGTCGATTGATTCATAATGGATCGGTATTCCAAATATGTATAAACCTAATGAGATTATAACTTTGGAAATATTATGGTCCCTTTAAGGATAATCCAAAGATTTAATAAGATGGAGCAAGAAGCCAAACAGTATGAGAATTAAGGCTAGGACAATTGTCTTAGAATTAATTAGTATATGACATTGCATTGTCAGTTATGGTCGTTTTCGAAGTGCACTTTCATATGGTTTTATATTTCATATGTTATTGGAATTCAGAGACGTGGACACTAACAGTGGGTCTGGTCCATAAATTCAAGGTCGCTCAGCGAGCCATGGAAAGAGCTATGCCTGGTATATCTCTAATAGATAGAATTCGAAACGTTGATATTCGTCAGAGAAGGAAAGTTACTGACATAGTTTTTAAAATTAGCAAGCTGAAGTGGCAATGGGGCGGACACATCTGCCGCAGAACCGACGAACGATGGTGCAAACGGGTTCTAGAGTGAAGACCACGTACGGGATGACGCAGAGTGGGACGACCCCCTGCCAGATGACCTAAAGAAGGTCGCTGGGGTTGGATGAGGGTAGCGAAAGATCGCGGTAAGTGGCGAGCCTTGGGGGTGGCCTACATCCAGCAGTGGAGAGATTCAGGCTGATGATGATGTTATTTTACTGTCAATATGCCGATGGAAGTGTGAAACACGTTCTTCTTCGACAAGAGATGATATACATATAAGTAAGAAACAATTTGTATGAAAATGACAACCAATGCCCGCTCTATCTTATTTATTTATTTATATTTATTTATTTATATTTGAGTAACTTACAGCTATGATACATTTATGTGTTAATGTTTAAATTACAATAAAGCCAATTAACAGTTTCCACATTTAGGATTATAAACTTCTGCGCACCGCAGAAACTATAAATAATCAAGTTAACACAAAAAAACAAAAAGTGCAACTTTAACACAATGAAACAAAATAAAAAACAAAAAGATTTACAAGTATACACATACACATACACACACACACAAATACACATGTGTGCATGCATGCATGCACGCACACATACATACACACATATACATATATATATGTGTATGTGCATGCGTACACACTCACATACAATACAGATATATACACATAACTAAACCTATATAATTTAAAGACTACCTATTTATTCACTATTCGCTTGAAGTGTTCATCTGCTATTGCGTGTCTTATAGATGCAGTAGTAGCATTAAAAAGGTCAACATCTATATCAAGATTATTAAAGAGCTCGACCGCCCTGATAAAAAACGCGTTACGTCTGTAATTCGTGTTGAAAAGAGGGATTAGTAGAAGTGGACTCTTTCTAGTGTTTCTTGAGGGTATACGTAATAATATTTTACTAAGCAACTCGTATTTAATCTCTTTGGGATAAGCCTTAGCAGTCTTAGCTTGAAACTGTATGTTGACTTAGTAACTAAATAATTTGTCATAGATTTACAATTTATTTCCCGTGATGCAGAGGGCACGTGAAGCCGTCGGTCTCGGTTCCACTAATACCAAATGACATCAGACCCTCGCCAAAAAATGTTCTCACAGAAGAAATTATCTGGAACGTGGGCTTTAGGCAGGGGAAGTGGGTGTGAGAGGAATTCCAGCAATATCTTTTCACCACTTACTGAAAAAATTGGGCATAAGCAGGTCTGCCGCCAAAACATTTATGTAACGAGCTGGGAAGGGGCTAGGGAATCCGAACATGTAAAATCTCACACCAGGGATTGGCGCAATCTCCAAGGTAATAATGTCATTCCGTCTAGCCGATTGCCACTTGCCACAGGAGAGCGATTTGAAGGAGCAATTTTTTTGTAAGTCTTTAATATTTATTTTCAAAGTTTTTTTTTTAGGTAAAATTTTGTTTTTATTGTAATAAAGTTAATTTAAGGTTTTTTTGAAATAAATAAATAATATACTTGTAAAAGTAGCAGAGGGGTTGCAAGTGGTTGTGGAAGGAGCACTTACGAGTATCTCAAGTGGTAGGTACTTACCGTTTTTATACTATCAAAAAAAACTTACAGGATGTTTTTTTTTCATCTTATGATGGGTTTAGACTTCTATCTGCTCTTTATCGTTGTTATACATTTGCTCGCAAACATTCTATGAAATATTCAAAGAATACTCGCTCGCTTGATGTCAAAAGATGCACGAGAGATCTTGCATGTTCGAATGTACTCGATTTTTAAAGCCTAAAGTGCCTATTTTTTAAGTATTAAAATGGATATAGTATGTTATTCTTAAATGATAGACATATACCATTGAGGACTTTTTTGTAGACCTATATTAGATACACAATTCCATCATACATTATTTTGTTATATCTCAAAGGGTTTAGGCAGCGTTTTCGTTGAAAGCTCCCCAGCTAGCTTATTTTTTTCCGACACCTCCAACAAATATCGTTATGTATACGAAAACTCAACAAATTATATACTTAAACCTTCCTCGAGAACCACTCTATTCATTGGTGAAAAAAGCATAAAAATAGGTAGAGTAGTTTTTGAGTTTATCGCGTAAAGACATGTGTATAGACAGACACGGCGGAGGACTTTGTTTTTTTAATATGTAGTGACTGAAATTCTCTGCAATCCATAAAAATATTTGTTCAATAAATTATTTGTATTGCATTTGTAAAATTGCGTTTAAAATACTAACAGCAAAAAAAAATTTATTTTTTTCCATTTGTTTGTGGTATAGTAAAATTTTAGTGAACACCAAAATAAACCGCAAAAAGTGTGAGAAAGGTGCACGTGTGAAAACAATAAATACAACAGCGAGTGACGTTTATTGCTTTTTATCACGCTGGTAACACATTCTATAACCTTTTATAGATAAAGTTTTTTAAATTCTATTCTCTCCATCATTCCAGCCGTTACATTTCTAGAGAATGTGTCCTGCTCTCACCACGCTGGCCAGCCTCGTCTTGGTCTAATGTATTTATTTTGTCAATTTTCTAACGATTCCACAAGTTTGTATATAGTGTTGCCCAGCCTTTATTCATCTATTCTCCGACCGCCTCCGTGGTCTAGTGGTAACAAACGTTGCCGTGAACTCGGGAGGTCGTGGGTTCGATTCCAAGGCAAGTTGTACATTGTATAATTTGTCTCGGTCTGGGTGTTTATATATATAATATGTATATATTTACAACAAAAAAAAAAGTATAATATGTAGTTTATCAACCATCTAGTTTCCGTAACACAAGCCTCGTAGTTTACCACGGAAATTAGATGGCGCTGTGTGACCTGTCTGGAAATATTTATTATTATTATTATTCAAAGAGAAAGGACTAGGCTTGTGTACTCTTAGTTCGCGAACGACCTAGTTCCATAGAGCGTTCCCACAGACGAACTGACGAAACTATATCCATATAGCAGATTTCCGTTTTGCAGTTCCAAGGAACAATTCTGACTAATTTCTCCAAAAACGGGGACCGTAGTAATATTAGCGTGAAAGCAAACATACATACACACAAACACATACATACAAAGTTTCGTTTACATTTATAATATTAGCTGCAACAAATAAAATGTGTTAGATGTGTTTCTTACTTGGTAAAATATATAAATTGAAGCTTAAAATATTTTTTGCCAAATATTTCGCCTCTCTTTGGAGCGGCGTCATCAGTGACAGTGAATATAATAAATTGACGTACTTAAATATGTCTGTAAAAATATTTGCACCTTTTATTATTAAATTTAATAATTTAATTATTGAATAAATCTAAAAATATACATTAAACATAAATTAAAAGCTACCTAAATAAATAAAAAAGTAAAACTATAGTATATGTAAAGTATCAACACGACCTTGGGCCTAATTCTGGGGCTTTCGACTTGCGTGTCGGTTGCGGTTCGAAATATACGAATGAAAAGCGACAGATCTCCATAGAAAACTGTCAGTTTCATTCGAGCAATTTGATCAGACATGCATGTCGAAATCGCGAGAATCGGGGCTCTATACCTTCCGGGATGGTCGGAAACCACACTTTTTTTTAAAAGAAGCGGAGCCACGTTTAGCCAACTTTACTATAGGCCCATCTCTATATATCTCTAGCGTACTAAACTCGAGAAATATCACAAATAAATAAAATAAAATATTGTTGACCAGCAACCCCATTCTGTAACTTAGTCGCAAACTTTATTAGTAGATTTCGTTATTTACGTCAGGGATTGCGTCATAATTACAAAATATTATTCAATTCTCATCTCTATAAGCGCTAGACCTTGACAGCGGTCGTGCAAATATCAACTTTAATAGCGTGATATATATATAGTTAACGTTTGCGCTTAAGTAACAGAATAGGGCTGCAGGAATTGAACCCGGTACCTTTAAGTCTAAATCCATGGACTTAGCCGCCCACTGAGGGAGTAAATATGTTTATACTTGACAAAAACTGAAATAATATACTTTTTATGAATAGCATTTTTTATAGGCGAAATAAGTTTTTTTTTTTTTTTTTTTTAATAATGTTGCTAGGACAGAAGAACAAAGTAGACGTACACCGTAAATTTAACAAGCTTTTATATTTGATCTCTTTTATAAATAATCATTATTATCACAAGCGGCACGCAACAATTCAGTCATAGAAGCATTCTAAAAAGTTCGCGATCACAATTTTCTTAATCACTATGAATATTTTAGTTTCAACAAAGTATTATCGTACTCGTATATCATTTTGAATATAACATTTTTACCGCGGGGTGGCGTGTAATGAAAACAAATGACAGATACTCCGTCGTGTCGCATTAAAAATTGAATTCATGGCCAGCCCGAAATAGTACGCGTCAATGGAATATAATGAATCCAATGTGGTTTCATAGAAAAAAACTATGTTCCAAAAAATACGTGTGTATTGAACAACCAGCTATTTGATCTGACTTAACTGCGTGAAAATCATCAAATGAATTAAACGGGCGTTTACACAATAGAGCACTGACTGGGCATGACGGTAATTCGATTGAACAAGTTGGTATTAATTAATTTATTTATTTAAACACTTTATTACACAAAGTACAAAGGCGGACTTAATGCCCGTAGACATTTTCTGACAGCCAAACTTTAGGGACAAATTAGAACATTTATGCAATGAAAAAAATATTAATACTATAGGATAAATTCAACAACATAATTATATATACTTACTCGTACATAATATACTTTTATATCAATATACTAAATATTAATACATATACAAAAATATACATATATACACTTATTAACATTGTTATGAGCTATTTAGAAAGTGTAGATAGACGAGTTTTTTGAACGAAGACCTGGTAGACGCTTGCCTTATGTTTACAGGGAGATTGTTGCATAAATTTTATTTATTGGAACCGGGACCGACGACGTCTTAACCCGGACGGGAACAGTGGTGTTGTAAATCTATGACGTAAATGTATGTACGTAAGAAAATTGTATTTCTTATTAGTACATACCAAAGTTAATGATATAGCCTTCAAAATTAGTAAGCTGAAGTGGCAATGGGCAATGTCTAAAGTAGAACCGATGAACGATGGAGTAGACGAGTTCTAGAGTGGAGACCACGTCGACCCCCCGCTAGATGAACGGATGACCTGAGGAAGGTCTTGGATGAGGGTGGCAGGAGATCGTGTGAAGTGGCGAGCCTTGGGGGAGGCCTATATCCATCAGTGGAGAGACACAGGCTGATGATGACATGCCGAGGGGGTTTGAACCGACCCTTGTAGGATTTAGAAGGAAAGCGTCCGTACAACCGAACCACAACCGCGCCTAATAACTTATTCTTGTTTAACTCAAACTGTCGCGTTATTCATATCGACTAATAAATAACATATAATTGTGTTGTCAATTGACATAATAATAAAGTAGTATAAATTTATTATAACCACCCAGTTCGAAAGGGTTCTTGGTCAATTAGTATGTCTAAAAGGAGACCTAGGGTGTACGTGTAGTCTATAATTTTCAACGTCAAAAGCCCATTTTATTATAAAAACAAATCAGATTGAATGACAAAGTTAATTTATCCAGATGTTTATTTTAGTCCATGGATTTAGTATCGGAGGAACCGGGTTCGATTCCTAGTCGGGACACAATATTTTATTAGTGATATTTTTCGAGTTTGGTACGCTAGAGACACGCTTGCCACTTGTCATGATGGCCGTATAGTAACGAAAGATAAAAAAGTATCATCACATCAGTATGCCTTTCGGGGTGGTCAACAACCACGCTCTTTTAAAGAAACGGATTCACATCATCCGCATAGATAAATCCTAAAGGATGAATTATTCAAATTTTATGTAAGTCTTGTTTCAAGCGGTGTTATTTTTACATAAATATCACCATGGCAAATTTACAATATTAGTTTTTAAAAGTAAAAATTGGCAATTGACATTATTGCAAATGGCACATACTCAACGAAGACAACAAATAGGTGGTAGGTGGATTGATGGTGGTAATTTGCCCAGTCTGCCGGGGCAGGGAAGTATCCACCGTTCGTGCCGATAAACCCAGTAAAATTCCGGGTCGTGCTCGAATTGTCGTCATGCCCAGTTAAGCCGGCATAGTGTAAGTCATGAGTGTCTGATTCCAGTTGCTAACATTCATGGACCTAGGGCGTGGGACCATCAGGTGGGAGCAAGGTCAGATGTCGTGCTAGAATAAAAATTAAGAGTATATATTTATGTACTCAAGCTATTTAGCTCAAAATTAATGATGTCATTTACATTTTTTTTTCCTAATTTGTAAACAACGTCAAAATTATTTTACTAATAATAAAATATACATAAATAAATACACTAAATTATTAGATTTCTCATATTTTGTTGATCACAGTAAAATCAACTCAAAATCAATTAAGTAGCATTCTCTTAACACCAAGTTAGTAGCCAAAGAGCCCTTAATACACAAGTGGTTATAATTTACGACGGGACTAATGGAAGACGACCATTAACCGCTTTAGTAGCGGCGTTAAGTTGCCTTTGCATATTAATAGATCAATGAACAGGGACCAGGTGTTGCTGTACACTCAAGACACATTTTGAGCTATACTTTCAAGCCAAAATAAGACTTATTCCAAAGATTTAAGAGGAAGTTAGTATAGCCATTTGTGTGGCTAAATAAGTGCGCGTACACACCATTTGAAAAACCATTAAAAGTCAGTACCTTATATCCGTAAATTTGTCAAATTTTAAAATGTATGCTTTAGATTTAAATATTTTCGTCAATCTCTCTTCACTCATTCTTTCAACATGTCCGAACCATCGGATCATGCCTTTTCTTATTTTTGTCCCTATGCTTTTTTATTACCTACCCTTTTGCGTATTTCGTCATTACGTATGCGGTCCGTCAAAGTGACGCCGCATATCCGACGCAACGACCTCATTTCTACTGCATTAACTCTAATCTCATGCTATCCGAAAAAAAAAAATACATACCAGTAGGTATACCGTGTGATTTTCAATTTTTTTTTTCTTATATCATAACATTTAAATATAACATTATTCTGCCAAATTATAAAATAGTTTATCGGCAGATAGCTTTCATTACAATAATGATATATTAGCACAGTTTAGTTTATCCATTTCAGCACGGACAATACCAAGCGTGCGTTATTATAAAAAAAAAAACTAGCGGTCTCCAAATACTGTTTTGTCGCTTCGAAACGACCTCGATGGTTCATGCACTCATCTAGCTACTTAGTAATTATAATTTATTAAAATTTAAGGATTAGTAAACAAAAAAACGTTCATAAGTAGATTTTAATTACATTATATTACCCAACGAACGATGGTGCGCTAGCACAGTAGAAAATGACAACGCACGAATACTCGTATGCGGAGGGGGTTAAGTGGAATTCGGTAGGGGAGGAATTATTTCACATTTTTTAAAAGATCTTTTAGACCACAAGCACCTCAAAAATATCAATAATCCTCTGAATACTTATAATATTTTTTGTCGTGCTGAAAGGGTTATTAAAGATTAAATAAAATAAAATACAACTATAATAGATTTGGTAGCAGTTAAATAAAAAAAAATAAAAAAATATAGCTTGTATCTTTCCAATCGCTCGTTTCGTATGGTCTTACTCTAAACTAATATGTTATTCTATTGATAGAAATAGACACTTTTTCTAAGAAAACATATGTCGGATGGAAGTGAATTTTTTTTTAAATTTAAAATTTACAGTTTGTATCCAAAAAAAGGTGGTGGACACTTCCCTTAAATCCAACATACTCGTACAAGGTCGGTTCAAACCCTCCCGGCATGTACCAATGAGAAATACACTTTTCTTGGCCAAATTCTACAGATACATACATATATGTTTTGAAAGGCCCAACTCCAACAGTGGAGGTCTAGGACGTTGCGTTCTAGGGGCTGTGATAATTGAAAAAAAAACATAAAATATGAGATAACAAGGTGTAGTTAATGTGAAGCCGCCTTTAAAGAAAATGTTAATGACAGCATTAGGGGTAAAATATACAATTATCGTAAGGTTAAATTTAAATTACTAGTAAACAGACATCTGCTAGATTATTTATTAGTCTGAACTTTAAACTGCATATAGTATATTTTAAGACACATAATAAACAATAATGTAGAGTTCCAATGCTCAAGACTTCAACCTGAGGTCACCCGTCCATCTGGCGGGGGTTCATCCCACTCTTTAAGTACTCCAGAACCGTGACCACGGCCAATAGAACTTGGCTGAAACGTCGACAGAAATATGTTTCTAAGGTACAATTGACTGATACGATGCGATTACAATTGAAATAAATTACCCAAAACTTAAAAGAGTGGGAAATTGAAGAAAAAAAATATGATTAAGCGTCTAGCAAGACTAAGAACAGGTAACCCTAAAGGTCTTGGTAACACATTAAAGATTAAAGACCAAGGCCAAGATTAAGCAAGACTAGATGCCGCAAGGTCACATGTCATGTACTTCTATCCATCCCTGTATTCCAAAAAACATCTACTGAATTTCATCAAAATTGGTTTAGTAATAAGCGTAAAGGCGAGACAAATATACATACATACTTTTCTTTACTACTCGTACAATGACTAAGACATAAAAAATAAGTACAATTATTAATTTTACATTAAAAAATCGCAAATGAATAAATAAAATAAAACACCCCTTTTCAAAAGCACAACACTACAAGCGGCAAATTAAAAAGCATAAAACACAATTTTAACAACACAGCACTCTTTGACCCATTGTTAGTAACTCAACAAAATTACAAAGCGCAGACCTATGTTTACAGACCAGCCCAAAAGGGGCCATTTTTAATCAGTCACATGAAAACTATCACTATTTAGGACACATAGATATGGGCCTGGGTTAGAAGTGGAGTCATTCCCCCATTTTCAAAACCACTGTTTAGGACAGATAGATGTAGGCCTGGGTTAGAAATAGAGTCATTATGATAAGTGGCAAGCTCGTCGATGTCTCTAGCGTACCAAACTCGAGAAATTAACAAAAATAATTTTAATTAATTATTGTGTCCCTACCAAGAATCGAACCCAGTACCTCCACGTGTAAATCCACAGACTTAACCGCTAGACCACGGAGGCAGATATTGTTTTCTTTCAACTTCTGTATTTAACAGTGAAGTAAAATTATTACGGTGGCCTGGTTATTTTATTAAGTCCGTGTTACAGAGTGAATTAAGGCTAGGGGCGCAACCCTTTTGCGGGTTAAAAGCATTTTGGGGAATTGAACCCTTGTTTATACCGGAGTACTTAAGGTATAGTTCTATACCTTAAATTTGTTTGGGATAGACTGTATCTTATGAGTATGTATAAATTGGATAGAGGGTTGAAAAAAAAAGAAAAATATTTATGTAGCAGTTTTGGTACATGTTAATAGAATAAAAGTAAATATCATTGCCATCATCCAAGGGACTGACGTTACATATAAATAAATAAATCATTAGTTACTTACAACTATTGTAATTTTACATATAAGTATTGTAAATTTATATACAACGATTGCAAAGTAACTTTTGCAGTGGAAGTTGATGCTTGAATAGTTCCAGCAAAGATTTGCACCACTTACTGAAGGAATTGGGCCTGAGCAGGTCTGCAGGGATACATTTATGGAAAGAGCTTCCAAGACGGCATTAACGGAATCATACAGTATTTGGTTGGGTAGGGTGAAGGGTGGAATGGTGGATGGTGAGCCTATTGTCGGTCGCAAGATCGAGACACCATTCTTCTCATGTCTTACCCACACTCGATGGACCCGACACGGGTGATGAAATGCTTAGATACCTTCTCTTAATAAAGTACTCGTAAATTAACATATCACATCCTCTAAACAACAGAGTCCTTTGACCTCCACTGTTCAAAGTACAGCCATTTATAAAACGTCATTAATTTAATTATTTTGAATGATTCTACTCCTGCTAGATCTCTGTAGTATACTCTCTTGGTCCAAACGTTTTGGGGTCGTTGTCAATCCGAGCAAGTGTCAATCAATTATAGTAGGGAGTTCCCGATTGCTGAGTAAATTAGATTTTAACACTGTTGAACCTGTTCGGTTTGACAGCGTCCCAATTGCGTTCAGCAGCGAGGTGAAGAATTTGGGTATTTATCTAGATTCTAATCTAAGCTGGACAACCCAGGTTACCAAAACTAGTTGTAAAATTTTTTCTTCACTGCACTCTCTTAATAAACTCAAAAAAAATCTGCCTATTAAAGCTAAAATAACCCTTGTTTAAAGTCTTCTCCTTCCTCTCCTCGACTATGGTGACGTGTGTAGCATTGATATGTCGGAGATGTTGCTCAATAAAATGGACCGTTTACTAAATACATGTATCCGGTTCATATTTTGTCTGCGCAAATACGACCACATCTCTGACTATCGTGCTAAGTTGAAGTGGCTGCCTATTCGTTGTCGCAGGAATCTCAGAGCCCTTTGTCTCCTATTTTCTGTGCTGAATGAGCCTGCGACACCGAAATACCTCAAGGACAACTTTGCCTATCTCTCTTCCTTCCACGACAAATCTCTTCGCTCCTCTCACAACTCGCTTCTTTCTGTCCCCTCACACCATACTGGATTTGTTTCCAGCTCCTTCGTAGTCGCTGCAACAAACCTTTGGAACAATCTCCCGACCAACATAAGGCAAGCTAACACCAGGTCGTCTTTTAAAAAACTAGTGTATTCGCATTTTATAGATAGCTCCAAACCACGGTAGTAAGTTTTATATATGTATGTTTATGTATAATATTGTGTAAATATTTGCATTTATTATTGTGTATTGATATTATAATATATATGAAGGTATATAAGTATGTTATATAATATTTTTAAATTATCCTATAATTATATTATTGTTACTTTCACTTTCATTGCACCTATATTTGTTCAAATTTGTCCCTAAGGTTTGGCTGTCAGAGAATGTCTACGGGCATTAAGTCCGCCTTTGTACTTTATGCAATAAAGTTTTTAAATAAATAAATAAAAATAAATAGAAGACTAAGCAGCAAAGTCTTCGAATAAGTAAGCTGTTAGCAGAAGACCAGCAGCTTAGCAGATAGCTGTTGAAGATAGGCACTCCAGAACTACCTTTAAGCGTTTTAACAACTGAGCCGCTATCGTGATTAATGCAATATTTAGGTTAAAAAATGATTTTTCGGTTAACTAAAAACAGTATCCGTTTTTAATTTGGTTCAGCACTTGAAAACTACTTTTGATCTGCGGCGACTCCCAAGAGACATAGCCCACGAATTATCAGGGTTGTCAACCAACAGAATAACATTATTTGTTTTTAATAAACTTTCTGGTTTTTTTTTAATACTTGTACGACATGTGTCCTCGCGCCCATGTACGTGGTCGCGTACGTGGCGCGCAAGGTCCATGGATGTTAGCAACTGGAATCAGATACTCAATACTGACATCAGTTTCTAACACTATGCCGGATTCACTGGGCATGACGGCAATTCGAGCCTGATCCCTGAATATATATATAATACTTTACTGAGTTTATCAGTCATATAACAACGCT
This sequence comes from Tinea semifulvella, assembly GCA_910589645.1. Taxonomy (NCBI): domain Eukaryota; kingdom Metazoa; phylum Arthropoda; class Insecta; order Lepidoptera; family Tineidae; genus Tinea; species Tinea semifulvella. The sequence continues at coordinate 9,154,766 of OU342592.1, read as the reverse complement.
CGGTACTAAATGAAAATGATCGGAGTGTTGTGATATGACGTCACACGGCAGACGTGCCTGCTAGCGGGACTCGATCTTTTCGGGAAATTGAAATGTCTGTACAATCATCACTACTTGGTATTTTTGAATAAAACGAAAACTATTGTATTTCTATTCATACGAGCCGTACGTGACAAAGTTTTAAACGATTTTGCATACCTATTAACATTCTTCATTCTAGTCTGACCCGAAAGAAAATATGTTATAGCTTTTCGGTTGAAGACTTCTATATTCAATAAATAAAACTTTTTTATTTTTATTTTTTGTTTAATTTATATTTAACTAGCTGTTTTACCCGGCTTTGCTCTTCTAATGTATATATTTAATTTGCATGGTGTAAAGGGAAAAAATCTTTATGAAATTCTCAAGCCAACTAACATATTTAAAATAATAAGGATTAATATTAAATTGGATATAGTATGTTATCATTAGAGGATGGACATATGCCATCGTGGACTTTTCTGTACAATTTATTTATTTAATAATTATATACTAAAACCTTTCTCGAGAACTACTCTATCCATTGGTAAACAGCATGAAAATCAGTTTAGTAGTTTTGGAGTTTTTTTTGCGAACAGACAGACAGAGGACTTTGTTTTATAATATGTAGTTATGTTATTTTTATTATTTACGTAGCTTTTATTATTTATAATTACGATATATTATACATAATAATATTTTATAAGTAAATAAAAACTATTTTACATTATTCTAACTTATTGAATATGCACAACCCTAGGATGACAGAAGAGGGTAGGACTTCCCTTGTTTTGACTGTGCCGTTTCCCGAACATAAATCACACGCGTAATGTACCGAAATGATGCACCAGCAGAGTGCCAGATGTGCGGCAAAACCAAAACGACATAAGTGCACTGTTACAAACGAAACCTTAATACTATTTGCAACTAAAGCAATAATAAAATCGCGATTTTCATCCCATTTCGTATGTTCCTTCAATACAGCGAATGTATTGTATGTGGTTTGGAAAACTCTTTGTCTTGTAGAAAGCACATTCGTTGTTTTGAATACCCCAAGTACCAATTCGAATGAAAGCTTTCGGATTAGTGTTTGATGACATCATTATTTCTCGAATGATTCCGGAGCGATTTTCTTACAGTTAGGGAGACAAAGTAATGGTTGTTTTTTTCTCCTTTTTTAATCTTCTAAATTGTTGTAAAAATAAAAAAACGGGGGTTTGAGTGTAATTTTTATAAACGACTTTTCATAATTTATGATTTACGTCTAGTAATCTAGATTTAATATTTATGTATTTTAGTAAAAGAGAATAATAATAATAATAGTTTTACTTTTACGATAAAAGAAAGCTTGTAATAAAAAATAGTGGATGATTTCTGCTCATGGACAAAGGGAATGAGAACGAAACCATCAAAATGCTTCAGCCTATGTCTGGCTAGGCGAAACACTACATTTACGTCTTATGATCCTGGACTGAGTATAGCAGGGCAGAGAATAGCTCCGGTAAATGAAACCATGCCCTTTAAATTTCTTGGCAGAAGGATAAATTTTCAGGGAAAAACACCATCCCTAGAAGTAGTTGTAAAACAATTCACTGACGACATGAATAGGGTTACTCAACAGCCTATAAGCAATGTCAAAAAAGCTTGGATATATGACAACTACTTAGCATCTCGCCTCACTTGGCCTTTCCTAGTATATGATTTCAACAAAAGCCTACTATCAAGTCTGGACGCGGACGTCATAAGAACATTGAAGTCTTGGCTTGGATTAGCCCAGGGTGCTGACTCCTCAACATTCTTTAGAGGACGGAGAAACTTCGGAATGGATCTGAAAAGACCATCTGAATTATACAAACATCTACGTATAAGCAAATATCAAATTCTAACCAGCTCCCAGGATAATACAATTTCATCCCTTCCAAGAGACCCTCTGGTCTCAGATATGGAACCGAGACTACTATTCTTCAAGAAATTCATGACAGGTGCCCAGACTGACAAAAGAGGCATTGGCTGGAAGAAAAAAGAAAGTGACAAAGAGGTTATAAAATCCTTCCTCAGGAAAGATGAAGAGCATGAATACAGAGTGCACGCGATGACTCTAGAAGTTCAAAATGACTGGCTAACTTTGGGCGATTTTTGCATCCCTCCAGCCCTAAAGTGGCGCACACTAATGTACGATTGGTCTCCGGCGTTGCTAAAGTTCTACCTAAACGCTTTTCAAATGTCCCTCCCGGACCAGAGTAATCTGGTAAGGTGGGGAAAAGCTACGGAAAAGAACTGTACATTGTGTGGTGCTGCCATAGGAACTGCTAGACACACACTTGTAGGGTGCGTTACTCTCCTAGAAAAGGGCTATTACTCACGCTGACATGACAAAGTCCTAGGTATTATCCGTGAAGCAGTAAGTCTTTCTATTGCAAGAGCCAGAAAGGGACTGACTACAAATAAAACTTTGACCACATTTGTAAAGGAAGGGCAAAGCACGAAAACTAAATGCAAGCCCACCTCGATCCTTGGCGCCGCATCAGACTGGAAAATTCTCATGGATACATTTGAACACCATTATAGGATCCCAGATGAACTAGCTGTATCAGCCTATAGGCCAGACATCTTAGTGTTTTCTCGGAACTTGAAAAAAGTTATCCTTATTGAACTTACCGTTCCGTGGGAATCAAATATTCCAAAAGACCACAACATGAAGTCGAATAAATATTATGATCTCACAGAAGAAATGATCAGGAACGGGTTCAAGACTCAGCTTTACGCAGTGGAAGTTGGTGCAAGAGGAGTTCCAGCAAAATCTTTGCATCACTTACTGAAAGAATTGGGCCTAAGCAGGTCTGCCGTCAATACATTTATGGAACGAGCTTCCAAGACGGCATTAACGGAATCATACAGTATTTGGTTGGGTAGGGAGAGAAGTAGAATGGTGGATGGTGAGCGTATTATCGCGCAATAGAAAAAAAAAGGAGGCCTCCTTTTCTTAAACCAGCCAATTGTCGGTCGCAAGCCCGAGACACCATTCTTCTCATCTCTTACCCACACACGATGGACCCGGCACCCGCACGGTGAATCCATGGAATGCTTAGAAATTTGTCTTCTATTATATTATTATTGTTTTTGGGTTTATATATACAAATATATATATATATATATATATATATATATATAAGATATGTATGCCAAATTGTTATTTTTATGTTTAAATTTAGATATTAATGTCTTTCTGCATTTCATTCTTGATATTGTTTACTGCATGTTGTGTACAAATGTTAGATTGGCAAACTTACTATTTATTTATATCACTGTATTTTGTTAAATGTTTTGTACCTTAATAAATAAATAAACTGGTAATTAAATATCATATACGAGGTCTGATCAAATAGTATCGCGAATTTGGTATTTCTTAAATTGTGTTTATTTATGGTAAAGTAATTTAAAGGTAAAAATAAAGGTCAGTTCAAATCCCCGGCTAGTACATATTTCTCTTTCTAGTATAGTTTCTCATTAGAAATACACGTAGGTACATTTACAAAACCACTGTTCCCGTGCCTCGGAGACCACGTTAAGCCGTCGGTCCCGATTCCTCTAATAATATAATATAAATATTTCCAGACAGGTCACACAGCGCCATCTAGTTTCCGTGGTAAGCTACGAGGCTTGTGTTACGGAAACTAGATGGTTGATAACTACATATTATACTTTTTTTTTGTAAATATATACATATAAACACCCAGACCGAGACAAATTATACAATGTAAGTACTACTTGCCCCCGGTGGAAATCGAACCTACAAATTCCCAAATTCACGTCATCGTTTGTTACCACTAGACCACGGAGGCGGTCATTCCTCTAATACTAACTTGTGAAATCGTTAACGCGAGTGTAGGCCAAATTCTTGAGAAACTTCTGTAAGGCCTATCTCCAGTAACAGTAAAAGTCGAGAGCTCTGTGTTCTAGGGTGTGATGTGTGATGAATGAAAAAAAGTCATAATATTTTACTTTTTGACATTTTTAAAATTATGTTGTCATTAAAACTAATAGAGTTTTCTGTCTTGTATATCACGGGCTCACGGGGGACTAATCTGCCTGCCCCTCGGATTTCCCCATTCAATTTTCCGAGCCACTGGTCCCGATCTCAACTAGATTGATATACGGCGAAGTAATCAAAATTACATGAATAACATTTATTTTCTATTCTTGACATAAAATAAATCCATACTTGTAGCTTACAATAGTCGGATCGAAACAAAATTATCACCTACTCGTATCATTACAGCCCCTAGAACACAGCGTTCTAGATCTCCACTGCTGGAGATGGGCCTTCCAGAACATATATCTGGAGAATTTGGCCTACACTCGCCACGCTGGCCAGACGGCTTGGCGAGGATTTATCCTGATCCTGGAATACTATTGGGTGCCTGACAGGGCGTGTTGTGCTACATATCTTAATAATGTAAGTTAGTATTTCTGTTTTATGCGATGAATAAACGTTTTTCTTCGTTTCTTTTCTTTTGAACCGTAACCGACCGAAGTTTCGGCTCGGGCCGAAACCGTAACCGACCCATAGTAGTCAATAAAAAAAAACCGAAATATAGTTACAGAGTTCCATTCTATGTACAGAGTAACGTGGAAACTGACAGTCAGTCTTTTGCACAAATTTACGGTCGGTTTCGTTTTAAAAGTTACCGTATTCGAAACCAAATATTCGGCCAGACACTACAATACAGAAAAATTTTAAACTCTGTAAAATAGTAGAAATGAGATACGGGGTTGACGAAATTAGGAATTAATGTCAGTAGTTATAATTATGTAAACAATAAATGAATATATAACTTTGAAAACAAAATCCGATACACAGACAACGGAGTCATCCAGGCCCGGATGTTCAATGGGCCTGGATTGGGGATGGGATAATCTCTCGTTTTCCCCGGCAGGATCTCAGCGGCTAACTACCCGCCGGTGATTCAACGCACCTTTGGTGCTGGGCGCTGTTCCTACTACAACACAGCCCTTGTGGCTCACGAATCTAGTCTCCTAGATTTGTCTACTTTGAACATATATGTAGATAAAGTTTCTCAAGTCTTATGGACATACGAGGTACAAAAGTGGGACCAAAACACTATTATCAGCTGAAATCAAAACCGTAACCGAAACTGTGACCAAATATTCGGCTCGAACCGAAACCGTAACCGAATATTCGGCTCGGACCGAAACCGTAACCGAATATTCGGCTCGGACAGAAATCGGAACAGCCAATGTCAGGCCCTACAATACTTACTACATTAAACTTAACAAAATGGTAGAAATTGGATACGGGGTTGACGAATTAAGAATAATTAATTGACGTATTCGTATATTAAGATCAACAATTAGATAAAGCTGTGTATAAACTAAAAAAAGGTCGTTAAATGAACCGTTATAAATATTTTTTGACAATGATATAAGACTATACATTTAATAGGGAAGTACAACCGATAAAAAATGCTAAACGACAAGAATCGCGTTTGAAGGTTGAGTCGAGTCAAGAGAACAGACAGAGTGCGGTCATCCAGACCTGGATGGCTACGTTGAAGATAATGAGGCTAATCACCTGCACGAATTTTAAGCACGCTCACTGCTGGATGCTTTTACAGGAATAACTGCGCCTTACCTTAGGGTTCTAGGTTCGATTGCTTCTAGATTCGACTAATTCAGCCCTCAGGACTTTTGACAGAAAGTCGAAAAGGACCGATGATAATTTATTTATTTAAAAACATGGTATTTTATATTTATGTATATTCATATAACGTGTGTATGTAGTTTTATTTGTATGTATGTATTAGTATGTAAATAAGTATTTATTCACTAGTCTAATATTTTTCTATTAGTTTTGATAACACATGCCTTATCTTGTCGTAACTGATTTAATTGTCCCAAAGGTTTGACCAGTATAGAATGTCTAGCGGCATTAGGTCCCCAATTTGTCCCCAAGGTTTGGCTGTCAGAGAATGTCTTCGGGTATTAAGTCCGCCTTTGTACTTTGTGCAATAAAGTCTTCAACTTCAACTTAGCACGATATTCAGAGAACCTAAATTCAGGGCACCTAAATCAGAAGTGATACTCCAGCTCATAAAAGACTAAGTCAAAAAACATAAGCTATAAAAAGGTAAACACAAATGAGTATATTTTATTTCTTTGAGGGCAGTAGACACAAGACTTGTGAGGGTAACACTAAATTCAACCATATTAAACAAGAACATACATAATAATATGACTGACTGTAGCCTAATCCTCAGTCAATTACTCCAGGGACCCATAGGTAACACGACGCGACGCTCAAACAAAATAGATAAATTTGTACACAAATAAACATTTGTCTGGCTGCAAATGTACCTATTCCAATACATTGGGGAGATTCGGCGAAATTTAAGCATCTGGTTCTTTTTTTAACACTTTACCTATCTACAGTGATATTCTAACAGTGAGTAATATTATGGCAGTTTCAAAATTTGATACCATTCGTGTAGAATATGAAGCTCATTCTTTTAAATAGTGGTGGGCGCTCCAAAGACCAAAAGTTTTTTGTTCTGAGATGATAGAACCGTTTTTAGATTTGGACCGAAACATTGTCCGTTGCGCAAAAATAATTTCTATAATAACGTCGTATTTGTCGCAACTCTTTCCCGCCTGCAAAATAGTGATGTTCTATAATAAAATATGTAACATTCTTTATAAATTAATTAGATTTATTTTATTATTTTTAAAAAGTAAATATATTTCATATCTAAATTATAAAGTACCTACTTAAATTACATATAAATTTAACGAACTATTAGGTTAACAGTTAGTTTTCACTCATATTCTAATCCACGCCCGAAACTATTTTACTCGAAAAAACGTATATTTAAAAACGGTTACGTTTCCATCGTTATTTTCCTAATGCTGCCTCCGAAACATCTTAAAACCAGCTGCAACAAAAACCGTTTCCGAAACAAGTTTCTTGCAGCTAAACATTTATAGTAACTTACTTGAACAGAAAAATTTAATGTTGTAACAGTTGATATAATTGTATTATTTTTATAATTGATTTTATTTCATTTAAATTAACTAAATGAAGAACGTTTTAATAATGATTGATTATTTTAGTTATTTGAATGTTTATTGCACAAAGATAAAGGCGGACTTAATGCCGCTAGGTATTCTATGACAGTTCAACCTTTGGGACAACAAAAGCAATTATTAAGGTTATTGTAAATGAATGACAATAAGACAGTATTTTTTACGCGGCGAACGAGTGCCTTTACTCCGTAGCCACGACTCAGACTTAGCTGTTAAGGCACGCAGGACCAGTCAGTGAAAGAGAGACGGTTTATAGGGTTTTAGTCCTTGGGGTCTCCTTATGAGGCCTCACACGGTGGCCCTTCAGGCTGGGGTCGTATCGTTAGACGATTTTGCGATTTACGTTTTTAAAAACAAAAAAAAGTATTTTTTTTCAACAGTCTTATAGTTTCTTGTATCGTTTTATAGTGAAAACCGCACTATTGGCAACCGCGCGTTGATGTTGATTATCGTTTCTCAACTGCGCAATAAACTTTGCGTTCTGTAGTCGTTTTATATTAAATTTTAAATATTATAATCTTGAGCGTTGATCATAGTAGTATCAATGTCGGAGTGACGTACCTACCTCGAAGTCCAAAATGCTCGGGTTTCAAGCTTGACTGGTATTATACGTTCCACTTACCTGCAAAGATAAGAAAAGTATACAATTACACACCATATTATAAAAACGAATTTACAACTAACATTAAAGCTGCTTTCAATACTAAATCATTTCATTTAGAATTAAATTTTAGTTACTTCTTTATCCTTTTTATATTAGTTATAAATAATGTATATATTTTAATGTAATTTTTAAGTAGAAGCAATCTTAATTATGTATGTAGTTATATAAGCTTATGTTTTGTTAGTTTTAGTGGAAACTTTATTGGTTAATGAGATAAGCAATTTTGTTATTACTAGGTGTAAGAATAACTGTTTGTTTCCCAAATAATAAATAATATAAAAATAATAAAAAATCTTACTTTGTTTTGGAAATTATTTATTTAATTTTATTATGGCACAAACAGTCATTACAAATGAAGTTATATAATTTAAAAAACATCATTATAGCCCCTAGAATACGTGTCCTAGACCTCCACTGCTGGAGATGGGCCTTCCAGAACATATATCTGGAGAATTTTGCCTACACTCGCCACGCTAGTCAGACGGCTTGGCTAGGATATGATGTGAATTTTTAATGATAATTTATTAACGATTCCACAAGAACCGGGACCGACGGCTTAACGTGCTCTCCGATGCACGGGAACGGTGGTTTTGTAAATTTATGACAAATGCACGTAAGAAAACTTCATGCCAGTCTAGCCGGCATAGTGTTAGGGACTAATGTCATGAGTGTCTGATTCCAGTTGCTTACATTCAGGGACTTTGCGCATAACTTACCATTGACTGGGTGCAAGGTCACATGTCGTGCTAGGATAAAAAAAAAAAAAAAAAAACAGTGTGGGTGAGATCCACTATTGAGAGCTGATTAAAATTATAATAATCAAATCAAGCGTTTTGGATATTTAAATAAGAAGTGTGTACTCCAGCTCATACCTACATGTATTTATTAATTTATTCGAAGAGAAAGAACAGAGACAGGCAGTATAATAACAATTATGAAACGATACAGTAGGAGCCATTAGAATTATACCCGCCACTAAAATATTTCCCACTGTGCACCATTTATATTTTTAGATACGTTAGTACTACATATGTATACCTTGGCCAGGTATAATGGATATTACAACTGCAGTGTTCGAATTTATGGAACTATCAATGAACTCCGAAGCAAACCCCACCCAGCGAGCTAAATCGACAACAACAGCTTCTTCATTTTGGCCTTAAATGCGGCGCGAGAATTGCGTCGTCCAATAACCGACTGTTGTAAAAGAGAAAACAAACATAAGCTATTAATAGGAAACAAAACTTCATCAAAATTAAAACAAAATAGTTATAAAAAGAGAAGAAAAAAAAATAGTTGGCAACTAGATTTATTGCTTAAAATATTGAAGATAGGCAATAAAAACATTTATATAATTTCCAAAACTAAACCAATAAGTCAAAGTCAAAATATCTTTATTCACGTAAACCTATTACATTTTTTGTACTTTCCTTAAAATCCTACAAAGGTCGGTTCAAACCCTCCTGGCATGTACCAATAGGAAATACACTTTTCTTACGTAGATTCGTCAGATTTACAACACCACTGTTCCCGTGCCTCGGAGAGTGCGTAAAGCCGTCGGTCCCGGTTCTTTTGAAATCGTTAATAAATTGACCTTAAAAATTGACATCAACCGCCTTCGCCAACCCGTCTGGCCAGAGCGTGGCGAGTGTAGGCCAAATTCTCCAGATATATGTTCTGAAATGCCCGTCTCCAACAGTGGTCTAGGACGCTGTTCCAGGGGCTGTAATGAATATATGAAAATATTTAAATTGAAATGATTCCTCCTGCTAGTGGAAGACTAAGCAGCAAAGCAGTCCAAAGTGTAAGCTGATAGCAGAAGAACAGCAGCTTAGCAGATGCCAATGAACTGTTAATATTTAATTTTGACTGATTTACAAAATAAATAGAAAAGGTGAGAAGTATGAAAAACGAACAACAATATAAACTTGAAATTAAAAATGTTATGTTTCTGTTAAACTAGCATGTGTTAGAGAGATAAGAGCGTCGTAACCAAGAGCCAATTAAACTAATTAAGTTATTTATTAACGACACAGCAGCTTGTCCTATCCGAGCTGCTACAGATTTAAGATAAGTGTTCGTCATAAATCTAGCTATCACGACTATTAAAACAAACACTTGAACTGAGTAGACTTAGTGGGTATAATCCTTAATAATTAATCAATTCATTAATTTCGATTGTTACTATAAAAAATAAATCAATAAAAGTATAAATGTGTTGAACAAAATTAATAGTAAATCAATTATTAAAAATGGGGGAAAAGATACGTAGGTAACTAAAATAAATAGAAACAATATTTTTTATTTATTTATTTCTTGGATTTCTCTCTAACGATTTTTTCTTTTCATTCAGAAAATTCTTGATTTATTAAAATTTAAACACTTTTTACACATTAACTCACAAACAACATTTAAATAGACATTTGGAGCACTTATTGTATTATATTTTTTGATCACACATATCATACACGTTTCTCGATTTACGTTGCACAATTTAAAAACATAAATTTCTCTTTTAATTCCTATAGTCACAAGCCTCGTAGCTTACCACGGAAACTAGATGGCGCTGTGTGACCATGTACGGGTTTCAGTCAATTAATCAAATTCTAATTCTTTAAGCACAAAATTTATATCATTATAATTTTACATCTCTTAACTAAAAGACACTGTCAACATCAAGCGCTTTTTAAGTTTTTTATTTCAATTGAATAAAATAAACAATGATACATATTTATTTATTTAAGGACAATAAGTGGTCAGTTATATTATTACTTGCTTAAAGACTAAGACATTGAATCAATGATAAATCAACCATAAGTGGTAGGTACTTAATGGATAATTAATATTGGAATCAAATTATATTCTAAGTTAAAACAATTAAAAAACAAAAATAATAATAACTTAACTGAGGAACAAAACATAATAATAAAATAAAATAATTATACTTAGTCTAGAAGCAATTTAACTTAAATTTTGCAAGCGAATCGTTAAACATCTGTTTCTTGATCAATCTCTCAAGTTCTAACATCCTATCCATCTCACTGAATTTCCCGTTTCTCTAATCATCATCATTAATTACCGCCCCCAGAAAACAGCGTCCTAGACTTCCACTGCTGTTGGAAATTGAAATGATTCCTCCTGCTAGTGGAAGACTAAGCAGCAAAGCAGTCCAAAGAGTAAGCTGATAGCAGAAGACCAGCAGCTTAGCAGATTTCAATGAACTGTTAATATTTAATCTAACTAACATTAAAAACTGTAAATAAAGGAATATCACTATTTTTATTTACCGATTGCGAATAGAGAAACATACAAAAGTCACAGAATGAATCGGCATACATTACTATGGAAACAATTTATAAAAAAGTGTGTAGGTAGTTAACAGTTTTCAGATCGTTAGTAATAATGTAGAGAAAAACTTAACAAACTTATAAAGCTCAGAGAAAATAAATAATCTATGACCGAACAGCAGTGACCAGTCATCGGCAACCGTCGAGAGAACAACTCACAAAAACAACAACACGCCTCGATCTGCGACAACCCATAAATATCTCAAACGGAAAACAATAGGAGACATCGCAGTGCTATCACGTCACACACGACCGACTTCGACCGGCCGCAGACATATTTCAAAAACGGGAGACGGCTCTGAGATAAAACAAACAAAAAATAATTTAGATACCTTAAAAAATACGTGATGGGCATTAATTAAAACGGACCCACGGCCAGGAATCCAGAAAAACAAAGAACTTAAACAATCCAAACGCAGTGGGAGCCTCAACAGCGTTCATCTCACATTTTTAATCATCGCTTATAACTCCGGCCATCTGCAGTCGAAAATAGACTCCAGTCAATATAGCTTATGGATGTTAATTTGATAAGAATATTATTGATAAAAAGCTGTTGAAAAGGATTTTTGGGTGGATTGTCACCGTTGTTTTAATGGTATTACGCAGTGAGGACGGGTTATCAGCAAGGGCCGATCTCGAGCGACGCAGGTACTCGACCAAGATTGATTGGATACATTTGGACATTTTTATGACCGAGCTGGACCACGGGTGTCGTCGACTCGGATATCTCTAACGAAAAATTATTTATCAATTTGCACTGATCTTTCGTAAAAACACAACCGGACGTGAGAACTAAAATAATGATCCCAATATTTTTTTTTTCTCGGACAAATATAAAATGAACCAATATGTTTTAATATAAGCTGTTATGTAGAATCATTTATAAAGGGAGAGGGCAATATAGATGTCAACACAATGTTACCAAAATAACAACAGTACAGAAAGAAATTGACAAAAATGTACTTATTGATTGTTGAAATAGTATTAGAGTGGGAACCAATCGATACAAAAATAATAATAAAATAACACCAATTGCTAAAAGAGTGCAAAGAACGAAATTTAATTTTGCGGTCAAAGAATAATTAGTCCGTGGTGGTGGTCCGGTTGATAGAACGCTTTCTTTCAACCCAAAAATGTCGCGGTACGAACCTCGACATGAACCAATGAGATATACACTTTTCTTACGCTCATTAGAGACACACAGAAGACCACGTAACTTAAGCCGTCGGTCCCGGTTTACTAAAGAATAAATATAATCGATAAGAAATTGTTCCAATAATTGACATCAGATCAGACCCTCGCCAACTCATCTGTCGAGAGAAGGCAATTTTTATATTCTATCTCCAGCAGTTAAGGTCTTAAGAGGCTGTGATGTGTTAATAGTCCATCTGGACAGGTGAAAATCATTACAATGATCAATCAATGACAGAAAAGATGTCAAGATAATAAAGAAACTAGATCAGATATAGTTATATTCATAATAAAAATAAACACGTTGGATAAAAATAGCAAAATGCGCAACCTCAGTAAGGACAGAGATGATCCGACACTCGATCCTATCGAATGATCTGCAACGGTCTATTCTCCGGATTACGCGGTAACAATGCCCCATATTATATTACAAAAACGTACAAAAAGGGCACTCGCAACGAACAAATAAACAATCCTTACAATGGGGGTTTAAGAAGGGGATTTGCGTTGTGACGTTCTAAAAGGACCGCATTGTTTCCTGAGGCTCCATGGCGGTGTTGAAAGGATTCTCAAAATGAACATGTTTTTCATTCCTGCAGCCAGATTCTGTTTCTAACGTTATATAAAGGAATCATTAACTAGCGGACACTGTCAATGTCAATATTACAGTTAATATTTTAACTGGTTCCTGAGATTCAGATCGTGAGCATGGTGTGTGTGTACCCACATTTCGTTAGCGTTTTGTATTTTATTATAAATAAGTGGATTTCATTCGTTTCACAGATCAGTGAAGGTATTATTTTTAAATCTTTTTAACCACATTTTATTAGTCAATTGTATCCAACGAAACTTAACCTAAATCAACAAATAAATAAGTAAAAGTTACGCTTAGTATAAGGTCCGGATTAATAGCCATTGCTCAGAACTCCTAAAGTGTCAGATTTTTTGAGTAAACACTGTAACTTTGACAGTTCTGAGCAATCTCAAGCGGGTCTCAAGGGAAGCCAGTCCGCCGATTACAAGCTGGTTTAATTTGGTGGCGCAGTTGAGACGAATCCGTACTCGTGTATAGATTACCATGAACCCAATACCCAACCCAATACTTACAATGGCTCGTGCTAAGAACTGGCGAAGCAACGACTATTATCCGGATACCTATCATCATCATCATCAGCCTGTATCTCTCCACTGCTGGATGTAGGCCTCCCCTAAGGCTCGCCACTTAACGCGATCTTTCGCTACCCTCATCCAACCCCCACCAGCGACCTTCTTTAGGTCATCTGTCCATCTGGCGGGGGGTCGTCCCACTCTGCGTCTTCCCGTACGTGGTCTCCACTCTAGAACCCGTTTGCCCCATCGATCGTCGGTTCTGCGGCAGATGTGTCCGGCCCATTGCCACTTCAGATACCTATGAGGATAAACTAATTCACAATTTTAACCAACTAATTTTTGCGCTTTAAAAAAATAGAGTTCTGCCGCTGGAGTGCTTATTTGGTAGAAGGTAAATTATTTATTTGAACTAAAGATGGAATACCGCCGTCGGCTTTGCTTTATCAAGGGTTTAAAGGAGCGTGTAATTGAAATAAGAGGTGATTCCTTTTTATAAAGCGCAATAAAGAGACGGCATAATGCAACAAATGATAACTATAGAGGGTACAATGATTTTGTTAACTTTATGATAATTTGAACGCTACAATAAAAAAGACTTAATAATTAAATACTATATGTTAAGACATCGAAGATGGTGGCTCGGTTGTAAGAACGCTTTTCTTAACATCCCAAAAAGGTGGGTTCGAATCCCGGCATGTAACAATGAGAATCAACGAGCTTGCTACTTATCATGATGGGCCAATAGTAAAGTTGGCTAAATGAGAATCCGCTAAAGTAAAATAAATAAAAAACATCGTGGTTTCTGACCACCCCGGAAGGGATACGATTGAAAAGATACTTTTATTTTTACTAATATTATAAATAAGAATAATTTGCATTTGTGACGTCTGTCAGTATGTATGTTTGTCTCTCCTTCACGCCTATACTACTGAATAAATACTGCCTCCTTAGTCTAGCGGTTAAGTCCATAGATATAGACACAGGGTTACAGGATTCGATTTTTGGTCGAGTCACCAATTTTTTTTATTTTGTGATAATTCGTTTGGTACGCTAGAGACATCGATGAGATTAATTATTTATTTATTTTAAACTTTATTGCACTATGTCCAAGAGGCGGGCTTAATACCGCTAGGCATTAGACAGAACAATTTTTAAGAACCATCCGTTGATTTGAAGAACACAACAATTTGGTTTTTTTATTGCTTTTTTACTTAGTTTTTTTTTTAATTTTCCTTTTAGTAAATTTTCGGTAATTCGACTGCATGGTCCCATAGTTACTTACTATTCGATAAATATTTGTTTGGAATAAGTGTAAATTGTATTTTGTAGGTATATTGGTAATTAAACATATTATTATTATTATCTAGCAGCCAACCTTTGGGACAATACAGAGCATTTAAGTTGAACTGACAATATGAAACATTTACAAAATAAATTAATTGTTTACGCTTACCACTTGTCATGATTATAGTAGGCAATACCACTGTAAAATTTCATCAAAAAAGTTTGGTAGTTTTTTGCGTGAAAGAGTAACAAACATTCATACATCTATACATCTTTGCAAGATATTAGTAGAAATGTCAACAAAGAATGCTGCGATAATGTATCTTTCTCTTTTTATTACATTATAGTTAAATTAGTGTTGTGCATAAAAGCGTAAAGGTGGATAGTCGATAAGAGATAAAGACAAAAGGTGGCCGCTCGAACTACTACTTTAGAATCAAGTTATCATGACCCGGCTTCACCTATGTAATGAAGTGGTCAGCAATAAAAAGTACAGTTGGCTGTATGGCCAAAAATCGTTTTTAAATAGAAAGTAAAAAAAGTCACTTAAACAAAAAAAAATACTTAAAATTCAAAAGTTTGTGATAGGAATTAGCTCAGCATTGAGCTGCGACACTTTAAAAGCCACAGAGCTGATCTGATTTTCATTTAATGCTGAGTATTAAATGAGCCTGATATACCAGAATATTTAAAAGAGAAATTTAATTTAATTGGTACCACTCACGACAGAACTTTACGATATTCTTTCAACTCCACGCTCTCCTTCCCCACACATCATACCGCATTCGTTTCCAAGTGGTTTGCGGTTGTGACGTCTTTGAAAGTAGTTACCGGTGGACATCCGTCAAGCTCCAAATAGAACACTATTTAACACACGGGTCTATGCGCACTATTTATATTCACCATAAGCTTAATACACTCTCTGCAATATTTATTTCTCTAATCATATAGTAGGTATAATATATTTATGTATATTCATAGAACGTATGTATGTAGTTTTATTTGTATGTATTTGTGTATGTAAATAAGTAATTATTCATAAGTTTATTTTGATAGCACCTGCATTAGCTTCTAACTGCTTTAGTTGTCCCAAAGGTTGGACCAGTATAGAATGTGTAGCAGCATTAGGATCCGACAGACGCCGGTTGGACAGAAGGCCTTAAATTACCATTCCAATTCATGCGAAGCTGGCTTCGCCAAAGAACTGATAAACTGCACGAGCAGATGTGAGCATCGACCACAGACTGCAGACAGTCCAGGGAGGCCCTTCCCAAACCAGACAGGCGCCTCACACGACATCTCCTGGGCCTTGACAGAGCCAGGCTTCGAATAGTGGTAGGGGTCTTGACGGGACACTGTGCCTTTAACAAACATCTCCATACTCTGAACATTACAGATAGCCCACTGTGTAGAGGATGCATGGCGGAGGAGGAGACGGCCGCGCATGTGCTCATGGAGTGCGACAGTGTGGCTGCGCCTAGACTGAGGTTCCTCCAGACTGCGAGGACTCTTCCGGAGGTCTGCAGGAACGTAACGGGTCTCCTGGCCTTCCTGGAGGAGATCGGATGGCTCCGTTGAAGGAGTGAAGGTCACGCACAATGGTCCAATGGAGACTAAGTGCGGAAAAGCCATCGAAATCACAATCACAATGAATCCTTATAAGCTGCACTATTAGCTAGACAAAGTTAGCTAAGTTAGCTAGATGCTAGTGTAATAATAAAGGATGCTTTGTATATTTTTTTAACTAAAAAAAACCTTTTTAGGCTTTGTTAAGCAGCCCATCCATACCTTGCTTTTGTTAGCATATTTTATTTCATAAACAAAATAGGATACACGATCAGTGAACATTATTCTTAAACGTATCTATTTAATAAAGGCAAGACAGAGATATTACTACCTTCGTGGTATAGCGGTTAAGTCCGTGGACTTGCCACTTGTCATGTTACTACTAAAGTAAAGTTGGCTAAACTTTAATCAGCTTCTTTACAAGCGTAGTTTCTGACCACCCCGGAATGGAAACGGTCGTGATAATACTTTTTACACAGAGAGATATATAGCCGTGGGGTCAAATGTAGTGTAGTCATTCAATAACGTCATATAACCTATGTCCATCCCTATAATTTAAATTAATTTCAACAAAATAACAATAATAACTAAAATACATAAAACTAAATATATAAAATCATCTAACATTCATTCACATTCAATCATTCATTCGTTCCTTCAAACATACCTGCTCCATCCTCACATCCTATCCATCTCACTCGCTTTCTTGTTCCTCTGATCCTTAAGCTTATAGCCCTTATTACAGAAATTTGTATTTTTGTTTTTAGCCAGCCTGCAACTTGTGAGAATGGCTTCTGCCATTTTTCAGAAAGCCGTGAAGCGGTCTTTTTGACAAAAGCCGCGTACTCAGCATCTAATGAGCCATCACACGAGATAACCAACGGCGTAAATGAAGCTCTGAGATCTTCTGCTGCCCTGTCGTATTTACGGTGTTTATCGTGTGAATGGGTTTGGGAGATGCTTCCCCAGGTACGGGTTCCGTACGAGGTTGCGTCAGCATTAACAATGCGAACATCAAAAAACGCTTTCCTCGCTGGTTTCCATGCATTCTCCGTGAAGCATTAAGTCTCCCACAAGTGCGGGCTGACTAAAAGTTGCATCTCGCATAATTGGCTCAATTGTTCCAGTTCCCCAAGCAATATCCGCCCAATCCTTGCAATCGTCACGATGATGGTCGTGGCCCTGCTTCACCAGTCCGCCTTTTTTGCAGTTTAATGCATGGTTTAGATCAAAATTATGTCCACCACATCCACCATGTCCATCCCTAGATTCCAAGGAAAATACAAACCGACATACAAACAAACAAAACATCTTTCAGATTTAGTATGAATATCTTGGAGCGGCGCAGGATTAGTGGAAGGACCAGTAGAGCGCACGCGTGCACCAGACCTCACTTAATACGATAGGCGCCAAGCTTATGCTTTGTCGTAATAAAGGTTTGCTGCGTGGGACGAAGGTAGCTACGTATAAATTCCAAACATCTTAAATACACACAGTATGTATTAATGAGACTGCACGTAATTAACTGCCTTCGTGGTCTAGCGGTTAAGTCCGTGGATTTAGACTCGGGCGGTACCAGGTGCGATTCCTGTTCGATACAAAAATATTTATTAATGTAAATAAATACATTGAATTAATATTTAATTAAACAGAGAGAAGAGACATCGACGAGCTTGCCACTTGTCATGATTGGCCTATAGTAAAGTTATACCAAAATATAATCTACCTTCTTATTTAATGTAATATGCTGATGTATTGTTTGTTTGTTTCTTGATACTTGTTCTGTCTGTTCTGGATTTTATTTCTTATATATTTATGATTGTTATATTATTTTATTATTATTTCTATTTTAAATTTTTATTGCTTTTTTTTATATATTATTATTATTGATTTACTACCTTATTCTTTGACATACCAATTTTTTTTATTATTATTATTTTCCTTTTGACATATTTCACTGAAATTAAATAATTTAATTGAAATGACAATGTCATGGCTAAATCACAATAAGCATGCTGTGTACAATCTAGAACTTAAGACATTGCTGGAAAATGTGAAATGATTGTGATTGTGATCTGTTTGTGTACCTATAGTAAATAAATAAATTTACATTAATATTTTTTTTTGTGTCCCGACCAGGAATCGAACCCGGTATCTCCAAGTCTAAATCCACGGACTTAACCGCTAAACCAAGGTAATACGTATAACATAAAATAAAGTATATTCACGACCGTAATTCGTAGCGGCGTTTTACACATACAGGTATATAAACTCGCTCTTTGATTGAGTCCGTTCTTGGAAAACGATTCAAGCATCGAAAAATACATAAATATTTATTAATGAGAAGCCAACTAATTAAAATAGTAATACCAATCTTGAAAAATCTAATGTAATCAAATATGTTTAATTTACAGTAGAATAACATTTAGGTAATGTAATAAAATTACACCCCACTGAGACTTTAACGTCAATAGAGACTTGAAAACTTTTATCAATTTATCTAAGTACGTGGCAGTTAAGTCGATAAAACTAAAGACTTACAACCACATAAAAAACATCGACAAATTTTATGTGGTATCACTACATACTCGTACTAAGATGCATGGTGCGATAGCCACGCCTCAAAGTACGAAGCTCAGTGCATACTGTCGTCTCTTTCTGATCCATACGTACTTCTATTTACGTTCTCATGTTTAATTTATTCAGGATCAATTAACACAATAGTCTCAAGGACGCGTAAAGTGATTCACGTGGAGCTGATTAATAAATCATCTTAGGACACAGAGTCCTAGACTTTACTGCTAGTGGTGTCTATAAGGGTCTTCTGTCTTCTGGACACGCTAGCTAGGTTGGCGAGGATCTGATGTACAAACTAATACAATAATAATAAATACACACAACTTACAAAGTACAATAGCAGAAAAAATAAGAAAATATACCGATCTTAAAGACGAAATATCCCGCATGTGGCACATGCGCCACGTTACAATAGTACCAATAGTCCTGTCATCTACAGGTGTCATCCCTAAAAACCTACAGCAATCACTTCAATTACTAGATTTATCCCCACACACATACATCTCTTTACAGAAAGCCACAATACTTAACACATGCAGAATCGTCAGGAAATTCCTACAAACAGAACCATATCATAATTAAAAGTATTCACTCACTTCCATAAATAATGCTCCCTTAGCTAAGGCTCGCGAGCATTATTAAAATCCGGCCTAAAAACCGAGAGTTTGTCATATAAACGTAAATAATAATAAAACACAAAATATTTTTTTTTATTTAACCACTAAAAAGTTTCCACAGATAGAAACAACAGACACGGCACTAAAGTATATATATATATTTTTTTTTAAAGAAACAGTCTATACTATAGACACATTTTCAAAATTGTTATAAAACAATAAACAGAACAATAAAGCAATCATTCACAGTCATGTAGTTACAGCAAAATGATAATAATAGAAAGTCAAGGTAGGTAAATATACAATATAAAGTGTTGTACATAGGTGAGCATAATTCTTTACCAGCTAACCTTTGTGCAGAGTGTGAAAGTGGAAATAATATAATAAAAACCAGAGTTAAAATATGTAATAATTAAGATAAATACATAAATAATTATATATACATATATATAGGTACTAATAATATGTCAGGAGATTAGGATTCGTTTTGCTTTTTAAGGATACAAATTAAATGTGTATTGTATTTTTTTTAAATTATTTCACATATTGAAATTAGTGGAATCAGAAGCGACGGCTTAACGTGCTCTCTGATGCACGAGCACAATGCTGTTGTAAATTTATGACATGTACGTAAGAAAAGTCTCATTGGGTTTATATTCTTGCAAATAAGATTGGGTGAAAAAAGATGTAAAAAAAACTGCAGATGCGTTAGTAATTTAGAAGGCAGAGCCAAGACGAGCGCAATCCCGACAATAAATTATAAAAGCCAACAAAATAATCCCATAGATTAGTCGGTACGGCTGACAAATCCCGGGGCGGGATTAACAGCTGTCAACGAATGTGACAATTTGTGGTTATAGTTAAAGGTTAAACGGTTTCACGTTTTGAAATATTGAGAAAGGAACTTTGTTAAGCTATAACAGTAATAGTTTTATTTTTGAATGCTGTCCGCCTCCGTGGTCTAGTATATTTGTATATTTCACCTATATAACAATCGTTATATTTTGGTATGTCAGTTAACAAATATTAAAATAATAACAGTAATGCTATTAACACCATGCATCGTAGACAAAGGAGCATAGGAACACAATACAGTAGAAGGCATAAGACCACAAAATTACAAATTAGTAGTAACAAACGTTGCCGTGAACTCAAGTGAAGGCAAGTTGTACATTGTATAATTTGTCTCGGTCTGGGTGTTTATATGTATAATATGTATATATTTACAAAAAAAAAAAAGTATAATATGTAAGTAGTTTATCAACCATCTAGTTTCCGTAACACAAGCCTCGTAGCTTACCACGGAAACTAGATGGCGCTGTGTGACCTGTCTGGAAATATTTATTATTATTATTTAAATACACGCGAAAAAAGTGAAACTAAAATTGTAGTAACAAATAAAAATGGACTTTTTAAATTAAGGCAAGTAACCGAAATCCTAAGTAACGCTTTTGCTCGTTCATTGTTTTATACTGAGCACGACATGTGAAATCGCGACCACCTCAAAAATAAATATCTTATATATACAATCAAATATTTTTCAAGTCAGGGTGTAATTAAAAAAATGTCAACTTACTAGGGAACAAAGTTACTGACATTTTGGAGACATAAAAAAAATATATATATTTCCAGACAGGTCACACAGCGCCATCTAGTTTCCGTGGTAAGCTACGAGGCTTGTGTTACGGAAACTAGATGGTTGATAAACTACATATTACTCGGCGCCTCCGTGGTCTAGTGGTAACAAACGTTGCCGTGAACTCGGGAGGTCGTGGGTTCGATTCCCACCGGGGGCAAGTTGTACATTGTATAATTTGTCTAGGTCTGGGTGTTTATATGTATAATATGTATATATTTACAAAAAAAAAAAAGTATAATATGTAGTTTATCAACCATCTAGTTTCCGTAACACATACTTACCGCTTACCACGGAAATTAGATGGCGCTGTGTGACCTGTCTGAAATATTTATTATTATTTATTATTATTATACTTTTTTTTGTAAATATATACATATAAACACCCAAAACGAGACAAATTATACAATGTACAACTTGCCCCCGGTGGGAATCGAACCCACGACCTCCCGAGTTCACGGCAACGTTTGTTACCACTAAACCACGGAGGCGGTCCTATAGTAACATCGAAGTATATTTATTTATTTATTTAAAAACTTTATTGCACCATGTACAAAGGCGGACTTAATGCCGTGGTCTAGCGGTTAAGTTCTTTTATAAAAGCGTGGTTTCTAATCACCTAGCAAGGGATATGGTCGTGATGATACTTTACTTTTACATTTAATTTCAGATAATAATAACAGATAATTTCGACAATAGAATAATAATAATAAAAACCTTCGCGATATAGCTGAAAAAATGGTGAGATAAAAGTCCCACAAACCGATTTAATGCACCAGGAGTTTATAAATCCAAGGAGAATCAACATCGAGCGTGACCAAGCAGAACACGTGTCGTTCCGGAGGCGACACGCGCCGTAATCTCTGGACCAAATAATGACATTATTAGATACTTGTATATTCACAATAGATATAGTGTCATCAATTTGCAACACCACCGTTCCCGTGACTCGAAGAGTACGTGACACGTCCTGGTTTTATTATCGTTTTGAAAACGTTATGGAATTAACTAAGCCTAATTATATTATTATTATTATAGATTATGGGAATCTAGGACATACATACATACATACATATCTTCACGCCAAATCCCTTGCGGGGTAGGCAGAGACAATTGAGCGCCACTTGTCACGATCACGACATACCTCTTTCGCTTCTTCGACATTCATCAACCTCTTCATACATGCCCTCTTGTTTCGATGGCTTTTTAATTCACCTTCAGCTAATGTTTTATTTATTTGATCATGATAGGCAAGTCTTGGTCTGCCAGGGCCTCTTTTACCCACAACTTTCGCATTATATATCTGGTTCGTCAATCTCTCTTCGCTCATCCTTTCGACATGCCCGAACCATCGGAGCATGCCTTTCTTTATTTTTGTACCTATGCATTCTATGGGAATCTAGGAATAGGTGTTTTAGAGTCTATAATAATAGTGGGATATTTTATGCTAATAAGGTATATATTTCATAATTTTTGTATTTCGATACAATATTTAAAAATATGGACATTAACAGTATAGTGCTTTATTACTTGTATCGTAGGTATCGTCCATAACATCCCATTTCTGAGAAGAGAGTTTCTCCTAAATAACGGAGGAGGAGTAGGAAGTCAGAAAAATGTACCATTCTAATGGCCAGTTGCAGAAAGCTGATTATCTTTTGACATGTTTATGTTTAATGTCTTTGGCTAAAATAACCAACTCTCTGCAAATGGCCGTAAGACTTAGATAGGTGATGCAGATTGTCAAGAATTTCTTACATATTACCCGAACATCGTAGGAGCGACGAGTTTCCTTGAAACGTAAAGAAGAACATTTGTACTAGCTGTTAAAACTATAAGAAAAAACAGTAAACTACATATATGGAACAGAGAGAAATGTGCAAAATCTCCCAAATAGCTAGCGTGTTATGTAGGGTCATAATTAGATTGTATGTTTCCAACTCACAAATTCCCTACCCTAGAACATTAGTTTTCATTACAACCCCAATGGTACCATTTCATCCAACATCTATTTTTAAACCAATTATAAAACATAAATTAATTTTAAAGGGTTTAAAGCAGACACGAGACAATTAAGAGAAGCTATAACATATTAGTCGTTATTTACAGAGTGTCGTAAAAATCAGTTTTAAAACTAACATACTCGTAGAATATCCGAAATAATACCTTTATCTATATATATAAAAATTAATGTCTGTATGTACGAGTATGTATGTTCCCTATTCATTTCAAAACTACTTGACCGATCGGGATGAAACTTTGGGAATATGTTGTGTGAACATCGGCGAAGGTTTTAGACATAGTACTATTGTTCTCCGATAGGTGGGGCGCATCAGCGCTGATTTGTGGGGCATACCGACTGAGGGTACATTCATGTCAAGCGGTACAAAGTTCGCCGTGTCAGCTAGTTATAAATAAATTCACAGTGTATTTTTTTTTTACATTTCTCAAAATAAACCCACATTGATAATAATAAGGATGTCAATATGGTTTGCCAAGAATTATGTCCCTATCGTGGTAATATACCACTTCGCGTCACAGCTTTACGCGAAGAACCAGCGAGGAAGATAAATTAGATATAGGGGGTAGTGAAAGTCCAGCAAAACAAATACTGTAACTGAAAATGCTTAATATATAATAGTGATGCACTTTGGACATATACAATCCTGAATCATATAAGAGCACATGGGCATGCCTGTAATGTAGAAAACATTTAGTAGTCTTGATAATTGTAAAACATAAAAATAGGACAACATCAAAAATAGCAGCCTCCAACGGTTAAGTACGTGGATTTAGACTCGGAGATACCGTTGTGGCTGCAAGGCTTTGGAATGACCTACCGACGGAGGTTAAAGATGCTCCAAACAGAGCTATATTTAAAAGATTAGTTTACAGACACTTTTTGGGTTCATAATTTTCATAAAATTTTCATTGATTGTTGCTTATTATTATC
The DNA here is from genome assembly GCA_910589645.1 of Tinea semifulvella. NCBI lineage: Eukaryota > Metazoa > Arthropoda > Insecta > Lepidoptera > Tineidae > Tinea > Tinea semifulvella. The sequence continues at coordinate 9,130,702 of OU342592.1, read as the reverse complement.
CTACATCATCGGTTATCATTAAGTACGTAGTACCTAATTTATGTTTATGTAGTATATAAATAGTATAACTTATTTATGTAGTTTATATATGTATGTGTGTATGAATTCGTATGTAATTTTATTAGTTTATAGACGTATATTTTTAATATATTTAATTTTAATTGATATATTGCACCTACCTCACATAAATGTTCTCGTTGTCCCGAAGGTCTGACAGGCAGAGAATGTCAAGCGACATTATGTCACGCCTTTGTAATTTATGTGCAATAAAGTTTTAAATAAAATAAATAAATAAATACCGGGTTCGATTCCTGGTCGGGACACAAAAATATTTATTAACGTAAATAAATACATTTAATTAATATTTGTGATATTTGTCGAGTATTTGGTACGCTAGAGACATCGACGAGCTTGCCACTTGTCATGATTGGCCTATAGTAAAGTTGGCTAAATGTGAATCTATATAAGCGTGGTTTCTGACCACCCCGCAAGGGATATGGTCGTGATGATACTATCACAAATAGTGATGCACTTTAGACAAATGGAATCCCATAAGTGATAAACAATACAACGACACATAAATATAGGGTGTGCGTGTAATGAAATTGGAATTAGATTATAGGGTAGCTAATGTGCCCCGGAGCGCAGGGTAACATGATTAGTATAGCAAAGTGCACTCCTAAATAGATTATTGTGTACTAACCATACCGATGATTTGTGACTCATTTCGACTAGTTTTGATTCGGAATGGAAAATATTCCAAATTAAGTAAAGTATTATCACGACCGTTTCCTTTTCAGGGTGGTCAGAAACCACGCTTATAAAGAAGCGGATTCACATTTAGCCAACTTTACTATAGGCTCATCATGACAAGTGGCAAGCTCGTAGCGTACCAAATACTCGACAAATATCACAAATATTAATTAAATGTATTTAGTTACGTTAATAAATATTTTTGTGTCCCGACCAGGAATCGAACCGCTAACGCTAGACCACGGAGGCACTTACAAATTATTTATTTATTATTACAATTAGTTCGCATCTAAATAAATAATAAAATGCATAGATATGAAAATAAAGGGTCAATTGAAAGTTACCACAAATTAATTGACTGACTACAGCAATATCATAAAGTTAACACAAATTATTGAAACTAAGAGTAAGGTTAAGTAATGCTAATGCTTGAGGGCCGTACAGAAAGATCTTGTCAAATATCTGCGAGCAATCTTTGGCTACTTGCTCAAGCTCTAACAGTTAATTGAAAATTTTTGCATGACATGTCCAATATAATTAACTTTACTTATTATGGATTTTTTTTTAGACTAAATACATATTATTTATTTATTTATAAACTCTTTATTGCACAAAATAACTTAAAAAGTAGTGTACAAGGGCGAACTTAATGCCTTCCGGCATTTTATAACAGCTAACCTTTGGGAGTGTGGCAGAGGATTGCGGGTGCATTAAGATAAATATAATTACTTAAGAAAAATTAAAAACTATTACATAAATACCTACATGATTTATAATTAAAATAATATATATAATAAACATAAATATATATTATGTATAAATATATAAACACACTAATAGATAGGTACTTGTATGATATTACATAGGTACAATCATACACGATAAAAATTGAGGAAATAAATAAATATTATAATGCATACGAGTAGGTACTTGTAGTTATCATGACAAATTATTTTGTTTATTTAAAAAGTGATCAACAAGGATGCTAGGATGGGCGGCATTCGGGAAACTCCGGCACATCCTCTCATCGTCTATACCACAATGTTTAAAGACTAAGGTCTTTAACCAGTGCGTCCTCCCGGTAATGTCGTACGGAGCAGAGACGTGGACACTAACAGTGGGTCTGGTCCATAAATTCAAGGTCGCTCAGCGAGCCATGGAGAGAGCTATGCTTGGTGTATCTCTGATAGATAGAATTCGAAACGTTGATATTCGTCAGAGAACGAAAGTTACTGACATAGCTTTTAAATAAGCAAGCTGAAGTGGCAATGGGCCGGACACATCTGCCGCAGAACCGACGATCGATGGGGCAAACGGGTTCTAGAGTGGAGACCACGTACGGGAAGACGCAGAGTGGGACGACCCCCCGCCAGATGGACAGATGACCTAAAGAAGGTCGCTGTTGGGGGTTGGATGAGGGTAGCGAAAGATCGCGTTAAGTGGCGAGCCTTAGGGGAGGCCTACATCCAGCAGTGGAGAGATACAGGCTGATGATGATGATGATGATCAACAAGTAGATTTTTAAACACATTTATTGAAGACGCCCGTGTAATGACTAGTGTCATTATATTAAAAGTGTTTATTTTCTATTCCTTAGATTAAAATAATTGTCATTATACATATTATTAAATAAGTTAAACTAAGAATATATATCTCAAATTTACCTATCTCTCCTCAATTCGTGATAGATCTCTTCGTTCGTCACACAATTCTGTTCTATCTATCCCTTATTATCACTCTAGCTTTCAGTCTAACTCATTCGCAGTAGTGGCCGCAAATCTCTGGAACAGTTGACCTGTTGAAATTCGCCAAGCACCCAGCAAACCGCTGTTTAAAAAGCTGGTTTACTTTCATTACCTAAAGAGCTCCTCACAACGTATATAAGTATGTATTGTATGTAGTATATAGTAGCCAATATAGTGTGTAGTATATGTATTATTGTGTACATATATTATGTGTATTTATTTTAATATCTAGTGTATGTAAGATTAAATGAATTTATTTAGCAACGTTTCTTACAATCGTTTGCACCTAGCCTCATGACTGTAATGTTCTGTATTGTCCCGAAGGTTGGCTGCTAGAGAATGCCTAGCGGCATTAAGCCCGCCCTTTGTACATAGTGCAATAAAGTTTTAAATAAATAAATATTCAATGCGTACATCAAGATATTCGTATTTATAACAATACTAAGATAGATAGATAAATTCTTTATTGCACAATAAACAAAAACACATTTAAATGTACATAGGCGAACTTAATGTCTAGTGACATTTTCTACCAGCTAACCTTTGGGATAGTGAGCAATGATTGTGGGTGCATTTAATCATTAATTTAAAATCGAGATTAATAATAATAAAAAATAAAAAAAATCTTAAACTATTACTAGCAACTAAAGCTATACTACATATATATATAATACTACTAAAATAAGCTTTTAATAAGCAAATAATTCGCAATTAAAACAACACTATAGTTTATAGACTTTGATTATAAATTATCCAGACACAATCCAGAGCTGGTTGTGCACATATTTATCGGTATACCTATTTAATGCTCTCGTGTATGGACATTATAAACAAGTATAGGAGCTAATCAAGGGCCAAGTGCAGGCGAGCGGCTCGTGGCACAAAGAGCGAGCTGTATGAGTATTTAAAAGAGAATATTTACTGTTTGATTTATCAATCAATTGGCCGGGGATCGTTTGGATGCCTCGGGCGGCGCCTGCTTTGTGCGAGCCGCTCACATCACGCACGCGGTCGGTCACTGCAGACTGCACTTGGCACGGACCAATATCTTTAGCAACTCAAAGAATCACGACGTAGGTTTGTTTAATTAATTCATTTATTTAGAAGACGCTACAGAGATTAACGTTGATAGTAAAAGAAGATTAAATTAATAAGCTTAACCTAATTTTAGTTACATTTCTTACTAAGAAATTATACACATAAATATACAATATAACAAAGAAAAAAAAATATATAGAAAAATAATAAGGAGACTGCAAGAGAAAATAATACATACAGGTATGATTTGGAAAATAAAGCCTATACTCGTATCTATTTTATATTATTTTTTATTTTATTTATTCTAAGAGAAAGGACAGAGCCAGGCAACATAAGAACATAGTAAAAGCAATTCAAATTATACCCGCCACCAGAATATTTCTCACTGTGAACAATAGTGCACTCTTTGTGCGATACAAAACTCGTAAAATATCACTTTTGCCAGGTATAAAGAAAACAACTGCATTGTACGTGTTTGAATGCATTAAAACTGTTAGGCGAACTCGTATGTATACATATATATATATATGTATATATATGCCTTGGTGTGTTATTAATGAGCAGTGAGCTCGGTTGTAAGAACGCCTTCCTATCACCCTAAAAAGGTGAGTTCGAACCCCAACATGCACCAATGAGTAATTCTTACGTTCATTTGTCATAGATTTAGAATACCACCATTCTCGTGCCTCGGAGAGCACGTTAAGTCTTCGGTTCCGGTTTCACTAACACCAACTTTTGGAATCGTTCATAAATTGTCATTATAAATTTACATCAGACCCTCATCAACACGTCTGGCCCGCGTGGCGAGTGTAGGCCGAATATTCCAGAAATTTCCAGAAATCATCTCCAACTGGAGGTATTGATGATGTCAAAGTCAAAGTCAAAATATCTTTATTCACGTAAACCTATTACAGGCATTTATGAAACGTCATTAATTTAATTATTTTGAATGATTCTACTCCTGCTAGTAGAAGACTAAACAGCAAAGTGGTCCAATAAGTAAGCTGTTAGCAGAAGACCAGCAGCTTAGAAATTATGATGGTGTGTTAAGCTATACCTATGCTAAGTGATTTAAAATTTCAAAGAAGCGCAAAACTATTCACTAAAACTGGCAACGGGATCAGAGGTTATCAGCGTAATCTTTGAACTGACAAATAAAAGAAGGTAACGAATAACTATTAGAATTTCCGTGTAGATTAGACTAGTGTAAGAGTTAGTACGCATGTCCGTCTGTTTGCTCGGCTCCCGGGCGTTGATTTATCGGCGGTTGGCTTGCGACCTGCGCCTGAGCTGCCTACTATAAATTATTATCGGTAATGATCAATGCTCATGATTTATGATTACGATAAATAAATCGATCCGCCGACGAATAAAATATTGTTTCAGATACATTCTCTATTCTTTTTGTTTCGTTAGAAAACAACGAGGCATTCTATGCAATCAATTCGCCAAATGTGTAGATTTAATAAAAAATACTTTGGAAAAGGTAAGATAAAGATCATTGAACTGAGCTAAACCAAACCAGAATTTAAATCGAATATTGGCAACTGGCGAAAATGGAATGGTGGCATCCGCATCGAACAAAAACTAAATTGCGGCAACAACAAACAGTGGGCGTAAAAAGTGATGATTAGGGAGACACGGTATCGAATCAAAAGTATCGATACTGTATTCATTAGTAGAATCGGTATCGAAATATAAAAAGTACTCGATATCGACAGGATTCGATATAAATTCGCCTATCTTTCTTCGTTTCACGACAAATCCCTTCGTTCTTCTCACAACTCACTTCTTTCTGTTCCCTTGCATCATTCTGGATTTGTTTCAAATTCTTTTACAGTTGTTGCCACAAATTTATAGAACAATCTCCCTGTAAACATAAGGCAAGCGTCTACCAGATCTTCGTTCAAAAAACTCGTCTATCTACACTTTCTAAATAGCTCCCAACAATGTTAATAAGTGTATATATGTATATTTTTGTGTATGTATTAGTATTTAGTATATTGATATTACAGTATATATAAAAGTATATATAATTATGTTGAATTTATCCTATTATTAATATTTATTTTATTGCACCTATAAATGCTCTAATTTGTCCCTAAGGTTTGGCTGTCAGAAAATGTCTACGGGCATTAAGTCCGCCTTTGTACTTTGTGCAATAAAGTTTTTAATAAATAAATAAATATATTCGGATATCAAATTCGCCCAGCAAATTTGTGTTCAGCGAGATAGTAGTCTTAAAATGTACGTGTAACACCAGTTGCATGATTAAAATGACAGGTGACAGTAAGTGCGCCGTTAGTGGCTCGATTGTGAGAAGGCTTTCCTTTAATCCAAAAGGTCGAGTTTGGAACCCTGGCATATAAAAATGAAAAATTCTTACGTACATTTGTTATAGATTTACACCGTTTCGTGCCCCGGAGAGCACGTTAAACCGTCGGCCCCGGTTTCACTATAATATCAACTTGTAGAAACGTTAATAAATTGTCATCAGATCCTCGCCAACCCGTCTGGCTAGCGTGGCGTGTGTAGACAAAATTCTCCAGATATATGTTCTGGAAGGCCCATCTCCAACAAAAGTATTGCAATTCAGCGGGGAAATGCAGCCAGCGTTCTTGCCACTATTCCACGCGGACGGGACTTATATCCCTATCCTTAGTATTAATATTAATTTTATTTTACATTTTGTAAATATTTTTTTCGAATAAATGCTTTTAAAATTACAAAAGAATATTCCAGAGAGTAGGATACATGACCTATTTATGTCATCATTCTTAATGATGTTTTTCCGTGTTTCTTTTTTTAGATCCCGCTTTGTCACAGGTAGGGAATTAGATGTTGATCATCAGATGTTCGAGACAAAAGTGAGGTGGGTATTAGAGTTTACCAAATAGTTGGCAGTACAATGCGACTCTGTGCCAACAGATATTAAATTTAAAAAAAAAAACTGTCAAACACAGGGGCTGTAATATTGATAATCCATACGTTTTAAAAGCTGTAATTTGCATGCTGTTTCGTGATGACCTATCTGAGTAAAAGCTTGTGTGGTTTATGTAAATCACAAACGCAATAGATCATATTAGAGCTAGAGATAAAGATATCGAAACTATCGCATACAAAAGTATCGATACTTTAAAGAGTTTTTAGAGTCCCTAGTGATGATTGGGAGCTTCCAAATAGAGAATGAAAAGGGATAATAAACTGCGGCTTGGTAGTGTGAAGGGAGATATTTTAATGGCGCGACGTGCGAGCGTCCGGGCGTCATCGGAGGCGATTAAGTGATTACTGGATGTCTGCTTTTTGTCATTGCGGTAAATAATTGGCACTAACAATCTTGCAAATGGAGTGAATTTAAAGAGTAGGGTACCACGTACGTGACAACGCAGAGGGGGATGACCCCCTACCGGAAGGACCTAAAGAAGACCGTGCAGTGGCGAGCCTAGGAGAAGGCTTATATCCAGCAGTGGTGAGGAATCTTCCAAATAACGACGAAGAAGGCAAAAACATAACTGGCAATATCGTAGTCTTCAAAACTCTTCTTTCCCGCAAAAAAAATGGTGACTTAAAAGAATACAAATTTCTTAGAAATACATGGATCTAACCCATCCATTGCTGCTGTTTCAAAGACGCAATTATTCCGAAAATTGCTGATGATATGTAATGCTGAAGCAAGCTAATGGTCTAGCGATTAAGTGCCTGGATTTAGACGTGGACACTCCTGGTCAAGACACAATAATTTCTTAAAATTATTTGTAATATTTCTCGAGTTTGGTACGCTAAAGACATCGACTAGCTTGCCACATAGTGAAGTTGGGTAAATGTGAATCCGCTTCCTTAAAAGCATGGTTTCTGACCCGCAAGGAATACGGTCGTATGATAATGAGTAAAAATTGGTGACGCCATACATGATTGTATTTATAACAGTAACTACAAGCTTGTAACATTTTTGCCATATAAAATCAAGCTTCTTCTAAGTAGGCATGATGTTCCTTGGTCAGATCCATCTACAAGATTGCTTATTAATATAGAAGACAAGCATGGTTTTGCTTAACATATTACAATATTCCTTAACAGGTTTCAGATCGGCACTCAAAAAGCATATGTTAATATTTCAAAAGTCTTCACAGCAACTTACCTAATCTTATACTATTTATTAATATACTATTGTTTTTTCTTGACTATGACTTATGTTGTTATTTATCATAATATTATTTATTTATTCTATTCTCATTTGTTAAACATATATGTAAACTGTGCATCAAGTGTTCCTTCCGATTTATTAGATGGTACTTACTGTACATCTCTGCGACCCGTGACTCACCCAACATAAGGCATCAGCTGAAAATCAGCGTTGCAGCCTCGGCTGTAGCATACGCTGAGCTGACCACCTATTTATCGCCACACCTGTATGTATGTTTCGGTATATAGGAATAGGCTTACATTTATACATTTAGATTTATTCCTTGCATATTTATTTTTTTCTTTCTTTCAATACAATATAGATTACTTTTATAAGGCCAAAAAAGTTAAAAGCGATGAACAATGTGCAATTTAAAGCAAAAAATATGGTTAACACGTATGTTTGAAGAAATGTTAGATTATTTCGGTACAAGTTGCGTGTCTCATAAAATATGAAAGGGCCGTTGTAACTCGTGAGTCTAGCGCGTAAAGAGCGGCACCGGGCATCTTTCTCGGAACGCAGGCATTGCCGGATCGTAGGATACTACAATAAATCGTGAACGCCACACATTCCCACATGGAAACGGTCTTATTGGAACTTCAAACTTAGACCCTCATTTTTAATAAATCAAAAAAGTAAAGTATAATTAGTAATACGTGGTGGTTAGAAACGACATTTTTTTAGTAGATTCACATTTAGCCAAAGTAACTATAGGTATATCATAAGTGGGCAAGCACGTCGATGTCTCTATCGTACCTGACTCGTGAAATAAATTAAATAAATTATTGTGTCTTCAAGAATCGAACCATGTACGTTTGCGTATAGATCTGCGGTTGTAACTATTAGACCATGGAGGCAGTCTGTCATATTTCTGTATATTAAAATATTAGGCAACTGTAAAATAGAAACTTAGCCTGGGTTACACCAAAATGAAGTCTGTAAATGTAACGATTAAAGTTAAAAATGGCGTTGATTGTAGCAGACGGCTGATCTTCAAAATAAAAATGAAGGAACTCTGACCCCCGTTGAAACTTTAACTTCACTATTTTTAAAATTGCAAAGGATGTAATGAATAATTTTAGTATATAAGATGTAATATTATTGTCAGTAGCTAATTAACAAAGGGAAAGGCTAGTAATCACGGGAAAAATTGAAGGCAAGAGACCCCGTGGCCGGAGCCCGACACGCTGGTCAAACCAGATCCGCACCACACTGCACGCCGCCGTGAACAGACAGGATGGCGCAGCATCGTCCGGGACAAAGTGATCCGAGGAGGGGTCACGATCCTCAGCATTGAGGAAAACGACGCAACAAGGAGGAGTTAACAAGTAGTTATCATTATTAAGAAACATATTAAAGTTGAAACATTATCTCATTAGATTCGTACGAGTAAGCTAAAGTTTGGCAACGTCAAATAGGAGGTCAAAATGGGACAAAACTGTGTACAGGTCAAATTTAATATGCAAATCGGGTCTGAGCGTTAAGATAGCATCAGCGTTCGTGCTCGTTTTGTAAGTAAAAATGCAATGTTTTAATCCCGAGCCCCGTCGTCGCCTGGGAAAGTCGAAGATCGGACCTCTGATAGTGGCTTGCGGTCCTTATCGCAGCCTCCATTTGTTTATATGACCGCTGATGTTTGACTTGGGTAATTTAATTTCATTAACAGCTCGCTTTTGAAATCATTACGATCTTGAATTAAAGAGGCTTAACGAGGACCAAAATACTTCATCAGAAAATCCTTTTTTTTTTTGTTTGAGCAGCTTGGATCTAGTTTTGGGAAAATTACTTGCGTATTTTGAAAAAAAAAAGAAAGAAAAATGTATTTGCTTTAGAATTTGTGTAACAATGGTGTTTATAAAATATTTTCTCAACAAATTCTACCTACAAATTTTATCAAAATAGTTAAACAATAATATAGAAAATAAAAAATATAAAAAAGAGCAATACAATAGAATTTAAATAATATGAATATGTTTTAAACATTTAAGTATTCGTTTATTGTATAAAAGACATGTGATAGTAAATAGTCTTTTAGTTTTCGTATAAATGACATTGGATCTTTTGCATTACTTACTCAAATATGATTACCATAAGATTGAAAAGAATAAGAAAAAGAAAAAAGATACTTTAATGTTATTAAAAGAGACATAGTAACTCGTATATAAAGTAAAGGGTCCTAAACCAAACTAAGACAGACCTAGAAAAACCACATAACAGCCCTAACACACGTTGATCAAAAGCTGTCGTAAGTAATAATACTAGGTAGAAAATGTAAGCTTTGAAAGTTTGAACTAGTTAAGACCATTGACGAATTAGGCAAAAATTGGGTAGATAAGTAATTGACATCATGAGTTAGATATATGTATTAGCAGTGCTATTAATATGACTAACGTTTAAAATGTAATTGGGAATTGTAAAGATAAAAATATATATATATCATAATTTGTGTTGTTACCAGTAAAACAAACAAAATATTTTTTAATATCTTCAATAAAATGTTACAGTGTCAATCATTTTGGGAGGTACCAACAATACTATGGCTTAGTGTAATAATTACATTCGTAAGTACACAGACCTAGATTTACGAGTACAGCTTTCACAATGAAATAAATGATCGTAAACCTGTCGTAATATTACTAGCAATTTTTTACATTCAATATTGATAGATTGATAAGTTTGATAGAAATAAAATAGTAAGTATATCGCATCGGCATCTTTAAAAGCAACGAGGTCATAGTTCATAAAATAATGATTACACTATTAATCGACTATACCTATGTCGGTATGAGACTACTATTAACTATTGGTATCACTTTTAAAATAATATTCATGATAATTATTTAGTAGGCAAAAATCGCACTAAAATAAAGGTTACTAGGTTTCATATGCTTTAACAAATATATCATTACAGCAAATCGTAAATTTGCATAGGTAACACAACACGATCAGTATGCGAACTGAATATGTTAATTTGGAAATCATTTTTTAAGACAGTAATATTATACGAAAACAACTGAAGGAGTAATTACAAATTGAAACTAAAAAAGCTCCAGATGAAATGAGAGAAAACAATGATGAATTCTAATCCATAACTATACGATTTCTAAATCGTAATAACAAATCTGATTAACTCAAAACAGACGAAATAACTGAAAATATGCAATCAAGAGCAGTATTAATTACCATTACCATGACAACGCCCTTTTACAGCAGCATCTATTAGTGTAGGTAGTACTTATCTGGTAACGACGAAGGCTGTTCTTTGCTGTTATTCATTCACTATCATGATTAGTGAAATAAATAATTTGTAATCTGACGAAACCGAGTGTACCAAATGTATGAAATGGTGAATAAATAAATGAAATCAAATGAAATAAGATAAGATTTAATTCATGTAAATAAACGAGTTAAACCTAGTTTTTTAAAGCTTAAAAATCTGTATTCATCTTTGGTTTTAAACAATTCAAAGAACGCAACGCTATCGCTACGTCGATCAGCGAACACATTGTAGCAAAAATGAAAACACAAATCATGGTAACAAGCAAGAGACTTTACTTTTTGCACTTCTATGATAATGTGAACATACGAAATTTAAATTTACGATTCCATTCTTTCCTTATCTCCCTTAGATGGCCACGTCGGATCTTATTCAGAATTCTCATTCTTTGGACGATCGAGATTTTATTAAAATTGGTTTGTACTTAGAACATCTAACAGGATAATTGTCGCTTAAATTCATTTTCTGATATACAAGAGTACGTACAGGAAGGCGACCTTAAGTAAATTGTTTATTCGAAGGAAGTAAGGTACAATGATTAAAAAAAAACTAAATTATTAATTAAACTAAAAACTAAAATAAAGATAAAACAAAATAAAAAATATTATAAATAAAACAATTGCTCCAAATCGCTGCCAATGGGCAAAGTGCCAAGGATACTGGCAGAATTGCCACGTTGAATGGCAATGCTGATCCTTTGGCCCAAATATTGCCCGGCCCTTTTGTCTCCCGAGGTGTTGACGAGCTGTTTTGACAACGCCTTGAAAATTTCATGTGCACTTGGTCCCCACGGCCCGAGAGTTTCAACTCCAAACGGCGCGAGTGTATTTTCGCCGTTTGAGGTTCTCTGCTTGTAATGCAGCAGCACCTGGGTCCTTAAAGGTCAAGGACAAGTGGAAAGGCGCCAGAGTGTCCACACAGGTGGCATCCCACACTAAAGGCAAACCTATCCTTCATGGAACACACGTCATTCCATCGGGCAGCTTGCCATCGTCGCGGGCCATGCCACTAATATGGCTGGCGAACCCACAGACACAAGGGCCCGACGAATGACGTCATTGCGACAGGCGTGCCTTGGGATGCGACCTGTGCTCTTGCTGCAGGAAAGGCCGTGGTGGCCGAGTGCCCCGATGTTGTCTCCACATTGGCAGCGATGTGGAAAAGTGCAAGGAGCTCCTAGACGTAGGCTGGTTAAATGAACGGATAATCAAATAATGCTGGTCTGTAGGAGGTTGAATGAGGGTTAAACAAGAGATTTAATTTTTGATGAAGCCATATTAATGCTAGTCGTAGAAAGATACAGACATGATGAAGTATCACATCAAGACATGAAATTGAGGAACACACGAGAATAAGGTTAATACGATAATAAATAGTCAATTAGTGTTAGCGTTATTTTAGTTTGGTAATTTAAATCATCTTTAAATTACAGTATCAATTAAGACAGTGCGAAGAGTAAGGTTATATAGTTATGAATACTATACGAGTGCATACTTTAATAGATTTTGGTTGATGTAAGAAAGCATGTGACATTCAACATTACAGCCCCTAAAATACAGAGTGCTAGACCTCCACTGTTAGAGATGGGCTTTACGAACATATATCTGAGAATTTGGCCTATACTCGTGTTATCCTTTTATGTAACATAGTTATTATTATCCTAGTGGTAAAACATAAGTTAAAAATGATTAGCAATATGGTTTTGTAAAGTAGGTGGCGTTGTGTACGAACGTAGTCGCGTGCTGATTTCTGATTGGTTCAATAACGACTATTTACGAGTCGCTTAGAGAATGGCGCGAATCATATCGCGGGAGATTACAAGAAAACAGTAGACGACTCGGTCGTTGCGCGCCTTTAAAATAGTGAAGGTTGTTACTAATTATTGGCAATGGAAATAAAACATACAACATTGAAGATTTATTTAATTTGACAAATTAGTCCCAACACTCGCTACGCTGATGACAAAAGAAAGTTTAATTATTTGGTAGCAATAAGGCTTCGTTTTGAAATTAGGTTTCGTATTAATCTCGAAACCAAACCCGCTAAGAGTAAGGTCGCTCGTATTGGCATAGTTTTTGTTTCAAAGAATGTGGTCGTGGTTTCGGACAAGCGCAAACCATCACGCTGTCCGCGTTATTAATAAATAACTTATTAATATATTCCGTTGGCGGGAACACAATAGGTAGTAAATCATAACTCATTACTTGACATTCCAACGAAGTTAAAAGACCACTCTGATCAGAAAATAATCGATTAATACAAAATTAAAACTACTTAAAAGTAAAAATTAAAATAAATATAAACTAAATCTAATAAAATATAAACTATAAGTAAAAAATGTCCTCTAAAGACGTCCCTTCAGTGATAGTCCCAAGAAGACTTGCAACATTTCCCCTCTGTGCTAAGCTAATACGTTGGCAGAAATATTTGCCAGCTTTCCTGTATTCCGTTAGCCGTTTGGACAACTCCTTGGCCAGATGCTTGGCTGAGTGTCCCCATGGGCCCATCGTCTCAACCCCAAACGGCGCAAATTCGTAAACTATAGTGAAGTTGGCGTATTTGTGCAGCTTGAGGTTCTCAGCAGAAACCGCCGCACTTCCCGCGCTTGACGAGGTCGCCTGGATGTGTGATGGGGCTAATGTGTCTACACATTCCACAACGTTACTCTTAAAGTTTAACAATCTAGCATTCTTTTTTTTTACAAGCTTTTATTAAAAAAAAATGGTTTCATCGGCATCGTATCGATCCTATCAAAGTTTGAATCTTCAGAACTTTAGAGTAACGTCGCAGGTTTCGGGTCTCGAGATAATTTGTCCGATTAATTGTCATCGATTCTACTTGTCGCTTGTTCGCTGTATTCGTTTGTTTAATTCGAAATCTTATTAGCATTAAAACCAGTCATAACCGTTGCAAGTTTTAGTAATTAAATGGGTTTATTAACATTAATTGTATCATTATGGCTGTTATTTATTACTTATACAGTGTATCTTATTACTATATCTTGCAGAGAAGAGATTCAGACTGTTGATGATTTTTGTATTACAATAACTCAAATGTTGTTTTTAATGTTTAAATCTATATTATTATTAATGTAACCATATAACTATAGTATCTATGGTTGATATAAATGTGGTTCGACCGCCTCCGTGGTCTAGTGGTAACAAACGTTGCCGTGAACTCGGGAGGTCGTGGGTTCGATTCCCACCGGGGGCAAGTTGTACATTGTATAATTTGTCTCGGCCTGGGTGTTTATATGTATAATATGTATATATTTACAAAAAAAAAAGTATAATATGTAGTTTATCAACCATCTAGTTTCCGTAACACAAGCCTCGTAGCTGACCACGGAAATTTGATGGCGCTGTGTGACCTGTCTGGAAATATTTATTTATTTATTTACTTATGATTTATATATATTTTTAAATTATGTTTCAGTTTTTATGAAATAATATTAATTACAATTATTACGTATTATACGATTAACTCAATAACAATAGGCATTAGTTGTTATGTCTGATCATGTTTATAATATTTACTTCTGTCAAATCAAATCATTTATTTCCGTATGGTTAGTACGTAACACTTGGATATTGTCAATATCTGCATATTAGTTTTATACAATACAAGAGATTTTCAGAACGGTGATGGCTCGGTTGTAAGAATGCTTTCTCTTTTCTTTTAAGTATTTAAATAAATAAAACAAACGTACCAAAAAGAAATACACTTTTCTTATGTACATTTGTCAAAGATTGAAAACACCACCGTTCCCGTGTCTTGGAGATCACGTTAAGCCGTCGGTTCCGGATCCACTAATACCAACTTGTGAAATCGTTAATAAAATGTTATTAAAAATTGACATCAGACCCTTGCCAAGCCGTCCTGCCAGCGTGGCGAGTGTAGGCCAGCTGTAAAAGGGCCGTGTTAGCCTAGACGATAAAAGAAGGGATTTTAAAAATATGCAGGTATTATTTAAATACGTATCATTTATCATTACAGCCTCTAGAACACAGGGTCCTAGACTATCACTGCTGAAGACAAGTCTTTCTAAACATGTCCTGCCTACCCTCACAGCGCCGTGGTTCGTGCGAAATTCTGTAATTGCGAGAGATCTGGAGATGCCTACTATCGAGGCATTTGTTGTCGGCCTAGCTAAACGTATGTTTTACCGGGCTGACAACGGATCCTACAAGCATCTTCAGGATATCGCTCCTACTTTCGCACGGCCCCCGGAGGGGAGGCCACTACCTAGGGAGGCGCTCTTGGAGAAGAACTAAAGTAGACAAATCTAGGAGACTAGATTCGTGAGCCACCAGGGCGGTGTTGAAGTAGGAACAGCGCCCAGCACCAAAGGTGCGTTGAATCACCGGTGGGTAGTTAGCCGCCGAGATCCTGCCGGGGAAAACGGGAGTTTATCCCATCCCCAACCCAGGCCCATTGAACATCTGGGCCTGGATGACTCCGCTGTCTGTCTGTCTACCCTCACCACGTCTGGTCAGACAAATAGACAGTATTTTTAAGTAAATAATGTAATTTGCAAATGGATAAGTCTCGTCCGAGTTTTGGCCAGTAATGGCGGCGATCAAGAACTTTTTACAATGACCCCGTTTGTCACAGATTTACTGCACATTGTTTCAAAAAACACACCTGTGCCTCTGACTGTGCGCACCGAAAAAGGCCGCGGCGACCATTTATTTAGGTTTCGCCCCGGTTTAACCGGATCTCAATGATAATATTTGCGTCCAATACTGTCGAAGGCAAATTTATAAAAAACATTTATTCGAAATAAATATTTACAATAAAATTAATATTAATACTAAGGATATTAATATAAGTCCCGTCCGTGTGGAATGGTGGCAAGAACGCCGGCTGCATTTCCCCGCTGAATTGCAATACTGATTCTTTGGGCGAAGAAAGAGCCCTCTTGTCACCGGAGGAGACGACAAGACGCGGTGTAATATCTTTTTAAAACTTTTTTGCACTTGGACTCCATGGGCCCAGAGTTTCTACAGCAAACCGCATAAATATGTAATCTTTTAACATACTTGCGCCGCTTGCTGGACTCCGCATTTTCCGCCGCGGCTCCTATTTATTATTATTTATTATCATTCAATTTAATTCAAAAAATCTTTATTGCACTAAAAATTGTACATAGGCGGGGTTAATGCCCAAGCATTTTCTAACAACCAACCTTTCGTCAATCCATAACATCTTACAGCTAAATATGAGTGTCTCAATATCAAGAAGTATTAGGCCATAATCCACCATTACTAGCCAACTGACTTATTACTAAATATAGAGGTAGCTATAGCGATAATAATATAATACCATTATTTATTGCACACAAAATATACAAAATAAAAATATGTACATCATAGGCGAGCATAATACCATTAAGGTATTCTCTACCAGCTAACCTTTGGGAGACCACAAATTTATGGAATAATCACCCAGTTAATATAAGACAAGCATCTACCAGATCTAAAACTAGTCTTCTAAATAGTTTTCAACAATGTTAATAAGTGTATATATGTATGTATATTTTTGTATATGTATTAGAATTTAGTATATTGATATCAATATATTAAGTATATATATAGGTATTTTATGTTAGTATTTATAATAATGTTATATTTACACTAATATTAATAATTATTTTATTGCACTTATGAATGTTTTAATTTGTTCCCAAGGTTTGGCTGTCAGATAATGTCTACGGGCATTAAGTCCGTCTTAGTACTTTGTGTTTTTTTTAAATAAATATATATTTTATATTTCTGATGTATACCAAGATATTCTAAAAAATTTTGTATAAGACGATAGAACTTGAAATAACGGTAATAAGACCTTTCTTTAGTAACATTTAAATATAATAATTTGTTGATTTAGAACAATATCAATATTAATTTGAAAAATAAATCAGAAGGCTCTTAATAGTATTTTAAAATCCTCAAATGCCACTTGGGTTGAATTCTAAGTTATAACAAGATATTCCTATAAGTGTTTACATGACGAATAAAAAGGACGAACAGGGACTAATTCTTTATTCATTTATATATTCCATACTCCGTTTTTGTTGTCGTTTTGGTCGGTAAATTGGTTAGCAGTTTATAAATTTGGTGTGGTAGGGTCGATTGAATTACCCGGACGCATTGGGCCTTTTTCATCGTAACCAAATCAGCGAGAGCCAATGAAATAATGTGATATCTACAGAGGAATAATGAATTAAATTATTTGTAGGCGAAATGTTATAGGTACTTCCAGTAGAAAAAAAGTAAAGTATCATCACGACCGTACCATTGCCACGGAGAAAGAAAATAGATTCTAGATAGTTCACATTTAGCCAACTTTACTATAGGCCATGACAAGTGGCAAGCTCATCGATGTCTCTAATGTACCAGACTTGAGGAATGTCACAAATAAATTAAATAATATTTTTTTGTGTTCTCAAACAGAAAACGAACCCAGCATCTCGGCGTTTTAAATCTACGACCTTAACTTCTAGACCACGGAGGCAGTCAGTACCAGACTACCAGTAGAATAGAGAATTATTAATATCCTCGCCAAGCCGTCTGGCCAGCGTGGCGAGTGTAGGCCAAATTCTTAAATAAAAATAAAATATATGTTGTGGAAGGCCCATCTCCAGCAGTGGAGGTCTAGGACACTGTGTTCTAGGAGATGTAATGAATAATATATATAATTTAAAATAAAAGAAAAAAACCATCGTTTCTGTACCAGTATTTAATTTAGAGCAATTACAAGTGCCCGCTGAGCTTACGATACTCACGAATGACCCCGCTGAGTTCAATACAAACCGCCTAGGGAATTAATGTAAGCTAAATTTACACGTATAATTATTTTAATATGTTTGTAAAATATACACAGAGAAACAGCACGTTCGATTTATTTTATAGATACATGAATTATTTCAAAACAACTTTTTAATAATAAAACAAACTAAAAATAATTCATCCAAAAAAATAAATACTTAACTATTGCTAGTGGATTTGTTTTTCATATACCTACTATGCCTTTAAAGATATACTTAGTTAAGTTCAAGATTGTCTCTATCTACCCCGCAAGGGCTGGCGTGAAGATATTGAACCACTAGTTACGAAATATGAAAAATATTTCTTTTGGAAAATTGCGTTTAAAGAATCTGGATTATTGCATTCATTACATCTTTATTATTTAAGTTGTAAATGTGAAATCTGTAGATTTGTTCATTTAAAATAAAACTATACAAAAAAAAAATTTGAGCACTTATAAAAGGTGCAATATGTTTGTATGTATGTAACTTGAGGGTACATTCGCGTCAAAAACATAGGTCTTATTAACCTGGGCTAGCAGGAGGCAGTAAACTTTTGACTATTTCAATAATATGAATATGTTTGACTGGAGATCATAGGTGTACATTAATATTCAATAACAGGTAACATGAGTGATGCGATCGCTCCTGGTGTTCAAACAAAATAAAAGAGACATTGACCAATACATAAGTGACCGGGCTATTCTGAATGTACGTTATACTCGTAAAGCATTGCTGTGGCATTTAATGAGTGTGTGCGCGTGGTTCATATACACTCACAGGGTAATGTGCAGTTGAGAAAGCGCGCGGTTTACTATAAAATAATTCAATACATTATAATTCAATGGGTCATTACGCGATTTATCTTGAGATATAATTCTCGAAACGTTTTCTTCTTCGCACAACCCGAAGATACTCTCCACCGATCGTTACTATTACCCTTGAATAGTACGTGAAGCGATAGAAATAAAGAAACACGTATAAATTTTGCCAAGTGGCTATTCTGATATTGATACTGATATTGGTGGTAGTTATAAGTAGTTCGAATAAGTGATTTGTTATTTTTTTTTGTGTTTTTTATTTTTGCCATGCCTAAACTTCGATTTCTTGTCCCGAAGGTTGATGGTAAGAATGAAAGATGGTAAGCGGCATTACATACGCCTTTTGTATTACAATGTTTTTTCCTTTTATTTATTATTATTAGCTGTAAAGTTTATGCAATTATAAATATGTGGTTAACGTGGTGGGTATTGCATGATCTAATGTATCTTATTATTGTAAAATGTTAAAACCTGTGCAATTCTGTTTGTTGACCCTAATAAAGAAAAATAAAAAAATAAAAAATAAAGTTTTTAATAAAATAAATAAATAAATACAATACGAGTATTTTAAAGTTTAGTCATTTACTTCTTCACTTTTGTTTCCCACTGAATTATAATTTAGGATTATTCAAATTAGTTTTTTTTTCCAATATATACTCGTGATTTGCAAGTTTGGGAAAATGTTGTGGAACAAGTAGATGACTTGCGTGTTTATATTTAAACCGTGGTCTCTATGACAGAAGTTTGTCCTAGTTACAACTGTCAATATCAAGCTTTGGGCAAAAATATCTTGAAAAATTAGTGTATTTTATTATATTTATTTATCACAGTGTGTATAGTTTATTTTGGCCATTATTTTTCCATAATTTTATTCATGGACTTAACTTCGCGTTTTTTTTAACTTTATTTATTTTTCTTCTGTATTTTTAGCATTATTTACAGTATTATCACAGCAGACGTATTGTAATGGTGTACATTGCAGGATTTAAATCTATCTGATTTATAGATTTAGTTACCTACTTATTTTATTGTTTTATATTATTGTAGTTTATTATTATTTATATTCTTCTGTTTGAGTTATTTTGATTTTTTTATTGTATTGCTTATCTTTTTTTTCTGTACCTATATTATTATTGTTTTAACTTTATATTTTTAGTTCTATAAGATATTTGTGGAAACTTTTAATTGGCATCTAGTTTTTTTATATAAGTAATCATTTGTTGGAAGCTGTAAGTTTTCCTTGAAAGTAAATAATAAGAAATAAAAACCGGTCCTCGCATGTCGTCAATGAAGACATCAAATTTTATTTAAATTTCTAACTGCCCAGACACGTTACATAGCTTACATTTTTGAGAAGGATACACAACATGCTTTCAAAAACCCTTTACTATCTTTTGTTTTTTGAACAAATAAAAGATTGATGGGCCTTAAAATATGTTTGGTTATTATTTTAATTACATTAACGTATTATTTAGATAGTTAGTAGCATTTTTTCTTTCTCATTTTTATATATTTTGTCTTATTTATGAAAACTTGTTTTTATCTTAATTGTGTTTAATATTATGTATGAATAGCTGCTGTAAGTTTTTAAAGTCAAATATATATATATATATATATATGTACATATCCTTTTTGACCAGAACTTTTGAACTGCCTTCGTAGTCTAGCTGTTAAGTACGTGGATTTAGACATGGAGGTACCGGGTTCGATTCCTGGTTGGGTTGGGTGAAAGTTGGGTAAATGTGAATTCGCCTCTTATTAAAAAAAAATATATATATATATTATACTAGCATGACATGTGACCTTGCGCCCACCTAATGGTAAATGAGGAGCAAGATCTATGAATGTTAGCAACTGGAATCACACTTATGACTGACATCAGTCCCTAAACCCTATGCCGGCTTTACTGGACATGACGGCAATCCGAGCCTAATCCCGAAGTGTGGATACTCTTTACTGGGTTTATCGGCACTTATACTTCCCCACACCATCAGACTGCCTTTCACCTATTGGATACGGTCGTGATGATACCTACTTTACTTTTATTTACGAAAGTACAGTCAAGGTGTAAAATCAATATCAAGCTCTCAAAGTACAGTCAAGGGTAAAATCCCGAATAAGGAATTAATTGGCGACTGCGCGGTGCGATTTCTTCGAAGTCGCTATCTGACGGCCAATCTTAACCTTAAGCTCCCACGATCGAGCCATTTTTAACGTCTTGCTGGAAAACCGATCCTCCGTCCTGTATCGATTACGCTACATTCCACGGCTTAAGTGCAATACATGCCACCTAAGTGCTTTAAAATTTTCCATCCTCAGTATTTATTTACATATAGCTATAATTATAAATGATTCGCTAATTCACAGCCGCCATAATCTCTTTCTTTGAATGCAATAGTTAGTACTAACACTGATGTATGAAAGAGAGACATTCACTAGAATTAGAATGATATGAAATGAAATGAAATTATTTATTTGCATAGAACATGGTAATAGTAAATATTAATAGTCAAATCAAATCAAATCAAAATCAAATCAAAATAATTTATTTCCATTGGTTCTCTCGAAACAACTTGGATAAATTCAAACTAATAAAATCAATACATTTTTTACAACATATGTACTAATCAAAGTGGTAATAATGGTTGGACCGTAAACAGGCAATAATCCATATTTATGTATGCTATGCACAACATTATTGCTATAAGCAAGTAAAACCAAACTAACTTAGAAACTACTTAAATAAGATCGTGGCTGTAAAGAGGCCGTGTCACCTTACAATCTAAATAAAACATTCTATGTCAAGTAAACTTAAATTTAAATTCGTGGCTGTAAAGAGGCCGTGTCACCTTACAATCTAAATAAAACATTCTATCTCAAGTAAACTTAAATTTAAATTCGTGGCTGTAAAAGGGCCGTGTCAATTAAAAATAAATATAAAATTAAATAATTTAAATTTAAACATTAAGATTTATTATTAATTTATCATTAATATATAAAATTTGGCCGAGTACTTCTATGCAATGGTATCTTTCATTGCATCTTGTAGCTCATAATAACTTTTGTTTATGAGAATATGTTTTAGTGATGTTTTAAATTTTTCATATTCTAAATTCGTTACATCTGCCGATAATTTATTATATAGCTTTATACCATTGCATAGAAAACTCTTTGTCGATTTCGTCGTAAGTCAGTTCTGCACATTCAGCCATTTCTGGCACACAAATTTTGTTAAACATTATTTACAATGTTAAAATCTTATTATTATATTTATAATTTTAGTCACACTTATTACATACAGATTATTATTAAAACATATTGTACAGGTAATGGTTATAATACACATAAAAATACTTAAAATTTGTGGCTGTAATATTCACTTAGGGAATAGAAGCAACATTCTATCAATAGTTTCCTAATTTGGCCTTTAAACTGATTGTCAGGTAATTTTTTGAGAAACTCGGGTAACTTATTGTAAATTCAAATACACATTATATAGGAATTTTTATCAAAGGCTCTGCTTTTTGGTGTTTTTGTATAGGCAAGAGTATTTGGATGTCGACTACTTTTAAATACATCTTTATGGAAAGTAAATAAGTTACTATGTATCCTAATAAATGTAACGATCTCAAAAATGTACATGCCTGTTACGGTCAAGAGATTTAGATTTTTGAACAGTTGCCTACAAGAGTCAGTGGGGGCTGCACCACATATAGCTCTAACACATTTCTTTTGCGCAATAAGTACTCTATTCATATTTGACAAGTTTCCCCATAGTATATATTGATAGTAAGGGTTAATGCAGTAAAAGTGTAACAATGAAATACAGAAAAGGGAAGACGTGTAACATCGCTTATTCACACTTCGCTTGAAAGACTAAAGGTTATAGAGTTATAGGAGTTAGGAAACAAACTGGGGGAAAGCATTACACATCTTTAGCGTGCGACAGATGTAAGAGTCTTTAAATTTATGAGTACGCGTAGGGATAGTGGCTATGGTATGTGGTTCATATATGCCTGTGCGTGTGGTTCGGTTGCGGTTTTAGCCGATAAAGAAAATTATAAGGTAATTAAATATGCATAATATTTTTGTGCAAAAATGGCTAACTTAGTCAGTTTTTGTTCCAACACGGCGATTTGTTACTAATTGTAGTAAGGAAACCTTATGAGAATTTTGTGTCCGTCTTTGGTATCTCGAGAACTACTGGTCTGATTTACTTGAATTTTGAAAATGTATCCAAAAAATATACAAAGGTTCCTAACATTCATGGACCTTGTGCGCAACTTACCATCAGGTGCACATCAAGGACACAAAAAGTAATTTAATCGCGTATAGACCTGCTATTTCTATATGACAATGATATTATATTGGAACAATATGCATACATGAGCTAAATTGTGGCAGTTAGGGCTAGAATAAACTATCAGACAAAGAAATACGGGCGTGACATTATGTTCGCAATAAAGTACTTCAAATAATTTCTACTATTGAAATGCGACTTACCATACGAGAAATTTACCAGTATAGAGTAAGGTGAGTCCCATTTGTACTTTAAAATTTAACCATAACAACTGATACTCCAGTCACACATTTATATTTACAATAATTCACATAGAGCTAAAATTGGTAGAGACCTCACGGGTACTAAAACGTAAAGTATCATCACGACCGTTTCCCTTTCGGGGTGGTCAGAAAACACACTTATAAATAAGCGGATTCACATTTAGCCAACTTTACTATAGGCCAATCATGACAAGTGGCAAGCTCGTCGATGTCTCCAGCGTACCAAACTCGAGAAATATCACAAATAAATTAAATATTAATTAAATGTATTTATTTATATTAATAAATATTTTTGTGTCCCGACCAGGAATCGAACCCGGTACCTCCGAGTCTAAATCCACGGACTCAACCGCTAGACCACGGAGACAGTTACTATTTCACGGGTACTATTTCAAGCAAAATACTTAAAATCCCCACGGTCTCAAATTTGCAAAAAAGTAAAAGAATGTAATGCAACAATACAAAGGAGCCTGAGAATTGTAATAAATGATTTGACTTTGACTATAAAGACTTCTAAGATTTAAATAAGTCATCTACTTGTTCAACAACATATTCCCCACCTTTTTCATTTTGCCAAAGATTCAATAATGACAGTTGCCTCTATTTTTATTCTATCAGGCTTAAATAAATACGAAAGCAACCTACTTGTTCTTCAACACCCGGTTCCACTACTATCAACTTGTGGAATCATTAATGAATCGACATCAGACCCTCGCCAACCTGCCAGCCAGTATAGGCCAAATTCTCAAGAAATATGGTTTGGAACGCCTATCTCCAGTAGTGCAGGTCTAGGAATCTGTGTTCTACGGGCTGTAATGAAATTATAATGTAGGTGGATAAATTAAGAAGATGAGCCTGGACGAATCCTTGAGCAAAGGGACCAGAAAAACAGTTAAACAAAAAAGGAGAATCAGTTAAAACACAGAGATCGGATGTCAGCTATAGTCGGCCTGGCCCAGCGTGTCGCCGGCCCACGCGACAACGCTCATATAGTCACAGACGTATGATTAATGTATCGTCCGAAAAAGGACTATCGCCTAAAAGCTTTTTGGGGCCAACGTATTGTTTACAATTTTTTTTATTGATACAACATATAGCAATGTGTTTTGGACCACCGATGCCTTTAATACTTTTTAAGAGGGTTAAGCTTTACATCCCTCTCCTTCGACAATTTCAAAGCAGGCTTATGCCTCAGCCAATTTCCAAAGCGGACCTACGGTTGCCAGCCTGATTTTTATTTACTGGAAGAAAAATCTTAGATGGCTGATCAAATAATTTGTAACTAAACTGTGTTTTAAATAAAAAAAAGTAACATCATATATCATATTATCACTCACTGCGGGGTGGTCAGAAATCTAGCTTTTAAAGAAGCGGATTCACATTTAACCAACTTTACTATAGGCCCATCTTGACAAGGTGGCGCAAGCCCGTCGATGTCTCTTCCATACCTCACTCGAGAAATATCACAAATAAATTAAATAAATTATTATGTGGAATTTAACCCAGTACCTCAGCATCTAAATCTTAACCGCCAGACCACGGAGCTGTTTTTTTTTATATATTAATTAAAACAAGCTAATTAATAAAAAAAAAATCAATTAAAAAAAAGTTCAATCTGAACACCTTAAATGATACCTTAAGAGTGCTTCACTTTTTTTTCATTATCCTCAGCCTGTGTCTTTCCACTACTGGATGTAGGCCTCCCCCAAGGCTCGCCACCGCACGCGGTCTTTTGTAACCCTCATCCAACCTCTGTCAGCAAACTTCTTTAGGCCATCCGTCAATCTGCGTCGTCTCGTACGTGGTCTACACTTTAGAACCCGTTTGCCAAAGGTCTCTCCATAGCTCGCTGAGCGACCTTGAATTTGTAGACCAGAGCCAGTGTCAGTGTCCACGTCTCTGGTCCGTACGACAATACAGGGAGGACGCACTTCTAAAAAGACCTTTGTCTGCAAACATTGTGGTATGGACGACGAGAGGATGCGCCGAAGTTTCCCGAATACCGCCCATCCTAGCCGAATGCGTCTGTCGGCTTCTTTGCTGAAGATGGCAACGCCTAACTGAATATAGTCTGTCCAAGGTACACGTATTCTTGCAAAACTCCGAGGGTGGCATTTACTACGCAAATTGGCCTCGGCTTGACATGTTGAACATGACCTTAGTCTTGTCCAGGTTCATTCCTAGACCAACCTGATTTCCAACGTTTAAGCCGTTCAACATTCACATGATGACTACTCGCATGTAATTTTTAAATCAGTAAATAACAATATATATCAGACGTAGACAGCGCATAACAATTGTTATTTTGTCTTCTCTATTTCTTTATTGGGCTTCGATTTTAAAACTAAAAAAGTGGGATTTTCTATACTTTATTGTTGCTAAATAAAGATTTGAAGTCCTATCGCATTACAAGTGCAAATAGGTGTCAAGTAAAATATCAACTTTACTGTTTACCTGCGGGCACGTAGTTAATGAATATTTTAGATTTAGTTTCATCCTCTTTAGGCCTGGCGTTCACTTGGAGTATACTTGGAGTTTTTAAACCGGGCTCTGGATTCTCATTGTGTTTATAGTCCATTCGTGTTAAGAAAATAGTGAGGCATCAGCGCAATTGCAGGTGGTGAGAAAACGGGATTTACGAAGCCGAAAAAAAACTATGATTGAAATTTAATTTGATAAAATAAATTTATTTTAATCTATAAAACTATTTTTTATTTAATTAAAACCCTTTTAAACAATTTATTTTTATATAATTTCTGTTTTATTTTTATTTTTGATAAGTAAATTAATATACTCGTACATTAAATATAAATTAAAAGCTACCTAAATAATAAACTGCCTCTGAAGTCTGGCAGTAAAGTGGTCAGAAACCACGCTTATAAATAAACGGATTCACATTTAGCGAACTTTACTATAGGCCAATCATGACAAGTGGCAAGCTCGTCGATGTCTCCAGCGTACCAAACTCGAGAAATATCACAAATAAATTAAATAATAATTAAATGTATTTATTTACATTAATAAATATTTTTGTGTCCCGACCGGGAATCGAACCCGGTACCTCTGAGTCTAAATCCACGGACTTAACCGCTAGACCACGGAGGCAGTTAGACTAGTTAGATTCTTTAGTATTATTATTAATAAAACAATGTTTAAAATTGATTAATATATTGATATCCTGACTTTTCCGTAAAATAAACGCTGTAAATGATAAATCATTAATCAACACTTTACGAGTCGTTTTTGTAAAACCTCAACATCAGACTAAAATAGACATCAAAATTAAAATTGATTAATGAAATATTAATAAAGAAAACTACTCAAATATTTGTACAATAGATTTGGGAAAGAACGGCCTTGTCACGTTCGGCTGGCCCCGTTTCGTTCGATGCTATTTCGTCACAGTTTCTTTAGCCTGAACTTGAAACATACAAAATTGTATCAGCTTAATTTGGCAATTTCTGAAACTTTCATATGTTTTACTTTGTGATATTTTAAACTAGAAAATATTTTGTTTCCGCCAATTCGTTGATTTTCTTGGTCTACTATAGTGAGTCATCAGCGCAACTCCCTCAAATGGTATATTCATATGGTAATAAAATGGGCTATCGAAAAAAATAAAACAAGCAAATTTTAATTAAATGCAATCAAATGAGCTATATTCATTATTTTTTACTTACCTAATTGTTTTCGTGAATTCGACAGCGCCCATTAAAACAATTTATATTTGTAAAAATTTTGTTTAATTTCATCATCACGACCTTTTCCCTTTCGGGGTGGTCAGAAACTGTACCAACTTTTTTTTTATAGTCACAGTGAACTTGTATTTATGTGTGACCTGATTGGGGGCGCAACCAGGTCACTAACTATAATTAAAAAAAAACATTGTATGAGAAAGTCTGAGAAAATCATAAGTAGATAGATAGATAGATAAATTCTTTATTGCACAGAAAATTAAACATTTTACAGTACAAAGGCGGTTTAATTCTAATATCTGTTACAGATATCGAAGTAATGAATAATACCCGAATGCCTAATGTATTGTTTTTTATTAAAGGCTCAAGCACGAGCAATTTGGTTGTAATCGAGGACTAGATCCTCGCCCACCCGTCTGGCCAGTGTGGCGAGTGTAGGCCAAATTCTCCAGATATATGTTCTGGAAGGCCCATCTCCAGCAGTGGAGGTCTAGGACGCTGTGTTCTGGGGGCTGTAATGATGAGGACTAGATACACATTATTTCTTTCCATCATACGATACGCAGATTATACTATATTAGTATGCGATTTTAAGAAGCACATTACAAACTCAATGATAAAATTAGGCGGAGAATGTTTGTGACTAAAGTTTACTTAATTTGGAAGTGTGACCAAACTAGCCTGTGACTAAATGACACAAACCCGACCCGCTACTCCCAGTAGGAGGTGCCCACTAACAAGATATGACGCAAAACGATTATTAGACTCGGAACGCACACGACGTCACAAAAAAATATTAATTTAATCTTTCGTAATGTATAGCCGGCCTTATGTTAATTAATCGGTGAATTATTAATCAAGTTTCCTTGCATCTTCACGTGGACAGATGTTAAGGTTTTTTTTTTATTATAAATTATCGTTTGTTGATCTAGTCCCGTTAAATAGTGAGCTGTTTATATGGCAATTTAATAAATGAGAAGGAACGATTAAGTTAAGGAACGATTGAATTAAAAAAAGCTCTGTAACATACCTATTAAAAAACGTATAAAAAATTAAAAGTAAAGTATCATCACGACCGTTTTCCCTTTCGAGGTGGTCAGAAACCACGCTCATAAATAAGCGGATTGATATTTAGCCAACTTTACTATAGGCCAATCATGACAAGTGGCAAGCTCGTCGGTGTTGCTCGTACGCTTGAGCAAAGAAGAGAATTAACACAAATTAATTAAATGTATTTATATACATTAATATTTTTGTGTCCCGACCAGGAATCAAACCCGGCACCTCCGAGTCTAAATCCTCGGACTTAACCGCTAGACCACGGAGGATTTATATAAACTATAATATATATATATACTTTTTAAAAAAACTACTCTGAAAACGGCCCGAAAAATAAGACCGTAAAATAATCATGTGTTCTTATTTCTAATAGTACGGTCCAGCCATAGCCAACAACGCTTCTCTTAAAATTGTATACAATTTGGTCACTATTGCTGAGACCTGAGGTATATTTAAAGTTAATCTAAAACTTTTTTGGGACAATCAGTAAGTCTTGTTTTAAGCGGTGTTATGTTTATATAAATATCACCATGGCAAGCTTACAATATTAGTTTTCCTTGAAAATAAAAATTGGCTTTTTATATCATTGCAAATGGCACATACTTTCAACGAAAACAACAAATAGATGGTAGGCGGACTGATGTTGGTAATTTGCCCAGTTTGCCGGGGCGGGGAATTATCCACCGTTCGTGCCGATTCAATTCAATTCAATTCGTTTATTTTCTGTAATTAGGCATAGGACAAAAAAAATATTTTGCACTTTTACATATCTAATTTACGAGTACAATAAGTATACTATAATTTATTTAAAACTTTATTGCACAATAGTACAAAAGGCGAAGCTTAATGCCGTTAGGCATTCTCTGACAGTCGACCTTTGGGACAAGAGAGAGATCAAAAAATAATCTAGGAGTAGGTGCAAAAATAATTACATAAAGAGAATAAGTTAACTTGACGTAACCTAATATATAATACATATATGAAATACATGATAAACATACACATTATTACATACATAATATGATAAATATATAAATAACTACAACACAGTTAAAACAATAACACATTTAAAATGAACTACACATAACCATAAAACAAACAAAAAAGAAAATAGTAAAGATTCAATGCGACTTCATAAAATGTGTGAAAACTAGTTTTCTAAAGGTGGCTTTGCTCGGTGCTTGTCGGATAGCAACAGGTAGGCTGTTCCACAGGGATGATGCTGTGACTACGAAGGATTTGGATACAAAGTTAGAATTATGGGAACGCCATGAAACTACACAACCTTACTTAAATGTAGAGCAGTGCGTTACAATACAAACATAAAATAACATTAAATAATATATATATATGATAAAACCAGTAAAGTGTATCCACACGTTTCGGGGTCAGGCTCGAATTGCCGTCATGCCCAGTCAAGCCGGATAAGTGTTAGGAACTGATGTCAGTCATGAGTGTCTGATTCCAGTTTATAACATTCATGGACCTCGCGCACCACATACCATCAGGTGGGCCCAAGGTCAAATGACGTGCTAAAATTATTTTTTAGGTTATACTAAGTATAATTTGCACGTAGTTTTTGTATAGGAACTTTAATCTAGGTGTATTATTAATCGAAGTGCCCAGGTCTTAATTTGTATATTTCAATAAAAAATAACTTACATAGCCCATGTTGGTTAATTATTCCCCCATTAAAACAATTACGTATACCAGGAGTCCATAAAACAAAGGAGTCTAGAATAAATCAAAAAGCGACCGTTTGTAAAGAAAAGGAAGCAGTCAATCATCCCCCTTTGGTATAAACATGCGGTTCCGCGGTCGACGCATGCGCCATACAAAAACCAACAACACCTTTCACACAAAAAGCGAAACAAATCCAAATAGGAACTCATTATAGAAAGGCAAAAAATGGAATAACGTCCTTCCTAATTGATAATATATTTTAATCCTATTTAAGTAATACGGGAACTACCAACCGCTTCATATAAAAAAAAAACCTATGCAGACATATGAACATCAATATAGGATCCCAGGACATTTGATAGGTAGATACATAGAGAAAATAAAAACACATGCGCTCCATAAAAACTCATTTTTATGCCCTAATATCAATCAATAGACAATAATATTTATTCCCTGGCACGGTGGATTCATAAAGAAAAAAAAAATGGTATCGCGTCAAGAGCGACACAATCTTGTGACCAAAAATACTGTGTGTACGAGTATGTATAACACTATTCCTGACTCCAATAATTCCATTAAGAAATACTGCTTAATTCCATTTAATGCCGTCATAATAGATGATGACAGAACCTAATTTAAATAAAAATCGTATCCACGCGTCATGGTGGCAAGAGCGCTGGCCGCATTTTCTCGCTGAATCGCTATGCTGATTCTCTGGGCGAGGAAAGAACCAGCCTTCTTGTCACCAGAGCAGAAAATTAGACGGGGTGATGTTTTTTTAAAATATTTTAGCGCTTGAACCCCACGGGTCTAATGTCTCTACAGCAAACGGCACAAACACGTAGTCAAAGACATATTATATATATGTATTATTATCTTCCATGGGTATTAAATGAAATGCATTTAATAAGAATCAAAATCACTATAATTTCTTATAAACATTACACAATATTCATTATTAAATATAAATTACACAATATGGCAGCGTACGACACGAACGTCTATCTCGAGCACGGTCGCCGAATGGTTCCCACTTTTACCGACATGCGCTAGCGCCACTTACAACCGGAGTGTTGCTTGCATACAAAAATAATACCTTATGGTTGAAACATTGTATAAAATAATGACTATAGCGTATTATTAAATGATGATTAACAATCTAGATATAGGTAATATTGAGTATTGTGTATTATTATAGTATGCTAACAGTATTATAGATATGTATTTGCGCCTTTTTGTCACACTCTACGCTTTCAGCTGCGGCTCCCGCTTTTAGCGCTGTTCGCCTAAGGTGTGACCAAGCCAAAGTGTCGACACAAGTGGCTTCCCACACTAAGTAAGGCCCGTCTCCGCTCCCAGGGGATCAGCGTCATACCATCAGGTCTCTTGCCAACATCGCGGACTAATCCAGTGGGTTCCAGAATAGCTGGAATTGGGTGGCAAGAGCCCGGTTTCATTTAGGGAGCCATGACGTGAAAATCTGCCAGCGCAACTACAAAATACTTATTCCCAAAGCAATCAGGTAAACGACTTAGTATATATAAAATTAATGCGCGACCTTTCACGTTACATTACTAAGTTATTCCAGATGTGGAAATTATGAAAATTACTAAGTAATCTAACTGGAAACAGCACTTTGACCTGTGTGTGTTTTGAATACTATTTAACCCTTAATATGGCAAGAGATTATTTTGACAATAATATCTTAAAACAATATTTTTAAAGAAGCAGATTCTGTAGGTTCAACATACCAAGTGGAAAGCTCAAAAATATCTCTAACGTGCCAAACTCGAGACATATCACAAAGAAATTTAATAAATCATTGAGTCTCGAACAGGAATCGAACCCGGTACCTACACGTCTAAATCCACGGACGCTAGGCCATTCGGACAGTTGGTATTTTGTTATTTGTTCCTTACCTATTTTGTGTTAAGTTGGCTAAGCATGATTAAGCAAGGAATTATTTCATCCTCAACTTTGTGTAGACGATTATTCACATATTATAACATAACGTCGTTTATTGAACATCTTGAACATCTCTGGCAGCTTTAACCTCCAAACAGTATAGTGTCATTATAAGATAAAGTTTTGCCTCGTTAGGGGCCAAAATTCGTGCAGCGATTAAGGTAAGTGCGCCATACCCTACAATTATTTGTCCAAGTGGCATGGTTGATGCGTTTTTAACAGCGTACCCCTTACGTGATCTGCTCGCCTGGTACTTTTTATTTCATTACACAATCAAGCACCGATTAAATGCTGGTTAATTTAAACTTTTGTTAAGTTAATGTGTTGGTAATTATCCAAGGCGCCAAAAAGTGGAATGTGTATAATGAGTCAAAGTCAAATACAAAATATTTTTATTCATGTAAACCCATTATAAAGGCTATTGTAAAGTACGTCATTATACGAGTATAAATTATTTTAAATGATTCTACTCCTGCTAGTGGAAGACTAAGCATCAAAGTGGTTCAAAAACCTGTTAGCAGAAGACAAGCAGTTCTATCATTCGCAAACATTATTAGTGGATTTCTATATTTACGTCAGAGATTGCGTCATAATTACAAAATATTATTCAACTTTCAACTCTATAAGCGGTGGACCTTGACAGCATCCGTGCAAATATGAACTTTAATAGCGTGGTTTTTTTATATATAGTTAATGGATTCCGTTATATAACGTTTGCGCTTAAGTAACAATAGGGCTGCAGCTTTGCCACAATACGAGTTGGTTTTTACCACTTCGCTTAAAGGACTTCAGATTATAATAAAGGGTATTACACAGGCAACTGCTCGTAGAGCCATTTTAAAGTTACTATCCTTGTTTGTGAATTATTATTGTAAAATATATAATCTGTTACCTACAAGTATGTTCTATTTCCTGTAAATAAAAAAAGAAGCCACTGACGTCTAAAAAGAGTAGGTACTAAGTAATGTCGGCTTAATAAGGTTACTCTTCATGCTTTGTTTTAATTCAAGGAGGTCTTAAAGGAAGCAGCACTTAGGTATAAACACATTTAGGTATAAATGCAACGTCAAATCCATGGCAATTAATCGTTGTGGTGCAGTTCTGTATATGTTTTATTTTGTAAATCTGATATAGCTGAGTTTTTCTTGCAGATTCCTTTCTCAGTCAGATTAAACATTAACAGGTCACTGGAATCTGCTAAGCTGCTGGTCTTCTGCTAACAGCTTACTTATTAGACCACTTTGCTGCTTAGTCTTCTACTCGCAGGAGTAGAATCATTCAAAATAATTAAATTAATGACGTTTCATAAATGCCTGTAATAGGTTTACGTGAATAAAGATATTTTGACTTTGACTTTAAATCCACAAGTGAAAAGCTCGACGATGTCTCAGGCGTCTTGGTCTTGGTCTAGTTGTTTTGCAAGGCACTAAAAGCAAGTCTACCGATATGTTAGCAAGACAAAATGTAATTTATAAAGTCAATTTATATTAATTATAATTATAATATATTAAATAATTAATTACATACTTTCTCAAAAAACAAAATGACATCTAATTTCCACATCTTGACATAGATAATTATTATATTAGTATTTATTTAATTTAAGTATTTATTATATCGTATGACATATTTATATATTGGTATGTTATTTATACTCACTATGGTATATTTATGATTGATTTTAACTATTATTATTATTCTTATTTCGTACTCTGCACCCATTATAATAATTTCTCACTCTCCCAAAGGTTAGCTGGTAGAGAATACCATACGGTATTATGCTCGCCTATGTACATTATTTTATATGTTATATTTTGTGTGCAATAAAGAATTATA
Organism: Tinea semifulvella; assembly: GCA_910589645.1. Lineage (NCBI taxonomy): Eukaryota > Metazoa > Arthropoda > Insecta > Lepidoptera > Tineidae > Tinea > Tinea semifulvella. Next base: position 9,097,279 of record OU342592.1, on the reverse strand, counting down.
TTATTATTATTATTATTAATTCATTGCTTGCCTCTTTTTCCTATTCCTATTTTTATTGTTTTGTATTTTTGGTTTGTTTGACCGCCTCCGTGGTCTAGTGGTAACAAACGTTGCCGTGAACTCGGGAGATCGTGGGTTCGATTCCCACCGGGGGCAAGTTGTACATTGTATAATTTGTCTCGGTCTGGGTGTTTAAATGAATAATATGTATATAATTACAAAAAAAAGTATAATATGTAGTTTATCAACCATCTAGTTTCCGTAACACGAGCCTCGTAGCTTACCACGGAAACTAGATGGCGCTGTGTGACCTGTCTGGAAAAATATTGGAAATATATTATAATTTTTTTTTATTATTTGTAATTGTTACCTGTTTTACTCCTCAATCAACTGTTTTAATTGTATATATGTAAATAATATAAAAAATCCTTGGCCTATGTTCTACTTAATACTAAACTGTTAATATGGATAATAATAAAGGCTGTGATTTTTCTTAAAAATAAATAAATAAAATAAAAGACCAATACCACTAATCCCAGTCTTGGTATTGTTGTTATGCGCGAGAGTTTAGCAAGACACTAGATCGGAAATTTTTTACCTAATTATGCACATTGGAATTAGGGTTTTTTTAAATTGAAACTGGGTCGTGTCTTACTTTTTTAGAATTCCAAGGGAAAACAGTTTAACCCTTACGGATGTCTGTCACGTTCATCACGACAGTTTCCCTTTCGGGGTGGTCAGAAACTACGCTTATAAATAAGCGGATTGACATTTAGCCAACTTTACTATAGGCCATTCATGACAAGTGGCAAGCTCGTCGATGTCTGTCCTCATGAAATATCTCCAAAACTTTTCCGATTTGTAGCAGACAATTTTACTTGCTCGGACAAATTTGTTTTTATTGAAGAACAAAACATGATGAAAAGCTGACGCTGACCCTATATACGAGATGACTCTCGTATGTAGGGTTTTTGTCAAAATCACTACACTTTTTTTAATACATGTAAGATCTATAACTAATGCAAATTTTACATAATATAAAGTAATATATATTTATGGAACGAGCTTCCAAGACGGCATTAACGGAATCATACAGTATTTGGTTGGGTAGGGAGAGAAGTAGAATGGTGGATGGTGAGCGTATTATCGCACAATAAAATAAAAAAGGAGGCCTCCTTTTCTTAAACCAGCCTATTGTCGGTCGCAAGCCCGAGATACCATTCTTCTCATCTCTTACCCACACAGGATGCACCCGCACGGTGAATCCATGGAATGCTTAGAAATTTGTCTTCTCTCTTCTTTCTTAGTCAGAGTAAGAGTCTGAGACTCTTGCGCAATATCAATGCCAAGACCAAGAAGTGCTTTAGGCAACATTACCAGATATAAATTGACAAATTAATAAAGAATTCATGATCCTAAAATTGTAACTGCTTACGAAGTATTCTGTAGAGGTCCGATAGCGACATTAGTACTTCAGTCTCATTAGATAGGTTATCGCAGTGCCGTCCTGGACTGACCACGCGGCGACTTTGTGCATAATTTTATCGAGCTGCATTAGTGACTTCAGTAAGGGCCGGCTTACATGCTGACAGAGTTTTATATAGTTTATATACGAAGATGTACTCAAGCTATGCTATGTCACTCTCGACAATAAAGTACGTTCAAAAATTCATCTTTTAGAAAAAGTATTATTACGACCGTATCCCTTCCGGGTTGGTCAGAAAGCAAATATTAGGCAACTTTACTATATGAGAAGTGACGAGCTCGTCGATGTCTCAAGCGTATCAAACTCGAGAAATATCACAAATAAATGATTCTATCCCAAAATCGAATTCAGTACCTCCACAGACTTTACCGGTAGACCACGGAGGCAATTAACGTAATGACATTCCCACAAAACGGCCGGGAGGCATAGTAACGTGTAGTATAGTATATATTTTTTTAAATCGTTAATGTATCTGTAATTTCAGCTTTTTAATTATTTATTCTAAGGAACAAAGAATATTAAATAATAAAGAAATAATTAAAAACTACGGATTAGAACTAAACTAAAATATATCGCAACATTTATTAAATTATAATACAATTATATTTTTATCAAGCTAGTGCCGATAGCTTCTTTTGCAACAGGCAAGCTTGAAAATGTAGTCAAGGTTTATAACAAAACGAAAAAATATATTAAACACAAAACAAAGTGAAAAGGCGAAATTTAGGGGTAAAAACGTTTTTTTGCCATTTCCAGCAAAAAAATACCTTCTCGTCTTTATTTTTTATGGATATCTGTAGATTCCGTATTAAAATTTAAAAAAACGATAAGATAAGTCTTTCAAAGTCCATTAGGCTATAAAAGATATTTCTTAACATCGTTATTTAAATTAATGAGTGACTAAATGTGAATCCGCTTATTTATAAGCGTGATTTCTGACCACCCCGAAAGGGAAACGGTCGTGATGATACTTACTTTTAAATTCATAATGTACGAGTAATACGGCTATAATTTACTATGTGTGTTTGGTTTTCATGTAAGCCAATCATTATTAGTTTAGCATTGGCTTTCGCAAGCTGCACTCTGCTCGATGGATGAGTGCTTTTAGCGAGACGCCTTGGGATATCGAACGCGATAACTTTTGCATTTAGGTGACGCTATCGGGGTAAAAAGTTGCAAAAATAAAAAGATATACGACCCACACTTTATTCACATTTGTATTTATATATAGAATGAATTAATGTTACTTTCAATACGGGCTGTCTATATGTCACTGCCTTTTATTTGATGTGTAGTTCATAAACGAACTAGTTCTATAGAGCGCTCCCACAGAGGAACTATCGGAACTAGTTCCAACTTTGCCGGAATCCCCCGCTTCTTAGTTGAGAATTGTATAGCAAGCCCGTATTCAACTGTTTAAGCGCGCTTTTGCTTTGACAGGCGTTCAAGTAGCGTTGTCATTCACTATTAAAATTTTTCCATTACAATCTTTATTAGTGTCCTTGCAAATGGCAACTGTAATAGCGTTATATAGTTAACGGATTCCATTATATAACGTTTGCGCTTAAAAGTAATCGAATACGGGTGCTGGTTGTCATGAGACCTCATTAGTAGATATGGTAACAGACTTATGCATACCTACCTATTATTTCGTTCTACAGTTAAGTTTATTCCATTTTTTTTTCTGACTTCCAATGCCTTTAACTTAACAAAAAAACAATTTCTTTGAAATGTTAAATTAAGTTATTATACGTTATAAAATGAATGATAAATATGAACACAATTAAAAGTAATTTATATGAAAAACACATGAAAGTTTATACTCGTAATTGCACCTTTTATAATCCACAAATCGCGTGCAACAATATATACAACAAAATCACCAGATTATCTGATTCTCACCCAAAAACTCGATGATATGCAATTCGCGTGAAAATTAAATTACACCTGTATGTTATTTATTTACTTGTAGTATTTATAATGTAAAATAATATTAAACATTTGTTAAATTAATCTGTGTAGAGTAATTTATTATTTATAATAAATGACAAAACTAAACTATTGCACAGCCTGTATCTAATCTTAGCATTTAAGAATGGGCGAATTCTATACAGGATTTTTAGTGACCCAAAACACTTACCAATTTTTTGCTGAACGTGATGTTCAAATTTAAGATTTTCGTCCATAAGGAGCCCCAAGTTACGCACAGTTTTCTCACTGGGCACTAAAGCATCGTTAATTTTAATGGCAGGGTTAATTATATTTATATTGTCAACTTGATGCTTAGTGCCGCAAGTTATAGTAACACTTTTTTTGGGGTTGAGAATAAGACCGTGTTTGTGGGACCATTGAGAAATAGCATCGAGATCACTGTTAAGTTTATTAGTCGCGTCTAGAACGTCACTAGTATTTGGAGCAGTATGAACATACAATTGAGTATCATCTGCGTAAAGATGATACTTAGACCGTGTAATTTCTACTGTTTTATATAGAATTAAAAAGCCTTCGTAACAAAAGGGCATGTATGCAGAGGTTGATGAATGTCGATGAAGCGAAAGTGGTATGTTGTGGTCGTGTCAAGTGGCGCTCAATTGTCTCTGCCTACCCCGCAAGGGATTTGGCGTAAAGATATGTATGTGTGTATATGTACATAATAGTAATATAATAATATCTGCTAGCATGCCTTCATTTGCCGACCCCGCGGGCGCGGTGCAGCTTGGAGCGCCGCACGATATTACTCCGTGAGATTTATCGTCTTAACTTTTGTTTACTTAACCACTTTTTATTGCCGCGCGAGACACCAGCCTGTAATTAATTTTAACGTTTAACTGATGGCAGATCTTGTTTATTTTACGCGGAGCGCCTCCACAGCTCACAACGTGTAATGCGAACACTCGGATTTATTGCCTCGCTATTCGATGCTTATAATCAAATTGCTTGTTATTAGACCTGCAACATTGCAAAATATTATGTTTTTTTTTTTAATTAACCAGGAGGTGAGTTTGGGATGGTTCCGCCAAGTACCTCACAGATGCTCTACTCCTACATCCTACATCCTACAGAGGCGAGCTGTTCGGATTGTGGACGATGCCACTATATCCGGAACTCTCGAATCCCTGCAGCTTCGCCGAGATGTGGCTTCTCTGAGCGTGTTCTACCGGCTTTACTATGATGAGTGTTCCGAAGAACTCTATAACCTAATCCCTCCCTCTCCATTCCGCAACCGAACCACACGCACAGGTCAGAATATGCACCCACATACCGTAGTCACCATCCCTTCGCGTACGTATAAATTTGGAGACTCATACATCTGTCGTACGATAAAGATGTGGAATGCTCTTCCAGCCTCTGTGTTTCCACTTGCCTATAGCTTGGGAGTCCTTCAAGCGAAGTGCGAAAAAGCATCTAGTCAAGCCGGCATGGTGTTAGGGACTGATGTCAGTCATAAGTGTCTGACTTCAGTTGCTAACATTCATGGACCTTGCGCGCCACTTATCAGGCGGGCTCAAGGTCACATGTCGTGCTAGTTTAAATATATATATATATATAGATAGAAGCGTAAATGCTGTACTGGTCTTGCAAGACCAAGACCAAGAGCAAGACCACTGATATGTTAGCAAGAGCAATAACAAGACTAACCCTAGTCAAGAGTATTTTTTTCCAGATTTTGCTAAAAAGGTCATATATTATTTTAAGCTTACTTTTTTCCAATTTGTAACTGTTTTGTGTCTTTTTTCGAGTTCAGTGGTAAAAATATCGAACCCTTATTGTAGAGTAGATGACTTGAAATATCTTCAAAACTACCTGAATACATTTCTGGATACAGGTTGGTCAAGAAGATCTATAACCATATAAAACGGAGATTTTCAGGATCATTATAGCTTCTAGAACACGGCGTCCTAGACTTCCACTGTTGGAGATGGGCCTTCCAGAACATATGTCTGGAGAATTTAGCCTATACTTGCCACGCTGGCCAGACGGCTTAACGAGGATATGATGGCAATTTTTAATGACAACTTAATAACGATTCCACAACTTGGTATTAGTGGTAGACCGACGGCTTAACGTGCTCTCCGAGGCACGGGAACGTTGGTGTTGTAAATGACTATGACAAATGTACGTAAGAAAAGTGTATTTCTCATTGGTACATGCCAGGTGGGTTTGAACCGACCTTTGCAGGATTTAAGGAACGCGGTCTTACAAATTAAAAAGAATATTTATTTCCATATGGTTCACATGTAACACTCGGATATTGTAATTTTTTTACAATATTATTAAAATAATAAATTAAAAGATTAAATTAAATTACAACCGAGCCACCATCGCGCTTATTATTATTATTATTTTTACTGCCTCCGTGGTCTAGCGGATAAGTCCGTGGATTTAGACTCTGAGGTACCGGGTTCGATTTTGAAAATATTTATTAATGTAAAAAAAACATTTAATTAATGTTTAATTCATTTGTAATTAATTTCTCGAGTTTGGTAAGCTGGAGACATCGACGGCTTGCCACTTGTCATAATTGGCCTATAGTATAAGTTGGCTAAATGTGAATCCGCAAAGGGAAACGGTCGTGATGATACTATTATTATTATGTGCAGAATCATGTATCAGTATTAAGTAAGGAATTAACTATTTTTTGTAATATAATTAAACTCAACTGAATAACACTCAAAAAAAGAGACCAAATCGGAAGCAACCGCATCAAAAGCACAGTAAACAAATCACTACGGATTCGCGGTTCCGGTCAAGTTCATCGACCCTCGCGAACTTTGTCCATCATTCACGAGCTCGTTTTCTCATCACCGCTCAACGTACATCACTCAAATGTTTATTTTTCAATTTAGCAATCACGCGGGCCCTTGGGCCGGACTGGCGAGGCGACCGGCTGAGTTAGGGCCGCCACACACGGCGACGTCAAATTACCGCAAGCGGTGGGCGCGGCAGCCCGCCCCGCTATCCGCCGAACAAACCACCCTACACGGATAAAGGTTGACCATGTTTTGTCATCTAGCCGTCAACACATACACCTACTAATTATTTATTTTATTTTGTGCGTGTTTTGTTATTAACCTAAATGATTTAATGCATATATGCAATAATTATATCGCATATAGTTTAGCATTCATAAATAATTTAGGTATTGTTAAAATATTAAAACACATCAAGTGCACACACACATAAATAAAAAAAATAAAAAAATAGTAGTGTCCGATACTTTTATTGATAACACTAATGTTATTTTTACTATAATATTACTGTGCAATTAAGTAATTTAGAAAATAAAATATGTACATAGTTTTTATTTCCTGTCACAATGTTTTGAACATTTTGCACACCTAAACTACGAGTATATAAAATAAAGGGTTATTTTCTACTTAAATTGCAATCTTGTTGGAATAATTTAACCAAAAATGCATAGCACATATAACTGTAAATATAATTTAGCCCAAATCCCCATACAATATGAATGATGTCATTCAATTAAGCCAAAAAAAAAACGGTTACTTGCCTGTAGCACTATTCTGTTACTTAGTCGCAAACGTTATTAGTGGATTTCGTTATTTAAGTCAGAGATTGCGTCATAATTACAAAATATTATTCAACTCAATAAAGCTCGACCTTGACCGCGGCCGTGCAAATATTAACTTTAATAGCGTGATATATATATAGTTAACGGATTCCATTATATAACGTTTGCGCTTAAGTAACAAAATAAGGCTACAGGTCTGCCTAACTGTTTGTAGTTGACTGTAGCATGACTAAGGTTTCGAGATCAGACCAAAATATTAATTGGCATAATTTTTGGGACTGGTTTTAGTAGTCAGTTCCTATATTTAACCTAGCATCTCGCTTACCGTAAGTTTTATTCTGCTTTCTGTAGTACGAAATAAATAAAAACACTGGTTAAATATTTTTATTGTTATTGACAACCCTATTGATCGGCCAGCGTCTCGGTACGCGTACGAGGCGTTGAGAACCTACAATTAGCCCCTCAAAGCTCCAGGTGACGTATTGCCCGAGTGCGTATTGTCCAAAGAAACTACCAGGAAAACATACAAGTTGAGCCTCGTGAGGAAATTATTGTTTATTACATATCGGCACTAGTGTACAGACAAGATAAACAAACTTAATAGATTCCGCATTATTGGTGCCAAATAACTAGATAATGATGGTAACTTATAACTGCTTTACTTTCTAAATATTATATACAATCCAATATATCTGAATATCTTATTCAGAGGATCAGTGTTGCCATTCAACGAGGCAACGTCGCCGGAGTCCTTCTGGATTCATCTTCTGGATTCGATGACATGTAGATTATAATCAAGATATTTGTAAGTATTTAGTTTTTATATTAATTAGGTTTATCTTTTAGTTTATTTAATTTAAGGTTTTGTTTAGTTTGTTTTTAATTTTAGCATAAATTTATTTAATTATTTTTATTAAATTTTATTTTCATATTAATCCAATATATTAATAGATACTCGAGTGGACTTTCGAGAAATGTAGTTAAATAAGCGGATCACATTTTACTATAGGCCCAGCAAGACAAGTGGCAATCTCGTCAATGACTCTAGCGGACCAAACTCGAGAAATATCACAAATAAATCGTCATGATCGTAGAACAGTGACGGAATGCTATATTTAAAATTTTCATGGCGGCCATTCAACTGTCATTTCGACTGTTTTTTTGTCACTTTTTAAGTCTCATAATAAGTGCAAACCTTCTAGATTTCATTTTGGAACCCTTTCTAATATTTGCACTATAAATTACAGACCACAAACAATATAAAACTATATATAAATATATATGCAAAATTATGGGTATTTTTTTAAATCCGACACTGTTCTACGATCATGGCGAAATTATTGTGTTACGACCACGAATCTAACCTGTAGCCCTATTCTGTTAGTTAAGCGCAAACGTATTGTTGTGTTAAACCTTTTTAATATAAATTCTTTAGTTATAGTCATTTTTGATAGGTCGCGGTCGTGTCGTTTTGAATTAAGCGGAACCTGTTAATTATTTGCACATCATATTTTTAAAAAGTATTATGCGGAATCTTAAAGTATTATAGATCAGTGGGTTAAACCTTTAGCATGGACCGCAAATTAATTTAAATGATACCTTTTCATATGAAAGATGCTGTGAAACGTGAAAATGTGATTTTTGTATTTAAATAGCTGTTTATCTAGTTACAGGTACCAGGAAGACATGGAATGAAGAACTTGTCGTGTTTGTGAGGACTGGAAATGAAAACATATAGTTTTATTTATATTTGGTAAATTAATTCAAATTATACCTTTTCATATGAAGGATTCTGTGAAACACGCAAATAGATTGAAAGGCGACATTTTTGGATTTAAACAGCAGTTTATTTAGTTACAGGTAATAAGAAGGCATGTCATGAAGGAGTTGGGTGTTCAAGGCTAGAAATGCTAAATATAATAGTATTTTGTACCTTCAGTGGAACTGCATATTAATTTAAATGATACATTTACATATCAAGGATGCTGTGAAACAGGGAAAAGGATATTGATAGGCGACATTTATGGATTTAAATAGCCGTTTGTCTACTTACAGGTACCAGGAGAACATGTCATGAAGGAGTTGGTCGCTTCGTGACACGCTAACGGGCCACACACGTCGCGGCAGTAGCTCGTCTCGCCCCGCGGCCTAACTACACGCCACTTACCCGTAGACGTACATTTATTAAAAGGGAAACTAAAATTAGGAGAATACACGCAGAACGAGTATATTTTGTAAATTATGTGACATTTAAGTGGTTATTCAAACAATCAATTTTCTTCTCAAATAAAAAAAACTGTTTCGTTTAGAAGTTCAAGCAACCCTGCAGTGACCGTAATTTGTAAGCCGAGCATGTATCTAGAGATGAGCGCTATGTAACATAGATAGTTACTAAACTGAGGTTTAAAACGATTGCTCGTTTTCTAGTGAAATAAAACTATCTACTTTTTATAACACTTTACTTGAAATAGCTAGTCGCTAGGGCGAATGATCGCTAGTGGACCGCTCGTAACGGACAGACTGCAAAGCATTGCATTGCATACGAATGAAATAAATAAGTTAGGGAATTGCATATTTGCCCGAGTATTAAGTGTGAGAGAGAAAGTTGTACGGAAGTAACCCCTTGACATTTAGTTTCAAAGAACAATCATCCTTTTGTGTAGTATGCAGAAGTTCGATAACGAAATAAAAGAGTCTAATATTTGTTATAAAGTAGATAGACAACGGTGTTTAAAAACGGATCATCATTACCATTACAGCCCCTAGAACGCAGATGGGCCTTCCAGAACATATATTTAGAGAATTTGGCCTACACTCGCCACGCTGGCCAGACGGCTTGGCGAGGATATGATGTCTATTTTTATTGACAATTTATTAACGATTCCACAAGTTGGTATTAGTGGAACCGGTACCGACGGCTTAACGTGCTCTCCGAGGTACGGGAACGGTGGTGTTGTAAATCTATGACAAATGTACGTAAGAAAAATTTCTCATTGGTACATGTCGGGTGGGTTTGAACCGACCTTTGTAAGATATAAGGAACGCGTTCTTACAACCGAGCCACCACCGCGCTATTTAAAAACGGTTAACGGTTACATTTTGTTATTTAAAAACCCATTACGACAAAACTCTACATGCAACTATTTTAGTACCTTGGCAGTTATCCAAGATTTTACAGCAATTAAACTTTTTAAACTTTCGCGCACATTCATAATAGATTTTTATAGTTTTAACGGGTCTTTACGCGATTTACCTTAGAGACATATTTCTCCCGACGTTTCAGCCAAGTTGCATTGGCCGTGGTTACGGGTCGACTGAAGCTATGCGGTGTAGTCTCGTACATACTGGGCGGTAGATGTAAACCTACCCACTTATCACTTTTAAAAGTTTTTAGAAATCACGACACACGGCACTTACAATATCCTTGGCGACACCGGGCGATTTTTCCCCTCTCGAGAGGGGGCTTATAAGCTATCTTCATCGTGGAATCCAGTAATCAATAGGTTTCGACGCCGGGAAAAATCGCCTTTTAGATAATTTAAAAAAAAAAAAAATTTAGTATGTGCGTCGGGAGAAATAAGTGTCTAAGGTAAATCGCGTAAAGACCCGTTAAAATTATAAAAATCTATTTTACAGCAATTACAAAACTTTAAAAAAATTAACGTCTACCACAACGACGATGAAATCTGACTTTAAAAACTTAACAACAAAGTACTAAATCCACATTTAAGAATGAACGAGAATCCAGCTGCAGTTTTTTATATACGTCTTTGTGCACGGCACTTACCACAAGACACGCTTGAAGCCTGGGGCAAAGCTTGCTTTTCACCTCGCTAAGGTATAATCGAGACTGTTGCCTATCATGTCGAAAAGATTTACAACCGCCTGATACGATGATCACTGTCATTAGAGCCCAGATAGTTAGTGCATCAAACGTATTGAATAACGGACACGAGTGTTTGTGTTGTCACAAAGAAATAAGTTAATAAAATGAATAATAAAGTTAATAAAATATTATTACATGTAACATTATGTTATGACTTTATGCATAACATTTTTTTTCCTTATTTCTTTGTGATAAAAGACATACTCTTGTCTGTTATTCAATACTTTTGATGCGCTCTGATCATCGTATCAGACGGTTATAAATCGTAAAACGCAATACATATGTAACATTATTTACTGAAGGCATTTTGCTTTATATTATTTTTACTTATTTACTAGAGACTACACATACTCTTGTCAGTTATTTACTACGATTGATACCCAACTATCTGGACTCTAATGAAATGGTGGTCTTATCAGACGCTTGGATATGATGGATAAATCTTGGTACTTAATAACGGACACGAGTTATTGTCACATATAAAATAAGGGAAAAAATTACATGATATTACATCATCATGTTTTTATCATTACAGCCCCTAAACCTCCACTGTTGAAGATGGACCTGAACATATGTCTGGAGAATTTGGTCTACACTCGCCACGCTGGCCAGACGGGTTGGCGAGGAAATATTGGAAAAAATTATATTACATATAATGTTTCTAAAATTTACAACTGTCTCATACGATCACTGTCATTAGAGCGCAGATAATTGGGACGTAAAACGTATTGAATAACGGACAACAGTATGTGTTGTCGCTAGGAAATAAGTAAATAAAATAAAAATAATAATTTAACATATTTATTCCTTTTTAACTATGATTTACAACAGCCTGATACGATGATGATCACAGCCATTAAAATCCAGATAGAGCATAAAGTGTTAAATAATGGACAAGGTAATTGTATTGTTACAAGGAAATATGTAAATAAAATGTTATCATAGCTTCTTGTCAAGCGACATGGTGGTAGGGTCATCAGTGGCAGGGACAGCTGTGCTTATTCTAGATTCTGTCGCAACAACATTTATTAAATCCGTCCTCTTTATCAAATAAGCGCGAAAATAAATAAGACCGCCTTACTTCAGAAAAGCTTATTGGGTATGGCTCCTAAAATTTATAATAAGTTTTAAAAGATTTATCGTTTCCAATGTTTAAAAGTAAATTAACTTTAATTTTAATTTAAAAAATGTTATTATTAGATCAGTTTTTTAATGACGAAACCATTTCAAATGTGTTTATAACTGCCAATATATAGATTGTATTGTCATAATTTTTACAATTGTATTTTTGGACATTTCTCTTTGCCTACATTTTGTGTTACATATTTTAGTTTTCTATAAATTGTAAAATGCATGTTTAATTTGTTATTATTTTTAGAATTATATTTGTTAATGTATTGAATTCGTACACCACATGTGGTAGGTTTTAGCATGCTCATCCTAAGTACCGAAAAACCACGAATAAATGATTTTGATTTGATTTGATTTAAATAGTCCAAAGAGTTTTTAGGAAATTATAAAGCTTTTCATTTAATATTAATTTATTTTATCCCAAAAGCAAATTTAATAATAAATAAATGTACTTATGCCGACTGGTAATAACATGCCTTTGACTTAAGTACTAGCCTTAATATAAAATAGTGATGTGAGATTTTCATCAAGAACAAATCAATGTGTTCCACCAACCACTGCCAACAAAAAAGCCACTTAAACTTTTTAAACTTTCGCGCACATTCATAATAGATTTTTATAATTTTAACGGGTCTTTACGCGATTTACCTTATAGACATATTTCTCCCGACGTTTCAGCCAAGTTGCATTGGCCGTGGTCACGGGTCGACTGAAGCTATGCGGTGTAGTCTTGTACACACTGGGCGGTAGATGTAAACCTACCCACTTATCACTTTTAAAAGTTTTTAGAAATCACGACACACGACACTTACAATATCCTTGGCGACACCGGGCGATTTTTCCCGGCATCGAAACCTATTGATTACTGGATTCCACGGTGAAGATAGCTTATAACCCCCCTCTCGATTGAAATTTTTGTGTTTCTTTATTTCGATCGCTTCACGTACTATTCTAGGGTAATTGTGACGATCGGTGGAAAGTATCTTTGGGTTATACAGCTCAATCCAATGGTTTGTGCCACTATCCATTAGGTGTTCGGGATCGGGAGAAATATGTCTTTAAGGTAAATCGCGTAAAGACCCGTTAAAATTATAATAAAGCCACTATTACAAAATTGTTAACATAAAGTAAAGAGTTGGATGTAAGAATAAGCGAATATAAAAAATGTATTGATAGTTTAGCGAGGAAAGATGCTGTAATGCGCATAATTGTCGGTTGGTGGTCTTAAGAAGAAAGTGCATCAATCATTGCTGTTTAACCACACAGCCCGAGACGTTGCAAATTATAATAACCTTCAGTCATAGACGTATATAGGATAATGTATTTAATTAATAGCCTTAAATGTTTAAAGAAGTTGTCATTTAGAAACAGGTTATTCTTGTAGAAAAAATATATAATGAGGCCCAGACAATCTCCTAATACAGACAGTGGGGTCGTCCAGGCCAGGATGTCTAATGGGCCTGGGTTGGGGATGGGGACATTCCCCCGTTCTCCCCGGCAGGATCTCAGCGAGTAATCACCCGCTGGTAATTCATGCACCTTTAGTGCTGGGCACCGTTACTGGTATAACAGCGCCCGTATGGCTCACGAGCCCAGGGGATCTGGGTTCGGCTACTTCAGTTCTCCTCCAGGAGCACTTCTCTAGGAAGTGGTCTCCCGTTGGGGGGCCGAGCGCAAGACGGAGCGATATTCTGGAGATGCTTGAAGTGTCCGTTGTCTATATGTTTAAAATAACTATCTAGTCACTTGTGTTTTAATTTTGTTGTGAAATATGTATTGTTTAGACGTATAATCTGTTATGTACATTTTCATGGAAATAAATAAATAATCTATTTTAAAGCCTGAACTAATTTAAAAACCGCAAACATACATATATATACAACTGTTTATATAAAAAAAAGTATCACCACGACCGTATTCCCTTTCGGGGTTGTCAGAAACCACGCTTATAAATAAGACGATTCACATTTAGCCAACTTTACTACAGGCCAATCATGACAAGTGGCAAGCTCGTCGATGTCTCCAGCGTACCAAACTCGAGAACTATCACAAATAAATTAAATACAAATTTAATGTATTTATTTACATTAATAAATATTTTTATGTCCCGACCAGGAATCGAATCCGGTACCTCCGAGTCTTAATCCACGGACTTAAACGCTAGACCACGGAGGCAGTCAACTGTTTATATAATAATAAATATAATACAGATATCTAATTAAATTTTACATTAAAAAAACAGAATTGTTTACGTAAGATTATTATTATAACGAATAAGGTTACAAATCATTAACGATGTTAAAACTCGCCTTACACTCGCCACGTTACCAGTTTTATTACCACTTTAGTTTATTTTATTTATTTTAAAACTTTATTGCACTATGTACAAAGGCGGACTTAATGCCGCTAGGCATTCTCTGACAGCCAAACCTTTAGGACATTTAGACATGATAGGTGGTAGGTGCAATTAAAAATTAGATGAAATTTAAATAAAACAGAAATATAATTGTAATATAAATATATACATACTAATATCTACATACAATTTACATACTAATACATAAATAAGTCATACTATAGATATACTAATATAACATAAATAAAACTACTTACATGATGAGGAGAGTGTGATAAAATTAACAATGCGATGATGCTGCTGCTATTATGCTGATATTAAGAAAAGATTGAAAAGAAAGGTTTAGGTTAGGTTACTTAGTTTAGTTACCTAGTACTAGTGGTTTAGTTACCACTTTGGAAATTGAATCGGTAGGTAAATACCAACATAGTTTGACAGCATTCAACGTTAAAATAAAATATAATGAAAATAAAACTCTTAGTAAATTTGGGCTGTAGGAAGAGGTTATATGACAATTAATGACAAATTAGATTTTATACTTTTAGCATATATTTCTATGGTCAGGACGTTGCAAATTATAATAACCTCCAGTTAAGGGAAAATCTCGTTTGCATACAAGAACGGATTGCTGATGTAATATTAATAACACTTTAATACGTTATCTCGAAATATTTACTCACCTTTATGGAGATTGTTCAACATTTACTCGATACTTCATTACACTTACCTGTGAAAAAGATAAATAAGTTTTTAGATAAATTGCATTAGACAAAAACACTGTTTTATTATAGTATCTGAAGACCTTAAAGACAATCTGGATGTTGAGAGAGAGAGGCGTTCGGTTGCTGTCCGTGCTAACAAAATCGCGAGGAGGCTCTTCAAGTGTTCCCGTGCTGTTAAAATATCCCTATTTAACGCTTACTGTCGGTCTCTGTACACACCGCAGTTGTGGTGCAACTACACCAAAGAGTCGTACAGAAGACTGAAGGTGCAATACAATGATGCCTTCAGAATTCTGTTTCGGCTCCCCAGATGGTGTAGTGCCAGCATGTTTGCCGAGGCACGTCTGCCGGTATTAGACGCGGTAATCCGACATCGTATGGCCTCATTTAGAAAATGCATAATGGACACTAAAAATATAATTTTAAAGAATATCTATGAGCATTGCTTTATGCTCCAAAAATTATGGACAAATAAATTAGTATGTACATTTTACATTAATTACTAACATAGTTTTCTTTAAGTTATTATTGTTACTAACACGATATGGTTTTTGTACCGAAATAAATAATAATAATTATTATTATTACGAACCTAACTTAAGGTAAGTAAGTGTTAATTACTTAAGTTAAGTAACTAACAATTATAGTGTGACAATAACATGGTAAAGAAGAAGAGAAGACGTGACGACGTCGAAAAGTGTTTGCAAGATTGCTGGGAGAAGAATTGTTGTTGTATGTGTTCTCTTCTCCCGATGGATGATGAATGAGGTGATATTTAAGATGAGTTTGTCTACTATATTATATTTTAAATGAACCTAATACACCAAGATACTTAAAATATTATTTTTCCTTTCTTTGCTCCCTACACGATAGAACACTTCGCAGATATAAATCCTAAAAAAAAACAAAATGTAATAAAAATTGCCTAATTATGTGTATATGAACTTATAATAAATTACCTAACAAATTAAAACTGTTGGGAAAAAATATATTTAAAATCAATTATTAATTTGGTTAAAACAAAATATGTTTTATAATTTAAAAGAATATTTTGACAATTGTAATATCTAAAGTTTAAGCTGACAAAATTGTATGAATACCTAGATGTAAGTTTTTGGACATATTTTATTTAAAAGTTTTTAAAAAATATATTAATATTTGATATATTTGCTCGCCAATGTACTTGGCAAATGTTGTTACGTTAAGTTAGTTTACTGTAAGACCTGTAAATTAAACTAACAGTTATGCAAATAAAGATTTTTTTTATCTTATCCTCATTTAACTTCGCTCTTTCTATACCTTCTCATCACACCAACTATGTCTCTAAATCCTTTGTCGTTACTGCCTCTTCTCTTTGGAACAGCCTACCTGTCAGCATTAGACAAGCTCCTAACAGAGCTTTATTTCAAAGAAGAGTTTACACTCAATTTATTAAGTCCTTGTAGATTTCTTTCACTGTCACTATCAAACCTGGAGACCCTGGTGGGTAGTTGGTCTTGTGGTGTTATGTATAATAAATATGATTATCTTAAAGCCAGTAGTTATTTTTATGTATAGTATTTATAATATATGTTTATGTATTAATGTTATGTATATAATATTTAAGTATATGTATGTTTATATTTACTTACTTTTATGGTATTAATTGGAATAAAAATAATTTCTTAATATCATTTCACTATCCTCGATCTAATGAAGAAATCTCTTTGTCCCAACGGTCAACAGTCAGAGAATGCCTTACAAGGCATTATGTTCGCCGATTGTACATTACTATAAAGTTTTTAAATAAATAAGTAAATAGGAAAGGTAAAGGGTCTAGCCCATACAGCCAAGTCTAACGTAATATATCTTTCTTTTTTATGAGTTAATGAGGTTATCATCAAATTCCAGATGTTGCAGAATTTGATGCTTTTCTTGGAGTCATTTGCGGCATTATAGCGTTGGGTAAAATATGAAAGTTGACAGCGCGGGAAAAACGCTTAAAATAAACTGCAACTTGTGCCCCATATTTAAAGTCCAATTTATCGTTTTCCATAATTATTCACATTGTAGCACATTATTAAACAAAACAACACCCCTTTAAACCAATAATATCCATAGTAAATTAATTTACAACACAAAGGACTCTCCAAGAATTGTTGTTTGGAAGCGTTAAAACTAATAAGAATAAGAGTTAAAAAAAAAGTAAACAAGTATATGAGGTTCCATTTCCTGCATAAAACTACACAAATAAAAAATAAAAATAAATTAACATCAAACAAAACATACGTAGTAAACCTGCGGGGTGAGGCGAAGTGCACAAACGTCCGAAAACGTATCGTCTAATATTATTATTATTTTATATTATATTATTATTACGTCTGTCAGTAATGTCAAAAGCTAGGCAGAATGCCCAAGCTTGAAAAAAAAAAGATTCAAACCCAGACCCGTTACTTTAAACCACTAAAAACAAATATTAAAAACAAACTATCCATAGACAATTATGTATAAAAAAAAACATGTTATAATATGAGTTATATTAAAGCAAGTAGAGCGTAATATTAAAAAAACAATATTTATAATTAATCGCTTTAAACTTGAAACATGAGATATTTGATCATTAATTCAATACGGGAAATTTATAGAACAAGTTTGGTAACTAGGTAGATAGATTAGGTACGCTTCCGATGCCAGCGACGAGTCTTGCTATTTGAGTTGCTGGTAGTTTGAAAACTTTTTTGTATAGTACCTCATAACCCCAAAATGAACGGAATCGGAGAAAATTGGAGGGGATCAAAATGAAAAAAAAAAGCTTAGAAACCGAATAGTAACGCGAATAGTAGTATCAAATATGGCATACGGATAGCGTACAATATTATCAACCCCGTTAGGCCACAAAAACAAGTTTTTTTCTAAAATGCGTAACCGGTTGCTACGAAAGTTTTTTTTTTTTTTTCGATTAAAAAAAAACCGTAAACCCTCCGTACGTTTCGGATGACATTTTTTTTAAACAATAGTGAGTGTACATGTACTTATTTTTTTTTACACTTGACCCTTATCCTTTTTTCCGATTCTATCCATTTTGGACAAAAAAAGACAAAAAAGGTTCTAATTGCCTCAGGAACACAAATAATAAATATTATACAATATATATATATATATATATATACGACCGCCTCCGTGGTCTAGTGGTAACAAACGTTGCCGTGAACTCGGGAGGTCGTGGGTTCGATTCCGACCGGGGGCAAGTTGTACATTGTATAATTTGTCTCGGTCTGGGTGTTTATATGTATAATATGTAGTTTATCAACCATCTAGTTTCCGTAACACAAGCCTAGTAGCTTACCACGGAAATTAGATGGCGCTGTGTGACCTGTCTGGAAATATTTACTTATTATTATTTATTTATATATATATTATATCCTCGCCAAGCCGTCTGGCCAGCGTGGCTAGTGTAAATTCTCCAGATATATGTTCTGGAAGGCCCATCTCCAACAGTGGAGGTCTAGGACTTCTATATATGTTATATATACTATACAATAGTATAGAAATCAAGCGGTTAAACCCAATATATTACCTTTTTTTATATACTGAACACGACATGTGACATCGCACCCACCTGATGGTAAGCGGTACGCGAGATCAAGAATAGGACCAACTGACGCCAGCCACTAACGACCGGCATCAGTCTCTACCACTATGCCGGTCTAACAAGATGGGTTTTCACACTTCGCTTGAAGGACTCCAGGTTATAGGAGTGGGGAAACACACTGGCTGGCAGAGCTATCCACATCTTCAGTGTGCGACAGATGTAAGAGTCTCCAAATTTATGAGTATGCGTAGGGATAGTCGGTATGGTATGTGGATACCTATTTTCTGTTGCTCGCTGTATAATATTTTTTTTAGACTTCAGGTGTCATTCGTGGAATCCATTTTTAAAATAAAAAAAAAAGATTTTTTTAAAGTAAAAACATCCGAAACATTATTAATTGATCTCGCTCACAGCTGAAACACGAAATAGAGAGAGAAACAATTACGTAGGTCAACGTTCGCGCGATCATCGACCTCTCGCCTACTTGTTTAGGGTGGGTATGAATGGCGATATTTTTAGGAAAACTTAACTGCGCCGTAACCAAAGATTTTATTACTGAGTAATTAAAAATTAAATAAGTAGTTCTTTAATTTTATTCTAGATTATAATATATAAATATTTGATCTGTAATAAATTTCACGCTGTATATTTTTAAGTACGATGCATGTAATGTATGTCAACATTTGAACTCTTAAGCCAAATGCCGTATTGATTTGTGATACCGGAATGATCGTATTAATTTACCCAGTCTGCCGGGGCGAGGAAGTATCCACCGTTTGTGCCGATAAACCCAATAAAGTGTATCTACGCGTTTCGGGATCAGGCTCGAATTGCCGTCATGCCTAGTCAAGCCGGCATAGTGTTAGGGACTGATGTCAGTCATGAAAATAGAAAATATTTTTTTTTTCTTAAATAATATTTTAAAATGTTGTTTATACACAATTAAAATAACAGTATGATAGGTATATAGTTTTAAAAAGATATAACACCGCGTCTTGTCGTCTCCTCCGATGACAAGAGGGCTGGCTCTTTCTTCGCCCAAAGAATCAGTATTTCAATTCAGCGGGAAAATGCAGCCAGCATTCTTGCCACCAATCCACGCGGACGGGACTTATATCCCTATCCTTAGTATTAATATTAATTTTATTTTATATTTAGTAAATCTTTTTTTCGAATAAATAAATGTTTTAAATAAAAAATGTTAGATATAGGTACTATAAGAGTATCTATTTTATTTGTATATCTTCTGACGAGGGCTACATTTACACAGGTCAAATCGCTGTCGAGTGCGCGCTAGAGAAAAAAAAAGTGAAATGATGAGGTACCAATTTCAAAAACTATTATGGTTTAGCGCGAAAGTTGAAACAGTTATTGGTACCTTTTAATAAATAAAGACGAGTGCTTGTGGTAACAAATTGTAGCGGACACTCGCCGCCCATCGTTTATTGTTTTTTAATGGCCGGACCCGCCCTCGGCCCGCTGGCTACATCCATCATCACGAGAATTATCCTATATTTTTTAGGATAAAAACCTTTATGCAAGACTCGGGCTTTCAATAAAACTTCTTGTTTTCAAGTGGCTAGGTCGTCATTTAAATGTTTGCGATACGCTTAGAGCGCTTAACGCTTGTGCATTCCTTTAATAATAAATTTCTAGCACAATACAGCATTTTTAAAGATTATTGAAGTCTTAGTGTACTTTTGATAAATGTAGTCTATTATTAACTTCTTATGAAATACATATTTCCGCTTTTATTTTGGTCATATAGCACGAAAAAGTTCGGCCAATCTGGAAAAGCTGGTGATCACGGGTAAAATCGAAGGCAAGAGGCCCCGTGGCCGAAGCCCGATACGTTGGTCTGACCAGATCCGAACCATACTGAATACCCCAGTCCACAATGCGCTGCATGCCGCAGTGTGCAGACCCGGATGGCGCAGCATCGTCCGAGACAAAGTGATCCGTGGAGGGGATCACGACCCTCAGCATTGAGGATAACGACGCAAGGAGGAGGATTTCCGCTTTCATATACCATTTTTTTGTTTTTTTTTTTTAGTCGTAGCTCGGTTGTATGAACGCGTTCCTTAAATCCTACAAAGGTCGGTTCAAACCCACCCGGCATGTACCAATGAGAAATGCACTTTTCTTACGTACATTTGTCATACATTTACAACACCACCGTTCCAGTGCCTCGGAGATCACGTTAAGCCGCCGGTCCCGGTTCCACTAATACCAACTTGTGGAATCGCTAATAAATTGTTAATAAAAATTTTCATCATATCCTCGCCAAGCCGTCTGGCCGGCGTGGCGAGTGTAGGCCAAATTCTCCAGATATATGTTCTGGAAGACCCATCTCCAGCCATTGAGGTCTAGGACGCTGTGTGTTGATGATACCTAATTTTGAACAGAGACAAATAGCAAATACATTTATAACGATTTTACTAAAACAAATGTATGTAGTATATAGTTTTGTATATAGTATATAAGATTTAGTATTTAAATTTTATTTATTTTGTTTTTTTCACAGACCTAAATGCTCCTACTATATTTTGCACCTGCCTCACATAACAAATGCTCTAAATTGTCCCTAAGGTTGACTAGTAAGAATGCCTAGCGGATTTAAGTCCGCCTGTGTACCTAGTGCATAAAGTTTTTTAATAAATAAAGTAGTATTATCACGACCGTGTTCCTTTCGGGGTGGTCAGAAACCACGCTTATAAAGAAGCGGATTCACATTTAGCCAACTTTACTATAGGCTCATCATGACAAGTTGCAAGCTCGTCGATGTCTATAGCGTACCAAACTCGAGAAATACCACAAATAAATTACATAAATTATTGTGTCCTGACTAGGAATCGAACCCGGCACCTCTGCACCTAAATCCACGGACTTAACCGCTAGACCACGGAGGCATCTATGATTAATATATTTCTAAAATATCTGTAAATTTATTCCCTAAATATTTCAAATGACCGGTCCATTAAATCATGTGCATCTTCAGGATACTGATCTTGTTCAAATAAAAACTAAGCATTAAATTGCATAAACCTTTTTTTAATTTCTCTTCGTCAGCTTTTAAATAGGTAAGACATAATAACTGTATATGCATCTTTTAAAAGCAGATAGGAGACACTGGAGCCAAGCTGTAAGCTTTTAATAGGTACAAAGGCGGACTTAATGCCCGAAGACATTCTCTGACAGCCAAACCTTGGGGACTTTGATCAAATGTAGGTGCAATCATAAAGATAATAAGAGAAATAAATAACTATTTAAATTAACAGCAATTTAATATATTCTTACTTATAATATATATGGAATAAATATTATAATATCGATACACTAAATACTAATACATACATATTATTATACATAAACATACATATACAGGGTGTTTCAAAGGGAGCTGTACATACGCCTAGGGTAGAAACTAGGGATAGTCTGCTACCTACCCCCGCCCAATATATTGACCTTGGCCTCAAGGTTTTTTTTAAATTTATTTTTATTTTTTATTTGACTTTTTTGTGATTTTTTTACTAAAACTACCTGTAGCTCAAAATCTATCCATGGGACCGGTCTGCTAATGGTCTTGTTTTAATCGTTAGAGTCTTAGGGTCCTGCAAAAAAATATTTTACACCAGAAAATTGTGGAGAAGAAAAGTTATGGGGCCTGAAGTACCGTAGTAAGGTAAAGAAATAATTTTAAGGGCAACTTTCTATGGGGTTTAAAAAAAAACTAACAGGGTTGGAGTTCTTCTGATTTTTTTAAAACATCCTCAGTCCATGCCCTTTCTAACGATATGCTAAAAGTGTAATTATCACTTTTAGTTTTAAAGTTATTAATTAATTTCTGCAACCAGGGCACTTTAAGCAAAAATTTCAACTAATGAAAATTAAATGTGTTCGATCGTAAAAGGATGGCAAATGAAACAAAAAATTTGGTAATGACTAATGTTTTTTATGTTAACAGGTAGATTATTCCACAAATTAGTAGCAACAACTACAAAAGAGTTAGACACAAATGAAGAATGATGAGAAGGGACAGATAGAAGAGAGTTATTAGCATTATATAATAGCCCTAAAATTTAAATTTTTATGTTTTTTTTTATTCAGTTAATGTTAGCACCGAGCATGGCCATCACACGAACCATTTTTTGTATTTAAGTGTTTATAAATTGATTTATTTATGATTTATATACATATACTGAATATTTTATATGTATTTTATTATATAAATATTAATAATTAATATTTGAATATCTGCTGGAAAAACGTTGAGGATTAAAAGTTGATTATTATAAGAAGAATGGAGACTGCCAGCCATAGTATTGTGATATTAATGATATGAGTTAGTTTAACGGCATTGTATTCCTACAGAATGATCTTATTGGCGTAAATCATAAAATTGATCAACTATCCATTATTCTTAGTATAGGAAGTGGTAAATAGCTTAGGAGAGTATTCCACATCTTCAATATGCGACAGTTTCCAAATGTACACGTAAGCACTACAGTATTAGGGTGCATATTCTGGCCTGTGCGTGATTTAGATGATGAATCCCCATTTTAGCAAGTTAATCTTATATTTAAACTACTTAGGCTACTCAAAATGGTCCCCTCGGCAGGTGATCGCGTGGCACATGGCGCCGGCGCTTCGTTACGTTAAAAATAACAAAACCTTCCAACCTCTGACTCACAACCATGGACCTATTGTTTTATGCACCGATCTGGCAATACAATTTCTTCGACGTCAATACTTTCCGAGGATCCAAAACTATGTTAAACAAATGAACGTAATACCTACTAACTACAGACAAAGGAGCTTGAAAGCATTTTTGCATTTATAGTAGTGTTCGATCATCAGATAAACGAATAAACAAATATTGATAAAAACACATCTCCCAATAAGCTGAGTGTATTTCCGCCGCTTGAGGTTCTTGAGGTATATACTTATTATTATATACTGCCTCCGTGGTCTAGCGGTTAAACTCACAGATTTAGTAGTACCGGGTTCGATTCCTGGTCGGGACGCAAAAATATTTAATAATATAAATAAATATATAAAATTTATTTGTGATATTTCTCGAGTTTGGTACACTGGAGACATCGACGAGCTTACCACTTGTCATGATTGGCCTATAGTAAAGTTGGCTAAATGTGAATCCGCTTCTTTATAAGGGTAAACGGTTGTGATGATACTTATTATACCTACATACGAGTATTTCTTATTGGCATATGCCGGGGCACGAAGCGACCTTGTTAAAATTTTAAGAAAAGCGTTCTTACACCGCAGTAGTATTATATTTGGCGTATTTATAATTTAAAAAATCTAAAATTCCAGACGTTTTCTATAACCCTCATCGTCGCTTTCATCCGATAAACCAATTTAGGTTTAATAACAACAATTTGATAGATAGATAGATAAATTCTTTAATGCACAATAAACAAAAACACATTTAAATGTACATAGGCGAACTTAATGTCTAGTGACATTTTCTACCAGCTACCCTTTTGGATAGTGAGCAATTATTGTAGGTGCATTAAATCATTAATTTAAAATCGAGATTAATAATAAAAAATAAAAATCTTAAACTATTACTAGCAACTAAAGCTAAAATACTTATACACTAATATATAAATATATAATAACACGAGTACATATAAATATATATAAAATACATACAATATTATACCAATTTTGAGAGGTTATGTCGACTCGTCTTGCTTTTTGTGAAGGTGTAAGGTAAGTAATTTTTTAAAACACTTCAGTGAGGGTGCCTTTCGAACGTTAAGTGGAAGCCGGTTCCACTGGCGGGCTGCTGATACTGTAAAAGAATCTGAACATCTACTGGAAGAATGTGTCGGAATTTTTAATTGATTGTTGGAAGAGGAACGAAGCGCACAACTGTGTGTGTCGCATAGAAATTGGAAACGATCTTTCAGGTACAATTAATTAGCAAGAAATAAAATAAATAGACTATTTAGTAAGAAAATAATAACAAAATAAAATGCACAATCGTCTTCTAGCTGATTTATCTATACGTGGGTCTTTAAATGTGAGTCTCTGAAACCTCTTATAAAAATCAATGTACCAAAAATCTTCATCTTCACAGCCTAGAAGCCAGCTCGTCGATGTCTAGCATACCAGACTCAATAAATATCATAAATAAATTAAATGAATTATAGTGTGCCGACCAGGAATCGAACCAGGTTCCTCCGCGGCTAAATCTACGGTCTTAACCGCCAGACCACGAAGGCGAACAAAATTAAGGGTTTAATTGTAACCGTGGTCTAGTGGTAACAAACGTTGCCGTGAACTCGTGGGTTCGATTCCCACCGGGGGCAAGTTGTACATTGTATAATTTGTCTCGGTCTGGGTGTTTATAATATGTATATATTTACAAAAAAAAAGTATAATATGTAGTTTATCAACCATCTAGTTTCCGTAACACAAGCCTTGTAGCTTACCACGGAAATTAGATGGCGCTGTGTGACCTATCTGGAAATATTTATAAAAAAAAAAAAAAAAAAAAAAAATTATACCATCTAACTTGGAAATCCTTTCAAATAACTGGCTTTTAACTATCACGTCAATTGACAATACTAAAATGGTTTGGTTTGATAGTCCTTATTTTATACGTCTATTTTTATAGCCGCCTTAGGTTTTTCATAATTGAGTACATATGTTGTTTGGCCTTGTTAGAAACATCATAGTAGATTTAGTCAAAGATTGCTATGCCATTATGCTATTTCGTGCATTAACAGCGTAACTTTATGCTTTAATCTTGACGAATTTTAAGGTAAGAACTGTGGCCCCATGTATCGGCCGAGAGAGTTTTACTTTCGTTTCGTTTCGTTAACAAATACTAAAAAGTAATAATGTCATAACTAATAACTAAGATAATTAATGTCATTACAATTGAAGATATATATAGAATTCAGAATTAAACAATATTTTATAATTATGACGCATATCTCGACGTAAATAACGAAATCCACTAATAATGTTTACGACTAAGTTACAGAATAGGGCCGCTGGATTATGTATGGAACGGGAAAATACAGAGCGGGACGACTCCCCGCCACATTGACGGATAACCTGATAAAAGTGATGGTTGCAGGAGATCTTGTGATATGGCGATCGTTGGTTCTTGCATCCGCCAATAGAGTGAAAAGCTGATGGTGATAAATATAAGCATAGTGATCATACAATGAGCATAGCAAGGTAAGCTGCTTTACCCGATTAGACTCATAATATTTAACGAAGGTTCTGACTTGCCTGGTGGGTTACTGCTGTACCAGGTATTGTATTCTCATAGGTACTGACAACTAAATTTAAAAGGTTATTAATTGATCGTTGTGGTGCAGTTCTGTATATGTTTTATTTTGTAAATCTGATATAGCTGAGTTTTCCTTGCAGATTCCTTTCTCAGTCAAATTAATCATTAACAGGTCACTGGAATTTGCTAAGCTGCTGGTCTTCTGCTAACAGCTTACTTATTGGACCACTTTGCTGCTTAATCTTCTACTAGCAGGAGTAGAATCATTCAAAATAATTAAATTAATGACGTTTAATAAATGCCTGTAATAGGTTTACGTGAATAAAGATATTTTGACTTTGACTTTGAAGGTTTATTAAAGAAATTACTGCTGTTTGCACGTATATGTGTGCCAAAATGACAGTGAATATGGCTCCAATTGGAATCCAACTGCATTATTGCCTCCAATAAAATTTTGATGCACTTTTTACGAACGCTCTAACGATCCTGCGAAATGTTTAT
The DNA here is from genome assembly GCA_910589645.1 of Tinea semifulvella. Classification (NCBI taxonomy): domain Eukaryota; kingdom Metazoa; phylum Arthropoda; class Insecta; order Lepidoptera; family Tineidae; genus Tinea; species Tinea semifulvella. The sequence goes on along the minus strand of OU342592.1, from coordinate 9,070,820 downwards.
TGTACCTCTCAGGCACAATAAACCTTGGCCCGCAGGGTTTTATTGATATTTTCGGGCAAATTCCCGTTTTACTGCTTTTCAACTAATATCAAATTTCTTGGTTTTATCCATACATATGCAATAACATCAAATCTGTAAGCGGTTGCATTATTATTATTATTATTAAATTATTTAGTGCACCAAATCATCAAGACCGTTTCCTTTTTGGGGATGTCAGAAACCAAGCTTATAAATAAGCGGATTCACATTTAGCCAACTTTACAAGTGGCAAGCTCGTCGATGTCTCCAGCGTACCAAACTCGAGAAATATCACAAATAAATTTAATAATAATTAAATGTATTTATTTACATTAATAAATATTTTTGTGTCCCAACCAGGAATCGAACCCGGTACCTCCGTGTCTAAATCCACGCATTTTTTTACATTTAACCTTTGAGCGTAGGTATGAAGGAATGTAAAGGCACAAAAATAAAGAAAGGCATGCGAGCATCTCAAAAGATGGGAGAAAGAATGACGAAGTTGTAAGTAAGAGAGCCCCTGTCAGACCAAGACACACCTATCACGACCAAATAAATAAAACACTAGCTCAAGGTGCATTAAAGAGTCTACGAATCAAAAGGGCATTAATGAAAAGGCCAACGATAGCTACTATATTGAGAGTGTCCTTTAGTTAAATGATTCCTTTGTATGATATTAGCACTTAAAAAAATAAAATCTCGCCGCAGAGGGGCTTAAAAAACGCGGCAAACCATTTGTTTTTCCCTAACCGAATCATTGCGTCTTGTAAAAGAATTCTGGCAATGTCTGACTGATACGCAAGAAGCAATGGATAGTGAAAAAATCACAGGTCACAACCAATTATGGAATTCAATTAACGGTCGTGATTTACAGGGACTGTAGTGTTTTAGTACGCATTCTAACAAGATCTTTCGTGATTTTTATTATTGCAATATTATTTTTAAGTAGGGATTTTTTACAAAGTTTTTTATTAGGTTTGTTGACCTTTTAGCGAGTTAGCCGAGCCGTCATCTGTATACATTGCTAAGGTTTTTTTTTTACTGATCACGTAAAGTGACCTCACGCCCACTTGATAGAAACGGTACGCGAGGTCCAAGAATGGAAGCAACTGACGGCAGTCACTTACGCCAATATCAGTCTCTTCTTCTTCTTCTTACGGTGCCATCTCCTATCGGAGGTCGGCTATCATTAAGGCGATTTTGATTTTGTCCTGGTGCATCTGGTGCTCATCCCGAACCACTCCCTGAGGTTCTTGAGCCAGGAAGTGCGTCTTCTCCCCGGTCTTCTGGAGCCTTGTATCTTGCCTTGCATGACGAGCTGCAGCAAGCTATACTTTTTATTGCGCATGATGTGTCCCAAATACTCCAACTTCCTTCGCTTTACCGTTTGCAGTAGTTCAACGCCTTTGTTCATACTCTGCAAGACAGTTTCTTTTCTTACTCTGTCCTTCCATGATATCTTCAACATTCTCCTGTATATCCACATTTCAAAAGCTTCTAACTTCTTCGACATTGTGTTTGTCAGGGTCCATGATTCGACACCATACAGGAGAATAGAAAATATGTAGCATCGCACGAGTCGGCATCTTGTAGGAAGTTTAAGATTGCGATTGCAGAGAAGGTGGCTCATTTTAACAAAGGCGTTTTTCTAGCTTGTTCAGTCTCTACTACTATTTATTTAAATACTGTATAGCACTTAAAACCTAGTACATACAACCCAGCTTGAGTATCATGAAAGGTAATGGGCAGGATGAAGTAAAATATTAAAATAATTAATTACGCAACACAAAGTTAGACTCCTAGACTCCACTGTTGGAGATGGACCTTCCAGTAATATCTGGAGAATTTGGCCTACACTCGCCACGCTGGCCAGACGGGTTGGCGAGTTTATAGCACTTAAACATACATACACAATATATAAACAATACACATACATACTATGCTAGCCTAACAAGATGCTTTTTCATACTTCGCTTGAAGGACTCCAGACTCGAAATTTTACGTAAGGATAATGGCTACTGTATGAGGATGCATATTTTGGCCTGTGGTTCGGTTGCGGAATACAGAAAAAGGGATAAGCTCCTGAGAACACTCACCGTGGCTCACTTGTAGAACACGCTCAGAAAGCCAACAGTTGAAATTGAATCGAGTCTCGGCGAAGCTGCAGTGATTCAAGAGTTTTAGACACTGTGGTTCACTATCCGACTCGCACGCCTCTGCAGGACATTGAGAGCATCTCTCTAAGGTGAGAACAGTATTCCACCCATGACCTTTTTTTTTATTCATTACAGCCCCTAGAACACAGCGTCCTAGATCTCCACTGCTGGAGATGGGGCTTCCAGAACTGGAGAATTCGGCCTACACTCGCCACGCTGGCCAGACGACTTGGCGAGGATATGTCATTTTTTTAATGATAATTTATTTATTAACGATTTCACAAGTTTGCATTAGTGGAACCGGGACTGACGGCTTAACGTGCTCTCCGAGGCACGGGAACGGTGGTGTTGTAAATCTATGACAAATGTACGTAAGAAAATGTATTTCTCATTGGTACATGCCGGGTGGGTTTGAACCGACCTTTGTAGGATTTAAGGTACGCGTTCTTACAACCGAGCCACCAACCGCCTACCCACGACCTCATCTGTGCTTTATTGTTTAGTATTCCGAGTGGACGCTGTTTTGATGATGTACTCAATGAAGTTTCGGTGGTTTAGGTCAGAGCTTATGCAATGGATAAGTATTTGAAAATCGTCGGTTAATGGCATTGTAATCGTAGTCTTATCTTATCAGCGTAATGTTTTATTTATTTATTAATAATTTATTTTAGTACGTCAACTGGACCCACTTTTGGTCTGTGAGTCTCCAGTACCCCAGCACTAAATGTACATTTAGTTACCAGTGGTTGCGCATTGAGATCCTGCCGGAAAAAAACGTGGAAATATTTTTATTTATAATACGGATCCTAATCGTTGTTGTTAAACTTGAAGGTATCGTATTGAAATCGTGGTTGTGTGTAAGAGGGCTTAAAGTTTGCAATATGTCAGTAAAAACCGAATGTTTGAAGAAGCAGTGATTGATGGAGCCGCACCGCCCGCGCACTGTTTTACATATAAATTACCAATTACACCGAACGAGGATAGACCATAGAAGTATTACTATGGATAGCATTATTTACAAGGTGTTGGTTAAAATACATGGCCCTAAAAATTTGTTGTTTTAAAATGTATTAATTAATAAAAATGTAAAATTTAATGCTTGTGCGGTATTGTGACTTTTCTTTTCCGTGAGTCAAGGGTCTAGTAAAATTAGAAACAAAAAGAAAAGTGATAAAATACTTATGTGGTTAGATCTTGATAATACTCGTATTTTACTTTTACGCGACCGAGTGCCTTCAACGCGGCAAACGAGTACCTTCACTCCGTAGCTACGACTCAGACTTAGCTATAAAGACACACAGGGCCAACAGTGAAAGAGAGACGGTTTATAGGGTTTTAGTCTGTAGGCGCCTTTTAAGGTCTGAATATAAGGACCACCGCACCGGTGATTCGGGCATGCGACCTTCCTTGTGGCCCTTCAGGCTTCAGGCGCTTTTATTTATTTAATTTTATTGAATTTGAAAAAGTTACGTATACAGTTTCTTAGTATACATAAATATAAACACTTAAACCACTAAAAAGGTTCCACAGATAGAAACAACAAAAACTAAATTATTTTAATGAAACAGTTTTTTAAATATATTTCACACTCGTAAATATGCAAAATAATATACTAATAGTAGGTACTAAGCGATAAAGTATTATAATTCTTGTTATCATTGTTGTCAATTGTACTTGATTATGTCATGATTATTCTACTTCCTAATAATATATTATCTTCATATATGTATATATATCTTATATATATCTACTATAATAAGTATATACGAGTATTATGAGTATTTATGTAGTCTAAGTATACATACTATTTATGTAGTTTATAGGTTAGAATTGCACCGCACATACATATTTATACTATCTCACTCTCCCAAAGGTTAGCTGGTAGAAAGAGCCGAAATGGCTTTAAGTTCGCCTTTGTACATACTTTTAGTGCAAAAAAGTATTGGGTTCATGGTAATCTATACGAATACGGATTCGTCTCAACTGCGTCACTAAATTAAACCAGCTTGTAATCGGCCTACTGGCTTCCCTTTGCGGAGCGCGGAGCCCGTAAGTATTTTAATAATAATAATAATCCTATGTTGAGGTTATTTTTTTACTAAAACAGGTAATACGCTTATCTGATGCGCTCTATAAAATCTTATTTAAATACACTTTGCAACATTCAGGCGCTCGCCAAAACAATTGGTCTGTTAGATGTCTGTCTACGGCATAGACTTTATACTGTTAGACACGGCAGTTGTAGATTTATTTATACATCTTTCACTCTTTTATGGTTAATGCTGCATAATTCGCTAGTTATGTTCTGTTGTGCGAGCATTAATAACCAATAATTTAATATTTTATTCGAAGAAATTTGATATTTTGTCAAACAATATACCTAATAAAATATTACGACGTGATATTGCTTGTTTTATAAAGTTTAACGACCTGAAGAAGGTCGCTAGTGGGGGTTGTAAGATTTATAAAAAAAACGTTTATTGACACGTATATCTGTAGTAAGGGTGCAGTGTCGGTCCCCAGATCAAAAGTTCACAGGTTTAAAGTAGGTGGGATTAATGTGCAAGCATTCTCTAACAACCAATCTTTGGGAGTGAGAAGAACAATAGAACCTCCTGGTTATAAAAACTGTAACACCAAGCCTGTAACACTCGCCAGCTTTTTCGTATTATGTTTCTTGCTTACCAGGCGCCTACAGACAATCATATATTTATTATAGTGCAATTTATTTTAAATTCTTTATTGCACCAAAACTTAAAATTAGGTACATAGGCGAGTTTAATGCCTGTTAGGCATTCTCTGACAACTAACCTTTGGGATGGTGAGAGATTATGGGCAGGGCGCAACAATCCAATAATATTAGTCTAATTTATAAATACACTACATACCAAGAAATTACATAAACTACATGCAAGTATTATAAACATATATATCCATATATATATATATATATACACACAAATACAAATAGACATACAGAAACATATTGCGTGCCAATTATTTAATGTGTACTAGATGCAGTGTGCTCCTGCTTATCAAGAAACAAGTTAGTGACCAATTGTTTAAAAACATTGACAGATGGTGCCCGTCTAATGGCCAGTGGTAGTTTGTTCCACTGGCGGGCTGCAGACACAGTGAAGGAATCTGAATATCTGCTAGAGGAGTGGGATGGGATTTTGAGTTGATTATTGAAAGCAGAACGAAGAGGGAGGTTGTGCGTATCGCACAAGAACTCAAATCGAGTTTTAAGGTAAGGAGGTGCACGAGGATTGTTCAGGATACCATACAATAAAATATTTTTAATTACATAAAATAATTTAATTTAATAAATTTACAAATACCTACAGTTTCGTAGGCCAACTTGACAATCAAATTAAAAATTGCCATGTGACCATGCCATGCCATTGCCATGTGTTATATATAGGTATGTGTATATATTTATAATTATATAATAACAAAAATGTTAAGACATTATTAATTGATTATAATTATTATAAAATTTGTATGTAGATTGACAACGCCTATTTACAGCAGCAAAATATATATGATATTTTTAATTTAATGTAATTGACATTATAATTTTAGCTTAAGTAATCATGACATTTTTATTTTAGTATTATTATATATTTTTTTAAAATTAAATCTGTTATTTATATTTTTAATGTACCTATGTATTCTTCATTATTACTGTAAGGTCTTTGGTATTATAAATTATAATAATATAATTTAGTATTAAGTATGACAATGCCAATTTACAGTTGCTATTTATTATTATTTCAATAAATAGATTACTTATAATTTGACGAGGCGGTTTCTACTGTTCCTGACCAGTAATTTTAAATTCATTACCAATTATGGAGTTGTTCAGCTGATATTATGTTTTTGTTTTGATCACTAGTAAATATTATAATGTATACATGCTAAATGCTAAAAATATTGCCAATTTACTAAATAAATTATTTGATTTGATTTGATTTTGATTTGACCTTGGACGAAATGCTCTTGAAGGCATCTTCAGCAATGTAAATACAGAACTCTGTTCAATTAGAGGCTGTAATAATTAAATATAAATATGATTAACCTTCTAGTACAGACGTGCCATCGTAGTAACATAAGTACCGACCAGTGGTCTAAGAGCCGCGATCTTTCTTGGAAACTTTACACTCACTCGGAAGCTCGCTGCAAGCAGCAAGCAGCTTGTACTCGTGCCTGTTGTATTTCGTTTTAAATGGAAGCGTCTAAATCCTAGCCTCATAACATACCAAAAACGCTAACTACGACTACTCTAACAACGAAATATTGCTGACTTAAACAATTACCTACATTTTAAACTAATTTTTAGAACGCCAGCTCTAAAACCAGAGTAAACTCTATAACTGATGTGTTCACAGTAGCCACTTTTTAATAATGAATAATGGCTATGAAACTATGCAGAGATAGTTTGGACTGTAAATAGATTTGGGAGCGGCTGACAGCGGCTTCGTTTGACTGGATATCAGCCACCACTTAGTTTCAAAGTTGGCAGCTGATGGATAATTACCTATGTTAATACAGAAGCTACCAAACCGTAGATTATTACTCGCCTATAACCACTTAGTTAAAAGCATATTACAAAATATTTATAATTTGCGTTTTTAATTTTTTATAATCGTGGTCTCTGGTAAATAAAATAAGTACCCAGTGTACAACTGAATATTCCCAGTTTTGGCCGAAACCAAAGCGAAAATAAAGTTTTCTGAAATTATTTATTTTTCAGAACAATATAAGTCACAAAAAACTTTTCTCCTACATCATGGCTGTTGCGGAACAAGTAGATTCGTAAAGTCTCTATGACATAAGGTTGTCATAGAGACAAGACGGTCAATATGTAGCTTTTGGCAAAATGTCGTAATTTGTGTTGTATTTTTATTATATTTATTTCACCACAGTTAAGTGTTTATTTCGGTATTTATTCTATCATAAAGTGGCGACCGTGACATGGTTTTTCATGATGTTGTGTTTTTAACATGGAAATCATAAAATAAATAATGGAGAAACTTATTGCTGAAGGGACTGTGGTAAGAAGATTTTTTACTAGATCAGCGAATGAAGTGGTCGAGCACTTGCGAGATGGATCCGACTTTAGTTGTTTGCGGGCATCATTTAAATGTTTCGTGGATACTGCAAACAAATAATTTTTATTGGATTCAAATATTTATGCTCATTTTGTTGGCCAAGATATTATAGAAGAAGCTGATCTAGATTTAGAATATAGCTCAACCCAAAATTATAAGCTACAGTTTTATGCGATTGAAGGAAAATTTGACCGATGTGCTAAATTCCAAAATTCAACAAAAATTACAACAAATTATACAATATTACCAGCACACTTACCATCGAAGAGTATGCTAGCAGATTTGGGCCCCAAAAAAGTCAAGGAAAATATAAAAAATGAAGAAGAATCCTGTATTTGGTGCGATAAAGAGCATTTAAGTCTCTACTGTTTTGCAGGAAAAATATTGACATTACAGCAGCGAAAAGAACATGTGCAGAAATTAAAAGGCTGTTTAATTTGTTTAGAGAGGGGGCATGTAGCCAGCAGATGTGTATCCTGTAAAAAATGTTCATATTGTACAGGGCCTCATGCTATTTTAATGTGTCCGTTTATGGAAGCAGAGATAAAGAAGGAGCCTGGAAATGAAGAGGAGAAAAAGTTGTTTACATGCCAAAGTGACATAAATGATTCACAGAAATATTTTGGGATTGTAAATGGTATAAATAATGAGAAGAAGGAGCCTGAAAAAGAAGAGATATCAAAAATGGTTATATGTCAAAATGACACAAGAAATAAATTTAACAGATGGTTTAGAAATAAAGAAGGAATAAAGAATAAAAGTATTAGACCTGCAGAAGAAGAAAAGTCAAATATAATTACGTGTCAAAGTGACACACTTTGTTTACAAACAATTAATGGTGAAGTGACGCTTACAAAAGATTTGTTTGATAAGAATTTTAAATGTTGTGATGTAGCGAAAGAAGTTTTACCGGCGATAAAAGAGGATTCTATGGGCCAATAATGTTCATGTTTAGGAATATTGAAACGGGTATATACCCGTAATGTCATATTGACAAAAGTTTATTTACCCTGGGAGCATGGACATTACGGTATATTGGACTTAGGATTAGTGTATAGGATTTCATTGTGTTATTTTTTCTTTCTTTATCATTCTATCTTACATCTTATTTTATTTATCTTATAATTTACTTATTTTTATTTTTAAATAATTATCTACTTTTTTTTTCTGTTTACCTTCCTTATAGTTTAAAGTCAATATTGCAAATAGTTCCTTGATTTGCAAGGTGGGGAGGGTATTCTTATGTATAATATTTGTAGATAATTAATTTAATTGAATTGTGTTTGTTTATTTTTTATTTTTACGAATCTACATTTTTTTCCCTACCGACCTATAATCAAAGATTTTATTGTAATAATAATTAATGTTGCAAATGTTTATATAATTGGGATTTGCAAGGTGGGGAATATGTTGCGGAACAAGTAGATTCGTAAAGTCTCTATGACATAAGGTTGTCATAGAGACAAGACGGTCAATATGTAGCTTTTGGCAAAATGTCGTAATTTGTGTTGTATTTTTATTATATTTATTTCACCACAGTTAAGTGTTTATTTCGGCCTTTATTATGTCCCTTGGTCGTTAAAGGGTTGAGTAGATTTTATAAACATCATCTTGCTTTTTTAAATAGAGCGGGGTCATATTAGGCCAAATTTACTATAGGCACATTATGACCAGACCCGACAAAGTCACAAATAGGTTTTTTTCTGTAAGGTACTTGGCGGAACCATCGGAGGTGAGAACAGTATTCCACGCATGACCTCATCTGTACTTTATACAGCATAAGTCTTAGTGACAGCGGAAAAAACCGTTTTACCTTCTTCAGTATCTTAATATTTTTGGTGATGCAAGTTTCAATGTAGTTTCGATGGTTGGGGTCTAAACGTATTTTGACCCCATGTATGTTGATGGGTTAAAGTTTCACCACGGTCGGTGGTAGTATCTTAAATAGTAGGAAGTCTTCTTGACCTTCTCGTCTTCGTCTAAATAACCGCTAAACCACGGAAGCGGTAAATTCTAGTTCTAAATTAAGCCCTATAGAGTACAGTTAAATATATAGAGGTACAGATCGATGCGCACAGAATGTACGCGTGCCAGCCTCAGGGCACTAAGCGGGTGGTCATACAGCCAGCCTTCTCCGACTAGACATAAGGAAAATAATTACTTAAATCTTGAATCTACATAATTATTCCATATCAAAATACAGATTTTAGAGAGAGATCTGCTTTTATTTTTTAACTTCGCACTGTCCAAAGGTAGACGTATTTTTACACAACTTCGAGAGTACGACATGATCGTTAAACATAACTTTTTTCTTGTCCAACTTCATTCCCTGACCTGCTGGGACGCCACGTTTAATCGGTTCAGCATTTCGTTAAGATCCTCCAGCGAACTAGCTAGTATGACTATGTCATCCGCAAAACGGAGGTGTGAGATGTATTCTCCGTTGATATTTATGCCGCAGTTTCTCCAGTCTAGCATTTTAGAAACGTCCTCCAACGTGTTGTAAAACAGTTTCGGCGACAGGACATCACCCTGTCTTACACCTCTGCGCATTTGGATTGGTTTCGTATGCTGGCCTTGTATCTGGTATCTGGACGGTCATAGTTGCAGCACTATATAGACATCTCAACACGTATCTCCAGCCAATCAGACATCGCTGCATGGAGTCCAGAACAGCACAGGTCTCGATAGAGTCGAAGGCTTTCTTGTAGTCCACAAATGCAAGACACAGTGGCATATTATATTCTTCCGTCTTTTGTATAATCTGTCGCAGAGTGTGGATATAGTCTACACTGTAAACACTGCAGTTTAAAAGAATTCAAGCCAATTCTTTTTACTCTACGGTTGCCTTTGCACACGGTCGAGGCGCTACCACGCACAAAGATGTCTTCATTTTGATATTGCACGTCCAAACTTTATTGGTGTATTGTTTTATTTTTCTCACCATACCAAGGCACACGTGGGCGCCAATATTTCCAGGTATCATTTAAAATCAGTAGTGCTATTTCGTATCCCATCGACGACCACAATCGAATTTAGTAACCAGTAGTAGATCTCGTATGTCAAATCTTTTGGTTTTTGCACAAATATCACAACGAATATATACAACGAAACCATCTATTCCATTTGCGTTAACTTCTAATTGACCCCTTATGTTTCAACATACTTTTTTCCTATTTTATTATTAGTGGTTAGTTATCCTTTAATAAATAAACAAAACAGAATCATATATTATTTAGTTGTGTAGAGAGTACAGCGGGAAATGAGCGGCGCGCAGGAAAATCTCGACCAATAGTGTCACTTCATGATAGCGTAATGTTATAATGAACCAATACTATATTGGTAGATTCTTCCTCCCGCTCGTCTCATTTTTCTGGTAAATAACTAAATAGTTTGACGAGATACGTAATTGCCCAGCAGAACTGCAATGAATACTTCAATTCACTTTTGAATTATTGTAACCGTTAAACGATTTAAACAGCTATGTGCGTTGAATTTATTTTGACAGTACTTATATTATTAATGTAAAACAAAAACAATTGCCAATATCCATATATAAAGGTAAGAGTAGCTTTGTCTGTGTGTCTGTATGTATTTTTTTATTTTATAATATGAAATTTGAAATTAGATTAAACTTAAAAATATATATTATTAAAAATAACATAATCGCCAAGCCGTCTGGCCAGCGTGGCGAGTGTAGGCCAAATTCTCCAGATATATGTTCTGGAAGGCCGATCTCCACCAGTGGAGGTCTAGGACGCCGTGTTCTAGGGGCTGTAATGATAATGATGAATAAGAATTAAAAAATATACCTGAACCCGCAGTTGTCAGCTTATTTGCTGATGATACTCACGTAGGATTAAATGGTGCCAATGAAGTGGAGTTGAATGGCAATATAATAGATACAACAGCTATTTTAGAATCATGGTTTGAGGCAAATGGCATACTACTTAATATAGAAAAAAATGTAATTGTTAAATATACTACCACAAATAGATATAATTTAAATAATATCGTTAAAAATACATTTCTAGGGTATACTATAGATAATACATTAAGTCATAAAGGTCATATAGAAAAAACATGTTAAAAACTAGCATCTGCGAATTATGCCTTAAGTAAGCTAAAACATTTGGTTGATTTTGTCACCTTAAAAACAGCCTACTACGCCTTTGTTCATTCGATAATTGCTTACGTTATAACCATATGGGGTAACGCGGCAGATATTCGAAAAGTGTTCATACAACAAAAGAGATCAATTAGAATATTGTTTAATTTAAAAGCCAGAACCACAGTACGAAATTATTTTGTTGATGCCAAGATTATGACAGTCACGTCTCTGTATGTATATAGTTGCTTACAGGAGGTTCATGGGAAAGCTAATGAACTTCCAAAAATATCTAGTTTGACTAAGTATAACCTAAGAAACAAGAATGAAATCTATATAAGGCAAACCAGGTTAAGAAAAACGTTTAAACAAGGTTTGCAGTTGAAAATTACATTATACAATAAACTACCTGAGATTATAACTAGACTACAACCAAGTGAATTTAAAACAAAATTGAAAATCTTTTTCCAAAATAATGCTTTTTATAACCTGTCAGAATTTATTGACATGCCTTTGAACGAAAATTCTTTTAAATAGTTGTATAGTTTTGTGGTCTTATGCCTTCTACTGTATTGTGTTCCTATGCTCCTTTGTCTACGATGCATGGTGTTAATAGCATTACTGTTATCATTTTAATATTTGTTAACTGACATACCAAAATATAACGATTGTTATATAGGTGAAATATACAAATATACAAAATATACAAAATAAATAATCAATTTTGTTAAACGCCACGTAGTCAACTTGTCACTTTATTAATTTAGCCAATCGCGAGCCTTTTAACCAAATGTTATACGTGCAACAATCTAAAAACAAAGAGCTAATTATTGTAGATTTTAATCGAATAAAGCTTAATTGGTCAAACTAGTTAGAAAAAAACACACAACGACTCGTACACTCATAAAATAGTGTAGCGTGCGTAAATCCAATAAAATCAGTCAAAGAATAGTTTTCTTCGGCTAACTGGCAAAGTTTGCTACCGAGACACGAAGCACAAGACACGGCATGTGTTCTGCTAACTTTAGTTTTACTAAAATCAATTTCTATTGCATCTACATCCTTTACATTCACGGCCAGTTGCAGAAAGGATGGTTAAAAAAGCTTGTCATTTTGGTTATTTAAGCGATAGAATTATTATTATTATATGTTAAACATGTCAAGAAATAATCAGCGTTTCTGCACTTGCCGTCAGTTTAAAAAAAAAAAAACAATATTGTATTATCAAAACATCCTAGACCTCCACTGCTAGAGATCCAGAACATACTCGTATATTTATTTAAAAACTACCTATCACGATCAAATAAATAAAACACTAGCTGAAGGTGCATTAAAAAGCCATCAAAATAAAAGGGCATGTATGAAGAGGTTGATGAATGTCGAAGAAGCGAAAGAGGTATGTCGTGATCGTGTCAAGTGGCGCTCAATTGTCTCTGCCTACCCCGCAAGGGATTTAGCGTGAAGATATGTATGTATTTAAAAACTTTATTGCACTATGTACAAAGGGCGGGCTTAATGCCGCTAGGCATTCTCTAGCAGCCAACCTTTGGGACAATACAGATAATGTGACGAATATTAGAACGCTTCTTGGTTGCTCGGTTACCATATAAAACGTGTGTGTAAAACAATGAATAATTGTACGGTGGTAACAAAATATTATCTCTTGAATATATATTAGTTTTCTTTAGAATTCTGGGTTTAATTATATCGATCATATAGTGGCGACCGTGAAGATTCATATAATACCTGCAGATATATTTAAAATCCGAACCCAGAATTCTAAAGAAAACTAATATATATTCAAGAGATAATATTTTGTTACCACCGTACAATTATTCATTGTTTTTGACACACACGTTTTATATGGTAACCGAGCAACCAACAAGCGTTCTAATATTCGTCACAGATAATATTCATTATGAGGTAGGTGCAAAGGGCTCAAATATTAAATTTAATTTTGAAGAAAATACATATTAATATAATATACATACAAATATGTAAACAATAATACATATACTACACAGTATACATATTTACACATAAATACACTACATACAATATATCTTACATACGCTATATTTGTATCTATAGAGAATTTAGCCTACACTCGCCACGTATTTGTGAAACCGGGAACGACCGACGCGGCGACAGCTAAACGTGCTCTACGAGGCAAAGAAACGGTGGTGTTGTAAATCTATGACAAATGTATGTAAGAGTATTCGTTATTGGTACATGACGGGGTTCCAACTGCACGATTTTGGAAAGCGAATCACCACCGCTTATTAAACATTAGAATTCATAGACATACTGAAAATAAATCTAGTTATCGATTGTGATTCGGGTGATTCCACAGACTTATCCATTCCACAACATTTTTACATGTGTTTTTCACATTCCGCGTTCCATTATTTTAATCAACCATGCCTATTTAAATCAATAGGTACCAAATACAAATTAGGGACTAAACGGCATTGAAATTCGATTGAAATAATAATGAAATGATCAAATAAGATAGAGCGGGCATTGGTAGTAATATTCATACAAAATTATTGTTATATTATTTTTTACTGACATAAAATAGCATTTTTTACACTTCCGTAGCACGCAGATCGGCATATCGTCCGTGAAACAACAAACTCAATTTGATGAAGGTGCACGTCAAAGACGACCATAAACGCAAATTATAGGTAGTGTCATAGCCTAAATATTTTTTCTCGATTCTCGACATTCTCCGATTGTCCTCGATATAATTTTCATACGTTTGTTTTATAAAACGTTTCATGAGCCTGAGTTGGGGTTGGAATAGACAATTTTCCTACCCAGTTAAATTGGCTTAATATCTGCTTTCGCAGGTCAGCACATCTTCACTTTCTATATACAACCAACTCAAAATCTCACCCCACACTTCCAGCAGATATTTAGATTTAATAGGTGGTATGCGGTCTGCCAGGGAGGGGACTCCACCGTTCATGCCGATAAATCCAGTAATGTGTATCCACACATTTCGGGATCATGCTCGAACTGCCGTCATGCCCAGTCAAGCCGGCATAGTATTAGGGACTGATGTCAGTCGTGGGTATCTGATTCCAGTTGCTAACATTCATGGACCTCGCGCTCGACTTACCATCAGGTCACATGTCGTGCTAGTATATAAAAAAAAAAAAAAGTTCGTCCATGTACACTACGTTTGTAAATTATGTTTAATAAAGAATTTTAATATTTAAGTAATGAGCAATAATATATTTTTTATGAATAGGTATACCCTTTTCCCGCAACCTAATCTAACCTAGGAAAAACAATGACTAAATGGAAAGAATTTCTAGAATGTATATTTATTTGTAACATTTATGACTCTATTAAATAGATTTCCAGTCAGAAAAAAAATGTCTGTCTTGAATTATCCTCCCGGGACATCCCAATATCCGTACCCGTGAAACCAGGAACACATGCGTCTCAACTCTCAGCGGTGGCAGTTTTTTTACCAAAACATATCAATTAGTAAAATATGCTTCCCTCTCGTTAGCGGTCCACTGGCGGCAATTAACTTTCCTATATTGCCCTGGGGAGCCCGTGCCGTACATTCTTCACATACCTCCTTTCCGGTATGCGCTTCCAGTAATTAGTCAACTACTTATGAAGGATTTAATATATGGAACTCTAGGAAAAACGTATAACGTTTGATTGGCGTAAGCATACACGTGTGTTGGTTGGAGTGTTTTTTTTTTTGTTCTCTTCTCCCGATGGATGACGAATGAGGTGATAGGGAAGGCAAAGGGTCTAGCGCATACAGCCAAGTCTGACGTAATATATCTTTATTTTTCATGAGTTAATGAGGTCACCATCAAATTCCAGATGCTGCAGAATTTGATGTTTTTCTTGGAGTCACTCGCGGCACCATAGCTCAAACACGTCGGGTAAAATATGGGAGTTGACAGCGCGGGAAAACCGCAAAAAATAACTGCAACTTGTACTCCTTATTTAAAGTCCAATTTATCGTTTTCTATAATTATTCACATTGTAGCACATTATTAAACAAAACAACACCAGTTTTGACCAACAATATCCACATCAAAATAATTTATAAAACAAAAACTTTCACTTTTGCCACGCAAAATGGCGCGAAGAACTCGTCACGTAGCTCGCTTTAAGCCTTGCACCGGTATTCTTAGATACAGACAGACAGTGGGGTCGTCCAGGCCCGGATGCCTAATGGGCCTGGGTTGGGGATGGGGATATTCCCCCGTTTTCCCCGGCAGGATCTCAGCGGGTAACCACCCACCGGTAATTCATTCACTTTTAGTGCTGGGCGCCGTTAGCAGTTTAACAGCGCCCGTGTGGCTCACGAACCCAGAGGGCTAGATTCAACTGCTTCAGCTCTCCTCCAGTAGTACTTCCCTTGGAAGTGGTCTCCCGTTGGGGGGCCGTGCGCAAGACGGAGCGATATTCTGGAGATGGTTGAAGTGTCCGTTGTCGGCCCGATAGAACATACGTCTAGTCAGGCCAGTGTATTCTTAGATGTCTCCACTAGTCAAATATTGCTTCCAGCTGTCAAACGGCATACTATCGGCACGTAATTATGACAAAATAAATATTTATTTTAATTCTCATGTAATTACTTTTATTTTATTTTTACATACATTATTTATACATTAAACCTTGTTATATTCCTTGTTATGTATATTATTGTAAAAAAAAATGTAATTTTATATGTATTATTTATTTATTGCTGAGCTGATTCCCTATTTGTCACCACACTATCTTGTTGTATTTTTTTTACGGCTTGTGTTTTTATTTGTGACAAATTTAACGTTTTTTGTTTCTTTTTTTAATGTCACAATGACTGTTCATGTAGCTAGTTCTAAAATACTTCAAATAATAACAAAAATTGACTTTTTACGTCATCCGAGTACTAGTGATTTTTTTTTTTGGTTCACAATCGTTTATCTATCGATAGAATCGGCGCGCACTGCAGGCGATCGCTTATCGATGTACATCTGGCGCCTAAATTCTTTCTCACATGCAACCGATACTGGCCGTAAATAACAATCCAAATTACTACGGACATACAGACAGACAGACGTTGTCTGACAACACTAGTATGCGTATATAATAATATGGATACGACAATGACGAATTTTTTCTACAAGTATTCTCTATTTAAAATTAGTTTCGAGTTTTTTTATACTAGCACGACATGTGACTTTGCGCCCATCTGATGGCGCAAGCAGTAAGTAAGAAGGTAAATAAGGTCCATTAATGTTAGCAGCTGGAATCAGACACACATGACTGACATTAACTCCGACTATGCCGGCTTGACGGGGCAAGACGGCATTCGAGCATGATCCTGAAACATGTGTGTGATACACTTTACTGGGTTTATCAGCACGAACGCCCCGGCAGACTGGTATTTGTTGTTTTCGTTGAAAGTATGTGCCATTTGCAATTGTAAGCAAGACATAAATAACATCGCTTGAAACAAGAAAGAGAAAATGTTGACATATTTTATTTACCTTTAAAATAATTTAAAACAGAAATAACGAAAAGTTTAATTCAGAGGATTCCATAGTCACACTCAAATTTAAAATTACATTTACATCTACACTCCCATCTACAATGTCACAACTACACACACATTTTACACACACACTAATACTAATGCCTTAGCACACAGGAGAACAGGTTAGGGTTTACTTAATGTTTCACTATTAAAAAAAAAAAAAAAAAAATCGTGTATCGCTCACTATATATAATTATTATTAATATTGATTCATTAATTGACTTAAGAATTTTGTAGACTGAGTTTAGTTTTAAGCGCTGTTGAATCTGTAACTAAATAAATAAATAAATAACTAAACAAGACTGACGGAATACGGATAAATAATGTTAAAAAGAAAAGCCGACGCGGGATTTGTGACGTCATATTACAACGCTCGCGATATAAGACTCGCCTGCTGAAATATGTCTATAAAATCATAAGTGTTTGATCTTTTTGGATAAAATAAAAACTAGTATATTTGTTGTCAAACGAATTTATTTGGTAATTTGATTAGTAGACGGTGAAAGATATGAACATTTTAAATACAAGCACTTTACTTTAGTTTTCCGATTAAAGTTATTTTCCACCATTTCCTTATATATATATATATATATTTTTTTTAAATATCACAGCTATTATATTAAACATATAAACAAAGTAGCAATAGAGGAACACAAGCCAAAGAGATTTTATATTATTTAGACAAAACAATTAAAACAGAAATAAGAGTAAAATATAGTAATTAGATTTAAATTAATAGTGCAATTGAACTGTGACTAGCAAAAGTAAAAAAAAAAAAAAAAAATGTGAAAACCAATAGGTTAATGATTATTTACCTAAGACAAAATGAATGAATGAGAGGCAGGAGCAAAATTATACTATATATACGGTTATAGCAGTATTCGTATATTAGCAAGCGAAGTGAATTTTCAGTCAGTCCGGGATAAGAGTTGTCTTGATACCTACTGCCTTCGGTGATTAGTTAGATGTATCAGAGTAGCACATGGCTAAAACGTTAATATAGACAAGTCATTTACAGTACAGTATAAGCGACACTAATCTTATGTATATCTATGTAGTCATTACAGCCCCTAGAACACAGCGTCCTAGACCTCCACTGCTGGAGATGGGCGTTCCAGAACATACATCTGAAGAATTTGGCCTACACTCGCCACGCTGCACAGGCCAGACGACTTAACGTGCTCTCCGAGGCACGGGAACGGTGGTGTTGTAAATCTATGACGAATGTACGTAAGACAAGTGTATTTCTCATTAGTACATGCCGGGTGGGTTTTAACCGACCTTTATAGGATTTAAGGAACGCGTTCTTACAACCGAGACACCACCGCGCGCGCAATGTTAATAAGCAATTTAAAAAAATGCATGGTTATTTTCCCTATTGTCTTCGCCTATCCACAAAGGAGCTGAGCTGGCATGAAGACATGTATGTAAAATAAATAATAATTGTGCTTTATAGATCCCCGATATTGATGTTTTAAATATAATTACTAAAAACGCAAATAATATATATATAAAGTATCATCACAACCGTTTCCCTTTCAAAATCGGATTCACATTTGGCCAACTTTACTATAGGCCAATCATGACAAGTGGCAAGCTCGTCGATGTCTCCAACGTACCTACCAAATTCAAGAAATGTCACAAATAAATTAAATAAGTATTGATTAAATTTGTTTATTTAAATAAATAAAAAATATTGTGTCCCGACCACGAATCGAACCCAGTACTCACGAGTCTAAATCCACGGACTAGAATACATATCTTATGTCTAAATATTATATTTATTCGAAGGAAAAATATAAATTACTATTAATACAATCTACTTAATAATTAAAAAATAGTAGTAAAGTATCATCACGACCGTTTCCCTTTCGGGGTTGTCAGAAACCACGCTTATAAATAAGCTGATTCACATTTAGCCAACCTTACTATAGGCCAATCATGACAAGTGGCGAGCTCGTCGATGCGTACCAAACACGAGAAATGTCACAAATAGATTAAACATTAATTTAATGTATTTATTTACATTAATAAATATTTTTGTGTCCCGACCAGGAATCGAACCCGGTACCTCCGAGTCTAAATCCACGGACTTAACCGCTAGACCACGGAGGCAATAATTAAAAAAAAAACTAAAACAAAACATTATTACAATAAAGTTTAAGAAAAATCATTTTTTTTTTAATATTATAATCAAAAATAATAAAATTTGAATCCATGAGCTTTTCCATAAGAGCCAACATTAAATGTTATCTACATCAAGGATCAGACGTAATATAATAGAATGCAGAAACGACAGGTAGGCACCATACGTGTCTACATAAAAACTTACGACGTTGACGCCTAAATAATAACATAGCAAGTAGCTGCCCGTATTTTATTGTATTTTTTGGTTTGTAGATACAAATCGGAAGCTTTTTCGGGATAATAATTTTAGTCACTAACATCATAATATACTGCGACTGCCTCCGTGGTCTAGCGGTTAAGTCCGTGAATTTAGAATCAGGAGGTACCGGGTTCGATTTCTGGTCGGGACACAAAAATATTTATTAATGTAATTTTTTATTTTTTTTCATTTAATACAGCCCCTAGAAAACAGCGTTCTAGACCTTCACTGCTGGAGATGGGGGCCTTCCAGAACTGGAGAATTTAGCCTACACTCGCCACGCTGGCCAAACGGCTTGGCGAAGATATGATGCCAATTTTTTATGACATTCTATTAACGATTCCACAAGTTGGCATTAGTGGAACAGGGACCGACGGCTTAACGTGCTCTCCGAGGCACGGGAACGGTAGTGTTGTAAATCTATGACAAATGTACGTAAGAAAAGTGTATTTCTCATTGGTACATGCCGGGTTGGTTTGAACCGACCTTTGTAGGATTTAAGGTACGCGTTCTTACAACCGAGCCACCACCGCGCAGTGAAATATCACAAATGAATTAAATATTAATTAAATGTATGTAAATAAATACATTCAATTAATATTTAATTCATTTGTGATATTTCTCGAGTTTGGTACGCTGGAGACATCGACGACCTTTCCACTTGCCATGATTGGCCTATAGTAAAGTTGGCTAAATGTGAATCCGCTTATTTATAAGCGTGGTGTCTGACCACCCCGAAAGGGAAACGGTCGTGATAATACTTTACTTTTACTTTTATCATATTAACTTCACGACACTTCCCTTGAGGGGTAGGCGTTTGTTAAGATCACCTATTACCTCTTTCGCTTCTTCGACATTCATCAACCTTCTTATACATTAGCAAGAGCAAAATAAGGAGTGTTTTTTTGTATATACGTCTATACATTTATGTTTGCTTTTTGTGTATGGCAGGCATCACCAGTTCGGGAGCTGTCAAAAGTGAAGTAATATGTTTATTTATTATCGTCGGAGTCGGCTGAGGTACCGGCGACGTGAGCAGAATACACATTGTCTTTAATAAATAATAAAATGTTCACGTAACCTTGCGTTTGTATAACTATGGTAAGTATTAAGTGGCGAAGATATAAGGACGCTTTCTGCCATACGAGTCGGCGCTATGTTATGCTACGAGTTGGCGCTGTTTGCTGACGCCGGCGACGAAGATGCAGCGCTGCCTCGATCTTCTCCCCGAATGGTTAGATAAGTGGAGGTTGTCGGTGTATGCAGGAAACACAAGCAGCCATCCTCAATGTAGTGACAACTCTATCAGATCCCTCACTTCAGCTGTATGGCGAAAGGATACCGTGAGTCTCGAAGGTCAAGTCGCCTCAGCATGAGTGACCACGTGAATATCTTCGTGACGCGGCAGGTTTGGCCCGAGCCATCGTCCAGTGTTTACATCTACATTGCACCTAATTGTGCATCTACAAAGCCTATATCCGCTTTCGTCTCACATACGCGGATCGGGCATAGTACGCTTTAACGTCTTAGAGTTCGCTGCAAGCGCTACAAAACCTAGCGCTATATACCATAGTCGGAGCAACGCGACATTGGACGAATACGTGCGTCGTCTAGCCGAAGAAATGTTCACACTGGCAGAAGGGTGATATTTTCCACCTCTGCACGCCAGACCTCCCGACGCTCCACGACGCATGGCGCGCGATTTGATAGCCTGACCGCGTTGACATTCCGCGGCCAAAAAGTTCGCGATCCTCAGCATGTACCAATGAGAAATTCACCGTGCGGTTACCGGATATAGATCCGGGAGATGGAGATGAAAAGAATGGTAACCGACCATAGGCTGGTTTACAAAGATAAAAGTTTTATTTTATTTTACAAGTACTGTGTGATTCCGTTAATGCCGTCTTGGAAGCTCTTTCCATAAATATATTGACCTACTTAGGCCCAATTCTTTCAGTAACTTCCACTGCGTAAAGCTGAGTCTTGTATCTGATAATGTATTTTGTGAGATAGTCATATTAAAAAAAGGCTCATAAAATTATTATAAAAACACATAACCATACAGAAGCAATAATAACCACAAGAATTCTTCGTCCAGCATTCTCCAAATAGCGCACGGTGGACCATTTTTTATCCGTCAATATTTCAAAACTCGAGGAATAATTAAAACAAAACATTAGCATAAACAAATAAAAATGCCCATTACGAATTCAATTTACAATCGTCGAAGTCGTTAAATTAGTCGCAGTAAATAATATCGAGCACCATTTCATTTCAATAATAAGAGAATAAAGCCGGACGCACACTGGGACAATTTCACGATTTATAAAGATATTCGAATAAGAGAATCCGTAAAAAACTTATAAGAATCAACTACTTATTTATTATTATCTTATAAGCAATAAAATAATTCGAAACGTTGATATTTCTCAGAATTGTAATAATATTATCTACAATAAAATAGGCTAAATGTGAATCCGCTTCTTTAAAAGCGTGTTTTTAGAGTACCCCGAAAGGTACGGTCGTGATGATATCAACTTTTTACTTTCATTATTATTAGTAAGGATAAACCTTTATATTCATAATTTAATAAATCTAATACAAAAAAAAAGGTTTTAATAAGTTGACTCAATGTAGTTTCGGTCGGGAATTGAACCTGATTCACCGCTAGATCATGAGGGCAGACCTGCGCAGTGACACACGAGATCGCCGCGGGGCGCTATTGTAACGCTGTCCGAGACTCCGGCGCACCCCACACGAGGAAGTGACGTTAGGGTATCAATATCGATAGCTCTGCACTTCACTAGATACTCTGTTCACTATTTAGAGTCAATTATTCAATACTCTGATCTGACAACTTGCTCAAAATAACAAAAATAAAACTGCTGATGCTATTTATATCAAACTTAATCGATCATCTGCTAGTTAGTTAGGCAATATAAAGATTTCTAAAACAATAAAAAAATCGTCTCCATCAAAATTTTTTTATAGGTTTTTTCCTTTTATAAAATTTATTCAAAGTATATTAATTTATCTACATTAAAATAAATTAAAAGCTACCTAAATAATAAAATTAAAAATAAACTAAACTATAAATAAAAATGTCCTCTAGAGACGCCCCATCCGAGATGGTCCCAAGGAGACTGGCAACATTTCCCCTCTGTATAGCGAGGCGAATACGTTGGCAAAAATAATTGCCAGCCTTCCTGTCTCCAGACCTTTCCGTCAGCCGCTTTGACAACTCCTTGGCCAAGCGCCTCGGTGAAGGTACCAATGGGCCGTCGTCTATCGTCTCGACCTCAAACGGCGCAAATTCGTAACCGGTACCAAGGTTGGCGTATTTGCGCAATTTGAGGTTCTGCGCAGAAAACGCCGCTCCCTCCGCGTCTTTGGACATTTTAAAAGGAATAAATATTATACATAAACACTTTTTTTTTTTTTGGTCGTGACTGTGGAAGATGGGATGAAAAATATATATATATTCCCACTATCCCACCCGAGATAGGTTGGAAGACGGCACTGTGAGTTTCCAATATCTAACCTGGGTTGGATAGCTGGGTTGAATTAATGAAATCTTTGACTTTGATTTTTGAATTAAACAGATAATTGATAAATCGATATCGATAAAATAATTGGTACATCCTTAGTATGGCGCCTCAGGGGCCAGCGCGCCGCGGGGATGCATTGTGTTGTTTGCTTAAGTGCCTCATATTTGGTTACCCATTCTATATTACACGGTTATCCCTTTATATTGATATTATTTTACATCTACTCTGAGAGCTAACAGCCCTAAATAGTAACTTATTTAGTTATAGCATTATGTATAACTTTTTTAAAAACAAACTTTTGTAACTTTATAAGCAGTTTTTTTAAAGCGATTTACCTTCCGAGACATATTTCTTCCGAAGCACGTTTCGGTCAAGTTGCATCGAGGTTAACTTTGGACGACAGATTATATACCACCAAAAAAAACGACACGTAAAAAGGA
This sequence comes from Tinea semifulvella, assembly GCA_910589645.1. Taxonomy (NCBI): domain Eukaryota; kingdom Metazoa; phylum Arthropoda; class Insecta; order Lepidoptera; family Tineidae; genus Tinea; species Tinea semifulvella. Next base: position 9,047,493 of record OU342592.1, on the reverse strand, counting down.
TAAAGATAATAAATAAAATAATAATATTTTTTCAACACAAGTTCACAGGAAAATAATTTCATTGACGATCGAAAAATCAATACACGTATAAGATATAGATTAAAAACTACCTAAAAAGTAAATATTAAATTAAATATAAACTAAACCTAACAAAAAAATACCTACTTATAAATATAAAATGTCTTTAAGATTCAAGGATAGTCCCAAGGAGACTGGCAACATTTCCCTTCTGTAGAGCGAGGCAATGCGTTGACATAAATAATTGCCAGCTTAGTATAGCATGTATTAAAAGTAGCATAAAAAAATGTGACTAAAATATATTATTTTTATATAACGGAAGTATACCAAAATTATTTTTGGTATAGTTTCCTCATGTTTAAACAATTTGGTAAATATTTAAGAGACATCATGTTTAACGTAAGCTTATGAAGCACGTCGTTAGTTGAAATAACGAAATTAACAAGCTAACTACCAATCACGAGACGTATATTGACTGCCTCCGTGGTCTAGTGGTAACAAACGTTGCCGTGAACTCGGGAGGTCGTGGGTTCGATACCCACCGGGGGCAAGTTGTACATTGTATAATTTGTCTCGGTATGGGTGTTTATATGTATAATATGTATATATTTACAAAAAAAAAGTATAATATGTAGTTTATTGTTTACGCGTTTACGGCTTAATTTTTAATATACTATGTAATATATACAACACTGCCTTTGCCGCTTGGAGAAAACAGGCGTTTCGTCATGTGTCAGTTGTCAACCTTTTTCGTTTGATAGTATCGTATCTCAATATACTTTAAATTTATACCTAAAGTTCCAAGGAGTTTTTTTTTATCCAACTACATATTACTACATATCCCAACATTTATTAACCATCTAGTTTCCGCAACACAAGCCTCGTAGCTTACCACGGAAACTAGATGGCGCTGTGTGACCTGTCCGGAAATATTTATTTATTATTATTATTATATCAAATAATGGTCATATATTATTTTAATCATTTTGCAATAAGTAGTACATCTAATTTTATGTTTTACAATAATATAAAACTGAAAGTGTCATAAGTAATTATATTTATAGATTGTTGTGAATAGGTATAAAAAAACTAAAAGCCTATTTCAAGCACCGTCTCTCCAACTATGTTACCTGTGTCACATATAAATTATCAAACAATGCTCGCACGTCGTTTCTTGTTTGATAGCTGGTATGTCAAATTTTATATTCCTTTGGCATTGTGTATGTTTAAATGATAAAATTAATTGTTTGGGTAAATATGAATTGGAATTATTGCAATGATACTCGTATAACAGTACTCTATGAATAATTACATTTACCTATATTAATTAAGAAAAATTAAAGCTATTTCAGTTGTATATGATTCTGGATACAACTGGGTAGTATACAATAAAAAAGTAACAACCATACTGGTGCTAATTTTTTAAAATCGACCGTTTCCCATTCAGGGTAGTCAGAACCACGCTTATAAATAAGCGGATTCACATTTAGCCAACTTTACTATAGGCCAAACATGACAAGTATGTATTTATATTTATATACATTAATAAATATTTTTATGTCCCGACCAGGAATCGAACCCGGTACCTCCGAGTCTAAATCCACGTACTTAACCGCTAGATGAGATATGGCATTGTAATTTGGGGGAACTCTGTAGATATAGATACGCTGTTTATAATCCAAAAAAAATGCATCCGTACAATTTTTAATCCCGGACAGCGCGACTCCTGTAGACCATACTTTTGTGACTATAATATTTTGACATTACCGTGTCAGTATATTTTGGACGCATGTATGTTTATTAAAAACTACACGAGTCTTTTTCGGCCTGTCGACGAGGACGGGCGAACAAATGTTCGGACTCAATATAAATTCAATTTATGGAAACCTGCTACAAAACTTACCATTGTTTCTAAAAATAGTCACCAAATGTGTATTAAAATATTTAACGGTTTGCCTATAGAGTTAAAACAATTGACATCAATAATTAAATTTAAGAAGCTGTTAATTAAATGGTTAAAAGAACAATGTTTTTATAGTATCCAAGAATTTTTACATTATAAGTAATTGTTGACAAATTTTTTTAGTTGTAATTGACATGTACTATTATTTGCATACCATTATGGTAAGATACAGCTGAACTGTAAAATGGTATTATCCTATATCTACCTGTATTCTGTGTAATAAACGATTTTGAATTTGAATTTGAATAGACCACGGAGGCAGTGTTAATTATTTATACCTAGTAAAGTTTATTTTTTCATTTTTAAAAATAATTATCCATTTGCGGTTTCAGCCAGGAACCTCAAGCTGCGCAAATAAGCCAACTACAGGTACAGTACGGTATAGGTTACGAGTTTGCGTCGTTTGGAGTCAAAACGATATGACCATGGAAACCGTCAGCCAAGCGTCTAACCAAGGAGTTGTCAGGAGAAGACAGGAAGGCTAGCAATTGCATATGGCGTCGCTATACAGAGGGGAAATACTTCCAGTCTTCTTGGGACTATCTTTTATAGAACGTCTCTGGAGAGCATTTTTTTTATGGTGTTTTAATTAGTTAAATAATTTTATCTCTTTTATTTTAAATTATTCGAATAAATGTTATCTGTAATAAAAATAAAAATATGTGGATCTTTAATAAATTCCACGCGGTATATAATAATGTACATATAGGTGATAAATAAATAATAAAATGATGACGACATTTGGAGTATACAAAAAAACTCATTTAGGTATGCGGCTGGGATGCTTTTTGAGTTAACAGCATGTGCTTTTTAAATAACTTTTGAAATCAATAGTAAAAACTACAAAAAAATACAAATTGTTATGTAGAATATTTTCAGAGAATATCTAGCAGCATTATGTACATAATGGAATAAAATTACAAATTAATTAATATTAGAAATTTTTAAATAATTAAATAACATACCTCTGAGTCAATTTTCTTGTATTCCGGATCGTCCTCGTCCACTTCAAAGTAAAGCTCCGTGGAAGTGAGTGAAACCGTCCCCGGGGCCACGAGTCCAGGAGCCACCAGACGAGCCTTTGTACTGATGTTCACTGGACCTAGTATAATAAGACACAATTTATACTACTGATTCATATACGTATATAAATAGTTTTATTATTATGGTATAATAACAAAGTTAAAATACAAATATAGTCACACTCACCAGAAAGGTCAGCATCGATTTCTCTGTCATCTAACAGGAGTTCAGCATCGTCCAGGAGGTCGGCTGTGGCCGGTGTAGGCAGCTGAGCGCCGCGACCTCCTCCGCCGGCCGCGATCCGAGCGTGGAGCTCTTCAGTGGCCTGCGACAACTGCTACTGTTAGTTTATACTTTCCTGGTACTTGGAACTTTTTTGTAACCTTTATTTTATTATTATTTTAATTCTGAGAATCTATGGAATGATTTACCTCAGGATATTAGACGAGCTTCTAGTAGTGTAATATTTAAGAATAGGATGTACATTTTTTTATTATGTCAAATTTGCAGCGACCTTTTATTTTGTCAAAGTTTGACACAAATATCTACGACTATAACATAGGACTTATTTGTACATGTATTGTATTATGAAATAAAAAAAAACCTTTATAAACTCAATACACTACAATAAACATATTAATAATAATAATAATAATAAATTTCTTTATTGCACACAAAATATACAATATAAAGTGTTGTACATAGGCGAGCATTATACCATGAAGGTATTCTCTACCAGCTAACCTTTGGGAGAGTGAGAGATTAATATTATGGGTGCAGAGTGTGAAAATGGAAATAATATAGTAAAAACCAGAATTAAAATATGTAAATAAATACAATATATACATTTATAATACTATAATACCTAACAGAAAAATAATAATACATAATTAAGATAAATACATAAATAATTATATATACATATATAGGTAGGTACAAATAATATGTCAGGAGATTAGGATTCGTTTTGCTTTTTAAGGAAATAAGAGAGAAGAAGTTTTTTGAATATATTTAAAGACTGTGCCTGTCTGATAAACAATGGTAGCCTGTTCCATTGACGAGCTGCTGACACGGTGAGAGAATCTCAATATCTGCTAGAAGAGTGAAGAGGGATAGAAAGTTGGTTGTTCTGTGAAGAACGAAGAGAACGGGTGTGTGAGTCGCACAGATATTCGAAACGGTCGCTCAAGTAGTAGTAGTAGGAACTGTAAAGCAACAACTTTATGTGCAAAACTAGATATAAAGTACTAGAACCCCTAAATTAGGTGAACCTGAACTACGCGTCAGTCATAATATGGTAAGAGAAAGTTGCATAGAATTTAATGTAGTCGCTGGGTGTCATCCACTGTAGTATTTACCTTGGAAACAATAAGTACATATTTTATACAATCCCATGGTAAGATAAGATATATACGATGAAATAAGTAAATTGACTTATTGCAAAATATGATTAATAGTTGATGAAATGTAATTCCCAAAAAGTTAAAAAGCCCTTCGTGCCGATAAACCCAGTATAGTGTATCTATTTATTTATTTATTTATTTATTTATAAGTTCTCCAACAAAATCAACAATATTTCAATTTTTGAGTACATGCATACATAATTAACAGAGTAAATGTGATTTTAATTAAAGGAGAAGACGGCCTGCTCATAATTACCATTGCGTATAAATTTAAAACTAGGCATGCAATAGATATTATACATTACATAAGCAAATTATTTACCTACCTAACAGTTAAATCTATAAATTAAATTATAATTAATAAAACTAATACCTACCTAATTACCTAAATAAATTTTACAAATATTATAATACTGAAAAAAAAAAAAAAAAAACAGTTTTAAGAAAAATTTACAAACAGAATTACAATCTAAAAGCTAAAATTAACAAAAACTACCGATTTTGTTTGTTTTTAATGCCTTTTTAAATTTAAGAGCACCACATGAAAATGCGTCAAAATCGTGAAACTTGTGCAAGTAATTATACTGTCGTTTCATCCGGTTAATAGGCGAGAAGTAACCCAAATTAGTCTTTGAAAAGGTAGTCACGAAAGGAGTGTATGTCGAGACTCTCGATCTTCTTGTGCTGGAGTAAAATGAGGCCTTGCGAAGTAAGTCAGGAGAATCCAATGCACCTGTAATTATTTTGTAGAAAAACATGCCATCTAAATCTGAGCGACGTTTTTTAAGGGAGCTTAATCGAAAGTAATTCAATCTGTCCTCGTAACTTGCTAATTTCTTGGCTAGGTTGCAGCTAAACGATAGGTGCCATAAGAACCGCTTTTGGATTCTCTCAAGCCTCTTTCTATAAACATCGTAGTGCGGGTTCCAAATAACACTACCGTATTCGAGTCCGCTGCGTACCAGCGCATTAAACAAAATTATCTTTAACCTGGAGTCCCTAAACTGTTTACAATTACGAATCACAAAACCAAGCATTTTGAAACCCTTACATGCTATAGCGTCAATATGTATATTAAAGCGAAGTTTATCATCCAAAATGACGCCCAGGTCTCTGATACTGTTGACCACCTGAAGTGTATTGCTCTTTATGGTGTAATGTGGTGGAAATGTGTTGTTTTTCTGTCTTGAAAATCTTATAGTCTGACATTTCTTTGCATTTAACTCCATACCATTATTTTCACACCATTCGCATAAACTATTTAAGTCTTTTTGTAACAAGAAGACATCGTTGGGTGTGCAAACCTGCCTAAATATTTTAAGATCGTCAGCGAACATGTAGCATTTTGAATAGGAGAAACAATCACATATGTCGTTAATAAATATGTTGAACAAGATTGGCCCAAGGTGTGACCCCTGGGGAACACCAGAACACGTGTCGAAGGATGTGGATGTGTACCCGTTCACCACCACCACTGACTTTCGTTCAATCAAATACGAACCGAACCACCTTAACAAGCTCCCCGAAACACCGACCCTGGACAATTTTCTGACAAGAAGTAAGTGGTTGACCCTGTCAAAGGCTTTGCTAAAGTCGGTGTAAATCACATCGGTGGATACATTACGATCAAGGGACTCCCTGATATCCTCAGTAAAGGACATAAGATTTGTAGAAGTAGATCTTGACTTTACAAAACCGTGTTGTTGTAGTGAGATCGTTTGTTTTACATGCCAGGCAATAATGGGACAGACAAGTGACTCGAGTACTTTGGCAAAAACAGGGATGATTGAAATAGGTCTATAATTGTTAACCAATGAGTCATTGCCACCCTTAAACAGAGGTATAACCAGGGACTCCTTCCAGACGGTCGGAAAAGTACCACAAGCAATAGATCGGTTAAATATAAGTGTAAGAGGCAAGGCCAGCACCTCTGCGCATTTGACCGCAAAGATAGAAGGAATGCCGTCAGCACCAGCTCCTTTGTACATATCTAGTCTTTTTAGGGCCTTCAAGACTTGATTACGGTCAAACGATATCGCAGAGATGCAGTTGCTCGTGTTCGTGTCAGTATCAATCTGATCTGGAACAACTGTCTTGTTGTAAACAGATGAAAAGTGACGCGCGAAGAGACAGCAGATTTCACTACCGTCTGATGCTGAAACGTCGTCCAAAGTCATCTTTGCCGGATATGAGCTGCAGTTCCTTTTTTTACTCTTGATAAAAGTCCAGAATAACTTAGGATTAGACTTTATAGATGACTCCAGCCGGTCTAGGTATTGACGGTAGGACACTCTCTGCATGTTGTGACATTGTTTTCTCAATGACTGGTAACAAAGTACATCACATGGATTACTATTAAATTTGCGAATCTTCATTCTGTATTTATTTTTTTCCCTAAGTAAACCGATCAACTCATTAGTGAACCAAACCGGATATTTGCTGCTTTTTGTCTTGGTCTTTGGTACATGTTTGCTAATAACGTTACGAAGTTGTTCATACAAAACAATAACCATATCATCAACTGAAAAACAACCGGACATCAAGTCATACCATGCGGTATTTGTTAAATCTTTAATTATTTCATCGTAGTTCGCCTTATGAAAACGATATCTCTCATAATTGTTAGGTAACGCGTTTGCAGCTCCCGTTAGAGGCACAGAAAACCGTATTGGAGGGTGAAGAGGATCGATCACTGTCAAGGGGTTGTCTGTAAATTCGGTTAAATCAGAAATAGTCAAATCGCTGAGTGTCAGATCCAAAATTCTACTTTTGCTATTCAAGACATAATTGTACTGGTCAAGATTGTTCAAGGACACAAAGTCAAGAAGAGCTTCGCTGAGATTACTGTGATTAGATTTAGGAGTAAGAGCGCATGAGTCAGGTGACTGAGACCATTCTATACTGCTAAGATTAAAGTCTCCTATAATAAGAGTTTTACCATTATATAGTTCAATATTACTATTAGTCTTAGATATATAATGATCCAAAATGTGCATTTGAAGTGGTGGTGGCAAATAAATGCCACATATATATAATTTGTCAGATACATGAGTATATTTCTTTGTGTCAACAGAAACCCAAAGATCCTCGCAATTTGATTCGAAATGGGTCAATCGAGCTGAAGCGAGATGTTTTAAAACTGCTATAAGCACTCCTCCGCCATCCTTTCTACTATGAAATCCGCTAGATTCTCTATCTCTCCTATGTACTGTATAACGGTCGTCAAACAGCTCGGAGTCATAAACACCGCCATTTAACCAAGTTTCCGTGAGAATGACAATATCAAAATTATTACATATCAAATTATTAAAGAAATCGGTTGTTTTTGTTCTTAACCCACGTACATTTTGGTAGTAGACACTGAGGCCATTACATTGAGATATTTTTGGTAAGTTATTTGACATAAAAAAATAATAATTATGCAATAAAAAATAATTTAAATATAATAGGTGAGAATTACTGCAACGAATTGGAATTACATCAACTCCCAGTCCCAAGAATTTATTTTAAACGGTCTAAAGTTTCCAGGTTGCTAATATAGACGTACTGCGACTCTTCAGTCTTTCTCATGAATATCTTTCCCTCCCGGATCCAAACAAATTTATAGTTTAGCTCCTTAGATTTGCGACGAGCGGCAGCGTGTAGAGATTTATTTTCCAGCGTAAGATGTTCTACAACGTAAATAGGTGAGTGTTTGTTGTTGTTGTTTCCAATTCCGAGGTGACTGGTATTAATCTTGTCTTTGGGATTGTCTTTATTGAATTTAGACGTAGCAGCAAGAAATCTGTCTCTAACACGTGGGCTGCTAAGTTTGACTACGATGGAACGTGGGCGGGGTGAGGTCTTGTTTTGTTTGGCAACTCTGGAACAGTAGTGTATGTCGCTCTCATTTAGAGGACACTTAAGGACCTTGCCAAGCTGCTGAATGGTATTAACCAAATTTTCACTTTTGTGCTCAGGTACGCATTGAATCTCAATGTTACAAGCTCGAGACAGTTGTTCAGCCTGTTGCACGCGCGTGATAAGTTCATGGGTAGTAACTTGTAAAGCCTTATTTTCCTTCTTCAGTGCATCAATTTCATTACTCTTAGCACTGAGAGTTGATTTCATTTCATTTAACTCTTCGTTGAAAAAAGATACTGAGGTTTCAAAAGCCGTAATAGCTGCTTTTACTTCGTTCAACTGGGGATGGAGTTTAATTTTAAACAGTTGCTGCAATTCTTCCCTTATGATGTCGCGTATGTTGGAAACTGAAGGACAGGAACAGGTTGCAGTGGTATTGCGTTGTTTGGGACGATGCGTTATGTTGTCATTAGAGGGTGAGTGCAGCGACCGTATAGGAGTGTTAGAATTGTCGCCACACCTCGACTCTTTACTTCGGCAAAAATCGCAGATCCAAGTCTTTATAAAAGTTTCAGGAAGTGAACGAAATTTATCCAATGTGATATTCATACAGGTGCAGTGATAAGCGTCATGGCAGCGTATGCAGCACAAGAATGGTTCCTTCTTTGCAGTATCTGGGCATCCAGCACAAATGTTTCTGTAGGAACTCATTTATACAATATTCTTGATACTTTTTATAATATACGAGTACGTCACAAGATTTGCAAATAATTACAATAAATATTAAAAAGAAAACATTAAATTAATCACTTTCCTTTCCTATTAAATTATTCAATATACTATAATTAAACTAAAAATAAACAAAAAAAATAAAAAAGAGATAAAATAATAAAATAAAAAATACAAAAACAAAATAATAATAATAATAGTCGATGGGGTTTGAACCTGACGCTGTCCAGATAGTTACAGTCGCGGCGACTAAGCAACGAGCTACACGTACACAAGTGTCCGAGGTGAAAAAGTATCCACACGTTTCGGGATCGGGCTCGAATTGCCGTCATGCCCAGTCAAGTCGTCATAGTGTTAGGGGCTGATGTCAGTCATGAGTCTCTGATTACAGTTGCTAACATTTATGGATCTCGCCCGACTGTGCTAATATTAAAAAAAAAAAAGATACGAATACTCCATAACCCAATTTGCACAGTACCTAATACTATTTTTAAAAAATCGATGATGTTATTTAATAATAATTTATTAGTCAATAACTATTGAGTAGACCAACCTGTAGTATGGCGTCGTGTGGTCTTTCTGCGTCAACTGGTCTATGGAGGGTGGCTTCGGGGTGGGAGCATCCCCTCGGGTTGGGGACCAGACGGCGACGGCGGCGAGCGTCATCCTCCCACGAATCCAACTTCCAGAAGTGAGTTCCACCACTATAATAGTAAAAAAATGTTATCAAATAGTGTTTCATCATCATCATCACAAAGAGTCCTAGACCTCTACTGCTGGAGATAGGACTTTTAACACATATTTCTGGAGAATTTGGCCTTCGGTTCGAACCCCGACATGTACCAATGAGAAACGCACTTTTCATACGTACATTTATCATAGGTTTCCTCCAAGACGCCGTTATAGGAATCCTACAGTATTTGGTTGGGTAGGGAGAGTTGATTTGTTGCGCAATAGAAATCAATTTGTCTTTTTCTTACCACCATTAAACCGTCAGCCCCGATTCCACTAATACCAACTTGTGGAATCCTACACTCGCCAACCCGTCTGAGGCACTGGCCCCAGAACAAATTCTTCAGAAATATTTTCAAGGAGCTGTATTGATTAAATTAGGTATCATTATAGTCCCAAGAACACATACTCCTAGACCTCCACTGTTGGAAATTTCTGGAGTATTTGGCCTACACTCGCCACGCTGGCCAGACAGGTAAAATTTGGTATATTAAAGTATATATATGTCTAAGGAAGACAAAGTAAGACAAATTACTAAGCAATCCATGGATTGAATGCGGGTGCCGGGTCCATCGTGTGTGAAGAGATGAGAAGAATGGTCTCTCGGGCTTGCAACCGACAATAGGCTGGTTTAAAAAAGGATTTTTTTTATTGCGCGATAATACGCTTACCATCCACCATTCTACTCCTCTCCCCACCCAACCGAATACTGTATGATTCCGTTAATACCGTCTTGGAAGCTCGTTGCATAAATGCATCTCCTGCAGAACTTCTTAGCCCCAATTCTTTCAGTAAGTGATGCAAATATTTTGCTGGAACTCCTCTCGCACCGATAGTAATTTTAATTTCTAGAAAATATTATAACTACATTTCTCAAAGGACTGCTAGGACTCCTACAGAGGTCTGTAGAAACGTGTTGGGTTTCCTGACCTTCCTGAAGGAGATATGATGTCACATACCCAGCAGCATGATCGGCGGCGTGTCGCAATTTGTCTAAAAGTCGAGCCGCGGTCGCATGGTCGCGTCGTCGTGCGGCGGCTATAAGTCTGTCGCAAGTTCTCTCCTCGTCAGCCCGTTCGGCGCTGGTCGTGGCACAAATTGTCTGCAAAATATACAAAAAAAATGTTTAGTTATGTATATATAGTTTAGTTTGCCCGCAAGTAAATAGGTACGTACGTGACTAACAGTGCACACGGCACTAAAAACTTTCTTAACATTGCCTTATATGGTAATGTCCCTCATTGGTTTATGACAAAACTCATCTAACGGTGGAAACAGCCACAAGCCCTGGAACGTAAGTCAGTCTTCCCGTAACCCTCTGACAGTCATTACGTAGTTTCCCCACTAGAGATAATAACGCGCTAAATTGTATTAGCAAATTTGTAACCGATTATATGTTTCTTTACAAGTTAACTATTACAATTTAGTGCATTACCATCTAGTGGGGAAACCATGTAGTGACTTTTGGAAGGTTAAGACTGACTGAGAACATTTGCTGCGTTTATAAACATTATTTACTCGTACTTGCGGGCAAATGCACATTGATGTCGCTACAGGCATATAACTTATATATATATATTCTGTTTGGTTTTAAATCAGTATCATCATCATCACGACCTTTTCCCTTTCGGGGTGCTCAGAAACCACGCTTATAAAGAAGCGAATTCACATTTAGCCATACTTTACTATAGGCCAAGCATGACAAGTGGCAAGCTCATCGATGTCTCCAGCGTACCAAACTCGAGAAATATCGCAAACAAATTAAATGTATTTATTTACATTAATAAATACACAGACTTAACCGCTAGACCACAAAGGCAGTTTTGGATGGTTTTAAATCAACTGTATATTTACCTCAAACTCTGCATGTTTCATGACGTCATCAGCCCGCATTCTGTTCAGTATAAATTCAGCTTCATTGGCGACCCTTACGATATGGTCTCTCATGGCATGTGACAAGAGTCTTCCTTCATTAATAAGTTCTATAAAGGCTAGTCCAGCGTGCTTTTGGAGCGAATTCTGCCATTCTTGAGAGCATAGCAACATTACTAGCTCTACTACTGATGTACTGCTTTTAAATGTTTGAAGGCCTGTTAAAAAAAATGTTCTCTGTGGTCATTCGTCAACTGGAACACTAGAACGCTTTAAAAAAAAACTGTTTGCGAACATGTAAAAACGCCCTAAGCAACTGTTAGCATGCTGCATCAAGCAAGCGAGCATAGAATATTCAATAGAATCTTGCGCCCACCAGATGGTAAGTGGCGCGCGAAGCCCATTAATTAATTAAAAAATAATTAAATTAAATTAATTAAAATGAAATTAAATATTTCCAGACAGGTCACACAGCGCCATCTATTTTCCGTGGTAAGCTACGAGGCTTGTGTTACGGAAAGTAGATGGTTGATAAACTACATATTAGGTATACTTTTTTTTTTGTAAATATATACGTATTATACATATAAACACCCAGACCGAGACAAATTATACAATGTACAACTTGCCCCCGGTGGGAATCGAACCCACGACCTCCCGAGTTCACGGCAACGTTTGTTACCACTAGACCACGGAGGCGGTCAATGTTAATGTTAGCAACAGGAATCAGAAACTCATGACTGACATCAGTCCTTAACACTTGATTGGGGCATGACGGCAATTCCAGCCTGATCCCGAAACGTGTGGAACTTTACTGGGTTTACCGGCATGAACGGTGGATACTTCCCCGCCCCGGCAGACTGGGTAATTTACCACCATCAGTCCGCCTACCACCTATTTATATGAATGCTCTATTTCTCTTTACATTAAAATAATTGGATAAAGAGCAGATAAAATGAGCATCGTTAGGTCTAAACCTATTTACAGAATTTATAGGCTGGTGTTAAGTCAGATATGCAAAATTAAAAGCATCAAATAGGTATCCAATATATTGAATTGTATAGGTTTATCATCATCAGAAGCTCGTTCATACTCCGTTATCGAATCGAGAACATGAAGTATGGGATTTAAGTCAGCGCCATTGGTGCATTAGAGGACATTTACAGTTAGGAAGTACAACTTAACACAACTGAGTTTTTGCGTAATAGAGCTACTGATAATGTATTAGAAAAAATAATTGATTTGTCGTATTACATAAATAATATAATCGATTCGAATATTAAATAACATAAGAAAATAAATACTAAATGCAAAGGAGTATTGAAAAAAAAAAATGCTTTGTAAAAAATATTTAAATCCAATAATCGAAAAATTAAAATAACTGAGTTTTTGCGTAATAGAGCTACTGATAATGTATTAGAAAAAAATAATTAAATTGTCGTATTACATAAACCCTACATATTGACCGCCTCCGTGGTCTAGTGGTAACAAACGTTGCCGTGAACTCGGGAGGTCGTGGGTTCGATTCCCACCGGGGGCAAGTTGTACATTGTATAATTTGTCTCGGTCTGGGTGTTTATATGTATAATATGTATATATTTACAAAAAAAAAAGTATAATATGTAGTTTATCAACCATCTAGTTTCCGTAACACAAGCCTCGTAGCTTACCACGGAAACTAGATGGCGCTGTGTGACCTGTCTGGAAATATTTATTTATTTATTTAAATAAAAAAAATCGATTCGAAAATTAAATAATATAAGAAAACAAAGTACCACATGCAAACGAGTATTGAAAAAAAAAGCATTGTAAAAAATATTTAAATCCAATAATCGAAAAAGCTTTACCAAATGGGGTGTATCAGGCAAAGCTTTTTGTAGATGTCGCTAGCGGCAATGGTACCTTGTTAACACCTATGACGCATACTTTTAAAATGTTTTAATAGTTTTTTTAACTTTTATAATAGAAAAATGTATTTTAATTTAACGTTACCTACCTTAGAAGACGAATTAAGAAAGCGAATACCGTCTTTAAAAGGAAAAAAGGTTGAATTAATAGAACGGCAATTTTGAGTTCACCATATCTTTCATTTCGCTTAGAAATCGTGATTTGTACACTTAAAAGCTGATCACTTCGGCATAATTTCCAGAAAATAATAAAAAAGTATCATTACGACCGTTTCCCTTTCGAGGTGGTATTATATCGCTATCGGTGGTATATAATCGCTCATAAATAAGCGGATTCACATTTAGCAAACTTTACTATAGGCCAATCATGACAAATGGTAAGTTCGTCGATGTCTCCAGCGTACCAAACTCGAGAAATATCACAAATAAATTAAATATTAATTAAATGTATTTATGTACATTAATGAATATTTTGTGTCCCGACCAGGAATTGAACCCGATACCTATGAGTCTAAATAAAAAATAAATAAAAAAAACGTAATATAATTACAAGATTTCTATGCAACTGACAGTTATATAAGGTACCATCTATCATGCGCCGCGCCATCTATCGTGATAAAAAGTTAGTGATACACCCCATTAAATAATTTAAGTTGACTGAAATGTAAAAATAAAGGTAGATAGATCAGCTACGTAATAAATTAAGGTACAGAAACTATAACCAAGTAATGGAACTAAATAGAAAAGTTGAAAATAAAAGAATAAGCCATGCTTATACAGAAATACCTTTACCCTCCATCAATAGCTCTTGTCCGTGACTTCCCACCAAAGTTTTTGACAGAAATGGGGCAAAATCCAGCATTATTTCTCTCAATAAAGGACAGACTGGGCCTAAAGCTGTTTCCAATTTGTGGGTCAATGACGCTTCTCTGGTAGCACCGTCAGCCGGCATATTGGTAGCCATTGCATTAAGACCAGCAAGGGCCTCGTTGTCCTAAGGAAAAAATATCCAGTTAACCCCAAACAAAAATAAAGCCACTATCGTACATACAAATTTGGAGACTCTTACATCTGTCGCACGCTGAAGATGTGGAATGCTCTCCCAGCCAGTGTGTTTCCCCATTCCTATAACCTGGAGTCCTTCAAACGAAGTGTGAAAAAGCATCTTGATAGGCCGGCATAGTGGTAGGGACTGATGTCGGTCGTCTGAGGCTGGCGTCAGTTGCTCCCATTGTTGGACCTCGCGTACCGCTTACCATCAGGTGGGCGCGGTGTCACATGTCGTGCTCAGTATAAATAATAATTAAAAAAGTATCATCACGACCCCCTTTAGGGGTAGTCAGAATAAATCTGATTCACATTCAGCCAACTTTACTATTGGCCCATCATGACACGTGGTAAGCACGTCGATGTTGCTAGCGTATCAAAGTTGTGAAATTTCATAAATAAATTATTGTGTCCCGATCAGGAACCGAGCCCGGTACCTCCGCGTCAATATCCACGAACTTAACTACTAAACGACGCAGTTAACTCTCAATGTCTTTAAAAAAATATATATTAAATGTATATTTTTTTGAAAATTAATCGACAAAATAAATATTTTTTTTATTGTAAACGGAAAATTTACGAATTAATAAAATCTATAATTTCAACATACCGGATGTAAATGCCTCTGATTGGTGGCTTGGAAAGCTCTGTTTTGGTGTCTCTGCTGCAAATGGTGGTGTGCGTCAGGATTTCTTTGGTGTTTGTCTATGTCTGAAATTAAAACATGTATTTTACAATCGCCACACACTTTCGAAAACAGACAAGTCGTAGCCATTAATTGCTAACTTTTCAGGATACTTTTAGACATAAACAAAAAAATCGTAAGTACTTTTTAAATACCGTTTATTGACACATTTTTTATGAGTAGTAAAATAAATATAAACATGTAGGTATGTTTTTCTCGCTTCCATGCCTATATTATATTTGATAAAATTTGCCAGAATTGTTCCTAGGAACGCTGAGATAGACAATTAGACATACAACGTCATCATCTGATCACGACATGTGACCCATAAATCTGTTGGACTTGCCTTTCGCAGAGATGAATTCAATAATGTATAATGCCTAGAGGGACAATCATCTTTCGCAATCATATTCATCAACTTTTTCATACATGCCCTTTGGTCTCGAAGGCTTTTTACTGCACTTTAAGTTTAAGTGCTGATAGGTACTTACCATCGTGGAGATTCCCTTCATGATCCCGAGTGCGTCCAGTAATAGTGGCTGGACCACGTTCCCCATCTTCATTCAGGTTCACATCAGTCCAGGAATCATCGTTACTCACCTGAAAAAAAAACATTCATGGATTAATAAAGAAATAACTAGCTTAACATTTTAAAGACAGGAGTAGATATTCTTTACAATCTAAATATAAAAATAAAACATATTTATTTATTTAAAACTTTATTGCACGTTATACAAGGGGTGGACTTAATGCCGCTAGACATTATCTGACAACCAACCTTAGGGACAATGTGGACCATTTCAAATGTAAGGTAGGTGCAAATATTTATATATAATAATAATAAATAAATCTATATACATATAAATACAATTATATTACTAAAATACATACTAATAACTATGATATATTAAATACTAATAATACATATACTACATATGATACCATTACATAACTTATGAACCATTTAAATAATGCGATGACACCATTTTTTAAAACATTTTTTGGTTGGATGCTTGTCGGATTTCTACCGGTAGTTCATTCCACAGGTTTGCGGTGACAACAGCAAATGAGTTGGCCATAAAACCAGTATTGTGAGAGGAAATGGAGAGAACAAAGTTATGAGAAGAGCGAAGAGACTTATAATGGAATGAAGAGAGATAGGCAAATTTACTCTAGAGATATTTCGGTGTCACAGGCTAGAATATAGAAAATAGTAAGCAGTATACGAATATCTTTAATGGTAAAAGATTCGTCTAATTCCTTCATCGATTTTAAATTTTCACGAATTTAGTTTTTTTTTAAATATTAATATAGGGTGCACTTACTGGATGCTTATTATCATCTAAAGCGATCTCGCTGCAGCTTTCAGGGTCATTGTTGGTGGTCTCCATGGAATTGAGGTGGAAGGAGCCGGCGTCCTCGATGGAATCCACGCTCTGAATAATTTAGTAACATTATTAGTATGTGTTCTTTGGCTATAGGTTATAATAGGTCATCATATAGATAGGCCCTAACTGAAACGACGACTGGATTGGTCGTTTCTTACTGCATCTCCATTTGATTAGTCAATTCCTTCTGCATCTCCATCTCCGCCAATTTGCACTACGTCTACAATTATGAGTATGTGGTTATTTCTTTCTCTTTTTTTACTTTACTACTTAGTTGCATTAGGATTTTAGGTTAAGCCTTTATTTCAGGGTTACTGTCTTTTTTTTACTAGCACGACGTGTGATTTTGCGCACTGATGGTAAGGGTGCGCAAGGTCCATGAATGTTAGCAACTTGAATCACACATTAATGACTGACATCAGTCCCAAACACTATGCCAGCTTGACTGAGCATGACGGGTTTTACTTTACTGGGTTTATCGGCTTTTAAATGGTGGATACTCCCCCGCCCCGGCAGACTCGGCAATTTGCCACCATCATCATCACGTATTTGTTGTTCCCGTTGAAAATATGCGCCATTTATAATAAAATCAAATGCCAATTTTTATTTTTAAGAAGAACTATTGTAAACTTGCCATAATGATATTTATATAAACATGACACTAATTGAAACATAACTTATCTTAAATCTGTCTATGTATCTATCATTCAAGGATTTCTTTACATATATATATATTACATAAAGATCCCTGGAATTAAACATGGGCTACGTAACGCGTAAATTAAAGGCGTTTAATAAAATATAGGACTTTAATATAATTGAATTATTATTTAAAAAAAAAATGACTATTCCATATATGAGTAATGACACTTCCTTGACTAAATACAGGATCAAGGGTTGAATATACAGTTAAAAAATGGGTAACCTTTACCTTATATAAGAAAACCTAGAAGAAAATATATAATAGAAGGTACACACAAATCATGCACTAGATAACAGTGGGTAGGAAACAGAAACAAACGTGCAAGCAAAGTCCATGCATCATGCAATATCCTAAACCAAAATGATAATAAAATAAATAGCGATCCTAATAAAATATATATTGTTATATTCATATCATCTTTAATCCGTCGTATAATGTAGAAATAGGATTTAGACATTGTATTTACAATCAGTGCATAGGTGTGTGTTTAATATTATATTATATATGTAGGTATATATTTATAGCACATGATATATATATATATATTGCTTTTGATATTTTTGTGTTGTAAAAGTCAGTGTAAATCGTTTATTTCACTTTATTATATGTTAAAACTTAAGTATTTTTTTTGCAAACTGTAATATTTTATTTGTAAATTAAAAATAATATAAATACAAAACCTTCAATTAAATAAACTAAAAGATAAACCTAATTAATATAAATTCAGTAAATTAGCCTACAAACCTAAATATATTTTCCTATGAAAGTCCAGAAACTATATTTGATTTTTTATAAATATTTTTTCATTTAACTCTCATAATTAATTAAAAACTTGATTATAAAATATTTATTAGATAATGATATATAAATGTCATTAAATACTTGTTAATATAAATGTAATTTAAAATATATTGTTTTTGTGGGTATTTAAACATTGACAATGTTTGTATAATACAACTAAATAAGGTAGTCATTTTTAGCGTGATGTAATACTGTCAAATAAAGTGGAATAAACATTTTTTAATTCGTGAAAAGCTGTGTATTGTTATTAATCGCGCACCACCAAAATGTTACCAACCAAATTCACCACCGACACCGTTATTCCAGACAAAGTTTTGGATCTTGAAGTTGGAGGAGGCTTAGAAAGGACAAAAAACCCATTAAAATTCACCATTCAATGCGATAACCTTCCACTATTGCATTTTATATTTATTTAACAAATAAACAAGCCAGTGCATTCTTTGATGTTATTTAGCTAAGTTAAGTTGCAGATATGTTTTTTAAACGGACATAGGATATTATGACGTCATCATCTGGGCACCTCATGCGACCTCTCTATTAATCCGACAATTTTATTAAAATTTGGCAGATATGTTTCATGGGTCTAATATCAGCTATAAATTTAAATTTCGAACACGATAAAAATGACAGCCAATAGGATGCTACCGTTAAATTTGAGGTTAGTTCGCAGTGAATGGATAAGGAAAGGAAAGACAACAATTTTTCATAGAAAAAGTTGAAAGATAAGATAAACACGGTTGTCTACGAAGGTGACACAAGGTTCCAGAGATAAACTGACCTTTGGTTTAATGCGAGACGACACTCTGAGGCTTGATTTATATAACGGTTCTTCTTTTTCTGCCGCTGGTTCGGACTTTTCAACCTTCGCAGTTTTATCAGCGCCAGGTTTCAACTCGTCAGTTGTGGTTTCAATTTTAGCTACTCCATCCTCGCTCTCGTCTTTGGTCTATCGTTAATTATACGCAGAATCAGCAAAACAAATCAATAAAACAAGCATTTGAAAATTAAAACTTAAATAAAACTCACAAAACCAGAACTTAATTTTACAAATTTTAGTCAAATGCACAACAATTTATGGTAGCAAATAAAATAATTGTAAAGAATATTACCTACCTGCCAGTGTGGTAATTCACATAAGGATAATTAAATTAACGCACGTTTAACATCTGCTTATAAGGCAAGTGATCGGCTTAAATATTAGAGATACACAGAATAGTCGGGAAAGCCAGATGGCTATATTTAGGTAAAAAGCACCAGGTCGGGCTGTAAAAAATGCAATCTGGTTCTCCCTTCGCTTAGAGAATCAGCATAGCGATTCAGCGAGAAAATGCGGCTATCGTTTTTGTCACTTTTTTTAAGACGGTGAATCGCAAAATCGTCTGACGATACGACCTCAGCCTAAAGGGCCATCACGGGAGGTAAAAGGTCTCCTAAGGAGAATCCCATGCGTGCCTTAACAGCTAAGCAAAATTTTCTATTCGAAAAGTATCATCACAACCGTTTCGGGGTAGCCAGAAACCACGGATTCACATTTAGCCAACTTTACTGTAGGCCAATCACGACAAGTGGCAAGCTCGTCGATGTCTCCAGCGTACCAAACTCGAGAAATATCAAAAATAAATTAAATATTAATTAAATGTATTTATTTACATTAATTAATATTTTTGTGTCCCGACCAGGAATCGAACGTCCGAGTCTAAATCCATGGACTTAACTGCTAGAGCACAGAGGTAGTAAAAAAATGTACTCTAGTTTCTATGACTTTGAATAAAGAACATAATTATGTTATATCCAGTTTATGGATTAATTCTGGAATCAGTTATTTTTTAACTATGTATTTAATGATCGCAGCGATGGGAAAAGACCAGATGGGCTAACCCTCGTGCCTTATAAACAAGGTAAGTCTTTGGTTTGGGATGCGACGTATACTGACACCCTTTGTGCTAGTCCTGTTGGCGCGACACGAAAACGAGCAGGTGCAGCGGCTGAATTGGCTGCAAATGGCAAACGTAATAAGTACATAGAGTTGGCAAACCGTTACCATTTTGTGCCATTTGCCGTAGAGACGATGGGCCCTTGGTCTGAGGACGCTAAATCTTTAATACGCGACATAAGCGTTGCCATCCGAGCGTCAACAGGTGATCCTCTGAGTAGGGAATATCTTATTGAGAGGATCAGTGTTGCCATCCAACGAGGCAACGTCGCCGGAGTCCTCGGAACATTGGGTTCATCTTCTCCTGGATTCGATGACATGTAGATTATAATCAAGATATTTGTAAGTATTTAGTTTTTATATTAATTAGGTTTATCTTTTAGTTTATTTAATTTAAGGTTTTGTTTAGTTTATTTTTAATTTTATTACTTTAATTATATTCAATCATTTATATATTTATCGCCATAGGATCCTTTTGGAACACTCGGTTAAGTCAAAATCTTCAATTCTAGATTTTCAGATAGGGTGATACAGTATGGCAGGGAACAGCCCCAATTTCCATTATTGTTATTGTATTATTATATTCCAATGCTTGGCCGACTATTCGACTTTATTCCAATCGATGTTAAACATGGATTATTTTAAATATCCTTTTGGAAACTGGGGATGACACAATTACATTTTAAGCTAAAAAATTTTTTTTTTAAAATTAATTATAATTTTAATTAAATATTAAATACCACATGCAATACCTTCACTAGCCCCCGGTTTTTGAAGAATTAAAATAACAATAGTTTTTGGTTATAAGGCTTAACATACAAAATGACAAGCCTGATGTTTAAGAAAAAAAAATCTCGTTATTTTATTTACTTATTCAAAAACCGGGTAATTACTTTACCAATTAATACTAATGTTTTTATAGAATCTATTTTTTTTATGATATTTCAAACATGCCGGGAAACTAAGTTAAAAAAAAATATCAATTTCAAGTTAGTACGAATTTTATTACCTATTGGGAATTACTCATTACTCATGCCATGAAAAAATAAAAAAGAAGAATTGTATGAAAGAAAATTTGAATTTTTATCAACATATTTTTTTGCAAAATAATTCATGACGCCCCTAGAGCACAGAGTCCTAAAAAAAGTCCACTGTTGGAGATGGGCCTTCCAAAAAAAAGGAATTTAGCCTACACTCGCCACGCTGGCCAGACGGGTTGGCGATGGAGTTTAACTTTAACAATTTTTGATTTATTCATTATTCATATATTTTTGCCTCCGTGGTCTAGCGGTTAAGTCCGTGGATTAAGATTTGGAGGTAACGGGTTCGATTCCCCGTTTATTAATGTAAATAAATAATTTCATTATTATTTCATTTATTTGTGATATTTCTCGAGTTTGGTACGCTGGAGACATCGACGAGCTTGCCACTTGTCATAATTGGCCTATAGTAAAGTTGGCTAAATGTGAATCCGCTTATAAGCGTGGTTTCTGACCACCCCGAAAGGGAAACGGTCGTGATGATACTTTACTTTATTTTTTTATTTTATTTGACCATTCATATATTTTATTTCATTCATACAACTCCTACAAAAATGTGTTTTAAAATTTAAAATGTACTGACTAACGAATATTTAATATAAAAATGAGATAAAGTACTACTTGTAACAAATGGGGAAAAAATCAAATATTTAGGAACACAATCTTAAATCTTAAATATTAATATTTGTTATTAGAATTATCTATAAGAAAAATAAAAATTAGTATACGACATTAAAAAAGTAAAGTATCATCACGACCGTTTCCCTTTTGGGGTGGTCAGAAACCACTTATAGCCAACTTTACTATAGGCCAATCATGATAAGTGGCAAGCTCGTCGATGTCTCTAGCGTACCAAATTCGAGAATATCACACATAAACTAAATTAATAAATATTATTGTGACCCGACCAGGAATCGAACCCGGTACCTCCGAGTCTAAAGACATGGACTTAACCGCTAGACCACGGAGGCAATTATTATATTATATAATGTTAATGTTGCAACACGCATATATTATATATATTGTCGTAGACAGGAACGGATGGCGTATTTGATAACCAGCAGATCACCAATTGTTCTGGACATCACGTACCTTAGTAATGAGCAAGGTAATACTATTAATGTAAAATGTAATTACATCATAGTAAAAGCAAAGAAAAACTAATAATTTACCTTCATTGACGGCGAATCCAGCTCGTTCATGGTCGAATTGTTCTCATCGACAACTATCATGGCGTATTCAACGTCATCGCCATTGTGGTCTAAGAACAAATTAAACAAAACACCCACATTAAGTATATTGAAAATGTTTTTAGAGGCGTCCATTAATTAGGTGAGGTGTTTAGGAGGTCTAGCCGAATCTCACCCATTCTGACGTGGGAGAGAGGAAAGGCCTCAGCACATAAATAAATAAAAATAAAATCACGTTTTTTTTAAACAGTGCAAAGTTACTAGAAAACTGTGTTTAATTTAGGTAAAACATTGTTTTATAAATATCAAAATTAAACAAAATTGAGCACAAAAAATTTTTATATTTTTATTTTATTTTTTTAGAACAAAGCGTTCTAGACCTCCACTGCTGGAGATGGGCCTTCCAGAACTGGAGAATTTGGCCTACACTCGCCACGCTGGCCAGACGGCTTGGCGAGGATATGATGCCAATTTATTAACGATTCCACAAGTTGGTATTAGTGGAACCGGGACCGACGGCTTAACGTGCTCTCCGAGGCACGGGCACGGTGGTGTTGTAAATCTATGATAAATGTACGTAAGAAAAGTGTATTTCTCATTGGTACATGCCGGGTGGGTTTGAACCGACCTTTGTAGGATTTAAGGTACGCGTTCTTACAACCGAGCCACCACCGCGCTTTTTTATATATACCATTTGGCAATAGCCTAATATGAAAAAATAAAACTAGATTTTTGCCGCGCGTACCTCCCTTCTCTCCCAAGTCGAGTCAAATCTCACGACATCTCACTAAGAATGTTGGGTTAGATAAATCGGAACACACGCCTTACGTAAATAATGGTCGCATCGTCCTTGAAGGCTCACAACATCGACAAAGCTATAGCTTAGTAAAGCGGGTAGGATGACAAATAATCCTTTTACCAAAATTACTTCGAAACTACTTCGAAATGTCACTTATATTGACCAATTCAGAGTGTTTTTTAACTGACCGACTAACGGCCGACTCGTTGAAAGTATGTGCCATTTGCAAAGATGTCAAATGCCATTTTTTGACTTTCAAGAACTAATATTGTAAGCTTTCCATGGTGATATTGATAAAAAAACATCACCGCTTGAAACAAGACTTACCATATAATTTGAGATTTATTTACGATATTGTTTTTGACAATTATTTGTTTAACAGTAAAAAATCGACTATGTACATGTGTATTGACATATATGAAAAATATATTATTATCGAATACCTAATTGAAGTCCTAAGTGGTGTTAAATAGCACACATACCTACCCCATAAGTAAAAAAAAGTATCATCACAACCAATTTATTCAGTAAATAGGCAATATTTTTAGCACTTTTACACGTCATAACAGTTTTATTACATTTTATATTTATAATTTTATATAATTTACATAATGTATACATTATAATATTTACTAGTGATCAAAACAGAAACATAATATTAGCTAAACAATTCAATAATTGGTAAGGGATTTATAAATTACTGGTCAGTAACAGTAGAAACCGCCTCGTCAAATTATAAGTATTCTATTTATTGAAATAATAATAAATAGCAGCTGTAAATTGGCATTGTCATATTTAATACTAAATTATACTATTATTATATGTAATTTTTTGTATATATCTCAAAATCTGATAGAATTATTCAGGTACCTGCACATACTATATGTAGAAGAAAATACAATTCGAATTCTTAAGTCTTATTTGGATTAAAGTCTCTGAATAGGTCAACTAAGTTTAGACTCAAACCATGCAGTTAAAACGACTTTTACTAAAAATGATGTCGCAACACAAAATAAGAAATCAACTTTAAAGCTGTGCTTCAGCTGTGCATTCTGTCAGTCGCGTTAGGCTTAACACACCAAATATACATCATACATTTGTCTCACTTTAAGTGTACTAAAATGAGAAAAAATATAGATATAACTCGGTGTGTTTCTGGTCTTAGTGTATTGGTATAATATGTTGTAGCAAAGCTGACCTCTTCTCCGATTGGTCGACCTTATAGCCAATGGCAATCATTATCAGTCATTTATTTATTTATTTAGATCTGTAACTAAATGTATATCAATTTATGACAATATAATAAACATAGGTTGAGGTGTGATACTAAAGGCCACCTCAATTAAAGCCTCCTTAAGAGCTTTTTTACCCCTCTCGTTTGCACAATTTTCAATTCAATATTTTCAAAGGTTTTTCAAGTCTTGAGTGTAGTTATGAGTTTTGGAGATATGTGTCAAATAGAGGAATATCTTTATAATAACAATAATAATAAATTATTTATTTCAGAATTAATTCCATAATTGTTAGTAACATTTTAACTTAGAACCATGTTAGTAGGTATACAAATTAATTAAAAAGTTAAAAATAAACAGCAAAAATTATAATAATAATACGTACTTAATTTAATTTTAATAAATTCATAAATATTTGTAGCGATTTAATTTACATAAATGTTTTTGATTATTTTTCTCTATCTAAAATAGGTATATGAAAGTGAAGTAAAGGATATCCACACGTTTTAGGATCAGGCTCGAATTGCCGTCATGCCCAGTCAAGCCGGCATAGAGTTAGAGACTGATGTCAGTCATGAGTGTCTGATTCCAGTTGCTAACTTTCATGGACCTCGCGTGTCACTTACCATCAGGTGGGAGCAGGGACACATGTCGTGCTAGTATCAAAAAAAAAATGTCCAAAATGTCTAAAACATTTATAACGATTTTTCTCTATTTTAGTAAAACAAATCTATAATTACCATATCTAAAAAAAATATGAACGTATGTAATACTTAAACTTAAAAAACCTTAAACATTTTCAATTGTGCGAACGAGAAGGATGTACTGGCGTTAAACAATAATTACTCTATTAATCATCAATAATTATAATCATTCACTATTAAAGTGACTGATAAAATAACTACTATATGGTGTATTATCAGTTGCTGATAACTAATAATAATTTACTATTGGCTATTAATTTGTTGCCAATTAAATAGCATATTTATATATATGTATATAACATACATTTCACTTATTAGTCGAATATATTGCCGGCCGTTTTTGTTTTATAGAATCAGTAAAGGGTCGTGTCGTACCTGAGTTGTGGGCGCGGTGGTAGCTATTGTCGACGCGAACGTGAGCGTGCATGTTATTGTTAACGTGATTGAACTCGTGGTGATTCGCAGACAGTTTACAGTGTTGGTGCTGAGTCAGGTAAGGTCTGTGGCTATAGTGTTTGGATACGCTCGAACCACGATTCACAGGCGAACCGTGTCCCGAGGCGTATTGTGAATTCGGACTTTGAGAGGAATTCGGATGCGAACCAGGTAAATACTGCGGATAAACATGATGCGACCACTGCGGAAACAGCGGGCGAGAGGCTACTTCAAGGCGAATATAAAATGATATCGTTACCAGTGTCCAAACCATTTGTGACGCAAAATGTAAGCGGCGTGTAAAAAGGAGAAACGGCACATTTCAAATATACATTACTAAAGTTCCTTATGTACATATCATAAAAATATATGCAGTGGTATTTGAGGACACGTTTATTGTAAAGTTAATATTTAAAAAAAGTAACATTATAATAGGTTATCTTATAAATTAGTGCACCAAAGCAAATGAAATAAAAAGCGAGTTTTGTTAGCTTACATTGATTGTTGAAGAACCAACCTGACACTTCAATCTAGCAGTTTAAAAATTATTTTAAAAAACAACCTTTAACAAGTATTTTATTTATTAACCAATTAATAGGACATTCATATGATTAGTTCATTAATTATTGTAATTTAAAAAAAAACTAAAAAAATATTTGCAATTAAGTAATTTAACTAATTAGTATAAAGTTTCCCTGTGATGATAAAGTCTGACTATTGAAAGGACATGACAAAAAAGCGCGGCAATTTATAAAAATATTAGCATAGTCCTTGATCTATCATCGATGTTTGGAATTATAACACTTGTTAACTATACGGCAAAAAAATAGAAATGAAAGTGAAATGCTTTCACTGAGAAGATTATTTTAAGCTTGTATAAAAATAATACATTCCTACTAACCTAAGAAATTCAACACAACACGTGAACAATCTTGTTTTTGGTTGAATTCAGCTTCTTTTTCTTGGAATTTGGACATCATGTAAAACAATATCTTTCGGACTCTACTTTTAATAGTTTTATATATATTTTACAACGCAAATGAGGAATTAACAACAAAACAATCAAAGCCATATTGAAAAATTTACACTGTCACAATAGTGTTGCCATTTGAAAGTTTCCAAATAATTCAATTATCTACTTTCATTAGCCAGACTCTAAGAAAGTTGATGTGTTAAGAATGTCTAGTTTAAAACATTGGGTGCACGTGTATGTACCCGTAAAAGGGAAGGAACATTAACTATGTTTAAAATCACAAACACTGCAATAAATAACTTTATAATTTAAACCATACATATAAATTGTAATGGATAAACATAGTGGACCCTAGAGTTTAAAAAAAAAAAGAAATATCTAAAGCTAAACAGTACTCATATACTTGATTTATCGATGCAATTTAAACGGATTAATTTATCGTAACAACTTTACTAACATTTAACTGTATAATTGGGTAAATCAACTTTTTAGGCACTCACAACATCAAATAACTTTAAAAAAAATAGCTATATGATATAGTAAATATATGTATTTTTGTTGGTATCATTCATCACAGCCCCTGGAACACAGCGTCCTAGACCTCCACTTTTGGAGACGGGCCTTCCAGAACATATATCTGGAGAATTTGGCCTACACTCGCCACGCTGGCCAGACGGGTTGGCGAGGGTCTAATGTCAATCTATTAACAAATTCACAAATTGGTATTAGTAAAAACGGGACTGGTTAACGTGTTTTTCGCGGCACGGGAACACGTGGGAACACGTGGGTTGTAAATCTATTGCAAATTTACGTAAGAAAAGTGTATTTGCCGGGACTCGAACCTTTAGGATTTTAAGAAGAGTGTTTTTACAACCAAGCGCTATGATATGTAGGTATATATTTATTTGTGTATATTGTATGTACATAACTGTTATGATATGTATTTTTTGCTTGTACGTATGTACTCGTATATGTTTAGGCTATTTATTGTTATTGTTACGGCATTAAGTTCTGCCTACACACTTTATACACTTTGTAATTTTGTGCTATAAAGTACTTTACTATTATTATAATACCAATACATATTAATAAATAACACCGAGGAATAAATGTCATCTATTGTGCTACCGTTATGATTCACAATTTTAAACGGTTAATTTTAACGTGTTATAACTTGTATGCCTGCTTCTTTGCACTTATCGTTCGCTCTGATTGGTCGTGAGTATAACGTTTCTCCACAAAGGAGTGTCTAAAAAGTTGCTTTACCCTTTTATCAATAACAATATCAGCTAATTTCGATTTTTGAAAACCTACCCACAATTATTTTATTTTATTTTTTTATTAGGGTTATTTGAAACTAGACAAGTTTGTTGATAATTTTGAATACTGAATACCACTGACCATGTTGTTCATGTCCTTGTATTGGTCTTCTCGGACAGTCTGGGGGGATGTGGGTAGACGAGGGCGGCTCCAAAATATCACGATACTTGGATACCATGAGAACCGAGATAAAATACACGATGGCTAAGGATAGAAACTGGGCCTGCTTTGTCTCCTCCTGAAAATATAAAAGTAATTTGTTGTTAAAAGAAACATTAAATTATTAAGATAAATAGTTTTCGTGACACATATTCATTATATGAAAGAGACAGAGTTATGGGTGTTAAAAGTTCTAAAGCGCGTAGTAATTAAATAAATATTTAGAATTTGAAACGCAATCTTCAATGTTGCCAGAAATAAAACTTATCTTACCGGAAATAACTAACTAAATAACTACCTCCGTAGCGGTTAAGTCCGTGGATAGCGGATAAGCAGTACTCAGATCGATTCCTGGTCAGGACACAATAATATTTATTAATTTAAATAAATCATTAAATTATTATTTAATTTATTTGTGATATTTCCCGAGTTTGGTACGGTAGAGACATCAACGAGCTTGCGACTTGTCATGATTGACCTATAGTAAAGTTGGCTAAATGTGAATCCGCTTCTTTATAAGCGTGGTTTCTGACCACCGCGGAAGGGAAACGGTCGTGATGATACTTTACTTTATTTTTTTACCGGAAATAATTAAAATGGTAATAATCATGCCTTACGAGGCTTCGAAACTTTACAACTAAGAATACCAATTTCAAGGATTCCTTGAGGAATGGTGGAGTGGAGGAGCCGAAGTAGTACGAGTGGAGGCACTAAAAAGAGTGAAAAAGTACTTAACTTACCACATCTCTATAGATGACAGCTCTGAGTCTGTTCACATCCATATCTTGCAGTAAACGTTCTGGGTCCTTCACCGGACTCGAAACATCCGCAAGGCTAGCTACTATGCTCTGAAAACATAAACAAATGTTTTTAACTGTACGATTATCATACTTACCGCCAGTTTACGATAGGATGATTAAATTAACGCGCGTTTGACATCTGATTACATGACGACGTTTCGGTCAAGTTGCACCTACATTTTAAAACTACCCTCTCAAAAATTTTTTTTACAAATTCACTAAAGTTTAATTCTTTTGGAATTGGGGGTTGGTGTTAATTATGAACTCGTCAAACAAAGGAACAATTTGGTCCGGTAACTATATTATATCGATAAATGGTTAACGGGAAGAGAATGTCTTGCGGCATTACGTTCGACTTTTGTTGATTTACAATAAAGTTTTTAAATAAATTAAATAAAAATAAATTTATTTAGCGCGTTCATGGCTGAGACCTATTGACAATATTGTCTTTAATATTAGTTTTTAGGTATTATTAAAGTTAAATGTGAGATAAATGCCATTATCCAAAGCAAGACAGTGAATTTCAACTAAATAGAATAATTAATTAAAATTTTACACGCAACCATAATGCAACAATGTATTAAAATGAGGTGTATACAATGCTGTGATAGAAATAAATAAATAATACATTGCATTATTAATTAATTTAAAAAACATTACCCCTCGTCTAATTGTTTGCTCTGATGACAAGAGGGCTGGTCCTTTTGTCGCTCAGAGAATCAGTATAGCGATTAAATGAGGAAATGCGGTCAGCACTCTTGCCACCATACCGCGGACACGATTTATAATTTTAAATAAAAATAAAGATATTTATAAAGCTATTGCATAGCTTTTATCGCAGGCTTTGAGCGCGGCGACCGAATCAAGAAATTTCGTAACGAAAATAAACCTAACACCCCCCACTCCGACCAGCACAGCGGTGCGGCGTTGAAAGCCGTGCATCTTCTAACATCGTTTCAGTTCGGCAGACTTCGGCACGGTGTTTGTGTGCGTGCGACTAGACGTATGCGTGTAGACTAGCTGCTAACTGCTCATAACTGATTCTATCTCTTTTAGACACAGTGCTAGGTGAGACAGCGTGCTTTTTGGATGCGTAAAAAAATACTGCATTCATAAAAAATAATTATAATTGCATAAATTAATAAAAAATGCTATGCAATAGCTTTACCCCGGCAGTCCCCGAGTGTTATAATATTAAAAAAGTATGTGATTTAAAGTGTAGAGAAAATATGTGGTATTTATATCAAAAAATATATTATTAAAAAAGTAACAAAACATGCAATATCAAAATGTAGGCTATAGAGAATTCACTAGTCAAGCAAGAATCGATTAGAATATATTACTCATACATATGCATGCTATTTCATTATTGTGATAACTATTAGTAAAAATTGTATAGCGGTATAATTGCATCCGTTATTATAACCTAACCTAATTCTAATATTACTATATTTTTGCGCCCAGATGATAGTAAATGGATGTTAGCAACTGGAATCAGACACTCATGACTGATATCAGTCCCTGACAATATGCCGGCTTGACTGGGCATGACGGCAATTCGAGCCTGATCCCGAAACGTGTAGATACACTTCACTGAATTTATCGGCATGAACGGTGGATACTTCTCTGCCCCGGCAGACTGGGCAAATTACTACCATCATTCCGCCTATCACCTATTTGTTGTTCTCGTTGAAAGTATGTGCCATTTGCAATGATGTCAAATGCCAATTTTTACTTTCAAGTTGAACTAATTAAGTAAGTTTGCCATGGTGATATTTATATTAAAAATAACACCGCTTGAAACAAGACTTACTGTAAAAATACTGTAAATTACTACTAGTATCTGTCGCCAGACTTGTGTTTTTGTTAGATGTAGATCTACTCTGTATTTTTTTATTATGTGAAGATACAAAGTAATTTTATTTCTTTATATAGAAATTGAAACATTTTCTTTTATTGTCTCGCTAAGGCATCGCCAGATTAATAATCTCTTAAACGCGAGAGCCATATTAC
Source organism: Tinea semifulvella (assembly GCA_910589645.1). NCBI lineage: Eukaryota > Metazoa > Arthropoda > Insecta > Lepidoptera > Tineidae > Tinea > Tinea semifulvella. The sequence continues at coordinate 9,016,781 of OU342592.1, read as the reverse complement.
GTACTACTTATCACAACATAATTGTTGTAAAAGTGTGTTGAAATTGTGGGCGACTATGACAAATGTACGTAAGAATAGAAATATTTTTTTTGGATTTAAAGGTAAGCCTTCATACAACCGGGCTACCACAATTTTAAATTTATTTTTAAATACCTATATGTTTTCAATTTCTAAATATTTGTTTAATAAGTTACAAATCTGACAAATTTCTCATTGAATTTAAAGTGCAAGTACCAGGATATCATAATATTTTTTTTTTTTTTTAAATCCTTTTATAGAATTTCGGCCCATTGGTGTTGCTATTTTATACAACATCGAAGTCCGAGATCATAGGTATGTGCGTTAGAAGGTGCTACTGACAGTTTTCAGTAGTTTCGCGACGCTCACGCATCCACACACCAATGTCACTTTTTTTTTTTTTCCCTTTTTTTTTTTATCATATAATAACATATCATAAGTGTTACCGCAGCAATAAAGGTACAGCATGAAGTAATTAGCAAAGAATTTGTGTTTTAAAATGATTTGTTTATATAAATTTATGGTGCAAGTACCAGGATATCATAAGTGAGTGGTTTTACCTTGTTGGTGGGCGATTCTCCGACTACAGGGCCAATGCGAGGAGGGTATCTCTGGCGCTCCTTACATTCCAGGCAATTACGTACAGCGCATGTGCAAACCTACGCACAAACACACACGCTAACAATCCCACCCCACTATTGAAAAAATCTAATCATGTTCCTAAATGTTTTAGTTAGAAAATAATAATAATACTACACGCCTTTTTGAGTTACTATTGTAGCTTGATTCAATATCTCGAAACTTTAATTTTATTTTTTAAACCGCATAACTTTGATGACTGTAATAAGTTAAAATAATTTCATCATCAGCCTGTATCTCTCTTAGCCGGATATCGAGGCTCGCAATTTCACACAATCTCCTGCCGCCATCACCAGCGACCTTTCTCAGATTATCTGTTCATCTGTCGTCCCACTCTGCGTCTTCCAGCACGTGATCTCCATTCCAGAACCCGTCTACTCCAATCGTTCATCTGTTCTGCGTCATACGTGTCCGGTTTTGAATTTTGCTATTTTTTATTTAAATTTATTTGCCACTAAAACTAGTTTTTTACAGCTACTAGTATGTATCTGGTATCTGTGGTTCTCTCTCGGATGTCAACGTTTCGGGCCATATCCTTCAGAGAAATTCCGAGCTTAGATCTCTCCATGGGTCGTTGAGTGACCTTAACTTGTTTCTGCTCCACACGACACTACTGGAATAGTTGAAAACATTGATCTTCAAACACTGTGGTATATTTCTTAACATATGGTTTACTGGGCTGACAACAGATCGTACAAGCATCTTCAGAATATCGCTCCTACTTTCCTAGGGAGGCGCGTTTGGAGAAGGACTAAAGTAGACGAATCTAGGACTAGATTAGACAGCGCCCAGAACCAAAGGTGCGTTGAATCACCGGAGGGTAGTACCTGCCCAAATCCTGTCGGGGAAAACGGGAGATTATCCTATCCCCAACCCAGGCGTATTGAATGGATGACCGCTGTCTGTCTAAGTGTGGTATATTTAATATGGTTAAAGTATATATTTTAATTAGTACTACATCAGAGATATCAAGTAAATGTTGAATAAGCTGCAATAGTAAATCTTCTGGTAAAAACTGTATTTATGGAACAATGACTTTAGCTTCATCTCTTTTCTTCAATAACTAAATTAGTAAAGAAGAACGAGACAGTTATAATTATATCGTTCTAATAATACAATTTTAGATTAGGCGTTATACTAAATTTAAAATAATTTAAGTAAAACTAATTCTAGACTGCTAATAATATCAGCTATAACTATATATTTACAAGATAGAGTCATCTAGGCATTCTTTTTATATTTAGTAAAAGCTATTTAACTATTTAGATAATTACATTACTAGTGATTAGAAATGCTAAAGTTTTAGTTAAATAAATAAATCACCGGTTAAAATGCTAATAGGTAACTTTTAAACTGTATTTAATACATATATTTAGTAGTGCAATTATTTAACTGCGACATTTTTTTATTCAATAAAAAAGAAAGGTGTATTTCTTATTGGTACATGCCTGTGTTCGAACTGACCAATCTGTTTTGAATTAAAGGAAAGCGTTCTAACCAATAAGCCCATATTTATTTTAAAGTATGTACAGATAAGCAAAAATTACCTACAATATATTATTGCTAATATTATTGTCAAGTTGGTACTAAGGACGCAGCGTTACCAACCTATTAACATTTAAACCAGAAATACCTTTTGAATTAAGAACACAATCAATAATAGGTAATTGACAAACATGAAATCACATACCAATCGCAGGCATTGCCTTAGAATCCCTCCGCTTGACATATTCTTCTCCGATTCCAGTTCTGCAAAGTTGAGAGCACTTGCGAAGATGAGCACGTCGGCCATACCGACTAGACGTTGTAGGAATGTTACTGCCACTTCGACAGGCATGCCCTGTGTAGGCTCAATCACGTCCAGCTCATTCTGAAAATTATTATTATTATCACCGCTGAACATTATTATTATTAGCCTGTGTCTCGCCACTGCACGCTGGATTTTGCAACCCTCATCCAACCCTTCGGTTGACCCACTTTGTATCGTCTCTACTCTGGAACCCATTTGCCCATCGGTCGTCGGTTCTGCGGCAGATTTGCCCGGCCCACTGCCACTTCAGCTTGCAAATTTTAAAAGCTATGTCAGTAACTTTGCTTCTCTGACGAATAACAACGTTTCGAATCATAGAAATACTAAGCACAGTTCTCTGTGCGACCTTGAATTTGTGGACAAGACCCACTGTCAGTGTCCACGTCTCTGCTCTGTACGACATTACAGGGAGGACGCACTGGTTGAAGACTCTCGTCTTCAAACACTGTGGTGTGGACCATACGAGGATGTGTCAAAGTTCCTCGAATGCTGTCCATCCTAGCTGAATGCGTCTGTCACTTTGCTGAAGTTGGCAGCGCCTAGTTGAATAGTCTGCTGGACAAATAAAATGACAAAAGAAACATAGCGAAGGTATTCCTAATTGATTAATTATAAATACAGAAGATATTATTATTATTTCAAAAGTTTTGTAGTAACCCTAGGGATATCACGAAATTACGGAAGATCTTACTGTTTTAATGCCTGATATTTTTATTTCTCTTCGAGACATAGACATCGATTAGTTGAAGAGCAGATTCTTGAAAAACGTGATATTTGATTAGTTTTTTTATTTAAAGACCACTGTTGGGTTTCTTAAAATAATGTTTTATTTACAAACACTGTTAGGGATGTCAATTGTTTTATAAAGTCAAGGCTTAAGCTGACCGTTGTTCATAGTATAAATGTAACGTAAGAAAATATAGTATGACTTACGTTAGGCGATGTAGCAGAGGCCAGCAAAGGTAGCAATCCACCGCAGGCGATGATCAAGTTATCTGCCAACTGACTGATCAGGTGGACAGTGTTTACAACAAAGATGGCGTTCTCACTGCTATTTACAAAATCTATTACAGACTTTGTTGAATGACTTCGCCACACCTGGAAAATATAATATAAGTACACTTGTAATTTAAAAATAATTATTCATATTCAGCATCATCATCATCGGCCTGTGTCCCTCCACTGCTGGATATAGGCATGCTCGCCACTTCCCACGACCTCCAGCCCCAACCAGCGACCTTCTTCATATCTGTCCATCTCGCTGGGGTTCGTCCTACTATGCGTCTTGCTTACATGGTCTCTATTCCAGAACCCGTCTATTCTATCGTTCATCAGTTCTGCAACAGACGTGACCAGCCCATTGGCATTTTAGCCGCTAGGCCACGGAGGAAGTTATGATATCATTTAAGCAGTTATTAATTATTTTTACTGTATCTTTCTGTTAAATATTTTCTTTTTCTTATCTAGTTTTAATGACGATGCCCTTGTGACAGATTTCTATGTTTAATAATATTAGTTATTTGACATATTTTAGTGTTGTATACAATATATATATATATTTATATTAGATTATAGTAGTACCTTGTAGTACTTGACATTTTTATTTTAACATAGTTTGACATTATTAGTATTTAAATTTTATTTTCTGTAATTGATTATTTAGCATTCAATATGGCTCTTCCATAATTGTATTGATAGTTTGGGCTGTTTCTGGTCTTCGTCGTGTTGTTTCGTATTAAGCTGTCTGACCATGATTGTGTTATCTCGCTTACTGTAGGTAACTAATATTAGTTACAGAGTATTATAAATTGACTTAACCAAGTGTTCCAGACGGTCCCTACGGTGATAAATAAATGAATTGAAATGAAATGAAAAAAAGAAATAAATAAATTGTTTTAGATATATAGAACTAGCTGTTTGTATATAGAACTTACATACAGACAATATTAAAAATATTAGTATAGGTGTTATTTTAAATACCTGAATATCAGTTTCCAATGAAAATAGGACATCAGAAAGCAGTCTTTGGTGTATGTAAGACCACCGGAATTCTGGAATCCTGAACGGTGGTCGGGTCGGACCCGGCGAAAACATCGGGCGAGAAGATCTTGACGGACGCTTTGATTCTGAAATATAATATAAATAATTATTAGTAAAAAAATATAAATAAATTCGTACCTACGTACACACGTTAATTAGTGGATTAAATAGTTTAAAAATAAATCACTACACCAGAGCCAGTTATTTTATTCTTCTGACCTTATAAGGAATGATTTTTATGGCCGTTTTATTGCCTGTTATAATCGCACTTTTCAATTAATTTTGTTTGCAAGTTGAGATGTATGCTCCGGAAGTGTAAAACACATTCTTTATCAGCCAGAGAAGAAGAACAAAGTCCCTAGATGGCGTTAAAAATAATGTAACAAATATTTTGCCAATCAACCAATGTCTATCTTATATTTGATCTCTGTGGAATAGTCTATAAAAACAAGCTACCAACTTACCAAAATGATTAGAGTCAACTTGCGTGCTCGTTGATGCGCTGCGCGGTCTTTTCGGAGAATTAGATGTATTAGTTCCTTGTGAAGCGACACCGTCAGTTCTATTGCTATCCTGCTTCATCTCACTGTCTCCAGGCAAACTAACACGTCGTTTGTCTCTTTCTTCTATAAGCTCAGCCGAAAATGTGTCGTCATTTTCTTGATCTTGCTTATTTGCCAGAGAAATGTTCTCGCTGATCGTAGAAATTGGAGGAATTTCCGGAGTCGTAGGTTCAGAGATCGGTTTGCAATCGTCATTCAGATTCTCATTCTTAATATTTTCTGCAGTGACATCGTCAGTGACTTTATCGCGATCATCGTCAATTTTGTTCAACTTTCTTGGTGATTTAACAATAAATTCTCCATCCAATGGCAATACGCTTCCTTCATGAAGATGATCAGACGGGATCACTCTATTCGGACTTGCTTCAGTCCTTTCAGAAATTACTTCTTCAGTCTGTGCTTTAGGTTCGCTTTTGTCCACTGCCTCGGTTATAATTTCCATGACAATTTCTTTAGCAATAATCTCAGCACTGTGTTTTTCATCTATATCTTCGTGTTCCATTTCCGGTACGAAATCCTCACGACCATTCGGCGTGTTACCTTCAGAGTCATGTAAACCACCCGAAATAGCACCAGAATCGGTGTCATCATCAGATTTTAATCTTACTGTTTCCAAAGCAATTGTCAAAACATTATTAACGATATCGAGAGCAATATGTTTTGGACTATCATCGCTAATATTGAGATCTGATTCAGGAATGTTTATATCAGTCTTTTCATTTATTTTCCTAGGACTAGTAGCTTCGCTGGGAGTTAGGTACAACTCGGACGGATCAGAAAGTTCAGACTCTCTTTCTGCGATATTTGTTATATCTGCGACGCGTTCTGGACTTGCAGTTTCGCTCGCAGATAGACTAGATGGAATCCCCTCACTTTTGTTATCATCTTGAATGATCTTATCTCCAATATCTCTCACTGGAATGTAATCCAAGCTTCCTTGCCTCGACATGTTTGACTCAGTTTTGTCTAAGTTATCATCGACAGTCTCTAAAACAGTCTCTGAACTTTCTAACAATTTACTATCCTTAACTATAGAATCGACTATACCGGCATTAAGTAACGTTAGACTATCTTTACCTAAAGGTGATTCACTAATGTCCCCATCTACCGCGTGTTCACTACCTGTATTGCACTCACTGTCCCTAACATTATCATTATTGACATATCTTATACTATCACAACCGTCATCTACGGGCACTTCGTTATTTACAACCGATTCCTTAATGGGGCTATGCACTTTACAAACTTCACTATAAATAACATCATCAGTAGTCCGTGTGTCGACATCGACTGGCGAGTTCATATCGCGTACTTCTGTTCTTCTAACGTCGCAGTTGCAATCGTCTTGCACTTCTCGTAGAGATAGTCCTTTGCCGATTTCTGTTTGAGCACCGTGATTGAGTACATTTTGTTTTCTAGTGACAGGTGAGTTTAGGTCTGTATCTGGAATGACCCTTTGATGTGGGTCTGTGAGCCTGTCCCAGCCAGAAATAGTGGAAATAGGTCGCTGTTGTCTCTCAGCTGGGTCTGTGATGTTATCGGCTCGTCTCTGTTCATAATGTTCGTACATTTGAGCAAACTGCAGTTTGAACTCTTCGTACGAAACCTGCAAAAATATATATTGTTAGTGTTTGAAAGGTCAAAATAATTAAATACTAAACTAACTAATTATTATTTTTGGTAAGTATGTTTGGTAGTTTGGTGGTCTAGCGGTTAGGGTCGTAGATTTAAAACGCAGAGGTTGTGGGTACGATTCCTTGTTGAGAACAGTATATACATATAACGACAAGCTTACCATTTGTCATGATGAGCAAACTTTACTGGCTAAATTATTTATTTATATAGTACACACAGCAGTACATATATTATCACACACATAACATAGTATAACCAATTACGTGTCACAGCATTCACCAATATAAAAATAAGAAGAAATTAGAAACTTATTACTGTTAAAACAAAAAAATAAATTTAACAAAAACTACCAATATACAAAATACAACATAAAAATATGACTTCTAAAATAAAATTATACATTTTCTCTTTTTTAATAGAACTAATAAAGAAACATAAAAATTGCATAAATTTGGTACCTTAAAAAACGAAAAACGTAAACAAAACACTAATTAAGCTTGCTTCTCTAGATTTATGGCCACCCCGCTAGGCCAATCAATTTTCTTTTTAAAACCTACAACTCACCTTAGAATGTACAATAGCCAGAGTATCGACCCAAACTCTCCAACCGCCATATTCGTGTTTGATCGCATGATGCAGTAACATTCGAAATAACGAATAAACCATATCAGAAATCTTCTGCTCTTCATTGTTTTTGGGATGAATATATGCCATAGCTATTAGCCATTCCTGCCACACTGACATTTGAAGCACAGTTCGCCGATTTTCGCGGTTATTACTGCACAAAAGTGTCATGTCTGATAGAAATAGCTTCTTCACTTCTAGCAACTGCTCTGTCTGTTTTGATTGTCTAATTAACGTTGCTACTACTTTTAGGATCACTGGAATAAAGAAAAACGATGTGTTATTTTATTTTAAAGTCATTTGCATCCCTAGAAACTATCATAGCATCGCTCACTCCACATTTTCAAAGATTTTTCAAGTCTGAATGTAGTTTTGAGAAATCTAGTATATCAACTTTATATGAAATATAATTACTGTCATTTAACACATTTTTTTTTCTATATTTGATAGGTCTAGTCCCCCATATGTCTTCGTCGGATACTCCAATACTTCGGACACATTGCCAGAAAAGGAGGGGATAACCTGGAGAAACTTTTTGTTACTGGCAAGGTGGAAGAAAAGAGACCGTGAGGCTGAAGTCCGGTACGCTGGTCCGACCAAATCCGCTCCACCACCAATACTAGCGTCCATGATGCTGTGCATTCCGCCTAAGACAGGAACGGGTAGCGTGCTATCATCAAGACGCACACCAATTCATCACGACCCTCATCAATGAGGAAACACGACGCAAGATTGGATCATTTTAGCTTAACTACGTCCAATTTATAATACTGACATGAACAAATCCCTTTCGGGGTAGGCAGAGACAATTGATCGCCACTTGTCACGATCACGACATACCTCTTTTGTTTCTTCGACATTCATCAACCTCTTCATACATGCCCTTTTGTTTTGATAGATTTTTAATGCACCTTCAGCTATTGTTTTATTTAGTTGATCGTGATAGGTAAGTCTTGGCCTGCCAGGGCCTCTTTTACCCACAACTTTCGCATTATATTAACGACTACATTTCTCAAAAGAACAGCGTAACTAGCAAATTTATTGAAAATATTGGATTGTGCGAGCAAATATTGTTCATAAATATGGGTAGGTACTTACTTGGATTTTCAAGTCTAAAGTGCGGTTGCGGTTCTGGATGGGAAGTGTACAGAATCTGTTGACCGACGTGTTCTGTAAGGAGCTCATATAAGGCATTATAGACGGGCAAGGTCAACCCTTCCCCAGCCGCGCCCAGTCGGCCAGCCAGCAACGTGTACAAATTATGTGGCGACATAACATCGTATTTGCGCCTGTAATCAGGGAAATATTCACTGCGCATGTCAATTAAAAGGCAATAATATTGTGCGTTATATATATAAATATATAATATATATTTAAAAATAACTACTCGTACATTTAACAGTAGTTGAAATTAGTTTCGCTAGCAGGGACATATTAGTCTGATATTACAGATGTAGTGCATAATGGTATCCCATCGTATTTTATTTAAAAAATAAATAAAACTTGGAGAAAAACTCCGCTTGGCGACGGGAGAGCCCCTATGTAGAGAATAGGTCAGCCTCGTCGTTTAACGGGGGAACGCAGCGAGCGTCCTCGGCACTACTACGCCCATCGGGCAGTTATAATTTTAGTTATTTTTTTTTTGTTTTATCTGTTGTGTAGTTTTCTTTTCTTCCTTTTTTTTATACTGTTTGTATATTACTTCGAATAAATATTTTGCTATTAAAAGAAAAAAACAAGAAAAAAAATGAATCGGATTCACATTTAGCCAACTTTACTGTAGGCCCATCATGACAAGTGGCAAGCTCGCCGATGTCTCTGTAAATAAATAAAATAAATTATTGTGTCCCGACCAGGAATCGAACCCGGTACCTCCGAATCTAAATCCACGGACCTAACCGCTAGACCACGGATGCTTAATATTTTTCTTATTCTTAGACACAATGAGACTTTTCAGGAAGAACATCGTAACCGCCGTTATATATATTTTTACAAGGTTTTTTCTTAATTGCTCAAAAAATAATGAGTTTTTTTAAAGAAACATAATATATATATACTATTTATTTGGCAGTTATTATTATTATTATTAAATTATTTATTGCACGAAAAAAATTGTACAAAAGCGCTTACGATGTTCTTCCTTCCAGCCTATCGCGGGAGGTCGTACGACATCCAGAATAACCGTGAGGCCTCATAAGGAGACCGCAAGGCGCCTACGGACTAAAACCCTATAAACCGTCTCTCTTTCACTGTTGGCCCTGCGTGCCTTAACAGCTAAGTCTGAGTCGTGGTTACGGAGTAAAGCCACTCGTTCGCCGCGTCATGAGAGCTATCTGGCGATCAACTATTTTATAGTTAGGCAGAATAATGTTGTATTTAAATATTATGATATAAACATAAAAAAGTAATTAAAAAAGTTATTCGCGACATTTTTCACGACATATGCAGTGCTATGTTTTGTAAATTACTTTTTAGTGGATATTGTTAGTCAAAAGTGGTGTTGTTTTGTTTAATAATGTGCTACAATGAGAATAATTATGGAAAACGATAAATTGTAATTTACATATGGGGCACAAGTTGCAGTTTATTTTTTGCGGATTTCCCGCGCTTCGAACTCCCATATCGTACCCGACGTGTTTGGGCTATAATGCGAGTACCTCCAAGAAAAGCATTAAATTCTGCAACATCTGGAGTTTGATGACTTTATGAACTAATAAGAAAGAAAGATATATTACGTATCACCTCATTCATTATCAATCGGGAGAAGATGACACAACACAGAGAAAATAAATTTAAAGAAGATAAAATCAATACTTACTTGTGCGTGCTGCGGCTGAGGAAGAATCCGAGGAGTTTTAATGCTTGCAGACGAATGAGCTGACTCTCCGATGACAGAAGTTTGAAGATTGTACGGACTCCTCCCTGACAAAAACCAATATACTTACTAATATTATAAATGCGATAGTATAGTTACTGTCGTGTGTCAACCCTAAACTACTGAATCAATTTAAATGAAATAAATGAACTTTTATTTTAACAAAATAACAATAATAACTAAAAAATACAGAAAACTAAGTATATAAAATCATCTAACATTCATTCACATTTAATCATTCATTCGTTCCTTCAAACATACCTGCTTCATCCTCACATCCTATCCATCTCACTCGCTTTCTTGTATTGTAAGCTTATATATAGCCCTTATTAATTTTTAGCCAGCCTACAACTTGTGAGAATGGCTTCTACCATTTTTCAGAAAGCCGTGAAGCGGTCTTTTTGACAAAAGCCGCGTACTCAGCACCTAATGAGCCCTCACACGAGATAACCAACAGCGTAAATAAAGCTCTGAGATCTTCTGCTGCCCTGTCGTATTTACGGTGTTTCTTGTGTGAATGGGTTTGGGAGATGCTTCCCCAGGTACGCGTTCCGTACGAGGTTGAGTCAGCATTAACAATGCGAATTCAAATGAAATTGAATACAGAGATAGTCTGGAGCCTGAAAAAGGACATAGGCTTCTGTTCATGCGAAAAAGAGCTGTAAGGGGTTGACAGTTTCGTATGGAAACTACGTCATTTTTAATTTTAGGCTTTGATTCGATATAAATAAATACGACGTTCAAAGTTTGTTAAAATTTAAAAATAAACGAACAATATTTATACATATATACCGCCTGTAATTGTCAAAAAATAGGCTTTAGGTGTCATTACCTCTATTTAAAATAAAAAACTCACTTTTTTTTATTTAAGTTAAAATCATAATCCGAAAAAAAATACTACTGCATGGTGAATAAGGACGCGTTTGAAACTTGCGATATCCATCGTGATAAATACCTAAAGGCTGGGTATTATTATTATTAATTGATATAGCTCACAGCCAAAAGACGAAATAAAGAGAGAAGAATTACGCAAGTCAACTTTCGCGCGATCGTTGACCTCTGATTTGTTGTTCATCTTGATTAGGCTATATTTTTAGGAAAACTTCTCTGCACCGTAACTCAAGAATTTATTACTGAATAATAAAAAAACAAAAAACGTAATACATTATTTTTATTATAAATTATAATATGAAAATATTTGCTTTTTAATAAAGTCCACGCAGTATATTTTATATTTATGTATAATATGAATATTATTATTTTTAGTTTATTTAGGATACGATTATGTAGGTATGTTTAATTTTTTTTAATTATTTAACTATTTTAATATTTAAGTCTTCGTAATCAGTCGCTTTTTTTTTTTCTACTGCACGACATGTGACCTTGGGCCCACCTGATGGTAAGTGGCGCGCAAGGTCCATGAATGTTAGCAACTGAAGTCAGACACTCATAACTGCCATCAGTCCCCAACACTATGCCGGCTTGACTAGATGCTTTTTCACACTTCGCTTGAAGGACTCCAAGTTATAGGAAAGTGGAAACACAGAGCCTGGAAGAGCATTCCACATCTTAATCGTACGACAGATGTATAAGTCCCCAAATTTATACGTACGCGAAGGGATGGTGACTACGGTATGTTGGTGCATATTCTGACCTGTGCGTGTTTTTCGGTTGCGGAATGGAGAAGGAGGGATTAGGTTATAGAGTTCTTCGGAGCACTCACCATAGTATAGATAAGATAGATTATTACAGATCACAGTCACAAATAATAATAAAAATAATTTATTTCAATAAAACCTAATACAATTTATTGTGTGGTACAAACATAAAGATACTTCTGTGCCTGATTAAAGTGGTTTTGTGTTTCAGGCAGTGCTCAAATCCAGGTGTAAAACACCCGATCTCTGGAATAAAGGATTACTTTGGTACAATTGTACCATAATATTTCTAAAGCACCTATTCTGGTACGAACTGCCTCCGTGGTCTAGCGGTTAAGTCCGTTTTTTTATACTCGGAGTTACCGGGTTCGATTCCTGGTCGGGACACAAAAAGATTTATTAATGAAAATAAATACATTTAATTAATATTGAATCTATTTGTGATATTTCCCGAGCTTGCCACTTGTCATGATTGGCCTATGGTAAAGTTGGCTAAATGTGAATCAGTTTATTTATAAGTGTGGTTTCTGACCACCCCGAATGGGAAACATTAGTGATGATACTTTACTTTTTAAGAGTACTTATTCTGGTGCAAAGACAAAACCAGAAATTGAGAGAGGTGCATTGGTTCAGACTTAATATAACAATGATCATTAAATAAAAATGTTAGTTGGTAGAAATTTCATTGACGCCATTAACCTCGTCACTTAATTTTGGTTTTGTAGAATAAATAATTTAATATTAAATATTATAATTAAATATTTCCAGACAGGTCACACAGCGCCATCTAGTTTCCGTGGTAAGCTACGAGGCTTGTGTTACGGAAACTAGATGGTTGATAAACTACATATTATACTTTTTTCTTTGTAAATATATACATATTGAATGTAGTTTGACATGTTGTGGTCACCTGTTACTGGGGTACCATTCACTAATGTTTTTTTTTTTTTACTGTTTGCTTCTATTGATAGAATTGGATTCAATGTGTACTCTGTTGGTGATCCTAATTAAATAAATAAATTAATTAATATTATACATATAAACACCCAGACCGAGACAAATTATACAATGTACAACTTGCCCCCGGTGGGAATCGAACCCACGACCTCCCGAGTTCACGGCAACGTTTGTTACCACTAGACCACGGAGGCGGTCAAATTAATTAGCTATAATATTTGGGGATACCGTACCGGCTCCGATGCGTTATTCGCAAAGGGTGTTGGAATACAAAATGCGCATTTTTTTTTATTACCTTAGCATCGAACGCGGGTACCATCGAGCTGGGATGCTCCGACATTAGTGAGATCAGCATTTGGAGAACATCATGAAGGTTTTCGTCCTGATGTCATAATATAAACAAAATAGCATTAATTAAAGTGGTCAACGACTACCATTTGGTGTGACGTCACATATCTTACAATTATTGTATATCTAGAAATTACTACACTAAAACAACGGTTTCAAAATCCATACATATATATTTCATTTAATTAACTAATCATGGCGAATGAATAACAGCAACAGCCTCTGTCATTACCAGATAAATACTACCCATATGCAAATATTATATGTATATGTAGGGAATTTATGTAATATATATATATATATTAAGTAAAGTATTCATATTTTTATGTAATTACTTAATTTTGTAATCTATTTACTCTGTAACCATCATATAAATCTATCACTTTCCGTTATTATAAACCCGTGTAAATTGTATCCACATTTTCGGGATCAGACTCGAATAGCCGTCATGCCCAGTCAAGCCGGCATAGTGTTAGGTACTGATATCAGTCATGATTGTCATTCCAGTTGCCAACATTCATGTACCTCGCGCGCCACTTACCATCAGGTGGATGCAAGATCACATGCCGTGCTAGTATAAAATAAGCCAGAACCGATTTTAATAAAATCTGGCAGAGATGTTCTTGAAACCCAGGGTTGGACATGACGACAACATCTAAATATAACATGTGATCCTACGACCATTTAAGGGTTTTTTTTGGTACAGTACTTGACCGACCGTCGTCGGTGCTTACCTATGTCGGTCGAGAGAGCAAGGAACATAACACAAGAGAGAGAGATTTATATGAAAAATTGTTTCTATGCGCGTGCGTACTATCAGTGTATCAAAATCTAAATATTACATTTAACCCTACCGTCACATGAAGTTTTCTTTTACTGACGACTAGTTTTTAAATAATATATTTACCTCATGCATTGTGGTTAAATAGTTGAGAATTGATTGTAGTTCATCTTCTTTCACTCCATTTCCAATCATAATAAGCTGCTTTAAAAATAACAAAATATACGCGCGGATTGTTAAAATATCCTTATGCGCCGGCCGTGGTCCTTCTGAAATAAATAAAACAGTTTGTGAAATAAAAATAATCGCCTATCGCCATCTGTTATCAGTTTTACGAACTATAATAAAAATGAAAACGCCTGACGCCATCTAGTACTAGAGTACAAAACTACTTAGTAAGCTCGTTGAGTTAGTAGTTCGAAGTTTACGAACTAGATGGCGCCACACGTAAAAATATTTTAAAAAGTTGGTACTATATCAGTCGTTGAAGTGGCTTCGTAAACTAAGTACGTTTAAACTTACCAAGTCCTTTGGGTGTTATTGCGCTTTTGGCTCTTGGATTCACAACCCAATAGTAGTATTTTAAAGTGTGCACAGTTTGCAAAACTGTGCTAACTCTTCGTACACTGCCGTAAATGTGTGCATCGGCTAAGAAATCCGTGGCCAAATAGCAATACAGTCTTGCTTGTACTGCTGCCGGAGTGTGAATCCATAACGCTGGGTTGAACAGGATATGGTCCAGAAGCTGCCATGTCACGAATGAAAGAGAAAAAGTCTGATATTAGCCTAGCAACACGCTGTCCGATGATTGCTAGCACATGGCTTGCTTGCTACAAAATTTTGCACATCAATTTTCCAAGAGCAAGCTACACTATTCAAACTTCAGGTTAAAAAAAATTTTGATCAATATTTTGATGTTATTTATGCTGTAGCTCCAGCCTTAAGAGGTGTGTCCTAAATTTTTTGATTGTGAATTCTAAATACAAAAACGTTTATTTGGAATTACTTTTAACTTTAAAAAAAAACATAGTTAATAGTTAATTTAACAAACAAAATGAGACCTCGCATTCACCTGTTGGTAAGACACGAGTCATTATAGACCTTCCCATTTGATTTTATTATCAGTAAGCCCAAATAGGTAGACTGGTGATAAAAAAACTTTCATAGGCTTTCAAATCAACCTATTGGTATTTCTATCTAATAAACATTTAAAAATAATAAAATATAATCCCCGCATCACTGCTGCATAGCTGAAAAACGGTTCTAAGCCGGCCTTACACGTTAGCACCATAATTGCTATCATGCTATTCGTCCAACGTGTGGATCGAGAAGTTTGCATTGGTCCCAACGTTGACATGTGCATTGGAAGTGACGGTTTTATCAAAGGAATCTGCACCAACGTTCCCGTCAACATGTTGGCAATTTGCTTAGTCCTGTGTGTACGTCCAGCAAGAATATCATTTTAAAAAAATCCAAGACTCGCCATGCTGTCTTTTGTAACCCATATCCAACCCCCGCCAGCAACCTTCATTAGGTAATCCGTCTATCTGACTGGGAGCTGACGTCTGACTCTACATCGTCCTGTTCGTGGTCTCCAGTCTAGAACCCGTTTACCCCATCGGTCGTCGGTTCTGTGTCCGGTCAATTGACACTGCAGCTTGCAAAGTTTGAAAGCTATGTCAGTAACTTTGGTTCGAATTCTATCTACCAGAGAAATACTATGCATAGCTTTATCCATCGATCGCTGAGCGACCTTGAATTTGTGAACTAGAAGAACTGTTAGTGTCCGCGTCTTAGCTTCGCATGATATTACGGGAAAGACGCACTGATTGAAGACTTTAGTATCATTTCTAATTTCCCTTTCGGGGTGGTCAGAAATCACGCTTATAAATAAGTGGATTAACATTTAGGCAACTTTACTATAGGCCAATCATGACAAGTGGCAAGCTCGCGAAATATCACAAATAAATTAAATATTAATTAAATATATTTATTTACATTAATAAATATTTTTGTGTACCGACAAGGCATCGAACTTCCGAGTCTTAATCGACGAACTTAACCGTTAGACCACGGAGGCAGTTACTTGCATTCAGTGTTGTAAAAGCGCTTAGAGCAATTTCGAAATCTGTATCGGACGTCTTTACATAGACTGACGACTAGTATTATATAATAGCCAACATGTGGACGCCTAACCAAAACTAATCAACGTTGGTTCCAGCATTAGGGCAACGTGTGAAGCCGGTCTAAAACTTTAATTTATGCGAAATGCGTGTAAAAAACGACATTGAATTTGTGTGGTGGTTTACATTGTGTGGTGGATAGGGGTGTGTAAAGCTAGAGTGGATTGGATGTGCAAAATTTGGGTAGAATTTAGGTATAAGCAAGACGGTCATGCGCTAACAACCATCGAATAAACAATATATAGACACCAGCAGCAAAATTCTGTATCTTTAAGAAGGTTTTACGCTTGTGCTCCCCTCTGGCTCGCATAATCCAATATTTACAAAGATGGTTCGAAACATTTTGGCTACGATCAAGGATTCAACTAGATTCATTTTTATTACAGCCCCTAGAACACAGCGTCCTAGACCTCCACTGCTTTCCAGAACATATATCTGGAGAATTTGGCCTACACTCGCCACGCTGGCCAGACGGATATGATGTCAATTTTTTATGACAATTTATTAACGATTCCACAAGTTGGTATTAGTGAAACCGGGAGCGACGGCTTAATATGCTCTCCGGGGCACGGGAACGGTGGTGTTGTAAATCTATAAATGTATTTGTTGTAAGTGTATTTCTCATTGGAACATGCCAGGTGAATTTGAACCGACCTTCGTTTGATTTAAGGAACGCGTTCTTACAACCGAGCCACCACCGCGACTTTCAACTAGATCAATAGTCACATAATAGAAACTGGTCTTTTTCTTTCAGTCAGAAATAAAATAACATAAATGCTATTAAATATTTATCACTATCATTTAAACAATTATTTATTTATTTAAATTCTTTAATGCACTTAAAAATAGTACAGATCCGAGCTATAATACCAGTAGGCATTCTTTACCAGCTAACCTTGGGGATCGAGTAAGGTGATAGGCGGGATGAAAAAAAAAGAAAAATTAATGATACAGTTAATAAGTGACCTAACTTATTATAATATACACAGTAACATAAGTTATAAATTGCCCCGATAACCCAATGCATTTTAACACGTCCTCACGTTGGCCGTAGTTAAAACGTACTGTCGGAAATATCTGCACACGATTATTTTGTGCTGATATTTCTTCCCGCGTTTTCAGAGCCGTCACCTAAAATCTAATTGATTCTTGATCGATGCATTTTGGACATATGTTTTTACTTTCGTATACCAAATTTTAGACAGAGAATAAAAACTTTACTTTATGTAAAATGTCCGTAATTATATTTGATTTTTTAAAAATAATATTGCATTGTGCGAGATTAACGGAATTCTTTAATTGTTTAACGAAAAAGTAACATTGGACAAATAAATGAATTCACTAATCTGTTAATTTTACATTTGCTTATGGTTATCGAAACAAAATAAGGACACAGTGCAATCGATATATAAATATATAGATAGGCCTTAACTATAATAATAAACGTTCCCACGAAACTAATCTTAATCGCAAAGTCTATTAGTTGTAGTCTCAACTGATTGGTCGATTCGTACTGCTTGCAATTTTGGTGCGTAGGATTTTAGACTATTGTGTTGAATAGACTTATCAATATAAATCAATTCACCGTGGATATAATATAGGAGTATATAGGGTCAACAAACTAGAGAACGGAAATCAGAAAATGTATATTTTTAAATAAAATAAAATAAATATAAATATAAATAAATATTTCCAGACAGGTCACACAGCGCCATCTAATTTCCGTGGTAAGCTACGAGGCTTGTGTTACGGAAACTAGATGGTTGATAAACTACATATTATACTTTTTTTTTATTATTACATATTATACATATAAACACCCAGACCGAGACAAATTATACAATGTACAACTTGCCCCCGGTGGGAATCGAACCCCCGACCTCCCGAGTTCACGGCAACGTTTGTTACCACTAGACCACAGAGGCGGTCGAATTAAATATTAAGTTAGGAGGGTTTCATCGCTCTCCCTCGCACGCTCTGACATATTTTACTGGCTTTATTGGAAATAAAATTACTGTATCTTTTATACATATTATCATAATCTTATACCTAATTTTAAATGCAAAAACATTTATAACGATTTTTCTCTCAAAAGTGTGTAATTTTATTTTCTAGAAAGTAGATTGACTACTTTTGTCAAAATATTATTAAAATAAAAATGGTTTAATACGAAGCCAACGTTTGCTCACAGCTACTTGACCAGTCGCAAACGTTATTAGTGAATTTCGTAATTTACGCCAAAGATTGCGTCATAATTACGAAAATATTATTCAATTCTCAACTCTATAAGCGCTCGACCTTGACAGCGGCCGTGCAAATAAATATAGTTTATATTTAATAGCGTGCTAAATGCCTATATAGTTAACGGATTCCATTATATAACGTGTGCGACTAAGTAACAGAATAGAGCTACAGCTTGTTCTGTACTACCCATTAGCTGTGTACCCTTAGTTATTTAATTTGATTTTATTATAATTAGACATTATATTATAATTATTTTAGATAATAAGTTGACACGGCCTCTATACAGCCACGAAATTGTTATTGTATTTTTTTTTTATATTAAGTTTACTAGTTAGTTTAATAAGTTAACACGGCGTTTATAAAGCCACAAATTTAGGTTAAGCTGCAGTTCTTGTTTATGGCACCAATGTCACTTACTTATTTGGGTCCATCCATAATTTAATTTTTTATTAATTTAAATAATATTGTATTTTATTTGTAAAAATTGACAATATCCGAGTGTTACCTGTGAACCAAATGGAAATAAATAATTTTAATTTTAATTTTAACTTTAACTTAACTTTAACTTTAACTTTAACTTTAACTTTAACTTTAACTTTAACTTTAACTTTAACTTTAACTTTAACTTTAACTTTAACTTTAACTTTAACTTTAACTTTAACTTTAACTTTAACTTTAACTTTAACTTTAACTTTAACTTTAACTTTAACTTTAACTTTAACTTTAACTTTAACTTTAACTTTAACTTTAACTTTAACTTTAACTTTAACTTTAACTTTAACTTTAACTTTAACTTTAACTTTAACTTTAACTTTAACTTTAACTTTAACTTTAACTTTAACTTTAACTTTAACTTTAACTTTAACTTTAACTTTAACTTTAACTTTAACTTTAACTTTAACTTTAACTTTAACTTTAACTTTAACTTTAACTTTAACTTTAACTTTAACTTTAACTTTAACTTTAACTTTAACTTTAACTTTAACTTTAACTTTATTGATTTTGATTTTGATTATGATTATGATTATGATTATGATTATGATTATGATTACGATTATGATTATGATTATGATTATGATTATGATTATGATTATGATTATGATTATGATTATGATTATGATTATGATGATTATGATTTTGATTTTGATTTTAATTTTAATTTTAATTTTAATTTTAATTTTAATTTTTCTAGTTTTTGTTATTAGTCGTATTTATCCTTTAAAATATAAAAAGAGTACACTCAGACTTGTTTTTTTTTAATGTAGGAGTGTGCGAGCGAGAGGGCTTAACAAACCTTTTAAGATATTCAGCCTAGCTCAGACTTCATCATGACGTCATCCTCATCACAAAACGGCCATCCTTTTGTCTGTTTTTTGAATCGCTTTTGAAACTACTGAATTCATTTTAATAAAATTTGGCTAAGATATTCAATGGGACCAAGGATAGACCTACAGTATATGACGTCATCATCTGAGCATGACATGTGAACCTACTGCAACCTCAAAGTTTTTTCTGACTATATTACACGAGTAAAACAGCTAGTATTAATAAAAGTCAAAGCAAATAGGAACTCATCATAGATTTTAGCGTTGGACTTAATAACGGACTCGAGTTGCGGTGGCTTGTCCTTTGTTCCGTCGGTACCAGGTTTGCAATCAGTAACCGACAATTCATTAACATTAATTGGATATTAAGCAAAATTGAATAATACAGTGATTAAACAATGATTTTGATCCCGTCTGTTCACGTGATGTTTTGCCCGAATAGTACCAACTTGACCTTTAAGATTTGACCCCCATTACAGACACGTCGTAATAAGGTCAAAGTTAACCATTAGCATAAACTCTGAATATGAATAAGATAAATAACCAAGTATTTACTAAGGCAGAGAATCATAGCTGTTGCTCAGCTAATTATTAACCAAATTGTTAATTTGTAGTGTCGGAAATGACAATACTATTTTTTTTAAATAACAACTAAGAATTCGTTAAGAAAGTACTATACATATTTTTACATTTAAGCTTGATGTTAGTATTAAGCATTGCATTTGTACTACTAGCAGACAGAACCCTAATAATTAATAAAATATTCTTTATTTAATGTACAAAACATTTTAAAAATATGGATAAGCGAATAACAAGAAGAAAGCAGTTGTATTTTTTACAAAATATATTTTATACTAGCACATAACCCAAAAATAATAAACCCAAAATGTGAACAACTTATAGGACCATAAGGTTTCTAATAGTATATTATTATTATTAGGTACACACAACAGAAATGAGTACAAAACATTTTTAAATTACAAAACTTTACAGAGCAATTCCAGTACTATCTCCAAAACATGTGTACACAGCATGCAATTATGAAACATTTACATATATTTAGAAATAAAAATAACAATACACTACCCACAGTGGGTATTTCATAAATATTAATTTAGTTTGCTCGTTGTCCACACTAAATTACTCCTCGACAAAGGCAAGAAACAATCCACTATAGAGAGCGAACGAATAATAATATGAAATCTATAGTTTGTTTAGACGTAAAATAAATAAAAAATATATATAAATAACTACCCGCGAATATACTATCATCGGCGTCAATTGGCTTGACAGTTCTATTTATAAAATAACGTCTTTGTTTACGTAATTGGGTTCCGCAGATGTTCTATTACATTATACGACCTTATGTTGAAAAAAAAAATATAATTGTAAAATTGAGATGTTGCCCTTGGTCGTGAAAGGGTTAATAAGGTTCAAAAGCGCTGTTTACATTGTAGGTCAAAATTAAAGGTCAAAGAGGTACCAATCCGTATATTCACCGTACAATGCCAACCGCTGTACGTTTATGTAGTTCACTAGCTGTATTAATCAGATTTCGGCCTAATTGGTAATTTACCAAGTCTGTTAATCCCGACAGATATTCGTACGTGGATTGATCATAGAATTTCTGATCTGTGTGATTGATCCTTTACAAAGGTATCAAACGTACGTGTATGAAATTATGTTAGAAAAGCATCCAGTTTATTATTATATCTACATATATATATAATTTATATACATTCAAACTTATTACTTTTAATATCAGTTCAATATTTTTATCTTTTGATTGTCAAATATGAACAAAATTATGAATGTTTTTAAAATTTTTTTTTTCAAATAATATAATTTATTGTCAAAATTAGGAAATATAGTAAATAATACAAACAAATATATCGTGGTTTTATGATATGTCCAGTTAGTCCATACGTGTAAAGCCCACCCACTTACCTGCTTCAGCAGAAGGTCAGAATTTGGTGAGCAGCACGTGACAAGGTGTTTCGTCAGATGTAGGAACGAAGCCAGCGTATCGGCCGTCAGATGGTCTCTGTTGCATCGCTGAAGCATGTAGGAGATGACGAGGAACCCTCGGCATTGCAGCATGTGTTGCTGCACCGTGCTGCATGATTCCACCAGGGAACACACGAAGCCCAGCAATTTCGAACTGAAAGATACAAGTGCAAAGGTTCATACATCATGAGAACTCTTCAAAATTAACCTATACAGTCAGGTCAATTCAGCCTATGTAATCTATTGCCAAATATAAAATTCTCTTCCGGAGGTCTGCCGGAACGTAAAGAATAGAAAAAAATATTTATAGAATCTAGAAGTTATAAACATTATGTGTGTGACTATAAACATAATTTCTTGAGGTGCTAGTGTACGACGGTCATTTCTAATTTGACTTTTAACTTACGAACTTTAAAAATGTCCAGACCGCGCAATGACCCCGGTACCCTAATTTTAGCAAGAAAGAAATGTTAAATAAGTGATGTCTCCTACACGAAGTTTACTGAACTATATGAGACAGCTGATTTTGCCCTCATTATTGATACCAGAGTAGGTAATGGTAAGGACTCTATTTAGACGAAACATATCGAATTTTAAAAGTAGAAATTAAGTGCCATAATTGTAGAACGTAATAAATATTGCTATGAATAATACTTAAATTACACTAAATAGATTAAAATGTATTTATTTATGTATATAATTTTATTTATGTATTATATACATAAATAAATACTACTTAATGAATAGAAATTTACTTTACGGTTTTCCAATGATATTGAAGTTGCAACCCCACTTTTGAATTTGTGAAATTTTGACGTGAGTTCGACTATCATCAGCAAAACTCGGGCTTTAAGTGACAGTAAATAACATAATCCACTATTTAGACAATCTAACGTGCACAATGGTCTCCCTCCAATACTCTCTGTAATCTCCTATCAACTGAACACTGCACACCGTCTTGTGCAACCATCATTAAATCCCCATCAGTGAGAGGCAGGAAGAAATCGATTAGGGATTTTTGTATTATGTGTTTTAATGAAAAACATCCTCTAATAATGTATTGCACCCACAATACGCATTACGCTCCAACATTTCTGACAGCTTAAGCGAACTCTTGATAGGAGGCTAAAATCAGAGGAGGGAACATAATCCATCACGCTTGACGGTAAATTGTTGGTAAATTAAAATAAAGGCGCGGTTGTAAGTACGCTTTCCTTAATATCCTACAAAGGTCGGTTCAAACCCCCCCGGCATGTACCAATGAGAAATATACTTTTCTTGCATACATTTGTCATAGGTTTACAACACCACCGTTCCCGTGCCTCGGAAAGCACGTTATGCCGTCGGTCCCAGTTTCACTAATACCAACTTGTGAAATCGTTAACAAATTGTCAATTAAAATTGATCTCGTCAATCCGGCCAGCGTGGCGAGTGTAAGCCAAACTCTCCAGATATATCTGTGGTGTCAAGAAAAAAGGGGATAAGTACAAAACTTTAACATTTCACTAGAGGCAAATTAAGAAAACAACTCATTTTTATAATTAGAAAATTGTGATTTAAGTAATGTTCTATTTCATTAGTCGTATACTTTAGATGCGAGTCGACTCATCTCACTATGCATAACTGAATTATTGGCGGTAAAAGCGCGATACTGAAATAACTCGATTGAACTCTTTTTACTTATTTATACATTTTAATATTACGACTAGCCCCTTTATGTACGTAGGGGTGTAAAATAAACTGTACAGTTTATAGTCTCATCTCCTTATTGCATTGACGGATATGCATGTTTTGAATCAATATTTTTCGACTCATCTCCTTTTTCCTTGACACCACAGATATGTTCTGGAAGGCCCATCTCCAACAGTGTAGGTCAAGCATACTGTATTCAAGGGGTTGTAATGATAATGATGAAATTGGAAGCATGTTCTGATTTAATAGTGTGCCGAAAACTTTAGTAATGTTAAATACAACGGGAGCCAAGGTTTTGGTTGAAAAACAGCAGTGCAATGCATAAACTTACTACGCTGCCAACAATAGCTAATTTGTTCTCGTAACATCGTTGTTAAAGCTCGTTATAAATTCTAATTAAGTTATAACAGAGTATACGAACGTTTTTCTAAACTTTACGTCTGAAAAGGTGTTTTTAACGTCTGAAAAGGTGTTTAACGTCTGAAAAGGTGTTTAACTTTAGTTTTACATCAATGTGATAGAGACAATAACTAAGTAATTTTAAGATCATCATTATAATAATATCATCCCTCGGTAGAACAGCGCTAAAAGCGGGCCGCAGCCGAAAGCGCAGAGTCTGGCAAGCGGCGCAAATACGTATCTACGAGTATAATCTAAGACTACATGTTTGTGCCGTTTGCTGTAGATACTTTAGGACTGTGGGGGTCCAAGAGCTAAGACATTTTTAAAAAACATCACCCCTCGTCTAATTGTCTACTCTGGGGACAAGGGGGCTGGTTCTTTCCTCGCTCAGAGAATCAGCATAGCGATTCAGCGAGGAAATGCGGCCAGCGTTCTTGCCACCATGCCGCGCGGATACGATTTATATTTAAATTAGGTTTTATAAGGTTTTTTTTGTTTGTTTTAGTTTATGTTTTATATCACGATTAATTTTTCTATTAGCTCATAATTTAAATAAATTTTATTATATATTATAACATTATATCATCACATCATTGTATTTGGCCTACCCTCGCCAGGCTGGCCTGACGGGTTGGCGTGGTTTAGATGTCACTTTTCTAATGACAATTTATTACCGATTCCACAAGTTGGTTCAAGTGGAACAGGGACCCACGGCTTAACGTGCTCTCCGAGCCACGGAAACGGTGGTGTTGTGAATAAAAAAGAATGTCGTACCATTCCCATGCTAATCATCTCTGTATCGTTCCAATTTTACTATATGTACTGCCAAAGCAAGTACATAGAATAGCCATTAATTCGTTAATGTTTGACGCATCGACAGTCGAAGGCTGTATTTAAACTCTCCAAATCTCAGAGTCAAAATCCGCAAATCCCTTCATTAATATTCTGAGCGGCACAACTCGCATTAGCCGGCTAAATGCACTTTCTCTGTCGATCTATGGCCGGGGCGGAAACTCCGGGGCCTTCTCAAACCAACTTCCTAATAAGAGCTATAAACTAACTCCTCGCAGCTTCTAATTGCCTGGTGTCGAGTACGTTTTGCCAACAGAATTTATGGTCGACATTTCGAGAGACAATTATTAGGAGCAAGTTAAATCCACAAATGTGTTTTAAGGGTTCATTAAACTGTTTTGTGCTTAAGAAGATGGAGATAATATTTAGCTTCATCGATTTTGTCATTGTTTCTGCTTCTGAGTAAGCAAAGAAGATTTTGCATCTAATTTAGCGACTATATTTTATCACTGATCGTCATTTTCTATTATACTACATCGACAACAAGTCACTAGATCTGCATCTGATAATGAAATCAAGTGCGAATTGGAGCAAATATTTTTGCTATACCTTGTCTTATATATCATGATTATTTTGACAGCTCACAATAGGGATGGGTAGTGTAAATCTAATCGACTATCGATTAGAACTCAGAATCGATAGTTTATATAAATAAACAAAAAAAATGTTATTCGAAAATTTAATGTTCAATAAAAAGATAAATAAATATGAATATATTACGTCTATAAAAGTAAATTAAACAAGAATGTTATGGTGCACACTCTAAATCACTTTCATAATCATCATCATCATCACTAAAACTGGCTGGCTGGCGGAAGTAGTGAAAGATATTTAATAATTTTATTTCACAACCGTTTTTCTATTGTCGATGGTTATTCGTTTGCAAGGCACTTTACTAAGTGGGTACCCATCAGTAAAGTATGATATTATAATGGACCCCCATTCACAAAGGTTAGTTGGTAGAAATTGCATTTATAGCGTTAAGCTCACCTATGTACCTACGCTATTTTTGGTTCTGTACAATAAATAATTTATTATTATTATTATCTGTAGTACATTTTACGTAGGTTTATCAAATAGACAGTAGGCATGTTCAACGAGCATGTCATACCGAGACCAATTTGCGTGGGAAACGCCACTCTCGAAGTTGTGCAAAAATACGTCTGCCTTGAACAGACCATTCAGATGGTGAGCGTATTATCGCGCAATAAAATAAAAAAGGGTTGGCCTATTGTCTGTCGCAAGCCCGAGACACCATTCTTTTCATCTCTTACCCACACACGAAGGACCTGGCACGCGTACGGTGAATCCATGGAATGCTTAAAAAATTGTCTTCTTCTTTGGCATAGCCAAATTCAGCAAAGAATCCGATAGACGCATTCAGATAGGATGGGTGCAATTCAGGAAGCTACGTCACATTTTCCAAAACATACCACAGTGTTTGAAGACAAAAGTTTTTAACCAGTGCGTTATTATCTGACGTTGATATCTGACAGAGAACCAAATTTACTAAAATAACTTTCAAAATTAGGAAGCTGAAGTGGCAAAAAGCTGTCGCAGAACCGATAAACTATGGAGTAGACGGGTTCTGGAGTGGAGACCATGTCTTGGAAGATATACAGTTGGACGAAAATGGTCGTTGGTGGGGAATGGATGAGGATGACAGAAGATCGTGTAAAGTGGCGAGGCTTAGGGAGGTCTATATCAAACAGTGGAGAGATACGGGCTGATGATGATTCAAATATCAACAGTGATAACGTAACGTAACGTTGACAGTGCCCTTCCTTTTAAGGTTTCCTTTAATTTATTCAAGAAACAGAGTTGGCTATGTTCCACTCAAACGAAATTATTTTTATTCTTTTGGAAATCTATTAATAATAATTAGAATCGTCCAGATGTGAGAGACGTGTAAGTGAAGCAGCAAACCGCTACAGTGATAGTGCAATCAAAGTAATGGTTTACTTTGAGCATCAAACGCTTTGACTTCATGACAGTTCAAATATCAAAACGTCAGGGGAAGACTTGTTTCTTGTTACGTCTAGCATCGTCTAAATGTTGGAGCAGTAATGGAAAATCTGATTAACTTGAAGCGTGTTTGGTCTGAATTTCAAATTATATCTAACTCAGTTACTTTCTATTACGATTATTTATACTAAATTATTTTACCAGATAGTTTAAAAGACGTTTTAAAATATTTATTTAATTAGAACTTTATTGCACAAAGTACAAAGGCGGACTTAATGTTCGTGAACATTTTCTGTCAGTCAAACCTTGGGGACAAAATATAACATTTACAGGTGGAAATGTACAAGAAATATTATTAGTAGGATAAATTCAACAACATAATTTATGAATCAATATACTAAAAACTAATACATAACATACATACTTATTAACAATGTTGAGAGCAATTTAGATGATGCATATAAAAGAGTTTTTAAACGATGATATGGTAAACGCTTGATGATGGCTACAACTGCAAAAGATCTATCGATCAAAGGGACAGAAAGAAGTAAGTTGTGAGAAGAACGATGGGATTTGTAGTGAAGCGAAGAAATATAGGCAAATTTGTCCTTGGGGAATTACGTCGTCGTACGCTCGTTTAGAACAGAATAAAGGAGGTAGAGAACTTTTAGAATTGGTAAAACAGACACATGTTAAGATTTTTAAAACCGTTTACCAAAGTTTATTTATTGACCTTAGAGTCTTTCAAAACAACAACGAACTGGATGTGAAATGTAGTGTTCAATGTAAAAAAAACTTACCATAACAGCGGGTCCCGTTTCGGATCTACGACAGGGGCGTCATGGGAGAGGTCCAGCTGTGCGAACAGTGGGAACAGCACCTGCACCCCGCCGATGGAGTTCAGAGCGCTGTGGATTGAGTGGGTCACCACAGCCTTCACCTCCTGCGCACACGATAGCTGCTTATTTATATAATAAACTCTTTATTAATCGTTCCACTTGTTAATAGTAATCTAAGCCCTATCATATCTAAAATAAGGTGCACTACGATTTAAAATTTGTATTGAGGAGCTGCTAATAAAAGTAGATAATCGAATCCTCATTTGCGTTGTGAAATATGAATAAAACTATTAAAAGTGGAGTCCTAAAGATATTGTTTTACATGATGTCCGAATTCCAAGAAAAACAACAAGTAAAAGAAGCTGATTCAATCAAAAACAAGATTGTTTACGTGTGGTGTTGAATTCCTTAGGTTACTAAGATTTATTATTTTAATACTTGTAATAAATAATCTTCTAACTAAAAGCATTTCACTTTTGATTCTATTTTTTTAGCCCTATAGTTAATAACCATACTCGTAGATGTTCAATTGTTTGATAGGAACTTTGAGGGATACTATAATATTTTTTAATTTGCCGAGGTTTTCGTTATCTACTTTCATTAGCCAGACTATAAAAGACAATTTGTTCAATTTGACAAGTGGAGATCTAGGACTCTGTGTTTTAGGTGCTACGAAAATAAATATTTAAAAAACGCAACATCTAGATTAATTTTAATAGTTTGCCCAATTCTAACCTTTTTATACAGTAATATTATTGTAACGAAATATTTATTAATGACTGCATTGGCATCACATTCATTTTTAATTAATGTTAATTTTAATAACCAAACAACAAATTTCAAAGTTGACATTGCTGTTAATATCAAACCTGTAGCATGAGAGCGTGTGGCGTATGGACGAAATATGAGACATTTCCTTTAGGAGCCGATTGTAGACAAAGCTGACCATCAGTCGCCACGGGGTTGTACATGAACACTATGGCAGAAGATAATTTTCCATCGTACAGCACCTGTGTATCAAATAATACATTAGCTAGTAAAGAAACTTATTTAAGGCAATCTATTGTCAAATATTTATGTTTTTAAAGTGTCTGATGACTATACAATTTTGTTAGTTCTATCAATATAAGTCAGATTTAAAAAAATATATATATTTTGCAATAGGTTTTTTATTTAAGTTCCTACTGTTACCATACCATAACTCAAATTAAGATTAATATTTTTAATGATATAAAATTAATTAATTTCTAGCGATAATGATTAATAAACAAATTAAAGAGTTGCATCAGAAGATAACTACATCAAAATAAAAGTAAGCAGTAAGTAAATAATGCTTAATAATTTAGACAATTTGTACAAGACAACAATAATAAAAGTTATTTTATGTAAGTAATTTAGTAAAGTATACCATAGCCATACAATAAGGACAAACAACAAATACGAAACATGCATATAAGTTTTACAAGTATTCTAATTGTACAAATAATCGTAGCATACTAGTTGTGTTATGATTGCCTGTTTTTTTTAAAGCTTTATTTA
Organism: Tinea semifulvella; assembly: GCA_910589645.1. Taxonomy (NCBI): domain Eukaryota; kingdom Metazoa; phylum Arthropoda; class Insecta; order Lepidoptera; family Tineidae; genus Tinea; species Tinea semifulvella. The sequence goes on along the minus strand of OU342592.1, from coordinate 8,987,785 downwards.
CCTTCTAAACCATTAAAATTACCTTCGTTTAAGGAATGAAAGTCAAAACCTTTTGAGTTTACCTACCTTAAGATTTTTTATTGTAAAAACATATTTTCATTACCTTTTATTGTCAGTTTCCGAAAGGTCTATTAAAGTAACGCACGTTTAACATTTGCTTACAAAGCAGGTTATTGGCTTAAATAAGAAAGTGACAAGCTAACTGCCAATCACGTAACTTATAACTATATTTAATAAGTGGATTATATAAATCATCCTTTTCCAAAACTGACTCTTAGTTATTATTTGAACAGTATAAGTATTAAATATTATTATTATTGATTTGCTGGGAGAGATATTATCCAATCCAACAAAGAATTGGATGATACCTTGTAACAGTGAATTAAAACTTACCGAAATGATATTAATTATTCGATATTATGTGTTATTATCTGCGCGCGTTTAATATGGGATTTTGAAACTGTTTCATTCAGTTTGTTGTGATAAAGTTTTATCCCACTCTTAGTTGGATCGCATAGTAAATGAAATTTACCCACTACACATTTAAAAACTGAAATTACACTTTTACAAATCCATAAGAATTTTGAAATCTTAACCTTGTTTGTAAGTTACAATTAGTATGCTATGATTATACGAAAGAAAATGTAAGATAACACAAACAGTGATGTTGACAAGAACCCCGCAGCCCCAGACAACAATTGTAAAGTAAACAACACTCCTTGTTAGATGTTGGTAACCTCCCTACACCCCAAAACTATCCAAGTCTTACAATTGTACACATCAAATGGGTTATTCTTTACTTAGATGCTAAAATACACAATAAACGAGATAAATAATAGTTTATTGTCAATTTTAGCACAGTTTTAATTATATGTACTCAAGGGAGATTAAACATTTCATCGGCAAGTTATCGAATGTTTGTTACAGCAAAATTTATCCTGATAAACGCAGATAGACGAAAAAGAAAAGTTGCTTTACGTACGATTATAATGAAAAACAATAATACGAGTATATATTCATTGGTCTTAAGTGATGCTAAACTAAATGTTGATTGCTATAACTAAAAGCATACGGCAGCACAAGGCAATTAATATTATAAATACAAAATTCTAAATCTCCGAAAATCGCAATAAAAAGCTATTGGTCAAATCTACAACATGGACATTTAAATAACCTGACAATACTAATAATTGATTAGGCTATGACAACAAAGAGAATAGCCCGTCAGAATACAGTGAAACATTTTCTCGTATAGAAACAGTTGGTCGACAAACGGTTTCCAACTCTGAAGCAATACTAAAGGATAGTGGCGGTCTATTGTTACAGTGACTACTTTGTTAACTGTTCGCTATCCAATACTAAATGCCGGAAAGGCAACTATTTATAAATATTTGGAGTAGCAATTTGCAGGTAAAATTTTAGGGGGGGAAATAGGCTCGTAAACTTATACTTAGTACATTCTGTTCTAATATACACAAATAAAAAAATGTACGCAATCAAAAACCCGTTTCCATTGAGCAATAACAACCTAAAATACAGTTTGTAGTATCAATATGAATTTCTAAATACAAAAGCAGAAAAAAGCTAAAACATAAATCAATAAACATTCGAATGGAAAATCTATCCGACTAGGTACTGGTGAAGCAGAAAATTAAAGTGTCTATGCTGAACAAATCGCTGGTTGTTTATAAACGAAGGTGCAGCCACAGACAGCAGTCATTACTCTTGCGTGGTTCTTTGAATGCACTTTCACAAACAACTTGTAGGTACCTGGATTATTTCCTTAAGTAAAACTAAAATACTTCAAGACGTTCCGTAAAAAGATAAAAAAGACAAAGGAGAGGAATTATCTAGTCTTCTCTAAAGTTAAAATGGTTTTACGTTTAACTACCGAGCTGCATAACTTTTAACATTCTTATTTTTGCTAGTAAAAATAGTACTATGTCATAAGTTTATAAACCAAGAACATTCCTAACAACAAGACAGTTACCCAAAGGATGAATAAAATATCAAACGTGAAACTTCTATAAGGCACGTTATTGCCTTATCAAACACGTGATTTTTTAAATAATTTATAGGGTCTATATGCGATACCTTACCTTACCTTAAAGTTGCGGAAGTTCATACATTGGCTAAAATAAGCACATGATAGCCAAGAAGGGTCATGGATCACATAACAGCTGTAAAAAACTGCCAAACAAACAAGTCAGTAATAGCAGAACATCTAAATGATAGTGGCACCAACCATTGGATTGAGCTGCACGACCCGAAGATACTCTCCACCGATCGTCACTATTACCCTAAGTGAAGTGATAAAAATAAAGAAACACAAAAAGTCAATTGAGAAGGGTTATATAAACTACCTTCATCGTGGAATCTGGTAATTGATCAGTTTTAACGCCGCGATAAAGCAGAGGATTGTAAATCAGAGATTGTGAGTGTTCTGTGTCGCGATTTCAAAAAAAAAAAAAAAATGTAAAGCGGGTACTTTTACATTTACCGCCCATTATGAACGAATGCTACACCATGCAGCTACAGTCGACCAGTGACCACGGCTAATGCAACTTGTCCGAAACGACGGGTGAAGAATATCTCTAAGGTAAATCGCGTATACACCCATTAAATTATAAAAAACATTTATCAGTGTGCGCTAAAGTGTACGTGAAGTATAACAAATAATTTAGAGGTTCTATAAATTATTATTATTCATCCTTTTAGAAACTATAAAGGAACTAAGAATGCACCATGTTATATGTTAGAATAATAAAACAAAGATCTAGTTAAATAATCTGGAAAACATATTACCCCGTCATCTTGCCAAAGAAATTGTATTTAGTCTGCAGCTAGATTATGTTTCTCTAAGCGCAAAAGTTATATAAAGTATCCTTTATACGGACGGACACTGTCAATGTCAACTCCTATAAGGTAGGTTTCTCTACTAACGGTGCCGTGACAGTTGAGTAATATACATTATGGATATCGACCGCGGTATAATGTGAATGTAAAATATCAACAGTTTCCCTTTCAGGGTGGTCAGAAACTACGCTTATAAATAAGCGGATTCACATTAGCTAGATTAGCCAACGTTACTATAGTACTTTACTATATTATGTGAATGCTTATACATTAATCCCTACAATACTCTACCGTTCAAGAAATAGACTACGGCCGCTGGATTCTTACACAATCAAGCCTTAGGGAAACAATGTAGAATATTCTAGTAAAAGGCGGTGTCAAAAGTTTCATTTTCTTAATATAAGTTTCAAGCTGCGCTGGAGCGGAAGTTTCTGGAGTAATGAAAACTGAGATAGAAGTTTTAACGACTATAAGTGACTTATTCTATATCCAGACGGATCGACTTTTAAGTGTTTATCGCGAAGAACGGGTGGGACTAAATAAATAATTATTTAATAAAACAGATGTGGTTATTTAGCTCATATTTAGAATTCTAATTTAACAATTGAGAGAAAAACAGAAATAGGAATCAAGGTAGATTTTAGTTAAAACATTTATTTAGTAATACAACGTTACCGTGTAAATGCAGGCTTGGCCTACTTTTCTCACCTTTGTATTGCAGCATTATACATGCTAGATTTACGAACGTTGTAAACTTCAAAGGTCTTATTTTACGTTACTAAAATTAACCAAGAATTTACGATAAAAACTTGACGATAATAAGTTACAAAAGTTCAAAGTTACAAATTATGATTTTCATCAAATTTATCGGCTTAAAATCGTGCCAAAAGACTTTGGCATTATAACTTTATTCCTCAAAAATAAACGTAGTTAAATTAATTTGGGAATAAATTTGATAATTGGGGAATATTCATGAGAGACTACAGTCCGAATTACTGAGGAGCACATGGTCGTGAAGAATAATTAGAAATAATTAGAAAGGTCGCACGAGGACTGAAATTAGAATTTCATTATTATCTTTTATAATTAATTTTGATGAAATCATTTTACATTTTCAGGTAGGACGACATCCTCTTACGTGAGGTGAATAGGTAATGACACAGTTTGTAATATACAAGTATTAATTTGTTAAAAATTATGTCACTGAACATATTTCTGCAATTATATATTAAATAATCAATAATAACACGAGCAGTGTAAAAATATGTAGGAATGGTTCCTCTAATTTTCATAATTTACAACAATATATCACGGCGGAGCGAAGACAATAACAGAAACACAGTAAAAGTTTTTTAAAACTGAAACAAAGAAGAAATTATTAAATTAGGGAAATGGCGAAGTTGTTGGTTGAAAATTAATGTCTCTTCCTAATTTTCAATTAGGTTACACTGTTGTCCTTCGGTGTCACTCAAACGGAAATCCACCGAATTAATTGAGCAAAACTGTGCTCTTAAAGGTCATAATTTTAAAACAACATTTTATTATTGATGCAATTGAAAATAATATTTATTTTATTTATTTATTTATTTATTTATTACAGGATAACTAACGACTAATAAACACATAAAGACAAAAAAAAATGGAAACATAAAAGGTCAATTAAAAGTTACCACAAATAGACTACAAACTATTATTATTATTATTTTTTTTTTTTATATACATATATATATATATTTTAATTTTAATTTGAATATATATATACACACATATATTTGTATGCATAATAGCTTATTCAATATATATATATATATATATATGTATATATTAAACAAACCATTACACAAACTAAACAGGTCTTTTAAAAAAAAAAGTGCCTGCATACACATACAATGCTAAGGCACATGGTCAGTACAAAAAGATCTGGTCAAGTAGCTACGAGCAATCGATGGCTTCACGGTAAATAAATCAAGCTCTGAACAGTTACTATTAAAGTAGTTACATGACCTCCAAAAGAATGAACTTTGTCTGTAGTTGGTAAAGCACATAGAGACATACAAAACAGACGTGCTTCTAGTTCTTAGGCCGGTAGTCTTCAGACCGATTCTACTAAGAAGTTCAGGGGAGTCCACCCGCCCATTCAGAATGTTAATCAGGTATGTGACGTCTGAAATGTCCCTGCGTACATGAAGTGGTAAAATATGGTGCTTAATACATCGCTGATTGTATGATAGGTTCAACTGTCGAGTTCTAAAACAAATATATCTTAAGAAACGCTTTTGTATTCCCTCAATTCTAGATCTGTGCACCTCGTACCTCGTAACAAATCAAAATAAATTTGGAAGTATGAAATAAAATATTTAAATTAATCGGATATTTTAATACATAATAAGTAATATAAAGGATATACTGTCTAATATAAAACTATTAATAGAGTGACAATCTGTAGAAATCCGATATGATAATAAAAACGGCACAGATTAAGCTTTGATTTCCACCCCATTTACCTACAAACGTATCAAGGGGACATTGACATCGGAAACTCTCTCCATCTTCCACAAACTGGGATATAGTGTAAGTTTTTATAATCCCCAGCTAACATTATGTCTTCAACGATAAAGTTTGTGTTACAACTTTGTCTGAAACTACCGACTGCTTTACGTCAGCGCTTCCACGTGTAATAATGTGATCCAGACTTAGTAAAACTATGTTATGGTTTTAGACTATTAACACTTTAATGTAAAGTTAACGTTGACGCCTGCATCTGCATTAAACGTCAAACTTACCTTTAACTCTCTCATAAGCTTCTTAGAATTAATATTTTAGCTATTTTAGGTTCGAATTTTGAACTTACCGCTACGTGGGAATCGAATATTCCTAATAAACCACAATCGAACAAATATTACGATCTCACAGAAGAAATTATCAGGAACGAATTTAAGAGCTGAGAACTGAGCTCTCAGCTTTACGCAGAGGAAGTATGTGCAGGAGATATTCCAACAAAATATTTGCAACAAGTAGGTGATAGGACGACACTCACAGTTTACGTATTAGATCCTGTTATGATAATATTAATAATAAATATTAATGGGTCACTAATAAATTTGTCAGCTCTTAATAGTGTGTTTGAAATTTTAGGCTAATCATTAACAACCGTTTTAGTGTCAGTATAAAGATTGTTCTATTATACCCGTGGATATTGGGATTATAAATCATACACGACCTGCGACAATGTGTCGAGTTTGTAACTTAACTTCAAAACTACAATGTTGCTACACGAGGGAGTTAGGAAAGTGTGAAAGAGTTCAGTATAAAGTAAAGCCGGTACCGAGAAAAGGCGGATCTCGGAGGCGCATAAGTTAGTGTCTCTTGGGTGGCAATTACCACAGGCCAGCAAAGTTACACTGTCATAATAAAACTTTCATTTAAGCCCTGGGGTTTGACTCTCTCTAATGAAAATTAGTTTTGTTAATGCTACACATGCAGTTTGTTGCCTGATGTTAATAAAAGCAATATATTTGTTAACAACGTAATTACCATTCAAACTGGGCAAACATATAGTTACTGAAATGGAGATTAAATTACAGAACAAGTTAGTAATTGATTAGATATTCATAATGACAAAAAAGTGGTAAGTTTAGTGCACTCGAAAATCGATTAAGATTGTGAGATCGTGAATTTAAGATTATAAAATATAAGTGGGTAGTATTTCATTTTGGTAGTATTACTGTGGTTATATTTTTTGTATATTTTGTGTATATTCTTAAAAGTTTAAATTACAAACAATTACTTGTCTGTTTATTTGAACCAAAGTGAACGTGATGCCAATAAATAAATGTAATTTATGTCAATGTCCGACTACAAATCCGGGTGTATAAATTCTTGAAATTGATTCGAATTCGGGTTTAAATTCTAAAATGGAATATTTTTTTCTTTATCTTTGTAATGATTAGGTTTAAAAAATATTTCCTTTTTTTTAATAAGATATTTTAAAAAGGTAACTTCCAAATGATACAAGTTAAAAATTAAGTTAAATATGTGGTTGATAGTGAAAATGATATGGTTTCGATAGAGAAAAGGTTCGAAATTGGCCTTAGAGGGGAGGTGACTCATTGAATAAAGACAAATGGTTTGTTGTTAGTTGTTTGTTTGTCAAATCACTATTGGTATGCCTTCGCAAGGTTCGTCAAGTTTTGACTGGTAATTAATTTAACCACAACAAATTGGAAGTTGTTAAATAAACATTTAAAACGCAACAATTATTGTTAGCAATTTCAAATGAAAAACTATTAATTGGTGGGTAGTTTTAAATTTGCTATTCAATATTAACCACGAGTGCAGCTCCCTCTCGTAACCACGGTCAATGAAACCTGACCGACACATTCCGGAGAATTATTATATAAAAATAAAATTATTATTATAATTGTAATACTTTCACAATTGTTCTTTACTTGTAATAACCTTGGCTTTTATTTTGGAGAAATCGTAGTTAATGTTACAGAAAATGTGCTGTTAAGGGAATTATGAATGCTGTATTTAATTCATTAACTGTAACATATCGTCACTTCCACAGTAAGGAGATGAAGCGCTATTTTTTCGTAAATTGGGTTATATATTATTAGAGTATGTTATATTATTGCAGCACCATCTTTTGGGCATTTAAGAAACATCAAAGTTAAAGTGATTCACGTACCTAAACTTATTTCAAGCATTTGTGAAACGTCATTATTTAAATTATCTATTTAAATAGCAACGGGGTCCAAAGACTAGGACACAGAAGACTAGTAGCTTAGCAGGTTCCATTAAAGTCCCAGGAGCCTTTATAATCATTGTAACGACAATAGGTCAAGTAATAGTAGGATATGAAGTTATTTAAGTATGTATTTTTGATAAATAAAATAAATTGCTGATTTTAAAGATAAACGTAATTTGACCAAATCCGGCGCTTTGTAAACTTTGTATACAAACTTAGGAAGTAACGATATGCTTGATATGATCTAAAACCTAATATTTGGTGTTAAATGAGCTATAATTTGTGTAATTACACTTACTACAATGTACAATGGTATTTTAAAAGAGCCATGGTCAAGGTGTGGGTCGATGTAGAACCGAAAAATGTAAGTCCGAAAATATTTCAACCCTTAATTAGTGACATGCACACCAGTACCATCTCATTCCATGATGCTTTAGATAAATTGATCTTACGTCATGTGTGTTTTGCAAGGGGTCGTAAATGAGGTCTCCATATTTGTCCATGTGCAGATCCGTTGACGGCAGCAGTGGAGATTCGGTGTCGAATCGAAATTGACCCTGCCATTGTGACAAACAGTGGTAACGACATCAAAGTGCACAAATAAAACTTGCCTTTTTGGACATCGAATGATCGACTTCCAAATTAACATTGCTTGTGTTGCACATTTTGAAAATATCAATGTATTATTTAAATGTAACTAGCGTTAAACATCGCTTCTAAGAATAAGTTCGTAAGTACAAGTGATTTCCAAAATTTGTTACATAAGAGGGCAATTCACATGCTCGCAATTTTAATAAGAGCAAACTTTACGTTTTGCAGATGTCGACTTATCCGTAGGAGCATTCGATATGTCTATGCAGCTACTTGTAACAGTCGATCAGTAGATGTCCAATAAACGGTACACAGAAGCGACATCGAGATTAAAAATACAGCGGCGCGTCATGCTTACACGCTTGCATGCTTCAATATCTACGAGCAACGAAGCATGCGCGGCAGCCACTTCACGAGCTTGGTCCACCATCTTGCGCCCGCGCGGAGTAGAATCATCCTTTGCCACTACGTCGTCTTGCGGCACGCCGGCAGACCAATCAGAAGCTTCAATACTTTTAGCTTTATCATCATCTTCAGGAAAGGTTACAGACAATACCTCAGGAACAATTGGAAATTGAGGATCAATAACTGGAGAATAGGTCGAAGGAATGGGGGATAGCTCAGGAATGTCTGATGGACTGTCGGGGCTCTCAAGCTTGAGCGTCTGGTCCTGATCGCTCACCCTTTTGTGGTTTTCCGGTAAGCTGATGTTGCACTCGTTGTCGAAACGAAATTGACTCTGTACATCCAGGTTAGCAAAGAAACAGAACAGTTTTATTAATACACTCATAATATTTATACATAATTTAATAAAATTGCAAACAGACATTTATTTTAATTCAAATAAGTTTTTTTTGTAATTTGAAAAAAAAAAAAGTACAAATAATAAAAAAAACTTGTATATATTTCAACAATAAGAACTAGGATATCTTTGTTATTTTGTCAGTATGCAGATTCCATTGATTGCAGAAACAATTTGTCGATGGTGTTGCAGACAGTAAATATTATAATCAGAAATTATATTGTATTTTCTATATTTATTATGACTATGAAGTATATACAGGATGGATTTTTGAGACGGGACAGTAAGGTCAGCAAAACCCCACAGGATTGTTTTTTCGTACAAAATGTATGGAAAAAGTAGTTCGCGATTTTAGACATTTCTAGTACTCAAACCTCAGTCGATCCAGTTGAGACTTTTGATTCAATTAAAAAACAGGATCGATGTGCTTCATTTTATTTTTAAACAGTTTATGCTATTCAGAATATCTCAAAAAGGTACCTGCCCTTACTGTCCCGTCTCAAAATCAGTTAACTAAATTTTAATAACAATAATAGACAAGTGTTTAGGTGTTATCTGACGACACTTTTAATGTTTTACTTAAAAGCTTAATTTATTGTTGCAATTTGAATCCTTATAACTCCGTTATAGAACATAGATTTTACAAAATAAACATTTGCAAATAGGTATATAGGGATATATAACGACACTATTTCTATTAAATAAAATTCCTTGTTTTTGTTTTTAATTTGTTTTATTTATTTACCTAATTTGTTTTTTTTGTCTTTGAAACGTAAACTTGGAATTTAAAGGGTAGGCGTTTGAGTGCCGACGGACAGACCTACATATATATGTATATAGGCTTAGTACGGCAGCAAATGTGTTTTTCATTATAATTAATTATAATAAAAAAGTTATTTTTACTATTATATCTTACTAGTCTGCATCAACAGCGACAAATAAAAATAAATGATATAGATATTAAACGTGCTATATTACCTTATATCCTGGCCCTAGCCTGTGCATGGCGCAGATCTGATGTGTTGTGAGCGCTTCTCCAAATAGGTATATAGCTGCCATCTGTCCACAAAAAACTCGCTCTTCATCCAGCTCTGCCGTGGCTCCGATGTAGCATTTGTCAAAAGGCTGTCAAAATAAAAACATTAATTAAAGAGAAAGAAGACAAAAGAGATTGCCCGAAACCAGGCCCCAACTTTTTTGCAGCGTGCCTCAACTAAATACAATTCAATAATCATAACAATTAATTGTGTTTTTTTTAAATTTAATTACAACATCTATTTTACCCCAGCATTAAAATATTATTTAATTAAATAGTCAATTGGTTAAAATTTATGTATGAAATAGTTACAAAGCACTATTTATAGGATTAGGTGCTTTATTATGACCAGCTATTTTATTATAGATAAAACACTGGATTTCAAATCGGCGGGATCGAAACTAAACGAAATTATTAAGGTATAATAAAGTTTTTGTCAATTGTCGTTATGGTAGGGTAAAATAAAAAAATAAAAATACAGATTATAAAAACACAATATATTACCTATCAAATAAAAAATAGATCATTATGGCACGAGAACATTTTATTGGGCCCATTTGTCTAAAAAAAATGAGCATTCTCATTTCTAAGCTTTCCATGTATTCACCGTGCGGGTGCCGGGTCCATCGTGTGTGGGAGAGGAGAAGAATGGTGTCTCGGGCTTGCAAACGACAATACTGTATAATTCCGATAATACCGTCTTGGAAGCTCTTTCCATAAATGTATTGACGGCAAACCTGCTTGCTTAGGCCCAATTCTTTCAAAGTTAGCCAGTAATTCTGAACTTCTGGATTCATCGCGTGCACTCTGTATTCATGCTCTTCAATTAATAGGAAGGATTTTATAACCTCTTTAAAACTTTCTTTTTTTTTTCCAGGTAATGCCTATTTTGTCAGTCTCGGCACCTGTATATTATATGATACCTGATATTGACTTTCTAGGAAATAATCACGACACAGTTAATTATGAAAAAAAAAAATCAACTCAAACTCATTGCACCATTATGTATTTTGACATTATTCTCGGTGTGTTGAAATTATTGCCTAATTATATAATTGTAAATATTTTCACGCTGCATGACGACAGGATACGCCGGAAAACTGTACCTACTAGCCACAACATCTACCGTAATGTTTTAATTTTGATAATGATTGATTTTGACTAAAAACAGACAATAAAACTTTTTTTAAAGTTTATAAAATTATTAACAAGACAGCAAAGATATGATTTTTAATTTGTTAGCAATTTCTTATGAAAAAGGAACCGTTGTCAAATAAAGATATACGTAAGAGTAATTCCAAAGCAACTAGATCCAACCAAATTATTTAAACATAACTAGGGCTTTTGCCTGGAAAAGGTGTCCGACAGTCATAAGAACATTAAAATAATCTACGCAAAACTCGCATCTCTACGTATTTTTACTCGCTGTTTTCAGAGCGACTTGATGTTTTTGCCCAAAAAGCATGTAATCGAATCTGAGTTTGCCCGCCAAGCAAATAAAGTTTATATCAACATTGTAAAACATTTTCTGATAGCTCAACGTTGGAAAATCGTTTTTATATCTTTTCAATTTGAGCGATTTTTGACTCGTCAACGACTTGCGAGCTTGCACGTGGGGCCTTTTCGGCGAGCAAAATTAAATGTGCCGTGTAAGGAAAGAAAGTATGAAAAATAACTTTGTAAGCGCTGGAAGATCCGGCGAAAATTGGCGAAAATCTCTCGTATAACTAAGTTCCAGATAAGGTCTGAATTTACGCTCGATTTCTACATTAATATACAAAAAAATGTCCCCAACGTCGGCCATGTTATGAGCAATTTGTTACCAAGTAATGGCATGTAAATTTAAATATAAGCATGAAAGTAGCAAAGAGGTTTCATTCGCCTATTTCTGCGGTGAAAAAGCGACAGTTTAAATTTAGATCAAGTAATCGGTGAAAAGATATTTGAAATTATTTAAAAGTAAAGTATCATCACGACGGCTTCCCTTTCGGGGGTCACATTTAGCCAACTTTACTATAGGCCAATCATGACAAGTGGCAAGCTCGTCGATGTCTCCAGCGTACCAAACTCGAGAAATATCACAAATAAATAAAATAAATTATTGTGTCCCGACCAGGAATCAGGCCCTGTACCTCCGAGTCTAAATCCATGGACTTAATCGCTAGACTACTGAGGCAGTATTTAAGTATATATGTATTTACCTATGTGTGTTCATATAAGTATTATTTACTTTTATGGTATTTATTGGATTAAAAATATTTTTTTCTAATATCATATCACTAACCTAACAAATAAATCTTATTTGTCCCATGCCTTACGGCATTATGTTCGTCGATTGTAAATAACAATATATTTTTTAAATAAATAAATAAATACCGACGGCTTAACGTGCTCTCCGAGGCACGGGTACAGTTGTGTTGTAAATTACAAATAATATAAGTAAGAAAAAAATGTATTTCTCATTGGCATACGCCGGCGTACGAACCGTGACCTTTTGGATTAAAGGAAAGCGATTTTACAGCCGAACCACCACCGCTCTTTACTTTAGTATGTATTTATTACCTTATATTATATTTACTTACTATATTACTTAATATACCGCATGTAATTGCCAAAAGAACAAAAAATTTTTTTAGGCTTCAGGTGTGACTGGTAGAACCACTTATTGAAATAAAAAAGTAAACTAATTTTTAAGTAAAAATCATTGCCCAAAAACAAAACATTATTAATTGATCTCACTGACAGCCCAAAGACGAAAAAGAGAGAGACAGTTACGTAAGTCAACGTTCGCGCGATAGTCGACCTCTCTAGGTAGCTACTTGATTAGAGTCCGTATAAGTGTCGATATTTTTAGGATAACTTATCTGCGCCGTAACTTAAGATTTTATTACTGAATTTTATTAAATACGAAAATACGTTCTTTAATTTTATTCTAGAATATAATATTAAAATATTTGCTCTTTAAAAAATCCTACGCAGTATATTGTAATAATTGCACCTACCACCTATTCTGTATAAATATCCTAAGCGATTGGCTGTCAAAGAATGCCGGCAATAAATCAACCTTTGTACACAGTGCAATTAGGTTTTTACATGGATAAATTATTAAAACACCTCAGCACAATTGTTTATTGCAAAAAACAGTAGAAATAACTGGAACGCGTCGTAATAGCTTTTGTAAAAGTTGTATTTAACAACTGGGCACGGATGAGATGGCCACGATGAATATTCACATGCCTTATTTGAAGTTATCACGTCGTTGCAACTACACGTGTAGCTACACTCAAACCACACACATAACAGGGATATAAACCGTAATGCTATTGTATTAATGGCTATTATAGTATATGAATAGTTTGCTTTGTGGCTTCATACAAAGTCTCATGAAATATGCGTGGTAGCGTCCCGACTATGCTACGTTTGTCTGACCAATTTTGTGTGTATTCATTTTGTTAATGCACTTGCATATATAGGAACTAAAAAATCTTTTCTGACCATATCTTACTTTCATTGCATTTTAGCTTATGACCGCCGAAGACTCATAGAGATTTATTCGATGATCATGTACAGGAGGAGCCACTTTTCTTAATTGAAACTCATGAATGAGCCTCCTCATTGCGTCGTGTTACATCAACATAACAGTAGGTATATAAAGCTATATACTTGTATACTTATTAGGAATAATTCAAGTTTTTTTTGTTTGTCATTTTTAAATGTTTCCTTTGGAATTAAAAAAAACTACTATTGTTGACTCTTATTCCACCCTTGCTTATTCTTATTGTCTTGTTCCTAATACCTATGGTTCTTCAATTGTTTTCTGTAGATTGTGTTCTGCTACAAATCCTACAAATTACTAATAATCAATCATATTTTTATCATTTTTGACTATGATTCAATGCGAGAAAAACTAAGGTACTAGTGTTTGAAAGAAGAAGGATGACAACCGTAACTATAAAGATTCATGATGAAAATCTAGAACAAGTAAATAAAATTATATATCTGGACAGAGTTTTCACTGCGGATGGATGCTAAAAGAATCGTAAAAGCGGGAAATAGTATTAACAGTGACAAAGCTCGGCTTGCCATACACAATGCCATGTATGGATCTAACTCCAATGTATGGAGAAAAGCATCTAGTCAAGCCGGCATAGTGTAAGGGACTGTCAGTCTTAAGTGTCCAGTATGTGTTAGAATAAATCAAAATATATTTTTCATTCACAAGATGCAATGATACGCTTGGAATTTTTCTTCTATAGCCCCTAGAACACAGCGTCCTAGACCTTCACTGCTGGAGATAGGCCTTCCAGAATATATATCTGGAGAATTGGGCCTACACTCGCCACGCTGGCCAGACGGCTTGTCGAGGATATGTCAATTTATTAACCATTCCACAAGTTGGTATTAGTGGAACCGGGACCGACTTAACGTGCTCTCCGAGGCACGGGAATGGTGGTGTTGTAAATCGATGACAAATGTACCTAAGAAAAGTGTATTTCTTATTGGTACATGCCGGGTGGATTTGAACCGACCTTTGTAGGATTTAAGGAACGCGTTCTTACAACCGAGCCACCACCGCATATTAAACACATTTTAGTCAAATACATAAAATTCAAATAAATGCCTGAAATTACTCAATACGGGTCTACTCTGTGAAGGCACTTTGCATCATTCTCTACAAAGGGATGTTTAACAAATTGTTAAATCAAGAGAAAAAAACAAATAACTGAAACATAATAGAATTCTTTTGAAGCATCCCTCGGCGGGTACCCTTTTTCCCTACCGAATTGTTTAATGCGTAACCTTCAAATTGACTAATTACAATTTGCTTTTTATATTAAACCTCGCCTTTCTCAACAATTTTCTTTATAATTTTGTTTCTAATTCTTTGAACGTTGTGGGGATTTGATTAAATGGTATCTTCATCAATTACAATGTTAACAAAGTATCTAATTCAACTTTTAATGTTTATTTAGTTATTTAATTAGCAGTTTCTTCCAAATTATTTTCTTTACCGTTATTTTATAATGTAATAGTTTGTTTCGTTTCTTAATTTAACATCATCTTCAAGAGGAGTTCCAGCAAAATCTTTGCATCACTTACTGAAAGAATTGGGCCTAAGCAGGTCTGCCGTCAATACATTTATGGAACGAGCTTCCAAGACGGCATTAACGGAATCATACAGTATTTGGTTGGGTAGGGAGAGAAGTAGAATGGTGGATGGTGAGCGTATTATCGCGCAATAAAAAAAAAGGAGGCCTCGTTTTCTTAAACCAGCCTATCTAATATATATATATAGTCGGTCGCAAGCCCGAGACATCATTCTTCTCATATCCTACCCACACACCCGGCACCAGCACGGTGAATCCATGGAATGCTTAGAAATGTGTCTTCTTCTCTAATTCCAGTCAGAGCGCTATTTGTTAAGATATACGCATACCACTTTCGCCTCGTTAACAATCTTCAGCCAGTGATTTGATTATTTAGTATTGATAGTTGAGCCTTGGTCTGCAGAAAACTTTATCTGGTTAACCTTTAGGAGGGAGCAAGGAATCCCTGAATAACAGATCCACTAGGCTGATTACATAATAACTTTTTTTAAATATATATACAAGTATACTACGTAAGTTTCAATTAAACTAACAAATAGGTAAATGATGATTTAGGAATTAAAAGTGCACATTGAATTAATGGATTTGTTATTTGACACGTTAAAATTAATAAATGCCTTGTGCATCTGACCGAAAGTAAATTAATCAATTGTAGAATAATTATAGCACTGTTTTTATATGTAATATTATAATTATTAGCGTGGGTTTGCCTCCATATGGATTATTATCTAATTAAAATCGGAAGAGAGTGACAGAGTGGAGACCATCTTATGTAGCGGAGAGTCAACTCCCAGTAGCAACCATCTTTAGGTCATCTGTCCATCTGGCAGGGGTTCATTCGTCCCAGTATTTCCTTACGTGGTCTCTACTATAATACTATAATTTTCAAAAGCTTAGATTGAGTTTATAATTTACCAATAAACTTTTTTATGGCTATCAAAAGTGCTAGAACGAGTTGTTATTTTGATAGGATCTGGTTTCCTTAAATCCTACAAAGGTCGGTTCAAACCATGCTGTCATAGATTTACAACACCACTGTTTCCGTACCTCGGAGAGTACGTTAGCTGTCGGTCCCGGTTTAACTAATGCCAACTACTGAAATCGTTAATAAATTGTCATTAAAAATTGACATCAGATACTCGCCGAACCGTCTGGCCAGTGTTGCGAGTAGCTAAATTCTCCGGAAATATGTTCTGGAAGGCCCATCTTCAACAGTGGAGGTCTAGAACGCAATATTTTAAATATTGGGACGCAAATCTAGTTGGTCCCAGACGTATATCAAGGTTTAAATTATGTTTATTAAATAAAAATTCCTAGTTTAAAGATAAACATTTATTTTCATTCCTAATCCAAACGTAACATCACGAGCTAAGCTTCTAAGAAGTGCATCTTTAGACCACGTAGACGTCGTTAGAGCAATTTATTACGTCTAATGTAATGCAAATTTTGTCCTACGCGAGCGGTATTTTTAACAATGGATGAGTTATGGCGTACATCTTGGAAGATTTTCGACATTGGAGTAACCCTTGGCGGCTATATTGGGCTCTACCTAAGTCAATATTTATCATTACATTTACTAGAACACAAAATGCTAGATTTCCACTACAGAAACGGCCAAACACAGCAAATACTGGTCTATTAGGAATGTGTTTGTGGCGTTTGGTCTTAAGACAATAGGACCGACTGGTTAGTGAGTGCTAGGAGTTATCTTGCTAAGCAAATCAGCAATGCTATGCAAGAGGATGCTCGTGTATTCTTGCCATTCTTACGATGGGACATGGACCCTCAGCCAAGCCAAGAAGTTGTCCAAACGTCTGACAGAGTTATCAGGAAAGCTGGGGAAATGTTGCCAGTCTTCTTGGGACTACCTCGGATGGGACGTCTCTAGAGGACATTTTTTGTTTATAGCTTAGTTTATTTTTAACTTTATTATTTAGGTAGCTTTTATATTGTAATTCTTTTATACTGGTTGTATATTACTTCTTAATTTATAAATTTTAATATTATAGAAAACAAAATTGTGGTAACAAGAAACAAACAAAAATAAAGAAAAGAAAAAGTCAATTTAATGCATCTTCTAAGTACTCATCAAGATTATAATAAGCCTTTTTTGCCAAAAAAAATGCGTTTGCGACTTAGTAACAGAAAATAGGGTTACAGGGCTAGTTAATAGCCTAGCATAGTAATGCCTCTTTTGTTCGAACCATATGTAATTATAATAACAAAACGCTGTATTGGTTTAAATAGTTAAGATTTAGAGTCTAGAGTTTAATTTAATTTTGTAAGTTTAAAAAAAAATCTTAAAAGCTTTGTTAACGCATAGATTTCAAGCAAAAACAAATATATACCTACTAACATTCCTATTTGTGAAGGCCTTAAATGATTGATTAAACGTCAGTTATTTTGCGAAGGATTGTAGATTACAAAGCAATTTAGAAATATAAGATTGTTTTATTTATTTGTTGGAAAATGTTTTTGTGTGAAGTCGTGTCTTCTTATTCCATAACATTTGCTTATCAATATCATCGTCAGACTTTACCTCTTGTTACGCTTATCCAACTTCCAACTCCCACTCTTTCTTCAGAGAATCCGTCCATATGAGGGAACAATACGTTTGGTATGCTATATGGTCTGCATTTTAAAAAACGTTCGACGGTTCTGCGGCAGATGCGTCCGCCCCATTTCCACTTTATCTTACTTATTCTATAAGCTCTGAGGGTTCTTTGATACTCTGACGAATATTCAACGGTTTGAAATCTATCGATCAAAGAATATGATATATTATAATGTTGTGCCGATTGTACTTACGTCATTGGTAGAGACGAACCACGCCATTTCAGTACTGGAAGCGAGCTGACCGTTGACTAGGCATTTGATCTCGCTTTTTGTCCAGCGATTGTAGATGTACACCACGGCTATAGCGTACCACCTGAGTAAAATAAATATTATTTAATACAATAAAATCCTCGCCAAGACGTCAGGTCAGTGTGGCAAGCCAAATTCTCCAGATATATCCAACATCTCCAACAGTGGAGGTCTAGGATGCTGTGATTTAGGGGCTGTGATGATGATGAATACAAAACTTAGGAAAGTAATTTGAGGAAGACAACAATATGTTAATATAGATTGTTAAAGCCAGTTCTATGGCCCATTGGTGGGTAGTAGTCGCACCTCAGCCTCGGTCGGCGGCGGACGTCAACAATTTGTGTTTCGTGTGCTCAATTTTTCGGTGCTGCAGCAGTGTCTGCTGAATAGCCACACGAGTGTATTTATCGATCGGAACTTAGATTATTAGTTTTATGTGAAAAGAGTTTTAGCATCAGAAGAGCTGGTATTCTTCTGGAACCCTGGGGTCGACTCCACTGAGACGTTGTCAGCTGCTGCTGGAAGAGGTAAGTGCTTCTGCCCCTTTCTTTGGACTTCACAGAGCTGGCTCGTCATCAACCCCCCCCAAACAATATACAGTCCACTCATCTACCACGGGTAAGGGACTTGGAAATCTCCCCCACATAGATATTTATATTAACATATGACTCCCGTAAATCCATTTTATAGTTGTTTTACTCTGACTTGCCGGTGAAAACGTCATGATGTTTTTTGATACGGGATACTATGTCTACATTCGAAGTATATTTTTTTGTCAATTTCTTTACATATTTATGTTCAA
This sequence comes from Tinea semifulvella, assembly GCA_910589645.1. Taxonomy (NCBI): domain Eukaryota; kingdom Metazoa; phylum Arthropoda; class Insecta; order Lepidoptera; family Tineidae; genus Tinea; species Tinea semifulvella. The sequence goes on along the minus strand of OU342592.1, from coordinate 8,968,975 downwards.
AAAATGGTATTAACATACTCCTATCTTTTTGACGTAAACTCTTGACTGTACCTTCAACCAGTGTTTCTTAACGATTCCACAAGTTGCTAGTAGTGAAACCGGGGCCAACGAACGTCCAAGTCCTTTATTTTATTAGTATGCATATCTTACCGTCTAGGTTGGAACTCATATTTGACGCAGTGCTGGAATCCTTTGCCTCGAACTTTCATCGACGTTAGCACAAGGCAGTTGCCGACAAAGTGGGCTGTGTATCCCACCCCTTTACTGGTCTTAAAGCTGTGAAAAAAAACGAAATAAGATTAGTTAAAAACCACGAATTTTCAGTACCATAACTTCGTGTTTATTCTGGGACAAACAATAATTGCAAATATAGACATGGTAATTTATTATTACGCAGTAAATAAAATACACATTTAACATGGAAAAAAGACCTTAATATTGAATGACATTTTCTTATTTATACATTGTAAAAGCAGGGCTTATGATGTACATTAAATCATTAATTGAAAATAATAATTTACAAATGTACAATAACAAACTCAAAACAAAATTACCAACATTAGTTTTTAAAATTAGTACACTGAACTGGCAGTAGGCTGAACACGTCTGTCACAGAACCGACGAGCGATAGAGTAGACCAGTACTAGAAAGTAGACCACGTACAGAAAGACGCAGAGTAAAACTACCTCCTACAAGAGCTTAAGTAGGTTGCTGTTCGGGGCTGGATAAGAGCATTAAAATATCAATGTATCCAGCACTGGCAAGATACAGGCTGATAATTATGAAACTGTGGCAGTGGGTTTAAACACATCTCTCATACACCGACATGCGATGGAGTAGACCAGAGCGGTATTAGCATTAGATAAACAGATGACCGAAAGATGGTTGACTTTCCACTGCTGGACATGTATATATTATGAATGTTACGGTGGTGGGTTTGTCGGAACCGAAAGATTTAAAATTTGATTTTAATGATTGAAAGATGCCTATATCCAACACTGGCGAGATACAGGCTGACACTTATAAAACTGAACTGGCAGTGGGTATGAACACATCTGTTGCACAACCGACAAACGATGGAGTAGACCAGAGCAGGATCAATTTCAAAAATATATTTATTTACATAAACCTATTACAGGCATTTGTGGAACGTCATTCATTTTTTATACTCTTAATTAATGATTCTACTCCTGCTATTAGAACACTAAGCAGCAAAGTGGTCTAATAAATAATTTATTTATTTAATAACTTTATTTTACAAAGTACAAAGGTGGACTTAATGCCCGTAGACATTTTCTGACAGCCAAATCTTGGGGACAAATTAGAACATTTATAGGTGCAATGAAATTAATATTAATAGTAGGATAAATTCAACATAATTATATATACTTTTATATATACTGTAAAATCAATATACTAAATACTAATACATATACAAAAATATACATATATACACTTATTAACGTTGTTGGAAGCTATTTAGAAGGTGTAGATAGACGAGTTTTTTGAACAAAGATCTGGTAGACGCTTGCCTTATGTTTACAGGGAGATTGTTTCATAAATTTGTGGCAACGACTGTAAAAGAATTTGAAACAAATCCAGAATGATGCAAGGGGACAGAAAGAAGTGAGTTGTGAGAAGAACGAAGGGATTTGTCGTGAAACGAAAAAAGATAGGCAAATTAATCCTTGAGGTATTTCAGCAATAAGCTGTTAGCAGAAGACTAGCAGCCTAGCAATGACCATTAGATGGACAGATGACCGAAAATCAGAGTCAAGAGCCGAACCTTCGTAACATTAACGTTAATAATCCGTTCATGCTATATGTTTAGTGAAAATAATGTTATTCCGTAATTGGCTAGGTGTTCGGTAATCATTTGAATGTAAATATTTATTTGTAAAATACAGCTGTGGAATAAGTAAATAATAAATAAATAAACATCCCAAATTATAGAACTCCCACCAAGCACGCGCATTGTTTGACACTCACATCTAATCTCTAATGGTATAAGATCGCGTGGAATAGCGAACTTTGATGAAGATAAGCATTTGATTTATTCGAAGTTAATTATAGTAAATTAAATATAAATTAAAAGCTACCTAATTAATAAACTAAACTATAAATAAAAAATGTCCTCTAGAGAACTCCCATCCGAGATAGTCCCAAGGAGACTGGCAACATTTCCCCTCTGTATAGCGAGGCTAATACGTTGGCAGAAATAATTGCCAGCCTTCCTGTCTCCAGACCTTTCTGTCAGCCGCTTTGACAACTCCTTGGCCAAGCGCCTCGCTGACGGTCCCCATGGGCCCATCGTCTCGACCCCAAACGGCGCAAATTCGTAACCGATACCAAGGTTGGCGTATTTGCGCATAAGAGGTTCTCCGCAGAAAACGCCGCACTTCCCGCGCCTGACGAGGTCGCCTGGATGTGAGATGGAGCTAATGTACACGTCGCATTCCACACCAGACACCTGCCAAGTTTCCACGGCCCAACAGTCATTCCGTCGGGTCTCATGCCATCGCTCCGCACAATCCCAGATGGTTCTAATATTGCGGGTACCCCAGCAGTGACGAGAGTGAGAGCCCTTCGGATGATGTCGTTGAGAGCCGCGTGACGAGGAATGCGGCCAGCACTTCTAGCAGAAGAAAAGAATAGAGAATAGAGGAAGATCTATATCCAGCAGGAGAAAGACACGGACTGATAATGATGGGTCGCCTTTGTGAGTAAAAGCATATGTATGCAATCGTAATGAAAAGTTATTATCCAAAGTGCCCACGCTCGTTTCAAACACAAAATAGCTTTTAAGGCAAATAGAGCGAAACAAAGGCAAATGCTATTTGCTGAATAAAACTGATTCCGTATTGGAAGTATTTAATTAATTAGTCGTTTTAAATATGTATTAATTGCCAGTAAAAAACCAGCAAAAAAATACAAATAATATAATAACTAAGTATATGTTTCAATTCAATATATTATTATTTATTTTTTTTCTTTTAATAATATTTATTTTATTAACTGCCTCCGTGGTATAGCGGTCAAGTCTGTGGATTTAGATTCGGAGGTAACGGGTTCGATTCCTGGTCGGAGACAAACATTAATGATTATTATTAATGTAAAAAAAAGTGATATTATTGGGTATTGGGTTCATGGTAATCTATACGAATACGGATTCGTGTCAACTGCGCCACCAAATTAAACCAGCTTGTAAACGGCGGACTGGCTTCCCTTGAGACCCTTCTTGCTTTCTCGAATTTGAAACGCTGGAGACATCGAGGAGCTTGCCACTTGTCTGAGTGTATTTCCGCCGTTTGAGGTTCTCTGCTTGTAATGCAGCAGCGCCTGGGTTTAGTTAGATGAAATCCAAACTAATATTAAAAAGTAAAAGATGCTTTCGTCCGTCTGTTTTTCTCGCCTTCACGCCAAATCTACTAAACCAATTTTGATGAAATTTGGCAGAGCAGAGATGTTTTTTGAAATCCTGAGACAGAAATGGGTTATATGACGTAACCATCTGAGCACGACATGTGACCATACATAGGCCCAACTAAAGGGTTATAAGTACCTATTATATATAAGCCCGGTAGAATAAAACGAAACATAATTTACAAACAATTTAAAACTCTCTCGAAACTCTAAATAAAATGATTTAAAATAGAAAGACCGATGCAAAAGCAATAATAAAAGAAACTTTGTAGACTAGGTATTTTGTGTCCGGAATTTTCGATAGCGGATGGAACAAATTTTAAAATTGTTGTTCAGCAATTTTACTTACAAAGTGAGTAAAATTTTATTCGGCAAAATGAAAACAGATGAATGGATAAACTCGGTATAATAATGTCGCTTGAATTGTTATATTTGTGCAGAGCTAAGGTTGTTTATTCACCAGAGATATCTGAAATAATTGGAAATAAGCGACGTCTATACTTTAGTGATGACAACTTGACCAGTATTGTCGTCAAGAAAACAAAGCGAAACGCGCGGTATCGGTTGTGTACATGAATGTGATTGGTCAATTCGCCCCTCTATTTTAAGGCATTTTAAATTGAGATTCAACGGCTGCGGGCTGAGCAGGGGCATATTCGATTCATTCTTGATTGCTTAGAAAGAAGAAAGAAAGAAAAATATTTTATTTGCCACATATCAATAAACACAACTTAAACAAATAAAGCCTGGTAGTATACACAAGATGTGTGGTGACAAATAGGGAATCAGCTCAGCATGGAGCTGCGACTCTGGGCCACAGCGTTGATTTTCGGCTAATCCCTTGTTAGGAGACGTGTTAATGGATAATATATACATATATATAGTGTGGTGTATGTATGTACGCATAAAAGGATAACTATGTAAAACTAAAAATAAAATATGTAAAACTAAATTATCGTAAAAAAAAAAGTATGAAATATTAAGAAGGTATGCTGCTATAGTAGCTGTTGCTATGTCAAAAGATATTTTATATACCAGCACGACGTGTGACCTTGCGCTCTGATGGAAAGTACCTAGCGCGCGAAGTCCATGAATCAGCCACTAATGACTGACATCAGTCCCTAACACTAAGCTAGCTTGACAGCAATTCGAGCCAGATCCCGAAACGTGTGAATACACTTTGATGAGTTTATCGGCAGTAAAAGTGGATACTTCCCAAACTGGGCAAATTACCACTATCAGTCCGCCTACCACCTATTTGTTGTTCTCGTTGAAAGTATGTGCCATTTGAAATGATGTCAAATGCCAATTTTTACTTTCAAGTAGTACCAATATTATTAACACCGCTTGAAGAAGACTAACTGGGTTATTAAACATTCACACATTCATAAGTCTGTTATTAACAGTATCAACTATAGGTACCACAACATCTTGAATACTCCTCTCCACATACTAGACACTTTGTTTAAGAACTCCTACCTACCTGGGGACCAATTCTCATGCAATAAAAATTCGAACATCTAAAATAGTTTCACTCGATATTCGCTTTTTTTCGATAAAACCAGCATCGTGAGAATCGGGTTCCTGATGCGCAAGACGCAATGATGCGTTTGCAACCGATATTATAGAATGCATTTCAACTTTAACTTTGTAATTTTAAAATACATTTATTTCCAAGAAAGTGAGAATAATATTTTGCAATATTTCTGATGTAGATCTAGCTTTAAAACCTTTCAACCACAATAACATCTGCGAACGATGAAAATTGAACTTCCATTGGCAACGAGCTTATAAATTTCATAACGTATATAATAGTGACCGTATATTTGCAAAATGGTGAATATACCAGATACAGAGCAGTTAAAAACAGCACCAACATCTTTTCGAAGATATCCAAATAATTTTGTACTACCCTCGCCATGACACATGAAAAATAATTTCTTACAATTATATTCAAATCTGCTCTCGCGAAACTTACCACAAATTATGAAGAGAAAGAAACAAGAAAAAGTATTATCACGACCATATCCCTTCCGGGGTGGTCAGAAACAATGCATCTTTTTCTTTATTAAAGCGGATTCATATTTGACCGTATATTTGCAAAATGGTGAATATACCAGATACAGAGCAGTTAAAAACAGCACCAACATCTTTTCGAAGATATCCAAATAATTTTGTACTACCCTCGCCATGACACATGAAAAATAATTTCTTACAATTATATTCAAATCTGCTCTCGCGAAACTTACCACAAATTATGAAGAGAAAGAAACAAGAAAAAGTATTATCACGACCATATCCCTTCCGGGGTGGTCAGAAACAATGCATCTTTTTCTTTATTAAAGCGGATTCATATTTAACCAACACTTACTTAACATACAAAACTCGACGAATATCACAAATTCATTAATCAATTATTGTGTCCCGACCAGGAACCTAACCCGGTACCTCCGAGTTTAAATCCATTAGACTTAACAGCTAAGACTACGGAGGCAGTTAAGAACCAACGACTAAGAACCAAGAAGCAGTTATTATTTAGAAGTCAAATAGACTATAATTATTGTATTTAAAAAAAAAACATTATTATGTGCTACACAATAGAATTTAATTATCCACGTTTGTTTCTGTCCGTGCTGGATGGGATAAAAGCACAATTCAATTTAGCTTTACATTTTTCTGTTCTGTGCTAGCGAGAATGGGTGCCGAAAATATTTGTAAAAATATACTGAATAACTTCCCGGCCTTTGGAAAGCGTACGCTATTTTAGGGTTATAACGGTATTTGCGTGGTTTTATTAGAGGAATATTTCTCAGAATTAAAAAAAGACTAAATGTATGTTGAACGTTCACAATAAATACGTTTTTATTAATAGTTACTAATATTTATGACATATAAAGCAATTGCGCGTAATTTCAATATGGAAAAAGCAACCGGATGATTCTTTGTATTTAAGTTTCTAAGGCAATTTGGTTTTTTTCTGTACGTGTTGTATAGTACCTTATACATAAATATAAAAAAAAAAAAGTAGGTACCGAATGGAAAAGCGGTAGTATTAAAGTACGCCTCTGCCTCTGTGGTCTAGCGGTTAAGTCCGTGGGTTTAGACTCACATACATTTAATTAATATTTAATTTCGAGTCTGGTATCGTAATCGAGTTTGGTACGCAGGAGACATCGACGAGCTTGCCACTTGTCATAATTGACCTATAGTAAAGTTGGCTAAATGTGAATGCGCTTATTTATAAGCGTGGTTTCTGACCACCTCGAAAGGGAAACGGTCGTGATGATACTTTACTTTACTAAAGTACGCGTTCCAACTATTATTTGAAAAAAATGTCATTAGACCTAAACGTAAGAACGGTTTGCGTGAACGGAATTCGAATTACAAATTTAAAAAAAAAACGTGTAGCAACCGGTTGCACCTTCGAGGATTTTTTTTGTGTAGAGATGCTATAACAACAATAATAATAAAATAATATAATTAAATGGTTAACAAAAAGACATTTTTTATCAATAAATTTGGATTTTCATTCTTAAGTAGCGTATTTGTATGGAGAAGCCAAAAAAAATGCCATTTCCGACAGATGGATTTGTGGGAAATGTTGTTTTGTTTGCATTAATAGAATCACATATTGGTAACGAAGACCATACAAGGCCACCCCGTATTTAATTATTATACAAAAATAAACATCGTACAATGTATTTAAATTTTGTAATAAAAGTCAATTATTTATGATTTTATTGTTTGATTTAATGTTATTAAACATGTTATGTTCGGTTGGAACACTTCTTGACCGAAATACACTGACCATGGCGGTGTGCCTTCGTCTCGGAGCCCGGACTGTCCACCCGCACCAGTGTCAATGCGGAGAACCAGTCGATCATCTCGGACACCACGGGCTTTCTTGTGCTAGAAGTGCTGGCCGCATTCCTCGTCACGCGGCTCTCAACGACATCATCTTGTCACTGCTGGTGTACCCGCAATCTTAGAACCATCTGGGATTGTGCGGAGCGATGGCAAGAGACCCGATGGAATGACTGTTGGGCCGTGGAAACTTGGCAGGTCTCTGGTGTGGGATGCGACGTGTGTAGACACATTAGCGCCATCTCACATCCAGGCGACCTCGTCAGGCGCGGGAAGAGCGGCGTTTTCTGCGGAGAACCTCAAATTGCGCAAATATGCCAACCTTGGTGCCGGTTACGAATTTGCGCCGTTTGGGGTCGAGACGATGGGCCCATGGGGACCGTCGGCGAGGCGGTTGGCCAAGGAGTTGTCAAAGCGGCTGACAGAAAGGTCTGGAGACAGGAAGACTGGCAATTATTTCTGCCAACGTATTAGCCTCGCTATACAGAGGGGAAATGTTGCCAGTCTCCTTGGGACTATCTCGGATGGGACGTCTCTAGAGGACATTTTTTATTTATAGTTTAGTTTATTTTTAATTTTATTATTTAGGTAGCTTTTAATTTGTATTTAATTTACATTAATTAACTTTGAATAAATATAATGTTATTAAGAATACTTATTATTACTACTATTATATTATTATTGTTTTTGGGTTTATATAAATATATATAATTTTAGTTATATATAAGATATGTATGCCGAATTGGTACAAATGTTAGGTTGGCAAACTTACTACTTATTTATATCATTGTATTTTGTAAAATATTTTGTCTATAAACTGTTTTTTGTACCTTAAAAAATAAATAAATAAAATATTGTTATTTAGTATTATTTACATGTTTAACGTCAATTTTAGTTTAAACAAATAAATAATGAAAAAAAATAAAAATGAAACTTATTTAATAGGTACCTACTAATAACATGATTATGGTTGGTTCAATGTTTTAAATTTAGCCAAAACAGGAAAGTAAGGGAAAGGAAGTGAAAAACTGAAACACGAAGACTACCACATCAGCTGCAGAGGTTAATATCGTTATTTTCAGGCAAATATTTTCTTGCGAACAGCGTAGGTACTACATAATGTATAATGAATTCGCTAAGCATTTAATCCCCTCATAATACCTTGTGGTGGATTTATTATAAAAACTCTCATTTATATTAATATCTTAATTCTTTTGTAAACTTCTTTCTTTATTCAAATTCAAAATTCAAATAGTTTATTAATCAAAAATACTTATTACTAGGGTTTCACAAAAAATAATCCTACAGAAGATGTAGGTAGGCACTTTTACAAATAATATTTTAACTAGTAATTTAGACAAATGTGTCGCTGCTAGCTAAACTAATAGTCTTTCAACTACTGTTAAATATAGCTAGCAGGTCTCTTTCCGGGGCACAACATATCTAAAAGTTACATAATTATTTCTATAAATTATTAGGTATTTAAAGAAACTAAACTTATAAAATCATGCAATAATAATAAAGAAGAAGAAGAGCATGCATATTTTTGTATTTGTGTGTAATAATATAACATAACATAATACAATATAATAAATAAATAATATAATATATGTAAATTGGTGTGTGAGAGTGATGGTAAAGTAAATCGGATTTATAATTTTATTTTATTGTGATCAAAATATCTTCTGTTTGGTCATAGTTCTTTGTTAGAAGCCAGATGTTAACATTTTTTTTGCATTCAATTTTATTCAATTTAAATATATCAATATTATGATTATGAATTACATAATATTGATATATAAATATAACAAAAAAAATGAAACATAAAAAACAAAATGAACCCTAATCTCGACATCTTGACATATTAGTATTTATTATATTTATTTATATAAGTATTATATAGATTGTATTTAGGTATATAAGTATTTGTGTAGGTCGAATTTATGTAATATATATTAAATAAAGTATTTATATTTTTACGTACTTAATTATTTAATTCTAATATATTTACATTTACCTAAAAATCTCATACACCCATCATATAAATCTATCACTCTCCCAAAGGTTGGCTGGTAGAGAATACCTTCATGGTATTAAGCTCGCCTATGTACATATTTTTATTTTGTATATTTTGTGTGCAATAAAGAATTTTATTATTATTATTATTATGAATTATTATGATTACTTGTTTTATATTCGTAGTAAAACAACAACGTAGTATATTTACGATGTCGCATCGTAGTCCAACCACCAGCGACTCCAGTGACTTGATGATAATCTATATATATATAGGAGTGTGTGTTCCCTATGCATTGCAAAACTACTTGACCGATCGGGATGAAACTTTGGGAATATGTTGTGTGAACATCGGGGAAGGTTTCTGACATATTAGATTGCATAATATTTAAATCTTAATATATAAAACAAAGGCGGGTTTGTTAGAACACTTATAACTCGAGAACGGCTGGACAGATCTTCACAGTTGTTGATTTGTTGGACTTGTCTCCGTCCCGAATAGCAGAATAACTATAAATAAAATTGAAGAAAAAAATAAAATAAAAGAAAAATCATTTTCCGATACAAAAAGTTCGTGGGTCCTGTCAAATAATGTTGGTTGTCAAATATATATAGGTGCGTTCAGAAATTTATATCAAGCTTGACCATTCAATGACTGTTAGGCGGTACGAAGTTCGCCGGGTCAGTTGGTCTAATATATATTTAAAACTTAAACCAACTTACCTATAAAGGTAGGGTTTTTCTCTCTCGATGTTGACGGAGTTGATCGGGTCGAGTCTGAACCAGGTGGTGAATGTGAACCCGTTCTCGTAGGGCCACCTCGCTAGCGGGGGTAACACCACGGCCTGTTGACAAAACAGAAGAACATTGTTAAACAGTATTTTTTTATTCTCAGAAAAAAACAGATCTGTTATATACAAATAGGCAAAAAAAGAGAAAAACAAACAGACATACAGCTCTCCCAAAGTGATAATGCGCATAAAAATCTTCGTCACTGTTCGGCAACGGTCGTATTCCCCTAGCGTCGGAAAACGATATGTATATAGAGTGGTTAAGTGCATTTTCTTCATGCATAATTTAGTAGAATTATGTGTTTTGTGCTAAAAGAGATAAATATTGATTTATCAGTAACAAAATTTGATTCGATAATTCCACGTAAGTAAATAGCGAGGAAAACCACACGGTTGAGAATATGCTACAATCTTTGTTGGATTGATTTACTTCGAAAATTTCATAGTACTGTAGTGACCTCCTTTAAATATAAAATCTCTGCCTGTGTCAGACAGACATGCAATTGTCAAATAAACTATTGAAATAAGATAATTAAAGTTGAAATTAAATTCACCTTTGAAAACAAAACCAAGAAGGGTGTGTAATTTTCAGCTCTATATAATTCCACACAGAGAGAACACGTGAAGTCACCGCCAATATATAAAAACGACTGCCCGAATTGTTTTCGATTGTGTACTCATGATATTGACTTCTATTTCTTTCGAACAAGGTGCAAAATGCAAGTGCATTGTTTAGGGCTCTTACGATTCAATGATTCGGGTGTTTCCGGGAATACGACAATTAGCGAAGATCTGCATGTGCATTATTAATTTGGGAGTACTGTAAGTTACATTCGAATCACTTCTATTGATATTTCTCACTAAGAACATATAGAAAAGTAGTTTGGTGGTTTAAATACAACATTAACGATACGAAATAAATTAGTTTTAGCATTTGCATTAATAATTTAATTAACAATTTTGCTGATCATCAATGAGTATCTTAGTAAAAAAAAAGTAAAGTATCATCACGACCGTTTCCCATTCGGGGTGGTCAGAAACCACGCTTATAAATGCGGATTCACATTTAGCCAACTTTACTATAGGCCAATCATGGCAAGTGGCAAACTCGTCGATGTGTCCAGCGTACCAAACTCGAGAAATGTCACATATAAACTAAATGTATTTATTTACATTAATAAATATTTTTTTTGTGTCCCGACCAGGAATCGAACCCGGTATCTCCCGAGTCTAAATCCACGGACTTAACCGCTAGATCACGGAGGCAGTACCTTTTTGTAACTGCTGCAGCTTTTGTGTGAACATGTCGACGGAGGAAAGTCTGTCGTCGTGGATGCGACACATTCTGGCGAGGGGCGCCCGTTTGCCCGCATTCGTTTATGGTTTATACTCGTGGTATGACAAACAAACGACCAAGATCTAGTCCTTCTTGTAAAACAGTATCTTTTGCAAAATGACCGGGCAATTAAAACCACTGCAGCACTGTTAAAAATCTTATAGAAGACGCTAGCGTCAAGGATCAGTAATGGAAACTATGTGAAAATAAGAGTTGATGCTGGACCAAAGTACATCAGTAATATTGCAATGACGTTTCATCATCATCATTTAAAAAACACCTGAAAACTTCCTTTTTAAACATGCAGAACAGTATATGTTAAATTTTAAAAAATCTTCTTATTAATACTGGACGGGCGTGAATAAGAGCAAAAATTAATAAATTATAATAGTGGACTGTATGAAGGGGCTGGACGCTCACACGCACTTACTTGTATTCGCTGCAGGTGGTCTTGGGCTTTCCTTGGGTCGCCAGGTTGCTGCTGGCCGCGGGCAGGCTTCTTTTCTCGCAATTTCGAAATTGCGAGCGGTTGATGTCTCTTCTTCAAATTCTGTGCAAGCAATGACCTTGGCACATTTTCACTGACGCTTCTGACAGCTGGGTCGCGTTCAATAATGTTCACTTTCTTCCCATGCGCAAGGTGCGTTCGGAAAGATCTCGCAGGTTTTAGAACGAGATAGGCACACCCTTCCGCTAGTGCGTATGAGAGGGATAAAGGATGGGTATGGCGATATACAAATTAATAGACAATAAATAGACAACCTTAAAGTTGTTTTTAAATATGATAAGGCGCAAACATCCCCCCGGCCTTAAAGGGTCGCCTTTAAAAATAAATGGTGAAAATTACGCAATTAGAAACTGATGGCTTTCTAAAATCAATCTTGCATATAGTCACCTGACCATACCCCTTAAGTGTACCTAGCTACCTAATAGCAATAGGAAAGAAAAACAAATATTCAACCTAACATTAAGTGTAAGAAAATAGTAAGTATAAGCACAAATAAAATCTTAACATTAGATCGAAAAGTAAAATAATAATAATAAAACTAATAAGTGATTATTTAAAGACTGACCAACACCTATTGGGTCGGCAGCGGGCAAAGCCGCACAACAGGGCGCACTAGCATCCCGGTTGCAGTCTTCACTGTCACTACTCTGTTAGCGACAAATGTTTGCCATCTATTTGGCTCGGTATTAAGCCAGCAAAGCGTTACCTTAGAATCGGTAAACGCATAAAGTGCGGTAATACTATATCGAGGAATAAAAGTATCATGAACACGGCGTAATAGCTTTGACATTAGTTCAGCAGCACAAAGCTCTAGCCTAGCGATAGACACAGACTTGACGGGCGAAACCTTTGACTTTGCACATACCAATGTTACTAATACGTTACTGTCAATCGTGACATGCATATAGACGACAGCTCCGTACGCTCGCTCGCTCGCGTCGGAGAATCCTAGCAAACGAACGGTACAGTTTTGCTGTACACCTAAAAAACGCGGTATTATAAATTTATTTAATTGCGGTAACTCCAAACAAAATTGGCTCCATAATTTACGTATACTAGGCGGGGGGGCATCGCCCCAGTCTATTTTTAACATCCACAATTCCTTGATAAGAAGCTTTGCATATAAAATAACTGAAGCAACGAATCCCATCAGATCCCATAAGCGCGCGACAGTGGATAATATTATCCTTTTACTGCATTTATCGCTAGGAGGGACTTTGATACTTAATTCAAAATAATCGCTTGACTTTGACAATAATAGACCTAATACTTTATGGTCTATGGACTTATCAAACTCGAACTGTTCGAATTTATGCGATGCGGGTACGTCCTTTAATATTGACGGTGAATTACTCGACCATTTCAAGAGATCGAATTGTCCGCGCTTAAACAATTCTATCAGTTCGCGAGCAGTTTGAGAAGCTAGAGACTCGGATTCAATGCTACACGCTATATCATCCATATACAAGAAGCTACTTGCCACGTCGCGTGCGTTTGGAAACATATCGCCATCGTCCTTAATTAATTGTTGGACTGTGCGTAAGGCATGGTATGGACTAGACCTTACTCCAAAACACACGGTTTTAAACTGGTAAACCTTTATTGGATCATCAATTTTAAATCTGTACAAAATACGTTGAAAGCGACGGTCGCTATTCTGAACGTTGATTTGTAAAAACATTTGCTTACAATCAGCTGTCAATACAAATTGAAATAATCGAAAATTTAAAATTATTGTAAATAAATCACCTTGTAAATTAGGGCCACTATGAAGAATGTCATTTAGTGAAACCCCTGATGTGGTTTTACAGCTAGCGTCTAAAACTGAGCGAATCTTTGTTGTAGTTTTGTCTAAGCGAAAAACTGCATGATGCGGTATAATATAAGCGGGATTATTATCATTTAATTCTGAAAGCGGTACAGGACTTAAAAAACCTTTAGTAATATAATCATTGATGACATCATTATAAGCGGCGCGGAACGTCGGTACTGACTCTAATTTCTTCTCCAAACATAAAAAACGCTTATAAGCAATGTCATAAGAATCGCCAAGTAAAAATTTATCTGAACAAAACGGTAATGCAACCGTATACCGACCACTGTCTTTAACTCGAACGGTGGTCGTGCGGTAATGGTGCTCACACTCAATCTCGCCGACTGAGTGTTTCTGAGCTGCGGAGACTGGCGATTCATCAATTTCCCAAAACCGTTTGAGCAACGTATTGATAGGGTCTAGCGAAGCGTCATCAGCTTGAGTCGCAAAACATTGAGTCGAAGCTGATCCTTGACGATCTTGAAGAACAGGAACTGAACCCATTATAACATAACCCAAAACAGTTTGTATAGCGGGAGGTGCGGATATATTATTATTCCCAATAACACCTGGGAGTAGTAAATGCGGAAACAAAGCGGCTCCAATGAGGGCATCAATTGGACCGGGTACACCAAACGATTCATCTGCGAGCGGTAATCCTTCTAAGAAGGGTAAAGCGGATATATCCACTAATGTGGTAGGTAAATTTTCAGTAATTTTATCAACTACTAATGACACAATATTATATTTTACTTTAGTATTAAATCTTGAAGAAAATTGGTAGGATATAGAACCCTGAACCATTTTCTCTGTTCCCCCAATACCCTTTACCTTTAAATTATTTGAACTGATTAACTTGTTAAGCCCCAATCGAACACAACAACTATAAGTTATAAAATTGCCCTGAGATGCACTATCCAAAAGGCACCGTACCTTATGTTCCGTTCCGTTAGAATCTCTAACCAAAACAACGGCAGTAGCTAATAAAATAGTAGTGGGCACTTTACATTGCGGGTTTTGTATGTGAGATTGGGCAGCGTTAGCACAAGAACGAGCAATGGACGTTGCACAAAATGAAATGTTCGCTGACTCGGACCTGGAACAGCTGGCAGCAGGATCAGTCGAGGTAGAAGGGGTTGGCTCCATAGCCTTAGGCAAAGTGGCAGCGTTTACTAAATTATCAGGACCCGCTGGTTCCTTATTAAAATGTAGTAAGGAGTGATGTTTGCCTTTGCACGTTTTACAAATTTGTTTAGAATGACAGGTAAAAGTTTTATGTTTAATACTTAGGCAATTAATACATCCCTTTAAATCCTTAACGTGATTGTATCGATCAACGGGTTTTAGTTCTGTAAACGCAGGACACAAATACAAATGTTCATGCACAATATTGTCGCACAAACATTTATGTGGTTTGGAGACGGAGACAAATGTTTGTTGTTGCGGTATTTTGAGCGGTTTATCATTATACGGACGAACACCTTTCTTAGCGACATAATGCTGAGAACTAGACATAGTATTTTGTAATATTCGCATCTGATCCTTGACAAAATAAACTAAATCACTAAATGAGGGTATCTGAACAGTTCTCTGACTCATTTCAAATGCCCGAGTGGTGTCAGAATCTAGTAATTTAAGAGCGATGCTCAAAAATATAAAGTCTTCTAGTTCCCGTATATCTAGTTTTTTAAGAGAGTTAACCGATGCTACATATTTATTCAAAAAAGATTCAAAATTCGCTATTGACGGTGAAGTAAAAGGTTTTTGTTCAAATATTTGATTTAAATATGAAGCGGCAAGTAGCCGTTTATCTTCATACTTATCCGTAAGACTTTTTAATATTAATAGGTAGTTTTCTGCAGAAGGCAGGGTTCCAGCAAATGCGAGTTGCGCTTTACTCGAGAGCTTTCCCATTAAATAATACAACTTTTCTGAATCGTTGAGTGATGCATTATCATGAACCGTAGCCTTAAAGCTGGCATAAAATATTGGCCATGATTTAATATCACCATCAAATGATAAAAGTTCAATTGGGGGTAGTCTGGTTTGTTGCCGGGAAAAATCTCCATGTTTTTCACTTTTTACCGATGATTGCGAGGACAACAATGATGTATATCTATATTTAATACGGCAAAACAGCTCTTCAAATGATGACCATGACTGGTCATCAATAAGCGCACCCGGTTTTATTTTAAGCGACAATAAATTAAATTCATCTATAACCTTGTGGAACTCTGTGCGGATTTCGTCCAAATTTACACATGAGGAAACAAATACTTCCCTCGACGCTTCGTCATCAACATTCTTTGAATGATTATATATTGATTGAATGCGAGAAAACAATGAATTACGCTTAGACAATGCAACTTGTAGTTTAATTTCATTGTCAGACATCTTGGTACAAATTATCCTATTATTTTATAAAATATTGTAACTTTTATGTGTTTATAAGCTGTGCGGGTGAGTATTACAACATACAAATAACTATTCAGACCTATAAAACAACAATTAAGCTAACAGTAAGCGGGTTTATAACAGGTGGGTACCAAAACTTTTTTCACAAAAAAATGGTTTTTCCCTTTTTTATATATATTTGTACCTAATAACAATAGTAAGCCAAATAACCCAATACCCAAATGACCTAAATGCAAGATTGATTCCTGTAACACAAAAGTTTGACAAGAAATGTAAAGTTTTGCGGCGCGGGTTTACGAAATATCGTATAAAATTTACAGGAATTATCATATAAATACAATAGACTACACATATACCTATAAGGATAGGAAATAGGCAGGAATTGATAGGAAAACCGGCTCGTAAGAGACCAAATGGACGGGCGTGAAAAAGAGCAAAAATTAATAAATTATAATAGTGGACTGTATGAAGGGGCTGGACGCTCACACGCACTTACTTGTATTCGCTGCAGGTGGTCTTGGGCTTTCCTTGGGTCGCCAGGTTGCTGCTGGCCGCGGGCAGGCTTCTTTTCTCGCAATTTCGAAATTGCGAGCGGTTGATGTCTCTTCTTCAAATTCTGTGCAAGCAATGACCTTGGCACATTTTCACTGACGCTTCTGACAGCTGGGTCGCGTTCAATAATGTTCACTTTCTTCCCATGCGCAAGGTGCGTTCGGAAAGATCTCGCAGGTTTTAGAACGAGATAGGCACACCCTTCCGCTAGTGCGTATGAGAGGGATAAAGGATGGGTATGGCGATATACAAATTAATAGACAATAAATAGACAACCTTAAAGTTGTTTTTAAATATGATAAGGCGCAAACAAATACTATATTATCTTCATATATATCTACTATATGTTAATAAGTATTTAAGTAGCCTATGTAGACATACTATTTATGTAGTTTATTCAAATTTAAAATAAGGTACTGCACCCCACATATACCGTCTCACTCTCCCAAAGGTTAGCTGGTAGAAAAAGCCGAAATGGCTTTAAGTTCGCCTTTGTACATACTTTTAAGTTAAAGTGCAATAAAGTATTTTAATAATAATAATCACCAGCCCATGTTGCTGGATATGGACTATTATAAAAAAAATAAACATATATTATTTTATTTATTTTCTCTCATAAAGCTCAGTATTAACAAAGTTGTACAAAATGGAGGCAAAACTAATCTAAGTGAAAACTTAGCCTGTGTTTAAAGCACTCCAGGTTTCTTCGACTTAAATTTATTATTAATAGGTTGTACGAGTATAAATCTAGTATAGTGAATGTTTCTGAGCATTTGTAAGTATATAACTATAGGTAAGTGTACGATTGAGTTTAAATCAAATTTATATTCGCGATATTGTAACCGTTCGACCAGTCGTCGTTGGTCAGGCGAACACGCCCCAACACTCATTCAAATAATATTAAGCCTTAATAAATCCTACAATTACAGTCCTCTCAAATTTAATTTAAAAGTCCACTATAGACCCTTAACAAATGTCCTTCGAGCCAGATCAAGGTATTTAAGAAGATTACGAAGATATGAAGAAAGTTTGCCCACTCCCAGTTGACATTTGAATGTCTATAACTTTTAGCCATTTAATTAATTTTAATTATGTAATTCATACTTTTTATTTTGAATACTTCAAACCCGGGAGCTTGTTCGCGATATTGTAACCGCGACCGTTTTGCGTGGGCTTCGGCCAGTCGTCGTTGGGCAGGCGAACACGCCACTACACTCATTCAAATAATATTAAGACCTAATAAATCTTACAATTACAGTCCTCAAATCAAATCAAATTAAATCATTTATTTATTTCAACACAGGTAATCTAGTTAATATATTAACCTAGTAAGTGCAGCTGTGTTCTGCCATGAGGCGTATAAATATTGTATATATATGTATATTGTAAAGATACATATAACTACATCATTACACAACACAAAAAAATTAAATAAAATGTTAATTCACAGTAAAAAAAAATGTATCCTCTCAAGTTTAATTTAAAAGTCTACTATAGACCCTTAACAATTAAGTAAGATCTTTAATATTTTTTTAAAATTTTATTTAATTGAGTACAAATATTTAAGATCTTATACAATTATATTTAATTGAGTACCTATATAACGAGTATCCCAACAGGAGCGCCGGATTTAAATTTGACGCCATTTTGTTAATACCAGTTGTACGTAGGTGTAATTTTTTTAAACAGTTGTCACTTACAACCACGCGATTTAAGAATATAAAGAAGTATTTAAACCAACTACGTTTCATTATTGTATAAACACAATACAAAAATAGTGAAAGTTTTGCGAAAACAGTTAGCCAATTACGTCACATTTTCGGTCGCAATAACGCGCAAAATGAATCGACAGTGAGGTGTTTAATTACAAAATTTAAGACCAAATTTACGCTGATTGATCAGAATATCATTGTTCGTCGTCGTCCTTGTCGGACACTCGATATAGCCACAGTAACGGAATCTGTGGCCGAGAATCCAGGTATTTCCATTCGGCATTGTGAACAAGAATTAAACATTTATAGAAGCATAATTGTTCAATTAGTGAAATAAATCAAATCATTTTTTTCTTTAAAATCAAATCCGGCGCTCTTGTTAGTACACCCTATATTATTATTGGCAATTGAAACTTTGGGTCTATGGGGATCAAGTGCACAGGAAATTATCAAGGTGTAGTAAAAACAGCTCATGAGAAAAAGAGCTGGGCATTATTTGACCCAAAGGATGAGTATTGCTATTTAACGCGGCAATACTGCCAATATTCTTAGCACTTTGCCCATTTTTAGTAATATGGCCAATTCTTTCAATTCAATTCGAAAGCTGAATTCATAAATAAGCGAATATATCGCGCGAATATTTATATTATCTCAAAGTCAAAATATCTTTATTCACGTAAACCTATTACAGGCATTAATGAAACGTCATTAATTTAATTATTTTGAATGATTTTACTCCTGCTAGTAGAAGACTTAGCAGCAAAGTGATCGAATAAGTAAGCTGTTAGCAGAAGACCAGCAGCTTAGCTAATATCTAATAATAATATACCAAATTTATAGTTATTTGTGACGACATTTCACTTGTTGTCCATTTTATAATAAAACAATCTCGACTTTCACTTCAAAAGATCGTAGCGACCAAACAAAATACATTTATCTGGTCTTTTTTTTTGGCGTATCCTAATAACTCTATTAATAACATTTAATACAGCCTGCTGATTCTCTATATCTGAAATTAACCTCTGAATGTAGAAAAAATCCTGCTACCACACTTAACGAAAGTGTCATTAACGTCGGTCTAATAGTTAATTTCCTAGTTAGTAACATAGGAACGTGTTAGCAATTATCTAAAAGGTAATGTGACCGCTCGGCTTTACCCCGCCTTCACCCAGACCCATTAGTTACCTACCCAATTAGTTTTTTTTTATCACAACAGAAGGCTAAGGTAATAATTATATGAATAATGTTAACATTGTCTTCTTTTCAGAATAATCAACTTTCAATCCCTCGACACTCTTCCAGCAGATATTCAGATTCTCTCGATGTTACGGCTGCTTGACAGTGAATTAAGCTTCCACTGGTATTCTGACTTATCCGCGTCTCGCTTCCATACATCAGTGTTGGTACCAACATGGCATTGTGTATGGCGAGCCGAGCTTTGCCGATCAGTGACCCCAGGCCACAGTTAACTTCATTATATTCATATTACAGTATATTCAGTTCTATCTATATTATTATTATTATTTACAATCTTAATCTTTTTACTTAATGCGTCATTAAGATAGAATAATAAAAATAAATGTAATTTAAATATAAAATAGTTTTATAGCAACGCAGTTAACGAAACATATAGTAATATATTAATTTTTGAATAAACAAAGATGACGATTTATATTTTGAACCAATACTAGCTGGTGTCTCTAGTACTCATCGTTCGATACAGTCAACGATAATAAATACATTTTTATTAAAATTATTTGTATTATATTTATTAAATTAACTGCCTCTGTCGTCTAGCGGTTAAGTCCGTGGATTTAAACTCGGAGGTAACAGGTTAGATTCCTGGTCGGGACACAAAAATAGTTAATAATGTAAATAAATACATTTATTAATATTTAATTTATTTGTGAGATTTCTCGAGTTTGGTACGCTGGAGACATCGACGAGGCTAAATGTGAATCCGCTTATTTATAAGCGTGGTTTCTGACCACCCCGAAAAGGAAACGGTCGTGATGATTTACTTCTATATTTATTAAAAGTTTGTCCATTCTGAGTCGGTTTAGGGCAATAACAATAATAATAATAACTCAAATTAGAAAAAGTAACAACTGTACCCATATTAGTATCTACGACCGGAGTAATACCCAAAACATTACATGACAGCCTCAGAACTATTAACGTAGACCAGCAGCTAAAGCTACAATCCCTAAAAACTTGCCGTATAGTCAGAAAGTTTGGAGTTAAAGAAGCACGATGCTCACTTGGCCGAGGCCCGTGAACATCAAAGTCAAAGTCAAAATATCTTTCTTCACGTAAACCTATTACAGGCATTTATGAAACGTCATTAATTTAATTATTTTAAATGATTCTACTCCTGCTAGTAGAAGACTAAGCAGCAAAGTGGTCCAACAAGTAAGCTGTTAGCAGAAGACCAGCAGCTTAGCAAATTCCAGTGACCTGTTAATGTTTAATCTGACTGAGAAAGGAATCTGCAAGGAAAACTCAGCTATATCAGATTTACAAAATAAAACATATACAGAACTGCACCACAACGATCAATTAATAACCTTTTAAATTAAGTTATCAGTACCTATGAGAATCATCATTAGGTTAACCGGTTAATTACCGAGATTCTTCAAGAATACACATTACACAATAATAATAAATTCCTTATTGTACAAAACCAAAACAAGTGCATGTATATAGGCGACCTTAATGCCGTAAATGCATTTTCTACCAACTAACCTTTGTGACTGAGATCTGTAATAAGCGGGTGCAGAAGGCACGTGATTCCATTAAAGTGCCTGTGAATGGCTTCTTTATATTTATAGTTACGGGCAATGATGCTTATCGTCGATCATTGAGTAGCTTTGTCGCTAAAGCAACATATTAAATACAATATATGAAAGATCTCTATATAAGTCTATATTTCCATTCCGCAACCGAACCACACGCACAGGTCAGAATACCCACATACCGTAGTCATGATCCCTTCGCGTACCTATAAATTTGGTGACTCATACATCTATCGCACAATAAAGATGTGGAATGCTCTTCCAGCCTCTGTGTTTCCACTTTCCTATAACCTGGAGTCCTTCAAGCGAAGTGTGAAAAGGCATCTAGTCAAGCCGGCATAGTGTTAGGGACTGATGTCAGACATAAGTGTCTGATTCCAGTTGCTAACATTCATGGACCATGCGCGCCACTTACAATGAGGTGGGCGCAAGGTCACATGTCGTGCTAGTATAAAAATAAAAAATAAAAATAAGTATATGAATATTGGTATGCCTCTTCAACAAACGATGGACCCCACCCCGCTCGCACACGGCGAACCCATGAAATGCAAAGAAATGTGTCTTCTAGGTCGAATTGCAAGTAAATGATTCTCATTAACAAAATTGCAAACATAACAATGCTGATCCAAACGTGTCTTGTAAGGGGAACGGGAAAAAGAGATTCTAGGGAAGCAGAAAACCGGAAAAAAACGCCCTAAATCCCGTAATCTTGAGATAAAATAACCATCTACGTGCATACGACTGCTCGAACCGGTCCCTTTTACTTAGCAAAGGGATCACGAAGTAACGTTATCGAGAAAACACACGTTTTCAACATCCATACTAATATTACAAATATGAAAGTAAATCTGTCTGTCTGTATGTTTTGCTCGGTGCACTTCCTGTTGATGACGTTTCCGCCAAAAAACAATGCTATCTGTCGGCGAAAGTCAAAGCGCGGTCGTCGGTCGAAGTATAAGCACGCTGTGATTGTGCCCTGGACCTACAGTAATATCGGCTGTGATCCTCATCATCACCATCGGCTATCGAAATCACCAAGGAATACGATCGCCAGTTCGAAACCGGGAAAAAGTTTAGTTGCTGCAAATTTCATTTCCAAAGCTCAATTTAGTATTTTTACCAGCGCCTATTCGTTTCCCGTTCAATGAAACTAAACTAGACGTAGCGGTGGTCAAGTTGTAGTAACTTTGATATTAATTTACTAAACGGTCGAAGCTGGGGAAAAAGAGCTAGTTCGACATAAGTAACAATGTGAAGTCAGTGCTCTCCGCATGCCCTCTTTTATCGAACGATAAAATCTCTTGGATTTTTAGTGAGACTCCAGCGTAGAGTCGATTTAACCCCGTTTATTCGTCCTAGGATTATCTGAATTCGTGAAAGACTAAGCTGTCAGGGGAGCACTAAAATTCGTAAACGAGAAAACAACAATTAATATAATTCTAGACGCAAATTATTTAAAATTTATACATTGTAATTTTTGGCAATATTATGTATATATTAGTGAAACCAGGGTACCCTTATGGTAAGTGGCGCGCAAGGTCCATGAATGTTAGTAACTGAAATCAGACCATCGTGGCTGACATTAGTTCCTAACACTATGCCGGCTTGACTGGGTATGACGGCAGTTCGAGCCTGATCCCGAAACGCGAGGATACACTTTAGTGGGTTTATCGGCACGAACGGTGTATACTTCCCTGTCCCAGCAGACTGGGCAAATTACCACCATAAGTCCGCCTACCACCTATTTGTTGTTCTCGTTGAAAGTATGTGCCATTTGCAATGATGTCAAATGCCAATTTTTTATTTCAAGGAGAACTAATGTTGATTATTTATTTATGTATTTAAATACTTTATTGCTGTAAGCTTTTTATTTATATTATATAATTTATATAATAAATAAAACCGTTTGAAGCAAGACTTACTTAATAATAATAAATAATAATAATAAAATTGCTTTATCGCACAAAAACTAAAATAACTTAAAATTAATCCACCAGCTAACCTCTGGAAGTTTTTAAAACATGTGACAGGCAGAGTGCCAAGTAAATATTAAATAAACAATACATACTAATACTACATATACAAAAAGTAAAGTAAAGTATCATCACGACCGTTTCCCTTTCGGGGTGGTCAGAATACGCTTATAAATAAGCGTATTCACATTTAGCCAACTTTACTATAGGCCAATCATGACAAGTGGCAAGCTCGTCGATGTCTCCAGCGTACCAAACTCGAGAAATATCACAAATAAATTAAATAATATGTAAATAAATATAAAAGAGGGCTGGCAGTTTTCTCGCGCAGCAAATCAGCATTGCTGTGCAGCGGGGGAACGCTGCAAGTATTTTTGGCACACTGCCACAGGAACAAATCATGGGTGAGTATTTTTATTTATAATAAGTTATCTAATTTAGTTTTAATTTTTATTTCATAATTTAATTCTTTTATATTGTTTGTATATTACTTCGAATAAATATTAAGTAATAAATACATTTACATTATTAAATATTTTTGTGTCCCGACCAGGAATCGAACCGGTACCTCTGAGTCTAATCCACGGACTTAACCGCTAGACCACGGAGGCAGCTATAATTATATAATAAAAGGCAAATATATAGTTTATTTTAGGTCCTACGCATGGGTCAAAGCGGATTCTGGCCTCATTTTTAACGAAATAAGAAACTTCTCCCCATGCGACTCCGGAGTCGAGGTACGAGTATGTACCGTTTAGGAACTTCCCGAAGAAACTTATCTTGGAGGAAAAACTATTCAAAGGAAAGTCCTAGAAAGACCTATTTGCTCTTCAGGATTTGTTGGCTAACATTTTCTAAAAAGTTAAAGCAAAATAACTACTTTCATTGACTTGATACAAATACTGGGCTATTATTAATATTTATTATCTCTATTAGTGTATTTCATTACAGCCTCTTGATCACAGCGTTCTAGACCTGGAGATGGGCCTTTCAGAACATATATCTGGAGAATTAAGTCTACACTCGCCACGCTGGCCAGACGGCTTGGCGAGGATAAGATGTCAATTATTTATGACAATTTATTAACGATTCCACAAGTTAGTATTAGTGGAACCGGGACCGACGGCTTAACGTGCTCTCCGAGGCACGGGAACGGTGGTGTTGTAAATCTATGACAAATGTACGTAAGAAGAGTGTATTTCTCATTGTTACATGCCGGGTGGGTTTGAACCGACCTTTGTAGGATTTAAGGAACGCGTTCTTACAACCGAGCCACCACCGCGCCATATTAGTGTATTTACCACTGCACAATCTTAATTAAATATTTTAATGCATTCTAACACATACAATGCAGTTGTTTTCTTTATACCTGGCCAAGGTGATATTTTACGTATTTTGTATCGCACAAAGAGTGCACTATTGTTCACAGTGACAAATATTCTGGTGGCGGGTATAATTTTAATTGCTTCTACTCTGTTGCTATCTTTTATGTTCTTATGTCGCCTGTCTCTGTCCTTTCTCTTCGGATAAATAAATAAATAAGGCCGTGTCTGAAAATCACGATATCTATCGTGATAAGTATATAAATGATGATCATAGAATATTTTAATCATTTCTGCAAACCGCCCATAAATGTTATTATTATTTGATCTCGCTCACAGCCGAAAGATTAAATAGAGAGAGAAAGAATTGCGTAAGTCAACGTTCGCGCGATCGTCGACCTCTCGCTACCTACTTGATTAGGCTCAGTATGAGTGGCGATATTTTTAGGAAAACTTCTCTGCACTGTAACTTTAGATTTTATTACTAAATAATTAAAATTAATAATACGTATTTGTTCATTTTTATTCTAGAATATAATGTGAAGATATTTGCTTTTTGATAAATTCCACGCAGTATAAAATAGCTATGTGCCCTACTTGTAAGTCATGATTCAAATTCAAATTATTTATTTCCATTTGGTTCACAGGTAACACTCGGATATTGTCAATTTTTAAAAATAAAATACAATATTATTTAAATTAATTAAAATTAAATTATGGATGGACCCAAATAAGTAAGTGACATCGGTGCCATAAACAAGTACTGCAGCTTCACCTAAATTTGTGGCTTTATAAAGGCCGTGTTAACTTATTAAACTAACTAGTAAACTTAATAAAAAAATTAAAAAAATACAATAACAATTTCGTGGCTGTATAGAGGCCGTGTCAACTTATAATCTAAAATAATTATAATAAAATCAAATTAACTTAAATTAATTTCGTGGCTGTACAGTGGCCGAGTCAAATTAAAATTAAATTCAAATGAGTTCGAGACAAAACTAGATTTATATGCAGAGAATAGAAGGATCGGAGGTATTTACCATGAAACGAAGACTTTACATGTAAGTCAATGACTTTTTATTGCAAAATCCGTATCTACGAGAAAATGTTCATGTCATCCCCATTTACGTATAACCATCAGCATTATGATCAAATTCCCAAATGTTTTTCGTCATTTATAAAAGCCCATCTCATCGTAACACATTCAAGCCTGATATACGTTCTTTTTTCATGAATAATATTCCCTGCAATGACATATTTCATACTGTCCCATATCTTTACTCTATTTTTTGATGAAAATTTATGTAAAAAGGCGTATTTTCTGGCCGTTATCCTTCCCTGCTCCGTTCGCTCTGTAAATATTCATGTAATAAATGTATATGAAATTGTGCACCAAGAAATTAGTTTAAAATATTTTTGCATAATGCTGGTAAGATAGAATTTAATATTACAGGCAAGTTATCTTGAAAAATATTTTCTGTATTTTTTTATGTGTAAATAACTGATTAGATTTAATTTAGCCAGAATCCCACGCCCAGTCAAGCCGGTATAGTGTTAAAGACTGATGTCAGTCATGAGTATCTGATTCCAGTTGCTAACATTTATGGACCTCGCGCTCCACTTACCATCAGGTGGGCGAAAGGTCACATGTATATATATAAAATAAGCACGAAGGGGAAATTTGCCCAGTAGACTTAAGACCAAAAATAAACAGTACTGACATCACTTAATCCTTCTTACCACTCGTTATAAATAAATCAATATTACAATAAAGGTGATTAAAAAAATATATCATAACAATAAATAATCATAAGCGTTCAAGGGTTCACTGAAAATCAGCGCTGTTATTTTCAAACTATATTAGTTTATTTATATATTTAATATCCTCACCTAATTAATTAGTTTGTTATTATATTTATCTATGTATTTAGTAAACTTATATATTATTTTATGCTTTAATATTATATTTACTGACGTTATTGACTTATATATCTTATAATAACCGTAATGAGCCTCAACGGAGTCAACCAATGCGCGGGCCCAAGCCCTTATTGGTGACCCAACCATACACCACCCAGCAGAGATGTACCTCTGTAAACAATATATCTCTCATATTTTGTACCACTAAAATTCTCTGCAATTCACGTAAACTTTGGTCAATAAATTATTTGTATTTATTATATATTTATTACATACTAGCTGACCGCCAAAGACCTTCGTCTTCAAACATTGTGGTATACCGTCCTTTCTAGCTGTAAGCGCCTGTCCGCTTCTATTCTGAAGTTGTCTGCGTCTAATATCTGTCCGAGGAAGACTTTCGTCATGTCCATTTATATTTCGAGACCAACCCGCTGGAAAGCCACGTTTAAGCCGTTTAACGTTCCGCTAACATCCTTAAGCGAGCTAGATATAAAGACTATGTCTATGTCAAACATGGATTACTTTAATCAATGTATTATACTAAAGTGGAAAAACTATAGCCAAAATAATTCATGCATAAACGACGACATTTACGGGCCAAAATTTATCATAATAGGTATTTCCCTAACCGCTGTATTTATATTTGATGGTTGCAGAGGGGTTTTTTATTTTTTCCTCAAGGGAAGCAGGGGCCTACACTGGACGTACGACTTACGAAACTTTAAAACTAATTATATAAATTATTAAAATAAACTACAATTTATATAAAATTTTATCTAATATAATATAAAGTAAACATGGTCCTTAAGTGCGGTTTATAACTATACTGCCCGTCTAGTACATAATAGACATGTCGTCATATTGGTGTAGTCTTCAGTGTAAATAAACGGGTGAATTAAATGAAAATACTTTTAATTGTTTCGTCTTGGTCAAGTCCTAGTCAAAATTCGTCTGTCAATGTCATTATTATAACAATAATATGAATAAGAACAAATTTTCCTTCCTCTCTTCTCTCCACGACAGGTCGTTGCGGTCATCGCATAACGCTGTACTTGCTATACCATCTCACCACTCTAATTTTATGTCCGACTCATTTGCAGTTGTTGCCGCAAATCTGTGGAACAACCTGCCCTTAAATATCCGACAAGCGCCCAACAGAATGCTGTTTAAAAGAATGGTCTTCACACACTTCTTGAATAGTTCCTAACAACTGTAAGTAATATTGTATGTATTATTATTATTTATTTGAATTTAGTATTATTATATATATTTATGTTTTATATTAGTATTAGATTTAGATTTAGTAGAATTTTAATTATCTATTTTCCTGTTTAAATATTTGCACCTACCTCCCACATACAATGTTCGTAATGTCCCTAAGGTTGACCGAGTAAGAATGTCTAGCGGCATTAGGTTCGCCTTTGTACATAGTGCAATAAGTTTTAAATAAATAAATAAAAAAAAACAATCTGTCAAATAAAATAGTCAGTTTTATTTTAGTAATGGAACAGTTCACGCTATAAATGTCCGCTGGTAATTTCTATAAATGGAACGCCTGGAATGTCTAGCGGCATTTATATAAATAATTATTAATTCGAACATCTACGTTCATCGAACCAAATGAAGTTCGAATCTTTGGAATCCTGAGTAGGCCCTCTGGTCCTGAGCGTCAGCCCGACGTCAGATCACCGGATAAGCACAGACAGAGAGAAATGGACGGATCCGGTAGGACCAAAGACGTATATTAAGCGGGCAGACGAGGCAATGATTTAGGACCAACGATAAATAGTCACTCACTATGAAAATAAATAATAAGTTGTAAATAAAAATAGCTGTGGTGGCTCGGTTGTAAGAACGCATTCCTTAAAAATGACCTTACGTACATTTACAATACCATCACCGTTCCCGTGCCTCTAGGAGCACATTTAGCTGTCGGTTCCGGTTTCAATAATACCAACTTGTGGAATAGTTAATAAATTGTCATAAAAAAATTACATCAGGCCCTCGCCAATCCCTCTGGCCATCGTGGCGAATGTGGGCCAAAATCTCCAGATTTATGTTCTGAAAGGCCCATCTCCAACGTGGAGGTTTAGGACGCTGTGTTCTATAATGAAAATAAAAAGCTGTATGCAAAAATTTTGATATAACGTCCAGTTCATTATGTTTGTTGTTTAGTATGTAAAATAACTGCATCTGGTTATGGGCATGTAGTTAAATTATATATAACACATTAAATATAAACTAAAATGTAAATAAAAAATGTCCTCTAGAGACGTCCTATCCGAGATAGTCCCAATGAGACTGGTAACATTTCCCCTTTGTATTGCGAGGCTAATACGTTGGCAGAAATAAATTATTAATAATACTGAATAGTATATGGTATTTAAAAATAATTTTAAATCTCTACTTTATCTTGCTTGATGTAACAATAAGACATTGGATAACAAATTTTATAAACATTGAATAAAATTAGTTTTTTTTTTCCTACTTAAGGGGAAATTCCACCAAATTAGATATTAATGGCCCGATCGTTATAATAGTTCTATGGCAAGGAAGCAACCGCTCTGGCGATAAATAAGGAAAAAACGGACACTGAGATAGCCCAGTATGTCTCCGGATTACTTTGCATTTGAATAAGAATTGCCAATAAGAAGGGGTCACTGAAAAAAACTTTTATACCATGGCCAGTTTTTTTTTATATATTTCACAGTGCATGGAATACAAAGTCCTAGACCTCCACTGCTCGATATGGGTTTTCTGGAATGTATACAATACATTTAGATACAATACTTTTATCCAAAAATTAAGAAAAAAAGGTAAAACGTGATGTATAATAATTACAATTTTCAATTGATTACGATCGCAATGATTGGGAATAACTGAGAAAAAAGATATTCCTGGAGGCGCCGGGTATCGATCCCGGTACCTCTCGCATGCTAAGCGAGCGCTCTACCATCTGAGCTACGCCCCCCGATGACTGCCAATGCGAATTTATCGCTCTCTATCTAAATGGACGTGATCTACTTACCAACCGGTTCACGCACTTGCGCAAGTGACATTTAGCTATTGACATTTCAATAATTACGGCTATTCATTCGTACTACCAATAGGCTTACAAAGAATATTTATATCGTTTGTACAAGTGGAGACTATAATTCTACTTACTATATAAAACTATTTCGAATTAATTTACCATAATCGCTTTCTTTAAAAATCCTACAAAGATCGGAGATTTATATTTAAATTGTAAGCTGACACAGAAAAAGCCTCTTTAGAGCCACGAATTTATTATTAACTTGACATGCGTAATTTATTTTAGTCTATAAGCTGACACGGTCTTTTTACAGCCTCGAATTAATTTTAACTACTTGTTTATGGCAACAATGTTTAAGTCGAAGATGATGGTATAGCTGATATGGTGGGTCCACCTAGTATCTGTATGGGTACACCATAGTAGCTGCTGGTTATTTTATAATCGAAATAATAGTAAACTATGGAAAAAAATGTATTGACAATATGCAAGTGTTGTGACAACCAAAGGAAATAAATGATTTGATTTGATTCAAACCCTCGACATGTACCAATGAGAACTACAATTTTATTACATAGATTTGTCATGGATTTACAACACCACCGTTGCCGTGCCTCGAAGAGAACGTTAAGCTGTCCGCTCCCGGTTCCAATAATACCAACTTGTGGGATCGTAAATAAATTGTTATTAATATTGAATCAGACCCTCGCCAACCCGTCTGGCCAACGTGGCGAGTGTAGGCTAAATTGTCAAATATATGTTCTGGAAGGCCCATTTCCAACAGTGGAGGTGTTCTAGGGTCTGTTTTAAGACCTCCACTGCTGGAGATAAGCCATAATGTTCCAGGGGCTGTGATGATGATGATGATGATGAATTAAAAAACTCAACAAGGTAACCCGGTAGGCCAAAAGGGCAACTACGCGGCACAAAAAGGGGTTATGTGTTTAACAGCCTTGTGGCACTCTGGAGACCAAACGCGTGAGCCGATTTTGAGGATTAACACATCAATCATTTCGTCTTAAACTTGCGAGTGTAACTAAAGAAAGGACAGTAATCAAAATTCAGTTAGACGACAATCAGACGCCATATTGTGGATAAGACAAAAATTAAAATCGTCAAACTATGTTGTACATAAGAAATTAAGACCGGCTCAAATTTTCCCACCAATAAAACGCAATCCCACTCCCAATCCCACCAATAAAGTTGTCCGCAAATAGAATTTATTATTGGTTTTCTGTGTGTATTAATCATAAAATTATTTCAACAGCGTAGTTCTCAAACTTTTTTGGCGACAGAACATTGTTGGCTTGGTTTTTTTTTTCAGTTTTAATTTAAAGTTCTTTTTACTAAGTTTGGTTTTATATTATTATTAAATCGTTTATTTAGATAAAAACTTTAACTATTTACATTTTTTTTAAATTATACTCCAAACTGCATAGCACTTTTTTTACAGTAAATTTTTACACTATATTTGTTAAAACACAAAGTTATTTAACATTAAATTAAATTACTGTTAGTAGTTAGTATTTACTTAGCAAAATCAACTTTAATTTTCCTTTAAATTCACTTTTAGACATATTTACACAGTCATCAATGGGCATAATAATGTATTATTAAATATTATTGGAGTTAAGAACTTTGTATCTCTTATTTGAACTCATTATATCTTGTCTTTTGTGAGAATCTAGTATCATAGCCACATCCAGTATAAACATTTTTGTAGTACCTTCAAATTGCTCCAGGGCTATTAAAAAGTTCACTTTATCATGCACTGGAAGTATCTTGCAAATACCAAACAGCTTGTCATGGATTCTATTACAGCCACTCTTAATTAATTTATTTTCAGTTTTTACTTAAAGTTAACTTTTTACGCATATGGATTTTTTATTCTTTTTTTCTAAATACATATAAGCCTGTGCCTACAAAAGAAATTGTTGAATAAATAAATAAATAATAATAAATATTTCCAGACAGGTCACACAGCGCCATCTAATTTCCGTGGTAAGCTCGAGGCTTGTGTTACGGAAACTGGATGGTTGATAAACTACATATTATACTTTTTTTTTGTAAATATATACATATAAACACCCAGACCAAGACAAATTACACAATGTACAACTTGCCCCCGGTGGGAATCGAACCCACGACCTCCAGAGTTCACAGCAACGTTTGTTACCACTAGACCACCGAGGCGGTCAATAATAAATATAATATTAATACGGTAGATTTTGATTGTTGATAACTCTAGAAAAATAATTACATGTAAATAACTACAACTGATAAGAATTGTGTGAATAGATGTGTGTTTAATAAAATATACAATTTTGCCGGCTTTTCCACGTGTCTGCTCTTAATTTAACATAGCTTGTTTGGAGAATTGCTATGTAGAACGATAAAGTGACGTGGATATGTCAAAATACGCATGCAAATACAGAGTAGAGTTAATGCATTAGAAATAAGATCGTTGCGTCGTATCTGCGGCGTCACTTTGACGGACTGCATAACGTAATGACGAAATACGCAAAAGGGTAGGTATAAAAGAAAGCATATTGACAAAAATAAGGAAAGGCATGCTCCGATGGTTCAGGCATGTTGAAAGGATGAATGATGAGAGATTGACGAACCAGATATATAATGCAAAAGTTAAGTAAAAGAGGCCTTGGCAGATCCAGACTCACATATTAAGATCAAATAAAAAACAATAGAAAGTGCATTAAAAAGCCATGAAAACAAATTGGGCAAGTATAAAGAGGTTGATGAATGTCGAAGAAGCAAAAGAGGTATATATACGTGACATGTGGCGCTCAATTCAAGGGATTTGGGGTGAAGATATGTATGTAGAACGATTCTAGTCGCTTAGTACGTACTTTTTTCAGAGCTTACAATATTACACCTAGAAGCTTTGACTTTCAACGCCAGTAGCCATAACTCGTGCCAGTTTCTGTACGATAATAAATATTATTTAACAACCTTGCAATACGAAAGTAACTGTAGGTCATAATTGTTTTAATTTTAACGATAAGACTGTTGTTTTTGCTTAGCAAATGTACCGGGGGCGTAGCTCAGATGGTAGAGCGCTCGCTTAGCATGCGAGAGGTACCGGGATCGATACCCGGCGCCTCCAATGAACTTTTTTTCTTTTTTTCATACAGTACAAATTGAGGTTGCTTGATAAAGGATTACTAACAAGGTTACTCTTCTTACTGTTACGGTTCTTATCACTATACCGGCATGTTTAATTATTTATAAGTCGCTTCAAAATTTACTATTTACTTAATAATAATAATAATTTGTTTATTATCAGGCAACAGATGGCCCATAGATAAATACCTTTCAACTAAAAAACATATAAAAATAACATTAAAATTAATTAATCTAAAGCTTCCGTATCTTCATCTTCTTGTGGTCATAGAAGTACCCATCAGGTACTGTGACCACCTTCTGAGGAGTACTAGAAGCTTCAGTGGACAGTGCCGGCGTCCCTGCTGGGGGTGGAGCAGAGGAAGTAGGTGCTGCGCGGGGCCCAGGAACATCGTTGGTGCTGCGTGAAGCAAATCCACGAATGTATTTGCGGTACACAACACCGAGCGGTCAGAATTCTTTCTTCAGGAATATTTTGAGGTGCTCTGACCGCTATATGTATATATATATATATATATTAATAGATATATGGAGATTTTTTTATTGACTTCTTTGTATATATAACCTTGGGCTTAAATACTCATACTGTCTGCGTGCAAATGCAGTTCTACATTTTATACCAGGACATATTAACGCACTAGAGCATTTTTAGCTACGCCAAACAAACGACTAAATAAATAATGTATGCATAGACTAATAATTCATTAAGTATTGATTCTCATACCATGTTATATTTAATGTAACTATTAGTCACACTATCCGTTTTTTATTCAAATTAGTCAATTAAAACTCGGGTAGAATCAACTTCAGAACTTTTTTCATTATCCGAAAAACAGAACACTACTGAATAAGCCCGCTTATGAAAATCACGATATCTATCGTGATAAAAACCTAAAGGCTTAATTACGTAAGTCAACTTTCGCGCGATCGTCGACATCTCACTAATAATTAAGTAGAGATTACCCTCATATTGACTCACTGTATGAGTGGCGAACTTGAGTAACTTAAGAATTTATTACTGAATAATTAAAATAAAAAATATATAGTTCTTTATTTGAATTCTAAATTATAACATACAAATATAAACATAAAATTAGATTAAACGCAATCACAGGATGAACAAAATAAATAAGCAAATATAAGTACATAAATATAAATAAATACACAAATAAGATATAACAACCACATTCGAGTGTCGAGCAAAACTAGGATCAAGAAACTACACCTTCCCTGATCAATCTGGTTTCTGTGCCTTGACAGAATTATCTAGTGCAGAAACCAGTGCACTTATTAACAGTGTCCTAGCTCAATGTATTATAAATAAATAAATGTTATAATTTCTTAGATAGTAATTTATGTATATAGGATGTTAAAAATTGGTGTCAATAAATATTATTTATTTATTTGCTCTTTAATAAATTCCACGCAGTATATACAATTATTTATTTATTTATTTTATTAAAAACTTTATTGCACAAAGAACAAAGGTGGACTTAATGCCCGTAGACATTTTCTGACAGCCAAACCTTAGGGACAAATTAGAACATTTATAGGTGCAATGAAATAAATATTAATAGTAGGATAAATTCAACATAATTATATATACTTACATAATATACTTTAACATATACTGTAATATCAATATACTAAATACTAATACATACACAAAAATATACATAAATATACATATATACACTTATTAACATTGTTGGGAGCTATTTAGAAAGTGTAGATAGACGAGTTTTTTGAACGAAGATCAGGTAGACGCTTGCCTTATGTTTACAGGGAGATTGTTCCATAAATCCATGTGCTAATGGTGTTAATAATTCAATTATATGCAATAAGTTTATAATGTATTCAACACAATAGATACCT
Organism: Tinea semifulvella; assembly: GCA_910589645.1. Lineage (NCBI taxonomy): Eukaryota > Metazoa > Arthropoda > Insecta > Lepidoptera > Tineidae > Tinea > Tinea semifulvella. The sequence continues at coordinate 8,934,488 of OU342592.1, read as the reverse complement.
AATTGCTACCCGAAATGGCAAAACTCAAATATGTCCCGAGCAAAATGTGACGTTAAGTGCCATTCAAAGTTCTCAAACAAGAACGTAAGAACAAGAAACAACTTTGAGAAGCATATACAAATTCATACAAAGTTTCTAGTTAGCGACTGTTCTTTTGCACCTGTCCCTGAGACTGGCCCCAGGCTACTCCTATACTATTTATATATTATTGTTTAGTTTATAATTTTAATTATATTATTATTATAATTTTAGGTATTGGTTTTCACTTATTTATTATTTTATTTTTTTCTTTTACTTTTGCTAGTGACAGTTCAATTGCACTATTAATATGAATCTAATTAGGTCCTTCGCGCCATTTTGCGCGGATATGTCAAGTGCAAGTTTTTGTTTTGTAAATTAATTTACTGTGGATATTATAGGTCAAAAGTGGTGTTGTTTTGTTTAATAATGTGCTACAATGTGAATAATTATGGAAAACGATAAATTGGACTTTAAATATGAGGCACAAGTTGCAGTTTATTTATTGCGGTTTTCCCGCGCTGTCAACTCCCATATTTTACCCGACGTGTTTGAGCTATGGTGCCGCGAGTGACTCCAAGAAAAGCATCAAATTCTGCAGCATCTGGAATTTGATGATGACCTCATTAACTCATGAAAAAGAAAAATATATTACGTTAGACTTGGCTGTATGGGCTCGACCCATTGCCTTCCCTATCATCTCATTCATCATCCATCGGGAGAAGATAACCAAAAAAAAATTTGAATCCAATTACTATATTTTACTCTTATTTCTGTTTTAATTGTATTGTCTAAATAATATAAAATGTCTTTGGCTTGTGTTCCACTATTCCTACTTTGTTTATATGTTTATGATAAGTTGTGATTTTTTTTTTTAATATAAAATAAATAATAATATTTATATTGCATAAGTACAACAGTTTCATAATAATACAGTTTGTTAGTACAGTACTTTTTAAAATAATGGTCTACTTGCATTACTACAAAGTATATCAGTTGTATGTAGTAGTAGTTAGTTTTACTTGCTTGTAGCAGTAATTAATATTGTTCCTAACATACATAAGTATGGATTATTGCCTGTTTACGGTCCAACCATTATTACCACTTTGTTTTAATAATTGTATTTATTTTATTTATTTTTATTTATTTATTTATTTTTAAAAAAATCACAGCCTATTATATTAAACATATAAACAAAGTACAATAGTGAAACACAAGCCGTGGTCTAGCGGTTAAGTCCATGGATTTAGACTCGGAGGTACCGGGTTCGATTCCTGGTCGGGACACAAAAATATTTATTAATGTAAATAAATACATTTAATTAATATTTAGTTTATTTGTGATATTTCTCGAGTTTGGTACGCTGGAGACATCGACGAGCTTGCCACTTGTCATGATTGGCCTATAGTAAAGTTGGCTAAATGTGAATCCGCTTATAAGCGTGGTTTCTGACCACCCCGAAAGGGAAACGGTCGTGATGATACTTTACTTTACTTTAGATTTAAATTAATAGTGCAATTGAACTGTGACTAGCAAAAGTAAAAGAAAAAAATTAATAATAATAAATAAGTGAAAACCAATAGGTTAATGATTATTTACCTAAGACAAAATGAATGAATGAGAGGCAGAAGCAAAATTATACTATATATACGGGTATATCAGTATTCGTATATTAGCAAGCGAAGTGTATTTTCAAAGTCAGTCCGGGATAAGAGTTGTCTTGATACTGCCTCCGGTGATTAGTTAGATGTATCAGAGTAGAACATGGCTAAAACGTTAATATAGACAAGTCATTTACAGTAATCTGAACAGGCGAATGAATAAATGTTTGAAATTATCCAAGTTTTTATTCAAGTTGTTTTAGGCGAACCAATGGAAATAAACTATTTTGATTTGATTTTGATTTGCTTTCAAGTCGAACATACCACATATTGTCAGTCAAACAACTACATAATCAATTTGAAAGTGCACGTCGAACACCATAAACTGCAATTGCACTGTATGCATAGACTAATAATGCATTCAGCGTTGATTCTCATATTATATTTAATGTAACCGAGGTACTCAGTATATATAGCTAGGATTGAATCAATTCAACGCCGTTTTATGCGTCATCTTTCCTTTAGATGCAAAACGTTTGACCCTGACTACGTCAGTAGATGTAGAAGACATCACATACTCCCTTTGGAGCTACGTAGAAGCATAGCGGACATTACTTACCTCTTTAAAATTGCGCAATCGAAAATAGATTCCAGTGAACTCCTAGGATTACTCGGATTTGGTATACCTAGCCGGTCTCAAAGGGCTTATAGACCTTTGGTAGTGCCATATGCCCGCACCAACTACCGTCAAAACTCATTTTTAGCGAGAGCATCAAAAGAACTCAACCGCCTAGCTGAGGTCATGGATATTGACATGTGCTGTACATCGCCTAAATTAGTCGGTCGAGCGATGTCTAGAGCATTTTTTACAGTATAACACACATATATTATTTATATTATATTAATTATTTTTTTTCTAAATTATTGTGGTTTAAAATTATTATTTATATGTTTCTTCTATTTGTAAGTTATTTAGTTGTATAAGATATTTGTGGAAACTTGTAATTGGCATCTAGTTTTTTATATAAGTAATCAATTGTTAGAAGCTGTAAGTTTTCCTTAAAGAAATTAAATAAATAAATAAACAAATAGTAACTATTAGTCACAATAACCGTTTTTTTATTTAAATTAGTCAATTAAAACTTGTGTAGAATTGAAAGATGATTAGTCAACTAAATAGGTTAGCGAAAAAAGCATGATACAAGACTAACTGCTAAGCTGCTGGTCTTCTGCTAACAGCTTACTTATTGGACCACTTTGCTGCTTACCCTTCTACTAGCAGGAGTAGAATCATTTAAAATATTTAAATTTATCACGTTTCATAAATGCCTGTAATAGGTTTACGTGAATAAAGATATTTTGACTTTGACTTTGAAAACTACCACAGGCATAGACGAGCCACAGAATGCTAGTCTGAATATTCCTCTCAAGTACCTAATATAGCCTTAGTGTAAAGAGTGTAATGCTTTATGCAGTCGTACACTAAATAGATCAGTTCAGACAGCTTAAAACTTGCCGTGAACGCTCAGCCTAAATAAAATACTAGCCAAAATGAAGAGAAACGACTAGCTATTATACCCTGCTATATTTATAAACCATGTCCATATTTCAAAGTGTTTTACGCAGCTGTGTCTCTAAAAGGTGGTTGATTTGTCGGCGTCACTTTTGGCCCAAACGCGACGAGCTCTTCTTCAAATTTATCAGAAAACTCATTTCGCCGTATTTCGCGTCGAAAATCTTTGATACAACTTTCTTAAACGTAGCTATTTAATTTTAAAACCCAGTATCTACAGATGCTTGGAATAAAAAAAAATGTATTTCTACTATATGTAAATACATAATAAATATTTCCAGACAGGTCACACACAGCGCCATCTAATTTCCGTGGTAAGCTACGAGGCTTGTGTTACGTAAACTAGATCGTTGATAAACTACATATTATACTTTTTTTTTGTAAATATATCATATTATACATATAAACACCCAGTCATACATTGTACAACTTGCCCTCGGTGGGAATCGAACCCACGACCTCTCGAGGTCACGGCAACGTTTGTTACCACTAGACCACGGAGGCGGTCATGTAAACCATCTATTCGTTAAACTAGTGTAACAAAACATTGGTTTGTTTAAAAAAGTCATAGTCTATTGTGATTTCCTGTTAACAGACATTTCAATACATTTATTCTTATGTAACTTCGACGTATAGCGCACGCCGAGATAACTCTCACGCAATTTTATTTGTTTTTTTCTTTATTTTAGTTTTTAGATATATTTTTAATTATTTTTAAAATTTTAGTTTTTAGTTTAATTAATAATTTAGTTTTATTTTTAAAATATTGTACCTTACTTCCTTTAAACAAATAATTAACCTTTATGTTCTGTATAATGCTTTAATTATTTATAATAAATAAATAAACTCCCAGGTGGCAGGTTTTTTTTCCGATTTGTCACTTATCATTATATTTATTTCGGCCAATTTACATAATGTCTTTATTAGTTTAAGTGTTACTCTGATGTACGAGTACTCGTATATACTACTGTAAAGTTTCATCAAAATCTGATCAGGAGTTTTTGCGAGAAAGAGCAACACACATCAATCTATCCTCACAAAATTTTGATTTATATATTTATAGGCTCTGTATTTAGTCATTAATTTCCACAACACGTTACACAATTTCAACATTTACGAACACACCGTTTTAACGTTAATTTATTCAGTTGCTAGGTTTTAAAATAGGACAGCCGCAGGGTTTCAAATGAAATTTCAGCGGCGAGATTCGAAATCACAAATTTCTAACTTCCACTAACAAGATATTAAATTTTATACGTTCCAGTTTAGTTAAGTTTTAATTGTCGAATCCTTTTTGACACTTTGACCTGGTGTCTTATATTGTATCGAAATATAGGCGTCTGTTTTATTTATTACTCTTAATTTACACATAAATATTTATCAGAATAATTAAGCTTTCAGACTGAATTACATCAGTAAAATGGTATCTGCATGTGACACTGACAAGTTAAAAAAATCCGAAACATATTTCTTATTTTAAATTTGTAAGCAATATACTATACTATATAGAAAGAGAGCGAGAGGCCGTAGTCCGGTACGCTGGTCCGACCAAATCCGCTCGACCACCAACACTAGCGCGTCCATGATTCTGTGCATGCCGCCGAAGACAGGAACGGGTGGCGTGCTATCATCAAGACGCACACCAATTCATCGGGAGGTCACAACCCTCGTCAATGAGGAAACACGACGCAAGGAAGGAAGGAAGCAATATACTATTATTAATTAATTTCTCATTGATCTTTGTGTCTCAGTGTTTTATATAGTAATAAATAATTTCAACTATCTATTTTCTTCGTAACCTTCTTAACCGTAAGCCAAGACTTGGCAAATCTTGGTTGATTTGGGCAACACTAGTTCCGGAAGGCTCATCTTCAACAGTGGAGGTCTAGGACGCTGTGCTCTAAAAGCTGTAATGATGCTGAAGTTAATAAAGCCGAAATTATTATTATTAACCCTCTAGTATTTCACATTTGGTATGTTGACGGAAATACGGCGTGTTTAATAACAATGATTGTATTCCGGGCACGCGCGGCAATTGCGAGCGACATTGTACAGTGAAAGGAGCAATCGCTGGTTTATAGTCCACGCCTGCGGCTATACTTAATAATACTTGTTTTAAAGGCCTTTCAACCTCTCTGTTTAAATGACACTCCATTATATATACCTACCAATTTCTTATAGAAACAAAATAATATTAATTGAATTATAAAAGTAAAGTATCATCACGACCGTTTCCCTTTCGGGGTGGTCAAAAACCACGCTTATACATTGGTGGTGAAAAGAAAGGAGACTTACTGCGGGTTCTTCGATAGCTCCAAGGCTGCTTGTAAGGCACGACACACCACCATAGCATCAAGAGTTGGAGCAGAGTTTATGAGCACACACAATTCACAATTCAAAGTCTTTTATTTTTAATAAATATGGGTTGAGTAGCGTTCACGGGTTCACGGTTCAAATATTATATTCCAAACTGACAGGTGGGTCGCGAGGCCGACCCATTTTAAGGTGCGTTTGCGCATTTCTCCATCTCCTTAACCCGTAAGTCTTATGGATAAGGAATAAAAGGGATGGATATACATAAAGAGTGAGATTGTTCTAGAAGCGTTATACTACATAGATAATTACGAGTATGTATATATATAAAAAACGGCGTTAACATGCATAATAATAATAATAAAAATATTTATGAGTACCTACGCGTCTAAATCCACGGACTTAACCGCTAGACCACGGAGGCTATTAATTGAATTGTAATCAAAATATTTCATTTAGTAAGCACTCATTATCAGCCTGCTGGATATAGGCATCTCCCAAGGTTTGTCTGCGTCTTCTCGTACGTGGTCTCCACTCTACTCCATCGTTCATCGGTTCTGCGACAGACATGTCCAGCCAGAGTTCACCTTACAAATTTTGAAGGTTATATACTATTGGGAAGTAGAAATTTGTGAAGTTAAATATATTGTTCTGCTTGTTTAAAAATAAGTTATTAAGTACATACATACTCGTACATATCTTCACGCCAGCGTAGGTAGAATTTGGCGCTATTTGTCACGGTCAACACATTCCTCTTTTTCGTCGACATTCATGCATGACCTTTTGTTTCGTAGACTCTTTACTGCAGACTACTTCTTCTACCTCGCAGAAGAGTGATTTATTTATTTGGTCGCTCATCCTTTTAACATGCCCGAACCATCAGAGCATGCCTTACCTTATTTTTGTCACTATGCTTTCTTTCATACCTACCCAAAAGGTATTTTGTCTCTACGTTTGCGGGCCGCCAAAAGTGATGCCGCATAATCGAGATAACGACTTCATTTTAACTGCATTAAGCCTACTCTGATGATCTTTTTTTTAAACTAGCACGACGTGTGTCCTTGCGCCCACTTGATACCCGATATCCATTAATGTTAGCAACTGGAATCAGAAACTTATGACTAACATCAGTCCCTAACACCCAGCCGGCTTGACTGGACATAACGGCAATTCGAGCCTGATCTCGAAACGTATGGATACACTTTACTGGGTTTATCGGCACGAACGGTGAATATTTCCTCACCCCGGCAGACTGGACAAATTACCACCATCAGTCTGCCTACCACCTATTTGTGATTATATTACCTAGATATGATGTGTCATTCTGGCATATCCACGTCTGCATTGGTATCAGCATGGCATTTGACACTTTTCGGCTGCCGATCAGTGGCCCCAGGGCACCGTTAACACTATTTCCCGCGTTCGCTCTTCTTTCAACATCCTTATTATACTTCCCATCCGCAGTGAAAACACTGCCCATATACATGAAATCATTTACTTGTTCTAGAGTTTCATCATCAATCTTTATTGTCACGTTTGTCATACTTCACCTTTTAAACACCTTTTTCTCGCATTCAACGGCTTGGGTCATCATGCATTTGTCACCGGCAATTTGGAATACGCAATGGATCGGATGAAAGTGTTAATGGATTGTCAACGATGTATATACGCAATAGCCCCGCTGAACTTGGCAACTACTCGCATTACGTAACTAAAGTAACGTACGATTTAAATATGCTTGAAGTTTTTGCATTGCAGTCGTATCGGGGGCGTAGCTCAGATGGTAGAGCGCTCGCTTAGCATGCGAGAGGTACCGGGATCGATACCCGGCGCCTCCAAGGATCTTTTTTATATAATTGTAACATCGCCATTATTATATTAATCTATAAGTTTAGTTCTAGTATGACAATGCCCATTTACAGCTGCAAAATAATAATTATTATCATTTATGACATTATATATTTTTTAAGGAAGTATAAAATTTGTTTGGTAGATTGTGTCTAATTTTCTGTTGTTAAAATAAAATTATTGTTCAAAGTCAAAGTCAAAATATCTTAATTCACGTAAACCTATTACAGGCATTTATGAAACGTCATTAATTTAATTATTTTGATAAGTAAGCTGTTAGCAGAAGACCAGTAGCTTAGCAGATTCCAGTGACCTGTTAATGTTTAATCTGACTGAGAAAGAAATCTGCAAGGAAAACTCAGCTATATCAGATTTACAAAATAAAACATATACAGAACTGCACCACAACGATCAATTAATAACCTTTTAAATTTTGTTATCAGTACCTATGAGATTACAATACCTGGTACAGCAGTAACCCACCAGGCAAGTCAGAATAAGGATAGACTACATGCCTATGTGCAACCCGAAAGTCGACAAAACGCATATTAATATTAATATTAATTATAATATTTGACGTGTAAAAGTGCCTAAAGTACTTACTGAATAAATTAATTTAAATTTAAATATATTAGTTAAGTATATAAGGTTGCACTTACCGATCCCTTTCTCCCGGGAAAGCTGAAGAACACGTCCGGTCCGTTGCGGTGCGGCATTTGACGCAGCACATTCAGCAGTTTGGCCGAGTGACGAGGCTGAAACAAACCGCAATTTCAAAACCTAATTTGTGAAACTCTATGCAGTTTTGCATTTATTTTAACTTAAATATTCGGCAAGAGAGTCATATTTAAAAGACAAGTATACGCCCACTTTTTAAAATTGCAATAAGTATTACTCGATAACTGCCTCTGTGGTCTAACGGTTAAGTCCGTGGATTTAGACTCGGAGGTACCGGTTTCGATTCCTGGTCGGGACACAATTTTTTTTATTAATGTTAATAAATACATTTAATTAATATTCAATTTATTTGTGATATTTTTCGAGTTTGTTGGCCTATAGTAAAGTTGGCTAAATGTGAATCCGCTTATTTATAAGCGTGGTTTCTGACCACCCCGAAAGGGAAACGGTCGTGATGATACTTCACTATACTTTTATTACTCGATTTGTTTATTACATGTTATATTTTTAATTGTTCGTTGTAGTAAGTGTATTGTAGTTCCCATATTATTGTGTATATACGTATATATCGTCATGATCGTAGAACAGTGTCGCATTGAAAAAATACCCAAAATGATATTTTGCTAATGCATGTCGATAGCAAATAATAGGAATTATTATAACTTGGTTAAAAAAATCAGATTTTATATATAGTTTTGAAATAACAGAGCCGGTATGGTATACTGACGGATTTGATTATCGGTCGTATAAAAACGGCGGGTATGCGTGTCCGTCCGTCTTTCTACTACGCGGGGGCTTCCCCAGCACCCCTTCCCGCGTCCGACGTAGCCGCACTTTCGTCACTATTCGTTAAACCACGTGTGATTTTTATTATTCTGTAATTATTTGGGTTTCCTAAATATTATATTATATTATATTTATGGTCTGTAATTTATTGTGCAAATGTTAGAAAGGGTTCCAAAATGAAATCTAAAAGGTCTGAACTTATTATGAGATTAGTATTAACTTAAAAAAGATGTGACAAAAAAAACAGTTGAAATAACTTTGAATGGCCGCCATGAAAAAAAAAATTTTAAATATAGCAGATCCGTCACTGTTCTACGATCACGACGATATTTCCCGTTTACGTAGTGTATGTATATATATATAATTAGTTTGTAGTCTATGTAGTTAATTATTTATGTAGTTTAAGTATTATTATTTTTATCATGTTCATCGTATATTTAATTTATGTGTTTTTTATTTTGCCATGCCTAAACTTCGATTTCTTGTCCCGAAGGTTGATGGTAAGAAAATGTCAAGCCGCATTACATACGCCTTTTGTATTAAACAATAAAGTTTTTAATAAAAAGAATAATAATAATTTATTAGAAAGCTTGAATATAACAAATTTAAATTAAACACTAATACGCATGACCAATTATGGGAAAGGCATGTTCCGATGGTTCGGGCATGTTGAAAGGATGACTGAAGAGAGATTGACGAACCAGATATACATATAATGTATAGTTGTGGGTAAAAGAGGCCCTGGCAGACCAAGACTCACATATTACGATCAAATAAATAAAACAATAGCGGAAGGTGCATTAAAAAGTCATCGAAACAAAAGGGCATGAAGAGGTTGATGAATGTCGAAGAAGCGAAAGAGATATGTCGTGACCGTGACAAGTGGCGCTCAATTGTCTCTGCCTACCCACGGGATTTGGCGTGAAGATGGCGTCATAATTTTTCATCATTACAGCCCATAAAACACAGCGTCCTAGACCTATCTGGAGAATTTGGCCTACACTCGCTACGCTGGCCAGACGGCTTGGCGAGGATTTGATGTAAATTTTTATGACAATTTATTAACGATTCCACAAGTTTATATTAGTGGAACCGGGACCGACGGCTTAACGTGCTCTCCGAGGCACGGGAACGGTGGTGTTGTAAATCTATGACAAATGTACTTAAGAAAAGTGTATTTCTCATTGGTACATGCCGGGTGGGTTTGAACCGACCTTTGTAGGATTTAAGGAACGCGTTCTTTCAACCGATCCACTACCGCGCCGAAGATGGCGTGGCGTATCTGTATGTAATTATGGGAAGCAACATAGTGTTAGAATGCATAATCATTGTTGTAGTTACAAAGTAAACATTAACATTTTAATTAGAAAACAGACTTGCAATGCTAATTTTTATTTAGGTTTATTATTTAAAAAAGTATATCAGGCCATCAATCACAGTTGTAAAATGCAAATGAAGGTGGCACAGCATAAGTATTCACTTAAAGTCCTTATCTAATGTTTGTAGGAGTCGGTCGGCGGACCTTAAACGTTCAATTAAGGTTCTCCAGCGCCTCCGCAAGAGCTTTTCAAATTTGCATTTGCGCGCTTCTAATTAGCAGAGCTAAGGGTTGCCATTCGTTTCGTGTTTAAACGGCGAGCGGGAACCGCCTGCAAGGCATTCTGTATTCAGCTCAGCTAATAAATCAAATTAGCGAACAACAAATAGGTCGTCAGAAATAAACATATGTATATGTTAAAAGCATTTATTTATTTAATACTTTATATGTGTAGAGTAGGTGTAGAAATATTAAAATAAAAATTAAGAGTAATATATATATTTAGCTAACTAAATATAAATATATAATATACTAAATAATAATAATAATATTATTACAACCATTCAGATAAGAAACGAAAATTAACCATTCTTTTGAATGCTTATCTAGTAGTCTTATGTTTTGGGTAGATTATTCCACAAATATGTGACAACAACTACTAATGAATTTGAAACGAAACTAGAATTATGGGAAGGGACAGAAATAAGAGAGTTGTGGGAGGAACGAAGAGATTTGTCGTAAAAAGGTAAGAGAAAAGCGAATTTGTCCTTAAGATATTTCGGTGTCGCAGACTCGTTTAAAACTGAATAAAGAAGACAGATTCTAAGACAGATCTATGATTATAAAATAATAAAAAATAAATAAAAATATTGACAACAATTTTTTACATTCTATAAGTATACATATACATTACAAACTAGGAAATTATATAATTTATTTATAATACATTGAGATTGGACAGGCTAACAGAACTGTTAGTAAGTGCACTGGTTTCTGCACTAGAAACAACACTGCGACACAACTGAGAATATACATCTTAATCTACATAAATTGTATGTATGTAGCAAATACGAATTTATATTATAGTATTTATTAAGTCCTATCTCATCAGACTGACTGCCTCCATGGTCTAGCGGCTAAGTCCATGGATTTAGACGCGGAGGAGCCGGTTCGATTCATGGTTGCAAAAAAATATTGAAATTAATTGTGAAATTTCTCGTGTTTGGTACGCTAGAGACATAGACGAGCTTGCCACTTGTCATATAGTAAAATGGGCTGTAATTGTCACTTTTTTCAAAGCCTGTGGTTTCTGACTACCTCAGAAGGGTAGTCATAATTTATTTATTTAAATACATTATTGCATGTAAAAAAAATAGGCTAGCAATAACGCCATAAGGTATTCTTCACCAGCTTGGAGAACATGAAAGGTGATAGGCAGGATGAAAACTATAAAAATAACTTTAAAGATACTTTAATTTGCTATAATAAAACATTAAAAGTTACGGCTCTTTGAGAAGTAATACGAAAATTTTAAAATTACTTATTTATTGGTAAATATATAAAGAGGGTGTTATTCCGGAATTATGATTTTACTAATGGCAGCCCTACAGCTATAGGATAATAGCAAGCTCGGTAACTGAGCCATCATCTCGTCAAAACTACCTCTTTCATTGAAGCCTGTTTCGCCTCAAATTAAAAAGTGTTTCTAGTTTAAATTTAAGTATATATTATGCTATAACAGTGGAAAAAAAATACGAGAATATTTGTCGTAATTAAAAATAGTCGGTCATACGATATTTTTTAAGTTTTGCTTCTACAAGATCAACTTACCTACTTTAAAAGTTATTAGTGTTCATTTTAGTTAAGTAAAGTTAGTAGTCTGTGGCATTGATATATTGAAGTACGATATCTTAATAATGTCTTTTTATTTTATTTATTATAACTTTATTGCACAATATATACAAGGGGCGGACTTAATGTCGCTAGACATTCTCTGACAGCCAACCTTAGGGACACTGTAGTACAATAAAGACGTAAGGTAGGTGCAATTAAAGAAATATTACATAATATTTTCCTTAAAGACTTTTTTTGTCGGCATTGGAGAAGTTGCGCCATATCTTTGTTCAATGACCTACAGAGGTGAGCTGTTCGAATTGTGGACGATGCCACTATATCTGGAACTCTCGAATCCCTACAGCTTCGCCGAGATGTGCGTGTTCTACCGGCTATACAATGGTGAGTGCTCTGAAGAGCTCTATAACCTAATTCCTTGCTCTCCATTCCGCAACCGAACCACACGCACAGGTCAGAATATGCGCCCACATACCGTAGTCACCGTACGCGTTTACGCGTACCCATAAATTTGGTGACTCATACATCTGTCGCAAAATAAAGATGTGGAACGCTCTTCCAGCCTCTGTGTTTCCACTTTCCTATAACCTGGAGTCCTTCAAGCGAAGTGTGAAAAGGCATCTAATCAAGCCGGCATAGTATTAGGGACTGATGTCGGACATAACTGTCAGATTCCAGTTGCTAACATTCATGGGCCATGCGCGCCACTTACGATTAGGTGGGTGCAAGGTCACATGTCGTGCTAGTATAAAAAAAAAATAAAAAAAAAATCTTGTCAAACACTGGGTACTGTTGTACGGACCAGAAACGTGGACACTGACAGTGGGTCTGGTCCACAAATTTAAGGTCGCTCAACATGCTATGGAGAGAGCTATGCTCGGTATTTCTCTGATGATTAAAGTTCGAAACATGGAAATCCGTCAGAGAACCAAAGTAACCGAATTCCAAATTGGTAAGATGAAGTGGTAATGGGCTGGACACGTCTGTCGCAGAAGGACGGGGGTGGGGGTTGGATGAGGGTGATAGTAGATCGTGTGAAGCGGCGAGTCTTGGGGGAGGCCTATATCCAGCAGTGGAGAGACAGAGGCTGGTGATAATGACGATGAATCTTTTTAGAGGTATGCTATTATTTAAACAATATAACTGTTCTTCCGGGATTTCATTTAGTGACTTACCCATTTGCCATTGACGGATTTCATGGCGCTAAACAGCTGTTTCAGTTCCTTCACCGTAACACTGTAGCTCGCTAACACCCCGAGCATTTCTATCAGTAAGTCTGTAACAAAGAAACAAATACACTTATGTATCACCTAAGTATCACAACGATATTAAGAAGGTTGTTAAGATTTGAATGTTAATAAAATAATTTGAGTGGAATACGCCTAGCGGGTGCAGAAATTATATAAATAAATCGGGGCTATTATTTGTCAGTGTTATTTATTTATACTACTAGAACGATGTGTGAAACAACTAGTATACGACTAAGATAGAAACATTGTTACAATATATCAGAAATTCGAACATTGAAATGTTCACGACAAAACGTAAGTTATTCACATTATCGATAATAATCTAAACCGCAATAGCGATGAGGACTTATCAAGACAGTAACACACTACAAAAGTAGCCAATAGTTCCTGACTCAGATTAGTTCGCCGCTCCTTAGTGAACTAGGTCGCTCTTTTAGTCCCCCAGCACGAGCAAGCACCCGTCTCGAACCAGAGAAGGGAGCGCTTAGTTTCAGTGTTTAGTGGTTCAAGGCAGTCGTTAAACTATGTGAATGGATTTTAATATGTACTTAACTATCCACTGTATTGCAAATTAGGACATTACTCGTAGCTGTCTCTATAATGCATATTTTGTTACAACACCCATAACTCTAATGGTTTCATCAAACATTTTTTTAATCATGAGTACTTATATTTTTATTTTTAACAGCCAAACTAAATGACTGAGAAACGTGAGCATCCACACTTTTTCCGTGTGACAAGCGTTACTCAAACTAAGGAGCTGGAACTAGTTCTGGTAGTTCATCTGTGGCAGAGCTCTATGGAACTAGTTCATTCGCGAACTACGCGAGCTCACACACTAAACATTTTATCATATAGCCGCCATTGGCTACACAGTACACATACAAATATTTGTAATACCTGCAACATAAGTCAATCCGCTTAGTGCAATGACCTTAATTATTATTATGTAAGATTTATTAAATCAGTATTTTTTGGTTATATATTACGTAAAAAATGAGTGAACAATGATGGAATGTGAGTCGTGAGTTTAAAGTAGAAAATTGTCATGCATCATGTAAACGCAACCTAATGAAAAAGTCCATCATTGTTCGGTCGGTTCGATATATCCGTTTTACGTGTCGCAATTGCGGTTACATGAGCACGGTCCTACTAGATCTATCAGTGATAGGACAGACTAATTTGCCATGAATACAGCTACATTGAGAAAAATGGATATAGGTTACCTGATAGATCCTGTACGAAGGAAATAAGTAGTTTGCGAGGAAAATTTTATCAATAGTAGCACTTGATGATATCCTATACAGACCTACTACAATGCTACATAATACTGACGCCTAACAACAGGCGTGTCATACTAACAGTAGTTCTAATTGCCCAGACATTTTGCAAAAAATACTGTTTTGTACCCCTACAAGAAGGACTAGATGATAGACTAGAAATGTACGTTAGAAAAGTGTTTTTCTAATCGGTACATGCCGGAGGGGTTTGAACCGCCCTTTATTGTCATCATAATCATTATCAGCCTGTGTCTCTCCATTGCTGGATATAGGCCTCTTCCAAGGCTCGCCACTTCACACGATCTCCTGCCACCCTCATCCAACCCCCACCAGCGACCTTAATCACGTCATCCGTCCATACAGCGGGGGGTCGACCCACTCTGCGTCTTCCCGTACGTGGTCTCCACTCTAGAACCCGTCTACTCCATCGTTCATCGGTTCTACGACAGACATGTCCAGGCCATTGCCACTTCAGCTTACTAATTTTGAAGGCTATATCGGTAACTTTGGTTCTCCGACGGATTTCCTCGTTTCGAACTTTATCCATCAGAGAAATACCGAGCATAGCTCTCTCCATAGCCCGCTGAGCGACCTTAAATTTGTGGACCAGACCCACTGTTAGTGTCCACGTTTCTGCTCCGTACGACAGCACTGTAGGATTGTAAGGAAAGCTAAAGCTACCGTGTGTGTTTTTTTAGTTGATATTCACAGGGACACTGTCAAGATCGAGCGCTATTGGAGTTGAAATTTGTATATTTTGTATTTTTGACGCAAGCTCTGACGTAAATAAAAGAACCCACTAATAATGAACGCGCTTAAAATAATGGAATAGCTGCTGTACATTTTAATTTTGTAATAAGTGTCCAGTGTCTAAAGGCACAGTGCGGTTGGTAATCCTGTGCTCGGTTCTGTAATCCGGTCCAAAGCTGGGCTCGGCTCTGCGACAGACGGCGCGGGGATTCCCGCTTGATTAATGAATATTCCTTCAATGATTAACTTCGCTTTAAACTGTTTATTGGTTCGGGTTTTTTATTACTTTCAGTAGGTAAATTGCCGTATATTTGGCTACACTTGTATACTGACTGGCTATATACTACATAATAATAATAATATCTCTTTATTTTCAGGCATCAAAATGAATATACAAAAGGCCCATAGACACTTTAAACACTAAAATATAAACATAATACACTACACCAGCTATACTCTAAGTGTGTTCCGCGGAACCCTAGGGTTCCGCGAGAATTTAGAAAAAAAATTAAAACACCTCTCTCTGGTGTAATTAATAATTAGTAACTGTTACATTGTACTTTTATAATGCTTATTAATAAAGAATACACTTTTAAAAACTATTGTTTTATTGTAGGGTTCCATCAAGTAGTTTGCTTTCCAAAAGGGTTCCGTCACCAAAAAAAGTTTGAGAACAGCTGCACTACACTATAGCTTCCAAAACTTTATCTTATTGTGGTCAAAGTAACACCTATGTATTTGGTACGGCAAAAACCTTCTGATGAAGGCTGCGGTAGGCCTTGACGCATCTATCGCGGTGCATTTCGTAAGCCCAAATGAACCCATGTACAGACAAAATACAACATCCTACTACCAGAAAATTTCAATTTGTCTGCCCGCACAATAATGCGATATGCCTTAAAATTCGTGTCCCGCCATTGCGAGACCAGCTCGGTAATTTCCCCAACCGATTTCGACTCTCCTCGTCCGCGTATGTAATCAAAGACATCCTGGATAAGGATAAACTACATAGCTTGGTACAAGTTGCAAGAATGAGAGTGACTTTAATCGGTGCCTACCACCACGAATAACTTGGGTGTGATAAAATGGAGTGTGTTTTTAATAATTACTAGTTGACACGTAAATGAGAATGTCCATTTTTCTTAAAGAAATGGGCCCAATAAAACCATACAAGTACATAAGTTATTTATTATGGATTATATATATATATATATATATATAATAATACACAAAAAAAACAGCCTGGTGATGAAGGAAGAAGACGCCGCTGCAAAGGTGTGGAATAAACAGAAGAGGTAAAAAAAATAATGAAAAGAGAAGTTTTATGTAATTATTTCATTACTCTTGAATATTAAACTATTAGGAGCTTGTTTAATATCTTATTATAGTATTTGGGTGAGTCTACGAGTTATACGAGGTACCTAATGTGGAATAATTCATAACAAGTACGAGCAAATAATCAATGTTTGTATAAGAACAATTGCTGATTTGATTACGGCAAATAACAAAACAATCTTGAACGGTAAATACTTGTACAACAATTTAGCCGAAACATTTCATTATTAATTAGTCATACATAAATTTGAGACATTTGTCGTACGCTTACAATTTGAGATATTTGTCGTACGCTTAAAATTTGAGACTTTTGTCGTAAGCTTAAAATGCTGCTGCCGATGTGATAGTCTTGTAGACATCGTGTTTCAGTTTTTCATTACCTGAGTTTATAATTAATAGCAATATTTTGTATAATTGATTTTTAATACAAAATTCAGATATATAAATACGTTGTTTTTTATGTATATTATTAAATAGAATTCATGTTAGTTAACGAGTTTTATGTATAATCACTACGCACTACTTACATATAAAGGTGTTTACCATTCTACACGCCAGTTAATAATAATAATAATATAATTCTTTATTGCATACAAAATATAAAATAATGTACATAGGCGAGCATAATACCGTATGGTATTCTCTACCAGCTAACCTTTGGGAGAGTGAGAAACTATTATAATGGGTGCAGAGTAAGAAATAAGAATAATAATAATAAAGTATCATCACGACCGTTTCCCTTTCAGGGTGGTCAGTAACCACGCTTATAAATAAACGGATTCACATTTAGCCAACTTTACTATAGGCCAATCATGACAAGTGGCAAGCTCGTCGATGTCTCCAGCGTACCAAACTCGAGAAATATCACAATTAAATTAAATATTAATTAAATGTATTTATTGACATTAATAAATATTTTTGTGTCCCGACCAGGAATCGAACCCGGTACCTCTGAGTCTCATAAATCTACCATAGTAAGTAAAAATAACATACCAATATATAAATATGTCATACGATATAATAAATACATAAATTAAATAAATACTAATATTATAATTATCAATAAAATATTTCAGACAGGTCACACAGCGCGATCTAATTTCCGTGGTAAGCGGTAAGCTTGTGTTACGGAAACTAGATGGTTGATAAACTACATATTATACTTTTTTTTTTTTTTTGTAAATATATACATATTATACATATAAACACCCAGACCGAGACAAATTATACAATGTACAACTTGCCCCCGGTGGGAATCGAACCCACGACCTCCCGAGTTCACGGCAACGTTTGTTACCACTAGACCACGGAGGCGCCAACGTCAAAATGTGGAAATTTTTGTTTTTTGAGAATGTATGTGTAATTAATAAATGTTTCGAGTATATTTAAAGACGGAGCCTGTCCCATTGACAAAGGTAGCCTGTTCCATTAGCGAGCTGCAGAAACAGTAAGAGAATCTGAATTTTTTTTTATTAATATAAGGGGTTTTTTGGGATTATTAAGAATGCTGTATAAAAAGGTAAGTATGTGTACATATCTGCGAATACGGTTAAATTGTTTCATTACTGAAAAAAAAATAGGAATTCATCCCACCAAGCCAGTCATGAAAACTTACGACATACTAACTGCCGGATCCTGAGAGAATAATTACGAAAATCCACGTTTAACATTTTGATATCTATACTTACGACCCGTGATTGGTAGTTACTTAGTTATTTTGGCAAATCACGTGACACTGAATGTTAAGCGTAGGTTAATTTAGCACCATGTAGAGAGGCAAGTGGCAGCTCTCTCAGTTCGTGCGCCTTCTGGCCAAGGGAATGTTCGCACGGGCAGAGAAGTCAAATTTCTCCTCGTGAGAGATTTAGCCCCCCTGCACGCCAGACCTCCCGAGGTTCCACGGCGCATGGCGCGCGATTTGATAGCCTGATCACGTTGACATTCCGCGGCCTCCGCCGCGCCCGCTCGTATTAAATTTAACCTATAAAAAAGGTTCCCACGCCCTGCCCGTAGTTACGTGCAGCGAATGCTACTTTTGTTAGGAGGCCAACACCTCGTTACAAATTCGCGTCTTCCCCCGGAAGGGGGGGGGGGTCTGAGATGACTAGTTGTATGTATGTTAATTTAATTTCCTTTCAGAAACTGTCGCGGTCAGTCAGTTACACCTATTCTTAGACACAATACGCCTACTCAGTCTCTGCCTACCCCACGAAAAACTTAAGTAAAAATGAAGAGTAAAAAAGCCTACGAAATAAAAAAAGCGGCCGTTGCCTTTATAATATAGCGCTCAGCGAAAAAACCTTTTGGTGGCTGTAAGATCAAATGTCAAATTTAGATTTAGATGTCTTATTTTCCATATCCATTCTCAGGATTCAAGGAGCATTCTTGATAAATTAAATGAAAGACGGATAAACAGACAAAGGTTCTTTCACAATTAATATTAGTTTAGATATACATAGTTGAAAAATCCAATAAGAAAAAAAAGTTACTTGGAGGCGCCGGGTATCGATCCCGGTACCTCTCGCATGCTAAGCGAGCGCTCTACCATATGAGCTACGCCCCCGATACACTTGCAATGCAAAAACAACAGTCTTATTATACGACCTACTGGAGAAAGTGTATCACATCGACAAGGACAAATAACTAGACCATGCACTGATTTAATCATAATATACTTATTAATTGAACCGTTAGCTGCTACTAAAAACAGGTTCTACATACAGCATAATATTTTTATATACACACATCAAAAGTGTCTAGGGATCAACATATATTTTTGCAATAACTTTTCTCCTGATTGATATTCATTAAAATTTTCTTTAAGGATTGATCAAATAAAATATTTTCGTTTGTCTACAGTAACGATAAACCAAGTCACCTTTGCATTAGTAAAAAAAATTGCCATTTTCCTAATAAAGGGATTTTTGACATTTGAACCACTAACATTAAAGTTCGAAAAAAAGACTGAAATATCAGTTTTTTTTTTAATTTTATTGGGTAACTTAAACAATTAATAATCCGTGTTTCTACCGCGAACACTAACAACACAAGAACATCGGTTTGGCATACTCAAAATGAGTTCATCCAAATCACGCTGTGGAATGGCCGCCCATGTTCGTTGCAACAACAAAAAAAGGTCTTCTTGCGACTGGATACCCTCCATATTCGGCAGAGCTCTTCTCTGAAGAATATCCCATGCATGCTCAATCGGGTTCAAGTCTGGCGACTGAGCAGGCCAGGGCAGGACATTGATGTTAGCTGCGGCGAGAGTCTGTCTTACAACTCTTGCGGTGTGCGGTCGTGCATTATCATGCATTAACTGAAATAAGGGACCGATATGCACTTGTAGAGGAACGATGACGTCTGATACAACCGTCTCAGCATAAATTTGAGCGTTGAGGTTGCCTCTGATCCAAATCAACTCAGTTCTTCCGCCGATCGAAATACCCGCCCATACCATGATGGTTCCACCACTATAAGGATGGACTTCCTGGCAGGATTTTAATCGCTGTTGGCGTCCAGGGGTTCTCCAGTGTCGTATACGTCTTGTATCCGGCCTCATACCAAAACGAGACTCATCAGAAAAGCACACGAAACGCCATTGTTCTTCTGTCCAATTTCTGTGTTCAAGAGCCCATTGATATCGAGTCCTACGATTGTGCATTGCTATAGGTGGTACCCGTAGCGGTCTTCGGGAATGAAGGTTCACTTCATGCAAGCGGTTTCTGACTGTTTGGTCGCTAATTAAGTTCCCTGAAGAGCGATGAAGGCTCACGGCTAACATCATGGCGGTTATTGTTGGAGTTCTTCGAGCTGTGATTTGAATGTATCGGTCTTGTCTCCGTGTGGTGCAGCGATACCGTCCTCCATGGCGCTCAGCCACGGTACCAGTGGTTCGGTAACGTGTCCAAAGTCGACTGATAACACTCTGACTTGTATTCAGAGCTAAAGCCACAGTACGTTGCCGGGAACCAGCTTCTATCATTCCCACGGCTCTGATCATTTCTTCCCTGCTTAAATGACGTCGCCGCTCCATAATAACGTTGGTTTTAATCAGTAGTAGGGAAACAGTAGCACTAATAATGTCTTCAATGCGTCTTATGTTTTTATAGGGAAAATATTGACAGCTGATTTTCATCTTTTACTCGAATTTGATTGACAGTTCCTGTTTTAAATTATGAAATGCACCAAAAAGGATCCATATAAATTTATAAAATCATAAATTTATTACAAAGCCACATCTCAATCACAAGAAATCCGCATAAACATGCTTGATCCCTAGACTTTTTTGATGTGTGTATTAACAGCTGGCAACTGTGTAGACGAAAAAACGCCAAGCGAATAGAATCTAATTACAATATTGGTTTAGGAATAGGCAAAGATTCTGCGGTAGGCAGATCAGACTAAGACCAAGCCAGACAGTTTGTAGTTACAGGGATTATATGTGACGTCAGTTCCTTTAATAGAGTTTACGTTTAATTAAAATTAAAACTAAACTAAAAATACCTATGGAATTAAAACTATTCTACAAAATAAACAAGAGGTATTTTTTTATTTATAGTTTAGTTTATTTTTATTAATTTATGTTAATTCACATCGAATTAAATAAAAGTAAATAAACTAACAAAATACCAGCTATATATAAATACCTAAAACGCCTGCCGCATTTTCTCGTTGAATAATAATAGAAATACATATATTGTTGTAGGTAGTTATGGCATATGGGGTCGCCACACTCTTGATAAATTCGTTTTACCCACTCTTTATCGTTTAAGTTAAATTGTTATAAATTTATTTTTGCATTATTTTTATTTGTCTTATGTATTTTATTGTGTTTTTATATTATTTTCTAATAATATTATTTAATATTTTCTATTAATTGTTTTAACAACATTTATCAATTAAGGACATACCACTTGTATTCTGTGCATGTTGTAATGTACATTTATAATGTTTTCAATGTCATAATTTCTTAATCTACAAGCAAGTAATAATGTAACCGTTCACTTTTTTAAATAATAAAAATAGATATATAATCATACATATCCAAAAATAAGGAAAGGCTCATCCTTTCAACATCTCCGATGGTTCGGGCATGTTGAAAGGATGAGTGAAGAGAGATTGACGAACCAGATATATAATGCGAAAGTTGTGGGTAAAAGAAGCCCTGGCAGACCAAGACTCACCTATCACGATCAGATAAATAAAAGAATAGCTGAAGGTGCATTAAAAAGCCATCGAAACAATAGGGCATGTATGAAGAGGTTGATGAATGTTGAAGAAGCGAAAGAGGTATGTCGTGATCGTGACAAGTGGCGCTCAATTGTCTCTGCCTACCCCGCAAGGGATTTGGCGTGAAGATATGTATGTATATCCCTTTCAGCACGACAAAAAATATTATGAATATTGAAAGGTTTATTGATAACTTTGAGGTCCTTGTGGTCTAAAATATCTCATAAAAATAGTGGAAAAATTCCACTCCTAGTAAAATGATAAAAAATAAATAATGTTTATTTTGGTTTAGGTTTAGGTTATTAACGATGGAAATTAAATCCACTTATGCATGTGTTTTTCTTTACTAGTCATAAAATATAATTACTAAGTAGCTAGATAAATGCACATAGTAGCCCTTCTGATGGTAAGTGGCGCGCAAGTTTCAGCAACTGGAATCAGACACTCGTGACTGACATCAGTCCCTAACAATATAATAATAATAATATTTTTATTGCATAAGTACAACAGTTTCATAATGATATACTTTGTTAATACAGTACTTAAGGCTATTTGTTAGTTGTACAAAGGGTGTATTAAAGTAGACTTTCTAACTCCACACCAAGCTACTTGTGTTATGGAAGTAAGCCTATTATTCAAGGTTATAAATTACAATTAAAGATTTATTTATTTATTTATTTAAAAACTTAATTGCACTATGTACAAAGGCGGACTTAATGCCGCTAGGCATTCTCTGACAGCCAAACCTTTAGGACATTAGGACAGTTTTCATGGTAAGTGCAATAATAGATATAAAATAACAATTTATAAAACAAATACATAAAAATAATACTTACTATTACATATACAAATACGTAAATAGGTTATATTATATATATATATATATAATATATACACTAATACATATAAAATAAAACTACTCATGTGATGAAGGAAGTACTGAAAGATATTAGTGTTTACAAATAATAATTAAATAAATAAATAAAAATATATATTATATGTATAAATATTTTATGTACTTCTAGACTAAGTTGTGATACGAACATAAAAAGTAGGTAAAGGTATGTATAGTTAGACGACCAGATCAAGATAGTATAATACTATTCCATGACGGACAGAAGCATCTCAGTCTGGTCGTAGCTCAGATTTTGTAACCAGCTTGATATTTTCTTTTTAACCTTGTATTTATTTAATAGGTATATGGAGTTTATTTTATTGACTTCGTTGTATAACCTTGAACTTACAGACTCATACTGCCTGCGTGCAAATGCAGTTCTACATGCCGGCTTGACTTGATTGGACATCTTTTCGAATCGGTAAAACAGAATTAGGCCACCGCTAGTTTTTTTTTGTAATAACGCACGGTTTGTATTGTCCGTGCTGAACCCTTTCAAACTATATCCCTATATAGTTGTAATAAACTGCCTCATTTTAGAAAAAATCCCATACCACACCACACAGTTCTTACTTCTACTCGTAGATGAAAATACTGAGCTTTCTCCATAGCTCAGTGAGATATCTTTATCTTTTTTTATTTATTTATTTATTCGGAGAAAAAAACAGAAATGATACATACAAATAGGCAAAGGATACAAAAAACAAAAATCATAAGTTACATTCGAATCACTTCCTTTGATATTTCTCACTAAGAACATATAGGAAGATAGTTTGATAGTTTGAGTACAACACGGACCTAATTATCGTTATATATATATTTTTTATTACCATTTGCACTAATAAACCATTCAATCAACAATCTTGCTGATCATCAACTATCTAACATCTTGTTAACTATCTAGTGATTATTGTCTGCAAATAGACTTCAATATTGGGGCAAAATTTCGGGAAAATAGTTTCGAGTAAATAAATAGAACTGTCGAGCATTCATTACATATGAAAACGACTGCCAATATTGAATGTTATTGGAAATTATTATAACTGAAATTGGAAATAGGGAACGTAGGGCAACGGCGGACCCAATCGGCCACATATTGGGAAGGGAAAAAATAACAAAACCAAATATCTCTACAAAAGGAAAAGTGGATTAAAAATGTAGAAGTCATTTATACACTCACAAAATACACAGGGATATTTTTGTTAAATGAGTTCGGAGTATTGATGAAAATGTAATTGAAACCGGCGTTTAACGCACATATAATTAGGCGCGGTGGTGGCTCAGTTGTAAGAACGCTATCCTTTAATCCTACAAAGGTCGGTTCAAACCCACCCGGCATGTACCAATGAGAAATACACTTTTCTTACGTACATTTGTCATAGATTTACAACACCACCGTTCCCGTGCCTCGGAGAGCACGTTTAGCCGTCAGTCCCGGTTCCACTAATACCAACTTGTAGAATCGCAAAACTACATACATACGTTCTATGAATATACATAAATATAATATATCTACTATATGATGACTATAATGAGAGAAAAAAATATAGCAGAGTGTATTAAGCTTATGGTAAATTTAAATAGTGCGCATAGACCAGTTTCTTAAATAGTGTTCTATTTGGAGCTTGACGGATGTCTACTGGTAACTGGTTCCAAAGATGCACAGCCACCACCGCAAACGACTTGGAAACGAATGCGGTGTGATGTGTGGGGAAGGACAGCGTGGAGTTAGAAGAAGAACGTAAAGTTCTGTCATGAGTGGCACCAAGGAAATTAAATTTCTCTTTTAAATATTCCGGTGTATTAGGCTCATTTAATACTGAGTACAACATGCGATTGTAGGCCAAATTCTCCAGATATATCTTCTGGAAGACCCATGTCCAACAGTGGAGGTCTAGGACGCTGTATTCTAGGGGCTGTAATGAATGAAAAAAAAATTTGGCTGAACACGATTTTAAGCCGAATATTTGGTTCCTCTTCTTTCTTCAGCCGAACCCAAAATATACAAGAAAAAGCATAGCCCTAAAACCTGGGATTTATGTAGATATAATATCTAGATGATCTCTTATACCCATAGCAAATTCATATACCTACTACTAATATTATAAATGTAAAGAAGTTTTGTCTGACTATTCGTACGTCTTTCACGTCTATATTACTGAACTAATTTTAATTAAATTTGGCAGAAATGAATCCAGGAACAGACATAACGCCTGGTAAGATCGAAAACCAACTAACTGTTTTTTTAAGTAAATTTACTTTTTTTACACCAGTCGTTTAAAAAACTTCTACTTTTTCCAGTGATAAAATCTACCAAGCACTGTGACGCTTAGTAGGTCTTAAAAGCAATTAAACGATCGGTTTTAGCCTAAGATGAAAATTATAAAGTAAATTTAATTACTATGTATAATAATGTATAATATTTGTTCTAACACGCCATTTAGCTTTAAGCTCACGCCTATATTACAGAACCGATTATGATTAAATTTAACAGGAATGATCCTTGAAGTTCTGGATTACATGTACTCGTATATTGGTAAATAGGCATGTACGCTGTCGTCTCCGGCGCACCGTAGAGAACATCGATGTTCCGCGACGCGATGGAGGATTGACATGTGATAACGTGCGTGCGGAGCCGATAAACAGATTATAGGAATATGATTCTTATAGGATTCAAAGTGACAACTTTTAATAAATGAATTTAGCTTAAAGCGTAAACATTATGTAAATTGGAATGAATTTTTACAACATACTCTACTCGTATATCCAAGTTTATAAGTAACGCCAATTTTATAAAGTTCAAGAGTTCAATTTTAGACAGTACCATTTATTAAACAATGTTTCAATGCTATCAACAACGAGTTTATTATTATCCAAGAGAATGTGATCGTTATTTTGGATAGACTTGCTATCGGGGGGCGTAGCTCAGATGGTAGAGCGCTCGCTTAGCATGCGAGAGGTACCGGGATCGATGCCCGGCGCCTCCAAGTTACTTTTTCATTTTATTTCGAAAAATAACCTAAACATTATCGTTCGCAGTTAAGTCCCAAAGCCGGTCTATATTTTGTCCAATTGTGTATTTGGCTTTACTTGTAAGGGAAATTTTATTTATTTTCATGATATTTTATTTATTAGATTTTTTTTTGTATACATAATATTGTAAAGGCTGTAAATAAATAAACATCGTGGGTAAATTTTCACGCTAGTTGGCGTTATTCACCAACTTCTGTATTAATAATAATAATTCTTTATTTCGGTACAAAAACCATATCGTGTTAGTAACAATAATAACTTAAAGAAACCTAAAGAAAGAAGAAGGGATTGTTTTTTTTATTGTGTAGTAAAGTAAAAAAAAGATCATCACGACCGTTTCATGGTGAGAAACCATGCTTATAAATAAGCAGATTCACATTTAGCCAACTTTACTATAGGCCAAACATGACAAGTGGCAAGCTCGTCGATGTCTCCAGTGTACCAAACTCGAGAAATATCACAAATAAATTAAATGTATTTATTTACATTAATAAATATTTTTGTGTCCCGACCAGGAATCGAACCCGGTACCTCCGCGTCTAAATCCACGGTCTTAACCGCTAGACCACGGAGGCAGTAAATTATCCTATAAATGTATATCCTATAATTCTACATACATATCTTCACGCCAGATCCCTTGCGGGGTAGGCAGAGACAATTGAGCGCCATTTGACACGATCACGACATACTTCTTTCGCTTCGTCGCCATTCATTAACCTCTTCATACATGCCCTTTGGTTACGAAGACTTTTTAATGCACCTTCAGTCAGTGTTTTATTTATTTGATCGTGATATGTGAGTCTCGGTCTGCCAGGGCCTCTTTCACCCACAACTTTCGCATTATATATCTGGTTCGTCAATCTTTCATCGCTCATCCTTTCAACATGCCCGAACCATCGTAGCATGCCTTTCCTTATTTTTGTCCCTATGCTTTCCTTCATACCAACCCTTTTCCGTATTTCGACGTTACGTATGCGGTCCGCCAAAATGACGTCACATATCCGCCGCAACGTCCGCATTTCTACTGCATTAACCCTACTCTCATGCGTATTCTGGCGTATCCACGTCTCGCTTCCATACATCAGTATTGGTACCAAAATAAATAAATAATAAAAAACAATATTATTGGAGGAAATATTACGAATTGAACTTTTTGCTATTATTCTAATAATTTTCCAAGAATAATACAAATACTTACTGTACTGTATAAACGTATAGTAGATACGAGTATAGAGGTTCAGCATTGGAAAGCAGTTCGGTACGGTTTTAACATACCCACATAGGAGTAGATAGGTTTTTGGGGACTCATTTGAATGTAATGGTGAGTTTACATTGGGTAACTACTAATCTTCCGGCAGTCTCGACAGATCGCTTAGCGATTTCGATCGGTAAGTTAAAAAAAAATATCTACGAGCAGTGCAACGTGGGACAGCCAGTGCACTTGGAACTTTTAATCATGAAATTTACGTAGGTAGTGTAACCTGCCTTTGCAGTCACAAAATTATCCAACACCTGCGGTTGGATGTAGTTGCTTTTAATTGTTACGGAGAGGATTCTACGGAACTCCTTTTTTTATTGAAAATGCATAAAACTTTTTTACACTTTATATTTTCGATATTACTAATACTAATGTAGAAAAACTAAACACTTATCTACGTGGGCACTATTAGAATTTGTATTTTTTTTTTTTCATATTTCCAGACAGGTCACACAGCGCCATCTAGTTTCCGTGGTAAGCTACTAGGCTTGTGTTACGGAAACTAGATGGTTGATAAACTACATATTATACTTTTTTTTTTGTAAATATATACATATTATATATATAAACACCCAGACCGAGACAAATTATGCAATGTACAACTTGCCCCCGGTGGGAATCGAACCCACGACCTCCCGAGTTCACGGCAACGTTTGTTACCACTAGACCACGGAGGCGGTCACATTATTATTTTAATCCTAATATTTATAAAAATACTCGCTCTATCGACCTCCCGGTCCGAGCTCCCCGATCTTCCCGTTACAGTAGTTTTTTTTTATCTGATACAAATATTTTGTATTTTTTTTTTTTAATAAGAATTTTGCTATAACAATATTATTTCTGTATACTCGTACTATATTAAAAAAAAATATATCATCATCACAGCCCCTAGAACACAAAGTCCTAGAACTCCACTGTTGAAGATGGGGCTTCCATAAAATTCTGGAGAATTTGGTCTACTCTCGACACGCTGGCCAGACGGGTTGGCGAGATTTAAACGTAATATATGTATGTATTGACAAAATAGGTGCTAGCGATGATGCTTACAGAGTTTACAAAATTCAGTCAGTAAAGAAAAACGTAAGAAAATTAGCACATTAACAGAATTAATCCACTATCAATTTGTAGTAGAATCATTGTTTTCAAATAGCTTTTAGTTAGCAGTAATATATTACGAGCTAATAAACAAATGCATTAATAAATATAGGTAGTTTTCGATAATAATAAAAAACTAGTGATGAAACGAATACTACTCGTACTCGCCGAACAGCATGACAAATCTTATGAACCTACTATTTACAACTGTACGCAACGTAAATTACGGTTTGACTATGCGCTGTTTATCTGAACACGTAAAGCCAATATCTGTGAATTTTGAAACGCAATTATCGTCAGACAAGCGAACAGAATCTGTATTGAAACAACGTTTTTGCCAATTGGTTGTAAAAGTGGTTTGGTTACAAATTATTTGTACGAATATGTTTGCAAATATTATTATAAATAAAATAAAAATAAATGAAGTTTTATTACAGGTTACTATATTACAATTATAAAATATAAAAATACATAAAAAAAACAAAATAAAATATTTGCCAAACATAGACTAAAGTTCATTTACGGTTTGGGTTCTGCTGAACAGACAGCCAATGTGAGTGTATTTTAATGGGGATCCAGTCGCAAACCGCTCTCAGAATGCGATTTGTTGAATGAAGAGCGTAGCCGCTCCCAGAAAGACATGACACGGTTTCGGAGCACCGCGAAGAAGTCTGGTACCCTCGCCTCAATTATTATTAAATTATATATTGTATATACGTATATAAAATTGTGTATATAAATAAGTGTACAAAGGCGAAGATTAATGACTACAAGGCATTTTCTAACATCTAACCTTTAGGAGTGTGTGAGATTAAAGGTAGTGCCGATATCAAGTTTAACAATATCATGTACATCAATATACTACACACACTACATACTAATAGATACTTACACCGATTACATAAATTACACATATACTTATAAATAAACGCATATACGCCTGATGGAGACTCCTGTTTGTCTAGAAATAGATATAAATAAATATATATAAAAATAAATATTTTCAGACAGGTTACACAGCGCCATCTAGTTTCCGTGGTAAGCTACGAGGCTTGTGTTACGAAAACTAGATGGTTGATAAACTACATATTATACTTTTTTTTTTGTAAATATATACATATAAACACCCAGACCGAGACAAATTATACAATGTATAACTTGCCCCCGGTGGGAATCGAACGCACGACCTCCCGAGTTCACGGCAACGTTTGTTACCACTAGACCACGGAGGCGGTCAAGCAGTGACCAAGCGCTTAAACACGTGGACAGACGGCGCGTGTCTAAAAGCGAGTGGTAGATTGTTCCACTAGCGGGCTGCAGACACAGTATACGAATATCTGCACAGTATATCTGCTAGAGGAGTGGGATGGGAAATATTCGTATTCGTATTCGCCGAACAGTAGTTTAATATTTGCATTCGTGAATGTAGTAGTCGTAGCATCACTGTTAAAAACAATAGCTAAAAACTATAACAAAAACATAAATTAAAAAGTGAGTTATTCGCGCCATTTTGCACGGACATGTCAAGAGCAAGTTTTTGTTTTGTAAATTACTTTACTGTTGATATTGTAAGTCAAAAAGTGGTGTTGATGTGTTAAATAATGTGAATAATTATGGAAAACGTTAAATTAGACTGTATATATATGTGTTGGGCGATAATGCCACGAGTAACTCCAAGAAAAGCATCAAATTATGCAACATCTGGAATTTGATGATAACTTCATTAACTCGTTAAAATAAAGATATATATTACGCCAGTCTCATTTATCATCCATCATGGGAGAATAGAATAAAAAAAGGCTGATTGCCAAAGGACCATCGTAGCTTACTCAATGTGAATGTACCTTTAAAGATGGCGCCGAACTCTGAAGGGGTATGGAAATTAGTTCGCGCCAAAAACAGACCCGCTGAGCGCCGATAGGAAGAACAAACCGTGAAATAAGACAGAATAATTTTAATGTCTTCGAGAACGATTTCAATCCACCGCGAAACTCATGACAAATAATCAGTTTAAAACGTAAAAAGTTTCATCACGACCGAAAAGACACAAGTCACGGTCAAGCTGTTTTAAGCAGCGGTGTCTATACTCTGTCCCAGACAACGTCAAACCGGAATCTTCATAAAAATAATTTAAAAAACAGAATGTGATTTTCTTGAATAAAAAAGATGCAATACAATTTAAAATATACATGACTTAGTTTTAGGCCCAATAGGTGGTTGCAGAAAGGCTAACTAATATCTTTTGCCATATTTAACGTATGAGGCACATCATTGGCTGAAATAACCACATTGATAAGCCGACAACGAATCACGTGGCGTATATCAAAATATTGATTATGAATTATTATAATCATCCTTTCCGTACTGCTGGCTAAATTGTTCGGTTTGTTTTTAAATAGTGCGAGTTAAAAATGCCTATAAAAGCAATTTCAATAATCCGCTGTGGCGTTCATAATCCACACTTTATTATATTGGTACAAGTAATAATAAAGATTAAATAAAACGAATACAATAGCTCTTTGTCCGGTGAATCAACTAAAAGTATACAATAAAAATCGAATGAGTTACCTACCCGTTACATTTGATAAAATAGCATTGTATGTTGTCGCGTAAATTTCCCCTCGGTCCCGTATGTGTCCGAGAACATCTTGGGACGACATGTCCTTGCGCAGCCGCGATACATAGACATAGGATGTCGGTATCGCAGCTTTTAGAGCGCACTGTTCGGGAGCCGGCTTGACTGGGCATGACGGCAATTCAAGTCTGATCCCAAAATGTGTAGCAGACTGGGCAACGCCTATCATTTATTTGTTGTTCTCGTAGAAAGTATGTGCTATTTGCAATGATGTCAAATGCCACTTTTACTTTCAAGGAGAACTAATATTGTAAGCTTGCCATGGTGATCATCATCACGACCGTTTCCCTTCCGGAGTAGTCAAAAACCACGCTTATAAAGAAGCAGATTTACATTTAGTCAACTTTACTATAGGTCCATCATGACAAGTGGCAAGCTCGTCAATGTCTCTAGCGTACCAAACTCGGGAAATATCACAAATAAATTAAATATTAATTTCATTTATTTATAATAATATTGTTTCCCGATCAGGAATCGATACCGGTCCATGGACATAACCGCTAGACCACGGAGGCAGTAAATTTGTAGTATTATATAATGACAAGGCAAAGAATTTATAATTAAGGCATTAAACCACACAAATTGCCAAGATATCTTTCAGCGCCAACATTTAAATATTAAAACAAATTATAATTAAAAGTTGATTAATTAAAACTCCGAGACGAGTTGGGTTCTTTAAAGTTGGCAAAAGTTAATTTATTTGTATCCTTAATCAATACTGATTAATGTTGCGACTAGAACATCTTTTAACCGTCACAAAGGTAATATTATTTAAATTACACAAAAAGATCTAAAGAAAATATCTTTGACAAAAGAGAAAATGACAGGGATGGATAGCTCTGCCATTAAACTGACTTGTTATAAAGACGCTGAAAGATGCAATGCAAAAAAATGTAATAGCAGTTAATTTATAATAAATAAATATTGTTCCCTTGGAATTGAAATAATAAATTTTTTTTTTTTTTTTTTTTTTTAATATTTTTAATTAAGTAATTATTAATTTGATTTAGTAAAAGTAGTAGAGAAAAGTTGTTATAAATATATATGCAAATTTTATCTGTTCAAACCTAACCTATACCTAATATGAATGTAAAATCTTTGAAAATATTGGTTTGTGCGAGCGAGAAGCATGCAAAGACATTAAACCCTCTTAACAGCCTTTGGCCTTTATTCATAACATATAGGTTTTTGAGTGCAATAAAGAATTTATAAATAAATAACACACTTGTGTGGACCTGTCCTTGACGTCTAAGGACCGAGGCGCTGCTGCATTACAAGCAGAGAACCCCAAACGGCGGAAATACAGCCAGCTTATTGGAGGATGTGTTTTGCGCAGTTTGGCGTTGAAGGTCTCGGGACGTAGGGACCAGAGGAATAGGAAATTTTCCAGGCGTTGTCAAAAACAGCTCGTTAACACCTCGGGAGACAAGAGGGCTGGGCCAAAGGATAAGCAAGGTTTGGAGCAAGTTTTTTAATTAGGTTTTTTTTTTGTATTTATTATTATTAAGTAGTTTATATTAATAGTAATATATAATGGACCTTCGAATAAATATATAATATTTTATATTTTTAATTAATTTATTTTAAAACTTTATCGTAAAAATACAAAAGGCGAACGTACACAAATAAATAAAAGTTAGTGTATTAGACTGCCATCGTGGTCTAGCGGTTAAGTCCGTGGATTTAGACTCGGAGGTACCGGATTCGATTACTGGTCGGGACACAAAAATATTTATTAATATAAATAAATAAATTTAATTAATATTAAATTTATTTGTGATATCTCTCGAGTTAGGTACGCTGGAGATATCGACGAGCTTGCCACTTATTGTCATGATTGGCCTATAGTAAAGTTGGCTAAATGTGAATCCGCTTCTTTATAAGCGTGGTTTCTGACCACCCCGAAAAGGAAATGGTCGTGATGATACTTTACTTTACTAGTTTATATTAATACTAATTTATAATGTTCTTTCGAATAAATATATGATACACAAATAAATAAAAGTTAGTGTAGTAGAGTTTTAATTATCAGATTTTTGTTATGAACATAAACAATAATGACAGACTATGTCCATAAGGATTCGATATAAAATATAAGGTACGCAACAAAGTATTTTTTTGGTCAGAGGAAAATAAATGAAATCGACAACAACAGAACCCTATATGGAAGGCTAATCCAAAATAATGCTTTTCGAGATTGGACTCTGTCAGAATTAATTAACAACATGTTTGCAATAAATACAAGAGTTATAACAGGAACTGAACAATGTATTGTCCAAATACAATGCATTGATCTAAACAAAGATATATTATATTTTTATCTCAATATACAAATATCCTTGGATAGATGTTATTGAAATAAAAAAGAAAAATAAAAAAAATCGATTAAAATACGATTCCGGTTTTTTATACAAAAAAAAAAACAAGGATTCACGATTTGAATAATTATGAAAACCGATAAATTGGACTTTGTATATGGAGGACAAGTTTCATTTAATTTTTTGCGGTTTTCTCTCTCATATTATAGTGTTTGGGCGATAATACCGCGAGAGAGAGAGAGACTCCAAGAAATGCATCAAATTCTGCAACATCTAGAATTTCATGATAAATCATAAGAGTGAAAGATATATAACGTTAGAGATGGCTGTATGGGCTACGCCCTTTGCCTTCCATATCACCTCATTCACCGTCTATCGGGAGTAGAGAACACAACAAAAAAATAAGAGTTCTTCGCGCCATTTTGCGTGAACATGTCAAGTGCAAGTTTTTGTTTTGTAAATTCATTTACTGTATTATATATTATTGGTCAAAGGTGGTGTTGTTTTGTTTAATAATGTGCTACAATGTGAATAATTATGGAAAACGATAAATTGGACTTTAAATATGGGGCACAAGTTGCAGTTTATTTTTTGCGGTTTTCCCGCGCTGTCAACTCCCATATTTCGTCCGGATGGCGAGGCCTAGTTGCCAATTTATAAGGCTTGTAAGAATTGACGAAAAAAGAGGAACGGTTTTTTTTTTTTTTTGAAAGCAATTTATTGCTGATAAAAATAAATAATGTTTGAGGAGTCCTTCGCGCCATTTTGCGTAAACATGTCAAGTGCAAGTTTTTGTATTGTACAAAATAATAATAATAATAATGTTTGACAGCTAGTTTCTTGCACATTCGATTTTTTTGTGTTTTTTTTGTTTGTCTTCTCCCGATGGATGATGAATGAGATCATAGGGAAAGGCAAAGGGTCTAGCCCATACAGCCAAATCTGACGTAATATATCTTTCTTTTTAATGAGTTAATGAGGTCATCATCAAATTCCAGATGCTGCAGAATTTGATGTTTTTCTTGGAGTCACTCGCGGCACCATAGCTCAAACACGTCGCATCGGCTTCACGTAAATTGCAACACTGGCAAATTGTTACTATTGTTACTCAGCCCTAATACAAAAAAAAAAACAATGAAATGTGTAACTGATATCCAATAATGTACTGGGAGTTCATAAAGTAGCAGAAGATAAATTAAAATCCTTATTCAGCTTTAAACGCAACCATTTGAATATAACTCAGAACCACGACTAAAAGTGAAACTGATACGCAGCAAAAGTACCAGGAGACCATAAAGTATATGTAGTAGCAACTAACCTACTAAAAGAAAAAAGGGAACAGGCGAAATCAAGAAGAAAAAAGCAGATGTGCTTTGTGCTATGTCTTTTGTTGTAGCAACGCCGGCAGCAAGGTGCCTTTGGATATTCTGCTCGAGTCAGAAAAAGGAGGTCGCGTTTCTGTAGAAAACTTTTAGACATAGGTTAAGTTGCACGAATAAAACCACATCACTTTATGTTGCTTTTTTACCTTATTATATTGTTCTTTACCAAAACTGTTATTTAAAAATATTAGATACCGTTGTTACTGTGAGTTTTATCGTTGGAAATGAGCGTGTTTAGCAAAGCGTAGCTGAATTTACATTAAAATTACATTTAATTTATTCATTTATGTTCATGAAAATGTACATGTTCCCAACATAATTCACATACAAGGATAGTGACTAGATGTCTGGTTCACAATAAGATCGCTCAGCGAGCTATGGAGAGGGCTATGCTTGGTATTTCCCTGATGAATAAAATTAGCAATGTTGATATTCGTCAGAGAAACAAAGTTAATGAAATAGCTTACAAAATTAGCAAGCTAAGGTGGCAGTGGGCCGGACACATCTGCCGCAGAACCGACGACCGATGGGGAAATGGATTCTACAGTGGGGACGACCCCCGCTATATGGACGAATGACCTGAAGAAGGAGCTGGCGAGGGATGGATGAGGGTTGCAAAAGACGAGCCTTGGGGAAAGCCTATATCCAGCAGTGGTTTTTTAGGTTAGTTTAAAATTAATTTTACTTACCACGTCCGTTGATGCGAAAACATCGA
The DNA here is from genome assembly GCA_910589645.1 of Tinea semifulvella. Lineage (NCBI taxonomy): Eukaryota > Metazoa > Arthropoda > Insecta > Lepidoptera > Tineidae > Tinea > Tinea semifulvella. Next base: position 8,899,324 of record OU342592.1, on the reverse strand, counting down.
ATTCTCATCGGACTGCACGATTTTGTTCAATAAAACGATTGCACGGGGAATTGCACTCAATGGCCGCGTGCGCGCATGTACTTGTTAGGTACAAACAGCGAGATTAATTATAATACAGCTGGTAGATATATAGGTTCGTTAAAGAATTTATTTATATAATGCGACGTTGCTGTATTTTTAAACTATTTTCTGCCACAATTATAGACAATTTAAGTGATCAAATGAGATAGAGCAAGCAGGCATTGGTTGTTATTTACATACAATGTAATTTAGTTAAAGAACACCCTTATTATTATAAAATTTAAGAAAATACACATCCTCGCAAATGCCGAAATAGATTCGAAGTGTACCCTTACATACCAATAAAAACGGCATTTTTTTGTAATAGTGTGTATAATATGGCTGCTACATTGTTTAACAAGCTACCGGATGACCTTAAGAACAACAAAACATCAACCTTCAAAACAAAATTGTATGACCTTTTGGCAAAAAAGGCTTATTATAATCTTAAAGAGTACCTAGAAGATGCATTAAATTGACTTTTTCTTTTCTTTATTTTTGTTTGTTTCTTGTCTTATTTTGTTTTCTTATTTTATATTTTTATATCTAATAATAATAATTATTTAAATAAAAAAAAAATGTTAATATTTATATACCTATCTCTTAGGTCGACTTTTGTAGCTCACAACCACCTGTTAGAACCTAAATAAATGTACCAAAAGTTAATAAATAAATTATTGATTTTGATTTTGATTTGTTAAATTGTTTTTACACCATCTACTTTCTTTTTAAAAGACATTTTTTGTATGTTTGTTACGCGTTTTCTCCGCCAATTATAAATTGATTTTAATAATTCTTTTTTTATTGGTAGGTCATACTTCAAAGATGGCCCCATATAAATTTTATCGATATTGGTTTAGCGTTTTTTGAGAAAATTAACAAAAACAAAAATATATACTCAGATAATGTTATAGTTTGTGGTATGAAGTTAATTCGGTCCGAAAAGATTGGTCTAGCTTTAAAATATACACCGTTTAGATTTTTGCTCAGTCTTGTTGTATGTAAGTATCACTACGACCGTATCCCTTCCGGGTTGGTCAGAAACCACGTTTTTTTTTTAAAGTAGCGATTTTACTATTCGCGGTCTATTTCTTTAGCCAACTTTACTATAGGCCCATCATGACAAAGTGACAAGCTCATCGATGTCTAGCGTACCAAACTCGAGAAATAATATACAATAGCTGTGGTAGCTTTCCAATCGAACAAAAAAAAAGAAAAAGGTTATCGGTTACATTCCTAAATAACTTTTATATGGCTTAGTCCGAATAATCCTAATGCTGAGTATTTGTACTTTATCCATAGTCTATTTCTTTAGACACAAAGTTAGATTGCCAAAATAGACCCCTTTATTTACAGTCAGTTTGCTCGCGCCTTTTTAATTTGAATGGGTTATTTATCATTTTTTGGTTTCCTACGTAACGTTAGCAGTACACATTACTCTGTGTTAGGTATCTCTGCTGATTCGTGTCCCCGCCCGTTATATTTAAATTTCTTTTAAAACCGCATAATACTGTGATTGTTTACGTGTACGTTTACCATCAGGACAGTAATTCCTTGTGAAATTATGTTAGTGAAACCTTATGTATCCACATCCATACCACATCATCGACGAAGCGAAAGAGGTATGTCGTGGTCGTGTCAAATGGCGCTCAATTGTCTCTGCCTACCCCGCAAGGGATCTGGCGTGAAGATATGTATGTATGTAGATAGGTGGTAGGCGGACTGATGGTGGTAATTTGCCCCGTCTGCCGGGACGGGGAGGTTTCCACCGTTCGTGCCGATAAACTCAGTAAATTATATTCACATGTTTTGGGAGCAGGCTCGAATTACTATTATGTTCAGTCAAGCCAGCATAGTGTTAGGGACTGATGACAGTCATGAGTGTCTGATTCCAGTTGCTAACATTATGGACCTTGCGCGCCACTTAGCATTAGGTGGGAACAAGGTCAAATGTCGTGCTAGAATACAAATAAAAACCGCTAATTTAATTCGCAGTTCATAATAGAAATACACGAGTTAAATAGAGCTAACGTCAAAATAAACGCTCTAGCGAGTGACATTAACAGTGTCCATTAGTTAAAGGATTTCTTTATATAACATTTGCGATTGAAGAAACAGGATCAGGCTGCAGAGAAGTTTGCAGAAAGTTTCCTTTACCGTGAGAATTTGCTAAACTTATTGGTGCCGGACGGATCAATCCAAAAGGGCGGCTTGTCACAACTTTTCCAAACTACCCACAATATTACTTTAGCATTTATGTACGGAAATAGATACGAGTATAAGGTTAAAGTTTCCAATTAACACTTAGTAAAGTTAGTGGCGTTAATCTTGTTAAGTTTTATACAGTCGTTAATGTACTGAATAGCAATGAAAAACTAACCTATTTAATAAAATGTGTTATAGATAAAGGTTGCATGTATGCCTATGTGGCACGTCATTAATTAAAATAGCCAGTGACAAGCTAATAGTGAATGGCTGGACTCAGTCTATAAGTTTTTATCAAATCAAATCAGTGTTACAGATTTTATAATTTTAATGGGTTAGTCGCGATCACAGCGACATCATCGCCGCTCGGCCAATAACACAATTTGGATCGTTTGCCAGCGCTTATCAGAGTTAATCAATCCGCACACCGGGCAGTAACGCGATTTTTTTCTCATATTTTTTCAAAGCAAGTTCACTCAAGTAAGTATTTGTTAATTCTACTTCTGCAATAAACCATACAGTCCGCTAATTCCTCTTTGATGAACCATCGAAGACCCGCACCAGGATCCCTACGCGATTAACCCTAGAAACATATTTTTTCCAAAGTAATAATAATAATAATGATTTTTTATTAACCAAAATAAAGAGTACAATAAAAAAAAACCTTAAGTAAAGCCAAGTTGCATTGGCCGTGGTTACGGGTCGATTGGAGCTGCGCGGTGTAGCCTCGTACCTAATAGGCGGTAGATGTAAAACCTACCCACTTTTCACTTTTAAAGTTTTTACAAATCGCGACATATGAAACTAACTATATCCTTATCCGACGACAGGATGAAACGCACTGAGTAGCCTAGGTTCCCTTGGCTAGTCAAAGTCCAATTATATTTATTCACGTAAACCTATTACAGGCATTTATGAAACGTCATTAATTTAATTCTTTTGAATGATTCTACTCCTGCTAGTAGAAGACTAAGCAGCAAAGTGGTCCAATAAGTAAGCTGTTAGCAGAAGACCAGCAGCTTAGCAGATTCCAGTGACCTTTTAATGTCTTGGTATAGGTCTTAATAACATATTGGTGATCTTGCTCTCGCAAGACCAAGTTTTTTTTAAATACTAGTATGACATGTGACGCTGCGCGCCCACCTGTGCAAGTGGCGAGAGGTCCATGAATGTAAGCAGACACTCATGACTGACATGAGTCCCTAACACAATGCCGGCTTGACTGGACATGACGGCAATTCGACCATGACCCCGAAACGTGTGGATACACTTTACTGGGTTTATCAGCACGAACGGTGGATACTTGTTTACTTGATACTAATTACCACCATCAGTCCGGCTACCACCTATTTTTTGTAAGTATGTGCCATTTGCAATGATGTCAAATGCCAATTTTTACTTTCAAGGAGAACCAATACTCGTGTAAGTTTGCCATGGTGATATTTATATAAAAATAATACCGCTTGAAACAAGATTTACATTACGTATTGGGTAATAATAATAATAAAATTCTTTATTGCACACAAAATATACAATATAAAGTGTTGTACATAGGCGAGCATAATACCATGAAGGTATTCTCTACCAGCTAATCTTTGGGAGAGTGAGAGATTAATATTATGGGTGCAGAGTGTGAAAATGGAAATAATATAGTAAAAACCAGAATTAAAATATGTAAATAAATACAATATATACATTTATAATACTATAATACGTAACGGAAAAATAATAATACATATAAATATTTCCAGACAGGTCACACAGCGCCATCTAATTTCCGTGGTAAGCAACGAAGCTTGTGTTACGGAAACTAGATGGTTGATAAGTTTATCAACCATCTAGTTAATACTTAGTTACGTATTATACTTCTTTTTTTTTGTAAATACACACATCAAAAAAGTCTAGGGATCAAGCATGTTTATGCGGATTTCTTGTGATTGAGATGTGGCTTTGTAATAAATTTATGATTTTATAAATTTATATGGATCCTTTTTGGTGCATTTCATAATTTAAAACAGGAACTGTCAATCAAATTCGAGTAAAAGATGAAAATCAGCTGTCAATATTTTCCCTATAAAAACATAAGACGCATTGAAGACATTATTAGTGCTACTGTTTCCCTACTACTGATTAAAACCAACGTTATTATGGAGCGGCGACGTCATTTAAGCAGGGAAGAAATGATCAGAGCCGTGGGAATGATAGAAGCTGGTTCCCGGCAACGTACTGTGGCTTTAGCTCTGAATACAAGTCAGAGTGTTATCAGTCGACTTTGGACACGTTACCGAACCACTGGTACCGTGGCTGAGCGCCATGGAGGACGGTATCGCTGCACCACACGGAGACAAGACCGATACATTCAAATCACAGCTCGAAGAACTCCAACAATAACCGCCATGATGTTAGCCGTGAGCCTTCATCGCTCTTCAGGGAACTTAATTAGCGACCAAACAGTCAGAAACCGCTTGCATGAAGTGAACCTTCATTCCCGAAGACCGCTACGGGTACCACCTATAGCAATGCACAATCGTAGGACTCGATATCAATGGGCTCTTGAACACAGAAATTGGACAGAAGAACAATGGCGTTTCGTGTGCTTTTCTGATGAGTCTCGTTTTGGTATGAGGCCGGATACAAGACGTATACGACACTGGAGAACCCCTGGACGCCAACAGCGATTAAAATCCTGCCAGGAAGTCCATCCTTATAGTGGTGGAACCATCATGGTATGGGCGGGTATTTCGATCGGCGGAAGAACTGAGTTGATTTGGATCAGAGGCAACCTCAACGCTCAAATTTATGCTGAGACGGTTGTATCAGACGTCATCGTTCCTCTACAAGTGCATATCGGTCCCTTATTTCAGTTAATGCATGATAATGCACGACCGCACACCGCAAGAGTTGTAAGACAGACTCTCGCCGCAGCTAACATCAATGTCCTGCCCTGGCCTGCTCAGTCGCCAGACTTGAACCCGATTGAGCATGCATGGGATATTCTTCAGAGAAGAGCTCTGCCGAATATGGAGGGTATCCAGTCGCAAGAAGACCTTTTTTTGTTGCGGCAATTCCACAGCGTGATTTGGATGAACTCATTTTGAGTATGCCAAACCGATGTTCTTGTGTTGTTAGTGTTCGCGGTAGAAACACGGATTATTAATTGTTTAAGTTACCCAATAAAATTAAAAAAAAAACTGTTATTTCAGTCTTTTTTTCGAACTTTAATGTTAGTGGTTCAAATGTCAAAAATCCCTTTATTAGGAAAATGGCAATTTTTTTTACTAATGCAAAGGTGACTTGGTTTATCGTTACTGTAGACAAACGAAAACATTTTATTTGATCAATCCTTAAAGAAAATTTTAATGAATATCAATCAGGAGAAAAGTTATTGCAAAAATATATGTTGATCCCTAGACACTTTTGATGTGTGTATATACATATTATACATATAAACACCCAGACCGAGACAAATTATACAATGTACAACTTGCCCCCGGCATAACTAAGATAACTAAGGTAACACTACAACCTTATAATCAATCACGTGGCGTATATTAAAATGATGATCATGGAGTATTTTTATCATGCCTTCTGCAACCGGCCGTAAATAAGTAAACAGTTTACAGGAATAAATGTATAATTAGTGAGCAAAAACTAACTAAGTTAGCCAATTTTGCACAAAAATATTATGCACATTTAATTACTTTATAATTTGCGTTTTAGGCTAAAACCGTTCGTTTAATTGCTTTTAAGATCCACTATCTTCATAACTAAGTCTCAGTGCTTAGTCGATTTTATCACTGGAAAAAGCAAAAGTTTTTCAAACGACTGGTGTAAAAAAGTGAATTTACTAAAAAAAATAGTTGGTTTTCGCTTTAACCCGGCGATATATTAATGTTTGTATGTACGGATGCTGATTCAGACATTGATTTGTGGTGCTATGGTGCATTTAAAAATAAGATAAATGTATTTAACAGAGCTGTGTATCTTAGTTTCTTAACAGTGTTATAGGGATTTTATAAACATGAAGGAAAAAAAACTGAAATATTAGCATCTGGACAAATTGAACAACAACGCTACAGAAGCGAGAGAGGTTTTCACGGTGTATGGTAAACATTGGTAAAGATAGCACACCATATAACGTATGTATGTTATACATGACGAATGAAATCGGTTACGGAGTAAAGGAAAACATACTGAAATTGTACAAAATACAGCGCGAGACTACGTAGAATTTAATTTGATTCGAGCCAGCTTTTATTCTATACCGTAGCCGCACTCCCGACGTTTTCGCTTCGTAATTTGCCGCAGGATAGAGAAAATGATTGTTTATGGACCCAGTTTTATTTATTAATTTAAATATTGCATGGAGGTTCGCGTAGGGGTTGCGACTGAATAAGGTAGGGGTTCAATATTACCCTATTATTGACTATTAGCCCATTATTTGCAACACGGAAGATGTTTATTGACCTGCTAGGTTTAGGGGAACAACTAGTCTGGTAGTCTTCGGCTTCTCCATCTTCGCCTTGCATTTCCATTCCAGCACATCGTACGGTAAGGGTAAGGTAAGGTCCCAAGCGGGATGAATTTAGTACACTCAACGAGGTTCTTCTTCGAATAGCAGATTAAGCCGTTTTCTCACCTCGTTCGCCTTTACGTTACCTTTTAAAACGACTGTGCAAACGCATGCCATAGACATTAATAGATAATTGTCTTTGGCAGGGGTCGTAGTATTATATTTATTTATTTATATATTTATTTTTACATTTATATATTATATTTAGGTATTTTATTATAGGATTTATTTATTATTTATTGCATTAGAAATGCGATTCCTAGGTCGTAATGTTACAAGAGAAAAAGTTTCAGCCAACAGGGGAGGGACACAATAGATAGCTGAGGATAGATCAGAAATATTAGATACACCAGAGTTCCAGACCTCTACTGCTGGAAATTCTGAAATAATAGACAGAGATAAATACCAAAAAAATTATAACGATTTTCCTTTATTCTACTAAAACAAATATATGATTAATAAATGTCCAATAAGTATGTCCGTAATTTTATTTCCGAGAAAGTTGATAGAGTACATTTCTCAATAGTACACTCAGACTTGAAAAAATCTATTTATCTAAAATATTGGATTGTGTGAGAATGATGCAAAATTGTTAAATAAACCCCTTAACGTGCTCTCCAAGGCACGGGCACGGTAATGTTGTAAATAAGAATAGTGTATTTCTTATTGATACATGTCGGGGACGGATACGGGTTTGTTGGGACCTGTTTCATATTGAAGGTAAAGCCACTGGACCATCACTACCGCCCCGGGTTGACAATAATCAATCAAATAAATATTACAATATTAAACGAATCTCAATCATCATCATCATTTTAAGAGTCCGGCCAACAGGTTAATATTTCGTAGAAATACCTATATAGTACATGAATTAAATTATAACAAGTCAATAACCGTTGCTGAGATTGTGGGGTAATTAATTAAAGAAAACATGAAGTTCAGTCAATTTCCGATATTGGAGGGCCCTAAAACTTGAGCCAGGAGAAAATTATTCATGCCCAATTGAATATATCTAAGTAATTGATTTCAGAAGGGGGAAACTTTGGAAGGCGTTTGTACGATAATAATGCCTCACGACCGCATGCCCTAACCCTTCCAAGTACTTACTCGTACATCAAGTAGCTAGTACAAACAAGAAACAAAAATGTGGTCTACCGTAGCGTGTTCTTCAAGCTTTACCACAGTGAGTGTTCTGATGAGCTCCATAACCTTAATCCCATACCGTAGTCACTATCCCTACTAGGCTATAATGTGGTTACATAAGTCGCGGGCTTTCCACGTTATTTGCTTCAGTACTTCGGACACATGGCCAGAAAGGGAGGAGACAACCTAGATAAATTCCTTGTTACTGGAAAGGTGGAAAAAAGGAGACCGAGAGGCGCTGTGCGGTAATCCCAAATCCGCTCCATCATCAACACTAGCGTCCATGATGCAGTGCATACTGCCGATGATAGGAATGGGTTAGTAGAAGGTCACGATCCTCAGTAATAAGAAAATACGACGCAAGATGTGGAATGCTCTCCCAGTCTGTGCGTCCAATAACCTGAAGTCCTTCAAGCGAAGTGTAAAAAGACAACCTGTTGGGTCGGCATTATAGACTGGTTACTCCCATTCTTGGTTCTCGCATACTGCTTACCATCAGGTGGGCACGATGTCTAATGACGTGCTCAGTATAAAAGAAGTCAAAGTCAAAATATCTTTATTCACGTAAACCTATTACAGGCATTTATGAAACGTTATTAATTAAATTATTTTGAATGATTCTACTCCTGCTAGTAGAAGACTAAGCAGCGAAGTGGTCCAATAAGTAAGCTGTTAGCAGAAGACCAGCAGCTTAGCAAATTCCAGTAATGTTTAATCTGACTGAGAAAGGAATCTGCAAGGAAAACTCAGCTATATCAGATTTACAAAATAAAACATATACAGAACTGCACCACAACGATCAATTAATAACCTTTTAAATTTAGTTATCAGTACCTATGAGAATACAATACCTGGTACAGCAGTAACCCACCAGGCAAGTCAGAATTAAGGTAGACTACATGCCTATGTGCAACCCGAAAGTCGACAAAACGCAAAAACCTCTGTTAATTTAAGAACAATAAATTGAACGTGTTCGGCAGAGGTCCCAGGCCCCCACAGCAGCACCGACAGCAGAAGTACTTTAAAGAAAAACATAGTAAATAGAGTACAACGGTTACTGTACGATTTCGTATTTATGATACCAAAACATGAGAGCGATGCTACTACTCAGCCCACCTTAAAAGAAGTTCAGCATAATAATATAAAAAATATAAAGTCAAAAATGTCCTCTAAAGACGACCCTTTAGGGATAGTCCTCCTCCTACAACACTAAAATGGCATCAATGTTTTAATTATATTATAAGCATATATATATATCTCTCTTGTCCCAAAGGTGGACCGTCAGAGAATGCCGTTGCATTAAGCTTCGCCTTTTGAACTATTGTGTAATAAAGTTTTTAAATTTTTAAATAAAATAATAAATAAAATAAATTATAGTATTGCTGTTGGTTTCTGTCCAGTCCTAGTTACTGATAGTGGTTATTTTTTCTTGTATTGTATAGAACAAATATGCATTGACAATATCCTAGTGTTACGTACATAATACATAATGAGATAAATGATTTGATTTGAAACAGCTGATTGCGATGATGACTTAACAAAAAATATGCAAAATTTGATCCGTCAGCTCTGCATATGGGTATGTAGATGAATGGATAAGTGAAACTACTTAATCTTTCAGTGCGCAAAGTTATTTAATCCAAGTAAAGTGGTTGTAAGCTTTGGTTAGTAACCAGATTAGAGTGGATGTTTGTTGTTTATCTATTGAGTTTATTAATTAATTAAGCACAAGAAATAGTACCTACTAAGTGGCCGAGTTTTGAGAGATTGATTAAATTTTAATTAAAAACAATAAACATTTATAAGGTAATTCATTCAGACAAAACATTCCAATTTAGGATTTTCATTCTTATTTCATTAACTATTCATAAATTCTTAAAAGGTCTATTCAAGCTAAAGTACTATCAATATCTAATGTTTCTTTGTTATTGGCGACTTATTCAGATTTATTATTATTATTGTTATTATTTAATAACGGTGAATCGATAATGCCTGCTCCAGTGAGGCCTCCTAGGGAGACCCTAAGGCGCCTACGGACTAAAACCCTATAAACCGTCTCTCTTTCACTGTTGGCCCTGCGTACCTTAACAGCTAAGTCTCAGTCGTGGCTACGGAGTGAAGGCCGCGTCGGGATTGCAGTTGCATGAGTGTTAATGTTTGACAAAGATTTTTATTTAGATAACTACTTATAACTCAAAATAAAACTTGAAAACCTGTGTAGACACCCTAGCCTTCACTCACCTGTCCTTGACGTCTAACGCTGCGGCATTAGATTCAATAATATTTTTTTGTGTCCTGTTAGTTCACGCTATCTATGTATGCGGCGCGGCTAACCAGCATTTATACATTATTATATTTATACAGCAATATAACGGATAACGCAGTGTATGGATTTCTAACCTTATGGGAAAGATGTTTTTGGATTAATGCAAAAATATTTATTAATCTCTAGTAGGTACCTATAAGCCAGCAACGGTCAGAACGAAAGAAGTATTAAAAGTGCGAATGTTAATTAGGATTAAGATAATTGGAAAGGTTTAATTAAAATTAAAGGAATACATAAACGATTAAGGTTTTAAGAATTGATATTATTTACACGTAGTAAGATGTAGCTCTCAATGGCGTTCACTTAGAGTACGAGACGTTTAATGATTCCCTAAACTAAATTTTAGCACAACCAGAGGCTATAGTTCTAACTGTGTTTGATATGTGTTGGATTCTCACATGGAAATGAGGTCGTTGCGTCGAATATGCGGTGTTACTTTGGGGGACCGCATACGTAACGTCGAATACGGAAAATGGTGGGTATAAAAGAAAGCACAGGGACAAAAATATGGAAAGGCATGCTACGATGGTTCGGGCATGTTGAAAGGATGAGCGAAGAAAGATTGACGAACCAGTTATACATATAATGCTGTAACGATTGTATTACATGCGGCCAAGGAATAAATATTGTTGGCTGCAATCGACATCCTTTGCCTTGCACATATTTAGGACGTCACCTGTCAGTGTAGATTTTGACACTTGAATTTCAAAACCAATGTGCTGCTTTAATTTATAATAAATATTTTACCAGATTCATATACGTATTACTTAATAATTATAAATATAAATTCATCCTACTGGATATTGTCGCCCCCGTAGCTTGGGTAAGTATTGAATTGAAAATAGTACGGGTCACTTCATGACCACGTGCAGTAGATTCATTTTTATTTGTGCACCACCGCTGCGGTCTCACCAACTACATGGTATCTTGTCTTGGTGTGGACTGGAGTGGTGGTGGATCTAGAGATGGAACGTAACGTGTGCTCCCCGTGCGTTCCAGGGTTTTTCCAGTAGGACTATAAAGCTGGGGCCCAGCTTGAGAAGATAACCCCGCTGCCCAGGATCCCCGTGACGCCTCGTTGTCCGCTTGGGATCGGCAGCGCTCTCCGGGTCCCCATCTTCAGGCTCTCCGAGGGAAGGTACCCCTACGTATGGTCAACGGATGCATAAAGAGTGATAGGGCTAAGTTTTGGCTTACGACCCTCCCTTATATAATTGTAGATTCCCATTGCTCTCTGTTAACTTCATTTTTTGTAATATATTAACTTCATTTGCTTAAATTCCTTTGTTTTATTTGAATGTCCCGCTTAACGTGACAATGCGCAAGTTGTGGGTGAAAAAGGCCCTGGCAGACCGAGACTCACATATTATGGTCAAATAAATAAAACACAAGCTGAAGGAACATTATAAAGCTTTCATAACAAAAGAGCATGTATGAAGAGGTTGATGAATGTCGACGAAGCGAAAGAAGTATGTCGTGATCGTGTCAAGTGGCGCTCAATTGTCTCTGCCACCCCGCAAGGGATCTGGCGTGAAGATATGTATGTATGGATTCTCACATCAATCCTGATAATTTTCCCTATCCACAAAATTATTCCATTTTCCGAACGCGCCGAACAAAAGTTACGCACCAAAAACGTGGGTCACTCAGCGCAGTCGTCTGTCTGTTAGCCTTACGTGCAAAGTTCATTGAATTATTGCAATAAAGGAAATTAATCAAGAAATCATCTACCTCTATCTAAAAACAGTGATTAAGTGTGAAAGAAGACTAGATTAGGTGAGTCCTATCAATTTCCTTCATTTTACCAGTTGTGAGAACAAAATCTTTTTTTCTTCACTTTGGTCATTTTTTATTTGATCTTTCTCGAAATCTATTTACACACGTAAAAAAAGACACAAATGTACAGTCCCTAAATTTGGTAATAAGGAGCCACTTCTATAATGCTTATATGACGCAACAATATGTTATAACATCATCATCAATGCCATGATTTTTAAATCATGGTTAAAAGAGTTTAGAGAACGATAATAGGGCTGGTACAACAACCAGTTTGACAGGCACAATTCTAGTTTAAATAAACAAAAGGTTTCTTACCGGCGACAACGGTTTCAGCTCGTGGCAGTCTCTGCAGAACGTGATGAATAAGTCCGACGTCGGTGCACGCCTGCAGGTTGCGGACGCTCTTGCGCAGGATCGCAATGAACACCGACCATATCTCCGCCTGAAACGAAACAAATAAATTAAAATCATCATCATCATTACAGCCCCTAGAACACAGCGTCCCAGACCTCCACTGCTGGAGATGGGCCTTCCAGAACATATATCTGGAGAATTTGGCCTACACTCGCCACGTTGGCCAGACGGCTTGGCGAGGATATGATGTCAATTTTTAATGACAATTTATTAACGATTCCACAAGTTGGTAATAGTGGAACCGGGACCGAAGGCTTAACGTGCTCTCCGAGGCACGGGAACGGTGGTGTAGTAAATCTATGACAAATGTACGTAAGAAAAGTGTATTTCTCATTGGTACATGCCGGGGGGGGGCCACCACCGCGCCACAACTGAGCCACCACCGCGCCAGTTGGTTTGAATACTAAACCAAGATATGTTTTTTATATCCTCACACATTTTACGTGGGTTAAAATAGCGTTCTTTAAACACTATTTAGCAGGCGAAGATACCAAAATCATTTCGTATAAAACAAACCAAAGTTCAATTTACAATAAAGGAGTGACCCTTAAAAGGAATTTGTAATAAACACAGTGATTACGGTAATTTAGTTGCATTCTAAAAATGAATACATTTAGGTAGAAGGAAATTGTTTTTCCTAAAATCAGCGAATAAACAGAAAATAGTCCAACAAAACGAAGCCAACTTTATAAAGTCCATCTTAAAAAATAATTTCTTCATTAATTTGAAAGTAGTGGAAACACCGAAACTCTTTAAATTTTCGGAGGCGAAACGACTGTTTTGTTTACAATGGAAAATGCAAATGGGGCGAAAATGAAATAAATTGAAACCTGCAATGCAAATAATGATAAAAAAGAATGTGTTTATATTTATTTATTCATACAATATTGAACATTTCTGACAGCTATATGGTGCTATATGGTTTTTCAATCAGTCTCGTTCAGATGGTCGATTGCAGATTTCGCGAGATAATACCTTAAGGCCTTACTATTTTGTAACTTATATGATACATCGAAATCAAAAAGACAATATGTAGTAGCTTTCAGTCAGTACATAGTTCTGTAACTAAGGTATTAAGGCATCATTTTAAGTTACGGCAAAGCTTATAATATTCTAGAGTGTTCTAGTCGTAGACTGTATACTTTTCTGTAAAATTTGGTCTACACTCGGCACGCTAGTTTCCGAGGGTCTCTTGTCAATTTTATGACAATTTATTAACGATTCCAACAGTTGGTATTTGTGGAACCGGGGCCAAAATGTTATGTGGTGATCTCCGAAACACGAGAACTGTGGTGTTGTAAATGTATGACCGACCGGTTTAAATTTTAAGGAAAGCGATCCTACAACCAAGCCAAAAAATTGAGCCAAAAGTACAATATATATTTTTTAACAAAATGAAGAACAAGACAGGACAAGACCAGATGTAGTTAATAGCTTCATAGAAAGTAAAGTAAAATTTGAACATAGTTCAGAGCAGGATAAACTTAGACCTGTATTAATAGTCAGTGATAAAGCTCGGCTCGCCATACATAATGCCATGTTGGTACCAACACTGATGTATGGAAGCGAGACGTGGATATATCAGAATAAGCATGAGTACGTCGGATATGTGGCGTCACTTTGTCGGACCGCATACGTAACGTCGAAATACGGAAAAGAATAGGTATAAAAGAAAGTATAGGGACAAAAATAAGGAAAGGCATCTATGGTTCGGGCATGTTGAAAGAATGAGCGAAGAAAGATTAAGGAACCAGATATATATTGCGAAAGTTGTGGGTGAAAGAGGCCCTGGCAGACTGAGACTCACATATCACGATCAAATAAATAAAACACTGGCTGAAGGTGCACTAAGAAGTCTTCGTAACAAAAGGGCATGTATGAAAAAGTTAATGAATAAATAAAAAAAATAACTTTATTCGAAGTCAGAGTTTTAGTTTACATTTTATAAGTAGGTATAAAACAAATATTTAACGCAGATCATAGAGTGACGTAAGCTATCCTCCAGTATTAGTAAAACCCTGCAACCCGAACGAAGAGTACCTGTGTTCCGGGAAGCAGTATTCATTGAGTGCGGAATGAGTATGATTCGTTATATCTTGTCGAATGTCGACGAAACGAAAGAGGCATGTCGTGATCGTGTCAAGTGGCGCTCAATTGTCTCTGCCTACCCCGCAAGAGATCCGGCGTGATGATATGTATGTATTAATATATCGATCCTTACAATACAACATTCACTCATCTCTTTTAACAAAATGTCAAACGAAGAAAGAAAGAGGCAGACACTACTTTAGTGAATATCGAATCTTGAAATAGATTTATTAATACGGGCTGTTTCAAAGTTAAAGTTCAACAGCAACCTATTGAACAAAAAGAAGACGAAACGATAAGAACAAGATGTACATACAGTACATAGTAGGTAGAGTAAAATCTGTGCAGAGTTCCGTAATAAAGTTCTTAAGGTATTCAGTGACCGGACGAAGATTGCAACTACAGCGTAATGCTCCAGAGTAAACTAAGGCACACTTCTAGATTAAAATCAAATGGTATTACGGTGCGTCTACCCTACATTCTATCAACCTTATTCTTGGAAACGATTTTTTTTTCTGTTTTTCTGTTTTAAACGAGCCTGCGAAATACCTCAAGGACAATTTTGCCTATCTCTCTTCTTTCCACGATAAATCTTTACGTTCTTTTCACAACTCTCTTCTTTCTGTTCCCTTACATTATTCTGGATTTGTCTCCAACTCCTTCGTAGTAGCTGCCACAAAATTATGGAATGATCTTCCAGTAAACATAAGGCAGGCAAGTAACAGATTGTCGTTTAAAAAACTGGTCTATTCACACTTTATGAATAGCTCTAAACCACGTTAGTAAGTTGTATTTGTGTATGTTTATGTACAATTTTGTGTATGTATTAGTATTTAGTATATTGATGTTATAATACATATATAAGAATATATAAGTAGGTATATAATATTTGTTGAATTATCCTATAATTGTATAATACTGTTACTTTCATTGCACCTATATTTGTTCAAATTTGTCCCTAAGGTTTGGCTGTCAGAGAATGTCTACGGGCATTAAGTCAGCCTTTGTGCTTTGTGCAATAAAGTTTTAAAATAAATAAATAAATGCGAATATTTTAGTAGCTTATTCATAAAAGGAAGGAATACACTTAAGTCTAATTGCAACACACCTTGTTATACTCGTACTTAAAGTAAAAACCCTTTATACGCTTCGCTCACACAATCCAATAAATTCAAAGATTTTTCAAGTGTACTTTTGATAAATGTAGTCATTAACTTCTATAAAATAAAATAACGGACATTTTAAACATATTTTCATTTTCATATGCCTAATTTTAGACAGAAAAAAATAGCAATAACCTTTATAGCTTTTCCTCTATTTTACTAATACAAATATATCTTAAAAATTACATTAATTTTATTTCATAGTAAGTTGAAGTTTGAGATTCCTCTCGGACTCCTCCACTGCATAAATCACAATAAATACTAATAAATAGTCGTAAAACAATGAGTCAATATTAGTCCAAAGCTTACTACTAGAAACACATTAAAAGAAATACAAAAAATTAGGAGAAATCGGGAAATTCACCGGCGGTCATACCAAACATTGTCAATTGATTTGTTATTATTTGTTACTTGTCAAAAAGTAGCCTCACCGCTCGTTTTTTTTTAAGAAATGTTAGCATTGTTAAAAAAGTGGTATTTCTTAACAAAAACGACATTTCACGCTGGTTTATGAAGTTGCTACGAAATGCTGGAAATGCTATAAAACGAACGCGGCCTTAGACATGAAAAATCTTTAAAATTTGATTGTGCGAGAGAGAGGGAAGCAAAGCGTATAATAGCGTATACCCTCTCACTCTTGTCTGTATAAGGCAAAGATTTTGCAAGACGACGCGCTAGATGTGTCACGCGCATTGTTAAATCGTGCCGGAGAGTTGTCATATAGGACAACTTGCGCGTCAGTCAGCATTGCAAGGCCTTGTGTATAATTGCAAATTTACGTTGTATGAGTGTTTTTTTACGGTTCTTATAGCCAGCCGTTAGTCGGCTGCAGATTTGCGTGCCCTGTTTCTAAGTTAAATTGATATAAAAACCTTCCTAGCTATTATGAGAGATAGAGACTGTGTTTTAAGACATTATAAAATTCATCACCACGACCGTATCCCGTCCAGGGTGGTCAGAAACCACGCTTTTAAAGAAGCGGATTCATAATTAGCCTTATGATTAATACTTTACTATAGGCCCATCATGACAAGTGGGCAAGCTCGTCGATGTCTTTAGCGTATCTACCTAACTCGAACAATTATTATAAATTATTGTGTCCCGACTATTAATCGAACCACGTCTTAACCGCTACGTTAAAATAATATTTAAATTCAATAATAAAAATATTGTTGATTAAATTTATTAAATGTTTACAATAGCAAAAAATAAACTTTGTTGACTCTTGAATAATTGGATTTTTCTAGGAATTTTCTTCCAGACGACAGTGGAAAGAGAGAAGCATTGCATTCCGATTTTGCATTTGCTTCATAATGTTTTATAATCAACACAATTCTCTACCTTATGTATTAAAATTTTTATTCTAACAATGTTGGAACCAGTGAGCAATAGAAATGTCAGGATCTAGAGTGTAGTATAGGAAAACTCAGAGTGTGATGATCCCAAGTGAGAGCTACGTTTGAATGAAAGAGACAGAAGTTTGAATGCGCACGCCAAATCTTCGACATTCATCAACCTCTTCATACATGCCCTTTTGTTTCGATAGAACCTTCAGCTAGTTTTATTTATTTGATCGTAATATTTGAGTCTTGGTCTGCCAGGGCCTCTTTTACCCACAACTTTCGCATTAGATATCTGGTTTGTCCATCTTTCTTCATTCATCCTTTAAACGTGCCCGAGCCATCGGAACATGTCTTTATGAGAGGTTTATTTCCGACAGTGAA
The DNA here is from genome assembly GCA_910589645.1 of Tinea semifulvella. Taxonomy (NCBI): domain Eukaryota; kingdom Metazoa; phylum Arthropoda; class Insecta; order Lepidoptera; family Tineidae; genus Tinea; species Tinea semifulvella. The sequence continues at coordinate 8,881,849 of OU342592.1, read as the reverse complement.
AAGACAAATTAATTTAATAATAGTAAACAATTGGCTTTTGAGACATAAAGAATGATCTTTTTTTAAGGATTCACAATCCAAGAATAGGCCTCCACTTCTCAATTTACTCGGCAGCTCGCATCAACAGAAGCGCAAAAACAAAAGCGCTTTTCTCAACTAACAAGACCGGAAATAATTATATTACATTCTTTCCCCGTTAACAGCACAATCCGCCCGACACAAGCGAAATTACAACTCCAAATTCCTTCCATTCCAATGCGAACTCAGGGATTTTTAAAGCCTTCGTCAATGATCATGAAATTCAATAGATGTAGCATTCATACCTGTAACCCTACGTAACTTGAAGCTTTTAGTTTTAGTTTAGTTTTATTTAATTTTATCTTTCGACTGTTTGTTTAATTCTGTTAATTATTTAGGTTTAAATTTTGCTAACTCACCCCAATCAATATACAAATTTATATGTTCTTAGTGAATACTTTTTAAGGTATCTGGCTTACATATTGTTAATATCTGTTGTTAAATGCTTACTTTAGCCATGATCTCCGTTTGTATTCCAAATGTTAAATAAATAAATTCATCATACAACACAAAATCCTAGACCTCCACTGTTGGAGATGGGGATTTAGTTTACTACACTTGCCACACTGGCCATGCGTATTGTTGCAAAAGTCTGATGTTAGTTATTAATGACAATTTATCAACTTCACAAGTTGGTATTAGTAGAAATGAGGCCGAGAAGGCTTAACGTGTGCGTTGTATATCTATGACAAATGTACATAAAAAAGGTGTATGCCGGGGTTTGAACCGACGTTTTTAGACATTTTGTTATTACAACTGAGACACCACCGCCCTTGATCTAGATGCAGCATTATTAGCTTAAATAGATTTACAACATCATCGTACCGACTTCACTAATACTTATGAAATCGTAAGAAAATTGTCGTCTGGCCAGCGTGTTTAGAAAAGCCAAATTATTTAGATATATAATAATAATAATATACGTTTATTTAAAGCAACTAGGCTCACTTGTTAGTTACAAAATCCCCACAACCAATGTTAATATAAAAATGAAAATAAAAGTAAAAGAAAACAAAATATGGCAATATTAACAATATGTCCGTGCAGTAACCACTCCGCCCCCCACCAGTCTGACAGGATGCACCTCACTCCCGCCAGACCAGCAGCCGCACGAAGCAGCCAATGCACGGCGAATCATATCTTTCAGATATCATCTTCAGGATACTGTTAGTGCTTGTCCTCACTCTGTTAAGCAATGATGCAGTGGTTTTGCGTCTTATAGCAAAAACCACTATATGCTTCTACTGTATAGATGTGAACTATATTGTTCTAGGGGCTGAGTTTTCATTTAATTTTGTACTCGATGCAGCATCCTGGTTAAAAGATCTTAGACAATCGCAATTAAAATTTTCCCTCATTTCTTCGCTCGCTCTATTTTTCCCGATATTTTGTTGTTTGTACGTCAAAATAAATTTAACAATAAGAAACCCAACAAAATGTGCCATTGTTATTGAATTACGAGTACTTCATTAGAAAAGATGCATTATCATTTCATTACAAGTGAAAATAAGAATTGATTGTACATTTATAAATTTAAGTATTACGTACATACATATCTTTACGCCAGCTCTCTTGCGGGGTAAGTACGAGTACATACATACAATTGAGCGCCATTTGTCAAGATCTATACATAGTAAAGTATCACCACGACCGTTTGCCTTTCGGGGTGGTCAGAAACCACGCTTATAAATAAGCGGATTCACATTTAGCCAACTTTACTATAGACCAATCATGACAAGTGGCAAGCTCGTCGATGTCTCCAGCGTACCAAACTCGAGAAATGTCACAAATAAATTAAATATTAATTAAATGTATTTAAATACATTAATAAATATTGTGTCCCGATCAGGAATCGAACCCGGTACCTCCGAGTCTAAATCCACGGACTTAACCGCTAGATCACGAAGGCAGTCTAGAAGGCAGGCAAGATCTATACATGCACACCTCTTTCGCTTCGCCGACATTAATTAATCTTTATTCATAGCCCGTTTTTTTTTTTTTTTATGAAGTCAAAGTCAAAGTCAAATCATTTATTACAATTTGGCCTTCTCGGGCTCTTTTGTATTGTCACATTACATTGTTATAATTATTTAAATAAATTATATTAAATTTATTACAATACAATTGAATTGACCTAAATATAAACATACACCAACAGTAAAAGGTGTCCAAAATATATTAATAATATATATTTGCACATCTACCAGGCATTTTTGTCATACTAAGCACAACATTTCACATAAGCGGTTATCTTTCGGAAGTGATGATCGATGATTGAGTTAGTTAAGAAACACAATATACCGATAGTCGGGTAAAAATACCAGCGATATCGAGGCGCAACTTAAAAAATCGAATACCGCCGCGCTGGGAGTGTTGCTAAAATTTACTTAGTAAGTTAGAAATAGCAAGTAAATGCTGACTAATGTGATTTCTCCTTAATCTGTACGAGTTATACTAAAAGGTATTTTCTCGTAAAACAGTTCCAAATATAATTACCTTTATTATTATTATATTAAGTTCTTGTAATTGACTTGTATATAAAATAGACCGGTTTCACAAATTTATTGGTGTCGGATAGGTGTTGAATTTAAATCAGTCACACGCGATTGTTTGGCCATGAGTAACTTCACACATCGGAATTCAAACAGGCAAAAATATGCACCCCCATACCGTACCCTACGCGTACATATAAATTTGGAGACTCTTACATCTGTTTCATGCTGAAGAAAGCTCTCCTAGGTAATATTTTTACCCATTCCTATTTCCTAGAGTATTTCAAGTAGCGTGAAAATTTATCTTGTTAGACCGATATCTGGACTCTCAAAGCCGGTGATCGTGACCGCATCGATGCCTTTGAGATGTGGTGTTGGAGGCGTATGTTGCGTATCCCTTGGACAGCCCGAAGAACTAACGTGTCAATACTCAAGTAGCTTAAAATCTCTACTAGGCAATCTTCCATCTGCCTAAAACGAGTCCTTGAGAATTTCGGCCATATAGCCCGCAAAACACCTGGTAACCTGGGAAGGCTTGTAATCACAGGGAAAGTCGAAGGCAAAAGACCACGTGGCCGAAGCCCCATACGCTGGTCTGACCAGATCCGCACCTCACTAAATACCCAGATGCACGATGCCCTACATGCAGCCGTGAACAGACCCGGATGGCGCAGCATCGTCCGGGACAAAGTGATCCGTGGAGGGGGTCACGACCCTCAGCAGTGAGGAGAACGACGCAAGGAGGAGGAGGAGACCGATATAGTGGTATAGACTGATTTCGGTCGTTAGTGACTGGCGTCAGTTGCTCCTATTCTTGGACTTCGCGAATGTAAATTTAAAAAATCTTTATTAAACAATAAATATCTAATATACATAGGCGAGCCAAATACCTATAGTGTAGGTATTCTTTAAAAGCAAACCTTTAGGAGAATTACAAAATAAATTTTGGGGATGAAGAGTTAAAAGAAATAATGTATACTTAATAACTAATAGCAATGAATATACCTATACTGAGGGGAAATGTTGCCAGTCTTCTGGGGACTATCACTGAAGGGTCGTCTCTAGAGGACATTTTTTACTTATAGTTTATTTTTTATTAGGTTTAGTTTATATTTATTTTAATTTTTACTTTTAAGTAGTTTTAATTTATATTGTAATTATTTTAATTTTTTTTATTCATCAAATAAATTTATTACCTATACTAAAATATCTTAATATATAAATAAATCTTATGACATGCCATGACGACATAGATATTTATTAAATAAATTGATCACGAGATCTATTACGGATAAATCAGACCATCTTTTTTTAAAGCACCTTGAATGTATTTATAATCACAATAGAGCCGTATAAATAAAGTCGTTGTAGGCGCACCAGACAATATTGTGATTGTGATCTTAACAAGAAAGCAATAAAAAAAAGTAAAATAAACCTTATTGTAAGATGAAGTGCAAATAAATCTCAACCGTACCACTTTTTTGGTTGAATTTACACGGTATATCTGACAGGAAATTAGCAAGTCACTAAAATAAATAATTCCGAGACCAACTAGTTGGGAACCAATAAATTGTATTAGAATGCCCGGTAATTATATTTTAGGTCATTATTCATACAAGAAGTTGTAAGTTTATCGCGCCCCCTCTTGTATTGTTGTGGACGGGGAGCATTATTAATGGGATTACAGTCCGGATATTATGCCTATAAATTTTGTTATTATCTTGTAACCGCCTGAAGGCTTCAGTTGTGACGGGCGCTTAACAAATGAGCCTCCAACACTAATGTTAAGAGGGTAGTAAAATGAGACGTGCTGTCAAATCACAGATGTATGAAGCTAACTTTTTTAACCGAGTAAGGCGCCTTAAGTAATCAGTCTATGGTTTTATTTTATTTATTTATTTCATGAATCCTGTATATATTTAATTATATGTATTGTATTATAGATATGTATTATTATATGTATAACATGTATTGTATATGTAGTATTATTTATTTAATATTTATTTGGCACTCTGCCTGTTACATGTTTTCATAACTCCCAAAGGTTAGCTGGTGGATAATGCCTCACGGCATAAAGCTCGCCTGTGCACATTAATTCTAAGTTATTTTAGTTTTTGTGCAATAAAGCATTTTTATTTTTATTATTATTTTAGCAAGTTTTTACTATGTTTAATGCCAACAATACCCAGGAATGCGCTCTGACGGCCAAGAAGTTCCCTTTCCTTCCTCCACTCTTCAGAGCACTACGCTGGCTCTGCAGCCCAGCTGTAACATTCTCGGGGTCGAAATACGCTCAGACCTTAACCAGCGGAACTGCATTGAGATCATCACCAAAACAGCGTCAAAAAACTCGGAATACTAAACAATGTTAAAAGATTTTTACCGCTTTCAATCAGACTGATGCTATACAAAGCACAGATGCGATGATGCGTGGAATACTGTTCTCACTTTTGGAATAGTTCCGCCGAGTACCTCACAGATGCTCTCAATGTCCTGAAGAGACGAACTGTTCGAATTTAGGACGAGGTCACTATATCTGGACCTCTTGAATCCCTGCAGCTTCGCCGAGATGTGGCTTCTCTGAGCGTGTTCTACCAACTATACATGGTGAGTGCTCCGAACCACACGCACATTTCAGAATAAGAACCCACATAATGTAGTCACCATCCCTACGCGTACGTATGTACGTTACGTAACTGACATTTACATTTTTATTTTCATAATTGTGTCTGCCTTAGCTTATAGTATGACAATGCCTATATACAGCAGCTATTTTCTTAACTGACATTGACATTTATATTCTTATAATTGTGTCTGTCTTAGCTTATAGTGTAACAATGCCTATCTACAGCAGCTATAATGTTAAGCGTTATTCTGTATTTATAATTTTATTGTTTCTCTTTCCAAATGGTGGTTATCATGTACTGCTCCAGATTCACCAATATGTACTATAAAATGATATCGTTTTATATCAATATTGTAAAAATCGACGTGTAAAAGTGCAGAATACATCTCTTTTTGTCCTATGCCTACTTGCAAAATAAACGAATTTAATTGAATTGTATAAATTTGGGGTCTCATACATCTGTCACACGATAAAGATGGACTGCTCTTCCAGCCAATGTGTTTCCACTTTCCTATAGCCTGGAGTCATCTTTGACCAGACATCTTTGCGTAGTGTTAGGGACTGAAAAATTAAAATGAAAAAAAAAAGATTAACCAAGTGTGGGAGCGGGAAATACTAATGAAGTACTCACCGCTCATCCGAGAGAAAAAGAGACAGCGAAATATTTACCGTAAAAAAAAACAGGTACTTATACAAAATTACGATAACAAATACCCTACCATAAATATTGCAAAAGTTAATACTATAAGCACAATGGACTACGTTTTAATATAAAAGGTTGTTTTTTTAAAACCCAGCGAGTCGGTAAACCCGGCCGTTAGGGGGAGCTTTTGACATTAAATAATCTAACGCATCACTCAGACTTGATATAAATAAGGTTTTATTGACCTTCTCAAAAATTTATACATTTACTCAGGTAAATCTTATGGAAAGTAAACTAAAGTAAAGTATCATCACAAACGACTCCCTTGCGGGGTGATCAGAAAGCACGCTTATAAAAAAGCGGATTCACATTTAGTAAACTTTACTATATGCCGATCATGACAAGTGGCAAGCTCGTCGATGTCTCTCGTCCAAACTCGAGAAATATCACAAATAAATTAAATGTTAATTAAATTTTGTTTATTTAAATTAATAAATATTATTATGTCCCGACCAGGAATCGAACCCGATCCCTCCCAGTCTAAATCCATGTCTTACGGGAAAAAGTAAAAAAAAGTAGGCCAAATCCTAAACTTTAAGAAATAGCGAAAAATGCATAAGGTGCCGATTAAAAAAAAACTAAAATTAAATAATTAGATTTTTAAAAATAATAGCTGGTAATCGAGGCGGTTGATTTTAAAACAAAAAACGTTTATGCAATATCCAGTAGATTTGTGTTAGGTTTAGGCGTGAAAGGTTTTTATTTTTTTATACTAGCACCGAACCAACAAATCCATACTGGAGGAACTGGGGATCAGAAATACCTTTCCTCGACTGTACAATTACGCTTTCTCAATTTCTTCGGGTACGTGTCACGGCGTGGAGAAACATCCATCGAGCGCCTGATAGTCCAGGGGTAAGTCGATGGAAAGAGAATGCGTGGTAGGTCTCCGATGAGATGGACCGATCAGGTGAAGGTTGCAATGGATCATCTCCTTGAGAGCACTAGGAAAGCTGGAGTCCGAGAGAAGTGGCGACGGCTTGTTAAGCGTGCCACTAGCACTCAAATGGCGACCACGACCACTCTGCCAAGAGTTTAGCGACTAAGAAGATACTAGCACGACATGTGACCTGCGCCCACCTAAATAAGTGACGCGCGAGGTCCATGAATGTTAGCAACTGGAATCGGACACTTATGACTGACGTCAGTTCCTAACACTATGCGGGTTTGACTGGGCACGACGACAATTCAAGCTTGATCCCGAAACGTGTGGATGCACTTTACTGGGTTTATCGGCACGAACGATGGATACTTCCCCTATTATATTTTGTAATGAAGAAAGAAAGAAAATAAGTTTATTTCGTAAATAAAATAATTAAAATAAAATAGTGCACGTCGAATACTATCATAAACGACAATGCACTGTCGAGGCCAATCTGCATAGGAAACGCTACTCTCGAAGTTGTGCAAAATTACGTCTACCTCGGGCAGACTATCCAATTAGAAGCAGCCAACTTCAGCAAAGAAGCCGACAGACGCATTCAGCTAGGATGGGCGGCATTCGGGAAACTCCGGCACATTCTCTCATCGTCCATACCACAATGTTTAAAGACTAAGGTCTTTAACCAGTGCGTCCTCCCGGTAATGTCGTACGGAGCAGAGACGTGAACACTAACAGTGGGTCTGGTCCATAAATTCAAGGTCGCTCAGCAAGCCAAGGAGAGAGCTATGCTTGGTGTATCTCTGATGGATAGAATTCGAAACGTTGATATTCGTCAGAGAACGAAAGTTACTGACATAGCTTTTAAAATTAGCAAGCTGAAGTGGCAATGGGCCGGACACATCTGCCGCAGAACCGACGATCGATGGGGCAAACGGGTTCTAGAGTGGAGACCACGTACGGGAAGACGCAGAGTGGGACGACCCCCCCGCTAGATGGACAGATGACCTAAAGAAGGTCGCTGGTAGGGGTTGGATGAGGGTAGCGAAAGATCGCGTTAAGTGGCCTACATCCAGCAGTGGAGAGATACAGGCTGATGATGATGATGAGGCTAATTCATTCTATGAAGTTTGGCTTCTTGCCCAGTCTTGTTATATATTTAATGTCTCTGCAATTTTTATATAAACAGCATTTCATCTGATATAATGAACCGGTTGATTACTTTAAGTTTAAGCGAGAAGTTTCGTTCAGTTACACTTGTTCTTGGCACACGTACGTACTCGTACACCTATTTACATTAGGGTACACTTCCGCATTCAGCGACTATTCTGTATTTTCCTAGACACATATTGTACAATATCGTATGTTTTTATTTGTTTATTTATACTTTATTAAATTAACTCGTCTGTCCAAGGAAATATGTTTCGAATGTGCCATCATCTCAAGTTGCACAAATACGCCAACCTTGGTATTGAACTTGCACCGTTTGGGTCGAGACTTGGCATAGTGCCGGGCCAAGGAGTTGTCACAACGGCTGACAGAAAGGTTTGGAGACAGGAAGGCTGGCAATTATTTCTGCCACGTATTAGCCTCGCTATACAGAGGGGAAATAATTCCAGTCTCCTTGGGACTATCTCGGATGGGATGTCTCTAGAGGACATTTTTTATTTATAATTTATTTATTATTTTATTATTTAGGTAGTGTTTAATTTATATTTAATGTATAAATTAAACACTATATTATTTAAGTGGCAACTTTGCTGGATTGTGTAACTTTTAGAATTGTTGTAATTATGATTTAAGATCTGTATGTTTCCTGAATAAATAAAAAAATAAAAATAAAAAAAATAAATGTATTTACTTCGAATAAAAGGAAACCTTCTCCTAAAAATGGCCCATTACTGTGATGACGATCATGAGGTGAACTTAGAGCTAATAGGTAAGCAGTTTTTTATGTTATACGCAATAAATAATTATTTATTTATAAACTTTATTGCACAAAGTACAAAGGCGGACTTAATGCCCGAAGACATTCTCTGACAGCCAAACCTTGGGGACAAATTTGATCAGATGTAGGTGCAATCATAAAGATAATAAGAGAAATAAATAACTATTTAAATTAACAGCAATTTAATATATTCTTACTTACAATATATATATGGAATAAATATTATAATATCGATACACTAAATACTAATACATACATATTAATATATACATAAACATACATATATACTACTTACTAACACTGTGTGGAGCTATTTAGAAAGTGTGAAAACACCAGTTTTTTGAATAATGTTCTGGTAGTTGCTTGCCGTATGTTAACAGGTAGATTATTCCACAAATTAGTAGCAACAACTACAAAAGAGTTGACACAAATGAAGAGTGATGAGACGGGACAGATAGAAGAGAGTTGTTAGCAGAGCGAAGGGATTTGTCATGGAAAGAAGAGAGATAGGCAAAATTGTCCTTGAGGTATTTCGGTGTCGCAGGCTCATTCAAGACAGAAAAAAGGAGACAAAGGGCTCGAAGATTTCTGCGACAACGAATAGGCAGCTATAATATATATGTAATATAATATTATTATATCAATTGGTATTGGTTATTCGTTTTTTTTTTTAAAAAAAAAACATTATACATACAGACAGACGGCAGTGGGTCATGCAGACCCAGATGATAGTAATAAATGGACCTGGCGATAAGGAAATTTCCCGTTTTCCCAACTTAATCACAGTGGGCAACCACCCGCTGTTACATCGTGCAAACTTAGTGCGGGCGTCTCGTTCTAACCTAAATGTGCTAGGCTCGGCTAGTTTAGCTTTTCTACAGTACTTCAGTAAAAACAATGAAGAACTGTTATTTAAAAATATAGATTTCAAATTTTACTTGTCGCTTAGTTGAGATGTCTATCTTATCTTTCATGTTACAAAACTCAACATAACATAAGCTTTATCTCGGGGTAACTTTCATGTTTCACAATATGTTCGAAATTTAAAATTTTGGAAGAGTAATTTATTTAAGTTGATTTAATTTATATTATTAACTTTAGGTGATTTATACAAAAAAAATTATATTTATTTATTGAACTAAAACGCTTTTAAATAAATGATACAACGGATATTTGTAAATAAATGTTTTTTAATAAAATAATAACATAACTTTAACAAAGAATCCTAATATCAATAATTGTCAAAACTAATTTGAAGCCCGTCATAATTTTGAATTTTTATTTTCGTTTGCGTAGCTATTATTATTTTAATAAAAAACATTTATTTACAAATATCCGTTGTATCATTTATTTAAAAGCTAAGACGTTTTATTGGTGACCCCGACGTGATTTTGAATTTTGCGTAGCTATCGCTACAGAACCAAAAAAAAGATGAAAGTAGGGTAATTAAAAAAAGACTAAATTATTAAATAAAACTTTTGAAACATATACATTTTTATTTTAAACAAATCCATTTAATAATTAAGAGAACTAAAAACCAAAAACAAAAAAAAGGTAAAGGGCCAAGGATAGCAGCATTGCCACGTTGAATAGCAATAATGATCCTTTGGCCCAAATATTGCCCAACCCCCTTGTCTCCCGAGCTGTTTTTGTTTTGTTTTTTGCTGTTTATTTATTTAAAACTTTATTGCACAAAATAAACAAAGGTGTGACATAATGTCGCTTGACTTCTCTGCCTGTCAGACCTATGTGATAAGGAGAACATTTATGTTATATATAATAAATTTTATAAAATACATATATACTATATTAGATTGGGCTTGAGGTATTTTAGGCAATTCCTACCACTGTCGGCCTCTTACTTTTCAAAATAATAACATGAGTCCACAGATTTAGACTCAGAGGAAAAGGGGTCGATTCCTGATCGTAAAAAAAAATGCAAATTATCTCGAGTTTGGTACGTTAGATACTCGTACATCGACGAGCTTGCCACTTGTCATGATGGGCCTATAGTAAAGTAAGCTAAATGAGAATTCGCTTCTTTAATGCGTGGTTTCCGACCACGCGGAAAGGGCTACGGATGTGTGTTGATACATTTAAAAAAAAAAACTATTTTTTAAATTGTAGCAAAATATGCAGAACATTAATTATCATTATTATTTAGAATCAAAGCAAAGTGTAACACTTCTTTGGACGTCGTACGCTGTCGACCCATTTCTAGCTTAGAGAAAAAATGAGGCTGTAATTCTTAAAAGATGACTTGGCAAATGTAACCAAGGCGGTCGCGACTGGCACTTCGCACGCCATTCATCAACATGACGACACGTCACCGCTATTCTGCGGGCTTAGAATGGCGTGACATAACTCAAGCACTTGTTGTATGTAAACATATGTCAGTGAACATTTTTCAAAATTAAATACCTACTATTAACAATCGCCTGAAGATTTTTGCCCATAGACTAATCCTTTCGACAAAGGACACTTGCAGCGCGCAGTATTTATTTATTTTAAAATTTATTGCACTATGTACAAAGGCGGACTTAATAAATAAATAAATAAATATTTCCAGACAGGTCACACAGCGCCATCTAGTTTCCGTGGTAAGCTACGAGGCTCGTGTTACGGAAACTAGATGGTTGATAAACTACATATATATACATATTATACATATAAACACCCAGACCGAGACAAATTATACAATGTACAACTTGCCCCCGGTGGGAATCGAACCCACGACCTCCCGAGTTCACGGCAACGTTTGTTACCACTAGACCACGGAGGCGGTCTAATGCCGCCAGGCATTCTCTGACAGCCAAACCTTTAGGACATTTAGACAGGATAGGTGGTAGGTGCAATTAAAAATTAGGAAATTTAAATAAAACAGAAATATAAATATATACATAAACGGTGTCCAAAACAAAAATTGCCTAAATTATGAACTGGTGGTTACTGAGAAAAGCGTGAGAATGTCCATTAGATATCCGGGTCTGGACGATCCCATTGTCTGTCTGTCTGACTAATAATATAAGTAAAAATGGCGTCGATTGTACCTCTATACTTTCAAATCAATTTTTTACTTTAATCGGTACATTAACAGATACTTCGTTTTGGTGAACTCAGTCTAATAAACGTCTGTCTAGAAAAAAACGTAAGTACCATTCTAACTTCGCAGGTCCTTACACGGATATGTACCAATTTGTTCGCCAAAACTCGACCCTTTTTTTACACATCCTTTTTCAGCTCTAGTAAGACGTAAATCCCGTGTTTACTAAGACACGTGACACTTTATATTGTTCAGCTTGCAATCTTCGAAGTGTATAGGATAAATCCATTATTCTATGAATGACGTCATCAAGGCAATTAATTGATCGAGCAAAATCAAAGTCAATTTTGGTAAAACAGCTATTCAAGGACTAATCTAGTGAGCTGTTTGCAAAAGTAATTAAGTTATTACACTTTGCATTCCTCTCGATCGCACACATTCAACATATTCTGTACTTTTAAGAAATATAGTCGATTAGCTTTCGAAGAAATTAAATTTTAGACTGACAAAATAGCAATAACATTAATGTAAATTTTCCTCTATTTTACTAAAACAAATCTATGAAGACAAATTTCTTAGCATTTCTTGGATTCACCGTAAATAGTGTGTAAGAAAGAGAGAGGAGAAGAATGGTATCTCAGGCTGGTTTAAACACCCTCCTCTTTTTAGCAATAAGCTAACCATCCACCATTTATTATAATATATCTCTAAAAGTAGTCGTAATTCTATTTCCTACAAATCTAATATTCATTTTTAAAAGAACACTCAGATAAAAAAAAAAAACTATATAAATGTTGATGTTTGCGAGCGAGAGGGATACGAAGTGTTATAACCATCTTAATTGCCTTTGCCAACAGGGTACGAGTATTATAATTTTCAACTAATACTTGCATAGGCATACGCACAAATATATTGAATTGTTTAACTATTGCACAAAATATACAAAATGTCGCTTGACATTCTCTGCCTGTCAGACCTTAGCGAAAACAAGAACATTTCATTTCATTACAGCCCCTAGAACACAGCGTCCTAGACCTCCACTGTTGGAAATGTGCTTCCAGAAAATATATCTGGATAATTTGGCCTACACTCGCCACGCTGCCGGACGGGTTTGCGAGAACATTTACCAGTACGTGAGAATTTATATAAAAAATATAGGTGTATAGAATATTAATGTCTTAATAATTATGATAAATATTTATTAATAAATTACGTACAAATACATACACACATACATAAAAGTTATACTATACTACATAAACATATTACTACGTAATACATGATAACCGATGTAAGATAACACTAAGCGACAACCAATGATGATTTAATTATCAACCCAGAAAGTGTATGTAAACGAATCTTTTAAATATGGCTCAATTTGGAGCATATTTAACCTCCTCTCCGTTAGTAGGTCATTTCAAAGCCTTGCAGCCACGACTGCAAACGACTTGGACATAAAAGTGGAAAATATAACATCTGTCTTGTAAGTTAAGGTCTATCCTAAACAACAGTACCTGGATAATACGAGTATGTTTATGTACTATCATTTTCAAAATTAATTTCTAAGATCTAAATAATAATAAATAATAAATAAATATATATAGACAAGTCACACAGCGCCATCTAATTTCCGTGGTAAGCTACGAAGCTTGTGTTACGGAAACTAGATGGTTGATAAACTACATATTATACTTTTTTTTTTGTAAATATATACATATTATACATATAAACACCCAGACCGAGACAAATTATACAATGTACAACTTGCCCCCGGTGGGAATCGAACCCACGACCTCCCGAGTTCACGGCAACGTTTGTTACCACTAGACCATGGAGGCGGTCAATCTGTTGCGTAAATTACGGATTTATTTAACAAAAAGTATTATCACGACCGTATCCCTTCTGGGGTGGTCAGAAGCCATGTTCTTTTTTATTGTTAAAGAAGCAGGTTCACATTTCGCCAACTTTACTATAGGCCCATCAAGACAAGTGGCAAGCTCATCGATGTCTCTAGCGTACCAAACTCGAGAAGTATCACAAATGAAATAAATTGTTGGTACCTCAGAGTCTAAATCCGCGGACTTAATCGCTGGACCACGGAGGGAGTTTTAATTTAATTTTATTTTATTTATACAAGTATTAAAATCTAAAGCGGTCAAAAGTCAGTGGTCGAAACAGACTTCCACCTAGCGGAGGACACGTCACCACTGTTCGTCTGGCCTTCTAAGTGATGTATCACTTAATTAGGCTGAAGCCTGAGGCACGTCGGCATGAAAAATAACCTCCCTTGTGTAGTGTTTGCGCGGTAAACAGAGAGCAGGTGCCTTGAGATAAATTTATATTAAAATGAGGCTACTTTTCAGACATACATACAAGTACATACGAGATTACGACACATAAAATTTAAAACTGACAAGTATTAAAAATCGCATTACTCGTCTGTAGGATATGTGAGAAGTTCGGCATGTTGCGAGATATTATCTGCAATCATAAGTATTAGTTACTTCGCTCTAACTATATGCATTACGTCATTACAGAACATAATGTCCAACAAAGCGACCTAGACCTTCACTATTGGAGATGGGCCTTGCAGAACATATATCTGGAGAGTTTGGCCTATATTGGTATTAGTGGAATCAGGACCGAAGGCTTAACGTGCTCTCCGAGGCACGGGAATAGTAGTGTCTTAAATTTATGACAAATGTACGTAAGAAAAGTGTATTTGTCATTGGTACATGCCGGGAAGGACCGATCTTTGTAGGACTTTAGGGAAAGCGTTCTTACAACCGTGCCACCACCGCTGTGCGAGCGTGCGTTAACTATAAATGAATCTCAATCGTCTACTTCATTACTTTTTTTAATGTTTATATTAAGAATAGGTACAGTATAATTGTTTGTTTATTAAGCGTAAGTTTTGATGGGGCTGTCATGCTCATAATGAGTAAAATCACCTAATAAATTGGAATAAAAAACGGGTGCGTCGCAGGACGTACCGCAAAAGTGAGAACTAAACTTGCAGGTTATTGATTTCGTAGTTGGTAGGAATATGAAGATTAAATGAATGCGCGTGTGCAGACGCGTAAAGAAAGAAACATAAAGAAGGAGCGGGAGAGAGCGAGAGAGGCAGCGGCTATACGCGCGCGCCTATCCGACCCTCTTCCCCTTTCCGCGCTGTTTTCCCCTTGAGCGCTGTTTTGACGTACGGACGTACATTCAACGAAATAGGTTCCCAACCACGCGCGTGCAATAAAGTTTTCACTTTAAGAAAACTATATACGATAAGAAACAGCTACAATAATAATTAAACACATAATACTTTTTCGCCGAATGACATACAAGCCGAAGTGGTTAAGACTGATTTCAGTTATCAATGAATGATTGTTATTAATGAAGTTCTCTTCCGGGATGGTCAGAATACGCTTTAAAGAAGCGGATTCATATTTAGCCAACTCTACTACAAATCATTAAAAGTGGCAAGCTCGTCGATGTCTCTAAAGGTTACGCCATAATCCACACTGGCCTTATACTTTAAATTTTTAGTTGAAAATATAGCTGGATATATTCAAAATAATAAATTATTAAAATTAATATCTAATATCTGTTGCGTAAATTCCGGATGTATACAAAAAAGTATCACCACAACTGTATCCCTTTCGAAGATGGTAAAAAACTACGTTCTTTTTTTGTTAAGGATGCGGGTTCACACTTACCAAGCCAACTTTACTATAGACCTAATGATAAGTGGCAAGCTTGTCCAAGTCTCAAGCGCTACCGTTAAATATCACAAATGATTTAAATAAATTATTGTGTGTACTATTTGTATGGAAACGTTTCGTTAGATTAAGCTCATAAAGGACGTAAAGTTTAAGCACGAAATAACAGATTAAAAGCTCAGACCAAGTTGGGTTGAAGCCTTCATATGGAGAATATGGGGAAATTTGTAAGCACTGTCTGTTCTGCTAACTTAGTAATGGTTTGTCTATCACTATAATGTATGAAAATCTTCTTTTTTATTATTAGATTATTATTGCGATTAATTTTATATGAATACATAAAATAATATCAATAGTTTATTTAGTGGCATATTTCTTATTTTTATATAAGTCTATAAAAATTAAGTAAAGTATCATCACGGAGGGTCAGAAACCATGCTTATAAAGAAGCGGATTCACATTTAGTAACTTTTACGATAGGCCAATCATGACAAGTGGCAAGCTCGTCGATGTCTCCAGCGTACCAAACTGGAGAAATATCACAAATAAATCAAATGTATTTATTTAATAAATATTTTTGTGTCCCCGGTAAGTCTATAAAATAACATAATTAACAATATAAACAAAATAAGTTAGAAATAAAAATATTTTTATAGAGATAATACTTTACTCAAGAATGCTGAGCCAAAAGTATTCAATTAAAATTTAATATCGCTAAATAAAATCTCAACAATATTATAAAACAAGAGAAGAATGTTTATAAATAAGCTCACTGGCAACAAAAAATGGACATAACAAACACAACGGTGACTCGATTGTAGAACAAGAAAAAGAGTTAAAAGTAGAGCTTTCGATACCAGGATAGCATAACAGTGCAGAGGGTATCGCTATAGTAGGTCGTTATGTGGGAGGAGTTTGTAACAAAAAAAACGATCATAAGAAATAAAGTAACCTACCTGTTAACCAATAACGAAGATGGTTAAAAACACAACGAACTACCATTTTGTAAAAGCATAAAAACACGAGGGTTGGGTTGCACAAAAGTAAAATAACCGATCCAAAAATAGATCTGATCTATATTTAAACATCAAAGGGTATTTTTACTCCACATTTATACCAGAGAAACATAAACTAGAAGAGATATTTAGAAAAATACTTAACATGTTAGGGAATGAACTTAACTATCAAAACACAAATTATAAAAAACCAATTCTGACGGAAGAATTGCAATAGATTGCCGGCCCAAGCTTTTTAATTCGCAGATTATAAAATTAGAATGGGTTAATCGGCGTTATTTTATACTAGGGCAGCATAACATACAAGGAGGTACATTAAAATACAGCGGGGGTTTCAGAAGAGACGATGCTTTGAATAGAAGTCGAACGAGACGGAACGGAACACAAACATGGTTTTGCATTTGTTACTGTTACACAATTTAATTAATTGCACGTGCTAAACGAACGAAAAGGATTAATATGCTCTACATTAGTACCAGGAATGTATAAATAAGCAGAAGGTAATCCAAGACAACCATGTTGTAGCAGGTAGAAAGAAAAAAAGACAAAAAAAATGTGGGTGTGGTCTTGGGAAAAAAAGCTCATAAAAACCAAAGACAGGAATAGTTTGAAAGAAAGAGACAGCAATAGAATGAATAGGAACACGTGCTGGGCAAACAAAGGATAAAGGACCACGGTTGGATACCTGCCAACCAAATAATAGATTTAGAATTCGATTTTAAGAAAGTAGATTGGGATTTCGAAGAATTGCTGCAGATTTGCCGACAAATGGCCTCCAAGAATATTAAACTGTTATTATAACTGTATTTTATCAGCTTCCACATTTTAACTAAGTGTTCCGCACTCTTGGTCAAATAACTCACTCAATCTCATAAAATATGGATTTTGCCTTTAATTAGAGTGGGTGCTTGGGATGTGTAAAGGGTTTATTTAACGAGTATTAGTTTTCGGGACACGGAGAATAATATGGGGTAGAAGTTTAATGCAATCTACTCGTACATCGCCTCTCGCCAGTCTCATCAAGTAGGTCATGTCAGCAATATCCCTTCTGATGGAAAGCGGTAGCAAATGATGCTTGATACACCTTTCTTTATAACTTTGTTTAGGAGAGTGCTCTCTGTATTTCTCTGAATGGATTCTAATCTATCAGGATAAAATTTGAACTGTGGGTTTGCCAGGATATTATGGAAATTCACGCCGACTCGGAAGAGAAAGCCCAATGACTTATACGCTTTTGACACTATCTTATTTATTCCTCTCCATACGCAACCGAACCACACGCACAGGTCAGAATATGCACCCACATACCGTAGTCACCATCCCTTCGCGTACCCATTATACGTACTTATATGTATAATTGTATGTATGGTTTATGTATGTTTATGTGTTTAGGTATAATGTGTAGTATATTAGAATTAGTTAGGTAACTTATTAACTGTATCATTAAAATTTCTTATTTTTTTCATACTGCCTATCACCTTACTCGATCCCCAAGGTTCGCTGGTAAAGAATGCCTACTGGCATTATAGCTCGCCTCTGTACTATTTTAAAGTGCATTAAAGAATTTAAATAAATAAATAAATACCCATAAGTTTGGTGACTCATACATCTGTCGCACAATAAAGATGTGGAATGCTCTTCCAGCCTCTGTGTTTCCACTATCCTATAACCTGGAGTCCTTCAAGCGAAGTGTGAAAAGGCATCTAGTCAAGCCGGCATAGTATTAGGGACTGATGTCGGATATAAGTGTCTGATTCCAGTTGTTAACATTCATGGACCATGCGCGCCACTTACCATAAGGTGGGCGCAAGGTCACATGTCGTGATAGAAAAAAAAAATGTAAAGGTATCACCCAAGAAAACAAAAGAATCTGTGTGTAAACGAATACTTACCAACATAAGGCTGGCACATAATGTCATGACATCTCTTTTTATCAACAAATTGGGCATTGATAATTTGTTGTTGGGCATAATAAAAATAATTTATAAAGAAACATACCTGCAGACTCGGTGGACAATGGTCGAGCAGTTCCAACATGTGCTGAATATTCTGAGCGTCCTGTATCACAAAATTCAGCTCCATGTCGAATTCCCCTCCAACCAGCTGAAACAAAGAGATTTGACAAGTTAAAACTATGAAGGTGCACTTGCTTCAACGGGCAATTTTAGAAGCATTCACAACTGTGAACGTAACTTATTTAACTTTACGAGTACGTGCTTTTGTACACACCTGTGGAGCTACTTAATACCTACGTAATAATGTAAATCGGATTTTTTTCTATTGCTAAACTGATTGACGATAAAATTGAGATTAAAAAAGGGATACACCTGTCTTAAAATGATTTTAAAAGAATGTGATTGTCTCTTGAGAATATGACAGATATAAAAAAGAGATCTAATTTAGTTTAGACATCATTCATCTTTGGGCTAATTTGTATTTAGAGTTTTATTATTAGATAAATTATTCTTAACAAGATTACAATTTGTTTTAAATGGCGGGCAAAATATTTAATTCATCATCATGACGGCTCTAGTACTAAAGCACTTGATTAATACGAAAACTACATATTTTAATTTCCAAATAACTTAATTGCACAGTAATATATAGTTCCATTCAATTCGTTTATTTTGCAAGTAGGCATAGGACAAAAAGATATGTATTCTGCACTTTTACACGTAAATTTTTACAATATTGATATAAAACGATATATTTTTATAGTACATATTGGTGAATCTGGAGCAGTACATGATAACCATCATTTGGAAAGAGAAACAATAAAATAACAAAATTATAAATACAGAATAACGCCTAACATTATAGCATTATAGTAAAAATAACATTAGTCTTATCAATAAAAAAAAAAGGTTTTTCGATCGAAACTTCTATTTATATTTGTTTAAATAGATATATATAATATAATAGTCCAAAATGAATGATAGCATTCAAACTAGTATCATCATGACCGTTCCCATTCGGGGTAGTCAGAAACCACGCTTTTTTGAAACGGATTATTATTTATCCAACTTTACTATAGGCCCATCATGACAAGTGGCAAGCTCGTCGATGTCTCTAGCGTACCAAACTTAAGAAATACCACAAATAAATTAAATACATTACTGTGTCCCGACCAGGAATTGAACCCGGTACCTCCACATTTAAATCCACGGACTTAACCGCTAGAGCACGGATACAGTCGACAGTCATTTAAACAAAAGGGATTTAACCTTTAAAAATGGCTATAATATAAAATTGTAAGACAAGAAGAAGATACTTTATTAGGCCAAATTAATGTACTTGATAATTAAAACACAGCATTTTAAAGCTAAAGATAAAGGTTGATTCTGGAGTCTAAACGGTTTAATTTTAAAAAATCACTACATAAATTCCAGCTGTAGTTTTACAATTTGCTACCGGAAGCTTCTTTGCTTCCGAATATTCGAAAAGTTTATGAAAGCTGCTTTCCTAAGCTTTATTCTTGGAACGTGTTGCTCCATGTGCTTGTAAAACTCACGTATGCTTTGTTTTTTAACGCTTATTATAAAAACTAGGGCCGATATTTAACTTTATTAACAGACTAGCTGTTTTATCCATTTTATATATAGTATGTTAACGTCTAGGATTACGGGTGCTAGGATTACTCTCTCTGGAACTTCTCGTGGAACGGAACGCGGCTTAGATGTCAAAATAGCCGGCCGTATTTTATTAATTAAAATTACTTGTTTTTAAGTTTATTCTATATAAAATAAAGTTAAAATCTATTAGATTATTTAATTGTGTACATGCCAGTATGTCGGTTTCCGTTTTTATGCAAAACTGAGGAAGATATCGCAAAACGAAGTCTGACCATTGCACATGTCAACGAAGTTTTTCTTGTGAACCAAGAAAAGTGGATATAATATTATAATTACGGTTGGTTCTGTGCTGCAGCTACAATCTTTCAGCTCTGTTTGTTGGTTTATACAATACCAATACAAAATGATGACTCGCAGAACAACTTCGCAAGGAATGGAGCAGAAATTAAAATTGGCTCTTGAAAAGTTGGAAAAGTACGAGGTGCTAAATGCTAAGCTGCTGTTGGAACGTGAGGATAGTGAGGTGGAGGTGGAGAAAGTGATGCACAAAAACACCGAGCTCAAGCAACAACTTGCAGAACTAGATATTCAGTATATGGATATTCTGGATCAACATGATCAGCTTAAACTAAAGCTGGATTCTTTTAATGACTGCAGTGTGACATATGAACATGCTCTGAATCGTGTGTCAGACCTGGAGAGGCAGCTTGCTGAGGCTCACCAGCTAGTAAACGTGCTACAAGAGGAGATCCAGTCTCACAACACTGAAGCCACGCTAACTTTGTATGATGAGCTCGTCGGGATCAGTTCGGACATTACACCCTCTCCATCATGCGCCCCCCTTGTTTCAGTTAAGGACCAGCCGGTTGTGTTAAATAGTAGGAATAAACTTAGGAAATATATAAAATTAGGTAGATTTATTAATAAAACAATTAAATTAATTAAGAAAAATAAATTTAATCATAATAAGATATTATTAAGAAAGGAATGTGTTAGACTACGGGAGGATCTTAAGATTAATTCTCTTTCCTTAGATAATTTGCAAGTCAAATACAATAGTGACACTCGCTTATTGGGATTTGAGATTGAGCAACTCCAAAAATCACTCTCCGACATTAATATTAAGTATCAGCTGGCACAAAATGAATTGAGTCAGCATTTAGAAAATGCAACCCAACTATTAGAGCTGGGTAAATACAATGCTGACCGGTTTAACTCACTTCTTAATGATTGTACTTGCGGTAGGTCATCAGTCACTTCCCTAGGTAGTGACCAGCAGATTTCCCCTGAAAGGTTACTTCCTTATAATGTGCAACATGATCAGCCCCTTGTTAGTGCTAATATCCCATTGAATGTAAGTACTCTAAAACAAAGTATAAGGAACAATACCTCAATATTTTCAGATAGTATGGGAATAGGCTTGGGTCACTTATTTGGTAATAGACTTGACCATTCGGTTATAAACCACTGCATGCCCAATGCAACATTAAAGTTTATAATAAACTATATTAAGACTTGCAAAAATCAATTTAATGAAAAGAGTAATATTATAATAATGTTAGGTAACGGGCTGCAAGCAAGGAAACTTGATATCATTAATTGTTTTAAATTATTAAGTGAACTTGGAGTAAGGAATGTGACATTATGTGCATTTCCTTACCTAAATAGTTTGACAAGTAAGCAACTAGCTTATATTCATTATTTAAATAATTTAATTTATAATTTGAAGTTTAATTTATAAGTTGGCAGAAAGCTTTTAATTTAAAAGCTATTCAAAAAGTTCAGCGATGCGTATTTATCGAAAACCCATGCTACAAGCTTTCAATGACCAGGCGCGCATAACTAAAAGGAGCTTACTTCAATAAGCCATGCTAGGATTCCACGGTGACGTTACTATCGATCGAACTTTACTGAATTGTAGCCGGTTTTAAATAGACGTACTTTATCCTTTGATTTAATAATTACATTGATATTAAATAGTACCAAAAATAACTGATTAATAATTTTTAATAAGAAATAGGAGCGATTTAAATGTACTTTTTCTTTCGGACGGTTTAAATTCAAGTTATCGAAAACAATGTCAAAATATTGTATCAGAAAAACGCCATGCTACAACTTCTAACTACCAGGCGCGCATAACACAGAAAAGCTTACTTCAACAAGCAGGATTCCGTGGTGGAACCCCTGTCGAACATAGAAATATTCAATACAGCCGGTTCAAAATCGACATATTTTTTCGCTCGAAGTTGATTCAAGGTGTGAATAGATACATCCCTAATTAAAAATTGCAGAACATTATTAATTCATTGCAAATTAAATGAATAATTATTAAAATTAACAAGTCGAGTCTAAAACAGGCTCTAAAATATTGTAATGTCAATATGAAGTATCATACGCTTTCCTTTAAAACCTTACGAAGGTCGGTTCAAACTCCCCCGGCATTTACCAATGAGAGATATTCTTTTCTTACGTACATTTTTCATACATTTACTACATCACCGTTCCCGTGCCTCGGAGATGCAAGATGTCGGTCCCGGTTCAATTAAAAAGCAACTTGTGGAACCCGTCTAGCCAGCGTGGCGAGTGTAGGCCAAATTCTCCAGATATATGTTCTGGCAGGCCCATCTCTAACAGTGGCGGTCTAGGATGCTGTAATGATGATGATGATAAAAAAACACATTTTGGTACCTTAAAAACGAAAACAGAAAACTTGTTTAATCAATCATAAACTACTTGTGTACTGATGGTTTAAAATGTGCGAAAACTATTTTTCTGAATACATCTACTAACGGTGAAAGTCTATTGGCACTGCCGGATTTTTTTTAAATGTAAAAATATTTATAAATAGCAGAGAAAGCAAAGGTTAGGTGAAAACAATAAAGGTTTCTCCATCAACAAAAGCGTAGGTTTTAAATGGGCTATTTGACAATGCGAAAAATAAAGTGTCAATTACTGTTATCAGTATACATTAAGAGTTTAAAAATGGGTATTTATTAATTATAGTTGAAATTAATGATTAATTTATTTAAAAATCCGTAATTAAAAATGCATTTTTTAAATGTTTGTCACGTGACACAAAACGCTCCTGGTTGGTCGAGTTTATGATGACGTCACCTGCTGGTAAACACAGATCACAGAGATATAGACATACACAGATTCTACGTCTTGTAAACCTCGTGCCACGCATAGATAATACACTATTACACGCATAAATAATACTTTGTGTGATTTATTTTCAATATTTTACAAATTCTGTCAAGTACTTTTACCATGGACAAAGATTTTGTAAAAGCAGACAGCAGAAACCTGCCCCAAGTCGACGCAATCATAGTCGGATTATTTTTCAAAAATAATTCTGACTTTTATGCCTTGGAGCTAAAAAATGTGAAGACAGCAAAGTAAGTATAGTAACACTTTAGTGGTAACTTAAATTATATCATAAGAAAGTGAAATAATGATGAACTTCCACAACAAGCAAGGACTTTTATAGGTTATAAATGTTAAGTTAGTTTGGCGCAGTTTCGTGAACATAAACGATAATTTGTTTACTTTTGCAGGTCTGTAAGGGAAACATATGGAGATGATGCCATTGGAAATGTGCAGCTGCGTCGCGAGCCAGATCTTTGCACATTAAACTGTAAGATTTGTCCTAAGCACAAGGTGAGGAGCAGCTCTTACAATGTCACTATGGTGATAGACGAGAATAAGGGTGAAATTGTTAGCTGTCAGTGCTTGGACTGTGCAGCTTCAGCTGGTGGCTGTAAACATGCAGTGGCATTCCTCATGTGGACCCATCGTCGCACAGAGGAACCTTCTTGCACTGAGGTGGAATGTTTCTGGAAAAAACCAAGGCTCTCAAGAGTAGGTACAACCTTGAAATATGTGACTGTGGAACAGTTGTGTAAGCAAGCTCCTTAATGTGAAACGAATAATAGCCTCTAGGATTTTTAGTAGAGATCATGGGAGCAAAAGCCCCAGAGATGCCTGCCATGAAAAGAGGCCGAAGATTAGAATCCTCAGTGATAAAAACCGTGCAAAATATACTGAAAAAGAGAGTGAAGCCCTGCGGAAGTGAAAGTACCAAAAATAATTACATTTGTAATGGCAACATTTCAGAAAAGTACCGAGCTCAAATTCAACTGCAAATGTTTGTTACCAAAATGAGGAAAGGTTACTTTTGTGTGGCTTCAAAAAAAGTGGATGTGATTGTAGTTGACTATGACAATGAATATGTGAGTAATTTGTTAATAAATGTTGCATCTTTTTGGAAAGCAAATATTTTTCCACTGTTAATTCGTAGTGTTACAGTACCTAATTAAAAATATTTTAGGTAGTAATATAAGTTCATAATAAATAAATTTATTCTTATGTTATTAAAAACTTAAAAATATCAATAAGTGCTTATTATGGCTATGTTTATCCTCAATTAACATATGGTATAATATTCAGGGGTAATAGTGTAAATATTCAAACTACCTTTATGTTACCGTCAGCGAAGCGCTTGGCCAAGGAGTTGTCAAAGCGGCTGACAGAAAGGTCTGGAGACAGGAAGGCTGGCAATTATTTCTGCCAACGTATTAGCCTCGCTATACAGAGGGGAAATGTTGCCAGTCTCCTTGGGACTATCTCGGATGGGACGTCTCTAGAGGACATTTTTTATTTATAGTTTAGTTTATTTTTAATTTTATTATTTAGGTAGCTTTTATATTGTAATTCTTTTATACTGATTGTATTTTACTTCGAATAAAATATTTTATGTTACAGAAAAACTGCATAAGAACAATTTATAATAAATACACTACTAAGTCCCTCCGTAATACATTCAGAGATGAAAAGTTTCTCACTGTAATTTGTATATACATATTAGAATGTTATCTGTTTGTAATGAAACAAAGATAATTTTATAGAGAGGGACAATGTTCTTAGCTATGGCTTCACCGTACTGGTTGGAAGGCAGGGGAATCAACTGCAGTGTTAAATGTTACATCAAAAAACATGAATTATTTATTTATTTTTATTTTATTTATTTATTTCAAAACTTTAATGCACAAAGTACAAAAGGCGGACTTAATGCCCGTAGACATTCTCTGACAGCCAAACCTTTGGGACTAATTTATTTAGTATATTAGTAATAAATATAAATATGATCTCTGTATACCTCAAATAAATAATACAATGTACCAAAAAAGTACATATATATTTTTGCAATAAAAATGTTTAATCATTTGTCATTAAGGTTAAAAACCCTAAATGGTAATTTAAGTACACATTAAAAACCTGGCTTTTATCTAAGCTATATTATAATTTAAGTGAATATTATAGTGATTACTAGTGTAATATTATGTGCGTTCATGTTATATAAAGTTCAAAAAGTATTCTTTGAGTTATTATTCTGTTTTTAAATAGTTTTAAAGTATTTTTGTTATTAGTCTGTTTTTGAATAGTTTGTAGACCCACAAACTATTTATAAACAGACCAATCATAATATAACCTTGTCTACCTACAAGCTATTTAAAAGCAGATTACCTACTCAAATTATTGTATGTTCGAAAAGGATAGCTGTTGTAAGGTTTACTACTACCACAATGTAACCAAAAACTGTGGACATTGAATAATATACACAGTTTTGACAATAAAATATATTTTATTCTATTAATTGTAGCTACATTAATAGAATATATTTTATTGTCAAAACTAATAACGAAGGAAAAATAAAATTTATACTAAAGGTTTTCAAATGTTTTATTTAATAAATTATAAAAATTCCAATATAAACAGAATGCGTAACTAAGTGATTGGATACATATATGACATCCCAGAAAGGTGTGGCAAAATTGCATTTCAGAAGCATTGAATGCAGTTTGCACAACTAATAAAACTACATCACACTAATTGTCAAAAAACCAATGATGTATATTGGAATCCCTGTTGACTGCTATTTTTTAATTCATTTAATCCATAAGCACACCCACATACCAAATGAACATATATTAATGTGTTTGAAAAAAAAAAATTAGTTTTTCTGAACTTAAAGATAATGACAGTATCATATAACAGTAAATTATTCTTGAAAAATATTCCAATTATAGCTAGCTTTTTACGCCTTTTTATTGTTAACTTAAATAAACAATCTATCAGAAAGACTTTACCGATTTCATTTCGACAACTATCACAATGTAAGTTGTATTATTGATTGCCTGGAAATTGACATACAAAAGCCTTCCAAAGCCCTTTTTCAAGCATTAACTTGGTCAGATTATAAGAAAGGTAATACTGTAAAGTATTTGATGTCATGTACGCCTAATGGTCTCATCAATTATATTTCTCCTGGTTTTGGGGGAAGAGCAAGTGATGTCTCTATTGTGGAAAATTGCAACTTTCTAGATTATCTAGATCCAGGTACTGTCATATTAGCTGATAAAGGATTCAAGCATGTGGAACAAACATTAAGTAAAAAAGGAATCAAACTGTTAAGGCCTCCTAGTGTAGCCTCTAGGTCAAAGTTATCTAAAGAAGAAGTACGGCAAACAAAAATTATTGCCAGTTTAAGGATTCATGTGGAAAGAGTCATAAGGCGTATAAGAGAGTTTAAAATGTTAAAGCAACACTGTCATTAATAAAAAAGAGTTGTAGGTTGTTGAATGTCTTCACATTAACAAGTTCCATTCTTCGGCGTTTGACAAATGTAGATTGTAAAGGACCAGCATCACACATTCTTTTAATGCGATCTGGCTGGCAATGAAATTTAGAAGGCCAAACTTTATCTTTCAAAATGAATTTCTGGCTGAAACTCATTTTGTACTGTAAGTAATTTGCCATGTCATTTTCCATCTGTAACAAACAAACAAGTTAGTCGGGATCTTTTAGTATAATGCTTATTGAAATCATAAGACTCTGTAGCTACAATTTTTAACTAATATTATGGAAAACATCGGAAGTATTTGAAGTGAGTTGTAATAGACATTCTGTTAAAAACATTAGAGGTATTATTATAACCTCAAATCAATAACGAAAACATTTACATTCTTAATATCTTTACTTACATTGAAATGGTCTTCACAGAAGAAAACATTTGTACTATTCACTATGTCATTAGGATCCCTCCGAGAAAGTTGCAACCACTTTCGCCGCACTTTGACGTTCTTTGGAACACTAACAAATAGTTTTTCCGGATTTTTCAACGACGTATTTGTACATTTTGGAACTGCACACCATTTGTAACTCATTTTATTACATAAATCACTGATAAAATGTAAATCCAATCGCACTTTTGTTTTTTGTTTACGACAAATGTATGCGGATGACATGTGCCACAGGCAAGTGACGTCACAGACCCGATTGAGGCGCCATATTGTCAAAGTAGCGTTTGGCATGCTTTTTAAATATTGTTTTTTCAATTTGATATTTTTCAGCAAATATGTACCAGAATTAAAAAAAAATACTTTTACTGGGTTCCTTAAACTCTACTGCATAATATAAAATGGATTTTGAAAACCTGTCAAATAGCCCATTGAATGATGAAAAATATTAGACAAAATATTGGTGAAACAAGTCAAAGAACCGGGAGAAACAAAGAGGTGGAAACGAGAAAATTTAACTACCGAGGGGTTCCGACCAATAAACGAAATAGAAAACGTTGCAGTCTCTTTCTACTAAATAATGGTGGTTCGTACCACTTTTATTATGGTGGTGAGTGAATACAAAAAAACCGGTTCAACCCCTAATGGTGTTGCGGTACCAGGAATGCATAAACGTGTAGAGCTTAGCTTGTTAGTAAGGGTGCAACTTTGTTCGCAAAATAATGAACGTATTGGGGTGAACATGACCAGGGGACGTAGTATTTTTTTAGACACAAAGGCTGACGTCGCGTCGTTAACACTAGGTGGGAATGTTTTTTTTAAAATAGTAGGCACATATTTTTGATAATAATTTACCCGTTGTTGGCATTATCGGCGTAGAAAATATGAAAAGCATCTGATTTGAAAGCTTCCATGAGTCAGCCAAGATAATGCCTCCCTGGTGGCTCATTCAGAGACCAAACAAAAATTGCCAAAATTAAAAGGGAAAAAATCGGGTTTTTATTTATAGAACATAATGCTTTCAAAACTTATCATTGCTGTATATAATTTCTAATATGTTTGTACTATATAATATATTTTTATATATATAATATATATATTTCCAGACAGGTCACACAGCGCCATCTAGTTTCCGTGGTAAGCTACGAGGCTTGTGTTACTGAAACTAGATGGTTGATAAACTACATATTATACTTTTTTTTTGTACATATATACATATTATACATATAAACACCCAGACCGAGACAAATTATACAATGTACAACTTGCCCCCGGTGGGAATCGAACCCACGACCTCCCGAGTTCACGGCAACGTTTGTTACCACTTGACCACGGATATAACTTAAGATCTAAAAAAAAGTCCATAAATATGTATGTACAATAAATATTGTAAATACGAGTATGAAATGCCTCTGTAGTCTTACGGTTATGTCCATGGATGTGGAAGTACCGGGTTCAATTCCTGTAGCTCTATTCTAAATCACTACAACTACGAGTAAATGATCACTGATTTAGAAATTAAAACTTAAAAACGCGGAGGGCATTTATTAAAAAAACTAGGGCCCAACTTTGTTGGAGCGTGCTTCAACAAAATATAATTCAATAATCATATATTTTCATTGTTTTTTTTAAAACTTATTTTTAATTTCTGATTTACCCCAGCTATAAAATATAATTTAATTAAATAGTCAATTGGTTAAGATTAATGTATGAAATTGTTACAAAACACTATTTATACGATTAGGTTCTTTATTATGATCAGGTACTTTATTACAGATAAAACACTGGATTTCAAATTGGCGGGATAGAAACTATGTAATTTATTAAGGGAAAATAAGCATTTGTCAATTGTCGTTATGCTAGGGTAAAATAAATAAAATTAAATGCAGATTATGAAATCACAATATATTAACTATCAAATAAAAAATAAATCATTATGACATGAGAACATTTTTTAAGGCCCATTTTACTAGAAAAATGGGCATTCTTATTTACTAGATTCATCGTAACGCAAACACATCGTAAAAACGTAACAAAATACAACAAAAAAAAACTGTTAAGCGTTCCTTTATTTGTGGGAAGTTTATTATAAGTTGGCATAACCGGATCTATCCGGATATAGGGTTTCCGACTGGCTGGCAATAATACCCGGCGGGCACGCAATGAAATTACTGCTCCACTGCCTCGAGCTTACTTTGATAATCTTCACAGTCACTACAGTAACCCTGTTTTTGAGATACTGGAATATGTTAGCCCTTTGTAAATGCGCAATAAAACAAATTAAAAATAAATCATTGACTTATTATTTTTAGTTATTAGTTAGGACACTATTAAGAGGATTAATATTAATTCTGACAATGCCTCTATACAGCTGCAATAAATACTTTTTATAGTAGTCTAGTTATATTTAAGTAGGTATATAGATTTAACATAATAATTTTAATAATTAGACATTTAATATTTAGCTTTATTTTAGTGTAGGTAAATAAGACAATGCCCCTTTACAACTGCTATCCACTATTAGAATTAAGCTTGTTATTCTGAGGCACTATGCCCTTATTAGCAGACTGTTCCTTGCTAACAACAGCCAGCTATTTCAGCCATTTTTATGTATATTGACTTGATATTGATGGGTATTAAATAAGAAAAATTAAAATTTGACGAATCCAAGTGTTCCTATAGGCTCCTAAGGATAATGAATAAAGAATATACAA
Organism: Tinea semifulvella; assembly: GCA_910589645.1. Classification (NCBI taxonomy): domain Eukaryota; kingdom Metazoa; phylum Arthropoda; class Insecta; order Lepidoptera; family Tineidae; genus Tinea; species Tinea semifulvella. The sequence continues at coordinate 8,851,985 of OU342592.1, read as the reverse complement.
CAATAAATATAAATATACATATTTATTTACATTAATAAATATTTTTGTGTCCCGACCAGGAATCAAACCCGGTACCTCCGAGTCTAAATCCACGGACTTAACCGCTAGACCACGGAGGCAGTGTCACAGTCTCTATGACACATACTATATACTGCGCGAATTTATTAAACAGCAAATATTTTTATATTATAATCTAGAATAAAAATAAGGAACTACGTATTTTTTATTTTAATTATTCAGTAATCAAATCTTAAGTTACGGTGAAGAGAAATTTTCCTAAAAATATCGCCACTCATACAGAGCCTAATCAAGTAGCTACCTACGAGAGATCGACGATCGCGCAAACGTCTCTCGGCTGTGAGCAAGATCAATTAATAATAACACTTCCCAGCCTTCGACGAGCTTGCCACTTGTCATGATTGGCCTATAGTAAAGTTGGCTAAATGTGAATCCGCTTATTGATAAGCGTGGTTTCTGACCACCCCGAAAGGGAAAACGGTCGTGATGATACTTCTACATACTTCCCAGCCTTTAGGTATTTATCATGATGGATATCGTGAGTAGTGTTTTGTTTTTCGGATGATGATTTTTATCTTAAAAAAAAGATACCTTTTTATTTCAAATAGAGGTTCTACTACTGAAGCCAAAAAAAATATATTATTTTTTGACAATTACACTAGGTATACAATCGAACTAACTAAAAATCTATAAATAAATTAATATTTCCAGACAGGTCACACAGCGCCATCTAGTTTCCGTTTAAGCTACGAGGCTTGTGTTACGGAAACTAGATGGTTGATAAACTACATATTATACTTTTTATTGTAAATATATTCATGTTATACATATAAACACCCAGACCGAGACAAATTATACAATGTACAACTTGCCCCCGGTGGGAATCGAACCCACGACCTCCCGAGTTCACGGCAACGTTGTTGCCACTAGACCACGGAGGCGGTCTCTTAATCTAGTTTGTGTATTTCAATATAATTTACTACCACTGTTTCCGCATTATTTTATTTAGCCTTCCTTTCTTCACAAAGTGGTGAAGTATTGTGTAGTAGATAATTTATGTTATTATTAAGTATTTTTTTATTATTTTAACACATATACTTGTTGTTTATCATGTTTTCGCTAAAGCTACAATCTGTTGTAATAATGTTGCGAAGAATTAAATAATTCGTAACAGCCTCTCATATGGTTGTAGGAACTAACTAAAATGTCCTAATCTTTCAATGTAAATTATTGCCACAGTTTCCGACTATTTTATTTCTTCTTAATACAGATCAGGGCAACATCCAAGCATCATCAAAGTGTTCGTATGTAAAACTTTATTAATTTATGTAGTCTCTTTACGAGCCACTGCAGAGATTCCCACATTATCCATTCAGCGTTACTCTTATCTCTAACCTATTTACCTCAGCGCATTGACTTGTATAAATACCCGGGCTTTAAATTAAATTTATTATAGTCGACTCGAAAAAGTTTTCCGCCGCCATTCCTCTCAGAAATTTCTGCAAATACTGTCCACTCGGATTTATTTCTTTCGTTAAATAAACGAGAAACCTATTTGGCTAGTTAGGAAGAGATCCATGTACCAATTTTATTAAAACTGCACTCAGTTTTGTTACTTTTTGGCTTCCTTGTTATCCAAATTAGTACGTGCAGAAATAATGAAAGTGGAATTGATAACCTTTTAATACAAAATATATATTTTTTTAATTTGTTAAGCTTTTAAGTTTAAGTACATAGGGACAAAAATAAGGAAAGGCATGCTACGACGGTTCGGGCATGTTGAAAGGATGAATGAAGAGAGATTGACGAACCAGATATATAATGCGAAAGTTGTGGGTAAAAGAGGCCCTGGCAGACCTAGACTCACATATTACCACCAAATTAATAAAACAATAGCTGAAGGTGCGTTAAAAAGCCATCGAAACAAAAGGGCATGTATGAAGAGGTTGATGAATGTCGAAGAAGCGAAAGAGGTATGTCGTGACCGTGACAAGAGGCGCTCAATTGTCTCTGCCTACCCCGCAAGGGATTTGGCGTGAAGATATGTATGTTAAGCTTTTATCGTTTACGACAAGCCAACGTAGGTAAGTCATAAAAAGTAGCAAGTATGGCGTATCAGAGGTAAGAAGAGTTACAAATTAATAAAATGACATTGGACTTCACATTCAACCAACAAACCAGGAAAGTATAAAAAAAAATGTGTACATAGTTTGGTTCTTGCATATAAGTCGATGCTTTAGCTACATGGAACCACATTTAATGTATGTCGTATTTCAACTGAATAAATTTATTATGACTAACCCGCAGGGGCACGTCCACTCGTCCAAATTACAAGTGGCAAAATGTAAATGCGCGCGGAATAGCAAGCTCGGCCAACCTAACACCACAGGGACTAAAGTAATCACAAGGAATGAAAATGTTGCTACATAATATAAAGTAGGTACATAGTACAGTGACTACAGCTAGGTAGGCGGCTGAAGAAGATCACAATACTTGGATGAGGGTAGAAAAAGATTTAAAAAATGATCAAGTAAAGTAAAAATTCCACGTCCTATTGATGCTAGCTGATGATGATGAGTCTACTCGTAAATTAACCTAAAGATAAATGCGGGATTTAGGTAAGGAATAATAATAAATATTACATCTGATAGCAAGCATATCTTAAAAACGATTAGGCGCCGGAATGCTTTGTTTTTTTTAAAGAGGTTGAATCGCAAAATCGCCTAATAATACGACCCCAGCCTGAAGGGCCACTGTAGGAGGAGCATGCCCGAATCACCGTGAGGCCTCCTAAGGAGACCCCAAGGCGCCTACTAACTAAATCCCTATAAACCGTCTTTCATTGTTGGCCCTGCGTGCCTTAACAGCTAAGTCTTAGTCGTTAGTCGTGGCTACGGAGTAAAGGCACTAGTTCGCCGCGTAATAATGCATCCGAAAGTATTCCTTTTTTGGAATTAAGAGTTTGGATATTTTATCACTGCCAGCACCTCGTGGTATCGTAATAGTAATAAAATGAGTTAGTTTAACCGCGTTGTATCCGTAACGACTGATCTTATCGATGCAAACTTAAAATTTATCGATCGAATATGCTGGAGAAGATCGATGGAGGGAATGGGAAGTGGATAACAAAGATAGATAGATAGATAGATAAATTAAATACATTTTAATGTACATAGGCGAACCTAATGTCTAGTGATATTTTCTACCAGCTAACCTTTGGGTCTGTGCATTAAATCACTAATTTAAAATCGTGATATTTTAAAAAAAAAAGCATTGGAGGTCTGTATATAGCAAAGAAAAGACTCAAGATAGCGGCTATCTTTTGTAAATTAAATACAAGATAAAAATGAAAGAAGACGTTGTATTATTAATAATAATAATAATAAATTATTTATTTCAGAATTAATTACATAATTGTTAGTAACATTTTAACTTAGAACTATGTTAGTAGGTATACACAAAAAGTTAAAAACACACAGCAAAAATAATAATAATAATAAAACGTACTTAATTTAATTTATATAACTTCACCACACACTACGACCTCAAAAATCATGGCCGCTGGCGACACCATAAATATTTGTAGCGATTTATACTACGCAAATTAAAATGCTGTACTGTAATAAAAGTAGGTTTATTATTGCAGTATTTGTTTTGATTTTGGTTAAAGACAATTTAGAAGACTTACTGGTTTGTTATTAGAAATAATATTTCAAACATAACTTGAATGGCGCAATCAGCGAACACAATCATAATGCATAAGCGTTATATGCGAAATGGCGGATATAAACTTGGTCATATAACCATTGTGGCGCGGCGCCGCCGTCCAACCGTGTATCGTTTATTTTAATATCCAAACACTACGGCACACATTCGGGGATCCTGTGTCACATTTACTTTACCAACAATGATATACTGGAGCTTCCGGAAACTATAATCTATTATTAAGGTTCCAAGTTACACAAACGTGTTAATAATTTGTTTAACGGAAATGTAAGGCATCTTAGCTTTGATCTTGCTAACAATAGTAAAGTAAAGTAAAATATCATCACGACCGTTTCTCTTTCGGGTTAGTCAGAAACCACGCTTATAAATAAACAGATTCACATTTAGCGAACTTTACTATAGGACAAACATGACAAGTGGCAAGCTCGAGAAATATCACAAATAAATTAAATATTAATTAAATGTATTTATTTACATTAAAAAATATTTTTGAGTCCCGACCAGGAATCGAACCCGGTGCCTCCGAGTCTTAATCGGAACTATACACTTGCTAACAATACCGTAGTAATAAACATAAATGGGGCCTCAAAAAGGTGGAAGTTCGATAGTAGATAATGAATAATCTATGTTGCAGATTTTAATTTTAGTAGTGATCAATATTAAAAACATTCCTACCACATTTACCTGTCTAAAGAGCGAAAGATGATAGTATGTGTAGTAGTAGTAGTATGTAGTCGCGATCACAGCGACATTATTGCCGCTCGGCCAATACCACCGTTGGATTGTTGGCCAGCGCTCCGAGCGGCGCCCACGAGAGTGGAATCAATCCGCGCACCGAGCGGTCACACGTTTTTTCTCTCACAATTTTCATAACCTATTTACTCAAGTAATTACTTGGCAATTCTAGTTCTGCAATAAACATATACAGTCCGCTAAACAATCTTTAATTGAGCCATCGAAGACCCGCAGCCGTGGTTAGTAGCACAGAATAGGGACTGACGACTTTACAATTATGCAACACCTTAAAATAAGACACATAAATAGTCATTTGTGCGTAATGTATGTCACAAACAAAAACAACAATAATAATTGGTAAATAAATATAAATTATTTAGTATTAGCTATGTAGTGTTATCTTTTAATGTAACATAGTTATTATTACATTATTATCTCAGTGTTTAAACATAAGTTAAGAATGATTAGCAATATGGTTTTGTAAAGTAGGTGGCGTTGTGTACGAACGTAGTCGTGTGCTGATTTCTGATTGGTTCAATAACGATGTTACGAGTCGGTTTAATGAATAGCGCGAATCATATCGCGCCAGATTACAAGAAAACAGCAGACGAGTCGGTCGTTGCGCGCCTTTAAAATAGTGAAGGTTGTAAATAATTATTGGCAATGGAAATAAATCATACAACATTGAAGACTGGTTTAATTTGAGAAATTAGTCCTAACAGTAGGTAGTATGAAAAAAAATGCTACAAACATTAATTTAATAATATCCATTTGTAGAGAAACCACACATATATTTCGTTAAAATTTAATGGAGGTAAAATGCACGCAGGAAGAGCGTATTATTTTTTATTTAATAAATATTGTATGACGACAGCATTAATGTAAAATGTTAATGAACGAAATATTTACTCTATCGGCGGTGTTTTAAAGGTTAATCATTTTATAATGTAGGGACAACAAATATTTTTTCTTTATACTACGACATGTGTTAGCATAAAAAAGTAGTTATACCTGCGTCCACCTGATGGTAAGTGGCGCGCGAGGTCCATGAATGTTAGCAACTGGAATCAGACACTCATGACTGACATCAGTTCCTAATACTATGCCGGCTTGACTGGGCATGACGGCATCCCTAAACTTGTGGATACACTTTACTGGGTTTATCGACACGAACGGTGGATAATTCTTCGACCCGGCAGACTGGAAATAGTACCACCATCAGTCTGCCCATCACCTATTAAAGTAAAGTATCATCACGACCGTTTCTCTTTCGGGGTGTTCAGAAACCACGCTTATAAATAAGCGGATTCACATTTAGCCAACTTTACTATGGGCCAATCATGATAAGAAGCAAGCTCGACGATGTCTCTAGCGTACCAAACTTGAGAAATATCACAAATAAAATAAATATTAATTAAATGTATTTATTTACATTAATAAATATTTTTGTGTCCCGACCAGGAATGAAACCCGGTTCCTCCAAGTCTAAATCCACGGACCTAACCGCTAGACCACGGAGGCACCTATTAAATTGTTTAACTAAACATTATGACAAATGACAAGGTCGTCGATGTCCCTAGCGTACCAGACTGGACAAATACATAAGTAAATTAAATATTTTTGTGTTTTCCAGGAATCGCAGGACCTTTGCGTATATAATTCTACGGCCTTAATCGCCAGACCACGGAGGCAGTCACGCACGGTAGGTATAATGACAATACAGAATACGGGTTTAAAAAAAAACTATTATAAAAGGCACACCTAAACATATGAAACCCAAATATTCTATATATCTTTCGTTTTGCTTTTAAAGTACGAATTCATTCGTTCTATACAACAAACATCAAAGTTCATATTGGATTTCGCCATTGTATCATTTTCCATAATACACTCACTACAAAACTATTATAATAATCATAATAACCGTGGGAATACTGTATAAAATTTAGAAATTAACATCGTAATACTACCAGGGCAATATAACATGAAAGGAGGTGGAATTACGAATTTAGATTAGAGAATGCTGTGGCCTTTGGCTCCCCTACAAAACATTATGTCATCTTTTTTGTCCTGCTCTACACAAATATTATGAATGGCCAGATTTTTTTGAAAGGAAGATTTCAAAGCTTGTTTATTATTTGGTGTCATGTGATTGGTAGGCTTACCACTGTTTTTTTTTTTGTTTTTTTTATTTTATTTTATTTATCTTCTGTTATTTATCACTGTGTTGTTAGTGAAACCAATCACGGGCCTTTAAAATAACTTTTTTAAGGTCTAATTTCGTAATAATAGTAATACAGAAAACATTTATTTTACCTTTTATTAGATTATAATAAATATATTTAAGAAAAATAAAAAGTTCCCAAAAATATGCTTTTTTTATATATATTTTTTTAATTGCACTAAATTTAAAATTAGATACATAGGCGAGTTTAATGCCTATTAGGCATTTTCTGACAACTAGCCTTTGGGATGAAATAGTGAAGCTAATATTTGAACTGATCTCACAATAATTAACAAATATTTTATTTAAAGACAGCGACATTCTGCGTGTGAAAAAAAATGTATAAAATATACTATAAATAAAATTGATAAAAAAAGGTTTAAGAGAAAATTCATAAAATCAGAACTTAACAACAGTGTTAAATAAATCGCAAACGGAAAGGGCAAGAAAATGCGCACATGTTAAAACATTAGTTACGGCTGCCAAGACAAAGTGGCCGTAAAAATCGTAGGCAGAGAGCTGTCGAGAACGGCTCATGACAAATTGTATGGTGCAACCTTCCTCACGGCTCTAATGGGACGGGTATCTAGTACAGGGAATAAAGTGAAATTGCTGTGAAAATAATAATAAATAAAACGTCGTAAAACACTGCAATGGACACCTTTTTTTACGGTCTTTATAAGAGCTGTTGGAGTGAAAATATGACTTCATTTACACTCAAGACTTTATATTTATACAGATTTTCCGTGTAATATAAACGTTTATGACGTTTGCTTCATGTTATTACGTGATTCAACCATTATTTTAAGTGTTCCAATTAAAAAAGTGTGTGACTTATTTTTTTTTTTTTTTTTAGAAATGCCATGTTTGTCGTAGCAAAATATCATGTCAAAAATCTGGTGTTATTATATCCCTTGCAGTCTACGACAGTTACGTCGCGTCGATGCCTTAGGTGTATCAAATAAAAAAGGTAAGAAATAAAAAAAATACACCTGTCTACCCGTAAGAAATAAAACTCAGGACTTTTAAGGTAAAATCTACAGCAGTCGCTTCTTACGCTTCATGAAACAAAATTCTAAACCAATAAAGCAATGTCGCTGTATATACAATTCGCTGTGTAGATTGTATGTGAATGCGAGAGGAAGTAGCCGCGGCAACATCTGCTATCCCAGTTCTCGGGGAGGATATTGCAGTGACACCTGTCTCGGAGCTTTTGCCGAAACTCTTGAAACTGATATAAACTTGTTTCAATCTTGACTTGAATTCAATACAAACCAAAGTTTTTGCTCTTCTTAAATTTTACACAAAAGACACGGAAAAAGTTATTGCACATTAAATTTAGAGAAGTTATCGAAAAAATTAAGTAGAAAACTTGATGCCAGGGCAACTAAAATACATACCTTTAAAGAAGTATAGGTGAGTATATGGAAGAAGAGAAAATATTAGGACGTAGATGTAATGTAGACATACGGCTGATTATCTTTGCGGCCAAGTTACGAGTATATCAAAGTGTTGATCATGATTTATTTTAATCATCATTTCTGCAACCGACCGCTAGTCTGGCAGAAGTCTTAATTAATACAATAAGTCTGTGTAATAAAGACTAGTAATAAGTCGATCGAGAATACAATAAAAATAAAACAGTTACTAAGAATCAGTATTCTCATCATGAGAATCAATGTAATTTTGTCACAAGCGGTCATCTAGTACACGAATCAGTTGATCAGAATTATCTTAAATTAAAAACTGAAAACTTAGTTCTTGTCAGAAATAGAGGTTGCCGGCAAGAGCTGTCTCATTGTAAATAAAGATAAAATTAATGATAAAAGTTGTCGGTTTGAGAAATATTTCATTGCAACTTCTTCAGCCACGCAAATCTTTCAGAAAACATTCGCTAATAACAAAATTATGTTTTTATTAAAAAGTTTTATCTTAACTTGTCCTTTAGGTGAAGATAAAAACGACAAATTTCTCTCCATTCCGGCTCTATCGTATGGAGGGAAAGACAGACACTTTACCTAGACAAATACTGTAAAATAAAAAACGAAAATAAAATTAACGAAATGTTTAGCTTACACTTATTACATTCTGATCTACGCACTGAATTATGAATACAAAACGATAAAAAGTATTCTCTATTCACATAGGCGCAATAAAAGGATACAATATTAAAGAGATTCCTTGCCTATGGGAAGTCGTAGCGGCAGTAAAAGTTGTATGAAAGAGATCCCCACAGGAACATTATGAATTCATACCGCTATTACAGGAATGGAGGAGTAGGCTGAGGTCACGAATAAGTAAATGTTTTCACTTCTATGCCCAATCGTATTGAGAATGAAGGTACTATATTTTCTTACATTACAACCCATAACAGAGTTCTCGACCTCCACTGCTATAAAACATTTTTCTGGAAAATTTGGTCTTCTGCCGTCATGTCGGCCAAACGAGTTCTAAATTTTTTGACAATTCCTAATATTTCATAAGTTGGTATTATTGGACGGTTCCAATAATTAACGGCTTAACGTGCTCTCCAAGACAAGGAAACGGTGGTGTTGTAAATCTTACATTTTATCGTAAATGTATCATACTATTGGTGCTCGTGCATATAGGAATTCGAACAACGACCGTGGATTGAAGGAAGCGTTCTAACAACTGGTCTAACTGTTCATCTTTCTTTTTTTTACTAGCATTAAAACTTGCGACATAACAAACACATTCGCCGTTAATCCCCAAAAAAGGTCCTTCCGACCCTCACATATAAAAAAACCCTGTGCGAAAAGTTACTACGAGATAAATATGCAATAAAAGTACTAGGGTAGCATAAAACAGAAGAGCTGTTAGTTTGCAATTTTGCACGGTGCAGAGAGGGATGCTGCGTTGTCAAACATATCACCCCTGTTGCGATTAGGATGCACCCTACTCAACCGAAATGCTATTCAATGAATCTTTTTAGTTTATACGAAACTTTTAAGTTTTTTTTTTGTTTGACTACATTGAAACTTTGTTATGAACTTAAATTTTAAAAAACATGGTTAGTAAAATAATAATAAAAAAAGAGGCTGCATGACTATATGCTACTATACTACTATGTTACTAGTGTATTAAATATTCCAAAAGACCACAACATGAAGTCGAATAAATATTATGATCTCACAGAAGAAATGATCAGAAACGGGTTCAAGACTCAGCTTTACGCAGTGGAAATTGGTGCGAGAGGAGTTCCAGAAAAACCTTTGCATTACTTACTGAAAGAATTGGGCCTAAGCACGTCTGCCGTCAATACATTTATGGAACGAGCTTCCAAGACGGCATTAACGGAATCATACAGTATTTGGTTGGGTAGGGAGAGAAGTAGAATGGTGGATGGTGAGCGTATTATCGCGCAATAAAAAAAAGGAGGCCTCCTTTTCTTAAACCAGCCTATTGTCGGTCGCAAGCCCGAGACACCATTCTTCTCATCTCCTACCCACACACGATGGACCCGGCACCCGCACGGTGAATCCATGGTGTGCGGGACCGAGCTCGACGGAATGACGAGCCGGCGATCCGGGTGCACCTATATATTTGTGCCGGGAGCAGGACGCACGACGATGTTGAATGAAACCACCAGATCAGTTTGAGGCAGAGCTTCGGCGCAGGCTTCTTTCCAGGGCAGGCTTGGTTGGTCTTTTTCTGGCTTCTTTTGAACACTTTTGGAACACCTTGAACACTTTGAACACTTTTGACCGCACTTTGGCCACTGGCTAGTAGCCCTATTTATATAATTTCGATACTCATCGCAGAAGGCAAACCATATAGTATGATTTCCACCAATCCGCGACGAGTATCGGCCAACCAAATCGTGCCGGAGGAGTGGGGGAAGCCAGGCTCGAAGGGAAAATCTTTATTAAGAAAACCCTATTCTATATACAAATGGTTTTCTAAGCTATTAATACTAAGTTAGGTCTATCTATTTAGGTACTATTTCTATTATCTAACTTAATATTACAAAGACTTTCCAAAGCTACATAACGGGCTTTACACATTCTTTATTTAATAACTATTATTCATGTGTGTCTATAATCCCTATGCCCTTATACTTTTGCTATTTACTATTGTAGCTATATACGAAATAAATAGGTAAACATTTATAAAAAAACTGTATGCAAAATATTATACCTATCGAGAGAAGTGTGTGATGAGTCATTATTCTACTGCGCAGTACAATCTATTGCGCAGTAGATTTCTCTCAATAATAATGGCATCCGGGGGGTAAGGGGAAACGTCACACACTTCCTTTGTGTAGTGAATATTACAAAATAACTTTATTTCACATACACAGACCTTAGTGCTTTCTATAATATTCTAATAAGGTCTAAACTATGTGCACTATCTAGGTCTTGTAACTGGTAGTAGGTACGTGAAAATACTATAGAAACGTACCTACCTGTCTATAAGGATTATCTTATGCTTACCAGTTTACTATTACTATTCTAGGGCTGACCGATATACGGTCGTGAAGATACCACTATCTAGCCCTAGGCTAGGTAGGCTAGGCTGACCGGCTCTATCTATCGACTGTACCTAAGAGGTTGCTTTCTATCTCTATAAGTCGCTGTTTATCCTGACCACCCCTTTGCGGGTTTTGTGGTCGTGAGGATGCTGTACTATCAGCGTGACGATATCATTGGGCTAACACACTATAATGATATCCTAACTATAAATTATGCTGACCGACCCATTATGGGGCTGCGGTCGTAAGGATATTGTTGCCCTAATCTACAACCTCCGCCTTAGTGGTCAACCTACCTATTTACTAATGAACCTACCTAGCTATACTACTGAGACCTGCCTAACCCTGCTATAAACCTACCTACCTATGACATTGCTTGCTATGGGTGTGTGGGATGTCGACTTAAAATTCTCGAAGAAACTGTAGTCTTGATAGGGCAAGACTCTGAAGCTCTGAGAAGAGCTATTGTGAGAGGAACGTGGCCTGTGCCCATGCTTCGTTCTTGACGCGACGTGCAGTCTTGCCATCGATGCGACATCGGTCTTGAAACACGAAGTTTTCTATTGCGTATGGGCACGGACGTCCTCTCTCTTCGACGCTCGGAGCGCTCTGCGATGCTGCGCGGGAAGGGCAGTGATATTTATAACCTCGGTTCCCTGTTCCCGCGCACCTTGCGTAACAAGTAGGTACTATTATTCCTTCGAGCTTATTTGATTCTTATTTACGATCGAATTCTAATTGAATTAAATCGTCATCCCACAATCTATACTATGATTTCCTATAAATAAAAGACAGTAAAAAGAATACTTTATTTGTTTAAATAAACAAAAGTATGCAGGAGACAAGTCTATTCTCCTGCACCCCGCTAATTCCTATTTACAAATATTAGCATATGGGATTCTAATTAATTACTATATTACCTAAGGTTATTCTTATTATTTAACTATTTCACAAACTGAACAAAACAACCTTAGAATAAATTGCTGTCTGTCTATTAAGTGTATTTTAAAGTTATTTGACTATCTATTAACTATTAATCTATATAAAACAAAATAACTTTAAAACAACTTATAATCGAAACTATTCTATGCAATGTCATATCTATGTACAGAGGTTAGAGCCTGTCCTATCATTTATGGGGTTTCTATACTAAAAAATTGCTATCCCCACTATCTGACGGCCTTGTCCACCCAGACATCTAGCGGTAACAAAGTTTACCTCTAGGCAAAATGCTAGGGCTGAGTGGAAAGCTCGCCAGATAGAACTATACTATTTATAATTACGACCTTATGCTATATGCGTCGTGAACACATGGAATGCTTAGAAATTTGCCTTCTTTGTTTATGTTAAAAAGATCAACATAAAAAAAAAACCCTACAACCTCAGAAACTAAGCAAAATAACATTGGATGTTAAATTTAGATGAAAGGTCGACACCTTAGGCGCCAAGTTGACCGGACAATGAGGCGCTCACTCTTGACTCTTGAACCCAGCATTGGATACCTTAATAGGGGCAAGATTGTGACGTTAATATAACAGACTCATTGTTACGCTAACACAGCTTAACAAAGGAAACGTGATATTTTCACACTTTTACCAAATAATACTGGCTTGGTTACAAGAGTAAATATTATTATTTTACTTTATTGAATTACCAATAGCTAATAACTAAATTTAATAATCGATTGGAAAGGAGGTAAAAACAGTACACGGGGTCCACGAATGGAAGCAACTGATACTAGCCACCAAGATGCTATAAGAAAACAAACTAGCTGGAAGCCTTCCTGTCTCCAAACTTTTCCGTTAGTCGTTTGGACACCTCCTTGGCCAGACAATACTTATTAATTATTTTAATGTACTAAGTATAAGAAAACATGTGTAGATAGAAGTGCTTTGCTTAATGCTGTAATTGTATTTTCTGTCCAACTAAAGGTTAGTTGACCAGCAGATACATTGCAGGAATTGTAATTAAAATCAATGCATGACAAAAAAAATGAAAACATTATACTCGTATCTAAAGATGAATATATGTCTAATGCAAATGTGCTTTGGTTTGGTTTTATTTTATTTTAACTCTTTAGCTTATGTAGAAGATGGAGTAGTACAAAAAGTTGCTGCTCTTCCAAAGAGGAATGAACTAGAGCAATTTCGTTCTCCAGCTACCAAAGTCACGTAATCGACGCTCTTATAATAGGGCAAAAACTTTCTCCCGGCAAAGATAACGTCTCAGAATGAATTCCGGGAAGGATAGTACTGAGTTTTTGCTGCGAAAACTTTAGGGAAGGGCAAAGATGAATAGAGGGCATTTAGCACTCATCGCCCGGTTAACATCGCAGCCTCTATGTTTACCCACGCCATTCAAAACTATCTATTGTTCTTAGACAATGTTGTTGATGAAAAGAACTTTTTCGGCGTCCACAATTTTCTAAACAGAATAAAAAGATAACCAACTAGAAGGCTAGTCCCTAAGCAAAACTCAAAAATATTTTAGTGGTAATATTTACCTTTTTTATTTATTCGCCCAAAACCGTTGGTTGGAATAATGGATATAAAAGTGGAATGGCAAAATATTTGATCTATTAATCTTAATCGGTATAGAAACAACACCCTATTAAAGCACAAGGCCCTCGGTTTCATGTCTAGGGTCAGAATCACGTAGCGTCTGATAACATAATACTATATGACATATGACACATGCATAAATTACAGCGGTCAGATCTCCCAACCCTTAGCCAGCATATAATATAACAGACAGGTTCGATTTACCCTTCAGATATAACTAACAAGTTTGCAACCGGGATTCTTGATTTAATGTTTCAGATTTATCACCTTGCAAATAACTTTTATTTAACGTAGAGTTAAATTTTGCTATCTTGACTTATGCGTGAAAACCAAAATATGTTTTCAATGAGTTAAAAGCGGAATCGATTAATAGATACAAATCAAGGGATGTAAATTAAATTTTACTTGCATCATTGCACCGCAACTTTCTCTAACTAAAGAAACTTTAATTAAAAGTTTTGGCATTGAAGATAATTTAAAAAAGCTTCTTGTGGCCATTTATACTATTTTGTCTTATCATAAAATATCAATTTTACTGTAATAGTCGGAGATTAAAAAAGGTTGCTCCGAACACTTTCGAAAGTGGAAACCAATTTCACGAGAGCAATATTAAAAGCAAGTGTATTCTATTGTAGACGACCGGCACTTCCACAATGGTGTTAAATTGTGTCCAGAGATTCGTAGGAATGGAAGGACGACACGTACGAGCCACTTTGTTGCAATTTGCTGCAATTTAGCGAAAGGCGCGATATTCCCACTTCAAATGTTCAGCCATACAGTAATTCGTAGTTTGCTTCATTACGTGTTCGTTATTTTATTTATCTTTCGTATCTTTCGAGAAAGGGTTAATCAGTAAAACTGCATTGTGTACGACCGACGTATAAGCTCATTAATTACATCGTAGACTCCTCCGAAATAAACAATCTGCTCTATGATTACACTAAATATTTCCGGCAGCATGCTCGTAAAATACAGGAGTTATTTAGCAAGCAGCTAATGAATCCTTCGGCGCCCCTCGTGTGCTTATAATCTAAGCTCAGCTGGGGATTTACGATAATTTAATCTCTGACCGCAATAAAGGTGTTTTAATTAGTATGTGGTCGGGCCGGAACCAACACCACTACATAGTTAATTGGCATAGAAGAACAAACGTGTTTTTGTGCCACTGACATTTTGGAAAAATTACACCTTTACGTGACCTGAAGTACCCAATTAATAGCAAAAACTGGAAGAGCTTAGGATCAGTCGAGATTTAGAAATCATTAAACCCAAATTTATTATGTGCAACCCCATTGTTTTGGTTATAAAAGAAAAAAGTGTAAGCAGAATTCAAAACAACCGTACCAGGAAAGCATGAATTGAAAGAAGTCACTTGCCAGCCATGGGGGACGAAATCGTGCGACAGAGACTGACAGCTACTTTTCTCCTACTCTCTCCAATGATCACGATGCGACCCTTCGCCATGAAAAAAAGCCGATATTGTAGAAATATAAAACAGTACACCTAAAAATGGTAGGACTTTAAATTTCATTCTCAAATCCTAAAATATTATTATTACAAATCACACCTTATGCATGATCATTATATTCTCATATGGGTAAGAGAAAGAACAATAGAAATGCGGTGACATATTCGTTCGGGCACCAGGATAGCAGAACTTCATAGGAGGTAGCTTCAACTCATAAAAGGTAAAACCTATAAACGAGGGGAAACGGGTTGTTAGAGTGGAACACAAACCTGGTTAGTAGTTCCATCTCTCTTTATTATTACTATCCCCTTCGTATATATCTGTCTCTCTTATTATAGTTGTGCGTGTAGTTATGTTGTGAGGATTCTCTGTTTATTGACGTGAATAAACATCTGTATACTGATCAAGTTAAGGATATTTATATTTTGTCTTATTCTCGTATATAATAATCCTTCCACATCAGTTGCTTAACTATTCAGTCTCGTAGCTTTTATAGTATAAATAAATTTAAGACAACTGGTTTCGTTAATAATTTTATAAAGTCTTCTTATATTAGATCTAGATAGTATAATGTGTCAAGGTCTTGCTTCAAGAGTGACACTGTGTTAGTCAATTACGAGTATAGTAAAAGCTATCACTTTGACGCGTAGAAGCATGATTAGCCTAAGAAACGTCTATTAGACCTAGTCCATGCTAAAATAACTATAAGATAATGCGCTTAAATAGTTACAAATAGCTTTTAGTCTCGGTATTCGACCACAACCATTCTCTGTAACGTCAGAGAATTCCGGAACGTCAATAAATTCCACAGAGAGAATTTGTGCCATTCGTATGTGATTGATAGCATAACATATAGCAGGGGTGGATTAAATTGTAGATCTTTAATTTTAAAGTATTTAAAAAATGTCATCAATTTTGTTAATAAAGCAACTCACGATGACCATACTAAAGTTAATTATAATATTGCAACAGTTAATAATATTAAAATAGCCTTACTTTGAATTAAATCTTCATAGTCAAATCGCACAAATGATAGAAAAAAAAAGTTTAAGCACAAATGCCCGCATAATAAAGGAACAAAGGGAAATACATTAGTACCAGAGACTGCGGTGCAATATTGATGAGATCCCGTTGCACCGCAAGCGTCTTGAATAAATAAGGAAGGCGATATCGTGGAATTCAATGAAAATATTCCAGAATACTCGTTAAAGACTACGCAATTTAAAAGAATGGTTGCACTCTTTCACTTGATGGTATTTTACGAGTAATCACAGATTGTTCAAACTTGTGCGGCTTTATTGGCTGCAAAAATACTAGTTAATGATCATGAATTAATAAGATTTATTTTTAGACCATCTCAGAACAATGCGGACAGGCAGAAAGAAACTGCGATCTAATATAATCTCTATAAAAAGAGATATTTAAAATTTAATTTCCTAAAATTGAGGAAGAGATATTAACTATGTCTAAAAATATAAATTAAAGTGATGATACAGAACTAGTACCAATTGGATTTTAAAAGTAGAAGCTTTAGGCAATTTTTTATGTGGCATATTGCCATACATATGGATCCACAAGTATGAATACAAAGAAAAAAGAAAGAAAAAAAAAACGTTTATTCATCGCACAAAACAGACACTACTTACACAATTAAGACATGCAGCACAACAAGACATGAGAAAAAGAGAACGTGCTATTTTTGATACAGAAGAAGAAGACAAATTTCTAAGCATTCCATGGAGTCACCGTGCCGGTGTCGGATCCATCGTGTGTGCGTAAGAGATAAGAAGAATGGTGTCTCGGGTTTGCGACCGACAACAGGATGGTTTAAGAAAAGGAGGTGTGCTGTTTTAGATGTTATGAGTGGACTATATTTTAAAAAGATGCCTGCATCGGCTGACTCAGACCCACGCTCAGCTGTCCCACGCAAAATGCTGCGTGTAAACCGACAAGTATTAAACGTACATGAAAATATAAAATAGGATAAATATAGGGAAAGCTCACCCCAGTCTATAAATTTGGATAACACACACTATGTCACAGTTTGTCGTACGAGAATGTTTTTTCACCACAAAACTGCGCGCACACGCGGCGAGACCTCGATCGCTTCTGCCGGTGCGCACCCCGTGCGTACGTGACCATTTTTTGTTGGCCACCCAATGGTACCCGCAAAATAATTTAGGAAGCGGAAAGGAATGCAATACAATACAACTAAATAAATATGTGTTTATATATCAGTGTTGAATGCCGCGAAAGTATTTGAACTATCAAAACTGAACAGGAGGCCTCCCTATTTTATTTTATTGCGCGATAATACGCTCACCATCCACCATTCTACTTCTCTCCCTACCCAACCAAATACTGTATGATTCCGTTAATGCCGTCTTGGAAGCTCTAATAGCAGCTATAATATTGTTAGAATACTGATATATAGTAAGTTAGCGAGTACAGATCTGGATTAAATGAAGTTACTATGGAGCTCTAAAAAGGAACTGCACAAGATTTTGCAATAAAAATATCTAGGCAAGTGACCTCTGCCCTGTTAACTTGCAATAAAATATGTCACATCTAAAAGATTCGAATCGTATGGAATTGAATGCAGTCGCTTAGCTGCACAATGGCAGTGCATCCTGTTCCGCTGCACAAACAGACTGCGTCATCCGGCTATCAATCAGGAAGACTCTAGCTTTCCTAGCATCCGGGAAGTGCTGCAATTCCCTCAATCCTATAAGAATGAAACCAGTAAGGAATATTCAACGATTGCTTTGTTGTAGTATTTCTAACTTTAACGTCGCCTTATCCATACAAATAATTGCTCTCACAGTAGATTTAATCTTGAAGTCAAAGAAGTTTTGCCAGCTTTGATGCATTAAGTTTTAAGCGAAGGATGTATTGAAATGTGTTGTGTGTGCTACAAAAAACATAGCACCATCTATCAAGAATCCTGATCGTAGCATAGCACTTAAAGTATTTTATTATTTAGCGGTGACGGTGTCACGTTAAGCGGGACATTCAAATAAAACTAGGAATTTAAGCAAGGAAGTTAATATATTAAGCAAGATGAAGTTAACAAAGCAAGAGAATCTACAATTATATAAAGGGAGGGTCGTAAGCCAAAACTTAGCCCTATCACTCTTTATGCATCCGTTGACCGTACGTAGGGGTACCTTCCCTCGGAGAGCCTGAAGATGGGGACCCGGAGAGCGCTGCCGATCCCAAGCGGACAACGAGGCGTCACGGGGATCCTGGGCAGCGGGGTTATCTTCTCAAGCTGGGCCCCAGCTTTATAGTCCTACTGGAAAAACCCTGGAACGCACGGGGAGCACACGTTACGTTCCATCTCTAGATCCACCACCACTCCAGTCCACACCAAGACAAGATACCATGTAGTTGGTGAGACCGCAGCGGTGGTGCACAAATAAAAATGAATCTACTGCACGTGGTCATGAAGTGACCCGTACTATTTTTAATTCAATACTTACCCAAGCTACGGGGGCGACAATATCCAGTAGGTTTATAAGGGTGTTTAATTATTAAGAAATATTTAATTCTAGTAAGTAAAACTATTATAAATTAAAAAAGCAGCACATTGCTCGCAGTTGGTTTTAAAAAAGTGGAGTGTGTCAAAATCTACACTGACAGGTGACGTCTTAAATAAACGCAAGGCAAAGGATGTCGATTGCACAGCCAACAATATTTATTCCTTGGCCGCATGTAATACAATCGTTACATTACCCCGCTCGCCACTTGAGGATTTTAACCCTAAGGGTAAAATCCTTAACTATGAAACAAAAAATAATTTAAAAAAAAATGACTAAGAAAAGTAAGAGAAAATATTACTGAGAAAACTAAGAAAAAAAATCTACTCGTACAAAATTAAAATTATTACAAAAAAATATAACTAACATTACCAACAACACACACATTCGTCCATTCATCATATTCATGCTTCAATCTACATAATCATTCATGCTTCAGCATTCAATTTTCGGCTAATAGCGGGATATACCAAGCAAACTATTAGTCGACACATCTTTCATACAATAAGGCACTTGTTATAAATAAACTAGTGTCTTAAAAAGCTGGCAATATTAAGCCATAAGATTAAGGAATAATATTAAGTTGATAATTAAGAAAAAAATTAAAAAGAATTGACTGCAAAGCAGAAATTTTAGAGAATTAAAATAAAAAAATTAAAGTAAAAAAAAAATATTAAATGAACAAAAAAAAAAAACAATGACAGTCACTATATGGCTAAAATATCACAGATGTTAAACCGGCATTTATGCCAGATTAATAAAAAAATAAAGAATTATAACAGTTAATTAAGAAAATATATCTTTTTTTAAATATCACATTTATTATTTAAATCTAACCTAACTATTATTCTATGTGCCTATTGCCTACAAAGTTTAGCCAATCATGACTACAGGGCAAGATTGTTTGGGAGCAATGGTAACGATTGTCATCACACACAAGCAACGGAGAAACATTGTCCGCTGCCTTCGACAAACCTTCCCCAACACCATCTAAGTACCCCACACTGTCACATATATCCATGGATGTCAGTCCATGAATAGCCACTTTACAAATTGATTCAACTTTTAAAATTAAAAAAAACATTATTACAATAAAAAAAAAGGGAAAAGAAAAAGAAAATTACTAAATATTGAACAGTTTGGGTAAATATTGAATAAGATGAACAAAAAAACTAAATGAAATTTTATGATAATGACTGATATAAAAAAATGAATATATTGTGCAATAAAAATAATTTTGTTTTAATTAAGTAAAATTTTAAATAATATGGCAACCAGAATGCCTAGAATGAATTATTAAGTAGATGAAGAAAATATTTTTGTTACACAAGATAAAAAAAAAAATGCTAAGCACATGCTTCAAAAAGAGAAAAAAAAACAAGTCATTATTTTTTTTACAAATTTAAGTTATTGATACAAAGAGTAGGCAATTATTAACAATAGGCAATACAATTTATGTAGAAATAACAGTTAAATAGGCTAGAAATAAGAAAGTTAATAAAAATTACAGCGCAGGTACTTTGAAGAAGTTAAAAAAAACTGATTTTACACAAACCTGCAAACACGCATGCAATAATCACACAACTATTAGCTACGCAAGGACAAAGAATGCAATAAAGTTAAGCGAAGATGACTAAAAAACACTGTTGGGCGCCAGATGTCACGTTAAGCGGGACATTCAAATAAAACTAGGAATTTAAGCAAGGAAGTTAATATATTAAGCAAGATGAAGTTAACAAAGCAAGAGAATCTACAATTATATAAAGGGAGGGTCGTAAGCCAAAACTTAGCCCTATCACTCTTTATGCATCCGTTGACCGTACGTAGGGGTACCTTCCCTCGGAGAGCCTGAAGATGGGGACCCGGAGAGCGCTGCCGATCCCAAGCGGACAACGAGGCGTCACGGGGATCCTGGGCAGCGGGGTTATCTTCTCAAGCTGGGCCCCAGCTTTATAGTCCTACTGGAAAAACCCTGGAACGCACGGGGAGCACACGTTACGTTCCATCTCTAGATCCACCACCACTCCAGTCCACACCAAGACAAGATACCATGTAGTTGGTGAGACCGCAGCGGTGGTGCACAAATAAAAATGAATCTACTGCACGTGGTCATGAAGTGACCCGTACTATTTTTAATTCAATACTTACCCAAGCTACGGGGGCGACAATATCCAGTAGGTTTATAAGGGTGTTTAATTATTAAGAAATATTTAATTCTAGTAAGTAAAACTATTATAAATTAAAAAAGCAGCACATTGCTCGCAGTTGGTTTTAAAAAAGTGGAGTGTGTCAAAATCTACACTGACAGGTGACGTCTTAAATAAACGCAAGGCAAAGGATGTCGATTGCAGCCAACAATATTTATTCCTTGGCCGCATGTAATACAATCGTTACAACGGCAATAAATTCACGGATGTATCTATACCAGTTTCCTGGTAATTGAATAAATTCTATAACTTATATAAAACAGTCTCTAATAATACTAGACTACCATTTCCACATAATGGTTGTCCCACTAGACAGCCATTCTCACCTCAAGGGGTCACGTGTTACCTAGCGATCTGTCAAATGCATTCCCGAGACATAATAGCCTACCCTCTCTCGGTTCAAGCCGGGCATGGCATTCAGATGCAATCGCTCAACTATACTCGTAACCATCCCTTTGAAATAAACCACAGAATAAGCTTTAGCTTGCAAAAATATTTTAAATCGCTATAAGGATATGATATAATGTAACTACGATAAATATATATCTAAAATATCCGTAATTTTATTTCCTAGAAAGTTAGTAGACTACATTTAAATATATATATATATCTTTCATGCCAACAAACCTTAATGGTTTGGCGAGATATAATAGGATGTAGGCGGACTGATGGTGGCAATTTCCACAATCTGCCTGGTAGGAGAAGTATCCACCGTTCGTGCCGATAAACCCAGAAACAGTATCCACACGTTTCGGGTCAGGCTCGAATTTCCGTCATACCCAGTCAAGCCAACATGGTTAGGGACTGATGTTAGGCATAAGTGTCTGATTCCAGATGCTAACATGCATGGACCTCGCGCGCCATTTACGATCAGGTGGACGTAGGGTCACATGTCGTACAAGAATAAAATAAATAAAAATATATAAATAAAAGACTTACAAGTAAACTTAAAATAAGTGAGAAAGTGCGATGGTTTCCGAAGTAAACACGAGTTGTGAAAGAGTTAACGAAAACGGCGTTATAGTTACTAGGGCAACATAACTTTACAAGAGATAGCTTCAAGTCTTAGGCAAAACTATGGGATACCGGCTTATTCAAACAAACAAAAATCGAAAGTGATCGATGGTTTAGAAGTAAGAATAGCAAAGCATCAATTTGGGGTTAGCAATGCGAAAGAGTTAAGAAAAGGACGTTGTAGTTACCAGGATAGCATAACTTTACAAGAGGTTGGCTCCAACTATTGGAAGAAAGTAGGCGGAGCTTTAAACATACTCGTAAAAATAAAATAAAAAAGGAATAGAAAAGGACGGCCAAGTTATGAATGGGTGCATCCTTGTTGCGTGCGATAAAAATAGAAAAACAAAACGATCTATAGGTAAACCACGTGTTACTTTTTAATAATACAGCTGACAGCAACGGTTGTTTTGAAATTCATTAATTAATGCACGTTTAACTTTTGCTTTAAACGTGATTGCCTGAAATAATAAAGTGACGTAGATAATTTTAATCAACGTTTTAGAATTCGGCAATTAGAATTCAGTTTTATTTTTTTTAGTTTAAAATATCAACCCTAAATGCCTAAACCCCGAAGGAAAAATATTAATATTACAATATATAATATTATTGTGATGGTAAAAAAATTCCAAGCGCCTTTGGTATTAAACAATAAAGTTTTTAAATAAAATATAAAATAAATAAATAATATGCATATAAAGCAAATCGAGTGTTTTTTTTTTTTTTTTTATTTCGCAGCTACCTTACACAACAAATGCTCAAAATTGTCTGTAAAGTTGACTTATACGAAGTTGACTTATACGAAAAATTTGATTATATGACCGCCTGAGTCAAAAAAAAGAATGAAATGGGAGACAGCGCTAGGACGCTACAAAAAATAATAAAAAAGTGAGTACCTAGTTAAATCCCAAAATAAGATATTCGTTTATTATATTGTACAAGGATATAATAAATAAATAGAACGGTCAGTAGGTATTTATACGAAAACATGTCACGCACAGGCATACTTACCCGATGTCAAAGTGAAGCACGTAATTACCCTGGAGAGCTTTAATTATTGGAATTCTTTCGCTTCGCCAACGAAAATATTACTCCTTAATAACTTACGTATCAAACATAAACAACCTCACTTCTTCTTTCTTCTTAAGAGCGTTTAAGCTTCAATCTCGCTCGCACAAATAAAGGTCTGAGTCTACTTTTAAGTAAGGTAGTCTATTAACAAAAAGGTAGGTATGAAAGAAAGCATAGGGACAAAAATAAGGAAAGGCATGCTCCGATGGTTCGGGAATGTTGAAAGGATGAAGAGAGATTGACGAACCAGATATATAATGCGAAAGTTGTGGGTAAAAGAGGCCCTAGCAGACCAAGACTCAATTATAACGATCAGATAAATAAAACAATAGCGGAAGGTGCATTAAAAAGCCATCGAAACAAAAGGGCATGTATGAAGAGGTTGATGAATGTTGAAGAAGCGAAAGAGGTATGTCGTGATCGTTACAAGTGGCGCTCAATTGTCTCGGCCTCCTTTTCAACCCAGCCTATTGTCGGTCGCAAGCCCGAGATACCATTATTCTTATCTGTTACCCACACACGATGGACCCGACGCCCGAACAATGAATCCATGCAATGCTTAGAAATTTATCTTCAATCATTCAGATTTGTTTTAGGAAAATCGTTACAAATGTTATTGCAAATTTTGTTTGTCTAAACTTAGGTAATTATATGAAAGTACACTCAAATTAAAATATCTTCGAGCATCTAGAAGTGTGCGAGCGAGAAGGATACAAAGCTTAAGGTCCTCCTTAAAAAAGGGTAAATTATAATTTATTATTATACTCTAGTTCCAGAAGGCCCTTGAATTTTGCTAATTACTCGTCCACGAACTAATATTATATACATAGTTGTATATATTAATAGCTCTCTTTCTAGAAAAACAAATACATATCTTCACGCCAGATCCCTTGCGGGGTAGGCAGAGACAATTGAGCGCCATTTGACACGATCACGACATACCTCTTTCGCTTCGTCGACATTCATTAACCTCTTCATACATGTCCCTTTGTTACGAAGGCTTTTTAATTCACCTTCAGTCAGTGTTATGTGAGTCTCGGTCTGCCAGGGTCTCTTTCACCCACAACTTTCGCATTATATATCTGGTTCGTCAATCTTTCTTTGCTCATCCTTTCAACATGCCTGAACCATCGTAGCATGCCATTCCTTATTTTTGTCCCTATACTTTCCTTTATAACAACCCTTTTTCGTATTTCATTACGTATGCGGTCCGCCAAAGTGACGCATATCCTTTCTAGAAATAGGAGCTTAAAATTACAAATTATGAATTTGTTAGTATGATCCTATTGTTGTTGGGTTGATATTGACGTTTCATAAAACTATTTTATAATTATACTTTTATTTGTCCTAATACATTTTTTTTTTTTTTAATTCTGTACCTGAAATACTAAAATATTTTCGAAAAACATGATTTAAATATCTACAAATAAAGTTGATGAGAGTGATAATGATGCTGATGAATCTGACAATAATTGTTTATTTCTACCGTAAGTGTAAACATCTAATAAAATAAACTATTATGATTATCCTTTAAAAAAAAAATATCACCCATAATTTGATCATGTGACAGTGTGCCAAGAATACATGCAGCATTCCCCCGCTGCATAGCATGGCTGATTTGCTGCACGAAAAAACTGCCAGCCCTCTTGTCACATACAGCATTAACCAGCCGCATAGACATTTAATATACAAGATCTAAAACTAGTAAAATATGCGTTTAATTGCGTATATAATATATTGTTTTAACAATATATTCATTTTAAAAAAAACGTTTAACCAGACTACATTTTATTATTTAGATTTTTAGATCATCTGTTTTTAAACTAGGTACTAGCTACAGTACAAAATGTCAGTCAGTACTAAACTAGAAATGGGTGGTTTTAAAGTTAGCAAAGCTTCGAACAGAATGCGCTAACTTGAGACAGAAACCACTACAATATTAAGACATATATTTACAGACCTGCCTACAAATTACAATTGAATACAAAACTGCGCGTTGGCCCCAAGTTGATATTATTATTTTATTTATTTATTTATTTAAATCTTCATTGCACTATGTACAAGGGGCGAACTTAATGCCGCTAGACATTCTCTGACAGCCAACCTTGAGGATAATATAGAAAATCCAAGGTGTAAGGTAGGTGCAACACGTAATATAGACATGATAAATATATAAATAATTAGGTTCTAGATAAAAGGATATACATACTAAACTACATTCAAAATACATATAAGACATACAATATGCATATACACACTACATATAATACATATACATACTACATATAATAAGTAATGTAACGGGTACATGTAGGTTACAGAGTTTTAATGCATTTTAAGAAAGAATATACGACAATGACAGGGTTGATGGGCTTTTGTTTTAAAAGAAGAAAAAGGAAAGGAAGATCGGGGAGCTCGGACCGAGAGGTCGACAGAGCGAGTATTTTTATTAATATTAGGATTAAAATAATAATTAGTTAAAGTCTACCGCGTAATAGTGTCCCACGTAGATAAGTGTTTAGTTTTCTACATATGTAATTATTTCTAAAATATAAAGTATAAAAAAAGTTTTATGCATTTTTAATAAAAAAAAGGAGTTCCGTAGAATCCTCTCCGTAACAATTAAAAG
This sequence comes from Tinea semifulvella, assembly GCA_910589645.1. Lineage (NCBI taxonomy): Eukaryota > Metazoa > Arthropoda > Insecta > Lepidoptera > Tineidae > Tinea > Tinea semifulvella. The sequence continues at coordinate 8,826,301 of OU342592.1, read as the reverse complement.
CAACTACATCCAACCGCAGGCGTTGGATAATCATGTAACTGCAAAGGGCAGGTTACAGTACTTATATAATTTGTAGGGAGCTGTTGTAGTACCATTATTTTAAAAAGTTTTATGTTTGGCGCTTGTCTAATTTCAACGGTCATATTGTTCAATAGATTAGCAGCAACTACAGCTAATGAATTTGAAATGAAGCCAGAGTGATGAGAAGGGATAGAGAGAACAAAATTGAGAGACGAACGAAGAGATCTATCATGAAGTGAGGATAGATATACGAATTTGTCCTTGAGGTATATCGGCGTCGCAGGCTCATTGAGTATCGAGAAGAGTAGGCAGAGTATTCTGAGTTTCCTGCAACAACGAATTGGTAGCTACTAGTATTAAATATATTTATCATTCCCATGTCCCAGGTTATTTAACATCATAGTGGGTCTATCCCGGTACCATCACGGATCATTAACCTTCATGGTTAAGGTACTGTTCTATGTGCCACCACAAACGTATGTATAAAAACTAAAATAAAACAACTTATATACCTACAAATACTTTTATATTATTTTTTATTACAGAAAATATCCGTTTGAATACAACAGTACAAGAAAGGTAAAGAAAAAATAAATAAAAATAATCTAGACCGGCTCAAATCTTCCAAACAATGGGCCCATTTGAATGTTAAAGCCGCTATGTTTCGCATTAAAATGTATTATTTGTTTTATGGTTTATTGATTTATTATTTATTTCTCTTTAGTTTTCAATTAAAGTTATTTTTTTAAGCAGTCGGTTTTTTATTATAAACATAAACTATTTTTTAAAATTTATACTTTTTAGTTACCTATCGCTGTCTGTTATAAGATGGTAAATTTATTATTGTAGGACCTACATTGAAAATTTAATTGAGAATGGTGGATAAACAACTTTAATAGTTATACTCGTAGATCCTAAATGGTCACTCGAAATGAAAAATGATTAGAAAAACCTTAAAAACATCTAATATCTATTCGATGATATAGTTCGTATTTTTTTCCTTTTTTTTCCACAAAGTGGTGTCTGGTTGTAGTTTTAATGAAATTTGATTAATGTCATATCTCCAGTGACACTCGCGTGATGAAGACGAATCGATTTACGTGAGAATCATCAAAATCGGCCAACGCGTTTGGTTTCGTGCCACAAAAGAACAAACATACATACATATACATACATACATACATAGGTTGATAAACACGTAACTTAAAATGCATAACAAAATACAAACAATATAAAAGAATTACAATATTAAATAAACTATATAAAAAACAAAATCGAAATTTAACATAAAAAATAATAATAATACATAGAAAATAAAAATACATACTAACAAAATTAAAATGCATAATGGACACTAAAAATATAATTTTAAAGAATATCCATGAGCATTGCTTGCTTCATGCTCCAAAAATTATGGACAAATAAATTAGTATGTTTATTTTAGATTAATTACTAACATAGTTTTCTTATAGAAGGCCCCGCGCCCGGTAGCGGTAGGACGTGTAGGCAGTAGCTCCCGTAAAAACAATTTATTTAAGTGGTATAAATGTCATTTAGCGTCAAAAGTATATATAAATTAATCGGCAGAATAACAGGATAATCCAACAACTAACTAAAGTGATAATAATATGGTGATTTAATAAAAATAAGTGAAAAATACAAACAAAATGCGGGTGTGATTATAAAGTGACCTTCAAAACAAACAGACTATTCAAGAACCATCTATTTTAATTTACGATCCACACGAATATAGACATTATTTTCGCTACGCAACTATGAATCTCGATAGCTTAGATACCGCAACATCGGACAACTTACTCGTCGATGCCCGGTTCAAATCCACCCAGTATTAAATTATTTTTCATTTTATCTGTTGAGATTTAGAGAGACAACTTTTAAAAATAGCCCAAGGAATATCAAGAACACGTACTCGAAATTTTAAACCACCACCGAGTAAATGAAGTACCTCTGTATTACGCGAGAACAACGGGGAGTTACCGACAGCTCTACTAGATGGCGCTACAAAATAATAATAATATAAATTAGGCTCCAGATATTGTTTAACTGACATTTTAAAACATAAAATAATTTGACTTAATGTTTATTTGTAATTTTAATATAATTGTAATTGTTTTGACATATATAATAATCTAATTTGTTTTTCTTTTGACATTATAATTTATTTGTAAATTTGTATAATGTATAATAATTTTAGGCCAAGGACTCATTTGTAATAATGATAATAATAAAATTGTAATGCGGGGTAGGCAGTAGTATGAGCCGGAGCGGCGATGGTGTCCGCAACCCATCACGCAGGGCCCAAAAAACGCGGACTGAGGACAACTGAGTGCCGACTTGGCACCTGGAATGTCCGGGGAGGGATGAAAGATAAGATGAATGAACTCCTAGATGTGATGGATGAAATGAAGTTGGATGCGATTGGCGTGACCGAGACCAAGCGGAGGGGTAGTGAGATGCAGGACTTGCCGGGAGGGGGGATCGCGCTCTGGTCGGGAGTGGGAGACAGCGATCGCGGTAGTCAGGGGGTGGGCATCTTACTATCCGGACGCTTGGCCGACAGCATGTACGAGTACTGCCTGGAAAGCCCAAGAATACTCTGGGTTCGTCTGAAAACTGGTCTAAAAAAAATATTTATAGCCGTGGTGTACGCACCAGTAAGCTCAGCCCCACAGCAGGAACTGGAGAATTTTTGGAACCAGGTCAGGACAGTTCTAGATTTGGCAGTTGGGAACGAAAATATTATTTTATGTGGGGACTTGAATGGATGGGTGGGGACACGCCGTGCAGATTACGAAACGGTCCTAGGTGATTTTGGAGATAGGAGAGTAAATGATGCAGGTAAACTTATTCTTGACGTGTGCCTAGAAAAGAATATTTTTGTGTCCAACACAATGTTTGCTCACAAAAATATTCACATGTATACAAGAACGATGAATAGTGAAAAGAGTATGATCGATTTAATAATAGTTGATGAAAGACTGCGTACGCAGATTCTGGATACGAGGGCGTATCGTGGGCCAGAATTGGGAACGGACCACTACCTAGTAATTACTAGGATTAGTGGCTTGTTCACAAAATGGCGCCACCGGCGATCAGGTGGGAATCTGTCAGCAGTAGAGAGAATAAAGAGTGAAAAGTTACAAGATGATAGTGTGAAAGAGGAGTATATGAAATGCGTCAAAGATAAACTTATCAACTTGAAAGATGTGAGCAAAGATGTAGAAGAGTGCTGGAAGTATCTAAAAAATGGTATGGTAGAATCGGCAAGAGAAGTATGTGGAGTAGCAAAAAAGCGAGCAACCAAAGGTGACGCCTGGTGGGATGAAGAGGTAAAAGATTCGGTAGAAAGAAAGAAGAAAGCTTGGATAGATTACGTTGCTTCGCTCAATATGAATGAAAGTATGAAAAGAGAAAAAAAAGAGTTGTACCATCGCTGCAAGATTGAGACTAAATCTTTGGTTAAGGAGAAGCGTGAAAGATGTAAGGAAATAGGTGAAAATAGGATGACAAGCAACTTTAAGGAGAACTCCAAACTTTTCTGGAGGGAAGTTAGGAAGGCCAAAGGTGGCTTGTCATCTTGTCGAATGAACAGAGTGAAATCAAAGAGCGGTAACATTCTTGCAAACACAAATGAGGTGTTGCAGCGATGGAGTGAATATTTTAGCGAGATGTATGATAGTGGGACTCCTAACGACGTTACGACGGGTACTTTACCTCCAGAGCCACCCACAATTACAACGTCCACTTTTAAGGAGGAAATAAGTGTGCAAGAATTGCAATCGGCAATTAGAAGCCTGAAATGTGGCAAAGCAGCGGGAAAAGATCAGGTGCTCGCTGAAATGATCAAATACGGTGGTATACCGGTCTGGAACGCTTTCCATCTTCTGTGCAACCTTTGCTGGCAGGAGGGAAGAGTACCGGAGGACTGGCGGCAATCAGTCATCGTTCCTTTGTACAAAGGTAAAGGATCTAGATTAGACTGTGCTAACTACCGAGCAATTAGTTTGATCAGTTTGGCGAGCAAGATGTATGGCAAGATTCTCACGAAACGCCTGCAAGAGAAGACTGAGGGTCTTTTATGGGAGGCACAAGGAGGCTTTAGACCTGGAAGAGGATGCACTGACCAAGTCTTTTCGCTCCGCAGTGTCACAGAGAAGTTTTTGGCCTTAAACCAAAAGGTTTTCTGTGCTTTTGTGGATTTGGAGAAGGCTTTTGATAGAGTTGTAAGAAAGAAGCTTTGGGACATATTGCCGGAGTATGGAGTGAATGACAAACTGCTACAAGCTATACAGTCCCTGTACAAGGGCTGCAAAGCTTGTGTGCGGGTGGAGGGGGGTATGTCGCCTTGCTTTGAATCCCAAATGGGCGTCAAACAGGGTTGTGTGCTTTCTCCTAGATTATTCACTCTATATCTCGACAAATGCCTAAAAAGAGTGAGAGAGAGTGACTGTGGGATAAAGATGAGTGATCTAGTGGTGAACTGCCTGCTTTATGCAGATGATGCTGTTCTTATGGCATCGTCCGAACAACAACTGCAATCACTAGTCACAAGAATGAAGGAGGGATGTGCAGAAAAAGGACTCCGTTTGAATGCGAGAAAAACTAAGGTACTAGTGTTTGAAAGAAGAAGGATGACAACCTTGACGATAAAGATTGATGATGAAACTCTAGAACAAGTAAATGAAATTATATATCTGGGCAGTGTTTTCACTGCGGATGGGAAGTACGATAGGGACGTTGAAAGTAGAGTGAACGCGGGAAATAGTGTTAACGGTGCCCTGGGGTCACTGATCGGCAGTCGAAATGTCAGTGACAAAGCTCGGCTCGCCATACACAATGCCATGTTGGTACCAACACTGATGTATGGAAGCGAGTCGTGGATACGTCAGAATACGCATGACAGTAGGGTTAATGCCGTAGAAATGAGGTCGCTGCGCCGGATATGCGGCGTCACATTGGCGGACCGCATACGTAACGTCGAAATACGGAAAAGGGTTGGTATAAAGGAAAGCATAGGGACAAAAATAAGAAAAGGCATGCTACGATGGTTCGGGCATGTTGAAAGAATGAGCAAAGAAAGATTGACGAACCAGATATATAATGCGAAAGTTGAGGGTGAAAGAGGCCCTGGCAGACCGAGACTCACATATCACGATCAAATAAATAAAACACTGACTGAAGGTGCATTAAAAAGCCTTCGTAACAAAAGGGCATGTATGAAGAGGTTGATGAACGTCGATGAAGCGAAAGAGGTATGTCGTGATCGTGTCAAGTGGCGCTCAATTGTCTCTGCCTACCCCGCAAGGGATCTGGCGTGAAGATGTGTATGTATGTATAGTTTTCTTTAAGTTATTATTGTTACTAACACGATATGGTTTTTGTACCGAAAGAATTATTATTATTATTATTATAACCCTTCTTTGCGTCGCGCAAACGAGTAAAAACTAAACACTTACTACGAATGGGCAGGTCCAAATATTAACGTATGTCGATGCCCAAAAACCACTACAATGTCTATCAAGAAGCTGTTAGAAGCAGCTTTTCGCTATTACAAGTTAAAACACTCCATACAGCTATAGCACACACAGAATGATCGAATTCGAGTTAAGCTAATGGACTTTGTTTAGATTTTATTTAACTGCCTCTTCAATCCCTACAGCTTTGTTAAGGAGGTGGCGTCGAACATCGGCTATACGATGAGTGCTCAGAAGATCTATAATAATATCGCATACATACAATACTCTTATAACATAAATAAAGACTTATTTCTAATTAAAAAAAATATCTGTAAAACAGCAAGTTTCAAATAAACTATAGCCCTCCATACAAATTAACTGTCTAAAGCGTCTTAGCTTTTAAATAAATAATACTGCGGATATTTCTAAATAAATGTTTTTAATAAAATAATAACATAACTTTAACAAAGAATCCTAATATCATAAATTGTCAAAACACACCCGTCATAATTTTGAATTTCGAAGTTTATTTTTCTTAGTTTGTTCTCTTCTCCCGATGGATGATAAATGAGTTGATAGGGAAGGCAAAGGGTCTAGCCCATACAGCCAAGTCTGACGAAATATATCTTTATTTTCTAAGAGTTAATGAGGTCATCATCAAATTCCAGATGCTGCAGAATTTGATGCTTTTCTTGGAGTCACTCGCGGCATTATAGCCCAAACACGTCGGGTAAAATATGGGAAGACCACAGCGCGGGAAAACAGCAAAAAATTAACTGCAACTTGTGCCCCATGTTTAAAGTCCAAATTATCGTTTTCCAAAATTATTTCCATTGTAACACATTACTAAACAAAATAACACCACTTTTGACCAATAATATCCACAGTAAATTAATTTACAAAACAAAAACTTGCACTTGCTATGTTAACGCAAAATGGCGCGAAGCGCATCGTTTATTTTTCTTTTGCGTAGCTATTGCTACACAGACAATTTACACGACCAAGGAAATAAGTGAGTAATTCCGTGTTAATAAATTGAGCAGATATTAGGCCGTAGATAAATCTTCATTAAGATCGAACGTTAGTTTAGGGCAGTAGTATCGAAAAGGTTCGCACGGGCGTCGTTATAGGAGTGTTAGGAGATTGTACGTGAAATTCGAGAATTATCACCTATTTTATTTGTAAAAGTATCATCACGACCGTTTCCCTTTCGGGGTGGTCAGAAACAACGGTTATAAATAAGCCGATTCACATTTTTTTTTTTTTTATTCATTTTGGAAAACCAACAGTTGACAATATTATAGTAAATATTATGCAGTAAATTCACTAAGAACTATTAAAGGTTTTCACATATAAATTTAAAGTTAAGTAATAAAGAGCAAGAGAACCATAAGTAAGTTGATAATGAAAAAACAAATCACTCATTAGGGATTGCTGCCGATGATCGATTCAACGTAATGAAGCGTCATTAGACGTCTAATATATGTTGCTTTGGAGTTAAACATGTCTATGTCCAAATCTTCCGCAAGAATATTATAGTTGTTACATGTTCTTAATAAATAACTGTTCTGTCTATACCTGGTACTAGCATATGGTACGAACAAGAGTGGGGGACATCGAAGATTAAACCTAGGTATTCGTAAACCCAAACAAGCCAGCAACTCAGGACTATCGACTGTACCATTTGCTACATTTATTAAATATGCAACATCAGTGATGTTGCGTCGAACTTCCAATGGAAGAAGATGTAAGTTGTGACACATAGTATCATATGGGCGATTAGGTAGCTTAAATTTATATCTGAGATGACGAATGAATCTTTTTTGGATATTCTCAAGTCTCAATATATAGACCTGATAACAGGGATTCCATATTTGTGAACAATATTCAAGATGACTACGGGCATAAGCGCAGTACAAAACTTTTAACGTCTTCATACACTTAAAGGGCTTACATGACCTCATTATAAATCCGAGGGCCCTACTAGCTTTTGCAACAATATTATCGATGTGTAGGTCAAAAAGAAGTTTATTATCATGTATTACACCAAGATCTTTTATTTGGCTGACTCTTGACAGTCGCGTATTTTTCAGAGTGTAATTACCTTCAATGATATTAGACTTACGGGTAAATGACATTAGATAGCATTTGGTGACATTAAGTTCCAATTTGTTACGAACACAGTACTCCTCTAGTCTAGCTAGGTCCTCCTGGAGAAGACTCACCTCGGACACATTCTCAATCGTTCTATAAACCTTCATGTCGTCTGCAAACAAGGTGTAATTGCTATGTTTGAAACAGTATCTGACATCAGAAATGAAGATTACAAACAGTAGAGGTCCGAGAATAGATCCCTGGGGAACTCCCGAAGGGATACTCATCCAGGAGGAAGTAAAACCATTAAGGACAACAGCCTGAGATCTATTTGCAACATAAGAAGAAAACCATCGATACAGGTCTCCATGTATACCAGCTGCGTATAACTTCATAAGAAGGATTTTATGATCGATACGGTCAAAAGCTTTGCTGTAGTCTGTATAGACTACATCAACCTGGCGTCTTTGGGACATGTTACTTGAGATATACTCGTTAAATAAGATGAGGTTGGAGGCTGTAGATCTACCCTTTAAGAACCCGTGCTGGTTAGTGTCGAAATTGGGTTTAAGAGCAGCAATCAGTTGCAAGAATACAATTCTCTCCAGGACCTTAGCAATCAAACATAACTTTGAAATTGGCCTAAAGTTAGACACGTCGCCTTTAGAACCCTTCTTATGTACTGGAGTAATAAAAGCTGATTTCCAAACTCTGGGCATTGCACCTTCATCAAAACACCTCCGAAATAATATAGTTATAGGAATTGACAGTTGAAAAGCACATTCAACAAGAAATATTGCAGGGATGGTATCAGGGCCGGCCGACTTATTTTTGTCCATTTTTTTCAGCAGCACACAGACAGACTCGGGATCAACTTCAATGCATCCTATATCCAATACTCCTGACTTATCAGCCTTATATGTAAGGGAATCAGATAAAGGTTCATTATTGTCAACTGTGACCGGAGCAAGAAATGTGGAATGAAAATATTGCGAAAACAGCTCACTAATTTCTTGACCAGAATTACTCGTAACGTCACTTACTTACTTATTAGAGGGATACGTCACATTGCAGCGCTGAGACTTAAAGTAAGACCAAAAAGCTTTGGGATTCGATGTTATTGAGTCCTCAGTGTCGGATATATACTTCTCATAATTCCCCCTCTCAACCAGAGTTGCCCTCTTTCTTAGCAATATGTAAGTTTGTTTATCAGATAAGTTCTGATATGTTTTGTATTTACGCCAAAATTTGTATTTTTCTTTTAGTATTTTTATTAGTGAAGCACTATACCATGGGGGATAGTTGCTGTTTTTCAGTTGATAGGTGGGGATATATTTATCGCGCAGGCTGTAAAGTGTGTCATAGAATTTTGTCAAAGCTTCATCCACAGTTCCATCATACAACGCACTCCAGTCACAGGCTGCCAACTCACCACGCAAACCTTCAAAATCTGCCTTTCTATAGGAATAAGCCTTGCGCGGGTAGGCCTTTAGAGGCTTCTCTCTCGCGCTAAGTAAGCTAACACACAGTGCCGGGTGGTATGGGTCCTCAGGTACTAGCGGGTCTAGGCAATGATCGACAGTCACATTTTCGCTTGACCACACTAGATCCAAGACAATTTAGCCAACTTTATTATATTATTAAAACTATTAAATCTAATAATAACATGTTATTCCTTTTATATTTTCTGATTTAATTAAGAACCCCTCGTCTACCGAGTGTTGGCCTGCTTTTTTTTTTCTATCTCGTCCTTCGTCCTCGTATTTCCTATATGTGCTCTGAACCAGTGTTATTACTCGATTTCATTCGATTAAAATGAACTCGTACATCGATATTATGCTGGCTGTACTTGTTATATTAGATTACTAGCTATCTAAGTATAGTGTTAGCAATTCTGTTACTAAGTTTGCCACCCACAGTTTCCTGTCACAGAAACACGAATTGCTATAAACGGTCTATCTGAATATCTAATTCGTCCGGATGAATTTGCCGAGGTTGGTTTAATTGGTTCTATTTATTAGTTAGCTATTTATCCACCAACTATAGCAAAGAATATTTTATGAAAGTTTCACGTCATCATCATCATCATTAGCCTGTGTCTCACTGCTGCTGGATATAGGCAACCCCCTAGGCTCGCTATTTTATACGATCTTCTGCCGCTCTCAATCATATCAACCCTTCCTCAGGTCATCAGTTCATCTGGCGGGGGGTCATCCTACGATGCGTCTTCCAGTACGTGGTCTACTTCACTAGAACCCGTCTACTTCATCGTTCAACGGGAAAACGAACTGGTTTGAAATATATTGTCTTGTGGTATGTTCGATTGGAAGATGTGACGTAACTTCCTGAATGATGCCCATCCTAGCTGAATGCGTCTATCGGCGTCTTTGCTAAAGTTGGCTACGCCTAATTAAATGATCTGCCCAAGGTACACATGTCTATTACACGTCACTTATAAGATATTATTAACACAATTACTAGTCAATATTATTATTTAAAATAAACTAAAACAAAAACAACAGAAAATCCTACCTACAAAACCCAATTTAAATATAAATCGTATCCGAGCGGCATGGTGGCAAGAACGCTGGCTGCATTTCCTCGCTGAATCGCTATGCTCATTCTCTGGGCGAGGAAAGAGATCCACCCCTTTTGTCACCAGAGTAGACAATTAGACGAGGTGTGATGTTTTTTAAAAATGTTTTAGCGCTTGGACACCACGGGTCTAAAGTCTCTACAGCAAAGATATTATTATAGGACGATAAATGGTTTTATTTTTTATAAACACAGTTCAATGTTTAATTGCGAACCTAATGTCTTTCGGCATTTTTTATTTTATTATTTATTTATTATTTAATCCAATATTTCGATATATGCCAACACTATTTGAAATTAGTTTACCCTAGTAATATTCGAGAATAACAATAGATTAATTGTAAATGAACAAGCCACTCGTATCAAGACGGATGGTGAAGTATCGAAGGTTTAGATTAAATGAATTCATGGTCGACTAGATCAGTGGTTCTCAATTACTACTGATACCAATATAACATCAATAAAACGAAAGATTGGCTAGCTCTGCGACAAATGCATCTTACAATTCTTACAAGTAATAAGGCGGATCGCAGCTATGGAAGACGTAATTCTCCTTCTGATTTGGCAAGGTTTATCTTTAATACCAAATTGACAGTAACACTACTTACAGATGTAGTTTTTAATCGTATTTTATTAGTAAAGTTCGTATTTATCGTGCCCTCTCAGAGCACTTACTTGGCTTTAGTACAATAAAAAAAAATATTTTGGCATTTGACACTAAATAATAAAGATTCATATTATGTTGACACTTCATTGAAATACATTATACACAAGAGGGCTGGTTCTTTCCTCGCCCAGAGAATTAGCATAGCGATTCATCCAGGAAATGCGGCCAGCCTTCTTGCCACCATGCCGCGCGGATACAATTTATATTTAAATTAAGTTTTGTAAGTAGGTTTTTTTTTTGTTTTTTTATTTTATTTTCTATATCATAATTTTTTTTTCTTGTGTATTTTATATTAGGTTTAGTATATATTTTTTTTATTTATAGTAAGTAGTTTTAATTGAATATGGAAAGTGAAGTTATACACAATATATGTATGTACTAAAATTAATATATATATTTAAAGCGATATTAGTATTGGAGATCCTGGTGGGTAGTTGGTCTTGTGGTGTTATGTATAATAAATATGATTATCTTAAAACCAGTAGTTATTTTTATGTATAGTATTTATAATATATGTTTATGTATTAATGTTATTTATATGTGTATGTATTAATGTTATGTATATAGTATTTAAGTATATGTATGTTTATATAGGAATTGCTTACTTTTATGATATTTATTGGAATAAAAATAATTTATAAATATAATTTTCACTATCCTCGATCTAACAAAGAAATCTCATTTGTCCCAACGGTCAACGGTCAGAGAATGCCTTGCGGCATTGTAACTTACAATAAAGATTTTAAATAAATAAATAAATAAAACATATATATTTTCTTATTTAATTCACCCGGGTTGTTGGAAACCGCTGATTTAAATAGTCTGAATTGACGTGGAATGTAAGCGGTCGAATAGTTTTGGATCAAATAGCCAGTCTGATGAATCGGCCAACATTATCTGCAAACTCCAAATAGCTATTCGGCAGGTATTTCACTAACTTACCAACCATGAAAAGGGATATACATCATGTTCCTTTCGGAGTGGTCAGAAATCACGCTTATACATAAGCGGATTCACATTTAGGCAAAGTTACTATAGGCCAAACATGACAAGTGGCAAGCTCGTCGATGTCTCCAGCGTAATAAACTCGAGAAATATCACAAATAAATTAAATATTAATTAATTGTATTTATTTACATTAATAAATATTTTTGTGTCCGGACCAGGAATCGAACCCGGTACCTCTGAGTCTAAATCCACTTAACCGCTAGACCACGGAGACAGTCGTAACGATACTATAATTTGACACCCTCATTCAACCCCTTTCATTGTAAGTGGTCATGGTGTCAAGCAGCCGAACGTCATATTCTTCCCGTGTTGTGACCTTACGCCCACCTGTAAGTGGTGCGCAAGATCCATGAATGCTGGAATCAACTACTCATGACTGACAACAGTCTTTAAAACTATGCCGGTTTTACTGGTCATGCCGGCAATTCGAGCCTGATACCATAACGTGTGTATACACTTTATTGGATTTATCGGCACGAACGGTGGATACTTCCCCGCCCCGGCAGACTGGGTAATTTACCACCATCAGTCCGCCTACCACCTATTTGTTGTTCTCGTTGAACGTATGTGCCATTTGCTCTCATATGCCATTTTATACTTTCAAGGAAACTAATAATATAATAATAATAATATAATTCTTTATTGCACACAAAATTGAAAATAATGTACATAGGCGAGCATAATACCGTATGGTATTCTCTACCAGCTAACCTTTGGGAGAGTGAGAAATTATTATAATGGGTGCAGAGTACGAAATAAGATAATATTGTTAAAATAAATTACCTGCGGGGCGCTAGTTATATTACCAAAAAATAATACATATGACAGTTTGAGCTAAAAATGTTAGCATGTTATGTAAGCCGGGTTAGGCTTATAACTGGAACACATGGTGTACGAGTATCTGTCTTTGGGTGTTGGATTTTGGATGTTGTGTTTTGTCGTAAAACCTGTCTTTATCATTTGTATGACAATTTTATTAACAAATGTGTTCGGCCCACTTCAGATAGCTTCAAATATCTTTGCATGCATAGACAACTATTAGTCTCGATTCTCGTCAATAGACCTTATATCGGGGAGTTTATATTCAAATGAATGCCCAGTGAATTTAATATAGGTCAATAGCAATATAGCTCAGGTGTTACCTCTCGCATTGCGGTCTGTGCGGTTGGGACTAACGTGTGAGGCAGCATATACACCTAACTGCGTACTTGAATAATATATTCAAATTCAAATTCAAAATTCAAATTATTTATTTCCATTTGGTTCACAGGTAACACTCGGATATTGTCAGTTTTTACAAATACATACATACATACATACATACATATCTTCACGCCAGATCCCTTGCGGGGTAGGCAGAGACAATTGAGCGCCATTTGACACGATCACGACATACTTCTTTCGCTTCGTCGACATTCATTAACCTCTTCATACATGCCCTTTGGTTACGAAGACTTTTTAATGCACCTTCAGTCAGTGTTTTATTTATTTGATCGTGATATGTGAGTCTCGGTCTGCCAGGGCCTCTTTTACCCACAACTTTCGCATTATATATCTGGTTCGTCAATCTTTCATCGCTCATCCTTTCAACATGCCCGAACCATCGTAGCATGCCTTTCCTTATTTTTGTCCCTATGCTTTCAAATAAAATACAATATTATTTAAATTAAATAAAAATTAAATTATGGATGGACCGAAATAAGTAAGTGACATTGGTGCCATAAACAAGTACTGCAGCTTAACCTAAATTTGTGGCTTTATAAAGGCCGTGTTAACTTATTAAACTAACTAGTAAACTTAATAAAAAAATAAAAAAAAGATACAATAACAATTTCGTGGCTGTATAGAGGCCGTGTCAACTTATAATCTAAACTTATAAGACTGAATTAATAATAAACACATTATTTTTTACGCTATACACTATTCGTGTCGAAGAAGAACGTGTTTTACACTTCCGTAGCATGCAGGTGGCAGGCACATTGTTAGTACATCAACATTGGGAATGCCCATTTTTCTTAGAGAAATGGGCCCAATAAAATGTTCTCGTAAAATTAGAATATCTTTTTTTTTTTAATTATATATTTTACTCTATCATAACGACAATTGACAAAAACTACTTTTTACGTTAATAATTAAACAGTTTCCATCCCGCCGATATAATCAAAGAATTATTTACACCTTCGAATACTGTGATTTATCTATAATAAAGTACCTAATCATAATAAAGTACCTAATCGTATAAATAGCGCTCAATTTTAAACAATGCATAAATCTTAACCAATTGACTATTAATTGAAATGATCAAATTAATAAAAAACAAAACACAGAAAATAATTATAATTAATGTATTAAATTTAGTTGAGGCACGCTGCAACAAAATTGGGGCTTGGTTTTGTGCAATTTTTTTTGAGTGACGTCTTCAAGACCATAACCAACAATTAACTGTCATAAAGTATTTAATTCTGAGACGATTGTTCTAGTTTTAATTATCATACCGTTTGGCTTCTTGCCTCAACGTGTAATATATTTTACTTCTTAGAGTATTTATCTAATAAAACTTTAAATAATAATGCAGTTTACTGGCGCGTGTAAATGCGGCTATGTTAGTTTGTCTAGGCTAGCTAACACGACAGGTATCTGGCCACTATTCAAATGACCTGTTATTCTCACTGTATTGTGTACACTGTATTCTGCGGTGCTACAAAGACAAATGCCGACATACAATCTCTGGAACATACCTGAAACCAACGGTTAGCAAATAATGTCAAGATAATCGATACGCTCGCTGGATTTCGAACTTTGTTATAACCTCCGATTTAAATTTATTCGTGCCAAAATTGGACACTAAAAGAATCAAAAGGTTCGACTTTTCGGAGTCGGGGTCAAAATTAATTCTTTAAATATAACTATGTATTTAATTAGGTCTGCCATTAACTAATTTTACTCCAACTCCGCTTTCGACTGCGGTTCCTGTGACCCACCGCCGTAACCCAGCATAACGTTTGCCGAAGAACGAGAATTTGGCTGTATCGGGACAAATTAAATCTCTCCTTCGTCCCTCTCTATTATTATTATTTTTTTTATACTCGCACGTCATGTGACCTTGCTCCCACCTGATGGTAAGTGGCGTGCGAGGTCCAATAATGTTAGCAACTAGAATCAGAGACTTATGACTGACATCAGTCCCTAATACATACATATATACGACATAGTGATGTCGGCTTAACTGGGTATGGCGGCAATTCAAGCCTGATCCCGAAACGTGAGGATACACTTTACTGGGTTTATCGGCAAGAACGGTGGGTCTGCCCCGGCAGACTGGGAAAATTACCACCATCAGTCCGCCTACCACCTAGCTAACTTATCTTAAGAATCTTAAAATGAAGGAACAAAAATAAGAAAAGGCATGCTACGATGGTTCGGGCATGTTGAGAGGATGAGCGAAGAAAGATTGACGAACCAGATATATAATGCGACAGTTGTGGGTGAAAGAGGCCCTGGCAGACCGAGACTCACATATCACGATCATATAAATAAAACACTGGCTGAAGGCACATGAAAAAGCTTTCGTAACAAAAGGGCATGTATGAAGAGGTTAATGAATGTCGACGAAGCGAAAGAGGTATGTCGTGATCGTGTCAAGTGGCACTCAATTGTCTCTGCCTACCCCGCATGGGATCTGGCGTGAAGATATGTATGTAAAATTAAGGTGAAATTCAAGAAATGCCTCTAAATTTAAAAAAGGTTATGTTAGTTATTTATTGTAATTAAATAACACATAAATGAATACTCGTAAATGAATTGAAAAATCACAACTAGAAAAAGATTTAACAAGAAAATTTATTATTTATTTATTTATTTAAAAACTTTATTGCACAAAACACTAAGGCGGACCTAATGCCCGTAGACATTCTCTGACAGCCAGACCTTAGGGACAAATTTGAACAAATATAGGTGCAATGAAAGTAACAGTAATTTACAATTATAGGATAATTCAACAAATATTATATACCTACTTATATATTCTTATATATGTATTATAATATCAATATACTAAATACTATGTATACACAAAATTGTACATAAACATACACAAATACAACTTACTAACGTGGTTTAAAGCTATTCATAAAGTGTGAATAGACCAGTTTTTTAAACGACAATCTGTTATTACGAATAAAATATATCTTACTAATATAAAACGAAGATGATATTAAAAATGCTTCGCCCGAAGAGATATGCAAAAGGAATTTGGAACGCATACTGACGTAGGTACTTGGTATTTTTATTTCCAAAGCATTTTATTAACTTGAAATGTTTACTGCGACACTGCACCAGGGTCGCATATTTGCGAAGGCTTTCTGGGATTGGCTCACACTCTGTATACTCTGGAAGCCTTCCAAAGCGCTTACTTTGGAACGTAAAGATAGCGGGACCAGTGCTTAAAAATACAGGATTAAAACAGTTTATTTTGGCAACCTTTTCAGTGAAATTGAAGTGACAAAAAGACGACTACTTTAGATAGACTGTACTTTATTTATCATTTAAACTACGCTAGAAGGAGTAGAAACTAGGTATACGTTAAAAAAGGTTTTTTTTTTTTAAATATACATATGTATATTTGGATAATGTTTATTGTAAATTAGGACTTTATAAATAATATTTTTAATATAAACCCAATGTACCAATGAGAAATTATGTGCATTTGCCATAGATTTTGAACACCACGCACCGTTCTCTGTCTCGGAGAGCACGTTAAGCCGTCGGTCCCGGTTCCACTAATACTAACTTGTAATATTGGTAATAAACATCAGACCCTCGCCAATCCGTCTAGCCAGCGCAGTGAGACTAAATTCTCCAGATATATATTCTGGAAGGACCATCTCCAACAGTGGATTTCTAGGGGCTGTAATGATGACGAAACTATAAATAGCATTTTGATTTGGACGCAGTCCATAAAATAAGTTAGGTAGTACTAAAGAATCATGACTCAATACAATATCTCAAGGTATTGATAAAATGGTTGATGCTACAGCCTCATAGTATATCTCTTCTTAGTGAGTTTCCATTTCCATGATTGCATTACGTCCAATCTTTCAACTTGACAGTTGAAAGATTGGATGTAATGCAATCATTAAGCCCTTTGTAAATAACAAACATAGCTCCTGTCATCATGACGACCACATTTACTTGGGACCGGCTGAAAGAGCTCTTATCCGATCCACATGTATTGACGTGTGGTTCAAGTTGAAAATACAATTTAGTTTGGCTTCCGCGGTTTATGTACCAAATGGTATCGTTAATCGTGTTAATGCACTTTGAAAAATAAACGAAAAGACGAAGAAAATATGATAAAATCAAAAGTAGAAGCGACGAACGATAGAGCAGACCAAATTGAGTATTTAGCGAACGAACTAGTTCCAAAGTGCGCTCCCACAGAGGAACTACTGAAGCTAGTTCCAACTTTGCCAGATCTCTTGCTCCTTAGTTCGTTTCTTTCCATCTAGACCGACTTGTAATAGCAAGAGTGCGGGAGCGGCGAACGTGGGCGGTGAGCGTAGCTTGTTACGTCACACTATCAGCAGTACAAGGAGAATTTATTTATCGCATCACTCGCTCGGCTTAGTTGGGCTGTTATAAATTGCTATTAGGTATTATAAAGAGGAAAGATATTTATAAAGCTACAAAGTCATGATAACAATGTACAGGAAACCCAGAAACACTATGATTATTTGTCCTGATTGACCCAATAGTTTTGGGTGCTGGACCAAAACATGCGCACAAACTATAGTCAGCTACTCATACTAATATCCTATTGCAAAACAGTTAATAGTACATATTAAAACGCATTCACGTTTGTTATTTGTGAAGCGAGCGAACAGAAAGTGTACAACAGAACCGTAGACTAAGCGCTCCCATTCTCTCTGAGGAACTACTCGTTAAAGGGCGACCTAGTTCACTAAGGAGTGAGGAACTAAACTTGCTCCTGGTCAGGACATACTGTGCAACTCAACAAAGGAAGATGCAGAGTGGGACGACGCCGCTATATAGACTTAAAGAAAGGTAAAATAAGGGTGCCAAGTTCGCTTGTGGCGAGCCTCAGAAACACAATACGCTGTTTTTCAAACTATTGTTTAAGGTATTTATAACCTCCTAGCTGTTTATCCCAGCATTGCCCGTGTAATTTAGTGATCCACAAAAAAAACCTTCGGTTGGCTATAATGTCATGTGTAGATGTTGATTGAATATTATTACTATTAATATTTAATATTGTGGAAATTTAGATTAAGTTTCATTTGTTTTAGGATTTTGTTTTTAACATTTTACCTTTTTTTTTTCGTATATTGCGTTTAGTTTTGAGTATTTATATATTTAATGTCTACTGCTCCACAATTACAGTCTGCTCCTATGATTGTATTCTTGTTATTTTAAATTCAGTAAGTTGTTTCAGTAGTTTAGTAAAGTCTTGTTTTAAGCGATGTTATTTTTATATAAATATTTATTTATTTAAAATCTTTATTGCACAAAGTACAAAGACGGACTTAATGCCCGAAGACATTCTCTGACAGCCAAACCTTAGGGACAAATTTGAACAAATATAGGTGCAATGAAATCAATGGTAAAAATATACAATTATAGAATGACTTAGAATATATATTATATACGTACTTATATAGTTTTATATATGTAATATATTATCAATATACTAAATACTAATATATACACAATATTATACATAGACATACATAAATACAACTAACTAACGTGTATCACCATGGCAAGCTTACAATATTAGTTCTCTTTGAAAGTAGAAATTGGCATTAGACATTATTGCCCAGTCAAGCCGGCAGCGGCATTGTGTTAGGGACTGATGTCAGTTATAAGTGTCTGATATCAGTTGCTAACATTCATGGACCTCGCTTGGTATACCATCAGGTCGGCTAAAAGTCACATGTCGTGCACTAGTATAAAAAAAAAATGGCAATGAATGCTTGGGCTGGGTTTTTTTCAAAACGAGGTCACTGTAATTATAACGATTAAATAAAAAATGGCGTCGAATTTACGTCTAACGGCTGACCTTTAAAATAAACCATGTACCTATATCCGATGCCATTTTTACTTTTTTATTTTTAGTGCAACCTTAGTCATGTAAGTAGAATGGAGTATTAAAATATAAATAGACAAATATCTCTTATGTATATTGGCATCAGATTGTGTTATGAATCGTAAAGTGATAAATGGGGGAAACGTACATAATGTATTCCAGAAGCTTCACATAATCACCTAAACCTGATCCGAGGATTTGCGATTAACGATCACCGTAACGCGAGGAGACGAGACTAGTCATCCAATATGAATATAAATTAGTAAAGACGTGGAGACAAGACAGTGTTGCGGTGTACTAACAACATTTAGGGTTGTATCCACATTGGATTAAAGAAATTCGCAAATTCAGTGCGAGAATTATATAGGTAAAACTCAATGTTGTAAAGCGCTCCCAGAACTTCAAACCACTTAAAACAAAGCTTACGTTAGTCAGTTCGCTGCTTCTTCCCATTATAGATTATGCTGATACCTGTTATCCTGACGTCACCGAAGAGCTACTGAACAAACTCGATCGTCATCGCTCAACTTATTTGATATGCTAACTATGATCATGTCCCTCAATTTCGTGTTCAAAAGTTGCTCAATATCCGCTTTCGTAGGTCTGTCCATGTTCTCACCTTACTATATAACATTCATAATAATCCTAATACTCCCTCATATCTTATATCCCGCTTAGAATTCCTTTGAAATTGTGCCCTTCGCTCTTTTTATTTATTTATTTATTCTTAAGATTACTTCTATGTACACTGATTTCTTGATTGACATTTAAAATTGAGTACGGTATAAATATAGAAATAATAGACAACTATAATATATATGTATATTTTATATTGTTATTCTGTTTGTATTCTCAAGTGATTGGTCATAAATGGCACTACGAATATTGTTTTGCTGCTTTATTTAAGCAATTGTACCCAACTAATTTGAATTATTAGATTTAACTTTATAGTAGTTTTTTTGGTAGTTTGTGGTCTAGCGGTTAAGTCCGTGGATTTAGACTCGGAGGTACCGGGTTCGATTCCTGGTCGGGACACAAAAATATTTATTAATGTAAATAAATACATTTAATTAATATTTAATTTATTTGTGATATTTCTCGAGTTTGGTACGCTGGAGACATCGACGAGCTTGCCACTTGTCATGATTGGCCTATAGTAAAGTTGGCTAAATGTGAATCCGCTTATTTATAAGCGTGGTTTCTGACCACCCCGAAAGGGAAACGGTCGTGATGATACTTTTTTTTTTTTAGTAGTTTTTTATACTTTATATAATCAATTGTGTATGACAGGTCTGAAAGGGTTATAGACACGCCGCTAGTTGAAGCTCTAGTTTCACTACTTACCGCGGCGTGGCGTGTACGTCTATTGGTATAAATACCGGGCGGCCACACGCAGCAGCGCGCACAATTATTTTTCGTCCTAGTGGACATAATTTATTTCTCTCGTGTGACCTCGTCACCGTACCGCATAATTTAATTTTTCTGTCCCAACCGCCTTGCTACTATTATTTTTTCTTAAGTTTAAAATTACCACAGTGCTCGCCCAAAATATTAACGATTACTCAGAACACACACAGAACAGACAATAAACACTCCACATCATTCTACACTGACACACATGTGAGTATTAGTGGAACGTGGATTGTGGAGATCTGGGTAAGTTGCTTTCATTTCATATACGACCCCTAATTCGCAATATTATCCCGCCTAACCAGGCTTAACACGTGGGGTGTGAAGACGCTGCGTGGCCTGGCTATAGTTTTGGTGCCTCCTGTGAGGAATGAACTCCTCATTTTCTAGAAATTTCTTCGTTTTTATCACACGTTTACGTGTAACCCCGCATTTTCCTAAAATTTTGTGATTTATGCATGTGGTAAATTTAACTTTTAAACCCGCGTTTTTTTTTTGTACCTACATACTTTATTTATTTTTTGTGTCGCCACCGCAATTTATTAATTTTCTATCATTTTGTTAATTTAAATTTAAATTAACAACGCATTTTTATATTTATTCTTTTTTTATTTGTAGGCTATTTTCATATTTTACTATGTCTAAAGGTGTTAAGTCTCTAGGTTCTCAGCTTTCCATGCTGCACAAGTGTCGTGAAGCTTATTTTTCTCGTTTACAAAATATATTTGATAGTTCTTCATCGCTTAATACTAGTGAACGCCGCGAGGAGTTTTTATCATGCTCCGAAACTATCGATGACATTCGCAAAGATTACATGCAATGTCTTCGAGATATAAACGATACCAACACACAGCTGGATCCCGATTATTCACCAAATTTTTCGGGATGGAGTGCTTTCGAAGACCTGTATTGTCGAGTACGTCGTATCAAAAATAAATTAACACAGGTTTCATCAGACCCCGACACAGTCTGCTTTGAATCTTCAAAGCCTAGATTGCCGCCGATTGATATTCCAGAGTTTTTTGGTAATCCAACTCAGTGGGGTATTTTTTACGAAACGTTTAAAAATACAATTCACTGTAATCCAAAACTTAGTAAATCTGAGAAACTGTATTATTTACTCGGCAAGTTAAAAGGTAAAGCGCAACTTGTTTTTTCTGGCATTTCCCCCACCTCTGAAAATTACGAAACGATTTGGAAGTTATTATTATCCAAATACGAAGACAAGCGTTTTTTAGCTACTACTTTTCTCGACCAGATTTTTGACCTAAAACCTTTGCCCAATCCAGCCGGCGCAGCAATGATCGAAACTTTCATTGATAAATTCGCCGCGTCGATAGCCGCGCTAAAAGATTTAAATATTGAGAAATTATCTGATTACATTTTCATATATCTTGCTTTAAAACGTTTGGATAAGGATACTTCAAAGGCTTTCGAAATGTCCGTCCGAGATGTGGACATACCTAGCTACGATACTTTTATAAATTTCGTAAAAGGGCAGGCTAAAATCATGCAACGTATAAATCCCGGCACTTCTAAACCTACTGTAAAAATAGACGAAAAACCTAAATATGTTTCTCCTAAAATCGCTCATTCTTATTTAAATACCCATTCTGAAAACTGTTTATTGTGTAAAGATTCTCATGAGTACATTTATAATTGTCCTAAATTTCTCGATTTTTCTCCTAACGAACGTCTTCATTTCATAAAAGAACAACAATTTTGTACCAATTGCCTCAGCCAAAAACATAGGTGGAGTAATTGTAAAAGTGCAAAAACTTGTAGGTACTGTAATTACAAACATCATAGTTTATTACATTTGCATCAAACAAAGTACCCAAATATGACTAATCCAGATACAAATTCACGACTACCCTCATGCGCTCAAACTGCAAAAAGTTCTCTCGTCTCGTTCTCGACCGCCGCACGGCCTGAGCAAAACACACCTCCCGCTCACACTTCCGATGGTTCAGCTGGCAACGTATCGCTAATGTCGGCTAACTTCGCGAATGACATAAACAAAAGATTAGTTTCTCGTAGTGTTTTGTTAGGTACGGCGCGAGTGAATGTTTTAGATCGTTACGGAAACTTAAAAATGTGTCGGTGTATCATTGATCCTGGTTCTCAAAACCATTTCATAACAAGTGAGTGTTGTCGTAGACTTGGATTAAGTGTAAACCAACTCAATCGTAAAACAATTATCAAAGGATTGGGTGATAACTGTAGCAGTACAAAAGGTAAGGTTTTTATTAATTTTTCATCTCGTGTTTATCCCGATCAATCTTACGATATCGAGACGTTAGTGTTGGACAAGATTACCGATAAGTTACCGACTTGTAAAATTAACTTAAATTCTATCGATTATTTACGAGGCTTATCTCTTGCCGACGAGGAGTTTGGCCAACCAGACTGTATCGATATATTGATCGGCGCAAAGTTATTTGTTGACTTATTGTTACCGGTAAAAATTACCGGTCCTCCGCATATGCCTTCAGCGTTTTCTACCACTCTTGGTTACGTGATTATGGGCGAAGCAGAAATATCCTCGGAATCTGACTGTACTCTTTCTTATTTTTCTACCACAGATTCCATTCACGATGATCTAAGCAAGTTCTTTAAGTTAGAAGATGTTAATGACGAGCCTATTTTATCCGACCAAGATAAACAATGTGAACAATATTATACTTCTTCGACGTCCCGCGATCCCTCTGGGAGATTTATTGTTAGTTTACCATTTAATTTAGAACCCGCTCGCCTCGGCGATTCGCTTAAAATTGCAACTAAACGTTTTTATAATCTAGAACGCAAATTTACTAAATATCCCGCATTCAAACGTCAATACGACGAGGTTATTCTCGATTATATAAACCAGGGTTTTTTATGTGAAATATCGGAACCCAAAAATTATACTGAGGGTTATACCATACCTCATCATGGTGTACTACGAAAGGACAAACTGACCTCAAAGCTGAGGGTCGTTCTTGACGCCAGCTGTGCGACGGATTCTAAAGTTTCTTTGAACGATATTTTACATACTGGCCCACCTCTTCAAAACGATTTATTTAATATTTTATTAAACCTACGTCTTTTTAAAATTGCTATCACCGCCGACATACGTCAAATGTATCTCCAGATTATTGTATGTGAACAGGATCGCTCGTTTCAACAAATAATTTACCGTTTTAACAAAAATGAACCGCTTAAATATTTTTCTTTTAGCCGCGTCTATTTTGGACTTTGTGTCAGTCCTTATCTAGCCATTCGTACAGTTCATGAGCTTGCTAAGCAGGAGCAAACTAAGTATCCCTTAGCGTCCGAGCTCGCTTTACGTGATTTATATTTGGATGACTTGGCCAGCAGCTTCATGGAGGTCCAGGAAGCTACGGAAGCCGCCGAACAAATTATAAATATGTTTTCCGCCGGTGGTTTCGAGATGGTCAAGTGGGCAACCAACTGTCGCGAGTTGTTGTCGTGTTTGCCGGAGTCATATCGTCTTACGGACCCGGTCAATCTTGACAATGATGATTCTCTTAAAGTTTTAGGTATGCAATGGCTCCCCGCTAGTGATGTATTTTTCTTTACTATCTCTCTCTCTCCGCGCTCTTGTACAAAGAGAAATATGCTATCCACTATTGCCCGTTTATGGGATATTCTCGGCCTCGTTGGCCCTGTTATCGTTTTCGCCAAGCTTCTTATCAAACAACTTTGGTCTCTAAAGCTTGACTGGGACGATACGCCGCCTGATCACGTGATCAACACATGGTCAAGATTTCAATCTGAGTTGTCACTTTTGGATCAGCTCAGGTTTCCCCGCCATTTAAATGTTTTTAAAAATAGTCGAGTTTCTATAGTTGGTTTCGGCGACGCAAGTGAACAGGCGTACGGCGCAGTCGTATACCTGCACGCCAACACCGACGGCGACTGTACCACGACGTTGTTATGTTCAAGGTCAAAGGTCGCTCCTGTAAAAACTATATCTCTCGCGAGACTCGAACTATGTGCCGCGTTATTACTCGCGAAATTAATTCGTGCTGTTTTAAGTAATTATTCTCCTCGTATCAATATCGAAAATATATATGCCTTTTCAGATTCAACTGTTACTCTTCACTGGATTAATTCCTCTCCGCACCGCTTTCAAACTTTCGTAGCGAATCGAATAAGCAAAATACAAAACTTATTAGATTCAAAATATTTTTATCACATATCCGGTATCTCCAATCCGGCAGATTGCCTCTCCCGCGGATTGTTACCTTCGCAGTTTGTTACACATCCACTGTGGTTTGTTGGTCCGCCTTGGATGGACATGGACGTATATCAGTGGCCTGTCCAAAAGTTTAAAGTCGATAATTCTGATAATATCCCGGAAATAAAAACTATCGCGCTTACTTCTACTAATCTTCTGGATTGCGTAGAAGAAGATTTTTTATATAAAATCGCACTTAAATATTCTTCGTGGGGCAAGCTGCTTAGGATTGTTGTATACATTTATAGATTTTTAAAACGTCTCCCTCATAATAAATTTATTTCTACTTCTGATTATAAAAATAGTTTATCACATGAATTGTCTGAGTATAAAATAGACTGGCAATTCATCCCTCCCATCGCTCCACATTTCGGCGCTTGGGAACCTATGATTAAAAATGTCAATTCTCATTTATTCCGCGTTGTAGGTAATCAAATCCTTACTTATGAGGAAATGACTACAGTTTTGTGTCAAATAGAGAATATTATAAATTCTCGTCCGCTTTGTGTAAATTTAAGCCAAGATCCCGGGGAACCGTTAGCTCTCACTCCGTCTCATTTCCTAACACTTACCCCACTGAAGTATTTACCATCGCCGCCAGTCGAAGATACTCCGTCGCATTTATTAGAACGTTATCAGTTACTCGATAAGCTTGTGCAGTCGTTTTGGGACAGATGGTCCTTAGAGTATCTTAGCACCTTACAGACTCGTCAAAAATGGAATGTTTCATCCGACAATGTCAAACTTGGAACTATTGTTGTAATTAAACAAGATGGTAAGATTTCTCCCTTACAATGGGAACTTGGTGTCATTTCAGAGGTCCATCCTGGTCGGGATGGAATAGTCCGGGTGGCCACGGTCAAAACATCAAAGGGTTTTTATAAAAGACCCGTGGTTCGCTTATGTCCGTTGCCAACGCAATAGACATATATTATTTTCCTTCCTTTTTTTTATTTTTTTTTATTTTTGTTATTTGTTTTATTTTTGGTTTTCTTAGTTTTATTTTCCGCATGCATATATTCTTATATCTATTTTTTTATTATTTTTCTTTGTTTGTTCCTTGTTTTGAAGGATTATTCCTTCAAGGCGGGGGCTATAGACACGCCGCTAGTTGAAGCTCTAGTTTCACTACTTACCGCGGCGTGGCGTGTACGTCTATTGGTATAAATACCGGGCGGCCACACGCAGCAGCGCGCACAATTATTTTTCGTCCTAGTGGACATAATTTATTTCTCTCGTGTGACCTCGTCACCGTACCGCATAATTTAATTTTTCTGTCCCAACCGCCTTGCTACTATTATTTTTTCTTAAGTTTAAAATTACCACAGTGCTCGCCCAAAATATTAACGATTACTCAGAACACACACAGAACAGACAATAAACACTCCACATCATTCTACACTGACACACATGTGAGTATTAGTGGAACGTGGATTGTGGAGATCTGGGTAAGTTGCTTTCATTTCATATACGACCCCTAATTCGCAATATTATCCCGCCTAACCAGGCTTAACACGTGGGGTGTGAAGACGCTGCGTGGCCTGGCTAGGTTATGTAAAGGAATACGGCTGCTAAATACATAAGGCCTCTAAAACGTGCGAGATAACACTCGAGTTTGTAGGTTTCTTTTACCAGTCGCAAGTTTAGGGCGTAAGTCGAATCGCGAATCGAGACGTGGCCTAACATTAGCATAAGATATGGTCGGGTGGCACGCTCCGTAATGAGTTCTTCTAAAAATGCGGCACACATCACTTGCTCATACAAAGACCTCTAGAAGCAAATTGTTATTTGTTTTATTTTCATTTATAATTTAATCGTATAAGTACGTATTTTAGTTTTTTTTTCATTCTATTTCTTCTTTTAGAAGTCAAAGGGTGATTGCTTTTAATAATGCTACGAGATTAATTATTCGACAGTCACCGTCTATAAATGTATTTAAAACTTCTAATTTCTTAAAAAAAACATATTTTAACCAATCTCTCCATCGACATATATTCATTTTATATAATATATAATTATGTATATTATTACGAGTATATTTAAGTACTAGCTGACACAGCGAACTTCGTACCGCTTGACAGTCAATGTTATTAATAATAATACTACACACGCTCACTGGGAGAGGTCGATTAACCGTTGAGCGGTAAATGGTTCGACTTTGCTTAATTTTGTATTCGACGACAGTCAAGCGCAGAGTGGGCTCGCGCAGGAGTCTCAAGAGCAACGACTGAGTAACTATATATATAATGAGAGCGCTAGGGGGTTTTGTATGTCGGCGAACGAGTGCCTTCACTCCGTAGCCACGACTCAGACTTAGCTGTAAAGGCACACAGGGCCAACAGTGAGATAGAGACGGTTTATAGGATTTTAGTCCGTAGGCGCCCTGGGGATTCACTAGGAAGCTTCACGGATGAGTCGGGCATGCGACCCCCACCCGCGTTGGCCCTTCAGGCAGGGGGCGTATCATTGATAATTTATTGATTCACCGTCTATAAAAAAAATTAAAAAAAAAAAAAATATATGCCCCATAAATCAGTGCTGATGCGCGCCACCTATCGGACAATAGTAGTACTATGTCAGAAACCTTCGCCGAAGTTCACACAACATATTCCCATAGTTTCATCCCGATCGATCAAATAGTTTTAAAATGCATAGGGAACATACATACTTACATACATTCGTTATTATATATATATATAGATTATTCCTATTTTTACATACGTATATTATGCTTTTATCTACATTTTAACTATTTACTTACTCCTATGCATCTATTATAGTTTTTATTATTCTCTTATTATATTTCTAATTTATCTTAATAATAATAATATAATTCTTTATTACACATAATTTACAAATGTAGTGTACACGGGCGAAATTAATGCCGAAGGCATTCTCTACCAGTTAACCTTTGTGATGGTAAAAAATAAGGTAATAGAGTGATTGAGATTGGAAATAATAATAGTATAGATACAACATGAATAAAGATATAAATAAATACTTATGAGATTAATTATTAAATTATATGTGAAATTTACTTATAATAATAATGCAAACAAATACTTATATAAAATAGTAATAATAATAATATAAAACAATAAGTACATAAATAAACAATTAAATAAACGTACACATATACAAAATTTACTATGTCAAAGCGTGAATTGGGTCATTTTGCAATTTAAGGAAATGACTGTAGACCAAGTTTTTCGGTATCTTACTCTGCACCTATAAAATTAATTCTGGTGCTAAAGGTTAGCTGGAATATCTTCATGGTACATTTCTCTTCCTTATCATAGACAAACCTAGGTTAGTTGGCGGCTTTACATCTCGTTCCAAGTTGGAAATATTTATCGGCGGCATGAAATTAGCAACTATTTTGTGATTGCCTTGTTAACCACACTCTGTCGAACAATTCAATTAACATTTTTCTAAACATGGACGTAGGTACTGATCTAGTAATAACAACTTGGGGTTGCTCGTTTGATGTAGACGGTCCATGAGCGTACGAACAGTTGCTTACAGCGTCCTTGCACGTTCGGATGTGCTCACTTCTAGAATAGTGTTGATCAATCTTGGTCTTGGTCATGCAGACCCATGACCGGTGATATGTTGGCAAGACCAAAGGCAAGACTAACCCTAGTCTAGTTTCTGGTATTTCATTTGGTAACTGTTTCTTGTCTTTATTTTTAGGGTTCAGAGATAAAAATCTCTCCAAGACTACCTCTGTTTACATTTTTTGATAAATATTGGTTAATATATGCATAGATTTACCGTTTCTATCTAGTAAATCAAGCGTAGTTCTCGAGATACTAGTTTTCGGACAGACAATAGTGTCTGACAAGGTTTTCTTACTAAATTAGAAATTAACATATTTTCAGTCAGAGCAGTTATTTATTTATATAGTACACAAAGCAGTACATATAGTATGACACACATAACATAGTATAATTATAACTTATCTAATGTATATATACCAATTAGGTGTCACAGCATTCACGAATATAAAAAGAAAAGAAATTAGAAACTAGAAGAATATAACTAAAAGAAAATATTACTTTTTTTTTTGTTTTTAACTATAAAGGAAACATAAAAATTACATAAATTTGGTACCTTAAAAACGAAAACAAAACAATTGTTAAAAAAATTATCAGCTACTCATATATTGATGGTTTAAAATGTTCGAGAACATTTTTGTGAATGCTATGCATGACATTGTAACGGTCATGAAATATGTATGTATCATTATTGGCACTGCAGAGACTACTGTAGGTGTTGCACATTCGGGATATTGACGAATGTGAACCTACATTAGTTCTTGGGGGAGGAGAGCAAAGGATCTTGGTTATAGGACGACGTGGAATATTATAGGGTACTGTCAAGGAAATGTGTTGCAAGAGTTCGATACATCCAGTCTGGCCATTGAACACTGTTCACGAAGCGTTCTAGTTGCCAAATGATCATGGAACTCTCATTTGCTTGAACTAAACATCAATCCAATATTCTAGTTCTTGTTGTTCTCATTTTTGTTCCTATGGTATTATTTTAGTTAAAAAGTTGTGTTATAGCTTTAGCTCGTGTGTTTGTTTGGTCTTACCTTAAGACTTGTACAGTCAAGTAGGCTAAATATCTGCATGCCCTTTTACTAAACATGTTTTTTCAAATTAAAATTAAATATATTTTATTTCAGGCATTTAAAAACCCATAATTAATTTAAACAATAATTCTAATTTTAATCTAAACTATAATCTAATTTATAGTTAACTAGGTCAAACGACCTTATGTCAAAAATAGCCTTAATTATGTCGTTATCAGATTGTCTCAGTCGGTTCACAAAAGAGGCGTGCCGCTTGCGGAGTATGGCAAAAATGTCGTCGACTCTGTTCTCAGCAAACATACCAGACGCACTACACCTCCAGGGCAACTTTAGAATACATCTAAATGCATTATTATATTGTACACGAAGCGTGTTAAAGGCACGCCTCGTGTACAATTTCCAGAGATGACTGGTGTAGAACGCCTGGCAGTACGCAACAAACAGAGTGATTTTAACTTGTCTTGAGCAACGCGCAAACCTTAGAGCCAACATATTGCTCTTGGCAGCGAGAGTCCTCCTGTGTCTTTCCAGGTCCTCATCATCCCTCAGACGATCAACTATTATATGGCCGAGAGTTTTATAGCTAGGAATTACGGTCGTGATGATATTTTGAAAGGACAAGTGTTGCCTAACCTTTAGAATTGTTAGCGTACCACGCTTCATAATGAGGTCTAAAAATGCGGCCCACATGACACGGGCGTCGCCATTGGCTCATACAAAGCACCTTAGAGCTTGTTGACAAGAGATTGCCATACACACTCCTTTATATTTATGAAACCCTAGTATCTTTTTAACGGTCAGTCAACTTGTAGCTAGCCAATTGGGGATATTTATTTTTTAATTTCCTCAAGGCCATGTATTAAATTGTATAGAACAAAAAAGTAATGGACAAAATGGTACTTTGGATTAACATCAGTATTGAACCTCCAAAAGAACTGGCGTGACGAAGATTACCTTTGTCCAATTTTTATTAATAATATTTATATATTTTTTTCGGTCCAAAAACATATCGTGTTACTAATAATAATAACTTTAAGAAAACTATGTTAGTAATTCTTCAAAAGTAAAAAAAATGAGATTAAAAAATATATATTGAAGTGTCCATTATGCAGCTTTATACCTATACCGAAATATACAATACGCGAGGTTCAAGGTGTTAAAGCAAAAAAAGATTTTTTTAATACTGAAACGACGCATGACAAGGAATCCAAGAACAAGAGCATACTGACATCAGTTCCTACTACTTGTTACGGCCTAAAAAGATTTTCACACTTTGATTGAAGGACTTCAGGTTATAGAAATGGGGAAACACACTGGCTGGGAGAGTATTCCACGTATTCAGCGCACGACAGATGTAAGTCCAAATTTATATGTACGCGTAGGGATAGATAATCACTATCATACCTAAACCTTTACTTCTAATTATATAAATAATAATAAATACCGCTGCTGGGATTAGGATGACCCTATGACTCAGACGGGACTATTTTATTTAAAGAGACGAAAAATAGATAAACAAAATTTTCTAGTCATTTGTTTAATTTTAAACTAAATACAATATCGATTGGCCAACCTTAATAAACCTTGAGTGGACTGTATATTTTTAATTAAGAAGAATTATAATAGCTCGGTGGTTTTACTGCATCTAATTCTGCGTTGCTTACGTTTAGGGCTATCCCTGATTCACATCTAAGCTAGGAGATGGTGAACGTGCTGAAATAAGTAGACAAAGGCATACGCCTTGGGGGAAAAATATAGGTACTCACAGATCTCGAAGCACACTATTTCCAGCTTGGCCAAGCACTGCACTTTACACAAAACTTCAATTATTATATAGTCTTTTGGTTGGATTCACGTATTTTCGCCATGCAAGCTCGGGCATGCGAAACGTCAGTTTATCAAAACTAGACACGACTAGCTCGCATCGCGGTCGCGCGGATACAACAGTGACGTTAGTAGATGTCACTTTTGGTGTAGGGAAAGAATAAGCAACTTGAGGAATCTGGATAGGATACCAAGCCGTAACATCGATTATTTATTGGTAGTAGTGCCATATTTATACACAGAACATATATGTCGTTGAAGACTTACCGTTAACGAGTGTAGTTGTTTTACAGCGGCTTCAAATTGGCGTGTTGTTAAAACGTGTAATGGCCGTAACTTTTACAGTTAACAACACACGAGAGCGTAGTAAATCTCCGCTACGACCATTTCCGATTCCAAAGAAAAAGGACAATCATTCGGGAAAAAAAAAAGTATTTGCATAAATCTGACGTGATTTCTTTCGGATAAAGATTAAGTTTTGAACTTTTTATTGTCCATTCCGTTGCGGGGAATTAGGCTTGTTTTTATTATTCAGCAAAAACACGAATACCATCATTAAAAAAACAAAAAAAACTTTATTGAGAAAAATATTTTTTTTTACACAACTTATTTTAAAATACAATTCATGGTAACTAAAGCAAAAAAAAAATGTTTTACAAATAAAAATTGACATTTGTTTTCAATCTTATTTCCCACAGCTGAACCTTATTTATTTATTTTTATTTAAAAAACTTTATTGCACAAAGTACAAAGGCGGACTTAATGCCAGAAGACATTCTCTGACAGCCAAACCTTAGGGACAAATTTGAACAATTATATTATTATGCTAGCATTATTTTGTATCTAACCTACCCATTATTATTTTTGCATATTGCATAATGTAAAAATAAAATAATATAATAAAAATATATCACCACGCAATGGAACGAGAAAGGTCACACATTCCTGAAAGCTTAAAGCTAACCTCAGAAATTCAGGTATGCATTCCTTCGGTACAAATATCACTAACATTACGGAACAGTCACCAAATTAAATTAACATGAGATTGTCTTGCCGAAGGGGAACTTCTAAAAGGCCTCATATGTCACCGAAATGCGACATTCAGGTTATGTTTATGGCATCCTGGCTAATATTGCCCTACACTTGGCATTTTCGCACACGGAGATCACTAGAAGGTTCTTATTACTGATATAAATGATGACTGACTACTGAAATTACTGGTAACTAAAATGATTACTAACTGAAAATATTCCCGACTTTAATGGTTACTGACTGACAACATTAACGACTGAAATGATGACTGACTACTGTAATTACTAGTGACTATAATGATTAATGACTAAAAATTTTACTGACTAAGATCATTACAGAGTGATATGATTACTGACATAAATTATTACAGACTGAAATGATTACTGACTACTAAAATTACTAGTGACTATAAAAAAAACTATAATCATGACAATAATACAGGCTGAAATCATTGTAGACTTAAATCATTACTGACTGATATCATCATCACGACCGTTTCCCTTTCGGTGTGATCAGAAACCACGCTTATAAATAAGCGGATTCACATTTAGCCAACTTTACTATAGTATAGACCAATCATGACAAGTACCAAACTCGAGAAGTACCACAAATAAATTAAATATTAAGTAAATGTATTTATTTACATTAATAAATATTTTTGTGTCCCGACCAGGAATCGAACCCGGTACCTCCGAGTTTAAATCCACGGACTTAACCGCTAGACTACGGAGGTGTACGTTTTTTATATCAACACAGTTGCCCCTTTAAACTATATTCGTTTTATATACCACGTATCCTTGAAATAAAGTTATTTCGTAAAGGTCAAGCAGAAATATTTACAGCAAACATAGCAATCGTATATATCGTCTTCAAACGATCGGATATGAAGGTATTTGCAGTTTTCTTATAGATATAGCCTTTCGCAGCGTATAACATTTTCTTGCGATTATTTAGGATGCTTTCAGTTTTACGGGTATCAAACGAATGCTAACGTACGTATAGACGTGACTTTCCTGAGCATGTTCTATAAGCTATACCACGTTGAGTGTTTTGAAAAGTTTATTCATTCTTCTCTATCCCGCAACCGAAATACACGCACATGCCTTAATATGCACTCCCATGTAATGTATCTACTATCCCTAAGCGTACATAGAGACTTTTATATAAGATTTTTATTTTATTTAAAAACTTAATTGCACTATGTACAAAGGCGGACAATGCCGTTACACATTCTCCTTTGTAATGCCTTTGCAAGCAAGTGTGGGGCTCCTTGTATCACAGACCTCCTGGGACATATTACAGGGATCCCCGTATTTACTGATTGACGTATCTAGGTTTTTAAGTCAATAAACGTTTTTATTATTTTATTATTATTATTATTCTCTGACAGCCAAACCTTTAGAACATTTAGACAGTATCAATGGTGAAAAGGTGCAATGTTATTAAATGACAATTTGTAAAACAAACAAAATTCTCTAGATATATGTTCTGGAAGGCCCATCTCCAGCAGTGGAGGTCTAGGACGCTGTGTTCTAGGGGCTGTAATGATGAAAAAAAATAATGACATATGTAAGTACATAAGAATATATATATGTATATAATAAGCTGGTCTTCTGCTAACAGCTTACTTATTGGGCCACTTTGCTGCTTAGTCTTCTACTAGCAGGAGTAGAATCATTCAAAAGAATTAAATAAATGACGTTTCTTAAATGCCTGTAATAGGTTTACGTGAGTAAAGATATTTTGAGTTTAACTTTGACTTATATACACGTATATATAATATAACAATACACAAAATAACTCAGTCATATGATGAAGTAGTGACTGAAGAAAAATTTTATGAAAGAGGAAGACGCCGCTTTTTTTTTTTTCTCTATTATGTCACCGTACATTCCCACCGGAATATGGTTAGGTCTATGATTAAGTACATAATTTTATTAGGTACGAGTGTTATGTTATACAATTTACTGACTACATACTCGTATATCTATCGTGCCAGGAAAGTGTTACATTCGAGCAAAGAACAGAACTTTGCAGTGGAATAAATTGAAGACGCAAAAAAAATATGTAAAGAGACATTTTAAGTTAAAAGATAGTGTTTGTACACATTACTCTTAAATATTGCACGATTAGGAGCTTGTCTAATCTTGAGGTAATTATTCCACAAATTTGAAACGACGACAGCAAACTATTTAGAATCGAAATTACATCTGTCGCACGCTGAAGATGTGGAATGCTCTCCCAGCATGTGGGGAGTCTATAACCTGAAGTCATTTGAGCGAAGCGTAAAAAAGCATCTTGATAGGCCAGCCAGCAGCTAGCATTTACACTTGAAAATCCATTGCGCCTTGAGTATCATACGAAAAATACTTCACTGTTGCAAAACGCAAGGGATAGGGTACAACTTGCTGTTGAAATATGTAATAGGGCTACTGTTTATAATGGCTATAAACAGATATTAGTGAGGGAAATAAGTAGGTACCTTGAACAAAGCTCCCACACCGACACCCTGGCACCAAGCCGGAGAGGCGCCGTCTCGTGACGTCATCGTTTTCACGTTTTAGACATTGCTTATCTTTACAACGAAAAAGTAAGTACCTACTCAATATTTTTACCGTTTCGCCGCAACTAGTGTTGCCCAATCTTGGTCTTGCAAGACTCTTGCACATAATTTTATTTCAAATTTTGCTAAAGTGTTTACTTTTTTTGGGGTAAGGTTTTAGTTTTCAATAAATTTTAATTGCGTTGTGTCCGTAATTTTAAATATTTTTTGTTCCTAACGAAAAAAAAATAACGTTTAGGTATTTGGAACTTGGAAGAGCTCGTTTGCAAATAATTTTATTTTAGTATACCAAAATCCTACCTATACCTAATGCCTCCGAGGTCTAGCGGTTAATTCCGTGGATTTGGACTTGGAGGTACAAGACTGGCAGTCTTGGTTTTGGTCTTGCTTTGGGCAGTACTAGCTGCAACCAGCGTTCCAAGAGTAGACATTTTCACAAGTGCAGATCTAGGACTCTCGTGTTCTAGGAACTGTAATAATGATGACGAAAAATATATTCATCATTCATCATCAATGCAAACAGAAGACATAAAAAACTTCAAGCGCGCAAAAACTTTGACTAATGATAATTCAATGTAATTCCTTAGCGAAGCTTATTGGAACGGCTGACTGAGATACCTGTAAACAGGAAGGCTAGCAATTATTTCTGCCATCGTATTGCCCTCGCTATACAGAGGGGAAATGTTGCCAGTCTTCTTGGGATTATCTCTCATGAGACGTCTCTCGAAGTATTTTTTAATTTCTTTATTTTTTATTAAATTTAGTTAGTACAGGTATTTAATTTTATTAAATAAATACAATAATGTTAAGGAAGTTAAAAAAAAACAAAGTGAGTTTAAAACCAAGCCCTTCAATCCAAAGGTCGCAGTTCGTCTTTCATACAACTGGGTTATATGGCCCTCGATGAGAGTAGAACGAGATTTTATTGAACTAGAGAGCTTTTTTCTCCCTTTAGTCGATCGAACCGAAATTGTACTTCTTCTTGTTCTGTATTTTTCAGCATTACCCTACGGATTAAAAAAAACTGATCTGGCAACACAACTCGCCCCCGCGCATTTCAAAAGGCGCTACATTTTATTTTGCGCGGGAAAATGTTATTCGCATTTAGCTCTTTGGTGACCCTTAGCACCCGCCGCCCAGGGCCAGCGCTGCATGTACCTACCAATAAAAAACTTACGACTTATGGATTGTTAATCTTAAGAACTTGGGAATTTTCGATAATGGGAAGATATTTATAAGGAAAAGTAAAATTGTAATCTCTCAAGTAAATTAATCTGAAGTCTTTAAAAGTATTTATTGTAAAAACTGTGGATTTAAATAAAAGTTTTGGTGGAGTTAACTGGAGGCCCACTCTGTACATTATTACGAGACTTCGCGTTAATTATCATTGTTTGCTAAATGAAAATTAACTTGTACCATTACCGAAAGTTCAACGTTTCCTCGTTGTATGTGGAATAAGCCGGCATAGTGTTGTCGGCAAAGTCTAAATACAGCAGAACATATCGCTCAGAATGGTCTTCCGAGCGCCGTGGTTAGTGCCTAATTCCCTCAAAGCTCAAGATCTGGATATGCCTACTATTGAGGAGTTTGTCGTCAAACACTTCTTGTATTTCCATAATATCGTTTTATCTTGTGCACGACCTCCCAACGGGAGACCACTTCCTAGTGTATTCTTGTGTATTGAAGCAGTAGAACCTTAGCCACCTGGGTTTGTAACCCACACGAGTGCTGTTCTACTAGTAAGGGCACCCAGCACCAAAACTGCATGAATTGCCCGCTAATCCTATTACTGGGGCAAACAAGGAAATTCAAATCAATACAAAATAGTATATTTCCATTGGTTTGCTTAAAACAACTTGGATACAGTCAGAACTAATAAAATCAATACAATTATTAAAACCGTAAACAGGCAATAATCCATATTTATGCATGTCATGCACAACATTATTGCTACAAGCAAGTAAAACTAACTAACTTAGAAACTACTTGAATAAGATCGTGGCTGTAAAGAGGCCGTGTCAGTTTACATTCTAAATACTTAATAATTATGATGTACGGAAATTATATACATATGTCAGATAATTTATAAAATAAAAAAGACGTGTCATCTTATAATCTAAATAATAATAATGATATGTCAATTAAATTGATTACGCTGTTTCACTGACAATATGCCGACCTGCATGCTACAGAAGTGTAAAATACGTTCTATTTCGACAAGAGAAGAAAAACAAAATAGATAGCAAAAAAAAAATTAACGAACATTTTATATGAAAATAAAAACCATCACCCGCTCTGTCTTATTTGATCTCTTTAGTCTTACACAATAGTTTAATTTGTTGCAGAGTTTGATGCTTTTCTTGGAGTTACTCGCGGCATTATAGCTCAAACACGTGCGTCGGGTATAATATGTTCACAGCGCGGAAAAGCCGCAAATAATTAACTGCAACTTGTGTCCCATATATAAAGTCCAAATTTCTCGTTTTTCTTAATTATTCACATTATAGCACATTATTAAATAAATCAACACCACTTTTGACTAACACTATCCACAGTAAGTTATTTACAAAACAAAAACATTGCACTTTTCTGTGCAAAATAACGCGACGAACAACTCTTTTCCTATTAATCACTGTTTGCTTCTTTTAATATAAATTGATTTAATGTATGTTATTAAATAAATAAATAATTGTTCTTAAAACTTTAAAATTAGTATTTCTCACATTTTACTTTCGTATTGTTGTGAACGAAAGGTTGCAATCTTTGAAATTCGAGAGTGCCTAGTCTGGATCCTGGCCAGATGTAATTAAAAACAGACATCGACGTAAACCGCTTAAAACTTTGCCGTTTCTTTACCAGACTACAGATTTACGGGACGCTTATCGCAGACTTGGCCAAACTTTGCCGTCGCGTTCGTTTGTCTTGAAATCGACCCTAAATATAACTCATATAAAGATTGTTCACTATTTCTTATATACCAACTACTTATACCTTAAGTATTGACATGCTAAAACTCGGAAATACAGCTTATGTATAGATGGTAGGCGGACTGATGGTGGTAATTTTCCCAGTGTGCCAGGGCGGGGAAGTATCCACCGTTCGTGCCGATAAACCCAGTAAAGTGCCACTTTTGTTTCCAGTGTGTCCACTTATTATTTCGATAAACTCAAAAATATTATTAATCCTAGCCAATTATTGGGACAACTTGTATAATTGTATAAATTCTACGGTTGAACTATATTATTATATATATACTACGTATACCAATACATATTATATATTAATAATACCAATTATACTAAATTCCAATAAACAAATTATAGTTACTACATACACATACATAGATAATATACCTAAATATATTGAATAATATAAAAGACATATTTAAAATATTTAGCATGTTGATGCATTTACCTTATTTCTCCGTGTATAGACGTCTTTATTAAAGATACGATCACATGAAAACACGTCTAGGGAGACATCAAAGATTTTCCCTCTTTAATTTTAATTGACATGGAGAATGGAGAAGAAAGAATATTCGGGTACGTACACGCTCATGCCATTCAATTTATGCGTAATTTTTACATCTCTCAATTGACTTGTATTTAAAGACCTTAGATTAGAAGTATTGATCAGTTTTAGGGCCAATCTTAAATTGGTCATACGTAAAGTTTTATTATCTTTAGACCTGTGCACTTAATATATATAAATATAAATTATTCTGCCTTCGTGGTCTATCGGTTATTTGTTGTATTTATTTAAAAACTAGGCACTCTCTTTCAATTAACCTTTTTTATGGTAATCGTTCACTTATGAACATTTATGCCAGTGACACGTCAGTGTAAATAATAACGAAAAAAATAAAATCAAATAAATTTAGATACGAATTTCCAAAGAGCGAAAACAAAGAAATAATAACAATACAACAATAATTTACACTAAAACTTAAATACAATAATAGCAGACACAGGGCCGATCTTAATCAACCTCATGTCGACAAAGAAGCGTCGAACGCATGGTTGAAAAGTGGTGACCTGTTCCCTGAGACAGAGGCTTTTATGATTGCAATACAAGATCAAGTAGTTTTAACCCGCAATTACCTTAAATATATAATTAAACAACCTAACCTACCCACAGACTTATGTAGACTTTGCAATAGTGCTTCCGAAACTATCCAACACATAACGGGAGCTTGCAAATCTTTGGTGCAATCAGATTATAAACATAGACACGACCAAGTAGCCGCAATAGTACACCAAATATTAGCAAGCAAATATAAATTAGTAAATCAAATTGTTCCATACTACAAATACAAGCCAAGCACCGTTCTGCAAAATGACAATATTCGACTATACTGGGACAGAACGATTATAACTGACAAAACAGTACACTACAACCGACCTGACATTACTTTGATAAACAAAGAAAATAAAACAGCATATTTAATAGACATAGCCGTACCTAACACTCATAATCTAATAACTACACATACAGAAAAAAATACTAAATACCTTGCAATAGAGCTTAAATCCCAACTCAAATTAGAAAAAGTAACAACTGTACCCATATTAGTATCCACGACCGGAGTAATACCCAAAACATTACATGACAGCCTTAAAACTATTAACGTAGACCAGCACACATACAGACAATTGCAAAAAGCTACAATCCTCAATACTTGCCGTATAGTTAGGAAGTTTGGAGTTAAAGAAGCATGATGCTCACTTGGCCGACGCCCGTGAACATCATTAGATTAACCGGTTAAATACCGAGATTCTTTAAGAATACACATTACATAATAATAAAAATCGTTTATTTACTTCAAAAGCTAGTACATATTTTAGGAATTGGTCGCTGCACGCGCTGGTGCCCAAACGAAGTTAATCTGAATCTCAGACACCAATTACATCTAATCAATATCTCTATTATTATATATTATACAATATCTTTACAACTAAAAATAAAATAATTAATGAAAAAACAATGTCTGTAGAAAAGAAGCTTAGGAATATAAATATTTACAGGAAAAGAAACAATTTTAGATATAGACAAAATAAAAAGATCGATGGAACGATCGTATAATGGACAAACATAATATATATAGAATCAACCTTCGGGGCAATGAAATCGTAAGAGTTAAGGTAAGCAAATAAACAAAAAAAATCTAAATTAAAAAAAAAACAATATTTACTTACAACTAGAATATAAAATTACATATATAAATGGGTATATACAATACATATACAACATACATACATATACCACAATACATTATAGAATTAAGTCTGTGGATTTGGAGGTTGAGGTACTTATAATTTAATTGCGATATTTCTCGTGTTCGGTACGGTAGAGACATCGACGAGCTTGCCACTTGTCATGATGGGCCTGTAGTATAGTTAGCTAAATATAGTTCGATCTGGGGCCTAATTCTGGCGCTTTCAAATTACGTGTCGGTTTAAAATATTCGAATGAAAAGCGACAGATCTACATAGAAAACTGTCAGTTTCATTCGAGCAAATCGAGCGGACATATTTAAAGCGCGAGAATCGGGGCCCTCGCCCGTAATATAGAATTTTAAATATTAAGTTTTATACGCAATTTACATCCAAAAAAAAAAAAATAATAGACCAGCTCTCTATCATACAAGAATAGGTCAATGCATATGCCATATCAAATTGAAATAAAATCATTAATATATTCTTATTCCCTTTTTGAAAAGTCATTCTTAAATAACGTTTTTATGTAAGAAGATATTTAACATATATTTTTTTTTGTTTTTTTTTTGTAGCTTAGTTTAAAAACGAGTATTTTATGCATGTATAATATATGTATATGTGTATGTATTATAGTATTATTATATAAACCCTTCACCTTTTTCCTATACCTTCTCCTTTCCTAGATGAAATATAAATAAAAAAATAGATAACAACATTAAAATTGGGAAAACACTGAGTCTCCATATCACAGAAGTAATGTTGTATTTGTTTTTTTTTTCTCGGTATTTTTAGTAAGCTATTTTGTAATAGGTTTTTTTTTTATTATTAAAATATTTTCATTTTAATTAAATATTTGTAAATAAAAAAAAGTATCATCAAAGGCCCAATGTTAGTCTAAAAGGCAAACTAAATTAACACCAAGCATTCAACTGATAATTTATCACAAACAAAATTATTATTAATAAGTTAAAAACAATGTCAATAAATGCCGACACAATCGTAGACTGTTTCAATTGGTTACAATTTTAATAGTTTTGACAAAATTTAAATTCACGCCACGTTCAACACACTCATTAAAATTTACCACTGCAAATTGAATTCTCGTGCTTTCCACTCTGACGTAATTACGAGTACTTCTGTCGGATTGGTGTTACTAAAAAACCGGCTAAAACTTTTTTTCCACATTCCAACGATTCTGGGGTATGTTAAAAATCACCGGTAATCCTCCAAGAACATTAATTTACGTTTTTCCGCGACGCGCCCAATTTCAACCTATCTGTCAAAAAGTGTCGTTCTCGACTTTATTTTTCTCGGCCTAGATTTTGTAGTTTGCATCCATGTATTCGAATTTATCGAGACTTCGTATTTTTTTAACAGGTAATACATGCTTTTGTTTTCAAAAATTGAATCTGATAACGTCAGATTATTTGAAAATCAGATAAAGCCAAAGAAAACTTAAAATAGTCTGTATAAATGTATGTCTGTTTTTTCCCTGTTTCACCCCAATATAACTAAACCGATAATAATGAAATGACATCATCCATTTGAGCTTTTTATCTACAACTTGTGCTGTGAACAAAAATAAAAACAAATAATTAGCAGTGTCAATACTTTTATTTATTTATTTATTTAATACTTTATTGTACAAAGACAAAGGCGGGCTTTAATGCCGCAAGACATTTTATCATAGCCAACCATTGGGAAAACTTTAAACCATTTACTGGAAAGTAGGCGCTGAAATATTAAATATAAATATCAAATGTATTATTTAATAACTAGCCACATACATACATACAAATATACATATAATAAACTAAATACTAATACATAAACCTACACATTCATACATAATAATATACTTACAAATTTTGTTGGGAAATGAAATGCGAATAGACCATTTTTTTAAATAGCGATCTGGTGGTTACTTGCCTGATGTTAGGAGGCAAATTGTTCCACAAATTTGTCGCTGCAACGACAAATGAGTTTGAAATAAAACTAGAGTTATGCGAAGGGACAGACACAGACAGACAGTGGGGTCGTCCAGGCCCGGATGGCTAATGGGCCTGGGTTGGGGATGGGGACATTCCCCCGTTTTCCCCGGCAGGATCTCAGCGGGCAACCACCCACCGGTAATTCATGCACTTTTGGTGCTGGGCGCCGTCACTGTATAACAGCGCCCGTGTGGCTCACGAACCCAGGGGGGTATAGGTTCGACTACTTCAACTCTCCTCCAAGAGCACTTCTCTAGGAAGCGGTCTCCCGTTGGGGGGCCGAGCGCAAGACGGAGCGATATTCTGAAGATGCTTCAAGTGTCCGTTGTCGGCCCGATAGAACATACGTCTAGTCAGGCCGGCGACATATGCGAAGGGATCGAAAGAAGAGAGTTTATTGATACAAGTAAAGTATCATCACGACCGTTTGCTTTTCGGGGTGGTCAGAAACCACGCTTATAGATAAGCGGATTCACATTTAGCTAACTTTACTATAGGCCAATCATGTGGTAAGCTCGTCGATGTCTCCAGCGTACCAAACTCGAGAAATATCACAAATAAATCAAGTAATAATTAAATCTACATATTTTTTTTTTTGTGTCTCGAGCAGGAATCGAACCCGGTACCTCCGAGACTAAATCCACGGACTTAACCGCTAGACCACGGAGGCAGTTTTCTTTGCACTTTTATTGATAATACTATTATTTTCTCTCCTTATGAGGACTGACGGTGAGTGGGGCATGCGATCTCCAGCGGTGGCCCTTCAGTCTTGGATCGTATAATTGATGATTTTGCTATCTCCTATAGATGTAAGTTTTTGGACATATTTTATTTAAAATTTTATATTATTGTTTGATATATTTGTTTGCCAATTTACTTGGCAAATGTTGTGACGTTAGGTTAGTTTACTATAAGACCTGTAAATTAGACTAACATTTATGCAAATAAAGAATTTTTTATCTTTTTATCTCCGTCCTTAAAAAAAACGGTATGGCTTGGTTGTAAGAACGCTTTTCTTAGAATCCAACAAAGGTCGGTTCACCCACATAAAACGTATTAATGCTCTGGAGATGTGGTGTTGGCGAAGAATGCTGGGCATATCATGGACGAAGTTCCGAACCAACAAATCCATACTGGAGGAACTGGGGATCAGAGAACGCCTTTCCTCGACTATACAATTGAGCATTCTCACTTTCTTCGGACACAAGTCACGGCGTGGAGAAACATCCATCGAGCGCTTGGTAGTCCAGGGAAGAGACGATAACAAGAGAATGCGTGATAGGTCTTCGATGAGATGGACCGATCAGGTGAAGGTTGCAATAGATCATCCCCTACATGAGTGCACTAGGAAAGCTGGGGTCCGAGAGGAGTGGCGACGGCTTGTTAAACGTGCCACTAGCACTCAAATAACGACCAGGAAGAAGAAGAATTACTTAAGATAAGAAACACAAAAATCTTAAATATATTTTCTCCCATTCTGCCTTTTACCCCAAACATTATCCTCCCCGTTCAGAAACCGCGTTGCGGTGAAATTCAAAGCTTCGCTTAAATGTAATTCCATTTAATTTCTATGTCCAGTCTGTTTCTTTTGTTTGAGATCCGGCTTTATCCGGTTTTGGGTTAAAATTAAGCGGCGACACTGCAAAATGCTGTGACACTTTTTGAAGGAATTCAAACGCAATGGACAATTAAATTGTTACCTAAAATGGTATTGTCGGTATTGGAGCTTTGTATGAATATAAAACAAATTAAAAGATTCTTCGTTAATAAAGCCAGCGGCGGCATTCTATTACTTTTAACGCAAACGATAGAAAAACGATGGATTCCATATTTATTTATTTTACTTTAAAAATCGGATACAGATTTATTGTAGGGACTAAAACATTTCCATCTTCAAGCTGAGTTGTTATTGTTGAGAGTTAGTTTTTATAATCTTTTAGAATTTATTGACATGACTTTGACAAAAAAATATTTTTTATAGTTGTATACTTTTGTGGTCTTATGCCTTCTGCTGTATTGTGTTCCAAATACTCCTTTGTCTACGATGCATAATATTAATGGCATACCTAATTGTTATTATGTTAAAATTTGTTTACTAACATACCAAAATATAACGATTGTTACATAGGTCAAATATACAAATAAATTATTGTCTCCCGACCAAGAATAGAACTTGGTACCTAAAGTATCATCACGACCTTGGTCCCATCCCTTCCAGGGTGGTCAGAAACCATGCTTATAAAGAAGCGGATTCACATTTAGCCAACTTTACTATAGGCCAATCATGACAAGGGGCAAGCTCGTCGATGTCTCTAGCATACCAAACTTAGGAAATATATATTTAAATTAATAAATATTATTGTGTCCCAACCAGGAATCGAACCCGGTACCTCC
This sequence comes from Tinea semifulvella, assembly GCA_910589645.1. Lineage (NCBI taxonomy): Eukaryota > Metazoa > Arthropoda > Insecta > Lepidoptera > Tineidae > Tinea > Tinea semifulvella. Next base: position 8,782,064 of record OU342592.1, on the reverse strand, counting down.
GAGTCTAAATCCACAGACTTCACCACTAGACCACGGAGGCAGTTTGGTACCTCTGCGTCTGAATTCACGGATTTAATCGCTAGAATACCGGATGCAGTAGAACTTTAAAAAATTTTAATAAATAATAATTGTTAGCAAACAAAATGCGTATAAAATTAGCCCCCAATAGAGCACGTAAGTCAGGTAATGAGAGGTGGAATATAAAACTCAATCTATTCGAGGAGCGTTCTCCAGCCATTGGGACATAAAGGCTTATCAGAATTGGCCGGGATCGGGTCCAAATCTCCAGACTCCTCCATTACGAGAACAGAATAATGGCCTTTATTCTTACATTTTCCGCAAACGAAACGATTGCGTGAAATAGAGAATTTGACGTCATAAAATTTCATCACAATCGGAGTGGTAAAAACCACGTATTGCGTTGATTAGTGGAACGTTTAAGGTAAGTATTGTTTCAAGTGGTGTTATTTTTATATAAAGTATCAACATGGCAAGCTTACAATATTAGTTTTCCTTAAAAATAATACATCATTGCAAATGACATATACTTTTAACGAGAACAATTTAAAGGTGGTAGGCAAAATGGTGGTAAATTGCCCACTCTGCGGGGGCGGGGAAGTATCCACCGTTCGTGTCAATAAACCCAGTAAACACGTTTCGGGATCATTCTCGAATTGCCGTCATGCCCAGTCAAGCCGGAATAGTGTTAGGACTTGATGTCAGTCATGAGTGTCTGATTCCGATTGTCTTATAGAGTTAGTTCTTAAAACAATAAGACATATTTTTATTGCTATTAAAAGTCAAAAGAAACTTGACAGGTCTCTGGTGTGGGATGCAACGTGTGTAGACACATTAGCTCCATCTAACATTCAGGCAAACTCATCAGTCGCGGGAAGTGCCGCGTTTTCTTCTGAGAACCAAAAGTTACGCAAATACGCCAAGAGTCGAGACGATGGGCCCATGGGGAACTTTAGTAAGGTGCCTGGCCAAGGAGTTGCCAAAGCGGCTGACGAAAATGTCTGGAGACGTGAAGGTAATTATTTGTGCCAACGTATTAGGGGAAATGTTATGTTTCGTCTCCTTGGGAATTTCTCGGATGGAACGTCTCTAGAGGACATTTTTATTTAAGTTAATTTTATTATTTAGGTAGCTTTTAATTTATATTTAATGTAAATTAATTTACTTCGAATATAATTATAACATATAAAGTCAAAGCATGACCTTTTTTTTTCATCCTATAGTGAATCCATACTATAATGAATGTACCTACAAATATTTATTAAATAACATTATAGAATGTATGAATAGTGTAGCAGAGGCGTTGTTTTAAATGGCATATTTCCCCTACACTGAAAGCACATTTAGTGCAGCAAGCCCATTTCCCAAACAGCTGTAGAAAGCATTACAGCCCGTAACGACCGCCAACCATTTTTGTCGGTGTGAATTTTACTATCCTCTGCAATTGTATTGTTTTAAAATGTTTTACATTTCGGTTATTATGTTTGTGCAGGTATTATTTTTTATAATAAAATATTATTAATGATTAAACGAACTTACCTGTACGTGAAGTTCAATCATAATTATATGAAGGTTTCGTCCGAAGAGATTAGCATAATATCCACTAAAAAGGGATAAGGCTATTGAAGCAAGACAAAAAATGTTATGTTCTGCAATCACAAGCCTGGGCCAAGGCATCACAGTTTTTTTTTTTTTTTTTAATCGTTTATTCAGATAAAAACTTAAATTATTTACATTTTTAAAATTATACGCCAAACTGCATAACAGTTTGTTGGCGAATAGTACTCTTTTTTACAGTTTTTTTTTTTTACACTATATTTTTATTTAAGTTATTTAAGATTAAATCACATTTCTGTTGTATTTACCTAGCAAAAGCAACTTTAATTTTCTTTTAAATTCTTTTTTTGTCATTTTTACACAGTCATCAATTAATATCTCATCCACCAGCAATTTTTTTTAAGATGGAAACTCGCAAAATCTCCTAATGATACGACCCCAGCCTGACCTAGCCACTCAAGGCGTCTGAGGTCCGAGTCGTGGTTACGGAGTGAAGGCACTCGTTCGCCGTGTAAACCAATCCCCAACAGCAACCTTCCTTACCTGATGTCTCTTCCGGTCTACAAGAACGTGAACCTGGCCTTCATTTCACAGTCACTAAGTGCGGAAAACTCATGGACATTACAATCATAATCCATCTGGCGCCCTAACGTGGTCTTTACTCGAAAAACATTTATAACGTACGTTATTTATTTTTTGTGGTAAATTCTATTGGACCTACAGTTTTCAATAACTTTAATAATTTTGTAAAAGTAAAAGTATCATTACGATCGTATCTATTGCGGGGTGGGCAGAAAACCACGCTTAAATAAGTGGTAGGCAGACTGATGGTGGTAAATTGCCAAATAAAAGTGGGTAAAGATGTAACTATCGCGTCTAGAACGGGACTGAAGTTCAGTTCAGTTATATTAGAGATGTTTGTGTTATTGTTAAAAACAATCACAAATGTTTTTAAAAATATAAGAATATCTCAAGCAGGCCAACTAGAGAACAATATATAAATAATTTATATCAGCCTCCCTGTCGAAATTACATATTTAAGAAAAATGTATTTATAATGTGTGAAGTATAATAATTTTCCTGACTACATTAAAGTAACAAATAAAAATGTTTTTAAATCAAATTTGACAAAGTGGCTTATTAAGAAACGTTATTATAGTATAAGCGACTAATTAAAAATCAGGAATAATTAATGTAAAATAGTTTTTAAAGTTGGAATCATAGTTTTGTACACCTGCATGCAGGTTGGATACAATTTATCTTTAGGTACCACATGTAACATCTTGTACTTGTTTTTTATGTATTCTGGCAAATAAACATTTTTTGATTGTAATTTTGTTTTTCAATTTTACCCCTATATTACTATACTTATTATCATTATCAGCCTGTGTCTCTCAACTGCTGGATATAGGCCTCCCCCAAAGTTCGCCACTTCACACAATCTCCTGCCACCCTCAACCAGCCCCCACCAGCGACCTTCTTCAAATCATCCATCTATCTGGCGAGGGGTCGTCCCACTCTGCGTCCAGTCTTCTGCGACAAACGTGTCCAGCCCATTGCCACTTGAGCTTACTTATTTTGAAGGCTATCCATCGGACATCTATTTCGGACTTAATCCATCAGAAAGATTGTTGGAAGATGGACCAGAGCTACTGTGGTTGTCCACGTTTCTGCTCCGTACGTCAGTACTAGAAAACGCACAGGTTGAAAACTCTCTTCTTGAAACACTGACTGAGGTATTACTTTTGATAAAATGTTGAAAATGTCTCCAAGCTGATTTATCTGTACCTACATGTATACCTCCGGATCTTACAACGTTCGATACCTTTCGAGTTTTTTTGATTAAATCCCCCCTTACTTTTTATACCCTACATAGATTTCTCTTTGTTGCTCAATTCGTGGATAATATATTCAGGTGTTTTATTGCGTTTTATGTCTGCGGAAATGTAACCATCGCTATAACTGAATATTTATATTTTAAAAATAATCAAGAATAACTTATAAACCAACAGTTGAGAAAATAATAATAATTATACAGTTAATAACCTACTTAATAATAAACAATTACAACTAAAAATCTAAAACAAACAAATAGAATAAAAATATTATAAATAAAAACTTGCTCCAAATCGCTTCCAATGGGCAAAGTGCCAAGAATATTGGCAATCCTAAAAGGCATAACGAACGGGCACACAAACATACAGACAGACAAAGTTATAATTTTAGTATTGATTAAAGATTTAGCTGGATTGGCATATAATTTTCAATAGGCAGTAGGCGAACTGATGGTGGTGTTTTGCCCAGTTTGCCGGGGCGGGGTACTATCCACCGATCGTGCCGATTAACCCAGTATAGTATCCACACATTTCAGAATCAGGCTTGAATTGACGTCATGCCCAGTCAAGCCGGGGCATAGTGTTAGGGACTGATGTCAGTCATGAGGGATTGATGTCAATCATGAGGGATTGATGTCAGTCATGAGGGATTGATGTCAGTCATGAGGGATTAATGTAAGTCATGAGGGATTGATGTCAGTCATGAGGGTCTGATTTCAGTTGCTAACTTTCATTGAACTCGCAAGCCACTTTTAATCAAGACGGCGCAAGTATGTCGTGCTAGTATGAAGAAAAATTACAAACATTTTCCCGTAAGAAAGATATAAATGATTTCAGTATATCATAACGAAGTTTCATTTCTGCTGCGAAATGAAGAGTTGCAATTGAGTGCATTTAGTTGGAGAAATATCCGAGAATTTAGCTTCAGCTATTCGCGTTCTGTTAAATTGATTCTTCGTTTCACGCCGAACACTTGAGTGCTTTTCTTTGATCCTAGAATTACCCACTTTGTCTACTTAAAAAAATATATTTTATCCGAGCTATCCATGAATTCACATCCTCGGACAGAGATTGAAGTTTGAAAGAGTTTGAGAGTTGAAACAAAAATGACTAACCATATGTTGATCGCAGTTTAGACCAAGACAAGTATAGACGTACCAATTTAACAATTATTAGTAATAATGTAAAAAACATGTTATCAAATTTTATAACAACAAGTCATAGATTTACAACACCACCGTTCCTGTGTCTCGGAGAGCACGTTAACCGTCGATCCCGGTTCCACTAGTACCAACTTGTGGAATCGTTAATAAATTGTCATAAAAAAATTACATCATATCCTCGCCAAGCCGTCTGACCAGCGTGGCGAGTGTAGGCCAAATGCTCCAGATATATGTTCTGGAAGGCCCATCTCCAAGAGTGGAGGTCTAGGACGCTGTGTTCTAGGGGCTGTATGATATATGATGATGATATCTGATGAACTAAAATTGTTACCTGAAATGTGCGAAGTGAGATGTGGTGGCTCGGTTGTAAGAATGACTTCCTCAACACCCTAAAAAGGTGGGTTTGAAATTTGCCTTGTACCAATAAGAAATACACTTTTTTACGTAAATTTGACATACACTTACAACACCATTCCCGTGCCTCCCTCGGAGAGCCCTGGTTTCACTAATACCAACATGTGGAACCGTCAATAAAAAGTCAATGAAAAAAGTACACCAGGGCCCCGATTTTCGCGATTTTGATTCGAATAGTTCGGATGACCCTGACAGTTTTCTATCGAGATCTGACACTTTACACTCAAATTTTTCGAATCAACCGTAAGTCGAAAGCACCAGAATTAAGCCGAATACCCTCGGCAACCTGTCTGGCCAGCGCGACGAGTGTAAGCCCATCTCTAACAGTGGAGGTCTAGGACTAGTTCTAGGTGCTGTAATGATAAAGATGAACTATTTAAATTAAATAAATATTTTTTTACTTATAAACTAAACCCAATAAAAAAACTATTTATATAAAAAATGTTATCTACTCGTATTTATTTATTTATATTGAAGTAATATACAAAGAATTACAATAAAAATTAAAAACTACTCAAAAGTAAAAATTAAAATAAATATAAACTAAACCTAATAAAAAATAAACTATAAGTAAAAAATGTTCTCTAGAGACGACCCTTCAGTGATAGTCCCAAGAAGACTGGCAACATTTCCCCCCTGTATAGCTAAGCTAATACGTTGGCAGAAATAATTGCCAGCTTTCCTGTCTCCAGACTTTTCCGTTAGCCGCTTGAACAACTGCTTGGCCAGAAGCTTGGCTGAGTGTCCCCATGGGCCCATCTGATTTGAGATAGTATGAATTAAATACCAATTATAAAAAGTAACTAGAAATTCCACTCAAAGACGCAAAGTTATCACCAACAAAGTTTTAAATCAGAGTGAAAAAACTGCAAAGAAGCCATTTCTAACTTTATCTTATAGCCGACGGACACAAAGTCCACGGAGCGCACATTTATCGTTTTAATCTCCAAATTTTCTGAGCCATAGACCGTTTGTTCCCCCAGCCGGGTCTATTAATCCGGATAATAACCGCCGCTGATAAGTATGGCCTTGGATGTCTCCTGAACATCGCACATTCGAACATAGACATATATCTAGGAAAGGTTATTTATTTAAAAACTTAATTGCACTATGTACAACAGCGGAATTAATTCCGTTAGACATTCTCTGACAGTCAAACCTTTCGGACAACAAAGTTGTGTAGTAAAAAATAAAGAAAGAGTTCAATAATAAGATAGGGCATAGGTTGTCATTCTAATACTTAATAATTGTTATTTATTTAAATTGTTAAATGCACTAAACAAATGTACAGAGGCGAGCTATAATGCTAGTAGGCATTCTTTACCAGCTAATCTTAAAGATCGAGTAAGGAAAGATGAAAAAATAACAAATTTTAATCATACTATTAATAAGTTACTTAAATAATGATTGCCCCCCACTTCGGCTTACTTTGTCCCGGACGATGCTGCGCCATCCGGGTCTGCGGCGGCGTGCAGGGCTTCGTGCACTTGGGTGTTAAGTGTAGTGCGGATTCGGTCTGACCAGCGTGACGGGCTTCGACCTTAAGCTCCTTGAGTATTGATATGTTTTTTCTTCGCGTTGTTCACGGAAAATCATCAGTGATACAACTCTCAGGTTGCATGCCCGACTCACTATGAAGGAGACCTACTACTGAGGAGACCCCATAGCGTCTACGGACTAAAACAATAAACTAAGTCAAAGTTGTGGCTACAAGTAAAGGCACACGTGATTAACTGACGTATTATCTTAAATATCCAATTTTATCAGTATGACTGTTGATTTTAGTAATAATAATTCTTTAATGCACACAAAATATTAAAAAAATGTACATAGGCGAGAATAATACCATAAAGGTATTCTCTACCAGCTAACCTTTGGAAGGTTTAAAGAAGAATATTATGGGTTCTGAGTAAGAAAAATTTATACAAAAAGGTTAGGATATAAATATATATATGGGTACGTGGGCTTTGAACATCTAAATATATACTTGCAATATACTGTGTGTAAATAATAAAGATTAACTAAATAATAATACCTAACAATTTGTTTTGTAAAAAGGTGAGAAGTCAAAGAGTTTTTGAGAATGAAGTCAGCCTGTTCCATAAACGAGCTGCAGAAAAAGTGAATCTAAATATCTGCTGGAGGAGTAAATAGAATTGAGAGTTGGTTGTTGTGCGAAGAACGAAGAGAGCGCACAGATATTGGAAATGATCGCTCAAGAAGGAAGGTTTATTAAGAATGCCGTACAAGATGGATAAAATGTGTAAAGATCTGAAACAAAATGGATATTGGGCCACTTTAATTGGATAGGAAATTAGGAGATAAACTTACGAAAGCCAAATACATAGCGTATGCATACATCGAGAAGACCATCGAGTTTATAGATATCTGCGTAGTCAATAATAGAGAGGTAACTAACGTTAGCTTCGGAAGTATTAGGGACATAATAAATATAATAAAAATACAATTACTCGTGTATACGTCTATGCGCTTACAGAATTATCTCAATTTTCATATGATTAATCGCGGTGTAACGCGCCCTTAATGAACACGACTACATACTGAGTATTGTCAGATGAAAATCACTTTCCTATTGTTATTTTAATTACTTCATATTTTATTCATGAAGTAATATTTGTAGGTTGTGACTTCATTATGAATGTTTACGTAGTAATAACACCAGGTCGTTATGCGCACATTTGTCACAACAGCAGTAAAATACGAATGTATGAGCATATATCAGTATGTTCTGGGTGGCGAAATTGTACTGGCACTATAGAAATACATATCTAAGAATTTATTCGAAAAAATATTTACAAAATATAAAATAAAATTAATATTAATACTAAGGATAAGGATAAGTCCCGTCCGCGTAGAATGGTGGCAAGAACGCTGGCTGCATTTCCCCACTGAATTGCAATACTGATTCTTTGGGCGAAGAAAGAGCCAGCCCTCTTGTCACCGGAGGAGACGACAAGACGCGGTGTTATATCTTTTAAAAACTTTTTTGCACTTAAAACTCTGGTTCTACAGCAAACGGCATAAATATGTAATATTTTAATACATACATACATATCTTCACGCCAAATCCCTTGCGGGGTAGGCAGAGACAATTGAGCGCCACTTGACACGATCACGACATACCTCTTTCGCTTCTTCGACATTCATCAACCTCTTCATCCATGCCCTTTTATTTTGATGGCTTTTTAATGCACCTTCAGCTATTGTTTTATTTATTTGATCGTGATAGGTAAGTCTTGGTCTGCCAGGGCCTCTTTTACCCACATCTTTCGCATTATATATCTGGTTCGTTAATCTCTCTTCACTCATTCTTTCAACATGTCCGAACCATCGGAGCATACCTTTCCTTATTACAACCCTATGCTTTCTTTAATACCTACCCTTTTGCGTATTTCGTCATTACGTATGCGGTCCGTCAAAGTGACGCCGCATATCCGACGCAAAGACCTCATTTCTACTGCATTAACTCTACTCTCATGCGTATTCTGACATATCCACGTTTCGCTTCCATACATAAGTGTTGGTTTTGTGTATGGCGAGTCGAGCTTTGTCACTGACATTTCGACTGGCCATTAGTGACCCCAGGGCACCGTTAACACTATTTCCCGCGTTCATTCTTCTTTCAACATCCCTATCATACTTCCCATCCGCAGTGAAAACACTGCCCAGATATATAATTTCATTTACTTGTTCTAGAGTTTCATCATCAATCTTTATCGTTACGTTTGTCATTCTTCTTCTTTCAAACACTAGTACCTTGATTTTTTTCGCATTCAAACGGAGTCCTTTTTCTGCACATCCTTCTTTCATTTTTGTGACTAGTGATTGCAGTTGTTGTTCGGACGATGCCATAAGAACAGCATCATCTGCATAAAGCAGGCAGTTCACCACTAGATCACTCATTTTTATACCACAGTCACTGTCTCTCACTCTTTTTAGGCATTTGTCGAGATATAGGGTAAATAATCTGGCAGAAAGCACACAGCCTTGTTTGACGCCCATTTGGGATTCAAAGCAAGGCGACATACGTCCGTCAGCCCGCACACAAGCCTTACAGCCCTTGTACAGGGACTGTATAGCTTGTAGCAGTTTGTCATCCACTCCATACTCCGGCAATATGTCCCAAAGCTTCTTTCTTTTAATCCTATCAAAAGCCTTCTCTAAATCCACAAAAGCCAGAAAACCTTCTGGTTTAAGGCCAGAAACTTCTCTGTGATATTGCGGAGCGAAAAGACTTGGTCAGCGCATCCTCTTCTAGGTTTAAAGCCTCCTTGTGCCTCCCATAAAAGACCTTCAGTCTTCTCTTGCAGGCGTTTCGTGAGAATCTTGCCATACGTCTTGCTCGCCAAACTGATTAAACTAATAGTAGGTAGTTGGCACAGTCCAATCTAGGTCCTTTGCCTTTGTATAAAGGAACGATGACTGATTGCTGCCAGTCCTCCGGTACTCTTTCCTCCTGCCAGCAAAGGTTGCACAACAGGTGGAAAGCGTTCCAGACCGGTATACCTCCGTATTTAATCTTTTAATATACTTACATATTTGCGCCGCTTGCTGGAATCCGCATTTTCCGCCTCGGCTCCCGCTTTATGCGCTGTCCCCCTGAGATGCGACGCAATAGAAATTACTTATATTTTTGAATGGCATCTCCTGTCATCCTGATATTGAAAATTGTAAGTCATGGTACTTGTTATTTGTGGTATTTCTCAAATTTGGTACGCTAAACGTCGACAAGCTTGCCACTTGTCATGACGGGAAATTAGTAAAGTTGACTAAATGTGAATCCGCTTCTTCTTTCTGACCAGCCCTTTAAACTGTCTCTACTGGTTCATATATTTGTATTTTCTTTATTTTAGATTTTAGTTGTATTTTTTTTATACTAGCACGACATGTGACCTTGCGCCCGTTAAGTGACGCGCAAGGTCCATGAATATTAGCAACTGGAATTAGACACTCATGACTGATATCAGTCCCTAACACTATGCCGGATTGATAGGCATGACGGCAATTCGAGCCTGATCCCGAAACGTGTGGATACACTTTACTGGGTTTATCGGCACGAACGGTGGATACTTCCCTGCCCCGGCAGGCTGGGCAAATTACCACCATCAGTCTGCCTACCACCTCTATATTTATTAAGTAGGTTTATTTTTATTAATAGTAATTAATGTTTTGTTATTTATGTTAAATGTAAGTTTTTTTTTTTTAATTATTGTAGATTTCTTCGAATAAAAAGTCAATAAAAATTGTATTATTAATATTTGTAACTAATCATTTTTTTATTACTTCAATTTGTTTATATAAGTACGTACTTAGCTGCTTTGTTATTATGTTAATGCTGGTCGTGATGATATAATTCTACAGTTAATCGAATAGGTTATACAGGAAAAAGTTAAACCGCAGCCGACTCACGTACGCCGCGCCGGCCTGGTACGCTCTTACCTCAGCTGCGCTGAGAGCACGTTTACAAGCGCAACAAAATCTAACGCTTCGTACCATTGTCGGCGCCTCGCGGTACGTGAGGAACGATGTAATCCATAGGGATATGCGGATGGAAACACTGGACGAATTCGTGCGTCGTCTGGCGGCTGGCATGTTCGCGCGCGCAGAGGCGACAGATTTCCCACTTGTGAGAAACCTGGCCCCTCTGCACGCCCGTCCGCCGGACGCCAGACAATGCTACGCTCGTCACCTGCTACCAATCACGGAGTCGTAATCGCGGCTCCGCCGCCTGGCTCGTATACTTCAACCTTTAATGGTTACCCCATGCCCTGTCCGTAGTTACGGAAAGCGAACGCAAACTCTGTTAGAAGGCAAATACCTTGACACAGATTCCCCACTCCCCCCTGCGGGGGGTGTGAGAAGACTCTTCTACTGTTGTTGAAAATGTAACAAGGTACATAAACTTTTAGTTTGAGCACATAAAAAAAGATTATATTCAAACTTCACATTTTACCTTTTTTTTTTTCTAAAATAAAATAAGCTAACAAAAAATATAAACGAGATAAAATAGAAAGCGAACTGAAAACCACTCTCCCTCTACAAAAATACAACCACTTGGAACGTAATATTTTTAAATAATTTCCTAACAAAAATAAAGTGTAAATTTTAAAAGCACCAGAAGCCATATTATGTGAAGCGAACAAACAAAATGGACGAGATTTTAAAATTACATTGAGAGCTTGCACTGAAAATGAGTAAAAAGTATCAGTAAAGTATCATCACGACGCTTTTTCCCTTTCAGGGTGGTCAGAGACCACGCTTATAAAGAAGCGGATTCACATTTAGCCAAGTTTACTGTATGCCAATCACGACAAGTGGCAAGCTCGTCGATGTCTCCAGCGTATCAAACTCGAGAAATAACACAAATAAATTAAATATTAATTAAATGTATATTATTTTTGTGTCCCGTTACATTTATATATATATATATATATACGGACTCTGTCAAGTTATGTAGTTCAAGTTACGGGTTCAAGACTCAGCTTTACGCAGTGGAGGTTGGTGCAAGAGGAGTTCCAGCAAAATCTTTGCATCACTTACTGAAAGAATTGGGCCTAAGCAGGTCTGCCGTCAATACATTTATGGAACGAGCTTCCAAGACGGCATTAACGGAATCATACAGTATTTGGTTGGGTAGGGAGAGAAGTAGAATGGTGGATGGTGAGCGTATTATCGCGCAATAGAAAAAAAGGAGGCCTCCTTTTTCTTAAACCAGCCTATTGTCGGTCGCAAGCCCGAGACACCATTCTTCTCATCTCTTACCCACACACGATGGACCCGGCACCCGCACGGTGAATCCATGGAATGCTTAGAAATTTGTCTTCTTTCTCTCGTCTTGCTTTTTGTGAAAGTTTGTGGCAACAATTACAAACGAGTACGAAACGAAACTAGTAGTATGCGAGGGTATATTTATATATATAAATGTACAAATAATACAATCTATAATACATACAATAATTTATGGACATATATAAACCTTGTTTTTTACCAATATAATTTTACAGCTTGCGTTTAAAGTGCTTTTCTCATTAAACATTTTTTAAATTATAAAACGATCGCCGACTCGTAAATGAAATACGCTTGATAAATATTGGCAAACGGACGGTAAATAAAACGGTTTTTAAATGTAAAAAACGTTGCTGTAAAGTTTGAAGGGGCGCTCCACCGGCCCTGACGACTTAATTTAATTACTCGTCCAAATTAAACGCACCCACTAATGTCTTTTTAAATATTAAAGCATAAAAAAAAATAGCCCTTATATATTGCTTTACACGTGCACAATTGTTTAAAACACTAGAACGATCAGCAAAAATAACCATAGAATAATTATTTTATTAATTATATTTCATTTCTTCGCCCAGAGAATCAGTATTGCAATTCAGCGGGGAAATGCAGCCAGCGTTCTTGCCACCATTCCACGCGGACGGGACTTACGAGTACATCCCTATCCTTAGTATTAATATTAATTTTATTTTATATGTTGTAAGTATTTTTTTCGAATAAATGTTAATATTTTGACATTGACATCTATTGGAACAACTATTATTTATGATTTATAAGACTGTATCTAAATTTGTAATTTTATTTTATAAATGTTGTAATAAAGGTGAAAAAAATATTTTTGTAACCATGTGTTCCAGCAAAGCAAAGCGACCGCCTCCGTGGTCTAGTGGTAACAAACGTTGCCGTGAACTCGGGATGTCATGGGTTCGATTTCGATGGCGCTGTGTGACTTATACTCTGGAAATATATATTTATTTATTTAAATAAAAATATTTCATTTCGATTCGTTTCGGTTTGTTTCGTTTCTTTCCGTTTCCTTTCCATTTCATTTGATTTAAAAATGTTGTCATTTGCTGCAGTCAGCATGATCCCTTCGCCAAACCGTCTGGCCAGCGTGGCGAGAGTATGATGATGACAATCTCAGCCTAAAAAACTTATGCTTGAACACATTATATACCTTCTTTTTGAAGTCGGTTAAAAAGAGCTTTAAATTGAAAAATGTAAGCGGTTGACACGGGTGACGTTTATTAGAAGAAAATGAACGTGCAGAAATTTTAGTTTAGAATGAGGGTAGGCCAATAAAACAAGCGCGCTTTGAATGGAAGCTCGTCGCCGCTGTCAGTGTGGCCAACATGTCACCCCGGTTACCCCACTTGTGACGTTTATTAATCCACGGGTTATTACATTTTTTCAGGTCATTTTTTGCGGTTATTTAATTTCAATTTAGTCCGGATTCCGGGAATATTATTATTATATTTTATTTCTGTGAAGTAAGAAGGTAGGACAATACGAAATCCTTGGGACATATACCTACCTACTCTGACAGACAATTTTCATTTAAAATAAACATGTTAGTGTGCTGTGTGACAAATCATACATAAGATGGTTCTCCAAATTCTCTAATAATATGTTCTGGAAGGTAAGTTAAAGGCATTTTTTAATTTATATATTAGTACGACATGTGACATTGCGCTCACCTGATGGTAAGTGGCGTGCGAGGTCCATGAATGTCAGCAACTGGAATCAGATATTCATGACTGACATCAGACCCTAACACTATGCCGGCTTGAGTATGACGGGTTTTACTTTATCGGCTTGAATGGATGGTACTTCCACGCCCCGGCAGACTGGGCAATTTGCCACCATCAGTCCGCCTACCACGTATTTGTTGTTCCCGTTGAAAATATGCGCCATTTGCAATGATGTGAAATGCCAATTTTTGCTTTCAAGGAGAACTAATATTATAAGCTTGCCATGGTGATATTACGTTAAATATCAATTTTCTTAGTATTATATGCGGTATAGACCAATTTAATGTAATTATACAAAATAATAAATTAAAATTTCCCCTACACAATGTTGGTTTTATTTAGGAATTCTGTTTGCATCTACATTCCGAATCCCCGATGACTTCGGAAAATATTCAGAATCTGCTAGCGACATTTTTTTCGGCGCTGGGGATAAAAGTTAGATGAGTTTTACTCCCGAGGCCTGAACGTAATAATTGGAATTAAACGAACACTGTACGATTGTCATCTGTATTATACCGAAAAAGATTAAGATCGCAACGAAGTTTGTTTACTTAATAGTAGATTGCAAAATAGGAAATACAAAAGTTAAAATACAGGACATTATCGTTAAAATTCAACTTTTAATTTAGGTCTCCGGCCATTGTTTTTGCGGTGTCAATGTAGACGAACTTGATCACCATGCTTTACGCTGCCAAAAAAGTGCTGGCAGGATCCCAAGACACCATACAACTAATAACATCATGTCAAGGGCGCTTACACCTGCTAACATCCCCTGCATCTTCGAACGATCAGGGATAGTTAGGTCTGATGGTAGGCAACTAAATGTGACGTCATAGATTCCATACAAACGAGGACGTGCACTGGTTTGGGTTGCCACAAGTCAGATGACATCTAGCCCGGAAACCCGAGGCCGATGCAGAGTCAGCCGTATCAGTCAACAAGTACGCGGAGATTATTATTAATCACCACTTCATTCCATTTGCAGTCGAAACGATGGGTCCGTGGTCCAAGACGGCTCTGGCTTTAAAACACAGCTAGGCGACGGGAGACCCTTTGAGTAGATAATATTTTGTTTAAAGAATCAGCCTGGCCGTTTAACGGGGGAACGCAGCGAGTGTCCTTGGCACACTACGCCTATCGAACGGTTATAATTTTCAGTTTTCTTTTTTTGTAGTTTTTTTTTTTTTGTAAATACACTATTTCTTTAAAGTATATAAAATAAAAGTATAAACTTATAATTGAAAACAAATGTAAGTACTGTAACCTGTCTTTGCAGTCACAAGATTATCCAACGCGTACGGTTGGATGTAGTTGCTTTTAATTGTTACGGTTAATCTAGGTCCGAGCTCCCGATTATTATTTTTTTCTTCAAAACAAAAACCCATCAACTATGTCATTGTTGTATATTGACAATACTATTCTTTATTTAAATGCAAATAAAACTCCGTAACCTACATGTACCCGTTACAGTACGTAGGTGTGACGTTAGTCGATAACAACAAATTGTCCAATACACAAATCTAGTTTTCTTTTCTTTGCCACGATAAATCGCCAAATGTCTTAACGAATATATGTGGTATATATTGTGAATTCTAATGAAAAACTTTTAATATCGAAAAGTGGGTAGTTTTAAATGTATAGTGCCCATTATTAACGAAGATTACGTTTTTTTAGTCTTTTGTTATGACGATTACATGCAATATAAAAAACTCTTAAAATACAAATATTCGAGAAACAGAAAACAAACAATTGTACGTAAACACAATTTTACTAATTAACTTGACTCATTGAATTATATTTAAACACCGGGCATTGCACTGATTTTAGGTGATTGTATAGAATTAAAAATAAATGCATAGCTTGCCACGATTTTGCTTTCAGATCAAAAAACAGAAGACGAAGATAATGGTGGTGGACCGCATCAAGAAACTAGAGCTTAATCAAATTAGAACAGGTTAGTTAGTTTACATACTTGAACTCTAACACTGGATCGTGTGAAACGGAAGTACGCCAAAGAAAAGGCATGGCCAAAAACGCTATGAGTCAGACGAAAGGATTAATAAAGATCATAATATCACTATTAGAACCAATACGAGACTTGTTCACAGTCTCGTATTTTCCATATTTATATATCCTGCCGAAACCAGGGCCCTCAGAGCCACTTGACGCCTTTGAGATGTGGTGCTGGAGGCGTAAGTTGCGCATTCCGTGGACAGCACGGAGAATCAACGTGTCAATATTCAAGGAGCTCAAAGTCACTTTCAGGCTCTCTTCTATATGCCTGCAGCGTGTTAGGACTATTTTGATTTTCAAGAAAGTATTTTGGTCATATAGCACGGAAAAGTTCGGCCAATCTGGAAAGCCTGGTGATCACAAACAAAATTAAAGGCAAATGACCTCGTGTTCATTTTGGCGGGCGCGGGGACGCGGTGGCGGGCGCGGGGACGCGGTGGCGGGCGCGGTCATGAAATATTAAACATACGGCGTATCATCCAAGTGTTCATGTATGTTTCTACACACACTTAATACTCGTATACGATATCGAGTCTAGTATAAAAAGGAGGTAATTAAAACAAAAAAAATGCCCGTTTTACACTTAGTCAATGGTTACGCCGATATATATATATTCTTATGTATCTATCTTACTATTCATTTTCCTTCCACTCCTACCTCTAATTCCTTTGCCTAACGCCAGTTGGCATAGCAGTCGCTCAACCGCCGCGCTTGGACGTGTCCGCAAACCTACCGCGCTCCGCCATTAAAAACGCTAAATCACGCAAAATCACGCCGCGAATTCTCCAAGTGCAGTGCCAAAATAATTACCACGCTATAAACAATATTCACTCTGAAATAAGTGGAGAAATCAAATAGTGAACCAGCCGAAGGACGCCAGGGGGAATCCTCGATCGCCGCATCTACTGGTTAGTGGGTTTCCTCTCCTAATCTTACTATTCTCCACAACATTTCTGGTCCTTCTAAACCGCATCCCTCATTTACACATGTATCCCGCTATATATAAAATAAATATAAAATAATAAAAAAAAAAAAAAACAGCGTATTTTTCCCACAAATACGACGCCATTTTATATATTTTATTTCCGCTATTTACGTATTTATTTAACTCTAATCCCGCTATAAACTCATATTACGCTATTACTTATCTATTTAAGACATTTATTTCAATAAAACAAAAAAAAAAAACACGCATTCCCCGCGATCTGCCCGCGACTTAAAACAAGAGGGTAGAAGTAAAATTCCATCGCAAACGTTTGTATAAAAAACTCAAGGTCAACGCAGCAACTTTTACTTACATACACACCTACTCATCTAATAATCCGCGTAACAAATTGTTTTTAATCAAATTTTGTAAAGATGCCGAAACTAACGGAATTTGTTAACCAGAAGAGAAGGGCATTAGATCGCAAATATCTGTTTTAACTAGTAAAAAAAATAGTTTATTCGCGATGATTCAAAGAGTATATGATTTGATACAAAACATTTCTGACGAAAATGTAGCGCAACGTTTCTTAGTTCTTTCAAAGTCAGTTGAATCTACTAGGAACGAGTTCTTAAATGTTGTAGAAAATATAAATCTGCTCAGCTCATCAATAGATGACAAATATACTCCCAACTTTGAAGCAATGGGTTCCATCGATGAACTTTATTGCTATATAAAGTCGGTTCAATGTGATCTCGAAAGTAATGAACAAAAAACAAAAATAAATAAATTGCCAAGCGATTTTAATCGCAAGCTCCCGCCTCTTGAACTGATGTCATTTGATGGATCTCCGAACAAATGGGTCCTATTTTACGAGAATTTTAAAGGTCTTATTCACGATAATCCACACCTTACTGATGCCGAAAAGGTGCAGTACCTCATGGGTAAACTATCAGGCAAGGCCCTTACAGTTTGTGCCGGAATACAACCGGTAGCCAGTAATTATAAAATACTCTTTAAAGCGCTAACGGATAGATATGACGATAAACGTACTCAAGCAGCAATGTACATCGAACAATTGCTTAATTATAAACAAATTTCAAACGCTTCCTCCACTACTCTCGATTCGTTTATAGATATTTTCTGCTCGGCGGAGGCAGCACTCCGTCAGCTCGAAATCACAGATCTTGCAGACTTTTTTATTACTCATATAGCACTAAGCAAACTAGATAAACAAACGGTTCAACTCTTTGAGCAAGATCAGCGCAGCAAATCTATACCTACCACTCACGACTTATTTAGGTTCGTTAAAGAACAAAGTCGAATTTATTTATTACGAAATACGCAAACGCAGACTGCTCCATATTCAAAATCGTATAGTAAATTAAAATCGTTTGTTGTAAATGACAACAGCGATACTCCTGCCGCTACCTCGAGAAAATGTATCGTATGCAAAACAGCTGATATTCATCCGCTGTTCAAGTGCAACTATTTTTTAAACCAAGATCCTGTCTCCAGAAATAATATTGTAATAAAAAACCGATTTTGTAAAAACTGTTTAGGCTTCCATAGCACTCGTTATTGTAAGTCACAAGTGAAATGTTTTGTCTGTGGAAGAAACCATCACACAAAGTTACATATTACGAACTTTCAGAACGCGACACATGAAAGTTCGCAATATTCAAATAAACCTAAAACGCAACAACATAATGCACCTCTCTCTTTCCCTCACGCATCTCAGCAACCTGCCGCGGCCGCCTCGCTTGCGCACGCGTCGACTTCGGCCGTCTCTTACGCGCCTGCACCGCAACCTACTGCACCGAACGAGCCGGTTGCTAGTACGAGCGGTAGGCAGCTGCTAGGCGCCTCCGCCGCACAAAATAATATTGCTAGTTTAACCTCCGTTAATAATAATGACTTAAACTCATTTAAATCTAAAACTGTTCTCTTGCCAACCGCTATAGTTTATGTTGCAGATAATAAAAATAAGTTTACCAAAATTAGAGTATTTATAGATAGTGGTTCCATGTGTCATTTTATAACGAAAGACTGTTGCGATCGCTTAAACCTTAATATTTCTTACGCTGCGTCTACTATTCAAGGAATCGGTCAAAGCCAAAAGACAGCTATAGGTTTCGCTCGCTTTACAATTCACTCAATATTTGACTTCCGCTGTAGTTATTCTATTAAAGCTCGCGTAATTGATACAATTTCAGGTAAACTACCGAACGCTTATATAGATACCTCTCAGTTAGGTCATTTAAATGGTGTACCTTTAGCGGATGACTCTTTCCACTCTCCTAATGAGATTGACTGCCTCATTAGCAATGAATTGTTTCCTCTTCTACTCGGTTCTCATAAAGTGATGTCTATTCACTCTTCTGTGGTGGCAGTGCAGACTACTCTTGGGTACGTACTCATGGGGAAGGCTGACTGCTATCCACAACCACACATAACGTCGTTAAGTAAAAATAATTTAAATTCCTTTTGTACCACGGTTGAAACCTCGCTAGAAAATATAACACAGAAGTTCTGGGAACTGGAATCTGTTCCGTCTTATAAAATCATAAGTCCAGATGACGCTGAATGTGAACGCATCTTTGACAACACGCACAGCCGTGACGTAACCGGTCGGTTTATTGTTAACTTACCTTTCAAAGAGAATCCCTCAGCCCTCGGTGACTCGCTTGCCGCTGCTACTCGCCGCTTGATGAACCTGGAAAGAAAACTTAACTCCAACCCTAACTTAAGAATAGGTTACAATGCTACAATTAAAGAATACATAGATAAAGGTTACCTGTCTCCGGTACAAAATATGTCCACTAAAAACGCCTATTATATCCCGCATCACGCTGTATACAAACCTGAAAAAACCACATCTAAGATTCGTATCGTATTAGACGCTAGTTGCAAAACGTCATCAGGTAAATCACTTAATGATGTTTTATACGTGGGTCCAAATCTGCAAAGTAGTATTTTTGACCTACTACTAAACTTACGCATTTTTCCCGTAGCCATATCCGCTGACATTGAAAAAATGTATTTTCAACTAAAATTAAAAGACGAGCATCACTCATATCAACGAATACTTTATCGTTTTGATCCCCGTGACCAAATAAGCACATATCAATTTAACTGCGTAGCATTTGGTGTAGCCTCGTCACCATACCTCGCGATGCGCGCTGTGAAGCAACTTGCATCCGACTCGCGCGCACGCTGGCCGCTCGCCTCCCATGCCGCTGAGCGTCACATGTATATGGACGACTACATAAGTAGTGTAGAATCGATCGACAAAGCCGAAAAGTTATTGTACGATATGATTAATTTATTTAAATCTGGGGGCTTTAATCTTATCAAATGGATATCAAATAGTAAAGAATTAATGTCTACAATCCCCCAAGAACTCGTTAGCTCTCAAGTTCAAAACTTTGATGAAAATAGCTCTTCGAGCGTGGTAGGAGTGCAGTGGAACCCTGCTGCAGATAAATTTCAATTTTCAATAAATACAAAGGATATTACTAAGTGTACAAAACGAAATATATTGTCTGTAACCGCGCGACTCTTTGACCCTCTTGGCCTAGTGAGTCCAGTAGTCGCTTTTATGAAATTATTAGTACAGGAATGTTGGAAATTAAGCCTCGGCTGGGATGACAACGTTCCGAAACACATCTCAGATCGATGGCACGCCTTTCTTACTCAACTTCCGACACTCTCGGAGATACAGATACCTAGACATGTAGGTATAACTGAGACCACACGCGTCACATTGTTAGGCTTCGCTGACGCCAGCGAACGTTGTTATGGTGCAGTAGTGTACGTCAAAGTCACTGACTGCATTGACGGACATGGTAAAGTCACTTTATTGTGCTCTAAATCCCGCATAGCGCCACTTAAAATTATATCGCTAGCCAGACTCGAACTTTGTGCCGCTCTTCTACTCGCTAATTTGATGATTTCTGTACGAGATAATTTAAACGATAGATGCAACGTACAATCTATCTACGCATTCTCAGACTCCACTGTCACTTTAGCATGGATCAACTCGCCTGCTTACCGATTTCAAACTTTTATAGCAAACCGCATAACCGATATTAATTCGAAAATTTCCGCTAAACATTGGAATCATGTGGCTGGGACGGACAACCCTGCAGACGTAGTTTCTCGTCCGGTAACTCCCGCTGTACTACAACACTATAACTGTTGGTTCGAGGGTCCGTCCTGGGCCTCGCTACCGGCCGCCAGCTGGCCAACCAAAAGTATAAATACTAATATAGACTTACCCGAAACTAAAGTTACCGTTTTTGCGGTAACTATTTCTCCTGAGCATATTTTATATGAGGTCGCAAGTCGTGTATCGAAATGGACTAAATTTATAAGAATTACAGTATACATTTTACGATTCACCAATATTTTAAGTTTTCGTAAAACACAAACCACAAACCACAAACAAATAACCATAGAAGAATTGGATTTCGCAGAAAGTTATATAATTCGAGTTATACAAAATAAATATTTTCACTCGGACATAACCGCTTTAAGTACTAATAAAAATTGTTCTCACTCAATTAAAAAATTAAATCCATTTGTTAAAAATAACATATTACGCGTTGGTGGTCGACTTCGACATTCTGAATTAAATTTTGATGCTAAATATCCTATACTCCTTCCCGCTAAAGATATGATAGTTAAGCTCATTGTAGAACATTTCCATTTAATAAACCTTCACGCTGGACCTGCTCTCTTATTGTCTCTTCTAAGACAAAGGTATTGGATACTTGCTGCACGCAACTCAATACGTCAAATAGTGCAAAAATGCAATATTTGTTTTAAGCGTAGACCTAACCACATGCAACCAATTATGGGTGATCTGCCCAAGTTTAGAGTGGAGCAAGTAAAAAGTTTTGTCCACACCGGAGTAGATTACATGGGCCCATTTTATGTCACGCATATTAGACGAAAGGGTGTTAAAAGCCAAAAGGCATACGGGTGCCTGTTTATATGTCTAACTACCAAAGCTATACATTTAGAGTTGGTAACAGACCTCAGTAGTGACTTATTTCTCGCTGCCTTTAAAAGGTTTATTTCCCGCAGAGGCCCGGTATCACTAATAGTTAGTGACGGAGGTACTAATTTCTTGGGTGCAAAAAATATAATTAACGATTTATACTCCTTTGTCTCTTCAGAATCTCATGATAACTATATGTGCCGAAAACTGACAGATTTACGAATACAATTCAAAACAAATCCCCCTCTTGCCCCTCACTTCGGAGGTATCTGGGAAAGTAATGTCAAATCTGTTAAAACTCATTTGAACAAAGTTATAGGCTCGCAGATACTTACGTACGAAGAGTTTAATACCGTATTGGTTCAGATCGAGGGTCTCTTAAACAGTAGACCTCTGTGTATCCTTAGCTCAGATCCGTCAGATTTGACTGCGCTTACTCCCGCTCATTTTTTAAATGTAACGCCGCTGCCATATTTACCCGCTAGTGATTATACAAACACAGGAGAAAACCGTCTTACTCGATATAATTTACTCGACAAACTCGTGCAATCCTATTGGAAGAGATGGAGTCTGGAATACTTGACATCACTTCAGACTAGGTATAAATGGGACATCAACGCTAAAAATATAAAAGTTGGTAGTATAGTTGTCATAAAGGACGATAAAAGTCCTCCCTTGTATTGGCCTTTGGCCATTGTTGAACAAACTTATCCTGGAAAGGACGGTATTGTTCGAACCGCTTTGGTAAAGACTCAGTCTGGGGAGTATGTGCGTCCAGTGGTGCGTCTGTGCCCCTTACCACTACAATAAGTTTTGATTCACTCGCTAGTTATAAGTTTTGCTCACTCATACTAATTTTACTCAATTTACTAATTTTACTCAATTTACTCATGTGACACCATTTACTAATTTTATACAATTTACTCATTTTACACAAATTACTCAATTTACTAGTTGTACTCATTTTACTTGTTTTATTTTCTCTAATGAAGATACTTCATGCCGGGGGGAATGGTTACGCCGATATATATATATTCTTATGTATCTATCTTACTATTCATTTTCCTTCCACTCCTACCTCTAATTCCTTTGCCTAACGCCAGTTGGCATAGCAGTCGCTCAACCGCCGCGCTTGGACGTGTCCGCAAACCTACCGCGCTCCGCCATTAAAAACGCTAAATCACGCAAAATCACGCCGCGAATTCTCCAAGTGCAGTGCCAAAATAATTACCACGCTATAAACAATATTCACTCTGAAATAAGTGGAGAAATCAAATAGTGAACCAGCCGAAGGACGCCAGGGGGAATCCTCGATCGCCGCATCTACTGGTTAGTGGGTTTCCTCTCCTAATCTTACTATTCTCCACATCAGTCAATGACCGGAGCATAATAAAATAAAGCCGTCCTTTAGGCCGACATTTATTAATCTCTGTAATCACGGCGAGCGTCGACATCACTCTGTCCGATCTTCGCAGGGCAAGGCGATGGTCTCGATTCTACCGATTTTCGGTATTACTAGTCTACTGATTTCTCAAGGATTTAACAAAGGCTATAATTTGCGTTTCGTTTTTTAGATAAAAAATATTAGCCAAAACGTGGTTCTAGGACTGCAACTTAAAAGCAAAAAAACAATGGAATAAATTATGTTAATTTTACGTATTTGAGCAAATTCCACCAATTATAATATACCATATGTATGTTGATATAAGACCACTTAACTGCTATATGATTAATACGACTCACTGTTGCATAGGTGTACGCGTGCTCTTTGCAAGGGGCGTTTTATTCTAATTAAATCCGTACATTAAAATTCAGTTTCAAAGGTTTAGGTAAGAGATGCCAAAACTACCGATTTTCGTGGCCATCTCTATGGATTTTACAATTCGACATTGAAGACCAGTGGGGCACATGAAGGAAGCTAGCTCGTAAAAAATACGGCTTTGTAGTAAAAAACGCGCCCAATACGTAATCTCTTTACGACGAGGGGTGTAACAACCATATTTGCATAAAATCTATAAACATCTTAATAATTATTACATATATTTTGCTTCATAAGATTTACGATCCAAACCTGAAATCTAGAAGCTTGGTAATTCTATATAACTGCTAGTAAAAGCAAAAAAGCGGCCAAAGATTAAGATGACAAAAAAATATCTTCATTGCGCTAGATTATTGCACTAAATAACCGTTTGGTTCTGAAACTTGACACGTCTCTGGTATGGGATGCGACATGTGCAGACACATTATAATAATAATAAATTATTTATTTCAGAATTAATTCCATAATTGCTAGTAACATTTTAACTTAGAAACTATGTTAGTAGGTATACACATTAATTAAAAAGTTTACAAATAGCAAAAATATTAATAATAATACGTACTTACATACATACATACATATCTTTACGCCAGATCCCTTGCGGGGTAGGCAGAGACAATTGAGCGCCATTTGACACGATCACGACATACCTCTTTCGCTTCGTCGACATTCATTAACCTCTTCATACATGCCCTTTGGTTACGAAGACTTTTTAATGCACCTTCAGTCAGTGTTTTATTTATTTGATCGTGATATGTGAGTCTCGGTCTGCCAGGGCCTCTTTTACCCACAACTTTCGCATTATAATAATACGTACTTAATTTAATTTATGTAAATTAAATTATTCAACACACACCACGACCTCAAAAATCATGGCCGCTGGCGACACCATAAATATTTGGAGCGATTTATACGACGCAAATGCTGTACATATTTGATTTACACATATTATCATTATCATATCATTATCATTAGCCCCATCCCACATCCAGGCGACTTCTTCCAGCGCAGGAGTTCCGCGGTTTCTGCTGAAAACCTTAACCTGCGCAAATTAAAATCTAGGTACAGGTTACGAGTTTACGACGTTTTCGATCGAGACGAGTGTCCAATGGGACATTCAGCCACGCGCCTGGCCTAGTAGTAGTCTAAACGGGTGACGCGAAAATTAAGAGACAGGAAGGCTGGCAATTATTTCTGCTAACGTATTAGCCTTGCTATACAGAGGGGAATTGATGCCATCCTCCTTGAGACTATTTTTTTATTTATTTACTTTATATTCAATTTTACTTATATGTTGTTTTAATTAAAAAACAAAAAAAAACAATTAATAAGGATACAAAATATTGTCTTAGTGACCGTAATCCCTAGTTTAAAAAAAAAAGCAAAAATGAAATAAACACGTCGAAACTCGCAACCTTAAAATGTTTTTCAGAAAATATATTGAAAAACGAAAACGCGCTTTTTGTCGATACTTCAAAATAATCGAAAAAGGTTTGCTAAAAGTCCGAACGCGCACGAAACACGTGTCAGGGGGATGACATACACGAACGGAAGTGCAATAGCCAATCCATTAGCCGACCGTACAAACATCACACAGCCAGACAAAATCCTTTGTACTGCCTAAAATATTTTGTTAGGTTTCACAGAGCTGGTAATCAAATAGTAATTCGGCCAAGGAATCAGCATTGCCATTTAAAGCGGTAATACTGTCAATATCCTCGGCCATAGACTGCCTCCGTGGTCTAGCGGTTAAGTCCGTGGATTTAGACTCTGGAGGTAGGGTATAGGCCCATCATGACAAGTGGCAATCTCGTCGATGTCTCTTGCGTACCAAACTCGAAAAATATCACAAATAAATTCAATAAATTATTGTGTCTCCACCAGGAATCGAACCCAGTACCTCTGCGTCTTAATCCACGGACTTAACGTCGGAGGCAATCATACTTAGTCAGCCGTACAATATATAAAAATCAAATTATATTTAAAATTATTAAAAAAGAAAAAAGTAATAAATATAAAAAATTATAAAATACTACGTATAGCGATATACATACATAAGTCCCGTCAGCGTGGAATGGTGGTAAGAGACTGCATTTCCCCGCTGATTCTTTGCACGAAAAAAAAGCCAGCCCTTCTTGTCACCGGAGGAGACGACAAGACGCGGTCTTTTATCTGTATTATTTTATTATATATATATATATATCTTTCTCTTTTACGGCAAAATAATATTTTATCATACTGCTTTTTGAATTTGACACACGTTACATCCTACAACATTTTTCAATCTCCAGCAAGCGCAACCAAAGATAATAAATAAATAGTACATTCGGTTTAGCCTATTATATAAATAAATTAATAAAATACTGTGAAAAGCGAATTTAGAAAAATATTAAACTTTACAAAGTCAATAAATAAAGATGATGTCGTGCGAAATCTCTAGTGGGTTTTCTTGGATGATGAAACGGGAAAGTTACCTCTGGCCGGGTTGCAATGCGCCACTATTACGTGATCCTGCAGTGGTAACTTCACGTGCAGAATTATTAATACTACAAATTCCTACGTTTTAAAACTTACACTAACTAATAGGTAAAAAACTTAAAAAAACAGTTTTTGGTCACAAAAAACGGATTAACGTTAAGTATGCATTAAACATAAAAAGTACTAGGATAACATGAGTGAAGTGGAGATACTCGCATATCAGATGTTTCATATTGAGCGGCTAAAGGCGACAACTGTATAGCTTGTGTTTCTTCGCAGACACTAAAAACACGCAAAAAAAATCAATTATTAAAATAGCAAAAAACCTTAAAGAGGGTTTAAGCAGGTGTTTCTCAAGACGTAAACATAAAATTAATATATCTATTACAGGTGTTAATAATAAACTTAAGCAGACTTAAGTATGCATTTAAGAAAATAACTACCAGGAGAGCATATGTTACACGGAGTGTGTTCTACAATTCTGATTCTGCCTGCATAGGGGTGCGTTAGGGATCGTCCCTTTACGAGCAGGGGCCCCATTCATAGTTTTTTGCCCTACTACCCCTCCTACATTATCTCACCGTTTGCGAAACTGCAAAACGCACCCCTGTATCATTATGCTACCCTGGTACTTTTATTGCATATTTCTACGCACATACCCAACGTTTCGTAGACTTATTTATTGTAGACGCTCTTACCTGAAAATAACAAAAAAACGATTAGTATTAATTTCGCAAATATTATTTTATAATAATTATAATTGTCGACTTATAAAGTTATAAACAGTAAAAATAGTTGACAGCAAGAAATAAATGTTGTATAGCAGAAATTATAATACAAAGAAAGTAGGTATTATTTAGGCTACTGTAACAAACTAATAAATATTTTGATCAGATTTGACGATGACAAAGTAATATATGCTGTTACAGGCTTTAAAAATGTAATAAAAACGATAATAAATTCACTTCGCATAAAAGTGCCGGAACACCATAAAATTACCAACAAAAGTAAATTACAGGCATAAAATTTTGAAATACAAAATGAAAGCCCACGTTATTTGATGACAGATAAAAATATATTTGGCTTTTATTTGTAATTTTGATGTACTTACGAGGTCTGTTAAAAAGAATCGCGAATTTCAAATTTTCGCGGGCTATGTGTATTTGATTACTAATAAGGTCGACCATTTTGAATGTTTAGTTAGTTAATTTGTGACAGCTGTTTTGATTGAACGTGTTTTGGTTCGTCTTCGATTTTTCCTATTCTAAAAAATGGATCAATTACTATAATACATTTTAATGCACTTTCAAGAATAATATAATATAATTATTTATTCGAAGAGAAAGAACAGAGACAGGCAACATAAGAACATAGAAGATAGCAACAGAGTAGAAGCAATTAAAATTATACCCGCCACCAGAATATTTCTCACTGTGAACAAAATGTAATAAATAAGGAATAAAATCCTGCATTCTATACAATTCCAGGCCTTAAAAAAGCTTTGTTTTTGATCATCATAATACTTTACTAGTAAATAATTTATATAGCAAAGACTACATCCTACGCTGTGATGCTATGACAATAAATAAAAAATACCCGTTCGATAATAGTAACAAATTTATAGATTTGTTTGTGTTGTCTTTACACGTCCGAGAATAGGACTTGAAATTGCTAGGTCCAGAAAACAAATGGGGTTCCGTTGCGGGACGTCAAAGCCCAGTTTTACCGCAAACGGTCCGAAAACTCCCATTTAAATCAAGCGAAGTATTTTATCAGAGTCACAGACAGACCCTCAACAATAGCGGGCAACAGTTCATTTAGAAAACAAAAGGCAGACGCCTTAAAGTGCCCCAAACCTTTGGAAATAAAGGATTTATAAATTCGCCAGAAAACACAGACAAGGGGCTTAACAAAAACTTTGGCGTAGTTAACATTAGAGAGGATCTCTGACTGAAATTGTGCGGTTCTTGGCTACATTTTATATAGGAGAATAAATCTTAAATTATGAGACATCGGTCGTTCCCCTGTGTATACTTCTTACGTTGCTAAACTTACACATTATAATATTGATATGAAAGCTTAATAACATATACTACAAACTAAAATAGTGAATAAGATGAATAATTTAAATGTACGAGTAGGTACTGCAAACATAGTCTAAATCGAATATTGGTCCCATTAAAAGTGTACTTTATCGAGTTAATTTAGATTTTTGATTATAAGACAATTGATTAAGTGGTTACTAATAAAGTGGCAAGCCTACCATTACCTGACGTATAACAAAAAATATAATGAAAATATTGGTTGCAATGAAAAATTATAAGAGAAACTATAACATAGTTTACTTATTTTTCTATTTTATAATATCCTATATTTTGATTAATGTCATGTAATTAGTAACACTCGCTTAAGAAGAATCGAATGATGCAAGAATCATCAAAATTGGCCCACGCGTTTGGTCTCCAGAGTTATTCAAAGAAACAAACTATAAGCTGGTAAACACATAAACATTCTTTGCGCAGACAAGTAAAAATATTCATGTTAGATATTTTATTTGTTATTTGGGAAAAGTTAAAAGAAACGAATAGAATGTACTTAAGATAGTAATTCTATGTGAAGTGCAAAAACTGGTACTCGTCAATCATCGATATACAAAACTGGGAAATTCATAAAAACCCAATGCTATACCATTATTTGTTACAATGGTATGCAAGTGAACTATACTTTGTGTCAATATATCCCATACGCAAATATCCTTACCATAGATGGTTTACAATGGAACTATTGTCAATAAACCGGGTATTAACCACTGTCCATAAGCTTCTTTTTGAGCTCTATTACAATTGAATAAGGATTTTGTGTTATGTGTGTTCGACTATAATGCTACCATTGTACAGTCGACTGTCTGTAGCAATATGGTTTATTTCAGAACTAAAATGGATAGCTTAAATATTGGCAACAATGGTAACTACGCACTACATTGATACACGCGTTTTGTATGCACGTAGAATCTAGATTTATTACCCAGACAAACTGGAATCTAATCAGAAACATATGTAATGATTACCAATGTATACTTTATTCGGGCTATGTGAAATCACGCCAACCACAAATAATTAGGTAAGTGACATTGCCACAAAACGAACTAATTGTAGTGCTCAAAGCATGTACTTGTAAAGGGGATCAACATTTGCGGTATCACTACATTAGCATGATATAAATAAATTATTATTTAACTAAGCGATGGCTAGGTTAGGCTAGGTTGCCTTGAAGAGCATGTTAAGTGGAACCAACCCACTAATACAAACTTGTAAAATCGTTAATAAATTAACCCGTCTGCCCAGCGTGGCGAGTGTAGGCAAAATTCTTCAGTAAATCTGGAAGGCCCATCTCCAACAGTGAAGGTTCAGGATTATGTGTTCTAGGGGCTGTGGTGGTGCTGGTGAATTTTACTATCGTATTCCAAAATAAAATAACTTATGTAATCGGACCATACGACAATATACATTATTAGGTCCGGATTAAGTCGTTGCTTCGACAGTACGTAGCTCAGAACTTATAAAATGACAGATTTTACACCAAAAAACTGTCACTTTCAGAGTCCTGAGCAATGGCTCGTGCTAAGCACTGGCGGAGCATCGACTATTAATCCGGACCTTAGTGTTTATACATAAACTTATATATGTATATTATACATTATATTATATATTATTATAGTATTTACATTAATTATTTATTTAGCGTGTTATACAAGTTCACCACAGTGAGTTTTTTGAGCAGCTACATAGCTTTATCCTTCTTCTATATTCCGCAACCGTACCACTAGCTAGTATCCCAATGCTTACTTATAAATTTGAAGTCTCTTACATCTGTCGCACACTGAAGATATAGAATTCTCTTCCAGCCAGCGTGTTTCCACAATCATATAACCTGGAGTCCTTCAAGCGAAGTGTGAAAAAGCATCTTGTTATTCCGGCATAGTGGTAGAGACTGATCCCGGTCATTAGTGGCTGCCGTCAATTGCGCCCATTGTTGAACCTCGCGTACTGTTTACCATCAGGCGGACGCAATGTCACATGTCGTATACAGTATATTAAAAAAAAAACCTTATATTTAAAATGGTTCACTTTGTCCCTAAGGTTGGCTGTCACATTATTATGTCTAGCCGCATTAAGCCCGTTCCTTAACGTGCAATAAATATTTATATAAAATCACATAATAATGCCAGTGAAATATATAATTGAATATATAGAAAAGTAGTAATTTTGCCTGCCTGACTGCCTCCGTGGTCTAGCGGTTAAGTCCGTGGATTTAGACTCGGAGGTACCGGGTTCGATTCCTGGTCGGGACACAAAAATATTTATTAATGTAAATAAATATCTACATTTAATTAATATTTAATTTATTTGTGATATTTCTCGAGTTTGGTACGCTGGAGACATCGACGAGCTTGCCACTTGTCATGATTGGCCTATAGTAAAGTTGGCTAAATGTGAATCCGCTTATTTATAAGCGTGGTTTCTGACCACCCCGAAAGGGAAACGGTCGTGATGATACTTTTTTTTTTTTACTTTAGTAATTTTAATATTTTATTTAATATGACTAATATAAAAAAGGTATTAAAGATAATTTTATTTATTTAAAAACTTAATTGTAAATCTATACAAAAGGCGAACGTAATATCGCAATACATTCTCATTTCGTTAAACTTTGGGACATCTAAATTTGAGTACAGTGCAAATAGACTATTTTCTCTACAAACTTCTCTATTTTTTTATATAGTTTTTTTCCTTTTTCATTTGCAGCAACTACATCATTATTTCTATATTACTTCCCTCGTCGTTTAAGTAGTTTATTTGTATATTTATTATGTGTATATAGTATATTTATATATATATATAATTTATTTATGTACGTGTTATGTAATAGTAAGTAAATATTGGTATGTATATATTGATATATATGGACTTACTTAATATTGCACCTACCATCTATACTGTCTAAATGTCCTAAAGGTTTGGCTGTCAGAGAATGCCTAGCGGCATTAAGTCCGCCTTTGTACATAGTGCAATAAAGTTTTTAAATAAAAATAAAATAAATAAATAGAGAAATAAAACTTAAATAATATATAATATACATATATATACTAATAATGCTATGAAGAGGTTAATAAATTTCGACAAAGCGAAAGAGGTAGTCGTGATCGTGTCAAATGGCGCTCAATTGTTTCTGCCCACCCCGCAAGGGACCTGGCGTAAAGATATGTATGTACTTATACTACATAAATATAATAGAATAAAATTATATCATAATACCTTAATATTAATAATAACTACCTACAATACCTACTGGATTGTTAAATCTGCCAAATATAGAGAAAGAACACGTAATGTTTAAGATAATAAGTAATCTATTTACGTATTTGTATATGTTATAGTAAGTATTATTTTTTGTATTAATTTTATAAATTGTTATAAAAAAAAAATAGATATACTTACCATGAAAACTGTCCAAATGTCCTAAAGGTTTGGCTGCCAGAGAATGCCTAGCGGTATTAAGTCCGCCTTTGTGCATATTGCAATTACTCGTAAGTTTATAATAAATAAATACGAGTATATCAATATTTAAAAGTCTTTAAAAACATTATATCTTCGAGAAATAATTTAGATCAAATAGTAACAGGTAACAAATCAAGAAACATCTGGAACAAGTTTAACTATTTAGAGCTAGTCACGCCGACGAAACTAGGAAACGGGGAGTGTAACACGACACTTGCCAAATTGTTGGAAAGCAGGAATGCTTTGTAGAAATGCCTAGAGAGAACTGAATTCCCATTTCTAGTTAAATTACTGCTTTAAAGCGAGGTCTTGTTCAGAAGCTTAAATAATTACTTAAGAAAAGAGAAGATTACGTAGTGTCTTTATCAATAGGCTTCAAAATTGTCATTCCAGAATTTAAGTTTAACACTATACTTATAATATAATCAATTAATAAGTAAATTATTAATCATTAATCATCATCAGCCCGTATCTCTTTATTTGCGCCACGGTTCGTGCGTAATTCAGTCATAGCTCGAGATCTGGAGATGCCTACTATTGAAGAGTTTGTCGTCGTCCTGACTAGACTTATGTTCTATCGGCCCGACAATGGACACTTCAAGCATCTTCAGAATATCGCTCTGTCTTGCGCTCGGCCCCCCAACAGGAGATCACATACGGGCGCTGTTATACCAGTAACGGTGCCCAGCACTAAAGGTGCATGAATTACCAGCAGGTGATCACTCGCTGAGGTCCTGCCGGGGAGAACGGGGTAATATCCCCATGCCCAAGCCATTAGACATCCGGGCCTGGACGACCCCACTGTCTGTCTGTTGATAGGCCTTCCTTCCTTAATTTTCTCTATGTCTTGCCAAATTTACTTTGATGAGATGATCAAAGCAAATTATAAGTTATCATGAATTTAACAAACGTAAGCAAAAATTACTACACATTCTAGAATAAAGACACAGGTAGGCATATATATTTAGATTATTTATATATTTCATATCCTCACCTAATTAATTAGTTTGTTATTGACTTATATATCTTATAGTAACCGCAATGAGCCTCAACGAAGTTAACCAATGCGCGGGCCCTGGCCCTTATTGGGGACCCAACTATACACCACCCAGCAGAGATATACCTATGTAAACAATATATCTCTCATATTTTGTACCACTAAAATTCTCTGCAATTCATGTAAACTTTGGTCAATAAATGATTTGTATTTGTATTTAAAGCAAATTTGAGTAATATCGTAGCTATAAATGTATTTTTTTCCGTGTGAAATATTTTTATTTAATTTAAACAGGAGCAGCGTCATTTTGGGAATCGCACCGGAATCGTATAACCACGTGGCGAGAGGGGTAGGATAAATCAATTTGCGAAGCGAGAGGTCCCAAATTCGATATCGTCACGAAATGCCACGGCTGGCGCCCGAGAGGATGGCGAATCTTCGAGAAAATTCAGAATATTACATTCTCATCGACACTGAAACAAATTCGATAAGCAATATCAGATAGAAAACATTTCCTGTAACCTAAAGGGATCGCTGGAGAAAATATCAATTACGGTTACACTACTCGAGTTTGCTATTATTAAGATGGAAAAAAAATGTTACTTCAATACCGTTATCCTTTGCAGGTTGGCAAATCCACTTAAAATAAACTTCACGTTTAATTATATTTACGGGGGCAATTACGTAGAAGAATTTTATCAGCAATTTACTATACCGGGTTTGATTCCTGGTCGGGACACAAAAATATTTATTTATTTGTGATATTTCTCGAGTTTGGTACGCTGGAGACATCGACGAGCTTGCAACTTGTCATGATTGGATTATAGTAAAGTTGGCTAAATGTGAAAAAGTTATAAATAAGCGGATTCACATTTAGCCAACTTTACTATAGGCCAATCATGACAAGTGGCAAGCACATCGATGTCTCCAGCTTACCAAATCGAGAAATATCACAAATAAATTAAATATTAATTAAATGTATTGATTTACACTAAAAAATATTTTTGTGTCCCGACCAGGAATCGAACCCGGTACCTCCGAGTCTAAATCTACGGACATAAAGGCTAGACCACAGATGCAGTTACTTTACTTTCATACTTTACTATACTTTAATTTACTATTAAGAGATATTGACGAACGAGATATATAATGCGAAAGTTGTGGGTAAAAGAGGCCCTGGCAGACTAAGACTCACCCCACCCTACCACGATCAAATTAATAAAACAATAGCCGAAGGTGCATTAAAAAGCCATCGAAACAAAAGGGCATGTATTAAGAGATTGATGAGTGTCGAAGAACCGAAAGAGGTATGTCGTGATCGTGATAAGTGGCGCTCAATTGTCTCTGCCTACCCCGCAAGGGATTTAGCGTGAAGATATGTATGTATGTATTCTGCTATTGAACACTGTAACAGCTTCAAGCTTTGAAAATTAAATCTTAACAATTTAATACTGTCTCAAGACGCAAATAATCGGGTAAATGGGTAAATGTCGCTCGGCTTATAGCCGATGCATTCTATACGGTTGCTGGTCCAAACAGCTGGCAAGCTCGTAGATATGTATATCAAGCATGCCAGATGAATACCTTTATTCTAATATGTGGCACTTTAGGCTACAAAGGCAGTTAAGATATCTGAGTTATAGAAAAAATACAGCTTATAACGAGACAATGGAAATGTCAAAAACATGATCAATAATAACCCTTTTTTAATTGCAAATTCAGTCAAATTAAAAACAATACAAATCGATTTAACAAAAAGCAAATTTGAAACAGCAAAGCCTTTATAGCAGCAATATTGGAAGAGATGAGTTTAATGTAGCAGTAATAACGAAAAACCAATTGCTATTGTAGCCTAACGATTACGCTTGCTTTGACGCAGAGGTTACCAAGTTCGATTCCAGTTCAAATAGAAAACATTACATTACTTCCACCTCTTTTTTTTATTTTTATTCTAAGACATGTGACCTTTGGCCCACCTGATGGTAAATGGCGCGCAAGGTCCATGAATGTTAGCAACTGAAGTCAGACACTCATGACTGACATCAGCCCCTAAAACTATGCTGGCTTGACTAGATGCTTTTTCACACTTCGCTTGAAGGACTCCAAGTTATAGGAAACTGGAAACACAGAGGCTGGAAGAGCATTCCACTTATTTATCGTGATAAATGGTGGACTGATGGTGGTAACTTTCTCATTACAGTCCCTAGCACACACCGTCCTAGACCTCCACTAACCTTATATATCGAGCTAGTATTAAATAATAATAAAAAAATAATTAAAAAATGCAACTTACAAATCCGTGTTGAGACTTAACAGTCTTCAGGGACTGACGTGATTTACTTCCATTCTTGGTTCTCACAAGCTCTAGCTATTAAATAATTGTTAGGGTTCTCAGCATCCAATGGATACATGATAGTACTATCACCAATAAACAAATTGTCGAGTCATGCTTTATTTTTACATTAAAGTACGGACTACGGACACACGTGTAGGGACTAATTAATCAAATCAATCAATCAGCCGCTGACATACTCTCACAAACACACGGGAATATCCTTACTCATGCGTTATTCAGCTCCCTCCTCCGTCCAATAATTAGTCTAAAGGAAATTGCATTTACATACATTTATTTATTCATTCTTTACATGTACATTTTCAATTTATCCTTCACTTCCCTCTGTAATTTATGTCGTCAGTAAATAATATGCAAAGGTTTTACAGTAAAAATATGTTTACTTTCCGATGTTGCTTTTACGTTAAAAGCGACTATTTGCTATCAAATAAAGGTATTATATAAAGCCATATGGATTTAGGCTTTAATAATATTACAGCTGGAAATTATAAGGTTGCACTACGAGAGAGATCTTTCATTTCTTCAACTATTATAATATTATTTAATTATTGATCATAAATCATTTAAACTTCACTTCTTGAATAGCTCCTAACAACTTTAAGTTTTTTTTCTTTTTCATTCATTACAGCCCCTAGACATCCACCGTTGGAGATGGGCCTTCCAGAAAATATATCTGAAGAATTTGGCCTACACTCGGCATGATGGACAGACGGGTTGGCGAGGATCTTGTGTTAATTTTTAATGACAATTCATTAAAGGATTTCACAAGTTGGTATTAGTGAAACCGGGGACTGCTTAACGTGCTCTCCGAGGACGAAAACGGTAGTGTTGTAAATGTACCTACGTAAGAACCGATGAACCGACCTTTGTAGGATTTTAAGGAAAGTGGAGCCACCACCGCACCGCCAAATATTATTATCATTTATTTGTATTATATATTATATTTATTTAAGTTTTATATTAGTAGTAGATTTAGTTTTAGTAGAATTTTAATTATCTTTTATTTTCACAGTTCCAATATTTGCACCTACGCCCATGCAATGTTCGTAATGTCCGTAATGTTGACCGAGTAAGAATGTCTAGCGGCATTAGGTCCTAGCCTTTGTACTCGTACAAAGCACAATTCAAAAAGTGTTAAATAAATAAACCCAGTGGATATATTTTAACCAGCATAAATTTGAGAAGTATGTGATCTAAAGAAGAAATTGACGGAATGTTTGCAAAACAGAGGCGGTGGGTCTTGTCTCGGCATCCGGCGACATGGCTCAAAACAGCCCTCGAATTCCTATTTAAATTAAATGACTCGTGCCAAGGACCGTCAGCTGTTTGTTTGGCCGACAACAAATGTAAAATAACTGTTTATTGTTTCTGAACTTCTGGTATCTCAACTTTGTGAGCCGAGAAGCCTGGGCTTACTGAAAAATTTCGTCCTACAGGTGTAAAGAGAATCTAGATAAGAGAAATTGCTTTGTAAGACGAATAAAGAATTAAACTCAGTATTAACCCATAAATGTTTATCGCCTAAAAGTAGTCAAAAATATATCTGAATTAGAGAATCAATAAAAAAGATAAAAATAGGGATGTTTGATCCGGGTGCCTTGTATCGACATTCCGGATCGTAATACATACACTGTGTCGATCCTAGTTATTTATTAATATAATTATAAACAACTTATCTAATATATGGATGTACCAATTAGCTGATCCCTATTAGGCAAAGGGTCTAGCTCATATAGCCAAGTTTGAATATCTTTCTTTCTTATGAATTAAATGGGGATATAATCAAATTCTAGTTGTTGCAAAATTTTATGCTTTTCTTGGAGTTACTCGCGATATAATCGCCCAAACACGTCGGGTATAATATGTTAGTTCACAGCAAATAAAGTATTCTCTCCTTTAACTGTACCAAGCAAATAATTATGCCGAAATTGACAGTACATTGAAATATATTGTCACGGAATAACTGATCTAAAATAATCTACCGCAAAAAAAACGTGAATCTTTTCGCAGTATTTTGTACTTAAGGAATGCGGTATTATTTATAACAACTATCTAAATATGATATTTTCGTGCATGTGTAATACGATAATGTGTATCAATCCGCCAACGAATCGAATGCTATTGTATCGATACAAAAATCAAGCGGGTCGTATTCGATGTATCGATCCACATAAGTATCGGATCGGATCGAACATCCCTAGATAAATACGCATCATATTAACATATTATACTCGTAGTTGATTCCCATACGTAGTTAGGTACTTTAACTTTAGTTCGTCTAAGATTATTGTTGGCTAGATATTCTGGAAGTTTGTGAAAACACAGACCCCTAGTTAATTGAAAACACAAACGATGTATTCAAAACACTTAACTACTAGTAAACAATATTTAAGCGCTGCAGAGGGCTGGCAGTTTTCTCGCGCAAATAGTCGCTCCTGTTATTCAGAAGAGACCTGTACTTAAGCGCAAACGTTATATAGTGAAATAGAAAATGCAAACACGCACAATGTGTATCTGCCTGGCAGGCAACTCCAAGGCAGAGGCACTCGAAGGAGCTAATCGTGGGCTACTCAGGTAAGTACACGATCAAAGCCTTTCAGCTATGCAAACCTAAATTAAGAACTCTCACTAGAGCCCTAATTGGTCACTGTAAATTAAACAAGCACATGTTTACCATGGGCTTGGTAGAAACAGATAAGTGCAGATGCCATCTCCTTTGCGACTGCTATGCCCTGCATCACAAGCGAAGCACCATCTTGGGTGCTCACAGTTTAAGCCCCGAGGAGGTGCGACGCCTCGCCCCTAAGCCCATACTAAGGTTCTTTGAAGCCGTAGGGCTAGCGAACGAACTATAGTCTAGGGAGGTTACAATAGATCACTACTGTTCGCAGTGACTTGGCGACGAGTTCATTATTTTTTTTCATTCATTACAGCCCTAGAACAAAGCGTCCTAGACCTCCGTTGAAAATTGAATAATATATTGTAATTATGACGCAACATCTGACGTAAATAACAAAATCCACTAATAAAGTTTGCGACTAAGTAACAGAATAGATCTACTGAGCACTATATTTATTCAAGGAGTAAACTTCAAAACTGATTAAAAATATAATTAAATTAAAATGAAACACTTCTTTAATGATGACAAAAAAAAACTGGCAACATTTCCTCTCTGTATAAGGAAGCTAATACTTTGTCAGAAGTAATTGCCAGTCTTCTTTTAAATCAGCCGGACAACTTATTGGCTGGTGAATTAATAATGGCTTGATATGGTTTAACGAGTATGTTATTAAAAATAGAATTGGTAAATATACTATTAGAATAATTACTAATTAAGTAGACAATATTTACAGGCCAGACATAGCGTTGATAGAATTCGGGGATATCGGTAACCACTATTAAGTTCCAAAGTTATTTCGGGATCATATTTCTCTCATCAGTTTATTTAGGATCAGTTGTGACTTTGTAAATTAGTGCACTAACTAGATGCAGGATGTCCTATACAAATATGTAAGGGTAAATTCACAATCAAGGAAATAATTGTCTATGATATTTAATGTAATTATTTAAAGTATTTACTTGTGCTAATGCTTTCATGGTAATAGCTGTAGAATTAGACGCATAAGTACAGTATAGCCCCTAGTCCTAGACCTCCACTGTTGAAGATGTGCCTTCCAGAACATATATCTGGAGAATTTGGCCTACATTCGCCACGCTGCTGGCTAGATGGGTTGACGAGGATCTGATGTCCATTTTCAATGACAATTTATTAACGATTCCGCAAGTTGGTATTAGCGGAACCGACGGCTTAACGTACTATCCGAAGCACGGGAACGGAGGTGTTGAGATTTTTTTGCACGTCATTAGCAATAAGGTTGATTTTCCTTTTAAGGTTCATTTAGTAATATCTTGATTACAAAGGAAGGTTTGTCAAAACTAATAGACCACTTTATTTGTCCACTGTACGTAAGAAAATTGTATTTCTAATTGGTATAAGCCGGGTTTGAACCTACGTTTTACGAACTCGCCTTTTTTATTTTTTTATTTTTATATATTCTTTATTGCACTTAAAAACTTAACAGTTGAGTACAAGGGCGAACTTAATGCCTCTCGGCATTTTATACTAGCTAACCTTTGGGAGTGTGGTAGACGATTGCGGGTGCATTAGAAATTTATGTTTAATAATATATTATTACTTAGGCTGGATTGCACCAAAACGAAGCCTCTGTAATTGTAACGATTAAAGTTTAAAATGGCGTCGAAAGTACCAGCTGACAGATGCCCTTCAACATAATTCAACTAGTTAAAATTTCAATGGTCGAAATCACATTAACACTACATTATCCTATTGGATTTAAGAAAGCCATAAGAATAAAACATCTAAAGACCCAAAATTTCTAAAGTTACACAAATAAAAAGATACAGTTGACCAATATTGGTAAAACAAAAGTGTATTTTATACAAAAATGGATTGCGCCGAACGGATTAGAGGCATTATGCGGTCGGATGTGAAATAGAGTCGGTAGATAAAACGCTGTGCGACAAAACGAACACCCATTCAGCAGAATTAACGAGAACGAATCTGATAAAATAAAATATACGAGTATTAAGGTCTCGTGTTAGGAAAGTACCTCCTCATTAAGCTATACCTTTTTACAAAGTCTTTGATGTGCG
The DNA here is from genome assembly GCA_910589645.1 of Tinea semifulvella. Taxonomy (NCBI): domain Eukaryota; kingdom Metazoa; phylum Arthropoda; class Insecta; order Lepidoptera; family Tineidae; genus Tinea; species Tinea semifulvella. Next base: position 8,742,700 of record OU342592.1, on the reverse strand, counting down.
AAAAGAACCAATGGAAAAATACTTGTAACTTATTCAATCTAATATATAATGAAAATCAATTATACTCGTATATGTAAATTTGCTGTTTCAATTTCATAGCCATTAATGAGGTTTACATTGAGAAATTCAAAGAGATAAAAGGTAGAAGCAATTTATATTAATATACTCGAAACTTGATTTTTGCCCACGTATTTAGGGCGCATAAGAAGGGCAAAGGAAAGAGCTAGTTCAACAAAAAATGGTAGGCTACTTGAAAGATCACGAGAGGTCGTTAGAGACAAATGGCTTAGGACGGCGACGTATCAATATCGTGAGATTGCATTTGGTTCATCGTAGAATGGATCTAATCGGGAAATGGTATCCAGTGACCATAGAGATCGAATTGCCGTTCAATCTATAAATCGTTCTAGTAATAGGCCGTGTGGACGATTGAATAATACGCTGCGGTTTTATTGGAGATTACATTATCCAAAATGGATAACTAACTAAATTAGTTTTACTTTATGATGAAATTAGCAAAGTTTTCAACTGCGTTCTTCCAGCAATGTCGTATGGAGCAGAGACATGGACATTGATAAGTTGGGATTTCTCTAAAGAATAAAGTCCGAATGTTAACTGCCTTCATAGTCTAGCGGTTAAGTCCGTGGATATAAACTCGGAGGTACCGGGTTCGATTCCTAATCCGGATACAATAATTATCAATTGAAATAAATAAGTTTCTATTATATTTAATTTATTTGTTATATTTCTCGAGTTTGGTACGCTAGAGACATCTACGAGCTTGCCACTTATCATGATTGGCTTATAGTAAAGTTGCCTAAATGTGAATCCGCTTATTTATAAGCTACTTATATTATTTATAATATACTATAATATAGTCCGAAACGTTGACATCCGTCAGAGAACCAAAGTTACCAACAAAGCTTTCAAAATTATCAAGCTGAAGTGGCAATTTGCCGGACATGTCTGCTGCAGTGCCGATGAACAATGGAATAAGCGTGTTCTGGAGTGGAAGTGAGATAGACAGAAGACCGGAGGAAGGTCGCTGGTAGGTGATGGATAAGGTTGACAAGATATCGTGTGAAGTGGCGAGCCTGGATATAGTGGAGAGACACAGACTGATGATGATCACATTAGTACTAAAAATAATAAATTACTTTGAAATAATGCTTTGTTAGTAGGTTAATAAATTTCGCTATAGTCTGAGACCGCAACATCACGAAAGTCCGACAGAGTTTCGTCCGTTTCGAACTATGAAACAAAGTAAGTGGCTAATGAAAATAAAAGAGAAACTTTTTTAATTATCGTCGTCGTTCATAGTAATACGGCAGCGCACGAGTTCAGAATGAAACGGCTGGATGGGCCGCCACGTCCAAACGAAATGATTTATATCTATTGTTCAACTTCTTCTGCGCCTCTTCCATTCCACCAATATCTAGAACCTACATTAAATTGAACGAGTTCTGATAGTTTATTCAACTTGGTAAATGAAACAGAATCTTCAAAACTCCATAAATTGATTAACAATTCACACTTAAACTGAATTCAAAACTTCAGAAACCCTAAATTAAACGAGTTGTTGTAAAAGCATTTTATTATGGTCTCGTTAATATTGGCAACCACCATAAACATTGTCATTAAATTATAAAACCGAGTATATCTAATAATTTTAGAAGATGAGTTTTCAGCACGTTTTAGTAACAAAGATAAATTTTAATAGCGCAAACTCATTGTTACTGAACAGGTACACACCAGATCAACACTATTAATCATGTAGCTTTGAACAATAAGTACGCGAGAAGCAAAATACAATACCAAGCATCTTCAATTTTCAGTGACAGCAAGTATTTTTATTTGAACAATCGTTACATCACGGGAATTTCTGCGTCAGTTGCGAGTCGCGTCTACGAATGTCTTCTTTGGCAGATAAATTATTTCCTTCGCCTGTCACTCGACGAGCTGACAAGCCGCAAACAAATCTCTTAAGAAAAGAGCTGTCACCCGTAAATAGGGGACAAATGGAGCCAAGGAACGAGTGTAGTGCACGCGATGTTTTTAGGTCTGAGTAATGAGCTCAACAGAATAGCTAACGCGAAATTAAATGCTGGAAAGTCTGACGTGATTCGTCTTCAAAGCACGGAGTTTCAAAGTAAAACATTCGAGAGTAGTCATTAGGTGGCGGAGGGCAAACCCGATCCTCCTCGGAAACCATTCGGGCAGGCTAATTGAAACTAACTTGGCCGACTCGTTGCTACTCGCACAGAAGTTGCACACGTTTCTGTACAAACATTCCTAGGCTTTCTTTATACTCTTCATTCCGACTCGTATTGGTTTTTAGTTACGTAACGTGTCATTGAATTTGACAGGGATACATTTATCAGGGGAACCATGTGACCTCCATAACAACGATGTGGAAATACAACATACAGAAGATTATATTGAATTTTGAGACAGAGGTCAGCCCAACTGTCAGATTATGTTTAGCAACATTTTCCTCATATTTCAGTTATGACATCTATGATTAAATGTGTTAAAACATTGTCATCATTATCTTGTGGGGTAGGATGAAAAAGTTTAGTGGCAATCATTTACCTTTTCTATAATTTTTAATACAAACAGTATTTTCTTTTATATTGTTATTAGATAATAAGTTGTATCACGGTCTGAATTAGATATTTTGACATACTATTATTAAGGTTTACAGAGTAGCATTTAAATATAATTTAATTTATTATTATTGTTTAACATTTGCTGTATTATTATTTAGATAGTAAGTTAACACGGCCTCCTCACAGCCACGATGTTTTATAGACATAAATAATTTGACATGTTTTTTTTTATTGTAAGATGACACGGCCGGCCTATTTACAGCCACGAATTTATTTATTTATACATTATTAGGTTAAGATATAAGTAATTGTTTGTGGCAACAATGCATCATACATACCTTTACAGTCCATCCATAATTTATTTTATTATTCTAGTTTATTTGTAAACTGAAAAATGTATCTGACGAATATCCAAGAATTACAATGTGAACCATATGGAAATAAATTTAATATGAATATGAAGTAATGTTCAAAAATCTTATGAACATTATTCTTCTGATACTTCAAACACAAGGTAGCAACAGAATTAAAGCAAACCGCCGAGTTTATGTTTGAACAATAAATAACTAAGCAAATGGGGTTTAATCCGCTGAAAATCATAAATCTGTGCAAGGTGGGGAAGAGCAGTAAATAAAAAACTTGCAAAGCTCGCCGACACGAGGTTTCATGAGCCGTGAACGGGTTCTAAAAATGGTGATTTTTATTGAGGTCGCACATAAACATTAGGGGCACGGATCTTCTATTGTAGTCATCCGGTTCGCAGGTGGAATTAACAATAAGTATGTAATATACGTCGTATATTATCCCTCGCCAACCCGTCTGGATAGTGTAGGCCACATCCTCCAGAAAATTATGAAAGGTCCATCTCCAACAGTGGAGGTCTAGGACTCTCGTGTTCTCGGGTGTTGTAGTATACGCGTACTTCACTTAGATAAAGAAATTTATTCATCAGCATCATCATCTGCCTGTGTCTTTTCCACGGCTGAAACGGCTTCTTCAAAGCTCGAAATTTTACACTCACCTTCTTCAGATCATCCATCCTCCTAGCCGGTTGTGTCTACATTTGATAAAGATATGTGTGGAAATTAAGTACTTAAAATATATTATATTTTTAAAATCCTTTAAAAATATTTGGATAAATGATAAACCTTACATTTGCAAATCATTTGGGAGAAAGCCGTCTGTATGAAGCGAGATTCTCATTAGCAATTATGAAGGGAAAACGGGTAACAAAACTAATGTCTGTAGCAGAGACGTTAACAAAGTGTAAGACACAAACTGCGGCGACCCTTAACATTTAATGTCGTCTAATTGAAAGAAAGTTCGCAAAGTTCTGGTGGCGACGAAGGCCACAAGAGAGCAACCAACGCAAGAGGCGGAACAATTCTAATAAACGACGAGGAAAAACTCGATGTTCCAAAAAATCTGACATAATAACTGAATTCGGAATTTCTTATCTAGAACGTTTGAACAGATCGATTGGATCACTCTCATTATTATTATATTGTATCCTAAATGTAACGTTGAATATGAGAGAGCACTTTAAGCCGTCGGTCTCGGTTCCACTAATACCAACTTGTTGAATCGTTAATAATTGTCAGCCTATAGTCAATTGCAAGTCCCAAACACCATTATTCTCCAATCTCTTTCCCACGTGGCGAAATAGCAGATATTTCTGGAAGGCCAGACTCCAACAGTGGAGGTTTAGGACTATTGTGTTCTAGTGATGTTGATTATAGTACGAGTATAACAGTCTCTCAAAGTCTTTCCTGAACAACAAGATGGGTCAGGCCTTAGTTTTAATATCCAAACTTCAAGAAGATCCTTTTTTACACTTCACTTGACATCTTATTTACCTAGCATATTACACACCTTTCAAGTTTTTGCCAACTTGTAGGATGTTCACCGTCAGGTGCCGAGTCGTCTGCGGGAAAGTGATTCACATTCAAATCATTTATTTGTTTAGACACAGGTTAATATTATAAACAACAGTTCATTTCAGCCTTTGTACACTTAATATATATTAACAATAAATTATTTTTTATATGTATGTTAGTTGTAAGGTATTTTAATCCATGGGCCATTAGTTGCCAGATGATAAACGATGTATTATTATTATTAAATATTGTCTGTAGGTATAAGTTCACAGTTTCCTAAAAATAAAAATGAATAGCGTTTATCTTCTATAACAAGCCGTGCAAAATATTTTCCATATTAACGTCATTGACGATGATTAATATTGATAGCAACGTTGGAAGTCTTCAGAGCTTGACAAATGGTTCAGCTGCAAACTGGTCTTGCGATTCTGAAATACAATTCGAATTCAATTCTATTTTATTTTATTTTATACAGAGTGGAAATGTTGCCAGTCTTCTTGGATCTATCACTGAAGGGTCGTCTCTAGAGGACAATTTTTACTTATAATTTATTTTTATTAGGATTTGTTTATATTTAAATTAATTTTTACTTTTTAAGTAGTTTTTAATTAAAACTAATATACCTACTCCATTCTATTTAAAGCGATAATTTATTCTGTCAGCGATAGACAAGATCCTTATATTCGCGCCATTCATGGTATATTGGCCAATATCGGATGGTAAGGCGATATTGTGATCCATCTATGCATAAATGAGAATGCCCATTTTTCTTAAAGAAATGAGCCGGATAAAATGTTCTCTTATAATGATTTCTTTTTTATTTGATAGTTAATATATTGTGTTTTCATAATCTGTAATTATTTTTATTTATTTTACCCATAACGACAACTGATAAAACTTATTTAGGTTGATAAATATATAGTTTCGATCCTGCCGATGTAATTGGACATGAACACTTTAAAATCCAGTGTTTTATCTATAATAAAGTACCTAGTCATAATAAAGAAACTAATCGTATAAATATTGCTTTGTTACTATTTCAAAATTTTGTCTACACTCGCCACGCTGGCCAGACGGGTTCGCGAGGTTCTGATGTCCCTTTTTTAATGACAATTTCTTATCGATTGTTGGTATAATTGGAACCGGAACCGACGGCTTCACGTGCTCTCCGAGGCACGGGAACGGTGATGTTGTAAATAAAGGACAAATGTACGTAAGAAACATGTATTTCTCATTGGTAAATGCCGGGGTTCTAACCGATATATTAAAGTGAGAACTTTATTATGCGCGCTTGGTTGGTGACCTATGTCGTTGAACGCACGTCCGTACGTCAGAACAGAGCTCAAGGGGAAACAGCGCGGCGGGGAAGGGGAAGAGGGGCGGATAGGCGCGCGTATAGCCGCTGCCTCTCTCGCTCTCTGTCACTCCTTTTTTATCTTTCTTTCTTCCTCTAGAAACAGCGCGGCGGGAAGAGGAAGAGGGGCGTTATAACAAGTGACGAGCTTGTCGATGTCTCTATGATATGACATATTAATTATTAATAAAGCATTTCGTCATTGTTCATTAGTATTTCGTTAGGATCTTACTACATTTATCATACAATGCCTTACCATGCATTCATTTAATCTCCATATTCATACCAACTACGAAATCAATAACCTGAAAGTTTAGTTCTCTTCGGTACGTCCCGCGACGCACCCGTTTTTTCGAATTTTTTTAAAGGTTACAACCGGGCCACCACCGCTCTTTGGATAAAAATAGTTATTATTTAGAACTGTTTCTATTTATTATTACATTTTCGATATACTATTAACATAAATCGACGAGATTGCCACTTGTTTTGATGGGCCTATAGTAAAGTTAGATGTAAACCAGCTCCATAAATAAGCGTAGTTTCCGACCACCGTGCAAGGGATTACGGTCGTGATGATACTTTAACTTTAAGTGCAAAAGATTTTGCCAAAATTCCTCTTCTCTGCCGTGTGCCCCACTTTACGTAGAATGTTATGTCAAATCTTAGAACAAAGTTGGCGACAAGCGTGGGTGTCAGTCGGGGTGCACTCGAGCCTGAAATACGCACACATTCTGAACTTTGTTCAACGTTCCAAACAACTCAGAAAATGTAGCAAAACTCACAATCTTAAAAACATAAGTGTTACGAGCTGTATGTTTAAATAATGAGAGAGAATCATTAAAAATTAAAACATTTATTTTCTAGAATACGGTACATATTGTGGCTAGTAGTAGTACAGTTTTCCGGCGTATCCTGCCGTCATGCAGCGTGAAAATATTGACAGTTATATAGTAGTTTACAGTCAATAGTTTCAACACAAAAATTTTCAAATACATAAAAAAAAAAAAAAAAAAATGAAACAAGAATTACATGTCAATTACCTATCTATATTATGTCAAAGATTTATTATGATATTATTTATAAAAATAATTTAATTATCCTACTTAAGTACATCACTAAGAAATTCCTTATTTGAAATATCCTTATATAAAAATCCCTTACATTTAATGCTTTTAGATCAGATGGCAAATGATTTAATATTTTAATTGCCATACAGTAACAATTTTTCGAGTAAATCTCCAAGCGTTGAGATGGGGTACAAGTATAAATTAAGAGAAAAATCAAATTGTTATAAATAGTGTATTAAGCGCTGTCTTTGATTAACAATGACGATTATTTTATAATGCTTTTGATTTCCTTGTTTATCAAGCTTACTGCGCTAGTATCAAACTAATTTTAATTCAAATAAATAAAAAATATATTGAATAAAAAATGAACATATTAGCTTCGATTCTCGCGCTTTCAACATGCATGTCGATTCGTACGACCCTGAGAGTTTTCTATGGAGATCTGTCACTTTTAACTCGAATATTTCGAACCGACATGTAAGTAGATATCGCCAGAAATAGCCCCCTGGCTCCTGAAAGCGGCGAGCCAGTATCTTAGAAACCAGTTCCTTTATTGAATTAAATATATTTATTGTTTAGCTTAAAGTAACAATAAAAATAATATTATACGTGGAATTTATTAAACAGCAAATATTTTTATATTATAATCTAGAATAAAAATAAAGAACTATGTATTTTTTATTTAAATTATTCAGTAATAAAATCCTAAGTTACGGTGCAGATAAATTTTCCTAGAAATATCGCCACTCATACAGAGCCTAATCAATATCAACAAATCAGAGGTCGACGATCGCGCGAATGTTGATGACATGCTTATGCGGGCCAGACAGGTTGGCGAGGGTCTGATGTCAATCATCATCATCATTGCTTGCCATTTGACACGATCTTCTGTGATCACGATCCATCCCCCACTAGCGACCTTCCTCCTGTCGCACGCTACCAGTAATGACAATTTATTAACGATTCCAGAAGTCTGTATTAGTGGAACAGGAACTTAAAGCACTTTCTAACGTATTCCTTATATTAATTTTGTCAGAATTACTACACGCTTTAGCACTTATGATATCCATAAGCCGGTCTCTTTCATGATATGAATATTCATGTGTCACGAAAATTATTTATAATTTTGGATAGAAATCAGATTTGATTGAGTTTGAAAATAAGAATGCCTATTTTTCTTAGACAAATGGGCCCAATAAAATGTTCTCGTGTCATAATGATTTATTTTTTATTTGATAGGTAATATATTGTGTTTTCATAATCTGTATTAATTTTATTTATTTGACCCTAGCATAACAATGGTCAAAAACTTTTTTACGTTGGTAATTATATAGTATCGATCCCGCCGATATAATTGGAGAATTATGAACTGTTATTCTCGTTAAAAGTATGTGCCATTTGCAATAATGTCAAATGCCAATTTTTACTTTCAAGGAGAACTAATATTGTAAGCTTGCCATGGTGATATTTATATAAAAATAACACCGCTTAAAAAACGACTTACGTAATACAGGTGCTAAAGTCTACTGTTGTTGATGAAAATTCAATTCAACAACGAATCCTTTAGGTGAGTCGAGCGACGACATAATCAGATTTAAAGCAAGCTTAGGGAATTAAATTAAAATTACTTAAATACGTAAGCTAAGTTTAAATACATTACAAAGTTTGCAATGACGGGAGATAGAAGTTTTTTATTGAAGCTCAGCCACGAGTTCCTAGTCAATCCAGATTTGTTAAAAATAAAAATGGTTTTTAAACCCCCTGGTCCAACATTTTCATTAATTCCTCCTCCTTGCGTCGTTTTTCTTAATGCTGAGGGTCGTGACCCCCTCCACGGATCACTTTGTCTCGGACGATTCTGCGCCATCCGGGTCTGCACACGGCGGCATGCAGCGTACTGTGGACTGGGGTGTTAAGTTTGGTTCGGATCTGGTCAGACCAGCGTTTCGGGCTTCGGCCACGGGGCCTCTTGTCTTCGATTTTACCCGTGATCACCAGCTTTTCCAGATTGGTCAAACTTTTTCGTGCTATATGACCAAAATACTTAAGGACTCGCTGCAGGCAGATAGAAGAGAGCCTGGTAGTGACTTTGAGCTCCTTGAGTATTGATACATTGGTTCTCCGCGCTGTCCACGGAATGCGCAACATACGCCTCCAGCACCACATCTCAAAGGAGTCGACGCGGCTACGATCAGATGCTTTGAGGGTCCAGGTTTCGGTAGCATATAGGAAAATGGAAAATACGAGGCTGCGGACGAGTCTTGTTTTGGTCCCAATAGTGATATTACGATCTTTCCATATTCCTTTCATCTGACTCATAGCATTTTTGGCCATTTCATTAATTAATGTCCCTAGAATACAGCGTCCTAGACCTCTACTGTTGGAGATGGGCCTTCCAGAATATATGCCTGGAGAATTTGGCCTTCACCGCCACGCTGGCCAGGGTCTGATGTCAATTTTTAATGACAATTTATTAACGATTCCACAAGTTGGTATTTGTGGGACCGGGACCGACGGCTTAACGTGCTTTCCGAGGCACGAGGTGTTGTATATCTATGACAAATGTACGTAAGAAAAGTGTATTTCTCATTTGTACATGCCGGGGGTTTGAGCTTTGTAAGATTTTAAGGAAAGCATTCTTACAACCGAGCCTTCACCGCTCAACTATGATATGTATCAATGTCATCCGTTTATATAACATTAAACCCCATTATTGAACCCCTAAAGGAGTTGATAATTTTGTCCGTATGCCATCAGATAATCCTGACGTACTTTTATGCGATTTTAATAATAAAATTTAGGTTAGAATCGTTTCTGATGGCATACGAATAGTGTACAATATTATCATCAATCCCTTTAGGGTTTCATTTTAGTTTGTATGAGAAAATTATAAACAAAGCACGCTTTATCCATATCAGCCTTAATCTACAGCTAGGTCACAAGGGAGTATGCCGTATGCAATTAGATAATCCTGACGAACTAGCCTACTTTTGTGCAATATTAATCATAAAATTGAGGTTAGAATCGTTTCTGATGGCATACGAATAGTGTACAATATTATCAATCCCTTTAGGGTTTCATTTTAGTTCGCATGATAAAATTATAAACAAAGCACGCTTTATCCATATCAGCCTCAATCTACTGCTAGGTCACAAGGGAGTATGCCGTATGCAATTAGATAATCCTGACGTACTAGCCTATTTGTTGTGCGATGATAATCATAAAATTAAGGTTGGAATCGTTTCTAATGGCATACGAATAGTGTAAAATATTATCAATCCCTTTAAGGGTTTATTTTGGTTTGTATGAGAGAATTATAAACAAAGCACGCTTTATCCATATCAGCCTAAATCTACTGCTAGGTCACATGGGAGGTACTGTAAGCTAATACGAAAACACAATATTCCCTTTGGAAGTTAATAAATACGACAGCGGGGCGGACTCCCTCGCACTAGATTTATCATAATGTGCTCCTGGGAGGGAAATAACGGAAGAATAGAGGCACAATTCTCAATATCGAATAAAATTCTTTAAACATAAAGATGGATCCGCATCTGTAAAATTAGACTTGGCTTTGCCTGCGTAGTAATTAGAAGTCCAAAAATCCATACAGTATATTGCCTCTGATAACATCAAGCCGCCACGTTCGGGTTTTCTTTTATCGCCCGTTTTTTTTTTATTTTGTTTTTTTTTTATCGCCCTATCTTGCCAAACTCATTAATTTTATTTCGAAAACAAACAGATACAGAAAAACAATTATACATATTTACAAAAAAAACTGCCTTCGTAGTCTAGTGGTTAGGACCGTGAATTTACGGGTTCAACAATTATATTTATTTAGTGGTTATCTATCTGTTTAGTGTGATGGCTCATTAGGTGCTGAGTACGCAGCTTTTGTCAAAAAGTCCGCTTCACGGCTTTCTGAAAAATGGCAGAAGCCATTCTCACAAGTTGCAGGCTGGCTAAAAATTAAAATACAAATTTCTGTAATAAGGGCTATAAGCTTAAGGATCAGAGGAACAAGAAAGCGAGTGAGAAGGATAGGATGTGAGGATTGAGCAGGTATGTTTGAAGGAACGAATGAATGATTAAATGTGAATGAATGTTAGATTTATATATTTAGTTTTGTGTATTTTTTAGTTATTATTGTTATTATGTTGAAATAAATTTATTCAGTAATAAAAAATAAAAATATAATATATTTATTAATTTAATTGCCACATATTTTTTTAAGATAGAAGACATAAAACTGAAAATTATTCTAAAAAACTAAATTAATAATAAAACTGAAATCTAAACTATATATAAAAATATTTATCCATAAATTGATCATGTTGCAGTGTGCCAAGAACACTCGCAGCATTCCCCCGATGCACAGCGATGCTGATTTGCTGCGCGATAAACTGTCAGCCCTCTTGTCACATAATAAATTTAATTGTGGTATTTCACGAGTTTGGTACGCTAGAGACAACGAGAAGCTTGTCATTTTGTCATGATTGGCCTATAGTCAAGTTGGCTAAATGTGAATCCGCTTTATAAGCGTGGTGTTTGACTGATGATACTTATACAAAAAAATAGGCATAGTATTCTATCTAACACTATTTATTTAAATTAAAATCTGAAATCAAATTCACAAGAATGGACCCCTATAAAGGAATGGCTGTCACAGCCGGTGCGAAACTGGCTCACATATAGAAGAAAAGACCCCATATAATTATGACCTTTTCGCCACGTGTTTCATTCACGCAAATAATGCCCAAGTGTGGGTTTCAGAGGAAATCTATCGAGAACTCTTTATGTACTGGGTATTGTTCGGTTTACTGTTTGTAACTTTATATAAAACTTAAGTGGTATACTATGTTTGGTAAATAAAATCCTAAAAAAATAACAAAGTATCATCACGACCGTTTTCCCTTTCGGGGTAGTCAGGAACCACGCCTATAAAGAAGCAGATTCACATTTAGGCAACTTTACTATAGGCCAATAATGACAAGTGGTAAGCTCGTAAATTAAATAATAATTACATTTATTTATTTAAATTAATAAATATTATTGTGCCCGACCAGGATTTGAACCTGGTACCTCCGAATCTGAATTCACGGCCTTAACCACTAGACGCCGTGGTCTAGTAATTGCCTCCGTAGGCAGTCATACAATTAGCTAAGTTTAGTACAATTATTTATTAGTTCCTTGAAACCTAGGAACGGACAAAGGACAAGCTCTAGAACACAGACTCCTAGACTTACACTCTTGAAATAGGCCTTTTAGAAATTACTCGAGAATTTGGACTGCACTCGCCACGCCCTGCCGCTTTTTATTAACGATTCCACAAGTTGGTATTAGTAGAACGGAAACTGATGACATAACGTGCTCTCCGAGGCTTTTATTTAGTCACACGTGGCCTTATTAATCGGATGACGAGATAAAACGGCTCTTCAGCGAAATCACACTTAAGAGCAAAGCTTTTTATGGCAGCCTACAGCCGATGGAAAGCTGAGAAATCCAGATAAGTTTGTTATAGGCACGCACAGAGGCTTAAATGCGACGAGGCGTACAATGCGTTAACACATTTTCCTTTAAAACATTCAGTTTTATTCCGCCGCTAAACAAGGATGGTATTTTTGCCTCATGTGCTTTTTGGGCCTGTAGTTTAGTTGGCTAAATGTAAACTAAATTATTTATAAGCGAGGTTTCTGAGCACACAAGTGGCTACGCTAATAGTGATTTTATTATAGTTTCTTTATTTATTTAATTATCACTGTTATTTATATTTTTAATGTATGATTAACATTTTTTTAAAATTTTTTTTGAGACTTAGGTTAGTTGAAATATTTTCGACATTTGTTTATTTTTAATCATTACTACTGTAAGGTATTATAAAAGTATAATTTAGTATTAATTACGGCAAAGCCAATTTACAGCTGCTATTTATTATAATTTCAATAAATAGAATACTTATAATTTGACGAGGCGGTATCCACTGTTCCTGACCAGTAATTTATAAATCCATTACCTATTATTGAGTTGTTCAGCTAATATTATGTTTCTGTTTTAATCACTAGTAAATATTTTAATGTATACATTATGTAAATTATATAAAATGTAATAAAACTGTTATGACGTGTAAAAGTGCTAAAAATATTGCCTATTTCTGAATAAATTATTTGATGTTTACTATTGTATTTATTGTGGAACAAGCTTCCACTGACCATCATACAAGCTTCTTCAATTAAAATCTTTTGTTTTTAAACAATCAGAACCATCTATTTTAACTTTTTACTTCCTAATAATTGTATGACGAGACGACAAAAATATTAAAGAATGATGAATTATTCTAAAGAAAATGATTATTTCTTATACGGAATATAGAAAGTAAAGTAAAGTATCATCACCACCGTTTCGCCTTCGGGGTGGTCAGAAACCACGCTTATAAATAAGCGGATTCACATTTAGCCAACTTTACTATAGGCCAATCATGACAAGTGGCAAGCTCGTCGATGTCTCCAGCGCGTACCAAACTCGAGAAATATCACAGATAAATTAAATATTAATTGAATGTATTTTAAATATTTTTATGTCTTGACCAGGAATCGAACCTGGTACCTCCAAGTCTAAATCCACGGACGTAACCGCTAGACCACGGAGGCAGTTTATTATACGGAATATCAACCGCAATTACTTTTCGTATTTACTTTATTATTACAATAACATGGCTTTTAGCATTTTTTGATTTGGGAAAAAATATTAAATTATACAACGATATTGAAACATGAATTCTTTATCTTATTACTGCGATTTTAATGAAATAACCTACATACACACTAACGCAAATACACACACAATAACTCACATACACACATTAAAACTTACACAACACACACGCGATACACACTCACAATATGGAAAGGATAATTATTGCATTATTATAATATCTTTGCGTCGACACCTTCGCCGCGTCGCATCTCAGGGGGACAGCTCATAAAGCGGGAGCCGCGGCGGAAAATGCGGCCAGCAAGCGGCGCAAGTATGTAAGTATATTAAAAGGTTACATATTTGTGCCGTTTGCTGTAGAAACTCTGGGCCCATGGAGTCTAAGCGCAAAAAAGTTTTTAAAAGACATGACACCACGTCTTGTCGTCTCCACCGGTGACAAGAGGGCTGGGCTCTTTCTTCGCCCAGAGAATCAGTATTGCAATTCAGCTGGGAAATGCAGCCAGCGTTCTTGCCACCATTCCACGCGGACGAGAGTTATATCCCTATCCTTAGTATTAATATTAATTTTATTTTATATGATGTAAATATTTTTTCGAATAAATATTAATACTTTATCTTGTTATATATATTATATTAGTTTATTTCTACAAGTACATTATATAATATGCAATAATAATAATGCTTGGTGATGGGTAGGTTAGATACAAAATAATGTTAGCAAAATAAGGTTCAGCTGTAAGTATGTCCTGATTACCGTTTGGTGAAGGTAACTCTTAAACTTTTTTAATATAGTAGCACAATATGTGACTCTGCGCCCACCTGATGGTAAGTGGCACGGAAGGTTCATGAATGTTAGCAACTGGAATCAGACACTCATTAGTGACTGACATCAATCTCCAACACTATGCCGGCTTAACTGATCCCGAAACGTGTGGATACACTTTACTGTGTTTATAGTCGCGAACGGTGGATACTTCCATGCTCCGGCAGACTGGGAAAATTACCACCATCAGTCCGCCTACCACCTATTTGTTGTTCTCGTTGAAACTATGTGCCATTTGCAATGATGTCAAATGCTAATTTTATTTTATATTTACTTTTAAGGAGAACTAATATTGTAAGCTTGCCATGGTGATAATAATATAAAAATGACACCGCTTGAAACAAGACCTACATAAGACTGTTAGGACAGTAAAGTCGAGTTTCAAGGCAAGCTAATTTGGGTAGCTTCGTAAGACTATCCTCTGGTATCCCGGTCATGACATACATATATATGTATAATACATATAGAAAGAAAGAAAGAACAATATTTTATTTGTCACATTAACAAAAAAAGTAAACTTAAAATTAAAAGTTAGTGGCGTAGGGACAACAAATACAAATAGGGAATCAGCTCAGCATTGAGCTGCGACGCTTTAATAATCACAGCGCTGATTTTCAGCTAATCCCTTAATATACAAGCATAAATGTGTCGAGGCTCTGGTACAGAACTACAATAATAAATAATAATATAATTTATTATATATATTACACAAATAAATGATAAACAATCATAATAAATGCATATTAATGAATGACACAATAACGTTATTACAGTTATTAAGTCATATATTATATTTGATGATGATATTCGCAAGTTTATACTAAATACGTTTCACCCAAACAAATGTTTACACAAAACGATAAACGATTACTGGGAAAGAAGTCCTCGAGCCGCGAGTTTGCCAGCTTTTTACAAAATAAACAAAGTCGTGCACTTACGAGGCGGTGCTTTGTTACAATAACCATACCCACGAGTATAATGTCGCACTTAAGGGTGAAGAAAAGTATTATTATTATCAATACTAATCACGACATATGACTTAACGTAGCACTGTTAAGTCACATGCACCATTTTGGGTACTAGCGGAAGAACAGCGTCGCGGATCCAACTATGTAATTCGCGACACATGCTGAGCTTAGGGCTTGTTCATCGCTGCAGGAATTACGGAGTGAATTGTAGTGCAGCGCGCCTCCATGGCTACCTGGTGGTGCTCGGGATGTGGCAGTGGATGTGGTGGCGGCCAATTCCATATTTTAATATCAATTCATGGTCCGCCCACCCCATATCCTATGCACGGCTATATCCTAGAGTACTGTTGGGTGCCTGTCGGGGCGCGTTGTGCTGCATATCTTAATTGTGTAAGTTGTATCTGTTTTGCGATGGATAAACGTATTTCATTCTTTCTATCTTTCTTTAAAATGAGTCTTCCGCAGCGCCCTTCCTTACTGCACCAGCAGAGAGGGTCCCGACGCTGTCTCCCACTACATGCGGAAGCTATATTCCAATATTATGAATAAAGTAAAATGTTCGTTCGTTGAAATAAATCCAGAAAAAAATAGTGCGAAATAAAAATAGGAAAATGCAAATCATAATAGGCAGTGTGTCACTTTTAATTACTATCTCGATTCTATGCACGTTTTCCACTTAATTATTGCACTTTTTAATTACTTTTTTCCATTAATAATGTATATAACATGTCATGATGACTACCTATGCATTATAATATTTATTTATCATTCTTGATATTATTTCTTAGCTTATTGTATGTAATGTAATATTACCTATTCTATTAGTTGTGTTTATGTATTGGTACATAATATACAGGGTGTTTGGATGGGAGCTGTACATACGCCTACGGTAGAAACTAGGGATAGTCTGCTACCTACCCCCGCCCAATATATTGACCTTGGCCTCAAGGTTTTTTTTTAGTTTATTTTTACTTTTTATTTTACTTTTTTGTGATTTTTTTACTAAAACTACCTGTAGCTCAAAATCTATCCATGGGACCGGTCTGCTAATGGTCTTGTTTTAATCGTTAGAGTCTTAGGGTCCTGCAAAAAAACCCCATAGAAAGTTGCCCTTAAAATTATTTCTTTACCTTACTACGGTACTTCAGGCCCCATAACTTTTCTTCTCCACAATTTTCTGGTGTAAATAATTTTTTGCAGGACCCTAAGACTTTAACGATTAAAACAAGACCATTAGCAGACCGGTCCCATGGATAGATTTTGAGCTACAGGTAGTTTTAGTAAAAAAATCACAAAAAAGTCAAATAAAAAGTAAAAATAAATTAAAAAAAAACCTTGAGGCCAAGGTCAATATATTGGGCGGGGGTAGGTAGCAGACTATCCCTAGTTTCTACCGTAGGCGTATGTACAGCTCCCATCCAAACACCCTGTATATTCATGTTTATTATATATATTATTTTAATTATATATCATGTAAGTATTTATGTTTAATTATTTTTAAGTACAAGTTGTATTTATCTTAATGCACACGCAATCCTCTGCTACATTACCAAAGGTTAGCTGTTATAAAATACCAAAAGGCATTAAGTTCGCCCGTGTACATTACTTTTTAAGTTATTTTGTGCAATAAATAGTTTATAAATAAATAAACGAGGATGTTTTTTTTTTTTTTTTGATATCGAGAAGGCGTTTGACAGAGTCTGGCACGACGGTCTCTTGTACAAACTTCTCTACACGTCAGTCCCAGCAATGGCAGTAAGGATCCTGGCGTCGTTCCTGGAGGGACGACGATTCCACGTCGCTGTGGAGGATCTCATCTCTGTGGAAAAACCCATTCTGGCTGGGGTTCCACAGGGCAGCTGCTTATCTCCCGTACTTTACGCGCTGTACACTAATGACATCCCAACCCTCTCTGAAGTCCTGGAGGAGGACGGGGAGGACAGAGAGGAGGATGTCATGCTTGCACTGTTTGCGGACGACAGTGCCTACTTTAGCTCTTCTCCAAGCCAATATGAAGCTGCTGACAAAATGCAGGACCTCCTAGATCTTCTCCCTGCATGCTTGGACAAGTGGCGTATGTCCATCAATGTCGGCAAAACTGCCGCATTGATGACATCCAGATGCCGGCTGCCTCCACCACTGCAGCTTCGGGGACAGAACATCGAGTGGACTCCGACCGTCAAATACCTGGGCTGCATTATTAACAGGACGTTGACAATGGGTGAAATGGCCTGCCACGCCGTCAATCAGGCAAAGGCGGCCCGAGCCATGTTACGTCCTGTTATGAATTCCAGATTGCCGCTCAGGTTGAAGGTCCGGATCTACAAGATGTTCATCCGTTCTCGTCTCACCTATGCTGCGCCAGCCTGGCACCACCTTCTGGCCAAGACCAACAGGGACAAGATCCAAAGTCAGCAGAACATATCGCTCAGAGTGGTTTCCCGAGCGCCATGGTTCGTGCGTAATTCCGTCTTAGCTCGAGATTTGGAGATGCCTACTATTGAGGAGTTTGTCGTTGGCCTGACTAGACGTATGTTCTCTCGGGCCGACAACGGACACTTCAAGCATCTCCAGAACATCGCTCCGTCTTGTGCACGGCCCCCCAACGGGAGACCACTTCCTAGAGAAGTACTCCTGGAGGAGAGCTGAAGCAGTCGAACTTAGCCCCCTGGGTTCGTGAGCCACACGGGCGCTGTATAACGGCGCCCAGCACTAAACGTGCATGAATTACCGGCGGGTGGTTACCCACTGAGATCCTGCCGGGGAAAACGGGGGACTGTCCCCATCCCCAACCCACGCCCATTACGCATCCGGGCCTGGACGACCCCACTGTCTGTCTGTGTTTTTTTTTTACAACTACGAGTATGTACTTAATATAAAATTCGTGGCTGTAAAAAAGCCGTATTTATATCAATAAATATAAATTGGAATTCACAAAAAAAACATATATTTTTATCATTTGTTACCTTTCTGGAGTCTGGTTAGAGACATCGACGAGCTTGCCGCTTGTCATGATTGGCCTATAGTATAGTTGGCTAAATTTTAATCCGCTTCTTTATAAGCGCGGTTTCTGACCACCCCGGAAGAGATATTGTCGTTTTGATACTATACTGCTTATAATAGACTATCACCACATGCTATTATAGTATCCATTATTTAAATATTTTATTGTACTTATAAATAAGGCGAGCTATAACGTCATAAGGCATTCTTTACCTTTATTGAATAATTCGCGTCAATACCCCTAAACACGTCGGGTATATTATTTATTATAGATCAGGGAGATCACACCGCGGGAATACCGCAAAAAAACTGCAACTTCTACACTATATATAGAAAAAATTATCGTTGTACATAATTATTCACATTGTAACACATTATCAAAAGAAATAACACCACTTTTAACTAACAATATTCACAGTAAATAGTTTAATAAGACTGATGGTGGTAAATTGCCCAGTCGTGCACCGTTCGTGCCGATTAACCCAGTAGAGTGTATCCACACGTTTCGGGATCAAGCTCGAATTGCCGTCATGACCAGTCAAGCCGGCATAGTTTTAGGGACTTAGTCATTCCAGTTGCCCACATTGCAAGGTCACTTGTCGTGCCAGTATAAAAAATAATATTTTAAAAAAACATCAGACTTTGGGTGTAGTTGTCTATAGGTCCCGCATTGTGTAGTGAACAATATAGCGCGTACTTCTCCTTTAGTTTTAATATAGTAGAAATAGGTACTATTACCGCCAGTAGTCAACATGTTGCCACGAGATAGCACTTAATAAGTAGACTAGGAAGACATGTAGTGGATGTTTTCATCAAAGTCATAGAGACAAGGCAGGTGAGCGGCGGTTTTGCCACTAGGGAATTCAACGCACGTGGCACCGCAATGCATATTAGATGAGAACCCCGCCTTCCGAGCGGTCGCCGCTGGTGACAAGTTTTTTAAATTTCGAACGACGACGCCTCCTCGGTTACTCCGAATTTTTGAAGATTCCAACTTTCAGTTGACGTATTTTTACCTCTATATAGGGTACACTGTACACAACATGTAAGTAGCAATTACGTGCTAATTATTACATCAAGTTTAGACCGAGTTGCACCAAAATGAAGTCTCTATCGTAACGATTAAAGTTAAATAAAATGGCGTCGAATGTACCAGTTTTATTTTGAAGGAAAGCCGTACCAGACAATTGAAAAGTTCGAAAATTCGATAAAAAAAACAGTAATGTATAATATACGAGTATACTCTGGCTAATCGTAAACATAAAAAATAAGAACGTTTGCTAGACATTTCAAGGACTTTTGACGGTTCGAATTTATATAGAACGAACGAAAATTCTGCTGGCCCGTATAATATTGAACAATCGTCCATATCGCCAATGTATCGTTTCTGGTCGAAGTTCAAATCTCCAAAATTTAAGAGTAACAGCCCTGTCTTGTTTACGAGTTTTTTATGTTTAGCTGCGAACCCCAACTTTTAGTACTTCGTCACTTAAGGTTGAGACCCACTGTCAAACAAAATGGTCGTCAAGTGAATTTAGAGGTCTGCTTTAGACAAAGAAATGTTTACATATTCTTGTTTAGCATCTTAAAGATTTTACTTACGTTCAAATTAAATATATTTATTTTATTTAAAACTTAATAAAAATAAAATATAGAGCTGACATTGGTTTTTTATTTTCATACAAATGATTGTAATTTTTTTGTTGTGTTTTCTTCTCCCGATGAATGATGAATGAGATGATAGGGAAGGCAAAGGGTCTAGCCCATACAGCCAAGCTTATCATCAAATTTCAGATATTGCAGAATTTAATGCTTTTCTTGGAGTCACTCGCGGCATTATCGCCCAGACACGTCGGGTATATAATATGGGAGTTCACAGCGCGGGAAAACCGCAAAAAATAAACTGCAACTTGTGCTTCATATTTAAAATCCAATTTATCGTTTTCCATAATTATTCAGATTGCAGCATATTATCAAACAAAACAACACCACTTTTGCCTAACAATATCGTGAATTAATTTACAAAACAAAAACTTGCACTTGACACAAATTGCGCGAAGGAATCCCATCATGACAAATGGCAGGCTCGTCGATGTCTGCGTCGATGCGTACCAAACTCGAGAAATATCACAAATAATCGAGTTTACATCTAAATCCACGGAATTAACCGCTAGACCACGAAGGCAGTGTTTTTTTTAACGGCTTAAACTTAGTTGAGTTCCATTACATCTATAATAATGGCATTCAATGAACATCTACGTTCACTTACGGTTCAATTACAAAAGAACGTCCAAATAGAAACAACCGAAAAGCGTAATGAAGCAATTACCAACGGAGAATAGGTCGCCATTTTCCAATGAAAAAAAAACCGAAGAGAAATAGCTTCATTAAAATTTGTCTTTTTGTTTTCTTTGTTGGACAAAAATTAACCAAAGCTTTCTTTTCCATTATTGAATATAGTAAAGTATCATCACGACCACAATCCCTTAAAATGGTTTAACGCTAATGCTTACCTGACATTTTTTTATTTTAACATAGTTTGATATTAGTAGTATTTAAATTGTATTTTCTGTATTTGATTATTTAGGTAAATTCAATATGGCTCTTCCATAATTGTATTGATAAAATACTACGATGGTTCCGGCATGTTAAAAGGATGAGCGAGAAAGATCGACGAACCAGGTATATAATGCGACAGTTGTGGCAGACCAAGACCGACATACAGAGTGCGCCAGAGAAACTTACTTTTTTGAAAGGTCATTAAAAACAAAAGTACTTTAGTTATTGTTTTAATTTTAATTATATTTAAGAATACAATGTCCCCATTTTTTTATACAGACTTGAAAGTGACATCGGTTAAATGACGATCCCCATTGCGCATACACTGATTAAGTCGATTTCTGAAGTTAGTGTCCACTCTTTGCAGCATATCAAACGGTATGTTGGCAATGGCGTCGCGAATGTTGTTTTTGAGGTGAGCTATTGTCTGTGGCCGATCGACATAAACCAGGAATTTCAAATAACCCCATAAAAAGAAATCGCATGAAGCCAAATCTGGAGAGCGAGCCGGCCATGTGAGATCGCCTCTGAGAGAGATAAGCCGGTCGGGGAAATGTTGTCGCAACAAATTCATTGAGCCTCGTGCTGTGGCTCCATCTTGCTGAAACCACACATCCTTAGTGTTCATTTATTCGAGGCTTGGAAGAAAAAAATCCTCGATCATTTCGATTGGAAAAGAAGCTCTCGACGGCGTATGCCCGCCGTTCTCTAGGCCAGAGCATGATGGCAACTGACTAGAGGAAGGAACAAACTTGGGGACTTCCCCCTCCAATAGCGCCCCCCTCACCCCTCTACCCACCCAATTCACCGCTCGGGAGTTTTTTCAAATAAGTAAGTTTCTCTGGCGCACCCTGTATGAAGAGGTTGACGAATGTCGACGAAGCGAAAGAGGTATGTCGTGATCGTGTCAAATGGCGCTCGATTGTCTCTGCCTGCAACGCAAGGGATTTGGCGTGAAGATATGTATGTATGTATGTAACCGTTTATGATATTTTTCTCACACTATAATTAGGTATATGAAAGAGACAGACAGACAGTGGGGTCATCCAGGCCCGGATGTCTAATGGGCCTGGGTTGGGGATGGGGACATTTCCCCGTTCTCCCCGGCAGGATCTCAGCGAGTAATCACCCGCTGGTAATTAATGCACCTCTAGTGCTGGCCACCATTACTGGTATAACAGCGCCCGTATGGCTCACGAGCCCAGGGGATCTGGGTTCGGCTACTTCAGTTCTCCTCCAGGAGCACTTCTCTAGGAAGTGATCTCCCGTTGGGGGGCCGAGCGCAAGACGGAGCGATATTCTGGAGATGCTTGAAGTGTCCGTTGTCGGCCCGATAGAACATATGTCTAGTCAGGCCAACGACAAACTCCTCAATACTAGGCATCTCCAGATCTCGAGCTATGACGGAATTACGCACGAACCATGGTGCTCGGGAGACCACTCTGAGCGATATGTTCTGCTGACTTTGGATCTTGTCCCTATTAGTTTTGGCCATTAGGTGGTGCCAGGCTGGCGCAGCGTAGGTAAGACGGGAACGGATGAACATCTTGTAGATCCGGACCTTCAAGCTGAGCGGCAATCTGGAATTCATAACAGGACGTAACATGGCTCGGGCCGCCTTTGCCTGATTGACGGAGTGGCAGGCCATTTCACCCATTGTTAACGTCCTGTTAATGATGCAGCCCAGGTATTTGACGGTCGGAGTCCACTCGATGTTCTGTCATATGAAAGAGAAGAAATTTGTAAGCATTCTATTAATACAATGTACGGGTGCCGGTTCCATTGTGTGTGGGTAAGAGATGAGATTATTCGGGGTATCGAACTGCGACCATTTGTTGATTAAAGGAAACGTTCTCACATCACAACCAGCTTAATCACAGCTCATTAGGCTTTATTTCATTTTAAACTACAGTTATTTTTTTGAAAGAAGCGTTTTAATTAAAACCGCCAATAGACGAAACGTCTGCCAATTTTAATTCGACTCGGCCTTACTTTGTTCAGCCGCGAAATTATATTACAAAGTTATTCGATTAATTTTTGGAATACAATAATATTCGCACGGGCTCTCTCCCATCTGGGAACTTTACAATAACTTTATCACAGACATATATATATGGACGAAATAAATACAAATTTTACTCTATATAGGTGGCTCTTCGGATTGGATTATAATAACACTGAGGAATTATTAAAATCTGTATCGTAAAATAATATTACATACATACTATTGCACATACACACACAAACTTACACATGACACACAATCATACATGCGATACACAATCACGATATGAAATGGATAATTATTGTATATTACGATCATTTGAAAACCTTTAATAGTTCTTAGTGAATTTACTGTACAATATTTACTATAATATTGTCAACTGTTGGTTTTCCAAAATGAATAATAAAAAATAAATAAAAAAATTAACTGCTGAAGCTGAACTGAGCGTAACTGCCTCCGCGGTCTAGCGGTTAAGTCCGTGGATTTAGGCTCGGAGGTACCGGGTTCGATTCCTGGTCGAGACACAAAAAATATTTAATAATGTAAATAAATACATTTAATTAATATTTAATTTATTTGTGATATTTCTCGAGTTTGGTACGCTGGAGACATCGACAAGCTGGCCACTTGTCATGATTGGCCAAAGTTGGCTAAATGTGAATCCGCTTATTTATAAGCGTGATTTCTGACCGCCCCGAAAGGTCGTGATGATACTTTACCATGACAATTTACACATGAGTTTTATTGTATATGTATTATTGTGAAGACAAATTTCTAAGCATTCCATGGATTCACCGTGCGGGTGCCGGGTCCATCGTGTGTGGGTAAGAGATGAGAAGAATGGTGTCTCGGGCTTGCGACCGACAATTGGCTGGTTTAAGAAAAGGAGGCCTCCTTTTTTTTCTATTGCGCGATAATACGCTCACCATCCACCATTCTACTTCTCTC
Organism: Tinea semifulvella; assembly: GCA_910589645.1. NCBI lineage: Eukaryota > Metazoa > Arthropoda > Insecta > Lepidoptera > Tineidae > Tinea > Tinea semifulvella. The sequence continues at coordinate 8,718,773 of OU342592.1, read as the reverse complement.
CCTACCCAACCAAATACTGTATGATTCCGTTAATGCCGTCTTGGAAGCTCGTTCCATAAATGTATTGACGGCAGACCTGCTTAGGCCCAATTCTTTCAGTAAGTGATGCAAAGATTTTGCTGGAACTCCTCTTGCACCAACTTCCACTGCGTAAAGCTGAGTCTTGAACCCGTTCCTGATCATTTCTTCTGTGAGATCATAATATTTATTCGACTTCATGTTGTGGTCTTTTGGAATATTTGATTCCCACGGAACGGTAAGTTCAATAAGGATAACTTTTTTCAAGTTCCGAGAAAACACTAAGATGTCTGGCCTATAGGCTGATACAGCTAGTTCATCTGGGATCCTATAATGGTGTTCAAATGTATCCATGAGAATTTTCCAGTCTGATGCGGCGCCAAGGATCGAGGTGGGCTTGCATTTAGTTTTCGTGCTTTGCCCTTCCTTTACAAATGTGGTCAAAGTTTTATTTGTAGTCAGTCCCTTTCTGGCTCTTGCAATAGAAAGACTTACTGCTTCACGGATAACACCTAGGACTTTGTCATGTCGGCGTGAGTAATAGCCCTTTTCTAGGAGAGTAACGCACCCTACAAGTGTGTGTCTAGCAGTTCCTATGGCAGCACTACACAATGTACAGTTCTATTCCGTAGCTTTTCCCCACCTTACCAGATTACTCTGGTCCGGGAGGGACATTTGAAAAGCGTTTAGGTAGAACTTTAGCAACGCCGGAGACCAATCGTACATTAGTGTGCGCCACTTTAGGGCTGGAGGGATGCAAAAATCTATAATAATAACCTATTTACGTATTTGTATTATTTTTATGTATTTGTTTTATAAATTGTCATTTTATATCTATTATTACACCTACTTACCATGAAAACTGTGCTAAAGGTTTGGCTGTTAGAGAATGTCTAGCGGCATTAGGTCCACCTTTGTACATAGTGCAATAAAGTTTTTAAATAAATTATTAGTTTAAATTATTAACTTATTTATTACATTATTTTATTATTATGTATATTATAGTATTTTCGTTCTACATTATATATGCAATAATAATGCTTGGTGATGGGTAGGTTAGATACAAAATAATGTTAACATATCTAGGTTCAGCTGTAAGGATCTCCTGATACACAGACTACTTTTTCGGAAGATACGGATCAAAATAAATGTCAATTTTTATTCGTAAAACATTTATTTTTACGTTCTATTGTATATTAAAAAAGCTGTGTAAATAATGTTTTTCTTAATTAATTTATTTATCTTTACATCGACGAGCTTGCCACTTGTCATGATTTAGGCCTATAGTAAAGTTGGCTAAATGTGAATCCGCTTATTTATAAGCGTGGTTTCTGACCACCCCGAAAGGGAAACGGTCGTGATGATACTTTACTATAAAATAAACGTAACAATTTCGACATTACATACGAGTATAGCTCTAGAACGCGGGTCAATAGGAAGAAGTCGAAATAAAAAAACCCTGGAATATCAAAAGTCATAGTAACGTAATGCATTCCATAAGTATATGTCGATGACACTAACAAAGTTAGATTTAAATATTAGTATAGTACGTTCAAGATCATATCCCTTGAGAACTGATCCGTTTCTATCACGTCCATCTATAAATGTTTGCTGAGTTTAAATAAATACTCGGCTAGTGGTCAAATAAATGTCAAATTAAATTGGTGTAACATCTGCACTTTTCTTAAGTTTGACGTTTAACATTACATCCAAAAATTAAAAAAAAAATTACATTATTAATTATGTTCACAATTTTCCTGTATACCGCAAAGCCGTAGTCAAGAAATGTGGCGTTGGCGGAGAATGTGAAACTGCCTCCGTGTTTTAGCGGGTAACGTCCGTGAATTTAGACTGGGAGGTACCTGGTTTGATTCCTCGTCGGGACACTATAATATTTATTAAATTAAATAAATATAAATTTATATTTTTTAATTTATTTGTGATATTTTTCGAGTTTGGTATGCTAGATATATTGACGAGCTTACCACTTGTTATGATTGACATCTAGTAAATTTGGTTAAATGTGAATCCGCTTCGTGGTTTCTGACCACCGCGGAAGGGAAACCGTCGTGATGATGATAAAAGTTTTTAAAGTAATAATAATAATCTTTATTTTCAGGCATCAAAATTAATATACACAAGGCCCATAGATATAACCTTAAAAACTAAAATATAAATATACACTGCACTACTGCTTCCGCATCAAAGTAGTACCCATTGGGTACGGCGACCACCTTCTGACGAAGGCTGACTGCTGCAGTGGGGGTCGGCGCCGGGGTCCTCTTAGGTGGTTCACGAGGGTTCGGTGCTGCGGTAGACCTTGTCGCATCTTCTGTAGTGCATTTCGTAGGCCCAAATGAACCTATGTATTGACCAAACACAACGCCCTGCGGCCAGAAATCTTAATCAGAAGTATACCTACTTTGTGCAGCAGCCTATTTCGCAATTATTAAAGGTTCAATTTACGATGTAAGTGAGTCGTTAAGCTATTAAAAGGCTAATCTAAAAGGTTCTTAAGCAAGAGACAATGCCGCTCGAGCCAATTAGTTTGCTAAGCGAACTACACTTACATGCAGCTTAAGAATGCGCTACATGCGGTGACTAGCGCTTACAATGAATTTGAAACACTACAGAAGAAACATTTTATAGTGCATAGAAAATTGCATATTTAAAGGAGAGTATAACTATGCATGTATTTTTAATTTATTTAATTAAGCAAGTCAACAAAATGTTTACAAAATCTTATACAATATACAATCTAGAAGGTATCTTAATAGTTTAGTAAACATGTTACTTACAGACCAGCATTGCATTCAAAAGGTAGGTAACATCGTTTACTAAAACACAAAAACTAAGTAGTACAATTTAAAAATATAGGCATGACAAAAACAGTAAGCTACAGAAAACAACAAAAATGAATATCGCAAGTATCTACTTACAGATGGAAACAGTATAACCTAAACAAAAATAATTGAATTATATGTACAAATCAACACAGCGACACCACAGTCACCAGCAGTGCACAATAACAACAAAAAAAACAAAACTTAGACCGAGAGTCGGCGACCCAAAATCACCTTTCATGCAAGCTCTCAGCCAAAACCGCATCACTAAGCGACAACTATATATATATGTATGAACAAATGAGTGTAGATAAATTGAGGGATTTACACCCGAAGACGTTTTCCCACTCAACCATTTCTCGAAATCGGTATTCTTAAACCTCGAAAGGCATAAATGTTACCGTTTTAAATATAGGTAACCAAGGTTACGGTTCTTGTACTCATTGATTTCACAAATGCCTTTAACACAGTAGATCCTGATTTGCTCATCGCCATTTTGTCTCGTCTAAAGATCACATCGGATACCCTCACTTGGTTCTCAAATTATCTGCACGGTCGCCGACAACAGGTGCGAGTTGATCAGGTATCTTCGGGGTGGTGCGACCTGGCTGCGGGTGTCCCCCAGGGGGGCATTCTTTCTCCGCTACTATTTTCTCTATTTACGAGGGGCGTTCAAAATATTCTCGGTATTGATACGTTACAACCTCTTTTATATATATATTTGTTACTGGCCGCTAAGATTCATCCATTGACATTAAAAAAAAGTAAAATTGGAACCGAGATGTTCTTTTATTTTTCTGCAATTGCCGAACAAACATGAACACCATGAGCGAATTAACAATTTTAACGAAATTAGAGCACCGATCCGTCATAAAATTCTTGACAAAACAGGGTAAAAATCAAAAAACCATAAAAGAGGAAATGGATTGTGTTTACCGTGAGTCTGCTCCTTCTTTATCTACTATTCAAAAATGGTCAAGCGAATTTAAGCGTGAAAGGGAGAGTATTGAAGATGACCCTAGACCTGGCCGGCCTGTAGTGGCTACCTCACAAGAAAATATTGATAAAGTGGAAAAACTTATATTGGAAGACGGCCGAGTGAAGGTAAAATCTATAGCTCAAGTAACCAATCTCTCTATTGGTACCGTACATGACATTATACATGACCATCTTAATATGTCAAAAGTAAGTGCAAGATGGGTTCCGCGAATGCTGACGCTTCTTCAAAAGGATATGCGTGTGGCTTGCTGTTCAGATTTTATCGACCTGTGTGGTGAAAATCCCGATGAGGTGCTGCAAAAAATAGTTACTGGAGATGAAACCTGGGTTCATCATTATGACCCAGAGAGCAAACAGGAGTCCATGCAGTGGCACATTAAGGGTTCAGCTCATCCCAAGAAGTTCAAGGTAATCCCGTCAGCTGGCAAGGTCATGGCCACAATATTTTGGGATTGTGAAGGAGTTTTGCTTATCGATTATAAAGAAAAAGGTGTAAATATCACAGGGCAGTACTACGCTAACGTTATACGTCAATTAAGAGATGCGATCAAAGAAAAGAGGCGAGGAAAGTTAACCAAAGGTGTTCTGCTTCTGCATGACAACGCGCCTGTCCATACTGCTCATATTGCCAAGGCAGCTATTGTTGAATGTGGGTTTGAAACTGTTACTCATCCACCCTATAGTCCGGACTTAGCCCCAAGCGACTTCTTTTTGTTTCCCAATCTTAAAAAGGATCTGCGTGGAAATAAATTTTCTGACGATGAAGCGTTGAAGACGGCCGTGGAGGAGCATTTTTACACCAAAGATAAAAAATATTTTTCGGTTTGACAGCGTCCCGATTGCGTTTAATAGCGAGGTAAGGAATCTGGGTGTACATATGAATTCTAACCTTAATTGGGTGTCCCAGGTTACCAATACTAGTCGTAAAATATTTGCTTCACTGCACTCTCTCAATAAACTGAAGAATTTTCTGCCGTTAAAAGCTAAAATAACCCTTGCCCAAAGCCTACTCCTTCCTCTCCTTGACTATGGTGACGTGTGTAGCGTCGATCTATCGGAGGTGTTGCTCAACAAGATGGACCGGTTACTAAATACCTGTATCCGGTTTATCTTTTGTTTACGCAAGTACGATCACATCTCTGAGTATCGCGCTAAGTTAAAGTGGCTACCAATTCGTAGTCGCAGGAACCTCAGAATCCTCTGCTTGCTCTTCTCTATTCTTAATGAGCCTGCGACACCGAAATACCTCAAGGACAAGTTTGCCTATCTCTCGTCACTTCATAACAGGTCACTTCGCTCGGCCCACAATTCTGTTTTGTCTATCCCATCTCATCACTCTAGCTTCAAGTCAAACTCTTTCGCAGTGGTGGCCGCGAATCTGTGGAACAATTTGCCGGTAGAAATTCGCCAAGCGCCCAATAGATCACTCTTTAAAAAGATGGTATATTCACATTACTTAAACAGCTCCCAACAGTGTATGTAAGATATATTGTATGTAGTATATATATATATAGTGTGTAGTATATGTATTATTGCGTACATATTTGTATGTATTGGTGTGTATATTAATATGTATTGTTTTATCTTAGATTAAGTTTATTTAATATTTTTAATAAGTTTCTTTTTTAAGCCCTTTGCACCTACCTCATAATCAAAATTCTCTGCATTGTCCCAAAGGTTGGCTGCTAGAGAATGCCTAGCGGCATTAAGCCCGCCCCTTGTACATAGTGCAATAAAGTTTTCAATAAATAAATAAATAATAAGATACGTTTTTTTTTACTGGTAACATTGAGGATTACGTTCCCGTATTTTAAATTTTAATTTTGTCGAATTACTACGCGCTCTAGCACTTTTGATATCCGTAAGCCTGTCTCTTTTCTATTATAAATATGATATTACGAAAATGTGTGTCTTTAACTAAAATAAGTAAAGTATCATCACGACCGTTTTCCCTTTCGGGGTGGTCAGAAACCACGCTTATAAATAACCAGATTCACATTTAGCTAACTTTACGATAGGCCAATCATGACAAGTGGCAAGCTCGTCGATGTCTCCAGCGTACCAAATTCGAGAAATATCACAAATAAATTAAATATTAATTAAATGTATTTTTATTTACATTAATAAATATTTTTGTGTCCCGACCAGGAATCGAACCCGGTACCTCCAAGTCTAAATGGACTTAACCGCTAGACCACGGAGGCAGTTGTGACCGAGTGTTGTAGCTTATTGCTGAGCTGATTCCCTATTTGTCACCACACTATCTTACCTGTTGGATATATTTTTTAAACTACCTGTGTTTTTTTGTGACAAATATTTTTTTTTATTTTTTTCTTTAAACGCTAGACCACGGAGGCAGTACAACGCTACACATAATAAAATATGTATACAAGTAGATATATTATAAAAATATCTTTAGCATACTTTCAAGACGGCACCGAAGAAAATTTGTGAAAAGCTCGCGACAGAGACTCTTGTTTATTAAACAAGTACATGTCCTACATAAAGAAGGGACTCTCACTGAATATTTCACGAGGTGTCTGTAAAAATATCGAGAGTTCGGCAATCCTTAAAATGCATCGTTCTCCTCACTGCTGAGGGTCGTGACCCCGTCCACGGATCACTTTGTCGCGGACAATGCTGTGCAATCTCACAAGACTCTTTGAAAACAAAAACCTAACCCCAAAAAAGTTAACACTAGCAAAATTTAGAAAAAAATCTGGGCAAGAGTCTTGCGAGATGGCGCAGCATCGTCCGGGACAAAGTGCTCCGTGGAGGGGGTCACGACCCTCAGCAATGATGAGAACGATGCAAGGAGGCCCTACCTAGAAGTCTGTATTGGCAGAATTTAATGTATGATCCTATGCTTAGACCAAAGCTCAAATTATGCACGTCGAAGCTTAGTTATCAATAGCAGTGACATAAATCTTAATGTGTAGAGTGGAGGGGTTCATGTGCGTGCATTAATTAACATGGTTCATGAACCTATATGAAAACCTGGCTATTACGAGCTATAACATACCACCTTTTACGTAAAAACGTTGATATAATTTATTTTTATTTATTTATTAAAAACTTTATTGCACGAAGTACAAAGGCGGACTTAATGCCCGTAGACATTTTCTGACAGCCAAACCTTAGGGACAAATTAGAACATTTATAGCTGCAATGAAATAAATATTAATAGTAGGATAAATTCAATATAATTATATATACTTACATAATATACTTTAACATATACTGTAATATCAATAGGTATACTAAATACTAATACATACACAAAAATATACATATATACACAAATTAACATTGTTGGGAGCTATTTAGAAAGTGTAGATAGACGAGTTTTTTGAACGAAGATCTGGTAGACGCTTGCCTTATGTTTACAGGGAGATTGTTCCATAAATTTGTGGCAACAACTGTAAAAGAATTTGAAACAAATCCAGAATGATGCAAGGGAACAGAAAGAAGTGAGTTGTGAGAAGAACGAAGGGATTTGTCGTGAAACGAAGAAAGATAGGCAAATTTTTCCTTGAGGTATTTCGGTGTCGCAGGCTCGTTTAGAACAGAAAAAAGGAGACAGAGAACTCTTAGATTTCTGCGACAACGAATTGGCAGCCACTTCAACTTAGCACGATGTTCAGAGATGTGATCGTATTTACGTAAACAGAAGATGAACCGCATAATATATAATATACGCCGTCAATCAGGCAAAGGCGGCCCGAGCCATGTTACGTCATGTTATGAATTCCAGATTGCCGTATAGGTTGAAGGTTCGGATCTACAAGATGTTCATCCGTTGCCGTCTTACCTACGCTGCGCCAGCCTGGCACCACCTTCTGGCCAAGACTAATAGAGACAAGATCCAAAGTCAGCAGAACATATCGCTCAAAGTGGTCTCCCGAGCGCCATGGTCGTGCGTAATTTCGTCATAGCTCGAGATCTGGATATGCCTACTATTGAAGGTGAATGAATTACCAGCGGGTGATTGACAACGGGGGTATGTCCCCATCCCCAACCCAGGCCCATTAGACATCCGTGTCTGGACGACCCCACTGTCTGTCTGATATAAAATATACAGGCCCAAAATCATTAAACGCAATGACTAAAAAAAAGGGATGAAATTACCTTCTGCAACACTAGATACCAGACTAGACTGGAAAATCACCTTAACTAGCTAGCTGTTGATCTCACAATCCCTTAACAAGTCCGGCGTCTAAAAAGACGCAGAGTGTTGGAAGCAGATAGGTAGGCAGATTGAATCTTCAGAAAAAGCCAGGAGATATTCCCAATGGGGAATAGGCTCCACATGCCATATTACTTTGAAACTCATCTATCTGTTGAGACTGATTGCAAAATAAAAAAAAAACATTTTTGCTTTAAGTAGGTATTTTTTTTTTTTAAACAATTGAACTTAATCTTTTTTATATTAATCGTCTAGCCCCATATTATTCTTTTAATGTTGCAATAAAACTTGTTGGAATAAGTTTTTTGTTTTTTTTTTTTAATTCTAGATTACAATATAAAAATATTTGCTCTGAAACAAATTCCACGCAGTATACATATATGTACGAGTATATATATAACAAATACAGTTTGAGAACCACTTGTTTTCTTGTTAACATAAATATACGCTATCTTAAATAAGATAGGTAGGTAGATATAGATAGGTACGACTATAGTTGTATTTTGTCCTCGGAACCTGGTTCGTCCTTCCTTCACCGCAACACTTTAACCGTATTAAATAACACTTAAGAAGACCCACAGGAGCTGCGCAAATTTACTGTCCAAAATTTCAATTGTAATAAAAATATTAACATAATTTGATTTTCCAAATGGGCTACACTCGTTACGTCCTTTCCAAATATATTCTAAATTGTGTAATTTAAAATTCGTTGCCTTCATATTATTAAGGCACTAATTACATTATTATATAAATAAATTAAATAAAATCGGTTTTTATTTATCACAAAAATAAATGTTAAGTAAAATATAAAATTAAGTTAAATTTAAAACAATGATAAAATCAAAATATTTATTTCCATAGGTTATCTTGTAACAACTTGGATATTGTCAGCACTAAAATAATATAAAACAAAAACATAAAAAATATATAAACAAACATAAGTTAGGTAATCATGAAAAAAAAAAGGGTCTATGGTTCAGAAAATAGTGTTGGAAGCAGGATTTTAACAACCTCTGTTATTATACCATAGCCGACATTAAAATTAAAACAATACAAATTAAAAAAAAAAAAAACAATAAAATAAAAAAACATGAACCTAAACGCCGTTCTATATAGACATTATTAATTCATTATTTTATTTGACCGCCTCCGTGGTGTAGTGGTGGTCTGGGTGTTTATATGTATAATATGTATATATTTACAAAAAAAAGTATAACATGTAGTTTATCAACCATCTAGTTTCCGTAACACAAGCCTCGTAGCTTACCATGGAAATTAAATGGCGCTGTGTGACCTGTCTGGACATATGGACATATTAGAATGATGGGGCTGCTAATATCCATTTGAATACAAATGATACATGAACTTTGAAGCCGATTTCGTAGCCACGATTCAACCTGATATAAACATTGGGAGAAATATATCTCTAAATGTAAATAGCGTATAATTCTGTTAATAATTTAAGTTTTTATGTAAGGTGCAGTGCTTGGCCAACCTCAAAATAGTGTGCTTCGAGATCTGTGAGTACCTTATCTTATTATATTTCAGAAGGTCTATCATCTTCTAGAGATGTAAATCAGGGATAGTACTAAATTTTTCAGCTAATATACAGGTCACTTCTAGAATCTCAACTACTTTACTCGTATATGAATCTAACTATTTAACAAGTTATATGTATTGGAAAGTAAATAAATGTTTTTTTTTTTAACTAATATTTTTTTATTCGAAGTAATATACAAACAATACAAAAGAATTACAATATTAAATAAACTATATTAAAACAAAATCTAAATTTAACCTAAAAAATTATAATAATACATAGAAAATAAAAATACTTATTTATTATTATTTATTATTTAATACTTTATTGCACAAAGACAAAGGCGGGCCTTAATGCCGCAAGACATTTTATCATAGCCAACCATTGGGATAACTTTAAACACTTTACTGAAAAGTAGGTGCAAAAATAAAGGATAATAAAAAAAAAATATTTAATAACTAACCAGATGTATAAATATATAATATACTACGAACTAATACATACTTATATACTCTTCTATACTACTTACAAAAAAAATAGCTCCTCCAAATCGCTGTCTTGTGGCATGGTGCCCAATACACTAGCAGCATTTCCCCTTTGAATTAGGATACTTAATTTTTGTGAGAAAAAACTGCCAGCCCTATTGTCACCAGAGACGTCAATGAGCCTTGGAACAATTTCTTTATAAAAGGCTTTAAGTTCCGATCCCTAAGTTGGGGCAGTCCAAACTTCCTTCAAAATTTTTATTGATCTTTTCAGCAATGGGATCAATGAACTAGGTAGCTATAAAATGAGAAAAGTTTATAGATAATAATGGTACATATTTCAATTGATTAAATATATAAATTCATATATATATTTTCCACGTCTATTTCATACATATGTAAGGACGATATATATTGTAAGTAGGTTCTTTTTTTTTTTTAGTAATAATTTAGTTTTTGGATTTAATGAATAAATATTACATTATTGATAAAAATATGAATTATGTATCTATCCAATAAAGCTACCTACCCTCTATCTAAAGTCAAAAGTACAAGTTTACCTAAACCAGGCTTTAAAAATGTCACTCATCCATCTTAGACAGAAAGATATCATTAAGACAGGGATATATTAGGTAGTTATTGTTCGGGTCTTGTGATGTATTCGAACAGGATCTGAAACGTGTCTGTCCGGCGATATGATATGACAGAATGACGCATGACAGTAAGGGAATCCTTCGCCTGCTATTGTCAAAGGAAATCAGCCTATAAGACTGTAATATTTGACCCATGATTAAAAACCCAAATGCTTGTTGTTCATACACAACTCTGCTGCACAACAGTATTACATTATTTATCATTACAGCCCCTAGAACACAGATCTTTACTGCTAAAGAAAAACATATTTTTTGGAAACTGACATCACGCTGACTGTTGTCGCTGCAACGCTGGGTGTAGAAATGAAATGAAATAATTTATTTTGTCAGAAACATAGTAGGTACAAACATGTACATTGTTTTACGACTATATCACATACTCCCTATTCCCTATTTTAAAAGTGTACGAGCATTTTAATTTGCTACATGCCTACCTTAATTGGTAAGAAGCTATATAATAAGAGAACACAGATAAATACCGTTTACTTCACGGACAAAAGTATAGCTGTGAAATCTAATGTTGATGACGCTCTATCTAAAAACCTAATAAATGTATGTGGGCAGATTTGGGACGAAAATCGGGGACAAATCGAACACTCGGGTTTGTGAAATATAGTTGAGGCTTCGCGTGTTGAAACCTAATATATTGGATCTGTCTATAAATGGTCCATTGATGGATGATGACATTTCTACGTGAAAAGATGTGCGTGCAGGTACGAGATTGGGAATGGACTGTGTTAGTATAGATAACGAAATGTTATTATAAAATATTACACAGTATAACATACGAGAATAATTAAATTAAAATTAAATATAATCTAAACCTAGTAAATAATAAAATAGGATAAACCTAGTATTAGAGATAATCCCAAGGAGACTGACAACATTTCCCCTTTGTATAGTGATGCTAATACGTTAGCAAAAATAATTACCAACTTACCGATGATGTAATTGTGGTTATTGAGCTACATATTGGTAGAGTCGACTAATTATGTTACAAAAATGAGATAGGTACGCCAATGTATCGGTAGCGACGAAAGACAAAGCCTTGTGAAAAATGCACACCAAACAAAGCTAGAAACAAATCAAAAATATATTTGTTTTGTTGACGCGTTATAAATCACACAAAAGCTTCAGGATCACTTTTCAAACTCATCAAGTAGTACAATAAACCTGGAGTTAGGAACAAAAAAAAAGATATCGCAGAGTGTAAATGAAGCGCTTATATTATACTGGCGCCCATCCAGACGGATACATTAGTAACGCGCGAGTCGCCACCGCCAATATCGAGGACGACACCTTATAGACCCTTAGCGTATGACCTGCTTTGCACATTCAGCTGGTAATTGTCTTAATACATTTGTATGAAGCTATGTAATAGTTGAACAAGTCCAATGAAATCCGTGTAGGCATAATACTGGTGGCCATCCAGACGGATATATTAGTAACGCACGACCCTCCCCCGCGAATATCGAGGTCGACACCTTACAGTACCCTTAGAGTACGACCTGCTATGCACATTGTCTTAATATATTTGCAAGATGCAATGGAATAGTTCGACCAGTCAAATGAAATATGCGTAGGGAAAATATTGGCCACCACGAGTATATTAGTAACGCGCGAGCTCATCGATATTGACGGGGGCACAATATCGAGGACGACACCTTACAGACCGTCAACGTACGACCGGCTTTTGTTCATTCAGCTGGTCACTATCCAAATACATATGCAAGAAGCAATGGAATGGTTGGACCAGTCAAATGAAATATGCTTAGGCATAATACTGGCTGCCATCCATAGGGATCAATAGGCCGCACCTACCTATGGCGTACGACCTGCGATTATATTGATCCAATGCTGTACGCTGGTCAGAGAAAGAATACATTCGAAAGGGGTAGTAGTTTGGTTGGACCAGTCAAATATATTAATTGTTGTTGGCCGATCGGTAATGAGATCGACAAATTTTGGACAGATTTTACAGACGGATAGAGATGGAGTCGCCCCTATGTTCCTAGTATAAAAGCGTCCGTGTAGCTCACGAATCTAGTTTCCTAGATTCCTCTTAGCTCTTCTCCAAAGCGCCCTCCGGAGGCCGTGCTAATGTAGAAGCGGGACTGATTTTAGCTTTTCTGTTCATTGTTCTTAGGAAATGGAGGTTAGTAGGAGAGATTCAGATTTTGCATTTCTGAAAAATTTGAAAATTATTGGTCTAAGAGATTTTATATCCAATACCCATATTTAATCAAATGATTGGAATGAAATGGACATGTTGATAATTTTGATGCTTGGTTGAAATGCCTCTTTATAATCGATTACTACTCGTATCTATCGCTAAGGCCGGTTACAGTGCTTTATCGACCGTCAATCAGTACGTACAAGGTTTATATAGAAAGTCGTAGATATGCGCGGGGGTACCATCAGTTTTGCACAGTAACGTTTTCTTTTAAATTTCCATATAAAATATAACATAGGTCATAAAATAATAAGTGCTTGTTAAGAGGGTCAAAATCGAGAGGCTGAATAAGTACGTCAGAGCAACACAAAGGTTTCGCTCTCGTCACGATATTTCATAAAACCCATTCATCAATTTCAGGCACAGAGAGGACAGGCTCGGATTTAATTGAAATCCGGCTAATAGACAAATCCGGATCGGCCGGGATAAGCCGATAAAACATCAAACACCAGCTGTGATTAGTATCGACAATTCTCATATTATAATAATGCTTGGCATGGTATAGTTACCGGCAGATTAAAAGAGCACTGGCCGGAATCTAAGCAGAAACCAAATTTTGGTTCCTAACGCTCCGCCCCCTTAAAAAGTACAGTATCCCTACGCGTACTCATAAATTTGGAGACTCTTACATCTGTCGCACGCTGAAGATGTGGAATGCTCTCCCAGTCAGTGTGTTTACCCAATTTTAAAACCTGGAGTCCTTCATGCGAAGTTTGATAAAGCTTCTTGTTAGGCCGGCATAGTGGTAGAGACTGATGCCGGTCGTTAGTAGCTTGCGTCAGTTGTTCTCTTTCTTGGACCTCACGCACCGCTTACCATTAGGTGGGCACGATGTCGCATGTTTAGTATTTAAAAAAAAAGATGCCAACACATTCTTTTTGGTGTGGTTATAAACTTTTGTTAATGTTGAGATCGTCTTGGTTATTGATTTTTATTTTGAAACCTATTCGTTTTTGTTCAAAACATTTTTTTTATACTAGCAAGACGTGTGACAGTGCGCCCGCCTGATGGTAAGTGGCGCGCGAGGTCTATGAATGTTAGGAACAGACGGGGGGTTAATTATGGCGCTTTCGACTTACGTGTCGGTTTGAAATATTCGAGTTAAAAGTGACAGTAGTGCATGACAATAGCGCGAGATTCGGGGCGCTGAAATCATTCACTAATTTATATATTTATTTATTCGAATAGAATGGCAGAGACAGGCAACATAAGAACATAGAAGATACCAACAGAGTAGAAGCAATTAAAATTATACCCGCCACCAGAATATTTCTCACTGTGAAAATTTCTCATGACTGACAAAAAAAAAATCAAAGTAAAATGCATAAAACAAACCGAGGAGTCGTACCAGATTTAAATAAAAATAATATATCAATTTGGTTGTTTTTAATTCAACTATTAAATTAGATTAAAAAATATATAAACACTTGACCATGATTAAACGCTATCAGTCTATGACGTTACGTCGAACCAGCTAATTACGGAGCTCAAAAATTGTAAAGTTGCAAGCCGAATTAATTTAATGCATGAAAAAAAATCGAATACCAAATCCAATTTAAAGCCCTTGGAAATAGTCCAATTCCGTCCAATAAGTTTTTCATCATTTTTGCAAATATGTACTTAATTTATTTTAAGGTTTTCTAAGTGATATATGTATATATTTTTTATATGACATTTTCATGGCAACATCTCGTCAACACCTCGGGAGACAAGAGGGATTGGCAAAATTTGGGTCAAAGGATCAGCATTGCCATTCAACGTGGCAATTCTGTATCCATGGCACTTTGCCCATTTGGAGCATTTTTATTTATTTCTAATATTTTTTTTGTTAATATTTTTTTTTTCTTAATATTTTGTTGATATTAATATTATTTTATCATATTAAGTTATTGCTTTTATATATTTCTATTTGTTTATTATTAAATTATTTTATTTCATAATTGTGTTTAGATTATATTCGAGACTTTTTTTTATTATTCTTGCCCGACATGCGACCTTGAGTCCACATGTGTTAGGTACATACTTAATTAGCTCTGGCAACACTGGTATTAAATTGTAATATTATAAGGTTGGCAGCGTTGTCGACCTAAACGAATGTACGAACTAAATGAATAATACTAATATAAGGCAAATACTTAATTTAAGCTAGTAGATCTTAATTAGTTAATTCAATGATAAGTCAGAATATTTCAATACTATCATTACCTTTCGGGGTGGTCAGAAACCACGCTTATAAATAAGCGGATTCACATTTAGCCAACTTTACTATAGGCCAATCATGACAAGTGGCAAGCTCGTCGATGTCTCCAGCGTACCAAACTCGAGAAATCACATATAAATTCAATATTAATTAAATGTATTTATTTACATTAATAAATAGTTTTGTGTCCCGACCAGGAATCGAACCCGGTACCTCCGAGTCTTAAATCCATGGACTTAACCGCTAGACCACGGAGGCAGTGTATATTGGAAGTGTAGAATTATTATCGTAATTAGTGGTTAAACAATTAATTTAAATATGAAGTCTAATGAATAACCATAAGTTGTTTCTTGACCCGTATGTATTTTTTTAAATCCTGCGCTAGCCCCTTTACATGGTAAGTGGCGCGCAAGGTCCTTAAATAGCAACTGGAATCAGACACTCATGACTGTAAAATTATTTGTATAATTTAATTACAGCATAAATATAAATACATTATAAATTAATTATATTCTCTTGATACCCACAAATTTTTAGGAAATATCTTCTATGTTTTTGCAATAAAATATTGAATGGGATAATTGTAGATATTTTATTTGTTTGACAGCTTAAATCATAATAAACAAAGTCTGCTTGACAATTAATGACGAGTTGATGACAATTTTATATTTATTGTGTTGGGCAAAGGCCCCACACTACTCCCCTTCCAGTACGGGTCACCAATTTAGGAAATATCTTCTATGTTTTTGCAATAAAATATTGAATGGGATAATTGTAGACATTTTATTTGTTTGACAGCTTAAATCATAATAAACAAAGTCTGCTTGACAATTAATGACGAGTCGATGACAATTTTATATTTATTGTGTTGGGCAAAGGCCCCACAAATTCATAAAAGAGCTGAGTAAACGAATTTTTCAAGAGTGTAGCGATCCCAAATGCCATAACTACCTAAAACAGAATATTCTATTATAATTCAACGGGGAAATGCAGCGAGCGTTTTAACTGGTAAGCCCTTAGTTTATTTTGTGGAATAGTTTTAATTTTGTAGGTATTTTTAGTTTAGTTAATTATAATTAGTTTTTTAATCTATTTTATTTTAATATTTTTGTATCTACTTCGAATAAAAATTATCATTTAAAAAGAATATGACTTCTTAAATAAAATTACAGTTTATACTGTAAGCATTCTATGCTAATAAATAAATTAAATTATTAACGTAAAAGCTTATTATTATTGCGGTTATCGTTTTATTAGACAAAATACATTATCCTCGCATAGATAAAACCACGCGGAAAGTGCCAATCGTTTAATGTATTTATAGTAGTAATGGTAGTAATTATTTCGCAAATATTCTGTGTAGGTATTAATCAGAAAACTCGCGGAATTAATTTAAACATTGAAATACGTAATGATGCTTTTAATTTATCTGCAAAATGTTTTCAGAATTTTCGTATCGAGGCCTGGGCACATCAAATTTTTTTATTTTTTAAAATTCTTATAGCACCAAAGCTTAAAATGTACCTAACATAGGTGAGTTTTTCTGACAACTAACCTTTGGGATGGTGAGAGATTATGGGCAGGGTGCAACAATCTAATAATAATAATAATAGTCTAATTTATAAATACACTACATACCAATCAATTACATAAACTACATGCAAATAGATGGACATTTTTTTTTTCATATTAAATAAAAATATTCACTTGTAAATAGGCAAGCTTATTCTCTCACAGCTAATCTTTGGGAGACGAAAATAGGAAAGCTGATTTGAAAATTAACCAACTAAAATAGCCTACCAATTTATCATCTAATGAACAATAAATATACGGGTGACTTAAAATGGTCTTATGTCTTATGTTTCTTAGGTCTTATGTTAGAAACAAACAACTTTTTCTAAGAAACCATATGTCGGAAATGACAAAAAAAAAAGGTTGGCGAAGGTTTGATGTATTTTTTGATTACAATTTATTAACGGTTCCAACGGTTTGGCGTGAAGATATGTAGGTATGTATTTAAACTTGTATTAATATTTATTAGTTAAATTTCGATCCAAATTAAAAAAAAAATATGATAGAGACAGACTTAAGGAAGTACTACAGTATCCTTGGCGCGGTGGTGGCTCGGTTGAAAGAACGCGTTCCTTAAATCCTACAAAGGTCGGTTCATACCCCCCCTCCCCCCCGACATGTACCAATGACTGCAGTCATAGATTTACAAAAACACCGTTTCTGTGCCGTTAAGCCGTCGGTCCGGATTCCACTAATACCAACTTCGAATCGTTAATAAATTGTCATGAAAATTGACATCAAATCCTCGCCAGTGTAGGCCAAATTCTCCAGATTCTGGAAGGCCTATCTCCAGCAGTGGAGGTCTAGGACGCTGTGTTCTAGAGGCTGTAATGATGAATGGTTCCACAAGTCTGAGTCATTTAATAAATTTCATATAAAAAAAAAGAAATTTTTATGATACAGTTAATAAGTTACTTAACTAATTTTAATATACTACACATAAATTATACATACAAGTACATTTTGCTCTAGAAATGTGGTGTTGGCGGAGAATGTTGGGCATATCGTGGACGGAGTTCCGAACCAACAAATCAATCCTGGAGGAACTAGAGATAGGACAACGCCTTTCCTCAATCGTGCAATCACGCATTCTCACATTCTTTGGACACGTATCACGGCGTGGAGATACATCCATTGAGCGCCTTGTAGTTCAGGGAAAAGTCGATGGCAAGAGAATGCGTGGTAGGTCTCCGATGAGATGGACTGACCAGGTTAAAGCAGCAATGGATCACCCCCTACATGAGTGCTCCAGGAAGGCTGCAGTTCGAGACGAGTGGCGACGACTTGTTAAGCGTGCCACTGACACTCAAGTGACGACCACGACCACTCTGCCAAGAGTGTAGCGACTAAGAAGAGACATTATATACATTATAACTTAAATAAATACACAGTTATTTAAATAGTATATTATTCTGTCTCTCCAGGAACGATGTGGTTATCAAACGTTTAAAAACTAAAATCTATGGCAAATGTACATAAGAAAAGTGTATTTCTCATTGGTATGCTGGAGTTAAAACCTTTTAGGAAGGTGTTCTTACAACTGGACATTACATTAGTCATTACACTAACAGCTAGTTGTACGGCTGATTATCTTTTGACATATTTAATTATTTTTTTAAATTGTCTTTAAAGGACATTGTACAGAATACATCAGTCCTAAACACGTAATTTATTTGCATATGTTCATAACCGAGTTGGGGATCATCAAATTCCAGATGCTGCAGAATTTGATGCTTTTTTGGAGTCACTCGCGGCATTATTGCCCAAACACGTCGGGTAAAATATGGGAGTTGACAGCGCGGGAAAACCGCAAAAAATAAACTGCAACTTTTGCCCCATATAAGTCCAATTTATCGTTTTCCATAATTATTCACATTGTAGCACATTATTAAACAAAACAACACCACTTTTGACCAATAATATCCACAGTAAATTAAATTACAAAACAATAACTTGCACTTGACATCTCCGCGCAAAATGGCGCGAAAGACTCTTGACATATTTAACTTTTTTTTTGTGTTCTCTTCTCGATGGATGATGAATAAGGTGATAGGGAAGGCAAAGGGTCTAGCCCATACAGCCAAGTCTGACGTAATATATCTTTCTTTTTCATGAGTTAATGAGGTCATCATCAAATTCCAGATGCTGTAGAATTTGATGCTTTTCTTGAAGTCATTCGCGGCATCATAGCTCAAACACGTCGGGTAAAATATGGGAGTAAAACCGCAAAAAATAAAGAAGTTGCCCCACACTTAAAGTCCAATTCATCGTTTTCCATAATTATTTACATTAGAGCACTTTATTAAACAAAACAACACCACTTTTGACCAATAATATCCACAGTAAATTAATTTACAAAACAAAAACTTGCACTTGACATGTCCACGCAAAATGGCGCGAAGAACTCTGACATATTTAACGTTTGCCTATGACATTGATTGAAATAACCAAAGTGATAAGCTAACTACCAATCACGTGGCGTACTTAATTTAATCATAAATTATTTCCATAGATCATAGTTTCATTTGAGCAAATGTCGAAGGCGCGAGAATCTGGACTATGGCCGGACGCTTTACATCACCTCAAAGTCTACAAGAACACATCTGGTGTTGCCAGGACCGAACGATACATACTCAAACGGGCATCATTAGCAGGATGACTGTTAATTTTTGGCTTCATTTATCTCTCGAATACTGTAAAGAATGTATACAGATATTCGATAAAAGCTTCTCGTAACAGTGAAATATAATTAAATACATACATACATACATATCTTCACGCCAGATCCCTTGCGGGGTAGGCAGAGACAATTGAGCGCCATTTGACACGATCACGACATACTTCTTTCGCTTCGTCGACATTCATTAACCTCTTCATACATGCCCTTTGGTTACGAAGACTTTTTAATGCACCTTCAGTCAGTGTTTTATTTATTTGATCGTGATATGTGAGTCTCGGTCTGCCAGGGCCTCTTTTACCTACAACTTTCGCATTATTAAATAGCTGTATCAAAAATTATTATATATATAATAAAATAAAAGTGGCTAAAGAAAAAGCTGCTCAGAGGTGTGAAATAAAAAAGGTATATATATATATATATATACATACATAATAGTATAATATAATTATTTAAAACATAAATAATAATGATACCTTCAAAAACAACAGTCACGTTCCCGTGAACTGTTTACGATATAAATTATGCAGTCGTGGGTGTATGCAGTTAATGGCAAGCGAACCTCTTGGTTGACAGTTGAGGTGTTAAATTGTTCAGAAATTTCATCCCGTTATCAAGACCCTCGTCATAACGCAGTTACTTATCGAAAAGTATAAATATCGATTACGGAAAATTTACGACTGCCAAAACTTTTCACATTAATCAATACATTTTTACTTTCAAAATCGTACTAGCTTAGTTTAGTAGCTCCTCTCTCGCTTGCACAATCCAATAGGTTCAAAGATTTTTCAAGTCACTAAGACTTTTGAGAAATGTCCTTTATCTACTTACTAGGAAATAAAATTAGGAATATTTTGGAGATATATTAATCGTATATTTGTTTTAGTAAAATATAGGAATAACGTTTATTTTTTTTTCGTCATTTATTTCCGTCTAAAATTTATTGTTACAACGAACTCAAGGCAACTTTTTAAAAATTGATTAAATAATAATATCCTGTATTGAGCTGATAGTAGTATCGCTTATAAGGATCAAACTTTGCGAAGTAATGTCAAACGTAGAGCTTAGGGAAACTGCAGGAATTGGACCATTTTCAGAAAACATTTTTTTTTTTTTTTTAATGTTTAATGCAGTTGTATTCCTTATTAAAATCGGAACAGAAATTACTTTCAGCATTTTTCGATATTACTCGTAGTTTATACAGTAGCCATCTTGGAACATTCATTCTGTATTGCTTTGAACATAATGTCGTTAGGCAACCCATCGCCGCCGCTTTTGTTAAAGTATTTAATTATATACAAAATTAATTCCATTCAGAAAACCGATTGGTAAATGTTACTGTTCTACGGATCTTCTACTTTTAGTAACGTGTTTCTTTTTTTTTTTTCAAATAAATTGGATTTAATCCGGATACTTAATCGTTGAAGGTTAGTACGGTATTGTACCATAGTTCATCATCATCAGCCTGTGTCTGTCCACTGCTGGATATATGCCTCTCCCAAGGCCCGCCATTTCACACGATCTTCCGACACCTTTTCTAGCCCCCACCAGCAATCTTATCTCATCCGCCCATCTGCGTCTTCCCGTACGTGGTCTCCAGAACTCGTCTATTCCGACGGTCATCGGTTCTGCGATTGAAGGCTGACTTTGGTTACCTGACGGATGTCAACGTTTCGGACTTAATCCAATAAAGAAATACCAGCATAGCTCTTTCCATACCTCGACCTTAAACTTGGGGACCAGACCAACTGTCAGTGTCCACGTCTCAACTCCACACGACAATACTGGTAGAAAGCACTGGTTGGAAACTTTCGTCTTCAAACACTGGTATTTCCGATAAGATGTGGCGCAATAGATAATGTAAAAACAAACTAAAATACGTACGTAACAGAAATCTAAAATTAAACTCGACAGCGTCAGCCACACACAGAATGGAGGGACGCTAAGCAAGTACCATCGATCCTAGTCTAACGCCACCCTCATCGGCCACCAAATTAACGTAGATTTGTCGAATCGGCTCGAGAGACTCTCAATTCACCCAGATTAGTCCGACAAACGGATAAACGTGTCATTATTTAAATTATTTTAAAATCCTGCTAGTGGAAGACTGAGCAGCAAAATACCAATAATAAATACCATAACTACAAAAAGAATACGTGAATGATTTATACCGATTTAATTAAAATAAAAAACGTATTTATCAATCTATCTATCTTATTTAATCTAGGTCAGTCTTGTTTCAAGCGTTATTATTTTTATATAGGTATCACCATGGCAAGCTTACAATATTTAACCGAGCCACTTACTCAGGTGGGCGCAAGGTATGTGACCTCGTACTAAAAAATAAACTTTAATTGTTATATGGATAAATATGCTAGATATTAGTAAATAAAAATCAAAATTCGTGTGGCACTCGGGAAATGCTGCGGTAAAGCTATTGCATAGCATTTTTTTTTTCAACTTATGCAATTATAATTATTTATTTATTTTATTTGTGCAGTATTTTTTTTCTTTGATATTAATTCAAGTTTTTTATATTACTCGTGGACGCGGCCAAAAAGCACGCTGTTTCACCTAGCATTGTGTCTAAAAGAGATAGAATCAGTTATGAGCAGTTAGCAGCTAGTCTACACGCATACGTCTAGTCGCACGCACACAAACACCGTGCCGAAGTCTGACGTTAGACGATGCAGCGGTGCGGCGTTGAAAGCCGTTCAACGCCGCACCGCTGTGCCGGTCGGAGTGGGGGGTGTTAGGTTTATTTTCGTTACGGAATTTCTTGATTCGGTCACCGCGCTCAAAGCCCGCGATAAAAGCTATGCAATAGCTTAAAACATTAAGAAGAATCAAAAGATTTCATTACACGCTCGGCTTGGCAAAATTTTATCAAATTAATGTCTTACATTGGCACTCAAAGAAGTTAAAATTTAATTACAATTTCCAATAGCAAGTACTAAATGAAATTAAATTAGAAGACAAGACTGCACGCTATGAATGCTGAAAGTTAATTAAATTAGAGATAGAAGAAGAAATTAAATTATATTTTACTAGTTGCTTGCTTAACTTCGATTACATCGTGGATCAACAAAATGGATAACACAAGTACACTAGAAAAGCTGCAATCCTTATATTTGATATAGTTATAGATAGTATTACATTTATTTATATGTATATATTTGTAAGTAGTATTAGTACATATATAGATTTTTCATTTATCATTACAGCCCCTAGAACACAGTGTCCTAGACCTCCACCATTGGAGATGGGCCTTCCAGAACATATATCTGGAGAATTTGGCCTACACTCGCCACGCCTGGCCAGACGGCTTGGCAAGGAAATGATGTCAATTTTTGATGACAATTTATTAACGATTCCACGAGTTGGTATTAGTGAAAGCGGGACCGACAGCTTAACGTGCTCTCCGAGGCACGGGAACGGTGGTGTTGTAAATCTATGACAAATGTACGTAAGAAAAGTGTATTTCTCATTGGTACATGCTGGGTGGGTTTGAACCGACCTTTGTAGGATTTAATGTACGCGTTCTTACAACCGAGCCACCACCGCGCCATATATAGATATGTAAATAAAATTTATTTAGGTACCTGAGTATATATGAATTTAAATATGTCATTTTAATGTTATCTGGCGCAAATGTGATCTGGATGTATTCCACGATTCAAAAATACTTTCAAATCAAAGTCTTGCAACCATTTCCGAAATCTCAGAGTAAACTAAAATAATATTTAATTCAAATAAATAGGTAAGCATTGTAATATGTCTGGAAAGTCCAAAATGTATTTAGGTTAAAATATATGTATATATATCATTTTCTTAACTGCTACTCCACTCTATTATACCTTCTAGCTGTCACACGAAGGGACACCTTGGCACTGTATTTATAATTTTGTTATTTTATTGTTTCTCTTTTCAAATGATGGTTATCATGTACTGCTCCAGATTCACCAATATGTACTATAAAATTATATCGTTTTATATCAATATTGTAAAAATTGACGTTTAAAAGTGCAGAATACATATCTTTTTGTCCTATGCCTACTTGCAAAAGTAAACGAATTAAATTGAACGTCACTGCGCTCAAGGAATAGACCTGTTAAAGATTGACGAAACAGGTATATAATGCGAAAGTTGTGGGTAAAAAGGCCCTGGCAGACCGAGACTCAAATATCACGATCAAATAAATAAAACACTAGCTGAAGGTGAATTAAAAAGCTATCGTAACAAAAGGGCGTTAGCGTTGTAAAATTTGGATAAACAATTAAAAGTGGAGTCTGAAAGATATTGTTTTACATGATGTCAGAATTCCAAGAAAACGAAGCTTAATTTAACTAAAAACGAGATTGTTAACGTGTGGTATTGAATTTTTTAGGTTAGTATGATTTGTCATATCCGTATCCGTAGGTAAAAAATATTTTATTTTATATTTTATATATATATTTTTTTTAATAAATGATATATTATAAAATAATATTAATATTATAATAGTAGGAGTTGTGATTTACTAAGAAATTATGATGGGAAACCTATTCGTGACGAATGTTATTAAATTCGTCAAAGTGAAGGCGACACTATTGTTGCGAACTTGTTACTAGCAGCTTCGTGTGCCATTTACCAAACTTTACTAATAATAATTATATGCCTAAACCATAGACTTTAAAATATAGGGACATGGCATTTATACAATATTTGATTCCATAACTTGACGTTTTACATCCGTTTTTGTAGTTGCCCGGCATTGCTGCAGGGATCCGCTATTGGCAACGATTCCAGGGGCAGCAGTCTCGACATTTCATACATTTGCTTACTTAAAGATTTAAGGCGGCCCTTGTCAAGCTTTTCAACAGATCGCGTGGTCACATATATGTTCACGATTGTCGAAAACGTAAATTGATTTTTAAACGTCGTCACAGCATCAAATTACGTCTACGTCCATTCAGTATACATATTTTGCGTTACGCCACGGCCGGTGACGACGTCACTTTTATAATCTTGTTGAAAATGGCATCGCGAACGCTAAATGCGATAATCAAACAACAGTCTGCTAAATAATTGGACGAACGTCTATTCCAACAGTTTGATTGAAACGGCGTCCGTTTGGATGTAAAGTTAGTGCCTATCATTAGTCATCGTTTGAATTTATCCGTCAAATTAGAGAAAACTTTATTATTTAGCGATTAGCGACGAAATTTGGCAGCTCGAAAAGTTATCAAATATTATCGATAGAGTTTTATTGTGTGACAGTAGCCATCTGACATTTTAGCACTTGCTTCTAGTGTTGTAAATGAATAAATATTATTTTTCATTGATATAATAAACATATTAGGACATAGAGTGAGTTAATATGGAACTACCTGAGTTTTTAATGAGTTCTCATATTAAAATATTACTGTCTCTTGGATCTAATGATATTGACCAAATCAGATTTTTGATATTGTAAGTGGCAACATTTTTTTATAACTTACCGACCGAAATCGCTAAGATCGCATCGTTATTGTAATATCGACCGCCTCTATCCCTTTATTTGAGTCGTTATGTTGCTGTAAATGTCAAGAAACTATATTATAGTAACATCTTTTTGAAACCAAAACTTTGTATGACGTGCTGTATCTTTAGAATTATAGATAATAATCTCTATGGCATAAACTTTGTCAATAACAATCACAAAATTTTACTACGTCTCGCCGAATAAGGTTTAGGAACGTTGCTTTATCGACACATTAATACGGGATAAGCAATTAAGTTAACGCATTGAACAAACTATTTCTAGCATGTTCGATGAGTAACAGTTTCAAACAATGGGTTGGTTACATTTTGAACGTTTCCACTGAATTTGAAAGTTAAACAATTTAAATTGCTTGACGAAATGTCGCTCTTGTCACATACAGGCGTACCACGATATATATTTATTAATTTAAATATATTTAATTAATATTTAATCTATTTGTGATATTTCTCGAGTTTGGTACCCTGGAGACATCTACGAGCTTGTCACTTGTCATGATTGGCCTATAGTAAAGTTGGCTAAATGTGAATCCACTTATTTATAAGCGTGGTTTCTGACCACCCAGAAAGGGAAACGGTCGTGATGATACTTAGTTATTTTTTTAAGTTGGCAAGAGACCCGACGACATGGCTGTGGAAACTTGGCAGGTCCCTGGTGTGGGATGCGACATGTAAAGACATATTAGCCTCACACATCCAGGAGACCTCGTGAAGCGCTGAAACTGCGGCGGTTTCTGCTGAGAACCTCAAGCTGCGCAAATACGCCAACCTCACTACAGGTTACGAATGCTACGATGGGCCCAGCCAAGCGTCTGGCTAAGGAGTTATCCAATCGGCTAAGGGAGAAGTCTGGAGACAGGAAAGCTGGCAATTATTTCTGCCAACGTATTAGCCTCGCTATACAGAGGGAAAATGTTGCCAGTCTATTTGGGACTATCCCTGACTATCATCTCTAGAGGACATTTTTTACTTATAGTTTATTTTTTATTAGGTTTAGTATATATTTATTTTAATTTTGACTTTTAAGTAATTTTAATTATTTAAAATTTACATACAATAAAGAATTTGTTTAATTTATGGTTAATGGTTAAAGTTTTTATCTTTATTTTAATATTGTCGTTTGTGATAATAATTCATTTCAAAAAACTTTTCCACAAGATAAACTAAGTTATCATAGTTGGGTAACTTTTTAATATACTTAAAACTAACGAGATTGTGGAAGTACATATTTATTCACATAAAATTACATAAAAGTCTAAAAAAAAGACATATACTTTGTAAAAAATCATAACTGCGTCCTAGACATCCACTGTTGGACATAGGCCTTCCATATATATCTGGAGAATTTGGCCTACACTCGCCACGCTGGCCTGGCGGGTTGGCGAGGGTCTGATGTCACTTTTCAATGACAATTAACGAGTATTAACGACTCCACAAGTTGGTATGAGTGGTGGAACCGGGACCTACGGCTTAATGTGCTCTCCGAGGCACGGGAACGGTGTTGTTCGACAACAACAACCGAGCCACCACCGACCCACACTACTACTACGCTTACAGCCTATATAATAGAAATATAGTAAATTAAAGCCTAACAAATTGTCCCCGAATAAATAAATATTTCCAGACAGGTCACACAGCGCCATCTAGTTTCCGTGGTAAGCTACGAGGCTTGTGTTACGGAAACTAGATGGTTGATAAAGTACATATTATACTTTTTTTTTTGTAAATATATACATATTATACATATAAACACCCAGACCGAGACAAATTATACAATGTACAACTTGCCCGCGGTGGAAATCGAACCCACGACCTCCCGAGTTCACGGCAACGTTTGTTACCACTAGACCACGGAGGCGGTCAAATTATTTATTATTTTATTTAATTAGCAGTGACTCTCTCTTTACCCGTTAATTCAAGTGTCATTATTTTATTTATTTATTTACTATAGGTACACATACAGATCACAATCGATACAGTTCACATTTTACAGCAATTTCTCAAGTTCAAGGTTGCAATCCAAAAGCAGTGTACACAGCATGCTTATTGTGATTTAGCCATGACATTGTCATTTCAATTAAATTATTTAATTTTAGTGAAATATGTCAAAAGGAATATAATTATAAGAAAAAGCAATAAACATTTAAAATAGAAATAATATGGTCACTTAATTAAAATAATAATAATAAAACAATATAACAATCATAAATATATAAAAAAAAAATCCAGGACAGACAGAACAAATATTAAGAAACAAACAAAACATCAGCATCAACAGATATTACATTAATTAAAAAGGTAGATTGAATTTTGGTAGTACCAGTAAAATATGCGGTAACAGACATTATACACTAAAAATCTGGCGTTGAATATTGTAATGAAATCTTTAACTAAAATAAATGCATATGGAACAGAAAAATATTTATATCACATGTGCTTCGTATAAAAAAAAAAAAAAAATAATAATCAAATAACTTTTAGAGCACGTCTTTGTGCCACGTAGCGTAAAACGAACGTAAAAAAGTCTCCAACTTGTGTGACTACAAATTAGGTCGAACAATAAACACGGGAGATTCAATCAGTGGGATGCTGCGCCGAAACAACAGTGGGGTTAGATTGGTACCTACGTTTTTCGCTTGACATTTTCACTATCCTGCAATTCGTACTAACTATTAATTTTTCATTCATTACAGCCCCTAGAACACAGCGTCCTAGACCTCCACTGCTGGCGATGGGCCTTCGAGAACATATATCTGGAGAATTTGGCCTATACTCGCCACGTTGGCCAGACGGCTTGGCGAGAACTACTAATTGCTATCGTTTAAAGACATAGAAAGAACTAATTATTATACATGTAGTAAAAATAACACGTGCTTTTAAATTACGTTTATAGACTTATTTTTCATTGAGTAAACCTTTTTTATTTTTAGTTCATTACGCTGCAAATAACAATATGCATATACCTAAAACTAAATTTATTAACATTATAATTCAAAATTACGAACATGTATTTTTACATCATTAACCGTACGAGTCGGTTAATGCCAATTTTATTAATTGAATTATGATTTGTCGTGTTTTGGCATCACATAATTCGCAGTATTATTCTACCAAGAGTGTACGATTACCTCACAATGCTTTAAGTTATGATTTCGCTTTGCCTACGTCGCCATTCTAAGCCTACTGGAATTGGGAATGAGCACCCGACACCCCCTCAGCTCCAGTCGGAGCTTCGCGCCAAAATAACGAATTGGCCTTGCCAAGATTCAATTTGCGCTGCACTCTCTCAAGCGCCGGATATTCAACGACCAGTTCGAGCTCGCTAAATTCTATAATCCCATATGAAGACTAATTGTGTTTCCTTGTGGCTTACGTGCTTTGTGCATAGTTGCTGAAATATAATATTAAAATATAATGCTGGCTTCGTCTACCAGCGATTTTCCTTTTGATTCAGTTCACGTTCAGGTACCGATTTTGATAATTTAATTGCACAACATTTTTTGTTATTAATAACTGAGCACGACATAAAATCTAAAGTCTATATACACGATAGTAAGCCGTGCAAGCGATCCAGAAATGTTTATTAATTTATTTAGGAATTGTTACAGTCGAATTAAACATATACAGGTTGAATTTTTCGACTTTAAGGCCAAATCCTAAACTACAAGGATAAGCGAAAAATGCTTAAATGAGTCTCGTTGCCTGAAGTAGAATAGAAAGCGGCATAAACATGTGCAAGGATATACAGGATACTTTTTTAAATTCCATTTTTTTTTCCTAACTTAAATGCTTAAATCCTATAAAGGTCTGTTCAAACGCCCCGGCATGTACCAATCAGAAATATACTTTTCTTACGTACATTTGTCATAGATTTACAATACCAACGTTCCCGTGCTGCGGAGAGCTCGTTAACGTCGGTCCCGGTTCCACTAATACCAACTAGTGGAATCGTTAATAAATTGTCATTAAAATTGACATCAGATACTCGCCAACCCGTCTGGCCAGCGTGGCGAGTGTAGGTCAAATTCTACAGATATATGTTCTGGAACGTGTGGTGGTCAAGGACGCTTTGTTCTAGGGCAGCAATAAGGTAATATCTTAGCCGGAAATCGGACCCGAAAATTATGACATTATAATTCCCAAAATTTTTAAGAAGTGAATTTTATAAGAGGTTCAGGAATGTTCATTTATTTATTTGGAAAGCCTTACAGTTTATTTATACATATACAGGGTGAATTTTAAAAGTGTTCTTCCAAGGCCAAATCCTAAACTACTAGGAATTAATGAATACCTTATGAATGTTTGCATTGCCAAACATGACCAATGTTACTGCCTCTTAAAATAAAGTTCGCAAATTAACGGTAAAGGCAATTAAAGAAGTTGCTTGGAAAATCTCTCATCCTAAGAACTCCAGATGATGGATTGCTAATGAATAATTAACGAGAAAACATTTTCAATGTTACAACGATCGGTAATAATAATATTCTATTCGATTTCATCATTCATCATTACAGCCCTAGAACACAGTCCTAGACCTCCACTGTTGGAGATGGGCCTTCCAGTATATATATCTGGAGAATTTGGCCAACACTTGCCACGCTCTGGCCAGACAAGTTGGCAAGGATCTGATGTCAATTTAAAATTGTCAATTTATTAACGATTCCACAAGATGGTATTAGTGGAACCGGGACCGATAGCTTAACGTGCTCTCCGAAACACGGGAACGGTAGTGTTGTAAATCTATGACAAATGTACGTAAGAAAATAAACATACAGTCGAATTGAGAACCTCCTCATAATTTGAGGTTAAAATAAAATAATTTAGCCCTGATTTATATTAAAAAAACATTAAAACGTGGCAAACTCTTGGTGTCATACATAAAAACAAACTGTCAAGTTTGGATGTGGAACTAGGAAAACAACAGGAGTCCTTCGCGCCATTTTGCGCGGACATGTCAAGTGCAAGATTTTGTTTCGTAAATTAATTTACTGTGAATATTGTTGGTCAAAAGTGGTGTTGTTTTGTTTAATAATGTTCTACAATGTGAATAGTTATGGAAAACGATAAATTGGACTTTGAATCTATTATTCTACCCGACGTGTGTGGGCTATAATGCCGCGAGTGACTCCAAGAAAAGCATCAAATTTTGCAGCATCTGGAATTTGATGATGACCTCATTAACTCATAAAAAAGAAAGATATTAGACTTGACTGTATGGGCTAGACCCTTTGACTTCATCATGAGCAGAGAACAAAAAAAAAATAGGAAAACAACAACAAAACCCTACCTACCGCGGTTTTAGAAGCGGAGGTACCAGGTTTGATTCCTGGTTGGGACACAATAATTTAATTAACTTATTTGTGATATTTCTCGAGTTTGGCACGCTAGAGACATCGACGAGTTTGCCACTTGTTATGGGCCTATAGTAAAGTTGGTAAAATGTGAATTCGCTTCTTTAAATCTTTACTTTTTTTAAACCCTAACTAACTAAACTAATAAATAGTCGTAGTTATAGGTAAAGTCTAATGTTATTTGCTTACCCCGTTAAGTAATCGGCAGGGTTATGAATTAACTTCACGCGGCGAACGAGTGCTTTCACTCCGTAGCTACGACTCAGACTTAGCTGTTAAGGCACGCAGGGCCAACAGTGAAAGAGAGACGGTTTATAGGGTTTTAGTCCGTAGGCGCCTTGGGGTCCTTATGAGGCCTTACGGTGAGTCGGGCATGCGACCTCCCGCGGTGGCCCTTCATGCTGCGGTCGTATCATTAATAATATATCGATCTCCGACTTTAGAAAAAAAAAGAAGGTAATATTAGTATTACTTGAAATCGCACTGTCTATATATAAGTAAAAATATAGGTAAAATCATAATTCAAAATAAAATCTCTTTTGTTGCCCGCCAATAAATCGAATTCACTCAATTTAATTCGCAAAGTCTTACGAGCTTTGCCTCGTTTTATATCTCTCTGCGCCGCCCGTTCCGCTGTCTCGTTTCTCCATCCGATCGCCAAATCAATACGTAATCAAACAGTCAACTCCAATATCCCAAGGATCTAACAATGCATTTATTCTTTGAACATTTTTAACACAGCTTTTTTTATCTTTTTACACTATAGCAATATCACGTCTGAAACTGACATCAAACTTTTCCAGAGGGTTTTAAAATCGCGGGTACTCCAGCACTGACAAAAGTCATTCGTTTCAAGAACTTAATTTTTTTATTTAGAAGGTGTAGATAGATAGCCGAGTTTTTTAATGAAAATCTGGTAGACGCTTGTCTTATGTCAATAGGATGATTGTTCCGTAATTTCCTAGTAAGTTGATAGACTACATTTCTAAAAAGTACACTCTGACTTGTATTCAAAATATTTGCTTTTTTTTTTTTTTTTTATATACGGTGCACGACATGTGACACCGCGCCCACCTGATGGTAAGCGGTACGCGAGGTCCAAGAATGGGAGCAACTGACGCCAGCCTCAGACGACCGACATCAGTCCCTACCACTATGCCGGCCTATAAAGATGCTTTTTCACTCTTGAAGGACTCCAGTTTATAGGAGTGGGGAAACACACTGGCTGGAAGAGCATTCCACATCTTCAGCGTGCGACAAATGTAAGAGTCTCCAAATTTATATGTACGCGTAGGGATAGGTATGTGGATGCATATTTTGGCCTGTGCGAGTGGTTCGGTTGCGGAATAGAGAAGAAGGGATAAGGTTGTGGAGCTCTTCAGAACATTCACCGTAGTATAGCTTGTAGAACACGCTCAGGGAGGCCACATCTCGGCGAAGCTGCAGCGATTCGAGAGTTTTAGACACGGTACGAGCGAGAGGGATTCAAAACATTTAAGTCCTCTTAAACTTCACGCATATTATTTTTTTTGTGCTCAAAGGCTCCTTGACGTCTTTGGTGACAATATGGCTGGCAGTTTTATCTCACAAAAAATAAGTATTATAATTCAAGGGGGAAAATGCTGCTAGTGTATTGGGCACCATGCCACAAGACAGCGATTTGGAGGAGCTATTTTTTTTGTAAGTAAATAATTTTTATTTTCTATGTAATATTATTCTATTTTGTTTTTTAGGTTAAATTTAGATTTTGTTGTAATATAGTTTATTTAATTTAAGGTTTTGTATGAAATGACGGCTGTTAGAATGAGAACTCTACCGAAACTTGAACCGTGTGACTGTTTCTGTCGTATCTCATAGACCGTGTTAGGTCAGGGCACGAATGGATATTCGAACCAGGTACCACAGCTACCACAGCAGGTATACCGGGGCTATTCCTTGGAAATAACTGAAATACTTGTGCTATGTGAAATCTAACAAGATGTGTTTTGTCAGCACATGTCAAAAGTCGAATTGAATTTCATATTTTTCTATTGCTATGATATATCCACTAAACCACCCACAATCAAAATATAATTTAAATAAATGGAAATATCTTGGGAATTATTCTAGTTTGTTGACATAAATTGAAAGAATCGTAAATTAAAGAAAACACATTAAAAGACAATGACGGAAATAGAATAAACAGAATCAAATGGAAAAAGGAGGCCTTCTTCAATTTTTATTTATTCCTCAAAGTCTTTGTATAAGCGTTCAGGGGGGTTAGAATGACCGCTTACGTATTTTTGCTTGACAGATATTAACGACGTATTTACTGACTATTTAATTGTCAGGTTAAGCGCCAGGTTAACTGCCTCCATAGTCCAGCGGTTAGTATCACCATGACAGTTTCCCTTTCGGAGTGGTCAGAAACCACGCTTATAAATAAGCGGATTCACATTTAGCCGACTTTACTATAGGACAATCATGACAAGTGGCAAGCTCGTCGATGTCTCTAGCGTACCAAACTCGAGAAATATCACAAATGAATTAAATATTAATTAAATTTAAATTAATAAATATTTTTGTGTCCCGACCAGGAATCGAACCCGGCACCTCCAAGTCTAAATCCACGGACTTAATCGCTAGACCACGGAGGCAGTTTTTTTTTCAGTTATTTTCTTAGATTTACTCGTAGACCTGGTTTAATTGCTGGTCGGGTCGAAATAATTTATTTTTATATTTATTATTATATATAAATTAATTATGATTTATTAAATTATTGATATTTCTCGAGTTTAGTACGCTAGAGACATCGACGAGCTTGTCAGTTGAGCATTAAGTCTTGTTTCAAGCGTTGTTATTTTTATATGGCAAGCTTACAATATTAGTGGTTCTTGAAAGTAAAAATTGGCATTTGACAACATTGCATATGGCACATACTATCAACAAGAACAACAAATAGGTGTTAAGCGGACTGAAGGTGGTAATTTGCCCAGTCTGCCGCGGCGGGGAAGTATCTACCGTTCGTGCCGATAAACCCAGTAAAGTGTATCCACACGTTTCGGGATCGGGCTCGAATTGCCGTCATGCACAGTCAAGCCGGCATAGTGTTAGGGACGGATGTCAATCATTATGATTCCAGTTACTAACATTCATGGCGCGAACAAAAAAAACATAAAAAAATAGATTTGCAAGCTTTATTTTTTTTTATTTTATTTAAGTAGTTTCAATATGTTTGTTTAGTATTAAGTTTGTAACTTGATTCTGTATATTATTTGCGTTATACTTAAATTTTATACTATATATTGAAATGAAAAAATAATAATAATATGTATTGTGTAGCCAATCTAGCCTCTCCATTTGTTTCAATTTCCATAATGGACAGAGATATCAAACATTGATACTAGAGACAAAAGAATTAATAAAAAAATCGTTTCAAAGAAATTAATCGTATATCACCTAAACCAATTATTATCTAATTCATCCGTGAAAATTATCCACCAATTCGTTTTGGCAACGTAAATTATGTACTCATCTTCTTTTATTCAGAAAAACCCTTGTTTAGTGACCCTTAACAACCTTTGACCAGGTTAGATTACAAATATAGATTAAAGTAAAATATCATCACGACCGTTTCCCTTTCGGGGTGGTCAGAAACACGCTTATAAATAAGCGGATTCACATTTAGCCAATTTTACTGTAGGCCAATCATGACAAGTGGTAGGCTCGTCGATGCCTCTAGCGTACCAAACTCGAGAAATATCATAAATAAATTAAATAATAATTAAATGTATTTATTTACATTAATTAATATGTTTGTGTCCCGACCAGAAATCGAACCCGGTACCTCCGAGTCTAAATCCACAGACTTAACTGCTAGAGTTAGTTAATAAAAAATAATAAAATTAAGGGACGTCATTTGGTGAAATAATCAAATTGAAGCTAATTACAATAACCTGGCGTTTATCAAAATGTCTATGAAGGATTATTTTCATTATGCTTTCTGCACCCGGCTTTTAGTTTGTTAGACTAGTGTGTAGTTGCCACAAGACGCGAATTCGATCCCCCACATACAGCCCTAGACCTCCACTGCTGGAGATAGGCCTTCCAGAACTGGAGAATTTGGCCTACACTCGCCACGCTGGCCAGACGGCTTGGCGAGGATATGATGACAATTTATTAACGATTCCACAAGTTGGTATAGTGGAACCGGGACCGACGGCTTAACGTGCTCTCCGAGGCACGGGAACGGTAGTGTTGTAAATCTATGATAAATGTACGTAAGAAAAGTGTATTTTTCATTGGTACATGCCGGGTGGGTTTGAACCGACCTTTGTAGGATTTAAGGTACACGTTCTTACAACCGAGCCACCACCGCGCCAAATGTAAACCTTAATAAAACATAAAATAGAAAATAAGGTTATAGAAAGCCATAGAAAAAAGATATGTAGGTATAGCAATCATTGGATAGTGCAACTTTTACGGATTTCAATAACTTAGTCGTAAAATTGATTTCGTTAGTGATTTGGAGTAAACTTAATACTCTAGAAGTTATTGTCTCTGGTTTTATTGGGATTGCTAATAAAATCTAGAGTCGTTCTCAAATTCAATTCGCGAACTTATCCAAATTTCATTTTAACTCTATATAAGTAAACTTTTGACTGATTCTTAAGTCAACAATTTAAAAGAAAAATATGCCAAGATATCGTTATTGGTTTTGTACGTAGTGGCGGTACGGGATAAAATGCTCATACGCAGATTTGCACAATGTTCAGACGGTGTAAAAATCACGCTTTTTAAAGCGTACTGCACGTCTCTGTGGCATTAAAGTCAACGGAGAATACATCTTGCACCTCCGATTCGCAGATGACATAGTCATAATGGCTAGCTCGCTGGAGGATCTTAGCAGAATGCAGAACGGTTTAAATGTGGCATCCCAGCAGGTTGGTCTCGGTATGAACTTGGACAAGACGAAAGTCATGTTCAACGAGCATGTTATAGCGAGACCAATCTGCGTGGGAAACGCTACTCTCGAGGTTGTGCAAAAATACGTCTACCTTGGACAAACCATCCAATTAGGAGTAGCCAACTTCAGCAAAGAAGCCGAGACGAATTTAGCTAGGATGGGCAGCATTCGGGAAGCTACGTCACATCTTCCTATCGAACATACCACAGTGTTTGAAGACAAAAGTTTTCAACCAGTGCGTTCTTCCAGTAATGTAGTATGGTGCAGCAACGTGGACACTGACGGTAGGTCTGGTCCACAAGTTCAAGGTCGCTCAGCGAGCTATGGAGAGAGCTATGCTCGGGATTTCACTAAAAGATAAAGTCATGACATCCGTCAAAGAACCAAAGTTACCGATATAGCTTTTAAAATTAGCAAGCTGAAGTGGCAATGGGCTGGACACATATGCCGCAGAACCGATGAACGATGGAGTAGACGGGTTTTGGAGTGGAGACCACGTACTGGAAGACGCAGAGTGGGACGACCCCCCGCCAGATGGACAGATGACCTGAGGAAGGTCGCTGGTGGGGGGGGTGGATGAGGGTGGCAGAAGATCGTGTAAAGTGGCGAGCCTTGGGGGAGGCCTACATCCAGCAGTGGAGAGACACAGGCTGATGATGATGATGATGATGCACGTCTTTCTACACCAGCAATCTGTGGATGAGATACTCTGCTCGGGCCACGATTTGCGCGTCCAATACAATAATATCTTCAGAATGCTAAATGTTAGTAAACCAGTAATATTAGCATCGACTAAAGGGAAGAGTACTACAAACCACTATATCAATAATAAAATATGAAACATATTTATCTACATAGTATTACATGTAAATATATGTTTTTGCTTAGTTTTATCCGGCGGGCCTGACGATTGATCTTTTATCGGAAACAAAAAACTAGAATACGAGACACGGCCCTCAATTGTCAATGCAAAAATATATTCAAAGTTTTTTCGTCCTAATGGAGGGTTCATGCATGCTTTGTATAGAGAATTTCGACAAAGGGTTTGCTCATGTAATGCTAAACACGGGAGTAACATTGCCTACCTGCCTGCCACTTGTGCCCTCGAGATGTTTCGACTTCGATAAAAATGCCTACATTTATATATATTCAAATGTAACTACGGAAATACATTTACAAGCTGTTTGTTTTTCTTTATCTTAATAGTTAATTTTAGAATCATTGATAGCAAATAACACACCTTAATAATCAATCACGCTGTCCCACTGCGGTGTAACGTTACAACTTAGGATATGTATTGCTTGCTAAAATAAAAATAAATAAAATATTAGCCAAAACGTTTAATACTTACTAATATAAATAATAATAATTAAAAATAAAGAGAAACGGTCGTGATGATGTCGTCCCACATTACAGCACGTCCTCGTTCCCAGGGGACTAACGTCATACCATAGGGTCTCTTGCCATTATATCAATTAACTCCAGCAGGCTCCAGAAAAGCTGGAACCTCGATGGTGGCTAGAGTCCTTTTAATAATATTATTATTTATAAAAAAAAAATATGGAAAAAATAAAATAAATATTATTAATATTATTTATAAATACTTTCATAACAAACAAAATGACATCTAATTTCCACATTTTGACATAGATAATTATTACATTAGTATTTATTTAATTAAATATTAATTATATCATATTTATATATTGGTATGATTAATTGAAACTATTATTATTTACTCTGCACCTTTTATAATAATTTCTCACTATCCCAAAAATCAGCTGGTAGAAAATACCTACCATACGGTATGCTTGCCTATGTACATTATTTTATATTTTGTGTGCAATAAAGAATTATATTATTATTATTAGGGGCTGTGATGATAATAAAAACAAATTTTGTTTTATTTACAAAATCTTGATTGCATCTTTTTATTCGGTGGCCTAATTTGCGAAATAACTTTCTTCCGCTAACGCTTCATCAGTTTAATATTATCCATGTTTTATTCATAATCCCAGTGAAGTAAGAAGTCCCAAAACACCGATTTACTACGAAGTCCATTAAAACATCCGACAGAGGGAATTTAAATTAAGACTCCCGAAATTGTTATCCCTTTCTGAGGGCCTTTCCGTCATCTATTGTTGGTAGCGATCGAACAGTGCCAAGTTAGATTGCCGCCAGCCGTTAAAAAAAGGAAGCCATTGTTCAATTAACTCCAACATTATAGAAGCCGCGAGAATGGCGAGTATCTCCCATGGGCAAGTCGTGTCGAATAAATATTTTTTTATACTGACATGTGATCATGACCCCACTTCACAGGTACGTGAGGTCAAGCATGGGAGCAACTCACACCAGCCACTTATGGCCGACATTGGTGAAAACATAGAAGTGGACACCGTTTGTTCAGTTGAGGAATTTCGGATATATATTTTTGTCAGCTAGTTCACAATTCACGCTTTTTTTAACGAATATCTTAATGTGTCGAGAGACCAGAGAACTAGAAATAAAGCAACTGTACAATCACTTCTCTTTGGACACGTGTTGGAAGAAACATCGTCTGGTAGTTTAGGGGAAAGACAATGACAACAGAATGCGTGTTAGGTCTTCTATGAAGTGGACTGACCAGGCCAAGGATGCAATACATAATTTCCTACATAAGTACAACAAGAAAGCTGCAGTCCGCGAAAAGTGCCTTTATCATCATCAGCATGTGTTTCTTCACTGCTGGATATAGACTTCCCCCAAGGCTCGCCACTTCACACGATCTCCTTCCACCCTCATCCATCCCTCACCAGCGACTTTCCTCAGCGTCTTCCCACTCTGCGTTTTGCATTACGTGAAACTCGTTTACTCCATCGTTTATCGGTTTTGGGATTTTATTGCCACTTCAGCGTGCTAATTTTGAAAGCTATGTCGGTAACTTTGGTTCTTTAACGAATGCCAACGTACGACTTTACGCTTTAGATAAATCCCGAGACTAGCTCTCTCCATAGCTCGCTGAGCGACCCAGAATTTATACATCAGACCCATTGTCAGTGCCACGTCTCTGCTCCTACGACTTATTAAGCTAAAATCAATTTTATTTTACCAGCACGACATGTGACCTTGCGCCTACCTGGTGGTAAGTAGCGCGGGGTCCATTAATGTTAATAACTGGAAACGGACACTCATGACTGATATCAGTCTCTTAACACTATGCCGGCTTGATTGAGCATGACGGCAATTCGAGCCTGATCCCGAAATGTATGGATACACTCTACAAGGTTGGACACCTCTCCGCCCCGGCAGACTGGCCAAATTACAACCATCAGTCCGCCTACCACTTATTTGTTGTTCTCGTTAAAAGTATGTACCAATCCTAATGCTGAAATGACGACCACGACGTCTCTGCTAAAAATGCAACGACTAAGAAGAATTAATAACAGCCGAAATTGAAAAAATAATAACAACTTTTAAAATAAAATTTCAAGCTGACAGGGAAAGGAAGAATTTAGAAATTGTAATGCAGAATGAACTGGGCAAATTATTAATTTATCAAAGAGAAACAAGGGGCAATTCGCAGCACTTGAAATTGCTCGACGTGGGACTGTTAATATTACATAGGTCGAGATTGGCCGAGACCTCCGCGCTATAAATATTTAATTGCTTGGGAGTTAAGAGCCTAGTATCGTAAAACTTAATAGGCGATTAGCAGCAGCCACTGTTGATAGCTTTATCAGACATTCTATTGATCATCATCACGTCATCATTATCATGTTAGATGATACTCGTCAAGGCAACGGGATGGGGCAAGGGTCTGATCGTAAAAGTGAATTTAGGTCAAAATATATTCACGTAAAGTTATTACATGCATTTGTGCCAAGTCATTACTTAAATTACTTGAAATAAATCCACTCCTTCTAAGCAGCATGGCAGTAATGATTAAACTGTTAGCAGAAGACCAGCAGTGACCTGTTAATATTTTATGTGATCAAAAACTTGTTGCTGCGAGTGCTACGTTTGGGGACACTCATGCCGGAGTTTCAACCGCGACCTTTAGATTGAAGGACAGCGCGTTCTATAAACTGGACCACAGATTGATAGTGACTTTATTTTTTGCGCTACTCCTTTGTATAAATACCCAACCGTTTGTCCTCGAGCGGGATTTTTCCTATACAAATACCGAATACCAAAAAAAAGAGACGAAGATATCAGAACAGTGTGTTACATATGTATAGCTATAGACACGCAGGGAGCTGTCATGTTACAAAGCAGATTTGCAATTCTGTATCGCTTTGTATAAAGTGGAAACACAATTTGAGTCGGATCGTCAACAAACCAGAGCGCATGTAAAACAATCGTGTTCTTTGGCTGAAACTTATTCAAATAAATATACAAGAATTTTTTATGTAAGTTCCACTTTCATCATCATCACGACCGTTTCCCTTCGGAGTAACACCGTGTAAGGTTTTTAATATCGAGTAGTTATAACTGGTGTTAACTCAGGGTTCCTGTCAATGTCAAAGTGACATGTAGCATTAGTAAATAGAGAAGACAAATTTCTAAGCATTCCATGGATTCACCGTGCGGGTGCCGGGTCCTTCGTGTGTGGGTAAAAGATGAGAAGAATGGTGTCAACAATAGGCTGGTTTAGAAAAGAAGGCCTTATTTTCGTCTCAATCCACAGACTGTTCTTTTTAATTAAAACTTTTTTTCTTACTTCCATACTCGTATGAATGTTCTCATATACGTGACCCACATTATAAAGGAATCCACCACTTGAGCACAGCTGTTTGATTCGCGCAAAACTTTCAGAAGTTCAAAGATTAATTTCCTAATTATTCGCATACTTTACGCGATTTTCGGCAGAGATTCGTTAATTGGAAATGATAATGAAACTACCTCCGTAGTATAGCAGTTAAGACTCTGAGATACCAGGTTCGATCCTGGTCGGCACACAATAATTTATTAGTGATATTTCTTAAGTTTGTTACGTAGACATCGACGAGCTTCAAAGTCAAAATATCTTTATTTACGTAAACCTATTACAGGCATTATAAAAGTGATTAATTTAATTATGTTGAATGATTCTACTAAGCTGTTAGCAGAAGACCAGAAGCTTAGCAGATTTCAGTGACCTGTTAATGTTTAATTTGAATGTGAAAGAAATCTCCCACTTGTCATGATGTATAGTTGGCTAAATGTGAATCTGCTTTTAAAAAGAAGCTAGGTTTCTGACCACCCCAGACAGAATACGGTGGTGATTATGCTTTACTTTACTTTTTTTTACTATTTTTATATTATAATCTAGAATAAACAAAATTCAAAGGAAATAGAAAGGAAAATTCAAAGAAATATTGCTTTTAAGTGTGTGTTCAGTCATTTTCGTATTACATACAGCCTCCAGAACACAGCGTCCTACACCTCCACTGTTGGAGATGGGCCTTTCAGAACATATATCTGGAGAATTCGGCCTACGCCCGCAACGCTGGCCAGACGGCTTGGCGAGGATATGATGTCAATTTATGATGACAATTTATTAACGATTCCACAAGTTGATATTAGTGGAACCGGAACCGACGGCTTAATGTGCTCTCCGAGGCACGGAAACAGTGGTGTTGTAAATCTATGACAAATGTACGTAAGAAAAGTGTATTTCTCATAGGTACATGCCGGGTGGGTTTGAACCGACCTTTGTAGGATTTAAGGTACGCGTTCTTACAACTAAGCCACCACCGCGCCGTTTTGGTATTAAAGTATAATAATTTATAATAGGCGGTTGTTCAAAAATGGCGAGGTTTCCGGATGTTAAGGATAACTTAATTATGAACACCAGCAGTCGCTCAGTTCGCTCACTCGAGGCCTGCCGCATACTTCAAATTCTAAAATCAGTGAAAAATTTACGTAGGCCCCGGTTTTTAGGTCGGCATATTAAATGAAGCACACTTGTACAACTCGGAACGCGAAATATTCGTTTAGGCATATTTATTAAAAACAACATGCTTTTTTTACAAATACCGAGTTAAATTAGTTAATAAAATGAAACAGTTATGTAAATTAAACTCGGTTTGTTAGTTAACACCAACAAAACAACAAAAAAATATTAATTAAAAAGTAACACTTAAAAATATATATTTCGTCTACGCCCCGTAGCACTTCTACGCCGTAGCACGATCTGCCGGCGGCTACGCAAAATTATACAGGATAATATTAAAATTTAAAGACTCGAAAAGATAGATGAAATAAATTAAAACCATCCTTATTTACTTCACATTGTGTTTTTTTATATAAGACGTTACAATTCTATGAACTCACTTTACGTTTTAAAATGGTTCAATGCTTTTGAAACACCTCTCTCTCGCTCAATCCTATATTTTCAAAGATTTTTCAAGAATTCTATCAACATTTTAGGAAATAAAATTTCGGTCATAACGTACATTTTGGATATTTAAACAGCAAAATATAGCAAATTTTTTTTTTAACGATTTTCTAAAACCAAACAGTGCAATTGCCAGATCCATCGTGCATGGGTAAGAGATGAAAATAATAAATATTTGAGTCCATACAATAGTGCTTATATATACCTACATTCATTTCAATACACCAACATACTTCTACACACATCATTCCAACTTAGTACATTTTAATTTTCTGTAGAGTAGCTACGAGTACCTTTTGTTTTAATAATGTTGTCATAAGTTTAGTTAACAAAATGTAACAAGCCGTCTGGCCAGCGTGGCGAGTGTAGGCCAAATTCTTCAGATATATGTTCTGGATATAAAATTTTTAGAGCGACGTTTAGGTACCGAAAAGTGTAAGGACGTTAACAGTTCTGGGCAGTCGACACGCCCTGTCAGTATTGCATGTAGTAACAACATGTCGTGTTGCTTACGCCGATCCTCCAGCGTATTATTCTAATATAATATGTCGATGCCAATTCAGTGCGATCAGTTCAATCACAATTATATACGTATAAATAATTATATACTCGTACGTATTGTTGTTGCACTTAATTAATTTTATTATATTGTCTAATTCTTAAGGTGTAAAACGGGATCAGTATACAAATGCAATTGTTATTTCATATCTCATTGTTATTGTACTGATTTTGTTGGTTCTTTTTTTTATTATTTTTTATTATAGCTAACAGTGAAAATTTGTAAGGCTTTGAGATTAGATATTTTTTGTATATATAATATTGCAAAGGCTGTAAATTTTCCCACGAATAAATAAATAAATAAATAAAATTACTTACCGAAAAAGCCTTCAGGAAAACCAAGCACTGTATAATTCCTTCCATGGTATCACCTGTGAGACAAAAGGTGCCAGTGAGATGGCGTCCCTTCTTGTCCCCCAGCGTGGGGGCTGCGGCCAGACTGGCGTGCACCAGGGCTCCTCGAGGGCGCGCGTCCCGTGTGGCACCCAGCACACCGGGCACCGCGATTGGAGCCCCAGACTCCATCAGCCCAGACAGATCCATGCCGCGCCAGCACGCAGCTAGCAACGACACATCACAACACTTCAAAACCTTTCACACACAATAAACATCCGAATTTCGGTACCGAAATACTGTAAAAAGATAAATCCAAGTTCCGCAATTCAAGATAACCGCTCAGCCATGTCGATTCGAGAAGACACAGAGACAACAGGCGTGTAGGCTTGAGCACCACTCGAGTTGCATAGGCTTTTACATTCCTCGCAGCGACACTTTTGGAATTGCTCGGAATTCCAGCATTCACTGTTGAGACATAGCGTCAGTGCGGTATAAATCAGTACCGCAACACCCATAATAATGTAGATTTCCATATTAAATTCATTGAACGTCCTTTAT
Organism: Tinea semifulvella; assembly: GCA_910589645.1. Classification (NCBI taxonomy): domain Eukaryota; kingdom Metazoa; phylum Arthropoda; class Insecta; order Lepidoptera; family Tineidae; genus Tinea; species Tinea semifulvella. Next base: position 8,675,741 of record OU342592.1, on the reverse strand, counting down.
TAAGGAACACACGATCGGAATTACAACAAGAATCAATCACGCGAACCTCAGTAGCAATAGTGGTGTTACCTAAATCAAAATCAAATATTTATTTCTATAGGTTATCTTGTAACAACTTGGATATTGTCAACACTAAAATAATATAAACAAACATAAGTTAGGTAATAATGGTTGGATCGTAACGGTTAAACAATCCAGATTTATGTGTGTTATGATAGCATTATTGTCATAAGCAGGGTAATTGTAACTTAATAACTAAACTTTTTAAACTTTCAATTCATAATAGATTTTTATAATTTTAACGGGTCTTTACGCGATTTACCTTAGAGACCATTGGATTGAGCTGCATGACCCAAAGATACTTTCCACCGATCGTCACTATTACCCTAGAATAGTACGTGAAGCGATCGAAATAAAGAAACACAAAAATTTCAATCGAGAGGGGGGTTATAAGCTATCTTCATCGTGGAATCCAGTAATCAATAGGTTTCGACGCCGGGAAAAATCGCCCGGTGTCGCCAAGGATATTGTAAGTGTCGTGTGTCGTGATTTCTAAAAACTTTTAAAAGTGATAAGTGGGTAGGTTTACATCTGCCGCCCAGTATGTACGAGACTACGCCGCATAGCTTCAGTCGACCCGTGACCACGGCCAACGCAACTTGGCTGAAACGTCGGGAGAAATATGTCTCTAACTTAATAACTACTTAATATAAGATCGTGGCTTAATATAAGAATACAAAAATCATGTATAGAGTTTATCTCAAAGTTTGAAATGACGACCGTTTGAAATGTGTCAAATCCTTGCAATGCGAACTATTATGTATTTAAAGTAAATGCCCATTCATTAGTCATTTTAACTGCATTGTTGAAAACAATAACGTAGGAAAATGGTTTGAACGCGGGCAGTTATAGCCGATTTCGATGATTTACATATGGGACGTGCCGTTATCCATGCGACGCTCGTATTTTTGATTTCGACCATCAGCGTCTATTGTTTGCGTGAATTTAAATCAAATGTGTTATCACAATTTTATTTATTTATTATTTTATTTTGTACAATTAAGAAAACTTACAGTTAAACAATACCTAAATATATAGAAAAAAGATAAAGTAAGAAATGGCTAATAAAGTTTCACAGAAATAGATATTGTAACATATATAAAAACTAAACACTATTACAAAAAGAATGGTGATATAATATATAAGGCAGAATAAGACAAAATTACAATAAAATAGAACACATATATATATACTCGTACTGCCTCCGTGGTCTAGCGGTTAAGACCGTGGATTTAGACTCGGAGGAACCGGGTACATAATCATATTGATTAATTTAATTAATATTTAATTTATTTGTGACATTTCACGAGTTTGGTACGCTGGAGACATCGACGAGCTTGCCACTTGTCATCATTGGCCTATAGTAAAGTTGGCTAAATGTGAATCCACTTATTCATAAACGTGATTTCTGACCACCCCGGAAGGGAAACTGTCGTGATAATACTTTACTTCAATTTTTACTTATACAGATCGATTTAAGGCATTTTTAAAGTAGTCTTGATTCAAGCCACGCGCCGTGCAGCTTGTTCTTAAGTTAATTATTGCTGGCCGATCTCTGCCCCCTTGGCCTGGCAGTTAAGACCAAGTATTTAGTAACCCGGAAGAACTGAATTCGAAAACACAAAATAGGGACATTTCTTGAATCTGGTTAGCCAGAGACAATGACGAGCTTGCCACTTGTCATGATTGGACATAAAAAAAGTAAGTATCATCACGACCGTTTCCCTTTCGGGGTGGTCAGAATCCACGCTTATAAATAAGCGGATTCACATTTAGCCAACTAGCCTATATTAAGGCCAATCATGACAAGTGGCAAGCACGTTGTCTTTAGCGTATTTAATATATGTATTAATAATTAAATGTATTTATTTACATTAATAAATATTTTTGTGTCCCGACCAGGAATCGAACCCTGTACCTCCGAGTCTAAATCCACGGACTTAACCGCTAGACCACGGAGGCAGTTGGATATAGTAAAATTACCTAAATGTGAACTCACTCTTTTTAAAAAAAGCGGGTTTTATGACTAATGCAGCTGTTACTGTTACAGTTGTCTAACAAATGAAAATTAAATGTCCCACAAAATAACTCAATATAAATGGATTCCGGTCTCGCTTCTCAATCAATTGGAGTCGCAAGGCAGCGAACGGTTATATCTATTGACATGAATCCGGATTAGCGGAGCCTAAGTATACCAATCAAGAACAATCTTAGCTGAGATTAACGATCGCTCATCTTAAATCGTGCCGTTTGGCGCACTTTTATGTTTGCACAGGGTGTGTTTCCTAAAGGCATATGAGATTCGTACAGACAAATCAGCTTGGAAACACCTTTGCGTTTGTAGTAGTATACGGTCCGTAAATAAAGAAATATGTACAATTATTTTGTGTCAAAAATTTAAGTATTTTTAATCGAAGAAAAGGTACAATGATTAAAAAAAAAAAACTTTTAATACATAAATTACTATTATCAAAAAACTAGTTAATAATAATAACTATCTCCGTGGTCTAGCTGTTAAGTCCGTGGATTTAGACTCGGAGGAAACGGGTCCGATTCCTGGTCGGGACACAAAATTTATTTATTTATGTAAATGTATTTATTTACATAATATTTAATTTATTTGTGATATTTCTCGAGTTTGGTACGCTGGAGACATCGACGAGCTTGCCACTTGTCATGATTGGCTTATAGTAAAGTTGGCTAAATGTGAATCCGCTTATTTATAAGCGTGGTTTCTGACCACCCCGAAAGGGAAACAGTCGTGATGATACTTTACTTTTTACTCTAGTTAATAATTAAAAATACAACTAAAAACAATAATAAAGAAAAACAATATTAAATAAAAATATTATAAATAAAATATTTGCTCCAAATCGCTACCAATAGATAAATTGCCAAGGATACTGGCAGCACTGCCACGCTAATGGCAATGCAAATATTTTGGCCCAAATATTGCTCAGCCCGTCTTCCGAGCTGTTTTGACAACGCCTTGAAAATTTCCTGTGTACTTGGTCCTCACGGCCCAAGTCTTGTAACTCCAAACGGGGCGAACCTTTCTAATTTATTTTATTACCTACTATTTATTATTGTACATATTAAAAGTATCATAAAAGGTCAGTAACGCAGTCAGTAAAATGTCAATCTACTGATTTATTTATTCAAGGAACAGTCAACAAAAGGTACTATCATATTTATAATATCACTAGAACTAACACATGGTTATTGCCCTTTTCATTACAGACCATTACAGCATGCATTAATCATAACGTCTTTTATATTAAACCTATAGAAAAAAAAACAAATAAAAAATTAATCATAAATTAACAATAACACCCTAACCCTATCTAAACACAATAAACAATGACTAAGCAACAATCCTGTGGCCAGTGACTCGTCAGCAAACTGGATGCTTAGTGGCTTAAGGAGCCGCCAGTACCTTACGTCATTAAATTCTTTACGAACCTTCGTTTTAATAAATACTTTAGTTTTAGTAAAATAAATATACCTACAAAATTAAATTTTACGTTTCGCTTGACAATTAAAGTCGACGAACAAGTAGGTATTACAAACAGTAATATCACTCAAAAAATAACGGTTGCCTAGCTCTGGGGCTGAGTATAATAAGCGAAGTCGGACTTGGAAAGTTAAATAAAAGGTTTGACAATCGCAGGCGACCTCACAACCGCAAACGAGAGAGGTCGGTCGCAGGGCACACACTAGGGAACACGGACATACTCGTAATATGCATAATGAGGATCTACTTATCTCGTAGAAATATACACAATTTAGGCTGTATTACCACATAGAAAGTAGGTATTGAATAGTAATTATTATGGGTATAGAACAGATAATAAATTTTATGTCTCTTTTTCATTTTCTCACTATCCTTAATTGCAGCAACATCATATTTCACTTCCCTCATCATGTAAGTAGTTTTATTTTATATTATTGTTTATTTATGATGTAATTTATGTTTATATATATATATATATATATATATATATATATATATATATATATATATATATATATATATATATGTATATATGTATATATTGCGTATTTGTATATGTATTAGTATATAATATTGTTATGTATGTATTAATACTGTTAAGAATAACTTAATTGACAAAAATGTCAGGTTTGGCTGTCAGAGAATGCCTAGCGGCATTAAGTCCGCCTTTGTACATAGTGCAATAAAGTTTTTAAATAAATAAAAGATTTTCTTTATCTCGTCGTCAGCCTGTGTCTTTCCGCTGCTGGTTACAGGCGTCTTCTCACATAATCTCCTGCCACCCCCACCAACGACCTTCCTCTATTAGATAACGACTTGGCCAATTTTAGTCTTGCATCAGAACAGTAAAGTAGACTTGCTCATCTTCAGCTTCAGAAAAATATCTAGCTAGCTAGTTTTAAAGGTTATTAGGAAATATGATTATAATAATAAGTCCTCGCGGTAGGACGATTATGGTGACCGTAAAATGAACGAAGTACGTTGCCCGACTAGAATACCCATTTCGAGAAAACAATTTTATAATTTGTACGTGTTGGTGAATGCTATAACCGTCCATGGTGATTTGGCAAAACGGACTGAATAAATGACAACTAATTTAACAGATGTAGCTTTAACAAGATGGCCGTTATCATCTCTCAAAGTTCGGAAGTCCCTGTTGGAAGACCCTTTATATTATTTTTAGTAGTAATCGACAAAATGATGACGCTCTATGTATATGTGTTTTAGATTTCTAAAGTTTTGAAAGCATTTAACCTTTGAATTAATGGTCGGATTTTAAATAATTCTCGACCTCATTCTCGGTTTAAACGCATAATTAGAGATAGGAAGGCGGCAAAACTCGCACAAAGCACTAAAAGCATGCACCGCATTACAGGGACTAAAGAAATTACTGAACGTATAACGCCCGCTCAAAGCAAATTCACTTTCGCGCTTCAGTTACGATTGCATTCAGAAAGACAAATTTCAAAACAAATAAACGACTGAAACGTAGTTATAACACAAGGACGGCATAAAACATTCAAGTAAGCAACAAAGTAAAACGTTGGATTTGTTCATTTTCTGAGACAAAGTTTGTATGAACATAATACAAACCCTATCGATATTGGAAACTTCTTGCTTTCAGACTTTATGTAAATAAAGAATTTCAATATAAATTCAAAACATTTTATTGAATATAAATATGAACATAATATTTCTCATGTAATTTCTACATGGATATACATATGTATGCTTTATAAAACTACAAAAAATGCGAAATAGTGGGCCGTAGATGTCTAACATTTGTGTACCAATGATTTGTAAGGCTTTAAGTTACTATATTCCTATTGTATTATTGTAAAAAAGGCCGGTTCGGCTGCTCATACAGCCGAATTTAGAAAGCACATCAAATACAATAGCATTAAACAAAATTATAACTTTGTGGCATTTGGGGTTGAAACAATGGGGGTATATTCTCTTGATACCCACAAATTCATAAAAGAGCTTGGTAAACGAATTTTCCAAGAGTGTGGCGATCCCAAATGCCATAACTACCTAAAACAGAATATGTCCATAATAATTCAACGAGGAAATGCGGCGAGCGTTTTAGGTACCCTCCCTGGTGGTAAGCCCTTAGTTTATTTTGTAGAATAGCTTTAATTTCATAGGTATTTTTAGTTTTAGTTCAATTTATAATTAGTTTTTTAATCAATTTTATTTTAATGTTTTTGTAACTAATAAATTTAAAATTATATTTATTCTAAAGGCTGTTAATTTTCCTTATCATTACAGCCCCTAGACCTCTACTGCTGGAGATGGGCCTTCCCAAACATATATCTGGAGAATTTGGCCTACACTCGCCATGCTGGCCAGACGGCTTGGCGAGGATATGATGTCAATTTTTGATGACAATTTATTAACGATTCCACAAGTTGGTTTTAGTGGAACCGGGACCGACGGCTTAACGTGCTCTCCGAGGCACGGAAACGGTGGTGTTGTTAATCTATGACAAATGTACGTAAGAAAAGTGTATTTCTCATTGGTTTGAACCGACCTTTGCAGGATTTAAGGAACGCGTTCTTACAACCGAGCCACCACTGCGCGTAATTTTCCTAACAATAAATAAATATTCGTCTGAATTATGAAGACAGTTTTTAATGGAAAAATATTAATAATAGAGAGTGTCATTTTCATTTTTTTGCCGGCTGACCATAAGTTAGTTGTCACTTAGTGCAATTAAGTTTGATTGATATATACAATTGTCACATTATCGAAGGTATTGCGTTTCTTATTCACTGATTAGAATTAGCTATTTAAACTTATATAAAAGTGTGTAAAACCCTATTTTGATTTTATTTTCCCCCCGATTTATATAAATGGGGTTAAGCTAGGTTCTCGCCTATGTACTGCAGAATGTATGATTTTCTGTGCAATAAAAAATTCTAGGTTTTAAAGGCATTATGTGGTAGTCTTATTTGTCATTTGACAGCCTGCCATGGAACCGGAAAACCTAACCTAACTTTTATTAAATTACAATATTTTTTATATTAATCCTTTCATGGACCTATTGTCAATCTTCTTTAATTATATTTTTATCCTAATATTATTGGATACCTAATATTTCATTGAAAACTGAAACGATAGCTACTTAGTATTAAATCCATAATTTTATAATAACGCCCACGTGTCGCCATCACGTGACATCATTTGATGTGTTCCCACCTACGAGATAGCACACAAATTCTGACATTTCTATAACAGGCAAGTAGGTGCGCTCCAAACACGATCATCCAATTTCAAATACACGACACGTCGGCTCCAGCGATTACATAAACACATCCCTCGAGAACTACCTTAATTATTCATCTACTAAATACATATTGTTATTTATAAACTAGGCCTAATTCAACAACAAGTAAAAATACAGAAATAATATTTAGACACTGATCTAAACTGTTAATTAAGTTTGTCCATTGACCTCTAATTATGAAACCAGTTATTAATTTCCTTTGTTTTTTTTTATTTATTTCAAGAATAAACAATTTAATAATAATAGTAGTAATTGTCAAAAGAGCAAATTTTGTAGTCATCCGGTGTCATTGGTAGAAAAATCCGAAAAACAAAACACTACAGCATGGTGAATAAGGTCGCGTCTAAAAATCGCGATAAATATCTAAAGGCTGGCGAGTGTTATTAATTGATCTCGCTCACAGCCGATATACGAAATAGGGAGGAAAAATTAAGTTAGTCATCGTTCGCGCGATCATCGACCTTTCGCTAACTACTTGATTAGGCTCATTGATATTTTTAGGAAAACTTCTCTGCACCGTAACTTAGGATTTTATTACTGAATATTTAAAATGAAAAATACTTAGTTCTTAATTTTATTTTAGATTATAATATAAATATATTTGCTCGTTAATAAATTTCACGCAGTATATATATATATATATTTTTAATTCCTATTTTAAATTAGTGATTTAATGCACCTAAAATCCCAGCTCACTATCCCAAAGGTTAGCTGTTAGAAAATGTCAGTAGACATTAAGCCCGCCTATTGTACATTTAGATGTGATTTTGTTAATTGTGCAATAAAGAATTTATCTATCTAATAAAACAAATTAAAAAAATAGCAAATGTAAAAAATACGACACAATTGCAACTTTTGCCAACAAAGCATTTGTCGTTTGTCAGAAAAGTCAGAAATGTCGAATATTTTTAGAGACCGTATTGGTTGATGGTGAATTTTTGTGACTTTGACCATTCGCCTCCGAGCGCTTTGCAAAATTTCATTGTGAAAGGGGAATGCGAATTCAATTGGAAAGTCGTCGGCGAAATTGCGTAGCTCTCAACAAATAGGTGGAAGCTGTAGCAGCAGTGGGAGGTAGTGTTTAGCGCAGAGTAAACAACCGTCGCGCGCACTTACTCTTTGATGTTCGCAAACATGTTTTGATTTAGAGATTACCAAAGTACCGCCGTAACTAGTTTACATACACTTCGAAACTCCGAAAACACCAAACTATTTAATTAAACATATTTTTAATTTAAGTTCGCACGAGGCTTCCCGTCGGTTATACCAGTAAGAATTTAAATGGGTTTATTAATGATTTATGGCAGAAAGATGCCAATGGAAACTATAGCAGGTAATTCTAAATCTTGGTGTTGAAATACGCTTAGATCTTAACCACCTAAACTATATTGAGAGCATCACCAAAACAGCGTCAAAAAATTGGGATACTTAACATGGTGAAATGGTTTTGTCTCACTCAGACTTTAGCACGTTCAAGATGTGGAATGTTCTTCCAGCCAGTGTGTTTCCCCATTCTTCAAGCGAAGTGTGAAAAAGCATCTTAACTGATGTCAGTCGTCAGTTGCTTCTATTATTGTACAGCTAACATCAGAATGCGCGATTTCACATGTCGTATTATAGTTAGTATATAACAAAACTTAATAATAAGCAATTTAAAGAAGGTCGCTGGTGGGGGTCGGATGATGGTAGCAAAAGATTCGATTCAGTATGTGTCGCGGATCCATGTAATTCGCGACACATGCTGAGCTTAGGGCCCGTTCATCGCTGCAGGAATTACGATGTGAATTGTATGGATGTTTTTTTTTTTGTTTTACTTTTTTTTTTTCATGGCCTCCTGGTGGTGCTCGGGATATGACAGTGGAATGTAGGGGCGGCCAATTCCATATTCCAGTATCAATTTATGGTCCATGCATATCTTATGCACGGCTATATCCTGGAGTACTGTTGGGTGCCTGTCGGGCGCATTGTGCTGCATATTTTAATTGTGTAAGTTTGTATCTGTTTTATGTGATGAATACACGTTTTTTTTTCAGTACAGTGGCGACCCATGTGGAGGCCAATATCTAGAAGTCGATGCTACACATAATAATGAATAATTTACACTAATATATGTAGAATAATTATATTTAATTTAAAATACAGTTAAACAAACTTTTGTATTTAGGTTCGACTAGAAGTAATTTAAAGCAGTTAGTAAAGGTCCTTGATGTGTCCCTAAAAATTACTGAGAAATTAAATGTTGTAGCGTCTGTAAACAAGTGGAGTAAACATGTTAACACAAATCGGATCTCCATTAAACAAGTAGGAACAGGCCGAGAAATGCGGAATTTGTCGCCGAGTCCGCCCTAAATAAATAATGAATGAGCTGAAACATATAATCCGATTATATTCAGATAGAGTATGCAGCATTGTGTAGAGTGGACCAAAGTTGGTGTTGTAGCTTCTAATAATAGTTTGGGTAAGAACGATAACGGACCTATTTGTACCCATTTACGTATAACACAAATGTGTATAAAAGTATTAATTCTACAAAGATATAATACGTCTTATGCTGAACAAGTCATTTGCTTTCGAACACGATGTAAGTATATTTTCAAAAAAATACAATAATTAACGTAACTTCAATATCACCAAAATGAAATCTATGTTATTGTAACGATTTAAGTTAAAAATAGCATCGTATGCACCACCGGCTGTGCTTAAAAATAAATCATTTACATGTGATGCCTTTTTTATCTTTATTGGAATTAATCGGATACAACTCATCTGCGACTTAACCTGAGTTGCACCAAAATTATGTCTGTAATTGTAACGTTCAAAGCTAACAATAGCGTCGTATGTACCAGAGACTTCAATTTAGTGCAACCCAGGCTAAGTCCTAAGAAGCTAGGATTAATTCCAGATTGAACTTGCAATAAAAAAAATAGAGACTGAGAAATATAAGTATAAAATAAAAATAGAGTATCTTTTGTAGAAATCTATTTTTTGGAATAGTGATGTGTAAAGAAATCATGAAAAAAAAATATGTTGTAACAAATTTATTCATTACTAAGTTGCTTTATCCTCATTGCCCCCGTGTGCCCAAGATCAAGCTATCAGTAGGGATTTCATAAAGCAAAAAAACAACGTATTTTTAAGCTAATCCATAATGCCTGGTGCATTACTATAAAACTTGCCCTGCGGAAACACGGTGCTGAAAAACCGAACGCTACAAGTATTATTATAGTAAAATTAACAGTTGATAGATTATATTGATAAAATTGTAGGTATATTGAGAAATGCAAATTCGTTTACCAAAAGATGCAAACTAGGGAACTTCGGTCTCGATTCTGCCAAGAATAGATAAGGCTGGCATTTCCGATCCATTTATTAATATTACCAGCCTTTTCTACGATAGAATTACTAGTCACATGTAGCGAACATAATTAGGTAAAGTTTGGATAAAGGGATTGGTCCCTGCACTTTACTTAAACGCAAACGTTAGATTGTCATAATAGTGGATTGTGATAGTAGTTACTTTTAGCCCGAATATTAACCGTCGCATCCGATTAGGCCTTAAGTCGTGACGCGAAGAAACGCGAGGGCGCCAGTCACGGCTTTTTGTTTGCAAAATGAAAAACCAAACAAATATTCAATGGCAACGGAGAATATTTATAACCCAGTACGAACTTTCTAAAATACAAATCAATACAATACATCGTATTACCATTATATTCATAGAAATTCTCGACACGGGCCGTCAGGCCTCGGCAAGCCCAGTAACGTCTTGCGCGGCCCGCCAGTTAACAAGCCGTGGAATAATTTGTCAAAGGCTGCGATAGGCCTCGAAAGGCGTGGCAACGTCTGGGGCCCCAGCTTTAGAAATGTTCATGTGATACTTCTAAATCCAAAAAAAATATATAATATTTTTTCATAATCCGTAAAATGTGGTAATTAGCAATTAATTGCTAGTCCAGATCTTATATAAAAACAAATAAATCTGTTCAGTACTTATTAAATTATGTTACTTCATTGTTTTAATCAGGATGGGAAAAAATATTGATATATTGTGTTCTCGTAGTTTTATTGAATATTAATACATTATTACAACAGTTATGACTTGGTATAAAGAAAGAAAGAATAAAAATTATTGTATAGTCGTCACAAAATAAAAATACTTTTCAACAGAAAAGTTGTTAATAATTAATACAGTACTAAAATTGTGACTGAGCTACATTTTACAGAACACAAGTGTGGCGACAAATAGGAAACCAGCTCAGTATAAGCTACAGCTTTAGCTTAGCTTCGACTGCAGCACTGATTTAAAGCTGATGCCTTTTTTGAGATGGTCACGGTCGCTGAGACAATAATATGTTCCATACGAGTGATTAAAGAGGTAGGTAGCTAACTTAATAATATAAAATACAATGAAAATAGATATGGAAAAAATACTATAGTATTATATAATAAAAATATTAAAATAACTATGGTACATTATTGACCATAACGACCATTAAGACGGTGCCAACGATAACTGGCCAGAAATTAAACAGATAGCAAAATGCGATAGAGTCCAATCCTAGATTTGTCTGGTAGCATTAATATCGAATAGCGGTGGATGTGAGGAGGAAATTAAGCGTCGAATGGCAGTGTCGAGGTCTGCTATGGACAAGCTAACGAAAGTATGGAGAAACCGAAACATTACGAAAGCTACCAAAATCCGGCTGGTCAGAGCTTTTGTTTCCCTATTTTCCTGTATGCTGCAGAGACGTGGACCCTGCGCGAAACAGAAATAAAACGGACTAATGCTCTAGAAATGTGGTATTGGGTGAGAATGTTAGGCACATCATGGACGGAGTTCCGAATCAACAAATCCATCCTCGAGGAACTGGAGATAAAACAGCGCCTTTCCTCGTGTCGTGGCGCGTAGATACTTCCATTGAGCGCCATGTAGTTCAGGGAAAAGTCAATGGCAAAACGATGCGTGGTAGGTCTCCGATAAGATGGGCTAACCAGTTTAAAGCAGCAATGGATCACCCCCTACATGAGTGCGCCAGGAAGGCTGCAGTTAGAGAGGAGTAAACTGACACTCAAGTGACGACCAATACCATTCTGCCAAGAGTGTAGCAACTAAGAAGAAGAAAAACATTAATATTATAATGTCGTCAAAGCAATAAAGGACAAACTGTAAAGCTTGCAGGTATTGTTAAATAAACAACCCAAATATTAAGCAATCGCTTCACGATAAATGAAAACAGTACATGGATTTATTAAATCGCGTATCCAATAACGTATGATTTATGTGAAACCTCGTGCACAATATCGCTTGTTTTCATTTCGCATAGTAACCAAAGGGGTATGAGATGACAAAAAGAAAAGACGTGTCAACCGTTGATTACGCGGCGAGAGATTAATGGCTTGCATACTTCTCTCGGTGAAGGATTTCCACTAATTGAGAGCCTCACGACGAGACACTATCTCATAATAATTAACCCTATGAATTAGTAAACTAATTATAATAAATTATCCGAACAATTGTATAGAAACTAAATTAGCTATCCAGACTCTATTATCTAAGCAACAAAGCAAACTATAGATATCCGAGAAATCCCATAACAATCACGCATCTATATTAAAAGCGCAATATCTTTTTATATTGTTTTTCCGATTGCAGGTCAGAGCGTATGAGAAGTAATAACACCACTATTGCGTGTAAAGAGGCTTCCTATTACGTTTATGTTCACAGTCGCGATGCTCGTTCGGCGAATCACGCGGGTATTGGCAGATCTGGTCTGCGACAACGCGTGCGATCGCGAAGGCGGGCGGGTGAGAACTGGGGCGTCGCGGAGGCGCCCGGGATCGCCGCACTACCCCGCAACCCCCACAAACTCTCAATTATTTTATTGGGAAAGCTAATGAGACGTGAACCATCGACGACCTCATCGTTGTCTGATATCAACGCCGTTACTTGTTTAAAGAGCAACTGAACAACTGAAACGATTAAATGCGCTGGTAATTATTTAGGCGTAAGAATTTGTCTGTTTTTTTTTGTTTTTTTATTTTTTGAGGACAAATAATAGAATAAAACCAATTCTTAGTGTAATAATTATTAGTTTAATACTTGTGATGTGGGTATTCGTATAAACTAATCATGTCAAAATAGCGTTAGTGTTAAGAGGGTTTACCACATCATTATCCCTCTCGCTCGGACAATAGAATATTTTCAAAGATTTTTCACGTCTGAGTATATATTTTTTGTATACTAACACGACATGTGACCTTGCGGCCACCTGATGGTAAATGGCGCGCAAGGTTCATGAATGTTAAAAACTGGAATCAGACACTAATGACTGACGTCGGTCCCTAACACTGTACCAGCTTGACTATATGTTTTTTCACACTTCGCTTGAAGGACTCCAGTTTATAGAAAAGTGGAAACACAGAGGCTGGAAGATACACATCTTTATTGTGCGACAGATGTATGAGTCCCCCAAATACATACGTACGCGAAGAGATAGTGACTATGGTATATGGGTGCATATTCTGACCTGTGCGTATGGTTTGGTTTGCTTACTATCAGGTGGGCGCGATGTCAAATCTCGTCTCAGTATATAAAAAAAAAAGTATATAAAATAACAAGTTACCACCGACAGCAATAATTTTTGTCGCTAAACTAACTTAATCCAAGTACATGTCTTCTACAGAACGAGTTAATAATAAATGTAAACACAAAAAAAACGAATTCTTATCTAAGTAACAAGCATTCATATTTCCATCAATTAAGCCTGCATCTATTTCCAACCGCAAAACAGTTGCCTAAGTAATCTATTTTGAATTTCACTCTGTTAAATTTTGCTATAATATTTTAACACAATTTTCAGGTTTGTTTATTTAGGACCCTAAATACTGTTTTCTCATCAGCTTGACGATGTATTTTAATGAGTAAAGCCAAGCAATTTGAGCTGAAACTTTAGGATCTTGTATACGAGAGGTGACATGTTACTCCACCCCCACCAGCTTTAAGACAACAGAACGCACGATCTAATATTTTTAAAGATTTTTCAAGTCCGATTGTCAACTTTTGAGGAAATAAAATAACGGTCAATTGGATAATATTTTTACTTTCATTTACCTAATTTTAGACAGAGAATAAAATAGCGAAAACATTTTATAAAGTCGTATTACTGGTATATTGTATGTCTCCTAAATAAAATTTCTCAAAAAATGGAGGTTTCAAAACTCGATCGGAATACTGAACAAGGTGAAGCGGGTTTTCCCGCCTTCAATCACACTGTTGCTGTACAAAGCACAGACAGATCATGCGTGGAATACAGTTCTCACCTTTAGGATCGTTCCGCTAAGTACCTCACACATGCTCTCAATGTCCTACAGAGGCTAGCTGTTCGAATTGTGGTCGATGTCACTATGTCTGGAACTCTCCAATCCCTGCAGCTTCGCCAAAATGTAGCTTCTCTGTGCGTGTTCTACCGGCTATACTATGGTGAGTGCTCTAAAGAGCTCTATAACCTAATTTCTTTCTCTCCATTCCGCAACCGAACCACATGCACATGACATAATATGCACACGCACATACCGTAGTCACTATCCCTTCGCGAGCGTATAAATTTAGGGTCCTTCAAGCGAAGTGTGAAAAGGCATCTAGTCGAGCCAGGTTATAGGAATGGGGAAACACTTTGGCTGGAAGAGCATTCCACATCTTCAGGGTGCGACAGATGTAAGAGTCTTCAAATTTATACATACCAGCCTGTGCTTTTTTAAAATTTGCAAGCTGAAGTGTCAGTGGGCCGGATACATCTGCCGCAGAAACGACGAACAATGGCGCAAACAGGTTCTAGAGTGGAAACCACGTGAGACGACTCACCGCCAGATGGAGAAATGACCTAATGCAGGCGTGAATATTGATGAGGGTTGCAAAAGACAGCGTGCAGTGGCGAGCCTTGGGGGAGGCCTATATCCAGCAGTGGAGAGACACAGGCTGATGATGAGGTTTTGAGGACGCCACGCAGAAGTTCTGTCTATTTACGTTAAACGTAAAAAAATATAAGAAGTATGTTAGTCTATAAGAACTCTCCTTTTATCTTGAATAATAATAATTTATCTACTTATTCTTCTTCGGCATTGATTTCTGCTGACACGACTGCCCGTCATGGCCGCACGATTCACAATCGTATAGATACGGGTATATCTCTCTCAGCAACCTGTGTTTACGTGGGTCGACTATTAGGTAGGCTCGGGGGCTATTTTGTCGAAAAACTGCCCAATTTCACAATACGGCTTTTTGAATAATACTCCGGTCAAATAGGCGAAGAAATTGTGCACGGGTTTGCAATAATTGGAACAAACCTTGGGGATATTATTATTATTAAAAAAGTAAAAGTCCCCACCGATATTATACAAAACTATTTACCCTACAAAAATATTTACGAAAAAAGATATAAATATTTTTTTGTTGTTTTTTTTTTACCTTTAGACATTGAATAACTTTTTTTACAGTTGTGGGATCAGTGGGTTTATGTTCTAAACGGCGGTTTAGCTCAACATTGTTTATTTCTCCTACATAAAAACATAGTTTTGTTTTTAAATTAAATAAAAGGAATGATCACAGTAGGTCGCTTTCACCGTTATGTCAATAAACTTCGTTTTCGTAAACGCGAATAAAATGTAAATCGGAGTATAAACAGAGATCAATTTTGAAATTTAAACTCTGATAAACCTCAGTCTTAATAGCGAATGGTAAAATTAGTTTTGAAAATAGAAACGTCGGGCTTGCGACTAATATTTATCCTTAAATAGCCTGGTCCTCACATAAGTCGATGCGATATACACAATTCATGTAATGATTGGCCCATAAATAGCAATGACATGTCAAACGCCGCCCCAAATAGAATGTAATCAATTCTGCTAATATGTGATGAGGACTGAATAGAGAAATAAGATCCAGGTGTTCGCCAATCATTATGAGATATTAACGATAGTTGAATGAACCATCTTGATGCAACTTAATAGCCAAGTCATATCAAACGCCGCAGCCCCAAATAGAATGTGTTCGCGCCGAACGCGATAATTCGACCAATTTTGGATGGTTAGGCGTTATTGTGATTCGTCGGTGCATAAACAGACGTCCTAATTTGTTACCCCTATACCCTTGTCCTGTCTCTTTCGCGCTGCTTCCTTTCTATATTACCCATCCCGCTCACTAGTCCAAAGGCCGGCGCTTGCGCACTGAAGACAGGCAGTGCCCATATAACTGGCCGCGCCGCATGGTAATGGTCGAATCGAAGTATAGTCGTTGTCGTCGCGCAGTCGTTGTCCTACAGTCGTCATAAAAGACGCTGAAGAAATCGCCGCGATCATTGTTTTCGCCCGCATTCGCTAAGCCCGCAAAATCAGTGTAAGAACGTTAAGAAATTTATAGGTGCTGGTGCCGAGGACATCAGGTGAGTTCCTTTACCGGTTCCTTCCTAGTTTGTTTATTGCACCGATTATCATGGTATCGTCTATGTATCTAATTTGAAGATTATCGCAAACCCCGCACCTAGATACAATCCACTAAACCCGCGCCTCCAGAATGTAACCAATTCGTTTAATGATAAAGAGATGAGTTCAAAACAGAGTAAATTATAAGAGTTTTATTTTTATACGAGTATAATGATAGTATGTAGTCTATTTAGTGTATACCTACTGATTAATATATATTTATAATTAGTTGTTTAATCAAAATTATTTAAATATTTTTGTAAATAAGTACTTCGAATACAGAATTATATAGTAAAATAAAAAAAAAGTTTTGTATATAGTATATTAGATTTAGTATTGAAGTATGTTTTTTTTTTCACAAACCTAAATGCTTCTATTATATTTTGCACCTGCCTCACATAACAAATGCTCTAAATTGTCCCTAAGGTTGACTAGTAAGAATGCCTAGCGGCATTAAGTCCGCCTGTGTACCTAGTGCATAAAGTTTTGAAATAAATAAATAAATATTATATACACAGGTGTTCGCCAATCATCGTAGATATTGACGACCGTGAAGATAGTTAAACCAGAGATTGCCCCACGTTTTCATTACATATTCTTATTGACAATTAATACTAATAGAAATGAGTTGAACCATATTGATGCTCACACTTGCGCAGATCAACATGAAGTGCATCTGGTGCAGGAACTGAAGCCAAATGTACTAGGTACAAGAGTCCCATTATTTTGACGCACAGAATACCGAGCCCTAGTGGTTTCGTTATATTTAACTGACAGGCAATCAATCAAATTTTGTTTTAATCACACATGCAAAACTTTGTAACAAGTATGACGATTTTCTATCTCAATGTGAACCAAATGATTTTTTTTGACATTTCAAACGTTATATAGCGACCAATTTTGTCGTATCCTCAAGCTAGGAAGGGCTAAGGGCATATACTCGTACCTAGCAAAAGAAATGTGTTGGGAAAGGGAAAGAAGTGTTTCACGGTTTATAGTTTTATTGAAAGTCCATTATAAACAAGATTGACATATAGTACTTATTACTTATGACACTAAGTACTTATGAAATATAAATTAAATACAATTGTGTTATTGCCAGTAACTACAACAAAATAAACGTTTAATAACCACATCGTTTCTGGAGAAACAGAATAAAACACTATTTAAATAACCGTGTATTTATTTAAGTTATAATGTATATGATGTACTTGTATGTATGGTTTATGTGTTTAGGTATAATGTGTAGTATATTAAAATTAGTTAAGTAACTTACTAACTGTATCATTGAAATTTCCCTTTTTTTTTCATCCTGCCTATCACCTTACTCGTTCCCCAAGGTTAGCTGGTAAAGAATGCCTACTGGCATTATAGCTCGCCTCTGTACTATTTTTAAGTGCATTAAAGAAATTAAATAAATAAATAATAATTAACGATTCTACAAGTTGGTATTAGTGGAACCGGGACCGGTCGCTTGACGTGCTTAATATTATTTCACTATGCTCGATCTTACGAGCCTTACGGCATTATGTTCGCCGATTGTAAATTACAATAAAGATATAAAGTAAATAAATAAAATAAACAGGAGTTCCACCACCCTAATGCACACAATCCCGCATATTTTGTACCTGAGGGTGTCTGTCTGGCTTTAGGATTACAACCGGACTGGAAGGACCCTGGGAATTATTTCGGGTAAGGATAATTCGTGTGTCTTGCTCAAAATAAGTCAAGCATTCCATCAGATAAGACAAATCCCTTGATATGCTTATGTTAAACATAAAATGAGCTTGGACTTTGCCTAGTATACGAGTATAGTCATTATTACCATCAGATTGTGTCTCTGCACTGCACGTGGTCTTTTGCAACCCTCATTCAACTCCCGCCAGCGACATTCTTTAAGTCATCCGTCTGTCTATTCGGAGGCGTCTAAATCTACGTCGTCCAGTACGTGGTATGCCTCATCGTCGTTTCTGCGATTTAATTTTGAAAGCCATATTAAATTCCTATAATTCTGCTCTATCTATCCCTTCTAATCACTATGGCTTTTAGTCCAACTCTTTTGCAGTAGTAGCCGCAAATCTGTGGAACAAGTTGCCGGTAGAAATTTGTCAAGTGACCAACAGATACTTTTCAAGAAGATGGTATACTCATATTAATTAAACAGTTCCTCACAGTGTAAGTAGGTATTATATATAGTGTATATAATATATTTATAGTATTGTGTACATATTAGTATGTACATTCATTACAGCCCCTAGAACACAGCGTCCTAGACCTCCACTGTTGGAAATGTGCCTTCACTAGAATTTGGCCTACACTCGTCACGTTGGTCAGACGGCTTGGCGAGGATATGATGTCAAATTTTAATGACAATTTATTAATGATTCCACAAGTTGGTATTAGTGGAACCGGGACCGACAGCTTAACGCGTCTCCGAGGCACGGGAACGATGGTGTTGTAAATCTATGACAAAAGTATGTAAGAAAAGTGTATTTTTCATTGGTACATGCCGGGTGGGTTTGAACCGACCTTTGTAGGATTTAAGGAACGCGTTCTTACAACCGAGCCACCACCGCGCATTAGTATGTACTTATCTATATAGATATAATATTTATGAGATATTTATATATAAGATTTAATTACCTATTAATCTATTTAATGGTTGCACCTACCTCACAACACAAATGCTTTCATTGTCCGAACGGTTGGTTGCTAGAGAATGCCTAGCAGGATTAAGCCCGCCACCTGTACATAGTGCAATAAAGTTTTTAAATGAACATACATACATACAAATCTTCACGCGAAATTCCTTGCGGGGTAGGCAGAGACAATTGAGCGCCACTTGTCACGATCACGACATACCCCTTTCGCTTCTTCAACATTCATCAACCTCTTCATACATGCCCTTTTGTTTCGATGGCTTTTTAATGCACCTTAAGCTATTGTTTTATTTATCTGATGGTGATAGGTGAGTCTTGGTCTGCCAGGGCCTCTTTTACCCACAACTTGCGCATTATATATCTGGTTCGTCAATCTCTCTTCGCTCATCCTTTCAACATGCCCGAACCATCGGAGCATGCCTTTCCTTATTTTTGTCCCTATACTTTCTTTCATACCTACCTTTGTGCGTATTTCATCATTACGTATGCGGTTCGTTAAAGTTACGCAGCAAATCCGACCTCATTTCTACTGCATTAACTCTACTCTTATGCATATTCTGACGTTTCGCTTCCATACATAAGTGTTGTTACCAACATGGCATTGTGTATGGCGATCCGAGCTTTGTCACTGATATTTTGACTGGCGCATTTTAAATGAATAAATTAAATAAATAGAATTTACACTGCAAATAAAACTAAGCTCTCTATTACATTTTCTATTGTTTAAATGTTGTTGATAATATGTGTTTTTAAAGTGTTTGTAACTATATTTATATACAACATAATTTAATTTGAATATGTCCCGTTTGAAATGCGGAAAATTCCTGGACCTCAGATTTATAGGTAGTCCTAAATCTACAAATAATTACTTCATCCCGAATAGAAACTGTAAATTAACTAAAACACACATTAACACTGTTGCGCTGCAAATTTCAAGTAAATGAAATGTTCACAAGTTAAATTCGAGAAGTTTTAACCAAACGAAGTTTCAGTTCTGTTAACCGGCCACAATCAAAGTGGAATTAACGGCAGATTGACTTCATTGAGGAACGAAATTGACAAGAATATTGAATATACGAAATTAATAAATTGGGAAGCCCATGCCTCTCGCACCACTTTGCAAATTAAACGCAATTACTTATCAAATCCGATCCTTGGCGTCTACTCCGAAGAGACATCTGTGGCCACACAGATACAATGACAACAAAAGTTCATTACGATTAAAGGTAATTTTATAGGTACTTATTAAAATAAGTAGTTACATACATCGTCACAGCTCCTAAAACACAAGAGTCCTAGACATCCAAAATCAAATCAAAATCAAAAATCAAAATGTCTTTATTTTCCAGAATACTATGTACAAAATAATAGACCACATTCTTATACATAATTTCCGACGCATTTTACCGCTAGCGGCATGAAAATATTAAACATTTATGTTATAAACTTAATATTACATACACATATACATTTATATACATGCATAAATATATATATATAATAGTAATTTTATATAGTTTGGTATTGATGATTATATGTGTATGTATGTGTGTACACATATAATCATCAATACCAAACTATATAAAATTACTATTAAATATATATTTTAAAATTTATCTTTATTATAATGTCAATCTTTCAAATTTATTTAAGTCAATAGTTATTTTATTTTAATATTTTAAAATTCAACTCCACTGTTACTTCGACTGTTATTATTTAAATATTGGTATTGTATTTAGCACGTTCAGAGTAGGCAGCTTTATTTTCTAAACGAGGGACGGATTTCATTGACTTTATCATCTTGGTAGACTAATGGAGTGTAATTGCCGAGATATGAAGAATAATAGGAATAAAAAGAGCAATGTTCTAGGGGATTTTCTTAAATGAAATTATTAAAAAAAAAACCTAATATTAAAAGTTGGATTGGAGCCTATTACTTTAAATATTTGCATTTGCTTAATAATGAATACCTAGATAACAAAATCTAATAAACAATAATAGAAAATAAAAAATAATAGATGTCATATATCAACCAGTTAATATTATAATGAACACAATGGTTGGTCACATTTATTTACACTAGCAACACCAACACTTCCCTGTGTAATAAATAAAACTGTCTATATATGTAAATATCTATAATATAATATATAATTATTTATTATAAAAGATATGTATGTATCTAAATATATTATATGTATCTATCTATTTATTATTCCACACAACACTGACATAAATTTAAATAAAAAAATCGTATAAAAAGAGCGGGGCACCCTGAGACACAGGCATCACGCTAAGTTTAGGGGTCTTTATAAAATGTAAAAATGTACTTAGAAAAATAAACGTTTTTTTTTTTTTGTGTGCACAGAGTATTGTAAGCTATTCGTAGTTGTAAGCCCGGCTCGTACATAACTCAATGATTACGGGTAATTTTATACGAGTGAAGCGAAACAGCCTTTGACTCTCGGTGTAATGATGGCCGGATAATTGCATGTATTATTACTGGGTTATTTATTCGCCTTTAGATCAAAGATGCGTATATTTTGGATTAGATTACGTTGGTCCCTAACGCTAAATCAATAAAAAGTTATCGCATAAATTCTCAAGTTAAATTAATTGTTTTAGACCAGAAAAATCGTAAGTTTGCAACTGCATGATTTTCCTGCGGCGTCAGTCTATAAGCTACGAGTAGGTATGCGTCGCGCGCTCCATTGGGACGGACGTTGTGGTGCGTGTTTGTTCGTCGCGCTCCGTCAGCCATAAATGTAATAGTTGCTTGTAAACGACCAACCCCGAGCCTATTGCCGCTGTCTCCCTCACCCAGTTCCCTCCCCCGATGGCTGCACTGCAGGCTCAGTAAGGTCTGATGCCAACAAGTAAAAAAAAAGAATCATCACGACTGTATCCCCCCCGGGGTATTCAGAAACCACGGCTTTTATTTAAAGAAGCGGATTCACATTTAGTCAACTTTACTATACGATCCCCATCATAACAAGTGGCAAGCTCGTCGATGTCTAGCGTACCAAACTCAAGAAATATAGAAAAAAAGTAAAGTACCATCACGACCGTTTCCCTTTCAGGGTGGTCGGAAACCACGCTTATGAATAAGCGTATTCACATTTTTTTTTTTTTTGGTTCTCTTCTCCTGATGGATGATGTATGAGGTGATAGGGAAGGCAAAGGGTCTAGCCCATACAGCCAAGTCTGACGTAATATTTTTTTATGAGTTGATGAGATCATCATCAAATTCCAGATGCTGCAGAATTTGATGCTTTTCTGGAGTCACTCGCGGCACCATAGCTCAAATACGTCGGGTAAAATATGGGAGTTGACAGCGCAAAAAATAAACTGCAACTTGTGCCCCATATTTAAAGTCCAATTTATCGTTTTCCATAATAATTCACATTGTAGCACATTATTAAACAAAACAACACCACTTTTGACCAATAATATCCACAGTAAATTAATTTACAAAACAAAAACTTGCACTTGACATGTCCACGCAAAATGGCGCGAAGAACTCCTTCTTTTTTTTATTATTACAGATCTCAGTCACAAAGGTTAGTTGGTAGAAAATGCATTTACGGCATTAAGCTCGCTTATGTACCTGCACTTGTTTTGGTCATGTACAATAAAAAAAGATAGAAAAAATGTGATATTCTCGAGTTTGCTACGCTACAGACACCAACGAGCTTGCCACTTGTCATGATAGACCTATATTATAAGCGTGGTTTCTGACCAACCCGGAAGGGAAACGGTCGTGATGATGGTTTTATAATATATACATAAGTATTTAGAAATAAATATGTTGTTGAATTTATCCTACTATTAATAATACTACTATATAATAATAAACTAATAATTTCATTACATCTACGAGGATAATTGTTTTAATTGGTTATCATGGTTTGACTGTCACAAAGTCTACGGCCATTAAGTCCAGTTACCAGTTAAGTAAACTAGATTTCAACAGTATTGACCCTGTTCGGTTTGATAGCCATGGAGGTGAAGAATTCGAGCCCTTTGTTCTGTCTTGAATGAGCCTGCGACACCGAAATACCTCAAGGACAATTTCGCCTATCTCTCTTGTTTTTATGACAAATCCCTTCGCTCTTCTCACAACTCTCTTCTATCTGTTCCCTCTCATCACTCTTCATTTGTCTCTTAACTATTTTGTATTATTATTATTATTATTATATAACAATGAGCTGTTAATTTAAATAGCTATTTATTTTATATATTATCTTTATGATTGCATCTGTATTTGATTAAATTTGTCCCCAAGGTTTGGCTGTCAGAGAATATCTTCGGGCATTAAAGTACAAAAAAGTAAAGTCGATTTTATTAAATAGTTAGTTACCTTTAAAAATAATCTATCATATGTTGACCCATAATTTAATTTAACACACTCCATTGAAATATTTTTTAAGAAAAGAAGCTTAGTAAATAACATAAAAAGAAGAATATCACATTAAATATAAATACCAAATAAGGCAAACAAATCCAGACAGTAAAAAAATCTGTCAAAACGTCCTAACTCCAGCCTTATCAAATAAGAAGATTTAATCCACTTAACGGCTCAGCCATTTTCAGGAAAACGTAAATTTAATTGTACCAATAAGTTATTCATGAGTATTTTTTTACAAATATTCTCTTTAAGATATTACGAAAAAGGAAATTGGCAAAAGACAAAAACAGTAAAAAAATAAGTCTATATATTATTTATTTATTATTATTATCATCACACATACATACATATCTTTACGCCTTGCGCGGGGGGGGGGGATTGATTATTGTCATATCTTCAGTGACATTCGCGTGATAAAGACGAATTGATTGACGTGAGAATTCATAAAAAAATGCGTTAGGTCTCCAGTGTGCCACAAAGGAACAAAAATATATATATATATATACATACATAGGCTAAAAAACACATAACCCTTCTTTGCGTTAAAAAAAGATCAAAAGTGCGTCGTCTGTGGCCTGGGCACACCAGATACATGCCAAGCCGGCATAGTGTTGATGAAGTCGTCAGGGTCTGATTCCAATTGCTAACATTAATTAACAGATAACATGTGCTATTTAAAAATGATATCATTCATGTTGGGATTGTTTTGTACTACGCTGTGTAGAATGATAAAAAAAGAAAAAAGAAAAAAAAGGAGCAATTAAATTATATAAAAGAAAAATATATTTTACATATCAATGAAGTCCTTTAACTAGAGCTGTCATGATGATATTTTAAACAGTTTGCATACCTAAAATAAATAAAGGGTTTTTCTATTATTATTGTAATCTTGTTAGAATAATTTATCTAAATATACACGTAACTTTGAACACAATTTAGTCCATATCCACATACAAGATAAATGTTGTCCTTTTACGGTTCCTAATAATTAAAATAATAACTTATTAAAGGTAAAAAGGTAAGCTTTGAGAAAGTAATCAAGAAACTTGGAAAAGCTATCAAAAGGCGAACTTTAAAATAAATCAAGACAGTCGTTTGTTTATCAACTTAAACAGAAATGCTCTTTTAATAAAAATATAACTTTCAACCAACTATTAACTTTCTTCAACAGTGTTGAGGATTGTTACACTTTGTGTCCCTTCAACACTTCCAATTTCAGATCAAAGTTTAAAAAAATATATTTTTTTTATCATTTTTTTCAAAGCACAGATAATCTTATATTTAGATACACTACTTGGCCGTTTTAAGGTGTCTACGTGAATTAATTCGTGAATTTTTCACTACTATGATGTGCCATTACATGCCGGCATGATTGTCACTTATTCTTCCAGGCGGAATGTGTGGGCATTCTGGAAGCAGCGCAGGCTATTTCCAGAAGGGAACTTTAACATTCGTATTCTTTCTGACAGTATGGCCACTCTTCTAGACCTCAAAAGCAACTGCATCTACTCTAAGCTGATTATTGACTGCAACCTAGCCCTGGACCCAATGTGCAGACTCAAAAGAGTCACGCTACAGTGCATAGCAACTCACTGGGTAATGATGCGGCCGATTAACTGGCTATAAGGGGGTCATTTACAACACCAACAGGCCCACTACCATTCCAATTTGGGCGAAGCTGGCTCCGCCAAAGAACAGAAAGACTGCACGAGCAGATTTGGTCATCAGCGACAGACTGCAGACAGTCACAACTTAGGCTTAGTAATCAGAGCCAAGCTTCGTACAATTGTACGGGTAATGACGGGACACTGAGTTTTAAACAAACATTTATGAATATTATAGACAGCCCACTGATGCATGGCAGAGGAGGAGACGGCCGTGCATGTACTTATGGAGTGCTTCAATTCGGCTGCACCTATACGGAGGTTCCTCAAGACTGCGAGGGCTCTTCCAGAGGTTTGCAGGAACGTTACGGGTCATCTGGCCTTCCTGGAGGAGATAGGTTGGCTCGACTAATGGGGCCCAGGTCACGCAAAACGGTCTCAAGGAGACTAATTGCTTGTCTTATCCTAGTTTAACACGAAACGGGAGTTAGCCAACGTATTCATCAGATTTGGCTCCCTCTGACAGTCCGGGTCGAATTTGATCAGACCTTGTATTGCGAAAAGAATTGGGCCTAAGCAGGTCTGCTGTTAATACGTTTATGGAACGAGACTCCAAGACGGCATTAACAGAATCGTACATTATTTGGTTGGGTAGAGAAGATGGTGAATAGTGAGTCTTGTTGCGCAAAAAAGTTGGTTGCAAGGCCGAGACACCATTTTTTTTCTGTCTTTCCCACATACGATGGACTGTCTATTGAAAGACTAAGCAGCAGTGGTTCAAAGAGTAAGCTGTTAGCAAAGAACAGCAGCTGCTTTCAATGACCTATTATTGTCTATAGATACGATCGTAGACCCAGAAATAATGGAAGCAGATGGAGAAATAAATGATTAAGTTACACCTATAATAGTCAACAATACAGGTAGCTCACAAGGGATTCGAAGCTTTGAATTCAATTGCATTAATTGATATAACGATCCGCAACGCAACGAAAACTCTATTTACACCCAAACCCGATAGAATTTCAGTATATAGGCAGTTTCCCAACCTAGCTACTAAATACAATAACCAAATATATTAAATATATAACAAGATGGGGCAAGAAGCCAACCGATATGAGAATCAAAGCTAGGACAATTGTCTTAGAATTAATTAGTCTATGACGGTGTATTGCCGTTTATGGTTGTGCTCGACGGGTACTTTTTTGTTTTAAATTATTTTTGTTGTTTTACGGACAATATTCCGACCTGCATGCTACGGAAGAATAATACACGCTCTTCTTCGACAAAAGAAGATGAACAAAGTAGATAGCATAAAAATAATTGTGTTTGCACCGTGCATTAGTAGTATAATTGAACATTATTATATCGAAGCACGAATTTCTCAACTAATATAAATGAAATATAATTAAAAACTTTACTTACTTAACTATCGTAATAAAAATAAAATGAAATATTAGTCCCAATGAGAAATATAAAATTTTGTCTAAAAAAACATTTGAGTGTCTGAAATTTCATAAAATAAATTATTATAATGTCGCTTGACATTCTCTGCCTTCGGGACAACTAGAACATTTAAGTGAGGTAGATGCAATATATCGATTAAAAATATTGATGTATAGAATATTAATATTATTAATTATGATAAATATTTATTAATAAAAATACATACGAATACATACACACATACATACATACTACATAAATAAGTTATACTATATACTACATAAACATACATTTAGGTTAGGTACTACGTACTACATGTTAATTGATGTAGGAAAAAAATAAGCGACAACCAATCATATTATATATTTTATTGTTGAAATGTTTTAAACATAAATTCAAATTATTATTAAGAAAAGCAATTAAAGCTTTGAATATATAAAAGTTACGTTAATTATTGTGTTAATATTTTGACAAGAAAATAGTATCTAATATTTATTAAACTGGTTAATAGAGTCAGAAGTTCTATTTTAATTAATATTATAAAATAATTATAGTGTAGAAAGGTTAATGAATAAATAATTAAACATTGGACATCTATATCGCTGAGTTTTAAAGCGCAAATATCTTTGTCGATGAGTTAAGAAGCCTACCTGTGCCTCCCTAACCCATCCCATGCTGAGAGGAAACGAAGTTACCTATAATAGTAGATCAGCTGACGTCAACAGCTTAGATGATGATCTTGAATTTACGTGGATATAGCATAAGCTACCGAAAAGGGTTCCCACAAATAAGTTCTTAAATCGACAATGCATCATCATCATCAGCATGAGTGCTGGATATAGGCATCCCCCAAGGTTTGTTTCACACGATCTTCCGCCACCGTCGTCGCCAACCAGCGAGTTTTTCATGTCTTATTATTTATTATTATTAGATCAGATTATTTATTAGATTTGCAACAAGATGTAAACCAATTCATTACAACATAATAATAATAATACTGGGCTAGGTGCCACCTTAATTATATGAGATTAAAGCATTCAAATAAGAGTATTAATAACAATATTAATATAAATAAGATTAAGTTAAAAAAATCTATGTAAAGCAACAATAATGTTATAAAGTAATAATTCTATATAAAAATAACAATACTTAAAATTATAAATTAAGATTTTATAATTAAAATTATGTCTTAGGTTTTTCTTCATCTGGCCGGGGGTCGCCCCACATTGCGTCTTCCCGTACGAGGACTCCACTCCAGAAACCGTCGACTTAAACGAACATAGGTTCTGGTTATGGGGCATACCAGTGTTTGAAAAGACGAAAGTTTTTCAATCAATGTGATCTTCCAGTATTTTCGTACGGAGCAGAAACGTGGACAGTGGGTCTCACACAAGTTTAAGGTCGCTCAGCGAGTAATGGAGAGAGCTATGTTTGGTATTTCTTTGATGATGACTATGATGTTCTCCCTGTGTGTTTTCGTATTCTTATATCCTAAAGATTAAAGCAAATTGTGAAAAAGCGCTTTGTATATCATTTTCTCAAACATCGAGCTCAGGAAATAATAAGAATCGATTGATATAACTTTGTACTTAACGTTGTGTCCTTGGTTCTAAGATCTTTGGCGCCCATATTCAATACGGATGTTATCAAATTGATTTTGTTTACCTATTTCCCCTCATCTCTTTATGGAAACTTGTGTTTCTTTGAACACAGTTAACGGACCAATGAACCACTACGTAATAAATAAGCATAGCTCTTTCACATCATACACAAAGTAGTTACTAGCACTGTGATAAATGTATTTTAGTGGTAGGCGTTGCAAAGAGGAACTATTTTTTGCTCAGGGACGATAGAACCGTTTTTAGGTTTCGTTTAAAACAGTCTTCGTCGCAGGAACTACATATTTAGTCCTCCTTGTCGCAACTCTTTCCAGTTTCGTTTGAAATTTTGTTTTGTTCTAAAATCTATATAACTTTTTTGTAAATAAAATAGAGTCCTTATTATATTGTTCATTACAAAGTAATATAGTTAGCTTATTATAAAGTACTTACATTACATATAAATTTAACGAACTATTAGGTTAACAGTTTTATTCATTATCGCTCGTATTCTAATCTTGTCGTATATCAACCGCAACCATTTTACTCGAAAAATCGTATGTTTTTCTAACTTTTTCTCTAAAACCAATTGCAACAAGAACGGTTACCGAAACTAGTTTTAGTTCTCTAGAAAACGGTTGCGTCTCGTTATCAATAAGTTCGACAACTTATTGAAAACGATACACCCACCACTAATGCATTTTACCTAAATATATAACAAGATTTAATATTATTATGAAACATTTACTTCTTTTATCAACAATCGGCCGAGCAATCTTCAACAGATTCATGTGATAGTACAACATTATCCAAATTCGGCGCATTAATTGGCTTAAATTAATATTTATACAATTATTTATATTTACTAAAATGACAAATCCACCATAGGACCAACGAACGATGGGGTAAAAGGATTCTAGTATGATAACCACGTACGGGATAGCGCAAAGAGGGACAACCGTCAAATGGACGAATGACCTGAATAAGGTTGCTGGTGAGGGTCAACTAAGGGTGTCGAAAGATCACGTATAAAGGCGTGCATTGGTGGAGGGTTATATCCAGCGGTAGTGAGATACAGGCTGATGATGAATAATGGTATGAATGAATTTAAATGTCTTTGATACAGCTTCATTTTGGCTTGCACTATATATATTTATATTTTGGTTTAAAACTTTATTGTTTAATACAAAAGGCGTATGTAATGCCGCTTGGCATTTTCTTGTCATCAACCTTCGGGACAAGAAATCGATGATTAGGCATTGCAAAATAAAAAACACAAAATAAAAAAACACTTATTAGTAGGTGCTACTTAAATTAAATATACGATAAACATTATAAAAATAATAATACTTAAACTACATAAATAATTATATTCTTACATACACTACATAACTAATTATAACAATAAATTGTTCGTTAATATTATATCAGAATTATTGCACGATTATATTTGAAATATCTACATTATTAATATAGCTTGGAGCGCAAAATCCCGTTTCCCGGGAAATTCTTAGTCCGGAATAATCCGGATGTCTCTATCATCAAGAGTCTTGCGAACCGTCAAACGTAGACGAACAATGGATGACTATTTCTTTAAAGATCTCTGAAGATATATTATTCTCTATCCTATAGAGTTCTGTTTAACCCTTACTTGATAATCAGTTATGTAACTAAGTCGATTCAAAAACCCTAAACAATGTGAATACCGTAATAGCATGTTTTTTACAAAAGGTAAAAAAAATATATTATTTTAAGTTCAAATCCATGCTTGAATTGCAACTCGCACTGTTGCAGAAAGTCACATCAGCAGGACACAATTCATAGCAATTCACAATGTGCATTGTGAGTGTGGAGAAATTAAGGCCGAAATAACACATAACTGTGGTAAATAAATATATTAAAAATACACAACACAAATTAGGTTATTTTCCGAAAGTAGTTACATACTCGTTTCTATGACAACTGTGCCCGACAGGCTGATTTATATACAATTAAAAATAGTACCAATGTCTAGTTTGACAGATGTTTTTGATACAAAAAAGACACAATTCAGGCAATAAACGAATACGAAGGAAATTGTGCTTCATTTACAGAAAAACCAGATTTATACAGTCCTACAGGCAACATAAGTGGTCCTTCGAGCCGGATATTAATACTGTACAGACTCTATTTAATTCGTCTTTATTTTGATAACTAAGATTAGTTTTTGTTACAAAAAAAAGGGGGCTATGTGCCCGACAGGCTGATTTTTATACAATTAAAAATAGTAGCAATGTCTAGTTTGACAGATGTTTTTGATACAAAAATGACACAATTCAGGCAATAAACGAATACGAAGGAAATTGTGCTTCATTTGCAGAAAAACCAGATTTATACAGTCCTACAGGCAACAACAATCTTCTGTCATGGAGACTTCACAAATCTACTTGTTCCGCAACAGTGAGGATCCTGCATTTATAGCATTAACCACTGTATTTTGTGCTCGTGTAATAATAACATCATATGCTTTTCTTTTAAATCCTAGTTAGGTAAAAGTAAAAATCATCATGACCGTATCAGTGGTAGTCATAAACCACGTTTTTTTTTTAATTAAGTGGATTCACTATAGCCAACTTAACTATATATGTTCCCATCATGACATGTGGCAAGCTTGCTGATGTTTCCAGCGTACCCTTGAGAAATATTACAAATTAATTTATTGTGTCCCGACCGGAATTAACCCTGGTGTCAACCTTCAAGTCTAATGTATATACTCATAGGTAAAAGTATTTTAAGGGACCATCATTCTCATTTGACTAGATACTGTGAATAAATTACGGCTTTTCCTGCCTTCAATTAAACTGTTGCTGTACAAAGTACAGATCAAATCATGCGTGGGATACTGTTCTCACATTTGGGATGGTTCCGCCAAATACATTGCTCTTATTATTTCTTTATGCTGTGTCCTGCAGAGACAAGCTGTTCGAATTGTGGATGATGTCACTATATTTGAAAGCTTTCTCTGAGCGCGTTCAACCGGCTATACTATAACGAGTGCTATGAAGACCTCTATCGTTTAAAAAGCTCACATTTTCTAAATAGCTCCTAACAAAATTTGTAAGTTTTATATGTATGTTTATTATTGTGTATATATTAGTATATTTATAAGTAGATTATATATAAGTAAGCTTATTATATAAGTAAGTTTATTATATAAGTATTTATATCTAATTGATGTGTCACTTATACTTTCCTTGCACCTACAGTTGTTCTAATTAGTCCCAAAGGTTTGGCTGTCAGAGAATGTCATTAAGTCTGCCTTTTGTACTTTGTGCATTAAAGTTTTGAAATAAATAAATAAATATCGTACTCACCATCCCTACGCGTACAAATAAATTTGGGGATTTCAACATCTGTCGCACGATAAAGATGTGGAATGCTCTTCCAGCCTCTGTGTTTACACTTTCCTAGCATCTATGAAGTCAAGCAAAGTGTCGATGTCAGTTACAATTAATTACCTATAAGAAAATGCATATTTTAAACGTTTTATATCTAGTTAGCTGGTGGTTCATTTGAAATCAAGATTTAAATATACAAAAAGTTGAACACGCTTCAAAAAGTTTCGCAGCACAACTTATGTAAAGTCGTTTCGCAAAAATACACGTAAATGCGAGTTCAATATGGAAAATATCTCAAAACTGGGTGGAGATAAATTTCGTGTCAAAAGTTCGCCCACTAAACTACAGCTGTTAATAATCTACGGGAACATTTGCATTCACAAATACGAGAACATGCTCAATTTATCAAATGAATGAAAAGTTTAATAGATATGAAATTAGATATATCATCGTGTACACTGTATGCTATGCAGTGAGGAAAAGTTTAGTTAATATATTCAAAGATAAACAAAAAAGAAACAAATTATTAACAGTAATAATTATTTATTTCAGGCCAATAGTAGTATATATGGGGTGTCTCAGAATGTTTTTTGTTTTTAAAGTATCATCACGACCGTTTCCCTTTCGGGGTTGTCAGAAACCACGCTTATAAATGAGCGGATTCACATTTAGCCAACTTTACTATAGGCCAATCATGACAAGTGGCAGGCTCGTCGATGTCTCCAGAGTACCAAACTCGAGAAATATCACATTAACATTTTTTTTTGTGTCCCGACCAGGAAAAGAAGCCGGTACCTCTGAGTCTAAATCCACGGACTTAACCGCTAGACCACGGATTTTGATATTTAAATAAAAGACATTAGTATTAATTCTAAAGCTTAGTGCATACCGACGACACCAGCCGAAGACCAACAGCAATGCGGAAACTCTCATTGTCCAATTTATTTATTATATGCTCATAACAAGATGCAGTCATACCAAAATATAAACAGATATGAACAACTAACTAAGATCTGGACTTCATCTCAAAAATTTGAGCATACAGCTTGCCATTTTTACAACCATTCTAATGGTAAGGTTAGGAAGGAGGTGGTTTCTTAATCATATTGCAGTAATTATACATATAAGGATGAGAAAAAGAGGAATAAAAAATAGTTTCAAATGCTTAAAGATAAAGCATTGTTCAGTTGATACAAACTTGTCGAAGGTAAGGATCAACAGCAGGCAGAAGTCATCCGCGGATAAATTACAAACTTAAATTGGATTTTCAAAGTTAGCCGTTTGCGGAAGTGCAAAGGAAATAGAACGATTAATTTAAAACTCAAAAACTCCAATATTGAATATCAAGGATTTTTTTCGTAGATATTGTTCTCTCAAGACGGCTGTTTTTCCACTAGATGGAAAGTACTAGGGTGAGGAAGCCGTGCGGTGCGCTAGGTAAATATACACCAAATGTATCACTTTATATTCCAACTTCAATCAGCGCAGCAGTAGAAATAGGCTATATTGTATATGTGGAATTACATTAAG
Organism: Tinea semifulvella; assembly: GCA_910589645.1. Classification (NCBI taxonomy): domain Eukaryota; kingdom Metazoa; phylum Arthropoda; class Insecta; order Lepidoptera; family Tineidae; genus Tinea; species Tinea semifulvella. The sequence continues at coordinate 8,642,781 of OU342592.1, read as the reverse complement.
TGATCTTACTCAATATTTTCTAATCCAAACAAAATACAAAAAAACTAAAAAATCGCAAAAAAAACTGATGTCTCATTTAAAAAAAAAAACCTATATACAATTTATTTATTTTGTTTTAACTTCCTATAATATTTATCGTATTAATCAATGCTGATTTGTAGTGTGTGATTTTAGTTTGAAGTTTTACTATATTCAATTCAATTCAAAAAATCTTAATTGCACTAAAAATTGTACATAGGCGGGCTTAATGACTAAGCATTTTTTAACAACCAACCTTTGAGAGTGTGGAGAGAACAACAAAGGATGCAATATATAGAATAATAATAATGATCAATATATTGAAATAGGTGACACTATTTTGCTTATTTAGAAAAAAGGTGGTGAGTACTGTTTAAAGATGTGAACTATATCTATATATTGTTTAGTTTAAAATATATCGAGTGGAATCAATTAACGTTACCACCTTCTATAAGTCCGTGTATTTGCACTACACATTTCATCATATCCTCGCACCACCCATCTGCACGCGCCGTTTCTCATCTTTGTAACCCATCATCCCGCCGCCAATTTCTGATGAAATTTCACATTTCGAAACGCTTTGGCACGGCACCAAATATTCAGTTGGCTGGATGTCGACGGCTGCTGGGTAGTTGGGATTTTATTAATAAAATTATAATTAAATAGGTTTTAACAGAAGTACTTTCTTTCTTTACCCAAACGCTTTTCAAACTGTATATATTTTATCATTACAGATAAATTAGCCTCCTAAAACATGTTTCTGGATACTTTGGCGAGCGGGCCATATTTAAATAAATAAATAAATAACACAAATTTTAGCCTAGCCTACCTCAAATTGCGCAAATACGCCAATTTTGGTACCGGTTACGAATTTGCGCCGTTTGGGGTCGAGACGATGGGCCCATGGGGACCGTCAGCGAGGCGCTTGGCCAAGAAGTTGTCAAAGCGGCTGACAGAAAAGCCTGGAGACAGGAAGGCTGGCAGTTATTTCTGCCAACGTACGAGTATTAACCTCGCTATACAGAGGGGAAATGTTGCCAGTCTCCTTGGGACTATCTCGGATAAGACGTCTCTAAAGGACATTTTTAATTTTAATTTATTTTTAATTTTATTATTTAGGTAGCTTTTAATTTATATATAATGAATATAAATTTACTTCGAATATAATCATAGACCCTGACAAGGACAATGACGAAATGTGAATAAAGCATATATATTATATATAGAATATAATATAGCACCCGATCCTTGTTCCGGACAGCGGCCAAAAAATTGTAATTGCTTAATGATAGCTGACCTCCGATTGGGGGTGGCACCTTAAGAAGAAGAAGAAGCTTAGTTAAGGTGTGCATGAAATAAAAGAATGTTGTTGTATTAAAAAATTGTACTTCAATTTGAATAGCAACGGCGTCCGGCCAAATCAGCTCTGCATGTTGTACTCAGTATTATATGAGCCTAATACACCGGAATATTTAAAAGAGAAATTTAATTTTCTTGGTGCCACTCATGACACAACTTTACGTTCTTCTTCTAACTCCACGCTCTCCTTCCCCACACATCACACCGCATTCGTTTCCAAGTCGTTTGCGGTGGTGGCTGTGCATCTTTGGAACCAGTTACCGGTGGACATCCGTCAAGCTCCAAATAGAACACTATTTAAGAAACTGGTCTATGCGCACTATTTAAATTTACCATAAGCTTAATACACTCTCTGCTATATTTATTTCTCTCATTATAGTCATCATATAGTAGGTATATTATATTTATGTATATCCATTGCGCCGAGGAACGTAATCACTGGAAACGGCTGGTGGATGGACAGCGACGGAGTCACAATCCCCAACAGTGGGGTAGCGACTAAGGAGGAGGAAGTATCGTCCACTATTGAATATACGAGTAATTAACCGACTTAATTGAAATAATATGTACAGCAACTTATATTTGAATTAAATTTTGCATTAAAGGCCGACATCATTTTGCACAAAAGTTAAACTAAAACGTAACCCCAGTGACAGTGATATTAAAGTTTAGCTTAGTGCTGTCAGGACCACGCGATAATGTAGGTCGCATTTTAAAGGTTGGTTCATACGAAAACCGTGTTTAACAAAATTGTTGCCCTCATCCACCACTGCTGGTAATTCACTTACATTGTGTCGCAGTATTACGTTAACTATAAAATTTATTCATGGAGCTGTAGTCGGTGCTAAAGCATGAACGCACTGGATTCGTACATTTTGTTTACTAGCATTAACGTCTTTGTGACGTAGGGCGTCAGTTGCAAACTTATCTACTAACTATGCTATCGACTTCGCAGAAAACTAGCAGCCAACTCTTTAGAATGCATTAACGCAAAATTTATTTATTTAAAACTTTATTGCACTATGTACAAAGGGCGGGCTTAAAGCCGCTAGGCATTCTCTAGCAGCCAACCTTTGGGACAATACAGAACATTACAGTCATGAGGCTAGGTGCAACCGATTGTAAGAAACGTTGCCAAATAAATTCATTTAATCTTACATACCATAGATATTAAAATAAATACACATACAAATATGTACACAATAATACATATACTACACACTATATTGGCTACTACAAACAATACATACTTATATACATTGTGAGGAGCTCTTTAGGTAATGAAAGTAAACCAGCTTTTTAAACAGCGGTTTGCTGGGTGCTTGGCGAATTTCAACAGGTAAACTGTTCCAGAGATTCTAGTAGGTTTGGAACAAATCTGATTAAAATAATGACCAAAACTGTGGATAATGAACTGACCCTTTTGAATTAGATCAGCTCAGACTGGAGTGATGGTGAGGGAAAATAAATTATGACTTGTCACAAATATATTTCTGTAAGTTTGAACTTTGAAATATGACAGCGTTAGTACAAAATTACAATATTATGAAATAAGTTATACGCGAACTTCAAACATTTTGCCTCCGTATAACAAAATTTAATAATTATATTTGACATTAAAACCCTTTCTTTATTATAAAAAAAAGTATCATCACGACCGTTTCCCTTTCGGGGTGGTCAGAAACCACGCTTATAAATAAGCGGATTCACATTTAGCCAACTTTACTATAGGCCAATCATGACAAGTGGCAAGCTCGTCGATGTCTCCAGCGTACCAAACTCGAGAAATATAACAAATAAATTGAATATTAATTAAATGTATTTATTTACATTATTAAATATGTTTGTGTCCCGACCAGGAATCGAACCCGGTACCTCCGAGTCTAAATTCACGGACTTAACCGCTAAACCACGGAGGCAGTTTTTGTATTATTGCACAAAAGCTTTAGGCCTGCGAATATTACACTATTTATTATTATTATTACAGCCCCTAGAACATTGCATCCTATACCTCCACTGTTGGAGATGGGCCTTCCAGAACATATATCTGGAGAATTTGGCCTACATTCGCCACGCCGGCCAGACGGCTTGGCGAGGATATGATGTCAATTTCCAATGACAATTTATTAACGATTCCACAAGTTGGTATTAGTGAAACCGGGACCGACAGCTTAACGTGCTCTCCGAGGCACGGGAACGGTGGTGTTGTAAATCTATAACAAAGTGTATTTCTCATTGGTACATGCCGGGTGGGTTTGAACCGACCTTTGTAGGATTTAAGGAACGCGTTCTTCAAACCGAGCCACCACCGTGCCTTATTATACCAACTTATATTACACGAATATCAACTATAAAAGCGATTGTCAGTGGCAATTAGGTATATATAATATCGCACGCTTTCAGTATGATTTAGCCTTAACAGTCTACAATGCAATGCATATTTTAAAATCCATAGCGGCATCTCTGCTGCTTATTTTACAAAATAATTATTATGAAGATATGAACAGGCATTTCCTCCATCTCCTTTGAGCTAAGAGGTTCAGATATATTACATAAAAGCACAACCACAAACCATTTGTTTTTTTCCTTCATATTTTATTTGTAAAATCATTGAAAGCATTTACCCCCAGATGCCGATCGGGTTAATAAAATAATCTATCTTTAAAATTTTGTTATACGGTGTGACCTTGTATGGTATGTAAACAAACAACATTTCCTAAGAAACCATATGTCGGAAATAACATTTTTTTTTTTGGATTCTTTACACAAATTATTTTAAAGTAAACATTTTGTAACTGCTTCGTGGTCTAGCGGTTAAGTCCGTGGATTTAGACTCGGAGGTACCTGGTTCGATTCCTGGTCGGGTCAAAAAATATTTAATAATGTAAATAAATACATTTAATTAATATTTAATTTATTTGTGATATTTCTCGAGTTTGGTAGACATCGACGAGCTTGCCACTTGTCATGATTGGTCTATATATATATATACTTATAAGTGTGGTTTCTGATAACCCTGAAAGGGAAACATTCGTAATGATACAACATGTTTTTTTTCTATTTTGTAAGAAGTTGTTTTTGTTATTTTCGACATATAATTTATTAGGAAAGGTTTTGTTTTTAGTCTAACGAAAAACCATACAAATATATATATTTATGTATTATATGGCATGTATGTGCATTGTTTTTGATATTGTGTACGTATATGTATTATAATTATTATTTTAGTAATAGTTATTTACGAGTAAATATTTTTGTTCATCCGTCGTGATCTCCAAGGTTAGCTGGTAAATAATGCCGTATGGCGATATAGCTCGCCTTTGTACTTGGTTTTTAAGTCCAATAAAGTATTTAAATAAATAAAAAAAAGTCACACAGTATGTCACTCTAAATAATAGTTAGGTTGTCACTTTTCACATTCGAAATCGGAAATCAACAATTAATTAAAACAGCATTCAGTAGGTTTAAAATGGACCCAAATCTGCAAAAGTTTAAAAAAGTACACACATTACGACAATAAGAGATATTACTAAACGGAAACAAGCGAATTCGATCAATACGAACTTTAAATTGACACTCTCCGTTCCATCTTCCCCACAACCCCCACCCCCTACTCTACCGAGTCTGCATAAATTCTTCTAGTTGTCGTACAACATAATTCTTCTCGACACCTACCCGCATATATAAAAGCAAAAAGATTTATCTCATTCAATTGTCAATGCCTTCAGACTTCAGATCCAACTCGAATTATCAATTTGGGTTCGTCTATTTTCGAATTGTAGAAACGAATTTCGGAAGACAAATTTCAAGCAATAATAAAAGCTAAATTTGTCACAGATTTACAACAAGACTGTTTTCATGCCTCGAAAAGTTTGTAAATCTTTAAGAATTCATCAGAAATATATGAACTATAAAGCTCATCTTCAGCATGGATATCTAGGACTCTCGTGTTTTAGTGGCTTTGATTATAATAAAATACGACATTTAAAAAATATATTATTTTAAGAGTTCTTTACAGTTCTTTAACTGGTTCGTTATACATTTCCACATTCATTAATATTTTCATATTTGAAATTTAGTTTCCAAATTCACTTATGTGAATTTCAAATATGAAAATATTAATGAATGTGGAAATGTATATATTGATCTTAATGGGTAGAAAGAGATAGGACTTGATGGCAATGAAGATTTAACTACACAACTAATAATACCAGTTAATGTAATATGACATAATAATGTTACCACTGCGTTTATTATTGTATTATAATTTAAAGAGTTTTGTAAATGGAAAGATTTTCATTATTAAATGTCGAAAGAATTACATGTAGAACATTATTTACACACTTCCTTAAATAATCTAATCTCCATTTCTTGAAATGTATTTTATTAGTATATGTATTTATTATATAAATGTATTGTATTTAATCATATAGTTATTACTTTTACATAAAACTCGCGGACTCTGCACCCATAAATAAATCTATCACTCCCCAAAGGTTAGCTGGTAGAGAATATCTTCATGGTATTATGCTCGCCTATGTACAATATATTTTTTTATTTATTTTGTGTGCAATAAAGAATTTTATTCTTATTATTTTATTATTAGGACAGTAAAACGTAGTAAGATACTAGATAATTCCTCCTTTAGCAGAACAAATTATGCAGCAGTAAAACTATATAATGATTGCTTGGTTGACGTGGACATATTTGCTTGCTCTAAGCCAGTGTATAGGAACAGAGTCCGTGAGATAATTAGAGTTTTCGATAGAATAGACTTAAATGTGATTTTTACTTTCTTTTATGGTTAAATTGTATTTTGAAAATGTAATAAGTTCTCTTTCACAGTTTTGGTACTCCAGGTCTAATTATATATATATTGACCGCCTCCGTGGTCTAGTGGTAACAAACGGGAGGTCGTGGGTTCGATTCCCACCGGGGGCAAGTTGTACATTGTATAATTTGTCTCGGTCTGGGTGTTTATATGTATAATATGTATATATTATCCTCGCCAAGCCGTCTGGCCAGCGTGGCGAGTGTAGGCCAAAATCTCCAGTTCTGGAAGGCCCATCTCCAGCAGTGGAGGTCTAGGACGCTGTGTTCTAAGGGTTGTAATGATGTATATATTTACAAAAAAAAAAGTATAATATGTAGTTTATCAACCATCTAGTTTCCGTAACACAAGCCTCGTAGCTTACCACGGAAATTAGATGGCGCTGTGTGACCTGTCTGGAAATATTTATTTATTTATTTGATTGTTTGTTATATAAATTGTATTGTGACTGTTTGTTACCATAATAAAAAAAAACAAACGATTTGAGTCATTTACTTAAGAATTGTGATCTAATACGTCTTTGCATACAAGTACATGAAGACGTAGAGTGGTACGATCCAACGTTAGATGAACATTATGATCTATGGGTCGCTGGCAAAGGTTAGATAGACATAGGCTGATGATGATGACAAAATATATTCTTTATCAGACAATCGTCATCGTCGACACAATTCTTCACTTAAGAAACCACAAAGTAACGTAGCACAGACGTTACAAAATGTAATTAATAAAAGTACACAGTTAAATTAAACTAAAACAGCTTCGCATATCTACGAGTACAATTCCGGCCATAGCAGAAACGTCAACGTCGCTCTACATTTCCCACTGTAAATTTTGAAATTTGGAATAAAATACAAACTAGAGAATATCATAAAATGTATTTCGCTCGCTTGCTTTTAAAATACCTTCAGAGTTAATTGGATTGAATGTAATTTTAAATACATTTTAAAATCGAGCCAAACAATTGTTTACTATACCTAGTTGATTGACTTCAGATTCTCGGCACCCCGTTAAATTTTATTAATTTATTAAAACTTTATTGCACAATATACACAAGGGGCAGACTTAATGTCGCTAGACATTCTCTGACGGCCAACCTTAGGGACACTAAACATTAGAGAACATTAAAGACTTAAGAGTGCAATTAGAGAAATATGATTACGTAACAAATATGCAATATTATTTAAACCATATGCTACAATAATAAATTAAATACTAATAATACATTCACACATCGTTTTATTAATCCACTAGGTACATACATTACATAACATTAATACATACACTACATTATATAATAATATACTAAATAAACTAAATGAGTTGTTAACAGCTATTTAAATAATATGAATATACCAATTTTACAAAGGTTTCGGTTATATGCTTGACGTATATTTACTGGAAGCTTGTTTCATGGGTTTTTTTTAATGCTGAAACGGGGCCGATTTGATGGTGGATTCAAAAATTGAAGCAACTAACATCAGCTACTAAAAACCGACATAAGTCTACCACTATGGCAATCTATTCTATCTATATGTATATCCAGTATGACATACGAGTAGAAGCCCAAATTATCCAGGAATATATTCCGGATGGCTTATCTCTAGCAATGAATAATAAATTTGAATATAGAATGATAGAATAGAATTTAAACATACAGGGTTTTTGTTATTTATTTATTTAAAGAGACAGGCAGTATAAGAATAACTAAGAAACGATACAATAGGAGTCATTAGAATCATACCCGCCACCAAAATATTTCCCACTGTGAACAATAGTGCACCGTAAATACGTTAGTACTATGTTTGCCAGGTATATACGATAATACAACTGCAGTGTTCTAATTTATAGAACTATCAATGAACTCAAAAGCAATATGATATAATAAATTATTTTATTATTATGATTTTTTACGTTACTCGCGTCGGTCTTACGCTGAAATTATATTTGTTTTATGATTGTGTTGTGATGCGTCACAATGTTATTAGATTCACACCTACAATCCTACAAAGACACTAATAAATATTTAAGTCATTTATTTCAGAATTGTGATCTAGTAGATCTTTGCATACAAGAAGACGTAGAGTTGGATGATCCAAAATCAGATGAACATTACGATCTATGGGTTGTTGGCAAAGGTAGATAAGGATAACAATCAAATCAAATCATATCGTGCAGCAGTAGAGAGATAGGCTGGAATTAGATTTGATTCATGATTGTGTTGTGATGCGTCAGAATGTTATTAGTCTCATACCTTCAATAATTGGTACAATGATGTTTTTTAATGGCTTATACTTAATTTGTAAACAAATGTAAATACAGCTTCAAGTTTTAAAGCATTAATTAATGTAATATAATTTAAGCAAACTACCAGGACGGCATGTCTACGAAGAGCTTGCAAAACAAGTTGTTTCATAATAAAATATAAATCTAGATAAGCTCGAGGCAGCGTATCATTAGTATTGCTTTAGGCTAAAGCTGCAGACGATCTCGACAAGCAGACGTAGTTGCTACAATTCGTTAGTGAAGAGGTGATATTCTTGAATTCTCTGCGTTACATATTTTGAAATTAATATTTTAGTCTAAAATCGAACCGAACTTTTTATTTCACAAATTAATTTGTCTTGTCGTCTTCTCCGGTGACAAGAGAGCAATTCGGCGGAGAAATGCAGTCAACGTTCATGCCACCATTCCACGTGGACGGGACTTAGTATATTTGTATCCGCAATATTTATTTTATTTTAAATTTAACAATCATTGGACATAAATGTAACAGAAGTAATATACAAACAGTATAATATAATTACAATATTAAATAAGAAATCTAACATTAAATAAACAAAAAAAAAAACTACACTACAAATAAAATAAAAAAACTAAAATTATAACCGTCCGATGGGTGTAGTGTGCCGAGGACAGTGTGCTGCGTTACCCTATTTACATACTTAAAGGTCACCCGTCGCCAAGCGGAGTTTTTCCCCAAGCTCACGAGAGAACGCCAATGCCTCCTCAGACCACGGACCCATCGTTTCGACTGCAAATAGGATGAAGTAGTGATTAATGATGATCTCTGCGAATTTGTTGCGTTTTAGGCGCGTGGCTGACTCTGAAGCGGCCCCGGGTTAACAGTTAATATCAACAATATGTGAGAATATTTCTCTAGTGATAAAAACATAAACTGAACTAAGAATAATACCTAATGCAAAAAAAAATATTGACTAAAAAATATATTAGATAATAACTATTAGCCCAATGATAGAAAGCAAGAATATTTACAATAAAAAATATTTCACATTAAATTCTGGTCAGGGAACAAAAAAACTATGCTATGCTTTCTTTTCAATATAACTAGTCACTCACGTTCTTTATAATAAGAATATTATATCGATTTAAATAATATCGAAGTAAAATTTAACAAGAATATATCAGCAGCTTTGTCTTCGTCTAGTTCAGAATATCGTCTTGACAGCAATGTTTTTTATAGAGAAGCAGAAATTGAGGTAACATTAACAAAAACAAATTCAGAATGTAAGAAAATCCCACCAGTTAACTCTCTCTATAAAGTAAAGTTATAGGCTATAATAATAAATAGGTTAAGTAAAACTAATAATTACTTGTATACAAGTATGTAGACTACAAATTTGTATATACTTGTAGACAAGTATGTACAAAGCTTTTAAATTTGCCAAGTTAAGCAAGACTCCCCGGAAGATGGATGGATGACCTGAAAAAGATCGCTGGTGGAGGTTGAATGTGGGTGGCAAAGATCGGCATGGAATGCGAGCCATGAGGGAGGTATTTTACGTTAGATAGAATCTCTTGCTGTATAATTATGATTGTTGCCCTACATTTTGATTAAAATGTAAATAGTCTAATAAACATTTGTCTATGAATTCGAGGTATTTTTTGTTACATCAGATATTTAATGTTAAATAAAATATCTTTCTATATAGTTGTTTAATTATGATTCTAGGCCTATATATTAATTACAAAATAAGTAATTTCATTGTTTTACAAATTAGGTACTTTACTGTATGGTACTATACTTTATTACTTGTATTATTTTGTTTAATAATGTGAATAATTATGAAAAACTATTAATTTGACACAATATAATATGGTGCACAAGTTGTATTTTACTTTTTGCGGTTTTCCCGCGTTGTTAACTCCCATATTATACGTGCACATAACGTGTTTGGGCGATATTGATTACAAATTACTCCATTAAAATCTGCAAAACTTGGAATTTAATGATCCCCAACTTAGTTATGAACTTAAAATACTATCTTTAACTTAAACTGATTTGTTAAATTCTATTGTATTGCTCTTCATTCACACTTTCACAACGAGCGTCGACGACGCGACGTCTACTTTTTTCCCGCTTTCTTCATCACATGAGTAGTTTTATTTTATACATATTATTGTATATATACATATATGTATAATATATAACCTACGTATTTGTATATGTAATAGTAAGTATTATTTTTATGTATTTGTTTTATAAATTGTTATTTTATATCAATTATTGCACTTACCATGAAAACTGTCCTAATGTCCTAAAGGTTTGGCTGTCAGAGAATGCCTAGCGGCATTAAGTCCGCCTTTGTACATAGTGCAATTAAGTTTTTAAATAAATAAATAAAACAATAACACAGTTATGAATGAATATAGTGTTTGGACTGATGTATTATGTACAATGTGCTTTTGATATAAAAATAAATGATGATAATATATGCACCTACCTATATGCAGAAATACAGATTTAATAATTATAATGATAGTCTCGATCTTCGTTGTATTATAATTGCGGAAAATTGCAGGAAGTAAGTGATGGTGCACACAAGACAGCTCTTTGAGCCCGCTCCGGATGAAATTGTAGCACATGTGCCAGTACGTCCTCATTCCACTCCAGTTAACTTTTCAGCCGTCTATTTTCTTCCTACTTAATTCCTTGAAAAACGCAACTTAATGCCTCTTAAAGTCTCTAATATTTTTTGCTCACTTTTCTGGTTTTTATTTAATTTAATATCTGTCTCAATGTCCGTAGTGGATATTTTTTTAAATAGTATACGTAAAATTTTTGACCGTCTCCGTGGTCTAGTGGTAACAAACGTTGCCGTGAACTCGGGAGGTCGTGGGTTCGATTCCCACCGGGGGGCAAGTTGTACATTGTATAATTTGTCTCGGTCTGGGTGTTTATATGTATAATATGTATATATTAACAAAAAAAAAAGTATAATATGTAGTTTATCAACCATCTAGTTTCCGTAACACAAGCCTCGTAGCTTACCACGGAAATTCGATGGCGCTGTGTGACCTGTCTGGAAATATTTATTTATTATTATTTATTATTCTATATATTGAAACGCACTAAACTTTACGACATAAATTACATATTTATAAAAACAGCCTCCGTGGTCAAGCGGTTTAGTCCGTGGATTTAGACTCGGAGGTACCGAGTTCGACTGGTGGTCGGGACACAAAAATATTTATTAATCTAAATAAATACATTTAATTAATATTTATTTGATTTGTGATATTTCTCGAGTTTGGTACGCCTGGAGACATCATCGATAAGCTCGCCACTTGTTATGATTGGCCTATAGTAAAATTGGCTAAATGTAAATCCGCTTATTTATAAGCGTGGTTTCTGACCACCTCGAAAGGGAAACGGACGTGATGATACTTTTTTTTTGTTAATATTGATAATGACTTCCGTCTCTATAACAACCTTCTGTCATAGAGACTTCACAAATCTATATGTTCCGCAACATATTGGGGAACCTTGCAAATCCCGATTAAATAATATTTGCAACATCTCAATATCAAAATCTTTGATTCAAATTCATGATAAATACAAATAATTATCTACTAATAATTACCTTACCTACACTCTATGACAACCTCCTGTCATAGAGACTTCAAAAATCTACATGTTCCACGACAACAACTACTAGAGAAATAAAATTATTACAAACACGTAGTATAATTGCATGCAATTTAAAATACACAAAAATACTACTTGTACAATGATTAAATAGTATTAGAAAATAGTAATTTTTAATAAGACTGATGTTTTATTTTTACTATACTTGTATATTACTATAAAATTAAGTTATTTGGAAATTGAAATATGTATATAGTTTCCGTATCAATCAAGTCCTTTCGTACCTACATTAGAGCTGCCATTTTGATATTTTCAACATTTTGCACAGCTAAACTATTTTATTTATTTATTTAAAACTTTATTGCACGTTATACAAGGAGCGGACTAAATGCCGCTAGACATTATCTGACAGCCAACCTTAGGGACAATGGGGACCATTTCAAATGTAAGGTAGGTACAAATATTTATATATAATAATAATAAATAAATCTATATACATAAAAATATAATGATATTACTAAATACATACTAATAACTATGATATACTATATAAAATAAAGAGTTTTTTCGACTTAAATTGTAATCTTGTTAGTTTAATTTATCTTGGAATATATAACTGTGTTGAATTTAAATTTGGTGAATGATGTCATTTAAGCAAAATACTAATTTCAGAGAATTATGAATGAACCGCGGTGGTGGCTCGGCTGTAAGAACGCTTTCCTTAAATCCTACAAAGGTCGGTTCAAACCCACCCGGCATGAACCAATGAGAAATACACGTTTCTTATGTACATTTGTCATAGATTTACAACACCACCGCTCCCGTGCCTCGGAGAGCACGTTAAGCCGTCGGTCCCGGTTCCACTAATAGCAACTTGTGGAATCGTTAGTAAATTGTCATTAAAAATTGGCATCATATCCTCGCCAAGCCGTCTGGCCAACGTGGCGAGTGTGGGCCAAATTCTCCAGATAGTTCTGGAAGGTCCATCTCCAGCAGTGGAGGCTCAGGACGCTGTGTTCTAGGGGCTGTAATGAATGAATGAATATGAAAAACTATAAGGCCTACTTGGGTATTTTCTTATCAGAAATAAACCTTTATGAATATACGAAAATATAATAAAAACATGCAGAATATACAAGCTTAAAATGATATAATTTTCGAGAAAAGAAGCAAAACGGTCACGAAAAATAAGAAAATTTGATTATAAATTTAAATAAATGCACATTTTTGAAATTCCTGCAGCCCCAGGTGGCTCTTTTGTAATGGAAAACAATGGATCTCCATACCGAAAGGAGCGAACGGTGCGCGGTGTCAAGATTCTGCATTTTTGAAAGGTGAACCCTCATTACGCCATACGTATTGAACTAGGAGCGATTTATTTTCTTTGTAAACATTAATTTATTATTTATTTTTATTTGTAGTTAATCTGACAATTACTTATACGGAATGTCCCAGAAGTTAACGTCAAGCCGAAATTTGTACCTATTTAAGATTCTGGTTTGAATTACGGTCTTTAGGACTTTGGGCTATATTTGTTGCAGTAATCACTTTTATTATGTTCAAATTGATTGTGTCCGTTTCTTAAAGGTTCCCTTTATACCACATGTAATTGTCAAAACAGCAAATATTTTTTTTAGGCTTCAGGTGTCATTAGTAGAACCTCTATTTGAAATAAAAAAATCTTTTTTTTTTTTTTTTTAATGTTATCCGAATAACAAAACACTACTGCATGGTGAATAAGGCCGCGTCTGAAAATCGCGATATCCATTGTGATAAATACCTAAAGGCTGGGGAGTGTTATTATTAATTGATCTCGCACACAGCCTAGAGACGACATAGAGAGAATTACGTAAGTCAACGTTCCCGCGATCCTCAACCTCTGTTTGTTATTGATTTGTTGATTTTATTAGGCTCAGTATGAGTGGCGATATTTTTAGGAAAACTTCTCTGCACCGTAACTTAAGATTTTATTACTGAATAATAAAAATAAAAATTACGTAGTTCTTAATTTTTTTTATAGATTATAATATAAATTTTTTTGTTCTTTAATAAATACCACGTCGTATAAGGTTTACGTTTAAATAAACAGAATTTTGCTACAAAGCGATATTGAGTTAAAAAATAAATTATAGTTAGAATAAATGACGTCAGAAGTTTATAACCACTATTATTCTATCAAGTACCTATAAAATTATATACGAATAGTTAAAAAAAGAGACGGGTGGTGGCTCTGTTGTAAGAATATTTTCCTTAAAATCCTACAAAGGTAAAATCCTACAAAGGTAATCCCCTCGGCATGTACCAATGAGACTTACACTTTTCTTACGTACATTTAGAAAGAAAAAAGAAGAAAAAAATTACATATCACAAAAAAACACAAGCAGTAAAAAAAATACAACAAACAAGATGGTGTGGTGACAAATAGGGAATCAGCTCAGCAATAAGCTGCAACACTCGGTCACAGCGCTACTCAGCACCACTAATACCAACTTGTTGAATCGTTAATAAATTGACATCGGAATCTCGCCAACCCGTCTGGCCAGCGTGGCGAGTGTAGGCCCAATTCTCCAGAAATTTCTAGGACTGTTCTAGGGGCTGTAATGATAATGATGAGTTAAATTAGGTATTTTGTCCCTGGAAGTTTTGGATCAATACAGGGAGGGGCTGATATCAAATTATTATTTTGTAATTTAATGAAACGTAACACGTGTGTTTCACAATTTGTACGGAAGCCGTATGCTTTTCCACCCTAACACATAGACCTACATACAATGACAAGTCCAATAATACAACAATTGTTACCTTTTTTCTATTACTAGCACGACATGTGACCTTGCGCCCACCTGATGGTTAGTAGCGCGCAAGGTCCATGAATGTTAGCAACTGGAAACAGACACTCATGACTGACATCAGTCCTTAACACTATGCCGGCTTGAATAGGTGTTTTTGCACACTTCGCTTGAAGGAGTCAAGGTTATAGGAAAGTGGAAACACAGAGCATTCCACATCTTTATTGTGCGACAGATGTATGAGTACCCAAATTTATACGTACGCGAAGGGATGGTGATTACGGTATGTGGGTGCATATTCTGACCTGTGCGTTTGGTTCGGACCTACATGTTGGCCCCAAATTTATTTTCTTAGTTTAGTTGATATCCGTAAAGTGTCTCTATTGAAGTAAAATAATTGTTTTGACACATAAAACGTCGCCAAATAATGTTAAGTATCTTCAATTTTGATCGATTTATTTTTAAATCACATCTGAGAACAAGATCATACCAAATCTGTATACATGTTGCTCACGACGGCAACGTACAGGTATTGGCTAGAATTGGCTGTATAGTGTACTGCTGTGTAAGTTGCTGCATATCTATAAAGCAGCAGCGACCTACTTGGCGCTGCGCTGTGCGGTGGTTACGACAGGCTTTATAATAATAATAATAAATTATTTATTGTACAAAACCAAAACAAGTGCAGCTACATAGGCGAGCTTAATGCCGTAAATGCATTTTCTACCAACTAACCTTTGTGACTGAGATATGTAATAAGCGGGTGCAGCAGAAGAAAAAATATAGTTGAAATTATTTATTACTATAAAAAACACACGTTAATTACAAACATATAATAACTATACATAAATAAATGTCCTACATAAACAAATAAATATAAAACTAAATATAAAATACATACATATACGCATATATAATAAATGAGTCATGGCGACTTATTCTGCTTGTGAAATAAGTATGTTCTAACTTTATAGCTTTGAATGTATATTATAGTTATATTTAAGCATCTTCTTTATCTGTAACTACTAATATTTTTTACATTAATCCTAGTGGTTTGCAATAAACAAATTTATTATTATTAAAGGATCGGATTTACATTAAGACTACTATAGGCCCATCATAACAAGTGGCAACCTCATCGATATATCACAAATAAATAAATTAAATAAACTATCGTGTCCCGACCAGATATCGATTCCAATAATAAGAGTAACTGATAGATTTTCAACAGCTTTATGAAATTATTTTTTACACCTCAAAGTTTAGGAAGTGCATAAAACATGTATTTAGGATTTTTGTTTTATAAAGAATGCCATATGTCGTGCTAAAATAAACTGATTTACCGTTGGCCCTAACGCTTCGGCCCAAATATTTTCCATTATTAAACAGGTTATTGTATACATATGTACGTCTATGCTACCATGTGAATGTTATTAAGTTCGCATCAACTTTACATTAAGCAATTTAATTTATATCGTACGTAGCTTTAATATTTTACAAACAAATTGGTACTCGTAATTGCAATATTGGTGACTTTGTTTGGTTTCTTACTTTATAATTATATTAATTTGGCAGAAAATGTTCTAAATTAAAACGAATGTGATTTTAAATTATGCAAATTTCAGTTGGACAGACACGCCTATGTCGTCGGACCGACGAGCGATGGAGTAAGAGCTCGTTCCCACTTGTCGGGTGTCGGATCCGTATATCAATCGGATGTCGGCGCCTTTGTTCACACTTTCGGTTAATAATCGCTTTCGGTTAACAATCGGTTGTCGGCCACGGTTGAAGCTAATACCAATTTTTAGTACTCTACGCAAAGCAACTAAGTACGATGGACGTCGATAAGTTCTTGTTGTGATGTATTATTATTTAAGTTTTTCAATTATTTTAGGATGCGAGGCGCACGCACGTCGCGAACAGAACAAGGGGTAGCGGGGAGAGGGTTATCGGCATCGACATCTGACAAATGTGAATAGCGACATTCGTACTCATAGGCGAGCGAGATCCGACACGATTGTTTTCCGGGCGTAGAGGGCTGGCAAAACACCCGACATTTCTTGTCGGCGCCGACACAAAATCGGTTTCCGACAAGTATGAATAGCTTCATATAAAATACTCTGCCACTGGAACCTCCGATTAATATACGGATCCGACACCCGACAAGTGGGAACGAGCTCTTAGTGTGTTCCAGAGTAGCGACCACAAAGAGGAACACGAGCAAGACGATCCTACGCGATGGAAATTGACAATGACTGTGCGAGTAAAAGTTCTAATAGCGTTTGAGATTGACAGTGTATGTGCAAATATGAAAGGTAATTGCGTATGACATTGACGGTGTCCGTGAGAAGTTCAACTCTTATTGCGTTTAAGATTGACATTGTCAGTAAGAATTTCAACTTAATAGCGTTTGAGATTAACAGTGTCTGTAAAAAATTGAACTGTAATAGCTTTTAACATTGACAGTCCGTACATATTTTGTCTCTTATAGCGTTTGACTAATATATTTTATCTTGGTTAAAGGTTTCCTTTTAAGGGAGGCCATATACCAGTAGTGAAGGCAGGCCATTAATTATGGTAAAATATTATCACGGCCATTCCGGGGTGGTCAAAAACCACGCTTTTAAAGAAGCGGATTCACATTTAGCCAACATTACTATAGGCCAATCATGACAAGTGGCAAGCTCGTCGCTGTCTCCAGCGTAACTTACTCGAGAAATATTTATTTATTTAAATTCTTAATGCACTTAAAAATAGTACAGAGGCGAGCTATAATGCCAGTAGGCATTCTGTACCAGCTAACCTTGGGGATCGAGTAAGGTGATAGGCAGGATGTAAAAAAATATGAAATATTAATGATACAGTTAATAAGTTACTTAACTAATTATAATATACTAAACATTATATCTACACACATAAACATACATAAACCCTACATACAAGTACAGCTCTCCCAAAGTGATAATGCGCATAGAAATCTTCGTCACTGTTCGGCAACGGTCGTATTCTCCGAGCGTCGGAAGACGATATGTATATAGAGTGGTAAGTGCATTTTCTTCATGCATAATATAGTAGAATTATGTGTTTTGTGCTAAAAGAGATAAATATTGCATTATCAGTAACGAAATTTGATTGGATAATTCCATGTAAGTAAATAGCGAGGAAAACCACACGATTGAGAATATGCTACAATGTTTGTTGGATTTTATTGGATTTGTAGGACTTCGAAAATTGTATAGTACTGTAGTGACCTCCTTTAAATATAAAATCTCTGCCTGTGTCAGACAGACAAGCAATTGTCATATAAACTATTTAAATAAGATAATTAAAGTTGAAATTAAATTCACCTTTGAAAACAAAACCAAGAAGGGTGTGTAATAGCTGCTCTATATAATTCTACAAAGAAAAAACACGCGCAGGCACCGCCAATATATAAAGACTGCCCGAATTGTTTTCGATTGTGTACTCATGATATTAACTTCTAATTCTTTGGAACAAGGTTCAAAATGCAAGTGCATTGTTTAGGGCTCTTACGATTCAATGATTCGGGTGTTTCCGGGAATACGACAATTAGCGAAGATCTGCATGCGCATTATTAATTTGGGAGTACTGTACATCACGTACATATATAAATATGACAAATAAATAAATCAACTTCGCATCTTAATTTACGGCTTAACCGCTAAACCACGGAGGCAGAGAAAAATCACAGTGTTTGTTGTAAATAAATATACTTATATCAAATTTAATAACTGACCTACTTTTGCGGAATGTACCTAATTATGTGCAGAAAACATTAGGGTAAAACATGGTAAAAAGGGTTTGCAAAGTGTCTTGTATTCAAATCGCTCCTCCATACATTTAAGTAGGACCCAACTTCCCTAAAAACCCTTCCATAATAGGCACAGAGACGAGGCACTGACGTCCCTAAACCTTCCAAACCGGCAAACTAAAATAGCCAACCAATTAGAACAATATTCAAACTGAAGCTTTAAATACTCTCTAGTGGATAGGTCCGTGTACGCGGAGGAGGTATTGGGTTCAATTCCCAGTCATGACACAAAAATGTATTTAATTTATTTGTGATATTTCTCAAGTTTGGTATGCTAGAGACATCGACGAACTTTCCAATTGTCATGATAATAGTAAAATTGGCATAATGTTTTTTTTTTTTTATTATCCGTAAGTTTTTTTTATTAGCTTTAAATTAATTAAAATTATATTTCAACTAATTGCAAATTATTAGGTTTTTGCTTTAACTCATTATTTATTAAATTAGTAATTTTGGCCATAAGTAAAAGTAAAGTATCATCACGACCGTTTCAGTTCAGAAACCACGCTTATAAATAAGCGGATTCACATTTAGCCAACTTTACTATAGGCCAATCATGACAAGTGGCAAGCTCGTCGATGTCTCCAGCGTACCAAACTCGAGAAATATCACAAATAAATTCAATGTATTTATTTACATTAATAAATATTTTTTTGTGTCCCGACCAGGAATCGAACCCGGTACCTCCGAGTCTAAATCCACGGACTTAACCGCTAGACCACGGAGGCAGTTGGCCATATTTAATATATTTTTTGTAAATTAAAATTTCAAAGTATTTTTTTATTTATTTATTTAAAAACTTTATTGTACGAAGTACAAAGGCGGACTTAATGCCCGTACAGTTCAGAAGCCAAACCTTGGGGTCAAATTAGAACATTTATAGGTGCAATGATAAGAAATATTAATAGTAGGATAAATTCAACAACGTAATTATGTATATTTTTGTATATCTTGTAATATCAATATACTAAATACCAATACATACACAAAAATATACATAAATATATATACGCACAAATTAATAAAAATAAATAATGAATGTATACACACTTATTAACATTCAGAAATATATACTTGTCGAAGTGTACGCAGTAATTCATTGAATAATATGCGGGGTAAGGCGGAGTGCACAAAGTTGCGAAAACGTATCGTCTAAGATCGATTACGTCTGTCAGATTTGTCAAAAACTTGGGTATTCCGCCTAGCTTTTGACATTTCTGACAGACGTAATCGATCTTAGACGATACGTTTTAATACGATTGTGGACTACGTCTCACCCCGCTGGTGGATAGAATATTGGAACGCGCCAGTTATAAGCCGCGCTAACATCATTTGTTTCATGTATTTATTCTTAATAGGTTCAACAAACAGTTATTAAATTACAACAATACACGAAATTAAATATAAGGGAATTAAGTTAAATGAGCGGTGGTGGCTCGGTCGTAAGAACGCGTTCCTTAAATCCTATAAAGGTAGGTTCAAACCCACCCGGCATGTACCAATGAGAAATACACTTTACTTACGTACATTTGTTATAGAATTACAACACCACCGTTCCCGTGCCTCGACACGTTCAGCCGTCGGTCCCGGTTCCACTAATACCAACTTGTGGAATCGTTAATAAATTGTCATAAAAAAATTACATCATATCCTCGCCAAGCCGTCTGGCCAGCGTGGCGAGTGTAGGCCAAATTCTCCAGGTATATGTTCTGGAAGGCCCATCTTCAGCAGTGGAGGTCTAGGACGCTGTGTTCTAGGGGCTGTAATAATGACGATGAATGATAAGTTAAATTTAACAACCTAAAACTATTGTACACGGCATGCATGAACTAAAAATGTACACAAACATAATAACTATAAATATAATATAATAATAAAAAATAATAAACAAGCCAATGAAATCTAGAAAAATAACAAGTTGAAATTTTCAAAGTTCATGTCAAATTATGTACTTATTTATTTAAAACTAGTTTGGTTACCTGATCCCCAAATGCTTTAGGGCCAAGGTTTTTTTTTGTTCGAAGTTTAGATTTGAGATTTGTTCATCTGTCAAAAAGCGAATCACTATTAAAATTTATTTTTTTTGTTTTCTTCTCCTGATGGATGGTGAATGAGGTGATAGGGAAAGGGTCTAGACTCTAGACCATACAGCCAAGTCTGACGTAATATATCTTTTTTTCAATCCAATATATCGTTTTTTTTTATAATTATTTACATTGTAGCACATTGTTGATCAAAACAACACCACTTTTGACTAACAATATTCGCAGTAAATTAATTTACAAAACAATAATTTGCACTCCAAATACTCCAAAATGTTTTTTTTATACAATTCCTTTTTTTTTTTTAATGGAACGCCTAATTTAAGTATTTGTTATTTTTGGTAATGCACTTTAAACTGGCTGGGGCGTTTCAAACGGAACACGGTTATGTAATAATTAAATCCCAAAAACTATAACAAAACCCTTTCAAACCGACGTTAATGAGCTTTAATACTCAAAAGGTATCAGCCCAGATTAGGGACATGAAAACAGTTTCAATCTCAACCACATACTTGTAGTTACGAGCAAATAATTTAAAGCATTAATAAAATAAGTCCTCTTACCCAAGCCCTAATTCGGAGTGTTGTAACGAAGAGGTACTTTGGCCCTAGTTGTATCACTCAAAGGATCCTTATGTCGCGCTAGTGAGAACTCTTCACGGAAGAATGTCTTGGTCTCCTTGCTTTTATGTTTGCCTGGTACTTTTGTTGTATTACACGGCTGGTTTTAATTCTGTGGTTTTTTTATACTACCACGACATGTGACCTCGCGCTGACTTAAGTCCTAAAAGGGGTCCAAGAAGGTTTTCAGGTTATGGAAAAATAAAAACAAGGAAGGGCATTCCACATCTTTAGCGTGTGAATCAATCAAATGAGAACAACCCTCATGCTATTTGTAAAAGTCGAATTTCACAGCATGTTAGTTTAGCCATTAGGCGAGCGAATTTCACGGCTACTTACACCCTGTCCATTATAAATGGGACACATTTAATACTTTGGACATACACCGCTCAAGTCACTACTTCAAAAAAAAACATTTAAATACACTATATAGATATTTTCTTATGCAATACACTAGCCGATTTTTTTTTTGGGCCCACCTCGTGAATTCACAGAGCGATGAGTAACTGATGCCAGCCACTGACGACCGTCATCATTATGCCGGCCTAACATGATGCTTTTTCACACTTCGCTTGAAGGACTTCAGGTTATGTGAAATCAGCGTGCGAAAGATGATAAGAATCTCCAAATTTAATTGTAGGCGTAGGGATAGTGACTACGGAATTTGGGCATGTAAATAAAATAAAATAAAATCAGTTTTTATTTGTCACAAAAATAAGAGTTAATAAAAAAATAAAATATGTGCGTGTGGTTGCATTTCGAAAAAACGTCTGGCTAGTGTGGTGGGGGAAGCCTAAATTATCTAGATATCATCAGCATATGGAGTCAAGGATTCTGTATTTAGGGTCGCTGATGATGAAGAAGTCTTGTTTCAAGCAGTGTTACAATATTAGTTCTCCTTGAAAGTAAAGTTGGTTAGACATCTAATAATAATGATAATAAAATGTAGAGTTTTAGTTAACAACCCGCTGGGAAAATATTGTGAATTAGAATTAAAACAACTTGCTTCAAGTACAAGAAGAATATAATTTTAAAAAGACTAAATAATACATGTATCATGTAACCCTACAACATTACATTTCTTACAGGCCTTTGTAATAATAGTATAATAATAAATAATAATAATAAAATCATTTATTGTCACAAAAAGTTTACAGATGTAAAATATTTTATTTTTATTTTTTTTTTTCTTTATTAGGGTCAACAAACAGCATTGCACAGGTTTTAACATTTAACAATAATAAGATACATTAGATCATGCAATACCCACCACGTTAACCACATAAAATAGGTGAACAATATAGGGTGATGTGTTTGTGATACCTACACGAGGTTGCCCTGTAGTGCGGAATATCGGTGCTCTTCCGTGTTATAATGTTACAACAATAAATGATGTATGATGTATTTGTGGTTTATTGTTGCACACTGCGCTCCCGACGTCTTCGTAGTGAACTCGGTGTCAGTCTAGATATTATAGACGTAGGTCCTGGATGTATTTTGGGTGTACCATACTTCATTAGAATAGTTCTACAAAAAATGGGTAATAGTTTTAAAAAAAAAAGTTAGTTTTGTTGGGTCGTTGGTCGTTATATATAGGTTAAGTAGCTGTTTAATTCACCAGCACATCCACTTAATATTGGTTTGTCATTAGTATGCGGCAATTTGAGAGACTAGATCCAAAACAATCATATTAACTAGACAGGCCGCGGTCAAACACGCTTTGAAATGTAGATCAGAGTGCCTGCATTCACTTAAAATTAAAGTGGGATTGGCGAAAATTTAAATAACTCCAGTTTAATCATGCATCATTCTTGTCAAGCTGTCAAATTTTGTCTCACAATCTAGCCAAACCCACTAATAGTCTAATAGATACGTCTAAGAGCCACCTTCACCGAATAAACTGACTGTACTTTTGATAATCCGATGGTTGGGGCATGTTGAAAAAATAAATGAAGATAAATTGACGAACCAGATATATAATGCGAAAGTTGTGGGTAAAAGAGGCCCTGGCAGACCAAGACTCACATTATTACGACCAAATAAATAAAACAATAGCTGAAGGTGCGTTAAAAAGCCATCGAAACAAAAGGGCATGTATAAAGAAGTCGATGAATGTCGAAGAAGCGAAAGAGGTATCTCGTGACCGTGACAAGTGGCGCTTAATTGTTTCTGCCTACCCCGCAAGTGATTTGGCGTGAAGATGTGTATGTATACAGTATTTTGGGTAGGGAGAGGAGTAGAATAATGGATGGTGAGCGTCATGTTGCGCAATAATCATCGCATCCACTGCTGATTCCTTCAGAACGAGTGTTTTAAAGGTTTTAAAGATTTTTTTTTTTTTTTGTTTTTTGTTTTTATCCTTTTATTTTTACTTATTTTATTTAGCTTTTTATATTTTATTTTAGTTATTCTTATTTGGCAGTAAAGTTCATGCAATTATAAATATGTGGTTAACGTGGTGGGTATTGCATGATCTAATGTATCTTATTATTGTTAAATGATAAAAACCTTGCAATGCTGTTTGTTGACCCTAATAAAATAATAATAATAATAAAGGAGGCCTCCTTTAAAAACCACCGTAGTTTATCAACCATATTAAACACAGCGGTAGGACACGTCTGAAGGAATGGATGAATGGCCTGGGTCTGGCGAAATCAGAAATATTACTAAAATACGTTCCAAAATAATTCCAATAAGAGTTAAACTAAATGGATTTAAAGGTAGATGGGTGTATTTGCATGTTGTGTAATCGTTTTGTGGTGAGGGATATCATAATTTAATAAGAACATTTATTTTATATTTATTTATTTTATTTACTATTACAATATATGTATTATATAAGTATTATGTTTTATATATGTATTTAGTTGGTACTCGTAATTTACGCATTGTTTATAAACAAAACATTACCACATTAAAATTTTGGTATGTTGGTAAGAATAGGGTAATCATGCTCAACTTCAGCACGGGGTCACCTCGCGAAGTGTGCAGACACATTACTTACTTCACTCTATCGTACAGAGCTATTTAGCATGTTATAAAAATATGTACTTATATCACAATAAATATATTTGATTTGATTTGATTTGTAGTAAGTATGATAATGCCACATTATAAAATAATAAAAATAATAATAAAAATCTTTATTGAAAAAAAAAAAATCTAGTTTCCGTAACACAAGCCTCGTAGCTTACCACGGAAACTAGATGGCGCTGTGTGACCTGTCTGGAAATATTTATTATGTCCGAATATTATTTCTTAGAAAGTTGATTGACTACATTTTAGTCTTTAATGTGGAAGTCGATCTCTCTTGGCAGTTATGATCTATTTCGCAATTCGTCATTTTGAAAATATTTTCCAAAGGTGCAAAAAAACAAATCAGAAAATATCCAAATTGTTAAAAAGGGGGAAGAATTAAGAAAATTTAATATCGCTTACAATCATTTACAATTCTACAAATTTGGACCTTATTAGCGGGAAAATAAAACGCTTTATTCAAAAATTATATCCCTGTAACTATTGGACAGAGAATTGAATTTCGTGACGACGACGGTGACTAATTTTAATGGTCTCCCGGACCCCAGGGGGCATATATTTCTTCCTTCAGTAGCGGTTGAAACTCGGTTAGGAAAACCCTTTGAGTCGGAGGTGATTACACGGTTAGAAAGGGTTAAGTATGATTTTCTAAAGGCCCGGACAAAAGTTTACCTCGCATCCCTATTTCGAGTAATTTATTTCTATGCCAAATACAAATAACTATTGTAAATTCCTACAAATTGTAGAATATTGTTATGTAGCCAGTTCTTAAAGAGAATTAACCACTATTGCACCACTCTCGTTCGCACAATCCAATATTTTCAAAAGATTTTCAAGTCAGAGAGCTTATGTACTTTTAGAATTGCAGTCTATCAACCTAAAAAGTAAATTATCATCACGACCGTTTCCCTTTCGGCGTGGTCAGAAACCACGCTTATAAATAAGCGGATTCACATTTAGCCAACTTTACTATAGGCCAATCATGACAAGTGGCAAGCTCGTCGATGTCTCCAGCGTACTAAACTCGAGAAATATCAAATCGCTTATATTAAACTTTCAATAGAAAATAAGATTTTATAAATGAGTTGCAGCTGCGTTGCGTCACGTACTGGCTGGAAGCGGATTAACCGAACCTCGTTAGAGGGCTGGCTGCACGGAAAATAACATTAAAAAAAAAACAAAGTCCGTCGCAGTATTACTTGAATGTTGTAGCAAACTTTGCAATCATAAAAACTGGACTTTTCTAGCGACATAGCTGTCTATTCGCGAACTGCAGCCAAACAAAAGCCCTACTCAATATTTTATTTCTATTCGTTTGTCATTCATGAATATGCATTTATTATGATTGTTTATTATTTATTTGTGTAATCCTCCTCCTTGCGTCGTTCTCCTCACTGCTGAGGGTCGTGACCCCCTCCACGGATCACTTTGTCCCGGACGATGCTGCGCCATCCGGGTCTGTTCACGGCTGCATGTAGGGCATCGTGCATCTGGGTATTCAGTGAGGTGCGTATCTGGCCAGACCAGCGTATGGGGCTTCGGCCACGTGGTCTTTTGCCTTCGACTTTCCCTGTGATTACAAGCCTTTCCAGGTTACCAGGTGTTTTGCGCGCTATATGGCCGAAATACTCAAGGACTCGTTTTAGGCAGATGGAAGACAGCCTAGTAGAGATTTTAAGCTCCTTGAGTATTGACACGTTAGTTCTTCGGGCTGTCCAAGGGATACGCAACATACGCCTCCAACACCACATCTCGAAGGCATCAATGCGGCCACGATCACCGGCTTTAAGAGTCCAAGTTTCAGCGGCATAAAGAAATATGGAGAATATTAAGCTGCGTACTAGTCTTGTTTTGGTTTTTAGGGTGATATTTCGATCCTTCCATATTCCTTTTAACTGACTCATTGCATTTTTAGCATTTGCATTTGTGTAATATATATAATAAATTATATGGCGCGGTGGTGGCTCGGTTGAAAGAACGCGTTCCTTAAATCCTACAAAGGTCGGTTCAAACCCCCCCGGCATGTACCAATGAGAAATACACTTTTCTTAAGTACATTTGTCATAGATTTACAACACCACCGTTCCCGTGCCTCGGAGAGCACGTTAAGCCGTCGGTCCCGGTTCCACTAATACCAACTTGTGGAATCGTTAATAAATTGTCATAAAAATTGACATCAAATCCTCGCCAAGCCGTCTGGCCAGCGTGGCGAGTGCAGGCCAAGTTCTCCAGATATATGTTCTGGAAGGCCCATCTCCAGCAGTGGAGATCTAAGACGCTGTGTTCTAGGGGCTGTAATGATATAATGATATAATAAATTATAGGAGATGTGTTTTTGCGCAGTTTGGAGTTGAAACTCTCGGGCCGTGGGGACCAAGTGCACACGAAATTTTCAAGGCGTTGTCAAAACAGCTCGTCAACACCTCGGGAGACAAAAGGGCTGGGCAATATTTGGGCCAAAGGATCAGTATTGCCATTCAACGTGGCAATGCTGCCAGTATCCTTGGCACTTTGCCCATTGGCAGCGATTTGGAGCAATTTTTTTATTTATAATAATTTTTATTTAGTTTTTTCTTCATTTTAGTTTTTAGTTATATTTTTATTTATTAATTAGGTTTATTTTTATTAATAGTAATTTATGTTTAAAATTTTTTTTGTACCTTATTTCCTTCGAATAAAAAAAAATGCTGAGCTGATTCCCTATTTGTCACCACATTTAATTTTAAGTTTACTTTTTTGTTATTGTGACAAATAAAATATCTTTCTTTCTTTCAATTCTACTAGTAGTTTTATTACAAAGTTAAATGCTGTCAAAACATGTTTTGGTATTCACCTACCGATTCAATTTCCATAAGTGGAAATAAAATAGAAATTTTCACAAATCCGTATTCTACTATTCGGTGAAGTTTAGTTATTATTCCAAAACCGTATTGTAATAGATTATAAATTAAACTAGTGACGTGGCGAGTGGTAAGGCAGACGAGTTTTAATAGTGTTAATTCTGTTTTTTTTAATGTATTATTTAATTAGATAATTGATATTTATTATTTTATAAACAGTTATGATATACCCGTATTTGCTTTTTGAAAATGGTTTAGGCTTTAAATTAAGTTGTAACATATGAAAGATTGTCTGGGCCTCATAAAATATATTTTCCAAATTATTCCATTATATAACGTTAGCGCTTAAGTACCAGAATAGGAACAGTGGGTCTGGTCCACAAATTTAAGGTCATGGAGAGAGCTATACTCGGTACTACGAGGAAATCCGTCGGAGAACCAATGTTACCGATATAGCCTTCAAAATTAGTAAGCTGAAGTGGCAATGGGCTGGACATGTCTGTCGTAGAACCGATGAACGATGGAGTAGACGAGTTCTAGAGTGGAGACCACGTACGGGAAGACGCAGAGTGGATCGACCCCCCGCTAGATGGACGGATGACCTGAGGAAGGTCGCTGGTGGGGGTTGGATGAGGGTAGCAGGAGATCGTGTGAAGTGGCGAGCCTTGGGGGAGGCCTATATCCAGCAGTGGAGAGACACAGGTTAATGATGTAGATGAACAGAATAGGGCTGCTGGTATAGTTTTAAGTTTGTGGTGTAATCATAAAACTCTGTATAGTTTATGTTACAAACATAATACCAAAACATAGGACACACTTTTGTTTGTTGTTGCACGAAAGAGTATCAACTTGTTTGTAGTGTAACATGAAAGCAAGTAAATAACAAACACGGCCCCCTCTAAAGCTTACAATAACAAGGAAACTTTCTCCAAGCACAGAGACGGGTATAACGTGCATCAAAATACTTATGAAAACACACATTGAAACCAAATTAGAGGAACATTAATTAACGATAATAAATAAGTACTAAAACAGGAATTAAATAGTCACACAATCTTGGTATTGCAGTCTTCAAGAGCAAGACCAAAAGAATAACCCTAGTCTTGGTATAATAGGAGTCTCGAAATACTAATATGTTAAATGGTATATTTTTATGGGCTGACAAATTTATTTTTAATTGGTAACTGTTACGTCATTTTTAGAGTTCAGAGGTAAAAAAAACGAACCCTTATAGTAGGTGACTTGAAAAAAAAAAATCACGTCCGTATCCCTTTTGGGGTATTCAGAAACCACGCTTATAAAGAAGTTTACATAGGCCAATCATGACAAGTGGCAAGTTCGTCAATGTCTCTTAGAGTACCAAACTCGGGATATATCACAAACAAATTAAAAATTCATTCATTTAAATTATTAAGTATTATTGTGTCCCGACCGGGAATCGAATCCGGTACCTCCAGGTCTAAATCCACGGGCCACTAGATCATGGAAGCAGTTGTGCAATCTAATAATAAATAAATAAAATGAAATAATAAATTAATTTGTCCCCGAAGTTTGGCTGTAAGAAAAGTCTACAGGCATTAATTAAATCCGCCTTTGTACGAGTACTTTGTACTTTAATAACACAGACAGTTTCCGTTAGATCCTTTATATACCTAAAGTTTGCGTTTATGGAAATATAATTTTGCGGCTGATGTACACGTATAATTATTGATAAAAAAATAAGTATCTAATTTTGTGCACAAGTGTAATATCTGATAAAAATACGATCAAATGGCAGAAACAAAGCGTTCTAATACTCAGCAGATTCTATCGAAACAAATAACGAACCCCTTCAAGTCTAAGAACCGTCCAAATTTGTCTTCCCCAAAATGTAAGCGGGGTCAAAGTTCTTACGAATGTTTTGAATAAAAATGTGTTCTAAATAAAAAAGCAATCTCCCTGAAAAACGAATTATTTATTTATAAGGGATAGTCCAAATTGAACGCGACCACGATCATCGCTAGTTCGCGCGAATATTGTTCACGTGAACTGGCGATCAAACGTAATTGAAGTAGAAAATAATTGCCTTTTCTACTTCAATATAATCCCTTATTGCAATTATCTTTAAATTCATTATAAAGGCATATAGCTATTACAAACGGCCGTTTGCAGATAAGCTATTTTTTTATATTTTTTTATGAATAATAAATAAATAATAAATATTTCCAGACAGGTCACACATCGCCATCTAGTTTCCGTGGTAAGCTACGAGGCTTGTGTTACGGAAACTGGTTGATAAACTACATATTATACTCTTTTTTTTTGTAAAAAATATACATATTATACATATAAACCAGACCGAGACAAATTATACAATGTACAACTTGCCCCCGGTGGAAATCGAACCCACGACCTCCCGAGTTCACGGCAACGTTTGTTACCACTAGACCACGGAGGCGGTCTTTTAACATGTTTAACGTATAAAAATAAATAAAAGTGATATAATTTATATTTATACTTTTAAGTACGTCTATTCAGTCACTGTCTTTTTGCTTTGCTTTGAGTTTATTATTGGGTAAGTATTTGTTGATAAAGGTCTTTTTTTTTTGTTACATTTATTCATCTTTTGTGGAAATCTTTAATTGGCTGTACTCATTATCACAACTTTAAAAAAATATATGTATTTAAAGCTGTTGATTTTCCGAATAAATAAATGCCTATAAGCCACGTCATTGGGTGAAATAACCAAATTGACAAACTAACTATCAATCCCGTGGCGTATAGGTATCAAAATATTGATTTTTTTTTCTATTTATCTTTTTTGGAACCGGCATTAAGTACTTATGTCTATGCCGATTACTATTAGACAGTGGGGTCATCCAGGCCCGGATGGCTAATAAGTCTGGGTTGGAGATGGACTCTCCCAACCCAATTACGCCATCTATTTGGAGCTAACAAATAACAAAGTTTGGCCATCATCAACGCCATCTTTTGGATTAAACTGCATCTCATCGTGCGAAAGCTCCGTAAAGCTTTATAGCGCCATCTGTGTGCAACTAGCAGTACCACGTAGTATTCTCGAGCTTTGAGCTTTTGTAGTATTAAAAATGGATACGCCATCTACTGGCATGATGTGAAACTAAAAAGACTAAAAGACAGTCGAGAAAAGTACTAGTTTCTGGAATATTACGCTAGATATCAGTGGGAGAGTAGAATTAATTAGCACTGTGCATTGCCGGTTACGGTTGTGTTCGACGTGCACTTTCAAATCGCTTTTGTAGTTTTACTGACATTTCTACACGCATTCTACGAAAGTATAAAACACGTTCTTCAATGTTAATTAAAGTTAATGGGGTGTGTCACTAACTTTTTATCACGATAGATGTTACCTAATATAACTGTCAGTTGCATAGAAAATTTGTATTTTTATTACGAAATGTATTATATACTGGATATTATGCAGAAGTGAGCAGCTTTTAAGTGTACAAATCGAGATTTCCAAGCGAAAGCAAAAATATGGTGATCTCAAAATTGCCGTTCGATTAATTCAACCTTTTTTTATTTCAAAGACGGTGTTCGCTTACTTAATTCGTCTTTTAAGGTAGGTAATGTTAAGTTAAAATATATTTTTCTGTTATAAAAATGTAAAACTAGAAATAAATTTAAAAAATGATGAAATAGGTGGAAACAAGGTACCAGTGCCGCTAGCGACATCTACAAAAAGCTTTGCCTGATACACCCCATTGAGATTTATTTTAATTCTGACGTACCGGATAGGATACCGCTGTAGCAACTACTGTAATCTCATAGGTACTCATAGCTGAATTTAAAAGGTAATTCATTTATATTTGTGGTGTAATTCTGTATATATGTTTTACATACATAGATATCTTCACGCCAGATTCCTTGCGGGGTAGGCAAAGACAATTGAGCGCCACTTGACACGATCACGACATACTTCTTTCGCTTCGTCGACATTCATCAACCTCTTCATACATGCCCTTTTGCTACGAAAGCTTTTTAATGTGCCTTCAGCCAGTGCTTTATTTATTTGATCGCGATATGTGAGTCTCAGTGTGCCAGGGTCTCTTTCATCCACAACTTTCGCATTATATACCTGGTTCGTCAATCTTTCTTCGCTCATCCTTTCAACATGCCCGAAACATCGTATCATGCCTTTCCTTATTTTTGTCCCTATGCTTTCTTTTATACCCACCATTTTATATGTATATGTTTTATTTTGTAAATCTGATATAGCTGAGTTTTCCTTGCAGATTCCTTTCCCAGTCAGATTTTTAAGATTTCTAAGCTGGTCTTCTGCTTACTCTTTGGAATACTTTGCTGCTTAGTCTTCCACTAGCAGGAGTAGAATTATTCAAAATAATTTATTAATGACGTGTAACAAATGCCTGTAATAGGTTTACGTGAATATATATATGTATACATAAAAAGGAACACAGTGTAGCATGCATAAAAAACAATGTAACATAAATTTTCTATGAATATAACAACCCATGCCTGCTGTATATTATATGTGATCTTATAGGTTCAGTTCCAATAAATATCGTAAGTCGTTGCGACCAAGTCTTCATTACACGCTTCAGCAAACTGGATCGATCATTAGACTCCATATATTTTCCCTGCTTCACTGCTCGGAAACGAACTACACATACAAGCCTAAATATGCACCCAAACCGTAGTCAGTATCCTATCGCGTACATATAAATTTGGGGACTCTCCCAGCCAGTGTGTTCCCTCCTTCCTATTTTAAAAACACCAGGCCGTTTATTATCAATTGTATTATAGATATTAATCTCTCGACACAGAACCACATACGTAATCTTACTGTTCTTGTGTGTCTTAACATGGATCCAACTTTTTAAACTTCAGATATCTGTTTTTAGTAAATTGTGTATTAGGACGGCTACAAAGTTCCACACTGCTGCGATAAAAACGACGCAATGTAAGTACGACGCTAGCGTTCCTGCGTCCTGCGATATTCCCGTATGAGTGTTCTTAGACATTTGTATTGGGACGCATGCGAGATCGTTAGTACGTCAAAGACGAAAAAATGGATGATCACAGTAGCTATGGAAGATGACCGACGAAGATGCCAAAAACGAAAGTTATTATTATTCTTATTCTTTATTTGTCACCGAACGTTCCCATCGGAATTTGGTTAGGTTAGGTTAGATTAATTACATCAATTTCTACATTACATATTTTAATTTAATTACCTAACTAAATCGTGCCGTGAGAGTTTATGTTAGAAGCGAAGAACAGAACTGGCAGTACCTTTTAAAGACACATAAATTAATGTTATTTACGTGTATAAATTAATGTTATATTGTTACCGATATTGGGGTAAAGCCTGCCAAATAGAATATAAAAAGCAGTTGTGTGCATAGAATCGGAAAACATTATCGCAATAACGAATCTGGTGTTATCGCCTTAACGCAGTTTTTGCGTGCTATAGTTTCTTTAAAGCGACTATTTTCCCACGATTATATATGACATAGTAATAAAATATGAAACATGACATTATGATAAAACGAAAGCTATAATATAACCTTCACAAAATCAATATAGAAAATTGTATCCGATATTTTATTACAAATTCGCATGTCTACGTTATTATTCATACAATACAGTTTGTCAAAGAGTGCCTCTTTATCATGTTTCTATCATTTATTTAACAATATTAGGCCAACAATATTATTGTTATTTATTTAAAAACCTTATTGCACTATGTACAAAGGGCGAGCTTAATGCCGCTAGGTATTCTCTAGCAGCCAACCTTTGGAACAATACAGAATTTTGATTATGAGGAAGGTGCAAAGGGCTCAAATATGAAACCTAATTTTAAAGGAAAATAAAATAAACTTATTTTATGATATAATAATACATATTAATATACACACAAATATGTACACAATAATATTATACACTACACACTATACATTTTACATACGCTGTTGGGAGCTGTTTAAGTAATGTGAATATACCATTTTCTTAAAGAGTGATCTATTGGGTGCTTGGCGTATTTCTACTGGCAAATTGTTGTAACAGTAATTAATAGTTATAAAATACCACCTAATACCAAGTTCATCCACTGATATAATATTAACTTGTCAAATCATGAGATATCTTGTCTGTCTATGAAACTAAAATGTATGTAGGTTTTACACCTGCGTATTTTTGTTAACAAAGTTGCCACTTACAAAATCAAAAAGCTGATTTGGTCAATATTATTAATTCCAAAGGATGGTAATATAATAATATGAGAACTTATATCATTAAAAATTGAGGCACCTAACTATTTTAAAGCTTTAATATGTTTATTACATTAATAGTCAATAATATTTATTTCTTTGCAACACAAGAAGTTCTTGTTTTAGTTTATTTTATATATTTTTCTATTACTTATGTTTCATTTATGTTTCTTATAAAAATTTGTAAAGTGTTGTTTGAGTACCTACTTATTGTTACTAATACTTGTTGTTGCACTTAATTAATTTTATTATATTGTATAATTCTTAAGGTGTAAAACGGGATCAGTATACAAATGCAATTGTTTCATTTATGTTTCTTATAAAAATTTGTAAAGTGTTGTTTGAGTACCTACTTATTGTTACTAATACTTGTTGTTGCACTTAATTAATTTTATTATATTGTATAATTCTTAAGGTGTAAAACGGGATCAGTATACAAATGCAATTGTTATTTCATATCTCATTGTTATTGTACTGATTTTGTTGGTTCTTTTTTTTTATTATTTTTTATTATAGCTAACAGTGAAAATTTGTAAGGCTTTGAGATTAGATATTTTTTGTATACATAATATTGCAAAGGCTGTAAATTTTCCCACGAATAAATAAATAAATAAGAAGCAAATTCAAAAATGTCAGCCAGCTTCTGTCAAACGCTAAACTGTATCGATAATATTCGAAAACTATGCAGACCGTTTAATTTCGTCGCTAAATAGTTAAAAAAAATCGCTAAATAAAACAGATAAATGCATAAAAATGGTAGGTTTAAGCATAGGCACAAAAATAAGGAAAAGCATGCTACGATGGTTCGGGCATGTTGAAAGGATGAGTGAAGAAAGATTGACGAACCAGGTATATAATGCGAAAGTTGTGGGTAAAAGAGGCCCTGGCAGACCAAGACACACATATCACGATCAAATAAATAAAACACTAGCTGAAAGATAATTAAAAAACTATCGTAACAAAAGGGCATGTATGAAGAGGTTGATGAATGTCGATGAAGCGAAATAGGTATGTCGTGATCGTGTCAAGTGGCGCTCAATTGTCTTTGCCTACCGCGTAAGGGATCTGGCGTGAAGATATGTATGTACTATTCCGATTTTTTTATGACACAGGTAGGCACTGACTGTTTGGATGTACCAAACTGACGCGCCGTTTTAATCGAACTATACGAATAGTAAACGTGCGTCCAATTATTTAGCAGACTGATGATTGATTATCGCATTCAACGTTCGCGAAGCAATTTTCAATAAGATTATCAAGCTGACTCGTGGCATGACTAAATGGATGTAATAGGTAATCCAAGGCTGTGTTTCGACAATCATGAACAAATTTTGGAAAGTGACCACAAGAGTGGTATATTGGAAGGCTCGTCTAAGTTAGCGATCGCTATCAAATGTTGAGACTGCGTCAAATATCTCTGCGTAAAATGAGCTTATAATATTAGCATGGAGTTGGTATAAAATTACTTTGTCCGCTTATAACAGCGAAGTTAAGATTTTTAAAATCTAATACAAAGAACGCACGACAACAAAAGCGGCTTTGCTTCAAGTCCCGCCGGCTGACGGCGGAGAAAAGCGAAATTTAGAAACTTTTCGGCTTTGTCAACGCCGATATAAAATTAAATAGGAAGCCCGAGATCAGAGACCGCCTTTGTAAATAAAAGCTGCCGTTTGATTGACGCGGTGATTATTAAAAAAATTGCAAAAAGTTACACTCGTTATTGATTATCCATTATTATCGAAAGACGGACGACGTGAATTTTAAAAGATTTAAGAGAACAGAATTTGTATAGATATTTTAATAATAATAATAATAGATTTGTGAACAGCTATACTTGTAGATCCCCAAGCCACTATGCTAAAATATCACGACTTGACAGGAACCACCGCAAATTTATGAAACAATCTCCCTGCTAACAAAAGGTAAGTGTCTACCAGACTATAGTATATATATACAATATGGAATGTATTAAAGGTCAAATATTTTTATATCATAATCTAGTGTAAAAACAAGGATAGAACGTACTTTAAAAAATATATTTTTAGTAATAAAATCTCGAGTTACGGCGCAGAGAAGTTATCCTAAAAATATCGCCACTCATACTGAGCCTTATCAAGTAGGTAGCGAAAGGTCGATGATTGTGCGGACTTTGACTTACGTAAAAAAAGAGCCTTGAGATTCGAGTGAGGTGGTCGCCCCGCGCCGATTAGCCGGCGTGAAACCTAGTAACAGTCCCCAGCCTTTAGATATTTCTTACGATAGATATTGTGATTTTCAGACGCGACCTTATTCACCATACAGTAGTGTTTTGTTTTACGGATAATTATTTCTATTTATTTTTAAAAGTTACCTTTTTTATTTCAATAAGGGGTTCCACCAATGACACCTGATGGCAAAAAAAAATATTTGCTCTTTTTGCAGTTACACGTAGTATATAAATAATAAAATAATAAATATTTCCAGACAGGTCACACAGCGCCATCTAATTACCGTGGTAAGCTACGAGGCTTGTGTTACGGAAACTAGATGGTTGATAAACTACATGTTATACTTTTTTTTTGTAAACATATACATATTATACATATAAACACCCAGACCGAGACAAATTATACAATGTACAACTTGCCCCCGGTGGGAATCGAACCCATGACCTCCCGAGTTCACGGCAACGTTTGTTACCACTAGACCACGGAGGCGGTATATGTAGGTACGTCTTCCAATCTAATAGCTTCCAACAATGTTAATAATTGTATGTGTATTTAGTATATTGATATTACATATAAAAGCTACACGCAATGTAAAATAATAAAAACAACAACACGGCATCAAGAATAAAAATAGCATAATATTCCGGGTCCTAAATGATTCTGCTACCCGCTACTAGATGGCGCTGCTTTAGATTTTAATTCCTAAAGTTGCTTAAATATTCAAAGCTACTTCACATTATCTCGAGTAAAGTTATCTTGATATGTCAAATCCTTAGTCTAACTTTTTCTTCTTAAAATGCTATCGGAGGATGACTATTTTAATTCTAAGATTTATGAGCCAGAACGTGCGACTTCTACCCGGTCTACTGGAGCCATGTATCATCCCTTACATGAAGAGCTGCAATAAGCTATACATTTTAATCTTTAAAAATTTGTTACCTACTTTCTTCCAATTTGCGACATGTGACCTCGTGGCTACTTCCAATCTTAATATGTTTAATATTATTTTTATATTAATGCACCCCACAATCTTCTACCACACTTCAAAGGTTAGTTGTAAGAAAATGTCTGTAAGGCATTAAGTTCGTCCTTATACATTATTTATAAGTTTTTTGTGCATTAAAGATTTATAAATAAATAAATAAAGGCAATTTTACAGAAAAACCTGAAGACAGGAAGGCTGGTAGTTATTTCTGCCGACGTATTAGCCTCGCTATACAGAGGGGAAATGTTGCCAGCCAGACAGGTCTAAGGGATATTTTTTTATTTAGAGGTAGTTATTTTTTTGCTTAGGCAATAGGTATTTTTGTTTTTCTTTTATTTAATTAGTTAGTAATTATTATTTAAATAAACAGTTGTAAATAAATTAAAAATAACAATATAATCATAAAAAACTGCTTCCGTGGTCTAGCGGTTAAATCCTGGTCGGGTCACAATAATATTTATTAATTTAAATAACTAATATTTAAGTAATTTATGATATTTGATATTTGGCTAAATGTGAATCTGCTTCTTTATAAGCGTGATTTCTGACCACCCCGAAAGGGAAATGGTCGTGATGATACCTAATTAATATAATAAAATTAAAACATAGTCGGCAAAAATGACAATTACACTCAACAAACCGTAACGCGCAATAAACCAAGCTTAATGAGAGATTCAAATTATGGAAATAGGACCAAAATATTTACCCAAGTTAGCTGCTAATTTACTACAAATGTGGGCATTTAATTAAATTTGTTTTGCTTTGTGTCTGCCTTTACACGCACGAATTTAATTTCAGATATAACTTAAATCTTGTTCTTACTTCAGAATAAAACTTAATGATAATGATTTCAAAACCGTGTTAATATACATTCTTATCATTATCATTACAGCCCTTAGAATACAACGTACTAGACCTCCACTGCTGGAATTGGGCCTTCCAGAACATATATCTTTTTGGCCTACACTCGCCACGCTTGCCAGACGGCTTGTCAGTCAATTTTTATTGACAATTTATTAACGATTCCACAAGTTGGTATTAGTGGAACCGGGACCGACGGCTTAACGTGCTCTCCGAGGCACGGGAACAGTGGTGTTGTAAATCTATGACAAATGTACGTAAGAAAAGTGCCTTCTCATTGGTACATGCCGGGTGGGTTTGAACCGACTTTTGTAGGATTTAAGGAATGCGTTAATATAATAATATACATATTTTATAGCTGTCGATCATCTCGGACCCCATGGGCTTTCTTGTGCTAGAAGTGCTGGCCACATTTCTCGTCACGCGGCTCTCAACGACATCATCCGAAGGGCTCTTGTCACTGCTGGGGTACCCGCAATCTTAGAACCTGGGATTGTGCGGAGCGATGGCAAGAGGCCCGACGGAATGACTGTTGGGCCGTGGAAACTTGGCAGATCTCTGGTGTGGGATGCGACGTGTGTAGAGACATTAGCTCCATCTCACATCCAGGGGACCTCGTCAAGCGCGGGAACTGCGGCTTTTTCTGCGGAGAACCTCAAATTGCGCAAATACGCCAACCTTGGTATCGGTTACGAATTTGCGCCGTTTGGGGTCGAGACGATGGGCCCATGGGGACCGTCAGCGAGGCGCTTGGCCAAGGAGTTGTCAAAGTGGCTGACAGAAGGGTCTGGAGACAGGAAGGCTGGCAATTATTTCTGCCAACGTATTAGCCTCGGTATACAGAGGGGAAATGTTGCCAGTCTCCTTGGGACTATCTCGGATGGGACGTCTCTAGAGGACATTTTATATTTATAGTTTAGTTTATTTTTAATTTTATTATTTGGGTAGCTTTTAATTTATATTTAATGTACTATAATTAAGTTCGAATAAATTTTTATAGCAATTATATTTATAGCAAAAAAGCGGATCGAAACCCGGCACAAACGAGAAATACTTACCAATACCACCGTTCCCGTGCTTCGAAGACTACGTTAAGAGGTCACCCCAAACCACAAATACCAAATAGTGGAAGCGTTAATAAAATGAAACTAGCCAACCCGTCTGGCCAGCAACGTGGTGAGTGAATTATATAACTGAATGAGCATTAAACAAATTCAGAAAAATATTAGGTATTAGGCACAGGAGAAGCAGTCTAGCAAATCCCATTGACCTGTTAATGTTTAATCTGACTGAGAAAGTAATCTGCAAGGAAAACTCGGCTATAGCAGATTTTCAAATGAAACATAAACAGAATTACACAACAACAATAAATAAATAAATATATTTCAAATTCACCTATGAGTACCTATGAATTACAATACTTGGTACAGTGGTACCCTAGCAGGTATGTCAGAATTAAGATAGGCTACTGTGCAACCCGAAAGCCGATAAAACGCATAACTTCTGCTAATTTAAGAACAATAAATTGAACGTGTTTGGCAGAGGTCCTAGGCCCCTACAGCAGCGCGATCACAGACATAACGCATGTACCAGCCATCCCCCTCTTAACCAAGCCCTTAGGGTGCGGACCGGGCCCGACACACGTGCCACCACTGAAATGACCTTCTAAGGAAGCCCCACACCATGAGAACCTAAACACTAACAACAACCTGCGAGACACACACAAACATCAACATAACAAAAAGATCTTTAGTACCCACATGTCGCTGTGCAATTCTGTTAACAAACGAATATATCGGTTAGTTGATAAAGTTAAAAGTAATAAATACATAATAGTACCTAACTATTTTTTATATTAAAATTAGTTATATTATAATAATTGTATATATTTTTATATAAAACGAAGCACTAAAAAAAATAGTCTATACTTAAATTATTTTTAATAAGTATATAAGACAGCAATTAGTATATAAGATAAGCATCATCAATGGAGAATTCATCTCACACCTCCGATTTGCGGATGACATAGTCATTATGGCCAGTTCACTCAAGGATCTTAGCAGAATGCTGAACGGCTTAAACGTAGCATCCCAGCGGGTTGGTCTCGAAATGAACTTAGACAAGACGAAAGTCATGTTCAATGATCATGTCAAGCCGAGGCCAATCTGCATAGGAAACGACACTCTCGAAGTTGTGCAAAATTACGTATACCTCGGGCAGACTATCCAATTAGGAGCAGCCAACTTCAGCAAAGAAGCCGACAGACGCATTCAGCTAGGATGGGCGGCATTCGGGAAACTCCGGCACATCCTCTCATCGTCTATACCACAATGTTTAAAGACTAAGGTCTTTAACCAGTGCGTCCTCCCGGTAATGTCGTACGGAGCAGAGACGTGGACACTAACAGTGGGTCTGGTCCATAAATTCAAGGTCGCTCAGCGAGCCATGGAGAGAGCTATGCTTGGTGTATCTCTGGTGGATAGAATTCGAAACGTTGATATTCGTCAGAGAACGAAAGTTACAGACATAGCTTTTAAAATTAGCAAGCTGAAGTGGCAATGGGCCGGACACATCTGCCGCAGAACCGACGATCGATGGGGCAAACGGGTTCTAGAGTGGAGACCACGTACGGGAAGACGCAGAGTGGGACGACCCCCCGCCAGATGGACAGATGACCTAAAGAAGGTCGCTGGTGGGGGTTGGATGAGGGTAGCGAAAGATCGCGTTAAGTGGCGAGCCTTAGGGGAGGCCTACATCCAGCAGTGGAGAGATACAGGCTGATGATGATGATGATGAAGTATATAGCTTCAAATTTAAACTGTTAACTAATAAAAGTTGCTTTAAAAAAAAACTATTTAATTGATGAATCTGAAATTATAAGTGCGGGATTGAACAATCCAACGGGATTGAAAGAACTGCGGGATTGCAATCCCTAGCTGATATGAAAAAATCATATTGTAAAGACGATCGGCGGATTAAGTTTTAACCGATCATCAAAGTATTCGAATTGATTTAGCTGAAGTAATTCGCTAATTAGTTTGGTAAAGTTTTCACAACCATTCGAAAATCGTTTAATAAAATTAGTTCAAGTGCAATCAGGTTGTCAGGCGCAGGTCCGATGGAGAGCTCTACCGAACGAGTCAAGGGGGCCCCATTGAACTGCAGCGAGTTAGCCGCAATCAAACGATGCAAATGACAAATACAATTTCACTATATCATCACCCGCTCTTTATTTTATTTATATTTTATTAAAAAAAACTTTACGTAAATAGTGATATAGAATCATCATTACAGCTCCTGGAACACAGCGTACTAAATCTCCACTGTTGGAGATGGGCCTTCCAGAACGACTAAGAATGACATGACTGCAGACTTCTTTTTGTTTTTAGCATAGTATGTTTGAAAGTGTTTCAAATCTTTAAGTAATATACGATACGTGGCTAATGGGCCTAGGTTGGGGATGGGGACATTTTCCCGTTTTCTCCGACAGGATCTCAGTGGGCAACCACCCGCCGGTAATTCATGCAGTTTTGGTGCTGGGAGACGTTACTGTATAACAGCGCCCGTATGACTCACGAACCCAGGAGGTCTAGGTTCGACTACGTCTAGTCAGGCCGACGACAAATTCCTCAATAGTAAGCTTCTCCAGATCTCGAGCTATGACGGAATTACGCACGAACCATGGTGCTCGGGAGACCACTCTGAGCGATATGTTCTGCTGACTTTGGATCTTATCCCTATTAGTCTTGGCCAGAATATGTTGCCAGGCTGGCGCAGCATAGGTGAGTCGGGAACGGATGAACATCTTGTAGATCCGGACCTTCAACCTGAGCGGCAAGCTGGAATTCATAACAGGGCGTAATATGGCATGTTGCAGCCCAGGTATTTGACGGTCGGAGTCCACTCGATGTTCTGTCCTCGAAGCTGCAGCGGTGGAGGCAGTCGGCATCTGGATGTCATCAATGCGGCAGTTTTTCCGACATTGATGGACATACGCCACTTGCCCAACAACGCAGGGAGAAGATCCAGGTGGTCCTGCATTTTATCAGCAGTCCTACAAAACTTTTTTATGCGCCATCTTTCGAGATTAAAAGGTATTCAAACACCCCATTGAATTAAGGCCGTGTTTAACTTGGAAATTTGTTACTTTAAAGCGCTGAGGCTTTAAGCCAATCCAAACGGTAGTTTGACTTGCACAAAGCGAAGTATAGCGATTACAGCGTTTCAACGCTATGAGAACTATGGAATTTTGTCTTTACTTCTTCATTGTAAAGTAATTGTCTGTGGTATCATTAACAAAAGGTATTAAATATAATAATTAATATAACCGATATAAGAAATCTGTACAATCAAAAAACTAAACAAAGCACGACGATGGTTATGCAAATTTTAGAAACCCGAAAATGTATTCCATATTTACAATAGAAAAATAAAACAAATCACGACGATGTTAATATAAAATAGAAATTAAAGAAAGGCTGCAAAATTTGACAACATTTTTGACCACGGACAATTTGCTTTGATTGCACTACCCGAAAAAAAAAGCATTCGCAGTAAAATCGGTGACGTCATTTGCTGTAAAATCCGCGTCAATGTCTTTGTTTATTCGACGTCATCAAACTGAAAGCTCGAAACTCAAAGCGTTTGGAAAAGCTTCTCAAACGCCTGTCAAAGCGAAAATCAGTAAAAAAAAGTGCTTACAGGGCTAAGTCGAACACGGGCTTAATGTAACTGAGTTTGCTCTTAGTATAATTAAGCTGTGTAAAATGAGTAAATACATAAATCTTATTTTGATTAGGCGAGCAAAAGTTGTAAAGAAATTAATTAACTCCACGATCAAAGGGCACTTGATAATGAGAACGCTCAATTAAATACATTTTTTACATCGATAGGGTATAATCTGTAATTAATATCAAAGATTTAGGTGAAAGTGAAAATTCATTCATTAGGTATCGTCATTTACAGACATTTGTGACAAGTCATTATTTATACAAACAGGATAAAAGAACTACAATAGAAATTAAAACTACTTAAAGTAAAAATCAAAATAAATATAAACTAAACCTAAAAAAAAAAACTATAAGTAAAAAATGTCCTCTAGAGACCCCTTTGACCCTTCAGTAATAGTCCCAAGAAGACTGGCAACATTTACCCTCTGTATAGCTAAGCTAATACGTTGGCAGAAATAATTGCCAGCTTTCCTGTCTCCAGACTTTTCCGTTAGCCGTTTGGACAGCCAGACGCTTGGCTGAGTGTCCCCATGGGACCATCGTCTCGACTCCAAACGGCGCAAATTCGTAACCTGTACTGAGGTTAGCGTATTTGCGCAACTTAAGGGTTCTCAGCAGAAACCGCCGCACTTCCCGCGCTTGACGAGGTCGCCTCGATGTGTAATGGTGCTAATGTGTCTACACATGTTGCATCCCACACCAGGGACCTGCCAAATTTCCACGGCCCAACGGTCATGCCGTCGGGTCTTTTGCCATTGCTCCGTGCAATCCCAGAGGGTTCTAGGATCGCTGGTACTCCAGCAGTGACAAAAGCCCTTCGAATATCGTTCAAAGAAGGCCGACGATGAATGCATTATTTTGAAAGATTCAAATCAAAATTCATGAACTCCTGCTAGTGGAAGACTAAACAGCAAAGTGGTCCAAAGAACAAGCTGTTAGGAGAAGACCAGCAGCTTAACCGATTCCTGATAATGTTAGAAAGGAATTTGCAAGCAAAACTCAACTAATGTATAAAATAATAGTAATAATAATAATGGAGTTAAAGAAGCATGATGCTCACTTGGCCGAGGCGCATGAACATCATTAGGTTAACCGGTTAAATACCGAGATTCTTTAAGAATACACATTACATAATAATAATAGTGATTTGATTAAGCTGATTGTTACGGTCGCTAAAGAAACATCAGTATGATAAATATAAATTTAAATTGTTACCTTAAAATTCACCATTCAAATTCTCCAGATATACAATAAGAACTGCACTTACCTGAAACATAACATTACTAGAATTAGTAAAAGACAAGATAAGGGGCTGTACAAGGGTCGAAATACATGTAACAAAGCGGACGGAACAATAAATACTACGTAAAAAAATAATAATAATAACGAAAACCAGATAAAGAAACCGGAAGCTTTGAATTTATAATATAGCTTACACCCTACGAGGTACGAGTACAGGTGTTCCGGGCCTTTGCTGACACCGGTCCCGGTTTCCTGAATAAACAAGGCACTCATTTCCGGAAATAAAGGTCGAAAATGTACGATTTAAAGTCAAAACATTGTTGACTTGATCCACAGGTGAACCGCAAGGGGATGACTTTTGACTTATATCATATACCGCGTGCCACAAAAAAATATTTTTTTTAGGCTAAGGTATCATTAGTAGAACCTTTATTTAAAATTTAAAAAAACTCTTTAAAGAAAAAACATTATCCGAAAAACAGAACACTACTGCATGGTAAATAAGGCCGCGTCTAAATATCGATGAAAAATACCTATAGGCTGGGGAGTGTTATTATTA
Source organism: Tinea semifulvella (assembly GCA_910589645.1). Taxonomy (NCBI): domain Eukaryota; kingdom Metazoa; phylum Arthropoda; class Insecta; order Lepidoptera; family Tineidae; genus Tinea; species Tinea semifulvella. The sequence goes on along the minus strand of OU342592.1, from coordinate 8,598,689 downwards.
ATTGATCTTGCCCACAGCCGAGACGAGATAGAGAGAGAAAGAATATAAGAAAAAGTAAGTCGACGTTTTTATAATGTGGCTTTTTAATATCTTGCTTTTTTCAACGAGATGTGTATAATTACTATATGTATATATTATAAGACGCAAACAAACAGTGTGCCTTGTTTTTATGTAAAAAAAGGCCCAATTAATGGATACTGTAATAGCATATGGTGGTTGCCTGTAATTGATGCAGCATCTGGTTTCTGTCTTAGTTGTAAGTGAAAATTCACGTATGTATTGGTGCTGACACTGTTGGCGACCCTAATAAATAAATAAATCAATAAATGTATATTGTATAATGAAATTATAAATTAAACTATTATCACGACCGTATCCCTTGAGTGGTCAAAAACCACGATTTTTTATTAGGCGTTTACACATTAAAATAACTACTATAAGCCCATCATAACAAGTGGCAAGCTCGTAAAAGTACTAGACACGTAACAGAATTAGGATATATTTTTTTTAAATGTCCTGTAAAAAAATCGAACCTTGTACTTCGGCGTCTAAATCTGCGGTCCGCCACTGCTACTAGAAGACGCAAGGAATAATTAAAAACTAAATATAATTATCTTATAAAATATCTACATATATATCTACAAGTACGAGTACGTAACTTTTAGACAAGGCGCCATGAATCTTCATAAATCTAATTCGTGTACAATAGTCAGGAATAATTTAATACATTAAAAGCCAAGTCACATATAAGTCACTGATTTAGGCTTATAGCTTATCTCTTTTAAGTTTCCGCCGTTAAAATGTTAAAGCATGTTTGTTGAAAAAGACCCTTAAGGGTTAGAGCATTAGATTCAATTCAGATCAGGAGAAAAAAGTTTACGCATAGACGTGTATGTAAACAGGTACAGGTCCAATAGTAAAACTTATTTAAATATAGTTTAGTGACATCAAATAAAAAAGAAATAACCAACTCGTTTCAGCTTTGCTTCTTATTTTTTTCCATAATTTAATAATTGAAGCATAACTTTTTAATAATATCCAAATAAATAGGTTTTTAACAAGTTCCAACCAACCACACTGAGAAAAATAGATATTTGATTTAAAACGTCAATTAATCGAAATAGAAATTACGCCAACAACAATCTTGACTCATATAATGCCGTTGAACTAACTCACTTCGTGTTTGAAGAAATTAGTCTTAAACTGGAGCCACAAATTTAAGATCGCTCAGCGAGCTATGGAAAGTTCTCTGATGGAAAGAACTCGAAACGTTGATATTCATATAGATAACTAAAGTGACTGACATAGCATTCAAAATTAGCTAGCTGAATTAGCCATGGGCCGGACACATCTGCCGCAGAACCGATGACCGATGAGGCAAATGTGTCCTGGAACAGAGACCACGTAAGAGATAACGCAGAGTGGGACGACCACATATTTAAAGTAAGTAACGTTTCAAGTAACGTATTTTTATATAAATATTACCATGGCAAGCACATATTCATGAAAGTAAAAATTTACATTTGACATCATTGCAAATGGCACATACTTTCAACGAGAACAACAAATAGGTGGTAGGCGGACTGATGGTGGTAAATTGACCAGTCTGCCGGGGCGGGGACGAATCCAATGTTAGTGCCGATAAACCCAGTAAAGTGTATCCACACGTTTCGGGATCAGGCTCGAATTGCCGTCATGCCCAGTCAAGTCGGCATTGTGTTAGGGACTGATGTCAGTCATGAGTGTCTGATGGCATTTGCTAGCATTCATGGACCTTGCGCGCCACTTACTATTAGGTGCGCGCAAAGTCAAATCTCGTGGTCTTATGAAAAAAACCACAGCCAGATAGACGGATGACCTGAAGAAGGTCGCTGGCGGGGGTTGGATAAGTGTTGGAAAATACCGCGTGCAGTGACATGCCTAGGGGAAGCCCACATCCTGCAGCGGAGAGAGACTGGCTTATGATGATAATACGGATGTATTACTGGTTCTGACGCCTAGTCGTTTTTAAGAGGTTAAATTCACATTAAAAAACTTCATGCAAATACCCATTCCCATTTGAAATTGACTTATGCTACACCCAATATACGTCTCTGGGTTTAAGTAATTCATGTGGGATGCAGTTGGACACTCATCCCAGTCTAAACGAGATATTGTGCAAATACGGCCTGTGTACTAAATATTCAGAGCTTGTGGTTAAGTTTGCGCTGACTTCACTGTAAAATTCATAGACACTAAACTTTATATTCAACGATTTTAAGACTGCTTTGACTATTTTTATTTGATATTACCTTTTTACTCAATCAGGTCCATTATGTGATAGTCCTATTATTGTCTATATTTTGATTTCTGCACGTCATGATCTTGCGCTCACCCAATGCCCAAATATGTGAACAACTGAAATCAGACACTGAAGTACCTATGCCGGCTTGAGAATACGTTTTGAAGGCCTTCTTCAGATTATAGGAAAGTGCTATTTATCTGCACAAAATCCGAGTGTTAATGTTATTTTTAATTCAGCTAATCATCTACAGAATTCCTGTGTTTTTAAAACCTTTGATTTTTGTAGGTTTAAGTTTTGTAGTCTACTATGTGCTTCACAGCATGGGATCCGTGACACAGGCTAAGAGTAGTGCCTGTTTAAAATCGTGGCTGTAAATAGGCCGTGCAACTAAGTAAAAATTCGTAGCTGTAAGGGCCGAGTCAGTAATAATAAATGTCAAATATACTATCCAATATAAATCTAAATACTAGTTTTAAAGCTTTTAACTTTCCATTTATATACAACAAACTGCTGCGGTCATTAAAAGCAGAATTAGTAATCTCAACTGTTTTTAAGGCCAAACGTATGGTTAGGGAGTTTCTCCTTGGTCTAGACTATTGACCGAAAGACTTTTGCTGGCCGTGGTTTAGCGTGTAGCCTCAATACCTTAGTAATCCTTATTTTATTTATATATAATATTTACACTATTTTATTTATTTATAATTACCTATCCTATATCCTTATTATTTATTTACGTTGTTTTATCATTTACTACATATTATATACATTAATGAAGTTTCTAAGGTAACTTGGATTAATTTTTCACGCCTAACTATCATGGCTCCCATATGTCGAGCCTAAAAGGCCTATTGTGGGACCACCAACATTACCTGTACGCTAATTTATTTGTTTGGTTCAATAAACTTTTATTTTATTTTATTTAGGTTGTGGCTGTAAAAGGGAGACATAATAAATACATCACGTTTAACAAACCACAGTCAGAAAACAAAGCTGAAACGGCGCGATCGAGTGAATCAATTAAAATGTTTTGCGGAATGCAATTACCGAGTCAGCTGGTTCTGGAAAACTCAATAATAAAGACAAAAGAGCTCAAAGTAAATCTAATTTTGGAATAATCCTATTGAAGGTCCGTAAGTATTTTTTTACGTTTTGAATGTTATAATATTGTAACGATTTTCTTTTTTAAAATAATCATTTCTTTAGTCGACAAGTTTTTGTTAATCTCGTTTTTCAACTTGTCAAGGCAAAATTAAAGAAACCTATACTATGTGGTGTTGTTATATTTTAGCGATTTTTATTTTACAATTTTGTTTGCCATCATGTGCACGTATGCAATTCATCCAAATTTAAGAAGTGGATTATTCTACTACTTAAAAAATGCTAAACTAATGAAATTCCTTAGTTAAGTTTATGTATTTATAAACTCTTTATTGCACAAGATTAAAAAGTAATGTAGGTATGTACAAGGGCGAACTTAATGCCTACCGGAATTTATAACAGCTAACCTTTGGGGGTGTGGCAGAGGATTTCGGGTGCATTAAGACACACACAATTAAAGATAATTAAATACTATTACATGATATATAATTAAAATAATATATTTTTAATTTTTCATTACAGCCCCTAAAACAAAGCGTCCTAGACCTCCACTGCTGGAGATGGGCCTACACTCGCCACGCTTGCAAGACGGCTTGGCGAGGATATGATGACAATTTAATTAAATTTACAACCGAGCCACCACCGCGCCATATATATATAATAAACATAAATATACATATATTATATTCGAGTACATAAACACAACTAATAGATAGAGGTATTATATTACACACAACAAGATGAAAAAAAAATTGTAAGACAAATAAATAAATAATATAATGCATAGGTAGTTATCAAGAGTAATTATTTTGTTTATTTAAAAAGGGAGCATAAAGTAGATTTTTAAACACATTTGTTGAAGAGAGAGAGAAAAATCTAATGACAAGTGGAAAGTGGAAGTTATTGAAGGTTCCACTCATGAGCAACGGAAACAGTAAAAGAACCTGTATGCCTAGTGTGACAGTGAAGTTTCGTAATCGCAACTATAGTAGTAGAGTTTTTTTACTGAATTTTCGATGTTCATTGCCTGTTATTATAGCCAAACTTGCAATAACACGCAATGTAAAACAAAAAAACGTAACTACAGCAGTTACGTTTTCCGAAACTTGCATTTTACACTAAGCACACTGAATATCTGCTAGAAGTGTGAGGGGGGATTTTGAGCTGATTAAGAAACAGACCTAAGAGAAAGGTTGTAACTGTCTCCAAGTAATTGGAAACGAGGTATAGAGGTAAGATTCAAGTTCTAATTTATTATTGACATTGTAGTGAAACAATTAACAAAATCCATTAAGACGTTTAATAAAGCCAATTATCGCAATCAAGGTGTCCGGAGCGGGAACAGGCTACAAACGACCGCCGCTTCCTAACCAAATTATCCCTTTCCGCCATCGACCTACATTAAAGAAATAGCAAATACACAATTGACAAAACTGTTCAAATTAAGAGTCAAACAAATGCTGGTTAATAAATGTTTTTATTCGACAAAAGAATACCTAGACACTAAGCTCGACAAAGTCATGTGACTAAATAAATATTTGTATGCTAGAAATAGCGAATCATGTGATATAATTACATATAATAATTTACATCCCTGTACCTACCATGTTTCTGACAAATAAATTTCATTTCATTTCATTTCAATAGAATTAAAGACTAAATTTAATTATTTTTAACCAACTACGCGACGTAAAATCAAATAATTTATTTGCTAGAAAACATGGTTACATTGCAAGATCTTATAGCTAGAAAATTCGCTTCATACGTTTCAACTCAATGGCATGCAAATATCAGGCACTTACAATATGAGTCAAGTTTTAAAATAGAAGTAGGTACATTGAAGCTACGCTCAGACTATATAGAAGTACACTTTAGCATTAGTTATTGCATAGATATTCTTCAACTGTGTAAAATATTGTTTTTATTAAATAATAAAACAGATCCGATTTGAAACGGTTAATCGTAATATCTTCTGGTAAGTTATTAAAAAGTATAATTATTATTTATTATTTATTTAAGGGTCACATTAACAAAGTATTTGGTTGGGTATATAATTATATATATTGAAGAGTAGAATGGTGGATGGTGGCCGTCTTGTTAAGCATTAATATATAGATATATAGGACTGCCTCCGTGGTCTAGCGGTTAAATCCGTGGAATTAGACTCGGAGGTACCGGGTTCGATTCCTGGTCGGGACACAAAAATGTTTATTAATGTAAATAATAAATACATTTACAATACATTTAATTATTATTAAATTTATTTGTGATTTTTCACGAGTTTGGTACGCTGGAGACATCGACGAGCTTGCCACTTGTCATGATTGATTGCCTATAGTAAAGTTGGCTAAATGTGAATCCGCGTGGTTTCTGACCACCCCGAAAGGGAAAACGATCGTGATGATACTTTACTTTACCTCTATAATATATATATACACACGATATAGTGTTAAAATGTTGATTTTAGTAAACAGGGGTCTGCACTGCACGACTCAATGGAACTTACACCAAACGTAGCTCTAATGCATCTTTTTGGCCTAGGAATACACGATATATGTATGTCAACTAAATTTACCCAGAGAACAATAATTAATAATAATAATCAATTATTTATTGTACAAAACCAAAACAAGTGCAGGTACATAGGCGAGCTTACTGCCGTAAATGCATTTTCTACTAACTAACCTTTGTGGCTGAGATATGTAATAAGCGGGTGCAGAATGTTACGAAGAAAATAGATAGCTAAAATTATTTATTACTATAAAAACACATTTTTTTTTTTTTTTTATTTCAATGACAATTTATTTTACAAAAAATATATTCCATTCCGATACTCAATTGGTGTAGGTCGCTCTTAAACGTATCTACGAGTATTATCGTGTGGTAGGCTAGTATGATTAAGTCGTCTTGAAAGCCCGTATCATACAATTAACACTTTCTCTAACTTAAGACAAATATACGTTGTAAAATAAAGTAACATCACGACCGTATCCCTTGCGGTCATAAACCACGCTCTTTTTTAAATAAGTGGATTCATATTTTGACAACTTTACTATAGGCCCATCACGACAAGTAACAAACTCTTCTGTCTCTAGCGTACCAACTCTTAAGAAATAACTCAAATTTTGTAGTTTTAAATAATTTTAGTTAGCACCTTACAATACATATCTTTATTTGAATTGACAATCAGCAAACCCCCCGACCGCTGCGACACATCACTTTAGTGCAGTGGCTGGGACGTAAACCAAAGTCCAATCCTTAGTAGGTACACTGGGTGTTTAACTTTGAAATCAACAGAGACGATCGAAAGACTATATAGTAAGCTGGGTCTTACTGCTAAATGTTGAATCATGCAAACTAACCTTACTCCTCTATAGACTAACCTATTTTGTATCAATTTTGTATTTTTTCATTTTTGTATTACCAGTGTACTTCTCAAATAAACGTATTTATTATTATTATTATGTAATGTGTATTCTTAAAGAATCTCGGTATTTAACCGGTTAATCTAATGATGTTCACGGGCCTCGGCCAAGTGAGCATCATGCTTCTTTAACTCCAAACTTCCTAACTATACGGCAAGTATTGAGGATTGTAGCTTTTTGCAATTGTCTGTATGTGTGCTGGTCTACATTAATAGTTTTGAGGTTGTCATGTAATGTTTTGGGTATTACTCCGGTCGTGGATACTAATATGGGTACAGTTGTTACTTTTTCTAATTTGAGTTGGGATTTAAGCTCTATTGCAAGGTCTCTATATTTAGTATTTTTTTCTGTATGTGTAGTTATTAGATTATGAGTGTTAGGTACGGCTATGTCTATTAAATATGCTAAATATTTTCTTTGTTTATCAAAGTAATGTCAGGTCGGTTGTAGTGTACTGTTTTGTCAGTTATAATCGTTCTGTCCCAGTATAGTCGAATATTGTCATTTTGCAGAACGGTGCTTGGCTTGTATTTGTAGTATGGAACAATTTGATTGACTAATTTATATTTGCTTGCTAATATTTGGTGTACTATTGCGGCTACTTGGTCGTGTCTATGTTTATAATCTGATTGCACCAAAGATTTGCAAGCTCCCGTTATGTGTTGGATAGTTTCGGAAGCACTATTGCAGAGTCTACATAAGTCTGTGGGTAGGTTAGGTTGTTTAATTATATATTTAAGGTAATTGCGGGTTAAAACTACTTGATCTTGTATTGCAATCATAAAAGCCTCTGTCTCAGGGAACAGGTCACCACTTTTCAACCATGCGTTCGACGCTTCTTTGTCGACATGAGGTTGATTAAGATCGGCCCTGTGTCTGCCATGTAGAGACTTTTCTGACCATTTATTTATTTTGTCTTGTATACTAATAATTGTTTCATTGGGTTGCGTTTCATAAGTTTGTAAATTTAAAGGTGTATATTTTAAATCTATTTCCGTTATGATCTTGTGTAATTGTGAGTGTTCAGACTTAGAATGAAAGAATTTCCTAAGTGTAGTTATTTGTTTATTGTGTAAGTTTTGAACATCTATCAATCCTCTTCCTCCTTCTTTATTATTATTATTATTATTAAATCAATTATTCAAATTATTGTGTCCCGTCCAGAAAACGAACGGGGTACCTCCGCGTCTAAATATTATATAATAGGACTTTGACTTTATTAAATACATATTAGAAATATAGTTATACATAAATAAATGTCATACGTAGGCAAATAAATATATACCTAAATATAAAATACATATATACTCATATATATTAATAAGTGAGTTATGGCGAATTATTCTGTTTATGAAGTAAATATTTGTATAACTTAACTTTGAATATTTTAAGAGATGGTGCTTGTCTGATAATTAAAGGAAGTCTGTTCCACTGGCGAACTACAGATACAGTAAAGGAATCTGAATATCTGCTGGAAGAGTGGGGAGGGATTTTAAGTAGGTTATTACGGGAAGAACGAAATGAAAGGCTGTGAGAGTCACAAAGGAATTGGAAACAATATATTAGAGAGATACATGATCAAACTTCCGCAAGCCAAATATATAGCGAATGCATAAGTTGAGAAGGCGATCGAGTTTATTTAGTAGCTCTTCGGTAAGATCGGAGTAACAGACTTCTGCATAGTCATAATTAAAGAAGGGTTATGTGATTTTCAGCCTATGTACGAATATATTCTATCTAGAATTTAGAATGTATTCTAGAATTAGCAGCTTCTATCTAGAATTAAGGTGTGTGCTCCAGTTAAACCCTTAAGAAAGCCAACATGCTTATCAGTGCCAGCTAGTGCATCTAGGTATAGAGGTAATTCGTTTTGCTGCCGTGCAGCTAATGAATTAATAAACTGGTTGACTTTTCCGAGTTGGATCTATTTAATTCAACTACAGCTACTTTTAAGAATACTCTGTCAAAACATTGGTTTGACAGAGTTTCTTTGAGTGTTTCCGAAACTACTTAAACTGTTATTCATACTTAATTTATTTCCTTACTATTTACTCTCTTTAATAGATATCTAAACTTTAGCTTGCTTTCATAGTTTCCTATATGTGAAAACATATCAATGGTCTGTAGATATATACTTGATTTTGTAATTAGTTATTAAGTACTGTTTGTTTTCCAATAAAATAAAATAAATATATCATTTTCCTTGTCGCATACTCGAAGCTGTGTAGTGTCCACTATTTCTAAAAGCGAGTTGTTTTGTATTTCCTACAAAAAGACCTACCCATTTAGCCAATCAAGATAAACGTCACAATAATCAATCTTACAACAACTTCCAAGCCACTTTGGTAACTCTTTTCCTTGAATCCGAATGAAAAAGAAACCTCGCTCAAGTTGCGCCACAGAAAAGCCAAGTTTTGTGACGTTTGAATTATCTTCATCCATTTAGGTTGGCGTTTTCCTCGCATTTCCTTAACATCTATTGTAAATTCAGTTGCCGAATTTGAGATAGCAGCCTTATTACGAGTACTGTGAAAAACTTATCTTCGTTAAATTTAAATTAATTTTTCATTACATTGAAATTATTAAAAAAGTAATAATTTTAGCATCATAGAAAAAATAATAATTATTATTTTTATTTTTTAAATATTGATTTGGGATATAATAGATACCTCTTTGCAGCCAGCGTACTTGGTACTTTATACCCTGTATTTTGTGTTAGTAGCGATTTTTAAGATTATTTAAATCTGTTATAATTACTTTGTGTATTATTTTTATAATATAATATTAAACATAAAACCTAACATTAAATAAACAAAAAAAAAAACCTACACCACAATCAAAATCAAAGGGCGTAGTGTTCCGAGGACACTCGCTGCAATTTCCCGTTGATCGGCGAGCAAAATATTCACCCGTCGCCAAGCGGAGTTTTTCCCCAAGCCGTCACGTTGCCTCCGGTAAGTCTACTGAGGAGCTCCATAACCTTATCCCTTCTTCTTTATTCCGCAACCGAACCACACGCACAGGCCAAAATATGCATCCACATACTATACCCACTATCCCTACGCGTACTCATAAATTTGGAGACTTACATCTGTCGCACGCTGAAGATGTGGAATGCTCTCCCAGCCAGTGTGTTTCCCCACTCCTATAACCTGGAGTACTTCAAGCGAAGTGTGAAAAAGCATCTTGTTAGAGCGGCATAGTGGTAGAGACTGATGCTGGTCGTATCGACCACGGACCCATAATATAACTATAAATCGGTCAAGTCGTATCAGGAGCACGCAAGGTAACATGTAGTGCTAGTATTTAAAAATAAAATGATGTACATGGTAAAGAATAACGTTAAAAAGCAACGACAGCACAATAGCTATAGAAATTCACCATTCATGAAGAACATTAGAAAGCACTTTGGATTTTGTAATACTCTTACATTACATGGAATGTCTAAAATTTGCTACGAAAATCTACGTAGAATGATACATAATTTTGGTTTTAGCAAATTCAAGCCCTTTGGCTGAAATGTATGAAACAACATTCTGTCCTGAATACTAAAATAATTTCTTATCGAAAAAAAAAACTGTCTACGTGGTCTATCGGTTAAGTTCGGGGATTTAGAGTCGGAGATATCGGGTTCGATTCCTGGTCGGGACACAATACTATTTATTAATTTACATAAATAAATTTAATTATTAATTTATTTATTTGTCATGTAGGTATCTCGAGTTTGGTACCTAGAGACATCGATGAGCTTCCATGAGTACGATATACATAGGTTTTCTTTTTCTGGTAACCTTTTTATTTTATACTAGCACGACACGTGATCTTGCATCCACCTGATGGTAAGTGGCGCCCGAGGCCCACGAATATTTGCAACTGGTATCAGGAAATCATAACTGGCATCAGTCCCTAACACTATGCCGGCTTAACTGGGCATGACGATAATTCGAGCCTGATCCCGAAACGTGTGGATACACTTTACTGGGTTTATCGGCACGAACGGTGGATACTTCCCTGCCCCGGCAGACTGGGAAAATTATCACTTATTATTTGTTGTTCTCATTAAAAGTATGTGCCACTTGTAATAATGTCAAATGCCCTATTTTTAATTTCAAGGAGAACTAATATTGTAAGCTTGCCATGGTGATATTTATATAAAATTAACACCGCTTGAAACAAGACTTACTTAACTTCACTAGAGTTATAGCACAGTGAATTTAGTTTGTGTAGTAAAGCAAACATTATGGTGGTAATCCTGAATAGTAACTAGGCAGGTCTGAGAAGGGGCAATTTCCTTGGACGAGGGCGAACTTCAGTGACCTCATAAATTATTTAGCGGGGCCAACGTGCGGTAAGAAGGCGATCACATCATCAAAATGTACCAAATAATCCAGTCCTATAATCACGAAATCTTCTTTATAATTTAGGCTTTAGCTTACTCATAACACAAAGTCTAAGAATATATCATATATATCAGTCTCTACCACTATGCCGGCCTAACAATATGCTTTTTCACAGTTCGCTTAAAGGACTCCAGGTTATAGGAGTGGGGAAACACACAGGCTCGGATAGCATTCCACATATGTAAGAGTTTCCAAATTTATAAGTACGCGTAGGAATAATGGCTATGGTATGTGGATGCATATTTTGGTTGCGGAATACAAAAGAAGGGATAAGGTTATGGAGCTTTTCAGAACAGTCACCGGAGAAAAGGTAGGTATGAAAGAAAGCATAGGGACAAAAATAAGGAAAGGCATGTTCCAATGGTTCGGGCATGTTGAAAGGATGAGCGAAGAGAGATTAACAAACCAGATATATAATGCGAAAGTTGTGGGTAAAAGAGGCCCTGGCAGACCAAGACTCACCTATCACGATCAGATAAATAAAACAATAGCTGAAGGTGCATTAAAAAGCCATCGAAACAAAAGGGCATGTATGAAGAGGTTGATGAATGTTAAAGAAGCGAAAGAGGTATGTCGTGATCGTGACAAGTGGCGCTCAATTGTCTCTGCCTACCCCGCAAGGGATTTGGCGTGAAGATATGTATGTCACCGTAGAACACTCTCAAAGAGGCAACGTCACGGCAAAGCTGCAGTCATTCCAAAGTTTTAGACACTGTGGTGTCGTCCACTATTCGAATCGCCCGCCTCTGCAGGACATGAGCATCTGTTAGATACTTAGCGGAGCCATCCCAGAGGTAAGAACAGTATTCCACACACATTCCATTTAAGTGCAGGCAGGAAAAACCGCTTCACATTGTTCAGTATCCCTCATGGCATGCTCATGACAAATCCCTTCGCTCTTCTCACAACTCTCTTCTATCTGTACCTTCTCATCACTCTCCATTTGTGTCTAACTCTTTTGTAGTTGTTGCTACTAATTGTGGAATAATCTACCTGTCAATATACGGCAAGCAACAACCATTTATATATTTTTATTTTATCGATATTATAATATTTATTCCATAAAAGTAAGTAGGCATATATTAATTAGCTGTTAATTTAAATAGTTATTTATTTCTCGTATTATTATTATCTTTATGAATGCATCTATATTTGATTAAATTTGGTTTTCTGTCAAAGAATGTCTTGGCGCATAAGTCCGCCTTTGTACCTTGTGCAATAAAGTTTATTTATTTATTTATTTATTTATAAACTCTTGGGAAGACCAACAACACAAAAATACACATTATATAATATATATAAGATTTAGGAGGTCAATTAAAGGTCTCCACTGATAGAAATAGTATGACTTCAAAGAAACACAAAAAAAATAATAGAAAGAAAGAAGTAACCAGAATTTAACAAAATTTGAATCTAATTATAAAACAAAAATAAAAAACAGTGATGATAACTTACTACGAGTACAATAAATAATCTTAAATAACACTTACAAGCACTTACTTTATGGTGGTTTGTCGAAAAAATTAGCACTTAACAATCTCCTGACTACCGGAATCGAATGATGGAAAATGTCGATTTCGTATTTATGACTAATACCATTATAGGCGTTACACACACGCCACAGAAATGAATTTTGCCTATAATTTGTTCTTACTGCCTTAACTGCAAATGTAGGGGATGACCTATTTCGCCTTGCTGGGGTAAAAAAATTTAGTTTGCTCAATAATTGGGGACAGTCCACTTTACCTGTGACTATCTTCTTAAGGTAAACAATATCTGCTATTTGACGGCGTTTTGAGAGTGGTAAGAGGTGGTGCTTCCTACATGAACTCAAATAGCTTAAGTAACCTGACCTGGTCCTATAAATAAATAAAAATTTAATAAATATCCCTAGTTTTTTGGATGCTGTTTTGGTGATGCTCTCACCCTGGCTCGCTCTGGTGATGATTTCGACCCCAAGTATGTTGAAGCTGGGTTAAAGTACGGCTACGGTATAGGGGTGCATATTCTGGCCTGTACCTGTAGTTCAGTTGCGGAATAGAGAAGAAGGGATAACGTTGAGATGCTCATCGTAATATAGCTTGTTCGTAGCTAAGCTGCAGCGATTCGAGAGTTTTAGATACGAGTACACTATCCAAACCTTTATTGCAAGTATTATACTAAAGGGTTATTCATAGGACAAATGCCTGTTTACTCGAGTTTAACTTTATTTCTGTCTGTATCTTTTCCACCAAACAATGAATTAAGTATTTTTATAAATATAAATTCAGTGAATACACTTATCTTTTATCTTTATTGTCTACCTTTGAATGAAATCCATTTCTAAGATCACAGGGTTCGAAGCACGCCACTTCAAAACCTACTTACCATTTAATAAAAATCTTATTGCTTACTCCTGAATAATCTTTATTTTTTCTTCAAATTGCTTTATTTACTTAAACATTTTCTTTATTAAATTATTTATTCGAAGTAGATATGCACAAAAATATTAAAATAAAATAGATTAAAAAACTAATTATAAATAAAACTTAACCAAAAATACCTATGAAGTTAAAACTATTCTACAAAATAAACTAAGGGCTTACCACCAGGAAGAATACCTAAAACGCTCGCCGCATTTCCTCGTTGAATTATAAGGGAAATTTTTAGGTAGTTATGGCATTTGGGGTCTCTACACTTTTGAAAAATTCGTTTACCCAGCTCTATTACGAATTTGTGTCTATCAAGAGAATATACTCCCATTGTTTCAACCCCAAATACCACAAAATAAAGTTATTAAATGCAATGCTGATCTACGAGTATATACCTAAGACGTTTGCTAAACTAATGAGACAACAACTAGTTTATTTACTGTATAAAATTTTGTTGACCTGCTCAAATACATTAATAAAACATTATTAGATTTGTTAAAATGTTATTATAGCTATTGCAGTCTATCCGGTACAATTTACCCTGAATATCGCGAAACACAACTGTAAGAAGACGCTGATAATGAGTGCGATCCAGCGCACTTTTTGTTAACTGTACATTTACTAGTAATAGGACATTAATGAGAAACTCGTTTAGTAAATTACACGGAGCACATAAGAAAAGGTAAAGCTAGTGAAGATATATGGCCTTTGTCATCGAGGGTTGTGATTGGCTGAGATTAATGACGTCATTCTGAGAAAAACAACAGCTTGCCAGTCACCGACAGAGTAAATAACAAGCCCTCGGTATAATAGCACGTTTGTTCCTATTAGCTAGACGAGTACGTTGTGAAAGAAAATACATACCTACTCGTAAAGGTCATGGATAAAGATATACTCCTATTTCTTTTAAAAGTAACTATTGACTCCTTCATCATTAGGTCTATATTTATCCACAGCTGGATGTAGGCGTCCCCCAAGTATAGCCCCTGAACACGATCACTTGCCATTCTCCATTGCTAACATTCATGGACCTTGCACTCCACTAACCAAATATTATAGCCTTTTTCATAGCTCTCTGAGCGACCTTGAATTTATGGACCAACCCCACTGTCAGTGTGGTATGGAGGATGATTGACTGTGCTGAAATTTTCCCGAATGCCGCACATCCTAGCGTAATAGTCTGTCTCTTTGCTGAAGTTGGCTACGCCTAATTGATTAGTCTGTCTGAGGTTATATTTTTGCAGCACTTCGACTATAGCGTTTTACAACCAATTTATTCAATTTTTTATCGCAGTTATAAATCCCAGTACAGAGGCGATAGCTAACTGAACGGAAAAAGAAAGCAACCCAGGGGAACGCCGGTTACTATGGGGCTATACCACGCTTAACAACGTGGAACTCTCTGCACTCAAGAAACGAGATTTATAACGAGATTAATTAGAGCTTAGGACAGGAACATCTTGAACAGCTGCCCGTTTTTCCAGACTGTCGAATGCCTTGTCCATGTCAAAAAGAACGGCAACCGTTGTATGTTGCCTTTCCGAAGAGCCACATGGTGGTTATGTGATGCAATAGCCTCGTCAACTGTGTCGTCATACTGTATACAGCCCAAAAATAAAATTACTCGGCTCTTTGCGTAATGTTCGGATTCAGGTGCAGTAGCATCAGCTTTTCGTACCGAATAATATAGACGCTCTATGACTCTCCACGCCAAAATGTTCACTAGATTTTCCCCTAGCCATCAACTAATAAAATCGTGAAGCTAATAAATTCTCGGGGAAGAGAAATAAAACGAAATATCAACCATCATAAATCTCAAACATAAAGATAATAAAAGATCGAATAAATATTGGAAATGGTGAAGATTTCCTTTCTTGAACACGCCAATGATTTATTCCCGTTCGTCCATTAGTTTATCTGATTGGTAATGAATGGTAACTTTCAGTTCACTTAATATACGAAGTCTGGCTTTACAATACAATACTGATCGCAAATGCGCTCGGTTTTCAAAAAGATAATTAAATAAATGCATGTTTATTTCGAATCAAAGAACAAAAACACCTAAATTTTTTAAACTTTCTTGCATAATCATAATAGTTTGTATAAGTCAATACGCGTTTTAGCTTAGAAACATGTCTCTAGAGAAATGTCTCCTAAACTTAAACCGCGTAAGGATGTTTAATTATACATACTATTATGAAAAGCATTGTTGAGAAGACTTTATGAATACATTATAATCGTATTTATTATTACTGTCTTCAAAGTCTTTTAAGACTGGACAGTCGGTTTGCAATTGATATTAGTGGAACCGGTACCGACGGCTTAACGTGGTCTTCGAGGTACAGGAACTGTAGTGTTGTAAATCTATAACAAATGTCGAGTAGGTAAAAAACAATTCATTTTTGTAACCTGCGACCATATGATTGAAGGACAGCGTTCTTACATATTTAAGTTTTGTTTTATACTAGCATCTGATGGTAAGTGGCACGCGAAGTCCACGAATGTTAGCAACTGGAATCAGCCACCCATGACTGACATCAGTCTTTAACACTATGCCGGCTTGACTGGACATGACGGCAATTCGACGCTGATCACGAAACATGGATACACTTTACTGGGTTTATCGGTACGAACGGTGGATATTTTCCCGCTCCGCAAATTACCACCATCAGTCTGCCTACCACCTATTTGTTGAAACGTTGAAAGTATCTGCCATTTGCCATGTCTTTGCTATTATTTTACTTTCAAGGAGAACTAATATTGTAAGCTTGCCGTGTTGATATTTGTATAAACATAACACCATTTGAAACAAGACTTATTTCTGAAACTTTCATACTCTAGCATTGATGTATATATAACTTAAAAAGATCTACGAAAACCAAACAGTCGGCAGATCTAGAGAAGATTCGAGGTGGCAGGTGAAAAACGTGCTCCATTACATCGTAATTAGATTCCAGATAGCTCCGAATCAAACCTAATGCATTAACTTTTTATTCAACATCGGGGAAATTCTCAAGATTTCTTCCTTTTTCTAGTTTATTTATAACAGACTCCTTCAGTGCTTTCATTCTAACAAATAGCTACTTTGGGAATTAACCAAGTATATTTTTGTGAAAGCTATATCAGAGCTATTCAGAAACAAGTATTTATTATTTTATAGTTGGGTAGGGAGAGGAGTGGAATGGTGGATTGTGAGCGTCTCGTTGCGCAATAAAGTAAAGAAGGAGGCCTTCTTTTCAACCCAGACTATTGTCGGTCGCAAGCCCGAGACAGCATTTTTCTCATCTCGTACCACACATGATGGACCTGGTACCCGCACGGTGAATCCATGGAATGCTTAGAAATTTGCCTTCTACTGTAACTGCAATAACTGACAAAACATTTAATTTTACTGTTCCAATTAATCATTACAAATGTTTAGCTGCCATTAGTTTCCAAATCACCACTATTTTAAACGTTTAATCACTGTGGTAATAACTGACATAACATTTAATTTTACTGTTCAAGTAAGTTATTATAAATGTTTAGCTACAATTAGTATCACAAATCACTACAACGCATGTAACGGTTAGTTTTAAGGTTTTGAACACTGTAGCAATAACTGATAAAACATTTAATTTTACTGTTCAAGTAAGTTATTATAAATGTTTAGCTACAATTAGTATCACAAATCACTACAAAGCATGTAACGGTTAGTTTTAACGTTTTGAACACTGTAGCAATAACTGATAAAACATTTAATTTTACTGTTCAAGTAAGTTATTATAAATGTTTAGCTACAATTAGTATCACAAATCACTACAACGCGTGCAACGGTTAGTTTTAACGTTTTGAACACTGTAGCAATAACTGATAAAACATTTAATTTTACTGTTCAAGTAAGTTATTATAAATGTTTAGCTACAATTAGTATCACAAACTGTAGCAATAACTAATAAAATGTTTAATTTTGAACGTTTTTGTTCAAGTAAGTTTTTTCGCGCAGCATGTAAGCATGCAGCGGGGGAATGCAGCGAGTGTTCTTGGCACACTGCCATATGATCAAGTCATGGGTGAATATTTTTATATATAGTTTAGTTTAGGATAATTTTATTAATATGTTTATTTTTAAATAGTAAGTTATTATAAATGTTTAGCTGCAATTAGTTTCACAAATAGCAATATTTTTTTTTACTTAATGCAATTCTATGACGGTCAAACCTTCGGAAGGAAGAGAGCAGAAAGTACATTCCGTTAAACAAAAAAAATACTATAATAATAATAATAATATATTTAATTTAAAAGATAATTACAATCCATTTTTGTTTTAGTATACCTATAACTATGTTAGTAACAATGTCTTACATTAAAGTTAGTAAACTAAAATTTCATGTTAGTGCCTTATTTGTACACGTGTCAATTTGTCGGTTATAGTGAATCTTAATAAAGTGACACTATTCTATCTTTATTAAAAAAAAAATAAATATCCCGAAGTTAGTTTACTTGTTTTACTAGCTCAAATAAAAAAAAAACAAATTTTATATAATGTTTGTTGTTACAGTGGTTCTTAAGAATTAAAAGAATTTATCGTTACAATACAACACTAAAAGACTAAGCCAAAATTTAAACATAACAAGGTACAAAATCTCGTCCGTATCCCAAGTAAATTAATCAAAAAAACCTAATCCTATTATCAAAGGGAGAAGAGGCCTGCAACAAATGGCTCTGAGATTTTGCTACTCGACAACAGATGGCGCCACTCAATCCAAATTAGCCTTTATTCATCGCTCCTGGATAAATTTGTGAATAATGCTATTTTGATAAAAAATAATATAGTTATATATATTAATTAGCTTTGTATATTTTTAACTGCCTCCGTGGTCCAGCGCCTAGCCCGTAGATTTAGACTCGGGGGTACCGGCTTCGATTCCACACAGGGACACAATAATTTATATTGTATATATTTTATTTGTAATAAAGAGTTTGGTACGCTAGAGACATCGACGAACTTCCCACTTGTCATGATGGGATGTGTGGTGCTATGAATCTGCTTCTTTAAAAGCCTAGTTACTGACCAAACTTTTTTCTGCCCGTAGTGCCGCTTAAAGATATCTGCAGATAACAAAGTAACAGTTGTAACTTCTAACTTGTATTATATTTATTGTTCATCTGTGGATCATCAATGTAGCTAGGTACTGGTTATATCTTTATATTCTCTATATTTTTTTTCACAATAATGGTAATGTAGTGACGTTTTCTTCTCTTGCTCTTTATTGCTTAAATTTATATAAAAAATAATATTAATAATAAATATTTCCAGACAGGTCACACAGCGCCATCTAGTTTCCGTGGTAAGCTACGAGGCTTGTGTTGCGGAAACTAGATGGTTGATAAACTACATATTATACTTTTTTTTTGTAAATATATACATATTATACATATAAACACCCATTACAAATTATACAATGTACAACTTGCCCCTGGTAGGAATCGAACCCACGACTTCCCGAGTTCACGGCAACGTTTGTTATGTAAAAACCTTTAATAGTTCTTAGTGTATTTACTGTATAATATTTATTATAATATTGTCAACTGTTGGTATTTCAAAATAATAAAAATATATTTAAAAAAATTGGAAAGAATCTATAACCCAAGCGGGTATAATCGTGCGCGGGGAAAAGAGAAGAATAGTGTCTCGGGCTTGGAACCGACGACATAGACTGTTGTTAGAAAACCCAATTTGATTCTATAAATAACACGCACCCCATTCACAATTATGCTTCTTTGTCTCTCTCTGAAATACCTTTGAAAGTGCTAATAAAACTAATGTAAACCACTCATATAAGTAGTGACACTTTGCGAGCCCTCGAACGCTTCCGAACTCCCATTTCAGCTCAAGACTGCTTGTTAAAATTTCACGTTCCCAAACTAAAACCTATGTTATGAACGTTATGTTAGAGCCGTTAATTCAATGTTTAAACTTTCGTTACATGTTGTGTTGACAGTCATTAGAGAATTTATGTAAGGTTGACGTCACCTTGTAGGTACCTTAGACCAAGGTTAGTTCAGTAAATACTCATCATTATCAGCTTGTCTCTCCACTGCTATTTATTTATTTAAAAACTTAATTGCACTATGTACAAAGGCGGAACCCGGTACCTCCGAGTCTAAATCCACGGACTTAATCGCTAGACCACGGAGGCAGTTATTCAGCGCTTTATGAGCAATTAATTTTTAAAGTATTAAAATGGATATAGTATGTTATCCTTAAGAGATAGACATATGCCATCGCAGACTTTTCCGTAGAACTATATAAGATACACAATACATTATTTTGTTATATCTCAAAGAGTTTAGGTGGCGTTTTCGTTGAAAGCTCCCAGACAGAAAATATAGTTAATGTATACAAAAACTTAACAAATTATATACTAAAACCTTCCTCGAGAACCACTCTATCTATTGGTGAAAGCAGCATGAAAATCGGTGCAGTAGTTTTTAAGTTATTGGCAAACAGACAAACAGGCGCAGCAGAGGACTTTATTTTTTAATAAAATCAATTTTATTAATTGAATATATGTATATATACATTGATATTGGTATGGTTAAATACATATTTTTAATACAAACTAAATACCCTACTTTTCCTTTAAATAAAAATACAGTAACAAAAAAGGAAAATGAAAATATTACTCCGATATTTTCCAGAGATGTTTTAGCCAACAACGTAAAGTAAATCTTTTACTTTCAAACTTTTTTTTATACCCGATGATTTGTAAAACACATAGAAATATTGAGCCACAAAAAGGTTTCATGGGTTCGTTGAAATTGGCGCGAAAAGTACACAACTGTGGACAGGGTTGAAAGGACAAAGGGCTGGGTTTCTGTCGTATGGGTCTCGTTAATACGGCACCTCTATTGAGCCAATGTTGACATAACCCTCAATTCTATTAAGGCAGTTTTGTTCTATACCTACTAAATTTTACCTTTTCGCGCTTGCATCATCTGTACCATTTCCAATTGGACCAATAGGTCCAATTCGTCGGAAATATTATATAATCCCTTAAGTGACATATTTATTTCTATTATTGTTTATCATTCATCATCATTCCAGCCCCTAGAACACAGCGTCCTAGACCTCCACTGCTGGAGATGGGCCTTCCAGAACATATATCTGGAGAATTTGGCCTACACTCGCCACGCTGGCCAGACGGCTTGGCGAGGATATAATGTCAATTTTAAATGACAATTTATGAACGATTCCACAAGTTGGTATTAGTGGAACCGGGACCGTCGGCTTAACGTGCTCTCCGAGGCACGGGAACGGTGGTGTTGTAAATCTATGACAAATGTACGTAAGAAAAGTGTATTGGTACATGCCGGAGGGGTTTGAACCGACCTTTGTAGGATTTTGAGGAACGCGTTCTTACAACCGAGCCACCATCGCTCGCTCATCGCATCATTTTTGTTTATATTCAAAGCAAAAACTGGAACTGTTATTATCACCATCACGACCGTATTCTATTCGGGGTTGTCAGAAACCAAGCTTATAAAGAAGCGGATTCACAATTAGCTAACTTTACTATAGGCTTATTATGGACAAGTGACAAGCTCGTAGATGTCTCTAGCGTACCAGACTCGTGGAATATCACAAACAAATTATTATGTAATTGCTTGGTATGTAGTTTATTTATAAATTGGAACCTGCCCATAATTTCTCACAATCCCAAAGGTGATCAGAAAATGCCTCATGCATTAATCTTGTCTATGTACAGTTGACCAAGAAAGTGTTCTATCTGTTTTGACAAAACTTTCTACGTAATTAAAACATTGTTAAGGTCGGGTATTAGAAAGATCGTACTATTTTCAGGGGAAAATCAACCTTATTGTCAGATGATGTGCAAATAAATCTCAACCGTAAGGCAGTTATGAGTGTCTGACTTCAGTTGCTGACATTCATGGACCTTGCGCGCCACTTACCATCAGGTGGGCCCAAGGTCACATGTCGTGCTAGTATAAAAAAAAACACTTTTTTGGTCGACTGTACCTAGTATTAAGTTTTGGTGAAATAAAGAATTTCAATTTAAAATATAGCTAAATGTGAATTCGATTCTTAAATAAAAAAGCGTGGATTCTGACGCTGCAAGGTCATATGAAACTTCACTTTCGTCTTTTTCTATTAGTCTATTACATTATTTATTTAGTTTTTACTCATTTCGGGTCTACTAATTGTAACTTGCAGCCATAATTTTAAATATATGTGTTTGATTGAATTGCGATGGTAATTAAATTTAAATATATGGGCAGAAAAGGACCAGTTGGAGTAACCAGTGATAAATTATTCAATAAAAAATACGTTATTTTTATAGCACCTACTAAATTAGAAAGAACAAAGGGTAGTCCGAAATTAGCATCGGACACCCTTTTAAATGTTAAATGTGAAAATATCCACAAACGTTAGTCCGCCAGAGCCACTCATCAAAATACCCATTGTAGTGCCTAATTAAACCTTATATTGTAGCTTTGCAAAAAAACCGGTGCTGTAGGATTTAAAAACCTAATATTTGATTTATTTATTCCGAAAATTAACAACTTATATAATAATGTACATATTTTTTTAAAGTAATTTATTTCAACAAAATAACAATAATAACTAAAAAAAACATAAAACTAAATATAATCATCTAACATTCATTCACATTCAATCATTCATTCGTTCCTTCAAACATACCTGCTCCATCCTCACATCCTATCCATCTCACTCGCTTTCTGGTTCCTCTGATTCTTAAGCTTATAGCCCTTATTACAGAAATTTGTATTTTTGTTTTTAGCCAGCCTGCAACTTGTGAGAATGGCTTCTGCCATTTTTCAGAAAGCCGTGAAGCGGTCTTTTTGACAAAAGCCGCGTACTCAGCACCTAATGAGCCATCACACGAGATAACCAACGGCGTAAATGAAGCTCTGAGATCTTCTGCTGCCCTGTCGTATTTACGGTGTTTCTCGTGTGAATGGGTTTGGGAGATGCTTCCCCAGGTACGGGTTCCGTATGAGGTTGCGTCAGCATTAACAATGCGAACATCAAAAGACGCTTTCCTCGCTGGTTCCCATACTCCGTGAAGCATTAAGTCTCCCACAAGTGCGGGCTGACTAAAAGTTGCATCTCGCATAATTGGCTCAATTGTTCCAGTTCCCCAAGCAATATCCGCCCAACCCTTGCAATTTTAAAAGTAATGTTTTAGAGTAATGTTTTGATGAATTGAAGATTTCACATAAGATGAATAAATATAAAATAAATATATAGTGTAAACTCCATGTAACGTTACTCGATTTAACGATAAACTCCCTAAATCAATTGGCTTTGGTTAGTTTAGCTCGTCTTCCAATTCTGATTTTTATTTTCTCCATTTAACGACAACTCTCTATAACGCCATAAAACGTTTTAGTTTCGTTATATAGAGTTTTTGTAAAAGAAAACAAAAACCGACTTTAAATGCTGAATGTAATTGCTTAAAATAAAAAGTAAAAATGTTTTAACTACTTCTAAGCAAGAGCCTTAAAGGCCAATCAGCAAAAATGTTGATACTTATGTATCTATTTAATTTATTTTTGGAGTCGGTGCCAGCCAAGGACAGTTTAATCCTGCCCGTTGTGGCGCGCGTACTTTACGAAATTATAACATTACTACTTACCTATATATATATATGTACTTCATATTAGTCAGAAAACCAAAGTTACTGACATCATCATTATCACAGACCCTAAAACACAGAGCCATAGACCTCTCTAGTGTCTAGACTGTTAGATTTATTCCAATTTATTTGGAGAATTTGACCTACACTCGCCTCGCTGGCCAGATGGATTTTCGAGGGTCTGATGTCAATTTTGTAATGTCAATTTATTAACGATTCCACAAGCTGGTATTAGTGGAACCGGCGCCGACCGACGCGACGGCTTAACGTGCTCTTCGAGGCACGGGATCGGTGGTGTTGTAAATATATGACAAATGTACGTAAGAAAAGAATATGCCTCATTGGTACATGCTGGGGTTTGAACCGACCTTTTAAAGATTTTAAAGAAAGCGTTCTTACAACCGAATCATTACCGCCTTAGCTTTTAAAATTACCAAGCTGAAGTAGCAGTGGGCCGGACACATATTCTGCAGAACCTACGACTAATGCGGCAGACAGGTTCCAAAGCGGAAACCACGTACGGGACGACGCAGAGTGGAACGACCCGCAGCCAGATTGACGGACGACCTAAAGCCGGGGGAAGCCTACATCCAGTAGTGGAGAGACACAGCCTGATAATGTTAATGTATACTATTTTGTTGAGTTTTTACTATTTAGTTGCAATATGTGTAACAAATATTCCGTTATGTAGGAACATTTACTTTGAGCTTAACTCAAGCTTACTTTACATATATTGCGAGAGAGTGTTACGTTTTTTCACTTTGCTTTCAAAATCAAAATTATAAATGTATTTATTTCTTTTAAAATTGTTTTTCACAAAATTAACACAGACTCCAGTACAAGAAAGATTAGGGCCCGTGCTACAGGCAGCCCCGCTCCTACTTCCAGAGTTTATATAATAAAAAAAGAAGAGATATTAAAAAAAAAAAAGATTTAAAAACTCATAACTATGTTTAAATAATATATACTATTAATATAATAATATATTATTAATACATAAGTAGAGAAATAACATATACATAACACAAATATATAATTATTATTAGAGTAATAAAATATAATAATATGTACTCGTATTTATAAATAGTTTATATCATATCTTATTTTAAACCAATCTGTCTAACTTATTCGTATAACTTTTATCGCTCGTCCAATAGACAGTTACGAGGTTGTTCAATACGACAGCTGTATACTGTAAAGAGTAGGTGACTGCACGTCAAAGTGACGAGGCGAAATGGACAGGGATTTAACAATTGACTTATATCCAAGACCAGCACCATTACTTACTTTAATGCTAATAGACCGAGTAAGTTTATAAAAAAAAACCGTTATGGCGAATCAGATTTTCTTACTGTGTCTGCAGCTCGTCAATAGAACATGGCCGACATTAGTTAATAATAATAATAAATTCTTTATTGTACAAAACCAAAAATAGAGTGGTACAAAGGCGAGCTTAATGCTATAAATAAATACATTACCAACTAACCTTTGTGAATGGGGAGCCATTATAAGGGGGTGCAGAAATACTATTGTACATACATACATACATATCTTCACGCCAGATCCCTTGCGGGGTAGGCAGAGACAATTGAGCGCCATTTGACACGATCACGACATACTTCTTTCGCTTCGTCAACATTCATTAACCTCTTCATACATGCCCTTTGGTTACGAAGACTTTTTAATGCACCTTCAGTCAGTGTTTTATTTATTTGATCGTGATATGTGAGTCTCGGTCTGCCAGGGCCTCTTTTACCCACAACTTTCGCATTATATATCTGGTTCGTCAATCTTTCATCGCTCATCCTTTCAACATGCCCGAACCATCGTAGCATGCCTTTCCTTATTTTTGTCCCTATGCTTTCCTTCATACCAACCCTTTTCCGTATTTCGACGTTACGTATGCGGTCCGCCAAAGTGACGCCACATATCCGCCGCAACGACCGCATTTCTACTGCATTAACCCTACTCTCATGTGTATTCTGACGTATCCAAGTCTCGCTTCCATACATCAGTGTTGGTACCAACATGGCATTGTGTATGGCGAGCCGAGCTTTGTCACTGACATTTCGACTGCCGATCAGTGACCCCAGGGCACCGTTAACACTATTTCCCGCGTTCACTCTTCTTTCAACGTCCCTATCGTACTTCCCATCCGCAGTGAAAACACTGCCCAGATATATAATTTCATTTACTTGTTCTAGAGTTTCATCATCAATCTTTATCGTCACGGTTGTCATCCTTCTTCTTTCAAACACTAGTACCTTGGTTTTTCTCGCATTCAAACGGAGTCCTTTTTCTGCACATCCCTCCTTCATTCTTGTGACTAGTGATTGTAAATACTATTGTGATCAAGAATAATGAAATATAAATACATACTAATTAAATATACATATCCAACATATTAAATAAATATATACATAAATAATAAATACATATCAAAGTACATAGTAGAAAGTTATGATAAGTTATTCTGTTAATGGCGTAAAAAAATGTATATCCTGTCTTGTAGAAGTGAATGACAGTGCGAGTCACAAGGAAAAAAAAATATTCGACATATCTCTAAATAATACGAGTATATTTAAAAAAAACTACTAATTTGTTATTTTAATAACAAATAATTTATAACATTATAATTTATTGTTCTTAAATTTGCAGAGGATTTTGCGTTTTGTCGACTTTCGGGTTGCACATAGGCATGTACTCTATCTTAATTCTGACTTGCCTGATGGGTTACTGCCGTACCAGGTATTGTAATCTCATAGGTACTGATAACTAAATTTAAAAGGTTATTAATTGATCGTTGTGATCCAGTTCTGTATATGTTTTATTTTGTAAATCTGATATAGCTGAGTTTTCCTTGCAGATTCCTTTCTCAGTCAGATTTATAACATTAACAGGTCACTGCTAATCTGCTGGTCTTCTGCTAACAGCTTAGTTATTGGACCACTATGCTGCTTAGTCTTCTACTAGCAGGAGTAAAATCATTTAAAATAATTAAATTATTGAAGTTTCATAAATGCCTGTAATAAATAAATAATATAAATATTTCTAGACAGGTCACACAGCGCCATCTAATTTCCGTGGTAAGCTACGAGGCTTGTGTTACGGAAACTAGATGGTTGATAAACTACACATTATACTTTTTTTTGTTGCAAATATATACATATTATACATATAAACACCCAGACCGAGACAAATTATACAATGTACAACTTGCCCCCTGTGGGAATCGAACCCACGACCTCCCGAATTCACGGCAACGTTTGTTACCACTAGACCACGGAGGCGGTCATGTAATAGGTTTACGTAAATAAATATATTTTGACTTTGACTTTGAAACAGATAAGTTACATTATGCCCCGGCCTATGTCTGTCAATTTAACCCATTTTTAGTCTCGCATTTGTCAATGTCCGCAGCCGTACAATTAGCCACTTCATCAAACGACCACAAGCCTCTAGTTAACCCTACAAAGACATTTTCAGACGTCTGACAAGAACTTTGTAACTTGGTTACTTAGCTGTGAGATGCAATTAAAAATTAAGTGTTCGTGTCGCCGGCGAATTAAACTTTTACCTTTATTCGAAGGAAATAAGGTACAATGATTTAAAAAAATTATGATTTATAAAATAATAATTAAACTAAAAACTTACATTTTAAAACATAAATTACTATTAATAAAAATAAACCTAATTAATAAATAAAAATATAAATAAAAACTAAAATGAAGAAAAAACAAAATAAAAATTATTATAAATAAAAATTCGCTGCCAATGGGCAAATTACCAAATAAATTAAATATTAATTAAATGTATATCATAAATAAACAATAATATAAAAAGTTACTAGACTTTTAAAACATTGGCACACGGTGCTTGTCTGTCTAATAGCCAGCCGTAGCGTACCTGGCGGGCCGCCGCCGACACATTGAAGGAATCTGAATATCTGCTAGATGAGTGGGAATCCCTTAAATTTAAATTGAAAGTAGAAACAATATTAAGATGGAGCCTAAATAGAAACATGAAAAAAAATTGTTTGCTGCAGTTTTAGTACATTTATTGCAGTTTGAAGTTTTACGCCGCTGTTTGCCTTCAGGCCAATAAAAACTTATACGCTCCCGAGTTAATACTAAATGGGTAACCGTCGAGTTCCTTATTTCTTCAACGTTCATTGCTTTATCCTGTTTTATTAGTTTTAAATAGTAAATAGTGTTCTTATGGCGGAGGATAATCTTACAAATTAAAAGAAGGTGCCTCACGGATTGACTTACTTCACGTGTAAACTAATAGATTGATTTAAATAAAAAAATGGCATTCATGTTTTTTAGAACCCATGGACGAGCCCATTTATCTGCTTAAAAATAATTAAATACTGTTACATAGAGACGTGGACACTGACGGTGGGTCTGATACATAAGTTCAAGGTCGCTCAGCGAGCTATGGAGAGAGCTATGCTCGGGATTTCTCTGAAGGATAAAGTCAGAAACGTTGACATCCGTCAAAGAACCAAAGTTACCGACATAGCTTTCAAAATTAGCAAGTTGAAGTGGCAATGGGCTGGACACGTCTGTCGTAGAAGCGATGAACGATGGAGTAAACAAGTCCTGCAGTGGAGACCACGTACTGGAAGACGCAGAGTAGGACGACCCCCCGCCAGATGAGAGAAAGGTCGCTGGTGGGGGATGGATGAGGGTGGAAGAAGATCGTGTAAAATGGCAAGCCTTGGGGGAGGCTTATATCCCGCAGTGGAGAGACACAGGCTGATGATGATGATGATGACTATTACATAAATACCTTATTACAGCCGCCAGAACACAGCGTCCTAGACCTCCACTGTTGGAGATGGGCCTTCCAGAACATATATCTGGAGAATTTAGCCTACACTCGCCACGCTGGCCAGACGGCTTGGCGAAATATGATGTCAATTTTTAATGATAATTTATTAACGGTTCCAAAAGTTGGTATTAGTGGAACCGGATCCGACGGCTTAACGTGGTCTCCGAGGCACGGGAACAGTGGTGTTGTAAATGTATGTAAGAAAAGTGTACATGCCGGGTAGGTTTAAACCGACCTTTGTAGGATTTAAGGAACGCGTTCTTACAACCAAGCCACCAACGCGCCATGAGAATGGATAATAATAAAATAGAAGTCGAACACGACCATAACCGCCAATGCACTGTCATAATTAATTCGAATTCTGAAACGATTTTCCTAGCTTTGATTCTTAGACGTTTGGCTTCTTTTTCTATATGTATATAATGCCTTAGCTTGAATAGATCTCACGTGTTCGATTATGGTCAGACCAAGAGCCGATAATCCTGACTGTGGTAAAGAAAACTTACGTTTTGCTGACTTTACATTTTCTGTACTTCTTCTTGAAAGGACTAGTTAGTCTCGCTGAAAAGTATAAAATACAGACTCAGTACGTTTACCGCAACTTGTTCCGAAATCCAATTTTCTAATGGTCTTCCAACAATGTCTTGTTTCTTGACCTAATGTGCGATCGCGGGCATTTCATATGGCATCCATCGGGCCCAGAGACAAAATGTAACCAAAGAAACCAGCGGTTCCCAGACTTAAATAAATAAAATAAAATAAAAATCCATTTATTGTCACATAACATTATTACACAGTTTTACAATTTCGAACAATATGTGACAAAAGGAATTAGGTGTCAGCTGTTGTCGTGCAGCAGTACAAGTACTTACACCTGCACGATAAAACTTAAACAAACTAAGATAATATACAAGCTCTATATGGGTCAAGGTTACCTCATTTTTTTTTTAAATCAAAAAGTAACAACATCCTTGAACCCTCTGGAATTGCGCGGAGACCCGACGGCATGACTGTTAGGCAGTGGAAACTTGGACGGTCTCTGGTTTGGGATGCGACATGTGTAGACACTGCGTCTGGCCATGGTGTTGTCGAAGCGGCTATTTTTGCCAACGTATTAGCCTCCCTATACAGAAGGAAAATGTTGCCAGTCTTCTTGGGACTATCTCTGATGGGTCGTCTCTTGAGGACATTTTTTATAAATAGTTTTTTTTTTTAAATTAGGTTTATAGTTATTTAATTTGATAAATTTTATTAGGTAGTTTGTAATTATCATTTTATCTTTTCATATTTTATAAATATTCTTTTGAATAAATAAATGAATTCATTATCTATAATGAAACAAAACAAGTTAAGAAGATAACAATTTTAACAAAAAATAACAAGAATTTAACAAAATTATTTTGTTTGAGAGAATCGCGCTCGCGTCAAAAAGAAGATCGATATCGAAAGTAGGTAAAGATGGCGGATATACCTAACCTAGCTAAATACAAAGCAATATACATATTTTTATTTAAAATGGTAACGCAGCGGTACATCTTTCTTTGTCAGTATTAAATTTTATACATTAGTTTAAAACCATTGTAAGTTAAGGCCTTTTGCAGTTGCAATCATTATATGAAAGTCAATTTAATTAAAATGGCATTATAAATTATATCGTACGTTTCATCAAATATAATTATTAAATAGCATTATACAGGATGTCCTTTATGTCAATGTTTAGTGGTTTGTTAAGCTTATAAATTATTGTGGCGCAAACAGCGTAACCAATAAATTGAGTAAGTCATTAATTCATTGTTATTATTTTTTATAAATACACCTAATTTGTTTTTTTTCGATAAGATGACATAATAAGAAAGGTCTGGACCTGCAATAATATGTCGAGTTGACGACTAACCTAATCAATTGCATTAAAAGCCCAATACTTATATATAAGTCATGGTTTGGTTTTTTTATTTACACGTAGAAACCCAACGATTGTCTTAGCGGAGTCTTCACCGACAGTTTTCTTGTCTGGGACATCGCTAAGTCACTTGTCCTACCGCCAACGATAAGCTACAAATCGACTATTTAATTAAGGTAGTCGGTCTTATCACAAATGGACGGTGCTCAATTATGATCATAATTATATATAATTTTAAGTAATAAATAATATAATATAGTAACTGTTAGGTCGTATGCGTTTACGTTGCGACGTATGTATTTACATGATAAGCTACATCTCACATCGCGACCTCGTCAGAAGCGGAAAGTTCAGCGGTTTCCGCTGAGAACCTCAAGGTGCACAAATATGCCAACTTCAATACAGGTTACGAATTTGCGCCGTTTGGGGTCGAGACGATGACCCCATGATAACCCTCAGCCATGCGTCTGGCCAAGGAGTTGTCAAAGTGACTGGAAATATTTCCCCTCTGTATAGCGAGGCTTACACGTTGGCAGAAGTAATTGCCAGCCTTTTCCGTCGGTCAATGGGGTAATGTTCTAGACTTTTCCGTCAGTAATGGGGCTTGGAGATTTACTAGTTTGTTTTAAGTAAAAACTTGACCAAACGTTTTGTTACTAGCTTTCAGCTTAAATAGCTTCGCTTATAGTCGGCGCGCGGCGGTAGGTCGTAAACCTTAGCATTGCCTTTGTCTCGAGAAGCTCCAACATCGCGCGCACACAATGTAACGGTTAGCTAACTTTTGTTGAAATTAATTCATTTACAGAATGTAATTTCTTACCGCAAAGTTTTGCTTGAGTCTGTAAGTATATTAGAATATTATTATCGCACGTGCCTCGAGTAAAGTAAAATAACATCACGACCGTGCTTGCCACGACTTGCGGCGTGGTCAGAAACTTTTTGTAAGGAGCAAGTTCACATTTAGCTAACTTTACTATAGGCACATCATGACGAGTGGCAAGCTTATCTTAGTGACTCAGATCCGTTATAAGTGGGTGCAGGCAGGTTACGAAGACATAATTACCACTAGAAACCACTAAACAGAAGAATTGTTACAAATATTAAAATAGTAGGTACATAATTCAATTTGGAATTGTTAATAGTAAAAGGTAAGAAAAACTATAAACTAAGTGGAAAAAAGCTAAAATACTATATATTATACTTATTTGTGTAATGGAACTGGTGTCTGAGATTCCGATTAACTTTGTTTGGGCACCAGTGGCCAATTCCTAAAAAAAATGTAGTAGTTTTTTAGGTAAATAAACGATTTTTTATTATTATTATTTATTACTATTGAATAAATAAAATAAACCTTTATTTCTCAAAGTACATATTTTACGAAGGCCCCTAAACTGAGCGTGATGCCTGTGTCTCAGGGTGCTCCGCTCTTTTTATTAAATTTACATAATTTTAGTGTATACATAAATATATATTAATTTCCTACATACATGAAATGTGTGGCCGAATCATCGAAAATTCGGTCCAACGAATCGACCGCTGCAAACGTGCCCGCGGTGGCCATATGAACGAAGTCGAGTTCCATTCATAAATGTTTTGATAGTACTTCAACCCGATAATAAAGTTTTTGAAATATCTCAATAGTTTGTATTTTATTTTGAAAAGAAGTTGACAAGTCCTTATTGAAAAACCCTTCATTATACATAATCATATCCTACATAAACTAAGAAATAGATATAGTAATTATATATATACGTAAATGTATGCATATAGGTAAATAATGTAGATAATATACAGAGTGCGTTATGGCGATTTATTCTGTTTTGAAGTAATTGTATAGCTTTATTAGCTTTGTATAGTAATTATACGAGAGAAATAAACTGTCTTAGCGACATTTTAGCTTCCTAAATAGCTTCGTAATTAGGTCTGTTATTAATCGTGTCGATGTTCACAATCTAGGAAAACCTCATCCTGTTTCTGTCAGGAGTAACGCCCACTGCCCACTACTATAATATTGAAGAAGGTTTCTTAAAGAGGATTACGGTATGCTATAGATAGACTAGAAATATTGAGTGTACTAATAAGTTTATTGGCATTATATTATAAATGAGCTGTTTGACCTTGCTACATGTAGTAGATAATACCGAGTTTTATTGAATAAAAACTTTATTGCACAGAGTACAAAAGTGGGACTTAATGACCGTAGACATTTTCAAGCCAAACCTTTGGGACTCATTAGAATAATTGTACTATGAAAGTATAAGTAAAACAACAATTAGATAGGAATAATAATGTTAACTAATAAATAAATAAATAAATATTTCCAGACAGGTCACACAGCGCCATCTAGTTTACGTGGTAAGCTACGAGGCTTGTGTTACGGAAACTAGATGGTTGATAAACTACATATTATACTTTTTTTTGGTAAATATATACATATAAACACCCAGACCGAGACAAATTATACAATGTACAACTTGCCCCCGGTGGGAATCGAACCCACGACCTCCCGAGTTCAAGGCAACGTTTGTTACCACTAGACCACGGAGGCGGTCAAAATCGATGTTACAACTAAATATTAAATATATATATCTTTTATTTTTATTTTTTATTTATGTGGGTGCTTCTGACCTGTGCGTGTGGTTCAGCTGCACGCGACAGCTGACACCTGATTCCTTTTGTCACATATTGTTCGAAATTGTAAAACTATGTAAAAGTGTTATATGACAATAAATGGATTTTTATTTTATTTTTAAAGGGCTCTTCAGAGCACTCACCATAGTCTAGCCGGTAGAACACGCTCAGAGAAGCTACATCTCGGCGAAGCTACATATACTTTGGGATGCCACATGTATTGACACAGTCTGTCCGTCACATGTAACATCCAGCCATAAGACACCCGGGGCCGCTGCATAGTCAGCCGTACGTCTTAAACGCAAACAAGTACGCGGAGATCATCATTAATCGAGTCGGGCCGTGGTTCAAGGAGGCTCTAGAAAAATAAATCCAACGACCGAGAATATTTTGTTCAAGGAGTCAGCCTCTTCGCCCATCGGACAGTTTTAATATTTTGTTTTATTTATAGTTTAGTTTATTTAACATATTAATATACTTAGATAACAAACTTACTAATATATAATACTAGCTGACCTGGCGAACTTCGTACCGCCTGACAGTCAATGAATGTCATTATTATTAATAATAATACTTACACAAAACGATTGCGTAAAAAAATCACATACGATTTCGCAACGTAAAAGTGAGACCAATCAAATCAAGAAAAGAGAGAAAATTCAATTAACACACACATTAGGTTATTTGTCATTTATTCCATATTATATAAATAAGTTAAATATGAATTTCTGAACGCACGCATAAATATTTAACAACCAACATTGTTTGACAGGTACGAAACCCAACTTTTTGTATGGGTAAATGTTTTTTCTTAAATTTTCCAAATTTATTTATTCGGTACGGAGACAAATCCAACAAATCAAGAACCGTGAATATCTGTCCAGCCGTTCTCGAGTTATAAATGTTCTAACAAACCCGACTTTGTGAAAGAAAGAAATAAAGAAGGAAAGAAAGAAAGAAGGAAAGAAAGAAAGAAAGAAAGAAAAAAAGAAAAAAAGAAAGAAAAAAAGAAAGAAATACGTTTATTCATCGCAAAACAGATACAACTTACACAATTAAGATTAAGATATGCAGCACAACGCGCCCCGACAGGCACCCAACAGTACTCCTACCTATAGCCGTGCAAAGGATATGGGGTGGCACGGACCATGAATTAATATTAAAATATGGAATTGGCCGCCCCCACATCCACTGCCACATCCCGAGCACCACCAGGCAGCCATCGAGGCGCGCTGCACTACAGTTCACACCGTAATTCCTGCAGCGATGAACGGGCCCTAAGCTCAGCATGTGTCGCGAGTCACATAGTTGGATCCGCGACGCTGTTCTTTCGCTAGTACCCAGTAAAATAAAATATATATTTTAAATAAATAATAAATAACAAGTATATATTTACTTATAACCATACGAATACTTTTCTACATAAAACATCAATACAAATTGAAATCGTTTATATACAATACACACAGTAAAATATATATAGTATAGAAGTAAATATAAAACAAGGAAGATAAATAAATAAAATAAAATACTCAATTTGTTGAATAGGACCACAATCAAAGCAAACACACCTATGTTTCTTCATTTGTTAGGGCAACGACTTTGAATCGCTAATATATATTGCTTGAGTTTGTTTTTAAAAGCATATTTTGATGGTACAAGACTAAGTGGTGGAGGAATATTATTCCAGTGGTATGAACAATAAGAGGATGTGCTGGAGTTTCCTGAATGTGGCTCATCGTAGCTGAATTCGTCTATCGATTTCTTTACTAAAGTTTGTTGCGCCTAAATTATTTCATTCAGAAGTAAATAAAATTAAGATTATTTCTTGAAGGTGCTAATTGCTACTCCGGCTAATCAAGCCCGACTTTACGGTATACAAATATAAATAAGGAAAGTAATCTAACAGGAGAATAGGTGAGGTAATAAGGGTCTGATAAACAGTAGATAAAAGCAAAACTTTGAGTGTTATCGGCGCCGACAGACCCTGCAAACTTTCCGGCCCTAGAGGACCTTCCAATAAATAAAATAAAAACTTATTTCATTCAAAAGAAAATTGCCTTAGAAATTACTGGGGATTTATACTTCTATCGTAATAAAATAGATAATGTAGAGTATCATCACGACCGTATACCTTACGGGTTGGTAGGAAACCCGCTTTTGTAAGGAGTTCACATTTAGCCAACTCAACAACCCATCATAGCAAGCTCGTCGATATCTCCAGCGTACAACTAGAGAAATTATTAATAAATTAAATAAATTATTGTGTCCCGACCAGAAATCGAACCCGGTACCTCGCAGGTCAAATTTCCTCTAGACCATATATAATAAAAACAAAAATTAAACAAAAGTTTTTATTGAATTCTTGATTTTTACTTTTTTGTGTTATTATATGGTGGTGGCTCGGTTGTAAGAACGTTTTCCTTAAATCCTACAAAGGTCGGTTCAAACCCCCTCGGCATGTACCAATGATAAATACACTTTTCTTACGTACATTTGTCATAGATTCACAGCACCACCGTTCCCGTGCCTCGGAGAGCACGTTAAGCCGTCGGTCCCGGTTTCACTAATACCTTGTGGAATCGTTAATAAATTGTCATAAAAAATTTTCATCATATCCTAGCCAAGCCGTCTGGCCAGCGTGGCGAGTGTAGGCCAAATTCTCCAGATATATGTTCTGGAAGGCCCATCTCCAGCATTGGAGGTCTAGGACGCTGTGTTCTAGGGGCTGTAATGAATGAAAAAAAAATGTTATTATAAACAATGATTGCTTCAGGTGCTAGTGTCCGACGGGCATTTGACTTTTAACTATGGAGATGATGGCTCCGGTACTCACTCTCCTTCACACTCCTCTTTAACTCCAGCAATAAAGAATTGTTTTTCTGTCTCCTACACGAAGTTTACTGCTTTTTTTTATTTTTATTTTATTTTTTATACTACTTGCGCCCACCTGATGGTAAGTGGCGTGCGAGGTCCATGAATGTTAGCAACTAGAATCAAAGACTTATGACTGACATCAGTCCCTAACACTATGTCGGCTTGACTGGGTATGACGGCAATTCGAGTTGATCCCGTGTGGATACACTTTACTGGGTTTATCGGCAAGAACGGTGGTACTTCCCCGCCCCGGCAGACTGGGCAAATTACCACCATCAGTCCGCCTAACACCTATTTAAGAAGACAGCTGTTTTTGCCCTCATTATTGTACAATGATGTAAAGTTTATAATAAAACCCCGTTAAATATTATTTATATATGTCATAAATGCTTTTAAATTTAAATTTTTTTTCAGCAGATACCTTTCTCTATCAGATTAAACATTAACAGGTCACTGGAAACTGCTAAGCTAAGCTGGTCATCAGCTAACATGGTTGCCAATTCGTAGTCGCAGAATTCATAGAATACTTTGTTTATTATTTTCTGTACTTAATGCACCTGCGACACCTAAATACCTTAAGAACAAATTCGCCTATCTTTCTTCCCTTCACGACAGGTCGTTACGGTCATCGCATAACCGTGTTCTTTCTATTCCTTCCCATCATTCTAGCTTTCTGTCCAACTCTTTTGCAGTTGTTGCCGCAAACTTGTGGAACAACTTGCCAGTAGATGTTCGACAAGCGCAAAACATATCATTATTTAAATGAATGGTATTTACACGTTTCCTAAATAGCTCCCAGTAACAGTAAGTAACATATAAACATATAAGTATATGAAGAAGACAAATTTCTAAGCATTCCATGGATTCACCGTGCGGGTGCCGGGTCCATCGTGTGTGGGTAAGAGATGAGAAGAATGGTGTCTCGGGTTTGCGACCGACAATTGGCTGGTTTAAGAAAAGGAGGCCTCCTTTTTTTTCTATTGCGCGATAATACGCTCACCATCCACCATTCTACTTCTCTCCCTACCCAACCAAATACTGTATGATTCCGTTAATGCCGTCTTGGAAGCTCGTTCCATAAATGTATTGACGGCAGACCTGCTTAGGCCCAATTCTTTCAGTAAGTGATGCAAAGATTTTGCTGGAACTCCTCTTGCACCAACTTCCACTGCGTAAAGCTGAGTCTTGAACCCACTCTTGTGTTATATAAATATTTATGTATTATTATTTATGTGTACCTATGTATTCTATTTATATATCATAGTGATAGTATGTAGTCTATATTAGTGTATACCTACTGATTATAATATATTAGATTTAGTATTTAGGTTTTTTCTTTCACAGAAAATTATTTTAAATTTAGCATATGCCTCACATAATACATGCTCTAAATTGTCCCTAAGGTTGACTAGTAATAATGCCCACATCAAGTCCGGTACACAGGCGGTAGTGCATAAAGTTTTTAAATAAATAATAAAAAAAATATAACATTACTCTTTGCACAACTTTGTAGCTTAGTCTTCCACTAGCAGTATCATTAATAAAAATACGTGGCACAAATGTGTAGTTTGCCAAAAAAAAATACCTTGCCAAGTAGGCTGACATCTAAAGGTTAGTCGACGACGCAATTTACACACAGGTCCTTGATAAAACAAAGTCTGCTTAATCCGGACTCTACGAGACAGCGGGTCAGAGAGAACCGAGTGTAAAGGTTTCGATAAGGGAAAATACGAGGAAATGGACATTATTCTTTTAAAACCTATTTTTTATTTGGAAAACTTTTTCCTGAAACCATTTTTTTTAGGATTACAATACAGAAATATTTTTTGACATAAATGTTCATCGTTTTACAAGATAAGTACCTGAATTAAAAAGTAAAGTATTGTATCATCACGACCGTTTCGGGTGGTCAGAATAAACGTGGTTACGTTTATAAATAAGCGGATTCACATTTAACCAACTTTACTATAGGCCAATCATGACAAGTGGCAAGCTCGTCGATGTCTCCAGCGTACCAAACTTGAGAAATATCACAAATAAATTAAATGTTAATTAATATGGGAAGGAAAATTTATTATTAATTTTATTTCCACTATCCAACCCGAGGAAGGTTAAAAGATAGCACTGTAAGATCTCAATATCCAACCTGGGTTGGATAGCTAGGTTGAAAGAAGGGAATCAATTTCATATTTTTTTGTTTTCTTTGTCTTGAAGTGTTAGCAATTAACAGTTAGAACGAATTGCCAGTTTACAGACCAATTCCTGGTTCAGATTAAAATTGAATGATAAATAAACCAGAATGCGGCATTCGCAGTAACAACACAGCAGAGAAATGTCAGTCGTTATTTAGAGTTAAACTGTCCAGTACACATAAATCATTAGATGAATGCCGCCCTCGAAAAGCCCAAACCAACGCCGGACCATGTGAATAGAAAGCAAAACGATACAAAATAATGCTCTTTCATTCATGAAATCCCTAACGACGCATTCGTTTTGAGTATCGTTTGGACAAATAAATAAATGAACATAAAAATTAAAGAAACAAGTCTATTTAGGACAATTTAACAAGTTATCTTAAGAGGGTTTAGTCGCGATCACAGCAGCATTATTGCCGCTCCGAGCGGCGCCCACGAGAGTGGATCAATCGGCGGGCGCACCGAACGGTCACACGTTATTTCTCTCACACTTTTTAATTTAATCAAGTAGTAAAGTAAAGTATTATCACGACGGTTTCCCTTTTGGGGTGGTCAGAAACCACGCAAGGAGCGTATCATTGATGAATTATCGATTCACCGTCTTGAAAAAAAAAAATATAGGGATACTGCTGCGGGTCTTCGATGGCTCAATTAAAGAGTATTTAGCGGACTGTATAGGTTTATTGCAGAAGTAGAATTTCAATTAATTACTTAAGTGACTTAAGACTGCCTCCGTGGTCTAGCGGTTAAGTCCGTGGATTTAGACTCGGAGGTACCGGGCTCGATTCCTGGTCGGGACACAAAAATATTTATTAATGTAAATAATTAATTATTTAATTTATTTGTGATATTTCTCAAGTTTGGTACGCGTCTCGACGAGCTTGCCACTTGTCATGATTGGCCTATAGTAAAGTTGGCTAAATGTGAATCCGCTTATTTATAAGCGTGGTTTCTGACCACCCCGAAAGGGAAACGGTCGTGATGACACTTTACTGTTTATGTATATTTACAATAATAAGTAATAACAATATAAATATTTTAAAAAACTTCTAAGGCCAGCAGTGGAGGCACAGGCTGATGATGACAAATATCCATAAGCGGCATTTGATATGGAACATCAGCAACAAGACTAAGAAATGGTTTCGGTTTTGTAAATGATTATCTATGTCTATCGCTGACAGAGAGAACCGATCTTAGCCGTACTCACTCTTGTTCCCGGCGCGACGTGCCATATTAAATGACGAGTAACAATAATAATAAATTATTAATTTTACAAAACAAGTGCAGGTAGATAGGCGAGCTTAATGCCGTAAATACATTTTCTACTAAATAACCTTTGTGACGATCTGTAATAAGCTGGTGCAGAAGGTTATGGAGAGAATAGTTGAAATCATTTATTACATTTATAAAAAACAGATTATTAAATGTTCGAGTACTCAAAGTCTTTCGAAAATCTTTAAGAAACAGTTTTGAATCTTTAAAGTAATTTTATAATGACAATCGAAGGGTAGAGGCAAAGAAAAAGTCCTAAAATGATCTATTATGAATGACAAAGTTGTGGCGCCACTCTGCGTAATGAATGTTTAATGTCAACTCGAGACGTAGGTACTTCTCAATAGCGTAATCACAGAAGTAAGAATGGACTCCAAATCAAAATAAATCTTTAAAGTCATTTCGTCTCTTTATCTCTTTTTGACACGTGACCTACTTGGGGTATAATTACGTATTTAGAAGCTATCCGCTATCGAGCATTTCTGACAGTTTCAAGCGATGATTTGCGCGTCGTGAGCGAATGGATTGCATTATTTATTGTCGCAAAGGAATACTTGTTAGGCCGATTGCAGGTAATGTGTAAAAACAAAAACAAAAAAAAATAGTGACAGAAAATATATAAAATAGGCTTCCAAATTACATTTAACGATTTGAGTATTATATGAGTAGACGAATGATCGCTCATTATATAGGTAAATTCAACCCTTTCTCAGACCCACATCAAAATGTGCACAACGGGAGCATGTAAGCTGAAACTGAAAGAAAAAACTTTTTTTTTATTCACGGCACGCGGCCTAACAAACGTTATAGTCCAGGAGCCGGCAACAAAAGTGTATTTAATTATTTAAAAACTTCATTGAACTCTGTACAAGAGGCGGGCTTAATGCCGCTAGGCATTCTCTAGCAACCAACCTTTGGGACAATGAAACCATTTGTGTTGTGAGGTAGGTGCAACCGTCAAATATATTAATAGGTAATTCAAAATAAATCTATATATTATATCTATATAGACAAATACATACTAATATGTACACAATACTACATATTATATACACTACATATAATACCTACTTACACTGTGTCTGTAGTAGTAAGTATAGTCTGAATTATGGCGTCACAATCTTGATAACAATCAATTCAGTTAATTTTACAAGTAGATATAGGACAACTGCTTCTGTAGTCCAAATTCCGTAGGTTTAGATTCGGAGGTGCCAGGTTCAGTTCCTGGTCGGGATACAATATTTTTTTTGTGATATTTCTCTAGTTTGATACGCTAGAGACATCGACGAGCTTGCAACTTATCATGATGGGCCTATAGTTCCACTTGTAGAAAACTTGTTAACAAATGGTCATTAAAAATGACCCGCCAACCCATCTGGCCAGCGTGGCGAGTGTAGGCCAAGTTCTCTAGAAATTTCTGGAAGGCCCATCTCCAACAGTGGAGGTCTAGGACTCTATGTTCTAGGGGCTGTAATAATGAAATATCTTTTTATTAGAATAGGTACCAAACTGGTGCAAATGATATTTTGCCCAATGTTTAATATTATAAAATCCTAGATACAATTTAGTAACATGTTTTGGTCACAGTAATCAATAATGGAGCTTTTAAAATGTATCCAGCCCTCTGACTATATTCAACTACTATGCGAATGAAAAAACTTGCTAGCTACACCGCGTGATGAATCTTTAAAGCGAGCGAGTTGTGGGTGCGGAATACGTACTCGTAAGTCTGAATATGACATGACAACCGATGACGGATGAATTGCTACGAAGTTTTTTTTTTCTGTAAATACATTTTATTATAAAGAAAAATATAAATACTACAGATACTGGTTGTTGTTGTAGTAAAATACCATCACGACCGTATCCCTTGCGAGGTCAAAAACCATGATTTTTTTAATAAAGCGGGTTTTCATATAGCAAACTCGCGTCTTTAGCGTACCAAACTCGAGGAATATCACAAATAAGTTAAATAATTTTCTTTTACTATCTTTATTATTAAATCGTAATGTTTTTTTGTCATCGGTGGTCAGTAGCTCTATTCTGTTACTTACAAACATTATATTAGTAGATTTCGTTATTTACGTCAGAGCTTGCGTCATAAATACAAAATAAAATTTAATTCTTAACTTAATTAGCGCTCGACCTTGAGAGCGGCCGTGCAAATATCAACTTTAATAGCGTGTGTTAACGAATTCCATTATAAAACGTTTGCGCTTAAGATATAGAATAGGGCTACAGATCAGCATATATTCTACCGAATACAAAATGTGATCACCTATACCGAAGCCATTCGGATTTAAATATAAAAAAAATTGGCAAAAATACCAATAAATAAAAATAACCTCAAATTATATTTCGACAATATTTGACATTAATACTTTATGTTGTCTGTGAATATTTACACAGACTGCTGAAGAACCTCCCAGAATATAGGTCTGGAGAATTTGACCTATTCCCACAATGGGTTGGCGAGCATTGAATGTCAGTTTTGACACTTGACACGATAGGCTTAACGTGCTCTCTGAAGCACGACAGCTGACTTTCAATCCGGTGGTCGTGAAATCAAGTCACGGCAATGAGAAATACAAGCGAATGGGTTTTTTCTTACGTACACTTGTCACAAATTTTGAACACCATTGTTCCCGTGCGTGCCTTGGAGAATCAGAATAATTATAATAATAAAATTATTTATTGCACATAATTTACAAACGTAATGTACACGGGCGAACTTTATGCCGAAGGCATTCTCTACCAGTTAACCAGTGAATTAATTGAGAATGGAAATAATACAACGCGACAACAGAAAGAATAAAATAACATATTTAATAAAAATCCTTATATTAAAAAGAATCCTTTTTTCTATAAAATATTTCATTTATTATTATTATTCTAATTTATTAGTAAATTTTACATATAATTTGATAATTAATCTAATCTTTATTCATGTTGTATCTATATATATATCGCGAAAGATACAACATGAATAAAGATGAGATTAATTATCAAATTATATGTAAAATTTACTAATAAATTAGAATAATAATAATAAATGAAATATTTTATAGAAAAAAGGTTTTTTTTTAATATAAGGATTTTTATTAAATATGTCATTTTATTCTTTCTGTTGTCGCGCCACTTACCATCATGTGGGGGCAAGGTCACATTTTCTAGTATATAAAAAAAAATACAGTGCGCAAAGGGCTAAAATAATAAAAATTACACTTAAATTGCAGAAGCAAGTAATTTTGTATGTTTGCAATGATAAACTAATAAAGAATCAGTATTATAGCCGTGAACGAAGCATTTTATTTCTTTTCAAAGACCATTCGACACTAAACGGTGATAATGTGCTATAAAATAAATCCAATTACGTGAAAAATGCGATACGTTGTCGATAAAAACTAATTGTGTTTCCTCCGTGGGAAAATATTTGCTCGGAAAAAGCAATTTTAGGAGAAATACAAACAATATTTATCATTTATACAGCTTTTGCACTTGTACACAAGTGACAAAAACATGAATTTATTTAACATTGGGCGATAGAATTCGGGATGTTTCGAGGGAATTGAGCGGTTATTAATTATACAACTTAAGGAGTCTGCCCACTACACCGTATCATACCATGACCGTAATAGGAACGTGTCAGGCAAAAAAATAGTCTTTGTATAGAAAAGCATGACGCTAAGTCCACTAGACCGTTCCGTCACCGACCCGTACCGTCGCGTGCCATTCACGGAGCGTTAATAATTGTCGGCGAGAATATTTTGCCGGTGCCGATACGCACCGCGCATGGCACCTCAATATTATACACAACGTCTAATATTCTCCTTCAGTTTTTCGTTCTTTTTTAGTATCGGGAATCCAGTAACGTCAGGTGGTTTTTTGGTTCGCTTCTTCTTCCTCATCCAATATTCCGTGCTTGATACGTTTATAGCACGGTCATGGTATGATACGGTGTAGTGGGCAGACTCCTTTATTGTTAGGTAAATTTTTATTAAGTAAAATCATAATTCGGAAGAAAATCCTATTTAATATTAATGACGCGAAAATTTATATAAGGATAGATAAATGGGTGGAAGTTTATAACTCTTTCACGCGAAAACTACTGAATAGCGGCGGACTGATGGTGGTAATTTGCCCCGTCTGTCGTGGCGGGGAAGTATCCACCGATCGTGGATAAACCCAGTAAAGTGTATCCACACGTTTCGGGATCAGGCTCGAATTGCCGTCATGCCCAGTCAAGCCGGCATAATGTCAGTCATGAGTGTCTGATTACAGTTGCGAACATTCATGGACCTCGCGCCCCACTTATCATCAGGTGGGAGCAAAGTCACTTGTCGTGCAAGTATAGCCATTCTTCCAGCAGATATTCAGATTCTTTTACAGTTTCCGCTGCTCGAGAGTGTAACAAACTTCCTCTGATTATCAGACAGGCGCCGTCTATTAATATATTTAAAAATCTACTTATCGCTCACTTTCTAAACAAACAACATAGATCTTCTTAGTACCTATATCTAGCATACTATTTTTATTGTGTGTAAACAGTACTATATACTTACCTAGTTTTGTATTTATTATATATATTTATGTATTCAAGTAGTAGTATGTAGGTATATAATTGTGTCTGTCTTAGCTTATAGTGTGACAATGCCTATCTACAGCAGCTATAATGTTAAGCGTTATTCTGTATTTATAATTTTGTTATTTTATTGTTTCTCTTTCCAAATGATGGTTATCATGTACTGCTTCAGATTCACCAATATGTACTATAAAATTATATCGTTTTATACCAATATTGTAAAAATTGGCGTGTAAAAGTGCATGCCTACTTGCAAAAATAAACGAATTGAATTGAATTGAATGTAACGATTATTATGTATTGTATGTAAATTGTATATTTATAATAATGCACCCCGCAAATCCTCTACCACACTCCCAAAGGTTAGCTGTTATAAAATGCCGAAAGGCATTAAATTCGTTCTTGTACATTACTTTAAAGTTTTTTGTGCAATAAAGAGTTTATAAATATAAAAATAAATGAAATTATTGTTCATTACGGTGAGCCCTGTCTCCTGCTTGAGTTAAGCTGTATGGCAGGAAACAGTGTATTTCAATAAAGAACATAAAAAACATAAAAAATAATAATGCAAATGTACTATGTGAAGCATAGTTTGTAATTGTGTTATCTGTATTCGTGAGTCTGTATACATGCGTATAGGGGAGGATACGATTAGAACATGACGTGTGACGCACGGCTATTTGTTTAAAACCTTGTCTGTACTTTACGCCTAAGCTAATGGGCCGATTTTAATAAAAAAATACAGATATATTACTTGGATCTCAGCAATGAACATAGGGTATATGACGTCATTATCTCAACAAGACATGTGATTTTATTTTACCTTAAAGTTTTTATTTAAAAAGTATCATCACGACCGTTTGCCTTTCGGGGTGATCAGACACCACGCTTATGAATAAGCGGATTCACATTTA
Source organism: Tinea semifulvella (assembly GCA_910589645.1). Lineage (NCBI taxonomy): Eukaryota > Metazoa > Arthropoda > Insecta > Lepidoptera > Tineidae > Tinea > Tinea semifulvella. The sequence goes on along the minus strand of OU342592.1, from coordinate 8,554,199 downwards.
GCCAACTTTACTATTAGCCAATCATGACAAGTGTTAAGCTCGTCGATGTCTCCAGCGTACCAAACTCGAGAAATATCACAAATAAATTAAATATTAATTAAATGTATTTAGTAACATAAATAACAATAACAATAAATATTTTTGTGTCCCGACCAGAAATCTAACCCGGTACCTCCTAGTCTAAATCCACGGACTTAAACGCTAGACCACGGAGGCAGTTTTTATTTACAACCACTATATACTCGTATATATTACACAGACGAAGCTGGGCAGCAGCTAGTAGCTAATAATATTACAAACAAAAACATTAGATCTAACAAGCAGTGAATAGAAAACAACAAAAAGCCAATAATAGTCCCTCGACGCTGGTCTGTCAACTCGGGCGGAAAAGGTTTCTTTCTTAACCCTTTATTTGGTAAAATCATTTAAAAAACTGGTCTACTCACATTTTCTAAATAGCTCCAAACAAAATTTGTAAGTTCTTAATAAGTAGATTATATATAGTTGTAAAATATTCAGAGTATCGAACAAAGTTAAAGTGGCTACCAATTCGCTGTCGCAGGAATCTTAGAATTCTCTGCTTACTATTTTCTATACTCAACAAGCATGTGACACTGAAATGACATCAAAAGAAATATGCCTATATCTCTTCATTCAATTATAAGTCTCTCTGCTGTTCTCATAACTCTGTTCTCTTCATTCCCTTTTACTGTACTGGATTTATGGTGAACACATTTGCTGTTGTCGCCGCAAACCTGTGAAATGTACTGCCAGTAGAAATCCGACAAACATCCATGTTTAAAAAAATAGTGTAATAGCATTATTTAAATGAATCATAAGTTATGTAGTATATGTATTTTTTAATATACTAGTATCATAGTTATTAATATGTATTTTAGTAATATTATTATATTTATATAATAGGTATATCTGATTATTACAATATTTATCACAAGTTTATATTAATAATTTGCACCTACCGTACAATTAAAATGGTTGACATTGTCCCTAATGTTTGCTGTCCGATAATGTCTATCGGCATTAAGTTCGCCCCTTGTATAACGTGCAATAAAGTTTTAATAAATTACTATTCCTATCTTATTCTTGTGTATGCATTGCACCTACAGTTGTTACATTAGTATCAGTAGAGTCATCCAGGCCCGGATGTTCAATAGGCCTGGGTTGGGGATGGAATAATCTCCCATTTTTCCCTGGTTACTACCCGCCGTGATTCATCGCACCTTTGCGTCTAATCTAGTAGTAGATTCGTCTACCTTAGCTCTTCTCCCTGGACAATTACCTACCCTCCGGGGACCGTGCGGAAGTAAGAGCGATAACCTGAAGATGCTTGTGGGATTCGTTGTCAGCCCCGTAAAATAAATGTTTAGCTAGACGGACAACAAATTTCTCCTACTAGGCATTCAGATCTCTTGCAATAGAAAATATCTACCGACTTATTATATTTACTTCGGCTTTTGTAGTTTGTGCAATAAAGTTTTGAAATAAATATGTACTTTGCTTCTAAATCTACGATGAGCCTCGAAAGCACTTTAAATATAAATAACCAGATACCGATAGAATTGAAATAAAACATGATCCAAGTGCCATACGAACAATAACGAAGGGGAGAAACTTTTAAATACAGTAAAATATCCTAAATTATTAAACTTCAGACAAGTTATGCAAACACTCGCGCACAAATGTGCAACAAGGGTGCTAAGGGGTGTAATGTATACGGAAATTCACTTTCCATTATGGCGTGTGCACACAAATTCTATCATCCTGTATGCACGGACGACATTGTTAGCTTTGACGCGGAGCACATCGTCCGACAACATACTCTATTATCATTAAATTTCACTCCATTTTTGTTCCACACTGAGATTAACGGATATTTTAAGCGGAAAAGGTGAAGCTTTTTATGGAAAATTGCTAAACACTGCCGTTCTTGCTTAAAATACTATGAGATTTTATTCATATATTGAGCCCAGTGTCCTAAATCTTTGCTGGAAGGACAACAGCTCAAGTGATTCTTTAAAGTTAACTGAATTCTTCCGTAATGGACTTTGGTCACTTAAATACATAAATTTGTATGGGAACGCGGCCATTTAAGTGAACGAATGGCACTAAGGAAGGATTCAGTTACCGGCCCTAAATCAATACATTTGTGACAAACTCGTAAAATATAAAATTATGATTGTCACAAAAGCTGAAGTAAAAATTAATTTCTCCCAACGAACACCAAATTATTTCGCGCTTCATTAATTTTCTTTCATCCGAATTACAGAATAAATTCAGAACAAAAAAACATAATCTTAAAGTCCTCCGTCCCGTGAGAATTATCTAATTGGCTAGACATTTGTGGTATCCATAAAAATGTTATAAAAAACTCAAGTTTTAGAGCTCACGTACAGGAAAATGCAATTGAGATACTATACGACATAATGTTAATGATGATTGAAAACCTTTCAACATCATCATCAGCCTGTATCTTCCACTGCTGGATGAAGGCCTCCTCCCAAGGCTTGCCACTGAACGCGATCTCTTGATCATCCAACCCCTACCACGGACCTTCTTTAGGTCATTCGTCCATCTGGCGGTGAGTCGTCCCAGTCTGCGTCTTCCCGTACGTAGTTGTCCATTCTACAATGCGTTTGCCACGTCACTCATCCTTTCTGCGGCAGATGTGTCCGGCCCACTGCTATATTTTAGAAGCTATGTCAGTAACTTTTGTTCTGTGACAAATATCAACGTTTCGAATTCTAACCATCAGATAAATACCAAGCATACACAGTTCGCTAGACCTGGATTTTTTTGATCAGACCCACTGTCAGTGTCCACGTCTCTGCTCCGGACGACATTACCGGGAGGACGCACTGGTTAAAGACCTTCGTCTTCATATGTTGAGGTATGGACATGGTGAGAGGCTAAACTGAGCATAATCTTTTATTATATAGCTAGCAATTTGTCAATCATTTTATTATAATCTTTTTTTTTATCTACCTAAAATCACAATGATATTCGTTTTAATTAAAATTAACATTGTATTACAATAAATACTTACACTATTTTAGATATATTGGAACGTTACCTTAAAACATTAGTTAGCACGAGTGACGTCACTTAATAGTAGATATTGTAAACTACAACACAATTAAATCTGCTGAATATAGTTTTTTTCCCCAAGTATTTTAGAACAAAGGAAAATTAATAAATTGGAACCTGCTTTTATAAAAGCAAGAAGTTATGTTAGTGTCGGAAATTTGTTGTTCATTTACTATTACGTGACGTCATCCGATAGCCATTTGCAACTGCTGCAAATTTTCCGAGAGAAAATTTAAACACGATATTTACAAGATATTGTGATATTTCTCGAGTTTGGTACGCTGGAGACATCGACGAGCTTGCCACTTGTCATGATTGGCCTATAGTCAAGTTGGATAAATGTGAATCCGATTATTTATTAGCGTGGTTTCTGACCACCCCGAAAGGGAAACTGTCGTGATGATACAATACTTTACTTTACCTTTTAATTCAGTACCGATTGTCCTAGCTTTAATTCCCATACCGTTTGGCTTCTTAAACCGTCTTGTTATATATTTAATGTCTCTAATCTAAAACTAAAAAATAACATACATACATATCTTCAGGCCAAATCCCTTGCGGGGTAGGCAGAGACAATTGAGCGCCACTTGTCACGATCACGACATACCTCTTTCGCTTCTTCGACATTCATCAACCTCTTCATACATGCCCTCTTGTTTCGATGGCTTTTTAAATCACCTTCAGCTAATGTTTTATTTATTTGATCATGATAGGCAAGTCTTGGTCTGCCAGGGCCTCTTTTACCCACAACTTTCGCATTATATATCTGGTTCGTCAATCTCTCTTGGCTCATCCTTTCGACATGCCCGAACCATCGGAGCATGCCTTTCTTTATTTTTGTACCTATGCTTTCTTTTATACCTACCCTTTTGCGTATTTCGTTATTACGTATACGGTCCATCAAAGTTACGCCGCATATCCGACGTAAAGACCTCATTTCTACTGCATTAACTCTACTCTCATGCGTATTCCGACATATCCACGTCTCGCTAAAAATAACAAAGTATAATTAATCAACTAACAAGTTTATTGTCATAAGAAAACAGAAAGCAATACCCATTCGTTTAATTAGATTTCCTTTGTACAAATTAAATTAACTTCTGTATGTTTTGCTTTGTAAAAAAAGTAAAGTATCATCACGACCGTAATCCGGTTGCGGGTTGTTTAGAAGCAAGGAGTTTATTTTAAAAAATGGCGTGTATTATTTTAACCAACTTAACTATGATTAGGGTTTCACTAAAAAGGTTTTCGTACATTTCAAACCATCAATATACGAGTAGCTAAAAATTTATTTAACAAGTGTTTTGTTTACGTTTCTAAGGTACCAAATGTAGGTAATGTTTTTTTTTTAGTTCTAGTTTATTTATTATTTTATTAGTCATATTTTTGTTATTATATGTAAGTTTTATTAATTTCGTCACTTTGGCGGACCGCATACGTAACGTCGAAATACGGAAAAGGGTTGGTATGAAGGAAAGCATAGGGACAAAAATAAGGAAAGGCATGCTACGATGGTTCGGGCATGTTGAAAGGATGAGCGATGAAAGATTGACGAACCAGATATATAATGCGAAAGTTGTGGGTAAAAGAGGCCCTGGCAGACCGAGACTCACATATCACGATCAAATAAATAAAACACTGACTGAAGGTGTATTAAAAAGTCTTCGTAACCAAAGGGCATGTATGAAGAGGTTAATGAATGTCGACGAAGCGAAAGAAGTATGTCGTGATCGTGTCAAATGGCGCTCAATTGTCTCTGCCTACCCCGCAAGGGATCTGGCGTGAAGATATGTATGTATGTATGTATGTTTTATTAATTTGAGTTTTAAAAGTAATTTTTATTTTATTTTATTGTTATTGGTAAATGCTGTGACACCTACATAATTGGTACCTACTTGTATACTAGATAAGTTATAATTATATTATGTGTGTAATAATATACGAACTGCTGTATGTACTATGTAAATAATTAAATTATGGTTGACATCCGTCCGGATTTGTCCGACTTTTAGAATCCGTCTCTTTAATTTGTCCGGATTTCTTGAATCAGATGGATTGCGAGTAATAATACTACATGTTAAAAAGTCGCCAGCCATGCCTACCATACCTGTGTCACTAAGTGGGCAAAGATTGCATCTTGTGACAAAAAAAAAAGATAATTATAAATATTCAATTTAAAAAAAAAAAACCCTAACCTGTTCTCGTGTGTGCTAAGGTTACTATTGGTGTGTGTATAAAATGTATGGGCAGTGTGAATGTGAGTGTAATTTGAAGATTGAATGTGACTACTAGTGAACCAGTTCGCAACAGTTGAGTATACGTTGTTCGTCATAGCTAAAGTCTAAATATCTTTATTTACGTAAACCTATTACAGGCATTTATAAAACGTATAAATATTATACGTTATAATTATTTTGAATGATTCTTCTTTCCTCGCCAAGCCGTCTGGCCAGCGTGGCGAGTGTAGGCCAAATTCTCCAGATATATGTTCTGGAAGGCCCATCTCCAGCAGTGGAGGTCTAGGACGCTGTGTTCTAGGGGCTGTAATAAAAAATTGAATAAATGATTCTGCTTCTGCTAGTGAAAGACTAAGCAGCAAAGTGGTCCAATAAGTAGAATACCAGCAGCTTAGCAGCATCGTTGTTTTACAACTATAGTCCCGACCATGAATTGAACCCCGTACCTACGCGTCTTGTGTTTAACCGCTTCACCACGAAGGCAATTAGATTTTGTTTTACTTTGTGAGCGTGTTTAATAACTGCAATGAACAAAGCTGTTGTTTCTCTCTTAATTAAACTTGTGTAGCTTTTAGTTTACGACGTAAACTTTACGTAATGGATTAAATACGGCCTTATGATGTTCTGTAGAGTTTATTTGCAGTTATCTTTTTAACAATACAGTTTTGTATGAACTGACAGTCAACCTTATATATTTATTACAGGTCTTAGAACACAATCATGTATATTTATTTCAACCAAGCTTGTAAATATCCTAATGCCTTAAGAGTGTGGCGACCCACGCGGCGAACGAGTGCCTTCACTCCGTAACCACGACTAAGACTTGTTACTGTTAAGGCACGCAGGGCCAACAGTGAATAAGAGAAGGTTTATAGGGTTTTAGTCCGTAGGCGCCTTGGGGTGTCCTTATGAGGCCTCACGGTGAGTCGGCGATGCGACCTCCCGCGGTGGACCTTCAGGCTGGGGTCGTATCATTGAGATTTATCGATCTCCGTCTTAAAAAAAAAAGTGTTGCGACCCCAAATGCCGTAACCTTAAACAAAATATTTCCCTAATCATTCAACGGGGAATCGCGGCGAGCGTATTAGGTGTCTACCCTCCCTTAGTTCATTTTGTAGAATAGTTTATATTTTTTATAATATTAGTTTAGTTTCGAGTTTTATTTATAATTAGTTAATAATTTGTTTTTTTTTAAATTATTTATGATATTTAATTATTTTACTTCGATTAAATAATTTTATTATCCTAATAATACATTAAAAAATAACTTTAATAATAAAAAATAAATTTATAAAAAACAAAAAATGCTGATTCTCTGAGCTTGGAAAGAACCAACCCTCTTGTTACCAGAGCAGACAATCAGACGAGGTTTTATTTAATGAAATTGCCTCTACTTCTGGAGAAGGACCTTTCGGAACATACTTCTAGAGGGTTTGGCCTACACTCGCACCGCTGCTGGGTTGGCAAGGATCTGATGCCAATGTTAAAGTCAATTCATCAACGATTCCACAAGTGGGTGTTAGTGGAACCGGGACTGAAGTGGACACAGAACAGTGGTGTTGAAAGTCTATGACAAATGTAGTTAATGTTTCTTATTAGGGGTTCTTACCGCGACCGTTTTGGTTCTTACAACCGGGCCGCCACCACTCTTACAAAGCTAACAATAATAAATGCTGAGTAAAAGAAGAATTGAGACAAAAAAAAAAAAAAACTGTGACACATTTCTTAGGGTCTGGATACAGTACATATTTGGGCTTTGTTTAATTTTAAAGACCTAATGAAATAAATATCAATGAAAAATGTGAAGCTTCCAAATCTAATTTACAATAATAGGAGTTTAAAATCAAAACGAAAATCCTGCGACCAACGCAAAGGTACTCATTTTGATAAATGTCCGCAGGAAATTGAAATCTAAATCAGCAGACAGAACGTTTCTGCGTCCAATACTAGAAAGTATCATTACGGCCGTTATAATTTTTATTATTATTGTTATAGCCCCTAGAACACAGCGTCCTAGACCTACACTGCTGGAGATGGGCCTTCCAGAACATATATCTGGAGAATTTGGCCTATACTCGCCACGCTGGCCAGACGGCTTGGCGAGGATGTAATGTCAATTTTTATGACAATTTATTAACGATTCCACAAGTTGGTATTAGTGGAACCGGGACCGACGGCTTAACGTGCTCTCCGAGGCACGAGAACGGTGGTGTTGTAAATCTATGACAAATGTACGTAAGAAAAGTGTACTCGTATTTCTCACTGGTACATGCCGGGTGGGTTTGAACCGACCTTTGTAGGATTTAAGGAACGTGTTCTTACAATCAAGCCGACACCGCGCCTATTATTTGCCTCGCTTTTATTAAGGAGTCAGTTCATTTCAGTACTTTACTTTAGGCTATATGATAAGTGGCAAGACTTGATGTCTTTAGCGTATCAGAAAGGTATTTTTTCATTTTAGGGAGGCTCTTCCCAACCCTGATGAGTGCCGACACCTCTTGAGCCTTAAGCTTCGCACAAATGGACAAACACCTACTCATTACTCACATTACATATAGCACACAGTGTAGAGCAGCTGTACTCTAAGTGTGTTCCGCGGAACCCTAGGGTTAGGGTAGGGAACCTTTGCCATCACAATTAAAGAAACAAGTTTGTCAAGAAAAACTTGTTTACTATGATTTTGGTTGTCAAACAATATAAATATTTACTATTAACTCAAACACTATTTTATTGCATAATAATAAATAATAATTCCCAAACCTATAACCAATTTTAGACAGATCAAAATACCAAAAACATTTGAAACAAATCTATGGAAGACAAAACTCTAAGCATTCCATGGATTCATCGTTTCACCTTTTTATGTTATTGCGCAACTATACGCTCACCATCCACCATTGTACTCCTCTCCCTACCCAACCAAATGCTGTATGATTCCGTTAATGCTGTCTTGGAAGCTCTTTCCATAAATGTATTGACGGCAGACCTGCTTAGGTCCAATTCTTTCAGTTAGTGGTGCAAAGATTTTGCTGGAACTCCTCTCGCACCAACTTCCACTGCACTTTAAAAAATCTTTGATAATATTGGATGGAGTAAGCGAGAGGGTTCTTAAAAGCGTTATACACCCTTAATCCAAGTTGCTGTTTAATAAATACTGTGCGGGGACAGAATTCAATTCTAGCTTTGTAAATCTAGGAGTGTCAGCAAACCGCAGGGTAGGTTCGAGTATTATACGAGTAATACAGTAACTTTGTGCGTGTTGGTTTGGTTTTAAATTATACTAATAGAATAGAGGGTCATCGACTGGGGTGTGTTCTTAATTAATTAGTTTCATTCCCAAGTTAATACAGTTCTATATTTGGTTCTATTAATATTAGGTTATCCTTCCTCTCCATTCCGCAATCGAACCACACGCACAGATCAGAATATGCACCCACATACCGTAGTCCACCATCCCTTCGCATACCCATAAATTTGGGGACTCATACATCTGTCACACAATAAAGATGTGGAATGCTCTTCCAGCGCCACTTACCATCAGGTGGGGGCAAGGTCACATGTAGTGCTAGTGTATATATATATATACTAGCACTACATGTATATATATATATATATATATATATCTGTTCTAGTATTAAAGTGCCTTCGTGGTCTAGCGAAGCAAAGCGATACCTGTTTGAATTCCTAAGACAGAAAGTTCACCAGTCGGGAAAATTACGAATGTAAAATTGGATGTGTTACGCAAAATGGATCCAATCCACATGAAGTTAATTTTAAGTTATAGGCCATTAAAGTTGGAATTAAGATTAATCCATCGATACATCGATGATTTGTCTAACATTTAAGTCAAAATGTTTTTTTATATACTATCATCCTAGGGACCTGATTAAAATTCATAAATAAATTTCTGAAAAATTGTGGATTGGATCATTTTTGCGTAACTACGTCCAATTATTCTCCGTCTGTAATTCCAAGAGTACTGGACCGATTTTGTTAAATATTTTACTTAACCTGCCTACGTGGTTGAGTCCGTGGATTTAGACGTGTAGGTACCGGGTTAGATTCCAGGTCGAGACACAATCATTTATTTTATTTACTTGTGATATTTCTCGAATTTGATGAGCTGGAGACTTTGACGAGCTTGCCACTTGAGGCAATTTATGCGATCAAATAGCTTTCCCAAAATGACAAAAACTTCTAATAGGGTAATAAATTTCCTCTTTTTGTAGCAGAACTGGCGAATACCTTATACTTATTCGCATAAAAAACTTATCGAAGAACCGGAGAATACCTAATATTTAAGCATTTCAAAAAAACTTATCGAAGAACCGGCATAACTCTTAGTATTAAATATAATCTTAAATCCTAAACGAAGTAAACATGTTACGTAAATATTGTAATGTCAGCTTAAGGAAAGTCCTTAAGTCAAGCTTATTATTACAATGTTCCTTGATTTTAATTCTTGTAAGGAAAAAAAAAAGTACCTCGTTAAAATCTTTTGTTTCCGTTAATTATTCGGAAAATGACGCTTAAATCCGAGCGAATTTCTCCTAGTGGAAATCCTTTTCATTGTTTAATTTTTTTTTTGTTTATTCTTATCATGTTCTTATCATTAAAAGAAGCAAACAAAATTAAGCTAATAAACTTATAACTATATATGTATTTACAATTTAAATTAAAAACTAATATACACACATCAAAAAAGCATGTTTATGCGGATTTCTTGTGATTGAGATGTGGCTTTGTAATAAATTTATGATTTTATAAATTTATATGGATCCTTTTTGGTGCATTTCATAATTTAAAACAGGAACTGTCAATCAAATTCGAGTAAAAGATGAAAATCAGCTGTCAATATTTTCCCTATAAAAACATAAGACGCATTGAAGACATTATTAGTGCTACTGTTTCCCTACTACTGATTAAAACCAACGTTATTATGGAGCGGCGACGTCATTTAAGCAGGGAAGAAATGATCAGAGCCGTGGGAATGATAGAAGCTGGTTCCCGGCAACGTACTGTGGCTTTAGCTCTGAATACAAGTCAGAGTGTTATCAGTCGACTTTGGACACGTTACCGAACCACTGGTACCGTGGCTGAGCGCCATGGAGGACGGTATCGCTGCACCACACGGAGACAAGACCGATACATTCAAATCACAGCTCGAAGAACTCCAACAATAACCGCCATGATGTTAGCCGTGAGCCTTCATCGCTCTTCAGGGAACTTAATTAGCGACCAAACAGTCAGAAACCGCTTGCATGAAGTGAACCTTCATTCCCGAAGACCGCTACGGGTACCACCTATAGCAATGCACAATCGTAGGACTCGATATCAATGGGCTCTTGAACACAGAAATTGGACAGAAGAACAATGGCGTTTCGTGTGCTTTTCTGATGAGTCTCGTTTTGGTATGAGGCCGGATACAAGACGTATACGACACTGGAGAACCCCTGGACGCCAACAGCGATTAAAATCCTGCCAGGAAGTCCATCCTTATAGTGGTGGAACCATCATGGTATGGGCGGGTATTTCGATCGGCGGAAGAACTGAGTTGATTTGGATCAGAGGCAACCTCAACGCTCAAATTTATGCTGAGACGGTTGTATCAGACGTCATCGTTCCTCTACAAGTGCATATCGGTCCCTTATTTCAGTTAATGCATGATAATGCACGACCGCACACCGCAAGAGTTGTAAGACAGACTCTCGCCGCAGCTAACATCAATGTCCTGCCCTGGCCTGCTCAGTCGCCAGACTTGAACCCGATTGAGCATGCATGGGATATTCTTCAGAGAAGAGCTCTGCCGAATATGGAGGGTATCCAGTCGCAAGAAGACCTTTTTTTGTTGTTGCAACGAACATGGGCGGCCATTCCACAGCGTGATTTGGATGAACTCATTTTGAGTATGCCAAACCGATGTTCTTGTGTTGTTAGTGTTCGCGGTAGAAACACGGATTATTAATTGTTTAAGTTACCCAATAAAATTAAAAAAAAAACTGTTATTTCAGTCTTTTTTTCGAACTTTAATGTTAGTGGTTCAAATGTCAAAAATCCCTTTATTAGGAAAATGGCAATTTTTTTTACTAATGCAAAGGTGACTTGGTTTATCGTTACTGTAGACAAACGAAAACATTTTATTTGATCAATCCTTAAAGAAAATTTTAATGAATATCAATCAGGAGAAAAGTTATTGCAAAAATATATGTTGATCCCTAGACACTTTTGATGTGTGTATATACATATATTTTAACATTTTGAACTTTCCAGACATATTGTAATGCTTACCTATTTATTTGAATTGAATATTATTTTAGTTTCCTGTGAGATTTCGTCTTTCTCTTTTGTGGGACTGAGACAATCAGATAACGACATAATGAAAGCAATTTTTGACATGTCTATTGACCGTGTTAAATATAAATTTATTTAGATTATAGTTTAGAGTAAAATTAGAATTATTGTTATAAATTAATTATGGGTTTTTAGATGCCTGAAATAAAATATATTTAATTTAATTTCTCCGCAGTGTGCAGCTTTTAAGAGCCGTACTATTTATTCAGTCTTTTTTTCTTTTAAACACACTTTTCTCTGTCTTAAATCGTCTTTTAAGCCAGGTAACGTTATATTACAATACAATTATCTGATTATGAAAAAGCATAAAAAACAAAGCACAATTCTGCCAGCGTTTTTTACAAAAAAAAAACGTGATACACCACGTTAATTTCACAATGTGCTGCGAGAAGGAAATCTTAGTACCTACCATACATTGCTAAATTACTGTCAAGATACGTTTTGTTTTGTATGTATTTCCCGTGCAGGCGCTGGGTTTATCGTGTGTGGAGGCCTGTAAGCTATATCCATTTTCACAACTCGAAAATGGGAATTTAGTTCAGTTTTAGAAGCAAAGAAAGGTGGGTCTTTTTAAATTTGGGTTTAATAAAATTGAATTTTGAAACTTGTTCTTGGAAAACTTAGATTTCGATTTGTCGAGAGTCAGCTGCGAGCGAGCGCTGTAGCTTATTAAGTTTTCCACGGTCTTAAGCTGGGTCCACATATTTTCCCGATACGAGCACTGACATTCGTTTTAACGCGATCATGATACACCTCGGCGGCGCGTCTGTATTAAATACACGATACAGCCCATTCCATCTCAAGTCCGTATTGTACAATCATCAAAGGAGAGACCATGACAAATATAAAATATTATCATTGAGAAAAAAGTCTGAAGACAGGTAGGCAGGCAATTATTATTTATTACCTCTATATAGGGGAAATGTTGCCAGTCTTTTTGAGACTAAATCTGATAAGTATTTAGAATATTTATATAAGCTATTTGAATGGTTTTATTGACTTTGATTTTGTTGGTTATTGAAATGCTGAAGCGTAATAATTTAATAGTGGCCAGGCAAAATAGTCGTCTTCACAATTATAAACCTTTTCATTTGCCTCGCATCAATACAAATTTGGGGCGTCACTCTCCAATAAATCGTTTATGTGCATTCGCTAATTTGTTTCGCAGTGACATAGACATGTTTGCTGGTTCGGTAGCCTCGATTAAGAGTATTGAAGGATAAACATAGTGTATAGATTCTAGATGTTCACTCATATTTCTTATTCATTTTGTTTCTTCTTTAGCTTTAGGTTTTCCACGACTTAGGCTACATCAGTGGTTTTTTTTTAAACTCTTAATTATTCCTTAGGTTTAAAATGGATTTCTGGTGTAAAGTTCGACATACATTTTAGATTTAGCGCTTTTTGCAAATATTGCAGAAAACTCAGAACCTCCACTACACTACTTGCGAAATTGCTTCGGCGAAGTAAGAGTACAAGTACCTAACTTGTCGAAATTGATCGAAGTCCGAAGTGACTATACACTCGTGCAATTAAGAGACATTTCTTTACTCCATCCTCTACAATCCGATAACACCTTCGTATTTAAAATGTCGATTTGAATTTCTTTGTGACTCTCACGACCGCCCTCTCCGTTCTTCTCAGAATAATCAACTCATTATCCCGTCCATTGTTCCAGCAGATATTCAGATTCGTTCACTGTGTCATCCGCTCGCCAATGGAACACGCTCCCACTGACAATCAGACAGGCTCCGTTTCTTAAATTAATGTTACATTTTAATATTGTGTTAATTTATATTTTTAAAATTTTTCATTTACTGTTTATTAGTGTGTAGGCTTATTTTTAGCATTTTATAGTAATATGTACGAGGGGCGTTCAAAATATTCTCGGTATGTGGATAAAAACAAACAAGTACGAAAAGTTTGATATTTTTATTTTTCAATATACTCCCCCCCTATGTTCATACACTTATAAGATCGATCAATTATTTTTTTTAATCCCTCATAAAAATATTTTTTATCTTTGGTGTAAAAATGCTCCTCCACGGCCGTCTTCAACGCTTCATCGTCAGAAAATTTATTTCCACGCAGATCCTTTTTAAGATTGGGAAACAAAAAGAAGTCGCTTGGGGCTAAGTCCGGACTATAGGGTGGATGAGTAACAGTTTCAAACCCACATTCAACAATAGCTGCCTTGGCAATATGAGCAGTATGGACAGGGGCGTTGTCATGCAGAAGCAGAACACCTTTGGTTAACTTTCCTCGCCTCTTTTCTTTGATCGCATCTCTTAATTGACGTATAACGTTAGCGTAGTACTGCCCTGTGATATTTACACCTTTTTCTTTATAATCGATAAGCAAAACTCCTTCACAATCCCAAAATATTGTGGCCATGACCTTGCCAGCTGACGGGATTACCTTGAACTTCTTGGGATGAGCTGAACCCTTAATGTGCCACTGCATGGACTCCTGTTTGCTCTCTGGGTCATAATGATGAACCCAGGTTTCATCTCCAGTAACTATTTTTTGCAGCACCTCATCGGGATTTTCACCACACAGGTCGATAAAATCTGAACAGCAAGCCACACGCATATCCTTTTGAAGAAGCGTCAGCATTCGCGGAACCCATCTTGCACTTACTTTTGACATATTAAGATGGTCATGTATAATGTCATGTACGGTACCAATAGAGAGATTGGTTACTTGAGCTATAGATTTTACCTTCACTCGGCCGTCTTCCAATATAAGTTTTTCCACTTTATCAATATTTTCTTGTGAGGTAGCCACTACAGGCCGGCCAGGTCTAGGGTCATCTTCAATACTCTCCCTTCCACGCTTAAATTCGCTTGACCATTTTTGAATAGTAGATAAAGAAGGAGCAGACTCACGGTAAACACAATCCATTTCCTCTTTTATGGTTTTTTGATTTTTACCCTGTTTTGTCAAGAATTTTATGACGGATCGGTGCTCTAATTTCGTTAAAATTGTTAATTCGCTCATGGTGTTCATGTTTGTTCGGCAATTGCAGAAAAACAAAAGAACATCTCGGTTCCAATTTTACTTTTTTTTAATGTCAATGGATGAATCTTAGCGGCCAGTAACAAATATATATATAAAAGAGGTTGTAACGTATCAATACCGAGAATATTTTGAACGCCCCTCGTATGTATTCATGTACTTATTTATTCTTATATGTATTATTAGTATGTAGTTTATAATTATAAATTTGCACCCATACATAGTTTCTCCACACTCCCAAAGGTTGGTTGTTAGAAAATGCCTCGCCATTAAGCCCGCCTATGTACAATTTTAGTGCAATAAAGTATTTAAAATAAAATAAATAAAGAGCTAGAACGCTTTGTGTTGGAACTTCGGGACGCCTCGTCATAGCTGGGCACCGTTAATCAAATAGTTAACTTCGTTAATCGTTAATCCGCTACAAAAAAAGTTAGCTTCGTTAAACGTTAAAGCGTTACATTTCGGAAGAATTATTGAAAGTTAATGTTTATCGTTAATCCGTTAATATGTGTAAAATTGCATTTTTATATCGTTGCGTTAGTGAACTTATAAAACCTGTTGGTTTAGGTTATGGAAGTTAACAGGTTAATATATAATATAGTCAGAATGAGTTCTTTTTTTTGTCTTGCCTCGGTTAGAGCCCGCCTTAACAATCTCTTCAAACTGTACGTATTGTGACTCATGTACCCTTCTTACATGTTGTTTCAAATTATTCAGGCTTGATACATGAACTTTTATTTTGATGTCTTTCGGCAAGCAAAAAGTATTTGCTGGCCCGATCTGGATACAAATTCCACATACTCAGTCGAATGTGGCCATGGATTCTCATCAGGACAGCTGAAATCCGATTCCATGTCTTCCATGATATAGTTATAATTACTACACTGCACAGTACACTTTTCTATCTAACTAATTACACTGCACTCTTTTTTATTAATACGCAAATTATCACTGACATATATAATAACAACAAACACAACACTCGTCACTCTAAGCACTGGCGCTAGTACTTCGCAGTTTTCTTACTCGCACGCGCCGGCAAAATATATCTAGTTTTGTTTTTGTCTCACGCGCCTCCGCGCCTGGCACTTGTCGTTTCATACTTGTCTGAACCTGTTTTTCGCGCCACATCGCGGTGCCGTGCGGTAAATAGTGGCATTGGATTAACGGACTTCTGCATATTAACGGAAGTTAACGTGTCCGTTAACATTTTTAAAAGTTAACTCGTTAATCAACATGTTAACTTCGTTAATTAACGATTAACCAGTTAATGCCCAGCTATGCGCCTCGTGCCTTTAGACTCGGATGCAAAAACCGACACCGATCGGAAATTAAACAATGTGAATCGAAGTGCCTCTTTACATTCTCGTCCTCGACTTCGATTAACTTCGGGAATAGTGTAGAGGAGGTTTAAGGCATTAACACAGCTAAGGTACTTTAGTCGCAGTGCGAAGAGTACTCTAGAGTATCACGTAATTTTATGGCTTCTGCTAGATACGAGTAGGTACGAGGCTTCCTCTATTCAGTTTCTACAATTTTAATTTTAACGTTACGGAAGTAGATTCGGACATACCCGCAGCCATATTCCATTATCATTACAGCCCCTAGAACACAGCGTTCTAGACCTCCACTGCTGGAGATGGGCCTTCCAGAACATATATCTGGAGAATTTAGCCTACACTCGCCACGCTCGCCAGACGGCTTGGCGAGGAGTTTATATTCCATTGATATTCCATTACTTTAAGCGCAAACGTTATAAGTAGATGCCGTTATTTTCGTCAGAGCTTGCATCAAAATTATATAATAGTGGTAGGGACTGATGTCGGTCGTCAGTTGCGTCTTGGAACTTGCGTACCGCTTACCATCAGGTGACAGCGATGTCACATATCGTCCTCAGAATATGAAATTTTAAAAAAATGTATACAACTCAACTCATTATAAACTCAATTCTAATAGCGCTACACCTTGAAGGTGTGCGTGTAAAAATCACCTCTAATGACGTGATATGTTTATATACCTACGGGATGGATTTTTAAGACAGGACAGTAAGGACAGGTACCTTATGAAATGAAATATTTATTTGTGATTGTATGGTTACAAATCAAGATAAACAATATATTTTTACCTGCAACAATCTACCTTAAGAGGCGTACAAATATTAATTTGGGTCCTAATACTAATTAACAATTATTTTAAAACTACGGCTAAAACAAACAATTTATTTACATACATTAATCTTATATAGGTTCATAGTATTATATAATATAAATAAATGTCAAAATAATACACCTAGATAAGAAAAATGTCAAAATAAAATAATAAAATGTCCTACGTGATTCGCTTATAATTATTATATTCGGTCAATGAATAAAAACTATTTTCCAATAACCAGCGATGTAGTCTTCCACGGAATAATTTATTTGGCAATTCTTTTATACTTAAGGGAAGGTATTATAAATTGTTATTGCCTGTTATAGTTACCCAAAATCATTCCTAGACATAATCTATAACTTTTAAAGATATTCTGATCCAAGGAGTTGTCAAAACGGTTTACGGAAATGTCTGGAGACAGGAAGGCTGGCAATTATTTTTCTAACCAACGTATTAGCCTCGCTATACAGAGTGGAAATGTTGCCAATCTCCTTGGGACTATCTCGGATGGGACGTCTCTAGAGGATATTTTTATTTTATTATTTAGGTGGCTTTTAATTTATATTTAATGTATATTAATTTACTTTGAATATACAAGATGTTCTAAATGTATTCACAGATATTGGAAAAAATATTCACTCAGCAAGAAAATTTTTAATTTTACACAAACTGATTTTTATGCCAATCGATCTTGTTTCTTATAAGAAGAAACAGTATCTGCTCGACGAACTGAGGTTACTAGAGTCTACTTTAATTCACTTGACAAAGGTTTACGATCATAAAAAACACTTTAATAAACCTCATTGGCTAAAATAACAAAGATCTACACAAAATTATATTTTGTATAATGCTTTACAAAAATCGTATTGCCTTAGTTGGAATACCATCAATAACATGACTTAATTGTTACTAGATCCTTCTTTAATTCACTTAACAAACGCTTACAATCATAAAAATACTGTTATACTTTTATGACCTACTTGTGTATTCGGTAAAGGAAGATCCTATCCAACCTTCATAAAATACCTGAGTCTAAAGGGCAAATTTAGGTACGTCATTAATCTAACTTCGTCACAGGAACTTTGCCCACAACTAGTTCACCCCGTTCTTGAATAATAGTACTGTCATAGACATTAACACCTAAGGACAGTCATATCGTTATAAATGTCTTATGATTTATTGACAGATATGTAAAATATTTACATTTCATTTTTTTTATTATTTAAACAGTTGCTTTTCTTAATGATAATAACTAATGTATTTTTCCGTGACCTCTTAGAACAACAATGCATAGTCAATATTTTCATACAAAAAACTAACAAACTTTAAGCGAAAAATAGTTTGTGTTAAGCAAAATATATTAGAGCACGTCTTAAATTTCTCCGACAAAGATTCGGGTTCTAGGATTGCTCTTTCTTTGGCAGAATCTTCCATAACGGAACCTAATGGAGTCCTGTGGAACAATACCGCAACAGCGGCTTTACAATTATTAGCTGAACTATATTTGGCAATTAGTTAAGGAAATTAATACTCGTAAAGCTTTTAAAATTGCGTTGTCAATAAAGATCTGTCGAAGGGTAAGAAAGCCTATAATTGTCATCCTAAATGAAAAATGATAAGAGAAACCTCAACATGATTTTTAAATACCTATTTAATGATAAAAAAAGTATCATCACGACCGTTTTATATAAAATAAGCGGATTCACATTTAGCCAACTTTACTATAAGCCAATCATGACAAGTGGCAAGCTCGTCGCTGTCTCCAGCGTACCAAACTCGAGAAATATCACAAATAAATTAAATATTAATTAAATGTATTTATTTACATTAATAAATATTTTTGTGTCCTGACCAGGAATCGAGCCCGGTACCTCCGAGTCTAAATCCACGAACTTTACCGCTAGACTACAGAGGCAGTTTTTTTAATGATACCCACTCAATAGTTTTACGACTTATATATTTTTTTATTTTCCACAATATGGCGACACTTAATAAAAAAATATAAGTCAAAACTCCAGTGACACTCGCGTGATGAAGACAAATCGATTGACGTGAGAATCATCAGACAGACAGACAGCGGAGTCATCCAGGCCCGGATGTTCAATGGGCCTGGGTTGGGGATGGGATAAACTCCCGTTTTCCCCGGCAGGATCTCGGCGGCTAACTACCCACCGGTGATTCAACGCACCTTTGGTGCTGGGCGCTGTTCCTACTACAACACCGCCCTTGTGGCTCACGAATCTAGTCTCCTAGATTTGTCTACTTTAGTTCTTCTCCAAGAGCGCCTCCCTAGGTAGTGGCCTCCCCTCCGGGGGCCGTGCGAAAGTAGGAGCGATATCCTGAAGATGCTTGTAGGATCCGTTGTCAGCCCGGTAAAACATACGTTTAGCTAGGCCGACAACAAATGCCTCGATAGTAGGCTTGAGAATCATCGAAATCGCCTTTGGTCTCCAGTGCGCCACAAAACAACAAACATACTTAGGCTGCTAAACTCGTCGTGCAGTCGGGTAATGATGTAATATAAAGCTAACATGTTAATTGCACAAAAACCGTCATATTCAATTAAAAAACTCGAGAGCTGTTACCACGATGATTTGACGTTGAGACTCAGACTACTGATTGTTTAATAACTGAGCTGTAAAACTTATAAAACTTGCCTCACTTATCGTGTGAAACGTTTTCTAGGCGTTATTATTTTAAGATGTGTCGCATCCACGATGACAGACTTGCCTCGGTCGACATGTTCACACAAAGCTTTACTGTAATTCTTATGATTTATTTAATGCATAACGTTGATTGTGGTACTTATTCTTGCATTTAAACCACCAACTACTTTTCTATGTTCTCAGTAGAAATCTGTAAGATTCGAATATTAGTATGTCTGTATTGTTTTCTCCTTTTTAACTATTTTTATTATCCATAATGTATGTTTTTCTCCGAATACATATGTATATATCTAGATACCTTTATTTGTAAATTAAGGAGCATACTTTTCGACCATATCTTAGTTTTTTTAAAAATTGATTAAGGAAAACTTACTGATAGTTTATACAGAACGACCAAAACATTGAAAAAATAAAATATGGCTATTGACAAGTTTTCACAAAATAGGGTAACATAATATAATTAAGTTTAGTTTTTAAATATTAGTATTACACAATTAAGAAGACAACTCTTATCCCGGACTGACTTTGCAAATCCACTTCGCTTGCTAATATACGAATACTGCTATACTCGTGTATATAGTATAATTTTGCTCTTGCCTCTCATTCATTTATTTTGTTTTAGGTAAATAATCATTAGACTATTGGTTTTCACTTATTTGTTATTATTGTTATTATATTTTACTTTTGCTAGTCACAGTTCAATTGCACTATTAATATAAATCTAATTACTATATTTTACTCTTATTTCTGTTTTAATTGTGTTGTCTAAATAATATAAAATCTCTTTGGCTTGTGTTCCACTATTGCTACTTTATTTATATGTTTATATTTATATGTGATTTTTTAAAAAATAAATAAGAAAATAATAAAAAAACGTAAATAGCTTGCGGTAAACCAAGCAGTATTACCGAATTCAAAACCTATCCTACTTCACAAAAATATTGTTCAGTGGAAGTCAAGAAACGTGCAAGAAATGTCAATATGCGAACAGTGACCATTGAAGTAATTGCATGATATCCACACAAAAAGCGTTTTACATATAGTTACTTAAAATTATTGAGGGCTTTGTTTTAGATGTACGTCTATTAGTACTTAACAACCTACCTGTCGTCTGAATATGTCACAACAATAGATGCGGGTAGGGTGAGAAATGAGCGCCTACAATCTGAGATTTCTATCACATGAAGTATGGGGATTATAACATCTTTAATACTTACGAGTATATAGTAAAGGAGTCCAAAAACTATGTTGTGGCTCTATTCTGTCAAAATAGTGAATTCCCTTAATTTCTGTCAGTTTTATAGCTATAAATGCGCGTGCTATATACTATTTATAAAATAAATCACGACCGTTTCCCTTTCGGGGTGGTCAGAAACCACGCTTATAAAGAAGCAGATTCACATTTAGCCAACTTTACTATAGGCCAATCATGACAAGTGGCAAGCTCGTCGATGTCTCCAGCGTACCAAACTAGGGAAATATAACAAATAAAAATAAATCCCTATTAATTTTATTTATTTAAATTAATAAATATTATTGTGTTCCCGACCAGGAAACGAACCCGGTACCTTCGAGACTAAATCCGCGGACTTAACCGCTAAAAAAAATAATCAAATTAAATTACTATAAACTAAACCTAATATAAAAAAAAAACTATAAATAAAAAATGTCCTCAAGAGACGACCCATCAGAGAAAGTCCCAAGAAGACTGACAACATTTCCCCTCTGTATAGCGAAGCTAATACGCTGGTGGAAATAATTGCCAGCCTTCCTGTCTCCAGATTTCTCCGTCAGCCGCTTCGACAACTTCTTGGCCAGATGCTATTATTTTGATGATGATGATGCGATTATTATTTTTATTATTATTATAACAAATATGTATGGACAATATCCAAATGTTACATACTCTAAGCATACGGTAATAAATAATTAAATTTGATTTTAAAAAATTAAATAAAGGTATAGCCATAAAAATAACATATATCTATGGCGAAAATAATTACTTTCATAATAGCGACAGTTAGCAATATAATTTACTAAAAACTTGAAATTTTACACATACGATTAAAAGAGAATAATTAAGCTTTTGAAAAAGAAGGTAAAAATTAAAAAGTTATCTTACGTAACCGTGTTTCACGCGGTGCAAGGAATAAATCGAGTTAATTTTATTTCTTCCGCTCACACTGGCAAAAAGAATTCATATGTTGCCCGCTGAATAATTAAGTAGGCAGTCGCTTTTTATTTAGAGTGCATATGTATTTACAGTTATATGAGCGGTGGTAGCTCGGTTGTAAGAACTTAAAATCCTAAAACTTCGAAGCCCGGCATGTACCAATGATAAATACACTTTTCTTACATACTTTTGTCATAGATTTACAACACCACCGTTCTTGAGCCTCGGAGAATTGTAGAATCGTTAATAAATTGTCATAAAAAGTGACATCAGACACTCGCCAACCCGTCCGTCCAGCGTGGCAAATGTCGGCCAAATCTCCGGAAATTTCCAGGCCCATCTCCAACAGTGGAGATCTAGGTCTCTGTGCACTAGGGGCTGTTATCGTTTACATGTGCAGAGTCGAACATTTCGGAAGGCCTATATACAGTAATGATGAAAATGATGACGATAAAATTTGAAAACAGAAATATCCAGTCAACTTGTAATACTTTGACCTTCAGTTTAGTGCATTATCCATTGCATGACTACATGTAATCAACGTTCATATCAAATTGATCAAATAATTAGTTTAAGGGCGTGTTCCCACCATGTAGTAACTATAGATTTGCCGTCCACAAGCTATAAAACCGTTATCCTACATAAGAGTAATTTTAACTTTGCCATCTTAATTAAAAAATAGTATAGTGTATGATTGTCTTTTTAACACGATCAACAACAATCAGCTAAGGATTCCTTCGCATTCCTCTAGCAGATATTCAGATTCCTTCATTGTTACTGCCGCTCGTAAGTGGAACAAGCTAATAAGCTTCGAGATTAATTGTCTCGGCCAACAAACTGTGGTTACAGTTTGGCGGGCTATTTAATAAGTTATATGTATTGGAAAGTAAATAAATTATTGAAATTTAATTATTTTTTTGTTATTCTTTAACAACAAAAGTGATAAATCTGTAGCAGCTAAAATATGAGTCAATGTTATCGTGTGTGACGGAATCTGATGTTTCCATTACACGGTGGTCGCGCACAGCCATCAGAAATGCTTCACGGTCAAACTGCGCCATATTACTTATCCAATTTGTAAAATATATGTGGCATGCTGACCTACCTATCCTTGCGTTAAAATTGCGAAACGGATCCTACGTCATCAACGAATGATTCACACAAAAGGCGACGAGCGGCGGCCATCCCCACGTCTGCCCGGGCGGTTATATGCCTTCACTTGTAGCCACGACTTAGACTTAATTGTAAAGGCACACAGGACCAACAGTGCAGTTAGGCCGTTGGCGCCTTGAGGTCTCCACGGTGAGTCGGGTGATTTTGTGACTATCTCTATAAAAAAAAACAATAAAAAAAACAATTGAAGTCAGTCTGCCGCTGCTTCCGCATCGCAATGGTCGTGGGAAATTAGTAACCCTGGCTCGTGCCCGGCGAATGCTTCGAATCGAACGTCGCGCGGACCGTACCTACCTTCTTCTCTTCATAAGTTATTTTGTATAATACATTAGACGCTGCAGATGATCACAATCTTTAATTACTACATACTGCAGGAAAACCCCGTAAGCGTAACTCATTGTTATTTCCGTCGTCAGAACAGCGCTTTTAAGGAAGTTAGTATACCTTTTAAACTCTATATACACATACAGTGTACAAATAATGTGTCTCGTTCCTGACCAGTAATCCAATTTAGCTGCGCTGTTCTCAACCTTATTGAAACGGTAAAGCAAAAAAAAAGTTATAGTTATTAGTGTATGTTTTTCGCCTTAAGTAAAAGTATCATCACGATCAAGATTGAATGAACAACATTAATTTCTTACCTTGACATTAATTAATTAATCCTATTTGTCATTTCAATTAATTTATTATAGCTTTCTTTAGTTTAGTTTACTATATATATGTACTATACTTAATTATTTATCATTTATACGCCCATGGGCAAAACATAGTGTACCCAATTTATAACTATTGTACCGTCGTATAAAATACCTATTCTTATAAAAATAAATTTTAATTTAATCATATCTCTTGCGGGGTGGTCACAAACCACAATTTTTAAAGCGGATTAACATTTAGCCAACTTTACTGTAGGCCTATCATGACAAATGGCAAGCTCGTCGATGTCTATAGCGTACCAAAAATAAAAATGGGTTCTGGAATTAAACCCATTTTGAAATTTCTAAATCTATGGTCTTAACCGCTAGACCGAATGCCATAATGACTGCTCGAAAATATAGTAAATACATCGTAAACTATGGAAATAGGAGACTAGCCTGGACTAAAAATGTAATATTCGTAAGCATAGGCTGAGCTTGTGCCATCCAAGCAAGAGGGTTATTAAGCTATGCATTTATCGTGCTCGCAAATATTTGAGTATTTTAAAGATTTTTAAGCATGAGGGTACTTTTAGAAAATGTCCCGAATCAGCTGTTCCGAAATAAAATTAGAGTTTTAGACAATTTTTTACTTTCATATACCAGACAGAGAAAAATAGCAAAGATGTTTATAACTATTTTCCTCTATTTTTCAATCTATGATTATTATATCTCTAATAGCTGATTGACTACATTTTTAAAAATAACATTTATTTTTAAAAAATATTTAATATAGTTTGCGAGCGAAGAAAATAACTCTCTTAAGCCTAATAAAAGTAAAAAGTGACATTTTTTTTACAATTAATTAATATTAGTTTTAGTAAGCGTTGTCTTTATTTTTAGTTTGGATTACTATACGAGCTTTTAAATACTATTCCGCGAGGTATAATAGAAAAAGGACATTGTATGTTTTACTGCGGCCGACTGTACAAACAAAGTGCGAGGTCGATATGACTAAAGGTTTCAATACTTTATGACCTACATATAGCATGAGCTTATTTTTTACGTTTATGATTGTAGGTACCTACTATGATAACGACAGTATGCAGGTTTAATAAATACATATATTTATTCTCAGGTTTTTTTTTACAATAAGGTCCTATTAAGTTAGATACCAAATATTTTATCAAAAAACAAAAATAACTATAATTAATATGTATTAATGTCTAAAACCAAATCTAGAATCACTTTTAAAAAAAAATTGGCTTATGTGTTTTTTTTTTTTCATTTTGGAAAACCAACAGTTGACTATTGTATATAGATATGAAACAGTTAATTCCCTAAGAACTATTAAAGGTTTTCACATATAAGCATTACTTATAATTATGTTGCAGAGTCCTTGCAGTTATCGTGGTCGCAGCGAAACTGAAGCGGAATTGGTTGTCCCGATATCACTCTGCTGTTTTCGACGACTACCCTCACTATCATACAAAATATTATTGATTCAATATTTCACTTCGTCACTCACAAGTAATTGTTTAGTTTATCCTACACTTAGGGTAGAGTAGGAGACTGCCTTGGGAATGCCCCGAAGCACAGAAGTCGTTGGGTCCTCAACAAAATGTAAACTAGGACAAACTCGTATTTTTATTAAGTAGTCACTATCCCTTCGCGTACCTATAAATTTGGTGACTCATACATCTGTCGCACAATAAAGATGTGGAATGCTCTTCCAGCCTCTGTGTTTCCACTTTCCTATAACCTGGAGTCCTTCAAGCGAAGTGTGAAAAGGCATCTAGTCAAGCCGGCATAGTGTTAGGGACTGATGTCGGATATAAGGGTCTGATTCCAGTTGCTAACATTCATGGACCCTGCGCGCCACTTACCATCAGGTGGGCGCAGGGTCACATGTCGTGCTAGTATAAAAAAAAAAAATAATAAAAAAAAAAAATAACCACAATTTCATGTTTTTCTCTCGCTGTTTATAATAATTGAGCACGCAACGAAAGAATACAGTAATGATAACTGTTGTTTTATTACAAAAAATATAGCTGAATTAAATTCTTTTAGCATTTCATAAATATTTTGTTTCCTGTATTATTCTGATGCGTAATCTTATTCTATTAGGTACTCGTACTGTACAGTTTTAGCAAAATCCGTTCATTAGTTTTTGCGTGAAGTATGATACCTACTATATTATGTAGTAGATTCTATCGATTAAATAATACATACATACATATCTTCACGCCAGATCCCTTGCGGGGTAGGCAGAGACAATTGAGCGCCATTTGACACGATCACGACATACTTCTTTCGCTTCGTCAACATTCATTAACCTCTTCATACATGCCCTTTGGTTACGAAGACTTTTTAATGCACCTTCAGTCAGTGTTTTATTTATTTGATCGTGATATGTGAGTCTCGGTCTGCCAGGGCCTCTTTTACCCACAACTTTCGCATTATATATCTGGTTCGTCAATCTTTCATCGCTCATCCTTTCAACATGCCCGAACCATCGTAGCATGCCTTTCCTTATTTTTGTCCCTATGCTTTCCTTCATACCAACCCTTTTCCGTATTTCGACGTTACGTATGCGGTCCGCCAAAGTGACGCCACATATCCGCCGCAACGACCGCATTTCTACTGCATTAACCCTACTCTCATGTGTATTCTGACGTATCCACGTCTCGCTTCCATACATCAGTGTTGGTACCAACATGGCATTGTGTATGGCGAGCCGAGCTTTGTCACTGACATTTCGACTGCCGATCAGTGACCCCAGGGCACCGTTAACACTATTTCCCGCGTTCACTCTTCTTTCAACGTCCCTATCGTACTTCCCATCCGCAGTGAAAACACTGCCCAGATATATAATTTCATTTACTTGTTCTAGAGTTTCATCATCAATCTTTATCGTCACGGTTGTCATCCTTCTTCTTTCAAACACTAGTACCTTGGTTTTTCTCGCATTCAAACGGAGTCCTTTTTCTGCACATCCCTCCTTCATTCTTGTGACTAGTGATTGCAGTTGTTGTTCGGACGATGCCATAAGAACAGCATCATCTGCATAAAGCATAAAGCAGGCAGTTTGAATAATGTGGCTGTATATTTCCACACGCAATTGAACGTGTTATATGGTGAAGATGGGTGCATGCCAAGTGTGCCCAAAGATTTTTCGGATAAGGATACTGCATCAATTTCAACTAAACTAAAATTACAACTGACGAAATGGCTACTGGATTTATAGTGTAAAAGAGTATCGATTTTGAATGAGAAATATAGATTTTATAGTGTAAAAGAGTATCTTGAGTGCAAAACAGGTTAATTAATATTGTTTTTTGTTTTAATGTAGTTGTGATTATGATATTAGTATGTAAGTAAAGATTTGCACGCCTGCTTGCAGGTAGAATATATGTGAGTAGACCTGACTAAAGTTTTGTGACCACTGTACTGTATTTATTGCAAATAAACGATATTTCATTTCATTTAAATAATAATTTGGTTTCTTAGCACGTATTTTGTTCGTATTATACCTCAGAAATCATACGACAAAATTTTACTGACTTATTATTAACTTCAATATCTTCAACATTCTGCCACATGCTTTTTTGATCTTGACATAGCTCTTTATTATAATATACCGCCTTATATATATACAAGTATATAAGTTTTGCACAATTGGCAACTGTCACGGTAGGAATATATTTTACTAGATCCCGTGCTTGTCAATGTCAATTTATGACAGTCAATAAAGTGCATATTTACACATGATACTTTTTAACTATCAAAGCGTGTGATTTTGGTCGGTTTAAGTACTTATTTTTGGGATACCATTTGCGGGCTGTAATGCTACATCTACTTAATTTCAAGATCAATGGCAGCACATGATAACATGTCGCCAG
Organism: Tinea semifulvella; assembly: GCA_910589645.1. NCBI lineage: Eukaryota > Metazoa > Arthropoda > Insecta > Lepidoptera > Tineidae > Tinea > Tinea semifulvella. The sequence continues at coordinate 8,526,788 of OU342592.1, read as the reverse complement.
CATCCAATTTCCGATTCCAACTTCGCCATGATTGGAACCTCCCAGAATTACTTCGATGTAATATCGACATCTCATAGGCAAAATACGTAACTGATTTTTTTAATACTTTAATTTACGAGTAACAATCTCTAGCGAGGTGGTCGGAAACCATATTTCTGGTAACTACCCATAGATAAATACCTATTAATCTATATGTTTTAGTATGTTTTTAATCTTTGTCATGACATAGGATTTGTTTTTGTTTTTTTTACACTGTTAATCTATTTCTATTTGTGAAACTTATAAATGCCACTCTGTTGCTAAAGTTTAGTTCTATTTGTTGTTGGATAATGTTAATAGTTTTAAATAAATAAATAACTATAAGAATTAACAATAATAATAATTGTTATTCTACAAAATAAACTAAGGCTTACCATCTGGGAGAGTGGGTAAAGTTTTAGGCAAATTTACTCGACGTTTGTGGTTTTTGAATGTCTCGTTGCGCCGTCAAAACATTTTTAAATTGACAAATAGAGCCGAGACAAATGCGTCCGGATAATCGGATGTTTGGATAATCGATGTTCGGATAATCGGGATTCTACTGTATTTGGTTTATTGTCATTTTTAGCAGGGTCTGTATAAAATTGATAAAACGTCATTTTGCTCGAATATAAAACTTGAGATAAGACACGTCTTCAAACAAAATTGATACATGGGACGACACATATTTCGTCGTATAAAAGTCGTGTTCTGACCCGATCGGCTTTATTAAAAACTTTATTTTAACCATTATTCACAAACCAATACCCTAGTTTCATCTGTTCTATCGTCGGTAAGACTGAAAACTCGCGAATTTAACAGTGGCTAATACCGCCGCGTGCATAAGTAGCAAATTTACAAATATCTGTGTTCAGAATAAATGGACTAGAAACTTTAAAGGGGCTGATGAGCAATCTAAATTTCTATGTGACACAAAGTATGAACAAAGGAAGTTAAGAGAGACGTGCACGCCTAACTTCGGGTCTTTTGCATGAGCTCAACACCTGGGTGTAGCTGCAGGTCTTCACACGGCAAGCAAGGGCGAGCATAAAAATACTAGACGTGCTGACAGAATGCGACCAAGAGGAGAACCACCAATGATTGCCACATGTGTAAAATATTGGAATTGCAAGTTAGTACCAAATTATACCACAAGATGGCGCTAGTGGACAACAAACGGTGATTGGCTTGCGTAAATATACTAGTAAATACTAATAACACCTAAGGAATGTGTATTTCCGAGCATACATACATATCTTCACGCCAAATCCCTTGCGGGGTAGGCAGAGACAATTGAGCGCCACTTGACACGATCACGACATACCTCTTTCGCTTCTTCGACATTCATCAACCTCTTCATACATGCCCTTTTATTTTGGTGGCTTTTTAATGCACCTTCAGCTATTGTTTTATTTATTTGATCGTGATAGGTAAGTCTTGGTCTGCCAGGGCCTCTTTTACCCACAACTTTCGCATTATATATCTGGTTCGTCAATCTCTCTTCACTCATTCTTTCAACATGTCCGAACCATCGGAGCATACCTTTCCTTATTTTTGTCCCTATGCTTTCTTTAATACCTACCCTTTTGCGTATTTCGTCATTACGTATGCGGTCCGTCAAAGTGACGCCGCATATTCGACGCAAAGACCTCATTTCTACTGCATTAACTCTACTCTCATGCGTATTCTGACATATCCACGTTTCGCTTCCATACATAAGTGTTGGTACCAGCATGGCATTGTGTATGGCGAGTCGAGCTTTGTCACTGACATTTCGGCTGGCCATTAGTGACCCCAGGGCACCGTTAACACTATTTCCCGCGTTCACTCTTCTTTCAACATCCCTATCATACTTCCCATCCGCAGTGAAAACACTGCCCAGATATATAATTTCATTTACTTGTTCTAGAGTTTCATCATCAATCTTTATCGTCACGTTTGTCATTCTTCTTCTTTCAAACACTAGTACCTTAGTTTTTCTCGCATTCAAACGGAGTCCTTTTTCTGCACATCCCTCTTTCATTTTTGTAACTAGTGATTGCAGTTGTTGTTCGGACGATGCCATAAGAACAGCATCATCTGCATAAAGCAGGCAGTTCACCACTAGATCACTCATTTTTATCCCACAGTCACTCTCTCTCACTCTTTTTAGGCATTTGTCGAGATATAGGGTAAATAATCTGGCAGAAAGCACACAGCCTTGTTTGACGCCCATTTGGGATTCAAAGCAAGGCGACATACGTCCGTCCACCCGCACACAAGCTTTACAGCCCTTGTACAGGGACTGTATAGCTTGTAGCAGTTTGTCATCCACTCCATACTCCGGCAATATGTCCCAAAGCTTCTTTCTTTCAATCCTATCAAAAGCCTTCTCTAAATCCACAAAAGCACAGAAAACCTTCTGGTTTAAGGCCAAAAACTTCTCTGTGATATTGCGGCGCGAAAAGACTTGGTCAGCGCATCCTCTTCCAGGTCTAAAGCCTCCTTGTGCCTCCCATAAAAGACCTTCAGTCTTCTCTTGCAGGCGTTTCGTGAGAATCTTGCCATACGTCTTGCTCGCAGTTTCCGAGCAGTTTCTAATTTAAACAAGTTTAGAATGAAGAAATAAAAATAATTTTGTTTTTCGCGCCCTCAAGTAACCAGAGAGATTAAATATATAACAAGATGGGGAAAAAGCAAAGAAAACGGTATGAGAATTAAAGCTAGGACAATCGTTCTCGGAATTAATTAGGCTATGAGCATTGCGGGTTATTGTCATGTTCGATGTATACTTTCAAACTGTGATTTTGTTGTTTTACAGATAATGTACCGACCTGCATGCTACGGACATGTAAGACAGGTTCTTCTTCGACAAGAGAAGCAAGCAAGTAGATGATGTAAAAAAAAATGTAACAAACATTTTGTATGAAAATAATAACGACCCACTCTATCTTATAGTTGATATCTTTGTGGGCAACTAACTTACAAGGTTTCGAAGTAACACCAACAATATAATTTTACTATCACCAGTTTCAATTTCAATTTATTTATTAACCATAAGATACATTAAGTACACTCGGTTTTGTCACTTATACATATTATTGTTTACCAATCATGGCAGGATAGCAGAAGTATATCATTAATAGCAAAGAACAGCCATCGTCATTTACCACTTAACACTACAAACAATCAATACCTACATAGATGCTGCTGTACAAGGCAAGTAACTTGGCCTTTAATTTAGTAAACTTAAGTGGCAGCGGTCTAGAGAGAGACAAATTTAAAACTACTTACGTGTAACATACAAGTTTGAAAGGTAATCATATTCTGTGTTTAAAGCTCTGCTTAAAAATTATACTTAATTATATTTCTAATTGTAGTAGAACCGACGAGCGATGAAGTGCATAAAGGGAGATCACGTGGCGACGTTCCACCGACAAATATATAAATGAAGAGGGTTATAATGTCGCAAGGTTTTCATTTTTCATTTCATTTATTTATTCACTAATTTTACTAATCATGATAGCGAATGAATATCAGCAAAGAACAGCCTTCGTCGTTACCAGATAAGTACTACCTACACCAATAGATGCTGCTGTAAAAGGGCGTTGTCATGGTAATAATAATATGGTATAATTATGTCAAAACAAAATAATAATTTCTACTACTAAACTAAAATTTAAATATATATAAGTATATAACGAAATTAGCGGTAACTTTAATACTTAAACTTAAGCTAACTTAACAAATACCTACTCGTGCATAAATATAATATTGGTATGTCATTTAAAAGATTAAATTAAATATTAATGTCATTAGAAGTTTAAAAGCGTAACGGATAGCCTCCAGCATCCCACTTAATAAAAGTCAATAGGAATTTACCACTACAAAGCTTTCTAAATATTCTTCCTTGAAATATATTTCAGTGAGCCATTTAAAATGTTGTTATTTGAACTAGTACGTATTTTATAAAGAAATTTTGGAACAGTCCGTAACTATTCTACTTAATTATTTTATTGCTGTGAAAGTCTAAAACTATTGTGCAAAACTGATCCTGATATTAAAATAATGCCTAATGCAAATTTGATATACGCCACCTAATTGGTAGTAAGCTTGTCACTTGATTATTTCAGCTAATGACGTGCCTTATAGGAATACGTTAAACATGACAAAAGGTAATCAGCCGTGCTGTAACCGGCCAAAGCATTTTTAAACGACAAAAATCTTTGGATTAAAATTATATTTAAAAAAATAAATAAATAATAAAGGGCTCTGTTAATATTATTTAATATTTACTTCTGAGATTGCTGACGACTGTACCGTAAAAATTGAATCATAAATGTCACCACAAACGGATGGCTTGAAATGTTTATCAGATTGTGGAAGGTTTCTGACATTTTCTTTTACTATAACAAAAATAATTGAAGAAGGGTGTAGAGAGAGAATTGTCACAGAAAAATAGTATACAACAAGACGAGATATTCCATCTTGAGTAAACACACTTATAGCTACACATATGACATTAAAATCAATGTATTAAGAAAGAATTTACACGAAATGTATAGCTTGATTTGTTGTAGATAATACCCGCTGAGAGTGCGGAGTGATGGATTAATTCAAAGGCCCTGTGATATGTCTGTATTATTTAGGTTCGTTTAATACAATTGTTTGCGATGAGAAATAAACTTTTCTTATCTACATTTTTCATAAATTTATATACCGTGTTCCGGTGCAACAAATACAAATTTATGAAATCGTTATTATTATTATTAAATTCTTTATAGCACAAGAAAAAGTACAAAGTAATGATCAAGAAACCTGTGTTCTAGAGCAGATGATGATTTTAATGTCACAGAAGTTGTAAACTAAGTACTTTTGGATAGTTCGAGAAGCTTCGATACTGTTCAATGTTGACTTACGCTGAAAGTTACTCAACGTTTTCCCTTGAGCATTCTAGAACGTTCTATCATATTAGGATTAAGCTACGCTATACTTACATATTTACGTCTAAGTAAACAAAAGTTATTACGGCAAACTTTAGACTGTATTTAAGGATGTTTCTGGTAAAATTATTTAGCAGTTTAAAGACATGAAGTTAATTATAGTACATTAAATATAAATTAAAAGCTACCTAAATAATAAAATTAAAAATAAACTAAATTATAAATAAAAAATGTCCTCTAGAGACGGGACGAGATAGTCCCAAAGAGACTGGTAACATTTCCCCTCCGTATAGCGAGGCTAATACGTTGGCAGAAATAATTGCCAGCCTTTCTGTCTCCAGGCCTTTCTGTCAGCCGCTTTGACAACTAAAGAAATTGAGATTGAATCTTACTATATTAAAAATTACTGTTACAATAAAATAAAGACAAGTTACAAATTACCTGTAAATAATGTTTTTGTAAAAGTATACCAGTTCAACACAACCATTATTCGCCGCATTCAGTGAAACATCCAAATGACATTATTCATTTTCGGCTATTTTTATGTGTTTGAAAAATACACTTTTCTTACGTAGATTTGTCATAGACCCTCGGAGAGCACGTTTAGCCGTCTGTCCCGGTTCCACCATACCGATACCAACTTGTGGAATCGTAAAAAAATGTCATTATAAATTGACATCAGACCAACTGGCTGGCGTGGCAAGTGTAGGCCAAATTCCCCAGAATTTTTTGGAAGGCCCATCTCCAACAGTGAAGGTCTGTGTTCTAGGGGATGTGATAATACGTATATTAGTTTGGTATTTATCTATGGGCTATTAAGTTGCAAAGAATTTAATCTTTAACTATCTTTATCAATCTAAAACAAAACGCAAACTGAAATGTTTTGTTTTTTTAAGAATCTTTGTGAAGAGCTACGAAATCAACCAGCCATACTAAAGACATAAAGGGTAATGGCCTCGTAGTTGCTACGTAGCATCGCTACGCATCGTAACGCGCTACGAATTTCATGCTCGGGATTTGCACGTAGCCGGCTAATGAAAAAATTATGACCAACCAAAGCGAGTCTATTATACTTATTACCTAACTACCCCATAGTCACCATTAATATTGTTCTTATTGTATGTTACTTTTTATTGAAGATAATATAATATTAAGAGGGAGAAAATATATTGTTCCGGTTAATTAAAAATTAAATATTAGTAGATTTATAAAGAGGTGAATTGAAAGAGCTTGTCTAATGGTTAGTGGAAGCTTGTTAACCCAGGCTTATACTTTTTTATGTCTCAGTCTCCCAAGGGCTGTAAGAAAAAGCCGAAATTTAGGATTGCCTTTATGCTTTAAAAAAAGTGCAAAAAATGTATTAATAATAATAAAGACATTTTTTTTTTTTAAATTATACTTTGAGCAATAATACATACATACATCTTCACGCCAGATCCCTTGCGGGGTAGGCAGAGACAATTGAGCGCCACTTGACACGATCACGACATACCTCTTTCGCTTCGTCGACGTTCATTACCCTCTTCATACATGCCCTTTTGTTACGAAGGCTTTTTAATGCACCGTCAGTCAATGTTTTATAAATTTGGGCAATAAAGTATTAAATAATATAACTAACAGTAATAAGTCGATTCGCATTAAATTTCGATATAATAAGTTATTTGATATTATTTACCAACAATTTTGAAAGCAACTTCGTCGTAATTAATGGATATAATCAGTCTTCTAACCCCTTGTTTCTTGTGTTAAATATTAAATGTATTTTTAATGAAATGATTAACGATCCGACGCGTTTCTTGTTTACATGTAGATATCATTTTATAAACGCCTATTTGTTACCTTAGGAAGTATTAATTTTTAAGGGGTATGGATTAATTGAGAGTAATCTAGGCGCGGTGGTGGCTCGGTTGTAAGAACACGTTCCTTAAATCCTACAAAGGAATGTACCAAATACACTTTTCTTACGTACATTTGTCATAGATTTATAAAACCATCGTTCTCGTGCCTCGGAGAGCACGTTAAGCCCGTCGGTCCCGGTTCCACTAATACTAACTTGTGGAATCGTTAATAAATTGTCATTTAAATTAACATCATATCCTCGCCAACCGTCTGGCCAGCGTGGCGAGTGCAGGCCAAATTCCCCAAATATATGTTTTAGAAGGTCCATCTCCAGCAGTGGAGGTCTGGGACGCTGTGTTGTGGTCAATTACATTCGGGTTGGCGCTTTTTTGGCTTGTTTCCTGAATAACAACACCGGCCAAGTTAGTTAAACTTAAGTCAAATTTGTAGATTTAGACACGTATGCAACGGATTCGTTTCCTGGTCGGGAATACAAAAAAGCCACTTGTCATGATGGGCCTAATTTATAGTAAAGATGGCTAAATATGAACCCACTCTTTAAAAAAAAGCGTGCATTCTGATCCCGCTAGGAATTACAATTAAGTCTATAGAAGTACCTATAAGTGCCTTAAACAATTAAAATTTAAACGCAGAGGTACCGGGTTCGATTTCTGATACGCTAGAAACATCGACGAGCTTGCCATTGTTATGATGGGCCTATAGTAAAGTTGGCTAAATTTGAATCCGCTTTTTTAAAAGCGTGGTTTCTGAAGACCCCGCAAGGAATAAGGTCGTAAAAATACATTTAAATCTATTAGTATGTGTTTATTGACATAAGAAAAAATCATTTTTTAAGATAATAGTCGGTTGTAGGAAAATGTACGACAATAAGAAAAATTGGGCGGAAAAAAATGGGCGCCAGCGTGGTTAATCACGGTGTGCCTAAAGTGATAAATCTACGTAAATACCGATTTTTATGAACAATAATGGCGCAACATATCATAGTAGGACTACCGAATTACATTTTGTGCGATAACTTTTCCTATATCCAGGCCAAAGTAAGATAAATCACCGGCCGGCAAAGGCGCGACAAAAACATGTAATTACCGCACTTTCGTATTTTCGTCGTACTAAGGTTTTTATAAGCACGCTAGAAACGTGTGTAAAGATAGGAGGACCTATAAACTACCCATAAAGGATGTCTCAAATGTGTCATGTTTTTCGTTCTTGATATTAAAAATATTTATTTGAAACTAAATAACGGATATTTTTTTATATTTTTATTGTAAAAAACAACCGTATAGCCGTAAGCGGTGGTGGCTTGGCTGTAAAAACGCTTTCCCAAAAGTCCTACAAAGTTCGGTTCAAACCTCCCCGGCATGTACCAATTACAAATACCTACACTTTTCTTACTTACATTTGTCACAGATTTACGACACCACTGTTCCCGTGCCTCGCAGAGCACATTAAGCCGTCGTCAGTCCCGCCTCCACCAATACCAACTTGTGGAGTCGTTAATAAATTGTCATTAAAAATTGACATCAGATCCTCGCCAACCTGTCTGGCCAGGCTAGCGTGTGTAGGCCAAATTCTCCAGATATATGTATGATCTGGAAGGCCCATCTCCAACAGCGTAGGTCTAGGACGCTGTGTTCTAGGGGCTATAATGTAATGTAATGAATACCGTTTGCAAATGCTCACAGTTCGCTTCTTTACACTCGTTTAACCTAGTACTAAAATTCTCAATCACACAGTGGAGCATCAACCTAGAAATAGCTTTAACTTTGTATATGATTCTCTGCTTTAAAATATCCCACTGGGTGGCGAAATGAATAACTCGTGAAGAGCAGCTATTGAGTCATTTGTAACAAGTGAAGTGGTTCCATCTTGCTGAATAACTGTGTCTACAACCGCAAAGACATTCCCTAACCTAACCCCTGCTGACTTTTTGGATATATATTTAAGGAAAGAATTACACAAGAAATTAAAGCATTTTTTAGGGAGCCACTATTGCTCTTGTACTTTGCATTTTATATTAATTTTATTATATTATTTTAATTCTTTTGGCTGCGACTTTCTAGTAGTGTATAATACAAAATCATAATGTTTTTAATACTTTTTATTATTAATCACGACCTTATTTATCTCTTCGGCGGATTCACATTTAGCCAAGTTAACTAATCGCCGATCTTAACAGTTAATACTATGAATTTATAATATATTAAAGGATACATTTATGTTTGGTTCTGCCACTTTGACGTTCATGAAGGGTTAGAGTAGATTTTATTAAACGACAAAAGCGTTGGGTTTGTTTGCCCTTGACTTTTTACATTCGTCACTATAGACATGATTAAGGTAATTCGGACACAGATAAATCACGGAATAAAGGTCTGGACACACGAGATTCGTAAAGTGATCTATCAGTTTTGAGAAACATCCCTTTGTAGTTAAAATATATAAAGGTCGAATGGTCGTACATATTTACGAGTATTTACAAGGGAAAATCAACCTTATTGTTAGATGATGTGCAAACAAATCTCAACCGTAAGGAGGTAGACCACTTTTTTGGTCGACTGTACATGTCTGTGAGTACATACTATACGAGTACTACTGAGAACTAGTACTAGTAGTAAAACAAGTAGCTTGGTGTGGAGTTAGCAAGTCCAATGTAATACACCCTTTGTACGGCTAACAAATAGCCTTCAGTAACTAACAAAATTTTAAAACTGTTGTAAGTATGCAATAAAATATATTGTTATTATATGTGAGTCTCACTGGTCGGAAATACACATGCTCATCGTAACGTGCGCCGTGCATCGGAGTTTAGGGTGACTTATTAATTTTGAAGATTAATGTTTTAGTGAATTAATTGATTGTGGTTACACTCTTTTGCTTACACCCGTATTTTAAGAAATTGCCTCAAAAGCTCCTCCACTCAACATTTCCTGTCAGCTGTTAAACAACTTTCGTGAAGAACTTTCTGTAATAGTTACGATTAAAGTTAAAAATAGGGCCGATCCGACAGTTTTAAGTTGATTGAATTCACATTTAGCCAACCTTCATCATTTTTCATCATTACAGCCCCTAGAACACAGCGTCCTAGACCTCCACTGCTGGAGATGGGCCTTCCAGAACATACATCTGGAGAATTTGGCCTACACTCGCCACGCTTGCCAGACGGCTTGGCGAGGATATGATGTCATTTTTTATAACAATTTATTAACGATTCCACAAGTTGGTATTAGTGGAACCGAGACCGACGGCTTAATGTGCTCTCCGAGGCACGGGAACGGTGGTGTTGTAAATCTACGACAAATGTACGTAAGAAAATTGTATTTCTCATTGGTACATGCCGGGTGGATTTGAACCGACCTTTGTAGGATTTAAGGATCGCGTTCTTACAACCGAGCCACCACCGCGCACATTACCTACTATAGGCCAATCATGACAAGTGGCAAGCTCGTCGATGTCTTCAGCGAAATATCACAAATAACTTACGAGTAAATATTAATCAAATGTATTTATTAACCCGGTACCTCCGAGTCTCAATCCATGGACTTAACCGCTAAACCACGGAGGCAGTCAATCTTATAGTATGTTTTTGTGATAAATATAGTCTGTACCAACTTTCGGCTGTATGCGAATTATTATAAATTAAAATGTCGTTTGAAAGCCTGTGTTCTCGTATAACATTTGACCGTAAATTGTTAAAACCCAAGTTATGAAACGTTAAGTGGGAGTGATTTTGTGAACCGTCGGCGTCGGCGAAACAGGCTACTTGCTCGTAAATATTGTTTATCGCATCACCAACTCCACAATTTGTCGTATAATTTACGATCGAAACGAGAATACGGGTCCGGAATACGAGTTGAGATGTAATCACTTAATATGGACCCGGAAACAATAATATCGATAAAATTTTATTTATTAAACGTGCGTTGTAAGTACTTTAAAAAAATATTTACTATATGAGGTAGCTTGACCTACGCAAAAAACTAATAAAATATATCTATGAGCACTGTTACACGTTCCAAAAACTATTGACAAATAATATTGTGTGTTTACATTATTTACGAACATACTAGTCTGTCTCCACAGACTTCGTAGTCCAGCGGTTAAGTCTGTGAATTTATGCGCGGAGGTACAGGGTTAGATTCCTACACAATAAATTATTAGTGAGTTTGGTACGCTAGACATCGAGGAGCTTGCCACTTGTTATGATGGGCCATTAGTTGGATAAATATGAATACGCTTCTTTGAAAGCGTGGTTTCTGACCTGTATGTGTATGTACACATCTTCACGCAAAATCCCTTCCGGGGTAGGCAAAGGCAATTGAGCGCCACTTGTCACGATCACGACATTACCTCTTTCGCTTCTTCGACATTCATTAACCTCTTCATACATGCCCCTTTGTTTCGATGGCTTTTTAATGTACCTTCAGCTATTGTTTTATTTCTTTGATCGTGATAGGTGAGGCTTGGTCTGCCACACAACTTTCGCATTATATATCTGGTTCGTCAATCTTTCTTCGTTCATCGTTTCAACATGCCCGAATCATCAGAGCATGCCTTTCCTTATTTATGTCCCTATGCTCTCTTTTATACCGATTTTTAATTTCATCATTATGTATGCGGTCCCCCTCAAAGTTACGCCGCATATCCGATGCAACACCTCATTTCTACCGTTAGCATTAACTCTACTCTCATGCGTATTCTGACATATCCACATCTCGCTTGTAGTGTTGGTACCAGCATGCCATTGCGTATGGCGAGTAGAGCTTTGTCACTGACATTTCGACTGGTGATCAGTGACCATTAACATTATTTCTCGTGTTCACCCTTCTTTCACCACCACCTTTCTGACCACCCTGCGACCGTATAAAAGAAATTATGTGTCCCGACCAGTATAAATCTACGATCTTAACCACTAGACCACGAAGGCAGTTGTTAGTACATTGCTCATATTTCTACGTAACTTAGTACGCTTACTAACTTCTATATTTATCTAACGACAGATTTTTTGAGACATAAATTGAATAGCGAAAATGTGCATTTTCTCATTTAGATTCTTTAGCATAGAAAAGGCTTGATAAATTGATTTCGTTATCACTCTAGCACGGCGGAGATATAAAAAAGATGGTAAAACTCGAAGAATGGTTTGAGGGCGTTTCAAAGATTTCTAAATTTCAAAGATTGTATTCAGAGCGAAGAAAATAGATTTAGAAATTATGGAGGAAATAATATTGCGTTAGGTATGGAAAATAGAGACATCAGATTAATTGCTTTCGTAGCTTCGTTTTTGTTGCGTAGCTTAAACAGCTATTACATTAATAGCTGATGTAAGTCTTTTACCAAAGTTTTAGCATTTAGTACGTTCAGAGTGCGCTTTCTGAATCACGACCCGATTTGTGCAACGACTCGTCTCAATCTCTTCTATAGATTTTCTGATTTCAAGATAACACGTTACAACACCGGCAAATGTTATGAGCGCGCATTGCCTAGGCATCAAATTTAGTAAAACTAAACATATTGCTCAGAGTGGTCTTCCTAGCAAGCCGTGGTTTCGCATAGTGGCTCGGATCTGAAAATACCTACTATTAAGGAGAAAATGAAGAAAAACTTTTTGTTCCTGGCAAGGTGGAAGGAAAGAGACCTAGAGGCCAAACAGCCAGTTTCGCGAAGCTTTACTTAATTATTCCTTACCTAATAAATATAAATAAATCATTATCTTTTTTTCTTAAGTCAAATTGGGTTTCACGAACAAATTACACAACACTCGTACAAACGGACTAAACGAATGACAGTCGATGGTATTATAGTTTATTTTATTGTTGTGAAAATAAAAATACACCCGTGCTTACGTTCATATTCTCAAATCTATGTAGGTAATAAGACATAATTAAAATTAAGAAAAACATTTTGACCTTTGGCTACTTTAGAAAACAGCTTAAAAATTACTTAATTATTTCTTTATGCTTTGTTAAACGAAAAATTGACAACTTCGCATACATTTGTGAACATGGCAATTCCCTTACTAATTATTTCTTAAGATATGTTTGTGAAACGCATTGATAATAATAATAATAACAAATATTTCCAGACAGCTCACACAGCGCCATCTAGTTTCCGTGGTAAGCTACGAGGCTTGTGTTACGGAAACTAGATAGTTGATAAACTACATATTATACTTTTTTTTTTTAAATATATACATATTATACATATAAACACCCAGACCGAGACAAATTATACAATGTACAACTTGCCCCCGGTGGGAATCGAACCCACGACTTCCCGAGTTCACGGCAACGTTTGTTACCACTAGACCACGGAGGCGGTCCTTTCGCCATTTTTACTTAACAAATGATTAAGTACCAAAAAGACGTTCGAAAAACTGGCTGAAAGCCCGGTACGCTGCTGGTCCGACCAAATGAGAATGCCTATATGTAACTGTTTCATACACAAATCTAAACCAATTGGGTTCTTCGCGCCATTTTGCGTGTACATGTCAAGTGCAAGTTTTTGTTTTGTAAATTTATTTACTGTAGATATTATTGGTCAAAAGTGGTGTTGTTTTGTTTAATAATGTGTTACAATGTGAATAATTATGGAAAACGATAAATTGGACATTAAATATGGGGCACAAGTTGCAGTTTATTTTTTGCGGTTTTCCCGCGCTGTGGACTCCCATATTTTACCCGACCTGTTTGAGCTATGGTGCCAAAAGCATCAAATTCTGCAGCATCTGGAATTTGATGATGACCTCATTAAGTCATGAAAAAGAAAGATATATTACGTCAGACTTGGCTGTATGGGCTAGACCCTTTGCCTTCCCTATCACCTCATTCATCATCCATATGGAGAAGTGAATAAAAAAAATCTAAACCAATTGACTATTTAATTTAATTTTATTTTAATGCTGGAGTAAAAGAGATGTTATAATTAAATTTAAAAATAATACAATGATTATTATGATAATTGAATTATGTATATCTTGTTGGGGCACGCATGCAACAAAGTTGGAGTCTGGTTTTGGGCAATCTCTTTTGCTGCACTACCAAAACTAGTGTCTATAATGCTGTGCATGGCGCCGAAGACAGGAACGGGTGGCGTGCTATTATCAAGACTCACACCAATTCTTTTCAAGGTCACGACCCTCAGAAATAAGGAAACACAACACAAGGAGGATCCTTAAAAAGTAGAGAAAATATTTTCCTAGTACAGAGGGTTTTTTTTACATATTTGTCATTAAAAACAATGTTATGTTTCGGGTTAAAATAACGATTCTTCAGGCAAAGAAAACTAATTTCCTAAATGTTTAAGAATACGTAAATTACTTTAAATTACAGACCGTTGTGTTCATATAATTACGATACCTTGAACGTAATTGCTTCATGTACTTAGGTGATTTAGGTGACTACCTTTTTTAATTGTTAACTACAGTACAATGACATTGCTTATATAAAACGATTGCCACAGTTGTGCAGTAGTAGTAGTAGTTGGGTCGTTATGGGTTTTGTAAATAACAAATTTTTAAGCAACGTTGTTAAAACTATCTACTTTTTAATAACTGTCTACTTCAAGTACGTCGCGTGTTCAAAATATTTATTAGACTATTTTATTATATATTAATTCTATATATTTAACTTATGCATACTACACAAAAGTATAATTTCTTTGAAACTAAACGTCAAGGTCACTTCCGTGCAAATTTTTTCAATTCTTCGTTGCGAGATCGCTACCAATCGCAACGAAGCTATTTCAAGTAGAGTGTTATGATAAGTAGATTGTTTTAGCGAAAGCTAGAATCGGGTAAAGCTCAGTAGATAGTTTAGTCTGTTTTAACAAATATTTATATTGCGCCGTTAAATGGTTTGTTATGAAAAGTAGATAGTTTTATTTTTCTAGAAAAGGAGCAATCGTTGTGAACTTAAATAGTTTAGTAACTATCTATGTTACATAGCGTCCATCTCCCAATCACCCCAATAATTTTATTGTACCTTCTACTGAGTCGTTTTATCGTTATAAACATCAGAATTGATTAGGATTACAAACTGATACGCCCACGTGATGGTAAGAAACTGACGCCAGTCACTGACGACCGACATCAGTCGCTACCATTATGCCGGCCAAACAAGATGTTTTTTCTTTTGTTATATAATATTATCTGTTATATTAAACACAAAAGGATTGGCGATTCGAAAAGGATAATGATTGCAATCCCGCAGCTCGCTCAATCCTAGGGGCAATGCACTGAATTCCTCAATCCCGCACTCTTAATAAGATAAAAATATTTATACATATATTTAACAATCATATTTATTGAGACTATTTTTTTAATAACTTCCTACTGATTCTTATTCCACCATTTGTTCTTATTGTCTTGTACCGAATAGGTACCTAACATTTGTATGAAATTGTTTTATTGCTTATCCAGTTTTATTACTTATCATCAAATAATAATTGTTTTTTACTATGTATCTAAATCTGATAACTGTTTTAAAAAAATTGGCGATAATTTTCAAATTTGCAGGAGGTTCCTCGATTATTCGGGATCAGACAGGCCAATATACAGCGGGATGATATAGCGGGATACCGTTTTGCGAGATCGCAATACCTATTCGAGAACTTTATATTATACTCCTAGTGTGAAGCATGTAGCATGATATAAAAAGAGGGCAAGCAATACGTTTGCTGTCCAGTTAATTGGAGCGCTCTGTGACACCGGTGCGTCGTGACCTACACGTCATTTGTAATTGATTGTTTTCATAAACTAGTTAAAACTATGTCAACTATCGGTAGAGCCGTAGATTTAAAGGTGGCCCATGTACTTTTTTTTTATTGTCGTTTTCTTTGAATCATTTCTGACAACTTCAGCGCCTTTGTAATGATTTCTTGGAATGCTTAAAAGTCGAGCAATCCGGGATAAAAATCAGACTAACTCATCTGATAAAGCGGAACGTAGTAAATAAGGTTTTATGTAATTGTGACTTTTTCGTACCCCTAAATTATGGACGACAACAACTAGATGTGCAATTTACGGAGCTAAAATAAGTGTGGATTACTTTTCCATCCAATGTATTTTTTCCTTCTCTAGTTTTTTAAGAGCTGTATAAATAAGCATGTTGTAATAAGAATTGCTTTCCTTATTAATTACATGTGAATAATTTAGCTAAAAGATATTTAATAAGCTTCCAGTTACTATAAGGGAGCTGCCACTAAAACTGTTTAAATTAAGAGTCAAACAAATGCTGGTTAATAAATGTTTTTAATCGACAAAAGAATTACCTAGACATTAAGGTCGAAAAAGTCATGTGACTAAATAAATATTTGTATGCTAGAAATAGCGAAGCATGTGATATACACACATCAAAAAAGTCTAGGGATCAAGCATGTTTATGCGGATTTCTTGTGATTGAGATGTGGCTTTGTAATAAATTTATGATTTTATAAATTTATATGGATCCTTTTTGGTGCATTTCATAATTTAAAACAGGAACTGTCAATCAAATTCGAGTAAAAGATGAAAATCAGCTGTCAATATTTTCCCTATAAAAACATAAGACGCATTGAAGACATTATTAGTGCTACTGTTTCCCTACTACTGATTAAAACCAACGTTATTATGGAGCGGCGACGTCATTTAAGCAGGGAAGAAATGATCAGAGCCGTGGGAATGATAGAAGCTGGTTCCCGGCAACGTACTGTGGCTTTAGCTCTGAATACAAGTCAGAGTGTTATCAGTCGACTTTGGACACGTTACCGAACCACTGGTACCGTGGCTGAGCGCCATGGAGGACGGTATCGCTGCACCACACGGAGACAAGACCGATACATTCAAATCACAGCTCGAAGAACTCCAACAATAACCGCCATGATGTTAGCCGTGAGCCTTCATCGCTCTTCAGGGAACTTAATTAGCGACCAAACAGTCAGAAACCGCTTGCATGAAGTGAACCTTCATTCCCGAAGACCGCTACGGGTACCACCTATAGCAATGCACAATCGTAGGACTCGATATCAATGGGCTCTTGACCACAGAAATTGGACAGAAGAACAATGGCGTTTCGTGTGCTTTTCTGATGAGTCTCGTTTTGGTATGAGGCCGGATACAAGACGTATACGACACTGGAGAACCCCTGGACGCCAACAGCGATTAAAATCCTGCCAGGAAGTCCATCCTTATAGTGGTGGAACCATCATGGTATGGGCGGGTATTTCGATCGGCGGAAGAACTGAGTTGATTTGGATCAGAGGCAACCTCAACGCTCAAATTTATGCTGAGACGGTTGTATCAGACGTCATCGTTCCTCTACAAGTGCATATCGGTCCCTTATTTCAGTTAATGCACGACCGCACACCGCAAGAGTTGTAAGACAGACTCTCGCCGCAGCTAACATCAATGTCCTGCCCTGGCCTGCTCAGTCGCCAGACTTGAACCCGATTGAGCATGCATGGGATATTCTTCAGAGAAGAGCTCTGCCGAATATGGAGGGTATCCAGTCGCAAGAAGACCTTTTTTTGTTGTTGCAACGAACATGGGCGGCCATTCCACAGCGTGATTTGGATGAACTCATTTTGAGTATGCCAAACCGATGTTCTTGTGTTGTTAGTGTTCGCGGTAGAAACACGGATTATTAATTGTTTAAGTTACCCAATAAAATTAAAAAAAAAACTGTTATTTCAGTCTTTTTTTCGAACTTTAATGTTAGTGGTTCAAATGTCAAAAATCCCTTTATTAGGAAAATGGCAATTTTTTTTACTAATGCAAAGGTGACTTGGTTTACATAAATACCATGTTTCTGACAAATAAATTATTTCAATTCAATGGCCTATAACTTAAAATTTACTTAATGTGGATTGGATCCTTTTTGTTAAAATAATTAGAATTGTCATTTTTTTATATTTGTGTTATAGTTGGTAAGATGACGATGCGTATTTACAGCAGCTATAATGAAAAGTGTAGTTTTGTTTGTAAATAACGTAGGATTTTTTTATTTTGTTATACTTACGAGTATTTTATTTATTTATTAAGGTACAAAAAACAGTTAACGGACAAAACATTTGACAAAATACAGTGATATAAATAAGTAGTAAGTTTGCCAACCAAACATTTGTACACAGCATGCAGTAAACAATATTAAGAATAAAATACAGAAAGACATTAATATCTAAATTTAAACATATAAATAACAATTTGGCATCCATATCTTATATATAACTAAAATTATATATATTTATATAAACCCAAAAACAATAATAATATAGTAGTAATAAATAAGTATTCTTAATAACATTAAATCAAACAATAAAATCAGCATATTTATTGGTTTAGTTTATGTACGTGGTGTTTAAACATTGAATAGGTACAGTTATACTTATTGTAAATTCGAATTTACAATAAGCATATATATACTTATTGTAAATTCGACATGTAAATGTGCAAAATACATTTTTTTTGTCCTTAATTACAGAAAATAAACGAATAGGATTGAATTGTTTTTTTCGAATAAATGTATATTATTTTTATATATAAAAAAAAATGTATGTGTATGTGTAAGCATCACAACAAATGTGTAAAAGTACTTGCTACAGCACAACGGATAAAACAGTAGGTTTGAGCTTACGGATCAGCAAGTGAGCGCGTCGCAAATAGGCGCCAGTTTAAACGATCAGTCCCGAGGGGTTCCCTTTGTCTGAACGAGAGAATGGGAGGCCTATTTCAAACAGTGGCTTTTAGATTTCAGTGTGAGTTAGTATTCTTCGTACTTTGTGTTATTATTAACTTAGTAAACGAGAAAATAAAGATGCATAGCATGAGCGAACCATACTAACAGCTCTCGAGCTTTTGCACATAAAATTAATATTAATCTACCCTCATCATTAAAACATCAACTCCAAGCATGGATTTTTGCATCCCTCTGACTCGCACAATCCAATATTTACGAAGATTTTTGAAGTCTGAGTGTACTTTTGAGAAATATAGGCTTTTAACTTTTTAGGAAATACAATAACGGTCATTTGGTTTTTTTTTTCACTTTCATATACCTAATTTTAGACAGAGAAAATTTGACTAAATGATAGCGTCGCTCCGATTCCAGCCATGCATAGAAGATTTTTTTAAATTATGATGCATTAATTTTTCTTTATTAAAATCGGCCCGGACACTCCTTTCAGCATTTTCCGATATTTCTTGTAGTATAGACATATTTTTATTGATTTAAACGCGGACGTTCCGGATTCGATTCCTATACACAACAATTTATTTGTGTTTTTTCTTGGGTTTAGCACGCTAAAGACATTTCACAAACTTGCCACTTGTCATAATACGTATGTATGTATTACATATCTTCACGCCAGGTCCCTTGCGAGGTAGGCAGAGACAATTGAGCGCCATTTGTCACGATCTCGACATACCTCTTTCGCTTCTTCGACATTCATCAACCTCTTTATACATGCCCTTTTGTTTCAATGGCTTTTTATTGCACCTTTAGCTATTATTTTATTTATTTGATCGTGAGTGAGTCTTGGTCTGCCAGGGCCTCTTTCACCCACAACTTTATATATCTGGTTCGTCAATCTCTCTTCAGTCATCCTTTCAACATGACCGAACCATCGGAGCATGCCTTCCTTTTTTTTCTCCCTATGCTTTCTTTCATACCCACTTTTTTTGCGTATTTCGTCATTACGTATGCGGTCCGTCAAAGTCACTTGTCATAATGAGCTTATAAAGGTAGCTAATTGTGAATCCACTTCTTTAAAGCGTGGTTTCTGACCACTTCAGAAGGGATACGGTCGTAAGAATATATTTTTTTAAATATGATATAAAATATTTGAAAATGTAAAAAATAATATTGGATCGAATCAGAATATGGCCCAGGAAGCAGGATGCACGACGCGTGCCCACTGGATTAGCAATAAACTGCGCTGTTACCCGCCTTGTAATTTACAGGCTAGTGCCGAAATGTAAAATATTCATTTACCCGCCCGGGATAACATCCGTCAATGGCCCAGGGAAATTAGCTGAGAGATGTTACGTTTCGGACAACTTAGTGCCAGGTAAAATTTCCCAGAAGCAATGTTAGCGTGTTTAGGTAAAATTTCCCTATAATTACCTACTCGTGTTGTTTGTATAATCTTGTTTAACTTTAGTAGGATATTTACAGTAATTTATATATATATATGTTACAATATTATTTATATATATATATATTGACATAATTATATATATATTTCTGACAAGGCCATTTTACAGCTGTATAATTTAGTTTTATTGCAAATATTATTGTTTTTTTTGTTGCTTTTTTTCTCTTTTGTTTAATTTCCTTTGACACTTTAACCTGCAGTTATGTTTCTTGCCTTATAGCACTCTCCAGGCAGGACAAATGTGTTGTACTTGTGTTTGCAACTTTAGATTTCGGTGGGAATGTATATGTACATAAAGAAAAAAGAATTATTATTTTGCTTAAAACTCTTTCTGAATTGAACGTTTTTTTTTATTTTTCGATATTTTAAAATTATGGTACACTTTTAGGCGTTTAACACACTCTTTTAATTTCAAGTTAACTTTCAAGATAAAATATACGTTTATTTATACAAGTTATAATCTTATCACTTTCCAATGTTATCAATGTTTATAATATGGATTATATTTTTAACTGATTATAATTTTAACTGATTATAATTTATAATTCATTTATTTCCATAGGTTGGCTAAGTAATTCTTGGATACGTCATATTTTTAATTATCATAATCCTAATTAATGTCTACTGCTTCCGTGGTCTAGCGCCTGGATTTAAATGCGGAGGGTTCGATTTTTGATCGGGAGTTCAGGGAACAATAATCTATTTGGAAAATTTCTGGAGTCAGGTACGCCAATGACAGTAGATTTAAAAGCGTAGTTTCTGTACGGTGTCTGTCGTAATAGTACTTTAATTTAATATTATTAAAGAATTTCCCTAATATAATAAATTCCCTAATACTTGCCAAAAGTTTACTTAAAATTATTGCAGTTGTAAAGAGGCCATGTCAACTTAACTATTCACTAACACCCGTATTCTAAGGCGTTTCCTCAACACCTCCTCCACTCAACATTTCCTTTCGGCTGTCAAAATGAAGTTTCTGTAATAGTTACGATTAAAGTTAAAAATAAAGCCGAGCCGACAGTTTTATTTTGATGATCAGTTGTAAGCTGTACATTACACTATTTTTAATTTTAATCGAGATTTAATTTTCGTTTGACAGCTGGAAGAAAATGATGTTACACGTTTCCTTAAGGTATCCTCGAAATTAGTATTCTTAGCTGTAAACTCACCAATCCTCAAACGGCATAAATGTCACCATCTTAAATATATCCGGTAAGATAAGTTTTTCTATCCTGGTAAAATTGAAGATTGCGTTCCAAATACGGAAAAGGGTTGGTATAAAAAAGCATAGGGTCAATAATAAGGAAAGGCAAGATTAATGAACCAAATATATAATGCGAAAGTTGTGGGTAAAGAGGCCCTGGCAGACCGAGACTCACATATCACGATCAAATAAATAAAACACTGACAGAAGGTGCATTAAAAAGCCTTCGTAACAAAGGGGCATGTATGAAGAGGTTAATGAATGTCGACGAAGCGAAATAGGTATGTCGTGATCGTGTCAAGTGGCGCTCAATTGTCTTTGCCCGCAAGGGATCTGGTGTGAAGATGTATGTATTGCGTTCCCATTTTCTAAATATTTAATTTGTTAGAATTACTACACTCTCTTGCGCTTTTGACGTTCATAAGTCTGTCTCTTTCATATTATTCACGTGACAAAAACTTATTTCTAATTTGACGCAGTTAAGCAAAAATTATTTAATCCACTATTTTTCAGAATATTTATGAATGCCAATCATGTCCTTATGATGATACCTTTAATATCAACAACGATTCAGATAAAATACTGTTTATGAAATATTTTAAATGTTTGACTAATATTTAACTAAGCTAAGTTTCAACTTGAATGGCCTATAACTTATAATTAATTTAATGTGGATCTTTTATGCGTAACTACGTCCAATTAAGGAACGAAATCTGATTTTAATGGGTTTGTCAATTTGTTTCGATTAAAAATCAGAAAATTGCGTTCTTTAATTAAGTAGTTAATAAAAAGAAATACAAGTTTAAATAATATAGATATTAGTCGAAATTAACATAAACACACTTCAAGATATATCGCGATGTACCTTGAATTTTTCAGTTTTATTCTTCGAGAATAGTGACGTTCCGAGGCGTCCCTCCGTTTTACAGCTGTGGATTGAGTGGAGGAGTCGTTGGAAACGTGTGAGGGTGAAAGGGACGAAAATTCACGACTTCCTTAGTAGTGAATAGAGTAGTAATTACCTATATTAATTAGAAAAAAAACCATCTTAGGAAGTTCATTTACAACTTTTCTAAGGAAAGATGTGTTGTAAGTATTTTCGAGAAAAATCTTTAAAGAAAAATGTTTATGAAAGCACGTAGCGGACCGCTAACATAAAGTTTCCGGTTTCGGGGCTTTTCTTGAATGGAATACAGATGTTAAACAATCTACTAGAACAAAATCAATATTCCGTTGTGGTAAAATTTTCAAATATTTTATTTAATAAAAAACTAAGGTATTGTCCAAGCTGTTGATGGAGAAATCTGGAGACAGAAAAGCTGGGAAATATTTCTGCCAACGTATTAGCCTCGCTATACAAAGGGGAAATGTTGCTAGTCTTTTAGTCTAAGACATTTTTTATGTTTATAGTTTTTTTTATATAGTTAATTAATTTAATTATTTAAAAAAAAAAGTAAAGTATCATCACAACCGATTCCCATTCGGGGTGGTCACGCTTATAAAGAAGCGGATTCACATTTAGCCAACTTCACTATAGGCCAATAATGACATGTGGCAAGCTCGTCGATGTCTCTAGCGTACCAGACTCGAGACGTATCACAAATAAATTAAATATTAATTGAATTTATTTATTTAAATTATAAATATTATTGTGTCCCGACCGGGAATCGAACCCGGTACCTCCGAGTCTAAATCCACGGACTTAACCACTAGACCATGAAAGCATTTTTATTTAAGTAGTTTAAATATTATTTTTTATATTTTTTTGGTAAATAATAATAATAATAATAAAATTCTTTATTGCACACAAAATATACAATATAAAGTGTTGTACATAGGCGAGCATAATACCATGAAGGTATTCTCTACCAGCTAACCTTTGGGAGAGTGAGAGATTAATATTATGGGTGCAGAGTGTGAAAATGGAAATAATATAGTAAAAACCAGAATTAAAATATGTAAATAAATACAATATATACATTTATAATACTATAATACCTAACAGAAAAATAATAATACATAATTAAGATAAATACATAAATAATTATATATACATATATAGGTACTAATAATATGTCAGGTGATTAGGATGCGTTTTGCTTTTTAAGGAAATAAGTTTTTTGAATATATTTAAAATTGTTAATAAAAAACTACAGTAGTTACTACAGGCTAGTTTAATTAAAACTTAATAATGTTGTTCAGGAAAAATACAAACCAATAAAATACTGGCATGATCTCAGGTACTTGACAGAACGTATGTTTGTCGAAAAAAGTGGTCAGCGATTGATTGCGTTTTCCGTGTTTGTCAAGCGCGGTTGTGACATTCTGCGGCATGTCCGCAGTCAGTCAGTAAACCATGGACTATTAAATCGATATGGGGTGGGCAGAAAAATAAATGCCCCCAGATGGGCAGATGACTAACATTTATTATTTTTTACAATAATGGTAACATTAATAAATGCTCATTATATATATCTCGAAAAAAAAACATCATTTTTTTTAGAAATTGAAGTTTATTTCCAAGTTTTTTTTCCGATGTTTTTAATTTTCCTTTACAGTCCATCATTTATTTAATTAGACATTAACGATTCTAATTTTGTTATTTTTGTTGAATATTCCCTCGACACTACATTAACCTTCAGCTCTGTTCTTTGCTCTCCAGGCAGGACAATTATTTTTTAATAAAAATGAGTATTAAAAACTGTGACTTAACCGAATTCAGATGGGAATGTATGGTGGTAAATAAAAACTAAATTAAAAATTATTTTGCTATTCGGGGCAAAATAAATCCAATAAATCAAAGATTATAAAAATCGGTCTAGACGTTCTTGATTTTATAAATCATTTATTAATTTTGAAAAGTCAACTGTGGACAATTATAGATAGATATTAAACAGTACCACTGCTCTTGGTAGCTCGGTTGTTAGGTGGGTATGAACCCCGGGATGTACCAGTGAGAAATACACTTTTCTTAAGTACAAATGTATCATCAGCCCTTGTCTCCTCACTGCTGGATATAGAGCTCCTTCAAGGCAGCCACTGCGCAGTGCAACCCTCATCCATCCTAGCGACTTTCTTTACAGTCCATCTGGCATGGGGTCTTCCCACTTTGCGTCGTTCCGTACGTGGCCTCCATTGCCACTTTGGCTTGATATGACGAATATCAATTCAATTTATCTATCAGAAAAATACTAAGCATAGCTATCTCCATAGCTCGCTAAACGACTTTAAATTTGTGATCCAGGCCCATTGTTAGTCTACACGTCTCTGCTCCATTCGATGTTCGCTCATAATTAACGCAGAGTTGATTGCTCCCTTCGCTAATGAGCCGGCGCTAATATTATCGATTGGTACGTTCACCCCTGCCTTAAATCTGCCCTTTCACCCGTACCGAAAACAATTCGTCGCTGGCAATGCAGATAACCGTAACGTACTTTATTTTTAAATAAAAATAAATATTATTTAATTTAATAAAAAAATAATATCATCAGTCTCTAGAACACAGTTCTAGACCTTTACTGTTGGAGATGGGCCGATTTCTGAGAATTAACCCTACATATTTGCAACGCTGTAAATTTAAAGTTGATATTAGTGCAACCGAGACCGACAGCTTAAAGTTTTCTTCGAGGCACGGAAACTGTGATGTAGTAAATCTATGACAAATGCATGTAACAAAAGTGTATTATTTTTCATTGGAAAAACAACCAGGCCACCAAAAAAAAAACTAATGTACGTAAAACATAATCACGACCGTAATCCCTTGTACGGTGTTTAATAACTTTACTAGTCCCAACGTGATACTTATCATGATACCACTTGGCAAGCTCTCCAATGTCTCTAGCGTACCAAACTCGTTAATTATTACTTTATATTAAATTGTTTACATCTATTCATTTGATTTGCTGAAAGTCAAAGAGTTCAAATAAAAGATAGAACGGGCATTGGTTGTCAATTTCATACAAGATTTTCATTACATAATTTTTTTATAACAAAACTTGTAACTTTTACTTAAATAACGGTATTTAAAATCAATTAATTAACAGCAAAATAATCACACAAGTACACGTCTAACACCATAACTTGCAAACTCGCAATGCACTATAGTGTAATTCATTCTATGATGACGGGCCTAACTCATACGGTTGGCTTCTTGTCCCGTCTTAATAGGAAAAAACATACGTTAATTTAATGTCTTTGCTGAAAGTTTAATTTATTTAAGTGGAATACATTTTGTCATCTCCTGAATATTTGCCAAAAGTAAGATAGGCCAGTCTGCGTTGCCAGCTACGAATTGTTACACTTTGAAACGTATAATTACTTAAAGTTGGAATTTTTACCACAAGCGGTGCCTAATGGTAATTAGGTTTACCGTAACAATTAACGCTAATTAGTAATTGCTATAGTTAAGATTAGAGTTATTTATGGAACAATATGCAATTCTTAGAATGACATCTATTGAAAAAATATATTCAAAGATTCTAGCTGGGGCTACATATATTACTGTGGCATATCGTTTCGCAGCGTATTGAAATTTAATTTATTTAAATAATACATATTATTGTGCCTCGACCAGGATCGGTAACTCTAGGTCTAAATCCACAGAAGCAGTTAAATGTGATTTTATTTAAGCTGTGTAATAAATAATGTATATAAATGTTTGCGAGTTTTTAAACATCGTTTTGTACTTTGTACACAATGCCTAAAGCACATCTTTGAGACGTCAAATGATCAAGTTCTTCAAAGCTTTTTGCTATTCAGCTATCGTCTTTGAGGGCTTCGTCGCGTTTTGGGGTGACGTCTAGAGTGACATTTACCTGACGAAGCATCTACAAAATTCAACTGATATTTCAAGTAAAATATTCGCTGTAACATTTTTGAAATAACTTTATCGTTTAATACGGTTTACCACTTTTGCATCCCTCTCACTCTAACAAATAATATATTTAAAGATTTTTTAAATCTGTGTTTTCAGAAATTTATAAAGGGAATAAAATTATGGACATTTTGAAGATATATCAGTGGAAGTTGGTGCGAGAGACGTTCCAGCAAAATCTTTGCACCACTTACTAAAATAATTCGGCCTAAGCTGGTCTGCCGTCAATACATTTATGGAAAGAGCTTCAAAGACGGCATTAACGGAATCATATAGTATTTGGTTGGGTAGGGAGAGGAGTAGAATGGTGAGTCCTTGTTGCGCAATAAAATAAAAAAGGAGGCCTCCTTTGTAAACTAGCTTGTTGTCGGTCGCAAGCCAGAGACACCATTCTTCTCATCTCTTACCCACACACGATGGACCCGGCACCCGCACGGTGGATCCATGGAATGCTTAGAAATCTTCTGTTCATATATCTGTTTAAGCATTATGTCCGCCTTTGTACATAGTGCAATAAGTTTTTAAATAAATAAATATTATGGAATAGGAGTCCACTCCTTGTTCTTATATCGCAAATAAATTATATATATGTATTTGTAACACGTCATTATTTCAAAAAGCTCAGCAAAGCAGTTTTATTTTAATGCGATCTCTGTATTAGGTATACCTTCGACTTCGACGCACAGGGGGAAAAGGAAGTCGTTGAATATTCCAGACAATAGTTTGTCGGAGCTTGGAATTGTGGAAATCTGAGAATACAGTAGATGGGTCGGGTAACTAGGCGAACTAGATAAGTATCGTCACGACCGTAAGCCAA
This sequence comes from Tinea semifulvella, assembly GCA_910589645.1. Taxonomy (NCBI): domain Eukaryota; kingdom Metazoa; phylum Arthropoda; class Insecta; order Lepidoptera; family Tineidae; genus Tinea; species Tinea semifulvella. The sequence goes on along the minus strand of OU342592.1, from coordinate 8,499,972 downwards.
AGCGTACTTGGACTTTGTTTAGCATATACATATGTATAAATAATATATATATATAACATACAACCTTTAGTACCTACTACAACCTGGATAAGAGTTTTTGATCAGTCTCACAAGGTTTCCTTACTACAACTAGAAGAAACATACTACTACTACTAGACTTAGCCAATCTTGGTCTTGATTTGGGCAACAACACTAGCTATTATGTGTCTAAACGTGAATACACGTCCAAACCAAATGGATTTTTGAAACTCAAGACTTTTTTCTAATATATAATCTAAATCGATCTCGGGCTATCAGTCGATGATTCTGGCCACATACAATTAAAAAAAATGGCTTTTTCTTATGACGATTGCGACTGGTTAATTAATTTGTTAGCAGGCTGTAATTACTACGAACGCGGGTCAAGCACACGAAACGTTAATAATGTGTAATGTTAAAATGTTTGTCCGATAATACTCGTAAACTCTACTAAGTGTAGTTGCGTTTCCGTAACTTTGATGCCACATTAAGCATATATACACAATAACCATCATGCTAAGTTGCAAAGCTTGTTAAATTGCTACAATACTAAAAAAATATCATCACTATCTCGACCTGGAATCTAACTCGGTACCTCTGCGTCTAACTATAGCCGTAATTGCCTTGAATACAGCTCGGTAGATGAGACGGGTAACTAGACGGTATTGCATAATGTTACGGTTTTATTTGACAGGGAACGTGGTGCAATCTCGTAAAAGATATATTGCTTATATGCCTGCAGGCATAGCACATACTCGTAGTTCAAATATTTTTGTCAAAACACAAAGGGCTTGCCATCTTTTCTTTTTCATGTGCTAGGCCTTCTGTAAAAAAACTGAATACTTTTGCTGTTTTGTTAACTTAATGTCAACATCTACTATAAGTCAAAAGTCCCCTAGATCACCTTGAGAAGCCGATGTTTAGCTAATTTACATAGGCACATTTCTTCGCGATATAGATTTTTTTACAACATATAAAAGTTTTTTTTTTTTCAACATTAATTAATTTAAGTAACAAAATAAACTCTCAAAAATTAACCCAATTATACATCAGTATATTCTTTTGTCGATATTTCGGTTTATCAGACACCATTAATCTAACACAACGAAGTGGCATCTCATCATCTCTACACCCCGACTGAGCTCCGCTAGGCTCACGTTCCGTTATCTAACAAGTATAATAATTAAATTAAAAAAAAAAGTAATCATGCATAAAGGGTTCTAAATGAACGATACCACAAAACAAGACAGTCTTTGTCTTCCGTGCTACCGCTGCCGTAAATGTCTGGGTAGTAAATAAAACTACAATATTAATTCAACACTACGAACTTAGCTCGCACCAGCATGTTGCACCCCTGCTGTGTTCGACTTCAAAGCAAAGCTTGCTGTTTTACCGAACTTTGCTTAAAGTGAATGAAAACTATAGAGCAACACCAAGTCGAACGAAATAAAGTAAAAAAAGCGCTTAAAGCGAAAAGTCGAACACAGGGCCCGACTGAGCCTCCCGATGAATGGCGCGTTCCGTTATCTAACAAGTATAATTATTTTAATTTAAATATAATCATGCATAAAGGGTTCTAAATGAACGATATTAAGTAACGATAAGTGCCTACATGGGTGCATATTACACAGTTGTTCATATACAAATCTGACTTTCCCCAATTACACTTGTATAGTTGATGAAAGTCAGAATTGAATAGGAACAACTTCGAGGATGCCAACAATTTATAACTTTAGTTTCCAAATAATGAAGGTTATTAAAACTTTGATATGATTCTCGGACCTTTTCCCGGGTACGTACGTTAACATTCCAGTACCAATTGCCGGTTTATTAGGTAAGTTGGAAACTATGAAAAGGTGTAATAAATGATGAAACATGATATAAGGATTTACCAACTGATTCCTTCATGGCCAAATTCTTGTCTATTCTTTCTTCAAAATAGTGCATTTATTGTCAGTTTTATCACGATTTTAGTCGAGCTTACGTCACAATTTTAAAATACTATCTTACGAATTATTAGCGGTTGAAATTAACGGTGTCCGTTAGTTATGGATTCCTTTGGCCGAGTTTGTTTTAAGAAATGTTAGCATAAAAATACCACTTTTTTAGCACAAGTCGTTCGTTTAATGAAAATTCTAACATTTGATGCTAATTTCGTATGTCAGTACCATGTTGAAAGGGTTATTGATGTTTCTTTTTGACAGATGTCATCAACATGAAATGGTTTGTTTACATTGTTATATACTTTATAGTTCTCTATTATATTTGTTTAAAAGGTATTTTAAACGATTTTATGTAATAAATTCAAAGACCATAATATTATCATGTGTGTTGGAGGCTATGGTATGATAAAACATAAACTAAAATACTTGTAAAAAAGCAGCCTCACCGCTCGTTTTATTTAAGAAATGTTAGCATTGTTAAAAAAGTGGTATTTCTTAACAAAAACGACATTTCGCGCTGGTTTATAAAGTTGCTACGAGATGTTGGAATTGCTATAAAACGAACGCGGTGTTTGTGTAACGTTTGCGATTAAGGTCCGACCACACTAGACCATATCGCATCCCTAGATCGACACTGTTATAATTCAAATAAAAGTTTAACCGAGTTTAGGTATCAGTTTGCAACTTGGCTGAAACAGCGGGAGAATTATTTCTCTAAGATAAATTGTGTAAAGACTCGTTAAAATTATAAAAACTCTAATGAATATGCGCGGAAGTTTAAAAAATTAAAGTATTTTTTGTTTGAAACAGTTTAAATCTATATCTTATCTAGAGAGAAGACAAACTTCTAAGCATTCCATGGATTCACAGTGCGGGTGCCGGGTCCATCGTGTGTGGGTAAGAGATGAGAAGAATGGTGTCTCGGGCTTGCGACCGACAATAGGCTGGTTTAGAAAAGGAAGCCTCCTTTTTTATTTTATTGCGCTATAATACGCTTACCATCCACCATTCTACTTCTCTCCCTACCCAACCAATTCTTATATATCTTTCTGTTTCTATTTACGTATCTATACTTGTAAATTAACTGTCAATAGTTTTCCTTTTTGTTTCCTATTTTTTGAATAAAATTGTATGAGATATAGGTAAATTCGCATTACGCCGTGGCACTTAGCTTAGAATATGGGTCCGCGTTGATCTGCTGACAGTGCAGTTTTGTCTAATGCAGTCTGACGATTAAAGAAACGTAATCTGGCTGCATAACCATAACCGCGCGAAGATTAAATAATGGGTCGATAAGTTGGCATCTTATATAAATCAGATATTTTCTTGTAAATGAGGAAATCACGTCAAGAAAACTGCTTTGTTATATATGGATTCACCATGCGGGAGCCTAGTCCTTCGTGTGTAAGAAAGGTAATAACTGCTTCCAGGCTTTCCACTGAACAAGGGTTTAAATAAATGTTGTATGTAAAGGCGTCAAAGTTGTGCGGGTTAAATTAAACTTGACTCACAGATGCGATCCTGTAAGTTGTGTGACAGATTTTTCGATGGTACCTGATTCCCCAGCGCGGGCTATAACCATACGAGCAAAGATTTAAATAATTTCCAACTTAATTCGTCATGCCTGTATTGCTCATTCTTATGTAAATTGCTTCCAATTGCTTAGATAATACTTAGTGTTTGTTCAGTACCATTACCTACAGAATTCTGCTTGCATGTGATAATTGAAGGCTATGTGAAGGTTGGATTTTAATAACATTTGAGTAAATAAATAATCACGTCACGAAGAGTGGTCGAGTTACAACGCAGTCCTATTTTTTATTAAACGGGTCTTTACGCCTTAACTTTAAGATATATATTTCAAGTTGCATTGACCGTGGTCACGTTGTCCTACAATCTAAGGCACACCGAACACACGGCACCGGGCGGTCTAGGTTTTGCGGTCCGCGGTCACACGTGCTCATACCAAAGAAGTCTACAAATCTGGGCCCCGATTCTCGAACATTCGACATGCATGTTCGCTCGCATGAAACTGACAGTTTTCTATGAAGATCTCGCTCATTTTGCTTAAGACCATGTCACCTGATATAAGTTCATCGTCGGAAGATGAAATTCTACTGCTCTGGAGCCTTGCACAGTCTAAAAAAAACTGTACCTACTGGGTAACTAGGTGCATCCTATTACGAGTATCATTATTGTTCGTGTTTTAGATATATTATAATATGAATTAGAATGGTTTGGTGGAGCCGATGTGTTAGCAAGTTTGTTAATTATTGGAACTCTAGGTCTATTTTTGGTTTTATTTATATACTCGTAGTATATTTAGGTTATTGTGACAGTTTTTAAAATAAAAAATATAAATAAAATTAATAAATTGAGAGAGATTTTTGTAGTATTCGCGCTCAAGTTATAATAAATAAAATGTTCGTTTTGCACTAATTAAATAATGTCGTCGAAATCTTGACTTGCTGCTGTATTTAAAAATGGACTCGGAAAGAACCTGCGTTCACTTTGAACGCCGCGATCCGATTTACGTAAGTTTCTATGCCACCACATAGATTACAAAGACCGCCATAAAATTCAAAACCGGGCATGTAGCAATGGGAAATAAACTTTTCTGTCGTGCATTTGTAAACTCCTTGATTCAACTAAAGCCGCAATATCATACGTGTAGAGCCACTATTTTATTGAATGAACTGGGGCGTATTTGCCTGACTGTACCGTTTAACTCCTGAATGAGTTTTGGGATTCCGTCATCCCTAATTGGCGGAAGTAATTTTAAGGGGTTAGCCTAATCGCACCTGTGTGCTCAGGCGCGTGTTGGCACGTGGGTAAAATTCAATCGATTTTTTTTTGTTTTCAACCAATATGGCGTGTTGTTTATCTAACATAAGATTATTAAAATTACTGAATGGTTTCAAAGCTTATTTCGCTTGCAAATCGTAACGTTTATATTTATAGATTTTAGTGTAACGTAACATAATATTGTTATAAGATATCTGAACGACTTCATAATTTTTTTTTTTGGCAGCATATTTTTCCAGTTTAAGTAGTATTAGGTTGTAACTTTAATCTATCTAGAAAATATATTATATCTGTTTATCTTTGTTTTTATATGGTATCTCCATTGATTGATAATGAAGATAAGAAATTAATTACAACAGGTTAAAATAGGATAGGAGGATGGAAAATAAAACAAGGTGCAATAGGTGAAAAGTGCATTTTTAAACAAACAAAAGGATAAGGAGATAGGTAAGAGGAAGGACTGGATGGTCAAGAAAACCCTACCATTAAATAGGTTAATTCCTTGTACCTAACTTTACAAATCTATAACCTAGAATACATTTTATAGGTATATAATTTAGGTATCTACTACCTACCTATTAAGGTACAGTAAAAAATCATAAAGTTATTTTAAATGTAACGTACGTTATCATTAAATGGACATAAAACTAAGAAATTTAAGTAGTTATTAAAGCATTTATTTTATTTGAATCATAAAGTATCGGCCAATGTTTGTGGCGTGAAACTTCAAAACAAACGCAATGTTATTGCCATGAGCCGCCGGCCTGTGAGGTTCCTACATGCCGGACGGCGATCGATAAAAACAATCAAAACACACACAGGACAATACATTATTGCCACATCACTTAATCTAAGCTAACCATATCAAAATCACTAAACATTCCCGAGATAAGCTTGCTAATGAAACTTATTAGAATCAAAACTTTACGCCGTTATAACCTTTCGTAGACGATTCCAATAAGTTGTCTTGCTGCAGAATTTCCTATGGGTTCTTAAGTATACTCTAAGCTCACCAGATGTAATACGGTGTTCACCAACTCCCGGTTTGTCACCTGCCCGACTTCTATCAGTCCGATAAGAACTGCGAATTTCAGGCTATCGTTCGTCGTCATCCTGACTACCTCCTCAGGTCTTTTGATGTCACTATACGGCGGGGATTTTAGGTCCGCCATTGTTTGTTAGGTCACAATTCACAGTTTAATATTTTTATTAATCCACTTACGATCACAAAATCACGAAAACATTATTTCTTCGTTTCACATGATATCACACGAAAGTCGCATTCTGCCATTTTGGAATTTATAGATGTTGCCATGAATTCAAGTTCAAAATCCACAAAGTATCTATATTGATTTTTTTTCCTGGCTTTATGTATAAGTTGCGAATTCTAATAATAATATATTTTTATGATTGCAAATATAAAAGTATCAAAAGCATAACGTATAATAGGCGTGCATTTAACTTGTATATGTGTAATTACTATTGCAAAAGTAATATAGATATATATATATATATATATATATATATATATATATATATATATATATATATATATATATTAATCCAACAAAATATTTATGCTATACCTCATTAAATGCTATAGTATTACAATGAATATTAAATAAATTGTCAAATATATTTTTAATTATAACTTAATAATTTAAAAACTTGAAAATAGGGTTAATTTATTTGTATGACAACATTGCTTGTACTGTCAAGCAGAGATTCATGCAATACCAACCTAACAGAAGATATCGTAGCTAACTTAACAGCTAAAATACATTCAAAAACCTTATTTATTTAGTTTGTAAGTATTATATTTTAAATTAGCTTTACTGTATATTAAAAATGGTTATTGTTTATACAAACATATATTAAACAAGAGATTTTTATAATAATTGTAATTAAGTGCTATACCTGTATAATATTTTTTATTCATGTCAATAATATATATGCTTTAGTTTTTGAATAGTTGAAACTTTAAAATTATTCTTATGTTGCTCAAATTAATTTGTAAAGATCGATATGATACTAACTTCAGTATTATTGATAAATATGGCGGCGGTAGACGTTGCACCTCCGCTGGTGAGTTTTTTATAAAATTTTAAAATTCATTACTCCTAATAAAACGTCTAGTAATATTTGCGCATTCTTATGACAATTATTTATCATTATTTTTCAAAATTTTAAAATTCTAGTTAACCCAACATTACATGGGCGTTGTTTAGCAAAATGATTCGACATTGAGGAAATTGTACTGATTTCTCGATTAATTCATGATTCACATAGTAGTTTGCTATAAGAAACAAACGGGACAGCCCATGTTTCATTCAACTATCAAAAAGTTATAATTCAATTAATACAGAAATTGGGTCAACGGAGTTGCATAGGTAGAATTTAAGTCATTTACTCTTTTAATTCAATTAATACACAAATTGGGTCAGAGGAGCTGCATAGGCATAATTTAAAAAGTTATGTATTTTGTATTATTCGCTAAACCAGGGCTAGTTAAGACATATTTTTCTCTCTGTATCATGGCACGACTTTGGTAAAGAACAAAGTGACAAAACTTATTACCCATTCCCAGTTTGACATTGACATATGGGAATGGGCCTAAGTATGCATCCACATACCATAGCCACTATCCCTACGCGTACTGATCAATTTGGAGACTTACATCTGTCTATGATCCAGGATCCGGTCCGTTTTCTAGACCCAAAAATCCCAGGACTGTACTTCGCTAATCTCGGGGTTTTTAGGATTGCCACAAACAGGTAGAACCTGAGCGAGCATTTTCAGCTGCTGCTTATGTTGGCAATAAACTACAAAGCAGGCTTGGAATAAACATTCAATGCTCTAATATTCCTGTGATTGTATTTTCTAAATTCTAAATACTTCTTTGTGTTGTCTTTTTAATTTCATGCAAAAGTATAGTTTGTTTTGTTTTGTCTTTTTTTTTACTATATTGTAATTTGTGTTGTGGAACAACTTCAAACACTTTTAAGAAATTACTTAAGTTTTTATCAGGATATCTCAAAAAACATGCTCGGGATTGTATTCTCTACATCTGTCGCACGCTGAAGATGTGGAATGCTCTCCTAGCCAGTGTGTTTTCCCACTCCTATCACCTGGAGCCCTTCAAGAAAACTGTGAAAAAGCATCTTGTTAGACAGGCATAGTGATAGAGACTGATGCTGGACGTTAGTGGCTGGCGTCAGTTGTTCCCATTCTTCGACCTTGTGTACCGCTTACCATCAGGTCGCAATGTTACATGTTGTAAACAGTATAAAAAAAAATGTTTACTAAGAAAGTTTTTTGCAGATGGAGAACAACCTTCGTTCATTGAAGCTATCAGGTCACGTCGGGTTCGACAGCCTGCCAGATCAGCTCGTAAATAAGAGTGTTCAGAATGGATTTGTTTTTAACATCCTTTGTATTGGTAAGTGATGAATTGTTATTAAGACCTAGTTCTTTTCCTTCTGTTTATAGAATCGAACAACAAGCCCAACTCACTATTGACTAAAACCCTTGTTCTAAAAATAGTACATATTTGAGCAAGGAAAATAACCCCTACTAACCTCGGGTCAGTGTGGGAAAGTCAATTTCTCTAGAAGTATGTTCTAGAAGGATCAATCTTAAAGTGTCTAACACCCGTATTCTATAATGTTTTCCCAACAGCTCAAATATTCCTTCCAGCTGTCAAACGCTCAGATTTTTCACTGTAGTGTCACTTCAAAATTAGAAACAGACGGGTGTAAAACTCTGTGTTTCACAAGTTACCAGAGATTCTCAAACAATTACCCAATAATCACTTAAAATCTTACAATGAATAAGCTGTTGATAGAGTATTGCCTTTATTCATTAAGCAAGTTTTATTCATACAAATTTAGAAATTGTAATAATTTGTGATAATAAATTGTCCAAAATCTCTCACATTATCTAATCGTAAAAAATTACATATAAGCCTACTAATTCCTTGACATTTTATTTATTATATAATTTAATTTACATTGTTTAGATTTTGTATAATATAATTTGTGTGCTAGAAATAAAGTAAAGTATCATCACGATTGTTTCCCTTTCAGAGTAGTCAGAAACCACGCTTATAAATAAGCGGATTCACATTTAGCCAACTTTACTATAGGCCAATCATGACAAGTGGCAAGCTCGTTGATGTCTCCAGCGTACCAAACTCGAGAAATATCACAAATAAATTAAACGTATTTATTTACATTTATAAATAGTTTTGTGTCCCGACCAGGAATCGACCCGGCACCTACGAGTCGAAATCCACAGACTTAACCGCTAGACCACTAAGCCAGTGTGCTAGAATCGGCTAAGTATGTGAGCTATATAAGAACTATGTACCTAAATAGGTTTATTATATACATATATATTCCATACAAATAAATATTATTTGTTTTATTTCTTAAGACTGTGATGATAAAGAAAGAGAGAAAAAACGAATCATCATTATCATTACAGCCCCTAGGACACACCGTCCTAGAACTCCACTGTTGGAGATGGGCCTTCCAGAACATATATCTAGAGAATTTAGCCTACACTCGCCACGCTGGCCAAATAGGCGAGATGAAAAAAAAAAAAAAAAAATCTTAAAAAAATATATGTAATAGGGCCCTTATACAACGGTCTGTTAGGATTTAAATATATAGGCCTTATGCAAGTAAAGGTGCCTATTTATTACATACACAATTAAAAACAAAAGTTTCGTCTACCACAATTGCCATTGAGCTTATCTCATGTTGTGTAATTTCTAAAACAACTCATGATTAATCTTCAATATCGACAGTGGGTGACTAGTGATATGTAATTTATCATTACAGCATTTTGTTACCCTTGGAATTTAGATATTATACATCTCATACTGTTAAGATGATGATTTTGCAACGCACACACATTATTGGTGGTAGGCGGAGTGATGGTGGTAATTTGCCTAGTCTGCCGTGGCGGTGAAGTCGATAAACCCAGTAAAGTGTATTTACACGGATCAGGCTCGAATTGCCGTCATGGCCAGTTAAGTCGGCATAGTGTTAGGGACTGATGTCAGTCATGAGTGTCTGATTTCAGTTGCTAACATTTATAACCCATTATTTTAAAACTAAAACTAATAAAAATGTCATTGTGTGGATGTCATGTCATGTGGATTTAGACTCGGAGGTACCGGGTTCGATTCCTGGTCGGGACACAAAATTATTTATTAATGTAAATAAATACATTTAATTAATTTATTTGTGATATTTCTCGAGTTTGGTACGCTGGAGACATCGACGAGCTTGCCACTTGTCATGATTGGCCTATAGTAAAGGTGGCTAAATGTGAATCCGATTATTTATAAGCGTGGTTTCTGACCACCCTAAAAGGGAATAGACTGGTGATAATTGTAAATTTTATGAACGTTACACCAGTCCATCAAAAATGCGCTGCTCGTCTATTAAGAATAATAATTAATTCTCAAAAATATGATTTGGAAGTTCTTCGGTAATGAAGGTGTAAAGCTCTGTGTTCTAGAACGCTTTAATGGTAAATACTCTTTTTATCAGGTGAAACAGGCCTTGGCAAGTCAACGCTGATGGATTCTCTATTCAATACTAACTTTGAGGCAGTTCCAAGTCCCCACAATTTACCCACAGTAAAACTGAAGGCACAGACTTATGAACTGCAAGAAAGCAGTGTTCGCTTGAAGGTAAATATATAATCAATTTCATTATTTTTGCTGCATAATATTTATTTACGAATTAGTTTTTTTTTTTTGAGATGTTACTTGAATTAAGCGGAGAAACTTAAATTCTTTGAGACCATTTTAACTTTAAATTATTCTTAGTTTGTAACTACAAGGAATCATTGGATCATTCTTGTTTTCGTTACCTTTATTCTGTTTGTTGAGAAACTTAAATTCTTTGAGACCCATTTTAACTTTAAATTATTCTTAGTTTGTAACTACAAGGAATCATTGGATCCTTCTTGTTTTATTATTCTGCTGATTCAATGAATACTAGAGCTAATTAATGTATTTTATTTTAAAAAGGATTGTTAAAACAATTGCTTGCATGTAATTTTTTGAAGAATTCTGAGTGTTCATATAAAAATGTTTGCAACCTAGAAGGTAATAAAGTTAGACATTTGAGAGATATAATATTAATAGATTTGTTTAACTTAAATGTATTTGCTTTTTTCTCTGTTTAACTGCCTCCGTGGTCTAGTGGTTAAGTCCGTGGATTTAGACTCGGAAGTACCGGGTTCGATTCCTGGTCGGGCGGGACACAAAAATATTTATTAATGTAAATAAATACATTTAATTAATATTTAATTTGTGAAATTTTTCGAGTTTGCTACGCTGGAGACATCGACAAGCTTGCCACTTGTCGTGATTGGTCTATCTATAGTAAAGTTGGCTAAATGTGAATCCGCTTATTTATAAGCGTGGTTTCTGACCACCCCGAAAGGTCGTGATAATACTTTACTTTTTTTTTCTCTGTTAAAAATTAGGTTTTAAGTAATTCTTGTTTTAAGCGGTGTTGTTTTTAAAAATGGTAATTGACATCATTGCAAATGGCAGATACTTTCAACAAGAACAACAAATAGGTGGTAGGCGAACTGATGGTGGTAATTAGCCCAGTCTGCCGAGGCGGGAAAGTATCCACCGTTCGTGCCGATAAACACAGTAAAGTGTATCCACACGATTCGGGATCAGGCTCGAATTGCCGTCATGTCCAGTCAAGCCGGCATAGTTTTAGGGGCTGATGCTAACATTCATAAGATTCGCACAGTCATCCACTTCGCTCTTCTCACAACAATCAACTATCTGTCCCTCTACACACTTCCAGCAGATATTCAGATTCTCTCACTGTCTCGGCTGCTCGCCAGTGAAATAAACTTCCACTGGTGATCAGACAAGTTCCTTCTATCTCCATCTTAAAAAACTTGGTCTTCAGTCACTTTTTTAAAAAGCAAAACGTCTCAATCACGCTCTGATATAGTAATTATTTTATATATGTATGTATATATGATATAAGTATTTATTATTTCATTTCATTTATTTATTCACCGTTTCATACATTTGGTACACTTGGTTTCGTCAGATAACAAATTAATTATTTTACTAATCATGATAGCGAATGAATATCAGCAAAGAACAGCCTTCGTCGTTACCAGATAAGTACTACCTACACCAATAGATGCTGCTGTAAAAGGGCGTTGTCATGGTAATAATAATATGGTGTAATTATATCAAAACAAAATAATAATTTCTACTACTAAACTAAAATTAAAATATATATAAGTATATAACAAGATTACCGGTAACATTAATACCCAAACTTAAGCTAACTTAACAAATACCTACTCGTGCATAAACATAATATTGGTATGTCATTTAAAAGATTAAATTAAATAATAATGTCATTATAAGTATAATAAATAGGAAGCGGCTGTAAATCGGCGTTGTCACTTAAATGTCACTATAACTTATACTAACTTAACTAAAACTAGTATATATAAATGTACAAGCATATGTGTACAGTTCTCCCAAAGTGATAATGCGCATAGAAATCTTCGTCACTGTTCGGCAACGGTCGTATTCCCCGAGCGTCGGAAGACGATATGTATATTGAGTGGTTAAGTGCATTTTCTTCATGCATAATTTAGTAGAATTATGTGTAATAAACTAATAAAAACTAATAAATAAACTAATAAACTATTTAAAGTTGAATAAGATAATTAAAGTTGAAATTAAATTCACCTTTGAAAACAAAACCAAGAACAGTGTGTAATATCAGCTCTATATAATTCCACTCAGAGAAAACACAATATGCAGTCACCGACCGCCCGAATTGTTTTCGATTGTGTACACATGATATTGACTTCTATTTCTTTCGAACAAGGTGCAAAATGCAAGTGCAATGTTTAGGCTCTTACGATTCAATGATTCGGGTGTTTCCGGGAATACGACAATTAGCGAAGATCTGTATGTGCATTATTAATTTGGGAATACTGTACTGTGATGTCAAAATATAAGTTTAAATTTAATTTAATGTCAAGGTTTATGGCAGCTGTAAATAGGGTTTGTCAAATTAAAAATTATATTACACGAAATATTACATGATACATTCCTCTTTTAGTGCTTCATCTATAGAGTAATAAGATTTATTTAACAAAATAAATTTAATTGTTGTTGTATATATCTATTATGTAATTTTTCTTACTATCTGCACCACGGTAACTGTCTAATCACCATCACAAAGGTTAGCTGTTGGAAAATGCCTACGGCATTAATCTCGCCCTTGTACAATACCTTTGTAAACAATGTGCAATAAAGAATTTTATTATTATTATTATGGACCTTTCGCGCAAAGATATTAAAGTTAAAATATATCTAAAATTACTAAATGATTGACTACATTTCGCAAAAATTAAACTCATACCTGAAAAATCTTTGGTAATGTTGGATTGTGCGAGCGAGAAGGATCCAAGGAGTATCAACCTTCTTAAAAAATCAGGTTTACACTTGGCAATGTAATGTTTCTGAACATTGTCTGAAGAAATACCTTTGTAAATTGCATATAGTATTTAATTAAATAACAAGCAGGTTGTAATATTTCTTAGTTATTAAGATATTTATTTATATTCCCCAGCTAACAATTTGCGATACAATTGGTTACGGTGATCAAGTGAACAAGGAGGACAGTTTTAAGGCCGTGGTGGATTACATTGATGCTCAATTCGAGGCATATCTTCAGGAGGAACTCAAGATTAAGAGGTCTCTGCCAAATTACCATGACAGTCGCCTACATGTCTGCCTTTACTTTATTTGTCCTACTGGTAAGAAATACTTCTCAGGTACAACCTTTATGAATTATTAACTATATTATTATTATTATTTTTTATTATATTATTTTATAGATATCCAAAGTATAAACTAAGATTACGTATGTAGGTATGTTAATATGCACTAGCAAAAGTTAAAAACTAAGTGGCAGGAGGCCAAACACATTATACCATTGTTTTTTTTTTTTTAAGTAATATTTAAGTTATATTTATGTAAGTTATAAATGATTAAATCTCGCAAAAACATTAAGGTTTGTTGGCGAGAAAGGTCGCTCGTTAGTAACTCTATTAGATATTAGAGGGTATATAAAAATCAGGAGAATTATCTATAAGCGACGATTGGGGAATCCTATATCAAGCAATGAACTGTGTGCTTAGTGTAAAATGCAATTTTCGGAAAACGTAACTGCTGTAGTAACATTTTTTTATTTTACATTGCGTGTTATTGCAAGTTTGGCTATAATAACAGGCAATGAACATCGAAAATTCAGTAAAAAAACTCTACTACTATAGTTGCGTTTACGAAACTTCACTGTCACACTAGGCATACAGTAGGGTGGAGGGTTTTTTTTTAATTTTTATTTGAAATACCTCTTTCTGGAATAGTGCCATAAGATCATGTGTTACTATTAAGTATGTTTGTGGAGTCAAAGGATATCCGTGCACAAGTTTAGTGGGCCGCGCGTGTTTATTTTCAACATTCAACGCGCGCATACTAATGAGTCAACTTCTGTTGTCATTCCACTACCATACTAATGCATTGTATTTTATATCATTTCATAAACACTTTAATTTAAAATTAAACATGAATAATTTGTTTCTTGTAAACAATAAACGTATTTTTATAAACAGTTAAGCTAATTATTTTTAAATTGTTATCTGATTAGTTCATTGCTAAACACTAAACTTGAGCGATCGTTTCGAATATCTGTGCGACTCTCACTCTCGTTCTCTTCGTTCTTCGCACATCAACCAACTCTCAATTCCTCTTCACTCCAGCAGATATTCAGATTCATTAACTCTTTCTGCAGCCCGTCAATGGAACAGGCTGCCTTTATTTAGCCGACAGGCACCGTCTCTTTCTATATTTTTAAAACTCTTAATTTCTCACCTTCTTAAAAAACAAAATGCATCTTAATCTCCTTTCTTTGACATATAGGTATTATTATTTATTTATTTTAAATATGCATGTATTTTATTTATTATTTATACACAGTATATATTTACAGCGGTGGTGGCTCGGTTGTAAGAACACGTTCCTTAAATCCTACAAAGGTCAGTTCAAAACCACCCGGCCATGTACCAATGAGAAATACACTTTTCTTAAGTACATTTGTCATAGATTTACAACACCACCGTTCCCGTGCCTCGGAGAGCACGTTAAGCCGTGGGTCCCGGTTCCACTAATACCAACTTGTGGAATCGTTAATAAAATTGTCATCATACCCTTGCCAAGCCGTCTAGCCAGCGTGGCGAGTGTAGGCTAAATTCTCCAGATATAGGTTCTGGAAGGCCCATCTCCAGTAGTGGAGGTCTAGAACGCTGTGTTCCAGGGGCTGTAATGATGATGATGATGATATATTTATTATCATCTTAAATGTTTAAACCATATACAGTTCTCCCAAAGTGATAATGCGCATAGAAATCTTCGTCACTGTTCGGCAACGGTCGTATTCCCCGAGCGTCGGAAGACGATATGTATATAGAGTGGTTAAGTGCATTTTCTTCATGCATAATTTAGTAGAATTATGTGTTTTGTGCTAAAAGAGATAAATATTGATTTATCAGTAACAAAATTTGATTCGATAATTCCATGTAAGTAAATAGCGAGGAAAACCACACGATTGAGAATATGCTACAATCTTTGTTGGATTGATTTACTTCGAAAATTTTATAGTACTGTAGTGACCTCCTTTAAATATAAAATCTCTGCCTGTGTCAGACAGACAAGCAATTGTCAAATAAACTATTTAAATAAGATAATTAAAGTTGAAATTAAATTCACCTTTGAAAACAAAACCAAGAAGGGTGTGTGTGTAATAGCAGCTCTATATAATTTCACACAGAGAGAACACGTGCAGTCACCGCCAAAAAACAAAAAAACACTGCCCGAATTGTTTTCGATTGTGTACACATGATATTGACTTCTATTTCTTTCGAACAAGGTGCAAAATGCAAGTGCAATGTTTAGGCTCTTACGATTCAATGATTCGGGTGTTTCCGGGAATACGACAATTTGCGAAGATCTGTATGTGCATTATTAATTTGGGAATACTGTACTTACCTACGTACCGATATATTTATTGATTTCACTTATTATAATATTTTGATCTATTTGCGTTAATTTTTCTTACTCTGCACCCATAATATTCTTCTCTCACTCTCCCAAAGGTTAGCTGGTAGAGAATACCTTTATAGTATTATGCTTGCCTATGTGCATTTTTTATATTTTGTGTGCAATAAAGAATTTTATTATTATTATTATTTAAGGTCATGGGCTGAAGTCGATCGACCTGGCATGCATGAAGAAGTTGGACACCAAGGTCAACATCATCCCCATCATCGCCAAGGCGGACACCATCTCCAAGACTGAGCTGCAGAAATTCAAGGTATACCCTCCACAGATGAACCGCATTATCGCATTAGTTGAATTCCTTCCAGCTTCTCCACTCAATTATTCTTTCCAGCTGTAAAAATCAAGGTACTTGATGGTTTGTTGATCCTTGAAGCACGTTTATATTATTTTTTGCTAATATTTATATTATTTAAACTTATATTTCTTATTAATAGTTATATTATTTTTTTAGTTGAATAACAAAAGAGATTGCCCAAAACCAGGCCCCAACTTTTTTGCAGCGTGCCTCAACAAAATACAATTGAATAATCATAACAATTAATTGTGTTTTTTTTTAATTTAAATACAACATCTCTTTTACCCCAGCATTAAAATATTATTTAATTAAATAGTCAATTGATTAAGATTTATGTATGAAATAGTTAGAAAACACTATTTATACGATTAGGTTCTTTATTATGATCAGGTACTTTATTATAGATAAAACACTGGATTATTAAGGTAAAAAAAAGTTTTTGTCAATTATCGTTATGCTAAGGTAAAATAAATAAAATTAATTACAGATTATGAAATCACAATATATTAACTATGAAATAAAAAAGAAATCATTATGACACGAGTACTTTTATTGGGCCCATTTCTCTAAGAAAAATGGGCATTCTCATTTCTTAACAAAACACATTTTCAAAACTCATACAAATGGGGTGGTTCACTAACTTTTTATCACCATAGATGGCGCATGTTAGATGGTGACTAATATAACTGTCAGTTGCATAGAAAACTTGTATTTTTATTATTTTCTGGATATTATGCCGAAGTGAGCAGCTTTTAAGTGTACAAATCGAGATTTCTAAGCGAAATCAAAGTGTTGGATATTTTCTGGTGAGCTTCTGCAACGTCTACATGTGTCTATAACATTAGGCTTTTTTATGATGTATTTTAGGTAGTTTTTGGTTTTAATGACCTGGTCTTGAATAGCAATCATAAATCCTTCAGTCTCTGGAAACAGGTCACCACTTCCTAGCCATGCGTTCGACGCTTTCTTGTCGACATTTGGCAGCAGCAGATCGTGACGATGTCTTCATTATTATTATTAATAAATTAATTTACTATTATTATTAATAAATGGTTGAATGGTGAAGCCGTTAAGTGAGAGAGACGTCTTAGAATACGTGTGTCAAGAGGTATTAATTGCTATCTCTTCTGCAGTCGAAGATAATCCAGGAGCTGCAGAGTAACGGCGTGGAGATCTACCAGTTTCCTGTGGACGACGAGTCGGTGAGCGAGGTGAACTTCTCCATGAACTCCCACATCCCCTTCGCGGTGGTCGGCAGCTCGGAGTTCGTCAAGGTCGGGAACAAGACCATGCGCGCGCGCCAGTACCCCTGGGGGACCGTGCAAGGTGAGTCGTTGTGAGGAGGTCGTCTCGGTGACGTGTCGTGTCGTGTCAGTAACACGTGTGTCGTGTTCCAGTGGAGAACGAGTCTCACTGCGACTTCGTGAAGTTGCGCGAGATGTTGATCCGCACCAACATGGAGGACATGCGAGAGAAGACTCACGCGAGACACTACGAGCTGTACCGGAGACGACGGCTGCAGCAGATGGGATTCTCCGATGTCGACGCCGATAATAAACCCGTAAGTCTCTTTTAAACGTATTACGAGAAAATACGATCACATCTCTGAATATCGTGCTAAGTTTAAATGGCTGCCAATTCATTGTCGCAAAAGCTAAGAGTTCTTTGTCTTCTTTTTTCTGTTCTACTCGTAAACCAGCCTGCGACACCGAAATACCATAAGGATAAAAGAGATTGCCCAAAACCAGACCCCATTTTTTTTGCAGCGTGCCTCAACTAAATATAATTCAATAATCATAACAATTTATTGTCTTTTTTGTAAATTTAATTACAAAATCTGTTTTTAATATAAAATATAATTTAATGTGAGTGAATGAAGTGTATAGTAAAGTAAAGTATCATCACGACCGTTTCCCTTTCGGGGTGGTCAGAAACCACACTTATAAATAAGCGGATTCACATTTAGCCAACTTTACTATAGGCCAATCATGACAAGTTGAAAACTCGTCAATGTCTCCAGCGTACCAAACTCGATGAAATATTACAAATATTTAAAATATTAATTAAATGTATTTATTTACATTAATAATTTTTTTTGTGTCTCGATCAGGAATCGAACCCGGTACCTCCGAGTCTAAATGCACGGGCTAGACCACGGAGGCACTTCTAGAAGTGTAACTTAGTATTTAGTATATTTGGTATTACAGTATATACTATACTATATAAAAGCATATTAATTATTTATAACTATGTTGTTGATTCTATCGTACTATTAATATTTATTTCATTGCACCTATAAATGTTCTAATTTGTCCCCAAGGAGAAAATGTCTACCGGCATTAAGTCCGCTTTTGTACTTGGTGCAAAAAAGTTTTTAAATAAATACCCTTGTCCAAATTAACATTATTATTTCCACATTAGGCACAGTGGTGGCTCGGTTGTAAGAACGCGTTCCCTAAATCCTACAAAGGTCGGTTCAAACCCACCCGGCATGTATGTACCAATGAGAAATGCACTTTTCTTACGTACGTCATACGTCATAGATTTACAACACCACCGTTCCCGTGCCTCGGAGAGCACGTTAAGCCGTCGGTCCCGGTTTCACTAATACCAACTTGTGGGATCGGTAATAAATTGTCTTAAAAAATTGACATCATATCCTCGCCAAGCCGTCTGGCCAAATTCTCCAAATATATGTTCTGGAAGACCCATCTCCAGCAGTGGAGTTCTAGTGGCTGTAATGAATATAAAATAAAATTTCCACATTTTCAGGTGAGTTTCCAACAAACATTTGAGCAGAAGAGAACTGCTCATGTGGCTGAATTGCAACACAGAGAGGAGGAGGTGCGGCAGATGTTTATGCAACGAGTTAAAGAAAAAGAGGCAGAATTAAAAGTGGCAGAAAAAGACGTAAGTTACATTAATAATATTAATATAAATATTTCCAGACAGGTAACACAGCGCCATCTAGTTTCCGTGGTAAGCTACGAGGCTTGTGTTACGGAAACTAGATGGTTGTTAAACTACATATAATACTTTTTTTTTTTTTTTTTGTAAATATATACATATAAACACCCAGACAGAGACAAATTATACAATGTACAACTTGCCCCCGGTGGGAATCGAACCCACGACCTCCCGAGTTCACGGCAACGTTTGTTACCACTAGACCACGTAGGTTGTATTGACGATGGACCGAACTAAAGGACATTTTTGACCTGGACCTGATGGTAAGTCGCGCGTGAGGTCCATGAATGTTCGCAACTGGAATCAGACACTCATGACTGACATCAGTCCCTAACACTATGCTGGCTTGACTGGGCATGACGGCAATTCTAGTCTGATCCCAAAACCCCTGGATATACTTTACTAATACCTTCCAGCAGATTGGGCAAATTACCACCATCAGTCCGCATACCACCTATTTGTTGTTTTTGTTGAAAGTATGTGTCATTTTATTTAATTTTGTTTATTTGGAATAACAAACAATTGTACAATAAGTATACAATACAAATATAGATTACATAGTACAGGTAATTAACACCGTTATCCACAGATAGGATATATAATTATAGAATGTACAAAGTTTTTTATTTTTTTTCATGATGTTTAGTTTGTTTAAAATGTTTTTTTTTTTTTATAATATATATATTTCGTCATGATCGTAGAACAGTGACGGATCTGCTATATTTAAAATTTTCATGACGGCCATTCAAAGTTAAATAACTGTTTTTTTGTCACTTCTTTTTTAAGTTAATACTAGTCTCATAATAAGTGCAAACCTTCTAGATTTCATTTTGGAGCCCTTTCTAATATTTACACTATAAATTACAGACCACAAACAATATAAAACTATACTTATATAAAATCAGATTTTTTTAAATCCAACACTGTTCTACGATCATAACGATTTTATAAAGAGATAACTATTAATATCCCATTATACAAAAAAAAAATACATTTTAGACAAACTAAACATCATGAAAAAAATAAAAATTGTGAAAAAATAATAATAATAATTAAAAATCCTATATAAATTTTAAAAATTTTATACTTGTGTTTATACACATTTGCAATGATGTCAAATGCCAATTTTTATTTGAAATGAAAACTAATAATAACTACTCTCGTCTCGGTAGTTATGGCTAATGACCTGTCTGGAAATATTTATTATATGTATATATATATATATAAACTGCCTCTGTAGTCTAGCGGTTAAAGTATCATCACGACCGTTTCCTTCCGGTGTGGTCAAAAACCACGCTTATAAAGAAGCTGATTCACATTTAGCTAACTTTACTATAGGCCAATCATGACAAGTGGCAAGCTCGTCGATGTTTTCAGCGTACCAAACTCCAGAAATATCACAATTAAATTAAATATTAAATAAATGTATTTATTTACATTAATTAATATGTTTGTGTACCGACCAGAAATCGAACCCGGTACCTCTGAGTCTAAATACACATACAAACTTTAAAATAGCCAAATTGTATTGATAAGCCAAAAAGAATTGTTACGAGGGTAGTTGTAAATTTTTACTTTATTTCAGTTGCACGCAAAGTTCGATAAACTAAAGAAGGACCACACAGACGAGAAGAAGCGTCTAGAAGATTTGCGCAAGAAGATAGAAGACGACACCATCGAGTTTAACAGAAGGAAGACACAAACCTTACAGTCACATCACACGCTCACACTTGGAAAGAGCAAGAAGAAGTAATTTATATTTTTTATAAAACAACATCTGTGTGCTTGCAATATTTCCTATCAGTCACAAAATAACGAGTATTTTAAAATATATTTTTTTGCATCTATCTCACTCGCACAATACAATATATACAAAGATTTTTCAAGTACTTTTGAAAAATGTAGTCTATCAACTTACTAAGGAACCAGTGGCTTTACTTCGTAGCCACGACTCAGACTTAGCTGTTAAGGCACGCAGGGCCAACAGTGAAAGAGAGACGGTTTATAGGGTTTTAGTCCGTAGGCGCCTTGGGGTCCTTATGAGGCCTCACGGTGAGTCGGGCATGCGACCTCCCGCGGTGGCCCTTCAGGCTGGGGTCGTATCATTGATGATTTATCGATTTCCATCTTTAAAAAAAAAAATTGAGAAATTTTAGCCCAAAAATATTATTATTTTCTAGTAATATAGAGGTAAATCGTTAAGTCAAAGTCAAAAGATCTTTTGTTACGTCATAATTTAAAATTATACATACATATACATATCTTCACGCCAGATCCCTTACGGGGTAGGCAGAGACAATTGAGCGCCACTTGACACGATCACGACATACCTCTTTCGCTTCATCGACATTCATCAACCTCTTCATACATGCCCTTTTGTTACGAAGGCTTTTTAATTCTCCTTCAGCTTAAAATTATATTATATATAATAGGTGCATAAATAAAAAAAAATGACACAATATGTGAAAAACATCAGTAATTTTAAGTTGATAGAGTACATGTCTCAAAATTACACTCCTTGAAAATATTGGATTGTAACCCTCTTAAACATAGACAAGAATAGTAAAATGCCAAATCAAATTGTTACTAAATAACCTGTTACATATTGTCAATTTAATAGTACAAGTGTAAAAATTTCACTATTAAACCCAATTCCTGTATACATACAATAGTTTTGAATATAATTTATTTAATCAAAATAAATAAAATTTACTTTTCTAGTAAATTAAAAAAACAATTTAAAAAAAGTTTATTTAAAAATAATAAAACCCGACTGTGTAAAAAAATTACGGTTGTCGCCTTATTGAAATTCGATTAATGTCATATCTTCAGTGACACTCGCGAGATGAAAACGAATCGATTGACGTTAGATTTATCAAAATCGGCCAACGCGTTTGCCACAAATGTCCTCTAGAGATACCCATCAGAAATAGTCCCAAGGAGGCTGGCAACATTTCCCCTTTGTATTAGCAAGGCTAATACGTTGATAGAAATAATTGCCAGCATTCCTGTATTTTGAATTTATATTTTCTTAAGTATTAATTTAGTAAGTATAATTTTTTGCATAATTTAATTATGTAATTTTTATTTAATCAAATTGTATTATGAAATATAAGGTCCATCAATTTTAATGTTGATTAAACTGACTTTTTCTGAATGTATGCTATATGTGAATTTGCTTCTTTAATAATTAATGGTTTCTGATCACCCCGAAAGGGATAATAATACACAGCTCCTAAAACCCAGAGTCCTAAACCTCCACTATTGAAGATAGGCCTTCCCAAAATTCCTGAGTAGTCTGAAGTTGGCGCGGATCAGATGTCAATTTATTAACGATTCCACAAGTTGGTATTAATGGAATTGGGACAGACGGCTTAACATGCTCTCCGAGGCATGGAAACGGTAGTGTTGTAAATCTATGACTAATGTACATAAGAAAAATGTATTTCTCATTGGTATATGCCCAACCTTTTTGGGTTTTAAGGAAAGTGTAGGTACCTACAACCGAGCCACCACTGCTGTTTAAATAATTTTATATAGTAATTTAAGAAACTAATGGTGATTTCAATGCCAAAATATAATTAAATAACAATACTGTAATAGAATATAATTAAAATCATTTTTTAAATATATACCTAGTTCTATCTACATATCTAGTTTTATAAATAAATTAAGCTTAAGGCTATCTAAACTCTCCAATATACTTATAAATTAAAATTGCATTTATCAATTTTGTATTTTAATTGTTGTCTGTTTATTTTCCGAGTGAATATCCACTATTTAAAAGTTAATATTTTATAAAATCTATTTAAGATTTATATTGTTTTCTAACTATTTGTAAGTATTATTAAAATATTGGTAGATTATGTTGTTTTATTTATTGATCATCAGAGTCCTAGATATTATGTTTTTTTTAAATATATTTAAAAAGCTCGTGGCTTTTATATACTATTTTTTTCTTAAATGATTGAAATCGCAAGTTGAACCACTTTCAAAGCGATGTAAAGTAAAAGAAAGCGCTTACAGCGACAAGTCAAAAATGGAGCAACTTTGTTCACAACCAACTTCATTGTCAAGGTATATTCAGAAACCTTTCTTAAATGATAAAAATATATTGAAGACGGCCGGTTGCTGAAAGGCTGATTATCTTTTGATATGTTTAACGTGATGATGCCGATGAGTCACGTCATTGGCTAAAATAACCAAAGTAACAAACTACCAATCACGTGGCGTATATCAAAATAATAATCATCCTCTCTTATTTTTTGTTAAATCAATAATTAAATTAAATAAAAGTTTTAAATAATATCATGTTTATTTCCGGTACTACTTCTTAAAATATCGCCTTCTGATTTCTTTTAAAAATTTAATAGAAATGGCTTTCGCCGTTCTTTTAGCGGCACGTTAATAGTCGTTATTGGATTAATTAGACGTCAGTACTTAAATAAGTATAAATGCTTATTTCTCATCAAAAGTTAACATCGAAATGCCATCGAAACAAAAGGGCATGTATGAAGAGGTTGATGATTGTCGAAGAAGCTAAAGAGGTATGTCGTGATCGTGACAAGTGGCGCTCGATTGTCTCTGCCTACCCCGCAAGGGATTTGGCGTGAAGATATGTATGTATGTAAAAGTTAACACCAGTTACCAGAATATTATAATGGTGTAAGTTTTGAACGCACCAAATCTCATTTTTATGTTTATGTTGCCTATTGTGGAAAGTTTGCAAGATCGATAAGTGACCAACTTCAGTAATATTGATAAATATGGCCGCGATGGACGTTGCACCCCCAAAGGTAAGAGAAATTTTAATATTTTATACATTTTTGTACACTTAATCTGTCTATTGAACTTTTAGTATGTTATAAATTACTAGCATTTACTATTTTTCGGCTATTATAAAAAGTTTAATGGTATAAAACTTTGTACTGGTAATTTGTTTGTCGGGCGTTGTTTTTATCAAATATCCGGCAATTAATTTGTCTTGTTTAGATTTGTTTTGTGTTATATTCTATTACCAATATACTATAATAAACGAGTCAATTACTATTAGTTGTTATAATTTAATGCTTCAGTGTGAAAAAATGCACTTACGTGCTGCAAACGCAAGTAGATTTGTAGGTTGATTTCATTTGAAAGTTTGGTCTATTTGTGTAGATGGAAACGAACCTGCGTACCTTGAAGTTATCAGGTCACGTTGGTTTCGACAGCCTGCCTGATCAGCTTGTGAATAAGAGTGTTCAAAATGGCTTTGTATTTAACATCCTGTGCATAGGTGAGTGATGAATCATACATAATCATAAACTGTTTGTCTTAAACTAATCACCCACTGGTGGCATTGAGCTTATCTCTTCAACTAATGTTGTAACTTTATGTGGGCTACAATCTGTTTAAGTAATATCAATACTAGTTAATAAAGTAGTTATGCAAAGAGGATCCAATCCAAATAGGTCCATAACCCTTTCAGCATGGCAAAAAATTATTTGGATATTGAAGGGTTTATTGATAATTTTAAGATCTTTAAGGTCTAAAATATCTCATATAAATAGTGAAAAAAATCTTCCCCTAGGGAAAACTAGAAAAACCCCTTCGCATATTCGTGCGTTGTCGTTTTCTAGTGTGCTATTGTGCGTTGGGTAATACAATAGAAATAAAAACCACTTTTGTATGTTTTTTTCTTTACTAGTCCTAACAATTTAATAGAGATAATTACTACGTAGCTAGATGAGTGCACGAACTCCTTGTTTCGATGACGGCCTAATAGAATATGGCGACACGGCTAGATTTATTTTGTAATAACGCACGCTTGGCATAGTCCGTGCTGAAATCTTTAAAATCAACATCGTTCCAGATAAGAATTTCACATATTCTAAATGTATTAAATGTTGGACTAATCTCAGTTCCAACTTCAATGGCCTAAATAACTTAAAATTAACTTAAGGTGGATTAAATCCTTCTTGCGTAACTATGTCTAATTCAACTGTATAGAAAGTTACTTATAAGCAAAAGCTAACTAGCTGCTTAACCCAACTTTGCCCATGTAATTTAGTGGTTAGCGGAAAAACCTTCATGCGGTTGTAGTATCACATGTCATGCCCATTACTTGAGAATACAAATTATCTAATGGAATCTGTTAACCATATATTTATGATACTATTGGAATTGGTATATGCAAGGTCACAGTAATGCTGATTGCTTTTAAGAGTTAAAAATATTTTGTAATTTTGATCGAAGCGTTGACAAATAACAGAATCCACTAATATGTTAGTAATCTTTTTTTTGCACTTATATTTATTTATTTATTAAAAACTTTATTGCACAAAGTACAAAGGCGGACTTAATGCCCGTAGACATTTTCTGACAGCCAAACCTTAGGGACAAATTAGAACATTTATAGGTGCAATGAAATAAATATTAATAGTAGGATAAATTCAACATAATTATATATACTTACATAATATACTTTAACATATAATAGGTGGTAGGCAGACTGGTGATAATTTGTCCAGTCTGCTGGGGCGGGGAAGTATCCACCGTTTGTGCCGATAAATCCAGTGAAGTGTATCCACACATTTCGGGATCTGGCTTGTATTGCCGTCATGTTCAGTCAAGCCGACATAGTATTAGGGACTGATGCCAATCATGAGTGTCTGATTCCAGTTGCTAACATTCATGGATCTAGCTCCCCACTTACCATCAGATGGGCGCAAGAAAGTCATGCTAGTGGAAAAAAAAAACAGTTTGGACTATTAAAAGAAGACTTCAGTCTTAAAGATTCCGTATTTATTCTAAAAACAATTACAAATTACATAAAATTAAATACTTATAATTAGTTTAAAATTAACTATTTATAAATAAAAATTGTCCAGGAATAGCCCCAAGAATGCTGGAAACATTTTGTCTCTGTAGGGTGAGGCTAATACGGTGGTATAAGTTATCTTAAAGAAGAATTGAATTACCAGTCCATTATATTTTCTTCAGGTGAAACTGGTCTTGGCAAGTCAACGCTGATGGATTCTCTGTTCAATACTAACTTTGAGTCAGTTCCGAGTCCTCACAATTTGCCCACGGTCAAACTGAAGGCACAAACTTATGAGCTGCAGGAAAGCAGTGTTCGCTTGAAGGTAAATATCAAAGGATTTATATTACATTTAAAATATAATTTATATTCATCATTCATTACAGGTAAAATACCACAGCTTAGTTGTAAGAATATTTTGCTTCAAATCCTACAAAGCTCGTTTCAAACCCCTGTGGCATGTGGCAATGAGAAATACACTTTTCTTTTTTGACATAGATTGAAAATTTGAAGACAAATTTCTAAGCATTCCATGGATTCACCTTACGGGTGCTGGGTCCATCGTGTGTGGATAAGAGATAAGAAGAATGGTGTCTCGGGCTTGCGACCGACAATAGGCTGGTTTAAGAAAAGGAGGCCTCCCTTTTTTTATTTTATTGCGCGATAATACGCTCACCATCCACCATTCTACTCCTCTCCCTACCCAACCAAATACTGTATGATTCCATTAATTAAAATATACACATAAAGTCGAATAAATATTATGATCTCACAGAAGAAACGGGTTCAAGACTCAGCTTTACGCAGTGTAAGTTGGTGCCAGAGGAGTTCCAGCAAAATCTTTGCACCAATTACTGAAAGAATTGAGCCTAAGCAGGTCTGCCGTCAATACATTTGTGGAAAGAGATTCCAAGACAGCATTAACGAAATCATACTGTATTTGGTTGGGTAGCATATTATTGCACAATAAAATAAAAAAACAAGGCCTCCACTAATACCAACTTGTGGAATCATTAAAACAATGTCATTAATAAATTACATATCATCGCCAACCCATCTGGCCAGCGTGGCTAGTGTAGGCCAAATTGTCCTGATACTTGTATATGTTCTGGAAGGTCCATCTCCAATAGTGGAGGTTCTAGGGACTGTAATGAATGAGAAAAAAAAAACGTTATATTTTTTTCTTCAAATTGAAATTGTTTATTAATAATAATACTTATTACTAGGGTTTCACAGTAAAATAATCCTACAAGAAATGTACCTATCATGTGGATAGGCACTTTTACAAAAAAATATACTACCTATAACTATGAAGGTATCTTCTTAAAAATAATTTTACTAAAACTCCTATATAACTGAATACTATTTAGCCCAAATTCCTATACAAGATGAATGATGTTATAATAAAATTCCAGTATTAATAATACCTAATTCCCCAGCTAACAATCTGCGATACGATTGGTTATGGAGATCAAGTGAACAAGGAAGACAGTTTCAAGGCTGTGGTGGATTACATTGATGCTCAATTCGAGGCATATCTTCAGGAGGAACTCAAGATTAAGAGGTCTCTGCCAAATTACCACGATAGCCGACTACATGTCTGCCTTTATTTCATCTGTCCCACAGGTTAGTGTAACACCCATATTCTATGACGTATCCTCAGCGCTTTCTTCACTCAACATTTCCTTCCAGTTGTAAGACTCTTGTGCTAGACCAATACCACGACTAGGGTTAGTTAACAGGTCACTGGAATTTACTAAGCTGCTGGTCTTCTGCTAACAGTTTACTTATTGGACCACTTTGATTGCTGCTTAGTCTTCTACTAGCAGGAGTAGAATCATTCAAAATAATTAAATTAATGACATTTCATAAATGCCTGTAATAGGTTTACGTGAATAAAGATATTTTGACTTTGACTTGACTTTGTCTTGGTATAGGTCTTTCTAACATATCGGTGGTCTTGAACAAGACCAAGACCAATATTGGCCAACATTAATAGGTGGTAGGCGGACTGATGGTGGTAATTTGCCCAGTCTGCCGGGGCAGGGAAGTATCCACCGTTCGTGCTGATAAACCCAGTAAAGTGTAACACACGTTTCGGGATCGGGCTCGAATTGCAGCAGTCATGCCGGCATAGTGCTAGTAGACTGATGTTAGTCATGAGTTTCTGATTTCAGTTGCTAACATTTTATGTGGTTCATTGTAACAGGATCGAGGGTTTGCAGAGACGGTGCCTTAGGACGCTTTCTTATAGGTGCGGGTACGGCCGTTCCATAGGGGACTACTCCGCTCGATTATCCAAGTTTGGGGTTCTATCTCTTAAGAACCGTCGCATAAGATATGACCTTTTGTGCTTACACAAAATCCTGCACTCTTCCATTTCCTCTACATATTTGCTGTCGTCGCTTAACATTAATATTCGTTACAGAACTAGATGCCCGAATACTACATTCTCTCTATGTACCTATGTAAACAACACATCTTTCTTTAACCCGTTGGTGAGAATGTGTCGCACCTACAATAGAGTGGTTAGCTTGCGGCCTGATATTGATGTTTTTGACAGTGGTTTTGCAGCGTATAAAAAGTCCATTACCACAGACCTCCTCTGCCTTATTTGACTCATATTGACTTTTATCTTTTGTTAAATTATTATTATGTTACCTGTATTGTTGTGCAGGTAGATTTTGTTGTAAATTGTGTTTGTGTAAGGAATTATTTAATTGATATTATTGAATTGTAATTATGATTGAATTTAATTTGTGTAATTTATTTTCTAATTTTAATAATAATTATTATAATTTGCATGTTGTGTGTGCTGCTTGGATTCCAGTCTAGTCCATGTATAAATTAAATGAACTCAAATTTGCAACTGACTGGAATCTGTTTGCACACCTAATAATAAATAAATAAATAAATAAATTCATGGACCTCGCGCGCCACTAAAAAAAAACACTAAATACGGGTGATGCTTGGTTTGTACATTTTTAAAATTGTAACAATAAAAAATACATGCTAACGTTAGTTGTATATCTACTTATTTGGTATGCAATGCGTTTGTTGATACGAAACACGCACGTTCTACTAAACCAATGGATTGTGCTTCTACCCTAGAGACATACATACAGTTCGTATAACTGTTTTTATTACGCCGACTTTATTGATAAACATTGCAATTTACTACAAGCTTTCATAGATTCACAATTCCACCGAGAGCACGTTAAGTTTCACTAATAATAAACCACCAACTTGTGGAATCGTTAATAAATTGTCATATAAAATTGACATCATATCCTCGCCAAGCCGTCTGGCCAGCAGCGTGGCGAGTATAGGCCAAATTTTCTGGAAGACCCATCTCCAGCAGTGGAGGTCTAGGACGCTGTGTTCTAGGGGCTGTAATAAAAGCTGTCCCACACCCGTATTCTGAGATGTTACCTCAACGGCTCCTCGAATCAATTATTCCTACCAGGGACAGCAGTTCATAACGATTGCTAACTTAGCAATTTAAGGTGGCTATTGACGAGGCTTCCAACAGACGAATTGGCGTGGTCACTTTCCAAAGTTTTTTCACGCTTGTCGAAATCGTATACGAGGTTTGTTCGAAAAGTATCGCGAATTTGGTATTTCTTAAAAAAATATTTTTTTATTCATGAATATCTATTTTGTCCCCTTCAGAGATAATACACTTATGCCGGCCTTTTTTCCAATCCTCAAAGCACATCATCAGATGATGAACCAATGATTCGTCACCAGTTATGACCCTCTGGAGCACATTTAGGTCGCCGCAGGCTGAGTCCAACATTTCCTGAGCAATGTTAACGCGACGCTTTTTTTGGTCGAATTTCAACAAACTTCGCGGCGACCCTACTCATACCCAAGTTCGAATCGATATGTTTACGTATCGTAGGTCTATCTCGTAGGTCCTCATCGACTTCTCTAATGGTGATTCGACGATTGGCCAATACTATTTTCTTCACTTCATTATTGTTTTGATTTTGACGTGCTCAGGCGTCCGGCACGCTCTTCGTCGTTCACATCTTCTCGACCCTCTGACTGACATTTTGTACCACTGATAAACGGTGCTTTTGTCCAATATAGCTTTACCATATGCCACAGTCAACATTCGGAATGCCTCCGCGCACTAGATTTTGTTTTTCATACAAAATTCGATACAGATTCTTTGATCCATTTTTTGGAATAGGCAAAAATCGAAGACGAATTAAAACACGTCCAATCAGAACAGCTGTCAAATATTAACTAAACATTCAAAATGGCCGACCTTATCAGTATATGTAAGGGATATGAGTACCAACATAACCCAAAAAAAAAACATTAATAATCGAATACACGTAGCCCTCGAAAATTCAAAATTCGCGATTCTTTTTATGTACCTCGTATTGTTTTTTAAAAGACGTCACAGCCTTGGATTATATCTACAACTATTGAGTTTATTTAGCATTGCGCCTCGCCAGTGACGACGTTAGCTTCATAATCTTGTTGAAAATGGCATCGCGAAGGCTGAATGCGGATAATCAATCAACAGTTTGCCAAATAATTTATAGAATAGAATTAGACGTGGCTGTATAAGTGTATATATGGACGAGATCATTTGCCTTTCTTATCATCTTATTTATCATACATCGGGAAAATTTATCAAAAAAGTACTATTAGGTATATTCTCAACATGATTGAGCTTGACCTAATATTTGTACAGGACGCTAGTTTGAAAAACCATTAAATACATTCACAAAATAGTGAATATACGACTAACATTAGCTCTATTGGTATTGTTAAATTTAGTTTTCGTTATGATTTTAAATAAATTCAGGTCACGGGTTGAAGTCGATCGACCTGGCGTGCATGAAAAAGTTGGACACCAAGGTCAACATCATCCCCATCATCGCCAAGGCGGACACCATCTCCAAGACTGAACTGCAGAAATTCAAGGTACTCCCCTCACAGATAAACAGCATTCCATCATCATCAGGCTGTTGCTCTCCACTGCAGGATATAAGCCACCCCAAGGGACCCTATTTCACACGATCATTTACCCCCCATCCCACTTTGCGTCTTTCAGTACGTTGTCTCCACTCCAGAACCCGTCTACTCCATCGTGCATCGGTTCTTTGACAGACATTGGACCCACTGTCGCTTCAGCTTGCTATTTTTGAAAGCTATGTCGGTAACTTTGGTTCTCTGATGGATGTCAACGTTTCGGACATTATTCTTCGATGGGCGACTTTGAACTTGTGGATCAGACCCACTGTCAGTGTCCACGTTTCTGATCCATACGACGTTACTGAAAAAACGAATTGGTTAAAAACTTTTGTCTTCAAACATTGTGGTATGTTCAAATCCTGAATGCGTCGGTCAGCTTCGTTGCTGAAGTTAGCTCATTGGATGAGTTTTAAACCTGGTTCGCGAACTAATCCTCGTCCGTCGTTCCGCAGTCGAAGATAATCCAGGAGCTGCAGAGTAACGGCGTGGAGATCTACCAGTTTCCTGTGGACGACGAGTCGGTGAGCGAGGTGAACTCCTCCATGAACTCCCACATCCCCTTCGCGGTAGTCGGCAGCTCGGAGTTCGTCAAGGTCGGGAACAAGACCATGCGCGCGCGCCAGTACCCCTGGGGGACCGTGCAAGGTGAGTCGTTGTGAGGAGGTCGTCTCGGTGACGTGTCGTGTCGTGTCAGTAACATGTGTGTCGTGTTCCAGTGGAGAACGAGTCTCACTGCGACTTCGTGAAGTTGCGCGAGATGTTGATCCGCACCAACATGGAGGACATGCGAGAGAAGACTCACGCGAGACACTACGAGCTGTACCGGAGACGACGACTGCAGCAGATGGGATTCTCCGATGTCGACGCCGATAATAAACCCGTAAGTAACAACGCGCAGTTAGAAATGGCGGCAGCAATGGTGTTTGTGGGGGCCTTCGATGAAGAGTACCTATATTTTTCATGTCGTATGGTAATAATTTATATGATGTTATACATACATCTATATATTTATATACCTTAATAAATAATAATAATAATAAATATTTCCAGACAGGTCACACAGCGCCATCTAGTTTCCGTGGTAAGCTACGAGGCTTGTGTTACGGAAACTAGATGGTTGATACATTGCACATTCATACTGCCTCCGTGGTCTAGCGGTTAAGTCCGTGGATTTAGGCTCAGAGGTACCGGGTTCGATTCCTGGTCGGAACACAAAAATATTTATTAATGTAAATAAATACATTTAATTCATATTTAATTTTATTTGTGATATTTTTTGAGTTTAGTACGCTGGAGACATCGACGAGCTTGCCACTTGTCATGATTTGCCTATAGTAATGTGAATCCGCTAATTTATAAGCGTGGTTTCTGACCACCCCGAAAGGGAAACGGTCGTGATGATACTTTTTTTTTACTTTTACAAATGCGGACTTAATGCCCGTAGACATTCTCTGACAGCCAAACCTTGGGGACAAATTTGATCAAATGTAGGAGCAATCATAAAGATAATACCAGAAATAAATAACTACTTATTTAAATTAATATATATGTACTTACAGTTCTCTCAAAGTGATAATGCGCATAGAAATCTTCGTCACTGTTCGGCAACGGTCGTATTCCCCGAGCGTTGGAAGACGATATGTATATAGAGTGGTTAAGTGCATTTTCTTCATGCATAATTTAGCAGAATTATGTGTTTTGTGCTAAAAGAGATAAATATTGATTTATCAGTAACAAAATTTGATTCGATAATTCCATGTAAGTAAATAGCGAGGAAAACCACACGATTGAGAATATGCTACAATCTTTGTTGGATTGATTTACTTCGAAAATTTTATAGTACTGTAGTGACCTCCTTTAAATATAAAATCTCTGCCTGTGTCAGACAGACAAGCAATTGTCAAATAAACTATTTAAATAAGATAATTAAAGTTGAAATTAAATTCACCTTTGAAAACAAAACCAAGAAGTTTGTGTGTAATAGCAGCTCTATATAATTCCACACAAAGAGAACACGTGCAGTCACCGCCAAAAAAACAAAAACAAAAAAACGACTGCCTGAATTGTTTTCGATTGTGTACTCATGATATTGACTTCTATTTCTTTGGAACAAGGTGCAAAATGCAAGTGCATTGTTTAGGGCTCTTACGATTCAATGATTCGGGTGTTTCCGGGAATACGACAATTAGCGAAGATCTGTATGTGCATTATTAATTTGGGAATACTGTACTTACTTACTTTATATGGAATAAATATTATAATATCGATAAACTAAATGCTAATACATACTGTTTGCGTTGTGATGCTGTGCAGATGGGCAGGCAGGTCTCAAATAATAACGACTTCGTCTTCTTTCCATAAAATGTGTTTTAATCGGGGAAAAAAATACATGCGTCTCGTTCCGCGATTCAAAAATGTCTCGTCTTAAAATTAACAAATAAAAATTTAAACGACACGTTGGGCCGACTGCGCGACCTCTCCCGGTTGAGCGCCATCTAGTGAGTTTACCATAAAGTTGTGCAATTAGTGGGCAACTAGTCTGCAATTAATCGGTAATAATTCCCAATAATATCGCTAGATGGCATTGTCCTCAACACATACATATATAGACTATATATGTAAAAAGAAAATATTAAGTAGTTTTTTAAAGATATGAATGGAAGAAGCTTGTCTGATGGTCAGTGGAAGTTTGTTCCACTGGCAAGCAGACGATACGGTAAATGAATCTGAATATCTGCTGGAAGTGTGGGGTGGGATTTCGAGTTGGGTTTTATGAGAAGAACGAAGAGGGCGGTCGTGCGAATCACAAAGAAATTCAAAGTGTGTTTTAAGATAAGAGGGAGCTATAGGGTTGTAAATAATATTGTATAGAAGATGTGCTGACCTGCGAAAGCGGATATTGAGCCAATTTAACTGTGTACGAAAATGGGAGACGTGGTCGTACTTACGCAAGCCGAAAACAAATCGGATACATAAGTTAAGAAGGCGATCCAGTTTATTTAGTAGCTCTTCAGTAAGATCAGGATAGAAGACGTCAGCATAATCTATAATAGGAAGCGTAATAAAATTTTAATTTGTTCACAGGTGAGTTTCCAGCAGACGTTTGAGCAGAAGAGAAGCGCACACGTGGCCGAGCTGCAGGCACGGGATGACGAGGTGCGACAGATGTTCGTGCAGAGGGTCAAGGAGAAGGAGGCAGAACTCAAGGAGGCAGAGAAAGAGGTAGGACCATGTATCCAGACTATCTATCTGTAGGGCCACTTATTAAATGTGAATGTAGTCAAGTCACAGTAATCATTATATTATATTAAATATACCGCGTGTAATTGTCAAAAGAGTTATTTTTATTATTATTATTATATATTTTTTTATACTAGCACGACATGTGACCTTGGTAAGTGGGGAGCAACTGGAATCAGACACTCATGACTGACATCAGTCCCTAACACTATGCCGGCTTGAATGGGCATGACGGCAATTCGAGCCGGTCGGATCCCGAAATGTGTGGATACACTTTTCTGGGTTTACCAGCAGACTGGACAAATTACCACTATCAGTCTGCCTACCACCTATTAACTAAAAATTAAATATAAAAATCATTATCCGTAAAACAAAACACTACTGTATGGTGAATGAGGCCCGTCTGAAAATCACGATATCTATCTGGGTATAACTACGGCCGGTTGCAAATATTATGATTATCTTTTGACACGTCAGTGCCTTAAATACCCAAAATGACAAATCACTTGGTATATAAATAAATAAATATTTCCAGACAGGTCACACAGCGCCATCTAATTTCCGTGGTAAGCTACGAGGCTTGTGTTACGGAAACTAGATGGTTGATAAACTACATATTATACATATAAACACCCAGACCGAGGCAAATTATACAATGTACAACTTGCCCCCGGTGGGAATCGAACCCACGACCTCCCGAGTTTACGGCAACGTTTGTTACCACTAGACCACGGAGGGAGGTATATTAACATGTTGATCATAGATTATTTTGATCATGCTTTCTCCAAACGGCTGTAAGTGTTATTATTAATTGATCTCGCTCACAGTCGAGATACGAAATAAAGAGAGAAAGAATTATGTAAGTCAGCGGTCGCGCGATCGTCGACCTTTTGCTACCTACTTAATTAGGCTCAGTATGAGTTGCGATATTTTTAGGAAAACTTCTCTGCATCATAACTTAAGATTTTATTACTGAATAATTAAAATAAAAGATACGTAATTCTTTATTTTTATTCTAGATCATACATTGAAAATATTTGCTTTTTAATAAATTACATGCAGTATATATGAGGATCTAGTCTATTGGATCGACTGAGATTCGAGTACTAGAAATGTCAGAAATGGCAAAATAACTTTCCCCATACATTTTGAACGGAAAAACGATTAATCAACACGAAATATTCTTTGTTTCCAAACGATTCTATTTCTTACTTGATTTATTTATAAAAAACAGGATCGATTGGCATACAAAAAGTATTTGTGAAAAATTACCATTTTTATGCTGACTTTTTTTTTTTAAAATTGCATATGTAGTACGAAATATCTCAAAAAGTTATGGAACTTACGTTACGGTTCTGTAACTGCCGTTACTGACCCGTCTCAAAAATCCATCCCTGTATATGTATACAATTTAGCCCAAATCTTCTTTCCACTTTATTTCAGTTGCACGCAAAGTTCGATAAACTAAAGAAGGACCACACAGACGAGAAGAAGCGTCTAGAAGATTTGCGCAAGAAGATAGAAGACGACACCATCGAGTTTAACAGAAGGAAGACACAAACCTTACAGTCACATCACACGCTCACACTTGGAAAGAGCAAGAAGAAGTAATTTACTATTAAACTTATTTGACCAAACTATAGCAAATCTCAGAATACTTAACGACTTTAACACCCCTCTCGCTTGCACAATACAACATTATTCAAGTCTAAGACGTTTCCTCAACGTCTCCTCCACTTAACATTTCCTTCCAGCTGTCAAACGATAATTAAGTCTGTGTAATCAAGACGACTAAAATAAAAAATGGCGTTTAATGTAGGTACCAGATTACGGCTGACCTTCATAATAAAATTGGTACAGTCTGCTCTATTTTTAACTTTAATCATAACAATGGGGTGTATCACAAACTTTTTATCACGGTAGATGGCGCATGATAGATGGTACCTAATATAACTGTCAGTTGCATAGAAAACTTTTATTACGAAATTTATTATTTTCTGGATATATTGCGGAAGTGAGCAGTTTTTGAGTGTATAAATCGAGATTTCCAAGCGTAATCAAAGATATGGCGATCTCAAAATTGCAGATCTATTAATTAAACCTTTTTGTTTTTAAAGACGGTTTTCGCTTTCCTAATTCGTCTTTTAAAGTAGGTAACGTTAAGTTAAAATTCATTTTTCTGTTATAATAATAAAAAAAACTACAATTTGTTTACACCTATGACGGATCATTTTTGATCATAGGTGTAAACAAGGTACCCGTGCCCGCTAGCGACATCTACAAAAAGCTTTGGGGTGTCCATTACAAAGACTTTATTTTCGTTTGACAGCTGGAAGGAAATTTTGCTGTCAAACGAAAATTAAGTTTCGGTCATAGTTACGATTAAAGTTAAAAGTAGAACCGAGCCGACAGTTTTATTTTGAAGGTCAACCGTGAGCTCATACATTATTCAGTACGCGTTCCTTAAATTCTACAAAGGTCGGTTCCAAGTTTCCAACCTCCCCGGCATGTACCAATAAGAAATACACTTTTCTTACGTACGTCATACATTTACAACACCACCGTTCCCGTGCCTCGGAGAGCACGTTATGCCGTCGGTCCCGGTTCCACTAATACCAACTTATGAAATCGTTAATAAATTGTCATTAAAAATTGAAATCTGGTTTGAGAAGTATCTTAGACAGACTTATTTGCGTCGTTACTGCCCTGTGGGAATGATTTAATGTGAGATATGCTAATGTTTGGTCGAGTATATAAACCCACCTATCATCGTCATTATCATTTCTCGCCTTACCTGTGCTACAAAATAATGTTTAAGAGGGGTTTTTCGCTATTGCATCCCTCGCTCGCACAATCCAATATTTTAAAAAGTTTTGTTCATTAACTTACTAGGTAATAAAATTACGCTCTTTTTGGAAATATATTAATCAAGACAAGAAGACAAATGAGAATGCTTATTTTTATTTGATAAAGATAAAGATAAAAATTCTTTATTTGCATAAATGTTAGTCTAATTTACAGGTCTTATAGTAAACTAACTTAACGTAACAACATTTGCCAAGTAAATTGGCGAGCAAATATATCAAACATTAATAAAAAGAAAAAATTAAACTTTTAAATAAAATATGTCCAAAAACTTACATCTAGGTATTCATACAATATTGTCAGCTTAAACTTAGATATTACAATTGTCAAAATATTCTTTTAAATTATAAAACATATTTTGTTTTAACCAAATTGTTAATTGATTTTTAAATACATTTTTTCCCAACGATTTTAATGTGTTGGGTAATTTATTATAAGTTCGTATACACATAATAAGGCAATTTTTATTACATTTTGTTTTTTTAGGATTAATATCTACAATAAGATCATAGGGGTTTCTCCTACTTCTAACGCTGAAATCACCAATCTTTCTAAACATGTCGCTGTGTTTTCTAACAAATAAGCAAACATCCAAAATATAAAGAGATGGAAGTGGCAATAAACCGAGCAATCCAAAAAGTGGTTTGCATGATTCGAACGATGGGATTCCACAAATTGCTCTAATACACTTTTTTTGCCCAATAAACGCTCTATTCATGTCAGTACCATTACCCCATACAATGAGTCCATAGCGTAACACAGAACCAATGTACGCATGATAAGCCATAACTGCAGTTTTAACATTTGTCACTCTCCTAACCTGCTTTAGAGCATAAACAAAACTATTTATCCTAGAAGAAATCTTATCTACATGTGCCTTCCAATTCAGATCTTGGTCAAAAACAACTCCTAAGAATGTAATTTCCTTAGTTTCTTGTATTTTTGTGTTGTTATGAATAATATTTAAGGAATAGTCCTGTTTATTTGTTTTTGAATTAT
Source organism: Tinea semifulvella (assembly GCA_910589645.1). NCBI lineage: Eukaryota > Metazoa > Arthropoda > Insecta > Lepidoptera > Tineidae > Tinea > Tinea semifulvella. Next base: position 8,461,846 of record OU342592.1, on the reverse strand, counting down.
TAAATTGCATATAGTAAGTTTTATCTAAATTAATTTTTAAGTTGTTTTTGTGTAGCCACTCTATTACTTTATCCACAGTGGTTGTTACAAGTGATTCATGATTTTTAAAATTTGTATTTTTTTTGTCAGATGTCACAATTATAGAAATATCGTCGGCGTATAAGGTACATTTATAATTTGTAATATTGGTAATGTCGTTAATGTAAAGTAAGAATAAGATTGGCCCTAGAATACTTCCTTGTGGGACACCGTATTCATTTAGTCTATATGCCGAAGAGTAGGTTGTCATAATGTTATTTGCGCTAATATTTTTATTATCTTTTAGTTTTTTAATTGTTACACATTGGCTCCTATTTTTAAGATACGATGACAGCCAAAAAAGGGGTAGACCTCTGACACCTATTGCTTCAAGCTTTTGCAGCAATAGGTTGTGCGATACAAAATCAAACGCCTTTGATAAGTCAAAAAACAAACCCGTAGTTCTTAAATTATTATTTATTTTATTTAATATACACGTAACAAGTGAGTACATGGCTAGAGTGGTAGATTTATTTTTCTGAAAACCAAACTGCTCTTTTTTAATAATATTGAATTTGTTACAGAATTCAATTAGCCTACTAAACATGCATTTTTCGAAAACCTTAGAAAGGACAGGTATTAAAGTTATTGGACGGTAGTTATTGATATCTTCTTTATTGCCCTTCTTGTACAGTGGCTTTACAATTGATAGTTTTAGTTTTTCTGGAAATGTTCCCGTCACGAAAGACAAATTAATTAGATATGTCAATATAGTTAATATTTCACTAATACATTGTTTTATGATTTTTGTGTTTAATTCATCATAACCCTCAGAGTTTGTGTTGTTTAAAGATATGACTTCCTTTTTTACATCACTCTCTGATACTGGTTTAAGAAACATTGAGTCTTTTAATCTATTTATAATCATATTGGTATGATTTTTATTGGACATGTTGATAACCGACTCAATAAAATGATTATTAAATGAGGTGGCGATTTCCATAGGGTCAGACAATATACTATTCTCCAATTTAATATGTTCAATGTTATCTTTTATTGTGGTATTATTTGTTTCATTTTTAATAAGTGCCCAGCTTGCTCTGCACTTATTTCTACTATTTGTTATAAAATGTATATTAGAATTTTTCTTAGAATTTATGATGCATTTTTTTAGAATATAGGAATACTTTATGTAATTACTTTTATTATAATATGATTTATTTATATAATATTTATATCTTAAAGAGCGTTTAGTTTTACAACTAATTTTTAGTCCTCCAGTTATCCATTTTTGGTTTTTCTTATTATTATTGAATATTTTAATCTTTATTATAGGAAAACATAATCTATAAAAGAGACAAAATAGATCATGAAATTTGGCAAACGCCAGATTAAAATTGGTTTCGTCATATATATCAGACCACGATAGATTACCCAAACATTCTTTAAATTTATTAATATTGTCAGTATTATAATCTCTTTTAAAAATAAAATATGATGTAGGTAGTTTTTTTTTAACTTTGACAGGAAACTCGATCATCTGTGCGGTATTGTGATCTGAAAGGTAAAGAGGAAGAATTTCTGTAGTTGCATCCTTTATATTACTCAATATATGGTCAATACACGATGATTGTCTTGTAGGTACAGTTATATGTTGTATTAAATTATGGTTCATTGTTAAATCTTTTAAAATGTTTGTTATTTTACTTGTTTTTATAGTATTAATGTTGAAATCGCCCGCTATCACTATGTTAAATTTAATTTTGTTTATATATTTTTTGTGTATAACGTGTAGCAAATTATCAAGTTTATTTAAAAATACATTCGGATCTGAGGAAGGTGTCCTATATACACATATAACAAATAATTTATATTGTGCAATTTCTATACCGCAACATTCAAACACATTTTGTGCAGAATGGTTTTCTAGAAACTTCATGTCATGACAAATGAGGTTTTGTTTTGCTAATATGCATGTACCTCCTCTCTGTTTTTCTCTGCAAAAGCTTGATATTATTTTATAGTTTGTAATTTTTAGATATTTAAGATTTTCTTTTTTCAAGAATGTTTCAGATAAACAAATTAGATCTGGGTCTTTTTTTATGTCTTGTAGTGTGATTTCTAATATTTCTTGTTTAGGTAAAATGCTGGCGATATTTTGATGAAAAATTTTAAATGTTAAGGGGGTTTGCATGTTTTGTTTTCCTGAGGAAAATAATGGTCTTTGTTACGTGTTTGAAAATAGTAAGGTATAGTACCTTTATTCCGCAAATTTATTGGCCCTTTATTGTCTATGATTTTGGTTCGTAAACTGTGTTGCTTAAATGGATTGGGAGTAGTACCCATGGAATAGTAATTTAGGTTACTCGTTTCCTTGCCCCCCACCCCATCTTGAATGTTTCTAAAACCTACACATTTTTCGTTACATTCAAAACTGTCGATAGCATAATTAATAGATTTACAAATATTAAATAACTTGTGGTCATAGTGTTTGGATTTTATAAAGTAGCAATTATTATAATCTTTACATATATATTCGATTTCATTGTTTAGAGTACAAGGATTCAATCTGTAATTTTGTAAAATACTTAAAACTATAATTTGACAAGGTAAATCTTGGTTCAATAGCGCCTGTAATTGTGAAAGAACTGCATTCTGGTTATAATCATTTTCACCGATGCATATTACTAGTTTATCCTTGGTTGTCATTTTAATGTTTAGACAGTTATTTAATACAAATTTGGAAGTTGCATTAGGTTTAGTTTCGGCAAACACCTTATAGTTTTTGTATTGTATACCTTCTCTTGAGCGAGACAGAGCCAAAGCTAGACCCGTGCATTGTTGGGCACCATAGATGTATATGGATCTATCTATATTATTTGTGTAGTTTATGGTTGATAACTTAATGCTGTTCTTTATTTGAGAAATACTCGGATTAGACATTTCTTTAACTTGATTAAGTTTTCTATTTAAATCAATTATTTCATTATGGGCAGTTACCAGCTCTTGCTTTAAATCCAAAATTTTATGTTGCAAAAGTTTTATTCTTTCATCACTTATCTTTGTCTTTGTAGTAGATTTCTGCTTTGGGGTTATTAATACAGAATTCTTATTAGGGGTATTTCCCCCTACTGGTGAATGACATAACTTTTTTAGAGTATTGTTTTCTCTAGTCAATATATTTATTTGGCATTTCAGATCATTATTTTCTAATATTGTATTTTCCAATTCTTGTTCTGTACTAAGCAGGCTGCTGGTAAGTCGGGATATTTCATCGTTGAGTCCCTGTACTGAAACCGAGTCATTTAAAGTGTAGTCCAGACTCTTGGATAGGACACCTGTTGATACAAACGATTCATCCAATGATTCATTCGCACTTTGAATATTGGAGTCTGGCTGCTGTCCAGAATGAGATCCTTGCAATAAATATTCCGGTTCCGTGCTAACATTGGCTTGGTTATGTGTCAGCAACGTTACAGATGATTCAGCTAACATAAGAGAACTGTTATTTATTACGTTCTTATCATTGGGTTTCGAAATATTGGTCTTTTTTCTACGTGTTATATTGCTGTGTGTGTTCGTCGGGGTATTTTTCCCACGTATGCAAGATTTACATTTCCATTTGTTTTTTGAATCCTTGGACAATAAACGGTATAAACGCTCTGAGTATCCAGCACATTCAAATTCAAATCTGTTTTTACACAATGAGCATCTCAAAGTATTATTTTGGTCAACTGTAGCCTTACATATGCAACAAGTTGCCTTTGAAGACATCTTTGTGGGTTAGTTAAATGTGAGTCATATTATAAAGATATTGATTGTTATGCGATGTGTGTGACGGCGCTTAAAACCATGTGTGATGGCGTTAAACGTTGGAATGCTGACTCGAGGAGTAATAGTTAATATATTGTGTTTTCATAATCTGTCATTAATATTATTTATTTTACTTTTTTTTTTTTAATTGTCTTTAAAGGACATTGTAGAATACATCAGCCCTAAACACGTAATTTATTTGCATAATATATGTTCATAACAGAGTTCATAACCGAGTTGGGGATCATCAAATTCCAGATGCTGCAGAATATGATGCTTTACTTGGAGTCACTCGCGGCATTATAGCCCAAACACGTCGGGTAAAATATGGGAGTCCACAGCGCGGGAAAACCGCTAAAATAAACTGCAACTTGTGCCCTATATTTAAAGTCCAATTTATCGTTTTTCATAATTATTCACATTGCAGCACATTATTAAACAAAACAACACCACTTTTGACCAATAATATCCACAGTAAATTAATTTACAAAACAAAAAACTTGCACTTGACATGTCCACGCAAAATGGCGCGAAGAACTCTCTGATTTATTTTACCCTAGCATAACGACAATAGACAAAAACTTTTTTTTACCTTAATAATTACATAGTTTTACTCCCGCCGATTTAAAATCCAGTGTTTTATCTATAATAAAGTACCTGATCACAATAAAGAACCTAATCGTATAAATAGTGCTTTGCAAATATTTCATACATAAATTTAAACCAATTTACTATTTAATCGAAGTAAATAAAATACAAAAATATTAAATAAAATTGACTAAAATCTAATTATAAATAAAACTAAAACTAAAAATACCTATGAAATTAAAGCTATTCTACAAAATAAACTATTTAATTAAAATAAAAAAAAAACAGCATTAAATTAATATGATTATTGAATTCTATTAAGTTGAGGCACGCTGCAAAAAAGTTGGGGCCTGGTTTTGGGCAATCTCTCTTGTAAGCATTCCATGGATTCACCGTACGGGTACCGGGTCATTGTGTGTGGGTAAGAGATGAGAATAGTGTCCCGGGCTTGCGACCGACAATAGGCTGGTTTGAATAGGAGGACTCTTTTTTAATTTATTGTGTAGCATGATACTCACCATCCACCATTCTACTCCTCTCCCTACCCAACCAAATACTGTATGATTCCGTTAATGCAGTCTTGGAAGATCTTTCCATAATTCAAAATCGTTTATTTGCTTTAAATGGGGTACATACAGTAATATGGTTAGTAAGTTGGCTCTGCAAATTTAGCCATTGTTGTGGCATGCAAAAATATATTGTTATCTAGTAAGTCTAGTCATCATTATATAATTAAATTTAGGTCAATACATTTTATTAATAACAGACAAAAAAACAAAATAAAATATGTCAAACAAATTCAAAAGATTTTCTCTTTCAAAATTAATGTATCCTGACCTGCTTAGGCCCAATTCTTTCAGTAAGTGATGCAAAGATTTTACTCTCGCACCAACTTCCACTGCGTAAAGCTGAGTCTTGAACTTGAATTTAGTTTTAGTAGGGGAAAATTGTTATAAATGTTTTTGCTATTTATCTCTGTCTAAAATTATTATCACAGTGAAAATATTTCCAAAATGTCTGTAATTTTACTATTCTGTGTTTCATCTATTGAAATAGATTTGTATTTATTTAAAATTATGATATTTTAGTTTTAAGCTTACATTTTCATAGTATTATTGTAATTTAATTGGGATTATAAACCTTTATAGCTTTTTTTAAACTTATAGGATTGATGCTGGATTTCTGAGGTAATCAATAACATATTGAACTATTTTTATTTGTTTCTTTTCCCCTGAGGCAAAGGATACAGCCAAATCTGACGTAATATATATTTTTGTTTATGGCAATTTTGTTAAAGTTGCTCGCCCAAAAGTAACTGCAACTTGTGCCCCATATATAGAGTCCAATTTATATTTTTCCATAATTATTCATATTGTTGCACATTATTTAACAAAATAACACCCACTTTTGACTAACAATATCCACAGTAAAGTCATTTACAAAACAAATACTTGCACTTGACATGTACTTGCAAATGGGTGCCAAGAACTACGCCAGGTGATCAGTTTGTCACTTTGATGGTTAAGCCAATCACGTTAATTATAATTAAAATTTGATATCTTATTGTGAAACCCAGCATTAGTAACTGCTTTAAAAATATTGCGCAATAAAGATACTTGCACAATAGTATTGAGAGGGCTGTTACGCTTTGCACCCTCCAATAATTACAAAGATTTTACCAGTCTGAGTGTAGAACTTCTAGTGAATAAAATGTCAAATTTTTGACATTTATAACGTTTTTTTCTATTTTATTAAACACAAAATTTGCTAAAAAGCTGATTCTGTTCCCATGCCGGAGATCACGTAAAGCAGTTGATCCCGGTTCCATCGAAACAAAATTGTGGAATCGTTAATAAATTGACATTAGAATTTAAACCCTGGCCATGTAACGTGACGAATGTAGGCTTAATTATCTTAAAGGCCATATGTTCTACGACCCTGTGTTAATGATGAATGATTGACTACATTTTTTAAAAATAAAACTCAGATTTTCAAATGTAATCTTTGTAATTGCGAAGTGTAACCACCATCTTAAACGCATTAGGGTAGCATTGAAAGGTTGCGTAATGACTGAAACTGACTAAGTTTGAGCAAAAAGTAATTTAATATTTAGTTGACTGGACGGTATTTTGTACCCTAATATATATTTTTAGGTTAGGTTAGGGTGTAGTGAAATTTTAAACTTTATTGCGCGCGCTTGGTTGGGGACCTATTTCGTACGTCAGAACAGCGCGGCGGGGAAGGGGAAGAGGGGCGGATAGGCGCGCGCGTATGCGTTGCCGTTGCCTCTCTCGCTCTCTCCCGCTCATTCTTTCTCTTTCTTTCTTTACGCGTCTGCAACTATGCGTGCGCTCGCAGCCACGCGCATTCATTTAATCTCCATATTCCTACCAACTACGAAATCAATAACCTGCAAGTTATTTTTTCGTTTTATTTGTTCACTATGGCATACACACAAAATTCTGCGTGATAGGCACAATAAGCAATACCAAAAATATTTTATGTCTAGGGTTATATTTAAAGGGTTAAAAAAAACTAATTTTAATAAAAACAAAATGTTCAGTGTTTGTGACGCCCGAAACATTACCCTCTTCTCAAATACTGACTTACTTTGATGTTATGAAGTACACTATCTTTTCATTAGGCATTGAAAATACTATTCCGATAGATTATTAATGTTAACATACATCTGAATGAGGCTGTCAAAAATAAACAATATACTTTTTTTTTTCCAAATTATTTCGAGCTGGGGCTAGAGATTGCAACCCGGTATGTGTTTCAACCCGGTATGTGTTTCAACCCGGCCGGGTCCGGTCACATTCGCCGCCAACCCGGTTGGGCCCGCCGGGTCCGGCCGGGTTGATGTGTTAGGATGAAACCTTTGAAGTATTTTATAAAAAATTTGCTTTAAGTAAATGGAGGAAAAATACAATGATTCAAGGTTACGGAATAATATTTTTTTCAAACCAGCAAATCAACAATAATCAGTCTCAAAATCACGAGTTTTTAATACAGACTTTGTTAGTTTCACTTATGAACGGAATAGTAACGTTAGTGTTACTAATTAAGTTTAGGATAGAAATGATCTTCCACGCGCTGATGAAATGCCTGGATTTAGAGGATTTCGAGAAAAAGTTTGGAAAGTAGTCAAATTATTTAAGAAGTCGCCCGTAATTTAATTACTAATACTATACAGAGTAAAGAGAAATACCTGCTTGCTTAAAGTTAATTACTAATACTAATGTAACTATTTGAAAACATAGTATTAGAATAATAAACTAATAACGCTGCCTAATGTACTAAACTTGTCTTAACAATTTAGATAGATAAACTTTGGTAGCTTTAGTAAAAACAAAACAAATTCTTAAGAGCAATAACTATATGGGTGAGAGGAATGGAGAGCGGCCATTGGCGCGTCAGAACGGCAACATCGCGGTTCGCAGCGCTTGCCATGCCATTTTTCTACAAGTTAGGGCTTCCATGCCGCAGTTTTCATACCTACCGGGCCCGGTATGAATGGCCGGGCCCGATGGATGTCTAAAAGGGCACCGGGTCCGGTTTGCAATCTCTAGCTGGGGCACCTTAAACCATTATATTTAACACTAGCGGCCCGTCCCGGCTTCGCACGGGGGGACTTAAGATTTTTACATAGTTTTACGTTTTATTTATATTTATTCTCAGTTTTTTTTTTATTTAGGAAGTATTTACCTTTTGAAAATATTTTTCCGGACTTCATTTACTTATTTCATATATTTAATTAACGCCGCGCGCCGCCCCGCGCCTTTTTTATGTATTTTTGAAATAGTAGGTAAGTACTTACCTAATAGGTATCTTTTGGATGAATTAATAGTCTTAAGGTAACCGATTGAACAATTCAAAAGTTATCTAGAGCAAACTTTTATAAGGATTGAACCATTCATTAAAACGATTGTTATGGGTAAACTATAAAAGGTAGACATATGCTCTCGCGGACTTTTTTAAAAATAATGTTAAGATGAACAATTCATCCATAGAGCATTTTTGTATAACTTTAACTATATGCTCAGCGCACGCCACGGAAGGCCTCAGAAACGATACTTTTCCCCCGTTTTTAAAACATTTTTGGTTACTGCTCCACAACTATAGGACCTAGCGTGATATTATATAGCCTATGTTACTTCTGAATAATGCAGCTTTCTAATGGTGAAAAAATTATTGCAATCGGTCCAGTAGTTTTTGAGTTTATTCATTACAAACATACAAAAATACAAATCTTTCCTCTTTATAATATTAGTATAGATACTTTATTTACTCATCCATAGGCAGTTTTTTACAAAAAAAAAAAAAATCTCCAAACATTTTCACTCGACCCTATTGTGTATCTTTTAAAAGGGTTTAACGTTTTTGCATGCCTCTCGCTCGCACATTCCATTCCATTTTTCAAAGATATTTCAAGTTTGAGTGTAATTTTGATAATGTAATTACTAGGGAATACAATTATGGTCATTTTGGAGAGCTAAATGTGAATTCGCTTCTTTATAAGCGTGGTTTCTGACCACCCCGGTAGCGGAAATGGTCGTGATGATACTTTACTCACCATCCACCATTCTGCTCTTCTCCCTACTCAACCAAATACTGCAATCTTATTCCGTAGTTTTATTTCCTAGCAAATTAAATGACTACATTTTTCAACACTCTTGACTAAAATCTATTTTTAAATATAGGATTGTGCAAGCGAGAGAGATGCAAACGCGTTCAACCCTCTTAAGATTGCGTTCCAATATTCAAAATGGTTCCTCGCCAAGCCGTCTGGCCAGCGTGGCGAGTGTAGGCCAAATTCTCCAGTTCTGGAAAGCCCATCTCCAGCAGTGGAGGTCTAGGACGCTGTGTTCTAGCTAGAGGCTATAATGAATGAAAAAAAAATCAAAATGGTTGAAATTAAAAACCTTTTACGATGAAAAATTTACTCGTCATATTTATTTTTATATTGGAACGCAGTTATTATAATTAATTTAAGAAACTTATTGGTGATTTAATATACCAAAATGAAAATCGAAATAATATAAATTATGTAGGTAGTTGTAAAAATGTTGGCCTTAAAAGAGAAAACTATATTAAGTAGAAGTTCCAAAATTGTGAGCAAATTCTTTTGGACGTTGGCATTCTCAACTTTTCTTGCTTTTAAAAGTCATTACGGTCGCTGCTTTTTAAAATAATCATCAAAATAAACTACTTAATAGAGAACTGGTAATAAAATACAGTAAAAAGTGTCATATCTCCATAGAAAACTCAGGGTCATAAGAATCTAATCGATTCGACATACTCGTACATGTCGAAAGCTTAAGAATCGGGGCTCAGACCCTCGCCAACCCGTCTGGCCAGAATAGGCCAAATTCTCCAGAAATATCCATAATAAAGCAAGAAAAGATGTGAAATAATTTAGTATGAACGGCATTAGGAATAGCAATATTAAAAAAAAAATAGAGATGTGTATTAGCTCTCTAGGGCCGGTAACTGAATATCCTTCCTTATTTGGTCACTCAAATATAGACATTTGTATGGGCTATTTAAAAAAGAAAGGATTTAGTTACTGGCTCTAATTTACAATATTATTTATTATGTTTACAATACGTCATGATCGTAGAACAGTGACGGATCTGCTATATTTAAAATTTTCATGGCGGCCATTCAACTGTCATTTCGACTGTTTTTTTGTCACTTTTTAAGTCTCATAATAAGTGCATTTATTTTTCATTTTGGAACCCTTTCTAATATTTGCACTATAAATTACAGACCACAAACAATATAAAACTATATATAAATATATATGCAAAATTATGGGTATTTTTTTAAATCCGACACTGTTCTACGATCATGACGAATAGATTACACACTACAGAAATCACTGCATTTTCTTTGCATAGACTATTTAATTTCTATTTTTATATTCGATATATCTACATATATTTAAGTTTTATATTTAGACATTGATTCTAATAAAGAAAATATTGTGACTGCGTTGTTTCATTTTCTACCACTCCTTAACCTTGTATTCTTAAACGTTTCCACAACCCGTTTGAGGAAACACTCAATTATTCCTTCTAGGGATCCTCGAAATCGGTATTCGTCGTAGACAGAGAAAGTTTATGAACAACTTTCCAAATCTCGAAAGGCATTAATGTTACCATTTTAAATATTTTCGGTGAGAAGTTTTTTTTCTGGCAACATACCGTAAAATATGGTTTTGGGTATAGTAGAATTATTGCTTTATTAAATAGCAACACTGTATTGATGTAAAGTTAGCTTAAAATTGTCGAAACTTCAGTTTAAAACTTGCTTATTTAGAACATTTGCTTGTTTTTCGATGTACCAGGTGTTCCAGGAACGCAAAAACATGTAAGGGCTTGCTTTTTATTTTCTGTAGATAAAAAAAATATATTTTAAACGTCCTACATTTTAATCTAAAATCGTAGTAAATAGAGATGAGACTTGGGTGAATAGGGGGCTGAAAGGGGACGCCATATTAGGCAGCGGAGACGTGCAAGAGGTATATTGAGACGGCATAAGTATTAAAAGGAACAACTTCAATAGGGCTGTCACAATTTTTTAATGAAATATAATATTACATATTGAAAAAAAAAATGTGAATATTCAAATAAAATTTAATAATGAAATAAAACAAATATTGAGTGAAAAGTTCACTCAAACTTGAAAAGTCTTTCTGAATGTAGGATTGTGCGAGCGAGAGGGATGCAAAAGGTAAACGTTCCTAACATGCTTAATATACGTCAAACCTGGATAAGCGGGAGTTCAAGGGAGCACAATTTAATTCTCGCTTATAGAGGTTTCTCACTAACCCGAGTTTCTCGCTAATGAAGGTACACGGGTAGCGTTTCTCTCTTATAGAGGTACGCAGCAATAGCAAGTACGAATGAAGTAAATATGTATGTCCACGAAATAGAATACAGGTACAATATTGACGAGAATACAAAAACAATGGTAGGAAGTTCCACGAAAGTTAAGAATGAGTCATAAAATAGCACATGTTAAATTTGTAAATAAAGCTCGACTGTCGCTTCTAGAGGTATAGATAAGTAGCAGTCTCACTTACGGAGGTCTATGAGGGAAAAACGACTCTCTTACAGAGGTTTCTGTTTCTCGCTAATAGAGGTTTTGGGAGCTTAAAATGACGGGTCCTGGCTATTACTCTCACTTATAGAGTTTTCTCACTTATCCAGGTTTGACTGTATACCCATGAGACAAGACATTAGCTAAAATTTTTCTATTTAATTTCACTATCTGACGTTACCTATTTATATAATCTGTGGCTTACGTCTCGTTGGTAATATACTTAGCAATTTGTTTATTTAAATGTAATTATATATTACTTGTTACTGTTTGTAAACCTAAATAATAATTTAAAAAACGTGAACAAGCTATCTACTAATCACGTGGCGTTTTTAAAATATTAATTATGGATTATTTTAATAATCATTTTTGTAAACTGTGTTACAATTCTTAAACCAAAGATACAGTGAGTGGCCGGGGTAGTATGTAAGATATGGGCTTGAACATTTTGTTGTAGTAGGTATACCGCCGTTTGTGAGGAGTTACTGATGCACACACCGGCACGACCACTGACGGTCGGAGGGATTTTTGAGCCATTTTCTTGTGGCACTGAAAAAAAAAACATGTTATTTCAACGCTGTAGGGAGAAATCCCTCCTTCTCCCTCCTCTGGGACCGCTCATTCGTCAAATGCGATTTTTTGAAACGTGGCAGGTCCGTACCAATAATTAGTAAATATGACATCTATGCGCCTAAAATTCAAATAGGAGCGCTATCGGTGCCCATTCAATTTTTTATACTTGCGTGCGGTGAAAACGTGGTGTGTGCACAAGTATCCGAATTTTGGACCGCAGCATAGGCATAGGGGATTAGGCTTGTTCATCAAGCTCAGCATTCCTAATCAACGCTCGGTTTTGTATTTTCATTTTACATTGCGTGTTATCGTTGAACTAAAATTTATGGGTCAATCTATATATTTTAATAAAACACTAATATGATATACCAATACGTTTAATGTTATTGTGATTGCAAATAGTACAATTTGTGTCTACTCTCTATGGTTCTTAAGATTCTAAAATACTCGTACATAGTGCAAAAATACAAAACTTTGTGTTACAAAAATATTGGATATGTGACAGGTGACTACAGAAAATTTGTACTGCTGTAATCACTGGTGAATTTAGGCTTACTTAATTTATTATCGATTAAAATAGTATATAAATTAATACCACGAATGTCATTCGTAATTTAGTCGTCTTATGTGCATCTATTCGAAAATGTTTGTATTAAGCCGCATATCGATAATACAAAGCGCCAACAGTGCGTTCACGAAACGCGTACCAAACTATAACCGTGTTCAACTAGCTGTTCAAAGCGCGCTTTTTTACTGTAGTTTTCTACTAACAGGTGCTCAAAAAGCATTTTAAACGTAGACAGTCTATGGTTTTAATTAACTTCAAAGCAAATTTCAGTAAAACAAGCGTGCTTTTCTAAGTACATTAACACGGAAGAAGTATTAATATCGTGTGACTTGAGCGCGAAGTCGATACACAGCTTAACTATGTGTATAATATAATCCGGCTAAATTAAGAAAGCAACATTGGCACAATAATTAAGGTGCAAATTCTTTATTAATAAGATTTTAACACCCGTTGCTTATTTGTACTACATTTAAAATGTAGTAGTGACCTACATACTAATTTTAATGTCATTATTAAGTGGCACAATAAGCCAGCTTGTAAATATAGTTAACTACTTTTAAAATTATTTTGGCAGTAAAGCTTGGCACATATTTTGTGGCATTCAAGGCGAGATAGCATGATAGTGAAAATAATATGCTCAAACTTGACTGATATACATTGATTGTGTATTGTAATTATGGTATTGCGTTTCAATATTTATCATGGCAGAGATATTACTCGATCAAGAATTTTTAATTAGCCATTTTTCTTAGTATTTTAGTCTATGTTTTGTAATTTTGGAACGCAATAATATTGTGGTATAAAAATATTCGTCACTTTAATGACCTATTATTTGATCATCGTCATTATCACGACCACACCCTTACAGGGTGGTGAGAAACCACGCTTTTTTATAAGAAGCGAGTTCACATTTAGCTAACTTTACTATAGGCCCTACATGACAAGTGGCAAGCTCGTCGATGTCTCTAGCGTACCAAACTCGAGAACGAACACAAATAAATTATTGTGTCCCGACCAGGAATCGAACCCAGTTCCCCCGAATCTGAATCCACAGACTCGAATTAATAATTTAAACGTGACGAATATTTTCACACAGCACAGAATGAACAATGTAAAAAAATATATATATGCAAATAATTTATGTCATTTTTTATAGATCAATAAATAAAACTTACATAATGGGGCCTTTTTTAATTATTTCATGTTGTAAAAAGCAAAATTATTAATTTGGTATGATATATAACTATTATAATTGATTAAAGTCGTATATAATTAATTTTAAATTAAATTATGATTATAATAAAATTAATTGTAAGTAGATTATAATGAGAAATAATTAATTATAAATTTTAGATCAACAAAATGATATTCATTATGACTAGTCTCACTAAATATTTGAATTCTTATGTTAAGATTCAACTTATTGGATCAAAATGTTTAATTAAATTAAAAAAATAATTAATATTAGGAATTAACCAATTTTATTTAATGAATCACTTATGTTAAGAGATCTAATTACTTTTTACAGTTACGAATATGTATACCGAAAATCACAATATCGAATGGTTTAATGCCGAAATTTAAAATCACTAAAGTGTATAATTCCGAAATAATATAACTTATTAACTACTTAGAAAAAAATATTATGATATAAAAAAAAACTAAAACAAAAAAATAATATTTTTTAAATAAAAATCGTCAGCGCGGCATGGCGGCAAGAAGGCTGGCCGCATTTCCTCGCTGGATCGCTATGCTGATTCTCTGGGCGAGGAAAGAACCAGCTGTCTTGTCCAGCAGACAATTAGACGATGTGATTAGGTGATGTTTTTTATTAACTGTATGATATTTTTTTTATCCTGCCTATAACCTTACTCGATCCCCAAGGTTAGCTGGTAAAGAATGCCTACTGGCATTATATATAGCTATAGTATTATTTGTAAGTACATTAAAGAATTTAAAAAAAACGAATCATATTTCAGCTATTCTCAGTAGGAATCTGTCGCACTAACGCAGGTAAACGATTGTCAATATACCGACTGATTGACACATACATACAATAACAAATTTCACTTAATAGACATAGACATCATTGCCTAGACTGCTGGTACTTTTAGGAAGTCTATTTTGTACATACTAAAACCATATTGTGTTGTTAGTACCTAACATTATTTTTATTTACTAATTGTTGTTTCCTTTTTTTTTTACTTCACTATCTGACGTTACCTATTTATATAATCTGTGGTTTAGGTCGTTGGTAACACAGTTAGCATTTTTTTATTTAAATGTAATTACATATATGTATATATATATATCTGTCTGTCTGTAAACATAAATAAATAAAAATAAAATTAAGTAATTTTTATTACGTTAAATAATTCGATATTTATATAGTCTAAACTACGGCGTTTTACATGTAGATACTAGTATATTGAAACATATAACTGCAATATATTATTGTATTTTCGATATATAAAATTTTCGATATTCAGATGCGTAACCACTTATTATACCTAACTTAAGAGTTAATTGCACTTGACTTCAGGATGAGGGCCTTAACTAATATTGCAGAACTACCAACTTTTAGTTATAAAAAATAATCAAAATGGAATTGCAGTAGCTTTTTCTTTAAACGAAATAAAATGTCAAAAAAGTCATAATAAATCGCGTCCAAAATTAAAAATATTCATTCTGACAGCCATTATTCATACTTCGAAACAATCCCATCACAATTAGAAAGCAAGTAATAATTTTAAAAAAATAGTATTTAAAATATTGGAACGCATTCCTATGTAGGTTGTGTCAAATAATTTATTAGAATACTACACACTCTTGCACTTTCAATAGCCATAAGTTTGTCTTTATCTTGCAAAGAATATTAAATAGCTAATAGAATAAATATTTGAACATTTTTAATCTTGTAACAAAACTGTATTATTTTCACTAAAATTTGACAGCCTATTCGTCACTTTTACTTCGTTTAAAATAAATAGCCTAACCGTCAGTTTAAAAAAGGATGAATGAGATATCAAATCCTATTTATTTGACACACCTTTGATACTGGCAAAAAAATAGAGTATCATCACGACTTTTGGGGTGGTCAAAAACCACGCTTTTTTAAAAGGAGCGGTTAAATTTAGCCAACTTTACTTTAGGCTCAGCATAACAAGGGGCAAGCACTGCGATGTCTCTAGCGTACCAAACTCAAGAAATATTATAAAACATATATAATTAAACAAATGATTGTGCTCGATCAGGAATCGAATCCAGCAACTCAGCGTCTAAATCCACGGACTTAACCGCTAGACCACAGAGGCAGTTGCAAATCATCATTACAGCCCCTAGAATACAGCGTCCCAGACCTCCACTGCTGGAGATAGGCCTTCCAGAACATATATCTGGAGAATTTGGCCTACACTCGCCACGCTGGCCAGACGGCTTGGCGAGGATATGATGTCAATTTTTAATTTCAATTTATTAACGATTCCACAAGTTAGTATTAATGGAACCGGGACCAACGGCTTAACGTGCTCTACGGGAACGGTGGTTTTGTAAATCAATGACAAATGTACGTAAGAAAAGTGTATTTCTCATTGGTACATGCCGGGTGGGTGGATTTGAACCGACCTTTGTAGGATTTAAGGAACGCGTTCTTACAACCGAGCCACCACCGCGCCAGTGACATTAAATTGACATTGGCAAATTGTTACTAACGCCAAAAAAATAAAATTGAATGCATATTGTTATAATACGTCAGATGATTAGTTACATCTTGTTAGTTGAACCAATTGCGTACCCCTTATAATAAAAAGATCTATATTCATCCTTTAAAAAACTACGGTCAAATGAGTATATAATGCATAGGGTTTATCTGGGAGGGACTTCGCGTGGTGGAGGACTTCTGTATTTAGCCTTGATGTGTAAAAACGGTTTGTTCGTTGAGTGGTCTTCGATGGAGGCGGCTAAAGAAAGACGAATGCTCTCCTCTATCGAAGCCTGGGTCATGGCACCTGGTACACCCACTGATATACTCTTAGTCATAGGCTTAAAGGGAACAGGGTTCGCTAAACTCATGCTGCGAGTCTTCTTAGCATAACTGTTCAATTTGTCGGTACCGCAAAATGCTTTCTTGTGATCCGCATCAGGTGTAGAAGCGAGGCTTTGGCTTCGAACTTTTCTTGTACTCAGCGAGTAGTCTTTAGTAGGAGTACTAGCCAAACTTATACTCTTCTTCTTGGCACTGTTCAATCTATCAGTTCCGCAAAATGGTTGCTTCTCGCTAATCTTTGGTGTAGCGAGATTCGTGCTTCTAGACTTTTTAGTTAATGTTTTGTTTTCGTTGGGAGTCTTCGGAGTGCTGCAACTAGATGGTGCGGATTGCTTTCTATTGCGTGTTTTGGGTGGACTGTCCACTTCGTCTAGGCACGAGATGAGAGGCAGCGTGAGTGATGTTTTGAGTGTTTTAGTTTTGTTCGGAGTTGACGTGCGTCTCACGTGAAGCGGTGTTTTAGGTGAGATTTTCCCGCTGGTGGAGGATGCAGGGGAAATAGAAGGAGAGGGCCGAGGCGACTTGCTATGTGTGAGCGGGATAGTTGTTCGGGGCGATTCGGGTTGTGTCGGGATAGAGTTGCGAGTGTGTGGGATAGTCGGGGAGCTTCGGGGCGATTCGGGTTGTGTCGGAATAGAGGGAGAGGTGCGAGGCGAGTCGGGGTGTGCGAGCGAGACGGGGCGACGGCCCTGCGTCACGAGACGCACCTGACACGGCTCATGGCGGGAAAGGAAGTGCTCCAGTGTGTCCCAGCCTCCTCCAACGCGGACCATCATGTGACGACCTTTCAGCAACTAAAAGAAAGAGAGAGATTATTAGTATTAATGAAGTAATGGAATTGCTGTGTGTAAAAATATACTACATAGTAGGTATACATTAAAATCAGGGGTTATGGAGTTCGTTAACCGCATATAAACAAAACTATTGGATATTCGAAATAAATATCTATCCGTAACCGAATCGGATATAAAGGTTTAGAAAAAGAGCGGCGTCTACACTAACAAAAAAAAAAGACTAGAAAAACTTTTTATTTGTGACGGTTACAGTTAATAATGGCGTCGATTGTACCAGGTGACGGATGACCTTTAAAATAAAATTGGTACATTCGACGCCTTTAGTATAGTTTTTCCGTGCACAGCTAATTTAGAGTCGTTGCAGCGGATAGGTGGCGCTGATGGAGGAACTGTCAGTTGAGTTGAATAAAGAGAAGCTCCTAGATAATGGTAGCGGATGTTAACTTAAAGTAGGTATTTTCATTTGACAACTATCTTACCCTGATGAATACATTGCGGCCCGCGATGTTGTATCGACCTTCACCGACTTTCTTCACTTTAAGCAATTTGGAACATTTTCCGGAATCGCAGTTACAACCTCTTTCCATCAGACGCGTCACTAATTGCACCTGCAGAAAAAAAAAGATTTCTAGTATAATTGTATATTAAGGGGAGGACGCACTGCACACCCAAAAATGTTTTTTTTGCTAATGGGCAATTATGAATCTGTTTCTAAAACAAATTCCCTTATTTCTGTTACTCTATTTCTCCCCTCAAACCTCAACATTAACATTGGTCACTTTATATGTTACAGCAGTTATGATATCTTATATTACCCGTTTATCCAGCTCATTTGTTGGCTTCAGAGGAACATCAGAGTCGCTGCTGTCGACTGTACCTCCTGACTTGGTACTTTCATTATCAGCCTGGTCAGAAATCGCCAAATGACCTAAAAAAAAATGTATAGTTTTGAAATCAAAACACCACAATTCTGATGAGTATTACTGCTAAATACATAAGCTACATTATATTCACCTATTAAATGTGTATACGTGTATATATATGAACTTACTTTCATTTGGTTCCGGCGTTGTAGGTTCCGTTTTGGATCTGAAAATTTAGATGTGGCAGTTAATATCAAACAACTAAGAAAGAAGAAAAAAATTACTAACGAGATTTAGCATCTAAATTGAAATTTTATTATTAAATCTATCTTCTATTACAGTTGGGCCCTATTGTAAAGTTTTAAAAATACTAATACATGTAGTAACACCAAGTTAAATGTTAGCTGCTATAATAAATGTTAAGTCAATCACGCTACGACCAAGTTTGTAGTGTTTTCATTTACCGAATTCCTCACCCAAACACTCCTTCAAAATTAAACATCTTAGCTCTAATAACCACTGCTTGACAATTTAACATCTCATGCACTTGACACATATTAAGTGTTCATACATTATCATACCAAATTGGTGAATCTGACGCTAGCAACAAATAATCGGCCACTGCAGTACTTGGAACATGACACTTATTGCTCAATCACAGCCGATTGCAGAACGTATGAAACTAGGTAACCAAGCGAACACAAGAAGATGGACTACCCACCCAGAAGGTGCCGGCGAGTTGTCCCGAAACTGCCAGCCGGCGCCCGACATGGCAGAGTCCAGTCCGGAGTCCCGCTCTTCCAGGGCGATCTCTCTCTCAAGCTGGACAAGGCCAGGCGGCTCCACATGGAATTTGGTGGCTAGGCGAGCCACCTCCAGTAAACATAGGATGACTTGTCGCGGCTGGTTGTGCAGTACTGGAATAAACGTTTAAATTATACGTTGGTTTTTAGTTGGTACAAAGATTTTTTTATTTTATGTGCAATAAACCACTAGGTCAATTAATATCTGGCAATAAAGAATTTATCTATCTATCAAGATGGTAACCTGTTTAAAACATATAACCATACAAGTAGTCACATAGCTAAATTCATATGCACTTTTATCAAGTCTGGTTTTGAGCCTAGTTTACTTCTATAAGGGATTATTTTCATGATTGTCTCTCTTCGAAATCTAACGACTGCGCTTTCATTCAAAAATTATCTTTACTCCCATTTTCTATCCATTCAGAATAACTAAAGTTATGTATCTGTGTTAAACTGTTCTTTCACTCTTTTCTCTATTTTTAACCTTAACCCTATATTATAGTGTGTATTTATTTATTTCTGTATATATGTAATTATATGTATTGTATTATAGATATACTTGTAGGTATTATAATATGTATGATATGTAGTTTATGTAGTATTAGTATAAATTATTGTTTTTGTTAGTAAATACTTGGCACTCTGCCTGTAATCCGTTAAAACTCCCAAAGGTTAGCTGGTGGAAAATGCCTTACGGCATAAAGCTCGCCTGTGCACATTAATTTTAAGTTAATTTAGTTTTTGTGCAATAAAGAATTTTTTATTTATTTATTTAGTTCCTCACCTAAGTCATCGCTCTCGAACAGCAGATTCTCATGCACACCCAGCTCGCGACAGAACGTGATAAAATTCTCAGTGTTGTCACGAGAGAAGAAGCTTCTGCGAGCAGCACGCTGCCAGCAACGTCCTCGGATCTGAGGTACCACCTACAATCAATATAATTTGTGAAACTACAAAAAGTTATAACCAAGGTCGATAGTGGAGGTTGGATGAGGGTAACAAAATACCTATTCCGTGCAATGGCGAAGTCTATAAATACACCTGTGAAAAGATGGACTGATAATAATAATAACCCATTAAAATTTTATACTAGGATAGTAACTTCTATTAATGCATTTAAACTAAAAAAATAATATAATTGACATTAGGCGCTAAATGTAAACTCAATGGCACTTTCCCATATATCTAAAGTCAGACATATCGCTCAGTGTGGTCTCCCGAACGCCGTGGTTCGTACGAAATTCCGTCATAACTCGAGATCTGGAGATACCTACTATTGAGGAGTTTGTCGTTGACTACTAGACAGACGTATATATCGGGCCGACAACGGACACTTCAAGCATCTCCAGAATGTCGGTCCGTTGCGCTCGGACCCCTAGCGGGAGATTACTTTTCAGAGAGGTGCTCCTGTAGGACCTTGTCGAACCTAGACTCCCTGGGTTCGCGAGTGACACGGGCGATTTTACACCAGTAAGGGCGCCCTGCACCAAAAGTAATTAAGAAGAAATAATTACCAACGGGTGGTTACTCGCTGTGGTCCTACCGTGGAAAATGAAGGAACGTTCCCATCCCCAACCCAGGCCCATTAGCCATTCGGGCCTGGACGAACTCACTAAACTAACTAACTAACTATAGTTTTTTTTCTTATAGTTTTTTTTCATTTGAGCCTTGGGAATTTTAGTGTCTTACCCCAACAATGAGACCCTGGTCAAGTGCCTCTTTAGCTCTGTCGTGGATGACGGCCGCAAGCTGACACAACGCCACACCGTTGTCCAGGGCATCCAGGAAGTTCTCCCCAGACAAGTATGTGATACCTAGGACAAGACAAGAAGACTTATTACATACAGACAATATGAAAATCTGCGTTCACTATAGTTAATAACTCAGAACCAACTAATTATGCCAGTTATATTTCTTTTATCGTGGATTTAGACTCGGAGGTACCGGGTTCGATTCCTGGTCGGGACACAATAATATTTATTAATTTAAATTATTAAAATTTAATTAATATTTAATTCAATTGTGATATTTCTCGAGTTTGGTACGCTAGAGACATCGACGAGCTTGCCACTTGTCATGATTGGCCTATAGTAAAGTTGGCTAAATGTGAATCCGCTCGTGGTTTCTGACCACCCCGAAAGGGAAACGGTCGTGATGATAGATGGCGCATGGTAGCTAATAAAACGTTAAAGTTAACGTAAATGTAAATGTAGCTTTTGTACAAATCGAAATTTCCAAGCGAAATTAAAGATATATGGTGTTCTCAAATTTCCGTTCTATTAATTAAACCTTTTTTTTTAAAGACGGTGTTCGCTTTCCTAATTCGTTTTTAAAGGTAAGTAACGTTAAGTTAAAATACATTTTTCTGTTATAAAAATAAAAAACTACAATTAAATTTTAAAAAGGATCTGTCATAGGTGTAAACAAGGTACCAGTGCCGCTAGCGACATCTAGAAAAAGCTTTGCCTGATACACCCCATTGACAGGTGAAGAAAGGTTTTGACTAATTTGACATTCTTCCTATTTATTCTTACTTAAGCACTGATATCTAATAACGGTGGATTCCAGGATGAAATCAAGCGTAATGGCAGGCACTAGATCTGCTTTGGACAATCTAAAGAAGATATGGAGGAACCGAAACGTTCCCAAAGCCACTAAAATCCGGCTGGTTAGAGTTGTGTTCCCAATTTTTCTGTATGCTGGGACGTGGACCCTACGCGAAACAGAGAAAAAGTTTTCATGCTCTAGAGATGTGGTGTTAGCCGAGAATGTTGGGCATATCATGGACATTCGGAACTAACAAATCCATACTGGAGGAACAACATCAGACAACGCCTTTCTTCGACTGTACGCGCATTCTCACTTTCTTCGGACACGTATCACGGTGTTGAGTCATCAAGCGCCTGGTAGTCGAGGAGAAAGTCGATGGCAAGGGGATGCGTGGTAGTTCTCCAATGAGATAGACTGGAATGACCAGGTAAAAGCTGCATTGGATCATCCCCTACATGAGTGCACCAGGAAAGCTGGTGTTCGAGAAGAGTGGCGTCGGCATGTTAAGCGTGCTAACTCACACTCAAATGGCGACCACGACCACTCGCTGTACCGACTAAGAAGAATTCAATCTTAGAAACGTACCAGCTATACAAATTCACTTGGGCGTGAAGTGCAATAATATGAAACTATTAGCGCTTTTCTCTGAATGCAGTCAAGTGCATCTTAGTTGTATACTTAGCTGTATGAAAAACCACGAATAGCTCATAATAATTCCTTTCGGGTGATAATAGTTCGACCCTGATCAGCATTTCAATAAAATTTGTAAATACTTACACCCGCATTCTAAGACGTTTCCTCAACGGCTCCTCAACTCAATCATTCGTTCCAGCTGTCAAACGGATTCGTAGGATCCTTAAAATCAGTATTCTTAGTTGTACACTGTCCAAACCTCGATCCATAAATGTTACCATTTTAAATTTTCCGGTACACGTACGACAAGTTTTTTTGTGGGCATCATTGAAGATTCCGTTTCCGATTCTTTATTTTTTATTATGTTAGAATTACTACACGCTCTTGCACTTTTAACATCCTTATGTCTGTCTCTTTCATATTATAAAATTGATGTGTAACGAAAATTCTTTATAACTTTGGAACGAAATCTGAATTGAATTCGAGTTTAATTAAGGTTGTAATAAAACTCAATGTGACATTAGAAAATTATAAAACAGTTGTTTCCGAATGTTATATAAAATTTAGTCTCTGTAATTGTAACGAATGGCATCGATAGTACCTACGGATGACCTTAAAAGTAAAACTAATTCATTCGACGCATTTTTTTACTTTAATCGTTTCAATTTTACAAGGAGTTTATTTTGGCGTGACTTAGATGACATTTCATTTGGAACAGTTGCATTTATACCCTACTACTTAGACCCTTAAACTAGAGGTCAAATGGGTACTTAATAAGCGGGTCTAAGTTTGCTGTTGGAACTCAAACTCTACGTATGACTATGAGTTGTTAGCCGTTAGATAATCACTTAATGAGACGAGCTAGTGCAAAGTGTTAGGCGAGGTAATTATATACACTGTAATTTTATAATTTGTTAGAAAATGCTTACTAATATAATTTTATTTCCCGTACTTGGAGTAGGTACATATTTGTATTTATATAATATTTTAAATAAGCTGTTTAACCGTGTTAAAAATCTTTAGCGTCGAATTTAGCTGTGTATTGGAATTGCTTTTTTACCGATTATTGCTTAAAATATATGAAAAACTAATTCAAACGATTTTCAAAGCGAATTAAAGTGAAAAAAGGGCTTAAAACGAAAATTAAAACACAGGGTAGATAAGCTTTGAAAAATAGACAAAGTGACAGATAAAGGGTTACCAGGGTTAGATGAAATTAAATAGTGATGTGGCCGATATCGATAATAATACAAAGAAATATACCTACGTAGTAATTTTTGAAAAAACAACTAATTTGTGTCGATTTTGTCAACAAAAATTACAAACTTTCTATAAAATATGAACTTATGTTTTTTTTTATTTGCTAAAATGTAGGTATTTCTTTTCTCTATGGATGTGTAAGAAATGCCTTTAAAATACCTCAAATACGTGTTTTTATGGTTTATTAAGTAAAGAGACCGTTTTTGACCTTAAATTATAAAAAAAACGCAGGGTGTTTATAATGTATAACAACCACTGTAGCCCTATTCTGTTACTTAAGCGCAAACGTTGTATAATGGAATCCGTTAACTATATATATATATATCATGCTATTAAAGTTGATATTTGCACGTCGCTGTCAAGGTCGAGCGCTCATAGAGAATTGAATAATATTTTGTAATTATGACGCAAGCTCACTAATAACGTTTGCGAATACAGAATAGGGCTACTGGTAACCAAATCCGTATTCTTTTAAAATATCTATACAAACAGCACTACCCTGACTGTGGCAACACTTGTCCAAAAATAGTTGTCAAAGTTGTTTTTACTATGAGTGCCTTAACTGCTCTGATTTGGCTCCCTCTACTAATTTGGTTCTGTTTGAACTTTCACGACCTAATGCGAGCAGCCGGGGTCAAGATCTGCTGACCCTCGGGTTATGACACCATTTGAAAGCCACACCCTTCGACCACCGCGTTTCCATTATGCAGACATTTGTAATACAAGTATTTTTTTAACTTTATGACGAAGTGATATTAGTGGATTTTTTAAGATAGCGTCTATTTTTGTATACATTAATGTAATGTATGTTACCTTTATTCGAATCCTATTTATAGTATTGTAATAAGGCGCGGTGGTAGCTCGGTTGTAAGTACACTTTCCTTAAAATCCTACAAAGCTCTGTTCAAACCTCTCCCAGCATGTACCAATGAGAAATACATTTGTCACGTGAAGCCGTCGGTCCCGGATCCACTCATACCAATTTGTAGAATCGTTAGAATAAAATGACATTAAAAATTGATTTCAGATCCTGGCCAACCCGTCTGGCTAGCCACTAGAACACTGTTGGAGATGGGCATATATGTAATTTGGCCTACACTTGCCACGCTGTATCGCAAATACTATATTAATTTTTAATGACAATATATTAACGATTCCACAAGTTAAATCCAATTACTTAAAAGTAATTAAATACTAATACATAAATACTATATAATATATAAATATAAATGATATATAAAAAAGTAAAGTATCATCACGACCGTTTCCCTTCCGGGTAGGTCAGAAACCACGCTTGTAAATTAGCGGATTCACATTTAGCCAACTTACTTTACTATATAGACCAATCATGACAAGTGGCAAGCTCGTCGATGTCTCTAGCGTAGTAAACTCGAGAAATATTAATTAAATTTATTTATTTAAATTAATAAATATTATTGTGTCCCGACCAGGAATCGAACCCAGTGCCTCCGAGTCCAAATCCATGAACTTAACCGTTACACCACGGATGTAGTTACAAGATAGTTATATAATTCAATTAATATATGTATATTATAAAGATATTACTACTAATATACCTATAGGTATCAAATTAGGTATATACAATAAGCTAAGAAATGATAACGAGAAAAATAACTATAATAATGCATAGGTAGGTAATTTGTAATGGTAAAATTTGTTTTGTGTTCCTTCTAGGTACATAAATAAATTGTTGTATAACTGGAAATTATTTATCACAATTGTATTCTATGTCTAGGGTACTCAACTATATGTATGCATATAATATATATGTAAACACAGCAAAACGTTTTTCCTTTTTCCAACAATAATAATTTATTTTATTTTATTTAAATTTATTATTTATTAAAGGCGCTTGTTTCATGACAAGTAAAAGCAGCGGAAACAGTAAAAGAATCTGAATAT
This sequence comes from Tinea semifulvella, assembly GCA_910589645.1. Classification (NCBI taxonomy): domain Eukaryota; kingdom Metazoa; phylum Arthropoda; class Insecta; order Lepidoptera; family Tineidae; genus Tinea; species Tinea semifulvella. Next base: position 8,436,305 of record OU342592.1, on the reverse strand, counting down.
ATGCTGGAAGTGTGACGGAGGGATTTTGAGCTGATTGTTAGAAGCTGACCGAAGAGGATGTGACTGTCTCCAAGGAAACGAGTAGAGGTATAGATGTGCTTGGGGATTGTAAAGAAAATAAACGAAAAATAAATACCTTCGTAGATCTTAGGCAAGTTTTCTGAGTGTCATATGTGAGTGCAGTGGAAACAGCAGAGAAATGCTGTCCCACGCCGCGGCTCGCTCGATAATTGCAAAATATTGCATCCCTAAATCACTACGCCTTTGTACATTAGTTGCGCCGTCTGATAAATTAGGTATATAAGCCACATGAGCAACAGAGAAATTGTATTGCACTTTGTATATCTTGTTAAGCTTTTAGAAGTGAAGAAAGATGCCGTGTCGTTGATTTTAAAATACTCCTACAGCTTAATATGCAAATATAACTTAACTGCCTCCGTGGTCTAGCGATTAAGTCGTGGATGAGGTACCGGGTTCGATTCCTGGTCTGGACACAAAAATATTTATTACCGTAAATAAATACATTTAATTAATATTTAATTTATTTGTGATATTTCTCTAGTTTGGTACGCTGGAGACATCGACGTGCTTGCCACTTGTCATGATTGACCTATAGTAAAGTTGGCTAAATGTGAATCCGCTTATTTATAAGCGTGGTTTTTGACCACCCCGAATGGGAAACGGTTGTGTGATACTTTTCTATAACTTATTCAGCGGGGTAATGCAGTTAGTCCATTTCATGCGGACCATCGTCACTTACGACCAGTGTCAGAAAGGATGATTAAAATAATCTCTGATCAATATTTTGATATACGCCACGTGATTGGTAGTTAGCTTGTCACTTGTTATTTTGGCCAATGACGTGACTCATAAGCATACGTTAAACATGTCAAAAGAAAATATATATTTTAATGCAAATTAAAAATATTATAATTACTTATTTTTTAAATATTTTTTTATTGCGTTTTTTGCCCAACTTTTGTTGTAAGAACGCTTGCCTTAAAATCCTACAAACCCTCCCGGCATGAATCAATGAGAAATACACTTTTCTCACGTACATTTGTGATAGATTTACAATTAATTACTATATATTTTTTTGAAAATATAATTAAAAAAAATATATTGTGACTTATTTTAATCTAGCCAGACGTGGGGCAAGGCAGCAGTAGGCTTTGCTGGCTCATGTTTGGTTCACACACGTGTTGCTGTCTCATGAATTATTTCACAAAGCAACCAATATATTGCTATTGATTTATGATTATTATGTTTTGGCCGTATAACTTAGGACTGTGCTACACGAGATAAAAAAAATCGTTGCTCTGATGCGAACGTGGCATGAGCTATTTCCGTGTAGTGTGAAATGCAAGTTTTGGTAAACGTGAGTAGGTACGTTTTTAAATGTTAAATGGCGTGTTATTACAAGATTCGCTATAATACCACGCAATGTACTTCGAAAATTCAGTCAATGAACGTCTGTCACTCTAGGCATTACATTTAAGTTAAAGAAAATTAATTAAAACTACTTCTAGGTAATTAAAATAAAATAACAAAAAGTAAAAGTATTGCAGCGCTAATTTTATACCGATCTTATTGTTTTAAGGTTAAAATATTATATTCAATTCAATAATAATACTAATAATAAAAATGCTTTATTGCACAAAAACTAAAATAACTTAAAATTAATGTGCACAGGCGTGCTTTATGCCGTGAGGCATTATCCACCAGCTAACCTTTGGGAGTTTTGAAAGTTCAACTAGCAATTATGTATTTTAAATTAACTAAAAATATTCAGAACTATTTATTTTTAGACTTTACACTGATTGTACTTTAACATAAATTAATATTCGTATATTTTTGGTAAATGTAGCCTACCTACTCTTGCCACGCTGGCTAAAAGGTTTGATACCTTTATTTATACTTTTTTAAATTTAATCTACAAGTTGGTATTAGTGGAAATGGAATCAACGAGCACGCGAACGGTGGTGAAGTTTTATGAAAATATAATTTTGCATACCAAATAGTTAACAATACCCATAAGAAAATAAATTGACAGGTCTGTGTTTAAAAATAGGAACCTGGTGGTCGTTAGATGAACTGGAATCTCCAGGCAAGCGAACGGTGGTATTGTTTTTTGGCGACATGATTTTGCATACCAAATAGTTAACAATACCAATAAGATAATAAATTTACAGGTCTGTGTTTACAAACAAGAACCTGGTATTAGAGGAACTGGAATCTCTGGTAAAGCGAACGGTGGTATTGTTTAATGACGACATTATTTTGCATTTTGCAAGTAGCTAACAGTATAGTAAGAAAATAAATTGACTAGTCTGTATTTAAAAAAAAAGGTAATTTATTTAAACTCGCCCCGTTTGTCACCAGCTTAAGTGCGATTGGTGTACAATGCCAAACAATAGACGGTGCGTGCCGGTAAATTAAACTTTGATCATAAATACAGCGAACTATTGAAAGGAATTGTATTGCAAAAGAATTGTTATTAAATCCAATCACATGCCGCGATTTTAAGAGGTAAACCACTTTTGCATCTATCTCGCTCGCACAATCCAATATTTACAAGTATTTTCCAGTCTTGGTATACTTTTAAGAAGGTCTATTAACTTTCTAAGAAATTCAATTATACGAAGTTTTTTGACATATTTTTACTTTTATGTACTTCCCTAATTTTGGACAGAGAAAAATAGTAAAAATGTTTATCTCTATTTTACTAAAACAAATATATGATTAATATATCTCTAAAATAATAATAGGTCTCGAGTTAAATCCTTCAAAATGCGAAATATTTATTAGTTCTAATTTATCAAATAACATTCCATCTATTATCAAAAAATTTAACGAACATGCTCCTAATATTAAAATCCTTTTTAAAGATTCGCTTTTCCTCCTAGGTTCACCGCTCTTAAATGAAGGTATAAAGCCATTTTTGGATAATAAATTTGAACTTTTTTCTGAAAATTCAAACAGATTGGGTGTTTTAAATTCTCATATAGCATTTACATTACTAAAAAACTGCCTTTTTGTTCCAAAATTAATATATGCACTCCGCGCAAGCCCTATCTGGAAATTTCCGGCCCTGCTCGATCAATTGGATGCCACCTTAAAAGAAACTCTTGAAAAAATTCTAAATTTATCATTTGATGAAATTTCTTGGTCCCAAGCAACCTTGCCTGTTAAATTCGGTGGCATCGGCGTGCGAAAAATTTCTAGTATTGCTTTACCGGCGTTCTTATCTTCGGTGCACAGTGTTCAAGATTTAAGTTCAAAAATCTTAAATCAAAATCGTATTGAATTAACATGTGCACTGGAGGCAATTAGAGCCTGGAAAATAAAATGTCCCAATGATGATATTCCAAAGGAATCAAATTTTCAAAAACTTTGGGATACACCATTGGTACAAAACACCTATAAACATTTGGCTCAAAATCCAATCAGTGATCAACATCGCGCCCGGCTTCTGGCTTCAGTAGAAAAGGAATCCGGCCACTGGTTACACGCACTGCCTTCTGCGAACCTCGGCACACTGCTTGACGACGAAAGTTTCCGTATCGCCGTTGGTCTTCGGTTAGGGGCACCATTATGTATCCTACATAGATGTCCGTGTGGAAAGGAGGTCGACTGTCTTGGAGTTCATGGGCTCTCCTGTTCCAAAAGTGCGGGCAGATTTTCCCGCCACGGCTCCCTTAACGATACTATAAAAACTACTAGAGCCTGTTGGAGTTATCCGAGATGATGGCAAGAGACCCGATGGTATGACGTTGGTCCCCTGGGAACGGGGACGTGCTCTAGTGTGGGACGCCACGTGCGTCGACACCCTTGCCGCGTCGCATCTCAGGGGGACAGCGCATAAAGCGGGAGCCGCGGCGGAAAATGCGGAGTCCAGCAAGCGGCGCAAGTATGTAAGTATATTAAAAGATTACATATTTGTGCCGTTTGCTGTAGAAACTCTGGGCCCATGGAGTTCAAGCGCAAAAAAGTTTTTAAAAGACATAACACCGCGTCTTGTTGTCTCCTCCGGTGACAAGAGGGCTGGCTCTTTCTTCGCCCAGAGAATTAGTATTGCAATTCAGCGGGGAAATGCAGCCAGCGTTCTTGCCACCATTCCACGCGGACGGGACTTATATCCCTATCCTTAAGATTAATTTTATTTTATATGTTGTAAATATTTTTTCGAATAAATGTATATTTTTATAATAATAATATTAATATATCTCTAAAATGTCCGTAATTTTATTCCCTAGAAAGTTGATAAACTCAAAACCACACTCAGACTGAATATATGAGTTTGTGCGAGCAAAATTGAGGGTTGCAAAATTTCTATTATTAGATTATTTTTTTTAAGTTTGGATATAATGCACAATTTTTTAACAATATTCAAAACGGATAAAACAATTCCAAGCGATTAATATCTTTTCGTACTTGAAGTTACCTAATTAGTTGACCATTGTTGCTGTGACAATGTTTTACGAAATTCGGCTATCAATTACAACATCATACAATCATTTTTTAAGGCAAATGTCTATGCTTGGTAAAAAATACAAGCAGCCATTTACAAAATATTCATCTCAAATAGTACTCGCAAAAGGAATCTATTCCTCAGTGATTTAGGCTGAGTTTTACGGTTAACAATGGCGTCGATTGTTGCAGCTAACTTCAAAATAAAAGCGATACATTCAATGCAATTTTTAACTTTGATCCTAACATTTCAGAGACTTGTTTGGTGCAATGCCTTAGACGGTACCGGGCTCGATTCCTGATAGGGACACAATATTTATTTTATTTATTTGTGATGTAGTATGCTAGTGACATCGACGAGCTTGCCATTTGTCATAATAGACCAATAGTAAAGTTGACTTAATGTGATGTGACTTGATGTGATTCCATATATATATCATATCTTCACGCCAGATCCCTTGCGGGGTAGGCAGAGACAATTGAGCGCCACTTGACACGATCACGACATACTTCTTTCGCTTCGTCGACATTCATTAACCTCTTCATACATGCCCTTTGGTTACGAAGACTTTTTAATGCACCTTCAGTCAGTGTTTTATTTATTTGATCGTGATATGTGAGTCTCGGTCTGCCAGGGCCTCTTTTACCCACAACTTTCGCATTATATATCTGGTTCGTCAATCTTTTATCGCTCATCCTTTCACCATGCCCGAACCATCGTAGCATGCCTTTCTACGATCGTGATAATACTTCACTAGATCAGTTCTGAAAACCTTATGATCCTAAAAGGGTTAAGAACAAAATATAGCAAATCTTTATATGGCTAAGCTTTGGATTAGTGGGCATATGTCAGGTATTGCTCAACCACGCTGTCTCGTAGTGTAGACAGAGGCCAATTAGAAGTTACCCTATTTGGTAGCCTCTAACCACGGGGTCTACTCTTAAATTCCAATTATTAAGATATTGTTAGGTTAGGTTAGGTTAGCTTGTCCTCCTGCTTGCATCGTTTTCCTCAATGCTAAGGGTCTGACCCCCTTCACGGATCACTTTGTCTCGGACGATGCTGCGCCATCCAGGTCTGCACTAGTGTGGCCCAATCTTGGACGTGGTCTTGCATATTTTCGGTCATAACTACTCTTGGCATCACTGGTTTGGGAATCACTAATCTGCACATGCAGTGCATTGTAAATGTATCAGGCTTCAGCCACAGGGACTCTTGTCTTTAATTTTGGCTGTGATCAACAGCCTTATCAGATTAGCCGAACTCTCCCAAAATATTCAAGGACTTGTTGCAAGCAGATAGAGGAGAGCCTGGTAGCGACTTAGAGCTCCTTGAGTATTGATACGTTGGTTCTCCGCGTTAGGTTAGCTTGTAGAATTACCGTAAAGAAACGTTTTTATAATAATAATGAATTCATTTATTTCAAAACACATGTCAAGTGTTCGTAAATTTTGTTTTTGTTTTATGGACGACTTTGCCGCGAGACGCGAGACGCAAAGGATGCCTTTGCCACGATTTTTTAAATAATTATATTTATTAAATAATAAATCATATTATGAAAATAGACCGTCAGCTCTGGATGACGGTTACAGTATTTAGCGCCCCACGTTGGGCTCAACTGCTAATTGCGACTTGCTTAATCCCGTCTTATTCATAGACCTTATGTCAAAATGTGAATGTTGAGAAATAAAGACTGAAATAATCACTATGACTATGGATTAAATATATGAATAAATTATAATAAAATACTGTACATTTTTAGGACATTTTGTCAAAATAATGATATCGACATATTATGTATATATGACAACCTCAATGTTTTCACTGATCTATACTTTATCACTTGTCTAAATATGTCATAAAAATCAAAATATTATAAAAGAAATAAGAGTATAAAAAATGCGAGACCATTTTGTACGTTCAGAGTAAGCTTCCAAGGAGTCAAGGCACTTTCGAGCCAAAAACAGTAATGCCGAGTGCGGTAAGGCGACAAGCTCATTTTATTTATTCTTTTCTATTTGAATTTTAACCCTAGACACCTTAACTTTGTCGTTTTTTGTAATAAATTTTAATCGTAAAATGTTTTGTTTTTCGCGCTGATAATAAATAGTATTAGCAAATGTAAAAATTTTAATAACAAAACGTGTATCTAGTTTTTGCGTATGTTGTTCAGATTGAAGCGAAGTCACAAGTGCGAAGGTATAAAAAAACGATTTGTTTGTACCGTGAGCGTTAATTCTACGTCAGGGTTATTCCACTATTTTCTTTGACCTATAGAAGCCTGCAATCTCATTAAGGGATTGCGATTTATACCTATAGGTAAACAAATGCACTTCTTTGTAAAATGACCTATTTACACATTAATATTAGTGTTTTGTTATTTATGTGGGTAGGTAGCAATTTTCCTTTACATTATTATTATTACGCGTATTCACCATAAATTGGGCGTATTTTACCCGACGTAAAGAGCAAATACTTTTATATTATAATCTAGAATAAAAATAAAGATCTACGTATATTTAATTTTAATTATTCAGTGATCAAGTTACGATGCAGAGAAGTTTTCCTAAAAATATCGCCAGAGCCTAATCAAGTAGGTAACGAGAGGTCGACGATCGCGCGAACGTCTTATACCATCCTGTAGTGAAAACATCATTTTTATTTTAAATAGAGGTCTACTAATGACACCTGATGACTAAAATATTTTTTGATCTTTTGACAATTACACGCGGTATTTGTTCCTTTTTAGCTACCACGACAATAATAGTAGGTATCTTACTTGAATTGGGATGTTATGATAATCATTAATAAATTATGAATTAGTATTGTTAGTGTTTTTTGTCATTGATAGACTCAAACTTAAACTATGTAGAACGTGCAAACAGCTATTCAAAATATAGAGCTGACAAAGCGGCCGCGGCGGACGGAAAGGTCTGGAATCAGCGAGGTGAGGCAGAGTGCTTTTTTTAAAAAATATTAGTACAAAATGTGACCTAGTGCCCACCTGATGGTAAGTGGCGCGCGAGGTACATAAATGTTAGCAACTGGAATGACTGACATCAGTCTCTAACACTATGCTGGCATGACGGCAATTCGAGCCTAATCCCGAAACGTGTGGACACTCTACAGGGTTTATCGGCACGAATGGTGGTTACTTTCCTTCCCCGACAGACTGAGCAAATTACCATCAGTCCGCCTACCAACTATTGAATATAATCGTCCAAGAACGATTACGTCTGTCAAAAATATCAAAAGCAAGCCAAAATGCTCAGGAACGCGCATTCGTTTCGACGCGACGAATATTAGGATAAGTGCTACCTACAGTTGATCGTAGCGTGGACGAATGTTAGTCAATTAAGTTAGAAAACGATTGTGCTTCGCCTCACCCCGCAGCAGAAAGACTGGCAATTATTTCTGCCAAACGTATTGATTGGTCTTGCTGTACAGAGGGGAAATGTCAGTTTATATTTTTAAAAGACATAACACAACGTCTTGTCGTCTCCTCTGGTGACAAGAGGACTGGCTCTATTCTCGCCCAAAGGATCAGTATTGCAATTCAGCGGGGAAATGTAGCCAGCGTTTTTGCCACCATTCCACACAGAGAATTATATCCGTATTTTTTTTTATTAAAAAAAAATATTGCACATAGTACAAAGGCGGACTTAATTAATGCCCGAAGACATTCTCTGACAGCCAAATCTTAGGGACAAATTTGTATTCGTAATATTAATTTTATTTTACATCTTAATCCTAATATTTATAGCCTTCTTAAACTTTTTTATATTAATTCTGCAGCTTTTCAATGTTAACAAAATAAAATTAAAGTAGGTACTATAACCGCTTCCTTCCTCAAATATCGTAAAAAAAACACGACGCTATTTCCGAAGCAATAAATAACAGATGAAAATGGACAAATATGTCTGCATAACTCGGTCTCAATTATGTAAGTTCCAAAAACTTGTAACTGTCAGGGAGGAATGGCTTAACCTTGACCGAGGCTGCGCTTGGTGGAACCGGCTCGAAGAAGGCTGGCAACACTGGCCACCCCGCAACAAGCAGTGTTGGTAATTAGGGTTGCGAGGAGTTGTCATTATTATGCCTTCAAGTATTTTGCGCATAATTCTAAGTAGGTATAATATTAAGAGTCATCTTGAAAAATATGGTTTACAAACACTTTCTTTCTAACTAGATTGTCCCAAATTTATGTCTCTTTTTCATGTTCTTACTATCCTCAATTGCAGCAACATCATATTTCACTTCCCTTTATTTTTATATTATTCTTTATTTATGATGTAATTTATGTTTATATATATTGTGTATTTATGTATTTGTATTAGTTTGTAATATTGTTATGTATGTATTAATACTGTTAAGAATAACTTAATTAATGATTGCACCTACCATCTATAGTATCTAAATGTCCTAAGGTTTGGCTGTCAGAAAATGCCTAGCGGCATTAAGTCCGCCTTTGTACATAGTGCAATAAAGTTTTTAAATAGGTATACATTAAATATATAACATTTCCATTATATTATACTGCATATACAGGTACATTGATGCATTGCATTGCAAATCACTGCAAATGTAACTTTGTCATTCTATATATTTATATGGGGTTACAAAGTTATGGTGTATCAAAAAAAAATTGTCAGAAATATTTTAGTTTTTCCACACTAAACACTAATTGTAATCCAAATTTGAAGCTTCTATGTCTGCTAGAAGTGCCTTAGAGTATTGATGATCGGTTTAGTTATAATTCTTAAACTACGGTAAACCCGTATGAATTGAATGAAATTTGAAATATACCGTCTTTATACAATGCCTGCTTGATTACTGAAAATTCAAGTTCTAGTTTTAACCACAACCAAGTTATAGGAAGTCGAAAATAGCCTAAACTGTTTCAAGAAAAGGATAGTACGGCCGTTTGAAAAAAAAAAAACAAAGTTATTTTTTTTTTTTTCAAAACTTTATGCACTAGGTATACAGGCGGACTTAATGCCGCTAGGCATTCTTACTAGTCAACCTTAGGGACAATTTAGAGCATTTGTTACGTGAGGCAGGTGCAAAATATAATAGGAGCATTTAGGTTTGTGAAAAAAAAAACTAAATAAATTAATACTATGGATACGGATATAAGTGGCCGGCTCGGGCTGCGTGAAATGGTGGCAAGAACGCCAGCTGCATATTCCCGCTGAATTGCAATACTGATTCTTTGGGTGAAAAAAGAACCAGCCCTCTAGTCACCGGAGGAGACGACAAGACGCGGTGTTATGTCTTTAAAATCTTTTTTGCGCTAAAGACTCCATGGACCCAGAGTTTCTGCAGCAAACGTCACAAATATGTAATCTTTTAATATACTTAGGTATGTACAGTTCTCCCAAAGTGATAATGCGCATAGAAATCTTCGTCACTGTTCGGCAACGGTCGTATTCCCCGAGCGTCGGAAACCGATATGTATATAGAGTGGTTAAGTGCATTTTCTTCATGCATAATTTAGTAGAATTATGTGTAATAAACTAATAAATAAACTAATAAATTTATAAACTATTTAAAGTTGAATAAGATAATTAAAGTTGAAATTAAATTCACCTTTGAAAACAAAACCAAGAACGGTGTGTAATATCAGCTCTATATAATTCCACTCAGAGAGAACACATGCAGTCACCGACCGCCCGAATTGTTTTCGATTGTGTACACATGATATTGACTTCTATATCTTTCGAACAAGGTGCAAAATGCAAGTGCAATGTTTAGGCTCTTACGATTCAATGATTCGGGTGTTTCCGGGAATACGACAATTAGCGAAGATCTGTATGTGCATTATTAATTTGGGAATACTGTACATTTGTTTAGCTTGTACTAGTAAATACTCTAATAACTAAGTTTAACTTTTTTTTATGAAAAAAATAAAAATAGGGTTTGAACTACAGTGGCAACCCTAATGTTAAATATTGAACCAATGATTACGATCGATCCATGCACCATATTTGTAAAATGATAAATGAGGTGAAAAATAAATAAGCAGGTACCGAACTGTAGTGCAAATAAATTTAACGAAGGGTATAAATAACACATTTCAAGTCCATTGGTGGTCTCTAAAACCCAGTTTCACCTTAACCCTTAAATGCATGATTTATATCTATGTTTTATTAAATCATACAGTAGCTCTATCACGCAAAAACTCAGTCATCGAATCGAGAACATGAATCTATAGGATTTCAGGCCCTTATTAATAAATCAATGTCAAGATCCGACGCTCACGCAAATATAACTTGTCTTCTGCATTATTTTTTATTCATGAAATTTTAGTTAAAAGAGTTAAGAGAGCAAATCAATTGGGCAAATGTATAAGCAAAATAAATAAACATAAATTTACTTAATTATTTTTTTTATATCAATCTTTAGATATACATATACATTAGCTATTTTAAAAGTAACTGACGAGGGTCTTAACTAACTGACTTTTCGTAACTTAGGCCCGGTAACTAAATACCGGCATTTGATCGCTTATATAAAAAATGTATAGGAACGCGGTTATTTAAATTAACAAATCCCACTTAGAAAGGATTCAGTAACTGGCCTTTATCTCTGAACAAAAAAAAAAAACGGTTGTATGTGAGAATGGGGTGTATAACTAACTTTTTATCACAATAGATGGCGCATGATAGATGGTACCTAATATAACTGTCAGTTGCATAGAAAACTTGTATTTTTATTACGAAATTTATTATTTTCTGGATATTATACCGAAGTGAGCAGCTTTAAAAGTGTACAAATTTTGATTTCTAAGCGAAATCAATAATATGGTGATCTTAAAATTGCTGTTCTATTAATAAAACCTTTTTTCATTTTAAAGACGGTGTGTGCACTTTTTAATTCGTCTTTTAAGGTGGGTAACGGTAATTTAAAATACATTTTTCTATTATAAATATAATCAACTACGAAAACATTTAAAAAGTGATGCGATATAGGTGTAAAATAAGGTACCATTGCCGCTAGCGACATCTACAAAAAATACACTCCATTCAAACTCCAAAGCCTAAGCATAAAGCGATTAAGCAAATTTTAATGGATCTCACTAAAACACAAATCTTTCACCTTGCGTAAGTGTTATATTTAGTTAATCGACTTATGTTTCGATTACTACACTAATGTTTCTTGCGTCCGAGTAACTTTTTAAATGCCGATGATACAACTTGATTGATCATTTATTGTGTAAAGTTACGACAAAGTTCAATAACTCATACAGAATTATAAATGTTATTCATACACGTACGTCCTACATAATTTCATACTGTAATATTACGCATCTAATTATTCTACATTTATGATTAGATACACTTGCTAAAAACTATGGAGGAAATCCTTAGATTAAGAAAATGGGAAGGTACGGTAGCATTACACTACCTCTAACTTACGCACTTGAATCAGTAGCAAGTCAGTGGTAAGCTAGCTATGGAGCCGAAGAGACGCCACATGCGCTGTGACAAATAGAAAATTCTAAAATTCTATCTCAATATATATGTACACTTGCCAACTATGGGTCAGCTACCATAGGAAATCATACAGTGCCATGAGGGTACAGTACAATGATGAGTCCCGATTCCTACATTCTGAGAGCGGTTTGCGACGGGATCCCCAGTAAAATACACTCACATTGGCTGTCTGTTCAGCAGAGCCCAAACCGTAAATACACTTCCGATCGATCCTAGCGCTTGGGAGTGGGCGTGGGTATTCTGCTCGACTCCTTCCGAGAGCTTGACTCGTGCGCACTCACTAGTGTTTGGCAAATATTTTATTTTTGTTTTATATGTATTTTTATATTTTATAATTGTAAGTTCATTGTAAAATTTATTTGATATGGGTGCATACCTGAAATAAAACTTCATTTATTTATTTTTTATTTATTATCGACATATTATGATGCAACTGTGGACGACTCTTTGCTCCTGCGCCCTTAAGTCCTTCTGGTAGAGAGACACCCAAAATTTGATGATCTTTTCACAACCAGGCTCAATCGACTGATTAAGGCCTCCAAGTCCTCTAACCCCAAAGCCGAGGACCCTCCGATCCAGTTGCCGCTGTCTTCATAGTTCATTCTTTCCATTCTCCCTCGGTGTTTGCACTGCAGGGTCCTACCCTTCAGGTAGGGTCTGCTTTCATCAAGTAGTTGCTTGCATGTTACTCTTAACGCGGCGAACAACTGCCTTCACTTGTAGCCACGACTCAAGACTTAGCTCAACACAACTTACCTGAAAAAGCACATAGGGCCAACAGTGAAGTAAGACGGTTATAGGATTTTAGTTCGTGGGCGCTATTCGGTCTCCTTATGAGGCCCCATAGAGTCGAGCATGTGGGCCGGTTCCCAAGCTACGGTCCACATCAATGATCATTCCGTCTATAAAGTAAAACAAAAATTGGTCAGACTTGCGACTTTTTGTGTAGTTGTGTTGTTCCGCATCAACATAGTGCGTGCCGTATCTTCTCCTTTTGTTTTAAGAAATATAACATATAAAATCACATATTTCATCAGCAATCTGCTATTGAACATTTCTGACTGATAAGGTGTTATTAATGTTGGTCTTAACTAAATCATATTAAACTCCATAATCATCATCAAGTATTGCTAAACAGTTGTTTGATAAGGTAGTTAAATAATGAAAGACCTGTAAACGTTAATTGTAAAAACGAAAACTGACAATATCAAACGCTATAGAAATGTGTATAATTGTAATTTTGACTTAAGCTCAGCAATGCACGGCTAAACTCGCGTTTATGTAGGTATGCTTACAGTAGATGAAGGAATCAACTATTTTGACAATCTTACGTTTTCACTTGAAAAACAACTCTGCCAAATTTTATCAAAATCGGTCTAGTTGTTTATGAAGGCGATATTAACAAACAAAGCGACGGAGTGACAAAGCTTCTTCTGCATTTATACTATAAGTTGGTATAGAAATCATATCATAATTACGATTAAAAGTCACGTGACAGTGGGTCCAACGAACGGTTTGCAAAACCAAATTTGTAAAATGTTGCCTAAATAATTCCGCACGCATAAATACTGCATGAGTAATAAAAACTAGTTCTCTATAAAGAATTGTTTAACAGTAAAAATAAAGTATGTGGTAAACGAACTTGGCATCTGTATGACCTTGCACCAATTTAAGGTTTTGTAATTCTTCCTAGTTATTTTTATAACAACTTTTACCATGATTTTACGATTACTTACACATTCGTGCGATATAAATATTGAAAAACTGTAACGGATTCCAGAGTGAATACGACGGGACGCAACATAAAGAAGGTCGGTGGACGTTGGATGAAGGTGGCAAGTGATCGCGTGCAATGGCGTCTATACCCAGCAATGTACAGACACAGGCTCATGATACAGATAACATAATTAAAGAATGGAAAGAGAAGAATAGAAGCGGTGGTGGCCCGTTTGTTAGAAAGCTTTCTATCCGAACCCCAACATGTACAAATGAAAATTACACTTTTCTAATGTAAATTTGTTATAGATTTATAACACCACCTTTCTCATTAAGTCTCGGTTCAGATTCAAGTAACACCAACTTGTGGAATCGATTAGCAATTGTCAGCGTGGCGGGTGAAGGACAAATTCTATAAAAATATATTCTGAAAGGCCCATTTCCAGAAATGGAGATCCTAATGGTTGTGATGATGAATTAAAGAATATAATTTTCAAAGCAGTCGACGACACTATCTACACTTACGACGATGATAAGACATTGAGGGACTAGAATGGTGTAAGGATTTGGCGTAAAGCCAAAAAGTTAAGGGTCCCTGTAACCGCTTGACATACTCCCAAAGTCCTAATACACGTATGCACAATGTTTACAAAACATGGTGACTAAATTAACAATGTCGTAAATGCATCGTAAATCACAGTTTGCTTTCCAATTTACCTACACAACTGAATAACAATTAGCTTAGTCAGTTCACGACGTTTTTGATTAAAGGCCAAATCACACAGACGACTGACTCAGATGGTAAACTGCACCCGTAGAGTCTGCAACAATGCCAGGATAAAAAATGAGAGAAAGGAAGGATGTTTGGCTAAGATCGCGTATTATAGTTTTGTAGAGCGTTCACAAACACAAGGTCAGCTATAGACATCTTGTAAAGTATCATTTCGGGGTGGTCAGAAACCACGCTTATAAATAAGCGGATTCACATTTAGCCAACTTTACTATAGCCCAATCATGACAAGTAAAGTATTATTAGGTAAAATACAAGACGTGTGACTTATAACTGCAAATTACGATGGTCGTGATATACCGTAGAATAATAACAGTTTAAGTAACACTCAGCAAAAACATGGTGATCAACTATGTGAACATTGTTAATGTAAAAGAACTCACAGAAATAAATCTTCTAAAAACATGCGTATTTATACACAACACGATATAACAATACTTAATTGCAAAGAAGACTAGATTAAACACTAGGTTATCTAGTAATTTATACTGATAATGAATATAATTAATACGCAAAATACACTTACATCTACCGCCCACCAGCGAATTTATTCCAAGACATCATAAAAGCCACGGATATGGGATGATGATGCTATTTGTTCCAAACCCACAACTTTAACTACCTAGATGACATAACTCACGTGTAGCTTAGAATAATAACGTCCAATTCTATAACACCATAACGTTAAGAAACGCTAAAATTTAAATAAAAATACAAAAGCGTCTATAATAATCAACGTCCGATCTTTGAGCTAAACCTATTCATCATTTAAATATGGACAAAACAAGAAACCATATTTGTTTATAAAAGGATCGCTACAAATTTGCGTTTCAATTTTAACTCACCAACTGTCTTGTTTATCCAATCTGCCAAGTCTTCTTGAAGAGGAAACAGCTGTCTCGCCTGCGAGTACAAGATCTTCTCATGGTAAAAGTCATCATCTTCAGTGCACGGTGTCTGCGCTGCCAGGGTACAGTCAGCCCGTTCGTAGCTGCTGCTTTTCCTCCTATTCACAACTATAACCCCATTAACCATCTGTCTTTCCTCATCTTTTTCTTCAAGCTTATTCTCAAAGTTATTGCGAACGATCTCAAATGTGTTTGTACGCTCGAACGCGTTAAAAATCCGATCAAAGTTACCGCTCAGCGGTCTGTCGTACACTTTACCCGGAAGCTCTACAGAAGGCGAGGACACCGGGCCCCAAGATGTCCTGTTATTGATAGCAGTGGGACCGTTGTACCGATACGCAAATGCCATTTTTACTCGTCTGCCGCTTAAGGCGCGAGTGGGCCACGATCAGGCTCTGGAACAAAAGAAACAATAGCTTAGTTATCGGAAAATCGAGATTAATTCATGGGTCATAACAATACGTGACAAAAACGATACAGTTTTTGTTAACCGGTCTTACATCATGATTGCCAATAGCCGCTCATTATTCATTATTCTTCAATGGCGATGGCGAAAACTTATTTGGGGTCAGTTAAAGTTTACTAGTGCTTTAAAGAATCAAAAATATCTACGAGTATTACAATAGTAATTCCAAGAATATTCGAAACTGATTATGTTGAAGGATTAATCCTTCTAATTAATTAGAATGCTGACTGACAGGTTATGGAGCCCTTAAAATAAAAAAGCGAAAATGATGATGGTCTGTTATTTGACGATGAAGATACAAAACAGACAGACGAATCTTTTCACAGAACAAAGAACATAATTAACACAACGGCGGCGAATATTAATTATTGGCTGGAACTATATTTTTTATAGATTGACGTCAACAAAGAATCTAACAAAAAAGTAGAATTTATGCATAAGCATTGCTTTGTTATTAACCTTAGACTCCTAACTTTTGTCGATTAGATAAATATGCGAAATAAATTTTGCCTAACCACCATTTTCGGCACAGGCCTAAAATATATAAAAATAAGATCTAAATTGTCTAATAATAATATAATAATAATAATAATTCATCAAATAAAAAAAGTATTAATCAGCATTTGTTTGAATCTTAATTTAAACAGTTTTAGTGGTTTCTTATAATAACTGAAAGCTTATAAACAGCATTTCATTTCGCAGTTGAATTATATATTATTGCCAAGTAAATTATCTCCTCGCCAACCCGTCTGGCCAGCGTGGCGAGTATAGGCCAAATTCTCCAGATATATATTAAATAAGTATATCCAAGATCTAGGAGGTAACAAGATAGAAATATTATTACATAGAAAACTCTTCACTAGGTTCAAAAAATGGCTCAGTCAGAGGGATTACACGGAAACTGAAAACCTTCTAGCTGTCGTTAGGTAGTCTGGCCTCTTCACGGATCCACGCTGATATAGACACACATATTTATTTATTTAAATTCTTTAATGCACTTAAAAATAGTACAGAGGCGAGCTATAATGCCAGTAGGCATTCTTTACCAGCTAACCTTGGGGATCGAGTAAGGTGATAGGCAGTATGAAAAAAAATAAGAAATTTTAATGATACAGTTAATAAGTTTCTTAACTAATTCTAATATACTACACATTATACCTAAACACATAAACATACATAAACCATACATACAATTATACATACAAGTACATTATAACTTAAATAAATACACGGTTATTTAAATAGTGTTTTATTCTGTTTCTCCAGGAACGATGTGGTTATTAAACGTTTAAAGACGCTGACAGACGGTGCACGTCTAATAGCCAAGGGCAGCTTATTCCACACACAACTACATATACACTCATACCTACATACCCACACAGAACAATTTTGGTGGGTATTTGTTAGTGCTGTTGTTTAATAATAAAATAAATTGTATTTGCTGTCGACCGGATAAAACAAAACGATTGCTACAGTGCAGAGCATTGAAAATGTAATAGATTTAAGTTAGTTGGATCAATAAACAATTTTATTTTATTTTATATGTTTTGGAAGGCCCATCTCCAACAGTGGAGGTCTAGGACGCTGTAATGAATGAATGAATGTCAAGTTAAAATTCATTATCGTTTATTTGCTTTAATTGTAAGTTTAAGTAAGTCTTGTTTTAAACGGTGTTATTTCTATATAAATATCACCATGGCAAGCTCACAATATTAGTTCTAGTAGTAGTAGGTACATACTTTTAACGAAAACAACAAATAGGTGGTAGGCGGACTGATGGTGGTAACTTGCCCAGTCTGCCGGGGTGGTAAAGTATCCACCGTTCATGACGATAAACCCATTAAAGTGTATCTATAAGTTTAGGGATCAGGCTCGAATTGCGGCCATTCCCACTGAAGCCGGCATAGAGTTAGGGTCAGATGTAATTTTATATTTTTAATTATAAATATCTTAAGTCCCGTATTCGTGGATTTAGTACTATTTGGTATTAACCCTAAATATATTACTGTTAAGTAACCTATCACTTGATCGTGATTAAAATAAATAAAATTTATGTAATAAATAAAAACAATGACTGAAGGTGCAATAAAAAGTCTTCGAAACGAAGGGGCATGTATGAAGAGGTTGATGAATGTCGACGAAGCGAAAGAGGTATGTCGTGATCGTGTCAACTAGCGCTTAATTATGCCTACCCCGCAATGGATCTGTCACATATCAGTTTGTATATTAAAACAAGCTGACCCCGCGAATTTCGTACCGCCTAACAGTCATTGAATGGTCAAATTTCTGAACGCACCCAACAGACAATTTGACAATCAACATTGTTTGACAGGTACGAACTTTTTGTATGGGAAAATGTTTTTTCTTTCATTTCTTCAAATTTCAATTTTATTTATAGATATTCTGCTATTCGGGACGGAGACAAATCCAACAAATCAAAAAAACCGTGAAAATCTGTCCAGCCGTTCTCGAGTTATAAGTGTTCTAACAAACCCGACTTTGTTTTATAAATTAAGATTTACTTATTATGCAATCTATTATGTCAGAAACCTTCCCCGATGTTCCCAAAGTTTCATCCCGATCGGGCAAGTAGTTTTGCAATGCATAGAGAACACACACACACAGACATTCACCTTTATATATATACAAGATATTGATCTTGATCTTACGCTTTAAGATACTTGTCGATGGAATTACCAAGTAATCAATCAAAACCATGACGACATTTTTTGCGGTATCTAATGGTTAATAAAAGACTTGCTTTTTGATCGTTGAACCCTAAACGTGAGTGGGTTCTTTACATTAAAGAGATAAGGAATTAAAAATCAGGAGGAGTCGTGGCGGTACGTTCTGAAGGAGTAGACTTAGCCTTATATGTCATGATGGGCGAGGATCGTGAGGTAAACACAATTCTCAAGTACGTGAGCTATAAGCCCGATTTCATGATCGTGTTTTTTAAAACTTCTTTATTTATATGCAACTTTATAATTTTTTGTCTGATCTAAATTATAATTCTTATTGTTAATTAAAAAATCTGTGGAATTCTATTGTCTCTTATTTATTTATATAGTACACACAGCAGTACATATTTTATCACACACATAACATCATATTATTATAACTTATCTAATATATGTACGAATACCCTTATAAAAAAGTATGATCACGACCGTTTCCCTTTCGGGGTGGTCAGAAACCACGCTTATAAATAAGCGGATCCACATTTAGCAAACTTTACTATATACCAATCAAAACAAGTGACAAGCTCGTCGATGTCTCTAGCATACCAAACTCGAGGAATATTACAAATAAATTTAATATTAATTAAATGTATTTATTTACATTATTAAATATTTTTGTGTCTCGACCAGGAATCGAACCTGGTACCTCCGAGTCTAAATCCACGGACTTAATCGCTAGACTACGGAGGCAGTTGCAATACCCTTATAAAGAAAATTAAAAACATATACATATATATATGATGTAGGATGAGATTTAAGTCAAAATATCTTGTAGAGATCCGAATATCGCAAGATCGAGCCACAGCACGTATCAATAAGAAATGTACTTTTTACGTACATTTGTCATAGATTTATTTTGTTTAAGACTCAGCTTTACGCAGTGGAAGTTTGTGCAAGAGGAATTTCAGCAAAATCTTTGCACCAAGTGGTAATTGAAATAATTGGGCCTAAGCAGGTCTGACGTCAATTCATTTATAGAACATGCTTCCAAGACGGCATTAACGGAATCATACAGTATTTGGTTGGGTAGGGAGAGGAGCATAATAGTAAATGGCAAGCGTTTTGTTACACAATAAAAAAAGAGGCCTTCTTTCCCTGTGTTTGACTTGACGCTTTAAGCGCTTTTATTCACTTTATTTCGCTTTGAAAATCGTTCGACTTGGCTTTTATCTAAAATACGAAAAAAGGAAGTTCTGCTTTATTTGCATTCAAGTCGAACGTAACATTTGTAAACCAGACTTTAATCGGTCGCGACCTCGAGACACCATTCTTCTCCCTTTCCCACACATGATGAACACACATGGAGTATCCATAGAATGCTTGGAAATTTGTCTTTCTTCTTCTTCACCAACTCCACTAACACCAACAGTCTTCTTCTCGAAGACTACGTTATGCCCATCTTCGGACAACTTAACATCAGAAACTTGCCAACTCCTCTGGCCAGCATAGCAAGAGAAGGTCAAGTTCTCCACAAATGTTCTAGATTGCTTATCTTTAGCACTGGAGGTTTCTTTTCTTAAATCGAAGACAGAAAAGTGTATTTCTTATCGTATGCCACTGATTCGATGTTTAAAGAATGTAATAAATATCATTGTTATATAAACATGCGAATTACCCATTATTGGGGTAATTGAAATCGATTTGTAAGTAGCCTTTTGGTTCCGTGTTTTATGCGGAATGGTACGAACTTGTCCCAATTATTATTCCGTGACTTTGTCATCCGCAAAACTTTGATAACCAATTTTTATGAAATTATTACTTCCTTACAAGTTCCAAACTTAGAGCATCCTAATTTATGCTCGTAAAAGACTATATTATATTGCATAACTTTTTCCTGAAAAAAAAAACTGTTAAGATTATCATGGTTTTAAAAGTAAGATCATTCATTTCGATTATGTCGTTGTTTATTCAGATCGTTCCAAACTTTTGTCTTTTTTATTAAGTAATAGTTTCACAAAACATAATAAAAAAAAAATATATACTTAAATATTAACATCTTACAACATATATTAATATGTTACATCGTCGATATAACTAACAGCGAATTTGATTTGACATCATCATTACTGCCCCTAGAAGACAGCGCTAGACCTCCACTGCTGGATATAGGCCTTCCAGAACACATTTCTGGAGATATAGGCCTTTACTCGCTACGCCGCGCTAGCTACCCGTGGCGAGTTTTGAGATACACTGCAAAATATATACGGAGGTTTTTAATATGAATTCAGTGCTCGCTAGCTTTCTTATAATTCATTTCTGTATATATATATACATATATATATACAGCGCCTCCGTGGTCTAGTGGTAACAAACATTGCCGTGAACTCAGGAGGTCGTGGGTTCGATTCCCACCGGGGGCAAGTTGTACATTGTATAATTTGTCTCGGTCTGGGTGTTTATATGTATTATATGTATATATTTACAAAAAAAAAGTATAATATGTAGTTTATCAACCATCTAGTTTCCGTAACACAAGCTTACCGCTTACCACGGAAATTAGATGGCGCTGTGTGACCTGTCTGAAATATTTATTTATTTATTTTATATGTCTTTCTTCGCCAGCATCTCACCATGTTTGACTTGGAAAATCGTAAACTCAAAGCGTTCTTTAAGGCTATCCAAGCAATCGTTCGACTTGCATAAAGCAGAGCAAAGCGAAAAATGCGTTTACAGTATTTCAACACTACTCGAACGATATTTCGTCTGTCTTTTCTTTGATTAACAAAACCCCAAAAAAGAATTAAATATAATAATTACTAATTACGTCATTGTTGCTCCAAATGTGTGAAATATCCAATCGTGCAAATGAAAGAATTAATTTATAGCAAGAATTAAAGTGTATTCCAAATAAACTACTTTAACATATTTTTTTTAAAAAAAACAGTAGTTATTCGAAATAACATATGCGGGCAATTTGGAGGTCGTATTACCGCGTAATTTGTGTAAATCGACAATTTTCCCATTGCTCAAGAGTGCAGGTTCAACTTGACCTATTAGTAGATGCGCGTGGGCATGATCACCAAGTTAAATTAACAGTCCTTTAAAATTTAAAATGTGCAAACCAATGAAATAAATAACAATGATGGTATTAAGGTCAAAGTCAAAATATCTTTAATTTTCATGTAAACCTATTACAGGCATTTGTGGCACGTCATAATTTAATTATTTAGAATGATTCTACTCCTGTTAGTGGAAGACTAAGCAGCGAAGTGGTCTAAGGAGTAAGCTGTTAGCAGAAGACTAACAGCTTAGCAAATTCCAGTGACCTGTTAATGTTTAATCTGACTGAGAAAGGAATCTGCAAGGAAAACTCAGCTATAGCAGATTTACAAATGAAACAAATACAGAATTACACAACAACAATAAATAAATAAATATCTTTCAAATTCACCTGAGTACCTATGAGATTACAATACCGGGTACAGTGGCACCCTACGTGTTAGGTAATACAATGAAAATTATTATAATGCCTAATGGCTATTTCCACTAGGAAGTCGGGACTCTGGTTGATCATGGCGTCTCAGACTGTGTCGGTGTGTAGAACCAGTCAATCATCTCGGACACAATAGGCTTTCTTATCCTAGAAGTGCCGCCCGCATTTCTCGTCACGCGGCTCTCTACGGCATCTTCAAAGGGCTCTTGAAGTATACCCGCGATCTTAGAACCCTTTGGGATTGCGCGTAGCGATATCAAGAGACCCAACGGAATAACTGTTGGGCCGTGGAAACTCGGCAGTGTGTCAAGCGACGTGTGTACACATTAGCCCCTCGTCAGGCGCGGGAAGTGCAACGGTTTCTGCTAAGAACCTCAATTTGCATAAATACGCCATCATCAATTTGCGCCGTTTGAGGTTGAGACGATGGGTATGTGGAGACCCTCAGCAAAGCGCATGACCATGAAGCGAGTTGTCAAAGCGGCTAACGGAAAGGTCTGGAGGCAGGAAGGCTCACAATTATTAATGCCAACGTATTAACAGTATATTTTATTTTTATTATTTAAGTAGTTTTTAATTTATATTAGTTCACTTCAAATAAAAATGTTCAAGTCACAGATACACAAACCAAAGATACAACGTCAAGTATAATATAATATTGTCTGCTAATGCTACATCTACTTAACTTCAAGATCATTGACCATAATTCAATGTCAACATACGCTGATGATATCATTACAATAAAATCATTTACAAACAGACCTACACTACTAACGATTACAGCCGTGGGAAGTCGCAGTAGTAAATAACATAATTTGTATACTTACTACTAAAATTATAAGTTTGGGAAGATGTGTATATGTTTGTATCTCTTTCTATCAAAACACAGATAGCTTTTAACTTTGTTGTCTAGCGGTTAAGATTTAAACATCATCACATACATTTAATTTATTAGTGATACGAGTATCGTACTAGAGACATTGACGAGCTAGCGTCTTGACATGATAGGCCTAAAGCAGGAGCTGGCAACCTTTAGAGTCGGAAGAGTAGAAAATTACAATTTACAAAAGTTTCAAATTTAAAGAGCCACAAAAAATACGACAGTGACGATGCGTGACACGGGTGCCACGGTCAGAGGTGCGGTGAAAAGCGAGTACAAGTGGCTGAGAGATAGAAATGGTGCCTAATCCTCGTTAATCGATTTAGAACGACTATTAAATGTTTTTTTTTAAATATAAAACAAATAATATTTGCGTATGGAACTAAAGAGCACATCCAAAGAGCCGCATGAAGATCGCGAGCCTTTACTTATTTATTTTAAACTTTATTACACACAAATATATAAAGGCGTGACATAATGTCGCTTGACATTCTCTGCCAAATAAAATTTTACAGTCAAATGAAAAAAAATCGCCAACCCGTCTAGCCAGCGTGGCGAGTTGCTGGAAGGCCCATCTCCAACAGTGGGGGTCTCTAGTATTCTAGTGGCTGTGATAAAAAAAATTGTGACAATGATTACTAACTTACTATATAGACAAAGCCGGGTCAAATAGCTAGTACTTTATAAAGAACATGCTTTCATCTACCTACTAATTATTTCAACAGATTTGTCTCTAACAAATCATGTTTTTTACGAGTGCATGTTAAGTACATTTTACGGTTATCATAACGGATAGGTTAACAATAATGACTTTAAGGGCTCTATGTTTATTATAATTATTTTTTAGAGACCTTTATGTGAACTGTCAAAAAGCACCTTTTTATGCCGTTAAAGTAGTGGAAGTCACCAATGGTGTCATTTTCTGCCAAACTTGAACATCGCGCGTCACATATCGCCATTCCATGCTTGTTATAAAAAATCTGATTCATAGAATTTTCCAGACATTACAAAAGACCAGGCACGCATGTAGGATAGCAAGTAGCTTGGTGTGGAGTTAGCAAGGCATTTTTTTTTTATTATACTAGCACTACATGTGACCTTGCGCCCACCTGATGGTAAGTGGTGCGCGAGGTTGAACTTGAATGTGAGAAACTGGAATCAGACACTGCCATCAGTCCCGACCAGGAATCGAACCCGGTACCCCCGAGTCTAAATCCACGGACTTAACCGCTAGACCACGGAGGCAGTCTATTCTAAAACTCAAATTTTATTAGCTATTATGTAAAACAAGCTATAAAAAAGGGGAAAAAACACAATCGAAACAAATTAATATGTGAAAAAAAGATCTATATATTCACAGTATACGGAAGGGAAGAAATGACCAATACATTACAATTACATACTTACTAACAGATCATGCAACTTTAATAGCTAATTGGCACTTATGGCCTTCGTTATAAAACACATTGGCGCTCCCTGACTTTGCCGGCTCGGCTCATCAAACTAAAAAGCTAACAACTGACATTGTTTTAAATAAATGCTGTGTGCAGTAAAGACTTGCATATAACATATAATAATAAGAAATTATTCATTGAACAAAACCAAACCAGTTGATTGTAAATAGGTACTAAAACAAAATAAAAATTTCGCTGAAAAGAAATTTATATTAAATAAAAAACTAATCGAAGAAAAAAAACGAACATAAACATTAATTGTGGTTTAATAATTCTATTCATCGAAAGTGGTTAACAACGGTTGAAAACGACAATAACCGGAAAATAATTCGGATAAAAACGTTGTCAACCACCTTCGCGTCTATAGCCACAGATCACATGTGATCAGATGTCCTCGTAATGTTTTTTTTGGATATTCTGAGCAATTTTCTTATTTGCAAAATAATAAATACAACAACTATATAAGTAATACAGTTTTTATCTGGAGGTAATCTGATTCCCAGAGCAGAATTCTCTGGTATAAGCTGGGGATCAGTTTCTTCTTGGTTACATGTATTATTAATGATGTTATGCCTTAATATTAATTTTAACTTAATATTTTTAATTAATTAAATTATCAAGCTATGTGTTATTATATTAAGCATATTATATTTGTATACTTTCAAGTATATATATTTATCTGTACCCCTTACAGATAAATATATATACTTGAAAGTATACCAACGTCATACCATCGGGTCTCTTGCCATCATCTCGGATAACTCCAACAGGCTCTAGAAGAGCTGGAACCTCGATGGTGGTTAGAGCCCTTTTAATAGTATCGTTAAGGGATCCGTGGCGGGCCACGGGCATATATATATTTAATACATGCTAAATATGCCGTCTGGCCAGCGTGGCGAGTGTAGGCCAAATTCTCCACTGCTGGAGATGGCTCCAGCAGTGGAGGTCTAGGACGCTTTGTTCTAGGGCTGTAATGAATGAATGAAAATATATTATAGTAATATCTAGTATGCAGTTAGTAGGTTTTTAATTTGCAGAGCCGGGCTGTATACAATACTCGGCCATTGCTCCCCTACCGGTGACAGATTGAGATCACTTTACGACGAGCGATGACAGCTAGTTTCCCGTTCAGAAGGATGTCTACATTATCTAGGCGATTAGCGAAATTGCTTTAATACAAGACTTGTGAACGACAATAAAGGCTCGAATGTAGGTTAAACGTTGAGTACCATCGGTTGTCTTCCTACTTAACAACGAATTAAAGACGTCAATATAATCTTGGGAAAACATTGACTTAGTAAGGTTATTGGGTATAGTTTGAAACATTGATATTTATCAGAGAACTAAAGTTACAGACATAGGTTGTTAAATTAGCAAGCTGAAATGGCAAATAGGCCAGACACATCTGGTTTAGAACGATGCGATAGGCTTCTAGATTGGAGACCAGATACAGAACGACGCAGAGTGAAATGACAAAAATCAAGACGCTGATTGGGTTTGGCTGAGAGCAGAAAAATAATCTGTGTAGTGGTATTTCTAGCAGAAGAGACACAGGCTGATGATGATGATGATGATTACACTAAAATACACTTTGATCCAACCTGTATAAGCAATCTTGACAATTCCATAAAATTATAACAATTTTCTTTAATAACGCAAAACAATTTATAAGAAAAATTACTTCACGTTTTGCGGTATAGAAATCCATGTCAAGAATTGCCACCAAATTCGATATAAATTGAAAGCAACCGCAGAATAACTGCGGTTTTATTGGATATGTTTCCGTAGTAACAGGATCATTTGAATTTTCTTTATTAGGGTTAACTGTTTTGCACATATATTACCAGATAATTCAAGATTTTATTTAAGTAGGTATGTATGTATTTGTTTGTAACTATGTAACTATTAATAAGTACTTATGAATACGGTATCTGGAATAAACTCTTCAAGTTATTTTTTTATGCATTACGTAACTACATAACGTAACGTAAGTACATATACTTACTGCTCTCATTGTCCTGAAGGTCTGGCCGTCATAGAATGTCTAGCGGCTTTGTATTTTGTTAACTTAATTTTAAATAAATAATATTAAAGAAAATAAAAGTTATTTAGACGTAATTGGCTCAACCAGAAAAGTGACAACTAATCACCTAACGTATAAGAAAAAGTTATATCTTTGATATTTTATATTTGAGAAGCAAGAAGAAGATTAGATAGATAAAAGCTATAGTAGGAATTAGGTTAATAAATAAATTAAAGAAGTACACATGTTATTGATATTAAAAATAAGATAACAGTTGTATATAAAGAACAAAATACTTAAGATGCATACACAAAAGAGTATAAATTTAAAATTGTGGAGAGTACATTAAATTACGTTGGTTTGCTATTGCCAAGTGATAATGCAGTTTCAAATGACACGCCGTTGACTAGAGTACTCGAGTTGACCCGAGCAGTTTGCGGTGGGGCGATACCGCAAGACACCGATCTTCGCTTTCATCAAACAACCGGGTTCTACTTATATCAAGTTGCTAATAAAACTAAATATAGCAAATTCTCGTCTGGTGCAAAATATTAGTCGTAATTGTAACCGCAGCAGTAGTGGTCCGTTGTTAGAACGCTGTCCTTCAATCGTCGCATCTCGACATGCTCGTATAGCAATGAGAAATACACTTTCCTTACGTACATTTGTTATAGATTTACAACAAACCATTTCCATGCTTCAAAGAAAACTTTAAGTTTCCAGTGCGGTGGTGAACCGATTGTAAAAAAAAAACGTTTCTTACGTACATTTATCATAGAGAACCTTTGCTTACTTATTAATATCCAAAAACGTCGCCGTTCGAACCAATAGTCATATATTTACACACAAAGGTAGTCACCACCGTTCCCGTGTCTTGAAGAGCACGTGAAGCCGTCAGTCCGTGTGGAATCGTTAGTAAATTGTCATTAAAATTGACATCTGGTGACTGACTGGTACTGGAGTGTAGGCCAGATTCTCCAGATCTTCAGCAGTCGGAAGTCTTCATGTTTTAGGCTGTAATTAAAAGTTCTTAATCTTGTCTCAAACTTATGTCTAGAATAATGTAAAATGTAATATTGGTCGTAATTGTAACTGCATTAGCATGAATATCAATTATCTTTGGTTATAAATTGCGCAGAACAAGAAGGTTAACTGTTCACGAATCATCGTCGATGTCATTTTAAGTGATATTGCCATTCTCATCATTAACTAGTACTAAAATTGCTTAGTAATTAGTAAGTAAATTAGTTTTATAATTAGATTTTGTCATTATCATTATTTAAACACGTACGTAGGTATCTGAGGAAACGCATGCATTTACGAAATAATAACTGTTTAGTTGGTAAACATTCCACGTTAGGTTTAATTCTCCTTGACCTTATATTTAAACTGGATTTTCATAATTGCAATGCAAAGAATGCAGTTTGCAAAAATGCTAAATTTCTCAAATAATTAAAGCAAAATAATGTTAACACTGTACAAGATAAATACCAGAACAATATGATTTTTAAAATACAACATTAACTTAGAAGGTAAAATTTATAATTTGTATTTTTTTTAGTATGCACCTACTACATTTTACTTTCCATTCCTTCTCTACACACATCTTTTGTCTCCCATTCTTTTGCTTCTGTTGCTGCAAATTTCTGAAACGACTTATCACTAAATATAAAAGAAGCTTTTAATCGCTATCTTCATAAATATATATATATATATAAGTAATCTGTCAACCTGTCTTAACATTCTAACAACCGTTCTCAACTTATTATTTTGTATTTTTTTCCCCCTTTTTCATTTTCAGCAACAATATCATCATTCCTACATTACTCTCATCATCGTGTTTTAATTGTATATTTATTATTAAGGTTTGGTTATCAGAGTATCTAGGCATACTCTGATAAGCGGCATTAAGTCCGCCTTTGTATATAGTACAATAAAGTTTTTCAATAAATATATGTTAAACAAAATCCTTAAATTATGACAGAAACAATACCTCTAAACTGGTTCTCATAAAGTATTCTCAATATAATGCAGATAGCGTTAATGCAACGATACCGCAAGCTCTAGATGTTCACTTTCATCGTGATTGTGCCACTTGGAGCGAGCACTGGTGACACCCAGCCCTAGTATCAATCAAGATCTCATATGCACGCGATGATCTACTTAAATTCTCATTTACCTATCTTTACAGGGTGGAAACGCTAAGTGTACATATGTCTGTAGTTCTACTGTTAGTGTAGTACTACACTCAAACTTCATTGAGGGCATCAACAAAACTGGACATGCTGAACAAGGTGAAACAGTTTTTTCCTCACTCAGACTCAGGGCCGGGCCTTCCACTCCAGGCGCCAAGTACCAGGGGGCGCCTCAGTAGTAAAGAAATAATGAGAATGAGACGCACGCGGGTGGAGTGCGGGGCATCATAAAAAAATTTGGAAATCCAAAAGTGCGTAAGCAGCGATTTACTTAAAATTAGTTTTGTGTAAAACTGAAATAGTTCTGTATTATTGTAGGAGCATAAACCTAAATAGTTTAAATTTCTTATAAGCATTGTTACATTAATTACTGAAGATAATAAGTACCAAACCAATAGTAAAGTAATTTTTATGATAAATACATGTACCTTTATTCCTACATATTTTGTTTGTCATTCCAAATGTTTCCATATTTCACATAATATCCCGTGGGTTTAGAGGAGTTGAGGGGGGGGGCAAGGGGCGTCATAATTTAATCTCGCTCCATCCTAAAACTTGGCTCAGGCCGGCACTGCTCAGAATACTGTTCTCATCTCTGTGATGGTTTCGCTAAGTACCTCACAGATGATAGATGTGGGCGTCACTACGGGTGTCTAAAACTTTCGTATCGCTGCAGCTTCGCTGAGATGTGGGCTCCCTTAGCGTGTTCTACAAGCTATACTACGGTGATTGTTTGAAAGAGCTCCACAATCTTATAACTTCTTCTCCATTTCGCACGCACACGCACAGGCCAAAATATGCACCCCATACCGTAGCCACTATCGCTACGAGTACATATAAATTTGGACCTTTACATGTTTCCCACGCTGAAGATGTGGAATGCTTTTCGAGCCAGAGTGTTACTCTTCTATTCCTATAACCTGGAGTCCCACACTTGCCACATTAGTTAGAGGGACAGCAATGACACGTGTAATAACACTGATATATGATATTTAAACTACGTCACTGTACGAGTATTAACTATATATTTCTAACATTCTTCAACACCACATCTCTAGTGCATTAATCCGTTTATTTTATTGTTTTATTCATAGTTTACTGCCTCCGTGGTCTAGCGGTTAAGTCCGTGGATTTAGACTCGGAGGTACCGGGTTCAATTCTTATTTATTAATGTAAATAAATACATTTAATTAATATTTAATTTATTTGTGATATTTCTCGAGTTTGGTACGCTGGAGACATCGACGAGCTTGCCACTTGTAACTGTAACTGTAATAGTAAAGTTAGCTAAATGTGAATCCGCTAATTTATAAGCGTGGTTTCTGACCACCCCGAAAGGGAAACGGTCGTGATGATACTTTACTTTTCTACTTTTTTTTGTTTAAAATGAATTTATTTTTTATTATTTAAGTAGTCTTTAATGTATACCGCGTCATTTTGTATGTCATTCTATTGATAGAAGTAAACAACTATTCCTAAATTGGCTATTTTAAATTTAAGAAAATATGTTTTTTTACTGACATTAGAATAACATATTAGTCTAGAGTAATACCATATAAAATCACCCTATATTTAATGTATGCTCTAGATCTTTTTACAATATAAATACTACTCTTAGGTACCCCTACTCGTATATATAATTGACACATACGGGGTGTGGAAATCGTATTGAGTTTTAGTAACATTACTAACAAAAATAAATCATTAAATTTTGTTTGTTACAAATACAGTACAAGAATCGAGTTCACATGTTTCCATATTCGCGGAACTGCTTGTCATAATCTAAAAAAAAGTACTTAATGGTTGTTTTTGATAATTTTTATGCTTAATCAACTATTTCGATTTCCAAAAGGGTTCCGTTGAAGAATAAATTTTGCGAAAAGTTTGGGAGATGTAAATGTTTATGCTTACTGTGTTTTGGTCAGTCATGGTTTCAGTAAGATATAAATTAGGAAAAGCCGTGATTATAATATAGAAAATAAGTTAATCTCATTTACAATTTAAGAACCTAGTCAAGAAGTGGAGTTCCTGAATCTAATTAAAATTAAAATAAAATATAAATATATTTTATTTCAGGCATCTAAAAACCCATAACTAATTTATAACAATAATTCTAATTCTAATTTTGCTCTTAACTATAATATATATAAATTTATAATTAACAAGTTTGACCTTATGTCAAAAATAGCTTTAATTATGTCGTTATCTGATTGTCTCAGTCGGTCCACAAAAGAGGCGTGCCGCTTGCGGAGTATGGCAAAAAAGTCATCGACTCTCAGCAAACATACCAGACGCACTACACCTCCATGGCAACTTTAGAATGCATCTAATACACCCCCCGCATTGTATATTGTTTACAATTTTTATCCGACCCAATGAAGCTGACATAAACCAGCTTCCAAAACTGGATAACATAATGATTATAAATTACATGAACGATTATTAGGAACCAGATGTCTAACAGTGTGTGGATTAAATAAAAACTTGATAAAAATGCAGCATGTTGCATAGGATATTGAACCCGAGCTGTTAATGTTTAATACACACAAGACGTGTTAAGTTTATGTTCAATTTTATCTTCATCATCAGCCTGTGTCTCTCCACTGCTGGATATAGCATATTGCTATGGCAAGCGATGTCTTGCCACCCTTATTAATTTTTTAGGTTATAAAATAAATGATAAAGATGTAAGATATTGATCGCAATTAATTGTAGAGACTATTGCCCCTGGGAGAGTACCCAAAAGGTTCGCCGCATTTCCACGTTGTATTATTATAAAATGTAGAGACTGGTGCCCTTGTGAAGGTACCCAAAAGATTCAACGCATTTCCACGTTGTATTATTATCAAATGTAGAGACTGGAGCCCTTGTGAAGGTACCCAAAAGCTTCAACGCATTTCCACGTTATATTATTATCAAATGTAGAGACTGGAGCCCTTGTGAAGGTACCCAAAAGATTCAACGCATTTCCACGTTGTATTATTATCAAATGTAGAGACTGGAGCCCTTGTGAAGGTACCCAAAAGCTTCAACGCATTTCCACGTTATATTATTATCAAATGTAGAGACTGGAGCCCTTGTGAAGGTACCCAAAAGCTTCAACGCATTTCCACGTTATATTATTATCAAATGTAGAGACTGGAGCCCTTGTGAAGGTACCCAAAAGCTTCAACGCATTTCCACGTTATATTATTATCAAATGTAGAGACTGGTTCCTACAATTTTAAGCCGGCATAACACATACCACATAGGTATGCTGCAAAGTATTTAAAAAATATTAAAATTCAAACTTCGTCTACTATTAAAATTACAAATGTTAATTAATTACTAAAACTAATTAGACGTTGTGAGTCAAAAATATTTAATGCCTGTCGCTTTGGGACATTTTTTGTTTTGCGTAGGATTTACGAGTAGATTTTACTACTGGCGTGAAAACATACGACCGGCACTAAATTGTCACGGAAGGTATGTGTCTCAAAGCAGACGATATGGGAGAAGCGAGTATTTTTTATAAACTTAATTTATTCGAAGAGAAAAGGCAGAGGGGAAAATATATAGGAAAAAAAACTAAACTTAAAATAGAAATATTATTATTATTATTACTATGAAAATTTGTAAATATTTTATTAAAACAAAATCATACCTTTATCATTATACGTCGTAATATTTGGTTTAAAAGATCAGCATTACTATTCAGCTTGGCTTTATTGACACAATACACAATGTCAGCAATTTGAAGCTAGTTCCATTTTAATGGTTTTTTTTCTTATTTTAACTTATATTTTATAGTATTCTTTATGTATTTTTATTATTTATAAAAAAAAAGTACATACCACTTAAATAAAAGAAATTAAATACCTTTATACTAACTTGAAAAAAATAACTAGGTATTTAGAAATAAAAAAAGTCCTCTAGAGATATAGATATTTATTATTTTAACTTTGTATCTGTGAATAATAAAATTACATTATACGTTTATAACCATTTTTAAAGAAATGTTTAATGCGGTTTAGATGTTAACTTTGTCGATTATTGGGAAAATATTAAATACTACCAACTCAATTATTTTGTCTTTCTTTACAAATACAAAAAAAATGGTTCATTTTAAATGTTTCATTTATATGCGTAATTTAAATTAATTATCGTCTAATATTACCTACTTCATACTTTTTTCGTAGTGCATAACGATTTTTATGATCAGTGACGTGCCCAAAATATTATGTCGCGTGCCATTGGTTCGCCATCCCTGCCTATAGCGTCCTAGCTGGTAGTGGAATAAGAGCCTAACAAGCTAGTAAATAGTGTCATAAACAATGACTAGTATAATGTTATGCTAATGTCATTTTTTACTAATCAATTTTGAGTATCGTGGCAACAAGAAGTTGATGAATTAAGTGCTTCCTTTGCCTACGCGTAAAAACCAACTTCGACCAATACTGACAATATCATTTCAATCTATAAACGATTATTTTAAACAAAACTTTTAATTAAATAAACTATACTAAAATATACTAACTTGTCAATACTCAAGGAGCTCAAAATCTCTACTAGGCTGTCTTCCATCTGCCTAAAACGAGTCCTTGAGTATTTCGGCCATATAGCCCGTAATACACCTGGTAACCTGGAAAGGCTTGTTATCACAGGGAAAGTCGAAGGCAAAAGACCGCGTGGCCGAATCCCCATACGCTGATCTGATTAGATCCAGAACCAAAATTTTAGTCTTATTTAAAATAAATACTTTGTTTAAAATTATATTGTAAAAAACTGCCTCCGTGGTCTAGCGATTAAGTCCGTGGATTCAGACTCGGGGGCACCGGGTTCGATTCCTGGGCGGAACACAAAAATATTTATTAATTAAAATGAGTAAAAACTTATAAATTTAATTAATATTTAATATATTTGTGATATTGCTCGAGTTTGGTACGCTGGAGACAAAGTTAGTTGGCTAAATGTGTATCCGCTTCTTTATAAGCGTGGTTTCTGACCACCCCGGAAGGGAAACGGTCGTGATGACACTTAACTTATTTTATTGTAAAAAAAACCTAAATGCGAACGCTAAAAATACATATATTTTTTTTAATATTTTTTTTGCTTATAAAACAGGTAAGTACGTTGTATTCTTATTTTAGGCTGGAACAAATGTGATGTCTGTTCCTCAATAATTATCATTTACAAAGGATTCCTCAGTCATGAATACGAATATGTAATTAAATAGTAAATTGGAGCATAAAGTTGCAAATTAAATTGGTCTACAATAGTGTTAGAATGAGACGCTCTCACGCGCGCTTTCCTGCGCTAATTGGTGGATTATAGCTGCAGGCACGTGCTGAGGGCTTTGTAGACATACCAACTATAAACTAATGATTACTAAAGGTTTTTTATTTCTTTCTTTTCCTTTAGAATCATAGCATGTTTATCTTTACTGCTGGATATAGCCAAACACCGGTCATAGAACTAAAGACCATCCGTTTGTCTATAAGCGATTGATTGGCTATATTGGCTATAAGACATAATCTGATGTTGTAAAAAAAATAATTTGACGATGCCTTCAGATTAGATTAGTTTATTGCCTAAGTAGTAAGTACTTGAAATTTTTATTTTAGCTTAGTTGATTATAAGTTTTTTTTTATTTTTTTTTATTTATTAATTATATTTCAATATGGTTATTCCGTAATTAAAGTAAATTAAAATCGTTTATTCAAGCAAAAGTAAATTGAGTAAAAAATATTATTATCGGTGGAATTCCTGCAGTTACCTGAACATTGACATATTTTCCCAAAATTAGATCCCTAAAGCGACATAATTAGATAGTTTTTTTTTTCTAACATCATTTTATTACAGCCCCTTGAACACAGCGTCCTAGACCTCCAATGTTGGAGATGGACCTTCCAGAACATATATCTGAAGAATTTAGCCTACACTCGCCACGCTGGCTAGACGGATTGGCGAGGATCTAATGTCAATTTTTTCCATGACAATTTATTAACAATAACCGACGGCTTGACATGGTCTCCGAGGCACGGGAACGATGGTCTTGTAAATCTAAGACATTTGTCTAAGTACGTACTAACATAGAGACTTGCAAATAAGAAAGAGCATGATCACGACTCCATAAGGGCCCGGATGACCCAGCTATCTGTATCTTTGAAAAAAAAAAACTAGTGTGGTATTTACCAATACATTAGGGATATATGAACTGGTAATTGAACGGTGAACGCTTTGGTATATACGCGAGAAAGTACACTGTGAGTAATTAAATTTGGTCCGCAGCACACTTAGCACGGAAAGCGGAACCGTTGCGTCATCCAACTCTACCTAACACATCTGCTAACAACAACAAATTCTGAATCATAAATCGTCTATCAGAGACAGTAAACGAGAAACGAATAAGCGTAGAGGAAAAAACTATGAGCGGTGGTGGATCAGTTGTAAGAACACTTTCGTTGCAATACTCTGACGCTTTCCTTAACCCTTTTAGCACAACAAAAGATATTTTATATCTCATAAAAATTGTGAAAAAAATCATCCACTAGCGAATTCCACAAAGCCCCCTCCGCATATTAGTGCGTTGTTGTTTTCTAATGTGCTGCGCACCTTCGTGCGTTGGGTACTCTTGATATAATGGCAATAAAAATCACTATTATATGTTTTTTCTTAAAATAGAACTAGGACTAAGGACTAGCCTAACAATTAATAAAGATAATCGCTAAGTAGCTAGACGAGTGACGTTCTATCGAGGCTGCTTCGGAGCGGCTAAACAGAATTTGGCGACCGATAGATATTTTTTTGTGACAACGCACGCCTGGTATTGTCCGTGCTGAAAGGGTTAAATCCTAAAAAGGCGGCATGTACCTACCAATGAGAAATACACTTTTCTTACGTACATTTGTCAAAGATTTGCAACACAACCGTTACTGTGAGTCGGAAAGTACTTTAAGCCGTCAGTCCCGGTTACACTAATACCAACTTGTTAATAAATGGTCACTAAAACGTGACATCAGACCCTCGCTAACCCATTTAGTCAACGTGACGAGGGTAAGCCGAATTCTGACTGGCGAACGCGGTCGACGTTCATGCTCGTCCTTGATGTCCTTTTGCGCCCAGACGATTTGTCTGGCATTGTATTCCCAGTCTCTTCAAACTTGCACACCCAATGCTTAATTACATTGGCACCTGGCACATGGTTTAAGCTTGATAAATTAAATGTGTCCTGTAGAGACGACGAACAATAGTGTAGGAATCGTAGTCCCGTGAAACGATTCATGGCTACTAAACTTAATAAGCCGGCCAAGCGTTTGAGTCCACTCCCCTCCCCCTGCTACCTGCGGTTGACGCGTATTGGTCAATGGGGTGTATCAGTCGAAGCTTTTTGTAGATGTCGCTAGCAGCAATGGTACCTTGTATTACACCTATATCGCATCATTTTTTAAATGTTTTTATAGTTTTTTTATGTTTATATCAGAAAAATGTATTTTGAATTAACGTTACCTACCTTAAACGACTAATTAAGGAACAAAAGAAAAAAGACTTTATTAATAGAACGACAATTTTGAGATCACCATATCTTTCATTTCGCTTAGAAATCTCCATTTGTACATTTAAAAGCTGCTTACTTCGGCAGAAAATAAAAAATTTCGTAATAAAATACAAGTTTTCTATGCAACTGACAGTTATATTAGGTACCATCTATCATGCGCTATATCTATCGTGATAAAAATTTAGTGATACACCCCATTCCAAAACGAAAAACATTCTGAGACACCTTTTATATTCGCAAAAGAGTGTGCAAATCATGTGATTAAGTGGCTAATGTATTATGCGTCGAGAGAACCTAGAAGAACTGAAAAAGTTTAGGAATCCCTGGGAATAGAGAGAGATAGAGATATATTTAAATGATCTTTTGTTGGTTTATTTGTTTTTAGAAAGCATAACTGCAGTTGAAATAGACCGGAAAAGGAAATTTATGAATTATAATGAAATAAGCAAGATGGTATTGTGAGTTATGGTCTTATAAATAACTGATTTGATGACAAACCTTTCCGCTGCATTAAATTTTAAGAACATTTAATTTAATTGCTTAGCTTTTAGGAATGGCTGAGGTTGCACACGCCGGGATCTTCCGGGATAAACAAAGATCACTTGATAATGCGTAGTTTTAATTATAGTGTTGCCATAAAAATTTCATTTTCGTTGATATCCTTATTTTTAAGTCCTCAGAACACAGAGTCCTCGACTCGACTGTTGGAGAACCTATTTCTGGAGAATCTAGCGGTCAAGTTTGTGGATTTAGACTCGGAGATACCGGGTCGATTCCTGGTCGGGATACAATAATTTATTTGTGATATATCTCGAGTTTGCTACGCTAGAGACATAGACGAGCTTGCCACTTATCATTGGCCCATAGTAAAGTAGGCAAACAGTGTAACCGCTAAACAAAAAGAATAGCGTGGTTTCTGACCACATTCGAAGGGTTACATCACGCTAGGTCTGATTTAGATTATATTAGCGAACCGGGACCGACGACGACGACTTAATACGGTGGTACCGGGTTGGATTCCTGGTCTGGACACAATATATTATTTAATTTATTTGTGTTATATGATGAAATGCGGAGGCGGGCAGCGAAAGCATGCCACCTTAATGTTAAGGCGCTATTCCATTGCTGCGCACAGGCACGCCACGCACGTTGATCTCGCTTTTATGAAAATATATGAGCTATATCATATGTCACGAATTCATACAATGCGAAGCGTAGAAATGGAATCGCACCTTTAGTCTCGCGCGACTTTTTTCGATAGTACCTATTATCTTTAAACATTAAAATTATATAACAGGGTTTTAAAGATTGGAGAACTTTAACAAATAAGGTTTTGGGTTTGGCAAAGTTAACAAAAGTTAATCTGTCAAACCGTTTAGGATTAGCACAAGATAAGATATTCATATTCAAGTGTTCAATTTATTTTAAGACTCTTATGCCGTTAGCCCACCGCCCGCGCCGCACCTACGTCACCGGGACGGGACGTCAATGAGAACGAGAACGTAAATTCTTCCGCAGCTCAGAAGTACTGGGGTTCTGAATACTGGAAGTGTTTCCATAAACGCGACGGAGCCGAAGTAGGTAGGTACGCATATATTTACTATGGCCATACTGTTTACTCCTCACCTGAGCGCCCCGTCATATCATCCCTTACACCGAACAAAACTCAGCCCGAAGTAATCTCGACAGCGACAGTGGACAAACGACCTTACTCTTTTCGCGGCGAACGAGTGCCTTCACTCCGTAGCCACGACTCAGACTTAGCTGTTAAGGCACGCAGGGCCAACAGTGAAAGAGAGACGGTTTATAGGGTTTTAGTCCGTAGGCGCCTTGGGGTCTCTTTAGGAGGCCCTGCGTCCTCCCGCAGTGGCCTTTAGACTGGGATCGTTCACCGACTTTAAAAAAAAAATAAAAAAACGACCTTACACGCGGCTTCGTTCTAGTCAAAGACATTAAATATATAAAAGACAGGACAAGAAGCCTAACAGTAAGGAAATCAAAGCTATATCAATTGTCACGAAATTTATTAAGTGCACTCTTAAACTGATTACATTATTTTGTTTTTTCACGGACCTGCCGTTATATGCCGACCTGCGTGCTACCAAAGTTTACACGTTCTAGTTCGACAAGAGAATCTCAAGTTATTAAAATAATGTAACAAACATTTTGTATAAAAATATCAACCAATGCCCGCTCTATCTTATTCACTCCCTTTGGTCCTAGTGAAATTTTCGTTATCAAGAAAGTATAATATACGTATATTCGAATTGCCGTCGTGTCCAGTCAAGCCGGCATAGTGTTATGAACTGATGTCAGTCATGAGTGTCTGATTCCAGTTGCTAAAATTCATGGATCTCGCTCCCCACTTATCATCAGGTGCGCGAAAGGTCACATGTCGTGCTAGTATTAAAAATAATAATAATAATATACGTCTCTAAAAGCTCTGCCTTTGTCTAACAGTTATATTTAATAAATGTAGAATGTTTTCGAAAAAACTAGACCTTTATTTAGGTAACAAAAATATTATAGAACCATTTTTAGACTAATTTAAAAAAGTAAAAAAGATAGAGTGATCGAATAGATATGGAGCGTGACGAGTGACGACTATTCAATAGTCAGCTATGACGAAACAGTTCCGGTCAAATAAGGGCAGATTCACACAGATTTTTTTAAATTTTATTTGACAGATCAAATAAAAAATACAAAAACGTTTTTGTATTGACCAAAAGTATTTTTTTTATTTGGAGTGTCTTTGATCCTCAGACTAGAATACTTTTGATTGACTTTAATATATCGAATACTTATCATAAACTGCCTCCGTAGTCTAGCGGTTAAGTCCGTGGATTTAGACTCGGAGGTACATATTTATTAATGAAAATAAATACATTTAATTAATATTTAATTTATTTGTGATATTTCTCGAGTTTGGTACGCTGGAGACATCGACGAGTAGCAAGCTCAAGTCATGATTGGCCTATAGTAAAGTTGGCTAAATGTGAATCTGCTTATTTTTAAGCATGGTTTCTCACCACCCCGAAAGGGAAACGGTCGTGATGATACTTTACTTTTTTTTACTTATCATAAAATATTCATAGATAAAGCCAAAATACATTTATTACACAGAAGGTCTAGAACACAGAGTCCTGAGCTCCACTGCTTTTCAGAACATATATCTGGTCAATTTGGCCTACACTCGCCACGCTGGCTTTGCCTAACGCCAGGTTGGCTAGGTTCTGATGTAAATTTTGACGACAAATATTAGTGATACCGAGACCGACGGCTTAACGTGCTCTTCACGAGGCACGGAAACGGTGGTGTTGGTAAAATGTACGTAAGAAAAGTATTTATTTTTGGATTGCAAAGCGTTCTTACAATTAAGCCACCACCGCTTTATTACCCACTCCTATTTATATTTATTTGATTGTTTTTTGAAGTGTGTTTATTAAGGTAAGTATTAACAGTTGTCAAAGTTCATTATATTATTCAGAACGCGTATAGAAAGCCCGCGGTTTGTCATGTCGCGTCCGAATCGCCGCCGACGTTGTATTCTGTAGACCCCAATATTGTTTAATATATAATAATATAATGAATGCACCATTAATAGGTATTTAATTAATTATTAGATTAAATAATTAAATTAAATACCTTTATTATAATTAATTACTCAATGCGATCAGCATTTTTGACAATTAGATCGTAGACATTGATTAATTGTTCTATCATTGCAAAGTGAAACATTGAACCCTACATAAAACAATGCAATCTGTACATACATACATACATATCTACTCTACTAAATGCTAATTTAAATTCGTGAGATTGAAGATTTTTCAATAAAACGATTACATAATATCACCAGTTAAAATAATAAACAGCATAATGAAATAATCGTTCATTGTCAATCTCGAGTTTGGTACGCTGAAGACATCGACGAGCTTGCCACTTGTTACGATAATTGGCCTATAGTAAAGTTGGCTAAATGTGAATCCGCTTATTTATAAGCGTGGTTTCTGACCACCCCGAAAGGGAAACGGTCGTGATGATATTTTTATTGTCAATCAAGACGGCACGGTTAAAGTGCAAAATATAAATTCTCAGAAGTTATTTTTTCATTTCATATTTTTTATTAAACGTGGAAAGGTGAAATTAAATTGTTATGAGATATTTTTTCATGGGGATCCCTATTAAAGATCCGTCTATGAGAAATAATAATTAAAAAAAAAAACAGTCATCTGCCGTCACGCAAATCTTTTACCTTTTTTTTAATAACAGCCTAACAGTCGGGTCTACAAAAATACATCGTAATACAGTTAATACCGGTTTGTTTCGTAACTCGATCTCAATGAATACTTCCCATAAGGCGCGTGACGATCGCCACATCCTCGTGTGGACGCACGGCTTTATGAGCCATAACTTTAATACGCCATAATCATCCGATTTTGGGGTTTTTAATGATGTTATCCTAGTTTTATGTCATTTTACATCATCAGCGATGCCTGGGATGTGGTTTATTTATTTAATTTTACATTGATATTAGGCATATCATGGACGGAGTTCCGAACCAACAAATCCATACTGGAGGAACTGGAGATAGGACAGCGTACAATCGTACAATCACGCATTCTCACTTTCTTTGGACACGTGTCGCGGCGTGGAGATACATCCATTGAGCGCCATGTTCAGTTCGGTGAGATGGACTGACCAGGACGTAGGTACCGGGTTCGATTCCTGGTCAGGACACTAAAAAAATTATTAATTTGAATAAATTAATAAAATATTTATTAACTTATTCAAATTAATAAATATTTTATTAATACATATATACTATAGTAAAGTTGGCTAAATGTGAATCCGCTTCTTTATAAGCGTGGTTTCTGACCACACCGAAAGAGAAACAGTTGTGATGATACTTTTTTGTGTTGTGTCTTATTTTTTTATCTTTCTAGGGGAAAAAGTCGAAGCTTATGGATGACTGATATTTTTTCAGACGTTATGAAATATTTCCAAAACTACCCTTTTATCCATGTGGACCAGATTTTTTTTTTCTTTTATTTTTTGTTTTAACTAGAGCACGCGCACACGGCTAATCCTTCATACTTTTTGAACTGTCACTATTTAGTTCCGGGCGACACTGTTAGATGGCGTTGTAGTAAAAAGGGAGAATGGATAGAATTATATAGATATAATAAATAGACTGAACATCATATAAGTCTATGACGATTAGATAATGCGAGGAAAGTCTCGTCTGTACATATTTTAGCAACTAATTAGAATATGATCAGAATCTTAATAATTGCAGATGAATAAGACAAGAAAGCATTTAGTTTGGAATGTAAAAGTAAAGTATCTACACGACCGCAATCATTTGCGGGGTTAGTCGGAAAAACGTATATACTTTTATCTCGTAATATACGATTATCTTACATTCTTGATTAAAATAACTGGAAATACATCGCAGAACATTGCAGGATATATTTTACCTTGACAACAATAAGAGGATCCTACATGAAACCGATGCCGAGCACCAGGAACAGAGGTTGTGAATTACTGCACTTTGTACACGGTAAGCAACAAGCATTGACCTAGAATAGACTGGGCTTTCAATAGGTATAGGTAGGTGACTCCGATGTTCACCGGCTGTGAGTGGCATGGAATACATACATATATTGTTAGATGATTTGCTTGTGAGATTATTTTTAACCGAATGCTGAATAAAAAATACAATGCAACTGTAATTAAACATCCCGATTCGAACGAGTGTGCGAACCGACCAATCACTTACACGGACCGTTGGCGCGGATGTCGCCTTTATTTATCGATAGCAATACTGGCCAATTTGTCCTTATTTGTCCTAATTCTAATATACCTGGTGGGTACCACTGTACCAGGTATTGTAATCTCATAGGTACTCAGGTGAATTTGAAAGATATTTATTTATTTATCGTTGTTGTGTAATTCTGTATTTTATTCATTTATTTATTAAGGTACAAAAAACAGTTAACAGACAAAACATTTGACAAAATACAGTGATATAAATAAGTAGTAAGTTTGCCAACCTAACATTTGTACACAGTAAATAATATTAAGAATGAAATACAGAAAGACAATATCTAAATTTAAACATTTTTTTCATTTTAAAATCTGCTATAGCTGAGTTATCCTTGCAGATTCCTTTCTCAGTCAGGTTAAACATTAACAGGTCACTGGAATTTGGTAAGCTGTTAGTCTTCTGCTAACAGCTTACTCCTTGGACCACTTCGCTGCTTAATCTTCCACTAGCAGGAGAAGAATCATTCTAAATAATTTAAATTATGATGTGTCACAAACTCCTGTAATAGATTTACGTGAATAAAGATATTTTGACTTTGACTTATTAAATATCTCAATAGGCTATGAACGTTTCCACTTTGTGATCAATTAAAATGATTATAAATTTTGATAAATTTATTTAATACGTAGAACAGAATCATTTTTCTTTATTTAGTTCTATATGGACCTATACATATAGGCTTAGTTCGGCTGCAAATGTATTTTCCTGTACCATAATGCATAATGAAATATGTTATTGCTTTCATATCTTGTAACTTTACTAAATAAAGATATTATTATTATGAAATGTGTATTCTTAAAGAATTTCGGTATTTAACCGGTTAATCTAATGATGTTCACGGGCCTCGGCCAAGTGAGCATCATGCTTCTTTAACTCCAAACTTTCTGACTATACGGCAAGTATTAAGGATTGTAGCTTTTGCAATTGTCTGTATGTATGCTGGTCTACGTTGATAGTTTTCAGGCTGTCATGTAATGTTTTGGGTATTACTCCGGTCGTAGATACTAATATGGGTACAGTTGTAACTTTTTCTAATTTGAGTTGGGATTTAATATTGCAAGGTCTCTGTATTTAGTATTTTTAGTTACTAGGTTATGAGTGTTAGGTACGGCTATGTCTATTGAATATGCTGTTTTATTTTCTTTGTTTATCAAAGTAATGTCAGGTCGGTTGTAGTGTACTGTTTTGTCAGTTATAATCGTTCTGTCCCAGTAGAGTGTTTTATTATATATGATATTATTATTTTTTTTTTTTATACTAGCACGACATTATTATTCGCCCCTTGCTTTATTGATGTGCGATGTTACTCGTACGTAATGGCAATGCTAAATTCGTATTACATGCCCTATTCATAAACATTATTCAATGGTAGTAAGTATTTAAATGCAAGTACCGCGCCGGTGGTCGGTAATTAAGATCGGTACGAGTATGTCTTTCCCAAATAAGGAGTCTGCACGGGCGGCGCAGTTGACTGCGTTATTTTAGCGATTGCAATCTTTATTGGTTATAATTGTTATTATTATTTGGAAAACGATTTATTTGTTTTAAACTTCAAGATAACGTAACAGGTATTTTAATTGATATAGTGTTTTTATGTTTTGTTTATACCATACAATAGTAAATTTAAGTACAGTGTAAGTTATAGCCAAAAAAACGTACAT
This sequence comes from Tinea semifulvella, assembly GCA_910589645.1. Classification (NCBI taxonomy): domain Eukaryota; kingdom Metazoa; phylum Arthropoda; class Insecta; order Lepidoptera; family Tineidae; genus Tinea; species Tinea semifulvella. Next base: position 8,392,704 of record OU342592.1, on the reverse strand, counting down.
AAATCGTAAGCTCTACACTACATTACATATCTTCACGCCTTGCGGGGTAGGCAGAGACAATTGAGCGCCATTTGACACGATCACGACATACCTCTTTCGCTTCGTCGACATTCATTATCCTCTTCATGCATGCCTTTTGGTTACGAAAACTTTCTAATGCACCTTCAGTCAGTAAAGTAAAGTATCATCACGACCGTTTCCCTTTCGGGGTAGTCAGAAACCACGCTTATAAATAAGCAGATTCACATTTAGCCAACTTTACTATAGGCCAACCATGACAAGTGGCAAGCTCGTCGATATCTCCAGCGTACCAAACTCGAGAAATATCACAAATAAATTAAATATTAATTAAATGTATTTATTTACAATAATACATTTTGTTTCCCGACCAGGAATCGAACCCTGTACCTCCGAGTGTAAATCCACGGACTTAACCGCTAGACCACGGAGGCAGTGTTTGAGTCAGTGTTTTATTTAATTGAACGTGATATGAGAGTCTCTACTCTAGCGGTGCGAAAGTTGTAAAACACGGGTATAGTAGATGGTTTCGCGCCTTCGATTTTGTTTGTGCCGATCTCGTTTTTTTTATTTATTTTTCTTTAAGTGAAAATTGTACTGTACGTATGTTAGTATTAGTGGTTAATGGTAATCTATCTATACAAATTTCACATTAAATATTTATGGATTAATATTGCAAACCTAGTATGCAATTATATGAACTTTATTCCATATTGGCACACTGGAGACCAAACGTGTGGTCCGATTTTGACGATTCTCACGTCAATCGATTCGTCTTAATCATGCGAGTGTCTCTGAAGGTATGACATTAATTCCATTTCAGTAAGGCGACAACCAGTAGCCATGTTGTTAAAAAAAAAAAAATGTCGACGAACCATTTGGTGATCATTTAGTATGTAGGTATAACTATTTAATATTGGCTAGCAAACATTTTCGTTTAAATTTTTATTTGGGTCCTCCGTAGGTATTTTTTTTTTTTTTAACAACATGGCTACTGGTTGTCGCCTTACTGAAATGGAATTAATGTCATACCTTCAGAGACACTCGCATGATTAAGACGAATCGATTGACGTGAGAATCGTCAAAATCGGACCACACGTTTGGTCTCCAGTGTGCCACCAAGGAACAAATATATATCATACATAGGCTAATAAACGCATAACCATTTGCGTCGCGTTTGCGTAACTGCCTCCGTGGTCTAGCGGTTAAGTCCGTGGATTTAGACTTGGAGGTACCGGGTTCGATTCCTGGTCGGGACACAACAATATTTATTAATGTTATTTACATTTAAATAATATTTAATTGATTTGTGATATTTCTCGAGTTTGGTACGCTGGAGACATCGACGAGCTTGCCACTTGTCATGATCGGCCTATAGTAAAGTGGTTTCTGACCACCCCGAAAGGGAAAACGGTCGTGATGATACTATACCTTTGCGTCGCGCAGTCGGGTAATAATAAACATATATTTCTGGAGAATTTGGCCGTTTCTTGTCATGCTGGGTTAGTGATAATATTGCCTAACTCATAATGCGTGCGTTTGTACAATAACAGTTTAAAGTACATATTTCTACACGTGCAACTATTATCTACGTTTACAAAAACATTGTCCTATTAAAAGTTGCTTAGCTTTTTACATTAATGAACTAGCATTTGTCACACTAGAACATAGACAATAAAACACGTACGTGAAGTGAAGTGAAAAACGCTAAGTTGCATTACATTAGTTTTTGACCTAGTATAAGAACTCGGTACTTTTTACTGACAATATCTGACACACTAAGGGCAATTGTTAAATGCATTGCCAAACATCATTTCTTTTTTCTATATACATATGTTTAATTTTAATTTTATTTACTTTTTGTTTTTTATATATATATATATTTTTCTTTTTAATAGCCTAAAAATGTTGATTGCATTACATTGATTCGTACTCGCATGAATGAACACAGACATTCAGTAGCCCACCCATGCGCGTATACATAACACTACCTTTAACAATTGTTTCACAGTAAGAGTATTAAAGAGTTTTCCTAAAACTACTCGGTCTATTGAGTTAAAAACATGAGAAAGCTCTTTTATATGGCAGCTTGGTGCATACTATAGCCCTGGTCTAAATGTAATGCATTAGGTTTTGTCTAACTTGTTTTGTAAATTTATTAATATTAAACCAACAATGGACATAACATGCTGATGATGTTTTCCAAGATGCGCTAGGTGATGATATTTTTCTAAAAAATAAATACAAAACTGTATATTACCTTTACCATTGCTAAAAGAAATAAAATTACTTTTTCAAAATTTATGACAAAGACCTTCAGTCACTGTCATTGATGACGCCGCTCCAAAGAGAGGCGAAATATTTGGCAATAAAATTTTATAGCTTCAATTTCTATATTTTACCAAGTAAGAAAGACATCTAACACACTTTATTTGTTGCAGGTAATAATTGCTTTATTTATATTTAAATAAACAACAAAAAGTTAAAACATCACATACTTTCGGGGTGGTCAGAAACCACGCTTTAAAAAGAAGTGGATATTCCCATTTAGCCAACTTTAATATATGTTCAACATGATCGGTAGAAAGCTTGTCGATGTATCTAGCGTTCCAAACTCGAGAATTATCACAAATAAATTCAAGGCCCGAACCTTACGCAGGTCTGTGACTTGCACTTTTGTGGAATTAACCATTTGACACACCTCACACAAGGCTCAAACTAGTTAGAAAGTGTACTTATAAATTACCACATTACGCCAGTCGCAGAAACCTTACTAAGCAATTTTAGTTTTTATCTAGATTCAAGGAGCGGACTGGACATGATTTACGATATAGATAAACTCTTACACTTCGTTTATTTATTTTTGCAATAAATAGTTATTTTACAATGCCTTCGTGGTCTAGCGGTTAAGGCCGTAGATTTAGACGCAGAGGTACCGGGACATAATTATTTGTCACTTGTCATGACAGTTTATCTATTCAAAGTGTCTCGAATCACTGCAGCTTTGCCGTGACTTTGCCTCTCTGAGTGTGTTCTACAAGCTATACCACGGTGAGTGTTCTGAGGAGCTCCATAACCTTATCCCTTCTTCTCTTTACCGCAACCGACCCACACGCACCGGCCAAAATATGCATCCATATACCATACCCACTATCCCTACGCGTTCATAAATTTGGAAGACTCTTACATCTGACGCACGCTGAACATATGGAATGCTCTCCCAGCCCCTCCTATAACCTGGGGAGTCCTTCAAGCGAAGTGTGAAAAAGCATCTTGTTAGGCGAGCATATTGGTAGAGACTGATGCCCGTCGTTAGTGACTGGCGTCGGTTGCTCCCATTTTTGGACCTCCCGTACCGCTTACCATCAGGCGGAGCGATGTCGCATTTCGTGTTCAGTATTTAAAAAATGATGGGCCTATAGTAAAGTTGTCTAAATGTGTATTTGTAAAGAGAACTAGTCAAAAATGTATTATATTAAGTGCTAAGAAGTTCAGTATAAGCGGCTGGTTAACGCTGTATGTGACAAGAGGGCTGGCAGTTTTTTCGCGCAGCAAATCAGCATCGCCGTGCAGCGGGGGAATGCTGCAAGTGTTCTTGGCACACTGCCACATGATCAAGTCATAGGGTAAATATTTTTATATATGGTTTAGTTTTTAGTTTTATTTAATACATAACTGCGTATACAACACTCAATATAATTTATTACATTAATTTTCAACTCACCAATATCGTATAAACATCGTATTAGCACCAATAACGAAGAAATCTGCAATAAAAAAAAACACAGTGTTAATTAATTTAGTAAAGAATTTTGAGCGAACTGCACGCTTTCACTTCGGGCTATCAATACGAGTGCAATCATTTGGATTTTGTTTCTTTCGGCCATCGATATGCGTCTAATACTTTATGAATAGTTTTGACAATTAATAGGGATTATTTAAACTGCAGCCCTATTCTCTTACTTAAGCGCAAACGTTATATAATGGAATCCGTTAACTATATTACATATCACGCTATTAAAGTTGATATTTGCACGGCTGTCAAAGTCGAGCGCTTATAGAGTTATCAATAATATTTTGTAATTATGACGCAACCTCTGAGGTAAATAACAAAATTCACGTTTGCGACTAAGTAACAGAATAGGTCTACTAAGCATTTTTTTTTGTAGATGACCCCATTCTGCGTTGGAGTTCTAGGTTCTGCAGAGTGAGCCAACCCTACGCTATATGGGGTACGCTGGATGAGGGTGGCAAGAGTTCGTCTAAGGCCTTAACTATATACGAGTATAGAGACACAAGCTGATGATAATATTACGACAATATATATATATATATATATATTATTTATTTAAACTTAATTGCACAAAGTACAAAGGCGGACCTAATGCCGCTAGACATTCTATGACGGTCAAACCTTCGGGACAACGAGAGCAGTAAGTACATAAGGTAGGTGCAATACTGAATAAACTTGAGTAGTTTAGTTGCAGATAACATATACATACTTATTAATAATTACATACTAATACATACATACAACCTACATAAATAAAATATTAACAATACAATATAATATATACACAATACTATACCTACTAATGATAAATCACAGTCTGATTAAGACTAAGCTAAAACAAAAGGAGGAACATGGAAAATTACGAACCTTGGTCTTGCATGTAGTGAGCATACACTAGTTTTTTAAAAATACATCTATTCGGAGCTTGGCGAATTTTGTGGTGTCTATATCTGTGGTGTCAAGGAAAAAGGAGATGAGTCAAAAAATTGAAAAATTAGATTTTTGCACCTATTGGTTCAAAACATTCATATGCGTCAATGCAATAAGGAGATGAGTCTATAAACTGTACAGTTTATTTTTACACCCCTACGTACATAAAGGGGCTAGTCGTAACATTAAAATGTATAAATAAGTAAAGAGTTCAATCGAGTTATCTCAGTATCGCGCTTTTACGCCAATAATTCAGTTATGCATAGTGAGATGAGACAACTCGTACCTAAAGTATGCGACTAATGAAATTGAACCTTACGTAAATTAAAAAATTCTAATTATAAAAATTAGTTATTTTCTTTATTTGCCTCTAGTGAAAAGTTCAAGTTATGTACTTATCCCCTTTTTCCTTGACACCACAGATATCTAAAATTTTACATAAAGTAATTGCTTTTAATATTTATGGTAGGTTACATATTAGAAATTGAAATTACGATAGGCGAGGTCAAGTCGTAGAGAAAATCAAAGGTACAACGCTTTCTATACAAAATTATGCGTATTTTATAATAAAAAGGTTCATTGGTCAGAAAGTTGTGTAAAAACGTTTACATAATATAGTTGTCAGGGCTAACTGAGTAATTGTAAACTTAAACCATTGGAGGGATAATAGCGTGTTTGCATTTAAACGATGCCGATGGTCTAGTTTTTAATTAGGTACAGTCTCGGGCACAAAACATAGAACCCTATTTTTTTTATCTGAACACGACATTTTTATTATAAATATCGTATGTAACATATAGAGTAAGCGCGGTGGTGGCTCGGTTGTAAAAATGCGTTCCTTAAAATCCTACAAAGGTCGGTTTAAACCCCCTCGTCATGTACCAATGAGAAATACACTTTTCTTACGCACATTTGTCGTAGAATTTGTGCCTCGGAGCGCACGTAAAGACGTCGGTCCCGGTTCCACTAATACCAACTTGTGAAATCGTTAATTTGTCATAAAAAATTGACATCAGATCCTAGCTATTTGTAAAAAATGTAAAGTAACTTTATATCCAAAATATAATTTGAAATTTATCATACGCTAATATAATTTGTAAATAAATAGTGAAGAAGTTGTAATGTGAGTTTATCGTAGAATATTCTATACTTAGTACTTTATTTTACTAGAGTTGTTACAAAACGACACCGTTTTTCCGTTTTCCCAGTAAAAGTTTATTTGTTGTTTCTATTAATAGAATCACATTTTAGTCTAACGTAAGATATACTCGTACTAAGTCACCAAGTATTTGTAATAAAATCAATTACGAACAATATGAAGATGTTTTTACTTAATTAAAGCTGATATAAATGACGGACGGACTGTCACGGAGCTCAAGCTATAATATTTTACTATATTTTTACTATAGGTCTGCGTTCCAAAATAATTTTATTTTTTTATTATATATTGACTGTACTCGTGCAAAAGTAAATACCACTTTTGTATACCTAAAAGGCTAACAAAAATTACTAGTTTACAAGCGCTGGGATTTAACAAGCTGGCCTGGATAATGTATGATTTCAACTGAAAGCAGTTAATACATAAAAACAAAACGAATAAATATCTTTTGAGACTTAAGGGTCTTACAGTCGCCTTATTTATGTCTAACTAATGTAATCCTCGAAAAATGTAGGTACTCTTAGAAAATAGCTCCTATCCATATCTGTCTGCCTAAGACTGGACATAAAAGTGTGTGGACCACATCGTTGTCCATGTGGCAAAGATGTCGATGAGCTTGGTCACCACGGGCTGTCGTGTTTCAAAAGTGCGGGTCGCTTTTTTCGTCATAGCGCCATTAACGACCTCATTCGTAGGACGCTTGCAGTTGTCTCGATCCCATCTATTTTGGAACCAACCGGTCTGAGTCGAGACGATGGCAAGCGTCTAGACGGAATGACATTAGTTCCTTGGAGATTGGGTCAATCCCTGGTATGGGATTGTACCTGTTGGGATTCCCTAGCCCCTTCTCACCTTCAAGGAACTTCTGTTAGAGCTGATGTTGAAGCGCAGATCAGCAAGCGTCGAAAATATGAAACGATTTGCAATAGTTACTTTTTTTCGCCGTTTGCTGGAGAAACGATGGGCCCGTGAGGATCGGAACTGAAAGCATTTTATAAAGAAATTGTTCCAAGGCTCATTGACGTCTCTGGTGACAATAGGGCTGGCAGTTTTTTCTCACAAAAATTAAGTATCGTAATTCAAAGGGGAACATGCCACAAGACAGCGATTTGGAGGAGCTATTTTTTTTTTGTAGGTATTAATTTTTTTTTTTAATTTTCTATATATTATTATTATTTTTAGGTTAAATTTAGATTTTGTTTTAATGCAGTTTATTTAATATCAGGACAATGCAATTTCATATTATATTTTAATGTAAACAATATGGTCGCAAATAGTGGAGCCTTAAGTACATTGTAGGAGAGAGAAATAACAATAACCTTCACGTGTAAGTCACGTTTTTGAATACAGGGAGGATTCTACATTAAAATTGTCTGAGAAAATATTCAAGATCACTGCTACACGAGTTCAAAGACATTGTGAATTTGCACAATCGTGTTGAAGGCTCATATCCATAGACATTCTCCACACACTAGACCGGCTCGCCTCCAAAGGTTAATTCTATTCCAAACCTAGGGCTATAAAACATTAGATCCTCAACAAATTGGGTAGATTTTCAAAAGTCCTTTATGCTAAGCTAGATTTAATGTTTTATGGGGTAAAATTCAGCGGAACTATGGTACGACACTGGCAATATACTCGTAAGAGTATATAATATCGTATTAAAAAAAAAAAAACATCACGACTTTATCTCTTCCGGGGTAGTCAGAAACCACGCTTATTTATAGCCAACTTTACTATAGGCCCATCATGACAAGTGGCAAACTCGTCGATGTCTCTAGCGTACCAAACTCGTGAAATATTACAAATAAATAATTTATTTTATTGTGTCCCGACCAGGAATCGAACCCGGTACACAATCATTTATTTAATTTATATGTCATCTTTCTGATTTCTCGAGTTTCGTGCGCTAAAGACATCGACGAGCTTACCACTCGTCATGATGGGCTTATAGTAAAGTTGGCTAAATATGAACTCTCTCCTTATGAAAGCGTGGTTGCGCTGTAAGGGATATTTTTTAATTACCTCCTATTTATGCTCTTTTCAGACGTTTGCGCTGCACGTCCAAACACGTTCTATAGATGTTAAAATCGGTATAAGCGGACCTCGGGCGGTAAATAAACATTGAATTATGTGATCCACTCTTACCTATATCCGTTTCCATTGCACACTTGACCTCACAAATTGACTAAATTACGAGCATGTTCTATTAAAGTATCCTCTTTCATATCCACCAATGATGAGTACCTATTTAGTATCTTTATTAATTTATTAGAGACGCCAACTGTGCCATCAACAACATATATGGATTTTCACTTACAACTAAGACATAAACATAGCATAACATAGGCTAAGATTTACAAACACTTTCTTTCTAACTAGATTGTCCCAAATTTATGTCTCTGTTTCATGTCCTCACTATCCTCAATTGCAGCAACATCATATTTCACTTCCCTCATCATGTAAGTAGTTTTATTTTTATATTATTGTTTATTTATGCTGTAATTTATGTTTATATATATGTATATATTTATATATTACGTATTTATGTATTAGTATGTAATATTGTTATGTATGTATTAAGATACCAAATACTTAAGAATATACTGTTAAGAATAACTTAATTAATGATTGCACCTACCATCTATACTGTCTAAATGTCCTAAAGGTTTGGCTGTCAGAGAATGCCTAGCGGCATTAAGTCCGCCTTTGTACATAGTGCAATAAAGTTTTTAAATTAAAAAATTAATTTAAATTATTTAATTAAGATGTATCAAAATTAAGTCTCTCTAAATGTGACGATTAAAGTTAAAAATCTTTTTTTTTTAATGTTATCCGTCAGCTGATACAATCGACGTAATTTTTAACTTTAATCGTAACAATTAAATAGACTTCGTTTTGGTACAATCCAGGGTTATATTGGTTCGTAAAAAAAAATTGCTGTTTCTCAGCAACGCTATGAAATTATTTTTATAAATAAGCCAACGTACCTACCTTTTCCTGACTACAAATAATATCGCGTTATGTGTTTATCTGACAACGATAGATACTTGCATAGAACGTGATAAATAAGTCTTTAAGAATTCTAATAAAAGGTCTTATCGTATTCTATTAGATAACGGAGAGTTTAACGGTCGTGTTTGCTGATTGGTTGCCTTGACCGTGACGAGCAGCTATGCGCCCGCGCATTAATTCGATAGTGAAAACCTAATGCCGGCGCCACACGCCTGCCAAAATTTGACAAGACACAACAAACTCATCGCGTGGATAGAGCACACTGACCACTAACGTCCACCTGAGATTTGTAGAATTACTATTTCTAGACCGTCTATTTTTATTAGAACTCAACTCGCTATTTTTAATTATTATTTGTATTCAGCTATTCATTTTAATGACATGTATTGTATTTGTAAATTTATATAATTATTTTTTATTATAATTTCCACTTAAAAACTTAACTGTTATGTACAAGGTCGGACTTAATTGCTTTCGGAATTATATAATTCACAAACAATCACTAATATAACATATAAATTTAACTATATTTATTGCTTGCAGTTGTCTCGATCCCATCTATTTTGGAACCAACCGGTCTGAGTCGAGACGATGGCAAGCGTCTAGACGGAATGACATTAGTTCCTTGGAGATTGGGTCAATCCCTGGTATGGGATTGTACCTGTTGGGATTCCCTAGCCCCTTCTCACCTTCAAGGAACTTCTGTTAGAGCTGATGTTGAAGCGCAGATCAGCAAGCGTCGAAAATATGAAACGATTTGCAATAGTTACTTTTTTTCGCCGTTTGCTGGAGAAACGATGGGCCCGTGAGGATCGGAACTGAAAGCATTTTATAAAGAAATTGTTCCAAGGCTCATTGACGTCTCTGGTGACAATAGGGCTGGCAGTTTTTTCTCACAAAAATTAAGTATCGTAATTCAAAGGGGAACATGCCACAAGACAGCGATTTGGAGGAGCTATTTTTTTTTTGTAGGTATTAATTTTTTTTTTTAATTTTCTATATATTATTATTATTTTTAGGTTAAATTTAGATTTTGTTTTAATGCAGTTTATTTAATATCAGGACAATGCAATTTCATATTATATTTTAATGTAAACAATATGGTCGCAAATAGTGGAGCCTTAAGTACATTGTAGGAGAGAGAAATAACAATAACCTTCACGTGTAAGTCACGTTTTTGAATACAGGGAGGATTCTACATTAAAATTGTCTGAGAAAATATTCAAGATCACTGCTACACGAGTTCAAAGACATTGTGAATTTGCACAATCGTGTTGAAGGCTCATATCCATAGACATTCTCCACACACTAGACCGGCTCGCCTCCAAAGGTTAATTCTATTCCAAACCTAGGGCTATAAAACATTAGATCCTCAACAAATTGGGTAGATTTTCAAAAGTCCTTTATGCTAAGCTAGATTTAATGTTTTATGGGGTAAAATTCAGCGGAACTATGGTACGACACTGGCAATATACTCGTAAGAGTATATAATATCGTATTAAAAAAAAAAAAACATCACGACTTTATCTCTTCCGGGGTAGTCAGAAACCACGCTTATTTATAGCCAACTTTACTATAGGCCCATCATGACAAGTGGCAAACTCGTCGATGTCTCTAGCGTACCAAACTCGTGAAATATTACAAATAAATAATTTATTTTATTGTGTCCCGACCAGGAATCGAACCCGGTACACAATCATTTATTTAATTTATATGTCATCTTTCTGATTTCTCGAGTTTCGTGCGCTAAAGACATCGACGAGCTTACCACTCGTCATGATGGGCTTATAGTAAAGTTGGCTAAATATGAACTCTCTCCTTATGAAAGCGTGGTTGCGCTGTAAGGGATATTTTTTAATTACCTCCTATTTATGCTCTTTTCAGACGTTTGCGCTGCACGTCCAAACACGTTCTATAGATGTTAAAATCGGTATAAGCGGACCTCGGGCGGTAAATAAACATTGAATTATGTGATCCACTCTTACCTATATCCGTTTCCATTGCACACTTGACCTCACAAATTGACTAAATTACGAGCATGTTCTATTAAAGTATCCTCTTTCATATCCACCAATGATGAGTACCTATTTAGTATCTTTATTAATTTATTAGAGACGCCAACTGTGCCATCAACAACATATATGGATTTTCACTTACAACTAAGACATAAACATAGCATAACATAGGCTAAGATTTACAAACACTTTCTTTCTAACTAGATTGTCCCAAATTTATGTCTCTGTTTCATGTCCTCACTATCCTCAATTGCAGCAACATCATATTTCACTTCCCTCATCATGTAAGTAGTTTTATTTTTATATTATTGTTTATTTATGCTGTAATTTATGTTTATATATATATGTATATATTTATATATTACGTATTTATGTATTAGTATGTAATATTGTTATGTATGTATTAAGATACCAAATACTTAAGAATATACTGTTAAGAATAACTTAATTAATGATTGCACCTACCATCTATACTGTCTAAATGTCCTAAAGGTTTGGCTGTCAGAGAATGCCTAGCGGCATTAAGTCCGCCTTTGTACATAGTGCAATAAAGTTTTTAAATTAAAAAATTAATTTAAATTATTTAATTAAGATGTATCAAAATTAAGTCTCTCTAAATGTGACGATTAAAGTTAAAAATCTTTTTTTTTTAATGTTATCCGTCAGCTGATACAATCGACGTAATTTTTAACTTTAATCGTAACAATTAAATAGACTTCGTTTTGGTACAATCCAGGGTTATATTGGTTCGTAAAAAAAAATTGCTGTTTCTCAGCAACGCTATGAAATTATTTTTATAAATAAGCCAACGTACCTACCTTTTCCTGACTACAAATAATATCGCGTTATGTGTTTATCTGACAACGATAGATACTTGCATAGAACGTGATAAATAAGTCTTTAAGACTATTCTAATAAAAGGTCTTATCGTATTCTATTAGATAACGGAGAGTTTAACGGTCGTGTTTGCTGATTGGTTGCCTTGACCGTGACGAGCAGCTATGCGCCCGCGCATTAATTCGATAGTGAAAACCTAATGCCGGCGCCACACGCCTGCCAAAATTTGACAAGACACAACAAACTCATCGCGTGGATAGAGCACACTGACCACTAACGTCCACCTGAGATTTGTAGAATTACTATTTCTAGACCGTCTATTTTTATTAGAACTCAACTCGCTATTTTTAATTATTATTTGTATTCAGCTATTCATTTTAATGACATGTATTGTATTTGTAAATTTATATAATTATTTTTTATTATAATTTCCACTTAAAAACTTAACTGTTATGTACAAGGTCGGACTTAATTGCTTTCGGAATTATATAATTCACAAACAATCACTAATATAACATATAAATTTAACTATATTTATAATAGGACATTTATGTTGGAATACATAAAATGAATGAAGAAAACTCACGCATAAATTTTTGTAGATGTCGCTAGCAGAAATATATTTAGTAGGCACACAAAACAATTTTTTTGCATTACAGTTTCGAAAAATAATCGACATAGTATATAGAAATTGCTAAAACTCAAGGCATGTGTACACAATATCAGACATGTTTTATAAACAATCACGTACAACGTGTTTTTTTTAAGTAATAGAGAATTAAACTATAAAGAACAAAAGAAAAGTAAAAGAATGAAGATCACTAAAAATATCAAATCAACAGGTTACATTACATCCTTCAAATTCGACTTCAGTGCGAATGTTTTCTGTCAAAAATGTTATAATTGGACCTTGTATAAATTTTCTTATCATTAGTTAGTAGGATAGTATTGTGTATTCGTAATATTTCTGTGTGTTGTTAATATTTTATTTATGTAAGTTATAATTATATATGTAATTTATATTAGGTATTATTCAATTCAATTCAATTCATTTATTCACCATAAGATACATGACGTACACTTGGTTTTGTCAGTTATACAATCAACAGTTTACATATCATGGAAGGATAGTAAAAGATCGACCATTAGTGCAAAGAACAGCCATCGTCATTACCAAATTAAGACTATGTAAATTATACACTCCCTAAATATAGATGCTGCTGTAAAAGAGCGTTGTCAGTTACTATACTACTTAAACGCTGTTATCTGCGTTAAAACTAATCAAGTTATTTTTGTACTCTCCCGAAAGTTTAAATAAATATTAAATTAAAACTATTAGATTAGGACTATTAGGATAAATATTAAATTAAAACTATTAGATTAGGACTATTAGGATAAATATTAAATTAAAACTATTAGTTGGCCGAAACTTATGTTATGCCTTTAGTTATTCTATGTGAAGTCCAAGCACGCTTTATAGATAAGATCTAAGCCCATTGAATCGTGTGACGCCGGCATTACACCACTCATCTTCCTACGATCGACTTCCTCAAACATAATGTAATTTCACTAACTTTTTTTCTTTTAATTGTCATCTATGTGGGTGGTTATAGCATAAACGTTGTGTTTGTGGCCAAACTTTTTAGATTTGTATTACGAATTATAATAAATTGTCCTAATATACCATTCGAAAGAAGCTTTGTCTGTGTATCTATGTATATGTACGAGTATGTATTTTTGTCTCGCCTGTTATATGTATTAGGCATACACCTAATACTGAAGCAATTTTCATAAATAAATATATAATAATAAATATTTCCAGACAGGTCACACAGCGCCATCAAATTTCCGTGGTAAGCTACGAGGCTTGCGTTACGGAAACTAGATGGTTGATAAACTACATATTATACTTTTTTTTTGTAAATATATACATATTATACATATAAACACCCAGACCGAGACAAATTATACAATGTACAACTTGCCCCCGGTGGGAATCGAACCCACGACCTCCCGAGTTCACGGCAACGTTTTTACCACTAGACCACGGAGGCGGTCAAAATGCAGAACAACTGCCTCCGTGGTCTAGCGGTTAAGTCCGTGGATTTAGACTCGGAGGTACCGGGTTCGATTCCTGGTCGGGACAAAAAAATATTTATTAATTAATATGTGATATTTCTCGAGTTTGGTACGCTAGAGACATCGACGAGCTTGCCACTTGTCATGATTGGCTTATAGTAAAGTTGGCTAAATGTGAATCCGCTTATTTATAAGCGTGGTTTCTGACCGCTCCGAAAGGGAAACGGTCGTCATGATAGTTTACATTACTTTTTAGGCAGAATTGTTCTTCGGAAACGTGAACCTTTATTTGACATCATCATCTTGATACAACCACTCACCAAGACATTCTAAAAGATATTCTGAAAACAAATTTTTTTAATTTTGTTAGATATCTTTGTGTCGTTGACATATATATTTTCTTTAATGGTGCTTATGTGGGTTGTTATTTTATATAAATAATAAAACTAAAACTAAATTTATTAGTCCTAAATTAAAAACTATTCTAAATTATATACTAAGGGTACCCAAAACACTCGATGTATTTCTTTATTGAATTAATAAATAAATGTCTTGTTTAAGGTAGTTATAGCATTTGGGATCGCCACACTCGTTATCTAATAAGCCGATGTTTCAACCCCGAATGCATAAAGTTATAATTGTGTTTAAAGCTATTAAGAATGAGGTAATTTTTGAATTGGGCTATATGAGCATCCGAACATATTTTAAAGACGGTGTTCGCTTACTTAATTCGTCTTTTAAGGTAAGTTACGTACGTTAAGTTAAAATAGATTTTTCTGTTATAAAAATGTAAAACTACAAATAACTTTAAAAATAATCAAGTCATAGGTGTAAACAAGGTATCAGTGCCGCTAGCGACATCTACAAAAAGCTTTGCCTGATATTTTTTTATTATTGATTTTCGATAAATATCTTATGTGACTCATTGCTTGAGAATTGGGCCCCAAAGTTGATAGGTACACGTGGCAAGCGGCACGTTTTTAGATTGCGTTTTGTATTGAATAGGCCTATCTATATACATCGATGCAGCCAGTGTGTTTCCCCACTCCTATAAGGTTATATATTAATCATTCAAGCGAAGTGTGAAAAAGCATTTTGTTAGGCCGGCATAGTGGTAGAGACTCGGTCGTTAATGGCTGGCGTCAGTTGCTTTATTACCTGGACCTCGCGTACTTACCATTAGATGGGCGAGAGGTTACATGTTGTGTTCAGTATTACTTTTAATAATAGGATTAGGAGGTTACACAAAAGCTTACTAGAATGAATTCAATTAAAACCATCAATGTCAGCAACACCATTACTTGTAGGCCATTATTCGAAACACGTATTAGTCGTGTGATCGATTTATCACAAGACCTAATTTTTTAAGACCGTGTCACACTTATACACCTACAAACCAGTTAAAAATCTTCCGATCATTTGTGAAATCTTTTAGCAAGTGCAGTTAATTTATATTCCTTTGTTTTATTTTACAACACGCTCACCCTCTTCTAATCTCGAGACGCTTGCTGGACAATGAAAATTTCCGCATAGCTGTCCGTCCTTCGGCTGGGGTTGCCGGGAAGCGAACTGCCTTGGACTCCGCAAAAAGCGCTGGCAGATTTCCATAGCTCACTAAATGAAACCATAAAACAGGCTCTTGCCACCATTGAGGGTCCAGCTATTCTGGAACCCACTGTATTAGGGGCATGACGCTGATCCCCTGGGAGGGGAGACGGGCCTTAGTGTTGGATGCCACTGGTGTCTACATGGATTTGTCACACCTCAGGGGAACAGCGGGAGTCGCATCCGAAAGCGCAGCGTCTGGAAAGCGGCGCAAATACGTATCAAAGACATGTTTCTGCCATTTGCTGTAGAAACACTAAGCCCGTGGAGTTCAAGCGCTAAAACATTTATAAAAAACATCACGTCTCTGCTACTGGTCTGCTCTAAGTATAGCGATTTAGCGAGGACACGATTTATATATTTTTTGTATATTTTTATAGAATATCTTTATTATTATTTTTTTATTAATTATATTAATTATTTTGACTTACTAATGATTAATAATAGTGTGGTTAAAAATGAAAACTTGGTAAGTAATACAAATAGGGTTTTACATAATACATATATTGCAAAGTAGTTTATCAGTATCTTTTGATTAATCGTCTAATGAACTTGACACAATATTTACATGTATATAATGTTTAAATATTACAGCCTATACCATTTTTACCAAGGTTATGTTTTACTATTGAGGGACAAATAAGGTGGGCTATTGATCTTACATTATCTTGAGTAATAAATAAAGTAAGTAGGTTATTATTACAGTGTTTTTTTTGTACTATTTTCCCTTTATGGGAATGCAAAAGGTAGGGCCCATATAGCCATCGTCTTCGGTAGATAACTTTCCACGCTTTTTATCGTTTTTTTTCTAAGACAAGTTGACAAAGTTTTTTTTTAAGAACGGGGCAGTTTAGTTTTCTCTCGCATCAAATCAGCATTGCTGTGTGGCCAGATTCTTGGCAGTGTGGCATATGGACAAATAATAACTGTATATTATTTAATCGTATACTGCCTTCGTAGGTTAATAACAGTTAAGTCCGATTTAGACGTGGAGGTACAGATTTTTGGTCAGGACAAAATAATTTATTTAAAGTTAATTGTGACATTTCTCTAGTTTGGTACGCTAGAGACATCGACGAGCTTGCCACTTGTCATGATGGGCCAATAGTAAAGTTGGCTAAATATGAACCTGCTTTGTTATCAATTAAATTGGCTATGATTATTAGCCACCTGCTGCAAAATACCTACAATAAATATGTTTTAAATTGTTGAGTACTTAATCATTATAAGAAATACATTAAAATAAAATTAGCCATAATTGTAAAGTCATTTAAGAATATTTAAATAAAATCAACATCGAGAGCCAATAATCTTCCCACACAATTACAATTTGCACAAGATTATTACATTTTCATTGCAAATATAATATTAATGGAATCCAATAATAAACACCTTCTATATAAATTCCTTTTAAGATTTACAATTAGTCATACGAGTATGTGATATGGTATATGTGATGGGCTTCCAGGAATTTCTGGAGAATTTAGCCTACACTCGTCACGTCTGTCCAGACGGGTTGGCGAGGGTCTGATGTATTTTTTTTACATTTACATTTATTCGAAAAAATAATTTACAAAATATAAAATAATTATTAATACTAAGGATATGGATATAAGTCCCGTCCGCGTGGAATGTTGGCAAGAACGCTGGCTGCATTTCTCCGCTGAATTGCAATACTGATTCTTTGAGCGAAGAAAGAGCCTTATTTTTAATGACAATTTATTAACGTTTCCACAAGTTGGTATTAGTGGAACCGAGACCGACAGCTTAACATGCACGGGAACAGTGGTGTTGTAAATCAATGACAAATGTACGTAAGAAACGTATATTTCTCATTGGTACATGCCGGGGGGATTTGAATTTGATACATTAAGCTCCTGGTACCTAGTTCAAGGCAAAGTCGATGCGTGATACGTCTCCGATAAGGTGCACTGACCAGGTTAAAGCAGCAATGATCACCCCTATCACACTCCCATCACGCACATCAGTGCGCCGGGAAGGCAGCATTATGAAAGAATGGCGACGGCTTGTTAAGCGTGCCACTGACACTCAAGTGATGACCACGACCACTCTGCCAGAAGAACAAGCAAACCCAAAGATATATTTTAATATTTATTGCGTTCAAAAGATAATATTATTTTAATGAATTGTCCTATATTCTTGGTTTACTATCACAAGACAATAATCAATTTAACAAATGTGACGTTCGTTCTTATTATCATGACCGTGGTTATTTATAAATGAAGCAGAAAATGATTTATAATATTGTATTAATTGATACTGCTTTATTTAGCGATAAAGGTCAAATAGGTATTGTAAGATATTATGTAGGTAGGTCGGATATTTTGGCAGTTGTCTACCAAGAATTAAACAAGTATCGTGTATCTCCGTGTATCATTGCTAATCCAACGAAGATACAGAATAAGTGGCGACGAGGATGGAATGATAAAAATAAAAATAATATAATGATAAAAAATTACAAAAAAAATAATGGTATTTATTTATTTATTAAAATGATTAAAACTACTTCAAAGTAAAAAATAAAATGAATATAAATTAAACCTAATAAAAAATAAAATGAATATAGACTAAACCTAATAAAAAATAAACTATAATTAAAAAATATCCTCTAGAGACGACCCTTCAGCGATAGTCCCAAGAAGACTGGCAACATTTCCCCTCTGTATAGCGAGGCTAATACGTTGGCAGAAATAATTGCCAGCTTTCCTGTCTCCATACTTTTCCGTTAGTCGTTTGGACAACTCCTTGGCCAGACGCTTGGCTGAGTGTCCCCATGGGCCTATCGTCTCGACCCCAAACGGTTCAAATTCGTAACCTGTACCGAGATTGGCATATTTGGGCAGCTTGAGGTTATCAGCAGAAACCGCCGCACTTCCCGCGCTTGATGAGGTCGCCTGGATGTCTGATGAGGCTAATTGTCTACACATATCGCATCCCACACCAGGGACCTGCCAAGTTTCGACATTTTAATTTAATGAATAATAATTTCTCTTCTTTTAGTAAAACGTTATTAATATGAGATAGATCAGTTTTTGTTGTTGCTATGTCCCGTTTAATTGTATGTAAAATAAATGTAATTTGGTGTGTAATTGTAGCATATTTGCCATAAAACAAACATCATTTACATTATGTCTATGATATCTAAGCATGCCACACACACACACACACACTTAACGAATTGGACTATTAAATTTGTAAAGCTGAGTCTTGAATCTGTTCCTGATCATTTCTCTTGTGAGTTCATAATATTTGTTCAACTTCGTGTTGTGGTCGGAATATTCGATATTAGTGTGGATCTGTCCTTGAAATTTTCATAGTAGGTAAATTCACTTTCGTTTCACCGAAATCAGACTCCAATGCTAGTGTGCATCGGGCGTGAAATTCGAGTTCGGTATTAGTTAAAATTGTAAGTATTTGAAAGCGATGGTTGTCGAGTACCTATCGTTACGATGGGCACTGAACCGTCAACTTTGGGACAATGGCTTAATGAGACCCTGTGGCGTAATGTTATAAACTATTAATTTAATTTAAACTGTATGAGTATTCAACAGTTTTCCCTGAAATAAATATGACCTTTCGAAATGTTAGACAGATCACTAAAGAAACAAGAGGGTTCATCTAGCAATGGTTAGTTGTTCGGTCTCGGCTCCAACTAACTTATAGAGGTGGCGGTAGAAGGCTGAATTCCCCAGACGTATGTTTTGGAAGACCATCTTCAGTAGCGAAGGTCTAGCTAGGACTCCTATGTTCTAGGGGCTAGGATGATGAAGATATAAAAAAAAATAGTATCATCACGACCGTTTCCCTTCCGGGGTGGTCAGAAACCACGCTTATAAATAAGCGGATTCACATTTAGCCAAATTTATTATAGTCCAAACATGACAAGTGGCAAGCTCGTCGATGTCTCCCGCGTACCAAACTCGAGAAATATCACAAATAAATTAAATGTATTTATTTACTTTAATAAATATTTTTGTGTCCCGACCAGGAATCGAACCCGGTACCTCCGAGTCTTAATCCACGGACTTCACCGCTAGACCACGGAGGCAGTTAATGAAGTTAATGAAAATATAATTGAGTAATAACTTAAAATAGTAATAACTAATAATAATAATCCATCGCGGAGTTACACGTTACATATTTTGGTTATCTTCGACACAATTTTAAACACAATACCTACTTCAACTTTTATCTGTTGTCGATTGTAGAGCTAAAATTTATAAGCATGTTTAGACAGCTGATTTTTCAAATTTACATAATCACACATACGAATGGTATTGACGCAAAATAAGGCAAGCTGTGGCCCTAGTATGTTTTTTAAAATTTAAGTATCTAAGACTGAGTTCTTAATCCCTTCCTCGCAAACGAACCACACGCGCAGGTCATACACATTAGACATATACTCGTACATATGTACATACCGGGCTGTCGTCACCATCCATTTTAATGTTGTGAAAACTTGTCAATAGCCATATTTTATTTTATCGTTGTTTTAGTTGTTCTGTATAAATTGGCAGTTAGTATTCCTTAATCAATAAATAAATAAAATAAATTAATAAACAGCTTAGCAAATTCCAGTGACATGTTATTGTTTAATCTGACTGGAGATGCTCTTCACTCTGCTTTGTTATAGAGTACTTCATGCGAAGTGTCAAAACAACTTAGGAACTGATGTCATCCTTAAGTATCTAATTACAGTTGCTATTATTCCTGGACTTCCAACGCCTTCTAATATAGATAATCATGTTGACAGATAAATATTTAACCTGTGTTTTTGCGCCGTTTGGAGTTGAAACTCTCGGGCCGTGGGGACCAAGTGCACATTAAATTTTCAAGGCGTAGTCAAAACAGCTCGTCAACACCTCGGGAGACAAAAGGGCTGGGCAATATTTGGGCCAAAGGATCAGCATTGCCATTCAACGTGGCAATGTAAATTTTTTATTTATGAAAAAAAATATTTTGTTTTTTCTTCATTTTAGTTTTTAGTTGTATTTTTATTTATTAATTAGGTTTATTCTTATTAATAGTCATTTAAGTATGTTTTAAAATGTATTTTTTTAGTTTATTATAATTTTATTTTATTTTTTAAATCATTGTACCTTAATTCCTTCGAATAAAAAACCTAAGAAAAGACATAATTATGACTGTCAAACGAGCTAGAGCGAGTAGTATTTCTGACAGATTAATTAATTAACGAAACTAATTACTTTTTAATAAAAACCGAGATAGGTACAAGACTTCCCAATAATGTGACCCAACTGTTAAAGTCACTATTATAATTTGTGTTTATCAATCATACAATTTCAATGGTGTAATTCAGCGGTTCTCGAACCTTTTTGGGCAGTCGATTTTATTTAATAAACTTTTTTTTTAGAAGTATAAAAAAAAGAGACATTATTTCTTTCTTTACGTAAGGAATCAAAATAATTACCAGTATTAGAGGGTAACAATATTATGTTATAAGGAATGTACGATATTCGTAAATTCTTATTAATTAGTCATACTTGTTGCAACATTTTACAAGAAGATGGATTATGCAAGCCAATTACATTTTTTTATAGTTATATGTATTAATAGACTAATATGTAAGGATCAGGCGTTCAAAACATACCCCGTCTGGTCAGCACGCGTGGTTAATGTAGGCCAAATGCTCCAGAAAATTCTGGGATGCCCATCCCCAACATTGGAGGTCTGGCACTCTGTGTTCTAGGGGCTGTGAACCCCGATATACCCGACGTGTTTAAGCAATATGGATGCTACACTTGGAATTTGATGTTCCCTAACTCGACTAAATTACGTGTTTAAAACTGATGTATTCTGTACACACTGCCTCCGTGGTTTAGCAGTTAAGTTCATGGATTTAGACTCGGAGGTAACGGGCTCGATTCCTGGTCGGACACAATAATTAGTTTGTAATATTTCTCAAGTTTGGTAAGCTAGAGACATCGACAAGCTTGCCACTTGTCATGATGGGCCTATGCTAAACGCTAAACGTGAATCCGCTTCTATAAAAAAAAGAAGCGCGGTTTCTGACCACCCCGGAAGGGTTACGGTCGTGATTATACTTTACCTTCTTTTCTTTATTCTGTAAAATGTCTTTAAAGAAACTTATAAATTAAAACCTACATTATAATAATTGCCCAGTCCATATTATTGGTCAATGACTGCAAAGACTTCGTACGTGAGTGAGAAAGTTTAGGCCACTTGTAATTATGTTGATATGACAAAAAGTAGGCTTTTATGACCGAAACAACAAACTCGACCCGCTTCTTCAGTATTATGAAATTACCTACAGTAAAGAATGTCTACTGGCATTATAGCTCGCTCTGTACTATTTTTAAATGCATTAAAGAATTTAAATAAATAAATAAATATAGTAAAGTTGGCTAAATGTGTGTAAACGGTCGTGTTGATACTTTACATATTGACGAGATTCAATAAAAAATATTCATCCTGAAAAGAGACATACATATGTCTATCAAACTGCTAGAGCGAGAAGTAGAGGTCAGTGCAGGTCTATAACTCTGTGTTCTGGGGGATGTTATAATGATGAAAACAATCCTAAAGCGGAAGAAAACTGAAAAAGTAAAATAATACCACATTTACGTAGGAAAGGTTAAGCGATAACTTATCTGTAAGAAGTTCATGTAATCAATGCATATTTATTAGTTTTTTGATATGGCGATATCGTGACGTCACGTCTCAAAGAAAACTTGATAACGTCTAGCGTCTTATGAAACTAAGTTTTTTTCCAACATTATTCTAATAAATACGGACTAATTACAATGAGAATAACTATAGCTTTAGGGTCTTTAACATGCATACAGTGAAGAAGAAATGTACAAGGCACGGCGACGGTGCCGTGACTGTGTCTCGCCGGTTTCCACTAGAAACACGGTTTCGGCACGGCAACCGTATTTGCAGTAATGTATTAACTTATAGTTAGCGGAGCGGTGGTGGCTCGGTTGTAAGAACGCGTTCCTTAAATCCTACAAAGGTCGGTTCAAACCCCCCCGGCATGTACCAATGAGAAATACACTTTTCTTACGTACATTTGTCATAGATTTACAAAACCACCGTTCCCGTGCCTCGGAGAGCACGTTAAGCCGTCGGTCCCGGTTCCACTAATACTAACTTGTGGAATCGTTAAAAAATTTACATCATATCCTCGCCAAGCCGTCTGGCCAGCGTGGCGAGTGTAGGCCAAATTCTCCAGATATATATTCTGGAAGGCCCATCTCCAGCAGTGGAGGTCTGGGACGCTGTGTTCTAGGGGCTGTAAAGATAAAGACAGATTAACTTATATGTGACCATTCAGTAAGGCGCAGCCAACTTTAGAAAAGAAGCCGACAGACGCTGAATAGCTAGGATTGGAAAACAGCACATCCTCTCATGATCCATACCACAATGTCTGAAGATAAAAGTTTTCAACTGATGCGTTCATCTCGTAATATCGTATGTAGCAGAGACGTGGACACTGACAGTGGGTCTGGTCCATAAGTTTAAGGTCGCTCAGAGAGTTATGGAGATCATAATATAAGATATTTCTTTAATGGATAAAATTCGAAACATTGATATTATTCAAAGAACCAAAGTTACTGACATAGCTTTTAAAATTAGCAAGCTGGAGTGGTAGTGGGCCAGACACATCTGCCGCAGAACCGACGCCACCGATGAGGCAAACGGATTCAACGCAGAGTTGGACCCCCGCCAGATGACCTAGAAAAGGTCGCTGGTGGGGGATGATTGAGGGTTGCAAAACATTCGACCGCAACGTCACAGGAGCTTGGTTCTTTTCAGACTGACAAAAACCAAATTGAACTTTTTACACACACAATCATAACCCGTGTAACACATCATCGTTAACGCCTCTGTATGCAGACGTTATGCCGGATCTTTACGCGATTTACCTCAGATTGACATTGATGTGGTGATTTCACCAGTAGAAGTGCGGCCTACCATAATATGGGATAAAACCATTGCGGCTTATTAAAACAGGAAAAACAAAACGGGCGACCGTGCGTAAACCGTGTACATGTGAAAGAGCTAGCACGGCCCCGCGTCGAACCGTTTAGACGGTACCCGCATGCATGTAAATAGGTCCTTATAGATTTTAAGAGAGTTAGTCGATTTTTATATTGTAAGCGATTTAAGTAGGTACCTTTTTAAAATAACATATAAATAGGTTTAGTAGTAGAGACGTACGTATAGACTAACAGAGAGTAACGACAAATTATCAGTAAGAATAATAAATACATTCCCTACAATTATTTTATTTTAGTTTTAAATAGTAAAAGCACAACATTAAAATAGTATTTTCTAAATAAAATATATTGTTAATATATTGTTTGTTCTAAATACTATATATAATGTGAAAGTTGTGGGTAAAAGAGGCCCTGACAGACCAAGACACACATATTACATTACAGCCCCAGAACAGAGCGTTCTAGACTTGGGCGTAGCGAGGTACGAGCAGGGAGGGGCAGCTGCCCCCCCTTAGAACATCGGTCGTGGAAGAAGGGCTTTTTGTGAAGAACCTCGTAGATTAATTGTCAAGTAATAAAGCTATTTCCACTGCTCATGTGAAAAGTCTTGTTTCAAGCTGTATTATTTATTTTTGTATAAATATCATCATGGCTTACAATATTAGTTATCCTTGAAAGTAAAAATTGGCATTTGACATCATTGCAAAGGTGGTAGGCGAAGTGATGGTGGTAATTTGACCAGTCTGCCAGGGCGGGGAAGTATCCCCCGTTCGTACCGATAAATCCTGTAGAGTGTATTCTCACGTTTCGGATCAGACTCGAATTGCCGTCATGCACAGTCAAGCCAGCATAATGTTAGGAACTGATGTCATGAGTGTCTGATTCCAGTTTCTAACATCCATGGACCTCGCGAGCCACTTACCATCCGGTGGGCGCAAGGTCACATGACGTACAAGAATTTTAAACAAAAAAAATATATTAACAACAATTAAAACATTATAATGTAGGATTTTCTTTATCTGCCCCCCCCCCCCCCCCCCCCCCCTATATACAATCCTGGCTACGCACTTGGTACTAGAACTCTACTGTTGGAGATGGGCCTTCCAGAACATATATCTGGAGAATTTGGCCTACGCAAGCCACGCTGGCCAGACGGGTTGGCGAGGATCTAATGTCAATTTTTAATGACAATTTATTAACGATACAAGTTGGTATTAGTGAAACCATGAACGACGGCTTAACGTGCTCTCCGAGGCACAGGAACGATGGTGTCGTAAATCTATGACAAATGTACGTAAGAAAATTTGATTTCTTATTGGTACATGCCGGGGGTTTGAACCGACCTTTGTAGGATTTTAAGGAAAGCGTTCTTACAACCGAGCCACCATCGCGCCAACTCACATATTACAATCAAATAAATAAAACAATAGCTGAAAGTGCATTAAAATGCCATCGAAATAAAAGGGCATGGATGAAAAGGTTAATGAATGTCGAAGAAGCGAAAGAGGTATGTCGTGACCGTGACAAGTAGCGCTCAATTGTCTCTGCCTACCACACAAGGGATTTGGCGTGAAGATATGTATGTATGTATGTCTAAATACATAATTTGCAATACACACTCGTATATTCACACGATTATATTTTTCTTAATTTAAACTATAAGTCAAAAAACATTAACAAGAGGCCAAATACATTATTATAATTTATAATAATTCTTTACAAGACCACTCACGGAAGACCAAAGGTTAAATTGATCAGCTTTGATGACCAAATGTGATGATTTTTTATCTTTACTCAAATTACCTAGTATTTACAAATAGCGGTATAAGTGAGCATCTGACGTCAGCCAAAGGGACGTAAACATTCTGACACGAAATGGCATTTCACAACTGCCTCCTTGGTCTAGAGGTTAACTTCGTGGATTTAGACTATTAATATTTATTAATTTAAATAAATAAATTTAATTTATATTTAATTTAATTGTGAGTTTGGTACGCGTGAGACATCGACGAGCTTGCCACTTGTCATGATTGGCCTATAGTTAAGTTGCCTAAATGTGAATCCGCTTCTTTATAAGCGTGGTTTCTGACCACCCTGAAAGGGAAACGGTCGTGATGATGAACAACAATAAAATTATTTATAAAAATCAAATTAAAAGTTTTGGTTACGGTTTCCACCTAAAAGTGCCCTAAACTGCAGCCGAAGCCAAGATTTTAAGCCCAAATCAAAACCGTATATAATTCGACATTCAAGATACTAAAACAAAAAACAATATTAATTAACCTGTTTTGCACTCAAGATACTCTTTTACACTATAAAATCTATGGTCCAGTAGCCATTTCGTCAGTTGTAATTTTAGTTTAGGGCCCTGCAATAATTTTATTTCGTCAGGAAGCTTATTATATTATATGTAAAGTATCATCACGACCGTATCCCTTCAGCTGTTTAGAAACCACTCTTTTAAAGAATGATACACATTTAGCCAACTTTATTTATTTATTTAATTAGGATCACCAACAGAGTACACATTAAATCTAATAATATTAATAGAAGCAAACAGTAAAAAATATATCATAAGTGAATGGTACCCCAGTAATAGGTGACCACAACATGTCAAACTACATTTAATTATGATACATTATAAGGTTAAGAAAATTAATTAATAATAATATTTAAAAATAATAATAATAAGAACAGAACAGTTAAAAAAAAAATAATAATAATAATAGCTATGACTAAAAGTACGAGTAAAATGATAAAAGTATCTTATATAAAAACTTCATTAAAAGGAAAATAAACTAAATCAAATGAATACGTAAAAAATATGAATAGAAAGTTATATGTTCCTAATTGATATTACTAACACACAATACAATAAAAGCAACAATAAATGAGAATATTACAAAGAAGTACAGCCCTCCAGGCGGCGCCACCTGCGAACGCGGCAGGGAGTCAGTTAATAGTTTTGACAGATACTCGTCAAAACTATTAACTTTGACTTCTTTCCTCGTTATTATAGGCCCATCACGACAAGCACTGTCTCTAGAGTACAAAACTCGAGAAATAACAACAATAAATAAAACTAATTATCGTTCCCGACCAGGAATCGAACCCGTTACCTCTACGCCTAAATCTACGGACCTAACCTCTAGACCACAGAGGCAGTAATAAAGCATATTTACTTATGATTAATGTCGAAATCGTCACAGAATTATAATAACAATAAGAAGCCTTGAAATGATCCTTGCTAAAATTAATTCGATTATATACATCGACAAGTGTTACGAATGTCGATTATTATTCGATAAACATTCGATGTTTGGACAGTTTAATTAAACAAATGTCATTATTAAGGCCGTTTTAAATTTAACCTTAGTTCTGGTATACTACTTGTTAAGGTTAGTCTTAGATAATGTTTTTTTTTTTTTTAAATTGTAGCCAAGGCATAATATTAATAAATTACATAACATTGTTGTTATTAAATTAAAGATAAGTCATAATTTTGCATTGCATATGCCATTGTCATATCATATAAATTGGGCGACTCTTAAATCTGTGGAATGCTCTCCCAGCCAGTGTCACAGCTCCCTATAACCTTGAGTGTGAAAAAAGAGTGTGTACGAAGTGTAAAAAAGCATCTTGATAGGCCGGCATAATAGTAGGTTCTACTGTCGGTTGTCAGTAGCTGGTGTTAGTTGATCCCATTCTAGGACCTCGCGTACCGCTTACCATCAGGTGCGAGCAATTTCACATCACGTGCTATTAAAAAAATAATGCAAGCGGCTGGTTAATTCTGTATTTGAAAAAAGGTAAAGCAAATCAGCATAGCTGCGCAGAAAATCAGCATAGCTGCGCAGCGGGGAAATGCTGCAAGTGTTATTGGCACACTACCACACGAAATGATTTTAGAATTTAGTTATACTTTTAATTTATTTATTTTATCGCCTCTTTATATTAAATTAATTTAAATAAATAATATTAAAAAATAAAAAAAAACTGACGTTATTCTTAAAAAAAAAATCCTGTCCGTCCTTGAACCATCAGGTCTTTCACGTAGTGATGGCAAAAGGCCGGATGGTATGTCTCTTTTACCATGGAGTAAGGGAAGATGTCTTGTTTGGGATGCTACCTGTGTTATCCACACACTGCTTGCCACATTTCCTCTACATCAAAAGGCTCATATAGCCGAATTTAAAAAGCACATTAAATATAATAGCATATATATAATTTTTCAAGAGTGTGGCGAAAATGTCATAACTACCTAAAACAGAATATTTCCATTATAATTCAACGAGGAAATGCGGCGAGCGTTTTAGGTACCCTCCCTGGTGGTAAGCCCTTAGTTTATTTTGTAGAATAGTTTTAATTTCATATGTATTTTTAGTTTAGTTTTATTTATAATTAGTTTTTTAATCTATTTTATTTTAATATTTTTGCATCTACTTCGAATAAATATATTTATATTACATAATTACGTTTCTTAAAATAATAAACAATTTAAACATTGTTTTTTTTTTCAATAGACAACTATATAACTAAAATAAAGTACACAAAATGTAGGCAAAAACAAATAAATGTTAAAAAATCCGATTGCCAAATCCTCTGCTGGTATAAAAGGATGGTCCTTTATTAATATTTTTAATTGTTTGTTTAATTTATTAGCTTAGTTAATTACCTATATTAATTACCATTTATATTTGATTTAAAGATTATACATTTGTGGTTAACGTGGTGGGTATTGTATGAACCAATGTAACGTATTATTGTTAACTGAAAAAATATGTTATATGCTGTAACTAATGAAAAAAAATTTAGGTACCTTATTTCGAATAAAGAACAAACCATTCTGTATTTCGATATACATATTTTAAAGATCAAATTTAGTTTTTTTTTATACATAAAAATACATACATAATATAGTTTACTTTACTTTTAATGTATTTATAAAAAAATAAACTCAAACCTATAGTAAAAATATGGTAAATTATACTACTACAAAATCATCGTCCATGTAAAAAATATAATAAAGCAAATACATACAATAAATAATTATTTTAATTAAATAACCAACGTGGGCCCGTGGGGATCGGAACTGAAAGCATTTTATTAAGAAATTGTTCCAAGGCTCATTGACGTCTCTGGTGACAATAGGGCCGGCAGTTTTTTCTCACAAAAATTAAGTATCCTAATTCAAAGGGGAAATGCTGCTAGTGTATTGGGCACAATTTTTTATTTATTTATAAACTCTTTATTGCACAAAATAACTTAAAAAGTAGTGTACAAGGGCGAACTTAATGCCTTTCGGCATTTTATAACAGCTAACCTTTGGGAGTGTGGCAGAGGATTTCGGGTGCATTAAGATACATACAATTACTTAAGAAAACTTAAATACTATTACATAAATACTTACATAATATATAATTAAAATAATATATATAATAAACATAAATATATATTATGCATGAATATATAAACACAGCTAATAGATAGATACTTGTATACAATGCCACAAGACAGCGATTTGGAAGAGCTATTTTTTTGTAAGTATTAAAATTTTATTTTCTATGTATTATTATTATTATTATTTATAGGTTAAATTTAGATTTTGATGTAATATACTCGTAGTTTATTTAATTTAAGGTTTTGTATGAAATAAATAATATAATAACAAACTAACTGTTTCAACTTCTCTATTTTTTTATATAGTTTTTTTCCTTTTTCATTTGCAGCAACTACATCATTATTTCTATATTACTTCCCTCATTGTTTAAGTGGTTTATTTGTATATTTATTATGTGTATATAGTATATTTATATATATATAATTTATTTATGTACGTGTTATGTAATAGTTAGTAAATATTGGTATGTATATATTGATATATATGGACTTACTTAATAGTGCACCTACCATCTTGTTAAAAATACGAAGTCTCGATAAATTCGAATACATGGATGCAAACTACAAAATCTAGGCCGAGAAAAAGATAGTGGAGTACGGCACTTTTGACAGATAGGTGGAAATTAGGCGCGTCGCGGAAAAACGTAAATTAATGTTCTTGGAGGATTACCAGTGGTTTTAACAATCAGAAGCGGGATTAACAAGTGTTCGTAAGGCAATAAGGAATGGGTAAACGGTTGCTGACCCAGCGGTGAGTATATTCGACGAGAAACTTTGTAATCTAAGTGCAATATTGGAAGACGGGAAAGGCATTTTTAGTAAGCATCGCGCTACAATACTTAATAAAGATACTACATGTGACACATGTTAGGCACGCCCTACTGCTGGATAAGCATAATTAAACTAGACTTTTCAGCGAAAATTAGATTTGCCGATATAACATTTTGTCGGAAAAACATGACCTACCCGACCACTTAAACTGAAGGATATAGGATAGGAAGACATGTTTTCTAAAAGTTAAAATATTTTAATTATTTTCTTCATGAAATAAAGTGTATTTATATAGTAAAATTTCTTACTTTACTCAAACCATTACATTATATTAATTATAGTTGTTAAAAAAAAAAAAAGAATAAAATTGTGTAATCAAGACAATCTTAAACAAAACATAGGTAATGTTGAGTATTTAAAAAAAAAAACAAAATACATCCAGCTGAATTTTCTAATACTAACTAATGAGTATCCAGTCTAGGTTATAACCAGTTGTAATAAACTTATGCAATTGTTTCAGCAACTAATAATTTATTCCTAATAATACATTAATTACCTACTAACCATGAGTTCACCACTACGGTTATCTGAGGGTCGGACACCTTTGGTAATGACTAACAATAATGAGGCTCCATCACCAACACCACAGTCCAGCCGTCGTCGTCATCGATATAAAAGTTACTCAAGATCATCATCAAGTTCCTCTGGTGATAAACCTAGACGCAGACACAGAAAGCGTAAACGGGATGAACGTCACCATCAACGAAAATCTAACCGTTCACATTTTGGATCTCCAACTAACTCTAGGGAAAGCAATACCAATAATAATATACTGGAGCAACTGGTGGCTGCTTTAAATAACCGAAACAATACTGTAAATTCAAGTGCATGTTACACCGGATTCCCAGGTGGGCAAAATATTTTACCAGAGTTCAACCCACAGGCAAAGTCACAAACAATGGAAGAATGGCTTGCAAAAATTGACGAATGTGCTTCAATTTATGGGTGGTCCGAACAACAAACAATATTCTATATGACTCCCAAACTTGTTGGGTTAGCCAAGCGATGGCTTGATGGGCTGACAACGTTAAAATATTCATGGGTAGAATGGAAGGTAAAACTACAAGCCGCATTTCCGGGCATGGAGAACTATGGAAACCTACTCATGGAAATGTTGTCAAGGAGAACTAGAAGGTTTGAGACTCTTGAAGAATATTACTATGACAAAATAATGCTAATTAATAGGTGCAATTTAAAAGGTAAAAATGCAGTAGACTGCTTAACCCATGGAATATTTGACCAAAACATAAAAATGAATGTTCAAGGTGCCAACTTACAGACGCCAGAAGATGTTTTAAACTTTTTTCGGAATATTACAATACGGGGTCCCGATAACTTTAGAACTGCCATGCCTAACACACGTGAAAGCAAAGAGTTATTGGCAACGAGAAAACCTTCCGTTCAATCTGATATGGGTTTCAGCAGAAGATATACAAAATGTTTTAACTCATGCAGGAGACAGGGTTCACCATAACGAAACAACATTATTTTGTGTTAATAAACGATTTGTATTTGTATTTGTATATTTGTGGCCAGCAAGGCCACATTGTCACTTCGTGCTCAAAGGAGATACTCAGATGTAAAAAATGCAACCTCTATGGTCACAAAGAAGAAAATTGTGTTGCCACATCAACAACAAGCAGGAGGGACTCTCCAGCAGCTACACCATCCTCAAATAACAATGCTATTAGGAAAGTCTTTACCGTCTCAGCGACCGATAATAACGACAAGAAGTACTTTAAAAGAGTTACCGTCAATAACACACCTATGACAGCTTTTATAGACCTGGGAAGTCAGTGTACCTTATTGAGAGAAGATTATGCACACAAATTAAATCTCATTACCCAAACCACGGACCTACCAACACTTAAAGGATTTAGCAATGCAGTATGCAAGCCAACCGGATGCACAAATATTAGAATTAAAATAGACGGACTGGACGAAGAGGTAGATGCCTATTTGGTGCCATCATCTCTGCTACCAGCCGATATACTCGTTGGACAGTCTTTGACGGAATTACCTTTAATAAGGGCTTATAAGACAGATAATTCATTCATACTGTATAAAGAAATCTTTGTTGGACCAGACAAGCTGAATGTTGTTAACTCTGAAGAAATTCTGATTGATGGTATCAACAATGTAACAATCGCAACAAACCCAAAGAAATCCGGCTCGATATATGTAGCAAGCGAAACCTGTATGATGCAAGGAAAAGAATATATCATACTTCCGGGTGTGTATTCCATCAATGATGGTCTTGGCAACATAATAGTGATGTGCCTCAGCGCTGGACCCTTCACGTTGCCAAAAGGAAAGTTATTGGCGAGGGCCACGCTCATTTGTGGCAATCAGGTTCCAAAAGTATTTCCCCGAGATACGGTAGTTAAAAATGTGCACTTGGTTAATGAACAGAATAATGTGAATAATGACATAACTCAAAATCTCCTCAACATAGACGCTAACCTAGAACCCGAAATAAAGAATCAATTGTGCATGATTTTAAATTCTCATCGAGACTGTTTTGCATTCTCTCTCGGCGAACTGGGCGAGACGTCCCTGACGAAGATGCATATTCAATTAAAGGACACTAACCCAGTAACATATAGACCGTATAGGTTATCATTAAGCGAACGGGATAAAGTGAACACAATTGTGAGCAATATGCTAGCCAATGGGATAATTCGCGAATCGAAATCAGAATATGCCAGTCCTATAATCCTGGTTACGAAAAAGAATGGGGATGCAAGGCTCTGCGTGGACTATAGGGCCCTTAACCGTAAAACAGCAAAGGACAAATTTCCGATGCCTCTTATTGATGATCAAATTGACAGCCTCTCTGGTCAAGTTTTTTTTACAACACTAGATCTTACTTCTGGGTATCATCAAGTACCAATCCAGGAAGAGTCCAAGCATTTGACCGCCTTCGTAACTCCAGACGGGCATTACGAGTATAACCGAATGCCGTTTGGGCTAACTAATGCACCAGCAGTCTTTCAGAGGATGATTTTAACTATGCTGAAACAACGACCCGTGCCAGGTGTATTAGTGTACATGGACGATATCATAATTTCTTCTAAAACTATTGAGGAGGGACTGGTCAGATTACAATCAGTTCTAGATGTTGTAAAGGAAGCAAACCTGACATTAAATCTAGAAAAATGTCATTTTCTAAAGACTATGATTGAGTATCTTGGCTACGAAATTTCGGCAGAGGGGGTAAAACCAGGCATCAAAAAGATTCAAGCAGTGACAGAATTTCGAACTCCCCGAAATGCTCATGAAATCAGACAATTCATAGGTTTGTGTAGCTTCTTTAGACGTTTTGTTGCGGGTTTTGCTACGATTGCGAAGCCCCTAACTTTACTCACAAAAACAAACATCAAGTGGACTTGGGGTGAAGATCAAGTGCGGGCGTTTAACCAATTAAAAGAAAAACTTACCAGTAGGCCAATATTGGCAATTTACAATCCAAGTTACAAAACTGAGTTACACACCGATGCAAGCTCTATTGGGCTAGGAGGGATATTGCTCCAAAAGGAAAACATTAACGATCCACTAAGGGCAGTTGCCTACTTTAGTAGACAAACAACAAAAGACGAACAACATTTCCACTCTTACGAGTTAGAAACCCTGGCTGTTGTAGCTTCTTTAAACCGTTTTAGGGTCTATCTCCTCGGTATAGAATTTAAAGTCGTCACAGACTGTAATGCTCTACGCACAACCTTGACTAAAAGAGACTTAATCCCAAGAATAGCTCGCTGGTGGTTGACAGTTCAAGAATATACTTTTACAATTGAATATAGCCCCGGTCCAAAACTAGCTCATGCAGATGCTTTAAGTCGCAACGCTATTACACCAATCGAGGATGAATTCTTAAAAGTATGGCAGCTGAGCGAAGTCCACTGGTTGCAATCAGTCCAAATGAGTGACCCTAAACTTGTACTTATCAAAGCAGTATTGGATAACAAGGGCCCGGAAGCAAAAGAAATTTTAAGCAAATTTGAAATAAAAGACGGCAAAATTTACAAGAAGGTAGACTCAGAGCTACGATGGGCAGTCCCAAAAGATGCAAGATGGAAGATATGTCAACAATGCCATGACGATACAGGGCATTTCTCATACGAAAAAACTATAGAAAAAGCACGTAGAGAATATTGGTTCCCAAAGATGGCGCAATTCATTAAAAAGTATGTCCAGGCCTGCATTCCTTGTGCATACGCCAAACAACCAGGCGGAAAGAAGCAAGGGATGCTTCACCCTATACCAAAACCAAACGGCCCGTTTATTTGTTTGCATATTGACCATTTGGGACCCTTCGTTAAAAGCACAAAGGGAAACACCTATATTTTAGCCATAATTGACAGCTTTACAAAATTTATTTTCATTCGTGCAGTGAGGAACACAAAAAGTAAAACATCAAGAGTTGTATTGCAAGAAGTATTCGGATTATTTGGAATTCCACAAAGTTTGATATCGGATCGTGGGACAAGCTTTACATCAAATGAATTTAAGGCTCACATGAACACATTAGGAATCAAACACATACTAAATGCCGTAGCTACGCCGCGAGCTAACGGACAGATTGAACGATACAATCGAACAATACTGTCCTCACTTATCGCCCTTTGCCATGGTAACGACGACAGACGATGGGACTGCCACATTAATAAAGTACAATGGAGTATGAATAACACGGTTAATGCAAGCATAGGAAAATGTCCTACAGAGTTGGTTTTTGGAAAAACAACGGTCAACACAAGTGAAGGTCACCTGCACGATATAAAGAAAGAAAGAAAAGAAAGAAAGAAAACATTTATTTATCAAAAAACAGCTTAGACATAACAATTACAAAAGAGAAAAAAAAGTAATAGTAAAAAAACTTAAAATAATATAAACTTGGTAAAAAAAAAGAAAAGAAAATGAGCTGCTATGACAAATAGGTGTTCAGGTCAGCAAAGGCTGCAACAGTAGATGCTGCAGCGCTGATTTTCACTGAACCCTTTAACAAAACCAAAAAATAAAATAAAAATTCAATAAGTGTAACTCTGAGTATTATAATAAAGAAACATGGAACCAAAATAAAATAAATTGAAATATATAATGGATAAATAATAAATATATGTATATGTGTGAGTAAAGTAAAAAAAGAAAAACAGAATATTAACAAATATACCTATAATATAGTAAAAAAAATATTTGTAATTTAGTTTTTTAGCTTTATTTTTCTAATTACCAATATAGTAAACAATGAGTAAGAGATAGACGGGTATAACTCTGGAATTTATGGTTGAAAGTAAAAATAAAAAATAAAAATATATAGTTCAGGCCTGCAGCTGCGAAGATAGAAGAATCATCTTAAGCTTAGACTTAAACCCAGTTACTGATTGCAAATCGCGAAGTGGTGGGGGTAAGTCGTTCCAAATTTTTGCAGCTGCATACCTAAAACTACCACGGAATGCCGATGCTTTGCATCGCGGAATGCACAGGAGGTTCAGGCTACCACGCGTATAAAAGGGTCTTGGTCGGCGCGGCCATATAAGCTTGTCGTAAAGATATCTCGGAGTCAATTTTTTTTTTATCACACTAAATGAATCAGTAACAGAGGAAGAATTAAAAAAGAAACGAGAAGAAGCTAATAGGAATCTGGAAATAAATCAATATAAAATGAAGTTACGGTACGATAAAAAGAGATGCAAAGCAAGAACTTACAAACTTAGTGATCTGGTGATGGTGCAAAGACAGTTGAACAATCCTGGTGAAAGTAACAAATTAAACCCCTCATACAGTGGTCCATTTAAAGTGACCGCAGTCCTTAATCATGATCGCTATGAAGTTTGTAGCATTGACGGATACTCAAAAAGAGAATACAAGAATGTGTATGCAGCAGATAAAATAAAACCATGGATAAGATTCGCTGATTCAGATTCTGAAAGCGAATACGACCAAAACGAATAACCACCAATTACCACCATTATAAGTATATTATTTATGTCCCATATTAATTTATTTACCATCTTATGTATTTATTTACTTTTTATTAACACCGTCCCATCCCTATAAGTAATCCTAGCAATCTACCCTACCCCATGCAAGTGAACGACACGAGTGATGCTGCAGCAATTTGTCTGCTAGCGGCAACTAGATGGAATAAGAAAATGATTGGAGTTCCAGACAAAACTGATGTCGTGAAATCCCTTTAAATATTTTTATTAATGGTAATTAACAAAAACGTATATAATAATATTCAAAAAAAAAAAAAAAAAAAAAAAACTAAATAAGAATGAGGTCATTCTATAGTGCAGGATGGCCGACGTTGTGACCGCTAATGATGTTGTACTAACATGATAGGTTGTCTCAGTTTGATATGAGCGTAACCTGTGATCGACATAGCGGGGCCAACTCAGCTTGATATGAGTGGTACCCTTGGATTCTACAGACGGGTCGTCTCAGTTTGATATGAGCGTAACCTGTGATCGACATAGCGGGGCCAACTCAGCTTGATATGAGTGGTACCTTTGGATTCTACAGTCGGGTCGTCTCAGTTTGATATGAGCGTAACCTGTGATCGACATAGCGGGGCCAACTCAGCTTGATATGAGTGGTACCCTTGGATTCTACAGACGGGTCGTCTCAGTTTGATATGAGCGTAACCTGTGATCGACATAGCGGGGCCAACTCAGCTTGATATGAGTGGTACCTTTGGATTCTACAGACGGGTCGTCTCAGTTTGATATGAGCGTAACCTGTGATCGACATAGCGGGGCCAACTCAGCTTGATATGAGTGGTACCTTTGGATTCTACAGACGGGTCGTCTCAGTTTGATATGAGCGTAACCTGTGATCGACATAGCGGGGCCAACTCAGCTTGATATGAGTGGTACCTTTGGATTCTACAGACGGGTCGTCTCAGTTTGATATGAGCGTAACCTGTGATCGACATAGCGGGGCCAACTCAGCTTGATATGATTGGTACCCTAGGTTTTCACAGTCGGGTCGTCTCAGTTTGATATGAGCATGACCCGTGATTGTCATAGGTGGATCGCTCAGTTTGATATGAGCATTGCCTATGACACAACTAATTAAGGCGACGCCTCTGACACCCTTCGAGTGTTAGAAGCGCCCCAATTATTACAGGTTTACAAAACGAAGTACATCGCAAGGCGGGAACGGAACCGGTGGTTGGAGGCCACCAGGCGACCCTAACTACGGTGCCACCCCGCAGTTCGCTAACCGGATCTCGTATTGTATCCCGCATCTATATGTATGCATATACATACATATATCCATATGTATGCATATATGTGTATGTGGGCACACTATTTCTTTTAGTCTTTTTAATTTAGTCTGGCTAACATGTCTGGGACAGACATGCATGCAGGATGGCCGACTGTTAAAAATACGAAGTCTCGATAAATTCGAATACATGGATGCAAACTACAAAATCTAGGCCGAGAAAAAGATAGTGGAGTACGGCACTTTTGACAGATAGGTGGAAATTAGGCGCGTCGCGGAAAAACGTAAATTAATGTTCTTGGAGGATTACCAGTGGTTTTAACAATCTATACTGTCTAAATGTCCTAAAGGTTTGGCTGTCAGAGAATGCCTAGCGGCATTAAGTCCGCCTTTGTACATAGTGCAATAAAGTTTTTAAATAAATAAATAAAAATAAATAAATAAAACATACCTTAAACTCGTAAATCAATAGTTGTTGTAAAATCACACGTAAACAGTCTTATAAGAACTTAACCTATCACTAACCATAAAATGGAACTGTATTCTTATCAGGCGACGATTTTAATCTAATTTTAACACACGATTATGTGTTTAACACATGTTTTTTTAACATTTATGCGTGTAAAAGCCGGCCACATGCCGATTGGCCGGACGACTCTAGACTCGACGGCGCAGACCAGACGAGAAAGTGAATTGTTCATGCAAAAGAGAACCAAACCGCAAGGTCAAGTTCATAATCGCTTACAATTACACCTCGTTACCTGATCACTGATAACGTTATTCATAATGTTCACCTAATATAATAATGACTAACTTAAATAACACAACTATAACAATGCTGTTCGTATTCATTTATTTCATCACAGCTACTGCTTCCGTGGTCTAGCGGTTAGGTACGTGGATTTAGACCTGGAGGTACCGGGTTCGATTCCTGCTCGGGACACAATAATATTTATTAATTTAATAAATAAATAAAATTAATATTTCTTACTTGGTAAAATATATATATTGAAGCTATAAAATTTTATTGCCAAATATTTCGCCTCTCTTTGGAGCGGCGTCATCAGTGACAGTGACTGAAGGTCTTTAAAATTAATATTTAATTTATTTGTGATATTTCCTGAGTTTGGTACGCTAGAGACATCGACGAGCTTGCCACTTGTCATGATAGCTATTAAATATTTATTACAAAATCAACCTTATTAATTTATACAT
This sequence comes from Tinea semifulvella, assembly GCA_910589645.1. Classification (NCBI taxonomy): domain Eukaryota; kingdom Metazoa; phylum Arthropoda; class Insecta; order Lepidoptera; family Tineidae; genus Tinea; species Tinea semifulvella. The sequence continues at coordinate 8,354,568 of OU342592.1, read as the reverse complement.
AAGTTCTAAATATTTTTTTTTTATTTGAAGTAATATAAAAATAATATAAAAGAATTAAAAAGTAATATATATATAGTAAAGTTGGCTAAATGTGAATCCGCTTCTTTATAAGCGTGGTTTCTGACCACACCTAAAGGGATACGGTCGTGAGTATACTTTACTTTACAGCATCTAGAACACAGAGTCCTAGACCTCCACTGTAAGAGTGGGCCTTCCACAACTTTCTAGAAAATTTGGCACGCTTCTTAGGCTTACACAATTATCGCTAGTTCCCGCGAATTATGTCACGTAAACTCGTAATCAAACGTGTTGTTGCGGAAACAGTGTTCTAATTGCCGTTCTTCCGATGCGTAATTATTATTGTTAACGATGTCTTCGGCGAGTGCGGCTCGCTATCGTCGACCATCAAAACCCGCGCTTATTTAATTAGGACGACGCCATAGACCTGTTTAAAATATACCTATTAAATAAGATAAAATAATAATATTTATTAAGCAGTTTTTAGTCTACAGTAGTTTATTTATTAATTTCGATAAACCAGAGCTTAACAAAGATTACAACTTAAAAAGAAATATACCTAATATAAACATTTTTATTTAGGTTATCAATTTTTGCTTAATCATTAAATTATATTTAGAGAAAGAAATAGTAAAATAAATCACCGTACATTTTATAATATTAAACCCAGACAAAATGGTTCCCTATTGCGTAACTGCGGGCCCCCAGCATCTGCAGCACGTGAATCAATCTTGCGGGCATGCTGTCGTTGTCACTCCAGTGCACTTCACCACGTATTAGAGCGAGATGGAACATACGAGAACAGCGCAAGCCCCAACCCCTAAACTCCACCGGAAGTACTATCAAAGAATTATTACAAAGCCCGCGACAATCAATAATGATTTAAAAAACGAGCGTTTTATTTTGTAGTATCATCACGACCGTGATTACGGGGATGCTAAAAAACTATGCTTTCTTAGGGAGCTTTTTAATATGAAATTAGCCAACTTTACTAACAGACAAACTATATATTTTAAAATACATTAGAAACTAATTATAAATGATAATAATAATATAATTTCTTATGGCACACAAAATATAGAATAATGTACACAGGCGAGCATAATAGAAAGAAAGAAGAAAGAAAGAAAAATATTTTATTTGTCACATTAACAAACAAAAAAAAAGTAAACTTAAAATTAAAAGTGTGTAGTGACAAATAGGGAATCAGCTCAGCATTTCAATCAGCGCCGGCTTTAAGAGTCACAGCGCTGATTTTCAGCTAATCCCTTAATATACAAGCATAAATGTGTCGAGGCTCTGGTACAGAACTACAATAGTAAATAATAATATAATTTATTGTATATATTACACAAATAAATAATAAACAATGATAATAAATGCATATTTATGAATGACACAATAACGTAGCATAATATATATCATATATATATATATATATACACAAATATATATATACATATACACACATACATACAAACCAATAGAACAAATCACATAAAAAATAATTAACCATAAAATATTGAGTAGGTACAGTAGCAGTTGAGATGCCAACAAATACATTTTATATTTATTTTTAAAAGCCACCACCGACTAATTACATACATAATATTGCTTTCTTCCATTAATTAATGTTTAAAACGTCACAAGTTCAAAAACCACTTGTGAAATAGATTTCAAACTTATAGCGTGAGAAACTCATGTCCACTTGACACTTATCGACCAATAAGTGCGTAGTATTCGTAGAAGAGCGATCTTCACCCATCGGTTAGCCGAATAAAATACACTTTATATATAAACTATTAAAATAAACTGCCTCCGTGGTCTAGCCGTAAATCCTGTGGATTTAGACGCTGTGGAACCGGGTTCGATTTCTGGTCGGGACACAATAATTTATTTAATTTATTTGTGATATTAAGTGAAGTTGGCTGAAAGTGTTAAAAAAAGCGTCATTTCTAACCACCACCACCAAACATAACACCGCGTCTTGTCGTTTCCTCCGGTGACAAGAGGGCTGGCTCTTTTTTCGCCCAAAGAATCAGTATTGCAATTTAGCGGGGAATTGCAGCCAGTGTTCTTGCCAGCATTCCACGCGGACGGGACTTATATCCCTATCCTTAGTATTAATATTTATTTTATTTAAATAAATAAATAAATTATGGAATATTTAATGCACCCACAATCCCTGCTCACTGCTGTTAGAAAATATGCCTAGACATTAAGCTCGCCTATGTACATTTAAATGTGTTTTTGTTTATTGTGCAATAAATATCTTTGATTTAATTTATTTATTTCCATATGGTTCACATTGCAACTCCTGGATATTGTCAGATACATTTTGCAGTTTACGAATAAAATAGATAAATAGCATAAACTATGGTGGAGCGTGAAGGTATGATACATTGCTGCCACAAACAATTACTTATATCTTAATCTAAGAATGCATTAATATTTATCTATCTATCCTAATCTATCTATCCTATCTTTGTCCCAGATTTTTTTTTATATATTTAATATCTCTGGTATGCAAATTTCATCACGGGCCCTAGAACACAAAGTCCTAGACCTTCCAGAACATATTTCTTAAGAATTCTATAATTCTTAATTTTCCATGCTCTGGCTTGGCGAAGGTCTATGTCAATTTTAATGACAATTTATTAACGATTGCACACTTTGGTATTAGTAACAGGACCAAGACGGCTTAAAGTGTTCTCCGAGGCACATGAATATTGTGCTTGTAAATCTGTGACAAATTTGGTCATGCCGGTATCCAACCCGCGACCATTTTTTGTAGGTTTATGTTTACTAGCGAGTTACAAACTAGAATATTAATCTAAATTTTAAAAGTTAATTTTATGTCACGGCACTATTATTTTCACATTTAAGTAGCCATATCTTTATTACAAAGACGATACGAGATGCCTTAAAGAGTCAATAATAGGTGCCGTTTCCTTTCTACTTACAAACGGCCATAAGCAAGAAACCAAAACACTACAAAACTAGTCTTAAAATAGACCGTAAACAAAATAATTTCTGACAAGCTTGAATGTGGAGAGCCGTGGTGGTCCGTCCGCTCAACACCTACTATACGCATTCTGTTTTTAGACAAAACATTGCTTGTGTTACGAGTAGGTACAATATGCGAGAAGTTAAGATTATTAAACAGTACTAGAAAAAATATGTTTTGAGTTAGGTATCCAGATGGTAGGGAAATGTTTAGGTAGGTAATAGATAAGTAAGCGTTAAAAAAATTGAACAGAATACCTAAAAAGTAAGAAAGAAATAAATACTTTATTTATCGCAACAATCACAATGGTCACAAAATAAATATATGCAAGGGATAAATCTAAGTGTATAAATGTAAGCCTATTCTATATACCGAAACAGACTTACAGGTGTGGCGATAAATAGGTGGTCAGCTCAGCATATGCTACAGCCGAGGCTGCAGCGCTGATTTTCAGCTGATGCCTTATGTTGGGTGAGTCACGCAGAGATGTACAGTACCATTTACTAAATCGGAAGGAACACTAAATGTACAGTTTACATATATGTTTATCAAATGGGAATATAATAAATAAATAATATTATAATAAATAAACTAATAATATAAATGATAGTCAAGAAAAAACAAGTAAGTTGCTGTGAAGTCTTTTGTAATATTAACATTATGCATGTCCCGAAGCGGTGGAGAAAAGTAGGAGCAGCGTACCTAAAACTACCTCGAAACGCAGATGTCCTAAAACCTATGTATTTTGCAGTTGTATTGTACTTTGAGTCTAATTTCTTTATTTTTTTATCTATTTACCGTAAAGTTGAACGTGTCAATCTGCGAGTACAATTTGTGTTATGTCGTCATTAATTCTACTAAACAAACCATTTCTTAAGACTCGTATTTCACCCAGCTTCCCACTTTAAAGCACTCTCTTTGATCATTTCAGATGAATACCACCTTGAGCACAATTTCAGACAAATGCCTAAAAACTTTGTCTGGGCGTAGCGAGTGTAGGCTAAATTATCTAGTAATATTATTTTAGGCCCAAACATTGGCAAAAATATCCATTTTGCATAATCTTCAGCTAAGTAGTAGTAAAAGTAAAAAGTAAAGTATCATCACGACCGTTTCCCTTTCGGGGTGGTCAGAAACCACGCTTATAAATAAGCGGATTCACATTTAGCCAATTTTACTATAGGCCAATCATGACAAGTGGCAAGCTCGTCGAAGTCTCCAGCGTACCAAACTCGAGAAATATCACAATAAATTCAATAATAATTAAATGTATTTATTTACATTAATAAATATTTTTGTGTCCCGAATCGAATCCGGTACCTCGGAGTCTAAATCCACGGACTTAACCGCTACACCACGAAGGCAGTTTAGTAAAAGTAACTCTAGCTGTATTACTTTTATTTTGAAGGACAGCCGTCAGCTGGTACAATCGACGCCATTTTTAACCGGCTTTAAAAACGGAGGTTCTCAATTGGACTGTACGTTACAATTACAGTGACTACGTTTTGGTACTACCAAACCCAAAAATCATCACATTGTTTAATAAATTAATTTGGTTCGGAATTAAAATTGAGTTTGAATCTATACCAGTAGGTATACTCGTACATACGAGGGGCGTTCAAAATATTCTCGGTATTGATACGTTACAACCTCTTTTATATATATATTTGTTACTGGCCGCTAAGATTCATCCATTGACATTAAAAAAAAGTAAAATTGGAACCGAGATGTTCTTTTGTTTTTCTGCAATTGCCGAACAAACATGAACACCATGAGCGAATTAACAATTTTAACGAAATTAGAGCACCGATCCGTCATAAAATTCTTGACAAAACAGGGTAAAAATCAAAAAACCATAAAAGAGGAAATGGATTGTGTTTACCGTGAGTCTGCTCCTTCTTTATCTACTATTCAAAAATGGTCAAGCGAATTTAAGCGTGGAAGGGAGAGTATTGAAGATGACCCTAGACCTGGCCGGCCTGTAGTGGCTACCTCACAAGAAAATATTGATAAAGTGGAAAAACTTATATTGGAAGACGGCCGAGTGAAGGTAAAATCTATAGCTCAAGTAACCAATCTCTCTATTGGTACCGTACATGACATTATACATGACCATCTTAATATGTCAAAAGTAAGTGCAAGATGGGTTCCGCGAATGCTGACGCTTCTTCAAAAGGATATGCGTGTGGCTTGCTGTTCAGATTTTATCGACCTGTGTGGTGAAAATCCCGATGAGGTGCTGCAAAAAATAGTTACTGGAGATGAAACCTGGGTTCATCATTATGACCCAGAGAGCAAACAGGAGTCCATGCAGTGGCACATTAAGGGTTCAGCTCATCCCAAGAAGTTCAAGGTAATCCCGTCAGCTGGCAAGGTCATGGCCACAATATTTTGGGATTGTGAAGGAGTTTTGCTTATCGATTATAAAGAAAAAGGTGTAAATATCACAGGGCAGTACTACGCTAACGTTATACGTCAATTAAGAGATGCGATCAAAGAAAAGAGGCGAGGAAAATTAACCAAAGGTGTTCTGCTTCTGCATGACAACGCCCCTGTCCATACTGCTCATATTGCCAAGGCAGCTATTGTTGAATGTGGGTTTGAAACTGTTACTCATCCACCCTATAGTCCGGACTTAGCCCCAAGCGACTTCTTTTTGTTTCCCAATCTTAAAAAGGATCTGCGTGGAAATAAATTTTCTGACGATGAAGCGTTGAAGACGGCCGTGGAGGAGCATTTTTACACCAAAGATAAAAAATATTTTTATGAGGGATTAAAAAAAATAATTGATCGATCTTATAAGTGTATGAACATAGGGGGGGAGTATATTGAAAAATAAAAATATCAAACTTTTCGTACTTGTTTGTTTTTATCCACATACCGAGAATATTTTGAACGCCCCTCGTACATCTGAATAAATAATAATTTTAATGATACCAATAGAATAATACAAAACACATAATAGTACCACATGTGTAACGTCAGAAATTGTATATATATTTTTTAAATCGTTAACAACAAAAACCAGACCAAGACTCACCTATCACAATCAGATAAATAAAACAATAGCTGAAGGTGCATTAAAAAGCCATCGAAACAAAAGAGCATGTATGAAGGTTGATGAATGTTGAAGAAGCGAAAGAGGTACGCGTATGAGATATGTATGTAACAAAAAAATAGCTTTTATCGCCTCCTGAAATAATATTGCAATTATTTGTTATATTTAATGAGTCTAGTACGCTAAAGAGATATCGACGATCTTGCCACTTGTCATAATGGGGCCCATCCATAGATTACGGTCGTGATATAGTTACTCGTACTTTTTATTATATTCAGATAGTATTATCACGACCGTTTCCCTTTCGGGGTGGTCAGAAACCACGCTTATAAATAAGCGAATTCACATTTAGCCAACTTTACTATAGGCCAATCATGACAAATGGCAAGCTCGTCGATGTCTCCAGCGTACCAAACTCGAGAAATATCACAAATAAATTCATTATTAATTAAATGTATTTATTTACATTAATACATATTTTTGTGTCCCGACCAGGAATCGAACTCGTTACTTTCGAGTCTAAATCAACGAACTTAACCGCTAGAGCACGGAGGCAGTTATATTCAGATATTTTTGTTTTTAAATACAATCGAATCATTCTAATAAGAAATTGGTCCTTTTTATACAAATAAAAAATTGTCTGAAAAGTGAAAAGTATACGTAGCAAAAAGATATGTATAAAAAAATTGTATATGTCAACATGGGGAAAGAGGTAGGTATGTGGTGACCGTATATATGGCGCTAAACGGTCCCGTCCCTATCACTGCCTACCACACCACGCAAGAAAACAATACATAATGAATATGATGATGACTGAAGTTTTACAGCATTGGTGAACGCCATATTTAACAATAACTTTAATGTTAACGTAGAATACAAACCGCAATTAACTTAAACGCCTTTGCATCCCTCTCGCTCGAACAATTCAATATTTTCAAAGATTTTTCAAGTCTTTTGAGAAATATAGTCAATCAACTTACTAGGGAATAAAAAGGGACATTTAGGAAATATATTAATCGCTTCGGGTTCGACTCCTGGTCGGGACACAAAAATATTTATTAATGTAAATAAATACATTTAATTAATATTTAATTTATTTGTGATATTTCTCGAGTTTAGTACGCTGAAGACATCGACGAGCTTGCCACTTGTCATGATTGGCTTATAGTAAAGTTGGCTAAATGTGAATCCGCTTCTTCATAAGCGTGGTTTCTGACCACCCCGAAAGGGAAACGGTCGTGATTTTGCTTACTTTTTACGTTATAAATGTACTTGCTTTTTTTCTCTGTCTAAAATTAAGTATTTATTATTATTATTACAGCCCCTAGAACATAGCGTCCTTGACCTCCACTGTTGGAGATGGGCCTTCCAGAACATATATCTGGAGAATTTGGCCTACACTCGTCACGCTGGCCATACGGGTTGGCGAGGATATGATGTCAATTTTTAATGACAATTTATTAACGATTCCACAAGTTGGTATTTAGTGGAACCGGGACCGACGGCTTAACGTGCTCTCCGAGGCACGGGAACGATGGTGTTGTAAATCTTTGACAAATGTACGTAAGAAAAGTGTATTTCTCATTGGTACATGCCGGGGGGGTTTGAACCGACCTTTGTAGGATTTAAGGAACGCGTTCTTACAACCGAGTCACCACCGCCCTTACATATTAGGTATGACTGTAATTTTATTTCCTAGTAAGTTAATAGTTTTTTAAATGTACACTCAGACTTTTTATTTTAAATATTGGGTTGTGCAAGCGAGATCTCTTCCAAAAGTTACACCCTCTTAAGATGCTTAAAATGTCGGAGTGTAGGATGTTATTACGGAAATAGATACTTTAAACTATCAATTTATACGGGCAGCATGGTGAAGGGCCCGCATATGTACAAACTTAAAATTTCCAGACAGGACATATTTTTTTCTTGAATTGACAAATATGCACAAGGACAATAATAAAAAACTATTAAATAGAAATAAAATTTAATATAAACTAAACCTAATAAAAAAATGTTTCAGAAATTGTCTCAAAGAGGCTGGCAACATTTCCACTCTGTAAGCAAGCTAATGCAATGGCAAAAATAATTGCCAGCCTTCCCCTCTTCAAATTGCCGTCAGTCGTTTCGACCTGTCGAACTACATCGAAGAGTAACTAAACTAACTAATATATATCAGAATTAGATTTTTGAGCCCACAAACATTTCAACTGCGCGCGAAAATTTAAAAATATTTTCTTACTAATTTACCATACGATCGATACATAAGCAGGTTTTTAATAATACATTTAAATTTATTTTTTTACTAAGATATACATAGTTATATGTATATACATACAACAATGGTCGACATGTGGAATGAATGAATTGAACGAATTAATTCAATGTATAAACATTAAATTTAGTACCCCTACAGTCTACTAGGCGGCACTTTCTATGTGAAAATTTGTCAATTGCTGTTCTGTCTGGTCCCCATCGTCGCCTATAATTATATCGATATTTTTTAACCGAAAATGTTCACTTTTAATTAAGTCGAGATATTTTTTATTTTATTTTGCAATAAGTAGCTTATGCTTTTGTTTCTAAGCATAATTGTCCGATTTCGTGATCAGAATTACCACCGTGAAAGGAAGTGACATAATATAGTTGGCTGGTGTCAATTGCTTAATTTTAGGTCTCCGTCTTAATCTCACTATTTGTCTAAGCACGCTTATACAGTAAGGACTTTTACTAGGAATGTCTTCCTGTATTTGTTTGTGTATGTTTCTGAAGAGAACGTTGGAATGCCCATACTCACAACCTAGGTCTTTGATATATCTGAGCCTGAACGACCACGCTATCTGTCTGCATTTACCTACATGGCGTTATCAATATCAAATAAAAGATTCATAAATTCATAAAACAGAAATGTAATAAACATTTCATCAGTTTTCTCTTAGCTTTCCTCACGTTAATCATGATCAAATGTTGACAAATCGGATGGACAATGCCGTTCGTTTGCAGCTACATAATTCATGACTCTCTTCTGCGCAATGCGATACTCAAACTGGCATACCTCGACTTCAATTAACTACATATCAATCTCGAGTTGCGCGTGAGTGACAGTCGACTGAGGCACGCATGCGCACTGCACGCTCGCCGCACAAAGGAAGTGCGTTAATGCCGTTAACTCGAAGAGATAGGCAGAGAGCTAACCATTCTTGATTCTATTTACTCAATCAATATCTAAAAACTATTTAATTGGTAAAACTAATAAAAATAAACTATAAATAAAAAATGTCCTCTAGAGACGACCCATCAGGAATAGTCTTGGGACTTTTCCGTGAGCAGTTTGTTAACCTCCACTGATGAAGATAAATCTTCCAAAATTTTCTGAAGATTTTCTGCAGCTCTGGCCAGACGGGTTAGCTTACAGTAGACGAATCTGTAGCCCTATTCTGTTACTTAAGCGCAAACGTTATATAATGGAATCCGTTAACTATATTATATATATCACGCTATTAAAGTTGATATTTGCACGGCCGCTGTCAAGGTCGAGCGCTTATAGAGTTAAGAATCGAATAATATTTTGTAATTATTTGCATGGTGTAAAGGGAAAAAATAATCTTAATGAGATGCTGAAGCCAACTAACGTATTTAAAATGATAAGGATTATTACCGTTTTTGTGTAAATAGCTTTCCAATTACCTATTCCAAATAATGCCAAATTTTTAAAGTATTAAAATGGATATGGTATGTTATCCTTAAGAGATAGACATATGCTATCGCGGACTTTTCTGTAGACCTATATAAGATACACAATTTCACCATACAATATTGTGTTATATTTCAAAGGGTTTAGGCAGCGTCTTCGTTGAAAGCTCCCAGCCGGCTTATTTTTTTTGACCTACCCAACAAATATAGTTAATGTATACAAAAACTTGAAAAAATATATACTAAAACCTTCCTTAAGTACCACTCTATCCATTGGTGAAAAGAGCATGAAAATCGGTGCATGAGTTTTTGAGTTCATCGCAAACAGGCAGACAGACAGATAGACGCGACCGACGGGGGACTTTGTTTTATAATTCGTATGTAGTGAAGTGATAGTGATTACAAATTTCAATACCCTGTTACCATCACAAAGGTTAGCTGTTTTTTGATTAATATTATTATTTAGGACACTATTAAGAGGATTAATAATAATTCTGACAATGCCTCTATACAGCTGCAATGAATACTTTTCATAGTAGTCTAGTTATATTTAAGTAGGTATATAGATTTGACATAATAATTTTAATAATTAGACATTTAACATTTAGCTTTATTTTAGTGTAGGTAGATAAGACAATGCCCCCTTTACAGCTGCTATCCACTATTAGAATTAAGCTTGTTATTCTCAGGCACTATGCCCTTATTAGCAGACTGTTCCTTGGTAACAACAGCCAGCTATTTCAGCCATTTTTATGTATATTGACTTAATATTAATAGGTATTAAAGAAGAAAAATTAAAATTTGACGAATCCAAGTGTTCCTATAGGCTCCTAAGGATAATGAATAAACAATATTAAACAATATACGATCAAATCGCACGGATTTCTAGCCACCAACTCTTAAACTAGAAAGGATATAAATATTTGTGGGGATTCAAATATAGCTGTATGGAGTTACGTTTCCGCTCAGTCCCTTAGCTGAGCCATACTTGTTGACATGACTGCATTTTTATAAACCATGTATCGATGAGGGTAGCAAGTGCTTTTTACTGCAAGAATACGAATTTGCTGAAAAATAGGGCCTATGCATGTATGTATGTTCTGTACAGTAACAGCACTTACTCTACTTTAAAATGGGCACCTATTACTGAGGTATGTTAATACACTTCCACACTAATATTTAATAAAACTTCATATATAACATTTCTTTTAAAAATTGGAAGTGAATACATATTCATTATGTTTTCTCATTATCGAGCCAATCTTTTGCCACTTGTCATGATTGGCCTATAGTAAAGTTGGATAAATATGAATCCGCTTCTTTATAAGCGTGGTTTCTGACTACCCCGAAAGGGAAACTGTCGTGATAATATTTAATTATTTTATTTAAAAACTTTATTGCACATAAGTACAACATAATGTCGTTAGACATTCTCTGCCTGTTAACCTTAAGGACAATAAGAGAGTTTAAAGAGACAGGAGTAGGTGCACAAAATATAAAAAATAAAAATGATTGAATAATGTACATTATTAAATATACATTAAGAAATAATATAGACCTACGTAATATACCTATATAAGTATAATAAACATACATATACCTACATACAAATACTATACAATAAATATAAACAACTACACAATACTATGACAGAAAGCAACTTGATACTATCACATAATAATACATAGTCAATATTATGTCAATAATTATACAATAATATACGCAGCTCTCAACGACATTATCCGTCTTTTATCCATCTTGTCAATGATGGAGTACCCGCTATCCTAGAACCCTATAGGATCGCGCGGAGAGATGGCAAGAGACCCGACGGCATGACCGTTGGGCTGTGGAAACTTGGCAGCTCTTTGGTGTGGGATGCGACATGTGTAGACACATTAGCCCCATGCCACATACAGGCAACCTCGTGCAGCGCGGGAAGTGCGGCTGTTTCTGCTGAGAACCTCAAGCTGCGAAATACGCCAACCTCGATACAGGTTACGAGTTGGCGCCGTTTGGGGTCGAGACGTCTCTTGAGGATATTTTTTATTTATAGTTTATCTCTAATCTAATACAAATATATATATTATATCTTTGTTGGGATAGAAAATGCGACTAGAATATATTTTTTAAACAGCGTTCCGTTGGTTACTGGTTTATTCGTTCGTATTGAGTACCTATTAATCATAGCTGAAAAAATATTGGCCACAGATTAAACAATGGAAAGATTGCATAATAGGCACCATTATATTGAGAGCAAGGTGTTGTGTTAGTGTGGGCAGACAGTAGGAAGAAGTGAAGATGTTACGTTCCATTGCGCTTTAGTTTTTAATTTGGTAACAGTGTTTCTCAATCATTACGCCGAGTTCAAGAAAAATAAAGTCTAATTTCTGTTGGAAGGTTTCTGGAATAGGCAAGTATCTATTACGGAGGTATTTATTATCAGGAGACTATTTATGGCCGGCATAATGGTAGGGCTTTTAGGTAAGTCTTGTTTCAAGCGGTGTTTTTTTTATATAAATATAACCATGGTAAGCTTACAATGTTAGTCTTCTTGGAATTAAAAATTTGCATTTGACATCATTGCAAATGGCACATACTTTCAACGAGAACAACAAATAGGTGGTAGACGAACTGATGGTGGTAAATTTATCAGTCTGCTTGGGCGAGAAAGTATCCACCGTTCGTGCCGATAAACCCTGTAATGTGTATCTACAAGTTTCGGGATCAGGCTCGAATTGCGGTCATGCATGGGTCTGATTCCAGTTGCTAACACTCATGAAACTTGCGCGCCACTTACCATCAGGTGAGCGCAAGGTCACATGTCGTGCTAGTATTAAAAAAAAAAAACTTCAGAAGATTCTGGAAGGCCCATCTCCAACAATGGAGATATAGGACTCTCTGTTCTAGGGGGCTGTGATAGTGATATAAAATCACGCGGTATAGGACAGCCCCTAGAACACAGAGTCCACAACCTACACTGTTGGAGATGGGCCTTCCAGAACATGTATCTGGAGAATTTAGCCTACACTCGCCACGCTGGCCAGACGGGTTGGCGAGGAGTATATGATATATTGCGTTCTAAAATTGTAATCATTCGTCCTGAGAAATAAAAATTGTTCTTTATCAAAAGTTCGAAGTGATGCAGACAGGATTGTTATTTTTAAATATGTCGAATAATGGAAGGAAAACTAGATAAAAAGAAACCTAGTTAGAGAATAATTGAAATCTTAATCCTTAATCATTTAGATAATACGTTTAATCTTCTAAAACTAGGGCAGACGACATCAAGTTTATTGGCAATATTATTAGATCATAAACCTAGATAATAGAGAAGGCCAAGAGCCCAAGACGTAAAAATATTGCAATAAATAACTCATTTTCTAAAATCTACATACATATCTACTCATGTGGAATTTTATACTTTATGTATATATTCGCCTGGCCAGCGTGGCGGATGTAGGCCAAATGCTCCAGATATATGTTCTGGAAGGCCCATTTACAGCAGTGGAGGTCTAGGACGCTGTGTTTTAGGGGCTGTAATGATGAAAAAATGATAGATACATAAATTCTTTATTGCACAGAAAATAACACATTTTACAGTACGTAGGCGAGCTTAATGTCTAAAAACACTATCTAACACCTAACATTTAGGAGAAGTGAGCAGGGATTGCATGACCACTAATGTTTGACAATGAGTTTTTTTGAGAAAACTAGTTATAACTAAAAGATTTATAAATAATAACTTTATGGTACTTATCAACAAATGAAAATGATGATATATATTATCTATATACTTATTATTTTATGTAATTAATTTGTGATATTCCTCGAGTTTGGTACGCTAGACTCGACGAGTTTACCACATGATAGGACTATAGTAAAGTTCGCTTAATGTGAATCCGCTTCTTTAAAGCGTGGTTTATGACCACCCCAGAAGGAATACGGTCGTGATATCATCATCATCAGCCTGTGTCTCTCCACTGCTGGATATAGGCCTCCCCCAAGGCTCGCCACTGCACGCGGTCTTTTGCAACCCTCGTCCAACCCCCACCAGCGACCCTCCTTAGGTCATCCGTCCATCTGGCGGGGGGTCGTCCCACTCTGCGTCGTCCCGTACGTGGTCTCCACTCCAGAACCCGTTTGCCCCATCGGTCGTCGGTTCTGCGGCAGATGTTTCCGTCCCATTGCCACTTCAGCTTGCTAATTTTGAACACTATGTACTTTCTCCATCAGAGTAATACCAAGCATACTCGTAGCTCTCTCCATAGCTCGGTGAGCGACCTTGAATTTGTGAACCAGACCCACTGTCAGTGTCCACGTCTCTGCTCCGTACGACATTACGGGGAGGACGCACTGGTTGAAGACTTTTGTCTTCGTGCGTCTAAACACTGTGGTATGGACGATGAGAGTGAGATGAGAGTGATATACTTTACTTTCAATAATAATAATATAAATTATAAGTAGTAAAGACTGCCTCCGTGGTCTAGCGGTTAAATCCGTGGATTTAGACTCGGAGGTACCGGGTTTGATTCCTGGTCGGGACACAAAAATATTTATTAATGTATATAAATATTTTGATTTATTTGTGTTAATTCTCGAGTTTGGTACGCTGGAGACATCGACGAGCTTGCCACTTGTCATGATTGGCCTATAGTAAAGTTGGCTAAATATGAATCTGCTTATTTATAAGCGTGGTTTCTGACCACCCCGAAAGGGAAACGGTCGTGATAATACTTTTTTCTAAAAGTATTTATAAGGCAACATCTATATTATATATCTATTATATCGCGTAAACCGTCCAATTTCGGATGTCAATTTTTTACAACAATACTTTAATGCTACCTCCTTTCCATTCATTCTCGAAACGTTTTTTTTACATTTTTATCTCCGATTTTGGTGTTATGAGGTCCAAATTACCTCAGGAACTCAAATAATACCAAAACTCATCCGGTTGCTTTTTCCAGACTGAAATTACGCACCATTGCTTTAACTAGCCTCATGTTTGACTTGTACCTGAAAGCGCTTTTTTTTCTTTATTTCCCAAAATTAGATTATTATAGGTAGGGTAAAATATCAAACCACATTTCTTTCTATTTTAATTTCCATACTTCACAGTTTAATATTTTAAGAAAATTACTAAGAACTTTGTCAACAGCGGATATTCTTTGAGTTAAAAGATGATGTCTGTCTGTTCTAATTTCGCTAATTATTATTGTAGTGGGAGACAGACGAGCGCTTAACCCAAATCTATAAATACCTAACTGGAGCAATGACGCTGCCAAACCATTTACTGCAACACTCAAATAGGCCGTTTTCATTGTTCACAATCAACAATGCACTTAACGTATGTAACACTCCAGCCTAAGTGCTAAGATTTATAAAGCCGTACAACTATCGCTACGGGTACAATTAAATTTCCAGAGTCTTACA
The DNA here is from genome assembly GCA_910589645.1 of Tinea semifulvella. Taxonomy (NCBI): domain Eukaryota; kingdom Metazoa; phylum Arthropoda; class Insecta; order Lepidoptera; family Tineidae; genus Tinea; species Tinea semifulvella. The sequence goes on along the minus strand of OU342592.1, from coordinate 8,339,365 downwards.
TCTGTCGCGGCTGAAGATGTGAAATCCTCTCCCAGTCAGTGGATTAATGCTTATAAAAAAGTAAAACAATAAATAAATGTAAAGTATAATCATGACCTTTTGGGGTGGTCAGAATCCACGCTTTTAAAAAAGCGGATTTACATTTAGCCAACTTTACTATAGGCCCATCATGACAAGTGGCAAGCTTGGCGATGTCCCTAGCGTACCAAACTCGAGAATTAACACAAATAAATTAAATATTAATTAAATGTATTTATATACATTAATAAATATTTTTGTGTCCCGACCAGGATTCGAACCCGGTACCTCCGAGTCTAAATCCACGGATTTAACCGCTAGACCACGGAGGCAGTCTTTACTACTTATAATTTATATTATTATTATTGAAAGTAAAGTATATCACTCATACCAATATGATGAAATTATTTAAATGAAATAAATTATAAGATATTTCTCGAGTTTTATACGCTAGAAACATCGACGAGCTTGCCACTTGTCATGATTAGCCTATAGTAAAGTTGGCTAAATGTGAATTCGCTTCTTTATAGCGTGGTTTCTGACCACCCCGAAAGGGAAACGGTCGTGATAATACTTTATACTTCTAATTTAGTCTATTTATTTATTAATTAATCTGCTATTTAAATATTACACATAAATATATGTTCTAGTATTTAATGATTGTAGACATATTTGCATTGGATTTTATAATACAATACATAGTCATTTAATTTCCCCATTCCTATAACCAACGTGGCGAGGGTAATCCAAATATACTTACGTATGTTCTGGAAGGTCAGTGGAGGTCTAGGACTCTTGTGTTCTAGGGGCTCTGATGTGATGTAGTCTTCTAGTAGTAGTTCTTCTGTTACAAGATACAACTGTGCAACAGCCACCTACCACCCTGACAATCGCATTAAAATTCAGAAAGTGGCTCAGTTTAATGATTTCCGTCCAAACAACATAATAACTTTGTGACGTGCCCGAAATTAATCGGGCATTGCGAACCGAAGTAACTGATAACTTCCTTATCAAGTAAGGAACTCCAAATAGTTAATCTATTTATTTACGCAAATACAATTTTCTTGATTTTAGCGCAGATTTTATGTTTAAAGACAAAAAATCAATTCTATTCAATTCGTTTATTTTGCAAGTAGGCATAGGCCAAAAAGAGATGTATTCTGCACTTTTACACGTCAATTTTTACAATATTGATATAAAACGATATCATTTTATAGTACATATTGGTGAATCTGGAGCAGTACATGATAACCATCATTTGGAAAGAGAAACAATAAAATAATAAATACAAAATTATAAATACAGAATAAAATAAGAAGTCTTATCTTTTTTGAAAGACATATGTCAGAGCGAACGTCTGAATTAGAAAATGTTAATGACGTAACTAGATAAGAGTCGAGTTTGTGTTTCAATTTTAAGAAATCATGAATTTAAAGAATAATAGGTATGTGAAACTAGAAGAACTGCAAGAAATAATTAAATTGAAAATATTAATTATGTTTATTTTATTTGTGATATTAATATCATTTACTCTTTATATGTGTGTAGGCTTATTTTAGTATTTTATTGTTATATGTATGTATATTATTATTTTATGCATTATTAGTAGGTACCTATGTAGTATCATAATAAATTTCCACTCATACATAGTTTTTCACACGTTGTCTGTTAGAAAATGCCTGGCCGTTAAGCTCGCCTATGTACAATTTTAGTGCAATAAATAATTTAAAATAAAAAATATAAATATATATATCTTTTTTGTATAATAATATACTTACCTATACTATAATAGGTATTACATATTCTTATCTTTAGATAAAGTAAACAACTAATTCAATAAGCTGGTTATTTTATGCATATTTATGCTTGGGATTATTAAATAATATGTGTGTTTGTTGACAATGGGAGGCTGCTGCGTAGAAGTCAGAGCGGAGGTGGTTTGGGCGTGGGTTGCGGAAACTCAGCTTCTATTGCTTATTCATCATCAGACCACCTCTGATGGACGAGAAAATTGTATCATGTCACAAATTATTATATATATAGATCAAATATATAAATATAATAATAAATAAAACTAGTTTATGTCATCGGTACCTAACCCCTACATACGGTAATATATGTGCTAAACAAGTATTATTATTATCTATTTGAAATCCATAAAAGAATTAATAACTTAAAATATAATGAGACATAAAACGTCAGTTTTATACACAAAACAAAGTTATACAAATACAAATATATTAAAACTACTTAAAAGTATTACATTAGAGATACATAGTTTTTACTTCAGTAGTTTTTTTTTTTTGGTTCAATCTACCAACGGATGATGAATGAGATGACAGGGAAGGCAAAGGGTCTAGCCCATACAGCCAAGTCTGACGTAATATATCTTTATTTTTAATGAGTTAATCATCAAATTCCAGATGCTGCAGAATTTGATGCTTTTCTTGGAGTCACTCGCGGCACCATAGCTCAAACACGTCGGGTAAAATATGGGAGTTGACAGCGCTGGAAAACCGCAAAAAATAAACTGCAACTTGTGCCCCATATTTAAAGTCCAATTTATCGTTTTCCATAATTATTCACATTGTAGAACATTTTTAAACAAAACAACACCACTTTGACCAACAATATTCACAGTAAATTAATTTACAAAACAAAAACTTGCACTTGACATATTCGCGCAAAATGGCGCGAAGAACTCGAAAACTTATTACTTTCATAGATACAGATTTTAAAAAAACGAGGTTGTTCGCGCTGTATATTTTACACGTGTTTGGGCTATAATGCCACAAGAAAAGCATCAAATTCTGCAGCATCTGGAATTTGATGATGACCTCATTAACTCATAAAAAAGAAAGATATATTACGTCAGACTTGGCTGTATGGGCTAGACCCTTTGCCTTCCCTATCACATCATTTGGGAGAAGAGAACAAAAAAAAGTAATAAGTTTTCTAGTAGATGTTACATGGCCTAAATCACAGATTATATAGGATACTACGTCTAAATAATGTAAACATTTTATATAAAAACGACAACCAATCTATCTTATATTTGATTGTAAATATATTTTTGATCATATTATTTCTGTGCGAGTCTTTTATTACGATAATCTGGGTTTCTTTTTATTGCGCACATTTTTCTTATCTTGTAAGAAAGCGTATTTAATGTGCAAATATTAGCGTTATCTCTAGCTAATTCTGTGGGGTCAAGCAAAAAGGAGATAAGTCTAAAAATTTAAGAAATAGATTTTTGCACCTATTGGTTCTAAACATTTATAAGGAGATGAGTCTATAAACTGTACAGTTTATTTTACACCCCTGCGTACATAAAGGGGCTAGTCGTAACATTAAAATGTATAAATAAGTAAAAAGAGTTCAAGTTATTTCAGTATCGCGCTTTTACCGCCAATAATTCAGTTATGCATAGTGAGATGAGTGGACTCGTACCTAAAGTATACGACTAATAAAATTTATAATTACGTAAATTACAATTTTCTAATTACAAAAATAAGTTGTTTTCTTAATTTGAAAAGTTCAAGTTTTGTATTTATCGCCTTTTTTCTTGACACCACAGAATTATATTCTTTATTGATTTAAAATTTCCATTAGACTACCAAAATACACTACTTTTGTTTATGAAGTAACTTTAATATTTGAAAATCATAAACCGATTCCAGCAAACATATATTTTGTTAAAAGATACAACTTACTTTACTTTCTTTAAATGTAACAAGCCATTAGAAAAAAATATATATAGAAAATATTATAAATGGCGCTATTCTATATGCATACAATTTGGTATAACTACTGTTGCTGTAGTGAGCCTTAATTGCATGAATTACCGGTGGTTGGTTCTCGCCGAGATCCTGTCCGAAAAAACTGTCTTAAAAACACTAATCATAAGATTTACTTTGGCTCAAATTATTACTCAGTTGATAATTAGGAAAAAGTTCCTTTACTTGATCATAGATGGCGCTTTATAGTTTGCACACAATTATAATCTTAAAAACACTAATCATAAGATCGACATTAGTTCCATGATATATATTTTAAAACTTATCTACAGATGTTATTTTGTATGAAAATGACCATCTTTTTCCTTTCATTTATCAACATTTGTTTATTATTATTAGCTGTAAAGTTTATGCAATTATAAATATGTGGTTAACGTGGTGGGTATTGCATGATCTAATGTATCTTATTATTGTTAAATGTTAAAACCTGCGCAATGCTGTTTGTTGACCCTAATAAAGAAAAATAAAAATGAAAAATCTAACATTTGATCTCTTTGCAATATATAATCGAATATATCCTCAAAAATAATATTCAAAAAAGAAATGGAACCTTGTCATATTGAATTAAAGAAACCACTGAAAAAAATGCCTTGAATCATTTTTAAAATTGCGTTAATATCCGCTCGCGTACAGAATTATCAATCCAATTCACTGCAAAAACAAAAACGTCTCCTAGCTGATTTGTCTGTATGTTGTTACTGAGTAGGTAGAGAAGACAACTGAGATCAGGAACAAGTTTATTAATAGGCCGGGTAGTACGGTTCCTTCACAAAAACTTGTCAAGTGCCATACCTTACAGCGAAAAGCAAGCGGAAGATAAAGTGGTATTATGCTGCCATTTTATATTGATTTATTTAAAAGAAAACACAACAACATATAAAAATAAAATGTTACGCTTAAGGGGGTTTACGCTTTGTCAACTCTCTCGCTCGCACAATCCAATATTAGCAATAAAGTGTACCTACAATTATTAATCTATTAAAGAAATATAGTCTATCATGTTTCTAAGAAATAAAATTAGGAATATTTTGTAAATATCTTAATCATATTTGTTTTTGTAAATAAAATAGAGAAAAATCGTTATAAATGTTTTGCTATTTTTCTTTGTCTAAAATGAGAATGCCCATTTTTCTTAGAGAAATGGGCCCAATAAAATGTTCTCGTGCTATAATGATTTCTTTAATATTTGACAGTTAATATATTGTGTTTTCATAATCTGTTATGAATTTAATTTATTATACACTAGCATTACGACAATTGACAAAAACTTTTTTTACGTTGATATTTCTATAGTTTAGATCCCGCCGATATAATTGGAGAATTATGAACACTTATATATACATATATACAAATACGAAAATAGGTAAGTAACAATAAGAATAGTATTATAGATATAGATACTAAGAAGAGCTATGTAAAACACAACAAAAAACAATAGTTGGCATTTCTCGATTCTAGAAAAACATCGACTAGCCTGCACTTAAAATTCCGCGTTATCTGACGACTCCGCTAGATATTACGGTCGCGATATTACTACGGAACAATACATTTAAATACTAATGAATATAAAGTTTTATCTCTGTACTCGTACTTAGACAAGACCTATAATGAGATCGATAAATCATGTTTTTAATTTTTTGCAATGTTCGTCAATGGCCAGTAACTCGATGTGAACAAGGTTTCCTTGTCGGGGGCAAAAAAGTACGATCCGAGGCCGAACATGAATACCAAAATCATAGACCTTAAGAAATGACCGGCTATTATTATTTATATTACTAAAATTATATTTGACAGCGACTATTGTGCAATTTACGCCTTTTGTTTTTGCCATTGGAAATATATTTTTGCAGGATACATAATAAGACAGCCAGCAATTTATTTATTTATTTTAATCGAGTCGATAGCAATATACTGATACTTTATACTATACTATAGTGCTATACTATACTATACTCTATACTATAGTGCACATACATACACACCTACATTCATTTTCATACACCAACATACTTCTACACACATCATTCCAACTCAGTACATTTTTATTTTATATTTGGAGTGAGCCTTTTGTTTTTAATAATGTTTTTTTTTATAAGTTTAGTAAGGAAAAGGTAATTTCGTAAATGGCTATGTGTTTAGATATAAGTTTAACTGTTTATATAAGATAGACAATAATGCTGTGAAATTAAAATAAATAAATAAATAAATAAATAAATTTATATGAGAGAATTTATTGTCCTTATATTGCCGGATATCTTATCTTGCAGAACCAATGCAACAGGCGTGAATTGCACAATAGTCGCTGTCAACCATCATTTAAGAAATACGAAAATGATGTTTCCCAGCGAATATAGTGTATTTATCACCGTAATGATATTTTGAAACACTTGGTTAGGTCAATTATAAAAATATAAGTGAAAAACACATTTATAAAACATCACAATACAACTGAATAAACACGGAAACATCCGTGGTACAGAGTTTGATTAAAACGTTTTCGATTTCTGGTCGAGAACGCAAAATTTTATTCATTCGTGACATTACTCGAGTCTGGTCGAGATATCGATGAGATTGCCACTTGTCATAATGGGCCTCAAATAAATTAAAAGCAGCGTTGTAACTTACCACTGACAGGGGTTACGGTCGTGGTGATACTTTACTTTTTACAATAGTACAAACGTAATCATTACAGAAAACGACACAGTTGCAAACACAACAAAGTAATGAACAGTCCAAATTTTTAGCCACTTCAAGTCAAGTATTCAAAAACATCTAATATATGTAAGTACAACGGTCGAAGTATTTTTTTCGCGACAATCTGTTTAGGCTGGTAAAAAAATACTCTGTTTGCACAAAACCCGCGTCAGTCAGAATAAAAATATGATTTGACCAATATATATTAGGTCAATGATTGAAATAAAGTGTTCATATACAATAATTATGGTAACATTGGTTCAATATATCGATGGATTTGGGCTGTTCTTAATAATACATTTATTATAAAAAACTATTAAGCAAAAATCATGACTTAAAAATGCTGACAAGTTGATAAAACCACCAACGTCATCAACCCATAATATCCCACTACAGAGGTAAGAAAGGAGGTGAAAAATGTTGAGGTTAACGTTGTTAATTAAAACAAAAACAATTCAGTTACCATATCGTCGAACATCTCGGACACTACGGGCTTTCTTCCGCTAGAAGTGCTGGCCGCATACCTCGTCACGCGTCTCTTAACTACATTATCCTAAGGGCTTTTGTCACTCCTAGAACCTTCTGGGATTCCGCGGAGCGATGACAAGAGACCCGATAGGCGAGGATACTTGGCAGGTCACTGGTGTGGGCCGCTACAGCCCCATCTTACATCCAGCGACCTCGACAAGCGCGGGAAGTGCTGCGGATTTTGCTCAGGACATTAAGCTGCGTAAATATGCTAAATTCTGTACAGCCTCGCTATGCAGAGGAGAAATGTTGCCAGTCTCTTTGGGAGTTCACAAAATGGACGCGATTTTAAAGGCGGGCGGGCGACAGGTGTGGGAAGGAACGACATATGTTGCAGTTTTTTGTACCTACTTACACCATCGCTGCATTTTTATAAACAAAAAATGCAAATTATGTTATTGTGGCCAGCAGTGAAGTTGCATTAGCTTCGCTGGTGGCCAACCTGATTTTTTTTAACATCGGCAGATATTTGCTCATATTTAATATTGATTTACAATATACTTTTAATGATTAAAACAAAATTGTTTTTTTTTTTTTCAATTTAAAAATTTCAACGAATCGAGCCATAAATTTTATAACATGGGTTCTGTATGTAAAGTAAAAAGTAAAGTATCATCACGACCGTTTCCCTTTCGGGGTGGTCAGAAACCACGCTTATGAATAAGCGGATGCACATTTAGCCAACTTTACTATAGGCCAATCATGTGGCAAGCTCGTCGATGTCTCCAGCGTACCATACTCGAGAAATGTCACAAATAAATTAAATGTTAATTAATATTATTGTGCCCCAACCAGGAATTGAACCCGGTACCACCGAGTCTAATTCCACGGACTTAACCGCTAGACCACGGAGGCAGTTATCACAACTAAATTAAATAAATTATTGTGTCCCGACCAGGTTTCTAACCCAGTACCTCCACGTCTAAATCCACTAACTTTACCGCTAGACAAAGGTTGTTTTAAAAATTGATTTCAATTATTAAAATCTGCGCTGTTTTTTTATCTCATTGCTAATAGAATCTTCTGACAGAGAATTTCCAGTTTGTAAGGTAACTATTATTTTTCTCAAAGATAGATTATAAAAAGTACTAAGTGACTTATTAATAGGGTTTAACGGTTTTGTTTGTTTCGCTTGCAATTAAAAAGCATTCAACCCTGTTAATATTACAGGATAAATATTTTTATCTAAACATAGCTTTAATAGCGCAATGATTTACTTGCGATGCTAAGAATGGAAGCACACAACATGACCAAAGTCAAGACATCCATAGAATATTAAATAAACAAAACAAACATAACTTCGAGATTCTTGGGAAGATTAAAGGATATTCTATGAACGGAAGCGGTGTTCTATTGTTGTCATTTGAAAATACATTCTCAGGAATTCCCTAAAGAATTGCTTAGGTACCGGAATACACGTTTTAAGGTTCTGCGCCTATAGGTACTCTATGCTCCTTGGCTCTTAAATATGACTAATTTTCAGATAGAACAATCGTCAAATATTTTTTTTTTCTCTTATACTAGCACGACATTCCTTAGCAGGTTTCAGATCAAATTCAAATTCATTTATTCAGTAAATTGGCAATATTACAAGCACTTTTACACGTCAGATACATTTAGAAGTTTATACAATTATATGAAGCTATACAAAAATTAAACATGATATAAACTGAACAACTCAATACTATTTACAAAATACATATAAATCAAAACGCTATTGTCTAAACTCTAATGGCATAGTTATAATAATATTTAAAACAAAATAAATATTATTAAAATAATAATAATAACAATGTCAAAGACTTTTATTTATTAATATAATATTGCAGCTGTAAATTGGCGTTGTCATACTATATACTAAAACAAACATAAATAATAATAATAAAAATAAAATGTCATATACAATATATATGTATATATATATACCTAAATCATATAACTATATATTATCAACAGATAATTCTCAAATTGTCCATGCTTTTTTATCTTGAAGATATTCATCTACTGTGTAATAAGATTTTTTTATTAAAGTGTCCTTTACATACGATTTTAAACTATTTATTGGCTTTTTTTAAATTTCATCAGGAATTACAAAATGGCACATGAAGCTTGTTTTTATTTCGAGTGTTGACGGAGCACAGATCTTTATTTTTTGGAAATTTTGTAATATTTTTGTGTACATATAATATATTCTCTAGGATAAATTGTGATGCAACAGTAAGAATATTAAATCGGTATCGGCACTCAAAAAGCATAATGTTAATAATATTACTGTGACCGATATCTACAGTTGGGGATAGACAATAGGGTAATCTTCAATGAAAATGCACAATCACGACTTTTTCTTGCTTGTATTTTTAGACCAATGTTTTATTAGACTAATGTCAAAATGTAAATATATCAAATATATGTCATATAAAAGTCTAAATAATATCATAATTAAAAAGTACAAAAACGTGTGGCAAAGGATGCCAAATCGTCGGCCACAATCTCCTCCTCGCTTCGCTCTTATAGTGGTGGAGGCCGACATCCATCAGTATTCTTAAGCACACGCTAGTCTTGGATGCCGGACGGCGTAGGCCTTCGTCTTTGGTGTTGACATCAATAATGCACACTTGTACTTTGTACCATGTGTCGTGGCAACGTCTTTCCTGGATCCCAAATAGTACAGCACCAGCTTGGCATATGCGTTTAGCTTCCATCATCAGGTAATCAGCTAACGCTGGCAATCTAGGTTGATCATCATCAAGGTCTGTGACATAATCGAGCCATCGATACACAAGAGGTTCCGTCAACTTGTCAATTATCTCTCGTACTAGTTCCGGGCTATGGAGGTAGCTTAGCTGCTTTGTCGCTTGAATCGCAGCTACACAGTTAGAAACTTTAGTCGCTAGCACGATTACATCAGAGCGAGGTCCAGTAAGTTTTGGTGTTCTCTCCATGTCTCCTATTAATTTGTTTAAAATAAGATCAGGGCGGCCAAACCTTAATTCCAACGTTTTAATTATTTGATTAGCTGAGGTGACCGTCATGAGTTGAGCAGCAACCGCCTCCCACGCTTCACCTTGAAGGCATCTCTGCAAGCGCGCGATATTTTCGGTGTCGGTGTACTGTCCAATCTCGGTGGTCGTCGTGAATGAATTTTTAAATCTCAGCCAATCCAGTGGATCTCCTGAAAACATTGGTAAATCTCTGGCAGAAAGGCGTCCTATGAGCTTGTCATTGCTAATGGCTGGTGAAGCTGTCGTTTTCAAGGCGTCCGTAATGGCTTTAGCTAGTTGAGAAATATCAGTCGTTGCAGAGTTGACATTGGATGTCACTGGAGGTCGTACTTCGGTAATCGGTTCGCAGGCTATATCCGCGTGAGTCGTTCCGTCCACCCACCGAAGTACACTCGCCTGGGTCGAGGTTGCCCCACAATCAAGTTCTGCCTCCTGCTCCTGTAACTGTGCTTCTAAAATAATTCTTTCACCTTCAATTCGAGCCTCTATATGTTTAGCTTCTAACATAGCCCTTTTAATCGCGGCCTGAGCCATAAACATTCGTCGTCTGATGGTACTGGTCATGCTTCGTGTGCTACCCGACCGACTTATCACGGTAGGTCGGCCAGTGTCTGTAGTCAAGTCTAACATTGGTGTGTCTACCCTATTTTCTGTTTCGCCAGCTAAGTCAATTATGGGAGCGTTTACCCTAATATCCGTGTCGGTTACCTCTGGTCTCCGCGTATCGCCCAAAGCTCCTAGTCCGTCACCGCCGCTCATCATTTGTCGGTCGGTGTCTGTCGCTGCTATGGTAGCGGATTTTTCCATAATCCTTCGACTTTTTCGGGTATTCATCATATAATTCTTGCCCCACGTTGGGCGCCAATTACTGTGACCGATATCTACAGTTGGGGATAGACAATAGGGTAATCTTCAATGAAAATGCACAATCACGACTTTTTCTTGCTTGTATTTTTAGACCAATGTTTTATTAGACTAATGTCAAAATGTAAATATATCAAATATATGTCATATAAAAGTCTAAATAATATCATAATTAAAAAGTACAAAAACGTGTGGCAAAGGATGCCAAATCGTCGGCCACAATTACAAAAAACTCCACAGCAACTTACCTAATCTCATTCTATTTATTAATATACTATTGTTTTTTCTTGACTATGACTATATGATATATTATTAGTTTATTTATCATAATATTATTTATAAACTGTACATTTAGTGTTCCTTCCGATTTAGTAAATGGTACTATACATCTCTGCGACCCGTGACTCACCCAACATAAGGCATCAGCTGGAAATCAGCGCTGCAGCCTCGGCTGTAGCATATGCTGAGCTGATCACATATTTATCGCCACATCTGTATGTCTGTTTCGGTATATAGAATAGGCTTACATTTATACATTTAGATTTATTCCATATATATTTTCTTGTAACCATTGTAGTTGTTGCGATAAATAAAGTATTTTCTTTCTTTCACATGTGACCTTGCGCCCACCCGATGAAAGTGGCACGCGGAGTCTATAAATGTTAGCAACTGGAATCATCATGACTAACATCAGTCCCTAACAAAATGCCGGCTTGGATTGGGCATGACGGCAATTCGAGCCTGATCCCGAAACGTGTGGATACACTTTACTGGGTTTATCGGCACGATCGGTGGATACTTCCCCGCCCCGGCAGACTGGGCAAATAACCACAATTAGTCCGCCTATATACCACGTATTTTATTATACCATATACCACAAAGTTATTATGCAGTAGGCCATTATTATTGTAAAATTTGGAAATATAATAGGGAATATGCATGTAACGAAAAAAATCGTAAAATGCCTCCGTGGTCTAGCGGTTGAGTCCGTGTATTTAGACTCGGAGGTACCGGGTTCGATTCCTGGTCGGGACACAATAATACTTATTAATTTAAATAAATACATTTAATTAATATTTAATTTATTTGTCATATTTGTCGAGTAAGGTAAGCTGGAGACATCGACGAGCTTGCCACTTGTTATGATTGGCCTATAGTAAAGTTGGCTAAATGTGAATCCGCTTCTTTATGAGAGTAATTTCTGACCACCCCAAAAGGGAAATAGTCGTGATGATACTTTGCGTACCTAAAAAATCTAGTTTTGGTATATTATGCATTTTTTACATTACAAATTTAACTATAATTTTAAATTACAAACTACTTAATATTAATTACTATTAATATAAACTACTTAATAATAAAAAAACAACAAAAAATAAAAAGTTAAAAATATATTATGTAGTCACATTTATTAGTGTTTTTTAATTAATTAATAATTACGAAAGGGCTTTAAAATATTCCCGGAGGGGAAAGGTTCGCTTGGTCGCCACAAAATATTTTTTAAACAATACACAAACTGTACTTTCGATTAATGTGTTGTGACGTCACAGAGATAGCGTAATACCAATTATGTATTTATTTGTATGAAAAACAGTTTTCTTTCGAAGTATGGATATCATTTATAATGTATATTAGTGTATTTACCATCTATCTTTAAAAGCAATATAAAAAATCGCGCATATCGACCATCCAATTCATTAGTGGAACATTTCGAAAATAAAGTGAAATTTTGGTTTATCATTGCTTTGTGTTTTAACTTGTCCAAACTATAAATTTGGACATAAAAATATACATATTTTCTAATAGGTAGGTAGTTCCACTAATGAATTGGTTCCCTATACCTACATCAGAAGTTTTTTTACTGAATGTACGATGTACATTGCGGTTTATTATAGCTTGGTGATACAGGTAATTTAATTTGAAAAAGGTTACTTTTTACAAAACTTACATGTGAAGTAGGATTACAAATAAAAAAAAGTAACTTTAAGAACCTTATAAAACCTTATAAAATTAAAATTCACGTTTTTCCACAATACTTTTATCATTGCCTCCGTGGTCTAGCGGTTAAATCCGTGGATTTAGACTCGGAGGTACCGGGTTCGATTCCTGGTCTGGACATAAAAATATTAATTAATGTATATAAATACATTTAAGTAATTAATATCTAATTTATTTGTGATATTTCTCGAGTTTATCTGCTTATTTATAAGCGTGGTTTTTGACCACCCCGAAAGGGAAACGGTCGTGATGATACTTTTACTTTTATCATCATCACAGCTCCAAGAACACAAGAGTCCTAGACTGAAACACACCACAGTTGAAAATGGGCCTTCCAGAATTTTCTGGTAATTTGGCCTAAGCTGGCCAGACGAGTATGATCTTTTTTTAATGATAATTTATTAACGATTCCACAAGTTGGTAGTATTAGTAAAACCGGGACTGACGGCTTAACGTGCTTTTCGAGGCACGGGAACGGTGATGTAAATCTATGACAAATTTAAAAGTGTATTTATCATTGGCACATTGGCCGGGGTTAGAACCGAACTTTTAAGGTTTTTTTACATAATATATTAATAAGTAAATAGATTTATTAATTCAGATTATTTAAAAATTTAAGGATCTTAAAGTTGTCAAGAAACCCTTCATTATCCAAAATATTTTTTGTGTGATGAAAGGGATATAATAATACTAAACTATTTATACATAACATTGTCGATTAATCAAAAATTAAATTTATTTAGGTACTAATATTTTTTTTAACAATTAGAAAATTCCTACCTTATGCAATTAAAATAATATAGGTAGGCCAAGCCTTTAAAGAGGGTAGGTAGATATGTATATGATGATATGTACAGGAAATGCTTTGTTTACATACAATACCGTGGTTCAACATAAATAAAAACAATAACACGAAAAGCGTAAACAAAATACCGACATACCTTTTTAAAGTTCCGAAAACACTCCAATCCACTTAACTTCACATCAAATGTCATTAAAAATTCACTAATATTTTGTTTTTATAAACGTAAAGTTTATTTTCACGTTGCAGGAATACTTCGCGATGGCAATAGGTACAGCCGTCAAAAACGAGACACGTCCGACACGCGCGGGCGCCCGGTGCAATATGAAATGAACGAAGCGAATGAATGAATTTTACACAGTTGACGAGTTCTTAGCATAGTAAGGGGCTAGCACGAAACCATTATAACATTTAATTGTATTTGTGTCATAAATATGCTGGTGGTCTTTGGACGACTTTGCTGCTTAGTCTTCCACTAGCATAGTATCCATACCTACTTATTTATTTTAAAAGTTTATTGCACAAAGTAAAAAGGATATTCTCTGACAGCCAAACTTAGGGGACAAATTAACTATAACTAATAGCAATAAATAATAACTAAATAATTTTATTATTATGAAGTTCCTAATAAATATTCTACTTAAATAAGCATGCCTACATAATAATAATAAATTAATTTCTATTCTCATTGTTATTGTAATGTAGTTGTATAATATAAATATTAGTTTTCTGTTTATGTATATACGTTTAAGTAGTTTATGTATGTATTGTATATATATATTATTTATGTAGTGTATGTATTATTATTATCTAGTTTAAGTATTAAAATTATGTATTTACTTATTTAGTTATAAGTACGTAATTTAAATTAATATCTAAATTATTTAAATATTCTTTATTTTGAAGGTTGATGGTAAGAGAATGCCAATCGGCATTACATACGCATTTTGTTATCAAAACAATAAAGTTATTAAATAAAAAAAATAATAATAATAATAGATGCCTAAATATGTTAAACGAAGGAGCCAGTATTATGGACTAGACCAGTTTGTTCCATTGGCGTATTGTAAAAACTGTGAGAGAATCTGCTTACAACTTTTATACTGTAAAATTAATTACGCTTGTCTTATGTTAACAGGAATATCGTTCCAAAAAATTGTTGCGACAACTCCAAATAAATTAGAAACAAATCCAGAATGATGCAAGGGACCGAACGAAATTGGTTATGTGAAAAACGAAGGGATTTGTCGTGAAACAATGAATGATAGATATATAATTTGACCGCCTCCGTGGTCAAGTTGTACATTGTATAATTTGTCTCGGTCTGGGTGTTTATGTGTATAATATGTATATATTTACAAAAAAAAAAGTATAATATGTAGTTTATCAACCATCTAGTTTCCGTAACACAAGCCTCGTAGCTTACCACGGAAACTAGAGGGCGCTGTGTGACCTGTCTGGAATTTTTTAATATTTATTTATTTATTATAATCTTATAGTAGTATAATCCTATTCACACTATATTATAAATGTGAACTATTTATTTATTTAAAACTTTATTGCACACAAAAATGGCGTGACATAAAGTCGCTTGACATTCTCTGCCTGTCAGACCTTTGGGACAACGAGATGTGAAGTAGGTGCAATATATTAATTAGAATTAAATAGAATGAAAATATAAGTGTATAGAATATTATTTATTAATTATAATAAATATTTGTTAATAAAATTACATACGAATAAATAAACTGTTTGTCAGTATTTCCGGCCTATACTACTGAACTGATTTTAATGAAATTTAGAAGATATGTTTCTTGGAACCCAGGGACGTATATAAGTTATATGACATCATCATCTGTCGACGACCTGTGACGACACGGCCATATAACTGTCTGCTTGTTAGATTCGCTTTCACGCCTAAACTACTCGACAAATTTTAATGGCAAAGACATTCTTGCTTGCTTTTATAGTGCAATATGTGCGGCAACCACAGAGTTAAGGAAGCAGAGACAACATATTATTTAGTCGTATAACCATATAAGTTGCGCTTACTCATTCTCATCGCAAAGATCATATAGCTATCTCACTTCCTCAGTTCACATACACACTGCATAAACGAGCAACCGTGGCATTTTTTCATTGAAACCATAGACTACAAGGCAATTGACAGACAATAAAGTAACAACAGCGAACTCAACCATCTCGACTTATTATTGTGATTATTCATTATTTAACTAAAATTACATCTTGAAAATTTTACTAAATCATGGTCTAGTGTAGTGCTTATATGTGCGACAGTGCAAAACATAAAAAAGTGCTAGGAATAACCTTCCACAAGTAAGTTTTAAATGTTGACACCATGCATTCAAACACATAATTCAATAAAATTAGTGATTATTCTTGTAATTTCAAAATATGTGAGAGACAGAAGATATATTTCATTGTATTCTAACGAAATTAAAATAATAATCTTACAATTTTTGTTGCTTTATTAGAGAAAAACGTAAAAATTGTTGCAAACTACAACATTGACAGTTCCATCAACACAGGGTCGGATTTGTAAAATTAATAATTTTTATATTATTTTTTTACCGTTTTATTGTTGTGACCGCCTCCGTGGTCTAGTGGTAAATCGTATGGAATTGTATCCACAGAGTGCCCGCAGTGCGTAGATTCGATTCTTACCCAAGGCCAAAAATATATTTACGTTTTTCGCTTAGGTTGTCTGGGTGTCCATACTAATATTATAAACGTGAAAAAAGCTTTTTATGTATGTGTGTATGTATGTATGTATGTTTGTCCGTCTTTCACGCCTCTATTTATCATCACAGCCCTTAGAATACAGAGACCTAGACCTCCACTATTGGAGATGGGTCTTCCAGAAATATTTCTGGAGAATTCGGCCTACACACGCCACGCTGGCCAGACGGATTGGCGAGGGTCTCATGTAAATTTTAATGACAATTTCTTAACGATTTCACAAGTTGGTATTAGTAGAACCGGGTTAATTAGTAAAAAAGGTTTTTTTTTTTTTTAATATTTCCAGACAAGTCACACAGCGCCATCTAATTTCCGTGGTAAGCTATGAGGCTTGTGTTACGGAAACTAGATGGTTGATAAACTACATATTATACTTTTTTTTTTTTTTTTTGTAAATATATACATATTATACATATAAACACCCAGACCGAGACAAATTATACAATGTACAACTTGCCCCCGGTGGGAATCGAACCCACGACCTCCCGAGTTCACGGCAACGTTTGTTACCACTAGACCACGGCTTAAAGTGCTCTCCAAGGCACGGGAACGGTGGTGTTGTAAATCTGACTAATGTATGCAAGAAAAGTGTATTTCTCATTGGTACATGCCGGGGTTCAAACCGACCTTTTTTGGATTTTAGGGAATGCATTCTATCAACCGAGCTACCTTTTTGGCCTTTTTGGTTTGGTTTCTGTCATTTCTAGTACTCAAACCTCAGTTGCTCCAGTAGAGACTTTTGATCCATATAAGAAACAGGATCGATCGGCATAAAAACAAAAGTTTTTGCCGACTAGATTTTTCCAAAATCTGTGAATGAAGTTCAGAATATCTCAATAAGTTATGGATGGTCTCCTAGGAACGTTTTCCTGTAACTATAACGGTTAAGATATTTGCCCTTACTGTCCCGTCTCAAAACTCCACCTTGTATAGATACAATACTTAGATTTATTTCATACTTACAAAACATTTATGGAAGTTAAGTTATAAAACAATAATTATTATTTATTTTTCAGAATAATATGAGAGCGGTAAAAAAAAAGTACTTTTTTGGATAAAAGAAAAGAGACATGTTTGAAATTTTAAATAGGGTATAAACATTACAGAAAACTCCAAGCAACTTCAACCGCATTACCATCTGGTTGTCTCGTCATAATTTTTACGTTCCCCCCCCGACCATTTAGGGCCCATTCGGCCGGTACAGAGGGGTTCGGTATCTCTTCGAGACCCAGATACCACTCGCCATCCGGTCCAAAATTAGCGTGCCATTGCTTTGAATAATATATGTAAGAAAATATAAATAAACGATTTTATTATATTATGTTGTATTTTTTAAAAAACCATATAGCTAAAAATACTCATTTCATTATTTTAATCGTAGAACACAAAACCTATCTTCCGAAGTGGGCTTTATACACTGATTCAGGACGGATTTGTGAGCGATATGCATAATTATACTTATATAATAATATTTTGACATTTCGCAAATGAGTTCGGTCCTGTCTTCTGTATTAGTGTGCGAACATTACTTGTGTGTGAGAAATGCCACGCTTTGACCGCAGTTAGATCACCTCTGCTTCCCTATCTCTGTGGCGGCAACATAGTGGTTCTTTACATATTTGCAGGATTATATACAAAATATTAAAGCCCGTATTAATAAATAGTTCATATTTTATTCATTCTTGATTTGACATTTGATAAAAAGAGACATAAGATTGACATCGATCTTGAGATCTATTTACTAATACGGGCCTAAAAATTGTTTGTTTTTTAAGAAATAAAATAGAGAGTCCTTCGCGCCATTATGCATGTCAAGTGCAAGTTTTTGTTTTGTAAATTAATTTACTGTGGATATTGTTAGTCAAAAGTGGTGTTTAAATATGGGGCACAAGTCGCAGTTTATTTTTTTGCGATTTTCCCGCGTTTTGATCTCCCATATTATACCCGACGTGTTTGGGCTATAAGTATAGAGTGACTCCTAGAATCATCAAATTCTGCAACATCTGGAATTTGATGATAACCACATTAACACATAAAAAGAAAGATACATATATTACGTCAGACTTTTTTTTTTTTTTGGCTGTTTGGGCTAGACCCTTTGCCTTCCCTATCACCTCATTCATCATCCATCGGGAGAAGAGTACACAAACAAGAAATAATTTAAGTAAGCTACGTAAGATTAAAATTTCTTATTGGTACAAAAGTATCATCCGAACCTGCGTCCTTTGGATTGGCGGTTCGCGTTCTAACTAGGTACCCACCACAACTTAAAGTGACTTACCTAATATTTATTATGATCATAATATACTTACTTAATAGAAAGCAATGGGTAACAATATAGAGATCAGATAAGAGATGAACTATCAAGATTAGATAGATCACCTTGAATTTCGACTTAACTCTTGAATCGTGATAAAAGCACGCGTAAGGCCGCTTATCCACCCAAGATGTGCACTTTTGATTATGTAGTTATATGATATAATTAGGTCCTTACACATGAAATTAACGTTTTGTTGAACTTGCCACTTTGATCTCAAATATCTGGCGTTTCGCGATTGGATCTCCGACACTTATACTCCCCAGACCTTGATCCAATAGATTACCACTTTTATCATTATTTGGGCAATTGCTTGCAAGGAAAAATAATTAATTCCGATGGGGCAGTAAAAACCGCCTTCAATAGATTTATTGATTCTCGCTCCCCTAATTTTGATGAAATCAATGAACTACCTATAAAATGGCGAAAGTATTTTATAATTCGGTAAAACTAAAAAAACTCTTATTTATTTATTTATTTATTTATATAGTACTGTATGTACATATATTAACACACACATAACATAATATAATTAAATCTTATCTAATATACGAAGTACCAATTAGGTGTCACAGCATTCACCAATAAAAAAGGAAGAAATTAAAAAACTTAATTGTAATAATAATTACTTTTTAAAATAACAAAACTTACATAATAATACCTCTCGAAGGTTAAATTCATTCCGCAACCGAAGCACATGCACAGGTCGGAATATGCACCCACATACCGTAGTCACCATCCCTTCGCGTACGTATGAATCTGGGTAGTCATTCATCTGTCGCACAATACACATGTGGAATGCTCTTCCAGCCTGTGTGTTTCGACTTTACTATAACCTGTAGTCCTATTCTCTTACCTAAGCGCAAACGGTATATAATGGAATCCGTTAACTATCTAGATATCACGCTATTAAATTTGATATTTGCACGGCCGATGTCAAGGTCGAACGCTTATAGAGTTGAGAATGGGGTGTGTCAATAACTTTTTATCACGATAGATGGCGCATGATAGATGGTACCTAATATAACTGTCAGTTGCATAGGAATCTTGTATTTTTATTACGAAATTTATTATTTTCTGGATATAATGCGAAAGTAAGCAGCTTTTAAGTGTAAAAATCGAGATTTCCAAGCGAAATCAAAGATATCGTGATCTCAAAATTGCCGTTCTATTAATAATACTTGACATTGAATTGTTAATTGAAAAATATAATTTAGATTTAATATGTATAACAGAATCCTGGCTTAAAGCGGAAAAAATGTGCTTTAATGTAAATAACTTTTTAGTAGCTAGTTTCTTCAATAGACACTCCTGTGAAGGTGGCGGTTCTATTATTCTAATTAAAAATACACTTAAATATAAAGAGAGAAAAGATATTGTAAAACTTTCTCTTGAACGGGTTTGTGAGATTTCATGTGTGGAGATGGACACATGTATTATTTTATGTATATACAGGCCACCAGCCTCGGCCTTGTCTATTTTTATTGGGATTATGGAAGATGTTCTGTCCAAAATATATGACCTAAATAAACGTGTCTTTGTATGTGGGGACTTTAACATAGATATTCTAATTGATTCAAGTGATAAGCAAAAACTTATCTCTCTTTTTAATTCATTCAATATGAAAAACATATTCGCAGAACCAACTAGGATTACTCCAACTAGTCAGACTTGCATTGACAATATATTTTCCAATTGTTGCCTTTTGGAAAATTCTATTATTTCAGGTGTGCGTTCTGATCACAAATGTTTGATGATTAGCTTTGAGTCACAGATCAAAGCTGTAAATAAGATAATTAAGTATAGACCTTTAACTGAAAATAGATTACAAAATCTCCATAATAAGGTTTCCAATAATATAAGTAGCTTCAGATATAATATAAATGATCCAGAATCAACTTATTCACATCTACATAAAATAATAACTGAAGAATTTAACAAAGTATGTAGAATAAAATCGAAGCAAATAAATAATACAATAAGTTTTGCAACCTGGGCCACAAAAGGCATTAGAAAAAGTAGGAACAATTTATACGATTTATATGATCGGAGGTCTTTTACATCTGATCCAAAATTCCATGAATATGTTAGAAGCTATTCAAAAATTTTCAAAAAGGTTTGTTCATCAGCCAAAGCTAATTATCTTGGCTTAAAAATTAAACAGTCAGAAAATAAATCTAAATGTGTATGGAATGTAATAAATACTGAAACAGGTAAAAACGGGCATAATCAAAGTGATCTAGCAATTAGGCAAAATGGTATAATGGTAACTGAGAAAAATAAAGTTGCCAACATACTCGAATATTTTTTTACTAATATTCCTTTAGAAATTACAAATTGTATTAAATCATCAACTGGTACTTCTATTAATATTTTAAATCAGTATTTCAATAGACCAAATATTCCAGATTTTTATTTTAAGCATGTCTCATTTGAGGATATAATTAAGAACTTTAAAATGTTAAAAAATAAAAAGACTGAAGACTTGTGGGGCTTATCTGTTAAAGCAATAGACTCAATAATTCATACTATTGCACCCATCCTAGCTGATATATTTAATGGTTGTGTTGATAAGGGCATTTTCCCAGACCTTATGAAACATAGCAAGATAGCGCCAATATTTAAATCTGGTTGTAAGACGGATCCTAGCAATTATCGACCGGTGTCCGTATTACCAGCTTTGAGTAAAATTTTCGAAAAAATTATACTATCCCAGTTACTAAAACACTTTAATGAAAATAAAATATTGCATAATCAACAATTTGGGTTTACAAAAGGAAGAAACACAACTAATGCTGGTACTAAATTGATTGGAGAAATATTTGATGCCTGGGAAAACTCTGAGGATCTTATTGGGGTATTCTGTGACCTGTCAAAGGCATTCGATTGTGTAGATCATCAAACACTGCTTGGTAAATTAGATTATTACGGTGTTCGTGGACAAGCTTCTAATCTAGTACAGTCCTACTTGTGTAATAGAACACAATGTGTTAATAATAATGGCAGTGTCTCGAAAGGGTCTCTTGTTAGAATGGGTGTCCCGCAGGGCTCAATACTAGGTCCATTCCTTTTCCTAGCATATATCAATGACCTGCCCCACATGGTACAAGAAAATGCGGAAATAGTTTTGTTTGCTGACGACACTTCTCTTCTATTTAAAGTTAATAGGAAAGATAATATGTTGTTGACAGTAAATCGTACTTTGGCGATGGTCTCGGAATGGTTTACGGCTAATAATTTGGTTTTGAATTCTAATAAGACAAAATGCCTTAAGTTTTCATTACCTAACGTGCCAAAAATCGACTGCAGTGTGATGTTGGGCGGTTCTGCTCTTGAATTTGTTGAATCCACTGTATTCTTGGGCATCACAGTTGATCCCAAACTGCAGTGGGGAGCTCACATTAATACCTTATCCAATAGGTTGAGCTCAGCTGCATATGCTGTCAGAAAGATTAGGCAGCTGACTGATGTGGCAACAGCAAGACTAGTATACTTCGCCTACTTCCACAGCATTATGACTTATGGTCTCATAATGTGGGGCTCAGCGGCAGATTTAGACTCTATTTTTATTCTCCAGAAAAGAGCCATTCGAGCAATTTATGGCCTGAAATATCGAGACTCGCTCAGAAGCATATTTCCTGACATTGATATAATGACATTGCCTTCACAATATATATTTGAAAATATTCTATATGTAAGGAATAATTTAAAGTTATTTAAAAAAAATGGAGACATGCAGTCTCGCAAATTAAGAAATGCTGACAAGCTTTATATTCCTAAATTTAGGCTTCAAAAAACAAATAAAAGTTTTGTGATTAATAGTATTAGACTATATAATAAATTACCAAAACCTGTAACAGAATTAGGAGAAACTAAATTTAAAAGTAGTATTAAGAAAATTCTAATTGCAAAAGCATATTATAAAATTAATGATTTTATTAATGACAAAGATGTGTGGAATATTGCCGCTCTGCAAAGATTAGAGAATTAGTTAATAGCACATTAGGTTCTTTTTTAATAATCTATTTTTATTTTTGATTAACTTTACAGTTATTATGTAGAAATATTTTGAATGTAACAATTAGTTACTAATACATTATTGACTAATTAGTAAATACTGTTTATTGTGATACAGTAATATTTTTTTATTACCTTATTATTATAATATAATTATTTTTTATGTAACATTTAGTTACTATTATGTATTTATTATTTTATTAACTAATATATAAGTTTGTTAACGGAATTGCATGGCAACATTTGGGTACTTAGGAAGTAATTGTTATGTTTATGCTTGTGTGTGTCTCGAAAGTCATTCTTAGTGTTCAGGTTCTCATGGTGTGGCGTGTCCGGTGGTCGCCCCTTCCTTAGAAGGTCATTGCAGTGGTGGCACGTGTGTCGGGTCCCGGTCCGCACCCTAAGGGCCTGGTTGAGCGGGGGGATGGCTGGCACATGCGTTATGTCCGTGATCGGGTGCTGCTGTGGGGGCCTGGGACCTCTGCCGAACACGTTCAATTTATTGTTCTTAAATTAACAGAGGTTTTTGCGTTTTGTCGACTTTCGGGTTGCACATAGGCATGTAGTCTACCTAAATTCTGACTTGCCAGGTGGGTTACTGCTGTACCAGGTATTGTATTTTCATAGGTACTGTTAACTAAATTTAAAAGGTTAATAATTGATCGTTGTGGTGCAGTTCTGTATATGTTTTATTTTGTAAATCTGATATAGCTGAGTTTTCCTTGCAGATTCCTTTCTCAGTCAGATTAAACATTAACAGGTCACTGGAATTTGCTAAGCTGCTGGTCTTCTGCTAACAGCTTACTTATTGGACCACTTTGCTGCTTAGTCTTCTACTAGCAGGAGTAGAATCATTCAAAATAATTAAATTAATGACGTTTCATAAATGCCTGTAATAGGTTTACGTGAATAAAGATATTTTGACTTTGACTTTGACTTTATTTTCTTTTTAAAGAAAAGTTCGTCTTTTAAGATAGGTAACGTTAATTTTAAATACATGTTTGTGTTATAAAAAAAAAACTACAAAAACATTAAAAAAATATGCGATATAGGTGTAAAACAAGGTACCATTACCGCTAGCGACATCTACAAAAAGTTTTGCCTGATACACCCCATTGAATAATATTTTAACATATAGGGCTACTGGAGTCCTTCAAAGTGTGTGAGGCAAAGTGTGAAAAAGCATCTAGTCATTCCTAGCCGACATAGTGTTAGGGACTGATGTCAGTCATGAGTGTCTGATTTCAGTTGCTAACATTCGTGGACCTTGCGCGCCACTTACCATCAGGTGGGCGCAAGGTTGCACATATACCGTGCTATTAGAAAAAAATAATAGCACGCGCAGGCATGCATCTAATGTCAAAGATAAATATTAAATTAAAATACAAGTAAAGACATTTGACATTAAACTATTATAATTATTGACCGTGTCCATTGATCCACTGATCCATAGATAGATACAGAATTGCACAATTAAATACGTACAGTATTCCCAAATTAATAATGCACATACAGATCTTCGCTAATTGTCGTATTCCCGGAAACACCCGAATCATTGAATCGTAAGAGCCTAAACATTGCACTTGCATTTTGCACCTTGTTCGAAAGAAATAGAAGTCAATATCATGTGTACACAATCGAAAACAATTCGGGCAGTGTTTTTTTGTTTTTGTTTTTTGGCGGTGACTGCACGTGTTCTCTCTGTGTGAAATTATATAGAGCTGCTATTACACACACACCCTTCTTGGTTTTGTTTTCAAAGGTGAATTTAATTTCAACTTTAATTATCTTATTTAAATAGTTTGTTTGACAATTGCTTGTCTGTCTGACACAGGCAGAGATTTTATATTTAAAGGAGGTCACTACAGTACTATAAAATTTTCGAAGTAAATCAATCCAACAAAGATTGTAGCATATTCTCAATCGTGTGGTTTTCCTCGCTATTTACTTACATGGAATTATCGAATCAAATTTTGTTACTGATAAATCAATATTTATCTCTTTTAGCACAAAACACATAATTCTACTAAATTATGCATGAAGAAAATGCACTTAACCACTCTATATACATATCGTCTTCCGACGCTCGGGGAATACGACCGTTGCCGAACAGTGACGAAGATTTCTATGCG
Organism: Tinea semifulvella; assembly: GCA_910589645.1. NCBI lineage: Eukaryota > Metazoa > Arthropoda > Insecta > Lepidoptera > Tineidae > Tinea > Tinea semifulvella. The sequence continues at coordinate 8,314,436 of OU342592.1, read as the reverse complement.
CATTATCACTTTGGGAGAACTGTACCACCATGTTATTGTTTGTAAACATAACAAAAAAAAAACACTCTATTTATCTACGGTTTCTGAAAAGACGAATAAAAACGATTTTCCCATCCCTTGACTACGTTAAGACCGGATCCACTTACTCGTATATTGCAACTTCTGGAAGTAAAGTATCATCACGACCGTTTCCCTTTCGGGGTGGTCAGATACCACACTTGCAAATAAGCGGATTCACATTTAGTCACCTTTACTTTATCCAATCAATAAGTGGCAAGCTCGTCGATGTCTCCAGCGTACCAAACTCGAGAAATATCACAAATAAATTCAATATTAATTAAATGTATTTATTTACATTAATAAATATTTTTGTGTCCCGACCAGGAATCGAACCCGGTATATATCTTAATCCACGGACTTAACTAGCGGTAACGGAGGCAGTACTTGTGCAACTTCTGGAAACGTCAATAAATTAATTAACTATACATAATTGGTATAACCAAAGATATTAAATATACAATAAAATAAATAAATAAATATTTCCAGACAGGTCACACAGCGCCATCTAATTTCCGTGGTAAGCTACGGGGCTTGTGTTACGGAAACTAGATGGTTGATAAACTACATATTATACTTTTTTTTTTGTAACTATATACATATTATACATATAAACACCCAGACCGAGACAAATTATACAATGTACAACTGGCCCCGGTGGGAATCAAACCCACGACCTCCCGAGTTCACGGCAACGTTTGTTACCACTAGACCACGGAGGCGGTCGGGCATGCATACAGGGCAAGAAGCCAAACTGTATAAGAATTAAAGCTAAGCCAATCGTCACAGAATGAATTAGTCTATGACAAGGCATTGCCAGTTGTGGTCGTGTTCGAGATGCTAAAAAAATAATGTGACATACGCGTCCAGTGTGGTGAGAGTAGGGCCAATATGTTCTGCAGCTCTGGGGGTAATTCTCGAGCTATTCATGCGCTTTGACATTTATCGGATAATCTCTTAAATTGCTTACAAAAAAATCGACATAAAATCTCATATGCGACATTATTTCTCGAGGATTATCCCCCCTTATATTGTGGATGAGTATTTTAAGCATTTAAGTCATTGCCTTAAAGCCATAGATGTACCATCATTTACTGTTAGAGTTTTAATTAAGAATGCGTCGAGTGATCATTCAATTTTTTGTCACCGCAATTTTTTTTTTTTTTTAAATTCGTTTATTCAGATAAAAACTTAGACTATTTACATTTTTAAAATTATACGCCAAACTGCATAACAGTTTGTTGGCGAATAGTACTCTTTTTTTACAGTTCTACTTAGTTACTACATTTCTTGGAACTTGAAGTCTGCGAGTGTTATTTCTGTCAGACCACAGGTCGACTTTAAAAATCGCAAGACAATCTATAAGGGTAGGGCACCTATGATGCACAGGCTCGCGTGATGCGCCATTTCAGGGCGGGTCTGGGCGGCCGCTTTGTCATGCTAATGCAGTTTAAGGTGCGTTTCCACTGAAATTGTTGGCAATTTTCGTCTTTCTAACTGCTTCAACTTTCTCACCAGAAAACCACCAACTTTTATTTCCAGTTTGGTTTTTTAGTTGACAACAAGAAACAAGTTTCGCCACTGTTCTAAACTATAGTTGCATTATTTTGATTAATTTATTCTCCTAGCCGGCAATCAAATAGACAGATTTAAAAAAAAAAAAAAAACTCACCTGTATTATTGTACCAACTTATAATGTCGCTTATAAGGATCAAATGGTGGAAAATGACTTCAAACGGCAAACTAAAGGAAAGTGCAATTTTTTTGCTTTTCCTTGTAATTTAGGGATTGGCCATTAAAAGCCCATTTGAAATATTAAATCTGTAAAGTAAATATAGTAAGGAATTAGTAAGTAAACATTGGTATGTATTTGACTTAATTAATATTGCACCTACCATCTATACAATCAATGCTTGGCTGTCAAAGAATGCCTGGCACAAATTCCGCCTTTGTACATAATTCAATTAGTAAATCAGTAACTGGGTTGAAGTTTCAGATTTAAAATATTCTTCTATCTTCTCAGCTGCAGGCATGACCTATATTTTTTGACCTAAATTGAGCTATACTCGTCTATCCCTAACTCATTGTTTACTTTATTATTTATTTGTTCTTTAGATTTTCATTTAACTTTGCCCACATTTATACACATTATATCATATTCAATTTATGTATTCTGGTTTCATGTTACTTACTTTATTATATTTACATACAACAGTGCACTAAATTATGATATCATAAAAGAGTTACACCTAATTTATTTTTATTTATGATTTTGTTAAAGGGTTCAGTGAAAATCAGCGCTGCGGCATTACTGTTGCAGCCTATGCTGAACTGAATACCTATTTGTCATAGCAGCTCATTTTCTTTTTCTCTTTATACCAAGTTTTTTTATTTGTTATAACTACTATTACTTATTTTTTCTCTTTTGTAATTCTTATGTCTAAGCTGTTTTTGATAAATAAACGTTTTCTTTTTTCGTTCTTTCAATTAAAGTTTTAAATAACACCAATTTGCACCAACCATTTTCCCTTCGGGACATTGCACTTAAGTTAAGGTTTCTGTCTAAATCTATGATTTACGCTTTAACTGCTAGAGAATTCCCCTTTTATAAATCGTAACGAGACAAAACTGATAGGGGTGTCCGCTCCCCTGCACACAGGTGTGGTCGCCGACACCGGATGTAACTACTTCCGACTCTTTTTTTGCACTTTTGTCTCAAGGCCTAATGAATTCCATATAGTGGCTCTCATTGGACCTTGAGTACCTCATGCCAACAATAGTTTGTCAGTTAATTTATTTAAACCCTTCTGTCTTAAGTTATAACGTACATAATTAGCTAACTTAACATCTTATAGTGATCATATCAATATTAAAAATATTTTATATTTTAAATAAATAGATTAACTTGGCAATCGCAATAAACAAACTAATTTAATAGATACATAAACGATGGGCCTATAATAATATGGGCAGATTGCATCATCATGACATGTACATACAACTGTAATTAGAATAAGCAATCTATACAATAAAGAAATTTGAATTTGACAAAGACCCCAAATCCACGTTTCATCTGAATAGTTTGCTTATGTAAATACCAACAAGGAAATAACTTTAAAAGGGGTCAAGTAAACGACACAATTTTTTTTCCATTCAGGGAGGTTTCTTGAGATGTCTAGTGAAATCGGTCAAAGGCTCTTCTTTGACTTATGCCGCGGGAAATAGGGCACAGAATACTGCGGCCGTAGTCTATTTCTTTAAGCGAAAACGTTAGTTTGTCCAAAGGTATGCGGTTCATGTACGAGTACTAACTGTCAGTGAGTGAATTCCCCTAGATAGTAGATGTGTCTTACAAATTCTTAGCTAGTAATCATCTGAGAGTGACACAGTGTTCGTAAATTGAGGGATTTTCTTATATAGGTTTTTTATTTTATTTTTTAAGACGGTGAATCGATAAATCATCAATGATACGCCCCCTGCCTGAAGAGCCAACGCGGGTTAGACTCACCGTGAGGCCTCCTAAGGAGATCCCAAGGCGCCTATGGACTAAAACCCTATAAACCGTCTCTCTCTCACTGTTGGCCCAGCTAAGTCTGAGTCGTGGCTACGGAGTGAAGGCATTCGTTCGCCGCGTAGCATATATAGGTACCGTTTTAGTTCTTTTTTCCTCAGCCAAGCGCTTAGCTAATTTAGATTATTTTACTGTATCTGCTGCTTGCCAGCATTGCCAAAAATTAATACTAAGGATTGGGATATAAGTCCCGTCCGCGTGGAATGGTGGCAAGAACGCCGGCTGCATTTCCCTGAATTGCAATACTGATTCTTTGGGCGAAAAGAGCCAACCCTTTATTATCCCTACATTATATTTTTATCATCAAATTTCTAGGAGTCCCTCGAGGCATTATATATAGCCCAAACACGTCAGGTAAAATATAGGAGTTCTCAGCGCGGGAAAACCGCAAAAAATAAACTGCAACTTGTGCCCCATATTTAAAGTCCAATTTATCGTTTTCCATAATTGTTCACTTTGTAGCACGTTATTAAACAAAACAACACCACTTTTGACCAACAATATCCACAGTAAATTAATTTACAAAACAAAAACTTGCACTTTACTTGTCTGCGCAAAAAGGGTTTCCATTTTTTTTTTTAACTTCTTGGGAGTTGCCAAATGGCTGACGGAAAGGTCTGGAGACAGGAAGGCTGGCAATTATTCATTTAGTTTATATTTATTTTTAATATTTAAGTAGCTTTTAATTTAAATTTAATGTTAATATTCTTATAATACCTACTACGTTTACGTTTAAAGAACGAGACTTTCCCGCTGGACAAGCTGTTGAAATGAAGACCCTTATGTGGGACACGACGAACCGACTGCAATATCTTGCTAAATAGTCTCTTTCATGGGAAGTTATTTAGACAGAAACGAGAAAACAAACCGCAACTGAATGGAAAGTAGGGATGTTAATGAGTTGGAGATAACAACGAACTTCGAAACGCAGCGAGCAACCGCGGTCTTGGTCTTGGTGTTGCCCACAGCAAGACCAAGACTTGGCCGATGATGATCTTTGCCTTGCATCAGGACATTCTTGGTCTTGCACTCTTGATCTTGGTCTTCTTGCAAGACTATTGACCTCACTCAAAATATACTGCGTGTAATTTATTAAAGAGCAAATATTTTTATATTATAATGTAGAATAAAAATAAAGAACTACGTATTTTTTTTTTTTTTTGGTTCTCTTCTCCCGATGGATGACGAATGAGGTGATTGGGAAGGCAAAGGGTCTAGCCCATACAGCCAAGTCTGACGTAATATATCTTTGTTTTCATGAATTAATGAGGTCATCATCAAATTCCAGATGCTGCAGAATTTGATGCTTTTCTTGGAGTCACTCGCGAAACCATCCACTGCTCAAACACGTCGGGTAAAACGGGTATGGGAGTTGACAGCGCGGGAAAACCGCAAAAAATAAACTGCAACTTGTGCCCCATATTTAAAGTCCTATTTATCGTTTTCCATAATTATTCACATTGTAGCACATTATTAAACAAAACAACACCACTGTTGACCAATAATATCCACAGTAAATTAATTTACAAAACAAAAACTTGCACTTGACATGTCCACGCAAAATGGCGCGAAGCACTCCATTTTTTTTATTATCAGTAATAAAATCTTAAGTTATGGTGTAGAGAAGTTTTGCTAAAAATATCGCCACTCATAAAGAGCGTAATCAAGTAGGAAGCGAGAGGTCGACGATTGCGCGAACGTTGACTTACGTAGATCTAGGCTGTGGGCGAGAACAATTATTAATACCACTCCCCAACCTTTAGGTAATTATCACGATGGATATCGCGATTTTCATTTCTAATTGTACTTTGTGGGACTTTAGTGACTATCCGCAAACTACTATCTCAAGAAATACTGGTCTGATTTACTTGAAATTATAAATATGTAAATATAGATTTTGTTGACCAACATGTATCCAAAAATGTACACAAATGAAATTTTACTTAAAAAAATACTTTAAGATTTTAGAATTATTTAATAATAACTGTTCCTATTATACAGATACCACTTTTCGGGTGAACCGCATTTTTTTTGTAAAATAAGAAAACTATTCCACACTTTTTTCTTGCGCCTGAATTTAATATAATTTTGTGTTTTTTAACCCATTTAAGACAGTGGGGTCGTCCGGGCCCGGATGTCTAATGGGCCTGGGTTGAGGATGAGGACATTTCCTTGTTCTCCCCATCGCTGGTGTTGGATGAGGACTACAGCAGACCGCGTGCAGTGCAGGCGCAAGAAAAAAGTACGGTATAGTTTCCTTAATTTATAAAAAAAATGTCGGTTCAGCCAGTGACGGTACTTAAATTAGGTACCCACTTTAATTAACAAACGTGAGCCAATATTAAAAGCTAAAAGCGCCTTAAAAAGTATATCCCAATACCTTTTAGTACACTCTCTTCTCACTTTCCCAAAGGTTATTTTTTATTTATTTCTTTATTTATACTTAATTGGACAAAGTACAAAGGCGGACCCGCTAGACATTCTATGACGGTCAAACCTTCGGGACAACGAGAGCAGTAAGTACATAAGGTAGGTGCAATACTAAATAAACTTGAAGAGTTTTAATGCAGATAACATATACATACTCGTACTTATTAATAATTACATACTAATACATATAACCTACATAAATAAAATATTAACAATACAATATAAAATATACACAATACTATTCTAATGATAAATCACAGTCTGATTAAGACTAAGCTAACACAAAAGGAGGAACATGGAAAATTACGAACCTCTGTCTTGCATGTAGTGAGCAAGTTTTTTTTTAAATACATCTATTCGGAGCTTGGCGAATTTTAACTGGCAGCTGATTCCAAAGGTTAGCAGCCACAACTGCGAACGATTTGGACACAAAAGTAGTATGGTGAGTGGGTATAGAGAGCGTATCGTTAGAAGAAGACCGAAAAGTCTTCTCATGTGTGGCACCAAGATACGTAAAATAATCTTTCAAATAAGTGGGTGTAAACGGCTCGTTAAGTATGGAATACAGCATGCACAGAACTCGTCGGTTCCTTCGGGGACGAATAGGCAACCATTTTAATTCGTTTCGAGAAGGTTAAGTTAGCTGTTAGAAAAAGCTTAGAAATTAAACTTCTTACAACCGAGCCACCACCCCCGCATATACTATCATGCTCACATTAAATTAATTATTTTATATTACATAAATACCTCAAGGACGGTTTTGCCTATCTCTCATCTTTCCACGATAAATTTCTTCGCTCCTCTCACAACTCACTTCTTTCAGTTCCCTCTCATCATTGCGGATTTGTTTCAAATTATTTTGTCGTTGTCGCCACAAAGTTATGGAATGATCTTCCTATAAACATAAGACAAGCAACTACCAGATCTTTGTTTAAAAAACTCGCATATCTACACTACCTGAAAAGCTCCTCACAATATTAGTAAGTGTATATATGTATGTTTATGTATAGTATTATGTATGTATTAGTATTTAGTATATTGATATTATAGTATATATAACAATATAATATGTAAGTGTATAATTAAGCTGTTAAATTTTCTTCCTCAATTTTTTTAATATTGCTTTCATTGCACCTATAATAGTTCAAATTTGTCCCCAAGGTTTGGCTGTCAGAAAATGTCTACGGGCATTAAGTCCGGCTTTGTACTTCGTGCAATAAAGTTTTATTTAAATAAATCAATAAATCAATATTTCCATTTGTTTATTTTACTTTCGACATATCCTTAGAACGTAACATATATGTAGGTAGCCAAAGGCTGTAATAATGCATTTTCGTTCAAAAATAAATTCAACGCAGCCCAGCCAAGCCCAAGCCAGCAGGCAGCGTGGCGAATATAAATTCTCCAGATACATGTTTTGGAAGTCCCATCTCCAAAAGTGGAGGTCTTGGGGCTAATGTAATGTAATATTCCTAGTTATAAAGTATATACACAGATATTGTGTTCGGTATTATCGCATTATTGCTTATGGTAGTCTGGCACGCGAGGAGCTGACATGTCTTGACATGATGGTATCGAGACCACGCGACCTCGAATGCCTTGCACCACCAGCTACGCAGCTATAAACTTGCTAACCCACTCTCAGAACATTTTTATATCTCATAATTATTAGGTATGGCGAGCAGCGCTTTACCTAAATCAAGCACTTTAACAAAATTATGTTTCATTAACTACAACTGGTCTACGCCATTGAAATAATTTTAAGATTGATACACACATAATATATTTTTTATTATTTTATTTTTTGCTTTCTTATTAGAAATTTAATTCGAAAAATATAAGTTGACAAATGCTGTGCTCAACTGTAAAAAGTTTATGTACTAGATAAGTTTTCAAAACTGTGTAATAATCTAATGTTAAGTATATTTACTGTTGTTTGAGTCTTAATAAATAAATAAAACAAATAATAATTCTAATGAGGAATATAGCGTCATGACCTATTGTTGGGAAGATTTGAGCCAAGTCACAGTAGAATTTTATACAGAAATCTAAAACGCGCATATGAAGTAGGTAGTATGAGCTTACATCTAATGCAAAGAGTACCTATAACTAATCACGCTATCCGAACACTAGAGTAGCTAGCTGGATAGTAGGAAAGTGTCATACATACCTACCTATTATAGGTATAAGAATACTATTTAATATTCTATATAGGAATACTTACGAAATTCGACTTTTGAGCCTGTAACCAATTATCTGCGCGCGACACTTAAAAAATATTGTGTTTTTTTTACTAAGGCTAGACAACGCTTGTTGACAACGGCAGACTTCACAGATTATATAGTAAAATGTACTCGGCATTTTAAATGAATTGATTAAATTAATGAATAAATGACAACAATGAGTTGTCATTTAATGTTCACAGACATAAAATTTAGTACACCCTACCGTTTACTAGGCGGAGCCACTTTCTATAAGAACCGAAATTTGTCAATTGCTTGTTCTAAGTTTCCACCCCCTGATCTAATGTTCAATATTTTTATCTCGTGGTTTTTAATGACACTCATATTTTAAAATGAATAAACCGAGAGAAGTGTGTTAGCATTCGTAGGTACTCAAAGATGTGGAATCCGCAATTTATCTTCCATACATTTATAAAAAAAAACAATCATGTTATGAATGAAAATGTGATTTAAACCGTATCGAATTGATATCACGCTCTGAGCATCCAAATCGCGATATTTGATTCGGAACGACGCGGTCAATGTCATATTCATTCGTAAGGGCTCTGAGCACGATTCGGAATGAGAAGATTATATAGAGATGTACTATACTCAAAGATGTGGAATCCGCAATTTATCTTCTATACATTTATAAAAAAAACAATCATGTTATGAATGAAAATGTGATTTAGAGCGTTCCGAATTGATATCACGCTCTGAGCATCCAAATAGCGATATTTGATTCGGAACGACGGTCAGTGTCATATTCATTCTAAGCGCTCTGAGCACGATTCGGATTTAGAAGATTATATAGAGATGTACTATCCATCGCCTCGTTCCGAGACACGATAGAGGTAAACGTCGCTATCACAGACGTACGTTCCGAATCATGCTTAGAGAGCTTAGAATGAATATGATACTGACAGTCGGAGAGTCCTTCGCGCCATTTTACGCAGACATGTGTGTGTGTCATCTTTATATGTGTAAAGTTTAATATTATTAACTTATTTTGGTATTTTAAAATAAATTGCGGTGTTTCAAACATTTTTTTTTCACTTCCTACTTAAATATTAATTATAGATTTGTTTAAGAAGTAATATAGAAACAGTATAAACGAATTGCAATAATAAATAATTTAAAAGAAAACCTAATATTAAATTAACTTGAAAATGGCGCGAGACATTATGACAAACAACTGACAGCGCTCAGAGCGATCTACCTCGATATCGTGAGCAGTCTAAGCGCGAGAAATGATGTCATTTGTGACGTCACATAGCTTTGGTAAAACAAACAGTTTCAGCACGTCTCGGAACACCTTTAAGCGTGCTTAGGTTACTATTATCGCGTATCGGAACGAAGTACTATCTATATTAGCTATATAGTCTGTGCTATCTATACTCTGTGGTAGTAAGTAGTAGTAGCCAGTTAGCTTGAGTATTTTTGGTCTATTTTAAATTAATATGGAAAAACGGAAATTATTTTCGGAAGATTTGAAGAGGTTATATTTTTGTTTACATTTTATTATGCATGTTATTTTTGATTAGCAACGTTTTTAAGTAACTTTGTTTTATAACCGACTAAACATCATCATAGCAGTCCCTAGAATCAAAAGCAGTCCATGTCCTCAACTTCCACTGCTAAAGGTGGGCCTTGCACATTTCAGAATAATCTTGTCACATTTACCACAATTTTTATATTTTATACGTGTTGATTACAGTGATGTAAAGAAAAGTTATAAAAGGGCAGATTACATTTCCTGGGATGACTACTTTATGGCTATTGCATTTTTAGCAGCCAAAAGGAGCAAGGATCCCAGTTGCCAAGTTGGAGCATGCATTGTTGACCCATATAAGAAGATTATAGGAGTTGGGTATGTTAAATCCAATGATTTTATCCACTTTTTTACACAAAACTAATCCCTATCACAGTGCATTAAATAAAATTTTAAAGCAAATTCCAGTAGAACTTTGTACCACATATTATTTATATAGTGCATTTTTGGAATATGGCTCCATGACGGTACTAGCAGAATCATGCAGTATTTGTTTTGTTGGACAAACGAGCAGAAATGTAAGAATTTAAAGACAAAGAAAAAAACCATTTTTTCTATAGAAACAACTTTTAGGTAATATAGAAAAAGCATAACTATTTTTTATTAAATCTGTTTATTGACTTATTTTTTTTATTGAGTATACCATCATTACATTCCGTTCATTACACCACAAAGAACAATTTGTACCTATAATATTTCTTATATATATATTTATAATGTCAGTCACAAGCCCTAGACACCATTCTCGTCTCTTCCCCACATATATCTGACCTGGCAACTACACTATTCATCATCAGCTTTACACAGTGCAAGTTAGCGTGAGAGGAGTTCCAGCAATATATTTGCACCACCTACTGTAAGAATTGGGACTAAGCAGGTCTGCCATCAATACATTAATAGAAATAGCTTCCAAGACGGCATTAACAGAATCATACAGTATTTTGTTGAGTAGGGAGAGGAGTAGAAGGGTGGATGGTAAATGTCTTGTGCAATGAAATAAAAAAGGAGGCCTTTATAAACCAGCCTATTGTCAGTCGCAAGCCCGAGACACCAATCTTCTCATCTCTTACACACAATGAACCCGGCACCCGCACGAAGAATCTATGGAATGCTTAGAACTATAATAATTTATATATAATAGTACTCATACTTGGCTTTTTTTAAGGTACAATGGAATGCCGATAGGCTGCAGTGATGACGAATTTCCATGGGGCAAAAATACACCCTCATCTCTTGACAGTAAATATTTGTATGGTGAGTAAGCTGAAGAAGAAGTGTACATAATCAACTCCAAGAAACAAAACTAGACACAACTAGAAGTAGCAAGAAATTTCACATCTCTATCTGGCTAATGTCTATTACAAATAAATTATTGTCGCCCGACCAGGAATCAAACCCATTACTTTTTTTTTTTTTTATAGCACGACATGTGACCTTGCGCCTACCTGATGGTAAGTGGCGCGCATGGCCCATGAATGTTAGCAACTGGAATCAGACACTTATGTCCGACATCAGTCCCTAACACTATGCCGGCTTGACTAGATGCCTTTTTACACTTCGCTTGAAGGACTCCAGGTTATAGGAAAGTGCTAAATACTAAATACAAGGTAGGTTTTTTTTTTTAAATAAAGTAAAAAGATTTTAAAATAAAATATATTATAAACTACACTACAAACAAAACTAAAAAAATAAAAACGAAATATATAATGATTTAAATAAAAATTAAGTTAATAAAAATATATAAACTAAATTAAAAATAAAACTAAAATCTAACAATAATAAATAGTGCCAAAAACACTAAGCATTCCCCCGCTGCACAGCACTGCTGATTTGCTGTGCGAAAAAACTGCTAGCCCTCTTGTCACAAACAGCTTAACGCTTAGACAGTTCTTTAAAGAAGCGCTTGGCCCCCACGGTCATATTAATTATATTATTATTTTTTAATAATTTATTATCGTTTTTCAGTATGTCATGCAGAAATGAATGCCATAATAAATAAAAATTGTGCCAGCGTTAGAGATTGCACCATCTATGTGGGATTGTTCCCTTGCAATGAATGTGCTAAATTAATTATACAATCGGGGATCAAACGAGTGGTCTACTTATCAGATAAACATGCACATAAGAATGAAACTATTGCGTCTAAGAAAATGTTTGCAGCTGTTAATATAGAATATGAGTAAGTATTTATATTAATTCAACCTTTAAGAGTTTCTTAGTGTTAATCCACAGTTTTAATGACAGTATGTAAACTAACATCCATATTCGAACAAACGTTTCCGCAAAAGCTCCTCCACTCAATTATTTCTTCCAGCTGTCAAATGCACAGATTTATTTATTTATTGGAAGAGAAAGGACAGAGACAGGCAACATAAGAACATAAAAGATAGCAACAGAGTAGAAGCAATTCAAATTATACCCGCCACCAGAATATTTCTCACTGTGAACAATAGTGCACTCTTTGTGCGATACAAAATTCGGAAAATATAGGTATACAGAAAACAACTGCACTGTGTTTGAATGCATTAAAACTGTTAGGCGAACTCCGAAGCAAACTGCCCACACTTTGCGAGCTAAACCGAAAGTAGCAGCTTCTTGATTTTGGCTTTGAAGGCGGCGCGGGAGTTACTAAATATATCCACGTCCGATACACGCCTTATATATATTATATAGGATATAGATGACAGTGTTCATACGTATATTTTTGACCGTAGTGTCAGTCAGTATATTAGTAAATTATTTTTTGTACAATTTTCTCGTTACTGTATTTGACAGCTGGAAGTGGATGAACGTTGTTTGAGTTACTGTTTATTACTTGCATAGATAAATAAAAGATTATTATTGTAGATTATAAAAAACATAAATTAAAAAAAATATTTTATCAAGTTTAAATTTCTTATGCTTTTTTACTTTTGGGTACACCCAGGACAATAAATATAAATATAAATAAAATAAGATCGATATTTACTTCAGAGCTTGCGTCATAATTACAAAATATTATTCAATTCTCAACTCTATAAGCGCTCGACCTTGACAGCGGCCGTGCAAATATCAACTTTGTAAGCGTGATATATAGTTAACGGATTATTAGATAAATAAAATAAAGTATTTTAATTTTTTTATGCTTTTTTTACTTTTGAGAACACAACTTCTTAGACTTCCACTGTTGGAGATAGCCTTCCAGAATTTTTTTAGAGGTAAATCAGACCAGATTCTATTACTTAGTCGCAAACGTAATTAGTGGATATCGTTATTTACTTCAGAGCTTGCGTCATAATTACAAAATATTATTCAATTCTTAACTCTATAAGCGCTCGACCTTGACAGCGGCCGTGCAAATATCAACTTTAATAGCGTGATATATATATACTTAACGGATTCCATTATATAACGTTTGCCCTTGCCGTTTACTGCAGTAGTTCTTGAGACAATAGTTTTGGGACAGGCACTAGAGTTTCACACACAAGGTTTCCTTACTTATTGGAAATTAGTTATTCTATTATTAGAAACGCACATATTTTGAGCCAGAGCAAGAGTATTGCGAGACTCTTGCGCAATACGAAGACCGAGACCAGCGGCTCTGATGCAACTTTTGGCCAAATAAAAATATATAAATTATTATTTCAGACAATATCTACCAGAGAAAAAGGAAATTGTCGTCAATTTCGCTGACATCGATTGGAATAAAGTTAGTCCGAGGAAATAATATGACATTGACAACTTATACCTGCGTGCTATAATACCTAAACATAATAAATTATGTTATCTTAATGCAATACATCAATTTTAATCAAATGTATAATATATTGATAATAATCGAATTTTATTATTACTTTTTATTGTTTAATACCCATTAATAATGTCTTTTAATCAGCGTTTCAAGATTATTAATATTTTTCGTGACAGATAATAAATCTAAGAACAGGTGGTGGAAACTTGGAACAAGCAATTGACAAATTTCGGTTCTTATAGAAAGTGGCACCGCCTAGTAGACGGTAGGGTACTAGGCGGGTACAAAATTAAATTAAATTAATTCAATCAATTCATTCAACATGTCGGCCTTTGTTGTCAACAAGCGAACTATACGACCTTACTCCTCGTTCCGAATCGTGCTCAGAGCGCTTAGAATGAATATGACACTTGACTGTCGTTCCGAATCAAATATCGCGGTTTGATGCTCAGAGCGTGATATCAATTCAGAACGGACTAAATCGCATTTTCATTCATAACATGATAGTTTTTTTTTAATGTATGAAAGATAAATTGCGGATTCCACATCTTTGAGTATTAATACTAACAAACGTATATCTCTCGGTTTATTCATCGTTATATGTGTAAAGTTTAATATTATTAACTTATTTTGGTCTTTTAAAATAACTTGCCGTGTTACAGACATTTTTTTTTACTTCCTACTTAAATATGAATTATAGATTTGTTTTAAAAGTAATATACAAACAGTATTAACGTATTATTAATATTAAATAATTTAAAAAAAAACCTAATATTAAATAAACTTGAAAATGGCGCGCAAAGTCCGTGGATTTAGACTCGGAGGTACCGGGTTCAATTACTGGTCGGGACACAAAAATATTTAATAATATAAATAAATACATTTAATTAATACGAGGGGCGTTCAAAATATTCTCGGTATTGATACGTTACAACCTCTTTTATATATATATTTGTTACTGGCCGCTAAGATTCATCCATTGACATTAAAAAAAGTAAAATTGGAACCGAGATGTTCTTTTGTTTTTCTGCAATTGCCGAACAAACATGAACACCATGAGCGAATTAACAATTTTAACGTAATTAGAGCACCGATCCGTCATAAAATTCTTGACAAAACAGGGTAAAAATCAAAAAACCATAAAAGAGGAAATGGATTGTGTGTAAAAATGCTCCTCCACGGCCGTCTTCAACGCTTCATCGTCAGAAAATTTATTTCCACGCAGATCCTTTTTAAGATTGGGAAACAAAGAGAAGTCGCTTGGGGCTAAGTCCGGACTATAGGGTGGATGAGTAACAGTTTCAAACCCACATTCAACAATAGCTGCCTTGGCAATATGAGCAGTATGGACAGGGGCGTTGTCATGCAGAAGCAGAACACCTTTGGTTAACTTTCCTCGCCTCTTTTCTTTGATCGCATCTCTTAATTGACGTATAACGTTAGCGTAGTACTGCCCTGTGATATTTACACCTTTTTCTTTATAATCGATAAGCAAAACTCCTTCACAATCCCAAAATATTGTGGCCATGACCTTGCCAGCTGACGGGATTCTTGGGATGAGCTGAACCCTTAATGTGCCACTGCATGGACTCCTGTTTGCTCTCTGGGTCATAATGATGAACCCAGGTTTCATCTCCAGTAACTATTTTTTGCAGCACCTCATCGGGATTTTCACCACACAGGTCGATAAAATCTGAACAGCAAGCCACACGCATATCCTTTTGAAGAAGCGTCAGCATTCGCGGAACCCATCTTGCACTTACTTTTGACATATTAAGATGGTCATGTATAATGTCATGTACGGTACCAATAGAGAGATTGGTTACTTGAGCTATAGATTTTACCTTCACTCGGCCGTCTTCCAATATAAGTTTTTCCACTTTATCAATATTTTCTTGTGAGGTAGCCACTACAGGCCGGCCAGGTCTAGGGTCATCTTCAATACTCTCCCTTCCACGCTTAAATTCGCTTGACCATTTTTGAATAGTAGATAAAGAAGGAGCAGACTCACGGTAAACACAATCCATTTCCTCTTTTATGGTTTTTTGATTTTTACCCTGTTTTGTCAAGAATTTTATGACGGATCGGTGCTCTAATTTCGTTAAAATTGTTAATTCGCTCATGGTGTTCATGTTTGTTCGGCAATTGCAGAAAAACAAAAGAACATCTCGGTTCCAATTTTACTTTTTTTTAATGTCAATGGATGAATCTTAGCGGCCAGTAACAAATATATATATAAAAGAGGTTGTAACGTATCAATACCGAGAATATTTTGAACGCCCCTCGTAGGGGGGGAGTATATTGAAAAATAAAAATATCAAACTTTTCGTACTTGTTTGTTTTTATCCACATACCGAGAATATTTTGAACGCCCCTCGTATTTAATTTATTTGTGATATTTCTCGAGTTTGATACGTTGGAGACATCGACGAGATTGCCACTTGTCATGATTGGCCTATATTAAAGTTGGCTAAAGGTGAATCCGCTTATTCATAAGCGTGGTTTCTGACCACCCCGAAAGGGAAACGGTCGTGATTATGATAAAAAAAGTAAAGTATCATCACCTTTAGCCAACTTTACTATAGGCCAATCATGGGTGATAAATAAACGGGATGAAATAAATTATTATGTCCCGACCAGAAATTGAACCCGGTAACTCGACGTCTAATCCACGGACTTAACCGCTAGACAACTAAGGCTGTATTTGTTTTTATTAAATTTAAACATTAATGCATAATTTGTATAGATGAATTACTAGTTCTGAGGCGCGGTAGGTTGTGGTGTCGTCAGTAATTGACCTCTTCCTAGAGAAGTACTTCTGGAGGAGTGCTGAAGCAGTCGCGCCCTGGGTTCGTGAGTCACACCAGCGCTGTTATACTAGTAACGGGCGCCCAGCACTAAACGAGCATAAATTACCGGCGGGGTTGCCCGCTGAGATTTTGCCGTGGAAAAAAGGGGGAATGTCCCCAGGCCCAATAGGCATCCGGGCCTGGACGACCTCACTGTCTGTCTGTGGCTCACCTATGCGGTATAAAAGTATATTTGTCAATTAAATAATTAATTGTTTCGGTTGTGTTTTGAAAGTAATCGTATATGGGGGGAAGGTTGACAACGTGGTAGGAGGTCCAAACCATTTCATAAGGATGGTAAAAAATCTTTTAGAAGACAAATTGGGCGTAGGGCATATATGGATAACTTTTATAATTACATACATACATATCTTCACGCCAGATCCCTTGCGGGGTAGGCAGAGACAATTGAGCGCCATTTGACACGATCACGACATACTTCTTTCGCTTCGTCGACATTCATTAACCTCTTCATACATGCCCTTTGGTTACGAAGACTTTTTAATGCACCTTCAGTCAGTGTTTTATTTATTTGATCGTGATATGTGAGTCTCGGTCTGCCAGGGCCTCTTTTACCCACAACTTTCGCATTATATATCTGGTTCGTCAATCTTTCATCGCTCATCCTTTCAACATGCCCGAACCATCGTAGCATGCCTTTCCTTATTTTTGTCCCTATGCTTTCCTTCATACCAACCCTTTTCCGTATTTCGACGTTACGTATGCGGTCCGCCAAAGTGACGCCACATATCCGCCGCAACGACCGCATTTCTACTGCATTAACCCTACTCTCATGCGTATTCTGACGTATCCACGTCTCGCTTCCATACATCAGTGTTGGTACCAACATGGCATTGTGTATGGCGAGCCGAGCTTTGTCACTGACATTTCGACTGCCGATCAGTGACCCCAGGGCACCGTTAACACTATTTCCCGCGTTCACTCTTCTTTCAACGTCCCTATCGTACTTCCCATCCGCAGTGAAAACACTGCCCAGATACATAATTTCATTTACTTGTTCTAGAGTTTCATCATCAATCTTTATCGTCACGGTTGTCATCCTTCTTCTTTCAATCACTAGTACCTTGGTTTTTCTCGCATTCAAACGGAGTCCTTTTTCTGCACATCCCTCCTTCATTCTTGTGACTAGTGATTGCAGTTGTTGTTCGGACGATGCCATAAGAACAGCATCATCTGCATAAAGCAGGCAGTTCACCACTAGATCACTCATCTTTATCCCACAGTCACTCTCTCTCACTCTTATAATTGTATTCAACTTTTACTTTCAACTTTTACTTTCAACTTTTATAATTGTATTGAATTAACCAATTATTTGGTTATTTATTATTATTGAGACTTTAACAGTCGGGACCATTGCTGCTGTTGGGAAGATTTGAGCTGATCTCGGTTTTAAATGGGTCCCGACTGAGACTTTAACAGTCGGGACCATTGTTGCTGTTGGGAAGATTTGAGCTGATCTCGGTTTTTAATGGGTCCCGACTGAGACTTTAAATAGTCGGGACCATTGTTGCTGTTGGGAAGATTTGAGCTGATCTCGGTTTTTAATGGGTCCCGACTGATGAAGCCACTTTGTAATAAAATATATAAAATTATTTTAATGGTGTAGTAAATTACAGTGGTGTTCAGTCATAATCATCTAAATCGGACCACGCTTTTGGTGCCCGGTGTGCCACAAAGGAACAAACGTACATACATAGACTGTTAAACACATAACCCTTCTTTAAATTAATGTATTTATTTACATTAATACGTATTTTGTGTCCCGACCAGGAATCGAACCCGGTATCTCCGACTTCACCTTCACCACTAGACCACGAAGGCAGTATTTTTTTTAATTCGTTTATATTTACTTACGGGTTCAGCCTTAAAATCTACATTTAAGTATAGTGTTTGAATTTTCGCTCGAAAACGTTGCAGTTGCTAATAGCATCACGTACTTCATCTTCGCCTTGATGCTGTAAGCTTTTTTTTACTTTATATATAAATATTAGTTATTTTTGAGTTAGTTTATTATTGAAACTAAATAAATATATTATTTCCATTACGTTGCTGTTTAAAATCCGATACTGCATGTTTTACGATTCGATAACCGGGTTTGTGTACTAGAGCTACTACAGATATAGTGCATTATGTATTTTTATCGGAAAAATTCGGGGTCTCAATCGGCATACAACGGCACCAGAAGTGTCAATCAATTATTGTATTTAATGAGTGACATTTTCATATCAATTATTATGATACTTTATTATTTAGTGTCAAATGGTACTGAAACTAGTTGAGAGACTACGATAAATTCGAACTTCGATTCCGATAAAAAACCATTATGCTTAACATCTGTAATCAAATTAAAATAGGACGATTTCTTTAGGAAGGAATATAAATAAAACAATTAAAATGGATTTTGTAAAATAAAATTATATTATGAAATTTTATGTACAACATGAAAAGAAGTACAATTATTCCTTAAAAAAAAACTATAACTTGAAACAGTGAAGTATTCAATTTTGTTTTTCTATATTGTTATATCTATCCTTATTTATCCGGCCTCGACAATAAAGCTTTTTGGACTAGCCTACTAGAACCCCTTATACACATTTATTTATTCGAAGTTAATTACATTAATAAATTAAAAATAAACTAACCTATAAATAAAAAATGTCTCTAGAGACGTCCCATCCGAGATAGTCCCAAGGAGACTGGCAACATTTCCCCTCTGTATAGCGAGGCTAATACGTTGGCAGAAATAATTGCCAGCCTTCCTGTCTCCAGACCTTTCTGTCAGCCGCTTTGACAACTCCTTGGCCAAGCGCCTCGCTGACGGTCCCCATGGGCCCATCGTCTCGACCCCAAACGGCGCAATTTCGCAACCGATACCAAGGTTGGCGTATTTGCGCAATTTGAGGTTCTCCGCAGAAAACGCCGCACTTCCCGCGCCTGACGAGGTCGCCTGGATGTAAGATGGAGCTAATGTGTCTACACACGTCGCATCCCACACCAGATACCTGCCAAATTTCCACGGCCCAAGTCATTCCGTCGGGTCTCTTGCCATCGCTCCGCACAATCCCAGATGGTTCTAAAATTGCGGGTACACCAGCAGCGACAAGAGCCATTCGGATGATGTCGTTGAGATATATAAAAAAAACGTGTGCGTCGCGGGACGTACCGCAAAAGTGATAACTAAACTTGTAGGTTATTGATTTCGTAGTTCATAGGGGAATATGGAGATTAAATGAATGCATGGTATGATAAATGTAAATGATTTTAAAATTGTATAAATATCATTATTTTATTTATATGTATAAATGAAAAATATTACAATATAACAATCAAATATACATCTGACGTACGGACGTACGTTCAACGAGATAGGTCCCCAACCAAGTGCGCACAATAAAGTTATCACTTCAGACATTACAAAATCTTGCAGTGGTAGAGTATTTTTACTCAATCTCCAAACTACATTGCATGTTATAGCCAGTTTTCTAAACTGAAAAAATATATATTGTAATGGGATGTATCACGATAGATGTCGCATGATAGATGGTAAAGTATCATCACGACCGTTTCGGGGTGGTCAGAAACCACGCTTATAAATAAGCGGATTCACATTTAGCCAACTTTACTATAGGCCAATCATGACCAGTGGCAAGCTCGTCGATGTCTCCAGCGTACCAAACTCGAGAAATATCACAAATAAATGTAATATTAATTAAATGTATTTATTAACATTAATAAATATTTTTTTTTGTGTCCCGACCAGAAATCGAACCCGGTACCTCCTAGTCTAAATCCACGCACTTAACCGCTAGACCACGGCGGCAGTTTCTAGATGGTACCTAATATAACTGTCAGTTGCATAGAAAACTTGTATTTTTATTACGAAATGTCTTATTGTCTGGATATTATGCCGAAGTGAGCAGCTTTTTAGTGCACAAATCGAAATTTCTAAGCGAAATCAAGGATATGGTGATCTCAAAATTGCTGTTCTATTAATAAACGCTTTTTTTCTTTTTAAAGACGGTGTTTGCTTTCCTAATTCGTTTTTAAAGGTATGTAACGTTAATTAAAAATACATTTTTCTTTTATAAAAATAAAAAACTACAAAAACATTTTTAAAATGATGCGACATACGTGTAAACAAGGTACCAGTGCCGCTAGCGACATCTAGAAATAGCTTTGCCTGATACACCCCATTGCAAAAAGAGCAAATATTTTTTTAGGCATCAGCTGTCATTGGTAGAACCGCTTTTTGAAATAAAAAAGGTAACTATTTTTAAAGATAAAAATTATTATTCAAAAAACAAAACATTGTTGTATGGTGAATAAGGCTGAAAATCACAATATCTATCGTGATATACCTAAAGACTGTGGACTGTAACAAGGTTTCACGCCGGCTGGGCGGCGCGGGGCGGCAACCTCGCTCGAATCTCAAGGCTCTTTAGACTGTGGACTGTAACAAGGTTTCACGCGGGGCGGCAACCTCGCTCGAATCTCAAGGCTCTTTACGTAAGTCAAAGTTCACGCGATCGTCGATCTTTTGCTACCTACTTGATTAGGCTCAGTATGAGTGGCGATATTTTTTGGGAAAACATCTCTGCACCGTAATTTGAGATTTTATTACAAAATATATTTTTTTTAAATACGTAGGTACTTTCCTTTGTTTTATTCTAGATTATAATGTAAAAATATTTGATCTTTATATTAATTCCAAATATATTAGGGGTTCTAAAGCCGCTTCTATTTTTCAATACTTTTTGCTGTAATGTTATAATAAATTATTGTCTAATATTTCCTCTGGTTTCAATTCTTAACTACTTATGACCTGGGGCAGAAATCTCGACATTTGATAACGATAGCTATGTTAGCGGTTTCGGTCGGTAAGTCATGATAAATGACTTGCCATTTACAAACCTTAAAGCGCTTTGGTTAATATTATTACTTCCAAAGACGGTAATATTATAATAATTGGAACTTACTGGAATGTCATCAAAAACGAAAGCGTCGTAGACCTCCAGAAACATATATCTGAAGAATTTGGCCTACACTCGCCACGCTGGCCAGACGGGTTGACGAGGATCTGATGTCGATTTTTAATGACAATTTATGAACGATTCCACAAGTTGATAATAGTGGAACGAACGAGGCATGGGAACGGTGGTGTTGTAAATCTATAACAAATGTACGTCATAAAAGTGTCTATAACAATGTAGTACCACCTACCGTCTACTAGGCGGCGTCACTATCTATGTGAACCGAAATTTGTCAATAAGTTTCCACCCCCTGGATAAAGTAAAAATGGATGTAGACGAAATCCAAGGCTATGACGCCGTATAAGAAGCAATATACGTTTTTATGGAATGTGGCCACACTATTTATTCTGTTGAAAGTCTCGTCAATAGCACTTTAAATTGCTAAGATAGCGGCTATCAAATGTCTAGACTGCTGGCCCCTGGTTACATTTTGTTCAGTAACAATAAAATTATTATTTACACTCATAAGATTGAATTCAAGTATGTAATTGACTTATATTTTTACATATAATTTTTGGAACATAAGGGCGCGTTTCCACTATGTCGTGACGACAGATTATCTTGTCGTATGGAGCTATACACATTTAGCAGAATACGATTATTTGTAGTGTGTTTTAACTTCTTAAACATTCTCGCACAATCTAAAATGTCCGTAGTTTTATTTCCCACAAAGTTAATAGATTGCATTTCTCAAAAGTACACTCAAGACTTTTAGACCGCCTCCGTGGTCTAGTGGTAACAAACGTTGCCGTGAACTCGGGAGGTCGTGGGTTCGATTCCCACCGGGGGCAAGTTGTACATTGTATAATTTGTCTCGGTCTGGGTGTTTATATGTATATATTTACAAAAAAAAAGTATAATATTTATCAACCATCTAGTTTCCGTAACACAAGCCTCGTAGCTTACCACGGAAACTAGATGGCGCTGTGTGACCTGTCTGGAAATATTTATTTATTTTATTTATATTTAAGACTTGAACAATCTTTAATTTAAATTGCGTAAAAACTTGTTTAGAAAAACACAGCATTTTCAAGGCTAATCGAATGTATCTTTGAAAAATGCGACGACATTCATTAAATTTCTAGGAAATTAAATAACGGAGATTTTAGAGATATATCGCGTAATTTTGTATGATCTTACTCTTGACCAATATGTTTTTCTATTGATAGAAACAATTAACTTTTTCTAAGAAACCATATTATGTCGGAATAAACGTTTTTTAAAAATTCTAAATACAAAATATTAAATTTAAAATCGCTAATTTATACGGAGAAGTCAAAAATTTTCGTCACGGCATATGGTTTCTTAGTACACATAGACACCCGGTATTATTTATAGATTTGTTTTAGTAAAATAGTAAAAAATCCTAATTAATATTTTTGCTATTTTTCTGTCTCAAATCAGGTAGACTCTGGCAAACGAAAGGAGAGACAGATGATATCTGTTTTTTTGTTCACACAAAATCCATTGTCAATATGCTGTCAAGTATGCTTACTTGTGACCTGTATGCCTAGTATGACAGTGAAGTTTCGTAAACGCAACTATAGTAGTAGGGTTTTTTTACTGAATTTTCGATGTTCATTGCCTGTTATTATAGCCAAACTTGCAATAACACGCAATGTAAAATAAAAAACGTTACTACAGCAGTTACGTTTTCCGAAACTTGCATTTTACACTAAGCACAATGAAATGATTTGTCACCTGAGTATGACAAAATTTCAAAAAATCAAAATCAAAATCAATCGTTTATTTATAAACTTTTGGTACATTTATAAAGGGTGGTAAAATATTGGTGTGCTACAAAAGTCAACCTTTATCAGGTATATAAATATTTCTAAATAATGAATTTAACTAATAATATAATATTTCAAAAGTTACACAATGTTAACAATATTATGTCAATGGTAAAATAATATGACAATAAAAAATAATAAATCACCCAACCAATTGTATGTACAATAATGAGAATTTTGATGTGTTCACATCAACGGATGTGGAAAGTAAAAACATTGTCCTAAAGTACTTGGACACATCTAGTCACTTGTGTTTGAATTTTGTTATGAAATATGTATTGTTTAGACATACAATCTGTTATGTACATTTTCATGGAAATAAATATTTTTCTATAAATTAAACGTTTTGATTTAATGTTACATTTTGTTTTTTATTTGAACCTTGAATATTGAATTATTATTTGGCTCTGTATTATAATATTTATTATGATTATGTTAATGGGTGTGCTAAAATGTAATTTATTTGCAAGGCTAATATTTAGAAAAATTGTTAATAGGTATAATTTTATTTTTAATATAGCACAATATTGTACGCCCTGTCCCGGGGTAAATTGTGAGACCTCTTTTGTAACCAACAATATACAAACAACCACAATTTATGACAATAAATGAATTTTGAATTTAAAAAAAAGGGATTTTTAATGATTGGCATATTGCCATTAACCGATAGTTGAAGTGCATATATGTAGAAGTATTACAATATTTAGATCAGTTACCTACTCAGTACTCTCCGATAAATAATATTTATTATTATTAGTATATCACAAAAATATTATTATATACGGCTTATTTTCTTACGACACCTCCATCAAATATCGTTAAAATCTTCCTAGAGAACACTATCTATTGGTGAAAACAGCATGAAAATCGGTGTAGTAGTTTTTGAGTTTATCGCGAACAGACAGACAGACGCGGCGTAGGACTTATCAAGTTAATTTTTTCCTTATATGATCCGGGTTGCTTAACCTGTTTTTTTTTTTAATTTCTGACTTTTTCGAGTCTCAACCTTCGTTGGCCAGAGTCTATACCTATGGAAATGAAAATATGTTCATCTTTGAAAACCGTTCTAAAGTCTAACAACCCTCTTAAGATAAATAATAAGTGGCAGTTTTCAATCAATTTACAGAATCCAATACAAATTAACAACTACGAATAGTCTATTTACAAAAGCATATTTCATTAAATCGTAGCCTATATTGCGAAGAGCCATCGAAATCATTTCCGCCCAATTTTTTACACATTATCTAATTCCAATCACCATTATTGATATCAACCTTTACAAATTAGTTGAACACTTGAGGCTAATAATATCGCAAACTTTTTTAATTTTCCTCCAGCCCCCGTAAAATTTTATTTTCTATCCAACACTGCCACACACACTAAAATTTCTAATAAATGTGGTAACAATCTATACCACGATTTTTTTCACGTCTTGACATTTTAACTGTGAAAAAACATCTATTATATTCGTGTTACGGGGGCTGTCTTATATACATAAAGCTGTCAAAATATCATTTCAACAAAATCCATTTGACCCAATAAACAGAATACATATGAGGCACTCTATTGCCCGAAATTATTGTTGGTCTTGCAGACTAACCCTAGTCTTGGCATTGGTCCTGCGCAAGAGTTAGTCAGACATTTTTTTCCTAATTTTGCTAAAAATAGCTTTTTTTGAGCTTCAATTTATTTTTGTAACTATTTCGGGTTCAGAGGTAAATATTTTGAATCCTTATTGTAAATGGCTTGAAATATCTCCAAAACTACCTCTGAATACATTTTGGTCAACAATATCTATAACCATCCCAAAAGAGATTCCCCAACTTTTTTGCAGGGTGCCTCAACTGAATACAATTCAATAATCATAAGAATTGTTTTTTTAAATTTAATTACATCTCTTTTATCCCAGAATTAAAATATAATTTAATTAAATAGTCAATTGGTTAAAATTTATGTATGAAATACAAAGCACTATTTATACGATCAGGTACTTTATTATAGATAAAACACTGGATTTCAAAGTGTTCATAATTCTCTAAAAAAAATTCGTGCCATAATGATTTTCGTTTTATTTGATAGTTAATATATTGTGATTTAATAATTTGTAATTAATTTTATTTATTTTACCCTAGCATAACGACATTTAATTATATAGATTCGTTCCCGCCGAATCATAATAAAGAACCTAATCGTATAAATAGTGCTTTGTATCGATTTCATACATAAATTTTAATCAATTGATTATTTAATTAAATTGTATTTTAATGCTGGGGTAAAACGATGTAATAAAATTTAAAAAAAAACATAATAAATTGTTATTGAATTATATTTTGTTGAAACACGCTGCAAAATAGTTGGGGCCTGGTTTCTTATCGCTTTTGTAAACTGTAGTTTTTGTTACTCAAATAATTTGATGAATTTTGACAGCTTTCTGCATACTTCCCGCCACATACAAATACATATCGAATTGTAAAAAACACAGGAATACCTATCCTATATTATTGTAGAGCAGTTACATCGTTACTGCTTAATGTTACATACGACTAGACATTATTGTTTGGAGTCAGGTTTAAAATGCAAATACGAGCGTTAATAGTGGTTATAAAAAAATCTACATAAAAAAAATGTTATAAAAAAGTTAGCAAAACAAATAGTTCAGGGTATCCGGAGCACCGTCATTCGTGAGTAACTCCATTATAGCTCTGGAGTCCACTATTGAGGAGTTTGTTGTCGAGCAGACTAGATGTAGATTCTATTGGGCTGACAACGGATACTTCAAGCATCTCCAGAATATCGCTAACGGCAGACTACTTCCTTGAGAAGTGCTCCTGGAGAAGATCTGTCAGGGTGGTATCCCGAGCGCCGTGATGCAAGCGTATTCTGTCATAGATTGAGATCTGTGGCCCACTATTGAGGAGTTTGTTATGAAGCTGACCACATGTAGATTCTATTGGGCTGACAACCGATACTTCATGCAACTCCAGAATATCGCTTACGGCAGACTAGCCTTGAGAAGTGGTCCTGGAGAAGAGCTGTCAGGGTGGTATTCCGAGTACCGTGATTCGTGCATATTCCGTGATAGCTCGAAATCTGTAGCCCACTAAGGAGTTTGTTGTCAAGCAGAATAGATGTAAATTCTATTGGGCTGAGAACGGACACCAAGCAACTCCAGAACTTGAGCGTTGTGATTTGTGCGTATTCCGTGATAGCTCAAGATACTACTATTAAGAAGTTTGTTGTAGACCTGACTACGTATTGGCCTGAAAGCGGATACTTCATTTATGACCCCCCCAATGGGACTGTCCAGACCCTGCCGGGGAAAGCAATGTCCCTGTCCCCAACCCACGCTCATTCCTAAACGACTTCGCTGTCTGTGTGTGTGCAATCATATGTACAGGTATTAGCATTTTAAACCACAGCGTAAGTATGAGCGGATTAAATTTATTTATTTATTTATTGGTAGAAATATAAAGGTATAATACACAAACTGGTAATAAAGAGGTTAAATGTCACTAACAGAGTGACACATGAATCAACAAAACATAAACCTAGGTTAGTAAGGGCCTTTATATTTAATAAAAACTCTGCTTTACTTGCGATGATTAAACTAAATAACACTTAAGCTTTTTTGTTATTTTAGCCAATCGCGTGCCCAATGAGATATATATGGATTTTAAATTATGTACAAAATAGAGTACCTTTAAATTTAAGTATTTTTTAATGGTATTGTAAAGACAGTGTTGGTACCATTTGGTACAAAACGAAACCATCCGATCAACGGATATACTTTGTGACTTAGTTAAATAAAACACCAGCATTTTATTAAAGTTTTAAATCTGTCTTATGATTGCGTTCCAAAATAAAAAAAAAAGTATTGACATATCAAACCTGAAAAATGGTAAAATAATAAAGAATAATGCTAGTCAAAACTGTATAAGGCTATTATAATAAGGACGGGTAACCACCCTTCCTAATAGATAAAATTACCCCTCTGGTGAAAAATATCCCTATTGGATTAAATTACCCTTTTTTATACTATCCCCACCTGGTGGTAAGGTTCATTAATGTTAGCACTGGAAACAGACATTTATGACTGACATCAGTCGCTAACACTATGCCCGCTTAACTGGGGATTTCAAGCATTATCCCGAAACGTATGGATACACTCAACAGGGTTTATCAGCACCATCAGTCCGCCTACCACCAATTTAAAAAAGGGTAATTGCTGTATTAGTTATTAACAACTGCCTCCGTGGTCTAGCGGTTAAGTCCTTGTATTTAGACTCGGAGGTACCGGGTTCGATTCCTGGTCGGGACACATAAATATTTATTAATGTAAATAAATACATCTAAATTAATATCTAATTTATTTGTGATATTTCTCGAGTTTGGTACGCTGGAGACATCGACGAGCTTGCCACTTGTCATGATTGGCCTATAGTAAAGTTGGCTAAATGTGAATCAGCTTTATAAGCGTGGTTTCTGAGCACCCCGAAAGGGAAACGGTCGTGATGATACTTTTTTTATACTTTAATTTAGTTATTAGCGATGATTTCCTTTGCGTGGGAGAAAAATAGAAAGTATGTCGAATGAGTCAAAGTTTGTATAACGCTATTAAAACGGACGAGTAATTATCCTTAGGGGATAAAATTACCCTTGAAGGGTAATTACTGTATTAATTATTAACAACGATTTCCTTTGGTTGAAGTGGCGTAGGGGGAGAAATGGAGGGTTCTAGACGGTTTGGAGGAGGCGATGCGGCGGGCGGTTTGAAGGCCATAGCGTAAGGGAACTTTTTCCGACAATCGACTATGTACTGTTCTATAGCTTCCTCGCAAGAGCCGAAGTCACCTTCGCTAAGACTGTCCAATACTTCGACGCAACCCTGAAAAAGAAATTTATTTGTTAGTTTCTAAAACACTTTGGAATCAGTTAATCACTTAAAAAAAGCTGATTGAATCAATATAAATTAGTTTATATGTCATTAAAAACTCAGGTAGCAGTAAAATTTAAATTAAATATAAACTAAACCTAATAAAAAATAAACTATAAGTAAAAAAATGTCCTCTAGAGATGACCCTTCAGGGATAGTCCCAAGACGACTGTCAACATTTCCCCTCTGTATAGCGAGGCTAATACGCTGGCAGAAATAATTGCCAGCTTTCCTGTCTGTTGACAATATAAATAAAGTAATAAATATGTGACAAAAAAAAAGTCATCTGATTTGAATGAGTTTGACAATTTGTTTTTTTTTTTTTTTTTTTTTTGATTCTCTTCTCCCGATGGATGATGAATGAGATGATAGGGAAGGCAAAGGGTCTAGCCCATACAGCCAAGTCTGACGTAATAAATCTTTGTTTTTCATGAATTAATGAGGTCATCATTAAATTCCAGATGCTGCAGAATTTGATGCTTTTCTTGGAGTCACTCGCAGAACCATCCTCTGCTCAAACACGTCGGGTAAAATATGGGAGTTGACAGCGCGGGAAAACCGCAAAAAATAAACTGCAACTTGTGCCCCATATTTAAAGTCCAATTTATCGTTTTCCATAATTATTCACATTGTAGCACATTATTAAACAAAAGAACACCACTTTTGACCAATAATATCCACAGTAAATTAATTTACAAAACAAAAACTTGCACTTGACATGTTCACGCAAAATGGCGCGAAGAACTCTTGTTTTATTTAAATTAACTTATTATTATTAATAAGAAAAAGTTTAAATATTAGCCAAAAATATCATATTTTTTTTTTTTTTTTGGTTTTCTTCTCTTGATGGATGATGAATGAGGTGATAGGGAAGGCAAAGGGTCTAGCATATACAGCCAAGTCTGACGTAACATATCTTTCTTTTTACAACAATTTTTTTTGACAGTTGCATTTCTCGAGCATAGTGACGTGCCGAGGAGTCCCATCGTTTGTCAGGTGGAAGGAATAATTGAGTGAAGCAGCCGTTGAGGAAAAACGGGTTATCAAATGTCTGGTGGTGACGTGACGAGATGTGCTCACCTCGATAGAGACGTGCGGGTAGTGGAGGCCGGTGGCGAGGGTCCTGGCTCGCAGCTCGTTGTGAGGGGAGTGCCGGGTGAGCGCGCGCGCCCCCCACAGAGCTGCAGTCTGGCTCTGGAGCGCGGTACTCGATGCAAACTCTTCCGCCACCTCCTGAGGACTGCGACCGCATACCATCTGAAAAGAAGCAACTTGTATCTTAGCGATATCGGTCTGTAAGTCATAAAGAAATGTTGCCACTTACAAAACCAAGAAGCTGAATTGGCCAATACCATTAGTTTCAAAGGACGGTAATATTTTAATATAAGAACTTATGTTATTAAAAATTCCTTCAGCTCCATATTAATTTTATGTTCTAATATGTGTATTATATACGACCTACGGCCCCAGTGTTTACGCCAACCTCGCCAGCACGGCTTGCGTCCCGGAGTCAGCCCGGGGACGCTAGAAACAGTTATGCGCAGATTGCGAGGCAGGGTGTCTCGAAGAAGAAGGGACCCCAAAAACCAGCTGACCGTAAAAACATTAAACTTCGCGTCACAACCGGAAATAAAATTGATTCGGAAGGGTTTGTGACTGTGGAATAGAAAAAAAGGTGGCCCAAACGTAATAATCGGGGAATTGGCGTGTAAAGATCGCGCAAAAGAATTTCAATATAGATTCGTATGGGTAAAAAACTGTCATATTTTTGCCAGAAAAGAAGATTCCTCACCAGTAATTTATATAAACACCCAGAAGGATATTATCAACAAGATGGTATAAATTTATTTAGGATAACATTATCTTTAAGCACAAACCAACATTGTTATAGTATTTTACTTTTTTCTTATACAAAGATATATCATGTGTCTCTTTGCTTTATACACTGCAATATTTCTAACAGTTCGCATTCGCTCAGTTGCAAGTATACCAATAATCATGCAAATTTTAAAATTAGAAATTATTCTCTAAATGCATTGTCGACTTGCCTTGGCATTGCTACTTCTTATCCTACTTATTGTCTTACAATTTCCCAATATAATTTTAAGAAATAAATCAAATTGATTTACTTGAAAATATTGACTCTGTGTCGGTGTCTGATTCTTTAGTTTGTGAACCGGAAAACTGTCTTGTCCATATTCCCACATCGACTAATTGCTTAAAAATTATACACCAAAATATAAGAAGCATATGTTGTAACTTAATGGATTTTTCTATTATGTTGGAGAGGACTGGTATAATTTGCGACATAATCGTACTTACGGAGTGTTGGCTTCCGTGTACCCTTAAAGTTCCGGTACTCGATGGTTTTAATAGCTTTTCAACTTTGAACAATCGATCCCAGAATGAGGGAGTAGTAATTTATGTGGCAAACCATCTTAACCCTAAAGTAGCTGAACCTTCGTTTATGGATGCGAATTGTCTAACCCTGACCATTTCCGATGACATTGCCTTGTTATCTATATATCGATCCCCGTCGATCAAAAATACATCATGTTTTCTAACATCTCTTGATCAAGTATTAACAAGTCTTGTCTCTTTTAAAAACATTATAGTTACCGGTGATATCAATTTGGATGTCAGTGAGAGGGTTCACGATAGTAGAGCTACGGAATACCTTAGTCTTATGGCGTTTCATGGCCTTCTTCCAGCCCATAACTTCCCTACCCGTGATAGCAGCTGTCTTGACCATGTGATGTTAAAATCAACATTACCATCTAAAACCTTGGTATTACAATCCTCGGTAACAGATCATTCAGCGGTCATATTTTGTATAAATAAAGGAAAATATAACGCAGCAGCTTCTAAAACAGTAAGACGTACAAACACTAATAAAGTAATATCAGAAATACAGAAAATGGATTTCAGCGCAGTTATAAATTGCGACAAAGCGGATGAAGCTGCTAATATTCTTGTAAACTCAATTAAAGAAGTAATCGATAACCATACCAAGGAATTTACCATAACTAAACGAAAACGGACTCTGAAACCATGGATTACTCCTTATAAAATGCATGCGTAATAGAGATGCTCTACACAAAAAACATAAAAAACAACCTGATAATGATATTCTTAGAGTAACATACCTTCGATATCGTAATTTTTGTTCCAAATTGCTTAAGAGTATAAAAAGAAATTATGAAAGGGATGAACTAACAAAAGCGACCACAAATAAAAAGCGATTATGGGAGGTTATTAAAAATGTCACCAATATTAGGAAGGAAAAGAGCTCTACTCCTGATCTGCTTAAGATTGCGTGCGAACCAGATCGGTCTGTGAATATTGTAAATCATTACTTTGTCAATACCGGAGTGAACCTAGCTAAAAAAATATTACATAACCCTCAACATAAAGTACCTAGCTATACGATCCCTTCTTCTAATAACTCGTTGGTACTCCTTCCAACAGATGAAGTCGAAGTTAACTCGTTAATATTGTCGCTCAAATCTGATTGCTCGGTGGGTTACGACGGAATATCCTCAAATATAATCAAAGAGTGTAAGTCTTCACTTGTAGCTCCTATTACGCACGTATGCAATCTTTCATTGACAAGTGGAGTATTTCCGTTGGTCTTTAAGAGATCACAAGTTTGCCCAATATATAAGTCCGGAGATAGGGACTGTGTCGGTAACTATAGACCAATATCGATTCTTCCTACCTTGTCAAAGATTTTGGAGAGAATTATAAATTTAAGACTAATAAAGTATTTGGAGTCAAACAATTTGCTTTCTTCCAATCAGTACGGATTTCGAAGTGGTAGATCCACTGCTGATGCTGTACTGGAATTGACAGAGTATGTTACAAAAAAGCTTGATGACAAAGAGAAATGCCTTGCCGTATTCCTCGATTTGGCGAAAGCTTTCGATACAGTTTCTGTACCGATCTTGGTTCATAAACTCGAGAGACTCGGGGTTAGAGGTGTGCAACTTCAGCTCTTTGTGAGCTATCTCTCAAATAGATCACAGTTTGTTAAAATTGACAAATATATAAGTGATGATCTGCCTGTAACCTACGGTGTCCCTCAGGGTAGTATCCTTGGGCCCACCCTCTTTCTTATCTACGTTAACGATCTGTGTCAAATTCCACTGCCAAATGGAAGGCTCGTGTCTTTTGCAGATGACACTGCATTGCTTTTTAGTGGGGGCTCGTGGGACGAAGCTTATCAAGATGCTCAGATAGGACTCAATATAGTCACTGAATGGCTCCAATATAACGTGCTAACATTGAACACAGATAAAACCATGTATATGACCTTTTCGATGCGTAAGCCCTCATGCAGTACTCTGACTAGATGTACAATTAAGGCACACTTCTGTGGCAAAAATGTTAAAAATTGCTCGTGTCCAACACTGCAGAAGACAAATGAGATAAAGTACTTGGGTGTGGTTATCGATGCTGGTCTGACCTTCTACCCACACATTAGGATACTGACGAGTAGAATTCGGAAACTAATTTTTGTTTTCAAAAATTTAAGACACGTGGCTGATATAAAACTTATTAAAACAGTTTATTATGCACTGTGTCAATCACTTATAGGTTACTGCATTGCTTCTTGGGGAGGTACATGTAAATCATCCCTCATCAAACTCGAGAGAGCTCAAAGAGCTGTTCTTAAAGTAAGTTACTTTCTTCCCTTTCGATTTCCCACTATCGAGTTATATAGACGGTGCAGGGTATTGACAGTTCGTCAACTCTTTCTTTTAAATATTATTATTAAAAAGCATGTGGCGACTGAATCCTCTAATGTATACACTGACCAAAGAAGAAATAAGGATGTATTTCTGCCAACACGAGTTAAATCTAGTTTTGTAAAGAGATTTTATTGTTTTCTTGGAAACTATATTTACAACAAAGTTAATAAGGCATTATCTATTAGGTATAAAACAAAAGCTACCTGCAAAAGGGTTGTAGCCGAATGGCTTCAGGGCCAAAGCTATGATGAAACTGAGCAAATGTTGATTGTTGTGAAGTAGATGTATAATTAGTATTGTTTCTGAGAGCACTATCTAACTTTTAAGTTTTTAAAGATTGTTCCTATTATTAAGTTTTTGGTTTTAATGTACGCTATTTTTCTTTTTTTAAAAACACAAATTGTAAGTTGTATTTAGTCTGAGGGATGCAATCTGGTGACCTGAGATACAGATATCCTTCGGATATCCACTTCAGGCACCAGCTCTCATGCCCAGATTTTTATATTTCATTTTTTTTGTAAACTAATTTATGTACTAAGAGAGAAATAAACGATTTTATTATTTATTTATTTATTATTATTAATTGCGCATCCCGAACAGTGCGCTCTAAAAGCTGCGATACCGACATCCTATGTCTATGTATCGCGCCTGCGCAAAGACATGTCATCTCAAGATGTTCTCGGACACATACGGGACCGAGGGGAGTTTGACTCTGTCGCTGCTATCGACGAGTTACCTTCCCATTGGGATGACACACATTCAAGGCCTTTAGAATTCGTGTGCGGTCAGAGCACCTCAAAATTTTCCTGAAGAAGGAATTCTGGCCGCTCGGTGTTGTGTACCGCAAATACATTCGTGGATTTGCTTCACGCAGAACCAACGATGTTCCTGGGCTCCGCGCAGCACCTACTCCCTCTGACGCCGGCACCGCCCACTGAATTTCTCGTACTCCTCAGAAGGTGGTCACAGTACCTGAGGGGTACTTCTATGACCACAAGAAGATGAAGATACGGATGCTTTAGATTAATTAATTCTATTATTCTTAAGTTAATGATATTTTTGTATTTATTTTAGTTGTAAGGTATTTATCTATGGGCCATCTGTTGCCTGATAATAAACAATTTATTATTATTATTATATCAATGGACAATAATATTTATTCCTTTGCAACACTAGTAGCAAATGCCAAAATGTCAGCTGGCTACTGTCACACGGTAAAACTGTATCAATAATATTCGATAACTTTGCGGGTTGACAAATAGTTTACGAAAATCGCTAATTTGACAGATAATTTCGATACGATTTTGACATTTGTGTGACTAAAGGTAGGCACTTACTATACATCCAAACGAACCCCGTTTTAATTAAACTATTCGAAAAGACGTGCGTTCAATTATTTAGCAGAATGTTGATCGATTATCGAAGTCAGCGTTCGCGATGCCATTTCCAACAAGATTATGATACTGACGAATACATGCAGTGTAGAATATGTAAAGTATTATCACGACCGTTTCCCTTTCGGGGTGGTCAGAAACCATGCTTATAAATAAGCGGATTTACATTTAGCCAACTTTACTATAGGCCAATCATGACAAGTGGCAAGCTCGTCGATGTCTCTACCAAACACGAGAAATATCACAAATTAATCAAATATTAATTAAATGTACTTATTTACATCGAGAGTTTTCAACCAGTGCGTTCTTCCAGTGCTGTCGTACGGAGCAAAAACGTGGACACTGACAGTGGGTCTCGTCCACAAATTTAAGGTCGCTCAGCGGGCTATGGAGAGAGAGCTATGCTTGGTATTTCTCTGATGGATAAAGTCAGAAGCGAGTAAATCCGTCGGAGAACTAAAGTTCAAAAGCCTTCAAAATTAGTAAGCTGAAGTGGCAATGGGCTGGACATGTCTGTCGTAGAACCGATGAACGATGGAGTAGACGAGTTCTAGAGTGGAGACCACGTACGGGAAGACGCAGTGGGTCGACCCCCCGCTAGATGGACGGATGACCTAAGGAAAGTCGCTGGTGGAGGTGGATGAGAGTGGCAGGAGATCGTGTTAAGTGTCGAGCCTTGGGGGAGGCCTTATCCAGCAGTGGAGACACAGGCTGATGATGATGATTTACATTAATAAAAATTCGTGTGTCCCGACCAGGAATCGAGTCTAAATCCACGGACTTACCCGCTAGACCACGGAGGCGTGTAGACTATGCGTGTTTGAGAATCGATAAGTTTTAGTTCAATATGCTGTCCAGAGAATACCGATCATTTGCCTCCAATACCACATCTCGAAAACGTTTTTGTCCACTTCTCAGCGTCATATAGAAATTGTAATAATAACGTTTGATGTTGAGCCCGTCAGCGTGTTACCTTGTTGGTCTCTGCGTGTATGACTGCAGCGACGCTAGTGTCTAGCGGTCGTTCCTGCAGTGCGAGTCGGAAGCGCAGCAAGCAGTCATGCAGCTGCGGGTGTGTCGAGTTCAATCTCCACGCTCGCTTGATGCTCTGCAGCATGAGTAGAGGCTTATCTGAGGATATAAACATATTATCAAGCCCTTAACCTAGAAGCAATCGATAGATATAGCCAAGGATATTGTAAGTGTTGATCGTCGTGATTTCATTTTTTTTTGTTTTTATTGTGGGTAGTTTTAAATTTGCCGCCCAATATTAACAAACGCTACACCTACGTAGTATTATGATTTTGATGACAAAAAAGTTTATATTAAAAGCAGCTTGTTAATCTCTAACTTTCACTATTAATCATCACGTAGGGGATGATTCACTGCTCTTCACTGCTGGATATAAGAATACCCTAAGGCTCGCCGAAGTACGTGATCTTTTGCTCTGTTTAATTCAAACAGCGAGCTTCTTTAGGGCCCTTCATATCAAGAAGGAATGAAAGAGACAAATTGATCTCAAGTTGGAGATATAAAAAAAAAAATCATAGATACCTTTCCTATAGTAAATTTCAAAGGCCATTAAATGTGTTTCTATTCTATCGGCAGCTAGAGTCCTCAACGGACATAGGAACTTTATTGCTTGTTCTAAGGGATCGTCAGCCTGGAAATAAATTACATTATTTTATTAGTTATATTTGTGATCTTATGTTAATAGTTTTCCATATTAATTTAATTAAACACATGGATGTAAAACTACTTAGTGATGATAAAATAAAATGAAAATGTATTTGTGTTAACCACTATAACATTTTAACTAGTTTCTCTAAATATTACTAGATGGCGCCACGCATATTTTACTAAGCAAGAATCAGTTTATCATATCATCCACAACCCAGTATATGTCTGTCCTGAATATTTATTAAAGGTAAAAAACAATATGTAATTTCGAAATTGGATGACACATGTTATCATTGCATTTTTTTTTGTGAAATTGTGCCATAGGCTTAAATCTATGAAGCGCGTTTTGCGTTTATTGAGTATATCATTATTACAGCCCTTAGAACACATAGTCCTAGACTTCCACTGTTGGAAATGAGCCTTCCTGAATATTCTGGAGAATTTGGCCTACACTCGCCTCGCTGGCCAGACGTGTTGGCGATCGAGTATATTCCTTAATTTCATTTTTCATTACAGCCCCTAGAACACAGCCTTCTAGACCTCCACTGCTGAAGATGGGCCTTCCAGAACTGGAGAATTTAGCCTACACTCGCCATGCTGGCCATACGGCTTGGCGAGGATATCATGTCAGTTTTTTATGACATTCTATTAACGATTCCACAAGTTGGCATTAGTTCCACTAAACACGGGACCGACGGCTTAACGTGCTCTCCGAGGCACGGGAACGTTGGTGTTGTAAATCTATGACAAATGTACGTAAGAAAAGTGTATTTCTCATTAGTACATGCCGGGGAGGTATACCACCACCGCGCCATAGAGTATATATTAACGTTCAATTAATTATTGTGAAGCAGAAAAGTCGCAAGTTTTTACCAACTCGTCGATTTACCTAGTCTCAAGCTTTATTTACTTTTTTCGATTTTTGATTTAGTCTTACCCTGGCTAGTTTGTCCGGTATAAGCTCGTCGAGTTGCGGCGCTTCAGGGTCGCCTTGCTCTTGCTGTTGTCGAGCCTTGTGATGCTGTTCTCGTTTTACCTAAAATGACAAATTATTAAACTCTTAAGCCAAATAAATTGGTTTCATATTTTGATCTTGCGTTAAAACTCCTCTAGAAAAATAACAGCTAGAATACAGCCTTAGACATCCAAATAGGAATTTCAGAACATATCGCCTGATTTATATCCCTCTCGCCACTCTGGGTTGGCGCGAGGCATTTCATTAAGCCATTTTTGATCGACTTGACCCTATTTAACAAATTGATTTATTCATTTATAGTATCTTATGTACATAACAGATTTACATCCAAATAATTATCTTTATGATTATACCTACATTTGATCAAATTTGTCCCCAAGGTTTGGCTGTCAGAGAATGTTTTCGGGCATTAAGTCCGCCTTTGTACTTTGTGCAATAAAGTTTATAAATAAATAATATATATATTTTAAGACAGTTTTTAAAGTTATGGATCAACTATAATGGCCCCAAGTACTTAAGGACAACCTGTAGCCGTATACCATTACTTAAGCGCAAACATTAGATTGTAAAAATGGTGGATTCTGTTATTTACTGTCACCTTTAGCCTGAGTTTTGACGATCACATCCGAACACACGTCAAAAAAACGTTTTCCACTATGAGGTTGCCACTTCAAAATCATTGGAAAAATCGTAAAGTAAATTTTGTCCACGGAGCATTTATTTGAACATTTATAAAATAATAAATAGTTTTATAGCATAAGGCAAAATTATGATATTTTTTTTTTTTTATATAGATAATTATTAAAATGAACGCAGGCGAAACGTTATCTGTAGTAGAAACCTTTAAACGAAAATACCAATTTTAGTAGCGTTTTACTGTTACAGTTTCCGCTATACTATACTGTTCATCTGATTATGCGAAAAGTGTCTGTAATTGGCTTAACTAACAATGTGACAATCCACTAAACATCTGACGTATAAGAGTCACTATCAATCATGAAAAAATATAATTGTTCGATATCTTATTATATTTATTTATCCTTTCAGAAACTGAGGGTTAATAAATGGCCTGGAATTTGTATTCTTCACCACAAGACTTTAAAAGTGCTATGGAACCTTAGATAAATAATACCTGTACTTGTGCTTGTAGAGCGCTCTCCTGCTCCGCTTTACGTTTCGCTTTTCTTTGCTTATTTCTTAATTTCTTT
Source organism: Tinea semifulvella (assembly GCA_910589645.1). Classification (NCBI taxonomy): domain Eukaryota; kingdom Metazoa; phylum Arthropoda; class Insecta; order Lepidoptera; family Tineidae; genus Tinea; species Tinea semifulvella. Next base: position 8,276,239 of record OU342592.1, on the reverse strand, counting down.
AACTCTGAAGGCGCCAAGTTTTCTGTGGACAAGACACATACAAATATTTCATTTGTAAACAAATATTTATAAGGCGCGGTGGTGGCTCGGTTGTAAGAACGCGTTCCTTAAATCCTACAAAGGTCGGTTCAAATCCCCCCGGCATGTCCCAATGAGAAAGACACTTTTCTTACGTATAATTGTTATAGATTTACAGCACCATCGATCCTGTGGCTCGGAGAGCACGTTAAGCCGTCGGTTCCGGTTCCACTAATACCAACTTGTGGAATCGTTAATAAACTGTCATTAAGAATTGACATCCTATCCTCGCCAAGCCGTCTAGCCAGCGTGGCTAGTGTAGGCCAAATTCTCCAGATATATGTTCTGGAAGGCCCATCTCCAGCAGTGGAGGTCTAGGACGCTGTGTTCTAGGGGCTGTAATGATGATGACGATGATGTAAACAAATATTTCATGTCTTATATAATTTATTTATTCAATTAACAAAAATCCACAGCATCACAGTACAGGTAATCAGGGCAAGGTACACTTTAAATAGGGCCAATATTGGATTTAAACTATATTAACAATTCGTTTACATTATGTAGCTAAAATATGTTAATTAAATTACGCTAAAACAAAACTAATAAGGTCAAAATTAAACATAAAATGAAACTTTAACTAAGACTGCCTCCGTGGTCTAGCGGTTAAGTCCGTGGATTTAGACTCGGAGGTACCGGGTTCGTAAACGGTAAATAAATACATTTAATTAATTTGTGATATTTCTCGAGTTTGGTACGCTGGAGACATCGACGAGCTTGCCACTTGTTATGATTGTCCTATAGTAAAGTTGGCTAAATGTGAATCCGCTTATTTATAAGCGTGGTTTCTGATCACCTCGAAAGGGAAACTAAGATTTGTAAACCATGTTTTAGACAAAGTTAATTGTTTGTGGGAGAGTAGAAACTTAGGCTGGGTTGTATTAAAATGAAGTATCTGTAGTTGTAGCGAATAGAGTTAAAAATAGCGTCGAATGTACTGACCTTCGAAATGAAACTTCTATTTTTGACGCCATTTTTAACTTTAATCGTAACAACTACAGAGACAATTAGTGTTTTGTGCTAATTAAACCATTTTAAATATTAAATCCTCTTTTTATATAAGCAAGTAACCTACGATTTTTAGTTTAGCTTAAACCTGTTCCATAAACATGCTGATAACTAAATTGTTGTACTTAGTAATTGTTTTAAGTCTACAATAGCTCTGGGTAATCTATACTAATATTATAAATGTAAAATAACCTATCCTGATGTCTCGCTTTCGCTCCTATAGTATACAATAGCTTCTGATGAATTTCGCAGATATGTTCCTTGGAACTTGGAGGCTACCATTTAAGCACAACATGCGACCTTACGCCATGTATCTGTTTATCTGTATAATTTACCTTTAGATATAAAGCACAATCGAAGAGTTCCTTAATGACAAGGTAAGTTAATAAGTTACATTTGAACATGTTATTTTTCAACTAAATATATTGTTAATTGCGATTTAATAATTTTTATTTTGTTTTAAATATTATTATAACTATGCCATTAGAGTTTAGACAGTAGCGTTTTGATTTATATGTATTTTGTAAATACATTAGTATTGAGTTGTTCAGTTTATATCATGTTTAATTTTAACTTTTAAATGTATCTGACGTGTAAAAGTGCTTGTAATATTGCCAATTTACTGAATAAATGAATTTGAATTTGAATGTGTTTTTATTAATTTGTATATATTAGCACGCCTATAAGGACAGGTATTTTAAGAACTATTGATAAAAAAAACTATTGCAAAAATAAATTAATTGTAATTTTGAATTTTATATTACTGAACCGATTTTAATGAACACACTTACACATCTTCACGCCAGATCCCTTGCGGGGTAGGCAGAGACAATTGAGCGCCACTTGACACGATCACGACATACCTCTTTCGCTTCATCGACGTTCATCAACCTCTTCATACATGCCCTTTTGTTACGAAGGCTTTTTAATGCACCTTCATTCAGTGTTTTATTTATTTGATCGTGATATGTGAGTCTCGGTCTGCCAGGGCCTCTTTCACCCACAACTTTCGCATTATATATCTGGTTCGTCAATCTTTCTTCGCTCATTCTTTCAACATGCCCGAACCATCGCAGCATGCCTTTCCTAATTTTTGTCCCTATGCTTTCCTTTATACCAACCCTTTTCCGTATTTCGACGTTACGTATGCGGTCCGCCAATGTGACGCCGCATATCCGGCGCAGCGACCTCATTTCTACTGCATTAACCCTACTGTCATGCGTATTCTGACGTATCCACGACTCGCTTCCATACATCAGTGTTGGTACCAACATGGCATTGTGTATGGCGAGCCGAGCTTTGTCACTGACATTTCGACTGCCGATCAGTGACCCCAGGGCACCGTTAATGAAATTTGGCGAAAAATATGATACGAGAGAGGTTACCGCCTTATAGTTAAAAAGTTAAACGTCAGATATTTTATACATTCTTTAATAAACTCTGGGTTGGTGGTCTTTAAGTAGATTGAATTGCAATACACGATAAAGTATAATAAACAATTTATGTAACGCTTATCTTAACCGCCGGACACACCCTGCAACTAATTTAAAATACCTTTCTGATCAACTGAAGGTTACATTATCAGTTAACAGCGGCACTATTCTTGACAACAGCACTATAGGACCAGCCACGAGAAGCTATAAATTAAGTACATCAACCAACTTCTACAGAGTTAAAACTTTTAGGTAGTGACAGTTATGACGTAATTATTATTGACCAAATGCAATCAACTTAAATTAATATACGGAGAATACAAAACCAACGATCAATTTAAATTTGTCGTATTATATTTTAGGGATATTAAGCGCTGTCGTTCAATGATCTGTGGTACAAGAATTCGCCGACTCGTGGAATTTAAACATTTGAATTAGATTCGATTTCAATTTTATTTTTTCAATTAAGTCAGCCTTTTTATTAGCAGCTCTAATAAAAGCTCTAAATTTTCACTGCCTAGACAAGGGTACAATGTAAGTTTCTCAAAGAGAGGGCTAAAATTATTAGAATAATATTTCATTATTAGAATTGGTGATTAGATTCAATCGAATCAAGATTTAATATACTTGTATATGAATCGTTCTTTCGGAGCCCTAATGTGGTCGCACGAGTTAAATTCAGCTTACGTCAGATTGGTCGTGAGATACAATATCATCTGATAACTATTTCAAACTGTGTCACATTCGACAGACAACATGGTCTACATAAGGTTTCCCAATTGGGTATACTGCTTATGAAAATTCATATGAATGGATGTAGTATTTTTTGTTTGCCAGTATGCACTCGCTAAAGCGGGCTCTGTATTTCATTCCGTTTAAGGCAAAGCTTATGTTGGTCAGATCCTTCTTCCCATTATTGACTATGCAGATATTTGCTATCCTGACGTCACTGAATAGCTACTGAATAAACTCGAGCGTCTGCTCAACCTATGTAAAAGTATCATCACGACCGTTTCCCTTTCGGGGTGGTCAGAAACCACGCTTATAAATAAGCGGATTCACATTTAGCCAACTTTACTATATGCCAATCATGACAAGTGGCAAGCTCGTCGATGTCTCCAGGCAGCGTACCAAACTCGAGAAATATCACAAATAAATTAAATATTAATTAAATTTATTTATTTACATTAATAAATATTTTTGTGTCCCGACCAGGAATCGAACCCGGTACCTCCCGAGTCTAAATCCACGGACTTAACCGCTAGACCACAGAGGCAGTTAAACTCAACCTATGTGTTCATTACTTATTCAGCTTGTATAAGTATGACCATGTTTCTCAATATCGTATTCAATTAAAGTGGCCGTAATATCCGTTTCCGAACATCTGCACATGTCCTTACTTCCCTTCATGGCATCCTTTACAATGCCCATGCGTCTCTTTACCTTAAGACTTGTTTCCAGTTTCTTAGAGACAGTCACAACCTTCCCCTTCAGTTCCAGCAGATATTCAGATCCCTACACTATTTCCGCTGCTCCGAATGGAACAAACTTCCGTTCGTCATCAGACGGGCGCCGATCGTTTTTTTTTTTAAATCTTATCGTTAATTTCTTAGGTAAACAAATATTATTATTATTATATACCAATTTCTTACCGACCGCCTCCGTGGTCTAGTGGTAACAAACGTTGCCGTGAACTCGGGAGGTCGTGGGTTCGATTCCCACCGGGGGCAAGTTGTACATTGTATATTTTGTCTCGGTCTGGGTGTTTATATGTTTAATATGTATATATTTAAAAAAAAAAAAGTATAATATGTAGTTTATCAACCATCTAGTTTCCGTAACACAAGCCTCGTAGCTTACCACGGAAACTAGATGGCGCTGTGTGACCTGTCTGGAAATATTTATTTATTTATTTATCACTGTTTATTAGTTTATTGTGTGTAAAGGTATCTCTTAGTTATACATGTTTATGTATTCATACATATATGTATTATTTAAGTATCTTCGTAAGAGTATGTAATTTATTTTTATGTAATATTATTTTTATTTTAATGCACCCCGGCATCATCTACCACACTCCCAAAGGTTAACTGTAATAAAATGCCTTTAAGGCATTAAGTTCGACCTTGTATATTACTTTTAAGTTTTTTTGTGCAATAAAGAGTTTACAAATAAATATTTCTACATTATTACGAGCTACTTATCAAGTTGGCTGTCAGATGTTGGATGTGACAGTCCCTAGAACACAGAGACTCACAAGGTCACATGTCGTGCTAGTATAAAAAAAAATGTTCGACGTAATAATGTGGTTCTTTAGAAGTTATTTAAAAAGTTCGTAAATAATGCACGCTTGCTAAACTTAAGTACAAATAATGAAACAACACAAAAAAGCTCCGAGTCAGATCTTAATATTAAATCTCAGAGTACAATCGCTTGCACTACTATGATTACATTGCAGTCACTATCTTGCAAAATATTGTAGTAAAAATGATCGTAAAACTTTTAAACTTTACATTGACATTTTCTGGTTGTATTTTATGATATCATTACCGATAGACACAATGAACAGTTAGTTTCATTAAGGTCACTTGACCATGCTATACTTAGGGAGATGGCGAAATAGAATTTGCAGTCATTTTTATAGGGTTTTTATTAACCACCAATTTATTTTACGGAAGCTATTTGATTAAAAGTCAGTTTTAAGGACAAGCAATAGACTTCGACATCCGACATTTAATCCGGCCTTCAGTTTAATATTCCAATTAGGATAACAAATTTTACTCAGACAAACATATTTGCGTTTCTGACAATTAGATAGATAGATAAATTGTTTATTGCACAACAAACAAAACACATTTAAATGGTATTATAATTACATAAGCGACTTTAATGTCTAGGGACACACTTTTGGGATAGTAAACAATTCACTAATTTAAAATATTGACTTTAACTTCTATATACATCTTCGAAATATGCAAATTTGTAAGGAAATATCCTCAATTTTAAACTAAATGTTCAGACAAGCCACGTTTCAAAAATAGGTTGCTCTTACCAAAATCAAATTTAAAAATACACAGCAGCGGTCCCTATGCTATATCCGCAAGTATATACAATACATTGGCAGAATCTATTAAACAAGAAGCTAACCATAATAGTTTTGTAAATAATCTAAAGGATATATATTACTAGAAAAATGTTACTACACATTAAATGAATTGATGCAAGATAAACTCTAACGTATATGTAGCAGTTATTATTTTCGATCCTTCTCCGAAGTCCTGTTGTTTTTTCTTTTCTTTTACTTCAAAATCAAAGTCAAAATATCTTTATTCGCGTAAACCTATCACAGGCATTTATGAAACGTCATTAATTTAAATATTTTAAATGATTCTACTCCTGCTAGTAGAAGACTAAGCAGCAAAGTGGTCCAATAAGTAAGCTGTTAGCAGAAGACCAGCAGCTTAGCAAATTCCAGTGACCTGTTAATGTTTTATCTGACTGAGAAAGGAATCTGCAAGGAAAACTCAGCTATATCAGATTTACAAAATAAAACATATACAGAACTGCACCACAACGATCAATTAATAACCTTTTAAATTTAGTAATCAGTACCTATGAGAATACAATACCTGGTACAGTAGTAACCCACCAGGCAAGTCAGAATTAAGGTAGACTACATGCCTATGTGCAACCCGAAAGTCGACAAAACTTTATATAAATGTGTTGTAATATGGTTTGAGGTGTATTATTCGCTACGCCCCATATATGTAGTTGTACTATTTTGTTACATGTATTTTGCACTAAAATGTTTTACATTTTAATTTAATTTTACACTCGCTAGTAGAAGACTAAGCAGAAATGAGGTCGCAAGCTCATTTCTGCTCATTAGGCTTCGACGGCTGACAACATGTCCGGAGATGGGAAAGCTGGAAGTTATTTCGGTAAATTTTATTATTAATACGTATTGTTTTTTGTATAAATATATCAGCAGGCAAATGTTTAAAAGCTGTAGCTTCTCAACTATAGTAGATAGGTAAATGCTTTCGCAATGAGTAGTCGACAATTGAGTGCGGTGCCCGTGCGCCCACGTCTGTCGTTCTATAAGTTAAACGTTGTTAGCAGGATATCAAACTAAGATATTTTGTAACCTACAGTCGATCATGCACTGGACTTATATACCCTTTCAATTATCATTTAGTAGTGGTAATACATATTTATCGCGGAGTATGTTATTTTATAGTGTATTCTTACAGCCCCTAGACCTCCACTATTGGAGATGGACCTTCCAGAACAGATATCTGGAGAATTTGGCCTACACTCTCCACGCTGGCCAGACGGGTTGGATAAGATCTGATGTTAATTTTTAAATGACAATTTATTATTGATTTGACATTTGGTATTAGTGGAACCGGGACCGACAGCTTAAAGTGCTCTCAGAGGCACGGGAACGGTGGTGAGGTAAATTTATGACAAATGTACGTAAGAAAAGTGTATTTCTCATTGGTACATGCCGGCGGGGGGTTTGAACCGACCTTGTAGGATTTAAAGAAAGCCTTCTTACAACAGAGACACCACCGCGCCTATAAATATTATAGTGTATACAGAATATTAATAACTAAGCTAATTAGAAATAGGAAAAGAGCTTTATGCAGTTACGAGTAAAAGTTTCAGAAAAATATTTTAAATTTTGGAATGCGAAATAAAGTCACTCTATAATTTTAATTTGAGAATTGTCATCAACAGCCTGTGTCTCTCCATTACTGCATATATGCCTAGCACAAAGTTCGCATTGTACGCGATATTTTGCCATTCTCAGCCAACACATCCAACTGTAGGAAGTGACCAAGTAGAGTAGCTGCGTCGTTTTATGACGGCGCGGCAGAACTGGACGACACCCTTCGCAAAATTTATTACGCGCTGACGCGTGCTGGAACTACAACCCAGCTTCAACATACTTGGGGTGAAATACGCTTAGATCTTGACGCTTTGATTAAGCTAGGTTGGCTTTGCTTTGAACAACACTAAAGCTTTAGCTATAAAGCTACGTCGAGTGTTCTAGAGAGCTCAACGTTATTCCTTCTTCTTAAATCTTGTCTACCTGGTGGGGCGCTCATTCCACTTTGCATCGTCCCGGTGATCTCCACTCAAGCACCCGTTATGAATGTAAGAGCATAATTTTTGTCTAGTTTGACATGCGACACAGTGACACACCGTGGGCGGTTACGTAAGCAGCGAACTATGTATTGTGCCCTCTAGGACACGTGCACATACAAATTGCTGCTCTAATTCACCTACATTTCGTAAATTTAATGAAACCGCGACCATGGAGGCCGCGCTCCACCGTCTGCAAAAGGCCTTATGAAAAGGTTATTTATCCATTCCATCATTTTTCCTTTATAATTATAATTTGAGGCTATAAAAGCTTATTTTTTTTACCTTAGTTTTGATCCCTTAATGGAAAATTATGTTTTACATAAAGAAATACTCGTATATCAGTAAGAGAATGCAGATGTTGAATCATTTGATAGTTAATAAAGATTAAGAGAGTGTAACACTTTTGCGTCCCTCTCGCTCGCACAATTCAATATTTTTAAAGATTTTTCTAGTCCAAGTGTACTATTGACAATTGACAACTTACTAGGAAATAAAATTACGGACATTTTGGACATATTTTCACTTTCATATACCAAATTTTAGACAAAGAATATATAGCAACATTAGTAACGATTTTCGTCTATTTTACTAACACAAATATAAGGTTAACATAGGTACTACATTTCTAAAAGTAGACTTAGACTTAAAAAATCTTTCATAATATCGGATTGTGCGAGCGAGAAAAAATACTTTTATTTATTTATAAGTATTTATAAATCCAAAATTTTTTTAAAATAATTTTTAAGCTGCCTCCGTGGTCTAGCGGTTAAGTCCGTGGATTTAGACTCGGAGGTACCGGGTTCGATTCCTGGTCGGGACACAAAAATATTTATCAATTTAAATAAATACATTTAAATAATATTTAAATTATTTGTGATATTTCTCGAGTTTGGTACGCTGGAGACATCGACGAGCTTGCCACTTGTCATGATTGGCCTATAGTAAAGTTGGCTAAATGTGAATCTGCTTATTTATAAGCGTGGTTTCTGACCACCCCGAAAGGGAAACGGTCGTGATGATGATACTAATTTTAAAACACCTTAATAGTTTGGTCTTTGAATGACGCGCTGTGTATAGAAGTAAGTTCGTATAGAAGCTTTGCATTGCCAGTAGTAAAAAGTCCCTAACACAGAGATAATTATTTGTAGTATGACCAAATTTTGGCAGCACTCAAGGTAATTTGTCCAATAAACAGCATACAACATTTTCACTTAAAATAAGTAACTATAGAATGAAAGGAAATTACTGTTGTATAGTGTCCGAGGTCTATAAAGCTTTCCATTTCATTTTGTGACCGATTTCTCTCGGAGCAAAATAATATACACTCATTGACAAATTTAGAGGAACGTAAAAAATGGGTTTATCGTTAATCAAAGTCTGCCAAAGGAATGCATATTAAGAAAAGAAATCCTGTTCTCTATTAATTTGATATATCTTTAAAACGCATTACAAGAAGAATGGAACGCAATCCACCCAAGATTTTATTGATAACTTGATTAGGGGTATCAAGGTATGTCAAGGAGACTAAGTATTGAATTACACCTTTTCCTTAGCATTTATGAAAAAAAAAACATATATGAAGAACTCAAATTTTATTCTTAATTTGTTAATTATTGTTATTTATCGTTTGTTTATTTGATGTTCGCATTTTCAAATTAATAAAAATAAGCAAAATTAATAAACTTCATCATTACAGCCCCTAGAACACAGCGTCCCAGACCTCCACTGCTGAAGATGGGCCTTCTAGAACATATATCTGGAGAATTTGGCCAGACGGCTTGGCGAGGATATGATGTCAATTTTTAATGACAATTTATTAACGATTCCACAAGTTGGTATTAGTGGAACCGGGACCGACGCGTCGGTCCGGCTTAACGTGCTCTCCGAGACACGGCAAAGGTAGATTTGTTAATCTATGACAAATGTACGTAAAAAAAGTGTATTTCTCTTTCTCGGTACATGCCTGGTTGGGTTTCAACCGACCTTTGTAGGGTTTAAGGAACGCATTCGTACAACCGACGCCACCACCGCGCGTTTAATTAAAATTATTAAACTTAATTGTCGTAAATATCCATGATATTTAATTTCATTCACACTTTTTTGCGTTCCTCTAAATTTGTCTATTAGTGTATTATGGTGGTATTGTAGTTATCTATATTGTTATATTGAAAAGTACTATTGGTTGTCTAGACTGAATTAGTTAGCCTGGCAGGAGGTGTGGTGTTGCAATTCCAATACAAGGTCACTAGTAAATAATTTTACTTTTAAACTTCCTAACAACTTCTGTCAAAAGGTGAAGGAGTCAAGTAGAAGAATTATTCACCGAAAAGTTGTTAGGTGCTTGTAGTTTATTTATACTTCTAAATATCTAAGCATTCTGTTATCGTATTGTGTTAAAACCCAAATTAAATATAAGATAAACTGCCTCCGTGGTCTAGCAGTTAAGTCCGTGGATTTAGGTTCGATACCTAGTCGGGACACAAAAATATTTACTAAAGACTTCGAGGAGCATGCCACTTGTCATGATTGGCCTATAGTAAAGTTGGCTAAATGTGAATCCGCTTATTTATAAGCGTGGTTCTGACCACCCCGAAAGGGAAACAGTTGTGATGATACTTTACCTTTTTAAATATAAGGTACAAATAAGTCTATAATATAAATCGAAATAAGTCAGACACTCGAAACAAGAGCCAAATTAGTTTGATGAGTAAAAGCAATTTCTGAATGATATAATGATAAATGAGCATCATCAAAATTAAGATTTTTTATATAACAAACTATTGATTAATTAGTTTGGCACGCGTCTTCTTTTGGTATCTTGTTTGACATGGATAAATACAATGTCTTTAATTTGCTATTTCACGCACCTGCCGACGCTCACTTCCTATAATCAAGATTGATGGTTCTGCTCCAGTACTGTCAGAATCAGACAGGGCAAACCAAAGATATATTATATCATAGATGGATGATCTGTCACAAAAAAAACTACATATAATACATTTCTAAAATACCATACCAAATTTTATAGGCCGCCATAATCGTGTCGGTCGTCAGTTGCTCTTATTAATTGACTTTTACCGCTTACCATAAGGTAGGCGCGATATCACAATTGATAATAAAAAAAGACATACGCATAGGCTAGAATTTGCACCCCTACGCATGATTAAATGATTAACTGATTTTCACTAACTAATTTCATAATAATCCTATGCTACTTGTATATAGCTATTTGTAAATATTTTAATTTTATTATAATTTTTATTTTACTAATGTTTAATATTTTTAATTTGTATTTTTTTTTTAGTATTTAACCCAATGATGTTAATACACTAGATTCGCAGCGATGCGTTGTAAGCGTGTCGCGTTAAATATGTCCACAGACATAATTCGCGCCAGTGTACATCTTGGTTCCGACGGTGCAACACGCGACACAAAAGTTGTAAATATGGTGAAATGCACAGTGAAATCCTGTGATTCTCGTTCACAAACGCATCACAAAAAAAGTGGCATTACATTTCACAGGTAAGTTTTAATTTAGCTTGTTTAATTACAGTAATAAGACTTTAAAAATAAAAATGTTTTATCACGCCATATTTTATGGCCTGTGATACCAATAAATGATTTTTTATTTTCCCTAAAAGTGGGGAATATTAAAAAATTATCATGTGATTTAAAGAATGAAAAAAATTTACTTTTAATTACATGTGGCAGTTCTTGTATTCAATATTTTCGTGTCGTGTCGAATATACCTTTAACATGAGTACTCCGGCATATATTTAAGTTGGCGCTGGTATACAAAATAAAACCTTTACAACCTAAATTACAAACAATACTAATTTTGGTGGTTTTCGATTAAGTAATAACATACAAGTATAATAGTGATGACAAAAAAGACCTTAGTACAATGCTTGGTAACAGTTATTATAGTTTTTAAATTTTGTATTTGCGCCAACTTGAAAAAAGATGCTATTTAACACATATATGAGGCATATTAGAAATCAGTATATTGACATTTTACTTACATGAGCCTCATCAAGACCTTTCTTACGAGTACCATCATTACAAGTACATTTAGAGTTATACAACGGTATAATTTTGACATGTAAAATGACAATTTTGTTATTCACTAACCTTTACCACAAACAAAGGAAGTTAAATAAAAAATTATTTAAATTTAAGTTTTGTGACCGTAGATGTTAGTAACAATGTGTACAAGACTATGTAATGAAGTTAAAAAAAGTTCGTAAAAAAACGAAAATGTTAGTTCAAATTCATTTAATTATTCATTCAAAGGGTAATTTGAATTAATTTCTGGTATCACACGTAACGTGATAACGCGCATAATTGCTGTCTCTTTCTTTTTAACAACTTATTCGTAAGATTATGTAAAGTGTAAGTGAGACAAATATATTAATATTGTCAACGCTTTTATTTTCGAAGCTACGACTCAATTAGTGGCAACTGACACGCTTTTGGTGGTACGGAAATGTTCGATTTGCGTCTCTATATATAAATCTCATTGATTTAACCCACTATTTTTTGTATGAAATGTACAAATAATATAAAATCTTTCTGGCTTAAGATCCAATAATTTATAATATTGTAATTTTTATGTCCTAGTTATAAGCTGTGATTCTTCTGAAAATATATAAATAAATAAAATATAAAAAAATGCCTTAGCCACTATCCCTACGCCCACATTTGGAGACTTTTACATCTGTCGCACTCTCAGGCAATGTGTTTCCCTATACCTAATTCCTAACCTGTATCCATCAAGTTAATTATGAAAAAACACCTAGGCCATCAGTTGCTTCCATTCTTGGACAGTAAGTCTTGTTACAAGCGTTATTTTTATTTTATTTTAAATACTTTATTGCACTAAAATTGTACATAGGCGGGCTTAATGGCCAGGCATTTTCTAACAACCAACCTTTGGGAGTGTGGAGAAACTATGCGTGGGTGCAAATTTATTATTATAAACTACATACTAATAATACATATAAGAATAAATAAATACATGAATACATACATATAACTATAAAAAGCTAAAAATAAGCCTACACACTAATAAACAGTAAATGATTAATAAAAAAGTATATATATAAATTAACACAAAAATAAAATGTAATATTAATTTAAGAAACACTGTTTTGCTTGTTTAGAAAGTAGGTGGTAAGTAAACGTTTGAAAATATGAACAGAGGGAGCCTGTCTGATCGTCAGTGGGAGCCTGTTCCATTGGCGAGCGGATGACACAGTGAACGAATCTGAATATCTGCTAGAACTATGAGACGGGATAATGAGTTGATTATTCTGAGAAGAACGGAGAGGGCGGTCGTGAGAGTCACAAAGAAATTCAAATCGACATTTTAAATACGAAGGTGTTATCGGATTGTAGAGGATGGAGTAAAGAAAGACAAGAAGATGTGTAGACCTGCGAAAACGGATATTGAGCCAATTTAACTGTTTTCGAAAATCGGATACATGATCATACTTACGCAAACCAAATACGTAGCGTATGCATAAGTTGAGAAGGCGATCCAGTTTATTTAGCAGCTCTTCTGTGAGATCAGGATAACAAATGTCAGCATAGTCTACTAAAGGGAGCAATAACGAGTTTACTAACATAAGTTTCGCCTTGAACGGAATGAAATACTGCAGTCGTCTCAGCATATGCATGCTGGCAAAGATTTTCTTACTAATCTCTGACACCTGGCAACCCCATGACAAATCACAGGTCATATAAAGGCCGAGATTTTTGACACATTGACAGAAAGGAAGAAGTATATCATTAAAGTATAATGGTGAGAGAGAATCCATGTCCAGTCTGTCCAACATGCCTCTTGAACCCAGGATCATTACCTGAGTCTTACCGGGGTTGACCAGAAGCCCAAGACTATGGGAACAAACACGCAAGGCCTCCAGGTCCGAGTTCATTTTATGAATAGCTTCGCTAATATTGTTCGGGTGAAAGTGCAATATTAGTTGTAAATCATCAGCGTAAAGATGGTAGGAACAGAAATTGATGACATGGACTATGGTATTTATAAACACCGAGAAAAGTAAGGGAGATAATACGCCACCCTGCGGCACACCAGCAGTTACTGGACACCAGTTAGAGTAATCGTCGTTCAAATGTATACGCTGCTGGCGTCCACGAAGATAGGAGTTAAACCATTGTGTCACTGACTGAGAAATTCCAAGAGAGCATAGAACAGCCATTAATATGTCGTGGTCGACACAATTAAAGGCGTTGCTAAAATCCAGTAAGGTCAGAAGTGTAAGCTTTTTATCATTCATAGCCAGTCGGATGTCGTCTGTGATGTTAATAAGAGCTGTAGACGTACTGTGGGAAGGACGGAAGCCGGATTGAAGTGGATTCATAAGATTGTTTTTATTTAGGAAGGTAGCTAATTGACTTTGGACCACACGTTCCAAAATTTTTGATAAGAAAGGTAAAATGGATATGGGGCGAAGGTGACTAAAGTCGGATGGAGTGGACTTTTTAGGGATAGGGACCACATGGGCATTTTTCCACAAAGTGGGAAAGTGCCCAGTTAAAAGAGAATAATTGATAAGGTGGGTAATAAGTGGGAGAATAATGTTGATAATAGGAATGATAAGGACGCGACCCACACAGTCAAAACCCACAGCTTTACTGGCCACGGAATGAATAAGCTTTTTGATTTCGTCACTCGACACAGGTTCAAATTGAAAAAGATTATTTCTAGGGATAGCTTTGGAACTAATCTGAGAGATAGTAACGGCCTTAAGGGCGTGATCAATAGTAACAGGAGGAGAGGAGAAGTGCTGATTAAGACCGTCAATATCTACAGAGAGGATAGATTCGGACTTAGTTTTTCCCAAACCAAGCGAACGTAGAAATTTCCAAATATTTTGTGAAGAAGATTTATCTATAGAATTGTGGATGTATTGGCGCTTTGCGTTCCTACACATCAAGTTGACACGATTTCTTGATTTTTTGAAGCTATTCCAATTTTCATCGCAAGGAGACCTCTTGTGCTTTCTTTTAAGAGAATCCCTCCACCTCATGGCTTTCCGAATCGTCTCATCGAGCCATGGGGCAGGGGGTCTTTTCATGCGCACTGGACGAATGGGTGCATGTTTGTCATACAGCTTTAGTATAACTTCGTTGAAAACAGAAATCTTCCCATCCATGGTGTCCTCCAGCATGACATCGTGCCAGTTCGCACAAGCAGCATCATTCAGAAGCTGTTCGAGATTCATACGGGCGAAGTTACGTTGTAAAAAGACCCTGGGCTTATACTTAGGAGTTTTGATTTTGTAAGAAGAGAAAATAAGGTCATGGTGAGAGAAGCCAGGCGCTAGAAGTTGGCCGTGTAAAGAAATACGCCCGGGGTTAGAGGTAAGGATGAGATCAAGGAGACTGCTACAGTCATTCAGATGAAAGGTAGTATTAAGAGGAAGAAGAGAAACATTTGTGGAAGAAGTAATATGTTTTAACCTCCTACTGCGCGAATCGTCTTTGAGAAGGCATGTGTTGAAATCCCCCATAATCAAATTGTGTTCATATGAGGGTAGATAAGTTTCAAGTATGCCTTCAAACGCATTAAAGTAGTCGACAGTAGGAGGGGCGTAAACTACACCCAATAGAAATTTTACAGAATTTAGGTCAAGTTCAATGAAGATATATTCCGCGGAACCAGAATAGATAGAAGGAGACTGTGATAACACTTTGTATTTTATACTTGCTCTCAAATAAATAGCGACACCACCACATCCCCGGCCAGTTCGATCATTGCGTATGAGAATGAAACCAGGAAGGGAGTAACTAGTAGATGGAAGAGTAGGTTTAAGGAACGTTTCAGAAACAAGGACAGCATGGATTTGATCGTTATCGAACGTGGCAAGAAGATCTGAGTAATGACAGGGAATACTTTGAGCGTTAATGTGGCAGACATTCAGATTTTTCGGAAATGGAGAAAAAGTATCACGCAGCAGCTCACCAAGGAGAACAGGATCACTCACGTCAAACTCCTCTGAACTGGAAGATTCACAAGAAAAAAATGTGTCTGATTCAGAGCAAGAAGAATAACTATTCGATGTATTCATATTAGTGTATATTGTAGTATAAATAAACTAAATATAATATATTAATAATAAGATTTTAAATAACTAATAAAAAAAATGCAAAAATAACTGAACTAAAATAATAACATTCATCACGACTGCTGCCGGTTAGATGTTTAACTTAAAACTAAATATATAATTAAAATATAGGGGTCTATGAATATTTGCAAGCACGAATATGTAATCACTATGTAACAAAAGAACCATTATGGTAAAGTAATATTAAAAATAATTACATAATATTGTCGAGCAAAAATGAAATAAAATTTGTATAAGTTTTAGAACGGACTTAACATTAGCACCGGTACAATATATTCGAACCGCAAGAAGACTCATAGCCGTAAACTGGATCGTAGCGTTTGACAGATAGGCACGCACACTAACACTCGTGTAAAGACAAACATCACTTACCTTTTTTAGCTATACATTGAATCTACCTATGAGTTTATTGTTAATTAATGTATGTATTGTAAAATGAATTTAAGACTCGTAAACTATATATATATATAACAGAAAACGATAAGTATATAATAAGGAATAAACAAAAGGTAAGTATACGGTACACAAAAGGGAAAAGTATCAGATACTAATGTTTGCCTTTAGCAGTGCGTGCTGTGCGTAATCTCTTGCCTTGTGTTTCAGGGGCTGGTTTCTCAGGCGGATGCTTATCTATGAATTCCTTCAGCTCGGACTCGGAAAAAATTTTTTGCTTAACGCCATTACGCAGTTTCACAAAGATCTGGCAATCCTGGGACCAACAAGAGTTCATTCCGTAGACTCTTCGACCCTCTGCGAGAATACGCCTGCGAGATGCCGTCAGAAACTCGGCCAGGGAAATGCCACTGCCTTTAAGCACTGTTTTGGTGTGCCAAACCTTGCCACGTATCTCCCAGTCCCGGAACCGAACTAATATTGGCCGAGGTTTCTCAGGGTCACCATTATTTGCACCAAGCCTGTAGCATATTTGAAGGTCATTGCTGGAAACTCCTAGCTTCATCTTCTGCGCAGCCAAATCACAAATAACCTGACTTGTGTTCTCATTGTCGACCTCCTTGATGCCTCGGAACAGCAGAAAATTGCGACGTCCTCTGTTTTCCAGGTCATCAGTCGTCTTGGCTAGGTGTTGTATCTGTTCCCGTAGAATAGCCAAGGCATCGCGCATAAAGTCCTTAAAGTGTTCAAGATCCTTAGCCAAATGCTGAACAGAAACTGTAGATGTAGCACCAGTGAGCCGCTCTTCGAAGGACTCCACTCTTTTCAACAATTTCTCTTCCAGGCTCCGGATTGCACTCATAGGATCTGATGTGTTCATCTTGGGTATAAAATGTGATGGTGAAAAACAGCAGTGTGACTTGAATAGTGTGTATGTTACAACATAACAATATGTTGTGTCAGCACAATGCAAACAACCAAATGTTTACAAAAATCACACAAAAAGTATAAAAAGCTATTTATTAACTACTTGGGCACTAAATAAACACTTTAAATCATGAAAATATAAATAAATAAATAAAAAACTAAATTACACGTCTTTATTTCGCGCTACCCACACGCGTTGTTATTTTTATATAAATATCACCATGGCGCGTTCAAAGTATTAATTCTCCTTGAATTTAACTTCATAGCAAATGGCACATACTTCCAACGAGAACAACAAATAGGACTGTCTGCCGGGGCGGGGAAGTATCCACCGTTCGTGCCGATAAACCCTGTAGAGTGTATCCACACGTTTCACGGCTCGACTTGCCGTCATGCCCAGTCAAGTCGGCATAGTGTTAGGGACTGATGTCAGCGTCACCTTGCGCACCACTTACCATCAGGTGGGTGCAAGCTCACATATCGTGCTTAAAAATAACCATTATATTCTGTGATTCAATTTAAATACCTAATATTAAAAAGCAGAATTGATTTAAACTCAAAAGCTTATAGCAAAGAAGATTTACATTCCTTAATCAAATAGAAGAATATTCACCGACAAAGGTTAAACATAATAATTACCTCGCATTTTCCTTTGAGTAATACAGACGAACAAATTACGTGGTGACCGCAACGAGATTAATGACATTTAGTTAGAATATGTTTGTGGTTTTGAAAGCGACCACCAGCTCGTTGCCAAACAATAGAATCAATCAATTGCTTTGGTTAGATGAACTTTAATTGTTTAATTTAACAAAGAACTTAGAAGATCATTTGAAACTTAAAGAAAATGCTGTACCATCATTATCGTAGTATCAACTACACAACATTAATTTATATTTAAGCGATTTGTTCAGTAAATAATATTCTAAATGTCAAAATAATAAAATATACCACTGACCTACAGATGCAATGATTTTCGCGTTCGAGTGCAATCATTGGAGCATGAGACAATGGTAAATGTTGTAAATATATCAAAATATGACTTCCGTAATTCACACATCATTTTAATGTTACGAAAATCAGTGAATTACGACAGTGGATCGTGCACAATTGGCTTCAAGTAGCGGTCACTGACCCCGTGATTTCATTGCAAATTTCCGATCAAGATACTCATAAATCTAGCATTTATGAATTTAATGCTCTTAAGTCAAGTTTGATAGAGTCTGCAGGCCCTAAGTTGGTCTGACGAAACTTATATAGTAGGCTGTTGGAATAATTTTCGGGGAGCTATAGCTCTTGTATGTATGAGTGGGTACAAGTATTTTATGAACGTGTAAATGTATATTTTTATTGCGCATGTTCGCATTTGTTGGATAAAATGTTAATTAAAAGATATATGTAAGTAGAATACGTAGAATAAAAAGCGTTGAAACATAATATAGTTAGTAACGAAGGGAATTCGATATGACATTGAGTTTGCACGCGGAAATGTCGATCGCGAATTCACCTATAACCTGAACGTTTATAGCGCAGTGCAAGGCTAACATGTACTTTATACTGGATACTACCCACCCACTATTTAATAAAGTATTGCAAGGAAATGTATTTATGTAGACAAACGTCGACGAGCTTGCCATTTGCCAGATAAGCTCAGTAAATCAGATTATTTATAAACTTAGGTTTTATTAACCACCCTGCATAAAATTTCGGCTACAATAATTTCTTGACAATCCATGGATTTATGGGGATACCGGGTCTATAGTATAATAATAATGACATTCTTTATTGCACACAAAATAATTTACATATTAAACTTAATCCCGAATGGTATTCTCTACCAGCTGACCTTTGGGAGAGTGAGAAATTATTATAATAGGTGCAGAGTAAGAATTAATAATAGTAATAGATTAATCATAAATTTGCCATAGTAAGTATAAATAACATACCAATATATAAATATGTCATACGATATAATTAATAAATATAAATAAATACTAATATAATAATTATCTATGTCAAGATGTGGATATTTATATGTCATTTTGTTTTTTAAGAAAGTATGTAATTAATAAATGATTAAATATATATTATGTGGGGCAGAGAGGAGAATAATAGTGTTTAGGGCTTGTGACCGACATATGCTCTAATGTCAGTAAAGAAAAACAATCGAATATTGTGGTAATAACGCGTTCTTTAATATAAAAAGGTCGCGGTTTGAAACCCCAGTATGTACCAATGAGAAAAATACTTTTCTTACGTCCATTTGTCATAGATTTACAACACTGTTCCCGTACCTCGGAGTAGGTAGTACTAATACCAACTTGTCGAATCGTTAATAAATTTACATCAGATCCTTGCAATACAATTACATGTCTGTGAGTGTAGTCTAAACTCTCCAGATATACGAATTTGTTCTGGTAGGCCCATCTTCAGTAGTGGAGCTCTAGGACTCTGCTATCTAGATAGCAGAGCCCCTAGGGGCTGTAATGATGATTATGATGATGTTCATTGTAATCTATGTATGTAGTCATTTAAATAAGTAACCTAGTGGGTCAAAGTTGCGTAATAGTACAGTACAGACAAAATAGTGTTTAGCAGAACCAATGTGAATGTAGATGTGAATGTTAGATTTTGTAATAAAACGTATATCCGCGTTTTAACGACAGAGAAGAATACGGATAGCTGCAACAATAATATCTATTTTAATTCGTTAAAAAAATACAAAATTATATCCTATAAGTTTTTCGAGTTTAATACGGTTGAGACATCGACGAGCTTGCCACTTGTCATGCTAGGATATATAAAGTTGGCTAAACGTGAATCCGCTTATTTATAAGCGTGGTTTCTGACTACCCCGAAAGGGAAACGGTCGTGATGATACCTTACTACTATACTTCGTAAGCTTACCTTAATATACTGCGTGATTTTGTATGTCCTTACTCAGACTATTGTGTTATTCTATTGATAGAAACAAACAACTTTTCCTAAGAAATCATATATCGAAAAAATAACCAATTTGTATGGAGAAGTAAAACATAATTGTCACTTCAGACATATGGTATCTTGGGATTTTTTATTGTTTCTAATAATAGAAAGAAACATTAGTCTATAGTCTAGACTCTAATACTAATCCTCTAATCCATCCTTAATCGGTAATGTCTTAATCCTTAATCCATAATATTTAAATCCGTATATCGTTAAATTATTATCTCTTTAATTACTATAAATAGTTTAATTCTAAAATTATCAAATCCTTTTAGCCTTTGATCCTTATATCTTATATCGTAATCATCTTATATCCTTAATCACTAATACTAACCCTGTAATCCTATAATCCCTTATTCCGTAATCGTCTTATATCCTTAATCACTACTAACCCCGTAATCCTATAATCATCTAATTAAATGATTAAGAGGACTGTTTCTAATCCTTTAACCTTTAATTATTTAATCCTTAGTCTCTTGTCAAATGCGTAAATCCTATAATACTATGATCTTATAATTCTTTAATCCCTTATTCCGTAATCGTCTTATAGCTTTAATCACTACCAGCCCTGTAATCCTTTAATCCTATGATCCTATAATTATATAATCGTGTAATCCAATAATCCCTTATTCCGTAATCGTCTTATATCCTTAATCACTAATACTAACCCTGTAATCCCATAATCTTATAATCCTTTATTCCGTAATCGCCTATATATAATTCAGGGTGTCAACTACGTGTATATCAAATTTCATCAAAATTGGTCCAGGCGTTTGAGCGTGAAGAAGTAACAAACATACACACATACACACAAATTTAGGCATTTATAATATTAGCATGATTACTACAATAAGGGCTACATGTTTCGAGGTCTTTTTTGAAGTGGTACGCAGCAAAAACTAATTGGGAACCACTGGTCTAGAGTAAGGGCATATAAAGTATGTTTGAAGAAATTGACCTAATCTTGTCATGTTAACTAAACGGGTTGGCGAGGTGAAAAGTATATCAATTATATTTTGTTACAATATAAGTTTCTTTACCTACTATTGCACAATAAATATCCTAAAAAGTACTTTGCAATATATTATATAGAACAGACATGAAACGTGTCTTTTAAAACTGTTAGAGATACACAGAGTACGTAATACTCTTGAAATTGCATGCCCATTTTGGTGGATAATAATACCGTTGTTGGATTTGGTTACAATTGTGTCGTCCAGTTTGCCAAGGCACGCAGCAAGTTTTATCATAGATCTCGGCATATCTGTGGGCTGCGCAGGAGCACGTTTAGTGCTGCGAACTGGGTCAGCGCTGCAATGCGGAAGACCAACAATAGTCCAGTTGCAAGTGCGACCCTGATTTGAAACTTTCAACCTAACAAGACATTTATTTACAAGATACGAGTATATCTAACTTTCATTTTTTTTTATTACGTGATAATTATGTTTAATACACTCTCTGCTGTTTTTATGTTACTTATTATAGTCATCATATTGTGGGTAATATTATATTTACGTATATTCATTGACAGAGTTGGAGATAGGCCTCCAGAATACATATCTGAAAAATTTCGCCAATTATTATTATTTCGACAATTACACCCGCCACGCTGGGAACCGGGACCGACGGCTTAACGTGCTGTCCCAGGCACGGAAACAGTGGTATTGTAAATCTATATCAAATCTACCTACTTAAAAAAAAGTATTTCTTATTGGTACATGCGCCGAGGTTCAAACCGCGTACGTTTTTCGTTTTTAATGGAAACGTTCTTAAAACCGCATTTATGTATGTGGTTTAATGTATATATTTGCGTATGTAAATAAGTAATTATTGATGAGTGTATATTGACGTCTAATATTCCCTATTAGTTTTAATTGCACCTGCCTTATTATCTTGTCGTAACTGCTGTAGTTGTCCCAAAGGTTTAACCAGTATAGAACGTCTAGCATTAGGTACTTGTATTTGTGCAGTAAAGTTTATTATAAATAAATAGATAAGTTTCCTAAAAGTTTGAGACGTCGCTGCTTATGATGGGCATTCCAGAACATTTATACATACATATTTATAAAGACATATGCCACACAGATTGCGAGGGCGAATAATAATAATTAACGTAAAATTCGATTGAAATGCATATAAAAATAAATATTTATAATTGGGCAAAACCATAAAACACAACAAACAACATCCGCAAGAGAATTGGCATTCGTTCCTCGCATCACAGTTAGCATGTCACTGTCACGTTTCGAGAAAAACCCACGCGACGTGACGAATACCATAAAACACAATCCTTCATGAATCTCAGTTATTATAAGCGGCAGATGACCAAAACTAGGCATGAGACAACCAAGCTGAACGTCACGGTATGACGATGCGTGGGTCGACGCACGTGTACTGCATTTTTAAGACCTCATCAAACAAATAGGTAATTATTGACGACGTAGGCGTCACGCCTTCTGTAAAAAACGTAGAATAGCCTTAAATTAACCTTAACTCTAGGGCAAAGGAACCCGACGATAAATCACCGCCAACAGATACTGCTTTGACTCAACAAAGCCTAATATACGGGGTGATTTTGTATGGTCTTACTAAAAGTAAAAAAGTAAAGTATCATGACGACCGTTTCCCTTTCGGGGTGGTCAGAAACCACTCTTATAAATAAGCGGATTCACATTTAGACAACTTTACTATACGCCAATCATGACAAGTGGCAAGCTCGTCGATGTCTGCAGCGTACCAAACTCGAGAAATATCACAAATAAATTAAATAATATTTAAATGTATTTATTTACATTAATATATATTTTTGTGTCCCGACCAGGAATCGAACCCGGTATCTCCGAGTCTAAATCCACGGACTTAACCGCTAGACCACGGAACTGCTCTACTACTCTAAACCAATATGTTATTCTATTGAAGGAAACTTTTGGTTTCACCATACAAACTGTAAATTTAAAAAAGGCAATTTGTAAAGCCAAACAAATTGACAATTTCGACATATGGTTTCTTAGGAAACCTTGTTTGTTTCTAACAATAGAATAATACATTAGTCTAGAGTATAACCATACCAAATCACGAGGTAAGATCTTCTTAGTTGAAAAAAAAAGGTCGTAGGATAATCTGAATAAATAACATTTTCATTAATATATAGACATAGGCAATATTAATTGTAAAAAAATATAAGCCGAGGGCACCTTAGCACGTTAACGGCCACTTGAAAGGATGATTAAAACAACCATAATCATAGGCATACGTTAAACATGCCAATAGATAATAATCATACAACCGAACCAGACGCACAGGCCAAAATATGAATCCACATATGGTATGGACAGTGGGTCCCTACGCGTACTCATAAATTTGAAGATTCTTACGTCTGTCGCACGCTGAAGAAGTGGAATGCTCTCCTAGCCAGTATGTATCCGCACACCTATAACCTGGAGTTCTTCAAGCGATTCAAGTGAAGTGTGAAAAAACATCTTGTCCGGCATAGTGATAGAGACTGATGCCGGTCGTTAGTGACTGGCGTCAGTTGATCCCATTCTTGGACCTCGCGTACCGCTAACCATCACGTGGGCACAATGTCAGGTGTCTTTTCGCAGGCCGTCAGTCTCACACTTAATTAACCCTTAAATGCATGAATTTTATTTTATTTATTAACTTGACAGTGATTTCTCAAGTCGTTTTTGATCTGGAAGGCATCTTAAAATGTCTAATGTTGAAGGTGGTTCCTCAATTTCTAGAGCGGTGGTGGCTCATTTGTAAGAATGCTTTAGTTTGAGATCTGGCATATACCACTTTTCTTGTGTATATTTATCATAGATTTACTCCTTGTCTCGGTCCTGGTTCAACTAATACCAACTTGTGGAATTGTCATTAAAAAAATACATGAGACCCTCGCCAACTCGCGAGAATAGTATTGTGAGTGTAGGCTAAATTCTATTTTTATGTCTTGGAAGGCCTATCTCTAACAGTTGAGGTCTAGGACGATGTGTTCTAAGGACTGCAATGAAAATTAATTTGATAAGAATTAAAATAAATTACTGAATGACCTACATTAGGTTTATTTATTTAGCATTATAGCATTTAAGGGTTAATAAGTTTATAAACAAATTATAATAGACATTTAAATATATAATCAGATGTTGTACTAAAAATCAACCATAACTTAATAGTTACTAAGTAGAATTAGTACTCAAAACCAATTTTAAAAACCTACACCCATTATTATTTATTGATTCTAAGAATATAAACAACGAACATTTTTTATCGAAGCATTTCAAAGAATGGCTTCCAAGAAACGAAGTATAAGAAGATGTTATGACGTACGAGTATAGCAGCAACATCATCGTCACTAATGAAAGGTCTTAACCACGACGATGACATCACGAGTGCGTTAATCCACTGTCATTACGCGTCACTGAATATCATAGACATGACTGTATTTGCTAGACCTGTACGATAATGTGTTAAATAAATTTGACAATCCCAAATCATCTGAATCATAGATACTATAAAAACCACATTTTTGTACTCATCGTATGTTTGAAAAAATAAAATCATATAAAAAGTTTATAATTTAAACTCCTTATTCCCAGTTTACCAGAAGTACAATCTTATTCAATTAAAAATAAATTACAAATAAATATATTCTCTGTTTCTTGAGCAGTGCATACATTTTAAATAATTAAAATTACACACACACTAACCAACTTGTTAGGTTGGTTTTCTTCCTAAATGTTGTATCAACAATTTTAATTGAGGAAGTTTACTGTACAGAATCTGGTCAAATGGTAATCTAAAAAAGCATCTAAATCTCATAAATAGAATGAAGTTGCAAAAAGTTAAAACAAAGCTGCAGCAGTTACAAAACCAACATCACTAAGGTACTTATTGGTGATCAGCAAAATTGTTAATTGAATGGTTTATTGATGAAACTGGTAAAAAATAAAAAAATAAAATATTTTATAACAATAATTATGTCCGTGTTGTACTCAAACCACCAAACTATCTTCCTATATGTTCTTAGTGAGAAATATCAAAGGAAGTGATTCGAATGTAACTTATGATTCTTTGTTTTTGTATCCCTTGCCTATTTGTATGCATCATTTCTGTTTTTTTTCTCCGAATAAATAAATAAACAAGTCCACGAAAAATAAAGTAAGTAAAAGTGTTGATTGACCATTTAAAATCAAGATTTATACATAACTAGCTGTTTTACCCGGCTATGTCCGTGTAAACGGAGACACGAAATTATTTTTTTTGTGCATTATTTTAATTTTGCTATATCTCCTAAGGTATTCATTTAATTTGCATGGTGTAAAGGGAAAAATAATCCTTATGAAATGCTCAAGCCAACTGACGTATTTAAAAGGATAAGAATTAATACCGTATTTGTGTAAATAGCTTTCCAATTACCGTTTAATAATTGCCCATTTATTTAAGTATTAAAATGGATATAGTATGTTATCCTTAAGAGATAGACATATGCCATTACGGACTTTTCTGTAGACTTGTGTATCTTATCACCATACATTATTTTGTTATATCTCAAAGTGTTTGGGCAGCGTTTTCGGTAAAAGCTCGCAGACGGCTTATTTTTTTTCCGACATCTCCAACAAATATCGTTAATGTATACAAAAACCAAACAAATTATATACTAAAACCTTCCTCGAGAACCACTCTAACTATTGGTGAAAATAGCATGAAAATCGGTGCAGTAGTTTTTGAGTTTATCGCGAACAGCCAGACATACGCAGCGGAGGATTTTGTTTTATAATATGAAGTGATAAAAATATTAATACATATTTTTTATTGAGGAAGTTCACTGTACAGAATCTGGTGAAATGGGTATCTGGTACAGTGGAAATCTGGTAAAGTGGAAACAAAGCAGTTAAACCTCATAAATAGATTTAAGTCCACGAAAAATGCTTAAGTAGTGTTGACTGACCATTTAAATCAAGATTTATACAAAAAAGTAGAGGTGGTCGCGACTAAATAGGAGTCCATAGATGCCGGCCAGCGACCCGGATCTCTACAAGTCAATACTATACTTAAAGACGGAACATAAAAAACGCACATGTTAGATTGTTCGTTGCAATTAAGTCATGATCATGATGTAAGATTGTGACAAACATTAAAGTCCATAAAAATACGCAATCGTATAGCAAATGTGAACATGCATACGCAATAAATAAACTTAGAATGTCGACCCGGAATTCACATCTCATCAATATTAAAATGTTATCCAGTACGTAATTGTAATCGGTTCACAGAAAGGAAGATTCCTAGTGCTGGATAGCTTACTAAAGGAAGATGAGGTGTTAGCTGTGGGAACTAATAAATCTGCCATTGGCAAGGACAAACCAAACGAATTGTTCGTATGCAAATAAATACCAGTCTGCATGCATAATAAAAGTTGAAACAAATAGTTGAATCGAACAAATATTATAAGAAATGATCAGAAACGGATTCAAGACTGAGCTTTACGCAGTGGAAGTTGGTGCTAGAGGAATTCCAACAAAATCTTGCATCACTTACGGAAAAACTTCGCTCCTCTCACAACAATCAGCCAAAGATTCCTTCGCATTCCTCTAGCAGATATTCAGATTCCTTCACTGTTCCTGCCGCTCGTCAGTGGAACAAGCTACCCCTGGCTATAAGGCGTGCAAGGTCCGTCAACGTGTTTAAAAACCTTCTAACCACATTATTTCTTGACAATCAGAATATATGTCTCTCGAATTATTAGTTGTTTGACATATTATTTAATATATATATATTTATTTATAGTGTATGTTTATTGTTATTTTATATATTGTGTACGTGTATGTATTTTTGAATGCTATAAATGCGTAATTATGTATATTTTAATAATTTAAGTTATTTTAGTATTTTTGTTCATCCTGCCCATCACCTTACATGATCCCCAAGGTTAGCTGGTGAAGAATGCCTTATGGCATTATAGCTCAATTATGTACCAGGTTTTTATTAAATAGTTATAGTCCAACAGAAACAGCACAAGACCATTAAACATAACTACGAGTAAAACTTTTATTTTAATAATAAACTGATGACAAATTAAGAGGTGTGAATCACAAGTATTCAATAAGACAATTACTATATCCTTTATTAAATCGTTAAAGTCAAACCGTACAAGATGACCAGAAACCGACAATTTTCAATCCGTTACGCATGTTACTCATCGTGTGCGTAATCGTGAGCTGTAACTTGTTAATGACATTGATCACGAACCTATTGTTAAGGCACTTGATATAAGATCCATAAAAGCTGGATAAACCGTATCTTGAAGCTTCAATACACAAATGTCAGTGACCTTATAGACTACACTGTGGCCCTAGTCGGTTTCTTTTACCGCAATCGTAAAATTATCAAAATTGTGAATTCTATTAGTTTAGTTTTATTGTTAGAAATTCGCGAACCTAGCCAAGCATTACTAAGCTTACGAGTACATCAAAATTACAAAATGTTATACGAATATAAACTGTATTAGCAGCTGACATTTACATTGCCCGTTCGTTTAAGGATTACAATGTATACCGTTTGCGCTTGAATAAACGGACTGGGGGCACTGGGCGGTAAAGTTTAAGTAGTAAAGTGGTTGAACTTTTTTGGGTTCTCTAAAAGCTTGTAAGATGGGTTTAGACCAAACGAGCGAATGCTCATTTTATAAAATTCTTTTTGTGTAAGTTTAGAACATTATTTTGTTCTTATCTATAGATTCTAAGAAAATTCGCTTGCTTGATTTAAACGGAACACAAGCGTGCGAACAGTTGCTTAGACGGTTTCTGCATGTTCGGATGCGTTCGCTTTTCGAGGTGTTTTCTTCAAAGCGTTGACGAATAAGTATTGAGTTCTAGCACTTTGTTCATTTGGTCTGTGGGGGCCGGGAGGGCTCTCTGAGCCTCTGCCGAACACGTTCAATTTATTGTTCTTAAATAGTAGAGGTCTTGCGTTTTATCGGCTTTCAGGTTGCTCACAACCAGGTAATAAATTCTGACTTACCTGGTGGGGTAGGTACTACTGTACCTTGTATTGTATTCTTATAGGTACTCATAGGTGAATTTTGAGATGAAAGATATATATATATATATATACATTGTGTAATTCTGTATTTGTTTTATATTGTAAATCTGATATAGCTGAGTTTTCCTTGCATATAACATTCTCAGTAAGATTAAACATTAACAGGTCATTGGAATCTGATTCATTGCTGGTCTTCCGCTAGCAACACTCTTTAGATCGCTTTGCTGTTTAGTGTTTTACTAACAGTAGTAGAATCATTCAAACTAATTTATATAATGATGTATCACAAAAAGGTTTACGTGAATAAAGATATTTTTAAGATTTGACGTTGTCTAAACTCATCTTTAGATAAGGCGATACTTAACAGGGACGGGTACTCTCTTTATACTGAATGCGAGCGTTGGTTGTCAGAACAAAAGATACATTACATTTTAAAGAGTGTCAACACTTAAGGATATCGTACTAATCCACAAACAGGAAGGATTGCAACACATCGTTACACTAAGTACACAGCGAACACCGTACCATTAACTACGATGATTGTCGGAGATAAATACTGCTTTTAGTGCCAGATGAAACCTAGTCATTCACTCTCAATTAATAATAGTGAGTATTATTTTGAATACCCAACATGCTCTTGTAATTATATAGCGTATGTGATGTGAGGTGTATATTAAATCTGATAAAACGCAACGTTTAGAGCAAATTATAATAATCATCGCCATAAGGTTAAGTAATAATACAAAAAATATTTTTGTTTTACATACTTAACTGTGGCTTTTGCATTCTTCTCGCTCGCATAATCATATATTTTCAAAGATTTTTAACTGCCTCCGTGGTCTAGCGGTTACGTCCGTGGATTTAGAATAATATTTAATTTATTTGTGATATTTCTCGAGTTTGGTACGCTGGAGACATCGACGAGCCACATGATTGGCCTATAGTAAAGTGGCTAAATGTAAATCCGCTTGTTTATAAGCGTGGTTTCTGACCACCCCGAAAGGGAAACGGTCGTGATGATACTTTTTTTTTTAAAGATTTTTCAAGTCTGAAAAATTTAGTCTGCATTTAAACTTTTTAGGAAATAAAATTATGGAGTTTATGAAGATCTTCGATTCCATTATCGGTCGCAATCTCTAGACACCATTCTTATTTAAAACTTTTTGCACTATGTACAAAGGCGGACCTAATGCCGCTAGACATTCTTACTCGGTCAACCTTAGGGACATTACGAACATTGTATGTGTTTTTTTTGAGTTTGGTACGCTAGACATCGACGACCTTGCCACTTTGTCATAATGGGACTATTGTAAAGTTGGCTAAACGTGAAAGAGATATTCAAGTAAGTCCACAAGTTACGAAAGTAGTAAAATTTACGCAGGAACAATGCAAACTGAAAAATCTTTTTTTTTATAGTAACACACATTCAGATAACAAAAGATTTAATTAGTAGTTAGTTAATCAAGCGTAAAACATTGTCCTTGTCATGATGACGGTTAATATTACCAATTACTGGCTCAAAATTCAATCAACCCACGCAATGGTGCGCAATGAAACACCATTAGAAATGAACATCTCATTGCCGATGCATTAATGTATTATTTACTATTAATAGATATAATTATTAATATTTATTACTAGCTCTTTGATCAGGCTTTGCTTGTGTAGTAATAGCAATCATCGCCAAAAATCCGTTAGTTGTGGTGGCGTCAAATTACAACTCTAAAATTCCAAGCTACATTAAGGAACTAGAGACTATATTATTTTAAAAGATGCTTATCAATTTTTTGTTGCAAAAATGTTATTACACAATTTTAGATTTCTTGAATGATAATGAACTTTAAATTATTAGGTTGTCTCTTTTACTAATTTAATTTTAATATTTTGACATT
The DNA here is from genome assembly GCA_910589645.1 of Tinea semifulvella. Classification (NCBI taxonomy): domain Eukaryota; kingdom Metazoa; phylum Arthropoda; class Insecta; order Lepidoptera; family Tineidae; genus Tinea; species Tinea semifulvella. Next base: position 8,246,176 of record OU342592.1, on the reverse strand, counting down.
TATAATTTAAATTGATTTTGGACATTCATTATAAAATAGTATTTAATTTAGATAAATAAGTAGATAAATGTTATTTTAATTTTTGTAATAATAATTATGATAATACTATTGTTTAAAGTTTGTTTACTTTTTTTTAATAATGTATTTGTATGACGAAATGTTAATTATATTTTTAATATAGAATTATTTTATGCCTATTGTGGGCAGATTGTTTAAAATTTAGGTAATGTACATCACCTCTTTATAACAATGTAAACAATCTTGACAATAAAGAATTTTGAATTTGAATTTGTCACATGTTGTGTTCAGAAATTGCAGATTGTCTATGCCTGTGTGTGTCCGTCCCTGGGTTCCATGAATAATACTAATAAATAAAAAAATCACACAAAATAAAGTTATACATGAATAAGTTAAATACAATCATGTGATATTTCTTGTTTTTGCAGCCTGTTTCATTGAAAAGCTGCAAAATCGTAAGTGAATTAACATGTCCGCCTTTTATAACAAACAGTTATTTAGTTTAGGATTAAAAACACATTGAAGAGAACTATCTATATGTCCGTGGTTGGGGTCACATTATAATGTCATATACCCCATGACCGTTCCTCCAGGGTTCCAAAAAACATCTCCACCAATGTCTTAACAAAATCTGTACGGTAGTTTAGGCGTGACGGCCATACAAACAGACAGACAAAACTTTTATTCGCCTTTGTACTATTAGTATGGAAATGTATAACAAGAAATGCGTAGGATACGATGTAAAGGTATACGTAGGCAAGATGTTAGAGGTAATAAATATTATTGAAATTATCAAGTGCCAATTAAACTCGTTAATACTTGCTTAGTTGAAGAATGGATATACTAGGTAAATAATATATTAGCAATTAAATATTGCATAAATTAATTTATAGAATTATGTATAAACATTTATGTGTCAGTTAGTAAAACAAAGTCACCATCATTATTATTACATAGTAACTGCCTCCGTGGTCTAGCGGTTAAGTCCGTGGATTTAGACTCGGAGGTAACGGGTTCGATTCCTGGTCGGGACACAAAAATATTAATTAATATTTATAAATACATTTAATTAATATTTAATTTATTTGTGATATTTCTCGAGTTTGGTACGCTGGAGACATCGAAGAGCTTGCCACTTGTCATGATTGGCCTATAGTAAAGTTGGCTAAATGTCCCACTCCGAAAGGGAAACGGTCGTGATGATACTTATACCATTATTATTACAGCCCCTGGAACATAGCGTCCTAGACCTCCACTGTTGGAGATGGGCCTTTTTGAACAAATACACATTTGGAAAATTATGCCTACACTTGCAAACCTTGCTAGAGGTTTGGCGAGGGTCGAATGCAAATTTTAATTACAATTTATTAACGTATCCATAAGGGACTGACTTAACATACTCTCCGAGGCACAGGGACGGTGGTGTTGGTAATTAAATAAATGTACGTAAGAAAAGTTACATGGGTTAAATCGCGATAATTTTTCATCGGATAGCGTTCTTACAAACTAGCCACTACTGCTCAAAACAAATTACTTCTAATAATTGTATTTATTATCACCAGCCTGTGTCTCTCCACAACTGGATGAAGACTCAAGGCTCGTCATTGCCACCCTCATGCTCCTTAAGGTCGTCTGCTGATCCTGTAGTTGTTGCCACAAACCTGTGGAACAATTTGTCTCTTAGCATAAGGCAAGTAACCACCAGATCTCTATTTTAAAAAATTGTCTATTCACACTTCCTATCACAAAAAAAGTAAGTGTATTATCTATGTATGTGTATGTTGTTACTATAACTTATTTATTAGAATTTAGTATATTGTTGTCATTGATATATAACATGTAGTATATGTAATAATATGTATATATATATATATATATATATATATATATATATGTATTAGTATTACTATATATATATATTAGTATATAGTTAAACCGTATAATTTAATTCAATTTTGCACTTACCTTTCAATATAATGCTCAAGTTGTCCCAATGGTTGGCTAGGATAGAATGTCTAGCGGCTTTATAAGCCCGCCTTTGTCTTTGTGCAATAAAGATTTAAATAAATTAATTAATTAAAAGGAACAAAATGTTTCGAGAATCAACTTGAAAAATTTTGCTCGTTGATGTCTTAAGCATACTTAACCAAACAAAAGCGATATCGTGACCTTGTAAAGTGTAAGTAATATTTTTAAGTATGGGTTTTTAAATGATCCTACCTACACCTATATGATATAGCGGTAATAGTAATATCTAATAAAAATGTGATGGAGGAACCGAAACATTACGAAAGCTACTAAAATCTGGCTGGTCAGAACTCTTGTGTTCCCCATTTTCCTGTATGCTGCAGAGACGTGGACCCTGCGCGAAACTGAAATAAAACGGATTAATGCTCTAGAAATGTGGTGTTGGTGGAGAATGTTGGGCTTATCGTGGACGGAGTTCCGAACCAACAAATCCATCATGGAGGAACTAGAGATAGGACAACGCCTTTCCTCAATCGTGCAATCACGCATTCCCACATTCTTTGGACACGTGTCGCGGCGTGGAGATACATCCATTGTGCGCCTTGTAGTTCAGGGAAAAGTCGATGGCAAGAGAATGCGTGGTAAGTCTCCGATGAGATGGACTGACCAGGTCAAAGCAGCAATGGATCACCCCCTACATGAGTGCTCCAGGAAGGCTGCAGTTCGAGACGAGACTTGTTAAGCGTGCCACTGACACTCAAGTGACGACCACGACCACTCTGCCAAGAGTGTAGCGATTAAGAAGAAGATAACCTATATGATATAGCGGTAATAGTAATATGATATAACCATAGAGGCAGTAAATACGGATCTAATAAAAATGCGATAGCACACCAGGATATATTATGTTCTTATGTGGCACTAATAAAATATGATGATTAACATTAACCAGGTCTTTCCTTAACCGTCCATCTCGTCACGTAGATCCGCCATAGAAGCGTGATCGATAAACGACAATCACAATTATTGATATTTAATCACATGCATACTTATGGTTAATAAAGATTTGTAATCGAATTTTAATTATATTATTTCCAATTAATCGAATTGTTCTCGGAAATTAGCCAAGTATTTAAACGCAATTATTGCAAATATTTATATAACGGTCATCTCAAAAATACCTTTAGACCGCTTTCCTGTATAATCTTTCAGAACAAGAAGCTTTGTGTCTTTATATGTATATGCTATGTGACGTCATGTTCGCAGCACGACATGTATCCCTACGGCAATTTGTATGTTAGTTAAGTTTGTATTATCATCACCTATACCACTGGAGCTGATTTTTATAAAAAAATATTTTATTGATCCTTGACCACCTGAAGGTTTTTTGTATATAAAAAGACGGGGCAAGAAGCCAAACGGTATGAGAATGGGGTGTATCACTAACTTTTTATCACGACAGATGGCGCATGATAGATGGTACCTAATATAACTGTCAGTTGCATTGAAATGTTTTTTTTTATTACGGAATTTATTATTTTCTGGATATTATGCAGCTTTTAAGTGTACAAATCGAGATTTCCAAGCAGAAGCAAAGATATGGTGATCTCAAAATTGCCGTTCAATTAATTCAACCTTTTTTTATTTTAAAGACAGTGTTTGCTTACTTAATTCGTCTTTTAAGTTAAGTAACGTTAAGTTAAAATACATTTTACTGTTATAAAAATAATAAAACTACAAATAAATTTAAAAAAGGATCCGTCATAGGTGTAAACAAGGTACCAGTGCCGCTAGCTACGAGGGGCGTTCAAAATATTCTCGGTATTGATACGTTACAACCTCTTTTATATATATATTTGTTACTGGCCGCTAAGATTCATCCATTGACATTAAAAAAAAGTAAAATTGGAACCGAGATGTTCTTTTGTTTTTCTGCAATTGCCGAACAAACATGAACACCATGAGCGAATTAACAATTTTAACGAAATTAGAGCACCGATCCGTCATAAAATTCTTGACAAAACAGGGTAAAAATCAAAAAACCATAAAAGAGGAAATGGATTGTGTTTACCGTGAGTCTGCTCCTTCTTTATCTACTATTCAAAAATGGTCAAGCGAATTTAAGCGTGGAAGGGAGAGTATTGAAGATGACCCTAGACCTGGCCGGCCTGTAGTGGCTACCTCACAAGAAAATATTGATAAAGTGGAAAAACTTATATTGGAAGACGGCCGAGTGAAGGTAAAATCTATAGCTCAAGTAACCAATCTCTCTATTGGTACCGTACATGACATTATACATGACCATCTTAATATGTCAAAAGTAAGTGCAAGATGGGTTCCGCGAATGCTGACGCTTCTTCAAAAGGATATGCGTGTGGCTTGCTGTTCAGATTTTATCGACCTGTGTGGTGAAAATCCCGATGAGGTGCTGCAAAAAATAGTTACTGGAGATGAAACCTGGGTTCATCATTATGACCCAGAGAGCAAACAGGAGTCCATGCAGTGGCACATTAAGGGTTCAGCTCATCCCAAGAAGTTCAAGGTAATCCCGTCAGCTGGCAAGGTCATGGCATGCAATATTTTGGGATTGTGAAGGAGTTTTGCTTATCGATTATAAAGAAAAAGGTGTAAATATCACAGGGCAGTACTACGCTAACGTTATACGTCAATTAAGAGATGCGATCAAAGAAAAGAGGCGAGGAAAGTTAACCAAAGGTGTTCTGCTTCTGCATGACAACGCCCCTGTCCATACTGCTCATATTGCCAAGGCAGCTATTGTTGAATGTGGGTTTGAAACTGTTACTCATCCACCCTATAGTCCGGACTTAGCCCCAAGCGACTTCTTTTTGTTTCCCAATCTTAAAAAGGATCTGCGTGGAAATAAATTTTCTGACGATGAAGCGTTGAAGACGGCCGTGGAGGAGCATTTTTACACCAAAGATAAAAAATATTTTTATGAGGGATTAAAAAAAATAATTGATCGATCTTATAAGTGTATGAACATAGGGGGGGAGTATATTGAAAAATAAAAATATCAAACTTTTCGTACTTGTTTGTTTTTATCCACATACCGAGAATATTTTGAACGCCCCTCGTACATCTAGAAAAAGCTTTGCCTGATACACCCCATTAAAGCCTAAAGACAATAACCTCAGAATTAATTGGTCTATGACAGTACATTGTCGGTCATGGTCGTGTTCAACGTCCACTGTCAAAGCACATCATTCATCTTGTATCGGGATTTGGGCTAAATTGTATTCACAGTTATGCCTTTATGCAATTTTAAGATAAATTATTCCAACAAGATTACAATTTAAGTAGAAAAAACCCTCGACTTTATATAGTTTAGTTGTACAAAGGATTAAAATATCACATGACAGCTCTAGTGCTAAAAGACTTGATTAATAAGACAACTACATACTTTATTTTACAAATAATTGTGCAGTAAATTTATTTCTTTATTTAAAAACTTTATTGCACAAAGTACAAAGGCGGACTTAATGCCCGTAGACATTTTGTGACAGCCAAACCTTGGGTACAAATTAGAACATTTATAGGTGCAATAAAAGAAATATTAATAGTAGGATAAAGTTAACAACATAATTATATATACTTTTATATACACTGTAAAATCAATATACTAATTCAAATTCAAAATTCTTTATTGTATAGATTGCTTATTCTAATTACAGTTGTCATGATGATGCAATCTGCCCATATTATGGGCATACAATATGCTTATGTCAATAATATTTATTCGTATATAGTTTATTTATTTAGACCGCCTCCGTGGTTATATAATTTGTCTCGGTCTGGGTGTTTATATGTAAAATATGTATATATTTACAAAAAAAAAGAGTATAATATGTAGTTTATCAACCATCTAGTTTCCGTAACACAAGCCTCGTAGCTTACCACGGAAACTAGATGGCGTGGTGTGACCTGCCTGGAAATATCTATTTATTTAAAAATTATTTATTATTTTATATTTAATATTGTTCTTGTCAATTTATTGGAATACAATGTTAATGTCAAAATTTGCATGCTAAAATAATTTTATTGAGTAAAAACAGTTGTCAATAAGAATTTTCTTTAACACAATAGTAAAACGTTTTGTAGGTAACTCTTGTATCTAAATACTAATACATACACAAAAATATACATATATACATTTATAATATGAGTATAGTAAAAATAACATTAGTCTTATCAATAAGTATCGAAATCACTATTTACATTTTCATGTAATTGTACAGTTCAAAAATAGCCCAAAAAGAAAACACTTATCTTGTTGTCTAACTGACAATATGCCGCCCTGCACGCTACGGAAATGTAAAACACGTTCATTTTGAACAATAAAAGAAGAACAAAGTAGAGAACATAAAAGAAATAACAAACATTTTCTATGAAAATGACAACCAATGCCATTTGATCTCTTTGATTCAAAGTAATCGCATATAGTTTTATGAAGTCCCATTGTTAGAATATCATACGTTGGAATTTGCTATAAATAACCTGGGGCCAGGTGTCGGCGGGCCGCTAGCACCCCCGGTCACGAACTAGTCTAGCATGCTAATTTAAAGCACACGGAATTATGCACTCTCCGTCGAGATACCGCCCGTATTCGCATACCAACACAAATTAATTAAGCATTCTTAGAGTTGAATCTATAGGTAGTACTTGCGATTAGCTTTTATTAGCAGTATGAAAGTCAACTGGTATAGGTATCAGTGAATCAAACCAACAATTGATAGTGTACCTAATGTAAAAGAGTTATTTTTATCTAAGATGTACCACTTAATTAATAAAGACTTTTTATTATATTATTTTATTATTATAAAAGCCTTATTCTCATGAGCCTGTGTCTTTACACTGTCAAATTTAGGTTCGCGATCGAACAAAATCAACGACAATTATTTTATTGTTTAACCCAGAACTGCATCTCTCTAATGGGGTGTACGAGTATCTGCTTTTATCACGATAGACGATATCCAATATAACTTCTCTGTAGTTTTTTTAAAATATAATACCTCAGTGTGCATCTTTTAAGTGCAATAGAGGTGTTTATCATTTTCCAAGCGATACCGAAGATATGGTGTTCTTAACTATTACCTTTCTGTTTTTGTCTTAATTCTTTTTTAAGGCAGGTAACATTAACTTAAACTATATTTTTATAATAAATTATCACATAAGCACATTAAAGGTGTAAACGTGGAACCTTGCCGTTACGACATCTACAAAAAGTTTTGCCTGATACACCTCTACTAAATACTTGCTGTAGCAAGCCAAACCTTGTAAACCCTTCTGGACAGTGTGGGAAGAGTAGGCCAAATTCTCCAGATTTTTTTTTTTTTTTCATTTTAACACTAGACTTAAATATATAGCTTAAAGCGATAAAAATTTAAGCAAGAAAACTTCTGCTGACACAGAAATTCTGGTTAATGTCTTGCGAAATAATAGTTATATCTGGTAATTAACGATAATGTCTCTTAAAATAGCAAGCAGAGTTACACGAATGTTTCGACAAATAACAAAATGATTAATTACACTCAACACATACTATAGATGTAAGCTTTAGTCTAATTTCACACGCGTCACGAATGCGTAACTTAAAGCATTTAAAGGCAAACATGCTCAGAGTTGCATTTTCAATTACAGTAAACAAAAAATAACTCAATTTATTTAGAGTTAGATGGTTTTTTAATTTTTAGTATTCTTCAGATAACGTTGACAAATTGAATGAATAATGTGGCAACAGAGGAATAGCAATCAAACCTTGATGAAAAAATTAAGCGTTAACGATTTAATCTAAATTAGACCTCAATAAAATACGAGTAGGTACATTTATAAAAATGCTTTGCTCCTATATGTATGTACCTACTCGTATGTTATATTATGTATGATTTTATTAAAAATATAAGGAGAAGAATGTGGTCACGTTATTAATTCAGATATAGCTCAGTATTATAATGTCACATACTTATCTTAACTCATGACCTCACAAGTGTCACATCCGGGTGCAATCACCATATTGAGATATTCGATCACAAGACTGTAAGTACATAACAGAATGTTCCATAATCATTACAGCCCCTAGAACATAGCGTCCTAGACCTCCACTGCTAGAAAAGGGCCTTCCAGAACATATATCTGGAGAATTTGGCCTACACTCGCCACGCTGGCCAGACGGCTTGGCGAGGATATGATGTTAATTTTTAATGGCAATTTATTAACGATTCCAGAAGTTGGTATTAGATGAACTGGGACCGACGGCTTAACATGCTCTTCGAGGCACGGGAACGGTGATGTTGTAAATCTATGACGACTGAGCCACCAACGCGCCATGTTCCATAAGTTAACGTTAAACTGGGAATAACATGCATTCCTTCTTTTTCCTAGATTTTTAATTTTATTTTTCTGTTAACTGTTAAACTGGTACATTCTATATTTATGTGATCTGGTCACAGCTAATAGAATACGGAAGTCCTAGACTTTCACTGCTAGAGATGGTCCTTTTAGAATATATTTCTAGAGAATTTGGCCTTTTCTAGCCAAACTATGGCTTTGGTCAGCCTATATATTGTTATACGAGTACATTACTAAAAAATCACATTGTAGGCCTACGTACGTACATACGAGTCCATATCTTTAAGCCAGTTCTTGTACGGGGTATGCAGAGACAATTGAGCGCCATTTTTGTGTAGCCAGTTTAACTTAATGAAAAACTGGCAACCCTAGCAAGTTCAACATACTTACGTATTTTAATTTTCAATTAAATAATAAAAATGGTGTATTTAATGTAAAAAAAACAATAAAAACATACACGGTTTAGTGTTAAAAACAAGTGATATATAGTGGTGGTGTTTGATACACAACATAAGTTTGATTTTTAGGCGAAATCCTAAATAAGGTTATTGTCCGCCCGCCTGCTGTGTAACTTTTTTATTTCAAGTACTTATTGTCACCGAACTATACCAATTTTAGTGCACTTATTACGCGAAAGACTCATACGCTCTTTTCGTCTAAAGATATAACCAATTTTGTCAACATAAATCCCGTATAATACTACGTAAGTTGATGGACATTGCCCAAACATTTCCTACCTGTAAGGGCCGTCAGAGCTGTTTTTTTTTTAATTACTATTGTTGTGATTGCTGTTGAATACCTGCCACGATAATACCTTGAAACCAAAACTACTATGTCAAAAATTAATTGTGTAGCCTGTCCGGATAACCTCCAAAATAAGGATTGTTTGAAATGCTCGGCCTGCAAGGATTACTACCATTATCAATGTGTTAATATCCAGTATAAAGAATACAAAAAATTAACAGATCCAATTAGGAAAATATGGATTTGCCCATCTTGTGTGATAAAACAACCTAGAGGCGGTGATAATACAAATACTCCCTGTGGTAAGACTTTGAAGTGTGACCAGTTTACTGATTGTGATAACATAACAATACGTTGTAGGTCGAAGTCTAAACCGTCTCCATCATCTTCACCATCTAAAAGCCAGAATTTTGTCACAATAGAAGAATTGCGCTCTGTTCTTCGTGAAGAAATACATCTCGCTTTGCAAACCGAGCTTGAGGACATCCGGAGTCAACTGCATGGAGTGATTGAGTCTTTTGGCTGTATAACCGAAGAAGTAGAGTTTATTAAAAAGGAACAAGCTGCTTTAAGTGCCAGCATTCTGGACATTCAAACTGAAAATACAATTCTTAAATCCGAAAACCTCAGCCTTTTAAACCGTATGCGCCAGATTGAACAGCAAACACGCTCTGCTAATATTGAAATTCAAGGTATACCGGAAAATAATTCTGAAAATCTTGTATCCTCAATCCTTAACCTCAGCAAGGTTATCAAAACACCACTCAGCGACAATGATATCCACTTTTGCTCCCGCATAGCCAAAGTAAACAAGGAGAGTCAACGCCCGAGGTCAGTTGTGATTAAATTTAGTTCATCAAGGCTTAGAGACAGATTCCTAGCGGCCACTATCAAATATAACAAGAACAACACTAGTGACAAACTTAACTTGAACCACCTGGGCACCAACAGTGATAGAAGACATCCAATATATATCGGCGAACATTTACTGCCAGAAATTAAAACTCTTCATGCAGCTACGCGTCACAAGGCGAAGGAGCTTGGCTTCAAGTTCACTTGGGTCCGAAATAGCAAGATCTTTGTAAGAAAATCTGAGACATCTGATTATATTCATATCCGTGACAGAGACAGTCTAAACAAATTGCAATAGGGAATAGGATTTTAGGTTACAAATAGATTACTATTAGGTTAGATATTAAGTTGTAATAAATTATTGTTAAGTTAGTAATAAATTATTGTTAAGTTAGATCTAAGTAAGATTTTTTTTTTTTTTAATTTTACTAAGCTTTAAATAACCTACATTCAATTTAATTTAGAAACAAATTTAATTTAATTATCTTTTAATATATTGTTCCTGATCTATACCTATCTAATTTCTAATTTAAAACATACCTAAGAATTGATTTTATTTCATACACATACCTATATTTAATCTCTAATAGTGACATAATTTTTCTAAATCATTAACATTGTAGGTATAGATTAGCTTAATCTAACAGCTAATAATAATAAATAATTTCGGTACATAATTTAAATAATATTATATATTTGACATCGCTTCCAATAATCTAAAAAAAAAGAAAATTTTGCCCTATATTATTACCTAATTTCTGCACTTGTTAATAATTGTTTACTATATATGTATATTTATTGTATTTTAAGACCTCTTTATACCATCATAATTCTGAGCAGCTATAGCAACACCATAAAATAACCAACATATTGAAATATTAATATATTGGTCGGCCACATTGAGGTACTTGTTGATACTACTAATTAACATATTGGAAATAATTCGATTTCTTAATAATATAATAACTACTGATCTATACCCAAGTTCTTTTTTCATATATACCTAAGAATTGTTTTTTTATTTGATTTTTTCTATTTAATATAAACTTCCTAATTAATTACCTAAGTTCTTTTTTCATATATACCTAAGAATTGTTTTTTTTATTAGATTTTTTCTATTTAATATAAACTTCCTAATTAGGTAATTATCCTTTAAAATTAAAATAAATAGTGTGGGTATAGATTGGCCTATTCTTGTATTTCATTGTACATAGTTGATTGATATAACACTGCTTTTAATAGTACCAATCTACAAAATCTATTTTATACGGTTCCTACCTATTTTCTGAAACCTTTTTTTTTTCAATACTAAGCATAATAAAATAAATATAAATATATAAAATATAATAAGACTAGGTAAACACTACACTGATTACCTTGAAGTTAGTGTGAATTATTTTAAAGCTATTAACATATTATACCAACAGGACATACTCTGGTGCTTGCTGACATTCCTTAATAAATAAATTTAATCTAATTCTGTATAATTTTCACTGTTAATATAAGTTAATAAGATTTTTGAGTGGGTTCTATGGATAATTTGTTGATCTATTATCAGAATGTCAGAGGTCTACGAACAAAGACTACCGATGTATTAAATAGTGTTGCATGCAGCGACTATGATATTATTGTTTTGTGTGAAACATGGTTAAACAGTAGTATCTATAGCTCGGAGCTGTTTGATGACAGGTATGTTGTGTATAGGCGGGACAGAGAGACTACCGGCTTCCATAACTACAAGTCTGGTGGTGGTGTGTTGGTAGCGGTTTCCAGTAAGCTTAAATCTCAGCGACTACATAATAGGGAAAGCAAATGTGAGGACATCTTTGTAAGCGTGGAGACCAAAAAACGTTCAGGTGCCACTACCAAATTAAACATAGTAGCTGTATACCTTCCTCCGCCAGTTCAGGGCCACATCCTTGATCATTTTATTAACAACATCAATGGGAATTTAGATTCTAATAATAGTACCCTCATTATAGGTGATTTCAACTTAGGTAATATAAATTGGTCTTCAACTTTCTGTTATGATGATACAATAGCTAACAACTACAGCAATCATGAAACGGCGCTGTTAGACTTCATGGCCTTTAACTCTTTAAGTCAGTACAACCTTATACCCAATAATAAAAATAGAATTTTGGATCTGGTGCTCGGTAATGTGACAATAACTGATATTGCGGAGGCGTCCGAGATATTGAGCGTGATAGATCCCCATCATCCGCCTCTGGAATTTTCTGTTACATTAAAACTACAAGCAACGGTAAAACCTTTTAAAACAGCCAAGCCTAATTTCTTCAAAGGAGACTACGAGAGCATTGAAAATGAGTTGAGTACTATACCCTGGGGTGATGCCTTTTCCTATACGGACAATGTAAACGATATGATCGAAAAGTTCTACTCGATTCTCCACGACCTTATAAAAAAACACGTGCCACTGTCTAAACCTAAAAAAAGTAGCTACCCGATTTGGTTTACACCTGAGTTGATTAGACGTTTAAAAGAAAAAAATAAATACCGTATCAAGTTTAAAAAGTACAAAAACCCACTCGATAAATTAGAATTTGCAACGCTGAGAAAGAGGTGCGCTGCCCTTGTCAAATCATGCTATAGCAAGTACATTTCAGATCTAGAATCATCATTTGTAACTAATCCTAAACTCTTTTGGTCTTTTGTAAAAAACAAAAAAAACAATGCCTCTTCCTACCCTTCGGAAATGTATCTCGGTGATAAAAAGGCGTACAAAGGTGCTGATATCTGCAATTTGTTTGCGGAAAACTTCTCTTCAGTCTATAGTGTTAGTACATGTTTGCCATCTGCTTATAAACGTTGTGATACTCGCAGTGGCTATGTTTCTAATAGTGTAACTACTATCTCGTTGACACATTGTGAGGTCTTTAAAGCTGTTAAGTCTCTGAATCAGTTTAAAGGAGCCGGATCTGATGGTATACCGTCAGTATTTGTTGCGAGATGTGCGAGGTCAATTTCATACCCACTCACATTAATTTTTAACAAATCATTGCGCTCAGCAACGTTCCCTTCGGCGTGGAAAGAGGGTTTAATTGTGCCTTTGCCAAAATCTGGTGATAAAAATTGCATCTCCAACTACAGGCCCATCAGCATCTTACCGGTCTTCGCAAAGATTTTTGAAAAGTTGATTTACCCTATACTTTCACGACATCTGAAGCAGATTATATCTCCCCATCAGCATGGGTTTGTGACTGCCAGATCTACTGCCACGAACCTGGTATCTTTTGTCGATGGACTGACTGAGGCTGTTGACTCTCGCTTGTCTGTGGACGTAATCTACACAGACTTCAGCAAAGCCTTTGACAAGGTGAACTTCGAAGTGCTTCTGTATAGGTTGGACTCATGCGGAGTGAGCGGCGGTATGCTTGAGTGGTTTCGCTCGTATCTGTTTGACAGGCGTTACAGAGTGGTTGTAAATGGACACTCGTCATCGTCGTACACTGCTAAATCAGGTGTTCCACAAGGATCTCACCTAGGACCGTTGTTATTTAACGTTTTTATTAATGATATCGGTGACTGCTTTCACAATTCAAAATACTACCTTTTCGCGGATGACCTTAAGCTAGTAAGACCAACCAGTTCGTCAACGGATGTTAGCTTGTTGCAGGATGACATAAACGAACTCAGTAGATGGTGCGAGTCAAGTGGCATGTCCCTGAACGCCGACAAGTGCTTTGTGGTTCGCTTCACTAGGGCCAAGTCAACTTTTGCAAGGAGCTATTGCATTGCAAATAAAGTTATATCCGAGAAAACTTTTATTAGGGACTTAGGGATCACAATGGACAGTGAATTGAAATTCAATATACATATTAGTGACATAGTTACTAGAGCGTTTAGAGTTCTTGGGTTTGCCCTACGCACAGCAAAGGATTTAAAAAGGCCTGCGACTAAGATCATCTTGTATAACTCTCTAGTCCGCAGTATATTGGAGTACTGCAGCATTGTATGGAATCCACACTATGACGTGTACATCAAGAGGATCGAGAGTGTTCAGAAGAGGTTTTTGTGGCATCTGACATTTAGTGTTAATAAGGGAAGAGAACTTTTACATTACAAAGATCGTTTAAAATACTTTAATTTATCCTCATTACAAGATCGAAGGCAATTGATGGATAGTATGTTTCTATATAAATTAATCAACGGTAAAGTCGACGCACCCCACCTACTGTCCCGTGTTCGTGTCTCTGTGCCGACCAGGCTGCCAAGGGTTGGCAAATATGATCTATTCATTCTACGACAATCTAAATCCAATTTGGGTTACCACTCATCACTGAACCGTACATGTCGTCAATACAACATATTTTCACGAAAAAATAATGACAGTCTAGACATATTTGCTAATTCTTTGCATGTTTTTAAGCACAATGTATTGTCACTGCAGCGGATCCTGGCTGGGACTGTAAACTGAACTGCTGTTTAACCAATTTTTATCCTTGGAATTGTGTTTCTTGATTGTATCATGTTCTTTTGTTTTTGTTTTTGCTTAGATTTACTTAGTTATTGCTGTAATTGTATTGTTTTTGTTTTCGCTACTCAAAGGCCCAATTAATGGATACAGTATAATAGCATGTGGTGGTTGCCTGTAATTGGTGCAGCATCTGTATTCTGTCTTAGTTGTAAGTAAAAATCGATGTATCTTTTGTTGCTGTCACTGTTGGCGACCCTAATAAATAAATAAATAAATAAATAAATAACTTAAAGTCGACGCTAAAGTGAATTTATTGCTGGAATAATGATTTGGAAACCATGAAAAAATGGTATGTTTTCTGTAAATGGCAATCCTGTATCAGCAAAGTGTATAGGTACCTAACAAAATAATATGCCAAATTAGCATACACGTGTTGATATGTCTAATTTATTGCGTTATATAATATTCTTTTGTTTTAGTAAGTACATAAATATTCTATTGTATTGTCAAGGTTAAATCCTAAAAAAACTAATCAATCGATCGAGTGTAAAACAAGTTTATTAATCAAATAAATATGCGATTAACATAATCAATTGTTTATAGCCTAATCAGGATAAGAGCACGTTTATCTTATTGGCAGGTAATAAGAATTTTAGCATTTATTTAAAATTTTATTATTACTGGAGAATGTAACATAGAAAATACAGTTTACACGACCGACAGCGATATATGGCGCTATCAATCTAAACATATCGAGTCAGATCTTAGCAAAGAATTTCCATACGAGATAACAATGAAGTATGGGAAAACAGATTTCTCAGTCAGAAAAAAATACTCTACCTGAGGTGCTAAGACTAGAGTTTGCATTTTCGCTAGTGTTGCCCAATCTTGGTCTTGGTCTTGCAAAAAAGCAACAAGACTACTAATATGGTTGCAAGACTCTTGCACAGATATTTTTTCCAAATTTTGCTAATGGTTTACTTTTTTAGGGGTTAGGTTTTTGTTTTCAATAAATTTTAATTGCATAGTGTCCGTAATTAATATATTTTCGTCTTAAGGAAAAAAATTAACGTTTAGTTCCAAAAACTTGGGAGAGCTCGTTTGCAAATAATTTTATTTTAGTATACCTGAATCCTACCTATACATAATGCCTCCGAGATCTAGAGGTTAATTCTGTGGATTCGGACTTGGAGGTACAGGGTTTGATTCCTGGTCGGGACATAATAAATTATTTAATTTATTTGTGATATTTCTCAAGTTTAGTACCCTAAAGACATCGAGGAGAGAGATTTCCTTAGTTGGAAAATAAAATTTATATTGAGTCAGAAGAAGAGTCTTGCAGAAGTCTTGCGCAAGACCAAGACCGAGACTGGCTAAGTCTTGGTCTTGGTCTTGCTTTGGGCAACACTAACTTTGGCTCAGACAACGAGGTTCTTTACCCCCAGTTAACCTTTTCGAAACAATGCATTTTTAATTTCGTAACATTTATTAATTTAACAATTACTGAATGAAAATAACTTTTTATTTTATTTTTGTGAAATATTTCCTATCCAGTGCATTTTTCGCCATATGCCTTATAGGTTTTCCAATCCTCTTACTTTAGTTTAAAAATTTGTAAGAAAAAAAGCATTTTTTTTAACTACCCCGCTTTACGAGTATTTACACCACCGCTCTTATGGTCTGGTTTTTACAAAATATCTTCCAACGAAAAGGAAATCTGAAGAGAGCAAAGCTAATATTGTTTTAAGATTTTAGTCATTTACCAAACAAAATCCACGTTGTACGTGTTTATTGCTCATAAAAGCAATAGTCACGATTGTCAACATCATTAACCTGACCGTTAACATTTTTTCTCGCATGAACTGTCATAAACATAACTTCATACATTAGAGTCGAAATCTCTATTTGTATTTGTACTTTTAATATGTTTATTTTTCTAATTTATATTTTTGTAAAGTCAATACTATTAGCTTTTGCACTGTATAGTCTAGTATATATGAACTGAGAGTAAACTGGAAGCTAAAGCAACGCCTTGCCTAAATGGTACAATCACGCATTCTCACTTTCTTTGAACACGTGTCGCGGTATGGATAAACGTCCATCAAGCGTCGTGTATAGTCCAGGGGAAAGTCGATGGCAAGAGAATGCGTGGTAGGTCTTCTATTAAGTGGACTGACCAGGTCAATGCTGCAATGGACCATGCCTTACATGAGTTCACCAAGAGAGCAGCAGCAGCCCGTAAAGCATTATGGATTTCAGCCTAAGTATTAAAATAAATTACTACGAATCATGCTTTATAGATGTCTTATAACAGTCGGGTACAAATTTTAACACAGAAAGTTGTAATTAATGCTCGCAAATACTAGCGGGATCAATGCTAGAACTACTATTTCACTTTCCTATGCAAGAACCGACTTAACGGGTCTATTCTTATACGACTAATGCACTAAATAATATTTCAGTATCGTATCGTTATTGACATGTTTTATAAAAAATCTATAAACTTACTAATGTAGCAATGTTGGGAAACCAATGAGGCGACGGCAATGAGACCATGTATGGAAAGACGTAGAAAGGGACAAACCAAATGACCTAAAGAAGATCGCTGTTGGGGATTGGATAAGGGTGGCAAAAATGGCGTGCGATGTTGAGCCTGAAGACCTATATTCAGTAGAAAATAACAATGGAAGATAGAAGCAAGGCTATTGGTGTAATCCACGCACGTAAAGACATTTGACAATTCCGGTTACATTATGGATGAAGGGATAAATTCTGCTATATTAGTGTTGTAGATCAGCACAGCCCCTAGAACACAGTGTCCTAGACCTCCACTCCTGGAGATGGGCCTTCCAGAACATATATCTGGAGAATTCGGCATACACTCGCCACGCTGGCCAGACGGCTTGGCGAGGATATTATGTCAATGTTTAATGACAATTTATTAACGATTCCACATGTTGGTATTAGTAGAACCGGGACCGACGGCTTAACGTGCTCTCCGAGGCACAGGAACGGTGATGTTGTAAATCTATGACATATGTACGTAAGAAAAGTGTATTTCTCATTGGTACATGCCGGGTGGGTTTGAACCGATCTTTGTAGGATTTAAGGAACGCGTTCTTACACCCGAGCCACCACCGCGCCTTAGCTGTATATACTCGAATACAATTATTATTATTAATATAATCTTTTAAAATGTGTCAATATTTGACAGTGACAAACAAAAGTTTTAATCGTAACAGTTCTAAACTAAAATTTGAATAAAATAGAATTGGCTTCCCTAGAAGAAAGTTTACGCGTACTGCGACATTGCAACTACACCTGCGGATGCTAGGCCTGAATGTGGATTGTAACAAGTTTTTGTCCAATGTAATTTCGAATGATATAGATCTGATAATGGGCGTCAATCATATCGTTAACATTCTTCAAAAATGGTGATAAATAGAAACATTTTTAAAAAAGTAAGGCTTTATTTTCAATATTAAACTCACAAAACCAGACACTTAAATGTGGGCAAAGTCAAAGTCATGAAAATGATAAATTCTACTGCTGCCAGAGACAGACTGAGCAACAAAGCGGTCCAATGAATAAGTTAGCAGAGAAGTTATCAGCTTTGTGCATGTAAATTTACAGGCAGACGGATTCTTTACCTGATCTAAATGAAAACCTTACAAAATACACTTCCGTTCCCAGTTACCCTGCCTTATGACGTGCTCGTGTACCTATTATCGCTGTGACAAGTCCTTAATTAACTTGACCTACCTCAATTGACGTCTACCTCTATACTGGATGCATTTTTTATTTAAATTTTATAAATAATGTTAACAAGCAAAGCTGTCGAGCGTGAGAATTCCGCTCGGGGTCCAGAACACGCCGTGCAATAATGCCATTGTATTGGGTTTTTAAACGGTGTAATAGTATGACGGATGCGTGACTGCGTGCGGCAGTGTGAAGCTGGTGACAGGTTACATTGTAACTTGTTCAACAAATAACATAACTTTGTAACTAGATTATTATTCTTAGATAAATGATAGTTGCTGAGGTTGTTGGGTTTTTCATTTATAACTGTACGTACACGCAGAATAACTGTTACATATTTGTTATAATAGGTATGAAATGTTTTTAAGACACATAGCTTTATCACCGTTTATTACAAATTCCGCAAAAAGGTGTTTTTGGAGACTCATCTTTAGTAGAAGATTCATATTAAAAAATAAAGTAATTAATAATTAAAATTGGGCCCATGGGGACCCTCAGTCTTATGAATAATGTTAGAAAATACCAAGCGGCAATACATACGCCTTTTGTAAAAAACAATAAAGTTCAAAAAAAAATATAGTAAAGTAAAAAAGTAAAATATCATCACGATCGTTTCCCTTTCGGGTGGTCAGAGACTACGCTTATAAATAAGCGGATACACATTTATACAACTTTACTACAGGCCCATCATGACAAGTGGCAAGCTCGTCGATGTCTCTAGCGAATAAATAAAAAATAAAAATAGTCAAACTCGAAAAATATCACAAATAAATTATTGTGTAGTCTAAATCCACGGCCTTAACCACTAGACAACGGAGACGGTTCAACCAGATGCTTTTTAAGACTTCGTTTAAAGGACGCCAGGTTATTTATTTGATTTATTTATTATAAACTTTATTGCACAAAGTACAAAGGCGGACACCTAATGCCGCTAGACATTCTATACTGGTCAAACCTTTGGGACAACTAAAGCAGTTACGACGGGATAAGGCAGGTGCTATCAAAACTAATAGAAAAATATTAGACTTCAATATATACTAGTGAATAAATACTTATTTACATACTAATACATACACAAATACATACAAATAAAACTACATACATACGTTCTATGAATATACATAAATATAATATACCTACTTGATGACTATAATGAGAATAGTTAAGAATAGGGAACAACACAGGTTGGGAGAGCATTTCAATTTTACATGCTCAACGTGCAAGGCTCCTTTCTCTTTACTCAAACCAATCATTTCAATGATGCACCTTCAAGTTCATAGATATAATTTTATTCAAAATATAATGCAATCAAGAAACAATCACAACATTTACAAATGAAAACATTCTCAGACATAATGTTATCTCATAATTATAAATAATTTGAATTGCTAATTGCGCTGCAGAGTTGCTTTGTTACACTAATTTTATGCAAATACAAATATTATTTTAATAGGTTATTAATCATATTTTTAATTAAGTACCTATTTAAATGTAATGTTTATGGCAAAAAATATGCATTCCTTATTAGACGTAAATTCTTAATTCACATTTTAAATGATAATGATATTTTTACTTGCTAACTGTTAGGGAAATAAAAATTTTATATTTATTTAAAAACTTTATTGCACAATATACAAAAGGCGAAGCTTAATGCCGTTAGGCATTCTCTGACAGTCGACCTTGGGGACAAAGGAGATATCAAATAGAAATATGAGACGGTGCAAAAATAAGAGTTAAAAGAGACAGTTTTTGCTATAACTAATACTTAACCTAATATCAAATACATATACTACTTAATATACATCATATATAAACCTACATATACTCATATATACATAATACATTACCATTTATATTTTTCTTTCATTGCTCAATAAAGACCAATTTGCGCCTCTAATATTTTTAAAAGTTGAGTTAGGACTATTTGCCAGTTCACAGATGAAGGAAAGGATGAGTGAAGAGAGATTGACAAACCAGATATATACTGCGAAAGTTGTGGGTAAAAGATGCCCTGGCAGACCAAGACTCACCTACCACGATCAAATAAATAAAACAATAGCCGAAGATGTAATAAAAAGCTATCGAAACAAAAGGGCATGTATGAAGAGGGTGATGAGTGTCGAAGAAGCGAAAGAGGTATGTCGAGATCGTGACAAGTGGCGCTTAATTGTCTCTGCCTACCCCGCAAGGGATTTCGCGTAAAGATATGTATGCATGTATGTACAGACGAATAGCACTTAAACTGTAACAATGTTGAAACGTAATATCTACAATCTTTTCTAGCCCGATAAACTAGGTTTATTACTAATACTTTGTTAATAAGCAAGTGCACCTACTCGTACGTAAAAATTAAGTAATCTAATTATACAGTCTTATTCGTTCAAATATAAACGATATTAGATAACGAACGATGCATGTAAACTACATTCTTTAAATACTTTAGGCCAATTATACCGATTCAATAATATTGTAATTACTTACTATCTGACGGACCCGGCTTTGCCAGTGTAGTAAACGTGCCAGCCAGATTCAGAATATTTCAAGTGAAAACAATAGATAAAAGCGGTGATGGCGTGGCTCTGCTTTCCTTAAAATACTAAAAAGGTTGGTTCGAACCGCGGCATGTACCTACCAATGAAATATAACTTTTCTGAAACGTACTGTCATACATTTACAAGTTCCCAGTTTAACTTGTAAAATCGTTAATAAATTGTCATTAGAAAAGACCCAATAACATCAGTAGAGGTCAAGTACTATTTCTAAGGGTTGTGATGATGATGAAGTGACAACGATATATGAAAGAACTCATCTCAGAACCCCCATCCCCCCTTCCGTAATTTTGACGTAAGCTCAACGCTAAAACTGACAGTGTATAAAGGAATCCACAATTTTCGCTTAAGAGAATTTAACGCCTATGTATCCCTCTCGCACGCAAAATCTTAAAATGTAATCAATATATTTTCACTTTCATGTACCTAATTTTAGCAAAAACATTTATGATGATTTTTCTCTTTTTTATTTAAACAAATATATGATTAATAATCTCCAAAATGTCCGTAAAGTACACTCAGCTTAAAAACTCTTCAAATATATTGAATTGTGCGTGTGAGAGAAATGCAACAGCGTTAAACCCTCTTAAAGAAATAGACTACGGCCGTAGTCTCGATGGATTAAAATAGTTCTCATATGATATTTACTTATAATATTAAACTGTAGAATACTAGGGTAGCTAGTGCAGCTGGAGCCCAAGACACAAGATGAAAATTCCGGGTTTAGGCTCCAACGTGTAATACAATTGGAAATATTTAGTGTAATTTTGTACACATCAAGTAATCTAAATATTTCATTATTGTATTTATTATTGTAACTAATTTCTACTGTATAAATAAATAATTATTTTTATTATATTTTAGCCAGCACTTTATCCTATAAGATGTAGCTTATAATCATATCGATATGAATAAGATAATATTACTGAACAATTTCTTTAAAATATTTTTATTAGTTTTTGTGAAAAATAAACATACATCGATACTCACAAACATTTGCGTTTACAACATTAGTAATATTATTTCTTAAACCAAACCATGGTTATGTAAGAATCCCACGACAGTTATGGAATGACATAACGAACGACATAAAACAAGGGTCGAGGTACTAGAACGTGTTTGGTTAAAAAGTGCCGTCATTGGGTTTATTGATGTTGTTAATTTTTGGCTTATTTAGCCAATATTAATGTCAATATTATGGCCAGTCATTCAAGTAATAATTAACATAAAAGGCTTCTAATTAACATTCCTACCGTTGTTATTAAATAAATAACAAAAAGTTACGTCAATGCGTGGAAACTATAACGGAATCATACAGTAGGTATTTGGTTGGGTAGGGAGAGAAGTAGAATGGTGGATGGTGAGCGTATTATCGCGAAATAGAAAAAAAAGGAGGCCTCCTTTTCTTAAACCAGCTAATTGTCGGTCGCAAGCCCGAGACACCATTCTTCTCATCTCTTACCCACACACGATGGACCCGGCACCCGCACGGTGAATCCATGGAATGCTTAGAAATTTGTCTTCTCTCCGCATATTTGTGGCCTATGCGGTATTTTACCCTTTCTAAGTTTGAAGGAATCCCTTGGTTTAAACGTATAAAGAAATAGGTTTATAACCGCAAAACATAAGAAGTTATTTCTAAAATCTCAAATTAAGTTACCTTTTTGCAAATAAAGATGAATTTTCATAACTTTGGAAGGTCTAAACCGAATATAAGTATCATCACGACCGTTTCCCTTTCGGGGTGGTCAGACGCTTATAAATAAGCGGATTCACATTTAGCCAACTTTACTATAGGCCAATCATGACAAGTGGCAAGCTCGTCGATATCTCCAGCGTACCAAACTCGAGAAATATCACAAATAAATTAAATATTAATTAAATATATTTATTTATATTAATAAATATTTTTGTGTCCCGACCAGGAATCGAACCCGGTACCTCCGAGTCTAGATCCACGGTCTTAACCGCTAGACCACTGAATATCTAAATACAATTCAATTTTTTTATACTAGCACGACATTGCGTGCTGCGTGTGATGGTAAGTAGCGCGCGAGGTCCATAAATGTTAGCAACTGAAATCAGACACTCATGACTGACATCAGTCATCAGGCAATTCGAGCCTGATCTCGAAACGTATGGATACATTTTACTGGGTTTATCGGCACTAACGGTGGATACTTCCCCTCCCCGGCAGACTGGGCAAATTACCATCATCAGTCCGCCTACCACATTATTGTTGTTCTCCTTGAAAGTATGTGCCATTTGCAATGATGTCAAATTTAAATTAAAGTTTAAAAGTAGCTAGAATAGCACTAAACAAAATATAGCAAAATTTATCATCATCACGACCGTATCCCTTCCGGGGTGGTCAGTAGGTGTTTACGCTTTTAAATAAGCAGATTTCTATTTAGTCAAATTTGCTGTAGGCTCATCATCACAAGTGGTAAACTCGTCGATGACTCTAATGACTAAACACGGAAACATCACAAATACTTAAAATATTTTTTGTGTCCGGTCCAGGGATCGAACCACAGACTAACTGCTAACCACGGCGGCTGTTGCAAAATGTATATATCCAACAAATAATTATATTTATGTCGCATCGATCGCTATTTTAAAAAATAGATAAATTGCATTTCCTATCACAACAAAGTTAGTAGGTACTCGTATGTATGTATGTATGTAAGTATATGTATAATATCGGTTATGAATTACTATGTAGTATATAATATTTATACATGTAGTTATAAATTTAATTTTGCATGCCACCTATTATCCAGTAAGGCGTTTAAATTTGGACCATTGGTTGGCCACGCTTAAATGTCCAGCGGCATTAAGACCTATGTTTTGTGCAATAAGGTATTAAATAAATAATGATAATTATTGTACCAATAAGATGGATAGCGGAGGTTGCAAAAGGTACGTGTTCGACGGATACCAGGCTATTCATTTCTGTTCAACTTGCAACAGGAAAACAGGCTTTACTAACCTGTATTATGTTGTCTATTATTTTATGTTTATTATTTAGGTTTAAGTGCGTTCTTCCAGTGCTGTCGTACGGAGCAGAAACGTGGACACTAACAGTGGGTCTGATCGACAAATTTAAGGCTCAGCCGGCTATGGAGAGAGCTATGCTCGGTATTTAGGTATATAAGTATTTGTGTGGGTCGAATTTATGTAATATGTATTAAAGTATTTATATTTTTACGTACTTAATTATTTAATTCTAATATATTTACATTTACCTAAAAAAATTCATACACCCATCATATAAATCTATCACTCTCCCAAAGGTTAGCTGGTAGAGAATACCTTCATGGTATTATGCTCGCCTATGTACATATTTTTATTTTGTATATTTTGTGTGCAATAAAGAATTTTATTATTATTATTATTTCTCTGATGGATAAAGTCCGATACGAGGAAATCCGTCGTAGAACCAAAGTTACCGATATAGCCTTCAAAATTAGTAAGCTGAAGTGGCAATGGGCTGGACATGTCTGTCGTAGAACCGATGAACGATGGAGTAGACGAGTTCTAGAGTGGAGACAACGACCGGGAAGACGCAGAGTGGGTCGACCCCTCGCTAGGTGGACGGATGACCTGAGGAAGGTCGCTGGTGGGGGTTGGATGAGGGTGGCAGGAGAACGTGTGAAGTGGCGAGCCTTGGGGGAGGCCTATGCAAAGCAGTGGAGAGACACAAGCTGATGATGAATTTAGGTTTAAATACGGGTAGGTAGTCAATATTAACTCGTAGCGCCAAAATTTTTGTATCTTACAAATAGATAAATTAAATAAATAAATTTGTTACCTATGCAAGAGCGGTGGCTCTGTTGTAAGAACACTTTCTTTAACATCCTAAAAAGTGGGTTTGAACCCCGACGTGTACCAATAAGAAAAACACTTTTCTTACGACAATTGTCAAAGATTTACAACACCACCGTTTTCGTGCCCCGGAGAGCACGTTAAGTCGTCAGTCCCGGTACCACTAATACCAAATTGTAATCAAACCCTCGCCAACCCGTCTGGCCAGCCTGGCGAGTGTAGGCCAAATTCTCCAGATGTAAGGCTAGCTGTTGTCTCCGTTTACGTAAACTTGGGTTTTTGTAAAATATATTACCGTGAATCTATGTAGAGCCAGGAATAAAATCTGTAACATCTGACAATGTCCACGCTTATAGGCCTATTAGCTTATCAAAAAAAACAGAGAAAACTAGATATTTAAATTGATATTCGTCTGCTGCTACCATAGAAGAAAAATATGTTAGCATTCCATGGATTCATCGTGCCGGGTCCTTTATGTGTGTGGAAAATAGATGAACAACAGTGTATTTAGCAGGTTTGGACATGTATTACTAGACGTCTAGCGAAAATACTTAACAAATTGTTAATAATAATAATAAATTCTTTATTGTACAAAACCAAAACAAGTGCAGGTACATAGGCGAGCTTAATGCCGTAAATGCATTTTCTACCAGCAGGGTGCAGCAGAAGAAAATTGATAGTTAAAATTATTTATTACTATATAACACACATTAATTACAAACATATAGTACTAATACATAAATAAATGTCCTAGATAAACAAATAAATAAATTGTTAAAAATCAATCACCGTTGTAAATATTTCTTTACGCCTTGTTTTCACTAATTCTTATAAGTAAATAAACAGAGTAGCGTTTAATAAGAGCGACACTAAAAAATGTTTTAACATTGAAACAGTGCATTGCAATAGCAGAACTATGTTAACAATGGCCATAGAATTGCTCAAGCTTTCTGGCAAAAAGTAAATTAACAAAGATCAATTGTTATAATCTAACACCCACGTGTGATAGACAGTAAATAATTACTGTTAATTGCTATTGTAGATCGTGAGGACTGGATGGAGAGCCTGGTGAGGAGGGTGCGTACTAAAAACAACTGTACATGCCAACCCACGTTGCAAGTGTAGGCCAAATTTTTCATTAAAAAAAACGTTCTGGAAGGCCAATCGTCGGAAACGAAATTCTCTCTGTGTTCTACAATAATTATGATAAAACTGTACACATCGTTTGAATAGATAACTTATAAACTATAAGAAAGGCAAATTCTAAATGGGGGCAGACTAATAATGGTAATGAGAAATATATTCACAGGGTACATAGATTACAGTTATGAAAAGCTTATAATAAAAACAACAAACTCGATATTTAAAACAGACAACACTTTTTATAATAACAGAGTTAAATGACTGAGGTATGTTTACGTTTACGTCATAACTATATTACTGATAAATAAATCATGTTTATTGGATATCATGCAAAAAAACATATAGGTATTTATAAAAAAAATTGGCGTTTAAAAAATACTAACGACTTTCTCTTTAGCTGATTACAATCGTAATAAGCAACAGAATATCCACTGAAAATTTCCGAATATTTTGTAAGGACATTATACGTATGTGTAGATCGAAATTAGTTTTCTAATATTCATCTTTAGCATATGTCTCATAAAATAGGTTTTTCCCAAAGCTTGCCAATTCACTCAAAATTCCACAACCCTCATCCAGCCTCCACCAGCGGTCTCTACTCCAACAGACATCGTTTCTGCGACAGACGTATCCGGCCCATTGCCGTACTAATTTTAAAGGCTATCTACGAGTATGTAGGCTAAATATTGGTTAATAATAATTAACAAATATCTGACCAAATTATAATTATTTAATCCTAAGGGAACTATCAAAATAAATTCACAAATCAATCGTTGATGGCTTACAGAATCCCACAACAGCCTTTTATTTTTAGTCAATTGTAGCATTCTATAAACGGCTAACGTAAAAGTCTGGAGACAGGAAAGCTGTCAATTATTTTTGCCAACGTATTAGCCTTGCTTTACAGAGGGGAAATGTTACTAGTTTCCTCGAGACTATCCCTAAAGGGTCGTCTCTAAAGGACATTTACTTATAGTTTATTTTTTATTAAGTTTAGTTTATATTTAATTTCATGTTTACTTTTTCATGTACAGTATTCCCAAATTAATAATGCACATACAGATCTTCGCTAATTGTCGTATTCCCGGAAACACCCGAATCATTGAATCGTAAGAGCCTAAACATTGCACTTGCATTTTGCACCTTGTTCGAAAGAAATAGAAGTCAATATCATGTGTACACAATCGAAAACAATTCGGGCGGTCGGTGACTGCATGTGTTCTCTCTGAGTGGAATTATATAGAGCTGATATTACACACCGTTCTTGGTTTTGTTTTCAAAGGTGAATTTAATTTCAACTTTAATTATCTTATTCAACTTTAAATAGTTTATTTTGTAAAATAGGAAAACGTACTAACAACTAGCACAAAACACATAATTCTACTAAATTATGCATGAAGAAAATGCACTTAACCACTCTATATACATATCGTCTTCCGACGCTCGGGGAATACGACCGTTGCCGAACAGTGACGAAGATTTCTATGCGCATTATCACTTTGGGAGAACTGTATATACGAGTACTTCTGTTTAATTTAATATTTCGTCTTTAACAAAAAAAAAGACATAAAATATTAATAATACGTAAACAACACCTTTTAGTATTCATTGATTTAATGTGGGATTGGCCATAAAGATTGGTCCTAGGTATGTGATGACGTGTAGCGAGGAGCGTGTGCAAGCGACCTTGTAAGGTCATCTTACCAACATCTGTCACGCCTAAAGATGCAGCCACACTTGTAGGATTTAATTATTGTTATAATAAGATTTAGTAATAGTAATACTTTAATAATTAATAGAAGTTCTGAAAGGCCCGTCTTAATCAGCGTTTTAAATTTTTAATGAACAATTTCATAATAAAAAAAAAATTGCATTATTGACTCTCGAACTAGTCTGTGTTGCAAGTCTTTAATAATATCCGCTGTTTTATTTGTTTATTTATGTTAGGATAACTTAGTAAAGTAAAGTATCATCACGACCGTTTCCATTTCGGGGTGGTCAGAAACCACGCTTATAAATAAGCGGATTCACATTTTGCCAACTTTACTATAGGCCAATCATGACAAGTGGCAAGCTCGTCGATGTCTCCAGCGTACCAAACTCGAGAAATATCACAAATAAATTAAATATTAATTAAATGTATTTATTTACATTAATACATATTTTGTGTCCCGACCACGAATCGAACCCTGTACCCCCCGAGTCTAAATCCACGGACTTAGCCGCTAGATCACGGAGGCAGTTAGGATAACTTACAGCTACTATACATACGAGTATATAAAATTAGATATTAAACACAATTAAGATAATGACAAGTTTTCATTTATAGGTATAAACATAATTACTAATATTAAAAAAAATAGAAAAAGATAAAAAATCTAACAAACTATAAATCCAAAAATGTTAAATTAGTAAAAAGCTAGACTCATGGATATGCCGAACACACTTTCCTACCCGAAGTGCTTATTTGTCATTGCGCGTTTAATAGATATGGTTTTGTCATGAAACATTTGAACATCCATGCTCAGGTCATTGGAGAACTCACTTGCTCTATTGAAGAACGCGTAACGTCTGTAATTGGTGTTACAGCGAGGAACATGCAAGAGTGGACGCTGCCCGAGCTTAAGTTAGGGGAGAACACACAATTCCACGTGCAACACCAACCAGGTAGGTTCATCATCATTACAGCCCCTAGAACACAGCGTCCTAGACCTCCACTGCTGGAGATGGGTCTTCCTTATAAATCTGGAGAATTTGGCCTACACTCGCCACGCTCTGGCCAGACGCACAGCGCATGTAGGTTATTTCTGCAATACTGCAACGCGTGTCTATTTATAATAAATTTTATGTAGATTATATATTGTCGCTATTGTTAAATCAATTTAATCTACGGTATACTTTTATAAACGAAGTAGATAAATGTAACAATAAACCTACAAATATGTCTTAGGTAGTATCCCAACAGTAAAACGAGAATAGAGAATCAAGTTTTGTTTATTAAGAAAATCTCAACGTTTTTGATTATAAAAAATGTGACAGCTCAATAAACAATGTGACAAAAAAATTAAACGTTCGATATCTTATTTATGCTTTGAGAAACTGAGGGTAAGAAGCGTGATAAAATCATCTTACAACTTCAATCAACACTAAATTATAACGATAATATGCCCTAATTAAAGCTGCAAAAGCTATATATATTGCGTGTCGTAAGATGCTAGAAGAAAGCCAAAGTATTATTCGCAATCATTCAATAGTTCAATAAATACCAAGCCGATTTAAAGTGGTTCACCGGCTGGCAACTAGATTGAGCCACTCGCGCTAACCGAGTTCTGAAGTATATTTATTTGTCAGTTTGAACAATGCGCGATTCGTGTTGTTTGCAGTTACCAGGAAATGTGTACCGCACCCTAAATTCTCGGCATGCGAGTGTGAGTTTAATAATGGCCCGAAAATAAATACATGAGAAAATATTTGGACAAAACATTCTAAAATATTTTAAATATTTGCCTTTTTGCAAGACCAAGACCAAGAACAAGACTACTGCTATGGTTGGAAGACAAAGACCAAGACTACCCTAGTCTTGGTCTTGCGCAAGAGTCTCGCAAGACTCTAGCACATTTTTTTTTCCAAATATTGCTATAGTGTTTACTTTTTTTGGGGTTAGGTTTTTGTTTTCAATAAATTTTAATTGCGTCGTGTCCGTAATTTTTATTATTTGTTTGTTTCTAAGAAAAACAAATAACGTTTAGGTATTTGGAAGTTAGGAGAGCTCGTTTGCAAATAATTTTATTTTAGTATACCTAAATCCTACCTATACCTAATGCCTCCGAGGTCTAGCGGTTAATTCCGTGGATTTGGACTTGGAGGTACAGGGTTTGATTCCTGGTCGGGACACAATAAATTATTTAATTTATTTGTGATAATTCTCAAATTTGGTACGCAAAAGACATCGCGGAAAGAGATTTCCTTAGTACAATTGGAAAATAAAATATATGTATATTGAGTCAGAGTAAGAGTCTTGCGAGACTCTTGCGCAAGACCAAGATTAGGAGTGCAGGACCAAGACCTAACAAGAGGTTAGCCTCTTGGTCTTGCTTTGGGCAACACTACTCCTGGGTCTGATCCACACACGTACTAAACATCACTTCTCAGTAGACGCGTCCGATAAATTTATCGTTTGTGCGTGTCTGTAAAAATATATACATTATAGGCATTTTAGATCTACGGCCAGTTGCAGAAAGGCTGATTATCTTTTGACATGTTTAACGTATGCCTATGACGTACGTCATTGACTGAAATAACCAAAGTAACGAGCTAACTACCGTATATACGTGGCGTATATCAACATATTAATAATAGATTAAATTAATTATTCTTTTTGCAACCGTGCGTTAATCTAACGTTTCTATATAACATTTCATATTATTTGTTTACTTAAAATTAAAACTAAATTACTTGTAATGTATTATTTTCGTATTAAAACAAATATTGGAATTCAGTGAATTCGAATAATTACATCGGTATGACACAGAGGATTCGATGAAGAGATTTACCGCGAAACTTAAGTTTTTGATGATGCAATTTTCCTTTGTCTCTATAATTGTCCGACTGGTTTGGATCTAAACCGAATAATCGTGCGCAATTAAAACTATAGTCGTTGTATAGTTGATTGGCCGCCGCAGCTGCCTCGATAGAATACTTTTACTAGTCGAGCAAGGTCAAAGGGTAGACATAGAGACAACAAATTCTCAATACCATGACCAATGGACCCAGTCACAAACAATGCCTTTTGATATTTGAGTCACGTATGTGCCGATCGATATGTTTCGCAACTTAGTACCTCCCGGACCGATTTATTGCCTCAGTGCACTTAACAGTACAAGTACTATTTACGGTTTATAACTTGTGCCAAGTTTAAAATACAAGGTTAAAAAGAAAATATCATGCTGGTTACAAAATCTTCGATAGATATGGTTTTGTCATTAAACATTTGAACATCCATGCTCAGGTCATTGAAGAACTCACTTGCTATATTGAAAAACGCGTTACGTCTGTAATTGGTGTACAGCGAGAGTCCATGTAAGAGTGGACGCTGCCCGAGCTTAAGGCTTCTGTCCGTCATTGAATAGTATTGTCCGTCAGTGAATTAGTATAGTATCTTGATCTGGTCATCCAACTATACATACCTACTTTTTATGTTGGTATCATAACTTAGTCTAGAAGTACATATAATTTATTTATTTATTTGAATTAAGTAATTATTATTTGTAAACATTAATATTTTTAATTGTAATTTATAACCTAGAATAAAAAGCTAACTCCCATAACACAAGTAGCTTGGTGTGGAGTTAGAAAGTCTACTTTAATACACCCTTTGTACAACTAACAAATAGCCTTAAGTACTGTATTAACAAAGTGTTGTTGATTATGAAACTGTTGTACTTATGCAATAAAAAATATTATTATTATTAAAATAATTACGAAAACAGGCATCGAGGATAATGCGTGGAGAAAATCTGAAAGAGCTCTAAGAAACGTTAATTCGAAAGCATCCATAAAACTGTTGACCCACATATTTAAATTAAATGATCCATCTTATTAAGCTGTCATTTGACACGTGTTGCTGTTAATATCGCAGACATAAAAGTTGCACCGGTCTATCAAGTTGCAACGAGACAGTCACGGACGAATAAAACCGGTAAACTAGTACCAATAAATTGAAGTTATGTGTTTAGAGAGGAGATTAAGCCTAACGCTATAGACGAGCCTACGCATGCGTAAAGATCTAAACATCCTTAAGTTAGGCGGTCAAGTTCACGGCCCGATAGAATGGTCAACATCTTCATTGACTAATATTTGATCTTGACTCTCTGATGTAAATGCCTAATTAAATAAAATACTGTAGATTTAAATAAAGTGCTTAGGAAGTACTTGGGTATTTCCTTTCACTTAAAAACTGAATAGAGCAAGATATATTTAAAATCGATATTGTATTGTATTAAGTGCAGTAATTTAAAACTGGTAAATCCATAGATTTTATTAAGACAAGGATATCCTGATGTAATGGCTGCCTGCCAGATTGAAACCTACATCAATTGCAATAATGTTTCCATATAAACTAGTAATTTGGAGGTCACAGCCACAACCTTTGTCATTGTTTCCTTATACATAAACCTTATTTATTTATTTAAATACTTTATTGCACAAAAACTTAATATGGTGTAAACCTTAGTTAAAATGTTAATGACAATGACGCGTCAAAATACCTTATTACTATAAATCAAGATGTTAGAACTACGAAGCCTATATATGCAATCAAAAAAGTAACGAATATAAAATATGTTAACAATAAGATATACATACATGATTAATTGAAAATCGCAAAAATGTAGAAGCTTTAACATCAATCGTAGACATGATAAATGATTTTAAACAGGTTTTCCTAGTTAAAGATAAATTCGTATATGAAACTGCTGTTACATAAAGTAGGCAAGAGACGGTCAAGTTCATCGCGGCAGACGCATCTGACCCCGCTCATCTAAGCGTCCCACATTTGCATCGAGTTACGCCTCGCTGACCGCTTGGCCGTCTTGATTGACCTAGGTGCTTGTGACCACTTTCTGCTAGTAGGTATAAGAGTGTTTCTTTTTAGTTCATTCAGAAATATAGACAAGTAAAACAATTACCCATTCGATTTAGTAGGTATCAATAGCTGATCTGTGGGTGAACGTAGAAGCATGTGTAAATATATTGTTAAAAAAGTAAAGTATCATTACGACCGTATCCCTTGTGGTGTGGTCAGAAACCATGCTTTTTAAAGAAGTATATTCAAAGGCCAATCATGACAAGTAAAAAGCTCGTCGATGTCTCTAGCGTACCAGACTCGAGAAATATCAAATTAAATAACCTAATGTTTCCCGACCAGGTTTCACACACGGTACCTTTGCGTCTAAATTGACGGTCTTAACCGCTAGACCACGGAGGCAGTTGTTGAAAGTTGAAATTAAATGTTGTTTTTAGCAATTTAATAGTATATGATAACAAGAAAATGGTAAATTAGACTAATAAAAATGCAATAAATATAGTATTACTGCTAAAAGTATTCAAGGTCTACGTGACAATGGCATTAACCAAAAAATAAAAGCCTGTTAGTGGTATAATAAAGCTGTATTTCCACCGACTTGTAAACGTCACGTAAGATAAGACGAAAACATGTCTTCAAAACTAATATTTTTTTGAATCTTATACGAAATTACATAAGGACAACTAACGGAAAATACGAAAAATGGTGGGTATAAATAAAAGCATAGGGACAAAAATAAGGAAAGGCAAGCAACGATGGTTCGGGCATGTTGAAAGGATGAGCGAAGAAATCAATTAAAAAAAGAAAGAAAGAAAAAAATTGACAAACCAGATATATAATGCGAAAGTTGTGGGTGAAAGAGGCAGACCGAGACTTACATATGACAATTAAATAAAAAAAACACTGGCTGAAGGTACATTAAAAGCTTTCGTAACAAAAGGGCATGTGTGAAGAGGTTGATTAATGTCGACGAAGCGACGACCGTGTCAAATGGCGCTCAATTGTCTCTGCCTACCCCACAAGGGATATGGCTTGAAGATATGTATGTATGTGTGACAACTAGCATAATTAAATATTTGGAAAAAACAAAATCCATTTCAAATTGGGGATGATCTAATATGTATATTTTTGTTTTGTCTTGTGTATTTATGTCTGTGGAAACGCACCTTAAGATCTATTGTTATGGATCGTAACAAATGGTTAGAGTTACAATAACGTATGATAGTGACCTTAAATGTCACTAACTATTAACTTGGTCTCAACATGGCAAGTTCACAGATCGTAATCTGACCGTGAATTATACTTTAATGTATTTTTAATACAATCATACGCCCATTTATGTTCATTTCGTGTCCTACTAGACACAAATTTCCGTGCAGCGATCAATTAGTACCAGCTGGGCTATTATTCAATAATGTTCAAACCCATAATACTTTCTGTATGACTTTAATAAATAATGTTATAGAAAGTAAAACAAAAATAATTTATCACGACACTGTAGAAATCTCGGAGTAAAATACATAACTATAGCAAATCCCAGAACGCGATATCATAAATAATAATGATATGTATACAAACAAAAAATAAGCACAATAAAACGTTAATTATAAACGATTATACAAGCGATATTTCCTGGTTTAGAAACAATTCTCACGTATTATAAAAAAAACTTTTATAGTAACAAAATCCGTGTTCGTAATTTGTAGAGAACAAAAACATAATGCAAGCGATACTTAATCAAACTAGAAGAGATCCCAGATAGTAAAGTACAAACAATCAAATTTAATCTGACAAGACATAAAAAAGACAAACTCCGACATAGTCTATTAATAGTAGTACATGCAGCACGATGAGAAAATTGATACGATCAAATCGAAGCAGCGTTACACTGGAAAATCGACGAGTTGCATAAAGCTTCAATCTATAGAAAACCTGCGATATAGATCACGGTATATCTCGGACAACGTAGTATTAAACGCGTAACAGAAAGAAGGGGAAATACGCTCAAGTTTTACAATTCTATATGATCAGTAGATTCTGACGAAACAACTATGCCCAAGCTATGATTAGCTCAATTATAATAACAAGCTTATACAGCAAACATACTAAATCTTATTAAGTTTTCTTTAAGTGTTCTACTCTTTGCGTCGTGTTTCCTCATTACTGTGAGTCGAGACCTTCCGAAGAATTGGTGTGCGTCTTGATAGCATCACCCGTTCCTTTCTTTGCTAGTGTTGGTGGAGCGAATTTGGTCGGACAAGCGTACTGGGCTTAGGCCTCTTTCCTTCCACTTTGCTAGTTACAAAAAGTTTTTCTAGGTTATCCCCTTTTCTGGCAATGTGTCCGAAGTACTGGAGTATCCGACGAAGATGTATATATGGTGTAGCCTAGTCGATATGTTTAGATGTTATAAAACCGAAACGTGTTTTTTACTTTTACCACATCACAAAATCGTTGATACGCTTTCGGTCGGCGCTCTTTATGGTCCATGTCTCAACGCCGAATATGGAGAAAACCAGTGATCCAACGAGTCTGGATTTAGATTTTATGGAGATCATCCTATCCGTCCATATTTTGGGTAGCTGAGAAATCACTATGTACCTGGAATAGAACTCCTTGTCTAAATCTAGTCTTAAGATACAAACTACAGAGACAGTCATTAATAATTAAATTGAAAGAATATACAATAAGATACTCCCAGTTTAAACTTTACGTGATGCGTCTAAATTTTTGTTGCACTACTGTACAGTTTATGTAAAACTTTCCATTTCTGCAACATTACAATACTCTAACTACAATAGCTATTTATTTAAAAATGCCGCCGACGTGAATCCAACTGCAATAAAGACATTCACTGCAATCTTTCCATTAAACACAGCCAACAATCAGTCATTTTCCATTCTCGAGTAATGAGGAGGTACGCTTTTCATGAAGACAGAGCGAACGGCTGTGGGAAGTAGCGGGAAAGTGGAAAGTGGTAATGTTATCATCTCATTGTCAGTGTCGAGGCCACAGCTTTGTCTCGCGACGTTTCCTTCCCGTGAGAATCCTCAGACATGGCCATTTCACTATGCTCACAATAAAATAATCCAACACTCACCATTTATGATCTACGATAACAAGTAGAAACTAATGAGAGCAAAAATTACCATCGAAAGTGTCGCAACTTGTTCACTTTCTTATATGTGTAATTTCGACTTTACTGCTTCTTTGGACTGCGTTGTTACAAGAGAGTTACAAGTATGGACAGACTAATTTTTAATAGGCTATAATAAAGCTTCGGAAGAACTCTTATACATAATATTTGTGACAAGTAGTAATTATAGTTAACCTATAAACGTGTAGCTTGTCAAACCTTTGTTAGTATTGAAAGTAAGTCTAATTGTAAAACGATAAATATATTAAATTTCAAGGGCAATTTATTCCAATTCAGTGACTGGTTCCGTGTCATAACACGTTTAACCTATAATTATGAAATGAATTTGTTGGGCAGTTAGTCATTATAGTTTAGTACTTTGGCTATGGTCCATAGAATATGATTCTATATTCTGATGTCACCTAACTAATGCAGTACTATGAATACATTTTCCGCGAGTCTGTAACTTTATTGAGTAATACCAAGAAACAAACATTTACGATTTAGTCATCAAGTCCTTCCGTTTTACAACTGGGCCTAAATTGGCCATTTCCATCGAATTAACATGAGATTATTCATTTATCTCATTCCTTATTCGTCTCATTCAATCCGTGAAAATATAACAATAAAAACTAAATCCGTAATAAAATATAAGCTAAGCCAGAAGTTATGTTGTTTTATTGATCTATAACTTTTGTTATGCTTTTATTTGGTAGCTTGATGCTAATATTATTGCTATACCATATGGTAAAATGCCATAGTCCAGTTTGAGATTTTTATGTGTATCATAAGATGAGGCAAAAAAGAATATACGAATATATGTTTTCTCGTAGCATTCGCTCTGGCATGTTCAACGTAAATAATCTACATATACATAATTAAGTGTTGGTTATGGTTAATTTGTTTATATTGGTAGATGTGGGAATACCGGCGATCGCATTGTCCGACGGCGTCGTCGTCCAGCGCTTGGAATGCGGAGATGACCGCTGTTTTCGGCATATTTTGTATTCGTGATTAGCATACGCTGGCGTCGGCGGTCGAGACATCGTAACTCAATGACGAGCTCTTTATATTATGACGTTGTCAATATCAAGATCGCGATTATTTTCCGTAACAACCTCTCCAAAATACAAATTAATATTAATATATGATAATACACGACACATGGACGTCACATTATCGAGCCTCGTCTGATCAGCTGTATCGACAGATTTGAAAGGTCATTCATTAAAATGGGTCAGATGTTCAAATATTTAACTTTAAAGAAAACTATGGTTATAGGGACTTATCTATTGATCAGTTAGGACGGAAGCATTAATAAGAAAATGGGATATGGTTGCATGTCCACTTTCACAGCAGCGGCCGTAACATCCGCAGGAGCCCGTAGCGGCAGAGCAATGCTCCGACACATCCGTTACATAACTGTTTTTACTGTTGCGATAATTACTTCGCTGTCTACTCACTATAATTGATCATAGGAATTAAGGCGCACGTCATTTTAATCCCCTATCTACAGTAGACTAGACTCAGTTTCAACACAAGCAACATTTGAATTGCTTGTTTTCCAAACAAAAATATTGTGGCGGCACATAGAAGGTATCGTTCTATGTGCCGCCATAGTATCATCATGACAGTTTCCCTTCTGGGGTGGTCAGAAACCACGCTGATAATGAAGCGGATTAATATTTAGCCAACTTTCCTATAGGCCCCATCGTGACAAGTGGCAAGCTCGTTGATGTCTCTAGCGTACCAAACTCGAGAAATATCACAAATTAATATTCATTTTTTATTTTATTTATTTAAATTAATAAATATTATTGAGTCCCGACCAGCAATCGAACCCGGTACCTTAGAAGTCGTAAATCCACGCTAGACCACGGAAGTATTTTTCCAAACAACATAAGTCATTTTTTAATGAAAAAATATTTTATCAGGATTTAAAAAAGACTTATATAATTATGTATATGTATGAAAAGTGACTATTCTTTAAATAAAAATATTAGGAATATGTTAAATGGAATGTACATTGTAAAAATGAATACTCAAAATGTTCCTAAGTCACACATGTTTTATTAATCTAAATTTTAGACTTCTGTTGATCGAAAATCAAGGATACAATTATTATTTACATACAATGTTCGCTAAAGTAGCAATTCGTATTTTTTCGTTTCGGTTAAAAGGTCTCGCGTAACACCGGCAGCGGTTCACGGAATCACACCATAAGTTTGGCGAGTAACTTGTCTGGCTCGTTAAACCTGATAAATAATAAAATTGGGCACGCGACGGCGCCCGTGGTCGAGACAGGATCCGCGTACGTCCCGCTCGTTTGCATTTTATTTTAATTTCGAGCGAATCGTTTTCCGCGCAAAATCCGCAATCTCGGCGGGACGACGACCTTGCTCTTTTATTACCACTTCTAAATAGTTTCGACTAACTTTTGTCTAGATTGTTTCACGTAAAGCAGTTGATAAAGAATTGAACTTGAACTTTATAAAAAATGATAGCAATATCCAAACAGAATCACAAAACTAAATTTTAAAACCATATTATAAAAATACATACAATTTAAAAAGTCATAACTTTCTCGGAACTTGAAAAAAGTTATCCTTATTGAACTTACCGTTCCGTGGGAATCAAATATTTCAAAAGACCACAACATGAAGTTGAATAAATATTATGATCTCACAGAAGAAATGATCAGGAACGGGTTCAAGACTCAGCTTTACGCAGTGGAAGTTGGTGCAAGAGGAGTTCCAGCAAAATCTTTGCATCACTTACTGAAAGAATTGGGCCTAAGCAGGTCTGCCGTCAATACATTTATGGAACGAGCTTCCAAGACGGCATTAACGGAATCATACAGTATTTGGTTGGGTAGGGAGAGAAGTAGAATGGTGGATGGTGAGCGTATTATCGCGCAATAAAAAAAAAAGGAGGCCTCCTTTTCTTAAACCAGCCTATTGTCGGTCGCAAGCCCGAGACACCATTCTTCTCATCTCCTACCCACAAACGATGGACCCGGCACCCGCACGGTCAATCCATGGAATGCTTAGAAATTTGTCTTCAAATAAGCTAATTGTATTTAGAACATTTGCACCTACCATATACACACATGCACACACAGGCTAATATACGCAAACAAATCCCCATACACTTACATACTACACACACACACTCACTCACATCACACAAACATTAATACACTAACAATCTTTACCCAATAAACTCTAAATAAGTGCAATACCTATGTAGTATATGCCCTAGTTTTTTTCGTAATTATAAGGTTTCATTTTTTTATATAAATGTTTATATATATATATATATATATTAA
This sequence comes from Tinea semifulvella, assembly GCA_910589645.1. Lineage (NCBI taxonomy): Eukaryota > Metazoa > Arthropoda > Insecta > Lepidoptera > Tineidae > Tinea > Tinea semifulvella. Next base: position 8,207,464 of record OU342592.1, on the reverse strand, counting down.
GTTTAGGTTTGTTATTTTCACAAATTTCAAATTCAAATCATTTATTTGTTTAGACACAGGTTAATATTATAAACAACAGATTTAGGTTATAAAAGTGCACCAGTGCTTTGCCCATAGGGCGTACAAATATTAGTAATTGAGGATAGCATTTAATTATAATACACACACGTAAACAAAACTGAGATACAATAAAAATATAAATGACAATATTATTTATATCTGGAATTTAATATTAATAAATTATAAGTGGAACAAAATGTCATGTAATTATATTTTTGTCTGTAAAAAATTGATTGATTGTGTAGTACCTATGTCTTAACGAAGCTTTCTTGCTAAGTAATAATATACCCAATATTATATTTTGATGACGTTTACTTTCTGAGATGGTTTTGGTTTAGGTACGAATAAAACTGATTCATAGATGTACAGACTAGAAATTATTCAACATACGAGGGGCGTTCAAAATATTCTCGGTATTGATACGTTACAACCTCTTTTATATATATATTTGTTACTGGCCGCTAAGATTCATCCATTGACATTAAAAAAAAGTAAAATTGGAACCGAGATGTTCTTTTGTTTTTCTGCAATTGCCGAACAAACATGAACACCATGAGCGAATTAACAATTTTAACGAAATTAGAGCACCGATCCGTCATAAAATTCTTGACAAAACAGGGTAAAAATAAAAAAACCATAAAAGAGGAAATGGATTGTGTTTACCGTGAGTCTGCTCCTTCTTTATCTACTATTCAAAAATGGTCAAGCGAATTTAAGCGTGGAAGGGAGAGTATTGAAGATGACCCTAGACCTGGCCGGCCTGTAGTGGCTACCTCACAAGAAAATATCGATAAAGTGGAAAAACTTATATTGGAAGACGGCCGAGTGAAGGTAAAATCTATAGCTCAAGTAACCAATCTCTCTATTGGTACCGTACATGACATTATACATGACCATCTTAATATGTCAAAAGTAAGTGCAAGATGGGTTCCGCGAATGCTGACGCTTCTTCAAAAGGATATGCGTGTGGCTTGCTGTTCAGATTTTATCGACCTGTGTGGTGAAAATCCCGATGAGGTGCTGCAAAAAATAGTTACTGGAGATGAAACCTGGGTTCATCATTATGACCCAGAGAGCAAACAGGAGTCCATGCAGTGGCACATTAAGGGTTCAGCTCATCCCAAGAAGTTCAAGGTAATCCCGTCAGCTGGCAAGGTCATGGCCACAATATTTTGGGATTGTGAAGGAGTTTTGCTTATCGATTATAAAGAAAAAGGTGTAAATATCACAGGGCAGTACTACGCTAACGTTATACGTCAATTAAGAGATGCGATCAAAGAAAAGAGGCGAGGAAAGTTAACCAAAGGTGTTCTGCTTCTGCATGACAACGCCCCTGTCCATACTGCTCATATTGCCAAGGCAGCTATTGTTGAATGTGGGTTTGAAACTGTTACTCATCCACCCTATAGTCCGGACTTAGCCCCAAGCGACTTCTTTTTGTTTCCTAATCTTAAAAAGGATCTGCGTGGAAATAAATTTTCTGACGATGAAGCGTTGAAGACGGCCGTGGAGGAGCATTTTTACACCAAAGATAAAAAATATTTTTATGAGGGATTAAAAAAAATAATTGATCGATCTTATAAGTGTATGAACATAGGGGGGGAGTATATTGAAAAATAAAAATATCAAACTTTTCGTACTTGTTTGTTTTTATCCACATACCGAGAATATTTTGAACGCCCCTCGTATATTTGTATTTGTCTGCATGTTTTCATATTATGTTCCCCTGGGAGCTAACGATTGCTGTCACACAGTGTCATACTGACATTGGCACAGCAACGTTATTTATAAGTTCGTGTAAGAAAAATTTCGATTACATAAACAATTTGAATGTATACTGTCTAAATGTCCTAAAGATTTGGCTGTCAGAGAATGCCTAGCGGCATTAAGTTCACCGTTGTACATAGTGCAATGAAGTTTTTAAATAAATAATCATTTTTTTTAGTAACAACATAACAAGTTATTAAATAAAATTTAAAGAGAAATTTCAACGATATTGTAATTACTTAAATTGGTTCTGTAATTTGTGAATGACATTTTGTATGAAAGGGCGCTGGTGTCTCGATCCACTTGCACAGGCATGATAATTATATTGCATAACAAAGGTTTTGAGCTGGTTGCTGAGGGTGCGAAATTTCACCAAGTGTTAAACACACAACTCATATCCAGAATAATTAGAACGAGGTCTAAACTTGCAACATTTCACAATTTATGAGAAAATGTTCGCAATTTTAATATATTCACACACGTTTTAATTAAAGCTGCGCAAATCGCAGAACTTTAAACTTAGACAATCGATCATAATTTAGATAATGTTACAGATATAGAAAAATATACAAACATTGTTTAAATAAAAATTTAGTAGACTATGCTATTAAAAGTAATTATAAAAAGGATTAATATGTAATTTAACCTTAACATGTTTACTTATTTTAATAAATTTCTGTGTATTTAATAAATAAGTGTCTATTTTAGTAAAATGTGGCATCTGCTATTTAGGAGCACAGTTTTAAATGGTTAGTATATAAAAATGCATCCGTGGTCTAGCGGTTAAGTCCGTGGATTTAGACTCAGAGGTATCGAGTTCGATTCCTGGTCGGGACACAAAAATATTTATTAATGTAAATATTTAATTTATTTGTGACATTTCTCGAGTTTGGTACGCTGCCGCGCTGGTGACATCGACGATCTTGCCACTTGTCATGATTGGCCTATAGTAAATTTGGCTAAATGTAAATCCGCTTATTTATAAGCGTTGTTTCTGACCACCCCGAAAGGGAAACGTTAGTGATGATATAGTATAGTATCTAAAATAAAGGATTTTCTTATAAATATATAAAAGTTTATTAATTGCTGCTTTATAATTCAGAAAGATTTAATAATAATAAAATAATTTATTGTAGCAAAAAGCATACAGATGTAAAATAGGTGAACAATATAGGGTGATGTGGTTGTGATACCTACACGAACTCGATGTTGCCCTGTAGTACAGGATATCAGTGCTCTTCCGTGTTATAATGTTACAACAATAAATGATGTATGTCCTATCTGTGCGTTCGTGTGTAGGAGATTTTTTATATAGAAAAAAAAGTATTAAAGAAGCGTATTCACATTTAGTCAACTTTACTATAGGCCAATCATGACAAGTGTCAAGCTCGTCGATGTTTCTAGCGTACCAAACTCGAGAATATCACACATAAACTAAATATTAATTAAATTTATTTATTTAAATAAACCCGGTACCTCCGAGTCCAAATTCACGGACTTAACCGCTAGACCACAGAGGCAGTCTTTTTAGATACTTTTATTGTTTAGGTTGGTTAATTTTCATCGATAACTAATAAGCTTTAACATACTTACGTTATTATTGTATAATAATTACCTGAAAGGACAACAACATGAAATTAGTAAATAGGTTACATTATAGACATTTCGACATAACAACATTACTGTATAGTGCCGTAGGAGTGGCAGCAGACATTTGAACAGATAGTAATGAACGGCTGAAGTTACTCCAAACACCGTGCCAACGTAGTCAAGTGGTTGAGTGCGTAAATTTTGACGCGTAGGTACCGGGTTTCATTTTTGGTGGAGAACACAAAAAAACCAACGAAAGAAATCTTAAGGCGTAAAAGACAGACATACATATATATTTATATGTATAATATTTTTATTTATTTAGGCAACTAATATATGTTAACATTTGTGGGGTTCTCAGAAACCACGCTTTTTAGGTGCGGGTTTACATGTAGACAACTTTACTATAGGTCCAGGTCAAATGTCACAAATAAATCTATCCTAATATTATGTGATACATAATGTATATATAATATGAGGTTAACGGAGATAATTTACATATTTTTATATTTTAACGATAAAACAAAATTATATAAATGCAGTAATTTTATTTGACCAACGATCGATACAGCGTTGTAAGTTCGTGATTTAGGCAGAGTTGTACCAAAATAAAATCTCTGTTGTAACAATTAAAGTTACAAATGTATCAGTTCTGTTTTTAAGCTCCATTGAAGCTATAAATAACAAGTAAAAGATAATGTTATCCAAAAAGTCAATAACGGAAATTAAGTCCACTTCTAAAGCTATATGTAGACATTTCTAGACTAAAATCAAGGTGTTTGTGTGTGCGTATATCTTTAGCATAAATTACAAACAAAATGTTTATCACAAATTCTTGATGCAAAAACCAGTCATATATGGTTACCTACACAAACTATGGCGCCAATTCTACGTCTATTTAAGAAAATGTAAAAAATCCGATAAACAATATTTATCAACGGCTTCATTAAGAATAATGGAATGGAATATTTATAAAAACATTTAAAAGATGTTATTCTGAGAAGCAGCATATCTCTATAAAATTATAAACCAGTATTTACTATATAGGTATAAAGGACACCTAGACCTAGTACACAATGTGTCCTCGAAAAAGCTACAATTGTGTGGGCAATGCGATAAAAACTAAATAGTATAGTAACTTTATCTTAAGGACAGTTAGTGAGAAGCCAAATTGCCCCATCATGGGGCACTGGGTACATACTCATATGTATGTGCCCAGTGCCTCTAGGAGGGCAAGGCAAATATTAAAAATAAATGTTCTCTTTTTACTAATATAGAATAAGCAAACACTATGTTACTAACCCCTGTGGATACTATTCTGAAATAAACGCATTTTATATTTTTATTTTATTTTAACGCTTTCGCATCCCTCTCGCTCGCACAAACCAACATTTTCCACATTGTACATTTAAGAAATGTGTCTATTAATTTACTGGGAAATAAAATTATATTTTCACTTACACAATTTTAGACAGAAAAAACTAATTTACTCTATTTTATTGAAAGAAATCTATGAAGACGAGAGAAGACAAATGAGAATGCCCATTTTTTTTAGACATATAGGTTTTTTCTATGACTCAATTCAATTCGTTTATTTTGCAGGTAGGCATAGCACAAAAAGATATGTATTTTGCACTTTTACAGGTCAATTTTTACAATATTGATATAAAACGATATAATTTTATAGTACATATTGGTGAATCTGGAGCAGTACATGATAACCATCATTTGGAAAGAGAAACAATAAAATAACAAAATTATAAATACAGAATAACGCTTAACATTATAGCTGCTGTAGATAGGCATTGTCACACTATAAGCTAAGACAGACACAATTATAAGAATATAAATGTCAATGTCAGTTAAGATAATAGCTGCTGTATATGGCCATTGTCATACTATAAGCTAAAACAGACACAATTATAAAAATAAAAATATGTAAGAAAGTACCTGATCATAATAAAGAACCTAATCGTATAAATAGTGCTTTGTATTTCATACATAAATTTTTACCAACTGACTATTTAATTTAATAATATTTTAATGCTGGGGTAAAAGAGAAGTTGTAATTAAATTAATTGTTATGATTATTGAATTGTATTTTGTTGAGGCACGCTGTAAAAAAGTTGAGGTCTTTTGTAAGCATTCCATGGATTCACCGTGCGGGTGTCGGGTCCATCGTGTGTAGGTAAAAGTTGAGAAGAATGGTGTCTCGGGCTTGCAACCGATAATAGGCTGGGTTGAAAAGGAGGCTTCTTTACTTTATTGCGCAACAAGACGCTCATCATACAACATTCTACTTTTTCCCTACCCAAGTCTCAAATGTCCGTAATTTAAAATTCCTAGAAAGTGAGATTATTTTAAGAAATATGTAAACTCAAACTTGGTAATCCTTCAAATTGTTGAATTGTGCGAGCGAGAAGAATACAATAGCAATTAGATTATTATTTACATCCATCCATATTAGGTTTAAGAGGTATATTATATTATCCGGTTCAAAATGGTAGATCAAGGGTACTATTTTGCGATTGGGAAACACCCGAGTTTATTTTACATAAATAAAAAAAAAAACTAATATAGACGTTTATTTAGAAACAAACATTCATAATGTAAAAAACGTACATATTAAATTAATAGTCAAAAAACCATAAATGACATTGTTGTTCATAAATCAATTACATACATTGACAAAAACAAATTGAAAAATAACAAAAAAGTTCGTAAATTTTAAATAATATTTATTCTGGCGCCAGCCACGGACCTCTACCGTGTAAGAAGCGGCGTTGATTTATTTGACTTTTGAGTATTTTTAGATATATAAACGAAATAAAAAAACAAATAAAGACATTGAGAAAGGTAGGTAAAGAAAGTAACTTTAGAATTTAAAAGGATAAAAAAATTGGAAAACTAACCTAATTCGCATTATGAAGAACACAAAATCGAGATTCAAAACAGACACAGAAAATGCAAATCTTATGAGATACAAAAAAAGAATGAGACCATAACAAAATATTTCAAGTATATTTATTTTATTGTGGACCTCCTATATGGAGAGCCAAGATCAGCGCCTGGGTGTCGCGGAATGTGTCGACTTGTGGCGGTCAATTCACATTTCGAGAAACGAATAATAACCAAACTAACACCTTTAACCGCCGCATAATAAAATGTAATAAATGTAAAACAAAAAAAGAGAATATAAAAACACGAGTAAAGCAAATAATAATATTTATTTATTTATTAAAACTTTATTGCACAATATATACAAGAGACGGACTTATGTCGCTACACATTCTCTGACAGCCAACCTTAGGCACACTATTGAACATTAAAGACGTAAGGTAGGTGCAATTAGAGAAATATGATTACGTAATAAATATGCAATATTATCTAAACTACAATAATAAATACTATAATAAACTAAATACTAATAATACATACACATAACGTTTTATTAATACATTAGGTACATACATTACATAACATTAATACATACACTACATATAATAATATTATGAATAATATAATAAATAATAGTGTTGTAAAAACGTTGCTGATCCTATGAGCGATAATAATAATAGATTCTTTATTGTACAAAAATGCAAAACAAGTGCAGGCGTGTTTAATGCCGTATTTGCAAATTCACCTGAGATATGTAATATGTGAGCGATGAAGTAGACGGATTCTGGAGTGGAAATGACATGGAGACGCCGAGTGGGATGGGATTTAATGGATAATGTGGATTTAGGAAAAGTGACAAGCCATCGCGTGAAATAGCGAGCCTCTAGACAGGTCTATGTCCAGCAGTGGAGATGATGATGAAAATGAGAAATACTAAGTATTAAACTAATAACAAAAGACATTTATGATAATAAATTAAAAACAAAAAAGCTATAAACATTCCATAGCGCATGATAAATAAAAGAAATACGTAAGCAAAAAGGACTTGGGATTCCTTACCCGCAAGATCCGGGTGTCGGGTATTAAAAAGAAAAAGGTTGAATCGATCCCAACTTGAATTGTCAACAATGCAGTTATACTTAATAAGGGCAGGCCTATTCCCGATCTTCCATCACTTAATGTCACCATTTATAGTGATGAAGAAGCTGAAGACTAATACTAAATTTTTAGATGTTTCTTCATAATCATTACAGACCCTAAAAAGCAGAGTCCTAGACGTAGACCCCAACATGTTGATGATGAGCTTTCGAAACCATATTTCTGGATAATGACACTAGACACGACGACAACACTCATAATAGACATAAAAAATAAACATAAAAATAAGTAATAAGACTTATTGTAGTTTATTTGGTCGATGTTCAAAGAAAACAAATAAAATTTATTGGTAAATCCCGTTTGGAAAAGGAATTTGGAGGACCAAGGCTGACCTTCCGAGGACGCGACTGGCCCGCGCGGCGTCGATGACTCATAACACGTTACATAATCACCAGGGCTGATCGTAAATGAAACTGCATCTTAGATATCCTTACTAATATTAGTAATGCAAATTGTCTATGACTCTGACGTATGTCGTTTACATCGCCTTCGTGCGTATATTTAAAAAAAATACATTTATTTGTACTATTATATAGGGTTTGAGTGACAATTAAAAAGGGACATATTTATTCATATATCATAGTTTCTTAGGTGTATGTATATCGAATCATAGTCATTCCGCACACAATGAATACTGCCTCCCGGAACACAGGTACTCTTCGTTCGGGTTTCAGGGTTTACTAATACTGGAGGATAGTTTACGTCACTCTATGATATGCGTTAAATATTTGTTTTATACCTAATTACTTATAAAATGTAAACTTGAACTATTTGACTTCCAATAAAGTTATTTATTATTATTATTATTTGATAATTTCAAACTTTGTTATATAGGGACTATAATGTATTTAATGAAAAATAGGAATCTAAACGATAAACGCACTTAATATCAAATCATAATAATATCAAAGACATAAGAAATTGTTGTTAGTGATTACATATCGCCAGTGATCGTGACATTGAATAGTCAAAAGTGTTAAAGGAAGTGTAAATCAATAGCCATCGGCCAATAAACCGCAACCAATTTCCAAGGCCATTGTCCCTAACTATCCTGTCAATGAACATCCACTGAACGTTTTAGTTAAAACCCAGGATATATAAACATTGCATATAAAATTACTAATATGTAAATTTAAAATAAAGTATAAACGCTATAAATGAACCTGGAACTCCTGCAGTTAAATATAATTTGATTTTAGATAAATATTAATAGATAATCATCACGATTACAATAATATCATAGAACAGTCGTAATAACACCGTTACTCGAATACAGCGACATCCGTTTATTTAGTAAACATTCGGGATCTCCCATCATTTATATTCAATAGGCATCATTAAGTGTTTAATCGAGCTCGTCATGTATAGTTATGTCGTATGGAGTAGTGTGCGTGGGCACTGCGGCACGCGTCTACTTCGGCATATTTACACCGGGCGCCCTACCACTCCGCCACTCATGCGCCGCTCGACCCGCCGAGCACACGCTAACTCCGCCCCACCGCCGCCGGCCGCGGCCGACCCGCGACATGTGCCTGTGACGACTAACTAAAGTGAAGTGAACACGTGTTATGTGCCACTGAAAAAGGACTAATACACTACCCCCAAATAGTGCAGTGATACTCCAAAGCGGCTGCGACCCTTATGATAAATGTAAGAATTTCTGCCAATTAGTATTAAAGACTCGTGATAAGCTAATCGGTTACAGTGGTCGTCATAGTACTAAGTGAGAACACAAATATTTTGTAAGGTCTAGGCATCATAACCGATACATGTGCAAATGTAAATCTGTAAACAATGACACCGAAACAAGTATGACAGTTATTAAGTCCCCACATCCAGCCGGGTCCCCGACCCAGATCTCACGAGTAACTAGACAATGCGCTCAACGAACGCCCCTTAGAACAATGCAACCGCGACAGAAATAACAAAATTCACAGAGCTAGGCAGCCTTCGACATGCGATTAATGACGTTAATATCGAATAAGTATTATAAGATTTACATGATAGATATGCGATTGTAAACATCTGAAAGCCCACAATCTAGGCCCACACTAACATTACGAATACTATTCATAAAATACTATGGCTTGAAAGTCAAATAAATCGTGGGTTTACTTTTAATGAACGAAAACTTAAGTAGGGTTTTTTTGCTATTTAATAAGTCTACTTTATCAAATTAAAATGCCGTAGTGCCTAACGAGATAGTGGCATAACAAAAGCTTGTAAACATAGATATATAAATTTACTAAAACGAATTGAGAACACATTCATATAATTTTGGAATGCGCTGATATTTATAGTTCGTAAAATTTTATCTTTATGCATTTTATTTCAAACACGTTTACAAAATAATAACCGTAAATCATATTGTAAATTACATGCCAATTTGATTAAGTAAACCAGATCAAGTAAACCTGTCCATACAATTATCTGCTGTCGTACGTTATGTCACGTCGTGACTTCCGAAGAGAATCAAACGGTGCAACACACTTAATGCTAAGATCAATCTAATTTATACCGATAATTCCTCCTAATGGATTACGTTATGGAACACTCAGAAAGAGTAAATGTATAAAAAAAACACTCAGAGACGCGCAGTTAACCGGTTACTTACATTTTCTGTACATTAAGATAATGGTATTATGCAATAACTTGTATGAACTGTTAATGATAATGCAAAAAGTGACGCCAAGAAAGCTCTTTTCATTGTTTTACAAAAACATATTTTCGTTAATTAAAGTAGGTACCTTTAATCGTCCATGTCAACGTAAGTAGTGATGACCTAACAAAAAACGCTTAGATGATAATTTAAAATAGTTTACAAAAGTGCGAAAAAAACCTATTATAGAGACGGATATGATAAAGCAATTAAAACTTCCAAATTAATAATAACCTCTAATTTTAATATCCGTGAGTACGAAAACCTGTTGATTGTGATAAAAAATGATGTCAGCACAATACCGCTAGATTTTAATCTCAACGTTTACGCGGGGAAAATACATAAAACTAAGAGTTTATACCGTGAAAAGTATAAAACTATTTAACTGAGCATAATTATTACTTAAACATATTTATTATGTGCAAAACAAAATAACAAATTAATAAAAAACAGTTATGGTGTGTACGCTTAATCTAAAATTATATATTCAAAGATTGAAAATCATTAACTCTAAACAAGACATGTATACTAAAATATGTATGCGCATGACACACCGACGTATGCTAAAGTAAATAAAACCCCTGACCTTATTGTTAAACTTAGCATATTTATAATCTTAGTCATATAAATAAAGTAGAATTAACCGACATGGAACATATGTCAATCAATTCGTTAGACAAATAGATCGGAACAAATATGAGGATGACATCACTATTATAAGACAGGAGCAAATATTCACGGCCTCGCTCTATTTCACATGAACCGTGTGTTCAACACGAATGAGCACAATAAGCAGCCACACTTTAACATGTTGCCAAACATGCCGCAGCACGCGTACCCGCAAGGACGCTCGCAATAGACGCATTGTCACCGCCCAAGGAAATTGAAAAACCTTTAATAACATAGCTAGAATATTTCCATTATCTAAAGTAGTCGAGCTTTTTTGGCTGTTATTATAAACACGGTTACGTCACTCGTTGGACATTCGAAATAAACAAAAACACATTCGGTCGTAACCGGTCTTATCGTAGATTTAAAAATGCAAGTAAGTGCAAAAAAAGAGATAAAATTTTGCAACTCTGTCAAATCTTTTTGTGGACAAGAAAGCTAGGTAAATAAAAAATACTCAACTATGTTTAGAATGAAGCAACAAGAATGTCGCATAGTTTTAACAATAGCAAGATGTCAGAAACTTGACGCGCGACGCCTTGTCAGTCTCCAGCCTAGCGTAATCAGACTGCATCCATCAAACCACTTTTCAACTAACATTTCTAACTAGATCAATCACTGATTTTTCCGAAAATAACAAATACTAGTATAATTTACAATTAACAACAAAAGAAGGCACATATTGCTCAAAATCTATTGCTAAATATACTATTAAAATATGCAAGCTTTCATCGCTACGGCTACAATCTTAAGGTTACCTATTATCCGCTACGCTCCGAAAACCACCAAAAAGTAAACCAGAATAGCGGCAAATTTTGAAACTCTTACACAAGAGGTGCTCATATTAAACAATACAGAACTAACTAATAGTTGTGATTATCTATCTTAAATCAACTAATTGATGTTTGCATCGCAACAACTGACGCTTCACGCGATAACAAACCACTTCTTCATTTCCTATCTACTTTAATTAATATAACAACTTTGTATGAAATAATTCAAGTCCTGTTTCAGAATAAAATAACTATCGAAATGTCGTAAAGGTATGAAATAAAAATTAAATTAGTCCAGACAACTAGTGAATGACAATCAAAAATAACAAGCCACGTACGATATTATGGAATGAAATAAAAAATAAATCTGAGACATCGCTAGCAATTACGCGCGATGACATGAAACCAGCATTACATGCAAGATTGCGTATCATAATACTGGATATGAGACTGTAAAATTACGAAACAAAGAACAAGAAAGTTGAGAACTAACAAAAAAAGAAAGTAGTGGTCATAATCAAAACGGATCACGTACAGAAACCAAAGACAAAGGCCGCTCCGGGACTAAAAGATAGACTAGATTATAATCTTTAGAATACGAGTATGTTGCCAAAAATATGTTTTAAGTATTTACTTAGTAGGAAGTGTCGTTAAAAGTAACACTTGATGCCATAGCTTAATTAGTGTGAAGGTTGTTTTATTGTTGCGCTTGTACATTTTGTTCTTATAATTTTCAAGGGTGGGATACTCATAAATCTTAAAAGTTTAGAGCGCGGTATTTTACTTCACATATTACTCGCATTTTATAAAACTTACGATAAATAGGATAATAAAAACTGTTTCGTAATAATAACTACATATTTGCATGAATATTAAATGACCTTAGTAGTAACTAACGAATTGAATCATATTTTTTTAACAATAACGAAAATGTAAGTATACAATGATGAAAAAAACGGCAAACATTTCACGACGAAAAGACCCCGAAGGCGGCGCGTGCGCATATCGTGTTTAAACGAAGTCACGACTTAAAAAATCAGTTCACTTTTTTGTTTGACCTTAACGCACTAAATATTTTATAAATTACATCTAGTTACCATTATTTGCCATGCAATACAAAAACAATAGAAAATATATCGATTTCAATGTATGTATGTTATACTATTCACAATATACCTACAAATAACAACTGAATAAATATTAACATAAAAACTCATAAGACAATGATAGAATCAAAACGATGTTCCCACGTTAAATATAAAAACATCAATGTCTTCTTGATTATGCTTCGCCATTGGACCAAGTGGAATTGTGATAAGTGATCGTTAGCACCTAGAGATCGAGTGCATCCAAATGTATGCATAAAATGCAAACAGGTTATCAGATGCGTTCGCCTTGACCAAGACGCAACCCATACCATTATTGCCATGCCAAAGAACCGTGACACTGTTTTGTCGTTAGATTCATCGACTGTATTTAGCTTTGTCTTGTAATATCTATCAGCAACCTACATGCATACGAAAATCCTCATTGATGTCGTTTATCAAATATGTCGAGAAAAAAAAACAGTACTTCCTATCAAGAAACTACGAGTAATAGCGAAATAAATAATTACAGCAAAATGATTAGATGGAATTAATATTAAGATCAAAACAAAAGCTAATGTTTCATAGTTACTTGAATATAATAGATTAAAATAGGAATAAAGGAATAGTAATGAGGTTATAGATTAATCAGTGGCAGAAGGCATGGGCACGCGCCTGCGCTCGGAGCGTGCGCAGCTAATGGCTTTTGCCGCTCGTGCTCATTCTTTATTACTAAGCTATTTTGCTTCGGTTTTCGACTCCACAAAATTCTTTGTAACTTTTTAAGGTCAGCCTCACGAGATCGGAATACAACATTACAAATATGTTGTAGCTAACAATAAAATATGCGATAATTTACCAGTTCTAATTATTGAAATAACACTCTTGACAGCTGAGGGGCTAAATCATAAAACAAGTGCAACAATTTCGAAATCTAAATTCAGCGACAAATGAGTTCAACATACCATAAACATATACAAGTCGCTAATAACTTGCTATTGAATTGATTTCTGTTTTACAAATTGCACAACAAATGGGCTATGTGAGGTAGTCAAGTTAGAAACAGTGCAGTGCCTCTGGCAACCGGACGTTAGGCGTGGTATAATGATATACACTACGATATTGCTCCATAATGTAAATACCTAAGCTTGTATCGCTAACAAAAGTATGACAACAAGAAAAATAGCTAACATTTCTAACAAGACGCTTGTAATATATTGCAGGAGCTCCTGCTTGCAACTGATCTATTGGTAAAGACAACGTATCTTAATATGAAATCTCTAAAACGTTTACAACAAGGAGTTTTGTTGAAATTTAAATACTTGCTTAAGCATCTGCTAGTTTAGCTGTAGTAGTTTATTTGTATCAGACTTGGGTATCATTAGACTATGAAATTAGTTTTTTTGATTTCAGAAATTAAAAAAACATTGTAAATGTTATATCCTGGTCACCCAGAATCATTGGCCCCAAAACTTTAAGGACACAGTGGAAAGTTGGCTCCGTGCCGACTGAGAACTGAATACAAATTGGTCGCTATTATCAAAACATTTCCCAATTGTTTCTTATAATGTTTTGCGTTTTATGGAACATTTTCTTTGAAATTACAAATAAAAAACGCAAAATTGTATATTCAAATATATTTTTCTTGTGTAGTGTAGTGACCACAAAAAAAATAAGCACCTCTAGCCACAGCCACAAGGTCGACTCCGTACATGTTTTAATTCCAGTGGTCTTGTCAGCTAATTACAGTGGCCAACAAGAAAAGTCAACTATATTACATACATTTTAGAGTTTGGGCACAAATAAGCTGCGAACTTGAAATCAGAATAGCACAATCGTGAAGGTAAACGAGTTATGAAATCAGAAGAAAGGATGCACTTTAAAGATGCAAGGATCGGAAAGGTTAATTGTTTCTTAATGACATCGGTACCATGTATAACGATGCGTTTTTCATCAACATTTACTTGTGTTGAATGAATTGAACCAGGTTTTCTAGTTTAATGTATCGTTGTACATACAATTGTCGGCAATATACGGCACACCAATTAATTGTACTTTAACGATTCGGAAAGCAAAACAGCCGGTGGTAGTTATGCAACTCTTGCCCAACGTAAACGGCGTGCGCGACGCTGTCATAATGTATACCCTAAAGATATTTAAATCAAACTCGTTTATCAAATTAATGAGAGCACGTGCCTATTGTGCATAATAATTTATTTTAGTAGTTTTTTTTTTTTTTAATAAATACAGATTAAGATTTTATATACTCGAAACGTTTCAAATTACACCAATTAAAACAGCAGTGCAAGGCTTTTGCAAGCCTGCCCGGTGACTGCTGCCCAAGCCGCCCTCGCCAATCTTACCTCGAATTAATGGCCCATACTTTCCAAGAACGGTGTGTTCTACTACAATTACGACTAGCTCGTGCCGAGCTTATCGAAGGCGAAATCGGGTTAGGTGACCGCGCCTTTCACAGTTCCCTGCCGCTTGTCCGACTGCCGTGCCTACGGGCCACCCTAGGGGCTATGTTACCTTCGCTGACCTTAATCTCAGTAGCTTGCTCTAAATTTCACATCTGCTAAATAGATAATCGCTAAACTGATTGGCAATACTGTACGAAGGTTTTTCGTACTAACGTCCGTCACCATTTATCATTATTATAAACACTTCAACGCTCACGATCGTTACTTTCCTCCCACACGCGTCCTTATCCTGTCTCCAAGGCGTCATTATGTAGTCAGCTTTTGAAGAGCTTCGATTACAGAATACTAAACGCCTTGATAATGTAAACGAAGTTTCGTGACTACGAAGATTACATTACACTACCCAGCTCGTGCCTATCGAAATTGAAAAATTATACGATATTGTTTCAAAACTTGTCGATTTCCAAGTCGTTAGTGGTTATGCGCTTAATGGTCCATTTCACTGTATACCCCCGATGGCACTTTATGTTTGTTATTGTGTTGCAAATGCTATCGACAAGGCAGTCGCAGTAACCAAACCTAATAAACAATATTTACTTCAATCGAACAACGACCTATTTTTTCTATTGAGATTTTGCGGCCTTCCTGTCTCGCAACCATTAGTCGCCATTCAATTTCCAATTAAACGCTTGAGATTCAATGCCAATCGACCAAGTCGGAGGTGGTCATTCTGTAAAATTTATAAAAAGGCAGGTAGCAGGCCGAGACCGGCCAGTGCCAAATCAACGTTCCGCGATTTTTTATCACTTAGTCCTTTCACTTTGTCTTATAACAAGCTGTTGTTAAATACCAAAAATCTATGTAGATGAGTTGATAACTTTAATTATAATCACTACCGCTGTTACCGTTTAACAGTTAAATTGTTATAACCATTTTTACTAATGCATTTGTTTTTATTAATTTCAGATGGTGAGAGGGGCCGCGTTCGCGCTAACGCTGGCGCTGGCGTGGGTGTGTTGTGCACGAGGCAGTGTGCTGGTGCCAACCTACGTCCTGCCGCCCGACTCGTTCGTTCGCGATCAGCGAAGCCTTGTCGCGACGCCCGATTCCGATGCGTCTGAATCACAGCGCACGATAAGGCGACTTATCGGAGGTCACATGAAAATAAAACCGCAAAAAGAGTTCGGTGATCCTGCAAAGAATTCGTTCGCGTACGACCAGAAAAGTGAAAGTGGTAAATTTGCAAGCGTGATCGTGCCGAACCAGCCGGGTGGCACAGTGGGTTGGAACCAAGGAATTTGGGATGATGGCATGCTTATGTCGAGCGCCGGCGAAGGCAAAGAAACCGGAAAGGGTATAAAAGACGACGACGAGGATAAAAAGACCCTATCTGATCAAGTGGCGGAAGGAAAATATGGTCTTATACAGAATGAAATTTTCGTAAAAGATCCTAAACGCCCAGGAATAGTCAGTTACGAAGTGAACGCAGAAACAAGAAATAAAGATAACGTTCACAATTTAGGGGGTCTAAAAAAGGAAGAAATATGGTTGGCAGAAGATCATCTTTTAGTGTTAAAAGGTGGTTCATTTCCAGAACGCAATAAAGATAACGATCGTCGTCCTTGGCCACCAATAGATGACTACGAAGCTCCTAGAAGGCAAGTAAAACTACCGCAGAAACCAAAGGTGCCACCGCCCTTTCCGGTTCGACTATCCGACGACGGACCGCTCGTCTTCCTTACGCCAAACGGTAGTGTCCCTGCGCCCCTTTTCCCTCCCTTCCCTGCGGGAGAGGGCGACGGCTCTTTTCCTTTTGCGCCATTCCCCTACCCGCCAGGAGCGCCCAACGCCGAAGGTGAAAATCAAGGAAACTTTACTACCGGGGGAGCGCCGTACCCAATTCCTCCGTTTCCATTCTTACCAGGGAATGCAAGCGAAGGAGCACCATTCCCATACCCACCATCCATAAACGGCTCTTTTCCAGAAGGTTTCCCACCGGGCGCAGCCTTTCTACCTCCACCGAGCAACCAAAGCGACCTGTACGACGAAGACGACCCCTCGATATATTATCCGCCGCCCTACAATTTTTCCTACCGCACTGAGAACACGAGTGTACCTGCGGGACCTCTTGTGCCGGGAATTATTTTGCCGCCACCACCTGATTTCTTTGCGCCCATGGAAGAGAAATCGACAACTGAAGAATATACAGCTCCAGTAAGGACAACAACTACAACAACTAAGGCGACACAAAAACCGACATATAAGCGGCCGTTGCCTACTGCGACTACACCATATAGGAAGCCCTATAAGACGAGGCCGACTACTACAGAATCAGTTCGAACAACTAACGAGCCCACTACAATAACCACTCAAGTTCCAGTTGAAGTTATCACGACGCCTAAAGTCAGACAACCTCAAAGAGTCGTCCAAATACCTCAAAGAAACTCTTTACGGGGTCATACTCCTGTGGAATATCAACCAAGGCCCAAACCAGACAAACCAATTTACAAAACGCGTCAGAAGCTCACTTCGAAGCCTTTGTCTGTATCAGTTATATATGACTATCCAGAACAAAATTACAACACCAATATTCCAAAAACGACAGAAAAGCCGTACGTTTACGATATTCCAGAAAATACTCCTAACCTAATAACCGATAATATAGTGACGTCAACACCTGTGCCATTAAGAGCTTATTACACTAACACACAGAATGATCAAGTTCCGACTACCAAGTTACAACCCGTTTATAATAGACCAAATGAAAATGCTCTGGCATCATTCTATTTCTTTGACGAACAACCAAAGACAACTGCGGCACCAGTCACATATTTCGACGGAAGAAACTATTACAAAACTGTGCCAATCACACAAACACAATCAAATGCCAATAGTCAGACGGGATTCGCGCCTTCAGTTGATGTCGCATATGGTTCTATAGATCAAGAAGATTCCCTGTTCTACTGGCCCCAAAAACAAGAACCAAAAACACTTACTCAAGAATACTTCAGCATACAAAAGCCTAAAACTCAGCAGATATATTCACCACCCAAATCCAGACCCGATCCATTTTATCAACAAATATCAGATATTCAGCAAACAATAGACTTTTATACAACTAAAAAGCCAAGACAGCATGCTCATAGATCGCATCCGCACAAACCAAAAGCTATTACATCGCGGCCTGTGTACCAATTTAGCTACCAATCAAAACCACGTCCTGATCATTTATCTTTCCGAGCACCGAAACTTGATCCAGAACCATTTAGGCCGATGGTCAGTTACAGCAAACCGCTTCATTTAGAACATGAATTTAACGCCTTTCCATCCTCTCCGGCATATAATCAGCAATATTTAATAGAAAATGTAAAAGTAACTACCGAGACACCAACATCTTCAAGATATTATCCTAAGACCAAGACAAGGGACGAGGATTATCACGATACGCCCGTGAATAAGGACAATAGAGGACATACAAAGAATAATAACCATATTCCAATTCAAGACGAGAAGTCCGGGCCTGTTGTACACATCAATCACCGCAAAAATCCTAATACGACACCAAATCCTATAAGTCATGGTTATTACACAAAACAGGACGAGAGATATTTTGATGACATAACGAAAAACTCATTTGATATCTTTGGGAAGAAAATTGAAGACAATACTCATGATGTCAACGGAGCCGGTGTCACACCATCATTAGGAACGGTTCGGACTCCAGTAAATAATGGAATAAATTTACAATACGCTTACGATATTATTGACAATCAGAATGCAAATGCGCCAACATTATTAGGAGATACTCTGGTTAACGACCGAATTCCACGCCCGACGATAAACCCAGACAGTGAACAAATTGCGCCACACGTGCGAGTACACAGTAATAGCGAGTTAGTTCTACAGCCGAAACCACCGTCACTAATTGATGATACATTAGTGAACGACAGATTTCCTAGACCTACGATAAATCCCGATAGTGAGTTTATTCCTATACCTAACCCTGCGTACAGAAACGCACAATATAACGTGCAGACGCAGGTGCAGAGGCCTCAGTATACGGGTGAGCAGTACGATTTGAACCGGCCATCACTAGCAGACGATACGGCGGTTAACTACAAGCGGCCGTTGCCACCTGTGAATGCCGACGCGGAGTGGATATCTCCGGTAAACGCGGCCGGGGAAGGCCGGCCGGGCTCGTACGTGACGTATCGGCTGCCCGGGGAAGGCGCGCACGTGTACTTCCTGACGCCCCAGGTCGCGCAGGCGACGCGGGAGAGGTATAACACGTACAGATCGCCGGGGTACGGGCGGTGAGGAATAAAGGATCTAGTCTCAACATATAGCTGGCTACTCAAGCAGCATAACGTGTACATAAAAGCGCAAATGTGATGTTTAAGTGTCCTAATTAGTTAAGGTACAAATGACTCTGGGCTCGAGCCCTGTTTTGCCATAATACGTCAAGAAACTGTTATTGTGTATTTTATGATGAATGACGATTTAAAACAGTGAATTCGAGCAAAAAGACAATTAATTATACTTTGCAAGATTATTTATTAAATTAAATTATTAATTAAGAGACTGAGGTGTATGTATCGTGATAAATTAATTTATTTATGTGAGTATTTTAATTGAATTTATAGAAGTTAAAAGTGTGATTGATGTGTGATTTCAATGAATGCAATCAAATACTAATAATGTAAAAAATGTTTTATAACAAATCTGTTATAACATGTGAATTTTGTGATTACTTTTGTATTAATTAAAAAAGAAAATATAAATGAATAAATATTTAAAACATTATTCTTAATTTTTGAGTTTTATTTTCCTTGTGTATCTAAAATTAGGAGAATATAGGATAGGTTTGAACAACTGGGTGTCGATTCCCAATCAGTAGAGTAAAAGTAAAGTATCATCACGACCGTTTCCCTTTCGGGGTGGTCAGAAACCACGCTTATAAAGAAGCGGATTCACATTTAGCCAACTTTACTATAAGCCAATCATGACAAGTGGCAAGCTCGTCGATGTCTCCAGCGTACCAAACTCGAGAAATATCACAAATAAATTAAATATTATTTAATGTATTTATTTACATGAATAAATATTTTTGTGTCCCGACCAGGAATCGAACCCGGGACCTGCGAGTCTAAATCCACGGACTTAAACGCTAGACCACGTTAGCAGTTCAATCAATCAATAGATTTATCGAAATATCTGTCAATGTATAAAAAAATTGTTTCACTCGATATACATATATTGTATGCGATATTATCTCTATAGCTTGAGAATCATTTAAAAAATATTTAGCAGATCGATGCACAATATCTTCAATACAAAGGTTACCTATTTAAAAAGGATACCTGTTTAAAATCATATTACAAGAAATAGGTTGTTGCTAACACATGCATACTTACTTATATACATTCACTCAAACCCACATACACCAACACACACACCAACCATACAGATACACACAAACAATTATTTAAGTCTTGCCTTCAGCAAATATAAATAAATATTGTCTAGAGTAATATAAAATGTTGCAAGCACTAATAGAAATAATAAAAAGGATACCAGTTTAAAATCATAAAATAATATTACAAGAAATAGGTTGTTGCTAACACATGCATACTTACTTATATACATTCACTCAAACCCACATTCACCAACACACACACCAACCATACACATACACACAAACAATTATTTAAGTCTTACCTTCAGCAAATATAAATAAATATTGTCTATAGTAATATAAAATGTTCCTATAATGACATCATCTGAAACACCGTCCACAGACTATTTAAGATGTCACAGCTAAACTGCTTTATTATGTACGATTTATTATATGCCCTAACCTATGTAACAACTAAATTGTAATGTATATTTATTTTGTAATAAAGATTATTATTATTAAAAAAAAAGGTGTGCTAGGAAAATATCCTCCATTAGTATGACTTAAAATTTTACATCCTAATTGAATAACTATTCTTAGACATTTACAGCAGGTTATAATAAAAACGTTTATTGTATTAAAAACCTAGATACCTCAATCAGTCAAACGGGGATCTCTGTACTATGTCTCAGGAGGTCTGTGATACAAGGAGTCTTGCTTACAAAGGCATTCGTGATTAATATTGGTTAACAAAAATTTTGGAGACGGTATAGAAAAATAAATATATATGTATATACAGAACATGAATTGTATAAAGGATGAGAGAGGCAAGCGAACGGCGCATGACGTTGTTTTGGTGCCAAAGTAAGGTTTAGGATATATTTTTAAGGGACAGCGACTCTTTACAGCTGCTTAATTTACTTGTCATTAAATCATTATTGTTCTGACGTTTGTTATTATTTGTTATTATTACGGTCGGATACCGGATAGTTACTCGGTATCCGGTCGGATGCCGGATAGTTATATTCGAAACATTCTCATTATTATATTAAGTAGTATATGTATTTGATATTAGGTTAAGTATTAGTTATAGCAAACTCTTATTTTTGCACCGTCTCATATTTCTATTTGATACGTCCCCAAGGTCGACTGTCAGAGAATGCCTAACGGCATTAAGCTTCGCCTTTTGTACATTGTGCAATAAAGTTTTTAAATAAATAAAATAAATAAATTATTTTATACGAGGAAAATGATACCACACTACGTTATGGACACAGTTTATTTTAATAATCACTCGACAAAAACGTTTATTTTATTAATTAGCTTAATACTCAAAATTAACAATTGGCAAATTATGGTGAATGAATACCAAATTTTCTGCATTTGTTGGTAATAGGCGACTCCGTTTGGATTCGTATACCAGACATAATAAATAGCCTTTCGCTTTCAGATTTCCGATCTCGTTCACCGCGCCTATTTCAAATCAAACTGGTCGCGTCATGTTACGCGATAAAGGGCCGAATATTCGGTTGCCGGATATACGGCGCTCCGGCCTCGTAGCTTGCCGAATATTCGGTAACCGGTATCTGGCCAAACCACTATACGTTTCATCTCTAGTTATTATTAATTGAACTCGCCCATAGCCGAGAGACGAAATAGAGAGAGAAAGAATTACGTAAGTCAAAGATCGTCGACCTCTCACTACCTACCTGATTAGGCTCAGTATAAGTGGCCATATTTTTAGGAAAACTTCTGAGCACCGTAATTTAAGATTTAATTACAAAATATTATTTAAAAAAAGTACGTAATTCTTAATTTTTATTCTAGATTATAATATTAAAATATTTGCTTTTAAATAAATTCCACGCAGTATCAGAGATTATTTTAAGTATCCTTTCGGAAACTGAATAAAGAAAATGCATACCTGTATCGGGTTCTCCTTGTGCGGGGATATCTTCAAGGGGTTTGTCATATAGTCTTAAGTACACTTGGATGGCGACCTTGGCCGCGCGGAAGTAGAATGGATGCGCTCTTAGCACGTCTTCTAACCGCAACAGCCCCACGTATGACCGCAAAGTCATCTTTCTCATACAGTATGAATGGAAATCGAACTGATCTTCCATTATTTCAGAGAAATGCTGCAATAAAACAATAAATATTTTATCTGTACAATGATTGGCACTTTAATCATAGTAAAAAGTAAAGTATCATCACGACCGTTTCCCTTTCGGGGTGGTCAGAAACCACGCTTATAAATAAACGGATTCACGTTTAGCCAACTTTACTATAGGCCAATCATGACAAGTGGCAAGCTCGTCGATGTCTCCAGCGTACCAAACGCGAGAAATATCACAAATGAATTAAATATTAATTAAATGTATTTATTTACATTAATAAATATTTTTGTGTCCCGACCAGGAATCCAACCCGGTACCTCCGAGTCTAAATCCACGGACTTATCCGCTAGACCACGGAGGCAGTTTAATCATAGTAATTGGTATTATTTATTTATTTAAAACTTTATTGCACATAAATATACAAAGGCGTGACATAATGTCGCTTGGCATTCTCTGCCTGTCAGACCTTCGGGACAACGAGAACATTTATAAGAGGTAGGTGCAATATATCAATTAAAATTAAATATATTTAAAACATAAGTCTATAGAATATTATTTATTGATTATAATAAATACACACATACATATATAAACTACATATTTTTTTATTTTTTTATATTTCCAGACAGGTCACGCAGCACCATCTAATTTCCGTGGTAAGCTACGAGGCTTGTGTTACGGAAACTAGATGGTTGATAAACTACATATTATACTTATAAACACCCAGACCAAGACAAATTATACAATGTACAACTTGCCCCCGGTGGGAATCGAACCCACGACCTCCGGAGTCACGGCAACGTTTGTTACCACTAGACCACGGAGGCGGTTATACTATTTATATTTTTTTTGTTTATGTAAAACATAAATTTAGGTACTACGTACTATGTATTGAGTAGGTGTATTCATTGGTGCTATTGACATTTTAAATATAATTTGGAGTCGTAAAGAATAAAATATACTATCATGATTTGTGTTGTTACCAGTAAGTATGAAGAGATTTCCGAACCAGATATATATGGTGAAAGTTGTGGGTAAAAGAGGCACTGGCAGACCAAGAGTCACATATTACGATTAAATTAAAAAAACAATAGCTGTAGGTGCATAAAAATGCCATGTATGAAGAGGTTGATGAATGTCGAAGAAGCAAAAGAGGTATGTCGTGACCGTGACAAGTGGCGCTCAATTGTCTTTGCCCACTTCGCAAGAGATTTGGCGTGAAGATGTATGTATGTATGTATATACCAGTAAATAAAACAATAGAATTTCTAATATCTTCGATAAAATGTCACAGTGCCAAACATTGAGGGAAACAATACTATAGTAGTTTACCCTACTGGCTGCTTGACTTTAATATACCCCATGTTCGACTTGTCCCTGTAAGCGTTTTTAGTTATTTTGTTTTGCTTTGAAAGTTGTTTGACAAAATAGATTTTGTGTAAAATTTATATTTTCTTGCTGACTATAATTGTTTTCCAAAATCTGTGAATGCAGTTATTCTGGTTATATATATACGGTTATGGTACGTGCCCCCACTGACCCGTCTTAAAAATTCACCGTGTATAAAAGTGTATATTAAAAAAAAAAACTATATCATTATGTTCTCTGCATGAGGCAGAGCATACTTCTATGCATTCTTGTCTGTACGATTTTGGTTTTTAATGTTGCTATTTTATACAGCACGGTATGTCCATTGGAAGGTACTTCTTACCCGGTTTTAGGTAACAAACGCATACTACACACCTAAGTAAATTATTATTATTATTTGTTATTATTTTGCGGTCGGTATTGTTGTGAAGGGTGGCTGGTTGAATTTCTTTAGGCTCACAACAATGATGAGCTATATGAAATATTTTAGACAACAAATCAGTCAGTTCATGCACATTGATTGAAATATGTCTTAAAGGAAAATCGCGGGACAAAATATATAAAAAGTATTAAAACTTACTCTATCAACTTCGTGAGCCTTTTTAAGTGCGTCACCCCATTGTTGCATACTTTGGTAAGAAATAGCGGCTTCCGTTTGAAACCACATACACTGCATTTCATTCAGATTCTCCGTCGCAGGAACACCTTAAAAGAACAAGAATATTAATGGTCACAAGTTAAAACAGACAAGCTTATAATAATATAGTTTAATTCAATAAAACTTTAACATAGTTCTAGAAGCTATACTACGGTGAATGTTCTAAAGGGCTTCACAATATTTTTTTTCTCGTTTGAGTACTGCATTCGTGGTAATCTGTACAGGTACAATAGGCCACCCCTTTAGTTTGAAATTGCTATCTGTATTAATGTCAGTATTAGAGGGGAACCCATTGGTTCCTTCCCCAGTCTCACTCTTTTATTTAAGCCTGGGGTGTGTGACGCTGCCATATCAGGTCTGAGGCGAGCACATTTGGGTGTTGTAAGTTTGCATCAAACTTATCTCTTTTTCTCTATCCCGCAACCAAAACACACGCACAGTCTAAAATATGCACCCCCATACCATAGCCACTATTGCATTACATATAAATTTGTAGACTCTTACATCTGTCGCAAGCTGTGGAATGCTCTACTAGCCAGTGTTTTTTCCCATTCCTATAAGTTGAGGTCCTTCGAGCGAGTGAAAAAGCATCTCCATAGGCCGGCATAATAGTTGCTCCCACTTGTGGACCTCGCGTATCGCTTACTATCATAGCGCGATGTCACACGTCGTGCTCAGTATAATAAAAAATTGCTTCCGTGATTTAGCAGTTATGTAGATGTAGAATTTGGTTCGATCCCGGTCGAGACATAATTAAAATTGTATTTATATGTTTTATTTCTTAAGTTTTGTACGCCAGAGGCATCAATAAGCTTGCCACTTATCATGATAGGCCCTTTAGTAAAGTTGGCTTATTGTGATTCTGCATCTTTAAAAGCATGGTTTCTGACCACTCCGAAAAGGATTTGGTTGTGATGGTAAATTACTTTTTTTTTTTAACATTACAGGGATGTCATTAACTACAACAATAGTAAGTATACTTGAACTGTTTAAATTTAATTATATCCTACCTATCAGTATAATCCTACCTTCCCTGGTGAACTTGGCACACATGTCCTCGGCTTGCTTGATGTGCCCGGCACGTAACATGTAACGAGCACACTTGCTGTTCACATATCTGTCCGCAGTGTCCATTGCTTGGGCCTCTTCCAGCCATTGGTATGCTGACACTGGATCACCAGCATGCTAAAATATATAACAGTTTAAAAATTACATTTACACTTTGGCCAAATACTTTGAGTACAAGAAATGACAAAAAAGAAAGCAAAAAAGTCCCATACATTTTGTACCAAAATCTTTGTTGCCAAACCCTCCTATTTCTTATTGTCATCAAAAGCCTCTGAAGTTGGGTACAGAAACTACGGTATGTCACAAGACGGGGTTTGTTGTTTTGGGTGTATGAAAAATTTTACAGTTTATTGCCCAATCTCAAAAATCCAACATGTATATTTTATACAAATGAAAAATAATATTTGAAATTACGACCGTCGGATGGGCGTAGTGTGCCGAGGACACAAGCTGCGTTCCCCCGTTGAATGGCGAGGCTGACCTTTTGAAACATTCTCTACTCAAAGGATCACCCGTCGCCAAGCAAAGAGTTTTCTCTTCAAGTTCACGGGAGAACGCCAGCGCCTCCTCGGACCACGCACCCATCGTTTCGACTGCAAATATATTGGAATGGTGATTGATGATGATCTCCAACAACATCAAATTATACTCCAATAAGCATAAATTAGATTATTAGGTTGACCATATAACATTTGTATTTGAATGGATTCGACGCTGAACCCAATTGGGTGTATCAACAAAGCTTTTTGTAGAAGTCGCTAGCGGCAATGGTACCTTATTTTACACCTATATCGCATTTTTTTCTAATGTTTTCGTATTTTTATATGTTTATAACAGAAAAGTGTATTTTAAATTAACGTTAACTACCTTAAAAGACGAATTAAAAATAAAAAAGGTTTTATTAATACAACGGCAATTTTAAGATTACCATATCTTGGATTTTGCTTAGAAATCTCGATTTCTACACTTAAAAGCTGCTCACTTCGGCATAATATCTAGAAAATAATAAATTTCGTAATAAAAATACAAGTTTTCTATGCAACTGACAGTTATATTAGGCACATCTATCATGCGCCATCTATCGTGATAAAAAGTTAGTGATACACCCCATTCTTCGTCACAATATCCAGCTCCTCAAATCAAGGAGAGTTTACTGCTGTACACATTATCACACTCACACAAGACTCAAATAAAAGTGCAAGGGAATTATTAAGAAGATCATTAATATGTTTTTTTTTTAATTAACAAATTAATAAGAGGAAGTATTTATAGAATTAAGGCTAAGCCTGAGTTGCACCTAAATAAAGTATCTGTAACTGTAATTTGATAATCAGCCATCAGCTGGTAACGAAGCCATTTTTAATTCTATTTATTACATTTACAAATAAGACCTAAAAACTATTTTTACCATAACCAGTAATTGTACCAGATTCTAGCAGAGTAAGTACTATGTGTCTTTGTAATATTTATAACTAGCTGTTTGACCCGACTTTAAAAAAAAACCTTCAGTACCAAAAAGGCATGTCATATTTAGATTTTAAGGTTTTATATTTCTTTTTATTATTTTTTTATTTTTTCTATTTCTATGACCTAATAAAATTGTAATATCTATTGAATAGAATAGCCGATTTGAACTATTCGAAAAGTAATCTACATGAATTTCAAGAAAGAGAATTTAAAAGAATTTCAAAGTTTCACAGGTATTTCTATCAACTTTTAAAATGTAAAAAGTGGCTATTGTGACTTAACGATAATAGTTAGACATATGGCATCGCGAAGTTTTTTGTAGATATTGATGTTCTTTAATATTGTAGAACATATATTTGTTCTATCATCAATAGTATCCGCAGCGCCTGCGACGAAAGACGTTTTATGGCATTTTTACACTTTGGGTTACGTTACTAAAGTTTTAGTAAGGATCCCTAATCTTTTCTAGCAATAAATATAGCCTATATTACTCAGGGTGAATGTAGCTTTCTAATGGTGAAAGATTTTTTGAAATTTTATTCATTACAAACATACACACAAACAAAAATATTAGTGTAGATTCGTCATTACAGCCTTTAGTTGTTATAAATGGTAGCTGCAAATCTTTGGAATGACCTAGCTTTAGAAATTAGGCAAGCTCCAAATCGAGTCATCTTCAAAAATATGGTTAACAAACACTTTCTTTCTAACTAAATTGTCCCAAATTTATGTCTCTTTTTGATGTCCTCACTATCCTCAATTGCAGCAACATCATATTTCACTTCCCTCATTATGTAAGTAGTTTTATTTTTATATTATTGTTTATTTATGATATAATTTATGTTTATATATATATGTATAAATAGTTGAACTCAGTTGTGCGCGCGGCCCTATGTGTGCGTGCGCTTGTAAATATACAACTTTCATTCGTGTGGCAGTGACGCGGCAGCCGTCGTCCGAGCAAGACGTGTTCTTATCAATTTTTCTTACGGGTACAGTCGTTTACAAAAATGTCTAGTTCTTCACGGAGAAAATGTTTAAGGAGTCAGGTAAATATTTTTTTAAATTTAGATGTAATTAATATTTATCGACGCTGTACGCCCGCAAAATATATCCTTGTTGACGTTTACGTATTATTGTTTCAGACTCGAGAAACCATTGCTAAGGTATACGAAGAGCAGCGAATCCGAAAATTCATCATTTGATTTTTCAAATAGCGATTCAGAATAATGTTCAATAAATAAACATTAAATTACCAAATAACCGTTTTTTTTAAAAACCCGTAAATAACTGTATTTGTACCCGACTGTACCTCTTGTCACGCACACAAAGTCACTGTATATGTACAAGGTTTACCCACACATAGGGCCGCGCGCACAACTGAGTTGAACTAAGTGTATATATTTATATATTACGTATTTATGTATTTGTATATGTAATATTGTTATGTAGGTATGTATTAATACTGTTAAGAATAACTTAATTAATGATTGCACCTACCACCTATCCTGTCTAAATGTCCTAAAGGTTTGGCTGTCAGAGAATGCCTAGCGGCATTAAGTCCGCCTTTGTACATAGTGCAATAAAGTTTTTAAATAAATAAATAAATACCACCAAAAAAGATGCTTGGTAATTATTGCCTTAGAAACGCATATAATAACAACATACTTACTTTATATATTCTTCCTTTAACTATAAACAATTCGATTAATGTCGGCGTATGGTCTATCGCTGAATCTATATAACTAAGAGCTCTGTCGGTGTCTTTTTTGAAGTCAAAATGTTGGGCAGCGTAATAATATGCCCATAACAAAGCACTAGCCGGCTGCTTAACTTCGTTTGGTTCCGAACTAAAATGGCCAGTCTTTTGTAAATTCTCTATGTATTGTAAAATTAATTGCTCTATCGTCTCGCCTTTAGTACCGTCCGCATATAATGATCTGAAATTAATAATTATTTATTTTATTTATTTATTAGTTCTGTAACAAAATTAACATTGACCCTGTGAAATAGGCATCAGACTCGATGTAAACAAAGTAACCGGTGGTTCCCAAAGATTAACAAACAAAGAAAAAGGTTCGCTCATTTTTTGTAAGAAAAAATCAAATTAACAAAAATTAAACAATGGTTAAAACTTAACTATTGTAACAAGAAAATAATTTAAATAACACATTTTATTTTATTGCAATTGTAAGTCAATTTAATTAATAATGGTATTATAAATAAAACTTAAACTATTATGCATATTAAAAAAAAAATGGTATAGAATGTTTCTGTTTCGTCTACAAAATAGACATTACGAAGCTATCCTTTTTTTTGCAATGGGCTACATTGCGATTTTCAAAGTTGTCGCCCTTTAGGTTTTTTCCCTGACCACTATATTACACCTCAACACCGGGTCAGACAGCTATATAATATAAAATTGTAACTAACATTTCTTATGGACTACCATCCGAAATAAAAGTAAATGTTACACACCTTAAATCAACAAATAGCGGTGGGATACCCTTATGTAACCCATGACGTAAGTACTCGTCTACCAGTTTGTGGAACACAGGCCCGGAGGTGGCATCCGTCAGCTGTAGCCGACGTGGAGCTATTGCTTTAGGATATTGGGCCCTGGAAAATGAAATAATTGTCTTATATACTTTTTTTAGGAAAGTTCTTGAATTTTTGATAATTGTATGTTAAAAATATTTATTATTTATCATAAGAACATTCTTAGAAAATAAACCATTTAATGAATTTCCACAGGAGTTTTGTTGCAAATTTTAAAAAAAGCTGGCCTCCTTTTCTAAACACCATACATCTCTTTGTCACACACAATGGACCCGACCATCACATCAATAATCCATTAATCCATGGAATGCTTAGAAATATGTCTTCCTCTTCATTGTTCTTTCACAGTTTAATAAGTTCAGTGCAATTGAAAATCAATGTCCATGATATTGAAATTATTAAAAACTCTGGATAAATAACTGTTTTGACTATACTATTTTGACATACTCACTTAAGCAGGTAAAAGTAATGGTAAATTTCGGTCTTACAGGCAAAATAGCCAATAATATATGAAAAAAAACTTACTTATAAAGGTCAAAGAAATGCACGATTTTGTCAGGATCAGTGAGCTGTTTCGCTTCTACTAGTTTTTGATAATACATTACATTCTCTGGGTTTCTCTTCAATAGATCTTCGTAAATACCTTCAGCTTCTTTGAACCTAAAAATTATCATTTAAAATATTAAATATTTTTTATAATCGTAGTAGTAGTAACCGACTGTTTTTTATAATAATTAATAATATATATAAAAATTTAAATAAATATAAATAAAATATATAAAAATTTAATATAATATTAAATAATTTATAATAATATTTTCTTATACATACATATCTTCACGCCAGATACCTTGCGGGGTAGGCAGAGACAATTGAGCGCCACTTGACACAGTTTACAACATACCTCTTTCGCTTCATCGACATTCATCAACCTTATTATACATGCCCATTTGTTACAAAGGCTTTTTAATCCTCCTTTAGCTAGTGGTTTTTTTATTTGAATGTGATATGTGAGTCTTGGTCTTCCAGGGCCTCTTTTACCCACAACTTTCGCATTATATACCTGGTTCGTCAATCTTTCTTCGCTCATTCTTTCAACATGCCCAAACCATCGTAGCATGCCTTTCCTTATTTTTGTTCCTATGCTTTCTTTTATACATACCATTTTTTGTATTATATATTTATAATAATATAAATCTTATTATTTGTTTTAATTTTCCTAGTCAGCAATAATACAGCAGTAATTTACATACAATAAATACAAACAGTTCCCTTGCCTTTACATTTATCTTCCTTTAAAACCTGTCACATATATGTATAATAATTGTCATGATAGTAATGTAATAAGTAATTAAAAAAAAAAAAGTAAGTAAGTACTGAAAACAAAAATAATTTTAATTTATCATCAGCATCAACATAATCCTAGATTACAGAGTCCTCAAACTCTACTGCTGTAGATGGGCCTTCCAGAACATAATTCTGAAGAATTTAGTCTTCTTTTGACTGGTGGGTAAAGGACTAATGTTTTTGGTTAATTTCTAAACAATATGTTAAGAACAACATAATAAATGTAAATTTCTCATAGGTATATGCCAAAGTTATACAGCATCCTTTTTGTATTCAAGTAATGTACCCATACCAGACTACTTCTCCTATTGTAGCTTTAAGCCTTGTATTTACTAAACAACAGTTAACGCGAAACATGTTGATCAACCATACTCAACATGCATGCATGATCAGTTATCAACAACATGTTGCCTGAGAAACCAGCATTGATCTTGGCTATTAACACATTGTGGCCGCAAACATTTACACACGCCAATTTGATGATGAAACAGTTGAACAGAGACAAACAAAAAGACCCAGTCCATGTAGCACATCACTCAGTAACTTCGCGCAGTCGTAAAATCTAAATTAACTATTTACAGGCTATGCTATCAATATTTAAATAATACAAAATCATAAAATCCCAAGGACAAACTAACTTCCCACCCCACTCCCCTCACCTAACCACACTGACACACACACACTCACACACTATACTATAGTGTAACCTTTTTTTATATTTGATTGCATGTTCATTATTGGAAGACACTGTCTCCTGTTACACAAAGAGACAGGTTTCACTATAACAACCACTATTCTATTGTGTTAATAAACAATTTGTATATATTTTTATATGTATATAGATGTAAAAATATCTACTTACTTTTTTAGCTTCAAATAATATTCCCCAGATGTTTCCTTGATGGATAGCTTGTCCAAGATTTGAGTTTGGAACTTTTGTAAATGTAGTAATGCCCTATCATACTGGCCAGATTCTGCTAACACCATGTTTTGGTACAGTAGTAGTTCCGAATGCTCATAGTCAAAGTCTTTCATTTGGTTAGTTATAAATGCTTCTAGGATATTGTTGGCCATTTCATGGTCTTCTAGCAGGTGGTAACTCATGGCAAAACCAATCCATGATGTTCTTTGTGTAGGCCGTAGCATAAACAGTTGGTACCGAGTATCCTGAAATGTATTTATTAAAATTATACAAATAGTTAATTTCATTAAAAAATCTAGTACATAGGCAAGCTATAACAATAACAGCAATCATGATGAACAAAAATATGAATATTCATTACTAAAATAAAATCAATTTCTATAAGGTATAATGAACCAAAAAAATATATATGGCCATACAGTTCACATCATTCTCAGATAGAATGTCATATATGGGTGTGTGGTAAGTGTGTCATAAAGCCCATGTCCATCACAAGGTTAGGTATTGCATTAAGGCGAGACAAACACACATACAGACAAAGCTTCTTTTACATAATATTAGTATGGTAAAATTATTAATTTAGTGCAGCTCTTGGGAAAAAATATCTACATTAACCATCCTTTAAAATGAAAGTGTTAAATTAAGATTTAAAGGCTTGTTGCGAAGATAAGAGTGTTTACACGGGTGCTGGATTTATCATGTGTAGGGAAAAGAGAAAAATAGGGTTTGACTGGGGTTGCCTTTTTTCATTACACAATGACATGCCAATCCACTATTCTGCTCCTTTTTCTACCTAAATGACAGAACTACTAAGCAGGTCGGTATGTTTATAGAACAAGCTTGCAAGACAGGATTTGATAAATCTCCATATACGGTTGGGTTAGGTGTCTTGTTGCACAATTCCTTTTTAGACCAGCCTATAGTCAGATAGACATTTTTTCTTCTCTCTCTTCCACACACAAAAGACCCATCCCCGCACAGTGAATCCATGTAATGCTAAAATAATTGTTTTCATCTTGCCAACATTTATAGTTAGTTATTTCATACATAAACATATTTTTCACATACTTTATAACCTTCCAAATCGCGCATCTGAATCTGGAGTAAAGACAAATCTCTGAGTATTTGTATATTCTCCTTTTCCCATTTGAGTGCATTTCTGTAACATTTGATCGCTTCATCATACTTTTTGTCAGACCTCTGGAGTAACCCGTAGACGTGCCAACAAACGGGTGACTTCAGGTCATTCCGGAGACCACGACGGACATACTCATAGGCTTCATCCTTTCGACCCAAGCAATTTAGAGTCAAACCTTTCATAGCCAGAGTTTCTAAAAAAATAAAAATATACATAATTAACTTTAATGAAGTCAAGTTATAACTCTACTTAAAAATGCTTGTAATTATTTTGACGATTTTCTTTAAACAAAGTTAATTTCTTTCCACGCTACTTAAATAGGTGCCACTATGCATATAAAATTTCATTGCTGGTGAGTTTTAGCCACCATCATTTAAAACCTATTATTATTGAGTTTTGTTTCAATAATAGCCAGGCGAACTATGATCCCTTTTGCTGATAGCTCATTAGAATACTAAATTATCAAAATGGAAGATTCTTTTATTTACTGTCACTTTCTTGTTAGATATGTGCTAGCATAAATCAATATATTATATATTTATTAACTATAACAGCAGTCAAACTTTACTGGAGATTGTTATTTTTAAATATATGGAATCCATACTTTCACACTGCTTGAGTGAGAAGTCTTATGACCAGAGACTTAGCTGCCCTCACCTAGCCAAAATGTTTAGGTTTAACACAATATTTCCTCATTATTATCACAGAATTAATGAGAAAATCCAGCAATACTAATGTGAATCAAACTTTATGAATAACTCTGTAGTTGAGTTGTAAATATGTGGAACAAAATACCATTAATCAATAACAATAATAATTATATTCATTGAGGACTATGAGGAGTACTATTATGCTACTTGAAAATAAAATGCCTATTCATGTAAGACAAAGAATCATTATAGGTATTCTATTATAAGACTATTACCTTCCTCCACACAATATCTTTAGGCCAACCCTCTAAGCCTCTAAGTGGTACCTATGTGACAGTATCCACAATTATAAATGCCAAACAGGTACTTAACATCTTCAATATCAGAAACGATCCAGATATAGTTTTTTAAATACTCTTAATGTATTAAATGTTGGATTAATTTAGGTTCCAACTTCAATGGCCTATAACTTAAAATTAACCTTATAATGAAAAATAAAACTAATAATATCAGCAAAATCTATGCTGAACCACCCTAAGGGATCTTTTTTTATTCAGCTGCCTTTGTGCAATAAGCAAAGCACATAAGCCTGCGCTGATATGCCTTAATGCACCAATTCATAATTTAGTACTTATAATAATAAACAAACTGTATTACTCACCCCCATGTTCAGCAAACTTAGGATTCGAGAGAATTTGCTTAGCGAATTTTAATCCATTTTTGTATTGCTTGTGTTCGTAACATCGCTAAAACACAAATATTTCGTAAAAATTAACCTCTATTATTAGGACGACTCGAAAGGGAACAAGGACGATAATAACAAAGTGTAAAATAGTGGTCAAAACAACCAAAATAAAATAAAACAAGTTTGTAATTATGTAAATAACTCTTTTATAATGTAAACTATGTAATAAAAATCATAAATAGCTATGAAATGGAGCATTTAAACTAAGTTATAGCAAATTTTCGGTACCGAATAAAGTTCGAAGCTGTGCCAAATCGAGAAACTTACCAAAATTCTTTTAAATAGAGCATTTTCTTTTGGAGGCAGTGGATTACTGGGTGGCATTTTAGTTAACAAAAGCGATGTATTTATTTATTATTTGCCCTAATAAATTGTAATATAGCTAAAAACCTCGTGGTCATAAACCAAAGAAGTGTTGGAGAAGTTTATTTGTCTATGCATTGTTGATCACGTGACCTTGCAATGTTACCGATATTAACAAACTAAATTATATTTTACAGCAGTAACAGGGTAATTAATTTACTAGATTTTCTTTCATGCAATTTTATATAATAAATAGTTGTATTATTATTGTATTTTTGTGAACTAAATTAAAAGTGAACCATTTTTAATTGCTTGCAACCATTTTTTGCTCTAGTGTCGCTATCATGTTGTAATTTTACCAAGATTTAGGAGATTTGGAACAAAAAATATTAATGTAGGTACTATTAAGGCGAAATAATAATTATTATGGGTAGATTTTAGTGTTTACCTAAGCTTCGTTTTTTAAGCCACTGACAAATGAAAAAAAACTTTCTCATATAGTAAGTTATTAATAAGGCTTTTAATAATTAATTGTAGAAAATATGCAAATAAGGTATTGTTATATATTAAACGTTTATGTCATGTTCTACTGGGCGCTATTTTTACTTTATTTCGCTTTGAAATTCGTTACCATTCTCTTTAAGCAAAATTCAGTAAAAAAAAGCGCGCTTTGCTTTGCTTTCAAGGCATTAAGAGAACACATTTAAAAAAATAAAAAACCCGACTGCGTTTAAAAAGAACTTTAATTAAAAACTAAAAATATATTAATAAAAAGAAAACAAACAAGCCCAAGGGTTCCGTCGCCAAAAAGTTTGATAACCGCTTAACTACACCATTGAAATATTTTTATATATTAGACCTTAAACTCAAAACAGACATGACAAAATCAGAAAATATCAATATAAAAAAACCGTAATATGAAAATAAATTATTACTTTCCAGGGCAAAGATCTTCGATTCGTAAGATAGTAAATCAAAAGTTGACTTTATTTTCCACAATTTGGCATCTTACTGAAATTATTTGAATAATGTCATATCCAGTGACACTCGCGTTATAAAGACGAAAATCGGCCAACGCGTACTACAAAGGGACAAACATACACACACTCGTATAGGCTCATAAACACATTACCCTTCTTAGCGTCGCGCAGTCGGGTAAAAAGTAATAGATGCTAGGTAAAACACAAAAGTAGGATAGCAACATTAGCTGATTGACATTTGTCAACACTTTTGTTTATGGTGGTGTGATTTCATGATTCTTTAAAAGTTTTTTTGTGGTTTTTTTCTGTGTTTGTACGGTTGTTGTGATAAAATCTTCTAGCAACGTTATCAAATTATAATTTGGAGCAAGTTTTAATTGCCATGGGGATAGAGAACATGCGTCGATGGCCAGTATATATCGTTCTCGCAGTATGCATTTTGCTTGTTCTCTCATTATTAAATAGTTGGAGCATGGAGACTGATTTACGATTAAAAATGACCGAAATAAGTACACAATTAGTTGAATGTTCCAAGCTACAATCGTCCTGCATGGAGGACACTAATAAATTGCAGGAGAACCTGGACGGATACGTCGTTAAAGTAAGCCACCTTGATAAGCAGAGGGTTCAATTCATTGCTGACGTATCGGAAGCCAAACAAAAAGTGTTAAATGCCGAAAGTAAAGTTAACCGTACATTAATAGATACAGAATTGTGTAAGACAGAGTTGCAATCATTGAAGAATTTGCAGTTGAGTAAATCTGTGACTTTGGACACTTTGAGATTTGAGAAGGATACTTTGACAGCGCGTCTTGAAGAAAGGAAGAAAAAGATTGATGAATTGGAGAAGGAAGTTGAGAGGTTGAAGGTAGCATTGACTACAAAGAGTGTGACAAGCCCGCCTGCTCCTCCAAAAGTGACTCAGGTATGTCTTTATTTCATCCTTTATTTCTGTGGTGCCATGCAAGAACCGGTGCGCAGTGGTGGCTCGGTTGTAAGAATGCGTACCTTAAATCCTCAAAGATCAGTTCAAACCCACCAATGAGAAATACACTATTCTTATGTACATTTTGTCATAGATTTAATACATTAATGGAATGAGCTTCCAAGACGGTATTAACGGAATCATACAGTATTTGGTCGGGTAGGGAGAGGAGTAGAATGGTGGATGGTGAGCGTATTATTGCACAATAAAATAAAAATTAAACCTTTCTTAAACCAGACTATTGTCGGTCGCAAGCCTGAGACACCATTCTTCTTATCCCTTACCCACACATATTGACGCAGCACCTGTAGGTGAATCTATGGAATGCTTAGAAATTTGTCTTCTTTTCACCACCGTTCCTGTGCCTCAGAGAGCGCGTTAGGCCATCGGTCCTAAATTGGTAATAAATTGTCATTAAAAATTGATTTCATATTGAGTGTAGGTCAAATTCTCCAGTTTTGGAAGGCCCATCTCCAGCAGTGGAGGTCTAAGACGCTGTGTTCTATGGGGCTGTAATGAATAATGAATGCAAGGACCAGATATGAAAAAAATATACAAATGTCTTC
This sequence comes from Tinea semifulvella, assembly GCA_910589645.1. Classification (NCBI taxonomy): domain Eukaryota; kingdom Metazoa; phylum Arthropoda; class Insecta; order Lepidoptera; family Tineidae; genus Tinea; species Tinea semifulvella. The sequence continues at coordinate 8,170,114 of OU342592.1, read as the reverse complement.
ATCATTATGTCTACATATAGTGTTATACCATCAACACATTTCAATCTTTTGATTCATTTTGGACTCTTTTAATTTTGTGTACAAAATATATTCTAATAGTGCATATATAGTATTGTTTCTTCCAGTATTAAAGCAAATACATTTAAAACATATTTTTTTGACATATCATTACAGATTTGTCATTTGATGTGGGATAGAGCGGAGTTTAGGAAAATTTATCTGGTTTTAAAAGAACTGAATTTTATTCACATGACTTAAGGAATAATAATAATTTGTGGATATGACTTAGTCAAGATTTACATCAATTCTTGATAGACACCACTATTTAGAACTTAACCTATAAATTTAAAAGTGTTCTTTTAGACTGGGCATCCCCCTCACAAAAATCTTTATTACATGCATCAAAGTTGGGTTTGGTGAAGGTTTATTATATCAAACCAAATAAGTTAATTTTAAGTTATAGTCCATCTAAGTTGGAACACAGACAAACATTTAAAATATGTCATAAACTGTATTTTTTTCTGGTTCCTCTTTGATATTAATTATATCATTCTGGCATTCATTAAATTTCTGAAAAATTGTGTATTGGATCAATTACAAAGTTTATTTTATAAAAAGCTAACCCATTTTGTGTTTTGCCTCAGCACCACAGATTTTTAGCACTAAAATTACTGACTGTTTATTTTATCTACATACTTGAATGAAGATAAATTGTATTTAATTTGTAATAATTTAAACCTACAGCCTAAATTGATATGCAATTTCAACAAAAATTGCCACAATGTTGCTGCCACAAAAACTGTTTAAAATAAGAGTTAAAAAATGCTGGTTAATAGATGCTTTTAAATAACAAAAGAATACCTAGACCTAGACACTTCTTAATAATGGCATAAGACTTATTAAAAATATATATTACTTGTTTTACCATAAGTCAACATTTAAAAGGAAAGTGTAGTGAAAGTTATCTGTAAATAAAATTAAAACTGTCACAAAAGTTTATTTTTCTGCTCTGATTTTACTAGTTTTGTAAATGATTTTTTCATAATGGTTCTTAATTGAGCAAATTTATAAGTTAAAAATAAAATTTGAGCTTTTTGTTTTATTCAGAAAAAAATCTTGCTTTCAACTTTTTACCTTACCACTGACAATATATAGCAATTTACATCTTTGTACCTGACAAATAATTTTATTTTATTTCAGGCGGTGCAACCCCCAAAACAAAGTCCGTCAGTGCTCAACCCACCACCACAGATCAACGAACCAGCATTAGTAGACAATAACAATGCTAATGAGGTGGACGAAGATCTAAATATGTTAAATGAAGAGAATGACTGAGACTTGTCTCTAAAAACCAAAAAGATATTGATTTATCTTTAGTTAAAAGTATATGTAGATTTTGCATTGATTATCACAATAATTACCTATTTGAATGAAACTGGTATACAGTGGGGCCTTACTAACACGGGTAGACCCTTAGATAAGACTTTTTGCAGATTATTAAGAAACCGGATTGTTGTATGCAATATTTGTTGTATGGAATCATACTGTATTTGGTTGATGTGGAGTCTCAGATCACACAAGAATATAGATATAAGAATATACCCACTATTGGATTAGTGTTACAATTAACTAATCTTCTAAAAAAGGAAGCCTCCTTTCACACTAGCCTATTGTTCCGAGATACCATTCTTCCCATCTCTTACCCACACACGATGGACCCGGCACCCGCACTGTGAATCCATGGAATGCTTTCTAATGAAGAAATTTCCCTCTGACCATATTAAAATATAACCTAAGTTTCATTATCAAAAATTAAAAGTTAGTCTTCAATTAAAACTAGAGTTAGGCGACTCCACTGCTGAAAATGGGCCTTCCAAGACATAGGTCTGGAGAATTTGGCCTATACTAGGCTAGATGGCTGTTAGTGGAACCAGGACTGACAGCTTAAAATCATGTATTGTAGCTCTCTAAGCATCATGCATTAAATTATTAATGTAGAAAGGTCGTTTGCAAAAAGGTTGATTTTGTATGGTCCAATAGAAACTTAGTGCAGCAAAGCTACCATAATCACAATCACAAGCCTATGAGGTACGTCATTTGCTGAAATAACCAATCACATGGCGTATATTAATATATTGATCATGAATTATTTTAATCATCCTTTCTGTATACAAACAAGTCTGTAAGCTCTTCAGCTTCAAATTTTTGCACTCAATTTCCTTTCGGATTACAGCAATTATCAAATAAACAAGAGACCAAACTAAGGTGGCCTGGCCCTACTGTGTGTCCTAAAATTAAAATATATATTTATGTTGTTTGATTATTAGTATCAAAACAATGTTCTACGTTTACTTTTGCTAAATAAATCAATATGTAATTGTATTATATCTCAAATTATTTTTGGCACCACAAATATATTTGCTATTGTGTAACTCGTTGGCAATGAATTTTGACAGCTACCAATCTATTGTTCCTTAGAATAAAAATAAAAAATAAGTATGTTTAGGAAATACTCGAGTTGTTTGCCAATCTGATACAAAATTGTGCCCCTAGGGGACCTAGGTCTTCAATCTTGAAAGTCACAAGTTACATATTAACCAGTAAGTTTAACAATTCTGTTAAAATTTTAAAACAAAAATATATTGGGCTTGTAGTTTTGACTTGTCACTTTTAATAAACAATGCCATTATCTGTTTCTTGTAGTACAAACGTCATGTAAAGGCATTCTTCAATGATCAAACAATGTCTTACGCTATATTCATATAAAGGTGTCCCAAAAGTTTAAAATTTAAAATGTCTTTAGTGTTGCCAAACGAAAAATACAGTTTGATAGCTGAACATTTTTGGTTAGTAAAAATAAAGCCCTACAATTAAATGCATTGTTGAACAATACCTAAAAATAATATTGGTTTCGCCTGTAGTAATGTTGGCGAAATGTAAGTTCCGTCGTATTTTCTCATTACAGATGCTCCTGAAGAATTGGTCTGCGTCTAGATAAGCACGCCACCCGTTCCTGTCCTCGACTCATATGGACATTTACTATTCCGACTATATATTGATTAAAATTTTCGAACTGTGGCATCCGAAGTAACCAGTTGCTTGTTGAGCGGGTTTACATTTAGCCAACTTTACTATAGGACGCAGAGTGGGTCGACCCCCCGCTAGATGGATCCGTCCAAATAACCCATCCGTGACCTGAGGAAGGTCAACAACAGTCAACGTATTGGTAGTGCTTCATTTTACTAACCTCAATGTTGTGTTTGTTTGAAATTAAAACAACGCAAATCGAGCCTTTTTCTTACTGATATTTGCTTAAAGCACAAGTCGAACGACTTTCAAAGTAAACAAAGCTATTAGAGCTGTCAAACTGTATTTTTTTTTGTGGCAACACTTTTTCGCAACTTCAAATCTTACATAAAATTTGGAACTCTTTCCTAATATTTTGATCTAAGCTCGGCCAAGCTTACGCATGTCTAATGTTAAAACAAAAACTGTAGTTTGATAATTTAACGGCTCCAGTTAAAGAAACAGAATAGGGCCCAGTTTACAAAGACAATGGTAGTAATATATTGTTATTCACCAGCTCAACAAATGTATTATTAGTTAATATTTCCTTTTACAAATTATGCACTTATATTTAATGCATTTTATTCTATTTTGACTGATGTATGTCAATTTACAAATATGTTATATTTTTTTATTGTAATAATGCTCATCAAATTTGCTCTTATTGGATCACTACTTTATTGCATAATATCACTATTTTAAAATACGCTAACCTAAGCTACGGTAATGGATTATATGGTGAATATGGATTTCATTCAGATAATCCTCCACAGTCTACCGCTTAAGTCCGTGGATTTAAAGACTCGGATGTACCGGGCTCGATTCTTCGTCAAGACACTATAATTTATTTGCGATATTTCTAGAATTTGGTACGCTAGAGACATCTATGAGCTTGCCACATGGGCCTATAGCAAAGTTGGCTAGACGTGAATCCACTTCTTAAAAAAAAACAGTGGTTTCTGACTACCCTTGCAAGCAAGCAAGGGATACAATCGTGATGATATTATTCAGATACTCAGTGAAGGTAGTTGGTGCGAGAGGAATACCAGCTAAATATATTTGCACCACTGACTGAAAGAATCGGGTCTGCCCTCTACATGTATGGAACGAGCATTCATTATTCTGAGCTTTATCAGAATCATATAGTATTTGGTTGAGTAAGGAGAGGTGCAGAATTGAGAATGGTGAGATCCTTGTTAACCAAAAATAAAAAGGAGGTCTTTGTGAAGAAGCCTCTGGTCGGTTGTAAGCTTGAGACACCAATCTTCTCATCTGTCTTTCCCACACACGATAGACCCAGAACTCATACGGTGAATGCTTAAAAATTTATATTATTTTACTTGAAGTATCTTGTACTAATAAATTATAATACAAAAACAAATGTGTCAGTTGAGTCTACTGCAACGCCTGAAACTAAGTTCTCACGCTGCCCGGTGTTCCCAACGCCAGATTTACATTGTTGAATGCCATCTAGCTTGGAATTGTAGGTAGCCCCAACGATTCCGCTAGATGGCGTTGTCCTTAACAAAGTCAAATGCAAAAATTCATGTAAACCTATTATAGGAATTTGTAACAATTCTTTATTTTAAATAATTCTACTCGTGATAGCAAAGCAGAAAGCGAAAGGTCAACACCGATTTCAAAATATCTTTATTCACGTAAACCTATTATAGGTATTTACGACACGTTATTATTTAAATTATTTTGAATGATTCTACTCCTGCTAGTAGAAGCGCTTATAGAGTTGAGAATTGAGTAATATTTTGTAAATATATCTCTAACGTAAATAACGAAATCCACTAATAACGTTTGCGACTAACCCCTCGTTCCAAAACACGATAATAGTAACCTAAGCACGCTTAAAGGTGTTCCGAGACGTGTATAAACTGTTTTGCCAAAGCTATGTGACGTCACAAATGACATATTATTCCACGCGCTTAGACTGCTCACGATATTGAGGTAGATCGCTCTGAGAGCTGTCAGTTTTTTATCATTATGTCGCGCGCCATTTTCAAGTTTATTTAATATTGTAATTCGTTTATACTGTTTGTTCTTCTAAAACAAATCTATAATTAATATTTAAGTAGAAAATGAAAATAAAATGTCTGTAACACGGCAAGTTATTTTAAAAGACCAAAATAATATTAAACTTTACACATACAAAGATGAATAAACCGAGAGATGTATTTTTGTTAGTATTCATACTCAAAGATGCGGAATCCGCCATTTATTTTCCATACATTTAAAAAAAAACTATCATGTTATGAATAAAAATGTGATTTAGACCGTTCCGAATTGATATCACGCTCTGAGCATCCAAATCCTGATATTTGATTCGGAACGACTGTTAGTATCATATTCATTCTAAGCGCTCTGAGCTTGATTCGGAACCAGGGGTAAGTAACGGAATAGGGCCGCTGGATCCGGTGTGGACCTAGCTATTAACTTTCCAGGATATAATATTATATTCTTACATAGTTTAGCAGATGTAAATAACGTAAAAAAATGCATAAATAATATTCGTTTACTGCTTTACTATTACAGGTTTTTGTGTTATGTTTAAGTAAGTAGGTATCATGTAAATTATAATTTGCCATGAGGGTGCCACAAGTATAGTTTAGGTACTTTAGTTTTAAGATCTGAAATTAATGTGTAGTCGAATTAGATCCTTGTGTGCATAAATCAAGTTTTACTATTTGTATTGTTATTTATATTTGATATTGTAAAGTAAATGTGTTATAAAATAAAAACCTCTACTCAATTTTTACTTTACAATGTTTTGTAATTTATTACATCACACTGATTTGCTTTAATAAATAATTATAATTTACAAAATTATTGTTTTTTAATATTTTTCTTCATCCAATGTTTATTAAACATACCCAATGTTGCATCTGTTTGTCAATCGGTGATATTGTTCTCATGCAAACAGAAGACAAAAGAATTGATTGGCCATTGGGCATCATAGTTGAAATATACACTGGAGAGGACAGTCACCATAGAGTTGCCAAAATTAAAACGGCTAGAGGCTTCAAGGTAAGACCCTTCCAACGTATATTTCCTCTTGAAGTACACCATGAGTTCACCGAGCAGGTAGATGACGTGACGCAGGAACATGACAAGACACAGGTGCATGACTTAACGACGCAGGTTAACGACAGTGCTGTACATGATAGCTTGACATCTAACATAAACCCGTACAAGACATGTTAAGGTGGCAAGTAGATTTAGGGACATTTTTAGCAGGATTTATATTTTGACCTCCCGGTATTTCCTGGTCTGGACTTGCTCGGTTACCATATAAAACGTGTGTGTCGAAAAACAATGAATAATTGTACGGTGGTAACAAAATATTATCTCTTGAATATATATTAGTTTTCTTTAGAATTCTGGGTTTAATTATATCGATCATACTTTGGTTGGTTTAGCTTGTATTCCAATTCTGATTTTTCTTCTCTCCATTTAACGACAACTCTATAACGCCAAAAAATGCACAGTCTCTTCAGTGTCGTTATTATAGAGTTTACACTGTATTTGCTAAATTATTTGAGCTTGCTTTCAAAAATAAACTAATTATAAAATACCTAAGCTAAATTGACCACAAAAGATGTACCTAGTAATCGGGCCATCACTAACTCTTATTTATTCATTATTCTAATCTTACAACTCACAATATAATAAAAATATAGAAACAAAGGAAGGACAAGGCATGTTCGCGCGCTCAGAGGCGACAGATTTCCCAATTGTGAGAAACCTGGCCCCTCTGCACGCCCGTCCGGCGGACGCCAGACAATGCTACGCTCGTCACCTGCCACCAATCACGGAGTCGTAATCGCGGCTCCGCCGCCTGGCTCGTATACTTCAACCTTTAATGGTTACCCCATGCCCTGTCCGTAGTTACGGAAAGCGAACGCAACCTCTGTAAGAAGGCAAATACCTTGACACAGATTCCCCACTCCCCCCTGCGGGGGGTGTGAGAAGACCCTTCTACTAACAGGGATTCTGTTTGACTTTTCGCTTTAAGCGCTTTTTTTTTGCTTTGAAACTTTATTTCTCTATGGTTTTTATACAAAATTCGGTAAAAACAAAAAGCAAGCTTTACCTACCTTACTTATTTGCTTTCAAGTCGAAGATAGAATATGAATAAAGAAGATAATTACGTTTATACGGGATAAAGTATTTAGGAATCATAGTTTGCAACAATACCTATAATACGTGTCTACGAGTATTTATGGTCGGACGAACTTTTTTTTAATACTGAACACGACATATGACATCGCGCCTACCTGATGGAAAACGATGCGCGATCTCCAAGAATGGGAGCACTGACGCCAGCCACTAATGACCGATATCAGTCTCTTACTACTATGCCGGACTAACAAAATGCTTTTTCACACTTGGCTTGAAGGACTCTGGGTTATACGAGTAGGTGTGGGGGAACATACTGGCTGGGAGAGCATTCTACATCCTTAGCGTGCGACAGATGTAAGTCTCCAAATTTATGAGTACGCGCATAATGAATCTGCCTTTACAGCCTGCCGTACAAATTCTAATATTCGCAACAATCGTGGTCATCATTATTTGTCTTGACATCGACGATCCGTTGTCAAACATTTCTTACAGTTCTAAGCGAGCATTGCGAATGTATTACCTACCAATGATAATATAATTAATATCAAATAAAAAAACTGTAGCAAAACTTCTGCCGCTATACAATTTAATCGCAAGCAATGCTAAAAAATATGATTTAGATGTTATAGATGGCAGCCCTTAGAGAATATGAAAGTTCATTTAAAGTTATTGCAGCCTAAAACGAAAGGTACAAAATAATGTGCACATTAAAACTACCTACTAAATGACTAATTAGGTAGATAGGTACAGATATCTAAATAAAGAATTATTTTTTGTTGTGATAACCCTGACATATTTCCCTAATACCCTTTCTACTATCCCTATGGGGTGTATCAGGCAAAGCTTTTTGTAGATGTCGCTAGCAGCACTGGTACCTTGTTTACACCTATGACGGATCCTTTTTTAAATTTATTTGTATTTTTTTTTATAACAGAAAAATGTATTTTAACGTAACGTTGCCTAACTTAAAAGACGAATTAAAATTTTATTAATTAAAATAAAAAAGGTAAAATTAATATAACGGCAACTTTAAGATTACCATATCTTTGCTTTCGCTTGGAAATCTCGATTTGTACCCTTAAAAGCTGCTCACTTCTGCATAATATCCAGAAAATAATAAATTTGACAACTGACAGTTATATTAGGTACCCATCTATCATGCGCATTTGTCGTGATAAAAAGTTAGTGATACACCCCATTGACACATACTCGAAGTAAAAATAGGGTCGACCTTATTTTGGCAAAATAAAAAGAACTGCAACGATAATCAGTTTTTGTACTATCGTATGCCTTAAGGGTCAATTCAAATAATTAATCGGTGCAAGATTGCATGTCTTATAGGAACTATAAGTATTTCCCTATTTACCCAGTGTTACGGTAATAGAAAAAACAGCAGTAACTTGTTTTACAATTTACAATGTCCGACTTGGAAAGCATAGCTCGCTTTTTTACTCTATTGGCGACTTGGCGCTGCTCTATGGTTTTCATACAATTTAGGCAAAATTAGGTAAAAAGAAGCGTTAAACGCTGGCAATAGTACCAAATAAATCAAACAACACTAAAATATGTTTATACTTTTTTATTTAATAAAAACATTTAATGTTTATTGCATGTTTAGTTAACTTTAAACAGCTTTATATCTTTGTCAATTATAATTAAAAAACTTGGGTGCTAAAACCCAAAGGAAAAGTTAAGTAACTAATATAATTAAAACTAATAGTCAAGATACGTCTAAGAGCGACCGTCACGGATCGGTTATCCGAATGAAACCACTTTTTATATAGGTACTAAAATATGCTAACAAAAGCAACAGGTGAGACGAGTTGCCTTACCAAACATGTTCACAGATACTTTTAAATAACTATAAATTAAACCTAATAAAAAAAATACTATAAATAAAAAATGCTCTCAAGAGACGTCCTATCAGAGATAGTCCCAATACGACTGGCAACATTTCCCCTCTGTATAGCGAGGTTAATACGTTGCCAGAAATAATTTCCAGCCTTCCATTCTCCAGATTTCTCCGTCAGCCGTTTGGAGTAATCCTTGGCAAGACCAGGTCCCCATCGTCGTGACCCCAAACAACGCAAACTCGTAAGCTACTACTTGTACCGAGGTTGGCGTATTTCGCAGCTTGAGGTTCTCAGCAGAAATCGCCGCACTCCTCGCGCTGGACGAGGTTGCCTGGATGTGAGATGGGGCTAATGTGTCTACACATGTCACATCCCAAACCAGAGACCTGCCAAGTTTCCATGGCCCAACGGTCATGCCGTTTCTTGCCATCGCTCCGCGCAATCCCAGAGGGTTCTAGGATAGCGGGTAGTGCAGCAGCAGTGACAAGAGCGCTACGGATGATGTCGTTGAGAGCCGCGTGACAAGGAATGCGGCCAGCACTTCTAGCACAAGAAAGCCCGTGACGTCCGAGATGTTCCACTGGTTCCCCCCACACCGACATTTGTAGGGGTGGACAGTCCGGGCTCCGAAAGCTATTTTTTTAATATAAAATAATAAAATGTTGTATGCCTGATGGTGCCTCGCTTATAAGGATTAAATATTGGGAAGTCATGTCAAACTAAAAGAAACTGCAGTAATCGAACCCTTTTGTCAAAATTTTCGGGTCCAATCCCTCGCTAGTATATTAGTATTTCTAGCCGATCCCTCGCTAGTTTTTTTTATCCGTTCAGCATTTTTCGATATTCGTAGTTTAGACAGTAGCCATCCACGCTTGTTAGAGTATTTTATTATTTAAAAATTTCATTCGAACAACTGATCGGTGAAGGTCACTCTTTTACGGATCTTGTACTATAATAGGCCGCGTTCGTGTTATAGCATTTCCAACATTTCGTAGCAACTTCATAAACCAGCGCGAAATGTCGTTTTTGTTAAGAAATACCACTTTTTTTAACAATGCTAACATTTCTTAAATAAAACGAGCAGTGATGCTACTTTTTGACAAGTGTTTTCGTTCATGTTTGATCATACCATGGCATCCAATATACGTGATATTATTATGGTCTTTGAATTTATTACATAAAATCGTTTAATATACCTTTTTAACAAATATAATAGAAAACTATAAAGTATATAAAAATGGTAAACAATCAATTTGACATCTGTCAAAAAGTAACATCAATAACCCTCCTTTCAACACGGTACTGACATACGGAAATTAGCATCAAATGTTAGAATTTTCATTAAACGAACGACTTGTGCTAAAAAAAGTGGTATTTTCATGCTAACATTTCTTAAAACGAACGCGGCCATAGTATCACGTCATTATAAAACGATACTACAAGTATAACATTTGGCTAACAAAAAAACATGTTTTTATGTTAAATATTTACAATTTAAATGCTGTTAGCCAGCATCCAGTATTTATTTCCTAAAAAAACGAGGAACAAAAATTATGTTGACCAGTGTAATTTGTGGATATTATTCTCACATATATCTTTGAGGAATAAAGCCCAATTTGCATTGTTGCCGAGTGACTGGCCAAGTCTTCAGACCTTATGAGAGTTTAGTATCTCGCCGGCATACTACTATCGCTAAAACTACTGGTTTAATTTATTTGAAATTTGGAATGTATCTTGATCTTCGTGACCAACATTTATCCAAAACTCTACACAGAGCTTGAAACAAAAAAAACAACACATATAAAACATTAACTGCAGAATATGTTTAACAATTAATATTTTAAAAGTAAATACATACATATAAATATAGTTAATCTTGTATTAAATTGTTCGTGTAAAAATTGAATGCGAGATAAACCAAGGTTGATGTTTGAAGGACGAAGGATGACAACCGTGACGATAAAGATTGATGATGAAACTGTAGAACAAGTATTAAATAAATTATATATCTGGGCAGTGTTTTCACTGCGGATGGGAAGTATGATAGAGATGTTGAAAGAAGAGCGAACGCAGGAAATAGTGTCAACGGTGCCAACGTGGATATGTCAGAATATACAGAATAGAGTTAATGCAGTAGAAATAAGGTCGTTGCGTCACTTTGACGGACCGCATACGTAGTAATACCCAAAAGGGTAGGTATGAAAGAAATACAACAAAATAAAGGAAAGGCATGCTCCGATGATGGTTGAAGATGCATTAAAAAGCCATCGAAACAAAAAGGCATGTATGAAGAGGTTGATGAATGTCGAGGAAGCGAAAGTAGCGTTCAATTGTCTCTGCATACCCTGAAAGGGAAGTGGCGTGAAGATATGTATGTATGTTTAAAGTTTGGCCAAATTCTGCCAAATCTACATTATCTTCTTAATACAAAATTAAATGATATTCTAAATGCTAATTACGTACTAAAATATTTATATAATTGCTAATTGGTAGCAATTTAAAGGTCCTTGACCTTCCGGAGTCATTCTCAAATGTAAAGAACAAAACCAAGTCTAAATTTAAAATAGGGCTAAGTACCAAAACTTAGGTGAGATATAAAAAATATAATCCTAAAAATAATAAATCCTAAATACAAATGTTTAACGTAAAATATTGATTATGATAATTATCATTTCTGTAACCGGCCATATCTATTTTATTAAATTTGCAAAAATAGTAACGTTTTACTATATATTTTTGTCTTCAAAAACACTACGAGTTTGCAAAAAGTACAAAGGCGGACTTAATGTCTAGTGACATTTTTCTTTGGGATAGTGAGCAATGAATGTGGGTGCATTAAATCATTAATTTAAAATCGGGATTAAAAAATCTTTTAATGACAATTTATTAACGTTTCCACAAGTTGGTATTAGTGGAACAGGGACCGATGCCGACGGCTTAACGTGCTCTCCGAGGCACGGAAACGGTGGTGTTGTAAATCAATGACTGCACTACGTAAGAAAAGTGTTTTTCTCATTGGTACATGCCGGGTGGGTTTGAACCGACCTTTGTAGGATTTAGGGAACGCGTTCTTACAACCGACCCACACCGGGGTAAGATATGTCGGGATAATTTTTACAAATTGCACTTTAAAAACAGGGAAAAATCTTCGTCAAAAACCCTCTTTTGGTTTGGTAATGAGACTTATTTTAGTGGCTTGATTTTAATCTGATACATTTAAGTAGACCTATCTTAGCAAGGTAAGAAATAAACACAATTTCAGATCCATATTATTAAGACCCTATTACACAATTCCTTACCAATAAATCGTTATTATAAAACTATTTTTTTTAATGCAAAATAAATTTTAATTAAACTCAGATCCTCTAAAAATTTTTTTTGTTTTTCATTATAAGGCACATGATTGGCTTAACTAACAAAATAACAAGCCAACTACCTAGCACGTCGATAATAAAATATAAACATACGTTATTTTAGTTCTTACCAAATGATTTTGGAAAAAGAAAACTCATTCTGTATTATTGCACTAGCGCAAGACAATTTAAAGGAAAGTGCTTACTTTTAAAAATATATAGGATTAATGTTTTTAAATCCTAATAATTAAAAAAAAAAAATCTTAATCCTAAATAATTTTCCGTTTGAAGTTATCTTCCACTAAAGTCAAAGACAAAATATCTTAATTCATGTCAACCTATTACAGGCATTTGTGACACGCCATTATTTAAATGATTTTACTCCTGCTAGTGAAAGAAACAGCAAAGCGGTCCAAAGAGTAAGCTGTTAGCAGAAGACCAGCAGCTAATCAGATACCAATGACCTGTTAATGTTTGATCTGACTGAGAAAGGAATCCGCAAAGAAAACTCAGCTATATCAGATTTACAATTTAAAACAAATACAGAATTACACACCTAAACTAAAATTACAACTGACGAAATGGCTACTGGACCATAGATTTTATAGTGTAAAAGAGTATCTTGAGTGCAAAACAGGTTAATTAATATTGTTTTTTGTTTTAATGTAGTTGTGATTATGATATTAGTATGTAAGTAAAGATTTGCACGCCTGCTTGCAGGTAGAATATATGTGAGTAGACCTGACTAAAGTTTTGTGACCACTGTACTGTATTAATTGCAAATAAACGATATTTCCTTTAATTTCACAACTAATATGATCTTTACAAGTGACACTAGCTGGTGCAACAATAGTGGATGAGTTTTTTCTCTCATAATCAACCGGTTTGATTCCTAGGAGAATCAATGTATACAAAATCTAATGATATATTTTTTATCAAAATCGGTCCGAGATTCCTTTGAGAATTATTTGCTATTCCTTGTAATTTAAAAAGATGCAATGCCTACTATAAAAAATCACCCTGTAAATGAGAGTGTTCATTGTTATAAAGCTAATATAGTAAGGACTTGTGTTCTTTATTTATAATCATAGTTGATTTTACTTATTTCTCTTTCGGTGGATACTATCACAAAACACTATAAATAATGGCACTTTGTGAATATTAAAAGTAAATTAAAAACTACACATGCAAGTGGTAAATCTACATTTAACTTTACCACATTTCGTCAGTCGCTATATCAAGTTTTTATATTTTTATAATTATAGGTTAACCACTGCAGTACACGCGCGGGCTACATATGTAGCCCAGGGTATTGTTTATAGTAATAACTTCGTGAAAACATGCAATTCAACTTCGAGTCTCTAGCTAAGCTCCAATTGGTTGTTGCTCGATTCATTCAGTGTGGCGTAAGCGCTCGTCGCTTGCAGACATGCGATAAATTAAGATTTAAAGTTAGTGGTCGTATGTAGCCGAAAATGGTCGCACGCTGTGAATTTTGTAGCAGAATCAGAGAAAACTTGTTCTTGTAATACGTCATATGCAAGGCAAGATACAAGGCTCCAGAAGACCGGGGAGAAGACGCACTTCTTGGCTCAAGAACCTCAGGGAGTGGTTCGGGATGAGCACCAGATCCTTGTTCCGGACAGCGGCCAACAAAATCAAAATCGCCTTAATGATAGCCGACCTCCGATAGGAGATGGCACCGTAAGAAGAAGAAGAATACGTCATATTATGTAACGACCATCAAATATTAATCTTAAAATCTGATTAATCACAGATAAGTAAAATTATGTGATTTTTTTATACGTCAGAAGTTTTGTTGTTTTATTTTTTATTTTAGGAGAGAAATGTTTTGTTTTGTTTAGTTGGTTGAAAGTCATTAATAATAAAAAAAGGCATTTTATTAAAATATAATCTAATATTCTTTATAATAATGCAATTTTAATTTAAAATTTAAACGTAGCCCACGCGAGCACTTACGAGTACAGCAAGGGCGCGTGAACCGCAGTGTTAAAGGGCAGATATTGTTTTTTTTTTTTAATTAAAATATTAAATTTGTAGGATTTTAAGGAAAACATTCTTACAACTGAGCTACCACAGCTCTGATCAAGATCGAGTTGTCTCTGTCATTCTTTCTTGATTGACCATTTAGTAAAAAGAGACAACTTGATCTTAAGTTTGATGTCAATCTTGAGAACTATTTATTAATAGAGTTCCCTAGCTCTCCATTTTTGAAGTTGAGACTTCCCGAACGCAATCCTGGATAAATTTAATAATGTTACTTTAACTAATGATTTAATCCTTGAAATCTGTTATTTTAAAAAACTAACTTTATTTATAGCGACTGATATTAGTTAGTCGCATTTCTCGAATAACGGAAGCAGGTTTTTACGACAAGTACTCTCACTGGTATAATAAATACCCCAAATGATATACTCTCCTATATGGAATGGATCTTCCGAGTATGACACCTGTAACTTGCACTTTCTTTCCCATTTGGCACCTCCATGGTTTTTAGTAAATTCTACATATCCATTGCATTCTATAGCTTTACGGGGTAACTGAGCTAGTTGAACGTATAAATGTGAATGGCAACCGTCTGTTTTGGAGTCTGACGAACCACTTTTTGAAGGTAATACATCACCTTGCCCATGTTCTTTGTTTGGAGTAACAGCAACAAATTTTCTCTTCTTAATAATTCCATCTCCTTTGTCACTTATATCCAGATTTTCTTGAGAATTATTCAAAACTGTTGTTTCTTCATAATTATTACCTCTGTGTCTTTTTGTATCAGTCTCACAAAGTTTAGAGTTGATTTCTTCCGGACTCATAAACAAATTTTTGACAGTTCTCTTTCTAGTTATTTCTGGACTTTTGCTCGGTGGAGATGCCAGTCTTTCATCAGTTAAGGTTCTACAACATAATACATGAATTATCTCGACGGAAGTAAAAAATGAGTATCATATTTTTTGTAAAACTGATATATTGAGGGTGTTCTGGCAAAACCAGAAAAGTGTACAGAATGTTATAACGAGTAAATGAGAAGATCAGTTTGGACGGACACAATAATTTATTTAATTTCTGTGTGATATATATTTTGTTTATACTAGCATATACTGATGGTAAGCGTGGTCCATGAATGTTAGAAACTGGAATCAGACACTCATGATGTGGATTCTGACCACCCTGGAAGGGATACGGTTGTAATAATGATGTTACAAATGCGAGAGTGTATATCATTTTAACCTCTTAAGTATTTAGGCAAAAATGCTAGACAACACTAAAAAGACTAGTAAAAGCCTGAAGAAGATTGTGCTTGCATTACACACATAAAAAGACTAGTAAACAATTGACCTAACCGCTAACCTGCACAAGGTTAGTGCAACAAGAATTATCTCCTGTCATTCTCCTATAAGTTGCGTCTACATACCTATTATCATCCAAATAATTAATTTTGTCTCGATGTTCAATTGAAGTGAACTCATGATTTGTAGCATCCATAGCATATTTCAGATAGTCTGTAACTTTCTTTCTAGTTTTTATTTTTCGACCAAATCCATGAAAAACTACTTCGTCATCCAAATATGGTCCGATACTGTATCTATCATGGTCCATCATCCTTTTGTACCATAATGCAAAAGTAGTAGCGGCATTTTGATCCAGTTTTCTTTCCAAAACATCATCCTGGTTCCGTCTTAAAGATTTTGATTGTTTCCGTTTGGTTGCAGGTGCTGACATTCTTAATTTCTGTAGACAAACATTAATTAATTGTTTTTACATCTGTTGCATGCTGAATACCCTATCAGCCAGTGTATTTCGTCATTTATATAACCTGGAGTTTTACAAAAGTGTAAAAAAGCATCTAAAGGCACACAGTGGTAGTGACGTAGCTGGCGTCAGTTGCTCCCATTCTTGGACCTCGCATATTACCATCAGCTGTAAAAAGTATCATCATCATCATTTACTCCTCCTTAGTTGGTACCCGAGTGTTGGGGATCGTAACTCCATCACATTCCATTCACCATTGTTTCCAGTGGTTGCAGTCATTGGCATAGTGGATTGCTTGATCATCTCCATAGATAGATAGATAAATTATTTATTGCACAGAAAATACAAAATTTCATAGTACATTGAATTATAGTACGAGCTTAATGTCTAAATACATTATCATACATCTAATCATAAATGTAGAATATATAATTAAAGATTATGAATGAGCAGATCTTGACCAGAAATCAAATAGAATTCTGCATTTAATTCTACGATGTCAACTTTTGGCCAGGAAGGCAGTACAAAAACTAACACTTTACAATGATGTCAATGTATGTACAGTTCATATATCAAATGATGTGCTTCTATATTGAAAAAACATCACTTTACCGTCAGTTTCGGTATTAGTTTGGTCGAGCTTACCTTATTCATTACAAAATATTATATGCACTCTTAGTGTTTTACACTGACAGTGTATGTACGAATATGAACTGAAATAACGTTTTACATTAACAGTTTATATAGGTTCATTTCTGGGACGAGCTTTCATAACGCCATTAACAAATCATACAGTATTTGGTTGGATAGGAGAAATCATACATACAAAAATAAACAAAAACAAGGCTTCTTCCACATCTATATCAGCATGAATTAATTTTAAATAATACTTACATTGCTTTGACAATAAGTCCACAACTTCAAAGGAATCTTTAGCGTTTAGTGCTGCTTCAAGCTTTAATGCTTCGAGACGCTTCTTACTCTCCCGAATATATGCTATAATTGAAAGATTCACTTCCAGTAGCTCTTTGTGAACTTTAGAAATGTTTTGCGATGAGCTTATTAGATTTTCTAAAAACATTTTTTTATTATTTTTAATTAATCAAATATAAAAAATACTAGCATATAAAGTGGAATCTGTTCAGTTTAACATTGCTTTCCTTTAATCCAAAAAAGTTGAGGTTTGAACTCTAAAAAGAACACTTATGTTACTGACAATTATCATAAATAAAGGAGCAGTATGGCAAGCCAAAGACAAAGAGTGTAGCACACACAACGGGCACCTGCACGGTGTATATGAGCATATTATGGAGTCCTCAATCCCGGTTCTGGATTTTTAATAACACAAATTTGAAAAAATAACCTAACTTACTGATATGGTTAGCGGCGTCGCTGGCTAGATGTTCCCTGCCTATATCACAAGACAAATTAGAATTCATCTTATAAATAATTAGACAAATATTACGACTTGCTTGCTGCAAAATCGCATTTATTTAGTAAGAACCGCGAACGCGTGAGAAAATAAAAACAAGAACGAGAACAAGCGAAACCAACAAAACACCGCAAAAAAACTACAAAAAAGCAAAAAAGTAAGATGAACCATAAAAAAACAAAACACAAATTGGTTGATTATGACATAGACAATAGTGCCGTAGACCATCGATGTACGATAGCAAAGCTAATTGAATTTAAGATTGTTGTTGTTTTTAATTATTTTTTATACTTATTTTTAGTTATAAAATAGTATGTAAATTAATATAAAATTCATGTAGCACAAATGCACGTTAGCGTTCGCTTTATCTAACCATTTACTGCATGTTTGACTTGTGCTTTTTTACTTTATTTCGCTTTGAAAGTCGTACGACTTGCGTTTTCATTCGCTTTAAGCAAAATTCAGTAGAAAAAAGCGAGCCTTTCTTTGCTTTGCTTCTAAGTCAAACATAAAATTAGTAAGATAGCGATATATCGGAGCTAGTCTCGTAATTTTGTGATTAGCTACATGTTCGACTCGTCGCTATAAGCTGATTTTTTTACTTTATTTCGCTTTGAAAGACATATGATATTTAATCCACATTAATTTAATTAATTAAATAATTGTAAAATTGTTATGCACAATTACAATACAAATGAAATAGATTTTAAGTAAATTATAATAATATTTTTTTATTTAATTTGAGCCTTGTTATTATGGAGCATAAGATGTAGATTTTTAGTGGTGTGTTACTGTACTAATAATTTATTAGTAACGACAGTGCACTTACAGTCAGAGACTCTATTAATTTATGTAACTTGTATCTTTCGTATTCATAGTGCTTACAAGGTAAGTATACGTATGCAATGGCGTTAATTAGGAACGAGTTACTAAGTTCAAATATTAATAATCGCAGTTGGTGATCTTTGTAATTCTATATTCAAATTTGAATTTAATTTACTGACCCCGGCACCGGCTTTAGAAATGTTAAACGTGATTTAAGTATTTTAATCATCCTTTCGGATTTCTACGCAAAGATTTGCCGAATCGAACCATGAATAATCATAGAGTATTCGGTTGGGTACGGGTAGGAGCAGAATGGTGGATGGTGAGCGTCTTGTTACGTGATAAAAAGGGGCTTATTTCGTAAAGTAGCCTATAGTGGGTCGCAAGCCCGAGACACCATTCTTCTAGTAGTGGTCGCTGTCGCATTTTTTGAACGACGAAACGGCGCGTCGACGTGACGGCAGGCCGTAAGAAACGAACGTAGGTTATCAAACCTACCTACTAATGAAAACTGATATAAAATAATAAACACGGCAGAATGAAATGCTGCCTCCGTAGTCTAGCGGTTATGTCAGTGAATTTACACTCGGATGTACCGGGTTCGAATCCTGGTAGGTACACAATAAATTGTTTAATTTATTTATGATATTTCTCGGGTTTAGTACGATAGAGACATCGACAAGCTTGCCACTAGTCATGGGCCTATAGTAAAGTTTACTACGAACGAAGACTGTTTCAATCCTAAACCAAAAACGGTTCTATCGTCGCATAGGAAAAAACGTTACTTAAATACGGTCGTCTTTGCAATAGCCACCACTACATTCTTCTCCTTTCTCTTTCCCACGCACGCCGGACCCGGAACCCGCACGGTAAATCCATCCAATGCTTAGAAATTTGTCTTCCTCACTTTATCACAAAAAGCAAGACGAGTCTACATAACTTGACTAAATCGGTATATTATTGTATGTATATATATATATTGATAAAATAATCACAAATATAAGTATAACATGTAACCGGTATATGTATGTGTTATCTATGTATTGTATGTATTTATATTATAGATTTATTATCGTTCTTTTTTTTAGTTATAAGTTTTTAACTCAATAAATCTCTTTATCTTAAATATTACCGGTCATGCACCTAACAATCCCTGCTCACACCTCCCAAAGATTAGCTATGTTTTTAGACATTAATTACTGTAAAATGTATTATTTTCTGTGCATTTACAATTTATCTATCTATCGACAATTATTAAGAAACTGTCTCAATGGTCTAGCGGTTAAGTCCGTGGATTTCCGGTTCGATTCCTGGTCGAGACACAAACGTATTTTTGAATATATAACCTACATTTAATTAATATTTAATTCATTCGTGATATTTCTCGACTTTGATACGCTGGAGACATCGACAAGCTTGCCACTTGTCATGATTTGCCTATAGTAAAGTTGGCTAAATGGTTTCTGACCACTCCAAAAGGGAAACGGTCGTGATGATACTTTACTTTATTTAAAAGGCCAAATAGTATGTTTCTTACAAATAGGATTTTATAAATATGGTAAAATTAATTATTTTATCGCCTCTGTTCATTGATAGTCCTATAGATTTGTCGTACCATAGACAACAATGAGCGAAGATTGGATCGGAAAGACCGCGCTTCACGGGGAGTGGTAATGCGCTAAACCAATCTAGTGCGTTCATGTGATCATTGACTTCATCCATTGGTCTAACTTTTGTCAACCAATCATTGAAAAACCAGTGAGGGATCCAATGTAAGTTTACTAATTTCATAAAAAATAATTTGGGGAATGGGAATGTTGTATTCCTTAAGCCGGCAAATAATTTAAATGGTTTTTCGTGTTAATTTATGTTTGATGGTTCCACAAGGCGACGACGCAGCCATTTTGATTGTTACGTTGGCTTGCTGGCCTCTAAAATGGGTATTTTCTTGACGTCAGAAGTTTATTATTGTAATTTAATGAATTTACGTAAATATCGTAATCTTGTACTGATAAAAATAATGATTGACTTTAAGATTGTGTGTCACCATTGTCACATCACTTGAACGCGAGTCCTAGACCTCCACTGCTGGAGATGGGCTTCCTTCCTTCTAATAATCCGCGCCGGTGCGGGATCATTGTGTTAGAGAGATGACAGGAAAATAATCTCTCCAGCTTGTGACCTGCATAATGCTGATTTAAAATGGGGGCAAGCTCCATCCACTATACTGCTCCTTTCCCTACCCATTAAATTACTACATGATTCTGTGAATGATGTCTTTAAAGCTCGTTCCATAAATGTACTGATGGGAGACCTGCTTACAATCTTTGCCAAATTCACTGCGTAAAGCTGAGTTTTTAATTAGTTTCAGATTGTTTAATGTGGAATGCATAAAAGTTACAATAAAAAAATATTTTTAGCTAAGTTCCTGAGATGGAGCACACCCAGATCCAGGGGTCTGATGGTGGGCAGGTGATGACCATCAATGGTCAGCAGTTGCAGGTGTTGATGAACAATCCCCAGCAACACATAGTCCAGGGGCCTGGTGGACAACAACTTGTTGTTCATTCTATCCCTGCATCAACATCTGCTATACAGGTGCATATACAAAAGCTATTATTTTCATTGTACTTTATTAATTACAGCCTTGAGATATCAGGCATGCTGGCCTAGATGGGTTGATGTTTTTTATTTTTCAGTCTCTTATCAATGCCACAATTTATGCCATATTCGACTTGAAAGCAAAGCCCACTTTTTTTACTAAATTTTGCTTAAGTCAATGAAAACGCTATAAGTGGAACATGGCATTAGTATGTGGAAATGGCTTAATGTTATCTTCGTGGCACGGAAGCGGTAGTGTTGGTAAATCTGTGTATGTATTTAAAAAAGTTTTTTTTTATATTTACGATCAATGAATTTATTTCGTTACCTATTTCATGGAAATGTCATTAGACATTCAATATGTCAAAAGTAACATCGAGCACTAGCTAGCTCTTATAGTGACATTTTGCTATACAAAATTGAACCTTAGGTGGGTCGGAAATTAAATTCCTTGACCGTACATGTTTGAGTTTGAAATGCAACATTTAGACTTTTATAGAAATTATTCTAAAAACTGGGCGTCTATCCTTAAGTATTAGAGATAAGTCACATGCAACATCTTAACAAAAAACACTATATTGCTTGAGAATAAGGAAAATGCACGATTTTATTTATTATTATTATTATTGATTAATAGGCGAACAGTGCATTGCTCATATGCCTATACCAACACTGGTGTAAAGTTCACAAAATTGACAGTTATCACCATAATCTATCTCTATTGTCATTAGCCACTTGTCCAGTTCGTTTTTAAAAGTGTTTACAGTTGAGGACTTTAATATGTCTTCTGGTATTTTATTAAACATATTTACAACTCTGTTATTCATGAAGTGATATCCCACATTTGTATTGCTGGATTTTTTTTCTATGTTTTAGTTTTAATTTTAGTTTCATTCTGTGATCATGATGGGGAAATATCAATGTGTTTAACCCAAACATTTTGGCTATGGGGGAATTTAAAACGTCTCAATATATCTCTCCTTATACTTGTAAGCTACAAATATGACTTCTTCCCCAAGCAGTGTGGAAGTTGATCGCCTCTGTACTCTTTCAAGAATTTCTATATCTGGGTATGGATTCCATACTTGAAAACCATATTCCAATAGTGGTCTTATGTATGTTTAATAAATTTTATAAAAATGTTGACTTGCTGGGATGCTCTCTTGATTGCATAAAGAACTGAGTTAGCTGTTTTACAATCCCATGTATATGTTCAGCCATATAGATTATTCACTTATATATCTTAAAAATGATATCATACCATATATTTATTAATTTTACTTATTATGTTTTACTTTTTTTGTGTTCAAAGTCAAAGTCAAAATATCTTTATTCACGTAAAAGAATTACAGGCATTTATGAAACCTCATTAATTTAATTATTTTGAATGATTCTACTCCTGCTATTGGAAGACTAAGCAGCAAAGTGGTCCAATAAGTAAGCTGTTAGCAGAAGACCAGCAGCTTAGTAGATTCTAGTGACCTGTTAATGTATAATCTGACTGAGAAAGGATTCTACAAGAAAACTCATTTTTTTTACTCTGCACATATAATGTTCTTCTAACACTCTTCCAAAGGTTAGCTGGTGGAGAATACCTTTATGCTCGCCTATGTACATCTTTTTATATTTTGTGTGCAATAAATATTTGTATTATTATTATTATACCTCGAACATCTGTTTTACATACAAAAAATGGATTGATATTTTGCTATTGATATTTTGTTTGCCATATATCTCTGTAACGTCACAACACATTAAACAAGAGTAGTTTTGTTTGTGTATTCCTTGAAAGTTTATTTTGTGATTACCAAGCGAACCTCCAGTTTATTGGGAATATTCTAAAGTCGTTTCATAAGTTATAATTATTTAGAATATAAAAACACAAAAAGGAAATTTGTTTGTTTTGTGCGCTGTGACGTCACAATACAACCAGGAGTTTTTGAACAGCGCGGCTGCATTTAGTTTGTGCATATAAAATTTATTTGATTGTGAAATAAAAAAATGCAAAATAATATACACCAAAATGGCAAAGTATATTTTTTATGTAACATGCATATTCCACATTCTGGGCCATCACTATATCTGGTTCTTCTTGTTTCTTTTAGGATATTTTTATCATCATGTATTAATGTGTCTTCATTTCGAGTGACCAGTTATATAGGATCTCCTTATAACATAACTACATCTATTTTATTGTATGCTGTGTTTTTTTTGTACAAAATTTAATTTAATTATTACTATTTACATGCTATCAGATTGGAACACCACAGATCCAGGTAGTAGTATCAAATTATATATTCATTTATTGTAAAATGTAGATGTCGCTAGCAGCAATGGCACCTTGTTTGCACCTATGTCTAATTTTTTCGTGATTTTTTTTATCAAAAAAAGCTATTGTAAGAATTAAAGGATTTTTTTTTTTAAATGCGAGTAATTATGTTTTAGAACCAAATTAATTATTTACAATAAATATTAAACTAATTATAATTTATTGTTAACATTTTTTGCCAAATGATAAAGCCATTGATAAATTAAAGTATGTGACAAGTTACTAAGTATTTCTAATTTTAAACTAAAATAAAAGGGGAAGCAACTGTGCAAAGACATTACGCATGGTACTAGCAAACTGCGTCTGACTGACTCACTTGAATCAGTAGTAAGCTTGCTATCGAGCCGTGAGGACGCCATACTCGTGCATTTAATACATTGCATCTCACTAAGACAAATTCTATCTTATTCATTAACAACATTTTAATAGGTGGTATGCGGACTGATGGTGGTAGTTTTTTCCAGTCTGCCAGGGCATGGAACTGTCCACCGTTCGTGTCGATAAACCCATTAAGTGTATCTACACGTTTCGGGAACAGGCTCGAATTGCCGTCATGCCCAGTTAAGCCGGCATAGTGTTGGGGACTGATGTCAGGCATAAGTGTCTGATTCCAGTTGCTAACATTCATGTACCTCGCGCGTCACTTACTATCAGGAGGGCGTAAGGTCATGCTAGTTCAGGCAAAGGCGGCCCGAGCCATGTTACGTCCTGTTATGAATTCCAGATTGTCGCTTAGGTTGAAGGTCCAGATCTACAAGATGTTCATCCGTTCCCGTCTTACCTACGCTGCGCCAGCCTGGCACCACCTTCTGGCCAAGCCTAATAGGGACAAGTTCCAAAGTCAGCAAAACATATCGCTCAGAGTGGTCTCTCGAGCGGCATGGTTCGTGCGTAATTCCGTCAAAGCTCGAGATCTGGAGATGCCTACTATTGAGGAGTTTGTCGTTGGCCTGACTAGACATACGTTCTATCGGGCCGACAACAGACACTTCAAGCATCTCCAGAATATCGCTCCGTCTTGCGCTCGGCCCCCCAACGGGAGACCACTTCCTAGAGAGAACTGAAATAGCCGAACCCAGATCCCCTGGGCTCGTAAACCATACGGGCGCTGTTATACCAGTAACGGTGCCCAGCACTAAAGGTGCATGAATTACCAGCGGGTGATTACTGGCTGAGATCCTGAACGGAGGAAAGTCCCCATCCCCAACCCAGGCCCATTAAACATCCGGGCCTGGATGACCCCACTGTCTGTCTGTCATGCTAGTATAAAAAAAAACATTAATGATTCAATTTTGTAGTGAATATAGCACGTACCGTATCTTCTCTTTTTGTTTTAATCAAAGAATTTGAAGTATAACTTAGTAAGGAAATTATTATCTAATAACATTTATTTCAGGTAGCAACACCAAATACACAGCAGCTTCAACAAATTCAAGTGGTTCCTGTATCTAACTTACAAAGTAAGTACCCACATTTTTATTAAATAAAATATAACATTAATCTTCTATGTTTTATGGTCTTCCCATGAAGCAAATAAAATAAACGCTGTTGATTTTTGACTGCCATAGCAATATGTTAAATACTACGAGCTCATCAGTTTCAAAATTAAAATAAATATAAATAATAAATATTTTTCAGACAGGTCACACAGCGCCATCTAATTTCCGTGGTAAGCTACAAGGCTTGTGTTACGGAAACTAGATGGTTGATAAACTACATATTATACTTTTTTTTTGTAAATATATACATATTATACATATAAACACTCAGACCGAGACAAATTATACAATGTACAACTTGCCCCCGGTGGGAATCGAACCCACGACCTCCCGAGTTTACGGCAACGTTTGTTACCACTAGACCACGGAGGCAGATGATTTAAAGAATTTGCTTAACACTTTTGTTGGTTGAGCCAATCACATACCTCATAACGAAACCTAATCAAAATCTTTAGTAATTTTAAATAACTTACCCTGTTTTCGACTTGTCTCTTTAAGCGCTGTTTTCAGTTTTTTCGATTTAAAAGGTCGTTCGACTTGGCGTTGCTCTTTGGTTTTTATACAATGGGGTGATCAGGCAAAGCTTTTTGTAGATGTCGCTAGCGGCAATGGTACCTTGTTTTACACCTATATCGCATCCTTTTTAAAATGTTTTTGTAGTTTTCTTATTTTTATAACAGAAAAATGTATTTTAAATTAACGATACCTACCTTAAAAGACGAATTAGGAAAGCGCACACCGTCTTTAAAAAGGTTGAATTAATAGAACGGCAATTTTGAGATCACCATATCTTTGATTTCGCTTAGAAATCTCGATTTGTACACTTAAAAGCTGCTTACTTCGACATAATATCCAGAAAATAATAAATTTCGTAATAAAAATACAAGTTTTCTATGCAACTGACAGTTATATTGGGTACCATCTATCATGCGTCATCTATCTTGATAAAAAGTTAGTGATACACCCCATTTAAGCAAAATTGGGTAAAAAAAAGCTTTCAAATCAAACACGGCTTGTATCTTCTAAGATACTGGCTTGCTGCTTTTATGAAAATTTTTGGTTATTTATTTCTTTTCAGTTTTTAATTAAAGTTCTTTTTTATGCGGTCCGAATATTTAGTTTTTTAATATTTTTTTTTTCAATATAGTTATTTATATTTTTACTTTCAGGTAATAGTGGCAGTATGCCAATGCAGATTCTCCAAACTTCAGATGGACAAACATTCCTCTACCAGCCAACCAACAACACACAACACTCACTGGACCAACATCAAATATTACATCAACCTACAAGTAAGGACTTTATTACAGACACCATTTTTAATTGCACCAAAACATCTCACTCTATACCGCGTCATTTTTCATGGTCTTACTCTAGATTAATATATTATTCTATTGATAGAAACGATCAACTTTTCCTAAGAAACATATGTCAAAAGTGAAAAAAAAAAATCCATACAAATTAGCTATTTTAGAATTAACAGGTTGTATGAAGAAGCTAAAAACTTTTTCACTTTCGAACTATGGATTCTAAAGAAAAGTTGTCTATCAATAGAATAACATACATGTCTAGAGTATACAAAATTAAGCGATATAATATAAAAGTATACTGTGTGTTTATCATTCTACGCAAATTGATTGCTCGCACAAACTTTTTATTATTATTATTTATTTATTTATTCAATGGAGAACTATCGACAATACAATAAAAAAAATATTAGAAACAAAGTGTCATTAAAAAGTTCTCACTAATAGTAACAATATATAAGAGTCCTTCGCGCCATTTTGCGTGGACATGTTAAGTACAAGTTTTTGTTTTGTAAATTAATTTACTGTGGATATTATTGGTCAAAAGTGGTGTTGTTTGGTTTAATAATGTGCTACAATGTGATTATTTATGGAAAACGATAAATTGGACTTTAAATATGGGGCACAAGTTGCAGTTTATTTTTTGTCATGATTGGCCTATAGTAAAGTTGGCTAAATGTGAATCCGCTTATTTATAAGTGTGGTTTCTGACCACCCCGAAAGGAAAACGGTCGTGATGATACTTTACTTTACTTCTTTATTGTATTATTTTGCAGTGATAAATCTCAATGGAAATTTGGTGCAAGTAGCGGGCGTCGGGAATACAGTCCAAACACAACAACTTGTTAACCAGCCCAATATTGTTATGGTATGTAGTAACTATAATTACAAAGCAGAATAGGATCTAACTGCCTCCGCGGTCTAGCGGTTAAGCCTATCGATATAGACACAGGGTAACGGGTTTGATACCGGCTCGAGAAACAATAAGTTTTTTGTGATATATCTCGAGTATGGTACGCTAGAGACATCGACGAGCTTGTCACTTGACATGATTGGCCTATGATAAACCTCTCGTTCCGAGACATGATAATAGTAACCTAAGCACACTTAAAGGTGTTCCGAGACGTGTATAAACTGTTTTGCCAAAGCTATGTGACGTCACAAATGACATCATTCCTCGCGCTTAGACTGCTCACGATATCGAGGTAGATCGCTCTGAGCGCTGTCAGTTGTTTGTCATTATGTCGCGCGCCATTTTCAAGTTATTTTATTATTAGGTTTTCTTTTAAATTATTTATTATTGTAATTCGTTTATACTGTTTGTATATTACTTCTAAAACAAATTTATAATTAATATTCAAGTAGAAAGTAAATAAAAAATGTCTGAAACACGGCAAGTTATTTTAGAAGACCAAAATAAGTTAATAATGGTAAACATTACACATATAAAGATGAATAAACCGAGAGATGTGTGTTTGTTAGTATCCGGAATTTATCTTTAAAAAAAAAACTTTTATGTTATGAATAAAAAGTTGATTTAGACCGTTCCGATATCACGCTCTGATCATCCAAATCGTGATATTTGATTCGGAACGACTGTCAGTATCATATTCATTTTAAGCGCTCTGAGCATGATTCGGAACAAGGGGAAAGTTGGCTAAATGTGAATCTGCTTCTTTAAAAGCATGGTTTCTGACTTTTTTATTTATTAATGAAAACAGAACACTAATGACGGCCGTAGTTACTATTTTCGCCATCTAACAAACTTGTCTATGGCAATAGTGTTTTAGTTACCAATAGTAGCTGCTGATTATTTTTTAGTTATTTTGTCATAATAATTGTATAAAAAAAGATATTGACAATATCCGTGCCTCTAAGCCTCCGTGGTCTAGCGGTTAAGTCCGTGGATTTAGACTCGGAGGTACCGGGTTCGATTCCTGGTCGGGACACAAAACATATTTATTAATGTTAATAAATACATTTAATTTATATTTAATTTATTTGTGATATTTCTCGAGTTTGGTACGCTGGAGAAATCGACGAGCTTGCCACTTGTCATGATTAGCCTATAGTAAAGTTGGCTAAATGTGAATCCGCTTACTTATAAGCGTGGTCTCTGACCACCCCGAAAGGGAAAGCAGTCGTGATGATACTGATACTATTGACAATATCCAAGTGTGTGATAACCAAATGAGTTAAATGATTTGATTTAATTTTTCAGATGGTAAATGGCAACAATTCGGGTGCCACTGCCACAGCCAGTACATCAAGTGCGGCTCCAGACAACTCCGGTCATGGTTCCGATGACGAACCACTTCTCTATGTCAACGCCAGGCAGTACAAGAGGATACTGAAGAGGAGAGTCGCTCGGGCCAAACTACATGACCAGGGGAAGATACCCAAGGAGAGACCGGTCAGTAATAAATAATAATACCTAGATATATCTATCAGTAAATACGGGGAACCCTGTACTTGGACATATACCAGGAGGTCTGTGATACAGGGAGACCCACTTGCTTACAAAGGCATTCGTGATTTTAACTTGCATTAATAACATTTTGGAGACAGTTTAGAAAAATAATAATAAATAACACAAAATAAAATCAAATATCTAAAGTAATCTATCAAAAGGGTAAATAATAATAATAATAAATAAAATTTTGACCACATATCTAGTTTTAGTTTTTACATTTTGAAAACTAAAACTAGGCGCCGCATCAGACTGGAAATTTTTCATGGATACATTTGAACATCATTATAGGAACATATCAGTCAGATATTTTAGTGTTTTCTCGGAACTTGAAAAAAGCAGTAAGTCTTTCTATTGCAAGAGCCAGAAAGGGACTGACTACAAATAAAACTTTGACCACATTTGTAAAGGAAGGGCAAAGCACGAAAACTAAATGCAAGCCCACCTCGATCCTTGGCGCCGCATCAGACTGGAAAATTCTCATGGATACATTTGAACACCATTATAGGATCTCAGATGAACTAGCTGTATCAGCCTATAGGCCAGACATCTTAGTGTTTTCTCGGAACTTGAAAAAAGTTATCCTTATTGAACTTACCGTTCCGTGGGAATCAAATATTCCAAAAGACCACAACATGAAGTCGAATAAATATTATGATCTCACAGAAGAAATGATCAGGAACGGGTTCAAGACTCAGCTTTACGCAGTGGAAGTTGGTGCAAGAGGAGTTCCAGCAAAATCTTTGCATCACTTACTGAAAGAATTGGGCCTAAGCAGGTC
Organism: Tinea semifulvella; assembly: GCA_910589645.1. Taxonomy (NCBI): domain Eukaryota; kingdom Metazoa; phylum Arthropoda; class Insecta; order Lepidoptera; family Tineidae; genus Tinea; species Tinea semifulvella. The sequence goes on along the minus strand of OU342592.1, from coordinate 8,140,699 downwards.
TGCCGTCAATACATTTATGGAACGAGCTTCCAAGACGGCATTAACGGAATCATACAGTATTTGGTTGGGTAGGGAGAGAAGTAGAATGGTGGATGGTGAGCGTATTATCGCGCAATAGAAAAAAAAGGAGGCCTCCTTTTCTTAAACCAGCCAATTGTCGGTCGCAAGCCCGAGACACCATTCTTCTCATCTCTTACCCACACACGATGGACCCGGCACCCGCACGGTGAATCCATGGAATGTTTAGAAATTTGTCTTCATTGAACTTACCGTTCTATGGGAATCGAACAAATATTATGATTTCTCAGGAGAAATTATCAGGAATGGGTTTAAGAGTCAGGGTCGTGATGGTACTAATTATTCATAACTCTGCAAAGATGTCATCACGACCGTATCCCTTTACTATAAGCCCATCATGGCAAGTGGCAAGCTTATCAATGTCTCTAGTGTACCAAACTCAAGATATATCACAAAGTATAAATATAAGTATGTATTTATAAATTACTATTATAGCATCTGTTAATTTAAGTATCTTTTATATCATGTTTGCATTATTACTCTATCCTTGTTTTTATTTTTATATCCAGTTTTTTTTTTCCTTTCCATAGTATTTGTGTTAAACTTCTATTATGTATAAAATATTTCTGGCTCTCAATGTCTTCTTATTGTTATTAATTTATTACACAGATGTTCAAACTTGTCACGTGCCGGCAAAGCCTTCAAAGGGGCCCCTTAGTGGTTCATATTATTTATTAGTTTTCAATTTTAATATCTTGCAGAGTGACAATTTTGTTTATCTGTGATATTGTTTGTGTATGGTGACTGTTGCCTAAATAAATGAAAATAAAAATAAAAAATAAATAAATTATTGTGTCTCAACCAAAAATTGAACCCGGTACCTCCGCGTTTAAATACACGAAAATATTATTCAATTCTCAACTCTATAGGCGCTCGACCTTGACAGTGGCCGTGCAAATATCAACCTTATAGCGTGATATATATATATATATAGTTAATAGGACTGCTGGAATAGTAAACCTGTAAAAAATATTAATATTTATTTTCAGAAATACCTTCACGAATCTCGGCATCGACACGCCATGAACAGGATTCGAGGGGAGGGGGGCAGGTTCCATTCCGGGAGCAGCAAGTAAGTGTCCATAGTACAGAGAAAAATATAGGAGGTGACTTTGTTCGAATAATAAGTTATTCTATTGATAGAAACAAATTTCCTAAGAGACCATGTCGGAATAGACAATTTTTTGGCTTCTCCATACAAAATGACAATTTGAATTAAGAAACAAAAAGTCAATTCCGATTCTATCGTAAGACCATACAAAGTCACCTAGTATATACAAGACATGGCGAGACCAAACCGTATGTGAAGTCGTTGTTACGCTTTGCATCCCTCTCGCTCGCACATTCCATCATTTTCATTTTTTTTTTATTAAAGACAGACTAATTTCTAAGCATTCCATGGATTCACCGTGCGGGTGCCGGGTCCATCGTGTGTGGGTAAGAGAAGAGAAGAATAGTGTCTCGGGCTTGCGACCGACAATATGTTGGTTTAAAATGGAGGATTTTTAATTTATTGCGCAATATTACGTTCACCATCCACCATTGCACTCCTCTCCCTACCCAATCAAATACTGTATGATTCCGTTAATGCCGTCTTAAAAGCTCTTCTTTTGTCGAATAAAAACATTTATTAATCATCATTTGTTTGACCCTCAATTTAAACAGGAATGGCTGCAAATCTGATGACATGGGAGGGGAAGGAGAAATGGAGGACATCAAACCTGGACCTATGGCTATTACCATTATACATGTGAGTTTTATTTATATGGACTTCATCAAAGTGATTGATTTGAGAGGAAAAAAAATACTATATTATATACAGGTCGTCCGATAAAAGATGAGAACAACACCACTTTGACAAATTATTTATGTGTGAAACATGTCTACACTGTTCTAATGAAGCTGTCTAAATAACTTATATTATATACAGGTCGCCCGATGAAAGATGAGAACAACAGCACATTGACAAATTATTTATGTGTGAAACAATAATATAATACAATATCATTTTATAGTACTTATTGGGGTATCTGGACCAGTACATGATAACCATCATTTTGGAAGAGAAACAATAAAATATGAATAATAACAAAATTATAAATACAGAATAACGCTTAACATTATAGCTACTGTAGATAGCATTGTCACACTATAAGCTAAGATAATAGCTGCTAATACATGCCAGGGTTCGAACCGCGACCTTTTTTATAATTTTTTTTGATACCGTTTCTACAACCTGGCTACCTCCAATCTATATAGTAGCCAAACATACCTTTTTTACGGTTATATAACTATTGTTAAACTTGGTCATATTTTTTTCCAGAGTGAAGACGAGAAGCGGCCTACACAATGGCGTCGTCTGGCGCCGCAACATATCTTACCCTAAAAGGCGACTTCAACTTATAACTTAGGTATATTACTATTTTAATGTATCTAAAGACATTTAAGTTATATGGATGTATGATAGGGATGTTGAAAACGGTGCCCTGGGGTTACTGATCGGCAGTCGAAATGTCAGTGACAAAGCTCGGCTCGCCATACACAATGCCATGTTGGTACCAACACTTATGTATGGAAGCGAGACGTGGATATGTCAGAATATGCATGAGAGTAGAGTTAATGCAGTAGAAATGAGGTCGTTGCGTCGGATATAAATAATAAATAAATAAATATTTACAGACAGGTCACACAGCGCCATCTAGTTTCCGTGGTAAGCTACGAGTGTTACGGAAACTAGATGGTTGATAAACTACATATTTATACTTTTTTTTTTGTAAATATATGCATATTATACATATAAACACCCAGATCGAGACAAATTATACAATGTACAACTTGCCCCCGGTGGGAATCGAACCCACGACCTCCCGAGTTCACGGCAACGTTTGTTACCACTAGACCACGGAGGCGGTCATGCGGCGTAACTTTAACGGACCGCATACGTAATGATGAAATACGCAAAAAGGTAGGTATGAAAGAAAGCATAGGGACAAAAATAAGGAAAGGCATGCTCCGATGGTTCGGGCATGTTGAAACGATGAGCGAAGAGGGATTGATGAAAGTTGTGGGTAAAAGAGGCCCTGGCAGACTAAGACTTACCTATCACGATCAGATAAATAAAACAATAGCTGAAGGTGCATTAAAAAGCCATCGAAGCAAAAGGGCATGTATGAAGAGGTTGATGAATGTTGAATAAGCGAAAGAGGTATGTGATCGTGACAAGTGGCGCTCAATGGTCTCTGCCTACCCCGCATTTGAAATTGGTTACAGATGATTCTTGGTAACAGAGCTGTTTTCAATATACGGGTGACTTTGGATGGTCTTCTTCGGTTGCAAGCCCGAGACACCATTCTTCTCATCTCCTACCCACACACAATGGACCCGGGCACCCGCACGGTGAATCCATGGAATGCTTAGAAATTTGTCTTCTCTTCTCAGATGTTAATATGTGATTCTATTGATAGAAACAAACGACTTTTCCTAAGAAGCTGTTGTATATATGTTGGAATGACATACAAATTGGCTATTTTAAAATTAACAGTTCGTATGTATGTCGTCGGTCCCGGTTTCACTAATACCAACTTGTGGAATCGTTAATAAATTCTCATTAAAAATTGACACCATATCCTCACCAAGCCGTCTGGCCAGCGTGGCGAGTGTAGGCCAAATTCTCCAGATATATCGTCATGATCGTAGAACAGTGTCGGATTTAAAAAAATACCCATAATTTTGCATATATATTTATATATAGTTTTATATTGTTTGTGGTCTGTAATTTATAGTCCAAATGTTAGAAAGGGTTCCAAAATGAAATCTAGAAGGTTTGCCCTTATTATGAGACTAGTATTAACTTAAAAAAGAAGTGACAAAAAAACAGTCGAAATAACAGTTGAATGGCCGCCATGAAAATTTTAAATATAGCAGATCCGTCACTGTTCTACGATCATGACGAAATGTTCTGGAAGGCCCATCTCCAGGTCCAGGTCTAGGACGCTGTGTTCTATGATGATGAAATGATGGTGAAGCCCATTTTTTTGTCATTACTGACATATGGTTTCAGTTGTTTGTTTCTATCAATAGAATTACATTAGTCTAACGTAAGACCATACAAAGTCCCCCATGTGCAAATCATTCACACTTCTGCACCTAACTTCGAACAATAATACACCTAGCTTAAAGGTCCCATAGGGAGTGCTTCGCGCCATTTTGCGCGGACACGTCAAGTGCAAGTTTTTATTTTGTAAATTAATTTACTGTGGATATTATTGGTCAAAAGTGGTGTTGTTTTGTTTAATAATGTGCTACAATGTAAATAATTATGGAAAACGATAAATTGGACTTTAAATATGGGGCACAAGTTGCAGTTTATTTTTTGCGGTTTTCCCGCGCTGTCAACTCCCATATTTTACCCGATGTGTTTGAGCTATGGTGCCGCGAGTGACTCCAAGAAAAGCATCAAATTCTGCAGCATCTGGAATTTGATGATGACCTCATTAACTCATTAAAAAGAAAGATATATTACGCAGACATGGTTGTATGGGCTAGGTCCTTTGCCTTTCCCTATCATCTCATTCGTCATCCATCGGGAGAAGATTACCAAAAAATTAATTAAAGGTCCCATAGAAAAAGCGAAAAACTGTCCGTGATATCAGTTTATTCTTTACAGACCCTCGAACACAGCGTCCTAGACCTCCACTATTGGAAATAGGCCTTCCAGAACATATATCTGGAGAATTTGGCCTATACTCGCCACGCTCCAGCTGGCCTCTACTGACCAGACGGGTTGGTGAGGATATTGATTCTAAAATAATTGTCCCAGAACAGTTAAGTTTTTAAATGCACACTGTTCCGAGACACGATAATAGTAACCTAAGCATGCTTAAAGCCTTTCCGAGACGTGCACAAACTGTATTGCCAAAGCTTTGTGACGTCACAAATGACATTCCTCGCGCTCAGACTGCTCACGATTTTGAGGTGGATCACTCTGAGCGCTGTCAGTTGTTTGTCATTATAAAACAATTTGCACTATCCGCAAAAAAGCATTCGAAAGTGAAATCGGTAACGTTATTCGCTGTGAAACCCGCGTCCTTGTCTTCGGTTTTTCGACGTCATCAAATATTCAAAGCGCTTGGAAAAACTACCCGAAGACCTGTCAAAGCGAAATTCAGTAAAATAAAAGCAAGTCGAACACGAGGGTAATGGGCTAATAAGCAAGCTTGGGTTCCTATTGTCATGACTCGGAACGAGAGGATAGTTAATCTAGGTGTACTCGTATCATGAAGTACTATTTATTGATAAAATCATTCAGTTATGTATTATTATAATTTTAAAGATCATGTAAAATTAAATTGGAATTTATATATTTATGTTTAGTTTTGTAAATACTGTTAGATTTTTAGTATTAAGTTTATTTTTTTTTGTAAATTTTGTATTTATGTATATTAATAGACCGGCTATAATAACAAAATCGCCTTATGGCACTTGTGTTCAATAGATTACAAATATATGATTTTAGATATATTGTATATGCATATATTTTTAGACTAGCACGACATTTGAACTTGCGCCCACCTGATGTTAAGCGGCTCACAATGTCTAAGCAAATGAAATTAGACATCAGTTTCTAACACAATGCTGGCTTGACTAGTTGTTTTTTCACACTTCTCTTGGAGGACCCCAGGGGCAGCAGTCTCGACATTTCATAGCTTTTAAGGTGGCCATGGACGAGGCTTCCAACAGATCAAATCGCGTGGTCACTTTCCAAAATTTGTTTACGATTGTCGAAAACGTATATTATTTTTTTAACGACTCACAGTTTTTTTTTAAACTACGTCACAGCCTTTTTTTTTAACTACGTCACAGCCTTTTTTTTAAACTACGTCACAGCCTTTTTTTTTAACTACGTCACAGCCTTTTTTTTAAACTACGTCACAGCCTTTTTTTTTTAACTACGTCACAGCCTTTTTTTTTAACTACGTCACAGCCTTTTTTTTAACTACGTCACAGCCTTTTTTTTAACTACGTGACAGCCTTTTTTTTAAACTACGTCACAGCCTTTTCTTTAAACTACGTCACAGCCTTGGATTACGTCTACGTCAATTTAGTTTATTTTTGCGATGCGTCGCCGCCAGTGACGACGTCAGCTTGACGATGGCATCGCGAACGGTGTTTGCGATAATCGATCAATAATTAGACCGAGGGTACATTCATTGACTGTCAGGCGGTACAAAGTTCGCCGTACGAAGTTGTAAATAAATATTAAATTGTATATAGGGCTTTACCATTAGATTTAATAATGACAGTAATCTAAAATTATTGTAAAAAGTTTTAACATTTTGAGTAAATTTAATTTGCACGAATTGTTTACTTAATTTATATTTGTTTATATTTATGAATTATAGTGTTACATTTTGATACTTTTGTTGTTATTAAATATCAAATTTAAATTGGTTTTACAAAAAGCTCATTTCGTTATTTAAATGATGCAAATTTCAGTTAGAATTTCTAGATTTTCTAAGACTGAGTAGATCTAAAGTTTGTATATGAAAGTATAATAAACGAAATGCACCGTATTACTGTTTTTTCTTTAAATCCTTTGTCAGCGATAAAATTGAAAACTTCAATCTTTGGCCTTTCTTTAATTGCTTTTTCAACACCCGTTTTAAATTACAGTGGACCCCCGGTAGTCCGACAAACATTTTGCAGGGCAGTGTCGAACTATCGAATTTGTCGGATTATAGAGTACTGCCTATAGTCTATTTTTTTTCACAAAAGAGTACCTTGTAATCTGACAAATTACAGATCCACTGATAAGATTCTTCATATGTATTATATATATGTACTCTGAAGTACAAATTATACTTCATTATGTGTGTTGTATTTAGTAAATTAAGCAACACAATAGAAAGAATGCTATAGAATTTACAAAAAAATATGCAATAACTTTACATTAGGAAATAATTGTGTACAAACAAATGTACATACTAAAATAATCAAACACTATAAATCAATCAATTTAAGAAGCATGATTTTTTTTGAAAATTCATCAATTTTTTTGTTAACAGTTGAAACGCGAAATTAAACATGTCTGATTATAGGGGGTGCCGGATTACCGGGGGTCCAATGTATTTCGATTTTAAAATCAAAATAAAATGCCTCCGTGGTCTAGCGGTTAAGTCCGTGGAATAAGACTCGGAGGTACCGGGTTCGATTCCTGGTCGGGACACAAAAATATGTATTAATGTAAATAAATACATTTAAATAATATTTGTGATATTTCTCGAGTTTGGTACGCTGGAGACATCGACGAGCTTGCCACTTGTCATGATTGGCCTATTGTAAAGTTGGCTAAATGCGAATCCGCTTATTTATAAGCGTGGTTTCTGACCACCCTGAAAGAGAAACGGTCGTGATGATACTTTACTTTTACTTTACTAAAATAAAATGAAAGAGCTATTATTCAAGTTCACTAACAGTCGTCACACCGCGTGAGCTTATTTTTCGATGCTGCAGCAGTGTCTACTGCGTAGCCACGCGCGTGTCGTATCGGTCGGAACTGTTACCTACTTAGATTAGTAGTTTTGTGTGAAAAGAGTTAGCACCAGAAGAGCTGGTCTTCTGAAACCCTGGGTCGACTCCACTGAGACGTGGTCAGCTTCTGCTGGAAGTGGTAAGTGCTTCTGCCTCTTTGAAATTCACGGAGCTGGCTTGTCATTAAACCCCCCTATACAGTCCACTCATCTACCACCTCGTGAGTGAGTTGGAAAATCTCCACCACAGTATTGGTAGTATTTTTTTAACATAAAATAACCATAAATACAGGAACAAACAAATTATTTTTGTTTATAATTTTTAAAGAGGGTAGTTTTTGGTTATTTGCCAATGCGTGTATCAGGCAAAGCTTTTTGTAGATGTCGCTAGCGGCAAGGGTACCTTGTTTAAACGTATGTCCATCATTTTTTAAATGTTTTTATATATATATTATTTTTATAACAGCGAAATGTATTTTTAACTTAACGTTACCTACCTTAGAAGACGAATTAAGAAAGCGAACATCGTCTTTTAAAAGATAAAATTCAACCAATTAATAGAACGGCAATTTTGAGATCACCATATCTTTGATTTCGCTTAGACATCTTGATTTGTACACTTAAAAGCTGCTCACTTCGGCATGATATCCAGAAAATAATAGATTTCGTAATAAAATTACAAGATTTCTATGCAACTGACAGTTATATAAGGTACCATCCATCATGCGCTATCTATCGTGATAAAAAGTTAGTGATACACCCCATTCATTCTTGTATGATTAAGATTGTAATTATTCTAAGGATTAAGGTTTAATAAGAAAACGAGGAAGGTAGTTATTTAAAAAAAACAATTTATTTAATCAGTAAAACATTAAATATCAACAAAACAGTAATATCAGTATAAAAAGTGTAAATCAGGTATTTTGTATTGTTATTTATTCCTAAATTAATTGCAAAAAATCGAGTGTTTAAACATTGTGTTGGCGCCCTTAAATATATTACTTTTGTTGAGTATCCCTAACGCGTTGTATTTCGGATTTGATGGCCGAAATGAGAGGTAAAGCTGGGTCTTCTGCTGCCAGTCTACCTTCAGCTAAGATTATGGCAGGATTCACTACTGGAGGTGATGGCAATTTGAATGATGATGGTCCTACTAGAGACTGGAAAAGAAGTTTACTATGTACCTACAGTGGCGTAAGATGTGACAATTTTCATCACGACCCGCAGTGGTGGATTTACAAATTTGCCGCTAGTAGACTATTACATTTTCGCCGCCCCTACTGACCATTGAAATACAATACTCCAGTTTAGTTCACAATCATATTATATAAATTTATTCTGAAATTGCAACTTTATGATTTGTGTTCTATCGGCTTTTTCCCGTTATTAGTATGATTGAACTAGGGGTTAATTGAACTATAGTTGTGTCAGTTTCTAGATTAATTTTATGCTAAATATAATCGGTTTACGGACGTAAAGTGCATTACAAAAATATTAATTTTTTTGTCACTCGTTTCTTTGTTGTATAATAAATACTCATATGTATAATAATGGTTTTTTTTATTGCTGTAAGATACAAAAATATAATTGGGCCAACTGCCCTAGGCTCCAGCCTACTCAGCCTACTGGTAAATCCGCCACTGACGACCCGGTTTTGCATCCCTATCGCTCGCACAATCCAATATATTTGAAGATTTTTTAAGTCTCAGTGTACTTCTTAGAAATGTAGTGTATCAACTTTCTAGGAAATAAATTACGGATATTTTGGACATATTTAAACAAAAATCGGCGGCGCGGAGAAATGTCTGGCTGATACGGCTAGTTCATCTGGGATCCTTTAATGATGTTCAAATGTATCCATTAGAATTTTCCTGTCTAATGCGGCGCCAAGGATCGAGGTGGGCGTGAAATTAGTTTTCGTACTTTTCCCTTCCTTTACAAATGTGGTCAATATTTTATATATCCCAAATATCCATAATTTTATTTTCTAGTAAGTTAGACTACATTACTCAGACTAGTTTTTTTTTTAATATTGGATTGTGCGAGCGAGAGGAATGCTAATGCGTTGAACTCTCTTAAAACAAAAGAATAAAATACAGCATGCACTATACTGCGAGATTGTGTATGCCTAATATGTGATTCTATTGATAAAAACACAACTTTTCCTATAATATGTCGGTAGTGATAAAAATTTTGGGCATCACCATATTCTGTTAATTTTAAGATTTGACACATCAAAAAATTTGGCAATTTCGACATATGTTTTTTTAGGAAAAGTTTATTGTTTCTATCAGTAGAATAGCATATTAGTTTAAAATAAGTTCATACCAAATCACTCCGTATATTACCCAATATGTCGGTAGTGATAAAAAAATTGGGCTTCACGATACACTGTTAATTTTAAGATTTGACACATCAAAAAAATTCGCAATTTCGACATATGTTTTTTTAGGAAAATGTTTTCATCAGCAGAATAACATATTAGTTTAAAATAAGATCATACAAAAATATTACCTGTGGATGTGAAGGGCCCCAGGCTTTGGTTGGTGGAAGACGTTTTTCTGGTGGTGGTCTTGCGAGGGAGGTGCGCGGTCTAAACCCAAAGCTGTCCTCCATACTCTGTCTACGAGTGGGATCCGCTGACCTTTACACAATTTTTTTAATTATCAATGGGTACGTATTAGAAGGAACAGAGAAAGGTGATTAACAAAAAATCAAAGGTAGTTAGGCTGAACTTACGTCTAATTTGTTTTTAACTAATGGGTAATTATCAGAAGAAAATTAATCCATATCCTATGCAAGGCTATATCCTGGAGTACTGTTGGGTGCCTGTCAGGGCGCGTTGTGCTGCATATCTTAATTGTGTAAGTTGTATCTGTTTTGCGATGAATAAACGTATTTCTTTCTTTCTTAGAATGAAAGGAGAAAGAAGATGGACAAAAAGTATTTAAGGACTCTCGTCCTTGAATACCTTTTTTTTTAAGAGATGTTGTAAGAAGAGATAAACAAATAACAGTGTTATAGGAATATATCTCCCACATATATGTAGATATGTAGCGCGGTGGTGGCTCGGTTGTAAGAACGCGTACCTTAAATCCTACAAAGGTCGCATCAAACCCACCCGGCATGTACCAATGAGAAATACACTTTTCTTACGTACATTTGTCATAGATTTGTCACCGTTCCCGTGCCTCGGAGAGCACGTTAAGCCGTCGATCCCGGTTCCACTAATCCAACTTGTGGAATCGTTAATATTGTCATTAAAAAAAAAATGACATCAATTTTTCCATATCCTCGCCAAGCCAGCATATTTATATTTCCAGGCAGGTCACACAGCGCCATCTAGTTTCCGTGGTAAGCTACGAGGCTTGTGTTACGGAAACTAGATGGTTGATAAACTACTACTTTTTTTTTGTAAATATATACATATAAACACCCAGACCGAGACAAATTATACAATGTACAACTTGCCCCCGGTGGGAATCGAACCCACGACCTCCCGAGTTCACGGCAACGTTTGTTACCACTAGACCACGGAGGCGACCCTACGTGTCTATATAAATTTGGAGACTTACATTTATTTATAATAGGATAGCCAACAGTGCTAACATCACACACTTATTTGTACTTAACACTAAATCAGAAGTTAGATGTTGCACCTATTATAGGCGACCACCACATTACCACAGTAGCCTTTATTGCCTATAAATTTATTACATATGTTGCGTGCTCTCCTACCCTGTGTGTTTCCCCATATTTTTAAATATTATATACTAGCACGACATGTGACCCTGCGCCAACCTTATGGTATATAGCGCGCGAGGTTCATGAATGTTAGCAACTGTAATCAAACACTCATGATTGACATCGGTCCTTAACACTATGCCGGCTTGACTTGGCATGACGGCAATTCGGGCCTGATTCTGAAACGTGTGGATATTTCCCTCCCCGGCAGACTTGGCAATTTACCACCATCAGTCCACCTACCACTTATTTAATTCCATTCTATGATTTCCATCCAATCCTATAACCTCAGGCAGCATTCTTGATAACGATCGCTTATTTATTCATTTTGGTCAGTAAATCATAAACAAAAGTTGACACTAACAAAATCTAAAATGCTGATTTAGTCAATATCATTAGTTCCATAATATGAAGCTTATGGCCTTAAAAAACAGGCTGCTCCGTATTAACTCTTTTTATGCCCTAATATTTGTAGGTATTATATCAATGGACAATAATATTTAATATATAATGTCAGCCGATTGCTGTCAAATGGATAATATTCGTTAATTTGATGGGCTGTTAAAATCCGCATGTAAAATAAATAGTTTGCTAAAATCGCTAATTTGACAGATGAATTCGACGAGATTCTGTCATTGTTATGACTAAAGGTACTTCGTTCCGATACGCGATAATAGTAACCTAAGCACGCTTAAAGGTGTTCCGATACGCGCTTAAACTATTTTGCCAAAGCTGTGTGACGTCACAAATGACATCATTTATCACTGCTCACGATATCGAGGTAGATCGCTCTGAGCGCTGTCAGTTTTTTGTCATTATGTCGCGCGCCATTTTCAAGTTTATTTAAATTAAGTTTTCTTTTAAATTATTTAATATTGTAATTCGTTTATACTGTTTGTATATTACTTCTAAAACAAATCTATAATTAATATTTAAGTAGGAAGTGAAAAAAAAAAATCTGTAACACGGCAAGTTTTTTTAAAAGACCAAAATAAGTTAATAATATTAAACTTTACACATATAAAGATGAATAAACCGAGAGATCTATATTTGTTAGTATTCATAAGATAAGATGTGGAATCCGCAATTTATCTTCCATACATTTAAAAAAAAACTAACATTATATGAATGAAAATGTGATTTAGACCGTTCCGAATTGATATCACGCTCTGAGCATCCAAATCGCGATATTTGATTCGGAACGCCGTTTAGTGTCATATTCGTTCTAAGCGCTCTAAGCGCGATTCGGATTGAGGGGGTTATAAATAATAAATAATAAATAAAAGACATATCTACATTTTAGTTTTTTTTTTTTATTTGGCTAAGGCTTAGACTGATTTTTGATGATGATGATTTTCTTACCTGATGCCAGCAGATTTCCCTCTGATAGTGTCGAGCGCCGTGTAGGGAGATCCAGGGAGCCTTACATTGTCATTACGAGCTTGGGCGATGTCTTCTGCGTCTACTTAATAGTAAATATTAATATACTGCGTGTGATTTATTAAAGAGCAGATTAATTTTATATTAAAATCTAGAATAAAAATAAAAACCTACGTATTTTTTATTTTAATTACTCAGTAATAAAATCTTAAGTTATGGTGTAGAGAAGTTATCCTAAAAATATCGTCACTCATACTGAGCCTAATCAAATAGGTAGCGAAAGGTCGACGATCGCGTGAACGTTGACTTAGGTAATTGTTTCCCTCTCTATTACGTCTCTAGGCTGTGAGCGAGACTATAGGCATCGTGATTTTCAGACTCGGCCATATTACACTACATTAGTGTTTTTTATTTCGGATAATGATTTTTATTTTTAAATTATTTTTTCATTTTTATTTCATAAAGGGGTTCTATTAACGACACCTGAAGCTTAAAAAATATTTGCTCTTTTGACAAATATACGCGCTATAAAATATTTATTAATAGGAAGTAAGGTATAACAATTTTTAAATAATACTAAATTATTAATTAAAATGACTAAATTAAAATATTAATACCTCCGTGGTCTAGCGGTTAAGTCCGTGGATTAAGACTCGGAGGTACCGGGTTCGATTGCTGGTCGGGACACAAAAATATTTATTAATGTAAATAAATACATTTCATCAATATTTAATTTATTTGTGATATTTCTCGAGTTTGGTACGCTGGTGACATCGACGAGCTTGTCACTGGTCATGATTGGCCTATAGTAAAGTTGGCTAAATGTAAATATTTATAAGCGTGGTTTCTGACCACCCCGAAAGGGAAACGGTCGTAATGATACCTTACTATTAATTAAACTAAACTTTTAAGACATATAATTAAACTATTAATAAAAAAAACTAGGTACTTAATAACTAAAAATACAACTAAAACAAAAACAAAATAAATAAATAAAATGGTCTAAATCGCTACCAATGGGCAAAGTGTCTAGGATAAAAAACTCTCTCATTCGTAAACAGATTGTGTTTAAATTACTAGTAAATAAACAATGTTATGAATGACATGTAACCGTTTTTAATACCTTTCTTTTTCTCACCATTTTTATCCCTTTTCTGAGGCGGCATAGTGAAGGTGGCTGCAGATTTAGGACTAGAACCGGGACTACCGAACAGACTGAAGGCGTCATCCACCAGTTCGTTAAATCGTTGCCTCATCCGAGATACATTGATACTGTCCTTTTTAGACGATGCTATGGATTTTGTGGGGCTATCGGGTTTGGGAGCTAAAAACAGTTGACAAGTTATTAGTCAAGCAGAGACACAATACGCAGGGTGACATGTGCAGCTATCAGAAAGCGGATTTGGAGGGAATATTAAAAGTGTGCCAACTAAAAATCCACTCCACAAGCGATCGAAATAAAAAACACAAAAATCTTTATCGTAATTAATCGGTTTCGACGCCGGAATAAATCGCCCGGTGTCGTCAAGGATATTGTGAGTGGCCAGTGTCTCGATTTCTTAAAAAAAACGTCTACAGTGGGTAGTTTTACATCTACCGCCCATTATGTACGAATGTTACACCGCGCAGCTCCTGTCCAATGCAACTTGGCTAAAACGTCGGGAGAAATAAATATACCAGTAAAACGCGTATAGAACCGTTAAATTTATAAAACTATTAAAAATGACAAATCATATTTTTTGGGAAAATTAGTTAGAAATTCTTAAGATTTTGATATAACTCACCATCTTTGATCCTCTGACAATGCAGATCCCAGACAAGTGGTCCTACAACTCCTGGATCCTTATCAATACTTCCAAGCCTAACTAACTGAGAAGCCATTTGTCTTCGAGGAATTACATCATCTCTCGATCGCACCTTGTGATGCTTTGGGGAATTTATTGGAGAGTCTATGTCTAGATGACGAACTGATATTGGTTCTAGTACCTTCGATAATGGTTCCACTATGTTACCTCTGAAAAAAATGATACAAACTTACTTCCTTAATCATGAATTTATGGTTGATTCGAGAAGAATACAATAAATTACGTAGTCGTTATTACGCGTAACAAACAAGACTGGCAAATTCACAGATTTACTATATACCTCACTTTACATAACTGTAAAATCGATGAGTATATTCCTTTTTAGAAGTAGGTACCTAATTGAAAAAAGCTTCTACCTAAAACTTGAACTGGCTTGATAACTAATTACAAATCTATGTTTTGTATATTAGTTATTACTGAAAAACTTTGTGGTGCTGAAGGTGTACCTTTTAACAAAGAATCTACTATAAGTTGTTGTGACGCATGTTATTAATATAGATGACAAGGAGGTCGATATAGTATTGCAGTATCGCATTTCTTACTATTAGCATACAAATCTCTCGCACATCCAATATTTTCAAAATAAATCATCAAGTATTTCTCATAATGTTTCTCGTACTATACAGCTGGGTAGGTATTACAAAAACAAATGCAATCAAGACTAAATTATAATTTACAGACAAATTCAATACAGTCTAAAACCTAGAGAAACCACTTCACACCTGTAAACTTACCTCGGGAATGATCTTACTGAAGGCATAGATAGATAAGATGTAGGAGTGGCTGGTGCTGATAACTCTTTACCGCTGTCTGAGCTCTCTCCAACACCAGCTGATACTAACAGGCTGTCTGTAGTACCCACTGCCATGATAAAGTATGCAATATTAAGACAAGTAGTAGAAAAATAAAAACTCACTATAAGAATAGTAACATGAAAACAGTTAGCTGCTATAAAATGCTGAAGAGCATTAACTTAAAGTTTGTGTAATCAATAGTTTAAGATTTAAATAAGTAAAATAATAGCTAAATCCTGAACAGTCTGTCGGCATGAATATTCGCGGTTCCTTCTAACAAATAATGCACAGATTTTGTTCAGAGATTATGAAGTTTAACAATTCCATAACAAACATGAGTACTTTAAGGCAGTCCTAAATACTACTAAAGACTTTATATCTTTCTACTACTATGTTTCCAACCTCTTTTTTTCTGTGGCATTCTAAATGCATTCTTCTTTTGCCTTCTTCTTAATGCAGCTGCAACTTCTGATACTCCTGACGATGTTGTAGATGAGCTAAAGAAATATAAAAACTAAATTGTAGATGTGGACATTTTTATATACCTAATCTATATTATCCTAATAGTAATAATGTCACGAACCTGGAAGCGCTGGCAGCTCTATAAATTGGTAAGATTGTACTACTTGGTCTTGTTCTACTGGGTGATACAACACTTATTAACTGAAATAAAAATAAGATACCTTCTTATACAAGCGAGATAATATTTTAATATGACGTTAATGTGATAGAATAAGTAACGATTATAGAAAAATATGACAATAGTGCTGATAGATCTGCCTTTTTTGATGGTAATAAAATGTAGTAAAATGGTAAAGGTAAAAATTCTTAAAAAGTCTCTGTACTTGCTAAATTGAACCTACTCTTCCATCCTTTTCTCCATGTACTTGCTTCAATTGATTCCTCTCCACTTCTCTCATCAATTCATGTCGATATGCTCGAAGTGATGCAGCGGATAAAACTTTCTTTCTAAAATTTGTACAAACACTTAAATGAAATTAAAGAAATCTAGTTAATAGAAAATGAAATGTAATTCATGAAATGCTTCTGAAAGCATTTATTAAATTAAAGTGGACTTTTTCGGCAAATAACTGAAGATTCGATACTCTAGTTTATTCTTGATTAAATTTAATTTTGCTAAAATACACTACTTTAATGCTTATTTATATTTAAAAGATCATAAAAAACAGTTCAGTAACAGCCACTTTCTTGAACGTATGATTGATAGTTTCTTAAATAAAAAATCACTAGGTTTTGCAAGAAATGCGTGTTAGGAAATAATTAGACGTTCGAAATTCACAACTATTGATGATTGATTTTGGTAAAAGAGTTGGCTGAATTAATACGAACCTTCTGACCAATCTGCATAAGAGAACCAATAGGACAAGTAGTAGGAGCACAGCAATAGATCCTCCGATAGCAAGCGCCCACAGTTCGGTTCCCTGCACACTCCTAGGTGGAACTTCTTCTCCAGAGAGTCCTTCAGCCGCCTTCAGATATGCTGCTAATATGATTGCAAATATATATTAAAATTAATTCAATGATATCGACAATATAAGGGTTCAAGCTGCAATGAAGCCTATTTTAAAACCAACAAAGTACCAAATAAAAAAATAATATAAAAAAATGTAGTATAAAATGAACTTTGGATAAGACTTCTTCATCAAAAAGTCTTTTGTCGCCTCAGATATGCTGCCAATATGATACAAATGTATAAATAAAATAAAAAGCTAAAGACAAAGAGAGTGAATTCCAAAATTTTAAATACATATATGAAACTATAAAATAAATTACTCATTGACATACAATAGCACGTTTATACAAACCAAGAAATAAATCCAAACAAATAGCCATGGCTTGTAAATTGTAGTTTTTGAAAGTTTAAGTATTAACATTATCAGACAGGCAACTTTAGTGATGTTTGACTGTAAAAAATTGTACATGAAATTTTAGCTTTAGAAACTTATATAACATTACAATTAATAGTATAGTTAATATAACATAGTTGCAATAATTAAGAATAGTAACAACAATTGACGCTAGTCCTTATATCCTCGAATCTTCGTTAAAATCTGATAAATATATTTAATTATATATGGGAAGTATTGTAAAAAAAGTTTTTTTCATTAATGACTCACGTTCAGCTTTAGTAGTGACAACGGCACCTAGTTCTCTAGCGACTTCGGCATCTCGAACCAGTCTCATGTCCCTAGCAGCTACTGCAGCAGGTACCGCTCGACCACCAACCGTTACAACGTATACTATCTTAACAGTATCTGTAATCTGCAATTTATTATATTCTTCAGACTTCTCCTTGTTTCTAAATTATAGTTAATCTAAAGATGCTATTGACAATTTAGAGTAAAAATTAAAGGGAATTTCAATAAAGTTATATTTGTACCAATGGATTCATTCATACTAAATTATGATAATAAATGACCGGTAACTGAATTCTTCCTTAGTGGCATTCGTTCACTTAAATGGCCACGTTCCCATTCATTTTTTGTATTTAAGTGAACAAATGCCACTAAGGAACAATTCACTTACCGGCCTTAACCGTCTAACTAAACAGTATATAAGGTATATGTGTGAGAAGCAATTAGTTAGCAAATATATATAGATTAGGCAATTTTTTTGATGTTACAATTAACAGCTTTTTTTGTAGAAACTTTATTATATGGTTGTTGAGATATTGACTCTGAAAAAATTTGTGAATAGTTACCTCTGTGATATTTTGAATATGAACATGTACAGGTGGTTGTTGTTCAGGTTTAATAATTTCTCGTTTAAACAGAATCGTTTCATTATTAGTATCAGCTTCTAAATTTATATCTGTGAGAACTCCCTTATCTTCAGATAATTCTTCTCGATCTGTAGTTACTTCACGCTTTCTTAAAGCTATAGGAGTTGCTAGTATCCACGTATTTTCTTGTACTTTTGTAGCTTTAATATCAGCAATGGAACTTATATTAAAATCATTAAACATTTCTGGATAAAAAGACTTAAGTGTATCATTTTCTAAACTTTTAGTATTTTCAATTACTGGATTAATTTGAGAACTTTCAATATCGTGGTAGTTAAAAGGTTTGTCAGTATTGGAATAGGTTACTTCATTGTTATGATTAATGATGAATGATTGAACGTCGTGTTTCTTTCTTGGTGGCGGTGCATCCAAGGATTTTATTATACCTAAATGACGCTCTTGTTGTCTGAAAAAAGAGAGGATATTTTAGTAATATGTAAATGGAACCAGTTTAATGATAGATGAACTGAACAAGAACCTAATTTAAAATCAGACTTCTAAGCAATAGTAAGATGGACAATGCTGCTTCAATTGCCAAAGATGAATACTTTCGTCGGATTGATACTTACTAGTAGACGATGAACGTAGATTTTAAAATTAGAGAGTTAAGATAGTGGAAAAACAAAAAGTTTAGATTTTTAGAAGAAGGTTCGAGTAATAAATATTAAAAAAAACACATTTATTAATTAATAACGATACCTTAGAAACGCCTTCTGGTATAACCTAGCAAGTCTTAACTGAAGACCATCAGGTGTATTTCCCTGAATGACAGTCAGCAGCCAATATCTTCGGTCTTCTGGTATTTCTGTCTCCAAGCTGTCAGGAATACCAGTGTCTCCACAATTAAAAACACAATCACCAGTCGTTTTATCTGTCACTGGCTGTTGGTAAAAAACACAATGCTTTGTATTACAACAACTCTTTTATCATCATCCGGTAGGAAAAAACCATAAGGAAGCTTGTTCACAACTAGCCAACTTTACTAGGCGCATTATGACAAATAGGAAGCTCGTTGACAAATAAATTAAAAGTAAGTACCTAATTTATTATATTATATGTCATAAATTTATTTCAACAATAATAACATTTTTTTTTTTTACAAATTTAATAAAAGCATTTGGAATATCTGTAGCACGCTGAAGATATGGCATAATCTCCTAGCGTGTATTTCCAACATCCTATAAACCTTCAGCCGAGATATTGTGAATTTCGTTATTTACGTCAGAGCTTGCATCAAAGTTACAATAGCATTATATTTAATTGTTATTATAACCTTTTGCGCAATGGAATACGGCTGTTAGTGTATTTAATAAAAGCGTAAAAAAGCATCACATCAAGTAGGTGTGGTAGGGTCTGAAGTTAATCGTCAGTTGCTCCCATTTTTTAATCAAAAGAAAACATAATACCTGTGGGGAATAGGAATCCAAGTAGACTGTGGCCAGGACTGTCGTGGTCCGTACCACGGTGCCTGGAGTCTGTGCTGGAGTGGGTGTCGGCAGGTCTTGCGGGGGCGGCGGGCCATCGCCGGACCCCGTCCAGAAGAAGTCTTCCAAGCGAGGAGTGCGCTCATGAGGGACTGCTTCCAGCATGTACACTGTTGACAAGTTAAACGTTG
Source organism: Tinea semifulvella (assembly GCA_910589645.1). Taxonomy (NCBI): domain Eukaryota; kingdom Metazoa; phylum Arthropoda; class Insecta; order Lepidoptera; family Tineidae; genus Tinea; species Tinea semifulvella. Next base: position 8,120,891 of record OU342592.1, on the reverse strand, counting down.
AGGCAGAATTACTGTTGTATACCTAAACAAGATTTCAGGGCATTCTAGTTGATGCCAAAACCTAATACTCGTAACTAGCCAAAATCTGATTCTTTACGCACAAATGTTATATATAACCCTTCATCGAACTTGAACACTGTCGAATGATAATCAATGATATGCTAAGCTTGCGTATTTCTAACGATATAGAGCCACTGTTTTTTTTTTTTTAACTCGTATATTTAAGCTGCGACCTATATTTTAATTCAGCATAGCGATTCAGCGAGAATGTTCTACTTGCCGCCATACAACCAGACACGATTTACATTGGGTTTTGTAAATAATGTTATCATTTATTTATTTACTTAAAACTTTATTGCACATAAATTACAAAGGCGTGACATAATGTCGCTTGACATTCTCTGCCTGTCAGACCTTCGGGACAACGAGAACATTTATGTGAGGTAGGTGCAATATATCAATTAAAATTAAATATTATTTATTGCTTATAATAAATATTTATTAATAAAATTACTTACGAATTCATACACACATACATATATAAACTACATAAATAAGTTATACTATTTATATACTACATAAACATAAATTAGGTACTACGTACTTAATGATAACCGATGATGTAGGATAATAATAAGCAACAATCAATGAAAATTTTATGAAAATTATGAACCCAAAAAGTGTCTGTAAACTGTTAGGACTAATTTCTCAAATTAAACCGAAGACTGGTTGTATGATTTATTTCCATTGCCAATAATTATTTACAACCTTCACTATTTTAAAGGCGCGCAACGACCGACTCGTCTGCTGTGTTCTTGTAATCTGGCGCGATATGATTCGCGCCATTCATTAAAGCGACTCGTAACATCGTTATTGAACCAATCAGAAATCAGCACACGACTACGTTCGTACACAACGCCACCTACTTTACAAAACCATATTGCTAATCATTCTTAACTTATGTTTAAACACTGAGATAATAATGTAATAATAACTATGTTACATTAAAAGATAACAAAACTAATTTAGTTGCTTTATTTATTTTTTAATTTATATCTGATGGTTCCGCTAAGTACTTTACAGATGCTCTCAATGTCCTACAGAGGCGGACGATTCGGATAGTGGACGACACTGCAGTGTCTAAATCTTTCGAGTTGCAACAACTTGCCGAGACAGGCCTAGTCCTAGAGCGGTTTCTACAAGTTATACCACGGCGAGTGTTCTGAAGATTTCCAATAAACTTATCCCTTCTTCTTTATGCCGCAACCAACATATAAATTCGGAGACTCATACATTGGTCGCACGCTGAAGATGTCGAATGCTCTCTCAGCCAGTGTGTCGCCCCATTCCTATATAACCTGCAGCCCTGTTACTTAAGCGCAAACGTTATATAATGGAATCGGTTAACTATATATATACGAGTAGCACGCTATTAAAGTTCATATTTGCACGGACGGCGTCAAGGTCGAACACATACAGAGTTGGGAATTGAATAATATTATGTAATTATGACGCAATCTCTGACGTAAATAACGAAATCCACTAATAACGTTTGCGACTAAGTAAAAGAATAGGGGAATCCTTTAATCGAAGTGTGAGAAAGCATTTTGATTGACCAGCATAATAGTAGGGATTAATGTCGGTCGTCAGTTTCTCTCATTCTTGAACTTCGCGTTCGCCTTAATATCAGGCGCGGTGTCACTTGTCTACCTCAGTAAAAAAAAAAAACCTTTTATTTACCAAAAAAATAATATAGTTTAGCTGACAGATAGCAAACATTCAATTTCAGGAAGCGAGACAGACATCGCGTGATCTCCTGAAAATTTCGAGTTGTGCAAGTTTTATTGGCTATAGGTCTCCGTCAAAGCCTTTTCGAAGGGATAAAAGGCATTGGCCCGTGTTACCCCGTACCACCCAGTTATTACAAAGGAACGCATTTCCTTATAAATAGAACTACCTATAATAATACACACACACATGTTATAGATATACCCAAAAAAGACATAGCGTTATGACCGTAAATTTTTCGATTTGATTCCTGATGGAGAACACCAGAATGTATTTATTTGATTACAGCTCCTAGACCTGGAGAATTTGGCCTGCTATTCTTGTTTGTCTGTGCTGGCCAGACGGTTAGCGATATATCTTAAGTATACCACTTTTGGCTTTCTTGTTTGTTAACCAAATTAGTTCGTGCAGAAATTAGTGACTGTTAAAATTATTTTAATGGTGTAGTTTAAGCGGTAATCAAACTGACAGAACCATTGGCCTTATTTATTCTGTTTTCAGTTTTTAATTCAAGAACATCACCATTACAGCCCCTAGCACACAGCGTCCTAGACCTCCACTGCTGGAGGCTTGGAGAATTTGGCCTGAACTCGCCACGCTCTGGCCAGACGGCTTGGCGAGGAAGAAAGCCAATTCATTCAAGAACATAGTCGGGTATTTTATTTTTTTAAATAGTTTATAGTGTCAAAATGAGGTCGTTGCGTCGGATATGCGGTGTTACTTTAACGGACCGCATACGTAATGACGAAATACGCAAAAAGGTGGGTATGAAAGAAAGCATAGGGACAAAAATAAGGAAAGGCATGCTCCGATGGTTCGGGCATGTTGAAAGGATGACTGAAGAGAGATTGACGAACCAGATATAATATAATGCGAAAGTTGTGGGTGAAAGAGGCCCTGGCAGACCAAGACTCGCTTATCACGATCAAATAAATAAAACAATAGCTGACGCTGCAATAAAAAGCCATCAAAACAAAAGAGCATGTATGAAGAGGTTCATGAATGTCGAAGAAGCGAAAGAGGTATGTCGAGATCGTGACAAATGGCGCTCAATTGTCTCTGCCTACCCCGCAAGGGACCTGGCGTGAAGATATGTATATAAGTATGTAGTTTAGTGTTTTTTTTTCTTTTCGCGTCTGGTGGATGTTGCGAGACCGTATCCTGACCACATATATTGTCCATATATTGTATTGTATTTATTTTCAACTTTTCTCGTCTTTATTTGACATTTTTGTTATTATTCTGTATTTTATCATCGTTTGATTATATCGCGTAAACTAACCTAACCTTTGTGTTTTAGTCTAGTATTATGTTCCCTGTTTTTAGTATTATTTAAATAAACTTTTTTACGACAGTACCTATGACTTATTTTGTTTAAGGTAACGGCCCCAAAGCCTGACACGTAACCAAAGGATGACACTGCAGAATTTAGTTTTAATTATTAAGGAACAGAGTGAAAATATTTGGATTTTTTTAATATAGCAATACTGTTACAATCAAAGACAAACCGAAACCGCCATTTTTTGTTTAATTTTATTTGACACCTGTCGGTGATTGTATTTCTTTGGTGAGAACGCATGGCCGTGAAGTTAATCGAGAATAATCTAATCTCAGAAAATAAGCACGATCTGCGTACATTTTATCGTAATATAACTCAAAAATAAAAGTTGTAACAGGTAAGATCATGTTATACAGGTAATTTATGATTTTCTTTTTTAGTAAATATGTATTTTTTCTTCTTTTATTTAAATTTTAATTCCAAACAACAGTGTGTCATGTATCGGACCAAAATTTTAAGATGTCACCATTGCCTGACACCTATGGCATTCTTTGGTGGAAATCAATAATATCTTTTTTTGTATTAAAACAAACAGATTATGCTAGGCTCTATTAATTAAGAGACGTAAACTAAGTTAAAGTTTATTAAAATATTTATTTCCAATACATGACATAGTGTCATCTATTGGTGAAAACGACTGTCATCTATTGGGATTGTCATAATAAATTGCAGAAAGGTATATTCCTGCTTATGATGGTAACCAGCAGTGGTGATTGCTGACTAACCAGTGGGTTCACAGTCGCAAAGGTGATGGTCGTGTTGGTATGTATAAAAAGTGTAGTTTTTAGTTTTTGTTTCAGAATGTCAAATAAAGAAAAAAAAATACTATACAGCCAAGATCACTAACCAAACTAGATTTAATAAATATAGAACATAATAATTATGTGTCTAATAATTTACCATCTGTTGTAAGTCATGAAGAAATTGCCTCTATTGAAGAAAAAAGCCGTGAAGAAAATAAAACAATTGTATTGTGTATTTTATTAAAAATAGTTGATGATAGCGTATTAAAGGCAAACTCCAAAGCTTGGACGAACAATAATATTAATAATTTAACTATTCCATCTCCTTTTAAAAAAGATCTATTTTGGACAACACCTCGACAAAACCAAAAGCCTAAGCGTTACAAAGAAAAAGTTTCTGCCATTGCAACATCGCAACAATGGCAAGAATATCACTTAAAAAAACAAAATGAAAAAGAAAGAAAGGAAAAAGAAAATAGAAAAAGGAAGCGAGAGGAAAAGAAGGCAGAAAATAAAAAAAATAAGAAGAAATAAACAAATGTAAGTTTGGATTCATCAAACTCTAGCATAGATATTATTTTAGTATCTGATGAATTGATCGATGATGAAATGAGTAGGGAGTATAATTATGAAGAGAGAGAGTCTAGAGAAAATATGATAATTGGAGACTATGTAATATTTTCATATGAAGGCGAGTATTATCCAGGATTAATAAAAGCAGTAAATAAAAACAGTTATTTGATAAGCGCAATGACAATGAGTGGAGTCAATTGGAAGTGGCCGAAACCAGAAGATATTATCTGGTACAAATCGAATGACATTATTAAAAAAATGGAACAGCCTAATATTTCGAATTCGAGAGGTGTATTTCGAGTTCCAGAAATGGTAGCTTTTCGAAAATTCCTTCATTTTTAATATTACCTAAAATCTTGATTTGAACCAGATAATATCTTGATATCACGTTAGTTAAGTTATTTTATTTGATAAAAAGTATTTCATTAAAATTATTTTTATTTACAAACCCTACATAATTAGTATTATTTTATCATGTCAGGCTAAGGTTCTGTCTAGTGACATCTATTGGGATCTTGGTAAAAGGAAGGGTGTCATGCTTTGGATTTGTAATTAATTAATTTTAATAAAATATAAAATACTAGAATTTATTATTTTTTCGTAATATAATATATACACTTACTGTATGTTTTATTGGCTATCCAAACAAATAATTTTAATCCTATAATTGTGGCTAATATTTTTTTTATAATGTCTAACACAAAAAGTGAACCCTTAAGGTGTCAGCCTTTGGGGCCGTTACCTTACTCGTTTGGAATTTGTGCATGTTAGAGCTACTAGAGGAATTTAGGGTGCAGTGTACTGAATGGTACCAACTTTTATTGGCTTTGGCACGATATCATTTGCATAACGATGCTTGGCGTCCATTGGCATTTCCTTATTTAGATTTTAATTGACTAGTATCGCTTGCAGTGAATAAAACTATCGTAATACCGGCACGGATTATGATAGCTGCCTTAACGCTTTAGCACACTAAACACCCTCGCTATTTGTCGTGTCAGCGTGGCAAGAGTAGGTAGGCCAAAGTAAAAAGTAATGTATCATCACGAACGGTTCCCCTTCGGGGTGGTCAGAAACCAAGCGGATTCACATTTAGCCAACTTTACTATAGGCTTTACAATCACGACAAGTGGCAAGCTCGTCGATGTCTCCAGCGTACCAAACTCGAGAAATATCACAAATAAATTATATATTAATTAAATGTATTTTACATGGACACTGACAGTGGGTCTCATCCACAAATTTAAGGTCGCTCAGCGGGCTATGGAGAGAGCTATGCATGGTATTTCTCTGATGGACAAAGTCAGAAACGAGGAAATCCGTCGGAGAACCAAAGTTACCGATATAGCTTTTAAAATTAGTAAGCTGAAGTGGCAATGGGCTGGACATGTATGTCGTAGAACCGATGAACGATGGAGTAGACGAGTTCTGAAGTGGAGACCACGTACGGGAAGACGCAGAGTGGGTCGACCCCCCGCTAGATGGACAGATGACCTGAGGAAGGTCGCTGGTGGGGGTTGGATGAGAGTGGCAGGAGATCGTGTGAAGTAGCGAGCCTTGGGGAGGCCTATATCCAGCAGTGGAGAAACACAGGCTGATGATGATGATGATGATTTACATTAATAAATATTTTTGTGTCCCGACCAGGAATCGAACCCGGTACCTCCCAGTCTAAATCCACGGACTTAACCACGGAGGCAGTAGGCCAAATTCTATAGAAAAAAATATGTTCTGAAAGGCCCATATCAAATGCGAAAGAAATATGTTGATTCTCCAAACTTAAAATTCTTAAAATGTTACGAGTATAAATCAGAGTTTCACCTAAATTAAGTATCTGTAACCGTAACGATTAAAGATAAAAATGGCGCCAAATAATCCAGTTTATTTTTTAAAGTCAGTTGATACATTCGAAGCCATTATTAACTATAGTCGTTACATTTAAAAAGACTTCGTTTTGCAGTTTCATTTTTAAGTAGATAGGTTCTATATTTTTATTATTATTCGAATATATTAGTTATCCAAATTTCACAAAGTTTGTATCTACCTACTGAGTATTAAAGTGTACTTCAATAAATACCGAAGTATGTCAACGTACCTAATTGGGTCGGCTTGATGAGTTACATTACAAAGTATTGATTTTATTTTTTGACATTTGTTTATTTTTTATCATTACTACTGTAAGGTATTTGGTATTATTAAATTATAATTTAGTATTAAGTATGACAATGCCAATTTACAGCTGATATTTATTATAATTTCAATAAATAGAATACTTATAATTTGACGAGGCGGTATCTACTGTTCCTGACCAGTAATTTAAAAAATCCATTACCTATTATTGAGTTGTTCAGCTGATATTATGTTTCTGTTTTGATCACTTGTAGATGTTTTAATGTATACATTATGTAAATTATATAGAATGATAAATATAAAATGTAATAACTGTTATGACGTGTAAAAGTGCTAAAAATGTTGCCTATTTACTGAATAAATTATTTGATTTTGATTGATTTTTGATTTGATTCCCCTATCATTATAAAATCTAAAATAGTAAAGGAGAAGTTTCAAGCCTACCAGTCATGGTATAAATTTAAATATATTATTAGGTTCACAAACAGGAATCCAACCTAGGAGTTTTACAACTACAGTTTAAGTTCTTAACAGATAGACCAAGGTGACAGTCTTTTTTTTTGGGATTGCATGTGAGGTCAAAACTACTAAAAAAAAATCCTGAACAAGAAATTCTGGCCGCTGGGTGTGGTTTATATTCAGCTAACCTTAGGGACAGATCTGGATTTAAAGTTATGATATAAGTCAAGCTCCAAATAGAACACTATTTAAGAAACTGGTCTATGCACACTATTTAAACTTACCATAAGCTTAATACACTCTCTGCTATATTTATTTCTCTCATTATAGTCATCATATAGTAGGTATATTATATTTATGTATATTCATAGAACGTATGTATGTAGTTTTATTTGTATGTATTTGTGTATGTATTAGTATAATAAGTATTTATGTAATATTTATTCGAAGTAGATACAAAAATATTAAAATAAAATAGATTAAAAAACTAATTATAAATAATACTAAACTAAAAATACCTATGAAATTAAAACTATTCTACAAAATAAACTAAGGGAGGGTACCTAAAACGCTCGCCGCATTTCCTCGTTGAATTATAATTGAAATATTCTGTTTTAGGTAGTTATGGCATTTGGGATCGCCACACTCTTGGAAAATTCGTTTACCTAGCTCTTTTATGAATTTGTGGGTATCAAGAATTCTCTTGATATTCATACCCCCATTGTTTCAACCCCAAATGCCACAAAGTTATAATTTTGTTTAATGCTATTGTATTTGATGTGCTTTCTAAATTCGGCTGTATGTATGTAGAGGAAATGTGGCAAGCGGCAAAGGTATCCACACAGGTGGCATCCCAAACAAGACATCTTCCCTCACTCCATGGTACAAGAGACATACCATCCGGCCTTTTACCATCACTTACATCATTTTGTATTTATTCACTAGTATATATTGAAGTCTAATATTTTTCTATTAGTTTTGATAGCACCTGCCTTATCTTGTCATAACTGCTTTAGTTGTCCCAAAGGTTTGACCAGTATAGAATGTCCGCCTTTGTACTTTGTGCAACAAAGTTTATAATAAATAAATAACTAAACGATCACATTGTGAGCAATAAACAATATATACATTATATACATAGATAAACACATACATACACACACACAACAATACATACAATACAATATATTATATACATACACTAAGTAGATACCGTTAGGAGAATGCAAATAGACCATCTTTTTCAATTGACCTCGATTTGATGCTTGTCTTATATTTAAGTTTAAGTAAGTTTACCACAAATACATTCGTCGATTTGCTTCACGCAGCACCAATGATACTCCTGGGCCACGCGCAGCACCAATTTCCTCTGCTCCATTTCCAGCAGGGACGCCGGCGCCGTCCACTGAAGCTTTAAGTACTCCTCGTAAGATAGTCACAGTACCTGATGGATACTACTATGCCCACAGGAAGATAAAGATACGGAAGCTTTTAGCATAATTAGGTTAGATTATTAAGTAGATTTATTATTCATACTACTCACACCACTAAATCGCGAATGACATTATGGCCAGCTCGATCAAGGATCTTAGCGGAATGTAATTGTAGCTTCTAAGCAGGTTGATCTCGGAATAAACTTGGACAAGACGAAAGAGCTAGGCAGAAAGCCATGCTTGGTATTCCTCTGATGGATAGAATTCGAAACATTGATATTCGTTAGAGAATGAAAGTTACTGAGATGGCTTTTAAAATTTGCAAGCTGAAGTGGCAATGGGCCGGACACATCTGCCGCAGAACCGACGAACTATAGGGCAAACGGGTTCTAGAGTGGAGACCGTCGGGAAGACGCTGTGGGACGAGTGGAACGACCCCTCGCCAGATAGATGGACGGATGACCTGAAGAAGGTCGCTGGTGGGGGTTGGATGAGGGTGGAGAGGCAGATCGCGTTAAGTGGCGAGCCTTGTGGGAGGCCTACATCCAGCAGTGGAGAGATACAGACTCATGATAATGCTGTATATTAGTTATAAGGGCTATTAGTTGCGTTTTTTTTTATATAAATATAGTCTAGAATATGTTGTAAGTATTTTAGTGAATCGTATTTGTGCCGATATCCCAAATCGTATATTTTCGGAAGTCCTATCAAATGGCATATAATGGTGTGTGACAGCGATGTAATACGATGGTTACACGCGACAGATTTCCTTTGTATTATTTCACCGGATGAACACACACACGTCGCTATACAGTTTCATAAAAATACAATTTTCATACTAAAGCCTCTTATAATAGGGCCTAATTTAATAGGCAATGCTTAACTGCATATGTGGCGGTTATTGGGGCGTGAAGAGTAGTGATGATGACCTGCTTAAATCCTTTTATGTACACGCTTTAATAGGAGACAAAAAAGAGGATAGTTATGAAAAATATGGGGACATAATCGTGTATTTATTCTAAAAATACAGAATTTAGCCGTTTTACAATTTAAGTAAAAAAAACCCTTTATAGTTTAGTGCTATGTTCGACTTGAAAGCAAAGCAACGCGTTCAACGCTTTTATTTACAAAATTTTGCTTAAAACGTATGAAAACCATCGAACAACGCAAAGTCGAACGATTTTCCAATCAATATAAAGTGAAGTGAAAAAAAGCACTTAAAGCGTCAAGTCAAACACAGGTATGTTTGCAAAATGTTTTAAATATTATCATGACAGCCATGACAGCTCTAGTTCTAAAGGACTTAATTGATACGAAAACTACTTATTTTATTTTCCAAATAAATTAATTGCACCGTAATACTCGTATATTGTAAATATAACATGAGTCTTATCAATTAGATATCAAAAGTACTACCTATTTACATTTTTTTTATCACAGTACAAGTACCTATAAGTTACAGTTATAAGTTATAGTTAAGTAGTACAAAAATTGCCCTAAATAAATGATGTCATTTACGCTACAGATAAAGCCTAACGCATAGGTACAATCATTCCTTAGATTTAACACGTTTGTTACACGTGTAGAATTTTAAGAGGATTAAAGTCCGAAAAAGGAGCTTCCTTAAAAATGAAATACTTAAGACCTAAAGCAAGTTAATAATTTTGTTCTATCAGTGTAAAAGAGACAGTTTTGTTTAGAGCGAGTTCACATTTAGCCAATTCTAGCCCATTAGTTTTTTTTTTTTTTTAATTGTCTTTAAAGGACATTGTACAGAATACATCAGTCCTAAACACGTAATTTATTTGCATAATATATGTTCATAACAGAGTTCATAACCGAGTTGGGATCATCAAATTCCAGATGCTGCAGAATTTGATGCTTTACTTGGAGTCACTCGCGGCATTATAGCCCAAACACGTCGGGTAAAATATGAGAGTTGACTGCGCGGGAAAACCGCAAAAAATAAACTACAACTTATGCCCCATATTTGAAGTCCAATTTATCGTTTTCCATAATTATTCACATTGCAGCACATTATTAAACAAAACAACACCACTTTTGACCAATAATATCCACAGCAAATTAATTTACAAAACAAAAACTTGCACTTGATATGTCCACGCAATATGGCGCGAAAAACTCCTAGCCCATTAGTACAAGTGGCAAGCTCGTCAATGTCTCTAGCGTATCAAACTCAAAAAATGTTTTTTTTTTTTTTTGTGGTCACAACCAAAAATAGGTCCCAGCACCTCCGCGTTTAAACGTCCGGTCTTAGACGCAAGACCACAGAGTCAGTTTATTTAATCCATTTAACCGAAAAAAAAAACCGATAAATCAAGGATACAGCTATAAAATATTGTTTTACATACGTTATTTATAGTATGCATAATTTTTATTTTTAATTAAAAAAAGGTTAATTACTTACTCTTATCGCCATCTTCATTACCACTAAAAGCTTGTATGATATAACTACTTTCGTAAACTATAAATATTGGAAGTAAAAGGCGCATATCAAACATGACGTGATCATAAACTGCTAAATAAATATAATATCTTTATATGATAATAAAAAGCATCACTTAAATATATTAACTTAACATTATAATATAACGACATGGTTTTAAATTATACATGAGTTTACATTATACACTACAATATTCGTAATAATAGCAAAAATCTGTTTATAATTTAATACATTATTTATAGTATTTATTCTCTTTTCACCACGAAACAGCAAACACCGTGCCAAGGAACATAATACAACACTGTGCTAACTGTGCGTTTTCCGATTGTTTTCCATGTTGCTAAGCAACACGCTTGAATAACGCGCGCATAGCATTTTTGACAAATCTAACCTTCGACGTGATCGCAGATTGGAGGATTAGACGTCAAATGTATTGTCTACGGTCCAGACGTCAATTGTCTATGGGATTTTTTAATATTGCCTAGTTTAAAAAAATATACTATTTGGTAATATTTATTTGTATTTCTATATTATTAATATGCTTGAAAATTTAATGCAAATATATTACGCGACTAGGGCCCGTAGGTCGATTCGCGTCTAAAAAGCATAACTAAATTGCTTATTAACAAATGTTATTTTTATCGTTCTTTTATAGTATTATATAATTAACTATAATGTTTGTTAACTAAAACTAAATACCCAAAATATTTTATTTTAATCGCAAAGACAAAAGAAGGTCACTTAAGTACCTTAATCTATTGTAATGTCTCACTATTTAATCCTTGGATTGGTGTACCATGATTCATTTATTATTTTAATATTGAATGACTAGAAGTGTGACGCCACTAACTGAGTAAACAACGAAAAATTCGCGTTCCAGTTATAAGCCTTGCTAAAATGCAATATTTTTTACTCAATTAACATTTGTTTCGAAATAGAACGACTTATGTCAAAAAATGCTTTCCCAACCAGAGTGTTCTACAAGCGTAAGTATAAGTGTAAAAAACCTCTCAATAGACCGGCATATGGTAGGGACTGATGTTGTCGTCAGTGGCTGGTGTCAGTTGCTCTCATTCTTGGACCACGCGTACCGCTTACCATCAGTATGCCTAGTGTGACAGTGAAGTTTCGTAAACGCAACTATAGTAGTAGAGTTTTTTACTGAATTTTCGATGTTCATTGCCTGTTATTATAGCCAAACTTGCAATAACACGCAATGTAAAATAAAAAAACGTAACTACAGCAGTTACGTTTTCAGAAACTTCCATTTTACACTAAGCACACAGGTGAGCACATGTGCTCAGTATAAATAAATATATATAAAACAAAACGATTTAATAGGGACTCAATTAAGAATCGTATAAAAATATTATAATAATAACATTTTAAAACAATTTAAAATTAAATATTATCATCTTTCAATACAAACAAATAATATTTATTTATTTATTTAATATTTGTTTATTTTTAACTCTATTGTTTAGGTAGCTTTAATTTATATTTATTGTTTGTATTTGTGTATCTTACTTCGAATAAATTTTTACATACTTAACAAATAATTAAATAGATTTTATTTTGGGATTATTACCTTCTCCAAAGTCTAGCAACATTTTTAGTTCGTCACCACCTCGCTAGCAAGAAAAGTCGTCCGTCCGATGGACTGAGTTCGACGTAGACGGGTGCGCGGAAAGTATGAGGTGAAAAAGTACAAAAAAATAGTGTGTGCAATGTTTAGTGTTATTTTTTAGTGTGTTTGGAATACAAAATGAGTGTAAATGGATAGAAGTGGTAATTTAAGTTGAGCACTGGACCATTATTTGACTGTGGTATTAACCACGTAACTTTTATGGAAACGATTTCAAAATGGCTGTGTTTTGAAGGACCCTTTGTCCGCTTTCTTGTGCTTTCTTCAGCATGGTAGTAGGTTAATACCATCAGAAACTTATCTTCGGGAGGTGAGGATAGTCCTTGATACATATTCGTGGTTTCCGGCTCGATAAATGTGAATGGAAAAACACTGCTTCCCGCCGCAACAAAATATCGGTTGGTTGCTTTCTACGCAAGCAAACGATCTTGCTACGTGTAAGTTTCTATTTATTTATTATTTCCACGTTGTGTACTACATCTATAATGTATTATTCTTTGTTGTGTGTAGAAATGAAATATTGTAAATGTATTTTTCTGTTCAAAACATAATAATCAAGATCAGCTGTCAGACTGATAGTAAACATGTTTTTTTTGTTGGTATTTTTAGGTTTTTTTCTTTCCAGTCTTATTGGATTCTAAATGCTTCTTTAACATTTGATAGGATGTAAAGCACATTTATTTTTGTATATTATTAAAACATCCTGTTGTTATTATTCCTTGAAATTATTGTTTATTTCCCTAAAATTTTAACCAAATATTGGATGGTCAAAAAAAACGTAAAGTATCATCACAACCGATTCCCTTTCGAGGTGGTCAGAAACCACGATTATAAATAAGCGGATTGGATGGTACAATAAAATTTAAACTTATATTAAGTACAGAGTAAAATTTATATAACAACACTGAAGGGGCTGTGCATTTTATGGTGTTATAAAGAGTTATAGTTAAATGGAGATGGAATCATTGTATGGAAGTCAAGCTAAACCTACCAAAGCCAATTGATTTCAATGCTTTAGGAAGTTTGTCGTTAAATCAAGTGACATTACATGGAGTTTATAGTGTACTTAAATAATAATAATTACATTAAGTAAATAAACCTGATATTATGAATATAACCTTAAACAGTCACACTTGCCTTGTAAGCAATAGATGTAAATCAAATAAATACTCACTCACTCATTTACACTCACTCACTCACTCACTCACTCACTCACTCACACACACATAACACCCATAATGTTTCATGTTTTGCAGTTTTATTGATTTTAATTTCTTATTATCATTTTAATTTCCGAGGAAGGCAATAACAGCTATGCTTTAAATAAATATTGAACACACCAACTTTACAACCATGTATGTTCAATTATTTCAGTTCCATCCATGGCATTAAAATGTCTGTTACTCAACAGACCCTTGATCAGTAGACCCGCATTCTTATGAACGCTACAAAGGGTACCTAGTATAAATACATTTTATTATACATGCATGTCATTGTTAAACTGAATACAAACTTGTTGAGTAACATGCATTTAGTATAGCATTGACTACCCTTTGTGTTGTGGGACGGATATTTCTGCCAAGTTACAGATACCTCCTGAGAGCTCTTCACATTTTATACACACCAAAAAAGAATGTGGGTGAGTTGGTGTTATGGACGAATATCTTAAGACCCACAAACATTGTTCAATCTTTATGACTTTAAAAATAGGAAATGATGCTCAATTATATTGCTAGGATTCTTAATCTTAGCTTAAAGTTGACCAAAAACAGCCAAGTTGAGTTGAAGATAAAGGTTCTTATACAAAATTGCTGCGAAAACCACCAAATCAGGGTTGGACAAAAATATGATTTAAAAAAAACAAATAAAGAAATTGTTTAAAAAAAAAAAAAGGAAAAATAACCATGGTTTTTTTTTTATATTTAATTTTAAAAAAATCTTGTAAAAATATGAGGTTTTTGTTTTATTAGGTAATATTTTTACATCATTATATCTCGCCAAACCATCAAGAATTATTTTGTTGTATAAGTTATAGTCTATAGTCATTTTTTTTCCCATCAGCAATGGTTTAAAAAAATAACTAATTATATTGATTTCTTATACAAAATTGCTGCGAAAACCACCAAATCAGGGTTGGACAAAAATATGATTTAAAAAAAACAAATAAAGAAATTGTTTAAAAAAAAAAAAAGGAAAAATAACCATGGTTTTTTTTTTATATTTAATTTTAAAAAAATCTTGTAAAAATATGAGGTTTTTGTTTTATTAGGTAATATTTTTACATCATTATATCTCGCCAAACCATCAAGAATTATTTTGTTGTATAAGTTATAGTCTATAGTCATTTTTTTTCCCATCAGCAATGGTTTAAAAAAATAACTAATTATATTGATTTCTCCGATTCAAAAGACCCATTTTTTTAACATACAAATCCACATGGCACTAGGAACAGCTCCCAGCACTGAAGGTGTGTTGAATTACCGGCGCGGCGGAGATTAGGTATGCGCCAAGATCCTGCCAGAGAAAACTGGAGGTTGTCCCATCCTCAATCCAGGCCTATAGAACATTTTTTATCTGACTTTTTATATATTATATAGATATTTTTTTAAAAAAGTAAGTAAATTTAATCACATTGATTAAATTATAAAGTTCTATTAAAAAGAATTTGATTTAATCTTAATTTAAATGATTTAATCCTGACAGGGTTGGCTTTACTCAGCTGACTCACGTCTCCAAAGCTCTTCAACCTGTACATGGATGGTCTGATAGGCGAGCTCAGCAGCATGCATGCGGGATGTTCCATAGACGGGGTAAGGGTCAACAACATCAGCTATGCAGATGATATGGTGCTGCTGAGTCCATCGATCAGTGCACTAAGGAGAATACCTCTTGTTTGTGAAGCCTACGCTGAATATCATGGTCTTAAATATAATACAAAAAAGAGTGAGTTCTTGGTCTTCACAGCGAGAGGTAAGTCTCCGAGTTATGTGCCACCTATAAAACTGTGCGGTTCTCCTTTGAAAAGAGTGAAGCAGTTTAGGTACCTGGGTCATGTTGTGACAGAAGGTCTGACTGATGATGCGGTTATAGAAAGGGAGCGCAGGGCGTTGGCGGTCAGGAGCAACATGCTGGCCTGTAGGTTTGCTCGCTGTACGGTGCCAGTAAAGATCATGCTTTTTAAGGCATTTTGTGAATCATTTTACACGAGCGGCCTATGGGTTTGCTACACGCAGAAGGCCTACAACACTCTGCGCGTACAATATAATAACGATTTTAGGATGCTGTTGGGACTCCCGAGATTCTGTAGTGCCTCCGGGATGTTTGCTGAGATGCGCACGGATGGCGTCCCCGCCATCATGCGTAAGAAAGTATCATCCCTGATGGCGCGGGTATGCGGGAGTCCCAATAGCATCCTGAGGGTGGTTGCAGGCAGTGTGGGGGGGCCTATTGCGCAACACTGGACAGCAGTACTTGGGAATAATGGGTTAAGTTTATTTATATTTAGTTATAATTAATTATAATAAATATAGTGTAAAGTAATATTAATATAATCGACGAGCTTGCCACTTGTCATGATTGGCCGGCAGTAAAGTTGGCTAAATGTGAATCCGCTTATCTATAAGCGTGGTTTCTGACCACCCCGAAAGGGAAACGGTCGTGATGATACTAATATACTAACTAACTAATATTAATATGTTAAATATAAGAATATGGATTTTTATCTGAAATAAAAATATTTGAATTGAATTGAATTTTACATACATAATTTTTTTCTTTAATTAATGTACCTAAAATATAAATCACTACACCAAGTAAGGACAAGTCTTTATATGACACTGATTTTCATATTTTTGAAGGTATAGATAATATTTATTTATTGTAAAATGTATCGATATTCCTTTGTCGTTTCATTGAATCTCAATAATTTTTACACACGCAAACGTAATTTTTGGCGTGTTTTGCAATTTGTTGATCTTGAAGTAGGTGTTCTACGTCTATGGGCAGATCGTGAAATGTCGCGGGCACCGTTACCTTTCTGCACGATAACCAAAATGCATAGCGGCCTACCATTATGTGCTATGTAGGGTTGCCATAAACTAACAAAATATATTATCTTCAACTCTAAATTCTAGCTAGTTTCCGAGGTCCAAAAAGCAAATACGAACGCGAACATCATCAGAGCCCCTAGAATACAGAGATAATTCTAGAAGTCCACTTCCAGAACATAATCTGGAGATTGTGGCCTATTCTCGACACGCTCTTTGCCGGATGGGGTACATATGAAATAATGTTTTTACATTTGTGTGCGTTAAAAAAGTATTTTTTTATTTGAGAGCATTGCATGGTGTGAGAAATTTAGACTGCAACATAGAAGTATTTTGATTTTCAAATCCAAATAGAAAAATATCAAATCAAAGTTATTGCTCATAAACATGTCAAAAAATATATTTTCTCTTACCATATCGAGATGCGAGTATCGTAGGTTGAGATTTTTATCTTTATTGCAAATTGACAACCCTAGCTAGGCCGTGCGATCTATTACCCGCTATATAACTATCTTCGGACAAGCGAACTCTTCTCTCTGCAATTCTGTGAACTATCATTGTGTGAAAATAATTGTAATTGGTGCTTTAAATGAGTTTTTGTTAGAATTTGACAAGGTGCTTTTCTTCAATCTTGTTCATGACGATTCTTAGAAATTTTTCTCATTTCGAGAAAGTTTGCTTCGTTTTAATAGTGGTGATGACTGCCTTCGTGATCTAGCGTTTACCACTGTTGATTTCATGGTACCGGGTTCGATTTCTAGTCGAAATATTATTTTTATTTGTTACATTTTATCGAATCTGATAGGTAGAAATCTAGTGACTTGCCTGACTACGTTATGACGACGACGACGAACATTTCTCGTACATTGACCTCTTTCAATTTATTCCTTATTTAGTTACGGGACCAATGCAGCAGTGCATGTTAAATCTTTAATAGAATGTGAAGTGGCTTAATGCCTTGCCTGGCCAAGGTGGTGAGAGAAGGCGAAATTCTACAGAAACATTTTTTGGAGGGACCATCACCAGGAGTTGGAGGTCTTACAATAACCGTAGTTTTATTTATTTATTTAAACTTCCCTCAATAAATAAATTATCCAATTGAATTCGATTGTCGAGATACTTCTATGTTGCAGTCATAATTCTGTACACACCATGCACACGCTCAAATCGGCATGCGTGTATATGTAATATAAACTTATAATTTTATATGTACCCTGTCTGTCCATAGCGTTTCGAGAGTAGGCCAAAATTTCCAGATTATGTTCTTTAGCTGTGGAGGTCCAGAATTATCTCGTGTGTTCTACGCAGCCCCGCGTTGATGACGATTTAGTTCGCGTTCGTATTTTTGCTTTTTGGAACTTGCTAGATTCGATTATATTTAGAAAATTTAAATGAAGGATAAGTAGATTTACGTAAACTTTCAATTTTTTATTTTGTCAAATATATAATTGTTAGTTATAATAATGATAATAAATCTATTAACTTTTAGACTATATTGTGTTAAAATCTAATTACGGTGGACATCTTGTAATTTCCGTGGCCAATGAAAACTTTAATGGAAAATTATGTGAAATCAAAATAAAATAATGAAAAAAATACCATCCGTGGTCTAGTGGTTAAGTCCGTGGATTTAGACGCTGAGATACCGGGTTTGATTCCTGGGACACAATAATTTGTTGTAATTTATTTGTGGTATTTCTCGAGTTTGGTAAGTAAAAGACATCGACGAGCTTGCCACTTGTCATGATGGGCCTATAGAAAAGTTGGCTAAATGTGAATCCGCTTATTTAAAAGCGTGTTTTCTGACCACTTCGAAAGGGACCGTGATGATACTTTCATTTTTTTATTGTACATACATAGGTACTTACGCATGAGTTTCTCTTCCCGAATTCGATTCAATTTGCGACCGGGATTAGTCCCGCATATAGCATGAGTAAATCCCTGACCAATGATACTGATATCGCTATATACGCAATGATGGCGATATCGATACGTATAGCTACTCGTAATAATCTGTTGAAAACACAATAAAATCATTTTTTTATTATATTATAATATGATTGGCCTATAGTAAAGTTGGCTAAATGTGAATCCGCTTATTGATAAGTGTAGTTTCTGACCACCCCGAAAGGGAAAACGTTCGTGATGATACTTTATAAAAATAAATATGTCTTTAGTGCAGATCAAGAGACAATTTTCACAGTGAGACTTAGCAAGTAAATTGTTCTTAAATGTCGGTGTCGAGCACTGATGACGTCAGATCGTTACGCGGGGTTACAAAAACGAATGCGCCTCGGAAGTATCCATGTGCATATAACACATGTGCCTTAAGTGATACCATATTATCTATAGGTAGTATTTAATTTCTATGCTTCGGATAAAGTTTTAACTGATATAGGGCCCAATAGTCTATTTTAAAATGCTGGCACAGATAACTGCGTTGAGCTCTGTTGTTACGAAAGCAGTTAACTTTGGATGACATAGAAACAATGTTGATAACGTCTGCCTAGATAAGATGGATCAATTAACTAGACTAGGTAGAATAGGTAGTTAGGTAATAAAAACATACTAGTTAGGCAAAATGCGACGTGTGTAGACACACTAGCTCCATCTTTCATCCAGGCGACCTTGTCAGGCGCGGGGAGAGCGGCGTTTTCTGCGGAGAACCTCAAATTGCGCAAATACGCCAACCTTGGTACCGGTTACGAATTTGCGCCGTTTGGGGTCGAGACGATGGACCCATGGGGAGCGCTTGACCAAGGAGTTGTCAAAGCGGCTGACAGAAAGGTCTGGAGACAGGAAGGCTGGCAATTATTTCTGCCAACGTATTAGCCTCGCTATACAGAGGGGAAATGTCTCCTTGGGACTATCTCGGATGGGACGTCTCTAGAGGATGTTTTTTATTTATAGTTTAGTGTATTTTTAATTCTATTATTTAGATAGCTTTTAATTTATATTTAATATATATTATTTTTACTTCGAATAAAGTTAGACCTCGTTACATTACAGTTAGACAAAATTAACATACCAACTTTTTTAAAAACCTATATAGCTATACTAAATTTGATTAAGATTGCATTTCAAAATTATTAATATTGGTCCTGGAGGATTTATAATTCTTAATTAATGTGTCTTAATTAATGCTTATTTATTAAAATTTACACTGCTTCAAAAAGACGCCCAAGACGAGGTAACTATACTGCATTCATGGAGCCCTGAATTTGAATGTAAGCAAACTACCAAATATTTTAAAGAGTCTCAATTATTTCAACTATATATTAAGATTATTTTGTTTCAATTGACTTTCAATTAATGTTTGCGACTAAAAAGACCTAAAATGACAATGGTTCTAAACTTTTTATATAATTTTTATACTAACAAATATAGATGTACTTACTGACTGCTGTAGGTATACCCATTTTACGTTGATATTTTTTGTATATACGATAACATTTCCTTTTTTTGTGTTGTTTTTTATTCATTGTTAGTTGCTTTCCTTTTGTTTTCTTTGCTTTTATCTTTTAAGAAAATGAGCGAACCTTAACCAAAAAGTCCTGTACATTTTCTTTGTTAAGTTTGGGAACTACTGGTTTCTTTGTTTACATATTGTCTCAAGACCCGATGAATGCCATATAGTAAAAAAAATATCTTAATTAAGGTGACCTAGTACCTCTATTTATTGGCTAAGTGACGGTTCAGGATATAGTTTTGGTTTGTTCGTCGTCGTGACGTGTTTAGAAACTATAATTTGGTGTCATTATAAAACACGCCAAACGAGTGACGTTTCATAGATTTAATATCAGGTTTGCCAAAATTACCTCGGGCTATGAATCACGTTGCGGAGTCGTCACGTTTTCAACATAATAAACGTTGTGAAAGCCTTTTATGTTATAATTAATGACTGCGTATAATATAATCACGCGTCGTATTGTTTCTTTTAGGGTAATAACAGTCGTTGAAATTTCAAGCCGCCTTATGTAATTAAATGATTGAGGCTTAATTTACAAGAAACGAAAGGCACATCCAGCAGTGGAGTTCTAAGACTCCTGTGTGCTAGGGGCTGTAATGAAGATGAACAAAGTAAAGCCGGTGTAAATTTGTTTTTTGATGAGCTACGTATGGACGAGTGTCTGCAGGCGCCATCACCCACGCTTTGATGTTTAGAAAGTTGTATTTGAATTTTATGATAAGTAATGCCTGGTTTTGGTTTTGAAGCAGGCATTAACTCTATAAACAGCTTTAATAACTCTATGGTTAGTTAATAACCTCGTACAGTGAGCTCTGATGTGGTATTGTTCTTCAAAGACAATGCTGTAAATGTGACATGCAAACGACTGTTGTTCAGAGCGTAAAAGTAAACCACGTATACGTAATGCTATTTGAAATTTTACTGCAATTTTTTTTTTCAATGTCCAGTTACAATTAATTACAATTGCATGTGCTGGATTATCCAATCCCGCGCGAATCCAGCAGGATCCAGCGAACTCATCATAATTTCAGAATCTTAGTAAAACTTTTTTGTATAAAAAACAATATTTATTGGACAATTTAAATGCTTGCTGACTCTTATTCCACGTTTGCTTGTTCTTATGATTTTTAATGCTTATCTTATCCAATCCAATATTCAATAATTACTAATAATCAGATCATAACTGTTTGTTACTTTTTGCTATGTTTATATCTATCTAAATATAACATACTCGTATGCTGCAAACTTTTTTTTAAGTTTTAGGTTCTGCGTTTAGATGTGTGGGATCATGCAAGTCAATGAGTGGAGCGGGATTCTGCGGGATTAAGGGATTCCGTTTTTCCGGGCCTGCAATCCCTAGTTACAATATAATAGACCTAAGTGAATGCTAAAACTAAAACTGTTACTTCATGGTCAACAATTGGTCAAAGAAATCGGTTTAGCTAACATGGCTATAGCTCTATAGCTAAAGAAATTAAATATAAGAAGGGCATTGGTTGCAAATTGTTTGTTACATTTATTTTTGCATCCTTGCAAATGGACTTCATACTTTTATAGATAACAATAAATATTTACAATTCATTTATATTCTCATTGTTATTGTAATGTAGTTGTATAATATAAGTATTAGTTTTCTGTTTATGTATATATACGTAGTTTAAGTATTAAAATCATGTACCTATTTATTTATTTAGTTATAAATACGTTTTTTTTTTTTTTTTTTTTTTTTTTTTTTTTTTTTTTTTTTTTTTTTCGAGGGTAGGTGTAAAAGAAAACAAGTTTATCTTGCCCAAAATCTTTAAATAATTATTAATATTAGGTAAAAGTATTAGTTTATCATAATTTATATATTATTTAGTGTATAGTTACATGAGTGTGAAAGTGATTTAGTTATAATTACTGCATCAATCCTGCTAGAGTACTGTCACCACTAAATCCATAACCTGTAAGCAAACAATGTCTACTACTAGCAATGTTGAGCAAACCCAACACCTTCTTGAAGAGAGCCTGTCCCAGAGAATGACCCAATTTGAGGAGCAGCTTGCTGCTGTTAAGGATAATCCACAAACCAATAAAATAGACTCATTGGCGCAGGATTACAATCAATTTAAGAAGTTTGCATTGGAAATGTTTGCATTGTTACGCCAACAGATTTCTCAAATGCATACCACACTGGAGCATCTCCAAACCAAAGGCCGTGAAGACTGTCTGCTAATAAAGGGCATCCCGGAGAAACAAGGTGAAAATGTTCTGCAGACAATAACGGAGATATTACAGGAAAAACTTGAAATTCCTGAGATTAACCCTCATGCATTTCGTGCATGCTATAGACTTGGAGCAAATAAAGATACCATTCGTTCCATTGTGGTAAAGTTCTGGGACTGCAGGCTGCGCCAACAGGTTTGGAACAGCAAGACAAAGTTAAAAGGCTCGCCGTATAGCTGCGCAGAGTTCCTTATCAGAAGCAGACAGCTACTTTTTACGGAAGCTAGAAAACTCTTTGGCATGAGGGACTGCTGGACGCAGGACGGGACTATATGGGTGCGGCTTCCTGATGGATCCAGACAGAAGATACTTCTCCAGACTGACCTTAGCACCCTATCAGCAGCCCTCCAAAAGAACCCGGTTCTTACTACTATAACTCACAGCGATCAACAGGTCCCTAGGGAGCGACCTAGAAGGGCAGCGAGGCGTTAGTTTTGCTTAGTGGTTAATGCATTTTATGTTAGTGCATTTGGCTGCACATTCTCCACCCTGCACTTACCTTGGAACGCAATGACCAATGTGCAGCCAATTGCTCTTTAGGCACTGATATTTTGGGTTACCTGTGTGCCGCATACTAATTGTATGCAGCACAATATGTTAATACTTAATTTACCATAGGTAGTGCTGACTTAAGTTGCTCACTGGGACATAGGGAAGTTTAAATACAGGTAAATATTAATACACACATGCTCAATAAATTTAAAGTTAATTTATTTGTTACACATGTTCACATCTATTATATTCATAGTCATCATGTTCCTTATTCGAAGGTGATCAGCTTGAGATTGGTGTAGTGCAGATGCGAACCATGCTTGGTGTATTACTTCTGTTAGTGTCTCACACTATAGTTGCTATAAATGTTTAATTTTAGTTAGTTAGTTTAGTTTATCTACACGTAATTTATTTTTACTAATTTATCTGAATAATGACATCTTTGCACTGCTTAAATCACAACACAGCAGCAATAATATCTAGTGAAATATTGCTTTAGTAGTTTCCACGGTGATATTAATGTTTTACATGTTCTGTGATAGTTGATAGGTTATGATCACAGATTATTATGATTATTCATTTTAGCTCGCGTTCAGTTACAACTACTAATTATAATCCTATATAGATTAGCAGTGTACATTGCGTGTTTTGTTACACCAAATATATTCCCATGTTCATTAATAAATGTCAAAATCAATGTACGTTGTAGAACGCAGCTAGCTCGCATATTTCATATAAATGTCAGTCAAACTAATGTTTGCTTAACGTCCCGTGGATATAAATAAGACATATTTTTTTTTTCAATATTTTTTTTTTTTTTTTTCTTTATATTATGATCCAAAATATCAGTGCATTAATGTTAATGTTATTGGTTTATATATAATGCAATCGGTTTAACTGGCAGGACATGCAGTATATAATTCTTAGACATATTTTAATTATATACTTAGGTTAGATATCATATTATTATTTTTTAAATTATTATTTTATTGTTTATTATATTCATACTTACAAATTTACAAAATATGAACTGCGATAGTGATGAAGACTCTTTCTATTCCATACCTAGCACTGCATCCTCTGATTCATTTTATGATGCAGATGCCGGTTTGGATACTTTGTTAAATGCTGAATTTACTAATTTTAATAAAAACCTCAACATTTGTCATATAAATGCACAGAGTGTGCCAGCTCACTATACAGACCTTCTCTCATCTTTCTGTTCTCCAGATGTAGTAGATGCCATTCTGATTTCCGAATCCTGGCTAAAACCCTCACTTCCCTCCACCTCATACTCACTTCCAGGCTACATCATGATCCGCAACGACCGCACAGGCTCGCGCGGAGGTGGTGTAGCCATGTACCTGCGTGCAGATCTGCCCTATAAACTAATTATCTCATCACCTAATTTATACTCGGCTTCTGTAGAATATCTTTTTATTGAGGTTAGCTTTAAAGGATCTCGGATGTTGATTGGTGTCGTCTACTGCCCTCCCTCTATTAACTACTTTTCTGACCTAGAAGGCGTTCTTGAGGAGGTAGTGCCACTTTATACTCACCACGTCGTCATGGGCGATTTCAACACCTGTCTCCTAGATGATCGTCAAGCTGGCAAATCGAGGGCGTCTAAACTCCGTAATATCATCACGTCAGTCAACTTGTCTATTTTGCCGTCTAGGCCTACTCACCACTTAGATGCTACTGATACTCTCTTAGACCTTATTCTTACTTCACGCCCCGATGTTGTCTCCAGTCACGGTCAGCTCCTTGCTCCTTTCTCTCACCACGATCTCGTTTATATCTCATACCGTGTAAAGACGCCCAGGTACCGCCCGCCAGTAGTAGTTATGCGCCATTATTCTCGCATAGACGCAAACAGACTACGGGATGACGCAGCTCGCCTGGATTGGAGTAAGCTGTTCACGACTGACAATATTGATACTATGATTGACATATTTAACCATCACTTGCTTGACCTATATGACGCACACGCACCACTCCGACCCACGAAATTAAAGCGGGCACCTGCGCCGTGGATCTCCGACGACGTTCGCATTGCAATGAGAAAACGAGATCGTGCGTACCGTAAGTATAGGCGTAACCGCTGCGATGATAATCTAGCTGCATATAGGGTTGCGAGAAATCGCTGTAATCAGATGTGTAGGATCGCCAAACGTCAACACTTTGTTGAAAACATTTCAAACACGTCGTCTACTAAAATATGGCAGTTTTTTAATTCTCTAGGTCTGGGTCGTTGTCGTGACCAAATCAACCTTGGATCCGTGACACCTGCTCAACTCAACAGTTACTTCTCTTCGGCTCCAGCTCTCGATAGTCATACAAAGTCAAGTACTTTAACAGAAATAGCCGCGCTGCCGGTACAAGATGTTGAACCGTTTGTCCTGACAGTGGTTTCTGGAGATGTAGTTCTTAAGACGATTAATTCCATTACTTCGAAAGCAATAGGATGTGATTCTATCAGTCGTGCTATGATCATCCCAATTATACACCTTCTCATACCTATTATTACGCATATCATAAACTTTTCCATTACATCCGGTCAATTTCCTACCCAATGGCGCAAGGCCTTTATCATACCACTTCCAAAGATATCTTCACCTTCGCTCCCTACCCACTTTCGTCCTATCTCAATATTACCTTTTCTATCCAAGGTCCTCGAGTCTGTCGTCCACAAGCAGCTCTCCCTATTCCTTGATAAAAATAATCTTTTAAATCCTTTCCAGTCTGGTTTCCGTACTGGTCATAGCACCACTTCAGCTTTACTTAAAGTAACTGAAGACATCAGAAGAGGCATGGATGATACCAAGGTGACAGTTCTGGTACTTATTGACTTCACGAATGCCTTTAACACAGTAGATCCTGATTTGCTAATCTCTACGTTGTCTCGTCTAAGTATATCGCCGGAGGCACTGGCGTGGTTTACTCAATATCTCCACGGTCGCCGGCAGCAGGTTCGAGTTGATCAGTTGTCATCGGAGTGGTGCGACTTGGACACGGGCGTCCCACAGGGTGGCATCCTTTCACCTCTATTATTTTCAATATTTATTAATGCCATCACATCTTTACTTCACTGTCACTACCATCTGTATGCAGACGATTTGCAGCTTTATGTGCAGTCGGATATCAGCTCAGTCAATAGTGCAATAGCTTGGCTTAATTCAGATCTTTGTAGTATACTCTCTTGGTCCAAACGCTTTGGGGTCGTTGTCAATCCGAGCAAGTGTCAATCAATTATAGTAGGAAGTTCTCGATTGTTGAGTAAAGTAGATTACACTATTGACCCTGTTCGGTTTGACGGCGTCCCAATTGCATATAGCAGCGAGGTGAAGAATCTTGGTATATACCTTGATTCTAATCTAAGCTGGACAACTCAGGTAACCAAAACTAGTAGTAAAATTTTCGCTTCACTGCACTCTCTTAATAAACTTAAAAATTTTCTGCCGTTAAAAGCTAAAATTACCCTTGCTCAAAGTCTTCTCCTTCCTCTCCTCGACTATGGTGACGTGTGTAGCATTGATATGTCAGAGATGCTGCTCAATAAGATGGATCGGTTACTCAACGCGTGTATCCGGTTCATATATTGTTTACGCAAATACGATCACATCTCTGAATATCGTGCTAAGTTGAAGTGGCTGCCAATTCGTTGTCGCAGAAATCTCAGAGTTCTCTGTCTCCTTTTCTCTGTTTTAAACGAGCCTGCGACTCCGAAATACCTCAAGGACAATTTTGCCTATCTCTCTTCTTTCCACGATAAATCTTTACGTTCTTCTCACAACTCTCTTCTTTCTGTTCCCTCACATCATTCTGGATTTGTCTCCAACTCCTTCGTAGTAGCTGCCACAAAATTATGGAATGATCTTCCAGTAAACATAAGGCAGGCAAGTAACAGATTGTCGTTTAAAAAACTGGTCTATTCACACTACATGAATAGCTCTAAACCACGTTAGTAAGTTGTATTTGTGTATGTTTATGTACAAGTTTGTGTATGTATTAGTATTTAGTATATTGATATTGTAATACATATATAAGAATATATAAGTAGGTATATAATATTTGTTGAATTATCCTATAATTGTATAATACTGTTACTTTCATTGCACCTATATTTGTTCAAATTTGTCCCTAAGGTTTGGCTGTCAGAGAATGTCTACGGGCATTAAGTCCGCCTTTGTGCTTTGTGCAATAAAGTTTTTAAATAAATAAATAAATAAATAATTTAAATTAATTTCAAAATTATTTAAATATTCCTAAACCTACCATAATTGATACCTACAATGTCCCAAAGGTTGATAGTAAGAGAATGCCAATCGGCATTACATACGCCTTTTGTTATCAAATTAATAAAGTTTTTAAATAAATAAAAATAAAATAACATATAAAGTTTATATTATAAACACTATATTATTTGAAAGTGCACGTCTAACACCACCATAATAATGTATTGTCAAAGACAGACTACTACATTTCGTGACGATTAACCTAGCTTTGATTCTTAAACCGTCTTGTTAATATTATATACTATGTGTAATTTATTAAAGAGCAAATATTTTTATATTATAATCTTAAATAAAAATAAAGAGCTATGTGTATATATATATGTATGTATATATGTAATATATCTATATTGTACGTACGCGGCAGACATGGAAGAGATCGCTGGAGCGAGTCTGTCTCGAGCGGGCATTATAATAAATACCTTCTGTCAGGTTTGGACAACTAACTAGGCCTCGACAAATACACAGTAGTGTCATGTCAATATTGGATACAGATCTCTCTTGAACAATATTTTCTTTCGTTGATACTAGTAGGTCCCCTATATTTTAATAATCCTGTGCTAAAAGGTTCATTGGACAGCACTTTGCATTAATATAATAGCATAATTCGGTTAGCGAGTCTTTTTCACGAAATAGAGACATGGTTTCAGCGAAATAGCTGCTCTTAGCAAATGAAATTGTTATTTTTTACGACATCGACCTCGAAACGAAGTAGGTATATTAGGTTGCTTTTCTACCAGGGTAAACTGCCTCCGTGGTCTAGCGGTTATGTCCGTGGATTTAGACTCGGAGGTACCGGGTTCGATTCCTGGTCGGGACACAAAAATATTAATTAATGTAAACATTTAATTAATATTAAATTTATTTGTGATATTTCCCGAGTTTGGAACGCCTGGAGACATCGACGAGCTTGCCACTTGTCATGATTGGGCTATAGTAAAGTTGGCTAAATGTGAATCCGCTTACTTATAAGCGTGGTTTCTGACCACCCCGCAAGGGAAACGGTCGTGATGATACTTTACTTTTTTGGTTTGCACGAATATATTATAATAATTTTATGTGAACAACTAGATCTCTTTCTAAAAATCTATATAAAAATAGTATTATAGTATGATATATAAATAATTAATTAGCTAATAATTATAAATAATACATTCATATACAGTGTAAACTCCATGTAACGTCACTCGATTTAACGACAAACCAGTTGCCAGTTAGGCATTTTCTAACAACTGACCTTTGGGAAAGTGAGAAATCATGGGCATGGACATTTAATTAAGTGATATTTCTCGAGTTTGGTACGCGCTGGAAACATCGACGAGCTTGCCACTTGTCATGATTGGCCTATAGTAAAGTTGGCTAAATGTGAATCTGCTTATTTATAAGCGTGGTTTCTGACCACCCCGAAAGGGAAACGGTCGTGATGATACTTAACTTTTTACTTTATATATAAAATGCTGTTTATTTATTATAATAAATAAATAAATATTTTTTAGTGGATAAGCAGCTTTATGCTTCTATTGGTTTATTAGTGTAATTTGTGAAGAGTAACTGAAGGAAACACGAAGTTGTTTTATGTCGGTTTTTAGAGCATACTTACAATTTAAACCAAGTATTTAATTGCTTAAAAGAGGCGTACCCTATTGCGATTGTTACTGTAAAATTTATGTTTTTAGTCATAGGTATTTAATATTAAGTAGGCGCCAGACAAATTCCATGAGGTACAGTCAATGAAACGATTTTTTTTGTGTATTTATCTATGTAAAAGCTCTCATGAATTAAAAAAAAAAAACTTCCTAAAACTCCTTGTATTACCTAATTCAAACCATTTTGCGTATATTTCCTATCATTAAAGTATATATGTAGTCTTAAGACTATGATAAGATCGACGTAATAAAACTTGTGTAATGAAACATAATATATATATATATATATAATTCAATTCAAGGGACAAAAAAATGTAAATGAATGTATCACATTCGCTTTGGAATATTCGTACGTGTCTTATTTTTCTACATTTTCTTTTATATGTTAACCAGATAAATAGACATCTTCGACATGTCTTCGACTACTCTAGTAGTACATGTTTTCAGTACTCTTATGTGTGTAGTTAATTCTATGGCTTCTTATTCTTCTTAGTTGCTACACTCTTGGCAGAGTGGTCGTGGTCACGATTTAAGTACTAATGGCACACTTAACAAGCTTAACTTCTCGGACCACAGATTTCTTGATGTAATGATGATACATTGCAGCCTTCACCTGGTCTGATTACATCATTCTAAACCTACCATGCATCCTCTTGCTTGCTATCGACTTTCCTCTGGACTACCAAGTGATCCATGGATGTTTCTCCACGCTTCTGTTCCCCAGTTCCTCTATTATGGATTTCCTTCTCTGTCTGTGATATGCCCAACATTCTCCGCCACATCTCTAAAGCATTAATTCGTTTTTTCTCTTTCGCTTAGGGTGTATTTTTCACATTTAACTACAGCATACAGAAAAATGGGTAACAGCTCTAACCAGCCGGACTTAGTGGCTTTGGTAACGTTTATGGCTAATAGACTTTTTTTTGTTTTAGGGAATGCATGTCATGTTCCCGGAGCCGTCGGCGCAATACCGAAGTCAGCCCCAGGCGAGCACATTCCTTGATTACCAGCCGGACCCGTCGCCGGCGCGACAGCCTGCAAAAAAACGTCGCGTGTTCAGCCCTACTTCGCTACACCAACCAAGGCAACAAACGCATAGGGACAACACTGACCAAAAGGTAGGATTAGCGACTATCCTTACTTCGACACTGACAGCTGCCTCAGATGGAGCAAAGAATTCATAGACAAATATGTATAAAGTACGTCGGATATGCGTGCGGCATACGTAATAACGAAATACGCAAAAGGGTAGGTATGAAAGGAAGCATAGGGATAAAAATAAGGAAAGGCATGCTCCACGAACTAGATAAAAATGCAAACGTTGTGGGTTTTACCCCCTGGCAGACCAAAACTCACCTAAAATACATAAAACAATGGCTGAAGGTACATTAAAAAGCCATCGAAACAAAAGGGCATGTTTGAAGACCCCTCGCCGCATTTTCACGTTAAATAATAAGGGAAATATTTTGTTTTTGGAGATAAATTAATCATATTATTCTTTGAGTAAAATAGAGGAAAATCGTTCACAATCTTTTTGCTATTTCTCTCTCTAAAATTAGGCATATGAAGGACAAAATATGTCCAAAATACCCGTAATATTATTTCTTAGAAAGTTGATAGACTCCATTTCTCTAAAGTACACTCAGACTTGAAAAGTCTTTAAAAATATTGGATTGTGCGAGCGAGACGGATGCAATGTCGTTTCAATTTATTTTGCTGTATAGTTATTTTTTTATACAGACATGAGGCTAGGTGCAAACGATTGTAAGAAACGTTGCCAAATAAATTAATTTAATCTTACATACACTAGATATTAAAATAAATACACATACTTACAAATATGTACACAATAATACACACTATATTGGCTACTATATACTACATACAATACATACTTATATACGTTGTGAGGAGTTTTAGGCCTTTTATAGTTAACTAGTGTAATAACCCGAACATAGATGATCAATTGTTTGATAGGAAATTATGATAGGTAATATTTTTTGAATTAGCTGCGCTTTTCGTTATCTACTGTCATTAGCCTGACTCTAGTTGTTATTTTAATAGTGGCGCAAGGTCACATGTGCTAGTATATAAAAAAAAAGATTTCTGGAATATGCCAAAATTAATAATAAGCGGACAATATTTTGGAAGTTTTGTCATCGTGCCACTCCTAACTATACGTAATCAATTGCATGCGATAAATTTATCTTATCTCGTTGTATCAAAACATAACAGTTGTTTTTTTAAATAATAATTCCACCCGTCCGAAAACCTATTCGACTCGTAAAACGTGTGATATATTTTCAAACTATCGCTTACGATGCCAAAATAGTTTTGTTATAAGAATAACTAACATTCTTAGCCCAGAGTTCCGTTCGTAGATTTAGACGTGCCTAGTTCGATTTCTGGTCAGGGACATACAATTATTCATTTACCATATCGTCTGCTCCACTTCCACTGACTATCAGACAAGCTCCTTCCATTCACATCTTTAAAAAACTAATTAATACTTTCTTCTTAAACAAGCAGAACAATATATTTTAACTCCACAAATTTCTACTTCCTAATAATATATTATCCTCATATATGTATATATTCTATAATATTTATATATTGATGAGTATTTATGTAGACTATGTATTCATACTATTTATGTAGTTTATTGGTTAGAATTGCACCCCACATATTTATACTGTCTCACTCTCCCAAAGGTTAGCTGGTCGAAAAAGCCGAAATGGCTTTAAGTTCGCCTTTGTACATACTTTTAAGTAAAGTGCAATAAAGTATTTAATAAATAAATAAAATGTATTTCTTACTTTTTTCGAGCCTTAACTTGTAAATTAATTTTTAATTTATTTAAAAAATAACCCTTATTATTTTTTCAAGTGCACGGTCCTTAAGTTACTTGCATACTTCACTACATATTATAAAGCAAAGTCCTCCGCCGCGTCTGTCTGTCTGTTCGCGATAAAATTTAAAAACTACTAGTACTAGTGGTTCTCAAAGAAGGTTTTAATATATATATTTTTATTTTTTTATAGCCCATTTTATAGCCACGAATATTAATTAACATTAATGCTATTAGAATATAAGATGACACGGCCCATTTACAGCTATGAATTTATGTTTAATTGACATATCATTATTAGTATTTAGATTATAAGATGACGTCTTTTTTTATTTTTTATTTTTTTATTATTATTATTATTTTGTTCGTTACATTTATAAATTATCTGACATATGTATATAATTTCTATACATCATAATTATTAAGTATTTAGAATGTAAACTGACACGGCCTCTTTACAGCCACGATCTTATTTAAGTAGTTTCTAAGTTAGTTAGTTTTACTTGCTTATAGCAATAATGTTGTGCATAGCATACATAAATATGGATTATTGCCTGTTTACGGTCCAACCATTATTACCACTTTGATTAGTACATATGTTGTGAAAATTGTATTAATTTAATTAGTTCTGACTGTATCCAAGTTGTTTCGAGAGAACCAATGGAAATAAATTATTTTGATTTGATTTGATTTGATTTGATATAATTTGTTACGTTTTTGTATACATTAAGGATATTTGTTGGAGATGTCGCAACAAAATAAGTCGTCTGGGAGCTTTCAACGATAACGCTGCCAACCCTTTTGAGATATAACAAAATAATGTATGGTGGAATTGTGTATCTTATATAGGTCTGCAAAAAAGTACGCGATGGCATAATGCCTATCTCTTAAGGATAACATACTATATCCATTTTAATAATTAATTTTTTTTTTAAAAAGCGGTAATTGAAAAGCTATTTATATTACTACAAATACGGTATTAATTAATTTTAATTCTGAAAACGTTAGTTGGTTTGAGATTATTTTTTCCCTTTACACTATGCAAATTAAATGAATACCTTAGGAGATATATCAAAATCAAAATTATTGCGCAACGAAACTAATTTCGTGGCGACGTTTACACGGGCAAAGCCGAGTAAAACAGCTAGTACATAATAAAAACAAATAATATTATTATTGAGTATTATGATAAACCTAATTGATGGAAAATATTTCATGGAGTAAGTGACATTTACTCTGCATTCTCAATATAGTTTATGTGACGGAATTCTAATTTCATGTCTCTGTCTTGTCTAATTAATAGATATAGTAATAATTTCACAATCAAAGACTTATACCATATTGATCGGGCATACAAAACAATTAAATGCGCACCATCAAGGCTTGACCCACTAGAATACAATTTAAAAGATTCGGAAAATTTTGCTTAGCAGTGGGTCTCGATTTACGGTGATAAATCAATAAAAAATATTTATTATTAATATATTTTTACAGTTTTAGCTTGCTCTATAATTCCTTAATACAATTAAGTTTTATTTTTATAATGGATAAACGACTGCAGGCGTGGCGAGGGCCACAACTTAAACCCATAAACGTATAAATACTTTTATAAAAAAAAGTAACAACATATTAATTTTAATTAATTACTGTGTGTTATAGCAGTGTGTAGTGTGTTTAAAGCGATTGACTGCAATTGAGAACCGGGTGGGGGGAAGGGTAAATTGCATATTCAATTTATTTATTTAAATAATATATTCTTGCATTTAACGATAAGTAACAAGCTGTCAAAATACATTTGATAATTATAGTAAAAAATATACAATTAAGAAAGTGAAGGAATAAATAAGATTATGGAATCTAATGTTTACAGAATAATTGAAATATATGTCAGTTGAATACTAAAGTCTTGCACCGCACTTCGGGAAACTATCAGTTCCAAATGACAATTGGACATTATACACTTTAAACTATTCATATTATATACAATCCGATTCATTGTATATTACGTATATATTTTAATAAGGCCAAATTGACAGCGATACTTGCCGTTTTAATGTTGGCCCCAAACCGCGTTGCGACAATAATGTATTTCTCAGGTTTTTAAACATAAGTCAAAATGTCACAATATAACAATGTTCGTGTCTTTATGGAAGTAGACGGAGCGTAAATTTAATGTAAATTTATATCTAAACGACTACCGCTGTATCTAATCTAGGTAGGTATAAATATACCTTTCTCAACGTAGGTACAATGGGCTATTGAGTATCAAGTATCAATTGTAAATTAATATGGCTGTATTTTTTCTGTTGATTGAGTTCATACATATCGTTGTTATGTACTAGGTACAGGCAGACAAATCAACGCTGGCTTCATTTAAGAAAATATTCGTCTGGCTGCCGACGGAAAAATGCCTTATCGTGGTCCAGTAGCTTTGCTGATTGTACTTTACGTATTTTGCCATTGAAATAGACAATCGATAACATCAGAAGTTGAATAATAAAATGAAGCACCCTCATCCAACTACCACAGCGACTTTTTAGTATTATCCGTCTATCTCTGCCGTCTACAGTTTAAAGAATGGCGAGTTTTAATGAAGATTTTACGCCGAAACAACCGATAGCATTAAATGAAATCTTTAAAAGAACATTAGGAAGATCATTGTGTGAAGTTAAACTCAAAATAACAAGAATCTGATTGAGATGGCATCATAAGGTAAATTCAGTTTTATGTAGGACGGCTTTATAGCTTTAGAATGGCTCTGGCGATGGATCGTCTTAATCTGCGTTTTCCCATGTGTGTTCTCGTTTACTCCATCGCTCGTGTCGGTTCTACAGCATACCTGTATTATATCTTGCATTGAGAGTTTATCTAGTGCTCTTTGACTGTAAAAGCCTCTTTTTTGCGTCGTCTTTCCTCATTGCTGAGAATTATTGTGTCTTGATGATAGTACGCCACCCGTTCCTAACTTCGGCATCATTTTTCTTTCCACCTTTTGCTAGGTACCCTACGAAGATATATGGTAGATTTAAGAGCAGTACTGGACCAAGATAAATGGATGCATGTGTCATCTGTCTTGCTATATACTTGTGAATTTATTCAGAAAGTAACCACGATACAATGAGATGTAGGATTCTTGTTGGGTGGGTTTTATTATCATTGGCAAGCTTTGCGAGAGTAAATGTCTCGTAATACAGCAGTCTGTTGTGTAATTTATTTCGCCGAGCCTGTCCCTCCTAGAGGACAACTGCGTAGTTCTCAATGTCACTCGGGTCGAGCCGACAGACCGTGTATTTCTGACATGCTTCTCTCCACAACTTTAGCTAACACAACCATACAATATAAATAGGTAACTAATTTTATACATTTTCAAAAGTTACGAGCACGCCGTGACTTGGTGATAACGGAGATCTGTTAGGCCGAGAATAGCAGGAATTAATATAGAAATAAGCTGACACTTCCTATAACGAAGGGCCATTTTGTCATAATATTACTTTATTGTGCTCGCCTTCAGGTTTTAATAACACAGCCTGATAGTAACTTTAAATCAACGTTAAAAATAAAAGCAATTGATGGTAAATCAGTCTCAAGTAAACTTGTCAAAATGTTTTACACGCTACGCTTAAAATATTGTGATTACGGTAGCTTTTCCACACTTAGTCTCTTTTGGACCATTGTACGCGACTTCGGAACCATCGGACCTTTTCCAGGAAGGGAAATTAGACCCATCACGTTCCTGCAGACCTCTGGAAGAGTCCCCACAGCTGGAGGAACTTCAGTTGACGCACACATGACGCGCATGTAGCGCGGCCGTCTCCTCCTCCGCTATGCATCCTCTACATACACAGTGGGCTATCTGTAATGTTCAGAGTGTATAGATGTTTGTTAAAAGGCACAGTGTCCTGTCAACACCCCCACCATTGTGCGAAGTTTAGGCGTTCTTTGCGTGAGTCCAGACCTTCCTGCAGCTCTATTCTGTTACTTAAGCGCAAACGTTATATAATGAAATCCGTTAACTATATATACATATATCACGCTATACAGTTGATATTTGCACGGCCGCTGTCAAGATCCAACGCATATAGAGTTGAGAATTGAATAATACTTTGTAACTATGACGCATAAATAACGAAATCCACTAATAACGTTTGCGCCTAAGTATCACAATAGGGCTGCTGAACTGTCTGCAGTCTGTGCCTGATGTCCACATCTGCTCGTGCAGTCTGTTCTTTGGCGAAGCCAACCTCGTAAGAATTGGAACGGCAGGGGAATTATTGCTCCTGGACCGATAGGTGTTGTGGATGACCCTCTATCTGGCCAGTTCATCGGCCGCGTTACGCTTAAAATACTTCACGAGTAGTTCTAGGAAGAGAGAAAACACAGGCTAGGAGAGCATTCCATTACTTAGCGTTTAAAATAGAAGTATTCAAATCTATGAGTACGCGTGTACCTTTTCGAAGGGTGATTGCCTTCCAAAAATGATATATGGATGGCGCAAAACTTGTTTGTATTAAAATACGTGCGTAGGCGGGCTCGATCGATCGGCCATAGTAACCGGCCTCGGCCCTTTGAGGGCCTTGCCTTATGTCATTCGGCAAAGCTCATTGAATTTATCATGAAAATGGAAGTCTGAGTGGTGACATGTTTATTAAGACTGCTTATCCACCAAATACGATCGAGGAAGCTGATTGATGCGGGAACTGTGTAGTTTTAGCTTACCTTAGTTCTAGCTTGTTCTCTTAATTGTATTGGTGGTGGCTTTGTATTTGAATTGTATTATTGTAACACGTTTTATCTGCTGTGTTTACTACTAACACAATGCTATCAGTGAAAATTTGTAAGGCTTTAAGTTACTATATTTCTATTGTATTATTGTAGAGGCTGTAAATTTTCCTAAAAATAAATAAATAAACTACTAGGAAGGCTGTGAAACGGTGTGCAAACGAACGGTTCAAGGATGCGTAGCGAGGCTGTGAAACGGTGTGCAAACGAACGGTTCAAGGATGCGTAGCGAGGCTGTGAAACGGTGTGCAAACGAACGGTTCAAGGATGCGTAGCGAGGCTGTGAAACTGCGTGTAGATGTCAGTACATAAGCAGCTTGAACATTCCTGTCTTACGTCTTTCATACATTCTTACCTCGCTTCTCATCAAATGGATATTCTATATATATGGATATACGGACGCCTAGTCGTTTTTACTGCCTCTGTGGTCTAGCGGTTAAGTCCGTGAATTTAGACTCAGGTACCTGGTTCGATTCCTGGTCGAGACACAAAGATATTTATTTATATAAATAAATACATTTAAATAATATTTAATTTACTTTTGATATTTCTCGAGTTTGGTACGCTGGAGACATCGACGAGCTAGATTGGCCTAGAGTAAAGTTGGCTAAATGTGAATCCGCTTATTTATAAGCGTGGTTTCTGACCACCCCGAAAGGGAAACGGTCGTTATGATGATACTTTAGTCGTTTTTAAGAGGTTCACGCATAGCGGGATCTAAAAACTTATAATCCTATATATATATATTTTTATATAAGGGTATTATTTTGGGTATATTACCACATTCCCGTAGCTGTTTGTCTTTGTGTTATGTGCGAGTGATATTAATTTAAATTTCTGATATTTGAAGCAGACTAAAGCCGCACGGAGTCACTCGTGCATACAAAAATACGCAATTCCGAAAATATTTACCAAATCACATGTATATCGAGTTAAGCGAGCGGCGCAGCTGTCGCGAGATGGTCTTTTCACCGTTATCCACAACTGGGGCAATTTTGAAAGTATGGCGCTTTGCAACCGAACCCAAATTGGTTGCAGTCCTTTAATGCGTAATGCCGGCCACTCTGCTTCCGCTGCTGAATACTTTGGACCAGTTATTTTACCAGCCAGGGGATTAAAATTTATTAATTCACAAAAACTACACTCACGCGAACACAGCGACCATACTTCCACTGTTGGAGATGCACCTTCCGTGAATATATATCTGGAGAATTTGGCATACACTCGTCATGCTGGCCAGGCGAGTTGGCTAGGGTCTGATATATTTTTTTAATGACAAATTATTACCAATTCCACAATTTGGTATAAGTAGTTCATAATTCTTAACTAAGAAATAGCGTATGCACATTTTTTTTATGCACTTGCAAGTATGCTTTCTCACAAAAAAAGTTTATTAGACTGATATCACATACGCTTGGAGTCGACAATTCTTATTAGGCTCAAATATTTTTGTCTCAAGACACAAAATATTTATATATATATATATATATTTCATGTTTTATTAAGTAAAAACACGTGTAACATACGAGTGGGACCTTTTTTGGATACGACTTTTTAAAATGAGTTGAATCATTTGATTAACAGATAGCTTTTTAAAAAGTGTATTGTGTAATATGGTGTAATATTATTTAGCCTGGAGGCCAATTCCTAAATGTGGTAGAGCTGAGACGTATTATACGTAAAACATTAAGAGGCTAATACAAAAAAAAAGTTTGGTATCTTGATGACATCGCGCTAAATTATCGTCCAACGGTTTCAAACAGTTAATTGATTTTAACATGTACGAGTATTTACAGTATTTATTCAATTCTTGTTTGGTTAAATGGCCGCGCGGTCCTATTGAGCGTTAGCGCCGCGACATCAAAGCATGCGGCAAGCGTCTGATTCGGGGTGTCGGATCTAGTAATATCGGTTCACTGTTTTAAATACATTTTTTTGCAGATAGTATTTTTAACGTGTATTGTGTAATATGGTGTAATAATATTTGTGGTCTAGAGGATTAGGTAAAATATATTACCTATCAAATAAAAAGAAATCATTACGGCACGAGAACATTTTATTGGGCCCATTTCTCTAAGAAAAATGGCCATTCTCATTTATGATTAATATATCTCTTATGAATATTTGAAAATATAGGAATGTGCGAGCGAGACGGATTCAAAGCGTTAATGGCTCTAAAGCGTTGTCGATCAAAAAGTTGACAATTTGCAAAATCAATATTAGTTTTTGAAGCGTAGAGTTTCTTATCCTCCAGCTCGCAATATGAAGCAAGTGTCAATTTCTATTACGGGCATAATGACAATAATGATCCTTGTCCGTGCAATCTAGACTCCCCCGTTGACATTCAGCACTGCAATCTTCGCAATTGTTTGGTTTCCGATTCACAGTCGTAATTTTATTCCAAGGTATGTTTGGTTAGCGTGTTACAGCCATAACAATTCTTTTCTATCTAGGGTTTTTCGAATATCAATTTTGATTTTAGTTCCAAGCTAAAATTTGAATAAAGAGATTCACGCCAAAATTTAACTATTACAAGAATATTTATTAAAAAAGTAAAATATCATCACATCTTTTTCGGGGTGGTCAGAAACCACGCTTTACAAAAGTGAATTAACTTTTTCCTAACTTTACTATAGGCCCATCATCCTGGTCGATCCCTCTAGCATATTATGATATCACAAATAAACTATTGTGGCCTGACCAGAAATCGAATCCGGTACCTCCACGGCTAAATCCACAGACTTAACCGCCACGGAGCCAGTTTATTATTATTAGATATTTATTATTCACGTTATTAATACCTTATACTATTACTTAGGACGACATGCTGTACGCAAGGTCCGAGAATGGGAGCAACGGACGCTGGCGTGGCTATTGATGGCAGAAATCTGTCCCTACAATTATGCCGGCCTATCAATAATGGTAGTCTTTTGTTGTCAATTTCTTCCTTGACTTTTTAATGTTTAGAACTTAGCGTTAGTTCTACTTTCTGTTACCATATTATGATTTTTTATACTAGCACGACATGTGACCTTGCGCCCACCTGGTAAGTGGCGCTCGATGTCTATGAATGTTAGAATCAGACACTCATGACTGACATAAGTCCCTAACACTATGCTGCCTCTACTGGGCATGACGGCAATTCGAGCCTGATCCCGAAACGTGTGGCGACATTTTACTGGACTTTATCGGCGCGAACGGTGGTGATACTACCCCGCCTCGGCAGACTGGGCAAATTACCACCATCAGTCTGCCTACCACCTATTATTCTTGTACATACTAGTTATTGTAGCAATATTTCTTAACAATATTACAATGGACTTGCTATTTCTCTTTTATTTTGTACCACCTTTTGTTAACCTAAATGATTTGACATTTTAGTACCTGTTTTTTACTGGCTTGTATTTTTTTCTACTCTTATCTTCCGCTTGACTGTCCGATTCGTACTTGAGATCAAAAATTGCGGAAATTGGTGGATGGTTTTTTCCAAGTCAAGGGTTTTAATCAGTTTTGTATGAGCCTGTACTCAACCCTTCAAAACTTTAATTCATATTATTAGACGATAATAGCGTATTTTCTACGCTAGTGGCTTCTTATTTTATGGTTCCAAGAGTGCGTGTAAACGTGCCTATAAGAATATAACGCCTTCGCTGATAATTTGATTTCCAATAAAGCCTTGAACCACAGTTGGCTCCTGCGCACATGTACTCTAAATAAACGTTCGGAAATTTCCAACCATCCATAATATTATCAATGTAAAACAATCTTTGTCTGTCTGTATTGTTAGAAAATAATGCTATAAAGACATAAATAAAAAAAGTATCATCATCACGACCGTATCCCTTTCGGGGTGGTTAGAAACCACGGTTTTTAAAGAAGCGGATTCACATTTAGCCAACTTTACTATAAGCCCACATTATAGATGCGGCAAGCTCGTCGATGTCTCTAGCGTACCAAACTCGAGAAATATTACAAATAAATTAAATTAATTATTGTGTCCCGACCGGGAAACGAACCCGGCACCTCCATGTCTAAATCCACGGACTTAATCCGTAAATTGTTAGTAACAATTTTACTTAACCTATGTTAATATAACTATCCAGTTCTGATCTGACGTTTAAATATTTAAATTTAATATTACCTAGGTACCTACTTTAACTTTAAAACTGTCTCCGCAGTCTAACGGTTAAGTGCACGGGTTTAGATGCAGAGGTGTCGTTTTCGATTCCTGATCCGGAAACAATTATTTATTTGTGATATTTTTCGAGTTTGTTACGCTAGAGACATCGACGAGCTTGCCACTTGTCATGTATGTAAAGTTTGATAAATGTGAATCCGCTTCTCTAGAAGCGTGGTTCCTGACCACCCCGAAAGGAATACGATCGTGATAACACTTTTTATGTTTAATATAAATATATAATCTTATTTTAATGAATATAAATGTAATCAAAATAGTGGAAAATAGTATAGTGGAAAACGTTATTTTGACGAAAACTCGGCTATGATCGGCAAAACTCGGGCTATAAGTGACAGTAAATAATCCACTATTTTGACAATCTAACGTTTGCGCTTAAGTAAGTAAGGCTGCTGGGCACCAACATAAGAATTTGCACGTTTATAAGAAAAGACATCAAAAATTTGTGTTTTTACAAGTGAAAATTTGTTATTGGCTCTTGTAATTGTACTGTATATTTAATAGTAATAGCTGTAAATAAAAAAATATATATATAAGTATGCAGGAATGAATATACATATATAGTCACAATCTGTGTATGAAATGTAACCCTACTACCATTTAAAAAGTAGAGTATGATCCTACCGTTTCCCTTTCGGGGTGGTCAGTACCACGCTTATAAAGAAGAGGATTTACATTCAGCCAACTTTACTATAGGCCATTTTTATATACCACTTAAATATACAAGCGAAGACGGGTCAACCAGCTGGTGCTGTTTATTTTTGCGGAAAATGTCACCGTCAATATCTATAAAATGAGCTGATTGGGTTTATTAAATTATTGGATTTTGTATTGTAGGTATATGAGACGTAGGTGTTATTAATCTGGTTTATAAACCATTTTATCAGCGCAATTTGAAAATAACAAGTTTGACGAAGTTATCATTGCTGTAGGATTTTGGTCTGTAAGTGGTTTGTTATTTGGTCGTGTTTTGTGTGCGAGTTATTGTGACGCAACATTGTTTACTCTGGCAGCTCCGAACACATTTAGGCACATACTATGTATGCGTATTGTGGTTAAGGACACGGCATCGAACCAAAAGTACGATATTATACTCATGAGCGTAACGGATAAAAAAAAGTATCGAGTACAAAAATCATTCGTAGGGATGATACCTCTTCTTTTACATATATGATACTTCTTTTTTTTTATTAAACCCCACCTAATGGGAAGCTGTACGCGAGGTCCAACAATGAAAGCAACTGACACCAGCCACTGACGATAGACATCAGTCCCATACCATTATGCTGGTCTATCAAGATTACTTTTCACAATTCGCTTGAAGGACTCCGGGTTATAGGAATAGGAAAACACACTGGCTGGGTGGGATAGCATTTGTAGCATGTACTTTACCTGCTACAGATGTAAGACTCTCCAAATTTATATGTACACGTTGTGACGGAATGGTTGGTACGGAATATTTTGATGTGTGGTTCGAT
Organism: Tinea semifulvella; assembly: GCA_910589645.1. NCBI lineage: Eukaryota > Metazoa > Arthropoda > Insecta > Lepidoptera > Tineidae > Tinea > Tinea semifulvella. Next base: position 8,078,801 of record OU342592.1, on the reverse strand, counting down.
TGCAGAATAGAGAAGGGATAAATTTGTGGAACTCTTTCTTTAGAACACTCACTGTAGTATAGCTTATAGAACCCGCTCCGGGAGGCCAAATCTCGTCAAACCTGCAGTAGGCGTTTCGAGAGCTTTTTTTTCGTCCTCTATCTGTTTTGTTCGCCTCTGCAGGACATGAGAGCATCTGTAAGGTACCGGAACCCTCCCAAAACTGAAAACATTATTCCGCGCATGATCTGTTCTATCTCATTTGAAATCCGCCCAGCAATTTATCCAATTTTTCTGGCCGAGATATACGTTTCAGGTCGGTGCTTTGTCACATGTCGTGTTCTGTATAAAAAAATACTTAGTACATATGTTATTTGTGTTTCTATCTCCTTACCTGATACTAGCTAGCATCGGTCGTTAAGAGCCGCGTGATTTTATTTTTGTAGTATATTTGATAGTATACGTGAACGAGTACCGAATTTGGCCAACTCATTAGCTTTTTAGAGTACCAGTCGTGGCAAGTAACCAGAACAAGTTTCCAGTAGTACCTATAGAGTTTATTTATGGTCTCGACGGAAAAGATTGCAAGCTTGAGGTTTTATTTTACCGATATATGAATGCATCTTATTCAGTAATGTAGATTTTAGTAAAGATAATATGAACCTTACAATTTGCATTACCTATTTGTTTATAAATGTATTTTTTTTAAGTGTTTAAAAAGCTTTACTAGCGCCCTACGTCGCGTCGTGGAGGTTACAAAGATATTAAAAAACATAAAGTTGTTTTTTTATTAACAAAAATAAAATAAAAAGTAGTATTTCACTAGCCGATAGTGTCGCTTATATAACAAAGGACATCATTCATGTTGTATGGGTATTTGGGCTAAATTGTATTCATAGCATTTATCGATATTCCTCGTAGTTATCCACGACCACTTTAAAAAAATACCCTGTATAACATATTAAAGACATGAACATATTTCTTTAGGCAACCCATCATCGCCGCTTTTGTTAGCAAATTTATTAGAAAATTATTTTATAAAAAGTTGATTTTAGTCGTATAATGATAAAATTCTACGGACCATGTACAAAACTAAACCCATACGAACATAAAAATAGTTTAGTTTTTATGTACTGTTACTGTACGCATTTTGAAACCTAGCTCAAATTGGCGTTAGTTTTAGAAAACACTATTCCGTGCAGCTGTGATCACCTTTTCAAATTACAATTGTTACTTCGCAATGACGAACGTGGAAAGTCACAATCGTGACATTAAGACTGATTGTTGTTAGGCTATAGCTGTCCAATTTAAAAACCCAGCAAGACACTGTAAGACACACTGTCACGTTAAAAGATCTAGGCTAGGTTGTACTACAACGAAGTTTGTGTAATTGTACAAAAGCATAGATTTTATTTTGGTGCAACTCAGCCTTTAATGAAAATACCTTTATTTGTATAGAAAATATCGTAATAAACGTTTGTGTATTTTTGTTGTAGTTTAAAATGAAAATACGTGCAATTATGTCGACTCGTGGGCACGCTATTGTAAGTTGGCGCCTATATTAGCATTTTAAACCCTTTTATTTGTATCATAAATTAATTTACCTCGTAATCCTTAAACTAGCTAAGCATATGCACGCATTATTGTGTGTTAGTAATATACATGTTTATAAAACTTTTGTGCATTTTCCTTATTTGCAGTTAGTAGGTTTTTAAATTGAAGTGCCGCGTTGTTGCTATGTAGGATCTCTTCAATTCAGGCTACGTGGTATATAGCATCGTTATTGTCTTAAAACTTTAGTATCTAGGCTGTTTGTCATACTCATGTTAATTTAATATTTGATCGCGATATTTTCCTTTTACCTAAACACAATTTGTTAAACAACTTTGTTCTTTTATTTAGCGAGAATGAAACATGAAATACTTACCTAAACTCAATTTTATTTCGTTTTGTCTATTAAGCAATCTGTTACATAGGTAGTTGATTTTGCAATTTTAGTTTTTTATTATTCTGCAAAAAGTTTGCTTGTGCAAAATGTTGATTTCGCGGTGTTGTGTGGTCCACGATTTGGCAGAGCGCGGACCATACAGGTCACTCACCCATGTACCTCCCTCCCCTCAAATTACGTAACCAGTACATCTACTCTGAACACGTAAACATTACGGTCTGAGCATTATCATCCTTGTCAAACTTATGGATGTTCAAATAGGTGCGAGAGAGAAACAAGGATGCCCTATCTAAAGCGATGAGTTAAGAGTAGGCGCTCGCTTGTTTGCTGTCATTGACTTTATATGTAGCTGGGCAATTAATGTACATCTCTACTCTAAACACGTAAATATTACTGTCTTAGTATCGTTATCCTTGTCACACTTATGGATGTTTGACTAGATACGAGAGAGAGAGAGAGAGAGAGAGAAGTCAAGAGAGTGGTTACTGTCATTGATTTTATTGTTACTCAGTCGATAATATTATACAAATTCTTACCTGCTTACAATTATGATTATTAACTCACAACATCCCATTACTAAGAAAGTATCTTTTCGAAATAAAAGGAGGAATATTGTTAGCGATAAATAGCTGGGTGGTGAATATTCCAACATTACTATTTTTTTATACTAGACGACATGTGGCCTTACGTTCACCTTAAGTAAATGGCGCTAAAGGTCTACGAATGTTAGCAACTGGAATGAGACACTTATGACTGACATCAGTCCTAACATATAATCAGTCCGCCTACCACCTATTTGTTGTTCTAGTTGAAAGTATGTACCATTTGTAGTGATGTCAAACACCAATGTTTTTACTTTCAAGGAGAACTAATATTTTAAGCTTGCCATGGTGATATTTATATAAAAATAACACCGCTTGAAACAAAACTTACCTCGTATCGTTAAACAAGGAAGAAATGTAACTTTTATCATAAATTAATATTTGTATATATATAATATGGTATTGATGGTCTGACAGCCACGGGACGTCAATTTTTTCATGTAATAAATATTTTTTTTAATAAAATAAATAATGTAATTTTTCAATATTTAAAAGTGTAAAATGTTAACGGTCATCACAAAGTTACAATATAAAGGTAATTGAAAATTATAAATCTTTTTGAAAGCACTTTGATTAAATATTTTAGTAGTGTGATTAATGTCTTGCTTTTTTGCAAGACCAAGAACAAGACCACTGATATGGTTGCAAGACTTACCCTAGTGATCATGAAGCGGATTTACATTTTGCCAATTTTATTATAGGCATATCATGACAAGTGGCAAGCTCGTCGATGCCTCTAGCGTACCAAACTCGAGAAATATCACAAATATAAATTATCGTGTCCCGACCATGAATCGAACTCGCGGAGGTACCGCGACTTAATCCACGGTCTTAACTGCTAGACCACAGAGGCAGTAAAACAACAGACAGACCTATCCTTAGTTAAAATGGTTTTTTTTATTGATTCCAGCAGCTAAAAGTGTTCGATGACTTGTAGAAAGAGATACATAATAGTCCCGTAGTTCACGTAGAAGCTATAGATCGTTTAATTCGAGGTTTATAACAATCTGTCCACGTTCTCTTGACATCGATACCACTTTGTCAGACTCGTTCTTAAGTATGCCGCAAGCGTGGTCGACTTGTTTGTTGCCTTTAACGTCACGTGACCCTAGTTATAGTCCGGCTCTACTATACTTGTAGTCTGTTCGCTGAGAGATGATAAAAAACCATGGTTTTTAACTCATTACAAATTTTGGCCCGCTAATTTATTTTACCAATAGGCCGCGCATGACAACAACTGGGTGCCTCGTACTCAATAAGCGCGGCGATAACCATTATACAGTTTGCATATACAATATTCATCAGTTCCCAGTGAACAAACAAATTTTACAGCGAGCATTACATATAATAATAAAGATCATACGTGCAGTTCAGATATAAATTCTTAAACAAGTGCAATTTTCCAATATTTGTCTACTTTGAACTTATTATACTATATTTATAAATATAATGAATAATTTAGGTATATGGTAGGGACTGATGTCCCACTTATTATCAAATGGACGCGATGTCACATATGCTCAGTAAAAAAAATGTAGGAAAATTATATAATATAAATAGATGTTTTTGTAAATAGGTAATTATTTTTTACAGATATAAAAAAAAAATGTGAAATGCTTTTTCTTTCTGAAGTCAAGTGTAATATAATTTTGGGTGAAGATTTACATAATAGCAGGTAATAATGTGATCCTTAACTAGTGGTCTGGCTCCGATATATATAAATTTTAGCATAGACAAAAAGCTTTATTAATATAAATTCTGCACAGAAACACACAGCTATTTAGTGACAACTACATACTACTGCCGCACGCTGAACATGTGCAATGCTTTTTCAGCCAGTTTATTTCTTCCTGGTACAGATTCTGAAATAGCATCTCGTCAAGCTGAGCGATTTTTCATTTAGATAAAAATTCTGCACATATTATTGTTCATTTTGTGATAAAACTAATTACAAAGTTTCATGTCCTAACAGTTTAAAATTGTTTGCCTCAATAAAAATAACTATGTTGCAGCCAGGCAATTCGTTTTAATCAGTTGACTTATATTGAAAGACCGAGTCGAATATTAAGGGCAATTTTTAAACATCAAATTTCAGGACAATGGTAAAAAGTTACAAAGTAATGTATGTCGTTTTTATTTAACGTGTGCATGCAGAAAAAATAATACTCATAAAGTCAAATTGAGTGTTTAGAAATCTGTGTTTAGACAACTACGAGTATGCATTATATAGTGACCATAACAATTGGAAATAAGAAAGTGAATTTATGGGACAAATGGGGACCCTCAGCAAAGCGCCTGTCCAAGAAGTTGTCAAACCGGCTGACGGGGAGGTCTGTAGACAGGAAGGCTGGCAATTATTCTCCCCAACATATTAACCACGCTAACAGAGGGGAAATGTTCCCAGTTTTCTTGGGACTATAACGGGATGGGACGACTTTTTTTATTTATACTTAGTTTATTTTTTTATTAGATTTGTTTTATAGTTACTTTATTTTACTTTTTCATGTTACTTTTAATTTATATTTAAGTATTATGTAATTATTATTTTATATATATTTTTTTTTCAATTAACTTTTCACAATAATATATAATTGTGACTTATTTGTTCATAGCTACATTACTGTATGTAAAGGCTGGGTCCAAAATTATAATTATCTGCACTGTTAGATTAACTAAAGTAAAGTTTCCCTTTCGGGGTGGTCAGAAACAACACTTATAAAGCAGTTAACAATTCATTGCAAACCTTTCTAGCACCTCCGATTTGCATGAATCTTTCACTCTTTGCCAAAGATAAATATTTTTGGAACTAGTTCTAGTAAAATATTTTTGTGACACTCGTACAAAATTTACTAGTGTTTTATGCACTTAGTACCAACGCGTTAAGGTTCAGTTAATTACCTGGTCCTTAGTAGTGATAGTAGTCTATGGTTTAAATATAATTTTGATGAGGTTTTATGTTTCCTACAAAAATAAAAACTGATTGCGGTCTTTATTGGTTTTTTCTTCCAACAATTCCGCTTTACCTATTCACCTTTGTTTTTGATGGGTGTTTATAGAACGATCTAAAATCTGGGGGAAAAAAAACGATTAATACCTATACAGCTACCATGAAATAAAAAACGTGTTTTTTTTTTTTGTTTAATACTAGCACGTCATGTGACCTTGGGCCCACCTGATGGCATGTGGCGCGCGGGGTCCATGTTAGCAACTGGAATCAGACACTCATGACTGACATCGGTCCCTAATACTATGCCGGCTTGACTGGACATGACAGCAATTCGAGCATGATCCTATTTGTTGTTCTCGTTGAAAGTATGTGCATTTGCAATGATGTCAAATGCCAATATTTACTATCAAGGAAAACTAATATTTTAAACTTGCCATGCTGATATTCATATAAAAATAACACACACCGCTTGAAACAAGACTTACTGTAGAACTATTCTCTTACTTAGTCGCAAACGTTATTAGTGGATTTTTATTTACGACAGAGATTGCGTCATAATTACAAAATATTATTCACTTCTCAACTCTATAAGCGCCTTTCCTCGACAGCGTCCGTGCTTATGAACTTTAATAGCGTGATATATATATATATATATAGTTAACAGATTCCATTATATAACGTTTGCGTTTAAGTAACAGAATAGGGCTGCAGGACTGGTGTATAAGTGTATGTTAATAACATATAAACATAATGTTTATTTTAATTATTATTTGTAATCAATAGTTATCAGTAATCAGGTTATCACGCAAGCCGATATCAAATCGATATTAAAATTAAGATTAGTTGTATAAACGTAGTCCTTGCGTCATAATGTTTACGCCGAGACGTCTGTACAAAGTTGCCGACCAATATTATGCATACGAAAACTACCACATTTACTGTGTTAGTAATGGAATTCAGAATACACAATGTTTAAGGAAAAAAAAATCCAATAGTTTTTATAAGTATTTTCCTACTAGAAACAATGGCTTGACCAACTAAACCATTAATGATTTGCTATTCATAAATGACGTCAGTCCATGCCTGTTATAAGGGAAATCCTAAATTCTTTTGCATTTTAGTATTGAATAATTCTGGCCACTCGGTGTTGCGTACTGCAAATACATTCGGGGATTTGAATCACGCAGCACCAACGATGTTCCTGGGCCCCGCGCAGCACCAACTCTCTCTGCACCACCCCCAGCAGGGACGCCGGCACCGTCGACTAAAGCTTTTGGTACTCCTCGGAAGTTGGTCACAGTACCTGATGGGTACTTCTATGACCACAATAAGATGAAGATACGGAAGCTTTAGATTAATTAATATTATTATTCTTAATAAACGATTTATTATTATTATTATTTAGGGCGTGCAATTTAAATGGATATCTTAGAGAAGTTATCGTACATTAAAAACTATGCGCCAGAAAATAAATTCAAGCAGCGACGACAGTACTCGCTTGGTACAATCACATCGTTTTGAACAGTCGTATTTGAAGCCACCTGTCTGATGCTTTCACTGCTGAATTTACCTTACCTAAGTCTCCACATTGCACGCTATCTTTTGCCGCCCTCATCCAAACTTAACCAGCCGCCTTCTTTAGACAATTTGTTTATATTTTCCGTCCCGTTCCTTTTCTTCACTCCAGGAATAAATAATTTAATTTAAAAAAAATGAACGTATTTGATCAACACTGGCTAACCGAACCCTTAGAAAAGACAAAATGTGTATAATACGGCACTTTATACGTATATTGTAGCAATGATGTCAACCTTTGGAAGTAATCCAAAAGTTGCTAGAAGGGGAGATTTCATTCCCCTATTTGGGCGTCTTTATGAAAACTGTAGGGGTGGGATTTTGAACAAACACTGTTTCTTTAAAGCGGTACAGATATACACAAAGTATAGGAAGAAAGTTAAGCTCTGATACTTTGTTGTCTCTATGAAATTTGTTTATAATAATAATAAATTATTGTTTAATTGTATTTGTTTGTGGATGCAAGTATTCATTAGTAGTACGTTGTGTAGTGTTTATATGTTACTCTGTATGTTTCAGTATGTTTTTTTAATCTTTGTCATCGCATAGCCTTTTTTTGTTTTTTGTGTTTTTTTACATTGTTAATATATTTCTATTTGTGAAAACTTATAAATGACACTCTGTTTCTAACGTTTAGTTCTATTTGTTGTTGGATATTGTCAATAGTTTTCCTAAAATAAATAAATAAATATTGTTGCAAGTTATAGCAAGTTAGCGGTAGCTAAATAAGGTATAGTGCTTGACACAAACTTTAGTCTAAGAGCGACCTTCACCGATCGATTATTCCAATGAAATCAAATTCAGAAATATTTTTAAGACCCAAAAATAATCAAGGTTTACCTTATATTTAAATCGCTCCACAATTTATATTTAATTCAAGGTACGTTGTCGAGGTTTTGTAAGAGATGTTGTAGTACGTTTTGAAACTAAAATATTCAAGCATGTAGGCTGGCCTCCTAGGTAAATCGATCTGATACTACAAGGCTGATCGGCCATGTAGGCCTTTGGCTATTAACGCCGTAAGTAGACGAGTTAACATTTCGAGTCAACTAAAAACAAGGAAAAATAATCAATAAAAGACTAAAAATTAAAGTTATAATAGAGTGGGGTATATTTATTAACGAAATTAAAATAAAATTAAATTTTAAATTATTTTATTTTATTATTAATATATTTTTTTTCACTACTGTAAAACTACAAGACAGCTGTGCTGTCACTTTTAGTTCCATTTTTTGCCGTAGGACTTGAGTGGTGGTGCCGACTCTACTTCGTTTGTCGGTCACTATTTGTATTCATTGTGTGATCATGTTATCTATTGTGTAAATGTAGTCCAATGCACTACTATTGGAACTGACAAACACATAGTTAAAGAATAATTTGATTGACATTCTGGTCCCTATGCTCATAGGAATAATGTCTAATGTTGAGAGAGAATGAAAAGCGAGTGCAATGCACCCTGAACTGCGAATGCTTAGCAACGTTTTAAGTGCAACAAAAATAGACACGACTAGATAACGATGTCATTTGCAAAAACCTAGCTCTTTTAGTTATTACGATAATCCTCAATGTCATATCCCATACTAGCAATCTCATCCACCCATCCCTTCTTTAAGCCATCTGTTTATCTGGCGGACGTAGCAGTCAGTCTCTTTGGGATCTTGTAAACGTTTTTCCTTCAGTGGTCTGTACTCTAGAACATTTCTACTTCAAAATTACACTTTTCTCTTAAATATAAGTTTAAAGATAATTTACCCTAGCGTCGTAATACAAAGTTAAAAACATTATTTTAACCTAAAAATGTTTTTTTTAAATCCCTTATTATTACATTATTTAGGGACCTGCACAATTTCATTTGCAGTATGGGCTGGACAAAGTTTAATAGATTTTAAATTTTGTCAAAACAATAAGAATATATGAAAGTCACGATGTGGATATTGGTAGTCCATAAATTGTCTTTCACAAGCATTTGGTTTTAAAATTCATGATATACTCTTAAGACTCGGTGCACATGATGTTGTTAAACTTCAATAATAAATCTTGTAGACGTGCTTCAACTGTAATTACGTCCGTTAAAGTCTAGATTGTTTTCTAATTCAAATAGCTATTTTAAACCATTGTTTGTTATTAATGTAACGAATATAATAAAGTCTATTTATCATCATAAACAGCCTGTGTCTTTCCACTGCTGGATCCTCCTCCTCCTCCATGGTTTGCCACAGCTCGTGGCGTTACGTACGTATTAAAGTTATTATATGATTGGATATTTATAAGAACTTGAAACTGCAAATGAGCTGTTACTTTCAGACAAACTAAGAACATTTGAAACGTCAAACTACTCAAACTATGATTGATGTGTGGATACATCTTTCTTCTTTCCTGTGGGTAAAAATACTATTTATTTGTTGTACTAAAAACATCTGATTTAGTATAGTTAGTGCTACTTGTATGCTCAAACCAATGCAACGCGACCAATTTGCGGCGCGGTGGCGATCAGTTACTGCAATCGACTTGTAGCGACACGCGTTCAAACCAAACGCGTCCTGCGGCTATACCCGGCGCGGCGTTCATTACTGATTTGCACGATTATTGGTATAAGTACCATTGCAGTAACAAAACGCCACCGCGGCTGCAGATTCGACCCGCGTTGGTTTATAGTAGAGGACCTGACTATTAAAATAAGTTGGTTTCTTTCTGGTTAAGTTTGCAATGGTATTACTTTTGCCTTGGACTTAATACTACCTGAGTAATAGATGTTAGTCTACAGTACCTACTAAGTTATACTCTAAGGCATCCGGCATTCACCTTTCAAAATCGGATTCAATTAGAATAGAGTAATTTGATAAAGTGTGTCTACTCTGTAATAACGAAGATACGAACATGGAATAATAAATAATATAGTAATAAAACTTCATCCTTCTTACTTTTCATATGATAGATTGTTTTAAGAATGACTGCCTCCGTGGTCTAGCGGTTAAGTCGCGTGGCGGGTTTGAATCCTGGTCAGAACACAATATTTTATTTGTGATATTTCTCAAGTTTGGTACGACATCGACGAACTTGCCACTTGTCATGATGGGCTATTATTTAGTCTTTACGCGATTCATCTTAGAGACATATTTCTCGTCGTCAGGAGAAATATGTCTCTAAGATAACACGCGTGAAGACCCGTTAAAATTATAAAAACTATTATGATGTGCGCGAAAGTTTAAAAAGTTAAAGTTGAATGTAAATCCGTTTTTTTTAATAGCGTGGTTTTCGACCACCTTGGAAGGGATACGGTGGGATAAAACGTTACTTTTATTTCTTAAGAATCGAGACAATTGAATATGTTTGACATTTTAAAGTATGCCTCAGATTGCCGACTAAAGTAATAGGTTGGTTTTAGATGTTCGTATTTTGAATATTCAGAGTAGGCACCATGACTAGAAGACAGGCTAGTTGTTAACATTTATCACGTAAGACGAATAATGAGTGTTACAAGAAGATGGTAATCTCTGATCTAGTGATGTAAGTGCGTAATGTTCTTGACTTGAATGTATTTTTTCCATAAATTTTGCAACTTTCAAGTTGCAAATAGTAAGAATGTAGGTATACTGAGGTTACGTGGAGTTATAATTTAGTTTGTAAACTTCATGCCATAAATGTCGAATATCAAACAGTATTCTCATACGAAAGTATATTATTTCTATAGGTTTTTCGCTCGCAAGAATTGTAAAAATGTTTGCGTGCTCTCCGTATATAAGCAGTCGAATTCCTTTTTCGTAGAAATCGACGTTGTTATGCATAGGGTACCTCGCCCAGTCCGATTTGCAAAGGTCTCCTAGTATGAATTTTAATTCCAACCCTCTCGCTTCGATTAAAGACCGGTTTACACCGTTTCTTGTGCTTGGAATTCATTGATCAAGATTGTATTGATCAAGCAAGTCCAAGTAATATGTACGTATCCTCAGTAGTTTCCCATCAAACGATCCGTTGAGCCTTGCTAGTGAATTATAAGAACTTATGCGATATTTCAACCGCGTACGAAAAGCAAGCGTTCTAACAACTGAGCCACCACAGCTAAACGCCACGTAATTAAAGTTTAATTTTATAAGAAATAAAAATCGTTTTCTATTGTTAATAAATATGTTTTTTTACACTTTAAATTTAGATTGGATGTCCTGACCCCTGTCATAGATAATTCTGAAGTCAGTTTACTCCCAGGTGACACAAAAATAAGCTTATATTTATTTATTTAAATACTTGTTGACCGCATACGTAATGATGAAATACGCAAAAAGGTAGGTATGAAAGAAAGCATAGGGGCAAAAATAAGGAAAGGCATGCTCCGATGGTTCGGGCATGTTGAAAGGATGAGCGAAGAGAGATTGACGAACCAGATATATAATGCGAAAGTTGTGGGTAAAAGAGGCCCTGTCAGACCAAGACTCACCTATCACGATCAGATAAATAAAACAATAGCTGAAGGTGCATTCAAAAACCATCGAAACAAAAGGGCATGTATGAAGAGGTTAATGGATGTCGAAGAAGCGAAAGAGGTATGTCGTGATCGTGACAAGTGGCGCTCAATTGTCTCTGCCTACCCCGCAAGGGATTTGGCGTGAAGATATGTATGTTTTGCACTATGTCGCTAGACATTCTTACTTGGTCAACCTTAGGGACATTATGAACATGGTACGTGGATAGTAGTTTAAACAGGAAAATAAATAATTAAAATTCTACTAAATAGGAATCTAATACTACTATAAAACATAAATATATATAATAATACTAAATACAAATAAATTATAATACATACATACATACATAAATATATACAATATTAGTTACAGTTATTAGAAACTATTCAAGAAGTGTGTTCTTAATTCACACCATTCTTTCAAATAGCATTCTGTTGGCATACAATTTTTTTAAACATTGTAAAGCTTAACCATGTAAAAACAAATTAAATAAAGAGTTCTATAGAGCTGTTGGTGTGTATTTTAGGTTATGTGAATATGTATGAGTGTTTGAGTGAGAGGGTGTGTAAGAATAAATGCATCGATAAAGTCGTGAAATATTAGCTTTCTCTTAGTGGCGTTCTTAGTTGTGTTTATGTTTTCGTCCATAATTGCTATAGTATCATCATTACAGCCCCTAGAACACAGCGTCCCAGACCTCCACTGCTGGAGATGGGCCTTCCAGAACATATGTCTGGAGAGTTTGGCCTACACTCGCCACGCTGGCCAGACGGCTATAGTATACAAAACGTTTATACGAAAAAAAAAAGAAGTGGTATATATATTTTCCCAATGGTTGGCTATGATAAAATGTCTTGCGGCATTAAAGCCCGCCTTTGTCTTTGTACAATAAAGTATTAAATAAATAAATAAATATAAAGTGGTAATATTTATTATAATTTGAGTTTGAATCGTGTAAATGAGGCTTTAAATCGTTTGAATTTGTAGATAGCTATTATTCCTTCCCTGTTATTACAGAATTCCGTTTATGTTCAGTATGAATTAGTCAAATCCGACTATTTGAACTGAAAATTTGAATGCGATTTCCACCTACAATAGACGAATTTTCAAGTTAATAATTGACTTCTCAGTGTTATGTTTGGAATGGAATATTAATGTAATTATACACCTGTTACTGTCATTAAATTAAATTAGTTAACTCTGTGGAATAGCGGTTAAGGCCGTAGTATTAGGTACTAAGTTCGATTCCTTATCGCGACATCTTACAAATATATGATGGTTATACTCGTATAATTAAGTTGGCTAAATGTGAACTGACTTTAAAACTTTTTTTTTCAAAACTCCACTATTTAATTAACAATCAATTAAATATTTAATTTATTTATAAACTCTTGGGAACACTAACTGCCTCCGTGGTCTACCGGTTAAGTCCGAGGATTTAGACTTTAGATTCGTGGTCGGGACACAAAAATATTTATTAATGTAAATAAATACATTTAATTTATTTGTGATATTTCTCGAGTTTGGTACCCTGAGACATCTACGAGCTTCGAACTTGTCATGATTGGCCTATAGTAAAGTTGGCTAAATGTAAATCCGCTTATTTATAAGCGTGGTTTCTGACCACCCCGAAAGGGAAACGGTCGTGATGATACCTTTTTTTTGTTCTTGGGAACACCAACAGCACATAAGTACATATTACATAAGATAAAGTAGATTTAGGAAATCAATTAAATATCTCCACTGATAGTCACAGTAAAATAAAAAGTACCAATAACCACAAAATAATAAAACTATGAAAATTAAGTGAATTAATATAACAATAAATATTATATAATGTATTACTTTTTTTTAGCTATTAATGGCTTTCTTCGGCTATCCTGCTACGAGTATGATTGGTAAACAATATTATCTATAATTTACAAAACCGGGTGTACTTACCGTACCTTATGGTGAATAATTAAATTTAATTGTATATGCTGTTTCTACAGAAATACTAAAAAACATAGAAGTAAAAGAAAAAAATATATATTATGAAATACAATATATTTTTTTTAAACATTTATGTTAGTTTGTCCGTACCTACTTAATCGAATGGTGAAAAATTTCAATTTTATATTTACGACTAATAGTTGTAACTCACAGAAATGAGTTTTGCCTATTTGTTCTTTATTTCTTATTTCCTTGAAAATGTAAGGACCTTCAAAACGATGGTTCGGGCATGTTGAAAGGATGAGCGATGAAAGATTGACGAACCAGATATATAATGCGAAAGTTGTGGGTGAAAGAGGCCCTGGCAGACCGAGACTCACATATCACGATCAAATAAATAAAACATGACTGAAGGTGCATTAAAAAGTCTTCGTAACCAAAGGGCATATATGAAGAGGTTAATGAATGTCGACGAAGCGAAAGAGGTATGTCGTGATCGTGTCAAATGGCGCTCAATTGTCTCTGCCTACCCCGCAAGGGATCTGGCGTGAAGATATGTATGTATGTAACACGACAAAAACCAGAAACAGCCCAAACTATCACTACAATTATGGAAAAGCCATATTGAATGCTAAATAATCAAATACAGGAAATAAAATTTAAATACTAATAATGTTGGATTTAAGGAACGCGTTCTTACAACCGAGCCACCACCGCGCCAGTTTAAAGTACACTGCCGAGCTATGGAGGCCGTAAACGCTAGTGATAATTCCCACGCAAGATCTTACTTAGGTTCAATTAAAAACACATATTAAAAACTAATAGTAATAAGTAATTATATTACCTGTACTCGTATATCTTTTATTATAGACACCGTATCAAATTAAGGCTTGTTGTTTACAGCTCTTTACCAAATTGAAGTTTTGCTAATGCAATGTTTTTCCACCTTGTTTATGTTCTGTATTTTCTGTTTCAGGTAAACAAAGCTCTTAGGCTAACGACGGTTGTGCTGATTTAATATCGAGGTTAGTGACCGGGGATAGGCGCTCCCAAAACTAGGCTATGCTAATTTACAGTTAAAAATTTATTTTAAAAATTGCACAGTCGTGCTCGTTGGAGAATTTCGTTGAATGCATAAAGGAACGATGCATCTAATTTTGAAATATAAATGTTACAGCTATAATATTGTGTAGCATGGAATTCTAACCACCATTTTACGAAAGTATAATTTTAATTAAATATTATATTTATTTAAAACGGTTACAAAAAAAAAATATAATAAGGAATAAATCTAAATGTATAAATGTTAGCCTATTCTATATACCGAAACATACATATATGTGTGGCGATAAATAATTGGTCAGCTCAGCATATGCTACAGCCGTGGCTGCAGCGCTGATGTCTTATGTTGGGTGAGTCACGGGTCACAGAGATGTTCAGTACCATTTACTAAATTGTATATATTTATACGCTTCAGACGTGCCTTATACGCATAAGTTAAACATCCTTTCAGAAACTGGCCAAGACTACGTCAAATTATCATTTTTGTTAAAGATTTGTAATAAGCCGTAATTTCACTTACCTACAAAAGCAGACAAAAGTAGACTTAATCCCACGCTTTTAAGGTAGCCGGTTTACGCTTAGCCAACTTTAGTGGCAAGCAAGTCGATTTTGCAGCATACCGATTCTCATTTCACTGGGATTCGACTTAAAATTATCTCTACTAAAAATATAACTAAAATTCTATTATAAAAAATATCGTTCGATATCCGCCCTTATTTTTTTCGGTAATAATCGCATTCTACAACATATCTATTGCGTGAGAATCTCAAGCTAGTTAGACATTTATAATATCTGTCAAAATACTTACGAAAAAATGATTTCACTCGATATAAAGCATTCGACAATTTCTATTGCTTGAGAATTGGGTCCCAGACTTGAGTTAATATAATATACAAAAGTTAAGTCTGATTCGAAATTTATGTTTGTTTTTTTTTTCACTCCCTCTGTCTGTAAAGCTGTCTCGGTTTTAAATTAATTAAATCCTTTATAATTATTAAAAGAAAAGAAATTAAAAAATAGATCTTTGTTAAAATAATCAATGTTGATCTTTAGTACTGTTCTGTAATAAAAAGTATCACGACATGACAAGCTTGATAAAATATTGTGGGCCAGGAATCGAACTCGGCACCTACTTAATCCATGGACTTAACCGCTAGACTACGAGGGAAGTTATACAAATGTAAAAATAAACTTCAAAGCTACTTAACATTTAAACTTTTAAATTATTTTATTGAAACAACTAATTATTATTCTGGAAAAAATTGGCGTTGTTAATTGCAATAAATGGCGTTCTAGTGACAGCTGAAACAATAACAGCTGCAGCTGAGTCGTTTTTGATAATAATTTTGTTATCGAAATCCGCTTTTTCATTAAAAACACAATCAGTGTTCTCCCCCTTTAGCATATGCACATATTTCTTTTTAACATTCACCATAATGAGTATAGGGGCGTAGATATTTGCTGAATTTGTAATTTTATTAGATTTTAAATTGGTAGTTTCAACTGTTTATAATACTTTTATTTTATACTGGTTTATTCACACTAATTTTAACGCTATAATTTTATAATAGTTGATAATAATGCTATGAATTGGTACAAATATTATTCACTAACTGCCAAACTTCTTTCTATTCTTGATTTTGCTTCGATCAACACTAGATTTAAGGCGACCAGCTCTAAAAACAACCTGTGAAATAACAGCACAAATAGTTGTGTGCTGTTATTTCCGATAGTACGGTCTAAAACTAATGTTCATAGTATATTAGGTTGATTTTGTAATAACTATATTAAATAATCGCTTTAGTAACATAAAGACAATTATATGTGAGGAACAATTATATATTATTCAACTTTTAAGTTATTTTGTCATAAATATTCAGCTAGGATGGGCGGCATTCGGAAAACTTCGGAACATCCTCAACGTCCATACCACAATGTTTAAAGAGAAAAGTCTTCAACCAGTGCGTCCCCCCGTAATGTCGTACAGAGCAGAGACGCAGACACTGACTGTGAGTGGGTCTGGTCCACCATTTCAAGGTCGGTTAGCGGGCTATGGAGAGAGTTATGCTTGGTATTTCTCTGATGGATAGAATTGGAAACGTTGATATTCGTCATAGAACCAAAGTTACTGACATAGCATTCAAAATTCCCAAGCTGAAGTGGCAATGGGCCGGACACATCTGCCGCAGATCCGACGACCGATGCGACAAACTGGTTCTAGAGTGGAGACCACGTACGAGACGGCTTATTTATCGCATATCCTGATCAGTATAAAAAAGTATAATTTTACTACAGGTTTCTAGATAATCCTAATTCTATCGTTTCGAAGCGGCATCACGCCATATATGGATAGAAAGCCGAATTGTATTGTTAAATTAATTAACAGTACACAGATAATCTAGGCATTTTCTCTCCCAACTAATTGTAATTGAACCTAAGTAAGATCTTGTGCGTGGGAATTATCACTAGCGTTTACGGCCTCCATTGCTCGGGAGTGTACTGTAAATTTGTACTTATTTGTACTATTATAAGAACCAAAATGGTAAAGCATGGATCTGTTTATTATACCAAACTCTCGGTTTAGATTATACACCCATATGTATGGGACCATGTAGGTAGCTCAGTTGTAAGAACGCTTTTCTTAAAATCCTACAGAAGGCGGTTCAAACACTTTTCTTACGTACATTTGTAATAGATTTACAACACCACCGTTCCCGTGCCCTGGAGATCCAAATTCTCCATATATATATTTTGGAAGGCCCATCTCCTACAGTGGAGGTCTAGGACTCTGTGTTTTAGGGGCTGTAATGTAATGATGATGTATGGGACTGAGCTTAATGATACAATATTTTGGTTAGAACGAAAGCATGTAAGTAAAGTAAGCTTTCAGTCCTCGAATAGTTGGACAGCCAGATATATTGTTGGGGGATTTACTTTGCTTTGCAGTAACTAACTAGTTTGCTAACCTACCATAGTTCTGTATATACACCAAAACACTTCTGCAACATTTTCAACGATTCCCGGAATTCTATTCGAAACAAGCAAACTAGTTGCTTATTTTTTTCCATAGTAAAAATCGCCAGACAATATTTTCGGGTCGTAAACAATACACACTAATTGGTTTGGATTGGTTGTACCAATCTACAAAAAAAATCAAATTCAAATTTTAAATTCAAATGATTTATTAGCAATGTAAAGTTTTACAATATATGTTAACAAACAATCGTGGAACATTATTACAAGATTTGCAAAAGTATTTTGGTGATGCACAAGGCAACACTTTGGCACAAGGCAGTTAAGCCTGGCATGTAGGTCCCAATCTAAGGTTACAAACTTAGAGATAAAAAAGTACCAAAAATCATACGAAATAAATTAATACATTTATATATATAGGAGTATACAATAATTAAAACAACGGGTTGTCTGCCTTCAAATCTTTTACCGATTCCGTTTGTGCGCTGTTTAAAGTTTAAATATACCAGTCCGGGTCACATTTGATCAGACCTTTTCAAGTCGATCAACCAATCCGCGGGCCTTATTGGTGACCTAACTATGCACCACCCAACAGAGATGTGCCTTTACAAGCTATACTTTTCTTATATTTATTCTGTACTACGAAAGTTTTTGTTATAAATAATTTGTAAAATATACAAAATTCTTTTTACTGCATTATTTTGCAGCATATCAATTTTCCCAGACAAAATAAAATAGTTCGGCGCCATTAGCTTTCTGCTAGCAATTGAACAATATCACATTATCACTGAATGGGATCTTTGACTGTCTGCGTCAATGTATCTCGTTAACTGACATTATACAAGACACTGCTAAAACTTAAGGCTAAATCACATAGACACCGACAATAGTGCGAAGGTTTTAATAACCGGGCGTTTATATAGATGATACTTATATATATATATATATATATATATATATAATATTAATACACTTTAATAACTGCCTCCGTGGTCTAGCTGTTAAGTCCGTTGATTTAGACTCGGAGGTACCGGGTTCGATTCCTGGTCAGGACGCAAAAATATTTATTAATGTAAATAATACATTTAATTAATATTTAATTTATTTGTGATATTTCTCGAGTTTGGTACGCAGGAGACATCGACGAGCTTGCCACTTGTCATGATTGGCCTATAGTAAAGTTGGCTAAATGTGAATCCGCTTATTTATAAGCGTGGTTTCTGACCACCCCGCAAGGGAAACGGTCGTGATGATACTTTACTCTACTTTCTAATACACTTTTCTTACTACACTATCTTCCTAACTTAGCCATCTGTGTGATATTATGTATTGTGTTGCTTGCGCTTAATTGTACTCGTATTATTTACTGTATAGTTGTTTCAACATACAATAATTGTAGCACGTTTTGTTTAGATTAAAAAAAAAGTCTAATAAAACGAAAGTTTTTTAATTACTAATTAACATCTACCAGTTAACCTTCTTGTATTCATAATAATAGTTTAATCACATAGTCGAGTAAGAACAAGAATAAGCGAAATCATAAAAGTGCTTGTTAAAAATAGTCAAGCTTACGTACAACCTCAGACAAAGCAAAGTACTCTTTATACATCTAAGTTTGTATGCAGCACCAGTGGGCGTGGATTGTGACGTCACAAACCCCCTAGCTCCTAAAAATAGACGCTCCGCTCTACCCCGAAGCGCTTTGCTGAATGGAATCTCCCCCGGGCTAGCGAAGGCAAAAGGGGGTGCTTACTGCAGCAACTTCATGTATACACTTGTATAATGTAGACGAGCATTTGAACATTCCAGTCAAGCACTCTCGTTTTCTATATACTTGTACCAAACGTATACAGTATTAACATTATGAAATTTCATGGACATTTTCCGAAGTAAGGGTTACAAAACAAACTATAAATCGCTATTAATGGCTTTATCATTTTTGGTCTGCCATACTGCTTTCGTGGTCTTGATGGTTAAGTCTATCGATTTTTGCCTTTCGACGTATGCTTTATAAAGCACAAATAAGGTCATGCGTGGAATACTGTTCTCACCTCTGGGATGGTTCCGCTAAGTACCTTACAGATGCTCTCAATGTCCTGCAGAGGCGGGCTATTCGAATAGTGGACGATACTACAGTGTCTAAAACTCTCGAATCGCTGCTGCTTGTGGCCTCCCTGAGCGTGTTCTATAAGCTATACTACGGTAGAACATTTAGGGCTCCACAACCTTATCTCTTCTTCTCTATTCCGCAACCGAACAACTCGCACATGCCAAAATATGCATCCACATACCGTAGCCACTATCCCTACGCGTACATACAAATTTGGAGACTCTTACATCTGTCGCACGCTGAAGATGTGGAATGCTCTCCCAGCCAGTCTGTTTCTCCACTCCTACGCTAAAGACATCGACGAGCTTGCCACATGTTTTTTGGGCCTCTAGTAAAGTTGACAAACTCTGTAAAAATAAGCGTGGTTTCTGACTACTCCGAAAGGGATGCAGTTTTGATGATGATACTTTATTTTTTTATTAATAACGATTTATATGGTATATCTTGTTTATTTAACAAAATAACGAGTGGTCAGTTAACCTGTCCACCCTATATCTTTAGGTATATAATGTTGATGAAATTCGGAATTCTCTGAAAATCTTAGGGTTTATTCTTTATCGCTTGTTACTAGTCTGGGAGTTAAAGTACCCACTATATTTCAATATACAGTGGTTACCCGCTTACAGCCGGGGAAAACGGGGGAATGGTGCTTAGTTTGTTTAAAGTTAGTTTAGAATACTATTGAAGTCAGGGTTGTTTGCGTAACTGTATTTTTAATACGAAATTTAATTAAAATTAAATTCAAATCAGGCAGAAAATGATTTATAAACGTGACTATAGTTCGCTTATAAGGCCTTGATATTTAGAAAAAATATACGTTGACGGCCTGTTGCAGAAACGCTGATTATCTTTTTTTTTCACGTATTCATTCGGCCTCATTGACTGAAATCATACTTTATTTTAATCATTCTTCCTGCAACCGGTCGTGAGTCTGAAATAAACATATTACGTTTGTTATTTATTGTTGTTACAATAAAAAACACTATTTAATACCATCTTAAATGCTCATATTATAATGAAAACTTGGCAAATTTAGAAGTGGAAATTCCACATAAACTTGTAAACTGATTAAATAATTGCATAGAATAAACAGTTTTGACAATTCCAAGCCATCTATTCACGACATCCCCTAGAACACATATCTGGAGAATTGGGCCTATACCTACTCGCCAGATGTGTTGGCGAGGAATGATGTCATTTTTTTATAAGCATTTTTTTAACGATGGTGGTATTAATGGAACCGGGACCGACGGCTTCATGTGCTCTCCAAAGCATGGGAACTGTAAATCTATGACAAATGTACGTAAAAAAATGTAATTCTTAGTGGTACATGTCGGGTGTTTAAACCGACCTTTGTAGGAAATTATGGATAGCGTTCTTAACCTAGTTGTTACTGTTCTAAGCCATCTATTGTGTCATGCGAATTATTTTTGGAGTACCTTTCACGCATTATATATATAGGTTTGTGTAAAATACGTTCAACCCATTGTCGATAAGAAATGTAAATAGGTTTCCTAACTGTCAAAAAACAATATAAAAATCTCTATGGGTAAGAAAAAGCAGCTTCTTTATATAGATATTGATAAGCTACTGAACGGACGACGACTATAATACACGAAGGGGAAAAGTTCACGATTACATCAGCACATTTTCTCGCTTCGGGTTTATCCGAAGAATTTTCATTTAACTTCTTCCCCGCAGCAAATACACCTTCGCAGAGTATTGATTTTGCAATTTTGTTTAGCAGTTTGACAGCTTCAATAATCTATCTTCAACCAATAGCAATGGAGCATAGCTCTTCGATGATTGAGCACCGTAATTAAATTCAGAATGGTGCCAAGATATTCTAAAAAGCAATATTTGATAAGGACGTCGAGTTTTTCTATACTTGCGATATCTGTAGATAAAACCGAATCCGATACATCGTTTTAAAACAAACAGTCTGTTTATCTTTTGTTTATCGCGCTCGTTATGCTCTTGCCACATATCGTTTTATACATTTTAGGTTATATTTTGACCCTTATAAATGAAAAATGGCAATGGTATTGGTGTATTACTTGTGAATGTAACTGAATATATACATGCATAGGGTTCCAAATACAAGAACCTGACAAAACGAGCGAGGCAGAAAAAGCTTTGTTACATCCGATGGTGCCCTCCTGCACACTGCACATTGTCGGTAGGATATCAAGAGGAATAATTCATACACATGGAGGAACTTATCATTTACACATTGAGATCTAAAGTTGCGCGGGAAACGAGGCCGGAAAAAGCTGTTATTTTAAAAAAAGTAATGAATTAAAGTATTATCACGACCGTATCCCATCCAGGCTTGTTTTTATTTTTTAACTTTACTATTGGCCCATCATTTCAAGTGGCAAGCTCGTCGATGTCTTTAGCGTACCAAACTCGTCTAAATCCATGAACCTCACCACTAGACCTGGAGGCAGTTTTTTTTCTGTTTGTCGAAAACGATTGCAGAGTGGCATCGAATCCGTCCTGTGTTAAACATGTTCTTCAAGATGGCTTGAAAAAGAATATATCAAACATTTTGTATTAAAATAACAACGAAATTTGCTACAACGGGATTTGATTCTAGCTTATATTTGATCTCTTTGGCGGGCCTCTTAGTGTTTAGCGTGTGTACCCAGCATTACGTCTTGATATTACCGTCACTATCGGCGCCGTTATGGATGGCAGTAAATGTTTATTGCAAAGACATTTGTCTTTATACTGCTTATATTGATGTATAAAACCTTACGATCAGACACCAATATCTATGACTATTTTGAAATATTGTTTTTGTCCTATGTTTATTACCAACCCCGATGTAGTTATTACGTACGTAAATAATATATATGGTTATTTCGTTATAGCCTATACAAGACAATGGCTTATAAATATTCGAAAATAAGCCTTCCAGAACATATTTCTGGAGAATTTGGCCTACACGGGTTGGCGAGTTAGGTTAGTCTATTTTGTATGTATTGTTAGTTAGTTTTAAGTTATATTAAGTGGCAGTTTTGCTCTTTGGGAGCAACGGTAGTTATACTGGTGAAGCCGCGTCATACAGCTAATATTGTAATATTTTATCTTAAAAGTGTAATATTTCTCGTGATCGTGAAATCTAATATCTTCTTTTAACCTTTTACTGCGCTCCGTGCTACAGAAACCATAGAATGTGTAGAAATCGCGTGGGCATAAGAATCTAACCTTTTCCCGACCTTTCTCGTTCGTTATTTAATTCTCACCTTGTTAAAAAAACCTGTGTTAGTTACCTGAGTCGGAATTTTAAGTTGAATCCTTTCGTTTTATCATTTCGTAGTGCGCAAGTCAAGCAATAAAATTTATTTACGATATTAAGCCGTTCTAAGGCTGCATGTCCAATAGAGCGAATTTCTCATTTTGTGCTGTGTTATTAGTTAACATTATTCTAGTTTCGTCCTGCCCCACTCTCAAATATAGATAGGTTTAAACCTGCATTCGCAACCGTCAGATTCAGAGTATCGAATAGACTTAATTTTTTGACGCTAAAAGATTACACGTTACTGGTTAATTTACAGTTATAAAAGTGATCGACCAATCAATCTTGTTACCGTTATTTTCTAAAAATGATGGAGAACTATTTAATTAAAGATTGAGATTCTTTCGAATCCATATGGACTATTAAGTTACAAATACTTTGAAGAACAAGAATAGGCGAGCTTCTCTGAAGTTTTAATGTGGGTGTATTTTTTAATAATCATAATTCCTTACAATGAAACCACGTCATACATTCAAGAAAGGCCGGGGCAGATTTTGTTTATAGGTTTTGTTTTATTATATTGTATTTAAATGGTAGTGCGTGATATTTTGTGCCCGGCGAGAGGCAGGGGTGGTTGCGGGCGGAGGCTGCGCTGACCTTGGCCGTGACTCCACCCCACTGCTTCTCCACCCCTCCTCCATTCAGGGTTCACAGCCACCTCGCAAATTGATTTTCCTCTCTATTATTCAAACAAACGAAAGTTTCGAATGACACAACTACAACCTTCCGAATTGCTGTTTGATCGGCATTGCTATAAACAGGTCAACGTAACACTTGATTTTTGGTGAACAGCAAAAAAAAACAATAATAAGGACAGAGAGAAAATACAGATAAGCTTGTTTCACAATTAAATACGGGAATGATAATTTTTCTTAGAGAAATGGGCCCAATAAAATGTTCTCGTGCCATAAGGATTTCTTTTTTATTCGATAGTTAATACCAGTATATTGTGTTTTCATAATCTGTAATTAATTTTATTTATTTTACCCTAGCATAACGAAAATTGACATAAACTTTTTTTTACATTAATAATTACTTGGTTTTGATCCCGCTGATTTGAAATCCAGTGTTTTATCTATAATAAAGAACCTAATCGTATAAATAGTGCTTTGTAACTATTTCATACATCTATTTTAACCAATTGACTATTTAATTAAATTATATTTTAATGCTGGGGTAAAAGAGATGTTGTAATTTTTTTTTTTAATACAATTAATTGTTATGATTTTTCAATTGTATATACTCGTATGTAGTTGGGGCCTGGTTTTGGGCAATCTGTTTTATAAGCCTGTTAGAAGATATTTATGATTTTAGAAGCAATCTGTAGAAAGGTGATAGCATATCTCTGATATGATTAAATTAAGTTATAATCACATGGATCAACGATTGCATATCTTTAAGTTTTATGGCACGTGACATGTAACTTTTATCATAACACATGATATTTCTATTATAATACGAAGTTAATAAAAGAGTTAGCGAGCACCCACAATTTGTGATATTCGTCAGAAAATAAAATTTACTAACTGATAACTTACTACTACTGATAACTTTAACGAACTATGCGGTTCGTTAGTAAAGATGAAATACGCAAAAAAGGTAGGTATGAAAGAAAGCATAGGGACAAAAATAAGGAAAGGCATGCTCCGATGGTTCGGGCATGTTGAAAGGATGAGCGAAGAGAGATTGACGAACCAGATATATAATACGAAAGTTGTGGGTAAAAGAGGCCCTGGCAGACTAAGACTTACCTATCACGATCAGATAAATAAAACAATAGCTGAAGGTGCATTAAAAAGCCATCGAAACTCTTCCTACCCCGCAAGGGATTTGGCGTGAAGATATGTATGTTAGATAACTTAGGAGCAAACGGGAAACAAAGCGGGACGACGCAGTGTGGATCGCTTCTTGACAAATGGACGGACGACCTAAAGAAGATCGCTGGTGATGGTAGGATGAGGTTGACAAAAAATCACTTGCAAGGGCAAACCATGTAGGAGTAAGGCATTCTACTCCCGCTAGTACAAGACCAAGCTGCAAAGTGGTCCAAAGACTAAGTTAAAAGAAGTTAGTAGCTTGCTTACTTCCAACATTGGACCATGGTCTGACCTGAAGTCAACAAATAGTCCAAATATCAAATTGTAATAAGCATTGATACTAAGGTATTTTGCATGAGATTTAAATTATAATTGTAAAGTATCATCACGACCGTTTCCCTTTCGGGGTGGTCAGAAACCACGCTTATAAATAAGCGGATTCACATTTAGCCAACTTTACTATAGGCCAATCATGACAAGTGGCAAGCTCGTCGATGTCTCCAGCGTACCAAACTCGAGAAATATCACGAATAAATTAAATATTAATTAAATGTATTTATATTATTTATATATATATATTTATATTTAATAAATATTTTTGTGTCCCGACCAGGAATCGAACTCGGTACTTCCGAGCCTAAATCCACGAACCTAACCGCTAGACCACGGAGGCAGTTTGTTGATGATGTAAAACGTGTTTCTTTGCGTAAATATTTTATTAGGAACATGTTTTCTAGATATTTGCGAATAAGACGCAATTTCCACTTGTTTGTTTGAATATAATTTTGTACGGTTTGATGTTTTTTCGACGTGATAATAAATTGATATTGAACATGTTTCATAAAACAAATATTCAGCAATTCAACACGTATTTTATATTGATATTTATTGACACATTTTTGTTATTGATAATAAATATTACATATGGTACCATGTTAGGAGTATTTTTTTCCTAATAAACAATCAGCTATTGCCAGACTATCGCGCCAGCAGCGCTGCAGTAAACGTCTAGGACTTTACTCAGCTATTATAGTCGTAGCTTTAATGATAAAAACCAACATAACAAATTAAGCGTCATAGTTAACCAAACCAATTTTGTAGTTGTAACGTTCCTATGATAGACTTCTTTGTTTTCCTCACTTGGCTTACGAATATATTGAGATAGGAGAAGGCGTAGGTATACAAACTACAGCTATAATTATTATTATTAAGTATATAGTAGTATCACGACTGTTTCCCTTCCGGGGTAGTCAAAAACCACGCTTATAAAGAAGCGGATTCACATTTAGCCAACTTAACTATAGGTCAATAATGAAAAGTGGCTAGCTCGTCAGACTCAAGCGTATCAGACTAGTTAAATTTATTTATTTAAATTAATAAATATTATTGGGACACTATGACACTAGGAATCGAACCCGGTGCCTCCGAGTCTAAATCCACGGACATCTGGACATCCTTTCAGCGGTGGTCAGAAGCCATGTTTTTAAAAAAGCAGATTCACATTTAGCGGACTTAACTATAGGCCCATCATGGCAAGTGCCAACCCGGGTCTAGCGTATACCAGACTCAAGAATATCACAAATGAATAATTGTGACCAACCAGGAATCGAATCCGGTATCTTCCCGTCTAAATCTACGAACTTAGCCGCTAGACCACAGAGGCAGTCAATCGTACTGGCATTTAATGTCTAGCCAGCGATATACGAGTATAGATATTTAATAAAAATATGGACATCTGACACCGTGCACGCTCAACAAGAGGTCCAAGCATGGAAGCAACTAAAATCTGCCACTGTTGACTGACTTTAGCTCAATCCACTATGAGTCCTGCTTAACAAGATAATTTGAGATTGTAAATAATATATTATTTTTATATACTTTTAATTTTAGTTTAAACATATGGTCTTGAGTAAACAATGCTTTATAATGAGGCTATTATGTGCCGTCGTCGTGACATGTTAACATGGTCACATGTCAGTTAGACGTGACGCAAGAGAAATGCGGCGTAAGCAGACACGTGCCTCACCAAAATAGATGTCAACTCTAGTAATTTTAGCCGACATAAATATTCCTAACTGGACAATCAACCGATCTAATTGTTATGTCATTTATTAACGTTGCCATATTAAAAATATATTATATAGTTGTTTGAATTAAATTTTTATCTGACTCGAAAGATTTTTTTCTATCATTTTTATTGAGAATTAAAAATGCTTTATGTTTATATCTTTAAATAGGAAACGTAATATTTTGTATTTAGGGATTGTAATCCCGCACCTCTTAAAGCGGATCCGCGAATCCTGCAACTTAAAAAATAGCGCCAAACCTTTAAAACATATATCCTTTAAAAATCAAATTCTTTAAAATCAACTGGTTCGATTCCCAGCTAGGATAATAATTAAAAATTTATCGTGTATATTGTAATCATCATCACCACACAGCTTTCTAGACCTCCATTGTTAAAGATGGGCCTTCCAGAACATGTACCGTTAGTAATACAAGGGCATTAATACGAAGAAGTTTTTTTTTTAGAAATTGCGTTTAAAGATTCTGGTAAGTACGGGAGACGCGCGTGGAGAGGCACAAATACAGTTACCGAGCCATTATTGTCCTTTTTCTCTTTCTGTTAGTGCTAACTGGTATATATAGATAGTTCCATCTTGTGCCTTTAGCATTTAAAATCACACTAGACATTTGTTTTAACTTAAGCCCTTATATTATTAAGGGTGCTATTATCTGGAGAATTTAGCCTACACTCGCCACGCTGCCTGGTCGAAAGGGTTGGCTAGGGAATAATACATGTTGTTTATTAGAAATTGAACAAATTAAAATGCCATTAAATGTATGTATGTATTTATATTATAAATTTAATTTTTAGTTATAAGTTTTTAACTCAATAAATCTCTTTATCTCAAATATTAGCGGTCATGCACCTTACAATCCCTGCTCACACCTCCCAAAGGTTAGCTGTTAGAAAATGTTTTTAGACATTAAGCTCGCCTATGTACTGTAAAATGTATTATTTTCTGTGCAATAATTAATTTATCTATCACGTTATTTAAGAACATTTGAATAGTATTATTATTAAATGTCAAGTAGTGTACACCGCTGTAGATTGCAGTCCAGAACTATATTGTGTGAATATTATGTAATGATTGTAAATTGTTTGTTTTACCTTAAATAAATAAATACAGTTAGGTCAGTATTAGATAAATATAGTAACATATCCAATAATCTTGTATTACTATAATTCTAAAATTATAATAATATAAATATAATAGAGAGCAATCCAGCTCAAAAATCCCGCTAGTATAAAAAAGCTGCGGGATTGCAATCCCTAATAGCTTTGTTTATATTTTTATTAAATAAATTCTTTTAAAGTTGTGATTTTTTTGTCAAATTTATTAACCTATGGCGTGCGGTACAATAAACACATTTTATTCTTAATACCGGCCTACATTAGGCTAACTAATGTTTTAATTATGTTTTTTACCTGTGTATTAATAAAGTTTAATAAATATGTGACGCACAGCTTCGTGTTGTCGACAGCACGCAAATAAGCTTTGTACGGCTGTCGAGGCCGCTGGGTAATTTTTGTGCTAATAATAGTTACGGCCGATCCTCTTTGCGTGGTGCTGGATAATCCTACTCGCTGGACTTATGGCTTGTACGTAATCAACTGTCATCCATAGTGTTGACAGACAAAACATTTTATTCCAGCATGTTGCTTTCTTGGATCTTGCCTTGACGGGCTCTCAAATCTAGTTTGTAACGCAAAACTCGTCAAAATCACGAGGCTCGCTGAACTCGTTAAGATTATTATCTCGCGACAACACTAAGGTTTTAGCCATAGACCAATTATTAGTTTTATTTTATGTTTTGTCTTGTCTTCTAATTGGGAGTAAATTTTAAAAAAACATCATTGATAAATTAATTCATACGACACTTGACACAGAGATGTGGTATTAAACAAAAAGTTAAAACTTATGCATAAAATAAAACCGTGTGACATGGCAGGTTGCTCCTAATTAAATAAGCGTGGTTTTTGACCACCCTGTAAGTGATACGGTCGTAATGATACTTTATCTCATTGTTTAATTGAATTCAGATAACATAAATTTCTACTGTCCTGTTAGTCAATTTGTTCTGTTAGTTTTAAACAAACAGCAAAAACGTTTCGTTTTAATAGAGGAAATACGCCTGTATTTCCTGGCAGTGGAAAAACAAAGAGGTTTTATAAATACTGTGTGGTGGCCGCAACTCCAATTTGATTGTGGAAAACCATCAAAATTTTAAAACGAAAATGCTTCAAATAATTTCGGGTAGCGTTCTAAAATTTATAGGTCTTTTTTCAATTAAATTTCGTCGGGTATTTTAAAAGTTTATTTTCAGCGTTATTGCGTCGAACTGTTTTTACTTTACGTGTTTCGACAATAGACATGCGGTTATAATACTTATCTTATTTAGCGAATTTTATTGCATCCGTGGTCTAGCGGTTAAGTCCGTGGATTTAGTAGTCCGGGTTCAACTCCTGGTCGCGACACAAACATATTTATTAAGGTA
Organism: Tinea semifulvella; assembly: GCA_910589645.1. NCBI lineage: Eukaryota > Metazoa > Arthropoda > Insecta > Lepidoptera > Tineidae > Tinea > Tinea semifulvella. Next base: position 8,049,529 of record OU342592.1, on the reverse strand, counting down.
AATACATACATTTAATTTATTTGTGATATTTCTCGAGTTTGGTACGCTGAAAACATCGATGAGCTTGCCACTTGTCATAATTGGCCTATAGTAAAGTTGGCTAAATGTGAATCCGCTTTTTTATAAGCGTGGTTTGTGATCACCCTGAAAGGGAAACGGTCGTGATGATACTTTACTTTTTTTATTTGGCGAAACATAAAGTTTTGATTTACTGCTTCTAAGATTCTATGCAATAATTATTGTATCCTTGAAAATAATGATTCTCAGTAGCGTTCAATGCCCTGCTTATGTTTATCTATAACTGCTAAATGGAATAGTACTAAAGGAGCGATAACTAGACTTTGTGTTTTAGGTTATTGTTTGTCCTATACCTACATCATATTAAATTAAATTTTGTTAATTAATAATTATAATACAAAATTAATACTTGTCTTGATATTGCGCAGTGGAGAAGAAGCATTAGTATCACGCAAACTTGATCCTTAGTAAAAAAGTAAAGTATTATCACGACCGTTTTCCTCTCGGGGTACTCACAAACCACGCTTAGAGAAGCGGATTCACATTTAGCCAACTTTACTATAGGCCAATCATGACAAGTGGCAAGCTCGTCGATGTCTCCAGCGTACCAAACTCGGAAAATATCACAAATAAATTAAATAATAATGAAATTGATTTTTTATAATTAATAAATATTATCGTGTCCCGACCAGGAATCGAACCCGGTACCTCAGAGTCTAAATCCACGGACTTAACCGCTAGATCCTTAGTTTAGCGTTAAAATCCTTTTGCATCCCACTCGCTCGCACAATACAACATATTCAAAGATTTTTTAAGTCTATACCTAATTTTAGACAGACAAAAATAGTATCAATCAATCATAACGATTGTCCTTTCTTTTATTAAAATAAATTCAGTGTAAACTCCATGTAACGTCACTCGATTTAACGACAAACTCCCTAAATCGTCGAAATCAATTGGCTTTGGTTCGTTTAGTTTGTCTTCCATACAATGATTCGATCTCTATTTAACGACAACTCTCTATAACGCTTTCCCGTCATTGTCGTTATATACTATATATATATAATAAAATGTATGGGTATATGTAGTATATGTATTTATATATATATATATATAGTATTAGTATTACTATATATATTAGTATATAGTAAAACCGTAGAATTTAATACAATTTTGCACCTACCTTTCAATATAATGCTCAAGTTGTCCCAATGGTTGTGCAATAAAGATTTAAATAAATAAAATATACAGTGTGTATTTGATTTATATATCTCTATTTTTTTCTTTAGTTGATTGACATTTCTCAAAAGTACCTACACCACAAAAATCTTTGACAATATCGGATTGTGCGAGCGAGAATGATGCAAAACCCTCTTAAGGAATAACCATTGTTTTTGTGTCTAATAAATCAAAGTCATGACAGGGTCAGTAAGTGTAGTAGGGCGAGTGTAGGCTAAATTCTCCAGAAATATCTGAGAGGCCCATCTCCAACAGCGGAGATCTAGGACTTGTGTGTTTTAAGGGCTATTATGAGAGGGTTACTATTATTCCTTAATTCCCTATTGTCATAATAAAACTTTCAAATTCGTTTTCATGCACATAAATCAATTCGACTGTTTTCAAAAAATAGAATTTATTGTGATGACGACTAAGCAATATATTGATTTGATAGTAAGTTGTAGACCACTTTCTTGACCGATTTTTATTGGTAAAGTAAATCCTGCTGCTAAAAATTTGCTTGAAATTGAAAAAGCACTTTCCTACCCGGACTAGAATCAAATTGACCAATAAAATATTAGTGAATCGGTGTGTTAAATTGGATTTTCTGGCTTTACTACATATGGCTTTGTTGTTATTGACGATCTGTTCCCACGGGAATTAAAGCTCGGCAATGATAACAAACTACGCTATTTCGACGAAAATTGCTAGAATTACTCTGTTATTTATACGGGTTTAGGGAAAAGTTTAATGAAAAATACTTTATATTTTTTTGCTAATTACAACCATCAGTCCTCATACCACCTATTTGTTGTTCCCGTTGAAAGTGTGTATCTGCAATGATGTCAAATGCCAAGTTTTACTTTCAAGAAGAACTATTATTTTTTCATATATATATTTTTTATACTAGCACGACATGTAAGCTTGCGCCCACCTAATAGTAAGTCGCGTGCGGGGTCCATGAATGTTAGTAACTAAACTCATGACTGACAGAGTCCCTAACACTATGTCGGCTTGACTGGGTATGATAGCAATTCGAGCCTGATCCCGAAACATGTGGATACACTTTACTGGGTTTATCGGCACGAACGGTGGATACTTCCCCGCCTCGGCAGACTGGGCAAATTACCACCATCAGTCCGCCTACCACCTATTTAATTTAAATATTGTTAGCTTGACATGGTGAAATTTATATAAAAATAACACCGCTTGAAACAAGACTTACTGAAAGATAAGGTTTAAGGTTAGCTTGGAACTTTAAAATTGATTGAATACGATGTGGAATACCTATGTGTCTCCTTTTTTATATAACCTGCGAGTCCTTTAAGTATCTTGTCAGAATATAATATCACGGTTTGTTGTCAGTGTTCTTGGCATTATAACGTGTTAGCTTAGTTTAAGAAGCTTGTTGCTACTTGGAGCCTGTGATGAACATAAGCTGCTAGGCCTACATAACGATAAAACTAGTTTTTAATAGATCCGAAAATAATATAATTAATCAGGGTATTAACGTCACAGTCATATCAGAAATCTTTTACAATCAGCTTTCTATATTCTGGAATGTTCTGTTGCCGTGACCAACCAAACAATCACGAGTGGTGCGTTGAACCGAAACTCGACTGATACCATCGCACAATTTCGTTTTAAATCTAGTGAAATAGACTCACAAACTGCCTTCGTGGTCGAGCGGTTACAGCCGCAGTTAGGAGCCTCAGAGGTACCAGGAGTAATTACTGTTTTTTTTTTAAATAGACGGAATTAAAAAATCTTCTATAGATGCGGAATCTAACCATGTGGTCTAAGGCATGTGCCCGTTTTACTATCGGGCCTACGAGACCGCATAGGGCCTACGGACTAAAACCCTATAACCGTCTCACTTCCTAATGGCCCAGTGTGCCTTTACAGCTAAGTCTTAAGTTGTGGGTACAAGTGAAGGCACTCGTTCGCTGCGTAAAAATCTGCCTACTAATGTTATAAACGTAAATTGTGCGGATGAATGGATGGATGTTCGTTTCTCTTTAACGCAAAAAAGACACGATTTTTTATGAAACTATAATATGTAATACCAATACTACACTTATACATAAAAATAATACAAAGACATATGATGACGTCATCCTCTGACCACGACATGTGATCCTACTGCCGTCTGTTTCTAAAATAAAGTGTGATCTCGACCGTATCCCTTCCGGGGTAATCAGAAGCCCTGCTTTTTTACTTATTGGATTTACTTTAACCATATTTATTATGGCCCATCATGACAAGTGGCAAGCGCGTCGATGTCTAGCGTATCAAACTCGAGAAGTATCACAAATAAATTAAATAAAGTATTGTGTCCCCCGACCAGGATTGGAACCCGATACCTCCGAGTCTAAATCCACGAACTTAACCGCTAGACCACGGAGGCAGTTTAGTATCTCTTTGTATCGCATGTAAACTACTAAACTGATTTTGATAATATTTGGTAAAGCTAAAGATGTTACTTGAATCCCAGGGATGGACATAGAGTATATGATGTCATTATATGAGCACATGTGACCCTACTGCCAACTTCAAGTGTTTTTGAACACTATATTACATAGGCAAAGCCGGATCAAACAGCTAGAAAAACCAATTGTGTTTTCTTGAGTCTAGTACGCCAGAGACATCGGACCAACTTGCTATATTTTTGGCTTTTAATATTAAGTTGGCTTTATGACAATATTCACACCCGAAAAACCACAGAGAATGTAACAGCCGGTTGCAGAGAGGCTGATTATCTTTTGAAATATTTTACAATTGCTTACGACGTCATAGCCTGAAATATTCTAAGTGACAATCACGTGGCGTAAATATAAATGTTAGTCATAGATAATTTTAATATACTACTAAAATATTTTTAATGTATGCAACAAATTTGAGTTTCGCTTACAAAAAAGCGTAGGTTTTGTACCTTTCTCCGTTCAAAGATTGGTCAACCGAGTTGAAACCTTTTATCTCCGCTTGGGCTCGCCTGACATGCTGGTTTGTGAACCGGTTGGCTGACAGCTTAAGGTTGTTGGGCCCTTCCCAAACACGGCTTTTAACCGATGGATTTCAAATTTAAGTGTTAATCACATATACAAAGTTGGGAGAATCAAGAAAACTTATCTATAAAAGGCTGAGGTCCGCTTGGACTTTGGACGATATTAATTTCTTTAGACGAGAAAATGACATAATTTTTTGTCGTGTAATAAATAAATTTTAACTTCCTTCAAATTATTTGCGCTGTTTTTGGAATAAATAACAATAATAAATAATAATTGAAGGACCTCCATGATCTAGCGGTTTAGGTAGATTAGATTTAGGTAGCGTAGATTTAAACAAGAAGGTCAAACACAACATTTTCAAAAATTCTCGAGTCGGAATTATAGAGACATCGACGAGCGTGCCACTTGTCATGTTAGGCCTATTTATTTTAAATTCTTTAATGCACCAAAACTTAAAATTAGGTACATAGGCGAGTTTAATGCCTCATTTTCTGACAACTAACCTTTGGGATGGTGATGGACAATCTAATAATAATAGTCTAATTTATAAATACACTACATACCAAGTAATTACATAAACTACATGCAACTTTTTTATATATATACATATAAATAAACATACAGAAATATATTGCGTGCTAAGTATTTAATGTGTACTGGATGCAGTGTGTTCCTGCTTATCAAGAAACAAGTTAATAACTAATTGTTTAAAAACTGTGTCTTAAAGGCCAGTGGTAGCTTGTTCCACTGGCGGGCTGCAGACACAGCGAAAGAATCTGAATATGCTAGATTAGTGGGATGGTATTTTAAATTGATTGTTGAAAGCAGAACGAAGAGGAAGGTTGTGCGTATCGCACAAGAACTCAAATTTGGTTTTGGAGTAAGAAGGTGCACGAGGATTGTTCAGGATATTATACAAATGGACAAGTAGATGGGGCAGATGCAGACATTTCCCATTTTAATTAATAAAAACTAAAAAAATAAAAAGTGTGTTCAGCAATTTAAAATTTCTAAAATATAAAATAATACCGCGGTTTACGTGACAGTCTGAACAAGAGTCTTGCGTCAGATCACCTCGCTCTGCCGCAACCGATGGAACGACTTCGCTGTTACTACGGCCTTCGATGTCTTTTGTTGTACGTTTTCACTAAAGATCTGAGCACATCGCACGGGCAAATTTATGACAGAATTACTCCGCCAGACTTGACGATACACAATCGATGTGACTTGTATTTCATTAAACTACAAGTAACTTATCGGCACGAAAGTCTAGCTATGACAGTATGAGTAGCGTAGAATTCGTATAATTTGCAATCGCATATTACCTTAAAGCTAGACTTATCTCCTATACGCGGCGGGCTCGACTTGTGCCAATTTAGAGGGCTGCCGTGGGTCACAAGTACGCTTCGTCGCGTTACGTCCTAAGATGTACCGACCTAAACATTGAAAAGAGATATTTATAGATAACGTATACACTAACGTATGCGATTCAGTCTCCAGAAGACCGGGGAGAAGACGCACTTCCTGGCTCAAGAACCTCAGGGAGTGGTTCGGGATGAGCACCAGATCCTTGTTCCGGACAGCGGCCAACAAAATCAAAATCGCCTTAATGATAGCCGACCTCCGATAGGAGATGGCACCGCAAGAAGAAGAAGAATGCGATATAGCTATTTCTTATGTAGGCTATGCAGATATTGTAAAATTAAAATAGTATTCTGATGCACATTTCTCCAGAATTGTAAGAAAGAGTTAGGCGATAGAGACGAAACTTTATTGTGTCGGAGTAAGAGTCCCTATTTATATAAATGATTTTGTGGAGTAAATCTTCTGTACTTGTACTATTATGTATTTTGTGGCTATATATATATATACCAAAGGAAGTGGTCTACAAGCTTCGATAAATGTTGACAATTATTGTGGTGGACAATAATTTTTCCTAGACCAATTTTTGGACCGACTGTATCCCGTGTGCTCAGGCCTTTAATATCGTCACTTTGGCCATCAGAGAACGGCATCGTGTCAGATTTTTAGGTAACGATCCACGACATTCACGACATACAAAATCGTTTTCGTGTATCCAATAAAGAGTAGCTGGGCAAAAAAATAAATGCAAGTCTCAACGCCTACAACTCACCCATGTGATATTGAATAGGTCTACAGTTCGTGTATTTTAGTGACTTGCCAATTGGCTGTTATTACAATAAGTAACCAATGAACTTGGTTCTGATTGGTTAAAAAGCTGCGTTAATTGACCTTCTTTGTTTTATTTAAAACTAGAAATTAATAACAGTTTATATTTGTTTCATTACAGCTAATGGAAACTAATTAACAGTTGACTAAATGACTACTTAAAACCAAAGCGAGGAAGGAAATTATTATTGGAATTAAATTACTTCATGTTTTGCTTCGTTGTTTATAAATATTTTCCTTCTAACAGTAATGTACCAGCCGAACCAGATTGTAATAATTGTTTTTACTTTTTGCCTAAGATAGCTTGCTCATACTTTATTCAAACATTCTCCATTATCAGTTAAATGTTAGTTACTTACTTTCCACGTTACTTCTACCTTAAACAAAAATAATTGCAAAACTAAATACCTTATCAACCCGACTGGCTAGAGTGGCAAGAGTATCAAATTATTTGCAAAAAAATATTCAGTGGAGACCTGGGAATAAGTGTTCTAAGTCAAAAGTTAAAATATCTTTATTCACGTAAACATATTACAGGCATTTGTGACACGTCATTAATTTAATTATTTTCAAAGATTCTACTCCTGCTATTAAGTAGCAAAGTGATCCAAAGAGTAAGCTGTACGCAGACGATCCAGCAGCATAGCAGATTTAAACTAAATTTATAGGTTACTTATTGATCGTTGTTGTGTAATTATATGTTTTATTTAGTAAATCTGATATAGTTGAGTTTTCCTTGCTTCTTGCTTGGAATATGCAATGACAATGTTCTAAATGTATACTATAACACGACATTATCTTTTCAAAACAATTTGAATGTCAGTAAAGAAGGTGCATAATCGTGCTCCCAAACATTGTGTAATAAATCAGTTCTCTTACTTTGTGGCCGGCCTCCACGTAATTTTAGCGACTTGTAAATAAACCTCAGCTCGCAAACCACACACACAGACTATACAATATATGTTGTACCCAGTCTTACATTGAAATAAGACTGAATTTAAAAGTTACATGTATGAGTATAGCAAATGTGTGGTCAAAATGACTTTAAGTTTGCCCGGATTTCGGACCCGGTTGTTCTTACGTTTTACATGTATACCTTGCTCAGACACCGGAACAACAGCAGTAGTCTACAAAAGATTTGGAAAGTTCGAGGTATCCATTTGTGACGCAGACTTTCAAAGTTGTTTTACTGTAATAATTAATTTTTAATTTTGGTTTTGGTAGTGCCTTATTCCCGCACCAACTATCGTCAAACATCATTTTTAACGAGAGCATCAAGAGAACTTAATCGCCTAGCCTAGGTCATGGATATTGACATGTTCTGTACATCGCCTAAACTTGTTGGTCGGGCGATATCTAGTGCATTTTTACAGTATAACACAGCAGACGTAATCTAATGGTGTACATTGCAGGATTTACGTCTATCTGATTTATAGATTTAGTTACCTACTTATTTTTTTATTCTAAATTATTGTGGTTTATTATTATTATTTAGTTGTATAAGATACTTGTGGAAACTTAATTAGCATCTAGTTTTTTCTATAAGTAATCATTTGTTAGAAGCTGTAAGTTTTCCTTGAAGATAAATAAACTAATAATTTATTACAGTTTTTAATAACCTTGTATAGTTTAAATTAGTTATGGAATCTGCATCTAGTTTTACCAGATCCTTTGACTTATGTTTGTCCAAGAATTACTCATCTAATGCTTCTAATACCTGGCTTAATAATTTGGCATTCAGTTCGCCACTGTCCAAGCCACATTTAATATTATGATTTAGCTTCTGCCATTCTCTGCGTCTAGATTCATGACCAAATGTAGAATACGTCATACCACATTGGTCATGCCACCGATAATAACCACTTACTGATATTATTTCCATCAATTTGTAAGTTGATAAAATTTTATAGGTATTTTATGATTTTTGTTATGTATTGTGCCGTAATTGTTATGGATGGACCCGCGCTCAGCTCTTCTGCATAAGAAGATGTGTCCACTACTATACTGGCTTAACAAGATGCTATAGGTACTAGAAGTGTATAAATTATAACGACACAATTTTCAGCGTGCAATAAAGAATCTCTAAAATAGATATATTGACTAGGTTTAAATTGTTGATTTTGCTAAACTTTGCTTCTTATAATCTTTAAAAAGAAGTTCCTACATTACTGGATACTTACTTACTACTTACTTTACTAGAAGGATATCAACTATTGTATTGTATATTTTTACTATTGCTGTCATTGCATCTATAATTGTTCAAATTTGTCCCTTAGGTTTGGCTGTCAGAGAATGTCTACGGGCATTAAGTCCGCCTTTATACTCTGTGCAATAAAAAAATAAAATAAATAAATATTGTTGACCACAAAGCCTAATATATTCTTTCTAAATCTTTAGCGTGCGATAGTGGAGACGTTGACTAGGGTACAGTGAGTTTTAATACAAGCGTTTATGTAATTTGCTTTAAGCGCATTTTGATGACCTTGAACTCGTGTTTTGTTCTTTAGACTGCTACAATGGAAGGTAACCTGCTACAACGAGGCCTCGACCATATTATTGTCATTGTGCGGTCATTTGGCTGATTATAATGAATTAAAATTCTTCGATTTTTTCTGCTTGATCTTTGTTATTTTGCAAATCACTGTATTATAAACGTCACTTACAACACCGATATTTCCAACTGGCTGTTTGGCCTGGCTTTGTCCGTAATATCGATAACAAAACTTTCACGTGGATGTGGGGTCAAATGTTCTGATCAGAAAATAACGTCATATAGGTGCCCGTCTTTTGATTTTAATGAACATACTCGTATAAGTAGCATCACGGCCGTATCCCTTTTGGGGTGGTCAGAAACCACGCTTTTAAAGAAACGGATTCACATTTAGCCAACTTTACTATACGCCCATCATGACAAGTGGCAAGCTCGTCGATGTCTCATGTACCAAACTCGAGAAATACCACAAAATTAAATTTAATAGATTATAGTGTCGCGACCAGGATTCGAACACGGTACCTTGGCGTCTACATCCACGGACCTAAACACTAGATCACGGAGTAGTGTAGTCGTGTATAGTAAGTCCGAAAAGTTGACATCCGTCTGAGAAACAAAGCTACTCTACATAGCTTTCAAAATTAGCAGGCTAAAATGCAATGGCCAGGACATGTCTGGAGTGGAGACTACGTACTAGAAGACGCAGAGTAGGACCGCCAGATGGGCAGATGACCTGGTGAGGGTAGTGACCTCGGGGATGGATGAGGGTGGCAGAAGATCGTGTGAAATGGCGAGCCTTGTTGGAGGTCTATATCTAGAAGGGGAGAGACACGGGCTAATGATGAGTATAGTCGTAAAGGCGAATCTAACAACATCATGATGACGTAATAGCCTATGTGTTAGTCTGATGAACTCCTAATAAAGCTTATAAGCTACGAGTATTATATTACTGTGAAATTTCATCAAAATCCGTTCTGAAGTTTTTGTGCCAAAAAGCAAAAAATACCTACATACATCCATCTTTATAAACTTTCGCGTTTATAATAATAGTTTGATTTACTTCCCAATGTCTACTTTATTATAACGTGGTAAAGTTTAGTTTAAATTCTGATTATTCGACATAATCGATAGTTCTTGTCGGTTGGTACGTTTTGGTATTGTGGTGGTACATACACGTGCCTCCATAGATATCCGATATCAGAAGTTCAAGGTGAATCCATGGAATACGCATTTACTGCTCTTATTTTAGATTTTTCAAGTCATGCTACTGTTTTACCTTTTTTGTAACACATCATTAAATAATTCATGAACGATATCGTTCTAAATGAGCACCTAGTTGAGATGTATGTTTTATATTAGTATCATCGATAACCATTCAAATAATACGTTGTCTTGTAACTTTTAAGTATGTACTGTTATTATCATTCTCCAGATACGGTACTCTTTAAAGTCACTACAGTTGAGTTTAGTTTTACACTAGAAGTTGAGTATACAACAAAAAAAGGACTCCGTTTGATTGCGAGCAAAACCAAGGTAGGCACTAGTGTTTGAAAGACAAAGGATGACAACCGCTACGATAAAGATTGAAAAATTTAATTATAAATCTGGGCAGTGTATTCACTGCGGATGGGAAGTTGAAAGAAGAGTGAACGCGAGAATATTAGTTGTGAAAGTGACAAAGCTAGACTCACCATACGCAATACCATGCTGGTACCAACACTTATGATACCCAAAAGGGTAGGTATGAAAGAAAGCATAGGGACAAAAATTAGGAAAGGCTGCATGCTCTGATAATTCGGGCATGTTGAAAGAATGAGCGAAGAGAGATTGACGAACTAGATATAGAATGCGAAAGTGGTGGGTTAAAGATGCCCTGGCAGACCAAGACCTATCACGATCAAATAAATAAAACAATAGCTGAAGGTGCATTAAAAAGCTATCGAAGCAATAGGGCATGGTATGAAGAGGTTGATGAATGTCGAAGAAGCGAAAGAGGTATGTCGTGATCGTGACAAGTGGCGCTTATTATCTCTGCCTACCTCGCAAGGGAATTGTCGTAAAGATATGTATGTATGAGTACTAACATTTTTTGTGTAATTCACCCGTAACATAAGGAAAGCCTGCAGACCTCTAGTAATGCTGGGACCATTTTGTGTATTCTCTCATTTGGCACTCCTCTTTGTAGGCTCTATGCCAGCGACATTTGAACGACCATGGTTATTTTTGTCATTAGAACTGAATTTATTATTTGCACAGCCTATATTTTCATTTTTTTTCGGCGTGATTTTAGCAATTTTCAACGCGGTACAACTAATGATTTAAGACAAATTATTACCAATGTTAAGCTGAAATCTAGACTGAAGTTTGTTGTTTAGACTTAGGTACTTAAAAAGGTGTTGTTATTAAATCTATATTATACTGTGAACAATTTAACAATGAACTTAGTTATTCTTTTAGTATTCATAATTATTGAGTACTTAGCTAAACTAGTTAAATGCGTGTGAAAGACAGCAGCGGAGCGATTATAGTCTTAAATAATGTATTTCAAATAACAGACTTCGTTCTTTCTATTGGATTATTTTCTTTTATAATACAAAATAGGCTAATGCTAGGCTTTGTTATAGCTTCCTACAGTATTACCGAGGCTTAGTTCTAGCTCAAATTAAAGAGCTGAGTCGTAATCCGAATTATAGTAGCAACGTCGTTGAATTGTTTTCAGCAAGACTATTTCGTATGCAATCGCCGATCACGACAACTTTAACCGATCGGATTCATCGCGTCTTTGCAGAATATGCACCTCAATACCATAGTCATATAAATTTGGAGATATTAATAAATAAATATATAACCTACAGTTCAGTACAGAAGTTAGTCACCAGCGTGTCGCGTAAATAAATACATTTAATTAATATTTAATTTATTTGTGATATTTCTCTCTTTTGGTACGCTTGAGACATCGACGAGCTTGCCACTTGTCATGATTGGCCTATAGTAAAGTTGGCTAAATGTAAATCCGCTTATTTATAAGTGTGGTTTCTGACCACCCCGATAGGAAAACGGTCGTGATGATACTTTACTTTACTTTCTGTGCAAGCTAGAAGTACAAGGGTTAAACAAAAAAGGTATTAAGTCTTTAATGATCAATAGTAGATGCAAGATACGTTATAACCCCGCGCGCCACGATTTCTTTGTTGATTTTTGCGCAATGCAATCAAAAGTTCGTAACCACAATATTTTAATACACGATGTTATTCTTAAAATGTATTCTGAAATACGAATCGGATAATATCCACCAATAGTATCATTTCATGATGTTGAAAATAGTACGGATTATTATCCTCGCACATATGAAAAAGAAGCCCAAAACGAGACTAATTTAAATCGTTTTTATATTGATAAATATTGAGTAATATTTAAGTAAGTCGTGTGTTAGTTAAGTGGTCTTGTTGAGAGTAGGAGAATTTATGTGGGCATTAACGTTAACTATAGATTCATTGAAGTAATGGGTACTATGACCTGCGTTTATCTTACACACAAGCGTAATATAGACGTATAGATTACAGGGAAACTTGGAACATAACTTATCTGGCCAAATTGTTCAAACATTAAGTTCTGGAACTCATCTTCAGCAGTAGAGATCTATGATTCTGCGTTCTAGGGGCTGTAATGATACCAGTATTTAAATTAACTAATTTATATAGTAGTTATATTATAATACTTTTTTTAATTTTAAGTTCTTTATGTGCATTGTTCATGCGTTTATACTTTAAAAAGCTCTTTTTTTCTACGATGCATAATAATAACAGCTGTTGTTACTGTTGGTGTTCAGCAACATAATCTTTTTACTTTTTTACATTACAAAAGAATCTTTTATATTATGGTCTGTAGTAATAAAATTAAAGTAAAGTATCATTACGACCATATCCCTTGCGGGGTCAGAAACCACGCTTATATAGAGCGGCTTCACATTTAGACAACTTTACTATAGGCCAATCATGACAAGTGACGAGCTCGTCGATGTCTGTAGCGTACCAAACTCGAGAAATATCACAAATAAATTAAATATAAGTATTTATTTACATTAATTAATATTATCCAAAAATCGAACCCGGTAACTCCGAGTCTAAATCCACGGACTTAACCGCTAGACCACGGAGGCAGTTCTTCAGTAATAAAATTGCATGTTTAAAAAGGTCGTATAACTGGATAGTTTAGTTTACTACACGATGATTATTTTTAATGAAAACGTCTATTATTTTAATTATCTTAAAGTAATAATTCTAATTGTAAAACTATTAACACTTATTATTTCTTTGCAGGTAAAATTCACATTTAACGATCCATCCATCATTGGCGAAGTACTGGCTATATGCTAATAATAATGTAAGTTGGAAATCTTTAACAATTGCATTATTTGTTAACTAAATCATCTCTCTCTCGCAGTCATTTCTTGTCCTATTGTTGTGTTAGGCATTTATAAAATCATATTTATATAAATTATGTGACATATTATTATAGAAAGAAAAGAAAGAAATTGTATATTTCTGTATTTGTATATTTTCAATCATTTTTTTTTCTTTTTTTGTAAGTATATAAAATATATTTAAGTTCAAGCAAGTATATAAAATAGTCATTATATAAGTGTAGATAGGTGAATTAATTAAAAAAACATTTCCTGATGTTTAACTAACTTTTATTATTTATTCATTACTATTAGGAATGGGCCGAAGTTCGTAAACAGAAGTTTACATTCGGTTTAACCGTACTTCAGCTTCGGCCGAAGTACGGCAGACCTGTACCAAATGTTCGGCCGAAGTTCGTATTCGGCATAATCCACATTCGGCCCATCACTACATATTATGCATTTTACATAATATACCAATATTACAAGTTTGTTTTTGTTTTTCAAAAGAAGATTGTGCAATTGGATATAAATATGTAAAAACATAAAATTATTTTCTTATTTATTATTTTATATTTATAGTTTGAAGTTATACATTTGTGATAATTGAACAGAAATAAGCAGTTAATAAACTCAAGAGTTCTCTGAAGAACGAGAACTCAAAGTGCTTCTGAAGAAGAGCTGAAGTTGTTGAACCTAGCTTCGTGAGCAACATGAGCTCTGTAATATTACTTTAAAAGTGCATTGAATTACCAGGGGATGTTTACGCACTAAGATCTTGTCGAGGAAAATGGGGGGTTATTCCCAGGCCAATTTACTATCCCGGCCTAGATAACTTCACTGTCTTAACTTTCACAAATGACAGTTCGTCAGACATAATGTTGTACGCTATATGTAGCAAGCTTTAATTGTCATTTATTATTACTTCTGAGAATAATTAACATTCTTTGTGTCTGTTGTATGCAATTTAAACAGTCATTGAAGCAAGTTTCTCACATCCTTTTAGCTATTGTTGGTATTATTTTAACTCTAATTGTCTGAATACACCACTATTCCAAGTTTTAATTATTTTAAACATCATTGTTTCACATTTCGCCAACTAACATGCCCCCATATTACGAGGAACTGTATTTTTACGGCCGTAATCTTTTTTGCCATGGTTCTGTTCTGCGGGTTCACTGTTATTTTGGTTTACAATGAAGTAAACCACACACCCAAACTCTTCATTTTCATCTATATATTTTTTCTCTCTCTCTCTCTGTAGTACAAAGGACAAATTTAGTTATATTTCCTCATTTCATAACACATCTCTCCGTTGGTCCCATAATTCTGTTCTATCCCTTCTGATCACTCTTTATACTCACATTATTTAAACAGTTCATTTCAGTGTAAGCTTAGGTATTATATGTGGTGTATATAATATATTTCAAATTAAATCAAATCAAAACCAATAATTCGTGGTTTTTCGGTACATAGTTCTTAGGTTAGGGTGAGCATGCAAAAAACCTACCAATGTGGTGTACGAATTCATTACATTAACAAGTATAATTCTAAATTTTTTTTTTTTCAAATTCAAAATCGTTTATTTGCTTTAAATGTGGTACATACGGTTAATATGGTTAGTAAGTTGGCTCTACACATTTAGCCATTGTTCTGGCATGCAAAAATTGATTTTATTTAAATATATTCTTATCCAGTAAGTTTAGTCATCATTATATAATTAAATTTAGGTCAATACATTTTATTAATAAACAGACAAAAAAACAAAATAAAAATATGTCAAACAAATTATTTTTCAAACGAATTCAAAAGATTTTCTCTTTTAAAATTACCCCCATGCACTGCCCGAGCCCTTCACATCTAATTTGTTAAAAACATAATAATAAAACTTAAAAGATTCTTAAAACTCTAAATAGTCTAACTTATTTCTAACTAAAATACCTACATAATATACATTTAAAAATTAATGTCCAACCAAATTTTTATATAATTGCCTTGTCATTTTGGAATTCTTCGATCGTGTAGTAGCATTTATCCAATAATATTTTTTTTAAATGTATTTTAAACCTATGTAATGGCAAATCCTTAAGTGTCTAAAATTAATAACAAATATAATAACAACTTAAACATGCATTTACAATTTATATACAACTAAAAACTAAAGTGTGTAGTATTGTATATATATTAGTATTTGTTTATATAAACATAATATTTAGATTTAATGGTTGCAACCACCTCACAACACACATGATTTCATTGTCCCAAAGGTTGGTTGCTAGAGAATGTCTAGCGGCATTAAGCACGCCTCTTGTGCATAGAGCAATAAAGTTTATAAATAAATAAATAGTACAAATTTTGATATTGTATGAAAATAATGTAAATTTGGTTGTAAGAACATCAATATTATGATTAAATGTTGTTTATCTACAAAGGTTTTTAGTGGAGAATAAAGACACAGTTGCATAGGATTGGAGAAAAATCTCGTGCGCTGTAAAGCATAGAAGGAAAATAATTCGTTGTAATAATTTCACTTAAGTACTCACTTCAAAGCACCGTTTTGTTAATATCAAAGTCAAATTATCTTTATTCACGTAAACCTATTACAGACATTTATGAAACGTCATTAATGTAATTATTTTGAATGATTCTACTCCTGCTAGTGAAAGACAAAGCAGCAAAATGGTCCAATAAGTAAGCTGTTAGCAGAAAACCAGCAGCTTAGCAGATTCCAGTGACCTGTTAATGTTTAATCTGACTGAGAAAGCAATCTGCATATCGTCACATAGAAAGTATATCGTGCGTGAACATATGGACAACGTGTGATAATCGTTGTAACGTGCCCCTGAACGACCGTGACATCAGAAAAAAGATAATTTTATCTATATTTACGTCAGTACATTTCTTAAAATAATTTACTTTTCACGAAGCGAGCATTTGGTCAGTATGCCAGTGTTGCGGGGTTTGCCTGAAATCCAAAGCGATTGCATAATTATTTCAACTGCGTGTTGTTTACTCTTTGTTATCTAAAATAAATATCTTATGTTTTTTTTTATATTTTTATACTAGCACGACATGTGACCTTGGGCCCACCTGATGGTAAGTGGCGCGCAAGGTCCACGAATGTTAGCAACTGAAGTCAGACACCTATGATTGACACCAGTCCCTAACATTATCCCGGCTTGACTAGATGCTTTTTCACACTTCGCTTGAAGGACTCCAAGTAATAGGAAAGTGGAAACACAGAGGCTGGAAGAGCATTCCACATCTTTATCGTGCGACAGATGTATGAGTCCCCAAATTTATACGTACGCGAAGGGATGGTGACTACGGTATGAGGGTGCATATTCTGACATGTGCGTGTGGTTCGGTTGCGGAATGGAGAGGGGAGGGATTAGGTTATCGAGTTCTTCGGAGCATTCACCATAGTATAGCCGGTAAAAGACGCTCAGAGAAGCCACATCTCTGCGAAGCTGCAGGCATTCGAGAATTCCAGATATAGTGGCATCGTCCACAATTCGAACAGCTCGCCTCTGTAGGACCTTATAGTTAGCGACATGCGAAGACCAAGAGTAGGAGCAACTGACGACCGACATCAGTCACGTGGTAGTATTGTTGGTTGAACAAGATACGTCTAGAAAAGATAGTTTTTTAAAAACATAGATGAGTGCTCTAATTTGCAACTTCTATGAATTTATTATTTAATGAATCTAGTTGGAGCTTGTAACCAATCAGATCTGAATACTGGACTCTGTACCTACTGCACTTTCAATGCCGAAACAATGACTTTTAATGGCTTCATTATTGGCAACATTTCGTGCAATTATAGCTTGCTATTGTAGAGCTACGTTTATGAACAGTATTGACGATTGAGCAGTCACGTTCGGAGATTTCATGGAATTTCAATTGCATCAACAAAATTTGTTAGATTGAATAACAATTAAAGAGGATCAAGTCAATACAAAAAAAAGCATTAAACAACCTTTGAACTGCGTACTGTAAAATACATTAAAATGATTTCCCCACCTACTATGCTCAAATGTAAATATCGCCCACGTCGTGCGCTAATTAGACACGTGTTTCCATTATTCTTTTAACTTTATTTAAACTGACGTGTTTCCATTATTCTTTTAACCTTATTTAAACTGATCGGCAGTCGAAATGTCAGTGACAAAGCTCGGCTCGCCATACAAAATGCCATATTGGTACACTGATGTATGGAAGCAAGACGTGGATAATACGCATGAGAGATTAATGCAGTAGAAATGAGGTCGTTGCGTCGGATATGCGGCGCGTCACTTTGGCGGACCTCATACCTAACGCCGAAATACGGAAAACGGTAGTTATAAAAGAAAGTATAGGGACAAAAATAAGGAAAGGCATACTACGATGGTTCGGGCATGGTTGAAAGGATGAGCGAAGAAAGATAGACCAACCAGGTATATAATGCGAAAGTTGTGGCTTGCAGACCTAGACTAGACACAATCAAATAAATAAAACACCGGCCGAAGGTGTATTAAAAAGCATTCGTAACAAAAGGGCATGTATGTAGAGGTTGATGAATGTCGACGAAGCGAAACAGGTATGTCGAGATCGTGTCAGATAGCGCTCAATTGTCTCTGCCTAACCCGCAAGGGATCTGACGTGAAGTTATGTATGTATGTTACTTCGTCCCTAATTACTCCGTTATTATCCATAGTCATTTTTAACTTATAATACTGACTGTTAAGTACTCTTCTGAGTAACAGAAGTAATCTGCTGATTACTGCCTGTATTTACACATCGTAATAAATTGAAAACTTTCATAAAAAGTCTTGTGAAAAACAGTACACGGTCATGTTAAATTGATTCTTTGTATGTTACATATTGTCTTGCTTTTATGCCTTTTTGATCATTGTATTCTTTGTACCGTATGTCTGTGAGAACGTGGTGGTTGCGTATATTTGTATTGTTTTCGTATGTTTGAACAAACCAAACTACAAAATTGTTTTCAACATTATATAGGAGCCGTCGCAGACTTTAGAATGTACTAATGAATAGGCACTATTATTTTTGAATGCAAGAAAAACCAAGGTACTTGTGTTTGAAAGAAGAAGGATGACAACCGTGACGATAAAGATTGATGATGAAACTCTAGAACAATGGTAGGTATAAAAGAAAGCATAGGGACAAACATAAGAAAAGGCATGCTCCGATGGTTCGGGCATGTTGAAAGGATGATTGAAGAGAGATTGACGAACCTAAATGCCATTATAATGCCAAAGTTGTGGAAGACCAAGATTCACATATTACAATCAAATAAATAAAACAATGAAGGTGCATTAAAAAGCCATCGAAACAAAAGGGCATATATGAAGAGGTTGATAAATGTCGAAGAAGCGAAAGAGGTATGTCGTGATCGTGACAAGTGGCGCTCAATTGTCTCTGCCTACTCCGCAAGGGATTTGGCGTGAAGAGATATGCATGTATATATTCTAGAGCGTCCTGGATTATAGCCTGACAACTGAATATGGGTTGACAAAAGATCTTTGAGTAATAATGCTGAAGATACAAAGCACCACAGTACAATATACTTGAAAGCAATGAGAGAAGGTTTTAAGAAAATTAGGTCAAGGACGATTAGGAACAATAAGGTAAATAAAAGAGAGGAGCAATCAAAAGACAGATATTAATGGCAGTTACTTTACCGAAAAATCTAGACAAAACGAATAATAAAACTGATTTCCCAATAAATAGTTTTTGTGCCCGCGTAGGTTTTTTAAGGTCACGATTTCAAGTCATTAAATCATGACATTGTTTTTTTGTTTTATTTATTTAAAATTATTTGCACTATGTACAAAGGGGGACATAGTGCCGCTAGATATTCTATTCGTTCAACCTTGTTATTGTAATATTTATATTACTCAAGTTTCAGGCGTTTACTGATTATATACATACGTATATAAAATCAAGATTAAACAAATAAAAATTGTTGACTATGGAAAATAATCTTCATAAAGAAAGGGCAGTACAAAAATATGCTTAAGGAGTTCGCAATATTTTTATTTTTTTTATTTATTGCGAATCCAACAGCGTTTTAACTTAAATACATTAGCTACATACAAATTATCATTTTTTGGCCATTAACAGGATTAAAGTAGTAAAATTGATAAGGTAAAAATAATGTAAAATGTAAATGCCTTCGTGGTATAGCGGCTAAGTCCGTGGATTATTAATATTTAATTTATTTGTGATATTTCTCGAGTTTGGTACGCTGGAGACATCGACGAGCTTGCCACTTGTCATGATTGGCCTATAGTAAAGTTGGCTAAATGTGAATCAGCTTATTTAAAAGCGTGGTTTCTGACCACCCCGAAAGGGAAACGGTCGTGATGATACTTTACTTTTTTTTTACTTTTAAAAATGGTAAAATTGATTGCATAAAATTAGAAATTAATAAAATAAAACAACGATCTATAATAACATTGTGGTATCAACCTTGAAGAGTCCATGCGTATAAAATTAATACGCTTGTTAATTCGTCGTTTCGTACCTTGTTTATGAAATAGAAACGTGTACAGTCCGACATACCCATTTCTATTACTTGTATATGTTATTCCATTGTATTAAGACCTAATTTGGAAATAAAATGGTAGTTTGTACATCATGGGGATCGTGTGTGTGCGCATGTTGTTACACAATCGTTACTCAATCTGTTGAAGGCCAATAATTAATCTTGGTGGCCAGTCTTCAAGTAGATAATCTGAATAGAGAATTGTGGGCGTGTACGTGTGTAACTGATTTGCTGCCATTTTTGTATTTATATGTACAATACATCAGTATTTGCTCGGTTCCGTTACAGGGTGTACATTTTATCGAATTAAAAATTAATATATAGCTTGAAAAATGCATGATTTCATTTCTGATCTGATGACTACTATGGTGGCTTATGGCCCGATTTAGGCTTGACGTTGACTTCTGAGACATCCTATATATATTTATTAATCCTGTAGATATTTATGTTATATTGTAAATCTGATATAATTAAGTTTTCCTTTTTAGTCAGATTAAACGTTAACAGGTCATAGGAATCTGATAAGCTGCTGGTCTTCTGCCAACAGCTTACTCTTTGGACCGCTTTGCTGTTTAGTCTTTCACTAACAGGAGTAGAATCAATCAAAATAATTTACACAATGACGTGTTACAAATGCCTCTCAATAATAATAATAATAATCTTTATTGCACACAAAATATACAATATAAAGTGTTGTACATAGGCTAGCATAATACCGTGAAGGTATTCTCTCTCTACCAGCTAACCTTTGGGAGAGTGAGAGATTAATATTATGGGTGCAGAGTTATAATAATTAATATAATATAACTATTATAATAATTATAATAGGTTTGCGTAAATAATGATATTTTGAGTTTGTAGCCTGTGCTTTAAGGTAATAAGGCCCCTAATTCCCAAGTATTTCTTCTTCCTCATACTATATCTAGTCTATTGGACTGTAAATTACATTAATATGATAATCGTGGCATTAAGCATTAATGGTAAATCAGAATTAATATTTATCCGATGATAAAATTTGGAATATAAATTAATAATTAAACTAATAGTCTTTTATTATGCATCTGTTATGTTATAACCAATTTGTATTCATTTTTGATTCAGTTTTGATTTCGCTAGTAAAAAATACTAAATTAACTACTTAGGCTCAGCAACTTAACGCTTTCTTAATGAAATGACATGATGAAATAAAATATCGTTGATTCGCAATAAATACAGTACAGTGGTCACAAAACTTTAGTCAGGTCTACTCACATATATTCTACCTGCAAGCAGGCGTGCAAATCTTTACTTACATACTAATATCATAATCACAACTACATTAAAACAAAAAACAATATTAATTTAGTTTAACATAATATGTTGTCTTAAATACAGAACATTGTATGTGAACGCGGTCATTTAAGTTAACGAATGGCATCAAGGAAGGATTCAGTTACCGACTCTTATTTGCTAAGGTTTTGTTACTCTAACCTTAAGGATTTCCTTGTTGAATGTTATTTGATATTTTATACACTAATTAATTATATATTTATTTATGATATTAGTGGTTTTTTTAGGCCTTTATGGTTACTATTATAAGATATTACTTCTGTCTTAGTTCATTATGTACAAAGGCGGACTTAATGCTGCTAGGCATACTTACTAGTCAACATTAGGGACAATTTAGAGCATTTGTTGTGTGAGGCAGGTGTAATATATATATATATATATAAAATATAATATGTAAAATAGAAACATTTTAGTCTGTGAAAAAAGAAATAAATAAAACTTAAATACTAAACCAAAATAATATAAATTATTTTTTTAAATCTTTATTTCGGCTTTTACAAGGGTGCCCACCGTAGACATTGCCGCTAGACATTCTGACAGACATCCTTTGGGACAATAAAAATAATAAGTTAGATCGAGGAGTAGGTAACGTATTTAAGACTGATTAATAACTAAATAATACAACTTTGTATAAAACTTCAGAACTTCCTTAATTGAAATTTTACAACATCGACTTTACAAGGTTTTCCCTGTACTGTACAAACTGTTGAACAAGTCTGAATTAATCGTGATAGTTCAATGTAACGGAAGTTATTTGCACTTATTGGCTGTTTCATTTTACATATTACAGTTGCAATAATCGACTCTGAGTGGGTATGTATAAATGGTAATAATAATAATTTAACATTTAACCAAAAAACGTTAGACCCTGCAGCTATACTGTTTCTTTAGCGCAAAATTATTTCAATATGTATAAAGAAATCCTTTAACCTTCTTTTAAACATTAAATGTCAACATATATTAAAGATGGAGACATCGACGAGGTTGCCACTTGTCATGCCTATAGTAAAGTTGGCTAAATGTGAATCCGCTTCTTTATAAGCGTGGTTTCTGACCACCCCGAAAGGGAAACGGTCGTGATGATACTTTACTATATTAAAGTTGATTTTCGTATATATTGTAATTTTGAGGTAGTGTGCTAGACCTCCACTGAACATATATAGCCTTCCAGTATGTACTCTGTATCTGGAGAATTTGGCTTACACTCGCCACACTGGCCAGACCGGTTGGTTATTAGGATCTGATGTCAATTTTCAATAACAATTTATTAACAATCCCCATAAGTTGGTATTAGTCGAACCGGGACCGACGGATTAACGTGCTCTCCGAGTCACGGGATCGGTGTTGTTGTGATGTACGTAAGAAAAGTTTATTTCACATGCCGGGGGAGTTTAAACCGATATTTGAATGATTTTAAGGAAGGCAATTGTCTCTGCCTACCCCGCAAGGGATTTGGCGTGAAGATATGTATGTTAAGGAAGGCGTTCTTACAACAGAGCCACCACAGCTCTCGGCTTAACTCGCACATCTATAACTCGAAAACTTACGGACAGTAAATTAAGGAGTCCTTTATATGTTTAAGACCTCTGATGCATAGTTCAGTTAATAATAAAAATATTATAATAATAATAAAAACGTTTATTGACTTAAAAACCGAGATGCATCAATCAGTAAATACGGGGATCCCTGTACTATGTCCCAGAAGGTCTGTGATACAGGGAGCCCCACTTATTAACATATTAATGTAGACAAGCTTAATAAAAAGCGCATTGTCTTACAATACAAATACTGAAAATTGTTACAATAAACCAAAGAATACTACATCCAAAACTTTGGTATAAGAAATTTCCAATAAAAGACAAAGATTATGAAACTTTGCGCCAGTTCACATAGCCTGGCAATAGTCGCTATTATAAGCAATGTTAAAGGACTCTAAATCTTTTTTTACTTAAGAGCCAATTTCTCATGTAGAACGCTCCAATTGTTATCCAGAGCGCTATTGTTACACGTACTCAACAGCCACACTCATTGCTATACAACAAAATAAAAACTAGATTGTATTCCAACGTATCAAATAATAATTGTGTAACGATGAATGTGGCTTACAAATTTGAATACACGTTAGGTGAAAGGTTTCTAGGCGTTAGTATCTCCTTTTGATCTGAGATCTAAATCGGTTGGAAATTTTAGCACGCGCTTTCGCAACCAGAATTGAAATTAGGGCTTTCGTTTTTACTTACTGTAGAAGAGCTACCACAGATCATAAAAAAAAAATGGTGATGGGTTGTGTGTTGTGTTCTTCCAGTAATGTCGTATGGTGCAGAAACGTGGACACTGACGGTAGGTCTGGTCCACAAGTTCAAGGTCGCTCAGCGAGCTATGGAGAGAGCTATGCTCGGGATTTCACTAAAAGATAAAGTCAAAAACGTTGACATCCGTCAAAGAACCAAAGTTATCGATATAGCTTTTAAAATTAGTAAGCTGAAGTGGCAATGGGCTGGACACATATGCCGCAGAACCGATGAACGATGGAGTAGACGGGTTCTGGAGTGGAGACCACGTACTAGAAGACGCAGAGTGGGACGACCCCCCGCCAGATGGACAGATTACCTAAGGAGGGTCGCTTGTGGGGGATGGATGAGGGTGGCAGAAGATCGTGTGAAGTGGCGAGCCTTGGGGGAGGCCTACATCCAGCAGTGGAGAGACACAGGCTGATGATGATGATGGGTTGTCCCAGCGAAATATGGTCAATGCTATACAGGGTAATTTTTTTTTCAAGTGGACTTTGATGGCTACTGTGCAAACTTCGAGGAATATCGCTAAATACGAGCCGATTTTGTTAAGGAATAAAACACATATTTAATTTGTAAAAAAACTTCGCCTTGTCATTTATTAGACCCGAAGTTTTGATTTCTGCAGTTTCCTTAAGTTTGACGCTTGACATTACTTCCCAAAATCTGACCCTTATAAGCTAGTCGGTGGTTTTATTTGGTCAAATTAAAAATAACATAGGTTTAACCATATTTCGTGTATAAGTAGATATTGTATGTAGTATAGTTATGTATATATGTATGTATGTAAGTACTATTAGTATGTAGTATATATATTATTAATAAATATAGTAATTATTTAATAATGATCAGTCTTAAATACGTCTTCGCACCTACTCGTCGATCTAAGTTATACTTATTATTGTCCCAACGGTTGGCTGTCAGAGAATGTCGAGCGGCATTAAGCCCGCCCCTTGTACATAGTGCAATAAAGTTTTAAATAAATAAATATTTACTTTGGCAACCCATCAACGTTGCTTTTGTTAAAAAGTCGATCTTCTAGATATCTTAGACTATATGTTCTCTTTCCTTTACGTGGTACGCACTCTAGAAGCCGTCTACTCTGTCGCTCGTCGGAAAAAGGTGTTATTTTTGTAAACCTATAGTAAGAAAGATACGTCTAATAGACAGAAAGTAACAAACGTCTTGCCAATTTAAAAAGATTTGTTACCAAGAAATTGAAGAAGGTTCGTCGTATTGGAAAAGACACGAAAGTGGATACCCGCTGCGTAGGTAATTTGCATGCAAAGTGAAAGGATACAGTGTTGTGCCTGCGGTTCTATTATCTAATTGAGATTTCATTCATGTAGAAAATTACCCACTTTCTTATTTTACCCCTAATATAAATTTGTTTATCTACTCTCATATCGTAAAATCGAATTACAAACTTCAAAACGAATTTAACATACTTTATAAACATACTGCTGAAATTTAAAAATAAATATCACATTATAACACTTTTTCTTTAACAAAATAATGTTATATTTTATTTTAAATATAGAATCATACATCTTATATAACATTTTTATTTTTAAAGACAAAGGTTTCATTACAAAAAAGTTTTGTTTTCAATTTTTACTTGTCTATAGCAGCGCCCGCCATAGCGAATAGGTTTTGGCGTCATTTCATTGTTTAGGACTTATGTATTCTGTACCATGGTCATTTAAAAAAATTAAAAATAAAAATTGGCGCCATTCAGTACGTTTTGTTGTATAGCATTTCGTGTGATTTTTTTTATTCTTGCTTCAAATTCATACTATTTTAACTTTTATCTTTTATTTAGTAGGTTCAATCTCCATGTATGAGAGTAGATAAATTAGTGTATGAAACTGCACATAACTAGGTATAATACCCCTTATTATGCAACAGTTTCATAAACTACTATTACTAAACTACTGTCTTTGTAGTTTTGTTTCCCTGAGTTGAGTCCATAATCCTATGCGGTGTGAGGCTCATTACATTTAACCAAAGCCTAAAAAAATATAACTAAATAAAATAGAAAAATAACAAGATAGGTATGAGAATTAAAGCAAAGACAATCGTCCCAGAATAAACAACCTTCCTGCTGAAGACAAGCACCCAGCAGACAAATATTCAAGAAAAGAGTGTACAGTCATTTTTATTAGTCCCTAGCCTAACATTTACAGACTTTAATCTATTGTAGTTAGTTATTATTAATATTAAGGTATTATGATATAATTTTATTGTATTATAGTTATTTATGTAGTATTAGTATGTATACACACACACACACAGGTCAGAATATGCACCCACATACCGTAGTCACGATCCCTTCGCGGACTCATACATCTGTCGCACAATAAAGATGTGGAATGCTCTTCCAGCCTCTGTGTTTCCACTTTCCTATAACTTGGAGACCTTCAAGTGAAGTGTGGAAAAGCATCTAGTCAAGCCTGCATAGTGTTAGGGACTGATGTCAGTCATGATTGTCTTACCATCAAGTGGGCGCAAGTTCAAGTCGTGTTGGTATCAAAAAAAATAAAAAAACACAGTTTCTGACCACCCCGAAAGGGAAACGGTCGTGATACTTTTTTTTACTTTACTATAGGCCTATTATAACAAGTGGCAAGCTCGTCGATGACTAGCGTACCAAACTCGAGAAATATTACAAATAATTTATTGTGTCCCGACCAGAAATCAAACCCGGTACCTCTGCGTCTAAATCCACGTACTTAACCACTAGACTATGGAGGCAGTTTTTGTTAGAATTACCAGCAGCCCTATTCTGTTACTTAAGCGCAAACGTTATATAATGGATTCCGTTAACTATATATATCACGCTAATAAAGTTGATGTTTGCACGACCGCTGTCAAGGCCGAGCGCTTAAAAAGTTGAGAATAATAATATTTTGTAATTGTGACGCAACCTCTTGACGTAAATAACGAAATCTACTAATAACATTTGCGACTAAGTAACACAATACGGCTACAGTAATCGTACCTCGTAGTTACAAATGATCATTCTTACTGCTACACAACGGGGGTAGTCAATTTTAGTTTTATAACAAAGACTTTATCCGCTTTCAATAATTTATTTTCTATTACAACTGCTTATTTAATTTAGAGATTCTGTAAGTGTACTTGAATCATATACAAGTATGATCGTGAAACAATAGACAGTGCTATCTGTTTCAATTGTCATTGTGTTCTGATAGAGGTCATCTGTGACTGCCGAGGGTCGTCGACACATCAACACTTGCAGACTTGCCGACGTTTCAAAGGTCAGAACAGTATTGAACCGTCAGAAATGCTAAGGCCAATTTTATATTCCAAAGAGCCTCTATACCTCGTCGCTACAGACCTAACGTTATAAAACAGCATTGCAATTTTAATTCATACATTTGTTGTTTTATTTCGGCTAGCTTTTTAAAACAAAAATACAACATAGTCCCGTTGCATCTTATCAACAATCGACCGAGCGTTTTGCGTCTTGTAGAATCTTAAAATTCATTAGCAAAGTGCAATGGAACGGTTGTTGCTGTCAAAATTATTTGATATCATGCGTTAATTAACCCCGCTTGATTTCCGTGAATAGAAATTATTTAAAAAATAAAGAACTTTACCACCTCGCTCTCTGGGTGTAATATCAGGTTTTTTTTCTATTTACACCTGATGAGGTGGCTACGAGTTTTTTTTTACTGTAAATCTGTTTACTATTAAACAAATTCTAGTTGTGCCGCATTAGAACGGTAGATTAATACACTTGATCGTGATAGATTAATCTTATTTGCAATAGGTATGGTTTTGTAGCATTTGTTTAATATTATTTTTCTTCCATAAAATAAATTTAAAAGAGTTGCGTATCGATTTAAAAAAAAATCGACATCGATCTACCACTAGTCTTTTATAATATCGGTATTTGGAATAGTGTGTTAACAGTATGCTCGTTCTATTTAAAATAATTTAGATAGCAGGCGCCACCAGCCGAGAGCGTTCCTTTAGTAACTAGTAACATTGCAGCTAAAATGGAACCGGTTAATTTGCTATAGTATATAGTTTAGAAAGATTGTTATTTATTCGTACAATAAGAATAAAACGCTTAACTCACGAAGGCCGACAGCCACTTTTTGTAGCGGCCTCAATTTTGTAATGTATTGTCGATTTATGTCGCATTTAAAAGCAAACTTGTATTTTTAAGTTTATTACAAAGTAAACGTGTAATTTTGTCTGTTGCAAAATGACGGAGTTTGTGACGACATCATAACAGTCAATATTACTTGTAAAAATAAAGAATACAATGGTTATTTGTTCAGATTGATAACAAATTCCAACAATTATTCACGTCGATGGACGTGTAAATATTTCCTGACCATTATTAAGATGTACAATATATAAGTATATATATTTTTTATTAATGATATTTATTTATATCGTCGGGACAGAAGACCAATTTCTAAACATTGCAGTGATTCACCGTGCGGATGCCGGGTCCATCGTGTGTGGTTAGGAGATGAGAAGAATAGTGTCTCGGGCTTGCGACCGACAATTGGCTGGTTTGAAAAAGAGGCCTCCTTTTTTATATTATTGCGCAACAAGACGCTCACCATCTACCATTTACTCTCCCTACCCAACCAAATAGTGTATAATTCCGTTAATGCCGTCTTGGAAGCTCTTTCCATAAATGTATCTCCTGCAGACCTTCCCTAGTCCCAATTCTTTTAGTAAGTGGTGCAAAGATTTTTCTGGAACTCCTCTTGCACCAACTTCCACTGCGTAAAGCTGATGTCTCCAAGGTGAATCGCGTAATAACTAATATGTATGTTCGCGACAGTTTAAAAAGTTTATTTATAATTTATTAGCAATGCAAAGTTTAACAGAAATCATGTGATTATATTATTACAAGATTTACAATCAAGTTTTGATGATAGATACATAAGGCAATAAGCCTCTCAAAGAGATCTAATCTAAGCTAGAGCGGGCATTGGTTGTTGTTTTTATTATGAAGATGTTTTCTTAAATATTTTTTCACGCTATTTACTTTATTCTTCTTCTCTTGTTCAAGAAGGTGTTATACACTTCTGTAGCATGCAGGTCGTCATATTGCAAAATATACAGTGATACAACAAAATCTGTTTAAAATCGAATACCATAACTGGTTATTTCGTTGCCTCGTCTTGTTTTATATGTAATGTTTCTGTCTGACATAGGCTCTGGTCTAGGTTTACGAACCTATGTATATAATACAATAAATAAAAAATATACATAGGTACTAAAAAAATATTTACAATGTATTTCAGTATCGACGTCAATGTACGAGTATTACATTTAATTTACAATTAATGGGCATTAGGTTAATTAATAAACAATGTTAACTGATTAGGGATATGGTCGTGATGATGATGATGTTAATTGATTTAATAATTATATTCTTTACGCATTGAGCTTGTACTTTATTGTTTTACATTAAATTTATAATAAAACCTGTAAATTTATTATTGACCTTATTTGAAATTATTGTGTAAATAAAAATAGTTTATCGAAAACACGCAATGAATAAAGTTAATACCCAAGAACGTGGGTCAGTGGTACTAGCTGGTTCGATCGAACGTACTTGGGTCGTTTAACATCCCGTGCCATCCGGCCACGTCCGCTCTTCGTTTCCTTTAGTCGCGGCTCCTAATTGCTCACCAGTACTCACCGCCCACGTTAAAAGAAGCCATACGTATCTGTCGCTTGTAATTTAGACATAATCCATATTACTTCTTGCTTGTCTCTTCCCTTAGTCTCGGTTTACGTCACTTAAATAACATACTCTATTCTCGCGAGGTTTAGTAGTTAGAAAACTTTGATTTATGTGCAAAGACCTGGCATTAAAAACCATTGTTTTATGTCGATGTCTTCATGGAAAATAGTGTTTGTCATAAGATAAAACAGCATATTGCACATAGATATTTATTGTTTATTAGTTGATAAGTATTAGGTAGAATATTTTAGTTAATTTTTAAATCATGTTTCTAAATTAACTTATACACATGCACTCACTTTCCCAAAGTTTAGCTGTTAAAAAAAGCCTCGCCTATGTATATATTTAACGTAATATTTAATCGAAAAAAAAAAAACAATAATAAAATAATAATTACAAACTACTTAAATAAAATTCGCGACGGCGCGGTGGTGGGTCGGTTGTAAGAACGTGTTCCTTAAATCCTACAAAGGTCGGTTCAAACCCCCCGGCATGTACCAATGAGAAATACACTTTTCTTAAGTACATTTGTCATACATTTACAACACCACCGTTCCCGTGCCTCGGAGAGCACGTTAAGCCGTCGGACCCGGTTCCACTAATACCAACTTGTGAAATCGTTAATAAATTGTCATATCCTGCGTCATGGCCAGCGAGGCGAGTGTAGGCTAAATTCTCCAGATAAATGTTCTGGAAGCCCCATCTCCAGCAGTGGAGGTATAGAACGCTGTGTTCTAGGGGCTGTAATGATAAATAAAATTAAATAACTATAAACTAAACCTAAAAAATATTAATCTAGAAATAAAATATGACAGAATATCAGAGATAGTCCCTGACTGTCTGAAGACTGGCAACATTTCCCCTCTGTATAGCGAGGTTAATACGTTGGCAGAAATATGTACATATAAATGTTTTTATTTTATGTGCAATATATAATTTATCTATCTATCATAACGTACCTACCTATATCTGTCATTACCATGTAAGTTATGTACTGTATTTTTACCATGTTTCATAAAATTAAACAACTTGACGATTTCAATACAAAAAATAGTTTAGCTAATACTCGTAGATAATAATTTTAATCAGTCTATAAGTGTGTAAAACTCGGCAAGCATAACTCCACTATTCGTCACTATGTCATGACATCCCTTTGCCAACCTGTCTGGCCAGTGTGGAAGAGTAGGCCTAATTTACCAGTAACATTTTCTGGAAGAATCTCCACTTATGAAGATTTTAAGACTACTAGGGGCTGCAATGATATCATTTTAGTTTTATTTTGTCTGTGAACAACAAATAGTTCTATCTATTATATATATTATAGGCGCAAATTGTTCTTTGTGGCCATAATGTACTGAAAATAAAAAAGGTATATTCAATAAAAAATAAGTCGTTTTAAAAAAGTAGGTACGTTTTAAATTGACATTAAAGTTTTATCAAAAAAAAAAAACTCGAATATATAACCAATTACTATTAGTTCAAAGTCTTGGGTATTCCGCCTAGCTTTTGACATTTCTGACAGACGTAATCGATCTTAGACGATACGTTTTCGGACGATTGTGCACTCCGCTTCACCCCGCAGTTCTTAGACGATATTTGATTTATATTATTATATTGACAAATAAAATGAACACATCGCAAGTTAATGCAAGGTAGGCTAACATAAATTGTCTTTTGGGTTTAGTCCTTTAATATTGATACTAAGTCTATGTTGATAATTTGGTATATCTATACATACAAACGTCCCAGTATTATAGATATGATTATAAGCATGGTTCAGTGCTCTCGTTATTTCTTTTTTGGCTAATCGTGTTACGGTTTGGTTCGAACTATGTTATCTTGTATGAACTGTTATTTTGTTCTACAAACAAAGTTATCGCTTTGGCATCGTACGAGACGGTGCGTTCTAAAATAGTTACTGGAATATCTTTATGCGAGTTAAAAGTCAATAGGTGATCTGTACTTAATAAAGGTTAAACCTCTTAGCTTCATGAATGTTTCACTAAATCAGGGCTAGTTTAATCTATTTAAACGTATCTTCAAATATTTATTTATTTTATTTATTTATTTAAAAACTTTATTGCACCATGTACAAAGGCGGACTTAATGCCGCTAGGCATTCTCTGACAGCCAAACCTTTAGGACATTTAGACAGTATAGATGGTAGGTGCAATCATTAATTAAGTTATTCTTAACAGTAATATCACATTTACATTCATAAACAGTAAATATCACATTTATATAAACAAAAGTGACAAAACACATTTGTTTTCTGTTTTAGTTTTATATTGGGATATCAGCGAAACGACTAAGCACAGCTCCGTTTAATATCTGTTCCTTATTTTTTTTTACGATTTCCAAATTATTAGTCCGTGGATTTAGATGCTGAGGTACAGAGTTCGATTCCTGGTCGGGACACAATAATTTATTTGTGATATTTCTCGAGTTTGGTACGCTAGAGATATCGACGAGCTTGCTACTTGTCATGATGGGCATAGACTCGTATAGTAAAGTTGGCTAAATGTGAATGATGATCTGCTAAGCTGTTGGTCTTCTGCTAACAGCTTACTTATTGGACCACTTTGCAGTCTTCCACTAGCAGGAGTAGAATCATAAATGCCTGTAATAGGTTTACGTGAATAAAGATATTTTGACTTTGACTTTGATATTGTTTTTGCTAGGTAATAACCGATTTCTTACTTATTTTTATTTTAGTATTAGTTGCCATTATGTCTAGATTATTTGGCCTACTCTTGCCATGCTTCTGGCCAGTGCCGCGGGTTGGCGAGTTAGTATGTAAATCAAAATAAAAACTTGCCTATCCATATTTAACGGGAATGTGTTTGCAATTTATTTCAAATTGTATTCCCATAGGTAATTTATTTTGTCATTAAAGCTTTGTGAATTTTTGATGATATTATTGCCAATTCTGGCTATTTCTTTCTCGCCAATCTCCGTCTTATCCTGGCGTCAAACAAACAACGTGGGATGTAAAAAGTAATTTAATAATTTTCCTTGAACTTTTCACAAACTTTGGAGTAATTGCTTTCCTCCGTGATTAATTTTGTGCTGTCAACAATAAGTTGTTTTAGGATTTCACTCTCCTGTTATAACTGAAAAAAGACGAAACAAAAGAAACTATACTTTTGCATAAAATCGAAAAGACAACCCAAAAAAATATTAAGCATTTTGAAAATACAAGCGCAGAAGTATTGAATGTTTGACTTCCAAGCCTGCTTCGTAGTTTATTGCCAACAGAAGCAGCAGCTGAAAACGCTCGCACAAGTTTTACGCTGGTTCTACCCGTTTGTGGCAATCCAAAACCCCCGAGATAAGCCAAGTACAGTCCCGGAATTTTCGGGTCCAGAATCTAACTCAATCGTTCAGTTCTACACAGACGTGTTTCACCCATTGCCACTTCAGCGTAATAATTTTGAAGGCATTCAGTTGGTTCAAATTCGTCTCATAACTCGGGTATATTTAACCACGTATTCGTGTTAAAAAGCAATCAAATAAAGCCGATAGGTTATGTTAAGAAGATGTTTGTTTAGACGTGTGTGTTGTGTGAACGTGCACGTTAGGAGACTACAAATATCATGCAGGGACGATAAACAAGCTTCTTTACGACCGAACTTGAGTTGGGAACTATTTGTATCGTCTACATAACGAACTCGACATTTTTCTTTTACAATACATGAATTATTGTACCTATCAAAAGAACTAGGGAATTTAGTAGGTATGTCATAGATCGGACTCACTGGGAGTTATTAATTATTTTCAGAATTCATTTGTAACACGCAATATATTGATTGAAACTCAAGAATGTTCAGTTGTCGAAGATATGTGACGTCACATAGAATCAAAATCAAAGAAAGCTTACAATGTTTCTTTGTTTGGATAAAGCTGTATTGATTCGGTTTGGCGGTCTTTCTTTACTCATTGTTATATCAATAAGTTCATATCTCTATAGGTTATCATTTATATATAATATACATGTTTCTCAATCGTTCAATATTTTTTAAATCTAGTACTTTCTGACTATATAAATAAACAATAAACTTTCCCTTACATTTACATTTACAAAAGTCGTGATGATACTTTACTTCTAACCTTTAAACATTAAATACGAGTATGATATTATTAAAGTAATTTTATGTTATTTTTACAATAAGTGTTTATGTTAATTTCCACTGAACAATCCGTCGACACTTGCACCAATATGCCGATAGATTAGTTATTTCGTCAACATCTTTGCTTTTGACGACACGACATAAATATTTCTGGTTCATTTTAACACATTAGTGTTATCAAAATAACCTCGAATTCGTATTATTTTAACATCGCATCGACAACGCGACGCCATGACTTTTGGTTGCTTCCAACCGAATATTTTGACGCGTAAAGTGAACGGTGGATTAAGATTCTCGGTAGAGAAACACAAAACTTTTGTTAAGTTATTATACTTACCACGACACGTTTAATAGCACTATTAGTCCGAAATCAGTGAAGGTTACCACGTACTACAGTTTGAAAATAACATTTTGACATGATAAGCCCAGAATAGCTGCTTAAAGCTTCTTTAAAAACGTTCTTAGCTTTCCGCAAGAAAACGTACTTACTATTGACTCTCTCTCGACCAGTAATTTGGTGCAATAAGCGCAGAATTGAATTTGATATTTTTTAAAATTCTACCATGACATGTGACCATGTGACGAGGTTCATGAATATGTTAGCAACTGGTATTAGACACTCATGACTAGCATCAGTCCCTAACACTATGCTGGCTTGACTGGGCATGATGGCAATTCGAGCCTGATCCCGAAACGTGTGGAAACACTTAACTGAATTTACCGGCACGAACGGTGGATACAACTGGGCAAATTGGGCACCATCAGTCCGTCTACTACGTATTTATTGTTTTCGTTAAAAGTATGTGCCATTTGCATCGATTTCAAATGCCAAACTTTACTTTCAAGGAGAACTAATATTGTAAGCTTGCCATGCTGATATTTCTATAAAAATAACACCGCTTGAAACGAGACTTACTTAGTTATACTTAAGTGTTAGTTTGGTAAAATGTTAGGATCTTGATCGAGTTATTAATACGGGACCTTCATTTATAGGCCTTTCATATATTTCTGGAGAATTTAACATACGCAATTAGACATTGTATTTAATGTAAATACTATAAATATTTTTGAATTGAACTTTGTTATAAGAGATGTAATATGTGAATGGTACGGTCTTAGCATAGTTTTGCCGTCTTGTAGGTTGTGAAATTGTAACATCATAGCTTTGAGCGGTACCATGGTGTTCGAGGTCGTGCCAACCAACGGGCTCGGGTCTTCATAATAGCGACGTACAGCTTTCTCACAGATAAAAAACTAGTTGGGACTGCGTTCATCGTAGTACAGTCAACAAGAGTTTTGTTGTAACACATTGAGGACCATTTATTTCTATTGCAAACTTGCCGTGCCAACGTTTTTTTTTTCATTAGACTACGTTTACGTAGCAATATTTTTCCCGATCACCGTAAACGATATTTTGTCGAATAGATCAGTAACAACAGAAAATATATTAAAATATATTAAATTGTTTACACGAAGTCTATGCGGGAAAATCCCGTGTTCGAGAATTAGTTCCTGTATATCGTCCGAAGTGACAACACCCGAAGTTTGGTTTTCGTATTAGAGACTCGTGCGTAAAGAAGTGGAACGCGTGGATCCATGATACCGCGCACTAAATAACTGGCTGATTTTTAATGTATTAAAATCGAATGAAAATGATATGACTGTCTCGTATTATTCTATAAAACCTTATACGTGTAAAAAAAGTCTCGAATATTTGCCTAAACCTAAAGCTGAAGATGGGCCGGGCCTTCCTAAACATATTACTGGAGTTTTTTTTGTTTGTTCTCGCCACTCTGAACAGACGTGTTGGTCAAAGCCTAATATCAATTTCTTCACGAATTCACAAGTTTGTATTAGCGGAAACAGTGGCACTGTGGTGATTTAAGGACAACGTTGTAGTAAGTCGACCACTACTGCTTTCTGACTATACTTTATTATACTATACTACATAGCCTGAGAAATGTGAGCCATGTGCGTGAGTCTAGCGCATGTCGACTGTCAACCCGTTTTATTGTTCCATTCGTGTCAACTCGGCACGCAGGCTTCATTAACAAAGGAGAAAATTAAGTCTAGAATAGCGGTGTGGTTTTAAAGTTCACCTTTCTAAAGTGTTGAAGACTTAGAGATTAGCGTCCTGCTTTGACAAGGTGACCGGACCGGGATTGGAGATGAATATTAACTACCCTGGTTTTTGAAAAAAAAAAAAAAAAAGATTCGCTTTTTTTTTGTTATACGTTCGGCGACTGGTGTTCAGTCCGTCGATTTAGACGCGGAGGTACTGGGTTTAATTCCTGGTCGGGACACAATAATTTATTTGTGGTATTTCTTGTTTACGCTATACATCGACGTTCTTGCCACTTTTCATTATGGGCCTATAATACAGTTGGCTAAATGTTAATCCGTTTCTTTATAAGCATTGCTTCTGATCACTCTAAAAGGGATACGTTCGTGATGATATTTCATTTTTTTTTTTACAATTTAGTTGTTTTTTTTATGCTCAGTAAAATTGCAATGATGAGAACTTGTTGGTCACAATTTAAAACAAATACGGTCGTGTTGATACTAATTACCTATTTACGTAAGTACCTAACCAAACTTATTTGGTCGTATGCCCGATACCCTGGCTCCTCCTTTCCTACATTTGATGGACCCGGCACCCGAAATTTATTTACTACTCAAATATTTATACGTAAGATATTTTTCAACTAATAGGAACTATAAATTCCAATAATGTCGCATGTCGAGTTGCGTCAATTTCCACAGTATTAGTTAATACTGCTGGTTATGTCTAAATACGAACTTCTCAGTTTAACTCCTGTCTCACCATCATCATAACGATGCTATTTACGGATCGGCTTTGGGGGGCAATTTCGTATCTCATCAAGGTTTGAGTTTCTTCTATCCATTACGTCTTGCGCACCAATTGGATATATTCAGAATTCATACACACGCCGCCTTGGAGTTGTTTTCTTATTGTAGCACATCATAAGTATTCCTGCCTATAATATGCATTAACCGCTTTAGATTCACCAAAATGACAACATATTGCGAAATTAGAAAATTTGGTAGAGTTTAGAAAGGCGTTGAAAGTCAACAAATTCGTCATTGTCAAATAAACATCAAGTTTATTAGGCGCCTAAAAATAAGTTTTAGAGGTGGTGACCATTTATATGTATATTGATAACACAGAGCTATTGCATATTTTATTACTTATTACTCTGACCGAGAGGCCGTAGTCCGGTACGCTGGTCCGACCAAATCCGCTCCACCACCAACACTAGCGTCCATGATGCTGTGCATGCCGCCGAAGACAGGGACGGGTGGCGTGCTATCATCAAGACGCACACCAATTCATCGGGAGGTCACGACCCTCATCAATGAGGAAACACGACGCAAGGAGGGACTCTAACCAATTGAACCCTAAGCTGAATTGCACCAAAATTAAGTTTTTGTAATTGTTAGGATTAATTAAAAAAAAATGTACCTTTAAAATAAATCTGGTATTGGACGCCATTTTAACTTCAATCGTTACCATTATAGAGACTCAATAATAATAATAATAAATGCTTTATTGCACGAAACTAAAATAATGCATACATCTACAATAATTTGCCATGGCATTTTCCACCAGCTAACCTTTTGTAGTTTTGAACATGTGACAAGCAGAGTGCCAAGTAAATATTAAATAAACAGTAATACCTAATAATATACAATACATATCTATAATATAGTACATATAATTAAATATACAAGGATACATAAAATAAGACACATACTAAATATATAAGAGTGAAAGGAGTCGTCAGTTATTATGAGATAACAAATAAGATTAGAGATAGGCTTCATTTTGGTGCAACTCAGGCTTATTGTCCTTGCAAATGTCAATAGTAACAATTGTCATATAGAAAAAATGTATACTAAAATCTTAGAACCGATTAAAAGTCCGTCCGTCAAAAATTATCTTATTGATCAAAAAATTACATTTATTTTGTTCTTTGCATAAGTCATACATCATCACAACCCCTAGAACACAGCGTCCTAGACCTCCACTGCTGGAGATGGGCCTTCCAGAACATATATCTGGAGAATTTGGCCTACACTCGCCACGCTGGCCAGACGGCTTGGCGAGGATATGATGTCAATTTTAAATACAATTTATTAACGATTCCACAAGTTGGTATTAGTGGCACCGGGACCTACGTTAATGAGCTCTCCGCAGCACGGGAACGTTGGTATTGTAAATCTATGACAAAAGTACGTAAGAAAAGTATATTCATACATACTCGCACTTAATCGGTAGTGGACGGCATACTTCCACAGTTAGCTTTTTCACCCACTTCTTATCACGGACGGAAATTCGTTGCGGTGTACTTTTCGATAAAAATATGTCTTGCGAAAATTGTAGATTTTGGAAAATAAACACAATAAATGATATTGATGAGATACTAAATAGCCCTCTAGAAGTGGCACCAATAATGACCGGAGCTGAAACAGTTTTATTCATGTTTCAAACGACAAAAACAGGAACTGACGACAGACTGTCTGAAACCTGATTTCACCGTTGGATATGTCGGCATAAACAATATCCAGCGGGCATATGAAATGTATGTTCGTGTCAAATATGTAGAATTCTATTCCTGCCTCAGAGCTGAGTGGGACGGTTATTTAGTAATTTCTGAAACACAAACGTAACGCGTAATATTTTTAGTTACATCAATTTCAAATCGATTTTAAGCTGCGATTATGCAGTAACGAATTGAGTTTAGCTATTAAATGTTTTAAAAATAAAATTACGTGTTACTAAATATTACTTCGCTTTGTCTACAAGTATTTTCGTAAAGTTATTTATTACCTACATATTTTTTTTATCTCACACAAGAAGTGATTAGAAACGGGTACAACTTTACGCAGTGGAAGTTGGTGCGAGAAGAATTCCAGAAAAATCTTTGCACCACTTACTGAAAGAATTGGGCCTAAGCTGATCTGCCGTCAATACATTTTTAGAACGAGATTATGGGACGGCATTTACGTAATTATACTATAAATTTGTTGGGTATAAATGTTTAAACATAAAAATACAGCATGCATTAAAAAATAAAATGTGATGTGAAAAAAACTTATTTTGTGAAGTCATGTTATTGAGTGGATTTATCTGTCGGGTTTTAAATCGATTAGATTAGATTAGAACGTAATGCGGTTTTATTTGACTACTGTCTAATATTTATCGTGACTGATACTTGCTCGACCTTCATTCCACCGTTCTCTAAGTGTCATTTTCAAAGCTCAGTAGTTCCATTGAAATTATAAAGCTTTGTTACCTTGAAATATATTTTTACCTTCGTCTTCTTAGTTATATTCTACTCGTGTTAAGTATGACATGTGTCATAAACACGGTACTTACTATCCAGAGATTATTAAATATCAGTCAGGGCAAGATACCAAACCGATGAGAATCAAAGCCAGACCAATCAGTACAGTTTTAATTATTTTATTTATTTATTTTATTTTATATTATTAGGTAAACCATGCTCAGCGAGCCATGGAGAGAGCTATGCATGGTGTGATGGATAGAATTCGAAACGTTGATATTCGTTAGAGAACGAAAGTTACTGACATAGCTTTTGGGCCGGACACATCTGCCGCAGAACCGACGATCGATGGGGCAAACGGGTTCTAGAGTGGAGACCACGTACGGGAAGACGCAGAGTGGGACGACCCCCCGCCAGATGGACAGATGACCTAAAGAAGGTCGCTGGTGGGGGTTGGATGAGGGTAGCGAAAGATCGCGTTAAGTGGCGAGCCTTAGGGGTACCTACATCCAGCAGTGGAGAGATACAGGCTGATGATGATGAGGTAAACCATACAGCACTTAACATTATTGTTGGCAGAATGGTAACAATTTGCCTTTAGAGGTTCACACAAGTAGCATGCATTTGGTTTTAGTGTGGTACAGTCATTGCTGGCTTTGTATTTGACGTGCACTTACAAAATTAAGTTTTAAATTAAAATACACGTAGCTTTTTAGAAGTTGTAAATAATTGTCGTATATAAGTCTCGATTATAAATGGCGCTTTTATAGATGCACACAATATGTGTAATAGCCTTAAACTAATTGTAAGGTTGACATTGGCTCCAATTAGTACAGTAGTAAAAAAAAACTCAATCATAGATGGCGCTATTTTCGTTGCACACAATTATAATCTTAAAAATACTACCCATAAGGTTGACATTAGCTCCATATATTGATCAGTGGAGTGTTTTTTAAAAACTGATATTTATAAAAGTTAGAAGATTTGCTAGTGGACGTTAGGCAGCGTAAAAAATAATATTATAACATTTTGTATGAAAATATTATTAATGTCCACTCGATCTTATATTTTATTAAAACATTATTTCCAATTGAAAGCGTGTTCCGATCAAGTTGTGACCACAGTTTAACGCAAAAAAAAAATGCGTTGTTTTTTTTCTGTCAGGATTCTAAAAATACAAGGGGCTAGTAATACAAGTATAAGATACTGAACGGTGACGTCATTTTAAGACTCAGACATAGGGTTTCCTACGCCCAAATGAATCACTCCTTGTGGGGGCGAAACTACTTTCCTAAATATAGTCAAATGTTTTGAGCTCGTCTTATATTCGAATACTTCCGTGTTTAGCATGGAATGATATTGCTCATGCTGACTCGAGGAAATAATATTTAATATAAAAAAATTTAAAAAGCTAGTTGTCAAATGATAAATTTGTTGTAGAAGAACAAGTTTCTTCTGTAGCATGCAGTTCTACATGTAATTTATTTTATGACCTTATTGTAGGCTCAATTATAACTAATAAAATTGTTTAAATGCAGATCGGCATATTGTCAGCAAAACAATAAATACAATCGAACACTACCACAACCGGCAATACACAGTCATAGACTAATTAATTCTTAGACCATTGTCCTAATTTTAATTATCATACTGTTTGGCTTCATGTCCCATCTTGTTTTTGGTATTAAAGAAGATATTTCATCGCGAAAGTTTGCTCCCTAAAAACTCGTTTATTACAGTTGGCATGATTTGTATGATTAACAAAAATGTTAAGATGATAATTATGTTGTAACTGTTCTGTCATTAACAAACGGTAAACATAGCCAACGACTTTTTGTCATGATGATTCCGTAATTTTTTTATGTTTCTTATTGTTGTTTTGTCTTCTACGAGTGTAAAACGTAACAGTTACCTAAATATCAATTACATCAAAATTTATTACAGGTAAAATAAACTAATCTTATTATTATTTAAAAAAAAACATCAAATTGAATTTTCAACAATCTTATACCTATAGTTAAGAATATAAATTGTAACACAACAGTGTTTCTGAGATTGATCAGTAGGTAACTTTTCAAGTAGGTAATAAAATAGTAGAAAAGGTTGAATCGATCATGTCATGTCGGCTACAATTCCAACTGAAAACGTTCCAGAGAGAGGCTCTACTCTGAATGTATGTAAAACAACTTTAGGAACAAATAAAATGACATTGGAACCAATGACATGCGTAAAAGCTTGTTTTATTCTAAAACTTAAAATACTTTTTGTCATAATCTGGAACATACTAATTTATTTATCTAACTTCTATGCTAATTTTATATAATGTAAAGGCAGTGCTACAATCTCGTGCTCACCTCAGCCAGGGCTAAACTAGTCTTCTGCAATTTAAATAATCTGCAATTTAAATGATTAATTCAACCTGTTTTTTTATTTATTTTTATATTTATAAAATTAAGTCGGTTCTAAGGCCTAAGTTATTCTTCGGAGCGTATTTTTTAAAATTAATTTTATATTCCTTATTGGACTTATAAACTTAACAGTTACGTGTATAAGGGCGATCTTTATGCCTCTCGGCATTATATACTAGCTAACCTTTGGAAGTGTGGTAGACGATAGCGGGTTCATTAAAAATAAAATCAAATACATAATAATAATTTACACACTATTAAACAAATACCAATAAAAATATATAAATTTTACTATATTTATAATAGAACATTTAAGAAATGGGCGAAATGTTTTTAAAGTAGTACTTTGGTAGGAATTTGTATGAATTATATCGGTCAGTAATGTTTGAATCATTGTAATTGCAGGGTAGACGTACAGTACATGTGTAGGTTGGATTGTCTGTTTATGTCAGTCGCAGATGTTACGGCGAACCGCGGGGAGGTCGCAGCGGGGGTCGGAGAACACGTCACAGAAACACTGGCCATCGTAATCTACCCAATATCTGTCACTGACATAGAAACGTAATCATAGATTTCCACCAGGAGGCGAGGTAATTTTGTAACTCGACGAAAGATATATAAATTCTATACTTACTGTAATGTCATGTAATGTCGCAAATATTTTTGAACAGCTGAGCTTTGGGATGATGTGTGGTGGCTCAGTTGTACTTTCCTTAAAATCTTAAACATTTTGTTTATGTACATTTGTCATAGATTTCAACACTACGAGAGAGCACGTTAGGTCGTCGGTCCCTGTTTCACTAACACCGATTTGTGAAATCGTTAATAAATTGTCATTAAAAAATGACATGAGACACTCGCCAACCCGTCTACCCGTGACGAGTGTAGGCCAAATTCTTTAGAAATTTCTGGCAGGCCCAACTCTAACTATGGATGATTATAAAGCTCTGGGAGATTGGGAAGAGAGTTTTATCGATAATGAAGTTATGCATTGCATATTGTAGAATCTTTTTAAGAATGATTAATTGTTGCATATGATTAAAATAGGTCCAATTATTTTTTAACTCGCTTTAAACTTGTATTGATTGTATTGACACATGAAATCTCATTTAAAGGAAGATCTCTGAATACGGGTGTTACATACATACATATCTTCACGCCAAATCCCTTGCGGGGTAGGCTGAGCGCCACTTGTCACGCTCACGACATACCTCTGACGTTTCTTCGACATTCATCAACCTCTTCATACATGCCCTTTTGTTTCGATGACTTTTTAATGCACCTTCAGCTATTGTTTTATTTATTTGATCGTAATATGTGAATCTTGGTCTGGGGTGTTAATTTCTCCTATATAAAATATATTGTATAGGTTTTAAAAAATCTTTATATACAGATATATATATTTTAAAGAAACAGTCCAACTCTATCTACATAATCGTAGTGTGAATAAATCCGGCTCCTCACTAAACCACTGTAAGCCCTATGCCTACACACACAAACGCACTAAAACGAATAACTTATCCTTAACGATCACCTGCGGGCATATAGTTTTATATTATTCGAATTTATGGATAAGACTAACTTTACTGAGCCAGACTGTTATTTCCGTTGGCCGCCGAGCAGTGTTATCATTCCTATACTCTAAAAATACGATTACAATCTGAATGACCTCTTTGTTTGCCAGATTTATTTGAATGTTGGAATCGTCTTTTTAAAAGAGGGTCGTAGCTCTATCTTGTCATCTGGGCGAAATCGATCAAGCTTGCATTAGGTCAGCGTAAGATGAGTATTCAGA
The DNA here is from genome assembly GCA_910589645.1 of Tinea semifulvella. Lineage (NCBI taxonomy): Eukaryota > Metazoa > Arthropoda > Insecta > Lepidoptera > Tineidae > Tinea > Tinea semifulvella. Next base: position 8,006,647 of record OU342592.1, on the reverse strand, counting down.
ATCCTTGAGGGTTCGGAAGTGTTATTAAGAAGAAGGCAGTTTTGGCATTTTTAAGTAAAGTATCATCACGACGGTGTGGTCAGAAACCATGTTTTTACTATAGCCCCATTATTGCAAATGGCAAACTCATCAATATCTCTAGCGTACCAATACACATAAATTGTTGTTTCCAATCCACGGACTTAACTGCTAGACCACGGAGGCAGTTTTTAAAAGACTACCATGCGCGTACGGGTACTTCTTCCGAACCTCTAGCGCTAGTGGATCTTTCAAAAGTGTTTTAATTCTATGGACAAATTAAAACCATGTTGGAAAGTCAATTTATGATGGTCCATTTATATCTCAAAAATAATAAGCTTATGAATAGGTTTCAGCATCGAAAGCTGACTGGAATCCGTTTCTAAGCTTAATATAGATTTTGTGCCATTACCGTGGTAGTTACAGCGCGGATTAAAAAGGTATTAATATCAAGTTGAGATTAAACTAGAAAGCGAGCATAAGCCTTCTGTCAGGAGATTTGTCGTTCAATTTCCACGGTTTCCGCCGAACCATTGGAACGGGCTCAATAGTCGATAAATAAAATGTTTCCCAGCGGATCTAAACGGTTCACAACGCTTCGCTGTTCCTTAAGATTACTATTGTCTTTTTTTGTTACGAGTACATTGTTGCAATTGTCTTAATGCTTAATACAAAATTTATCCTGTTTCGAATCTTCTGCTATTATATTAACAACTGTCGCTTTGATGCTAAGAGCTCATCTTAAAAACATTTAATAATTCGGAATTACATATCACGTAGCTTAATTATTTTAAATTATTAACTGCCGCCGTGGTCTATCGGTTAAATCCGTGGATTTAGACTCAGAGGTTCCGGGTTCGATCAAATCAAAAACCGTGTAAATCTGTCCAGCCGTTCTCGATTTATATAGGTGTTCTAACAAACCTGACTTTGTTTTATATATATTAACATTTACTTATTATAGTAAAGTATCATCACGACCGTTTCCCTTTCGGTGTGTTCAGAAACCACGCTTATAAATAAGCGGATTCACATTTAGCCAACTTTACTATAGGCCAATCATGACAAGTGGCAAGCTCGTCGATGTCTCCAGCGTACCAAACTCGAGAAATATCACAAATAAATTAACTTAACACATTAATTAAATGTATTTATTTACATTAATAAATATTTTTGTGTCCCGACCAGGAATCGAACCCAGTACCCCCGAGTCTAAAGCCACGGACTTAACTGCTAGACCACGGAGGCAGTTATGCAACCCTGATGTTCACACAACATATTCCCAAAGTTTCATCCCGATCGGTCAAGTAGTTTTGTCATGCATATCGAACACACACACAGACATTCACCTTTATATATATATATAGATTATAAAGTTTCAAATTAATTGTGTCAAATGAGAATTTCTGAAGATGTCTTGCATGACAGTGGTCGATGACTGCGTCGTCAATCCTTGACACGGTTTAGGCGCGCACCTGGTCGATGCATCACTAATAATAAATAAGGTACCTTCATTTTACTTCACCTTAGCCTTTGAATCAGGTGAATCGATTTAAAACTGCCTCCGTAGTCTAGCGGTTAAGTCCGTGGATTTAGACTCGGAGGTAGGTACTGTCGGGGTTCGATTCCTGTTTGGTACACAATAATATTGAATAATTTAAATAAATAAATTTTATTAATATTTAATTCGACACTTTAGCTTTGTCACACCTCACAGCCCTAAAAGCGGGAGCTGCACTTGTCATGATTATGTTAATAGTAAATTAAATATATACCCACTAACCAAATCATTGTGCAAGAAAGTATTAAACAAATGGCTTAAGTCTCTTAATTATGACGAAACCGAATGTCTTCTAAAAGAAATTAAATGAATAAAATATCATATAAATATCCAACTAAATATTGGTCATATTATAGCTTTCTTTATTATTATGTAATTTTTTAATATTATTTCTGCCCCTTATATCCTTTCATTATTTATTTTTATATTTATGTTTTGCTTATGTGTTGTTTTTTGCTTTTATTATTTTCGTCTTTTATTGTCATACATTATGTAACTTTAACGAAGAGCACTTGTCTTCTGGAACACACTCTGTTTCATCAGACTAGTCCAGGAGACAGAGCACATTTATATATTAGGTGTAAGAAAATAATGTGTCAATAATTTTTTTTATTATTATTATTTATTATTATTTGGTGATAAGTGTTGCATATAATATTTATGTATTATACTGGGTGGAATTTATTAAAGAGAGAGATTAATTAATTTATATTATAATGTTGAATAAACATAAAGAACCTATTGTAAAGTTGGCTAAATGTGAATCCGCTCCTTATAAGCGTGGTTTCTGATCAACTCGGAACGGAAACGGTCTATTAATACTTTAACTTTTTTTTAAATATATTTTTGTTTCATTAGTGCATTTGCCATGGAAATATTAGTAACTTTTTTTTACTTAAAGCTAGATTCTTATGTCATTGTAAAAGTGAACAAAGGTGAAGAATGTTTTTACTACACTTAAAAGCGACGTAAATTGATAGTTTATACGATTATAGTATACAGTCATAAAATTTGTTGTTTATTTTGCTTTTATTATGCTATTACATTGATAATATCCGGGAAGTATGCTGCCTTAATTTTGTAGCACAAGGCAGTGCATGTTGATAATAGTCTGGTGCTAAGAATGGTTGTTAATAAAAAAACAACTTTGTATGTATGTACTGCATAATTTCACAAGCCGCAGCAAGGTTGCGATAGCCTATCTCACTGAAGCTCTGTTTTCACAACCGAGAGACGCGGGTTCAAACCCGGCCCAAGTGTGCAACATTTGCGCTTATACTAGCTGCCTTTAGTGTTAATCGCTATTGGCAGATTCCAACAGCGCTATAGTAAATTACCGCGAATTTAATGGAAAAAATGCATAAATGTATAATTCCTGAATTTGTGGAAAACACCAAAACTTTTTATACATTTTTTATTTTATTTTTTTATGTCAGTTATTTATTGACCGCAAAAAAATATTTATAACGTTTTTTGATCAAACATCGTTTTTTTTTTAAACATACATTAAGTTATTGACCTATGGTTGTAGGTGCGGTAACAAACAACGTTAATTTATCCTTGCGAAGGGATTAAGATGGTAGAATAACCTTTTCTTTAATTAACTTTCTAATTATGAATTAAAGCGGATAATTACCGGCTCTGTTCCATACCTCGCTCCAAGAAATATGGCTATCGTTTTATAAGAGAGAGTTTCTACTATCGGATCCAATAGGTGACTAAGTACTTAATTGCTTTTTAGTTTAATACTGGGTTTAATTTTCAAGAATATTCACGATAGTAGATCCTTAGTAGTAGTTACATCTATAAAAATATTAAGTAGCTTGAATTGATTATCATCATTAGATTTTAGAGCTCTTATCGGTGGGGTAATCGTGTTTCCTCTATGTTCTCTGTCGGCTTCTTTGCGAAAAAATTATACTACGAAATAATTTATTACCATTATTTTTCTTTTTTGTTAATATTGATAAGACGATATAGATCTGTCTTATTCTTTAGGAAAACTATTTTGATTTACTAAACTCTCTTCTCACTCTCACAAAGGTTAGCTGATAGAAAATGTCTAGACATTAAGCTCGCCGCCTATGTACATTTGGATGATTCTATTTTTTGTACAATAAAGAATTTATCTATCTATCTAAACCTGGGTAGAAGTGTATATTATATATTTTTTTCCAGACAGGTCACACAGCGCCATCTAGTTTCCGCGGTAAGCTACGAGGCTTGTGTTACGGAAACTAGATGGTTGATAAACTACATATTATACTTTTTTTTTGTAAATATATACATATAAACACCTAGACCGAGACAAATTATACAATGTACAACTTGCCCCCGGTGGGAATCGAACCCACGACCTCCCGAGTTCACGGCAACGTTTGTTACCACCAGACCACTTGTATATGATAAACCTTGTAGCCAGCATATGATTTCTAATAGGATGGTTGGGTTATTAAACGCGAGGTGTGAGGTCGCGTGTGCATTCATGTGCGCGTGCGCAAGCATTGGTCTGTTATCAATCAAAATCTATATACGTTAACACGACATTATTGCTAACCAGAAGTAGGTAGACACGCTAGAATCGTTATTCTATCGTAACATTAATAAATTTTATACTAACGTTAAGTTAGCACCTAAAAGCTAAGTCTTTAAATTTCTAGTGGTAAAAAACAAAATAACACAAATATATATAAGACGCCTTTAATTTGGCCTAATTTAAACCTATTATTTAAACTTTATGCCTATTTAGAATAAGTCTTTAACAGGTTACCTGAATTAGCAAATAAATCTTACTAAAAACTATTTAAGAATTCCACTTACAATATTATTAATACTGGAGGGGGAGGGGCATGATGGTGTAGCTACCAGCAGCTAAATACAGCATACCATTATTATTATTTAATTAATCTAACCATAATTCGGTAGTCTTTGGGACTTAACTTATCGCATTTTTTTATAATTAATGATTGAAAAAGAACTTGCATAAAACCATGTTGCCCAGTACCATGGGCCAAGGTTACTTATTTTCACAAAACACAAAATAGAATATAACACCGACACAAGCATTGTAATTGCAATATAAGCAAATGGCATCTTTATTGCTCTTTCGCATTTCGACCTTTAGATTTATGATTTTGTGTATTTTTGGATACATTTCTCATTTTATTGAAAGATTGTCATCGAAAGTGGTTGGAAGGTAATTCATTTATCTGTGCAATAAGATGGTCGACAAAAAACACTCTTCACCCGAGTCATCCGATCTCCTCCAAGAAGGCCAGGAGACCTGTCACGTTTCTGCAGACCTCTAGAAGAGTACTCCGTCTCCATGCATCCTCTACACAGTGGGTCATCTGTAATATTCAGAGTGTATGGATTGTTATTGTTCCGTCATCATTCCTACCATTGTGCAAAGCTTAGTTCTGTTAAGGCTCAAGAATTGTTAGGGTTGTGAATGGCCTTCCCAGACTTTTTGCAGTCTGTGGCCAATGTCCACATCTGCTCGTGCATTTCATGGAGTTGAGGTAATAATGGCTATTTTTACTCTTCAGTATTGCACTATCTATAACACTGCTGGCACTGATCTGAAATGTATTATTCTGATTTCTTATGCTTTAGAAGTATTAGACCAATAAGTTTATTCGTGCGCATTGATTGAGCGATTATAGACACCGCCGCAACACTAAATGATAACGTGCAGTGAGCTTCCGTTACTATTATCATTTTATCATACATATTGATGGTAATTGCCTGCAATTTTATGGGTAATGCGCGTGAAATATCTATATAGAAAACTTTTTGCTTGCCAGTGTTCTAACATTTAAGTAGGCCAAGATTCAACATTGTATTTTATGTCAAATCGATTTGCTATTCGGTCTTATCAATTTTAACAGACATGTCTGTCCACGTTTAACTCTTTTTTATTTCTTTTGTTTTTCACTAAATTGATTTTTGTAGCATTCTTGGGGTTTTAGAAAAGTTGGGTTAGATTCTAATTTATTGAGAAACCACGTCAATAAACGTTTGTATACGCACTTCTCACTAAGATCGATAGTTTCCACATACACAATAGATCAACTGTTACAAACAAAAGTGAGTTTTTATAGATCTATTGGTAGAGCTACAAATTAACAATTAATCAAGCAGACACGTTGCTAACATTTTCGCAATGCGATTTCACAGAGCCATCGACTTCCTTTGTGCGTTTAGTCGTTTGTAAAAAACATTCGAGCGACAAGACAAATTGACCAGATTATTGAAGCCGAATTGTACACGTGATGTGTCCGTAATCTCATACGATTTTAAATGGATATTAAACCCCTCCAGACTAATGAAAGTTTCCACATGCGTTCACATGTGGTGTTTAAAATTCTACGCAATTTATTCATTTTATTCAGAAATTCTACAGCGTATAGAGAATAACTTTATTTTCAGTATAAATATTTTTTCCTTGATATAAGCACCTAGAAGATTATATTTTTATAAGTTAACTAACTACTAGAGTTGTTTTATGAATGTAATATCTATTACTATTTGTAGACCTGCTACATTATTACAAAATATATATCAAATTGTTTTAGCTGCGCCAAGATTATTCACATGTTCTGTTTGTTTTAACACCTGGACTAATAGTGTCGCAAACCTGTTACCACGGAGTGAGGTTCTCCCTTCTATACAATTTTTGTAATCCGCTTTGAGATTGTTCACCTCTTGAGGCTTAGGTATCTCCAAAACTTTGAATTTAAGAAAGCTTCATATATTTCTTAAATATTAAAGGTTTAGTAATCAAATAGCAGCCCTATTCAGTTACTTAGTCGCAAACGTTATTAGTGATTTCGATATTTACGTCATAGCTTGCGTCATAATAACAAAAAAGTATTCAATTATAAGCACTCGACCTTAGCGGCAGTGCAAATATCAACTTTAATAGCGTGATAACCATTATATAACGTTTACGTTTAAGTAACAGAATAGGGCTGCAGGTCTCGTTAGTTAGATCTCTTCTATACAGTTTATAATCCGCTTTGAGATTGTTCACCTCTTGAGGTTTATATATTGTTATCTATATATTGTCTATAAATCTATCTCCAATAAAATAAGTAATCGTCAATGGTAATGTTCCACCATAAAACATACCTGACATCGACAATATGGGATCTGATTCTTTGTTCTTTATAGTTTTTGTTATCCGTTCTTATATATTTTGCTTTTAGGAAAGGTAAAGTCTCTTAGCATATTGTTTTTTTTTTTCAATATTGAAAGAATTCCAGTGGTATGACCTCGCAATATATATAAGCTACATATTCCCATGCAACTCAATTCAAAACCTTTGCGAAAGGTGAATTCTTATGTCCATATTACTTTATTCTACAATACATCTACTAGATGATTTTATTAAATTGTATGTATTTGTTTTTTCCAGAGGAAGTGTTGGTCGGGTTCCGGGTGCTGCGCTGCGCCCGCCGTGCCGTCCCGCGCCTGCGATGCGGAGCGGTCTCCGCCGCCCGCGCCGCCGCCCGCTCCGCCCGTGCCCTGCGCCAGGCCGTGCTGCAGAGACGCCACGTATGTAACCACTGATGTATTTAATATATACTTCACGATTAAGATAATAACAACAATCGGTAATAAAACACCCAAGTTTGTAACAAAAGAGCCAACTCATACTCCGACACCCACTCTGCTTGTGCCAGGTAGTGCCGCACAGACACAGTAACCACTGCCTTATTTTTTCCGTTTCAAATAAGATGAAAAAAAAATTGGTAGATTATCAACTAACCAAATAAGTGCGGGTAGGTGTACATGGTATAATGATATAATTTGACTGTTGATCGCAATATGCAAGCGCAAAAGCGTCGACTGTAAAACGAAAGACAGCTCGTACGTATTAATGCGTATGTGCTGATGTATGGACATATATGTATCAAACTTGGATTACTAAACGGTATTATTATTATTATGTTGGCCAAAACTGTTATTTTTCTAAGTATGTTTAATTTATTTAAAAGTAGTTAAAATAACCAAATAACTAGCGGTTAATTTCGTGGATTTAGACTCGGGAAGTACCGAGTTTGATTCGTGGGACACAATAATTTATTTAATTTATTTGTGATATTTCTCGAATTTGTGGGCCAATGGTAAAGTTGGCTAAATGGTAATGCTATATCTTTGTTAAATAGTTTTTTTCCGTAGAATTTTGTTTATTGGCTAAGTACCTGGGAAATAACTGCCTCCGTGGTCTACCGGTTAAGTCCGTGGATTTGGACTCGGAGGTACCGGGTTCGATTCCTGGTCGGGACACAAAAATATTTATTAATGTAAATAAATACATCTAATTAATATTTAATTTATTTGTGATATTTCTCGAGTTTGGTACGCTGGAGACATCGACGAGCTTGCCACTTGTCATGATTGGCCTAAAGTAAAGTTGGCTAAATGTGAATCCGCTTATTTATAAGCGTGGTTTCTGACCACCCTGAAAGGGAAACGGTCGTGATGATACTTTACTTTTTTACTTTTATCTTATACATAATATAATCTTTCTAATATCATATTAATTCAATTGAAAATCCCCAAACAAATCTTAATGTACATACAGTCAGCAAATGTATACAGTTCCGCATTATCACATTTTGTATGCGACTGTACCTACGTTATTTTAAGTACAATCGCCAACAAATTACACTCGAGTTAAATTTAAGTCCACTACTGTCACGTATTCCAAATGCGTTGTACACTACCCACTAGCTACAAAGTCACGTAGGCCAACAAGTTTATCCACTCCATCTTATATCTATTCGTACGCAGGTAAAAATCATTATTATTTATTTATGATCATTCATGCCCGATTACAAAATAGAAATCTTTTCCTCACGAACTATTTTTAAACGTTTCTTCATCTACTGCTTGAAGTAACGTTTTGATTTTAAGATATTTGTTAGTTAATTTTAATTAGTTAACATTGGAAATAAAGTGGTAACTCTATATTTTTTTAATAATAATACTTTTACTAGGAAGTAATAAAAAAACACAAAAAATGTTTATGGCTTGTTTTTTTATTGAGTATATATTATTATTTTAGTTAATTACGCCGAAAATAACAATTTGAGCCAATAATATTTTATTCTTAAATGCGAATGATTTGCCAGTTCATAGACGTTATAGTGTAAAAAACTAAAATATGTGCCGCGTAGAGCACCTAAGCCGTCGGTCTCGTTTCCACTAATACCAACTTGTGGAATCGTTAATAAATTACAATTTACATGTCACCCGGTTGGCGTGGCGAGTGTTGTGAACTCTTGTGTTCTAGACCTCTGTGATGAATACAATATGCAACTTGTGACTTTAGTGAAACGCTATAAACAGGTGTATAATCGATGCTTAAAATCAGTCATAATTCAATTAAAAGAAACTTTTACAAAAGAATATGCAATGAATTTGTTTACATTCTTGTCTAGACTGCTACCGGCGTAAATTAAAGTACATGCTCAACTTTATAATTGGCAATTAACAAAATGTTTCCAGTGTTGCCAAAAAATATTCAACAAAATACTTTTAATGGCAAGTCAAGAAAGAACATTAATAACTAATTAGAGGCAATTAGGTAACCGGCATAGGAAACTCATTACCTAATTACATCAAACAGTATTAGAATTTCGTTGAATTTATTTATTATAATAATCTTTTTTTGCGTGCGTACATGCTGGGAAAGTACTCCGAGCTCTTTAGCGTCGAGTAGTCTATTCATGGATGAACACAATACTCGGAATTTTAGGTGGGGTTCGAACCCTCGTCCGTCGGTACCTGAGCCCCTATAGCATTCATTTTGCCCCCAACCCCCGGGATGCGTGTGCGCAATGCTTCCCTACGCAGTATTCTAACGGACTCGGTTGGCGTTATGTGTTGAGTGAAAGAAATTTGTTCCTATATTCTAGTGTTTTGTGATATTTCTGTGATATAGTTTTATTGTTAGTGTAATTTGCGTGATTCGTAATGGATTTGTCAATATCGAGAATTAAGTACGAGGAGGATTTAGTCGACGCTTACGAATAGTGAGTTAAAAATACTTTAAAATTATTATATATTTATTTATTATTAATTTGATAAGTATATCAATAAATGTAGTGCATTTACGTAATATAAATACAATCTAAATTTTGGTTGTTAGTTTATTATACATTTTAACCCATTAGCTACAAAACTAAAAGCAAGCTCTAGAGAGTTACTTAGTAGCTCTAGTTCTACTTTAGCGGCATTAATTTCATAGTAACATAAATTCTTGTTTGGTATGAAACAACAATTTGTTACGAACATAAGGTGCATATTGTCCCGTATCCGCTCAGATGTAAATAACTCCCACATGCTCTTGGGAATCTTGGAATACCGCGGTAGGTTGTCGGCTTGCAGGTGTACACTCACACAAACAATATTTTAAATACCAAATTGAACCGTATTCCTTTAGAACAAGAAGCACGTGCGTTGTAAAGTGTAAGCGACTGTATAATTTGTCCAGGATGCAGTTTTTGTGCCTCGTAACTTACAAACAAGTGCAACCGTACCTTTATAATCTTCAAACATTTTTTTATGTATTTAAATACATTTTTAATTATGTATTTTGGTTATTATATAGAAGCCCCTGTGAATGTATTAGACGAAATCGCTAGAATATTCATCAAAAAAGTATCATCACGATCGTAATTCCCCGCGGAGTGTTTTTTAAGTAGCGGGTGGGTTCACATTTTGCCCTACACTATAGGCTCATCATGACAAGTGTCAAGCTCGTCGATATCTGTACCATACCAGGGGGGTAATTTTTAAGCTATAGTCGAGATAATGTCGAACGCAATGTTTATCGCGTGAAATGATGCATCTCTATTACTTGAGAATCGTTAAGCACCCCCTGATTCGACATTTTTTTTTTTGTTTTGGTGTTTTTGAATAGGCATGGAACCTGGTATCTAATCATCATCACGACCGTATCCCTTCCGGGGTGCTCAGAAACATTTAGCCAACTTTATTATTGACAAATGGAAAGCTCGTCGATGTCTCCCGTTACCTGCGCGTCTAAAATGCCTGGACCTAACCACTAGACCACGGAGGCAGTAAATATTTATTTTGGTCTTATTAAATTTGTCTTTAAACTTACACCTATATGTACTAGTGGAAGTGGGTTTATGTTTACCTTAATTAATGAAGATATCATAACTGGCAACATCATGGTAAATAACAAACCCGAATATTACCATTTTGTTATTTTCTGTTATTTGGCTAATACAAAAAAAAAACTTGTAGGTAGGAATTCTTTTGAATGTTTTACCGTTCGAAAACAATTTAAAACATACAATAACAACATTTTATTTATTTATATAGGGCACTAAAATATTCCCTTTTTTACGTTTAGTTTATTGTGACTAAGTAATAAAGTTTTAGGTACTTTTTTTATTAAAACACCAATCTGTACCTACCGTGCATGATAATGATGCTGAGAATGAGCACGAAGTATTTCAGAGTCAATCTTTTGCTAACTGTACATTATTCAAATACCCCAGAGAAAACAGCGTAATGATGATGCCCGCTAATTGACATTGTTGCCAATTTGTCTAGGGAAATTTTATGCTACTTAATTAAGCAGACTACCTGCCTTCATAGCAAAATAATCTTTGTTTCCTTGTTATAAAGCAGTGAAATAAAAAACATCGCTTTATTTACGAGAACATTATTCTTTACACAGAGAATCGTATACTGCATTACAGTATTATACAGTATTGGGTAAAGAATAGTGAATGGGAAAAATGTATTAAATGTAAAGGAGATTGACAAAAAGTCTATGGAAGTTAAGCTGAACGGTTATTTTGGTTGCATCGGAACCAAATTGTCGACGAAAGATAGAATAACGGATTATTATAAACAATAAAACGTTAATTTATACGATGGGAAATTTCAAATATTGTAATTTTTGAAACGTTGAAAATCACCAACCTCATTGCATGGCATGACTGTCAAAAGATGACTAATTTGGATGGACTGCGGAGAAAATATAGGCAAAATAAGGATTTACACATTTTTATATCAATTTAAATAGCGAGTTTCTAATAAATGTCTGATGGTGGTAATTTGCTCAGTCTGCCGGAGCTGGAAAGTATCCGCCGTTCGTGCCGATAAACCCAGTAATGTGTATCCACACGTTTCGGGATCAACTTCGAATTGCCGTCATGCCCAGTCAAGCCGGCATAGTGTCAGTCATGAGTGTCTGAGTCCAGTTGCTAACAATTATGGACGTTGCGCGCTAAAAACATAATAGCGTCGATGATGCGACAACTGAATTTCTATCAAATATCGATATTTCAATCAAACTTCTTGACATCTAATTTATAGGTTGGCCGGCGAAACAATTCAAATTACGTTCTGTATTTATTTTACGTTTAAACTCCCATTACTATACCTAATACAAAAATATACTTGGCTTTGTAACTGGACGTTATTACGCAAAAAGGTGGATCCTTTTTATCCACATTAAGTTAATTTTAAGTTAAAATACATTTAGAATATGTCATAAACGGTTTTATTTTCTGGATCGTGTTTGATATTAAAGATGTAATCATTAGGAACTGATTGGCATTCATAATTAAATTACTAAAAATTTGTGGATTGGATTATTTTTGCGTAACTGCGTCCAATTCAGACTATTATTTTAGGTGCATGAATGGTAAAGATGCATCCACACATGGCATTCTCCATTAAAAATAAAATTGGAAGTTGCTTTTTTTTTCCGCGCATTATAATTAATTTGTTCACCATTCCTAGTCTCTTTGTACGACAACAATCTTACTCGTATAAATGAACTAATCGTTGTTTCAATATAGTTATTAGCTAAGAGAATAAATGTGACATATTATCATTAGTAATAAAAATGTGGTCGGACAACTGACTGACGCTGAGAGCGGAAAACCGCACAATTGTACTGGCATTTATAAACACAACATTCGATAATTACTGTATGTGGTAATAATTAAAAGGCATGAATCTAGTTATTTACCAATTAAATACGTGTTTACTTTTATAGTTATCGTTTTTATTTCAATTTTAACCTGTGTGTAATAATAATGGTAGGCTGGAGACATCGACGAGCTTGCCACTTGTCATGATTGGCTTATAGTAAAGTTGGCTAAATGTGAATCCGCTTATTCATAAGCGTGGTTTCTGACCACCCCGAAAGGGAAACGGTCGTGATGATACTTTATTTTTTGTAATAATAATATACAGTGTAAACTCCATGTAACGTCACTCGATTAACCAACAAACTCCCTAAAGCTTCGAAATCAATTAGCTTTGGTTGGTTTAGCTTGTCTTTCAAATCTAATTTTTGGTATTTATGTTTGTGTATTTCAGTGTTACGGAGAGTGTTACAGTCAGCGAGAGCCTGCGCTACAAGCAGCCCGCCTTGGTTCGACACAAGCCTGCCGCGCAGCCGCCCACGACGACGGCGCACAGCAAGCAGCTGGCGGCGGGGGGCACCAACCACCCGCCCCAGCCGCAAGGTAACCACAAACGTAATGTCTTTTCTGTTGTTACCTCCAACACCACAACACAACCATAGCTCAAGTAATTACTAGGTACTTGTATCACAGATTCATACAGCACGAGTTTTTTGGTATTGACATTTTTTAAATACAAGATAAAATACTTTAATAGTTGCAGATAGAATGATTAAAACAATCACTATTTTAATATACGCCACGTGATTGGTAGTTCTTGTCTCTTTAGTTATTTCGGCAAAAAAATATTTTTATGTTTAAGAATAACAATTTAAAAATTAATAACTAAGCTGTTTTGAAATAAACTTATAATAGGTGTTATAATTAAAGTTTGTTTAAGTAAAGAATTTTTTTTTTTTTTTTAGTATATTTAATGTATTACAAAAAATAACAATTTTAAAATATAATGTTAGCGCATTCAGTAGAGTTGAAAGATATTTAGAAATATTATTATTTATTTGATTATTAGTTTACCATTAAAAAACTAAGATTTAATAGCAAAATGATTACCTATTGATTTACTACACCCATTAGCAACACATAACACATTAATAGGATGCTGTGTCAAATTTCAACCAAATCCCTACAGGAGGTAACAATTTTTTATCCTTACAACATGTGGAAACCAACCCTGTAGTTTGTTTGAACTTTTATGCACTATCCTTTTAGTTTATATAATGCACATTTCTTTAGTTTTCTTCGTAGTTACTGTAGCAATTTCTATTAATTAATACATTTATTTTTAATTGCAAACAATACATATCAGTAAGCTTTTTCTTTAAAAAAAAATATTGTTGTATGTATTCATTTGGTTAATTATTATTTATTATATAGGTCTCGAGGCAAAAGAATAATTTGTAAAAGAGATTGCCCCAATGGTTTGAAGCCCCAACAAATGCCCCTACTTTTTTGCAGCGTGCCTTAACTAAATACAATTCAATAATCATAACAATTAATTGTGTTTTTTTATATTTAATTACAACAGCTCTTTTATAATTTAATTAAATAGTCAATTGGTTAAAATTGATGTATGAATAGTTACAAAGCACTATTTATACGATTAGGTTCTTTATTATGATCAGGTACTTTATTATAGATAAAACACAGGATTTCAGTGTTTATAATTCTCTAATTATTAACACCGTAAAAAAAGTTTTTTTTCAATTGTCGTTATGCTAGGGTAAAATAAATAAAATTAATTACATATTATGAAATCACAATATATTACCTATCAAATAAAAAAGAAACCATTATGGCACGAGAACATTTTATTGGGCCCATTTTTCTAAGAAAAATGGGCATTCTCATTTGCAGTTATCTTTTTGTTTTGTGAAATACGAGTATGTCTAGTATTTTTGTTGTTCTCACAATTTCTTCAAAGAGGGTTTAAAACTTTAGCATCTCTCTCGCTCGCACAATCCAATACTTTTTTTTAGTCTGAGTGTACTTTTAAAAATGTAGTCTGTCAACTTACTACGCAATAAAATAGCGGAAAACCGTTATAAATGTTTTTGCTATTTTTCTCGGTCCAAAATTAGGTATTTGAAAGTGAAAATAAGTCCAAAATGTCCGAAATATCATTTCCTAGACTATAGACTACATTTCTCCAAAGTACACTCAGACTTGGTAAATCTTTGAAAAATTTAGATTGTGAGAGGGAGAGGGAGCGGGAAAAGGGACGCAAGAGCGTTAAACCCATACCTTCCTAAGGTTCGTCCTTAGTTATACACATTTGTGAATTTAACGAATAATAAATATTTCTCTATAAATATGTTCTGAAATATGCCCCATCTCCATCAGTAAAGGCATCTAGGACTCATTCTAGGGGTTATAATGATAATGGTAAATAATTATTCGTTAAAGCAGAAATGTGATGTAAACCGTTCTTAAAGTTGAGGAAATATCGAACTAATCCTATTAAAATGCTATTTTTTGACTTGAAGCGACTTCACTTCGAATTAAATCACGTGAGTGGTGAAGTCGGTACTGTCAGGTACTATATTTATTTGATTTAATGATTTGTTTATGAATTTACTAAATAAATCTTTTTTTATTACTACAAAATACATCAACATCACAGCCCCTAGAACACAGAGTTTTAGACTTCTACTGTTAAAGTTGGTCCATCCTGAATTTACTGGAGAATTTGGCCTACACTGCTGCACATTTTGAGGAAAGCGTTCTTACAAACAAGCCAATACATAATAATAATAATTTATAAACAAAACATTTATTCGAATTAATATACAAACAGAATAAAAGATTTATTATTTAATAAACAATAAAATAAACTACACTAGAAATAAAACTAAAATTATAACCGTTCGATGGGCGAGTGTGCCGAGGACACTCGCTGCGTTCCCCCATTAAACGGCGAGGCTGACCCTTTAAAGTAAATATTCTTCACTTAAAGGGTCACCCGTCAGCAAGCGGAGTTTTTCGCCAAGCTCACGAGAGAACGCCAGAGACTCCTCGGACCACGGACCCATCGTTTCGACTGCAAATGGGATGAAGCGGTGATTTGCGATGATCTCCGCGTACTTGTTGCGTTTAAGGCACGGGGCTGACTCTGCAGCAGCCTTGGGTATCTTATGGCTGGATGTGATGGACACATGTCGCATCCCAAACCAGTGCACGGCCTCGTTTGTATGGAATTAACGACATCCCATCAGGACGCCTACCATCGGACCTAACTATCCCCGATGGTGGATGTTATCAGATGTAAGCGCCCTTGACAGGATGTCATTACTTGCATGGTGTCTCGAGATCCTGCCGGCACTTTTTTGGCAATAATAATAATAACTATTTGAAAATAAGAATATTCAATAAAATATAAACTAAACGTCGAGCTTTTACTCTTGTGTCAACTATAGCCGATTCACCATAGCTGCAAGTAAATTACGAAGTGATAGTCCTAATGGCATTTTAATCGGATTATACATACTATTATTTTAGTTTAATTTTTATTTTCCTCTTTGGGCATCGTGACTAATGTTGATGGTATGCCTTTGCATGCCGGCCACAGGCTCTGGCTGCGGAGGAGATGGTGACTACCAGCTGGTGCAGCACGAGGTGCTCTACTCCTCATCCAATAGGTTAGTACTACACACATATAATCATCTCATTATCGTATACATTGACTATACCGTTTACATTTGTTTATTTTACCTTAATTTCTGGAAAACATTTGATAAATTTTCATTTGGTGACGGGCGGTCACTTGAACCCCTAGATACATTTATAACAAGAATTAACGAGAATTATTAACATATTTCTCCCGACATTTCAGCCTAGTTGCATTGGCTGTGGTCACGGGTCGACTGGAGCTATGCGGTGTAGTTTTGTACATACTGGGCGGTAGATGTAAACCTACCCACTTATCACTTTAAAAGTTTTTAGAAATCACGACACACTATATAAGCCATCTTCATCGTGGAATCCAGTAATCAATAGGTTTCGACGCCGGGAAAAATCGCCCGGTGTCGCCAAGGATATTGTAAGTGTGTTGATTTCTAAAAACTTTTAAAGTGATAAGTGGGTAGGTTTACATCTTTCGCCCAGTATGTATGAGACTACACAGCATAGCTCCAGTCGACCTGTGACCACGGCCAATGCAACTTGGCTGAAACGTCGAGAGAAATATGTCTCTACATTAAATCGCGTAAAGACCTGTTAAAATTACAAAAACTAATGCGTAGATTGATTAGATTTTTTATAATATTAATAAAAATTCTTATAATTTAAAAATAAATAACAATTTTCAAAAATACTTCATTACAAAAAGCAAACTGTAGTGTTGCCACTATATTAAATAAATCTGATTTCGCAGTACACACGTAAAATAACAATGCTTTATTTTGTATTGTTTACTTAGAACCTTAAAAATAATCATTTTATGAATTAAAATCTTTAATATATAGTACGTGTAGGAAAAGATAGAACCCAAAAAAATATATGACTTTTTTCCTAACAATGAAAATAATCGTTTAAAAACCCAAATCTTTAATTCTCGGCATTAATTATAATAATTTTAAAATAATGATATACCGAGCCCTTTCTATGTTTTGCCATTGTTCTTTAATATTATTTTTCTTCAAATATTTGTCTGTTATATAGGTTAATAATTTCATTGAAATCCATATTATAATTGTCTTATAACATTTTAGGTACGAGGTTTTGGAGTTCCTCGGGCGAGGCACATTCGGGCAGGTGGTCAAGTGCTGGAAGAAGGGCACCAACGAAATTGTCGCCATCAAGATATTAAAGAACCATCCCAGCTATGCCAGACAAGGACAGATTGAGGTAGGTTATTAACATTTAAAATTATACAAATACATGTGTAAAAAAATAAAGTATCATTACGAGCGTTTCCCTTTCGAGGTAGTGAGAAACTACGATTATAAACTAACTGATTCACTCACTCAGCTCGTCGATTTCTCCAGCGTACCAAACTCGATAAATATCACAAATAAATTACATATTAAATAAGTTTATTTATTTCAATTAATAAATATTATTGTGGGACCCAACCAGGAATCGAACCCGGTACCTCCGAGTCTAAACCCACTGTCCTAACCGCTAGACTACGAAGGCAGTTAAATATGTATTTTAAAAATCTTTATTTTTCAACAATTCACAAGGACTACTACGTTCTGGTCTCACGGATGCGATATTTACTCTATTAAAGTCGATATCGAAAATCTAAAAGAATGTTCTCATATAGGCTCCAATAATCGTAAAACCTTTTTAAACTGAACAACTTTTTAGTTTATTTTAGACATGAATGTTATTTTAAAATATATATTAACTATTCCACAAGTTTGTGAGTAGAACCGGGACCGACGACGGCTTAACGTGTTCTCCGAGGCACGGGAACTTGTTGTAAATGTACAGATTTACAACACCACGTTTCCGTGCTTTGGAGAGCGCCGTAAGCTGTCGGTCCCGGTTCCACTAATACCAACTTGTGGAATCGTTACTAAATTGTCATTAAAAATTGACATTAGATCCTCGCCAACCCGTCTGGCCAGCGTAGCGAGCGTAGGCCAATTTCTTCAGATATATGGTCTGCAAGGCCCATCTCCAACAGTGGAAGTCTAGGACGCTCTGTTCTAGGGGCTGTAATGAAGTGAAAATATATAAATCACACAACTCTCCCTTTTAATGTGACAAAGTGTGTACATTTTACTGCACCTCATGAGTCAGACAAGGCGCAATATCTTTGTCCAATATGTAATTTTTCGGGTGTTATAAAATCAAATATCTTCTTACCAAAGATACCGCATCAAGTACTTATTAAACTCTATTTTTTGCTTCTCTTACGTACGTGATATCTTATTATTAAATTCTTTATTATATAAAATAAGTGTACAAAGGCGGGGATTAATGCCAACAAGGCATGTATATCACAACTTATCGTCAACTAGCAAACATGTATGAATGAAATGTGTGTAAGCCCTTTTATTGATTACTGTTCACTCTGATTTAATGTACGTCGCTATCCATTTATTACGTATGCCACCTAATTGAAAGTGGCGCGCGAGGTCCATGAATGTTAGCAACTGGAATCTGATACTCATGACTGACAACACTATGCCGGCTTGACTGAGCATGACGGCAATTCGATCCAAAAACGTGTGAATACACTTTACTGGGTTTATCAGCACGAACGGTGAATACTTCCCCGCCCCGGCAGACTGGACAAATTACCACCATCAATCCGCCTACCACCTATTAAAAAAGTTATGTTTTAAAGTGTATTATTTAAAACTAAACTTTATTATTAAAATCACCTTTACATATTTTATGTAATGTATATACATATGTAATCTTAGAGATTTTGATCAGTCCAGGGGCTCAAAACCCACTCGAAAAGTAGATCTGTCACTGAAATATCATTAACTTTATATTAATTAAAAGAAAAAATATGGCATGATATGCCCCTACGTTTATGCAGAGCATCGCAACACTGCAAGGCAATGACGCTGATTCATCATAAAAATGAGACGGAGTTATAACAATTATTTAAAAGTCTAGAGAGCGTAATTATTCTAAAGTGATAAAAATCGTAACGCATATTTTACCTGCTAATGGTGCATCTATTAAATTTTAAGATCATCGGTAGTAAGTGAACGCTCTTATTCTGCTCGATCCATTATAGTAAATGCTGGCAATCTTCCAGAACCAGCTGAAAAGTGTTTTTGTTTACCCAGCAAAGTGCTGTCACCGCCCGCGGCTATATGACAAAACACTTTCTAGAAAAATCTCAACGATTTTTGTGTAATTTAAGACTTTTATTTTAAACTATCTTATCCATCACACTTCCTAAAATAAAAGTGTATTTTAATAAAACAAAAATAGTAATTTGTTAGATGTTAAAGCATAAAATCATAAAGTATCATCACGACCGAGGCCCTCAGAAAAAACGCATTAGGTATAGTGTGTTAAGTAGAATTAGAATTATTATATTTGTAAATAAAAGCAAATTTATTCGATATGAAGTAAAATAAATATTAATACTACGGATAGGGATTTAAGTCCCGTCCGCGTGGAATGGTGGTAAGAACGCTGGCTGCATTTCCCAGCTGAATTGCAATACTGATTCTTTGGCCGAAGAAAAACCCAGACCTCTTGTCACCCGACGACAAAGACGCAGTGTTGTCTTTTAAATATATGTTTTGTAAATTTGTTATTGGTTTCGAGATGCGTAAAATAAAATATATTTAATTTAAAGAAGCGGATTCACATTTACCTAACTTTACTATAGGCCCATCATGATCATGCAAGCTTGTCAATGTCTCCAGCGTACTACGTTGTTAGATGTATTTTGATAAAATACTTTAATAAATTGTACAAAAAACTAGTCACAGAAAGCGGTAATAGTATGTTTTATTTTTAACTGCTTTCGTGGTCTAGCGGTTAAGTCCGTAAATTTTGGCTTGGAGGTTAAAAATATTTATTAATTTAAATAAATCGTATTTAATTAATGTTAAATTTATATGCAATATTTTTCGAGTGTGACTCGCTAGAAACACCGACGAGCTTGCCACTTGTCATGATTGGCCTGTATATAGTAAAATTGGCTAAATGTGTATCCGCTTTTTAATAAAGGTTTCTGACCACCCCGGAAGGAAAACTTTTATATGATCATTCTTTATTTTTAGATGAGTTTTGTCATTGAACGCCTTTGAACTCTGGCTAATATTTGCCAAAATAATATTAAAGTTAATAACGAAAGCTTTTGAAGTTTTATGAGAAATTTTACGGATATTTTTATATAATTAAACATTACATTTAGGACATTCCAGATGCTCAATTTCTTATTGATTCGGCCCAAAAGATGTTTTTAGCCAAGTTTTTTTTATTTATATATTTTTCCGTTTTGCATACATACATAGTTTATTTATTTAAAAACTTTATTGCTCAAAGTACAAAAGCGGACTTAATGCTTGTCAGCCAAATCATTTATAGGTGTAAAGCGTCTTAGCTTTTAAATAAATAATACTGCGGATATTTGTAAATAAATGTTTTTAAATAAAATAATAACATAACTTTAACAAATAATCCTAATATCATTAATTGTCAAAACCAATTTGACACCCGTCATAATTTTGAATTTTGAAGTTTTATTTTCTTTTGCGTAGCTATCGCTACAGGTGCAATGCAATGTACGAAATATTAATAGTAGATTAGGATAAATTCAACAACATAATTATTTATATATACTAAATACTAATACACACACAAAAATATAACATATACGAGTATAAAATAATAAACTTTTTAACATTGTTGGGAGCTATTTAGAAAGTGTAGATAGACGAGTTTTTTGAACGAAAATCTAGTAGACGCTTGCACTATGTTTACAGGGAGATTGTTTCATAAATTTGTGGCAACAACTGTAATATAATTTAAATCAATTCCAAAATGATGCAAGGGGACAGAAAGAAGTGAGAAGGACGGCAAGAAAGATAGGCAAATTTATCCTTGAGGTATTTCGGTGTCGCGCATGCTTGTTTAGAATAGAAAAAAGGAGACAGAGAACTCTTAGATTTCTGCGACAACGATTTGGCAGCCACTTCAACTTAGCACGATATTCAGAGATGTAATCGTATTTACGTAAACAGAAGATGAACACGCGTTAAGAGACGGTGCATTTTGTTGAGCAACATCTCTGACAGATCAATGCTGCAACATCACCATAGTCGAGGAGAGGAAGGAGAAGGCTTTGAAATAGGTTTATTTTAGCTTTTAACGTCAGATTTTTTAAAATCTTAATAAGAGAGTGCAGGGAAGCAAACCTTTACCACTAGTTTTGGTAGCATGCGTAGTCCAACTCAGATTAGAATCTAGATTCTTCACCTCGTCGGATTTATTAAATTATTGCAAGGTTAAACTCGTAACTGCTTCCGTTGTCTAGCGGTTAAGCCCGTGGATTTAGACGCGAACACAATAATTGATTTGTGATATTTCTCGAGTTTGGTACACTAGAGACATCGACAAGCCAAATGTGAATCCGCTTCTTTTAAAACAAAATGAGGTTACTTACCACCCCGGAAAGGATACTTTACTGTTACAACGTAAAAAGAGACACATTGGGGGCTCTGCAGCCCTTTTCTGTTACTTTAGCGCAAACGTTATATAATAGATAGTGGAAACTGTCAGTGCAAAATGCTATTAAAATTAGTATTCTCGTTTAAAGGTTTCCATGGGTGAGTAGTGGAAAACGTTATTTTGACTTATATGGTCGGCAAAACTCCACCATTTTGATAACCTAACGTTTGCGCCTAAGTAATAGAATACTGGTTCATTTATTTTGTAATTTGATACGGGCTTGGCAAGGGTCCTAAAGTTTCAAATTCCGTGACCGCATCCCATGTCATTCGACTACCCAAATGAATGAGGTCAGTTGCAAAAAAGGCTGATTATTTTTTAACTATTACGCATACGTGGCAAATATGAAAATATTGATCATGAATTACGATGGATACATATGTATTTTTTTATACTAGCACAACATGTGACATTGCCCACACCTGGTGGTAGTAGCGCGCAAGGTTCATGAATGTGAACTGGAATTCGACAATCATGACTGACATCAGTCCCTAACCGGCTTGACTGGGTATGACGGCAATTCGAGCCTGATTCCGACACTCGTGGATACACTTTACAGGGTTTATCGGAACGAACGGTGTATACTTCCCCGCCATGGCAGACTGGGCATTTGCCCGCCATCAGTCCGCCTACTAATAATGTCAAATTGCAATTTTTACTTTCAAGGAGAACTAATATTATAAGGATGCCATGAGGAATAAATATAAATATTTCCAGACAGGTCACACAGCGCCATCTAGTTTCCGTGGTAAGCAACGAGGCTTGTGTTACGGAAACTAGATGGTTGATAAACTACATATTATACTTCTTTTTTTTTTGTAAATATATACATATTATACATATAAACACCCAGACAAATTATACAATGTACAACTTGCCCCCGGTGGGAATCGAACCCACGACCTCCCGAGTTCACGGCAACGTTTGTTACCACTAGACCACGGAGGCGGTCATGATGATATTTCTGTAAAAAAAAAAAAAATAGCGCTTGAAACAAGACTTACTACATAACTTCATTTATTCATTCATTACAGCCCCTAGCGTCCTAGACCTCCACTGCTGAAGAACTGGAGAATTTCGCCAACACTCGCCACGCTCTGGCCAGACGGCTTGGCGAGGATATGATGACAATTTATTAACGATTCCATAAGTTGGTATTAGTGGAACTGTGACTGACGGCTTAACGTGCTCTCCGAGGCACGGGAACGGTGGTGTTGTAAATCTATGACAAATGTACGTAAAAAAGTGCATTTCTCATTGGTACATGCCGGGTGGCTTTGCCGATACATACATACGGTACATAACTTACTAATGTTTAATTTTGTAGGTGTCGATCCTGTCCCGGCTCTCGCAAGAGTCGGCCGATGAGTTCAACTTCGTCCGCGCCTACGAGTGTTTCCAGCATCGCTCGCACACATGTCTGGTCTTCGAGATGCTGGAACAGAACCTCTACGACTTCCTCAAGCAGAACAAGTTCTCTCCCCTCCCGCTCAAGTACATCCGACCGATACTGCAGCAAGTCCTCACAGCTTTGCTTAAACTAAAGGTAATTTTCTTAATATATAAAAAACAAAAACCCGTATTCTTCCTTAACGGATCCTCCTGTGATTAAAAGTTAGTGATACACACCCCATTGAAATTTTAATCACGATAGATGGCGTATGATAGATGGTACCTGATATAACTGCCAGGTGCATAGAAAACTTGTATTGTACGATCGTATTGTATTTTATTTTTTGGATATTATGCCGAAGTTAGCAGCTTTTAAGTGTATAAATCGAGATTTCTAAGTGAAATCAAAGATATGGTAATCTCAAAATTGCCGATCTATTAATAAAACTTTTTTTCTTTTTAAAGACGGTGTGCGCTTTCTTAATTCGTATTTTAAGGTAGGTAACGTAAAAATTAAAACTACAAAAACATTTTTAAAATGATGCGATATACGAGGGGCGTTCAAAATATTCTCGGTATGTGGATAAAAACAAACAAGTACGAAAAGTTTGATATTTTTATTTTTCAATATACTCCCCCCCTATGTTCATACACTTATAAGATCGATCAATTATTTTTTTTAATCCCTCATAAAAATATTTTTTATCTTTGGTGTAAAAATGCTCCTCCACGGCCGTCTTCAACGCTTCATCGTCAGAAAATTTATTTCCACGCAGATCCTTTTTAAGATTGGGAAACAAAAAGAAGTCGCTTGGGGCTAAGTCCGGACTATAGGGTGGATGAGTAACAGTTTCAAACCCACATTCAACAATAGCTGCCTTGGCAATATGAGCAGTATGGACAGGGGCGTTGTCATGCAGAAGCAGAACACCTTTGGTTAACTTTCCTCGCCTCTTTTCTTTGATCGCATCTCTTAATTGACGTATAACGTTAGCGTAGTACTGCCCTGTGATATTTACACCTTTTTCTTTATAATCGATAAGCAAAACTCCTTCACAATCCCAAAATATTGTGGCCATGACCTTGCCAGCTGACGGGATTACCTTGAACTTCTTGGGATGAGCTGAACCCTTAATGTGCCACTGCATGGACTCCTGTTTGCTCTCTGGGTCATAATGATGAACCCAGGTTTCATCTCCAGTAACTATTTTTTGCAGCACCTCATCGGGATTTTCACCACACAGGTCGATAAAATCTGAACAGCAAGCCACACGCATATCCTTTTGAAGAAGCGTCAGCATTCGCGGAACCCATCTTGCACTTACTTTTGACATATTAAGATGGTCATGTATAATGTCATGTACGGTACCAATAGAGAGATTGGTTACTTGAGCTATAGATTTTACCTTCACTCGGCCGTCTTCCAATATAAGTTTTTCCACTTTATCAATATTTTCTTGTGAGGTAGCCACTACAGGCCGGCCAGGTCTAGGGTCATCTTCAATACTCTCCCTTCCACGCTTAAATTCGCTTGACCATTTTTGAATAGTAGATAAAGAAGGAGCAGACTCACGGTAAACACAATCCATTTCCTCTTTTATGGTTTTTTGATTTTTACCCTGTTTTGTCAAGAATTTTATGACGGATCGGTGCTCTAATTTCGTTAAAATTGTTAATTCGCTCATGGTGTTCATGTTTGTTCGGCAATTGCAGAAAAACAAAAGAACATCTCGGTTCCAATTTTACTTTTTTTTAATGTCAATGGATGAATCTTAGCGGCCAGTAACAAATATATATATAAAAGAGGTTGTAACGTATCAATACCGAGAATATTTTGAACGCCCCTCGTAGCTGTAAAACAAGGTACCATTGCCGTTAGCGACATCTACAAAAAGCTTTGCCTGATTATTCCATTATTCCTTACGTTTAAGGAATAGAACTGTCAAACTTAAGGTACATCGCGACGTACCTTGAACCCGCCTTGAAGCGTGTATATGTTATTTAAACTTTTATCTTATATTTTTTTATAAAAAAAAAAAACTTATTTTAGTTAAAACTCGAGGTACATCGCGACGTACCTTGAAACCGCCTTAAAGCGTGTATATGTTATTTAAACTTTTATCTTATATTTTTATAAAAAAAATGTTAAATTACTTATTTTAGTTCAAAAACACAATTCTAAACCAAACAAATTGTCAATCTCATTGAAATCAGATTACATTATAATTTAAAAAAAAACGTGACACCTAAATATCTGCTGGAGACATCGACGAGCTTGCCATTTGTCATGATTGGCCTGTAGTAAAGTTGGCTAAATGTGAATCCGCTTATTTATAAGTGTGGTTTTAAAAGGGAAATGATGATGTTTCAGTAGTATAGGTATGGAAGCGTGACAAACATACTTACATTCAGACTGACACATACACACAGTCAATGCTTCTTTCACATTCTTTAAATGTATGGATGATGAGGCAAAAAAATAATCAAGAGCGTAGATGCATGCTGAAGTTGGTCAGCACGAACATTACACACACATTTATTTATTATTTATTATATTACACATTACTATTTTTTTTTATACTAGCACGACATGTGACCTTGGGCCCACCTGATGGTAAGTGGCGCGCAAGGTCCATGAATGTTAGCAACTGAAGTCAGACACTCATGACTGACATCAGTCCCAGGACTATGCCGGCTTGACTAGATGCTTTTTCACACTTCGCTTGAAGGACTCCAAGTTATAGGAAAGTGGAAACACACACACATACATTTTCTTTACTGTCCTACTGTCCGTCTCTCTTTTACGCCAAAACTACTGAACTGATTTTGATGATTCAAACAGCTACCTTTACCTAATATTTTTTTTTTAGCAACTGGGTTTGATCCACGCAGACCTGAAACCCGAGAACATAATGTTGGTGGAGCCGGCTCGCCAGCCCTACAGGGTCAAGGTCATCGACTTTGGGAGCGCCTCGCACGTCAGCAAGGCCGTCTGCAATACCTATCTACAGAGCAGATACTACAGGTCAGACCGATAAATAAAAACTTTTTTAATTTTGAGATTGCGTCATAATTACAAAATATTATTCAATTCTCTACTCTAAAAGCATATTATTATTATTAAAAGCGCTCGACCTCGGCGTCCGTGCAAACTAAAACTTTAATATCGTGATATATATATATATATATATAGTTAACGGATTCCATTATATAAATAAATAAATATTTCCAGACAGGTCACACAGCGCCATCTAGTTTCCGTGGTAAGCTACGAGGCTTGTGTTACGGAAACTAGATGGTTGATAAACTACATATTATACATATAAACACCCAGACCGAGACAAATTATAAAATGTACAACTTGCCCCCGGTGGGAATCGAACCCACGACCTCCCGAGTTCACGACAACGTTTGTTACCACTAGACCACGGAGGCGGTCATATAACGTTGTAACAGAATAGGGCTGCTGGAGACTGCTGGATATCAGCCTTCCGAAACATATTTCTGGAGAAGAATACGCTTTGCCAGGTGTTTCCCCATTTCTATAACCTGCAGTCCTATTCTGATACTTAGTCGCAAACGTTATTAGTGGATTTGTATTTACTTGACAGCGGCCGTGCAAATATCAACTTTAATAGCTTGATTAACAGATTCCATTATATAACTTTTGCGCTTAAGTAACAGAATAGGGCTGCTGGGGTCCTTCAAGCAAAGTGTAAAAAAGCATCTTGTGAGGCCGGCATAGTGATAGAGACTGATGTCGTCGTTCGTTGTGGCTGGCATTATTGTACCTAGCGTGCCGGTTACCATCACGATGGAGAGATGTCACATGTCGTGTTCAGTAAAAAATAATAATGAAAAAAGTGCATTTCTCATGGGTATTCAAACCACCTCTTTTTTGGAAATCAAGGAAAATGTTTTTACAACCAGACCACTAATTCATATAATATACAAAATAACACCAATGCAGAAAGATCTATGATTCAGACAGTTTATACACTCCTTTACTAGTGCATGCTAGTACCTGACATCCAGCCCATTTATTATTATTTTTATTGGCTCTTATGGTTTGTTTTTTTTGTCTTTATAGAGCGCCAGAAATCATCTTGGGGCTTGCATTTTGTGAAGCAATCGACATGTGGTCACTTGGCTGCGTGGTAGCTGAATTGTTTTTGGGCTGGCCGCTGTACCCCGGTTCCTCGGAGTATGATCAAATCCGATACATCTCGCAAACTCAAGGACTGCCCACTGAGCACATGCTAAACAGGTGAGTAAAGGTTTTAATATAGGATAAATTCAGATATTTTAAATGTTGTAATGCAAATTACTGTCTCTAGTTTTTTGTAACATTTTACTCTAATTATTATTAACTTTGCATTCTTCTCGCTCGCACACTCTTAAATTTTAATTATATAATATAATTATTATATAAATATAACATAATTATTCTAGTCTTAAGTATACTTGTGAGAAATATGGTCAATCAGCTTTCTCTCAAATATAATTAAAAGTAGAAAAGTATCATCACGACTGTTTCCCTTTCGGGGTGGTCAGAAACCACTCTTATAAATAAGCGGATTCACATTTAGCCAACTTTACTATAGGCCAATCATGACAAGTGGCAAGCTCGTCGATGTCTCCAGCGCGAGCGTACCAAACTCGAGAAATATCACAAATAAATTAAATATTAATTAAATGTATTTATTTACATTAATAAATATTTTTGTGTCCTGACCGAGTCTAAATCAACGGACTTAACCGCCTAGACCTCAGAGGCAGCTCAGGCAGGAAAAATAATTACTGTCAATTTAGACATATTTTTAATTTTATAAACCTTATTTTTGACAGAGAATTTTTAACGATTGTATTTGTGCTGAGTACAATAATTACAAAAAAAAATGTAAATATTAGTTTCGACACTTTATTTTACGACAGAATAATTTTACGAATGTATGTTTACTATATGTTGCTGTGCAATTAAGTTATTTGAAAAAAAATATATATGTAGTTTCGTATCAATCAAGTCCTTTAGTACTAGACTGTCGTGAAGATATTTTTAACATTTTGTACACCTAAATTATTTAAAATAAAGGGGTTTTCTATTTAAATTGTAATGTTATTAGAATAATTTATATCAAAATGCATTTATAACTGTGAATACAAAATAGCCCAAATCCCCATACAAGATCAAAGATGTAATTTCTGATTAATATAAGATTCCTTTCTCAGTCAGATTAAACATTAACAGGTCACTGGAATCTGCTAAGCTGCTGGTCTTCTGCTAAGAGCTTACTTATTGGACCACTTTGCTGCTTAGTCTTCCACTAGCAGGAGTAGAATCATTCAAAATAATTAAATGCAACAAATAAAGTGTGTTAGATGTGTTTCTTACTTGGTAAAATATATAAATTGAAGCTTAAAATTTTTATTGCCAAATATTTCGCCTCTCTTTGGAGCGGCGTCATCAGTGACAGTGACTGAAGGTCTTTGTCATAAATTTTGAAAAAGTAATTTATTTCTTTTAGCAATGGTAAAGGCAATGCACTATACAGTTTTGTATTTATTTTTTAGAAAAATATCATCATCACCTAGCGCATCATGGAAAACATCATCAGTATGTTATGTCCATTGTTGGTTCGATATTAATAAATTTACAAAACAAGTTAGACAAAACCTAATGCATTACATTCAGACCAGGGCTATAGTATGCACCAAGCTGCCATATAAAAGAGCTTTCCCATGTTTTTAAATCAATAGACCGAATAGTTTTAGGAAAACTATTATATAAAAATATATCAAAATAATTAAATTAATGACGCTACATAAATACCTGGAATAGGTTTACATGAATATTATAGATAGATATTTTGACTTTGACTTGATATATCTCTAAAAATGTCCGTAATTTTATTTCCTACAAAGCTGATTTACTACATTTCTCAAAACTACCCTCAAGACTAGAAAATCTCTGAAAATATTAGAGCGCGAACGAGAGGGATCCAATCCTCTTAAGCTATGATGAACTGACAATTTAAACCTTTCTAATTTAATTTTCAGTGCATCTAAAACTGCCAAGTTTTTCTACCGGGACGTGGACAGCACGCACCCCTTCTGGAGACTGAAGACCCCTGAGGAACATGAGCTGGAGACCGGGATCAAGAGCAAGGAGGCCAGGAAGTACATCTTTAACTGTCTAGACGATATTGGACAGGTAAAGAGAAATTAAATTATTACATATCCTATAGTTTTTGTTTATTTTTTATTAAAAAAAAAAAAACTTTTTTTACATGTGATTCATATATTTATCCTACAATTAAGAAAGCCTACATCACAAACTCCTAGATAATACAGAGTCCCAGACCTCTAACCGTGGAGATTTGCCTACCATATAACTCGATAGTTTGGCTAAAACTCGCCATGCTGGCCAGACGGGTTGGCGAGGGACTACTTTTATACAATATCATTACATCATTCATCATTACAGCCCTTAGAACACAGTGTCCTAGACGTCCACTGCTAGAGATGGGCCTTCCAGAACATATATCTGGAGAATTTGGCCTACACACGCCACGCTGGCCAGACGGCTTGGCAAGGATATGATGTCAATTTTTAATGACAATGTATTAACGATTCCACAAGTTGGTATTAGTGAAACCGGGACCGACGACTTAACGTGCTCTCCGAGGCACGGGAACGTTGGTGTTGTTAATCTATGACAAATGTACTTAAGAAAATAAATAAATAATAAATAAATCATAAATAAATATATATTTCCAGACAGGTCACACAGCGCCATCTAGTTTCCGTGGTAAGCTACGAGGCTTGTGTTACGAAAACTAGATGGTTGATAAACTACATATTATACTTATTTTTTTTTGTAAATGTATACTTATAAACACCCAGACCGAGACAAATTATACAATGTACAACTTGCCCCCGGTGGGAATCGAACCCACGACCTCTCGAGTTCACGGCAACGTTTGTTACCACTAGACCACGGAGTCGGTCGAATGCATTGCTCATTGGTACATGCCGGGTGGGTTTGAACCGACCTTTGTACGATTCAAGGAACGCGTTCTTACAACCGAGCCACCACCACTCAATATACTAAATAATAATAATAGTTAAAACTTAATCTCGTAATTTTCACTAAACTTGGGATTTTCTAGGAATGTTTCTGATTTTTTGGAATTTGATATTTCGTGTTTAAAACACTTGTAATAATATTTAATAGAGCCCCGTCCCCAACAGTGGAAGTCTAGAGCTCTGTGTTTTAGGGGCTGTAATAATAATAAATAATAAAAAATACACAATTAAAGATAAACACAATATATAAACATCTTAATTAATTTCAGGTAAATGTACCAACGGATTTAGAAGGTGGACAACTGCTGGCAGAGAAGGCTGACAGAAGAGAATTTATTGACTTATTGAAGAGAATGTTGACTATGGACCAGGTAAACAATTCTTCAAACATAATTTTACATTATAAAAATAATAACAATATAAGTGTAACTTTACTATGCACCTTTTTGTAGAAAATAACTATGTTAACCCTCTGCAGCTGATGTGGTAGTCTCCTAGACACCGTGTTTCAGTTTATTATTTTATGATTTTGTTTTTTTTTTTTCAAATTTAGAACATTCCACCAACCAATTCATTATATTAGTAGGTAACTACTATATAAAGTTTTAAAGTTTATAAAATTGCAATTTTTTAAATTGTTTAAACAAAAAATTACGTTTAACGTTCGCACTAAATAGCAATATTTTGTATAATTGACTTTTATTTCAAAAATAAAATATATAAATACGTCGCACGATGTTTATTTATTAATTATAATCCATGTTTGTTAACGATTTATATATCATTACACTACTTATAAAGGTGGCCACCAATCTACTTGTCAGTTAAATTGTTAACGTTAGGACACGTCAGTTGCAGAGGGTTAATAAAGACAAATAGCTGCAACATCTAGAATTGCAAAACCACTTAATCATCATCACCATTACAGCCCCTAGAACACAGCGTCCGAGACCTCCACTGCTGGAGATGGGCCTTCCAGAACATATATCTGGAGAATTTGGGCTACACTCGCCACGCTGGCCAGACGGCTTGCCGAGGATTTGATGTCAACTTTTATGACAATTTATTAACGATTCCACAAGTTGGTATTAGTGGAACCGGGACCGACGGCTTAACATGCTCTCCGAGGCACGGTAACGGTGGTGTTGTAAATCTATGACAAATGTACGTAAGAAAAGTGCATTTCTCATTGGTACATGCCGGGTGGGTTTGAACCGACCTTTGTAGGATTTTAAGGAACGCGTTCTTACAACCGAGCCACCACCGCCCCACCAACCACTTAAGAATTAACCCTAAAATGCTACCTACGAATTTTGTTCACAAACGATCAAATATATTAATCTTGGAAAAGATGTCTCTAATTGTCGTTCAATTAGGACGATGCCTCATCTGTAAAACACACAATGCACACACACAAGATATGTATGTATGTAAGTACTATTAGTATGTAGTATATATATTATAAATAATAACTAAATAAATAAATATTTCCAGACAGGTCACACAGCGCCATCTAGTTTCCGTCGTAAGCTACGAGGCTTGTGTTACGGAAACTAAATGGTTGATAAACTACATATAATACTTTTTTCTTTTTGTAAATATATACATATAAACACCCAGACCGAGACAAATTATACAATGTACAACTTGCCCCCGGTGGGAATCGAACTCACGACCTCCCGAGTTCACGGCAACGTTTGTTACCACTAGACCACGGAGGCGGTCAAAATTACATTACATTATGTGACTAACGGCCGGTTGCAAAAACGCTGATTATCTTTGGGCATGTTAACATATGCCTATACAAGCTAACTGCAATTACGTGGCGGATATCAAAATCAAGGATAATTATCATCCTTTCTGCAACCGGCCGAGTATTCTCCACCTCCCCCTGCATCCACACCCGAGGAAGTGGACAGGTTAGCGTCCGAAATCGTCGGACAGATCCGCAGCGCACAAGAGCGAGCCTCTACCGCCGTGGTGGGTAGGGCGGGGACTCTCCTCGCTCCCCAACACGTGCGAGAACTTATTACGCAAAAGAGGCGGCTGCGGAAAGAGTGGCAGTTCACTCGCTGTCCGACGCAGAAGACGCGCCTGAACGCTCTCTCGACCAGGATAAGGAGAGAGTTGGATCTTTGTGACGAAAGCCGTTGGCAGGCTCATATTGAGTCCATAGGCGATCACGTTCCGAATTATATAATTACGAATTAATCAATTAGCCAAAGAGCGGCCTCCCGTGAGGCCGCTGCTCTCCAGTGATGGCACATTGAGGTTTCGTGCAGGGGACCGTGCCGAGATCTTTGCCGAAAGTCTAGAGCTCCAGTTCGCCCCAAACCCGATCAAGAATCCAGAACACGCAGCAATGGTGGACCAACATGTCGAGGACTACCTGACGGCACCGTTGGCGGCAGGAGACGACCCGGTTTTCTTCGCGCCGAGTACGGTGGGGCGTGTCTGCTCCCGCGCCAAGTTGCGAAAGGCCCCGGGCGCCGATGGCGTTACAAACATGGCATTAAGGTGTCTGCCACGACGCTCAGTCGTGGCTCTCACCAGCCTTTGTAACGCCATCATGCGCTGCGGGCATTTCCCAACCGCGTGGAAGGAGGGACGCGTCATCATGCTGCCCAAACCGGGCAAAGACGTGAGAAAGCCGGAGAGCTACCGGCCGATAACGTTGCTCTCAGCTGTCTCCAAGGCATTTGAGAAACTATTGCTGCAGGTTCTGAGCGCTAACATCTGCCCTAGAGACGAACAATTCGGGTTTAGGGCAGAACAGTACTACCTTACAATTGACCAGGCTGCTGCACCACGTGACGGCTTCTTCACTGAAGAAGCATGACACGGCTGCAGTATTCCTGGACATGGAGAAGGCTTTCGACAGGGTCTGGCACAACGGGCTCCTGTACAAGATCTCTACATCCCCCACCCCTGTTAGGGTAACAAAAGTGTTGGCTTCCTTTCTAGAAGGCAGAAGTTTTCACGTGGCAGTGGAGGGCGTGTTCTCTTCCCCACGTCCCATACGAGCCGGCGTCCCGCAAGGGAGCTGCCTCTCGCCTCTATGTTACGCCAGATTCACCGACGACATACCGTTGGCGGAGGGGGTCGAGCTAGCGCTGTTCGCCGACGACGCCGCGTACTATACTTCTTCTGTGAATAAGAAGTACGCGGCGACGAAGATGCAGCGCTGTCTCGATCTGCTCCCCGAATGGCTAGACAAGTGGAGATTGTCGGTGAATGTGGCGAAAACGCAAGCTATCATGCTCAAAGTAGAGAGGCAAGCGGCAGCTCTCTCAGTTTCCCCTCTTCAGCTGTATGGCGAAAATCTGTCATGGGCTCCGAAGGTCAAGTACCTAGGGCTCACGATAGACAGACGCCTCAGCATGAGCGACCACGTGAAAGTCACCGTGAACACGACACGTTTGGCCCGAGCCAAACTACGTCCAGTGTTTGCATCCACATTGGCTCTGCACACTAAGCTGCTTATATAAAGCCTATATTCGCTCTCGTCTCACATACGCCGCTCCGGCATGGTACGCCTTAACATCTCAGGCCCAACGAGGCCGGCTACAGGTTCAGCAGAACCTCACGCTCCGTACCATTGTCGGCGCCACGCGCTATGTGAGAAATGACGTCATTCTCCGCGATCTGCGGTTGGAAACACTGGATGAGTTCGTGCGCCGTCTAGCCAAGGGAATGTTCGCACGGGCAGAGAGGTCAAATTTCCCACTCGTGAGAGATCTGGCCCCTATGCACGCTAGACCTCCCGAGGTTCCACGGCGCATGGCGCGCGATTTGATAGCCTGATCACGATGACATTCCGCGGCCTCCGCCGCGCCCGCTCGTATTAAATTTAACCTATAATAAAGGTTCCCACGCCCTGTTCGTAGTTACGTGCAGCGAATGCTATTTTTGTTAGGAGGCCAACACCTCGTTACAAATTCCCGTCTTCCCCCGGAAGGGGGGGGTCTGAGATGACTTAGTTAGTTAGTCCTACAGTGAAGATCTAAGACGCTGTGTTCTGAGGGGCTGTAATGAAAAAACCTTTGTTAATCTTATAAAATATTTTCAGGAAAGAAGAATAACTCCCGGAGAAGCGTTAAACCATCCGTTTGTGACATTAGCTCATCTTGTAGACTATGCGCACTGCAACAATGTCAAGGCTTCCGTACAAATGATGGAGGTAACATTTTTTTAAAATAATAATTTATTTATTCTAAGTAACAGGCATTTCCAACTGCCTCCGTGGTCTAGGGTTCGATTCCTGGTCGGGACACAAAAATATATATTAATGTAAATTAATATTTAATTTATTTGTGATTTTTCTCGAGTTTGGTACGCTGGAGACATCGACGAGCTTGCCACTTGTCATGATTGGCCTATAGTAAAGTTGGCTAAATGTGAATTATTTATAAGTGTGGTGTCTGATCACCCCGAAAGGGAAACGGTCGTGATGATACTTAACATGCATTTCGTTGTGCTCTAAATCCCGAGTAAGACGATTTATAGTTTTTTTTATCTATGGAGCATAATTCATCTTGTAATGCATTTTTAGATAAATTATTCTAACAAAAAAAAAGTATCATCACGATTTCGGGGTGGTCAAAAACCACGCTTATAAATAAGCGTATTCACATTTAACCAACTATTTACATTAATAAATATTTTTGTGTCCCGACCAGGAATCAAACCCGGTATCTCCAAGTCTAAATCCACACATTTAACCGCTGGACCACGGAGGCAGTCTAACAAGATTATAATTTAAATTGAAAAAACCTTTAATTTTATTTATTTAATTATTTTTGGGGTCTGGTACGCTGAAGACATCAACGAGCTTGCCACTTGTCATGATTGGCTTATAGTAAAGTTGGCTAAATGTGAATCCGCCATAAGTGTGGTTTCTGATACTTTACTAGTTACAGAAATGAAAGAAGGATGTGCAAAGGACTCCGTTTGAAAGGGGAAGTATGACAAACGTAACGATAATGATTGATGATGAAACTCTAGAACAAGTAAATAGAATTATATATCTGGGCAGTGTTTTCACTGTTGATGGGAAGTATGATAGGGATGTTGAAATAACACAGAAAATTATTGGTGCCCTGGGTCACTGACCGCACACAAACTAATTTTCAATCGACGAGAAAACTTATAATTAAAGTTACTATAGTAAAGTTTGCTACATGTAATAATGAAATATTTCTGTTATTATTTTATTTACTTACGAACAAAAATTGTAGTTAATTTAGATCTTAAATTTAATTATTTATATTTCAGGTGTGTCGTCGTTCTGGTACAACGGTACCCGGAACAGAGTACGTAAGTGGCGTAGTTCCACCAGCCGCACCTCCGCCGCACCATCTTGCACTCATCACCAACCAACAGAGACTCCGATACGACAATCTGGTAAGTGTATACAAGTGTGTAATAAGGCTAAATATATCAGACATAAGTACTGCATGACCGATCTTCAGCTGACCGGTTCATACCGACAGGTAGTCTAGAACTTAAGCATCAATATTGTTCCCAATGCTATTCGTCCAACTTGTGGATCGAAAGATTTGAATTGCTCCTCCGTGGTCTAGTGGTAACAAACGTTGCCGTGAACTCGGGAGGTCGTGGGTTCGATTCCCACCAGGGGCAAGTTGTACATTGTATAATTTGTCTCGGTCTGGGTGTTTATATGTATAATATGTATATATTTACAAAAAAAAAGTATATTATGTAGTTTATCAACCATCTAGTTTCCGTAACACAAGCTTCGTAGCTTACCACGGAAATTAGATGGCGCTGTGTGACCTGTCTGGAAATATTTATTTATTTATAACCATTAGCCAGCTTAGCTTATCTGGATCCACAGAACACACAAATGTGAGATAAAGTGGTGTTCCGAGACGCGCTTAAACTGTTTTGCCAAAGCTATGTGACGTCACAAATGACATTATTCCTCGCGCTTAGACTGCTCACGATATCGAGGTAGAACGCTCTGAGCGCTGTCAGTTTTTTGTCATTATGTCGCGCGCCATTTTCAAGTTTATTTAATATTAGGTTTTCTTTAAAATTATTTAATATTGTAATTCGTAAAACATCTGTAATTAATATTTAAGTAGTAAGTAAAAAAAAATGTCTGTAACACGGCAAGTTATTTTAAAAGTCCAAAATAAGTTAATAATATTAAACTTTACGCATATAAAGATAAATAAACCGAGAGATCTATGTTTGTTAGTATTCATACTCAAAGATTTGGAATCCGCAATGGGGTGTATCAGGCAAAGCTTTTTGTAGATGTCGCTAGCGGCACTGGTACCTTGTTTACCCTTTTTGACGCATCATTTTTTAAATGTTTTTGGAGTTTTTTTATTTTTATAACAAAAAAAATAATTTTAAATATACGTTACCTACCTTAAAATACGAATTAAGAAAGCGAACACCGTCTTTAAAAAGAAAAAAGTTGAATTAATAGAACGGCAATTTTGAGATCACCATATCTTTGATTTCGCTTGGAAATCTCGATTTGTACACTTAAAAGCTGCTCACTTTGACATAATATCCAGAAAATAATAATTTTCGTAATAAAAATACAAGTTTTCTATGCAACTGACAGTTATATAAGGTACCAACTATCATGCGCCATCTATCGTGATAAAAAGATAGTTATACACCCCATTATCTTCCATACATTTTTTTTTTTTAAATTGTCTTTAAAGGACATTGTACAAAATACATCAGTCCTAAACACGTAATTTATTTGCATAATATATGTTCATAACAGAGTTCATAACCGAGTTGGGATCATCAAATTCCAGATGCTGCAGAATTTGATGCTTTACTTGGAGTCACTCGCGGCATTATAGCCCAAACACGTCGGGTAAAACATGGGAGTTGACAGCGCGGGAAACCGCAAAAAATAAAGTGCAACTTTGGCCCCATATTTAAAGTCCAATTTATCGTTTTCCATAATTATTTACATTGTAGCACATTATTAAACAAAACAACACCACTTTTGACCAATAATATCCACAGTAAATTAATTTACAAAACAAAAACTTGCACTTGACATGTCCACGCAAAATGGAGCGAAGAACTTCCTCCATACATTTAAAAAAAAAAAAACTATCATGTTATGAATGAACATGTGATTTTGACCGTTCCGAATTGATATCACGTCTGAGCATCCAAATCGTGATATTTGATTCGGAACGACTTTTAGTATCATATTCATTCCAAGCGCTCTGAGCTTGATTCGGAACCAGGGGTTAGTTGATGTTTTATGATCATATACATATATCATATAATAGGTGATAGGCAGACTGATAGTAGTAATTTGTCCAGTCTGCCGGGGCGGGGAAGTATCCACCGTTCGTGCCGATAAATCGCGTTTTTTCGCGTGCGCTGGAAATATACTATAGTATTCTAATACGTTATCTTGTTTTATAGCATAATTAAATTAATTGGTTTTGTTTCCAGTACCAACTATACCAAGGTGGGCGAGTGGTGGGAGGTGCTCGTCAGTACGCCACGCGACCCGCCGAGCCGTTCCCGCATCCTTTCGTCTCCTCCATTCTATGCCAACCCGCTTCTTATCAGGTAAATACACAACATTTACAGGAATTAACTAAAACTAAAATAAACTAATTAAATTACAGCAAAAGAGATAACTTTTTGCCTATAGGTATTTTAAATAAATAAATGATTAATATAACTACAAATTGTCCGTTTTTTATTTCCTAGGAAGTTGATAGACTATATTTCTCAAAAGTACATTTGGACTTTAAAAATCTTTGAAAATATTGGATTGTGCGAGCGAGATGGATGCAAAAGCCACTTAACAATATTTTTTTTTTGTTTTACATACTTGACCTTATGGCAATGATTATTATAATTTGCTCTAAACGTTTTATCAGATTTAATATACACCTCACATCAAATACGCTATATAATTACAAGAGTATGTTGGGTATTCAAAATAATACTCACTATTATTAATTATTTTTATTAGTCATTAGTTTTTTAATGATATGTTTTTTCCTAGGTTCAACAAATAGCTGCAGCTGCTGCAGCCGCCGCTGCTCACCACCAGCACGCCCCCGCGGTCGGCCCTGTGCCCGAGGAGTGGCGCGCGCCCCTCATAGTGGAGCCCGCCGAGCCAGACGTCTGGGACCCCTTTCACGCCACACAACATTCCATACACACGCATGTTGGCAAAAGGTATGATAAAACAACAACACAAAAACCGGCATTGACGTCGTTACAAATTGCAATCACTAGTTACAGAGCCCCCGTGGTCTAGCGGTTAAGTCCGTGGACTTAGACTCGGAGGTCGGGACACAAAAATATTTATTTAAATACATTTAATTAATATTTAATTTATTTGTGATATTTCTCGAGTTTGGTACGCTGGAGACATCGACGAGCTTGCCACTTGTCATGATTGGCCTATAGTAAAGTTGGCTATATGTGGATCCGCCATAAGTGTGGTTACTGATACTTTACTAGTTACAGAAATGAAAGGAGGATGTGCAAAGGACTCCGTTTAAAAGGGGAAGTATGACAAACGTAACGATAAAGATTGATGATGAAACTCTAGAACAAGTAAATAGAATTATATATCTGGGCAGTGTTTTCAATGTTGATGGGAAGTATTCCCTACGTTGAAAGAACGCAGAAAATTAATGGTGCCCTTGGGTCACTGACCGCACACAAACTAATTCTCAATCGACGAGAAAGCCTATTATTAAAATAAAATTTGTGAGACGTGTAGTCTTGTGACACAATGCGAATTGTCGACAGATCGACAAAACAACAGGCGAGCGCCGTGCCACACTACCCGCAACACCATCAAGCACATCACTACAGGTGCTTATACATCACTACAACTTTACACAATCATATTGAATAACTATTCTATTACTGATTGATTATGTTTAGTTGTCAGTAAAACTTAGTTGACTATCAAATATTTTATCGTTAAATAAGAATCCCCATTTTTTTTTTAGTGAAATGGGCCCAAAATTTTTTGTCGTGTCATAATTTTTACTATTTTTATTTTATAGTTAATATATTTTATAATCTGTAATTAATTTTATTTATTTTACCCTGGCATAACGACAATTGACAAAAACTTTTTTTACCTTAATAAATTACATAGTTTTTATCCCGCCAATTTGAAATCCAGTGTTTTATCTGTAATAAAGTACCTAATTGTATAAATAGTGTTTTGTAACTATTTCATACATAAATTTTAACCAATTGACTATTTAATTAAATTATATTTTAATGCTGGGGTGAAACTTGAATAAAAATAAAAAAACACAATAAATTGTTATGATTATTGAATTGCATTTTGTTGAGTCACGCTCCAACGAAGTTGGGGCCTGGTTTTGGTCAATCTCTTTTATGTTACACATTTTTGTTACGAATAATAGCTTATAATAATTTAGTTGACTGCCTCCGTATGAACAACTTTCGTTCTACACAACAAATGAATTAATATAAATTAAAGACTTGGCTGTTATAAGTCAAAGGTTGCTTAAAAAAAAACAATATTTAGTCATTGTAGTAGAATTGGACTAGGTTACTTTATAAATCCTGGATTTCTAATTGCACATTTGGTTATCAAATCAAAATTAAATCAAATCAAAATAATTTATTTGCTAGAAAACTTGGTTACATTGCAAGACCTTATAGCTAGAAATGTAATTGGGCAATTACAATATGAGAAAAGTCAAGTTGTAAAATAGAAGTAGATACATTGAAGCTACGCTCAGACTATATATATACACTTTATAATTAGTTATTGCTTATCTAAGCAATTCTTTAATTGTATAAAAAAAAAATAAAAAAAAAATTTACAGATCCTTTTTGAAACTTATCCATAAACTGAAGTTATCTTTTTTTACCTAACCATTTACTTTAATCCTATTTATTTAATTTTTTCGTGTACTTTACAGCAGTATGTCAAATAACAGTAAGAAGGAGCCGACTCAATTATCTCCTGTGAAGAAGCGAGTTAAGGAAGGCACCCCGCCATCGCGACACCGACATCATCATCACGACCATAAGTAAGTGCCTTCAAATCATTATTACAAAAAAAAATACTTAAATATATTGTATAATTTATTGTTTAAAATAAGTTTTAGATTTTTTAAATAATACTTACACAAACCAAAGTAATAGTCCGTTTGCAGAATATTCTAGGGGCATAATGAGGAATGCTTCTTATTTTTTTTTTTTGTCTTTTTCTATTGAAAATAAAAAATACTTGTAAAATAATTATTTTGATGAATCAATTATCAAAATGTACTGAACGAGTGTGAGCGGCGTTGTGATATGACGTCATACGGTAGGCGCGCGCCTGCTAACAGCACTCAATATTTTGGGAATTTGAAATGTCTATAAAATCATAGACACTTGTTCCGCTCTAATAAAATAAAAAACTGTGTTTTAAGGTCTAATATGATATAAATATCTAAATTTCAAACGATTTTGCATACCTATTTGAATTATTATTATATTTTAATTTTTAATTAAAATTGAATATATAGAATGATATTTTCTTGAAGAACTATTCCGGATTTCATACCTACTTCTTTTTGTGTGCTTCGGCCAGGCCTTTGAAATTAATATTTATGCATTTAGTGATATTGTCTCTCTAAGAAAATTTTCTAAGGAAGTTATTGCTTGTCTAGCGGCAGATCAGCGGCTACTTGGGAGAACACTGCCGTTGCTGGTGCAGCCCCGAGTCATACCATCACTATTAGGGATACACCCTCACCCGCAGTCTCTGTCATCACTATCTCGGACTCCGAGGACGAGTCACAACCCCGACACAGAAACAAACCTGTACTACAACATATACAGGGTAAGTTTATACATTAATTGATTGTTGTGGTGTAATTCTGTATGTTTTTTTTTGTAAATCTGCTATAGCTGAGTTTCTCAGTCAGATTAAACATGAATAGGTCACTGGTATCTGCTTAACTGCTGGTCTTCTCCTAACAGCTTACTTTTTGGACCACTTCACTGCTTAGTCTTTCACTAGCAGGAGTAGAATCTTTCAAAATTATTTAATTAATGACGTTTCATAAATGCCTGTAATAGGTTTACGTGAATAAATATATTTTGATTAAAAAAATATATAAATGAACTGAATACCTGATGCTGGTGGGTATTGGATTGCTGGTGGCAAAAGATGGCGAGCCTTGAGCAGTAGCTCCGTCGCCTAGCGGTTAAGGCTGTAGATTTAAACGGTTCGATTCCTCTCCGATAACACAAAAAATGTGACATTTTTCGGGTCTGGTATGCAAGAGACATCGACAAGCTTTCTATTTGTCATGCTGGGCCTATAGTAGAGTTGGCAAAATGTGAACTAGCTCCTTACCAAAGCGTGGTTTTTGACCACCCCGTAAGAGATACGGTCGTTATGATACTTATAAAATAAAGAGAAAAACTTGACTTACCTGCTATGCTTGGTAATAAGCTCAGCTCAAAGGCCTCGACTTATTCAATCATTTTATATATCAATCAAGATTTTGCGTTTCAGTTTTTTTTTTCATTTCATTACAATCACTAGAACAGGTCCTAGACCTCCACTGTTGGAGATGGGCCTTCCAGAACATATATCTGGAGAATTTGGCCTGGTGGTGTTGTAAATCTATATACATAGGAAAATTTGAATTCTCATTGGTACATGCCTAGGGCGTTTGAACCGACCTTTGTAGGATTTTAAAGAAAGTGTTTTTACAGCTGCGCCACCATCGCGCGTTTTACATTTGGAAAACAAGACCCATTACTTTCTACGTCAAGCATAAAGTCATGATTTGTCTGTTAATTTTGGAATTTGGAATTTGACAGGTAACAACACAACGGAATGCCACAATCCTCCCCAAGTCAACGGGGTGGTTCCTTCCACTGCTCGCACTGCTGGAGTCATCTGTGTGGCTCGTTCTCCCCGGGACGACAGACATGTCAAGCACGAACCAGCCATCTGTCAACACCCACATATTGTAAGTCACATAGAATAATAACGGATAGAAAGATATTTCTGGAGAATTTGGCACTCGCCATGCTGGTCATTGGTCAGACGGGTTGGCGAGGTTCTAATGTCAATTTTAATGACAATTTATTAACAATTCCACAAGTTGTCATTAGTGGAATCGGCTTAATGTGCTCTCCGAGTCACAGGAATGGTGGTGTTGTAAATCTATAACAAAGATACGTAAGAAAAGTGAATTTCTTATTTTTTAAGGAAATGATTTTACAACAGCCCTCGCCGCTCATGGATTGCGACATGGATGCAAAAAATCCGTCACAATTTGACCTTAAGACTGATGCGGGCTTATCATGCTGATTCTGATAAAGTTATCTATATGCGAAACCGCTCTTTTACGGCAGCGAGATTTTCAGCATTAATATTAAAGTATATTAATTGAGTTAAATGCGTTTCTTTGACTAATTATGTTGTTATAGCACTTTTCAGATAATTTCTATCAGAGATTCTTAAACTTATTTCGTCTACCGCCCACTTTGAAAACCAATTTTTATTCATCGCGCCATATAAAGTAGATGAAATTAAAAATCAGCCATCGCCCCCCTAAACCATGCCAACGCCTCTTATTTAATTCTGGGCCCCTTACCGCCCCTCTCTAGGCGTCCAGATAGATGACGTTGACGATTCTTTTAACCCTTTCGAAGGTGCAGGTATTTGAAACGAGGGTAGTTTTTAGTAAATTGTGTTCTACATCGTTTTGTCCGTTAACGTTAACGCATCCGAAACGGTACCTATAAAATATATTTATTATTTTAGCAACAACCTGCCCCTGTTCAGCCTCAGCCTGCCATAGTCCAGCAGTCCCCCGCCACCAGCTCGGGCCGCTGCATGCCGACTCCGCAGTCACAGAAGAAGAGATTGCTAGCGATGGCTCAACAAGAAGCACAACACGCGCCCAAACAAGAGCCTGACCACCAACATTATGCTGTAAGTGTTCCCTTCGTTGTCTTCCGAGACTGCTGCATATAGGGCTGCTTCAATGTTCGCCATTGTATGCGATCTTTTTCCACCATCATCTAGCGTTA
Organism: Tinea semifulvella; assembly: GCA_910589645.1. Lineage (NCBI taxonomy): Eukaryota > Metazoa > Arthropoda > Insecta > Lepidoptera > Tineidae > Tinea > Tinea semifulvella. The sequence continues at coordinate 7,963,378 of OU342592.1, read as the reverse complement.
CTCTTCTGTGGTCGTCAGGGTTTCGTCCACACATTGTGTCCTCCCGTACCTGGAACGTACTGTACGCATTAAGCTCGTTATGTACCCACACTATTGCTTCTGCACATTTTATTATTGTTATTACTGTATTTCTTATTGGTACATGCCGGGGTTCCAAACAAACGAACCAGCACTGCTCTTCATATTATATTGTTAATCCGTCTACTTCATCGATCGTCGGTTTTACGAAGGCCCATATTAAAACATACACAATCTCAAGATCGATTTAAAACTTGAGATCAAGTGTTACTTTTTACAAAACGTCAAATCAAGAATTCATGAAAGTAAAGTAGAAATGTATGAGCGACCCGTGACCGTATGTCCACTATAAACACAGTTTTTTTTTGTTTTTTTTTTAAAGGCTTAAATCGATAAAATATCAATGATACAACCCCACCCTGAAGTTCGCATGCCCGATTCGGTCTCATAAGGAGACCTCAAGGCGCCCTCAAGGCGCCTACGGGACTAAAACCCTATAAACTATCTCTCTTTCACTGTTTTAGCCCTGCGTGCCTTAACAGCTAAGTCTGAGTGAAGGCACTTGTTCGTTGGTCTAATTAGAGAAACTATTTTATTCCGTTTTTTAGTCCGTTGTAAAACATGGTACATTTTTTAAAAATTTAACCGTTATTGACATGCACTTGACATTATTGACATGACCGCCTCCGTGGTCTAGTGGTAACAAAATGTTGCCGTGAACTCGGGAGGTCGTGGGTTCGATTCCCACCGGGGGTAAGTTGTACATTGTATAATTTGTCTCGGTCTGGGTGTTTATATGTATAATATGTATATATTTACAGAAAAAAAAAGTATAATATGTAGTTTATCAACCATCTTCCGTAACACAAGCCTCGTAGCTTACCACGGAAATTAGATGGCGTTGTGTGACCTGTCTGGAAATATTTATTATTATTAATACTTATCTTATGTTTATTTTATTGCAGAACTCTTTGACTGTTCGTCAGCCACAGAATGACTATCAGTGCAATCAGTACATACCAGCGCAGCATAATAAGAGGGATAGTGTAAGTATATGCTACAAATATGTGTGTATATTGTTCCTACTGCACCTGCGTTAACATGCACTAAAATTTACAAACAACATAGAGTATTCATGTCTAAATATAATTTGAAACTCCACTTGGCGACGGGTGACCCTTTGAATAGAGAATATCTTGTTCAAAGGGTCAGCTTCGGTGCTCAACGGGGGAACGCAGCGAGTGTCCTCGGCACACTACGCCCATCGAATAGTCGTAATTTTATTTATTAATTTTTAGTTTTAAATTAGTTTTTACAATTTAGTTCTTAATTTATTTTATTTTTTAATCTTTTTTCTTTACACCTAACTATTGTAAATAAAAAAATAAAAAAATGAAGTTATTTCTATTGGTCGGTAATTTTGCAAAAAAAAATTTTTAAAGTGAGTACTTTATTGCGCGCGCTTGGTTGGGGGACCTATTTCGTTGAACGTATGTCCGTACGTCAGAACAGCGCTCAAGGGGAAACAGCGCTCAAGGGGAAACAGCGCGGCGGGGAAGGGGAAGAGGAGCGGATAGGCACGCGCGTATCCGCTGCCTCTATCGCTCTCTCCCGCTCCTTTCTCTTACGGTACTTACTTACAAACTCAAACTAAAAAGTAAAAAAAAAAAAAACTCTTCAAAGCAAGAGTCTACAAGGACAATCAAAATTAATACTTATTAATATTTATGAAGAGTTATTTTTGCCTGCCAATGACAGTTTAATCCTGGCTTTTGTCGTTTTTGGTTCCAACTTTTTTTTTTAACCATAAGATAGATACATTAAGTACACTCATTTTTGTCAGTTATACATAATATTGTTTATCAATCATTGCAGGATAGCAGAAGAATGCCATTAACAGCCATCGTCATTTACCACATAACACTATAAACAATCACTACCTACATAGATGCTGCTGTATTCGTACAAGGGCGACATGAAATCTAGAAATTGAACTAATAGTAAATAAAAAAAAAAAGTACCTAATAAATAATATGCAATGTACTTATGCCAAAAGAAAGAATCACATTAAATGTCGAAAACTAAAACAATGGAGTAGATTTTTTTTTTTTTTTATGACGGTGAATCGCAAAATCGTCTAACGATACGACCCCAGCCTGAAGGGCCACCGAGAATCACCGTGAGGCCTAAGAAGACCCTAAGGCAAGAGACCACTAATATATGTATGACTATTTGTTTCCAGGTGGTGAGCAGTCGGGAGTACGGTGTGTGTCCGCCGCCGCCTCCGCCCGCCGCACACAAGCACCCCGCCCACCCTGCGCACCCGCACCCCGCCTGGCACCACCACGCGCAGTACAAGTATGTATCAACATCCAATTAAACCAATCAGGAGCATCGACGTGGCAGTCGAGGGCCTGGTCTCGAGTCCACTCCCAAAGAAAAGAAAACATTTATTTATCAAAAAACAGCTTAGACATAACAATTACAAAAAAGAAAAAAAAAATAGTAAAAAAACTTAAAATAATATAAACTTGGTAAAAAGAGAAAAGAAAATGAGCTGCTATGACAAATAGGTGTTCAGGTCAGTAGATGCTGCAGCGCTGATTTTCACTGAACCCTTTAACAAAACCAATAATAAAAAAACAAAATAAAAATAAACTTCCTCCGTGGTCTAGCGGTTAAGTCCGTGAATTTAGACTCGGAGGTACCGGGTTCGATTCCTGGTCGGGACAGAAAAATATTTATCAATGTAAATGTATTTATTTACATAACATTCAATTTATTTGTGATATTTCCCGAGTTTGGTACGCTGGAGACATCGACGAGCTTGCCACTTGTCATGAAAATGTCACTTGTAAAGTTGGCTAAATGTGAATCCGCTTATTTATAAGCGTGGTTTCTGACCACCCCGAAAGGGAAACGGTCGTGATGATGAAAGTAGTATAATAAAGAATCATGAAGGAAAATAAATAAATTGAAATCAAAGCTTCCTTTCTCCGTCTTGTTACTCCTGGTTCACTGACGACATACCGCTGGCGGAGCTAGCACTGACGACGACGTCGCGTACTTCACTGACTCTTGGGTCTTAAGCTACGTGGTGACGAAGATGTAGCACTCGATCTCCGCCCCGATTGTCCGCCTTTTGGAGGTTGTCGGTGAACGCCAGAAAAACTCAGGCTACCCCGACAGTCTGCTTCAGTTAAATGGATAGCATGGGTCACGATAGACAAAGGCATCAACATGCGCGCCCACGTGACCGCCACTGTAAATATAGCGAGGGTTGCGAGAGCCAAACTTAGCCCAGTGTTTGTTTCTAGTTTGATGCTACGCACGAAGCCCACAATTTATAAAGCCTACATCCGCAGTCTCACCTACTCTGACAGCACATTTACAAGTGCAAAATATTTAAATAGAGTATATTTTTGTATATTTCACCTATACAACAATCGTTATATTTTGGTATGTCAGTTAACAAAATTTTAAATAATAATAATAATGGTATTAATACCATGCATCATAGACAAAGGAGCATTAGCAACACAATACAGTGGAATGCATAAGACGACAAAACTATACTATTCAAACGAATTTTCCGTCAAATATAAGTATACCGCCTCCGTGGTCAAGTGGTAACAAACGTTGCCGTGAACTCGGGAGGTCGTGGGTTCGATTCCTACCGGGGGCAAGTTGTATATTGTATAATTTGTATCGGTCCGGGTGTTTATATGTATATATTTACAACAAAAAAAAAAGTATAATATGTAGTTTATTAACCATCTGGTTTCCGTAACACAAGCCTCGTAGCTTACCACGGAAACTAGATGGCGCTGTGTGACCTGTCTGGAAATATTTATTTATTTATTTAATTAATATAGAGTATAATTAGTTAAATGAGATATTGAACATGGGCTCCATATTTCTGGAAAATTATGACTTCACTCGCCACTCTGGCCAGACGGGTTGACGAGGGCCTGAAGTAAATTTTAATGACAATTTATTTATAAATAAGTTGGTATTAGTGGAACTGGGTCCTACTGCTTAACGTGCTCCCCGAGATACTGAATCTGTGACAAATGTACGTAAAGAAAAGTGTATTTCTCATTGGTACATGCCGTTCAAACCGCGACCTTTTTGGATTTTAAGGAAACTATCCTATTTCCCCATATTATATTGTATATTACTATGTATTACTATTAACATTAGTGTTGCTAGTTTAGAAAAAATAATAACATCGGGATAAAAATCCTAGTTGGAATTCTTGAGTAACTTTTTCTTTTTATATTATTGGTTCTACTTGTCTTATAGCTATAGTTTTTAACTTTATCTCTATTATTTATTTTTTAAGTGGAAACTTTGCTAGATTGTGTAATTATAAATAATAATAATAAATATTTCCAGACAGGTCACAAAGCGCCATCTAATTTCCGTGGTAAGCTACGAGGCTTGTGTTACGGAAACTAGATGGTTGATAAACTACATATTATACTTTTTTTTGTAAATATATACATATTATACATATAAACACCCAGACCGAGACAAATTATACAATGTACAACTTGCCCCCGGCTGGAATCGAACCGACGACCTCCCGAGTTCACGGCAACGTTTGTTACCACTAGACCATGGAGGCGGTTTATTATTTTAAATAAATAAAATAAAAACACTATTCCGTATTTCAGAGGTAGCATTACTGGCAGTGCTGGAGTATTGTCTCCGGCTGGGGGAGTGTCCCCGGGCTACCTGCCGCCTCCGCTCTATGTGCCCACATACCACTACCACACGTAAGTAATATTACTGTATCCATACATCCAGGTCACTCAGCGAGCTATGGAGATAGAGTTATTCTGATGATTCGTCCGAAAACCAGTGTTAAAATTCAGGACATCGCAGATGACGAACCTTATTTTTTTTTTATTAGTTTACACACTGGTCACATTCTTAAAATTAACAAATATCATTATACATAAGCATGAAATGAATGCAACCTATTATTTATATATATATATCTATTTATTTGTAGTGTATGTTTATGTATGTATGTATTATATAGTATGTATGTGTGTTTATTTTTATTTTTATATACTTGTTACTTATTTATTCGAAGTAGGATACACAAATACAAACAATAAATATAAATTAAAGCTACCTAAACAATAAACTTAAAAATAAACTAAACAAAACCTTAAATTAAATAAACTAAAAGATAAACCTAATTAATATAAAAACTAAATACTTACAAATATCTTAATTATAATTTTTATATTGTGTATATATATGTATATTTAATAAATGCGTAATTATGTTTATTTACTAATTTAAGCTATTTTAATATTTTTCTTTATCCTGCCTACCTTACATGATCCCCAAGGTTAGCTGGTGAAGAATGCCTTATAGCGTTATAGCTCGCCTATGTACTAGGTTTTTAAGTGCAATAAAGTATTTAAATAAAAAATATTAATAGTAAACCTAACATTGATATTCAATTTAAATTCATATAGACAATGAAAATTAATGATTAAATTAAACATTAAATAAACCAAAGATTATTAAAAAAAAAAAAACACAAAACTATTTGTTTGACTCTTAATTTGAATAGTTTTAGTGGCAGCTCCCTTACAGTAACTGGAAGCTTATTAAATATATTTGTTGCCATTGCATAACAATTTCGGCTATATTGGGTTCGCTGAAATAATTAGTATACTAGCATAACGCTTTTTAAAATTGCAATTATCCCCAAGAGTTTTAAAAAGTTTTTGTGTTTTCGATGGTACTATCAATATGGTAATTGATTTTAGAGGTCAACTATCGATATTTCGGCATCACTAGACTCGAGCCGAGCTGATTGAATAATTTAGTTTTCAAACATTGGATGCCAACCTTCCCTGATGAATCTGGTTTCTGTGCCTTGACAGATTTATCTAGTGCAGAAACCAGTGCACTTACTAACAGTTCTGTTAGCCTGTCCTAGCTCAATGTATTATAAATAAATAAATAATATAATTTCCTAGATAGTAATTTATAGGATGTTAAAAATTGGTGTCAATATTTTTTTTTTAAATTTTTTTTTTGTTCCCCAGGGGTTCGGTTGGTGGTGTAGCGGCTCCACCTCCAGCGCACCACTCCTCGGCGCGGCTCCCCGGGTACCTGCAGCCGTACTCCCCCACCTACCTGGTCACACACCCGCACCACCCCACACTGCAGCCACAACATCTCTGGTACACAGATTAGACATTTTAATAGACAAATCGAAAATTGGAAAAAAATACTTATCAAGTCCATTTAACAACACTATTTATCGACAAACTAAAACGTTGAAATCTAAATAACGAGTACAATACTTTATGGAAATGAACAGTTTTTACTAAGTTGACAAAAAAAAACCAATGTATGATATTTTGTTTTTTGTTGTTTTTGTACTTGTCTAGTACGATTTTACTTCGACTGATCGCATTAAAGGCTCTAAGTCATTCGTTCTATTTTTTGTTGTCAGTCATTAGGTTGTTAAATACTTATTATATAAAAAAAAACTATATTTTTTCTATACAAAGTTCGAAGTTACCGCCAAAAGTGGCAAAACCAGAAGACCGTACATTAAATATTGTCTATAATAATCGGTAGCTGAGAAGTAAAACCTTAAATTGAAAAAAAAAGTTTTACAGTATCAGGATGGCCAACCCGTCTGGCCAGCGTGGCGAGTGTAGGCCAACTTCTCCAGGAATTTCTGGAAGGCCCATCTCCAACAGTGGAGGTCTAGGACTATGTGTTCCAGGGGCTGTAATGATCAGGATAATATTAACGAAGATTGCAATTCGGTAACTTATATCAATTTATATCAATGTCAACTAAAAATATTTTACTATTTTTTGTGATGTCCTTTACCTTTACCATTGCGAATATTAAAATCATACGTTTTGAAATTAATTAAATATATTTACAAACAATTGACTTATGGCTATTTACCGCCAAAACATGTAAAAATCAATCAATAATATGTGTTAAGAAAATATACTATTAAAGTGTAACAAAACTGTGTACGCTGGATAAGAAAAAATATGAAGGCACGGATTGTATAGATTTTTTTTTCCAATTTTCTGATTTTAATATTGTATGTCAGATGTGAAAGTCAGCCATTTTGGGAAAATGGACGGCGTCAATGTATAAACTACGACTATAGTCGAATATGTAAAATGCTTCGCGAGAATTAGAAAAATTATAGCAGAAACTATATGCGCGATTAAATATATATAGAGTTTTGTATAAATTAAAATTTTATATTTTTCCAGTTTCTCGTGAAATTGATTTTTGTATTTGTGATTAGAAATGCCGCACATCACATGATGAGATTGTCCAAAGTGGACGACTCAAAAAATATATAATAATATTTGATGTTTGCACCTAAAAGTTTGCTCGCTGTAAATAGTTATTTACATTTTTTACTCTCTCACCAAAGTAATGTTGGTTTAGTCTTACTTTAGTTAAAAAATGACTTTTGTCATTTCTACATCACATGTATTTGAAAATACAATCACAATTTTTTGTCTAATATATGGACTGTTTTTTTTTTTTTTTTCAAACATATGCAATTTTATAAAACTCGTAATGAAATACTGTACAAAATAAATTTTATACGCTGAATTGTTTTAACAGTATATTTGAATAGTCATAGCGGTGTGTACGTGAAATTAATTAATTGAGTTTTATTAAGTGAATTACTATTAATATTACGTTACTGTAGTAATGCAGGGAATCCTATGTTTTTAATAGATATATTTTTAAGTAATTGTGTATTAATCCACGTTAACATCACAAATATTGAGTGATTCCTTTCTTCCAACCTAGCTATCCAAGGTTGGATATTGGGTACACACAGTGCCATCTTCCAACCTGGGTTGGATAGCTAGGTTGGAAGAAGGGAATCACTCCAAATATTATAATTGTTGTAATCACTTGTAATCTTACGATTATATTATAGTAGATGGTATGTTTTTTTTTTATATTTTAATCATTGTATGATATGGATTGTATATTTTTTCATTAATCATTATCCACTGTAAGAATGAAATTAGTAGGTTGCATTTACTAATATTTTTTTTAAATTATAATTAGCTGGTAATTTTGTACCAAATGGATATGTTATTATTATATTACCTATTATTATACCTGGAGGGTATCGGCTATGCTGTATTGTTTGGTGTTTAGTTGTCAATTAGTTGTGTTGCTTTTATGAAGTAACGTTCCATATCACAATTTAAGTGGTATTGTATGATGCTGTGTTTATGTAGACTATATTCGGGTGAGGGTTAACCTGTATAGGTCTAAGTATATAGGGTTATATAACAATATATAGGATTATTATTGCACTAGTAACCGATAAGTAACTGCATACAAAATAAATAATCTTTTTTAACTGTCGTACTTCGCCGATCATCTTATTAGTGACAAAATTATATAAAATTTAAAAATATAACTATTAAATGATGTAGAATAAGGTTAATTACCTTGCATCTTATAAGTATTAAAATTGTCATATGCATTTATTTGCTTATTATATACAAAGTTATTAATCTTTTGAAACCGGGTTCTGTATTTCCATGGTACACTGCATGTTATTCTTTATTAAGCTTGTGTTTGGTTTTACTATAACACGCAATGTATAATGAAAATACATCCGCAACACACTGGGTAGTGTTACATACTTAAAATATTATTTTTAGATTTAATATATTTTTTATACAAATTGGAATAGTCGGCGAAGTACAATTGTTGATATTTTAGTCCGCGTTGTATATGTGTGATAATTTTATATAGGCGGTGGGTTTTGGTGTCGTTAGGTCCTGATTAGGATGCAAAAGGTCTCATGCGTTATTTTAAATAGGTTATTGTATTTTGCTGTGACATTTAACTTAATATGCGAATGCTAGTGAAGTCTTAGGACGGTTGTACACGGTGGTAGTCGTTTGCTTATACTGTGTATTGTAGGCTTAAAATATAAGGATTATTATATACGTGTCGCGTTCTATTTGGCTGTTAAGTCGTAATTTGATTTCGCAAGTATATAACGGATCAACATTATTTAGGCTTAGGATTCACGAAAATTACAACGTTGTAATTGTATCATGCTGACAAGAAATAATATTAACGAGGGTTTTGCATCCCTCTCTCAATTTTGTGAAATCAACTTTGTAGGAAATAAAATTACGAACATTGTACAGATATATATATATATATATTTGTTTTAGTAAAATATGTAGAGTAAAATCGTTATAAATGTTTTTGCTATTTTTCTCTATAAAATTAGGTATATAAAAGTAAAAATCTGTCTGAAATATCTGTAAATTTATTAACATACATTTCTCAAAGTACACCCAAACTAGCTGAAGGTGCATTAAAAAGGTCATCGAAACAAAAGGGCATGTATGAAAAGGTTGATGAATGTCGAAGAAACGGAAAAGGTATGTCGTGACCGTGACAATGTATGTATGTACACCCAAACTTGAAAATGCTTTGAAGATATTGGATTGTGCGAGCGAGAGGGATGCAAAAACGTTACCCTCTTAAGACTTGTTTATTGTTGTCGTAAAAGTGTAGTCTCAGAGGGTAGTTCTTAAATTTTGTAAAATATAGTCAAAAATGCGTGTAATTTTTGTCAAGCATCGTGTAGAAAATTGGTATTCGCTTATGCACTATGTGTCTCAAGACATGTGTGATTCGAGGCGAGAAGGTTTGGCATAAAATATGTTGTTTAAACATATATTTTTTATACAAGTTAAACACACGCAATTCTCTCCTCGGATTACTACAGTTCACTATCATTCGCGTAAATTTTGTTTTTTTATTATTTAGCTTGATGGTGTATTTATTAAGGGCCCAATCTGCTGCCATCTTGGTGTGTGTCAAAAATGCAACAAATGAAATAAAAGCAAAAAACTTGCAATTATATCCAATAAGTGTTTTAAATGATGACACATACATACATATATCACATTAATTAATTATGTATAATTTGGATAATAATTAATTTTATTAATTTTTGATACAATAAAGATGGCGACGAAGGGTCCCGTTAAGAAATAGTTTAAGTTTTCACATTTATTTTCCATTTAATTTATGTTTTCTCTATTGGGAAAATGTATAATTTAAATACCAAATCTTTTTTATGATTTATTGTTATCGAATAGATTTTGCATAATGAGTTCGTAATTAGTGGTATGACTTACTTGAATTAATAACTTTATTTTACTACAATAATTGTAGATTTTATCAAACTATTAACTATAACATTTAAACTATTTTTTTTCATTATATGCAAATAAATTATTTTATAGTAACTGAATTTGCACTTATAATCCATTATCTAGTTACTAGTTCATAAAAAAAAACTTGAAAAATTAAAAGGGAGTTAATTATAGTGTTATTATGTCTAATCTTAAAAACTAAATTAGCAGTTAGTATTGTCCAAAAAAAAATTAAGACTATAATAATAATTTATATTACTTTTATGCTTTTTATTAATAAAACATATTTTCCAGTAGACGAAACATAATTTTGAAACTAGGGCTTTTCAATAGCATTGCTGCCTGACAATAAATAAACTTTATTTAGTTTTTTTTCAATATTTTATCGTTCTTTACTCTGTAGTATAGAAAAGTGGTGGTATGAAAGTGTTTTTGACTAAAAAAATTAAAGAAAATTCATCTTACAGTTGGGCCGCTGAAATGAAATTCTGTTACTGAGTCGCAAACGTTATTAGTGGATTTCGTTATTTAAGTCAGAAATTGCGTCATAATTACAAAATATTACTCAGTTCTCAACTCTATAAATAAATTAATATTTCCAGACAGGTCACACAGCGCCATCTAGTTTCCGTGGTAAGCTGCGAGGCTTGTGTTACGGAAATTAGATGGTTGATAAACTACATATTAGACTCTTTTTTTTTTGTAAATGTGGTGACTGACGTTCTGAAATGCATTAGTCAACGCGCACGACAGTCGGTTCCGCGCACACCTCGCGAACAGTCGTAACACCTAAGTCAGTACAATATTCCCGTCCAGGGATATTCGGCAATAAACATTATCAGTAATAACAGAAGTCTTGTTATTTGTATCACATTGAGACCAACCAACAGTTTATTACATTTAGTGGTCGGTTCGGGTTTCTCTACAAGATGCCTGATACACGCATTAAACTCAATTTATGTGGTCTTCGGGCACAGAGTCAAAGTCAACATCTCCCTGCAGGCAGTGGGAGAAACACTCCAGCAATTGCCTCGGCTCTTGCACGCCAATATATCGGGTAGTTTAAGCTTTCTGAACCCACCCTCTGTCACAGAGTGGGTAGTGTATACCCGCATCAGTGCAGCTGATCGATCTACCAAGATTCGAGGGAATATCATGACCCCTGATACCATGGGGTATGGATCATAGTTGACCTGATGCAGCGAGAACTTTCCTAATTCATACAACAAGGTCATGTCTCGGGAGTACGCTGTGGATGCGATAGCTGGGTGGTTGAGAAGAACGGATAGCACATCGGTAGCGGGCAGCAAATCGGGGGTGATTTTCCCTGACAGTGCGCTGTCAACCACTCTAGAGAAATCATTTGGAGCCAGGGACAGCCATGTAGAGAAAACCTCTCGGAAGTAGTTGGTGATCAACTCATCACAAGAGCTCCTATCCATGAACTCTCTCAGAATGCGAGCTTGCCTATCTACAGCATGATGTATAGCATGCTGATTGTCTATGAGTGTGTTTATACTATCTGTGACGATCTGATTATTTTCTTTCATGCTGGCTATCTGCTGGTCTAAGGATGCAACGGTATCCTGCAACGACCAGATGGAAGTTCGATTCCAAGCAACCACCGCCCCCCCCAAGATTACTGTCTAATAAATCGCCGCTTCCTATTATAATGATGTTGCGGAATCAATGTCCCGATCTTTTCCTTTAATAGCTTAATTATTAGATCCTGGTGCCCCTTGTTTGCTGTAATGTTGCAATCTATGCCAGCTCCTATTAAGCCCACAGAGGCAAGATGGGGCATGTGGTAGATAGTTGGGACATATATATATCCTGAGTACTCCATGTAAGATCCCGTCTGCTCCATCACCAACCCGACGGTGGGGGCTATTACCCACTAAGTGGGTATATACATATTATACATATAAACACACAGACCGAGACAAATTATACAATGTACAACTTGCCCCCGGTGGGAATCGAACCCACGACCTCCCGAGTTCACGGCAACGTTTGTTACCACTAGACCACGGAGGCGGTCAACCTTGACAGCGACGGTGCAAATATCAACTTTAATACCATATATATAGTTAACGGATTCCATTATATAACGTTTGCGACTGAGTAACACAATAGGGCCGTTGGCAACTTAACTACAGTGCATTCGCGTTAAGGAAATAGTGACTCACCGTTGTCGTGGCCTAGTCACGCGTCCCGACCAATCAGGTCACAATACGATATAAAGTTTGGAATAGTATTTTGACCTGGGCCCCGATTATCGCGCCTTGAACATGCATATCTGCTCTATTTGCTCGAATTAAACTGACAGTTTTCTATGGAGATCTGTCGCTTTTCATTCGAATATTTCGAACCGACACGCATGTCTCAAAAGCGCCAGAATTCGGGGCGCGTGACTAGGTCAGCGAACATCGGTAACTCACTATTTTCTTAACGCGAATGAACAATCTTAAACAGATGGTTTAACTAAATGAGAATGCCAATTATTGTTTTGAGTTATGCGCCTAAACAGATGTCGTTCTCTAAAGAGATCTCGTGCCGTAATGACTTATGTTTTATTTGAGTTGTTTTCATGATCTGTAATTAATTTTATTTATTTTATTCTAGCATAACAATTGACATGTTTTTTTACGTTAATAACTCACAATAGTTTTGATCCCGCGATTTAGAAAATTATTTTAACTTTAAAATCCTCTACTTTATCTCGAATAAAGTATCTGATCGTATAAATTCAATATATAAATCTTAACCAATTGACTATTTAATTAAATTATATTTGAAAAAACTAAGTATGTTTATTGAATTATATTTAGTTGAGGCACGCTGCAACAGAGTTGGGGCTGGTTTTGGATAATCTCTTTTGAAACATTTCACGTCATAATTCAAACTCAGAAATGCATTCTCTCATTCGCGGTCAGACGGTTTCAAACACTTTTATACCATGAACCAGTTTATTCAAATTCATGTATGTATTTGATTAAACTTCAATGGTCGATGTAACCACCTGTTTCTTACCAAGATTTCCCAAGTATCAGTGTACTTTTAATGTAATAAACTTACTAGGAAATAAAATTACGGATATAATAAGACACGTTATTAATTGGCTTAGATATTAAGTAGCAATCACCTGACGTGTAACAATAAAATATGAATTCTCGTTATTTTATCCTTTTAGAAACTGGTGGTTAATCAACTAAATTTGACAATATTATTGCACGACTTGTGATCATAATCTAGATAGCACGATCTTACAAATATAATCACATATTTTTATTTATTTATTTGTTTTATAATTTAACTAATATTGTGTTCAAATTACTCGAAACTGATGGTTTTAATTTGGAGGACATTGAATAGATTTTTTTTGTGCATGGGAAAAAAATACATTCTATTAATCAATGGCAATCAAAATATATTTATATATATTTAATCTGTGATACAAAACACATAATATTTTTCGAGATTAAAATAGATCAAATTTCCTAAAATATTCTTTAGTTTTTGGCCTCTATTGAATGGCCTCCATATGATAATTATCTTTTATAAAATAATAAATGAAATCTATAACATGTAACTCATATTTTATATTAATTTATCTGTATGGATATTATATGAGCTACGTGATACAGTTTCTCGCTGATGTCAAGTTTGACACTTGCATGTATTCGAATACATTTAAAATTTTGAGTTTATTCGAATAATTGGACGTAGTTACGCATAAAAGATTCGATTCACATTAAGTTAAATTCAAGTTGGAATATAGATAGTCTATTTTTATGTTTTTCCTAAAGACCTGATCAAAATTTATGATTAAATTTTCCAAAAAATCTGGTTTGGATCATTTTTGCCTCATCATCATCATTCCAGAACATAAATCTGGAGAATTTGGCCTACACTCGCCACGCTGGCCAGACGGGTTGGCGAGGATTTGATGACAATTTATTAACAATTCCACAAGTTTGTATTAGTGAAACTAGGACCGACAGCTTAACGTGCTCTCCGAGGCAATTGTAAATTATTATTATTTCGGAATAGTATCCATAGGGGTTAGTAACATAGTATTTGCTTATTCTATATTAGTAAAAAAATTTTTTTTTTTTTAAATATTTGTCTTGCTTTACTGAGGCACTGGGCACATACGTGTGGGTAAGGTAAGCGTTCTTACAACCGCGCCTTTTTGCGTAACTGCGTCCAATTGTAAGTGAGACTTCTTTTTTTGTATGATTTCCACTGCCATAGTATAAAATAATGCTTGAAAAATGATTTTTACAAAATTAGTAATAAGGTTTTGCAATTAAATTTTATGTACATTTTGGTGTTTGAAGACGTCGTCGGGGCATTGTAATTGTCTGTATAAATAAAATAGAATTTCATACCTCGGCGTATTTGAATGTGATATATTTCATGGAATAATGAGTTCGGCTTTTTTATACTGTGGCAGTAATTCTAAGCCACGTGATCTCCATTCTGTTTAGCAGATTTATTTATAGTGTCTACTGTATCTTAGTGCATATTAATGCTTCTTTTCATAATAAATGTAATTATATTAACTTTTTAGTGCAATGTATTCAAGTTTTATGCTGAATTTTGGTAATTAAGTATTTAACGAAAGGATTGTTAATATTTCTAATTTTTAAATAGCATCTGATGTTTTGACAATAGTTTTGGATGGGGCTTTTCATTTAGTCGTGTTAATTTAATTCTCAAAAGTGTCACATATTTGTTTTTTTAATTCATACGACGAACGTCACATTTGGTTCTCAAGTAAGCAAAACGCACAAGTCAATGGTGTCCTGGCAACACTGAATACGTTCATTTAAAAAACATGTTATTTACATAGGAATACTTAGTTTTTTTCTGATTTTTATCTAACTATAGTTATTTATCTGTGCAAAACAGTTATCTAACATTTTTTACTATAAACTTAAAATGAAAAAGTTGTATAATTTATATTTTCCCTTAGTAACATATTGTGAACTTTTTCGGTTCTGCCAGAATACCCTAGACATTTATTAAGTATATAACTTTATCTAAAGGCCGGTAATTCATCGCTCACTTAAGTTGCTTCGAAACTGCAATCAAATATAGAAGTAGATGTTCGAATTGCTGCAAAATTTCTCATTAATATCTTATGACAGATTTATAATTTACTTTGCATACAAATATAAACCTTATCCCTCAGGTATAATGTTTATATTTCTATATTAAGTAACGACACTTACTACTTTTTGTCACAAGCAATTGCTATTAAATATTTATTACAAAATCAACCTAATACGTTTAACCATAAGTTATAAATTGCACCGTACTGTCGGAAATGACAATACACGATTAGTGACGTTATTTCTCGGCAGTTTTCTAGTGTACTTGTGATCGAAGTTTCGAATATAAATTTGTGTGGGCTACGACTTAAGAGCGTTTACCGTTTTTGCATCCGTCTCGCTCGCACAATCCAACATTTTTCCAAGTCTGAGTATAATTTGAGAAATGTAGTCTATCAAATTGTGGACATTTTGGACATATAATAATCATATATTTATTTTTGTAAATTAAAAAAAATAATTAATTGATATGTTTTTTTGCTATTTTTCATTGTCTAAAATTAGGTATATCAAAGTGAAAAAAAAATATTTCCTAGAAAGTGTAGAGACTACTTATCTCAAAAGTACACTCGGACTTGAAAAATATTTTATTGTGCGAGCGAGACGGTCGCAAAAGCGTTAAAGTCTCCGGTGAACCGGCAGTTAATAATGTTGGGTTTGGTTGTTCGGAGTTGTTTAGCCTTGCATGACTCGCTCGAACACTTCCAAAATTTTCAAACATTTTTCAAGTCTGATTGAACTTTTGAGTATATGAAAATATGTGTAAAATGCCAGTTATTTTATTTCCTAAACAGCTGATTGCCTACCACCGTATTCCTTCACTCAACCATTCTTCTAGCTGTGAAACAGGTTCCCTCAAAATCAGTATTCATAGTACTCTCCAAACTCTATCAAAAATGTTACCATGTTAAATATTTCCGGTAAGATTTTTTTTTTCTGGCAACATTGAAGATTGCGTTACCGTATTTTAAATATTAATTTTGTCTGTGTTACAACTTTCTTTTTACTAATTATTAATAACAAATGCAAGTTTAATTTATTGTATTCAAAATATACCTAATTACATTAACAATAATACAGTGCTGTTCACGAAAACCTTTTTATCTGGGCCGAAAATTCACTCACCTATTAGACAAATAAAATAAAAATCTGCTATTGATTCATGTAAAACTTAAGTCTTATATTTGTTAAACTATAATATAATTTAATTGTTGGACGAAAGTAACATGAACACGTTTTCTTAGTACGTCGCGGTGTACCTTGAGTTTGACAGTTTTATTCCTAAGCGTAGTGACGTGCCGAGGCGTCCCTCCGTTTGACAGCTAGAAGGAAAGAATACGCGTGTACATGTCTCAAAATCCCAGTCAGACATGAAAAATGTTGAAAAGCTAAAAGATGTTAAGTTTGAGAAGCCCCCCAGGAGTACAAACTGCAGAATGTTTTGCTATATATTAAAGTTACGCTTGGTGTTCCTTTGATTTATTTTACATATCAGTGCCTTAAGTTTATGTATTGGTTAGCAAGTAGTTTGCTGTGGAAGATGCTCCACTGTGATTTATTTACTTTGTAATTGGTTTAACCTTGAGAGCAAGGTGTTTAACGTCCAGGCATAAAATAATCAAAACAAAAATTAAATTTTGTGTTTTAAAACCCCTAATTAAACAAAGAAATTCGGTCAGGCCATTTTCGAGTTTTAGAACGATTTACGCACGACAATTGTTTGTGAAGATGTTTTTTTAGCTGCATGATAAGTTTCGATGATTGTTGTCTATGGTTTAACAGTTGAGTTTAACTGTGTTGACATTTCTGTTGAGAAAGGTTTGGCAATTAACGCTAGAACAACACTTCCTAATTGTGGAAATTTATAAAGAGCACTTCGTCTATTTTATGATCGTATTCGTGCAGTTCTTGATCGTTTTCGCTCAAACTTTACTCTTCCCGATTCAAAACCATCAACAAGGCAAAGAAATGTGCGTAAATAAAGCTGTAGTAATAAATACCTATTTTTATAAGCGCCTAGTACCAACTCATCTTTTAAGATACGCGACATGTTTCCGGGTGCTATATTCATTTCCTTAGATAAATATTTCTTCGGATTCTTTCATTCACTGCTTTGATCACCTTCTTAGTATGAATTTTAGTCGTTTTCTGTCACAACCAGAGGGCGTTATTATACCTATCAATAGTAATGAAGCGGATGGAGAGATTCAATAATTGCATTTGGTGGCAATTCGGTTCTTTCATCACCCCATTCTATATTAAAATCTCAAAAATATTTAACAAAGATTGGCGCCATAATGAGAAAACATAATGAATATTCATATTAAATTGACAGGTTCTTAGTTTTTATTTTTTTATGTAACAGTATTATATATAGGGTTGCCATATCACTATATATACACATGCGTTGCTATGTATGGTGTAGTTAAAAAGCTGCGTGTCGGAAGAGAAAACGTCGCTCCTAAAAGTTATGGCAAACCTAAATTTATATAATATACATACATCGTGGGGATTTTTTGTCGTGCATAAAACTGTTTATCGTTACAATTATGGCTACAGTACTAAATAATAAATTAAATATGTTCTATAAATATTATACCTACCTTAAGTATATAAATGTTTGCTTAAATACCGTTTGTATGCCTGAACGTGGATCGCCTTGCCCTTAAGACGCAGTAGTATATGTCAGTTACAGAAATGTATAATATATTATGCGAATATACAAAAGTACCGTCACGTTTTTATTGTTTTTGTGTGTAGTAATGAGTGCAAATTGTGATAGCTATAACTTTGCATTTTTTTCTCATGAAATAATAATAATTACTGGGCATAATAATAATCTACGCACTATCTGATACACATATAAACAAAAAAGCTTAACATATTAATGTCGGTGTTCCGAAACAATAGTTTCCGAACGTTTTACTGATGATTCCCCCGCGTCCCCTTCAGCCTGTCTCTTCTTCGGTGGACGTTTAACAGAGCAAACGTGCTCATCCAAACAGAAAACCCCAGCGCATGAAACATAATATTACACATTTTTGGTCCTTCGAGCCGGATTATTTATTGTATATCAACTAACCCTATACAACTTCACGGAAGTTATTCACTTGATCCTAATTAATATATATATAACCTTATATCAAAATTCGTGCCATCATAATCATATATAGTTACTATTCATTTAATTCGTCATAATATAAACCATATGACTCCATAGTCCCTTATGATTCCATCATTTCTTTATTATCAGTTTGTTTTAATAAGATACACTGGTTTGCGAAATTCTCTAGGATCATTGGCTAATGCCGATGTAGCATCGTATTTCGTTAGGCGGGGCAGAGGGCGTGAGTACAGGGTATATCTGGCAAACTCCTTCCTCCATATTTACCTTGACTGGTTTGTCCTTATCTGATTGACTGATGTTTGGCCTTGTAATACTTACCCACCCTTGCTGGAAACAATAGTTATGTTATCCTATTATCTACATCCATAAACTTCATACAATCCTTAAGAATGTATTACCGTGTCAAATGTTTATTTAATAAGTTTGAACATCAGCATTATACCAAAGATACCTGAGAAATAGTTGCCGAACGTAAGAAAGTTATTCCATGTGTTATTATCAAACTTAGAGTCCGCTTATTGTAAATTGATCCACATGATTGATGTAAAGACTGAAGGTGGCCCGGGAGCATGTTAGTTAACAATAGTTTGCGAACGTTTTTAAACTGCCAGCGCAGGAAACAATGTCACAGTAGAGGATTGGATTTTTGTGCATTATACTTTGTATATGATATATTCGCAATATATATGATGGTTGTAACTATGACACATACTAGTGGGTCATAATTTAGTCTGGCTGTTGCAGACCTAACGCTGTACAAGTTATGGGTATATTTACTAGTGTAGTGTTGCCAATCATGAGTTGAATTCGATTTTGGGTAACAGGGGATCGAGCACGGATGTTGGTTTTATTCGATAATAATCACTTATTATTAGAGAGCAATTGTAAATAAACATCATACCCCTTTTTATTTTATTATTTTATTTTTTGTTCCCATACATTTATATACAATTATCCGGCGAGTTATACAATTTATTGTCGTCAACTTAGTTGTAACTTTTTTACGACACAACTAGAGATTTCTCTTTGGCTATAAAACTGTCATTGCTAAATTATTGGTCTAACAGCACACCATCTGTATCACCTTAAAGCTTGTAGCAAAGTAGCTCGGCTATAACGATTAGCTATAACTTTTTATAGTATGACCTTATTTGTAGTCATATTAAGTATAACTAGACTTTATGGAGTTTAATAGACATTTCTAAGATTTTGACGCGTTTAAATTGCTATTTCTACACCCATTTTCTCAAGATTTTAATGCTTAATTTACTTATTTTTGACTAAAAAAGATTTGCGTTGTGTCAATAAATTGTGTACAAAGTCCATTTGTATATAAATGTAATGTTTTGTCCCTTGTCCTTCCTCGGTACCGGCGAGCCGCATGTACATGACAAGTACCGGAGCTGCTGTCTAGACAATAACCCAGTGTCAGACAATAATCATTATTATTTTTATTTGCTCTTTAGAACTCGCCATTATCCTTGATTCCGACCAAATGTCAAGATTTTGTAGAATAACTACCCTCTTACTGACTTAGTGGTCAGGCGGTTAATACCTTAGTTTTAGCTGCGTAGGTACCGGGTATTAATATAATAATTGAATTAAGAAGCCTATAGTAGAGATGGTTAAATTTAAAAAAAAAACGCGCTGTTTTTGACTTTTTTTAACTAACTACCCTCTTTTTTATTAAATGTTAATTGAATTGTAAATAATTATTTTATTGCATCTTTTAACTTGACGTTTGGTCGTTATATTAAATTTTAATTAAAATAGATGTTAGGTCGTTTATTAAAAAAATACGCTGAATTTACCGACATAAAAATGCATTTCTAATTGACTCGTTAATATTTTTATGTCTGTAAACTCAGCAAAAACTTTTCAGTAGTCGTATGACTATTGAATTGGTATACTTAGTATAGCGAATTACTAGCGACATGCGTAAACCCGCAAACACTTTTACAAAAATAATCTCTCATACAAGAGGTATACCGGCTAACTTGATCTTACAAGATCGTGCCGGAGAGTTGTCATATACGACAACTTGCGCGTCAGTCTGCATTGCCGCCTGTGCGTTTGCACTAGTGCACGATTGCAATTTCAAAGTTGTACGAGTGTTTTTTGCTGCAGATGTGCGTGCATCTATGTTAAATTGATACTATGTGTTGTAACAGCGTATTAGTGTGCGTAAGAAAGTGACAGGTTTGCTTGTTCTAGACGGCACATCTACTATATCTTTGGTGGAATCCAATATTTAATAAGTAAGTAATCACCAATATAGACGTATAAATCACGTCGTGAAACATTCACAGACGTGATGAACGTTAAAAAAAGTACAAATTTTCATAAGAATAGCAAATATGGTAGCGACTAGTCGTTATATTAGCAAATATGTAAAATTTCAGGCAGTTTTAGTAACCATTACTCTAAGGTTAGGAAAATAACATAACATACTCGTAGATACAAAATATAATGAAAAAATACACCCCGTAAAAATTGCACTTATAGAATTTTTAGCATAGGTGAATAATATTTAAAAATATATATATATGCATTTAATAATTACAATATAAGTAATTAATAATATGCTATGCTGAATTGTATCTATTGTTGGTATGTAGTGGAAAGGTAAAGGTATACCTACAGGGTGGAAACGTTAAGAGATCTCTGTCAATATTGACTAAGATATAGTGAAAATGTACAATTGCTGGAATAACAAAGAAGTCTAAATGTCGGAAAAAATCTGCTTTCTTTTTAAGAAGTAATTTATTGTATCATTTACAGAGGTACCGATGGATAAAAAGAGCGCTGGATATGAATGTTGATTTGTATATTTTTTAAATTAATATAATAGTACAAATAAAAAACACGTTTAGTCTAATTGATAATTAAAGTATTATTATCTAGTTTATGCATTGATTCAATTTAGATATTTTTTCCATCTGCTCTCTTGTCATACTTTTTACAGAACTTAACGATTAGCGGATTAGTTATAAAAATAACAAATTATGTGTCCGCAACTGTAACTTTTAACCAAATTTACAACCAACTCTTTTTATCTGCCTGTAACTATAACATTTTCACTGTATCTCATTTACTTAAAAAATAAAATATGGAGTGGGTTTACGTTTCCACTCTGTACAAACGCCTGAACTTAAACTACATAAACAATAAATACTAAATCTTTGTTAATGGTAGTTTTTTATAACCGAATTGGCTATGTTTAGGTAATCTTGACTGAAACAATGTAAGAATTGGTAATTTCGTATACAATGTTAGAGGCTTTTGTGATAGACTAATGCACTCTATTTACCATCGATGTTTATAGATAGGTCTATTCAATACAAAACGCACGTGTACCGTCCAACTTCGGGAGACAAGTCTCAAGAAATGATAATGTCACATGTGATATTTATCAGAAATTTTGTCACAATGCATACAAAAAGACTAGTTTTACTCGATACTAATATTAGACGTTCTTGACGCTTCGTAGCTCGCGAATTTTTGGTGCAGCTATATGTTTTTTTAAATTGTTTTTAAAGGACATTGTACAGAATACATCAGCCCTAAACACGTAATTTATTTGTTTAATATATGTTCATAACCGAGTTGGGATCATCAAATTCCAAGTGTTGCAGAATTTGATGCTTTTCATAGAGTATTCACGCAATATCGCCCAAACACGAAGGTATTATACAGGAGTTCACAGCGCGGGAAAACCGCAAAAAATAACGTGCAACTTTTGCTCCATAATTATTCACAATGTAGCACATTATTAAACAAAATAACACCACTTTTGACTAACAATATCTACAGTAAACTAATTTACAAAACGAAAAACTTGCGTGCAAAATGGCGCGAAGAACTCCGCAGCTATATGACTTCGAAAGATTTTGCGGGAACGTTTGTAGATCAGTGAGGGCCTATCTATATACATCGATGCTATTTATTAATACTTAGATTTCTAATAAAGTTGGTGTAATTTCCAAATTTTATATATTTAAATAGTTCACGGAATTTTTGACACGTCGTTGTTGATAAATTAGAGCACGTGAATCCGCGTTTTGTATTTTTATTATACAATGAAAATAAAGACCGCGGTTTGTTTTTCTGCGTATTAATATTGATGTGAATTATGAATGTAGCTTACTCGTAATGGAATAGCACAAAATACTTGGTAAAAATGACAGTTAATATGGGAACAAATATCGCAGTTGTGAACACGAATTCTTTATTTTCATTTCACATTGCGTGTTATGTTGTATCAAGCTTGTGTTTAGTTTAAAAATATCACGCAATGTATAATGAAAATGTTAGATGCGCGTTCGTTTTTTTAACACCGCGCAGGGTTCTGATGTCATCAGTGTAGTTACTCGACATCGACATTAACGAGCGAAGCGACACTCAAAATTGTATTTTTAAATTATCTCCACTAAAGACATATTTTTATTGTTTTTAGTTTATTATCCCGATGGATAATGAATGAGATGATAGGCAAGGCAAAGGGTCTAGCCCATACAGCCAAGTCTGACGTAATATATATTTATTTTTTTATGAGTTAATGAGGTCATCATCAAATTCCAGATGATGTAGAATTTGATGCTTTTCTTGGAGTCGCTCGCGATTGCTCAAACACGTCGGGTATAATATGGGTGTTCACAGTGCGGGACAACCGCTAAAAATAAAATGCAACTTGTGCCCCATATTCTGTTTTTTGTTTCTATTCTCCCGATGGATGATGAATGAGGTGATAGGAAAGACAAAGGGAACTAGCCCATACAGCCATGTCTGTCGTAACATATTATTCCTTATTTTTTATGAATTAATGAGGTTAACATCGCTTACGACCTAACTCAAGTTTACTCAACAGATACAAGATATCGAGTGTTAAAAAAATAATCAATGTGTAACTATTATATAAAAGTCCCATATGACTGTCTGTTTAGTTTCATAACTGTAGTTATATAACAGCAGGCTTAGCACGCAGGACAACTCTATCTAAAAAAATATGGGTACGATTTGTCCTGTGCTAAACCTATGGCCCTATTCTGCTTCTTTAACCGTAATCTTTATCAAAATGCCTTTATTTATTAGCGAGCATAATTGGACGTACGAGTAGTTACGCAAAAAAGATCCAATCTGCATTAAGTTAATTTTAAGTTGAAGATTAGGCTTACATTTAATACATTTAGTATATGTCAAAAACGGTATTTTTATAATTAATCGTTTTTGTAATTATTATGTCCTAAGGACCTGATTGGTATTTATAATTAAATTTATGAAAATTGTGGATTGGATCCTTTTGCTAAACTGCATCCATACTGCGTCACCAGAAGAACTGCCTA
The DNA here is from genome assembly GCA_910589645.1 of Tinea semifulvella. Lineage (NCBI taxonomy): Eukaryota > Metazoa > Arthropoda > Insecta > Lepidoptera > Tineidae > Tinea > Tinea semifulvella. The sequence continues at coordinate 7,939,536 of OU342592.1, read as the reverse complement.
AACGATAGTGTGGTGGCACGGCGCGAGTGTTTTTACCGCTGAGCTTGGACAGTAAATGGATTTATGTACGAATATCAACTTTAAAAGCGGTTGACATTGACAGTGTCCTAAATAAGATATATTTGTAATCAAGTGCCCACATGTTCTGTTTAGTGTCCAAAAGATTAGCTGTCATTGCGTTAAAAGAAACAGAATTTGGCTGCTATGGTAAGTGAGAGTTTAGTGTGCTGCTAGTGATAGTGTGTAGGTAATGTTTGTATGTTCGATATCTACCTAATTCGTGTGATAATAACAATAAGCTTTCAACTAGATGAAGTATAATGAATCTATAATATAGGCCAATGTTTATATAGCATTATTTTTACACTATTTAATATTGTGAATTTTGTCTGTAGTTGTAATTTCTAGATGTTGTATGCAGTTCGGTGTCTCTGATGTGGTAGCTCGCACACCCAATGAGAAAAAAGAGGGCTATTGCGTAATCTCATCGAAAATCAAAATAACACTTTTCACAGTTTTAAGCGATCCCCTTGAGTTTGCTATTTTAACACCCGTATTCTAAGACCTTTTCTCAATGACTACTTCACTCAACCATTCCTTCCAGCTGTCAAACGGGTTCGTTAAAGGCTTCCTCGAACGGGGTATCTAAATATTCATTCTGTCAGAATTACTACACAAATTGAGTTTGACAATTTATTTTGTTTTTTGAGTCTCTTCTCCCGATGGATGATGAATGAGATGATAGGAAAGGCAAAGGGTCTTGCCCATACAGCCAAGTCTGACGTAATATATCTTTCTTTCAATGAGTTAATGAGGTTATCATCAAATTACAGGTGTTGCAGAATTTAATGCTTTTCCTAGAGTTACCTGCGGCATTTCAGCCCAAACACGTCGGGTAAAATATGGGAGTTGACAGCGCGGGAAAACCGCAAAAAACAAACTGCAACTTGTGCTCCATATTTAAAGTCCAATTTATCGTTTACTATAATTATTTACATTGTAGCACATTATTAAACAAAACAACACCACTTTTGACTAACTATATTTACAGTAAAGTAATTATCAAGACAAAAACTTGCACTTGATATGTCCGTGAAAAATGGCGCGAAGAACTCCAATTTGTTTTATTTAAAAATTTGTTCTTAAACTAAAATAAGTAATTGTATAACATCATATACATCTTTATCTATATATATAAAGGTGAATGTCTGTGTGTGTGTTCCCTACGCATTGCAAAACTACTTGACCGATCGGGATGAAACTTTGGGAATATATTGTGTGAACATCGGGGTAGGTTTCTGACATATTAGATTGCATAATAAGTCAATCTTAATATATAAAACAAAGTCGGGTTTGTTAGAACACTTATAACTCAAGAACGGCTGGACAGATTTTCACGGTTTTTGATTTGTTGGATTTGTATCCGTCCCGAATAGCAGAATATCTATAAATAAAATTGGAAAATTAAAGATAAAATTAAATTAAATGAAAAATCATTTTCCCATACAAAAAGTTTGTGGGTTAAAAACTGCTAACTAAGGTTTACAACCATTCAATGACTGTTAGGCGGTACGAAGTTCGCCGGGTCAGCTAATTGATATAAATATTAGCCGAAAATAATATAAACATGCTTCAAGGCGGTTTCAAGGTATGTCGCGATATACCTAGAGTTTGACAGTTCTATTCCTCGAAAGTAGTGACATGCCGAGGCGTTCCCTCCGTTTGTCAGCTGGATGGAATAATTGAGTGGAGGAGCCGTTGAGGAAACGTCTAAGAATAAAGTCGTAAGAATACATTCACATGGTTGAAGCTGTCAAAGGTGTTTGATAATCGTCATTAGAATACGCGGGTAGTCCACCAGAAGCCCTAGCACAGTTTAATGTGTACTATAGCGTCATGAGGAGCAGAAGGATGACATACAGTTATGCGTTGAACCATGCTCGGGTTACGGGGCTTCAAGTCTGCTAACATTACCAGTAGTCTGTCAAAACCTCAGTGATCAAACACACAATTGATCTTAAGAGGTTTGTAACACTTCGCATTCCTTATCGCTCGCACACTCCAACTATTTGAAGATTCAAATCTAAGTGAGACTTTAAAAAATGTAAACGATCAGCATTCGACATAATAAAATTACGGATATTATTTGTTATGTTTTTGCAATTTTCCTCTGTCTAATATTAGGCACATAAAAGTGAAAATATGTCTAAAATTATAGTTATTTCCTAGACAGCTGATTGGCTACATTTTTAAAAAGTACAGTCAGTTTCAAAAAATCTTTGAAAATGTTATAGTGCGAGCGAGAGGAATGCAAAGCTACAACTCTCAGTTGAGTTTTGCTCAAGGCTTCCGCTATTTAACATAAATTTGAGACAAATACTTTAGTATCTACAGGGTTAGGTACTACAGTTAAATTTAGGGGATACCCGTGTGACGATGTACTACAGGCATATAAGTGCACGCGCAACAATAAAATAGAATCACAATTAGAATTAAAATCCTAAATTGCTCGTAGAATCAATTTAATTTGCGAGAGAAAATAGGCTTACCTACAAATAACATCACAAATCACTTTAAGTACAAATACCTGTGACTGAATATAAATTAGCTATATAGTTATAGATACATATTTTTAAATGGAAATAAACATTTCTTAAGCCAGTGACCCTGCTTTAGTAGACTTCATTACAGCCCCTAGAACACAGCGTACTAGACCTCCATTGCTGGAGATGGGCCTTCTAGAATTGGAGAATTTGGCCTACACTCGCCACGCTGGCCAGACGGCTTGGCAAGGAGTTAGTAGACTTGAGGCCCATCAATTAATTGTCTAAATATCAGCTTTAATATGTGTAAGTACCTTTCAGTTTTTTTATTTCTGTGGAGTGTGTCACCGAATATTTTGCCGTCCATGAGCACCACGGAGCGACCCGGACTGTTCTATTTTGTCAAATTTATATGTCTATATTAATAATTAATAATATTATTACTATAATCGCGTGCTCTTGACACCAACTGAATATCAAAAGTAGGTGGAAATGTACCGAATATGGAATAGAGAAGTTTATAAGGCAATTTTGAGGAAAGGCAAAATTAGTTGTCAATAGGACACGGAAAAAGTACAAACACCAACTTACTGTTCTCTTAATTCAGCCTATCAATTAGTTCTGAAACGATTGTCCTAGCCTTAAATCGCATACGATTAAAATTTGTTTTAAATTTATATATTTCATATCCGATACACTTCGCCTGTAAATTAGATTTGTAATGGATTTTTATATTCTAGAGCTTATAGGATGTTTAGGGCCATAGAGATATGAGGTGAAGGATTGTGGCTAGACCACGCAGATATCAGTGGGTAGGGTAGACAGTAGACGGTATAAAACGCACGACCTCCCATCATTAGAACAAAATGCAAATGAATAAGCTTTTGCGAAGTTAAATATGAGAAATCTTTAACAAAAGTCACGTGACATAACGTGTTTTAAGTTGTCCCAATGGTTGGTTATGATAAAATGTCTTGAGTCATTAAATCCCGTCTTTGTCTTTGTTCAATAAAGCTTTAAAAAATAATACTTAGTCTTAATGATTTATAATGGTGTCTATTGTTTGTCTATACCTACATAATATATATATTTATTATAAACTTTATTACACAAAGTACAAAAACGGACTTAATGCCGCTAGTAGAGAGCGGCGCTATGTTAAAAGCAAAGATTGTTAAAATAGCTATTAGTTTTTTTAGCGAAAAAAACTACATATTTACTTTTCATAACACTTAACCTACTTGAAATAGCTTCGTAGCGATTGGCAGCGAACTCGCAACGGACAGTCTTCGAAACGTTGCGTTGCGTTGTGTACGGATGAAAGCCGTAAAATTAGGGCATTGCACATTCGCCTAAATGCGAGTGGGATAGTTGTAGGAAGTGACATTGGCGTTAAATTTTAAAGGAACTTCCTTTCTTTCCTTTTGTATAGTACGCATAAGTTAGATAACTAAATAAAATAGTTTAATATTTGTTTTAAACATACAACGCACTTAAATTAGATAGTTATAAAAAGTAGATAGTTTTCACAACATTGTTTGACAACGGATAACGGTCACGATTTGTTAATTCTAAAACCCATACCGTTAAGGTCAAACCTTTGAGACAACTATAGCAGTTACGACAAGATAAGGCAGGTGCGGTCAAAACTAATATATTAGACAACTATATAAACTTTTTTACATACAAATAAAACTACATACATATACTATACTTTTTGATTACTTAATATAAATATTGTGTATGATGTTGCTTGAGTGGCCGTATTTAAAAGTTATGGTTTTGTATTAAATATATTGTTTAAATAATAATAACAATAGGATAAAGATCTATGCTGTGAGAATCGTTATCAATAAGAAAATTTTGCATAATGCCACTTCTCGTCGTGTTATACTGACAGATGAAACCGCACCATGATACAATGAACGGGGTATAATCATTAAGACGGCTACAAGCAAGCTTAATACTTTTGCGTTTTGTTCCAATGTTTATGAATAAAATATCAGGTAGTGTACCTAGTGTTTTGGCTTTACGTAGGTACGAGCTGTGGTCTAGAGTTACTGTTTAGCTAATAGTTTTAACATTTTTACAAATTAGATTGTTAGTTTTTTTAACATTTAGTAGATTAATCAAAATTATTTCTATGGTGTCCAAGTTAATCGATTTGCTGTCTTCTTAATAAATATTAATCTCCTACTATTATCGTCCAAGTTTTTAAATCTATGTGTTTGGTGTTACTAGGGCTCTGCACAACGATCTACAACCAGAAGAGAAGCAATAAGGTGATCTAATATTAGTGCGTTCGAAAAGCCATTATGAACTCTTTACTTTGAACATTTGATCCCAGCCAGCAAAGTCAAAATATCTCTATTCATGTAAACCTATTACAGGCATTTATGAAACGTCATTAATTCAATTTTTTTGAAAGCTGTTTGCTGAAAATTTCTCAATTCTCAAAGCTTAGGTTGTGAATTGTTTACAACTAACAAATTAGTCTCAAAGTCTGTCAAAAGTAATAGCGAATTTTTTAAAATATTAAACTGCCTCCGTGGTCTAGCGGTTAAGTCCGTGGATTAAGACTCGGAGGTTCAATTCCTGGTCGGGACACAAAAATATTTATTCATGAAAATAAATACATTTAACTGAATTTTGCTTAAAGCGCAATTCGAACAACTTTCAAAGCGAAATAAATTAAAAAGAGCGCTTACAGCGACCAGTTAAACAGGGAATGTGTGACGAAAAATCTTTAAAAAAGGACGAGATAAAAATATGCGGTTTGAACGAAATTATGAGCTTTCCGAACGCACTAAACTAACGATACCTATAATTGTATATTTATTATCTCTGTTTGTATGTAGGTATATTGTTGTTTTACTCTAAGATCAGTCAGGTTTTTTACCTGGTTGTAGATCGTTTTGTGCAGCGATAAGAGGTACGTCTGTAGGTCAGTGTGGCTTCCGACCAACGTAGTGAGAATAAATTGTATGGCTGGGTGGTGAAGGACAAATTTAAAGTACAAATTTATAACTAACCAAAAGAATATTTATATTTATAGTTAATAAGTAAATAATATGTATTTTATTGAAATTTAAATGTCTTCAATTCTCATTCTGTATTTTTCTCCAACTAAATTATTTGTGTTTCTTGTTTTTAATAATTATTATATAAGACCGATGCACACCAATTTCATAAAGCTATGTTAGCTTTTACCCCACTATTTAAAAAAAAAGTATTTTAGTTAGCAATTTAATCATTATGACTTAGGAATTTGACAATTTTAACTTCGGAATATGATTATTCGTATGTAACTTATGTGTTAAAAAAAATATTTTATTTTAAATATTGTTACATAATGTAGCTATGACTTGGTGTGTGTCGCAACAATTACAAGACAAAGGAGATTGACAAAAAGTCTGTAGCTGAACTTGCGTCGCAACCAAATTGTCGCCAAAAGAATGTAACTGTATCAATGCGAAATACACTTTTATTTACTTATATTTCTCATAGATTTACACCATCGTTCCCGTGCCTCGGAGAGCAAGTTAAGCCGTCGGTCCAGGTTCCACTAATACCAACTTGTGGAATCGTTAATAAATTCATCTTCATTAAAAAATGTCATCAGATCCTCGCCAACCCGTCTGGCCAGCGTGGCGAGTGTAGGCCAAATTCTCCAGATATATGTTCTGGAAGGCCCATCTCCAACAACAGGGCTGTAATGAAGAATGAACTAATTGATAACCAACTTATGGTCGGCCGGTGGAACAATTCAAATGACGCGGACGTTTTGTATTAATTTTATTTATTAACTCCCTATCCTATAATGCTAAAATTAAAATGATTTAGCGTAATACAGACTAATATATTTTTTGGTACATGAATGGTAGAAACGCATCTACAGCTCACTATCTCACATTCTTCCTTCTTATTAATTCATGGGTGTCACACGAAAAGTTTGTTGGCGTGTTCGACTTGAAAGCAAAGCAAATTCAAATTTATTTGCTTTAAATATGGTACATACAGTAATATAGTTAGTAAGTTGGCTCTGCACATTTAGCCATTGTTGTGGCATGCAAAAATTGTTTAGTTTAAATAACAAGCACGCTTCTTTACTGAATTTTGTTTAAAGCGAATGAAAACGCAAGTCGAAGACTGTCAAAGCGAAATTGAGTAAAAAAGCACTTACTTACAGCGCCAGGTCGAACATAGTGTGTCTCAGAAAAAGAGGAGAAAAATAGCGACCCCTTTTTTTCATTGGGCAATAATAACACGATCCGCATTTACTATTCTACTCCTTTTTCTACCCAACTAATCACTGCTAATAAGTTTATATATATATTTTAAATTAATATTGACTATAATCTATGCTTTCATTGTTTAACATACTTCCATCTATACTACTGACGTAGGTACCTATTTTTATGTATTTGTCTTATAGACGTAGAAGATATAGCTGAATTATATATTGAATTTTATAACAATCGATGTGCCTAAGTGTAATACTAATAATTAATTGTATATAAATTGGTAAAACGTAGAGCCGAGTGACTGTGTCATTCGTTAACCCATCACTTGGTTTTATCATATAGACCTATTTTTTTAAATTTGCTATAAACCGATTACGATATGGGACCCTGCAGCCAAATTTTATTACTTAGTCGCGAACGTTATTAGTGAATTTCGTTATTTACGCCAGAGATTGCGTCATAATTACAAAATATTATTCAATTCTCAACTCTATAAGCGCTCTTGACAGCGGCCGTGCAAATATCAACTTTAATAGCGTGATATATATATATATATATATATATAGTTAACGGATTCCATTATATAACGTTTGCCCTTAAGTAGTAACAGAATAGGGATGTGCTCTCCTTTGATGGTAAGCGGTATGCCAGGTCCAAGATGTTCTACCTCTGTGTCGGCTTAAATTTAATATCTATTAGTATTTTTACCAAATTTTCCTATAAAAAAATATTCTTGTAATATATATTTTTAAATACAGTTAATTCAGATTTTTTAGGGGTTTTGAATCTAATATATCTAAATCAAATGAACTAGAAACAAATGTATTTCATTCCTGTGTGATTTATTTCTTGAATATTTTTATTTATTTCCTAGGTAATTTGGTTTATTTGCAGTTATGATCGCGAGTGGTTTTAACAAAACGTTGGGTTGACGAATCACACATGTTATTTTTAGTTTAGGATTTTATGCAATTTCTTCAATGTTTAACAAAGTTTTGATGTGATTGGCTGTTTTCAATTTGAATGTAACACTTAATTTTTATAATAAAACATATTTCTTTCTTCATAGAAACGTGTCTTCAATTCGAATTTTATATAATAATGATCATTATTTTTATTAGCCATTAATTTAAAAAGGCGAGGTTTTATTAAAGGAATAAATACTTTAATTTTTTATTGACAACACTAAAGACAGGTTTACCTCTCGTTTGGTAACATTAAGTTTTTTTGTTGTTTGTGTTAGGGGAGGCCAAGGGTCTAGGCCATACAGCCAAATCTGACGTAATATATCTTTCTTTTTTATGATTAATGAGGGTATCATCAAATTCCAAATGTGCAGAATTTCATGCTTTTCTTGGAGTCACTCGCGGCATTGTAGCCCAAACACGTCGGGTATAATATTGGAGTTCACAGCGCGGGAAAATCGCAAACTAATAAACAAATAAACTGTCCCATATTTAAAGTCCAATTTATAATTAGCTATAAATATCCACACTAAAGTATTTTAGGAAAAAAACTTGCATTTGACATGTCCGCGCAAAATGGCGGTAGTTTTTTTTAAAGTTGCATTTACATCGAATCGAAGATACGTTGCTGTATGCATAAAGAACTGACTTATTATAATAACGGTAGCAGTAATTGCGTATTTAATATTTACCTGTCCAATGTTAGTTATTGTACGATTTAGCACTGAGTAATCACTAAATAACCTATAGTTATTTTCTACACCATTTTAGACTGTATTGCTACAAATATCCTAATCCTCGAAACGCTAGTTGTCTTTAGAAAATTGTCGATTATTATTTCTGATACCACTTTTCGTATCTCTCTAGTGACGAGTAGAAATTTCAATTAATAAATTCACGTTTCGTAGTTCAATACAAGATACACTAGCGTTTTAGATTTTAACCTACTATTATGGCACCTTATCTGTACGATATGCAAAATTTTATGATTATTGAACAAAAAAATTAATTGGCAAAAAAAAATACTGAATTATATCGTACAGAGTGTAGACGTGATAACACGCAGCTTGTAATGTTAATTCTTAAAGTTTGTGTATATTTATACTGCAGTGTACACGAGTATTGTGGATTACTAGTTATATGTAGACTTGTGATATCAATAAACATTTTCATACGAGCATCCAAATAGTTGTTTTTATATCCTTACCTTACCTTTCGACCAATTCCTGGTAACTACGAGATCACAGCACGAAATGAGAATGCCCATTATTCTTAGAGAAATGTTCTCGTGCCATAATGATTTCTTTTACCCTAGCATAACTATAATTGACAAAAACTTTATTTAGATTGTTAATGATACAGTATCGATTCCGCCGATATAATTAGAGAATTATGTACACTTTGAAATCCAGTGTTTTATCTCTAATAAAGTACCTGATCATAATAAAGAACCTAATCGTATAAATAATGCTTTGTAACTACACACATCAAAAAAGTCTAGGGATCAAGCATGTTTATGCGGATTTCTTGTGATTGAGATGTGGCTTTGTAATAAATTTATGATTTTATAAATTTATATGGATCCTTTTTGGTGCATTTCATAATTTAAAACAGGAACTGTCAATCAAATTCGAGTAAAAGATGAAAATCAGCTGTCAATATTTTCCCTATAAAAACATAAGACGCATTGAAGACATTATTAGTGCTACTGTTTCCCTACTACTGATTAAAACCAACGTTATTATGGAGCGGCGACGTCATTTAAGCAGGGAAGAAATGATCAGAGCCGTGGGAATGATAGAAGCTGGTTCCCGGCAACGTACTGTGGCTTTAGCTCTGAATACAAGTCAGAGTGTTATCAGTCGACTTTGGACACGTTACCGAACCACTGGTACCGTGGCTGAGCGCCATGGAGGACGGTATCGCTGCACCACACGGAGACAAGACCGATACATTCAAATCACAGCTCGAAGAACTCCAACAATAACCGCCATGATGTTAGCCGTGAGCCTTCATCGCTCTTCAGGGAACTTAATTAGCGACCAAACAGTCAGAAACCGCTTGCATGAAGTGAACCTTCATTCCCGAAGACCGCTACGGGTACCACCTATAGCAATGCACAATCGTAGGACTCGATATCAATGGGCTCTTGAACACAGAAATTGGACAGAAGAACAATGGCGTTTCGTGTGCTTTTCTGATGAGTCTCGTTTTGGTATGAGGCCGGATACAAGACGTATACGACACTGGAGAACCCCTGGACGCCAACAGCGATTAAAATCCTGCCAGGAAGTCCATCCTTATAGTGGTGGAACCATCATGGTATGGGCGGGTATTTCGATCGGCGGAAGAACTGAGTTGATTTGGATCAGAGGCAACCTCAACGCTCAAATTTATGCTGAGACGGTTGTATCAGACGTCATCGTTCCTCTACAAGTGCATATCGGTCCCTTATTTCAGTTAATGCATGATAATGCACGACCGCACACCGCAAGAGTTGTAAGACAGACTCTCGCCGCAGCTAACATCAATGTCCTGCCCTGGCCTGCTCAGTCGCCAGACTTGAACCCGATTGAGCATGCATGGGATATTCTTCAGAGAAGAGCTCTGCCGAATATGGAGGGTATCCAGTCGCAAGAAGACCTTTTTTTGTTGTTGCAACGAACATGGGCGGCCATTCCACAGCGTGATTTGGATGAACTCATTTTGAGTATGCCAAACCGATGTTCTTGTGTTGTTAGTGTTCGCGGTAGAAACACGGATTATTAATTGTTTAAGTTACCCAATAAAATTAAAAAAAAAACTGTTATTTCAGTCTTTTTTTCGAACTTTAATGTTAGTGGTTCAAATGTCAAAAATCCCTTTATTAGGAAAATGGCAATTTTTTTTACTAATGCAAAGGTGACTTGGTTTATCGTTACTGTAGACAAACGAAAACATTTTATTTGATCAATCCTTAAAGAAAATTTTAATGAATATCAATCAGGAGAAAAGTTATTGCAAAAATATATGTTGATCCCTAGACACTTTTGATGTGTGTATTTCATACATAAATTTTAATCAATTGACTATTTAATTAAATTATATTTTAATGCTGGGGTAAAAGAGATGTTATAATTAAATTAAAAAAAAAACACAAATAATTGTTATGATTATTGAATTGTATTTAGTTGAGGCACGCTGCAAAAAAGTTGGGGCCTGGTTTTGGGCAATCTCTTTCCAGTGTCCAGCGACGGCAGCCTATTAGTAACCTACTTTAAGTAGGTATAACTCTTTTTCATCCCTCTTGCTCGCACAATCCAATATTTCTAAATACTTTTTTAAGTCTGAGTATAGTGTAGTCAACATTCTAGAAAATAAAATTACAGACATTTTAGCACAGCGAGAGGAATGCGAAAGCATTAGAAACCCTCTTAATCCTTTCAGCACGGACAATATCAAACATTATTTAAAAAAAAAAAAACTAGCGGCCGCCAAATTCTGTTTTGCTGCTTCGAAACGATGTCCAGTCAAGCCGGCATAGCGTTAGGGACAGATGTCAGTCATGAGTTCTGATTCCAGTTGACATTCATGGACCTTGCGCGCCATTTACCATCAGGAGGGCGCAAGGTCACATGTCGTGCTAGTATATAAAAAAAAAATATGTATGTGCACTCATCTAGCTACTTAGTAATTATATTTTATGACTAGTAAAGAAAAACACATGCAAAAACATTTCCAATAACTTCTAGGAGAGGAATTTTTCCACCATTTTTATGAGATATTTAGACCACAAGGACCTCAAAGTTATTATTAAACATTTCAACATCCATAATATTTTTTGTCGTGCTGAAAGGGTTGTATAGTATTAAAAAAGGTGTTCTAGTGGGAAATTAAGGAATAAAAATAAACAACGTGTTCATATTGCGTCAAGCTTCTTTTACTAACATACGTTCTATATATTACATAATATACTTAAAATATGAAGTCTGTAAATTCTACAATAGCCAAATTATATAGAAACAAATATAAACCACCATACATACAAGGCGATTTTACGTTAAAAACTATTAAATAAAGAGATAAATTAGCCCGAACAATATATAACATTTTTTTGTTTTTTTTTTGTATGTATCCCTTGTAGACTTTTAAGAGCATGTGATTTCCTCTGGTATCAATAAATACAAGTGCACTTATGTACAGTGCGTGGAGGTCGGATCACATGTCTTAAACTTTGCCAAAACAAAAATATTTATCCGAAATTTACAGCCGCGACTAGCGCGGTCCTTATCTAGGCTTACAAATAAATCTGATGTATTAAAATATACTCTCAATTGGACTTTGGCAAAAAGTTATTGCAACTATTCATTAAAAAGATTTTTTGGTTGTCGTTTTTTTTTTAAGCTAATGCTTAGCTTTTATCGCGGCGACCGAATCAAGAAATTCCGTAACGAAAATGAACCTAACACCCCCCACTCCGACCGGCACGGCGCTGAAAGCCGTGCATCGTCTAACGTCGTTTCAGATCGGCAGACTTCGGCACGGTGTTTGTGTGCGTGCGACTAGACGTATGCGTGTAGACTAGCTGCTAATTGCTCAAAACTGATTCTATCTCTTTTAGACACAATGCTAGGTGCTTTTTGGCCGCGTCCACGAGTGAGTTCGAGCCCGCGACTAGTAGAACCTTAACGTGTATGTAAAAACTTGAATTAATATCAAAGAAAAAAAAAACTGCATAAATAAATAATTATAATTGCATAAGTTGATAAAAAATGCTATGCAATAGCTTTAGTTGAGAAGGAGTACGATATTATCGCTTCTAATCAGCCAATCTTTGCGAAAAGCGTTTCGAAGGCTGCCTGGACCTACTATTGTGTAATGTGCTTATATGCACGTTTGGTCTCCCTGAAACAAGAGGACGGTACATCCACATACCAGGAAGACTCATTTATGAGTCAAGTGTTATCAGGTAATCATAACTTACCTATTCCCATCGAGTCTTACATTAAGGCTCTTGGAAATGTCATTGATAACGCAGCGTTACGCTACACATTAGTAACACCTGCCTGGCCAGATGTAACCGGTACTTTCGGAGTTGTGTCCGAGGACACTCACTGGAAGTACATGACCATGCCCTGTCCTGCAGTATGCAGACAGAGAATCATTGAAGATTTGCGAGTAACCGCGACATCTGGTACCCGCACATGGAACTTACCTACTACTATCAGACCAACGGACGTACATGCCGGTACTCCTACGCGTAATTGCTTAGGATGGGCACGAGCTACGACGTTAACCAACGACCAAGTTGCGTTCCTTGAAAGCGCAAATATCATGGAAGACTCTTTCCCACGTCCCAGACACCTGGCACAATACACGTAATTACGTGTTTGAATATGGTAGATCCGACAGATGGAACATCCAAGAGTATACCGCGCCATTCACCGATAAGTCAGAATATCGTCTGGCATGGTTAAAACGTCATATAAAATGACATTCTGTTTAATACAGAAGGGAGTCACGCCCCAAACTTGTAATCCACGGAGCAAGCTGAGTGAATTGTTTATTACTTATTTTGATTTTAAGATAGTTTAGAAGTCCTGAAATCTCTTTGAGTCCCTGGCATATTCATTGTTTATTATTTAACATTTACCGCGGCAGTCCCCGAGTGCCACACGTTTTTTTTTAATTCTTTTAACGGATATTGTACATAATACATCTGTCAGTCCTAAACAGGTAATTTATTGATAATTATTGTTGATGACGGAGTAGGGAAGTGTTGCAAAATTTGATGCATTTAATTTCATCAATTCGCGTCAATACCGCCCAAACATGACAGGTAAATGGGGTACACAGAAAACTGCAAAAAAAATACTGCAACTTCTGCCCCATATATATAGGAGTCAAATTCATTGTTTTCCATAATTATTGTCATTATTAAACAAAACAACACTTTTGACTAACAATATCCACACAGTATAGTTTACAAAACAAAAAACTTTGACTTGACATGTCCGTGAAAAATGGCGCGAAGAATTAAAATATATATATATATATATATATATATATGTGTACAGGGAGGTTACAAATAAGTTTTTTTTTTGCTAAACCTCTCGCATCAAGAAAAGTATAATACTATTACGACCGCTTACCTTCCGGGGTAGAAAACCACACTTATAAAGAGGCGAATTCACATTTAGCCGCATAGCATTTATACGGTCGTGATGATTGTTTTTTTTTTTTATAATTTGTAACACAGAAAACTGTTTTCTTCATAAATTTTTGCAGTGTTGTAAAATATCTATCTTGTTTCATAAAAAAATAATTGCAATATCATTTTGCCACAGTCCCCTGCCATAGTCTGGGGATACAGTTTTTTGTTACTTGCAAGTAATCCAAGTAAACTATTTAAACAAATAATATTAAATATGACATTGAATATATTTAAATTATGTTCTGAGATCATATTTAATACATCACAGGTGTTAAAAGAAATTAAAACTAAAAGAAATGCACTCAATTTTATATAAAAAACAGACGTTGAGATGTTTTAGTTAAAATGAAATATGACCATGAAATACTAAAAAAAAAAAATACTACGTGCAATTGTCAAAAGAGCAAATATATATTTTCCTAAGAAAAGTCGGAAATGACAAAAAAAAAATTGCTTCTTCATCTTTGATAAATGTTTTTTTTATTTTATTTATATGTGACGTTATTGAGTACATTTCATATAGAAAAAGGTCGCAGACCCGCACATTAACAAATCAAATAACCGAAATAAACGTCCAGCCAAAATCGGTACATAACAATGCTCCTGTAGCATATCAAAACTAAGTAAGGCGAAAAAAAGTGTAAAAATAAATAAAATACTATAAGAAAAAGTTTGCGACAAAAAAAGTAAGTACTGGATTATGTGGTTTTGGAAATGAGCTACATTACTAATTTGAGTGATTTTTTGTAAAATAAAAACTATGGTAATTATTAGATGTTAAAAAGTAAAGTATCATCACGACCGTTTCCCTTTCGGGGTGGTCAGAAACCACGCTTATAAATAAGCGGATTCACATTTAGCCAACTTTACTATATAGGCCAATCATGACAAGTGGCAAGCTCGTCGATGTCTCCAGCGTACCAAACTCGAGAAATATCACAAATACATAAATACGTAAATAATACGGTCGTCTTACTAGGTTTTGAAATCGAACAGCCCAGTATGCTTAAATAAACCGTTTTTAAATTAAGCCTCTATGGTAAATTATGATTTTATTTTTTCCGCTTCTCGAAAGAGTTATTCAACCTATATTAACCTAAATTTTTATATATCTGCTTTATTTATTTCTTATTTATGAAAATTAAGCCTTAAATTAAAACAAAAGAGGAAGATACGGTACGAAGACATTACGCATGGAACTAACAAACTAACTAAGGCACTTGAATCAGTATCAAGGTAAGGACGCCACTGCGAGATTTCTTTGCATTCTGTCTGGCTCGCGTTTCATCACAGCCCGTCGGCCCAACGGGTTGGCGAGGGTATGCTGTAATTTTTAACGATTCCACAAGTTGGTTTTACTGGAACCAGGACCGACGGCTTAACGTGATCCCCGTGGTTTTGTAAATGGTGTTCTCATTGGTACATGCCGGCGCTCGAACTAACCTATTTAAGATTTAAAGGAAATGTTCTTACAACCGAGCCACCACGTTAGCGCTCGCATTTCGCGATTTGCATGTATCTCTATGGGTTCTGCAAAGTAGTGAATTTTAGAGCGTAGCGTATCTTCTCCTTTACTTTTATTAAAGGCTTAAAAAGGATTTAAAAGCCATAAGTCCTGCAAAAGCTAAAAGTGTAGAACAAGTTTTATTGCTAAACTTAAATCTTAAGCAGAAGAAATGGCTTATAACTTTTTAGTTATCTAGTTAAAAAAATGCTTAAATTAAGTAAGACGAAACAAGCATTAGTCAAAATTAAATCAATCAGATTTGCTTGACTCAAGTTTGTATGATGAGATTGCGTTCCAAAATATTCAATTAGTTAGAATTAATATTCGTTCTAGCATATCTTTCGAAGAATGAATTATTCTTGGGTCAGAGTGAATATTTTTAATTTTGGAAGGCAATAAGAGCGTCTTCACATTAGCTGATACAATATTGGGGCAAGTAAAATGTATTGTAAATTTAACTTGTCCAGTACCGATATAGTATCGGATAATGTAGAAACGTTCTATATGACGCGTTTACCATAAGCAAAATTTCGAGTAGATAACTAAATTTTAAAAAATATACTGGTTTTATAAAAAATATGTGCACATTGAAATGTAACGATTCTGACTGACGAACAATAATTCATATTATAAAAAGTCGAATTTTTAATAAACATTGTCATAAAGTAAAATATTTAAAACTAACTAAATGTGGATTACTAATTAATTTATTGTTTATTAATTTGTCTTAAAACGAACTTGTTTTTTACTTTAAATTTTAACAACGCGTACAAAATAAATTAAGTTATTTATATTTAATTTTAGCATTATAAGTCAAAAGTGAGCTTTATAAAATTTTAAAACTTTGGCTGCTAATATAATTCTACATAATGTAGTTAGTTAAAAAAATACACGCCTAACCCTCGGTTTCGTAAGGTTTTTTTGTTATATATCGAAATTTATCTTTTTGTATATAAGGATCCATCGATAAATTACATCACACAAATTTCGTAATTTTTTGCCAACCGCTGCTTTAGCTGGTGTAGCGTCTCATCATGCAGTTGTTACACTAAAAAATAATAAACTAAAATGGCAGTTTCCAATGTTACGCGTTTTATTAATCTTAGATTAACACATAAGGGAAGATACGGTACAAAGACATAATGCGTGGAACTAGCAAACTTAATCTACTTGACGCACTTGAATCGGTAGTGAGCTGGCTATTGATGCTTTATGCATTCTGTCTCTTTCTTGTCTATTTTTGTATTGAACAATAAGAGCGTGCCGTATTTTCTCCTTTTCTTTTAATCCTTAACGTGTGACGTAATTAATGGATAAGCCTTGGGATACGTAATTGGCTCAACTATCACATAAAAAAAAAATTACCTTCGATATTTTACTGATCGCTTCAGAAACCCGAGTTAAATGAAATCAAGCAAAATTTTACCGATTTTTACGGTGTTTTTAAGTATTTGGCAAATAAAATATGACACACGACCCCTTGTCCTAAATTTAACGAGAAAGTTTGTACTTTGTGTAAGGGATCGCTGTCGAGATAAGAAAATTTCACCAACCACACAAAACTACGACTAAATGCTTTTAGCTAGCGACACACTGAAGTCATACAACATAATGGTTCTAAAAGTAACCATGCAGATTTCTAAGGCTAAGATCTATGAAGCCTGCTTGAACATTGCCTAAAATACGCGCTAAAGGTGGGTTTGACTAGGGTTGTAACAAAATATTTGCTTCCGCAAGCGTATCTCCATCTCCGCATCAGCCTCCAAAAGTTTCCAGCGGAGTTGTAACGGAAGTATGTTAGAAAGCATTGCCTGTTGATTGTATCTCTAAAGAACAGTAATATATACCTGTCTACTTTTCTTTATAAATGAAGACGTTATAGCTTTTGTTATGCTTTGATTTTGCGGAGGCCAAGCTATTTACCTCCGCCTCTGTTACAACCCTAGTTTAGACAAAACAACCGCATGCTTGCTATTTAAAAAAAAAAACAACGTAAATAATTCATGATGACACTGAAAAATTAATGAGTTAGTAAAAACTGATCTGAAATAATTGATTTAACATTAGCATATGCTAAGCAAACGTTAAGCTTGCTTCATAGATCTCAGCCTTAATCCGACCAACCTTCAGTTTCTGAAAGGATCAATAAGATAACAAATGTTTTTTTTTTATTACCTATGCGTTATGATTGGTAGCAAGCTTGTCAAGCATTTAAGCCAATCACGTGCCTTAAAATAAAAAAACATTCGATAATTTGTTCAACCTTTCAAAACTGGAGGTAAGAGAATAACAAAACTGTGTCCTACCCTCAAGTCATCCACGAACAAACAATCGACAATATAATCAATTATAAACATAATATAATCCATTAAAATGCAACAACACAACAAAATATACTAATATAAATTGAATGGAAACACAAATACTCATTGTTTGGGAACCTACGAGTAATATGAAATACATATGTACAAAGCGTGTATAAGTTGTCAAGTAAATAAGTTAACACATAGTATACATATGAATACAAGTCGTATGTATAGATTTGAATAAATGGACAAGTAGTATGTATTACATATGAATGAATGGACAAGTATTATATATAGATTGGATACTTATTTACGCCTTGTACACAAATAAGTATATTTTATTTTACTATTTAAAGTATTAAAAGTTGTAAAGTTACTTGAGTATTTGTATTTTTAAATTAAATGAAATAAAAAATGTAAACAATTTCGTGCACCTTCATTGGACTGCAATAAAGATGGACAAATAATATTTACACACAAAAGTGTTCCCTCCGCTACCAAAACGTTTCGGGACGATAAAGAAAATTTTATTTCCTTCATCGTAACGAAGCGTTTACGAATACTTCGCGTGCTATATATTTAACACTCAGTAGTATATGTCATGCATAAAATTGTAAAAAACTTTTTTTATTGCGACAATACGTGTATAACTTTTACAAAATAGTTTTTATTATAATTCAACGGGTCTTTAGAGACATAATTCTCCCGAAGTTTCGGTCTAGTTGCTGCGATACAGCCGAGGATATTGTGAGTGTTGTGTATCGCCATTTCCAAAAACTTTTAAAGTGACAAGAGGGTAGGTTTATATTTACCGCCTATTATGGACGAACGCTACACCCCGCAGCTCCAGTCGACCCGTGACCATGGCCGAAACGTCGAGAGAAATATGACTCTAAGGTAAAAATCGCGTAAAGTCCTGTTTAATTATTTAAAAAAAAACTCTTATGAGCGTGAGAAAAAGTTTTACACAAGACACAAATTATGAGTTTTTAGTACCCCTTAGTGTAGAATGTTAGTTTTGGAAAACGCAACTAAAGTTATATTTTCATCTACATTGCATGTCATTACAAGTTTTATTAAAATAACACGCATTGTACATCGAAAATGCAGTTGCGTTTCCCGTCACTTCAATCCGACACTAGAAAGCCCTTCCCACACAAGACCACGCAAATCTCCAATACGACTTAAGCGACTACCGCAATACAAATTCGTCACCGATATTTAGTTCACTCGTCGCTATTCCAGACGCTCTTCCGGTATCGATATCGTGGAGATTTTCAAGATGGCAGAACAATTATTGAATCTTAACATTGTTTCTGAGCTGGAGTTATAAATATCCTTATTTGTATAAATAAACTGAAAAGATATTCTAAAAATGATATACCTAAGTTGAATTGAGGTAAATATAAATATGGGGTAAGTGTAAACATTGCTTTGTTGTGTTCTTATTTCCCGCGATGGATGATGAATGAGGTGATAGGTAAGGCAAAGGTTCTAGGTAGGTCTATCTAGCCCATACAGCCAAGTCTGAAGTTATATATTTAAATTTTTTATGAGTTCATTATATAGGTTATCATCAAATTCCAGATAATTTGATGCTTTTCTCGGAGTCACTCGCGGCATTATAGCCCAAATATGAGAGTTCACAGCACGGGAAAACCGTAAAAAAAAATTACAACTTGTGCCCCATATTTAAAGTCCAATTTATCGTTTATAATTATTCACATTGTAGCACATTATTAAACAAAACAACACCAATTTTGACTAACAATATCCACAGTAAATTAATTTACAAAACAAAAACTTGAACTTGTCGAATTTTGGCTTCTCCATACAAATTATAACGTATAATCGTTATTTGTATCGCGATCATTATTAATATTGTGTATACGAACTGTTCTGTATACAACACATTGTTCGCGACGTAAGTATAAGACATCCTTCATTCAATCATTGCTCACTATCCCAAAGATTAGCTGATAGAAAATGTCACTAGCATTATGTACATAACATTTAAATGTGTTTTTGTTTATTGTGCAATAAATAATTTATCTATCTATCCTTGTAAGTATCGAAGATTCGCGTACCCTTGTGTAAGAAGTTTTGAAGTTTCAAAAAAATATTTCCATAATAGTTCCTATTCCTATGTTAGTCCACAATAGCTTAACTTTAGCTAACTCTAGCACTAATCTAACTTAATTTACTTTTGAAAGAGATCAATAATCAACTTATAAATAATTGTCACCATTGCACTTGAGTTACATAAACTGCGCTCACCCCGCGCTGTGCAGGCCATACAACTAAAGTAAATATATTAGTTATATTTTATAAGTATATATAATAGTCTAACTATCTTACAATTACTTAACATTATTATATTGTGTCAAACTCACAATTTAATAAATCAAAATAATATGTATCTTTCCAGCAAAGAAACCCTTCGCGCAAAATTGCCTCGCCAATATAGTTCATCAATATTAAAATGTAACTGCATAGTTAAAAAGATCTAAAAAATTGTATGCCTTGATTTTATATATCATTCCAAAATGTAAAAGCCCTAAAGCTGCCAATTGTTTTACGGTAAAATGTAAAACTTATATAAAAAATCATACAAAATCTTGCAACATAATTGCAGCTAACTTAGTAGCAAAAGTAGAAAGACAGCGTTCAATTCTGGGTGGCGGGTCTCGGAAGAGTGTGGCGGGTCTAGCTGGAGCTCTTGAAGTGGCTCTGGGACAACCTGGCGACTTTCGGCGGTCTACCGCACTCCTTACCTCCTGGGGACTTCTTCCCGCTCGTCGACAACCGCTTGCGAGGCTTTAGGAAATCTGAAAACAATAAAAAAACAACGTTAAAACACTATTGTTTGAACAGACGCGTACATAAAAGTTACTACAAGGGCGTGTCCGCTAGTTCTCCATAATAATTGGTAAAGTTTTATGTTCGCTTTTGGTGACGAGGACTGCAGCCGGTGACATTTTAACGACTCAATTCCTAAACATTGTGAGACCGTAAAATTGTACGCCGTTGCACTTAATGCCTCGGAATCCTTTCCCGATCATAAATTGTTCTAGGCGGCAACGCCCTTTGCGACCATTTCTAATTTCAGAAAAATATGGCCCAATAACTATAAAAGTTTACGACCTTTTTACTACTGTTTAATCTGAATTTTTAAGGATACGGGCAGTTACTTATGATCCTGGAGATCATTTAAATAATAATTCTAACAAAGAAATTAATTATCATGTTCCAATAATCAGATACAAAGCTAATAGTAAAAGCCGTTGAGATAAATTAGAAGCGTTTGACAAATAAGTTGTTCGCGCCAAAACCTACATAGTAACAGCCACGTGATACGTCAAGGTCAGAAGTATAGAGAACACCGAGCAAGCAGGACAAGGAGTTAGTTATGAAGACGCGACCCACAAGGACCTTGACTAGATTAATCCGTCAGTACGACGCGCAAACACAGCTAACCACGCGAGTAAACACGCGGACATGATGCAATGTTATTTTGCTGATAAAACCAACAATACTTGAAAATAATACGCTATTCATAGCAAAATATTTCGTAGTAATAATAAATTATCAGCCACATTCAAAGTTTACCTTATTACTTAACAAAAACCGCGGGAAAACGTCTACATTAAAATATAACTATACAATAAGAAATGGTATCGTTAAATGGTTTCAAGACAATGATGGTAATGGGCGGACAGCAAATATTTAAAATCCACCGATATCCTTTGGTTCTACTGGTTTTGGGAGACGAGTTATTATCGTTCAACAAAAAAAAGCGCGGGCTTTTGGCTTGTGCATCGCAGAACTATGTCAGTGACGTCAGATCCACCAAGGTCGACTGGTAAATATCGAACCACGCCAAAACGACCTTCCGATTCCCGCCAATTTTACTACCACGTGGAATAGCAGGAAAGAAACGCGCGCGTCTGTAGCAACAACAAGCGTACGCGTATTTTCAATTTGATTCAGAGATAGTGAATTGAAGTGAGGCATTGAAGTTATATCACTAAGTTTACTACATTTACAGTAACTGAGAAGTAAGTGTCTTTGAATACTGGGATATATAAATAGAGTTTCGACATTTACTACTGCTACCATGCGTCATTGAAACAACAAAACTTTCACGTGCTTATGTAATGTTTTCATGTCGCTGTTGTCGTCACCCGGAATATTTTCGTACAACTAGTGTTACACGAATAATTTGGGAAGTTATAAAGATAAATAGTAAAAATAACAAACTGTTGATTGTATTTAACCTTGCTAAATGTACTCGCATAAACCTGGTTAGCTACTGTGCTTCACATAATTATTGGCAGCCGTGATGCTGGTGTTTGAATAAGCGGAATAAAAAGTCTTGTTAAGTGAAAATAGCATTGTTCGCATACAATCGCTGTCTGGGTAAAATTACTGCAAGCGTCAACACAAAACAATAATGATAGACTGGCTGTCTAGTTGTGATATACGTAGCTATATAGGTAATATATAAATGTGCTTTCGAACAGTTAGTAAGCCAGTGTTTGACGCCGCCGGTTATTTCTGTCGACCTAAATATTTGCATGGCCGGCACTCGGCGCGGGGCGATTCGTTTCGGTTACCTTTCGCCTACTCCTTATATAAACCGAGAAATTTTTGACGCTTAAACTTTTTATCAAAATTGTTAAGACATGTTTATTCCGTGTATTCATGTGTTAAATTGTAATACATTATCGTTAAAATTAATTTATTTGACACTTGAGTTGACGCGAGGAACGAGGCTCGAATTTGCATATTGTGAAGGACATTCGGCAAGTTGCAAGCCGATACCAAGTTAATTTGTTTTGTAATAAATATTGTATGTGAGAATAAAAAGGGCTTAGTTACAAAGTAACAATTGATTAGTGTATAGAAAATGCATTCCACGAAGCTCGAAGGCCACAGCTATAGTAACATCCGTTGCATTGAATTGATGTGTTTTGATGATCATGACTGGAATATATTTAGGTTTTATTACTCAAGATTTCAATTATGGAGATTGTATATTGTGGTGTGTAACGTCGTGGTCGTGAGAGCATAATGTCCGTATAGTTCTGCGTTACTTTCCTATAAAATTTAACCTCACGACATACTGTTCTGTTGTCATTAGAAATTGTAAACGTAGCGTCAAATAAGATTTTATATTGTCACGTCCATGACGGTTCATGACACAGTGAGTCGTCGATACGCATCACGGGTGGGTAAAGTGGGGATGCATTTGTCACACACCGTTCGCTTTGATCTCGCCGCTGTTGTTGTGGCGCTCGACGCCAGGATATAGCAGCTACGCAACAAGAATAGATAATATAGGCACGCATAAAAGGGTGGGAGATATTTTTTTAGCTTTGTTTGTCGCGGGATGAACTAACCCCCGTGTTCGTGTCGTTTCCACCACTCGTTTTAGAATTAAAAGCTAGAGGAATATAACCAAGAACCATCTTCGTGTATATTTATTTCAACGCTCCACTTTCAACAAAAGTGCGAAGCATGATATGCAAGCCACTAAAGAAGCAGGTGCGTGCTATAATCAAGAGAAGAGGAACATACAATTAACGAAACAATAACCCTCAGTAATGATGACAAACGACCACGCAAGAAGGATATTAAATACAAGACATTTTTTAAACCTTTACTCTCCTTTGACACTGACATTTCTTTTTATACATAAAGATAAAACAGTTATGAAAAGCACAACAATGACAATGATCGTATTCAGAGAAAAGTATTTCTGGTTCTTTGTCTGTAAACATTTCGTGAGGGATAAGTACAGGGTTCTTTGAAACCGCGGACTGAGTGGAGATTCGTGGGAATGTAGCAGCACGCCCAGAGGTCACGATCCCGGGAAATTACTGCATAATGCACAAAACACCCTCACTATCCCTCTTGGAGAAAGATCTCTTTGTTTGCAGTTCACGGAAAGAGAAATTACGCTCACCACGAAGCAAGACAGTGTGTAGTCGTGTTGCTTTTTGAAAGTAAACCACTTGAACATTTTCTTAACACGCAAGAAAGTATTAATTCGAATTAATAAACGCTCCAAAGAAATGGTCTTAGCCGATGTAGTAAAAAAATATTACCTTGACGCTTGCAACCAAAACTTTAGCTAAGACCTCATCTGAATAGATTTATCCGGCCCTGGGTCTAATACATTGTGCCACAGCTAGTAATTCATAAATATTTTAAATAAAAAAATTTAAATAATGAGTTCGGACGCTTCCTTAATCCAACAAGTTTAAACACGCTCAGACTGTATATACTACAGTGTAGCTATAGATGAGTGAAGGCATCAGGACGAACGTAGATTTGTCAGGCGTGGGCGGGACTACCCGCGTCCAAACAGGTTGCCTCCTCGCCTCGACTTTAGACCGAACGCAAGCCAACACACTTTTTCCTTATTTTATTATTGTCTAGGGCTGTCAATTCAGCAGCAACTTTTTATTGTAAATATGATGAAGACGTTTACAAATAAATTTCCAAAGAAATCCAGGTGCTTTTTAATAGTAATAGCTTGGCAGCTGTCGACGGCAGGAAACGCATTTGGCTTCAAAACTAGTTTCTAATCTAACGCAAGAACCGATGCATGTGGCTGGCTGACAACCAGTTCCTAAATATCTAGGCCGAGTGAAAGGCAGCGCTGTTTCATCATGCCACATCGCCTACGCTGCAAGTTTAATATAATACAGTAATGCCAGCCCTAGAAAAGCCTAGCTCACTACGTCTCGGTGTTCAAAATAAAAAAGGATAATAAAAAGCAGCCCTCGAGCAGATCGTACGTATAGTCGCTATAGCCGGTCGGTATAAGTATATAGGTTGTTTGGGCTCTCGGCTACTGGTTTTAAGACATGGCGACCTAAACAAATAGGTGACACGGAATCAGGTAGCTCGAGTATTGTATCCCACCCTCCATTTGTTAAATATTATCTAATATCATTTAAATAGCGGCTTGTTTCTTCGATTTTTTGTCGAGATATCGGCAAGTTTGTGTTTGGGATTGTCTACGTTCTTTTCACAATCTCTTGTTAACCATTTTCGATTATGTTTAGTGTCAATGTTTGTTTATTGTCTACCTTTGTTATATTTCTGGTGATCTGTATTACTAACTTGATGTTAACAAAACAGCGTCAAAAAAGCTCGGAATACTGAACAAGGTGAAGCGGTTTTTCCCGCCATCAATCAGACTGTTGCTGTACAAAGCACAGATCAGATCATGCGTGGAATACTGTTCACACCTTTGGGATGGTTCAGCCAAGTACCTCACAGATGCTCTCAATGTCCTACAAAGGCGAGCTGTTCGAATTGTGGACGATGCCACTATATCTGGAACTCTCGAATCCCTGCAGCTTCGCCGAGATGTAGCTTCTCTGAGCGTGTTCTACCGGCTATACTATGGTGAGTGCTCTGAAGAGCTCTATAACCTAATTCCTTCCTCCCCATTCCGCAACCGAACCACACGCACAGGTCAGAATATGCACCCACATACCGTAGTCACTATCCCTTCGCGTACCTTTAAATTTGGTGACTCATACATCTGTCGCACAATAAAGATGTGGAATGCTCTTCCAGCCTCTGTGTTTCCACTTTCCTATAACCTGGAGTCCTTCAAGCGAAGTGTGAAAAGGCATCTAGTCAAGCCGGCATAGTGTTAGGGACTGATGTCGGATATAAGGGTCTGATTCCAGTTGCTAACATTCATGGACCCTGCGCGCCACTTACCATCAGGTGGGCGTAGGGTCACATGTCGTGCTAGTATAAAAAAAAAAAAAAAAAAAAAAAAAACTAGGAATAAGTACTTTAAAAAACTAGGGATACTTACACTCCCGTGTCTTTATATTTTAGAAGTTGCTAATTTCGTAAAATCTAATCTAGAACTTTTTCCACTGAGCAAAGATAAACGTAATAGAGTACTGCGATATGGAAATAAATTATGCCCTCCAAGATCACGTACGGCGTTAATGTATAAAAGTATAATCTGTATGGGACCAAAAAATATTTAATATTATTAACGACGACATTAAACTTTTACCGCATAGTCTGTTTAAAAAGACGTTGACTAAAGTTCTAATTGAAAAATCACATTATTCTGTGCAAGAATTTTTAAATGACCCAAATTAACATCTAAATATTAATTTTAATTTGACCACGACCAGAATTAGATACAATTTTTTACTGTGAATTAACATTTTATTTTATTTTTTTGTGTTGTGTAATAATACAATTATGTGTATCTTGACAATATACATATATATACAATATTTGTACGCCTCATGGCAGAACTCAGCTGCACTTTTATAAACTAGGTTAATATATTAACTAGATTACCTGTGTTGAAACAAATGATTTGATGACATTAATTAAAAAAAAAAAAAATCAACATACATTATTTAGTTATTACAAACTACTTAGCCGCTTTGTCCTAAGTTATATGTTTACATCACGCGTTAATATTTAGAGATGTATCGAAGACATCTATAACTTTTTATCGCATAGCATAAATGATAAGCATCTTAACGAGAAGCAAGTTTTTTTAAATACAAATGTTGATTATGTGTTTCTAATGAACAATATTTGATGAGTTGTTTAATTATAAAACAATGAAAGTCAATGTCATCAAAATAAGAAATTGTGTATTTATGGTTTCACGTACTTGACATTAACCTAGTGGTCGATCGATAGGTGACCGATAGTGCAAGCAAAGATAACTCATATATTGCATCAGATTTTATTACTTTTTATACCAGTTTTTAGCCTAAAGATATTTATTAATGAAAAAAAATCCAATGAAAATTTCATAATTATAAGCACCAAGTACACTAGCTGCATTGCCACGTTGCACTTCTATAGATTTTTTTATTTATAAATATTTTTTAGACCGACTATCTCCAGAAACTTCTACCATTTTTTTCCCCAGTTTCTCAATGAAACGTTTTGATTCTCAACACCAAGGACTTAGGTCCTTATTGTTTCTATTAGGAAAGGAAGGAATATCTACCAATAGATGTTATACATTAACTTCTATAGTTGTAGCTACATTTATAGTTATTAAAAATGCGTTAAGATTTACTGTATGTTAATACTCGTATATTAGAGTTTTTGAAACGGTATCATTTTGGTCGAAACAAACGTCTTCATTTACATCGTATTATGTATAGTTACTGTAAATAAATTCAGTAGCAACATGACGCGTGCGCGGGAGTGCACGGCCGAAGTTCAACGAACGAGCAGTATTACTGTGATATTATTCATACGACCCCGGTTTGATGCACGCCTGACTTTTAGATTTCACGGTTTTTCTCAGAATATTTCGCCTTTTGACTTAATGCATATCATTCTATATTTACGCCTTTGTTTTGATTACAATCTTAATAACTAATTGGTTAGTGTAAAGTTGGGAAATTATAGAAATTAGAAACTTATAAAAAAATCATGTCCAATCCTTTTAGATCCTTGTTATTAGTAAGACCAGAAGCAGGGTCTCGGTTGTTAACCTTAGAGTGCGATGGCCTAGCAGACCCTAGTCAGAACTAGTTATAGGACCCATCCTAGGCTATCTAGGTACCGAGCAGGTGCGAACCAATGCTGTTAGGTAATATATTACTGCAAAACCTGAGATACTAGCTTTGTAACCAACACTTACGTACTCGTAACTTTGTGGGAATTATTAAGTTGTATTAGTAAAAAAAACTGAATACACTTTAACATATCACGTATTGTGTTTTGATTTATAATGTATACGACATAATGATATCACACGTAGAGAGATATGATTGGTAGCAGCAACATCGAATGGTAATTGCTAATTAATAACAAGAATAAATATGCTAGTAAGATTAATTCTTATAGGAGCTCTACCCGTCTACTATGATAATGAATGTTTAATAAAGCGTCCCTATCAGAGCTGAGCGGTATGATCAAAGGAGGTGGGATGCGTGTCCTGCAGATTCCCGCCTATGGCGATCAAAAGTGCCGCGCATTAATCACTATAAAGTGATTCTCATTTGATGATCTGCTACTGGTTTTAGTATAAGGTTTAGACAAACAGTATCGTTAAAGGAGTGCGTGTCTACAAAAAATACAAGCAATCTGCTCACGCGATATCTTTCAGATTATATTCCCATGATCGTAAATATTCAAATTTAATTTCCAACAGGAGCCGAAAGACTACGTTATAAATTTGGTGCACAAAAGATCGATAATCTTACAATAAGGATCAGTAACGGCAGTGCAGTAGCCAGATCTCGTCGCGAACAATGGTGTCATTGTGTTTCTTATATCAAACATTGTTCTCCTCATGTGTCCTATTGTGGAGGACAATGGAAAACAAACTAGTAACGCGGCCCAGACTCTAAAACATCGGTTTCTCAAAGGTAAACACGGTTTAGGTCTTTGTTGAGGTGACCTCAGGTCACTCTTTCTTCCGTTGACCTCTGGACCAAATTTAGAAAAGCCACTATTCTTATATCGTAGACAAAGAAGCGGCTGCGTGGCCGCAAGGGGTACACGTCGGCGCTAAGTACTGAGGTAACAAAGAACACAATAGGCCGTGTGTGTTTACCCATGAATATTCCCTTCACAATGGCCGGTGCAGGACTAGAGATAGGATGCTGCATGAACAGGTTCATAGCTCCATTTTTCTCAAGATAAGTATCCGTGTATAACGAATTCGCGTTCAAGTTAAATTGTCCATGTTTGGGGTTGAAGAATTGCTTTATGTAATCCCGTTCTCGGTGTAATGCGAGTGTTTAGATGTTTCGTTTTTGGGGTAATATTTTTTTTGTTACTTTAATTTTTTTATTGCAATGTCGCATTGTTAAATTGGATTGTCATTTTTAATCTAAAGTTAAGGGACCATTTGGTGAGCGAGTAATGTGGGTATTGGTTTAGAAGTCCGGAACATCTGTGACCTTAGCTAGACGGCTGTGTCAGCACGACACCTGGTCGGATGCACCCATTACTTGATGCACTCATTATTTTAGCGGATGGACACCATGCCCGTCTTACGATTACCGTAAGTTCAAATTTCACCCAAAAGCATTTTTTTACACAAATTAGCACCATGTTTACAAAATATTGTAAAAGACTGGCCGTCTAGAAATATTTGGTTCAAAAACGACACACACGGTCGTAAAAAGTTAATCTCACAGATTTGATCGTCTTGGCACAAGGAGGCGGTGTTTATATGGACCACCCAAGCTGCCCACCAAATTTCTAATACCAGTGCTCTCAACATAGGCCCGTAGAATAACGAACTTTTTAAATATCTTATATTATTTCTATAAATCATTAAAGACATAAAATAAAGACGGAAAGGGTAAATTCTTTGACATCGAAGCCACAATAAGATTTCGGGACATAAAACTTACAAATTTTATGGATATGTCGTTCAAATCCGGATTAAAGGAAACAATTTTTACAATCATAATTTTATGAGGTGACCGCTCGTTTAATTTGGACAAATTCCACATTTTAAAACGTGTGAAAGTAAAATAATGAAAGGGTCCGTTGTTTGACAATTGCAATAAAATTGTACATAATAAGCGACCGGGCACTGTACGGCCGTTCGGGGGTCACATAATAAAAATGATTGGTCAAGCATTGACGGATCAAATATTCATAATGCGACTTCATGAATATGGGTCAGCGGCGGTCTTGGGAAAGGATGCTATATTATTTTATGAATACTTTTTATTGAACCGGATTATAAGTAATTGTAATAATTATGTACATAGTAGGTATTTTATTACGATACGAGACCAAATATTATAATATTGCCGTCGAATCTTCCATCAACCTTAAAATATACATATATATGTATTTTTTTTAAGTTTTCAGCAAGCTACGATAAATTAATTTAAATCCATCGATGTTAACTTTTTAATACAAAACACAGTCTAAAAACTTCCACTTGCCACGTGCCAACATTGGTGGAACAGTATGAATCGACCAATCAGATGGAAGTGCAGTACGAATTAACCAATCAGTTGGTCGCACGGCTCGACCAATCAGGTGCGACTAATAGAATTTTAATATTTGTGGAAACGTTTTTTATCAGATGTTTTAAACACTGCTGACGTATTGGTTTTTTCTTAAGTAAATCTGAAAGTGTAAATGCAAATAATGTGCTAAGATAGGTGTGGTGTTAAAACTAGTTGATGTGTAGATATTAATCAAATAATTAATTACCTTGGGACGCCCGTGAGAACTCAAGCCTATCCGACCTGTTTTGCGAGTGCAGTGTATGCAAATTTCATGTGATACAGATTTATAATTGCAATGTGATATGAATAAATGTTATGAGTTTCAAATACTGGATATCCTCTATTAATAGTTATTATTGATTGATTATAAATTATAAATGATTTGATAAACTTAGATATTAATTTATTTTATTTAAAACTTTATTGCACGTTACATGGGGCAGACTTAATGCCGCTATCATTTTCTGACAGCCAACTCTAAGGACAATGTGGACCATTTTAAATGTAAGGTAGGTGCAAATTAATAAACCAACAAGGCGTTGTCAAAACAGCTCGTCAACAACTCGGGAGACAAGAGGGCTGGGCAATATTTGGGCCAAAGGATCAGCATTGCCATTCAACGTGGCAAAAAGGCAAAAACTCGGTCGACTGTCTAAAAATAATATAATAGGGCCAGATTAAAATATTATAATAAAAATGCGTTTTATCACTAAATTTTTCCACGCATTGATTCAGCTTTATCTCTCTTATAATATAATTATCGCGAGTGTGCAACTGCGGCGAATTCCCATATAGTAATTGTATGCAAGTTCGTATGGGGTGTAACGGGCTGTGTCATTAGTTTAGCATAAATTAATGCCCGTCAATAGTTGCAGTAGGTAAGGTACGGTGGTAACAATCAAAACATTCTGGTTATGTTAAAAATTGTTTGGTACACAGTTTCCCAAAGTTTTTACAGATATTTTGAGATGAATCTTATTGAGCCACTTTAAGTATGTTTGTTGTACCTAAATATTAGTGCGAAGGGCATTGCATTTTTTTTATTATTTTTTACATTTAATATTATTATTATTAATAATATTGATTATTAATCATTTTTTTCATTCACTGATTACAGCCCCTAGAACACAGCGTCCTAGACCTCCTCTGCTGGAGATGGGCCTTCCAGAATTGGAGAATTTGGCTTACACTCACCGCGCTGGCCAGACAGCTTGGCGAGGATATGATGTCATTTTTTTTATATGTCAATTTATTTACTAACGTACTAATTTCTTAACGTGCTCTCCGAGGCACGGGAACGGTGGTGTTGTAAATCTATGACAAATGTACGTAAGAAAAGTGTATTTCTCATTGGTACATGCCGGGTGGGTTTGAACCGACCTTTGTAGGATTTAAGGTACGCGTTCTTACAACCGAGCCACCACCGCACTTATTGAATCATTACTATTATTTATCTCAAATCTCATTTATGGGTAGTTTCTACGAAGCTTGTTTTTTTTCTAATTTCGATAGATCAATTGAGTTTTTGGTATTTTTACATTTAATAACATATCCAAAAGAAACGCTTTTAGGTTCCATCTTTTAAATATATAGGCCATCAATTTTTTTATTATTTATTTTATAATCTTTAAAAAATATATATTAAATTATTATCTAATAACTGTTTGATGACATACAAAATAAAGTCATACATCTTATGTGGATTTTTAGGGATCCAGCTGCAGTTTGGGGAGCAACGTTAGTCATTATTCCGCCTCAAGTGATCGCAACAGGTTAGCACTATAATTAGTGACTTAAAGCGATTGTTCTCAAACTTTCTTTCTAAACGCAGATTTAAGACAAAGAACAGCCGTTGAGAGGATTTACGCTGTTTTAGATTCGAGAGGGGAAGTCTAATTATTATTTTGGTAAACGTTTAGCATACATAAAGTTACATCGATATATTTACATCAAATTATTATTTTAGGTTGGCTGGAGTACTGATGGTGCACGTCAAATTTAAAGAATTAAAGATAGTTCAATTGATACATAATTAATTAGTATATGAGAGTGCCCTGCATGCTAGGGAAGTGTAAAACACGTTATTCTTCAACAATAGAAAAACATAGTAGATGGCGTAAAAAAATGTAACACAAATTTTGTATGAAAATAACAAGCAATACCCACCCGCTCAATTTTATATTTGACCTCTTTGGTGGCTCGGCTTGGCAAAGGTGGGACTTATGTATAAAATTATATCATTCCATCAAAGACAAAAGTCTTCAACCAGTGCGTCCTCCACGTAATGTCGTGCAGAGCAGAGACGTGGACACTGACAATGGGTCTGGTCATCAAACTCAAGGTCCAGCGAGCGAGCTATGCTTGGTATTTCTCTGATGGATAGAATTCGAAACGATTATATTTTTAAATTAGCTACGCTGATATTGTGCAGACCTAAAAAAGGTTGCTGGTGGAGGTTGGATGAGGTAGCAAAAGACTGCGTACAGTGACGAGCCTTGGGGGAGGGAAGCTCACATACAGTATTGGGGAGACACAGAATGATTACCAAAAATTGATGAATATATGTATATTAAAAAACTATTTTGAAAAATAATGTTTTTATCTTAGCTTGAAGATAACGATAGCTTTCTGACTGTGGTCGATGCAACTTGAACGGTAATAAGTTCGAAAGTTGTTGACAAAAATAGTGGAAACTTTAAAGAATCAGATTACAAATAACCTTTAAAAAAATGAAATAAATAATTTCATAAAGTCGATAAGAGGTGAATTGGTAATGCAGTTATTATGATATCAGTATTGGGCCATTTTTTTTAAACCAAGCGAGTATTTGTGGCTTATCACTAAAAGTAAAAAATAACCTTGGATATATTGTATACAATCAAGATATTTTTACCAGCAAAACATGTTTACCTTACGATGCTTGCTGGTGGATATTTTTTGAGTTAAATATCGAACGTGTAACTTTTTGATTATAAGTTGTATTGACCGTGGTCACATGTCGACTGGAGCTGCGGTAAGCATTAGTTGTTATTCTTCTGTTATTATTCCGTCAGTAAGTCAGTAACTGCCTCCGTGGTCTAGCAGTTAAGTCCGTGGATTAGGACTCGGAGGTACCGGGTTCGATTCCTGGTCGGGACACAAAAATATGTATTAATGTAAATAAATACATTTAATTAATATTTCGTCATGATCGTAGAACAGTGTCGGATTTAAAAAAATACCCATAATTTTGCATATATATTTATATATAGTTTTATATTGTTTGTGGTCTGTAATTTATAGTGCAAATATTAGAAAGGGTTCCAAAATGAAATTTAGAAGGTTTGCACTTATTATGAGAATTAAAAAGTGACAAAAAAACAGTCGAAATGACAGTTGAATGGCCGCCATGAAAATTTTAAATATAGCAGATCCGTCACTGTTCTACGATCATGACGATTAAATTTATTTGTGATATTTCTCGAGTTTGGTACGCTGGTGACATCGACGAGCTTGCCACTTGTCATGATTGGCCTATAGTAAAGTTGGCTAAATGTGAACCGCTTATTTATAAGCGTGGTTTCTAACTACCCCGAAAGGGAAACGGTCGTGATGAATCTTTACTTTTTTACACAACAAAAAAATAAAATCAGATTAAAAGTTGACTAATTCATTCTGAGACATATTTTTTTATACTGCACGACATGTAACATCGAGTCCACCTAATGGTAAGCATTACGCGAGGTTCAAGGACGGGAGCAAGCGGGCGTCAGCCAGCCTCATACGACCGACATCAGTCCTTACCACTATGCCGGCATATAAAATGGGAAAACGCACTGGCTAGGAGAGCATTTCACATCTTCAGCGTGCGACAGATGTAAAAGTCTCCAAATTTATATGTACGCGTGGCTACGGTATGTGTCATGCATATTTTGTCCCGTGATTGTGGTTTGGTTCTAGCTTAAATTTTTATATTGTTTGGCTTCTTTTTGTATGTTTAATGTCTTTAGTCTTTTAGCGGACTATTTTTTACATCTTCATACATTATTACGAGTATCTAAAAGTATGTCTATTAATAAAAAAAAATAAAAAATAAAACATTTAATTTGAATTATTCTGTCCAATGTAGAAAAACCTGACTTAATTTATTAATCTTATTAATCGTTACTTAAGTGGAGGAGTTAATTTAACAAATAATAAGTACAAAGGAACACTTGAGGTGATACCTATGACCCCGCAAGGAAACAACCAACGAAGCGTGGCGTATGTGGCGTTCCCACAAATTAAATCACCGAAAAAACTCGATTATTGTATGCATGCAAGGCGGGGGTTGGTACCGCCTCCGATTAATTAGAATAGGTTTTAAAATAATGAACATAAATTATAGGTGCAACCCAACCTGTGTGGGAACTCCGACCAGATTTGTGTTATGATAATGCTAAGTACAATTTTGTTCGAATTTGTACTTGAATAATAAACTACTTTTACTTTTACGGAAAAGAAATTAGAGCATCCAAGACGGCATTAACGGAATCATACAGTATTTGGTTGGGTAAGGAGAGAAGTAGAATGGTGGATGGTGAGGGTATTATCGCGCAATAAAAAAAAGGGAGGCCTCCTTTTCATAAACCTAGCCCGAGACACCATTCTTCTCATCTCTTACCCACACACGATGGACCCGGCGGCACCCGCACGGTCTAATAGTAACGGAGAGAGCACTGATGAGTACGACAGCCAACAGGTATAGGTATCAGTGAATCAAACCAATAATTGATAGTGTACCTAATGTAAAAGAGCTATTTATATCTAAGTTGTATTTTTAATTTATTTATAATCTTTATTAACTTAATGCCGGTAGACATTCTCTGTCAGACAAACCTTAATGATAAATTTAAACAAATATAGATGAAATGAAATAGTAAACAAATATTAAATACCTACTTATATACCTTTATATATGTATTGTAATATCAATATACCAAATACTAATATAGACACAATATTATACAAATACAACTTACTAACGTGGTAGAGCTT
This sequence comes from Tinea semifulvella, assembly GCA_910589645.1. Taxonomy (NCBI): domain Eukaryota; kingdom Metazoa; phylum Arthropoda; class Insecta; order Lepidoptera; family Tineidae; genus Tinea; species Tinea semifulvella. The sequence continues at coordinate 7,904,754 of OU342592.1, read as the reverse complement.
TTAATAAATTGGGAATTATTTTTAAATATCAATCTGTTAGTTGCCTGTCTTATGTTCACTGGAATAATATGTTATAAATTTGTGGCGGAGACTACGAAGGGGTTGGAGACAAAAATGATGTTGTGAGAATAAGGTGGAAAAAAGGAGATATAGACCAAATTGTCCTTGAGGTATTTTGATGTCGCAGGCTCGTTTAAAACAGAGAATAGGAGACAGAGGACTCTAAGATTACTGCGACAACAAATTGGCAGCCACTTTAACTAAGCACGATATTCAGAAACAATATATAAACCGGATACATGCGTTCAGTAAGCGGTCCATCTTATTGAGCAGCATCTCTGACATATCAATGTACCACTTATTTAATGAATAAATACTTTTATTCCGACCTTGCGCCCACCTGATGGTAAGTAGTGTACAAGGTCTATAAATGTTAGTAACTGAAATCAGACACTCATGATCCCCAACACTATGGCGGATTGAGTACATGCTTTTTCACTGATGCTCGAGGTTATAGGAAAGTGGAAAAAACAGAGACTGGAAGAGCATTCCACATCTTTTGATGTATGACCAAATTTATACGTACGCAAAGGAATGGTGACTACGGTATGTTTGGGAATGGAGAGGAAGGGATTTGGTTATAGAGCTCTTTCGAGCACTCGCCATAGTATGTATAGCCGGTAGAACACGCTCAGAGAAGCTACATCTCGGCAAAGCTGCAGGGATTCGGGAGTGCCAGATATAGTGGCATCGTCCACAATTCGAACAGCTCGCCCCTGTACGACATTGAGAGCATCTGTGAGGTACTTGGCGTAACTTAGAGAACTGTTGTACGCATAATATATTTAACAATGTTTGGCGGTCCAAGTCCAAGACGACCTTTCGCTGTATCTACCGCAGTCCGCCTGTTGAATGGCGATATAAAAGACCATTGTATTTGTCCATTAAATCCAGTTACTTGACTAGACAAGCAATACATTTATTGTACCCAATGACGCTATAATTACGCAAATTGTCTGTGCTCAATAAATATAGGTACAGACAACTCGTCAGATATCCTTATAGGGAGAAAGAAATCAATAATAACTAGGTCAGGTCATACGAATACAGATGAACGTGCAATTGTTTGCAACTGTGTAATATAGATATGATAACAATTTGCCAATATTTGCATTAAACAGTACACTTTAGTGTTATGAAAGAACATTCTTATAAGATAAGATTTGCAGTGTGGAAGATTAACCAACCGTGTTACGCAAGTTAGTCAGACGGTAGTCGGTAACTGCTAGTTTATTTAAAGTTTAAACAAAATATTAACTTTTTCTATATTATTATTTTTATTGTTTTGTTTTATTTTCTACTTTCGGAAGCTTTTGTTTCTTTGAACGAAACATGTTATGGTTCAACTTTAAGACCATGCGGTCCAAACGAGTTGTCCAAACAGTTAACCGAAAAGTCTGTAAGGCTGGCAATTAATTCTGCCATATACTTTATTAATGTCATGGAAACTATATCTTATAGTACGTCTCTGGAGATATATATTTTTACTTATAGATAGTTTTAATTATAGTACATAAAATAAAGTAGGCCATAAATAATACCTCAAATATAATACATGGTACAGGTTACGAATTTGCACGGGATCGAGAAGATTGGCCCATGGGGACCCTCAGCCAAGCGCCTGGCCAAGAACTTGTCAAAGCGGATGACGTAAATGTCTGGAGACAGGAAGGCTGGCAATTATTTATGCCAAAGTATTAGCCTCGCTATATAAAGGATAAATATTGCCAGTCTCCTTGGGACTATCTCCGATGGGACGTCTCTAGAGCACAGTATTTATTTATAGTTTAGTTTATATTTAAATTTATTTATTTTTATTTTATATGATTGTAATTTATATTCAATTAATTTACTTCGAATAAAACTAATATAACAGGCTATAAATAATTATACATTTGAATAAGCCGGGTTTCAATGAGTTCAAAGTCAGTAGAATAATCTTTTTATAGCGATCCATTTCAGATAAGAAATGCATCAAAAAGTTCTCCGAACCTTTGGCCCAATTACTTTCTGCAGTTTTGTGAGTGCACTGCCCTCCGTTGCGAAACAACACACAAAATTTGGGCCACAACTCTGATAACGGGTGATAACATGTGGTTTCGAAGAGACGAAATGTCTATGTTCAGCGATAATACCTACTACGATATGTTTACTAATAGCTAATAGCTAGTAAAAGTATTTTAATAGTCGACGAAGGTGGAAACAATCGCGACTTTAAATGATTATTTATTATTTAAATTTATTCTGACAACAAGCAGTCAAATAAAGCAGATATGTAGGTACATAAACAAGACCTTGAGCATCAAAAATTTACACGTACGAGTATATACAATATTTACGAGATGTGAAACATAAAATAAAAAAAATACATATTAAATGTAAAAAATCTAAGGAATTAAGGTGCAGCCGACTCTCGTTAATTCGAAACTCGAGGGACTCTTAAAATATTGCGAATTATCGAGTTTTAAAAATTTACTTTTTTTTTTCACATGTATCAAATGGTTCGATATTTTTGAGAGAAAATAAGTTAAACTTCGAATTATTATATGTTGAATAATACAAGTTTAAACTTGTCTCTAAATAACTTACAATCTTTTTGTCTTCTTTCTCTCTGCAACTTCGAATTGTCGAGTGCTTAACGCAGATGAGTTCGATTTAACGTTGCGTGTTTTGTTACGTAGCAAATATTAATTCGTTCGAATTACCAAGTGCATAAAGATAGATTTAATTCGAAATATAAAGAGATTTTGTAGGGAACTCGTGATAACTTTGAATTATAGACAGGTTATTGTCGTAGGTTTGATTGAAATAACGAGAGTCGACTGTAGTATAGTGTTTTTTAAAAAACTTAATTATTAAATAAACTAAAAAAAACTTTTAAAATATAATTACTATTAATAAAAAAGCTACTCAATAATTAAAAATACAACTAAAATAAATAATCGAAAAACAAAATCAAAATATTATTTTAAAAAAAAATGCTTCAAATCGCTACCAAGTATTCTGGCAGCATTGCTACGTTAAAATACATATAAGTATAAAAATTATAGGCGCAGTTCGGTTGTAAGAACGCTTTTCTAAATCCTTCAAAAGATCGTTTCAACAAAAAAAAAAAATCTTAGAAGCTAGTTCCATAAATGTATAAATTATAGTCATCACACAGTAGGTATACGAGTATTATATTTATGTATATTCATAGAACGTATGTATGTAGTTTTATTTGTATGTATTTGTGTATGTATTAGTATGTAAATAAGTATTTATTCACTAGTATATATTGAAGTCTAATATTTTTCTATTAGTTTTGATAGCACCTGCTTTATCTTGTCGTAACTGCTTTAGTTGTCCCAAAGGTTTGATCAGTATAGAATGTCTAGCGGCATTAGGTCCGCCTTTGTACTTTGTGCAATAAAGTTTATAATAAATAAATAAATAAATCTACTGCTTAGGCCCAATTCTTTTAGTAAGTGATGCAAAGATTTTGCTGGAACTCTAAATCTATGACAAATATACGTAAGTGTATTTCTCATTAGTACATGCAGGGTATTTGAACCGACCTTATTATGATTTTAAGGAAAGCAATCTTACAAGCGTCAAAAACCTTACCTAATTAGGGGTTTAAGGTCAGTGGAGTATAGAAAAGTACTCGGACATAGAATAATATTCCGACCTTGATATTTGTTAACGAAGGTTGTTTCACAAGTAAAAGTGAAATTGACACAGTTGTAGGGAACAATGGCACTAAACTTTTAACATGTTTAGAGAGGTGCGTTTGAGTAATTTACTAGTCGCTCGTAAAGATAGTGTTTATCCCGTTCGCTTTGTCGGCGCATGTTAACTAGTAACGCACGTGCATGCTGTTTACTATGTTCCTCTTTTATTTACGTTACAAGACCTACCGCACGCATTACTTCCATGTTTTTAAAGTCTGTCCTTCCTAGTGATGGGCGTTGCTTGAATCGACGAACTAGTTCAATTAACCGTTCGTCGTAGAACGAACGATCGACAGTAGACAGATTAACTAGTTGATATTCTCAATTGGCATTCATGCCATCGACAAGTTCTTCTCGCAACGAGACACGAATGGGCTCCATGTATATGCTATGTAAAGTACCAAGGATAATACATTTAATAATCTATAAAAAAGGCAAGTAAAATTCTAATAAGTATAGAAGGTATACACAAATCTACAAACAAAAGTAATCTTAAGATAAAGAAAATAAATCATTCCTAATTTAAATTAGTAGGTTAATAGATGAATAGACACATCGTCCGTTACATTTTCGTTCTTAACCAGTAGGTAATTAAATTTGTTGTAAGTACATTTTGTATAACCCTGCTTTTTAAGGTCATTTAACTACGAGAACCAGGGTAATTATATATAGAACGTACTTTGAGCTAAAATCTCATAATGACCAAATCACCAGACGAACAGAAGTTGGGTTAAACGGTTTGTTAATAATAAAATATCAGGTGTTCTGACCTGTAAAGTTGAAATAAAAGCTGAATCATTGCAATTGTCGCGCCTTAGTCATTTAGCTCCAAAGAATCTATCATTCTCCACATTTTAAACTCAATTACATCTGATTAACATAGCCGAGGGAGCTATTCTGTGGGACATGTCACCACCTTTGTCCCCTAGCGAGCGTAACGTAACCTATTCCTTTAGACAACTTAAGACAACAATAACAACAGTTTGGACTTCAATGGCCAGTGTGAGAGCCGCGGGATAATTACGTACGCAGCATTATTTGTGTATTTTGAGCAATAAACAGTGAGTTTTATGCGATTGTGAGCTGGTTTTTGATGAATTTGAATGTGAATAGATGAATGCGCTTTGTCCGTTGCATCGAGCTCGTGCATGCAGATCGCAGGTTCAGCTCATGCATAATCATTAGAAATTACCGAAGCAAAAGTAATGCAGTTTGCTTGGCTCTCTTAATGCATGGGAATCTTCACTCGCAGATCAGGATTGGCGGGTATTTGACGAGATCAAAGTCGTTGCAGTTTTGGCGGGAACTAAATTCAAACCAAGATTTGGAATCATTTCAAATATTCAATACCTACTATTATCGTTTTATATCGCTTTGGCTGCAGGCATTCTCTCTCGCTTTAGCCCGAATTTTTATAACAGTTCACAAACAATAACATTTAACAATTAAATAAATAAGTAGTAAGTTTGCCAACCGAACAGTTTACAGAATGCAGTAATTTATATCGAGAATAAAAAGAACAGAAAAATGACTAGATCTAAAGTTTAACATAAAATTATCAATTTTATTCTTGTTATTAGAAAAAGTAAGATTAAAATTACATTTCAAATATTGTTTGCTATTTTGTGGTGTACAATAATAATTAACATAAATATTACTTTTTAAATAAATTATTTATTATTTTGTCCCTTCTTTCCTTTCTCCCATCGGTCCTTTATGATATTTTATGTGTGTCACAAACTTTTGTGTCTAAATATAATTTTCATTGTTTTAGATATAAATATTAACAAACTATTAACAAATAAATTTATTGTGTGTTAAATTTGATTAATATTTAGACCGTGTCTTATGTTAAAGAGCTCACAAAGGAGTTCCAAAACTTTAACGGATATACAGAAACGGAAGTTTTTTGTGCTTAGCAGCCGAAGCAAATATATTTTTACTGGTTAATTACGCGAATTACGCTCTAAACAGATTATTCCACTTTTCGCGTATGGTATTGAATATTGTTTATAACTGAAGTACTTTTTCGTGTGTTAAATGGCCAAAGAGTTGCTCGATAGATGTAAACGCTATTCAAAATCGTTTATTGCACAGAATACAGGTAGATATAGTATAATACAATTTTACGGTTCAGCTGTATCCTACCATAATGGTATGCAAATAATAGTACATGTCAATTACAACTAAAATTATATTTGTCAACACTTATAATGTAAAAATTCTTGGATACTATAAAAACATTGTTCTTTTAACCATTTAATTAACAGCTTCTTAAATTTAATTATTGATGTCAATTGTTTTAATTCTATAGGCAAACCGTTAAATATTTTAATACACATTTGGTGACTATTTTTAGAAACAATGGTAAGTTTTGTAGCAGGTTTCCATAAATTGTATTTGTATTGAGTCCGAACATTTGTTCGCCCGTCCTCGTTAACAGGCCGAAAAAGACTCGGGTAGTTTTTAATAAACATACATGCGTCTAAAATATACAGACACGGTAATGTTAAAATATTATAGTCACGAAAGTATGGTCTACAGGAGTCGCGCTGTCCGAGATTAAAAATTGCACGGATGCATTTTTTTTGGATTATAAACAGCGTATCTACGAGTATATCTACAGAGTTCCCCCAAATTACATTGCCATATCTAAGCACAGAGTTTACATATCCATAGTATGAAGTAATAGCTGCTGATTAAAATATATGTATATAATAATTTTGTAACTCAGTGGAAACATTCTAGTCTAGATAAAGAAATTCGCGTAAAAAAACGCGTATTTAACTATTTTGATATTTTTATATGGCAATCAGTAGCGTATAGAATTTTGATCTAGCATAAATAACGAAAGGCACGCCTTCGAAGTTCTTTTGTGTCAAGTGTTTTATTGGTTGTCGTCAGTTCGTGACAAGCCGCTGGGATTGTGCATAAGGACTCCGATTTTACTGAGCCCATAACTCTTGCACAATGACTAATCCTTTCTTAACGATATTGATGTAGTTTTTTTACTTTTGATGCCAAACCTTGATTTAATTTTAAAATCAGCAGTTAAATTCTCTTTATTTGAGCGTAAACGTTATATAAAGAGATTATTCAACAAACAAACACTGTTAATGTTAAACCGCTATTGTGCATTATGTTCGTATAACGTTATCATCATTACAGCCCTTAGACAGTCCTAGACTTCCTCTGTTGGAGATAATCCTACACTCCCTACGCTAGCCGTACGGGTGGGCGAGGGTCTGATGTCAATTGATTAACAATTTCATAAGTTGGTTTTAGTGGAACCGGGAACGATGGCTTAATGTGCTCTCCGAGGCACAGGAGCGCTTGTGTTGTATATATTTGTGTGTGTATTTAGTACATGCCGGGAGGTTTGAACCGATCCTTGTAAGATTTTAAGGAAAGCGTTTTTATAACCGAGCCACTACCGCAATTATCCCCATTCGTATAATATTCCAATCCACTATTTTGTCAATTTAACGGTTGCGGCAAAAGAAACAGAGTAGGGGCAGGCCACAAGTCTTCGAACTAAATCCGAAACAAAATAATTATTTTTACTAAAAAGATTTTAACAAAGAAGAAACAAAAGGCATTAGGATTAGACGCACACACCTACGTAAAGACATACAGGACGCACACATACGGGACGACAAACAATAATACAACAATTTTTATTCCTTTTTTGTGCGTACGCGCATTAGTTGCGTCTCGCTCACCCCTGTAGCGTCGCCTTACTCTGCCGGTCAGTGACCTAACACAGTGAGACCAGATTGCATCTAGTGGTCGCAGCATCCCTCCACGCTAGATACATGACCAATTCGGGTCAATTAAAAGATAATTTTTCGATCAGAAGCTCAATGTGCATCGTTTGTTCAACCACGTAACTTGCACCTATGTTTTTTTGTAATGTGTATATTTAATTAAGAAATATGTTTTGGAAGGCTCATGAATGTTTACGAAGCGATCAATTGTCTCTGCCCACCCCACAAGGGAACTAACGTGAAAATATGTATGAGTATGTAAAGCCCATATTAAGCAGTACAGTCGTGTTAAGGGGCTGTGATCATGATGACGAAGTGTATATACCTATATCGCATCACAGCAGTTGGGAGGAGATGGGCCTTCCCGAAATTTCTGAAAAATTTGGCCCAGACTCGCCACGCTGGCTGACGGGTTGGCGAGAGTCTGATGTAATTTTTTTATATATATTATTAATGACAATTTGTTAACGATTTCACAAGTTGGTATTAGTGTAACCGGGACCGGCTCGGACGGCTCCGAGGCACGGGAACAGTGATGTTGTAAATCTATGACAAAATGATGTACGTAAGAAAAGTGTATTTCTCATTGGTACCGGGGTGGTTCCATGCTGACCTTTTTAGCATTTAAGGAAAGCATTCTTATCACCGAGCTCACAGAATATATATGAAATTGTATTAACAGTGTTCAACGATATATATATATATATAACTTGTATAACGGTATCGTTGAACACTGTTAATACAATTTCACCAACATTTAACCGTTCGTTAAGTCCATTTGCATTTTAACAAGACACCTACCTACCATACAATCGTTGGGTAATAAAATAACAATACCGCAATAATGTAATTTCGAAATTTGCCGGTGGGATTAAACATTGTTTGGCCTACTTAGCCCAGATAAGAACATGTAACATACAAAAACTCGTGATATGAGCGAAACAACTAATATTAAGCGTTTCAACGAAAAACTTCAAATCCAAGCAGCTTTTTTCCCAGAAAGCACACTTGCAACCAAATGACCGTTGGACTAACACATTTGAATTTCATCGCAACAAAAACAAAACCCCGTGGGTAGTTTATTTATGACAAACGTAGTACAGAAATCGGTTCAAAAAAAGTCACAACTTTTTTCTACGCCAGCCACAAATCTAAAAGGAAAAAACCATAACAATTTTTTGTCGACATAAATCCGAAAATCATTTTACGAGCGTCCTCAAGTAGTAAAAGAAAGAGAGAGGTATATTTATCTCTTTCTATGATTATAGTGAGAAAAAAAACTAAGAAAACCTGACACTTCATACCTCACTAGCTGTTTGACCCGGCTTCACCCGTGATAAATAAAATACCTTCAACTGGCCGTTAGGTTACATGTGCTTAAATGGTAATGGTATACCTACCACATGTCACTCAGTGACAAGAAACATCTTTGACAAGTTTCATAAAAATACTTTTTACAATTTAAATAAAATATAGTTAAACATATAGGTATATTATTTTTTATTATTATATAGACTGCCTCCGTGGATTTAGACGCGGAGGTTCAGGGTTCAATTTCTGGTCGGTCACAATAATTTATTTTATTTATTTGTGATATTTCTTGAGTTTGGTACGCTGGAGACATCGACGAGCTTGCCACTTGTCATGATTGGCCTATAGTAAAGTTGGCTAAATGCGAATCCGCTTCTTTAAAAGCGTGGTTTCTGACTACCCCGAAAGCGATACGGTTGTGATGATACTTAACTTTTTTAAATATTATATAATATGTAATAGGTGTGAAGACAAAACAAACATGCATACATACGTACCTTCATTCACATGTATAATATTAGTATGGATAGCCCTTTAAAATATTTCTAAGAATATCATTTGCTCGGAGCCACGACTCTAGTCTAATAAGAAAATTATATGAATCTCTGGTAGAAGTTTTAATGATAAAATTGCTTGTGGTCCATTATAGAACACATTTCTGTTTTAAAATAAATGAGCTTTTCTGTTACGCAATTAAATAAAGACTACATGGTTTATTATGAACATACTAAACAGTTTTTTTAACAGTATTGCAACAAATTAATTGTTTATTTGTAATAAATAATTTCAACTATTCTCTTCGTAGCCTACTGTGCTTATACTGACCTCAGTTACAAAGTTTAGTTGCTAGGAAATTAATTTACAGCATTAAGCTCGCTATGTACCTGTACTTGTTTTGTTTTTTTGTACAATAAATAATTTTAATGTTTTATTCTTATTATTATTATCAGCCTTTGTCTCTTTACTGCACTCTATAACCAATTTACTTCATCCGTCTTCGGTTCTGCGGCAGATGTGTCCAGCCCATTGACACTCCAGCTAATTTTGAATGCTATGTCAGTAACTTTAATTCTCTGATGAATATCGATGTTTCAAATTCTATCCACCAGAGAAATACCAATGTGCTATCTCCATAGCTCGCTGAGCTGACCTTGAATTTGTGGACCAGACCTACTGTCATTTATGAATAACTAGCTGACCCGGCGAACTTCGTACCGCCTGACAGTCAATGTCATTATTAATAATAATACTACTTATACTCACTGAGAGAGGTCGATTAACCGTTGAGCGGTAAAGGATTTGACTTGGCTTTATTTCTGTATTCGACGACAGTTAAGCGCAGGAGTCTCAAGAACAATGACTGAGTAACTATATATGTATTAAGAGCGCTAGGGAGTTTTAGGCTCCCGCTCGGTACCCTCGATCGGTATGCCCCACAAATCAGCGCTGATGCGCGCCACCTATCGGACAACAGTAGTACTATGTCAGAAACCTTCGCCGATGTTCACACAACATATTTCCAAAGTTTCAACCCGATCGGTCAAGTAGTTTTGAAATGCATAGGGAACATACATACACACAGACATTCATTTATATAATTTAATTATCCAAAGTATAATTACAACTGTAATGCATTAGCATTACAGCCCCTAGAATATAAAGGGCCTTTAAGTAAATTCTGGAGAATTTGGCCTACACTTGCCACGCCTGGCCAGACGGGTTGACGAGGTTCATATCACTTTTCTAATGACAATTTATTAACGATTCTACAAGTTAGTATAAGTGTAACCGGGACCGTCGGCTTAACGTGCTCTCCGAGGCACAGGAACGATGGTGTAGTAAATAAATGACGAGTTAATGTTTTAAAAAATCATCGACCACCAAATAGATTGACAATGACAAAAGTAATACTTATTACAGAGAAGAAGTACATTTCACCGCCTACAATACCACGTAGGCACTTGGGATTTTTTTACTGAAGAACATGGTTTCTTTTGGGCAAGGGTCTGGGACGCCCCCTGAGGGTTTTTTGTCAGTACACGTGCGTGTTTAATTTTCAAAAAGCTCGATCTATGTTAGAGATAAAAAAATGTTAACCAAAATTCCATTTAGGCTTACCACTTGATTAGTTTCAAGTTTCAAGTGGCCTTAGCGATTACTTCAAAAAAACTTTCTGTTAACTAGACTCTGTTTTAAACTTTTTATTTTAACCTAGCGGTTGCTTTGATTTGGAAAAAAACTGTTTGATTCTTAATTTATAAAATAAAATAAGTTGTACGCAAGTCTGGTACAGACAGCAAAAAGCATGCTGTTTTTAGGTTACCTACACCTTTTGAATTAAACATAAGGAGAAACATACGGCGCTATATTGTTCATTACAAAATGCGGAACTGAACTAGAGGCACAGTCACACCCACAGTTGCATATAGTAGGTATATACGCCTAAGACAATGCAGAGATAACCAAAGTTACAATAGTGGGCGCAAGCGAGATAGAACGCACAGAAGGCGCGGCTTAAGGGCCCCATACACGAAACGATTTGTCGTTTCGATTGATCGTCAAGAAAATCGTACTATTTATCTTTCGATTTCCGTCCGCTCACACACGAACGATGTGATCGAACGATTCTCAGTCTCTGTGCGGAGAGAAAACGTGTAGCACGTACGCGGATGAGCGATGGAGTCGCAACTACTTTGTTTAAGCGCATTGGAAAAAAAATAAAATAAAAGGAAAACTAGGAGAGAATGGACTAAGAGATGGCTTCTGAAAAGAAATCAATATTCTCACATCAATCTTGCATAAGGTATCTTCCAGAATACAAAAACTCCACGACATCGCAAAAAATTGACAGATACCGTACGTGCTACTCGCGCGAAAAACAGAGGCAGACTGACGATGATTGCATCCGATCCCGTCATACACGTGCGATATATCGATCGATGTTCAGATCGCAATCGATATTTTCGGGGTTGCCTGTTGCGATCTCCAATCGATCGTTCGACCACAAAATTGGATGCGATATTGCCACACACGTACAATCCGTCGTTCGATTTTAACATCGTGTATGGGGCCCTTTACGGTTCGATTACTAGCTTACTACTGATTTAAGAATGTTAGTTAGACGTAGTTTGCTATTTCCACGCGTGAAGTCTTCGTACCATATACATATTTTCCTTTTCTTTTAATCTAAGATCTATACTCGATTGTTTTTTTATAATTAAGCCAACGTAACTTTTGCCTAAGATTCTTGGATACTTGGCTCTCGAAATAAGGAAGGCGAAATGCATCTAGACCTGTGTGTCATAGAACCGATAAGTGATGGAATAGATGGGTTCTAGATTGAAGACCACAACGCAGAGTGGGAAGACTTGAAGTAGGTCGCTGGTGAGGGTAGTGTAGGGGTGGTAATATTGCGTGATGTTTTAAAAATAACTTTGTATGAAGCATTAGATCACGCATTAAAAGTCTGGCGACGATACACTTTGAACTTGTTATCTCAAATGTTGTAAGAGCTCTTAAACCTTCTAAGCATTTTTGTTTTGGATTTCGGAATGTTAGATAACAGCTACCCAAATAGGTTTTGGTGACCAAAAAAGCCGACTTATCTAAGTTACGAGTTGGTTTTACACGAAGCAAACGTCTCTTTTCCAAGGCATCCTTAAGTGTTGTGATAAGGGCTATGGTTTAGCTGTTTTAGACCGAGCTGATAAAAAGTATCATTAAATGTATCATCACGACTGTAGCCCTTCCGGGGTAATCAGAAACCACGCTTATTATTATTTTTTTAATCGGATTTACAACAAGTGGCTACGATGAGCTAGCCAACATAAAATGTCTCTGAGGTACCAAACCAGAGAAATATCACAAATAAATTACTGTATCTCAGCCAGGAATCGAACCCAGTACCGCCGAGTCTAAATCCATGGACTCAACCAATAGACCACGGAGACAGGAGTTCATAAAAATACTAACTTAAAAAAAAAACTGGGCACGTCATGTGACCTCCTAATTGCTTCCAGATTACCAACCGATAAAGGATATTGATTTTAAAGAAATAAAAATATCAGTTTTTAATTACATTTTTACACACATGACATGTGACCTTGCGCCCACCTGATGGTAAGTGGCGCGCAAGGTCCATGAATGTTAGCGACTGGAATCAGACACTCATGACTGACATCAGTCGGGCATGACGGCAATTTGAGCCTGATTCCCAAACGTGTGGATACACTTTACTGGGTTTATCGGCACGCACGGTGGATACTTCTCCGCCCCAGCAAACTTGGCAAATTACTGCCATGTCTGCCTATCACCTATTTGTTGTTCTCGTTGAATTTTTTTTTACTAACTGAATGAATGAAGAATTTAACATAGGTACTTATCTATTTTTATTTTGCAAGTTTTAGTCCTATGTCAAAGTTTAATATGCCATCAAATATGTTAAAAAGAGCCCTGATAGCAGCTTCATCAACGTGAGCTATATGATCTTCACATTTTTGCGAATACATTAAGTGTAGTTAACCTCCAAGCGCGGTGCCTATTTTTACTTTACGAGGCAAGGACTTCGCGACGCACAGTTTGCGAACCCCTGATTTAAGCAGTTCATGCTCGTAAAGCATTACAATGTTACATAAAAATACTTTATATTATTCCTATATTATTTTAGGGTGTGGTCACAAGAAATTATTATCGTCACTCCCTCCGGCCTCACACTTGACCTCGACCTAATGACTTAAATCGATGGATCACGACTCATTTCACACACTGATACTATAACCTACTTAAACATTGAAACTAGGGCTTTTTAAGTTTTAAAAAACAAAATACACACTAACAAACCCTTTAGAAAACTCTAATTCGTTCCATAAACATTGTTAAAGGCTGCATAGCTTAGTTTCATTTGCCTTCCCATTATGGATATTTTATAAAAACATTTAAAACAACATTGTTGACCTATTAGTACCTACTACCAAGTAATGAAGTAACCCTTAAAAGGTTTTAAGTCGGTCAGACCTTATTTTTTCTGTCAATATCTTATTAGTAGTGTACACGCATGATAAACGTACAAAAATTCACATAACCTTGGTAGATCAAAATTTCTAAATGGTCTTTGTCGTTGCAAGATCACGTTCCTTTAATCCAAAAGGTCCGGTTTAAATCTAAAGATTTACAACAACTTGTGGAATCGTTAATAAATTTTCATCAGATCTATGCCAACCCGTCTGGCGTCAGCGTGGCAAGTGTAAGCTAAATTCTCCAGATATATGTTCTGGAGTGCCCATCTACAGCAGTGGAGGTCTAGGGGATGTAATAATGACAAACGGTCTTTTGTCATTTTTAGCAAGAAAATCTCTCAACACACTAAATTCAAAACAAACTGACAGCTCTAATATTGGCTATTTCGGAAGACTGTTACTTGTTCATCCTTGTTAATATCAATAACTAAAGAAATTGTAATTTGTCCCTTGGCCTAATAATTTCATCATCATAACAGCTCCTAGACCTCCACTGTTTGAGATGGGCTTTCCAGAACATACGAGTATACTCGTACACATCTGGAGAATATGGCTTACACTCGCTAGATAGCATTAGTGGAACCGGGACCGGCTTAACGTACTCTACGAAGCACAAAGTATTTCTCATTGGTAAATGCCGGTTCATTGTCGGATTACTACACGTAGTCCTAACGCGAAATTGATCAAAAATAATATAAGCTATCGTAAGGGAATGTATAATAAACTATGATTTTTGTGTTATTATTCTAATGATCTGTAGAAGGGTAGAAGTGTCTGAGATTTAGTAGGAATGTACTAAAAGGGTTAAATTACCTATGATTACCCTAAGTTGGTTTATTACCGGAACGATTATGAAAATTACCCACTTTGATTTACGACTACGTGCAATCATGGAAACCAATTTGGAGAAATGAAGATCTAAAATCTAAAACATTTTATCATACAGAGATATTTATGAGTCGTTCTACGTGCCTCCACACAACAAATTATACTTGTAAAGAAAGCTGTCAAAAATGTATGTTAGTCATTGTAAATGATTGGCATATTATTTATATATAGTGTATGTTTATGTATCTATGTATGATATGTATGTGTATTGTTTTTTATATTGTGTACGTATATGAATTTTTGTGTGCTAAAAATGCGCAATTATGTTTATTTATGTTATTTTAATATTTTTCTACATCCTGCCGATCACCTGAACACTCTTACGTCCGTAATCCGTATAATATACGGACTTAGCATAAAAAAATCTAGAAACTGACAGAACTATCCCCTAGTTCAATCATACTAATAACGGGAAAAGCCCATATAATAAGGACGATAGAACACAAATCATAAAATTGCAATTTCAGAATTAATGTATATAATATATATGTATATAATAAGATTGAACTGCCTCCTTGGTCTAGCGGTTAAGTTCGTGAATTTAGACTCGGAGGTACCGGGTTCGATTCCTGGTCGGGACACAAAAATATTAATTAATATAAAAAAAATACATTTAATTAATATTTAATTTATTTGTGATGTTTCTCGAGTTTGGTACGCTGGATACATCGACGAGCTTGCCACTTGTCATGATTGGCCTGTAGTAAAGTTGGCTAAATGTGAATCCGCTTATTTATAAGCGTGGTTTCTGACCACCCCGAAAGGGAAACGGTCGTGATGATACTTTACTTGATATGATTGTGAACTAAACTAACGTATTGAATTTCAATGGTCAGTAGGGGCGGCAAAAATGCGGCCTACTAGCGGCAATTTGTAAATCCGCCACTGAGTCCACTGCTGGAAATGGGTCATCCTTATAGCATTTGGCCTCGCTGGCCTAATTGGTTGGCGAGGAAGTATAATCCTTTAATTTACATACCGTTTGGCTTCTTGCTCCATCTTGTTATTTTATGTCTTTGGTCTTTTTCCAATTAAATAATTGCCCATAAATACAAAACTGACGGTTGTAAATGTAATGTAAAATCAAATCTTACCTGAAAACAAACAAAGTAAAAGTTCATTATTAAATCTTTCGTAGCTATAAATAATGACACAAGACATTTCTGTGGTATGTGGTATGTTTCCAGTACAATTATGTCGGGACAAAATAACCTACTATTAAAATAATAGTCCACAAAGTGAGCGAGACATAGCGTTTTTTTCTTGCCGACTTTAGACCTAAGTCTAGAACCGGATAGACTTGAATATTAAACTATAGACAAATAATTATCTTGGAATGCAAGGTCTTAGGATTAGACTAATGCTTGCCTACCTAATTGGTACTATTAAAACAACCTAACGTCGACATATTGCAGCTAAGAGGGTTGACGTTTTCATCCGCACTCCATGCTGTTTTTTTTTTAATTAAACGGGTAGTTTTTTTGTATGGTTCAACACTTATTATCTCATTCATTTATTCATTATTATATCTGTGGTGTCAAGGTAAAAGTGTATAAGTACAAAACTTGAACTTTTCACTAGAGGCAAATTAAGAAAACAACTATTTTTATAATTAGAAAATTGAAATTTACGTAATGTTCAATTTCATTAGTCGCATACTTTAGGTACGAGTCGACTCATCTCACTATCTCACTATGCATGACTGAATTATTGGCAGTAAAAGCGCGATATTAAAATAACTCGATTGAACTCTTTTTACTTATTTATACATTTTAATGTTACGACTAGCCCCTTTATGTACGTAGGGGTGTAAAATAAACTGTACAGTTTATAGACTCATCTCCTTATTGCATTGTCAGCATATGAATGTTTTGAACCAATAGGTGCAAAAATGTAATTTTTTTTTTTTGACTCATCTCCTTTTTCCTTGACACCACAGATATAAGCCTGAGACACCATTCTTCCCATCTCGCTTTCCTACACGCGATGGACACGGCGGCACTCGTACGGTGAATTAATGGAATGCTTAGAAATTTATCTTCTTTCTTTAGAATTAAATGTTTTTGCTATTTTTATCTGTATAAAATTATATACATGAAAGTAAAAATATATCTAACTTAACAGTAATTTTATTTCCTAGAAAACTGATTGACTACATTTCGCAAATAATTTCCAATTTCATAACTCTAAATGAATAACTATTTTTGGTTTAGTTTTTATTACTTTTGGTTTTTCTTTTTTTGTTTTTTGCTTGTATTTTTGTTATGTGTGGTGTACTCTTAATTAGCTTGTAGTCATTATCATAGTCTTTAATCTATTGTATTAGCTGTGAGTTACCCAACTAAAATAAAATAATTAAATAAATAGTACACTCAGGCTGGAAAATTATTTGTAAGAAGTTTCTTCGAGCGAAAGGGGTGCGTAGTATAAAAACCCTTATTTTATTTTAAGGATTTATGGTTAGTAATTTTTTAATCAATAGATAAAATTGCTCACTCGTCTTAAATTTAGGAAATTTAAAAATATGTGTTAAATAAAAAAACGGTATGTTGCAATGCACAAAATAGTAAGTTTTGTATGACTCATTTAATGTAAATTTAATGAAAACGCTTTATCTCTATATATATATACGAATACTTAGCGCTTAATTTAATCTTTTGAGTATTACGCGATAATAAAACATTCTCAGCATTAATCCGCAGATCTTTTGCCTCCATCTCTATTCCAGCCACCTTAGAACCCACGGGCTTATTTAGAGATAATGGCAAGAGACCTGACGGTATGACCTTAGTTCCTTGGAGTTTGGGAAAATCACTAGTGTGGGACGTCACATGTATAGACACGCTAGCAACTTCCCATCTCCAAGGAACTACTGTCAGAGCTGGTGCGGCGGCAGAACAAGATCAAAACGTCAAGCGCCGCAAATATATGAACATATGCAATGATTATATATTTGTGGCCTTTGCCGTTGAAACCATGGGACCGTGGGGCCTCGAGGCAAAAACTTTATTTAAAGAAATTTTAAAAAACTAGTCGACGTCTCTGGTGACCCACGGGCTGGCAGCTTCCTCGCTGAAAAGATTAGTATCAAAATTCAACGAGGAAATGCTGCCAGTGTTTTGGGCACCATGCCGCTGGACAATGGCCTGGAGGAAAATTTTATATTGTAAGGTTTAAGACATTAGGATGCTTAAATTTTTATTATATTTATTTTGTTATTTAGATTTAGTTTATTTTTCTAGGTTAATTAATAATATTGTAATTCTTTTATATTGTTTGTATATTACTTCGAATAAAAATATTGAGTAACTTTACATAATGGAAGTGATTAAGATTGATGTAAAACTTCAATACCATTTAGAATTCGCAAGACGCAATAGATCTCGGAACTGTCATGAATGTTTAATAGATAAAATAAAATAAATACGTAATTGCCCCTTTGATGTTTATAATCCTTATTCAAGTAAAATTTATGTAAGGTTTATGCGCAGGCGCATCTTTGTTGTTTTCCTTCGATTTGTCGGAAAAAGGAAAGACGCAAGTTGAACAACCTCGGCCAACTAACGCGTCTCTTGTCGCTTAGTTCTAAAACATAGCTATCTCTTTCGCACTCATACAATACTGGACCGAGCGGCCAATTCTCGAAAGTGTAATGATGAGTCTGTAATCTATGAAGATTTGTTCTTCTGATTTGTTTATGAATATTTTTCGACCAGAAATTTTTATTTAATGAACGATTTATTTATGTTGTTTTTGGCACTGAGCGTATATTAACAATATTAGTAAACTCTGCAACCCAAACGAAGAGTACCTGTAGTTCAGGAAGCAGTGTTCATTTTGTGCGGAATGTGTATAATTTGATATATTTATACACCTAAGAAACTATGATGGAATAGATAGATATTGAATGAACTTTAAGGAATAGTGACAATATTATTTATATTAAATGTGGTACTTATATGAAATAAATAAAATAATATATATATATAAGGAAGATAAAAAAATAGATAACTACCTATTAGACATATATTAAGCCAATCCTAATGTATTTTACAAAAATGTAACACTATTTGTACACAATAAATAAAAATAATTATTGCATAGTTAAATTAATAAATACAGATGTAGGTAGAAGTTAAAAAAGATGGTTGCCGACCAAGTGTACCGTGCCGTGATTCATAGGTACTTGTCGTTTAATGAAATTGATTAGAGGCCTCCACCATAGATCTAAATTAAAGGTAAATCGCGTAAAGACCCGTTATTTATAAAATCTATTTTACTACTTTTAAATTGGATCAGTTTCGAGAATAGTGCTCTGAGTGCGACGAACTTAAAGTTTGTTTGTAAACTCTCTCGTATTCACCTATCCTAATGGACATTTGGCCTTTTTGAGTTCTATTTTTTCAAGAGAATGCATTTTGGTCGTTTTTATCAAGAACCTACGCTTTGAGACTAATTTAACTATTTTTCCTCATTTCCGTTCGTACCAAAACTCTGTTCTATCTATCCCTTTTTATCCCTCTATCTATCCCTTTTTATCACTCTGGCTTTCAGTTTAACTCTTTTGCAGTGGTGGCCGCAAATCTGTGGAACAATTTATTCGTCAAGTGCCCAACAGATCACTTTTCAAAAAGATGGTATACTCACATTATTTAAACAGTTCCTCACAGTGTAAGTAGTGGATATAATATATTTATAGTATGTAGTATTGTGTAGGTACATATTAGTTATTATTTGTCTATATAGATATAGTATTTATATTTAATTTAAATACCTTAATCTATTTAATCGTTGCACCTACTCGTAACCTCACATCACAAATGGTTTTATTGTCTCAATGGTTGGATGCTAGAGAACGACTAGCTTTTTTTAAAAATAAATAAATAAAATAAGTAGGTATTGTTTTTTGAAGTACCTACGAGTATGTATCAAAAATATGCACAAACTCTTGAATCATCTTTCCTTTGTCTAGGTTTTTCGGCCAAAGTTAAAAAATGTTCTAAATTATTAATTTTAATTTACATAGTTTTCTATAAGTAGTTCATGGCAATAAATTCCAGTAATGTGAACCGCTTTGTTTATGTTAATTAAGTTCTGTTAACAGAACGCGTACAGCGAGAAATCTTTATATCACCTCACATGTTACAAGTTCGTTCAATCGAAAAATGCTGTAAAGAAATGCTATTGTAAGCGTATTCAAAATGGTTCTACTTCAAAACAACAACAGTTTAAAGTTCATTTACCTACGAATTTGCAAAAATACATACAAGATAAAATAGCTAATTTAGTTTTCCGGTTCTAGATAAGTACATACTCGCATAATTTACTATACGTACATTCTATAAAATACGCCACAGATAAAAATATTAGTTCGCAATAAATCTGCCATTCAGCAGTATCAAAGAAGTTGTCATAGAAGTTGTTTGTGTATTTCTAGTCTATGTATTGCGTACGTGTACGCAGTTGAAGTTTCGCAAGTAGCTGAGATACCGTTAAACGCCTCGGGGCAGCCGCACCACGGTAACTTGGTACAATAAAACGCAACTATCAAATCGTCAAAATTATTTGGTTATGTTTTACTTATTAGATTGTTGTTGTTTGTTCCAAGGCTCATTGACGTCTCTGGTGACAATAGGGCTGGCAGTTTTAACACAAAAATTAAGTGTCTTAATTCAAAGGGGAAATGCTGCTAGTGTATTGGGCACCATGCCACAAGACAGCGATTTGGAGGAGCTATTTTTTTTGTAAGTATTTAATTTTTATTTTCTATGTTATACCTTATTAGATTTATTTTGTTTTTCTAATAAGATTTTTTTGTACATAATCGTATATTTTTTTATGTATATTCAGGACTCGATATGCGTTCCTTATCATTGAACGGAACGATCGATTAAACAACTACTGTATGTAATTTTTTCACATCTTTTTCAAGTTTGATTCTCGGTCGAGGCAAGGAAATATTAAAAGCTATGAATGCGATTTTACTTGAGAGAAAATTACAGACATTTTTGAGATAATATAATAATAAATTTGTTTTAGTAAAATTTCCCCTCTATATATACGGAGATATATAATAATTGGCAACTTCCTGTCTCCAGATTCCTCCGTCAGCCGTTAAGACATATCCTTGTTGAGCCGCTTGGTTAAGGGTCCCCATTGGCCCATCGTCTCATCCGCAAACGGCTCAAACTCGTAACCTGTACTGAGGTTGGCGTATTTGCGCAGCTCGAGGTTCTCGGCAGAAATCGCCGCACTTCCCGTGCTGGTCGAGGTTGCCTGGCTATAAGATGAGGCTAATGTAAGCATAAAAAATTAAATAAAAAGGGGTCTAAATATATTTTTCTTTGTACGAGTATATGGACGATAGATGTGTCTAGGTCTACCTTCCAAACATGGTCAAAGCCACAGTGTAGTTATTTTATACATTTAGAATGTCCGTGTTGTTCTTAGCGTTCAATAACACTAGAGGTTCGTCGAACTTAAGCGCCTCGGTGACTTTTCGCAAGTTGCCACATAAACAAACTTAACGACTAGTTGCATTATCTATTTAGCAAATAAATATTTGTTATATGTATATAGTTTTTGTTTGTGTAGTCAGCAAATTGTGTGCTTCCAAAATGCAAGTTTCAGACAACAAATTCCTGTGGTTGTTTTTTTAAATTTTTAACTGACATTAAAGAAGGAAGGTTATATAATTCGTCGCGTATATACATATGTACGAATATTCATTTCAGAACAGTATCCTAGACCTCCACTGTTGGAGTTGGGCCATATATTTGGCCTACAACGCCACGCTGGCCAGACGGGTTGGCGAGGATCTGATGTTATTTTTTACTGACAATTTCGATTCCACAAATCATCCGTAAATCTATGACAAATGTTCTTGTAGCAATCAATCGAGCCACCACCATATACGAGTATTAGTGTATAATCAAGCTAACTTTTTGTTTTGTAATTAAAGTAACAAGTAAGAAGGTTTTAAATACAAACGCAAAAAGCCATTTTAGCATTTATACAAAAAAAAAACACTATTTAAAATTTGCAAAATTATTAACTGCCTCCGTGGAGTAGATTAAGTCCGTGGATTTAGACTCGGGGTACCGGATTCGATTCCTGATCGGGACACAACAATATTTGTTAATGTAAATAAATACATTTAATTATTATTAAATTTATTTGTGATATTTCTCGAGTTTGGTACGCTGCCGCGCTGGAGACATCGACGAGCTTGCCCTTGTCATGATTGGCCTCTAGTAAAGTTGGCTAAACGTGAATCTGATTATATATGAGCGTGGTTTCTAACCACCCCTAAAGGGAAACGGTCGTGATGATTTACTTTTATTTACTAATAAAAAGTAGTACAAAATATTTAAAACAGAAAATAAATCAATAATATATATTTCATGATTAAATTTTCATCTGCATTTCCACGTTGCACTTCTATAGTTTTTTTTGTTTTAAATATTGTTTTATATAAAATATCTCTTAATTCATATAATTCACTATATTTTCCTTAGTGTAGTGTAGAAAAAAAGCGGACAAAAATTATATCGCATTTATAATATAAGTATTACTATATCAATCACCCATTGCCATTGTTAGCAGCTTGTCACGGTTTGTTGACATAAAATCGTCACTTTCAATAAAAATCGAGTCTTTATATAGGTGAAGATGTGGCCCAAAACAGTAAATGAGTAAGTCGAACTTTCTAATTGAAATGCAACAGAATCGTGTTACATAAGACATGCTAACAAGCGTGTGAAGGCTATATTATGTTTGACACTATGTCGTGAGGCAGGAAATATGTGACTTGTTTACAGTTAGAAGGCCCTGTAGCCCTAGTCTGTTTCTTCAAGCGCAAACGTTATATATACACCCGCGTAAACGGACACTGGCAATGTAGACACATTGAAGGTTGAGAAAGTATGAGAGCAACTGACGCCATCCACTGACGACCGACATCAGTCCCTACCATTATGCCGGAATATAAAGGTACTTTTTCACATTTCGCTTAAAGTATAAAGGGAACGGATGTAAATAATAATATCTATTATTTTATGTACGCGTATGGCTACGGTGTGGGGTGAATATTATGACCTGTGTAGTAAAGAGATAAGGTTGTGGAGCTCTTCAGAACACTCACCGCAGTATAGCTATTAGTAGTAGCTACTCGTCGTATAGTATTCATCCTTTACAATAACAAATATTTTATTAATTTAACGGTTGCGGTTTAAGAAACAGAATAGGGCCACAGTGAAGGTCTATACCACCCTGCATGGGCCCCGTTCGACAACGCCATTCTTGCGAGCTAACGGTTCCTAGACGTAGTGGTTTGACGTCTTCAACTGGCAATTGGCCTTTATCATTTTAACGTAACGTAACAGGCTTGTATTTTAGAGCTGATTTTTTGTCATTGTTTAGGTCAATCGTCGGCTTTAAATAACTAGGTACTCATATGTATCTTTTGTGATGATAAATATTTTAAAACTTGGAAGGTACATACGATACGACCTCGTGTGTGCGCGTGGGTTGGGTCGTTTGCAATATTTTTTCATACAAAGCAAAGTTAAGTCAACGTGCGTAGTAGTTTATTTTAGATAAAACAACTGAACGGCTGAAAGGCTGGGTTGTAGCAAAACAAAATAGGTGGTAGGCCGACTGATGGTGGTAAGTTGTCCAGTCTGCCGAGGCGGGGAAGTATCCACCGTTCGTGCCGATAAACCCAGTAAAGTGTATCCACACATTTCGTGATTAGGTTCGAATTGCCGTCATGTCCAGTCAAGCCGGCATAGTGTTAGGGACTGATGCCAGTCATAAGTGTCTGATTCCAGTTGCTAACATTCATGGACCTCGCTCCCCATTTACCATCGTAGTATTAAAAATTAAATGGCGTCAAAAAAAAATCAGGTATGCCATTTTAATCGTAACAATTACAGATTTTGGTACATCCTAGCTATTTTAACAATAAGGTATATATAAAATTATGACATTTACTGGTCTAAAATAATAAATTTACTGTCAAAGATAAAGTCCAAATTGTATGTTGCGTTATGGTGAAATGTTTACGCCAGTTGAATGCTAAAGTTAAAAAAATATGTTCGGGATTCGTAGGTATGTTCATTTATAAAATAGGTAAACAACCAAGCCACTTGAATCTTCACACACAATTAGGTAAATTATTCACTTTCATTCAAACGTCATACGCCTTCAAATAACAAACAAATCTGAAATTCAGATTGTAACTCTATATCACTAATTCTAATCTACAAAAATAGAATGAAATATTAATTTTTGATCTTAACAATGTAATATTATTATTGTCGCGGCTTCCATTCAATTGGGCACAATTTCAAAAGACCCACATCTCACACTTTTTAAATATTCTTTTCATAAGTTATTTTTTGAGGAACGTTTCAAATGTATGAGGTTTTCGTTATCAATCAAAGATTCAGAAGGAATAGAAGAAAAGAGACAGGTTTGTTAGCTTAACTATTGTAAGAAATGAGATAAAAAATTATATTTGAAAAGGAAAGGATTTTTTTGGTTAAATATATTTTTTTGAAAGTAAACAAACTATATGTATGTATATATGCCATAAACATCATAAACTACAAAAAACAATGTTTGTATGACACCAATTTACGGCCAAATCCAATATTCGTATACATAGTTTTAGTGATTGAAGTCTGACTTTTGAAGTATTATGCTACCCAACTAAAAGGGTTATTCCACTAATCCCCATCAATGGTCTCTAGCGCACCAAAGTCGAGAAATATCACAAATAAATTAAATGTTATTTATTTAAATTAAGTAATATTTTATAGTATTTATTTTTGTGTATCGCTCACTATTTATTATTATTATTGATTTATTAATTTGCTTTAGTTAAGAATTTTTGTAGACTAGTAGTGTTAAGCGCTGTTGAATCTGTTATTGAATAAATAAATAAGAAAGAAATTTATAGTTTAGCAAAACAATTGTTTGATTTGCATGTTTAAAAATAATTTGCTGCATTAGAACTCAGTCAGTAACGACAAAAAAAAACAACTGTAAATGAACAACATTAATAATTATATTTATTCATACGGTTGAATACACACAACCTAATAATTATTACGAATTAACATTTCAATTTGGTATTACCATAAATTCCCATTCATCGGCTGGTATCCATCACTTCGCGCCGTAGAATTGCCATGGATGATGGATGTGACATTAGAGACATTTGAGACACTTGAACTGGCACGAAGAAAGACGTGTTGAGACTAAAGTAGAATGTAATGTGGCGACAATGGGACAACTATAATGTAGAGTTCGGGGTTCACACGTGTTCTTTGACGGTGTCAACAAAGGGACAACTGATGACCCCAACGCTTTCTCGCATCTAATAATACAAATGCGAAAGAAGCTTTACACTTAAATCGAGCTGGATCGACTTTAAAAAGCGCTGTGAAAAAGTATCATCAACCGTAATCCCTTGCGGGGTCAGAAATCATGCTATTAAAGGTAAAAACTAATTCACATTTAGCCAACTTTACTATCAAGACCCATCATAATAAGTGGCAAGCTCGTCGATGTCTCTAACGTACCAGATTCGATAAATATCACTAATAAATTATTATGTCCCGAGCAGGAATCGAACGCGATACCGCAGCGTCTAAATATGCGGCCAACTATTCATTCAGCACTGTAAGATAAGTCAATATATTATTTCTCACGGTTGAAATTTCAAAAAGTGACATTCTAGCGTAAGTAAGTAAAACAACACTTAAATGAATCCAGTGCAGTGTGATATATTCTGACAACGATTATGCGATAAAAAAAACTAAATTTGGAAGCTTGACGAGGTAGTGAATGGTTTTAGGTTGTATAACGCGATATATGATCCCACAGGAACCTGACTATTACTATACGAACGGAGCCGGTTCGAACATAACTTTGAAAATTTTACATTAACTCACCACGTCTTCAAAACAAATAAGACGTTTAAAAAACTCGTTACGTTCTCCTGTTTTAATTTAAGACAATGTTGGAAGATTTGTAGCATTTTCTACTTAACGTCCACGCAGGCACTCCGTCTTGAGTAAGGTCAAAGCAAACAAATCTTAAGACAACACAATTCAGAGGACATGTTCAATAATATTTTTCAATAGAACGACTTACTGAGAAAATAACTTCGAGATTCTATCTCTCCTCGAGAACTTTTTGGTACATTTAACCTTTTTTCAGTTAGACAGAGTCTTTGTGTATTGGTGCCAACGCCCCGGTCATCGACAAAGGCAAAGAATAACAATATAAATATGCATTTGAATGCAAGACGAATTGAACTGACAAATCCGACCGCGTTTCGAGTGGCCCGATTGTCTAATTTACAATTTACATTCGAGAAATTCAACTAAATAATGAATGTGTTGATGTCACCTTGATTTATAAATTATGGTCATAGGTGACGATTGTATAGAATGGGAACAATCGAAACGCATCGGTTCACGCCTTGACCAATGTGTATCAACATATGCATTAACTTGGTCTAATCCGTTGTTACTACTTTCCCATATCTACATCTCTCTATTAAGTTATGAGGTCGACGTAAAACTAATCTTGGTTTGTTATCAACGGGCCAAGGCTGGGACCTTTATCGTAACGGCGGAGTATAAACATTAAGCTTCCTGGTAGCTATCGAAATAGGTTACTATATTAATGCTTTCCTCGATAAGTAGAACAATAACTTGTAGACATGAATTCCTTAATATTGAAGTTCACACGTCTCGGGGACAACCACGCCTAATTACATACAAAGTTCTCACGCAAAGTGTCTTTTCTGTACAAATTTTGACAGGGTTGGTAATGGGGCAGAGAAAGCTCGGAGACAACCGACCCATGACAACTTGATGCGTTTTATGACTTTTGCCTTGCATGACAAGATCCAAGCAGATTTCTCGAAACATGCCCCCGCGGCGGTTATAAATAAATAGCGAACACCAATCTGGGTGGTGCATTCACTTTATTTATGAAAAATCTAATTTTGAAAATCGTGCTACTGCTATAATGATTCTTATTAATTGTTTCCCAGTGACCGTTATTTTTAAATTGAATCAAAAAGACAGTGCATAGGGTAATGCGCTGGCACCCTCGCAGCTGGTAATTTATCTGTGCGCACGCGCACCATGCGGAACATTACCGTTTATATTTAAAATTCGAATGACAAACAAAACGCAGAACAAAGTTTAAAAGTACTGATTAAACTAGGAAAAGAAAAAAAAAGTATCATCACGACTGTTTCCCTTTCGGGGTGGTCAGAAACCACGCTTATAAATAATCGGATTTACATTTAGCCAACTTTACTATAGGCCAATCATGACAAGTGGCAAGCCCGTCGATGTCTCGAACTCGAGAAATATCACAAATAAAAAATATTAATTAAATGTATTTCGAGTCTAAACTTAACCGCTAGACCACGGAGGCAGTTAAACTAGTGTTATTTGATATTTACTTTTTGTCAGATTATCCAACTGCAAGCGCTATTCACTACTTGATTTTATTGACAGCTAAAGTGGCCGACAGGAAACTCAATTTCATGCGCTCTAAAATTGATATTGACAAGTTCCATTAAAACAATAAAGCAAGGCGCGATTGTAATTGAAAGCAATGGCTTTGATTTAACAGCTGAACCGACCGAGTGTTTGCTGTCTATTTTATGAGGTAGGTACCACAGGGCATAACAATATCCCAGTAGTTAGTTGCACAAAGGTTAGTTTCACACGATAAGGAGGTGGCAACTAATGTTTATTGATCCGGTGCAAAATGGGAACCATGTATTGGAAAAAAATCCCCCTTCGCTTTGTTTCAACGGATGGCGAGTTTCATGAGAGCCAGCAGCTCATGGGAAACGTTTAACAAGGGCGACACACTGCTGATAGTATCAATTATCTCCCCCGAAATGATATGAGAATAGGATCGATTGTGAATACTCATTATTGGAAAATTATAGATACAGATACAGGAACATTTAAAAGGGCTATTTAAAAGTTATCCAATTTCATGGGAAACACATGATAGGGCGTAAATGGTTATTATCAATTTGGCAATTGTTTCGTAGCATCTGTTTAACAATTTATAATTACCAGAAATAAATACGATGTAATTTAGAGATGTAGTTGTGATATCAGTAACGTAGCGAAAGTAAAGATTTTTATTCAATTTTACTTTCTTTTAGTTTCCAAGTAAATGTTGCTTGCTCCCTCGCGATTGTTTTTGACGCTCATCCATGGATTACGGAATAAAAACCTATGGAGTCCCTCAGCTGGAACAGTACAGGTACTTGGAAGTTTTTCTAAAACAGCTGAGAATTCCACGACCAATTAAACCCTTGGTAATTGCTAAGGGAGTGAGTTTAATTCTTGATATAATTGCACAAATTACTGTCCGCTCTTAAGAGTGGTTCTTAAATAAGAAGCAATCTGGTTCATTTCCTGGATAAGATGCTTTCTTCTTAACCACACTTCCTTTAAACGTTTTTAATTATACAACCGTAAGAGTTACATCATCTCCTTTAGTCAAACATCGTTTAACAGTAGGAATTAATTTTATTATCATTGCCTTTTCGAGTATTATCGCAGCTTGTGAATGAGCTCTAATTTGCAGCATCATGGAGCTTACTCTCCGGATCATCAATTATCTAGACTAGTTAACTATACGGCACACTAAATAAATTAGCGTTGAGCTATGGATATAGTGATTAGGTAATAGCTGTTAATATGAAAAAGACTTAGTTGGTGATGTACGCGTTTTCTCAATGCATATGAAGCAAGTCATGATCATCAGATTTGCTGAAACTCTAAGGACTCTAAAGACCATGACGGAGTAGGTTACATTTATATAAAATAATCGGAATAAATCAACCTACTCCGATCACACTTCTGGAGTCTTAAATCTAATTATTAATAAATTTTAACATTATTGGAATATTATGACTAAGTTAACCTGCTCAAAGTATGACTAAAGTCTATCTTTTTATTGTTATTTGAGCCCTACCATCAAGAATTCAACTGGATTAATAGTCACATACAAAATTACTGCAAGAAACTGGAAAGCGGACCTCTACGTACATGCTATCTCTTTCTCCTAATAATATACGACAAACAAAGCGATCGATCAGAAATAAAATAACATAAATGCAATTAAGTATTAATCACAAAATCAAATTGCTTTGACAGCCCTCTGCATTTTAACACGTCCTCACGTTGGCCGTAGTTGAAACATACTGTTGGAAATATCAGCACACGATTACTTTGTGCTGATATTTATTTCGGCGTTTTCAGATACAGGTGACATATATAATCTAGTTGATTCTTGATCGATGTTTGAGCCAATTAAGTGTCTCACAATTAAATGTTCAAACGCTTGATATTTTATGTATACTTTGAGAAACTGGGGTTCAATAAATCTAAGCAACTGTCCCATCTAAGCTGATTATTAAAATGTTTTTTTTTATATAAAAGATGTACTCTCTCTTATGGAATCACCTCTGGCTCTTATGGAATTGAAAGTTTTTCTTAAATAATCCCAAAACTTACATCTGTACTAGTAACGGAGAGAGCACAGATACCAGTATGGCAGTTAAGTGGTATAGGTATCAGTGAATCAAATCAATAATTGATAGTGTACCTGATTTTTTTAAATCGTTATTAGACACTACACATACTACAATTAAGCAATATCAATGACTAAGTCCATCTCCAATGTATTTAAGTATTTGTTAACGGCCAAAACGGATCATGTATCATTTGTTAGGAATATAGTTAGAACGGCTCAACCACCAGACCGTGTGGTGAGCTCACATAGATAACCTTTCATTTTCCGGTGTAATATGACTGTACCAACGGTCGAGAGCGTTGGAGCATGTCTTACACCGATAGTGGTTTCCTTGGGGTGGGTGTGCACGTGAGGTTATCCGTGAGAACTGTAACGTACTCCTAGCAAGCATTAACCCTTACATCTTGTAACAAGTGCAATTTTTAATTAGGTAATTGTCGTGGGCACCTGTTTAAATATATGTGGTCGAAGTAATGTTTAAGTAACTAGCGATCAAACCAAATACATTAAATATATATTAAGAAACAAAACTGTATAATAATTAAAGCTTGGTCGTGATTGGCGCACTGCACTTTATTTACTACAAAAACCTCAACTTACCACATAAATCAAGACATATGTGTACCTTATAAGTAAAACTTTGGCTGTATATGGCTTTACTTTATATGACTTGTTGTAAAATTGTTACTATTACTGTAATTTGAATGCTGTAATCTCCTATAATTAAGGTGGCACTTAGCCCCATATTATTCTTATTATGTTGTAATGAATTGGTGTACATCTTGTTGGAGATCTAATAAATAAATAAACTTGTACATATTGATGAAAATGAATTACGTACGTAGATAGTAAACTAAAACTAAACAAGTCGCAAATTAAACATTTTTTTTTTTTACAAAATCACAACATTAATTTATACATATAGGTACTTACTATGAACGGTACTTACATTGTTGGCATTACTCAGAAATATATTGTTTTTTTTTATAGACTTGGACTACTGGATTATGGTTTTATGCATAAAGACTACATAATTTTGTAGAATAATTGGTTTCATCCCCCTGGCATTTGATACGGAATGTTAACGAATGTTGCGAGAACATGGCGTGAGGGTGATATATCGCACGTGGGGGTTGCAGATGCAGGCAGATGTGGTGAGCGATCGATTTAGCCGTTACAAAACTCACCCCCTATCTGTTTTAAATTTTCAAATTTAGAACATGTGCCGCTAAGTTTTGTTAATTTGCGATAAGCCAAGTTTTTAGATGTTTACAGTTGCGTCGAGGTCACAACTATAAAGTTACGGTCGATCTGTTTTTTGCGTGATACGATCATTATAACGTGTTTGAAATATCGAATTGATAACAAAACAACTAAATTGCTTTTGTACACGATTTAAGAACCATAATAACATTCCTAATTGCACAAGTGTGCTATAAATGCATTAATAGCATAATAAGATATTATTATAATTATTCCATTATATTGCATGGTATTGTATGCATTAAACGGGGTTTAATGTTTTTGGATCCCTCTCGCTTGCACAATCTAATAATTTTCCAAGATTTTTCAAATCTACTAGAACTGACTCCGTGATCTAGCGGTAAATATTATTATTCAGGAATCGAACCCGGTACCTCCGAGTCTAAATATACGGACTTATCAGCTAGACCATTAGTTATTAGTAAGTGTATAAAAGTATATGTTAAAAATGTCCGTAATTTTATTTCCTAGAAAAGTGCACTCAACTTAAAAAAAAATCTTCGCAAAAGCGTTTACTCTCTATAGTTAGTAGTTTTTGATGACAATAATTAAGTACCCACATTCAAGGCAAAACAAAAATATTCTAAATAACAATAATAAAATTAGGACAATGAGTTGAACAATAAACAATACGATGTCATGAGCAAACAATTGTATTTTTCAGTTACAAAATCAATATTTTTGTCCGTTAGAAAAACGGGGTCGCTGTCCGCGAGGGTGCTAAGTGCAGGAAGGGCGGCCGCACGAGCGCTTTATTTACCAACGCGTTCTGCGATTTAAAAAAAACCCTCTGTGGGGTAAAACATCCCAAAATAAAGTAATAAAGTTTGTCGTAGTAAACTACAGTTGAAAAATTTTAATGCATTATTTGTATTGTGATACTCGTACTTCACTTACATAAGTTAGTACAATATCTATTGCTTTTTTTTTTATTAGAAGGGAAATGCTGCCAGTATATTTGTCACCATGCCGAAAGACAGAGCTATTTTTTTACAAGTAAGTACATATTATTGTTTATTTTATTAATTTAGGTTTTTTTGAAAAAAGTAATTAAGATTATTTATATTTCATATTTGCTGTTTCTAGTTTAAGTGTTTATTTTACTCGTAGGTATTATTTTTTATTTATAAAATAATACAATATTAATTGTATATAAACATACAATAAAAGGTGTCTAAAATATAATAAAATAGGGTTTTTTTTTTGTTTTATTGGATTATAGCGATATGTTCATCCACTACTGTTATTTCCTTTATGCATATATTATATAAACTGTATCCTGTTCACTCGCACTTTTTTTTTGCGTAAATTATTTATAGCAATAGCACTGCGCCTACCTAATGGTAAGCTATACGCGAGGAAATAGAATGGGAGCAAGTGACGCCAAAACTTGATAGAAAAATAAAACTTTTTAATTATAGAGATTAAAATGAATATCATTTACGATGTCTACATATGTGAATATTTGTTCAGTTTGTTTTAAAAGAACAAAACAACGCCATTAGGCCTAGATAGGTTCGAGGTTGTTATTCTGAAAATACAAGATGCTAGAGCTATTCACACATTTCTCTAAACATCCTCATTACAGCCTCCAGAACACATTTCTGAACTTTCATCTGGAAGAGCATTCCAGAAAAAATCTGGAGAATTCACCCTGCTATAGCTAGCCAGAGTTGGCGAGGTTCTAACTTTGCCTTGGTCTAAGCCAGCATCAAAATGGTTTAGGTAGCGAAACGATTTTATTTATATATTTAATTTTAAACTTTCTAGCCTTACCTTAATTTTGAACAATTTAGGTGCAATAATAGATAATAATAATAATAACGTATTTATAGGAATTAATTTACAACGAATTACTATTACATACACAATGGTCAATAAAATCCATATACTAAGTTACCTAAGTAATTTCTATAAAGTCAAAGTCAAAATATTTTTATTCACGTAAACCTATTACAGGCATTTGTGACACGTCATAATTTAAATTATTTAGAATGATCTTACTTCTGTTAGTGGAAGACTAAGCAGCAAAGTGGTCCAAGGAGTAAGCTGTTAGCAGAAGACTTAGAAGCTTAGCAAATTTAAGTGACCTGTTAATGTTTAATCTGACTGAGAAAGGAATCTGCAAGGAAAACTCAGCTATAGCAGATTTACAAATGAAATACAGAATTACACAACAACAATAAATAAATATCTTTCAAATTCACCTGAGCACCTACCTACCTGAAATTACCTGGTACATGGGTCCCCCACCAGGTATGTTAGAATTACACTGATAATTAGAAAACACAAAAAAATACCAACTTTTTAGTTCATTATCAGCTGGGTCTATTCACTACGTGTTATAAGCCTCCCAGAATTCTCGCCATTAAATAATAATAATAATAATTTATTTACTTTAAATAATTACCTTATAACTAGTTGCATTAAAGCATCTTAAGAGTACACTGAAAATAAACAACCATATGTACCATTCCACGCGATCTTTTGTCACCCTCATCCAACCCCCACCAGCGACCTTCTTTAGGTCATTCGTACATCTGGCGGGAGTAGTCTCACATTGCGTCGCCCGTACGTGGTATTTGTAATAATGTACTCACGGGAAAATTAAAAACGATCCCATTGCGATATTTAACGGTACCTATATTTGAAGAAACCCTGCAGTTCGGATCCACTTAAAAATCCAAATTACTTCTAACATTTGAGTTAGACGTATAATTTACAATGTAACAATATACTTCACGTACCAACTTAATGATTTGGGTGACCAGGTTATTTCTTAGACCACCCTTGGTCTTTACGGGTGGTCAACCGTAGACAAAAGCTCACATGACCCTTAGAATTAAAGTTCCCAATTTCTTATCACATCTGCAATAGAATATCGAAGTTGGGGTTGTTCTATGCAAATGTACTTGGAGGTTATTGAACTTTGAAGTTTTGATTTTTATTTTGGGGAACTATTTTGGTTTAGACATTTCGATGTATTTTTCTTAACAATATTTAATTGTGCGATTGTAGATAATTATTGTTATTAATAAGAGCAATCCATACTATTATTATAAATCTGATTTTACTGAAATATGGCAATTTTTTTCTTGAAGCCAAGGATATACGGCGTCTCATCTGACCACGACATGTGAACCCTATGTGCTATCTGGCATAGCTGTCTTTTTTTTTAAAATATCATTCATATTTATATTATTAAAACGATTGTGAAGAAATATTGGCAGAAATAATTCATATACACATTATAATAATAAATTAATATATACATAAATAAATAAATATGTATATATATTATAACTAAGTTAAAATAAGTACACACAGTAAAGTAACAGAAGATTTAGATATAATAATAATAATGATAAGCATTAAATACAATAAATAAGATAAGTGATCCATATATTAAACTAGGAGACACTATTCTGCTTATTCAGAAAAAACGTGTCTGATGGTCAGTGGGAGCTTGTTCCACGGGCAAGCAGCAGATACGTTAAAAAAATCTGAATATCTGCTAGAATGGTGTGTGATTTTTAGTAGATTGTTATGAGAAGAGCAGAGATCCTTAAATATTTCCGTCTGGCCTGGCGTAGCGAGAGGCCTAATTAGGAGACAGAAATGCTGGCAATTATTTTTGCCAACGTATAGTCATGCTATACCGGGGGGAAATGTTGCCAGTTTCCTTAGGACTATCCCTGATTGGATTTATATCGTTTAATTAAATTTATATTTTTTACTATTTACGTAGTTTTTAATATGTACTTTATGCATATTTTATTCATTATTTAAAAAACTCGAGGTGAGTAATAATTTAGTTATTTGTTTTTTCAAATGTAAGTTACAATTTAAAAATACTACAGTAATACAAAAATGCTTCTACAAAAATGTTGATAGTTGGACTATCTAAATTTACTTTTTTTATGAATAAGGGACTAGGTCAACAAAATGGACCAGTTGAAAGGTATTTATAAATAAAAAGCTCTTGAGTTTTTACTTTAAAAGTGGTGAAAGTGTCATTGAAATTACTGTTACCAAATGTAAGTGAGGTTTTTCAGATTGCGTTCCAGTGTTTAAAATATTGGATTCCTTTCAAAATTAATACTCGCTCTAGCACTTTTGATAGCGATAAGTCTGTCTCTTTCTTAGAATGAAAATTATATATAAACATAATTCGGTTTTATTTAAATAAAAACAATCTAATTTCATTTAATAAATCTAACATATTGACATGGAACAAGGGTGACAAAACACATATATTACCTGGTTTAGGCCATGGAAAGATTAGAGAAAAGTCTATGAAGCAAAAATGAATCTTATGTAATAAGATTTTTTCGTGTAATGAATCAGCTCCATTAATACGTCAGGGGGTGTGACAGAGACGTCAGCACACGCATCGTACGATAGCGACAAGGACGGAAATAGTACTTGTAGTAAACTTGCGCGTACACATTCAGTGTGTAAATAGGCATTTTATATTGTTCAATTCACGTGGTATGATTTACTAACAATGAATGATTTGCATGAAGTTTGATAATATGTTTTTAAACTTAATATTGTCAAACTTATCTATATAAGTTATTTTTTAAAGCAAATACCTAATAAGCGTTATAACTTAAGTAAGTTTTGATTCAAGCGGTGTTATTTTTATATAAATATATATAACCATGGCAAGCTTACAATATTAGTTCTCCTTGAAAGTAAATATTAGCATTTGACATCATTGCAAATGGCACATTTTTTCAACGAGAACAAATAGGTGGCAGGCGGACTGATGGTGGTATCAGCCTGTTGTATCCACCGTTCGTGCCGATAAACACAGTAAAATGTATCCACACGTTTCGGAATCAGGCTCGAATTGCCGTCATGCCCAGTCAAGCCGGAATAGTGTTAGGGACTGATGTCAGTCATGAGTGTCTGATTCCAGTTGCTAATATTCATAGACCTAGCGCGCCACATACCATCAGGTGGGCACAAGGTCATTTGTCGTGCTAGAATTTAAAAAAAACGTGTAATTTTTTTTTTATACTGCACGACATGTAAGATCGAGTCCACCTGATGGTAATCATTACGCGTGGTTCAATAATGGGAGCAACTAACGCTAGCGACTGACGGCCGACATCAGTCCTTACTATTATGTCGGCCTAACAAGATGCTTCAAACTTGGCTTGAAGGACTCCAGGTTTAGGAATTGGGAAACGCACTGGCTGGGAAAGAATTCCACATCTTCAGCGTTGAGGTGCATATTTTGACATGTGCGTGTGATTCAGTTGTTGTCACATAATTATGTCATTTTTTAAAAGTTGT
This sequence comes from Tinea semifulvella, assembly GCA_910589645.1. Taxonomy (NCBI): domain Eukaryota; kingdom Metazoa; phylum Arthropoda; class Insecta; order Lepidoptera; family Tineidae; genus Tinea; species Tinea semifulvella. The sequence continues at coordinate 7,868,838 of OU342592.1, read as the reverse complement.
AATAACGATTTGGTTTGTCTTGAGTGGGTTTAGCATGAGGTATTTAAATTGAGAAGCGTTATTCATTAAATTTAATTTACATTTCCATCGTGCTTTGCCTGCTGTTGACTTCAAAATAATCCTACAATTTGATTAGTTCTCATACGTTTGTTATTCACATTAGTTTAGCAAGTAGGTACTACATGTGGCCAAGTTAAAATAGGTCGCTAAATAGACATAATATTAAATTTGTACATGCCAAACAAAAGATAATGAATTTGTATTTTGCAATGATTTAGGGCCATTTTATTTAAGGAAATAATTTAATATTATAATTATATTCTGTATTTATAATTTTGTTATTTTATTGTTCTCTTTCCAAATGATGGTTATCATGTACTGCTCCAGATTCACCAATGTGTACTATAAAATTATATCGTTTTATATCAATAGGTATTGTAAAAATTGACGTGTAAAAGTGCAGAATATATACTTTCAAAAATAAACGAATTTAATTGAATAACACCTAACCTACTCCTATAGTTTGATTTAATAATGGGTTGGATATGATTTCAGTTCAGCTTTTAATTATTTATTTTGTTTAATTTATGTTATTATATAATATAATAACTATAATAAATAAGTAATTGCCTATATTTTTGGCTTCATTTGGGCAATTTGGTAGGTAAGTCTTGTTTCAAACGGTGTAATTTTTATATAAATATCACCATGGCAAGCTTACAATATCAGTTCTCCTTGAAAGTAAAAATTGGCATTTGACATCATTGCAAATAGCACATATTTTCAACAACTACAAATAGGTGGTAGGCGTATTGACGGTGGTATATTGGCCAGTCTGCTCGGGCGGGAAGGTATCCACCGTTCGTGCTGATAAATCACACTTTTCGGGAACAGGCTCGAATTGACGTCATGACCAGTCAAGCCGACATAGTGTTAGGAACAGATACTCAGACTTAAAGTCTTCTAAAATATTGGATTGTGCGAGCGAGAGGCATGCAAAAGCGTTAAACCATTTTATTAATAAAATATAATATAAGCATAACGTTCTTTTTTTTATTTACTTTTTTTCTTTTAGAACACAGCGTCCTAGACCTCCACTAAGATAAGCCTTCCAGAACATATATCTGGATAATTTGGCCTACACTCGCCATGCTGGCCAGATGGGTTGGCGAGGATGTCATGTATTTTTTTAATTTTTTATGACAATTTATTAACGATTCCACAAGTTGATATTAATGAAACCAGGACCGACGGCTTAACGTGCTCCCCGAGGCACGGGAACGGTGGTGTTGTAAATATATGACAAATGTACTTAAGAAAAGTGTATTTCTCATTGGTATATGCCGGGGTTTGAGATGTTAAGGAAAGCGTTCTTACAACCGAGCCACCGCGACCGCCGCTCTTTGTAATGGATATGACATATAATTATTTAATGTGCCATTTGGATATTTATTTTTTCATTATGTACACCCAATAGTTCTATTATGAGGTGTTCAAGGCTTATCCATTATTTACAGGACATACTGTATTATATGTCTATGTCGGTGATACAAGATGGCCGATTCATCTTGGTGTGTGAACAATGTGTCAAAACAATTCTAACTGGGTCACACACAACTCGACGCGTAGTTGTAACTTGTTAAAGTACCTACTTACAACTAAGTACCTATTTAGATACTGGACAAAACATTCGTTTACTATACGACAACATTTGCTGTGACCAAAGATATAAACAGCAGACAGAGCGGGCATTGGTTGCTATTTTCATAGAAATTTTGTTACATTATTTTTTGAAGAACGCGGATTACACTTCAGTAGCATGTGTTTGTTTTCAGTTTTAAAGTCGTGACTTGTCGTTGCTCTATGGTTTTCATGCAATTTAAGCGAAATTCAGCATAAGTGTAGAATGCTTTTCTATTGTGTAATACTACAAGCTTGGCTATAATAACGTGCGATGTACAGCAAAATACACCACCTAAAAAAAAACAGTAGGTAGGTACTACTTACTGTTAGTGCCTTTCGGAAACTTCAATGTCACACTGATTAGGAGTATTATTATTATTTATTATTATATTATTATTTATTATTATATTATTATTTATTATTATACGCCTGGAGGGCGGTAAGGTAACATATAAATTTTATACTGCCATTATTAACCTTGTTCTATCTTATAGCAAAAAAGGAATGTTAGAATGAGATAACTGACAAAATGTGTAAAAATATTTTGCAGTCGGTCACCACTTAACCTGACATTTTGACAACATTACTATTGTCATTATTCTAGGATTTTCTCTTAGATTTCTTTTGAAAATTAAAAAACTTCGTAACAGATATTTATTCAATCAATTCATTCATCTAAGCTAGAGCAATTTGTAGGTACATAAAAGTCTCATCATGATTGTAATTCAAATCAGAAACAAAGCATTTTATAGAAGGGAGTTTACTTTTTAGTCAACATTACTAGGCTTATCAAGACAAATGTACAGCGAAATTTCAGGACGAAAAAGACAGTAGGTATTTAATATGTACGTTTCCGAAACTTTGTCAAAGCTCTTTGTAGGTACAGAAAAGTATCATCACGACCGTAAATCATGACACAACGCTTTTTAATACGTTCATATTTAGCCAACTTGACTAGGCCCACCATCAAGTGGCTAACTCGTCGATTTCTAGCGTAAGTAATTTTTATGTTTTCACTTCAAATCTACGGCTTTTATTGCTTGTCCACGGGACAGTCCAGTTAGTACATTACCTAATTCTGTCATATTTGTTTTTAAATATATTTAAACCTATTTTAAAGTTATAAATAGGAAGGTATAGTCGTTTTAATTATTGTAAGAGATACGAGTACATCAGTGTTTTTAAACGAAGTTATTAAATTACTAATTTAGTGTCAATAGTTAAACTTAGTTTATTTTTACTTAAAACTTTTCAAGTCCTGTATAATTTTAATCATTAATTTAATATAACTTAATTACATAGGTGGTTCAGTTGTTTTTGTCTGTTCACGCCTTTAAAAAACAAGTAATTTTATACACAGCATACCTACCTAGGTATTTGAAACCAAATGTCCCCTTTGCTTAAGTAACATAAAAGAGATTGCTGACCAAAAAAATCTTCACTACAATCTTAATTTTTAATTATGTAATGCCAAATTATTTAATAACTGTTAAAGACCCTTTTATGATGTATTTAACGCCTTATGCCGACAAAAAATGGCTTATTGTGTCATTGTTTATAATTTTACAAAAGGGCATTGAGGGTCAAATTTCAAGTTTTTTTCGTTTTTTTCATGGTCTTCACGACCGTATTTCCATCACGATCAAAAACGTCGGTTTTTACTGTAATATAGAGCCATAAAATGTAGAAAGTTGATATCTCTAGCATAAAAAACAAAAAAAATATACGATATATTATTAAACCCGGTATACCTACTTCCATGTCCGAATCTACGGTAAAATTATTTGCTAATGGCAAACATAAATTGTTATTTTTTATTAATTTGATAAACTTTAAATATAACCTAGGTATTTTATTAAAACGCTCCTAAAACCTATAAACAGGTAGTGATATAGTATTTTCCTATATATTCGTATATCCTATCCTATATTATTACTATCAGTACTATTTTTGTTATCATAGGGTAGATAAGAATTGCCTATTATTTAGATAAAGATAAGATAGACAAATAAACGTGATTTTCCAATGAACTAAAACTAGATTTAACTATTTCACCTATCTGCGTAGATAATTAAATATCGATTAATTATCTCACTGGTTTTAATTAGGCTAGCAACAAGAACTTAATAGTGGTGTGCTAGTAGCAAGTTGTAAACAAAATGTACCTATAAATGGTTGCTAATCACTCCACTCGTTACGTCATTAGAGAAGCAACCTGGCCAATAACAATACACAAACAAAACATAATGAATACATCCTACACGGTACTATCAAATTTCGTAGGATTATAATCTTGTACTATTTGTTTTGTCGTGGCATCAATGGAAGAAAAATCAAAACATACCTGTTATTCTTTTTTGTTGTTTATTGGGCTCCGGGCTGGGTGATTTAGGTTGTTTCGTGGGCGTACTGGGTTTGGGTGCCGCCATCGTGGAGTTTCTCAGGGCTTTGGGAACCGTCGAGGCTGGAACTATCTGCCAAGCATATCGGTGCGGGCCAGGCAGCGGGGTATCCTTAGAGAAGTCGAAGCCCCATCGTTGGTTGTGCATTTCTAATTGATGAGAAAGTTCCTTTTCCAAAAATCTCCGGTTCTCTTCTCTGTCCGTGCACCCGAATAAGCTTCTTCTGACACTGTCCAAAGTGGTGGTGACTCCTCGCACTCTCAGCGACCTGGTCTCCAGTAAGGCTGCCGCCTGCACACCCGGGGCTCTCATACTCAAGGTAGACATCTCTGTATCCAAGGTGCCGCAGGAAAGTCCACGGCCCAGCACACTGACGCACTGCTCCGATAACATCCGAGACACGGCTTTACCTAGCGCAAACAAGGTCAAAAGTTATTAAGTCTATCGGCGTACTCTATCGAACTAAACGGTTAAATGATCCGTTCATCACGCACTAATAAGAATTGAAAGTTAGATTTGTTTAATAATAGGCCAGCGTCAACAAGTCGTAATGACGCGATACGCGACGAAACGTAACGTAACACGTGCTTTCGTAGCGCGATAGATTGCCGACTGGAGCACTTGCGGGCAAGCCGAGCGGGTGCCGCTTCCCGCCCTGCGCCCGCGCGCCTCACCAATTCACCTCTTCACTCGGGCCGCCACACTCCGACGGCCTATCTTTTGTTGTAATATTAAAATTATCAGGCGCAGTCTCATACTCGATCGTTTGCTTATTACTTGGTATTGTAATAGACTACCGACTTTGTATTATTTACTATGACAGGACACTTACGTCCGGGACAGTAACTGAATCCTTCCTTAGTGGCATTTCTTCACTTAAATGTACAAAAAATGTATGGGAACGCGGCTATTTAAGTAAAGAAATGCCACTAAGGAAGGTTACAGTTGCCGGCCTTGTTAGTATCATAAAATAAACTAGACTACAATATCAAAATTTATTGTTATTTACCTACCAATCTATTTTATACCTTCCTACTTAGGTACCTACCTATCATAAATATAGATATGTAAACAAGTACGTATTTAGGAATCTACTACATAATACTGTTATAGATAATAATTAGTTAGGTACCTACCTATGTACTTTATAGGTAGGTAGTTCAGTTTTCATAAGAGTTTTCATAAATTCTCAAATTTGTCCAATACCTGGACAAAACTTTAATGGAAATTGACAAAAGTTATCAAAAGAGGGCACCACTTGGCTCCATGTCAAGCAAAGTTGCATGTTACCCGCTGAGATCCCGCTGGGGAAACCGGGAATGTCCCCATCCCCAACCCAATTCCATTAGCCATCCGCTGGACGACCCCACTGTATAGGTCTGTCCATGTCTTATTGTTATATCTGGTAGCCGTTCTTTTTCTCGCGGTTTAAACCTGCGTATATATTTTCATTGCGTGTTATTTTGAACCAAGCTTGCGTATAGTTTAACGATAACACACAATGTATAATATAATTCTCCGGGTTGTGTTGATTAAGAATGCGGGACTCATTCTTATTTCACGAGATCATACGACTCCCACGACTGATAAACAGTGCTGCCACCGCGTACGTATCGGCGCCACGAGGAACTTCGTCAGTGTTGCAACAAATATAATTTACCTTTCGTATTTAATTAAATTTTGTAAATACCAAAATCTTGCATAATAACTATACGACATTCATCAAGCCCTGAGAGAAAATGTAAACAAACCACCAAAAAGGCATTTTAAAGGATTTTACTCAATTAACGATATAGCAATATAAGCTATAGCAAAAAAATTAAAACAGTATTTTGTAAAAAAAACAGAAATATTTTCGTATACCGTAAACGCTATTTTAAAGCAAGCAAGCGTAAATAATGCATTTTAATTTATTTATAATGCATTATTTTATTAAATTCATTTTTAATTAATGTTTCAAACTTAAAAAATACCTAAAATGAGAATACTTGTGAATGCATTTTAATACTGACAAATAAATGTATCATTGACTATTTTCCTATAAAAAATATTTGCGAACCTGGACCTAGCAGTGACATAGTCATAGTTTATTCGTTTACTAAAGTTTGGGAACCACTGGTTTTTTGTTTACATTTTGTCTCAGGGCCCGATGAATGTCGTGATTGATTTTATATTTAACTTACATTATAGTTATTTAATATTTTACAGAAAAAATACCTAGATGAATCTTATTTGATAGTAATTCTTACATGTTTATTATTCTAATAAGAATCGATTTATTTATCAAATAGGCAAATTGTTTTTTTTTAAGTTATTAAAAATAAACTTAGGGTATTTTGAACACATTTTTTTTTTGTAATCGTAGTACTGAGCAGAACAAACCGAAAGTCTAATGGGCTTGGGTTGGTAACATTGGCCACGACCACTCGGCCGGTAATTCATGCACTTTTGGTGCTGGGCACTTTGTTACTTGCTAATGCTACGGCAATTTTTAGGGATTTTTAAACTAGTTTTTATAGTAAGGGTTTGCTTGATTGAAATGTTTTAAAACGTTTAAAAATTATTGGTAACTAATTTTATAAATATTCTTTACTTTTTTCTCCGACTTTACTACGTTGACTGGCAGTTTCGCTCGAAGGGGTGGTAGCCCTACTTAGAATTAAACAAAGTTACATGAAAAAAGGAAGAAACGACTAAAAATATTCGTAATTTTTATAATCGTAGTTAATATTTTTAGCCTCGTGCTTTTTCTTCATGCACGTGATAGAAGTATTGCAAAATAACAAATTATTTATATAAAAATATACTTTAATTATTTGATCTTTTTATATTTTGAAATCTAAAAGTAGGTAACCCGCCAACTAAGGCAACATCGACCGACGGAAACACCTTTACGTTTTTGTTTATCAATAAATAATATTAAAATACCCAAAATATTGGAATTTTATTTTACTGGTATCACCACGTTATTTTGTGTTTACGCTATCGCAGTGTTGCCTATGCTACGACTAAATTGGAGATGTACTGTGAAACATATAGCCATCCTTTTTTGCACCGCTGTATAAGAGCTGAGCGCGACAGAGATAGTCTACTTACAAAAATAGCACACAAATGGTGGCCATATTGATGTGTCTTGCTTTAGGTTTGCATTGATTACTTCATTATTCTATAAAAAAATAAATTGTGCAACAATATAAAGTTCCTTACTTTAATTCTATAACAGATTACCCGAAAATAAATACCGACTTAATAAAAAAAACTAATACCTACCTACTCAAGCGTTCGTTCCAATTTTGCTTTAAATTTCGAAAAAGACAACTACGGTTATGTATTTTTTATTCTACAGATAAAACAATTGCATGAAAATTACTATTAATATTCCTTAAATAATTTTGAGCACTTACCTTAGATATTATTTTAAAATAAATTCACTAATAATCGTCAATCCGTAAGGTCGGGGTTCGCCGCGGTACTAATTTTCCAGATATGACAGCGACGCGGAGCCCAAGCGCGGGATCTTCTCCTATTGGTTAAAAAGAGCGGCCTCTTACCGCATTGGCTAAGCGAATAAAGGCGCGAAATTTCGGTTGGTTGAAGCGGCGGATGGCGGGAAGTTTATGTTATAATTTCTGGCGCGAAGCGTGTTTTAATAGGAAATTTGGCGGCAACGTTTTCCACTTTATTTATTGAAACGTAAATGTTTGTTTGGAGTAAATTGCTATATTCACGTTTAACTTCTAGGATAGTATTTAGATTAGTTTATTTAGCTTTATAGCGCATTGGAATTTAAATTATTGTTTTATGTAATTAAATTGATCTTACGTGTTGCAAATAATAATATTAAATGTAGGTAAGTTACCTATTATAATGTTTGTGCTAAATAGTGGCGGTATTGTTCTAAAACGATAAATATAAAATACCTAGTTAATAAGTTGCTTATTGGATTCCACTTCTGACTAATCTGGCATTATTTATTTTAATCAAAAATATTCCTTCTGTATTTTTTAATTTATCTTGTAGATATTGTTAGGCCGGCATAGTGGTAGAGACTGATGTCGGTCGTTATACCCATAATGGCTGGCGTCAGTTGCTTCATTCTTTGACCTCGTGTACTGCTTACTCAAAATTAATTATTTTTATTGGTTTAACATCATACAAAAATTAAATTAATTTAACACTGAAAAATATGAATATGAAATTAAACATAACCTGACAGATGTATAATGCGTTCCAGATTTTGACCTATTAAGACATAACGGAAATCCTTGTAGTTAGCGGTGCACCGCAGAAAAAATCACCGATATCCGTCGAAAACTTACAACAGATGGCGTTTGTATTTGGTATTTGTCAATCATGCAACAAAAAATACTTCACTTTCGTTTTCGAATAGGATGTTTGTACAGATTGTACAGTCAGCATAAATTAAATCTTAAAAATTACTGCACCTAGTTTTCAAAAACATCAATTATCTACCCCGGTTAGGCGGGTTGGCGAAGATCTGATATATTTTTTTTGTTAATTTCTTAACAATTTAGTATTGATGGAATTGAGATAGATGAAGGCCTCTCTGAGACATGGAAAACGGTGGTGTTGTAAATCTATGACAAATGTATGGAAGAAAAGTGTATTTTTCATTGCGGCTCGAACCTCTTTGTGAAATAATTTATTTTACGTAGATATTATTGTTGATTGGTGATTGCTATAACGCGACCAGTTAAAGTTGGCTCAAAGATACAAGAACCGAATTACTGTACAAATATTACGTTGCAATAATATATATTTTTTAAAAACTTAAAAAATGTAATTATGACTATTTCAAATTAAATTGACTAGTAATAAATACATAACAATGAATGACAAATGTAAAATTTGGAACGAACCTGTTTCCCATTTTATTTCACGCCATAATCACTGTAGCGTAGAGATATACAATATGTTTATATTTTTTAAATATTATGTTTGTCGAGATATATATACGTTTCTTACAAATGTACCATTAAATAATCCACATTCTATTATTTTGAACAATAATAATATATGTGTATTTTTTGCTAAATATAAATATTACCTTTTTTGTCACCTAAAACGGAACGTCAAAAATCCTAAATAAAATATTAACTAAGAAACAATTAATTTATCGTATATATATGTTTCGGCACATACTTTAATCGTCTATGCCACAATGTTTAAAGACAAAAGTCTTCTACCAGTGCGTCCTCCCCTGCTGTACGGAGTTCGACACTGACTGTGGGTAAGGTCTAGAAAATCAAGGTCGATATGGAGGTAGCTATGCTTGGTATTTCTTTGTAGGATAGAATCCGAAACGTTGATATTCGTCAGAGAACCAATGTTGCTGACATAGCATTCAAAATTAGCAAGCTGAAGTGGCAATGGACCGGACACATCTGATGACTAAATGGAGCAAACGGGTTCTAGAGTGGAGTCCAAGTAGACGACGCAGAGTGGGACCACCCCCTGCCAGATGGACGGATGGCGGGGGTTTGATGAGGAAAGCGTTAGATCCAGCATTAAAGAGACACAGGCTGATAATAATTAAGACGATTTTTATAGGCAAAGTCCACGCACGCGCAATAGACGTAGATCTCAGCTTCTGAGTATGACGATGACTGTACTATGTCATTGGAAAAAAAAACCGCTACGAATATAGAAATGCCAGAGGGAGTTTTGATCGTAGCTTCTCACTGCGTTATAGGTTCATTCCTGGTCGAGGAAGTAAGATTAATTTATTATGTCGGTGGCGGAACAATATGGGAACTGATGTAAAGGAAAAGAAACATGGGTTTATATAAAAACCAGTGCGGATACTTTAAGTAGTAAAATCTCGAAGCAAATTCATTTTTATTAAACAATCAATGGGCTGTATCAGGCAAAGCTTTTTGTAGATGTCGCTAGCGGCACTGGTACCTCGTTTACACCTATGACGGATCATTTATTATTTTTTTGTAGTTATTTATTTTTATAACAGTAAAATGAATTTTAACTTAACGTTATCTACTTTAAAAGACGAATTAGGAAAGCGAAAACCGTCTTTAAAAACAAAAAAGGTTTAATTAATAGATCGGCAATTTTGAGATCACCATATCTTTGATTTCGCTTGGAAATCTCGATTTGTACACTTAAAATCTGCTCACTTCCGCAATATATACAGAAAATAATAAATTTCGTAATAAAAATACAAGTTTTCTATGCAACTGACAGTTCTTATTAGGTACCATCTATCATGCGCCATCTACCGTGATAAAAAGTTAGTGATACACCCCATTAGATACTTAATTCGATGTTTGCATTCATTTCATTTTATTTATTGTATTAATTTCATACTTAGTTTAGAAATAAACGAGCTACTCATAGATGCTGCCAATCTCTAGTTCTCTTACGTGTCCCCTTGACGTGCTCACTAAAATCCTATATTAACTTTATCAGGACCTGTTATGATTTCCAGCTTGCCGCTTTGAAGGAATCTACAAGATGTTCATTCGTTCCCGTCTCACCTATGCTGGGCCAGCCTGGCACCACCTTCTGGCCAAAGCCCACAGAGACAAGATCCAAAGTCAGCAGAACATATCTTCTCCCGAGCGCTGGAACGTAATTCCGTCATAGCTAGAGATACATCGGGAGATGCTTGCAGAAATATTCTGGTGGCGGGTATAATTTTAATTGCTTCTACTCTGTTGCTATCTTCTTATGTTGCCTGTCTCTGTCCTTTCTCTTCGAATAAATAAATAAATAAAGATGCGAAGGAAACATCCTTTTGCTGGTGCAAAAACGTCTTAGAATAGAGGTGAAAATCTTGAATAATCTTGATCTCGTGTTCCTTAGTCTTGTAATTTATTCGATAGATATACTCGTATTTTTGATTAACAAACTTGACCATGAAATTAATGTTATTTTTCTCACAAAAGGACTTTCGTGTCTTCACGGCCATGATCGATTTGCCCTTTCTCACATAAAAAGGGTTAATGTTAGTCACGGATTCGTTAAAAACATATTTTTTCTAGTAATTACTTGTATAACGAATCATCCTAAATTTTGTAAAAAAAGTACCTCTAAATAGCACAGGATACACGTTTAAAACGAAAGTGGAACGGTACAAATCTCAGTACCAACTCTTAGACCACCTAGGTGCATTAAATAGGTGGTAGGCGGACTGATGTAATTTTACCAGTCTGCCGGGGCGGGAAAGTATCCACCGTTTGTACCGATAAACCCAGTAAAGTGTATCTACATTTTACGGGATCAGGCTCGAATAACCGTCATGCCCAGTCAAGCCGGCATAGTAATAGTAATGAGTGTCTGGTCACATGCTAGTATAAAAAAAAAACATCTACAGAAATGGAAAATATCATATTTCTGGATAATTTATCCTACACTCGCCACGTTGGCCAGATAAGTTGGCGAGATGTCATTTTTTTTAACGATTCACAAGTATTTTATTTATTTATTTATTAACACTTCAATGTATACAGACAAAGGCGGGCTTTAATGCGGCGAGACATTCTATCATAGCCAACCATTGGGACAACTTTAAACACTTAACTGAAAAGTAGGTGTACACATATTAAAATATAAATTAAGAGTTATATTTTATAACTACATATAAATATATACATAAATAATAATTATATATACATAGATATATATTAATAATATACTTACAACCGTTGAGATGAGAAATAAGAATAAATCATTATTTTGAATGCTAATCTAGTAGATGCTTGTCTTATATTTTGTGATAGATTATTCCACAGATTTGTGGATCGTGAAACCGAGACTGAACTTGAAAAAATTAAAAGCGATGGCCCCATGGGGACCATCAGCCAATCGTCGTGGGAAAAGTGTGGAGACAGGAAGGCTGGCAAATATTACTGCCTAGCCTACAGAGGGAAAGTCTTGCCAGTCTCCTTGGGACGATCCTTCAAGTGCATTTTTTTTATTTAGTTTAGTTTACATTTAATTTATTTTTTACTATTTAAGTAATTTTCTCCATGAAAGTAAATATTGGCATTTGACATCCATTGCAAATGGCACATGCTTTCAACGAGAACAACAAATAGGTGGTAATTTGCCCAATCTGCCGGGGCGGGGAAGTATCCACCGTTCGTGCCGATAAACCCAGTAAAGTGTATCGACACGTTTCGGGATCAGGCTCGAATTGCTGTCATGCCCAGTCAAGCCGGCATAGTGTTAGGGACTGATGTCAGTCATGAGTGTCTGATTCCAGTTGCTAACATTCATTGACCTTGCGCGTCACTTACCATATGTTGTGCTAGTATAAAAATAAAATGTATCAGATGTGATCATTATATGCGAACTGTACGAAAACCTTGGCTATATTATATTTTAGAAAAATATAAGAAAATGCAAGCTTATGTGTTTAAATGATTTATTATTACAGAACTATGAAAGGATAACTAGCATAATTTGATGGTACCTTGTTCGTTTTTCTTAAAATACGTGGTTGGGAAGCGTGTCGGCAGTTGACAGGTGCCAATCTTGTACGTGCGCTGCGTATATGTTACACTAAGCGAAATATTAAAAAAAGTAATTGTAAAATTAAATTCTTATCTACTGAAAATATTAGCTTACATTTATGCACAGACGCATCTTGTTAAGCCGGAATAGTAGTAGGGACTTCTGCCTAGCTATTACCTACCTAGCTATTATATAACCTACAATTCTTATTACAATCTGAGGGTCTAATGTATTTTTTTGTAATGGCAATTTATTACCGATTCCACAAGTTGGTATTAGTGGAACCGGGACCGACTGCTTTAGGTCCTCTCCGAGGCAAACGGTGGTGTTGTAAATCTTTGACAATGTCTTCGGTCTAATATAAAAATATTGTACTTGAAACAATTTATCAAATGAGCTAGGTATATGGCAGCCCTATGAGCAAAACTTCAAAATTTTGAACTTGACACACAATTTTTTCCATTAAATTTAAAATTAAACAATACACGTATTCAGTGTACAGTGGTAGTGGCGCGGTTGACAGAACGCTTTTATTGAAAATAAAAAAAACCTAAAAAGGTCAGTTCGAAGCCTGGCGTGTATCAATGAGAAATACACTTTTTTCAAGTACATTTGTCATTTATTTACAACACCACTGTTTCCCGCGCCTCGGAGAGCACGTTAAGCTGTCGGTCCCGGTTCCACTAATATCAACTTGTGGAAACGTTAATAAATTGTCATTAAAAATGACAACAGAACCTCGCCAACTCGTCTGGACAGCGTGGCGAGTGTAGGCCAAATTCTCCAGAATTTTCTGGAAGTCCCATCTCCAACAGTGGAGGTCTAGGACGTGGCTGTGATGTGATGATGATGTGTACGGGTGCCGGATCGCCCGGAACCATTGTGATTGGAGAACAGAGGAAAATAATGTGTATACCTAATAATTTATCTACAATTTAATGTAATAACGGGCAAGATTGAGGCCCGACACGCTGGTCCGCACCACACTACACACCCAAGTGCATACCGCCGAGCCATGAGCAGACCCAGATGGAGTAGAATCGTCGGAGACCAAGTGCAGATCCGAGGAGGGGGTCAAGACCCTCATCATTGAGGAAAACGACGCAAGGAGGAGGTTGTGTTTTATTTTAATTGATTTACTTAATAATATAAAATTAAAAAAAAGATATATAATGCGAAAGTTGTGGGTAAAAGAGGCCCTGGCAGACCGAGACTCACATATCACGATCAAATAAATAAAACACTGACTGAAGGTGCATTAAAAAGTCTTCGTAACCAAAGGGCATGTATGAAGAGGTTAATGAATGTCGACGAAGCGAAAGAAGTATGTCGTGATCGTGTCAAATGGCGCTCAATTGTCTCTGCCTACCCCGCAAGGGATCTGGCGTGAAGATATGTATGTATGTGTAAAAAAAAACATTTTATTACAGATACAAACACCGCGATGTTCAAAAACGCTTTACTTTTGGTTACAAATATTGTGACATTATAACTTATTAAACGAAAGAAATCTCCTATATATTTTATTTTAGTGTTTTTATATTCTAATTAATTAATAATTACAGAAAAACTAACGAATCTTGCCGGTGAGGGGGAGGGGTGAGGTTGGCTTGTCGTTACAAAATGATTTTTAACCAATACACAAACAAACCACACTCTTATTTAATGTGTTATGACGTCACAGAGATGTATGATGTACCGTTTTTAGATGTTATTATTAATAGCTAAATAACAATCAATTTTTTTTATCGATAACAATTTTCTTTTGAGGTATGATATAGTGTTTAAGGTTTGTTAGTGTATAATCTATATTTAAATGCAATATTTTTTAGTTCATATTCTGTATTGCCTGTGTTACGTGATTACAACTTTAAAATTCCCATAGTGTGAACGTAACAAGAACGTGGTTACGCCTGCGCTTGCAGTGATTGCAGAAGGATTCTCCCCTATGTTAAGCCATTACTACGAGTAATGAACGATTGTTACCAACTATATGCATTGCTGGTTTTATTTGTTATCCTTAAGATCGAACACTAAGAAAACCATCAGTGGAAACCATTACTGTTATTGCTGACGCGTGCAAGAAGCTTTTATAAAACAGGAGTTGCAAATGACACAAAATGGTCCTGATGACGGAAATTACTTGATAAACTGACGTTTAAGTAGTTTAATGAAATTGCTACGTTATATTTGTTATTTAAAATTTTTAAAATAAGTTTTTTTGTTAAAATAAGTTCCGATATTTGGGCTATTACGAAGAAAAACGGAATAATACATGATTTATCAAAAATTTCCGATAGAAAAAAACTGTTTTATTTAACGCAAACAAATTATTAATGAACTGACCCTGTCAATGTCAACCGTTAATATAGTTTATAAAGTGTAAACTCGATGTAACGTCACTCGATTTAACGACAAACTCCTTAAAGCGTCGAAATCAATTGGCTTTGGTTGATTTAGGTTGTCTTCCATACAATGATACATCTTCTCTCCATTGTCGTTAAATAAAAAAAAAAACAAAAAAAAAAAAACCTACCTACTCTTTATAACGCCATAAAATGCACAGCCCCTTCATGTATTTTGTATTTTTATGTAACCCTGTAACCTAAACTCTGCAATGCTAGGTTAAGTTCGTGGATTTTTACCGATTAAATTGTTGTAAAGGAATCCACTAATTTGGCAATAGGGAATATTCACGATTTATTGCTTTTAAATATAAATTCATCATCACGACCGTTTCCCTTCCGGGGTGGTCAGAAACCACGCTTATGAAGAAGCGGATTCACATTTAGCCAACTTTACTATATGCCAATCATGACAAGGGGCAAGCTCGATGTCTTTAGCGTACCAAACATACACTAATACAATATGTATGGATCACTGTTTTCCATACAAAAAATGGACTGATATTTTGCTATTGTTTGTTAAATCCAAAAACGGCACATCAATTTCACATCATCTCTGTGACGGCACAACATACATTAAACAAGAGTGTGGTTTGACAGGCAATATTCTAAAGTCCTTTCTGTGATTAATAATTAATTATAGTATAAAAACACAAAAAATGCACTTTAATATAAGAGATTTGATTGTTTTATCGTCACAATATTTTGAACCAATGCCGTGGTTGATTTGAAAGCATAGCTCACTTTTTTTTTACCGAATTATGTTTATAGAGAATGCAATCGCAAGTCGAACGTCTTATAAAGCAAAAAAAATTAACAGCGTTTTGTTTCTGCAAATAAATTATTTTTTATATTTTAACTAAAAATTATAAACCAATTTCAATAAGAAAAAAACAACATTTTAGTTAAATTTGTAAAAAAAAAAAATTACAATATACTCGTATAACAAAAATCGATTTTTTTTTACTATAGGCCACACATGACAAGTGGCAAGCTCGTCGATGTCTCCAGGCGTACCAAACTCGAGAACTATCACAAATAAATTAAATAATATCTAATGTATTTAATTACATTAATAAATATATTTGTGTCCCGACCAGGAATCGAACCCGGTACCTCCGAGTCTAAATCCACGGACTTAACCGCTAGACCACGGAGGCGGAACAACGTAAAAAAAACAGTTCCCGCTTATACTAGTAACTAAATTTGTAACGAAGTCAAAATGCAAAGTTCGTTGACATAATTTTATCACCATAATTAATTATTGTCAACTTAATTATTTAATTCACGTGCGAGGAATGACAATAAAAACAACTCCGCTAAAAGTCACCGCAATAATTGCGTTAGATTGAAACCGGAAGTTGGAAATTTTGTTCAAACCCGACAATTGCTTTGTTCTCGATATGACTTATCAAAAGGTTAATTTATTACGACCGTAATCCCTTGTGAGGTGGTCAATCACTTTTAGCCAACTTTAGGTTTTGACCGTTTAGGATTTTATTTATTTATATAAAAACTTTATTGCACAAAGTACAAAGGCGGACTTAATGCCCGTAGACTTTTTCTGACAGCCAAACCTTGGGGACAAATTAGAACATTTATAGGTGCAATGAAATAAATATTAATAGTAGGATAAATTCAACATAATTATATATACTTACATAATGTACTTTTATATATACTGTAATATCAATATACTAAATACTAATACATACATACGTAATAAGTACATAGAGTTGGCAAACCGTTACCATTTTGTGCCATTTGCCGTAGAGACGATGGGCCCTTGGTCTGAGGACGCTAAATCTCTAATACGCGACATAAGCGTTGCCATCCGAGCGTCAACAGGTGATCCTCTGAGTAAGGAATATCTTATTCAGAGGATCAGTGTTGCCATTCAACGAGGCAACGTCGCCGGAGTCCTCGGAACATTGGGTTTATCTTCTCCTGGATTCGATTATTATAATCAAGATATTTGTAAGTATTTAGTTTTTATATTAATTAGGTTTATCTTTTAGTTTATTTAATTTAAGGTTTTGTTTAGTTTATTTTTAATTTTAGCATAATTTTATTTAATTATTTTACTAAAATAAATTATTAAATCTCAAATTTATTATTATTTAATACATACACATAAATATACATATATACACTTATTAACATTGTTGAAAGCTATTTAGAAATTGTAGATAGACGAGTTTTTTGAACGAAGATCTGGTGGACGCTTGCTTTATGTTTACAGGGAGATTGTTCCATAAATTTGTGGCAACTTATTTATTTTATAAAATTGAAATGGCGGCAAGAACGCTGGCTGCATTTTCCCGCTGAATTGCAAAATTGGTTCTTTGAGCGATGAAAGAGCCAGCCCTCTTGTCATTGGAGGAGACGACAAACAAGACGTGGACAATAGAAATACTGTCTTGGATATGGACAGACATTTTTTAAAAAATTTGCTTTGAACACAAGGGTCTAGAGTTTTTACAGCAAATGGTACGAAAATGTAATTATTTAATATGGACACATACTTGCGCCGCTTTGTGCGCTGTTCCCCAAAAGTGCGACGCAGCGAGGGTGTCGATGCTCGTGGAGCCCCACACCAGAGCACGTCCCGGTTCTCAGGGAACCAACACCATACCATCTTGCTATCATCTCGGATTACTCCAGCAGGCTCCATAAAGAGCTGCAACCTTGATGGTGGCTAAAGCCCTGTCAATAGTATCATTAAGGGATGTTTGATTTAAAACTTTATTGCACAATGTACTAGTGGCAGGCTTTACATCGCTAGACATTCACCATCAAATATTACATTCTTCTTTCATTTTATTCTTGAATAAGTACTAACTAGAATCAAACTCTCTAAAAAAGAACGTAAAGGAGAGTATTTCAACAAATAAATATCATAAACAAACATTTTAACACAAATAGATAGGGAATGCACTTTGAAAAAGCAAGTGGAAAACGTATGTAATAAAATCCACCAATTTTCATACGCGTTAAAGACATTATCCAAAATATCGAACATTGAGACCACGAAAATTGCATATCACGCATTTAATGGATCAATATTACTATATGGTTTCATATTTTGGGGAAACTCGACAAACAGAGACATGGTGTTCAAGGCACAAAAGCGTTGTATTAGGGCAATGTGCGCTATGGACTCAGCAGAGAGCCAAAATTTAAGCTACTCAAAATACTAACACTTCCCTGTCTTTATATATACGAGGTCTTAGTACTAATCTTAACCTTTTCAATATTGTAAAATCCTCAACTTATAAATCTTTTCGTCCCCGTCCATTGTATAATAACATTGTCCCAGTCTTTATATATACGACGTCTTTAGTTTTGACTTAAATAATGGCAGAGGCAAGTCCTTGAAACCTTATTTAAAATAGGGCACTAATTATATATTTTCTTTTGTGTTTGTATACCAAAATTTATTTTTATTTTTATTTTATTTATATGCATTTATGACAATAATTTTGACTTTGGCATTTAAATAAATATATCTGTATGCCCTTAAGGGTAAAGTATAGCTGAACGAACAAACTACTGAATACCTATTGTAATATGTATGTACCTATACTTAAGGATGAATAAATGATTTGATTTGATTTGATAAAAATGTTTAAAAAGGATTTGTGTTTCATTCATGTCCCAGAATGTCCCTATTGCGTAACAGGAGGAAGTTAGGAGGGTCTTTTTGAAATCAACTTAAGGACAATAAACAAGTGCAAAGTTGTAAAAATAACAGAGGGGTAGTACAGTGTGAATAAAAAATGCATTGAGACGATATTTAGTACAAAATTTATTGTAATAAATTTGCTAGTCTACAAAAGTACCTCAAACTTACAGTTCCACGTATCTATTACACTTCCAGGACTATGTACCCCTTTTGAAAGTGAAACTAGCTAGTAGGATCACATGTCGTGGTTATATGGTTACGTCATAAACCCCATGTCTATTTTCTGGATTCCAAAAAAACATTTTGGGAAAACGTTTGGGAAACACATTGGGACGTGAAAGCTAGTTAAACAGACTTACGTTTATATGGCCGCGGGGTACATGTATTTATGACGTCATATAGCCTATGTCTTATTATGATGCTATCTTCCTACCAAGTTTCATCACAGTCCGTTCAGTGGTTTTTGCGTGAAAGAGCAAATATCTATACTTCAATCTATATCCATCCTATTTACGCTTTCCTATTTTTTTTTTAATATATTTAAATTTCATCACGGCCGTATCCCTTGGGGTTATGTGGTCAGAAAACATGTTTTTTTAAAATATATTTTAATAAGCAGATTCACATTTAGCCGATTTTACTATAGTAGGCCCATCAAGTGGCAAGCTCGTCGATGTCTCTAGCGTACCAAACTCGGGAAATATTACAAATGAATTTAATAGGTGGTAGGCGGACTGATGGTGTTAATTTTCCCAGTCTGCCGGGGCGGGGAAGTATCCACCGTTCTTGCCGATAAACCCAGTAAAGTGTATCCACACGTTTTGGGATCAGGCTCGAATTGCCGTCATGCCCAGTCAAGCCGACATAGTGTTAGGGACTGATGTCAGTCATGAGTTTCTGATTATAGTTGCTAACATTTATAGACTTCGCACGCCACTTACCATCAGGTGGGCGCAAGGTCACATCTCGTGCTAGTATAAAAAGAAAAAAATAATAATTTTTGAGTACCGACCAAAAATCGAACTCGGTACCCACGTGGCAACTATTATTATTGTATTTTTATTTATTTTTATACTAGCACCTGATGGTAAGTGGCGCGCAAGGTCCATGAATGTTTGCACGACTGGAATCAGACAGACCCCATTACGTAAATTATTTCGCGTACTCCAGTTTGAGTAACAATGGTTACGCATCCGGTGTGCTCAGGCCTTAATCATCCCTAAATTTTATATTGGTTTCGTGATAAGAAACCCTAAGTACATTAAGCAAAAGGATATGTCAGTGAAAGACAACATCCTAATTAAACACTGACATCCGTATCAAATATACATATTTAATAATTAAAAACATAAAAAATATTATTATATATATCCCTACAAAGCCCCTAAAACACAGTCCTAGATGTACACGACTGAAGATGACCTTTCCAGGACATAGTCCTACTCTGTCACACCTGTGTTACTTTTGATTTGGCTAAGGATATTTATTTATTTAATACAGCAACCATTTATAGTTAAGTCCGTGGATTTAGACTCGGAGGTACCGGGTACGATTCCTGGTCGGGACACAATAATATTTATTAATTTAAATTATTAAAATTTAGTTAATATTTAACTGATTTGTGATATTTCTCGAGTTTGGTACGCTAGAGACATCGACGAGCTTTCCACTTGTCATGATAAAGTTGGCTAAATGTAAATCCGCTTCTATATAAGCGTGGTTTCTGACCACCCCGAAAGGGAAATGGTCGTGATGATACTTTACTTACTTTAAAAAATATTGTGGCATTTTTTTTGCTTTCCTGACAAAATGTCTAAGCGACATTTAAAAAAAAATGATTTTTATATTCTAGCACGACATGTGACCTTGTGCCCACCTGGAGGAGCAGTCTCGACATTTCATAACGATTTAAGGTTGCCATTGACGAGCCTACCAACAGACCTAATCTCGTGGTCACTTTCCAAAATTTGTTCATGTTTGATTCCCACGGAACATGTAAATAAATCCTAAATGCCGTAACTTTATTTCCAAGAAAGTTGATACACTAAATTACACTTAGATATAATAATAATAATATATTCAATTTAACAGATAATTACAATCCATTTTTGTTAGTTAGTATACCTATCACTATGTTAGTAACAATGGCTTACATTAAAGTTAGTAAACTAAAATTTTATGTTAGTGCCTTTTTTATACTTATTTGTACACGTGTCAATTTGTGTGAATCTTAATAAAGTGATATTGTATTGGACGTAAAGTGGACTGACTTTATCCAATATGACCTTAAGCATATTGTTGGTGCTGCCTCTAATTCTATTGACTAGAGATGCAGTGCGTTTACACATAATAGCAGAAAAACTATCAACACGATTCTCTGCAAACATTCCGGACACACTGCAATAACGTGGTAGCCCCAACAATACCCTGAAACCATTATTATACTGGACTCGTAGATATGAAAAATCTTCCAATTTATTGGATTGTGCGAGCGAGAGGGGTGTCTAAGCGTAAACCCTCTTAAATAACAGAATAAAGACATCGACGAGGTAGCCACTTTTCATAATGTAGTAAATTTGGCTAATAGTGGATCCTTATAAGACCATGCTTTTTGACCACCTAGAAAACGACGGACGGTCGTAATGATACTTATTAATTTAATGAAAAATCTATTCCACGTTTTTTTTATTCTATTGTAAGTAAACAGTGGTCCCTCCGAAGAATTAGAATATGATTTTCTAAGGAACTGGCCTTCCAAAGATTTTTGGACAAAGAGCCCTTTGCACGTGGGTTCACACGTGGTCCCAAATTAGGGGTCAACGATCTCTGCTTAAAACAATAACAATGAGTCCATAGAAGATTAATTGGTTATGTAAGAATGCACTTCCTATTGGATTTGTTGTGATTCAATGCTTAATCAATCGTTTAATTGTAAAGAAATTTGTTTTCACTTTATTCATCCGGATAATTCATAAATACTGCAGACGTAACTGATATTTTTTAATTGAAAAAAATAAAATATAAAGTTTCTTACATAGCACCTACGAGTATTTACAAAAAAAAACAGTTTTTTTTGCTAAAACGAAACTTATGGAGAAGTCTAACCAAAGCATATAATATAATAAACTTATTTCTCTTTCATACATATAAAGGACTAGCTGACCCGGTGATACCGCAGCACGTAGAATCCATAATGTCAAATACGCAATGCTAATCACCGATTGGATCTTCTCAATAAACTCTACATAGAAGGCCTATGTGAAGGCTGGGCAGCTCCACTCTTCCAGGATTAGCGTCTCGGTTATGCTGGGAGAAGTCGATTAACCGTTGAGCGGTAAATGGTTTGACTTGGCTTTATTTCTGTATTCGACGACAGTCAAGCGCAGAGTGCGCTCGCGCAGGAGTCTTAAGAGCAACGACTGAGTAATTATTTATTTTTAATTTATTATTATTTATTTTCTTTTCATTATATAAACTCTGGAAGTAGGAGCGGGGCTGCCTGCAGCACGGGTCCTAACCGGCCTTGTACGGGAGCCTCGGTGTCAATTTTGTAAAAAACTATTTTAAAAGAAATAAATACATTTTTGATTTGATTTTTGATGTATAATAAGAGCGCTAGGGAGTTTTAGGCTCCCGCTCGGTACCCTCGGTCGGTATGCCTTACAAATCAGCGCTGATGCGCGCCACCTATCGGACAAAAGTAGTACTATGTCAGAAACCTTCGCCGATGTTCACACAACGTATTCCCAAAGTTTCATCCCGATCGGTCAAGTGGTTTTGAAATGCATAGGGAACATTACACACAGTCATTTATTTTTATACATATAGATAAATAATAAAGTATAAGAGAGTGTGGATGTTATTTTCAAGGAGTAATTCGTGTTAAAGCCGCACAAGGATCCCCTTAATTGTAAGGTACACATGTAACAATTAGTTGCATATAGTTAAATGATTATAGTGTTTAATGTTGTACCTGTCGCAATTAGATGCACACGATCATTGTAATTTGGTTTACGAGTATTACTATACAAAAAAATTTAAAAAAAAAAAAAAGTAAAGTAACCTAATGTCATAATTAAAAAAATATATTAATAATAATAATAATAAATTTGAAAGAATGTCATGTGGCGTCTACACACAACCCTTCGCGACCAGTCTGCAGTAGTGGGGAGTCAATCCCCCTCCACAAAATGCGGGTTGTAAAACTCCCCACTAAACACACTGGGGCTGTATATATTTTAGTTTCTCCGACAATAAAACAATCAATCCATACTTCGAGTTTCATTGATCCTGACTGCTCCCAAAATGGTGACCCCGACAGAAAAAGAAAAATTCACCCTAAGCACGGACTTCGAGCAAGAACGAAATATGGCGTCGCTGGAACTGATGGGCCTATCAGTGACATCAAGAATCCCCACCTTCTGGAGGCAGCGTGCAAGACTGTGGTTCATACAGTTTGAAGCCGTCATCGCGCAACTGAAACAAGGCGACGAAGCTAAATTCAACCTGGTCGTCGGTCGTCTGGAACCCGAAGATATAGACCAAGTCAGCGACATTCTGCTGGCCCCACCAACAAGCAACAAATACGAAACCTTAAAGAAGAGATTGTTAGAGGTTTACGAAGAGTCCGCTCAGAAACAACTACAGCGACTACTAAACGACATGGAACTCGGCGACCAGAAACCATCACAGCTACTGCGAAAAATGCGGGACCTCGCCATCGACAAGATACCCGAAAGCACCTTAAGGATATTGTGGACCAGCCGCCTCACGCCATACATGCGCGCGGTACTGTCAGTTAAAAACGAAGACATCGACATAAATGTGCTTGCAGCGATGGCAGACAAAATGGCAGAAAATACAAATGAAATTGCGTCAGTCAGCAGCTCCACCACATGCACCGCTTGCAGTAAATGTAACACCAACACAGATGACGTTGCTAAGAAAATCGACGCCTTATTTGATGAAGTGGCAGCCCTAAGAACCAGCCGAGACAACGCTCAAGCACGTACGCGCCGTCCGTGGCCGCCCCGCCGGAGCAACAACAGACCCGCGCCGCCATCCCCACGCGGCCGCTCGCGCGCACCGTCCGATGCCGACTGGCTATGTCGCTACCACTTCAAGTTCGGCGCAATAGCACGCCAGTGCGAGGCACCGTGCAACTTCAACAACCGGCCGGCGGGAAACGAGACCGGGCGACGATAATGGCTGAGATCGGAGCCCATACAGCTAACCGCTTGTTCGTGACAGATAAGAAAACCGGGAAACATTTTCTTATCGACACAGGAGCCAACATCAGCGCTCTCCCCAAGACCGCTTTAAACGTTACTTCACGAACAAGCGAGTACAAACTTTATGCAGCCAACGGGACAACTATCAACACCTACGGAACAAAATGTTTAAGTTTGGATCTGGGCCTACAGAGACAGTTCAAATGGGACTTCATCGTCGCAGCAGTCAGTCGTCCGATACTAGGTGCTGACTTTCTCCGACACCACAAGCTCATGGTCGATCTGCACAGCCGGAAATTAATAGACAGCACCACGCAAAAAGCTACATGTACGCGAGTCCTCCAGTGCGACCAGCCAAGTATCAACACCACTGATGCAAGCCGATCTTACCACGACATACTTGCGAAGTTTCCTGACATCTGCAGCCCTACCAGTTACAAAGAACCTACCGCACACAGCATCGTCCACCACATTGAAACAACTGGGCCTCCGATATGGTCCCGCCCGCGACCGCTAAATCCAAAATACTTTGCCCTGGCAAAAGCCGAATTTGATCGCATGGTGGAGATGGGCATCTGTAGACCGTCGAGCAGCGATTGGGCCAGCCCGCTACACGTCGTCCCGAAAAAAGATGGTGAAATTAGACCATGTGGAGATTACCGTCGCCTCAACGCAGTAACAACTCCAGACCGCTACCCGGTGCCAAGACTGCAGGACTTTACATATGTATTAGAAAACAAGAAAATTTTCTCGAAATTGGACCTCACGAGAGCTTACCATCTAATACCAATGGCAGAGGAAGATATCAAGAAGACGGCAATAGCAACACCATTCGGCCTATACGAGTTCCCGAGAATGACATTTGGACTTATGAATGCGGGGCAAACCTTCCAACGGTTTATAGACACAGTCTTCAGAGGACTAAACTTTGTATTTCCCTACATCGACGACGTGCTGGTCGCATCAGAGAACGAGGAGCAGCATCGCGAACACTTGGAACAAGCATTCGAACGCCTGAATAAATACAACTGCAAGCTAAACCCTGCCAAATGTACACTGGGCCAGCGCGAAGTACAGTATTTGGGTTACACTGTCTCTGCAAGCGGAATCAAACCATTAGCAGAACGCACGCAAGCCATCAACAACTTTCCCCGTCCCACCAATATCACGGAGTTAAGAAGATTTCTGGGAATGGTAAACTTCTATCGCCCTTGTTTGCCACGTATCGCACAGCATCAAGATGTTCTCAACAAATATCTCCATAACACAAAGAAGAACGATAAAACCATCATTGCGTGGACAGAGGAAGCGGACGCGGCTTTCCAAAACTGCAAACTCAGCATTAAGGAAGCAGTGACACTCACCCACCCCTCCCCTACCGCCACAATCGCGCTCATGACTGACGCCTCAGAAACGTGCGTCGGCGCGGTGCTTCAACAACACGTCGATGGAGAATGGCGACCGATGGGATTTTTCTCCAAGTCCTTAAGCGGCGCTCAACAAAAATACAGCGCGTACGACCGAGAGTTGTTAGCAATATACTTAGCGATACAACACTTTAGACGAATGGTGGAAGGGCGCCCACTAACAGTATACACGGACCATAAACCGTTGATCTACGCATGGAACCAAAACGGCGCTAAGAAAAATGACACTCCACGTCGAACCCGCCACCTGGAATTTATCGGTCAATTCACAACCGACGTGCAGCATATATCTGGAGCTCAAAACGTAGTCGCCGACGCACTCTCAAGAATCGAAGAAATAGTTTGTCCATCACCTATAAACTACGCTAATATTTCCGAAGCACAGCAAGTAGATGACGAACTTCAAAGATGCCTGAAATCAGCAAACTTAAAATTGGAAATAATATCGGTAAAAGGAAGCCTCGTTTACTGCGAGACCACTACAGGGGACAGAAGACCTTTTATTCCTAAACAGTTCCGAAAACAAGCGTTTGATTTAATTCACGGACTCAGCCACCCCGGCGTGCGAACAACGCGAAAAATGCTAGCACGAAACTTCTTCTGGCCCGCCATGAACACAGACGCAGCAAACTGGGCCCGCGCATGTAACAATTGTCAGCGCGCAAAAATACACAGGCACGTGACGTCACCGCGAGGAGAGTTCCCATTCGCCGCCCGCTTCGATCACGTGCACATAGACGTCGTCGGACCCCTACCTTTATCACAGGATTATCGTTACATAGTTACAATGATCGACCGGTATACACGATGGCCCGAGGCAATTCCCGTAGCCGAGGCATCAGCCGAAACTGTAGCTCATGCGTTTTACAGCGGTTGGATCACAAGATTCGGAACCCCTGCCACCATCACGACAGATCAAGGGCGCAACTTTGAATCTAAGCTTTTCGATCGTCTCACAAAGATTATGGGCATAGATAAGATCCATACCACGAGTTACCACCCGCAAGCAAATGGACTCGTCGAACGCTGGCACAGGAGCATGAAAGCAGCACTCATGGCGCGCGGAAATACTGAAAACTGGGCGAACGAGCTACCTACCGTATTACTCGGCCTGCGCACAGCGCTCCGAGAGGACAGTGGCACTAGCGCGGCCGAGATGATATACGGTTCTACCATCAGAATACCGGGCCAATTTTACGACACAAACAATAAGTTGACACAAGAACACATATATCTAGAGAACTTACGGAAAACCATCGCAGCTATGAAACCTGTGCCATACAAACCACACGGGAAACAGGCTACATTCGTATACAAAAATCTTAGGGAGTGTACGCATGTATACCTACGCAACGACGCAGTCAAGAAGCCGCTATCCCCTCCATACGACGGCCCATATGAAGTCATCGAACGATCCGGTAAGGTGTTTAAAATACGGCTGCCTACGCGCACAATTTCAGTCTCGATCGAGAGGCTGAAGCCTGCGCATACACTAGCGGAAGAAGAGGATACCACGAGGACAGAAGGAGCCCGCCGCGACCACGCCGGAGAAGCCAGTCAAGCGTCGACTACAGCGGAGGACACACGCGGGCGTCGGGGCAGCTACATCGATACCGGAGGCCGGGGCAGCGCATGCATTGCGCGCCAAGCCGCCGCGGCCAGTCCGGCACCAGCCGCCGCCGTGAGAGGTCCGGCCATACGCGCCGTCCCCATCGGCGGTCGCAGACATCGCGATCGCCGAGCGAGTCCCACCGGGTCCGTCAGTCGGGCGCCGGCCGCCGAGTCGTCAACAGCGAGCAATACCACGGTCGAGAGCGGGGGCGCCTCGGGCTTCTCTGCCGAGCGCCGCGCGCCGGCCGTCGACCACGCCCACAACTGCGCGGACGCATCGAGTCGCCCGCCTGTCAGTCGCGCACCGGCCGTGGTGCACATCACGCGCAGCGGGCGTCGTGTTCGCCCGCCATTACGTTTCGCTGTAGACAGCTTCACTGGGGAAGAGCCGTGTGGCGTCTACACACAACCCTTCGCGACCAGTCTGCAGTAGTGGGGAGTCAATCCCCCTCCACAAAATGCGGGTTGTAAAACTCCCCACTAAACACACTGGGGCTGTATATATTTTAGTTTCTCCGACAATAAAACAATCAATCCATACTTCGAGTTTCATTGATCCTGACTGCTCCCAAAGTCACATAATATATTCCTCTTTTAAAGCATCATCTATGGTGTAATTATCTGCAACAAATAAAATGTGTTAGATGTGTTTCTTACTTGGTAAAATATATAAATTGAAGCTTAAAATATTTTTTGCCAAATATTTCGCCTCTTTGGAGCGGCGTCATCAGTGACAGTGACTGAAGGTCTTTGTCATAAATTTTGAAAAAAGTAATTTTAATTTATTTATCTATGGTGTAATATGATTTGTTGATTAGAATAGTTTTAATTCTATCTTTGCGCATATTTTATAATCATATATAGATCTTGTTGACCAACATGTACTCAAAAAATGTAGACAGAGGTAGTTTTGGAGATATTTTAAGTCATCTACTATATAAGGGTTCGATATACCTATAAAAAGACCACACTAAAAAGTCAGACACGTTACGAATTGAAAAATAAATAGTAAGCCCCAAAAAGGATATCTCTTATTTATTATTATTAAAAAAAAAAATATGTAGACAATAAAAAATTAAACTAACAATGCTAAATAAACCAATATTACTCTATACGGATAAGCTGAACACACGTCTTCCCTACCTGAAGTGCTCATTTGTTATTGCGTGTCTAATACATATGGTACAGGAAATAACCTCATTAAGATGATAATATAGATATTTTGGCATAATTATATTTTGTGTATGTAGTATATAATATTTAAAGTGTGTAGTATATGTAGTTCGTTTTATATGTAGTATATGTATGTACCAAATTAAGTAAGTATTGTGTATTATATTTATTTGCACCCTGCCCATATTTTCTCACTTTCCCAAAGGTCAGTTGTTAGAAAATGCCTAACTGGCATTAAACTCGCCTATGTACACTAGTTTTAAGTTTTGTGCAATAAAGTATTTAAATAAATAAATAAAAATACTGTCATTAAACATATCAACATCAATGCTCAGGTCGTTGAAGAACTCACTTGCTCTGTTGAAGAACGCGTTACGTCTGTAATTGGTGTTGCAGCGAGGAACATCTAAGAGTGGACGCTGCCTGAGCTTAAGTGAGGATATTTGCAAGGATATCAAATAATAAAAGCAAGAACAAGGCCAAGACGGCAACACCAAGACCAAGATTGGTTAACACTACTTATTGCGTTATAGCTCGCCTATACTAAATTTTTAAGTGCATTAAAGTAGTTAAATTTATAAATCGCGGAATATTTTAGTATCGTACACATTTTTATTATATTCATACATTCTACATTAATTACGTTTTTGTAACAGCAATTAAAACTGTTTCATGAATGACCGCGTAATAAATTACATTCCTGTAGGATCTGATTTGAAGCATTTGTACTGAGAGTTCATCGACCTGACTATGAGTTGTCTCTTTGTCTTAAACCTATGAACTTAAAAACATGTGGTATCAAGATACGGTCTCTTTTAAAATATAGTTACAGGCCCTAGAACACGAAGGAAGGTTCCAGAATATTTCTGGGGAATTTTTCCTAATATTGTCGCGCTGCTGGTCAGACAACTAGGTGTTGTGGAACAAGTAGATAGATTCTAAATATATTTAAATCTTAGACGTCTTCACGACTTTGATTGTCATGGAGATGTTGACAATAATTCGATCAAAATTTGTAGAAGCAAAAAGTTGGATTTTTAACATTATATTTTATTTACCACAGTTTTATTAAGTCTTTATTCTACATACCATACTATGTACCATACTAGGGTCTGATGTCAACAGATTATAGGATAATATAATAGATAATATAAAATAATAATTATATACCTACTTTTTTTTTTTTTTTTTTTTAAATAAATATAAATATTTCCAGACAGGTCACACAGCGCCATCTAGTTTCCGTGGTAAGCTACGAGGCTTGTGTTACGGAAACTAGATGGTTGATAAACTACATATTATACTTTTTTTTTTGTAAATAAATACATATTATACATATAAATTATACAATGTACAACTTGCCCCCGGTGGGAATCGAACCCACGACCTCCCGATTTCACGGCAACGTTTATTACCACTAGACCACGGAGGCGGTCAAAATGAAATAATATATTTATAATAAAATAACTATAAAATATGTTAAAATGGCTCACTTTGAACTCAATCATGATACGAAATTGAATCATAATACGTAGTTAAACATAAATAATTTTGTATGCAATAATGTAAGTTGCAGTTTGCGTACCTACAATCATATCAGAGTACATTGCTCCCAGGTCGCTGGAGGTCGGGAAATGGACAAAGTAATTATGCCCATAATTATTGATTTTTAACAACCTAATAAAAAGTAACATAATAATAATTAAGTCGACCGTCTTGGAGTGCATGGCTAGATGCTATTGAAAGGACTCTAGTCACCATCGAGGTTCCAGCTCTTCTGGAGCCTGCTGAAGTTATCTGAGATAATGAGACAAGACCCGATGGTATGTGTGGGACGCCACGTGCGTCGACACCCTTGCCGCATCGCATCTCAGGAGACAGCGCAAAATGCGAGGGCCGCGGCGGAATATGCGGAGTCCGGCGGATTACATATTTGTATCGTTTGCTGTAGAAAATTCTGGGCCCATGGAGTCCAAGGGCCAAAAAGTTTTAAAAAGACATAACATCGCGTCTTGTCGTCTCCTCCGTTGACAAGAGAACTGTCTCATTCTTCGCCAATAGAATCAGTATTGCAATTTATCGGGGAAATGCAGCCAGCGTTTTTGCCACCATTCCACACAGATGGGTTTCCGTATTAATATTAATTTTATATACATTTTGTAAAAAATAATAATGATTATGGCAGGTGCTATCAAAACTAATAGAAAATATTAGACTTCAATATATACTAGCGAATAAATATACAAACAGTATAAAATAATTACAATATAAATTAAAACTACTTAAAAGTAAAAATTAAAATAAATATAAACTAAACCTAATAAAAAATAAACTATAAGTAAAAAATGTCCTCTAGAGACGACCCTTCAGTGATAGTCCCCAGAAGACTGGCAACATTTCCCCTCTGTATAGCTAAGCTAATACGTTGGCAGAAATAATTGCCAGCCTTCCTGTCTCCAGACTTTTCCGTTAGCCGTTTGGACAACTCCTTGGCCAGACGCTTGGCTGAGTGTCCCCATGGGCCCATCGTCTCGACCCCAAACGGCGCAAATTCGTAACCTGTACTGAGGTTGGCGTATTTGCGCAGCTTGAGGTTCTCAGCAGAAACCGCCGCACTTCCCGCGCTTGACGAGGTCGCCTGGATGTGTGATGGGGCTAATGTGTCTACACATGTCGCATCCCACACCAGGGACCTGCCAATAATAATAATATAATGATTATTATATTATTTAAAAAAAACTATTTATATATTATTTAAAAAATGTCCTCTAGATACTCGTAGGTTTTGAAGATGTACCAAGGAGGTTGACAGAAATAATTGCCAGCCTTCCTGTCTTCAGATTTATCGGTCAAACCATGGTTCCATTGACTCTACTCCTTATATCAAAACAAACAAAAAAAAAAGTTTTTTAATATATCAAACATTATTATATATAAAAATGTTAAGTATCATCACGACCGTTTCCCTTTCGGGGTGGTCAGAAACCACGCTTATAAATAAGCGTAATTTACATTTAGCCAGCTTTACTATAGGCCAATCATGACAAGTGGCAAGCTTGTCGATGTCTCCAGCGTACCAAACTCGAGAAATATCACAAATAAATTAAATATTAATTAAATGTATTTATTTACATTAATAATATTTTTGTGTCCCGACCAGGAATCGAACCCGGTACCTCCGAGTCTTAATCCACGGACTTAACCGTTAGACCACTAAGACAATTATTATATATGCAATATTTAATATCTTCATCTTCTTGTGGTCCTAGAAGTACCCATCAGGTACTGACGCCTTCTAAGGAGTACGAGAAGCTTCAGTGGACAGTGCCGGCGTCCCTCCTGGGGGTGGTGCAGACGGAGTAGGTGCTGCGCGGGGCCCAGAAACATCGTTGGTTCTGCTTTGCCGTCTTGTGGACAATATATTAACGATTCTAGAAATTCGTATTAGTGGAATTGGGACCGACGGCTTAACGTGCTCTCCGAGGCACGGGAACGGTAATATTGTAAATCTATGACAAATGTACATAAAAAGTGTATTTCTCATCTATCTTATGTACTTGCCGCGAGTTTGAATCGACCTTTGTAGGATTTTTAGGAAACCTTCGCTAACCTGAAAGACTAGGCTACATTCTCCAGAATTATCAATCCTTGTAAAACTGCAGGTGTATTACGTATTGGCCATAAATAATTTTACTAATATCTGACTGATTTGGCTTGGGTAAATCTCAGACGATTGCTGTTACGTGATAGTCCTGTTCAATTTCAATTCGAATGCTATGCAGTGTCCATCGGTCACGCTCGGCCGCTGGACAACAATGTCAGTCTGTGGGAACTCGAGAAAGTAACTCTCTGCAAGGTAAACCCTGAATTACCACGAGGATACGATTTGCCTATGGTAAATTATTATTACGACCGTAATCCGTTGTAGTCGCATACCAGCAGCCCTATTCTATTACTTAATTGCAGGTGTTGCTGCCGCTCGTCAGTGGAACAAGCTATTTCTTGAGAAACAGAATGTATGTCTCTCGAATTAGTTGTTTGACATTTTATTTATATATATATATATCTATTTATTTATAGTGTATGTTTATGTATGTATGTATTATATAGTATGTATGTGTATTGTTTTTTTTATATTGTGTATATATATGTATATTTAAGTGCTATAAATGCGTAATTATGTTTATTTACTAATTTAAGCTATTTTAATATTTTTCTTTATCCTGCCCATCACCTTACATGATCCCCAAGGTTAGCTGGTGAAGAATGCCTCATGGCGTTATAGCTCGCCTATGTACTAGGTTTTTAAGTGCAATAAAGTATTTAAATAAATAAATAAGTCCCCAAATTCACAAAAAAATGTACTCGTAGATACACGTAGGCGTGCTTAATGACTTAGCATTTTCTAACAACCAACCTTCTTCGGGAGTGTGGAGAGGTAACAACGAAGAGTGTAATTTATTATAATAGACTTACATACTAATATTACATATACTGAATAAATATATACATACATACCTACATCCCTAAGGTTTGGCTGTCAGAGAATATCTACGGGCATTAAGTCCGCCTTTTTACTTTGTGCAATAAAGTTTTTAAATAAATAAATACATATATTTAAAAAAAAAAAACTTATTTGCACTATGTACAAAGGCGGAATTAATGACGATAGGCATTCTCTGACAACCAAACCTTTAGGACATTAGGACAGTTTTCATGGTATAAAATAATAAAATAACAATTTCTAAAACAAATACATAAAAATAATACTTACTATTACATAAGCTGCTGGTCTTCTGCTAACAGCTTACTTATTGGACCACTTTGCTGCTTAGTCTTCTACTAGCAGAAGTAGAATCATTTAAAAGAGTTAAATTAATGACGTTTCATAATGTATAACAAATATTGTGTCCCGACTAGGAATCAAACCCGATACATCCGAGTCTAAATCCATGGACTTAAGTGAAGAACAAAGTAGAAGACGTAAAAAATGTAATAATGATTTTGTTTAAACCAATCCAGTTCTATTTTATATTTGATTTCTTAGAATTAAGTATAAACTAGCTATATAATTTATTCTGTGTTATAATAACTATAAAATAGCAATTAGCATTTCAGGCACAATTTAACATGATTAATAAAATCATCATAACATTTTTTTCACTAAAACTTGGAGCGGAAATACGTGATTTTGGACATATCTGATTAGGATCAGAGACGCGTTCTCAGTTCGGGATTAGTCTTTGGAAAATTATAGACTTCAAATGAACACCGATGTTATATGGTAATCTTAGTAGTCCTAATTATATGCTAGTAACAGAGACATTAAACATATAACAAGACAGGGTAAGAAGCCAAACGGTATGAGAATCAAAGCTAGACCAATCGATACAGAATGAATTAATGTCTGACAGTCATTGCCGGTTATGGTCGCAATCGACGCGCACTTTCGAATGCTCTTCCAGTCTCTAAATTTACACTTTCCTGTATAATCCTTCTGAGCCAACAATAACTGGCCAGAAATTACAAGGATAGCAAAGTGCGATGTGGTCCAATTTTATATTTATCTGGGAGCACTAATATATAATAACGGTGGATGCGAAGATGAAATCAAGCGTCGAATGGCAGTTACAAGATCTGCTATGGACAAGCTGAAAAAGATATGGAGGAACCGAAACTTACCAAAGCCACTAAAATCCGGCTGGTTAGAGCTCTTGTGTTCCCTGTTTTTCTGTATGCTGCGGAGACGTGGAACCTACGCGAAACAGAAAAAAAAACTAATTACCTAATGCTTTAGAGATGTGGTGTTGGCGGAGAATGCTGGGCATATCATGGACGGAGTTCCGAACCAACATTCAAATTCCGAACAAACTGGAGGAACTGGGGATCAGACAACCAACGCCTTTCCTCGACAATTACGCATTCTCACTTTCTTCGCATACATATCTCGGCGTGGAGAAACATCCATCGAGCGCTTGGTAGTCCAGGGGAAAGTCGATGGCAAGAGGATGCGTGGTACGTCCGATCAGATGGACCGATCAAAAGGTTGCAATCGATTATCCCCTACATGAGTGCACTAGGAAAGTGGGGTCCGAGAGGAGTGGCGACTGCTTGTTAAGCGTGCCACTGTACTCAAATGGCGACCACGACCATTCTGCCAAGAGTGTAGCGACTAAGAAGAAGATATCCTTCAAGCGAAGTATGAAAAAGCACCTAGTCAAGCCGGCATAGTGTTAGGAACTCATTTCAGTCATGAGTGTCCGATTTCAATTGCTGACATTTATGGACCTTGCGTACCTCTTACCAGGTGGATGCAAGGGCAGAATTCGTGCTAATATACAAAAAAAAGTATTTTATCCGTAAGTATTGAAAATTTGTCAATTAGGTTGTTGCAGAAAATAAATGAATTCAATTGAAATGCCCAGGAAGTTAACATAAGTCAAAATTTACTATTTTGTTCTCACTATATGAACATTTGTTGTACCTATAATTATTTGAATTTGATGTCTAGACAGATGCTCTATTATAATCACAGTACATTTTCTTAGGAAATAGGTATATTTAATAATTTTATTACCCACTAAGAGTTACATCTTTATATTGTTATGCGTATAAATTTGCCTCCGTGGTCTAGCGGTTAAGTCCGTGGATCGGGTTAGATTTATTATTTTATATTTTATATACACACATCAAAAGTGTCTAGGGATCAACATATATTTTTGCAATAACTTTTCTCCTGATTGATATTCATTAAAATTTTCTTTAAGGATTGATCAAATAAAATGTTTTCGTTTGTCTACAGTAACGATAAACCAAGTCACCTTTGCATTAGTAAAAAAAATTGCCATTTTCCTAATAAAGGGATTTTTGACATTTGAACCACTAACATTAAAGTTCGAAAAAAAGACTGAAATAACAGTTTTTTTTTTAATTTTATTGGGTAACTTAAACAATTAATAATCCGTGTTTCTACCGCGAACACTAACAACACAAGAACATCGGTTTGGCATACTCAAAATGAGTTCATCCAAATCACGCTGTGGAATGGCCGCCCATGTTCGTTGCAACAACAAAAAAAGGTCTTCTTGCGACTGGATACCCTCCATATTCGGCAGAGCTCTTCTCTGAAGAATATCCCATGCATGCTCAATCGGGTTCAAGTCTGGCGACTGAGCAGGCCAGGGCAGGACATTGATGTTAGCTGCGGCGAGAGTCTGTCTTACAACTCTTGCGGTGTGCGGTCGTGCATTATCATGCATTAACTGAAATAAGGGACCGATATGCACTTGTAGAGGAACGATGACGTCTGATACAACCGTCTCAGCATAAATTTGAGCGTTGAGGTTGCCTCTGATCCAAATCAACTCAGTTCTTCCGCCGATCGAAATACCCGCCCATACCATGATGGTTCCACCACTATAAGGATGGACTTCCTGGCAGGATTTTAATCGCTGTTGGCGTCCAGGGGTTCTCCAGTGTCGTATACGTCTTGTATCCGGCCTCATACCAAAACGAGACTCATCAGAAAAGCACACGAAACGCCATTGTTCTTCTGTCCAATTTCTGTGTTCAAGAGCCCATTGATATCGAGTCCTACGATTGTGCATTGCTATAGGTGGTACCCGTAGCGGTCTTCGGGAATGAAGGTTCACTTCATGCAAGCGGTTTCTGACTGTTTGGTCGCTAATTAAGTTCCCTGAAGAGCGATGAAGGCTCACGGCTAACATCATGGCGGTTATTGTTGGAGTTCTTCGAGCTGTGATTTGAATGTATCGGTCTTGTCTCCGTGTGGTGCAGCGATACCGTCCTCCATGGCGCTCAGCCACAGTACCAGTGGTTCGGTAACGTGTCCAAAGTCGACTGATAACACTCTGACTTGTATTCAGAGCTAAAGCCACAGTACGTTGCCGGGAACCAGCTTCTATCATTCCCACGGCTCTGATCATTTCTTCCCTGCTTAAATGACGTCGCCGCTCCATAATAACGTTGGTTTTAATCAGTAGTAGGGAAACAGTAGCACTAATAATGTCTTCAATGCGTCTTATGTTTTTATAGGGAAAATATTGACAGCTGATTTTCATCTTTTACTCGAATTTGATTGACAGTTCCTGTTTTAAATTATGAAATGCACCAAAAAGGATCCATATAAATTTATAAAATCATAAATTTATTACAAAGCCACATCTCAATCACAAGAAATCCGCATAAACATGCTTGATCCCTAGACTTTTTTGATGTGTGTATATTAATTTATTTGCTAAATATTTGTGTTTGGTACTCTAGAGACATCGAAGATTTTGCCACTTGTCATTTTAGGCCTATAGTAAAGTTGGCTAAATGTGAATCTGCTTCGTTAAAAAAAAGCAGGAGTCCTTTCTGCCATTTTCGCGGTCATGTCAGTGCAAGTTTTTGTTTTGTAAATCACTTTTCTGTGGATATTGTTAGTTAAAAGTGGTGTTGTTTTGTTTATTAACTACAATGTGAATAATTGTGGAAAACGATACATTGGACTGGGGAATAAGTTGCAGTTTATTTTTGCGATTTTTCCGCTAAGTTGATTACCTATATTGCACTCGACGGTTTTATAATGCCGCGAGTAACTCTAAGAAAAGCATCAAATTCTGCAACATCTGGATTTTGATGATGACCTTATTAACTCATCAAAAAGAAAGATAAATTACTTCGGACTTGGCTGCATGAACTGGACTCTTTACCTTCCCTATCACCTCATTCATCATCCATCGGAAGAAGAGAATACAAAAGAAGCATTATTTCTGACTACTCCGTGGGGGGATACGGTCGTGATGATCTGTTATCCGAATGAAATCCACTTTTAATATAATAACACACGCCAACAAAAGCGACAGTGAAGGGTTGCCTAACGAAATATATCCTAGGCATTTTTTTTAAATAATAAGATTTGTGATAGATTTACAACACCACCGTTCCCGTGACTCGGGGAGGACTAATACCAACTTTTGAAATCGTTAATAAATGAAGTTAATTAATATACATTAAATATAAATTAAAAGCTATCTAAATAATAAAATTAAAAATAAATTAAAGTATAAATTAAAAATGTCCTCTAGAGATGTTCCATCCGAGATGGTCCCAAGGAGACTGGCAAAATTTCCCCTCTGTATAGCGGCATAAATAATTGCCAGCCTTCCTGTCTCCAAACCTTTCTGTCAGCCGCCTTGACAAATCCTTGGCCAAGCGCTTAGCTGACAGTCCCCATGGGCCCATCGTCTCGACGCCAAACGGCGCAAATTCGTAACCAAGGTTTGCATATTTGCGCAATTTAAGGTGCTCCGCAGAAAACGCCACTCTTCCCGCGCTCGACGAGGTCGCCTGGATGTGAGATGGAGCTAATATGTCTACACACGTCGCATCCCACACATGCCAAGTTTCCACGGCCCAACAGTCATTCCGTCGGGTCTCTTGCCATCGCTTCGCACAATCCCAGATGGTTCTCAGATTGCGGGTACACCAGCAGTGACAAGAGCTCTTCGGATGATGTCGTTAAATATATATATAAATTATAAATTGACATTAAAATTAACATACAACAATCCGTCTAGCCAGCAGCGTGGCGAGTGTAGGACAAACTCTACAGATTCTAGAAGGCCCATCAACAGTAGAGGTCTACGACGCTGTGTTCTAGATGCTGTAATGTATGAAATAATAAGAATATACATAATGTAAAAACATACCATTAATATAATTTCGCGTATAGGAAACTATGAAAGCAAGCAAATAATTAAATAAGGAAGTAGTGATTAGTATGTAAGGAAATATAAGTAGGTAATTATAGACTGAAGGTGCATTAAAAAGTCTTCGTAACCAAAGGGCATGTATGAAGAGGTTAATGAATATCGACGAAGCGAAAGAGGTATGTTGTAATCGTGTCAAATGGCGCTCAATTGTCTTTGCCTATTGGCCTAAGCCGTCTGGCCAGCGTGGCGAGTGTAGGCCAAATTCTCCAGATATATGTTCTGGAAGGCCCATCTTCAACAGTGGAGATCTAGGATGCTGTGTTCTAGGGGCTGTAATGATGGTTTATTGAATTATGATTTATTTCTTTTTAGTTTTTTTATTAAAGTTAATTTTTCGCGCTGTCCGTTTTTTTTTTTTTATTATAGATTAACTTATTATATATTATACTTTTTTGTTACCTAACGCTAAAGATCCTAAATGGTCACTGTAAATGAAAAAATATAAGAGACACCTCAACATGATTTTCATATACCTTTTCGATGATACCCCACTCATATAGTTTGTCGATTTTCATTTTATTATTTTCCACAATATGACGTCTGGTGTTGCCTTAATGAAATTCGATTAGGACGAATCGATTGACTTGAGAATAATCAAAATCGGCCAACGCGTTTGGACTCCAGTGTGACACAAAGAAACACACATACATCCATACACACAGATACAAGGCTGATAAACACATAACCCTTCTTTGCGTCGCGCAGTCAGGTAAAAAAATTTTTCAATATTATATCAGGAAAATTTGCTGCAACCAAGCGAACCATTTGGTCAGGTTTACATTTTACGATTAGAAACCCTTCGCTAACCACTGTATACGATAAAGAACTGTTTCCCCGTGTATTTATGGAATGTTTTCGCATGCGCCTCGTAGTTTGAAATATCGATCAGCTGTGAGTCGGACATCGTCTCGTTCAGTCGTCGAGTTGCTGCGCTTTGTGTTGTGGTGTGCATTTACCTCGTTTTAAACATGAAATTAATGTAATAAAAACCTGGTAATAGAACAACGTGGGATATCGAACGTTTGCCTACAGTCGTCAGATACGGGAATTATTCGTGGTAAGTACATAAACATTAAGTTATTTCTACTACAAGGCCAATATACTCGTAGGTAATATCGATTTTACTTGCAGTTCCATAAAATAATTTTTCAATATTGTAGGTTTAAGTTAGCTATAATATAATTATTATTAGTATAATGTAATTATTACATAGTTTAGCTCAAAGTCAAAAACAAACTATTATTTTTTTACTTAAGTGAACATATTACAGGCATTTATGACACGTCATTATTTAAATTATTTTGAATGATTCTACTCCTGTTAGTGAAAGACAGCAAAGGTCCAACCAAGAGTAAGCTTATTAGATTCTAATGATCTCGCAATATTTAATCTGAGTGTGAAAGAAAGCAGATTGCAAGGAAAACTCAGGTATATAAGATTTACAATTTAAAACAAATACAGAATTAGGTACACAACAAATATATTCTTGGATTAATTAAAAAGAGCAGGAAGTAAAATGTTTAACAGGAAAACTTAGTTAAATATTTATTTATCTCTTCTGCTACATTTAATTAAAGCATTAACAGGTTTAATATTATTCGTCATAAAATGCATTTCTATGCAAGTAAATTATTTATGTCAAGCCGAGGCTAACCTGCGTGGGATATGCCACTTTCGAAGTTGTAAAGGTTAGGTTCACCTTAGACCACTTCAGCAAAGAAGCCGAAGGACGCATTCAGCTAGGATGGGCGCATTTGGAAAATCGACACAGACTGTCATCGTTTTATCATCATATATTTTGTCATAGATTTACAACACCACCGTTCCCGTGTCTCAGAGAGCCGGTTAAGCTGTCGGTCCCGGTTCCACTACTACTTGTTAAAAAAAAATTGACATCAGACTCTCGCCAACCGAAATTTCCATCTCAAACAGTGGAGGTCTAGGAGGCAGAACCGATGTTTAGTAGACGGTTTCTGAAGTGGAGACTAGGTACGGGAAGACGCAGAATGAGACGATCCGTCAGATAACCTGAAAAAGGTCGATGGTGGGAACTGGATGAGGATGGCAGTAATGAAATGGTAAGCCAAGGGAGAGGCCTATATCCAATATGGATCTCTAAAGGCTGATGTACCGTAACGTATCATCACGACCGTTTCCCTTCAGGGGTGGTCAAAAACTACCACGCTAATAAAGAAGCGGATTCACATTTAGCCAACTTTACTTTAGCAAGCTCGTCGATGTCTCTAGATGGCGATGAATGATAGATACGCAAAGTCTACACAATGTAGTCTAATTGAGCATTTAACCCAAGTATTATAAAGTCAATGATTGGTACAGTTTTATCAAAGGAGGTCTAGGTTGAACCACTCCCTGCCATACAACGATAACAACAATATTTATGTTAGGAATTTATGCAAATCTCGTGCAGCAACTGTTTTTAATTATAAAACAATGACTCAGTGAACTTCGTCCACCTCATGTTGGTTTGATTGTAACTTCTTCACTTACGCTGTACCTACTGTTTCTTCTACCTTCACGTATAAACGAAGGTAGAACAAAGAGATTCTGTTACTTAAGCGCAAACGTTATCTAATGGAATCCTTTAACTATATATACATTTATCACGCTATTAAAGTTGATATTTGCACGGCCGCTGTCAAGGTCGAGCGCTTATAGAGTTGAGAATTGAATAATATTTTGTAATTATGACGCAATCTCTGACGTTTGCGAGTAAGTAACAGAATAGGGCCGCTGGTTTATATTTATCAAAATATAAGCGTGATTTTAGCCAGTCTTGGTCTTTTTTTAAATAAATAAATATTTCCAGACAGGTCACACAGCGCCATCTAATTTCCGTGGTAAGCTACGAGGCTTGTGTTACGGAAACTAGATGGTTGATAAACTACATAGGTATTATACACCTAGACCGAGACAAATTATACAATGTACAACTTGCCCCTGGTGGGAATCGAACCCACGACCTCCCGAGTTCACGGCAACGTTTGTTACCACTAGACCACGGAGGTGGTCTTGTATGAAAACAGCTTGGTATTCGTATTGATCTTGTTGCGAGAGTCTCGCAAATAGTGAATTTACTGTATAATAATTATTATAATATTGTCAACTGTTGGTTTTCCAAAATGAATAAAATATATATATATATATATCTTGCTCTGACTGAATATATATGTTTGTTTCCAATTTTAGTAAAGAAATCTTGTGAGACTTTAGTGTTTGTCCGCAAACTGCTATCTCTAGAACTAGGTCTGATTAAAATTAAATTTTTAATGGTTGTAACTTTTGTTAACCAGCATGTATCCAATAATGTATCTATACAGAGGTTGTAATACAAACTGTATATATAACGCTCAACATGATGTTTTATTTATCATTTCAAACAACTTTGTCAGATCGAAAGTTTTTGAGATATTTCATGGGAAATACCACAGTTATCCACAAGAGTTACAGTTAAAGAAAAAAGCCAAAAAAATGTCTTCTTGCGCATGACCAATATAAATAAATAAATATTTCCAGACAGGTCACACAGCGCCATCTAATTTTCGTGGTAAGCTACGAGGCTTGTGTTATGGAAACTAGATGGTTGATAAACTACATACATATAATACTTTTTTTTTGTAAATATATAGGGGAAGGTTGCGATCATTGGACTAGCTCTTTCATTGTACCACTAAGGTATTTCTAAATCTGGGCAAGCTAGCAACACCCAAACTAGTCGAAACGAGTCCGTGGTGACTCAGGTGCACCCTCCTCTTATCTCTGTGTTTCTGCGATACGTGGCGAGAAGTAACGCGTGTGGTTGTGTTTTCGGCTGTCAAAATCTAATTATTTCACTTGGGACAATTTGACGTAAGTATCATTGTATTCATATTTGTGTCCGTGCACTGTTATGAAATATTAAACAATTTTACTGTGATTCTATAAGTGTTGTTCAATTTTGCCTAATCATGAAGATGTATGGAAGCGAGACGTGGATACGTCAGAATACGCATGAGAGTAGGGTTAATGCAGTAGAAATGCGGTCGTTGCGGCGGATATGTGGCGTCACTTTGGCGGACCGCATACGTAACGTCGAAATACGGAAAAGGGTTGGTATGAAGGAAAGCATAGGGACAAAAATAAGGAAAGGCATGCTACGATGGTTCGGGCATGTTGAAAGGATGAGCGATGAAAGATTGACGAACCAGATATATAATGCGAAAGTTGTGGGTAAAAGAGGCCCTGGCAGACCGAGACTCACATATCACGATCA
Source organism: Tinea semifulvella (assembly GCA_910589645.1). Taxonomy (NCBI): domain Eukaryota; kingdom Metazoa; phylum Arthropoda; class Insecta; order Lepidoptera; family Tineidae; genus Tinea; species Tinea semifulvella. The sequence continues at coordinate 7,826,682 of OU342592.1, read as the reverse complement.
AATAAATAAAACACTGACTGAAGGTGCATTAAAAAGTCTTCGTAACCAAAGGGCATGTATGAAGAGGTTAATGAATGTCGACGAAGCGAAAGAAGTATGTCGTGATCGTGTCAAATGGCGCTCAATTGTCTCTGCCTACCCCGCAAGGGATCTGGCGTGAAGATATGTATATGTATGTATGTATGAAGATGTAATTTTAGTTTATTAATTTATTGACAAGTACCTAGTTGCCATCAATGGACCACAATAGAGTTCCACCGTTGGACCGGACCAATGATAGCAACTTTTTATTGTTTTTTTTTTAACTTAATTATTATTGGAATAATTTAAATAATACAAATTTGAAATTCCAGAATGTCGCCTAAAAAAAAAGTACTTTGTTCAACACAAGAAAACGAAAATGTTTCTTCTGAAGTCCAAGATCTAATACATAAATAATATTGTCTAAATAACATTGTCTGTGAATGCATCATCATTAGATAGTGCCATAGAAACAATGGTAGAAAAACCAATGTCTGATGAAGAGCCTCCTTTAACTGCAGCATCATTACGAGTATTATCGAGACAGGCTGATAATGCCTCACCTACAGATACAGGTGCAAGCAACATAAATTTTTAGATCTCCACCTGAAGCGTTACTTCAAGAAAAACCAAATGATGATGTCCGAATACCTTCTCAGCGAAGTATTGTAATTGCCATTTATATAAGATTGAATTATTAATCCATGTTAATTTTGGAGTTACTACAAGTGAACTTAACTTTTATTAAATCGATTTTTATATTTATTTGTTGTATTCATATTAAGCAGAAAACATGTTTTTATCACTGTTAAAGTAAGCTTTAATCTGTATCCAAATTTTAATGACTTATTGATCTAAATGTGCCAAATGTAAAAATTAATTACTAATTAAGTAACCTTTAACTATAGTTTGTTTGTCGTTTGTGTATGATATTGTTTCGTCTCTTTTCGTAAGTCATAATTTAGTAATATCGATAATTATAATTAGTTGCCTTGATTGGTTTTCTAGAACTGATTTCTCGAAGTCCATTGATGGCAACCTGGTGGTTCAATGATGGTGCCCATGGTCCAAAGAAGGCAACAGTAGAAGATTTAGTTTTCTTCGTTTATATCAAAAAGTGTAATTCCGAATTGTGTGTGCGTTTGAATATTATAAATAAAAGTACCACGAAATAAAAATATATAACTTCTTTCATTTTATAACTTATACTTTTTGAGATATGATGTCGCAATGTTAAGTGGTCCATTCATAGCAACCTTCCCCTACATATTATACATATAAACACCCAGACCGAGACAAATTATACAATGTACAACTTGCCCCCGGTAGGAATCGAACCCACGACCTCCCGAGTTTACGGCAACGTTTGTTACCACTAGACCACGGAGGCGGTCAAGACTTGAGTTAGTTTTGCTAACACATTGATAGTCTTTTGAAAAACCAAGACCAAGATTGCATAATACTAGCGTTAGTAGCCATTCCTCGAGAACTGCAGCTTTACTGGTATACATTTTTTTTTCATTAGAAATCTTTATTGTTTAATACAAAGGCGTATGTAATGCCGCTTGGCATTTTCTTACCATCAACCTTCGGGACAAAACATCTAAGTTTAGGCATGGCAAAAAAAAATAAATAAAATTCAAACACTTATCAGAAGTACTTATAACTAGTTAAATTAAATATATGATAAACATCATTAAAATAATAATACTTAAAGTACAAAAATAATTACATACTTACATAGACTACATGACTACATATACTTCATACAGTTCCCAAGACTCCGACTCAGCTCCTGGGACGGATAATTTCTCCAGTTACTATTTTCATTATTAACAAAGTTTATTAATTGCACTATAATTTTGTTAAAATCCATCCGGGTTGGATTTTTGAAATTGCATCCTTGGCCAATCCACCTCACCTCTTAGGAGACCTGCCACGCATCCTTTTGTTATCAAATTGTCATAGAATTAGAGACAGTCATTTATTCTTTAAAAAATATCATCACGATCTTGCGGGGTGGTCAGAAACCACGCTTATAAAGAAGCAGATTCACATTTAGCCTTTACTACAGGCCAATCATGACAAGTGGCAAGCTCGTCGATGTCTAGCGTACGAAACTCAAGAAATATCACAAATTAAATATTAATCAAATTTATTTATTTTAAAATTAATAAATATTATTGTTTTCCGACCAGGAATCCGGTAACTCCGAGTCTAAATGCACGGACTTAACCGCTAGACCACGGAGGCAGTCATACAATATATTATTAAATTACATACAAGAACATGTATCGTAGATTATTACTTATACTATGTATATCTATACTTTTTTGACAACAAACGTGTCAAAAATAGATAAGGAAACATAACATAGAGGATTATTCGATAACGTCAACATAAAAAATAATGTTATTTTTGAGGTAACTAATTTATGAGGTGAAAGGGGAAAATAAATTATACTAAAATGTTATATGACAATAAATTCTTATCTAAAAATAAACCAAGTGACAATATTAGGGTGTCATTAAAGACAATAAAGTTTAATTTGGTCGTGGGAAGACGTACCGGATAAGGACCACCCTTACACATGTGTTAATGAAGCTAAGATTTCATTTTATTTTGATATTCACACAGTTTTATTTGACTTTTAGAGTACCAACTCACATAGAGGAGTTAATACGAGTAGGTACCTATTTTTGTTAAATTTGTAAATATAAAAAGATAAATCTATGTTACCCATACTATTTAACTATATCAAATCAAATTAGTTTATTTCCAATGGTTCGCTTAAAACAACTTGGATGCAGTCAGAACTAATAAAATTAATACAATTATTAGAAATATGTATGTACTAATCAAATTGGTAATAATGGTTGGACCGTAAACAGGCATTAATCCATATTTATGTATGTTAATTAGCTTCTCCTCCCTCGTGTCTGGGTACACGATGGACCCGGAACCTGCACAGTGAATCTATGGAATGCAAAATTTATCTACTCTTCTGTTACCCGGATCTTAAGGGAAGGAAATAGGATATATGACGCCAGGCACGACATGTGTTCCCACGACCATTTATCTGTCTTTATCTTTGTTTGGCCTTAGCATCCATATTCGTACTACTGGTCCAATTTTGGAAATGTTTAATGGCTATTAGTTGAATATGTCACCCCACAGACATTAATTTGTGTGCGAGGGCCTGGAATGATAAATGTTAGACAGACAGCGGAGTCATCCAGGCCTGGATGTTCAATAGGGGTGGGGTGGGAATAAGATAATCTCAGGTAAGCCGCAGGTGATTCTATTCACCTTTTGTGCTGGGCGTTGTTCCTAGTATAACAACGCTTTATCAGCGTTTAATGTGTGCGTGGGTTATACTGAAGTATGATATTTATCTGAAAAGAGTCCGCATACGCATTCTTCCACCGCTCAGATTCTTCGCACATAAGAATCAAAAGAAATAAAGTAATTTATGTTTTAAAATTAAAAATGTAAAAATGAGATATTAAAGGCATGCAAAAAAGAAATCAAAACTATAAAAGGATTTTTTTGACCGCCTCCGTGGTCAAGTGGTAACAAACGTTGCCGTGAACTCGGGAGGTAGTGGGTTCGATTCCCACCGGGGGCAAGTTGTACATTGTATAATTTGTCTCGGTCTGGGTGTTTATATGTATAATATGTATATATTTACAAAAAAAAAGTATAACATGTAGTTTATCAACCATCTAGTTTCCGTAACACAAGCCTCGTAGCTTAACACGGAAACTAGATGGCGCTGTGTGACCTGTCTGGAAATATTTATTTATTTTATTTATTTATTATAAACCTGCCTGCAAAAAGACGATCAGCTTGGCGTCTCCTACAACTTACGGATTGGCCAATAGATCTTGTATATACGAGTGCTACGTCTATTGGATAGGCCATAGCGCTGATTGTCACTGGCACTTTTGCCTTTAAACTTATAAAAGTAAGTCCTTCCATAATTAATTCATCATTTACCATAAACTATTGAATCCTTACAAGGAAGTAGGGCCTCGCGTTCACATCTTAGGTGCCGACCGGCCAATGACCTTTGCTTTCGAAGGGACCAGTTTGAGTTAGATAAAGAAGGATAATATTTCTATTCCATAGACAAATATGTAAGGACCAACCAGTTAAAAGCTTTCTTGAAATTTACATAATTGAAAAATATTGTAGTAAAATACTAAAGTGGAGTCCTTCGCGCCATTTTGCGCTGACATGTCAAGTGCAAGTTTTAGTTTTGTAAATTATTTTTTTGTGGATATTGTTAGTCAAAAGTGGTGTTGTTTTGTTTAATAATGTGCTACAATGTAAATAATTATGGAAAATAATAAAAATAAAATTTCAATATGGGTAACAAGTTGCAATTTTCCCACGCTGTGAACTCCCATACTATACCCAACGTGTTTGGCCTATAATGTTGCGAGTGACTCCAAGAAAAGCATGAAATTCTGCAACATCTGCCAACCTAATTAACTTATTTAAAAAAAAGATATCTTACGTCAGACTTGGTTGTATGGGCCTTCCCTATCACACACTACACCTAATTTATGACAAAGCCTTTTTACAGCCGCAGCATTTTAGGTCTCATTTAAGTTAATTTTAGGTATCTATACTAATAAATTTGAAAGGGGCGTTTACAGCAGCATTTAAGTTATTTTAAGTGTCTTCATCTTAAGGTTCCTACTGCCAGTTCTGTTCTTTGCTCGAATATAACACTTTCCAGGCACGATAGATATACGAGTATGTAGTAAGTAAATTATATAACATAACACTCGTACCTAATAAAATTATGTACTTAATCATAGACCTAACCAAATTCCGGTGGGAATGTACGGTGACAAAAAATAAAGAATCATCATCCATCGGGAGAAAAGAACGCAATCAAACAAGACTATGGTGGTCAAGTTATTAGGACTTGTTCCCACCATGTTTTGACGACAGATTATCGTATCGTTCAAACCGTCGTGGCTTGTATTTGTATGAACCATTCAGCGGGTACGATTATTTGTAGTCCACGATTATAACGATTAACTGTCACGCAAATAACAGAAGACGTGATAATGAGGACATGGGGCGCGCCCCCTTACGCTGTGTCGGTCCCGGTTCCAATAAATACTCGTACAATTTGTGGAATCCTTAAAAGGTTGTCATTTATTTTTATCCTGACCCACACCAGTAACTATAATTCTCCAGAAATATATTTTTGTAGGACTTACGTTTAGCTAGGCCGACGCATCTCCAGATCTCTTGCAACACGTCGCATTACAATTTATTGAAAATTTTCATCTCAAAAAGCATTTTAGCAAAATTATGAAAAAAATATCTTGCGCAAGACCAAAGCCAAGATTAGGTTAAGTCTTGGTATTGGTGTTGCAACCATAGCAAGACCAAGACCAAGACAAAGTTTGGGCAACACTAAATCAAATAAAAATCAATCATTTATTTATTAACTTTTGGTACATTTATTTAGGTTCTAACAGGTGGTTGTGAGCTACAAAAGTCGACCATCTCTTAGGTATATAAATATTAACAATTTTTTGAAGTTATTATTCAATATACATATAACCTACGCTGCTTAAAATGAAATCATTAGGTTGGCAAAGGTCTGATTGTTTCGACGCATTGCAACTCCATAAGGTTTATGAATGTCTCCACAGTGCAGCGCGCGCATCGGCGAAATAATAATCAATATTTTAGCCCAGTCTTTTTATGTGTGTCTATCCCTAACGTTTAATACACTGGGAAAACTATGAGCTTTTGTGCGGTCAATTAACACTTATGTACCTTTGTATCATTCTATGGTTCTTCTGCTCACGTAGCACGGACTTTCTAGCTTAAAAGACATCATCCATTTGGGATTTTTTTGCACTACTTACTTGTGCTATGTACAATGAGAAAAGGAGTTAATAGTTGCTTCCATACTTAGCGAGACCAATCTGCGTGCGAAACGCCAGTCTCGAGGTTGTGCTAAATACATAGTAAAAATACGTCTACCTTGGACAGACCATCCAATTAGGAGTAGCGAACTTCAGCAAAGAAGCCGATAGACGCATTCAGCTAGGATGGGCAGCATTCGGGAAGCTACGTCACATCTTCCTATCGAACATACCACAGTGTTTGAAGACAAAAGTTTTCAACCAGTGCGTTCTTCCAGTAATGTCGTATGGTGCAGAAAAGTGGACACTGACGGTAGGTCTGGTCCACAAGTTCAAGGTCGCTCAGCGAGCTATGGAGAGAGCTATACTCGGGATTTCACTAAAAGATAAAGTCAGAAACGTTGACATCCGTCAAAGAACCAAAGTTACCGATATAGCTTTTAAAATTAGCAAGCTGAAGTGGCAATGGGCTGGACACATATGCCGCAGAACCGATGAACGATGGAGTAGACGGGTTCTGGAGTGGAGACCACGTACTGGAAGACTCAGAGTGGGACCGCCAGATGGACAGATGACCTGAGGAGGGTCGCTGGTGGGGGATGGATGAGGGTGGCAGAAGATCTTGTGAAGTGGCGAGCCTTTGGGGAGGCCTACATCCAGCAGTGGAGAGACACAGGCTGATGATGATGATGATGATGATGAAAGACAACTTGACAATTTATAGATTATTAATATCAATGTATCAATAACCTTTAAATATTTACAGTGTTGATAAGAAAATAAATAAGATATAGATTATATTGAAATAATATAGATTATAAAATAATTATGGATACTATAGAAATTCTTAGAGCTAATCTATAGCTTTATAAATCATAAATTATTTATTCAGTTTTTAAATTTACATAAATCCAAAACCAAAACTCGACTCGCCATACACAATGCCATGTTGGTATACCAACACTGATGTATGGAAGCGAGATATGTCAGAATAAGACCAATATCAAAACTAAACTACCTCCGTGGTCTAGCGGTTAAGTCCTTGGATTCAGACGTGGAGGTATCGGGTTTGATTTCCGGTCGGAACATAATAATTTATTTCTGATATTTCTCGAGTTTGGTACACTAGAGACATCGACGAGTTTGCTACTTGTATATGCTTGTGTAGGCCTAAAGTAAAGATATCTAAATGTGAACAAAAATCTCTATAAAAAAAGGACGTGGTTTCTGACAACTTCGGAAGGGATACGGTCGTGATGATACTTTACTTGAACGTTTTTGAGTTAATTATGCATGGTAGGGAATTGTTAAATCTTTCTAAATCAATACAACAATAACGAAACAAAATAATTTGGTTCTAGTTTAGCTCGTATAAATTAAATAACAATATGTTATAAGAAATAGCCTATTATTCTTATACCTATTATTTTTCTTAGACCTAAAACTTCAATTACTCAAAACAGTATATTTTAAAATGTTCCATTACTATTTTTGACCGAGCGACAATATACGGGTAGGTAGTTTATTATGATGTGGAATTGATTGTACGCTGTTAATTAAATACTTACCTAGTAAATATTGTTTAATGTAAATATAGTATTGTGTGTTTAAAAGAGAAAGGTAGCAGGTGTAAGCACACTTCGAACAAGCATAATCCAGGGTCTACTCTGAAATTTTACGATCCTCTATGATATGTTGATTTTCAGCTGATCTTTGGTAAATTGTTATTAGATATGCCATGTTCCATCGATTAGGGAACATTATATTTAGCATATTTCCACCACGTGCTGTGTGCCGGTCGTTTTTACCGCCACGGTTCTGTTAATAATGTGAATTACTCCTATCAGGATCCTATCAGTTTTTGGACCTTCTGGGATCTCTCGCAGTGATGGGTTACCTTTCGTCGTCGTCCATGGGTCTAGAAATGCGTAGGATACATCTATCAGGACTGGTGATGATGTGAACTTGGCTGAAAAGGCCAAATGTCGCAAATACGAGTCTGTTAGTAATGACTACGTGTGTGTGAGGCTATTGGTCTTGAGACTATAGGATCATAGGGGCCAGGTGCTAAGAAGTTCTTTAAAGAACCGTCTAAGCTGCTGGTTAAGGTATGTGACAAGAGGGCTGGCAGTTTTTTCGCGCAGCAAATCTGCATAGTTGTGCAGCGTGGGAATACCGTAAGTGTTCTTGGTACACTGCCACATGATCAAATCATGGATGAATATTTTTATTTATGGTTTAGTTTGTAAATAATTTTGTGTTTTAAATCATATTACCTTTTTTTGCTAAAATGCATATTTATTGATTTTTGAAGTAAAGTAAAAATAGTTTATTGAAGCAAAAGCCGTTTTTAACTGTAATCGTTACAACAGTGACTTCGTTTTGGTCAAATTTTTAGTTGACAATTCGAATACTCGTACACACGCACACGTTCTCAATTTTTTATTATTTTTGTACATATATTGTATATTGTTTTAAAGGCACACCAACATAAGTTCAGTATGCCTAGTGTGACAGTGAAGTTTCGTAAACGCAACTATAGTAGTAGAGTTTTTTTTACTGAATTTTCGATGTTCATTGCCTGTTATTATAGCCAAACTTGCAATAACACGCAATGTAAAATAAAAAAACGTAACTACAGCAGTTACGTTTTCCGAAACTTGCATGTTACACTAAGCACACAGTATACAAATACTGTAACGTACATACATACGGTACTTGCGTATTCGAATTTTGGTGTTATATTTACAGCTATATTTGTAATTCGTAAGTAGTGAGTAGACCAGCAGGATTTTAACGATGTTTAAAATTAAATGAAGATAACGCGTGTCTTAGATAAACGACGGAAATGCTAGTCGCACCTGCCTACCGCATTTTGAGGTAAACAAAATCCACATCAGATTTATGGTGATCCAGGAAGTAAACCAGAAGCCCGGAAGTCTTTACTTAGGTATATAAGTTAACTAGCGTTTTGTGTCCCAGATTTACACGTGATGGTAAAATATAAAAAAAAAGAAGTAAGATATTATCACGTCCGTTTCCCTTTCGGGGTAGTCAGAAACCACGCTTATAAATAAGATGTCTCCAGCGTACCAAACTCGCTAAAAAAATATCACAAATAAATTAAATATTAATTAAATGTACTTTAGTACATTAATAAATATTTTTGTGTCCCGACCAGGAATCGAACCCGGTACCTCCGAGTCTAAATCCACGGGCTTAAGTTAGACCACGAAGGCAGTAAATTATAATATACCAAAACCTAAACACACCCTTGAAAGTCGATTTAAAGAAATGTATACAGATGAATTTTTCAAGTGAACCATCAAGGCGAAAGATGCTCACAGAAGTCTTAGGACCGATTTTGATAAAAACTAAATCTCCTTGTCGGGCATAAAACCGGATGATTTGGAAAAAAAAACTCCTTTTTTTATAGACGGTGAATCAATAATTCATCAATGATACGCCCCCTGCCTGAAGGGCCAACGCGGGTGGGGGTCGCATGCCCGACTCATCCGTGAAGCTTCCTAGTGAAGCCCCAGGGCGCCTACGGACTAAAATCCTATAAACCGTCTCTATCTCACTGTTGGCCCTGTGTGCCTTTACAGCTAAGTCTGAGTCGTGGCTACGGAGTGAAGGCACTCGTTCGCCGCGTAAAAAACCTCACCTGTACAATATTTTATATACGTGTATTTTAAGGGCCTTGGCACATTACATGCGGTGCGAGGTCGCATCACAAAATTTCGTCGCATTCGTCATCGTTGTCTGACTAGATTTGTCCTAATTCCGCTAGCCCTAAAACACGTCATTAACGGCCGGTTGCAGAAAGGCTGATTATCTTTTGACGTGTTTAACGTATTTCTATGAGGCATGTCATTGGCTAAAATCACCAAAGTGACAAGCTAACTATCTCGTTGAACACACAATTGATTATTTCAATCATCCTTTCTGCAACCGACTGTTAGTAAAACGACAGAAGAGACGGTTTTTTCTTTACGAAACCTAAAAGATTTTTTTTGAAAACTTCTATTCTATGCTTCTATTTTCAATTATAGAAAGTTCTTTGTATTCTGGATCTGATTTGTCCCACAGTAAGGAATTTTATCATTAAATCTATTTATGATAAGCAAAAATATACTGATTGGAAAAAGACTGGCGAAGCTCGCAAAATAATGGTGTCACACGAACACTAGCGCCGCCAGGTGGATAGTAGGATACTAAAAATGCCTTACATACCTATATATATATTATAAGTATAGCTTCTATATAGTATTATATTTAAAATATAGTTCGCTTGTTGACAACAACAATGGCTGACCTGTTGAATGAATTGATTGAATAAATGAATGACTGACAACTTTATTATGTTCAAACCACAGAGAAGAATTAACCGTGTATTTATTTAAGTTATAATGTATATAATTATTATTAAAAAAAAATAAAGTGTTTAGGTATAATGTGTAGTATATTAAAATTAGTTAAGTAACTTATTAACTGTATCATTAAAACCCTTTTTTTTTTCATCCTGCCTATCACCTTACTCGATCCCCAAGGTTAGCTGGTAAAGAATGCCTACTGGCATTATAGCTCACCTCTGTACTATTTTTAAGTGCATTAAATAATTTAAATAAATAAAAATAAATAAGAATTTAGTTCTCCCTACCAACGAATAGGCGACTCCACTTTTTATATAAATCTAAATTTGACATTAGTTTTTTGTAAGTATTGCGTTCTAAGTTTGCGTCATCGCATTGTGCGTTGTTGTACAATTTTACATATTGTGAAAGTGCTCTAAGTTCGGCTAAGCTAATTGACCGCATAAAGAAATCCACTATTTTGACAACTTATCGGTTGCGGTTAAATAAGCAGAATTTGGCCATTGGACTGGTTCGCCAGTCTAAAACTTATGCTAAGTTAGCAAATGAAAACGGTCGCGTGGTTAACATTATTAGAATTTCAAATAGATTTAGTGGGCGACAACCCATGCACCAGACACTTCGCTATATTTGCAATGCAGGCTGCATATTTTACTTCGATCTTATGTAGACAGGTTGACAACATATTAAATATTGGATGTATTATTCATTTTTACTGCAGTTGATATTCATAATATCTTTGGCCTGTTTGAGCGGGGGGATGGCTGGCACATGCGTTATGTCCGTGATCGGGTGCCGCTGTGAGGGCCTGAGACCTCTGCCGAACACGTTCAATTTATTGTTCTTAAATTAGCAGAGGTTTTGCGTTTTGTAGGCAAGTCCTAATTGTAACATACCTGGTGGGTTACCACTGTACCAGGTATTGTAATCTCATAGGTACTCAGGTGAATTTTAAAAATATTTATTTATTGTTGTAGTGTAATTCTGTATTTGTTTCATTTGTATATCTGCTATAGCTGAGTTTTCCTTGCAGATCCCTTTCTCAGTCAGATTAAACATTAACAGGTCTCTGGAATTTGCTAAGCTAACAGCTTACTCTTTGGACCACTTCGCTGCTTAGTCTTCCACTAACAGGAGTAGAATCATTCTAAATAATTTAAATTATGACGTGCCTGTACAAATGCCTGTAATAGGTTTACGTGAATAAAGATATTTTGACTTTGACAATTAATTGTTTTGCGATACGCAAATATTCTACATAACACACACGTAACACAAACACAATGTATTGTAATGATTGTCGAAATGAATTTCGTTATGCTAGCTAATGTGTGTATGCTTTACTAAAACAACGAACAAAAATGAAGATAGCTTTTAGCACAGTGTGGTGTCGTCCACTATCTGAATAGCAGCCTTTTGCAGCAGGACATTGAGTGAGAGCATCTGTAAGGTACTTAGTGAACCATTCCAGAGGTGAGAACAGTATTTTTCTCATGACCTTATTTGTGCTTTATAACGGCTTAAACGTGGCTGGTTGGTCTCGGAATGAACTTGGACAAAACTATGGTCACGTTCAATGACCATGTCTAGCCGAGGCCAAATGGATGCGGAAAATGCCACTATCGAAGTTGTGTAACTATAATTTCATTAAAGAAGCCGACAGACACATTCAGCTAAGATGAGCGGCATTCGGGAAACTTCGGTACATAAACCACAAATTCCGTTCTCCCTGTAATATCGTACGGAGCGCAGACGTCGACACTAACAGTGGGTCTGGTTCACAGATTCAAGGTCGCTCAGCGAGCTATGAAGAGAGCTTGTATTTCTCTGATGGATAGAGAACCAAAGTTGCTGGAGTTAGCATTCAAAGTTAGGAAGCTGTAGTGGCAATGGTCTTACACATCTGACGCAGAACCGACGACCGATGGGGCATACGGGTTCTAGAACACGACCACGTACGGGACGACGCGACGCAGAGTGGGACGAGACCCCCCGCCAGATGGACGGATAATCTAAAGAAGGTCGCTAGTGGGGGTTGGTGTCTTTGAGTAGGTAGAAGATTGTATGGAGACTTCTTGGTCGTTATGCCTGGGTCTCATTGACATTAAACTTGACTAGTTTTAGTAGTAAATTGGGCACGCCATAAAGTTGTTGTTATGTATGAGCAAAGTTCAAGCAAGGAATTAAACATTTCTATTTGCTTTGTGAAATTTCTCTTTAACTATACCAAAGCCATAAATAATGATTAACATTTGTACTATTAGATGCTTTGTTGGTACCCCATGCTATTAAATCTAAAATCAATATGCGCACGCGCAACGTTGAAAGATCGATATTGTCTTTTGTTCACCCCTCGACGCACATCTGTTGCACTTCCCAATGAACCCCCTTACTAAAAACACGAGCTAAATCATTAATTTACTACACATTGAAGTTTTACTTCTAACGCACAGCTGGATAACGTGAATAAAGCCAGCATTCTGTATCAATGCTTTAGGAATTTTGTTTAAAGTGTAGTTGCTTAGTCGTAGTAGGTGCATTTCCCTTTTTTTCTAATAATACTCTTTCAGAGGGTGCGTCAGAGATTGCAGGGGTGGATTTATAAAGGGAAATATTTGTTTTAAAAGGAACTCACGTCATCAAATAGTTTTGTTTTTATTTCTACTGGTAGGTATACTGTTTCACCAAAGTTCCAAGTTTGGATATAAAACAGTTTTTTTTAAACTAATCTCTCTTGGTGATACTCCTATATGCCTTTCAGTATACCTACTCGTACATATTCCTGGAGAATTTCTTCCTCTGGTCACGCCCAGACGGTAACTTGTAGTGTTCCCCAATTTTGGTCTTGGTCTTGTTCTTTACTTTATCGCAAGGTCTTGCGCAAGAGTTTTTCAAGACTCTTGTTCAGACTTAATTTTCCAAATTTTGCTAAAAATAGTCTAATTTGATTACTTATTATATATATTTAATTGGTAACTGTTTCGTGTCTGTAATTTTTAGGGTTTAGATAACTTGTAGATAACTTGAAAGATCTACAAAACTACCTAATGTAGCTCCTGACAGCGTTAGTAAGTAGTATATATGTATGTTTATGTATAATAATGTGTATTATTAGTATGTAGTATATTGATATTATGATATATATGAAGATATATGATGTAAGTATATATCAATCCTATTAAATTAACTTTTATAATTATAGTATTATTATTATTTCTATGATTGCACCTAAAATTGTTCAAATTTGTCCCTAAGGTTTGGCTGTCAGAGAATGTCTTCGGGCATTAAGTCCGCCTTTGTACTTTGTGCAATAAAGTTTTTTTAAATAAATAAATAATGTTCAGATGTGGCCCTGACAATTTTTTTTTGCTCTGACAAATTTACACATTGATGAATAAAACACGTTAAGCGTTATACCTCTAAATACAATTTTGTAACATTTTCGTTAACAAGATCTGTAACCATTCTAAATTTCAAGTAAATCATACCAGTAGTTCTCGAAATACTAGTTTGCGGACAGACACTAAAGTCTCTAAAGGTTTCCTTACTACAATTAGAAACAAAAAGATATTTTAGTCACAGCAAGAGTCTTGCAAGAGTCCAAGAACAAGATTAGGAGTGCAAGACCAAGACCGACTGTTCTCATGCAAGACCTGCTGTCCTCCCTCAAGAACTAATGTAGGTTCACATTCGTCAACATCCCGAATGTGCAACACCTACAGTAGTCTGCAGTGCCAATAATGATATAGACATATTTCATGACCGTTACAATGTATTCAGAAAAAATGTTCTCGAACATTTCAAACCATCAATATTTGAGTAGCTTATAATTTATTTAACAAGTGTTTTGTTTTCGTTTTTTTTTTTTAAGGTACCAAATTTGCGCAATTTTTATGTTTCCTAATTAATTCTTAAAAAAGAGAAAAATGTATAAATTTATTTTAGAAGTCATATTTTTATTTTGTAAATTTTAAAATTTTATAGTTTTTGTTATTTTTTTTTTTTTTTTTTGTTTTAACAGTAGTAAGTTTTTAATTGTTTTAACAGTAATAAGTTTTTAACTTCTTCTTCTTTTTGTATTGGTGAATGCTGTGACACCTAATTGGTACATATATTAGATAAGCTATAATTATACTATGTTATGTGTGTGATAATATATGTACTGCTGTGTGTACTAAATAAATAAATAAAAATAAGACCAAGACTTAGCCAATCTTGGTCTTGTTCTTGCTTTAGGCAACACTAGGTACTTATTTTTTTTTTTATTTATTAAAACTTTATTGCACAATATATACAAGGGGCGGACTTAATGTCGCTAGACATTCTCTGACAGCCAACCTTAGGGACACTGTAGCACATTAAAGACGTAAGGTAGGTGCAATTAGAGAAATATGATTACGTAATAAATATGCAATATTATCTAAACTACAATAATAAATACTATAATAAACTAAATACTAATAATACATACACATAACGTTTTATTAATACATTAATACATACATTACATAACATTAATACATACACTACATATAATAATATAATAAATAAACTAAATGAGTTGTTATGAGCTATTTAAATAATATGAAAATACCATTTTTTTGAAAATGCTTCGGTTGGATGCTTGTCGTATATTTACCGGCAGCTTGTTCCACAGGTTTGCGGCAACAACAGCAAAAGAATCGTTCATGAACTCAGAGTGGTGCGATGGAATAGACAGAACTGAGTTGTGTGAGGAGCGAAGAGACTTATTGTGAAATGAGAAAATATAGGCAAATTTGTCCTTGAGGTATTTCGGTGTCGCAGGCTCGTTAAGAATAGAAAAAAGTAAGCAGAGGATTCTGAGATTCCTGCGACAGCGAATTGGTAGCCACTTTAACTTCGTTCGATACTCGAGATGTGATTATATTTGCGAAGAGAAAAGATGAATCGGATTTGTTGTTTTCGACAATAAACGGTTCTACAAGTTGATATACGAGATTAGTTTGCCCGTACTAGTATCAATATTCAATATTAGGCCTCTTTTCAAAAAAATAATCTTAATCTAGATTAAAATGCTATCCTTATCATTTATTGTGTTGACGTCAAGATATTTATATGACAAGAAGTCATTCGTTCATAAACTCTTGGCTACATTGAATAACCGCTTTGATGCATAAATCCAAGGAACATAATACAAGCTTAAATCCGTTTATTTTACTCTTTTTAGTTTTCTTCTTCCGATGGATGATGAATGAGGTGATAGGGAAGGCAAAGGGTCTAGCCCATACAGCCAAGTCTGACGTAATATATTTTTCTTTTTAATGAGTTAATGAGGTCATCTTCAAATATCAGATGCTGCAGAATTTGATTCTTTTTTTGGAGTCACTTGCGGCACCATAGCTCAAACACGTCGGGTAAAGTATGGGACTTGACAGCGCGGGAAAACCGCAAAAAATAAACTGTAACTTGTGCCCCATATTTAAAGTCCAATTTATCGTTTTCCATAATTATTTACATTGTTAAACATTACAACACTACTTTTGACTAACAATATCCACAGTAAAGTAACTTACAAAACAAAAAACTTGACTTGCAAAATGGCGCGAAGATATTTATTTTGTCGAGACATAGGAATTGCGGTTTTCCGTCAAAGTACGTCAAAATAGTGTAGACCACTTTTCGTATTTTTACCCCTTCTGTTTTTTTTTTTGCAAATTACGTAAAGATAGAGTCGTGTGATAAATCTTAACATTCCCACCAAGAAAGTACTTAGGTACGCACGTATGTAATTTTAGACTGCAATCATTAGGGGTCGTCATATCAGCTGGACCAACCGTTACATTAATCATGTTTGTATTTCACTCTTAACTTTAAGTATGCAAAGTTGAGATAACTTACACTCGGCTTAAATTTGCGCACGTTAAATATTTGATAATAATAAAAAATCGTTTATTAGACCTATAGACGTACCTTACAACTAACAAACATAAATATTAATAAAACACTATTTACTAATATTAATTCATCTAAAGCTTTCGTATATTCTTGTTGTCATAGAAGTGCCTATCAGGTACTGTGAGCGCCTCACGAGCAGAAGAAACAAAAGGCGCAATTCCACGTTTCGTTTGGGCCTCTTTATAATCCTCCTTACTCAGCAAAGTACCTATCATAGACTGTATAACTTATTATTAATTTTAGATTATTTATTGAGCGGTCGTCATCCGGTGGTAAGAACGCTTTCCCTAAAATCCAAAAAGTTCGCGGTTCGAACCCTGGCACATGCCGGTGCTTACCAATGAGAAATACATTTTCCGTACATAGATTTAAACTAACACCGTGCTTCGGAGAGCACATCGTAATAATACCAACTTATGGAATCGTTCATAATTTGTCATTAAAATTCCCATTGGACCCAACACAGCTGCAGCGTAGCGAGTGTTGACCAAGTTCTCCAGAAATATATTCTGGAAGGCCCATTTCCAGCAGCGTAGTTCTAAGACTCTGTGTTTAAGAAACTATGATGATAAGGATGAATTATTTTTACATTAACACATATTTACCAACATGTACGTACAAGTGTTTTTGTTATAAGTTTATGGCTAAAGATTTATTATACGTAATTATTATATATATTTGAGTAGTCATTTATTTATTTTTGAGTAGACATATATTTATCCTGATGTTACTGAAAAGCTAATGCATAAACTCGAAACGTATGCATCCCATTCTTCCAGCAGAAATTCAGATTATTTCACAGTTTCCGCTGCTCGAGAGTGGAACAAACTTCCTTTGGTTATCAGACGGGCGCCGTCTCTTAATATATTTAAAATCTACTTATCGCTCACTTTCTGAACAACCAACATAGCTCTTTTATATAAGTACATATCTATCATACTATTTATAAACAATGTTATATACTTACTTATTTGAAGTAATAGTATGTAAAGATTATTATGTATTGTATGTTATTGTATATTTATAATATCTCAAAGGTTAGCTGTTATAAAATGCCGAAAAGCTTTAAGTTGCACATTACTTTGCAATAAAGAGTTTATAAATAAATAAAATAAAGGAGTAAAAAACAGAGTTGATATTTGGGACATGTTCATCTTTAAATCTGTTACAGGCATTAGTGATTATTTTAACGATTTTATTCCTACTGAGAATAAGCCATAACTAAGCTTAGCAGAAGACTAGCAACTTTTTTTTTCAATGTCAGTAGCTAGGTTTTTAATGTTGGACTAATTTGTGATCCTACCATCATGACGCTTACAATCATTGCACGCAATGTTCACACAATATAGGTACTGTTTTTATATCGACTTGGAATTCTCTTCATTTGAAAAAGATAGGGAACTCTTGACTTTATGGTGCATTTTATGTTAAATACAAATGCCTTTTTAAATTACTTGATATCTCCCCAGTTTTCTAATATTATTTTTACAAACACACTTCAGTTAGATGGTGTAAATGTAATAGTTTATTATATGATTTATTATTTAAATTTGAAAATATTAGATTGTGCGAACGAGAGGGACGATGCTTAAGCGTTAAAAGTTAACTATTCAAAAATATTGAATATATCGTATAGTTATTTAATACTCGTCACGAGCAGATAATATAATTGAATTGAGAGCAATAAACTTTGTCAGTCGTAATTTCCGCTATTGTTAAGTTATCATACTAATAATACAAGTGCATTAAAAAGTCTTCGTAACCATAGGGCATGTATTAAGAGGTTAATGAATGTCGACGAAGCGAAAGAGGTAATGGCGCTCAATTGTCTCTGACTACCCCGCAAGGGATCTGGCGTGAAGATATATGTATGTACTAATAATACCATTAAAAATATTCTACGGAATATTCGGTTTCATATATATATATATATATATAGTCTTAAGAGCGCTTAACGTATATGCTTCCCTCTCGTTAACAAAGGAAAGTAAAGTATCATCACGACCGTTTCCCTTTCGGGGTGCTCAGACACCACGCTTATTAATAAGCGGATTCACATTTAGCCAACTTTACTATAGGCCAATCATGACAAGTGGCAAGCCCGTCGATGTCTCCAGCGCGCGTACCAAACTCGAGAAATATTACAAATAAATTAAATATTAATTAAATGTATTTATTTACGACCGCCTCCGTAGTCTAGTGGTAACAAACGTTGCCATGAACTCGGGAGGTCGTGGGTTCGATTCCCACCGGGGGCAAGTTGTACATTGTATAATTTGGGTGTTTATATGTATAATATGTATATATTTAGAAAAAAAAAAGTATAATATGTAGTTTATCAACTATCTAGTTTCCGTAACACAAGCCTCGTAGCTTACCACGGAAACTAGATAGATAATATACATATAAACACCCAGACCAAGACAAATTATATAAAGTACAACTTGCCCCCGGTGGGAATCGAACCCACGACCTCCCGAGTTCACGGCAACGTTTGTTACCACTAGACCACGGAGGCGGTCAAGTAGGCGGTTGGTGGCAAGGCAAGGTCACATGTCGTGCTAGTATAAAAAACATATATAATTATATATAATATAAACATACATAATTAGAATTATACCCGCCACCAAAATATTTCCCACTGTGAACAATACTTTAGTTCTATGTATACCTTGGTCAGGTATAATGGATAATACAATTGCAGTGTTCGAATTTATAGAACTATCAATATACTCCGAAGCAATCCCCACCCAGCGAGCTAAATCGACATTAACAGCTTCTTTATTTTGGCCTTAATCATTAAATAATTACCACGACATTATAAATGAGATCGAGCGGTTCTACAAAAACATTGGACACATTGATTTTTATTTTACAGTTGGTAGCGCCAGTTAGATGCGGCAACTGTCAAGAGTTAATAATGCTGATTGTAATGTGATCATTACCGGAAAAGACACTGTGACCACGTCATGGATGTCTAGATGACATGTCTAGCGAAAATAATTACTATATATATAGTATCAGTCATTGAACTTAGCTCTTACGAGTAAACAGAAATCGTATATTTTATTTTTTAATTGTATAAAGGGTAATTTTGTCTAGCAACAAAAGTCGGCTTGCAAATTTAAAATATCAGGCTTGCAACTCTTGACCGGCGAACAATCTAGTTCAAAGGCTTCTCCTTCCTCTCCTCGACTATAGTAATATGTGTACTATTGATCTTTCAGATATGTTGCTCAAGAAGTTGGACCGGTTACTTACCGCATGTATCCGGTTCATCTTCTGTTTACGTAAATAGGATCACATCTCTGAATATCGTTCTAAGTTGAAGTGGCTGCAATTCGTTGTCGCAGATATCTTGGAGTTCTTTGTCTGCTTTTTTCGGTTATAAATTAGCCTTCGACACCGCGATTCCTCAAGTACAATTTTGCCTATCACTTTCCACGACAAATTCTTTCGAGTCTAGCTAGACTAGCCAGGGGCCTCTTTCATCCACAACTTTCGCATTAAATATCTGGTTCATCAATCTATCTTTGCTCATCCTTTCAACATGCTCGAACCATCGTAGCATGTCTTTCCTTATTTTTGTCCCTATGCTTTCTTTTATACCAACCCTTTTCCGTATTTCGATATTACGTATGCGGTCCGCCAATGTTTAAATAATAAGCACTGATATTTCTCGTACACCGCTCATTTACCTATCGCATCTCAGCTGGACAAACCAACAAACATCCTTACTAGGGTTTCTACCGGAAGGGTTAGTTAGAATCACCTATTTGCTTCACTGCTCGACATAAGAATCGATTCTTCCTCGATGACTCGATGTATTCGATTACAATGTATCGAGTTCACGGTGACTTGGTCTGAACAATCGGTAATGTCAGAGGCAGGAAGCAAATAAATGAGCTCATCACAAATAATGATTTGATTTATTTTATACTTAACTACTACGAGTATATCATTATCACAGCTCAGAGTCCTATACCATAATTATTGACGAAAGAACCACATGTACAGGCTAAAATATGCGTCCACATATTGTAGATCGGTGGTGGCTCGGTTTGTAAGAACCTTTAGAAAATTCTTAAAAGGTCGGTCCGAACCCCTGCGTAGGAAATACAATTTTATTACGTACATTTGTCATAGATTTACAAAACTTTTTCAAAAGTTTGATTTACAAAGCGGTGGTGGCTCGGTTGTAAGAACGCATTTCTTAACCTAAAAAGGTGGGTTCGAACCCCGGCATGTACCAATACTCTTTTCTTACGTACATTTGTCATAGATTTACAACACCACCGTTCCCGTGCCTTAGAGAGCACGTTAAGCTTACGGTCCCGGTTCCACTAATACCAACTTGTGGATTCGTTAATAAGTTGTCATCAGACCAAATTTTCAGAAATTTCTGGAAGGCCTATATCCAACAGTGGCGGTCTAGGACTAATGTGTTCTAGGGGCTTTGATGATGAAGAGATTTACAAAAATTCAAAAGCCTCGGCGAACAGGTTGAGCCGCGCGTCTCGGTACCGGTTCCTAATACCAACTTGTATAATTAGTAATAAATTGTGACTAAATGAAAAAAACTTCAGACTCTCGCCAACCCGTCTCCAAAAAAATCTAGATGCCTAGGACTAATCTAGGACTCTGTGTACTAGGGGCTGTTATGAATGAATGAAAAACTTATTATCTTGTGATGGTATGCCAATGTATTTCCCCATTTCTATAACCTAAAGTCCTTTAAGTAAAGTGTGAAAAAACATCTTGTTAGGCCGGCATAGTGGTAGTGACTGATGTCAGTCGGTTGTGGCTGGCGTCAGTTACTCCCATTCTTGGACCGCGGAAGTGGGCGCGACATGACAAGTTCAATAAAAAAAAAGGATCAGCGTGTTCTCGCCATGCTGGCAAAAGGCGTTGGCGAGAGTCTGATGTCATTATATATATTTGTCAATTTCTTAACGATTTTCAGTATTTTTTAAAATACGATTAGCAGATTTATTTCTCATTGAACTCCTACCACAGCTAGTATGAACACTTCAGTTTTTCTCGCCACTTCATATGACCTCTTGCGACCCTCGTCCAGCCCCTAGCAACTTTTAGTTGTGTGTGGATACATCTGGGTATTTCCGCATGTGGTATCGGTTCTGCGGCTGATGTGACCTATTGCCGCTAAGTGGCTAATTCTGAAAGCTATGTCAGTATTTACTGCCTCCGTGGTCTAGCGGTTAAGTCCGTGGATTTAGACTCGGAGGTACCGGGTTCGATTCCTGGTCGGGACACAATAATATTTATTAATTTAAATAAATAAATAAAGTTAATATTTAATTTATTTGTGACATTTTTCGAGTTTGGTACGCTAGAGACATCGACGAGCTTGCCACTTGTTGAGTAAAGTTTGCTAAATGTGAATCCGCTTATTGATAAGGGTGGTTTCTGACCACCCCGGAAGGGAAACGGTCGTGATGATACTTTTTATGTCAGTATTTTTTATTCTCTGACGAATATTAATGCTTCCAATTCTATCAGAGAAATACCATAGCTCGCTGAGCGAACTTGAATTTGAAGATCAAACCCACATTCAGTCCACGTCGCTGCTTCGTACGATATTATGGAGAGAACGCACTGGTTGAAGTTTCCATATCAAAATACCTACGATGTATTTAAAATTATGTTGTTCTCTACACTTTGGAGATTATCGTTGGTTAGTGTTCACGGGTGGTTTGTGTAAAACAATCGATGTAGACAGGATGGCACACAATAGTGTTTTGTCACAATAGCACGGGCCATTGTGGAACATGACACTGCTATGTTACTGGTTCCTGTTTTACATTAAATACCACTACAAAAAATCAATTGAGCAAGTTTCTTTAGACATCAGGAGTTTGCAAAAATCAAGGTAAGTATCCAAATTTTTTTTCTCAAAGCGCAAACGTTATCACTTACTACATATTATAAAACAACGTCCTATGCCGCGTCTGTCTGTCTGTTTGCGATAAACTCAAAAACAACTGCACCGATTTTCATGCTGTTTTCACCGATTTACTCAGCTTACTCTTTTCTATAGTCAACGAGCCTGCGACACCGAAATACCTTAAGGACAAATTTGCCTATCTCTCGTCACTTTATGAAAGATCCCTCCGTTCGTCCCACAATTCTGGTCTATCCTTCTCATCACTCTAGCTTTCAGGCTAACTCATTCGCAGTAGTGGCAGCAAATTTGTGGAACGACTTGCCAGTTGAAATTCGCCAAGCTCCCAACAAAACACTATTTAAAAAGATGGTTTACACTCATTTCTTAAGAGCTCCTTATAGCGTATGTAAGTAAATGTTGTATGTAATGTACATAGATATGTATATAGTGTGTAGTATATTTTTATTTTATTTAATATTTGATATATTTTATATATTTCATATAGCCAGTTGCACCTACCTTTCAACGTTAATGCTCTGTATTGTCACTCGCTTTCTTGTTCCTCTGATCCTTAAAAGCTTATAGCCCTTATTACAGAAATTTGTATTTTAATTTTTAGCCAGCCTGCAACTTGTGAGAATGGCTTCTGCCATTTTAATACTTTAAAAAATGGGCTATTATAAAGCTGCAACTGGAAAGCTATTCACTCAAATACGGTATTAATCCTTATCATGGCTTCAGTATTTCATGAAGATTTTTTTTCCCTTTACACCATACAAATTAAATGATTACCTTAGGAGATATAGCAAAATCAAAATATTGCGCAACAAAATTAATTTCACTGTTTTACACTGGCATAGTCGGGTATCCATATAATAATGATCGATGCACCTACCATCTATAATGTCTAAGTGTCCGAAATGTGTGGCTGTAAGAGCATGCCTAGCGGCATTACGTATCCTTTGTACATAGTAAGTACATTTTAAAAAAAAAAATTTACAAATTACATAGTGCAATTATTTTTTCAGGTTGGTTATATTTATTTAATGAAGTAATATACAAA
Organism: Tinea semifulvella; assembly: GCA_910589645.1. Lineage (NCBI taxonomy): Eukaryota > Metazoa > Arthropoda > Insecta > Lepidoptera > Tineidae > Tinea > Tinea semifulvella. Next base: position 7,803,480 of record OU342592.1, on the reverse strand, counting down.
CAGTTAAAAAATAATTACAATATAAATTAAAACTACTTAAAAGTAAAAATTAAAATAAATATAAACTAAACCTAATAAAAAATAAACTATAAGTAAAAAATGTCCTCTAGAGACGACCCTTCAGTGATAGTCCCCAGAAGACTGGCAACATTTCCCCTCTGTATAGCTAAGCTAATAAACGTTGGCAGAAATAATCGCCAGCCTTCCTGTCTCCAGACTTCTCCGTTAGCCGTATGGACAACTCCTTGGCCAGACGCTTGGCTGAGTGTCCCCATGGGCCCATCGTCTCGACCCCAAACGGCGCAAATTCGTAACCTGTACTGAGGTTGGCGTATTTGCGCAGCTTCAGGTTCTCAGCAGAAACCGCCGCACTTCCCGCGCTTGACGAGGTCGCCTGGATGTGTGATGGGGCTAATGTGCTAATAAATTTTTAAATAAGTAAATATGGTCCGAAGGCCTTATCTCTATCGGCAACTGTAGAACTTATATATACCTTAAACCGACATTAAATTAAGAAATCACAATTTGTTACGGCCTTTTCACATTCATTAAACCAATCAATTGTTGTAGTTAAAGGTATTCGTAGGCCGCAACTCCCATCCGGGAAGCGACGCCAATCAAAACTATTGAACTGGAACTTTGGATTCCATTGATTCCAAATAATACAGTTTATACGTTCCGTTTTAAGTGCTAAAAGAAAGTTACAGTGGAAAAAGAACAAAGAGCAATTCAACATTACATTTTTGAACATTTCATGACAGATTGCGCTTTTCGGTCTCTTGCCAAGTTATCAAAAGAGCATACGATCAAAAGTTCTGTCAGAATTACTCCTCGCTCCATCCACCACCGCCACCAGTTACTGTCGCACAAAACGCAAAAGATCGGATAAACCTCGTAACCGATTATTGCTTCAAAACTGTTTAAATACTAAAATATGGATAATAAGTAACTTAGTTTTAAGTAAAAAAAGTAAAGTAAAGTATTATCACAACCGCTTCCCTTTCGGGGTGGTCAGAAACCACGCTTATAAAGAAGCGGATTCACATTTAGCCAACTCAACTATAGACCAATCATGACAAGTGGCAAGCTCGTCGATGTCTCTAGCGTACCAAACTCAAGATAGATCAAAAATTAATGGGGTGTATCAGCAAAGCTTTTTGTAGATGTCGCTAGCGGCAATGGTACCTTGTTGTACACCTCTATCGCATCATTTTTTCAATGTTTTTGTAGTTTTTTTATTTTTATAACAGAACAAATAATTTTAAATGAAATCTCGATTTGTACACTTAAAAGCTGCTCACTTAGGCATAATATCCAGAAAATAATAAACTTCGTAATAAAAATACAAGTTTTCTATGCAACTGACAGTTATTTTAGGTACCATCTATTATTCGCCATCTATCGTGATAAAAAGTTAGTGAGCCAAGAGCTCGTGAACTATGCGACTAAAGGTATTTTTGTAAGGCCAGTAATTTGTTTAGTGATAATTCGGATAATATTTTGCCATGTTTGTCATATGCTATAGGCGCGCCATTGGCTGAAATAACCAATGCGAGGAGCTAAATACCAATCACGTGGCGTATATCGAAATGTTGATCATAAATCCCTGCAACCGGCCGTAAGCACGGTAACGAACTTCGGTTAGGTCCGATATTTCAATTGTCTCTCAGACAATATATATTTTGTAAAACAAAGTCTAAAATAAGCTTGAAATTTTATTCTTAATAATATTCATTATTTTAACTTAATTTAATTAATATTTAATGGGGAGTATCAATAACTTTTTATCACGATAGATGGCGAATAATAGATGGTATATAATATAACTGTCAGTTGCATAGAAAACTTGTATTTTTATTACGAAATTTATTATTTTTGGATATTATGCCGAAGTGAGCAGCTTTTAAGTGTACAAATCGAGATTTCATTTAAAATTATTTTTTCTGTTATAAAAATAAAAAAACTACAAAAATATTTAAAAAATGATGCGATAGAAGTGTAAAACAAGGTGTACCATTGCCGCTAGCGACATCTACAAAAAGCTTTGCTGATACACCCCATTAATTTTTGATCTATCTTGAGTTTGGTACGCTAGAGACATCGACGAGCTTGCCATTTGTCATGATTGGTCTATAGTTAAGTTGGCTAAATGTGAATCTGCTTCTTTATAAACGTGGTTTCTGACCACCCCGGAAGGGAAGCGGTAGTGATAATACTTTACTTTACTTTATTTTAACTTAAAACTGAAGTTACTTATTATCCATATTTTAGTATTCAAACAGTTTTGAAGCAATAATCGGTTACGAGGTTTATCCGATCTTTTGCGTTTTGTGCGACAATAACTGGTGGCGCTTAATGGAGCGAGGAGTAATTCTGACAGAACTTTTGATCGTATGCTCTTTTGATAACTTGGCAAGAGACCGAAGTTTCCGGATACATTAGAATTAGAATATTGCATGTTCTCTTCCGAAAGAGGGATGTCATCGAGTAGGTACGGGCGATGCGGGTCGTCACTTGTCTCTTCTACAAATTCACGGGTTCCATCATAGACCTTCATAGTTAGACCGATCAATAAAAACAAAGTAAAATTAAGTAAAGTATCATCACGACCGTTTCCCTTTTGGGGTTGTCAGAAACCACGCTTATAAATAAGCTGATTCACATTTAGCAAACTTTACTATAGGCCAATCATGATAAGTGGCAAACTCGTCGATGTCTTCAGCGTGCCAAACTCGAGAAATATCACAAATAAATTAAATATTAATTAAATGAAGTTATTTATATTAATAATTATTTTTGTGTCCCGACCAGAAATCGAACCTCCGAGTCTAAATCCACGGACTTAACCGCTAGACCATGGAGGCAGTTAAAAACAATATTGACATAAAATTATTAACATAACGTTTCATCATTGTTGGAAATTGACCTTTCAGAATTTCCTAGCCAGACGGGTTGGCGAGGGTCTGATGTCAATTTATTAACGATTCTACAAGTTGGTATTAGTGGAACCGGGACGGCTTAAAGCACGTAAACGGTGTTTTTGTAAATCTATGAAAAATGTATGTAAGAAATTATCATTGGTACAAGCTGGGGTTTAATTTAATTTAATTTGAACCGACCTTTTTAGGATTTTTTTTACAACTGAGCCATCATTGCTCGTACAATATAACGTTTATTGGATGATTATCTATTTGATTTCAGTTAGACAGCACTGCCATCTGGAAAAGAAATTCTGGGTAACAGAAGGATGTTTGCCTATTTTTGTCACAATAAAACTATATTTAAGTCAATTCAGTGCATTCCCATCCTCATAGAACATCGTTTTACCCTAACTAGAAGTTTTTTAAATTAAGTTTAGTTCCAGTATTTTTAATTGTAGCATCGGTATTGTGCTAATACAGCTCTTTAGCCGTACTATACTAAAACGTTATGTAATACAATATACAAAAATAAATACTCTCTCAATAGTGAAAAGAAGACCCAAAACCCAATTACCTAGAGATAGACAGACACACTTGTTTGACAAAAACTAACCCAGACAAAAGACAGACGATACTTTTACTGCTATAAAAATACACTTTTATTTTAGACCCCTCAACTATCTAGTGATTTTTCAAATCAAAAAACATGTCTAGTGCGTTATGACGTATAAACTGATTGATGTCTGTCGAAATAATGTGAATTGTTTATAATATAAAAAAGCGTAACTAATTTAACTTTAGTCCCAAATTTCTGGAGAATGTAGCCTACCTTCGCCACTCACCTAATCAGACGGGTTGGCGAGGGTCTAATGATATTTTTTTTAATTACATTTATTTACGATTCCACAAGGGAACCACGGCTTAATGTACTCTCCGAGCCACGGAAACGGTGGTGTTGTAAATCTATGAAACATGTGCATAATAAAAGTGTAGGAAAAGGTTTTGGGTTTACAACCGAGTCAGCACCGCTTTCGCAAGAATAATTTGTATTAATAGCCCGGTCCTATGATGTAAGTCAATTGTCTCGATTAAATAATAGTTCTAAATTGAACAGCAATTTATTTATCTCCTCCGTCAGATTACTGTCCCCTACGTTGTTTTACTCATCTTTTTTTAGATCGAAACAGATTAGATTTCCTATTACTCGTACTAGCAGAAGGTTTTTTACTGTTTTTTTTTATTATAATTTATTTTACTAGAGTTTGGTACGCTAGACACATGCCACTTATCAATATGGGCCTATAGTAATGTTGACTAAATGTGAATACTTCTTAGTCGCTACACTCATGGCAGAGTGGTCGTGGTCGCCATTGGAGTGCTAGTGGCACGCTTAACAAGCCGTCGCCACTCCTCTCGGACCCCGGCTTTCCTAGTGCACTCAAAATGTGAATACACTACTTCAAAAAAGCGTGTTGTATAACCACCACAAAAGGTGGTGTTGATTTATTTATTTATTTAAAATAAATCACAGCTTATTATATTTTATCTAATTATTTTTATTTATTCAGGAAACATACATATCTTAAAACATAATTACAACAATTCTAAAAGTTACACAATCCAGCAAAGTTTTCACTTAAATATTAAACATATGTAGATTTTGCAAAAAAAAAAACATATAAACAAAGTAGCTATAGTGGAACACAAGCCAAAGAGATTTTATATTATTTAGACAATACAATTAAAACAGAAATAAGAGTAAAATATAGTAATTAGATTTAAATTAATAGTGCAATTGAACTGTGACTAGCAAAAGTAAAAGAAAAAAAAAAAAAAAAAAGTGCCTCCAACTGCCTCCGTGGTCTAGCGGTTAAGTCCGTGGATTTAGACTCGGAGGTACCGGGTTCGATTCCTGGTCGGAACACAAAAATATTTATGAATGTAAATGTATTTATTTACATATTATTTAATTTATTTGGGATATCTCGAGTTTCGTACGCTGGAAACATCGACGAGCTTGCCATGATTGGCTTATAGTAAAGTGTGCTAAATGTGAATCCGCTTATTTATAAGCATGGTTTCTGACCACCCCGAAAGGGAAACGGTCGTGATGATACTATATAATAAATAAGTGAAAACCAATAGGCTAATGATTATTTACTTTAAAATAAAATTAATGAATGAGAGGCAAGAGCAAAATTATACTATATATACGAGTATAGGAGTATTTGTATATTAGCAAGCGAAGATACTTTTAATTTTTCTACCGGACCGACAACGGACGCTTCAAATTCAGAATATCGCTCCGTTTTGTGCGTGTTCCTGGAGGAGAGCTAGAAGTACCGACATCTAGACCTCACGGGCTTCGTGAGCCACGAACACTGTTACTCCAGTAGCCATGAATTACCGGCGGGTGGTTGCCCGCTAAGATACGCGGCGAACGAGTGCCTTCACTCCGTAGCCACGACTCAGACTTAGCTGTAAAGGCACACAGGGCCAACAGTGAGATAGAGACGGTTTATAGGATTTTAGTCCGTAGGCGCCCTGGGGCTTCACTAGGAAGCTTCACGGATGAGTCGGGCATGCGACCCCCACCCGCGTTGGCCCTTCAGGCAGGGGGCGTATCATTGATGATTTATTGATTCACCGTCTATAAAAAAAAAAAAAAAAAAAGCCCGCTAAGATCCGATAAAATGGAAGAATGTCCCCATCAACAACGATCATATGACTGATGTTGATACTTTGCTTACTGTACGTATGTGAGAGGATCCCAGTTCCGTTCAGGATCGGATCGCAATGTGTCACCGCACGGAAGCGGTAATGCGTTCTAAATTTAAAACTCTCTCAGTCGAACCAGGGGTTATGCTAGGGTTGCTTCTTTTGTATTTATCTTCTTAAAAATGGTGTGCTCAACCTTACATGTATACGTTGTCTCTCAACTAAACCACCTCGTCATATTCTAATTTCAAATGAAACTTAAAAATGGGTATGTTATTTATGAGAAATATGGCGAAAAAATATTCTTAAAATATAAAAAATAAAAATAAACTATTCAATTCAATTCAAAAATTCTTTATTGCACTAAAAAAATGTGCATAGGCGGGCTTAATGACTAAGCATTTTCTATCAATAATAATACATAATAATAATAATAAAAATGCTTTATTGCACAAAAACTAAAATAACTTAAAATTAATGTGCACAGGCGAGCTTTATGCCGTGAGGCATTATCCACCAGCTAACATTTGGGAGTTTTGAAAACATGTGTTAGGCAGAGTGTCAAATAAATATTAAATAAACAATACATACTAATACTACATATACAATATATGTTATACTTATAATAATCATACATTGACTAAATGCGGTCAGACATTTACAAATCGCTGTTTTTGTGATTCTCTTCTTTTTCTCTTTCTTCTCCTTTTTTCCTATCCTTATTCAACCAGCCACCTTCTTTAGGGTGTCAGATCACTCAGTGTTTCAGTACGTGGTCTCCACACATTTGAAAACCTACAATTTAAATCATTCGATTGTAATGTATTCTTTAGTTTAAACTAAGTGGTTTAACCAAGCGTCTATTAACTTTTTAGGAAATAAAATTAGGGACATTTTCGATATATTTCTACTTTCATATACCTAATTTTAAGCCTAAGCCGTTTGGCCAGCGCGTGGCGAGTGTAGGCCAAATTCTCCAGATATATGTTCTGGGAGGCTCATCTTCAGCAGTGGAGGTCTAGGACGCTGTGTTCTAGGGGTTGTAATGATGATACCTAATTTTAAAACAGAGGAAAATAGCAAATACATTTATAGCGAATTTACTAGAAAGTTAGTAGATTACATATCTCAAAACTACACTCAGTTTTGAATAATCTTTAAAAATGTGCGAGCGAGAGGGAAGCAAAAGCGATTAAACTAAAATCAATAATATACTCGTATGTTGGCAACCCTGTGCCGGTGCGCACGCGCCGATCCCCGCGGATGCAAAGTGGCGTCACAACGAGCGCTTCCGCTTAAAAGACTGACAAGTGCACCAAATAATATCGTGTTACTATCGGTATATTGTATGTGTTGTGTTTCTCGCGACAGTTGCATAATTAATAAGTAATTTTTTGACGTCCTGCAGCTCTATTCTGTTACTTAAGCGCAAACGTTATTAGATTTCGTTATTTACGTCATAATTACAAAATATTATTTAATTCTCAACTCTAAAAGCGCTCGGCCTTGACAACTTCCGTGAAAATATCAACTTTAATAGCGTGATATATATATATATATATATGTATATAATTAACGGAATCCATTATATAACTCAACTCCAAAAAGAGCGAGAAGCTAATATTTAAGGCAGGTAAATTTTGGCCACAACATATACCGCCGGTTGTATTAGATGGTACTGAGCTGCTGGTCGTAAAGTCTTTTAAATATTTGGGCCATATGGTTACAGAAGATCTGAATGACGATATGGACATTGAAAGGGAACGCAGAGCGTTGGCGGTACGAGGGAACATGCTCGCACGCAGATTTGCACAATGTTCAGACGGTGTTAAAATCACGCTTTTTAAAGCGTACTGCACGTCTTTCTACACCAGCAGTCTGTGGGTGAGATACTCTGGTTGGGCCTACAACGCTCTGCGCGTCCAATATAATAATATCTTCAGAATGCTGATGGGACTGCCTCGACGCAGCAGTGCATCGGGCATTTTTGCGGAGGCTCGTGTGGATGGATTTCCGGCCATCATCCGCAAAAAGGCAGCGTCGGTACTGCATAGAGTAAGAGGTAGTGACAACGGCATTCTGAAGATGATATCGTCGCGTTTTGACAGCGCTTTTGTTAAGGGATTGGAGTTGTAACTGGGAACGTGTAAATCTGTACAGCATTTGTAGTACTCAATGTTATGGGGCTGTGACTTAATGTCACACTCAATGATAATGAACAATAATTTTTATATTTACATTGTTTTAATTTTTGATTAATGTGTATTTCTACTAACATAGTTCTAAGTTAAATTGTTACTACTTTATATGGATCTAATCCGAAATAAATGAATTATTATTATTGTTATTATTATAATGTCTGCGTTTAAGTACCAGAATAGGGCTGCTGTAGGCCTAGCATAATCCCAATGAACTTAGTATATTTGTTTTAGCGCAGCTATTAAATCGTCAAAATATTGTACCCTTACATTACAACAAAAGAGCAAGATACTGTATGAAGACATTTCGAGTAGAACTAGCAAACTACGTCTAAATGCGCGCCTTTTATACATGCTAAGTATAGAAAGACACTGACTCCTAAAACACACACAAATAGTTCGGGAGTCAGAGCTAGCAAAAATTTTATACAAAGCATACATAGCTTTTTTATGACGACTGTATCCCTTGCGAGGTGTTCAGAAACCATGGTTTTTTAAAAGAAGTTGATTCACATTTAGCCAACTTTACTTTATAGCCCATCATGACAAGTCGTCGTCCATGTCGAAATTAAATAAACTATAGAATATTAATAGTTTATTCGAAGTACTTAGATACAAAAATATTAAAATAAAATTGATTAAAAAACTAATTATAAATAAAACTAAAACTAAAAATACCTATGAAATTAAATCTATTCTACAAAATAAACTAAGGGCGTACCACCAGGGAGGGTACCTAAAACGCTCGCCGCATTTCCTCGTTGAATTATAATCGACATATTCTGTTTTAGGTAGTGATGGCATTTGGGATCGCCACACTCTTGAAAAATTCGTTTACCCAGCTCTTTTATGAATTTGTGGGTATCAAGAGAATATACCCCCATTGTTTCATCCCCAAATGCCACAAAGTTATAATTTTGTTTAATGCTATTATATTTGATGTGATTATATTAATAAACTATTGTTACAATAAAGTTCATTATTATTATTCTGATGTAGACATTTAGCTTGCGTCCCACTGTGACATTTTTTTCTAGCTCATTTTGCGTGTAGTATTATCATCGTCATCATTATTTATTTACTTTACAAAAATTCCCTTATAATAAGTTACATCAAAGTATCTTAAGAGTACACAGGATATGATCTACCATACATTACAGGCAACCCTGACCCCTTTATAGAAAGTATAATACACTTCTAGACTATACAGAGGTTAGTTTCCTTACAAATTTGGACAACATATATAAAACATGCAATATTGTTAGTAATAAATAATACAACTGTGCATTTTATGGCGAGTTGTCATTAAATGGAGAGAAGAAAAATCACGTATGGAAGACAAGCGAAACTAAACAAAGCCATTTGATTTCGACGCTTTAGGAAGTTTGACGTTAAATCGACGTTTACACTGTATATAGGGCAAAGTATGTATAAGTAGGTGAAGAGTGTGTATGAAAATATAGGTATAGATATCTATCGGTTCCGCATTTTAGTGAACAATATAGCGCGTGCCGTATCTTCTCCTTCTATTTAATTCAAAGATTTGTCTACCTAATGTATTATAGTTTGGTTTTTAACGTAATGCTTTTAAAATTAAATATGATTAAAACAATTAATCGGTAATTGATACGCTTCGAATAACTTCGAATAACAATCAACTATTTAGACAATTACCTCATTTAATCAATTGATTAGCTGACATACACTCAATCATTGAATTAACCGCAGTTTACAATTAGTGTGCTTTATTTGTACAACGGTTTTTTTAAATTTAACCTAAAAGAAAAACATTGAAAATAAAAATGTAATACTTACAAAAAAATAGCTCCTCCAAATGCTGTCTTGTGGCATGGTGCCCAATACACTAGCAGCATTTTCCCTTTGAATTATGATACTTAATTTTTGTAAAAAAAAACTGCCAGCCACCAGAGACGTCAATGAGCTTCGGAATAATTTCTTTATAGAATGCTTTCAGTTCCGATCCCCACGGGCCCATCGTTTCTACAGCAAACGTCGAAAAAAGTAACTATTGCAAATCGTTTCATATTTTCGACGCTTGCTGATCTGAGCTTGTTCCGCTGCAACACCAGCTCTAACAGAAGTTCATTGAAGGTGAGAAGGGGCTAGGGAATCCCAACAGGTAAAATCCCACACTAGAGATTGACCCAATCTCCAAGGAACTAATGTCATTCCGTCTGGACGCTTGCCATCGTCTCGACTCAGACCGGTTGGTTCTAAAATAGATGGGATCGAGGCAAATGCAAGCGTCCTACGAATGAGATCGTTAATGGCGCTGTGGCGGAAAAAGAAACCCGTACTTTTTAAAATATTATAGGTACGAGTAAGTGTGTAATTTTGGTCTGATAAAAAGCAACTTTTGTTGTGTTTTAATTACAATTTTACTTTCATTCTCTGTGAATCAGTTTATAACTGACCGCTTCAAGAGAGTAAAAATTATACATCCATAATATAACAAACACAGCAGGATAAATGTGGCCGTTGTTTATATTTACGCACTTGCCCCTCTCGGCTGTGCTCATCAGACTGTAACTACGAGGATGTAAGTACGTCTCTTTAAATGCCTGTGCGTAAAGATCGGGAAGATAACTGTGCTCTCTTGCGTATATAACATCAGATCGACCATCGAACATTTCTGAGAATTCTGACAGCTCGAAATAGGCTACTTGACAAAATGTTTTTTTAAATTGTTTATATGTATTTACTTACAGATTAAAATACCTACTTTTGTTTTTTATGGGTTCTTTCGGTTTGAATTTGCGCTCGGAAACGCTGCAGTTGCAAATGGCTGCAGGATGACGTCACGTATAGTACCCTACGTTCGACTGGCGCCTGAAGTAATTGCTTTTATTACTTTATATCGCTTTGAAAGTTGTTTGAGTAACGTTTTAAAATTCATTAAAAAAAAAGCTTACTTTGTTTTGTTTTGCTTTCAAGTCGAGCACGGTCTTCGTAATATTAAGTGACGTCACTCACGTTGACTAATGTTTTTAAGGTAACGTTCTAAAATCTAAAATAATGTATTTATTTAATTATGGGCCCATGGGGACCGTCAGCGAGGCGCTTGGCCAAGGAGTTGTCAAAGCGGCTGACAGAAAGGTCTGGATACAGGAAGGCTGGCAGTTATTTCTGCCAACGTATTAGCCTCGCTATACAGAGGGGAAATGTTGCCAGTCTCCTTGGGACTATCTCGGATGGGACGTCTCTAGAGGATTGTTTTTATTTATATAGTTAATTTTTATTTTTATTATTTAGGTAGCTTTTCATTTCTATTTAATGTAAATTCTTTTATTACAATATAAATAATTTCGTTAATTGAAACGAAAATCAGTGTGAGGTGCTCTGATAAAATAAAGATTATATTTAAACAAAAGACACATGTTTTTTTACTACTATTGTTGAGATTCAGGATTGGCTGGTAGCTTCATCGACTTATATGGATACCCTATTCTGTGGTTATCTGTTGTTCATCATTATTCTAGGTATTATGTGCCTTGCGTTTATCTATCGCTCTCACTTTTTTTAATAATCATAGATTTATATTACAAAAAAAGGAAAGTCGTTATAAATGTTTGTAATTTTTTTCTGTCTAAAATTGGGTTTATCAAAGTGAAAATACATATGTCCAAAATGCCCGTAATTTTATTTTCCAGAAAGTTGATAAACATTTCTCAAAAGTGTCACACACAGACTTGAAAAGTCTTTGAAAATATTGGATTGTGCGTGCGAGAGGGTAGCAAATAATAATTAAGAGAAATAAGAGAGGCGCGGTGGTGGCTCGGTAAGAACGCGTTCCTTGAATCCTGCAAAGGTCGATTCAAACCCACTCGGCATGTACCAATGAGAAATGCACTTTTCTTACGTACATTTGTCATAGATTAACAACACCACCGTACCCGTGCCTCGGAGAGCACGTTAAGCCGTCGGTCCCAGTTCTACTAATACCAACTTGTGGAATCGTTAATAAATTGTCATTAAAGATTGTCATCATTTACTTGCCAAGCCGTGGCGAGTGTAGGCCAAATTCTCCAGATATATGTTCTGGAAGGCCCATCTCCAGCAGTGGAGGTCTAGGACGCTGTGTTCTAGAGGCTGTAATAATAAAGAGAAAATATCATATTTAAAAACGAAAAAAAACATAATACCCAAATTACATTAATAGGTGGTGGGCAAACCCAGTCTGCCGGGGCGGGGAAGTATCCACCTTTCGTGTCGATAAACCCAGTAAATTTTCACAAGTTGCGGGATCAGGCTCGAATTCCCGTCATGTCCAGTCAAGCCGGCATAGTGTTAGGGACTGATGTCAGTCATAAGTTATATGATGCCGGATTAGTGAGCGTATACATATTGACAGTCTAATGCTTAAACTGCCTCCGTGGTCTAGCGGTTAAGTCAGTGAATTTAAACTCGGTGGTTCGACTCCTGGTCGGGACGCAAAAAAAATAATGTCAATAAATACATTTAATCATTATTTAATTTATTTGTGATCTTTCTCGAGTTTGGTACGCTGGAGAGATCGACGAGCTTGCCACTTGTCATGATTGGCCTATAGTAGGTTTCTGACCACCCCAAAAGGGAAACGGTCGTCATGATACTTTACTTTAATGCTTGCGCTAAAACGTTCGTTTACAAGTCGGGTGTGGTCGGGCTTTATGATTAGCTAGTTGCATTGTGCACAATCTTGTTAATGCAACAAGTATGCAAGGTCGCACAATGAAGGTCTGCAGTTAATCTAACTATTATTAGACCGTGATAAACTCACTGGAACACACGCGCTTAGTTTTACTTTCAATTAAGTATAGCGTCTCCTTAAAACAAGGTATTTTATTAAACTTTCGCTCACATTAATAATACAACCGTCCTGACATTACTTTGATAAATAAAAAAAATAAAACAGCATGATTAATAGACATAGCCATACCTAACACTTATAGAGCAGTGTTAAAGGTCATGACATTCAAACCCTTACGCTATCCTACAGACTCCTTGTACAATTCTTGCAAAGTTCTCTCAGTTAGGCAACTCTTCATCTTACAGATAGTTTGTAAACAGCACGCATATACCAATTATCCAAATCAAACCAAAAGAAGAAAAGATCTAGTTTTCCAAGCTAAAAAAATTAATACAGCATTCTCATCAAGATTTTTTTGTTTCCTGGGTGTCTTATATAATAAGCTCAATGGTATTCTCTCTATTCATGACATGAACAAAGTCAATCTTAAAGGTAAACTAAAGGAATAGCTACTGACAATGGACTATTATAAAACTGAAAATGTTGTAATTTATTATTTATTTAATATTTTTATTGCTTTTGCATGCATTAACAATAGATTAGAATAGTTTTAGCTTAAAGTTTTATCAAAATTATTATTATTAATTTTAAATGTAATGTTATGTAGAATACTAGGGTAGCTAGTGCAGCTGGAGCCCAAGACACAAGACGAAAATTCTTGGTTTGGGTTCCAACGTGCAATACAATTGGAAATATGTAGCGTCAATATTGTTCACATCGTGTAATTTATTATATAAATATTTTAATATTGTATTTATTATTGTAACTAATTTTTACTGTATAAATAAAGGATTATTATTAAAAAAATAATAATAAAAAAAAATCTAATAACTACACATACAGAAAAAATACTAAATACAGAAACCTTGCAATAGAGCTTAAATCCCAACTCAAATTAGATAAAGTAACAACTGTACCCATATTAGTATCTACGACCGGAGTAATACCCAAAACATTACATGACAGCCACAAAACTATTAACGTAGACCAGCACACATGCAGACAATTGCAAAAAGCTACAATCCTTAATACTTGCCGTATAGTCAGAAAGCTTGGAGTTAAAGAAGCATGATGCTCACTTGGCCGAGGCCCGTGAACATCATTAGGTTAACCGGTTAAATACCGAAATTCTTTAAGAATACACATTACATAATAATAATAAAATTCTTTATTGCACACAAAATATAAAATATAAAAACATGTACATAGGCGAGCATAATACCATAAAGGTATTCTCTACCAGCTAACCTTTGGGAGAGTGAGAGAAGAATATTATGGGTGCAGAGTAAGAAAAATTAACACAAAAGATCAAAATGTTATAATAATGATTTTACTTATCAATAAATATATGGTTTATATAGAAACTGTACGTAGGTAGGTATATGGTTTAAACATCTAAGATCATAATAGATATATACTTTGTATAAATAATAAATAAAATACAACATCAATATTCATAATAAAAAGTAAGGTATCATTACGACTGTATCCTTTGTCATAAAAATCAAGTGGCAAGCTCGTCGCTTTAGCTTAATAGACTCGAGAAATGGCCTAATTTTAATTTTATGTTCACCACCAGAAATTGAACCCAGCACTTTTGCGTTTAAATCTACAGCCTTGACATCTGATCTATATTCTTCTTTGCAATAGTTTTTAATTTGAAGATCAAAGGTTGTTACTTACTAAAAAGAGTTACTATGACCTTAAGGAGGCATTGCTGGATACCATAGCATAGAAAAGCTATATATATATAAAATTAGATCATAAGCTGACACGGCCCTTTTACAGCCACGATTTTAACTTATTTTCATTTTATTTTTATTACTGATATTATTATTTATTTAGTATGTAAATTGACACAGCTTCCTTACAGCCACGAATCAAGTTCTTATTGTTATTATAAATAATATTATGACATTTATATTATTATAATAATAATAATAAAAATTCTTTATTGCACAAAGTTAAATAACTTAAAACTAAGCGCATAGGCGAGCTTTATGCCTTAAGGCATCTTCTACCAGCTAACCTTTGTGAAAAGTAACCAATTACAGGCAGAGTGCCAAAAAATATATAAATGATAGATAATGAGAGATACTATAAAATATTAATTTATACTAATACTTACAAATATTATTATAATACTGGTATAATAAATTACATAAACAACAATACATACTATACATACATAATACACACATACAATACACTACACATAATACGTACTGAAAGGGTAATATTTACATAGAATACATACACTTAAATGTTTTTTTTTTTTTTTTTTTCACAATACGGAATAGGAATGAGGTCAACTACGAATATTTTGTATAGATAAAAAGTGAGAGTATAAATTATTTTTGAAGGAGCCTGCAGTTTAAAGAGTGCGAAGGGAAAGAGGAAGGGAGTTCCAGAGTGATGCTGCAGTAACAGTAAAAGAATTTGAATATCTGGTCGAGGAGTGGATAGGAATAGAGAGGAGGTTGTTCTGCACAGATCGCAATTCGCGATCATGAGTTGAGAAGAGAAACTTAAAGCGTTCTTTTAGGTATGGTGGCGAGAGAGGGTTGTTAAGGATGCCGAAGAGAGTGGTTAGGATATGCTGATGTCTGCGAAAACGAATATTAAGCCACTTTAGCTGAATACGAAATTGGGAGACATGATCAGACTTACGCAGGCCAAATAAATAGCGTATGCATAAGTTGAGAAGTCGATCTAGTTTATTCAGTAGCTCTTCTGTGAGATCAGGATAGCAGACATCGGCATAGTCAATAATGGGTAGCAACAGGGTGTTAGCTAGCGCTAGCTTTGTCGAGAATGGCAGGAAGAATTGAGCCCTTTTTAAGGTATGCATAGATGCAAACACCCGCCTACTGATCTCATTAACTTGGTCATCCCAAGAAAGGTCTTGGCTTATTAGCAGTCCAAGATTCCTTACAGTGTGGCAGTATGGGATGTCGATGCCGCTGAATCTGACAAATGGAAGTGTAGCCAACTCTATCTTATTATGTATTTCCCTACTGCCAACGATCATCACTTGCGTTTTTTTGGGATTTACTAACAAGCCAAACCTATAAGACCACTCACGGATTGCATCCAAGTCTTGGTTCATTTGGGCTACAGCAGTCGCCCCCTCTTCCTTGTCAAAGTGAGCGTAAAGTTGCAGATCGTCCGCATAAAGGTGGTAATTGCAGCGTATTACTTCTGAAGCCTTGTTTATGAATACCGAGAACAACAAGGGTGACAGGACACCACCTTGTGGTACGCCTACTATTGTAGAGCACCAATCAGAAAACGTGTCATCAACTCTGATGCGCTGCTCACGATCACCCAAGTAGCTGTAGAACCACATGTTAACCGTGTTAGAAATGTTTAAGGTACGTAATACAGCCATAAGGATCTCGTGGTCAACACAGTTAAAGGCGTTGCTAAAGTCAAGAAGAGTTAAAAGAGTAAGTTTCCGACTATCAATTGCAGAACGAATGTCATCTGTTATTTTAAGAAGAGCGGAGGTTGTGCTATGTGCGGGACGAAAACCCGACTGAAAGTGATTAAACTGATTTTGACTATTTATGAAATGAGTGAATTGATAATGAACAACACGTTCCAGAATCTTGGAGAGAAAGGGAAGGATAGATATGGGTCGAAAATCTGTGAGTAGTGAAGGTGAAGCCTTTTTGGGAGTAGGCAAGACGTAAGCCTTTTTCCATTGAGAAGGGTAAAATTATGTGGATGATAGGCATCAGCATGTTACGGCCAATGCCATCATGACCGACCGCTTTTGTGTGAAGGGAAAGTAATATTTTGTTAATTTGAGCTGCAGTCACTGGCTGAAAGTTGAAATTACTGTTTGCGTTTACAGGGGATGATATTTGGGATATAGTTTTAGATTTTAAAGTAGGGTCTATACTAATAGGTGGAGTAGAAAAATGTTTATTTAGACAGTTTATGTCAATAGATGGAGCTATATTTTGGCGTGTTTTCCCGATCCCAAGAGATCGTAGAGCTTTCCAAATATTTTGTGGAGCACATTCTCTGACTGTTTTGTGGAAGTATTGACGTTTTGCATTCCTGCAGAGCTGACTGACGCGATTTCTTGCTTGTTTGTATTTATCCCAGTTAACATCAGTGGGTGATCTTTTATGTATACGTTTTAGATGGTCCCTTAGTTTCATGGCTTTTCGGATTTTGTCATCGAGCCAGGGAGCTGGTGCATGTTTAATCCGGATTTGACGAATAGGCGCATGACGATCGTAAAGATTGGTAATGAGGTTGTTAAACTGAGCTATTTGCTCATCCACAGTCTCCAAAAGAGTCAAGCTGGCCCAGTTAATTTCCCTAGCATCTTTTTCCAATGCCTCCCGATCCATTCTCGCAAAATTACGCTGCAGTATTAACTTAGGTTTAATTTTTGGAAGTTTGATTTTATAGGAAGCGTAAACGAGATCATGTTTAGAGAACCCAGACGCAGCACACTGACCATGGGTAGCAATACGATTAGGGTTGGAGGTAAGAATTAGGTCTAGGAGTGAATCTGGGTAATTATGAGTGTAATGGGTAGGATTTAAAGGGAGAATTTTCATATTTACCGACTTGACTAGGTTTTCTAATTTCTTCGATCGCATATCTTTTTTTAATAAACATGTATTGAAATCGCCCATAATTATACAATGCTCATAGGATGGGATGTAAGTTTCGAGCAGGTTTTCGAACATACCAAAGTAGTTTAACGATGGCGGGGCATACACAACTCCAACGAGGCACCTTATTGAGCCAAGGCTGAGCTCAATTAATAAAAATTCTGCTGTAGCATTATATGGAGAGGGAGATTGTGCTACAACCTTGTACCCAAAACTGTCCCGAATGTAGATGGCCACACCACCGCCACCTTTTCCAATGCGGTCATTTCTCAACAGTGTAAATCCAGGGAGATGGTACAGTGTACTTGGAAGGGAGGGTTTTAGGAATGATTCTGATATGAGACAGATATGGACATTGTGGCTGCTGAAAGAAGTAAGAAGTTCATCATGATGGGCGGGGATACTTTGGGCATTAATATGACAGATATTCAAATTCTTTGAGAATGGGGAAAAGGTTTCGTGTAGTCGATCTCCTAGCAGAACGTGGTCGGAATCGGATGAAGACAGAACATCATGGAAGCTGTAATTCGAACTTGTGCTAGAGTTTAGGGAGTGGTATTCATCCGAATCAGACATAGCTATAAGTATGTAGTACTATTAACAATAAGTTATATATAAAAACAGTAAATAATATATATATAGATACAATAATACAATAAATATATGTAATAAAATATGATAATAATTATATTTTCACAAATATATAGTTTTAATTTTAATTGCTTCTCCATTTCCGGTGAGCTGGTATTACAATCAGACAAATAAAAATAAAAAATACACTATGAAAAACAATGCAAAAGAGAAATCATAAGAAGTTTTAGGAACAAAATGAAAAAAAAAAAAACAAATAAAGAATCCGTAACCTAGCGGAATCCATCTATTAGGCAATATTTACTCCATAGTTCTGGTTTAACAATTATTATTATGAATTTAATTTTAATTTGACTCGGCCACGAAATTAATTTAAGTTATTTTATTATAATTAGACATTCTATTATAATTATTTTAGATTATAAGTGGACACGGCCTCTATACAGCCACGAAATTGTTATTGTATTTTTTTTTATTAAGTTTACTAATTAGTTTAAAAGGTTAACACGGCCTTTATAAAGCCACAAATTTAGGTTAAGCTGCAGTACTTGTTTATGGCACCAATGTCACTTACTTATTTCGGTCCATCCATAATTGAATTTTTGATTAATTTAAATAATATTGTATTTTATTTGTAAAAATTTACAATATCCGAGTGTTACCTGTGAACCAAATGGAAATAAATAATTTGAATTTGAATTTACGAGTATAATTAGTTTGTATGCGCGAGTGCACTCATGTAGGTCAGTTGACCTACTTGGCAAGACATAGTACTAATTAAACTGCATCTTTAGTACATCTAGTTGACAGTATTTAAGCCTTAAGGATCCATATATACCTACTAGGCTACCTACATTTTGAAATAGAAGAAACAAAATTAACGCATTGAATCTAGAGTGCACTAAACGGATACCTTTTTTATTATTTATTTATTTATTATAGGGTCGCTATCAGTGCTAGTAACAATACATACATGGATTTTCATACATACATACATACATATCTTCACGCCGAATCCCTTGCGGGGTAGGCAGAGACAATTGAGCGCCACTTGTCACGATCACGACATACCTCTTTCGCTTCTTCGACATTCATCAACCTCTTCATACATGCCCTCTTGTTTCGATGGCTTTTTAATTCACCTTCAGCTAATGTTTTATTTATTTGATCATGATAGGCAAGTCTTGGTCTGCCAGGGCCTCTTTTACCCACAACTTTCGCATTATATATCTGGTTCGTCAATCTCTCTTCGCTCATCCTTTCGACATGCCCGAACCATCGGAGCATGCCTTTCTTTATTTTTGTACCTATGCTTTCTTTTATACCTACCCTTTTGCGTATTTCGTTATTACGTATACGGTCCATCAAAGTTACGCCGCATATCCGACGTAAAGACCTCATTTCTACTGCATTAACTCTACTCTCATGCGAATTCTGACATATCCACGTCTCGCTTCCATACATAAGTATGGCATTAAGTACATATTAGCATGGCATTGTGTATGGCGAGTCGAGCTTTATCACTGATATTTCGACTGGCGATCAGTGACCCCAGGGCCCCATTAACACTATTTCCCGCGTTCTTTCAACATCCCTATCATACTTCCCATCCGCAGTGAAAACACTGCCCAGATATATAATTTCATTTACCTGTTTTCACTTATTTATTTATTTAAAACTTTATTGCACTATGTAAAATGAGACGGGCTTAATGCCGCATTTTCTAGCAACCAACCTTTGGGACAATAAAACCATGTATGTAGTGAGGTAGGTGCAATCATTAAATAGATTTATAGGTAAATGAAATTTAAATATTATATCTATATAGACAAATACATACTAATACATATGTACACAATACTATATACTATAAATATATTATATACACTAAATATAATACCTACTTACACTGTGAGGAACTGTTTAAATAAAGTGAGTATACCATCTTTTTGAAAAGTGATCTGTTGGGCACTTACCGGCAAATTGTTCCACTACAGCAAAAGAGTTAGACTGAAAGCCAGAGTAATTAGAATTAGTATCTTTTCTCATTCCATAATTATAAGAGAAACGGAGAGATCTGTTATGAAATGAGGAAAGATAGCTAAATTTTCAACTATCATTTTTCTTCTGCTGCACCCGCTTATTACATATCTCAGTCACAAAGGTTAGTTGGTAGAAAATGCATTTACGGCATTAAGCTCGCCTATGTACCTGCACTTGTTTTGGTTTTGTACAATAAATAATTTATTATTATTATTAAATGTATTTCGGTACTTACAACTAAGACAGAAACTAGCATCTATTACAGACATCCACCACATGCTACGAGTATTACATTATTTACATTACATTTACTTACAGAAAATTTACCTGCTTTTGATAGCAAACAAGAAAAATATTGGCTATATAATCTACACATCTCCTACAACACTCGATACGCTGGCAAACATTGTCAATTTATTAACGATTCCAAAAGCTGGTATTAGTGGAACAGGGACCGAACGACGCACGGCTTAACGTGTTTTCAAGGCACGGTGATGTTGCAAATCTATGAAAAATGCACGTAAGAAAAGTGTAATAGATAAAATAATGTAAAGAAACCATAATGATAATAAACTGAAACATTTAAATACTTATGTAGGTATCTAAGAATGAAATATGTAAACTTAAATACTGATTAATAAACTCAATATACAACTAAGTAACTGCATTTTCCCTAACATTATTATATATATTGTACAAACACAATATGTATATATTATTTATTTATTTATTTTTTAAGCACTTATAGTATTTATATTAATTTATTAAATAATTAATATTATTTTATTACCCACCTGTTGTTTTAATTAAAATACCTATATTTATAGTAAATATTTTTTTTGTTAACAGTTTTCACTACGTATTGTATCTTTTTTGTATAACTAATGGAAGTATGACAGGTCTAACTTAGTTAGACTTAGTTTAGGAGTCGGTGTGTAAATGAATTTGTTAATTGTACTTTTATGAACAATATAAGGCACCTAAATTTTAGAACAAAGGTGTTTCCTGGTGACTATCATAAGTCATGCATTAAGCATCGCCTGCTTCCTCTTGACATTCGACGTCAGGTGTTGGATATGCTGTTTCTGCATGACCTAATTAACGGTAGACTCGATAGTGACCTGGTTGGCCACCTGTCACTGAAGGCCCAACCGCGCCGCACCAGGGCCGCCGCACAGAGTCTGTTACTTGTTCCGTCGTCCCGTACTAACTATGGTCAGAACTCGGTGATGCCTCGTTTAGCTCGGCTGTTTAATGATGAATATGCAGAAATGGATTTATTTCGTGGCAATAAAGCCTCCTTAAAAATGCCGTGCTTAAATATTCTATTGGTAAATTTAGTAACCAAAATACCTAAAATTATATTATTTTTATCTCACTAAATTTATTGTTTGCCCATTCACTCTTCATGAACATCATACGCACCCACCCACACACACAAATCTCACATATACCACTTTTCACACTTTTCATTTATTTCTACTGTTTTAGGCCGCGTTCGTGTTATAGCATTTCCAACATTTCGTAGCAACTTCATAAACCAGCGCGAAATGTCGTTTTTGTTAAGAAATACCACTTTTTTTAACAATGCTAACATTTCTTAAATAAAACGAGCGGTGATGCTACTTTTTGACAAGTGTTTTCGTTCATGTTTTATCATACCCTGGCATCCAATACACGTGATATTATTATGGTCTTTGAATTTATTACATAAAATCGTTTAATATACCTTTTTAACAAATATAATAGAAAACTATAAAGTATATAAAAATGGTAAACGATCAATTTGACATCTGTCAAAAAGTAACATCAATAACCCTCCTTTCAACACGGTACTGACATACGGAAATTAGCATCAAATGTTAGAATTTTCATTAAACGAACGACTTGTGCTAGAAAAAGTGGTATTTTCATGCTAACATTTCTTAAAACGAACGCGGCCATAGTTTTGATTTATACTTTATTATATACTATGGACAGATTTTTTTATTTTTTTTAACTCTATTTAACTTGTGTATCTTTTAGTTTATAAGTATCTTACTTTTATATCCGAGCTGTTTTCTTTTTATAATTGTGTTAATTTATGTACTTTGTTTACATCTGAAAATCTGTTTTGGCCTTTTACCTGTTTAACTTTATTTGCTTAATTTTAATGTATTAGCTGTAAGATTTTCTTTCAAAATAAATAAATAAATAAAATAAATAAATTATTTTGTATTTTTGTATTTGTATTCCTTATTAATACATGCTGGGGCTCACCTTTTTAGGATATAAAGGTTTTTATAACCGCTTTTAATGCGTCCTTTGTCTATTATTCCTAATTAATGGCCTTAATACTGCCATTTCTACAGTTGTCACACGTATAAGAAACCGTGCTATGATCTTTAGTGGTGGTAAAATAGTCACAGCACGGGTCCTGCGAAAAGAGTAAAATTTTGAAAGTGGTCTACGAGAAAAAGGTTTGGGAATCTCTGCTCTCGAATAAATGAATCCAATGATGCGTGGAATTCTTAAAGCTATTATTACTACTGTCTTATTACATGTTTATCATAATAACACATTATTATCTCTCACGTACTATTTGCCATTACTTCCTTGCTAGTATTTTATTCAATTCAATAGATTACCATTACGATATTTAAATTGCATTTTCTGGATATTTTTTAAATGTTAATTATGTTATTCGAAGTAAATTAATATAGGTACATTAAAGATAAATTAAAAGCTACCCAAATAATAAAATTAAATATTAACTAAACCATAAATAAGGACATTCCTTTAGAGACGTCCCATCCGAGATAGTCCCAGGGAGACTGGCAACATTTCCCCTGTGTGTAGCGAGGCTAATACGTTGGCAGTAATAATTGTCAGCCTTCCTGTCTCCAGACTTTTCTGTCAACCGCTTTGATGAAGATCGCTTTAACATCTCCGACTTTCGACTTTGACTCCGACAATTTTGAGTGCGAGGTTATATGATGGTAGTAGGTACTACTAGAAGTTTTGACTTGTCGCCTGAGGAATCTTGTTTTATTTTCTATTATTTCCAGTGTTGGCCAAAGCAAGACCAAGACTGGTCAGTTAATATTAAATAGGTGGGAGGCGGACTGATGGTGGTAATTTGCCCAGTCTGCCGGGGCGGAGAAGTGTCCGCCGTTCATGCCGATAAACCCAGTAAAGTATATCCACACATTTCGGGATCAGACTCGAATTGCTGTCATGCCCAGTCAAGCCGGCATAGTGTTAGGGACTGATGTCAATCATCAGTGTCTGATTCCAGTTGCTAAGATTCATGGACCTTGCGCGCCACTTACAATCAGGTGGGCGCATAGTCACATGACGTGGTGGGATAAAAAAAAAAAAAAAACTTTTGCTAATTAGTCATATAATTCTATTGAAAGAAACCTCAGAATAAAGACAAGAGTTTACGACAAATTCAACAACATTATTTAACAACAAACAACTTTTTTTTACATACTAGCACAACGTGAAATCTTTCACACTTCGCCTGTAGGGAACACGGACTGGTTGGCTGGACAGATGTGTGAATTCCCAAATTTATACGTACGAATAAGAATGTTGACTACGATATGTACTTGACCTGTAATGGTTGCGGAGAGGAGTTGATTAGGTTATAGAGCTCTTTAGAGCAGTCACCATAGTATAGCCAGTAGAACACGCTCAGAGAATCCACATCTCGGCGAAGCTGCAGAGATTCGAGAACTCAAATTGGATGAACGAACTGTTAGGTTCGGATTGATAGTCGTTGCTCCGCCAGTGTTTAGCACGAGCCATTGCTCAGAACTATCAAAATGACAGATTTTACTCAAAAAAACTGTCACTTTGAGATTCCTGAGCAATAGCTCGTGCTAAGTACTGGCGGAGCAACGACTATTAATCCGGACCTCAGACTTCGAAATAAAGTACTACCTAATTTGGCCGGGTTCTATTATAACCAAATATAGGTGTAGGCCAAATTCACCAGATATATGTTCTGGAAGGCCCATCTCTAGCAGTGGAGGTTTAGGACACTGTATTCTAGGGGCTGTAATGATGATGATGATAAAAGGTCATCTGGTGACAAGACGAAAAAAATAGAACAAAGTGTTAATCAGTTATCTCATTCTAACATCCTATTTTTTCCATAAGATAGAACGAGATTAGAGGCAGTTATTCAATTTTTTATTTGTCCTTACAATATAATAACATATGTCGGTAGTGACAAATATTTTTGGATTCTCCATACAAATTGGCTATTTTTATTAGGTTTACTTAAATTAAAATATTTTCATTTATAATTTAGGTACACGAAAATTACAATTAAATAACGTACCTTTTGCTTAACAAATCCTATGTTAAGTTATTACGGTATAGTTTATTAGACAATTTCTTGGCTACTAGTACATTGGTCAGGTTATAATAATATCCTTGGCTGGTCGGATGTTTAGCAAACATGTCAGTCGGCACTGCATCGATTAGCATGTCATCACGATCCGATACCGCGTAATGAACTCGTTGCCCGAACACCCAAGCTAAACAAATCGATATTTATTGAGCTTAAAAATGATATGTTGCTGAGAGATTTGTAAATATGAAAAAAAAAAAATGAGAGGCGGTTGTGAAGTGGTTTTCTCATTACTTATCTTCAGTGGTCGCAAGTAAAGGATGTCTCAGATTTTTTTCAAAACGTGTTGCAGTTGTACCCTCATTTTTCATTAACTAGCCACGAAGAAGTCCAGGGGCCTAATTCTGGCGCTTTCAACTTGCGTGTCGGTTCGAAATATCCATAGAAAACTGTCAGTTTCATTCGAGCAAATCGAGCGGACATGCATGTCAAAGGCGCGAGTTTCAAGGCCCAGACCTCATGCTGTCTTTTTACTGTGCAGAGTAATACCTTATGTTTTAAAGCAAATATAAAAAAAAACAGACGAAATTTAATCTATTCCTATGTCGATGTGATTGAGAATTTTAGTTCTAGGTTAAACGGTGCAATTTACAAACGGTTGTTTTTTTACGAATACCCGAATTTATTATTAGAGTGGTCAGAAACAACGTTATTTTGTTCACGAAACAAATTCACATTTACATTTTTAGCAACTTTACTATAGGCCCGTCTATGACAAGTGGTAAGCTCGTAGATGTCTCTAACGTACCAAACTAGAAAATATCACAAATAAATTAAGGTATGCTGTCCCGACCAGGAATCGAACCCGGTACCTCCGATTCTAAATCAATGGACTTACCGCTAGACCACCGACGCTGTCTAGCACAATGCGAAGCGTGACCACCTCCTTAATAACTTGCCAAAAGTATACATAGCCTACCCTAGCCAACCCGTATGTAAAATAATCATAGTAAAAACAATATCCACAAATCACGTAGAGTACCTACATAAAAGTGTTAAACATGGATTATAGATGTATTTTATAAAAACTAGTGTATGCTCTCTACAAGACCGAGGCTCGTTATTTTCCATGTTCCTCCTTTTGTTTTAGCTTAGTCTTAATCAGACTGTGATTTATCATTTGTAGGTATAGTATTGTGTATATATTATATGGTATTGTTAATATTTTATTTATGTAGGTTATATGTATGTATTAGTATGTAATTATTAATAGGTATGTATATGTTATCTGCATTAAAACTCTTCAAGTTTATTTAGTATTGCACCTACCTTATGTACTTACTGCTCTCGTTGTCCCGAAGGTTTGACCGTCATAGAATGTCTAGCGGCATTAGGTCCGCCTTTGCAATTAAGTTTAAATAAATAAATATTATCCAAAACTAGCACAAAATAAACTTGTTGTTAACCTATTTCTTTATTGTTACAGATAACTCCCACAGTTCTCAGTCTTCACGATGGGTCAAAATGCAAGAGCCAACGTAAGTCGCTGCCTGTTCCCAGACACAGAGAGAGTAGGAAATGACAATTACTTGAATCGTATGCAAGATGAACTCAACGCATCAGCTGATGAGTTTTCTAGAAGATGGGGAATCAATCTTGACACTGGGAAGGAGTTGGAAGATGGAGACTACGAATGGACTGTCGATAGCCGATATTGGCGAGTTGGTCAACTCAAACCCAAAACAGAAGTGGTACCAGAAGAATCAATGAAATTAATGAACCAAGAGTCGCCAATTCCTAATGTCACGCAAGTAAATCCACCTCCGATCAGAAAAAGGCCTGCGGAAGCCGATTTAGCAAAAATAGAAGAAAGTGGAGTTACTAAAAAGCTTAGATTCTAGTCCAGGGAATGATGCAAAGAAGTTGTGTGACTCATAACTTAAAAATCGTGCCAGATTACATAATAATATATATAATAATTATGTTACTTGCCCATATTGCACTAGAGCCTAGATTTCTTCCTGTCAGAGAGGTTTTGGTTGCATTTAAGCCATCGCCATTCCTTGCAGACTGTAGCTTTTCTATTGCCCCTATGTAGGTACCCGTCTATTGTAGCTTTGACTTGCCCATTTCATCTCATTCATGTCCTACCATGCATACTCTTGTATTTTTTCTTGTATTTTTTCTTACTTAGACTAGGATAGAACTTGCTAAGACCAGAACTGGTGACGTTTAAAAGCAAAACTTGGAAAATGACTTGTCTTAGAAACGTCTATTAATGAGGATTGAGGCTGAGGTTTATAATCGTTGCTTTGTCTACTAAGTATTACAAATTAATTTGGACTGTCATTATACAGAATGTCACAGCCGACGTCAAGCCGGAATCGGGTGATATGTGATATGGTCTAATCATAATAGACATTGGAAAAATATTATAAGTTATTTATTAAGTCCCGTCCGTGTGGAATGGTGGCAAGAACGCTGGCTGCATTTCCTCGCTGAATTGCAATACTGATTCTTTGGGCGAAAAACACCGGTTGTCACCGGACAAGACAAGACGCGGTGTTATCTTTTTAATTCACGAAAATGTTAATCCTGTTATGGTTGTTACAATTTTTTCTTATGTAATCCTAAATAGTACTTCTGTAACCCATAACCTTGAATTCTTCTTCTCCAGCTTGGAAGAATTTGTCACTTTTTTCCGATTCAAAATTAATATTTCGCCCATCTTTAACTGACAGTACTGAAAAAAAAAAATGTACTACGTTGATTTGCCAAGTATTTTATAAGATGACACATTTAATAAGAATTCTAAAGTGGTATAACACTTTATTCTTTCTTAATTTTAGCAAGAAAGTACTAATGTAAGTAAAGAAACCCAGTATCGAACAATTTTCATTATACAAAAAAAAAATATTTGTAAATTTCTAGTGTACCCAGAGTATGCCAATAGACCGTAACTTTATGATTCTAATTTGAATTTTTCTGATGACTATTGTAAAGGCCTATCACCCGAGGCTTAACGTCGACTTCTGTGACAATCTGTATAGTTAACTGATTATTGAGGATTTTGTATGAACAAAGTTCTATATCGGAACAGATTTAAAACACGTGTCATTCGAAGCATCTGTGGAGTAGGATAAATATTTTATCTATTGGAGGTTTGGGATGTTTCTCCCCATTGTCCTTTCAGCCACAAACTAATGTAACACTTTTGTTTTAAGGCTATCAAACGGCTTTATTATGGGTTTTTTTTTGCAATTATTTACTATCTATATTGTACATTATTTTATTATAATTTACTAACTGTGATTTTTTATTTTTACAAATGTTTATAATTTATTATTATTTAACTAAAATTATTTCATAAACACATTTGCTTGTTATGTTATTGAAACAAAAGAACATTTTAATGTAATACTCATATTATGTATTTAGCAATAATAAATACAGGATGGATTGTTGAGACAGGACGGATTGTTGAGACAGGACGGATTGTTGAGACAGGACAGTAAAGTCTTCTAAGTACCGTATGATAACAAAAACGTCCATTAATCACGTGATGTTTTTTTAAGCATTTTTAATGGTTTACCTTACTGTCCCGTCTCAAAACCTGTATATGTACCAAAAAATTGTTTATATGACCTGCCTCCGTGGTCTTATGATTAAGTGCGTGGATTTAGACTCGGCAGTACCGGGTTCGATTCCTGGTCATGACACAATAATATCTATTAATTTAAATACATGAAATTTAATTAATATTTAATTTATTTGTGATATGGCTCGAGTTTGGTACGCTAGAGACATCGATCGACGAGCTTACCACTTATCATGATTGGCCTGTAGTAAAGTTGGCTAAATGTGTATTCGCTTCTTTATAAGCGTGGCTACTGACCATCCCGGAAGGGAAACGGTCGTGATGATCCTTAACTTTTACTATATTGTTTATATAAAATATGTTTTAACCTATTAACATATAACTACTAAATCACAATTTTACATTAATACTCTTTTTTATATATTTAACATAGGTAACTAAAAATACTTTAATCGCACTAAAATTTGTTGTTTTTACGAATTATAATCTATTACATACATACATCACAATTTAATATTAATTTGTTTTATGTTAAATATATCTAAATTATTTGACTGATCCAATTGATCTCTTTACGTATAGTTTTATTTACTGAACATTATGTATACTACAGACAAGCGTGAAATAAATATTTTGATATGTTGGAGTATGCTAGCGAAGATAGGTATTTAAATGCGACATAAAACTCTTTTCTTTTTGACAGTTTTTTGTATATTTTCATTCGACTAATTCCGTAGCTTGCAATTAGTCTTGCCCAAAGCAAGACCAATGCCAAGACTTAGCCAGTCTTGCATTAGAACAGTCTTGGTCTTGTCAAGCCCTTTTTTATTTTTGTACTAGCACGACACTGATGGTAAAGCGAGGTACATGAATGTTAGTAACTGGAATAAGACACTAGAGACTGACATCAGTCCCTAAGAGCTCGTTCCCACTTGTCGGGTGTCGGATCCGTATATTAATCGGATGTCGGCGCATTTGTTCACACTTTCGGTTAATAATCGCTTTCGGTTAATAATCGGTTGTCGGCCACGGTTGAAGCTAATACCAATTTTTAGCACTCTACGCAAAGCAACTAAGTACGATGGACGTCGATGAAGTTCTTGTTGTGATGTATTATTATTTAAAAAGAAAACAAAGAAAGAGAGCCCAGAAAAGACAATATTGGGTGCACCCAATCCTGAGGAAAAGATTTTGTTTGGGAACATTTCAGAACTTAATAACAGAATTGAGAAGTGACGAATTTAAGTTTTTCAATTATTTTAGGATGCGAGGCACACGCACGGCACGAACAGAACAAGGGGTAGCGGGGAGAGGGTTATCGGCACCGACAACTGACAAATGTGAATAGCAACATTCGTACTCATAGGCGAGCGAGATCCGACAGGATTGTTTTCCGGGCGTAGAGGGCTGGCAAAACACCCGACATTTCTTGTCGGCGCCGACACAAAATCGGTTTCCGACAAGTATGAATAGCTTCATATAAAATACTCTGCCACTGGAACCTCCGATTAATATACGGATCCGACACCCGACAAGTGGGAACGAGGTCTAACACTATGCCGGCATGGCGGCGATTCGTGTGGATACTTTCCTGCCCCAGCAGACTGGGCAAATTACCACCATCAGTCCGCCTACCACCTATTTAATAAATCGCAAGACTTGCTCTGAATCAAAATATATATTTCTTTCTAATTGTATCTTCTGAGACTCTAGTCTATGTCCGAAAACTACTATCTTATGAACTGGTTAGATTTACTTGAAATTTGGAACAGTTATAATAGATCTTTTTCACCAACATGTCACATCACAGCCCTAGACGCTCACTGTTAGATATGGGCCTTCCAGAATTTCTTAAGAATTTAGCCTACACTGGCTAAGCTGCGGCTGGCTAGACGGGTTGCCAAGTTAGCATGACCAGCATGTATTACGTTTCATTTATTCTTATTCTTTATTTGTAACATTACATCAATTTCTACATTCGATATTTTAATTTAATTACCGAACTAAATCGTGCCTGGTTATGTTAAAAGCAAAGTTAAACTTAAAATTAGATGCGGCTGTACAGGGGCGTTGTCAATTTGAAAACTAGATTAAGTAGACTTATATAAAATTAATTTAAATGTTAAAAAAATTCAAAGTTAAAAATTCAATTATTATATTTTTACAGAGATAATGTCAAATGGTTGCGGCTGTAATAGGTCTTTGTCAGTCTTATCTTATAGTTAATACTAATTAAATAATAGTATCAAATGCATAGTGCAAAAAAAAAATAATTCAAAAACAATAAATAAATGTGTTAAGATATGTTATCTTAGAGTGCTTCATTAATAGTATAGTACGCTTTATCTATTAGAGCTAATTTTATCTGTCTTTTAAAGTCCTCATCCTTAAGAGATTTTATTTCTTTGGATAAATTGTTGTACAGCTTGACGCAGTTACAAACAAAGCTTTTTGTAAATTTATTCAATCTGTGATTGGGTACAGCAATGAACTCTTTTTGGCGTGAGTTATTCCTCATATTAAAGATATGAATCCATGTTTTCCCTAATATACATCAAATTTATCAAAACGAATAACTTTGTGACCTAAAAAAAATAGTTTGTTCCACATCAAAACAGTTTAAAGAAAAGACAAACACAACGCAAAAACAATAAAAAAAATCCAAACATGTTTAGTACAATTAGGAAAAAAATCTTCTACGAGAGTCTTGCGAGACTCTTGCGCAAGACCAAAATCAGGGTTAGTCTTGGTTTTTCTCTGGGTCTTGCTTTTTTGCGACGCTGTCTGCAATAGTATGTATACAAGTTTTAGAACTACCTAGCACTGTCTGTAGTATCCATATAACTATAAAGAAGCTTTAATTATCTATAACTTTTCCAAAAATGGACGAATTATAACACCGATTAAGGTAAAATTGTGTTAGCACTATTTATTAATTACTATAAATATCACATATATCGCACACCTAGATTAAAATGTTTTAAATAATAACAAAATCATTATTTTACAAATCAAGAGAAACAGATATTGATTGATATTGAGATTTCGACCGCCTCCGTGGTCTAGTGGTAACAGTGGTAACGTTGCCGTGAACTCGGGAGGTCGTGGGTTCGATTCCCACCGGGGGCAAGTTGTACATTGTATAATTTGTCTCGGTCTGGGTAAAAAAAAGTATAATATGTAGTTTATCAACCATCTTACAACGGAAATTAGATGGCGCTGTGTGACCTGACTGGAAATATAAAAAAAAAAAGATATTATTCGATTAAACGGTTATTCGGGTAACTGATGTCACGACATCAACAGGAAGTTAGTGAAACACAGTTCTTGCCAATCAATAATTATGTTAAATAAAAAACTCGATTTCTGAGTTAAAACAATATTGATCTAGGTGTGCTAAAAGTCTATTCGGAGAGAGTTGATAAATATTATGATAGGGTTTCGGAATAGCGACTGTCGCTTAATTATCAAAAAGTGTATGACGGGCGTCGCTTATCCCCGCGCCTGAGGTACGAGGCACGCAGGTTGTCAAGCGCGTGGCCGGGCAAGTGGCATCGGTAATAATAAAAATATATAGGGGCCTGCAATATGTTAAAAATTAAAATAAAAAAAATGTATTCTTTAAATACATAAAAAAATATAAACAGAATTAATCAGTAATAAAGAACTGTACACTGGTTGCAGTCTATTATTTATTAACTTTTTATCCATTTGCAATATTCAACAAACTCAAATTAATATTATGTAAATTAATATTAATCGTATGTCAAAATTAAAAAAATATTGCTTAGTATTATAAAACCAAAACTCAGCAAGCCAAACATATCCTATATATTCCTATAACTTGGAGTCCTTCAAGCGAAGTGTGAAAAAGCATCTAGTCAAGCCGGCATAGTGTTAGGGACTGATGGCAATTATGAGTATCTGACTTCAGTTGCTAACATTCATAGACCTTGCGCGCCACTTACCATCAGGTGGGCCCAAGGTCACATGTCGTGCTAGTATTAAAAAAAAAAAAAAACATATGCAACATTATTCTTTATGTCATTTTATTTATTGTCTATAGTTAGGAACCCCTATTTTTTATCAACTCCTGGCGAATAGACTATACATATATATGTGTGTCAACTATTGTAAATATTATTCAATAACCACTCTTGTATCTATTATAAATTAATTGCTGATTAGTCAATATACACATAGTTGGCAAATGAATTGAAAAAATAATAAATTATGCATAAAGTAAAAACTGTATACCTGCTTTTAAAATTAAAATTAATATATATTCAATTTAATACGAATATAAAAAAGACACATAGGTATATTACTTTCTTTATTAATATAGTATATTAACTTTAGGTAACCTAATATCTATAATATTATGGGACAGCTATTATCCAAAGTCGATGTAGAACCTTATAATTCCCTTTTTAATAATTTTTAAGGCATTAGCGTATTATTTTATTTAATAAAATATTATTTATTAACACTGTATAAATTTTATAAAAATATTTTGTCAATATATTTATTATTTCGAATTTATTGTCAGTTTTAGTAGGAAATTAGTTTTTAATGCTATATTATTATTTATTTATTTAATTTATTAACAATATTTTATAAATTATTTAATAAATGACATCGTAAATGTATTATTAAAAATAAATATTGTTTTAATTTAAAATATGGTGTTTTATTACTATATTACCTATGAATTAACTTACGATAATATGATTACAACTGGTAAGCGGCGCAAATACGTATCTATAATTATAGACTACGTGTTTGTGCCGTTTGCTGTAGAGACTATATGCCCGTGGGGTCCAAGCTCTAAAACATTTTTAAATAACATCACCCCTCGTCTAATTGTCTGCTCTGGGGACAAGAGTGCTGGTTCTTTCCTCGCCCAGAGAATCAGCATAGTGATTCAGCGAGA
Organism: Tinea semifulvella; assembly: GCA_910589645.1. Taxonomy (NCBI): domain Eukaryota; kingdom Metazoa; phylum Arthropoda; class Insecta; order Lepidoptera; family Tineidae; genus Tinea; species Tinea semifulvella. The sequence continues at coordinate 7,770,689 of OU342592.1, read as the reverse complement.
AAATGTGGCCGTTCATGACACCATGCCGCGCGGATACGATTTATATTTAAATTAGGTTTTGTAACTAGGTTTTTTTTTGTTTTAGTTTTTTATGTTTATATATATTTTATTATTTATCATTATAACTTATGTAATATATGTAACATTTAGGTGTTAAGCATTTACCAATAAAAATAAGAAATAGGAACTTATTACTTTTAAAACTAAAATGAACAAAACTTACAAAATATAATGTAATAGTATGGCTTCTAAAATAAATGTATACCTTTTTGTTTAATAAAACTATAAAGAAAATATAAAAAATACATGAATTTGGTACCTTAAAAATAAAACTTACTGACATATCAAAGTTACTGACATAGCGTTAATAATAATAATAATACTAAATATTTCCAGACAGGTCACACAGCGCCATCTAGTTTCCGTGGTAAGCAACGAGGCTTGTGTTACAGAAACTAGATGGTTGATAAACTACATATTATACTTCTTTTTTTTTTGTAAATATATACATATTATACAAATAAACACCCAGACCGAGACAAATTATACACTGTACAACTTGCCCCCAGTAACAGCTTGCTAATTTTTAATGCTATGTCAGTAACTTTGGTTCTTTGATTAATATCGAAGTTTCAAGTTCTCTATCAAAGAAATATCAAGCGTAGTTGAGCGACCTTGAAGTTGTGAACAGGACCCACTGGAAACATTGTGGTATGGATGCAGTAAATCCCGGTAACGGTAGGTAATGTATGCACCCTCACCTCTCCTGCGTGGTTATCCTGCCGGAGTTCCCTTGGGAAGCGTCCAGATGAAATCTAAACGTCACGGTTTGTGCACTACCTTGATTTGATAGGGTTTTGCGAAGAAATACCACGTCGCCATTGCGATATAATACATATAGAGAGCTAATTGATATAAACGTGGCGCAACTTGACAGCGCGCTAAAACATAGTCGTCTAAACAACATACATTTTTAATTGTTGATTAGATTATTATTTCCATTTTCACACTCTGCACCCATAATATTAATCTCTCACTCTCCCAAAGGTTAGCTGGTAGAGAATACCTTCATGGTATTATGCTCGCCTATGTACAACACAGAAGAATTTTATTATTATTATTATTAGTCACAATTTCGCCGCGTGGTCGCAATGAGCGTTGACTTAATAAGAACTTTGGAACTTAAACAGCATTACATCAAAATACACAATTCACAATTTATATGTACATAAAAATATATATGAGTATATATATACGAGTATGTATATACTCGTAATTATGCATAAATATATCTAACAGTGAATACAAACAATTTAAAAAGTGCATAGTCATGACAAAACTAAATAAATAATAATATCTAAGCCTACACTCTTAAATGAACAGTATACTCGTAATTATACATAAATATATATCTAACAGTGAATATAAACAATTTAAAAAGTGCATAGTCATGACAAAACTAAATAAATAATAATATATAAGCCTACACTCTTAAATGAACAGTATACTCGTAATTATACATAAATATATATCTAACAGTGAATACAAACAATTTAAAAAGTGCATAGTCATGACAAAACTAAATAAATAATAATATATAAGCCTACACTCTTAAATGAACAGTATACTCGTAATTATACATAAATATATATCTAACAGTGAATATAAACAATTTAAAAAGTGCATAGTCATGACAAAACTAAATAAATAATAATATCTAAGCCTACACTCTTAAATGAACAGTATACTCGTAATTATACATAAATATATATCTAACAGTGAATATAAACAATTTACAAAGTGCATAGTCATGACAAAATTAAATAAATAATAATATATAAGCCTACACTCTTAAATGAACAGTATACTCGTAATTATACATAAATATATATCTAACAGTGAATACAAACAATTAAAAAAGTGCATAGTCATGACAAAACTAAATAAATAATAATATATAAGCCTACACTCTTAAATGAACAGTATACTCGTAATTATACATAAATATATATCTAACAGTGAATACAAACAATTAAAAAAGTGCATAGTCATGACAAAACTAAATTCAAATTCAAATTCAAAATCGTTTATTTGCTTTAAATGTGGTACATACGGTAATATGGTTAGTGAGTTGGCTCTGCACATTTAGCCATTGTTGTGGCATGCAAAATTTGTTTTTATTTAAAATACATTCCCATCTAATAAGTCTAGTCATCATTATATAATTTAATATAGGTCAATAATTTTAATATAATAATATAAATAAAAAATACGTATGGCACTCGGGGACTGCCGCGGTAAAGCTATCGCAGCAATTCATTATAAGCAATTTGTTTTCTATTACCAACTTACTCATGGTATTGCTTTTTATTCTCTTTAATGTATGTTAAAAGACCTGCAGATGATAACCCTTACAACTTCTAAATTGTATTATATTTATTGTGACATTGTAATAATGATACAACAAGTGCTTACATTGCTGACCCAATAACAAAAACGTAAGTAGTGTAAAATACTAGTAAACTTAAGATTAGATACAATAAAGCCAATTTCCGCTTATGATGCACCGCAAACAATAAAAATATAAATAAAAAATAAGTATTTAAATAAAAATAAAAAAATATTAAATAATATATTTTTATACTTTTTTCACAATAACGGTAATGCAGTGACGTTTTCTTCTCTGACCCTTTGTTACTATAAATTTACGTATATGTGAAAACCTTAAATAGTTCTTAGTGAATTTATTGTATAATATTTATTAAAATATTGTCAACTATTGGTTTTCCAAAATGAATAAAAAAAAAAATTTGAAGAACTGTAAATTAACAGTGTACAGTGTATGAGGAGTCAGTTTTTCAATTACAATTTTTGCCATGTTCGACTGCTGTAAGCGCATTTTTCACTTTATTTCGCTTTAAAAGTCATTTAAAAGTCACTCATAGGCGTTAATTAATTAATTAACGCCTATGAGTTTGATGCCGAGACATCAAAGCATGGCGCAAACATCTGGTTTGCAGTGTCGGTTCTAGCAATATCAATTCAATTCACGTCGCATATTATCACGCAAACACGCATGCTTTCACACAAAATACCTACCTAATCATTTAAGAGTGAAATTACAGAAGAGCTTACAATTAGAGATGAAACGGATAGTGGTTTGGCCGGATACCGGTTACCGAATATTCGGCAAGCTACGAGGCCGGAGCGCCGGATATCCGGCAACCGAATATTCGGCCCTTTATCGCGTTACATGACGCGACCAGTTTGATTTGAAATTATTATTACCAACAAATGCAAAAAAATGGTATTTAAATTTACCATATTCGCCGCTTGTTAATTTTGAGTATTAACTAATTAATAAAATAAACATTTTTGTCGAGTGATTATTAAAATAAACTGTGTCTATAACGTAGTGTGGTATCATTTTCCTCGAATAAAATAATGAGAATGTTTTAAATATAACTATCCGGCATCCGACCGGATACTGAGTTTTTATCCGGTATCCGGCCGGATAGTAAAAATAAGGCCGGATATCGGATAGTTACCGGATATCCGTTTCATCTCTACTTACACAGAGATCATATAAGACAAGCGGACAACGGTTGTATATTTATGAGGCTTGCGTTTTTGTAAGAATGCAGCCAGCTTTATTTACAACAAATAAAGAGGTTAACCCAAAAACACGTTATCCAAACAAACTCATTTATAGCATAATGCCTAGAAGTAAAGTAGTAAGTTGTAACGCATATATAATGTGCATTAAACTTTATAATAATTTGCCTAACGAAATACTTAATGTACTGTCTACAAACTTGTTTAAAATAAAGCTGCATAGATGGCTTGCTGAGTGTTGTTTTTATAATACTAATGAATATTTTTTTAAAACCAGACATAATTATGTTTATCATTAATCTAATTTTGACATACGAATAATATTAATTTAACATACAATTTTTAGTTTATCAAATGTCAGTTCAATGTAAGACAAAGTTCTTTAACAATGTTTTTATTTTATAGATTTGTAAAAGTTTGCATGCTGGAGACAGTAAAAATATGCTGATCTTAATTTTATATTTCATCTACTACATTGTACCATATTTTTAAGCAAATAAAGATTTTGAATTTTGAATTTGAATTTGTATTTTCATACAAAATGTTTGTTACATTTTCATTACGCCATATTGTTTTTTTTTCCACGCCTCATTATTTATTTAAATACTTTATTGCACAAAAACTTTTGTGCAAAATTAGTGTACATAGGCGAGTTTAATGCCAGTTAGACATTTTCTAACAACTGACCTTTGGGAAAGTGAGAAATCATGGGCAGGATGCAAATAAATATAATACACGATACTTACTTAATTTAGTACATACATATACTACATAAAAAACGAACTACATATACTACACACTTTAAATATATAACTTTTATATATACTAAATACACAAAATATAATTATGCCAAAATATCTATATTATCATCTTGATGAGGTTATCTCCTGTTTATTTAAAAATAATTTTGTTACTAGACTTTTAAAAACATTGGCAGATGGGCCTTCCAGAAATAATAACTGGAGAATTTGGCCTACAATCGCCACGCTGGCCAGACGGCTTGGCTCCTAGTTCTTATTTCTATGACAATCTATTACGATTCCACAAGTTGGTATTAGTGAAACCGGGACCGACGGCTTAACGTGCTCTCCGAGGCACGGGAACGGTGGTGTTGTATGTAAATCTATGACAAATGTACGTAAGAAAAGTGTATTTCTCATTGGTACATGTCGGGTGGGTTTGAACCGACCTTTGTAGGACTTAAGGAACGCGTTCTTACAACCGAGCCACCACCGCGCACAAATAGATGACGTTATAAAATTCACAAATGTTTTGAATAAAAAAACAATCAATGCCCATCTATCTTTAGATTTAATCTCATTTCATTTCATTTATTTATTAACCATTTCATACATTTGGTACAATCGGTATCGTCAGATAACAAATTAATTATTTTACCAATCATGCTAGCGAATGAATATCAGCAAAGAACAGCCTTCGTCGTTACCAGATAAGTACTACCTACACTAATAGATGCTGCTGTAAAAGGGCGTTGTCATGGTAATAATAATATGGTGTAATTATGTCAAAACAAAATAATATTTTCTACTACTAAACTAAAATTAATATATATATATATATATTTATATATATATACATAAGGAAATTAGCGGTAACTTTAATACCCAAACATAAGCTAACTTAACAAACACCTACTCGTGCATAAATATAATATTGTATATTTGTATATTTCACCTATATAACAATCGTTATATTTTGGTATGTTAGTTAACAAATTTTAAAATAATAACAATAATGCTATTAACACCATGCATCGTAGACAAAGGAGCATAGAAACACAATACAGTAGAAGGCATAACACCACAAAACTATACAACTATTTAAAATAATTTTCCGTAAAAGGCATGTCAATAAATTCTGACAGGATATAAAAAGCATTATTTTGAAAAAAGAGTTTCAATTTTGTTTTAAATTAATTTGGTTGTAGTCTAGTTATAATCTCAGGTTTATTGTATAATGCAATTTTCAACGGCAAACCTTGTCTAAACGTTTTTCTCAACCTGGTTTGCCTTATATAGATTTCATTCTTGTTTCTTAGGTTATACTTAGTCAAACTAGATATTTTTGGAAGTTCATTAGCTTTCGCATGAACCTCCGTAAGTATGTCATTTAAAAGATTATTTTCAAAGTTTAAATTAAATAATAATGTCATTATAAGTATAATAAATAGGAAGCGGCTGTGAAGAATTCCATAGTTACAACTGTAATAACAATAATGAAATCAATTTCGGAAGCTATAAAGTTAAGCTTCGTAAGGGAACTCTTATGTCGTAAGATAATTGAATTTGATGCGCCCGCGCCGATATGGCAGACAGCGTGGTTCTGTCAATGAAAAGTGCATAAAATGATAAGTTTATGAGAGTACTCCAAATTGTCCCTGACAGTTGCTTAATTCAAGCACATAATGGCAGGATGAGGCCAAGAAATACACTAACCCCTGCACTAACCAGTTCTATAAGCTTCGGTAATTGATTTTGTTATTAGTATTCGTTCAGTTTATATCGTATTTTAGTTGTGGGATTAGGTAATTAATTAGTAAGAAAGAGTTTGACGCGGACTAGGGTTTAATATATACCTTCAAATAATATATATCTTTTAAAAATTGATTCCTGCAGTTTCCATAGTTTGACATTACTTAGAAAATTTGATCGTTATAAACCACTCACAGATAGTGTAAATAATACTAAATATATAATTATTATTTAGTTTTATCAAATCTATATATATAAAGGTGAATGTCTGTGTGTGTGTGTTGTTGTGTGTAAAAAGGAAAGACATGCTCCGATGGTTCCGCCATGTTGAAAGGATGACTGAAGAGTGATTGACGAACCAGATATATAATGCGAAAGTTGTGGGTAAAAGAGGCCCTGGCAGACCAAGAATCACTTATCATGATCAAATAAATAAAACAATAGTTCAGCTATGTAATAAAAAACCATCAAACAAAAGGACATGTATGAAGAGGTTGATGAATGTCGAAGAAACGAAAGAGGTATGTCGAGATCGTGACAAATGGCGCTCAATTGTCTCTGCCTACCTCGCAAGGGACCTGGCGTGAAGATATGTATGTATGCTATGTATTTGACCGCCTCCGTGGTCTAGTGGTAACAAACGTTGCCGTGAACTCGGGAGGTCGTGGGTTCGATTCCCACCGGGGGCAAGTTGTACATTGTATAATTTGTCTCGGTCTGGGTGTTTATATGTATAATATGTATATATTTACAAAAAAATAAATATAAATTGTAGTTTATCAACCATCTAGTTTCCGTAGCACAAGCCTCGTAGCTTACCACGGAAACTAGATGGCGCTGTGTGACCTGTCTGGAAATATTTATTATTATTATTTATTATTATATTATTATATAAAAAAGTATTTTATTTGGATAACCGATTGATGAAGGTCGTTCTTAGGTGTATTTTATTCTATAATGTAAATAAAAAAGATTTTGTGCGACCAAATCGAATCAAATTTAATTCGGGTCAAAAGAATGCAACCCTAAAGGTGAGTTTACAATGAGAGATTTCACTGATGAGCCATTAGGGCGATGTCACAATGGGTACCACACACGACTGATGAAGGGATTGTGCTCTTGATTGATGATGATGAATGATAACCAACTTAATAGTTAAAGTTCACGTTTAATTATATAAATTGTTAGTTCTGTTATTTATATTAAAAAATGTGGTTTATTAGCTGTTTGACCCGGTGTTGCCCGTGTGATATGAAAAGTATTAAATGTGTGATATATTGACGTCATGTTCCTAAAAATTACATCACATCACTAGTGTTGCTCAAAGCAAGACCAGTATGCCTAGTGTCGTTTCGTAATTTCGTAAACGCAACTATAGTAGTAGAGTTTTTTTTACTGAATTTTCGATGTTCATTGCCTGTTATTATAGCCAAACTTGCAATAACACGCAATGTAAAATAAAAAAACGTAACTACAGCAGTTACGTTTTCCGAAACTTGCATGTCACACTAAGCACACATGACCAAGACTGGCTAAGCTGGGCAACATTAGTGATTGGGGTCATATCGTCAGGCGATTTTGTGATCTCCGTCTTTGGAAAATAAAAGTATTTTAAACTTATAATAATCGTAGATTTGTTTTACTAAAATACGAGAGTTACCTATAAAACGTTTTACTATTGAGTTAAAGAAAATTTTTATTGAAACTGTTTTTACTCAATAAAAGAATTTTTAGCATGCAAATTTTGACATTAACATTGTATTCCAATAAATTGACAAGAACAATATTAAATATAAACTATATACAAATAAATATTGTAAATAAATATCTATTGACAAAGGCATATTGTATGCCCATAATATGGGCAGATTGCATCATCATGACATGTACATACAACTGTGATTAGAATAAGCAATCTATACAATAAAGAATTTTGAATTTGAATAGGATCAAATCGTTATAAATGTTTATGGTATTTTTCTGTGTCTAAAATTAAGTACATATATTGAAGTGAAAATATTTCTAAATCTCAACGCTTGGAGATTTACTCGAAAAATTGTTACTGTATGGCAATTAAAATATTTAACCATTTGTCATCTGATTTAAAAGCATTAAATTTAAAGGAATTTTGAAAAAAAAGTTATTTAAGCTATTGGTACTAAAGGTATAGGTACTATTCAAATAAGGAATTTCTTAGTGATGTACTTGAGTAGGAAAATTTAATTATTATCATTACCTATCCTTTGACATAACCGTAATATAAATAATTGACATGTAATTTATTTTTCCATTTTTTTTTTTTTTTTTATGTATTTAGGTGTGTTGAAACTATTGCCTATCTATAACTGTAAATATTTTCATGCTGCATGACGGCAGGATACGCCGGAAAACTGTACTTACTACTACTAGCCACATTATGTCGCGTATTCTAGAAAATAAATGTTTTGATTTTGATTTTAAAATATCCGACATTTTATTTCCTAGAAAAACAACTTTATACTTAATTACAATATACCCACAACTGTGACGCAAAAAAATAAAGCAAAAAAAAGACCACAATCCACAGATGTTCATCCACAACGAAACATGATACTTTTGGCATGAGACTCTAAAAAAAAATGTTCTAAACTTGAAATGCAAAACCCATAATTTATAAACTCATGATTAATGGGGTGTATCACTAACTTTTTATCACGATAGATGGCGCATGATAGATGGTACCTAATAGAACTGTCAGTTGTAGAGAATTTTTTCTGGATATTATACCGAAGTAAGCAGCTTTCAGTACAGTACAGTACAAATCAAGATTTCCAAGCGAAATCAAAGATACGGTTATCTCAAAATTGCCGTTCTATTGATAAAACCTTTTTTATTTTTAAATTCGGTGTGAGCTTTTTGATTCGACTTTTAAGTTAGGTAACGTTAATTTAAAATACATTTTTCTGTTATTTATTTATTAAGAAACCAACAACGTTACAATATGCTTAATAATAGTATGGTACAATTTATGGAGTAAGGTCAATTACAGGTTTCGCTATATAAACATAGTACGTAGTGGAGTTTAACTACTTACTATACAAAATAATTTTATAAAGCACGGAAAATTTCCAAAAAATAATTAATATATATATACTTCTTCTATATATATATATAGAAGAAGTATAATAATAATAATACATACCTATAATTTGGTAACATCATTAAATGTGCATATGAGAAAGTCGAAAACAACATTTTAATCTATCCACTCAATCTGCGAAACAAATCCAACCAGGAGCGCTGTTACCTGTCTATTATATCATATAAACAAACAAGAAAGGGAGACAACAAACCCAAGCCATCTTTAGTCCACAGATGTTATAAACATATTAAACCACGAAAACATTTAAAAAATGAATCGATATAGGTGTAAAATAAGGTACCATTGCCGCTAGCGACATCTACAATAAGCTTTGCCTGATACACCCCATTGGCAAGTGTAGGCAAAATTCAAACCATCTCCAGCAGCTGAGATCTAGGACTCTGTGTTCTAGGGGTTGTAAAAATGATAATGATGATGACTATGGAAATTAACTAACGCCATCTATTGTCGAGTAGCCCAACTAACCTCTAAACTCCTAAACGCTTCCTAAACGTAAATGAAGTGTATTGTTGTACATACTATATTTAACTGCCTCCGTGGTCTAGCGGTTAAGTCCGTGGACTTAGACTCGGAGGTACCGGGTTCGATTCCTGGTCGGAACACAAAAATATTTATTAATGTAAATAAATACATTTTATTAATTTATTTGTGATATTTCTCGAGTTTGGTACGCTGGAGACATCGACAAGCTTGCCACTTGTCATGATTGGCCTATAGTAAAGTTGGCGCGGTGGTGGCTCGGTTGTAAGAACGCGTTCCTTAAATCCTACAAAGGTCGGTTCAAACCCACCCGACATGTACCAATGAGAAATACACTTTTCTTAAGTACATTTGCCATAGATTTACAACACCACCGTTCCCGTGCCTCGGAGAGCACGTTAAGCCGTCGGTCCCGGTTTCACCAATACCAACTTGTGGAATCGTTAATGAATTGTCATAAAAATTGACATCAAATCCTCGCCAAGCCGTCTGGCCAGCGTGGCGAGTGTAGGCCACATTCTCCACATATATGTTCTGGAAGGCCCATCTCCAGCAGTGGAGGTCTAGAACGCTGTGTTCTAGGGGCTGTAATGATGGATGATGATGAAAGTTGGCTAAATGTGAATCTGCTTATTTATATTCTTGGTTTTAAACGAGCCTGCGACTCCGAAATACCTCAAGGACAATTTAGCCTATCTCTCTTCTTTCCACGATAAATCTTTACGTTCTTCTCACAACTCTCTTCTTTCTGTTCCCTCACATCATTCTGGATTTGTCTCCAACTCCTTCGTAGTAGCTGCCACAAAATTATGGAATGATCTTCCAGTAAACATAAGGCAGGCAAGTAACAGATTGTCGTTTAAAAAACTGGTCTATTGACACTTCATGAATAGCTCTAAACCACGTTAGTAAGTTGTATTTGTGTATGTTTATGTACAAGTTTGTGTATGTATTAGTATTTAATATATTAATATTATAATACATATATAATAATATATAAGTAGGTATATAATATTTGTTGAATTATCCTATAATTGTATAATACTGTTACTTTCATTGCACATATATTTGTTCAAATTCGTCCCTAAGGTTTGGCTGTCAGAGAATGTCTACGGGCATTAAGTCCGCCTTTGTGCTTTGTGCAATAAAGTTTTTAAATAAATAAATAAATAAATTTCTGACCACCACGAAAGGGAAACGGTCGTGATGATACTTTACTTATGTGTTTATTCTTCAAATAATTTAATAAAAAATCTGCTACTTTAACAGTATAAAAGCCGCAGTTCAAAAGACTATGATATGAGGGTATATTGTTGTAGATAGGGGCGTCGACAAATAAACATTATAACACTAAAATCAATTAAAGTTTTATTCATTACGTGATTCAGATTTAAGATATTTTTGTAAGAGATTACAATTCATATTATTATTATTTCGAATTTATAATACATTAACGTATAGATATAAATAGAGACGTTAAACTTGAATGCTGGGTTGTGCCAAAAAATAATTATGTAACGTAGGGAAACATTTTGTTTAAGGTACCTAGTTATTTTGTATAAGGAAGAAGGAGACAAATTTCTATGCATTCCATGGATTCACCGTGCGGGTGCCGGGTCCATCGTGTGTGGGTAAGAGATGAGAAGAATAGTGTTTTGGGCTTGCGACCGACAATAGGCTGGTTTAAGAAAAGGAGGCCTCCTTTTTTTTCTATTGCGCGATAATACGCTCACCTGGATTCACCATTCTACTTCTCTCCCTCCCAAATACTGTATGATTCCGTTAATGCCGTCTTAGAAGCTCGTTTCATAAATGTATTGACGGCAGACCTGCTTAGGCCCAATTCTTTCAGTTAGTGATGCAAAGATTTTGCAGAGAGAAACTAAAAACTATATTATCGAATAGGTATTTGAAAATCATGTTAGGTTACTTTTCTCATTTTGCATTTAGAGTGACTATTTAGAATTTATAACGATTTATATAGTCCTATCTTCACCTTACATACCTATAATAAAGATATTTTTTTATACTGGACACGACATGTGACATCGAGCCCACATGATGGTAAGCAGTACGCGAGGTTCAAGAATGGGAGCAACTGACGCCGGTCACCACGACCGACATCAGTCTCTACCACTATGCCGGTCTAATAAGATGCTTTTTCACACTTCGCTTGAAGGACTCCAGGTTATAAGAGTGGGGAAACACACTGGCTGGGAGAGCATTCCACATCTTCAGCGTACGACATATGTAAGAGTCTCCAAATTTATGAGTAGGCGTAGGGATAGTGGGTAAGGTATGTGGATGCATTTGGCCTGTGCGTGTAGTTCGGTTGCGGAATAGAGAAGAAGGGATAAGGTTTTGGAGCTCCCCAGAACACTCGCCATGTAGAACACGCTCAGAGAGGCAACGTCACGGCGAAGCAATTCGAGAGTTTTAGAGACTGTGGTGTCGTCCACTATCCGAATTGCCCGCTTCTGCAGAACATTGAGAGCATCTGTAAGACACTTAGCGCTTCTTAAGTATTCCACGCATGACCTTATCTGTGCTTTATACAGCATAAGTCTTAGAGCAGGCGGGAAAAACCGCTGCACCTTGTTTAGTATCCCAAATTTTTTCGACGCTGTTTTGGTGTACTAAAACTAAACTTGCTATGTAATAAAAAATATATATATTTTTATATAGTTAAATTAGTTTTTTTGGCGACGGAACCCTTGTACTTGATTTTTTCTATTTAGTTTTTTTATACCTATTTTAGTTTTTAATTCAAGAACATTTTTAATGAATGCGGGTTTTTTTTTATTGTTTTATTTTGCAGTTATAACATCAACAGATCACACCACATACAAAATCATGCAATACAAAACTGGAATTGTCGAGGCGGAAGCTGTTAAAAGCAGCAATTGTTAAAAAGTGCATCTCAAGTACCAGCATGCATGTAATTCATTCTTTATGCAACATAATAGTGTTTTAAGAGGCATCATTAATATCAATCGGCAGATGTGAGATCAAATAAAAACTAATGTTAGTAACAGCTAGCCAATATTCACCCTTTGTAACAAGTCATCAGTAATGTTTTTTATTGCGGCTAGGAAAAATGTTAAGAAGACAAATTTAGTTTGCCTTTGGTCCGTACTGGGTAACACGGTCTACTTTGTCTAGAAAATGAGTCACTAAAGCAAATGGCAAGGATCTGCTAGAACCAACAAGTGGACAAGAAAAAAGGACATACCACGGGAAAAAGGCCAGGTTTTTACTGCGGGCACGCTTTCTTCTCACACTCCGCCTCCGTGGTCTAGTGGTAACAAACGTTGCCGTGAACTCGGGAGGTCATGGGTTCGATTTCCACCGGGGGCAAGTTGTACATTGTATAATTTGTCTCGGTCTGGGTGTTTATATGTATAATATGTATATAAAAAAAAAATATAATATGTAGTTTATCAACCATCTAGTTTCCGTAACACAAGCCTCGTAACTTACCATGGAAACTAGATGGCGCTGTGTGACCTGTCTGGAAATATTGATTATTATTATTATTATTTATTATTTACTTCACTTTCTCGGAACTGTGTTAGGCACGATTTAGAATCCAACCCGGCTTGGGAGCTTTCACATTAAAATCGCGGTGATTTTCGATTCGCACGGGCCGAGCGTAGATTTTGCACTGGCGCCAACTTGGGCGCCTCTAGTGGTAGATCACGATATTACTAGCGACCCATAGACGATTCTACCAGGCTTGGTGGTAGGAATTTTGGAATTTATTTGGATGGGATAAATTGGTGTAGGATCCTGTTGGATGTCTTAACAGCCTTGGATTCACTGAGCGGGTGCCAGGTCCAACGTGTGTGGAGAGAGTGATGAGAAGAACGGGGATGTCGGATTTGCGACCAACTATAGAATGGTTTAAAAAGACGCACACCATCCACTATTCCTCTCTCTACCCATTCAAATACTGTATGAATACGCTTAAGTCGTCTTGATAGCTCATATTACTAATATTATAAAGGCGAAAAAATCTTTAGTTGTCTGTCCCGCTTTCACGTTTAATCTTACGGATCGTTTTTTTTTTTGTTTCTATTTTCCCTCTGCATCTTGCATTATGTTCCTTGCTCTGCATGATGAGATGATAAGGGAAGGCAAAAGGAACTAGCCCATACAGCCATGTCTGTCGTAATATTGATTCATATATATATTTATATATATAAATATATTACGTATAAAATAAAGTTTACAGCGCGGGAAAACCGCAAAAAATAAATTGCAACTTGTGCCATATTAGTGTACCTATAATTTATCGTTTTCCATAATTGTTAACATTATTAAACGAAATAACACCACTTTTGACTAACAATATACACAGTAAAGTAATTTACAAAATAAAAACATGCACTTTCACTTGACATGTCCGTGCAAAATGGCGCTAAGTTCCCGTTTTTTTTTATTTGTTAGTGTATTTTTGATGTCATCTTAGCATAACAATTAAAAACAAAACAAAAATTAACAGAGGTTTTTGCGTTTTGTCGACTTTCGGGTTGCACATAGGCATGTAGTCTACCTTAATTCTGACTTGCCTGGTGGGTTACTGCTGTACCAGGTATTGTATTCTCATAGGTACTGATAACTAAATTTAACAGGTTATTAATTGATCGTTGTGGTGCAGTTCTGTATATGTTTTATTTTGTAAATCTGCTACAGCTGAGTTTTCCTTGCAGATTCCTTTCTCAGTCAGATTAACAGGTCACTGGAATTTGCTAAGCTGCTGGTCTTCTGCTAACAGCTTACTTATTGGATCACTTTGCTGCTTAGTCTTCTACTAGCAGGAGTAGAATCATTCAAAATAATTAAATGAATGACGTTTCATAAATGCCTGTAATAGGTTTACGTGAATAAAGATATTTTGACTTTGAATAGCTAAAAAAATATTATGTTATCATAATAGAGAAATTGTAGCATAGAAATTGACGACAATTAAAATTATAATGCTATCAGTAGCTCTAGCACGCACAAACTCTAGTTTCGAATGGAGAACATGCAGTATCGGATTTTACAAAGCGCTATGACTACAAAATTGCCTACAAATTGGCAGCTCCAATGGCAAAGTTTTTTCGTGTTAGAGCTAAAGAAGTCTAGTAGCTTACCTAATTAAAGTACCTGACGCAATCTATCTACATTATTTTCATTATTTTTTTTTAATTTATCGCTCGACTAGCCATATTGTCGGGATGTCATTGTGGCTTGTGGCTGACTCCATTTCCTTCGCGGCTCTGAATAAATTTAACGCATCACGATCGGGATGGGGGAAGAAACCCCACTGTCAAGGTTTATGATGTCATTATGTGGTAGACGCGTTTTGTACCTACATATAATAACGCAGTTTTAATGTATTTTTTTTATTGTTTATTGTTTATTCTGTTACAACCATACATTCCCACCGGAATTCGGTTAAGTCAATAGTTATTAGTTATTCTTGTGCACAATTTACACATTGAAATATACATTGATTTGTCCTGCCTGGAGAGTGTTATGGAACTATAGGCAAGGAACAGGACTGGAGGTTAATGTAGCATTTGAGTTGAGATACCAACACAAAACTAAATACAAATTCTTACATTATTATAAAAAAAATTAAATACTAGTTGCAGCTGTAAAAGGGCCTTGTAAAACTTAAAATGAATTAATTATCTTCAAAATATATAAATTTATTATATTAATAAAAAATATATTTTGAAGATAATTAATTCATTTTAAGTTTTACAAGGCCCTTTTATATATATATATATATATATATTTTATATATATGTTCAAATTAAATTATGCAGCTGTAAAATGGCCTTGTCAAAATATATATTAATAATTGTTATGATGTCATAATCTATACTAGTTGTAGCGGCTGTATAAAGGCCTTGTCTTATAATATATATATATATATATATACTATAGCTTTCAATGGCTTAATAATAGCTTATAATGAGCAACCACTATCCTATACTACTATCCCTTAAGAATCAAGATAACGTACGAGGTATCGTCTACATTTTATCGGTTGTAAGAACGCTTTCCAATACAATAAAAAGGTTCGCTGTTAGAACCCCGGCATATACCAATAAAAAAATATTTTTTTACGTAGATAGATTACCAACACCATCGTGCCTCGGAGAGCGCTAAACCGCTTGTTGGTCCGGGTTCCACTAACTTAACTTGTGGAATCGTTAATAAATTGATATTGAAATAATTTAAGCATTAATTTTTTAATTAAATTAAAATACAACAAGATGGTCAAATAGGTCCAAGGTCACATGTCATGCTAGTATAAAAAAAATGGAATCATCTCAGTTTGCAACACCGGTGATCCCTCACAATGGGATAACTATAAAATATTGCAATTAATGCGCTTACAAATAACTGTCAATTAATAATATTAAAAAAGTATATTTACCTATTTACAAATGCTTTGATAAGATCAGATAAGATAAAAAAACTTTATTTGAATAAATGTTAGTCTAATTTACAGGTCTTATAGTAAACTAACTGAACGTAACAACATTTGCCAAGTGAATTGGCGATCAAATATGTACCTATATCAATTTTTTTTTTTATATAATATGTCAAAAAACTATTATGTAGGTATCCATACGATATTGTCAGCTTATACTTTAGGTATTACAATTGTCAATATATTCTTTTACATAATTTATAATATAATTTTAAAGGGTCTTTACGCGATTTACCTTAGAGTTTCTCCCGAGACGTTTAATTTATTAGGCAATTTATTATAAGTTTGTATACACATGATTAGACAATTTTTATTTTGTTTTTTTTAGGATTTATATCTACAATAAGATCATAGGGGTTATAAGGGAGCTACCACTAAAACTGCTCAAATTAAGAGTCAAACAAATCCTGGTTAAGAAATGTTTTTATTCGACAAATTAATACCTAGACACTAAGCTCGACATAATCATGTGACTAAATTAATATTTGTATGCTAGAAATAGCGAAGCATGTGATATAATTACATATAATAATTTACATCCCTGTACCTACCATATTTCTGACAAATAAATTATTTCATTTCATTTCAAATCGCTGTGCTTTCTAACAAATAATCAAACATCCAAAACAACTTCTTTAAGCTTTAAGTCAGTCTTACAAATAATAATAGTCCTGTAAAAGTACCTAATAATAATGATAATTTAAAACCAAAAAGTTACCATTTAGTCCAGGTGTTGTTTAAATTGAATAAAAAGTCAATTTACCGAGTCATGACCTTTTAAAAAACCATTTCTTCGGTCGAAATTAGACGCTGCCTGTCTTGTTCCATAGATCTATGAAAACCCAGAACTGTCAATATTAATTAACAGGATCAGAATCTGTCTGGTATACTACTGGTCCATGGTGTCATCCACAATGGCTTCCTAAGATCTGGCCAGACGATTACGGCAGAACTTTATTGTAAATAAATGCAACTATGGTGGAAAATCTAGCAATTTAATAACCAAGAGTTGTGAATTGCTCTAGCTAACTGTTGCTTTAGAACAACGATAGGCCACACGCTGCACAACAGACACGTCTATTAATTAGAGGAGCTGCGATTGGAATGTCTTCGACATCCATCATACTCCTAGGCCTTTGCTTAAACAGATTTCCACTTTTTCCGGAATTTCTTGGAAGGAAATAATTTAATTCCGACGAGGTAGTTTAAACTAGAGATGAAACAGATATGCGGTAACTATCCGATATCGATAGTAACTCAGTATCCGGTCAGATGCCGGATAGTTATATTCAAAACAATATCATTATTTTATACGAGGAAAATGATACAATTACGTTATGGACACAGTTTATTTTAATAATCACTTGACAAAAATGATTATTTTATTAATTAGCCTAAAACTCAAAATTAAGTGGCAAATTATGGTGAATGAATACCAAATTTTCTGCATTTGTTGCTAATAATAATTTCAAATCAAACTGGTCACATCATGTAACGCGATAAAGGGCCGAATATTCGGTTGCCGGTCGGTATCCGGCCAAACCACAATCCGTTTTATCTCTAGTTTAAACCGTCTACAAAGATATTATTGATTCTCACTACCACAATATTTTCAGCTAAAGAAAATATGAACTACCTATCTAAAAAATGGCATAAGTGCATAGATAATAATAATTATTATTTAAAAACTATTGCTTTTTCTATTAAACGTCAATTTCATATGTAAGTTTGGTGTTTAGTTAGGTTTTAGTCTTAGTAACACCACTTTGACTTATTGTTAATCATTTATTACTTACGAAACAAAACTATTACAGACAGTAATTATATTTTAACTTAAAGGAATAGGACATTTTTATGACAAACATAGACTAAAACCATAGAATAATACACACTTTTTATTATACGATAGGGACTTAATAATTAGAAAAAAACTTTGGCGATAAAAGAAAGTTTAATTAAATGCCGATTCTACTAGAGAAATAGGTGTTGGCACCAGATGCGTACGCAGCGGTAGTGTATGTAGTCCAGGGTTCTCCACCTGGCGAAGACATCCGATCATGGCGAGGGGCACTGACTTAGATTGTTAACAGATATCTATAATTACTGTAGAATTACCCGAATAGTGATAGCCCAAATAATTAGGGAATAATAGTAAAGAAATATATTTTATTTGTGCGATGAAATTACAAAATTTTGTTGTTGCCCGTAGAAAAAGCAAAATAAAGGTATCCATCACGATCGTAATTAATCGATCGGCCACTCGACGGTCACAACTGCCTTCGTGGCCTATCGGTTAAGTCCGTGGATTTAGACCCTGCGAGTCTTAATACCCGGTTGGATTCGTGGTCGGGTGTCAATAATATCTATTAATTTTAATAAATTTAATTTATTTGTGATATTCTCGAGTTTGTATATAATATCGATACTGTATACGATGAAAATAAAACATATCTTATTGAAATCACTGTCAAAGAACGCGAGCTGTCTCTTATGTGTTTACGGGTGTACTGAGCGACGATTGACGCGTCTATTAAAAGTATGCGGAAGATTGTAGTGCGAGAGGAAGTATCAGATACCTCACTGTTCCAAATTACCCACGGTTCTTTATTACCCCACTCTACCTACACCAAATGTTGAGGAGTTTGGGAACGGCTTCTTGTTCCAGAACTAAATGAAACAAACCCATCTGTGTTCTGGCCATTTATAGGATATGTACAAACATAAAGCTGTGTTTTCTGTGTCGTCTGGAAGACCACGGGTGCAGCTCCTGCCGCAGGCTTGCCCTACTCCAGGTGGGCCCAAACTGGCTTGTCGGAACCCCACCAACATACAAAACTTCACCGTGAGAGCTCCACTACTGCAATTGCCTAACTGGGCCTAGCCTCAGCTCAAGCTAAATGCACTGGTAGTGGACGCTCCTCACCAAAGCTCAGCAACTATATACCGCTACGTTTCTCCACAAATTACGATAGAAGGACGTAGCGCCAGGATAATCAATCCAACCAAAAATATCCAACAAAATCAGCCGGTCCGTCCCGCGCTGCCAAATATATATTAAATATATTTCCAGACAGGTCACACAGCGCCATCTAGTTTCCGTGGTAAGCTACGAGGCTTGTGTTACGGAAACTAGATGATTGATAAACTACATATTATATTATTATTTTTTGTAAATACATACATATTATACATATAAACACCCAGACCGAGACAAATTATACAATGTACAACTTATCCCCGGTGGGACTCGAACCCACGACCTCCGAGTTCACGGCAACGTTTGTTACCACTAGACCACGGAGGCGGTCAATATACATGTAACAATACCTGTAATGCAGGTATTATTAGACGATCGACATTTGTGTTGTTGTCAGAAGCCTAGTAAAAGTAAAAAATCAAGAGTAACTACTTGGGTGATTGCGGTGTCATGTATAGCTTTAGTAGTTACTATAAGAAAGATAACAGGAACTTCAATTAAATTAAATAGTAATTACGAAGGCCAAGAATGAAAACGACGTACTATTACAATTATTCGCCTTCAACAAATATCCATGACCGCCCTTCTCAAACATATCTTTGGCCATCATCGGAGCGTATGGCACCGCGATGTCATGCTAATTAACTGAATTTGAAATTTCTGACCATTTTGTGCGCGTGCGCGGGAGGGAGCATAATTAATTCAGCTCGTCCAGGTGGTGCGGCAGATGGGCACGCGCCGGATATCTCTTGTTTTAGAATATACTTGGCAATTCTACGTTTTGATCTACGAGTGATACGGCTATAGGCATTGTTTACACATAGCTTAGCTTAAGAATTCGGAATATTAATCTCTTCGTTTTTATCACAACTCACTTTTTTCAGTCGCCTTGTATTATATTGTATTTATTTCGTATACATCATACACAAATTTATGGAACAATCTCCCTATCTATCTACCAGATCTTCGTTAAAAAACTCGTCTATCTACACCTTTTAAATAGCTTCCAACAATCTTAATAAGTGTATGTTTATTAATAATAATGATATTATAGTTTATTGAAAAGTAGGTATAATATATTAATAAATAATACTATTATTATTAAAATTTCTCCTAAATGAGAATGACCATTTTTCTTAAAGTAATGGGCCCAATTACATGTTCTCGTGTCATAATGATTTCTTTTTTATTTGATAGTTAATATGTATTGTGTTTTCATAATCTGTAATTAATTTTATTTATTTTACCCTAACATTAGCAACGACAATTGACAAAAACTTTTTTTTACGTTATTAATTACATAGAATCCCGTCGATTTTAAATCCAGAGTTTTATCTATAATAAAGTACCTGATCATAATAAAGAACCTAATCGTATAAATAATGCTTTGTAACTATTTCATACATAAATTTTAACCAATTGACTATTTAATTAAATTATATTTTAATGCTGGGGTAAAATACCTGTTGTAATTAAATTTAAACAAAACACAATTAATTGTTGTGATTATTGAATTGTATTTAGTTAAGGCACGCTGCAAAAAAATTGGGGCCTGGTTTTGGGCAATCTCTTTTATTAAGTGTTCTAATTTGTCCCTAAGGTTTGGCTGTCAGAAAATGCCTACGGGCATTAAGTCCAACGTACAAACGTTGTGCAATAAAGAGTTAATAAATAAATATCTTCATAGTAACAAGTCAAACTAGATATGACCGTTATACACTTGCAAATCAAGTACCTAATCATTATTGACATAAATTCTTTTTGCCCGTGGTCTTCGTGGTATACTGATGCCCTTCGCGTCGCGTTCGATTCCATTCGATATTTCTCTAGACTGGTTCTAGCGTACCATCGACGAACTGGCCACTTGCCATGATTGGCCTGTATAATATATAATTAATATTTATATTGAAGTATTATACAAACAGTATAAAAGAATTACAATATAAATTAAAACTACTTAAAAGTGAAAAATTAAATAAATATAAACTAAACCTAATAAAAAAATAAAATAAGTAAAAAATATCCTCTAGGGGTTCCAAAAGAATTTAGAAAAAAAAAAACAAAACACCTCTCTTTGGTCGAACGTTTTGACTCCGTCCGCCGGCCGCGCGTATACTTGTGAGCGCGCAGTCCCTTTGATAAAAGTCGCCTCTGAATTAGAAGCTATAATTGTGAACAAGCGACTTTCGACTCTAACTTCAAAACATAAAGTAAAGAATACACTTTTAAAAACTATTGTTTTATTGTAGGATTCCATCAAGTTTGCTTTCCAAAAGGGTTCCGTCACCAAAAAAGTTTGAGAACCGCTGCTCTAGAGACGACCCTTCAGTGATAGTCCCAAGAAGACTGACAACATTTCCCCTCTGTATAGCTAAGCTAATACGTTGGCAGAAATAATTGCCAGCCTTCCTGTCTCCAGACTTGGCCTGTATTAAAGTTGACTAAACGTGAACCCGCTTCCTTAAAAGCGTGATGGTCAACTCTGAAAGAAATACGGTCGTGATTATTTTTATTTTTATTAATTTTACTTCGGTAATTGAAGGTTCTATATTACGCGGGTGAGGCCTATGGGTTAGTATGACTTTAAATAGACAAGTAAATTCTCCAGTGGACTGACGAATGGCACCCTACGATTGCAATGCCGGGTGTGCATCGCTTTAAATTTACATACAATGCTGCCAATTTATTAGTGCCCATCTAATGCATAACATAACCATGAAATTTATAGACTTATGAATGTTTATGGTGCTTTATGTCATGTACCCATCACTGCTATTAATAATAGGTACAAATTATATTGTAGGTACATTAAAATATACAAAATAAACATTAAACTAAATGCAAAAGTTTCTACAGGTATTCCTTTCACTAGAGACGAAATAGAAAGAGAAAGAATTACTCACGCTACCTACTTGATTAGGCTCTGTATGAGTGTCGATATTTTTAGGAAAACTTCTCTGCACCGTAACTTAAGATTTTATTACTCAATAATTAAAATATAAATTACGTAGTTCTTTATTTTTATTCTAGATTATAATATAAAAATATAAGCTCTTTAATAAATTCCACGCAGTATATGTCAGTTGCATATATTAAATACTTATAAACTTACATAAATCTTTACATACAAATTATTACATAAATATAAATACATACACTAATAATAATAATTCTTTAGAAAGTAAGAATATGGAAGATGTTTAAATATGTTATTTAAATTAATTTTATAAGTCTGTCTTATAAAAAACGCGACCGGCAGTCCGTTCCATTGGCAAGCTGGCATTTAATTTTATTTAGACCTGAAGAAGGTTGCTGGGGAGGCGGAATGAGGGTTGTAAAATGTGCAGTGGCTACTTTTGTGGAGTAGTAGTTTTTTTTCTGTTCTGCGACGATATAACCGTTTTCAGTTCTTGACTAAAGGAGTCTCCGTTGCGCAAGCTACCTATTTAGTGGTATTTGACGCAACCCTGTCCCGTTTCGTTTGCAAAATATAGTTCTGTTTGCTCTTGGTGTTGGTTTTGCAAAAAAGCATTTTCATGATACTGACTGTAATTATAGAATAAGCAATCTATACAAAAATAATTTAGAATTTGAAGGACCGACAAATTCAATCCTCTCTTAGGCGCCGATCACACCTTTATTCTACGGTCAGAGTTCTGCGTTATTATTACTTATTTATGTAGTGTATATATGTATGTATATATTCGTATGTAATATTATTATTAAATATTTATTATAATTAATTTTCTCTTCGTTTTCCGCCGCGGCTCCCGCTTATATTCGTATCCGTAGTATTAATATTAATTTTATATTATGTAAAAAAAAATGAATTAAATTACATAATAAGTAATATTTAAAATCTATTTTTTTAAATTGATACATTGCACCTCATCGTCATCATCATCCGGGCTCATCCCACTCTGCGTAGCTCTCCACTCTAGACCCGTTTGCCTCATCGGTCGTCAGTTCTGCGGCAAATGTATCTCCGGCCCATTGCAACTTCAGCTTGCTAATTTTGAATGCTATGCTGGAGAACTTTGGTTCTCCAAATATTAAGCATAGCTCTATAGCTCGCTGTGTATTAAATTTGTGGACCAGACCCACTGTCAGTATCTACGTCTCTGCTGCGTACGACATTACAGGGAGGACGCACTGTTGAAGATTTTTATGTGGTATGAACGATACCTGTCATGTGCCGAAGCTTCCACCTACCTCAAATAAATGTTTCCGTGATGGTGATTATGTTGACATTAAATTTGTATAGATGTACGAGGTTACGAACATACACGCGCATGTCCCAATAGTAAAGATGTTATCAGCCACAAAACATCTGCCATCACCTACCCTTATCAATTCTAATTCAACTACATTATTTCAGTTATTTTTGATAATTGTTATGTTTTAATAGATAAGTCACGTAGGTACCTACCCATTTCTGTCGTTACTCTAGGGGCGGCGATGGTCAAAATATTTATGTACCTAATTGAAAATCGAAAGAGATTGCCCAAAACCAGGCCCCAACTTTTTTGCAGCTCAACTAAATACAATTCAATAATCATAACAATTATTTGTGTTTTTTTTTTTTAATTTAATTACATCTTTTTTACCCCAGCATTAAAATATAATTTAATTAAATAGTCAATTGGTTAAAATTTATGTGTGAAATGGTTACTACAAAGCACTATTTATACGATTAGGTTCTTTATTATGACCAGGTACTTTATTACAGATAAAACACTGGACTTCAAATCGGGGGGATCGAAACTATGTAAACATTAACGTAAATAAAAGGTTTTGTCAGTTTTCGTTATGCTAAGGTAAAATAAATAAAATAAATTACAGATTATCATTATCAGATAATCATTATGGCACGATAACATTTTATTGGGCCCATTTTTCTAAGAAAAAATTACAAAATCGCTTTTTTTCTGTTATAATAGTCAACAGCCCAATTCTACCAATAGTTCTATTTCCATGACGCCACGTGCGTCGACACCCTCGCCGCGTCGCAACTCGCATCTCAGGGGGACAGCGCATAAAGCGGGGGCCGCGGCGGACAATGCGGAGTCCAGCAAGTGGCGCAAGTACGTATGTAAGTATATTAAAAGATTACATATTTGTGCCGTTTGTTGTAGAAACTCTAAAAATACCGCGTCTTATCGACTCCTCCGGTATCAAGAGTGGCTATTTTTTCGTACAAAGAATCAGTATTGCAATTCAGCGGGGAAATGCAGCCACTTGCCACTATTCCACGCGGACGGGACTTATATCCTTAGTATTAATAAATATTTTATTTTATATTTTGTATTTTTTTTCGAATAAGTGTATATTTTTTTAAAAAGTTAAATTCTGTCAAAACATATTTTAGTATTCACCTACCGATTCAATTTCTATAAGTGGAAATAAAATAGAACTTTTGACAAATTCGTATTGGCTGCAGATTAGTTATTAATTCAAAATTATATTCTTGTAAAAAATTTAAAATAAAACTAGTAAAGTAGGTAGACGCGTAGTTGTCGAATCTTCAAAATATACAATTTCAATATCGTTATTTATTTGTAACCTTATTAGTTATTATAATTATATTATTAAATAATAAATATTTTTTAACAAAAGGGTGATTGTCTATTTTGTATTAGTCTTAAGTTATTTTTTGTATTTTTTGATAATTTTGTTTAAATCTAATTTATTTTCAAAATATATGCTAAGTTTATTCGAAGGAAGTAAGGTACAATGATTTTTGTAAAACTAAATGATAAAATAAACTAAATACTTAAAGTATCATCACGACCGTTTCCCTTTCGGGGTGGTCAGAAACCACGCTTATACATAAGCGGATTCACATTTAGCCAACTTTACTATGGGCCAATCATGACAAGTGGCAAGCTCGTCGATGTCTCCAACGTACCAAACTCGAGAAATATCACAAATAAATTAAATATTCATTAAATGTATTTATTTTCATTAATAAATATTTTTGTGTCCCGACCAGAAATCGAACCCGGTATCTCCGAGTCTAAGTCCACGGACTTAACCGCTAGACCACGGAGGCAGTTCACAACACACTACAACTAAATATATATATATATGCTTCAAATCGCTGCCAATAGACAAAGTGCCAAGGATACTGGCAGCATTGAGCCACGTTGAATAGCAATGCTGATCCTTTGGCCCAATTATTGCTCAGCCCTTTTGTCTCCCGAGGTGTTGATGAGCTGTTTTGACAACGCCTTAAAAATTTCATATGCACTTGGACCCACGGCCCGAGAGTTTCAACCGGCGCAAAAACACACCTCCCTATAAGCTAGGCGTATTTCCGCCGATTGAGGTTCTATGCTTGTAATGCAGCAGCGCCTGGGTCCTGAGAGGGCAGGTGGTAAGGTAGTAACTGACTCCAAATCTGCAACCGAATGTAATCTGTTTGCACACCTAATAATAAATAAGTTTTTTTTTTCATTAATTATTATCCCCTGATCTACCTCACAAACTACGTCTTAATACAACAACGACAATGAGGGTCGTCCAGGCCCGGATGATGAATGGACCTGGGTTGGGGATATTTACCCGTTATCCCCGGCAGAATCTCAGCGGGCAATTACCCGCCGGCAACTCAATACACACTTGGTGCAGGGCTACTAGAGTAACAGTGCCGGTGTGGCTCACGAACCTAGGGGGTTTCGGTTCGTAAGCCACACGGATTACTTATACACATTATTTTTACGTTAGCGCCATCTGTTAGCGAGTAGCAGCATCTGTGTACTAATTGTAAAACATTTAGGTACATATTTCCACGCCCAGTTGCAGAAAGGATGATTAAAATAATCTCTGATCAATATTTTTATATACGCCACTTCGGCCAATCACGTGCCTCATAAGTATAAGAGATAATTAGCTTTTCTAAAAACTGGCCGTAAGTGTTATTGTTAATAACATCTGCCTATATTAGATCAATGGCAAGCGATCAATAACAAGGGTTACCTTAACCATCTTTGGATTTAATAAGGGCTATACATATTGCATCTGGATGACCTTTAAAAAAATCTTTATCGGAATGACTAAGTCAAAGGTTTGATATTAACATCAATATGTCTACAGTGCAGGACAAAGCAAAATAAATACACAAAAATAAATACAACATTTACATAATAATATGTGGTGGTGGCTCGTTGTAGAAACACTTTTCTTTAAAATCCTACAAAGGTGTTTTGTTTTCGTTTTTAATCTACCAAATTGATGTTTAAACCTTTATATTTATATTTTAAAAAATATGTATAATTTTATTTTAAAAGTTATATTTTGTAAATTTCTTAGTTTTTGTTAAATTTATTTTTTTAGTTTTAAAAGTAATAAGCGTCTAATTTCTTCTTCTTTTTATATTGGTCAATGCTGTGACACCTAATTGGTACATATATTAGATAAGTTATAATTATACTATGTTATGTGTGTGATAATATATGTACTGCTGTGTGTACTATATAAATAAATAAATAAGGTCGGTTCAAACCCAATCCGGTATCAATGAGATATACACTTTTCCCATGTACATTTGTCATAGATTTACAACACCACAGGTTCCCGTGCCTCGGAGGTTCCACTAAATACCAACTTGTGGAATCTTTAATAAATTGTCATTAAAATTGACATCAGGTCAATTGGGTTTTCCAATGTTCGAGCGTAAATGGTATTTTTCACGGACGATATGTCGAGCCTAAAACGCCTAGTGTAAGATCATCAACAACACTACACAAATCAAAAAAATATATTTTGGCTAATAATCAAACGAAAATTTAATAAAAATAACTTTACTGACATAAACATTATTTATACTTAGCATAGCATGTAAGCTTTAGTCGACATTAAACGGTGCACCGTTTCATTAAATACGTCCATCCTCACACCCTGCTTAGTAATTTTTTTATAAAAGTCAAGAACCTCGCTTACAAATAAGCGGATTCATTTAGCCAACTTTACTATAGGCAAATCATGACAAGTGCAAGCTCGTCGATGTCTCCAGCGTACCAAACTCGAGAAATATCACAAATAAATTAAATGTATTTATTTACATTAATAAGTGTCCAGGAATCGAACCCGGTACCTCCGAGTCTAAATCCACGGACTTAACCACTAGACCACGGAGGCAGTTTTGCAAAACTGCAGTGTTTTATAGATAAAAAAAATACATTTGTGTGTGATCCTTATCTCTCAAAAAATGTGTATCAGAAGAAATAATTTACTTTCAGCTGAGCCAATTTTTCTAACATTTTATTATAATGATGAAATTTTAGCTCAGTCCCGTATTGTACATTGCAAGCTGCATTTAGCTGCAGTTTTAAAACTCACAAACCCCTTATACACGCGCTCTCATTATTCACACATTTTTGACAATGTTGAACTCTACATTACCCCAAAGGGCTCAATTAGGAGTAATTGTTAATCCAAAAAACACAAATCAAGCGTTCTTACTTATCCTAACTTACTAATATTATAAACGCCATAGTTTGTTGGAACTGAGGATGTCTGAATGCATGTTACTCTTTTAGGCTAAAAATTAATAAGCGGTAGTAATGTATCTCATTCACTAACCCGTACATGTCGTCAATACAACACATTTTCAACAAAAAATAAAAATGACAGCCTAGACATATTTGCTAACTATTTGCATGTTTTTAAGCGCAATGTATTGTCGCTGCAGCGGATCCTGGCTGATACTGTAAATTGAACTGATCCTTGGAATTGTGTTCCTTGATTGTAGTTGCATCATGTTGTATTGTGTTATACTCGTAGTTGCCCTGTTAAATGAATTGAATTAATTGATTGTATGGATGAGTATATGCAGTGAATGAATGACAACTCTATAAGTATATGTTTAAACCACAGACAAGAATTTAGTTCTAATGATAAGTGTGTAGTCATCTTCGCCCTTGGGACGGAACGCTCCGGGGTTATCCCTATTAAGCGTGCGTTAATCTCGGTGGCCCGCTGGTTCGTGGTTTTACCGAGGCGACTTAAGCCGCCGGGGAAGGGACCAATGTCGTTACTAACTGCTGGTTATGCTTCTGCCCCCAGGATCTCACGGTGCAGGGGACGGCCCTCCGGTGCCCGTGCGTGCATCGGTGCGATTCCCCGAAGATGGGCGAAGCGGCTGTGGTCGGCTCAATCGAACATGGATTTCGAGAGCCTGGCCACAAACTGCTCGATGGTCTCCATCTTCAGGTCGTCGTGGAGGACGGTGTTGTGCACGAACCATGGAGCTCTGACTGTCGTGCGCAATGAAATATTTTGTTGCTCTAATGATGAAGTTTAAAGTAGTAGTAGTTCTTCTTACCAGCTACTAGGCGCCGCACTTTCTATATAAATTTATAAAAAAAATTGACAATTGCTTGATCTAGGTTTCCATCCACTGCTATACTCGTTATTATCTATTAAACGATCAAAGCCGTGACAAACAGCTAGTTTTATATACAATACGTAAGTATGTAAAAAATGATCCCAATAATAAGGCAATTGTGGTAACCTGTTTTAGGTCGACAAAGGATTTTACAAAAAGGTCGCATCGCATTCAAGAGTGACACGCGTCTCTTACAATCAAAGCACATTGTCATAGAAATAGGTTACAAAAGTAAAAAATCAACATGTTATTTATTTAAATTGTTTAATGCACTTAAAAATAGTAAAGACGCGAGCTATAATGCCAGTAGGCATTCTTTACCAGCTAACTTTGAGGATTAAGTAAGGTGATAGACAGGATGAAAAAAATAAGAAATTTTAATGATCCTCTATATTATACCTACCCACATAAACAAACTACACATACATTATTGACTTAAATAAATACACAGTTATTTAAATATAGTTTTATTATGTTTCTCCAGGAACTGGATGTGGTTATCAAACGTTTAAAGACGCTGATGTCAGTAAAGGAATCAGCGTATCTGGTTGAGAAATGGGAAGTAATCTTAAGTTAGTTAAAAACCTCGCGTGTTCTACTAGCTTATAGGTTATCTGAAGAGCTCCATTACCTAATCTCTTCTTCTCTATGCCGCAATGGAACGACACGCACAGTCCCAAATTATGCACCTCCAATCCCCATATGATATTATAGCCTCTATCTCTACGCGTACAGCTTTTGCAGACTCGTGCTGTTGTGCAGTGAAGATGTGGACAGCTATCCCAGGCTATGTGTTCCCCATTCCCATTGCCAGCAGCTGTAATCTTATGCTATGACTTGTCGCTTTAAGCGGTTTTTTTTCGCTTGCAATGTCTTGCATTGCTCTATGGTTTCCAGACAATTTAAGAAAAAATCAGTAAAAACAAAAGCGTTGAACATTTAGCTTTCCTTTTTTTACCGAATTTTGTATGAAAACCATATTATATATATATGTGTAATAGGTATATAGAAAAACGCCTTTTAAAGTAAAAAAGCGCTTAAAGCCAAGTCAAACAGAAGGGATTTCATCATAACAATTTCGCTTAAGTAGAACTGGAAGTTCTTAAAGCAAAAACTAACGTCTAGCTTTATTAAATCTTTACAATTACTCGTACAATAATTATGCGTGATTGACATTTTGTTACTGCATATAATCATGTCTAGAGCCAAAAGATAACTATAATGAAAACTAAACTAAACTTTTTTTAATCGATTGTTGGTTAGACACGTCATGTTAACTCTTTATGAGTCATGGGATCTAAATTCAAATCCTTTTATAGCATAACTTTCAACGTGGGATCGCTCGCGCTGCCCGTGAATCATCGACGTTGCATTATTGTAATTCCGTCAACTTCGGATGTACCTACGCTTAAGCTAATTCACATATATATATTTTTGTTATTCCCATTAAATTAAATTAATTGGAGTGTCTTACGTTTGAAGACACGTAAAGAAGGGCATTCCGGAACATATTTCGTCATATATGTGTGCCTAAAAATAAATTCGTAACTATAAATACTCGTCTTACAACGTGATTAAGTATTTTTTTTTAAGGCGTTTACTTATAGTACATGAATAAGATGTACAGGTAATGATGTATCTTCAGGCGTTTTTATTTATTCTATTTAATTTTGTAAAGTTTAGGCTGGAATTCAGAAGTAATGGATACTGTCAAGACAAAGTGGAAGAAGACTACTTTAGCTCTTTTCCTGGAGCACTCCTCTAGGACGTGGTCTATCGACCGCAAGGCGGAGCGATATTCTGATAATGCTTAAAGTGTCCTTTGTCATATAGAATATACACACGTCTAGTCTGGCCGACGACAAACTCCTCAACATCTCTCTCATCGGATCGGGAGACCACTCTGAGCGATATGTTCTGCTGACTTTGGATATTTTCCTTATTGGTCTTGGCCACTAGGTGCCAGGCTAGCGCAGCATAGATGAGACGGGAACGGATGAACATCCTGAGCGGCAAGGTGGAATTCATAAAAGAACGTAACATGGTTCGGGCCGCGTTCGCCTTATTGACGGCGTGGTAGTTCCACCCATTTTTAACGACCTGGTAACATCCTCGTTGTAACATCATGCGCTTTCCTCGGATCACTTCCTAGCAAGTGGTCTCCCGTTGAGGCCCGTGCGCAGGGCGGTGCGATATTCTGGAGATGCCTGAAGTTGTCGGCCTGATACATGTATAACATTATATCTAGTCAAGCCGTCAACATTTTTTTCAATAATGTAGCTTGGAAGACCACTCATGAGCGATATGTTTTGCTGACTTTGTATCTTGTCCCTGTTGGTCTTGGCCAGCAAAAAAATCAAACAAAAAGTAATTTCATATTTTTTATTTTTATTTCATTGTTTAGAAGTTTATAATTTTTACATAAATATAATGTAATAAATACACCTTAAAATTTATTTAGCTACCCATTTTTTTAATATCAAACTTTACATAACTACCAAACTAACATCAGCCCTAACCACAACTGTTAAATTATCAGAATAAACGATTTATTTATACTGTTAGTTTTATTATTAAAAATGCGCGATCATATTCGACCATAACCAAGCTTACATTAAAATAACAAAATATTATAAAATATCGTTTAATAGAACTGACAGTGTTTTGTTAAAGAGTTTATATAACGTTTAGGCTTAAAGAAACGGAATTTGACTACTGGACTATTAGTTACATATTTATTTGGCAATAATCCTAGGTTAACCGTGACAATTGAGCAACAATTATTCTCAAAATTTAAAAAAGGAGCATTTTTTTTTGGAAACTGTCAACAATGTTTATTAAATGATTGCCAATAACTACGTAGTACCCAGCTGGTTTTTGGTCAAAGTCTAGTAGGAACAAATAGCATAGGTACTCTAAATTTTTAAAAAAAGATGCAATTTTTTGGTCGACACTGTCACAAATGGTCAAATGTTTTGGTCGAATAGTTTAGTAGGTAAAAAGTAACATTCACAAAATTTTAAAGAAAAGGTGCAATAGTTTGGGCGAAACTGACAACAATTATGGGATTGCCAATAAACACGTTGACCAAGCGGTTTTTTGGTCGAATAGTTTGGTAGGTAAAAAGTTTAATATTGTGCACAAAATCTAAATAAAATATAAGCTTTATCTTAGTTTAAGTGTTAAATTAAACGAATCCCCACTACAAGTCACACATTTGAGGGCACAGCACGGTTTAAGGTGCCTACAGATTTAGACGGTTAATAAAAACTATAGGCTACTAACAGATTTGCTCGATTTTATTGATCGTTGTATCAAGTTTAAGGATGTACTTATCCATTTAAAAACTATATACATGGCAATGACGATCGACCTAGGTATATAAAGATCGACCTAGGTATATGAAAGAATATCTAGGTATATATTAATAATAACGTGCAAAACAACCTGTGTCAGACTCAAGGTCAAATCATCATGTTAAAAAACTCTCAAGATTGTTTTATTATTATGACGGTTTTTGTGCAAATAATTGGACCCACCATCCGTCGAAAAAATAAAGAAATTAAAATATTAAATAGGAAGCACTAACATTTTTTTTTGCCTCACAGTTTTTTTGTATGTACGAGTAACTCTTTCTATGCGTTATTATTCTATAGTAATTTAAATCCTTTTAGAAAAGCATGAAAAATATTTTTTTTTACATTTAATTGTGACGTCACTTTATACAAACTTCGGTTAGACAAATCTTAATATTAAACAATTAGAGTATCACCACGACCATTTCCCTTTCGGGGTGCTCAGAAACCACGCTTATAAAGAAGCGAATTCACATTTAGCCAACTTTACTATAGGCTAAAGTGGCAAGCTCGTCGATGTCTCCAGCGTACGAAACTTGAGAAATATCACAAATAAATTAAATATTAGACCAGGAATCGAACCCGGTACCTCCGAGTCTAAATCCACGGACTTAACCGCTAGACCACGGAGTCAGTTACATTAAATAATTTAAATACATATTATTAAAATGAAATAATTAAATTCCCAGTGGTCTAGCTGTTAGAGTTAGCCAGTAGATTTGGTAATTGCCGGGTTCAAATTCTTTAATTTTAATTTATTTGTGACATTTCTCTAGGATGTCTGCACTTCCTAAATCTATGGTATCCTGCAGACATAGATAGGTTTGCAATTGTCATGATGGAACTATATAGTAACGTTCCTAAAATTTTCTGACTACCCACAAGGAATATTATCACGACGATACATTTTACCCAAAATAATTACCAATAATTAAGATGAGCTTTAGTGAAAATTGTATAAAGCAAGGTTGGTACGCTTATATCTTATTCTAACAATATATAGATAGGTATATTCAGAAACCGTTTCCTAAATCAAGGCTAGTTAAATATATTTTTTGTTACATTTACTTAGATATGAAATATTATCTCACGAGCTCGGGTTGACGATAGCTGGGTCCACATATCGCTTTATTGCTTATCAGAATAAAAAACAATACCTTTTTGAATGAATTTAGTTTTTTCTAAAAAGGTGTGTTTTTGTAATTATCTTGTAAAAAATA
The DNA here is from genome assembly GCA_910589645.1 of Tinea semifulvella. Lineage (NCBI taxonomy): Eukaryota > Metazoa > Arthropoda > Insecta > Lepidoptera > Tineidae > Tinea > Tinea semifulvella. Next base: position 7,737,526 of record OU342592.1, on the reverse strand, counting down.
TTTTAAATAAATGTAAGAAGAACAATGTAATATAAAAAAAATGTTCCCCTGTAAAGTTATATAGTGTGGACCCAAATAGTAACTAATTGGTAAAAGAGTGGCAACTTACGCAAAAAACACCCGAACACTATCATCGCTAGGTGGATGGTAGGATATATAGAAATATTATATCCGAAATTGGATTTTTAAGCTCGCAAATAATTAATTGCGCGCGAAAATTTGTAAATATCATATATGTTGTTACTAGTTTACCATACGATAATAAAAGTTACACAATACATTTAAATTTCCTATTTTTATATAGTTTGCTTGTTGACAAAAATGGGCGACATGTTAAATGTATTGAAAGAACTGATTAAATTAAAATTAAATTGAACATTAAATTTAGTACCACTTTCTGTGTGAACTAAAAATTGACAATTGCTTGTTCTAAGTTTTTACCCCCTGTGTGGACCCGCGCTCTCATAGTTTATTTATTTAAGTAAGATTATGCAATAGGCGAGTGAGTGTATAGGCCTAAGAGAAACGTCTCTGAATAGTTTTTATAATATCTAACTTAAAAACAAAGGACAGATTGTTTAGGAAGCAAAAAACGACTTAATAACGTAAATAATATTATTATTGCAGAGATCACAGACTAGATTACATAGTAATAATTATGATATCCCGATCCTAATGACATCTCCTCACATTATATGTTATATACAAAACGTTTCAATAAGTATCTTAAAAAATATCATATAAATAATAATATAATAAATATTTCCAGAAAGGTCACACAGCGCCATCTAGTTTCCGTGGTAAGCTACGACGCTTGTGTTACGGAAACTAGATGGTTGATAAACTACATATTATACTTTTTTTTTTGTAAATATATACATATTATACATATAAACACCCAGACCGAGACAAATTATACAATGTACATCTTGCCCCCGGTGAGAATCGAACCTACGACCTCCCGAGTTCACGGCAACATTTGTTACCATTAGACCACGGAGGCGGTCAAAATTTACATACAAATATTTAAAAAAAACATCACAAATTCATCCCATTTGCAGTCGAATGATACGTCCGTGGTCCGAGGAGGTTCTGGCGTTCTCTCGTGAGCTTGGCGACGGGTGACCCTTTGAGTAGAGAATATTTTGCGCTCGCTGTTCAACGGGGAAACGCAACGAGTGTACTCATCACAGTTATAATTTTAGTTTATTTAATTTAAAATATAATATTAAAAATAATATTACCGACACGGATATAAGTCTTGTCCGCGTGGAATGGTGGCAAAAACGATGGCTGCTTTCCCCGCTAAATTGCAACACTGATTCTTTGGGCGAAGAAAGAGCCAGCCATCTTGTCACCGGAGGAGACGATAAGGCGTGATGTTATATATTTTTAAAACTTTTTGCGCTTGGACTTCATTGTCCCAGAGTTTTTACAGCAAACGGATAATCTTTTAACATAGATACATAGGTACTTGCGACGCTTGCCGGACTCCGCAATTATATTATGTCCTCACAACCTTGGCTCATTTATTTATTTGTACTTAATAGATAGATACACTAAATCAGAATTTAGATGCTGCACCTATTATAGGAAAACACCACACACAGGGTACGGTGTAAGCCTTTATGGCCTATAAAAATAACAATATTATAAAAAATACAATAATTATACAAAAACTAAATATTATTCAAAAAACTAAAAGCTAATAATTCCTTTTATAGTTGTTGAAATGCCAAATTTAGCGAAATTGTGTTATGATCATATTATTTTCGATTCAAATTATATAAAAATAATAATATAAATATCAATTTTATTTATTTTATTAGCTACTTGAAGTAGGTAATATTTTAGTTATTTATTTTCGTTATTAGTTTTCTTCTAAAAGGGATTATAGAATATTTTATTTTATTGTTTCAGTTTTAGTTTTTTGAATAACATTTAGTTTTCGTTTTTTTTTTTTGTAATTTTTATTATATTTTTTGTATTTACGATTGAATTATTTGCGTTTAAATACTATATTAATATATCTTTAATGAACGATTTGATACTTATTAAAACATATTGTTTACATGATCTTGTTTTATTTGATAGTTTTTATACATATTTGAATATACTTATCTTATTCATATACAAATTTCATTACAGGCCTAATTTTATATATATTTTAAGACCTCAACCAGCTATATTTATATTTTATTCTTGTCGCTTATGTCAAATAAGTAAATAAAAATAAATACTAAGGTAATTGAGGTTTTAAATGTTATTATCAATATTCATTTTACGTTATACGTAAGCAAAATATTGTTTTTTTTTATATATTTAGATTATTCTAGCCTTTATATACATATAAAGTAAGTACATACAATAATATTTAATATTTTTACCTAAACGTATATTTATTAATCCATTTATCGGTATATTAATCATCTCAGGTTTATAATAAATTTATACATTTATTCGAAAAAAATATTTACAAAATATAAGAAATATTAATACTATATATATATGTATTATATATATATGTATGTATTCTGTATATAAGATTATTTTCTTTTATACGATTTCTCACATATACAAATTAAATTCAAATAAATTGAATACAATAAATTATTTTTTATTTCGAAATTAGTTTATTTGTAGAATAGTTTTAATTTCATAGGTATTTTTAGTTTAGTTTTATTTATTTTTTTAATCTATTTTATTTTAATATTTTTGTATCTACTTCGAATAAATATGTAAATAAATGAATTAATAATAGATATTGAGATTTATTAAATAAACTATTATTAATTATAAAATACCGATTATGGATCAAATTAGATTTGATTTAGCTACGTTTTTAGGAACAAAATAGTTTTTCTTCAATTTAATGTGAATGTCATATAGTCACATGGGAAATTAATTATTATATACATAATTGCTAAGTTATTTTATTATTATATATCTCTTTTATAGAATGGTTCTAATTTTCTTTATCGCTGGATACCGAGTCGGTCCTTTTTCGCACGGTCCAATAATCTGAAAAGAAAAAAATAATGTTATTCACATTTAGTTTTTTTTTTATTATTTACTAGCTATTTTCCCGGCTTTGCCCGTGTATACGACGACACGAAATTTCGTGAGCATTATTTTGATTTTGCTATATCTCCTATAGTATTCATTTAATTTGCATGGTGTAAAGTAAAGTATCATCACGTTTGCCTTTCGGGGTGGTCAGAAACCACGCTTATAAATAAGCAGATTTACATTTAGCCAACTTTACTACAGGCCAATCATGACAAGTGGCAAGCTCGTCGATGTCTCCAGCGTACCAAACTCTGGAAATAACACAAATAAATTAAATGTATTTATTTACATTAATAAATATTTTTGTGTCCCGACCAGAAATCGAACCCGGTACCTCCGAGTCTAAATCCACGGACCGATAGACCACGGAGACAGTTTGTATTAAAAACGTATTGAAGTAGACGCCGAAATTTCGATTCGTCCCAAAGTAATGAAAAATTAGACTGAACGAATGGACTATGTAATTCGTAGCCGAAGTGACATATTCCGGAAATAATAGGTATTTAAAAAATAAATGCCATGAAATTATCTACTATTAAGACATTAAAAAAAACTAAATAATATTTCTGTCTTGTATTATTATTTAAATCTCTTAAGCTATTAAAAAACGCCCAACACAAAGACGGACTAGACATTCAAATATGTCAAAGTATATAATGCAAACACCCTCTGTAAAGCTCTTCATATTTATTTATTATTTATTTATTTATTATAAACTTTATTGAACAAAGTACAATGCCGCTAAACATTCTATACCGGTCAAACCTTTGGGACAACTAAAGCATTTACGACAAGATAAGGCAGGTGCTATCAAAACTAATAGAAATATATTAGACTTCAATATATACTAGTGAATAAATACTTATTTACATACTAATACATACAAATAAAACTACATACATACGTTCTATGAATATACATAAATATAATATACCTACTATATGATGACTATAATGAGAGAAATAAATATAGCAGATAGTGTATTAAGCTTATGGTGAATTTAAATACTTGTAGTATTAAATATCCAGTTCCTACATGTATTTATTTATTTATTTTAAATCTTTATTGTAATTTACAATCGGCGAACATAATGCCGTAACGCATTCTCTGACCGTTGATCGTTGGGACAAATGAGATTTCTTTGTTAGATCGAGGATAGTAAAAATTATATTTATAAATTATTTTTATTCCAATAAATATCATAAAAGTAAGCAGTTCCTATATAAACATACATATACTTAAATACTATATACATAACATCAATACATACACATATAAATAACATTAATACATAAAAAAGGCTGCTCATACAGCCGAATTTAGAAAGCACATCAAATACAATAACTTTGTGGCATTTGGGGTTGAAACAATGGGGGTATGTTCTCTTGATACCCACAAATTCATAAAAGAGCTGGGTAAACGAATTTTCCAAGAGTGTGGCGATCCCAAATGCCATAACTACCTAAAACAGAATATGTCCATTATAATTCAACGAGGAAATGCGGCGAGCGTTTTAGGTACCCTCCCTGGTGGTAAGCCTTTAGTTTATTTTGTAGAATAGCTTTAATTTCATAGGTATTTTTAGTTTTAGTTCTATTTATAATTAGTTTTATAATCAATTTTATTTTAATATTTTTGTATCCAAGTACCTACTTCGAATAAATGTTGATACATAAACATATATTATAAATACTATACATAAAAATAACTACTGGTTTTAAGATAATCATATTTATTATACATAACACCACAAGACCAACTACATGTAGGTAAGTATTAGTATATTTAATTGTTTTATTGTTCTCTTTTGCTAGAAATCGATCAATTAACCAAATTCCAAAGAAATTTGTATGACTAATCAATTTCGCTATACTGGTACGATTCGTTCCGCTTTAAATAAGTTTTATACTTACTTTTGAATCGAATAAGTTATAAGAAATGGGTTCTTTGTAATATGATCACAGCCGTATTCATTTGCGGGGTGGTTAAATAACTTTACTATAGACAACTTTACTAATATAACATGGTATCTCCATGTCTAAATTTACGAGCTTAACCTCTAGACCATGGAGGCAGTTAATGAGTGATAATCAACTAAACAAATAAAATCATTACGTAATTGTATGTTTATAAGTACAGTACGATCACATTTCGCCATTCCGTGACAAACTAAAGTGGTTGCCTATACGCCCTCGCAGGAACCGTAGGATTCTCTGCATGTTGTACTCAGTATTAAATGAGCTAATACACCAGAATATTTAAAAGAGAAATTTAATTTCCTTGGTGCCACTCATGACAGAACTTTACGTTCTTCTTCTAACTCCACGCTCTCCTTCCCCACACATCACACCGCATTCGTTTCCAAGTCGTTTGCGGTTGTGGCTGTACATCTTTGGAACCAGTGGACATCCGTCAAGCTCCAAAATATAAGCTATTTAAGAAACTGGTCTATGAGCACTATTTAAATTGCTATATTTATTTCTCTCATTATAGTCATCATATAGTATTCACACATCACATATTGACCGCCTCCGTGGTCTAGTGGTAACAAACGTTGCCGTGTACTCGGAAGGTCGTGGGTTCGATTCCCACCGGGGGCAAGTTGTACATTGTATAATTTGTCTCGGTCTGGGTGTTTACGAGTATATGTATAATATGTATATATTTACGAAAAAAAAAATAAAGTATATTATGTAGTTTATCAACCATCTAGTTTCCGTAACACAAGCCGAGGTAGGTTACCACGGAAATTAGATTGCGCTGTGTGACCTGTCTAGAAATAGTTATTATTATTATTTATTATAGTACTATATTATATTTATGTATATATTTGTGTATGTATTAGTATGTAAATATGTATTTATTCACTAGTATATATTGAAGTCTAATATTTTCTATTAGTTTTCATAGCACCTGCCTTATCTTGTCGTAATTGCTTTAGTTGTCCCAAAGGTTTGACCAGTATAGAATGTCTAATGTACTTTGTGCAATAAAGTATGTTATAAATAAATTAATGAAATTTAATATGAAGAGCGATAGTGGCCTGGTTAAAAGAAGGCTTTCCTTAAAGTGGCCGCTTTTCGAATCCCTGAGAACCAATCTGGTCCTTACAGGGCTACCTGACCTAGTGTGGGTGGGGACCGCAAGATATTGTTCCTTATCTTCTCTTCTATCAAACTAAATACATAAACCTACCTAGTTAATACTTCTTATAGTAGAAATCTTCTTCTTTTTTTTTTTAAACTAGTCTCGTAGACTAGTAATGGCAATCGCTACTAAGGCATTTGTGCCAACATCACGTTTGTATGAAGTAGAAATCAGACTAGGCTTAAATACATTCATAATAAATTATGACGTGTCACAAATGCCTGTAATAGGTTTACGTGAATAAAGATATTTTGACTTTGACTTCATAAATATAATATGATGAATAAGTGATTGTTTTTATGATTAAAAAAAAAATGGGCCTAAGCAGGTCTGCTGTCAACACATTCACGGAACAAGCTTCCAAGACGGCATTAACCGAATCATACAGTATTTGATTAGGTAGGGTAGGGAGAGGAGCAGAATGGTGGATGGTGAGCGTCTTGTTGCTCATAAAAAGTCTCCTTTGTAAATCAGCTTATAGTCGGTCGCAAGCCCGAGACACCATTATTTTTATTTTCTCACGCACAATTAACCTGAATTCACATAGTGAATCCATGGAATGATTAGAAATTTAGTATTCTTCTTTACCACCGTCCTGTGCCTCGGTGTGAACGTTAATAATTATATTAATAATCCATTTCTTTCAAATTCAATCCATATCTGTTAGTAACAATTTAACTTAGAACTATGTTAGTAAGAATACGCATTAATTAAGAAGCGAAAGGGCGCGGTGGCTCGGTTGTAAGAACTCGTTCCTTAAATTCTACAAAGGTCGGTTCAAACCCACCCGGCATGTACCAATGAGAAATACACCTTTCTTACGTACATTTGTCATAGATTTACAACACCACTGTTCCCTCGGAGAGCACGTTAAGCCGTCGGTCCCGGTTCCACTAATACCAACTTGTGGAATCGTTAATAAAATTGTCATTAAAAATTTACATCACATCCTCACCAAGCCGTCTGTCCAGCGTGGCGAGTGTAGGCCAAATTCTCCAGATATATGTTCGGGAAGGCACATCTCCAGCAGTGGAGGTCTAGGACGCTGTCTTCTAGGGGGTGTAATGAATGAATGTAATGAAGAAGCAAAACAACATAATAAAAAAAAAGTGATTTAAATTAAATAAATATTTTTCACTACAGTGTAGTGATTTATACTACTCAAATGCTATACAGATTTACACGTTCCCACTTACAACTCCAATCCAAATATCATCGTCAGAATGCCTTTGTCAGTACATTTTTCTCTGCAGTATCGAAGCTGCATGTGGTATGCGTTAAGCTGTCGCGGTTTTACTAATTCCAACTTGTGGAATCGTTAATAAATTGTCATTAAAATTAATACCAGACCCTCGCGAACCTGTCCAGCGTGGCGAATGTAGATGTTGACGATGTAGATGATGATAGTAAATCTTACAATAAGTACAAGTGTACATAAAGGGATTCAAAACAAGCAAAATCAGAAACAGGTTTTACTAAGAAAAAAAAGTTACAAAAGTTATGGTACAGTCACACACACAATACAAGAAACTCGTATCTGATTTTAACGCCCTAAAAGCTGTATTAAAAACTAGCTGTTTGACCCGGCTTTGCCATTTTAGAATAGTGGCAGGAAAAAATATTTACGGGGCTGTGGGGTCACACGTCGTGTTCAGGCAATGACGTTATATAGCCTACGCTTGTCTCTGGGTTTCAACATCTAGCAAATTTTATCTAAATCAGTTCGGTAGAAGGCGTGTCGTCGAATTAAATACAACAATATTCTGCCAAACTATAAAATAGTTTATCGGCAGATAGCTCTTATCATGCCACGTAATACTCGCATATTACCACAGTTTAGTTTACTAAAAATCAAATAAAATACAATTATAATAGATTATAATGATTATACATAAATATCTGTCAATTTTGCTACTCCGTTGTTCGAGTAGTTCTTTCTTAATTTTGTTTTTATATGTCACCTTGGAAAGTTTTTTGATTTTATTTCTTGAGATAGACTATTTAGTGTTCTAAGAAGTAGATACTCTCACGTCCTCCTGCCGTAGTAGTTACCACGGATATTCCCTTTCACCAGTTCCCTACACAGTCTCCTAGTAATATTATGTTTATAAGACAATAATATGGCTGAAGAGTCACATGTCTTGGTGAGATGACGGCGTCTTATCATCAAGCTTGTGTGAAACGACCATCAAGATTGAAAGATTTCACAAGTTGGTATTAGTGGAACTGGAACAGACTCCGCGACGGCTTAACGTGGTCTGCAAAGCAGGAAACGGTGCTGTTGTAAATCTATGACATGTACGTACGTAAGAAAAGTGTATTTCTCATTGGTACATGCCGTAGATCGTACCGCGATCTTTTTTGGATTTTAGAGAAAGCGTTTTTACAACCGAGCCACCACCGCTCAATTATATTTACTGTGCTATAAAAACAAAATTACTTAATTAATCGTCACTCATCAACTGCTATGTGTTATTCTAATGTACTCGTTTAGGCTATTTTACTGTAAAGTTTCATCTAAATCCATGAAGTACATTTTACGCGATAGTGCACAAACATCCATTCATTCCCACAAATTCACGTTTATTATATAAGTAGGAAGTAATGGATATTTTGTTGTGTGGGCGACTGTACTAATGGCGGCGTATTTTTTCGTTTTAAGTTTAGCTACCTGCGTTACGCAGAGGTTTGATCTTATTTTTTTTGGATGTGCAATGTGATTATAATCTCGAAATCTGACACAGGACCAGCAAGATGGTAATTTCACACGTTTCAAACTTAATTTTGTAGCTATAAATGAAATGGAGGGTTTTTTATTCACCTATATATATATATATATTGTTAAGTGCATTTATTATGATATCATCATAACAAATGGTAAGTTCATCGATGTATCTAGCAAAAACACAAATAAATTTAAAAAATATTGTGTCCCGACCAGAAATAGAACCTGGTACTGCATTTAAATCTGCGGTCGTAATCACTAGAGCACGGAGACAGTCTTTTTGTACCTAAATTCTTAATAATTAGACGTAGTTACAAAAAAAGGATCAAATTCACATTAAGTTAATTTTAAGTTACAGATAAATTGAAGTTGGAACTTAGATTAGTAAATATGTCAGAAACGCTATTTTTATCTGGATCGTTTTTAATATTAAAGATATCATCCTAAATGTGGATTGGATCCTTTCTTACGCAAACGGCGTCCAATTTATAAAACAAATAATGTTATGGAAGATTTTAAATAAGAATTGTATATTGGATTTAAAAGAAGACCGTCAAAGATTAAAGATTAAATTTAATGCAACGTTTGGATAAAATAATTAATTATACAGTATGTGCAATATATCGACGAAAATATGCGAGAGTAATGACTGAAAGGGCTAACACCTTCCAAGAACCCTAAATACTCGGATACTGTTGGAAATAATTAATGGTGCTTATCGCTTCGACTTTATTACAAAATAACTTTTGATTAATGATCAGCTCCTAAATATATGGGCAATTATATGTGCCAGCTCGCTGGAGGATCTTAGCGGAATGCTAAACGGCTTAAACGTGGTATCTGACAAGACAAAAGTCATTTCAACAATCATGTCATACCGAGACGTGAAATTATTATTAATTAAATACAATAATTTAATCAAAAATACGTCTACCTTGGATATACTATACAATTAGGCGTAGCCAATACAACAACGAAGCTATAGGATGTAAGCTTATCGGACATACCACAGTGTTTGAATACGAAAGTTTTCAACCAATGCGTTCTTCCAGTATTGTCGTACGGAGCAGAGACGTTTGTGATAAACTTTAGTAAGCTGAAATGGCAATGAATCGGACACGTCTGTCGCAGAATCGATGTATGTTGGAGTGGACTGAAGAATGAATACCACGTACGGGAAGATGCAGAGTGGAACGATAGTAGGGGCTGGATGAGGTTGGCGGAAGATCGTGTGAAACGGCCTTTGAGGAGGCCTATGTCCAGCAGTGGAGGCACAGGCTGATGGTGATGATGAGGATATTTATTTATTTAATAAGATACAAAAACAGTTAACAATAACATTTAACCAAAAATACAATTAAATAAGCGGTAACTTTGCCAATCTAAAATTTGTTTCTTAAAGAAAATAATTTAGTGCCGTGTCTGTTGTTTCTATCTGTGAAACCTTTTTAGTGGTTTAAGTGTTTATATTTATGTCTAATTAAAATTTTGTAACCATAAGTTTTTCTAATAAAATAAAATAAATAAATGTAAACCTAACAAGTTTAAAAATAATAATAACATAATAGTAATAATAAGTATTTTTAGTAACATTTAAAAACAATAAAATCATATTTATTGGTACAATTTGTGTAAGTGGTGTTTAATAGGTTTATATAATATTATTGTATAAAACGAGCTTTATTTACTGATGTCATGCCACACTATAAAAACTGTTAACATATCATTGTTAAAGCTAATAATATATCTATACAGATAAATTTATTGGAAGTAAATTAATATATACATTAAATATAAATTAAAAGCTACCTAAATAATAAAATAAATAATAAACTAACTATAAATAAAAAATGTCCTCTAGTGACGTCCCAAGGAGACTGGCAACATTTCCTCTGTATAGCGAGGCTATTACGTTGGCAGAAATAATTGCCAGCATCCCTGTCTCCCGACCTTTACGTCAGTCGCTACGACAACTGCTTGGCAACAGATAAATATATTGCTATACATATGTATGTACGAGCATATAGATAGATACGCAACATATGAACATACACACCCAAAAAAAAAGCTACATAAAATTCTTATCATACTACCTACATATAGATGAATTCGACACAGGTATTAAGTTGCGATCATTGAACTATTTTTTGTTAATATTTTATTACGATTGAATCATAAATAATGTTTCTTATATTTAGATATTGTGTGTGATAGTTACTTACATTCTTTATGAAGCCCGTAGCCGTATCCCATAAAGTTAAAAGGTAAAATTGTGAAAATAGTCGATTCTGTACCCCTATGCTGTTACTGAGTCGCAAACGTTATTAGTGGATTTCGTTATTTAAGTCAGAGATTGCGTCATAATTACAAATTATTATTCAATTCTCAACTATAAGCACTCGACTTCGACGGCGTCTGTACAAATATGAACTTTAATAGCGTGATATAGTTAACGGATTCCATTATATAACGTTTGCAGTATCAGCAGCCCGCCAGTGGAACCGGCTTCCACTTAACGTTCGAAAAGCACCCTCACTTAAGTGTTTTAAAAAATTACTTACCTTACACCTTCACAAAAAGCAAGACGAGTCGACATAACCTCTCAAAATTGGTATAATATTGTATGTATTTTATATATATTTATTATGTATTTATATGTTGTGTTATTATATATTTATATATTAGTGTATAAGTATTTTAGCTTTAGTTGCTAGTAATAGTTTAAGATTTTTATTTTTTTATTATTATTAATCTCGATTTAAAATTAATGATTAAATGCACCCACAATCATTGCTCACTATCCCAAAGGTTAGCTGGTAGAAAATGTCACTAGACATTAAGTTCGCCTATGTACATTTAAATGTGTTTTTGTTTATTGTGCAATAAAGAATTTATCTATCTATCTATCTACGAGTATCTTTGCGCTTAAGTAACAGGGCTGATATACTTACATACACTACAATATAATTAATTATATACATATAAACCGTATTAGAGTTAATTTTGAATATCTTTTATTTAAATATCAAAACGAAAAGCATTCTTAGACACCATTTAGGTTTAGACATAATTATTTATTTGCATTAATTGTTGATATACATCAAATATGACAATACGTTTTGCATAGCAAAGACGTATAACATACACTACATAAACGGGCTATATGTATATACTTATATACACAAGATAAGTGATGTCTTATATGTATAAAGTATTAGTTATATTTTTTGGTCAATTTATTACCGAAAATAAATACGAAAATGTATAGTTTCCACTGGTTATAGTTGTTTTAGTTGGATTATTTTTACCTTTAATCTTCATTTTAGACCAAAATACATTTCAAAATAACAAACCTTAGCATCATTTACAAGGATTGTGATCAGGCTTTGAAAGGATTTGTATGGATTAAGTATTCTCACACGTGCATACACAACCAGTCTCGGTTGTTCACCCTGGGCGTTTCGTAACGGGACCTCTACATCTATAGTACATACGCATATACAACATTTAGTTCTTTTTATAATCCGTTCCGGAAATGTTTCATCGCTTCGATTTGTTTTCATACAATGTTATTACACTATTAGAGTTTTATGTAAGTCTGACTTCAAGCGGAGTATTTTTAAATTATGAAAATGAAAAAAAAAATGAAATTGCAAATGGCACATACTTTTAACGAAAACAACAAATAGGTGGTAGGCGGACTGCAGTTAAGTGTATCCAAACGTTTCGGGATCAGCATTGAAATGCTGACATGCTCAGATAAGCCGGCATAGTGTTAGGGACTGATATCAGTAATGATTGTCTGATTCCATACATACATATCTTTACGCCAAATCGCTTGCGGGGTATATAGGCAGACAATTGAGCGCCACTTGTCACGATCACGACATACCTCTTTCGCTTCGACATTCATCAACTTTCTCATACATGGCTGCCTGATTCCAGTTGCTAACATTTACAAGTAGCATGCATTTAGTTTTTGTAATAATAAATAAATATATTATACACTTAAACCCATATAAACCCGGGTCATCCGCCAGCAACACGCCCCTCCCCACCACACCACAGAACTATATGAATATATATTTGTATTCTAAATTTAGTTAACAATAAGTAGGATACATGAGACATATCTGCAATATTAACCCACTATTTGCCGAACCACAAGTTATCATTGCTCAATTTACCAATATTAGTATTTATCCAAAAGTGACACGGCAAGGTAACGCTTGCCGAGATTGATGCTGGAATTAAAAAGATTAAGTTCATCGCATTCCTGGTTAAATAGCTTACTCGATTTAATAAAATATGAATTTTGCCTGTAGTTGGAATGGACCTTACCATCATTATATTAGTTTGCAAATTTCTTGATGGATTAAGTTTGATAACCTTATCCAAGCTTACTTCCCGATTACATTTACTTTATCAGTTATAAAGAAATTGTACATGATTAACATTTCTTAGGTGAACAACCTGCAATGCCTTGATAAGAGTACTTTGATCCAGGTAACTTTACACGTTATATGAAGTAAAATGAAATGTTAAACATTTCACACTATTTATTTATTTATTTAAAAACTTTATTGCACAAAGTACAAAGGCGGACTTAATGCCCGTAGACATTTTCTGTCAGTCAAACCTTGGGGGCAAATTAGAACATTTATAGGTGCAATGAATAAATTAATACGAGTAGTAGGATAAATTCAACAGAATTATATATACTTACATAATATACTTTTATATATACCGTAATATCAATATACTAAATACTAATACATAGACAAAAATATACATAAATATATTAATATATATGTTTTTTGAACGAAGATCTGGTAGACGCTTGCCTTATGTTTACAGGGAGATTGTTCCATAAATTTGTGGCAACAACTGTAAAAGAATTTGAAACAAAAAAAAGAAGTATCATAACCAGTCAAGCCGGCATAGTGTTAGGGACTGATGTCAGTCCTGAGTGTCTGATTTTAGTTGCTAATATTCATGGACCTTCCGCGCCACTTACCATCAGTTGTGCGTAAGGACACATGTAGTGCAAGTATATAAAAAAATTAGAAGCAGTATCTATAATGTACTATTTATTTACTTACTTTCTTCTTTATTATTTTGCTTGGCTTGTTTTATTTTTACTGTTACTATCAGTGGAGACCTTCTATATCTATTTTACGTTATGTATTTATGTGTTGTCTTTCCAAAAGTTTATAAATAAATAATTAAATTGAATTAGTATTTTCTTCTTTGTGAATCTAAATTCTACTACAAACGATATACCTAAACTTTGAAGTCAATCGTATTATAGAAAGTCAGATGTGACTAAGCTCTTTAAAAAAAAAAGATCATGAAAACTGGTTTCTGTCAAAAGTACACCAAAGCCGTACTTAAAAATAAAAGGTCAACACGAATACTCTTTACAGTTATTTGTAGTGTGCAAAGAGAAACACGACTTTCAGCCGAAACCGAAACTGTAACTGAGGTTTCGGCACGTATCCTACTTATGGCCGAAACCATAACCGAAACTTACTATAAAAATAAAAAACATAATTTTGTAATCCCATTCTCCTTCGTCCATAACACAATTTCTGTTACTTAAGCGCAAATGTTATTAGTGGATTTCGTTATTTATGTCAGAGCTTGTCAATTAGAAAATATTATTCAATTCTCAACTCTATAAGCGCTCGACCTAGATGCAGCGGCCGTGCACATATCAACTTTAATATCGTGATATATATAAACTTAACGGATTCCATTATATAACGTTTGCGATTAAGTAACAGAATAGGGCTGCAGTCGTTCTTCCTGGAATATCGTATATTACACACGTGGTATTACACATTATATACACAACCATACACGCAATACCCACTCACGATTTAAACAAAATATATTTTTTATTTTATTAATTATATTCTTGCTACATAATAATGCAATAATTGCCTCCGTGGTCTAGCGGTTGAGTCCGTGGATTTAGACTCGGAGGTACCGGGTTCGATGCCTGGTCGGGACACAAAAATAATTATTAATGTAAATAAGTAAATACATTTAATTAATATTTGAATTATTTGTGATATTTTTCGAGTTTTGTACGCTGAAGACATCGACGAGCTTCCCACTTGTAATGATTGGCCTATAGTAAAGTTGGCTAAATGTGAATCCGCTTATTTATAAGCGTGGTTTCTGACCACCCCGAAAGGGTCGTGATGATACTTTACCTAATGCAATAATAATGCTTGGTGATGATTAGGTTAGATAAAAAAATAATATTGCCAAATCTAAGCGCATATGTAAGTATAACTCAAAACACAGACTTTTTAGAGAGATAAGGATTTAAAAATGTTATATATCTGTAAAACATTTATTCTTACATTATAATGTTTTAATTAAAGTATTTTTATTTTATTTATCATACGAAGGAAAAACGTGGGTAGTGACAGTATCACTATCCCACAAATTTAAGGTCGCCTTGAGAGAAGACAAATTTCTAAGCATTCCATGAATTCACCGTGCGGGTGCCGGGTCCATTGTGTGTGGGTAAGAGATGAGAAGGCTTGCGATAAGCTGGTTTAAAAAAAGAGGCCTACCTTTTTTTATTTTAATGCGCGATAATACGCTCTTCCTCTCCCTACCCAACCAAATACTGTATGATTCCGTTAATGATGCTCTTTCCATAAATGTATTGACGGCAGACCTGCTTAGGCCTAATTATTTCAGTAAGTGGTGTAAAGATTTTGCTGGAACTCCTCTCGCACCAACTTCCACTGTGTCTTGAACCAGTTTCTGATCATTGCTTCTGTGAGATCATAATATTTATTCGACTTCATGTTGTGGTCTTTTGGAATATTTGATTCCCACGGAACGGTAAGTTCAATAAGGATAACTTTTTTCAAGTTCCGAGAAAACACTAAGATGTCTGGCCTATAGGCTGATACAGCTAGTTCATCTGGGATCCTATAATGGTGTTCAAATGTATCCATGAAAATTTTCCAGTGTGATGCGGCGCCAAGGATCGAGGTGGGCTTGCATTTAGTTTTCGTGCTTTGCCCTTCCTTTACAAATGTGGTCAAAGTTGTATTTGTAGTCAGTCCCTTTCTCGCTCTTGCAATAGAAAGACTTACTGCTTCACGGATAACACCAAGGACTTTGTCATGTCGGCGTGAGTAATATAAGTTTCGGCCGAAAACCGTAATTTCAGAGCGAAACCTGCCGAAACCGAATATACTGTAGTTATTTGTTTACTTCATGTCTGGGAAATTTTCGAGGAATGGGTACTGGCATCCGTTCTGAAGCCAAAAATATGTGGCCGTCTGCATTCTTAAGTGATTGGCTAATATTTCGCGTGACTGCTGCTGCTGAATGCACGCTATTGAACAACCAATTTAGTCGGCTAATGCAAATCGAGACCTTTTTAAAGTAACATTAGTGGAGTAATTGTTGTAAGACCGTGAATTTATACTCGTAGGTACCGGGTTCGATTTCTGATAAATATAAATTATTTAATTAATTTGTGATATTCTTGAGTTTGGTACGCTAGAGACGTCAACGAGCGAGCCACTTGTCATGATAAAAAAATGTGAATCAGCTTCATTAAAAAAGCGTGGTTTTTGAGATACGGTCGTGATATTACTTTACCTTAATTATTAATATGTATTCATTTTTTGAGAGTAAAAAATATTTGCTAAATATATAATAATAATACTTAAATACAATAAATAAAATGATATAACTTTACTAAACCTTTTAAAATAATCATAAAAGAGTATTTCTCATTGGTAATGTGACGTTTGTTTCATAGTATAAATTCTTTATTATTTTTAAACATCTATTGGACTGTCTCTAATTGTAATAAATATTTTTACCCAAGCTATTATTACAGCTTAAAGTTTAGATTGCATGCGTGAGATTAGCTCTGGGCTTTATAGTAGCGTGATCGCAGCCTGTTATTGAAGCTTCGCCTTCTAGGCGTATCGGTTTGATACGCCTCATAATAGCCTATCTTTGGAATATTTTATAATGGGACGTTTGATGAGTTTTCTAGCGATAGAAATTAGAGTTGTGACGTTATAGGTTTCTAAAACAACAATAAGTAACCGTGAAATATTTTTAAACACGTGAAAACTATCTACTTAAAGTACCCAGGGTGTTGAAAACAATTATCAGACTAGTTTATTTCGTCAACGCCATGGTCACTTTCGTGAATCTTTTTCACTCGCATTCGGGTGAATGTGCAATGCCCTACTAACCTATTAATTTCATTCGTACGCTACGATGCTATTTGAAGTAGACCGTTATGAAAAGTAGATAGTTTCATTTCGCTATAAAACTAGCAATCGTTGTGAACCTCAGTACATAGTTTAGTAACGAGTATATAGTGCCCATCTCTAACAGAAATCGATATGTATGTAAAAAGTAAAATATCATCACGACCGTTTCCCTTTCGGGGTGGTCAGAAACCACGCTTATAAATAAGTGTAAAGAGTATCCAACTTAACTATAGGCCAATCGTGCAAGTGGCAAGCTCGTCGATGTCTCCAGCGTACCAAACTCGAGAAATATCACAAATAAATTAAATGTATTTATTTACATTAATAAATATTTTTGTGCCCCGACCAGGAATCGAACCCGGTATTTTTGAGTCTAAATCCACGGACTTAACCGCTAGATCACGGAGGCAGATATGTATATATGTATATTATTATTCACATATTCTTGTATCTTCCAGTCTACTGTCAAGGTTAATGGCGTTCATAGTGCACGCTCAGTGGTTTACTGAGGGGGAGAACTGCATAAAACATAAGAATATTTTACAAATGATTCTGACCCTTTCGTGAGTTGTAATAATGACTATTTTCGTGTGTATAAACCCTGTAGTATGTGCATTGAAATTCATAGGAGTTTACGGTTCATGCATTTACGTTACTTTTATGCTCTCTCCTAGTGTAGTGATGGTTTACATGGTTATTTTCAAAAATATTCTGTTATTACCTAATATTTAAACTTGTATTGAGTCTAAATTATTTAATACCAGACTTGGGAACATATTGCAAGAAATACAACATTTTTTTCAAAATTATTTATTTAGATACATTGAGTACCTACCTACACTAGGTTTTGTCAGGTTATAAATTATATATTTTACTAATCTATATGTCATTATCACAGCCCCTAGAACACAGAGTCCTATACATTTATTGCTGGAGATGGGACTTTCAGAAATTACTAGACAATTTGGCCCACATTCGCCACGCCTAGCCAGACGGGTTGGCAAGGGTCTAATGTCAATTTTTAATGACGATTTATTAACGATTCCACAAGTTGGTATTAGTAGAACCGGTACCGACTTACCGTGCTCTCCGAAGCACGGGAACGGAGTGTTGTCAAATCTACGGCAATTGTACGTAAAAATAATGTATTTCTCATTGGGGTTCGAACCGAGCGTTTTTGGATTTTAAATAAAGCGTGTTTACACCCAGCCGCCTCCGCTCTCTGTATTGACGTGATAAATTCGAGTAACATAATCAATAAAGCACGAACGAATAGAACTAACGTTTAGGCGCGTTCACTTTATAGATTACAGTGACCACAGAATTCGATCGCAGACTGCGGGGTGACCCTTAACTTTTTGGTTATATTTGGCACGTGATTAGCTCAACAAGCAAATTACCAATAACCTGACGTGACGTGACGTTTTAGATGATGCTGTTGTAAAATAAAAATAAAGAAATTATGCTGGATCAAAATTTTAAAATCTACGAGTTTTCAGTGCCAAATTGTTACTCAAATACTTTTTGCGGTTGGCAAACTTTGCAGACGATCTTAGCTGTGTCAGTCAGAAATGAAAACACGTTTAGTTTCTAGGTTAATGACCCATGATATCTATCATATAAAATCATCTAGTTAGACCGTGCTTTTATGGCATAGTGATGGGAAGATGCGAGTACCTATTTATTTTCTTTAGCAGGTAAAACTTTGTGTGAAATTGACAGAATAATTGCATAATTATAATCTTTCTTTTTTCAACGACAAAAACCTTCGCTCCTCTCACAACTCATCATCATTCTGGAATTGTTTACAAATTCTTTTATCGTTGTCGCCACAAATTTATGGAACGATCTCTGTTCAAAAAACTCATGTACTCTAGTTAACTTACAATAATAAATAATGACATGTAACTATAAGATGAAGGTATTAATTGTCTTTCTATCCACCTTCCAATATTTTTTCCACCACCTGTACTAGTATCTTTTTTCTCCCCAAGTTTTGGTTGTCAGAAAATGTCTATGGGCATTAAGTTCGCTTTTGTACTTTGTGCAATAAAGTTTTCAATAAATAATTAAATTCCAATATATGCAACTAGTTCGACTAACTAGGTCGACAAAAATAAACTTTCTAGTTGCTGTGGGTTCACATATCGTGCTCAGACAATGACATCATATATGTGATATGTCCCTCCCGGGATTCCAAAGGACATATCTCTCTAAATTTATTATAATTTTCTCAGTAGTATAGGCGTAAAGGCGATGAAACACACAGACCGATATATGGTGTGGGGTCAAATGTCAATGTCAGATGATGACGTCATATGTACTATATATTATTCTGATCTATATACAGTTTTTTTTTATAAAGTTTCAACAATATCCCTTCGGTAGTTTTTGCGTGGAAGGACAGGATTTTTGACAAATGTATTTTTTTAATTTGCTATCATTTAAGTAATTTAAAATGCTATTACTTAACGATTTTATTTATAGCTTTTAAGTTAATTGATATTTATAGATTTATTTTCTTATTAGTTTAATTTTTATTTCTTGGAATAAATTAGTTACACAGTGAATATTCATGACGCATTATGATGATCACATATTTATTTGAATTGTCCCTGATTGCCTCACTGTATGTATTTTTTTTTACTTATTGCATTTTCTGATGA
The DNA here is from genome assembly GCA_910589645.1 of Tinea semifulvella. NCBI lineage: Eukaryota > Metazoa > Arthropoda > Insecta > Lepidoptera > Tineidae > Tinea > Tinea semifulvella. Next base: position 7,717,649 of record OU342592.1, on the reverse strand, counting down.
TATCATGATACATATATTGATATACGGCTTACATGAAAAGTATTTAAGGTGCGCCTTCATGACCTGTATTTTCAAGCCTAATTGTTGTTTGGTTCGATTATATTTAAATTTATCAAAGGGTACGTCTGTCTGGTTTGATCTACAAGTTCAAGATCGCTCAACGAGCTATGATCGGGACTTTTCGGAAGGGTAAAATGCGAAACGTTGACATCCGTCAGAGAACCAATGTTAACGACATAGCTTTCAAAATTAGCAAACTGAAGTAGCAAGGCGACTAGTCTGTCGCAGAACCGATGAACAAAGGAATTTGGAGTGAAGACCACGTACTGGAAGACGCAGAGACTGACCCTCTGACCCCAATGACCTGAGGATGGTCGCTAGTGAGGGATGGATGAGGGTGGCAGGAGATCGTGTGAAATGGCAATCCCTGAGCGAAGCCTATATCCAGCAGTGGAGAGACACAGGCTGATGATGAAAGGTTTAGCCAAAATTTAAATGAGTAAATAATGTATTAGTTGGTTTTTCTGATTATTACTTGCTAGTTATTAAGTACCTCTCTAGTGTAACTAACAATTAGACACAATCAATATAGTTAGACGAACATTATGTAAAATTACTATCTGACGTAATACTTGGTCAGTGACCGCTATTGCTTGAACTTCTGATTTAGGAGGTTCATTATCCAATATTAGGTCTTGGTGCTCCTTATTAAAGTGTATTTTACGTTTCAATGCAGTAATTTCTTTGTCTTTGGCTGTTGTGTCATATTTGGTCAGCAGTGAGTCATTGATTGTTTTTTTCTTACCTGTATAATTATTACGAAACTAATATGACAAAATCGTTATAGGTTGAGAGAAATCACCACATTATAAACTTTTATTCTTCATTATTGTAACTTTGATTATCAAAATATTAATTTCATTCGTAATCTTTTGAAGGATAGTCAAATCGCATATATCTAGGATAATTAGCATTTTAGGTAATTATAAAGGAGAACATGATATACTCGTAGGTAAATTATTACGACATTCATAGTTTTTTTATTAATTTACCTATAATATGATACTTTGCATTTGGCTTTGGTTCCACAAGTTGTAACACTAGAAGTAAGTTACTTCGTATGACGATCTGATCAAATATTAAATATGGTAATGTTTACTGTAAGTTCTCGCTTCTATTTACTTTGGCCTACCGAAGTTAAGTACCCAGTGCAGTTGAGTAAATACGATTTGCACTTACTAATATTGATTTATAGCTACTGTATATTTTTTATCTTGATTTAAAATTGTTTTATATGTACTTTGTTTTTGAACTTTGTCCAAGAAATAATAAAAGTAAAGTGCTATGCATGGTGGAATAATTTAGCTGTTATTGATATTTGTCTTGATTGTATCTAAAAGATTTACCAAATATGGTACTAACCTGTCATTTGCAGCTGTCGTCTGGAGGCAGGAGTGCGCGGGGTTCGCGGCGTGCGGGCGGCCCGGGGCGTGCGCGGGGTGCGCGGCGTACGCGGAGTGCGGGGCGTGCCTGGAGAGCTGCCCAGGCTCCTGCGTGACGGAGACCCCAGCAGGCTCAGCTCCGTGTTCCCTACGCTGGCCAGCGCCTCGGTCGCCGTCCTAGAGCCTCGCGAAGGACTTTCCTCCTTCTCCTCGTCACAAAATTTCACAGGTGAATCCAATTTCGCCATCTTATAAGCGCACTCGGTCTGTATGTCAAAGTTAAATCTTCGAATGATCCTCTTCCTCTCCCTGGCGTACTGCTCCACCATGAGCCGCCTCGTCTCCTCTCTGTCGGGCGCTCCGAACAAACACTTGCAGCTCCCGCGCCGTCTTCTCGGAGAATTGATAATGTTTCTTAATGAAGCCATGCTCACGGACATCTCGATTTGTTTCTGTTTCGGTGATCGGTCACCGGACATCATTAGTTTAGCTCGCGGTAGAAAAGCGCGCGCACTTCGCGTCAGGTGAAGAAGGACTGGTTCGCAAGAAACATCTGACTGTAATCTCCCGAGAGAAAACAGCTGTTGCGGCGGGCAGGTAGCGCGAGAGGGAGTGGGTAAAATAGCACCTGGCGGTAACCGACGACGATCGGCTCCGAAACCGCGCCAATTCTAACCTAAAAGGCCGGGCGAATGTGGTCTATGTGCGCGTGGACCGACTCGGAGAGCGGCCCGTCGGAGAATGGTGATCGTTTAGCAGTGGTGCGCGCGGCGATGTGCGCTGTTGCCAACTGTGTCCGACGCCGCTCGTTCCCGCGCTTCCATACAACTTCCACTGTCAAACTCATGCGCACCGATTTCGGCAGTCACTTGGCGCGCAAACTTTTAACAATGGTTTCCAAGGACGCTTTTTGTTCGTCTCGGGATACAGGTGAAGTCTTTAAGTAAGGGCGACCCAAATAAAGCACTGTCGCATAGAAGTACTTATTCATTGACTAAACTTGCTTTTGTTATTAAATTTTTTATAAAAAGCGCCCTCTTGTTGGTTATTTATAGACTTTTGTTATCACTAATAGAAGATAACAAATTGAAAGTTGTAAATAATATTGGAACTTTGATAATTGATGACTTCGATGATTTACAAATTATTAGTCACTGACTATATGATTTTATATTTAATAAATGTAATAAAAACCATTCATTTTTGAAGCAGGTATTAAGACATCTTTCATATGTTTAACGAAACCGTAGGTAAGTTTTTCACGCACATTTCAATCAAAATATACCAAACAATTTGAGAAAATGTCTTTACCGTTAAATTATCATTAAAAAGGCAAAGAGTCTAGCCCATACAGCCAAGTAAGTCTGACGTAATGTATCTTTCTTTGAATGAATTAATGAGGTTGTCATCAAATTGCAGAATTTGATGCTTTTATTGGAGTCACTCGTGGCATTATAGCCCAAACACGTCGGGTATAATATGGGAGTTCACAGCGCGTGAAAACCGCAAACAACCCATAATTCCATAATTATTCACATTGCAGCACACTATTAAACAAAACAACACCACTTTTGACAATATCCACAGTAAATTCATTTACTAAACAAAAACTTGAACTTGACATGTTCGCGCATAATGGCGCGAAGAACCCCATTTAAACTCAATTTGAATCAATTCGTTTTAACTGTTTTTTTTTAAATCACATTGGTAGTTATTTTCTTTTACATGATCCAAATAAGCCATAAAATAACAGACAAATGGTTATATTAACTTTAGTTGTATTTTTTTATTTATTCGTTATATTTACTGAATGTTGGTGCAACTCAGCCATTAAGGCCCGTAGTTTTATTTCCTAGCTGATAAGAAAAACACTCAGTTGTGATTTTTTTTTGAAATGTTGGAGCGGGCGAGCAAGTGTAACAACTTGTCACTACACTTATTGTAATTATTCTTTTTTTGTTAAATTTAGGAATATGTGGTAAATCAAATAATAATTTATATACCGCGTGATTTTGTATGTGTGTTAACTTAGATCTTGGATGTCATTCTATTGATAGAAACAACGACTTTCCTAGGAAAGAACAAATTGTCCGAAATGCCGAAAAAAAAAAATGTTTTTTCATTCATTACAGCCCCTAGAACACAGCGTCCTAGAACTCCACTATTGGAGATGGGCCTTCCAGAACAAATATCTGGAGAATTTGGCCTACACTCGCCACGCTGGCCAGACGTCTTGGCGAGCGTTGATGTCAATTTTTGAATGACAATTTATTAAAGATTCCATAAGTTGATATTAGTGGAACCGGGACCGACGGCTTAACGTGCTCTCCGAGGCACGGGAACGGTGGTGTTGTAAATCTTTGACAAATGTACGTAAGAAACGTGTATTTCTCATTGATACATGCCGGGTGGGTTTGAACCGAACTTTGTAGGATTTAAGGAACACGTTCTTACAACCGAGCCACCACCGCGCAAAATCTGTTAATTATAAAGTAGCCAATTTGTATGGATAAGCAAAAAAAAAAAAACCGACATAATGTTTCTTAGGAAACGTTGTTTGCCTATACAGCAGCTATAATTTAAGTGACATTTTAATAATGTTTTAGCTTATAGTATGACAATGCCACTTTACAGCAGCTATAATCTTAGTGACATCATCATAATTGTTTTCGTCTTAGCTTGTAATATGGCAATGCCTCATTACAGCAGCTATGATCCTTGGTGTTTTTATTGTATAATTGTGTATGTCTTAATTTGTAATATGACAATGCCTATTTACAGCAGCTATAATTTTAAGATTATAATTATGTATATTTGGGTTGTAATGTGCTGCTCCAAACACAAGCTATTTCCCAGAAAATAAGCTTTTCATTTTTTTTTTTTTTTTTTTTTAATGTAAAAGCGCAGTATACATTTTATTTATTGTCCTATGCCTACTTACAAAATAAATAAATTGAAATTGTTTCCATTAATATAATCACATATTAGTCTAACTTACGGCCATACAAAGTCACCTCGTGGTGTTTTCAATAACTGAGTTCGATTTCGATTTGTATTCGAATAAGCTTAGGTAGTAACTCAAGATCCAAGCTCCTGCAATACGGACGCTTTGGTTTTGCAAAACAAAAATCCGACGTAATTAAAAAAAGAATCTAGCTTTATCTGACAGAATAAATCAAAGAGTTTACGACCGACCTGATCTTTTAATATCTTTAACGCTTTAAGAAATATTGTTTTACGACTTTACTTATTTTCGTTGACAAGACCTCTTAACTTTTAAATTAGGTATTAAATTTATTAACAATTATAAAAAATAATGTTGTTTTGTTAAATAATGTACTACAATGTACAATGTACTACAATGTGAATAATTTTATAATTTTTTTAACATGTGTGAATCATTAACTCATAAGAAAGAAAGATATATTACGTCAGACTTGGTTGTATGGGCTAGACCCTTTGCCTTTCCTATCACCTCATTCATCGTCCATGAGAAGAGAAGACAAAACAATACACATACATTCGCACGCATACATACACAGTAAATACACACACTAAACACATTTAACCTTTTGTAATTTTCTACATTATGCCATATATATTATGACTGTAACTATGTATATTCATTATTTTTAAGTTGGCCAAGCGCCGGAGACAGATAGGCTGGCAAGGCATATTTCGAATAGGTATTTGAAAATCATGTTGAGGTTTCTTTGTATTTTTTCATTTAGAGTGACCATTTTCAATCTAAATATAACAATTTAAAGTTGATTAGCAACCATGAACATATAAAATTTAAAAAAAAACATTATGATGTGGTAAGAAACAATATTGTATATATGATATTATATTATAACAGACAGCAATAACTAACAAGTTTTTTTTTTAAATATATATTCATGTACTATAATTATTTTGAAAAGTAAGGTGGAAAAATGTAGTGTATCCGGCTCCAAGGACCAAAAATTACAACTTTCTCTTTTTGAGAATTCATAAATCGTAACCTGGATTTTGAAATATACAGGTTTTATTTTGTTTTCATACATATTTAACCCACATTTTACTTTATATAAAATTGTAGTGATTCAAGATTCTTTATTGTATACTTACTTAGATTTGCGTATTCTAATTACAATTACTTATGTCAATAGATGTTTATTTACATTATATAATTATATATAGTTAACATTTAATATTGTTCTTGTCAATTTATTGAAATAATTATAATACAATGTTAATGTCAAAATTTTAATGCTAAAATTATTTAAAGAGTAAAAACAGTTGTCAATAAGAATTTTCTTTATCTCAATAGGAAAACGTTTTATAGGTAACTCTCGTATCTCTCTAGGAATTTTATTATATACTCTAATGCACATTATAGGTAGATTAGTAGTTAATAATAAAATAATTTTTAGCATGCAAATTTTGACATTAACATTGTATTCCAATAAATTGACAAGAACAATATTAAATATAAACTATATACAAATAAATATTGTAAATAAATATCTATTGACATAAGCATATTGTATGATATGGGCAGATTGCATCATCATGACATGTACATACAACTGTAATTAGAATAAGCAATCTGTACAATAAATATTTTTGAATTTAAGAGTGGTTGTGTCACTTGAGCGTCATACGCTGCCCGTCGGCATCCTCTGCGGATTCCTGCCTTTCTGCACACCTAAATAAGAGGGTTTTAAGCCATAATTCATGAAGCTGTCCTAGTACGTTTTTGACAATGGCTGGCTACCTAACTTAAAATTATTTTTGTCACAAAAAACTGTTGGCGCGTGTTATTATTAATTAAACTAAACAGGAAGTTCAATATGGTCCCAAAATCAATAACGCAAGTAATAATATGTAATGAAAGGTAATGCACAATACAAATGCATAGTAAACACGTCGCGTGTGCAACAACAAACCTAACTCATAATTTATGTCCATTGACTAATAAATATAGACCGGGCAATGACACTATTTTCATTAATTACGTTTTTTTTTATATAATTAAGGGAGTTTAACGATTTTACATTCCTCTCGATATGATATGTATATTAATTAAAGAAAGAAAGAAAAAAAAAATATTTGTTACATAAAAAAGTAGAATTAAAATCTGTGGTGACAAATAGGGATTCAGCTCAGCATTGAGCTGCAACGGTCTTAAGAGTCCCAGCACTGGTTTTCAGCTAATCCCTTAGTATATAAATGTGTCGAGGCTTTGGTACAGAAATACAAAAGTAAATAATAATATAATTGATTATATGTATTACACAATTAAATAATAAATGCATATTCATATATGACAAATTAATCAATTATTTGTTTAAATAAATTAGAGGAAAATCGTTGTAAATGTTTTTGCTATTTTTTTATGTCCAAAATTAGGTAGGTATATGAAAGTGATAATATGTCCAAAATGTCCGTAATTTTACTTCCTAATAAGTTGATAGACTACATTTCTCAAAAGTACCTACACTCAAATTTGAAAAATCTTCAAAATATTTTGTTTTTACGAGTGAGAGGAATGCAATAGACTTAAACCCTTTTAACATATTTGTCTTCTTCATTCATCACGGTCCGAACAACAAGCCCTAGAGCTGCTACAGCCGTTTATTGGATTTTGTTAAAAATATATATACTATAACATTTATTAACTATAATAGCGCTTGACCTTGACAATGTCTGTGCAAATATCAAGCGCGCTATAGTTCATTACGACCGAATCCCTATTTTTTTTAAAGAAGCTGATTCACAGTTAGCCAACTTTACTAGAGTCTGGTTAACTATACTGCAATAGAATAGAAACAAAAGTGAAATGCTTTCACTGAAAAAACTAACCTAAGAAATTCAACACCACACGTCATCTTGTTTTTGGTTGAATTCAGCTTCTTTTTCTTGTTGTTTTCTTGGAATTTGGACATCATGTAAAACAATATCTTTCGGACTTCGCTTTTAATAGTTTAATTTATATTTTACATCTCAAATGAGAAATTAACAACCAAACGATTCAAAGCAAATGTTTGACAACAGCCATATTAAAAAATTGACACTGTCACAATAGTGTCCCAAATAATTCGATTCATTTATCATTTTATTACAGCCCCTAGAACACAGCGTCCTAGACCTCCACTGTTGAAGATAGGCCTTCCAGAACATATATCTAGAGAATTTGGCCTACACTCGCCACGCTGGCCAGACGGGTTGACGAGGACCTGATGTTTAATGACAATTTACTAACGATTCCACAAGTTGATATTGTTGGAACCGGGTGTTGTAAATCTATGACAAATGTACGTAAGAAAAGTGAATTCCTCATTGGTACATGCCGGGGGGTTTTAACCGACCTTTGTAGGATTTTAATGACAGTGTTCTTACAACCGAGCCACTACCGCGTAAAATAATTCGATTATCTACTTTCATGAGCCAGACTCTATAGGCCCATCATGAGTTCATGACAAGTGGCAAGCTCGTCGATGTCTCTATGATGGCCCTTGTATTAAATAAGGAGTACCGGTACTTGTTATATAACTCAATGTTTATATCTATTTTCGTAAAACAATTTGCCGCCCCACGTGTGTTCAGTTAATTTGCTATCGGAAATCATTACAAAGCCTGATATTAGCAATATTAATTTAAAAATTGTACAAATTTTGAAGGGTTTGCTAATGATGTATTGTTGTTAGGCAATTGTTGCGTTGCAAATGATTGGTTACATTAGATTTTTCGTTACATATTTATGTGGGTAATTTCAGTAATGTTACATATTCAAGTGATCCAATATAAAACAACTCCCGGTAAATGCCGTTTAATAAATATCATTATTTACATAGTAAAGTATCATCACGACCGTTTCCCTTTCGGGGTGGTCAGAAACCACGCTTATAAAGAAGCGGATTCACATTTAGTCAACTTTACTATAGACCAATCATGACAAGTGGCAAGCTCGTCGATGTCTCCAGCGTACCGAACTCGAGAAATATTACAAATAAATTAAATATTAAATAAATGTATTTATTTATATTAATAAATATTTTTGTGTCCTGACCAGGAATCGAACCCGGTACCTCCGAGTCTAAATCCACGGACTTTACCGCTAGAACAGTCAAGAACAGAATACCGCTGCTAGTTTAGCAAAATATTTTCGAATAGCTATCATAGAAATCGTTACAAAGTATTGATTCTGATTACTATCTGGGGCAAGGTGTGCGATGAAAAAGTTTTCAAAATTCATCCCGCGAGAACAAGCCATAAAGTGGCGGAAACGAAAACAATAACTGCTTCTCACACGCTTCCGGTACCGCCAGCAAGTAAATTATCATTTAATAATTATTACAAATTATACATACAATCAAATGGGCTCTCCTGTTCCAAAAGTGCGGACAGATTTATAATGCGCTACGGCTCCCTTTACGATATTATTAAAAGGGCTCTAGCCACCATCGAGGTTCCAGCTCTTCTGGAACCTGCTGGAGTTATCCGAGATGATGGCAAGAGACCCGATGGTATGACGTTGGTCCCTTAGGAATGAGGACGTGCTCTGTTGTGGGACGCCACGTGCGTCGACACCCTCGCCGCGTTGCATCACCGCGGCGGAAAATGGGGAATCCGGTAAGCGGCGCAAGTAGTATAAGTAGGTATATTAAAAGATTACAATTTGTGCTAGTTGCTGCAGAAACTCTGGGCCCATGGTGCCAAGCACAAAAAAGTTTTTGAAAGATATCAACACCGCATCAGACGATGATTGCCACTATTCCACGCGGACAGGACTTATATCCCTATTCTTAATATTAGTATTCATTTGATTTTAATTTGCACAAACAAAACCTTAAATTAAATAAACAACTTATACGAGTATTACAATAAAAACTAATTTTAACCTAAAATAAAAATTAAATAGTCACAAAAAAATTGCTTCTCCAAATCGCATGGTGCACAATACACTGGCTGTATATCCCCTCTGAATTAAGATATTTAATTTTTGAGCGACAACGCCGATTTCCGATTTTCTATTTATTATATTTATAATGCACTATGAAATTATTATTCAATTTATACTTTGTAATTAATCCTTTAAGTGACATATTTATATATGTTTTTTGGAAGTGGGGGGGAGGGGGTACTACTAACCATCGTGTGTAGGGAAGAGATGAGAAGAATGTTGTCTTGGGCTTACGACCGACTATGCACTGGTTTGGAAGCCCCTTCCCTCTTTTTTATTGCGCAACAAGACGCTTTCTATCTACTATCTGCTCCTCTCTCTATCCAAACAAATACTGTATGATTCCGCTAATAAATGTTAAAAATAAAAAATATATATACCGAATTATTATGCTATCTGTACTTGCAATGTTCGCAATAGGAAGTGAAGCCCACGTAGCTCCATTGTCTCAGCTCGCCGACACTTCTGCCGCCCGCAAATATAATGCAGTTTTTTGACAAAGGGGGTCTACTTTATACATACTTACCAAAACTACAACTTTGGATCAAGAATCGGCAGTTTTGCACCATATACTACCAATTCTACTAATTTTCGGTAAAATGTAAATTTGATGATTGATGTTTTGACAGAATTTAACGTTAAAATAAAATAGAATGGAAATAAAACTGTTAGTAGAATTGGACTACGAGAATAGGTATACACCGTATTTTTCTAATTTATTTATTTTATACCAGAAAATGTCCTATTTTCTATTACTTTAAGCAAAAACGTTGGATTGTCAAATTAGTAGATTCCATTATTTACTGTCAGTTTTAGCAAATCATAGCTGAATGTCGGATCTCAATTCCAATGCCTCACAAATTTTAAATAAACTAATGTCAAAGAGGGAGCTCGCCCGGCCGGCACACAATTCTACTACATCATTTTTTTTTCTCTAATTTAAAAGTGTAAATACATTTAATTATTTCTACACCAAGCCGGTATTTTTAATAGTCAGGAACCTATCGCGCACACTAAGCTTACGTCAAAATTACATAACATTATACGATAGTCAACTCAATAGCATTTTACACTAAAAGTTTCCATTATATAACTGATTCCTTTAACGTTTACGACTACATAACGAGTTTTAGCTGCTGGTCTACATTAGTAAAGGAAATCATTCATCTTGTATAGGGATTTGGGCTAAATTGTAGTTACAGTTATATATGTATTTTTAGAATAATTAAAGTTACGCAAAAACGATGCCATTAAAGTTGGAACTTAGATTAGTCCAACATTTAAAACATTTAGAATATCTCAAAAATGTTATTTTATCTTCATCGTTTTTGATATTAAAGATATCATCCTTAGGACCGGGTTGGCTTGTATTATTAAATTTCTGAAAATTGAGGATTTTTGCGTAACTGCGCCTAATTAATCTCTTAAAATAACAAATTAAGTGGAAAAAACCCTTTATTTTATATAGTTTAGGTGCGCAAAATGTTTTAAATATCATGATTACAGCTTCAGTACTAAAAGACCAAATTGATACGAAAACTATTTAATTAAAAATAAAATATTTAATTTTCCAAATAACTTAATTAGAAGAGTGAAGTATCATCACGACCGTTTCCCTTTCGGGGTGGTCAGAAACCACGCTTATAAAGAAGCGGATTCACATTTAGCCAACTTTACTATAGGCCAATCATGACAAGTCAAGTGGCAAGCTCGTCGATGTCTCTAGCGTACCAAACTCGGAAAATATCACAAATAAATTAAATATGTGTTTTAGATTAATAAATATTATTGTGTCCTGACCAGGAATCGAACCCGGTACCTCCAAGTCTAAATCCACGGACTTAACCGCTAGACCACGGAGACAGTAAGAAAATATTACGACATTAATAACTGTAAAATCATATGTATTTTTGTTCCCATGTTCAACTATGTTCTGTTTGTTAGATTTCAGAGTAGACCCAGTTTTACAGGTAACAAAAGTTTCCGAAAAGTGGTTTACGATTGTCGCAACCATTTTCGAATGGCTTTGAATCGATTCTTTTGTTTTTCTATGTAAATAATTACCACGCCATTAATATGACATATTTTTTTTATTTATAGACAGACAATGAATTTCTTTACAAATTGTAGCACCTAGGTTTATTTGACAGACCAACCTTATTGACAGACCAACTTTTTTTTACAATTAAAACTTGGTTTACTGCTACCTAAGTAAATGTTTTTTGGTAGACAAGAAATTGATATAGATAGTTGACATCTATACTAGTCTGTACGAGCTATCGTACATAATCAGCATTTCCTTTGTTTTCTTTACCTTACTTTACAATAAATTTTGTGTTCAAACGGACCAAGGAACATAATACAAGAAGAAGCGTAAGAAAAGTGAGCCAGTTTTAGCAGCGCTCTTACGGGTTCCCACTGAACTAGCATTAGCGGCAAATTTTAAAATTCATTATTTGATATTTTTTTTCACTTTTTGAACAATTTATTATTTTGGATAGTTACTATGAACAAAAAAAAAAAACAAAAGTACAAATTTGTCGAACAAAATGAATAGTAGATCAATTATTAAAAATGGCGGAATAGATAGGTAACTAAAATAAACACAAATACTATTTTTAATTTATTTATTCCTTGGAGTTCTAGTTCTCTCTAACGATTTTCACATACCTATTATTCTGTAAACTTTTGATTTATTAAAATTTTAATACTTTTTAGACATAAACTCCATCAAAACAAGCAACATTTAAATAGACATTTGGAGCACTTATTGTATTTATTCTTTGATCACACATGTCACACACGTTTCTCAATTTACGTTGCACAATTTAAAAACATAAATTTATCATTCAATTCCCGTAAACACAATAAAATAAGTAACAAATCGGCTTCGCAATAGCCAAGAAGACTCCATTTTGTTTTGATTTGGTTTTGACAATTTAGGGTTACCACGATATTTAAAAAAAACTTTACTATAATAAATTATTAAAACGTAGAGTATAAAATGACATAATAATTTTAATAAGATATTAAATAATATCGATAAAATAATGAATATAAACAACAAAACTGATTAAATACGCAGAAATATTTATTTATTTATTTATTTATTTATTCGAAGAGAAAGGACAGAGACAGGCAACATAAGAACATAAAAGATAGCAACAGAGTAGAAGCAATTAAAATTATACCCGCCACCAGAATATTTCTCACTGTGAACAATAGTGCACTCTTTGTGCGATACAAAATTCGGAAAATATCACCTTGGCCAGGTATAAAGAAAACAACTGCATTGTGTTTGAATGCATTAAAACTGTTAGGCGAACTCCGAAGCAAACTGCCCACACTTTGCGATCTAAACCGTAAGTAGCAGCTTCTTGATTTTGGCTTTGAAGGCGGCGCGGGAGTTACTAAATATATCCACGTCCGATACACGCCTGTTGTACGTGTCGCACATCCGACGTACAGGTGCGCGCATGCCAGATATTGTACGTACGCGGCAGACATGGAAGAGGTCGCAGGAGCGAGTCTGTCTCGAGGGGGCATTATAATAAATACCTTCTGTCAGGTTTGGACAACTGAGTAGGCCTCGACAAATATTATACAATAGTGTCATGTCAGTTGTAAGTCTACGGTCTGAGAGTGTCGTCAGTCTGTAATGTGTACATAGTTTGTCGTAGGACAGATATCCGGTTCCGTATCTGCGATTAAGTCCTCTTAAGAATTTCTTTTGCACCATCTCAATTTTTTCTTTGTACACATTGAAGTATGGGCTCCACACAGAGGATGCATACTCCAGCTGAGACCTGACGAGTGCACAATAGAGGATCCTACATGTGGATGTTTTTTTAAAAGCTTTTGACGTGCGAAATACAAAACCGGACATCTGATAAGCCTTCGTACAAATATGCTCCACGTGTGAGTCAAACAATACCTTGCTGTCAAAGTAAACGCCCAGATCACGAACCACACTTACCAGTTTTAGATTGTTACCATCACCTATATGATATGTGTGCGAAATTATATTTTGTTTTTTAGTAAATGTGATTTGCTGGCATTTGTCATAAGCTAGGTAGGTTTTGTTGGTCAGGCAATAGTCATTGAGTCGGTCCAGGTCTTGTTGCACCCTCTCACAGTCTAGTTGAGATTCTATTGTACTGTATACTTTTAAGTCGTCTGCAAACATTAGAAACTTGCAATAGTGGAAGCAATTGGTAATATCATTAATAAAAAGCACATATTGTAAGGGCCCTAATGTGGATCCTTGGACCACGCCTGATGTTACAACTGTGGGTTCCGACATATATCCATTAATTATAACAAATTGACGCCTGTTGGTAAGGTAGGATATGAACCATCTTAATAGGTTACTCTTTATGCCATTGAAGGCTAGCTTTTGCAATAGTAACAGATGGTCGACCTTGTCAAAAGCTTTCCGGAAGTCGGTATAGATGACGTCAATTTGCTGGTTTTTATCAACGCTTTGGAAGATAAAGTTGGAAAACTCCGTAAGATTTGTCACTGTCGATTTATCCCGTACAAACCCATGTTGGTGGGTAGTAATATTATTGACGACCACTGGGTAGATGTGACCGTGCACCAATTTTTCCAGTAGTTTGGGTATCGCAGACTGGATAGAAATCGGACGGTAGTTCTCCACCCTTTTCTTGCTACCCGATTTGTATATAGGACAGATATGTCCAATTTTCCACACATTATTCGTAACCCTAAAAAAACTGGCAACCCTCAATACTTCCCACTGCGGCACACGCCGGAATCGGTTGTTTCACTACGCGATTTCCATAACTAACATCTAACTGTTAACACAACAGTTTTTAGTCGTATATATGTTTATTCGCTCAGGAAATATCACCTGGGTGAATATTTATAGGTTAGGTTTTAATTTTATTTAGAATTATTTTCTTTTCATGTACTAAATGTGTCGGTATTTGTAATTTAATTTGTGTTGTAAAGTAATTTAGCTATTTATTAGTACAAAACGCATCCAAAAAGTACAACTTGCTTCGCGTAACTTCCTTCCGGCCACAACAATGCACATACAAAAATTTATGGGCCATTCGATGTTAAGTCAAATTCAATAATCATACAACGTTTCGAGGATTTATTTGCAGATGTTTGCCTATTTTTACACCTTTCAGCTTAAAGTATCGCCACTTGAATAGTAATTTGTATTGCTTATTTATTACTTTCTATAGATACCTAATTGGTATGATGTGCAAGGAAAAATAGCAAGCTGTTCCTCTCGAATAGTTTTAAAGACATGCAGATGATAACGTTAATAAAGCTTTCTATGACTTTGTAGTACTTTTTATTTGTAGTACTACTATCTCTCTGCTTATTGTTCCATATTATATTTGGTTTAATTTTTTTTTTCTTTTTTTTTTGGGTTCTCTTCTCCCGATGGATGACGAATGAGGTGATAGGGAAGGCAAAGGGTCTAGCCCATACAGCCAAGTCTGACGTAATATATCTTTGTTTTTCATGAATTAATAAGGTCATCATCAAATTCCAGATGCTGCAGAATTTGATGCTTTTCTTGGAGTCACTCGCGGAACCATCCACTGCTCAAACACGTCGGGTAAAATATGGGAGTTGACAGCGCGGGAAAACAGCAAAAAATAAACTGCAACTTGTGCCCCATATTTAAAGTCCAAATTATCGTTTTCCATAATTATTTACATTGTAGCACATTATTCAACAAAACAACACCACTTTTGACCAATAATATCCACAGTAAATTAATTTACAAAACAAAAACTTGCACTTGACATGTCCACGCAAAATAGCGCGAAGAACTCCTTTTTTTTTCTTATTTAATGATATTTTATATAATGACTTATGGTGGCTTAGACAAGCACATCTGTCAATATTTTTAAAAGTCTAGTAACGACATTATTTCTAAATAAACAGCAGTTAACCTCATCAAGATGGTAATATAGATATTTTGGCATAATTATATTTGTGTATAATATGTAGTGTATAATAAGTTATATATTTAAAGTGTGTAGTACATGTAGTTGGCTTTTATGTAGTATATGTACTAAGTTAAGTAAGTATCGTGTATTATATTTATTTGCTTCTTTATATATTTATTTATTTCTCACTTTCTCAAAGGTCAGTTGTTAGAAAATGCCTAAAATGCCAGCATTAAACTCGCCTATGTACACTAATTTTAGGTTTTTGACCAATAAAGTATTTAAATAAATAAATAAATAAATTTACTTTTTGTTTTTTTATTTTCATTAGCCCCTACAAAACAGCGTCCTAGACCTTCACTGTTCTGTTGGAGATGGGCCTTCCAGAACATATATCTGGAGAATTTGCCCTACACTCACCACGCCGGCCAGACGGGTTGGCGAGGATATGATGTCAATTTTTATTGACAATTTATTGACGATTCCACAAGTTGGTATGAGTGGAACCGGGACCGACGGCTTAAGGTGCTCTCTGAGGCACGGAACGGTGGTGTGTGTTACAAATGTTTGTTAGTAAAGTGTATTTCTTATTGGTACATGCCGGGGTTTGATGTTTGACCTATTTACGATGTAAAGGATGGTGTTCTTACATCCGAGCCACCACCGCCAAAAACTTTTATTAACATACAACATTTATTTATTTAGATTTTTGGTTATGTATTTATTATTAAATTAATTTAATTTAGATTTAATTGGCTACGCATAATTGTAATAGTCTGTCCAAGGTAGACGTATGTATTTTTGCATAACTTAGAGAGGGGCTTTGCCCACGCACATTGGTTTCGGTATGACATGACTTTTGTCTTTCCAAGTTCATTCCGAGACCAACCCGCTGGGACGCACGTTTAAGCCGTACAGCATTTCGCTAAGATCCTCTAACGAGCTAGCCATAATTCGTCGACATTTATCAACCATGCCCTTTTGTTACGGAGGCTTTTTAATGCACCTCCGGCCAGTCTATTATTTATATGATCATGATATGTGAGTTTCGGTCTTCCAGGGCCTCTTTTACCCACAACTTTTGCATTATATACCTGGTTCGTCAATATCTATTCGCACATCCTTTCAACATGCCTGAACTATCGTAGCATGCCTTTTCTTATTTTTGCCCCTATGCTTTCTTTTATACCTACCTAATTGTGTCTGTCTTAGCTTATAATGTAACAATGCCTTATTGAAGTAGCTATAATCTTAAGTGACATTTTATTTTGTTATCTTAATTGTGTCTGTCTTAGCTTATAGTGGGACAATGCCCATTAACAGCAGCTATAATTAAAAAAGCGCTATTTTATTTAATTCCGTAATTTTAAAATATTTTATTATTATATTGTTTCTCTTCCCAAATGATGGTTACCATGTACTGCTCCAGATACACCAATATGTACTATAAAATGATATTGTATTACCTATATCAATATTGTAAATATTTACTTGTAAAAACGCAGAATATAATATAACATCTCTTTTTGTACTATGCCTACTTGCAAAACAAATGAATTGAATGAAATTTAAGTTTAAAACGAATTTGTGTATTATAGAGGAAATATAGGCATAGGAGACACGGGATATTTACTCGTAAATAACATGCAGCTAATAATTAAGCACGTGTCAACGCAATCAATGGGCCCATACGTGCATACGTCCAATATCCTACCTACAGGATGTCAAAGCGACCACATCCATCCACTCGTCAATCATGTTCGCTATTAATTCCAGAAAAATGCCTCGCAAACGGTAATGACTACTCGCACACGACAGCTGGTCCACTTGTTCTAAATAGGGTGTCCAAGATCTTTTATGCGAGTAAATACATTTTATAATGTAAATAGTTTTGTTGAATTTAGGAACAATTTTTTTTTATACTAGCCCATGCATGGACCTTGCGCCCACCTGATGGTAAGTGGCGCGCGAGATCCATGAATGTTAGCAACTGGAATCAGACACTCATGACTGACATCAATCACTAACACTATGCCGGCTTGCGGCAATTCGAGCCCGAAAAGTGTTGATACACTTTACTGAGTTTATCGGCACGAACAGTGGATACTTTCCCGCCCCGGCAGACTGGGCTAATTTCCACCATCAGTCTGCCTACCACCAAAAAAATATTCTTTTATATTTAGTTTTTTATTGTATTTTTTTTTTCTTTAATGTAAATTTTAATGTTCTATAGTTTGGTATGGTCATGGTCATATAGTTGGTCAGGCATGAAAGTCCTTAGCCACTACGGGACTTGCGATTTTGATAGGTTATTTCGACATATTTAAGTGCCCGTCAAGGCAAGATTCAAGAAAGCATAGCCGGTCTGAAGCCGTCCTTTAATTTTGGTCACCCTTCAAAATAGCTAAACATGACAACAATACATTTTTATTGGTCTAGTAGTAGGTACAGTTGGTAACATAATACTTAGGACCATACATATAATCTATGCTTAGGAAATTGTAATTTTGATTTTATTCGGAACTAACTATACGATCGAACTTATTATATATGTATTTCCTACAATAAGATAAACACATACCTATGCGCATACTGGTAAGCCAGTGCCACAAACAGTTTTTTTTTATTGTGTTGCTTTTTTTTAGCTCAGTTAGCTTCTATTAATGGGACGGTTTTTTAGCGGTTAGCGGTGGTTGCTCGGTTGTAAGAACATCATCATCATCAGCCTGTGTCTCTCCACTGCTGGATGTAGGCCTCCCCCAAAGTTTCACACGATCTTTTGCCACCCTCATCCATCCCCCACCAGCGACCTTCCTCAGGTCATCTGTCCATCTGGCGGGGGGTCGTCCCACTCTGCGTCTTCCAGTACGTGGTCTCCACTCCAGAACCCGTCTACTCCATCGTTCATCGGTTCTGCGGCATATGTGTCCAGCCCATTGCCACTTCAGCTTGCTAATTTTAATTTTAAGGTTGTAAGAACGGTTTTCTTAAAATCCCACAAAGGTCGGTTCAAACCTCCCCCCGGCATGTACCAATGAGTAATACCCTTTTCTTACGTACATTTGTCATAGATTTACAACACCACCGTTCCCGTGCCTCGGAGAGCACGTTACACGTCGATCCCGGTTATCGGAATCCTTAATAATATTCTCATTAAAAGTTAATATCAGATCCTCGCCAACCCGCCTGGCTAGCGTGGCGAGTGTAGGCCACATTCTCCAGATATGTATATGTTCTCCAACAGTGGAAGTCTAGGACGCTGTGTTTTAGGGGCTGTAATAATAATGATGATCCAATAGTATCCACGATTGATTGCTTGCAGTCTATATTTTTTTAATAATTAGTGTAGGTAATTAGATAATAATAATAAAGTTATTATTAATATTATTACTTTAATCCCAACCCAAATATTTTCCTCGATCGCCGCCGGCCACCGCTACATACGAGGTCGTCAGGCTCAGTAATGGGGTGTATCACTAACTTTATATCACGATAGATGGCGCATTTCTTATGTCGTTCTCCCAAAGGTTAGCTGTTAGAGAATACCTACAAGGTATTAAGCTCGCCTATGTACTTCATTTTATTTTGTATATTTTAATGTGCAATAAAGAATTTTATTATTATTATTATTATTATGATAGATGGTACCTAATAGAACTGTCAGTTGCATAGAAATCTTGTATTTTTATTACGAAATTTATTATTTTCTGGATATTATGCCGAAGTGTACAGCTTTTAAGTGTACAAATCGAGATTTCCAAGCGAAATCAAAGATATGGTGATCTTAAAATTGCCGTTCTAATAATAAAACCTTTTTTCTTTTTAAAGACGGGGTGTGCGCTTTTTAATTCGTCTTTTAAGGTACATATAACGTTAATTGAAAATACATTTTTCTGTTATAAACATATAAAACCACGAAAACATTTAAAAAATGATGCGATATAGGTGTAAAATAAGGTACCATTGCCGCCAGCGACATCTACAAAAAGCTTTGCCTGATACACCCCATTTGACATTGTCTACTTATTAGTAGGTACGAGCCTATCGTTGAAATGACAAGATTGCGAAATTTACCATCTTATACAGACAGCAAAAATTAAAAAGTAAAACGCAGTCGGGTTTTTTATTTACTTTTTTATTTTATTTTTTTACTATTGTAGGTACTATTTTACATTTACATTCAATATGTTAAAAAAAAACAATTTGCATTTAACTTTTATTGCGAAGCTACAATGTGGTTGACTGTACTTGGCCATGACAATAGTAAAGGTTTGTTGGTGACCGATTGGCAAGGTGCATTATGCGATGACAAGGCAGAAATAGTTGAATTTCGTTGACGAGTATCATACAGTTTGAGACCAGTAGCCCTATTCTGTTACTTGTCGCATACTTTATATAATGGAATCCGTTAAATATACAGGGAGCTGTACATACGCCTAGGGTAGAAACTAGGGATAGTCTGCTACCTACCCCCGCCCAAAATATTAACCCTCAAGGTTTTTTTTAAATTTATTTTTATTTTTTATTTGACTTTTTTGTGATTTTTTTACTAAAACTACCTGTAGCTCAAAATCTATCCATGGGACCGGTCTGCTAATGGTCTTGTTTTAATCGTTAGAGTCTTAGGGTCCTGCAAAAAAGTGCCCTAGTTGCGGAAATTTATTAATAACTTTAAAACTAAAAGTGATAATTACACTTTTAGCATATCGTTAGAAAGGGCATGGACTGAGGATGTTTTAAAAAAATCAGAAGAACTCCAACCCTGTTAGTTTTTTTTAAACCCCATAGAAAGTTGCACTTAAAATTATTTCTTTACCTTACTACGGTACTTCAGGCCCCATAACTTTTCTTCTCCACAATTTTCTGGTGTAAAATATTTTTTTGCAGGACCCTAAGACTCTAACGAGCGCTTATAGAGTTGAGAATTACATCATATTTTGTAAATATGCGGATCTGGTCTGACCGTCGCTCGTCGTGTCGGACTTCAGCCACGGGGTCTCTTGCCTTCAATTTTACCCGTGATTACCAGCCTTTCAAGATTGCCAGAGCTTTTACGGGCTATATGACCAAAATACTCAAGGACTCGTTGCAGGCAGATGGAACAGAATACTACTGGTTCATTAATTATTTATTTAAAATGTTTATAATCGTAAAAACTGAGTAGAAAAATTGATAGATTGTTTTTTATAATAGTGTATGTTTAGAAAGGCACATCCTAAATTTTTGTTTCTTTATTGATTTACCCTGTGTTTGACTTGACGCTTTAAGCACTTTATTTCGTTTTGAAAATCGTTCCACTCGGCGTTGTCCTATTGTTTACATACATTTTACGCAAAATTGAGGCATTTTTTTGCTTTTTGTTCCCTTCGCATCAAAGCAAAATTCAGTAAAAAATAGTTAATTAAAAGTAAAAAACCCGAATGAGATTTTTTTTAAAATTTTAAACCGGAAAAGAAATAAATGAAAAATTAGCCCAAGGGTTCCATCATCCCCAAAAATTTTGATAACCGCTTAACTACACCATTGAAATAATTTTATATACATATTGTATTACATAGTAAACGTAAAGTATCTTCACGACCGTTTTCCTTTCGGGGTGGTCAGAAACCACGCTTATAAATAAGCGCATTCACATTTAGCCAAGTTTACTATAAGCCAATCATGACAAGTGGCAAGCTCGTCTATGTCTCCAGCTTACCAAACTCGAGAAATATCACAAATAAATTATTATTAATTAAATGTATTTATTTACATTAATAAATATTATTGTGTCCCGACCAGGAATCTACTAAATCCACGGACTTAACCGCTAGACCACTTAATTTACTTGGCAAGTAAATTATATAAAATTTTAAATAAAATATGTCCAAAAACATACATGTAGGTATTCATACAATAGTGTCAACTTAAACTTTAGGTAGGTATTACAATTGTCAAAATATTATTTTAAATTATATAACATCTTTTTTAACCAAATTAACAATTGATTTTTAAAAACATTTTAACGTGTTAGGCAATTAACTATAAGTTTGTATACACATAATTAGGCAATTTTTATTACATTTTTTTTACGATTTATACAATAATATCATAGGGGTTTCTCCTACTTCAAGCGCTAAATATAACATGTGACCCCTACGGCCACCTGAAGGTTATTTTCGCTGAAAGATAATCAAAAATCCAAGCATTTTGTTTTTGTTGCGTTTATGTAGTAAATGTTTAACAAAAGGTAATGATAGCACAAATTGACTATTGTTACAAAATATTTATGTAAAGGTGAAGCCAAAACGATGCGCACACGCAACCCTTTCGAGTCGAGAGAATGACAGATGCAGATGCCAACTGCACAAAGGACGCATGTCCGAACTTTTATTATAATAAACTATTGAATTTTTGAAAGAATAATATGGATGTTATCCATCGATGTTCAATGAAAAACGTGCCGCTTGCCAGGTAGATTGGACGCGCAGAACGAATCGGCCAATCGACGGTGCTACTAAGAACTAATAGACTTTTGCTATTTAACTGTTTCCGTAGTCTAGCGGTTAAGACCGTGGATTTAGACTCAGAGGTACCGGGTTCAAATCCCGGTCGGGACTCAATAATATTTATTAATTTAAATAAATAATATTTAATCTATTTGTGATATTTCCTGAGTTTGGTACGCTAAAGACATCGACGAGCTTGCCACTTGTACGAGTCCTTACCACTTGCGTATAGTAAAGGCTAAATATGAATCCGCTTCTTTATAAGCGTGGTTTCTGACCGCCCAGAAAGGGAAACGGTCGTGATGATACTTTACTTTTACTTAATTTATATTTAGATTAGATTCGAGGGAATAAATATTATTAATATCAATGTTACCATTAGTTATTATTTTTATTAGACTTAGTTGTCTAGCGGTTAAGTCCGTGAACGCGGAGGTACCGAGTTTGATTCCCGGTCGGGACACATAAAAGTATGTGTGTTTATTCAAGAATTTGGAACACTAAAGACATCTACGAACTTGCCACTTGTCGTGATGGGCCTATAGTAAAGTTGGCTAAATGTGAATCCGCTTTTAAAAAGGAAACCACTCCTTCACTGACCTACAATAAGTACAAAACTTATATTAAAAACTAATATTGACCTACCACATACATGATTTTTAACATTATCATCATTACAGCGTTCTAGATTTCCACTGTTGGAAATGGGCTTTACAGAGCATATATCTGCAGAATTTGGCATAAACTCGCCACGCTGGCCAAACGGGTTGGCGAGGTTTTTTTAATTTTCTAATAGATTTTTATAATCCAGATCGGTACGCGAGGTCCAAGAATAGGAGAAACTGACGCCAACCACTGACGACTGACAAGTCCCTTCTTCTTCACTTAGCTTGAAGGACTCTAGGTTATGAGGGATGGGGGAACACACTCGCTGAGAGAGCATTCTTAAGAGTGCGACAGATTTATATGTACGCGTAGTAGTGGCTAAGATTTTGAATTAGGTTTTTCGCCTGTGCTTGTGGTTCGGCTGCGGAATAGAGAAGGGATAAGGTTGTATGGAGCATAGCTTGTAGAACACCACATCCACACGAAACTGCAGCAAACTATCTGAATCGCCCGCCTCTGCAGTACATTGAGAGCACCTGTAAGGTACTTAACGGAACCATGACATTAGTTAGAACAGTATTCTACGCGGTGGTCTAGTGGTAAGTTTAGATGCGGAGGTGGCGCGTTCGATTCCTGGCAGGTACAAAATAATTTATTTGTGGTATTTCTCGAGTTCGAAGGTAAGTTGGATAAATGTGAATCCGCTTCTTTAAAGGCGTGATTTCTGACCACCCCAAGTGTCGATACTTCACCATATTTGAGATTTATTAAGCATAAGTCTGAGTGAGGGTGGAAATATCCATTTCGTTTCAGTATCCCAATTTTTTTTACTCTGTTTTGGTGATATATAAGTTAGTTATTTTGTTTTGTTAAAATACCTTGTGTAAAAATCTATTTAAACACACAATCCTAATTGTAATAAATAAAGTATTATCCATACTATTATTGCAAGGGAGACAGGTGTTTTTATAAAATAAATTGTTAAATGGGCTCACAAGAGATTTGGAAACGGTACCTCAACGGTTTTTGGCAAATAGCTTTACACGGTTTTGGAACAGATGATCTCGGTAGGTGTTTTTTTTACTAAACATGTGTGATTGCCGCCTGTTGGAAAGATCTCAAAGTTATGAAGTCAGTTATAGGTAGTTTTGCAGCGAAGTTAAAAGGAACACCGCTGTAGTTTTGTATCATTATCTAAATTATTTATTTATTTACCACTTCAATGTACTAAAGTGGGCTTTAATGCCGCGAGACATTCTATCATAGCCAACCATTGGCACAACTTTAGACACTTAACTGAAAAGTAGGTGTACACATTAAAATAGAAATTATGAGTAATATTTTATAAAAGTATCATCACGACCGTTTCCCTTTCGGGGTGGTCAGAAACCACGCTTATAAATAAGCGGATTCACATTTAGCCAACTTTACTATAGGCCCATCATGACAAGTGGCAAGCTCGTCGATATTTTATAACTACATATAAATATATAATATACTAAATAATAATACATAAATAATTATTATATATACATATATATTAATAATATACTTACAACCGTTGAGATAAGAATAAACCATTCTTTTGAATGATAATTTGGTAGATGCTTTGTTTTGTGGTAAATTATTCCACAAAGTTGTGGCAACAACTATAACGGATGAATTTGAAACAAAACTAGAATTATAGGAAGGGACAGCAAGAAGAGAGTTAATTATTCGTCTTTCCAATTATTCCTATGAAATTAAATATATTCTACAAAATAAACTAAGGGCTTACCACCAGGGAGGGTACTAAAACGCTCGCCGCATTTCCTCGTTGAATTATTATGGAAATATTCTGTTTTAGGTAGTTATGGCATTTGGGATCGCCAAACTCTTGAAAAATTCGTTTACTCAGCTCTTTTATGAATTTGTGGGACTCCCATTGTTTCAACCCCAAATGCCACAAAATTATAATTTTATTTAATGCTATTATTTTTGATGTGCTTTTTAAATTCGGCTGTATGAGCAGCCGAACCGGCCTTTTTTGTTGTAGAGGACATTTCCTCTGGCATGTTATTACTAAATATAATTTTAGTTTTCGAACTGATAACAATTTCGTTCAGTTTGACCCTAATATTTTTGTAAGAATGTATTACTATTTTAAGTAATATTGAATATTGAGATATATTAAATAATATTGAGAGAGTTTTAATCCCTCACGCTCCCACAATACAACATTTATAAAGATTATTCAAGAACGAGTGTACTTTTGAGATATATAGTACCTACCTAATGCTAGTCACAAGAATGAAGGAGGGATGTGCAGAAAAAGGACTCCGTTTGAATGCGAGAAAAACCAAGGTACTAGTGTTTGAAAGAAGAAGGATGACAACCGTGACGATAAAGATTGATGATGAAACTCTAGAACAAGTAAAGGAAATTATATATCTGGGCAGTGTTTTCACTGCGGATGGGAAGTACGACAGGGACGTTGAAAGAAGAGTGAACGCGGGAAATAGTGTTAATGGTGCCCTGGGGTCACTGATCGGCAGTCGAAATGTCAGTGACAAAGCTCGGCTCGCCATATACAATGCCATGCTGGTACCAACACTGATGTATGGAAGCGAAACGTGGATATGTCAGAATACGCATGAGATTAGGGTTAATGCAGTAGAAATGCGGTCGTTGCGGCGGATATGTGGCGTCACTTTGGCGGACCGCATACGTAACGTCGAAATACGGAAAAGGGTTGGTATGAAGGAAAGCATAGGGACAAAAATAAGGAAAAGCATGCTACGATGGTTCGGGCATGTTGAAAGGATGAGCGATGATAGATTGACGAACCAGATATATAATGCGAAAGTTGTGGGTGAAAGAGGCCCTGGCAGACCGAGACTCACATATCACGATCAAATAAATAAAACACTGACCGAAGGTGCATTATAAAGTCTTCGTAACCAAAGGGCATGTATGAAGAGGTTAATGAATGTCGACGAAGCGAAAGAGGTATGTCGTGATCGTGTCAAATGGCGCTCAATTGTCTCTGCCTACCC
This sequence comes from Tinea semifulvella, assembly GCA_910589645.1. Classification (NCBI taxonomy): domain Eukaryota; kingdom Metazoa; phylum Arthropoda; class Insecta; order Lepidoptera; family Tineidae; genus Tinea; species Tinea semifulvella. The sequence continues at coordinate 7,692,194 of OU342592.1, read as the reverse complement.
CGCAAGGGATCTGGCGTGAAGATATGTATGTGTATGTACCTAATGCTATGTTCGATTTGAAAGCAAGGCAAAGCGTTCAACGCTTCTCTCACCGAATTTTGCTTAAAATGTATGAAAACCATAGAGCAACGTCAAGTCGGACGATTTTCAAAGCGAAATAAAGCGTCAAGTCCAACACAGGGCTAGTGTAACTTTCTAGGAAATAAAAATACGGTTAAATAATAATTAAATATTATAAGACGTATTTTCATATACCTAACTTTAGACAGAAAAATAGCAAAAACATAACGATTATACTAAAAATCTATCATTAATATATCTCTAAATTGTCCGTAATTTTATTCCCTAGTAAGTTAATTGACCACATTTCTTAATAGTTGAAAAATCTTTGATAATATTGAATTGTGTGAGCGAAAGGGTTAAACACTCTAAATTACTTAAACTTTGATACATTTATAAAAAAAAGTTAAAACTCGCTCGTACGATCGAATGCAAAATTCAGCACAAGCGTGGCACCACCTGCTGGCTCCAACCATTAAGGCCAGGATACAGGCCCAGCAGAACATTTCCTTACGCGCGACCGTCGGGGCCCCCTGGTTCGTGCGCAACACCGTCCTCCACGACGACCTGAAGATGGAGACCATCGAGCAGTTTGTGGCCAGGCTCTCGAAGTCCATGTTCGATCGAGCCGACCACAGCCGCTTCGACCATCTTCGAGGAATCGCGCCTCTCCATGCACGGCCACCGGAAGGCCGCCGCCTGCCCCGGGAGTTCCTGAGCGCCGAGGCGTAGCCCGTGCCGTTGTTACCACATAGACACCGCTCACAAGGGGCCACACCTTTCGTAGCCCCTTCCTTGGCCACCCTTAGGCCAGGGTAAAAATAGAAACCGGTGGGTTGTTGCCCGCTAAAACAAACTGCAGCCTAACGGGGCCACCCCATAGGCTTCTGTACGCTAGCGCGTGCGTTGAAAAAAAAAACAATTGGTATGGAGAACAAATTTTATATTTTTTGTTAAAAAATCATAAATATTGTAAAATTGTATTTATTAATATTTAAAATAACAATGAATCAGTATATATTCGTATATAGTGCATAGTGTTTTTTTTGTGCAAAATTTCAATCGGGAAAAAATCGATTCTCAATCGAAATACGACGGCACCCGAAGCTGTTAAAATTGTTACTAATGCAATAAATATTTAAAAAAATAAGTGATTTTACAACCACACTAAAAAAGGGAGAGCACGATAAATATGAACATTTCCGATAAAATACGTTGGAAAACGATTATGCACTATATACTGTTACTACAAAGTCATCTGACTAAATAAACATGGGTACTCATATCGTGTTTGAAATGGTAAATGGTCTCTTGGTCTGGTCGGACACCGGCCGCGCGAAGCAGGAAAAAAGTGTAATTTAATTTAATTTCACAGGTTTCTTAGGAAAGGTTGTTCATTTCTATCAATAGAATCACATATTAGTCTAACATAAGACCATACAAAGTCACTCCGTACATCTGTAGAATTTGGCCTACGCTCCTATAGTGAAAAAAAAAAAAAAAAAAACAATGTTTGTTTCGATTTATAATAAAATAAGTTTATTACTAATCCTAAGCCGCGGTGTTGGCTCGGTTGTAAAAACGATTTCTTTAAAATCCTACAAAGGTTTGTTCAAACCCCCCCGGCATGTACCAGTGAGAAATAAAACTTATTTACGTACATATGTCATACGATATACATACATTACACATTACATACATACATTTGAACACCATTATAGGATCCCAGATGAACTAGCTGTATCAGCCTATAGGCCAGACATCTTAGTGTTTTCTCGGAACTTGAAAAAAGTTATCCTTATTAACCTTACCGTTCCGAGAGAATCAAATATTCCAATAGACCACAACATGAAGTCGAATAAATATTATGATCAGGAACGGGTTCAAGACTCAGCTTTACGCAGTGGAAGTTGGTGCGAGAGGAGTTCCAGCAAAATCTTTGCATTACTTACTAAAAGAATTGGGCCTAAACAGGTCTGCCGTCAAGTTGTATGTATTGTTTGCTTTGTGTTTTTGTTGTATTTTGTAAATTTCCTTAATTTTATGCACTATTTGTTTTTGTTGATTTCTTAATCTGTCTTCACATTGGATTTATACTTTTGTGTATAATTTGTGAACCCATTCATGGCCTTATTTATTGTGTAAAATTTGATAATATTGTATTTTTGGTTATGCTGTTGGAGTTCCAGATAAATAAATAAAATAAAAAAATACATTTATGGAACGAGCTTCCAAGACGGCATTAACGGAATCATACAGTATTTGGTTGGGTAGGGGAAGGAGTAGAATGGTGGCTCACCATGAGCGTATTATCGCGCAATAAAAAAAAAAGAAGGCCTCCTTTTCTTAAACCAGCTTATTGTCGGTCGCAAGCCCGAGACACCATTCTTCTCATCTCTTACCCACACACGATGGATCCGGCACCCGCACGGTAAATCCATGGAATGCTTAGAAATTTGTCTTCTCTTCACCACCGTGTCGGTCCAGGTTACACTAATACAAACTTGTGGAATCCTTAAAAAATAATGACATTAAAAATTGACATCAGATCCTCGCCAACCCGTCTGGCCAGCGTGGCGAGTGTAGGCCAAATTCTCCAGATATATGTTTTGGAAGGCCCATCTCCAGCAGTGGAGGCCTAGGACACTATTCTAGGGGCTGTATGAAGATATGAGTAATCCTTATAAAATATACTATTATTATTATTACGCCGCACCAATTTGTAGAATAGGCAGCGCCAGTTGGAATGCGTTTTGAATATATGAAGAACTGTTGCCAGCCTGAAAAAAAAAAAAAATAAATCAGTAAAAAGAGATTACCTAAAACCAGACCCCAACTTTATTGCATTGTGACTCAAAGATTTCATTAATATATGTATATTTAATTTAACTAGTACTAATAAGTGTTTTTTTTTATTTTTATGTTTTTTTATGTTGCCATGCCACTTCGATTTCTTGTCCCGAAGGTTGGTGCTAAGAAAATGTCAAGCGGCATTACATACGCCTTTTGTAATAAACAATAAAGTTTTAAATAAATAAAATAAATAATATACATGAATTAATTATTATATTTTTTTTTTCTTTAAGTAATAATAATAATATAATAAATATTTCCAGACAGGTCAAACAGCGCCATCTAATTTCCGTGGTAAGCTACGAGGCTTGTGTTACGGAAACTAGATGGTTGATAAACTACATATTATAGTTAATTTTTTTTGTAAATATATACAAATTATACATATAAACACCCAGACCGAGACAAATTATACAATGTACAACTTGCCCCCCGGTGGGAATCGAACCCACGACCTCCCGAGTTCACGGCAACGTTTGTTACCACTGGACCACGGAGGCGGTCAAGTATTTTGTAAGTAGGCATAGGACAATAAATATAATGTATTCTGCGCTTTTACATGTCAAAAAAATTAATCAATATAACGAAAAGCTTATTTTCTGGGAAATAGCTTGTATTTGGAGCAGCACATTACAACCCAAATATACATCATTATAATCTTAAAATTATAGCTGCTGTAAATAGGCATTGTCATATTATAAACTAAAACATACACAATTATAAAATAAATACACCAAGGATTATAGCTGCTGTAATGAGGCATTGTCATACTACAAGCTTAAACGAAAACAATTATGAGGATGTCACTAAGATTATAGCTGCTGTAAAGTGGCATTGTCATACTATAAGCTAAAACATTATTAAAAAGTCACATAAATTATAGCTGCTGTAAAAAGGCATTGTCATACTTTAGCTAAAACAAAAACAGTTTAAGGTGTATATTTACCTAACCTACTTATAATTCGGAGGTACCGGGTTCGATTCCTGGTCGACACAAAAATATTTATTAATGTAAATAAATACATTAAAATAATATTTAATTTATTTGTGATAATTCTCGAGTTTGGTACGCTGGAGACATCGACGAGCTTGCCACTTGTCATGATTGGCCTATAGTAAAGTTGGCTAAATGTGAATCCGCTTATTTATAAGCGTGGTTTCTGACCACCCCGAAAGGGAAACGGTCGTGATGATACACACATGATACACCTACTTATACAATAATTTTAGACACTAAACATTCCTTTAAACTACGAGTATAAAAACACAGTATGTAAGATACACTCGGATTATTTTTCATCCTTAATTTAAATATATTCGTAGGAGTTCCTTACACTTAGCTTATTAAAGATTTTAATAGCCATTGTTCCACAACTAAGCCGAACAAACCTACTAGTGTATCTTGTATTATAACAACATTTAAAGCATTCATGAACAGCTTCTGGTATATGAAACCCTGTCGAACTCCAGCTTTACTCGTCTCCTACCAAAATAAATATTTACCTACCTCCAAGAACACATTTGTGATGTAAGTATTGATTTGTTCCTTATTTTCAGCCGGCATAGTATTTAGTTTCTCAGTAAATTTGGTTGCCAGGTCGCTCACGTGTCTTGTTAACACCACTGTCATCCTGAAAAACGATACAATAATATATAGTTTTATGGTCAATTAATATTAGATCCTTACATATTTAATTGACGTTTTATCTCATCGATCAAGAATTAACTAGAAATTTCAGCAGAAAATAATTGATTTTAATTTTAAATTCCAGATGCTGCAGAATTTGATGCTATTCTTGGAGTTACTGGCGGCATTATTGCAAACAAACACGTCGGGTATAATATAAACCGCAAAAAATAAACTGCAACTTGTGCCCTATATATAAAGTCCAAATTATGATGTTCTTTAATTATTCACATTGTAGCACATTCTTAAGCAAAATAACACCACTTTTGTTTGACTAACAATATCCACAGTAAAGTAATTTACAAAACAACAACTTGCACAAACATGACATGTCAGCGCAAAATTGCGCGAAGGACTATCTTTTTGATGAATGAGGTGATAGGGAAGGCAAAGGGTCTAGCCCATACAGCCAAGTCTGACGTAAATATCTTTCTTTTTCATGAGTTAATGAGGTCATCATCAAATTCCAGATGCTGCAGAATTTGATTCTTTTCTTGGATTCACTTGCGGCATTATAGCTCAAACGCGTCGGGTAAAATATGGGAGTTGACAGCGCGGGAAAACCGCATAAAATAAACTGCAACTTACGCCTCATATTTAAAGTCCAATTTATCGTTTTCCATAACTATTCACATTGTAGCACATTATTAAACAAAACAACACCACTTTTGACCAATAAATTAACCACAGTAAATTAATTTACAAAACAAAAACTTGCACTTGACATGTTCTCTTCTCCCGATGGATGATGAATGAGGTGATAGGGAAGGCAAAGGGTCTAGCCCATACAGCCAAGTCTGACGTAATATATCTTTCTTATGAGTTAATGAGGTTATCATCAAATTCCAGATCTCTTTTTTGTTTCTATTCTCCCTGTGGATGAATGATATGATAGGGAAGGCAAAAGAATCTAGCCCATACAGCAAAATATATCTTTCTCTTTGTGGGTTATTATATTGATGATAATTCCAGATGTTGCAAAATTTGTTTTCATTCCATTTTATCGTTTTCCATAATTATTCACATTGCAAAACATTATTAAACAAAACAACATCACTTTTGACTAACAACGTAATTTACAAAACAACTTACACTTAACACGGACATCCGTGCAAAATGGCGCGAAAGACTGCCAACTTTTTCTTTTATTGTACTCTATTTTGGAAGCAAATCATAATCAGAGATTGATTTATTTATCATTATCATCATTACAGCCCCTAGACCTCCACTGCTGGAGATGGGCCTTCTAGAACATATATCTGGAGAATTTGGCCTACAGTCGCCACGCGCTGGCCAGCATCTTGGCGAGGATATGATATATTTTTTTATGACAATTTATTAAGGATCCACAAGTTGGTATTAGTGGAACCGGGACCGACGGCTTAACGTGCTCTCCAAAAAAAGTGAATGTCTCATTGGTACATGCCGGGGAGGTTTGAACCGACCTTTGTAGGATTTAAGGAACGCGTTCTTACAACCGAGCCACCACCGCAACATTTAACAAATAATTGTTTGTATGTCAGTAGTATGCATATAAATAATATTTAAATCCGAAAAGATGATAACTGTGATAATGTTAAGGCTCTATAACCTAATTCCTTCCTCTCCATTCCACAATCGAACCACACACACACAGGTCATAATATGCACCCACATACCGTAGTCACAATCCCATCGCTTACCTATAAATTTAGGGACTCATACATCTGTCGCACAATAAAGATGTGGAATGCTCTTCCAGCTCTGTGTTTCCACTATCCTATGACCTGGAGTCCTTCAAGCAAAGTGTGAAAAGGCATCTAGTCAAGCCGGCATAGTGTTATGGACTGATGTCGGACATGAGTGTCTGATTCCAATGCTAAAAAAAATGTTGTTTCTTTAATACTTACTGAGTCAAAGCATCTGCTTCATCAGCGGTAGATCTTCTAGTCTTCACGAGCAACATTTCTCCACATTTATGGTACAATTCCACACACAAAGCTGTACTGTGAGCTAAAGCAGACACGGCCTTCTTATACACTGCCTTGTCTGTCTGTTCTCCAGCAACAGATAACCAGCTCAAAACTTCCTGATATTGCCTGTAAATAAAAACGGTTAAGTCCGTGGATTTAGACTCGGAGGTACCGGGTTCGATTCCTGGTCGGGACACAAAAATATTTAATTTATTTGTGATATTTCTCGAGTTTGGTACGCTGGAGACATCGACGAGCTTGCCACTTGTCATGATTGGCCTTTGTAAAGTTGGCTAAATGTGAATCCGCTTATTTATAAGCGTGGTTTCTGACCACCCCGGAAGGGAAAAAGGTCGTGATGATACTTTACTTTTTGTTGCAACATTAGGCCGAACAAATATTATGATCTAATAGAAGATCTTCAATCAGAAAAATATATAAGATTCAGATTTATGCAGTGGAAGTTAGTGCGAGAAGAATTCCAGCAAAATCTTTGCACTACTTACTGAAAAGGTTGGATACCAAAGCAGGTAAAGTATCATCACAACCATTTCCCTTTCGGGTTGGTCAAAAACCACGCTTATAAAGAAGCGGAATCACATTTAGCCAACATTACTATAGGCCAATCATGACAAGTGGCAAGCTCTCTAGAGTACCAAACTGGAGAATATCACAAATAAAAATTATTAAATATTATTGTGACCCGACCAGGAATCGAACCCGGTACCTTGGAGTCTAAATCCTAGTACTTAAACGCTAGACCACATAGGCAGTTTCAGTTAAGCAGGTGTGCCATCAATAGATTTATGGCATAAGCGGAATCATCAGTATTTGGTTAGGTAGGGGGAGGAGCAGAATAGTGGATAGTGAGCTTCTTATTACGTAATAAAAAGAGGAGGCCTCCTTTTTACAACATTCCGAGACACTTCATTCTTCTCCTCTCTCCGTCTCCATCCCCATGCCTCGGAAAGCCGTCTGTCTCGGTTCCACTAATTGTTCAGAAATATGTTTTGGGAGGCTCAACTCTAGTAGTGGAGGTTTAGGACTCTGTATTGATGACTATAAGCAGACATAATAATGATTATTAATATTACTTGACTAAAGGTTGAAATTGTAGCTTTAATCCTAGATCCTGGGTCGCTTCTTGTAGTCTCTCGAGGAAGGCGTCCGGGGTACCTGAACTGTCTTCATCGTCATCATCATCTGGCATTTCGCATAGTTCTGAAAAATATAATGTAAACTAAAATAAATGACTGAGCCACACTAGTAAGTTATTAGTTTTATTATATCTTTTCAGAATACAAGTCCATTCACATCAATTCATTGCTGCATCCGATGAAACCACTGACAAAAGCACTTTGCCCACTTCTACGGCCTTTTGGCCACTGCCTTCTCTCCGTCCATACAGGTTAACATTTAGCGAACTTTACTAGTCATAGATCCATAAACAAGTGGCAAGCTTGTAGATGACTTTAGTGCAGCCATACTGCAAGTGTGCTCTGCAGAGCCCTTCTTCTGGAAGTGCCATCACCTATTGGAGATCGGCTTATGGCGAAATTGATTTTGTTGGCAGAAACAAGGATCAGATCCATATTCTATTCAACCACACCCTGAGGTTCTTGAGCAAAGACGTGCATCTTCTCCCCGGTCTTCTGAAGTCTTGTATCTTTGCTTGCATGACGAGCTGCAGTAAGCCATACTTTTTATTGCTCATCAGCTCCTAAAGTGTGTCCATAAGTGCCATAGAGGTCAGTAAAACCACTGTGGGGTCGCTGATAAATATTGTTCATGATGTAAAAAAATCTATAAGGTTCCAGAGGAAAATAGAAACATTTGTTTTAATTTTTTGAGGGCTCAGGAAAATATATAACTGTGAAAAAGGGTTCAGTTAAAGAAAGTTTGTTTATCGCTGCCTTATCTTGCAAGCTGCTCTATTATAATAATAAAGAAAAGTTCATTATCATCACCAGCCTGTGTCTTTCCACTGCTGGATGTACATGCCTGCCCCAAGGCTTGCCCATTCTGCGTCGTCCTGTACGTGGTTTTGACTACAGAACCAGTTTGCCCCATTGGTCTTTAATAAATAACATATGGTAGTAATACTTAACACAATATATAATATAAATAATCTGGAACAATAAGTAAATTTATGAATGAAGCAACATCTTATGATCACCGGTGTGTATTTATTTATTTAACAAAGTAAAAAGGCGCACTTAATGAGGCGTTCTATGACAGTCAAACCTTTGGGACAACAAAATCAAACAATGAAAGGTAGGTTTATCTTGACTTCATGAAAGGTGCATACAATTTTTTTTAGATAGCCTATACAACATATATTGTACATACATTGATTGCTATTAATCAAAATGTTCCTACCTAATTTGAAGCATATCAGTACGATTCTTAAAAGGATAATTATTTAAGTCTACTTGTATGTGTTAGCTTAACGAATTTGATTTCCATCTAGGATATGAATATTAAAGAATATGAAATCATGTAAATCAAAATTGGCCTTTTTAGATTCCTTTTAAGCATTATTAGATATTCCTTTATTGACAGATTTAGACATTCTATGACAAATCCACACTTAAAAAAAATATTCTGTATATGTAAAATAAATGAACAGTAAAATCTGTATATATAAAACAAACCTGCAACTTGTTGGAGTGTTTCTTTGATTTCCTGTCTTTTCTCAAGATCTGCACTTCTTAATCTCTCCTCTATCCGCATGCTAACTTGTCTTGACAACATTTCTAATGCTTCCAAATGTACTAGACCTGAAAATATTTTTTATTACACATTTAATACTTAGTTTAGTTGAATGCTGTTCTTCAATCATAAGGTCGCGGCTTGAACCCAACAAGATAAAACAACTTACCATTCTGTGAGAATCAAATAATTTCAAAGACCACAACATGAAGTCGAACAAATATTTTGATCTCACAAAAGAAATGATCAGGAACAGATTCAGTTTTACGCAGTGGAAGTTGGTGCATGAGGAATGCAGACTGATGGCGGTAATTTGCCCAGTCTGCCAGGGCGGGTAAGTGTCCACATTGCCATCATGCCCAGTCAAGCTGGTATAGTGTTAGGAACTGATGTCAGTCGTGAGTGTCTGATTCCAGTTGCAAACATTCATGGACCTTGCGCGCCACTTACCATCAGGTGCGCGCAAGGCCACATGTGCTAGTATATAAAAATAATAAAAAACATTTTGGAACAAGATTCTAAGACAGCATTAACAAATTTGGTTGGGTAGGGAAAGAAGCTGAATGGTGAGCGTCTTATTGCCCAATAAAAATACTTCTTTGGCTTCTTGCCCCATCTTGTATAACAATGGAAAAAAAGTATATCCAATAACTAACCTTCAAAATCATCAAAAAGAGTTTCGTAATGTACTTGTTTTGCTTCTCGCTTTTCTTCCATAATCCTGTCTTCTTCATCAGCCCTGGTTTTGGCCTCTCTTAAAACCTGAGATAAGACAATTTTATCCCCCGGATCAAGACCTAGCATAGCCCGTTTTTTGGCTAAACCTGGATCTCCATCTTGTAAAACCTCCATAGTTTTTTTGCCTATAGTTTCTAAGGCATCTAGACCGCCTGCCATTACTTTAGTACCTAGAATTTTCCAATGAAAACATTGCTATGTAATTATGTAGAATTTAATTGAATATTAAAATTAAATTTTACAGATTTTGTATTTATAACATGTAAACAGATGTAAGCAAAATATTATAAGGAATAGAAGTAACTAATGTCGCCTACGTCAAAATATGTCCAAGGAATATTGTATGTCGATTAACAGTTTTTTTTACCTTTCCAATTAATTGTTCATTAAACTAATTGCAAACTCTCTAAAGAGCTATAAATTTGTAACTACATTATCGCTGCTGTTTAGTAAATAGGTTACACAACTGATTTAATTCTAAATTATTCAATGGCAATTTGCTTTTTTTTATTAATTAGTACTTACCAGTATTTTCAACAAATTTAGAGACACCTGATATAAAGCTGCCTAATTGAAAAGCACCTTCTTCTGTTTGTTTAATTGGATCAATATCCTCCTTAACATTAGTCAGTGTTTCTCCATCTGGTGTGGGTATTTCTTTTATGGTAGTTTTGGGTTCAACATCATAAATTTTGTTTTTACGAGCTAGTTCTTCAGGGTCTGGTGCACCTATACTAGTTTCTAACACTGTGTTTATTCCCTGAAATAATAGAAAAACAATATGGCTGTAACACTACATTTAGGTCATAGCTCTGTTTCAAGTGCATGGGATGTCAACCACTGCATATTAAGAGCTATGAGCTTAAATTATGGAGGACAATTGGATAAGGAATTCGGTAAAAAAAGCAGATCATGGTTAAATTTATTTATACCATAGATAAAAAACATGGAAATTATGTATTAATCTATGTTGACTTGGACAGCAGTACAACAAAGCAACAAATGCAAAGTTTACCTGAGAGACATGATTAGTTATTGAGCTAATTCCAGCTGTGGCTGAGTTAAGTAAGGAGTCCACACCCCAACCTCCCCAGCCCCAACCTTTAGATTTAGGTTCTGAGACTGATGTGGCCGATAGACGGTCAGCAATAGACTGGATGTCCTGAGGTTGTGAGTTCGAAGGTTTTGATGTAATTGGATCCTGTAAATAAATGTCACAATAAAATCAAAAGAATGTATCACATAGAAGAAATGATCAGGAACACATTCAAGACTCAGGTTTACACATAGTCCGTAAAATTGTTGCACCTTTAAGAGATTTATTTTAATTTGCAATCAGTACAGTTTTGAAACAAGCTTCCAGGACGATCGTACTGTATTTGAGTAAAAGGAAGCAGAATTATATGTCATTGTGCAATGAAGGGGCCCATCAAACACTATGTTGGTCAAAAGTACTAGACACTATGACATCAAATCAACAAGTATTTTCATATTAGTAACACAATATCTCCCTATGAATTTGTCCTGGTCTGCGTGATTACTTTTCCATCTATTTTGTATTATATTATTAGGATGATCTTGATATCCCAACAGTCAAATAAATTAAAGCTCAACCAATTATGGCAAACACATTCAAAAGCAACCTTATGGATAGAACATTCAGAAGACTGAAGAGAACAGACCCACATGAATTGATTATTTAAATTCTAATACCTATGACATACAATGCATCAATGTAACAATATGGTTGCATCAGTGGAGGTATACCACTCAAGACCGATAGTATTATATACATATTGCCGAACGTCTTGACTAGACAGATTGCAATACAAATGGGGAAAATTGAGACAGCATTTAGTTGTTTTATTATTTTAAATAATATATTTAAGATTATATTACCTTTAGATTGCTAATATCATCATTATTGCTTATAACATCAGTATTTCCCCAATCATCAAAATCATCCCATCCTGAATCATCTGCCTTATTGCTTGCTACTGGAATATCCTTTTTAAAATCTTTTGCAGATTTCTCACAATTATTTACAGGAGAAACTATTTTGTTTGTAGTACTTTCTATTGTGGGTTTTTCTTTCAAATCTTCTTTAGTCAAATCATTTCCTTCTATATCTAAGTCAAATTCATCCCATCCATCTGTAGTTTCTACCTGTAACACAACATTGCACTTTGTTTGTCTGATGGTCAGTGGAAGTTTCTTCCACTGGAAAGTGGACAATATGGTAAATGAATCTGAATATTTGGGTTGGGTAGGCAGAGGAGTAGAATGGTGGATGGTGAGCATATTGCCTATTGTCGGTTGCAAGCTCGAGACACCATTATTCTTATCTCTTACCCACACACAATGGACCCGGCACCCGCACGAATGAATCCATGGAATGCTTAGAAATTTTTCTTTATCGTTATAAAAAGGAAGAGTGAATCACAAATAAATTCAAAGTGTGTATCAAGATAAGAAGGAACTAAAGAAAATTTTAAAGAGACATTGTCATACTTATACCAGATGGGTTGGCAATCTGATGTCAATTTATGAATGATTCCACAAGTTGGTATTAGTGAAATCAGTATTGATGGCTCAACATGCTCTCTGAGGCACGGGAACGGTGGTGTTGTATGATGAATATTTAAAAATAAAATAATATTTAAAAGTAAAGTATTATCACGACCGTGTCCCTTTTGCGGTGGTCAGAAACCATGCTTATAAATAAGCATATTCACATTTAGCCAACTTTACTATAGATAGGCCAATTATGACAAGTGGCAAGCTCGTCGATGTCTCCAGCGTACCAAACTCGAGAAATATCACAAATAAATTAAATATTAATTAAACATCTTTATAAATTACATTAATAAATATTTTTGTGTCCCGACCAGGAATCGAACCCGGTACCTCCGAGTCTAAATCCACGGACCTAACCACTAGACCACAGAGGTATTTATTTATTGCGATATTTATATATTTAGAATTAGAGTGAAACTGAGAAGTACATATTACAGACAGAATAAATATTTGGTCCATATTGAGATGACAAAATAAAACTGTAATTAATAGGGTATAACTGAACTTACTACATTTGTAACAGGTTTTACGCATGAAGGAGGAACTGATTTTTTATATTCTACATCTGAATCCTGTGCACAGTCACTATAATTAGATGATCTTGTTGATGAAAGTCGTTTTTTATGTTCTTTTTTTGGTAAATTCACATCATTAGGCCCCTCATCTGCGCTTTCAAAGTCTTCACTATCACTTGTTGCCATTTTAGTAGTTTCTTGGACTTTTATCTAAAACATAATTAATTAACAATAGGTAAAATAATGAATATATTCCAACGTGTGTTGACAATATCGCCAACTTGACAGATTTTCGTTCTTTATTCTTTAATCAACTAAGTTCGTGTTTTGTTCAATCAAGTTGTTGTATATTGCTTGTTTGTAAAACAAAATAGAGACCTGTTTGAAAGAAAAAGATCATTGTAAATTAAATAATCCTATTAAGATCAGAGTTTATTTTAGAACTTAATAATTTGTACCTACGTAATTTAACAATTAAAAAAAAGCAGTGTATTTCGCGCCATTTTTGACGGACATGTTGGATTTTGTATTGTAAAATTCTTTACTGTTGATATTGTTAGTCAAAAATGGTGTCGTTTTGTTTATTAGTGTGCTATATCGTAAATTATTATGGAGAACACAAAATTAGACACTGTATATGTGGCACAAGTTGCAGTTTATTTTCTCGCTCTGTAAACACCCATATACCCGACGTTTGTCGGTATCAATGTAGCGAGTGACTCCAAGAAAAACATTGAATTCTTCATTATCTGGAATTTGATGATAACTTCATTACCTCATGAAAATAAAGATATATAACGTCAGACTTGGCTGTATGGGCGTGCATATCATCTCATTATTCATCCAAAAAAAAAAAAAATCTACTGTCATAAAGCGTTAAATTGTTGCATTATCTTTATAAATTGTTAAACTAAAATAACTCTATTATTAACTCTAATTAAATATATTTGTTTATTGAATCTTATTATTATCTATTTTATCATATATATTAATAAAGTTGGTAGATTATTGCATGTAAGATATATAGCTTTACTAGTATCTAATATCGTGAAATATATGCAACGTTTTACAAAAACGAAATTAAATTGGTCCTTCCATTCCGTTTTCTAGTCCAAAAAGTTTTGTTTGGTTACAGTAAACTGAGCAATAAAATTATAAGATTAATCGCTTAGAATTTCTATACCTATCCAATATTTCTTGAGCGTTGATAGGATAACATAATTTGTAACATATAGTATCGCTGAGATATTGGTGACTGGTTGATTTAACGTTTCTAAAATCGGGTTGTTAAGACCTGACCACAAGATTACGGGCGTGATGATACTGATGCATTAAGTGGTTGCAATTTACAGTTACAGATCTACCCACAATAAATATTTAGTTACCACCGATATTATTTTTAAAAATCTGCATAATAATAAATAATATAGTAGTTTAGATAGGTACTTCTACTTAAGTACCTACTTGATTAATTTATACACTGGCGTAGGTAGGTATTAAATTAGTTTCTTTAAAGTACCTACCTAACATCTCACTAAACTTGCATAGCGATATCCTAATTTAGGACAGTGTTTGCTATCTTCTTACATCATACCTACTTACTAACCAACTATAGCATAATGTATGTATGTGCCGACATACGCTGTGGAATGCGCGCTACAAACCCATACCTCTAGCTGCGTGTGTATACAGCGGAATCGTAAATAGATTGAATGGGTAGGTGCCTACTTATATCCCTACTTGTGTTTATAGTGCAGCGACGTTCCTGCAATCTATAACTTGGAGCAACTGTAGCTCAGGCCCAACTACTAAATGTGTAAGGAAGAATGCATTTAGAAACTATTTAGTCTAGTCAACATTATCATGGGCTCTGATAACGTGGCGGTGGCTCGCCGTGGTTCAGTACGCGAAGTAGGGTCGCGTCGCGCGGTCGTATGTATTGTAGACAGAGTGCAGAACCGCTCGGTGAGTTCGCGCTCGCGTACGCGCCGCATTCCATCGTGGAGGCCCTTCGCTGCCATTGGTCGATCCCGCGTGACGTCAGTCCTCGTAATGAGGTATTCAACATGGCCGTATAGCTAGTTCGCGAGTGTGCTTCGTTATTCGCTTGAATGGATTTAATCAGTGAAATATGCCAAGGAAAAGAAACGGTGAGATACCCTTGCCCGAAGGGTGGGATTTTGCAAGGGACTTTGACGGAAAACTTTATTTCATCGATCACAACAACCGCAAAACGACGTGGATTGACCCGCGAGACAGGTAAGTTAAGAATAAGAGAAGTGGTACTAACCCCTAGGAGCCCCATGTCAACTTCACATTCCAATCTTGCTCTTTCTATTATAATATAAAACTTAAGTTTATAAATATTTAGTGAGTTACAAAGTATTAAAGTTCTTCGTAATGTGGTTACAATGCCAATAAGAAGATATGAAAGGAATATTCTGTGGAAAAACAAACTGTCAGGCCGAGCGACGGTGCTGCACTCTGTATCAAAACATTCGAAACAGTGTCGATTTCACACGACATTCCACAATTTAGTGGCAACAAAATGAGTTATACTACACGATTATTGTTATCATTATTGTTTTACATAGGTTTTTTGAAATGCGTATTAGTGACGCGTTCTGTCTTTTATTACTACTATTATTATACACAATAATGAATGTTATATTGTGGAGAATGTGAAGCTATTGAGGCCACGGAACTGGTTCAGTAGTAATAGCTCGGGTCTGAACTATCGGCGCAATAATTCGATGAGGCATTTTAAAGTTTGAACATAGTAAGGAGATAGACTATTTCGTAAGTCTTCATATGTGGTTGTGCGATGCGTAGAGAGCGCGGTAGGAGATGGAATGCGTATAGGCAAGTTGCACGGTGTAAATGACAGGCCGTAGAATGCGGCTCAAGCCTAAGGCGATGGTCGCGCCTTTCTAAAGGCTCAGCAAGCCCTCCCCCCGCCCTGGCAGCTACAGGTGCACCAATACAACCCTCCACTGATCATTCTCCATCTACGACAATTTACCATAAATAACACCTGCAACGAGACTACTAAAACACGATCTTAAAATGTCTATTATCCACCTGTCCAATTGTTAAGGTTAGGTACCGAAACATAATAGTGAGAGAACAATAAAACTATTTCCAAAAGGATGCCATAAAACGTGCAACCCTGTTCCTGGAATCGATTCTTTTATCAACCAGATTTTAAAGCAGGCAGAACAAGTATCTATGGACCCTGCAATAAGTAAGGTGTTGTTTTCCAGTGGACTCCATCAAAGAATAACAAAAATGCATCGCAAAACTATAAAAATAGTTTCCGACTTATTTCTGGCCTCAAACTGGAATTTTAATGTTACAAAAACCTGATACAGGTAATGATTTTACGACATTAAAGTCCGTGACATTTTCATAGGAGTTCATTTTGAGCTTTAATATTTTGGAATCTTTCATAGCCTTTTAAATTCTAAATTATACGCCCATATTTTCAGCTGATTTTGTTACGTTTTTCACCATTGGTTAATTTCAAGTATTGACGTCTGACGACAATGATACAAAATAAACACTGGTATTCAAAATCGCTAAACTAAAGATTAAATTACTTTTACTTTTTGTATCAACAACTCAAAGTGATTCATGCGACTAATTTAGATCAATTAGAATTTTAAATTGTTAATATCATCAATGCGGTAAAACTACTTACTTATTAATATTTATGTTAAAAAACCACAGCTATTATGAAGTTTCAAGAAGAGAATCCCCGTTCCAATTTCCACCTTCGTACATGATAAGGGATAGGTTGTACCCGGCATGTACTAATGAGAAATAAACTTTTCTCACGTACATTTCTCATAGATTAACAACACCACCGTTCCCGTGCCTCGGAGAGCACGTTAAGCCGTCGGTCCCGGTTCCACCAATACCAACTTGTGGAATCGTTAATAAATTGTCATAAAAAAATTATATCAGATCCCCGCCAACCCGTCTGGCCAGCGTGGCGAGGATAGGTCTCTAAATATATGTTCTGGAAGGCCCATCTCCAACAGTGGAGGTCTAGGACGCTGTGTTCTAAGGGCTGTAATGATGATAATGAGATGATAAAACATTAAAATCAACTCAGGATTTGGTTAGCAAAAACGTTAATTTCCTTGCAAGGTTAAATAGCATATTATGCAAAATTTGTCAATTTATAAGGATTTTTGGAATTATTAAACCTTAATTAATTATTATTTTAACTAAACCTTTAAATGACAAAAAATATTATTAAAATATCGGTATTATCGTTCCTGAAATCAAATGAAAGAAGCGATATCGAATGTATCGAGTTTTAGTATTCAGTGCAATGACACCGTAATAAAAATGGCCACAGGAAACATAAAGTTGTAATTTTATTGAACGTTTTGGAAAACTGCATACCTACCATACAATCGCCAAGAATATATTTTTATCACTACCTTGAAATCATACGTGTTAATCATGGTCAACCTATAGTAGGTGATAGCCTAATGAATACCCTTACAATTCTAGGGTACTGTAAATTACTTCGAGATCAACTGGTACACAACGCGCACTTACAATAAACCAAGCCACTAAGCCCATTTATTAATGCTAAAAATAACCCGGCCATGTCTCCGGCATATATGACGCTATTAACCTTATACGTGGAAGCGCTATGTTATGAAAAATGTACTTCAACATCAGTTATGTGGAGTCTGCATACTTCTGTCAGAATGTAATTATGTGCCCTCAAGAATGTCGTCAGCTAAGTCGACCGGTTCTTTTATGAGCAGATGCTACCCAACGAGAAGATTATAATAATAATTAAGACTACTTTAATCTTATTCTTAAGTATTAAAACTACAACTTCATCATCATCTTGGTACACAGTTTTATGTCAAAATCTAACTGTATCAGCGTTGCGTGCGAATGTTTTCCTGCGATATCTTTAGATACCCGTATCAAATTATTTTAAACACATAGCTGCAGCCAGTATAAGTAAGAATCTAGTAAGAATGTTCCATTAACTCTACGCATGTTAACTTTGAGAAAAAAACTCATTGTCTCGATACCGAGGAAGCCACGGCAGACAATGAGACTGACTATGATTAACAAGAGAATGTGAACCTATACTAGTACTTATCGATGGTTTATTAACTTTAATTGTATCGACAGAATGCAGTTTCTCGGCGTTCGAGCATTGTGTTGTGTGGATTGGAATACCGATGGGTTGCATTGCTGGTTTTAATGCATAATTCTACGTTGCCAGTGAAATCAGCGTCAAGTTGTCTGTTAAACAATGCGTGCGGTTTAGCTAAGGTGCAAGCAAATAAGACGTGGGAAATCCTATGATAGAATGTCTTAATTTACATTAGCATGTTTATAGACGCTAAGTGTACTATTTTAAGGATATAATTAAAAATAGTTACATTATCCCGAGCAAATCGCTGTAGTTCATGGCCAGCACGCCTTACATTAAACAAGTGAAGGCGTAATATAATATCGCGACTTAATCGAGGCGTCTAGCGTCCTCCGCTGCCTTTCTAAATCGCTAAACGACATATTGATTAAACATTAAATCTACATTTGCAGCAATATTTGCCGTAAATTATCTGTCTACAACATTGTGTAACCGAAGTATGCGTAAAGAATCTTGCGGAGAGTGCTTCCCACGCACTACACGCATTCTTCCAAGCGTGACGGTAAGGGGCTGGGCATTAACTGCTCCTCTTCACTGCATATGTAATTGAAGCGAAAAGAACATTATGTAGCACAAAATATTCATTTTGATGTTGAATTTTGATTTGATTCTACGGTATTAAAACGAGTGAAGGCTCGTTGATTGCGATGGAAGCAGTAATGGCGCGTGGCTCGCCCGCAAAATAACGCGTTTCGCATTGTTTACACTACACATTCCTCTCAGATAAAGATGTCCTTGGAGATTTTATACGGAACGGCGCACTGAGAATCGCGCGCAGACTTGGTTTGCATGTTCTTATTTTAAATTCCAAATAATAAAACTTTGATTACTGTGTGCTTAATTTATGTATTGTAGAGCCTTTACCAATATTATACTCTCCAGAAACGTCTCTCTCGCGACAGTTGTTCCAGTGTGTACAACAATTTAAAACGTATTTAGCTAAATTAAAGCCAGCATTAAAAACTTGTATTGGTGGATTTACGACTTTATAATGAGCATCCGAATTACAACATAATTCTATTGATCGATTATTATGTTATCTTAAGTCTGTGATAAAATTGCTTTTTCTGCTATACGAATAAAATATTAAATTTAAACTGTGTTTCATTTCTGTCTTCCTTTGTGTCCTTATTTTCTAGTACCTATCATCAACATAGTATTAAAATTTGTTTCTTTGTCAGTACTACTGTACAGTACTGCTTCCCGGAACACAGGTACTCTTCGTTCGGGTTGCAAGGTTTTTCAAATACTGGAGGATAGTTTACGTCACTCTATAATCTGCGTTAAATATTTGTTTTATTTCTACTTAATTATTAAATGTAAACTTGAACTTTTTGACTTCGAATAAAGTTATTTTATTATTATTATTTAAAAAACTAATCAGTTTATATTATTCATTGAAGCCACAGATCTTTAAATATCTACCACTACAAAATTAATGGCAAAGTCAAAGCTATAAATGTCGACATATGTTGCGTGTAGTTTGCAGGCTAAATGGAAATTTCTGTGTGCCATGTTTGTCTTTCCATATAGGGACTGTTGATAAATCGTCGATAGTCGCCGGTCATAAAACAGAATACCTAACTATTTGCTTGATTTGCATAAAACTGTTTGATTAACCGTCGCCATAAGAGGACGCATCGACATCGTCTGAAGAATGTGGCTTATTTAATGTTTCCTCTATAAACATTTTATTTAATGTCCACCGTAAAACTGCGATACTAATCTGCTTTTGGAGAAAATGAAAGCGATTTACCGCTATTCGACTCAAAAAGTATAATCGAATGGATAGTAGATACTCACTGGTATAGTATTAAAGGGTTCCTAATACTAATATGTCCAGTTAAGTATAGTTACGAACAAAAATCTCGAATATTAT
The DNA here is from genome assembly GCA_910589645.1 of Tinea semifulvella. Classification (NCBI taxonomy): domain Eukaryota; kingdom Metazoa; phylum Arthropoda; class Insecta; order Lepidoptera; family Tineidae; genus Tinea; species Tinea semifulvella. The sequence continues at coordinate 7,672,027 of OU342592.1, read as the reverse complement.
GGCAATACATTTGCCTTTTAATTAGTGGCAGTCTGATAATATCTGCGAAAGGATAAAATTTAGTTGACCATACAAGGCTTTGGAGGCGAACGGCTACAAATCCTTGATTTTGAATAAATTGTTGGCACGCCACAGTTTGGGCGTAGGCGAGCTAAGTAATCGTAAACACTTTGGTATGCGACCAACCACCTGCAGCTAATGGCTTAAACTTAAAACTCAAGAAGCAGTTGACAGATTTATTATTCTTATATTAAAGTTCAAGACGGACCATGATTATGTGGATCTATCCATAGGCTGATATAGTGACTGTGTTGTTCCCAAAACTTTATGATTTATGTATCTAAACTGTGTCTACTTAATAACTGTTCAATGATTTGATATTTCGAATGTTATTACTCAAACATTTAGTTTATTTAAAACAAACATGCATCTTAACGCGTTGTTGCTAATGATCGTTTTAAATAAAGCTTGTATCCTCATTTCAGTACCGTGGAACAATGTCATTGTTTATTTAAAGAAAGCGATGCATTTCCCTGTCATCACGATTTTCGCAGAATCGAGTGCAATGCTCTCATTCACTGGCATATGAAATGCATTGATGGTTGGTTGTTTGGACGCACTCCGCCCCTACAGTCGCAGCTTGATAATAACAACGTGCGACACTGCATTAATGGTGCACTAATCATCACCTTCACCATTTTCCAACCAACGTCGACTGTGTATAAACCTAACAATCTGTAAAAGTATTTCAGTAAGTAGTTTACCTACTATCTAATACAACTTAATTGTGATCCATCGGGCTTTGGTTACTGCCAGGGTAAAAGACCCGATGGATCAACTTAAGAGTCGTGGTCGAGCGTGCATGGGTCGAGCATTGTTGTCGGACGCTACTTGTGTGGACAGACACCCTTGCTCGATCTCATGTCCAGGGCACATCTGATTGCAGCGGACTAGGCTAAAAAGGAGAAATGTCGCAAATACGAGTCTGTTGGTAATGGCAACGTATTTAATGGCTGGCTTTTATCATAAGTAGATACAAAAATATTAAAATAAAATAGATTAATAAACTAATTATAAATAATACTAAACTAAAAATACATATGAGATTAAAACTTTTCTACAAAATAAATTACCGCATTTTCTCGTTGAATTATTATGGATATATTATGTTTTAGGTAGTTATGGCATTTGAGATAGCCACACAAATTCGTTTACCCAGCTCTTTTATGAATTTGTGGGTATCAAGCCCAAGTACCCCCATTCTTTCCCCATTGTATTCGAATACTTATACTTCGAATAAATATGTGAAATCAACCCAACTTTATTGTTAGAATGCATCTTGTTTTGAAATAATTTATCGAGTGCCTTTATTAAAAGGAGTTGTAAGACAGCATTAATAGAACCATGCAGTATGTAGAGAGAGAATCCTAAATAATCTGGTCACTACACTAGCCTTTTCCTCTCCCACAATACTCACTGAAATTTTGATACATAAGGAATAGGAATTGGTGTCCTAAATAGAAACTAAAATGAACTAAAATGAAATGGTTCACAAAAGACTACAAGTATTTTTTATAAGACAGGCTCCTGGATCGTTTGATACCAAAGTGCTGATCGGTAATAAAACAGCACTGATTCTTACACTGGCACTTGCTAATGCCATTCCTAATGTTTGACTTTCTATCGCTGCGAAAGTGTCATTTGTATGACGCTCAGCACCAATGTGAAAAGCTTAAACGATAGAAGACCTATAGTTACTGATATGAGATATTGTATAATCCGAGCGCGTTCTGAATGGAATGGTATCTTGTCAGAGTGAATTGAAAAAGACAGAAGGTAAAACAAATATAGATAGACAATAAATAGATTTATGTACATTTCACAATTTTCGTAACAATTGTTCATTTTCTATTCACTGCGACAAAGTTCCATCCCATTCGCGAATTAAACCAACAAACAACAAATAGTGGAGTTATGTTTATTGGTAAGTAATTCAACTTCAAATTCTAGGGTAAAATAAACTAGTCTAAGGAAGGGCAACATTATAGATAGCACTGTTGCTATGTTGTACGACTTGCAAGCAAATATTAAAGCAAAGCTTGCTTTTTATTCCGAATTTTGTATGAATACCATAGACAAACGCCAAGTCGAACGTCTTTCAAAGCGAAATATTGTGGAAAAGAGCGCTTTAAGCGACAAGTCGAACATAGGGTGTGTACGGAATAATAACTGACTATTGTATTATATAATTTACATTAACATATACATTCTTGTAATCAATACATATCGAGGATGCATCTGTCCAGCTATTATACTGCTAGGGATCTAAAAATAAAGTCTAATGAATTGATACATTAGCGTCGATTGGCGTTATCGAATTTGAGCGCAGCTGCCTCTCGGCAACAAGTCGTGATATTCATGATATTGTGTAGCACGCGCCTGCCGTGACGAAGTCTGCTGGAATGCGCTGTGATTCAGACGGAAACCCTATATATCCAGTGTTTATGCAACGACCCGCTATCCGTCTGTTCGCTTGATCATGTCAACACTGTATATCGATCACGATTTTGATTATAGCTCCAAGTGACATTATATCTCCTAACGAAATTGTTCAAACTGTTGGATTACGTATGGTATACGGACATCAGTAACTAATTATAACTTTGTAAGGACATAACATGGGATATAAAATATTTGTCTAAAAGTCTAAACACTGAAGACGCTCAGAGACCTTGGTCTATTGACGTGACGCGCGTATCAACACTCCACACTCGGCGTTGGAATGTCGTTTGTCAATGATCGAATAATGTGTGACGTCATTCAGCCTGCCACATTAACTTGATATGTGTATCTATTTTAACATTGATAGTATAATTACTAACCACGAAGTCTACAATTTAACATTAATGATGAAATTACGTAAATGCCAACTAAAGTAGAGTCCTAAAATGTTAAAACTGTATACCAACCTGTGTCATAATAAAAAACAAAAATTTAAAATTCAAGATGGATCATACAGTCGTGGTCTTTGTTAATTCAGTGATGATTGAGACGTGACGAAAATGTGTCAACATTTAGGAATGCGGGAGGATACGCTATATTATGGCTATGTGTGCATTTCGTCACAATAACCTTCAATGTTTCCCTTTTTGGGTTGTGATTACTTTAGGATCGTGCCGCTATCCTTTACTCCAAATAATTATCATTCTTGGCAACGCATCGCGTCTCGTGTTAATTTACACGACGAGTATTAGATTGCTTTATGGTTTTCTCTTCGCTTTTGAATAGCTGTAAGTGGGTACCTAACTTTAAAACTTTATATCTAGTGAGTAGTGACATATGTAGTTTCAAATGACAGATTATTATAAAGCGTAGACTGCAAGCTAAGTAGGACGTTACCCTCTCCGGTATTGAGGACAGTATAAAGGAGTGAAAAAGTATTGTTTGTCCCGAAGCGAGCTCAAGGGAATGTGCATTAAACGGGCCATCGGGATTAAAATATTTCTCGGACGATATTTATAGAGCATTAGGAGGTGTGCGTGTCGGTCGATATGTTTGAGACAGCGTGGCACCGGTTTCGTCCAAACAAACCCATATTTGTAGTCTTGGAACTTAAAATCTCTGGTAGTCCCTAACTCTAGACCTCCTAAACCGACTAGATTTAGCTAAAAAGGAGAAGTTACCTAAACTGCAAATGAAACAAATAGTGAGATTAGATTATGCTTTCTGGTATGCAATAGATAATTTTATAATTAGGACGATTGATGTCACTGTGTCATTTATTACCCTAGCGCATAGAACACGCCCGGTTACTGACCGATTACTGAAGCCATCGCAGCTAAAATAAGCTGTTAAGCACTTGAGCTGGTTTTTACAAGATTATTTAAACGTTTTGATGCGTAATTTACTGTCGTACTGCGGATTCTAGCTAAGACTGTTAGTGAACTGAGCTTCTTTTAGACATGCTAAAGTATCATAGTTGCTTGGGCAACCTGGGACCTCCACATGCGTGATCGTAAATAAGTTTTAGGACCAATGCTAACACGCATTCTGACCCTTAAATCTAATTTCTAATGACGCACTTACCTATTCGATTACAGACGATAAAGGAAAATATCCTTAAAAAAACTTTTATTGGCTTTTAAAATAAAATAATCCAAAGCGGGCAGCAACCTTCGCTGATCTATTTGCGTATAGCGACGACGGGCAGTACGTTGGCCTTCTGCTGTGCTATTTTCCAATGTGATACTAAGCGCTTACAAGCTACAAGTATCCGCTGTCAAATAACATTTTTGATATCTAAAATAATTTATTTACGTCTAAGATTAATTGATGATCTTAATGCTGAAAACAGCTTTTTCTAAATCTAACGTTTTTCAGTACAGCAAAAGGTTTACAGTCGTAATTATATGAAGAAGAAAAAAACAAATTAACACCGACAACACGTCTACGCCAAAAAGAATAGGCCATATTCTCCAGAAAAACGTTCTGGAAATCTCATCTTCAGCTGTGGAGATCTAGGAACATGTAGGGACTGTAATAATAGTTGTAGACTTCTTCAGCTATAACCTAACTATGGATTCCAAGTGCTATGACATTAAGCTTGATTCTAAATTTTAAAATGTTGATTTATTTTATTTGTTAGTTGTTAAATTTGATACAACAATTATAGACGGAACTTAGGTTAGCGTCATGTTTCAAAATACTTTTAATTAAATCATTAACAACTAGTAAGTATCTATCTATTATTTTTATGATGACTATAATTTGTTAGGTATAGAATTTGATACAACAAATACCTACATATTAGGTATCAATTACAGATTCAACTAATACATGGTATATACATCATATATCATATCATATGTTGTAAATCTTTCACAAATGTACGTACCTACCTACATTTTTGAAAACTGTGTATTTCTCATTGGTACATGAATCGGGGTTCGAGCTGAAACCATTTTAGGATTTTAAGGTAAGCGTTCTTACCTCGGAGGTGCCGGTTCCACTAAGTCAAACTTGTGGAACCGTTAATAAATTGCCATTGTACATTGACATCAGACCTTTGCCAACCCGTCTGCCCAACGTGCCGAGTATAGGCAAATTTCGCCTGAAATTTCTGGAAGAGGCATCTCTAACAGTGGAGATCTAGGACTCGGGTGTTTTAGGGGCTGTTATAATGATGTGTATTGCTCCACGTTAATGCAATAGTGACATATGATTCAACCCAAATTAGTTTTATTCACAAACGTTTCACTAATTTGGGTTGATAGCTCATCTGCCCCTATTACATTGACATGGAGCAAAAGCTCATTTAGATCCTGGTTTGGGCCAAAGTAAGCTTAGAGAATCTTTGTATACTTAGCTCTGTTGAAAACATTACACCTTTTAAATGGACAACTGCTAAAGGCTATTAAGGAGAATTTGTTAAATTTATAAAGGGTTGAGTCAATTGAGTATTTATATTCTCATGAGGGTTAATCAAATAAAAGCTAATAACATACCAATTACAAACACAGGGTTTAATGAAAACTGACATTCCAAAGATTTGGTATGCGCAGAAGGGACCCTTTAAATTAATATTAACTACGAGAGCAATTTATTTAAGTTAACATTCGTTGAAAAATTCTCTTTATCATTGTCACTTCATCAGATCCCACTGCTAAGCTAACTTTCCTAAATTACAACGAGTCAGTCAGGTCATCATTTACTACTACTAGGTTGTTGGTAAAATTTATTCAAAATAGTTGGACTTTCATTGGAGAGACAATCAAATCAACGGAAATCAACAAAGCGACGGCAGCTGATAATAATATATCATTATTAGGAAACTAAAGAACATTCGAGTAAATTCATTAGCTAATGAATGCATTAGCTAAAAAAAGTAATGACTTGGTCTACTTATAACTTTAGTTCAGGGCCATAACTTTTTGCCTAACGCAGCAGTTTGATGACAAACCTACTACAAATATTAAAATAACAGTAATAATCATAATACTGCACTGAATTTTTTTATAGACAAAAGTGAGATAACTTTTTTAAGTAAATGTGTATTACTTAAATAATAAACGATCACAAAGATACTGATATTAAGTAGGGAAAATGAGACCGAAAGCCCAAATAAAACATAAGACTATCGTATTTCGTTTACCTACAAAAGCAAATGAGTAGACGCTAACTTATTAAAATTCTGTCACGAACATGTTTAGAGTCAAATTTTTCTCCTATGTGGGCGTTTATATGTGAAAGTGTACTCGTGTGTGCGAGTCGGGATTCCGTGACACGGGTCACCGTTTCCGAGAACTCGACTTGTCTTGACGTCCCGGTGACAGGACTGGTTTTGCCGTTCTACCACGAGTCTTAACATACGTCCCAACTTTGAAAATCCTATTTGTCTCACTCTAACATACTGGAAAAGTGGTATCATCTCATATTGATGTTGCAATGGATGCGTGCACGCATCGCCCCCCTCTGCCCCCGCACTTCGATAAAATAAATCTGATCATGTTTAGAAATGGACGCAGCTCGTTCTACAGTAGCTGTGCGGAAGAGTAACAATTTTTATTGGAGAATTTAGATCTTATAGATACCTATAGACAATGATTTAATTAATGATTCTATAATAATATTTTAATTTGAAATTAATTCTACACTTTTAAATATTGACGTCCCAGTTAAAGACAATTATTAAGTAGGTAGAGCAATGGTTTAGTATATATAAAGATTAATTATTAAGAAAGTAAATAATGAAGGCTCAGAAAGTGAAGCCAGGTTGACATTAAAAGGTAAAAACGACAGCACTTGGTAGTTACAAAATATTGTTTTTTAAAGACTCAAAATACAATTTTTAAATAAAGTTTATGTGCACGCACGCACTGGAAACTCGTCACAAATGTATCCAATTAACCCGAGAATCCTATTTAATAACCGACTACCGTATAAACGGGGTACTAAAAATTGCAATTACGGTCTCGAAAAACCGTTAAGTGAGATGCGCATGAGACGCCGCAGTTTGTCGATTTCGTCACCATCGGAAACGCGACTGGGCTGGTTTTTGTGGCTTTCGATGTCGACTGGTGTATGAATCATGACGAAAACTTGCATCAAGTGGAGCAGCTCGTTGGCGCCACTGATCAACTTTATCTCATTAACTTATAAAGCCTAAATATTCATAAGTCATTCATGAGTTATTTTTTTATTCTCTATTATTTTTGTTAATGAACTGGCATAATTTAAATCTCTGACCTGTAAAGGTTTAAAATGGTAGGTTGCATGTTGCCAGCAGCAGTTACACCTTTCTGATGAACAAAAATAGATATCAATATATTTAAAAAAACAAATTCATAAGTATCCAGTCGTTTATACTTCTAATAACTGATGGTTGATCAACTTTAACCCATAACATCCAACTGTTGAGAATCTCTTCTGAATAACTTGGTTGGTAAGCATTTAATAGTCAATATAAATTAATAGGGTTTTACGCTTATCCCTCTCATTCGCACAATCCAATATGTTTAAAGATGTTTCAATTCCTGAGTGTATCAACTTGCTAGGAAATAAAATTACAGGCATTTTGGACATATTTTTACTGTCGTATACCTGAAACGATGGGTCCATGGGGATACTCAGCCAAGGAGTTGTCCAAACGGCTAACGGAAAAGTCTGGAGACAGGAAAGCTGGCAATTATTTCTGGCAACGTATTAGCTTAGCTATACAGAGGTGAAATGTTGCCAGTCTTCTTGGGACTATTACAGAAGACTCTAGAGGACATTTTTTACTTATAGTATATTTTTAATTAGGTTTAGTTTATATTTATTTTATTTTTTACTTTTAGGTAGTTTTAATTTATATTGTAATTCTTTTATACTGTTTGTATATTACTTCAATAAAATAATATTAAATTTATTTGTAACATTTCTCGATTTTGTTACGCTGGAAACCTCGACGAGCTTGCCACTTGATTGGCCTATAGTAAAGTTGGCTAAGTGTGAATCCGCTTATTTATAAGCGTGGTTTCTCTCCACCCCTAAAGAGAATCGGTCGTGATGACACAACAACATACACAACTATAAAATAAATACACTAAGGATCATAGCTGCTGTAATGAGGCATAGTCATACTACAAGCTAAGACAAAAACAATTATGAGGATGTCACTAAGATTATATATAGCTGCTGTAAAGTGGCATTGTCATACTATAATTTTAGACAGAGAAATATAGCAACAACATTTATAACGATTTTCTTTTATTTTAGTAAAAAACAAATATATTTAAAGTGTTTGTAAAAATTACAAATCCCCTAGTAAGTTAATAGATTATATTTCTCCAAAGGACAATCAGACATAAAAAAATCTTTGAAAAATCTTGAAAATATTCGATTGTGCGAGCAAGAGGGATACAAAAGCGTTAAAGAATAATAATAATAATAAATTATTTATTGTACAAAACCAAAATAAGTACAGGTACATAGGCGAGCTTAATGCCGTAAATGCATTTTCTACCAACTAACTTTGTGACTGAGATATGTAATAAGCGGGTGAGCAGAAGAAAAATTATGGTTAAAATTATTTATTACTATATAAAACACACATTCATTACAAACATATAGTACCTATACATAAATAAATCACTAGAAAGAAATCACGCTCAATTTTATAGACTAGCTAGATCCTCCGGGTTCACTAAACCAGATTTTATTGGTTGATCGTGTTATGAAATTACCAGTAGGTAAAATTATCCGGTTTCGAGAGTCAAAATAATAATAGGGCCCTGGTTATTTTTATTTTGCCTTAATGATATAGTAATATGTATGGTTTTAATAGGTTTTCTCCTGTTCGTTTCGTGGGAAGCTTCTTGTTCTGACGTAATCGTGTTATGGAAAACATTTTTAAATTATTTTTTTGTTTTATATTGTTTGGACTAACTGCTTAACCGTTTATTGGTGCATTTTATGGATGGACTAAATCTTCGTTATATCTTTTAACTTTATCCTCTTTGACCAGACGGGCTGGCGAGGGTCTGATGACATTTTATATGACAATATTTTTCCTCGCCAAGCCGTCTGGCTAGCGTGGCGATTGTAGGCCAAATTCTCCAGATATATCTTCAACAGTGGAGGTCTAGGACGCTGTGTTCTAGGGGGTGTAATGATGAATGATGAGATCAATTTCAGATTGTTACTTACAGATATTTGATGTTCAATAAAGTTGGATCACTTTATGTTATTACATTGTGTTTGTATTGCTAATAACAACAGCGCAATGACATAAAGTATTAAAAGTCGTATTGTTATGCACCAACGTCTAATGTTTAGTGCTATTTGATACAACTCTGAATGTATCATTTTGAACGATAAAATATATGTATATTTGAAAAATACTATAGGTACAAATCGATCTTATTTTTGTAAAGTTTATTGGATAATATCAAGAAATGCACATGCCGTATAATAATCAATGTTCAGGTTAATAGTAAAACATTTTTTTCTTTTCGTACATAGCATAGTTTATGAGAAAATAAAAAAAACAAGTTTGTATTTGCTGTAAAGCTGTCATTTTTGAAATGTATCATTTAGCACCGGAGGCACAGATGTATGTACATATATCTAATCTAACTACTGTTGTTTAAGTCTTAATAAATATATATATATTTACAACACCGCCTCGGAAAGCCGTCTCGGTCCCGCATTCACTATAGGTACTAACTTGGGGAATCCTCATCATCATCAGCGTCGTGAGCGTAGGCCTAATTCTCTAGCAAATTCTGGAAGACCTCTTCTTCATCTTCAATAGTCGAGCTCTCTAGGACTCTGGTTTCTAGGGGGCTGTGATGATGATGACGGGATATATATATAATTTTCCGGAGACTTTAGCCTACATTTTATGGATGGACTAAATCATTGTTGTATCTTTAAACTTTATCCTGAATTTATATATATATGAAAAAACCATTTTAGTATTTAAGGAAAGCGTTCTTATAACCCAGCCACCACCGCCTGTGTCTATTATACCCCTAGTACCATCTTATAAAACTTTTTTTTTGTCTTTTAGAATATAATTTTAGACTATGGAAAAATTATTTTGGTTTAATAAAGAGTGTTGTATCTATTTGCATGTTTATTGGAATATGAAGTAGATATTATTTTCCACTAATTAACATTTATATTTATACAATATATTATATTCTTCGTATACCTATTTAAATCCCTTAATCGTCTTTTTCAGATATACAAAACCTCAGTCGTTTGCAGACTGCATTGGCAATGAATTGCCACTCGGATGGGAAGAGGCCTATGATGCCCAGATCGGCCCATACTACATCAACCATGTCAACCGTGAGTATACTGTACATTTCTACATTACCATATTAGGAAGCTAAACTGAACCATGGAAAAGCTTCAATGTGATTGATGCGTTTTAGGGAAATCTTGCTTGAGGCTTGCAATATTGTGAAGTGCTTTATCATTTGCAGAGTATGCAAAGTTCACTAAATCCTACGATTATTCACATCTCATCTGCATTCGTGTGATCCATTTATATTTATTTTCAATTCATTACGGTTTTTGTAGAATAGTTTTTATTTCTAACCAAGACTTTCCCGTATGGTTAACGAAACTGTCAATTTCGGTAGTCACGTATCGTGTCTAGCTGATGACGTCATATAGCCTATGTCCGTCCATGTATTCCACGGTCCAAATTCCATTTAAATTGGTCCAGTAGTAGGTATAGACGTGAACACAAGACAGATGCAGGACACATCTGCAAAATTTTATCATAATCTGTTCAGTTGTAAAGACGTCAATTCGAGACAGACGTACAAAGTCAACCCAAATATCTTACTAAATAGCCAAGCGGTCCAAAGAGTACGCTGTTAGCAGAAGACCAGCAGTTTAGCAGAATCCAATGACCTGTTGATGTTTAAACTGACTGAGAAAGGAATCTGCAAATAAAACTCAGCTATACAAAATAAAACGAATACAGATGTTTACAGATGTTATATAATATAACAATTAAAATATATGTATAATATATCACACCAAAATACACCCATGAGTACAAAAGCTTCTTTCGTATTTTTAATGTTAGTACAGGTACATGTTCTGTTCGGAAACATTTAATGATCTTTTGTCGCTAACTTCGAGACAATGCCTTAAAAGTGCAATGAAAAATGTTCTCATTGCGGGGGGTTGATGGCATGGCGACGGCTGGCTTCACTGTTTTCTTTATTCTATGAATTATTGAAGAGGGACTCGAACCTAGGCCGCCGGTATGTAGTCACTGCGTTAGGCCTTTTGCAGTTTCTTATGAACACACTTTATGAATGGAAAGATTATAAATAGCTTATTTAAGCAAATGCCTCTGCGGATGCGTTTGTGTTTTAGATTTTAGTTTTTGTACGAGCTATAGTATATTAGTGTATCTACACATGAGGAATATAATTGTTTACCTGCACAGCGTAATAGGGTTGTATTTAGGTTTTAATAGTATTTATTGCTAGGACTGTCCTCAATAAGTCAGACTTGTTGCGATGGGAAGTTACTAAAATTTACTATGCCTTATGATAAGTTTCATCATCAACCTGTGTGTCGCCACTGCTAGATGTAGGCTTCACCCAAGGCTCGCTACTGTACACTGTCTTTTCCGAACCTTATTCAGTGCCTACCAGCATCAAATACTCTTGTCTTCTAACACTGTGGTATGGACCGGTAAACTCCCCCGAACTTAGTAGAATCTATCTCAAGACTAGCCTAAGAACTAGAAGCACGTCTGTTTTAGATGTCTCTATGCGCTTTACTTAATACAAACAAAGTTCATTCTTTTGGAGGTCACTTTAATAGTTACTGTTCAGAGAGATTTATTTACCGTGAAGCCATCGATTGCTCGCAGCTACTTGACCAGATCGTTCTGTACTGACCTTAGCATTGTATGTATGTGTTTGCAGGCACTCGTTTTAATAACCTTTTTACTTTATATAATATTTGTTTATTTTTTACAAATACTTTATTTAACTGTAGTTCTATTTGTGGTAATTTTTAGTTGACCCTTAATGTTTTTTTTTCTTTATGTGTTTATTAGTCGTTAGTAATGAATAAATAAATGAGAGGATGTGTCAAAGTTACCGACAAGTCTTTATTTATTTATGTATTTTATTTATTTAGTTAAAGACTTTATTGCACTATGTACAATAATGGGATTAATGCCGCTAGGCATTCTCTAGCAACCAACCTTTGGGACAATGAAACCATTTGTGTTATGAGGTAGGTACAACCATTAAATAGGTAATTCAAATTAAATCTAAATATTATATCTATATAGACAAATACATACTTATATGTACACAATACTATAAATATATTATATACATTACATATAATACCTACTTACACTGTGAGGAACTGTTTAAATAATGTGAGTATACCTTTTTTTTTGAAAAGTTATCTGTTGGGCACTTGTAGAATTTCTACCGACAAATTGTTCCACAACTGGAAAAGAGTTAGACTGAAAGTCAGAGTGATGAATGGGACGAACGGAGTGATCTGTCATGAAATGAGGAAAGATAGCAAAATTTGTCCTTGAGGTATTTCGGTGTCGGAGGCTTTACCTACAATATTTATTAAAACACAACACTCCTGGTCAGTTATCCTACCTTTTAAACGTAAATCCCGCTAATGAGCTCGTAGTCTCATAGTTTGAAATCAACGTGACGATCAAGAAATACATGATAGTGTTTAATATCGCGAACATAGTAGGTGCTCGACTGTACATCGGTATCAAGTTTAAGATAATTATAAAATTAAAGACCAACTAATCATTTATAGCCGTACTAATAAGTGGTTATCCATGCATCGGAGTCATCCATCAAAATGCTCCTTCGTGGTTAGTTATTAGTTACGTTAGGTACCTAATTATCGCTAGACCTAACTTGAAACCCGGCTTTATGCACTAAGACTGGTTACAGATGACATAATGATATGCTTTTACATCTTACAATAAACTATAAACTAGTTGCAGCAAAAAAAAAAACATATGATTTCTTTTAGGTCTTTGTAGGTATTAATTATTTATTTATTTAGGAATTCTTACAGCTAATTTATACATATATAGGAGAAAATAGTAATACGATAAAGCTAATAATAAGACTTCGCTGACAGATACAATAATATTAGATAATAGAAAACAATGAGAATAAATTTAAAAATAAGCATTACATCAATACAACAGAATAACTTCAACAGAAATAAACATACATATATACATACACACACACATACACATAGGCTTACATAAACTTGAAAACATAAGACTATTCTGCTCGAAGTACTCACCTGCCATCATCCGTCTAATCATCGCCGTACCACTAGTAAGTAGTAGTACCGAAGAGATTGATATCGACAGTGAGCTCATTAAACATTTTACCCGCCCTATTGAAAAATGCATTGCGTCTATAATTGCTAATGCTACGGCCTGGGTTGGGCAGGAGTACGGGTCGCACTCTCAAAGTTATTTTACCCAAGACCTCGGGGCAGCACCCACGCACAACACCAACTAGATATGTTATATCCGCAATGATACGGCAGACTTCAAGTGGCAATAGGTCTTTTACAGCGTTGGCCATAGCCAGTGTCATACACCTTAATTTTATACTGTAAATAAAATTCTTTGACATTGTTATTATTATTATTTTAATATTTTTTATTTTGTTTTAAATATTATTATAACTATGCCATTAGAGTTTAGACAGTAGCGTTTTGATTTATATGTATTTTGTAAATACATTAGTATTGAGTTGTTCAGTTTATATCATGTTTAATTTTTATATAGCTTCATATAATTGTATAGACTTTTAAATGTATAAATATCTGACGTGTAAAAGTGCTTGTAATATTGCCAATTTATGAATAAATGAATTTGAATTTAACTATCTAAGAAAACGCTTTTGAATAGACTCAACTCTATAATTGATAAAGTATCTGGGATTCCATAATTGAGATGCATATTCCAGGATGCTGCATATTTAAGTTCATTAGATTTACGTACTACCGTATATCACACATTTCTAATTTTGATTTTAGAATTCATTTTATTTTAAGTATAGACTTTAATTTGAATTGCGGTCATCATACTAGTGATAAGTTGAAATATAACTTTTTAAAAAATTCGGCCAAATTAAACTTTATAGTAATTTTTAGCGAAGACAATAGTAGTCATATAGCTACATATATCTACAGATTAAAATATGGATATATAGACACTGACGTATTTTTTGGAAGATATTATAGAATAGATAGAAATTTTTTTCATTGCGCAATAAACAAAAACACATTAAAATATACATAGATAGATAGATAAATACTTTATTGCACAAAAAATAAAAACATTCAAATGTACATAGGCGAGCTTAATGTCTAGTGATATTTTCTAACAGCTATCCAATCTAGCTATCAATCCATGGCGCTCAATTGTCTCTGCCTACCCCGCAAGGGATCTGGCGTGAAGATATGTATGTATGTATCCAGCTATATTACGATAGTGAGCAGGGATTGTGGGTGCATTAAATCACTAATTTAAAATAGGAATTCAAAGATTCTTTAAAGCTAACCAATTTTAATCGGCTAATACTCGTAGGTGGTAGGCGGACTGATGGTGGTAATTTGCCCAGTCTGCCGGGGCGGGGAAGTATCCACCGTTCGTGCCGATAAACCCAGTAAAGTGTATCCACACGTTTCGGGATCAGGCTCGATATGCCGTCGTGCACAGTCAAGCCGGCATAGTGTGAGTGTCTGGCTCCAGTTGCTAACATTCATAGACCTCGCACGCCACTTAAAACAAAAAGCTAAAAGTACTAATACATTAATATATAAATGTAGAATAAGACATAATATTTATTTATATGAAAAACATACAATATAATAATGGGGTTAAATTGCACATTGACCAGTACATTTGAAACATTCCATTTGCGGTAACTTCTAATTGACCCTTTATGTTTCTATATTTTTTTTCCAGGTTTGTTATTAGTCGTTAGTTATCCATAAATAAATAAATAAAAAATATAAACAATAAGTAACTAAATTGTTAAAAGTCAAAGAATAGTGTTCTGATTGATATCTCAAAGTTTCCAAATAAATAATCTTGGGGAAAATCCGTAAACTTAAAAAAAACTGTCAACTCCATCCAGGCCAGGAACCAACGTTAAAATGCTGCTACCGGGCAGAATGCAGTTTCAAATGTCAGGGTTCGGGCAACTTTTCGTCTTAGAATGGACTAGAACAATAATTCAAATGCTTAAAAATATGATCATAAAACAAATAAATGAATTTACATATAAAAACGGAATGATTTTATTTGCTATCAACTGCGATTAGGCACTATCGAAATTTAATCCGCAGACGAATACATAACACTCGTGTTATGTATCAAATGACATCATACTACATTCTTGATCGTATTATTTTTTTGTTATGTTTTGACTACGTGATTTTGCAATGTTTTGCTCTTAAAATTCTTACTATACGAGTATATCTATGGCCTAACTTCATCAGCTGATAATTAGTAATCCGAGAAGGTATTGATTTAGGATTAATACTAACATTACAAGTATGTCAAAGCTAAAGGGAAATCTAATTAATTAGAATTATAAACAACATGCTTTTGCCTCCGGATGCTTTTGTCACTGCTAGAGTACCCCCGATCCTAGAACCCTCTGGGATTGCGCGCAGCGATGGAAAGAGACCCGACGGCATGATCGTTGGGCCATGGAAACTGGGCAGGTCCCTAGTGTGGGATGAGACATGGGTAGACACATTAGCCCCATCACACATCCAGGCGACTTCGTCAAGCGCGGGAAGTGCGAAGAACCTCAAGCTGCGCAAATATACCAACCTCGGTACAGGTTACGAGTTTGCTCCGTTTTGGGTCGAGACGATGGGCCCATGTGGACACTTAACCAAGCGTCTGGCCAAGGAGTTGTCCAAACGGCTAACGGAAAAGTCTGGAGACAGGAAAGCTGTCAATTATTTCTGCCAACTTGGGACTATCCCTGAAGGGTCGTCTCTAGAAGACATTTTTTACTTATAGTTTATTTTTTATTAGGTTTAGTTTATATTTATTTTATTTTTTACTTTTAAGTAGTTTTAATCATTACATAAATATACAATAAATAAATTATTATATTTAATAATTAAGGTCTGGGAACGTATTGGCATTGACCTTTACCTATGGTGATCACAGATTAGAAAAAAATGACAAAACAGATGAAGATAAAAATAACAGTTAACTAAATCACGAGTACATGCTCGTCTGTAATCAATATCCTTCAGAATATAACGTCATTTTAAAGAAAATTTAAAATCGCTGTTTTATCACTGTTCCAGTTTCTGGAGATAGTCTAAAAACTATTTAAAACATAAAAAATATATCTATATTAGTGCATTTTAATGCTGGGGTAATACAGATGTTGTAATTATTTTTTTAAAAGACAATAAATTGTTATGATTATTGAATTATATTTAATTGAGGCACGTTGCAAAAAATTTGGGGCCTGGTTTTGGGCAACCTCTTTTGTGGTGTTAAAATATATTGTTCTGCTTGTTTAAAAAGAAAGGATAAAGTAGTTTCTTAATATCTTTAGTAGAGACCAGGACTCTTTTTCTATGGATTATAATGATGATGATGAAATACAATTGCAAGAGCTCCATAATCTAGGTCTCAGCATTCGGAATCGTACCTAAGGTAGCTGCCAACTCCAAGGTGCTCATAACGGTTCTCAAACGCAAGGCATTTTCGCACGCCACAACGACGCAAAATTCCAATACATTATTTATCGGGCCTTAGACGCTTTTCCTGTCTTCGCCAAGCTTTTTCAATAGGACCACCTATGTCAGTTATCTGATCAGATATCGCTGGAACTCGTTTATTTTAAATACAGTTTTTTGCTATTTGTATTGTTTCGAGCTTAATGATTAGCGGTCATAGAACTGGGGAGTGCTTTTCCGGTGTACAGTTTGAAAATCTAACAACGTCGCTGTTTACTTCGCAGACGTTACATGTATGGTATATTCTGCATTTTTTTATAGAGGATTAAGGAAATCATTAATTGAGTGAGGTCACTTGTCCACCGTGCCCTGTAAATATTTTTTTTATGTACGTCATTCCATTTGCGGTTTTCTAATGATCAATATTAATTGTCAGTATAAATGTGGTTTTGTTGGTAATAATTTCCTAACATTTTTTTTATTTTTTATTAATCAAAAATACTTATTACTAGGGTTTCACAATAAAATAATTTAACTAAAGATACTTTTACAAATAATATCAAAATTCCCTTTAACTACTGTTAAATATTATTAACAATCTTATAAGTGAGGTCTACTGTCCAATTTTAACTAAGATGATTATATCCTCCTCGAATTGTACGAAGATGTCCAACAAGACCTGCTCCAGCATTCTGTTACTTAAGCGCAAACGCTATATAAAGGAATCCTTTAACTATATATATCACGCTATTAAAGTTCATATTTGTACGGACGCTGTCGAGTTCAAGCGCTTATAGAGTTGAGAATTGCATAATATTTTTTAATTATGACGCAATATCCGAACGAAATCCACTAATAACGTTTGCGACTAAGTAACAGAATAGAGGTACTGGAAGGTACACAGATAGGTATAAAACGGAGACTGGGCTACGGGATTACCCGTTACGGATCTAATGTCAACAGGGTTTCATTATCTTGGAAAATAGACACCTGGGTAAAACGGCGTCATCTATGAAAAAAAGCACAGTTTTCATACTTTAGTTTCCAATAGCGCCCCCATCCCCACTATTACCTATTTTATTTAATTAATCCTGTTTTGCTAGAACATATATTTAATTAATAATTTAAATAAGCAAATATATGTTTTAGTACCTTTCACATTTAGTCAACTTTTATCATGACAAATGGCAAGCTCGTCGATGTCCCTGGCGACCAGACCAGACCAGAGAAATTACAAAATAAAATAAAATTATATTGTGTTTTTAAATATCGAACCCGGTATCTATGAGTTTAATTCTACAGTCGCTATACCACGGAGTCCTAGACCCCCACTCACGGAAAACATTTCAGGAGAATTCGGCCTTTTATCGCCACGCGTTGTCAGACGAGTTGGTGAGAGAGAAGTTCAATAAATATAACAACATCATAAGCGACTATTGACTAGTTGTGGGTACGTGTTATAGGTAGGTTCCTTATTTTAAACACAAACAAAACATTCTTGTGTTTAAATCTTTAATCTATAATAAGTTGCAAATACATACACGTGTTATTTAGCTACAATCAAGTCTTTAACATCTTATAGCGCATTAAACTTATAAATAGGCTAGTCTTTTCCTATTTATACCAGGTTTCCAAGAATGCTGATAGCATCTTGATAGCTTTCATTCAAATAGTATGTCTTCTTTCGCCGCGATGCACTGCACAGGCTTGTAACTATGCACCTTGCTCAAATAAAATCGGACATGGTATTTTATTTAAAGTTAAAATATCTTCTTCTTCATCATTATCCTTACACTTTTTCCTCAGCGGTGTAGGATTAAGTAGGCTTACACAATTAAGCGCTAATTTCTTATTTTGTTCATTATTTTCTGTATAATTCATCTAAGAACAATCTCCCTTCTACTTTTGTCTTAACGTTCGTGTTTATATGATTTTGACGTATATATATTACTCCATAGGTAATATGATGGTAAATTAGTTTATTTGTATTGGTAAATATGTTTCACTTTCAAATTCAGAGTTTATACCACACATATTATCTAATTTATAGTTAGCACCACATTCTGTCCTTGATTGGTACATTATTTCCGTTGATTGTTACCATTGATGTATATAGATAGGCCTATTTAATACAAAACGCACTCTAAAAACGTGCCGCTTGCCACGGTGTCCCTACCAACTTTGGGGGCCAATTTTCAAGCAATGAATGTCATATGCGATATTTGCCGGAAATTCTGTCACAATGCATGCTATAAAGACTAGTTTCACTCGATATAAATATTAATATATAAGCGCTCTCAAAGCTTGCTAGCTCGCGACTGTTGGTGCAGCTACATGACTTCGATTAGTTTTGCGGGAACGTTTTTATATCAGTGAGGGCCTATCTATATACATCGATGATTGTTACACAATAAAAATCTTCAAAATCATTAATTAAAATTAATTTGTAATTCTATTTTTTATAACGGTTTTTGCTCTTTTAGTAAACATAAGAGACAGTTTGGTTATAAAGTATTCACCAAATATTTCTTCTTACTGTACTTTATAGACGTCGTCAAATTAAGTCATTATATTGCCATCATCATTATAAAATGTTATTTTAATTGTTAGTACTTCTCATATACTAATAACTACTTTTAAATCTTCTAATGATATAGTGCTATACTAATATTTTATTCATTTTTTTTATTTACCAACATAATCGACTAATAAATAATTATGAGCTGCCACCAATGCATGTGATAGGTTTATGAGGATTATTTTAACATAATAAGATTTGCCGTATCCGTTGAAATTTCATACTCATTGAGTATTTTTATACTTCGCGTTTGGATATCAGAAGCGAAATCTCCCCCGTAACTATTTTCTCCGTATGCAGCTTTATTTATAAGCAATGCCTTAACAAAGCTCGCTTTTGCTTCATTATTGTTAAGTGCCGACCACATAGCAGAGTTTACACCTGTACCTAGCGCTCAATTTAACCTTAAATTGTAACCCGTAACTATATTAGCTACCTATAATTTTTTTACATTTACTTTGTAGATATTTTACACATAATGTGTATTATCTTGGTGCTTAATATCGTTACAAATAATTGTTGGGGGCTTAGATCTATAATCATCATCAACATCATCTTGGGTCTTTCCATTGGGATGTAGGCCTTCCTCAAGACTCGCTACTGCAATACCCTGTCCTAATTAGATCTTTAGACCATGTGCGAAATTGATGCTTACGTTAAATAGACCGTCGTAAGCTTTTTCCATGTCAATGATTTTTTTAGCTTAATATTTATTTATTATTCTAACAGCGAAAATACCCATAAAGTTATATTTTACTATTCTTTGGGAATCTTCGAGGCATCTTAAGCTTGTTTTTAGAAATTATGTGCGTAATTTAAACGCCCAATTGCAAATAATTTTAATTGTTCTTTTTGTAACAAGTCAATCATGTACTCGTATTTTATCAACGTGATTTTAGTATCATGATTCTTTATGTATTTCGTCACGTTATTGATATTATTTTCTAGACGACTTGAAATCTTTATTCAAGCACCCCCATGGCAATGATTTCAACCTTGTAATAGGCAGTGGGGAATTGAGAATAATTGAATGATGACCGTCGCTTTGACCATTAGACATTGACCATCACGCGCTTCATGACTGACTGAAAGAATGCAACAATAGTTATGATGATGATGATTGACTGCTTCAAATCCTACTGATATTACAAACACAAATGTATTAAAGGATAGATGGATGTTTGTAGCTGCTTTAGGCAATAGCTACACGGATTTTGATGACTACAGGGAGACAAAAAAAACAACTTCAGCAAAAATAAACAATCTTTAAACAACGTCTTCTTGACGAAAACATCAAAATATATTATTTTTGTACAGTCGAACTAAAAAGGGGTCTACCATCTTACAGTTAAGATTTATTTGCACGTCATCTAACAATAAGGTAGATTTTCCCTTGAAACTTATAAATAAACTAAACTATTACTCGATCTTAGCAATATTTTAATTTCAAAGGATATAATTTGTCAAAACAGTTACTTTGTTAGTCCACTGTATATAAAATGTTAACAAAATTGGTAAATACGGTTAACTGTAACTCAAAAAGCTGTTTAAGATACAGTGCTTCTATATAAAAAAAAACAGAAATAAATGTTGTCCAGTATTATTTTTAGACGAAGGAAAAGTTTACACAAACTCTCTGCACTTGGCAATAAGAAAATCAATGTATTTTACGAGCATAATCTTAGTACATACGTTGAAGAATGTTTATTTCCAAGAAACTAACATACTAATAGAATTTTCACATAATTATTGAGCAATATCTGCGGCAAGTATATTTTTATACTTATAGCGTAACGGCACCTATTATTGACCCTATAAAACGGGCACCTAAAACAGTGATATTTTAAAATCTTTACTAATATTATAATGAATAATTTTGTCTGTGTAAAGGCGGCAGAACCTACATATTTTGTGCTGCTAACCCAGTAGAGATTCTGTTGCGGATCCTCGATGGCTCAATTAAAGAGGAATTCGCGGACTGTATTGGTTTAGTATTAGGTGCGGAGGTTGCTCGGTTGTAAGAACGCGTTCCTTAAATCCTACAAAGGTCGGTTCAAACCCACCCGGTATGTACCAACGAGAAATACACTTTTCTTACGTACATTTGTCATCGATTTACAACACCACCATTCTGTGCCTCGGAGAGCACGTTAAGCCGTGGTCCCGGTTCCACTAATACCAACTTGTGGAATCGTTAGTGAATTGTCATAAAAAAATGACATCATATCCTCGCCAAGCCGTCTGGCCAGAGCGTAGCGAGTGTAGACCCTAATTCTCCAAATATATGTTCTGGAAGGCCCATCTCCAGCAGTGGATGTCTAAGAGGGGCTGTAATGATGATGATGAAAATTATTGGTTTATTAATTTATGAAGAGCGGTAGTAGCTTGGTTGTAAGAACGCTTTTCTTATAATCCTAAAAAAAAGGTTGGTTCAAACACCGGCATGTACCAATGAGAACTGCTTCAGTCGTCTAGCGGTTAAGTCTGTGTATTTAGGCGCGGCGGTACCGGGTTCGATTCCTGGTCGGGGGACACAATCATTTATTTCTCGAGTTTGGTACGCTAGATACATTGACAAGCTATAGGAATATATACGAGACTATAGTAAAGTTGGCTAAAAAGTGTCTCCGCTACTTGAAAAAAAGTAGAAGAAAGAAAGGTGTACTTAGGCATCCATGCTAGCTCGCTGAGAAACAATTGGCAGTGATTTCTTTTTAAATTGCAAGTTAAATTTAAGTTGCAATATTTAGTGTAAAGAATTAAGCATAAAATTATATTGGGTAAAGAAAACTCGCTAGTGGTAAAAAAATGACATCTAATTCAGTATAATCAAATCCATCAAAAATAACAAACTTGACAGTTATTTTTTATAAGAACAATAACATAATTAAAACTAACTATTTTTAACATCTACTCGTATACTCTTTCGTTAATAACTAGGTACCTCAGTAAGAGATGTCCATTTAACTAATCACCGGAGGCAGTATCAAGACAACTCTTATCCCGGACTAACTTTACAAATACACTTCGCTTGCTAATATACGAATACTACTATACACGTATATATAGTATAATTTTGCTTCTGCCTCTCATTCATTCATTTTGTTTTAGGTATATAATCATTAACCTATGGTTTTCACTTATTTACTATTATTATTATTCTTTTACTTCTGCTAGTCACGATTCAATTGCACTATTAATTTAAATCTAATAACTATATTTTACTCTTATTTCTGTTTTAATTCTATTGTCTAAATAATATAAAATCTCTTTGGCTTGTGTTCCACTATTGCTACTCTGTCTATATGTTTAATATAACAAGCTGTGATTTTTTCTAAAAAATAAATAAATAAATAAATTTATTTTGTCAATATTAGGTGCCGTTACCTTAGTACCTAAATTATAAAAAATCTTCATACTATGATTTAAATACATCATAAATTGTAAGTGGGCGTGATAAAAACTAATAAATAGTGATGAGCGATTTTATCAGAATTTAATCTTTACGATTTGGAAAAAAAATTCCATCTGATATCTTCACTCCGATTGCAATTTTTTTTTATTAGTATAAAAATATATTAATATTTATGAACTTATCGCATATTTTCATGTATGACGTGTCTCAAAGATTGTTTCGGCCGATTATCTTTGCTGTTGGTTTTACTAGACACACTTAGGTATATTTATTATTTATAAAATATACAAAGAGATTACAGCTTTAGTCAGCCCGACGACAAAGTCCTGAATAGTAGGCATCTCCAGATCTGAGTGATGCTTGTATGTGTTCTGCTGACTTTGGATCTTGTCCCTATTAGTCTTGGCCAGAAGGTGATGCCAGGCTAGTGCAGAATAGATGAGACATAAACGGATGAACATCTTGTAGACCCAGACATTCAACCTGAGCGACTAGCTGGAATTCTTATTAATTTACGACTAGTAACGCCATCTATCACTTAGAGATGTAATTAACTTGTTTGAGTCACTACTATAAGGCTAAGTTACAAATGGCGTCGAATGATCCAGTTTTATTTTGAAGTTACATAGATTTTTAGAAAATAAAAATGATAGTGGCTGTAATACATTACAGATCACGGTCTTTCTTTGGTTTTATTTTGTAAAACAATTGATGTAGAACGGCATACAACCTTTAAATATTGGATCTAGTCGTTATTTAAACAATACGCATTTGCCTAACAAATTAGAGATTAGGAAATTCTATTCAATGTCTAAAAACATACTTGCTAACAAATCGCCTACTAAGTCCTCAAGTAGGTATTGCCGCGCCTGCGCAGTTATATGCATAAAATGCAGCCACATTATGCAAGCACGGTCAATTCACAATAAGGCTCTTTACCATGGCCGATTGTTTTACTATAAATATATATTCAAACGTCTCATAATATAAATGCGAAAGAAGCAACTTTGTCTGTCTGTGTAATTACTTCAGTGCGATGTGGCCCAATCTTATATTTATCTGGGAGCACAGGTAATATATAATAACGGTGGATGCGAGGATGAAATCAAGCATCGAATGGCAATGACAAGATATGCTATGGACTAACTAAAGAAGATATGGAGGTTACAAAAGCCACTAAAATCCGGCTGGTTAGAGCTATTGTGTTTCCTATTTTTCTGCATGCCCTACACGAAACAGAAAATGAACGAATTAATGTTCTAGAGATGTGGTGTTGGCGGAGAATGTTGGGCATGTCATGGACGGAGTTTTAAACCAACAAATCCATACTGGAAGAACTGGGGATCATACAAGGCCTTTCCTCGACTGTTCAATCACGCATTCTTACTTTCTTCCAGCGCCTGGTAGTTCAGGGAAAAGTCGAGGCAAGAGGATGCGTGGTCGGTCGCGGATGAGATGGATTGATCAGGTGAAGGCTGCCATGGATCATACATACCCTTCATGAGCGCACCAAGACAGCTGCGATCCCAGAGGAGTGGCGACGGCATGTTAAACGTGCCACTAGCACTCAAATAGCGACCATGACCACTCTGCCAAGAGTGTAGTGGCTAAGAAGAAGCCCATACACAATTTAAAATAGTTTTTTTAGGCTTTACACGCGTTTTGTTTAGTAAATTTATTACTCCTTATTTGACAAAGTTTAATATGCTTTGCAGCTATCTTCGTGGCGAAACTGGAATGAGTGGATTAGTTTTGAGATCATCATCATCATCATCACAGAGTCCTAGACCGCCACTGTTGGAGATAGGTAGGCCATATCTGGAGAATTAGGCTTGCAATCGCCACTCTAGCCAGACGGGTTGACGAGGGTCAGATGTCAGTTTTAATGACAATTTACTATCGATTCCACAAGTTGGTATTACCGACGGCTTAACGTGCTCTTCAAGATACGGAAACAGTGGTGTAAGTAATGTACGTAAGAAAAGTATTTCTCATTGGTTCGAACGGCGAACCTGTTTTTGGGATTGGAAACCGAGCTACCACGCAATTTAGTTTTGAGATACTGCCTAATAATCGTGCGTAGTAAACCCACTGTGTTCCGATTAACTTTCGACCCAAGTATGCGATCCAAGGTTTACATACTCTGGCTTTTATACGTTTTATTTTAATACAGCAATTATATCTCGTATTGTATAACAATTATTAGTATTAAATTACCTACAATATTATACGTATATATTTTTAAAGGAATAAATAAAATTTCAAACTATTTAAAATAAAAATAAAAAACAATTATGTGGGAAGGTCCTTCGCGCCATTTTGCGTGGACATGTCAAGTGCAAGTTTTTGTTTTGTAAATTAATTTACTGTGGATATTATTGGCCAAAAGTGGTGTTGTTTTGTTTAATAATGTGCTGCAATGTGAATAATCATCAAATTCTGCAACATCTGGAATTTGATGATCCCCAACTCGGTTATGAACTCTGTTATGAACATATATTATGCAAATAAATTACGTGTTTAGGACTGATGTATTCTGTACAATGTAAAAAAAAAACTTGCGTTATATCACTACCAATTGGAAAAGCCAGGGATATTGGCAGCATTGCCGCGTTAAATGGCAATTGCTTTGGCCCAAGCATAATTTCCCAGTCCTCTTGTCTCCTAAGGTGTTTTTGTTAGCTGTTAATCATCATCATCAGCCTGTATCTCTTACCACCCTTATCCATCCCCCACCAGCGACCTTCTTCAGGTCATTCTTCCATCTGGCGTGGGGTTGTCCCACTCTGCGTCTTCCCGTACGTGGTCTCCACTTTAGAACCCCCATCATTTGTCGGTTCTGCGGCAGATGTGTCCAGCCCACTGCCAATTCAGCTTATTAACAATCTATGTCAGGTGCTTTAGTATTATATTCTTTTCTTTCTCTTACGAATAACTATATCAACGTTTAACAAATACCAAGCATAGCTCTCTTCATCTGAGTGACCTTGATTTTATGGATTAGACCCACTGTCAGTGTTCACGCCTCTGCTCTGTACGACATTACGGGAATGACGCATTGGTCAAAGACCTTCGTCTTTAAACATTGTGGTATGGAGGATAAAGAATGTGTCGGAGTTTCTGCTACAATTAAATGTATACACCCATAAATTAACTTAAAAAATAACATAGACATCGTGACGACAAGTAAAAATTAATGAATACAAATAAAGATTATTAGCTAGAAGGAATGTCTATTTATCATTAATGTTATTTTACACTATCATTAAAATATTAAGCATTTCCTGCGATAGCATTTGCACTTCGATAGAGATAAAATTTAGTTAATATTTTAGGAGATTAAAATTGTTATAAACAATATAAAAGAACTACAAATAAAGCTAAAAAAATAAAAACTAAAATTATAATCAAGGAACATAATACAAGATTATAGCCGTCCGATGGGCGTAGTGTGCCAAGGACATTCGCTGCGTTTCCCCGTTGAACGGCGAGGCTGACCCTTTATAAAAAAATCTCTACTTAAAGGGTCACCCGTCGCCAAGCGGAGTTTTTCCTCAAGCTCACGAGAAAACGCCAGAGGCTCCTCAGAAATTAATTAAATTGTTTAAATTTATATAATCATAATTTCATCATTACAGCCCCTAGAATACTTAGGCCTAGACCTCCACTGAGTTGGACTTTCCAAAATATATATCTGAGAATTTGGCCTACACTCGCCACCCTGGCCAGACGGCTTAACATGCCCTTCGAGGCACGGGAACAGTGGTGTTGTACATCTATGACAAATGTACGTGAAAAAAGTGTATTTCTCATTGGTACATGCCGGGGTTCGAACCGC
This sequence comes from Tinea semifulvella, assembly GCA_910589645.1. NCBI lineage: Eukaryota > Metazoa > Arthropoda > Insecta > Lepidoptera > Tineidae > Tinea > Tinea semifulvella. Next base: position 7,645,441 of record OU342592.1, on the reverse strand, counting down.
AACAGTTCTTAATTAATATACGAGTATATTGTTTGAAATATTTGGCAATATTTTCTGTTATAAGTATAGCTTGATTGATATTTTACCAATATTGATACCCTACGTAAAAGGCCAAAAAGACATTATCCAATTTAGACTATTTTTGTACTTCTTGTGCTGGGTACAACGAAAAAAAAATATAAATAGCACTTTGGATTCTTTTATTAATAAGACTAATATTATTTTTAATATACAATATACATATACCGCGTGTTATTGTCAAAAGAGCATATATTTTTTTAGGCTTCAGATGTTATTAGTAAAACTTCTATTTGAAATAAAAAAGGTCACTTTTTTAAAGATAAAAATCATTACCCGAGAAACAAAACAGTACTGCATGGGGAATAAGGCCGCGTCTGAAAATCGCGATATCCATCGTGATAAATACCTAAAGGCTGGGGAGTGTTATTATTAATAGATCGCCCCCACTGCCGAGATATGAAGTACGAGAGATAAAGAACTACGTAAGTCAACGTTCGCGCGATCGTTGACCTTTCGCTACCTACTTGATTAGGTTCTGTATGAGTAACGATATTTTTAGGACAACTTATCTGCACCGTAACTTAAGATTTTATTACTGAATAATTATAGATTTTTAATGCATTTTGTATATTGCAGAGGTGACGCAGCTGGAAGACCCTCGGCGAGAATGGCTGAGCATACAAGAAGCGATGTTGAGGGAATATCTCCATACTGCGCAAGAGTCACTGGAGGTAAGAGATATCAATCATCACAAGCTTGTCTCTACACTGCTACACGAGTACGATCGCATTTTTTGTAACTCACACCAGCGACTTCAGGTCTCCACTCTAGAACTCGTCTATTTTTCATTTTTTGTTATCGTGACGTAATAACTTAAGTATGAAATTGAAATAAAAAAATTATATACGTAAAAGTATCATCACGACCGTTTCCCTTTCGGGGTGGTCAGAAACCACACTTATAAATAAGCGGATTCACATTTACCTAACTTTACTATAGGCCAATCATGACAAGTGGCAAGCTCTCTTATGTCTCCAGCGTACCAAATTAGAGAAATATTACAAATAAATTAAATATTAATTAAATGTATTTATTTACATTAATAAATATTTTTGTGTCCCGACCAGGAATCGAAGCCGGTACCTCCGAGTCTTAATCGACGGACTTAACCGCTAGACCACAGAAGTAGTTTACCTATATAAGTAATTAATTTATATAATAATATTAAAATCTTAATATTTTTATATCTACTTCGAATTTTATTATTTAGGTAGCTTTTAATTTCAATGTATATTTATTTACTTCGAATAAAATTTAATAATAATATTAATTTATATAAGTAATATACAAATAATTAAAAGAAAAAAAAACTAAACGATAGAATAGAATAAAATAATGTTAATAAATTAAATAATATACTAATATAATACTGAAAAAATAAAAAAAAATAAACAATAATTATGTACCTATATAAATGGTGTATGTAATACGAGTAAAATGATATAAGCATCTTATATAATATTTCATTAAAAAAGTAAGAGAGAGAAGACATTTCTAAGCATTCCATGGATTCACCGTACATCGTGTGTGGGTAAGAGATGAGAAGAATGATGTTTTGGGCTTGCGACCGACAATATTTTTTAAAATAATATTTACAAAGGAGGCCTTTAAACTTAACTGAAATAATACGTTACTTGGCGAGGATCTGATGATAATTTATAAGCGATTCCACAAGTTGGAATTAGGGAAACCGGTAGTTATTAGTGGATTTCGTCATTTACGCCAGAATTGCGTCATAATTACAAAATATTACTCAATTCTCAACTCTATAAGCGCTCGACCTTTACAGCGGCCGTGCAAATATCAACTTTAATAGCGTGATATATATATAGTTAACGGATTCCACTATATAACGTTTGCGCTTAAGTAACAGAATAGGGCTACGATACCGACTACTTAACGTGCTTTTTGCGGTACGGGAACTTGTCTGTTACCAGTAGTAAAAGATGCACAGATGACAGAACGCAAATCGCCAAGGCGGTGTGTTTGGCGCCTTACGAATTAATTTCACTCAGGCGGTATGTTGTGAAGAAAACAAAAACACTATCTAAAAATCTATTGTGTCTAAACTGGCACAGAAAAGCACTTAGAGCCTACTTTCGTTACTTGCATTGTTACAGAGGTACATTACCAAAAATAGCTCTTATCCGAACAAATCTTGGCCGAGCCATATCTGAAGTGGTATCATCAAGATAGTGGCTACTGCTTTTACAGCGCCGCTTTTCCACGACCTTTTTTAAAAGATCCATGTAAATGTCAATCTATTGTTGACACGGCCCCTTTATAGCCACGAATTTAAGTTTAATTTTAATATTTAACATTATTGACATTTATTTAATTTCATATTATTACGATTTTAATTTTAATTTGACTCGGCCACTGTTCATTTTTTCATTTCATTTCATTACAGCCCCTAGAACACAGCGTCCTAGACCTCCACTGCTGGAGATGGGCCTTCCAGAACTGGAGAATTTGGCCTACACTCGCCACGCTGGCCAGACGGCTTGGCGAGGATATGATGTCAATTTTTTTATGACAATTTATTAACGATGCCACAAGTTGGTATGAGTGGGACCGGGACCGACGGCTTAACGTGCTCTCCGAGGCACGGGAACGGTGGTGTTGTAAATCTATGACAAATGTACGTAAGAAAAGTGTATTTCTCATTGGTACATGCCGGGTGGGTTTGAACCGACCTTTGTAGGATTAAAGGTACGCGTTCTTACAACCGTGCCACCACCGCGCCTTAAAGACATTACCAAACTTTAAAAAATAATATAATGTTAAACCGATAAGTCCACTATTACTCTCAAAGTTTGTATATAAATCCCATATGTATCAAACAGATAGGGCCTATCTATATCCCTATAATTGAATTGTCACTTTAAGCGCTTTGATAATCGTTCAGACTTGAGTTGCTCTATGGCTTTCATACAAAATTCGGTAAAAAAAGCAAACTTTGCTTTTAAGTGGAATATAGCATATATATATCGATGTGCAGAGCTCATTTTCCCAGATGGATAAGCACCCCTAATCTAAGATAACACTGTCCCAATTCTCCAATGTACAAAATTTTGATAATATTCTTAAATACTAACATTTTATTATCCTAGCTAACCAAATAAGCTCTTATGAAAGGATAAATAAAATAATCAATTAATAACTTTTTAGTTACTTGAGAATAACTTTTTAGGCCCTCCCCTGATGTCCCCACAGGACCTTAATTAGGCTATAACAGTAGTGCTCTCATTATCTTATGTTTTTACATAAATATCAAGCAGTGTTTATAGCATTTTCTTTTTATACTTGTACATGTCGTCCATGTGACTTTGCGCCCACCTGATGTTAAGTGGAGCGGTGAGGAGTGGAGTGGTGAGGTCCATGAATGTTAGCAACTGGAATCGGCCACTGTACAGCCCCGAAATTAATTAAATTTTATTATAATTAGACATTATATTATAATTAGACATTATATTATAATTATTTTAGATTATAAGTTAACACAGCCTTTATACAGCCACGAAATAATTATTGTTATTTTTTTATAATTTGACATTCAATTATAATTATTTAGATTGTAAGTTGACACGGCCTTTATACAGCTACGAAATTATTATTGTTATTTTTTAATAATTTGACATTAAATTATAACTATGCATTAAGTTATAATTATTTAATTTTTTTAATTTTATTTATTAAAAACAATATTGCACTATGTACCTACCTACAAGAGGCGTGCACTATGTACCTACAAGAGGCGGGCTTAATGCCGCTAAGCATTTTCCAGCAACCAACATTTGGAACAAATAAACTGTATTTGTATTCTGTATCTTCGTTGGGTTAGCAATGAAACACGGAGATACCATAACCAAATTAAAAAAAAAAAAATATCCTAATTTGTATGGAAACTAACCTCTGTGGTCCAGAAGTATATTATACTTTATATACAGAGGTTAGGGTTCCAATAATTTGTTAATTGCCTGTAATAAATTGTAGATCATATCCTGTTAACACTTAAGATACATTGATATAACTAGTTTCTAGGCAATTTCTGTGAAGAAAATAAATGATTATTATTATTATACACGTTACTTGTTTTATGCTTAGCAGACAACTGACAAAATATCCGACCTACCTACATAATATCTTACAATTTGTTCATGGGTGCAATCATTAAATAATAGCCTTAATTTATAGGTAATTAAAATTAAGTTTATAAACACAAATACATATTTATTTATTGAAATCTTTATTGCACAAAGTACAATGGCAGACTTAATGCCGCTAGGCATTCTATGGCAGTCAAACCTTCGGGACAACAGAAGCAATTAAACAATTAATGTATCATACATATAAAATAGGCTAAAATGTAGTAATCATACTTCACTTTTTACTTCATAGGTGAATTTTAAAAGATATAATTTTTTTACCCGCTGCTATTTTATGACTATTAAAATTTTTTTAAAACTCAATTTTGGTTCGAAATCTGATTTGAATGAACGACAATTTGTTTTATTTAAAAAAAAAGTAAAGTAAAGTATCATTTCGACCGTTTCCCTTTCGGGGTGGTCAGAAACGATGCTTATAAATAAGCGGTTTCACATTTAGCCAACTTTACTATAGGCCAATCATGACAAGTGGCAAGCTCGTCGATGTCTCCAGCGTACCAAATTTGAGAAGTATCACAAATAAATTAAATATTAATTAAATGTATTTATTTACAATAATAAATATTTTTGTGTCCTGACCAGGAATCGAACCCGGTACCTCCGAGTCTAAATCCACGGACTTAGCCGCTAGACCACGAAGGCAGTTTTATTAATTTAAAATTGTTTTAAACATAATAATTAATTAATAATAAAAAAAAAATGATATATACAATTTTTTACACCATAGACAAAATAACTTACCATAACTTTCTACTATGTACCTAGATATGTATTTATTATTTATGTATATATTTATTTAATATGTAGGATATGTATATTTAATTAGTATGTATTTATATTTCATTATTGGTAATCACAATATTATTTCTGCACCCGCTTATAATGGCTCCCCATTCACAAAGGTTAGTTGGTAGAAAATGCATTTATAGCATTAAAAGCTCGTCTTTGTACCCACACTATTTTTGGTTCTGTACAATAAATAATTTATTATTGTTTTTACTTAAATGAAGAATGTTTCATCGCGACGTTCCTTGATTTCTATTCCTCAAGCGTAGTGGCATGCTGAGGCGTTTGACAGCTGGAAGGAGTCAATGAGAAAACGTCTACGAATAGGTTTTGTTCCCGTTCCAAAAACGAAAGTTAAAAAACTGACGTCGGACACAACCAGTGACATCATTACTTACTCAGAAATATTATTCTCGTACCTACAGTAAAAGAACAGTGTGATTAGGCGTTAGTTGTTATCGTTGCGAAATGCTCAAATATTTGCCCTTTGATATAGAAACGACATAAAGCAAATAATGCGTGTTTTTTCGGTGTTCTTATGAAATTATTTGCTTTGTTAGGAAAACTAGAGGTTCTGTTTGTTCGTAATCGTATTCTTAAATTCCAAACCATTAAATCTGTACTGGAAGAACGATACGATTATTTAATAGGTACAGTTACCGGCAGATAAAAAATATTTTTTTGCCATAAACTTAATTTTCCTATGTAAAAATGTGCTCTGTCTCCTGGACTAGTCTGAATATACAGAGTGTGTTCTAGAAGACAAATGCATAACACTAAAAAAACGAAAATAGCGATTGAAAAAAAAAAACAACACAAAGCAAAATATAAATGATCATAAGAAGGTAAAGGTAAGTAATAAAATTGTCCTGGTGGGTATGTAGGTATGAGTGTAGCTGTGTTTTGTTTGTGTGTCTATATCAGGCCAGACTACCTAAAGACAGCTAGAAGGTTTTTAGTTTCCGAATAATCCCTCTGGCTGAGCCAATTATTTTTGAACCCACTGAAGAGTTTTTTATGTAATAATAGTCCTATCTTGTCACCTCCTAGATCTTGGTCATACCTATTCTCTTATTCTTTATACTTATTTCGTTTCATTTAATATACTTATATGCAGCACACAAGTGACCAAAGCCGTATGATTTACGCCGCACGGCGAAAATCGACCGTCTAATTGGCAATTCGACTAGGCCGCAGGTGATATTTATTTATTTAAAAAAAAATCATAGCTTATTATATTAAACATATAAACAAAGTAGCAATAGTGGAACACAAGCCAAAGAGATTTTATATTTTTTAGACAATACAATTAAAACAGAAATAAGAGTAAAATATAGTAATTAGATTTAAATTAATAGTGCAATTGAACTGTGACTAGCAAAAGTAAAAGAAAAATAATAATAATAATAAATAAGTGAAAACCAATAGGCTAATGATTATTTACCTAAAACAAAATGAATGAATGAGAGGCAGGAGCAAAATTATACTATATATACTAAAACAGCAACCCCCAAAGTAGACTACCATCCGACTTTTGCCGCGCGGCATGCAAATCTTTATTTACGTAAAGCTATTACAGGCATTTGTGACACGTCATAATTTAAATTATTTTGATTCTACTCCTGTTAGTGGAATACTAAGCAGCGAAGTGGTTCAAGGACTAAGCTGTTAGCAAAAGACTAGCTGCTTAGTATATTCCAGTGACCTGTTAATGTTTAATCTGACTGAGAAAGGGATCTTTAAGGAAAACTCAGCTTATAGCAAACTTACAAATAAAACAAATACAGAATTACACAACAACAATAAATAATGCAGAAAATGCTTAGCCATCGCTTGTTCAAACTGATTATTCATCAAATATTATTATTTCTGTAATAATTTCCGCGTGGATTCAATAGATATGGGTGTTATTTATAAAAACTCTAAAAACGGAATCATATTTCAGAATACTAGAAAAGCGAGTTTCAATTCACTGTAACAAGGTTCCATCCATTTGACGTGCGCGGATTGTACCTACCGTTATGAGTTACGTAATTATTTGTATCAAATTGTCCATAGTAATGCGGGAAGCGTTGAAGCCACACCAAAGAACAAAGCGTGGTCTAATTTCACCAATTACTTTTACAGATAAGACCACTTATTCCTTATCTCTATCGCATTCCTCCGTTATCGATGAGGACAACACTACTGTGCAAAGAATGAATTGCAATTGCGTTTATCAGCAATCGGGTTCTAGCTGAGATTCGTGGCTTATTTTTCTTTAAAAAATGGTACAAAAAAAAATGGCGTTATTAGCAGCTAGTTTAACTGCCTTCGTGGTCTAGCGATTAAATCCGTGGATTTAGACTCGGAGGTACCGGGTTCGATTCCTGGTCGGGACACAAAAATATTTAATAATGTATATACCTAAATACATTTAATTAATATTTAATTTATTTGTGTTAATTCTCGAGTTTGGTATGCCTGGAGACATCGACGAGTTTGCCACTTGTCATGATTGGCTTATAGTAAAGTTGGCTAAATGTGAATCCGCTTATTTATAAGCGTGGTTTCTTACCACCCCGAAAGGGAAACGGTCGTGGTGATACTTTACTTTTACTTTACTTAGTGGTCCCTTGGGGTACACTTATTTTCGAAAGTGCGTACTAGGCTAAATCGTGATAAGCATCCATGCTTACTTTTCTTATTATTCACCTTAACTATTAACACGTCTGCAAAATTGTGATATGAGCTCCGATATGAACGTTCCCATGGAGCACAAATTGACGTGCCTAGCATAAGTAATAGCTTAACGAGGGCTTAGCATGGATCTAACAGAGTAACTTTGTTGATTTAACTTTTTTTTTTTTACATTTTGATGCTAATTGCAATATATAAAATAGTCTTAGTAAATAAAAAAATATTTGTTGTGAATTAGAAGTATTATTTATTTATTTATTATTTTGCAAGCCAACACTTACAGCTAATGCAAAACCAGTAGGCTCCAGTCAATTTAGGTATACATTAAATTCACACTTAGTAAAAAAAAGTTAAATATCATCACGACCGTTTCTCTTTTGGGGTGGTCAGAAACCACGCTTATAAATAAGCGGATTCACGTTAAGCCAACTTTACTATAGGCCAATCATGACAAGTGGCAAGCTCGTCGATGTCTCTAGCGTACCAAATTTTTATTGTTTATTTATTATCCTAAGGAGCCTATAGGAACACTTGGATTTGTGATCCACTATTAAAATTAAGTTTGTTATACTCAGGCACTATCCCCTTTTTAGCAGACTGTTCCTTGCTGACAACAGCCAGCTATTTCAGCCATTTTTATTTTATATTGATTTAATATTAATAGGTATCAAATAAGAAAAATGAAAATTTGACAAATCCAAGTGTTCCTATAGGCTCCTAAGGATAATATTTGTATATTTCACCTATATAATATATAATGCGAAAGTTGTAGGTAAAAGAGGCCCTGGCAGACTGAGACTCACATATCACGATCAAATAAATAAAACACTGACTAAAGGTGCATTAAAAAGTCTTCGTAACCAAAGGGCATGTATGAAGAGGTTAATGAATGTCGACGAAGCGAAAGAAGTATGTCGTGATCGTCTCAAATGGCGCTCAATTGTCTCTGCCTACCCCGCAAGGGATCTGGCGTGAAGATATGTATGTATGTATGTAACAATCGTTATATTTTGATATGTCAGTTAACAAATTTTAAAATAATAACAATAGTTCTATTAACACCATGCATCGTAGACAAAGGAGCATAGGAACACAATACAGTAGTAGGCATAAGACCACAAAACTATACAACTATTTAAAAGAATTTTCCGTCAAAGGCATGTCAATAAATTCTGACAGGTTATAAAAAGCATTATTTTGAAAAAAGAGTTTCAATTTTGTATTAAATTCATTTGGTTGTAGTCCAGTTATAATCTCAGGTAGTTTATTGTATAATGTAATTTTTAACGGCAAACCTTGTTTGAACGTTTTTCTCAACCTGGTTTGCCTTATATAGATTTCATTCTTGTTTCTTAGGTTATACTTAGTCAAACTAGATATTTTTGGAAGTTCATTAGCTTTCGCATGAACCTCCTGTAAGCAACTATATACATACAGAGACGTGACTGTCATAATCTTGGCATCAACAAAATAATTTCGTACTGTGGTTCTGGCTTTTAAAATAAACAATATACAATTTGGTACGCTAGAGACTCTACTAATCAATTAAAAATCCCGCCACATTCGTCCAGCAGATGTTCAGATTCTTATACAGTATCAGCTGCTCGCCAGTGGAACCGATTCCCTCTTCATATTCGTAAAGCACCATCACTGATATGTTATAAAAATTTGCTCACTAAACACAAAAAGCAAGACAAGTCTACATAACTTGACTAAATCGGTATATTATTGTATGTATATATATATATATATAGTATGTAACCAGTATATGTATGTGTTATCTATGTATTGTATGTATTTATATTATAGATTTAATATCGTTCTTTTTTTTACTTATAAGTTTTTAACTCAATAAATCTCTTTATCTCAAATATTAGCGGTCATGCACCTTACAATCCCTGCTCACACCTCCGAAAGGTTAGCTGTTAGAAAATGTTTTTAGACATTAAGCTCGCCTATGTACTGTAAAATGTATTATTTTCTGTGCAATAAAGAATTTATCTATCTATCTATCTATCTAGAGATATCGACGAGCTTGCCACTTGTCATGATTGGCCTATAGTAAAGTTGGCTAAATGTGAATCTGCTTCTTAATAAGCGTGGTTTCTGACCACCCCGGAAAGGAAACGGTCGTGATAATGATGATGTGATGTAATTTTTTTTTTCAGTTTTGTCGTATGTTTATGTTAAAAGCCATTCAGTACGTCACAAGAACCATTTTATTGTGTTTTCTAAGATCATTCCACACTTGACGTGGAGATAAATGTGATTAATGTAGGTTAAGAATTTAGGGTCAGGTCGAGGGTTAAGTTTGACGTACACATTTATTTACTTTTAACTTTTATAATCAATCTCTTGACGTCAAATAATAGCTGCGAGTGAAGTCAGCTATTGAGGTTATCTTTAATGTAACGTGTGGTACAATTATTCTTGTTACATTGTAGCCAAATTCTGTATCTCTAAGCGTAAACGGTATACTGCGTGGAATTTGTTAAAGATCAATATTTATATATTATAATGTAGGATAAAAATAAAGAATTACGTATTTTTTATTTTTATTATTCAGTAATAAAATCTTAAGTTACGGTGCAGAGAAGTTTTCCTAAAAATATAGCCACTCATCCAGAGCAGCGAGCGTTGACTTACATATTTTTTTCTCTCTCTATTTCGTCTATCAGCTGTGGGCAAGATCAATTAAAAATAACACTGTCCAGCATTTAGGTATTTATCACGATGGATATCTCGAATTTCAGACGCTTTCTATTTTAAATAGAGGTTCTACTAATGACACCTGAAGCCTAAAGTATATATTTGCTCTTTTAACAATTACACGCGGTATAAAGGAATCATTTATCGAACGGACACTGTTAATAAAGAAGAAGAAGAAGTATCATCACGATCGTATCCCTTGCGGGGTCAGAAACCACGCTTATAAAGAAGCGGATTCACATTTAGCCAACTTTACTATAGGCCAATCGTGACAAGTGGCAAGCTCGTCGATGTCTCTAGCGTACCAAACTAGGGAAATATCACAAATAAGTTAAATATTAATTAACCTACAAAACAAACCACGTGGATGACCGGAAACCCTAGTTGACAATGAAGTTAATAAAGCTATTACTAAACTGTCAATAAAGTTTATACTATATTTAATGCAATCTCGATTATGCTTGGGTAAGCTTGCACATTTCTTACGTTAAAACTGATGGTAAATGGAATCCAATATTTAAACCCGTTTCATTAATATAGGAAGTTAATAAGAGTTATGCTATATTTATTAAAGTAAACAAAACTTATATATGTATTGTTATGTAATTTTTAATAAGTATATTATTATATATGATATGTGTATATATGTCACCTCTCTGTATGTTGCTTACAGAAGGTTAATGCGAAAGCTAATGAGCTTCAAAAAACTCTAGTTTGACTAAGTATAACCTAAGAACACAAAAATTAAAATCTATATAAAGCAAACTAGGTTGAAAAAAAAAACGTTTTAGCAAGGTTTGCCGTTGAACTTTACATTATACAATAAACTACCTGAGATTATAACTAGACTACAACCAAGTGAATTTAAAACAAAATTAATACACTTTTTTTTTTTAATTATCTGTCAAAATTTATTGACATGCCTTTATTGGAATTGCCTTTATTATAAATAGTTGTATGGTTTTGTGGACTTATGCCTTCTGCTGTATTATGTTCTTAAATGCTCCTTTGTCTACGATGCATAGTATTAATAGCATTATTACTATTGTTATTATTTTAAAATTTGTTAACTAACATTCCTACCAAAATATAATAAATCGTAGTTTAACGTCATTATCTTTTGACATGTTTAACGTATGCCTATGAAGCACGTTTTTGGCTGAAATAACCAAAGTGACAAGTTAAAACTAGCAATCACGTGGCGTATATCAAAATATTAATCAGAGATTATTTTTATCATCCTGTCTGCAACTGGCCGTTAGTCTTCTATTGGAAAGATTAGTGTTCGTATCCGCCTGCATACGACTGCGTCGCATCGCGTCGTAATGACATTATATCTGCATTATAATGCGAATTTGACGGGAACACTCAGACGACGCGGACGTGTCGCTAGCTAACCGTGGAAGATATTTCTTGTATACATATACATAGAAACCAGTAGTGTCGCGACGCTACGTCGGTCGCCTGCTGCTGCTGCACGTCTGCACGTCAGGAGTGAGAAAAGACAACAAAAAAACCATATTTAGTATTTATCTAATATAAACTGCGAAAGGCTAACAGTAGTAAAATCACGTAAAACCCTAATTGCTAGGTTTACCGTCACTTTTCGTCGAAAAACCAAAGATCTTTCAATTGTAGATACCGCGTTTCTCGACGGTTATACATTTCTAGAGATACGAGTATAAAGCTTTAAATTTATACAATAAATATACACTGGCATATTATAAACTTTTTAGTTTTTTACTCGTACCTATACTTAGAAGCATTTTAATTGTTTTATAAAATACTGACGTCCTGCACGCTTGAGCTCGCGCATCACTATGAGACAATGATACTTAGTCTATTTAGGCACTTAAACACAATTATCTTTGTATCATTTAAGATGGACGTAGCTATATTCACTAGATACCCATAAATATGTCAAAGAGTTGGTAAAACGACGTCAAATGCCATAACTTACTCAAATAAAACATTTCAATGATAATATAACGCGGAAATGCGGTGAGCGTTTTGGGTAACTCACAGGTGGCAAGATAAAATTATTTTGTAGAATCATCATCATCACAGCCCCTAGAACACATAGTCCTAGACCTCCACTGTTGGAGATGGACCTTTCAAAAATTTCTGGACAAATTGGCCTACACTCGCCACGCTGACCAGACGAGTTGGCGAGGGTCATTTTTTAAAAATGATAATTTATTAACGATTCCACAAGCTGTTATTAGTTGAGTCGGGTCAACGACTTAACGTGCTCTCCGAGGTACGGGAACGATGATGTTGTAAATCTATGACAAACGTACTTAAGAAAAGTGTATTTCTCTTTGTAGGATTTGAAGGAAAGCGTCCTTACAACCGAGCCACCATCGCATTTTGTAGAATAGTTGATGTTTAGTTTTGCACATTGCGTTAAAATAAGTATTTCCTGACAGAATCATGGTAAGAACGAAACAGACTTATGGCTGTGTGCTAGTGCGAGTAGCAATTCTAGCAGTAATTCAGAATATTTTGGAATTTGGAACGCAATCTATATGGGAATTGTTACATCTACTTAATTTAAAGATCATTGCAATTACCGGAAAAGGTCCACATTCCAACTTTATTACTATCTTACTTGGATATGCCTACAGTTGTTTGTCTGACACATTTTGAGGGTATTATAGCACAGGAAATAAGCACTCACGCGATTTCTTTACAACGGAACTTTGTATTGTACGTTAATCATCGTATTTGTAGTCATACCTATTTGGTTTTTGGTCTGTTGACAGATTTCGGTTGTATAATAGCCATACAAATAATAATTTACCGAACAAATACCTAGTCAATGTCAACTGCCGTTTTAAGTTTTTAAATACAAAGCGATTTTTTTTTTTTTTAGTTATTAAAATCTTTATCTAAAGATATCGCATTGAAAAATGACGTAGTGACGCTTCGAGTCCATGCAAAAGGGAGCCTGAATAATTAAATTAACATAAAAGGGTAAGGTACGGTACGAAAACAGCGTGGAACTAGCAAATTACGTCTTAAATCAGTAGCATGTCAATAGTAAGTTAACCAAAGTGTATAGTAACCAATTGGGAAAAGTGGCGTTCACTCGAACACTAGCGTCGCCAGGTGGATGGTAGGATACTTAAAGTACCTATACCTATTATGGGTATAGCTTCTATATAGTATTAGTATAAATATACGGCAATCATCCAACCGAAGCAATTTCGAAAAAATGGTATATTCATATTATTTAAATAGCTCATAACAACTCAATTAGTTTATTTATTATATGTATTAATGTTATGTAATGTATGTACCTAATGTATTAATAAAACGTTATGTGTATGTATTATTAGTATTTATATTATTATAGTATTTATTATTGTATTTTAGATAATATAGCATATTTATTACGTAATCATATTTCTCTAATTGCACCTACCTTACGTCTTTAATGTTCTACAGTGTCCCTAAGGTTGGCTGTCAGAGAATGTCTAGCGACATTAAGTCCGCCCTTTGTATATATTGTGCAATAAAGTTTTAATAAAATAAATAAATAATTATTGTAACCGTAACCAATTAATATCGCGCGAAAATTTAAAATATTATGTTACTATTTTTGCATACGATGCATAATAATAAAAATATAAATAAGGTTTTATTGGTATAGGTAATTTGCTGACAACTCTTTTACGTTGAAACCACAGACAAGAATTAAGTTCTCTACCAACTACTAGAAGGAGCCACTTTCTATATGAATCAAAATTTAACATTTCTAAGTTTCCACCCCCTGAAGCTAGTTATCGAGCCGTAAGGACGCGCCTATGCATTCTGTTTCGCTCGCTTTTCACAAATTATTATATAGCGCGTGCTGTATCTTCTCCTTTTGCAAAACTTCATGTGGTGTAGCCCAAATGGCTTAGTTAGCAAGTTGGAGGGTATAGTCCAAAAATGAAATGATTGAATACTACTAAATTTAACACAGCGTGGCGAGTGTAGGCCAAATTCTCCTAAAAAAAGCTGGAAGGCCCATCTCCAACAGTAGAGGTCTAGGAACTCTGTGTTCTTAGTTCTAGGGGCCCGTGAGGAAAAAAGTCACTACTTTTAACTATTTTATTAAGTTTTTGCAGACTGAATCTGTAATACGATAATTATAGCATTGCTTTTTTCGTATACGGTCAGTGGTTCTTTTGCTGTCTTTAAAAATATTTTCCTTAAGATCGTCCGTCAAAGATTTGTTTCAAAGAAGTTTGCTTTCAAGATACTAAGAAAATTCGATGGACAAAAAAGCTAATATTAGCTTGTATTTTTATGAATAAGGCGGTAAATCTTTCCCTAATCGCTTGTTTTAATAAAACATCGTCGTCGCGTTCCTGTGTGAGTCAATCATGTGATAAATGCCCCAATTCCAAGGAACCATATTCTTTGCAAAGACGCGGGGTCTGCGCTTGCGTCTATTTTATATCCAAACAATGATCTTGAAATTAACTAGATGTAGCTTTTGCAGGCGAAAAAAAAACACTCTTCCCATTAATAAGTGCTTAAATCAACAATAATAATACGTTTAAACCATAATCGTATTCTTCGAATAGACGCGGAACAAATATGTTGAAATTAGTTATATGGAGCTTAAAATGTCACTTCCCATTGCTTAAATCAATAATATTAATTAACAATTTTATATATAACGTCTTTACGTCATTTACGTGTGATATATATGATGTTTCGGTCAAGATGCATCGACCGTGGTGACAAGACCGACTGGAGTTGTAGTTGTTGGTAAATTTGGGACCATTAATAGTTCACAACACAACCCGTTGCGACATCTAGCGATTTATCGCTGAAACCACGATAAAACCTTTATTTGTCAAACGCGGCCTATAAAAGTAAATCATTGCCTTTGAGTTATAAATCTGAAGTTTCCTCACTATATTTATATTGACAGAGGATTAGCTAACGAACCTTTGCTTGAAACCTCAAGGTGCAAGATCTACGGGTATTTTAAGCGATATTTTACCGCACAATAGCATTTATAGTAGGAGAAAAGCTAAAGCACTTCTTACTCGCTATGAATTTGTGCTACATCAGAGCCAATTCTCGTATATCACTGAACTTTATCTCGAATCAGACTTGCAACCATCTTTCGACACAACTATACACATAGTCCTACTGTGTTCTAGGGGTATAAAGAACAATTTATCAAAGAGATAAATTTTAAAACGTCTGTACTTTTTATTGTAGCAACGTTATTCTTCTTAGTCGCAACAATCTTGGCAGTGGTTGTGGTCGCCATTTGAGTCGCCACTCCTCTCGGACCGCAGCTTTCCTGTTGTACTCATGTATGGGATTGGCCATTGCAGCCTTCACCTGGTCAGCCCATATCATCG
Source organism: Tinea semifulvella (assembly GCA_910589645.1). Lineage (NCBI taxonomy): Eukaryota > Metazoa > Arthropoda > Insecta > Lepidoptera > Tineidae > Tinea > Tinea semifulvella. The sequence continues at coordinate 7,629,645 of OU342592.1, read as the reverse complement.
GAGACCTACCACGAATCCTCTTGCCATCGATTTTCCCCTGGACTTTTACCAGGCGCTCGATGGATGTCTCCACGCCGTGACACGTATTTGAAGAAAGTGAGAATGCGTGATTGTACAGTCGAGGAAAGGCGTTGTCTGATCCCCAGTGACAAAAGGTCTGGTACTTTCCTCGCTCAGATTATTAGCATAGCGATTCAACAAGGAAATGCGGCCAGCGTTCTTGCCAGCATGCTGCGCGGACACTATTTCTATTTAAATTAGGTTTTGTTAAAAAATGGTTATAATGCATAATAATGGAAATATCGACTCATATTTTTCTAATACTAGTTAGTATTTGAGCATTTGTCTTTCATCTAGGTAAGTGGAGGCTTATGGTAGCCTCACTGGCTAGGTGTTGGCATCACGTCCATCGCCACTTTGGTCAAGTGTTTGTCTTAGAGAGATGCGCTACTCAAAGCCCTTCAGGACATGAACGCTATAGGTACTTAAGTTTTTAGTTTTTGCCTACGTTAACCGCTTTCGAACAACTTACATACTGCCTCCGTGGTCTAGCGGTTAAGGCTGAGTTGTACCAAAATGAAGTATATGTAATTGTTACGAATAAAATTTAAAATGTCGTGGAATGTACTTGTTATTATTTTGAAGGTCAGCTGGATCACCAATAAATAAGTATTCCCTTATTTATTGGTGGTGTTTCATGGTGACGATTGCAATAACGTAAGATTATATAGAGAGATTTATCGCTTTAAAATAATTCTGAGGTCTTATCATCTTCGTTTAACCCAAAGACATTAAATATATAAGACGGGGCAAGAAACCAAACGGTATGAGAATTAAAGCTAGAAAATCCTTCATTATTACAGCCTCTAGAATACAGAGTTCTAGACACCCACTGTTGGAAATCTGATGTCCATTTAAATAATTTATTTCACAATACCTATTTGTTGAATTAAAAAAAAAAAACTTAAACTGAGACTACCGCTTTTCAAGCTACAATCTTCTTAGAATTAACCAGTCTATGACAATAGAAGAAGAATAAAGAATCTTGTATTTGACTTATATCTCTTTGGTCTAAACTTTATTGGATATCATGGAAAACGTCAAATGTATAAGTTTAAACTTTAATGTCTTTAACATATTCATTGTTTATTCTGCATGACGATCAAATTTAAATATTACTAAACTTCCTAAATACGAGTAGGTAGTAAAGCTAATAATAAATGATGGCCTTCATAAGTATACTAATCCTATAAACTAGGTCTGCAAATCCTTTTGTCGCATCATCATAGTCTGCGTTTTATTTTCCACAATTCATTTCTTGGAATTATGACAGCGTTTCTCACTATTATAAAGCAAACATAGTAAGTGGTTTCATGCATTTTGCTTGCAATGCTAATGTATTTTTGTTGATAACGCAACAACCATATTTGTTTGTTTATTTTATTTATTTATTTATTTATCTTTAATGATTATTATTTATCTTTATTTATTTATTTATTTTGTTAATAAAAAAAAAGGTTAATTATTAAAAAGGTTATTAATTAAATTTATTAAATTTTAGTGCGATTCAAATATTACTCTTTTTAGTGCAAAAGATTAACCAACATCCCATTTTTAATCACTTAAATTAATATAATACATTATTGAATTACCAATTAGTGTAATTAAAGCTAAAAAGCTTTTATGCCAGTCTACCTTTGGCCTCACTGTTGTAATCAATTTGGTTGATCCATAATTTGATTCTAACATTTCCGAGCTCAAAAAGCTTAATTCACCGTCTGCTTTGCCCGAATTCTGCAATACTTTGGTTACATTACAAGAAGACGATAATCTAGAATAATTTCTAATACGGCAAGGTAGACGGTAAAAGAACAAAAGGAAGAAGCCCCAAGCGGTGGTCCAGTCAGGTGACTAACCACCTGAACATCCCTGTACACCAGGCCATCCACTACGCCGAGGACCGAATCTGTTGGAGAGATGGCTGGTGTATGAGATGCGATTGCGAAAGATAGCCATCAGTTGGGTACCGACTAAGGAGGACGAGATCCATAATATAAAATAATACAATATATGAATATAAAACTATAATAAAAAAGAAACTATGACAATAACAAACAATAAAATATATATACGAGTATTTTATATAATATACTTCCTTGCTTATTATTTAATAAAGTACTCGTTGTGATTGTCCATTTTAGGCACAAGAGTAGGGTTTTGCTGACTACTATAATGCTTAATGTTTTAATTAGCGTAGCTCGGATTTTTTACTTTTTTTTTTTTTTTTTTAATTCGTTTATTCAGATAAAAACTTAAACTATTTACATTTTTAAAATTATACGCCAAACTGCATAACAGTTTGTTGGCGAATAGTACACTCTTTTTTTACAGTTTTTTTTATTTTATATTTTACACTATATTTTTAAAACAAAGTTATTTACGATTAAATCACATTACTGTTGTATTTACCTTATGAATCTATATTTACAGTAAGTATTTGTAATTAGATAGTTTTGTCTTCGTTTTATTGCCCATTATTAGACATATGCACTGTATTTTAAGTCCTCGAATTGATTTTAGGTATAAAAATGTTATTAACACTTAATTTTGTTTTTAATTCACTTCTCCTAGTGCTTTTTGTATTAAGTTAGCTAGCTTCTTCAATTCCTTATCATTGTATTATAATTTTCAAAAGAAGTGTGCTATATTGTACATTATTTACTTACCCTGAATAAGTTTTTGTTATTATGTTTTGGTCCCTAAACATAATAACAGGTCCGAGCGAGGTGCAATTTGGAATCAAAATATCCAAAAAGTTGTATTGGAGCGTGGTGGGTAATTTGTAGTATTTTGATTCTCTCTACACTGATGGGCCATAATTGTGGGTTTGGGTTCCGAATGGAAGCTGTTATTATGTTTGACCCGGAGATGTTCCAGGAACGGGTCGGACGTGATCTCCAGCGACTATGTTACCCTCCCACTTGCATGTGTACGTGTATCTATGTCCCTCTTCTTTGGGCCATATAAAATTGTTTAAACTATTAAATAATTCAACATTCTATATTAATAAAAGACAATGTGATCAAAATATTCATGTTTTTTAAATTGATATATACTCCTTTCTTTCGCAATAGAAACATTAGGTCCTTACATGTTTAGAATCAAGACTTTTTATTGAGAAAATACGAAAAAAATGGTGGAAGTTTCTGAAGATATTATAAAAAATATTTAAAACAAAATAATTCTATAGCAGTAGAACGTGGGGATGCTGCCAGTTGGTACTTTCAATCATGAAATTTTCGTTGATAGAGATTTTAAAGATTTTTTTATATGTTATAAATATTATGTACTATTTTCTTGTAACTAGTTAAGTCAAACCTCATATATAATCCTTATTCTTATACATCTAAGAAAAGCATAGTTATTTAAATTATGCTGTATGTAATAAATAATAAACGGTAAATAGGTAACTAAAATCCAACCGAGAAGAATTTTACGTATGCAAAGTACAACATTTAAAGACAGTAAAAAGCTCACAGTTAACTTAAAGTTTCATGGAGCATAATAAGGGAAAATTAAACGCTAACGCACAAAGACCATAACGGTATGTAATCCAGTAGAAATAGTTATTTTGAAATGACGGAATCCTGCTAGGCTCATTAGCTTTTTCTTCGGATGATGATGGCGGAAGTTTTCACAATTACCGTCGTGTAACATTTTAGACGTTTTTCTGTTAGAGTGACACCTCGCGAGACCTTCTCGGAACCGCTGATTACCGTCATTACGTCTCAAAATGCACTAATGTCAACAGAAAATGCTAGAAACAGTAATTGTTTTATTCGAATCAGAATGTATGTAGGCGCCTTTCTCAAATAACATCAATCATTCTGATAGAAACCGACAACCAGATACCATCAAATGATACCGTCTTGACATCGGAGAAGATCATGACTCCAAATTGATTCTGCCACCGTTCGCATGTTTGATAGATGGTTGCAGTAGATAGGTGACCGAGCGAAGAGAATGTACTAATAATAACGAGCGAAACAAATCTCAATTTATGGCTCTCGCAAATGTAGGCGTGTGCTTTAAATTAACTTTCAAACAAAAAAAAAGCATTAAATGCGAGCTCCAAACTCGTAAAAGGAATGAAACACAAACCCTATGAATGTTCGGACAAATGCCTCCAATAAATCGGTCTCCGACAGTGAGCGAGTAACATTGTTAAATGTTTAAGCTGGCCTTTACGACGAGGCTGCCGACTATTAAAGAGACGTGTGCTCCACAGCCCGGGAGCAGAGAATCATCATTACACTAAATTTAAACCGAAACAAACCGTTCATAAATATTAGTTATGATCCCGCCACCAGGTTACGCTGCGGGCAAAAAGAAAGACATGGCAAAAAGTTACGTCGCGGTCCCGACTGTAAGATTGTTCGCCGCAGCCGACGACGACCAATACAAATCTTGGGATTTGCTTTCAAGACGTTTTAAATTTAGGATTACAATATTCTTTCGGAATATTATTTAAGCTTAGCACTATCTCATAAAAAACTATAATGTCTGCGTCTGAAAGGTGGGCTAAATACTATATTATGGAATTATTCAAGAGATCCCAGAAATTATTAAGGATATGCATGTGTTCCTCGAATGGAATAAATTAAACTGTTGGAATGTCATTTTAGATGAGGGCATAGATATGCGATAGAAATTCACAACCAGATACAGACATGATTCTAATAAAGAAGATAGGAGATAACAAACCCACGCACCATCTTGGCGTCAGATGTCAAGCTTTGCGTCACGACATTCAAATTGTTAAGTAGATTTAAACAAAGACAGAATTATCTACTTCTAATGTAAACACTATTTAATTCAACGAGGAAAACCATATGACTATTTTCTTGTAGATAACAAAAATAAATAAATCAAATATAACATCCATATGAAATTCCAACGCTTTCATTATATGCTATAAATTTTATGGGCACTATTAACAAGTAGTGATTTATTAATTATATTTGACGCAATCAACTAATTCGAAAAATCAAAGAGGCGCAAAAGAAACAAACTGGTCCCAATACAAATTATAGACATAATATTTTAATTAATAGTGTTAGATATTGCTTTAACAGCTGCAGTAAATTGAATATTTTCCTGTTTTACCAATCGAGATAGCATCTACAATCATTAGTAGTAATTATTATAAGTAAATTAGTCGAAGAAATTGTATATTGACAAACTTTAAAACATTGCTACTGTCTGGTTTTTTATCATTCTCTTCTCCATAATTATTCAAATTTATGGAACAATCTTCTGCAAAACCTATACGATTACTTGCAAAAGTTATTAGTCTAGCTTTTTTAATTAAAACTGTAAACTAATCAGACAGAATACATAAACCTTTTGGTAAATTGTACCCGCTTGTACGGGAATGTATGTTATTGCACATTGGCATCGCAGTGGGCAGGACCTCAATGCAAACTGCTATTACTTAATAATAAATAACTTAGGGAGCTACCGTGCGATCATTACGATAGGTTAAATTAACTTCTAGAATACTATAAAGTGTGGTAGTGATCACAATTTATCTGATTGTAGCTTGACTTTCATTAGCATTTTTGTGCTTTTAGATCGGCTATAGATACCTAATATATATGATTGTTTTTTGAATTCTAGTTGTTTGTTAAATTATTTTATTGCGGATCTATTTCTATAAGTAGAAGCTTGTTTAAAATCAGATATGTCTATAAGTAGCACTTCACTTAAATTATGGTTAGCAATATTTCGACTAGGCCCTAAATATCATTGTATAGTATTGATTAGTACGTAGTGTTATCATCTAAATGTTTCACTGTTAATACATTTAAAACGCCTTCATCAAAGTCTTCACTTCCTGTGAACAGCGTAAAATTATAAAGTCGTTGACCAGATCTTTGACTGGAATGTAAATAAATAACTTACCCATGAATTTTAATTAGATTCTAAACCATCATTTATGTCTGAGATCGTTAGTTTACAAAACCTTTCATAAAAACTAGTCGTGACATTAGCAAATTTAAATTTTTGATTGTAATCTATATGAAACACAGTTTTGAGGAATTCGTTAATAGTTTTTGGTCATTAAGTTTTATTTTGTTTAAAAAATATATATTAGGTGATATCTAGACACCTTATTTTAATTGACACATTTCAATCCTCAAATTAGGATAAGTAGTTTATAATATTTGAACAAGTTGTCAATCTTGTAAATCTTGTATTAGGTTCATTGCTTTTTGTAATTATATTATCTAGACAAAATTATCATCAAATTCTTCACCAACTAACTACAGGATATAATTAAGCCTCTAAACAATTGCCTTAAAGGATTAGAGAAAGCAACAATGCTGGTTACGCAAGAGTAAACTGGCTATCCACGATCACTGGAGAATATTCCTAATGCCATCAAAATTTTAACCTTATTTATATTTAAGCACCTATTTGACCTTCGCTTTTTTTTATCTAACACTTTACCACATCAGAAACCACGCTTTTAAAAAAGCGAATTCACATTTAGCCAACATCTTTGCCTCGACTGCCGGTTCTTTTAGGAAGTCTATTTTGGATATACTAAAACCATAATGTGTTATTGATACTTATCATTATTGTAGTATACTTATTTTTTTCATCTGCTTTACTCATATCTTTCTTTTGTTACTAATTGTTGTTTAACTTCACTATCTGACGTACCTATTTATGTAATCTGTGGTTTACGTCGTTGGTAACATACTTAACAATTTGTTTATTTAAATGTTATTATATATATATGTGTGTTACTGTTTGTAAACCTAAATAAATAAAAAAATAAAAAAAACTATAGGTCTATTATGACAAGTGGCAAGCCCGTCAATGTCGATATAATTATGTCCCGACCAGGAATTAAACCCGGTAGTACAGTACGTCTAAATACACTGACTTCACCGCCTATGGAGGCAGATTATTGTTTATTTAAATCTCTTTGAACTATCATCCTTATGGACATTACGAACAGTTTTATTAGATTCAAAAATACTAGTAGGTAGTTGTTATAATATAAAAATTGTATAATTATTTATTAATGAAAAGTAGTACAAAATATTTATAACAGATAAAAAAACGAAAACTTAATGATTAAAAGTATATAAAAGTTTAAAATTGTAACGAACAGTCTGATACTTGTTAATACCCTAATATTTGATTATAAAAGGTCTAGTGGAAACCAATTAAGAGGCCCAACAGTCGCCGGTACAACGGGTATGAACCCATGGGTTTGTAGGAATGCGATAAACTAGCCTCGTTTGACCCTCACGACCCGGCCCGCCCCACTCTGTTCACATTTTTATGGATTTATACTGGAAGGTTTATGACAATCCGATTTTAAATGCCTCGAAATTATAGCATTGAATGCGTGATTATTGTCTTTGTCCATTGACGCGTGTACGTGCACGTTTGTTTTATTTGTTTTCTTGAACCTCGACCGGTATTATTTGAATACAAACTATGATGTTTTGCTATGGTCAAAGTAATCATTGATTTTTAATATTTACTTACTGATTCATGGTCACAAATTTAAAATTATATTAAATCTGAATTTACGATTAGGTCTTATACATATCTTCCGGTCATATCCTATGATTTTACCTTATCTCCCAAGTAAAAGCACTTACGCATTAAATCTTTAGTGTCCAATTAAGTAATTATTCGAACACGATATCATAGATGACTGGAATGGTAATGTTACATTAAAAAGTGTAAGTAAGCACCAAGATAGCCAAGTAAACTTTAATCTTATGCAAAATTATTCCTACATTTTTTCTGATGACAAGATATTGGTGCAATCAAGATCAACGACATGATGTACTAAAGCATTTAGACTTTTACCAGACAAGACCTCATTTAATTTATATGTTTTCGAAAAGTCAAATATTAAAATAATAATTATGAGTATTAGTATTCATTATTTATTTATTTATTTTGGGAAACCATCAGTTTACAATTATACATGGATAAACAGTAAATTCCCTAACTAATATTAAAGGTATATATAGTCAAATGTCGCCCTGGGCTGCAGGACAAAAAAATAAACTGGAAATGTAATTATGTAACGTTTATTTACTAATAAATAAATGTTTGTTTTCACTTTATTTCGTGTTCAGATGGTAATATCATATACCCCATGTCCATCCAACCGGTCCATGTAACTATTCTACCAAATTTTTACTAAATCGGTAGCGTAGGATAGACAAGACAAACAGACAAATGGCAAGATGAAAAAATAAATTACTACAGTTCATCTTGACATCAGAAGAGTGTATTAAATATAGAGCAGTATTCAAGGTTTTCACATACTCGTATAAGCTTAAAATTTAATAAACAACCAAAGAAAACATCGCTACACAAGAATATTAACAAAATAGGTGAAAAAACTAATAAACAAACATTTCAAGCAAAATTGATGCCTGCTATTGACCGATTCAACATACCGAAGATAACTGAACAAATTAATGTCCAGCTCTTTCGCAAGGACATTGAAATAAAAGACTCTTAATAAAAAACTGTTCTGCCTATACCTAGTACTAGAGTATGGCACGAGCAAGAGTGAAGAAAGTCTTGGGACTCGTAGTCCTATACCAGCCTGCAACTCATGACTATTAACTGTACCGTTGGCTATGTCTATTAAATATGATCTAAAACTATTATATATTTCTATCTGTAACTAAATTCTACAAAATAAATATCATAAACCAATGCTATAAAAATCAAAATAAATTGCAACCTTAGATAGGTTTATTAATACACCAACTTAATGTAAATTATAAATAAAGTCTACTGATACAAATTTAAGTGAGCCCGAATTGCATCCCAAAGAATTCCAAGGCCTCCTAGTTAACAAACACACATCGACCACATTATTCTTTTTTCCCATTACCATAACTTAATACGTACTTCAAATATACATCTCAGATTATAAGTTGGAGCCTTTAAATTGCTACCGGTCGTTTTCGTGATAGTATGAGTGTTTTAACATTCAGCTCTTACGGTAGTGATAACATGTCTTTAACCGTCCGCATGTCTTTGACAACGCCCATCAATCTTGTATGGAGTACCAATGCTCCTATCTGGCATTCGTTTAGTACCAACAGCTTTCTTTATTTCTTAATGCTTTACTTGATGATTTAAGTTTATCATCATTAGCCATAAATACTTTGTTGGATTTGGTAATGTTTACTGGTTTAGCATTCGAATGCTTTTATTTTTCGTCATCACACACACGGTTATTTTGGTTTACAACACGTTGGCTGTAAAGATTGTTAATGGATCCATAATAATATTAATCAGATTTAAAGTTAGTGAAACCATAAATCTTTAACAAATCTTAATCCTTAGTGAAAGATGCTTTACCCAGTAATTCCAAATGAGATTTTTCAATTCGATATTTTGAATGGCCGGAACGCCTCCGTAATTACTGATCAGATGCATTCCAATATAAAACCCTACTCTTTAAACTTTTATTTTGAAATGATATAAAATTATAATATTTTCTTGCATTAATATTAAAATTTACACTTTTTCGATATTATTCGACGGTTTCTATAAGAAATGGCCATAAACCCTAACTTTTTGTCTATAGAGCTCAATTAACTCCAACTTTATAAAGTTGGATAACTCCAACAATATATTATTTCCCCATTCATCACAGCTCCTAGAATAGATACTTCTGGACGTCCATTGATTAAGATGGACCAGGATAAATTTTTCGAGAAGTTTCATTGTTTTTGTGGATGAATATCTTAATGATTCCACAAGTTGGTTTTAGTAGCACCGGGTCCGACGGCTTAGCGAGCTTTCTGAGGCACTGTATAGTGTGGTTGTAAATCTGTGAGTAATGTATGTAAAAAATGAATTTTTCATTAGTTTAGTTTGGTGATAGCAAAGGTTAAAAAACCTGTGGAATGTTTATCATTCGAAAAACGCGGTTTTACGATCGTGCGTGGCTGACGGACGGGGCTTTGGTAAAAATGCGCAGTCAAATTGGAATAATGCGTTTGTGTGATCGATCTACGAGTACCAAGTAAGCTCAGCATTAAAGTAGACATGTTGTAATATATTACTTTATGTTTAAGAATATAACAGAGATACATCTAAACCTTTGGTGGATTTCCCAATTTTTTAGTCAAGAATTTGACTCTGGTACAAAAACAGTTTTATTTGTTTTTATTTTATTTTATATATATACTCGTATAACACAGCATGTGACACGTGATGGTAAACAGTACGCGAGGGCCAAGACTGGGATATACTGACGCCAGCCACTATGCCGGCAATCAAGATGCTTTTTTACAATTCGGTTTACAGAATTTAGGTTACAAAAATGAGGAACACACTGGATGGTCACATAAGAAGAGAGAAGAAGAAATAAGGAGATGTGGCTCATCAGTGTAGCATTGTATGAGTGATTAGTTTTTTACGTGATCATGTCTTATACATTTATATTAAATAATTAATTATTTTGTACATTTTAAGATTAATATAAATTGCAATGTGTGGTCAATCTATATTTGTAATTCATGTCGAAATTAGAGCGAAGAAGTCCCTTATATTATAACCTTGTTAAAATTAACTAGACATAATTTTGTAGTTACTTATATCTGAACCAGTTTATTCTGTCAGTGTTTATGTCTTTTTTCCCCAAGCTATTTTTTTATGGAATATTTCTCAGTATTATTGGAAGTTGCATTTACTTCTATTCGTTTTTTCGTCGAAGATATCCTAATAATTGTACAAAATCTTTAGGAGGTTGCTCCTTGTATTTTGTAAAATGTAAACTAAATTTAATATGTTTTTATATAGTAGATACCAACTGGCTATTGTGAGCTTTATCACAAACGGTCAAAAAATTTACAAAAGCATCTTACCCGAGATTAAGTCCGCCATGAATTGCATGTTTGGTCTTACTTTGATTAAATAATAATTACTATTATTATTATTATCTCCGATGCGTATCACTGATTCCACATCGATTTCGTTGTAGTCGTATGTACTGTGCCATAAATAAACTTCATTTACCCTTACTCAAGCTTCAAATTTCTGTGCATTAATAATGTCTTTTATGCCTGAGGAATGTATTTTGAGACGTCTTCTAAGCGCACCTGGTGTACCTATACCAAAAAATCTATTGAAGTTTTTTGGCTTAACAAATGAATTTAATGGATCTGTGTATACGTTTTTATAAATATATTTTTAGAGTTTACAGGGGTTAGGATTATGTTTTATTTATAGGGAAGATCTTTGATTTTGTTGAACAAAAAACATTGCGAAAGAGTGTAACTTTATACGTTATTTCAAATACAATCGATTGTTGTTCTTGTAACAAGACAAAATGTGTATATTTATTGAAATATTTCATGATAATTTTATTTTAGATGCTATGATAATTCTGTCCTGTTGTATAGAAGTTAGGATCGTATATTATTTTTTAAACGTTTTAAACATCACTTCTAGGTGATGACTGTGGTGTGTTTTAATAATAAGAGTAGGTCCTGAATAATGGGCTCATCTTCACCAATGGAGATGTCAGATTCTGTGACCTAGGAGCTGTTATAAATGAGTTGTTATAAGGCTTAACTGGTGTATCTACTTGTATTTTAGCTTTAATATGAGAAGTTTTTTTTTAAATTACGTTCCTTTTCTTTACCATGCGTATAAATATATCGGACGTTATCGTACGGCCTCGACCTTCTGGGGTTGCGACCTCAACTCTTGCGCTTTGTTTCACTATTCCAGCTTAAGTTACACTTGCCATCATAAAATATCCCTGACGTTTGTAAGGGTGGTTACATACTTGAGATAAATTCAACATAGCTATAGTTAATATGTTATCATCGTTCAATTTCTTGATGTCATATTTGGATTTCATATTTTAATTTGATTTAGTAATTAATAGTACTACACTTCTACTATAAGATATTTGTCGCACATTTTTCTATTTAGATGAAGCCACGGTTAAAGACCGAGGGCTCGACAAATAAAACTACAAGGTTACAGGTAGTAGATTTATTAGTATGTGCAGTTATGGACACTTCCATACATTAAAGAGTAGAGGTAATCTAGCAAATGCTTATCTTATGTAGCAGACGGGGTGAATAAGTGACGAAAGGAATCTTCTGACCCTAAATTCGTTCCCCAATTAGAGAATTCCGATCATTCGATGATTCTAATGTACAAATTTGTGCTTAACAAAATTGGGTTTAAATTTTATTTGTCGGAGCCACCCGTAGTTTGTGATAAAATATTTGATTAAATGGATGTTAAAGAAATTAAAATCACTAAAGCCAAGGCCTGAGTTCCGTTATTAAGGACCCTTTGGGGAACATGATTCATCAAATCATTGTGCTTGAATCAACTAAGCTAATGTGAATTCATCCTAATATTACACTTGCGATAATAAACTAGCCCTCACGTTTGTAACTTGAGAATGTTTTCGCAAACAATGAGGCTGGCGCGTGCGCGAACGACCTCCGCTTGAGACCTTGTGGGTGACACGCACACCATGCCACTTTTATGACGACCGACGTGACCATAGAGTGGACACTACACTTAGAGGCACATTTAATTACCCTCCCTCTAGCACTAATCCAAATTCTAACTAGACATTGAAGACATCACAATGAAAAAAAAAATGCGGATTAAGTATATCTTTACCAGAATATCGTAGACTTCAAACATGCTTTTAGAACTTTTATTTTTATCTATCGCGTGGTACCCTTGCGTAGTTTTTTTCAAATTTTGATAAAGTGTATTTTTATTTATTTATTGTGATATTTCTCAAGTTTGGTACCCTAAAGACACCACGGAGAGAGATTTACTTAGTACAATTGGAAAATAAAATATATATTGAGTCAGAGTAAGAGTCTTGTAGAAATCTTGCGAGGCTCTTGCGCAAGACCAAGAACAAGCCAATATTAGTAGTGAAGGACCAAGACTGAGACCAAGACCATTCTGATGCAAGAACAAGACTGGCTAAGACTTGGTCTTGGTCTTGCTTTGGCCAACACTACCTCTGAGTATACCTGAAATCCTTTAGAAGTAAGTAGAAGAGAAGACAAATTTCTAAGCTTCTGTCTTTCTGAAGCTAAGTATGAAATGTAGTATTGTGGCAAGCTTGTTAGTGGGAGGACCTTATATCAGTAAGTTCCTCTATTCTTAACCTGAAATGTGCTCAGATTTGCTTTACTCAGACATTCCCATACAACAGTTTTTTGTGTAAATCTTTCCTATAATATGTTATTGCCAAACATAAGACGTTTTTGGTTCAAAATCAATTACCTAATTTATTGTAAGCGTAAAGCTATCTCGTGTTCGGAATTAAAATTAATGAACATGCAAAAGTATTGGATGACACCGAAAATTCGTTAAAAATGTTAACATAAAGCGCTGGGCAGGATGCGCATGCGTCGGTCGAATGACCTTCCTATCGTCGCGGTATACTGCGGCCTCGACATCACTCTGTATGCATGATGTGTTGCATTCCATCCCAAGAGATGTTAAATTGACACCTTCATTATCATTGTTAGGATTATATCGAGTTTTATTACGTTTACGTTTGAGTTAAAACCATGACTAAAGTTACGGATTAATGTCAATGTCGATTATAATTTAGTTTATTCGTGTTTTTATATTTCATCTAGAAGAATCTAATAGTTGCAAGAAGTTGGTTTTATTTGTAACTCAATAATCATTTACTGTTAAGGATATATTAGGTATTTTAAACTAACATAGCATATATTTACTTTCATGAGTTAGCAGAGTTGAATGTGGAATTTCATCTGAGCCATGTTCAAGGCGAAAAAAAGTTATAACATTCCTAAAAACGTTCACATGCGTTACACACACATGCTCTATCGCATTCAGTGCCATCTGTGATTTTTGTAATGAAAAAGCTTCATAAACGAAACTTTACTTATGCTTAAGAAAGTTCTTAACTCTTATCTTTAATATTCTAAATATTAAATTTATTTCTTAGTATGACTTGGGCTTTTTCGTTACTAGGAAATTTACTATTAAAAGTGTTGTGGCACGCGAATTCTTAGAACCGAGTCTTCCCAACCCCCGCTGGAGAAATAGCCTCTTTTTTTCCTTACGTTTCTCACGAGGGTGTTTGCCCATGGCTTTGTGCTTTTTTTTCTTCCACATTCCTAAAGTGTTTACTTTTTGAAGGTCGCAGGTAGATAGATTTGTTTGCTGTTGCGGGAATCCCAGTAGTATTACTTCTTTTACAAGACACTGTTTGAATGTTTTAGGTTATTTAAAAGTGTTTTTGAATTTTATTATCTGATCGAGTAATTGATAGTCTTCATATAGTTCGTTTGTCATATTCAAAATCTCTACAAAGTATGACGTGCAGTAAAGTTGACAACCTTATAAAATATACTTTTTTTTTTCAGTAACCACTATTTTTTATCTCTCCATTTTAATTTTGAATACACTTCGGAGTATATTATTACTCGCTTGATATCTCTAAACCAGCATCTCTCGGGTTGAAAGCCTTGGAATTTCTTAGATCTCCCAATGTTTATCAGGATTACTTATTATTTTTCTTACAATTCTTCGAGTACTGTAATTAATTTAAAAACAGTGGTAAGATAAAAACTTAATTGATTTAGAGCTTCCTCAGATAAGTCATGTTGAATGTCATTTGTTAGTGCAAGTACCAAACCATCAATTATCTAGTAATAGCCTCTACGTAAATGGGTCCGATCAACATACCTTTCTGATAGGTTGATTGCTATAAAAATATTTATGGAATTGTTTACTGACTTGATGTATGGCTTCTCTAATAGAGGCTCGCGGTAGCGTTAGAAAATTACTTCGAGAAACCCAAGAATTATGATTCATATATCATTTGTTGGAATGTATGGTTCACTGATTGTTTTTGCATTAATCTAAATTGATTACAGTAACGGTTTTATTCCAGTTTGATGGCTATAACCAATTTAAACGCAAATAATTCTTGATTTGAAATGTAATTGTCGCCTCTGCGCTTGCGCATGTCTACAGTGCATTCCTCGTCCGTAACACCGGGAGCGGTCGGGCCCAATAATATGAGTGTAAAAAACGAATACGTCAAAACCCTCGACGTTTCGTGCGCCCGTCCGTCCCGGCCTTCTGTCATTTCGTTTTTTACTTCTTTTTTATACATGAAACATTTTTTGTAACACTAGACCGGATTGAAGTTGAATTTATTATATTCTTATGTATTCATCGCATTGATGTTACATGGGATTGAATTTTAGTGATGTCAATCAAAATATTAGACTAGAGTGCAATATTGATAAACCAGTCAAATTGCTTTTAAGGATAGGCGAGTCAATATAAGTCACAATAAAATAAATGTTTTAAAATCTGGCACATTATATATTTAATAATCTTATCTCTATATTAAGTAATAATTAAATCTTTATTCGAAGGAAGTAAGGTTCAATAACTGCCTTTGTGGTTAAGACGTAGACGCTGAGGTACCGGGTTCGATTCCTGGTCGAGACACAATCATTTATTTGTGTTATTTCTCGAGTTTGATATGCTAGAGACATAGACGAGCTTTTCACTTGTCATGATGGGCCTTTAGTAAAGTTGTCTAAAAGTGAATGACGATAAACGATCGTAGTTTCTGACCACCCTGCAAGTACGGTCGTGATGATAATAATATTAATAATAAAAAAAACTTTATTGCACACAAAATATACAAAATAAAATCATGTGCATAGGCGAGCATAATATCATGAAGGTATTCTCTACCAGCTAACCTTTGGGAGAGTAATAGATTTATAAGGTAAGTGCAGAGTCCGAGAATTTTTATGTAAAAGTAATATATATATATATATATATATATATATAATATAATAGTAATATATATATATATATAGGTTTCATTATTATGAAATGAAATGAAATATCGTTTATTTGCAATAAATACAGTACAGTTACTTGTATGATACTTTACTTTAGATATTAGATTATACTTTAAGGCACATACAATGCATAAATAAAAATAAAAATATAGGTTTATACCTATATAATTATTTTATTTATTTAAATACTTTATTGCACTTAAAAACCTAGTACATAGGCGAGCTATAACGCCATAAGGCATTCTTCACCAGCTAACCTTGGGGATCATGTAAGGTGATGGGCAGGATAAAGAAAAATATTAAAATAGCTTAAATTAGTAAATAAACATAATTACGCATTCATTAAATATACATATACATACACAATATAAAAAAAAAAAAAAAACAACACACATACATACTATATAATACATACATACATAAACATACAATATAAATAAATAGATATATATATAAATAAAAAGTCAAACAACTAATTCGAGAGACATACATTCTGTTTCTCAAGAAATAATGTGGTTAGAAGGTTTTTAAATACGTTAACGGACGGTGCACGCCTTATGGCCAGGGGTAGCTTGTTCCACTGACGAGCGGCAGCAACAGTGAAGGAATCTGAATATCTGCTAGAGGAATGCGAAGGAATCTTTAGCTGATTGTTGTGAGAGGAGCGAAGAGCACAGTTGTGCGTATTAGAGAGAAATTCAAAGCGGGATTTAAGGTACGAAGGTGTTTTAGGGTGATTGAGAACGTTATAAAGTAAAGAGAGAAGATGGACAGACCGGCGAAAGCGGATATCGAGCCATTTTAACTGAAAGCGAAATTGGGAGACATGATCATACTTACGCAAGCCGAAGACGTAGCGAATGCATAAGTTAAGCAGACGGTCGAGTTTATTCAGTAGCTCTTCAGTGATGTCGGGATAGCAGGTATCGGCATAGTCTAAAATAGGAAGGAGCAGCGAACTGACTAACGTAAGCTTCGTTTTAAATGGAATGAAATTCTGGAAACGCTTCAACGAATGCATACTGGCGTGAATTTTTTTACTTATTTCTGACACATGGTAATCCCAAGAAAGATCACTGCTCATGTGAAGGCCAAGGTTTTTCACATGCTGGCAAAAGGGAAGTGGAATGTTATTAAACAGTAATGGGGAAAGTGATCCGACATCCAATTTACTCAGCATCTGTCTCGACCCTGCAATCATGACCTGCGTCTTTCCAGGATTAACCAAGAGCCCAAGGTTTTCCGAACGTACTCGTATAGCCTCCAGGTCGCTGTTCATCTTCAAAATCGTGCTATGAATATCCTCAGCACTGAAGTGTAGCGAAAGTTGTAAATCATCAGCAAAGAGATGGTAGGAACTGAAATGTATTACATGAACCATCGAGTTTATGAAAACCGAGAAGAGTAAAGGAGATAATATACCGCCTTGCGGGACACCAGCTGTTACTGGAGACCAGTCCGAGAAAACATCATTTAATTGAATTCGTTGCTGGCGCCCGCGAATATAAGATTCGAACCATAATGCAACATTCTGCGAAATATTAAGAGAAAGCAATGTGGCCATAAGAATGTCATGATCGACGCAATTAAAGGCGTTACTGAAGTCAAGAAGAGTGAGAAGAGATAGTTTTTTATTGTCTATAGCACATCTAATGTCGTCAGTGATTTTTATTAGAGCAGTGGTTGTGCTATGAGACTCACGAAAGCCAGATTGAAGCGGATTTAATAAATTATTGTGACTAAGGAAGGTGGCTAACTGCCGATAGACAACGCGCTCCAAGATTTTTGATAAAAAAGGAAGAATAGATATGGGTCTCAAATTATTAAAATCTGTATGGGGAGTTTTTTTAGGGATCGGTATTACATGGGCATTCTTCCACAACGTAGGGAATTGCCCAGTAGAAAGAGAGAAGTTTATAATGTAGGTAATATAAGGGATAACGATGTCTAAGACAGGAATAATAAGAACGCGACCTACATTATATATATTATAATTTATATTAAATTAAAAATTAAACTAAAATCTAAACTATATAAAACAAAAATCACCCATGACTTACTTCACATTCCCCCGCTACACAGCGATGCTGATTTGCTGCGCGAAAAAACTGCCAGCCCTCTTGACACATACAGCAGCGCAGCGTTAACCAGACAATGAATTAAAAAAATAAACTAAAAACTTAACTAGTAATAATAGGTATTATACTTCTAAATAGCAAATGATCTTCATGACGTCACTTAAGATTGGCAAGCATAGTAAATTTTCGACATCGCTGCCGCAGGATCGGTAGCTCGGTCGTCCGCGCTCCGTTCCTACAGTCGTAGGTCGGACGGTTCGAAACTCCATCGAAAAAAGGAATTTATTATTTCGTTTAATTTGCATGCCTTCCACGGATAGTGACTGTTCCTAGTCACGTATCTTCTAATGTCATGCTACATTAATGTCATATTCCCCATGACGATTGGTCACAATCTTAGATTAATCAAGGTGGGAATATGTCGAACATTGTTTTCTATATTATTACATTTTTTTTACGAATTTTTAGTTACTTATTATTGTTATTTTTTTGATAAATTATTATATTCAAGTAGCTACTTATTTATTATTGTATTTTCTTTTATATTGACTACTTTTTTTTGTTATTTTATTATGTTTTATTATTTATTAAAAGTAAAGTATCATCAAGACCGTTTCCCTTTCGGGGTGGTCAGAAACCACGCCTATAAATAAGCGGATTCATATTTAGCCAACTTTACTATAGGCCAATCATGACAAGTGGCAAGCTCGTCGATGTCTTCAGCGCAGCGTACCAAACTCGAGAAATATCACAAATAGATTAAATATTAATTAAATGTATTTATTTACATTAATAAATATTTTTGTGTCCCGACCAGGTATCGAACCCTGTACCTCCGAGTCTAAATCCACCGACTTAACCGCTAGACCACCGAGGCAGTTATTATTTATATTTTTTATAAAATATTTATATAAAATTTATATTAATTCTAAGGATAGGGATAGGATATAAGTCCCATCCGCGTGGAATGGTGGCAAGAACTGCATTTCCCCGCTGAATGGCTTCTTTGGTCGAAGAAAGAGCCAGCCCTCTTGTCAAGACGCGAAGTTATGTCTTTTAAAAACTTTTTTCTTTTTTAAAAACGAAAGCTTTTCGTTTTTTTTTCATTAAAATGATCGTACGCGCATTATAACCGCATTTCTTGGAAGCCACAATCCGTTCGTAGTTTCGCAATAAACACTATCCCAGTGGAGTGTTGTAATTGTAATAATTTTTGTAATATGGTAATACCGGACCCGAGTTCCCCCTGCTCTTTCTCCAACAGATTACACTCAAGCGAGGCGACCATTTTATAGACTTAATATTTTTTAGAATTGTCAATATTAATAAAAAACTGCTTTCAACTTATATTTGGGTTTTATTGATTTTGACATTTATTACTTATGCCTTGGAATATTTATGGATTTATTTAATCAGTTTTCAAATAACACAAAATATAATAAGAAGCCACAAAATCTAATGTAATAACACTATATTATTATTGTATGTGACCTCCCTAGACTATAGTTCGTTCGCTAGCCCTACTGCTTCAAGGAACCTTAGTATGGGCTTAGGAGCGAGGCGTCGCATTTCCTCGGGGCCTTATCTGTAAGCACCCAAGATGGTGGAGATGGACTGGTGTCTCAGACACCTCGCGACAGAATCTGTACTCGTCTGTTTCTGCTAACCCCATGGTAAACATGTGCTTGTTAAGTTTGCCGTGACCAGTTAGGGCCCTAGTGAGAGTTCTTAATTTAGGTTTGCATAGCTGAAGGGCTTTTTAATGTACCTACCTGAGTAGCCCACGATTAGCTCCTTCGAGTTCCTCTGCCCTGGAGTTGCCTTCCAGGCATTGTGCGTGTTTCCACTTTTTTTTATGCTGCGCGGAAAGTGCTCTTTGATAGTTTACAATAGGGTTTTGGAACCATCATTAATCATAATCAATAACTTCTATAAAAAAAATAACAATAAAAAAGTATCTAAAAATATAAAGCACACTTAAGTGAGTAAATAAATTACCGGTCCTTATGTAACTGAATCCTTCCTCAGTTTGCAGTAGTATAGTATGTACCTACAATTATATAGATAAGCGTATTCAATACAAAAGTCTAAAAAAGTGCCGCTTTTTGGCGCAGTACGAATCGACCAATCAGGTGGAGGCGCGGTAGGAATCGACCAATCAGGTGCGACTTTATAATAGACTTTTGCGATTTAGACTTACTTATCTTGATTTATTCACATACAAATATATAAATTTGTATAAGAACGCGGCCATTTAAATGAACGAATGCCTTAGAAAGTAAGCCTCGGTGGAGTAAAAAATATGTAATTGTCAGTTCTATAGTTAATGCAAGTTAGAAGGGCTGAGGCGAGAGGCATCTCAGGAATTTTAATCGTATCCAACCCGCCGGCCATGCTGCTTGCTTTGCCTTTCAAAATAAAATAAAAACAACGCCTACCTCAGGCCAGGACAGATTCGTTTGGGCCCTAAATACAGTATTAGCTACATTTTTATTGACTCATATTAAACATAATTAAAATAATTTATTTATGACGTAAAGTTAACTAAATTTAAATCCGCTTCTTTGGCCGCGTTCGTTTTAAGAAATGTTAGCATGAAAATACCACTTTTTTCGTCGTTCGTTTAATGAAAATTCTAACATTTGATGCTAATTTCGTACGTCAGTACCGTGTTGAAAGGAGGGTTACTGATGTTACTTTTTGACAGATGTCATTAACATATAAATTGGTTTGTTTACCATTTTTATATACTTTATAGTTTTCTATTATATTTGTTAAAAAAGTATTTTAAACGATTTTATGTAATAAATTCAAAGACCATAATGATATCATGTGTGTTGGATGCCATGGTATGATAAAACATGAACGAAAACACTTGTCAAAAAGTAGCCTCACCGCTCGTTTTATTTAAGAAATGTTAGCATTGTTGAAAAAAGTGGTATTTCTTAACAAAAAAGACATTTCGCGCTGGTTTATGAAGTTGATACGAAATGTTGGAAATGCTATAAAACGAACGCGGCCTTTAAAAGCTTGGTTTCTGACCACCTCGAAAGGCATACCATCATAATGATACTTGTTGACTTATTACATAAACTTTATTTAAACAATTACCTAAATAATTAGAAAATTACATAAATAGTCGACCCTAAATTAAAATAAAAAACTAGGTTATTTATACTAGGTCCATCATTACTAGTGGCAATCTTGCGTCATCAGATTCGAAATATGTTACAAATAAATTATTGTGTTCTCAACCAGGAATCGAATCCGATACCTCGCCGTCTAAAACAGTAAATAGTTATTATGGTAATAAACTAAAAATAAAGTTTCGGGTCTTGGGATACTTCGGTGATTATCTCGCAAACCATAACGACCTTGGCCCTCGGCCATTGTTTTAATGAAGCACAGAACATTGCGTTTTGAAAATAAAAGTTAATAATCAAAGTTAATAATAAAAGTTAATAATAAATAATGTTCCTCTGTTTTTTATACTATAAGTATACGGGGTGACTTTGTATGGCCTTCCTCCTCCTCCTTGCGTCGTTCTCCTCACTGCTGAGGGTCGTGACCCCCTCCACGGATCACTTTTTCCCGGACGATGCTGCGCCATCCGGGTCTGTTCACGGCTGCATGTAGGGCATCGTGCATCTGGCTATTTAGTGAGGTGCGGATCTGATCAGACCAGCGTATGGGGCTTCGGCCCGCGGTCTTTTGCCCTCGACTTTCCCTGTGACTTTCCAGGTTACCAGGTGTTTTACAGGCTATATGACCGAAATACTCAAGGACTCGTTTTAGGCAGATGGAAGATAGCCTAGTAGAGATTTTGAGCTCCTTGAGTATTGACATGTTAGTTCTTTGCGCTGTGCAAGGGATACGCAACATGAGGAGAGGCGTCTCCAACACCACATCTCAAAGCCATCGATGCGGCCACGATCACCGGCTTTGAGAGTCCAAGTGTATGGCATACAAATTGGCTATTTAAAAATTAACAGTTTGTATGAATTTACACATTGCACAATAAAATATTAAAAATTTGTAGGTATTCTCTAACAGCTAACCTTTGGGAGAGACATAACCCTTTCAGCACGGATGATACCAACATTACAAAAAAATCTAGACCTCTCGCCAAATTCTGTTTTACCGCTCCGAAATGGCCTCGATACGAGTAGCTCTCATCTAGCTACTTCGTAATTATCTCTATTAAATTGTTAGGACTAGTTAAGAAAAAAACCTACAAAAGTGATTTTTATTTCCATTGGATTGCCAAAACCGACAACGCTAGGGGAGATTTTTTTTCACTATATTTACACTGAGTTATTTTAGACCCCAAGGATCTCAAAGTTATCAAAAAACCTTTCATTATCTATAATATACCTATTTTGTCGTGTTGAAAGGGATAAGAAATTGTGGGCTGCAGATTTTGAAGGAGAAAAGAAATATTAAACTAAATGCAAAAAAAAAAACAATTACCTATTTAAAGAAACTAATTTTAAAAAGTATTCACAAATTTTAATTTACTGACATACAACTGTATGGTTTATATTTTATGTATGTAACTGTATGTATGGCGCGGTGGTGGCTCAGTTGTAAGAACGCGTACCTTAAATCCTACAAAGGTCGGTTCAAACCCACCCGGCATGTACCAATGAGAAATACAATTTTCTTACGTATATTTGTCATAGATTTACAACACCACCGTTCCCGTGCCTTGGAGAGCACGTTAAGCGTCGGTCCCGGTTCCACCAATGCCAACTTGTGGAATCGTTAATTAATTGTCATAAATAATTGACATCATATCCTCGCCAAGCCGTCTGGCCAGAGTGGCGAGTGTAGGCCAAATTCTCCAGTTCTGGAAGGCCCATCTCCAGCATTGGATGTCTAGAACGTTGTGTATGGGGGCTGTAATGAACTGTATGTATAAACATACGTAAATAGTTACAAATAATATAAATATTTTTAATTAAATTAATCTACGCCATGTAAAAAAAAAACATTTTGTCTTACAAAGTACTATTTCAAAGCGTCAGTGGAAGTTTATTAAAAAAAAAAACTTTGAATCCTAATCACAAACTTTTTTTTTATACTAGCATACTATGGAATATTGTCCTTTAACGACCAATTGCAGAAAGGCTATCTTTTGACATGTTTAACCACTTTTTACTAATCAACTATTCCATATTCCATCAGCAATTAGTGTAAATGTTTTTCAATATTAATAATTTCAGAAAAGCTCATTAGTTTTCTGCATTAAAATAATTTCGAAATGGTTATTTGCTATTCGAACCTTTTTATTTGGATAAGCGTGTGTATAACCGAGCTACCAATGCTTTATTTATGCTACTACTTTCATAAAATCACATGATAGTCGGTAGCAAGTGGTAAATAGTGAATTTAATATATGAAATAAGCATTCCTTTTCTGTAAACATAGCCAGGCCGAGAATTGTGTAACTGATTAGAGCAGAAACAAAATAAAATAAATTTCAATACATTTTAAGAGGGAAAGGAAACTCGAATGAGTTGGTCGTATACGCCTGATAGGCAACGAGAAGAAAAAAGAAGTCAAATTAGTTGCGCGCGCGCACGTGTAGGAGCGAGATAGTGATGCCGTCGCGCGGGAGAGAACGAGACCGACGTATACCCGAGAAAGAGAGACCCAACCGGTTCGGGGGAGGCAGATGCGCTCAGAAGAAACCCCCACGGCTAAATGCAGCATCCGAAGAGAAAATAATTATTGAAAACATTTCCAAAGAAACTTGTGATTGTGAACTTTCAGAACCCCATTATGATACGTGGGAAGTACCCGCCGACACTATTCCCATTATTATTTATTGTTATCATTTTTATTTTATTTTTTATACTAGCACGACATGTGACCTTGCGCCCTCCTAATGTTAAGTGGCGCGCGAGGTCCATGAAGGCGGCACGAACGGTGGATACTTCCCCGCCCCGGCAGACTGCAAAATATTATTATAAATTATCATATTTCAATACCAGAAGAAAAACAATAATAATTTCCACCTCGGTGTAACACAGAAGCGAGTATGCTAACGACAGCTAATTGATGGACAAATACAAATGAATGATTTACAAGCTACGGCTCTTTCTGTAAAAAATACTCATAGATTTTCGCATTTAGGAATGTGGGCATCCGGCCAAATTACGAGTACATGACAGTGTTGTATAGCTTGTTAGCGGAGAACTTCCACGCTGGCCAATAAATAGCAATTTACTTGATTATCGTAGAAAAAACCTTGAGAAAATCGGTCCCACGAGACTAGACATGTGGCCAGAGATATGCGAGCGCTCGGAAAAAATGCCAAGTATTCTCCGCGGTCGAGACGGAATGACTTTGTGAGAAGACGCATTATGAACTATAATGTTATGTGGGTTATATTGTGTTAATTAAACTAGGCGAGCTCTAACGCGGAGGTATAAATTATACCTAACGTGGGAATACGAACGTGTTAAAAAATAATACTAAATACACCGTTCGGGATATCGGTTCGATTCCCAAACGCGATAGTCGACGCGTACAAATAGGATTAACTCGTGGCCGAGTCTAGATATTATCTCGGACGTTAATTCACAAAGGATCGATAAGTTCACTATAGGGATTCTGCAGTCAGGCAAGATTGCAAATGCGTGTTAAGGAATTCCGGAACAAAAATGCCCACGTCTACCTGCGAGCACCCTCCGCCCCGGCCGCCTCGCCCCGGCGCCTGCTCTTTACATTCCACCATTAAAGCGCGTAAATTGATTACGTGGAAAATCTGAGAAAATCGCGATGCAAGCACAGCGCGTGTCAGGACACAGGCCGCCGAGCGTGCCTTATGTGATACGTCCCCGTATCTCGCTTGTAAACCAGGATTCGCAGTCGGATAACCCGAGGTTCAATTTATGGACGAGCCATGGTATTGCTTACCTCGACCGGAAAGGCAATTGATCGCTTCGGAATTCGTATACATTGTTTGGCTTTTATTGTATCTGCTATATACTCGTTCATGGCACTCGTATACATATAGGACAACAGTGTTATCTTTGTATGAAACCACGCGTACTTATCATATTTCTTCGACAATTAATTCTGTTTGGGATAAAAAATTTGACGAATTCCCTGAATTTGGAGACCTCTCCGAGGACGCGGCGGAGTGTCCGTTACGACCGCGACAGTTTGCCTTAACACCTCGGCGCCCGCTTCTCCGAAGTTATTACGACAGATGTTCGCGGGTCCAGAGGCGGGAGCGGGCCCCGGGCGAAGGGCCGGAGAGATCGACCTCCGAAATGCGCCCGAGATTGCATTCTTTCGGCGGCGCGGGCGCATTCCACCGCACGCCACCGAGACGCTCCGATCGCCCGAGCCAGTCGTCGCGCGCCCTTTTGGGGGTTAAGATGTGTCTGTCGGCGCGCCGGGACCTCTCGATGTGGTCCCAACCCCCGCCCCCGAGCTCCCCTCGCTGGTGCCGCGTGGAGCGACGTGAGCCGCCCGAGTACGGCGTGCGGGTCGACCCCACGTCCCGCCGACCGGCCGGCTTGCGCGTCCGAGACGAACCGCAGTACCAAAATCTCGAAGAGCTTCGCAAGCGTCCGGAGTACGCCAACCTGGACGAGATAAGTCGCGAGTTCGGTTACCGATTGTGTCCGGAAGGTCAAAACTTGGAGGATGAAGCCATATACGAAAACATTTTATCAGTGCGCCGTATCCGTTCTGCGGAAGTTTGTTTGGTTCCGGTATCGGAAGTGCCTTACTATGAAGGGAAGGGCTATGTGGCCACGCAGGTCCTTAGCCGCAGCGGGACCTTCCCTCAGTGCCCTCCGCAGACCTGGAGCAGGATGCAGCAGGCCTGTCGCCCGCACACCGGATCGCTCAGGATATTTACTGTAAATATCAACCAAGTGATTAGTTATTATATTTTAATGTCCTCCACAATTCCATGAATCTTTATGTACAAATTAAAACAAATGTTAAAAATAACTCACAACGTGAAGTAGGTAATGTAACTTTTTGTACGCATTCCTAATAAAAACCAGTTACCAACCTTTTTATGAGTGAGCAAAAACCGAGTTATGGAATTCCACGATGTGCTCTAATGACTTAGCAAGTAAAATTTTAGTCTTGAGGAATTTAGCAAATACTTGTGATGTTTTCATCTTACTGTTACCTATGATGATGGATTAGAGATTTCTGTTCTCACTGCAATGCTCAAATGAAAGCTGCGAACTGAACTTTTAATGTCTGACAACGACTTAAGATTACGTTCAACGAATTACTTTAATTGTACTTGCAATTATTTTTATTCTTATAATCTCACATTCTCATTGATGACAGAATCGATCAGAAAGCGGACTTTAATGGTCAACAAAATTAAGTGATTTCTTATAGTTTGAAAGTAAATCAAAATATTATTTATTTAAAGGAAATTACAAACTAATAACAATTAATATAAACTTCAAATTAAAAAATATTTATTAATCAAAAATACTTATTACTAGGGTTTTACAATAAAATAATCCTACAAAAGATGTAGGTAGTCACTTTTACAAATAATATTAAATATAGTAATATTAGAAAAATGTGTCGCTGCTATCTAAATTTTTAACTACTGTTAAATATAGCTAGCAGATAACGAGCAGAAACTACTTAATAATAGAAAATACAACTAAAATCTAAAACAAAAATAAATAAATATAAATGATTTATAAATTTAAAAAAATGCTCCAAATCACTACCAATGGACAAAGTGCCAAGGATACTGGCAGCCACATTAAATTGCAATGCCGATTCTTTGACCCAAATATTGCCCAGCCCTCTTAACTCCTGAAGTGTTGACAGCTCTTTTGACAACGCCTTGAAAAAATCCTGTGCACTTGGTCCCCACGGTTGCAACTCCAAACGGCCCAAAAACACATGTACCAATAAGCTGGGTCCTTAGACGTCTAGGACAGGTGGGGAGGTGCTAAGGTGTCCACACACAAAGCAGACCTATCCTTCATGGTACTAGCGTCATACATGGCCCGACGAATGACGACATTGAGGCTGGCGTGCTTTGGTATGCCCCGATGTTGTTTCCACATTGACAACAGGTGTGGAAGGAGCTCCTAGACGTAGGCTGGTTATGGTACGGAAACTTTTGTTGTCAAAGAGTGTTCCGACAAAAGATAATAGGTCGCAACAGTTCTGATTCCCAGTTTGAAAGTTGTTATACATTGGCTTGTTATTAAAGATGGTTTTGTATTGTCTGCAGGCAAAGGAAGAGATGTACGACGTGAAGAAGCAGAGGTTTAACTTGGCTCAGGACGAGTACAAGCATTTGAACAACGCCCTTTCAACCCTCGCTGCCTCCCGCACTAGCTGTAAGTATTTAAGTATGTTATACTAATTAATTAATACTGTCTCCGTGATTAAGCAAGGTTAAGCTGTGGATTTAGATGCAGAAGTACCGTGCTCGATTCCTGGTCGAGGACAAAATAATATTATTAAATTACTTTATTGCACTGCACTTAAAAGCTTGTACAAAAGTCATTTCTTTTCGATGAACTACATAAATAATATGTTTACATATAGACTATATACTCATCAATATATACTTATTAGCATATGTATATGTATGTATAGGTACGAGTATATGTAGTAGATATATGTACATATGTATGTATATGAAAATAATAAATTATGAGTATATTATATATGTATTATTATAAGTATATTTTATTTATTTATTTTCTGTATTGAAATTTAAGTATTTTTTATTTTACGCATTTGGGTTTTTTTTTTTTATCGAAACATTAACAGACGTTTGGTAAAATCCAGCCTTAACCTATGTACGTTCTTAACTGCTATTTGGAGGCATTCAATATCAGGCGCTTTCAGGAGGCTCTCATTATCATTTATCATTAACAGTTATTAGTAAACACTTTGCCCCAAAAATCGAAGAGGGTATAAATTTAGATGTAAAAATATATGTAGGGTTTTACACACTTTAGTGATAAATAAATAAAAAATAAATATTTCCAGACAGGTCACACAGCGCCATCTAATTTCCGTGGTAAGCTACGAGGCTTGTGTTACGGAAACTAGATGGTTGATAAACTACATATTATAGTTTTTTTTTTTTTTTTGTAAACACACCCAGACCGAGACAAATTATACAATGTACAACTTGCCCCCGGTGGGAATCGAACCCACGACCTCCCGAGTTCACGGAAACGTTTGTTACCACTAGACAACGGAGGCGGTCGAAATGATACTCTTTGATTATTTATTTATATATATAGATATAATTTTATAGATTTTATAATAAATGAATACTTAATAGATGTTATAAACATATTCGTAGATGTTAGAGTTAATATTTAAAAACCTCAAACTATAATTGAACCGCCCAACATTACTACTATCCGACCCTAAATACGAGTACATACATTTCGATTTTAGTAAGTGTAAAATTCAAATAAAATTGTATAGGCAGTAAAAAAAAACAAACCGAGGCTTATAAACAACCGCAACTTTTATTGGTAGGGTGTTGCTAAGCCCAAATTGTGTACGATATAGTACTATGCACTCAAGAGATCAAATAAAAATGGAGGATATGTTTTTTTCTTTTATTTGTGTTTTTGTTACGCGATTATTCCTTCAATTATTATTTGATACTTATATTAATTTATTCGTTTGGTAGGTCATATTTCAGAGTTAGTCCCATATATATTGTATCGAATTTGGTTGAGCGCTTTTTGAAAAAAATCAACTATAACCAAAATATTAACAAAGATAATGTTTTTGTTTGTGGATTCATTTCAGCAAAGGTGTTTGATGATAGACTTTAAATCTCTGTTTTTTTAACTGTCGTCACAGAAACATTAGCCTGCAAAAATAACTGTTTATGAATATTAAATAGGCGTATAGGAAAATTTTCGATTTTTAAATATATGTTTACGAAAAATTTACATTACGTTCAAAATAGAATGACTAGCTTAATTCGTTTATAGTACCTTAGTAGTAACTGCCTCCGTGGTCTAGCGGTTAAAGCCGTGTATTTAGACTTGGAGGTACCGGGTTCGATTCCTGGTCGGGACACAAAAATATTTATGTAAATATAAATACATTCAATTAATATATAGTTTATTTGGGATATTTCTCGAGTTTGGTACGCTGAAGACATCGACGAGCTTGCCACTTGCCTTTCGGGGTGGTCAGAAACTACGCTTATCAATAAGCGGATTCACATTTAGCCAACTTTACTATAGGCCAATCATGACAAGTGGCAAGCACACAAAATGTACACTTTAGAAATTGTTCTGGAAACCCACACATCAATATATTGCTATACGCTTAAGCCAACCAACAATCAAAGTAAACAATTAACAAACAGACACGATAAAGGTTGATGAAAAATTACCTGCAAATTGAAAAATTTGCCAGCGCACTCGTAAGGACGCATTTATTTACATCAATATAATTTGCAAATAAATTGAGTAGGTGTCAGTGGCTGTGCGTACTCGAAGGTATTTGTTCAAAGCAACCGGTCTGGCTACTGCATCATGCTTCCAAACAAGAAAAAATATCGCCCCAAGAGATGCTCGATTATTTGGATGGAATCGATTTTTTAAATCATTCGCCGCTTGTGTATTTTTATTTTGTTTAAGCATTATTTTATTTTATAGGTGTAAAAAAATTATTAATTAAATCTAAAATTAACAACAATCTATATTGTAGTATTTATTTGAAATATATATAATACTAGCCGGATGTTTTCTTATTTTATTTATTTATTTTAGTGTATTTAACCTTAAATTTGTATATTCTATGTATTCGGGTACTCATAACAATGGATTTAAATGCCGTTCTATATAAAATATATGAGAGAGAGACAAGCTTGCCACTTGTCATGATTGGCCTATAGTAAAGTTGGCTAAATGTGAATCCGCTTATTTTTAAGCGTGGTTTCTGACCACCCCGAAAAAGAAACGGTCGTGATGATACATTACATTACATTACAAAGTGAACTTTCATTGAATTTATTTCTGTATTTTATTAGTTATTCTGCTATTCAGGGAAAATTTAACAAATTGAAATCATAATAGTCATAATTATATATTAAGTATTAACTATTATATATAACCAGCTGTTTGACCCGGTGTTGCCCGGGTAATGTTGTGTCGTCGACAAAAAAACCTTCAGGTACGGGTGGGTACCTCATGTCATATTTAGATAGATATATTTATATTTAGATTTTAACGTCTTATATTTTTGTTTATTATTATAAATTCGTAATATCTATTAAATGGAATAGCCGATTTAAACAATACAAAAAGTGATCTACATGAATTGAAACAGTCTTGAAAATAATATGGTTTATTTGAATAAGGATTTAAACAGTATAGTATAGTAGTAACATAGTCTAATTTTGGTCGGTATTTTTACCAACTTTAAAAAAGTAAAAAGTGGTTATTGTGACATAACAAAAATAGTTGGACATATGGTATCGCGAAGTTTTTTTTGTAGATATTGATATGTTCTTTAATATTGTAGAATATACTTTTGTTCTATCATCAATAGTTTCCGCAGCGCATGCGACGAAAGACTTTTTATGCCATTTTTTTTTCACACCTCGGGTTACGTTACTATACTTTTAGTAAGGATCCCTAATCTTTTCTAGCAATAAGTATAGCCTATGTCACTCAGGGCGAATGTAGCTTTCTAATGGTGAAAGAATTTTTGAAATCGGAACAGTAGTTTTTGAATTTATTCATTACAAACACACACACACACACAAAACTATAAATCTTACCTCTTTATCATATTAGTGTAGATAATTTAATTACTAAATCCAATATACCTCCATTTTAATAATAATAATATATATTTTTCAAATAAGAGTTACAATTATTGTCCTTAATGTTAGTTTCTACAATATTTATTTATTTAAAACTTTATTGCACGTTATACAAGAGGCGGACTTAATGCCGCTAGACATTATCTGACAGCCAACCTTAGGGACAATGGGGACCATTTCAAATGTAAGGTAGGTGCAAATATTTATAAATAATAATAATAAATAAATCTATATACATAAAAATACAATGATATTACTAAATACATACTAAGTAATAACTATGATATATTAAATACTAATAATACATATACTAAATATGATAGCATTAAATAACTTATGTACCATTTAAATAATACGATGACACCATTTTTACCAATACTAACAATGTGCAAAGAAGTATTGACTAGTAGGAAGGTTTACACTAGGTCAGTAGTCCTGCCAGCCTTGTGGGGACCTTGGGGAGTATGCGTTTAAACTCCCAAAGTTTAGCTGGTAAAAAATGCCTCATGGCATAAAGCTCGCCTGTGCACATTAATTTTAAGATATTTTAGTTATTGTGCAATAAAGCATTTATATTATTATTACATATTTAATTTATGAGATAGAACAATTAAATATATTTTTAATGAAAATATTATAGTACATTAGGGAGGCCCTGTAGGTTTTTTACATGCCGCACGTTTGTTTGATACAAGTGCTGATTATTCTTAAAGTGCTGGCTTTGGTTTACTAGTAAGTAATAGATATCGTCGCTTCAAAAAACTGAAATTTAGATAACGTCAATTCCTGTAGTATCCTACTTCTTAAACTCAGTTGTCACTACATGTAAATATGTCAAACTGAACAGAAACGTTAACGATATAATACTGAATGATCTTAGTCTCATAATATTAGACCGATGCATCTACTACCTATATGTTAGAAAATTGTCTATTATACAAATAAACAAAAAAAAAACTGTGTTAAGATAAGTACCTACATAGTAGGTTATTCTCCGTCAGCAGTTTTGTTATCAGTGACATTGTTTGCTTACGACTTGTCATTAAGCAAATGTTTTTACATTGCTCATACACTTCTACCTTCTAATATGCGTGTGACCATATTTTTCGATGGTATATGCCACAATTAAATTTATACATCTTTAGCCTTTTCTAATAGAGTTGAAATTTTAATATCACTGTTTGTATATGCATATATGTGTCTACTGCCTCGTAGTTGTCATAGATGTTTCATAGTTTATGGGAAATCTTATTATTATAATCACTTAGCTTATATGATTAGCTTGATGCTATTATGACGAAAAACTGTTAGAGTAAAGTAAAGTATCATCACGACCGTTTCCCTTTCGGGGTGGTCATAAACCACGCTTATAAATAAGCGGATTCACATTTAACCAACTTTACTATAGGCCAATCGTGACAAGTGGCAAGCTCGTCGATGTCTCCAGCGTGCCAAACTCGAGAAATATCACAAATAAGTTAAATATTAATTAAATGTATTTATTTAATAAATATTTTTGTGTCCCGACCAGGAATCGAACCCGGTACTTCCGAGTCTAAATCCACGGACTTAACCGCTAGACCACGGAGGCAGTGACTGTTAGAGATTTAAATAATAAGCATTTATTTATATTATTTACTTATTACTTATTTATTTATTTAGAAATAACTAACTCACTTGAACATATAATTTTATCTAATCGCATTATGTATACCTCTAACTGCAGTGGCGGATTTGCGTATTAGCCGCCCTAGGCCCCAAGCCATCAGCTGGCTCTTTCCTAGCATCCACCATATAGACTACATAATGTAATTTGTAATTTAATAATATTGCACCTACTTACCATTGATACTGTCTAAATGTCCTAAAGGTTTGGCTGTCAGAGAATGTCTAACGGCATTAAGTCCGCCTTTGTAGAAAGTACAATTAAGTTTTTAAATAAATAAAATAAAATGAATTTACTTTATTGCCAACTTTTATCTAAATCCATTTTTTTATTTTTTATTTTTTTATTTACTATAGGTACACAAACAGATCACAATCACAATCAGTTCACATTTTCCAGCAATTTCTTAAGTTCTAGATTGCAATCCAAAAGTAGTGTACACAGCATGCTTATTGTGATTTAGCCATGACATTGTCATTTCAATTAAATTATTTCATTTCAGTGAAATATGTCAAAAGGAAGAATTTAGAAATTAAATGTTTTATTTCGCAAGAATATGGTTCATAAGTTGTTGGAACTAGTTATTTGCTCTAACGTACTCTGGCATACTTGCTTATGATAACTTTTACACGAGTGTTATCAACTTATAACACTTAATTACGAGTTAAATATTCGAATATCTAATTAGATTATAAAACTGCCTCCGTGGTCTAGCGGTTAAGTCCGTGGACTTAGACTTGAAGGTATCGGGTTCTGGTCGGGACACAATAATATTTATAAATTAAAACAAATATTTGAAATAAATTAATATTTAATTTATTTGTGTTATGTCCCGAGTTTGTTACGCTAGAGACATCGACAAGCTTGCCATTTGTCAAGATTGGCCTATAGTAAAGTTGGCTAAATGTGAATCCGCTTCTTTATAAGCGTGGTTTTTTACTACCCCGAAAGGGAAACGGTCGTGATGATTAATGTTACATAATTATCTATATTTTATACATAAATATACAAAACGGATTTAAGGAAGATTATTGTTATACGATGCGGTATAGAAAGAAAAAAAAAACTTCATCCCACCGCTTGTGTACAAAGTACCAAATGTTGCCATCAATGATGGAAATTAGCAGCAAGCATCGATGGCAACAACACATATTCTAGAACAACAAACAGTCTAACACCCGTATTCTAAGACATTTCCTCAACGGTTACTCCACTCAACATTTCCTTCCAGCTGTCAAACGAAAATTAAGTTTCTGTAATTGAGACCTCCACTGCAGGAGAAATTCTGGAGAATTTGGCCCACACGGCGTGGGTGTGATATCAATTTATAATGACAATTTATTAATGATTCCACAAGATGGTATTAGTGTACCAACGGCTTAACACAGAACCACCAGGCACAGGAACAGTGTTGTTGTAAATTTATGACAAATACAAATATAAAACATTTTTGTGTTCATAAAAGTACAATTAACAAATTCATTAACACACTGACTCCTAAACTAAGTCTAACTAAGTTAGACCTGTCATTTAGGATCCCAGTTACTTTCATTAGTTATACAAAAAAGATACAATACGTAGTGAAAACAGTTAACAATAAAAATATTTACAATAAATAAAGGTATTATAATCAAAACAACAGGTGGGAGCTATTAATATAATAAATAAATAATATATACATATTGTATTTGTACAATATATAATGTTAGGGAAAATGCAGTTAGTTTTATATTGAATTTACCAATCAGTATTTAAGTTAGTAAGTAAAATGTACGTAAGAAAAGTGTATTTCTGTATATATACATGCCGGGATTTTTTACACACCGAACCACCATCGCTCAATAATGGCAATGTATTCTAGCAAACACATAAACATGTTGTGTTAAAATCACCCTATTAATTTCAGTATGTTCATCAACAACATCAGTGACGACTACCTCGACGACATCACGTCATGACCCTGACGTTTTGCGAGTAGAAGTCACTCAGGCGAGAGGCAGGGTCGCAAGGCTCCGCAAAGAACTTCGCCAAGCCAAGGTCGAAGTAGCTTACGCGAGAAGAGGAGTTGATACGCTTACAGAGTAAGTTACTGTCCTAATAAATATTACTAATTTGATAGATAGAGAACCTAAAGAAAACTATAAACTAAACCTAGATAATAAAATAAAAAATAAACTAAACAAAACCTTAAATTAAATAAACTAAAAGATAAACCTAATTAATATAAAAACTAAATACTTACAAATATCTTGATTATAATCTACATGTCATCGAATCCAGGAGAAGATGAACCCAATGTTCCGAGGACTCCGGCGACGTTGCCTCGTTGGATGGCAACACTGATCCTCTGAATAAGATATTCCCTACTCAGAGGATCACCTGTTGACGCTCGGATGGCAACGCTTATGTGGCGTATTAAAGATTTAGCGTCCTCAGACCAAGGGCCCATCGTCTCTACGACAAATGGCACAAAATGGTAACGGTTTGCCAACTCTATGTACTTATTACGTTTGCCATTTGCAGCCAATTTAGCCGCTGCACCTGCTCGTTTTAATAAAACTATTATAAAAGTTAAAAACCTAAATAAGTTACAAATACTGTAGGTAATCTTAATTAAAAGGATAAGGCGTTAAAATTAATACTGAACTCAGCTCCAGCCTTTAATTTCATTTGTGACTATTAGAATTTTAATACTACGTAAAATAATAGTTGCATTTACTGTGTATTTATTTGACGATGGTCGACTATTATACACTACAGTTACTGATATTAGTTAAAGACAACAAGTCGTGGCTCACACATTTCAAGGTATCAGGATTGCGTTTTTCACATACTTCAAGAGATTGTGACCATTTAGAGATGCTAGAGCGAAAACAATACACTTGTTAAAATACCATTTTAAAGGTCACGAGCTCTTAACTTCATTATTGTAACAAGATACGACGTGATATTGCAGATTAATTGAGTTATTTGTCATGCTTTATCTTGATATGGAACAACTTTTATTTCAGAGTGGAACAAAAACTCAGCGCTCAACAAGGATGCTACAACATCACTGAAGCTCAAGCAATAATGACAGAGTTAAAGAATATTCAAAAGTCATTGACCTCTGGCGAAAAGGAAAGGGCTGACCTCATGCAATCGCTCGCCAAATTAAAAGATGATCTAACTAGATTACAATTAGGAGGAGTTTCTCCGGAATTATCAACTTTAAGTTTACCCCAAGAGAAACTAAGCACCGCGTCTCAAACTGACTTGTGTGCAGATTTAGTGCCAATAGGAACTAGGTTAGCTGAAATGGCGCGGGTTCGCCTACAGTACGACGAAGCTAGGAAACGAATACAACAAATTCAACAACAATTAGCAGATTTAGAAGACAAAATGCAACCTGGACAGGCCGAGTCAGATAAAGATAGATTATTACTGTTCCAAGAAAAAGAGAAGTTGCTCAGAGAACTAAGAAGTATAACGCCTACGACGAGATCTAAACAGGAGATGACTGATATACAATTGGAATGCAAAAGGCTGGAACAGTATTTGAAGAACGCGTTAGATATGTCAAATAAGTGTATAGCGGATAGATTGAGGTTACATGAAGAGAAACAATTATTGCTGCAGCAGTTAAAAGATGCTTTGACGTCTATGACGACTTTAGAAGGGCAATTAAAGACTTTATCCGCGAGTACGTTGTCGGTTTCAAGTAGTTCAAGTTTAGGGTCCTTATCTACTGCAAGTAGTAAAGGGTCGTTAAGTTCTGGAATTAGTTTTACGGACATTTACGGCGGGCCTCAAATAGCCAGCTCATTTCAAGCGGACAAACCTATCGACATGGTCGATCTTCATAGAAGAGTGGAAAGGTAAGTTTTATCTTCTTATTAGTAATATTATGTATACATAGTTTTATATTCACCTACCTCAACATTGGTAGTGCACGTTATACATCTATAGACAAATCGACAGATTTATTAATCCGTTTTTTTTGTCCCTTATATGTCTTACTTCACTGATTTCCATTCAAGTTCCGCTCCCTACTAATATTTCAAGTTTACTTATATATAACCGTAGTAAATTTATATATAATATTATTGTTTTTTTTATAATAGGTAATAAAATTAAAATAATATTGTGAATTAACTTTGTATTCGTATTTTATTCCTCTGATCCTATTCCTAATTCGTATCCTATTTAGAATTTTAAGAAGGGTTAAATTATTACACTGGCAAATTGTTTCCCACTCTGTGTTACTGCTTCAGTAATAATAACTTCTTTTGAAAAAGAATCTGTACTATCTGTCCTTGTTATACCACTTGTTTCAACTTTTTAAATTATAATTATATTAAACAGCTTCTCTCATCCTTAATATATAAATTTACTTTTATTTACTTTAAAGTTAACTTCTTTCGTATATCTTGATTTTTATCCAAATGTTTCTTACATTTATTATAACTATTGTAATTTGTCATTTCATTGTTTATTGAACCACATTATTTAGTTTTATTGACATCTATTTTATTTTTACTTATTCGTGGAGAATTAACAGCATTAACAAAATAAAATTGTCATTGAGTAATATTTACATAATTTACTAGGTTTTCATATATGTTTTGTGTTTCCAGGTTACTCCGTGGTACTAGCTTTAATTTGGATACTCCTGCTACTAGTAGTTCGCCATCACAACCGTCTTTATCACCAAGAAGCAGTCTATCATCAGCCAGTCCACCTCCACCACCACCTCCTTATAACCAAGTGAGTACTTATTTATTTTTATTTATTAATTATTCATTATTGCCTCTTGAACACACCTATAAAGTGTATTTCTCATTGGTCATGCCGGGTAGGTTCATGAAGGTCGGTTCCACGTTTGTAGGATTTAGGGAATGCGTTCTTACAACCGAGCCACCACCGTGCCTACAAAACTGTATACATAGGTATTAGATATTTTTTTAATTTGTAAAAATATCACTTCCTGTTTATTGCACCAGCCGATAGTGTCGCTTATATGGATAAACATTTGGAAAGTAATATTAGGCGGAAAACTTAAGAACACAATTCTGTAGCTTTGGTAATGAATGTCACATTTGACATTAATTGAAATATGGGTATGTCAAAATGCATACAAAAGAAAACTTCTTCAATAGACTTAGGTATATCGCATGCGTCATTATCTCTACAGTCCGGAAATTTGGAGCCCTTGAAGGCAATTCCTGCGCTTACGACATGCATGTCGTCTCGAATTGTTCGAATGAAACCAACAGTTTCCTATGGAGATCCGTACCGACACGTAAGTTAGTCAGAGGTTAGTAATAGGTGGTAGGCGGACTGATGGTGGTAATTTGCCCAGTCTGCCGGGACGGGGAAGTATCTACCATTCGTGCCGATAAACCCAGTAAAGTGTATCCACACCAGTCAAGTCGGCATAGTGTTAGGGACTGATGTTAGTCATGAGTGTCTGATTCATGATTGCTAACATTTATGAACCTCGCGCGCCACTTACCATCAGTTGGGTGCAAGGTCGCAAGTCGTGCTAATACAAAAAAAAGTTAGATAGGCTCTCAAAAATGATAAAGAGGGTACTTCCTAATTGTAATAGGTATGCGATTAAAGGCACCGTTGAGTTAGCCAAGGTAAAATTAATTAAAAAAAATATATTTTAGGTGGAAAAACAAAGGCGGCAGCAGAGAGAATTAGAAGAAAAACTAGCAGAAATGAGAATAGGAGTAGCTACACTTGACGAAATTCCCGGACTATCTACAAGTAAGTAAATATCATATAATAATAATAAACTAGATTTCCATACAAAATTACAAATTTCGACTTTACCTTTTTGTATCCTTTTTATCTAGAAACGTATCATGGACGTAAAGTAAATTCCTCGGTGGTCAGAAACCACGCTTATAAAGAAGCGGATTAACATTTAGCCAACTTTACTGCAGGCCAATCATGACAAGTGGCAAGCTCGTCGGCGTGTTTAGCGTAGAAAACTCGAGAAATTCCCAAATAAATTAAATATTAATAAAAAAAATATTTATTTAAATTAATAAATGCTGGTCGGGAAACAGAAAAATATTTAATTTGTGTAATTTTCGAGTTTGGTACGCTAGAGAAATCGACGAGCTTGCCACTTGAAATGATGAGCCAATAGTAAAGTTGGCTAAATGTGAATCCGCTTCATTAAAATAAAAAAAACGTGATTTCTGACTACCCAGAAAGGGATACAGTCGTGATGATAATTTACTAGTTTTTTTTTATTTAAAAAAATAAAAAATAATTCTACACTTTACATGGTATTACAGTAGTTATATACTACAATACACCATGCAAAGAGGAGTCAGAAACACTTAATATTATTTACGAACATTCATAAAAAAATATTATTATTATTTATTATTATTATAAATAAATATTATTATTATGTTTGCACCTATAATTTAATATGTTTGTTTTTTACAGTTCCAGTCCAACTACAAGGTCCAGGCCGACCTGAACCTTTATCCCCCATCTCGGAGACCCCTCCCCCACCGCTATCACCCAGAACTCCCACATCTAGTGGTAAGTGTATATTTTATTACATTAATTATGTATTTTTCTCTGCAGTTTTTCCAAACGGCGCAAATTCGCAACCTGTACCGAGATTGGCGTATTTGCGCAGCTTGAATTCTCAGCAGAAACCGCCGCACTTAAATTTCAACATTTGTTCAATCAAAAATTGAAATAATTAGGTTTTAGATAAAATTATATACATACTTACCTCCGTGGTCTAGTGGTAACAAACGTTGCCGTGAACTCGGGAGGTCGTGGGTTCGATTCCCACCGGGAGCAAGTTGTACATTGTATAATTTGTCTCGGTCTAGGTGTTTATATGTATAATACCTATGTATATATTTACAAAAAAAAAAAAAGTATAATATGTAGTTTATCAACCATCTAGTTTCCGTAACACAAGCCTCGTAGCTTACCACGGAAATTAGATGGCGCTGTGTGACCTGTCTGGAAATATTTATTTATTTATTTTATTTACTTAATGTACTACTTACAAAATACATATACTACATACAATATATACATATAATGTATTTATTCGAAGTAGATACAAAAATATTAAAATAAAATAGATTAAATAACTAATTATAAATAAAACTAAACTAAAAATACCTATGAAATTAAAACTATTCTACAAAATAAACTAAGGGCTTACCACCTACGAGTAAACACTCGATGCATTACCTCTTTGAATTATAAGGGAAATATTCTGTTTTAGGTAGTTATGGCATTTGGGGTTGTCACACTTTTGAAAAAATCGTTTACCCAGCTCTTTTATGAATTTGTAGGTATCAATAGAATATATATATATACATAAATAAACATACTACATACAAGATTAATACACATA
Source organism: Tinea semifulvella (assembly GCA_910589645.1). NCBI lineage: Eukaryota > Metazoa > Arthropoda > Insecta > Lepidoptera > Tineidae > Tinea > Tinea semifulvella. Next base: position 7,589,753 of record OU342592.1, on the reverse strand, counting down.
CTACATAGAAGATTCTGCAGAGTACTGCATGCGTGGCTAGTTCAGGAATGTTTCTATACTTTGGAGGAATACTATGTGTATTTTAAGCAACACAAAGGTTTTTGTGAAGTAAAGTTACTAAAGAAGCAACACTGAATTTTTAGTCACTTTACTTCTATAACAGTTGTTGTAAATTTTTGCATGCTTATGGCGAAATATGTGACCCATTTAATATTAATAAGACCTTATATTGTTTGTTACCATGATAAATATTTCATTTCATTTCAAAAGTACTTATATACTATCCAGGAATCTCTTGTAGTATCTTTTAAAAAGTTGTCTATTTGGCGTTTTTCGAATTTCAACAGGCAGATTGTTCCTTCGATTAGCAGCAACTACAGCAAATGTAAATTAAAGTATCATTACGACCGTTTTCCTTTCGGTGTGGTCAGAAACCACGCTTATAAATAAGCGGATTCACATTTAGCCAACTTTACTATAGCCCAATCATGACAAGTGGCAAGCTCGTCGATGTCTCCAGCGTACCAAACTCGATAAATATCATAAATAAATTAAATATTAATTAAATGTATTTATTTACATTAACAAATATTTTTGTATCCCGACCAGGAATCAAACCCGGTACCTCTGAGTCTAAATCCACGGACAGCAAATGTGTAGAAGGAAATAGAGGTTTTGGTCAATTATTAGGAATTCCATCGGTTTTTAGTTGTACTTTGTTGTTCATAGGTACAAATACTAGATCAGTGTCTGCGGCAGTTAGTGATGAGTCAGTGGCCGGGGACTCCGGGGTGTTCGAGGCTGCTCAGGGGGGAGAAGGGACACCACATTCAGGTAACTACAAATATAAAATCAGTAGATGAGCGACCTAAAAGAGGCAGTGATGAGGCAAGCTAAACAAAAAAGCATATATATTTTTTTCAAATAATAATTATTAAACATATATATAATAAATATTATTCTTCTTTTACAGTGAACAGTGCCCAAATTGAGATCAAATTGCGATACTGTTCCAAAGAAACGGCCCTTCAGATCGGCATTTTAAGAGCAAGAAACCTACACGCCCTATTTATAGATGTTGGCACGGAAATGTAAGGAAATTTTAATTATTTAATTCATCATTGCTAAGACTAAGTAAACTAAACAATACACATCGTCAGTGGAAAGGAAAAGCAATATCTATCGTTAGTGAAAAGGTATAAAGCAATACCTATCGTTAGTAGAAAGGTATAAAGCAATACCTATCGTTAGTAGAAAGGTATAAAGCAATACCTATCGTTAGTAGAAAGGTATAAAGCAATACCTATCGTTAGTAGAAAGGGCAATACCTATCGTTAGTAGAAAGGTATAAAGCAATACCTATCGTTAGTAGAAAGGTATAAAGCAATACCTATCGTTAGTAGAAAGGGCAATACCTATCGTTAGTAGAAAGGTATAAAGCAATACCTATCGTTAGTAGAAAGGGCAATACCTATCGTTAGTAGAAAGGGCAATACCTATCGTTAGTAGAAAGGTATAAAGCAATACCGATCGTTAGTGGAAAAGTTCTTTTTTTTTATGTTTATTTAATTATATGTTTTTAAAGTTTAGTGCTTAGTTTATTTATTATATTGTTTTTTAAAAATCATTGTACCTTAATTGCTTCGAATAAATCATGTCAATTCAATGCAATTGTTTATTTTTGCAAGTCTAGATCAAAAGAGATGTATGTTGCTGCACAATGTTGATATAATACAATATCATTTTATAGTATATATTGGTGTATCTGGAGCAGTACATGATAACCATCATTTGGGAAGATAAACAAAAAAATACGAAATTCTAAATTCAAAATAACGCTTAAAATTATAGTTGCTGTAGATAGACATTGTCACACAATAAGCTAATACAGACACAATTGTTAATATATAAATGTCAGTTAAGAGCTGCTGTAAAGAGGCATTGTCATGCTATAAGCTAAAAAAAACATATACAAAAAAATGGTAATGGAACACTTCATGCTTAATTTTTTAGTATTTTATGTTAGCGCTGGTAATTTTTGTAAACGAAATGCGGGAGTAAGTATGTTTTTTTTTGAGCTTTAAGGACTCAGTTATGATTAACGTTTTTTTTTATACTATTACTACATGTACCTTGCGCTCACTTGATGGTAAGTGGCAACTGAAATCAGACACTCATGACTGACATCAGTCCCTAACACAATTCCGGCTTGACTGGGCATGACGGCAATTTGAGTCTGATCCCGAAACATGTGGATACACTTGGCTGGGTTTATCGGCACGAACGGTGGATACGCCCCGGAAGACTGGGCCAATTACCATAATCAGACCACCTATTCACCACCTATTTTTTATGTTTACAGTGCAGTAAAAGGCGCTTTAGTAATTGGGGGTGGTTGTGGGGTCGCTTTTAAATCCCATGAGGCAATATGGCGCGGGAGTACGTTGATCTGGAATGAAACCAAATCGGCAGCGGTTTCTGGAAGGAGGGAAATCGCCGCTTGCACCTTACAACTTAACTTGGCTAGCGGATCTGAATGCTTGGTAAGTAATAAATACTATTACAATTTACATTTTGGAGTTGTCCAAACGGCTAACAAAGAAATCTGGAGATAAAAAGACTGGTAATTATTTCTGCCAACGTATTAGCCTCGCTATACAGAGGGGAAATGTTGCCAGTTTTCTTAGGGGCTATCTCTCATGGGATGTCTCTTGATTGATGATTTCTATTCATAGTTAGTTAAGATTTAATTTAAGTGTGTAATTGTTATTTTATATTTTGTATTTTTTTTTTTTTTTTTTTTTAATTAAGAAGCTCATTAGAATATCATTCTGATGTTAGTATAAGATGGTAACACATTTTAATGCACAAATAGTATCAACAAGATGTCAATAAAGTCGTTCCAAACTATTGCATAAAAAGCTATCATAGATCAGAGCCCAGATTCTCGCGCTTCCGACAAGCATGTCCACTCGATTTGCTCGAATAAAACTGACAGTTTTCTGTCGCTTTTCATTCGAATATTTCGAACCGGCACGCAAGAATTAGGCCCAAAAAGTTTAAGAACTGTCAAAAATTTATTTTTCTCATATTAAGTACTTAAACTAGGTACTTCAAATACTTAAAAACAAATTAAATTAAATTCATGTAGGTAAATAGTAGATTTTAATAAAATTGAAAAAATTACTAAATATTTACTTTCACCACAACTCCTAGAACTCAGAGTCCACCGTTGGAAATAAATGACAAATGTACGTAAGAAAATAGTATTTCTCATATTGGTACATGCCGGGGTTCGAAACGACCTATTAAGGCTTTTTTTAAGGAAAGCGTTCTTACAACCGAGCCACCACCGTTTACAATTTACCGTTTTTTTATTAGCTGTTTTATATTTACTTCATTGTTATTTATTACCCAAATATGATGAAATCTAGCCAAATTGGAGCATTCGGCGCAAGCTTTGAGTGCTATGACGATAACTAACCAGGCGAGAGCGATTACTTATCTGAACCTAACCTCAAAATGTAACCTCAAAAACCTTACAAATCCTAAATTAACCAAAAAGTTTGTCTAACAGGGTTGTGCTCAAGTAAGCTTAGCTGATTTTGATCCCGAACAAGAGTCTCAGAAGTGGTACAATGTGCTTAGTTTTCGGTTTATGAGAAGAGAGGAAAGTTCTGATGAATCTACCCTCATCGCGTCGCAAACTTCAACACTTACTAGGAATAGAGGTGAGTTAGTTAAAATTATTATTATTTATTTATTGCAGATAAACATACATACGACAACCAATTAAAATTATTTGTCAAAATCTGAAGTATCTAAGTTAATGTCAAAGTCAAAATATCTTTATTCACGTAAACCTATTACATTTTTGACACGCATTTATTTATATTATTATAAATTCTGCTAGTAGAAGACTAAGCAGCAAAGCTGTTAACAGAAGCAGCTTAGTAGATTCAGTCAGAGCGTGGACGCTAAATGCAGAGGGCCTAACACCTAATTTCAAGCTCTGAGCAAATATACAAACCTAACAATATATAAATGCCGGTGTAATACGCTAAGGCAGTGAGGGAATGGTGAAGATGGTATTCACCTCCAGGCGCGCGGGCTCACGCGACTGTGCCTACAAAAAAGCAGGTGGCTAGGTGTCTTGACCAACGTCATTGATCCAAACGGAGGTCGGGCAGGGATTCTAGGTGGTGGATACACGTTCGATCGAGCAGACTTACAAGATCGATGTCTTCGGCAACTTGTAGGAAATGAGACAAACAACGTAATATTGCAATCTGGTTAATTAACATTTTACATTTACAGCGATGGCTAAATATATATATATTTTTGGTTCTCTTCTCCCGATGGATGATGAATGAGATGATAGAGAAGGCAAAAGGTCTAGCCCATACAGCCAAGTCTGACGTAATATATCTTTCTTTTTAATGAGTTAATGAGGTCATAATCAAATTCCAGATGGTGCGGAATTTGATGCTTTTCTTGGAGTCACTCGCGGCACCATAGCTCAAACACGTCGGGTAAAATATGGGAGTTGACAGCGCGGGAAAACCGCAAAAAATAAACTGCAACTTGTGCCCCATATTTAAAGTCCAATTTATCGTTTTCCATTATTATTCACATTGTAGCACATTATTAAACAAAACAACACCACTTTTGACCAATAATATCCACAGTAAATTAATTTACATAACAAAAACTTGCACTTGACATGTCCACGCAAAATGGCGCGAAGCACTCTACATCTATATTAATTTCCACTACATTCATAAATGTTTGTTCTAAATTTATCTATCTTAATAATTGTGACGGCTGCGGACTAGAAACAAGAACACGAGACATGGTTGGTCAGCTAAACATCCGTTAATGTTGAATCTGACTGAGAAAGGAATCTGCAAGGAAAACTCAGATATATCAGATTTACAGAAATAAAAGAGATTGCCCAAAACAAAGCCCCAACTTTTATGCAGCGTGTCTCAACTAAATACAATTCAATAATCATAATAATTAATTGTGTTTTTTTTTAAATTGAATTCTCTTTTACCCCTGCATTAAAATATAATTTAATTAAATGGTCAATTGGTTAAAATTTATGCGTGAAATAGTTACAAAGCACTATTTATACGATTAGGTTCTTTATTATGACCAGGTACTTTATTATATATAAAACACTGGATTTCAAATCAGCGGGTTCGAATCTATGTAATTATTAACGTAAATAAAAGTTTTTGTCAATTGTCTAATTAATATAATAATTATTACAAATTATGAAATCACAATATAATAACTATCAAATAAAAAAAGAAATCATTATGGTACGAAAACATTTTATTGGGATTGAATGCCCATTTCTCTAAGAAAAATGTGCATTCTCATTTAATTGATTGATTATAAGATACATCATAAATATTGTCATTGTTATGTGGTCTTGTTTTGCCCTTGTAAGTGCTTGATAAGCAAATTTTAAAAAATGTTGAGTGAAGGTGCTTTTCGTTTAGCAAGGGGAAGTCACTGACTAGCTGCATAATATACGGTAAAATAATCTCAACATCTGCTAGTCTTTCTTAAAGTGGGCAATAGTCTGCCGAACACGTTCAATTCATTGTTCTTAAATTAGCAGAGGTTTTTGGTTTTGTCAAATTTCGGGTTGCACATAGGCATGTAGTCTATCTTAATTCTGACTTGGCTCGTGGGTTACTGCTGTACCAGGTATTGTAATCTCATAGGTACTGACAACTAAATTTAAAAGATTATTAATTGATCGTTGTGGTGCAGTTCTGTATATGTTTTATTTTGTAAATTTGCTACAGCTGAGTTTTCCTTGCACATTCATTTCTCAGTCAGATTAAACATTAACAGATCTGCTAAGCTGCTGGTCTTCTGCTAACAGCTTACTTATTGGACCACTTTGCTGCTTAGTCTTCTAGCAGGAGTTGAATCATTCAAAATAATTAAATTAATGACGTTTCATAAATGCCTGTAACTGTTTACGTGAATAAAGATATTTTGACTTTGACTTTGTGGGCGCTGGACGCCTAAAGGGCCCAAAGAAAATGGTGGCGTTGGCATGGTTTAGGGGGGCGATTAATATTTTAAAATTCACTGAAATCAAAACCTACCTATTACACAACATTATTTAGTTATATTCTGTCAAAGTTGGCGGTAGATGAAATGAGTTTAAGAATCTTTATCAGCTAAAAAAATATAGCGAAATTTTTAATTGATTATTGTGAGATGAGCGAAAAGAACAGCTATGATGCAGAGAAATTGGAAACGATCTATCAGATAATTAAATAAATAAATATCATAAATTATGGTTAACTTGTTGCAGGTCCAGAAAGTATGACTGGTGCTGAATGCAACTTAGATTGTGGTGAAAATTCTGCTTCCGAAGACGAAGAAACGAGAGAACCTCTCAATCAGGTAATCATCACAGCCCCTAGAACACGGAATCCTAGACCACCTCTGCTGGAGATAGGCCTTCCAGAACATATTTCTGGAGAATTTGGTCTACGAGTTGGCGAGGAACTGATATCAAATTTAATGACAATTTATTAACGATTCCACAAGTTGGTATTAGTGGAACTGGGACCGAACGGCTTAATGTATGTGCTCTCCGGTGGTGTTATAAATCTATGACAAATGTACGGTAGGAACGCGATATTATTTTTTCTTTTTTTTTATATTAGCACGAGATGTGACCTTGCGCCCACATAATGGTAAATAGCGCGCGAGGTCCATGATAGTTAGCAACTGGAATCAGACACTCATGACTGACAATAGTCCCTAACACTATGCTGGCTTGACTGGGCATGACGGCAATTCGAGCCTGATCCCGAAATGTGTGGATACACTTTACTGGGTTTATCGGCACGAACGATGGACACAGCAGACTGGACAAATTACCACCATCAGTCCGCTTACCACCTATTTAAAAGTGAAGTATCATCACGACCGTATTCCTTTCGGGGTGGTTACAAACCACGCTTATAAAGAAGCGGATTCACATTTGGCTTTACTATAGGCCAATCATGACAAGTGGCAAGCTTGTCTATGTCTCTAGCGTACCAAACTCGGGAAAATATGAGATTTTTTTTTATATTTTTTTTATTTAAATTAATCAATATTATTGTGTCTCGACCGGGATTATGCTTTCTGCTCCTGTGATAAGAGTTCTGTTCATTACTCAACAATAAAAAAAAAACAAGTTTTATTAACCTATTTTTTTGTTAGATTGTGGAAGAAGATTCGTTTGAAGATTACATTCCTGAAGAGCTGGTGTTAGAAGAAGGCTTTCTCCTCCCCTCCACCGCGGAGAAGGAAACCAACACCGAATGCAACTTCTGTCCTGAAGGCGCAAGACAACAACATAATAGGTAAATTACATAATTCACTTGAAAGTTTAATATAATATATATTGCAAATTTGTATGAAGACAAAACACAGGAATAATAAAAAAAAATACCAAGTTGGTTATTAGCTATGTCCACACCAGTGTGTTTTTTTATTTTTTTAAAGACAACTAGATACAGGAATTGTAGGTACAGTAAATATGGGTAGCATATGGCTATTCACTATTCACCTTAATGCGACTTATATTTCCAAACAGTATACATAATTAAAACTACTTCAAAGTAAAAATTAAAATAAATATAAACTAAATCCAATAAAATGTTCTCGTGCCATAATGAGATCTTTTTTATTTGATAGTATTTTACCCTAGAATAACGACAATTGACAAAAACTTTTTTTTACGTTAATAATTACATAGTTTCGATCCCGCCGATTTGAAATCGAGTGTTTTATATATAATAAAGTACCTGATCATAATAAAGAACCTAATCGTATAAATAATGCTATGTAACTATTTCATACATAATTTTTAACCAATTGACTATTTAATTAAATTATATTTTAATGATGGGATAAAAAAAAAGTTGTAATTGAATTAAAAAAAAACACAATTAATTGTTATGATTATTGAATTGTATTTAGTTGAGGCACGCTGCAAAAAAAGTTGGGGCCTGGTTTTGGGCAATCTCTTTTGTACTTTTATGGTATTTTTTATAGTAACTGTCTACATTAATAAATTGATCAATTATTAAGGATGATCTAATTAACAAGAAGTAAAAAAAATATTCAAATAAAGAATTATAAAATTTGCCGCCAATGCTAGTTCGGTGGCTGGCTGTTAGAGAATGCCTACCGGCATTAAGCCTGCCCCTTGTACATAGTGCAATAAAGTTTTAAATAAATGTTCATTGTGGCTGTATATGATATGGCTAAGTAGTAATTAACATTTATGATTTACCAGATATATAAAAAAGCGGCGAAAAGGTGACGGGAGAAATTACGAAAGCTCAATAAAAACACAATAACTATAATATATTATAAGTTGTAAATATATTAAGGAAACAAGATATACACGTATTTTGTATATAGGTATGTCTACATTGTGTCATATTATTGTGTGATATTGCCTGATTAATTAGAATGCGTTGCACCATTCATAATGAACAAACGAACAATACACTTTTTATACTAAATCCAAATTAATTTTAACATAACAATTAAATAAATAAATATTTCCAGACAGGTCACACAGCGCCATCTAGTTTCCGTGGTAAGCTACGAGGCTTGTGTTACGGAAACTAGATGGTTGATAAACTACATATGTATTATATTTTTTTATTTTTCTAAATAAATACATATTATACATATAAACACCCAGACCGAGACAAATTATACAATGTACAACTTGCCCCCGGTGGGAATCAAACCCACGACCTCCCGAGTTCAGGGCAACGTTTGTTACCACTAGACCACGAAGGCGGTATTCTTTTAAAATAACATTCATTTAGAATTCATTATAAATTATTTGTGTTAAGTATAGTTATAAATATAAATAGGTAAATTAATTTATTTACAATTTAAAATTCCTACGATACTAAAATATTTCTAAAATTCCGGCTTTTAGAATAATATTAAAATATAATTTAACTTTCATTTAGTTTTGCTACTATATACTGCGTGGAATTTATTAAAGAGCAATATTTTTATATTATAATCTAGAATAAAAATAAAGAACTATGTATTTTTAATTTTAATTATTTAGTAATAAAATCTTAAGTTACGATGCAGAGAAGTTTTCCTAAAAATATCGCCACTCATACTGAGCGTAATCAAGTAGGTAGCGAGACGACGATCGCGCGAACGTTGACTTACGTAATTCTTTCTCTCTCTAATTTCGTCTCTCGGCTGTGAGCGAGATCAATTAATAATAACACTCTCCAGCCTTTAGGTATTTATCGCGATTTTTAGACGCGACCTTATTCACCATGCAGTAGTGTTTTGTTTTTTAAATAATAAATTTTATCTTTAAAAATAAAGTGACCTTTTTATTTATCTACTAATGAGAATTGCAGCCTAAAAAAAAATTTGCTTTTTTGATGATTACACGCGGTATAACTCCAAATAAAATATAATGTTGGCATGTTATAATTAATTGAATTGATATGTTAAAAATGTTACAGTTTGCATGAGGCATGATAATGGCACAATGTCGTATACATTATTTATATTTATTATACATTATTTTTATTAAAGATATTCTCTATTTTATATATATTTTGAATTTGATTGAATTGATTATTGTGAATTTAATTTGGGCATGAATAATTGTTTTTATTTTGTATTACGATTATATTTATATTTAATTTAATAATCATGACCGTACTCCTTCCGATGTGGTCAGAAACCACGCTTTTAAAGAAGCTGATTTACATTTAGCCAACTTAACTAGCCCATCATTACAAGTGGCAGCCTCGTCGATATCTCTAGCGTACCAAACTCGAGAAATATCACAAATAAAATAAATTAATTATTGTGTCGCGACAAGGAATCGAACCCATGCATAAAACGAATTATTATTTATTATATTTTTATATATTTTGTTAACAGAAAAAGTCAACAAACCAGTACAGATGCAGACGAGCTCCCCTCGACAATAAAAAGATCTCAAACTTTTTCACCACGACCACAAAGTATCGCAAAAGGACAATATATTTGCAGGTCAGTATCTTGCTTTATTTATTAAGCTTGATGTTAATTCTAAGTGCCCCATGTCAATTATGTTTGTCTAATGTTAATTATAAGTGCCTAATGACAAATGTCTTTGTCTTGGCCTTGTGTCAGTTGTAGGTTGTAATCTCAACTTTAAAAGTACCCAACGTTAATTATGTTTGCCTAATTTTAATTGTTAGTGTCCAAGGTCAATTATGTTTGCCCATTGTTAATTGTAAGTGTCCAAGGTCAATTATGTTTGCCTAATCTTAATTGTAAGTGTCCAAGGTCAATTATGTTTGCCTAATCTTAACTGTAAGTGTCCAAGGTCAATTATGTTTGCCTAATCCTAATTGTAAGTGTCCAAGGTCAATTATGTTTGCCTAATGTTAATTGTAAGTGTCCAATGTAAATTTTGTTGGCCTTGTGTCAGTTTTAAGTGCCTTGTGTCAATTTTAACTGCCTTGTGTTGTTTTATTTAAAATTGCTGTCACTAATAAAGCTTTGTATTTCAGATTAAATCGTTCAGAATCGGACTCCTCGATGCCACAATATGCTCGAAGAGTGATACAACCTCCTATTGCAACCGGTATACCTTTTGACAGAAGCGTCAGGGAACGAAGATCCTTGAGGTAGGATTTATTTATAACATAATTCAGTTTAGAAATGTAAAAAAAGATGCTACACATTCGTCTTTGTTTTTTTTTCTTTTTTCCCGATGGGTGATAGGGAAGGCAAAGTGTCTAGCCCATACAGCCAAGTCTAGCGTATTATTTCTTCTTTCTTTCTTATGAGTTTATGAGGTTATCATGCTTTTGGAACAATTTCTTTATAGAACCCTTTCAAATATATTTATTTTAATTACTTAAAATTCGTATCGTATTAATTGTATTTCCTTCAACAGATGGGGTAAAGTAGGATGTGGTTCGGTTCGTGGCACAGGCTCTCGTTCGCGAACCCCGCGAACCTCGCTAGACCTCACCCTCGACCTGCGCGCGCAACACAAACGGCTCAGCGATCTCCGCACTGAAATACACAACCTAGATATTCTTAAGAAAAGGTATGTTTTTATTTATTTAATAATACAAATACAATTTTTTTTTTTTTTTTTAATTAAAAAAATATACATTCCTGCACTAACGTCAACTGCTAAGCATGCAAGCTGTCGAAATACAATAATAATAAGTTCAAAGTATAAACTAATTACAAAATTACAAAGGTAATAACAAATATACAATAATTTGGAGAATATGTCAAATAATAATATTAATGTTGCACCGTACTTCGGGCAACCATCACCGACCTCTGCACTAAAATACATAAGCTAGATATTTTAAGAAAAAATATATATTTAACAATACCAATACTTCTTCCATACACAATAAGCTTGACAGTCGACACCCGCTCGGAGAGGCAATTTGTCTTTATCCACATACGGTGTCGTGTTTACGAACCCCGCGAACCTCGCCTCAGATCACATTAACCGATTCCCTTCGGTACAGTCGAGTTAAGTTTAAAATTAAGCCTTAATTCCATTCTATAACATGCTATATAGTATTTATTTAAACCACAAGTACCTACAATATATCGTAATAAATTTTATGAATAATTTATCAGATTTAAAAGATATTCGATAATTTCAATTCGATACTGATGAATCACTCGTTGTTTACAGAATTTAGGTTATTGTTGAGAATTGTAACTCATTTTTGAGAATTGTAACTCATTATTGATGAATTCCTTAGCGACCTAATTATTAAAATATACACAGTCTTAGACCTCCACTGTCGGATCTTAGACTTCCAAAAATTTCTGAAAAATTCGGCCCACACTCGCCTCGTTGACGCCAGACGGGTTGACGAGGGTCTGATGTCAATTTTTAAATGACAATTTAATAACGATTTTACTAGTTGGTATTAGTGGAACCGAGACCGACGACGGCTTAACGTGCTCTGCGAGGCACGGGAACGGTGGTCTTGTAAATCTATGACAAATGACGTAAGGAATGTGTGCAATATAAAAATCAGCAGGAATTTATTCTGGGCTCCTTGTCAACTAATTATTATTTCTTTTACAGATTAGAAGAAGCTTGCGAGCGTAACGATCCTGCTGTAGCAGCCTGGGTAGCCGAGGATGAGACCCTCAGCCGTCTCCTCCCTCCAGCCTCGGGAACGGCTCAGGGAGCAGACGGCAACTCCGAAAGAACCAACAAATTACTCCAGAGGACCTGCCGGGAAATATACCGCCTCAGAAGATCAAGACAGGGCGGAAGGAAACCGGACTTGGTTACTTTTAAGTAAGTATGAATTTTATCATCATCTAGATCACAGCGTCCCCCACTGTTGCAGATGGGCTTTCCAGAACATATATCTGGAGAATTAGGCCTACACTCGCCACGCTGGCCAGACGGGTTGCCGAGTATCTGATGTCAAATTTCAATGACAATTCATTAACGATTCCACAAGTTGGTATTAGTGGAACCGGGACCGACGTCTTAACGTGCTCTCCGAGGCACGGGAACGATGGTGTTGTAAATCTATGACAAATGTACGTAAGAAAAGTGTATTTCGCATTGGTACATGGCGGAGGGAGTTTGAACCGAACTTTGTAGGATTTTAAGGTGAGGAGTTTCAGCATGACCGTATCCTTTACGTGGTCCAAAACCACATTTTTTAACCACGGAGGCAGTAAACAAAGTAGATGAAGGCGTTAAATATAATAATCCCAGCTCTATAAAATGTCGATTCGTTCAAATGAACTAAACACAACTATCCATTATTTACAGAGAAAAAATGGCATTTTTCACAAGAACCAAGACGACAATTCCGATGCTAGCCGGCGAGGAGGACGGAAACTATTCCGAAGAGGACTGGGACGACGAACTCGAAGAAAGACGAACTCCCGATGGACGGTCTTCCAAAACCTCGTACGAGGTCAGAAGATCACAACGCAGCACCAACATAGGAACAGAAACTAGTGAAAAAGTAAGTGAAAGTGAAAATGTACCTAAAGAATACAGTACGGAAGAGAAAAGCGAAGACAAGACTGAAGAGGATAGATTTGATTTTGTCGTGGATAGAGTGTTAGGTGTACAAGTGTAAGGAATAGATGAATTATGGTTGAAATATGACTAGAAATTAAATGCTAACGAAGAAAATAATAATCCTAAACAAGAATTATATTTAGAATTGAAATTAGAACTAAATTGTTTGCAAACTGGCTTGGTAGTGTACAGTAGGTTGGTTAAATGGCGCTGCAAAAAACAAATAAACAGAATTTGACACATGTGGGCGGGAAAAAAATAACCGGCATGTAATGGCGGTGATTGTATCTAAACAGGAAGTTGTTTAAAACTATGTATATTAAATTGGACCTTAGTGCTATTCTATAAAAAAACATTGAGATTTGATTATAATAAGATATTTTATCGTATCAATATTTTTTATAGAGAGATTTATCTATCCCAGATTTTGCAAAACGTGACTGAATTGAACACCACTATTTTCGGCCATCTTGCATTGCTATTTTTTTTAATTATAAAACTGGAATAATAAGTTGCAATAAGGCATAAATTGGTTTAATGTTTATAGATTAAGAAAACAAAATGGCGTCTTTGCATTCATTGCGAAGCCACTCTTTAAAAAAAAAAATAGTTGTATTTCAACCGCATTTTATTGTTCCAATTGACTTGGTGTTCATTCATATTTTAAGTAATTTTAAAGTTCGCTACTAAGTGTAAATTAGTGTTGCCGAAAAGTCAATTAAATCGTAAATCGTATCTTTGCAATCCATACGCGAAGAACATGGAAATACTATCGATAAGCTGATAATCGTAAACCCAAAAGTAAAACAATGGATGTATCGATATCGATAAACAAGGGGTTTTCGGCAACACTAGTATTAATAGTTTTTTGGTCATACAAATCTACGTAACTTGACTATGGCACTATCTTTTAAAGAAAAAAAAAAGAATTATTAAAAAAATAAACTGTGATGTTATTGATTGAGATTTTTGGACACAAGACTGAAGTATTTTAAATATTTTTTTGTAACATTTATAATATTTTTTCAGAGCTCAGTAAGTTTTTTAAACGTGACATATTGTATATGTGCAAACGGTGTGCCATAGAGAAGAAGGGAATTTCAGATGATATTTTAAATTAGGTCAACTGTCCGCGGAGGCGTAGCTTCATAGACGCTATTAAAGGCGCCTTGCAGCTTGTGTCTGTCAAATTATTTTAATTTTAAAAGTAACGGAAACTGACATTGTCAAACGCCGCCGTTAATATTCGTACGGATACTGTCAATGTAGGCCCCTAAAAAGACGGACATAAAAAGTCCAAGTTTTTCGTTTTGTAAATTAGTTTACTGCGGATATTGTTAGTCAAAAGTGGTATTGTTTTGTTTAATAATGTGCTACGTTGTGACTAATTATGCAAAACGATAAATTTGACTATACGAGTATATGGGGCAGAAGTTACACTTTATTTCTTGCGGTTTTCCCGCGCTGTGAACTTCCGTATACCTTTCGTGTTTGGGCGATATTGACGTGAATTACTCCATGAAAAGCATCAAATTCTGCAACACTTAGAATTTGATGATCCCCAACTCGGTTATGAACATATATCATAAATAAATTACGTGTTTAGGGCAGATGTATTCTGTACAAAGTCCTTTAAAGGCACTTTAAAAAAAAAAAAATAGCAAAATACCGTTAACCCTCGTAGCTACGCCTCTGTGGATATAGGCCTTACGGAAAAACAGATACAAAAGTTGTGCCTTATAAAACCTGGTGCCTATATATTATATTAAATTCCATATATAAGCCTGCGAATGTGCCATAGGTCGGCATATACCTACTATATTTTATATATGTATGTACAAAAATTAGAGATATTCTGAGAGTCACAAAAACAATGCCAAACATTTGTTATTGTAATTGTATTACAATAAATAAAACGACTATTTCTTGTAGATAAAATACGTAAAATATAATAAGTGTGTGACCCACCGAAATAGTTGTTTTTCCCCAATTTTTTGAACCAAATATTTATTAATACATTTAATTAAACATGTACAATGATTACTAAAAAAAAATTAGTCTAATAAAATTATATAAACTAAATAAAACTAAACTAGGTATATATAGAAATATTCACCCATGACCTGATCATGTGGCAGTGCCAAGAACACTTGCAGCATTCCCCCGCTGCACAGCGATGATGACACACAGCTGATTTGCTGCGCGAAAAAACTGCCAGCCTTCTTATCACATATTTGTAATTGAATTTTTAATATTTGGTTCAATTTTTTATTTTTATTTTTAATTATTATTCCACCGAATATATAGGACTTTGATTGAGGCCAAAAATTGAAGGAAAGCTTTGTAAATACTAAGCTATGATTTTATTTTAGTACTTAATCGTAATTGATTTTAGCATAATACCCTCATTTTATTCGAGATTGTAACTTACAATGTTATAGTGCAATATTAAAAAAATATAAGATTTTTTTATTAAAATAATGATCTGAATCTAACTTGGTCTCATTAAAATCTCCACAGATACGTCCAAGTGTAAAAAAAATAAGTTAAAAATTGATTTGTGAAAAATGAATTTATCTATAATATGAAATTTGTAAATTTTGTAATTATAACTTTAGGTAATTGTCGATTGTAAATATTTTATCTGAGCAAATACTTTTTTTTGTATATTCATTAAAATATGAATTTAATTATTTTTATTAGCAATATTAGTTCGTATTATTAATTATTTTAGAAGTTTGAATTTTCTAGGATTTTCTGTTTAGTGTAATATTTTTAAAGTGTAATATATTGTATATTTTTTAATTAAATTTTTATTATAACGATATTGCAGGTGAATTTGGATTTGCCAAATTAATTTAAGTATTGTTTTAAAATCTTCCATTAGATAAAGGGATTTATTATTATTATTATTATATTTTGTAAAAATGCCAATACTGAAGGACGAGGGTGAATAAAGAGTATAAAAAATAAAGAAATTAATTGTTACTTCTGTTGTTTAATTTTACAAAATTAACCTTTGACCCTGAGATCCGATACAGCCAAACTTACCTACATAAAACATCTAGAAAAACGTTACGTAAAAATGATTCCAATTCAAAAGTTATAATAGGCAGGCGGACTGATGGTGGTAATTTGTCGAGTCTGCCGGGATAGGGAAGTGTAGTGGACACATCATTGTATATAAAAATATAAAATTCAATAAGACTTTTGACATGAAATGCCAAAACACATCTTGTCAGATTTTACATAGCTTTTGGACTTGCAAATGTATTATTTTACAAAAATATAATTTAATATGCCTAAACTAGTGTTTCAGTTATTTCCAAGGATTTAGCCCCGATAGAAGTATCTACACGTTTCGGGATCAGGCTTGAATTGCCGTCATGCCCAGTCATGCCGGCATAGTGTTAGGGACTGATGTCAGTCATGAGTATCTGATTCCAGTTGCTAACAACAACATTCGTGGACCTAGCGTGCCACTTACCTACCATCGGGTGGGCGCAAGGATTTTTTTTTTATACTAGCACGACATGTGACCTTGGGCCGACCTGATCGTAAGTGGCGCGCAAGGTCCATGAATGTTAGCAACTGAAGTCAGATACCCGTAACTGCCATCAGTCCCTAACACTATGCCGGCTTGACTAGATGCTTTTTCACACTTCGCTTGAAGGACTCCAAGTTATAGGAAAGTGGAAACACAGAGGCTGGAAGAGCATTCCACATCTTTATCGTACGACAGATGTATGAGTCCTCAAATTTATATGTACGCGAAGGCATGGTGACTACGGTATGTGGGTGCATATTCTGACCTGTGCGTGTGGTTCGGTTGCGGAATGGAGAGGAAGGGATTAGGTTATAGAGTTCTTCGGAGCACTCACCATAGTATAGCCGGTAGAACACGCTCAGAGAAGGCCATCTCGGCGAAGCTGCAGAGATTCGAGAGTTCCAGATGTAGTGGCATCGTCCACAATTCGAACAGCTCGCCTCTGCAGGACATCGAGAGCATCTGTGAGGTACTTGGCGGAACCATCCCAAAGGTGAGAACAGTATTCTATACATGATCTGATCTGTGCTTTGTACAGCAACAGTCTAATTGAAGGCGGAAAAAACCGCTTCACCTTGTTCAGTATTCCGACCTTTCTTGACGCTGTTTTGGTGATGCTCTCAATGTAGTTCCGGTGGCTAAGGTCTGAGCGTATTTCTACCCCGAGAATGTTGAAGCTGGGTTGTAGGTCCAGCGTGGTGCTCTGAAGAGTAGGGGAAGGAGAAAAGGGGGACTTCTTGGCCGTCACCGCGCATGCCTGGGTCTTGTTGGCATTGAGCTGGACAAGATTTTGAACACCCGACAAATAGATTTTGTGGAGGTTGTCGTCCAGTTCTGCCGTCATCATAAAATAAGTTATAGATCATTGAAGTTGGAACTGAGATTAGTCCAACATTTAATCCAATTTAAATTAGTCCAATTTAATCAAGTTATTTTTAAGTTAATAGGTGGTGGACTGATAGTGGTAAATAGCCGAGTCTGCCGGGGCGGGGAAGTGTACACTGTTCGTAACGATAAACCCAGTAAAGTGTATCGTGTACACGTTTCGGGATCAGGATAGAACTGCCGCCATGCCCAGTCAAGCCGGCACAGTGTTAGGGACTGATGTCAGTCATGAGTGTCTGATTTCAGTTGCTAACATTCATAGAATTCGCGCGCTATTTACCATCATAACATGGGCGTAAGGTAACATGTCGCGCTAAATTTAAATTAAAAAAAACGGTATGAGTTTGAAAGCTAGGGGCAATCGTCTCAGAATTAAGTTATCTATTACAGTGCATTGCCTGTTATGGTCGTGGTCGAAATTCATTTTTAAATTGATAGTGTTGTTTCACTGACAATATGCCAACCTGCGTGATATGGAAGTGTTTTTCACTTTTTCGACATGAAGACAAATTTCTAAGCATTCATTCATACATTTGATACACTGGGTTTCGTCAGATTACAAATTAATTTTAATTATTTTACTAATCATGTTATATGATAGCGAATGAATAACTATTTAAAGAAGTAAAGTAAAGTATCATCACGACCGTTTCCCTTTCGGGGTGATCTGAAACTACGCTTATAAATAAGCGGATTCACATTTGGCCAACTTTACTATAGGCCAAGCTCGTCGATGTCTCCAGCGTACCAAACTCGAGAAATATCACAAATAAATTAAATATTAATTAAATGTATTTATTTACATTAATAATTATTTTTTTGTGTCCCGACCAGGAATCGAACCCGGTACCTCCTAGCCTAGTCTAAATCCACGGACTTAACCGCTAGACCACGGAGGCAGTTAGCTAATAACTATTTATATTTATAATTCTATAGATTCACCGTGCGGATGCCTGGCCCATGTGTGTGGGAAAGAGAGATGAGAAGAGTGTGGACTCGCGCTTGCGATCTGGCTGACAAAACGCTTGTTTACAAAGGAGGCCTCCATTTTTTATTTTATTGCGCAACAAGACGCTAAACATACATCATTCTGCTCCTCTCCCTACCCAACCAAATACTGTATACGATAGGCCCGAAAAAGACGGAAAATCGTTCTTAAATGTTTTATTTTTCTCTATTTAAAACTAGGTATATAAAAGTAATAATATGTTCAAAATTTTATTTCTTAAATTTACACTTGAAAATTCTTGAAAATATTGGATTGTGCGAGTGAGAGGTACGCGAAAGCGCAAAACCCTCTTAGTCATGTTTTGTAACAGGCTTTAACGTTGTATCATCATGATCATCACAGACCCTAGAACACATAGTCCTAGAGTCCACTTTTTGAGATGGGCCTTCTAGAAATCTCTGGAGAGTTCTACATCATGTCAATACTTAATGACAATTTATTAACGATTCCATTAGTGTAAACCGGGAGGGACGGCTTGTGTTGTAAATATGACAAATGTACCTAAGAAAAGTGTATTTTCTCATGGTACATGCCGGGGTTAGAACCGACCTTTTTAGTATTATAAGGAAATATTTGGTAGAATCAATATGTTACTGAGATTTAGAACACTGTAAACTTGGTGTAGGCGTGAGGCGCTGGGTAATACAACGGCCAAGGAAACCACGTCGGCACGCAACCCGGCCATCACACTATCTACAACCAAAATCTACATTACACTGACCAAAACGTTGTATACTCCATGCGCTACATAAGGTGGCGAAAAAAATTGCAGCTACATATACTTTTTGCTCAACTTCCGTTGCTTATGACACCAGCCCTATTCTGTCACTTAGTCGCAAACGTTATATAAAGGAATCCGTTAACTATATATATATATCACGCTATTAAAGTTGATATTTGCACGGCCGCTGTCAAGGTCGAGCGCTTATAGAGTTGAGAATTGAATAATATTTTGTAATTATAACGCAATCTCTGACGTAAATAATTGAATCCACTAATAACCTTTGAGACTAAGTAACAGAATAGGGCAACAGCCCTATTTCCGTTCCCTTACGTCCAGTCTTTCATGAGCCGGAGCAGCAGCAGTGGCCCAAGGCCGGAGAGATATCTACCGTGCGCCTTCACCTACCTTTATGAATAAATTAGATACCAATGCCATAAACCTAGTTAAGCCGGTATAGTGATATTGATTGATGTCAGTCGTCCGTCAACAACTGAAATGAGCTGATCGTGACGTTTTCTATTTAACAAATTAACTAAATCAGAATAATTAATGCAATAATGCTATTATAACACACATAATTCAGGGTTATTACCTGTTACGGTCCAACCATTATTACCTAACTTGTGTTTGTTTATATTTTTTTATGTTTTCGTTTTATATTATTTTAGAGCTGACAATATTCAAGTTGTTACAAGATAACCAAAGGAAATATCTTTTGATTTGATTTGATAAGGGCGCAAAATAATATTTAAACAGCAAGGCCGCGATTTAGAATCTCTACCGAAGCGAAGATTCTTTTTAGGTACCTATTCAAAGTACGTAGCCCGAGGAAAAATAATATCGCAGCAAAATATTGCTCTCTACTTTTCACTTGCCTCAAACTTGCAACAAAAAAAAACTTCTTTTTTGGCGCCAAAATGTTCTCTTTTTTTTAACTTCGTCAGCTCTGACGCTACGCCATGCGCAGTCCGCGCGCTTTCATTCTTAATACAATTTATTTTTAAAACTCATTATTGTCCACAGTAAATGCCTGCTACAGACAATACTAAAGTTTGCTCGCACACAAAACTAAACGTCGTCGATTTTCGAATAATTGGGAGAAAAAAACTTTTTTATTACCCAAAAATTTCCACCATAATTTAGCTTATAGACTATCCTTGAACTCTGAACACGCATATTTATTATTATGCGGTATCAAGAATATTTTTACCTATAAAGCAAAACGCAATGGCTACTTAGAGTAGATTTTTTTATTGCGTCACGTGATTGCATTCCTTTATCGTAGGGTGGCACCAATCCGGTATTTTAGCTGTAACTAACTGAATTAAAACGCTTATAAAACATTCTTTAGGGAATACCTGCGAGGTTTTTTTTTGGGTAAATTATTTCAACATCATTTACGTAACATTGGGTCGTCTAAATGTGAACATGTCTGCTTCTTTAAAAGCTCTTTAATAGAACAACATGCGACCATGTATAGTTTTAGATTGAATAAATTTAATCGAATAACAACGAGCTACCAATTCGTTGTCGCAGGAATCTCAGAATCCTCTGCTTACTTTTTTCTATTCTCAACGAGCCTGTGGCACCGAAATACCTCAAGGACTTTACCTCAAATCTGTACTTATTAACGATAAGTCTCTTCGCTCCTCACTCTGTTCTGTCTATTCCATCGCACCACTCTGGATTCATGAACGATTCTTGCCGTTGTTGCCGCAAACCTGTGGAACAAGCTGCCGGTAAATATACCACCAACAAAATTATATATTCATATTATTTAAATGCCTCTTAACAACTCATTTATTTTATTCAATATATTATTATATGTAGTGTACGTATTAATGTTATGTAATGTATGAACCGAGTATATTAATAAAACGTTGTGTGTATGTATTATTAGTATTTAGTTTATAGTATTTATTATTGTAGTAAACCATATTTTTAGATAATATTGCATATTTATTACGTAATCATATTTCTCTAATTGCACCTACCTTACATTTTACCTTATCTGCATTACAATTTTCTACAGTGTCCTAAGGTTGGCTGTCAGAGAATGTTTAGCGACATTTAGGCCGCCCCTTGTAAACGATATACTTATTTGAATAAGTTTAATAAATGAATAAAAAAACAACACTGATTGAAAGGACAGCACTAGTCTATAATAATGAAGATGGCGTCGTAGTAGTTGTTATTAATTATGATTTTTATTATTATTTAGAAATCAATAAAGCGTTTTAAAGAGCAGTTGTGGCTCGGTTGTAGGAACGCGTTCCAAAGTGAAGAACACATACGGGGCGACGCAGAGTGGGACGATCCTGCCGGATGGACGAATGACCTGAAGAAGGTCCCCCGCGAAGGTTGCAAAAGTCCATGTGCAGTGGCGAGCCTTGGTAGAGGTCTACAACCAGCAGTGGAGAGACACAGATGATGATATTTTCTGAATGAATAAAATAAAAAAATAATTATATTATTAAATATGGCCTAAAGTCACCGCCAAAATGTCACTCGTGTAGAACCGTGTATTTCAAGGAATTTTATTGTACTTCTATTGTTACGTAACATGCAATCTTGGACCGTGATTATAGATAGCTATTCAAACCCACATTAAAGGGGTCGAAACTTAGACATAAATAAAACGGACGAAAAAGACAAACTTATCATTCCATGGGTTCACCGGGTCTATAGTGTGTGGGTAACGGAGTTTTTTGTATGTGTGCTGGAGCTATTGGTCAACATAAGACCCTCACTTTGGAAGATGGGATAAATGACACATAATAAATAACATATAAAAAAAAAACATATGATTATCTACTGAGCATAGCATGAAGCTAATGTTCACCTTATGGCTGGCTAGTGTTTTATAACTGTCCGTGGATTGTATTGTGGAGGTACCGGGTTCGATTCCTGGTCGGGATCCAAAAATATTTATTAATGTAAATAAATACATTTAATTTATTTTGATATTTCTCGAGTTTGGTAAGCTGGATGCATCGACGAGCTTGCCACTTGTCATGACTGGCCTATAGTAAAGTTGGCTAAATGTGAATCCGCTTATTTATAAGCGTGGTTTCTGACCACCCCGAAAGGGAAACGGTCGGGATAATACTTTACTACACAGGATTTTTTTGTATTATTCATTTAGTTTGTCTTAACTGAGAACTTATTGGAGCCAATGTCACCCTTATAAATGGTGAATTAAAAGCTATAATTGCATGCTTATATAGAAGCGCCAAATATGATGGAGTAGCAGAAATATTTAAAACTAGAATATTCCGTGTAATTTAATTAAAACTTATAATAAATATTAGTTTACTCAACGTTTACTTACGAAAATAAACTGACACGAGGGTTCTTATCGAAGAAGAATGTGTTTTACACTCCTGTAGCACGCAGGTCGGCATATTATCCGGCTAAGCTGTTTATAGTCTTCTGCTAACAGCTTACTCCTTGACCACTTTGCTGCTTAGTCTCCAACTAACAGGAGTAAAATCATCCTAAATAATATGCAGAATGGCAGAAGCCATTCTCACAAGTTGCAGGCTGGCTAAAAACAAAAATACAAATTTCTGTAATAAGGGCTATAAGCTTAAGGATCAGAGGAACCAGAAAGCGAGTGAGATGGATAGGATGTGAGGATGGAGCAGGTATGTTTGAAGGAACGAATGAATGATTGAATGTGAATGAATGTTAGATGATTTTATATATTTAGTTTTATGTTTTTTTTAGTTATTATTGTTATTTTGTTGAAATTAATAATATAAATTATGACTTGTCACAAATGCCTGTTATAGGTTTACGTTAATAAAGATATTTTGACTTTTTGAAACAACAAAATTATCAATTTAAAAGCGCACGTCGAATACAACAGGTAATGACTGTCAAACACTAATTAATTCTTTACCGAGTGGTCTAGCTTTGACTTTCATATTGTTTGGTTTCTTGCCCTGTCTTTTTTATATTTAATGCCTCTGGTCGGTCCATACAATTTTGTCCATGTCTCGCGATAGCAAAACCACACGTTTAGTAGGTCACTTACCTATTCGTATGGGGTGGTCAAAAGCAACATTAATCCTAGCAGGATTGTAAGTTATCAGCAACCCCGAGAATTACTGTTTTTAGACGAACTAGAGTAGGTAGTCGCTTGGTAGTTTTAGAAAAACTACTACGACCTAATTTTTAATGTGGTGACAATTATAAGTTAAACATATTTAATTAGATTAAATTAGTATATAGGTAGTACGAAGCTAACGAGCAATTTCAATTAGTCGTATTATATTATAGCGAAATAAAGCGCTGTCGTTCATGTTTTTTTTTTTTTTTTTTCTCGCCGAGCCCTCTGGCCAGCGTGGCGAGTGTAGGCCAAATTCTCCAGATATATGTTCTGGAAGGCCCATCTCCAACAGTGGAGGTCTAGGACGCTGTGTTCTAGGGGCTGTAATGAAAAATGATGAATGATGTTCAATGTTTTGTGTTACAGGAACGCGTCCGACTCCTGGAATGTAAACATTTGGTCCAGAATTTTAATGTTTAATGAGTGCGTGAGATCACTCACTCACACGCTTATTCTAGTTTCGAATGCGCTTGAGATTTCTTGATCTTTTCGCGGAATCAGCAACTAGTAAGTCCACGTTAGAAAAACATCGACGAGCTTGTCATGATAGTAAAGTTGGCTAAATGTGAATGAGGTGTCTTTAAAAGCGCGGTTTTTGACCATCCAGAAAGAGATACGGTCGTGATGATACTTTACTATAAAATACCTATATTAAACTTATTATCTGTAAAAATGGATCTAAAAGATGCCAATGTATACCGCGAAAGCATTTTTCTAAGGTCACTAACTGGAGCCGCAAATAGCCAAAAAATGTAGCTATTGTTCACGTTATACAGAACATGAATGGTTAACGGTTTTTCTTAATTTCCCTACATGTTGTTTGGCGGTCGCCGCATGACCGGCATGACCACACTGGCGTCACGCGCGGCTTATTCCGGAAGTCAGGGGTCCTACTATGATTTTTTTTTTCGCGGTAAAACAAAAAAAAACTTTAATAAAGCATATATTAAATCAAATTAATATAATACTAAGGATAGGGATATAAGTCCCGTCCGCGTGGAATGGTGGCAAGACAGATTGCTGGCTGCATTTCCACATTGAATTGCAATACTGATTCTTTGGGGGAATCAGCCAGCCCTCTTGTCACCGGAGGAGACGACAAGACGCGGTGTTATGTCTTTTATAAACTGTTTTGCACTTGGACTCCATGAGCCCAGAGTTTCTACAGCAAACGGTACAAATATGTAATCTTTTAATATACTTACATACTTGCGCCGCTTGCCGGACTCCGCATTTTCCGCCGCGGCCCCCGCTTTATGCGCTGTCCCTCAGAGATACGACGCGGCGAGTGTCGACGCTCGTGGAGTCCCACACCAGGGCACGTCCTCGTTCCCAGGGGACCAACGTCATACCATCGAGTTTCTTCATAAATAAAACTAGTATATACTCAAATGCTACTGTTAGAATATTATACTCAAAAACTTATTTCTTAGTTCAAATAAACGAACATACAAATAGACAACTGCCTGCGTGGTCTAGCGGTTAAGTCCGTGGATTTAGACTCAGAGGTACCGGGTTCGATTCCTGGGCACAATAATATTTATTATTAAAAATAAATATTTAATTTAATTGTGATATTTCCCGAGTTTGGTACGCTAGAGACATCGATGAGCTTGCCTTCCTCCTTGCATCGTTTTCCTCAATGCCGAGGGTCGTGACCCCCTCCTCGGATTACTTTGTTCCGGACTTTGCCATCCGGTGGCATGCAGGGCTTCGTACAATTGGGTGTATAGTGTGGTGCGGATCTGGTCGGACCAGCATGTCGGACTTCAGCCACTGGGTCTCTTGTCTTCAATTCTGCCCGTGATTATTAGCCTTTTCATATTGCCAGAGCTTGTAGGCAGATGGCGGGAGCCTGGTAGTGACTTTGAGCTCCTTAAGTATTGATATGTTTGTTCCTCGCGCTGTCCATGGAATGCGCAGTCCAGTGACATTGTGGGTAAAGTTGGCTAAATGTGAATCCGCTTCTTTATAAGCGTAGTTTCTGACCACCCCAGAAGGTCGTGATGATACTTTACTTTATTTTTACGAATAGACAAAGCTTCATTCTTATTTATAATATTAAAATGAATTATGTAGATATGTTTAAAGCAACTATGTAGGTACATAAATATTTCAAGTCGGAGTGGCATATAGATTTATTATTCATTAGGCCATCTACCAAAACAATGGTGTGTTCCAGGTATTTAGCACAAGATCTGCTTACAATACTATTCACTATAGTCTATTTCGATAACACTTTCAAGCAATGTAATTAAAGAATAACATTTTATATTGGTCCGATTATTGGGAATTATGAAAAATTACATACTAATCTTATTTTTTTTTCTTGATTCGTGCTATGTTCGACATGAAAGCATGTGCATGTAATGGTGATTTGTCACCATTAAAAAATCGCACCTCAGATATACATATATCTGTGTAATTCAGTCTTAATTTCAATAATATCAATCTGTGAAATCGTTAATAAATTGACATTTAAAACGATGTCATCAGACCCTTGCCAACCCGTCTGCACTATATTTGGAACTCCATTGTACCTATCATAAATAAAATTAAAAGAAAAAGAAAAAAAAAACAGCGTTTATTTCGGTATAGTATCTATAGAGGTTAGTAATATAGTGTTTGCTTATTCTATATTAGTAAAAAGAGGACATTTATTTTTCATTTGGACACAAAAAATAATCGATTAACCAACGATTTATACAATTACGTTAAATATCCACTTTGTCCACACAGAGTAGCTATAACTTTAAAAAATTGCCTGAACCTTATCTATGTCAATGAATGAATGTTTACCAGCGAAGTGTGACAAGTGGAGTCGACCACAGCTGCACTATACACCCGTCATGCTCACGCCTCTTATTTGCTGCGTCATTGCAACTTCGACAACTAAATGCAGTCAAAAGCCTACTTGAGCGATGTAACTTTTAACTTAAAAAAAAAACCACGACATGTGATATTGCGTCCACCGGATGGTAAGCGATCAAGCCCCTGACGACTGAAGATGCTTTTTCACACTTCGCTAAAAGGATTTCAGTTTATAGGGAAACACACTGGCTGGGAGAGCATTCCACATCTTCAGCGTGCGACAGATGTAAGAGTCTCCAAATTGATGTGTACGCGTAGGGATAGTGGCTACGGTATGTGGATGCATATTTTGACCTGTGCGTGCGTGGTTCGGTTGCGGAATAGAGAAGAAGGGATAAGGTTATGGACCTCTTCAGAACACTCACCGTAGTAATTTTTATCCAAATTATGTGCGCATTCAATTTTGCATTCTCAGAATACAAGAATACGTTGGCAATAAGCATTTTATTAATACGGTGACAATGAATAAGGGAATAATAAACTTGACCTTACGGAAATAAGTAAAACTAATATGTTTTTTAATCCTCCGTTGTATAGCTGTTAATTCCGTGGGATTAGACTCGGAGGTACTGGGTTCTATTTCTGGTCGGGACCCAATAATTTACTTAATTCATTTATGATGGTTTGGTACGCTAGAGATATCATCACGACCTTATATACCTTTCGGTGTGGTCAAAAATCACGCTTATTAAGAAACGGATTTACATTTAGCCAACTTTACTATGGGCCAATCATGACAAGTGGCAAGTTTGTATGACGGACGTAACCGCTAGACCACGGAAGCAGTTACATCGACATCGACACCTAGACACATCGACGAACTTATCACTTGCCAGGATGGTAAGCTAAATGTGAATAAGATAAAAGAACTTTAGATAAAACATGCTAAATACTCACTTGTGGTCTAAATATTAAACAAAGTTTCATTTGGTCTAAATCTTAACCTTGCTTTACAAAAAGTTTTACAAAAAGGAGGTAACTCATAACTCGTGCCTTCTGCACAGTCAGGGTATAATAATGTTCGTCACTTTCATACAGATTCTGTTTAAACGAGGCTTCCATGTCATGGAACCATGACAGTCATGACAGAGAAATCGTGAAAATAGTCGCACCGTTGACTTTGTATCAAAGGGCTGGGCATTTTTTTTACATTTATTGTTTGGTTCTTAACAGGTCTCTGGTGTGGGATGCGACATGTGTAGCTACATTAGCCCCATGTCACACCAGGAACCTCGTCCAGCGTGGAAAGTGCGCCGGTTTCTGCTAAGAACCACAAGCTGCGCAAATACGCCAACCTTGGTACAGGCTACGAGTTTGCTCTGTTTGGGGTCGTGACGATGGGACCATGAGGACCCTCAGCCAAGCGTCTGGCCAAGGAGTTGTCCAAACGGCGAAAACTGGAGACAGGAAGTTATTTCTTCCAACGTATTTGCCTCGCAGAGGGGAGATGTTGCCAGTCTTCTTGGGACTATCTCCTATGCGACGACTCTTGAGGACATTTGTTACTTATAGTTTAATTTTTAATAGGTTAAGTTTATAGTTATGTAATTTTTTTAAATAGTTTTTTTTTTCAAATTAATACTCCCTTTTTGGGTTACAAAACTAAATCCAAACTAAGGGTATATAGTGATGAATAATGTTCTTTAATCAAAGGGTTTGAGCTCTGGCACTCTCTTTCATACATTAATCATTAAGAAATACATTTATCTTACGTAGAATTCATTTATTATGCCTATATCCAGCAGTGGAGAGACACAGGCTGATGATGAAGCTTATTTGACACTATTAGCTAGTGTCAAAGACAGGATATTTTTTATTGAGAAAATGCCTTGTATTATATCTTTAGGGAATATCAGATCTTAAAATCAATTTATTAATACGGGACTATACCACGCGTAATTGTCAAAAGAGTTTTTTTTTTAAGGGTTAATGTCATTTATTTTAAAGATATATATTACTCGTAAAGCAAAACACTACTGCAAGGTGAATAAGGCCGTGTTAAAAAAATGCTATATCCATCCGTGATGACCTACACGCTGGGGAGTGTTATTATTAATTGATTGAGAGAGAAAGAATTACTCGTAAACGTTCGCGCGATCGTCAGCCGCTACCGCTACCTACCTGATTAGGCTCTGTATAAGTGGCGATATTGTTAGGAATACTTCTCTGAACCGTAACTTGAGATTTTATTACTGAATAATTAACATAAAAAATACATTTTTTTAATATATTTATTCTAAATTATGATATAAACATATTTGCTTTTTAATAAATTCCACGTAGTATAAGAAATATGTACCGATAAGTAATATTGAAAGCCCCGTAAAACATATCAGTCAATGAGACGATCAGTAATTTTATTTAATTTGATGAAACTAGACAAATTCAATGTTATTATAGATTTTCATGACAATTTTGTTGGAGCCGCTTGTTGCGTTTAAAATCACATTATAGTACAAGAGAAGTGAAGCAATGTAGACTTTTGGGGCAAAAGATGTTGCGATGAGTCCATGAGAAATACAAAATGCGTTCTTGTATATTTGATAATTCATCAAAAATGAGTTACAATTCTCAACAATAA
Organism: Tinea semifulvella; assembly: GCA_910589645.1. Taxonomy (NCBI): domain Eukaryota; kingdom Metazoa; phylum Arthropoda; class Insecta; order Lepidoptera; family Tineidae; genus Tinea; species Tinea semifulvella. Next base: position 7,560,905 of record OU342592.1, on the reverse strand, counting down.
CCTAAATTCTGTAAACAACGAGTGATTCATCCGTATCGAATTGGAATTATCGAATATCTTTTAAATCTTCTGAGAAATTATTCATAAAATTTATTACGATATATTGTAGGTACTTGTGGTTTAAATAAAGACTATATAGCATCTTATTGGATGGAAATAAGACTTAATTTTAAAATTAAAACTTTCGTTGGCTGTGTCGTCGACTGTACCGAAGGGAATCGGTTAATGTGATCTTTGGCTTGACTGTACGGCACATGGAACATTATCCCTTTCAACACGGACAATACCAAGCGTGCGTTATACCAAAAAAAAACTAGCGGTTGCTAAATTCTGTTTTGCCGCTTCGAAACGATGTCCAGTTAAGCCGACATAGTGTTAGGGACTGATGTCAGCCATGAGTGTCTGATTTCATTTGCTAACATTCATGGACCTTGCGCGCCATTTACAATTAGGTGGGCACAAGGTCACATGTCGTGCTAGTATAAAAAATAAAACGAATTTGTCCAGTGTTTCCATCCGCTATCCCCCTTACGTATCGCGAGGCGCCGACAATGGTACGGAGCGTCAGATTTTGCTGCGCTTGTAATCGTGCTCTCAGCGTAGCTGAGGTGAGAGCGTACCAGGCGGCTGCCGGCATACGTGAGTCGGCTGCGGGGGAAGGACAGCTGAGATTGGTATAATAATAGACCATAATCATTAAGATTTTTAATTTAATTTATTTATTAGTTGTCCAACAAAATTATCATAAAAATTAAATAATTTCGTTAGGCAACCCATCACCGCTGATTTGGTTAGCGTTTTCTTATTATATCGGATAACTGATTGGTGAATCTACGGATGTTGTACTATTAACCTATATATGCCCAAAGGGTCGTCAACGACCCAACTGCCTTTTTTTTTTAAATTTAAGTAAAACATATTTGTTGTAGAACTCTTCTAATGAAGTATGGTACACCCAAAATACATCCAGGTCGTACGTATATTACTTAGACAGATACTGAGTTCGGTACGGGCTTATTCGGCAGACCACCTCATAATTTTCGGCCAAAGGAGACGTCGATGTGCTGTGTGCAACAATAAAACAACAAAGGCCTATAAGAAATGTGATATAGGATTATACGATAAATGTTTCTCAACGTTTTGTGTGTTATTTAGATTTAGTACTTTTGAAATTATATTCTTCTTGTATTTGTAGCAAGTTACAAAAGATACTGTTTTGTGCCCCTACAAGAAGGACTAGATCTCGGTCGCTATTTGTCATACCACGAAAAACGAATGCAGGCAATCGGGCGCCACTCGCCAGAATGTGTCGCGTCCACGACGACAGACTTGCCTCGGTCGACATGTTCACACAAAGCTGCAGCAGTTACAAGGCCAATATCACTAGGGTGCTTATTGATGATCAGCAAGATTGTTGATTGACTGGTTTATTAGTGCAACTGGTAATAAAAATATATATATAACGATAATTAGGTCCGTGTTGTACTCAAACCATCAAACTATCTTCCTATATGTTCTTAGTGAGAAATATCAAAGGAAGTGATTCGAATGTAACTTATGATTTTTGTTTTTGTATCCTTTGCCTATTTGTATGTATCATTTCTGTTTTTTTTTCCGAATAAATAAATAAATAATAAATAAGTTGTTTTAATTCTAATACGTCATATTTGGCAAAGGATTTGCCCAGCGGGTTGTTAACGACCCTTTCAAAAAACCCTTCTTACCTTGTTTTTTAACTAACTTGTTTTCTGTGTATCTTAAGGTTAATATATCCGATTATGTCGAAAATCCATAATCTAAATAATAACGGGCATATATAGGTTAATAAATTTTTTTCTTACTTCTGTATAAATCCGGTGTGCCCAAGTCCTTATGCGTATACATCATAATTAAACTATAACTAAGTTTGTGATGGGTAAAAGATTAAACACTTTATTTAGATATGAGATAGGGATAGTCAAATCACTTTATTACGCAAAAAAAAAAACAAATCGTGAAGCCTTCCTGTCTTCAGAAGACGACTTAAGGACCTGTTATCTAAGTCATATATCCACACAAATATAATTAATGTGAAAGGATATATGTCTGTATGTTTGTTTGTTTCGTTTTCAACCTATTATTATTACTAAGTAATACCAAACCAAAACAAATCAAATCAATTATTTATTTATTTAAAACTTTATTGCACTATGTACAAGGGCGGGCTTAATGCCTCTTAATTCTCTGACAGCCAACCTTTGGGACAATAATAAGTATAACTTAGATCGACGAGTAGGTGCGAAGACGTATTTAAGACTGATCATTATTAAATAATAACTATATTTTTAAGCTATTGCATAGCTTTTATCGCGGGCTTTAAGCGCGATGACCGAATCAAGAAATTCCGTAACAAAAATAAACCTAACACCCCCCACTCCGACCGGCACAGAGCGGTCGGCGTTGAAAGCCGTAACGTCGCTCGTTTCAGTTCGGCAGACTTCGGCACGGTGTTTGTGTGCATGCGACTAGACGTATACGTGTAGACTAGCTGCCAACTGCTCATAACTGATTCTATCTCTTTTAGACACAACGCTAGGTGAGACAGCGTGCTTTTTGGCAGCGTAAAAAAATACTGCATAAATAGAATAAATAAATAATTATAATTGCATAAGTTGATAAAAAAAATTATTTATCGCGTTAGTTTTTGACATTCCAAATGGAATATTTTTATTATTATTTCTTGCCTTATCTCACAGACTATGCTACGGGGACTGGGATGGATATAACGTTTACATCTGTGCAACATGTGACCCTACGACTAACCAAGTTTTTTGCTGGTCACATTAATTCACAGGCAAAACCAGGTCTTCTAGCTAGCAATATATAATTCCATAAATCCTGCAAATCACCCGTCCAGTTTAAGATACTGTACTTTAGATAATTATCTATTCAATACATTACTTTTAGCGCTATCAAATGACGTACATTGATGTTTTTTTATGTTACTAAAATATTTATTCTTAGGAAGTAAGGTACAAGGAATTATAAAGTATAAATAAATATTTTGTTTAAATTTTTCTTTTTAGTTTGGTTAAAAAGACGCAATGTACGGCGTTGTTGGTATCAACTAGGGTGCCCATAATCACATCATGACAGCCCTAGAACAACAAGTTATCTATGGGTCCGAGTTCTTAGTGCCATTTTGCGTAAACATGTCAAGTGCAAGTTTTTGTTTTGTAAATTAATTTACTGTGGATATTATTTGTCAAAAGTGGTGTTGTTTTGTTTAATAATGTGCTACAATGTGAATAATTATGGAAAACGATAAATTGGACTTGAAATATGACAAGTTGCTGTTTATTGTTTGCGGTTTTCCCGCGCTTTCAACTCCCATATTTTACCCGACGTGTTTGAGCTATGATGCCGCGAGTGACTCCAAGAAAGCATCAAATTCTGCAGCATCTGGAATTTGATGATGACCTCATTAACTCATTAAAAAGAAAGATATACTACGTCAGACTTGGCTGTATGGGCTACACCCTTTGCCTTCCCATCATCTCATTCATAATCCAGAAGAGAACCAAAAAAAAAATATCTATGGGTCCTTCTGTTATTGCCTTCCAGAAAATATTTCAGAAGGAATTGTCCTACACTCTTAACGCTGCCGCGCTGGCCAGACGGATTTGCGAGGGTCTGTTTACAATTTTAATGATAACGAGCTGTATGCCGTGAGGCATCTTCCACTAGCTAACCCGATAATCCTGGACTCTCGAATTTGAAACTAATATAAAAGCTGTATACTTTAGTTTAAAGTAATTCTATATGACCACCGTACACGCCACACCATGCGAACTTTCGAGACACACACAAGCATCAACATAACAGTTACAAGTACTTCCAAGGTACCCTATCATCATTATCATCAGCCTGTGTCTCTCCACTGCCAGTATGTAGGCCTCCCCCAAGGCTCGCCATTTTACACGATATTATGCCACCCTCATCCAGCCCTCACCAGCGACCTTTTCAGGTCATCCGTCCATCTGGCGGGTGGTCTTCTCACTTTGCGTTTTCCTGTACGTGGCCTCCGCTCCAGAACTCGTCTTCTCCATCGGTCATCGGTTCTGCGATAAACGTGTCCGGCCTTTTGCCACTTCAACTTACTAATTTTGAAGGCTATGTAGGTAACTTTGGTTTTCTGACGGATGTCTACGTTTCGGACTCTATCCATCAGAGAAATACCGAGCATATCTCTCTCCATAGCTCGCTGAGCGACCTTAAACTTGTGGACCAGACCCACTGTCAGTGTCCACGTTTCTGCTCCGTACGACAATACTGGAATATCGCACTGGTTGAAAATAACAGGATGTGTATGGCGTATGTAGGTACCCCCTATGCAAGGTACTATATTCATCACACAGAGTCCTAGACCTCCACTGTTGAAGATGTGCCTTTGAGAAATTTCTGGAGTATTGGGCCTTTACTCACCACGCTGTCCAGACGGGTTGCCCGAGGGTGATAGAGGCTGTTTTTAGGTACTCGTGCAATTCCGTTAATAAACCTCAGTACAAATCCGTTCAGTTGTTTTTGCTTGAAGGACTATTATAATCTCTCAGGATAAAAAATCCTGATAAACTCATACGAATGGTAACTCTACTATCAACTAACTGTTACATTATTTTGAGTAGTAGTTTCATTTTCGAGTACCTATGTGACACAATCTTCACTCGTTAGTGTGGAACTTAATGGGCATATGTTTTAGATTGGGCAAGTCATTCAAACTGCCTCCGTGTTTTAGCGGTTAAGTCCGCAAATTAAGACTCGGAGGTACCGGGTTCGATTCCTGGTCGGGACACAAAAATATTTATTAATGAAAATTTATTTATCATTTCTTTATTTGTGATATTTCTTGAGTTTGGTACGCTGGAGACATCGACGAGCTTGCCACTTCTCATGATTGGCCTATAGTAAAGTTGGCTAAATGTGAATCCGCTTATTTATAAGCGTGGTTTCTGAACACCCCAAAACGGAAACGGTCGTGATGATACTAACTTAAGTTATTGTTAGCTGAATTCATTTTACTCTCAATATACCTAGGTTCATCATCTTTAGCCTGTGTCTATATAGGATGGATATAGGCCTCTCCTGAGGTTAGCTGCTGCACGCGGTATTTTGAAACCCTCATCCCACCCTCACCAGCGACCTTCTTCAGGTCAGGATATTACAGGTGGTTGTGAGCTACATTAGTCACCCTTTCCTAGGTATAAAGAAGTTATTCATCACCATCATCACAGAGCCTAGATAACAGCGTTTTGGACCTTCACTGTTGGTCATGGGCCTTCCAGAACATATATCCGGAGAATTTGGCCTAGATTCGCCACGCTGGCCAGACGGGTTGGCGAGGGTCTGATGTCAAATTTACGATTCCACTACATCATATTAGTGGAACAGGGACCAAAGGCTTAACGTGCTCTGAATGTTGAAATCTATTAAAAATGTACATTAGAAAAGTATTTCTCATGTCAGGGCTCGAACCGAAATCTTCTTTTTTTTCGATTGGAAACAACCGAGCCACCAGCGTTCCTTAGTTAGAGAAATTATTGTTAAACAGTAACTATCATAAAACTACATAATAAGAAACAAACAAAAAATTAAATATAAACTATGTAGGTATATAATAAAAATAAAAATAAATTTTTTTTTATTTTATGAATCCTGAAAGAACTCATCAAGATTATAATAAGCTTTTTTTGCCTAAAAGTCACAAATTTTCTTTTAAATATAAAATATATTAAATCATCATCATTACAGCCCCTAGAACACAGCGTCCTGGACCACCACTGCTGGAGATGACTGAGGATGGACTTCCAGAACATATACACTCGCCACGCTGCTGGCCAGACCAGGATGTGATGTCAATTTTTCATTACAATTTATTAACAATTTCACAAGTTGGTATTAGTGAAACCGGGACCGAAGGCTTAACGTGCTCTCCGAGGCACGGAAACAGTGGTGTTGTAAATCTATGACGTAAGAAAAGTGTATTTCTTATTGGTACATGCCGGGTGGGTTTGAACCGACCTTTGTAGGATTTAAGGAACGCGTTCTTACAACCGAGCCAAAACCGCGCCATCAAATATATTAAGTATAACAATTAAAAAACAATGATTACAAAATAAAAAATAAGCTAATAAAATTATATAAACTAAAAACCACTCTATATATAAAATTTTTCACCCATGCTGATCTTATGGCAGTGTGCCAAGAACACTCGCTTTGCTGCGCGAAAAAACTGCCAGTCTCTTGTCACATTCAGCATTAACCAGCTGCTTAGATAGTTCTTTAAAGAACATCTTAGCACTTGGCCCCCACGGACTCATTGTTTCAAGGTCAAAATGCACAAACACAAAATCATTAGCAACAGACTCGTTTTTACAACATTTGGACTTTTTCACGGCACCAAAGTCCATCGGGTCTTTTACCATCACTGCGAGAGATCCTATCCGGTTCAAGATCCGAAGGGATCCCGGCAGCCAAAGCCTTCTGGATCACATTAATGACAGAACCGTGGCGGAAACGACGACCGGCACTTTTCTGACAAGACAGGCCGTAGTGACCAAGCGGCATCTTCTTTTAAACATCTGGGCATTGTCTAAGAACTTATAAAACACTAGCATAATACCTACGTATTATTCGTGTATTTATATTTATTGTTTGTAGCCCATAACAAATAACAGGTCTGTGTGGTTAAAGGTCTATTTTTATTCTAAAACGTCAATACCCATTTTGCTTGTAATGAAGTTTAAAATTATGAAAAACTGGGCTGTCTAGTCTTATTATAAACTAGCTTCCCGACCCGGCGTCATCCATATACGTAATTAAAAAAATATATGTTCTTGTAGACGATCTCTCCAAGATCAGCAAGACAGTCAGACAGTAGGTCCGGAGAGGTTTAGATCCGGATGGCTAATGGGCCTGGGTTGTGGCGAACACATGCTGATGTGTATTATTTTTTCTAATTTAATAACTTATCTTGTTAATTTTTGTGGCTAGTATGTTATAATATTAAGAGAGTCTGGCCAGTGTAGCGAGTGTGGGCCAAACTCTCCAGAAAATTCTGTAAGGCCAATTTCCAATAGTGGAGGTCTAGGACTCTGTGTTCGGGGTTGTGATGATTAATTGAGTTCCGGACTTCTCCTTGCATGATGTATTATATGTACAGAGTCAGAGTCTTTATATTATAAAGTGTATAATTTTTTTTTTTATTAAAATTAATTAATATAGTGCCTGTTAAAAAAACCTTCCCGTGGCGGTAGGACCACATAACGTGCTCTGATGATGACGTGATGTATATTTTATTTATACCTTGGGTTTCAATAGGAGTATCTGCCAATTTTAGCCAAAATCTGTCAAGTAAAATAGGCGTGAAAGCGAATTGAACTTACAAACAAAGATATATATCCGTGGACATGTTGCAGTCAGACGATGACGTCATATAGCCTATGTCCGTTGCAGGATACATCTCTGCCAAATTTTACCACAATCGGTTTAGTAATTTAGCTGTGAAAGTAAATCAAACAAATAAATTACTTTGTTTTTAGATAGACAGATAAATTACTATGTGCTAACTAATAAATATAGCCTATGTCCGTCTCAGAAATCCAGGAATTATTTTTGCCAAATTTTATAACATAGGTTCAGTGATATAGGCGTGAAGGTAAGGTAAACATACATACACACATACAGACATCTTTCACATTTATAATATTAGTATTGATTTCTATGCTAGGAGTCCAAGGAATCTCTGCCATTTCATTACAATCGGTTCAGTACTTTGAGCGTGAAGGCAAGAGATACAAACATACCCACAAATACATACTCGTACGTATGGACAGACCGACAAATCTTCTTTCACGTTTATAATATTAGTATGGATCTGTCCTATAGTTTATTGTATGCTATTGTTTTTTACTATTGCCGATGGTGGAAGGAAGACAGGTGCAGAAGCCCACACTTAGTTATACACTAAAGAAAATAGCACGCCAATTAAGCTCTTACTGTTAATGGTTTTAAGAGCGTAAATAGAGTGAAAAGAATTGGTAGGTGAGTGAATGGTGTGGAACTCTACGGTGTACCTTTTTATGCGCGTCAGTTCGAATACAACCTGCGCAGGAGTGGGTCTTGTTGAATCGTATGAAACGTCAAAGTCACGTGAATAAACACGCATTACAAGTTAAAAAAAAAATAGTTGAGTTTTTCTGAAGTGATTCTGAATTTACAATAGTTCTTTTAGTTAGTGATTGTTCTAAGTGTTTTTTTTTTAAATTTCAATAGTGTTTTTGTTTCCTGGGAATATTCTAATTCGACGTACAAACGAATCATTCGACGTAATTTTAAAATTTTATTCGGTGAGTTATTATTAAGTTTATTTTTAATTGCCTGTGCTTTATTGTTAAACTGTGGTGAACCGGTGAAGTCACGATTTTGGGCGGTAAACGGATAATAATAGAGTAATACTCGTACATAGACATTCATTATAGTCGGTAACGTCTCTTTATTGGCCCTAAATCTAAAGTTTAGGACCAATTAACAAATCCAATCATTTCCTTTCGTTAGCACAACACTTGAATATTGTAAATACATTTTTCATACTTAACAATTATAAGATAACTATAAAATATCCAGCAGCTACTATGGGTGGTCCATCAGCTATACCATATTTTTTAACAAAAACACTGTTGCCATAGACAAGTACTAGGTAGACAAAAGCTAGGTACTTAAAAAATATTTGTGGCTGTAAAAAGGCCATGTCAGCTTATAGACTAAAATAAATTACGCATGTCAAGTAAATAATTAATTTGTGTCTCTAAAGAGGCTGTGTCAGCTTACAATCTAAAAAGTATAGTTAAGTATCATCACGACCGTTTCCCTTTCGGGGTAGTGAGAAACCACGCTTTCGGATTCACATTACCCAACTGTACTATAGGCCAATCATGACAAGTGGCAAGCTCATCGATATCTCCAGCGTACCAAACTCGAGAAATATCATAAATAAAATACCTATTAATTAACTGTATTTATTTACATTAATAAATATTTTTGTGTCCTACCAGGAATCGAACCCGGTACTTCCGAGTACCTAAATACACGGACGTAACCGCTAGACCACAATCTAAAAATACATAATAATTGTATTATAACTACAATATTTATGTCAATGAATATAAATTCGTGGCTGTAAGGGGGCCGTGTCAGCTTACGATCTAAATAATAATAATTATTATAATTGGTATGTTAACTTAATACATATTCGTGGCTGTAAAAGGGCCGTGTCAGCTGACAATCTAAAATAATAAAATGAGGAATGTTCAACTAAACTAAATTCGTCCCTGTTAAGCACGGAATAAGGATGAAATCTAATTCAAACTAATATATTTTTATTACCAATATGTTTTGCTCGAGGACATATAACATCCGTATTCTTAGACGTTTCCTCGACCTCTGCTCCACTAAAATATTCCTTCCAGCTGTCAAACGGAGGAACGCCTCGGCACATAACTATGCCCGAGGAATATAATTGTCAAACTCAAGTTTTTTTAAATTTATTTTTTATACTAAGCACGACATGACACAACACCACGCCTATCTCATGGTAAGCGGTACGCTAGGTCCAAGAATGGAAGCATCTGACCTCAGCATCAGACGACCGGCATCAGTCCCTACCACTATGCCGGCCTATAAAGACACATTCGTTTGAAGGACTCCAGGTTATAGGAATGGGAATGCTTCACAGAGCATTCCACAATTTCAGCGTGCGACAGATGTAAGTCTCCAAATTTATATGTACGCGTAGGGATAGTGGCTACGGTATGTGGATGCATATTTTGACCCGTGCGAGTGGTTCGGTTGCGGAATAGAGAAGAAGGGATATAACCGCTAGAGGCAGTTTATAAATTGGTAAATTATTTCAGCATTAAACTAACCTAAAATAAGATCTTGCACCAACCTAAAATAAATATATATGTACATATATAAATGCTAAGCCAATTATTTACCCTCATTAAAAAGTGTTGTTTCTGACTACCCCGAAAGGAATACAGTCGTGAAGATACTTTATTTTTAATAACAATTATTTCAAATTATTTTAAATTTGCCTCCGTGGTCTAGCGGTTAAGTCCGTGGATTTAGACTCAGAGGTACCGGGTTCGATTCCCGGTCGGGACACAATAATATTTATTAATGTAAATAAATACATTTAATTAATATTTAATTAATTTTTGATATTTCTCGAGTTTAGTACGCTGGAGAGATCGACGAGCGTGCCACTTGTCATGATGGCCTATAGTAAAGTTGGCTAAATGTGAATCCGCTTCTTTAGAAGCAAAAGGGAAACGGTCGTGATGATACTTTACTTTTTTATTATTTTAAATTTAATTTATATATTTTTATTAGCTTAATAGTTATTCCATTTTAAATTGTTTCCGTAAGTATAATTTTACCTTTAGACAACTAAAATATTATTGATTCCCAAAATCGTGTATCATTTTAAGAAAAATATTAACATGGACTAATTTGAAAGGGTCAATTTACCCATTAGAATGTAATATTTTTTTGCACAAGCAATTGCAGTTTTAAGTAAAACGGTAGACGGATGCAAGACTTGTATGGACATCCGCAATAAAAACGCAAAGGGTCTGGGCACACCGGATGCGTGATTGTAGCCCGGCGTTCTTAAAACTTGGTAAAACATAATACGGCTCATAACCCTGAGTCAAATCATCATCACAGCCCCTATATAGAACACCGAGTCCCAAACAACTCCACTGTTGGAGATGGGCCTTCCAGAAATTTCTGGAAAGGCCTACACTCGCCTAGCTGGCCGAGGGGCTGATGTCAATTTTTTAATGAAAATTTATTAAAGATTTCAAAAGTTGGGGAGGTAAAAGTCACTCTCTTTAGAGCCTTTTGCCAAACCTTCTATAAATGCAGCCTGTGGGTCAATTATACGCAGAAGGCATACATCGCCCTTCGTGTCCATTACAATAACGCGTTCAGGGTGCTGATGGGGCTGCCCTGTCGTTACAGTGCCTCTGGGATGCTAGCAGAGGCGCGGGTGGATGGATTCCATGCTATTATGAGGAAGCGCTGTGCCTCAATCCTCGCTCGCGTGAGGGGCAGCCCCAGCAGCATTCTGGCCGTGTGGGCTGATAGATGTGATGGCTCTGTTCTTGGGGCACTGGATACGCCTGTATGTCAGCAGGTGACCTAGGCCCCAGAAAAGGAAAAAATAAAAATATTTTTGTATTATAATTTTGTATTTTTACTAACACTAGATATTATAAGATTTCTTTAAAAATTGTTACTAACACATATGGAATTTATTCTGAAATAAAGTTTTATTATTATTAGTGGACCGAGAGCTTAACGTGCTTTTCAAGGCACGGAAACAGTATTTCGTCTTTCTTCTCTTTAAAAGTAAATATCTGTGGTATCATTAACAAAACCCTAAAAAGTAATAAATTTATATAACCGATATACAGAGTGACTTTGTATGATTTTACGTTAGAGTGATATGTAATTCTATCGATAGAAACAAACAACTTTTTCTAAGAGACCATACGAGGTACTTTGCGAGTCTGGCGAGTACCTATCTATATATACGTTAGAGACATCGGCTTATAGTAAAGTTGGCTAAATGTGAATTTAATTAAACTTCGCGTGGTTAATGACCGTCATTATGATGCTAATTATTTGACGTATATCAAAATATTAAACATCCATGTTTGAAAACATTTTTGTATAGCTTCAAGTAGCAGTACCTAACCTTTATCGGGATCACTTACTACATCAGAGTGTTATTGTTCTTCTTTGTCTTCTGCAATATTTAATTTAAGAAAGAGATAGTAGTTATGATAATGCTGCAGAGTAAGAGATATAGACATATTTAAGTTTGCTTCTATTTGCAAACTAGACCTTCGTACGTGACACTGTAAGCCAGGAGATTACCAGAAAAAACGTGACATTTGAGACATATTCTTGCCTCCACTTACTACGATACGCGTAGTTATGCGATGTTTTAAATGTACGATAAGATAGTCCTTTTTTAAGGTTGGTCCACATATATCACTGCGTATCGTAACCCCGCATCGTGTCATCGCATTTTTATTATATCGCATTATAGTTTTAATTAACTAAATCATTTTTAATAAAATGTATACCTTATTTTAGAGATATTGGAACATTAGTCAGCGCTAGTGACGTACTCGTAGTATTGTAAATATTGTAATTTGACACACGAGTAAATCTGCTTAATTTAGTTATTTTTCCCGAGTATTTCCGCACAAAGTAAGAGAAAAAAATATAAATTGGAACATACCTTTATAAAAGCAAATATTACTGTTAGTGTCGTAAATTAGTTGTTTATTTACTATTACGTGACGTCATCCGGATGCCATTTGCAACTGCAGCGTTTCCGAGCGAAAATTCATACACGATATTTTGAAGTAGATTTTAATGATGGGGTCGCCCCCATAAAAAATCTCAAGTATTTTTCCAGGAGTCCGTAAGTAAATATTTAAAAACATTTTGAAAATTTGACAAGTAGCCTGTTGTTTCTGCTGGAGCCTGCGTGAAGATATGAACATACATAATGTAATCAGACCTATTTCTGCACAAAGTGGTGTGTCATAGATAGGACTTATTATTCAAATAAATACGTAGGTAATTCGTTTACTTCTTCGCGTCCATACTAGTACACATGATACGCGACAGTGATACAGATACGATGATCGGATCGGGATAATGATACATATGTGGACCCAGCTTTAAACATGAGTACGACATGTGACTTTGCACTCTTCTGTTGTCAAGATATACTGTAGTAATTTATTTTTTTCATTTTGCCAACCATCTTATTATATAAATGCGATTGTCTACCGACCAGCCATTTGTCTGTTTGTCTTGTCTAAACTTCGCGTCCGATTATGTTAAAATTTGGTAGAATAGTTACATTAACCATGGATGGACGTGAGGTATATGACAATACCATCTTAACACGAAACAAAGTTAAAACAAATATTTATTTATTAGTAAATAAACGTGACATAAATTACATTTCTGGATTTTAGAGGGATACTTTTTTTTTGTCCTGCAGCCCAGGACGACATTTGACTATATATAATAATCTTTAATAGTAGTTAGGGAATTTACTGTTTAATACATCTATATAATCGTCAACAGTTGGTTTACCAAAATGAATAAAAATAAAGAATAAACAATTATTATACGGTCAAATAAAAGATTACTTTTTGAATACTTTTTTACACGGGCAAAGTAAATAAAATAATAAACAACGCAGTTACATATAATATAGATTACGCTTTGATAATAATGTCCCGCAAAGCACGAATGCACCAAATGTATCGATCCAAAAATAGCTGCAATGCATTGAAATTTTCCGGTACAAGTAATATAAAAAAGGACATGAAACTTTGACAAAACTACCTTCCTATTCATTCATTCATTTCAGCCCCTAGAACCCTAGACCTCCACTGTTGGAGATGGGTCTTCCAGAACATATATCTGGAGAATTTGGCCTGCGCTCGCCACGCTGGCAAGACGGGTTGGCGAGGATCTAATGTCAATTTTGTGTAACCGGGACAGACGGCTTAATGTGCTCTCCGAGGCACGGGAACGGTGGTCTTGTAAATCTATGACAAATGTACGTAAGAAAATTTTATTTCTCATTGGTACATTCCGGGGGGATTTGAACTGACCTTTGTAGGATTTTAAGGAAAGCGAGCCACCACCGCCCTATACTACTAGACAAACCAAATAAATACTTGGTTACTATTCTTCATGGTCTCTTATGTCAGACCTTTGTCAGATATTTAGGCCGCGGGAAGTTCAGCGAATCGCCTATAGATAGTTTTTTTATTTTTAAATTTAAAAATACCTGTGGCACTCGGGGACTGCCGCGGTAAAGCTATTGCTTAGCATTTTTTATCAACTTATTCAATTATAATTATTTATTTATTTTATTTATGCAGTATTTTTTTTTTACCTTTGATATTAATTCAAGTTTTTTATATTACTCGTGGACGCGGCCAAAAAGCACGCTGTCCCACCAAGCATTGGGTCTAAAAGAGATAGAATCAGTTATGAGCAGTTAGCAGATAGTCTACACGCATACGTCTAGTCGCACGCACACAAACACCGTGCCGAAGTCTGCCGATCTGAAACGACGTTAGACGATGCACGGCTTTCAACGCCGCACCGCTGTGCCGGTCGGAGTGGGGGGTGTTAGGTTTATTTTCGTTACGGAATTTCTTGATTCGGTCGCCGCGCTCAAAGCCCGCGATAAAAGCTATGCAATAGCTTAAAAAAATAATACACGATTCGAATAAATCCGTGGATTCAGAAGCGGAGGTACCGGATTCGATATTTCTCGAGTTTGGTACGCTAGAGACATCGACGAGCTTGCCACTTGTCATGATGGGCCTATAGTAAATTTGCCTAAATGTGAACTTGCTCCTTACAAAGGTGTAGTTTCTGACCACCCCGCAAGGGATACGGTCGTGATGATACTTTACTTTTTTATCTAATTCGGTCAAGTTTAATATTATACATAATAACAGTATATACATACATATCTTCACGCCAGATCCCTTACGGGGTAGGCAGAGACAATTGAGCGCCACTTGACACGATCACGACATACCTCTTTCGCTTCATCGACATTCATCAACCTCTTCATACATGCCCTTTTGTTACGAAGGCTTTTTAATTCTCCTTCAGCTAGTGTTTTATTTATTTGATCGTGATACGTGTGTCTTGGTCTGCCAGGGCCTCTTTTACCCACAACTTTCGCATTATATACCTGGTTCGTCAATCTGTTTTTGCTCATCCTTTCAACATGCCCGAACCATCGTAGCATGCTTTTCCTTATTTTTGTGCCTATGCTTTCTTTTATACCTACCATTTTTCGTATTTCGACGTTACGTATGTGGTCCGCCAAAGTGACGCCGCATAACCGACGCAGCGACCTCATTTCTACTGCATTAACCCTACTCTCATGCATATTCTGACATATCCACGTCTCGCTTCCATACATAAGTGTTGGTACCAACATGGCATTGTGTATGGCGAGCCGAGCTTTGTCACTTACATTTCGACTGGCGATCAGTGACCTCAGGGCACCGTTAACACTATTTCCCGTGTTCACTCTTCTTTCAACATCCCTATCATACTTCCCATCCGCAGTGAAAACACTGCCCAGATATATAATTTCATTTACTTGTTCTAGAGTTTCATCATCAATCTTTATCGTCACGGTTGTCATCCTTCTTCTTTCAAACACTAGTTAGTACCTTGGTTTTTCTCGCATTCAAACGCATTCAAACGGAGTCCTTTTTCTGCATATATATTTATATATAGTTATGTAAAGCCAAAAATACCTACC
Organism: Tinea semifulvella; assembly: GCA_910589645.1. Lineage (NCBI taxonomy): Eukaryota > Metazoa > Arthropoda > Insecta > Lepidoptera > Tineidae > Tinea > Tinea semifulvella. The sequence continues at coordinate 7,545,469 of OU342592.1, read as the reverse complement.
GCAGTTAAAAAAATAATAACAATTTACCTTAACCAAAACGCGCGGCAAGTGGATAAGTAGGTACCTATAGTTAAAATTACTTAATTTTCTGAAATGGAATTCGAAAGGAATGCATCTGCCATCTTTTAAAAAATGAATAATGGTGTGACCTGGAGGCAATAATTGTCTTGTAAGTGGGCGAGTTTAACAAATCAAGAACAAAACTAAAGACTTATTCTTAAACGATTGCGATCAAGTTACTATCGATCTACTCGTATCTCCGTGTTTGCGTAGTAAACAGAGCGAGCTTTTTTTTAAACTAAATTTAGCTCGAAAGTGAATAGAAACGCTACTTGAACACCTGTCGTAGCGAAATTCAGTTAAAGCGCTTACAGCGCTAAGTCGAACACGCACTATATTTATATACTCAACGAGCCTGTGAAACCGAAATACCTCAAGAGTAAATTTGCCTCTCTTCATTCCATGATAAGTCTCTTCGCTCTTCTCATAACTCTGTTCTCTCCATACCCTCTCACCATACTGGATTTATGGCCAACTCATTTGCTGTTGTCGCCGCAAATCTCTGGAATGAACTACCGGTAGAAATCCGACAAGCATCCAACCGAAAAATGTTTTAAAAAATGGTGTCATCGTATTATTTAAATAGTTCATAAGTTATGTAATGGTATTATATGTAGTATATGTATTATTAGTATTTAATATATAGTTATTAGTATGTATTTAGTAATATCATAGTATTTTATGTATATAGATTTATTTATTATTATTATATATAAATATTTGCACCTACCTTACATTTGAAATGGTCCCCATTGTCCCTAAGGTTGGCTGTCAGATAATGTCTAGCGGCATTAAGTCCGCCCCTTGTATAACGTGCAATAAAGTTTTAAATAAATAAATAAAAATATGATCGATCGATCTAAAGCTATGCATATCTTCCCTTTGTTTCCTATTATTTCTATATAATATAATGATTAACAACTGATTTTCACTCACTAATTTCATAATAATCCTATGCTACTTGTATACTTATAGCTATTTGTAAATATTTTAATTTTATTTTAATTTTTATTTTACTAATGTTTAATATTTTTAATTTTTTTTTTTTTTAGTATTAAACCCACTGTTTTGGAGGAATGAACTGTACAAATTCATACATAAATATAAATGAACAATATAAATGATAGGTGATGATGATATTTTTCTAAAAAATAAATACAAAACTGTATAGTGCATTGCCTTTACCATTGCTAAAAGAAATAAAATTACTTTTTCAAAATTTATGACAAAGACCTTCAGTCACTGTCACTGATGACGCCGCTCCAAAGAGAGGCGAAATATTTGGCAATAAAATTTTTAAAAATAAATTTTAAGCTGCATTTTATATATTTTACCAAGTAAGAAACACATCTAACACACTTTATTTGTTGCAAATAACAAATAATATAAAATCATTCTGGCTTAAGATCTAATAATTTATAATATCGTAATTTTTATGTCCTAGTTATAAGGTGTGATTTTGCTGAAAATAAATAAATTAAAACTAATGTAGTTCACCATAAAATAAATAAATTACAATTATAGTAAATTGAATTATAGTAAACTAAAAAAAAAACTGCCTCCGTGGTCTAGCGGATAAGTCCATGGATTTAGACTCGGTGGTACCGGGTTCGATTCCTGGTCGGGACACAATAATATTTAATAATTTAAATTATTATTTAATTTATTTTTGATATTTCCTTAGTTTACGAGTACATGGCTTATAGTAAAATTGGCTAAATGTGGGCGCAAGGTCCAATGTCGTGCTAGTATAAAATAATAAAAAGTACCGGTTGACAGCAAAATTATTTTTTAATAATGTATTTCTTATTCCTGAAAAAATAATAATATATTATTTTAATTTAATAATAAAAAAACGCTAAACCAGGTCGAGTTTAATTTTTGATGTTCCATGTTTGTTTTTTTTTTCAAGCTCACCAGAGAACGCCATAATCGATATTTTAATCTATTTTCGTATCGATAACAAGGATGGGATTCCTGTTAATTTTAGTCTTGTAACAATAAATTCTTTGGAGAAATCCACAGAAAAGTCCAAGAATTTCGTCCAGTCACGAGCACAAATTTGTGGGTGAAACACGATGGGCCTGGGGCCTCTCCCTGTCATATACTATTTCGTTTTTAATAACAGATGCGACATAGCATACACAATTATTTATTATATTTATGCACGTGACAAACCAACTACCAATCAACTGACGTGTAACAAAATAAATATATATAAATAAAAAACTATAGTATCCATTGATCCTTCAAGAATCGTGTATCCTATACATATATGATACACAATTCCACCATTTATTTATTTATTCGGAGAAAAAAACAGAAATGATACATACAAATAGGCAAAGGATACAAAAACAAAAATCATAAGTTACATTCGAATCACTTCCTTTGATATTTCTCACTAAGAACATATAGGAAGATAGTTTGATGGTTTGAGTACAACACGGACCTAATTATCGTTATATATATATATTTTTATTACCAGTTGCACTAATAAACCAGTTAATCAACAATCTTGCTGATCATCAATAAGCACCCTAGTGATATTGGCCTTGTAACTGCTGCAGCTTTGTGTGAACATGTCGACCGAGGCAAGTCTCCATATACATTATTTTGTTATATCTCTTTTTTTTCGACACCTCCAACAAATATCGTTAATGTATACTAAAACTTAACAAATTATATATTAAATCATTCCTCAAGAAGCACTCTATCCATTGGTGAAAACAGCATTAAAAACGGTGCAGTAGTTTTTGAGTATATCGCGAACAGACAGACTGACGCGGCGGAGGACTTTGGTGAACTAGAAAAAAGGTATGTAAAATAGATCATAAAATGACAATATTATACCTAAATGTGAGCAGAAGTTTAGCTCTTAAGATAGCCAAAGGATAAAAGTTTCTAAAACAAGCACAAAATACAAGTAATCATACTTAAAATTCGAAAAAATTTTAATACTAAAACAAAAGACCATTACAGCTTGACAGATAGAAGACAAATAAAAACCACGGAATTACCTATTCTAATGTAGATAATTAAGAATAATCTTTAGCATCATTCACCGTTAATGTTGCTGCAATTACATCTGATTACGTAAGTTATGATAATTAGACTTATCTGATTGTTGGCGTAACTGAAATAATGCTAACTGCATCCTTAGTGCAACCTTGATGTAATGGAGACATGGTCATTTAATCACTAAACACCACGCAGCAAGCAGCAAGCGTACACCATTTTTTTAGGATTTGCTACTCGGTGCTAGTGTTGCCCAATCTTGGTGTTGCGCAAGAGTCTCGCAAGAAAAATTTCCAAATTTTGCTAAAAATATTTACTTTTTTTGGGGTTAGGTTTATTTTCAATATTTTTTTATTGCGTCGTGTCCGTAAATTTTAATATACTTATTTTTAAAAGAAAAAAAAAATACGTTTAGGTATTTGGAACTTGAGAGAGCTCGTTTGTAAATAATTTTAGTTTTTTTTGTAGTAACTAAATAAAAATCTATTTTAAATTTCAAGTAAATCAGACCAGTAGTTGTCGAGATACTCGTAGTAGTTTGCGGAGAGATTTCCTTAATACAATTGGAAAATCAATATGTTATGTATATGTGTATGTATTAATGTTATGTATATAGTATTTAAGTATATGTATGTTTATATAGGAATTGCTTACTTTTATGATATTTATTGGAATAAAAATAATTTATAAATATAATTTTCACTATCCTCGATCTAACAAAGAAATCTCATTTGTCCCAACGGTCAACGGTCAGAGAATGCCTTACGGCATTATGTTCGCCGATTGTAAATTACAATAAAAATTTTAAATAAATAAAAAATAAAATATATATTGAGTCAGAGTAAGAGTCTTGCAGAAGTCTTGGTCTTGGTCTTGCTTTGGGCAACACTACTCGGTGCAATTTAGAGCTATAAATGTATCGTGTTTTTTTTATATACCCACGCCATAAGTTATACGCGAGAAGAATGGGCGGCTAATGCCAGCCACTGACGACCGACATGCTTTTTCACAATACGCTTTAGGGACTCCAGCTTATAGGAATGGAGAAAGATACTGGGAGAGAATTCCACATCTTCAGCGTGCGACAAATGTATGAGTCTCCTTTACATAGTGGCTACTGTATGTGTAGTATGCAATTTGTTTGCCTGTGTGACACTAATGTGTATTTGGTGTGCGACCTGACTAAGTATACATTATGTTGCTACTGATCTGCAACATACTCTTATCCAACTAACACCATCGACCTTCTTCTGTCTATTAGTGATATTTATATTTTTAAAAAACTTGTCATAGTGTACTTTGAATTTAGTATATCAATTTACTAGGTAATAAAAGAGGAGTCCTTCGCGCCATTTTGCGTGGACATGTCAAGTGCAAGTTTTTGTTTTGTAAATTAATTTACTGTGGATATTATTGGTCAAAAGCGGTGTTGCTTGGTTTAATAATGTGCTACAATGTGAATAATTATGGAAAACGATATATTGGACTTTAAATATGGGACACAAGTTGCAGTATTTTTTGCGGTTTTCCCGCGCTGTCAACTCCCATATTTTACCTGACGTGTTTGAGCTATGGTGCCGCGAGTGACTCCAGAAAAGCATCAAATTCTGCAGCAACTGGAATTTGATGATGACCTTATTAACTCATGAATAAGAAAGATATATTACGTCAGACTTGGCTGTATGGGCTAGACCCTTTGCCTTCCCTATCATCTCATTCATCATCCATCGGGAGAAGAGAACCAAAAAAAAAGGTTATAAAATTGCTGACATTTTGGATATATATTAATAAGAAGAAGAAAGAGAAGTTAAACTGCTAAGTTCAACGGTTAGGTTCGTGGATTTAGCCTCGGAGGTACCGGGTTCATTGGGTTCAAACATTTAATTAATATTTAATTTATTTGTGTTATATCTCGAGTTTCGTACGCTGGAGACATGGACGAGCTTGCCACTTGTCATGATTGGCCTATAGTAAAGTTGGCTTAATGTGAATCAGCTTCTTTATAAGCGTGGTTTTTGGCAAAGGGAAACGGTCGTGATAACAAATAAATAAATAATAAATATTTCCAGACAGGTCACACAGCGCCATCTAATTTCCGTGGTAAGTTACGAGGCTTGTGTTACGGAAACTAGATGGTTGATAAACTACATATTATACTTTTTTTTTTGTAAATATATACATATTATACATATAAACACCCAGGCCGAGACAAATTATACAATGTACAACTTGCCCCCGGTGGGAATCGAACCCACGACGAATTTCTTAAAGAACCTTTGATATTATTGGATTGTTCGAGCGAGACGGAGCAAAAGCATCTAGCCTTCTTAATTCTTCTAAAATATTATTTACAATTTAATTTTTTATATTTATTTAATTATTTATTAATTTAATAATTTAAAAGTGAATTTGGCAAGTATAAAGTTTATACATAATTAAAACCTTGTATCATTGCGAAATGTATTAATAATCTAAATTTGAAAATCTGCTTAAATTAGTGCCTATTGCCAATTTGCATTGTCATTCATCTTGTTAAGTAGTGGTGACAATGGTACCTGCTAACATCTAGTTCCTTTGTTTCTTTTGACGACAAGTCAAATTTGACGCAAGGCAATTCATTTATTTAAAAATTGATTCTATTATTCGAATAATACCTAAGCAGTATAAGCAATTTAAAAAGCATTAAATTAATTAGGACTCGACAGTACCTAGAAAGTCAGTGTCTAATTTTATTAAGGTTTTATTTATATTCGGTTTTAATATAGTGTATGCATGTATACCAATGTACACAAGGCTATCGTGATGGATTGTGGTAGTATGATTTACGGAAGACGGTGTTACTTTTGTATGAGTACACATTAAAATGAGTGTTAGCATATTTCTTTCATTTGTTTTCTATATATGGTCGTAGTATCAGCAGTATATTTCGAAATTAATATACTAGTTGGAGAACAACGTATTCATTTAACATAACATCCACTAATAATAAGGTTGTATTTTTAAAAAATGTGTAGCTTAATTTATTTGCGTTAATTTTGGCCTAAACTTTTAGTGATAACTTAAACTTTTAAAGAGTAGTTTGAGCTAAACATAAGAACGGTTCATCGATGTCTATTCTTCTATAAGAAGTTCTTTTAAGAACTATCTTTAGCGGCTGGTTATTGCTGTATGTAACAAGAGGGCTGGCAGTTTTTTTCGCGCAGCAAATCAGCACAGCTGTGAAGCGGGGGAATGCTGCAAGTGTTCTTGGCACACTACCACATGATCAAGTCATGGGTGAATATTTTTATTAATAGTTTAGTTTTATTTTTAATTTAGTTTATACTCGCTGTTATATCCGGCTTTGCCCTAAAACGGAAATTAATTTCGTTGCGTATTATTTTTATTTTAATACATCTCCTAAGGTATTTATTTAATTTGCATGATCTAAAGGGAATAAATAATCTTTATGAAACGCTGAAGCCAACTAACGTATTTAAAATGACAAGAATTAATACCGTATTTTTGTAAATAGCTTTCCACTTTCCAATTACCGCTTATAATCGACCATTTTTTTAAGTATTAAAATGTATATAGTATGTTGAGGTATGAGGTATAAGGGATGGAGCCCTCACGGACTTTTCTGTAGACCTATATAAGATACACAATTCCATCATACATTATTTTGTTATATCTCAAACGGTTTAGGCAGCGTTTTCGTTCAAATCTCCCAGACTGCTTATTTTTCTCTGACATCTCCAACAAATGTAGTTAATATATTAAATATAAAATACTTATATAATCTTTCATCAAGTGCATACCTACCGTCTTTCATAATTTACATTCTTGGGATTTAATTTATATGACTAATTATTTATTTATTTACTATAGTTATTCTTTATATTATATATATAGTGTATTTATTAACCTTTCATTAATTTCTTCAATGTTTTTTATTTTTTTAATTATTGTATTTAGAATTTAATTTTAAATTTAATTTGAAGTTATGTAAATTATAGATTTAGTGTAATTGAGACCCCACAATACCGGCCTTCCTAGTGTGGGTCTCCAATAGAAAAACATGTACATAGGATTTTATTGGAAATAAACGATTATTTATTTAATGTATACAATAACTTAACAAATTATATACTTAAACCTTCCTCAAGAACCACTCTATCCATTGGTAAAAACAGCATGAAAATCAGACAGACAGACGCGTCGGACGACTTTGTTTTTTAATATGTAGTTTTTTATTTTATTCATTGAACTTTCCTTCGAATAAATATATTCTTCTCCTTAGACAAGAATAAATGACTCCGAGAGTCAAGAAATTGTGTGAAGGTTTTTCTGTATTGTCTTTGTAGATACTTAATCTTTGTCCGCACCTTCGGTCAGTAGGCCACATGGTAAGCGGGCGAACGTTAAATAAAGGGCTTCGTCTGCCATATGGTAATATTCGCATATTCTTCCTTTGAACTTCCTTTCAATGAAGATAAGAAAATAATTCTAAATCTCTATACTTCAAATTCTTGTTTTTATTTATTTATTAAAACTTTATTGCACAATATATACAAGGGGCGGACTTAATGTCGCTAGACATTCTCTGACAGCCAACCTTAGGGACACTGTAGAACATTAAAGACGTATATAAGGTAGGTGCAATTAGAGAAATATGATTACGTAATAAATATGCTATATTATCTAAACTACAATAATAAATACTATAATAAACTAAATACTAATAATACATACACATAACGTTTTTTTTTTTTTTTTTTTTTTTATAACAAGCACGACATGTGACCTTTCGCCCACCTGATGGTAAGTGGCGTGCGAGGTCCAAGAATGTTAGCAACTAGAATCAGAGACTCATAACTGACATCAGTCCTAACACTATGTCGGCTTGACTGGGTATGACGGCAATTCGAGCCTGATCCTGAAACGTGTGGATACACTTTACTGGGTTTATTGGCAAGGACGGTGGATACTTCTCCGCCCCGGCAAACTGGGAAAATTACCACCATCAGTCCGCCTGCCACCTAGCTTTTATATGATACTTTATTTATTAGTTATTATGATTCAAAATAAAAATTAAACGGCAGACATTTGAATGTTTATGTTTGAATTTATTGACAATTTAAATTTAGAATGATAAAACTTTTAATTTTAGCAGCTGTCAAATTAATTCAATACCACCTACCGCAGAACATTTATTTAACAAATAAATACTGATGTTCAAATTTATTTGCAATGAATAATTTAATAAAATGCAATATCATTTAGACTTAATAATAATAAGATAAGTCTTGTTTATATAATAATATCACCATGGCAAGTTTACAATATTATAATAAGTGACATCATTGCAAATGGCATATACTTTTTACGAGAACAACACATAGGTGGTAGGCGGATAGTAAAGTAATGTGCCGAGTCAGCTGGGGCGGGGGAGTATCCCACCGTTCGTGGTGATAAACCCAGTAAAGTGTATCCGCATGTTTCCGGATCAGGTTCGAATTGCCGTCATGCCCAGTCAAGCCGGCATAGTGTTAGGGACTGATGTCAGTCATGAATGTCTGATTCCAGTTACTATCATTCATGGACCTTGCGCGCCAAAAAATACATCATTCATTTTTCATTACAGCCCCTAGAACACAGCGTCCTAGACCTCTACTGGAGTTGGGCCTTCCAGAACTGGAGAATTTGGCCTCTCTCTCGCCACGCTGGCGAGACGGCTTCGCGAGGATATGGTGTCATTTTTTTTATGACAATATATTAACAATTCTACAAGTGGCATTAGTGGAACCGGGACCGACGGCTTAACGTGCACTCCGAGGCACGGGAACGGTGGTGTTGTAAATCTTTGACAAATGTACGAAAGAAAAGTGTATTTCTCATTGGTACATGCCGAGTGGGTTTGAACCGACCTTTGTAGGATTTAAGGTACGCGTTCTTACAACCGAGCCACCACCGCGCCAAAATACATCAAACCCTTGCAAATAATTAAAACTGCCGCGCTTTTAAAAAATGCATCACCGCGACCTTTCATAGTGGTCAGAAACCACGCTGTTAAATATTTATGTATATTATATAAATTATTTTGTATTATTGTGTCCCGAACAGGAATCGAACCCGGTACCTCCGAGTCTTAACCACTAGACCACGGAAGCAGTTATGTCCACAAAAAAAATATTATTAATTTCTCACCTTCTTAAAAAACAAAATGCATCTTAATAATAATAATAATAAACTTTTATTTCGGACTTTACATCCATAAATTGTTAGTAACAATTTTACTTAATCTATATTTAGTATAATAACAATAATTTATTTTAAACTATCCGCTACTGGAGGCTGTCTACTTGACTGTATGCAGCTGTATCCAGTGCTCCAGCAGCGGAGAGTCCCACCGATCTGCCAATACGTTCTTAATCTCCTATCTTTAACATATAGGTATTATTATTTATTTATTTTAAATATGCACGTATTTTATTTATTATTTATACACAGTATATATTTATTATCATCTTAGATGTTTTTGACCGCCTCCGTGGTCTAGTGGTAACAAACGTTGCCGTGAACTCGGGAGGTCGTGGGTTCGATCCCCACCGGGGACAAGTTGTACATTGTATAATTTGTCTCGGTCTGGGTGTTTATATGTATAATATGTATAAATTTACAAAAAAAAAGTATAATATGTAGTTTATTAACCATCTAGTTTCCGTAACACAAGCCTCGTAGCTTACCACGGAAACTAGATGGCGCTGTGTGAAAAAAAAAAAAAACCTTATACTTACCTACGTACCCATATATATATTTATTGATTTTACTTATTATAATATTTAGATTTTTTGGTTAATTTTTCTTACTCTGCACCCATAATATTCTTCTCTCACTCTCCCAAAGGTTAGCTGGTAGAGAATACCTTTATGGTATTATGCTCGCCTATGTACATGTTTTTATATTTTATATTTTGTGTGCAATAAAGAATTTTATTATTATTAAACTTCACCAAAACTTTTAAAACCATTTTGCGCATTTTGCTCGAAACTATTTTTTTCTATAACACGGCAGAGTAGTGTAGCAAAAGCAGGTTAAATACTCCAGAAATACCAGTGGAGGACTTCTTTTGAAATGCCCAGAACATTAAAGTCATTGCGTAGTTTCAATGACCCGTGAGTCTATGAGTCATGGTTTGCTATCTGCGCGTGATTCGGTATTATAACCTCAGTACTAAATGGTCAAATTATGTAACATCACGCAAGAAGCCAGCAGTCAAATACTGTTTCTTTAACCGCTAACGGCATTCAATGAACAAACGGTGTCAATATCATCCAATATTAAAAGTAATAAGAGTGTGGCGATCCCAAATGCCATAACTACCTAAAACAGAATATGTCCATAATAATTCAACGAGGAAATGCGGCGAGCGTTTTAGGTACCCTCCCTGATGGTAAGCCCTTAGTTTATTTTGTAGAATAGCTTTTATTTCATAGTTATTTTTAGTTTTATTTATAATTAGTTTTTTAATCAATTTTATTTTAATATTTTTGTATCCTAATACCTACTATGAATATATAGGTATTATGTTATTCATTTATTTATTTATTTAAACTTTATTGCACAAAACATACAAAGGCGTGACAATGTCGCTTGACATTCTATGTCTGTCAGACCTTCGGGACAACGAAAACTTTTATGTGAAATGTTGAAAATACAAGTGTATAGCAATTACCTAATAATTATAATACATATCTTAATATATAAAACAAAGTCGGGTTTGTTAGAACACTTACACATAACTCGAGAACGGCTGCACCTATTTTCATGGTTTTTGTATTGTTGAATTTGTCTCCGTCCCGAATAGCTAAATAACTATTAATAACATTGGAAAATTGACGAAAACAATTAAGAAAAGAAAAACGTTTTTATATACAAAAAGTTATTTAGTATATATTTAGCTTAGTTATATAATATAGAATAAATGACAATTAACCAAATGAATTATTAAAAAAAAAAAACAACAACTGTTAAGTAAATCAATTGGTCTCACTTTTACGTCGTGAAATTGTCTGTGATTTGTTTTGAAAATTGTTCTGTTTAAGTATTATTATTATTAATATAATAAATAGTTTATTAATAAAATTACATACACACATAAAATACTACATAAACATAAATTTAGGTACATGACATTCGATAATAACAATAAGCAAAAATCAATGAAAATTATGAATCAATGAACACTTATCTTTAAAATATTCTATTTGGAGCATCTTTTGACCCCCGTCGGTAGGTCATTGCATATTTTAATTTCATAGGTATTTTTACTTTATTTATAATTAGTTTTTTAATATATTTTATTTTAATATTTTTGTATCTACTTCGAATAAATATATTTAGATATAGTATATATTGGTCAGTGTATGTTTATTTTCTTTTCGATTTTTCTATTATATATCTATTTAAATTTTAAATGTCCCACTGTCCAAAATGTTAACGGGAAGAGAATGTCTTGCGGCATTACGTTCGCATTTTGTATAGTTTTAAAATAGTAAATAAATATGTTCTGCTGACAATGGATTTTAAAGAAAGTAATTTCGTGCACAAAGTTGGTAATGAAAAAGTTGCTTTGGTTTTGTGTATAAAAATGGAAGAAAAAACGTAAAAAAACATGGTTGTAATTAACTAATGTATCCGATTATCATCGTGGGATACGATTAATTTTGCACAAATTTAGTAGTAATAAACAATGATATATTTAAACATTATGACCAACATGACTTTCGCCACTTCCAAACTGAATTACTTTTTTAATTGGCCATTGTCTAGAATTATAAAAATAAATGTTGGCAAATTGGAGAAATTAATGCAAATAAATAAAATTGTTTTAGAACTATTTTATCATATTACATACATACACATATCTTCACGCCAGATCCCTTGCGGGGTAGGCAGAGACAATTGACACGATCACGACATACCTCTTTCGCTTCGTCGACAATCATCAACATTTTCATACATACCCTTTTGTTATGAAGGCTTTTTAATGCATCTTCGGCCAGTGTTTTTTTTTATTTAATCGTGATATGTGAGTCTCGGTCTGCCAGGGCCTCTTTTACCCACAACTTTCGCATTTTATACCTAGTTCGTCAATCTTTCTTCGCTCAACCTTTCAACATGCCTGAACCAACATATCATGCCTTTCCTTATTTTTGTCCCTATGCTTTCTTTTCCGTATTTCGGCGTTACGTATGCGGTCCGCCAAAGTGACGCCGCATAACCGACGCAATGACCTCATTTCTACTGCATTAACCCTACTGCATAACTGCCAAAATGAAAGTTATTAGTCTAAGGTCCGGATTAATAATCGTTGCTCCGCCAGTACTTAGCACGAGCCATTGCTTAGAACTCTCAAAATGACAGTTATTACTCTAAGGTCCGGATTAATAATCGTTGCTCCGCCAGTGCTTAGCACGAATCATTGCTTATAACTGTCAAAATGACAGTTATTACTCTAAAGAGTTTATTTATTAATTTACGACAAAATAAAATATTTTTTACTATGTTATTGGGAAGGGAGGTTAATACCTTAATCACCAATAATACCTTAATAGCCACCATTTTAACGTAACATGTAACAATCTAATGTAACTTTAACGAATACTTAGGTCCGTTATGGGCGTACCCAGATTCTGGGTTAGGGGATAATTCAATTTATTATAAGCCAAAAAATATAAATTAAAATAGGATTTTTGTTGATATAAATTCTTTAATTATACATTAGCTATTTGAAAAGTAACTTTCGACAGTACTCAGCAAAGCGGCTTATGACGTCTTCCGTGAAAGAATTGCCCATAGCGTTATCAATTTTTGTACAATGTACATACACTGAGCGCCGGCAGCCGTGCGCGGCACGTTTGCTTGAGCGCTGCTAGCAAGTAGGTAGAACGGATTTTAAGTTAAATTGAGGGAAAAAAAACCTAATTTTTATCGATAAAAGTTGATAGTAGAGACTTAAACAAAATTCAGGAAGAGGCAGCTTTGCCCTCCCCTGGTACATAGTATCTTTGTTTAAAAAAACTCGTATCTACGCTACCTGAAAAGCTCCTCACAATATTAGTAAGTGTATATATGTATGTTTATGTAAAGTATTATGTATGTATTTAGTATATATAACAGTATAATATGTAAGTGTATAATTAGGCTGTTAATTTTTCTACCTATTTTTTAAATATTTCTTTCATTGCACCTATAATAGTTCAAATTTGTCCCCAAGGTTTGGCTGCCAGAAAATATCTACAAGCATTAAGTCCGCCTTTGTACTTCGTGCAATAAAGTTTTAAATAAATAAAATAGTACAAAAAGTTAATATAATTTAAAATTTCGTAAGTAAGTAAGTACCTATTTTATGTGTTTCCCGTTGTTTTACAATATTTCAATAAAAATATTAAAATTTAATTGCAAAAAGTGTAAAATACAAAGAAGTCAAGTTATGGTCGCAATAAAAGTTGACATTTATTGTTCTTTATATTCCTAAAGTAGCACCTTATAAAAAGTTACGAACTAAAATACGCTTATCTTTTGCGATACAGTTTTTTTTTTCATTTTTCTACATGACATGTTTTTACAATGTAAAGGCACAGTTAGTGCTGTATGTGACAAGAGGGCTGGCAGTTTTCTCGTGCAGCAAATCAACATTTGTTTATCGTTTGATTTTAAATTTTATTTATATTTTTTTAGTTTTTTTAAATCATTTGATAGGATTTAAATTAAACGACAATGGGAACAAACGTCCCCACCCTTCAACAGATTTGAGACACGTGACTTTCGAAGTGTGTAGTAGGTTAAATCTTTTTTTTTACTGTGGCGACTTTCTTTAAATATGTGGGGTTGACCGATATTGTTTGAAAGAAAAAGAATTTTAGCGACAATAAATTTACATATTTACTGACCAATAAAGAGGTACACAATATGACTACATATACTTGTATAACTGATATTTATTTTTTCTCTGATACTCCATCACATGGAGCCCAAGATCAGAGGGTTGCCACAACATCTTTTAACATTTTTTTATAACACTTTATTTATATTTATGCATTATTAAAATTGACCTAAAATACACAGTGTATGAATATTTATTTTAATGCAATAGGTATCATTACAACAAAATATTAACACTTACCGTGGACCCGGTATTATATATTAATACCATATTTAAATAAAAATATTTAACCCAATACTCTTCTAATGACATGTGTTTGAAATCTGTTGGAGGTGGGGACGGGGTCCATATAATATTTCTTAATGTCCTTTCATCATTACAGCCCCTAGAACACATCGTGCAACACCTCCACTTCACTTGGAAATACACCTTCCAGAACAGAACATATATCTTGAGAATTTGGCCTACTCTTGCCACGCTGGCCATGGCGAGGAACGTTCTTTAAATGTGACATAAAACATCTTGTCCAGCAACGCCCCACCCAAACTGATATAGATGATTTTTATTTATTTTTATTTCATGACTGTAATAAATACAGTTTTTTTTTCTCTGATAAATGTATCATCACGACCGTTTCCCTTTCGGGGGGTCAGAAACCACGCTTATAAATAAGCGGATTCACATTTAGCCAACTTTTCTATAATAATAATAATTAATTCTTTATTGTACAAAACCAAACCAAGTGAAGGTACATAGGCGAGCTTAATGCCATAAATGCATTTTCTACCAACTAACCTTTGTGACTGAGAGCTGTAATAAGCGGGTGCAGAAGGTTACAAAGAAAATAGATAGTTAAAATTATTTAAAACTATATAAAACACAAATTAATTACATACATATAGTACTTATTATATGCAATACAATATACATAGATAACCATCCTGAATAAACAAATTAATATATACCTAAATACAAAATACATATATACTCGTATATATATATATGTATATATAATAAGTAAGTTATGGCGACTTATTCTGTTTGTGAAGTAAGTATTTGTATAATTTATCTTTAAATAGGCCAATAATGACAAGTGACAAGCTCGTTGATTTCTCCAGCGTACCAAACTCGAGAAATATCACAAATAAATTAAATCTTAATTAAATGTATTTATTGCATTTATTTACATTAATAAATATTTTTGTGTCCTGACCAGGAATCGAACCTCCGAGTCTATATAATATAAACGGACTTAACCCCTAGACCACGTCTATTAAAAAAAAATCTTGTTTCATGACTGTAATAAATACAGTTTTTTCTCTAATATAGTCTAAAAATGGTAAACATAATGAGTCCGTTCAAAAAGTAGCGATAAGTTGCAGTATTTGGTCAAAAACCAGTTGCTCTGACGCTGTCAAAAGTTTCATTGTATATGTAGTGTCAATATTTTAACACAACGATAATTTTTACCGTAAACGTAGACTCTGTGTTTGCTTATTAATTGAAGATTTTGAAACAGATGTGTAGAAAATAGATTCAACTACAATCCATACCAAAAAAATGCTTTTATTTGTTTAATGATGTAGACATTATAACATAAAATAACTTTTACAATTATGAAATCAAAACTAAAATGGATCATTGGCCCATACCGCTAAAGAGAAAGCCGACTACCTGGGCAAACTCTTTGCGGCCAACTCTCGACTCGACGACGGGAATGCGCAGCCCCCCACACTGCCAAATTGCGGCACTTCAATGCGCGAAATACGCATTAGACAGTGTGATGTGCGGGCAGTGCTCCGATCGCTTGATGTTCGTAAGGCTAATGGTCCTGACGGTATCCCAGCTGTCGTTCTCAAGAGGTGTGCTCCTGAGTTGACTCCAGTCCTCACGCGCTTATACCGTCTGTCGTACTCCTCTGGTGTTGTGCCGGACACTTGGAGGGTGGCTAACGTCCAGCCCATTCCGAAGAAGGGAGATCGTTCGGACCCTTCTAACTACCGCCCTATTGCCGTAACCTCAGTTCTGTGCAAAGTGCTAGAACGAATTATCAACGTCCAACTTGTTCGATATCTAGAGGATCACTCCATACTTCATGACCGCCAATATGGCTTCCGTCCTAAGCGGTCAACGGGTGATCTTCTAGCATTCGTCTACCACGTCTGGGGTGAGGCAATGGATAAGTATGGCGAATCTCTGGCGGTCAGTCTGGACATCTCCAAAGCCTTCGATAGGGTATGGCACAAGGCACTACTATCCAAGTTGCCGGCATATGGTCTGCCCCCGCAGCTGGTGGGCTGGATAACCGGCTTCTTACATGAGCGCAGCATTCGGGTCCTTGTGGATGGGAATGCGTCTGGGCTCATGTCAGTGAATGCCGGTGTGCCGCAGGGCTCTGTATTGTCCCCAACACTGTTTCTTCTGCATATCAATGACATGTTGACCCTTGGAAACATTCATTGCTATGCAGATGACAGCACGGTTCATGGGCGATACCTTAGTCCGCGAGCTGTGGGAGCCGCCAAAGTAGAGGAGTTGCGCCGTTCCCTGACGACGGAACTGGACGGCACCCTTCGCAAAATTTCTGCGTGGGGTGCCCAAAACCTAGTCCAGTTTAATGCCAGTAAGACTCAGGCATGCGCGTTGACGGTCAAGAAGTCTCCCTACTCTCCTATTCCTACTCTTCAGAACACCGTGCTGGAACTTCAACCCAGCTTTAACATACTCGGAGTCGAAATACGCTCAGATCTAAACCACAGAAACTACATTGAGAGCATTACCAAAACAGCGTCGAAAAAACTTGGGATACTGAACAAGGTGAAGCGGTTTTTCCCGCCTGCTCTAAGACTTATGCTGTATAAAGCTCAGATAAGGTCATGCATGGAATACTGTTCTCACCTCTGGGATGGCTCCGCTAAGTATCTTACAGATGCTCTCAATGTCCTGCAGAGGCGGGCAATTCGGATAGTGGACGACACCACAGTCTCTAAAACTCTCGAATCACTGCAGCTTCGCCGTGACGTTGCCTCTCTGAGCGTGTTCTACAAGCTATACCACGGCGAGTGTTCTGAGGAGCTCCATAACCTTATCCCTTCTTCTCTATTCCGCAACCGAACTACACGCACAGGCCAAAATATGCATCCACATACCTTACCCACTATCCCTACGCGTACTCATAAATTTGGAGACTCTTACATCTGTCGCACGCTGAAGATGTGGAATGCTCTCCCAGCCAGTGTATTTCCCCACTCTTATAACCTGGAGTCCTTCAAGCGAAGTGTGAAAAAGCATCTTGTTAGGCCGGCATAGTGGTAGAGACTGATGTCGGTCATAGTGACCGGCGTCAGTTGCTCCCATTCTTGGACCTCGCGTACTGCTTACCATCAGGTGGGCGCGATGTCACATGTCGAGTCCAGTATAAAAAAAAAAAAATAAAAATAAAATAAAAAAACATTCATTAATAATGCTGGTGAAACAACGAATCATTTTTTGTAAAGATTTTACAGCAAGAACAATGGGGTGTATCACTAACTTTTTATCACGATAGATGGCGCATGAATGATGGTACCTAATAGAACTGTCAGTTACATAGAAAACTTGTATTTTTATTACGAAATTTATTATTTTCTAGATATTACCCAGTCAGCAGCTTTTAAGTGTACAAATCGAGATTTCCAATCAAAATCAAAGATATATGGTGATCTCAAAATTGCCGTTCTATTAATTAAACCTTTTTTCTTTTTAAAGACAGAGTTCGCTTACCTAATTCGTCTTTTAAGATAGGTAACGTTAAGTTAAAATTCGTATTTCTGTTATAAAAATAAAAAACTACAAAAACATTTAAAAAATGATCCGACATAGGTGTAAACAAGGTACCAGTGCCGCTAGCGACATCTATAAAAATGCTTTGCCTGATACACCCCATTAACAGGACATTGTTATCGAACATTCGTCGTTTTGTCGCTTGTCAAAGTTGATACGGTAAATATGGGTGGTGTGATAGACGTATCCTTTTATATTATATAATTCTGTATACCTACATCGCTAATCTACGAAGCAATAATAGATGGAATTCTCTAGAATAAATTCTAAATTAAGCATGATGAATGATGATGAAATATTATACAAAAATCAATAGATCTTTACGAGACCTGACGACTAAAATGCAAACGAACGTTCTAGCTTCTCCGAGTTAAGATTTAAGTTATTCAAAGGACATTGAACATAATACATCATACATAACAGCGTTATTTTAAGTTTATAACTAAGTTGGGGATAATCAAATTTGGTGCTATTGTTAGAGTAATTCGCGGCAATATCACACAAACATGTCAGGAATCAGAGCAAGGTAAAACCGCAAAAAATAAACATCAACCACTGCCCTATATACGAGTATATATACGTCTAAAGTCAAATTATTAAACAAAATAATATTTTAACTAACAATATCCAGAGTCATATTTTCATAATGTCGTTGGATATACTGTTGCTTACCTTAATTAGTTAATATTTAGTTAGTAATCTTTACTGTATGTCTGTTTTTTATCCTAAAAAAAAAAAAAAAAAAAAAAAAAAAAAAAAAAAAAAAAAAAAAAAAAAAAATATATCCAGAGTAATTTACTACACTAAAATATGCACCTGACATGTACGTGTACGTGCAAAAGCGCGGGAAACACTCCTCAAACTGTTTAACCCGATTTTGTTAACATCAATTCTTCATTTAAAGACGTATTCAAGTTTGTCCCACATGAATACATTCCTGTTAGTGTTACCAAAACACAGTAAGTGCTATTAACATGTCTCACTTCTGTTGTCTGGTGACATTTTCCCATCCATTACTCTGTGCGTCTACTATTAAGTATGGCGACACGCCACTAAAACATGGGACGAATTTTTAAACGACACTATTGCGTCATATGGGATGGAATGAACAGAATGTCTTTATAAAATATACCAGCATATATAGATAATTTTTAGTGTAGTATATATAGATTATTTTTAGTGTAGTATATATAGATAATTTTTAGTGTAGTATATATAGATTATTTTTAATACAAGATAGTATTGCTGCATGTGATGGAATGTCTTAATAAAATATACCAGTAATAGTAGGATAAATTCAACTACATAATTATAAATACCTACATAATACATATCTTTACGTCAAATCCCTTGCGCGGTAGGCATAGACAATTGAGCGCCATTTGACACGATGACATACCTCTTTCGCTTCGTCGACATTCATCAACCTCTTTATACATGCATTTTTGTTACGAAGGCTTTTTAATTCACCTTCAGCTAGTATTTTATTTATTTGATCGTGATATGTGAGTCTCGGTCTATCAGGATCTCTTTTATCCGCAACTTTCGCATTATATACCTGCTTCGTCAATCATTCTTCGCTCATCCTTTCAACATGCTCGAACCATAGTAGAATACCTTTCCTTATTTTTGTCCCTATGCTTTCTTTTATACCTTACATACTTACATATATATTATTTATATATTCTGTAAAATCGATATAGTAATACATACACAAAAATATACATAATACACTTATTAACTTTGTTGGGAGCCATTTAAAAAGTATAGATAGACGAGTTATTTTGAACGAAGATCTGGCAGATGCTTGCCTTATGTTAATAGGGAGATTGTACCATAAATGTGTGGCAACAACTGTAAAATTATTTGAAACAAATCCAGAACGATGCATTAAGTGAATTGTGAAAAGAACGAAGGGATTTGTCGTGAAACAAAGAAAGATACGCAAATTTATCCTTGAAGTATTACGATGACGCAGGCTCGTTTAGAACAGAAAAAAGGAGACAGAGAACTCTTAGATTTCTTCCACTTCAACTTAGCACCATATTCAGAGATATGATTGTACTTACCCATTTTTATGTATTTATTTGGATGCACCCAAAATCCAATTAAGCATTTATCGACATTTAGTTTCGTATAAGGAAGCGCCTGCAATGTGGTTCAAAATTTAAAATCGCATCAAAAATCCGAATCGTAATAGAAATTACACTATCTACACTGAGACATGGACTAATACGCGGAGTTGCTGGGTTCGATTTCTGGTCGGAACACAAAAAAATATTTAGTTTATTTGTGAAATTTCTCGAGTTTGATACGCTAGAAACATCGACGAACTTAACTTTATTGCACTATGTACAAAGGCGGACTTAAGACCTTAAATAATTCATACTTTAAACTAATTAATAAATACTAGGTACTCATCATTTTATAGTAACGCAACTCCAATGCCACCATTATACAAAATCCGTGAAGATAATTTATTGGTGAAAGATGAAACACTGAAGTATTAACGACATAACGGAGGCTACCATCGATATCTAAGTCGACGCCATAGATTTTTTTTTATGGACAGGCCAGGGACAACCAGTGTCGATGCGGAGAACTAGTCGATCATATCGAACACTTCTGGAGTACCCGCAATCTTAGAACCCTCTGGGATTGTGCGAAGCGATGGCAAGAGACCCGACGGAATGACTGCTTGGTCGTGGAAACTAGACAGGTCTTTGATGGGGAATGTGACGTGTGCGTCATTAGCTCCATCTCACATCCAGGTGACCTCGTCAGGCGCGGGAAGTGCGGCAGTTTCTGCTGAGAACCTCAAGTTGCGCAAATACACCTTGGTACCGGTTGCGAGTGAACATGAACCCTCAGCAAAGCACCTGGCCAAGAAGTTGTCAAAACGCCTGACAGAAAGGTCTGGAGACAGAAAAGCTGGCAATTATTTCTGTCAATGTATTAGCCTCGCTATACAGAGGGGAAATGTTGCCAGTGTCCTTGAGCCTATCTCGGATGCGATGACGTCTCTAGAGAACATTTTTTATTTATAGGTAGATTAGTTTATATTTAATTTTATTATTTAGGTGGATTTTAATTTATATTTATTGTATATTAATTTACTTACAACTACTACTATATACTATAGCCTCCGTGGTCTAGCGGTTAAGTCCGTGGATTTAAACTCGTCGGAACACAAAAATATTTATTAATGTAAATAAATACATTTAAATAATATTCAATTTATTTGTGATATTTCTCGAGCTTGCCACTTGTCATGATTGTCCTATAGTAAAGTTGGCTAAATGTGAATCCGCTTATTTATAAGCGTGGTTTCTGACCGCCCCGAAAGGGAAACGGTCGTGATGATACTATACTATGTAAGCAGCGATCTACTTGGCGCTGCGCTGTGCGGTGTTAATAATAGGCTTTGTATTTTTTTATATTTTTGTGTATTTTTTATTATATATTTTATTAATTTTCATTACAGCCCCTAGAACACAGCGTCCTAGAACTTCACTGCTGGAGATGGGCCTTCCAGAACTGGAGAATTTGGGCTACACTCGCCACGCTGGCCAGACGGCTTGGCGAGGATATGATGTTATTTTTTTTGTATGACAATTTATTAACGATTCCACAAGTTGATATTAGTGGAACCGAGACCGATGGCTTAACGTGCTCTCCGAGGCACGGGAACGGTGGTGTTGTAAATCTATGACAAATGTACGTAAGAAAAGTGTATTTCTCATTGGTACATGCCGGGTGGGTTTGAACCGGTCTTTGTAGGATTTAAGGTACGCGTTCTTACAACCGAGCCACCACCGCGCTTAATTTACTTTGTTTTAAATAACAATCTATATTTGTAATTGGTTTGTCCTTAAGATGTAGGTCGATGGGTGCTATAAAAACTTACACACGTCTTCTCTTCATTCTCGTCTTTATGTATGTTTGAGGGGATATTAATCACGTCACGATTCCGAACAACAATGTACACGAGCTCGGAAATTTTAGAACTTAATCGACTCTTTTTGTTCGACTGTTTGTTCTACCAAACGTAAAATTGTTGTAGGACGGAAGTGTAGGACGGTTTAATTTCATTGTTTTTGATGCTTTATTTTATTTATTCTGTAAACGGAAAATCATTTACAGTGAGCAGCACATTTAAAATATCTCGATTTTGGATTGTATTTTATCATTATGCTCTATTTATTTATTTAAAACTTTATTGCACTCTGTACAACGGGCGGGCTTAATGTCGCTAAACATTCTATGACAGCCAACCTTTGTGAAAATTAAAAGCATAACTTATATCGAGAAGTAGGTACAAAGACGTATTTAAGACTGATCATTAATAAATAAAAAATATATTTATCAATAATAATATACTACATACATATACTACATACTGATAATACTTACATAACTATACTACATACCTACAATATCTACTTATACACGATGTTGGGAGCTGTTTAAGTAATGTAGTATACCAATCTTTTGAATATTATTCTGTTGGATGCTTGCCGAATTTTGACCGGCAAATTGTTCCATAGATTTATTGCAACAACTGCGAATGAGTCATGAAACCAAAATGATGTTAAGGAATAGAGCGGACAGAAATTTGCTCTTGAGGTATTTCGGTTTATATTGTGGTGACTGTACCACAACTTTAAAAAGAAATTGTATTTTTTATTATTTTGATCGATTGTCATTCTCGTAAATGACATGTTATGATTTTTGTGAGAATAAAAATATTATTCAATTCATCAAGTTACGTTTTATTAATAAACATTATCTAGCGTCCTAAATTGGTGACCCCGAACAAGAAATGGACACACAAACACAGCAACCAGGTAATCAAATTAACGCTGTATCAAAAATAGCACTACGTTTACCACAATTTTGGAAATCTGACCCAGAACTATGGTTTTTGCAAATCGAAGCACAATTCGATCTCGCCAACGTTAGTAGAGATAAAACAAAATATAATTACCTCATTACGTCGCTTGACAATGAGACTATGATAGAAGTAGCAGACTTACTGAAAGCCACTACCACACCAACTTACGAAGAGCTTAAAAGTACGTTAATAAAACGATGTTCACACACGGACGAACATAAAATTCGGAAATTACTCGACGGCATGGAACTTGGCGATAAAAAACCATCAAAATTATTACGCGAGATGAAACTATTAGTGAAAACAACAACTGGCGATGAAATTATAAAACAAATTTGGCTGCAAAGATTACCAAACCACATCAGAGCTATTCTAGAGGCAACATCAGATGATCTACGAAAAATGGGCGACATCGCCGATAAAATTATAGATGCCACCACCATAATGGCTTGCACATCAACCGAAAAACAGGAACAAAACATACAACCAGAAATTGCTGAAATTCGAAAAGAAATCACAAATTTGAAACACATGTTTGAAAATAACACAAGAAGACGTTCACCAAGCCCATTTAGATTTCAGATGTCAAAATACGAGTATCAACCAAGATCCTTATCATCAACACGTCAGTACCATAGCCGTCAACCTAACGTATGCTGGTATCACCAAAGCTTTGGTCCACGAGCCCGTAAATGTACACAACCGTGCCAATATCAGCAATCGGAAAACTAACAAAGGAGCAAGCGGTGGCGACTTGCTCCTGTCATCCTTATTACAGCCGTCTTTTCGTCACGGACATCGTTACCAAATGTTCATTTTTAGTCGACACTGGTGCTGACATATCTATAATACCCCCGACTTACTCCGATAGAACTAAAGGCATATCAACCAAAACATTGTACGCCGCCAACAATACTCAAATCAAAACTTATGGAGATCGTTTTTTACATTTAGATTTCAACCTTGGAAAGAAGTTCATCTATAAATTTACAATCGCAGACGTTAAAAAACCTATTATTGGATCGGATTTTCTCAAACATTTTAATTTAGTTGTAGACCTAAGAGCAGGAAAACTTATAGACAGGGATACATTTTTGTCTTCAAAAGGAAAAATATACCAAGACGAACAGCAACAATACCCAACAGTAAGCACAATCAACCCCAAAGACCCTCTCGCCGCTCTTCTAAAAAAATACAATGCAACATTACAAACAAACAAATATCAAGACCTCTCGCAAATAAAACATACTACAACACACAAAATTGAAACTGTTGGTACTCCAATATATTCCAAACCACGACGACTTGCACCCGAAAAATTGAAAATTGCCAGACAAGTATTTGAAAATATGCAAGACTTAGGACTTTGTAGACCATCTAGCAGCCCATGGGCTAACCCCTTGCACATGGTTCCTAAACCTAACGGAGCTTGGAGACCTTGTGGCGACTACAGACAACTCAATTTTGCAACTATTCCAGACAGATATCCACTACCTAATATACAAGATTGCACGTCTTTACTCTATGGAAAAAATGTCTTTACCAAATTAGACTTAGTAAGAGCTTACCAACAAATACCATTAGAACCAGCACATATTTCTAAAACAGCTATTAATACACCTTTCGGATTATTTGAATTTCCATTTATGCCATACGGACTCCGTAATGCAGCACAAACATTCCAACGATTTATAAATGAAGTTCTTCAAGGATTGGAATGTTGTTTTCCTTATGTAGATGATATTCTTATTGCCTCTAAAGATTTTGATACTCATTTTAAAGACGTAGAAGATGTTTTGATTCGTATACAAAAATATGGCATCACTCTAAACCAAGCCAAATGCTCTTTTGCTCAATCAGAAGTTACATATTTAGGACATTCTATTTCATCTGAAGGTATCAAACCATTAGAAGATAAACTTCAAATCATAGCGCAATTTAATAAACCAAAAACAATCGAGGAAATGAGGCGCTTTCTTGGAATGGTAAATTTTTACAGAAGATTCGTACCAAATTGCGCGAACATTCAATCACCACTCAATAGCATATCTGGACCAAAAAAATCTGTAATCGAATGGACAGAACAACAAGAACGAGCTTTCGAGGAAACAAAAGTTGCATTAAGCAAAACAGTTACACTTAATCATCCTTGTCCAAACGCCACTCTCACTCTGCACACTGATGCGACTGTACCACAACTTTAAAAAGAAATTGTATTTTTTATTATTTTGATCGATTGTCATTCTCGTAAATGACATGTTATGATTTTTGTGAGAATAAAAATATTATTCAATTCATCAAGTTACGTTTTATTAATAAACATTATCTAGCGTCCTAAAATATCAATATAACAAATATAACAAAAAATACACAACTCCATTGTGTGTGGAAAACAGAGGACAAAAATGGTATCTCGGGCTTGCGACTGACTATGGGCTGGTTTACTTAAGGCCTTCTCTATTTATTGCGCAACAAGATCACGATGACCAAATACTGTATGGTTTTTTAGGATTTTGGACCCTCGTCAACTCGTCAAATAATTCTATTGGTCTATCTCCAACAATGGAGGTCTAGAACTCTGTGTTCTAGGGCCAGTGATATATACATTATTTATTTTATTAATATCATAAAATCTACAATCTTAAAATATCCAATAAAACAGTAGGTAACCTAACACTTTCTTTACATTATGGGGAAAAGTAAACATCATTTAAATATTACTAACTTCTTGAAATAAGCATGGCAGTAATATTGCCCGGTTTATGCAAATTGGAATTTAATACGACAAAGTACTACTAACTCTAACGGACACAGGAAGGCTAAACTGACTATAGGGTCAGTATTTCAACATGCATTAAAAATTAACCTAGGTTTACAAGTTGATCAAAGAAACTTTAAAACATTTTTGAGAATTAAAGCTAGGACAATTGACTCGATAATTAGTCTATGACAGTGCATAGTTGTGTTAGACGTACACTTTAAAATTGAATTTGTTTTTTCACGGACTATATGCCGAAATGAGAATATGCTGGAATGGACTGAAATGTCATGCTTCGGAAGTGTAAAACACAAAGAACAGATAAAATAAATTCCATTCAGAATAACTAAAGATATTTGTCTGTGTTAAATGATGTTTTTATTTTAGATATTGGATTATAGATATTATGTTGTTAAAACCAACTAAGTTAACCATTTCTGCACAATAATATTATGCACTTAATTACTTTATAATTTACGTTTTCCGCTAAAACCGTTCGTTTAATATGGTACGGTGTATATTTTGGCCTGTACGTGTGGTTTGGTTGCGGAACATAGAAGAAGGGAATCTGATTTAAAAATCATTAATTTTGTTTCGAAAATTAGCACTTAAATAATATAAGTATTTGAACCAGAGCCCTGGTCGTGCTTTCAACTTTTTTTTCAAAACAAAGACCTTAAATGTTCGAGAAGACGGGGCAAGAAACCAAACTGTATGAGAATCAAAACGAGGACAATCTTAATTTTTTTAAAGTGCCCTGTCAAATTAATTTTGTTGTTTCACGGATAAAATACCGACCTGTGTGCTACGGAATTGTAAAACACATTTTTTTTCGATATGAGAAGAAGATCTAAGTCGGAAAAAAAATTGTATGTATAAAAATCATTTTTTAATATTTTTTTTTAGTTTCACTTCCAATCCACATTCACACATGTCACTGTTAACAGTTGTGTAGCCTCGCAAGATGAGAGGCACTGCAAACGTGTCCAAGAAGGCTCTATGTTGTTTGGCTCAAATGAAACTGACAGCTTTCTATAGGGATCTGTCACCTTTCACTAGAATATATGAAACAAACACGTAAGTCGAAAGAACCAGAATTAGGGCTCTGGCCTGAATTGTATTTAACTAATAATTTAACTATTTTAAGAGTAGTCACTTCCTCCGTACAGTTACATACCGTATGATCATTTTGCTGTACCAATGTCTTTGGAGTGTGTATCGGAATGTTAAGTTGTTTACAATCGAAAGGGTCGCGATTCTGAGGGTCTACTCTGAAAGTTTTTTGATATAAAGGCTATATCAAGCAGGCGCGGGATGGTAGTTCGTTGGGCCTATTTACCAGCGAAGCGTTTATATTATTACTAGCTGTTTGACCTTTGTAATATAGCGGTCAGTGAAAAATAAAGCCTCAGTTGGCCATAAGGTTACATTCATGTTTAGATCCGCGTACATTCGTTTATTAGTTTAGGTCTGCGGGTATCAAGGGAAGCCGGTTCACTGATTACAAGATATACAAAGATACCGATGTCATGTCCAATCCTGGGTTTCAAGAAACACTTCTGCTAAATTCTATTAAAATCATTTAAGTAGTTTAGACGAACACTGCCGAATCTCTGTTTTCTTTGAAACATAATTCTATAGGCATAAAATTATATTAAAATCGCTTTAGTAGTACTTGTATAGATGTGAAGGGAAAACAAACTGTCAGACAAATGCTCGCGTAGTTACATTACGTAGCTATATGATGACATCATTTAACATATTTCCATCTAAGGGTTCCAAGGAATATATCTGTTAGATTTTATCAAAATCAGTTCAGTAATATAGGCTTGAAGGCGAGACAACCATGCATACAGACCAACAGGCGTTGGTTTGTTTTTTCATTAGCATGCATTGTTTTCTTGGTGCTTACTATTTAAAAAAAACAATTATTAATACTCGTAGATCACCCCTAAATGTAATTTGACCTTAATCGTCGATTTGACGTTTCAATTCTGAAAAACATGTATGGAATATAATTTTAGCCATTAGGTCGCCGCCACACTGTAGGTAGTGTATCCTGGTGGACCAGTTTCGTATGACATCTTCGCATAAATGGAGCTCAATTTAAGAACACGAGTTATGTTGGCCTTAAGGGCGGCTATTGACTTTATCGATCACCGATCGGTTGTCTTAAATTTATTCATTAAACGACGAATTGTGGACTCTGCAAGACTGGCTGTCAAAAGAGCCATAAATTCGTCTGCTTTTTTTTTTTTTTACAATTTTTATGCGTTTTTGACCTAAGCGTTCCATGTTATGAAGAAATATGTAATCAAGCCAAATTTGACAGCTATCGCTTGACCAAAATGCCCGCTGTCAAACTTCACCCGTCCAATTAAAAAATATATAATATTTGAAATTACAGAGTAGAGCCCTTGAAACTAAGTTACGGTTATCTAAGTGGGTAAATATCTTTTTGTCAAGATACATATCTCAAAAGGTGTTTCCAGACTCCATAACGTACCGTATTGATGCAAATTAACTTGCATATTTTGAATAATTGACTTTGATAATGTTCAAAATCACTTCTGTAAAAGATTAAAACCTTACTAATATAATAAAAGTGAAAGAAGCTTTGTCTGTTACTGATAAACTACTGAACCGATTTGGAAAAAAAAGAAGAAAAAAACAGATATAAGCTTGTGTATCCAGGGCTATATGGTATCCTCATAGCGTATGTAGTTAATACATATATCTATGTATGTATATAGTGTATAGTATAGAGGAAGACAAATTTCTAAGCATTCCATGGATTCACCGTGCGGGTGCCGGGTCCATCGTGTGTGGGTAAGAGATGAGAAGAATGGTGTCTCGGGCTTGCGACCGACAATAGGCTGGTTTAAGAAAAGGAGGCCTCCTTTTTTTCTACTGCTGTATTATATATTATATAATATTAATTTATATATATTGTATTTATTTGTAGTCAGTCCCTTTCTGGCTCTTGCAATAGAAAGACTTACTGCTTCACGGATAACTCCTAGGACTTTGTCATGTCGGCGTGAGTAATAGCCCTTTTCTAGAAGAGTAACGCACCCTACAAGTGTGTGTCTAGCAGTTCCTATGGCAGCACCACACAATGTACAGTTCTTTTCCGTAGCTTTTCCCCACCTTACCAGATTACTCTGGTCCGGGAGGGACATTTGAAAAGCGTTTAGGTAGAACTTTAGCAACGCCGGAGACCAATCTTACATTAGAGTGCGCCACTTTAGGGCTGGAGGGATGCAAAAATCGCCCATAGTTAGCCAGTCATTTTGAACTTCTAGAGTCATCGCGTGCACTCTGTATTTATGCTCTTCATCTTTCCTGAGGAAGGATTTTATAACCTCTTTGTCACTTTCTTTTTTCTTCCAGCCAATGACTCTTTTGTCAGTCTATTTTTGTTTAATATTCGAATGTATGTGTATGTATTGTTGTATATATAAGAACGATTTAATTTATTTTGTAAATGTTTCATATTGCCATTTGCACCTACCTTTCAACTTAAATGCTCTGTATTGTCCCTAAGGTTGGCTGCTAGACAATGCCTAGCGGCAATAAGCCTGCCTGTACACAGTGCAATAAAGTTTTATATAAATAAAATAAATAATAGATATCTGAGTATACGCACAACATACATATGTGTGACTCCACGGCCATTTACAATACAATATTTAAAAAAAAAACTTGAGTGAAAAAATTTTGTGTGTATAAGTGGATATTGTATGTAGTATAAGTATGTATGTAAGTACTATTAGTATGTAGTATATATATATATTATTAATAAATAAAGTTAATATTTAATATCAGTCCTAAATACGTCTTCGCTCCTACTCCTCGATCTACCTTGTTGTCTTTTTATTGTTCCAAAGGTTGGCTGCCAAACATTGTCTACCGACATTAAGCCCGCCCCTTGTACATAGTGCATTATGTTTTTTAAAAAAATATGAATTAAAATAATGCTATATGATCGAATCCGGGTATAACAGCTAGTTTTAATAAAATTTAAACTCACTTCTGTAAAAGTTTATATTTTCATATAAATCGAATATCTGTCATTAGGTATATGATATCAAGTAAAATATTTGGTCAAATAATTGCTATATTAGGAAGTTTTTTAAAAACAACTCGATTTTAAGTCAATGGCGGAAATTAATTAAGCAATTCCAGAACCTGTTTTTGAGTTACTTTTTAAGCGTAGATTGTGTAAGCTGTTAAGGACTTTAACGTGGTTAGTTATATTGTAGGATGCGCATAAATTAGGGTAGGATAATTTATTGAAAATTTTAGGTATATACGGCCGGTTGTAGAAAGGCTGATCTGAATTATCTTTTAACATGTTTAAAGTATGCCTATAATAAATTTCTTAAAATTTTCCTATTTCTCAAAATTATATTATTATTAGATTTGTATACTCTTTTTATATTACTGTATTTTTATGTTACTGTATATTTTTTACATCGAATAAATTATTATTATTAATAATAATATTAATAAAATTATATATTGCAAATTGTTTTTAAAAGTCTTATATTGTGTGATTTTGTATGATCTTGCGTTAGAGCAATATGTTATTCTATTGATACGAACTAACAACTTTTGCTAAGAAACCATGTCGAAAATGACAAAAACATGGTTTTATTTATAACATCAACATCATCACAACTTCAGAACACACAACTACTGTTGGAGTTGGCCTTCCAGAAATCCCTGGAGAATTTGGTCTATACTCACTACGCTGGCTAGACGAGTTGGCGAGGGTCTTATGTAAAGTTTTAATGACAATTTATTAATTATTCCACAAGGAGTATTTGTGGAAAGGTTATGATGTAAATTAGTGACAAATGTACTTAAGGAAAGTGTATTTCTCATTGGTACATGCCAAGGCTTGTAAGGTTGTAGGCGCGGTGGAGGCTCGGTTGTAAGAACGCGTTCCTTAAATCCTACAAAGGTCGATTCAAACCCACCCAGCATGTACCTATGAGAAATACACTTTTCTTACGTACATTCGTCATAGATTTACAACACCACCGTTCCCGTGCCTCGGAGAGCACGTTAAGCCGTCGGTCCCGGTTCCACTAACACCAACTTGTGGAATCGTTTATAAATTGACATAAAAAAAAATTAATCATTTCCTTGCTAAGCCGACTGGCCAGCGTGGCGAGTGTGGACCAAGAAGGCCCATCTCCAGCAGTGGAGGTCTAGGACGCTGTGTTCTAGGGGCTGTAATGATGAATGACAAGATGCCAAGGTTCCAACGGACCTTTTTAGGATTTTGAGTATTTGAGTAAGCATAATTTTATTTGTTGTTTAGTCACAAATTCGGTGATATGCGCGGTCGTAATGAGCGTAGGCGAGTGTCTATGAACAAACATGGACCCTATTTAACCATGCCGACAGGTGCGACAATTGTCAAGAAAAAAGTCACTGTTACTATAACTAAAGTCACTACTACTTTCACGGAGAGCCATTTTGAAAATACGCGTAGGTAAACCACGAAACATCACAATTGTAACGCAACCATGACAGCCTTAATAACATGTCAAGATTTACCGACAAATCTACAAATATGTCGACTAGGAAAAATAATTATTGTTTCAAAAAATAATTGTCATTAAATTTAGATACATACAATTTGTAATAATATCCTGTCATGTTTATAGGAATTTCGATAATATTAGCTTGATAATTGTCACTCGACATATGTCAATGACAATTGTCAAGGTGGTGAAATAGGGGCCTGGTTCGCAGTGTTAGTTCTAGTAACCAATACATAAAGGAATAGTGGCTACTCTAAAGAGACTCACGATATATTTATAGAATTCAGAATACTATTTACGGTCGTGAAGAATTACAATGTTATGTCGACTTCTTCATAGAGCATAACGAAGCAAAGTTAGGAAATGCAAATGTTGTAAATAATGAAATATGATTATTATTATACGACATGCAATAAAATTGTTACAACACGTAGGTACATACTTACTCGTAAATACGTATGTGGCTATCAAATTAAAATTTATCTTTTATCGGAATGCTTACATTTAAGTACCTAGTTAAAACTAAAATAGTATTATTTTCTTTAATAAAGAATCAATTTCTTGATTCAACACTTTTTATATGGTATGTGACTTCATTCCCACCTAAAGGCAAGCGTAATATGTAACTTAATTTTACTTATTTATTGATTTTAATAAAATTCAGAATTCATTTCATACTTCCCATAATTATATACGAGTATATTATTGCTATGATTTCAACTATATTTAAATTAATCCTCAAGCTTTGGCTGTCAGAAAATCCGGCCTTACTTTGTGCAATAAAGTTATTAATTAATTTATTAAAATCCGATGGTTCGGGCATGATCAAAGGATGAATAAAGAGAGATTGACGAACCAGATATATAATGCAAAAGTTGTGGGTAAAAGAGGCCCTGGCAGACCAAGACTTACATATTACGATGAAATGAATAAAACAATAGCTGAAGGTGCATCAAAAAGTCATCGAAACAACAGGGCATGTATAAAGAGATTAATGAATGTCGAAGAAGCGAAGTTGTCTCTGCCTACCCCGCAAGGGATTTGGCGTGAAGATATGTATGTATGTGTATTAAAGCATAACTACAATCAAATAACAAAATGACAAAAAAAATATGCAGAAACATGAAGTTTAGACAATTAGAAGTTTCGAAAATGGAACTACATAACTTAATACAAAGGTTAAAATAATAAAATTAGGTGTACTCACAAAACCAGACAAAAAAGTACAGAACAATCTGGTCAAGTACCTGCGAGCAAACGTTGGCTTTGTATCAAACAAATCAAGCTCCGAACAATTATTGAAATAGTTACATAACCTCCAAAATAATGGGCTTTGTTTATAATTAGTAAAGCACATAGGAACATGCAGAACAGATCTGCTCCTAGCTCATGTGCCTACGTACGAGTATGTGAAGCAGCAAAATATGATGCTTAATACATCTTTGTTTATATGAAAGATTTAACTGACCAGTTCTATAGCAAACATATCTTAGAAAACTTTTCTGCACTCTGATAAACCTAGATCTGTGCAATACTCGTATACCTGAAATTCCAAACCTCCGACGCGTACGTAGGCTTTGTTATTTAATAAATAATTATTAAACGATATTTTATTTCTCAAAATAATATAAGTAATTTTAAAATAATTAGATCTTACTATGTACAAAAAGAGGGGCTTAATGGCGCTAGGCATTCTTTAGCAACCAACCATTGAGACAATGCAGAACATTACAATCATGAGGTAGGTGCAAAACATTATAAGAAACGTTAAAAAATTATGAACACAATAATACTTATACTATACATTATATATCCTACTATATACTGCATATAATATCTACTTATATATTTTGTGAGGAGTTTTTTTAAGTAATCAGAGTACACCAGTTTTTAAACAGCGGTTTGCTCAATGATTGACTAATTTCAACAAGATAAACTGGAAATTTGGGGCCACTACTGCGAATGAGTTAGACTTAAAGCCAGAGTAGATTATAGCCAAGACAATAGTATAATAGTTTTATTTTAAATTAACATATCCCGATTTTTTTACTAACTTTTTGGTCCCATTAACTGTAACCGATTTATAAGAATTAACAATTCGTTCTTGAACATGAAACGTAACATTTTTATTTGTAATAATCACGCGATTTTTGGATCCACATTCCCCTAAAACTATTGTATTGTTCACATTTAAAATAATTTACACGCTCGTGTATTAATGGAATTGAATCACTAAAAGTACTAATTATATTAAATAAAATAAATGTGCAGGTCGCGCGGGAAAAGATGAGCATTAGTGCAAAGTTATTTATTTGTAAACTCTTTAAATGCACAAAATACTTAAAAGTAATGTACAAGGGCGAACTTAATGCCTTAAAGCTAACCTTTGGGAGTGTGGAAGATGATGCCGGGGTGCATTAAAATAAAATAAATTACATACTATTTATTACGTAGAAACTTAAATAATATTTATTTATTTAAATACTTTATTGCTCTTAAAAACCTAGTACATAGGCGAGCTATGACGCCATAAGGCATTCTTCACCAGCTAACCTTGGGGATCACGAAAGGCGATAGGCAGAATGAAGAAAAATATTAAAATAAATTACTAAAATAAACATAATTACGCATTTAGCACTAAAAATACATATACGTACACAATATAAAAAGTAATACACATAAATACTATATAATACATACATACAGAAACATACACTATATATATATATATATATATATATATATATATTATACGGGTTAACGATATAACTGAGTGATACATACCTTTACACACAAACAAACTAAGAAACAAAGTATTATTTATTAATCATCATTATCATTACAGCCCTTAGAACACCGTCCATTTTAGTGAACGAATGTCAACAAGGAGTTCAGTTACCGGTCCTTAGTATATAACATAAAAAGGAATCAAAATCATAGGCCAAATGAAACCAAACCACTTGATTCAACATTGGAAAATAGTGACTTGCAATTTTCAACGATTTATGCTGTCAAATTGTTCATATGTACCGTTCAAGTAAACACTTGCGTGTTGAGTCGGCACGACAGTTCAATTGGTAGCATGCGCAGGCGCAGAGCGGAAGTGACGTCACCTGCGCAACCGGTGACGCGTGACGCGATGACTCGCCATCTGTCGGATTAGGTAAACTTAAATATTTTTAACGGCTTTTTAGGACCCCTTATTTTGATTATTTAGATAAGGGTTGGTAATTATGTTTTGACCCTACCCAATTGTGTTCGATAATATTGTAAATAGTTAGCAAATGTTCATTTGGTGGTTAGTTAAACAAACTTTCCCTTTCGGGGTGGTCAGAAACCACGCTTATAAGCGGATTCACATTTAGCCAACTTTACTATAGGCCAATCATGACAAGTGGCAAGCTCGTCGATGTCTCTAGCGTACCAAACTCGAGAAAATATCACAAATAAATTAAATATTAATTAAATGTATATATTTATTTACATTATTAAATTTATATTAAAATTGGCTAACTCTGGGCGATTTTTGCATCCCTCCAGCCCTAAAGTGGCGCACACTAATGTACGATTGGTCTCCGGCGTTGCTAAAGTTCTACCTAAACGCTTTTCAAATGTCCCTCCCGGACCAGAGTAATCTGGTAAGGTGGGGAAAAGCTACGGAAAAGAACTGTACATTGTGTGGTGCTGCCATAGGAACTGCTAGACACACACTTGTAGGGTGCGTTACTCTTCTAGAAAAGGGCTATTACTCACGCCGACATGACAAAGTCCTAGGTGTTATCCGTGAAGCAGTAAGTCTTTCTATTGCAAGAGCCAGAAAGGGACTGACTACAAATAAAACTTTGACCACATTTGTAAAGGAAGGGCAAAGCACGAAAACTAAATGCAAGCCCACCTCGATCCTTGGCGCCGCATCAGACTGGAAAATTCTCATGGATACATTTGAACACCATTATAGGATCCCAGATGAACTAGCTGTATCAGCCTATAGGCCAGACATCTTAGTGTTTTCTCGGAACTTGAAAAAAGTTATCCTTATTGAACTTACCGTTCCGTGGGAATCAAATATTCCAAAAGACCACAACATGAAGTCCAATAAATATTATGATCTCACAGAAGAAATGATCAGGAACGGGTTCAAGACTCAGCTTTACGCAGTGGAAGTTGGTGCAAGAGGAGTTCCAGCAAAATCTTTGCATCACTTACTGAAAGAATTGGGCCTAAGCAGGTCTGCCGTCAATACATTTATGGAACGAGCTTCCAAGACGGCATTAACGGAATCATACAGTATTTGGTTGGGTAGGGAGAGAAGTAGAATGGTGGATGGTGAGCGTATTATCGCGCAATAGAAAAAAAAGGAGGCCTCCTTTTCTTAAACCAGCCAATTGTCGGTCGCAAGCCCGAGACACCATTCTTCTCATCTCTTACCCACACACGATGGACCCGGCACCCGCACGGTGAATCCATGGAATGCTTAGAAATTTGTCTTCTCTCTTTTTGTGTCCCGACCAGGAATCGAACCCGGTACCTCCGAGTCTAAATCCACGGACTTAACCGTTAGACCACGGAGGCAGTTAAGTTATATAAGTTTTTAAATAAAACTTAATAAATAAACTCTGCTCTATTTACCTAAATTAATAAAATTGAATTGTTAAAATAAATAATCGTGTCTAATACCAGTTTTCTATATTGGTTTAGTGATTTATTGATCGTATTAATGTGCATCTATTATAGATGTAATTTGAGATAGTGGCTACCGGTGTCAAACAAGAATATATTAGCAATAAATCAAAGTTATTGGACTTCAAGTTTAGACTATACTCAATACTTAATATTTTTTATTTATTTATATTTATTAGTTTTACAAAATCACTGCATTAAATTAATACATATTTGGCGATAGTAATTTTGTTGTACATTAGCCAGAATTATTTTTATTTTATTAAATTATACCAAACCTAACATAAAAATAAATTAAATTCGATCAAATCAATAAATTAAATTAAAATTAAAACAATATTAAATTAAATCAAAACTAAAATTTTAATAACAGATTCGAGTGTACGTGTATATATTAATTAGTTACCTGCTTTCGTGGTCTAGTGTGGTGCTAATTGTTAGCTAAATGTGAATCCGCTTTATTAAAAGCATGGTGTCTGACCACCCCTAAAGGAATACAGTCGTGATGCTACTTTATATTTAAGAGCAAGTTTGTTGATTTAACATTTGGTAAATAACTTCCCGATTTTGAGGAAAACTATTGAAACCTAATAGCTGTAAAAATCCCAGAAAAATCTAATCTATGTTTAATAGTAGTACAACTTTGATTTACAATCGCGTGTGTGGCCGAAATCTTGCCCAGATTGTAGTAAATTAAAGTGCATTGAGCCACAGAAATAGGTAAACGTTTTCACAGTAAAATGACCCTTATATATAACCATACTAATATAATAAATTTGAAAGAAGCTTTGTATGTGTGTCTGTCTGTTTGATAAGAGAACATGTGATTGCACGGCCACTTATGTGTCTGTTGAATACGCCTTTGGGTCTATATTACTGAATCGAATATGATGAAATTTTGTAGAAATGTTACTTGGAACCGAGGTATAAATATGGAGTATGTTAAGTTAATCTGCGTGTCCAATGCCACTCGAAGTTTTGCAGGAATACGTCGACCTTGGACAGACTATTCATTGAGCTAGGACAGGCAGCATTAGGGAAACTTCGGCACATCCCTTCCCACTCCTCTAGCAGATATTCAGATTCCTTCACTGTGTCGGCGGCCCGCCAGTGGAACACGCTACCGCTGGCTATTAGACAAGCACCAGTTGCCAATGTTTTTAAAGTCTAGTAACTACATTATTTCTAAATGCACAGGAGTTAACATCATCAATATCATAATATAGATATTTTGGCATAATTATATTTGTAAATGTAGTATATAATAAGTTATATATTTAAAGTGTGTAGTATATGTAGTTGGCTTATATCTAGTATATGTACAAAGTTAAATAAGTATCTTGTATTATATTTATGTATGTTCACCCTGCCCATGATCTCTCACTTTCCCAAAGGTCAGTTGATAGAAAATGCCTCACCGGCATCAAACTCGCCTATGTAGACATTTTTTTTTTTTGTGTAATAAAGTATTTAAATAAATACATAAACAAATGTTTGAAGACAAAAGTCTTCAACAAATGCGCCCCGTAATGTCGTACGAAGCACGGTCGTGAACACTGGGTCTGGTTGACTGGTTGGTTGTTCAAGGTTGCTCAGGGAGGTATGAAGAGAGCTATGCTTGGTATTTCTCTGATAAATAAAATTCGAAATGTTAATATTTGTCAGAAAACCAAAGTTCTGCTTTGTTCTTGCTTTTCTGTTCTGCTGCAGAAACGAGAAGCATCCGTCGCATGCTAAAGATGTGGAATTGGTTTTCCAGACTGCACTTCTCTGTTCCTATAACCTTGAAGTCCTTTAGGCGAAGTGTAAAAAAACCTTGTTAACCGTAGTGGTAGTGACTTATATCCATCCTTGGACATCGTGTACTGTTTACCATAGTTGTGCGCAGAGTCGTGCTCAGTTCCTAAAAAGCCGGGTCAAACAGCTAGTGTTGACAGCTAAGGTTACTGTGTATTTAGATTTGTGGCTGAGCCTTGAGGCTATAACGGTTGGATCTGACCGTATTTACCATAGAACAATTAGAACCCTTCCAGCATTAGGCCAGACTAGTAGGCGGTAAAGGAAATTATTTAAACAATGAACTTTCCATGATATTTAATAGACTATACATATTTTAATTTAATAAATAATAAATATTTTCAGACAGGTCACACAGCGCCATCTAATTTCCGTGGTAAGCTACGAGGCTTGTGTTACGGAAACTAGATGGTTGATAAACTACATATTATCCTTTTTTTTTTCCCTCTTTAATTATGTAATATTTATTAATTTTAAGATCCAGGCGGTCTAGGTACAACTAGCTTCCCTCCAGGAGCACTTCTCTGGTTAGGGGGCTGTAAGGAATAAGCGATATTCTGAAAAAGCTTGAATTGTCCTTTGTTCATCCCAAAAAACGGGCTAAGTCAGGCCGACGACAAACTCGTCAATAGTAGGCATGTCCAAATCTCGAGCTATGACGGTATGTCCGTTGTTCGCCAAGGTAAAACGTACGTCTAGCCGGGCCAACGACAAACTCGACAATAACACGCATCTCTAAATCGCGAGCTATGACGAAATGTTCAATCGGTAACCGGGAGTACAATCGTCTAGTCAGGCCGACGACAAACTAGTCAATAGTAGGCATCTCCAAATCTTGAGCTCTGACGGAATGTTCGTTGTTCGCCACGGAACATACGTCTAGTCAGGCCGACTACACACTCATCAATAGTAGACATTTAGGCCGACATTCCTCATTAGTGAATTTCGAGCTATAGCAAAATTAAAAACAGATTTCCACAGAGCCCCTAGGTCTAACTCACCTGCCGAGGGTTGTTAACCTTCCAAACAGTAAGGGCCATATTGTCCGTCACAGGCCGACGAATGTCACGCTGTCTGCCTCCGAAGATTACATCTCCATTATAAAACATTATGGTTTGTGTCTTTTAAGGACTGGACACACCAAACCTGGTGGCGGTGAGTTGAACGCCACTTTCAATCGCAATTCGAACCTTAGCAAATCTACCAATGACCAATACCTACACTTATATGCATTTGTCTATATATACAAGTATAATATGTAATATATGTATCATATATTAGGTTACGTCGAGTTATAACTTATTCTCTTTTTGTAATATTTTTTGCACCCACTCCTAGATTTATTTTTGATCTCTCTCTTGTCCCAAAGGACCTCTGTCAGGGAATACCTAACCAAGAGCGACTAAGTAACAAAATCGGGCCGCTTTTCAAAAGATTTTAAAATATTCGAGTGAAAAGTGACAGATCTCCATAGGGTCATATGAACTAATCGAATCGACATGCATGTCGAAAGCGCGAGAATCGGGGCCCAGGACACTATTTTCTAGGGGCTGTGATGATGACGTCACACGTCACAGTACGCATTCGGTTTGCCTTGGCCTTATTTCCATTATAGAACACAATGGTTTGTATTTCTTAATGTTATACGACTTGCCAAGTGTAAAATGGTTCGTCATCGAAGCGTGCGACCAGAGTTGCTGGGAGTTTCTTTTCGTTTAAAGATTATGTACGCACTTGCTATAAAATGCCTCGTTTAAATAAATAAATATTTTCAGACAGGTCACACAGCGCCATCTAGTTTTCGTGGTAAGCTACGAAGCTTGTGTTACGGAAACTAGATGATTGATAAACTACATATTATACTTTTTTTTTGTAAATATATACATATTATACATATAAACACCCAGACCGAGACAAATTATTCAATGTACAACTTGCCCCCGGTGGGAATCGAACCCACCACCTCCCGAGTTCTCGACAACGTTTGTTACCACTAGACCACGGAGGCGGCTCTCCGTGCAATAGTTTTATTTAACAGTATCCTTTCTGCTAAGTATATTTTTTATACTAGCACGACATGTGACCTTGCGCACACCTGATGGTAAGTGGCGCACGAGGTCCATGAATGTAAGCAAATCGAATCAGACACTCATGAACATCAGTTCCTAATACAATGTCGGCTTGACTGGGCATGACGGCAATACGAGTCTGATCCCGAAACTCGTATTCACAAGTTTACTGGGTTTATCGGCACGAACGGCAAATTACCACCATCAGTCCGCCTACCACCTATTAAATGAGTAAATAAATTAAATATAATTGAATTAAATAAAAATGTGGAAAAGGATTGCTTTATTGTAATTTTAACATTACCGTGTGTAAGAAAGAGAGAGGAGAAAAATGGTCTTTATTATTATTATTAATGGACTATAGGCTGTTTTTTTATTGTGAAATAGTACGCTTACCATCCACCATTCTACTATTCTCGCTATCCAACCAATTACTGTATGATTCCGCTAATGTCGTTTTGGAAGCTCGTTCCATAAATGTATATAACGGCTTAGGCCCAATTCTTTTAGTAAGTGGTGCAAAGATTGTACTAAAATTCCACTCGCATCAACTTTACTGCCTAAAGCTGAGCCTTCAATCCATTCCTGATCATTTATTTCTTAAGATAGTATTTGTTCTATGCTAAAAGCCTAATAATATAAGTAAAAAGATGGTTTAAAAAAATGATTTTCACACACTTCTTAAATAGATCCCAACAACTGTAAGTATGTATATATTGTATTTATGTATAATATAATTTAATCTTTTTTTTTTTAATTTTTTTTAATTAATAACATTACATGTGAACCATATGGAAATAAATATTTTGAATGAATGAATATATAGTATTATAAGAATATTAGTATTTAGTATATTAATATTATTTACTAGTAAGTAGTTTAATTTTAGTAGTATTTTAATTTTTCCCTTATATTATGCTCTATAATTTGCGCGAACCTTCCACATACAATGTTCGTAATGTCCCTAAGGTTGACCGAGTAAGAATGTCTAGCGGCCTTTGTACATAGTGCAAAAAGTTTTAAATAAATAAATAAAACACATACATAACTATAGAAATAGGAAATATCTAATGTATATGTTAGTTATGTTATGTAGTTATATGGGTTATAGAAAGAAAAAACCTTGCTACAATTAAATAACGTGCCCACGATAGTCTATAACAGTAGCCGTGTACCATGTCCTTATTCACTATTTTTATTACTTTATATGCCTTGTGTAGGGTGACAAGAAATGTTAAAAACTTAATTGAACTTTGTACAAAGGCGGACTTAATGCCGTTAGACATTCTCTGACAGCCAAACCTTTAGGACATTTAGACAGTATCAATGGTAAGTAGGTCCAATATTATTAAATGACAATTTGTAAGACATATGTAGACATAACAACAAATACATTTATGTGTATGACTAGCTCTTTTAACCGGCGTTGCCCGTGTAGGCGGCGTCACAAAATTAATTTCGTTGCGCATTATTTTGATATTGCTATATCTCATCATTTAATTTGCTTCGCTCAAGCCAGCTAACTTATTTAAAATGATAAGGATTAATACCGTATTTGTGTAAATAGCTTTTCAATTACCGCTTTATAATTTCCCATTTTTTAAAGTATTAAAATGGATATAGCATATTATTCTTAAGAGATAGACATATGTCATCGCAGACCTTTCTGTAGACCTATATAAGATACACAATTCCACTATACATTGTTTTGTTATATCTTAAAGGGTTTAGGCAGCGTTTTTGTTTTAAGCTCCCAGACATTTTTTTCTGATACCCCAACAAATATCGTTAATGTACTTGTATACAAAAACTTAACAGTCGAACCACTCTATCAACTGGTGACAATCCAGTGGTTATTGAGTTTATTGCGAACAGACAGACAGACAGAGAGACGCGGCGGTGAACATCGTTTTATAATATATAGTGATCATAAAAGAAAATATAACCAAATTGTGGAGGAGAGGAAGAGGGATTAATCTGGATTAACAAACCGTTCAGTCGATATAAACACACGACGAAGCGACGTGGAAGCGGGAGCAGGAACTTTGCGTGATGTGATGAGTAGCGTGCGGAGAGTTAATTTACTTTCATTTTACTGTATTGTTTGGTTCGAACAATCACATAGCCCTCAATGGCCCTTGCCAACCCGTCTGGCCACCATCTGCCAACCAGCGCGGCGTGGCGATTGTAGGCTAAATTCTCCAGATATATGTATCTACGGCCCGACTCCAACAGTAGCTGTAGGGGCTGTGATATGATAATGATACTGGGATAATAAAGGGACTGACATCAGTCGTCAGTGCCTAATTGCAGTTGTTAACATTACTTGACATTACTTTTCGTGTCGCATACAATCAAATGAGGTCACATGTCGTGATCAGTATAAAAATAAATATATTTCTTTGTTAAAGTACTTTTATGTGCAATAAGGTGTACTAAGAATACTTTATTTGATGTCAATTAATGTACATTAAATATAAATTAAAAGCTACCCAAATAATAAAATAATAAATATCCTCTAGAGATAACTCCTCCGAGATATTCCCAAAGAGACTGGCAATATTTGCCCTCTCTATAGCGAGGCTAATACGTTGATAGAAATAATTGTCAGCCTTCCTTCTTCTTCAACCTTTCCGACCGCCGCTTTGACAACTCCTTGGCCTTGCTGAAGGTGTGTTTGCCTTGCTATGTTTATGTTATTAACAACCGTGAATTATATTGCACCCATGAAACAAGCTTATTAGTTAACAAGCCCTATACACTATTCTTTTCATCCTTCTTCCACACCCGACGGTCCCGGACATCGAAAAATGTGACTTATACCTTTTTATTAGTAGCTTAGTAAGTAAGTAAGTAAAATTTAAAATTACAAGTTTATTATTATTATTTATGTTTTATTTCGGTTAGTCTTGGCAGTGATTGGACTCATAGTTACCCTACTCCATTACTCATTCCTCAGGCGACTAACAAGCGCTCTCTACGACTACTCACAATAAGTGTTATTATCTATTCACACCAACTGAACCTACCTATGGTAATTTACACCCCTCTCTGTCTAACTCGGCTGTCTAATTTATAAACCTAAAAACAGTTTCTTTTAACTTACGAGAACCTCCGGTTAAATAAGAATCTAAATGACAACTGTTGTCACTATTGTAGTGGTGATACAGAATATATATTAAAAGTAATTAAAACATATAAGAGAATAATATAAACGTAGTTTTTAACATTTGTTCTTATATACACTTTTGAAAACTCCCCCGTGATCTAGCATTTACTTCTGGTCGTGAACACAAAAAATATATAATTTATTTGTTTGTGACATTTCTCGTCCTTTTATTTCATGATATGCTAGAGATTCGACGAGCTTGCTACTTGTCATGATGGGCCTATAATAAAGTTTGCTAAACTTGCTCGTTGACGTTGATGTGTTCTCGCGTCTTACAAAAAGCGTAGTTTCTGACCCTGCAAGAGTTAGTGTTGTAACTTAAAAAATGGGAGAGCACCGATATCCCGTAATACAGGGCAACCACGTGTAGGTATCACAAATACATCATGCTTTTGTGTTACAAATAACGGATTTTATTATTATTATTTTAGTGAAATAAAATCATGGGCTGTTTAGGTAAAAACTAAATCAATGGCTGTTTCTCAAAAAGTGATAAATGCATCGAGTGAGTTAGATTATGACTATGACAGCCGCCTTATTTTCACAAAATACCGTGCTACGGTGGACTGGTTTAGCGAAAGTTCTAGAGTATTTAGGTACTTGTAACATTTTTGATTAGACTAATCATTTATAGCGATTTCCATAGCTTGGCAGTATTTTTCTTTACGGATTACAATTTGCTTACAAAGC
This sequence comes from Tinea semifulvella, assembly GCA_910589645.1. Classification (NCBI taxonomy): domain Eukaryota; kingdom Metazoa; phylum Arthropoda; class Insecta; order Lepidoptera; family Tineidae; genus Tinea; species Tinea semifulvella. The sequence continues at coordinate 7,502,024 of OU342592.1, read as the reverse complement.
TTATAAGCCTCCACGTATATATTAAAAATGGTAAATATTTTATTATAATTTTTATTTACAGATTCTTGGTTTTTAAATTAAACATCCAAACTGTACAGGTTGGAGCGAGAGAATATTTTCAAAATCACGTGGTCATTGACCGCATACAAAAGAGTTCAACGAGCATTGTCATATTTAATTTCAAACGTCACTCTATAATTGCATATATTGGGTGTTATTAATGAAAATTAATTAAATACTGAGTAATGATAGTGATCGTAGAAAAATACAATGTAAAGGTATCTATCATTAGAGATGCGGGTGTCATTTAAAAGTTAGTTACAGAGTATGTACAAGAAGAGTTTGGTTTCATATTTTCTTTATTAACCATATTATTCTTAATTTTTATTTTTATTTTTTAATTCTATATTTGTTTTATTTGTAAATCTGATATAGCATTGAAGCAGTGTAAGTTAGTATATTAGATTAAAATAAAGTTCACATAGCAAGTGAACTATTAAACAGGATAGTCTTAAGCCAAAACTTAGCTCAATCACTCTTAATGCATCCGTTGACCGTACGTAGGGGTACGTCTACCCTCGGAGAGCCTGAAGACGGGAACCCGGAGAGCGCTGCCGATCCCAAGCGGATATACTCGTAACGAGGCGTCACGGGATCCTGGACAACTATCTTCTCAAGCAGCTCTAAAGTCCAGACACAGAACCCCAAGCTCAGGGCGTGATAATATCTGACAGATGAGTAAGGTACAGTTACAGATACTAAATTAAAGCTTAAGTAATTACTAATTAAGCAAAATTGGTGCGAAGCAGCCATTGTAGCAAAAAGAATAATTGAATCAGATCGATCGACAGTTGTTTTCTTAAAAATAGTGTCAGGCAAAGGATGACAATTGCAGCCGAAATCGTTCATCCTAGGCCACTGTCGATTTTAATCGCTACATCATGAGCATACATACATATTTAGGAGACCCCAAACGTGTTTACCGCTTTGAATATTTGCTCTGATTGAACCATTAGAGTTGGATCAAATTATGCGTTATAGAGTCCAATACTAATGTCAATATCCTAATTTGCAATACATTGAATAGTACATATTTAAACTCATTCACATAGTTTATTAATAACGCGAGCGAACGATTGCCTCGAACCACAGAATAAGCGCTCCCCTTCTCTAGTTCGAGACATGAGCTCAGAGGGAGCAAAAGTGCGACCTAGTTCACTAAGAAGTGGCGAACTAAACGGAGCGCACTTGGTCAGGAACCCTTATAGTACGTACTACTACAAGTCCTTACTACAACCTTCAAGGCCTACAGCTCTATTTACAGAATGAAAAAAAGCAGTTACTTTATAATATCGAGAAAAACTGGTTGAGTAATTATTCAGTAACTGTATGAGGACAATAACGCCGATCTAAAACTGAGGTAATTGCTTAGGAACCGACGATAGGGTTAAATATAGGCTCTTTGATGATTGAACTGTACCGCGAGCGTTAACGTGGCGGGACTAGAACTATCGTATTTTTATTTTGTAGAAGTAACTAGTTTTACTTTTATTTACAATTCAGAAACACTGATTCCGCAACCGAACCTCTCACACAGGCCAAAATATGCATCCACATACCGTAGCTACTATCCCTACGCGTACATACAAATTTGGAGACTCTTACATCTGTCGCACGGTGCAGATGTGAAATGCTCTCCCAGCCAGTGTTTGCCCATTCCTATAACCTGGAGTCCTTCAAACGAAGTGTGAAAAAGCATCTTTATAGGCCGGCATAGTGGTAGGGACTGATGTCGGTCGTCTAAGGCTGGCGTCAGTTGCTCCCATTCTTGGACCTCGCGTACCGCCCACCTGATGGGCGCGGTGTCACATGTCGTGCTCAGGATAAAAAAAAAAAAAAAAATAGATTTTCTGCTCTTCCAAACATTTTCTCTTTTTAAAAATAAGAACTCTGTACTACCAATCGATTCCTTGGCGGTACATTGTAAAGTGCACAAAAGACTATCAAATTGTAACATTATCTTCAGGTGGCGCACTGACCTCAAAGTTTTGCTTAAAAGTTTTTTTTGTTAGATATTTACATAGTCTGACCATAAATAAAAAAAAAATACATTTGAATTTGGAAGCTGTCATTCTTATATGAATCTTCATTGTGTTTCCTCATTATTGCGCCAATCTTTACAGCTGCTACAATAATTGGTAATAATTAGTATTATTTAGTTCAGTTAATTGACATATTTTTAATCATTTATTTATTAGGTACTTATAAGTTATTGACAAAGCCTCTTTACAGCCGCAATAATAACCTCTATTTATTTAAGTGTTTGTTATAAATATTTTAACGTCCAGTTCTATTATTTGTCATGTACCTATCTATAATGATAAATGTATTTAAAAAAAATGTAAATTACGAGTATGACTTAACCGAATTCCGGTAGGAATGTATGGTGTTAAAAAAAAAACTAAAAACCTAGGTCTATGTTAAATATTCTTGTGATTTTAAAATGAAGTGGAATGAAGAACAGAATCGAATTGCTGTCATAGAATTACACAAAGCAGGTATAATGCAAAATTCAATTTTTGAAACTCTTATCTTGGTACCAACACTGATGTATGGAAGCGAAACGTGGATATGTCAGAATACGCATGAGAGTAGGGTTAATGCAGTAGAAATGCGGTCGTTGCGGCGGATATGTGGCGTCACTTTGGCGGACCGCATACGTAACGTCGAAATACGGAAAAGGGTTGGTATGAAGGAAAGCATAGGGACAAAAATAAGGAAAAGCATGCTACGATGGTTCGGGCATGTTGAAAGGATGAGCGATGAAAGATTGACGAACCAGATATATAATGCGAAAGTTGTGGGTAAAAGAGGCCCTGGCAGACCGAGACTCACATATCACGATCAAATAAATAAAACACTGACTGAAGGTGCATTAAAAAGTCTTCGTAACCAAAGGGCATGTATGAAGAGGTTAATGAATGTCGACGAAGCGAAAGAGGTATGTCGTGATCGTGTCAAATGGCGCTCAATTGTCTCTGCCTACCCCGCAAGGGATCTGGCGTGAAGATATGTATGTATGTCTTATCTTGGTAAAGTAAGCAAAAATCGTTTATTGAAGCAAAAGTAAATTGAGTTACAAAATTTGGTAAGGAAAAATAAAATCAAAACAAGTAAGCAAGAAAGAGATACAGAACTCTGCTCCCCAAACCATTATGTTGTATCTTGGGGAGCAGTCTCCGCTACAATTTTAGTTGATACTCGCACTAAAAAATTTAGTGCTATTAGTAGTGCAAAATATATCCCACATCACACTCGGTGGAGGAAAAAACAATTGGTAGGTATTAGTCGAATGTTTGTGCACCAGGCTATTAATAGGTATACTGAAATAATTATTTACAGGCTATTAATAGGTATATCTGACATATGTATATAATTTCTGTATACCATAATTATTAAGTATTTAGAATGTAAACTGACACGGCCTCTTTACAGCCACGATCTTATTTAAGTAGTTTCTAAGTTAGTTAGTTTTACTTGCTTGTAGCAGTAATTAATGTTGTGCCTAACAAACATAAATATGGATTATTGCCTGTTTAAGGTCCAACCATTATTACTACTTTGATTAGTACATATGTTTTAATAATTGTATTGATTTTATTAGTTCTGTCTGTATCCAAGTTGTTTTAAGCGAGCCAATGGAAATAAACTATTTTGATTAGATTTGATTTTGATTTGAAACGTCCTCTGTTTGTATTCATACCTAAAAAGTGATAAAGGCAGTGAAGGTAAGAATCTATTTTTTTTTTTCAGATCGATTACCTTATAGGATAATTAACTTAAAAATCGAATGTTTCAGTTTAAATTGTTATCGAGACTTCCTTCAGCATTTTTAGTAATTTAGAAAACTCCACGCCCATTTAAGAAAAATGCCCTGTATTTATTTATTTACACAAAGTAAAAAGGCGGTAATGCAACTAGATATTCTATACTGGTCAAACCTTTGGGACAACTAAAGCAGTTTGGACAAGATAAGGCAGGTGCTATCAAAACTAATAGGGAATATTATACGTTAATATAAACTTATTTACATATACAAATACATACATATACCATATACTCGAACATCCGCAACAATTAATTTAATTTAATTACTTAAGGTAGGTAGGTATTTGTAATATTAATAGGTACCTATATTTTTTGTTTGTGTTAATGTCCCTATGATACTATACTACACCCCAGTTCTGTTTCTTGCCTTTACATTCTTTACTCTCTAGGCTAGACAGTAATTAATATTAATGTAAATTTATTTTGTGTACAATTTTGTACGACTTAACCAAACTCCAGTGGGAATCTTAGGTGATATACAAAGAATAAAGAACAATATAATGTTTATACAGATAAGCCAGATGGGAAATGAGTCTAGGTTAGAGATGGGGATATTTCCCAGTTTGTCTAAAGTAACAAACGCGATAAAGAGATAGGCTGATTTTAATTTAATTAAGAATTGATAATACAGTAGTTAATGACTTAAAAACTAGCTTACAACTTAACGGTACTTCTTTTTATGGGTTCGACAAACCTAAGTGATTGGTTGTGGCAACCCTATCTCGGTCCGGTTTAGGTTTTTTGCGTCACTTTACCATATAAATAGTATCCCATAGTGCACCTCGCAACGGTTCTAATAAACTAAGTATATTACAGTCGATTCAACAAACATTTAAGGCTTATTTTTTTTTACTTGAAACATTTGATAAACAAACCAATTGCAACGACAAAATCACAAATATAAGTGACAAACACATAAAAAAATTCCTTACAAACCTCCGAATAAACACTCTTACATAATTAAAATAATTAACTAAAAAAAAAAAATTTTAGCAAAATTACCGATAAATAAAAAACACCTCAAATTATATTTTGTCATGAATACTATATGTTTTCTGTGCGATTTAGAGATGTGTCACGTTAGCTATTTAATTATAGCAATCAATTATTCAATTTATTTTTATTTAGAAAAGCGCTTTTCTCTGACCCAAATAAATCTTCGCACTTTTCCGAAATCGCTTGTATTCTGTCGTGACTGGATGAATTGCCATCAATTGCATGCTAATTAGTCAGAATATTTTTTGTACAGCAGATCTCCATACACAGATCTTCACTGCTGAAAAAGAACCTCCCAGAACATAGGTCTGGATAATTTGACCTATACCCACGAAGGGTTGGCGAGCATTAAATAATAGTTATGACACTTTTGGCACGATTGGCTTAACGTGCTCTCTGAAGCACGGGAGCTGACTTTCAATCCAGTGCTCGTGAAATCAAACCACGGCATGTACGAATGAGAAATACACACGAAAGGGTTTCTTACATACACATTTTACAAATTTAGAACACCATTGTTCCCGTGCCTTGGAGAGTAATAATAGTAATTAATAAATAAAAAAACATAGGAAAAAAATATCATTTTTTTATATATAACAGTATTTGTTAAGGATTTTTATTAAATCTATTATTTTGTTCTTTCTGTTGTGAAAAAAAATTTGCTCACTAGCAATGGTCACTATATATATGTGCCCAATAGGAGAAGAATTATTAATTGAATTGGTTCAAATCAATAATCATTTATTTCAAATCAAATACATTCAATTGAACCAATTCAATTAATAACTCTTCTACACCACCACTAGTAATGGTCACTATGACGTCATGTTTGTTTACACAATTTTATAAGTAAAAAAAACAGTATTTCTAGTTATTACCTCAAATAGGTAATGTTCTTTATGATTGCGAGTTTTGTTTGTTATTTTTTTAAATAATGAACACGACATGTGACATCGCGCCACTATTATATCTATATGTATAAATGTATAGCCATTACTGTTAATTTACAGAGACAGTAATAACATTTATAATTAAGTAGAATAATTACAATTAGGGCACGTAAAACTTGCTTAATTGCAATACAAAAACAGATTTCTCTAAAAACCTTTTCCAAGCGAAAGCGACGCTGATTTTAGCCATCAAACGACTAAAAAAAACCTCGTCGCCGTGAAATTTCAAAATAGATGTTTAATCACTCGAAAACTTTCAGCTAATTGCGAGTTTTTTCTATAGTTAAATAAAGCTATTGACAACTAAATTTAATGACCGATTTTTTAAATTTTATTTTTAGTATCCGCCTGTGTCTGTTTATTGTAGGATATAGGCTCGCCATTTCACACAATCTTCCGCCACCCTCATCCAGCCCCCACCAGCGACCATTTTTAGGGCATCCATGCATCTGGCGGGGGGGTCATCCCACTCTGCGCCTTGCCGTACGTGGTCTTAACTCCAGTCTACTCCAACGGTCATCTGTTCTGCGACAGACGTGTCTTGCCCATTGCCACTTAAGCTGACTAATTTTGAAGGCTATGTCGGTAACCTTGGTTCTCTGACGGATGTCCACGTTTCGGACTTTATCCATGAAATAATACCGAGCATAGCTCTCTCCATAGCTCGCTGAGCGACCTTAAACTTGTGGTTCAGACCCACTGTCAGTTTCCACGTCTCTGCTCCGTACGACAATATTGAAAAAACATATTGGTTGAAAACTTTCGTCTTCAAACACTGTGGTATGTCTGATAAGAAGATGTGGCGCAATTTATCATAAAAAGTTAGTAATTTATATAAGTATGTATTATTATTTTATTTCTTCGAATAAAAATATTAATACATATGACAATAAAGTATCATTTCACGACCGACTCTTCCGGGGTGGTTAGAAACCACGCTTAAGGTGATAAACTCTGGTCGGTCGTTCAACATAAACTAGCTGCAAGTACGTCTCAATATTTACACATATTTTTTTTTTTGAAAATTGTCTATCTTTTCTCTTAATGAATAGCTTTAGTACGGATAGTTGTGTAAAACGACAGACCAAAGCTATTACCTTAAAGAAGCTGATTTACAATTAACCAACTTTACTATAGGCTCATCATGACAAGTGGCAAGCTCGTCGATGTCAATAACGTACCTAACTCCTGAAATACCACAAACAAATCTAATAAATTATTGTGTTCTAACCAGGAATTGAACCCGGTTATCCATCCACGGAGTCAGTTTACATAGTCGTATGACAATACTTGTAAATGTATTTTAATTGTATTTATTTATTATTTAATTCTAAAATAATTTGCCGTATTTCAGACATTTTTTATTTACTTCCTACTAAAATAGATTAAAAAACTAATTATAAATAAAACTAAACTAAAAATACCTATGAAATTAAAACTATTCTACAAAATAAACTAAGGGCTTACCACCAGGGTGGGAATCTAAAACGCTCGCCGCATTTCCTCGTTGAATTATTATGGAAATATTCTGTTTTAGGTAGTTATGGCATTTGGGATCGCATTTTACTTATCAGTTTTGCGGCAAATGACGTGGGTATCTCATAATAATGTCATGCACATCATTTATTGTTGCAACATTATGACACGTTAGAGCACCGATATTCTGCACTACAGGACAACCTCGTGTATGTATCACAAACACATCACATATAAAAATCTAATGGTTGATTCATTTGAAATCGTAGGTTTAGACGAACTGAATCGGAATACACGGTAACATTTTTTTTTTATAATATGGAATTTACATCTGCATACTTTTTGTGACAATAAATGAATTTCTAAAACTACGATTTCAAATGAATCAACCATTAGATTTTTTATAATACTCCGTAAACCAAACCGTGAATCCTGTGATGAGTGATATGGCCAGATAGACTGTCGGTAAAGCCACACACGGTTATACACATGATTCTAAATCCTTCGTAATAAGATGTAAATTTAAACAGAAATAGATAGCTAGCTGTGTTGTTAATTGTACGTTTGTGCACGTGAGTTGGTTGCTAATGTAAAGGATGTCCTCTATACGCTTTTGTCAGAGACGTAGTAAAAATTACTTGTCCGATGATTCAATATTTATTGGAGGCAACCTGTTACAACGTCAGTCATACAGTACAGTACCTACGTACTTGTATCTACTAGGGATGTTATGTTCATCTACCTCAGGTTTACCGGAACCGGCGCGTCGAAACCCAAGATTTAAAATTTGTTTTATCGAAGTCGGAATCAGAACTGGAGTCGAAAGTGGAGTTGGAGTATATTATATTGACGAGTTTATTTAAAAAAAAGACCTTTACTAACGAGAATAACTGTTAAATTGTTAAAAATAATACATATTTGCATTTCACAGTGTCCAGTTTTTTTTTTACAAAAAAACTTTTTCATGCTTTCGTCAGGAAATCCGACGATATTTTAAATACATTTATACTTGTTGTTATACTGGTTGTTATTTTAACGTAAGCATGGGCTAGGGCCTGGCCTGGCTATAAACTCACTTAATATATTTTTTTATAATTGTTATTTTAATCAGCCGGTCCATATAATTGTGTCTATGACTGTACCACACACATAGCTAATCATCATAGTCTAAAATTAAGTCCTACAACAATATAAAAAAGAGTAGAAGTGAAAAACAGTTGTGTAGACGACTCTACCAGCCATTATGGTAGAACCTATTGAATTTTAACAAATACCTACATTTACCATACGCGTCATGTTTTTAGTGATTTGTGTCATACGTGTATTTATGTCCACAACACAAGTACCGGACGAATTACAATTTTAAATCTTATATGAAATTAAATATTTTTATTTGCTAAAAAACACATGGTTACAAATACATGGTTATTATACACAAGTCACATGTTTCGCCAATGATTATATTATAAATTACAAATTCAGAAACATTGGGACAGTCTTATAAATCATAAATAATAATTGGTCCCATAGATTTCAATGTCAAATGTAATTAATTAAATACTTATTCTAGATGTCAAATGTATTAGTATTGCGTTTTTTTTTTTTTTTTGACAATTGACATAGACTATGGTGATAACTGACTATTTTATGAACTTTACACCAGTGCTTGATATAGGCATATCAGCAATGCGCTGCTCGCCTATTAATTAATAATAATTGTAATAAGAAAGTGTAGTGAGATATTAGTATCAGTCCGCAAACTACTGGTCTGATTTGCTTGAAATTTTTAATTTTTGTAGATCTTGTTGACCAACATGTGTCTAAAAATATATGAAGAGGTATTTTTTGGAGATATTTCAAGTACATACTTACATTATATTTTTTTATTTATAGTTTAGTTTATTTTTAATTTTATTATTTAGGTAGCTTTTAATTTATATTTAATGTATATTAATTTATTTCGAATAAATGTAATTTATTATAGTACATACATTCATACAAATACAAATTCCTTTAGGGGGTAGGCGGACCGAATTGAGCGCCACTTGTCACGATTACGACATACCTTTTTCGCTTCTTCGACATTCATCAAAATCTTTATACATGCCCTTTTTTTTTGGTCCAGCTCTGTTTAAAAAACATTTACAATGAGCTACAATCAATTTGTCTGTCTGTACGTTTATAGCCACATATAAAAGGCATAAGAAACTTGTCCTTGTGTTTGGCAAGGACGTTTTTTTTATTCATTAATCAAAAAGGACAAACCGACAAAAATAAATGAGGCTCGCGCTGGGTAACCACACATTTGCAAATATTTTTATAAGATCCCAAACGTTAAAAAATTATAAATTTGATTTTAAAACTATTTGGCTATTTATTCGAAGGAAGTAAGGTACTATGATTTAAAAAATAAAAAAAATATTAAAACTAAATTTAAAAAAAAACTAGTTAATAATTAGAAATACAACTAAAAATTAAAACAACTATGAAATAAAAATATTATATATAAAAAAAATAAAGTAAAGTGCCAAGAATACTGGCAGTATGCAACGTTAAATGGCAATTCTGATCCTTTGGCTCAAATATTGCCCAGCCCTCTTGTCTCCCGAGGTGTTAACGAGATGTTATGAAACCGTAAAAAAAAATTGAATATTATTTTTGTTGTAAAGTAAAAAAGTAAAGTATCATCACGACCGTTTCCCTTTCGGGGTGGTCAGAAACCACGCTTATAAATATGCGGATTCACATTTAGCCAACTTTACTATAGGCCAATCATGACAAGTGGCAAGCTCGTCGATGTCTCCAGCGTACCAACGAGAAATATAACAAATAAATTAAATATAAATTAAATGTATTTATTTACACTTTTGTGTCCCGACCAGGAATCGAACCCGGCACCTCCATGTCTAAATCCACGGACTTAACCGCTAGACCACGGAGGCAGTAATTTATGTTTTTATTAAAAGTAATTATTACTTCAGGATTAGTGTTTTGAAGAGTAACGTTACTTTTCCCTAATGACTTGTTAGTAAACTTCTAGATTTAATTCCTTTTAAACTTTTAAAATAGATATACCGTATACCTCGCCAACCCGTCTGGCCAGCGTGGCGAATGTAGGCCAAATTATCCAGAATTTTCTGGAAGGCCCATCTCCAACAATGGAGTTTGTGTTCTAGGGGCTGTAAATATAAAAAAGAAATATCCCTATTAGATATACGGTATTATAAAATAGAATATAATATTATGTAATTATGAAAAACCTAGTTGACCGATTTTGTAATTAATGAGGTATCTATAATTAGAAGATCTTTGAATTAAATAATAAATAAAGTGAAGGTGCATACTAAGTTGTTTAGTCGGAAATTGTACCGCAATTTCCAATGACGTCACTGGCATAGAATGGAAAAATTGGCCTTGATGTAGACAAAAAGAAAAGCCGCATTCAAAATGTTTAACAATGGGGGCTCGGACGGATTGCCACAATCAAGCGACACTGGACTGATATAGTATGGGAACTCAGGGTTTGTCCAGATTCGACCAAACATTTTTGTCACGTAAAGTTTGTTGGTGTATTGTGAAGTAAAATTTCATGATTAAAAGTACTGAGTAAACTGACTGTATTCCCACGATGCTAAATTTTTTTTTTTGTTTTAAATAATATTATTACTATGCTAAATATTTTTTTTTGTTTTAAAAAATATTATTACTTTCTGCAGAAACTACATTTTTTTCCCATTTTCCTAATAAAAAGTTTTGATTCTAAACAACAAGGACCTTATGTTTCTTTTGCGAAAGAAAGGAATATATATTCACTTGAAATACTTGAATATCATTCAGTGGCCTCATCGCTGCGTTTACAATAGTTCATCATGAAATAATTATATAGCAATAAATAAATAATGATATAATCTACATTTATTATTAATTTACAATATTTTTATTTAGTCACTTTTTGGCTTTTTGAGTTAATTATTGAGTCATGTATGTCAAGGTCTTCTTTTCTGTTTTTTTTTGTTATATTCATTCATCTTTTGTGGAAATCTTTAATAGGCTGTACTCATCATACTATTGAAAAATATTTATTTAAGGCTGTTGATTTTCCAAATAAATAAATACATTTATTGTGTATTAATTTAGCTGCCTTTTGGCGGTTGAGCTTCGACAAATGCTCGTAGAGTCAATATGTATCCATGAATGTTAGCAACTGGAATCAGACACTCATGACTGACATCAGTCTTATGCTGGCTTGACTAGGCATGACAGTCTTATCCCGATACTTTTGGATACACTTTACTGGGTTTATCAGCACGAACGGTGGATACTTCCCCACCCCGGCAGACTGGGCAAATTACCATTATTAGTCCACCTACCAAATTACCATTATTAGTCCACCTACCGCCTATTAACATGTATTCTGCTCCTCTCTACCGAATGATTACCCAAATACAGTATGAAATAAGTGTTGTAAGATTCTACTGGATTTTCTCTAGCACCCTTCCAGTGTAGAATATTTTTCTGATCATTTCTTCCATGAAATCATAATATTTGTTTTCGAAACTTGCTTACTTGATCGGAACCAAATTTTCGTTGTCAAAAAAAGCATGTTCAATAGGGATCAAACCGCAATAAAAGTAGCTACCAGCAATTTGTCATAGACCGGAACACAAAGGCTGATTGATGGAACCTCAGCTGACCATGAATATTCAGTAGCTTCAATTAGGCCTCCTTTAGTCATTCACTCAAATGTGAATCAAATTAGGCCAATTATAACTATCTATCATATAAAATGTCAAATCCTTTGGGTCATAGGTAGGTATAATAAATAAAATAAGAAACAGTTCATGTTAAGTTCAACGCTAAGTACAAACGCGCAGCTTTAAATTAAATTTGTCCAAACATGATAAAATATTATATATTTTTTTAAATACTACTAATTTTAGAATGCTTTAAATTTTTGTTACTTTTTGCTAAGAGCTTATAAAATCGTCAGGAATTGAACCCAGCACCTTAGTGTCTAAATCGATTGCCTGACTGCTAGATGACGACGGAGGCAGTTTATGAGAATATATGTCACGAAAAAACGACTGAACGTATTTAGATGAAACTTTATAGATCAGAATAACACATGGGCATCATCATGTGATTACGACATGTGACTCCACGGCAATATATCTGTCAGTCTTTTTTATTCAACTTCACACCTAAAGTACTGTACTAGTTTGTATTAAATTTGGTAGATATCTTACATGGAACCTCATATACTCGTTTGCACCCACATACCATAACCACTGTCCCTACACGTACTCATAAATTTGGAGACTCTTAGATGTTTCGCACGTTGAACATGTGGAATGCTCTTCCAGCCAGTGTGTTTCCCCATTCCTATAACCAGGAGTCTATTAAGAGAAGTGTTAAAAAGCATATGCTAGTATGTTAGGCCGGAATAGTGGTAGAGGCGATGTCACAGGTCGTGTTCAGTAGTAAACTTGACAAGTGATGACATTGACCTATCGCTAACTGAAGGTTTCTTCATGTACAGTTTCATATATATTACAAATTAGTTAGGGCACTACTACGTCTCCAGTGTGCATAGGCCCTACACCAAAGCTGAGAGTGATAAAACAATTCTTACAATCTATTCGAGAATCACTATTCTTCTGTCAACTTGATTGACTACACGTATTTATTTTATAACCTAAAAAGTAACTACACTCACTAGCATTTGTTACGCATTGTACAGCAATTAGTAACTTCTTTGTAGCAAATTGAAAGTGAGTAAGATAATAATAATAATAATAGTTTATTGACACAAAAGAAAAAATATACAGGGTTACAGAAAAAGTCGTGCTAGATCCGTTCAGGGCGTGGAGTACCCATCAGTTCTGACTTATTTCTCTATGAAACACCCTACCCTAAATTTAACCCTTTTCGAGATTTTCGATTTTTATATTGAAAATTGCCGATTTTTGGGCTACTAAAATTAATTTTGTTTATTTTGTGTGCCTTATTATTATTATTATTGCATTTTTACATGTGTAATAATTCTGTAAAAGGTAGGTATTAATTTCTGTGAATTTAAAATATAAAGTCTCTCCTAAACCATCCCAACGCCTCCCATTTCTTTCTTAGCCCCTAGGCGTCCAGCGCCTACAAAGGTTATCGCCCACTTTGAGAAAAACTGATTTACATCTTATGCCTAATTGAGGCATTCTTATTTTCCATTGGGAAGGCGAAAATAGCCGTTTGGTGATATTCATGAAAAACTCGTTCCTAACAATATGATATTATGGGTTGATAATGATGAACTGTACAATAAAATCCAATAAGAACAATTCCATTGAAATTGAGAACAACAGCATTATCCATTTTCTAACGCTTTCTTACTTGCTATTCTTGTGCGTAGTCAATAAACGGAAAGTAAAAGTCGACGTGTTTGTACGTAATTATACCTGCTATTGACAGAAATAACAATGGAAAAATAATAATATCCATTATCTTTTTATGCAGTTACGTGTATTATGTAAATTTGAATACGAAGATTTCTAATGAGATGTATCTAATTACAACGAAAATATAAATTAACTACTTGGGCAAATCTGATACATAAGTCACACATTACAACTAGTGGAAACTCAGCCAGTTTGTCTAGGCTAGCAATAAATAAGTAGCTATGAATAAAAAAAGATAAAACATATTGGTTTAAAAAAAAAACGGACTAGGATAACCTATAAAGCTAGACTGTGCTCCGCTTGTCAAACTATTAACTAATAAAATACCCAGTACGCTTGATAAAGTTCTATCATTTCAAGAGGTTGTTCGCGCTATTTTTGCACGGTTGCAGGTCGAAGTTTTTTGTTTTGTAAATTAGTTTGCTGTGGATATTGTTGGTCAAAAGTGGTATTATTTTGTTTAATAATGTGCTACAATGTTAATAATAATAGAAAACGATTTGACTCTATATATGGGGCAGAAGTTGCAGCCATTGTTTGCGGTTTTTTCGCTTTGTAAACTACAATATACCCGACATGTTTGGGCGAAATTGACGCTTCATTTGCATTTACTTTAACCGGGCTGACAACGGATCCTACAAGCATCTTCAGGATATCGCTCCTACTTTCGCACGGCCCCGGGAGGGGAGGCCACTACCTAGGGAGGCGCTCTTGGAGAAGAACTAAAGTAGACAAATCTAGGAGACTAGATTCGTGAGCCACAAGGGCGGTGTTGTAGTAGGAACAGCGCCCAGCACCAAAGGTGCGTTGAATCACTGGCCAGTCAGCCGCCGAGATCCTGCCGGGGAAAACGGGAGTTTATCCCATCCCCAACCCAGGCCCATTGAACATCCGGGCCTGGATGACTCCGCTGTCTGTCTGTATTTACTTCATGAAAAGCATCAAATTCTGCAACAATCGGAATTTGATGATCCCCAACATGGTTATGAACAAATATTATGTGCATAACAATAAACACGTAGTTTAGAACTGATGTATTCTGTTCAATGTCATTTAAATAAACTTAAAAAAAACCATGTGGGAAGTTTAAAAAGGTATTAGATAATTTGAAAATTATAAATATATTAATCCAAATCGAAGTAGCTCTCTCGAATATCTTCAGAACAAATAACGTGCTAGACTGTACAACGCATATCATATTTAAAAAAAAACACTTTAAATGCCTGCAATAGTTCTATGTTTGTATTGAAAAATTTTAAAAGGTCTTTTTATGTGGATAATTGGCTAATAAAAGGTTTTTAACTTTTATGAATCAGAATGGGAAAGATTCATTAGCATAGCACCTGTACAGAAATTTCCACGCATTACTTACACGTGCATTGGGAACAAGCAAAACGAGACGAATCCACACTAATTAAAATGGTACTTAGTGAACGTTCACACCTTGCACACAACTTAGTGAGTAACTTTGTGCGGTGACCATTTAACGTAGGAACAGTGAGACATTCACACATAAAAGTGAATAAGACCAAGAGTAAGCTGAGATGCTTGATCTCTGCCTAGCATATGCTAAAAAAATGTTTATTAATAAAAAAATTCTACAAGTTTGTAGTTTTTGGCTAAAATCTACGTAATAATTTAATTGCCTATATCTTATAGGCATGTGCAGAAGATTTGTGTATTAAAACCGGGTGAAAATGTTAAGTGAACATCTCGATATTTAATAATATATAAATATATAAATACAAACAGTATAAAATAATTATATTAAATGATTAAAATGAAAACCTAACTTTAAATAAATAAATAAAAACACTACAAATAAAACTAAAAAAAAAAAACTAAAATTATAACCGTCCGATGGGTGTAGTAATAATTGTTCTTTGTAGCGTAATGAAAAAAAAATGCATGTTATAAAACAAAGTCCTTCGCCGCAACTGTCTGTCTGTCTTAAGGAAGATTTTAAATGAAATGAAATGAAATAATTTATTTGTCAGAAACATGATAGGTACAGGGATGTAAATTATTATATGTAATTATATCACATGATTCGCTATTTCTAGCATACAAATATTTATTTAGTCACATGACTTTGTCGAGCTTAGTGTCTAGGTATTCTTTTGTGGAATAAAAACATTTATTAACCAGCATTTGATTGACTCTTAATTTGAACAGTTTTAGTGGCAGCTCCTTTATAGTAACTGGAAGCTTATTAAATATCTTTGTTGCCATTGCATAACAATTTCGGCTATATTGAGTACTTTTATGAGCTGGAATAATTATTCTACTAGGATAACGCGTTTTAAAATTGTAATTATCCCCAACAGTTTTAAAAAGTTCCGGGTGGCTTTTTACTAATAAACAGCATTCAAGTACGAGTATATAGATAGAAGGAACAGTCAGTAATTTTAGTTTTATAAATATTTAGTATATAATTCAGTAGTAATTTTAGTTTTATAAATATTTAGTATATAATTCGTTATATTTATATATACATTAACGATATTAGATGGAGGTCTAGGAAAAAAAAAGCCGATCGCGAGCTTTCAACGAAAACGCTGCCTAAACTCTTAAGATATAACAAAATATTTTTTGTAAGTGTTGTGTATATTATATAGATCTACAGAAAAGTCCGTGATGGCATATGTCTATCTCTTAGGGATATATCCGTTTAAATACTTTAAAAAATAGGCAGCTATAAAGCGGTAATTGGAAAGTTATTTACACAAATACATTATTAATCCTTATCATTTTAAAGACGTTATTTGGCTTGAGTATTTCATGAAGATTATTTTTCGTCTTAACACCATGCAAATTAGACGGGCACCATCTGTCAATGTTTTTAAACAATTAGTCACTAACTTGTTTCTTGATAAGCAGGAGCACACTGCATCTAGTACACATTGAATATTTGACACACAATATGTTTATGTATGTTTATTTATATATATATATATATATATATATATATATATATATATATATATATATATATGTATATATATATATATATATATATATGTATGTTTATTTGTATATATATTTGTGTATGTATATGTTCATAATACTTGTATGTAGTTTATGTAATTGCTTGGTATGTAGTGTATTTATAAATTAGACTAATATTATTAGTTTGTTGCACCCTGCCCATAATCTCTCACCATCCCAAAGGTTAGTTGTCAGAGAATGCCTAACAGGCATTAAACTCGCCTATGTACCTATTTTTTTGGTGCAATAAAGAATTTAATATAAATAAAATAATTATCTTAGAAGATATAGCAAAATCAAAATAATGCGCCTCGAAATTAAGTTCTTGTGGTCCTTTACACTGGCGAAGCCGGGTAAAATAGCTAATACTCAATATCCGAAATTTCGACAGATATGGTCATACTAGTGAGTGAGGTAGCTTTTTAAATTCGTTCCGTGGGATATTATACTAAAATTTGGAAGACTTAATTTATACGTCACGAAGGTATTGTTTGCTTAGGTTGAGTCAGTGCAATGCACCTACCAACAGCTGTTTGGTTCAAGTTGCCTTGTTTGTATAATACAAATGCAACTCCGGTAGCACGGGCTGTGACATAAGGCAAGATACAAAAAAATAGTTATTTTTCACAGTTAATAGATAAATAACTGTCTCCGTGGTCTAGCGGTTACCTCTGTGGATTTAGACTCGGAGGTACCGGGTTCGATTCCTGGTCGGGAAACAAAAAAAAAAAAAAAAATACATTTCATTAATATTTAATTTATTTGTGATATTTCTCGAGTTTGGTCCGCTGGAGACATCGACGAGCTTGCCACTTGTCATGATTGGCCTATAGAAAAGTTGGCTACACATTCACATTGAATCTGCTTATTTATAAGCGTGGTTTCTGACCACCCCGAAAGGGAAACGGTCGTGATGATACTTTACTTTTAATAAATAAAATGCTGAAAGTGACAATTGTGTGTGGGAAAAATAATCGAGCACGGGATCGAGTGAGATCTTTTCATAATAGTCGGGCGTGGCAAGATGACATTTGACAGTTTAACAAAAAAGACCGTGCTTAGTTGAGGCCACTGTATACAAAGTTTTGAGTCATGTTGTTGAACAAAGAGTGGAATTAAAATTATTTATAACGAAAATATAAATAAACTAGTTGGGCAAATCTGATACGTATGTTACGCAAGCGATGTGGTCCACGACCTTACATTACTACTAGTGGAAATGAAGTCGGTCTATGCCTTTAGTAAGCTATAAACAAAAACGCAAAAAAAAAGGTTATAATGACATACAAAACTTTGAAATTATTAAGGACCTATAAAGCTAGACTGTGCTTTTTGAAAGAAAAGTGCTAGTGAAGTCGGCATAGTGTTAATTCAATTCAATTCGTTTATTTTGCAAGTAGGCATAGGAATTCACACTTCATGAATAGCTCTAACCCACGTTAGGAAGTTGTATTTGTGTATGTTTATGTACAAGTTTGTGTATGTATTAGTATTTAGTATATTGATATTGTAATACATATATAAGAATATATAAGTAGGTATATAATATTTGTTGAATTATCCTATAATTGTATAATACTGTTACTTTCATTGCACCTATATTTGTTCAAATTTGTCCCTAAGGTTTGGCTGTCAGAGAATGTCTACGGGCATTAAGTCCGCCTTTGTGCTTTGTGCAATAAAGTTTTTAAATAAATAAATATGTATTATGCACTTTTACACGTAAATTTTTACAATATTGATATAAAACGATATAATTTTATAGTACATATTGGTGAATCTGGAGCAGTACATGATAACCATCATTTGGAAAGAGAAACAATAAAATAACAAAATTATAAATACAGAATAACGCTTAACATAATAGCTGCTGTAGATAGGCATTGTATGTAATATAAATGTCAATGACTGTTAAGATAATAGCTGCTGTTTATAGGCATTGTCATACTATAAGCTAAGACAGACACAATTATAAAAATAAAAATATAAATGTCAGAGATTGATGTCAGACATGATTTTAGTTGCTAACATTCATGGACCTCACGCGCCGTTTACCATCAGGTCACATGTCGTGCTAGTATAAAAAATATATATTTTTTAAACTATTTTACATCTACCAACAATTTGATGGAATTTTATTAACGATTTCACAATTTTATCAATTTTCTCTCTCTCTCTCTACCATCATAAAGAACTACGCTCTTGTTGCAATCTATCTCAGTTTCCATCTAGCGTCTTCTATTTACTGTACGGAACCTAGTATTCGTTTTATTACCTAGAACCTCCACTGCTGGACATGGGCCTTCCAGAACATATACACTCCCCACCCTGGAGCTGGCCAGACGTGTTGGCGAGGATCTGGTGTCATTTTTAATGACAATTTATTAACTATTCCATAAGTTGGTATTAGTGGAACTGGGACCGACGGATTAACGTGCTCTCCGAGGCACGAGAACGTAGTTCTTGGTATTCTATTAAATGTATGTTAGAAAAGTATTTCTCAATGGAACATTCCGGGATTCAAACCGTGAACCTTTTTGGACTGGAAAGCGTTCTTCTTCCTTCGATCTGTAATTTAAAAAATGATGTTCAAATTCAAATTCATTTATTCAGTAAATTGGCAATATTACAAGCACTTTTACACGTCAGATACATTTAGAAGTTTATACAATTATATGAAGCTATATAAAAATTAAACATGATATAAACTGAACAACTCAATAGTAATGTATTTACAAAATACATATAAATCAAAACGCTACTGTCTAAACTCTAATGGCATAGTTATAATAATATTTAAAACAAAATAAAAAATATTAAAATAATAATAATAACAATGTCAACTGACAATGTTAACTGTATAACTTAGGCATTCTGAATCAGATTCACTAGCAAGTTTTTCCTTCTATTCTTTAACACCGAATCTATCTTACAGTATAAGATAAGATAAAACACACGTTGATCACATTGTATGATTCAGTTAGCGTGCAAGCGTGTTAGTTAATTGCCAGATTCAATTGTTAATGAGATTTGTTGCGTCAGAGTTTATTTCCATAAATCGCTTTTGTTCTTCGTGTACACACACGGCAAGTACAGTTAAATAACTCAGGTTTCGCTAATTTAGGAATCACCTAATAATAATAAAACTAATGGCCCATAGATAAATACCTTACAACCAATATACATATAAAACTCAGGCAGTGTGATTACCTTTCGACGAGTACAAGGAAGTTCAGTTGACGGCGCCGTCGTTCCTGCTAGAGGGAGTAGTTGTTGCGCAAGGCATTTTATATAAAAAATAAGGTTTTTTTGTACTGAAATTAAATTTATTCGAAGTACTTAGATACAAAAATATTAAAATAAAATTGATTAAAAAACTAATTATAAATAAAACTAAAACTAAAAATACCTATGAAATTAAAACTATTCTACAAAATAAACTAAGGGCTTACCACCAGGGAGGGTACCTAAAATGCTCGCCGCATTTCCTCGTTGAATTATAATCGACATATTCTGTTTTAGGTAGTTATGGCATTTGGGGTTGCCACTCTTGAAAAATTCGTTTACCCAGCTCTTTTATGAATTTGTGGGTATCAAGAGAATATACCCCCATTGTTTCAACCCCAATTGCCACTAAGTTATCATTTTGTTTAATGCTATTATATTTGATGTGCTTTCTATATTCTTTTTAAAATAGTTAATCTAAAAATGCATTTATAAGTGTGAACACAATTTTTCCCAAATCCCAACCTAAATCTAAATCCTATTTTAGCTTCGCACATTTCATGAATTAGGAGACAATATATCTCTTTGGTACATGTCGGTGTTAGAACCGATCTTTTTTTGTATTTAAGGAAAGTGTTACAACAAGGGTTCAAAACCGGGAAATCCCGATATCTCGAAAGTAACGAGAATTCCCGGTTCTCACTTTAGTAAAATGTTGCCGGGAAATTTGAAACCCGGTTCTTTCGGGAATTTTATTTTAATTACGCGATTCATACTACTACTTACCTTCTTTACTTTTTTAGTCATATTTTTTAAACATTAAAAACGATATTATGTTTATTTATTATTTTTAAAAAGAGTTTAACTCTGATTGTTTTCTATAAAAAATGTTTAAGATAATTTTAATTTGGATTAGATTAGATTTGATATTGATAAAGTAAAGTATATGTTTACGTCCAAGGAAGATAATAATAATAAAAATAAACAATCTATATCTTTATTCAGTATAGTTTATTATTATGGTACAGGAAAACAGACATTTACAGATGACTGCTTATTTTTTACCAATATAATTACCTAATACTTAACAAAGATATAGATTGTTTTTTTACTGATTTATAGTAAGTAAGTAAGTATCATCACGACCGTTTCCCTTTCGGGGTGGTCAGAAACCACGCTTATAAATAAGCGGATTCACATTTAGCCAACTTTACTATAGGCCAATCATGACAAGTGGCAAGCTCGTCGATGTCTCCAGCGTACCAAACTCGAGAAATATCACAAATAAATTAAATAATATTTAAATGTATTACATTGATAAATATATTTGTGTCCCGACCAGGAATCGAACCCGGTACCTCCGAGTCTAAATCCACGGACTTAACCGCTAGACCACGGAGGCAGTTTATTTGATTTATAATTTATGATTTATAATTACTACTAAATAGGTATGAAAAAAGAAAAATGTATATGAAAAGACTGAGTGATTAAGTCATGTTAGATTCCAGTGTTATTTATTGGAATTACTCGTACTTAAAAGTTACAATAAAAAGTACTTAAATATTTATTAGTGTTTTACTTTTGAAGCATAAGACTTGTTTTACATATGATATATAACAAAAACTACCAAGAACCTAAAATATCGAAAGAACCGGGAAATACCGGTTTCTTTACGAAAATATACCGAAATTCCCGGTTCTCAAAAACAGAAAAGGTTTTGAAAACCCTACTTACAACCGAGCCACCATCGCTCCTTTTTGGCAGGTCGCTTTGATAATAAAATAGGTTGTGGAAGCTAAACTGCAAAAGACAAATATCCGACAACGAGTGTATTTACTGACTGTACATTTTATGCATTGTGTTAACCATTGAGTAAGAAAAAAGTGCATTGTCGCTCTTTCATATGACAAAAGTGTAATGCGATTGTTAATTAAAATCATTGCAAACACAATAGTCGTAAATACAGTAATATTAATTAAACATACATACTGTGGCCAAGTCTAAGAAATTATTTAAATGATTGTTTAAGCGGCTGGTTAATGCTGTATGTGACAATAGGCACGGGAACAGTGGTGTTGTCAATCTACGACAAATGTCCGTAAGAAAAGTGTATTTCTTATTGGTATATGCCGGGGTTCGTACCAATTTTAAGCAAAGCGTTCATACAACCGAGCTACCACCGCTTATAAGACAGACAGGCACTTAAAATCCTACAAAGGTCGGTTCAAACCATCGGCATGTACCAATGAGAAATACACTTTTTTTTCGCACATTTGTTATAGATTTAAAACACCACCGTTCCCGTGCCTCGTAGAGCACGTTAAGCCACCACGTCGGTACCGCATCCACTAATACTAAGTTTTGGAATCGTTAATAAATTGACATTAAAAAATAACATCAGACCCTCGCCAACGCGGCCAGCCGCCAGCGTGACGAGTGTACGCCAAATTCCCCAGAAATTTCTGAAAGGCCCATCTCCAACAGTGAAATTCTAGAAATGTGTTCTAGGAGCTGTGTGAGTACACTCACCACGCTGCGCTGGCCAGACGGGTTGGTTGAGGGTCTGATGTCAATTTATTAACTTGTGGAATCAAGTTGGAATTAGTAAAATCGGGACCGACGACTTAACGTGCTCTCTGAAGCACGGGAACGGTGGTGTTTTAAATCTATGACAAATGTACATGGGAAAAGTGTATTTATTATGGGTATATGCCGGGGTTCGAAACCACCTTTTTAGATTGTTAAGATAAGCGTTCTTACAAACGAATCACCAGGGCTCCGATTCTCGAGCTTTCGACATGCATGTCGATTCGTTTATTTCGTATGACCCTGACAGTTTTCTATGGAGATCTGCCACATTTCACTCGAATATTTCGAACCGACGCGTAAGTCGAAAGCGCCAGAATTAGCCCCCTAATTATACAAAATAAAAAACTTTAGTTCGGTAGCTTTGAAAATTAAATCCTTTGTTTGCGTTGAGCATAATCGAATCGTTCCATATTTAAAATACCCCCTCAGTTCTTAAGAAGCCTCCTCACTGATTGTCAATTGACCATTCTCAGAACTTTGGATTTGTTATAAGCTTGTTTTCTTAGAACATCGCCGTTGGGCATACAATGTTGGAAGTTTTATTGTAATTGTTACAAATCAATTCACATATTGCCTGCCTCCGTGGACTAGCTTGTTACGTACATGGATTTAAACTCGGAGATACAGCGTTCGATTCCTTTTCGGGACACAATAATATTAATAAATAATTTTATTCGAAGACAGTACTATATACTTACCTAATTTCGTATTTGTGTATATATATATATATATGTAGTAGTATGTAATGATTATTATGTATTGTATGTAAATTGTATATTTATAATAATGCACCCCGCAAATTCCCTACCTCACTCCCGAAGGTTAGCTGTTATAAAATGCCGAAAGGCATTAAGTTCGCCCTTGTACATTACTTTTAATTTTTTTGGCGTTTAAAGAGTTTATAAATAAATAAATTAATATACATGAAATATAAATTAAATTAATATACATTAAATATAAAAAACAGCGTGGCGAGTGTAGGCCAAATTCTCCAGATTTTTCTGGAAGGCCCATCTCCAGCAGTGGAGTTCTATGACTTTGCGTTCAAGGGGCTGTGATGATGTGATGAAATATAAATTAAAAGCTACCTTAATAATAAAATTTGAAGTAGATACAAAACTATTAAAATAAAATAGATTAAAAAACTAAATATAAATAAAACTAAACTAAAAAACCTATGAAATTAAAACTATTCTACAAAATAAATTAAGGGCTTACTACCAGGGAGGGTACCTAAAATAAATAAATTTAATTTATTTGTGATATTTCTCGAATTTGGTACGCTGGAGACATCGACTAGCTTGCCACTTGTCATGATTGGCCTATAGTATAGTTGGCCAAATGTGAATCCGCTTATTTATAAGGGACAGTAACGTGAACAATGACAGAGGGTTTGGTCGACAAGTTACCGACATACACGTATTATAATTATGATTATGACGTTATATCCAACCCTAGGTTTACAAGGAACATAATCTGCCAAATTTAATTTGATTTGACAAACAAACCAATAGACAAATAGCCGTATACATGTCATAGCTATATCCGCTCCGGAAAGGAAACGGTCGTGATGATACTTTACTTTTATAATAATCATTTTATACATCACTACTATTTAGAGTAGTTCGTTCGATAGACGATTGATGATTGGATGCGCAATAGCCATACAGGTCGATGTACTCGTGTGAACAATATTCATTAATAGCAATGTCAATTGAATAAAACTAATAGCACATTTAAATTTCAATAATAGGGAACTAGTAGCATAATAAATGCAGTCATTTTTATAATTATTTTCTATAAAAAGGGCGAGTTAACTTCCTTTATGCAGAAATTATTGGATTCGTTGTGAACATAGCAGATGTCAACCCTACAGAAATCTAGCCGGGCAAATCCTTAGTATAAATTTTAAGTGTTACTCATTCGTCCCGTAAAACATTCTCATTTATCTGCACTGACAATTCTTACACTTCGACATATTTTAAGTAAGATCCCAATGTAACAGTAGGAACCTGCGACTTAAAGATTGTACGTGCTGACTCCTCCGCATACTACCTATATTAATAGCACTAATACATTTCATATGACAACATTTTTTTTTAACGTACGAGCAGAATTAGATTTAAAAGGTGTTAATTCAATTATTGTTACTAAACTTATTATTTAATGTTTTTTTAAATACTAGTACTCGTTTATGACCGTTTTTTAGGTCAATTTGTTTTTCGTCCCATGGGCCGAGTTTTCGAAATCGAATCAAACTAAACTTCAAACAAGCACGTGATTAAAATTTAAAATAGAAATTGGTCGGGTAATTGACCATAAATAGGCAGTTTTCATACAATACTATTTTTTCTAGAAATATTATAATAAATAATTGGCTTTGTGTTATTATAAGCTTAAGGCCGCCACACAAGGCGTTTTATTCTTAAATTTTGCTGCTTTTGAACTATCTTGAGTTCTTTTTTTTATACTAGTACGACATGTACGACACGGAAACTAGATAGCGCCGTGTGACCTGTCTGGAAATATTTATTTATTTATATTTATGTGACCTTATCATCCACCTGATGGTAAGACGCGCGAATTCCATGAATGTTTGCAAACGGACTTAGACACTCATGACTGACATCAGTTCCTAACACTATGCCGGCTTGACTGAGCATGACGGCAATTCGAGCTTGATCCTAAAACGTGTATCCTTTACTGGGTTTATAGGCACGAACGTTGGATACTTTCCCGCTCCAGCAGACTGGGCAAATTACCCATCAGTCCACGTACCACCTATTTATTCGTGAGCAACATGAATTACCAGAATCAAATCTCAATATCTAACCATATTTTTCTTTGTTTCAAAGGTACGTTTCTGATTTATAAAAGAAATTGAGGTAAGTTAGATGCCCCCCGATGGATGGAATACCTGAAAAATGTCGCTGGCTGAGGTTGGATGAGGGTTGGCAAGGGATTATTAGGACGTACTTTATCGAATCGAGAACATAAGATTAGTCATTCTATTATTATTATTGAGATTATAAGTTTAATGACAGTATTAATGACAGTATTCAAATTTAAGAACAGTAGATACTCGTATGTGTATATACGTTATTGTTAGTATTATACGCCCCTTTAGGCAAACTCGTCTAGCCAGAGTGGCGCGTCAATTTCAGATATATCGCATCGTTAGTAATACAAGAGTATAATACGAAAAAGTATTATTTGGGAAATTGCATTTTAAAGATTCTGGTAAGAACAGGAGACGCGCGGGGAGAGTGTGAGACAGACACAAATACGGTTACCGTGTTATTATTGTCCTTTTTCTCTCTGTCAGCGCTAACTGGTAGATGATTCCACCTTGTGCCCCTAGCATTTAAAATCAAACTATACAAAAATGTTGATTTAAGCCCTTATATTAAGGGCGCGGTGGTGGCTCGGTTGTAAGAACGCGTTCCTTAAATCCTACAAAGGTCGGTTCAAACCCACCCGGCATGTACCAATGAGAAATACACTTTTCTTAAGTACATTTGTCATAGTTTTACAACACCACCGTTCCCGTGCCTCGGAGAGCACGTTAATTTCACTAATACCAACTTGTGGAATCGTTAGTAAATTGTCTTTAAAAATTGACATCATATCCTCGCCAAGGCGTCTGGCCAGCGTGGCGAGTGTAGGCCAAATTCTCCAGATATATGTTTTGGAAGGCCCATCTTCAGTGGAGGTCTAGGACGCTGTGTTCTAGGGGCTGTAATGATGATTATGATTATTAAGGGTGCCATATGTTCCTGAAGGCCCATCTCCAGCAGTCGAGGTCTAGGACTATGTGTTCTAGGGGCTGTGATGTGATATGTCGGGCGGAGCCGGGTCAAACGGCTAGTTTATCAAAAGGTGTCGGTTTTTTATTTTATTTTTATAATTTTTTATTTTATTGTTTGTTATGCAGATTGCATGCTAGTTTAATGTATTTATAGAAATATAATCACGATGATCGAGGTCGATATCGTTGACAAACAGAACTAATGCCGATCAAACAGAAAGCTTCCTGTAATATACTTTTAAATTCATAACGATTTAAGGCACACGTCCACTTGTAGTGACACGCGTCGGTATTCACCATACAGCACAATAAATATCATACATATATTTTATGTATGATAAAAATACATACTATTAAAAGGGCTCTAGCCACCATCTAGATGGCAAGAGACCTGATGGTATGACGTTGGTCCCCTGGGAACGAGCACCTGCCCTGGTGTGGGACGCCGCGTCGTGAAAAATGCGGAGTCCAGAAAGCGGGGCAAATACGTAAGAATAAAAAAAAAGTACGTGTGGCACTCGGGGACTGCCGCGGTAAAGCTATTGCATAGCATTTTACTTATGCAATTATATTTTTTTTATTATTTTATTTATGCAGTATTTTTTTTTTTAATATTAATTCAAGTTTTTTATATTACTCGTGGACGCGGCCAAAAAGCACGCTGTCTCACCTAGCATTGTGTCTAAAAGAGAATCAGTTATGAGCAGTTAGCAGCTAGTCTACACGCATACGTCTAGTCGTACGCACACAAACACCGTGCCGAAGTCTGCCGAACTGAAACGACGTTAGACGATGCATGGCTTTCAACGCCGCACCGCTGTGTTGGTCGGAGTGGGGGGTGTTAGATTTATTTTCGTTACGGAATTTATTGATTTGGTCGCCGCGCTCAAAGCCAGCGATAAAAGCTATGCAATAGCTTAAAATAAGAATTAAAGTCTTATCAAATATCCTGTTTTTCACTCATTTTAATTTACTAAAATTTATTTAATTTATTATATATTTTTTTTTTATAAAAAGGTGTGTCCGTTTCAGCTGTAAATAAAATACCGAGAAGTCGACGACTACCTTAAGTAATTTACTATAATAGGTGTGTTATATATCGATTTAAACCATAAGCTTTGTAACCTTTGGCAAACACAGATGAATAAAATATCCACAATTACTCGTACAGTGATGGACAACCATTATGAATAATTTAGTAGAACACTAGGGTGTTACAGGGGTTAACGCTTTGGAATTCCTCTCGTTTGCACAATCCAATATCATTAAATTTTTTTCAAGATGTGTCAACTTTATAGAAAATTAAATTACTGACATTTTGTACATTTTTCACTTTCATATACCTAATTTAAGATAGAGAAAAAATACAAAACTATTTAAATCAATTTTCTTCTATTTTACTAAAACAACACACAGCGTCCTAGACCTTCACTGCTGGAGATGAGCCTTCCAGAACATATATCTGGGGAAGTTGGCCTACACTCGCCACGTAGGCCAGACGGCTTGGCGAGGATATGATGTCAATTTATTATTTATTATTAATTGTACTAAGAAAATCTCTCTCCGCGATGTCTTTAGGGTACCAAACTTGAGAAATATTACAAATAAATAAAATAATTTATTGTGTCCTGACCAGGAATCAAATCCCTCCAAGTCCAAATCCACGGAATTAACCGCTAGACCTCGGAGGCATTAGGTATAGGTAGGATTTAGGTATACTAAAATAAAATTATTTGCAAACGAGCTCTCCCAAGTTCTAAATACCTAAACGTTATTTGTTTTTCTTAGAAACAAAAAAATATTAAAATTATCGGACATGACGCATTTAAAATTTATTGAAAACAAACATCTAACCCAAAAAAAAAAAACACTTTAGCAAAACTTGGAAATAAAAACTTTGCAAGAGTCTTGCGAGACTCTTGCGCAAGACCATATTAGTAGTCTTGTTCTTGGTCTTGCAAAAAAGCAAGACCAAGACTGCAAGACTAAGGCCAAGATTGGGCAACATTAATTTCTCATTGCCATGCTGTGTGGGTTTGAGCAGACCTTTGTAGGATTTAAGTAACGCGTTCTTACAACCGAGCCACTACCTAGAATATGATTAATATACCTATCTCCAAAATGTCCGCAATTTTGAACACCCTTAATAGGGTTTGACTCTTGCATACATTTTGCTCGCACAATACAACATTTTAAAAGATTATTTTTAGATAATTATAAATAATTATATAAGGTTAACTTTCTAAGAAATAAAATTAAAAGTAAAAAAAGTAAAGTATCATCACGACCGTTTCCCTTTCGGGGTGGTCAAAAACCACGCTTATAAATAAGCGGATTCACATTTAGCCAACTTTGCTATAGGCCAATCATGACATGCCACTTGTCGATGTCTCCAGCGTACCAAACTCGAGAAATATCACAAATAAATTAAATATTAATTAAATGTATTTATTTACATTTACATTATTTAATATTTTTGTGTCCCGACCAGGAATCGAACCCGATACCTCCGAGTCTAGATCCACGGACTTGACCGCTAGGCCACGGAGGCAGTTAGACAGATGAATATAACCATTAAACTCTTGCAATCCATCTCAAAAATGAAAGGCAGACAAAAACATAATTTAGAAAATCGACAAATTACTTCATTCGCAGTAATAACAATAAAACGACACGGCAATAAAACGCGATTGTGTCAAATTGTGACATACGAGTGGGTACATAACATTTGTTAAATGTATACTATACTAGCTGACCCAGCAAACGTTGTTTTGCCATATAAATTATATCTATAATAATAAATAATAAAAAAAAAACAAACTTATTGTAAATGTGTAAGGATGTGGTATATGAGTGAAAGAGGCATGGAGCGCTGTGAGCGATGAGCGAATATAAAAATAGCAAAACACCTAACATTTTTTTTTAAATTTATTATATTTATTTCTTAAAATTAGATATATCATGAGAGAAACAGAAGACCGGCTTCGGTCTCATCCCTACTCCGTGCTGTTTACTGGGAAGTGACACCGGTATAGTTTGCAAATGAGTGTTGACCCAGAAAAAGCGCGGAAAATTTAAAAAATCTAGCACTGGTAACACTAATTATAGCAGGAATAAACTGTCTTGATACTAATGTTACCATGTAGTAAGTTTCAATTAAATGTTAGGCTCAACTGGTGGCGATAATTTACCAAGTGATAATTGATCAGTTATCGAGCGGGATGGAAAATGATTAAATTACTAAAATGACTATTAAAAAATAGGGGTTGGAGATAGAAGGGTGAAAATTTAGGGTTGCATTTATTTTTTAATGGCACATTATAAAAAAATTAAAAATTAAAATTTGTCCAAAAAATAAAAATAAAATGTTAGGAGTGGACAACCCTTATCACTTAGGGGTATGAAAAATAGATAGTAGCCGATTCTCAGACCTACTAAATATGCATATAAAATTTGATAAAAATCGGTCAAGCCGTTTCGGAGGAGTATGGTAACTAACATTGTGACACGAGAATTTTATATATAAGATAATTGTCATGTTCGACTATTTTGCTTAAAATGAATGAAAACGCAAATAAAACGACTTTCAAAGCGAAATAAAGTAAAAATAAACCGCTTACAGCGACAAGTTTTGAAATTTATCGTTTTCCATAATTATTCACATTGTAGCACATTATTAAACAAAACGACATCACTTATGACTAACAATATCCACAGTAAATTAATTTACAAAACAAAAACTTGCACTTGACATGTCAGCGCAAAATGGCGCGAAGTACTTTTTAGTTTTTTTTATCGTCAGTGGAGGTCTAGGACTTTGGATTTTAGGGGCTTTGATTATGATGACGATAAACTCCGTAAGTACTAATAGTGTATTATATTATCTATCACATTTTCAGTAATATATATATATATAAATTGCTTGGTTTCGCTTAAAGACAATTCCACAATGACGTCACAATTACACTTTACAAAAAAATGCTTATATTCAATGAATAAATGTTCTTAATACTGGCTAAAAAGATATTCAACAAAAAGAGTAATTAATTTATCCTGTAAAAATAGATTTTACAATTACCGGCATCGAAAATCAATTCGTCTTACGTATACATTTTAATACAATGGGGTGTATCAGGCAAAGCTTTTTGTAGATGTCGCTAGTGGCAATGGTACCTTGTTTTATACCTGTCGCATCATTTTGTAAATGTTTTTGTAGATTTTATTTTTATAACAGAAAAATGTATTTTAAATTAACGTTACCTACGAATTTAGAAAGCGCACACCGTTTTAAAAAAGAAAAACTGTTTTATTAATAGAGCGGCAATTTTGAGATCACCAAATCTTTGATTTCGCTTGGAAAGCTGCTCACTTTGGCATAATATCCAGAAAATAATAAATTTCGTTTTAAAAATACAAGTTTTCTATGCAACTGACAGTTATATTAGGTACCATTTATCTATCGTGATAAAAAGTTAGTGATTGGAACGATTGGAACAGAAATAATGTCATATGCAACAAATGAGATGAATTACGTCACATTACATATCTATGCAACCACATAGATGATAGTAAGGGTGACCATAGGTTATAGAGTATAGATCTTAGAGGTGATTTGAGTGTAATAAATAAATGAACCAAAGTAGTGAACTTTAAACATGTATTATGTATTATCCAGATATTTCAAAATCATGTTGAGGTTTCTTGTATTATATAATAAATAACTTGTATTATATAATAAAAATCTTTATTAAAACTTTCGCATACCATTAAGCCACGAATACTGTAATGCGAATAAATAGACCTTATCTATTAAAATTTTCTATCACGCCATGGTCATCATACAAACGAATCTCTCAATCATCTGCCCTGGTTTTGTAACTGCGGCAGACAGTGGCAGAGTAAAATTTCGCAAAATTTTCACGCAATACTTGCCATCTAGCGCATTGTGGTTTTAACATTTCCGCTCATTGTTGTGGTTTGCCAAACGTTGTAAAAACCATGGAGGTGAAATTTGTTTACAGAGAGATTTATTTATTACTAGAAAAACTTATAGATAGAGTAAAATAAGACAATATTAAATAATACAAACATATTTTTTTATTTAATATTTATTAATTTTTTGATATTTTATTATGTTTTTAGTTTCTTATTTAATTGTATTTTTTATTATTAGGTAGTTTGTATTAAGTTATTTTCTGTGCCCTGGAAAGCATTTTAAGCCGTCGTTCCTAGTTCCACTAATATTAACTTGCGAAATTGTTAATAAATTGTCATTAAAAATTGACATTAAGACCCGTCCAGCGTAGCGAGTGTAAGCCAAATTCTCCAGAAATTCATGGATTCATCTCGAATAGTGGAGGTCTAGGACTCTGTATTTTAGG
Organism: Tinea semifulvella; assembly: GCA_910589645.1. Classification (NCBI taxonomy): domain Eukaryota; kingdom Metazoa; phylum Arthropoda; class Insecta; order Lepidoptera; family Tineidae; genus Tinea; species Tinea semifulvella. The sequence goes on along the minus strand of OU342592.1, from coordinate 7,470,274 downwards.
GGTTGTATTGATAAAGTAGTTTGTAATGTACCTATATTACAATATAATAATAAAGTATTAGTTTGTAAGCAATTATTAAGGTAGTGGCCGGTTGTAAGAACACTTTCCTTAGCATCCTACGAAGGTCAGTTCACATCCCCCCGGCATGTACATGTACAAAAATACAAACGAGAAACAACTTACTAATAATAGGAAACAAGGAAGGCAAATAATAAAAAAAAAAGATTTATGTAATTTAATGAGTATCATCACGACCGTTTCCCTTTCAAGATGGTCAAAAACCACGCTTAAATAAGCGCTATAAGCGGATTCACATTAAGCCAACTTATTGTAATTTAATAATCTTAAAAACTATTTATAAATTTCGTGTTTAAATTTTAGCTCGAGTCAGTTGCAAATGGCTGCCGGATGACGTCATATAATAGTAAATAAACAACTTATTTACGACATTAATATATATTATATAAATATATATAATATACTGTGTGTAATTCTCAAAAGAGCAAATGTTTTTTTAGTCTTCAGGTTTCATTAGTAGACCCTCTATTTGAAATAAAATAGGTCACTTTTTTTTAAAGATAAAAATCATTATCCGAAAAACAATACACTACTGCATGGTGATAAGGCATCGTCTAAAAATCTCGTTATCCATCGTGATAAATATCTAAAGGATGGGGAGTGTTATTATTAATTGATCTTGCACACAGCCGAGAGAGAAAGAATTACGTAAGTCAACGTTCGCGCGATCGTCGACCTCTCGCTACCTACTTGATTAGGCTCAGTATGAGTGGCGATATTTTTAGGAAAACTTCTCTATACCATTACTTAAGATTTTGTACTGAATAATAAAAATACGTAGTTTATTTTGTTTTATTCTAGATTATAATATTAAAATATTTGCTTTTTAACAAATTCCACGCAGTATAAAATATACAAAAAATAATATAAATTTCCTCTTTTTATTACTATAAAATAAGCATACATTATGTTACTAACCCTATGGATAATATTTCAAAAAAACTAATTTAAAAAAAATATATATTTGCTATAAAAGTAGATTACAATTTATATTTTTTTCTTTAAAGCAGATTTTTTAGTAACTCACGCTGACTAACGTTCCAATATCAATAAGATATAATGTATTTATTTTATGAAAATATAAATAATTTTGTTAATTAAAACGAAAAAAGTTTTTTTCAATAGTCCACTACCCTATTATCAGCAGATTATGAGTTCGAGTATAGAAAGCAAGCTAACTCTGAAAGAGAGAGAGAGAGAGAGAGAGCGAGGACGGAAATAAATGTACCTGCTGCAACTTGTTCATAAAGTAACGAGTGCTTAATTAAGCATGTCAGGTGATATGGAAGTAGTAGGCAGTTAAGTACTAAGCTTTTAGGGCGAAATTTATATACCGCACTTAGACATTAAGGTCAGCCTTTTACATTATTTCTTGAGAAATAGAGTATCACATACGTGACAAAGTTGTTTGGCATTTTGACTATCTATTTATTTATAATGTTGGACCGTGAAAACATTGCAGAACCTAAAAAAATGTATTGTGTAAGTTCTCACTACCTACCTATATATTTAACTAGCTGTTTTACCCGGCTTTGCCCGTGTAAACAGCGACACGAAATTAATTTCGTTGCGGATTATTTTGATTTAGCTATATCTCGTAAGGTAATCATTTAATTTGTATTGTGTAAAAGGAAATAGTTTCTTTATGAAATGCTCAAGCCAGCTAAAGTATTTAATATATTTAAGACGGTGAATCGATAAATCATCAATGATACGACCCCAGCCTGAAGGGCCACCGCGGGAGGTCGCATGCCCGACTCACCGTGAGGCCTCATAAGGAGACCCAAGGCGCCTACGGACTAAAACCCTATAAACCGTCACTCTTTCACTGTTGGCCCTGCGTGCCTTAACAGCTACGTCTGAGTCGTAGCTACGGAGTGAAGGCACTATATGTATGCTGCGTATACCATACCGTATTTGTTTAAATAGCTTTCCTATTACCGCTTTATAATTGCCCATTTTTAGAAGTATTAAAATGGATATAGTGTAGTATAGTATAGTATAGTATAGTATAGTATAGTATAGTATAGTATAGTATAGTATAGTATAGTATAGTATAGTATAGTATAGTATAGTATAGTAATGGATATGTTATCCTTAGGATATAAGAGATCTGAGAACTACACTCTCGCCGCATTGTGCAAGGGCAGAGCAGAGGAGATACAGAGGGAACTGGACTCACTCCAAGTGGAAGTCTCCGAGGAACAACCAGTCGTTCCTGTGAGTGAATATCATACTGACACATGGGGCCACTGAGAGATAGGATATAAGACATATGCCATCGGAAGACGTATGTACGGAACTTTTAGTATCCTACCATCCACCTGGCGGCGGACGTAGGCGAAACGGGTGACACCACTTGACCATATTTTGTTAGGGTTATTTTATTATATCATAGGTAGATTTTATTCAAATTACAGAATGGTCACTCTTCTACGTTGGCTACCAATTCGTTGTCGTAGAAATCTTTGAATTCTTTGTCTGCTTTTCTCTATACTGAATGAGCCTGCGACACCAAAATACCTCAAGAACAAATTTGCTTTTCTCTTTATGACAGGTCATCGCATAACTATATCCTTGCACTTCCCTCTCATCACACTAGTTTTATGTCCGACTCATTTGCAGTTGTTGCCGTAAATCTGTGGAACAACCTACTCTTAGATATCCGACAGGCGCCAAATAGAACATTGTTTAAAAATATGATATTAACACACTTCTTGAATAGATCCCAACAGTATGTATATATTAAGCATTAAAAGTATATTTGTGTTTAGTATATTAATACTAAATTTCTTCCAGTATTGTCGTACGGAGCAGAAACGTGGACACTGACAGTGGGTCTGGTCCACAAGTTTAGGTCGCTCAGCGAGCTATGGAGAGAGCTATGCTCGGTATTTCTCTGATGGATAGAGTCCAAAACGTAGACATCGGTCAAAAAACCAAAGTTACCGACATAGCCTTCAAAATTTGTAATTTGAAGTGGCAATGGGTCTGACACGTCTGTCGCAGAACCGATGACCGATGGAGTAGACGAGTTCTAGAGTGGAGACCACGTACAGGAAAACGCAGAGTGGGAAGACCCCCCGCCAGATGGACGGATGACCTGAAAAAGGTCGCTGGTGGGGGCTGGATGAGGGTGGCAAAAGATCGTGTGAAATGGCGAGCCTACATCCAGCAGTGGAGAGACATAGGCTGATGATGATGATGATGATAATAATATTGTTTACTAGTTTGTAGTTTAGTTTAAGTAGTATTTTAATTTCTCCCTTATATGTTTTTTTAATTTGCGCGATACTTCAACAAACAATGTTCGTAATGTCCCTAAGGTTGACCAACTAAGAATGTCTAGGTCCGCCTTTGTACATGGTGCAAAAAGTTTTAAATACATACAATAAATAGAGTACTCCACTATTTCGACAATTTAACTGTCGTCACAGTCTTAAAAAAATACTTTGTTTAAAAAAAATACAATCAATGCTTTTGTATATAATTTTTTTAGGCTTTAGCAGCAGTAAACATTAAGTATAGAATATTGATTTTAGCTGTAAACTAGATTGTCCGTGTGCCTGCTTAGATTGGGTTGGTAGGTAGAAGCGCGTTTAGTGATCGACTTGTGTGGAGTCGGCTTCTTGTTTACGATTTTACTTCTAATTATACAAAAATAAAAAAATAAGTATCATCACATCCGTATCCCTTGCGGAGTATTTAGAAACAACGCTTATAAAGAAGCGGATTTACATTTAGCCACCTTTGCTATAGGCCAATCATGACAAGTGACAAGCTCGTCGAGGTCTCTAGCGTACAAACTATCAAAACGACCGTATCCCTAGCAGGCTAGTCAGAATTCACACGCTTTTTTAAAGAGCGAGTTTTCATTTAACTTAATTTACTATAGGCCCATTATGGCAGATCGTCGATGTCAGCGTACCAGACTCAAGATATATCAACATAGCCCCTAGAACACAAGATCCTAAAGTGCAAGATATGGGCCTTCCATTTTTTTCTGGAATTTTGGCCTACACTCGCCACGCTGACGTGACAGGTTGGCGAGGGCATGATGTCAATTTTTAATGACAATTTATGAACGATGCCACAAGTTTGTATTAATTAAACCAGGACTAACGACTTAACGTGTTCTCCGAGGCACGAGGACGGTGATGTTGTAAATCTATGTACGTAAGAAAAGTGTTTTTCTTATTGACCGCCTCCGTGGTCTAGTGGTAACGAACGTTGCCGTGAACTCAGGAGGTCGTGGGTTCGATTCCCACCGGAGGGCAAGTTGTACATTGTATAATTTGTCTCGGTCTGGGTGTTTATATGTATAATATGTATATATTAAAAAAAAAAAAGTATAATATGTAGTTTATCAACCATATAGTTTCCGTAACACAAGCCTCGTAGCTTACCACGGAAACTAGATGGCGCTGTGTGACCTGTCCGGAAATATTTATTTATTTATTTGTTACTTAGGGTTTGAACCGACTTTTTAAGGATATTAGGGACATCGTTGTTAAAAGCGCTCCATCACCGCTCAAGATATATCACAAATAAATAAAATATGTTTTATTCTCGCCTAGAAATCGTATCTCATCAGTGTATTTAAATCTACAGGGTTAACACCTAAACAACGGAGACAGATAAATAAATAATATAGAAATATAAATTATATGAAGATGACTAAGAGCTACCCACTGAGTCGGAAGTCGAAGAAAGCCATCACACCGATTGTGTATCATTTACAGTGGTGTGTAATTTGCCCGTGCATTAGTTATATGAATTTAATTATAAATAAAATAACAAGTTCTTTCCTAACAATGTTATCTCAAATAAAACACCTCTGTCAATCGATACTGCACTGGTTTTATTCGTAATAAAATTCATTAGAATTCGTTTCATTATTAACATGAGGTTTATGCTGGAACGGTTTAGCTCACTAATAGGCTACTGGTATATTTGGCACACACTTCTGATTCTTGACGCATTAGTTAATTATAAATTATAAGAATATAATTTATTTATAAATTCTTTATTGCACTTAAAAACTTAAGAGTTGAGTACAAGGGCGAACTTAATGCCTCTACATATATTTATATTATTATTTTTTCCTCGCCAAGCCGTCTGGCCAGCGTGGCGAGTGTTGATAAAATTCTCGAGATATACTCGTATGTTCTGGAAGGCCCATCTCCAACAGTGGAGGTCTAGGAGGTTGTGTTCTAAGGGCTGTAATGATGATAAAATTATGATTATAATATTTTATCTTCTTCTAAATGTAAACTATCGATTGTATGTAAAAAAAAAAAAAAATTAATGGTCAATTTATCTCCGTCGCAAGCCTGAGACATCATCATTCCCCATTTATCTCATCTTTATCCATTGCATCGTGCAAATAAATGCCTACTAATTCTGCAAATGCCTACTGGTGCAAATTACATTCCTAATAGCATTTGACTTGGATTATACTAGTACCTACTCGAATATTTAGCAGTCTTAAATTCTAAACGGTTTCTAAACTATAGTATTAAGAATAAACCACTGTATGCATTAGGAATGCAAAATGGTATAAATTACATATCAAATTCTCTATGAAATAGGTAATTATAATAAATAACACCTCGTTTAATGTCTTGCATTATTAATTTCTTGATATATTTATTGTTTTTAATTTAAATTCAATAGATTTGATAACGGTAAATTATTTGACATACAACTACAGTATGTATCTTTAAACTGCCTGATTCCTATACATCGTATCACACATATACTGGGTGACCTTGTATGGTCTTACGTTTATGTGATTATATTGATCAACAACATTCCCTAAGAAAATATATGTAATGTCGGTAATGATATTTTCTTTTTCTATTTTAAAATTAACAGTTTGTATTTTTTTGTCATTTCCGACATATGGTTTCTTAAGAAAAGAATATATATATATATATAGTATGTGTGTGTGACAAGCTGTGCACGACATGCGACACCTCAGTGTGGCCTGGTGTTAACACTCTCTGCGCAGATTTTATTATTTTGAGACATTAGACCTCCGTTTTGAAAGACATAGAGTGACGTTTGATATAATAGATTTCAATGACATAAATAGATTTTGATGATTCTCACGTCAATCGATTCGTCTTCATCACGCTTGTGTCACTGAAGATGACATTAATCAAATTTTATTAAGGCGAAAACCAGACGCAATATTGTGGAAAATAAAAAAAATAAAGTCGACGAACTATTGAGTAGGGTATCATTGAATAGGTATTTGAGTATCATGTTAAGGTTTCTTTTTCTATATAACTATTTCTATTATATAACTATTTTATTATAACTATTTAGAATCTATAATGATTAAAAAATTTAGTAACAACCATTATTATTTAAAATTTCAATGTAAGAAGAGAGAAGTTCATATAAAAAAGTATTATGCAATGTAGCCGTGTATCCCTTTTGAAGTGGTCAGAAACATTATTTATATATAATATAACAGACAGTGATAACTTAAAATATTCAAATAAAAATGGGTAATTTAAATAATAAAACACCGCCTGCAAAGAATAAATCATAAATAAATAAAAAATACTGATAAGAAAAAAACAAGCCAACAAATACCGTCGCCAAAAAGTTTTATAACCGCTTAACTACACCATTGAAATAATTACACTCTGATTACGACGACTGACCAACACACATCTTGGAAAGAATAAAGATTTTTTATGATCTAAATTTATTTTTATGAAGACGATATTTCACAATATATCAAACAGACTATTTAAAATGTTTTTTCACGAAAACTATTTACAATTGTTCATTTAACACTGAACACTTGACAAATAAAAATATGTATCATAAGTAGCATAAATTCATCATAAAATACGCTTAAGGAGTTCGCAACAGTAAACGTAACGCTAGGTCCAAGAACAGAAGCAACTGATAACATCAGCCCCAGTTAAAAATAGTACTGTGTCGAATGACGCAGTCAAAATATGATATTTATTATTATTGCTCTCTGAAGTACAGAAACTGTGGTAGAGAAGACAAATTTCTAAGCATTCCATGGATTCACCGTGCGGGTGCCGGGTCGATCGTGTGTGGGTAAGAGATGAGAAGAATGGTGTCTCGGGCTTGCAACCGACAATAGGCTGGTTTAAGAAAAGGAGGCCTCCTTTTTTATTTTATTGCGCGATAATACGCTCACCATCCACCATTCTACTTCTCTCTAAATAACAAATGTAAATCTATAACAAATGTACGTAAGTTGTTACATGCCGGGGTTTGTAAGCTTTCTTACAACTGATCCGGTATCCATAAAGTCATTCTAGAGTTTGCTAAAATACCACACACTAAGAACCCTATCTTACCTTTTACAAAGTACCTTGTCTAGCCAAGAATATAAATTAATTATTTTCTTCAATTGTTTGTAAAAATAATGTAAATGCCATTTTATTGTCGGAACTTCTTTGAAGTGGGCTGTATCATCGACGTGCACGTATGGTAACTTAACTACAATCGTCGGTAAAACAAAGTGGGCTATTACCACTCACTAAGATGTTACTACGTACAGTCATCGTCAAAATAAAATAAGCAGGTTTCACTTAGAAATATATCCCGGGAAATTTTCTAAAATTTCTCTTATATTTTGGTTAATTTTAAAATCGAAAATAACTAAAAAAAAAATTAGAGGATTAAATAGTTACACTTCAACTTAGACCCACATCCACACTGTCACAACTACACATACATTTTACACACACATACCAATACTGCCTTAGCATACAAGAGAACAAGTGATAGTTTTTTTATTAAGTATATAAATACTTAATAAAAAAATAAAAAAACTGAATAATAGTTCTGGAAGGCCATTTCCAACAGTGGAGGTCTAGGACGCTCTGTTCTAGGGGCTGTAATTGTAAGTATTTGAGTAATCAAAAGCATTGTCTTTAAAAGAAAACATTACAACAAATGAAAACGGACATCCATTTTCAAATAAATGGTTTGCATTTATTGTAGGTTATTACACCAACCTGGCGATAATAGGCCAAATTCTTCAGAAATAAGTGCCTGTCTATCTTCAGCAGTGGAGGTCTAGGATTCTGTGTTCTATGAGATGTAATAATAATAATAAGAAGTTTATTATCAGGCAAATAATACTGGTGTAAATTAAATATAAATTACATATAAATGTAACTACATATATTTAATAATTAATCTGTTATGATGAATATGATTGCTGATGACCCCGTGCTCAGGTTACGTGTAATTTTTTTACATTTAAGATTTACTCAAGTTATTAGTGATATTTATTTATTTCTTAATTTTTAACTGCAAACTTGTCATGAGCTGTGTTTAATCTTTAATTGTATGTATGAATAGTGGCTGTAAGTTTTCCTCCATTTATAATAATAATAAATGATAACTGGCTTTTTTCACTCGAATATATCGAACCGGCGACATTTAAGTCGAAAGCGACAGTGACTCGATGAAGAATACTACCAGCCTGGTTCGATTTATATTTCTGTTGTCGCGTATCTGTTAATAATCTTTAAAATAAAAAGTATGGCTAAATAATTATGACGATGAGTGTACCACAACATTACAATTACATGGCCATATATTTAATATTGTAGAACAATTTGAGTTTTATCACAAAGCAGAGGTTGCTCGTGTGTGGCCGACTGTACTTTTATAACACCATACTTGACCATACACCTGTCTCGAAAAGGAACAGTTCTGTTCATACTGTGTAATTACGTCACAACAAAATACATTTTCGTCACGCATTATTCTTGGTTTCGAAACAATATATTTTATTATAAAATATTTCATGGCTATCCGAATTTAGAAGCCATAGCTACACTATGTAATAAGCTCATAAAAAGACATTTAATTTCTAAACTTAACATAGATACTCGTTATGACCAACTCTTTTGCAGTGCAGTGCAACTTGTCCAACCTGCCTGTAGATTTTCGACAAGCGTCAAACAGTATTTAAAAGAATCCATGTATGTCTGATTCCAGTTGCTAAATGTGAATCCACTTCTTTATAAGCATGGTATCTGACCGCCCCTAAAGGGTAACGGTCATGATGATATTAAAGTGACTAACATGTACTATCCTATGACAAAAAAGAACATGAGACAGAGTTTTGCATGACGAAAAGGCCCTAACCCTTAGTACAATGCTTTAAAAAATTAATTCTCTCTTTAATTACATACCAGACGATAATATTAATTGGTTTTGCGATCTTCCAGTTTGGTGCTTCAAGGACGATTATGTGTTTACATTTTTTACAACTTTATTCAACTTTCCTTGCCGATGATGAAGGTTGACGTTCACTTTTAATAAGGTATCGACATGTGAGCCGTTTCGTCATAAATTGGGTAATTATAATGCTATATTTACTGTGGGTCGTTTCACAGTACGTTAACTTTTTTTAAGAAACATGTGACGGTCTTTATTAACCCTAGAATAAAATAATAATACTTAAAGAATAAACAGGCGATTGAGAAGCGCAGAAATTTTAAAAACAGTTTTACATATTTAAATAATGATTTTTTGTTAATAAGTAAATAATCTTAAGTTAATAGTAATAGTAAGTAATAATTTGGTATTAGCGGAATCATACAGTAATTGGTTGGGTTAGAGGAGCAGAATAGTGGATGCTAGCGTCTTGTAGCACAATGAAATAAAATAAAAGTTAATTTAAAAAATATAAAAACCAGACAGCGTAAAAAAATCTTAAGTTAAACACTGATAATAAAAATAAAAAAAAAACAAAATAAACAAGGGTTCCGTCACCAAAATGTTTGATAACCGCTTAACTAGGTACACTATTAAAATATTTTAATATATTTTATAACAGTAAGGGTTTCTACCAAGACAGGTTCAAATCTTCCCAACAATAGCCTGTTATTACATAGTGACGTAATAAAATATGTATAATTATTGCAACTACACACATCAAAAAAGTCTAGGGATCAAGCATGTTTATGCGGATTTCTTGTGATTGAGATGTGGCTTTGTAATAAATTTATGATTTTATAAATTTATATGGATCCTTTTTGGTGCATTTCATAATTTAAAACAGGAACTGTCAATCAAATTCGAGTAAAAGATGAAAATCAGCTGTCAATATTTTCCCTATAAAAACATAAGACGCATTGAAGACATTATTAGTGCTACTGTTTCCCTACTACTGATTAAAACCAACGTTATTATGGAGCGGCGACGTCATTTAAGCAGGGAAGAAATGATCAGAGCCGTGGGAATGATAGAAGCTGGTTCCTGGCAACGTACTGTGGCTTTAGCTCTGAATACAAGTCAGAGTGTTATCAGTCGACTTTGGACACGTTACCGAACCACTGGTACCGTGGCTGAGCGCCATGGAGGACGGTATCGCTGCACCACACGGAGACAAGACCGATACATTCAAATCACAGCTCGAAGAACTCCAACAATAACCGCCATGATGTTAGCCGTGAGCCTTCATCGCTCTTCAGGGAACTTAATTAGCGACCAAACAGTCAGAAACCGCTTGCATGAAGTGAACCTTCATTCCCGAAGACCGCTACGGGTACCACCTATAGCAATGCACAATCGTAGGACTCGATATCAATGGGCTCTTGAACACAGAAATTGGACAGAAGAACAATGGCGTTTCGTGTGCTTTTCTGATGAGTCTCGTTTTGGTATGAGGCCGGATACAAGACGTATACGACACTGGAGAACCCCTGGACGCCAACAGCGATTAAAATCCTGCCAGGAAGTCCATCCTTATAGTGGTGGAACCATCATGGTATGGGCGGGTATTTCGATCGGCGGAAGAACTGAGTTGATTTGGATCAGAGGCAACCTCAACGCTCAAATTTATGCTGAGACGGTTGTATCAGACGTCATCGTTCCTCTACAAGTGCATATCGGTCCCTTATTTCAGTTAATGCATGATAATGCACGACCGCACACCGCAAGAGTTGTAAGACAGACTCTCGCCGCAGCTAACATCAATGTCCTGCCCTGGCCTGCTCAGTCGCCAGACTTGAACCCGATTGAGCATGCATGGGATATTCTTCAGAGAAGAGCTCTGTCGAATATGGAGGGTATCCAGTCGCAAGAAGACCTTTTTTTGTTGTTGCAACGAACATGGGCGGCCATTCCACAGCGTGATTTGGATGAACTCATTTTGAGTATGCCAAACCGATGTTCTTGTGTTGTTAGTGTTCGCGGTAGAAACACGGATTATTAATTGTTTAAGTTACCCAATAAAATAAAAAAAAAAACTGTTATTTCAGTCTTTTTTTCGAACTTTAATGTTAGTGGTTCAAATGTCAAAAATCCCTTTATTAGGAAAATGGCAATTTTTTTTACTAATGCAAAGGTGACTTGGTTTATCGTTACTGTAGACAAACGAAAACATTTTATTTGATCAATCCTTAAAGAAAATTTTAATGAATATCAATCAGGAGAAAAGTTATTGCAAAAATATATGTTGATCCCTAGACACTTTTGATGTGTGTATTAAGCGGGTATCAAACTTTTTGGTGACGGAACCCTAGGGCTTGTTTTTTTTCTTTTTAGTTCTTATTTATTTCTTTACAGTTTTTCTATTCAAATTTTTTTTATGTATTTAGTAGAGAATTTTAAAAATATGTTTACAGTTATAGTAGTTTAACTTACTAACTTATGAATTCCGATATAATCATAAATACCTATCAATACTATATACTATAGTATTATTTTCTATGATAAATTTTATTCGAAGTAATTATAGTACATTAAATATAAATTAAAAGCTACCTAAATAATAAAATTTAAAATAAACTAAACTATAAATAAAAAATAGTATTGTTAGGTATTTATGTATTAGTATGTAATTTGTATGTAGATATTGTTATGTATATATTTATATTATAATAATAATTGCACATACCACCTATCCTGTCTTAAAGGTTTGGCTGTCAGAGAATGCCAAGCGGTATTAAGTTCGCTTTTGGACATAGAGCAATAAAGTTTTAAAAAAAACTATATATAAACGAAGCTTTAAGAAAAATATTGCAATAAACATCCACCTTTCGAGCACCTTTTGCGGTTGCCTGTAATTGGTGCAGCATCTGTTTTCTATCTTAGTTGTAAGTAAAAATCAATGTATGTTTTGTTGCTGTCACTGTTGGCGACCCTAATAATGAAATAAATTCCTAAAACTGTTAAAAAAAAAACACGTCGCCATAGCAACAAAAATGTATGTACTCTTACTGAACTAATGGGCACCTTTGGGAAGTGTTAATTTATGGCTGAGTTCAGAAACACAAGCTTGTACGCGCTTGAGATTAGATATATATAGAGAAGAAATAGCAATATATTGATTACACGGATCCATATTCCATTGTCTGATATTAAATCACTACCATATACGCTATAACAATTCTATGCATATGTCTAAAAAACAGTGACCTCGATTGGTTTGCCGCATTGCGCTTTTTTAACAATCGTGCCTACTGCCTATGTATGTGTTTTGTCGCCAAACATGAAATTCATATTTGACCGCGGAATTTATGACAGTAAAATAACAGTTTCCATAAACTTTTGTGCTATTCCAATTGCATCATATTTGTGTGTAATTCAAACCAACTGAAACTACAAAAAATATCAATAAAGAAAACGTTTTTTTATTTTAATTATGTAGATTTATTTTAGTTTATCGTTTGACATTTCTTTCCAGAATTTGGTCGTTGTAATCGAGACTATCGGCTGTTGCAATAATACAGGGTGTGTTGTGTTTTTTTTTAATCTTTGGCATCAGGATAATAAACTTTTAAATAAAATTTAAGTTTATTAAGTAAACCACCGCCGATTTCTTTGATTGTAATTATATATGTTATAACATATATTTCTTCAAAAGCAGAACAGGAATAACTGAAACTATACCACATTTTTACTAGTAATTCTTATGTAACATTTGTATTGTGTCTCATTTTTTTTTGTAGTTTATTTTAAAATATATATAGGCATATGTGTAAATCTTTTATGTAATATTATTATGTAAGTGTTGTTATTAAATAAAATTGCACCCATACATAACATTCCACGCTCCCGAAGGTTGATTGTCAAAAAAGGCTTAGTCATTAAGCCTGCCTATGTACATTTTTAGTGTAATAACGAATTATATATAAAATAATAATAATAAAAAAGTTTATTGCAACTATTTAACCAATATGTTTTATCGTGATTTTTGACTAAACACTTCAAGTTATTATTATTTAATTAAATTTCCTTTTCCTGCAGCCGTATAAGCGCAAACGTTATATTATTCGTATAATGGAATCCGTTAACTATATCTCGGCGCAACAGCTATTATTGGCGAGTTTCTGTAAACTAAAATTTATTTTTATTAATATAAAATTAACTATATGTTTACGTTTTCCGAAAACCATACTGTAATGAAGTATACTTGGTAGAATGCAAGTAATTATGTATGAATTCCAATTATCATTCTTTATGATCAGTTGTTTGTTTATAATTACAAAACATAGGTAGCCGATTAAAAGTAGGTAATATTATTTATTTATTTAAGAATTTATTGCTCGAAGTACAAAGGCGGACTTACTGCCTGTAGACATTTTCTGACAGCCAAACTTTGGGGACAAATTTGAACTTATTATTATAGGTGCAAATATCAAGGTAACGAAGAAAATTAACAGCTTAATCAGCAGACAGACAGTGGGGTCGTCCAGGCCCGGATACCTAATGGGCGTGGGTTGGGGATGGGGACAGTCCCCCGTTTTCCCCGGCAGGATCTCAGCGGGTAACCACCCGCCGGTAATTCATGCACGTTTAGTGCTGGGCGCCGTTACTAGTATAACAGCGCCCGTGTGGCTCACGAACCCAGGGGGCTAAGTTCGACTGCTTCAGCTCTCCTCCAGGAGTACTTCTCTAGGAAGTGGTCTCCCGTTGGGGGGCCGTGCACAAGACGGAGCGATGTTCTGGAGATGCTTGAAGTGTCCGTTGTCGGCCCGAGAGAACATACGTCTAGTCAGGCCAACGACAAACTCCTCAATAGTAGGCATCTCCAAAGCTTAATCATACATTTGCATTTTATGCTATAATATCAATGTCATCAGCACAGCCCCCAAGAACACAGGGTTCTTGACTTCCACTGTTAGAGATAAAAAAAAAGATTGTTTCTATCAATAGAACAAGAGATTAGTCTAAAAAGTTATTTGAAGAAAAGTGCTTAGAAGTTCTGTAAATAACTGTCTAAGTGGTATGTTTATGCTGAAGATACGTGGCAATTTTTTCGCGCAGCAAATCAGCATGATGTGCAGCGGGGCATTGCTGCAAGTGTGTGCCACTCTGTCACATTATCAAATAATGGATTAATATTTTTATTTATTGTTTGGTTTATAATTTATTTTATTGTCATTGCCTCCGTAATCTAACGGTTGATTCCTGGCAGTAATATATTTAATTTATGTGTGATATTCTCAAGTTTGGTACGCTAGAGACATCGACGAGCTTGCCACTTGTCATGAAGGACCTACAGTTGGCTAAACGTGAATCCGCTTCGATAAAAATAAAAATAAAAGTGGGGTTTCTCACTACCCTGAAATGAATACGGTCATGATGATACCATCTTTAATTTTTTGTACCTAACTTTCTTAGAATACTTTATTTGCGTATTCCTTTAAAAGGTTATTTCGTTTAAAGCTAAATATGGACATATTTTTGATAAAATATTAACAACTAGAAGTTCCTAAGACATGGAAATTAAAGGGTTCTACCCCTTCGATTATGCTATAAATAGCAACTATTATTGTCCATATCATTATTTTAAATATGAAAGAAGCTTTGTCTGTGCGTGTGTGTAAGCATGTTTGTCTCGCCCTCTTACCTATATATTACTAAACCGATTATGATTAATTTATTACGGACATAGAGTACATGACATCATCAGATGACAACTTGTGACTCTATAGCAATATTTTTTTTATATAGAGCACGTGATATACCACTTTTGTTTATACTAGCTCTACATGTGATTTGAATTAACTGGAATCAGATGTCAGTTTTAAGACAGAATTTTAGTAGACATGTTTAGTGGTAGCTCATTTCCGAACTTATTGAAAACGAAACGCAACCGTTTTCTAGAGAACGAAAACTAGTTGCAGAAACGGTCCTCGTTGCAACTGGTTTTAAGACGGTGGTCCGGCGGGATAACCGTATGAAAACAATGTGTTACCTAACTAAACACATACTGATGGAAACGGTTAGAACAACATATTCCATTTTTAAAGTTAAATGGTTGCGGTTGATATATATATATATATATATATATATATATACGAGAGATAATAAATAAAACTGTTAACCTATAGTTTGTTAAAATTATATCTAATTAAAGTATTTTATAATTTAGAAATAAAAAAACCCGTCTAGGTTTCTGTTGGTTAACTGTTATTTTCTTGGTTTTTTTATTTGTTTTATTTTAATTTTAATTTATTTCGTTTCATTTTTTTTTTATAACTTTTATTTATATTACTGTTCCACTAAATTTTAATGTCGGCTATGGTATAATAACAGAGGTTGTTGGAACCTGCTTCCAACACCATTTTCTGAACCATAGACCCTTTTGTCATAATATCTTTGATTTATTTTTTAACTATATTTTTATTAACTCTTATTTTTGTGACAAATAAAGACTGAATTTATTTTTATTTTATTTATATAGTAAATAATATTTTCTTTTAAATTTAAATTTAAGTTTTAACAAAGGACAAAGGTTACATTTGTATTATAGAACATAACTATTTTGCAAATGAAACGGGATAGAGTTGCGACAAGTACGACCGAATAGGTCGCGACGAAGACTGTTTCAATCGTAACCTAAAAATGGTTTAATCATCGCAGAGCAAAAACGGTTCTTAAAAAAGGTTGGTCTTTGAAACGCTCACCACTAGACATGTAACACCTACTACCATCTTAAGGTAATGATCGACCACTATATTACGATCGTTCGTTTCGTATGAGAACGAAAACTAGTTGCAGAAACGGTCCTCGTTGCAACTGGTTTTAAGACTGTGTTGCGGCGGGTAGTAATTGTAATTATTTTATATTGTTTGTATATTACTTCGAATAACTATATTACACAGGCAAAGCCGGGTCAAACAACTAATAGGAAAATATTTAAATAGTACAGTCCACCGATCGAGGGGCCCAAGTTTTTGCCACCGCAATAACTTCAATTGGAGAACATCAGCAAATCAATCATTCTATTCACTACATAATTAATACCTCGACTTTATAGCTACGGAATCACCACGGTGGAGTTACCACCCACTATTTATCTACCTTAGAGTGAACAGCGCCCGCTGCCCTTATCATACCATCATGGAAATAAGGGTTCGTGAAATAATCAATATTTTGACTCGGACCCAACCCCACCCACGACTACGCATGCGTGGTATACCCCATGGCATGGTGGTGCCTACCAGCCGTGGGTTTCTCCGACCCAACTTTTGGTTTAGGTGCCCATTGCTACTCTAGTCGTCATCGAAGACGCCGCCTTGAACAAGAAACATGATCCTGAATCAAAGAAGCATAAGACACCTTTATCAAGGCCACAACTCAAAACACAAATCCTACGTAAGTCATTAAATCATTCAAATTTAAATATCGATTTAAAAATAGATCTGAAGTCGAACCAGCTCATCTTGATCGTCAAATGACACAGAATAAAGAGACAGTTATGAAAAATCTGGTTTAAGGCGTTTGTTATTTATAGGTATAATTTATTGTACGTTTTTATTAGTGTTAGTAAAAGTTATTTATCGTTTGTGCAGAATGCCGTAATCTACAGCGATGTGATGGTGAATAATGGTAAGATGTTTTGGAAGAATTATACCACGGCTTAATTAATTAATCACTTTTATGTTTTACAAAGTTTAATATTTTAATGTTTTATATTTTATTCCCCTTATATGTGTATTTAATAATTAAATAATAATAATATTTTCAGACAGGTCACACAGCGCCATCTAATTTCCGTGGTAAGCTACGGGGCTTGTGTTACGGAAACTAGATGGTTGATAAACTACATATTATACTTTTTTTTTGTAAATATATACATATTATACATATAAACACCCAGACCGAGACAAATTATACAATGTACAACTTGCCCCCGGTGGGAATCGAACCCACGACCTCCCGAGTTCACGGCAACGTTTGTTACCACTAGACCACGGAGGCGGTCTATTACAAACTACTTATTTTTTTTTTATTTGAAGCAAATTAATAATCATTAAATATAAAATAAAAGCTACCTAAATAATTTATTTCATACAAAACCTTAAATTGAATAAACTATATTACAACAAAATATAAATTTTACCTAAAAGAAATAAAAAATAATAATAATACAAATAAATATAAATAAAATTTGATATCTGTAAACTAAACCTAATAAAGATGTTCCATATAAAAAAAATGTTCAAATAGCGTCGTCCTATTAGAGTTCCAAGAAGATTGGCAACATTTCCCCTCTGTATAGCGAAGCTAATATGTTGGCAGAGATAATTGCAAGCCTTCCTGTCTCCAGATTTCTCCGTCAGCCATCAACTCCTTGCCTATTTTTCAAATGTAACTGTCATTCAATAAAATGAGATTAAACACTGAGATTAATCATTGATAAGTAAGGTTTAGTTTAAATTACTTTTGCACGTGTTAGTTTCAAATTCATATATTTTATTGCATGTCACAAAGAATTTTACAATATATAATATTTAAAGGGGTGTAGCAAATAACAGCACATAGCATACCTATATAATATTTATCTAACTATTCAACTTAAACTAGTAATGCAACAATTTAAATAATGTTGGTCAAATATATTATATTTTTAAGGTAAAAATAAAACATAAGAGATTGGGAGGAAGATCGAACATATGAAGATAGTGAATTCTTTTTTGCACAGAAAATAATACATTTTATAGGCGAGCTTAATGTCTAAAAACATTTTCTAACAGCTTTTACTTTTGGGAGATATGAACAGGGATTGAATTGAATATTTCCTTAAAAAAATAACATAAGTCTAAGTCGTACATAGAATACTTACTAATAGATAAGTGTAAGAGAAACTTCGCTGAACCAGGAATATATTGACAGGATACAAAAGTAACAGAACACATTTTGAACCTGGCTTACAGGTTAATGAATCTTTTCCGGGGTGGTAAGCTGCTTTGCTAAGCTGCTGGTCTTCTGCTAACAGCTTACTTATTGGACCACTTTGCTGCTTAGTCTTCTACTAGCAGGAGTAGAATCATTCAAAATAATTAAATTAATGACGTTTCATAAATGCCTGTAATAGGTTTACGTGAATAAAGATATTTTGACTTTGACTTTGACTTAAGAAACCACGTTCTTTATAGACGCGGATTCACATTTAGTCAACTTTACAATAGTACTTAGTCCGACCAGGATATGAACCCGGTTCGCTCCGCTTCTAAATCTAACCGCTAGATCACAGAGGTGAGTTTTTATTAAGGTAAGTTTAGAGAAATAAGAAATAAACCTGATATCAATCAGAGAACCTTCTAGCATTGTTTTTTTTTTTAATAAAGGGTAAACTACCTAAACTTGGAACGTGTACTTTCGTTTTGTGTAAATATTAATTAGTAAATATGCTTTTCGACACACATCACTGTTTATTTGTGACTCACCTTTCTGTATCATTTTACTATGTTAATTTTTATAATTACAACTATTTTATGTGTTTTGAATAAATTTAAATTTATTACCCATACTATCAAGATTATTTGGTTTCATTATAATAACGGGCAACACCCATGAGTATGTTTAAATTAAAATATAAAATGGAAATATGTATAAAAAAAAAAAAAACTGCCTACATGACCTAACGTTTAGAGCCAGGTACTTCTACCTTATTAATCGTTACAATAACAGAGACTTCATTTTAGTGCAACTCAGGCTTAGAGAGGCAAAGATACCGGGTTCGATTCCTAGTCGAAAATCTTATTGTGATACAGTATTCGAACGAGCTGATTAAAAGCTTAGGGGAGACAGTAAGGAATAATTGATTTACCTACCCTAAGTTATTAAAAGTAAAACTGCCTCCGTGGTCTAGCGGTTAAGTCCGTGGATTAAGACTCGGAGGTACGGGGTTCAATTCCTGGTCGGGACACAAAAATATTTTTTACGTAAATAAATACATTGAATTAATATTTAATTTATTTGTGATATTTCTCGAATTTGGTACGCTGGAGACATCGACGAGCTTGCCACTTCTCATAATTGGCCTATAGTTAAGTTGGCTAAATGTGAATCCGCTTATTTATAAGCGTGGTTTCTGACCACCTCGAAAAAGAAAAGGTCGTGATGATACAAGTTATTAAAAGGTTACTTATATATAATAATTTATTATTTTTCACGAAGTAAATTACCATCTTCTTGCAGAGTGGTCAGAAACCACATTTTTTTAGGGCGTGAGTTCACAGTTAGCCAAGTCTGCTAGGGTATCAGACTCGAAAAATTATATACATATATTATTCTAATCCTGAATCCAAGAATCGAACCCAGTCCTAACTAGACATGGGACGGGTAATAATTTTTACGCGGTTTCTACATTATAATTTATAATATTCAAATACAAATAATATATATAATTTATAATACAATTTAAAAAATAATAATGATAATAATTGGACGTAGTTATACAAAAAGGATCCAATCCACAAAAAGTTAATTTTTAGTTATAGACCATTAAAGTTGGAATTTAGATTAGTCCATCGATACCAACATTTAATACGAGTACGTTATGAATATGTCAAAAACGGTATTTTTTATATTATATTTGTATTTTGATATAAGATATATCATTCTAATTGCCTGATTAAAATTCATAATTAAATTTCTGAAAAATTGTGGACTGGATCCTTTTTGCGTCCAATTAATAATTAATATATTTATTTTTACCCTTGCCAACCCGTCTGGCCAGCGTGGTGAGTGTAGGCTAAATTCTCCAGAAATTTCTGGAAGGCCCATCTCCATCAATGGAGCTCGAGTTCTAGGGGCTGCGATGATTATGATGATATTTATTTTTACTAACAAAATAATTGCTTCTCCAAATCGCTGATCTGTGGCATGGTGCCCAATACATTTCACCTCTGAATTAAGATACTTAAAAAATATAAAAATAAATAAAAAAACAGTTTTTATTTGTCACAAAAATAAGAGTAAATAATAATGTAAAATATAGTTAAAAAATAAAACAAAGATATTATGACTTTTTTTTAAAATCATATATTATAACTTATTTTTTTGGAATTCCGGAAAAATTCCGGCTCTATTATCACAAAAGACGTCAATGAGTCAACGCTTTCAGTTCTGATCCCCACGGCCCTGTTGTTTCTACAGCAAACGTCGAAAATAAGAAACCATTGCAAATTGTTTTATATTTTCGACAATTACTGATCTGCGCTTGTTTCGCTCCAGCACCAGCTCTAATAGAAGTGCCTTGAAGGTGGGAAGGGGCTAGGGAATCCCAACAGGTAAATCCCACACCAGAAATCAAATTTAATTATGTTTAAATTTAATAGATATGTCCGTTTAAAATTTTTTGGCCACATTATTAATCATCACCTGTTTACCCGGCTATATCCTAAAAAAATGCCGGGTACTCGTTCTACGAGTATGTCGAATCTGAACCGCTAGACTACGGAGACATTAAATTTCAATAAGCCCTATTGAATTAATATCTATGTTATCTCATTAAAGCAATAAGAACTAACAAATTGTCACAATACCCTACGACCAGAGACCCACTCTAAAAATGCGCCAAAAATATTTTAAATTTAAAAAAAACTTAGTACGCGTTTCTTTAATTACATGCTTTGTGGTCAAGCGGATAAGTCTGTGGATTTAGACTCGGAGGTACCGGGTTCGATTCCCGGTCGGAATACGATAATTTAAATAAATAAATTTCATTCATATTTGATAATTAGTCAGATATAAATAAAAATAAAAAATAAAATAAAAATCGTTTATTGACACTATATAACAAGTATGTTTTTTACACTTTAAATTTAGATTGGATGTCCTGGCCCCTGTTGTAGATATTTCTGAATGTAAGGAGTCAGTTCACTCCCAGGTGACACAATAACAAGCTTACACAATTTATTTAAACATTGTAAAGCTTACCCAAGTACAAACAAATAAATAATAATAATAATAATAAAAAATAGTATTATAGGGCTGTTGGTGGGTATTTTAGGAATTCCGTGTATCCTCTCTGTGTGTTATGTGAATGTGTATGAGTGTCTGTGAGAGTGTGTGTAAGAAGAAATAAATAAAAAGAATAAATGCATCGATGAAGTAACATATCGACAATCACATATACCTACCATATATTATATATACCATAATAATAAAATAACTAGTAAATTGAGTATAATATATATATAATAAAATGATTTATTTAAATTAAGAGCTAATAGAAAAAATAATTATAATATATAAAATAATCTAAAACAAAAAAAAAACCTACTCACAAAACCTAATTTAAATATAAATCGTATCCGCGCGGCATGGTGGCAAGAACGCTGGCCGCATTTCCTGGCTGAATCGCTGTGCTAATTCTCTGGGCGAGGAAAGAACCAGCCCACTTGTCCCCAGAGTAGAAAATTAAAAATGTTTTAGCGCTTGGACCCCACGGGCCTTTAGTCTCTACTTGTTTGAATCTTTGTTGTACAGAGTGCCCTTCTGCGCTGCCCGTCGCAAGTGACCTCGTGTCCGCTCACAGTAGGTACCCATAGAATGCATTATTCATTAGGACATGTGCAGAATTGCAAGTTGATTATTGTTGCTATTGAATTTTCTATTTGGTTACAACAAAGTAACCAATAATACTTGCTATAAAAGTATTTTGTTTATTATTATTAAATCCTTTATTGCACTTTACTTAAAAGTATATACAAAGGCGAACTTAAAGCCATTTCGCCTTTTTCTACCAGCTAACCTTTGGGAGAGTGGGACAGTATAAATATGTGGGGTGCAATTCTAACCAATAAACTACATAAATAGTATGTATACATAGACTACATAAATACTCATTAATATATATTTATTATAGTAGATATACATATATGAAGATAATATATTAATAATTGTTAATTGTTTGTGTTAGGGAATGTCAAATTATATTATATACTATGTGGATATATTCACTAAGGTACTAAGTGTTCAAAAGAAGAAGGGTGACAACCGTGACGATAGAGATTGATGATGAAACTCTAGAAGAAGTAAATTATATATCAGGGCAGTTTATTCTCTGCGGATGGAAAGTACGGTAGGGATGTTGAAAGAAGAGTGGACGCGGGAAATAGTGTTAACGGTGCCCGGGAGTCACTGATCGGCAGTCGAAACGTCAGTGACAAAGCTCGGCGCGCTATGCACATGCCATGTTTGTACCAACACTGATGTATGGAAGCGAGACGTGACTATGTCAGAATACGCATGAAAGTAGGGTTAATGCAGTAGAAATGAGATCGTTGCGTCGGATATGCGGCGTCACTTAGGCGGACCGCGTACGTTACGTTGCAATGCGGAAAAGAGTACGTATAAAAAAATTATAGGGACAAAAATAAGGAAAGGCATGCTACGATGGTTCGGGCATGTTTAAAGAATGAACGAAGATTGGCGAACCATATATATAATCCGAAGTTGTGGGTAAAAGAGGCCTTGGCAGACCGCGACTCACATATCACGATCAAATAAATAAAACACTGGCTGAAGGAGCAATAAAGAGCTTTCGTAACAAAAGGGCATGTATGAAGAGGTGGATGAATGTCGACGAAGCGAAAGAGGTCGTGTGAATGTCGTGATCGTGTAAAATGGCGCACAATTGGCTCTGCCTACCCCGCAAGGGATCAGGCGTGAAGATATGTATGATATATTTACTAACTCCCGCGCCGCTTTCTAAGCCAAAATCAAAAAGCTACTTTTGGTTTAGCTGGCAAAGTGTAGGCAGTTTGCTTCGGAGTTCACCTAACAGTAATGCATTCAATCACCTTGCAATTGTATTTTTATATAGGTACCTCGTTAAGGTGATATTTTACCAAATTTTGAATTGCACAAAGGGTGCACTATTGTTCACAGTGAGAAATATTCTGGTGGCGGATATAATTCTTTATATATATAGTTGTTGCCACAAATCTGTGAAATAATCTACCACAAAATATAAGACAAGCATCTACTAGATTTGCATTGAAAAGAATGGTTTATTCTTATTTCTTATCTCAACAGTTGTAAGTATATTATTAGTATATATCTATGTATATATAATTATTATTTAGGTATTATTATTTATGTATAAATTTATATGTAGTTATAAAATATAATTCATCATTTCTATTTTAATATGTGTACACCTATTTTTAAGTGTTTAAAGTTGTCCCAATGGTTGGCTATGATAGAATGTCTCGCGGCATTAAAGCCCGCCTTTGTCTTTGTACATTAAAGTGTTAAATAAATAAATAAATAAAAATAATTTTAACTACTTCTACCATTGCTTTATTATTGTCATGTTGCCTATCTCTGTACTTTATCTTTTAATACATACATATATTCTCCATGGTCTAGCGGTTAAGTCGTGGATTTCATTCCTGGTCGAGACACAATAATTCTCGAGTTTGGTACGTTAGAGACATCGATGAACTTGCCACTTGTCATGATGACAGTAAAGTTGCCTAAATGAGAAGCCGCAGAAGGAATACGGTTCTGATGATACTTTAAATATATATATTAAAAAAAAACTCGCTTCTTACGAAAGCATGGTTTCCTGTCTTGCTTTCTGAGTCTACAGTCGTAATGATACTTTTTACAGTTTAACAGAAGTTGAACTTTACGGAACGGACTTTTTGTGTGCTGGAGCTACAAGAGATGTAAGTTTTTACTAACTCTACGGTTTATTTTTGTTTTTGGGTTATTACTTACACTGTTACCTACAATTCTATAAGTTACGATTGTATGTCTGAGCAAAGTATGAAGTAGGTACTTATAAAATGCTTTATCGCACTCAGGTACACCCCGTAGGTTAGCATTTAGTGAGGCACAAGGATTCATGTCAAATATAGTTTTAAAGTTCTTCAATTCTATTGTATTCGTTGATGATAAATATTTAAATCCGGATGAACAGTATTGTAGGCGGCGCGTGCCGCAATGTTTTTTATAGATCTTAACATGGACATATATATAAAATACTGGTCAAAGAAATTATTTTTATAATAAAGAAAGAAAATAACTTTATTGTCGCCACGAAATAAAGAAATACAGAGTAGGTTAGTAGAAAGTTGTTAATAATTAAATAGTACCTACTAAAGGTGTCTGAACTTCATTTTACTGCCTCTGTAGTCTAGAGGTTAAGTCCGTGGATTTAGACTCGGAGGTACCGGGCGGCGAGTGTAGGCCAAATTCTCCAGACATATGTTCTGGAAAGCCCATGTCCAACAGTGGAGGTCTAGGGGCTGTAATAATAAATGATAAAAGACACAAAAATATTTATTAATGTAAATAATTACATTTAATTAATATTTAATTTATTTGTGATATTTCTCGAGTTTGGTACGCTGGAGACATCAACGAGCTTGTCACTTGGCCTATAGTAAAGTTGGCTAAATGTGAATCCGCTTATTTATAAGCGTGGTTTCTCACAACTCCGAAAGGGAAACGGTTGTGATGATACTTTACTTTACATTTTACAAAAACACAATTGTGACGACAAATAGGAAGTCAGCTCAGTATAAGCTACAACTTTAGCGTGGCTGATCCCTTTTGTAAGATGATCACATTAGCTGAGGCAATAATATCAAGAATACATGTAATTTAAGAGGTAACTTAAGAAAGATAATATAATAAAGTACCTCTGTATCGCGCCAAGATGAAGTGGCTACTTATTCCTTGTCGTAGGAATCTATTCTCTGTTTACTCTTTTCTATTCTCAATGAGGCTGCGTGCGACACCGAAATACCTCAAGGACAAATTTAGCTATCTTTCCTCATTTCATAACAGATCTAGGCAGTGTAACTCTTTTGCAGTACTGGCCGCAAATCTGTGTTGACGGTAGAAATTAGTCAAGTACCCAACTTTCAAGTCACTTTTAATAAATATATCACTCACTTTTAATAATAAATATGGTATACTCACATTATTTAATCAGTTCCTCACAGTGTAAGTAGGTATTAAATGTAGTTTATATAATATATTTATAGTATATAGTATTGGGTACATATTAGTATGTATTAGACTCCTCTGGTGACAAGAGTGCTGGCTTTTGCCCAAAAAATCAGTATTGCGATTCAGCGGGAAAATTCAGGTTCTTGCCACTTATCCACACGAACCGGACTTATTTTCCTATTCTTAGTATTAGTATTAATTTTATATTATATTTTGTAAAAAAAAAAAAATTATCTATCTATAATCTATTTAATGGTTTATAAACCTACCTCGCAACACAAATTCATTGTCCCAAAGGTTTTACTACTGATTTAAATGCGTCAGTTAGACGTAGCTAGCTAGTTTCACACGTAGTTTCTTTATCGTATCTTTCCTCTTTTTGTTTTAAGGCTTTCGCCGTTTATCCTACAACGGTTTTATTTCTCACTCCGTCTTCCATTATATCTTTAACATTTTGCTGACTATACCTACATTAGGTCAATGTAGTATTACAAATTTATGATCCGTATTCGTGTTGGACGCCTACGGTAATTAGACCTTTAAAATTTTACCTGTTGTTTTTCTCTTTTTTGGGTCATTCACCGCCGACACGACTCGCTGTACTAAGTAAAGACAAATAGACAATTTATTGCACAAATAGGAAAAAATGAATAGGAAAAAATGGGTATTTTCTGTACAAACAATAAGTAACTCATGTACAATTTGTTACATGGACCGTAATAATTACTTAACTAAATAACCTAATAAAATTACCTTTCTAAATATAGTAATTCAAAATACAACCAAGTAATGCTTTGTTATTAGAAAAATAAGTAAAATCATCACGACCCTCGCGGGGTATTAAAAAACCACGTTTTTTGTATGGAGCGAGTTCACATTTAGGTTTATCTATCAATTTCTTTAGATTCGAGAATTGTCACATTTTTTTTTTGTTTTCGACCAGATATCGAACGCAGAACCTCTGCGTTTAAATCTACGGCCTTAACCGCTAGACTACGGAGATTGTCCTTACTTTGTTATTACTTACTATTTACAGCGGCTGTGGCCGAATCGAACAAGATACAGTCAGACATTAGGGTCGTCCAGGGCCGAATGGAGAATTTTCTCCGTCCGGATCTCAGCGGGCAACCACCCGCCGGTAATTCATGTAGCTCACGAACTCCAATTCTCACATTCCAGGAGCACTTCTCTAGGAAGTGTTCTACGAAGAAGAACATATAGTCAGGCCGACGACAAACTCTTCAATAATAGGCATCTCCAGATCTCGAGCTATGACGGAATTAGGCACGAACGGCGCTCGGTAAACCACTCTGAGCGATGTTCTGCTGATTTTCGATCTTGTCCATATTGGTCTTGGCAGGTCGTGCCAGGCTGGCTCAGCATAAATGAGATGGGAACGGATGAACATCTTACAGATAGATACCTTTAACCTGAGCGGCAAGCTGGATAACAGATCGGCCGCCTTCCTTGATTCATGGACTAGAAGCGCTCTGCAAAATTATCTAAAGGTCGTAGTCGCAGGTCCAATTTCCAATACTTGCTTTTAAAGCTACTTATTTATTTTGTTTTTATTGCTTCGAGTGTTATTTTATTTTATAAATTGTAAAAAGGAAAGTGTCAATATACATTTTAATCAACGCAATGAGTATAACTTGTTTTCACTTCTTACAAAACATAAATTGCGTATCGGCCACTTATCTAATGAAATCGACAATTTAGCCAATCAACTTAGATCATTAAAATGATACAAGTTTTTTATATATTCGTTTAATTACTTGACAAGGTAGTAGTTACTACTGACGCTGTTAAGGTGTACTTCCAAAGCAAGCGTCAGTTCGTTGGTAATGCCGCGACATGCGACAGAGCGGTTAGCTTGCTGACTGGTAAAATAAAATAGGCATAACCAAACCCGAAAGTAATTATTCAGCACGGTAAAAGGAGAAATAAAATAGCATTTATTTGTAGCAGTTAATTCCGTGGATTTAGACTAGGAGGTACCAAGTTCGATTCCTGGTCGGGACACAATATTTTATATTATTTATTTTTGATATTTCTCGAGTTTGATATACTAGAGACATCAACGAGCTTGCCACTTGTCATGATGGGCCTATAGTAAAGTTGGCTTAATGTGAACCCGCTTCTTTAAAAAAAAAAGAAGAATGTGGTTTCTGACAACCCCGGAAGGGATATGGTCGTGATGATAATGAATTAGATAGGTTTCAATTTGGTGCAACGCAGGCTAAGAAAGTATTATATTAAGTGTGAATTATTTATTATTTTAATGTAGAAGACTACTGACGCTTGCTTCAGAAGTCTACCTTAATAGTACAAACGACACTCCAATCCGCGGCAAAACGACTTTGAGCTTGTTATGAGTTCTATTAGTATATTCTAACTTGTAAAGACATCATAACACGCGCGACACGCCGATATGGACTCACCGTCGCGGTCGGTCGTGTACTAAATAGGGTCTAAACTGAGAAGTCTTCCAACATTGAGGATTTACTGCAAAAATATAATAAAAACCCTTTATAAGTGACACACGCCAGACATTTGCCAAGCACTGGGTCTAAGCTTTATTATTTTGTATTATTACTAACATAGTCTTAAATCATTGGATTGTTACTAACACTAATAAATGATTTATGCTTTTTTATTTATTTATTTATAATTCAGAATTATAAATAAATAAATAACACAACATACGTAACACCGCGTCTTGTCGTCTCCTCCGGTGACAAGAGGGCTGGCTCTTTTTTCGCCTAAAGAATCAATATTGCAATTTAGCGGGGAACTGCAGCCAGCGTCCTTGCCACCATTCCACGCGGACGGGACTTATATCTCTATGCTTAGTATTAATATTAATTTTATTTTATATTTTAACCTTATTTTATTTTTTAATAAACTCCATAAATAGTATATTCAGAATTGTCTTTGTTCATGAATACCGTTGCGGTGTGCCTAAGCCTTAAAATGCCATCATCATCATCAGCCTGTGTCTCTCTGCTGCTGGATATGGGCCGCACTCTTACATCCACCATCAACCTGTCTCAGGTCATCTGTCTATCTGTCGTCCCACTCTGCGTTTTACTGTAGTTCTTGGTCTCTTACTTTTGAAGTGTACTTATGTATAATAAGTTGTGGTGCCGACTGTACATGTCGGATTTTATGACATATCTGGGTCGTAAACAGGGCCGTATCTAGGATTTTATTACTTTATTTATAGTAATTTGCTATTAAATATTAGATACCTACTAATTTGAAATCAGTCTTAATTATTTTGATTTGCATAATCCAGGATATACGGATCGCAGAAAGGATTATTAAAATACATAATATATATTCAATACTTTCTTATACGCCACGTGATTGGTAGTTAACTTGTCACTTTGGTTATTTTAATTCAATTCAATTTATTTATTTTCATATGGTTACACTCTTGGATATTGTCAGATACATTGTTCAGTTAACAAATGGACTAGATTAATAGCATACATTTTGGGTGGACCGTCAAGGTATAATACTTTGTTGTCACAAACAATTACTTATATCCTAAGAATGTATAAGTATTTATTTATTCATAAAATACTATTGACAATACAATAAAAAATCCGTGGATTTAGACTAGGAGGTACCGAGTTCGATTCCTGGTATTGTTTTCCACAATAATTTATTTTATTTATTTATTGTGATATTACTCAAGTTTGGTACAATAGAGACATTAACAAGCTTCCCACTTGTCATGATGGGCCTAAAGTTGGCTTAATGTAAACCCGCTTCTTTAAAAAAAAAATGAAGAATGTGATTTCTGACCATCCCGGACGGGAAACGGTCGTGATGATACTTTTATTAGTAAATATCTATATATTTATAAATGAATGTCTGTATGTATGTATGTCCCCTTTGCATTTCAAAACTACTTGACCGATTGGGATAAAACTTTAGGAATATAATATGTGAACATCGGCGAAGGTTTCTGACATAGTACTACTGTTGTCCGATAGGTGGCGCGCATCAGCGTTGATTTGCAAACATTCAATGACTGTTAGGCGCTACGAAGTTCGCCGAGTCAGCTAGTTATAAATAAAATGTTTCCTGTACTTGTTTCAACACTGGCAGTACTCGTAAATGTATGACATTAATTGTAACAATTGTAACAATTTATAAGTGAATAAATAAATTGAATATATTTACTCGAAAGAATAAAATAATATTACATATGTACTTCTAAAATAATAATTTGGATGTAATGAAAACAAGTGAAATTAATAGTAAAACAGTTTCAAAATCGGTTAGTCCGTCATACAAGTATTTAAGTCGTAATTTACAAACACCTTAGAACCGGCATTGTACCGTCTTGTGGACTTGACAATAAGGTGCGGGACAAAATCTCTTGTTAAACTGTAATTAATTCAGTCAGCTACTTGTTAATATCTATCCACCTACCTTAATAGGTACCTACATGTGTAAATACCTAAATGTTTTACACAAGAACAAGAGGGCGATTGCGTAACTGATCTGAACAAAAACTTGCTATTTGCCAGTGCAGCGTGCAGGCCAAATTCTCTACAACTATGTTTGGTAGACCCATCTCCAGTAGTGGAGGTCTAGGCCTGTGATGATGATGGCATGTATTTATTTCGTTCTTTCTTTGTTCTGTCTTTCTTTCGATTCTTCTTTATTTCTTTTAATTTAGTAACTATAAATTTAGTTTATTAGTATAATTAATTTGCAAAATATAAAATAATAATTACAAACTATTTAAATTAAATAAATAAAAAGGTCCTTTTAAGGGACGTCGAATCAGAGATAGTCCCAAGAAGACTGGCAACATTTCCCCTCTGTATAGCGAGGCTAATAGGTTGTCATAATTAATTGCCAGCCTTCCTGTCTCCAGATCTCTCCGTCAACCGTTTGGACAACTCCTTGGCCAGACGCTTGGCTGAGAGTCCCCATGGTCCTATCGTCTCGACCCCAAACGGTCCAAACTCGTAACCTGTACAGAGGGTGTTCTCAGCCAAAACTAACTTTGAATAAGACCTTGGACACACTTTTAAAATACCGCCAAAGAAACGGTTTCGTAATCGTTAGATTAATTATCAGTTAATCATTTGAAGGTACGTTATTGGCTAATGAGAACTTACCTAAAAGAGAGCGTGCCTTGGCCCATGAGACGGTCTATTTGCTGGGCATTTAACAAAAATTTTTGCTCTATAGCTGTATTTAAAAAAATACTAAGTACAACAATCCTTAAGAGCTTAAGCTTTTGCATTCCTCTTGCTCGCACAATACAGCATTTTAAAAGATTGTAGCAACCTCTTTGGCTCCTTGGTTATTTAAAAATAATACTGTCAAACACTTTTAAATTTAGAACTAATCAAATTAGATGGATTACCAGATTTATACAAACAACCCCCGCGTTCGTTTTATAGCATTTCCAACATCTCGTAGCAACTTCATAAACCAGCGCGAAATGTCATGTTAAGAAGTACCACTCTTTTTAACAATGCTAACATTTCTTATCAAAAACTAGCGGTGAGGCTAGTTTTTGATAAGTATTTTCGTTCATGTTTTATCATCCAACACACATGATATTATTATGGTATTTTTTATTACATAAAATCGTTTAAAATACCTATTTAACAAATATAATATAAAACTATAAAGTATATAACAATGTCAACAAACCATTTCATATGTTAATGACATCTGTCAAAAAGTAACATCAATAACCCTCCTTTCAACACGGTACTAACATACGAAATTAGCATCAAATGTTAGAATTTTAATTAAACGAACGACTTGTGCTAAAGAAAGTGGTATTTTCATGCTAATATTTCTTAAAACGAACGCGGCCAACATGTGTTGCATTTAAGTAATTAATATTAACAATATAATTCGTCAATAATGAGAGATAGAGTATATCTCTAAATTGATGACCTCGACGTGATTTAAACACGCAACATTCTAATAATTCAAGTTATAGTAAATGTAGTGTACTAACATTTCAGGGAATAAATTTACGCACATTTTAGTGATATATTAATCATAGATTTGTTTTAGTAAAATAGAATACAATCGTTATAAATATTTTTGCAATTGTTATATGTACATATATGCAAATTTTTTGAACTTAATGATGCTTTTTTATTATATTATATATTTCTGTCTCTGTGGCCTAGCGGTTAAGTCCGTGGATTTAGACTCGGAGGTACCGGGTTCGATTCCTGGTCGGGACACAAAAATATTTATTAATGTAAATAAATGCATTTAATTAATATTTAATTTATTTGTGATATTTCTCGAGTTTGGACGCTGGAGACAGACGAGCTTGCCACTTGTCATGATTGGCCTATAGTAGAGCTGGCTAGATGTGAATCCGCTTATTTATAAGCGTGGTTTCTGACCACCCCGAAAGGGAAACGGTCGTGATGATACTTTACTTTTACTATCATATATTTCGGTTGCAACATGGATTTATTTATTGCTTTGAGTGTAGGAAATGGACATAAAATGAGGTTAAATACGTCTTATGGATCTCAGTTTTAATAGGAACTACATATCTTTCGTAAAAGCGATTAATTACTTGAAATAGGTAAGTAGGTACCCACATGAGCAAATAGGAGTTTATAGAAAAACCCACATTAAGAGAAGTATTTCTCGAGCATGCCTCCGTAGTATTAAAGAATGAGGTATGGTCAGCAAAACCAAATTGTAAAAAAAAAAAATATATATTAGCATGATTTTAAGGGAAACATCATAAATAAATAAAAGCTTGCCTTGTCTATTTATATATATTATTTTAATATTAGATGTAAGTAGTGATAGATTGAATTTTAATCGAATGATGAATTCACACAAGTATACAGTAATCGAGTAACAACACTGGTTAAGTCATCACTAGTCTATAGGAACTGTCAAACGACGTCGTAGTCTTCTTTGTTATTATTAAGAAATATAAAAAAATATAATTAAAAATTTAAGCTTACCCTGTGACCAAAGGCAGATGGACATTAGTTATGACTTAGCTAGATATTACTAGAAAGAATAATGGACATAATTGATAATTAATAACTATCTTTTTTGTTATTTGCGAGTTATTGTTTTAAATTGCAATTCGTTTCTTGTTATTTGTTCTTTTATGCTTTCCTTTGTAGCTTTATAAAAACTAACATAAGTGTGTATTATTATTATGATCCCCTGGGAGCGAGGGCAGCCTTAGTGTGGGATGCCACATGTGTCGACTCTTTGTCTTTGTTTGGGGAACAGCGCAAAAAGCAGGAGCCTAAGCCGAGAGCGCACAGTTTAGTTAAATATAATAATCAAAGGCTACGTTTTTGTGCCGTTTGCTGTAGAGATTCTAAGCCCATGAAGTTCAAGCGTTAAATATAAAATTTAAAAAAATCTGCCTCAGTGACAAAAGGGCTGGTTCTTACCTCGTTTAGATAATTCTCTATCATATATATTATATAGCGTAGTAATTCAGCGGGAAATGCGGCCAGTTTTTGTTACCATACCGCGCGGACACGATTTATATTTAAAATAGATTTTGTGTTATGTTAATATTTACCTATTTAAAGTTTTCATTTATTTTTATTATTTAAATAGTTTGTAATTTTATATAAAATAAAATTCAAATTTATTAGGTATTTATATATTTAATGAGCAATAATTTGTAGTTCGTTTGTTTGATTGATCGCGACATAGTGAGTTTATAGCAAACACATAAATTTGGAGACTCTTACAACATTGAAACGCGCTCTATGTTTTTCCATTCCTATAACCTAGAGTCTTTTAGCTTGTTAGCATAGTGTCTGGCGTCAATTCCTCCCATTCTTGAATCTCGTTTATAACTTAGTTTCATGTGAATGCAGATTTAAAAAAAAACTTTTGTAATCATTAGACTCCCGTCGTACTGCTTTATAATGTTGCGACTAGAATTTAACATTGCTATAAATTGAACGTATTTAACTTATGTACTGTTTCGACGTCACAAATCGTTAGCATATATTTAAAAAAAAAAACAATCGTTTTTTTGTGATCTGTACTCTCCGAGAACTGCGTGGCTAATAAGCCTAGAAAATATAGTAGAGGTTACATCAAGTATTTAGGTTATGCCAGGCTTCGGTAAGTTTCTTTATATTTATCCTTCTTCCTTTTTGCCGACTATACATATCTACATGCCGGCATGAGTTTTGAGCAGTTTGTGAATAGAGGAACAAAGTAACGATCGTTGTTATAGTTTTAAAGGGACAATTACTAATATTATATTTTTAAATATTGCCAAATATAATGATAAAAAAAGGTCGCAACTGGACTAAAGTAACTATTTATGCCTTTTTACCTATCCTGGTAGGCATTCTGGGCAATATTACCCAGAGCCTCACGATAATGGAGCTCTCAAATTCCTGCCAAATCACCAAACGATAATAATTAATCGATATTGGCTTAATATAAATAAAAATAACAGTAAATTAAGTTAATAATTATTATATATATATATATTTATCTATTTTTATTGCCTTTTGTAATATGGATTTGTTTTAACTTTTATTACAGTATGCATCTTATTTTTTAACCATATTTGTATATAATATTAATTTTAATTTGCCTGCCTCCGTGATCTAGCGGTTAAGCCCGTGGATTTAAACGCGAAGTTACCGGGTCATTTAGTCGGGACATTTCTCGAGTTTCTTATGCTATCATCGACGAGCTTGCTATTTGTCATATTGGGCCAACTAAAGATGTATAAATGTTAATCCGCTTTATTGAAAGCTTCTGAAGGTTTCTGACCAGCCGTGATGACACTTTAGTCTTGTAAGTAGCCGGTCAAAAGTCAAAGTCAAAGTAGCTTTATTCACGTAAACCTATTACAGGCATTTATGAAACGACATTAATTTAATTATTTTAAATGATTCTACTCCTGCTAGTAGAAGACTAAGCAGCAAAGTGGTCCAATAAGTAAGCTGTTAGCAGAAGACCAGCAGCTTACCACATTCCAGTGGCCTGTTAATGTTTAATCTGACTGAGAAAGGAATCTGCAAGGAAAACTCAGCTATATCAGATTTACAAAATAAAACATATACAGAACTGCACCACAACGATCAATTAATAACCTTTTAAATTTAGTTATTTTAGTTAGCGATTAAGGCCGTGTGATTTATTCGAGAGCACAAAATATTAATATAATTATTGGTGAAATTTGTCGAGTCTGGTAGGTACGCTAGAGACAGCTTACCACTTGCCATTATGGATCGATAGTAAAAATGGCAAAATGTGAACTCGCTCTTTAATTAAGCTGACCATCTCAATTGGGATTGCGGTCGTATGTATACTTTACTTTAGCTATTCCGTAGGTCCTATACTATAGGACCTATAGTAACTTGAACCTCATCTTAATCCCTTCACTTGTTCCGAGCGTATTTCTCATAAATTCAATTACTATAGAGCCATTCTAAAAGATTAAATAATAACGAAATATTCATTTAAGTACAGTCCGACTACTAAAAGCTATTTATTATTTATACACAAAATTAAATATAAAGGAAAGCGAGTTAAATTTAACAATCCAAAACTATTGTATGACATGCATGAACTAAAAATTAATTGGATGAAAATAATAACTAAAACTAAAGTAAATCTACACTACAATAATAATAATAATAAACAAGCCAAAGATGTAAAAAAAATACAAATACAAGCCCAACTCGGGAACAAATATCAATTGAAAATTTAATTTTAATTCACACAATTACAAATTAAATAATCATTTACTTATAAGTTTGGTCAAATGCTTTAGCTATGAAAAAGTAAAAAAAAAAATATTCAAGAATAAAATTAAGTACATAGGCAAGCTGACCTTAAAAGTATTCTCTAACAGCTAACCTTTGGGAGAACGTTAAAAGAAATTGTGGGATGCAAAAGATAGTTCTAAGGACTGACAACAGTTCTCCTATGTATAGCGAGACTAATGCATTGACAGAAACAATTGCCTTACTGTCTCCAGATTTCTTAGTGAGCAACTTGGATAGCTCCGTGGCTAGGCCCTGGCTAAGGGTCCCCATGGTCACATCGCCAAACGACACAAACTCGTAACCTGTTCCGAGATTGAACAGTTTAAGATTCTCAGCAGAAACCGCCGTAATTCCCGCGCTAGATAAGATTGCTGATGTGAGATACGAACAAACTTACCACGGTCTCTTATCATTACTCCTCACAATCCCAGAGGGCTCCATTACAAAATTCAAGGCATGACATGCATTTCGATGACACCTGTCACAGAGCTCGCCCAAGCTATATTGCAGCTGACTGTACTTCGAGTACCAACAAGCACGAGAACGTGACACGAAGTATAGACTAACTTAAACTATAAATAAGCTATGATTAGTTGATGGATAACTTTATTTAACACTCACTTAAATCTATGTTTATTAATGAAGATGCATAAATGTCATAAGATTGCCGTTTTAAGCGTCGCAAATACGCATTTACGTGTATAATAATCAAAGACTAAGTTGTTGCTGTAAAGACTCTGCGACAGTGGAGTTCAAGTGCTAAAACATTTTTAAAAAATATCAACCCTTGTCTTATTGTCCGCTCGGGTGACAAGAGGAATGGTTCTTTTCTTGCTCAGAGAATCAGCATAGCGATTCAGAGAGGAAATTTAAATTAGGTTTTGTAAGCACTTAATTAATTTTATTTTTTGTTATATTTTATTTTATTTGTATTCACTAATATCATCAATGTATATAGATAGGCCTTTATTACTCATTACAGCACCTAGAACACAGCGTCCTAGACCTCCACTGCTGGAAATGGGCTTTCCAGAATATATATCTGGAGAATATGACCTTCACTCGCCACGCTGGCCAGACGGCTTGGCGAGGATATGATGTCAATTTATTATGACAATTTATAAACGATTCCACAAGTTGGTATTAGTGAAACCGGGACCGACGGCTTAACGTGCTCTCCGAGGCACGGGAACGGTGGTGTTGTACATCTATGACAAATGTACGTAAGAAAAGTGTATTTCTTATTGATATGTATGGTGGTTTTGAACCGAGCTTTGTAGGATTTAAGGAACGCGTTCTTACAACCGAGCCACCACCGGGCTAATTCTCAAGCAATTATGTCTCAATGCATACAAAACAACTAGTTAAAAAAATAAAAATACACTATATAAAAAATATCCTTTATAGACGACCCATCAGGGAGTCTCAAGGAGACTGGCAACATTAATTAATTATCTTATTAATATCTTTTTAAAAAAACCTGTATAGGTTTTCTTATAACAGATCAAAAATTATAATTTTGTAATTTAAATGTTCTAACAACATTTTCATTATTACAGGTACGAATAAATCGACTTCGCAACAAAATGAAAAATACTTCGTGGTGATATGAGGTAAGTGCATAGTTACGAGCCAAGTTAGTTTTTCGATTCGATTTCTATCTCAATTATTGGGCAAAGTGGGCGATCATTTGATAAGTAAAATCACAGAGGACTGAACGAGAATAGAAGTGTCATATAAAATTACCTCACAATCATTTCATTTTATCTTACTATTCTTGCGTCTATCCGTTTCTTAAACTTATTTTACCTATACTTACGATTTTTTTTATACTGTACACGACATGTAATAAGCGGTAAGTTTAAGAATGGGAGCAACTTAGAACTGACGTCAGTCTCTATTACTATGCCGGCCTATGTGTCACTCCTGAAACTGTCCACTATAAAATACATAAAGAAGGCATCAAATTAAAGCACTTATAGTCCTAATTGCATGGGATTCCATATATATACATATATATATATATATATATATATATAGGCCCTAACTGATATGAAAACGTTCCCACAAAACTAATATAAATCGTAAAAGTCTAGTTCGTAGTCGCAACTGATTACTTGATTCGAACCGCATATCTAATGTTGGTACGCGGCAAGTGGCTTTTTTGTATTGAAAAGGCATCAATGGCATGGATAGACAATGACCCGGAGTCGCAGCTCCGTGCTGATCTGATATTTAGGGTTATTAATCACCACACATCTTTTGTAACTCTAGTAGGCTTTATTTGTTTAATATATGGCATATTATATTTTTGTCTTTCAAAATTTATTATTACCATTTCTAGTTGACTCTTTGTTCTGTGAGTAAAATGGAATAACAAGAACAACAAATTGATATGACCGGAGAGGGGCACAAACCAGATCAGCGTGAGGTAGGCCCCGCACAAAAACAGGCCAAACCGCAAACTGATGGTGACAGAAAAATACAGCATGTTTTCTTTTTTTGAATGTATAATCGTTTATTTAAATAATATTTACGTAATGTAAAATTAAACACTAAATTATAAATAAAATAAACTACAATACAAATAAAACTAATAAAAAAACCCTCCGATGGGCGTAGTGTGCCGT
This sequence comes from Tinea semifulvella, assembly GCA_910589645.1. Taxonomy (NCBI): domain Eukaryota; kingdom Metazoa; phylum Arthropoda; class Insecta; order Lepidoptera; family Tineidae; genus Tinea; species Tinea semifulvella. The sequence continues at coordinate 7,432,539 of OU342592.1, read as the reverse complement.
AGGCTGAACCTTTGAACAAAATATGTATTCTCTACTCAAAGGGTCACCCGTCCCAAAGCATAGATTTACCCAAGCTCACGAGAGAACGCTAGAGCCTCCTCGTTTCGACTGCGTACTGGATGCGTTTAAGGCGTGCGGCTGACTCTGCAGCGGCCCTGGGTTTCTTATAGCTGGATGACACATGTGGCATCCCAAACCAGTGCACGGCCCCGTTTGTATGAAATCAACGACACCCCAACCGAACGCCTACCATCAGACCTTAAAATGTTAATCTCGTTTTTTCACCTAGGAACACTAACACTGAACAAATCAATATCACTGATTTTTTTGTTGTAGTTTAGGCATGATCTTAGCACAAAGGAGTTTTTCAAGTATTTTGTTGTAGCATGTTTGATTAAAATGCAATTTGATCACGTCAATTTGCCACTATCGTTCGTAATCCTAGCACATTATGTTAAGTTACCATACTCGGTTCTACTACCAGCTTTTAGTTCACTTATGAAATTGATAATAAAATGACATCAGACCCTTGACAACCCGTCTCGCCAGCGTGACAGGAGTAGGCAAAATTCTCCAAAAATATGTCCTGGAAGACCCATCTTCACTAGTGAAGATCTAGGCCTCTGTGTTCTATGGCTGTAATGTTTTTTTGATTAAATGTATATACAGCTTTGACAGCTTAAAGTAACAATTCGCGTGCCTGTTGGTAATAAAACATGTCATAAATCCCTACTATTTGAGTTAATAAAGAAATAAAGAAAACGAATTGGAGCAACCTGTATGTTAATTTATAATATTTTAATTTGAGAGGTCATTGTATATAAAATCATCAAAATTTTTCCTTCATAAGTTATGATAACCTCTGCGTATTTTTAAACTACAAGTATGATTTACCCAGATTTACTGAGGTAACAAAAAAATGTCAGCATAAAGAACCTTCACGTGGCCCTACGGTCACATGTCATACTTAGATGTTGCCAAATGTTTAACCCTGCTTTCTAGGGAACATCTCTGTCAAATTTTATTAAAATCGATTCAGTGATAAAGGCGTGAAGGCGAATTTAAAAGGGCATTTAAATATGTGTGGTTACATATAGTGGTTCGATGATGTCTATGTCCGTCTCTGGATTAAAAAAAACAATTCTGCCTAATTTTATCAAAATAGGTTCCATAATAAGGGCGTGAACGAATGATAACACGACAAAAGCTTATTTTACAATAATATGTAATTAGTTTCGATTAAGTTTCTCTACTATGAAACTAAATATGTATTTAGTTACCTAGTTAATACTTGTTTCCACGTTAATATTGTATAATTGTATTGTGTAAATCAGACTAGACTTAAGGACATTCGTGTATATGAAAAATAAATTATTATTATTATTTTCATTACTCTCGAAATAATAAAACTCGTTTAATGACACTATTTATTTATTATATTTATTTATTCATTAATTTCCACAGCACATTACAGAACATAAAGGTTAGTATATAATTGAGTTTATACATTGGCCAAATTAGGAAACATACTATATTACTGATACTTAGGTGTCAAAGAAAAGGAGAAAAAACAGAAGAAATACAACCAAAAGATATAGAAATTCAATTTAACAAAAAAATAATAAAATTAGAGATATCCAATATTAAATTAAATTAAAACTTAAAAAAAAAACTAAAGTTCCAATAAAAAATTAGGATTAATTAAATGTATTTATTTACATTAATGAAATAATATACAAACAGTATAAAATAATTACAATATAAATTAAAACTACTTAAAAGTAAAAATTAAAATAAATATAAACTAAATCTAATAAAAAATAAACTATAATTAAAAAATGTCCTCTAGAGACGACCCTTCAGTGATAGTCCCAAGAAGACTGGCAACATTTCCCCTCTGTATAGCTAAGCTAATACGTTGGCAGAAATAATTGCCAGCCTTCCTATCTCCAAACTTTTCCGTTAGCCGTTTGGACAACTCCTTGGCCAGACGCTTGGCTGAGTGTCCCCATGGGCCCATCGTCTCGACCCCAAACGGCGCAAATTCGTAATCTGTACTGAGGTTGGCGTATTTGCGCAGCTTGAGGTTCTCAGCAGAAACCACCGCACTTCCCGCGCTTGACGAGGTCGCCTGAATGTGTGATGGGTCTAATGTGTCTACACATGTCGCATCCCACACCAGGGACCTGCCAAGTTTCCACGGCCCAACGGTCATGCCGTCGGGTCTTTTGCCATCGCTCCGCAAAATTAAATTAAAAATTAAATTAAAAAGGGTTCTAAATTAAATAATTCTTGAATTAGCCCTGTAGAATTGATAGCAGCACTTTAAATTTATATTAGATGTCCTGACCCCTGTCGTGGATATTATGAATGACAGGAATCAGTTGCAATATAATCAATATTAAAATTAGGAATTACCAGTTTACTACTACTACTACTCATAGATTTAGGCTTAGGCATTAAATATGACACAAGATGGGACAAGAAGTGAAACGATATGAGAATCAAAGCTAGGACAATCGTCTCAGAATTAATTAGTCTATGGTAGTTCACTGCCGGTTATGGTCACTTGTGTTAGACGTGAATTTTCAATTTAATTTTGTCATTTCGCTGACAATATGCCGAGTGCTTCTTCGACAAGAGATGAAGAACAACGTAGATGGCGTAAAAAAAATACATTTTGTTGTAATATAGATTATTTAATTAAAGGTTTTGTTTGAAATAAATAAATGTATTTGCTATAACGCTTAAAAATATAGGTAGTAAATTTTAAAACAGGAAATTCCTTAATAAATGACAGCCTATAAAGAAAGTAGCATATAAGTTATTTCTAAGGATAGGTTTGTCAAGGTCGCTAAATAAATAACAATACAAGGTGTGGTCGAATTTCATCTGCTAGCAATTAACATTTAAAAGGATCGGGACACCTTGTTGGGCATATATTTTAGGGCATAATTCCACAGACGGCAAGCTAGTAGTAGACGAGTTATTATTTTATCACTAGACTCTTCTTTAAACATAAAGGTCACAGCACACACTCAACGATTGGTTTCAAATTTAGTTTAAAAACACATGTTTCAAAAAACATCCCAACCGCATGCCTAAATAGTATTTTCTGTTTACTCTTAATGTCCTAATAATATTACTTCCATATGTACATATACATTATTTAAATATTATATGCTTGTATATAGCTTTATATGAAAGTTTTTATTTTTATTATATATTATATTATAGTGTTTGAAAGAAGAAGGATGACAACCGTGACGATAAAGATTGAAGATGAAACTCTAGAACAAGTAAATGAAATTATATATATGGGCAGTGTTTTCACTGCGGATGGGAAGTATGATAGGGATGTTGAAAGAAGAATGAATGCGGGAAATAGTGTTAACGCTAAGTGACAAAGCTCGACTCGCCATACACAATGCAATGCTAGTAATATAACACTAATGTATGGAAGCAAAACGTGGATATGTCAGAATACGCATGAGAGTAGAGTTAATGCAGTAGAGATGAGGTCGTTGCGTCGGATATGCGGCGTCACCTTGACGGACCGCATACGTAATGACGAAATACGCAAAAGGGTAGGTATTAAAGAAAACATAGTGACAAAAATAAGGAAAGGCATGCTCCGATGGTTCGGACATCGGAATGTCGAAGAAGCGAAAGAGGTATGTCGTGATCGTGACAAGTGGCGCTCAATTGTCTCTGCCTACCCCGCAAGGGATTTGGCGTGAAGATATGTATGTTTATATATTCATACCATATATGTATATATATATATTATATGATATTTCATTTTAACCAGTTTAATTAAAATATAGCGTATTGTTTTTTTTAGTTTTAACTGTTATCTCTTTAATTTTTCAACATACGAGTAACATTGCCTTAGCCTACAATGAATGAAAGGCATTAATGAAAATCTGTGCTGCAGCTAAAGTTGTAGCTTATACTGAGCTGATTTCCTATTTGTTGCAACTCTTGTATTTGTTTTAATCTTAGCTCCATAAACTCATCTCCGTTGTTGTTTTTAGGATGTCTGTATGTCCCCATGAAATATCTTCAAAACTACCTACTTTTCTGATGTGCTACTGACGATTTATTTCCTTCTTACTTAAATGATGTTTTATTCTGTATATTATATATATATATATATATATACATTTTTGGAGTCATGTTGGTCAACAAGGTCTATAACCTTTCCAAATTTCAAGTAAATCAGACTAGTGGTTCTCGAGGTAGTAGTTTGCGGACAGAAAGTTTAACAAGGTTTCCTTACAATTAGAAATAAATATATATTTTCAGTCAGAGCAAGAGTCTTGCGAGACAAAAGTCTCTCTTGCTTTGGGCAACACTAGTCTTTTTTAAAATTTGTTTTTAAAGTATTATTTTATAAAGCTATACTGTTTATAGCTTGTCGCTGGCAGTATGAAGGGTATCCTAATGTAAAGTAGCTGATTATACAAAGTTGCAGATGCTGTAATATAATTTGCAATTAAATTTAATTCAATATTTATATTGTATCTAAAAATTTAAATATACTATTATCATTTGCAAGTAATTATTCTCACTGAGTTAAATTTATTCTTACCCAATAACACTCTAAACTGCTTTTGTGGACTCGTCTTTACGAACTGAGAACACAATAATTTAATTTGTTAAATTGTGTCTTTCATCAAGTTTGCCACTTGTCGATAGGCTCAATAAAGGATTAATATAAAACCAAATTTACGGTCATAAATATACTTTTTCTTAACTATTAGATCTAGTTTTTCTACCCGCCTTAAGGCAAAGGAAACGGGCGTGATGTTTTTAAACCTGGATAGACCACACAGCAGATGTTCAATACACGTCGAATGCACTTTTATTTTCTAGATAAATCCCTCTGGTTGTCTCACAGTGGCTACCATTAGACGTTTTGCAGGCGGCTGCATTATTACTAAAGACTGTATCTCAAAATAAAATAGACGTTTATCATAAAACTAAATTATATTTCAATGTGTATACTATAAATTGTGAACAACAATAACTATTGACTTAACCTTAAACTTATTTCGGTGGGAATGTATGGTTGTAACAGAATAAACAATATAAAATACAAGTAGGTACCTATATATTATTTTGAACCTTACCTACCTTAGTTACCTATCCTTTGATATCGTTACCTATTGTATATACACTTTGGTTACGCTAGGGACATCGACGAGCTTGCCACTTGTCATTATGGGCCTATAGTAAAGTTGGATAAATGTAAACTATAAAAAAACTTCTTTAAAAAAATTAGGACGTGGTACGATACGTGGAAGTGATACGGTCATACTTTTTTTTATAGAGGAAAATATATAATTCGGCGCCAAGAATCGAGGTGGGCTTGCATTTAGTATTCGTACTTTGCCCTTCCTTTACAAATGTGGTCAAAAAATTATTTGTAGTCAGTTTCATTCTGGCTCTTACAATACAAAGATAACACCAAGGACAAGGACGACCGCCTCCGTGGTCTAGTGGTAACAAACGTTGCCGTGAACTCGGGAGGTCGTGGGTTCGATTCCCACCGGGGGCAAGTTGTACATTGTATAATTTGTCTCGGTCTGTGTTTATATGTATAATATGTATATATTTACAAAAAAAAAGTATAATATGTAGTTTATCAACCATCTAGTTTCCGTAACACAAGCCTCGTAGCTTACCACGGAAATTAGATGGCGCTGTGTGACCTGTCTGGAAATATTATTATATTATATTATTATTATTGTCAGGTCGGCGCAAGTAATAGCCCTTTTCTAGAAGAGTAACGCACCCTACAAGTTCAATATATGTCTAAAATTTCCGTCATTTTATTTCCTAGAAAGATGATAAACTACATTTTTTTTTAATTGTGCGAGCGAGAAGGATATGATAGGAGCGTTAACAGATAATGTATTTTATGATCGTACAGCAGACCACAGAGTTGTTTATTATTATAGATGAGTGCCGTGTATTAGCGTTCGGATACAGATGTCAGACAAGCCTCTAATTATGTATGACTTGCTCTGATTAGTACTTAGCTGATCGATTTATTTTTAATCGATACAAAATGTCTTCATAAATCTATGGATATTTTCGTTCGCAAATAAAAAGTTCAAACATCACACATCACAGCCACTATAACTTCCAGAATATATTTCTGAAGAATTTGGTGTACACTCGCCACGGTGCCCTGGCGAAGGTCTGATGTCAATTTTAATGTTAATTTAGGAACTATTTTACCGGGACCGACAGAAAACGTGCTTTCCGCGGCACTGACACGTTGGTGTTGTAAATCTATGACACATAGGTACTTGTTTTTCATTGGTAGATGGCGGTGTTCGATTAGCGACCTATTTGGATTTTAAGGACGCTCTATTAAAATGTTTATCTCCATTAAACAAGAGCATCTTACTAGCGGTGCCAACCAACGTTGTTATGACTGAAGGTTGCCAGCTAATAATTGGCTAGTTCAATAAACGTTCTTTCAATAAACGTATGATCAACTTTTTTATTATTCAGTTATAAATATTTTGTTTTTTTTTTAAAGTAGGTACCTTGTTTCTGTTTTGCATAAAATCGACCTAGTTCATTTGTCAGTATTGTTAGCGTAAACGTTAATACACCTCGGTCATTCAACTCGATGCGGACGGCTCGTCATTATGGAAAGTGCACCATTACCAAATACTTTATATTTTAGATGGTTTTTTTTAGTTTTAATTAGGTACATGACGTGGTCACATGACAACATCATAAGCCCCAATTCCGTCCCCGAGTTTCAAGGAACATCTCTCTCGAATTTTATCAAAATCGGTTCAGTAATATAGGCGTGAAGAAGAGTGAAATAAATTTATGATTTTTCATTTAAATTAATTATTGAAACTAAAAATTGAAACTTTAACACAGACAGACAGCGGAGTCATCCAGGCCCGGATGTTCAATGGGCCTGGGTTGGGGATGGGATAATCTCCCGTTTTCCCCGCAGGATCTCGGCGGCTGACTACCCGCCGGTGACTCAACGCACCTTTGGTGCAGGGCGCTGTTCCTACTACAACACCGCCCTTGTGGCTTGTTGTAAATAACAAAAAAAAACTCATCTATAAAAAAAATATATATAGCCTGGCCAGAGTTGCGAGTGTAGGCCAAATTCTCTAAATATATGTTCTAGGATGGGCCATCTAGATGAATATATACTCGTATCCCTAAACCCAACTTCAGCGCCTTAATTGGTCATCAGAATTGCTCCCATTCTTGTGCATCGCTTACCATCAGGTGGGCGCAATATACATGTCATGCTCAGTATATAAAAATGGCAATTATGATATCATAAATGTACCTTTGTACATTGTTGCTATATCTCTACTATAATACTCGTACATCGTGACCTGATATAAAGTTTTTATATGCTTTCTAGTGATATATTGAAGTTGGCTTACTTTGTTTCGCATTTTCTGTACTTTCCGTGGTCACATGTCGTTATGTTGGCAGGCAAACTCGCGTGTTTAGATTATTGATTGTAAAAATAATGACACAATTATGTAAAAAAAAATCCCTGCAGTAATTATCAACTTTTATGCTACCTTTTAATTTTATTGCCTATGCGTTTTTAGTCATACATTCCTACATTGTTACACTTTATTACAGTGGTAGTTAATACAATGAAAAACGTTTCGGGTAAAAAAGGCTTTTATCAGAGTAGGTACCTAAGGCCCAGTTGCACGATACTATCCGTTAAAACTACATTCGACGTTGACATTAAGGAAGGTTGTAACGATTAGTTTTTTTTTTTTTTTTTTTAATACTAGCACGACATGTGACCTTGCGCCCACCTGATGGTAAGTGGCGCGCATTGTCCATGAATGTCAGCAACTGGATTCAGACACTTATGTCCGATATCAGTCCCTAACACTATGCCGGCTTGACTAGATGCCTTTTCACACTTCGCTTAAAGGACTCCAGGTTATAGGAAAGTGAAAACACAGAGGCTGGAAGAGCATTCCACATCTTTATTATGCGACAGATGTATGAGTCACCAAATTTATAGGTAAGCAAAGGGATGGTGACTACGGTATGTGGGTGCATATTCTGATCTGTGCGTGTGGTTCGGTTGCGGAATGGAGAGGAATGAATTAAGTTATAGAGCTCTACAGAGCACTCACCATAGTATAGCCGGAAGAACACGCTCAGAGAAGCTACATCTCGGCGAAGCTGCAGGGATTCGAGAGTTTATAGAAACTCCTATCCACCTCATATTGAATTTTTTTTTCAAAAAATATATAGTTCAGGCAATCAAGAAAATTCGAAGCAAAAGTTTCGTCGTAGTAAACTTTACACTAGGTACAGAAAATAATAATAAAACTAAACAACAATAGAACTACGACACGCAACGTCTGTAGATTGTCCGATAAAGAATGGTCACGTAAAGATTACGTTAAACCACAAATTTACAAAAAAGCTTGTATTTATCCTACATTTAAAGAATTTAGTTATTTGTTGTTGCAGTATGTACAAAGGGCGAGCTAAGCATTCTGTAGCAGCCAACGTTTGGGAAATACAGAGCATTACAGTCAAAGGGTATCAAAGTCGAAGTCAAAATATCTTTATTCACGTAAACCTATTACAGGCATTTATGAAACGTCATTAATTTAATTATTTTAAATGATTCTACTCCTGCTAGTAGAAGATTAAGCAGCAAAGTGGTCCAATAAGTAAGCTGTTAGCAAAAGACCAGCAGGTGTCTGGAAAGGCTTGGATTAATAGTCGTAGTGAGTTCAAATCATAAGTTTTTTTTAAGTGTCTTAAAGGACGTTGTACGGAATACATCAGCCCTAAACACGTAATTTATTTACATAATATATGTTCATAACAAAGTTCATAACCGAGTTGGGGGTCATCAAATTCCAAGTGTTGCAGAATTTGATGCTTTTCATGGAGTAATTCACGTCAATATCGCCCAATCACGAAGGGTATACGGGACTTCATAGCGCGGGAAAACCGCAAAAAATAAAGTGTAACTTCTGCCCCATTATATATATAGACATATAGAGTCAAATTTATCGTTTTCCATAATTATTCACAACGTAGGACATTATTAAACAAAATAACACCACTTTTGACTAACAATATCCACAGTAAACTAATTTACAAAACGAAAAACTTGGACTTGACATGTCCGTGCAAAATGACGCGAAGAACTCCTCAAATCATCAGTCTTCCAAATGTCAAAAGTGACATCGCCGGGTTAGAGTTAAAACCAAGAAACATTTTTTTTTTAGTAAATTCACTTTTTTTACACCAGTCGTTTATAAAACTTCTGCTTTTTGCAGTAATAAAATAGACTAAGCACTGTGACGCTTAAATGCAATTAAACGAACGGGTTTAGCCTAAAACGCAAATTATAAGGTAATTAAATGTGCATAATATTTTTGTGCAAAAATAGCTAACTTAGTTGGTTTTCGTTCTAACACGGCGATATTTCTATAAAACAATTGTCACTTGTCACAACCGTATCCCTTTTTGCGAGGTGAGGCGGGGTGCGTCGGAAAACGAATCGTCTATGATCGATTACGTCTGTCAGAAATGTCAAAAGCTTGTGCATCAGCTAGGGTCGTCAGAAACCACGGATATAACAAAAATAAGGGTTCACTTTTAGCAAACTTTACTATAGGCCCATCATGACAACTGGATAGCTCGTCGATGTCTCTAGCGTACTAAACTCAAATAATCATCATTATTACAGCTCCTTATTAGCGTCCTAGAACTCCACTGTTGGAGATGGGCCTTACAGAAAATACATTGTTATAAAGGATATTAAGGAAAGCGTCTTACAACCGAGCCACCACCGCAATTCGAGAAATATCACAAATACATTATATCGGACAGCATCAATTTTTAATTTTTGACAACGAACGAACATCCCTGTTCAATTAATTAATTTTATACATGTTAATGTTATAGACATTATATTATGTTTTTTATATACAAAAATAATAAGATATATATTTTATATTATTTAGTATATATATATATATATATATTAACATATAATATTAATTAGGCATAGTTTTAATTTTAGTTCATAAGTGACAACCCTTTACAGCTGCATCCAACTTAGTTTATATAACCAATACACGACTATATAGTAGCAGACTGTTCCTTGATTTCTCGTATCCGGCTATTTTTCTGTGTCATTGTATTAATTACATTGCATATACAAAATTGTAAACTTTGACAAATCCAAGTGTTCCCAGAAACAAGGTTCCTACGGATAATTAATAAACAATCGAAGGTACTTCCGCGTCTAAAGTTACAGTTGTCGCTTTTGTTTGACATTCGGTAGCACAAGCTCATGTATAGATCCGACTATTAATTTGGCCCTAAGCGTCTGGCAATGGGGTGTATCAGGCAAAGCTTTTTGTAGATGTCGCTAGCGGCAATGGTACCTTTTTTGCACCTATATCGCATTATTTTTTAAATGTTTTTGTAGTTATAATTTTTATAACAGAATAATGTATTTTAAATTAACGTTACCTACCTTAGAAAGGAATTAAGAAAGCGCACACTGTCTTTAAAATAAAAAAGGTTGAATTAATAGAACGGCAATTTTGAGATCACCATATCTTTGATTTCGCTTGGAAATCTCGATTTGTACATAATATCCAGAAAATAATAAATTTAGTAATAAAAATACAAGTTTTATATGCAACTGACAGTTATATTAGGTACCATCTATCATGCGCCATCTATCGTGATAAAAAGTTAGTGACACACCCCATAGGTGACATGATTTATATTATTATTATAAAAATACGCTATGTATATTTTTGTAAATAATAAAGTTATGTCAGTTGCTAGGTTTTCAATTTGGACAGGTTCAACTTGGGGTTTATTAATTAGAGGAGGTGGGGGCGAAAGCGACCGCGTGGGACGAAGTAACGACTGTTTTACTACATGCCTATATAGTTGGTAATTCCGCATTTATTATTGGTAATTTTGTTGTGATGTTAATTATTTATACTTAAGTACCTAGTTTCATATTATTAACGGAGAATAATAAAACAGAAATAATCATTTTTTTTATGAAATAAGGCGCACATACAATGTCAATCAACTTATTAAGAAATAAAATGACGTACATTCTGGATATATATTAATGATATATTAGTTTTAGTTAAATAGCCTCCGTGGGCTAGCGGTTAAGTCCGTGGATTTAGACTCGAAGGTACCGGGTTCGATTCCTGTTAGGGACACAAAAATATTTAATAATGTAAATAAATACATTTAATTAATATTTAATTTATCTGTGATGTTTCTCGAGTTTGGTACGCTAGAGACATCGACGAGCTTGCCAGTTGTCATGATTGGCATATAGTAAAGTTGGCTAAATGTGAATCCGAATCTTTATAAGCGTGGTTTCTGACCACCATGATGATGATACTTTTAGTTAAATAGAATAAAATCCTTATAAATGTTTTTGCTATTATTCTCTGTCTAAAATTAGGTAGGTATATGAAAGTAAAAATACCCAAAATGTCCGTAATTTTATTTCCTAGAAAGGTTTCTCAAAATTTACACAGAAACTAAATAAATATTTGTAATATTGTATTGTGCAAATGAGAGAGGGAGGCAAAGGCGTTAAACCATCTAGGTATCTTGGAGTACATGTACAAAAATATTTATCTTACCTAATTTCTGTTTTTTTTTTTTATTAAATACAGGCTAAAAGCCACTACAATATGGCCACAACAAACCTCAATTAATTAACCCCACCTCAAATTGTAGCCTGTCAAAATATTTCTACGTTCATTTTTACAACACAACCTCTGACCTATTTTTCGTACCATTAACTTGGTGGGTAATTTTAACCCTATTTCCCCTTTTCTCAAGGAAGCTAAAGCTAGTAAAGTATACACGTATTTTCTGTGATTTTTAACACGCACCTCTTTACACGCATGCCCTTAACGATTACAATTATGGTGGTCGCTATTAACAGTAAAGGGCATTAAAATGAGCGAGCGTTAAGATGGCGTTCCACTACCGACAAGTTTTCAAACTATGAGTGAACATAGGAGAAGCTTACATCTTTTCGTAGTCATCATCATTGACGATCGTTAATTTTAGTATTAAAATTTAATCATATAATTTGGGAGTGTAATTTGTCGATTAACCAACCGAAATCGCCAAGTTTCGTTATTAAATACCTTGTTTAGTGAGAGCCCATAAGCTCTGTCGTGTGGTACAACTTAAGCGTGTCTATAGCTGATCGCTTTTCGTCGGCAATGAGACAGTGGCTTTAAGGGATAAAAGAGTAGTTGAATGGTCTGTCACTTTAAAAAATTGAGCATCAAATATCTTCAAAATCCAATTTAGTAGTTTGTTGGTAAAATTACTGTCATTAAAAAAAGATAAATATTGTAATAATATACATACACTAGTAATTATTGAAAAACTTTGTAGAAAAACTTTTGAAATATACAATGTCTTTAATTAGCTTCTTTGTTAACGCAAAGGTATAAACAAAATACAAGTAATCTTAGATTGTTCTGCTTTCTGCATTTGCTTTGGTAGAAAAAGTAGAATGTAGTGTATTTCCTATATCATAGCGCAATAGAAACAAGCTTCTTAACCCATCCTACGTCGGTCACACCATTCTTCTTCTATATCACCACGTTGGAGAAGACACCTGCAAGGTGATTCCATGGATTTTCAATAAATTTGTCTTTTAAAAATCCACAACAGAATAATCCAAAAGAAAGTTGATTTTACGATGCAAAACAAACGCGATGAGGTAATGATATATTGTGGTGTGTAATTGTAGAAAACAGCAAAAAAGCATCATGAAATTATGCTGGATTTGGCAGGCAGGTGGGGTGTTAAAGGTGGGGTCGCGTGACACGGGGTAGTTTGGGACCGTCAATCTGGCGCCACCGGGTTGTCTGATATAAGTTTTGCACCTCCAGGAGTGCTAATGTTGCTGTAATTACGCTGACATTCTATTTTGAATACATAGCGAAATAATATTAAATGTGTGTGTGGGTCAACACATTAAGCAAAATACTATAGAAGTTTGTATGCAATAGTTAAAAAAAGGTCTTTATTAGTATATGTATACTTAGAAAAAAAGCATAATTAAGATAGCTGTTTTGATTCTGTATATATTTAAATATATACTTGTTATTATTATATTATTATATATAATATTTTGTAAATAATTCATTGGTAGTTATAAAGCACATAAAAGAGTTAAATAATTTTCAATCATAATGGAAGTTACAAATGGCTCAATAGAAAGTACCTATACTAGTTTACCGTGATTTGTTAGTCCAGAAATAAACGTAGGTGGTGGTTTTCACCTTTCCCAAACCCCCTAGGCGGTCGCCATAGCAACCTGAAGCAAACAAACTAACAAATGCCTGCCAACAAAGCTAAAGTATTAATGATTTTGGATGGATATCAGCTTTATTTGGACTAGTCATGGCGGAGTTTTCGTTCGAAATTTTTAACAGCGTAGGTGTTTTAATGGGAATTTACCGAGTGTCTAGTCATCAATATCACTAAAGTTAAAGTAGTTTCTAACCCCAACCCTTCGTGGGGTGTTTTACGTTTGTCAATGTAATACTTCCAATTGCTGGTCATTAAATCTAGTCTTTGATATAATGACAACAAAAACATATTCTTTAGTCATGCGTGAAGTAAATTAAAGATAGGATTATATACAATTAAATATAACCTTTTGAAAAATGTTGATAAAGAAAGCTGAAACTCTTACACTACTATTTTTTGTAAATACCTGTGAAAATAAGAAATGGTAACAAAACCAGACAATAACAGTAAAAGTAAACTTCAACGATAAAGGTAAGCATAATACACATCATGTGTTTATATCAACATACTAAACTATACTAAGCAATGAAAATTTGGTTCGTAAAACTTGCATGGTCACGTCACGTGGTGTCGTAAAATTGATGCGATGCTTCAACCTGCAATGTGTGCTGACTTCCCCCAATCCACCCTTTTACTATAATGGTGTCAGGGACCTTTCGTACCTTCCCCGAAGCTTTTATTTTCGTCCATAAAATTTACACGTCGAATGAGTTTATATTGTCGATGGTTTTGTTGTTTGTGTACAATAGCAGGCATTGATTGGTGTCCTTTTAAAACATTAATTCTAATGCTATTGGTAAAAAGCAATCAAACTGACTTTGTTAAAAAACATTGTTGTTATTACGTAGTGTGGAGGAAGTACCTATTTCATATTTTTAGCGTGCGACAGATATATCTAAAGCTTACTTTTATAGAAATTAGGGTGTGAGCTGTCTGAGTAATAAATCATATACATATATTTTATTATTCATACAGCAAAAGGTGGTGGTAGTGATTAATTAATTTTATCAATGTATTCGGTTATGAATATTTAAATATTAAAATTTACTGACTACGGTTAATTTTAATAAGGTTTTAATCTGAACTGTTTATTAAGTGTGGGAACTAACACGAAAAATTTTACTTTCGCGCACATTCATAATAGTTTTTATAATTTTAACGGGTCTTTACAATAGGTTTCGACGCTGGGATAAATAGCCCGGTGTCGCCAAGGATATTGTACGTGTCGTGATTTCTAAAAACTTTTAAAGTGATAAGTGGGTAGGTTTACATCTACCGCCCAGTACGTACAAGACTACACCGCGCAGCTCCAGTCGACCCGAGACCACGGCCAATGCAACTTGGCTGAAATGTCATGAGAAATATGTCTCTTAGGTAAATCGCGTAAAGACGTAAAAATTTGAAAAACTACTAACACGAAAAAAAATATGATTATTTTTAAATAACTTTCTTTTTAATATTCCTTTGCATTTATCTTTTGTAAAGTACCGACTTTATTTATCCGAACCCATACTGATATTATAAATATAAAAGAAGTCTGTATTTATTTCTAAACCGATTTTTATGTAATTTGTAAATATGAATATCCTTTGAATACTGAGATGGAATTGACCTATTTAAAAAAAGTTTGGATAGATGTTATTTTAAATTTCTACCTCGTTGTTTTTAAGAAATACCCTATATACATTATCAAATTATCATTGTAAGTATTGGGTTCATGGTAATTATGGTTGAATATTTCTAATTTAGTTTTATTTATAATTTAGTCTATCATCATCAGCCTCTGGTTCTACACTGCCACTCTTACCTAACCTAACCTAATCCAACTCCCACTAGCGACCTTCTGCAGGTCACCCGTCGTCCCACTCTGCATTTTCCCGTACCATCGTTCGTGGGTTCTGCGGCGGATGGGTCAATGCAGCTTGATAATTTTGAAAGCTATGTCTTGCATGGACATGTTCTTTGAGGTTTATCCATCAAAGAAATTATCTTCTTCAATCTTCAAAGATCGCTTAAACCTTCAATTTGTGGACCAGACCGACTGTCGGTATCGACGTCTCTCCTTCGTACGATATTATCGGGACGACGCACTGGTTAAAGTTTTTCGTCTTCAAACGTCGATAAGAGGATGTGCCGGAGTTCCTCGAATGGCTGAATGCGCCAACAGCTTCTTTGCTGATGTTGCGCCTAGTTGTATAGTCTATCCGAGGTAGAGGTTTTTTAGCACACTTCGGGAGTAGTGTTTCCCACGCTGATTGGCCTCGGCTTGACATGATCATTGAACATGACTTTTCACTTGTCCAAGTCACATTTAGTTTATAGTTTATTTTGTTTGTACCTTTCATTCATCGAATAAATCTACATCGAATATATACGTATAGATAGCAATTTATCATCGTAAATCGATTAGTTAGGCGACTGCTGTAGCAATAAGCTGTAGTGGATCATCATTTATATCGATTGCTTAGAGGTATAATTTTCACCTATTAAGTCCAGATTATAGGGTATTTATTGTAAATCTAGACTTTAGATTGGAAAATATGAAATGGTGAGCTGATAAAACACAGCTTGCGGCATTTCCAGGAGCCACTATCTTAGCCACAAACAAAATTAATATTTGGCCAAATACGAATATAAAAAAATACGTCAAACATACCGAATACGAATTATCGGCCGATCATTTAGCGAATTCTAATACATATATATATATATATATATATATATATATATATATATATATATATATATATATATATATATATATATATATATATATATATATATTATAATTAATATTGTAGTTGATTTGCTCTTTTACATCTACGAGTAGATACAGTGGACGAAGAAAGTGGTCTATGAGTTTTGACAAACCTTCCATTTTTTTATTTAAAAAATGCTAACGTCGAATGACATATATTTTCAAGGTAAAATCAGCCTTATTGTTAGTGGACATGCAAATAAATCTCAACCGTAACCATTTATTTGGTCGACTTTAAAATGTACTGTAAAAAATATGAGCACAACAACTCATCGACAAATTATTTATGTGTGAAGCATGCACACACAGTTTGTTTCAATGAAATCTTCGCGATTACTAGATTCGTCTCCCTCTAGCTCGCATGGTTTTATTGACAAGAAAGAGATAGCAAAAACGAAATTCTCACTAACTGTGGAATATGTGAATAACTTTGAATAGAACTTTACATTAGTGTATCATTTTACCCCTCGCGACCTGTACGTTAAACTTAAAAACGGACAAAATAAAATAAAAACTGTTTTATTGTTTCAGGAATTGAGAAAATGGACTTAAACTTATGAAGGTAAGATATTTAACACTTTATGTGACCTTGCTTCCACCTGATGGTAAGTGGCGTTGGAGGTTCGAGAAGCAACTGGAATCAGACACTCATTACTGACATCAGTCCCTAATATACCTTGGTTGGTCATGACGGCAATTCGAGCCTGATCCCGAAACGGGTGCACACATTGTACTAGGTTTATCGGCACGTACGGTGGATTCTTCCCCGCCCCGGTAGACTGGGCAAATTACCACCATCCGCCCGCCACCTATTAACACACATATTTTTTACGTTATTTTAAAGTTCTCAAGCAGTAATCGAATCGCTTCTAAATCTACTACCTTAAAAGCTGGACCCGAGACCCTGAAGCGGTAGTCTACCCTGCGTTTGACTTGTAGCTTTAAGCGCTTTTTTTCGCGTTAAAGTTATATATTTTATATATATATAAAACACAACAGCAATACGTTTGCTGTAAAAACTCTGGGCCCATGGAGTCCAAGCGCAAAAAGTTTTTAAAAGACATAACACCGCGTCTTGTCGTCTCCTCCGGTGACAAGAGCTCTGGCTCTTTCTTCGCCCAAAGAATCAGTATTGCAATTCAGCGGGGAAATGCAGCCAGCGTTCTTGCCACCATTCCACCCGGACGGGACTTATATCCCTATACTTAATATTAATATTATTTTATATGTTGTAAATATTTTTTTCGAATAAATGTATCTTTCCTTAAAAAAAAAAAAAAAAAAACAACAGCAAATAATATATACTTAACGTGTTTGGTGAGTTATAAACAATATTTAGATGTAAGATAAATATTTGAAAGGTTAATTATCGTGCATAGATTTATTATGTATTAGCAATAGATGTTAGGCAACGCTGAGTGCCAAAGACAAGTGTTCATTTTATACTTTTAAAATTATTACATGAGATAATATTTCCTTACTTGTACACAATTATACGAATATTATAAACGCAAAATTAGTTCAACATTATGCCGGCGCCAGACATGTGTTGAAATTTGTAATTAAATAAGTGTTGACATGTGTGGCAAGGGCATTTGATACTATTGTCACATGTTTAATAACTTACGTGCGCTTTGCCGTTAAGATAACGGATCTTGTACTATCTGTCTAATTCACCTTCATGCCTATACTTAGGTACTAAACTGATTATAATACAATTTGGTAGATTACTCTGGTTTGTGAAAGAGTTAATAAATAAGAATTTATAATTACCATAATACAATTTGGTTGGTATAAAAAAGATCTCTTGAACCGAGGGACATAAGCATTTGATTCCATAAACAGTTTTTTTTTGCGGACTACTGTATTAAAATACCAAATTATAAAAATGAAGTTCACAACGTTGTCGTTTTCTAGTTTAGATATTGTCCAGAAATTTGTCGATTTTCAGAGCTTACAATTTTACGCATTCGGTGTGACCAAGCCTTAAATAAGTCTTTGAAAACACACAGTCATAGAACAACAAGACCGCAATATAAATTAATTAGCTATACCAAAGTATAAACTTTCAAATATGAATTAAAAGCTACCTAAATAATAAAATTAAAAATAAACTATAAATAAAAAATGTTCCCTAGAGACGTCGCATCCGAGACAGTCCCAAGGAGACTGGCAACATTTCCCCTCTGTATAGCGAGGCTAATACGTTGGCAGAAATAATTGCCATCCTTCCTGTTTCCAGACCTTTCTGTCCGCCGCTTTGAGAACTCCTTGGCCAAGCGCCTCGCTGACGGTCCCCATAGACCCATCGTCCCGACCTCAAACGGCGCAAATTCGTAACCGGTACCAAGGTTGGCGTATTTGCGCAATTGAGGTTCTCCGCAGAAAACGCCGCTCGTCATCTCGATTTATTCTATTTTCCAAAGAAAATCTAAACCTTTTCACAAATTAATACCGCGTTTCATGGATGACTAACGTTTTTGCCGCGTTAGGTAAACTTCCGAACTGTGCAACTAACAACCTTTAATCGTTCTATTATTTTGGACATATTTCTAAGCATTCCATGGAATCACCGTGCTGGTGCCTAGTCCATCGAGTGTAGGTAAGAGATGAGAAGAATGATGTCTCGGGCTTGCGACCGACAATAGTCTGGTTTTAAAAGGAATCCTCCTTTTCTATTTTATTGTCCGTTAATACACTTATCATCCGACATTCTACTCCTCTCCCTACCCAAACAAAAATACTGTATGATTCCGTTAAAATATGTCCGTAATTTTATTTCCTAGAAAGTTGATAAACTACATTTCTCACTACACTACAATACATTAACTGCCTCCGTGGCCTAGCGGTTAAATCCGTGGATTTAGACTCGGAGGTATCGGGTTCGATTCCTGGTCGGAACACAATTATATTTATTAATGTAAATCATCATCATTCATCATCATTACAGCCCCTAGAACACAGCGTCCCAGACCTCCTTTGCTGGAGATGGGCCTTCCAGAACATATATCTGGAGAATTTCGCCTACACTCGCTACGCTGGCCAGACGGCTTGGCGAGGATATGATGTCAATTTTTAATGACAATTTATTAACGATTCCACAAGTTAGTATTAGTGGAACCGGGACCGACGGCTTAACGTGCTCTCCGAGGCACGGGAACGGTGGTTTTGTAAATCTATGTACGTAAGAAAAATGTATTTCTCATTGGTACATGCCGGGGGGGTTTGAACCGACCTTTGTAGGATTTAAGGAACGCGTTCTTACAACCGAGCTACCACCGCGTCATTAATGTAAATACATTAAATTAATTTGTTATATTTGTCGAGTTTGGTACGCTGGAGACATCGACAAGCTTGCCACTTGTCATGATTGGCCTATAGTAAAGTTGGCTAAATGTGAATCCGCTTCTTTATAAGGTTTCTGACCACCACGAAAAGGAAACGGTCCTGATGATGATGATGATACATTTCTTAACAGTACATTTAGACTGGAAAAGTCTTTGAAAATATTGGATTGTGTTCTCGTTGCAAAAGAATTTAACCCTCTTAAGTAATAAAATAGAGGTACTGTTTTTGTAATAACCGCGCTTTGAACCTTTTAAACATAAATATTTTTTTACTCTTTTAAATTAATCGCTGTATTGTGAAGCGCCCCTATTAGAAAAACAGGGCTAGACGGCAAAACGCGTTGTGTTCCACTTTTGGCAACTCACCAACGCTGGCATGGTACAAACGGTGCCTATGTCTAGCATTTTGCGGCGCACCGCATATTTCCGGAACATCGCCCACCGTACAACCTCGTGATAGCACCGATTTGTGATCTAACTTAAAGTTGTGAAGACTTGATAACGGGTAACTGTTTTACATGATACACTAATGGGCTTTTTATAATTCAATTAGAAGTTACGTTTGCATAGAAAATATAAGGCAAATAAAGTCAAACACCTGCATTCTTAAACGTTTACGTGGAGGATACTCAATTGTTCCTCCCAGCTGTTAAACGGCCAGATTAGTGTTGCCCAATCTTGATTTTTGGCAAGAGAACAAGACCAGTGATATGGTTCCAAGACCAATACCAAGAGACTCGCAAGACTCTTGTTCAGTTTTTTTTATTATTTGCTATAAATGTTAACTTTTTAGGAATTAAGGTTTTTGTTTTTAATAAATTGTAATTACGTCGTGTCCGTGACAATATAATAATAAAATTAACTCGAGCAAATTCACACATAAATTATTGTGTCTCGACCAGGAATCAAAGCCGGTACCTCCGAGTCTAAATCGACGGACTTAACCGCTAGACCACGGAGGCACAGGTAATAACTAAATAACTATTTCAAATTTCAAGTAAATCAGACCGAGATAGTATTTTGCGGACAGACTCACAAAATTTTCTTATGACAATAGTATATAAATAATATATACCGCCTGCGTGGTCTAGTGGTAAAAAACGTTGCCGTGAACTCGGGAGGTCGTGGGTTCGATTAAGTTGTATAATTTGTCTCGGCTTGGGTGTTTATATGTACAATATGTATATATTTACAAAAAAAAAGTATAATATGTAGTTTATCAACCATATAGTTTCCGTAACACAAGCCTCGAAGCTTACCACGGAAACTAGATGGCGCTGTGTGACCTGTCTGGAAATATTTATTTATTATTATTATTTATATATTGCGTCTTCGCAAGAATCTTATGGGACTCTTGCGAAGACCAAAATTAGGAGTGCAAGACCAAGACCACGACTGGCCAAGTACTATGGTCTTGCTTTGGGCTACACTAGGCCAGATGCTTTGGCACGTCACTATGCTCGAGGAAAAGAAATGTCAAACTCAAGGTACGTCGCGAAAACATCCTTGAAGTGTGTTTTTTGTTATTTCCAGCTAATATTCGTATTATTTAAACTTGTATACCTTATTAATAGGGTTGCAATACGTGCCGTATATACGGGAGCTGGGAATCAGACCTGATAAATTTGATAATAGCGTTCGATGCCTGTAGTTTTCTTAAGTTTGACGTTTGACATTACTTCTCAAAACTTGATCCTTATAAACGACACTATCAGCAAGTGTAATAACACAGGATGTTTTTATTTAAATAAAAAAAAGAAAAATTAAAGACCATATTTCCTTAGGCAACGCTTCACCATTACTTTTGTTAGTGTATTTTATTATATATAAAGTGGATTTCATTCGGATAACAGATCGGTATTCTATGTATCTTGTACTATTAGGGCTATGTCGATATTGGTCAATATTTGCATCAAAGGATCATTAACATTAAATTTGAAAATATTGCCATTATCTACGTAATTTTATTTATTAATTTTTATAGTGTTTACTTGTACAAAAAGTACACAACTAGAAGATGGAAGAAGATTAAAGGACAAAAAGAAGATGTAAGAAGATTATGAGTGTATTGGGCCTTGGCACTGGGAGAATTCACAGGAGTTTATTTTATTGCCCGTGAGTTTCCTGATGCCTTAGCCTGGTGCAACTCGCATTCATCGCAAAAGAAATAAGAAGAAAGAAGAATACACAAAGAAGATTTAGTAGTGTAGTTCTAGCATGCAAAAATTTTGTTATGGAAAGATTTACTTCCGAGCTACTAAAATGTAAATGTTTTTTATACATTACGTCGCACCTCATGGCGTCGTCTCAAATTCTATTCTCGTATGAACTTAATGTTCTTGATTCGATACGAACTTTGTGCGTGCTAGAACTACTGAAGGCAACATGGGATATTTTTGTTTATGTATTATATTTTGTATTCTTATCTGGGTGAACTATGTACGACTTAAAATTAAGTACCCAATTCATAAGCGATTCTAAAACCTAAGGCAGTAGGTGCATACAGTTGTAAAACAATGGTTGACAATGGAGAAGAGAGAAGACAAATTTCTAAGCATTCCATGGATTCACCGTGCGGGTGCCGGGTCCATCGTGTGTGGGTAAGAGATGAGAAGAATGGTGTCTCGGGCTTGCGACCGACAATTGGCTGGTTTAAGAAAAGGAGGCCTCCTTTTTTTTCTATTGCGCGACAATACGCTCACCATCCACCATTCTACTTCTCTCCCTACCCAACCAAATACTGTATGATTCCGTTAATGCCGTCTTGGAAGCTCGTTCCATAAATGTATTGACGGCAGACCTGCTTAGGCCCAATTCTTTCAGTAAGTGATGCAAAGATTTTGCTGGAACTCCTCTTGCACCAACTTCCACTGCGTAAAGCTGAGTCTTGAACCCGTTCCTGATCATTTCTTCTGTGAGATCATAATATTTATTCGACTTCATGTTGTGGTCTTTTGGAATATTTGATTCCCACGGAACGGTAAGTTCAATAAGGATAACTTTTTTCAAGTTCCGAGAAAACACTAAGATGTCTGGCCTATAGGCTGATACAGCTAGTTCATCTGGGATCCTATAATGGTGTTCAAATGTATCCATGAGAATTTTCCAGTCTGATGCGGCGCCAAGGATCGAGGTGGGCTTGCATTTAGTTTTCGTGCTTTGCCCTTCCTTTACAAATGTGGTCAAAGTTTTATTTGTAGTCAGTCCCTTTCTGGCTCTTGCAATAGAAAGACTTACTGCTTCACGGATAACACCTAGGACTTTGTCATGTCGGCGTGAGTAATAGCCCTTTTCTAGGAGAGTAACGCACCCTACAAGTGTGTGTCTAGCAGTTCCTATGGCAGCACCACACAATGTACAGTTCTTTTCCGTAGCTTTTCCCCACCTTACCAGATTACTCTGGTCCGGGAGGGACATTTGAAAAGCGTTTAGGTAGAACTTTAGCAACGCCGGAGACCAATCGTACATTAGTGTGCGCCACTTTAGGGCTGGAGGGATGCAAAAATCGCCCAAAGTTAGCCAGTCATTTTGAACTTCTAGAGTCATCGCGTGCACTCTGTATTCATGCTCTTCATCTTTCCTGAGGAAGGATTTTATAACCTCTTTGTCACTTTCTTTTTTCTTCCAGCCAATGCCTCTTTTGTCAGTCTGGGCACCTGTCATGAATTTCTTGAAGAATAGTAGTCTCGGTTCCATATCTGAGACCAGAGGGTCTCTTGGAAGGGATGAAATTGTATTATCCTGGGAGCTGGTTAGAATTTGATATTTGCTTATACGTAGATGTTTGTATAATTCAGATGGTCTTTTCAGATCCATTCCGAAGTTTCTCCGTCCTCTAAAGAATGTTGAGGAGTCAGCACCCTGGGCTAATCCAAGCCAAGACTTCAATGTTCTTATGACGTCCGCGTCCAGACTTGATAGTAGGCTTTTGTTGAAATCATATACTAGGAAAGGCCAAGTGAGGCGAGATGCTAAGTAGTTGTCATATATCCAAGCTTTTTTGACATTGCTTATAGGCTGTTGAGTAACCCTATTCATGTCGTCAGTGAACTGTTTTACAACTACTTCTAGGGATGGTGTTTTTCCCTGAAAATTTATCCTTCTGCCAAGAAATTTAAAGGGCATGGTTTCATTTACCGGAGCTATTCTCTGCCCTGCTATACTCAGTCCAGGATCATAAGACGTAAATGTAGTGTTTCGCCTAGCCAGACATAGGCTGAAGCATTTTGATGGTTTCGTTCTCATTCCCTTTGTCCATAAGCAGAAATCATCCACTATTTTCAGCAAGCCCTGGCATTGCTTGGGATTTCTTGTTATCACCGCCAAGTCGTCTGCAAAAGCTAAGACGGATTCCGTATAGATGTTGTTTTGTTTGAATCTATATCCCCACTTCTTCTCACGAGATTTAAGTTTGTCGATTAGGATATTGATAATTATATTAAAAGCTACAGGTGATAGGCAGCAGCCTTGGAACAGGCCCACATTGTATTTTAGTGTGTCTGTGTAGCCGTCCTTGTTTGTTACGACAAATCTCAAGTTCTTGTAATAATTGGCAATTATATCTCTGATTAGTGTTGGAAAGTTATACCATTTTAGCGCAGTTTGCAGCAATTCATGTTGCACCGACCCAAATGCGTTTTCCAAGTCGATCCAACAGACGCTTAGTTGCCGCTCCTGTTTCCTGGCATCCTTCAAACACTCAGCGAGTAAGGTGTTGTGTTCTAAGCAGCCAGAAACTCCCGGCAAAAAACCTTTCTGGTGCTGGCGTGAGAAGTACTCGTTCTTGATCATAAATCGGGACATTCTTGCTTGTACTATGGAGAAGAAGATTTTGGACATTGTATTCGTCAAAGCGATCGGTCTTGCATCTTTGGGATCATTTACCTCAGTTTTCTTTGGTATGAGAACGAAGACTGCCTCGCCAAATGCCTTTGGAACTTGATTAGTAGACCAGATTTTTCGATATATATTATATAAATGCTTACGGGTGTGAGGACATTTTTTATATACAATGTACGGAATGCCATCTGGGCCTGGTGCCGATTTGGAACTTTTTCTTTTGATTTGTTCCTCCATTTCTTCCATGCTTGGTGGTAGGCATCGGAAGTCCTCTAAAGGTCTGACGGGTCGAGGCGAGGGTGGGTCCAGATATTGTTCCTCTTTTTGTATTTCTGTGTATGTCTCTTTGTAATATTTATATATATTTTATCCAATCTATTTGTTATGTAAAGTACAGTTTGAAACCGGCTGTTTAGTCGGATAAAATAATGTGTATGTTTTTACTATTTTTGTCTAAATTAAATTGCCTTTTTAAATAAAAATGTAAACAAAATATGTACGTTTAGATTTGACCCACTGGTAATAACGTCGGATTGGTTACTAAAGAGGTTGCCGATGTATCTCCGGCCTATGGCATCCTTCTGAACAAAATCTTGCAATTCACAGTACACAATATTACGCAGTTTCATAAAATAACGACTTTTTCTAGACCTTACCTATGTAAAGTATTGCAGGCACTTGTTTAAAATTATTGGCCTAATATGGATGTTTTATATTATTTTTCCCTTTTATTTATTTATTTTTAGGAAAATTTACAGCCTCTACAATAATACAATAGAAATATAGTAACTTAAAGCCTTACAAATTTTCACTGATAGCATTGAGTTAGTAGTAAACACAGCAGATAAAACGTGTTAAAATAATATAATTCAAATACAAAGCCACCACTAATACAATTAAGAGAACAATTAAAGAACAAACTAATATTACAAATTAAACAACAACAAACAATTCCATCGAGAATAATAATAATAATAAAATTTACAAATAATATCAAAAATATGGTTGTATAATTCCTGAAGACGAAGACTTTTAGTACATTTATTGTTGTTTTGATAACTAAACGTATTTTATTTACAATGACTGCTATACTTTACACAAACGAGTGTTCTATCATGCTTAACTAAAGTGCAGTAGCTGCATAAGAAACGGTACGGTACTTAAAAAGACAATGTACCCGTATATATAAAATTACATCACATATTCACTCTTCCCGGGCAAGATTACAATGCTTTTAACATTGAATTAGACACACGTCAACACTGCCTGGTCGGGACATATTCATTTAAGTTGAATTCAACAACATCATCCGAAGGGATTTTGTCACTGCTGCAATCCTAGAGCCCTCTGGGATTGCGAGGAACGATGGCAAGAGACCCGACGGCATGACCGTTAGGCCGTGGAAACTTGGCATGTCACTGGTGTAAGATGCGACAGTGTAGACACATTAGCCCCTTCTCACATCCAGGCAACCTTTGTCCAGCGTGGGGAGTGCGGCGATTTCTGCTGAGAACCTCAAGCTGCGCAAATATGGCCAAGGAGTTGTCCAAACGGCTGACGGAGAAATCTAAAGATAGGAAGGCTGACAATTACTTCTGCCAATGTTTGTCTTGCTATACAGCTTCTTGTATACTATCTCCGGAGGGATGTGTCTGGAGGATTTTTTAAATATATATAGTTATTTTTTGTTAGTTTTAGTTTATAGGTATGAGGGTTCGAGGATTGCGGGTACTCCAGCAGAGACAAGAGCCCTTTGGATGATATTGTTGAGAGCCGTGCAACGAGGAATGCGGCCGGCACTTCTAGCACAAGAAAGCCCGTGGTGCCTGAGGTGTTTTACTGGTTCCCCACACCGACACTTGTGTGGCTGGACAGTCCGGGCTCCGAGACGAAGGCACACTGCTATTGTCAATGTATTTCGGTCAAGAAGTGTCCCATCCGATGTTGATGGAAAAGCCTGCAACCAGAGGCTCAGCGGAAACAGCCATGAGGCCAGCCCGCTCTTTCATGTTACTGGAAGATAAAATATCTTCCAGGACCAGTTTGCAGAGCGGCTTGTCTCAAAGTCGTTGAATTATTTTTAAATTTGGAACCAAAATATTGGGACCGGCTTCCGACCAGGCATCTCTGGCATCAGACAAGTACGACGGCTGCACGGAACCCAAAGATAATGATCTCGACAGTAGGTACTATGTAGAGACGATAGAAACGCTGACGTGCTACACTTGAAAATTAGCCCAGTCTTGCAATATAAAAGTCAATGTCGTTTATGCAATGGGCTTAATAAGAAACCGTCTCATAATTCCCCCCATGAATCAGCTACTACAGTTAAGCTGGCGTTGTTGTCTTATTGTTTACTGATTTACTGTTTATAATCATTGCCTATACGTATTAATCAGCATTTGATTGTTAGCGCGTTCAAATCTAAGACAAGTTTGTACCTAATCAAAGTCACAATAATTGTAACAATTAAAGTTAAAAATAGCGTCGAATATATGAGTTTTATTTTGATGGTGACAATGTACAATGTGGCTCAGTTGTTAGATGGTTTTACGAATAAGAAAAGACTGCGGTTCCAATCTCGGCGTGTAACATTTCTTACGTCATGTAATAGATATCAACACCAAGTTCCCGTGAGCTCAACACTAATACGCATTTGTGGAATCGTTAATAAATTGTCAGTAAAATTTGTATTAGAATCTCGCCAACCCGTCTGACTCTCCAGAAATATGATCTGCTATAAGGTGCTGTATTATCTTATTATATTATCCAGCAGTAAATATTTGAATATGATAATGATAGTGGTGATGATTAACCACTAAATTGAGAGCATCATCAAAACAACGTCAAAAAAGCCGTGTTGTCGAGCTTAGTCTTATTCTTTTGTCGAATAAAAACATTTATTAACCAGCATTGGTTTGACTATTAAATTAAACAGTTTTAGTGGCAGCTCCCTTATAGTAAATGGAAGCTTATTAAATATATTTGTTGCCATTGCATAACAATTTCGGCTACATTGTACATTGTACTTTTATGCGCTGGAATAATTATTCTACTAGGGTAACGCGTTTTTAAATTGCAATTATCCCCGAAAGTTTTATGCATGTAAATAAATGAAATAGTCAGTATTTTGTTGTACAGTACGACTGGAACAAATAGCACGAATGCAATATTTTTGTCCAATAAAGATTCTACTTATTTCCATTGCATTACCCCACAATGATTTGCCGTATCTTAAATTTGAGTAGTGTATTACAGGCTCATACAGCATTAGAAGCGTGATTAAGCCTAATAGTAATTTGTCAGTGGTTTCTCACGAGATATGAATTCCTGATACGAAGATTATCACATAATGCGGATTTTATTACACTAAAGAACATTCCTGTCGTGTTAGCATCGACTTCCTATGATCGATTACTTTGTTACAAAAAATCTGAGACGTTTCACTGAGACGACAATAGCTTGTTGAAAGTATATATTAAACCAAATCAAATTGTTTGATTTCCGCACTTTTCATATACATATACTTTCAACAAGCTATTGTCGTCTCAGTGAAATGTTTAATTTTATGAAGTAATTTAATTTTCATGTGGTTTTTTTTTTTTAATCTTTGGTACATTCCCGTAAATAAGTATGTATATAGTCTGTTAACTTCTACTTCTTACTGTTAATTGTCAAGACGAAGAAAAAACCGAAAAAAACTAAGGACTTCTTCGCGCCATTTTGCACGGACAAGTCAAGTGCAAGTTTTAGTTTTGTAAAATACGTTTCTGTGACTATTGTTAGTCAAAAATGGTGTTGTTTTGTTTATTAATGTGCTACAATGTTAATGATTATGGAAAATAATAAATTAAACTTAATAGCGCACAAGTAGAAGTTATTTTTATGCCGAATACTTTTATATTATACCCGACGTGTTTGGACTATAGCATCAAATTCTGTAACATCTGTAATTTGATAATAACCAATTAAAAAAAATACGTCAGACTTGGCTGTATGGGCTAGATCCTTTGCCTTTCCTATCAACTCATTAAAAGCTCATAATTTTCTAAGTAGATCCACCATTCCATAATACATAATAACTGTATCTTACTTTTTTGTTATCATTTAAGCAAACATACATAGTCTTGTATTTGAAGTTCTTTGCCAACATTTCTTAGCATGTATGTTTGTTAATATCGCTTTCAATTTCCTCTAAAACACTTTATGGATCGAGAAAGGAAGTAGCATAGACTATATCGAGCAACAAAAACCTATTTGCCGTTGTTATAACATTCGTCTTAGACAACTTAATGTAGATGGAAAGTTTAGTCATATAATTAGAGTCTAATAATGGTCTCTTATTCGTTTTAGGTAGGTATTCGTTTCAGATATTTATGCATATTCTCAAATGATGTGCATAATTTGGACAATTGATAAAAATAAATCGTTATTAAAACTATGTCTATCTAAAAACATCGGAACATAATTCATAGGATTACATCTATAAAACCTATAATGATTTATATTTAATTAAAAATGTAGGAATATTTATGTTCGAAACAAAATTAATAACTGATATAACGGTTATGGATTAAGAAAATTGTTTCACGGATTTCGCAGATTTTTCTGATTTAAGTGTTCTTTTAAAAATATAGCCCGATAACTTTCTAGGAAATAAAATTACGGACACTTTAAGATTGTATAATATAATATAAATATTTTATTTATAGTAAAATATACGAAAATCAGTATAAAAGTTTTCCTTTTTTTCTTTGTCTAAAATATGAATATATGAAAGTGAAAATATGTCTAAAATTACGGTAATTGTATTTACTGTACAGCTAATTACCTACACGGCTTAAAAGTACTTGATTTTTTTTTGAAAATGTTAGATTGTGCGAACGAGAGGGATATAAAGCGTACGCTACCAACCCTCTCAAAATATTTATATTTCATATTTTTGACATAATTTTTAGCTTTACTTTTATAATTAGTTGTGTGACGTGATTATTTTACCTGACTACATCTAGAGAAAATAATTATCTAAGTTAACAACAACATGGGTAGGTAGTTTTTTTTTGCGATTGTCACTTCCTCGTGGCATATCTGATAAGTTGACGGATGAGACAATCGACGCTGTATCTTTTAGTTAGACAATAGCGTGTGAGTTTTGTAGGACGTGTACACATATGTAGATCTGTGTATCGTGTCGCAAACACATTTATTTTAAATTTTATTTACGTCTTTATTGTTTTATTGAGAAATGGAGTATGTAATATTGATTGTCATTTTCGTACCACCAACCTTCGCGACATTGTATCGTTTAGGAAGGTTGAAAAAAGAAATAGTAAATAATGTACTACTATGTAATTTTTGATTTGTTTACTTTTTTGATAAATTTCGTTGTGGCATCTGCTATTTAAGGAGCACAGTTTTAAATTTTATATGATACATATATAAATCTTATACACACCCTCTCACACATATATCACGAACACGTAGAGAGGACATACATCATTTATTGTTGTAACAATATAACACGGAAGAACACCGATATCCCGCACTACAGGGCAACCTCGTGTAGGTATCACAAACACATCACCCTATATTGTTCACCTATTTTACATCTGTATACTTTTTTGTGACAATAAATGATTTTATTATTATATTATTATTAATGTTAAATATAATAAATTAAAGCTAAGTCCTTATAACTAATTAAACAAATACATAATAATAATACGTCAACTACATTAATAATATAATATATATATAAACTAGTGTCCAGCCACACTAATTGTGAAAAGAGAGGCATTCACGCGAATAACTCTCGTTCATCCGAACACTAGCGTATACAGGTAGATGGTAGTAAAGTGCCATACATACCTATTATAGGTATAGCTTCTATATAGGAATAGTATTATATCCAAAATACGATTTTTGAGCTCGCACCCAATTAACTGCGAGTGAAAATTTAAAAAAATGTGTATTTTGTTACTAGTTTACCATACGATATATTTCATTTATTTACTATAGTTGTACTGGTATAGTTCGCTTGTTGACAACAACGGCCGGCGTTTTGAATGAATTGATTAAATTAATGCATTAATGAATGAATGAACTAGGCGACGCCAATTTCTATGTGAAACGAAATTTGACAATTCCTAAGTTTACGCAGGGGTGCTGTACTCTGTGCGTTACGCGATTAATGTTTACGCGTAATGTGTAGTCACCTTTAAAAGTGCTAACTCAAGTTAAAAGCTACTTAAATGTCTGTGCTGGATTGAGATAAATCTTAATGGCGCTTTAATGTTTGAAAGAGTTCATTTTAGACCGTTCTCTTGAAAGCTGTTTAATCTTGGGAAGTATTTTTCTATTGCAATTTTTGCATTTCCCGTGTTAATTTAAAAAAGATTAGACTAATATAATTTTCCAATTTATAAAGTACATGGTCCATAGCATTACAAATCTATTAATTTATATATTTTTAGACCGCTTTTCTTGAAAATCCTACAAAGGTCAGTTTAAACCCTTGGCATGTACCAATGTCAAATACACTTTTCTTACGTACATTTGTCATAGATTTACAATACCAGTGTTTCCGTGCCTCGGAGAGCACGTTAAGCCGTCGGCCCCGGTTCCACTAATACCAACTTGTGGAACCGTTAATATATTGTCATTAAAAATTAACATCAGATCCTCGCCAAGACGTCTGGCCAGCGTGGCGAGTGTAAGCTAAATTCTCCGGATATATGTTTTGGAAGGCCCATCTCCAGCAGTGGAGGTCAGGGACGCTGTGTTCTAGGGGCTGTAATGTAATGACAATACATTTTTAGGTTGAATTATACCTAAGTAATTGTTAAAGAATATTATTAAACACATCATTATTTCTAATTAGTAACATTACAAATGTAATGTAAATTGAAAAATAGAAATGATGTACTCGTATCATCCGTACCGTATCCCTTCCAAGGTGGTCAGAAATCAAAATTTATTTTTTTGAAGAAGCAGATTAATATTTAGCCAACTTTGCTATAGGCCCATCATGACAAGTGGCAAGCTCGCGATGACTCTAGCGTATCTAACTCGATAAATATCATAAATAAATAAAATAAATAATTGTGTCCCGACCAGGAATCGAACCCGGTACCCGCCGTATAAATCCACAGACTTAACCACGAAGGCAGGTTTTATTTATTTGATCGTGATAAGTTATTATTTTATTACATAGTCATATAAGTGCTAAATTATAACCAACGCCGGCCCTAGCCCTTGATCAGGGTAGAGCGAGATTGTCTTTCAGCGCCCAACCTTACTCTCCTACTTCCTTACACACATTTAGACAACAGATATAACGTCAAATACGTACGTTTAGTATCAAATTTTTTGTATGTTCCTAATTAGAACAGGGTTTACCATTACGAACCAATATTATTTTGTGTTAATAAACGATTTGTATTTGGTGTAAATAAATATTTTTTCAAAAATGATCCTTATTATCAACAAATATTGAATTTAAATTTAAATTTGGTACTTAATTATCACTTACGTAAAAATAAACCTGTCAATTTTACCTTATAAAATTTCAATCAGTCAACACATAATAAAATTTAAGAGCGGTGATGGCGGATAAGATGAAATAACGCTTTAAATCCTAGAAAGTCGGGGTTAAATCCCCGAACCTACCAATGAGAAATACACTTTTTATTCATACATTTGTCATATACACCACAATTAAAATTGACCAAATCGTCTGTATAGCGTGTCGAGTATAGGCCAACAGTGGTAGTCAAAGACTCTGTGTTCTAGAGGCTGTGAAGATGATAATGATTATTTATTTATTTATTTAAACTTAATTATACGAAGTACAAATGCCGCTAGACATTCTATGACAGTCAAACCTACGGGACAACGAGAGCAGTAAGTACATAAGGTAGGTGCAACACTAAATAAACTTGAAGAGTTTTAATGCAGATAACATATAACTTATTAATAATAACATACTAATAAATACATATAACCCACATAAATAAAATATTAATAATACAATATAATATATACACAATACTATACCTACTAATGATAAATCACAGTCTGATTAAGACTAAGCTAAAAGAAAAGGAGGAACATGGAAAATTTTGTGCGCTGGCAATTGTTTTTGGCGATTCACGCGGCGTCGCGGCGTCTAGATTGACCGTGCCTCTCTTGAGTAGGCACCCTAGGGCCAGTACTGCATTTAAATAACATTGCGTTTAGTTAAATGAATATGATTTGCATAAAAATATATGGGCAAAGTACTTAAAGGAACAGTGGAAATAATTAAAACTGTTCGTTAAAGTAATGTAACATTCCGCGAAGTCAGCGCTTTTGATAAAATCTAAAAGTTTTTCAACGAACTGCAACAAGTACAAAGACCTATGAAACGTCCGGTCTAATAATATGACTTTTCTATGTCCACGCTGATGTGGACTAAACCAGCCTTTCCACTTTCCTACAGCCTTCGAGCGAAATCTGAAAAAGAGTTGTGTCTCAAATCGGCATAGTATTATTAGAAGGACACACAACACAGTCGTCCAGTTCCTAACTTTGTAGATGGGCGCTATGAAACATAGTATATGTAACCAAACTATCTACTGAGGTCCACAGCGATTTATGTACTTATTAAAATCTTTATTGAATAAAAATGTACAAAGGCGTGAGACAATTTCGCTTGACATTCTCTGCCTGTCAGACCTTCGGGACTACGAGAATATTTATGTGACGTAGGTGCAATACGAGTACATCATACATACATACATATCTTCACGCCAAATCCCTTGCGGGGTAGGCAGAGACAATTGAGCGCCACTTGTCACGATCACGACATACCTCTTTCGCTTCTTCGACATTCATCAACCTCTTCATACATGCCCTCTTGTTTCGATGGCTTTTTAATTCACCTTCACATACATCAATTTAAATTAATACATATATATAAATATAGGTGTATAGAATATTATTTATTAATTATAATAAATATTAATATTTTTTCTTCATTTTAGTTTTTAGTTATATTTTTATTTATTAATTAGGTTTATTTTTATTAATAGTCATTTATGATTTAAAATGAAAGTTTTTAGTTTAATATATATATATTTTTTTAAATGTACATTATAATAAATATTTATTAATAAAATTACATACGAATACATATATAAACCACATAAATAAGTAATACTATTTATATATTACATATACATAAATTTAGGTACTATATGATAATTGCTTCATTTTCTAACGAATTAAAACTATCTACTTTTCATAACACTGCACGGCGCAATGTAAATGTTTGTTGAAATGAAACCATCTACTCAGCTTCACAACGATTGACTTTTTTTCTAGGGAAATAAAACGACTACAAAAAAAAAATCCCCAAGCTGATTTGTCTGTACATCTGCATTTTTTTTTACGTATAACCACCTAAACACAAATTGAACCGATTCTAATTTTCAAATACACGTCCACGAACAAGTAGCTACAACATGTTAATTAACTCACGTGATTGCTTTTCATGCAAAATGCACGTTTTAATTTCATAATTGTTTCAGATAAAAGAACGAGCAACAACAACAGCTCGCGGCTACGTTTTTGTTAAAGGCTTAAAATTGATCCGTTTTCGTAGAACCACGTATATAATGGCCCAATTTGGCCCGTGCCGTCTATTAACTAATGCAGTTTAATGAATGTGGAATGAATTTCTAAGAAGTCGGCTGAACGCTTTTGGAAGCAATTACCTACTTAATTCTACAAACGCGATAGTTTGTAAGGATGGTAGCTCTTTTACCCAAAAACTATTGAACGGATTTCGATAAAACTAATACAGTTATATGATGCTGTAAGAACGCGTTCCTTAAATCCTACAAAGGTCGGTTCAAACCCACCATGAGAAATACACTTTTCTTACGTACATTTGTCATAGATTTACAACACCACCGTTCCCGTGCCTCGAAGAGCACGTTAAGCCGTCGCTCCCGGTTCCACTAAAACCAACTTGAAAAATCGTTTATTAATTGTCATTAAAAATTGACATCATATCCTCGCCAAGCCGTGACGTGTATAGGCCAAATTCCCTAGATATATGTTCTGGAAGGCCCAACTCCAGCAGTGGAGGTCTAGGACGCTGTGTTCTAGGGGCTGTAATGATGATGATGATGAATGAATATGATGCTATCGCAGCAGATCAGTTCTCTTCATCACCACACTCCATTTTAAAATCACCAGAATATTTAAAAATAGATTGGTTCGATAATGAGTAAACACAATTAATATTCTTATAAGAATGACAGATTCCAAATTCAATTGTTGTGTTCACTTCTCCCGATGGATGGTGAATGAGGTGATAGGGAAGGCAAAGGGTCTAGCCCATACAGCCAAGCCTGACGTAATGTTTTATTTATTTATTGAGTTGTCTAAATTCTAGATGTTGCAGAATTTGATGCTTTTCTTGGAGTAACCACTTTTGACTAACAATATTTACAGTAAATTAATTTATAAAACAAAAACTTGCACTTGACATGTCCGCGCAAAATGGCGCGAAGGACTCTCCATCTATTGTTTTTTTTTTGTTAATGTAACAGTATTATGTACGAGTATATAATAAGCCGTCTGGCCAGCGTGGCGAGTGTAGGCCAAATTCTCCAGATAAATGTTCTGGAAGGCCCATCTCCAGCAGTGGAGGTCTAGGACGCTTGTTCTAGGGGCTGTAATGATGATATAATATCATTGTTTGCATTTTCAAATCAATACTAAATTAAAATAAATCTAAAGTTTTACTAAATCATGGCGCAAAATGTTACCTACATAAGTTTAAAAGGTCTTCCGACATCAAAATCAGACTATGAAACGTTTAAATCGCTTATTAATTTCCTTTGTAACAAGCCATAGATTATCAATAAACGATCTGCTACTTTCAATGACCTATCACGAATTGTTATTATAATTTCTACGGACATAAATAATGACAACAATAAATTGATTCTAATAAATTATAGAAAAACAATCGAGACTTAGAAATTGCTTTTAATGATCACTCACTGAGTACTACCGAGTACTCCTGCAGCACTATTCTGTTACTAAGTTATGGCGACTGTTTATAAGGTAAGTATTTGTAAATCTTGTCATTAAATACGTTAAGATAATAATATAATAATATATGCCTAATAATTAAAGGAATTCAGTTTCATTGGTAAACTGCAGATATTGTAAAGGAATCTGAATATCTGCTGGTATACGGACTGATGGTGGTAAATTGCCCAATCTGCCGGGTCGGGAAATTATTCGTGCCGATAAACCCAGTAAAGTGTATTTATTTATTTAAAAGTACAAAGTAATGCCGCTAGACATTCTATGACGGTCAAACCTTCGGGACAACGAGAGCAGTAAGTACATAGGAGCAATACTAAATAAACTTGAAGAGTTTTAATGCAGATAACATAATAATATATATACTAATTAATAATTACATAATTACATACATACATATAACCTACATAAATAAAATTTCGTATCCACACGTTTCGGGATCAGGCTCGAATTGCCGTCATGCCCAGTCAAACCGGCATAGTGTTAGGGACTGATGATGTAAGTACAATTGACTTTTTCAACTTTAATCGTTACAGATATAGAGTTCATTGTCGTAAAACCCAGCCTAAAAAAATAAAATATAACGAGTGTGCAAAAAAAATCTGCAGTTTTTATTTACATTGAAACTACTAAAAAAAGCTCATCTTAAGAACATCCTGCGCGGATGCACACGTGTCGACATCCGCTCCCGTGTGTGTCTGGTTTTAAACCAATTTTCGTGTGTCCTTGCGTGCAGATTATTGCTCGTATAAGCTGTCAGCAATTATGAAGCTGCAACCGTGCTGCGCTTGCTAATACCTGGGCAACTAGAGATGTACGTACAGTTATCGATAAATATAAATATTGTTAATTATATTTATATAGGCGCGGTGGTGGCTCAGTTGTAAGAACGCTTTTCTTATAATCCTACAAACCCCCCCGGCATGTACCAATGAGAAATACAATTTTCTTACGTAGATCCGTCGCAGATTTACAACACTCGGAGAGCACTAAGCCGTCGGTCCCAGTTCCACTATTACCAACTTGTGGAATCATTAATGAATTGTTATTAAAATTGACATTAGATCCTCGCCAACCCGCCTGGCCAGCGTGGCGAGTGTAGGCCAAATTCTCCAGATAAATGTACTGGAAGGCCTTTTCCAACAGTGGAGGTCTAGCTGTGTTTTAGGTGCTGCAATGAAATTAATATTGTATCTTTTATTTTTTCACATAACATCATCATCATCACGACTGTATGCCTTTTGGGGTGGTCAATAATAACAGTTTTTAAAATCAAATGAAATCAGTACTCTTAGACTCAAATATCACGATCAAATAAATATTTTTTTTTTTAGGAAATTCATAGATAGGTACCTGGATGGACGTATACGAGTAAAGCTGATTGAATACATTTCTGAAAACTACAATCAGATTTGATGAGTCTTTGAATATGTGGGAATAAAACTCAAAATATATCGATAAAAATTGTTAGTTTTTAACACCACTAGTTTGCTACCGGCTGCCGCAAGGGGTAATCTGCATTGGTTGGATCGCGTGAGGTCCTCCCTTTGGCGCCGCGTTCGGTCGATACCACCTACTCAATTACAACACTACTAGGTCCATACTATGAGCGCTTTTTTATTATTATTATGTCATTTATTTCATGGATACAGGCCCGCTATTGGTCTAGATGTGAGCGTTTTTGGAATCGTTGCACATCGTTGCTTGAAAAATGACATTCGTTCCTAACATCGTTTTTTTGATATCGATGGAGGGAAAGGTATGTACGAGTATTCTATTTTTTTAAGAGCATACGTTCTATTCTTAACGTTGGTATTCGTCAAATACCTAAAGTTACTGACGTAGATTTTAAAATTAGCATGCTGAAGTGGCAATGGGCCGGACACATCTGAAGTACCAATAAACGATGGGTTAAACGGGGCTAGAGTGAAGACAGTGGAAACTTGGCAGGACTCTGGTGTAGGATGCGACATGTGTACACATTAGTCCTATCTCACAGGCAACCTTGTCCAGCGCGGGGAGTGCGGAGATTTTTGCTGAGAACCTCAAGCTGCGCAACTACGCTAATATTGATACAGGTTACGAGTTTGCGCCGTTTGGGGTAGAGACAATGGGGACCCTCAGCCAAGTGCCTGGCCAAACGGCTAACGGGAAATTTTGGAGAAAGGAAGGCTGGTAATTACTTCTGCCAACGTATTATCCTTGCTATACAGAGGGAAAATGTTGCCAGCTTTCTTGGGACTATCTCTGATAGGACGTCTCCGGAGGACAATATTTCTGTGGTGTCAAGGAAAAAGGGGATAAGTACAAAACTTTTTTTTTCACTAGAGGCAAATTAAGAAAACAACTCATTTTTATAATTAGAAATATGTAATTAGTAAATGTTCAATTTCATTAGTTTTATACTTTAGGTGCGAGTCCACTCTTCTCACTATGCATAACTGAATTATTGGCGGTAAAAGCGCGATACTGAAATAACTCGATTGAACTCTTTTTACTTATCTATACATTTTAATGTTACGACTAGCCCCTTTATGCACGTAGGGGTGCAAAATAAACTGTACAGTGTATAGACTTATCTCCTTATTGCATCGACGCGTATGAATGTTTTGAACTAATAGGTGCAAAAATCTAATTTTATTTTTTTTTGACTCATCTCCTTTTTTCTTGACACCACAGATTTATTTAGTTAAGTATTATTTTTAGGTATAGTTTATAGGATTTAATTTTATGTGGTTTGTAATTATTATTTAAATAAATTTACTATACATTATAAGTAATAAATAAAAACTATTTTACAAAATAAACTAGGAGCTTACCACCTGGTACCTAAAACGCCACATTTCCCCATTAAATAATTAAGGAAATGTTTTGTTTTAGGTTAGTAATGGCATTTGGGTTCGCCAGACTTTTGATAAAATTGTTTTCCCAAGTTTAGTTAATTAACATTATAAGATATCATGGTAGACCTCTGCTTTTGTTTATGCCGCCCACTTAACCAGGCCTTGAAGGCTGCCCAGATTTAGTGCGCTTCTTTGATAGATTCTGAACAAAAGTGTATTATTTATACTTTTTTTTTTAATAAACTACCTAATAGGTTGTTCTAGCGATCATTATCCTACAATTTCTTGTAAGAAAAAGTTAAAGTTTATTAATTTGTGGTAGGTAAGTCTTGTTTCAAGCGTCGTTATTTTTATATAAATTAAAAGTAAAAATTTGCATTTGACATTATTGCAAATGGCACATACTTTCAACGGGAACAACAAATAGGTAGTAAGCGGACTGATGGTGTAATTTGCCCAGTCTGCCAGGGCGGGGAGGTATTCACCGTTCGTGCCGATAAACCCCGATCAGGCTCGAATTGCCGTCATGCCCAGTAATAGTGTTACGGACTGATGTCAGGCATGAGTGCCTGATTCCAGTTGCTAACATTCATGGACCTTGCGCGCCACTTACCATCAGGTAGCCGCAAGGTCACATGTCGTGCTAATATAAAAATAAAAATACTTGCAAGATGACGATCGTGTGGCTAATGAAAGAGAACATATCTAAAATGATCCTATAATAAAATAACATACATATAATTGATACGGCGATCTTCTGAAGACTGACAATTGTCTTTAAAAATTTTGGCAAATTGTGCAATTTAGATATGTACATATTTTGCCCTACTATAAGTTTTTACAAAATACGCTTATTACGATTGAGAAAAACATTTTTTTTTTCTTTATAAACTTTATTGCACTATGTATGTACAAAGGCGGACTTAATTCCGTTAGCAATTCTCTGACAGCCAAACCTTTAGGGACATTTAGACATAGGTGGAAATTAGGTGAAATAGAAATAAAACAACAATTCAATATATTTATATATACATACATATCAATATGTAGGTACATACAATTAATATTATTACATTATATTTGCATACATTTTTAATTTTTAAGGTTTGCGATATTGTTACTTATGTTCCCTTTAAGGCTAAAATATTTATTCGAAGTAGATACAAAAAGATTAAAATAAAATAGATTAAAAACTAATTATAAATAAAACTAAACTAAAAATACCTATGAAATGAAACCTACTCTACAATATAAACTAAGGGCTTACCACCACCTAAAAATGCTCGCCGCATTTCCTCGTTGAATTATAAGGTATCTGTTGATGGGGAATAGTCGGTTACTAAATATTTACTTTAAAAAATAAACAAAAAAAGTAGTAGGTATGTTTCATTAAATTACATCCATATTTTTTTATTTTTTTTATTAATTTATGTATATTTTAGATTTAGTGTAATTGAGACCCTACAATACCGGCCTCCTTAGTGTGGGTCTCCAATAGAATAACATCTACATAGGATTTTATTGGAAATAAAATATTATTATTAGTTCAAAATAATTATAAATAACATAGTAGGTAATGCAAGGAAGAATTTAAAATATAGGTTATGTAGTATAGTCGTACGAGCCGGGTATAATTTTACGTTTGGTTTGAAATGAAAATAACATAGTAATCTTCATACATTGTAAGGATTTCCATGAGAAAATTAAATAGGAAGGAAGACCGTAAATAATTCTTGCATGAAGGTACTATTAATATAATAGCAATAATACTTATAATAATGTAAAGAACTATGTAATAAAATACTTCTATCGGTAACTATAGCATCGGAAAACTCCGTTATTGAATCGAGTTTTTTTTTTTTTTTTTTTGTAATATTTTTAAATCATTAAATCTCACCAAACCATTAAGGTTTGTTGGCGAGAAAGGTGTGAGTGAAATCAACTTGGCTGAAACGTCGGGAGAAATATGTCTCTAAGGTAAATCGCGTAGACCCGTTAAAATTATAAAAATCTATTATGAATGTGCGCAAAAGTTTAAGAAGTTTGAGTGAAATCAAGTCATCATTATCATTACAGTCCCTAGAACACAACGTCCTAGACCTGGAGATGGGCCTTCCAGAACATATATCTGGATAATTAGGCCTATACTCGCCACGCTGGCCAGACTGGTTGGTGTCAATGTTTAATGAAATTTTATTAACGATTCTACAAGTTGGTATTAGTGAAACCGAGATCGACGGCTTAACGTGCTCTCTGAGGCACGGGAACGGTGTTGTAATTCTATGACAAATGTGCGTAAGAAAAGTGTATTTCTTATTGGTACATGCCGGGGGGTTTGAAACGACCTTTGTAGGATTTTAGAGGACACCGACTTACAACCTACCCACCACCGCCCTTACCGCGAAATCAAGTAAAACATCTTAAATAGCTATTTGACTAGGGGTTGCTCGGGTTCAGGTAGTCGTAGAGTCACTATAGAGTCACTAGAGTCACTACATGTGTGTACATTTTTGATGTTAACGTTATTTCCAACCCTAGTTTCCAAGGAATATATTTTCCAATTTTTTTAAGGAGGATTTGTTCCAAGTTCCAAGAAAAAAATCTGATAAATTTTATCAAAATCGGTTAAAATTATAGGCGTGAAGACGAGACAAGAGACAAAAGCGGTAGTGGCGCGGTTGTAAGAACTTTTTCCCCAAGAACCTAAAAAGGTTGGTCCGTACCGGCATGTACCAATGAGAAATATACTTTTCTTACGTACACATATCATAGATTTACAACACCACCTTTTTCGTGCCTCGAAAAGCACGTCAAGCTGTCGTTCCCGATTTAACTAATAACAAATTGTGAAAATAATAATATATTTTTTTTATTATAAATTACATCAGAACATAGTAAACCCGTCTAGCGTCGCAAGTGTAGGCCAAATTCTCCAGAAATTTTCTGGAAGGTCCATGTTCAACAGTGGAGGTCTAGGACTCTGTGTTCTAGGGACTGTAATCAAATCAAATCAAATAATTTTTATTTTCAATCAGTTATACATGAGTTACAATCAGAGGCCTGAACAAGGGTCTCTGGGACGCCTGGATCTCTGGACACCCTGCACTTCCGGTCGCAAACAATATTGCAAAACATTAGGCGCTTGCAGATAAAAATACTATTAACTAATTATTATTTTTTGAATACCTACCTAATATTACAAATTATATAAAAAAGAGGTTTAAATGAGTTTAGTTTGGGTGTGTGTATGAGTGTGGTAGTGTTTTGTGTATGTTTGCATGAGTGCGTGTTTTGTGTGAGTGTGCATTAACGTGTTTTTTTTTAATTATTATTATTATTTTATTATCTTAAAAGCAGATTTTCAGTACTATATATGATATATTTATATATGAGATATATAGATGATATATTTTGCTATAGAACTGGTCAATTGAATATTTTATATGAACAGAGATGCATTAAGCATCGTATTTTGCGACTACACGTACGTTGCACATTGCAGACGTTACATATCTTATCAACATCTTTAGTGGGCGGGTGAATTCTCTCGAACTTCTAGGTAAAATTGGTCTAAAAAACTACCGGCCTAAGAACTAGGAGCACTTCCGTTCTTTACCATTTACAAAGCTCGTTCTTCTGGAGGTCATGCAACTATTCCAATTGCTCGAATCTTGATTTGTTTAATACGAAGCCAACGCAGCTCGCAGCTACTTGACCAGATTGTTCCGTACAACCCATATGCCTTAGGTGTGTACCCACAGCTGCTGTTGTTAATTGTTTTTAATAAGTATTCTTTATTTTATGTTTGTAGTCCATTTGCGGTAACTTTTAATTGACTCTTTATGTTTCCATTTTTTTTTCCAAATTTGTTATTAGTCGTCAGTTATCCTTTAATAAATAAATATAAATACAGACAAACAGACAAAACCTCTTTAACATTTATATTCTTAGTTTGGATATGGATTTACATATTGCAAACTGAAATTTCTATTCATGGTTTATTTCGTGCGGCAAACGGGTGCGGCCTAGGGTGGTAAATGCCAAGCGGGGGCTAAAAACTATAGGGGATCCAAAACCAAGGGTGAGAAGGGGTGTTCTACAGGAAGCTTCTAATGGTCGCAAGTCACGATGCTGCCACTCAAATTACCACACAACATTGACTTTTGTCTAAAGACCCGTCGATGTTCAAATAAACAAAATGTTTTTGTGTACAAATGTTGTTTAGTACCTATTATTTTTTCTAATATAAAACGTTTTCTGATCGTCTCCTTCACTCAACTATTCTTTTCAGCTGTCCCTAATATTAGTTACTTACAGTTAATAATACACAATCATGGCGAGACAGCGTGCGAGATACACTCATACGATACCTACGACTCAACACACACAACACTTTCTTTCCAAGATTTTTTCACAAACGAAAGGAGAAGCCATGGACTCGCTGTTTATTATATTACTATTTATATTTTTTTATTTTTTTTTACAAAAAAAGTGACCTGTGCTTGCTTGTGTTACGGTGGCTGTGTGTTGCAGTGTTTAAACGCACACTGGGACAATTTTAACACAACTTCACGTACCATCGGAATTATCAGCATACGATCAATTTTTGCTGGTATTTTTTCTGGCGTTTTCAGAGCCGTCGCCTATAATCTAGTTAATTCTTAATCGATGGATACAAAACAACAAAAAACAGAAACAGCCTAAATAATTAAGATTATTATTTTAGAAGGGCCATTTTTCAATGAGATTTGTTAATAATAGTTTTTTTTTGTATATTCTAACGGTTAACGGTTCATTACGCGGATTACTTTAGAGACAAACTGCCCCTGACAGACCCGTGACATTCAAGATTCAAGTCAACGCAACTTGACCGAAACGTTTGGAGAAGAAAAAGGATAAGTCTCTAAAGTAAATCACGTAAAGACCCCTTGAATTATATTATACTATGGTGAGTCTATAATCTAATCCTTCCTCTCCATTCCGCAACCGAACCACACGCACAGGTCAGCACCCACATACCGTAGTCACCATCCCTTCGCGTACGTATTAATTTGGGGACTCATACATCTGTCGCATGATACAGACGTGGAATGCTCTTCCAGCCAATGTGTTTCCACTTTCTTATAACCTGGAGTCCTTCAAGCGAAGTGTGAAAAAGTATCTAGTCATGCCGGCATAGTGTTAGGGACTGATGTTAGCCAGTTGCTAATACTCATGGACCTTGCGAGCCGCTTACCATCAAGTGGGCGTTTGGTCACTTGTCGTGCTAGTATTAAAATAATCTAATAAGAAATTTAAAAAATCTAATAGTGTTTGACAAAGACTTCAAACTATAAACAATTAACTTTAACAATGTATTACTTTGTAAATTGTCCTGCATTGTAATGATTTATTTATTTAAATCTTTATTGCACAAAGACAAAGGCGGGTTTTCTAAAGGCCAATAATTTAGCGACAAAAAAGAGGTATTAAATGACCGGTCACATACACTAAGGTCAATGATACAGTCTGTGATACCTAAATGTTGGCTCGCAATTTTCCTGCGCTGTAAAAATAATGGCCAAACTCGTGATACGAAATTATGAATTACTGTAGCTAAATTTCACTTTAAATAATGTGGTGGTGGCGTTTTTATTCAATACCTACATGATAATACACCTGCTAGTTTTTTATTTATTTAGAGTTGCCATTAACTACTACAGTGGGTTTAAATCTTCCTCAACATCTAACTCTGTCATTGTTATAGGCGTTGCAATCTATTAGTAGGTAATAATATATAATATAATAATAATAGTTTATTGACACAAAAAAAAAACTAATAAAAAAAAAAACAGTGTTGTTTTAGCTATTTAGAAGACTTCTGTCCCCTATACTAAGGTTGCCCTGGTCTTATAGGGGACCTGAATACCTCAGAAATACATCTGTCGCATTTTTTTTTGTTTTTTTTTTGTTATGAGGTGGATGTGTGTTAGATTGCTGCTTAATGAATTTAAATAACAAATTAACTTCTAATTTTCCTTTTGTTTTATTTATATCAAAGCTT
This sequence comes from Tinea semifulvella, assembly GCA_910589645.1. Taxonomy (NCBI): domain Eukaryota; kingdom Metazoa; phylum Arthropoda; class Insecta; order Lepidoptera; family Tineidae; genus Tinea; species Tinea semifulvella. Next base: position 7,388,217 of record OU342592.1, on the reverse strand, counting down.
TTGAGTTTTTGAAATACAAATACATGCTTACTAGCAAAACTATCAGCCAGTTTCTCGGACGTATTTTGGTACCTACTTAATTATTACTAAGTTAAGTTAACAAGTTTGGCAAAAAATGCGTTTTATATAATATATCTAAAGATTTTTTTAAGAAGGGATCTGTCACTTACACAAATGTATGGGAATTTTGCGTTTCACAAAGCAATAACAGATAAGTAATTAAGTAATTTTTGACAACTGTTTTCTTAAGTAGCCGAAGAAGGTCCATTAACTTTTTCTTAACTTAAGAATACAAACGTAAGCACGGCATCCACCTTGGCGCTCAAGTTAAAGGTCCGGATCTACAAGATGTCCATTAGTTCCCGTCGTACTTACGCTGCGCCAGCCTGGCATCGCCTTCTGGCGAAGACCAATACCAACCTAATACACCAAGATACTTAAAAGATTATTTTTCCTTTCTTTGCTTACTACACGATAGAACACTTCGACTTCTCATCACACCATCTCTAAATCCTTTGTCGTCCTCTCTTTGGAACAGCCTACCTGTCAGCATTAGACAAGCTCCTAACAGAACTTTATTTAAAAGGAGAGTTTACACTCACTTTATTAAGTCCTTGTAGATTTCTTTCACTGTCACTGTCAAACCTGGAGACCCTGGTGGTTAGTTGGTCTTGTGATATTATGTATTAATAAATATGATTATCTTACAACCAGTAGTTATTTTTATGTATAGTATTTATAATATATGTTTATGTATTAATGTTATGTATATAGTATTAAGGTATATGTGTGTTTACAAAGATTGCAGATTCCTTTATTGGTTGTTTTTTTTTGGGTTCGTGGTATTCAATGAATGATATATAGGTATGCAAATACGGATTCATTCTGCGCCGCAATGTATGTTACAAGCAAAGCCGCAAATATTATTTTTCTATTTATAGCCTCTCCTTACCACTTATTTCCTATAATATTAATGCCTAGTTGTTTCTTTCAGGTAGACCAAAGCCATGGAAGGTGTATCCTCGTCAGAATACAGCGACGAGGAGGTCGGCGTGGTGGCTCGGGGGCACAGGCTGTGGGTTCGAGGAGTCCGGCCTCACACCACCTGCGCAGATATCGTCAGAGCATTGCAACATGCGCCAGAAGGTAGGTAACTGTCTTCAAGCTAGACTAGGCAAGCAAAGAAAGGTGTATCCTTGTTAGAATACAGCGAGGTGAATGAACGCGGTCAGGGTTTAAAGAGTACGGTCTCATACCACCTGCGCTGATATCGTTAGAGCACTTCAGCAAGTCCCAGAAAGTAACTAGACTATGCAAGCAATGGAAGGTGTATCCTTGTTAGGATACAGCGATGGGGAGGTGGTGGCCCGGAGTCACTACTTTGGGCCTCATACCACCTGCGCTGATATCCTTAGAACATTGCAGTAATCGCCAGAAGGTAACTTATTCTTCAAGCTAAACTAGGGAAGCATTAGAAGGTATATCCTTGTTAGGGGTAGCCTGTAGACACAAGATTATGGATGCGAGGAGTGCCTCCACATACCAACTGCGCTGACAGCATGCGCCAGAAGGTAACTGTCTTCAAGCTTGACTAGGAAAGCAATGGAATGTGTATCCTTGTAAATCGACCTCAATTGGGGGTGGTGTCGTGGAGACACAATACTGTAGGTGCGAGGAGTGCGGCCTCATACCTGCGCTGACATCGTCAGAGCATTGCAGCATGCGTAGAAGGTAACTGTCTTCAAGCTTGACTACGCAAGCAATAGAAGGTGTATCCTTGTTAGGGATGGTTACCCGGAGACACATGACTATAGGTGCGAGGAGAGCGGGCGTCATAATATTGAAGAAAGCTCGGCTATCGGCTTAACTCACGCTAAAACTGACTAAATTCACTAAGGGAACCCACTAGGTATTTTAACAATCTTAGCGTTTAAAGAAATATGTAAGTAGATCTGTTGCTCCAATGTTTGAACCTCGTTCAAAAGCCGTAATTGTGGCATGACTGACGTCACAATTATAGTCAGCAGTTGCGTACTAAGAAATGCTATATGATAACATAAGATATAATAAGATTTATGTAAAGACAGTCAATAGAATTAATCATGAATTTAATGGATGAATGTGATTGTCACAAAATTACTAAGCAATTAGATGCTCATTACTTCCGCGTATTAACTTTTGTACCTTATTTGGTATTGCCGCTATCCTACGATTACCTACAGTTCATTTTAATAGATTCTACATGAATACAAAACACATTGACCGCCTCCGTGGTCTAGTGGTAACAAACATTGCCGTGAACTCAGGAGGTCGTGGGTTCGATTCCCACCGGGGACAAGTTGTACATTGTATAATTTGTCTCGGTCTGGGTAAAAAAAAAAAGTATAATATGTAGTTTATCACTCATCTAGTTTCCGTAACACAAGCCTCGTAGCTTACCATGGAAATTAGATGGCGCTGTGTGACCTGTCTGGAAATATTTATATTTATTTATTTATATTATCTGAAATGATATTTGCCAGCGTACTTATATCATACGTACTACGTCATAAGGACGCGATTATATCTCGAGAAATAAGAACAAAAAAAAAAATCAAAGGTGGCATATTAAAACAAAATTAAGAAAGCTCTTAATTTTTTTAAAATTAATTAATTTAAGTTAAGAAAACTCGAACAACTCTATAAAAAATCGATAGATCGTTAGTGTAAAAATAGTGTCTGATTAGAAAGAATCAACCTATATTTAACTGCTACTTAATCTATTATAGGTATTTAGTTTAGTATCATCATCATCACGACCGTTTCCCTTTCGGGGTGGTCAGAAACCACGCTTATACATAAGCGGATTCACATTTAGCCAACTTTACTATGGGCCAATCATGACAAGTGGCAAGCTCGTCGATGTCTCCAGCGTACCAAACTCGAGAAATATGACAAATAAATTAAATATTAATTCAATGTATTTATTTACATTAATAAATATTTTTGTGTCCCGACCAGGAATCGAACCCGGTACCTCCGAGTCTAGGTCCACGGACTTAACCGCTAGACCACGGAGGCAGTATTTAGTTTAATTTTAAGTAAACTAAACAGTGGTAATATACGCGTATATATTATTGTAATAAGCTGCCGATAAACTATTTTATAGTTTGGCAAAATAATGTTTTATTAAATGTTATGATATAAGGATGAATAAACAAATAAATAAAAAAGTAAGTAGTAAGTACTTGTGAAGTAGTATAGTTTACGGGTTCACATTTACTTTACTATAGGCATATCATTACAAGTGGCAAGCTCGAGAATATCACAAATGAAATTTTAAAAAATATTGTGTCCCGACCACGAATCGAACCCTCTGCGTATATACACGTAAATCCACACACTTAGGCACTTACTTAGGGGGCAGTTAATTAACAGTTTATAACAGGTCATTGGAAACTGCTGGTTTTCTGCTAACAGCTTACTAAGCTGGCTCTGTTTAGTCTTCCACTAGCAGGAGGTAGAACATTAAACAATTTATGTAGTAGCGGCCATTGATGTATATAGATAGGCCTATTCAATACAAAACGCACTCTAACTCTAATTTTCAAGCAATGAATGTCACATGCAATATTTGCCGGAAATTCTGTCACAATGCATGCTATGAAGACTAGTTTCACTCGATATAAATATTAATACATAAGCGCTCCCAAAGCTTGCTAGCTCGCGACTGTTGGTGCAGCTACATGACTTCGATTAGTTTTGCGGGAACGTTTTTATATCAGTAAGGGCCTATCTATATACGTCGATGGTAGCGGCCCAAACAGATTACAAAGTGGGTTTATTTTGATTATTTGTAAATTCAGTTGAAATTGACTATATACAGTAGCTAATTCTCTACTATAATTAAGCAAGGTATTCAGAAATTGGTGTCATTGCTAGCATTGTAAAGGATAAACATACATACAGGGTCAGCAGCAATGTACAGCATTACTTCACTTACAGTTTAGGAAATAAGGACTATTTTGGCCTGAAATTTTCAGTGGCCTGTACAACGTTAATTGCTGTTCCTACCTAGGAATCAAGTTTTTTTTTTGTTAGATTATACCTTACGAATAGCTAATACTAGGTTGTACAGTTTATTCTCTTTGTTTTATAATTACGTTATAGCTACGAGTAATTGTAACTGCGCTGTTGCTTCGATATAGTTTAGGGTCAAAATGAGGTATGGTATGTACTTATTTGTTTGTGTATAATTAGTTTATTGTTTATTGATTATCCTTAGGAGCCTATAGTAACACTTGGACTCGCCAAATTTTCATTTTTCTTATTTAATATCTATTAAAATTAAGTCAGTATACATAAAAATGGCTGAAATAGCTGGCTGTTGTTAGCAAGGAACAGTCTGCTAATACGGGCATAGTGCCTGAGAATAACAAGATTAATTCTAATAGTGGATAGCAGCTGTAACGGGGCATTGTCTTATTTACCTACACTAAAATAAAGCTAAATATTAAATGTCTAATTATTAAAATTATTATTTCAATTCTATACCTACTTAAATATAACTAGACTACTATGAAAAGTATTTATTGCAGCTGTATAGAGGCATTGTCAGAATTAATATTAATCCTCTTAATAATGTCATAACTAATAATAATAATGTAGGTAATGCCATAGATAATTAATAATGTTATTACAATTGAAAAATATGGTCGTCCTTTATATCCACAGTATAATAAGCTTTAACAATTAGTATTTTTTTTATATGTTGCTTAAAGTTATTGTATTCAAGACATTTTATTTCTTCAGGTAATTTATATAAAGTATAGAGTTGATAAAAAAAAACAGGGGTTCTCAAGTCATTGCAAGTTTCAGCCGAATATTTATTTTTACCGATGCCGCTCGCTCGCACGTCTCGCCGCGTTTTGACAACTGCGTGCCTCGTAGCACGATGGACAGTAAGCGCGGCGATAAGCGACGCGTCAGTTTGCGATGCGACAGCCGCTAGTCCGAGACGTTACATAACCCTTTCAGCACGGACAATACCAAGCGTGCGTTATTACAAAAAAGATCCAGTTGTCACCAAATTCTGTTTTGTCGCTCTAAAACGGCCTCAATACGACTAGTTCGTACATCCACCTACCTACTTAGTCAAAAAATATTATTCTTATCTCTATTAAATTTAAAGTAGTAAAGTAAATAACATACATGTTATTATTTCCACTATGTTACCAAATGCACGATGGTGAGCTAGCACATTAGAAGATGCACGAATGTGCGAGGGGGTTTATGGAATTCGCTAGGGGAGGAATTTTTTCACTATTTATATGACGTACTTTAGACCTCGAAAATCTCAAAGTTATCAATAAACCTTTCTATATCCAAAATATTTTTTCTCGTGCTGAAAAAGATAACATCTATCGACTTTTTGTTTTGCGCTTAGCCAACTTTACCATATAAGCAATATATATTATAGGCCATAATAATGTGGCAAGATTGGTAATATCAAATATGGTACCAGGTTTGATTTCTGGTGAAGAACAAACTAATAAATATTGTTTTTTTTCAATTGTCGACCAGGATACGAGCCTGGTACTTCAGCAATCAATTCTACCTGTAACCGAAGGCCACGTAGGCAGGAATTATTATAGGTTACATCACAGCCCCTTAGACCTCCACTGTTGGAGATTGGCCTTCCAGATTTTTTTTCGCTGGCCAGACAAGTTGTGAAGTTCTGATGTCTACTTTACATACAATCTATTGTCGGATCAACAAGTTGGTATTAGTGGAACTAGGACTGACGTCAATGCGGTATTGTAGGTAAATCTATGACAAATGTACGTAAGAAAAGTATTTCTCAGTGGTATATGCCGCGAAATTATTTGGATTGGTAAGCTTAAAACGAGCCACCAAAGTCAATAAAAAAAATAACGCAATAACCTTGTGTATTTAGCTATGTTATTCAAGCCCATATCCAAGATGGGCCCATGGAGACACTCAGCCAAGCGTCTGGCCAAGGAGTTGTCCAAACGGCTAACGGAAAAGTCTGGAGACAGGAAGGCTGGCAATTATTTCTGCCAACGTATTAGCTTAGTTATACAGAGGGGAAATAAATGTTGCCAGTCTTCTTGGGACTATCACTGAAGGGTCGTCTCTGGAGGACATTTTTTACTTATAGTTTATTTTTTATTAGGTTTAGTTTATATTTATTTAAATTTTTACTTTTAAGTAGTTTTAATTTATATTGTAATTATTTTATACTGTTTGTAAGTATATTACTTCAGCAATTATTAAAATCCCATATCTAAAAATGTCATTATGTATGACAGCCTAAATTAGAATTGGTTCAAGTAGGTAAATACTTACGTTTTTTGCTTCCAGCTGGTGGTAAAAGCGAAAGTGGAAGCGACTTCGTGCTGGCAGAAAGATGGCGCGGTGTGGAACGACCTTTGCCCCCTGATGCGTACGTGCTCGACGTCCTTGGAGCTTGGGGAGATGCCAGGCATGAGGTACGACTAAGTTTGTATTAATTAAGTTGGCAGTTTAAAAGATCACAACATGAAGTCAAACTAAATTATGATCTCACAAAAGAAACGGACGGTTCCAAGACTTAGCTTTACACAGTTTTTATGGTGGTAAATTACCCTGACTGCCGGGGCGGGGAAGTATCCACCGTTCGTGCCGATAAACCCAGTAAAGTGTATCCACACGGTTCGGGATCAGGCTCAAATTGCCGTCATGCTTAGTCAAGCCGATAGTGTTAGGGACTGATGTCAGTCATGAGTCTTTGATTCCAGTTGTTAACATTCATGGACCACGCAAGCCACTTACCATCAGGTGGGAGCAAGGTCACATGTCGTGCTAGTATAAAATAATAATAAAAAAAAAGTAGAAGTTAGATCGAGAGGAATTCCAGCAAAATATTTTTATACTTATTATTCGCTGATAGAATTAGGCCTAAGCTGGTCTGCCGTCATTACATTTAAGGAACGTGCTTCCAAGACGGCATTAACGGAATCATACAATATTTCGTTGGGTAGGGAGCAGAATGGTGGATGGTGATGGTCTTGTTGTTTCGCAATAAAAAGAGAAGGGCTTCTTTTTAAACCAGCCTACTATAGATCGCAAGCGAACACCATTATTCTCCTCTTTCCCACACAGTAATAAAAAGAAATTTATCTTTCTCATTGCTGCTTAGATAAATAACTACTATTAATGTTATTAGCTTAGCACTATATTTTGAGCTTTATTTGAACATTATGCTCCCTGTTATTAAGTTTTATGAAAACAGACGAACTTGTGTGATTCGTGTGTAACGTCATGGTTTATTTATGTTTTATATATACAAAGGCGAAGTTAATGCCCGAAGACATTCTCTGACAGCCAAACCTTAGAGACAAATTTGAACAATTATAGGTGCAATCATAGAAATAAAAATAATACTATTTTTATAAAAGGTAATTTAATAGTATTAATATATACTTACATCATATATATGTATATCATAATATCAATATACTAAATACTAATAGTACAGTGGAATCACTCGTACCTCATGTAGCCGATATTAAATAGTTCTGCACCTTCTTCTTAATTCTCGGATATATTCTACAGTAAATTATTACGACCGCATGCATCCCTTGCGGGGTGGCCAGAAACCACGCTTTTGTAAGGAGCAAGTTTATTTTTAGCCAACTTTTCTATAGGCCCGTCATGACTCGAGTGAATGTTAAATATTTTTTTTTGTGTTTCCTGCCAGGAATCAAACCCATCACCTACGTGTTTAACCGCTAGTCCACGGAGGCAGTTAAGAAGACCATTAAATCTATCAAAATACTTATCGATACTTTTTATTTTATAATCAACCGTAATTTCCAGGTCCGCTTGTCACTGCGTCGAGTATCAAGTGGCGGGGAAGAGGACAGCGGTCGGGACAGCGATGGAGCCAGTAGATTGGGCTCGAGAAGACGAAGGGGCAAACGTGGACTGCGACCTCAAACCCCACCACCGATAGCTGAGGGTCAAACACAAGACCCTGCAGCCAAACTAGTATCTGTCATACAGTACCAGAGCAGAACAATACATCAACAGCTTGATAAACTCAGGTCAGTCTAATTTTTTAAATTCACATGTCGTCAGTTACCTTCACTGACGTCAATCGTCCAGTATATTACCAATGCATTTATAAGGCTGAGTTGCACCAAAACAATGTCTGTAGTTGTAACGAACAAAGTTAAAAATGGCATTGATTGTACCAGCTGTGACGGCTGACCTTTAAAATAAAACTGATGACGTCCGGAGCAGAAAGGTGGACCCTGACAGTGGGTCTGGTCCACATATTTAAGGTCGCTCAGCGGGCTATGGAGTGAGATATGCTCGGTATTTCGCTGTATTTATTGCACCAACACTTAAAATACCTATGTATCTAATATATATGTTCGGCATTTTTTGGGATGGTGAAAGATTAGACTAGATATTAATTCAATATATTTTACAGAGAACAAGAGAAGGTTATCGACCACCTCGAAGACCAAACCCACAAGAACCGGATGGAGAAACACGGTAGCAACTACCTTTTAGAATCTTACCTACGAGACCTGGGACGATGCAACGAAGTTCACGACAGTCAGGCCGGCAACAGCGACAGCGGCGTCGGAGTCGGCAGTGGAACACCTCCCAGAAGACACACAAAACACAAATCAAGAAGAGAACGACACCTAATGAGAGAACACTACTTCACTAAAGAACTCACAGACATATGCCAAGTCAACGCAGAAAGATTAATGCAAGCAAATGACACAGATTCCGACGCGTCAGCCGATGAACTTACAAAAATCAGGGAAGAAATAGAGTTGTTAGAAAAAATGGCTATCATAAATAAACGGTTGCACCGAGAAGAGGAATTAGTTGTTCGGTTGACAGCGAAAGTTAAACGTTACGTAGATGAGAATAAGGCGAATAGCTGCGAGAATGCAACACAAGGAGCAATGTTGCTTGACAAAATTGAAGAGGAGATTAATAGTACAACGAAAGAGATGGATAATAACGCAATAGAACTTGCTAAGATGTCGGCTGATGTAGAAGATAGGATGAAACTACTTGAAGATTTAACGGTAGAGTTGGAAGAAGAGGAGTTTCAACATGGAATTTTGGAAAGACAATTAAATGAAGCCGCTAGTAGACAGCCAATAGCTTTGAAAGACAATTATGTACCTGTTTTAGATGGACCCGATTTGACCACACATTTTACAAATTATCCATTAGATACACTTGTATGAGATTTATTATTGTTACATTTTTGGGACTGCTGTTTTAAGCCCTTAGATTACAGTAGCACAACGTCTACTGCTGCAGAAATAGACCAACTAAAGTTCTTATAGATAATATACTTTTGTACTTAAGTGTTGCCCAATTATTCTTGAAAGACCAAGACCAGCGATAAAGCAAGATTATTGATCAATTTTTTTTTCTAATTCTGAAAAAAAATAAAAAAAATGATTGTGATATATTTTCATTTGTAACTGCGTCGTGTTTATATTTTCTCCAAAACTGTTTTGATTTTAGCCCTTGTCGCTTTAAGCAATTTTTTCGCTTTGAAAGTTGTTCGGTTGCGTTGCCCTATGGTTTTCATACAATTTAAGCAAAATTCGGTAAAAAAACCGCAAGCTTTGCGTTCAAGTCGAACATAGCATAGGAAATTAAGATAACACGAAATGATTTTTTTTTCTTCTGTAAGTTATTCGTTTAAAGTAAATAAAATATAAAATAAAGCGTATATAGTATATATTTATTACAACCATTGTATACAACAACATTTATAAGTATTCTAAATTTCAAGTAAATTAGACCTAGTAATTCTTGAAATAGGTATTTTGTGGACAAACAATAGTCTCAAATACAAATAGACAAATATAATATATAAAAAAAAGCATGACTTTTGCGTCAGACAAAAACCAAGACTGACAAAATCTTGGTCATGCTTTGGGCAACACTATTTGTACTGTACTTACAAGTTTACAGGCCAGTGCTAAAATACAGTCCCTAGATACTCCCAAAGAATTATTATGAAAATTACCATAAAACTAAGTTTTATTAGTTGAGAAAAAACAACTAAGACGAATTTTGGTCAGAATTATCAAAAACCTGTTTTGTTTCTTTTGAATATTCTTTAGATTTTAATTTAGCAATTTAATGGTGCTAATTTTGTATATTATTATAGAATATTGTTAGTTTTAAGTTCAATATAAAATTTATATGTTCAAACCAAATAATATAACAACCACCTTTATGCAGAATAATTTTAAGCCTAGTCAAGTTTCTATGCTTCCATTAGATACCTAATGCTCAAAAATGCTTTAATTTTTTATACTTACTTTTTTAAAAGATTTTTTATTGGACCCTAAGAACAAAGGCGAGCGCTCATACATTAATTTACCTGAATTACATTTGCAAAGTTAAAAAATATAAAAAGGTCTTATATTAGTTTTTTTTTTGCGCCCACCTGATGGTAAGTGTCGCGCAAGGTCCATAAATGTTAGCAACTGCAATCAGACACTCATGACTGACATCAGTCTCTAACACTATGCCGGCTTGACTGGGCATGGCGGCGATTCGAGGCTGATCCCGAAACGTCTGGATAAACTTTACTGGGTTTATCGGCACGAACGGTGGATACTTCCCCGCCCCGACAGACTGGGTACCTACCACCTAAAATTCCTATTTTTTTTTAACTACACTTATAATTTAAAGTGTTTTATTCCTAATGTGATTCTTTTAATCTTCTGAATAACCATTATAAAATAAAGAATTATTATTTTACGTGTGTACTGCTAATTCAGATTAATCAGTGGCAACACTGCAGTTAGCTTTTTGAACGAATGTGACAGGTCTATTCGAATATTCGGAATTTTCCAATAAACTTCTAATATTAGGTTACATATGAAATTGACGTTTTTGACTGCCTCCGTGGTCCAGCGGTTAAGTCCGTGGATTTAGACTCGGAGGTACCAGGTTCGATTCCTGGTCGGGACACAATATTTATTAATTAAAATAAATATATTTAATTAATATTTAATTTATTTGTGACATTTCTCGAGTTTGGTACGCTGGAGACATCGACGAGCTTGCCACTTGTCATGATTGGCCTATAGGACAGTTGGCTAAATGTGAATCGCTTATTCATAAGCGTGGTTTCTGACCACCCCGAAAGGGAAACGGTCGTGATGATACTTTTAAAGTTATATAGAAAAAAAATGAAAATGAATATTTAATCAATCGAAGTATGTACTATTATGCACTTTCACCATTTTATAGGTAGATCATTGATTCCATTGCTGAAAAAATTGTGGGAGCTAAAATAAAAATAAGTCCTTTTGGACTGCCCCATCGGAATTTAAAAAAATTCGTTGCCATAAATTGTTCTAATTGCGAAAAAAGTAGTAATCTGTTGGAAGCAAGGTCTGTAGAGTATGGTGGGTATCTAAAGGCGTGAAAACAAATGAATCACTACAATCAAAGCACAAATACACAAGCCTAAATTTGAATTTGGAATTCCTAGCCAAATGCCAGATATTAGAGATCAAAGTGGGCACGGTTCGACAAAACGTCAATTTCATATGTATGGACCTAATATAATAAATTCTTCTGGGGCCCTTTTAGATAATATAAATATAAATATTTACAGACAAATCACACAGCGCCATCTAATTTCCGTGGTAAGCTACGAGGCTTGTGTTACGGAAACTAGATGGTTGATAAACTACATATATATACTTTTTTTTTGTAAATACATACCTATAATACAATGTACAACTTGCCCCCGGTGGGAATCGAACCCACGACCTCCCGAGTTCACGGCAACGTTTGTTACCACTAGACCACGGAGGCGGTCAATCTAACTAATTTACGAAATACGCTTGAAATTCTATCAGAATATTCTCGCCATTGTCCTTGTTACTTGGTTTTGATTGACTTTTCATACTCCTTTTGACAATTTGCTAAAATAAGTATCAATTAAAAAAAAAACACATTTTGTTAAGCGCTACGTGATTAGTTATTTGTTTGTCACTTTGTTATTTTAGCTCAAATGTTACTTCGTATTTCTTGTTAAAATATAAAATTAAAAATGTTGCAAGCATCAATATATGAAATATTTTTTTTATCCAGAGCCTTTAAACACGGAATTTTTTTTTTAAATTATTCCGACAGGCAATTGCGATCTCTAAATTGTACAGAATTTTCCAACAATATTATTTTTTAAATTTAAGTTTGTAATAAATGTACCTACCGTATTTTATAACTATTATTATATAGTACCAATGGAACATATTTAAAGCAAACAAACAGTGTCAACTTTTATCTGGCAAAACAAGTACAACCATTTTTTTCATATAAATATTCTACAAAGCGTTATGGATGTCAAAATTGCTAAAATGAGTAGTTATTTTGACAAGATCAATATTATTAAATATTGGAACTTTTAAACGTTTTTTTATTATACGGGGTGACTTTTTATGGTCTTACGTTATTAGACTAATATGTGATTGTATTGATAAAAACAAATAACATTTCCTAAGAAACCATAGGTATGTCAGAAAAGACATTATTTATTGTCTTCTCCATACAAATTAGCTACTTTAAAATTAACAGTTTGTATGAAAGAACCTTTTTTTTGTCATTTCCAAAATATCGCACCGTTAGTAATACAAGGGCATAATACGAAAAAGTTTTTTTTTTGGGATTTGTGTTTAAAGATACTGGTAAGAACTGGAACGTGCAATCACGCATTCAAACTTTCTTTGGACACGTGTCGCGGCGTGGAGATATCCATTGAGCGTCTTCAGGGAAAAGTCGATGGCAAGAGAATGCGTGGTAGGTCTCCGATGAGATGGACTGACCAGGTTAAAGCAGCAATGGATCACCCCCTACATGAGTGCTCCAGGAAGGCAGTTCGAGACGAGTGGCGACCACGACCACTCTGCCAAGAGTGTAGCGACTAAGAACTGGAGACTCGCGGGGAGAGTGTGAGAGACACAAATACAGTTACCGAGTCATTATTGTCCTTTTTATGTCTGTAGCGCTAACTGGTAGATAATTCCATCTTATGGTTTCTTGGAAAAGTTGTTTGCTTTTATTAATAGAATCACATATTAGTCTAACCGCTAACGTAAGTCACATAGTATAATTTATGAGTAAGTTTTCTATTTTTAATTTAAAATTTGAGAGTAAGGTGATCCAAGCAATCGAATTTTGTATGCAAAAATATAACACTTTTCCGAGCCGGATCGAATCGCCAAAAGATATCTAAATGAATTCGTAAAATTATATTCTTTCGGCGCAGCCAAGTGTTCAACTACCTTTTAAATCCTTTTGTTGTGTCAAAATTTATTTAATACAAGTCTTCTAAAAAATACTTAACCACCAGACATGTACGAGGGAAATGCCCACCAACATTCTAATTCTTATTTTAATAAATTTCGATGATATTATTCAGTAACGGTTATTCGGGTAAACCGAAACGTCTCAGGCCATCAATGAGAAGTTTGTGAAAACACAGTTACTAGTCTTTTAGCTGTTAATTCAATAATGAGGTAAAAGTAAAAAAAATAAAGTATCATCACGACCGTTTATAAATAAGCGTGGTAGCCAACTTTACTATAGGCCAATCATGTGACAAGTGGCAAGCTCGTCGATGTCGCCAGCGTACCAAACTCGAGAAATATCACAAATAAATTAAATATTAATTAAATGTATTTATTTACATTAATAAATATTTTTGCGTCCCGACCAGGAATCGAACCCGCTACCTCAGTCTAAATCCACGGACTTAACCGCTAGACCACGGAGGCAGTTGATGAGGTTAATGATCTTACAAAAAAGTTTTATGAATTGAAACACACAAATAGGAGGGTAAACCATACATTGTGTTGCACCATGAGTTAGGTATATTCATTGGCAGTGCCTAACGTTTAAAATCAAATTGGGATATGTAAAGATGACAGTAAATAAGTAAAAAAAGGAAAGTAAAATAAGTAAAAAAAAAGAAATTGATTTTGTAATATCTTCAATCAAATGTCAAACTGCCTCCGTGGTCTAGCGGTTACGTCCGTGGATTTAGACTCGAAGGTACCGGGTTCGATTCCTGGTCGAGACACAAAGATATTTATAAATGTAAATAAATACATTTAATTATTATTTAATTTATTTGTGATATTTCTCGAGTTTGGTACATCGACGAGCTTGCCACTTGTCATGGTTGGCCTATAGTAAAGTTGGCTAAATGTGAATCCGCTTATTTATAATCGTGGTTTCTGACCACCCCGAAAGGGAAACGGTCGTGATGATACTTTTCAATGAAATGTGACAATGCCAATTGCAATCAATCAAAAAAATAAAATGTGGCAATGCCTCTCCCCCGCTCTCTTAATTTACTTTTATTATTATTAACATTGTGACTTAATGTTGAAGTGATATTTTCCCTGTTTACCGCTCATTAAGCTGGCACATATTATACAGAGTTACTGATGATTCAATGTTGATCCGTCAGGAGCTGATAGAACCTAAATGCAACAAATTCAAGCCGAAATTCAGTAGTAGTACTGGCGGTCAGTCTGGACATCTCCAAAGCCTTCGATAGGGTATGGCACAAGGCACTACTATCCAAGTTGCCGGCATATGGTCTGCCCCCGCAGCTGGTGGGCTGGATAACCGGCTTCTTACATGAGCGCAGCATTCGGGTCCTTGTGGATGGGAATGCGTCTGGGCTCATGTCAGTGAATGCCGGTGTGCCGCAGGGCTCTGTATTGTCCCCAACACTGTTTCTTCTGCATATCAATGACATGTTGGCCCTTGGAAACATTCATTGCTATGCAGATGACAGCACGGTTCATGGGCGATACCTTAGTCCACGAGCTGTGGGAGCCGCCAAAGTAGAGGAGTTGCGCCGTTCCCTGACGACGGAACTGGACGGCACCCTTCGCAAAATTTATGCGTGGGGTGCCCAAAACCTAGTCCAGTTTAATGCCAGTAAGACTCAGGCATGCGCGTTGACGGTCAAGAAGTCTCCCTACTCTCCTATTCCTACTCTTCAGAACATCGTGCTGGAACTTCAACCCAGCTTTAACATACTCGGAGTCGAAATACGCTCAGATCTAAACCACAGAAACTACATTGAGAGCATTACCAAAACAGCGTCGAAAAAACTTGGGATACTGAACAAGGTGAAGCGGTTTTTCCCGCCTGCTCTAAGACTTATGCTGTATAAAGCTCAGATAAGGTCATGCGTGGAATACTGTTCTCACCTCTGGGATGGCTCCGCTAAGTATCTTACAGATGCTCTCAATGTCCTGCAGAGGCGGGCAATTCGGATAGTGGACGACACCACAGTCTCTAAAACTCTCGAATCACTGCAGCTTCGCCGTGACGTTGCCTCTCTGAGCGTGTTCTACAAGCTATACCACGGCGAGTGTTCTGAGGAGCTCCATAACCTTATCCCTTCTTCTCTATTCCGCAACCGAACTACACGCACAGGCCAAAATATGCATCCACATACCTTACCCACTATCCCTACGCGTACTCATAAATTTGGAGACTCTTACATCTGTCGCACGCTGAAGATGTGGAATGCTCTCCCAGCCAGTGTGTTTCCCCACTCTTATAACCTGGAGTCCTTCAAGCGAAGTGTGAAAAAGCATCTTGTTAGGCCGGCATAGTGGTAGAGACTGATGTCGGTCATAGTGACCGGCGTCAGTTGCTCCCATTCTTGGACCTCGCGTACTGCTTACCATCAGGTGGGCGCGATGTCACATGTCGAGTCCAGTATAAAAAAAAAAAAAAAAAAGTATTCGAGATATTTGAACTTTAAGGGTTTTTCAATATTTATCAAAAATAAACTACCATTAAAAATATATATTGTAGCTGGTTCTTCAATAAGCTGTTTTTTTTATTATTTGGTCAAAATCTTAGATTTTACTAAAATATATAATATCTAAAAACCCTTAATATTCAAATATCTCGAAAAACTATTTATATTTGGCAATACATATGAGGGATTTAATTTGTAGCATTTTCAGATGGAGATATGTCGAATTACTAGTAACTCCTATATTCTTGGAAAAAATATATAAAATTTAAGAAAAACAAAACCGTATACGTTTTATTCTTATTCATAAGGACCCTATATGTTGTGTACACGATAATAAAATATAATGTTATAATTGAAAAAAGCAGTTTTATTTTGATAAAAAAAAGAAGGAAATAGTGAAAAAATATAGGTAGTTTTATTACAGTTTTTGCCTCGGCCAGTACTTAGTTTAGTAAATATAACTTAGTTATTATATAGATAGCTATTCAAAAACTTTTCGATATACCAGCAGCAGGATTATATATTTTATAGCGCTAACGTTAGATTGTTAAAAAGTGGATTCCATTATTTACCAGCTAAGTATCATTGATTTACTTCAAAATTGCAAAATTTAGCTTTCCTGCACGGCAAGTAAAGTATCATCATGACTGTATGACTATACATATATATGAGGCCATTTTTTTTTTTTTTTTTTTTTTTTATGAAGTGGATTCACATTTAGCCAACTTTACTATAGGCCAATCATGACAAGTGGCAAGCTCGTCGATGTCTCCAGCGTACCAAAGTCGAGAAATAACACAAATAAATTAAATCATTTATTATGCCCCTACCAGCACCCCTATTCTGTTACTGAGTCGCAAACTCATTTTTAGTGGATTTCGTTATTTACGTCAGAGATTGCGTCATAATTACAAAATATTATTCAATTCAACCTTAATAGTGTAGTATATTATAGGACTATTTAACAACAGTATCTAGCTAATAACCTGGTTGGTCTTAAATTCAGGAACTAAATAGGATGTAAGTCCCCATAATATTATTTTTTAGTTTAGTCCCATACAGTAAAAATATCAAAAACAATTAGTGGTGTTATTATTATTATTTGACAGTATTTAGATAAAAAGGTTAACTGCCTCCGTGGTCTAGTGGTTAAGTCCGTGGATTTAGACTCGGAGGTAACGGGTTCGATTCCTGGTCGGGACACAAAAATAATTATTATTGTAAATACATTTAATTAATATTTAATTTATTTGTGATATTTCTCGAGTTTGGTACGCTGGAGACATCGACGAGCTTGCCACTTGTCATGATTGGCCTATAGTAAAGTTGGCTAAATGTGAATCCGCTTATAAGCTTGGTTTCTGACCACCCCGAAAGGGAAACGGTCGTGATGTTGATGATACCTAGTTTAAAAGCTAAACCAATTACTGGCCGAGGCAAATCTTTGTAAAAATAGCAAGAAAAGGGAAGCTTGAAATGCTTGGAAACATGCGTAAATTCTGAACAATCTTGATAGATGTCATTTTCAAGACACAAACTTCTTATAGGTTCAGAATTACACCGCAAACGATCTTGGGTATTTACTCCGTCTCCATGGCAACCTGAAACCAATAATTGTTTCGTTATTATTATTTTTTTTTTGCACTTATAAACTTTTTCGTTATTATTATATATTTTTTCTGCACTTATAAACTTAACAGTACCTCTAGTATGCACAAACTCCTTATCAAATTGGGCACAATAAGTTTTTTTTTTATACTAGCACGGCAGTAAGTGGCGCGAAAGACCATAAATGTTTGCAACTGGAATCAGACACTCATGACTGACATCAGCCTCTAACACTATGCCGGCTTGACTCTGAGCATGACAGCAATTCGAGCCTGATTCCGAAACGTGTGGATACACTTTACTGGGTTTATCGGCACGAATGGTTGATACTTCCCCGCCCCGGCAGACTGGGCAAATTACCACCATCAAAGATTTCAGTCAGTAAATCATAAAAATAAAATAATATAAAATATAAATGTAATATTATAAAATGAGAACTTGTGTCATCCAAAACTCAGGCATACATACACAAATATCTTCACGCCAGATCCCTTGCTGGGTAGGCGGAGACAATTTCTTTCGCTTCGTCGACATTCATCAACCTCTTCATACATGCCCTTTTGTTACAAAAGCTTTTTAATGTGCCTTCAGCCAGTGTGTTTAATATTTGAGTCTCGGTCTGCCAGGGCCTCTTTCACCCACAACTTTTGCATTATATATCTGGTTCGTCAATCTTTCTTCGCTCATCCTTTCAACATGCCCGAACCATCGTAGCATGCCTTTCCTTATTTGTGTCCCTATGCTTTCTTTTATACCCATTTTCCGTATTTCCGCCAAAGTGACGCCGCATGTCCGACGCAACGACCTCATTTCTACTGCATTTCAAAGTCAAAGTCAAATCATTTATTACAATTTGGCCTTCTCTGGCTCTTTTGTATTGTCACATCACATTGTTATAATTATTTAAATAAATTATATTAAATTTATTACAATACAATTGAATTGACCTAAATATAAACATACACCAACAGTAACAGGTGTCCAAAATATATTAATAATATACATTTGCACATCTACCAGGCATTTTTGTCACTAATAAAATCATTTATCTTATAATAGGCCTTGCCTATAAGTCGACGTTTGACATGAATTTTTAGTTTATCGAAACACAAGCTAGTTAGTTCCTTTGGGAGTGTGTTATAAAAACGAACACCAAGTCCCAAAAAAGACTTACTAAGTTTTACTGAGGCGTAGGTGAGGCAAAGCTAATTTATGATTATTGCGTGTGTTGCGAGAATGCAAGTCACAATTCCTTTTAAATTGTTTTATATTCTTGTGGACATACATAATATTCTCTAGAATATACTGAGATGCCACTGTAAGAATATCATACTCCTTAAACTTATCTCTTAGCGAAGTGCGAGCGGTCAAATTATAAATATATATTAACCCTACTCTCATGCGTATTCTGACATATCGACGTCTAGCTTCTATACATCAGTGCTGGTAGTAACATGGCATTGTGTATGGCGAGCCGAGCTTTGTCACTGACATTTTGACTGGCAATCAGTGACCACATTATTTCAAGGCAGCTCCATATTAACTCATTTTATGCCCTAATATGTGTATTATATCAATAGTCAATAATATTTATACCTTTATTTTTATTCAACTGAAGCCGAAATGTCAGCAGGCTGCTGTCAAACGGTAAAACTGTATTGATAATATTCATAAACTTTGCAGGCTGTCAAATTTGCTAATTTGTTTGATAAATTCAATATGATTCCGACCATTTTTATGACTATAGAGACCAACCTTTTTCTACCCATCATACATCTAAACGGACACCGTTTATTATTATAATTATTAATTATCACGAATTATTCTAATAGACGTGCGTTCAATTATTTAGCAGACTGATGATTGATTAATACATCCAGTGTTCGCGATTCCATTTTTAAGAAGATTATAAAGCTGCCGTCGTCACTAGCAGCGGCGCAGCATAGGATAAATTAAATAGACGTAGACGTAATCTAAGGTTGTGACGCCGTTTAAAGAACAATATTTATATTTTCAACAATTATTATCAAATTTTGGATTGTGGCCACGCGATTTGAGCTGTTGGAAGGCTCGTCAATGGCCTACTTACGACTACTTTGAGAATGCTATCGCAGCTTATTCTAAACTTATATGTGGTAACACTGGTAACATATACTGTATGCCTACAGGCCTACACAACAATAACATGCTATCTCTGGGCATTAAACTTTATACTTACGGCTACTTGTGGGTCCCTGGAGTCCCCCTGGTCGTTCTCATCGTCCAGTCTACTAGGGGCCCCTCCATCCCCTGAGAAATGACCGCCCCTTCTCTCTTCCCCTTCTATCAGTCCTAAGAAAGTTGTCAACTCGCTCTCATCGCTGACACGTAATGGAGTATTTGGGCCGACAACAGCTATGGAGACATTCTGAAAAATTATAATATTTTACAATAAATTATTTAGATACAGTCCAGACACATTTGAAAGCTAATGATGAGCACCTAAGGCTGGGTTGCAACAAAATTAAGTCAGGTGGCGTGGCGTACCTCTTACCATCAGGTGGTCGCGATGTCACATTTCGTGATTAATATAAATATAAAAAATACCGCCACGTGATTGGTAATTAGCTTGCCACATTAGTTAAATCAGCATCATAAACATACGGTAAACATGTCAAAAGCTAATCAGACTTTCAGCAACCAACCTTACATTCTAAGTGGTTATTTCTTACTCCCACCTTTTTTGTATTAAACATGCTATCTTCTTACCTTAGTATTAAGATCAACTTCGTTGGGCAGAGTGTCCCTTAAAGCCCTCAACCCATGGGCCACCAGTTCATTGAGATCACAATCTACAAAGTTGTTAAGGTTTTTCTCCAAATATGTCCTAGCAGATTGCGAACGAGCTCCAATTGCCATAGCCCGACAATTAAAGTAGTTAGCCGATGGGCATGTCAGGTAAATGTGGGGACCTTGATCCTAAAAATAGAAAATATTTCAATTGAATTTATTTTAGGAATAGTGCTACAAAAATAGGATTTAAAAAATATTGTTTGATTTTTTTGGATTTATCACTTGCGCAGACCTGATGCTAAGTGTCGCACAAGCTTCATGAACGTTAGCAACTGGAATCAGACTCATGACTGATATCAGTCCGTAACACTATACCCGCTTGACTGGGCATGATAGAGAATGAATAACAGCTTTCGTTGTTACCAGATAAATGGTACCTACACTAATAGATGCTGCTGTAAAATGGCGTTGTCATTGGTATTACCATTATGGTATGGTCAAAATAAAAGAATACTGTCTACTAATAAACTAAAATTTATGTACATACATACATATCTTCACGCCAGATCCCTTGCGGGGTGGCAGAGACAATTGAGCGCCATCTGACACGATCACGACATACCTTTTTCGCTTCGTCGACATTCATCAACCTTTTTATACATGCCCTTTTGTTATGAAGGCTTTATTTAAAATTGGCAGGGTTTTATTTATTTAATAGTGATATGCGAGTCTCGGTCTGCCAGGGCATCTTTTACCCACAACTTTTGCATTATATACCTGATTTGTCAATCTTCCTTTGCTCATGCTTTTCCGAACAATCGTAGCATCCCTTTCCTTATTTTGGTCCCTATACTCTCTTTTATACCTACCCTTTTCCGTATTTCGATGTTACCCATGCGGTCCGCCAAAGTGGCGCCGCATATCCAATGCAACGACCTCATTTTTACAGCATTAACCCTACTCCCATTATTTGTTTATATATATTTATATATATACATTAGCGGTAACTTTAATACCTAAACTTAACACATACTCATACTTAAATATGATATTCGTATGTCATTTAAAAGATTATTATTAAATTTGTCATTATAATTGTATGTATAATAAATAGGAAGCGGCTATAATTCGGCGTTTTCACAATGTCACTATAACTTATGCAGAAAACTAGTTAATGTCTCAGGTAGAAAACTCAAGTCACAAATAAGTATTTCTTTGTGTTCTCAACTAGGTATTAAACCTAGTAAATGTGAAGACCTGTGTTTTTCCATACTAACTAGAAGAACATATAAACTGATACCTGTGTCAAAATCTACTTGATTACAAATTGTTGATTCACACAATAAATAGAGGTCATGGTGAACCCATTGTGTATAACAGCAGACTGTATTTTATAATGAACATAAACTTTTAAAAATAAAGTATGCAATGTATGTGAGTGAATGTTGGTGATTGCGTGAGAGGGATGGAAGATGTGATGAAATGTATGTTTGAGTGTGATGACAGTCAGTGTTGTGTGTTTGTGAAGCAAATTGTATGAAAACAGAAGGATATTGGTTTATATGGTTAATATCTATGGCTACATACTGCTAAGCGGTGTAGATAGAAGTTCTTTAACAAACTGTTTTATATAAAATTTTATTTATTAAGAAACAAACTTACATCATAACCAGCGACGAGCAGACCTACTCCCAAAGGTCTCTTGTCATACCTCTGAGTACAAATCTGCATTTTGTTTCCGACCATGGAGATAAGACGACCCACAGGCAGTGGAGAGTCATGAGAGTAGCGATGGTTAAGGCATTCGGATCTCATGTAGCGGCTTAAAAAAATAGTTTTAGACATTATTATTACAATCAAATTAATAAAATTGGTTTTTATTTGTCGGAAAAATAAAAGATTATAATTATTTTAAAAATAAATAATGAAGGTTGCATTTCAAAGCATGCTGCGAAATACACCACAGTGCCAATAAACTTTTCTTGCATACATTGACAAATTGTCATAGATTGACAACACAAATGAGATTCGACGTTCCTGTGCCAAGTCATCTGTCCCAATTAAACTAATATTAACTTGTAAAATCATAATTAACAAAAGAAAAAACAGACCCCCCATCTTCAGCATTTGAGGTCTTGGGGCATGATGATGAAGGCCCAAACATAGGAGCAACTGACATCAGTCTCTATCTAATGGAGATAAAGTCTAAAGCTGGATAGAGATATTACATAAAAACAAGACACTCAAACACAGAAGAAGAGATGATAAAATTTCTAAGCATTCCATGGATTGAGCATGCGAGTGCCGGGTCCATCGTGTGTTGGTAAAAGATGAGAAGAATGGTGTCTCAGGCTCGCAACCAACAATAGACTGGGTTGAAAAGGAGGCCTCCGCCTTTACTTTATTGAGCTACAAGACGCTCACCACCCACCATACGATAGTTGATGTCATCTTGGAAGCTCTTTCCATAAATGTATTGATAGCAGACCTGCTTATATTATTTACATACTATATTTGTAACCTTATGTTCCTAATTTCTGTATTGAAAGATGCTGTCTCCTACTTTACAGCACAACTCAAGCAGGAGACAGGGTTCACCATAACTTAAAGAGTGTACCCCTTAATTTTGTATATTAACTGCCTTTTGTCGTTTATAGAAAACAGGCATTTTGTTATCTGTCCGTTGTCAACCAGTCGTTGTAATTTGTTCTATCGTATCTCAATATACCTAAATTTATTACTCAAAGTTCCAGATAGTTTTTTATCTAGCTACATATTCCCGATAGCCCAACAATAACAATGCATTTTTTTGTGTTAATAAACAATTTGTATTTGTACATTAAGCCAACTTGGCATGTATATATGTGGCAAGCTTGTCAATGTCTCTAGCATACCAAATTTGAGAAATATCATAAATTAAATAAATCATTGTGTCCCTACCAGGAATCCCAGTACCTTCATGTCTTACTACATACGAGTTAACCAATAGACCTTGAAAGCAGTCCACTAATAGGTGTAAAATTTTAATATAAGCACTGGTGGATACAAAAGTTTATTTACATATGTTATACAGCAAAAAGACAGAAAACTTTTTTTTTAAATATTGCCGATTCACTTTTAGCTAACTTTACCCGTCATGACAAGTGGCAAGCTCGTTGAGGTCTCTAGCTTACCAAACTTGAAAAATATCACAAATAAATTAAATAATAAGAGTCTTGGAGCCAGGCACTAATCTGCAGTAATTTTATTGAAACAAATTGGTGCATGGTTGGCAGTGGATGTTATCAAAGCAAAGCTAAGACAATGTGCATAGCATGTCTTTGCTTAACAATGGAATATCACCTTATCTATCTGGTTTACAACTTTGTAAACTAACTTTAAGACCCAATTTATAAGCTATATTCTAAGTTTTGTACGATTTGATACCCAATAAGTTAGTTTAGTTTACCTATAACAATGGTATAAACAAAAGTGCCATATAGTTATTCTTACCTCAACATCCTCGCATCAGCAGTCAATCCGGAGATGGAGATTCCAATATGCTCATCAATAGCGATGACTTTCTTCTGATAAGCAGACAACTCACTTACTGCTCTTTTCAAAGCAATAAGTACTGCAAACTCCTTGTTCTTAAGCCCAACTGTTGCTGAACCTAATTTCACGGCCTCCATAGCGTATTCCACTTGGTGAAGCCGCCCTTGGGGACTCCATACAGTAACATCGCTATCATATTGATTGCGGAACTAATAAAAAAACAAAATTATAGGTTATGTTTATTATCAAAATCATGGATTAACGACCTTGTATTGGTTGTTAATTAACTAAAATATCTTTAAAATTGTTAAATGATATGTTATATAGCAAATTGGTAAAGTTTTATACAAAATATATAACAAGAAAGTTGAAGATGAGTCGGCGAAATAACAATGGAGTTTATTATGAAAAAATATTAGCGCACATTATTTATATAAGAAGAATAATAGTTAATAATATAAAATACACACCATTTTCAATATATAATTATTGAAAAAGTAATAAAACAAGCCTCAGCGACGCGGAGCAATGACTATGAAAATGACAAATTGACGTTTCACTATATTTTGTCTATGCTTTAAGTGGCTGAAGGTCATTAAAATGTATGCCATTATTTAAAACAAATTTAAAAGTAATTTAATTGTCTATGAAATTGTTTTTTTTTTTAAACGCCTTGGCTCCGTTATTTTTCATACAGCCTTATCCAAAAAAATATATATATTTTACAAGTGAAATAGGTCCCGTTCGTCTTGGATCTTTAGTATTTTTGATAGCTCAAAGAATTCGCAGTAAAATCAGTGCCGTCATTTACTGTGAATCCCGCGTCCTTCTCTTTAGTTATTCAACGTCATCAAAAAATCAAAGCGTTTGGGAAAGCTACTAAACCTCCTGTCAAAGCAAAATTCAGTAAATAAAAGCGCTTACATCGCCAAGTCGAACACTACCATAGTTGATCCTTGTTTCTCCACATTAATTTATCATCTCGTACCTACTATTGGCCTTTAAATACTGTATACACTAATGCTTATTATATAACGACTAAAAAGATTCAAATGACCCTATGTTTGACTTGACGTTTTAATCGCTTTTATTATTATAATATTTGTCACTTTATTCCTCTTTAAAAATCGTTCAAGTCGTACGTAGTATATAGAAAAAAAAAAATACGTAGAATGCCTGCACAAATGTGACACCGCGACCACCTGATGGTAAGCGGTACGCGAGGTCCAAGAATGGGAGCAACTGACGCCAGCCTCAGACGACCGACATCAGTCCCTACCACTATGCCGGCCTATAAAGATCCTTTCAACACTTCGCTTGAAGGACTCCAGGTTATAGGAAAGGGGAAACACACTGGCCGGGAGAGCATTCCACATCTTCAGCATGCGACAGATGTAAGAGTCTCCAAATTTGTATGTACTCGTAGGGATAGTGGCTACACGGTATGTGGATGCATATTTTCGCCTGTGCGAGTGGTTCGGTTGTGGAGCTCTTCAGAACATTCACCGTAGTATAGCTTGTAGAACACGCTCAGGGAGGCCACATCTCGGCGAAGCTCCAGCGATTCGAGAGTTATTAGTCGATTATTGGATGAACTAATTGCCGAAAATACATATTTAATTGTCTGTAAAGAAAAATAAAGCAATGTTCCTACTATTGGATTTAAAAATGTAATTACTTTTGAAGTTGTCTACAAAGACAAAAGTTTTCTATTAGATCGTATTTTTGGCAGGTATTTAGTTACTTTGTAAATAGACATCCGCTCAACAAGAGATGCTATTCAAAAGTATTTTTATCTTGAGTAGGCATAAGAACGTATAAGATACTTATAATAAAATATACCTACTATTAAAATGTTAATTAACACTACCCAGGGTAGAAATGCATTTTCACTAATACGAGCACCTACACCTACACAAACTTGGTACAATTAAAATACTTTACCTACCCTGCAGACTGATTCTCGTTCTTTACCCGCAAACTTTTTTTATTTTTTTTATACTGAAATACCTGATAGTAAGCTGTACGCGAGGTACAAGAATGGGAGCCACAAACGACCGACATCAGTCTCTACCACTATGCCGGCCTAACGAGATGCTTTATAACACCTCGCTTGAAGGACTCCAGGTTATACGAGTGAGGAAACACACGGGCTGGGAGAGCATTCACATCTTCAGCGTGCGACAGATGTAAGAATCTCCAAATTTATGAGTACGCGTAGGTATAGTGGCTACGGTATGTGGATGCAAATTTTGGCCTGTGCGTGCCGAACCGGTTGCGGAAGAATGGGATGAGGTTATGGAGTTCCTCAGAACACCCACCGTGTAGCTTGTAGAACGCGCTCAAAGAGGCAACATCAATAAAGAAATAATAACAAACGTTATAATAAAGGAAACCTTGGACTAACTGTCAACTTCAAACGCTATTAGAATGGGGTGTATCACTAACTTTTTATCACGATAGATGGCGCATGATAGATGGTACTTAATATAACTGTCAGTTGCATAGAAAACTTATATTTTTAGTACGAAATTTATTATTTTCTGGATATTATGCCGAAGTAAGCAGCTTTTAAGTGTACAAATCAAGATTTCTAAGCGAAATCAAAGATATGGTAATCTCAAAATTGCCGTTCTATTAATAAAAGCTTTTTTTCTTTTTAAAGACGGTGTGCGCTTTCTGAATTCGTATTTTAAGGTAGTTAACGTTAATTTATAATTCATTTTTCTGTTATAAAAATAATAAACTACAAAAACATCTAAAAATTAAGCGATATAGGTGTAAAACAAGGTACCATTGCGGCTAGCGACATCTACAAAAAGCTTTGTCTGATACACCCCATTGATATTAGCACGGACAATATCAGATTTAATCGCTATAGTTCGTTAAGAGTTGAAATTGATATAATATTTTGTAATTAATAATTTTCAAGCCGGCATAGTGTTAGGGACTGATGGTGGCAGTTATAAGTGTCTGACTTCAGTTGCTAACATTCATGGACCTTGCGCGCCACTTACCATCAGGTGGGCCCAAGGTCACATGTCGTGCTAGTATAAAAAAAAATTAGGTACCTACGTTAGCTCAGTTAAACTTATTAACAGTATAAAGGAATTTTGATTATCTAACATACTCGTAATTTGTAATAAAGCACGCGGGTCAGAGATACATTGTACCCTGACTCCGAAGGTACTGAACAAAGCGCTTTCTAACAGAATATTCTTTAAGAGAATGAAAATGCTTGCTCTAACAACAACGCCAAGTCGAACGTCTTTCAAAGCGCTTAAAGCGAGAAGTCAAACACAGGGGTATTATTACGATTGTCCCCATGTTCAACTAGCTGTTTAGAGCGCGCTTTTTACTTAATTTTGCTTTTACAGTGTCCAAATAGAGTTTTCATTCGTCAAAAAAAAATCTGTTAGATTTTATACAATTATATATAAAGTAAAATTCGGTTAAAAAAGCAAGCTTTGCTTTCAAGTCGAACATAGCATACTTTAAACCTCAAAATTCTAAAATCCACTCTACTAATTCATTGAAAAGAAGAATAGTGTATTAAGATATGAAAATCTTATTATACTTGTACATTTGTATCGCGGCGTGGTGTAGAATTTAATCCCGCATCATTCGTCATAGAAAAGTGAGAAGATACAGTGACCTACACAGTATCCATTGTATTTATTACAAATGGCACTAAAATTAATAAATACATTTGTAATGTAAAACTACGAGTATAAGCCTATGTCTCTCTTCCCCACTGTGCAAGCATCCCGCAAAGCGTTAAATTGTCTTTACAGCTAAAAATAAATAAGCCCCATGGCTTGTAAGGTCGTCCGATTAATATTTGACAAGTCGTTGACTACCTACTTATTTCTGTATACGGGTTATAAGTCAAGAACCCGTCAATCACATCGCTTATATCGCTTCGATATAAGTATTCGATCGCAACGTGTCCAGCCCTTTATTAATTTATTTATTCGAAGAGAAAGGACAGAGACAGGCAACATAAGAACATAAAAGATGCAACAGAGTAGAAGCAATTAAAATTATACCCGCCACCAGAATATTTCTCACTGTGAACAATAGTGCACTCTTTGTGCGATACAAAATTCAGAAAATATTACCTTGGCCAGGTATAAAGAAAACAACTGCATTGTGTTTGAATGCATTAAAACTGTTAGGCGAACACGGAAGCAAACTTGTTTGACATGGCGCTGTAAGCGCTTTTGCTTGACAAGCGTTAGATTTTCGTTTTTATTCAGTTTAGGCAAAATTCAGTAAAAATCGCGCTTTGCTTTACTTAGCTTTCGAGTCGAACACGTCCCGAGACACTGTTCTTGCTTCTCTGTCTCCACAAACGATGGATCTGGAACATAGAACTTAAGTATGTATTTAGGCGTTGTCAAAACAGCTCGTCAACACCTCGGGAGGTAAAAGGGCTGGGCAATATTTGGGCCAAAGGATCAGTATTGTCATTCAACGTGGCAATGCTGCCAGTATCCTTGGCACTTTGCTCATGGCTAGCGATTTGGAGCTAATGTTTTACTTATAGTATTTTTTATTTGTTTTTTCTTCATTTTAGTTTTTAGTTATATTTTTATTTATTAATTAGGTTCATTTTTATTAATAGTTATTTATGTTTTAAAATGTAAGTTTTTAGTTTAATAAATTTAATATTAATTTTCAAAGTTAAACTCAAAAAAATATTCACGTAAATATATTACCTGCGGGCATTTGAGACATGTCATTATTTAATTTATTTTTAAGAACTATTGGAAGACTAACAGCCGGTTGCAGAAAGGTTGATTATCTTTTGACATGTATAACGTATGGCTATGAGGCACACCATTGGCTGAAATAACCAAACTGACAAGCTAAGTAACAATCACGTGGCGTATATAAAAATATTAATAATAAATTATTTTAATATTTGCCGTAAGCAGCAAAGCGATCCAAACAGCAGAAGTTTTGCAGATTCAAAGATTACCTATACGAAAGTATTCTGTCAGTTGTTATGCTTTAAAATTGGATCGTTGAGCAATGGAAACAGTGTATTATAGTCTTGAATAGGGAGGTATTCGTCGTGGCCACCTGACATCCATTGTGGTTAGCCTTTGTGTGTCATCCTGAAAAATGGAATGGATTAGCTGTTTACCCACGCACGCCGGACACGTAGGCGTGATGGTACGCGAATCCCTAATATGTAATCTTTGAATTGAAATGTCATTGTCACCGTAATCTTCGTCAAATGAAAGAGTATTATGTCCTTCCAGTTCCACTTCATCGCTACTATTCATTTTAAGCAATTGCGATCCTTTTAAAAGAGTTTAGATTGAGATAAAATTAGATAGTATCATCATGACCGTAAAGAAAGGATTTCCAGGATGCGGATTCATATTTAGACAAATTTACAATAGATAACTATTAATATAAGTGGCAATCTCGTTGTTGAGTCTAGCATACCAAGCTCAAAGAGATGTCACTATGCGCGTGTCCTCCATTCATCCATTAGGATGTCTTTAAAAAAAAACAAAAAGTTACCTCGTAAAAATACATAAGTATATCAAGATTAACTAATACAATTTATCATCAGGCGGGAAAACCACATACCACTATATCTCAGAGGGTTACGGGAATGGTTCCAGGGCCTGTGGCTGTCCTCTAAATTTTGTCATAAACTGTTGAAAGTTTAGACCAATGAGGGACTACATTACCATATAATGCTATGATTAGAAAAGAAAAGTTACCTCAAGTAGTTTTTGGTGCCGTGGTCTGATTATAAACCTTATATACTTACGGGTAAATTCACCTTTATTAGTGACATATGCCCTTATGTCACTACATCACTTATAAATGAAATATATATTTTGTGTTCTCGATCAGAAAACGAACCCGGCACCTCTGCATCCAAATCTACGGTCTTAACAGCTAGACCATGGAAACAGTCGTTAAAAAGGTAATATTTGACGACTTATTCTCTGATATTTTTTTATCACCACTGATGCAAGAAAGAGCCTACGAAACAAAAGGCATGTTTAAAAAGTTTGATGAAAATCGTGATCGTGACAAATGGCGCTCAATTGTTTCTGCCTACCCCGTAAGGCCAGCTGGCGTGAAGAATTGTATTCATATCATTTTAATTTTATCGTAACAGTCCCTTTAACACAGTGTCCTAGACCTCAAAGCAGAAAATATATCTGAAGATTATCGCAGCGGCAAGATATGCAATTTAAGGCCTCACGCATCCTCGTGTGGTCAGATAAATTATGGGTGTCATATTTCGAAGTTACAATCGTGAATTTGCGAACTGTACCACCGAGGATGTGAGTAAGTCTTCCGCAGAGCAAAAAATATATTATCATTATTATATCTCATTGATAGAATTTCCAATTCCAAGAATTGTCGTCCGCTTACCACCAGAAACTGTGGGCATTAATAAGTGATGTTTCGAATAAATTGCAACGTAAGGAACATTTAAAAGTAATGGAATGTAAGTCGTTCGATGTGAATCTTTATGACTGCGAATGTGACTCACCCAGCGGTGACTAAAAATTGCATTTCCTACATTCCTACAATGAAACTAAAATAATGGCATGACCGAAATCTATAAAATATGTAGTTATAAGACGAAGATTGAGGTTTATGAAGCGTGCTTGGACTCTGATTAGTAATTAACCATTTTATTTTAGTTAAGTGTCGTTTCACTTTATTTTATTTATTTATTCACCATTTGTGCGTTTGCGTGAGTGAATATATTTGACGTAAGCACAGTCAAACTCTACGCCTATAATCGTAGAGCTGTAAGTGCTTAGATCGATTAATTAAAAGTCAGAAACGATAAAATGGATTTAGACGTTAACCGATCTAAATAATCATGCTTAAATTAACGCACAAAAAAGTATGGCTGAGATCGCATATCAATAACATTACGATACATTAGGAAATCCGTCCATCATTGTAAAGATACATTTTCCGCTTTACTGAAATGCTTTTAGTCATACAAAGTTGTTTTTTATTATCGCCTGTACTTATCTATACTTCTTTTTCTATTCTCAAATTTCGAGGTATTATTTTATAGCTACCTACTTCAAAAGCAGAAGTAGATAGTATTATTTTTTATTGTTAGTGTCTGTCATGGTATCTTTTTGTGTTTATTAAAATAATTCAGAATTATACTTAGATATTTTAAGATGATTTAATGCAATACAGACCGAACCTGCCGCATTTTGTAATCATTAAATGAAATCGTATGCAACGTTGCACTTCACTACTTATTTTTTTTTTAATTATTAATTATTAACGACTTGAAAGCAAATCAAACCAAAGCTCGCTTTATTTACCGAATTTTGCTTAAAGTGTATGAACGCCAACTCGAAGGACTTTTAAAGCGAAATAAAGTGAAACATAGCGCTTAAAGCGACAAGTTAAACACTGGGATAATGTGTTGACTGCTGCGAGTGCGGTTCATTCTAGACGCGGTTCAACTCGTCAGTACCGTGCTGATGTCAGTCGTCAGTGATTGACCATCCATTCATAAACCTCTTGTCTTGCGCAGATCACATGCCCTATAATAAAAAAAAACATTACCTAAAATTGACTGTTAGGCTACTCAGTAGCCCGATTTACAAAACTTTCCGTCCTCAAGTCCACAAAGTCCGTGACATAGTAATTATTGTATTAATTTCCAAGCGTCTATTTTGATAAATGGGCAGTTGTTAGGACACCATCTTGCATCTTCAAGTGCTTATTACAATGTTACTCATTGAGGGTTGGTTTAGTACCTATACGATTAAAAAGTTTACCCTAACGAATATACACCTAAACAGTATTTTAAAAATCCTGATCTGATCCCAATTTAGAAACGTTTCGCTAAATCAGGGTTAGTTAAATCTTTTTTCTGTCACTATCATATTAATTTTAAATAATGCACTCATATGGACTGTCGCTCTAGTATGCACGAACACTGTTAAAAGTTTTACTTCCGAGCTGTCAAACTGAATCATACATACGAGTTACCAAATTGTAGATCCGTCAAATCACCTCATACTCTAAAATACCATACTTTTTGTCCTCGATCGGATAATGTGCGAGCTAGAGCCACTGGGCAGACCACCTTCATTGTTACGCGTGTCTTCACTTAATTCTATTAATAAATACATAAATTAATGACTACTTTAATAATACGATGGGCCCATGGGACAACTCAGCCAAGCGTCTGGTTAAGGAGTTGTTTAAACGCCTAATGAAAAAGTCTGGAGACAACAAAGCTGGCAATTATTTCTGCCAACGTATTAGCCTCGCTATAGAGAGGGACCTTGGGACTAAATTAAACCTAATAAAATATATAAAAATGATTGGGTACCGTAGTTGGTATTTGCGCAGCTTGAGGTTCTCAGAGAAAACCGCAGTATTTCCCGCGCTGGACCTGGTCGCCTGGCAGATATGGGGCAAATATGTCTACACATATCGCAACATCCTACAACATAGATTTGCCAAGTTTCCACGGCCCAATATTTATGCCTACATTGAGGTGAAAAATTGTGTTTTGTATAGCCATACTACTTGTACGTGTACTTTCTACAAAATTGTACAACATAGATTCGGTATGATAGATGAATTTGCTTTAAAGGTCGAATAGGGAAGAATCCTATATTTTCTGAAGGCGCCTAGGAGACGTCATATGATGCTTCTTATGGAGAGAAGAAACAATGTATTTAGTTACATTTTATGACTATAGTTTATAATTAATGTTATTCTCTGTTACCGAACGGTAAAGGATGAACGTCTTAAATCCGGGGGAGCCAGTTCAAATCACAAAGTCGGCAAGAAGCAATATGTTTAGACTTTTTAACTGTTGGAGATAGGCATTCCAGAAATTTCTGGAGAATTAGGCCTACACTCGCCATAATATAATAAATGTAAAAAATAATATAATAAATGTGAGAGAATGTGTAAATATATCTGTATAAGATAGAGCGGGCATCGAGCACATTTTAATATAAAATGTTTGATATATTATTTTTACGCTACCTAACGCTAACGTCCATTAGCGAAACTTCTAAAAATTATAGATAATAGTTTTTTAAAACATGTATTTGAGCTAAAATCAACCTTATCACTAGTGTTTTTATTATTATAATTGTGTGCAACTATAAGAGCGCCATCTATGATCCGCTAGATATTTTTTTTTCTTTAATAGTTAACTGGGCAATAGTTGGAGCCAATGTCAACCTACATTTTATTGAAAACTTAAAAAATGTTAGTTAAAAAAACATTTACTTGCGAGAATTAACTGTGACGAGGTTCATTCCCCGTTTTCCCCGGCAGGATATCAGCGGATAATCACAGGGCACTTCTCTAGGAAGTGGTCGTCCGTTGGGAGGCCGAGCACAAGACCGAGCAATATTCTGGAGATGCTTGAAGCGTCCGTTGACGGGCCGAAATGTATCACGTCTAGTTAGGCCAACGACAAATTAATAGCAGGCATCTCCAGATCACGAGCAATGACGGAATTACGCACGAACCATGACGATCGAGAGACCACTCTGAGCGATATGTTATGTTGACTTTGCATCTTGTCCCTATTGGTCTTTGCCAAGAGGTGGTGTCAGGCTGCCGCGTCGTAGTTGAGACGGGAACGGCTGAACATCTTGTAGATCTGAGTCTTCAACCTGGAATTCGTAATAGACCTGATTGACGGCTTGGCAGGCCATTTCCCCCATTGTTAACGTCCTGTTAATGATGCAGCCCAGGTGTTTGACGTTCGGAGTCCACTACCGATTACTATGTATGAAGTCTTATTACATGACCCAGTAAGAGCTTACGGTCGCAATGAATGTGTGTACTATTTCCCAAACCAGACATAAAACCTGGTATCTACATCATACTATACCGTTTGATGCAAAGTTGCAGAAATTGACATTTTATTGCCGGGAGTTCTGTCATTAATATTAAATGAAGTAGACAAAATCAATTTAATCCTCAGATGTCTATTAAACAGGTTTTACTGAACGCCTTTTATGTGTGCGTTTTAATAGGCCGAAATTTGGGTTGAATACATACTTATAAATATTTTAAAACATATAACTACAAAAATTATATAAATCTATAGTCTATATTGTTAATATTACTGTGTAAAACAGTACCTAATTAGTCAAGCCAGCATAGTTGTTCAGCATCAGTACAGCCTCTAGAACACAGAAACTACCCTGAAGGAGATGTGCCATTCCGAGAATTCGACCTAATATCGCCACACTGGTCACACGAGTATGATGTTAATGTAAATGCTCTCTGAGGCACGGGAACTGTGGTGTTGTAAATCCATGACAAATGTACGTAACAAAAGTGTATCTCACATTGGTAGATGCTCCAGTTTTATTTTATACATTTAAAATTACGTGCCGTATATGATGCAGGTGCAGTGTTGCCAGATAAAAGCGAATAGTATTTTTTTATTATTTGGAAATTATTATTTATTTTTCATAAAACAGAAGTACAATTTACGTGAATTGTAAGCATAGACCTTAGTGCTCTGAAAGACAATCTCGCTCTACACTGATCAATCGCTGAGGGGAATTAAAAATAGTTTCAACAATATCAATGATTATTATACATATATATGCGAGTATAGTCCTAATGTAAGATGACAGTAGGTAATTATTTATTTATTTATTTAAATACTTTATTGCACTTAAAAACCTAGTACATAGGCGAGCTATGACGCCATGGCATTCTTCACCAGCTAACCTTGGGGATCATGTAAGGTGATGGGCAGGATAAAGAAAAATATTAAAATAGCTTAAATTAGTAAACATCTATATCTCTAGTAAAACAAAATTAAAATTAAATTCTCCTCTTCCTTTGTCGGTACCCCACTGTTAGGGATCGTGACTCCGTCGCAGTCCATCTACCAGCCGTTTCCAGTAGTTGCGGTCCTCGGCGCAGCGGATGGCTTGGTGTACTGGTATTTTTAGATGGTCACCCACCTACTGGACCTTACAATTATTTTTTAAATATATTAAAATATAGTATCATCACGACCGTTACCCTTCCGGGGTGGTCAACAAACCACGCTTATAAAGAAGCGAATGCACATTAGCCAACTATACTATAGGTAATCAACAATTATGACAAGTGGGAAGCTCGTCGATGTCTCTAGCGTACCAAACTAGAGAAATAACACAATTAAATTAAAATTTATTATTAATTTATTCAAATTACCTCCAAGTCTAGATCCACGAACTCAACCGCAACGAAGTCTATATAAATATATATATAAGAATTTAATATGTAGTCAGAATATAAATAAAATTAAATTTAAAATGTCTTCTAGAGACATCCAATCAGGGACCCAAGACGACTGGCAACATTTCCCCTCAGCAATACATTACCAAAAATAATTGACAGTCTCTCTGTCTTCACATTTTCCATCAGCCATCTAGACAACTCCTTAGAGTTAGATTAGTTAGACAAATTAGAGCTACTTAAATACACTCAGTTTTAATTGGATTAGAAAATGGTTTCCCTATTACAACGCACATTCATTCAATATTACGCTAAGAGATCCCCTAGCTTATTCCATTTATGATTTTAACCGAAACATCTTCATGTATTTATTTACATAAAGAAATCGATAAAAAATAAGAACAAGCAAAGACAAATAGAAGCTGAACGGACCAGCATTTTTTTTATATATCTATTTTTATTTTACCACCATACTCCTACTGGAAGGAGGTTAATTCGTACTCGTAGTTTACAATTATACATTTTTATACAAATTTATCGTTATAGGAAAATACATGACATTGATTTTCCTGTCTGGAAAACGTTAACAGAACTGCAGTCCTATTCTGTTACTCAAGCGCAAACGTTATGTAATGGAATACGTTAACTATATATATATCACGCTATTAAAGTTGATATTTGCACGGCCCCTGTCAAGTTCGAGCGCTTATAGAGTCGAGAATTGAATAATAATTTGTAATTATAACGCAATATAATAAAAAAAAAAGTATAATATGTAGTTTATTAACCATCTAGTTTCCGTAACACAAGCCTCGTAGCTTACCACGGAAATTAGATGGCGCTGTGTGACCTGTCTGGAAATATTTATTTATTTATTATATTAATCTATGACGTAATTAACGAAATCCACTAATAACGTTTGCGACTAAGTTACAGAATGGAGCTGCTGGAGGTTAAAACAAAGACTTATATAAATAGGCTATCCCTAATCATCCTACAACTGGCCTTAGTCCTATCAATATGGAAGACAGTCTCCGAACCAAAATCAGTTGTTTTTTTTTTTTATAAATATAACGACACTATGTACCTTGCACCAACTTGATGTTAAGTGGCGCGTCAGGTCCATGAATGTTAGCAACATAAATCGTGTGGATACATTTAATTGGGTTTATCAGCACGAACGGTGGATACCCGCTCCGGCAGACTGGGCAAATTATTAAAGATCCGGCTCGAAGGACCACTTTATTACAGAAAGGAACACTTTAATCTTAAAATGATTACTTTAAATAAAAATCATAAATTTTGTCTTTTATTTTCATTTATTGCGTCTTCATTTCATTGTCATCGTCTGTGTTCTAAATTCAAAGTCATTTTGTCATACAATAATGTCGTCTAAAGTTGTCAGTCAGAAAGGAGGTCACTGTCCAAAGAGGTTGCAAAAAGCCGCAATAGATGTCAAATGCAATTTTGTCTTTCAAGCAGAACGAATATTGTAAGCTTGCTATGATGATATTTATATAAATAAACTTACCTTAATTGACCTAACTAAGCTGTATTGCTAGGAAAAAAATGTAATATTAAAATATCTGCCAGCACGAGAAAAAAAAAAATTAAATGCTCATAATTTTATTAGAAAAAAAGACTTATAATTTTTTAAAAGATCGTATCGTCCTTATTATCCCTTGCGGGGTGATAAGAAACCACGCTTTTGTAACGAGTGAGTTAACAGAGTTTACATTTAGTCAACTTTGCTGTAGGTCCATCTTGACAAGTGGTAAGCTCGTTTTCATCGATGACTCTAGCGTACCAGGCTCGAGAAATGTGAAATATTTGTGTTCTCGATTAGGAATAGAATTCAGCTCCAACGCGTTAGTATTTTTATTATTAAAGTTACATCAGACTTGGCATTAACTATATGTCTAATACAAGATGCTTGTTTGTAAATGCGTAGGTGGACTGTAGAATAGTGATTCTTGGACCATTGCCAAGTTCCTAGCATTGAGTATAATATTTACCAATCTTGATACATTAATATAATACACAGTTATCGCTTTTCCTTTATGTCAACGAGTATTAGATAATAATAGCTTTTGTTGAATTAAATTACATTTAATTCATTAATGTTGGGTTTCTGAGGGGATCAATTATATATCCAATTTTGTTATACGTCAGGTGATTGGTGCCATCTGCTTGTGACTTTAATAGTTGAGCCAATAACATCATCATCAGCCTGTGTCTCTCCACTGCTGGATATAGGCCTCCCCCAAGGCTCGCCACTCTCATCCAACCCCTACCAGCGACCTTCCTCAGGTCATCCGTCCATCTAGCGGGGGGTCGACCTATTCTGCGTCTTCTCGTACGTGGTCTCCACTCTAGAACCCGTCTACTCCATCGTTCATCGGTTCTACGACAGACATGTCCAGCCAATTGCCACTTCAGCTTACTAATTTGAAGGCTATATCGGTAACTTTGGTTCTCCGACGGATTTCCTCGTTTCTGACTTTATTCATTAGAGAAATACCAAGCATAGCTTTCTCCATAGCTCGCTGAGCGACCTTAAATTTGTGGATGAGATAACGTGCCTTATAATATTATTATTTATTTAAGTAGCTTTCAATTTATTTATTTATTTTGAAAGAAAATCTTACAGCTAATACATCAAAATTAAGCAAATAAAGTAAAACCGGTAAAAGGCCAAAACAGATTTTCAGATGTAAACAAAGTACATAAATTAACACAGTTATAAAAAGAAAACAGCTCGAATATAAAAGTAAGATACTTATAACCTAAAAGATACACAAGTTAAATAGTTAAAAAAAAAAAAAATCTGTCCATAGTATATATAAATGTTTGATTTAAGCCGGCACAGTGGTAAGGACCTGATGTCAGTAACCACCGCTCAGGTAGGCGAGTGTTTACATGTCGTCCGCAGTAAAAATAAAACATAGGAATATAGGGATAGATTCCCAATTATTCACACCCTATTAATTTATAATATAAATAATAGTAACCTCTGAAACACTAAAAACATAAATTGTTACTAACGAACGACCTTTCTCGCCAACGAACCTTAATGGTTTGGCGAGATTTAAAAAAAAAAAAAAAAATGGACAACGCATATTTTTTTCGTAAAAATATAAAAAGTTAATGTTAAAAGTAAAATAAAAATTGGTAAGTTTTATTTTAGTGTTGATAAAACTAAGTCTAAAAACTGTTAAGTCTTATATTTTATAAGGTTGGTACTCGTAGTGTTTATATTTTAGTTTATTAAATAGTTATATTTCAGACAGGATTTAATTTTTATTCATTCCTAACTCTTGTGCTACATTTCAGATTATATATATAAAAAAAAATAACAATTTAATGTAAATCAATACTACCGGCCAGTTGCAGAACGGCTGATTATCTTTTGACATGTTTAACGTATGTCTATAAGGCACGTCATTGGCTGAAATAAACAAAGTGACAAGCTACCAATTACGAGTTGTATATAAAAAACTGCAACTTGCCGGAATATCGTCATAGTTGAACACACAGAAATATGCATTGATTCTGGAACGTCTGACTCAAAATTTGTAATAATAGATAATAAACGCGACTTTTAAAGTTTCATCAACAGTTAGTCAGTCAGAACATTGTTAACTATCTTAATAATAAACTACTTAAATTATAAAAAAAACTAAATATAAACTATACCTAATAAACAAAATACTATTAAAAAAAATGTCAACAACTATTAATTGTATATAATTAATATTTGAAAGTAATATTAGTTTTAATGTTCTTGAAAAAAAAAAACTTATTTCAGCGGTAGTTTTTGTAGTTTCACTGTCTCCGTGGTCTAGCGGTTAAGTCCGTGAATTTAGACTCGGAGGTACCGGGTTCGATTCCTGGTCGGGACACAAAAATAAATATTAATGTAAATAAATACATTTAATTATTATTTAATTTATTTGTGAATTTTCTCGAGTTTGGTACGCTTGAGACATCGACGAGCTTGCCACTTGTCATGATTGGCCTATAGTAGGTTTTAACTGTATATTTCCTATAATTTAGCTTTAAAAGAAAACAAATTAAATATGATATAATTCACAAAAGCATAAAAAAAACAATCAAAAACCTCTAAATTAGATTTATTTAAAATAATAACTCATTCAATTTGTCACCACCAGCATCAGCCATTTCAATTCCCATAGATGCTATGATAGAAACTATGACGTCACAGCCAACAGGTTATCCCACATCTGGGTGACTGCATATAAAGCAGCCTCCCTAGCTACGCCAGCCAAATCAACTCTCAACCAGCTACGACGTAGACGCGCTACGGCGTAGCAATTCCGCGACGCTATCTCAACTCGAACTTTGTAACGGTGTTTTCCTTAAAGTGTCGTTTGATATTTATTTTGGTATGTATAAGTTTAAATTATCTTAATATTATAGTTAATTATATTTTTTATATATTATAAAAGTAGTGGAGTCTTATTGAGAAATAATTTATACTCAAAATAGCTTAGTTTTAAATATTTTATTATTAATCTATAGTAATTTTATTTTAGCAAATATTTAAAAATAAAAAAGTCAATGTTAGCTCTTTATGATTATAGTGTAAGTGATTATATATTCTGGTAGCCATTAGAAATATGTTTCAACAACAAAATTATGTTTAGGTCTCTTTTACCACATTATCATTATTTTATTATGCGTTTTTATTTGTATTTTTTTTCAATCACTCTTTAATATATTGAACTCTTTAACAAAAACTATTAATAGTAGCTTCTAATATGTACAAAGAAACGGTAAAACCATTAACTTTATTAAATAAGGGCGTGCAACAGTCTCTTTAATAGGCATTAACCCTTTCAGGACTTATTTATTGATTTTAGTCATGTAAAATGACTTTATGGGGTATCACATAAATATTTTTTATAACTAAAACACGAAAAAATCCGATGAGGTTGAAATGGGGGCTGAGTACATATGTGTCCCTATAGTCGTTAGAAATGACTTTTTTGTTTAAGATCTTTAGATATACTGTTTATTAGGTTTGTTTTTAATTATTTAATTAAAATAAGCCTTATCTTAAAAACTTTTATAAGAAAAAACATATTATAGCGCAAATGAATTATGAACTTTCAATGACTATACATATAAAATGGCGCCATGGATGTAGTTTTGCCAGTTTAAAAATAACAAAAAGTTTGTTTCTAGACTACAAACAAAAAAAATCACATTCAAAATGGTAATAATTATTAAATAATTTGTTTTTTTTTGGCTTGGGACATCCGCTGTCGTCAAAGGGTTAAACATCGCTCTTATGCATTTTTTGCAAGGTAATAGATTTACAGGATTTCCCCAATGACGTCCAAATTAAATCATTTATTCATCCTTAAGCTACACACAATTTACAATTGATATTCAGTAGTTTGTTCGTTCAGCTATATTTAACCCTTAAGATATATAATAAAAAATTAAATGCCATAGTCAGAATTTTGGTTTAAAATAATGCAAAAAAAAATAATATAAATAAGTTAGGTGGGTATACCCATAATTTATAAAATGACAATGCCAAAGTCAGAATTTTGGTTTAAAATAATGCAAAAAAAAATAATATAAATAAGTTAGGTGGGTATACCCATAATTTATAAAATGACAATGCCAAAGTCAGAATGTTGGTTTAAAATAATGCAACAAAATAAAATATAAATAAGGTAGGTATACCCCTTATTTATAAGATGACACGATATCAGGATTTTTATAATAAAATTTCATTGCACTATGGATAATTCCAAGTGTTGCACAATTTGATGCTTTTCATAGAGTAATTTTATCTAGTTTCCGTAACACAAGCCTCGTAGCTTACCACGGAAATTAGATGGCGCTGTGTGACCTGTCTGGAAATATTTATTTATTTATTTAATTCACGTCAATATCGCCCAAACACGAAGGGTATACGGAAGTTCACAGCGCGGGAAAACCGCAAAAAATAAAGTGAAACTTTTGTCCCATATACTCGTATAGAGTCAAATTTATCGTTTTCCATAATTATTCACATCGTAGCACATTATTAAACAAAATAACACCACGTTTGACTAACAATATCCACAGTAAACTAATTTACAAAACGAAAAACTTGAACTTGACATGTCCGTGCAAAATGGCGCGAAGAACTCCGACGGTTATTGATACTAAATGAAATGAAATATTTATTTGTGATTGTATGGTTACAAAGGAAGGTGAACAATATATTTTTACATGCAACAATCTACCTTAAGAGGCGTACAAATATTAATTTGGGTCCTAATACTAATTAACAAACTTAGGCTAAAACAAAATATTTATTTACATACATTAATCTTATATAGGTTCATTACATATGTCAATATTATATAATATAAATATAAATACTAGGATTATTTGTAAAAAGTTACGTTTTTATTGTATTAAATTAAAAACAAATATTCGCAAGTATTATTTAAAAGCTTTATATTTTTCTCTATAAAAGGAAATAGTCTTTTCTAAAATTTTAGTCTCTAACCAATCTGCGAGGGATTATGGTCGTGATGATATTTTTTTTTTTGTTAAATGTGAATCCGCTTATTTATAAGCGTGGTTTCTGACTACTCCAAAAGGGAGACGGTCGTGATGATACTTTTTATGAGGTGCTAACTTATTCTACTGAAATCTTTAAGTCACTGAATAATTTAAAAGTTTGCATTACTCATCAAAGGTAACTTAAAGGTATCATTTGCATCGTCATTAAGGATTGATAAATTATGATAATAGTACAAAAACAAGGTTTCCTCAATGTTGGAGAACATCCAAAAAGTTTGCTCATGGCCGGCGGAATTCTATAACTTAATTATTATCCCGTATTAAATCAACGCTTTCAACATGTAACTAAATTATAAATTAACTAGATATTTATATTTTCAATAGCATTTAGCGTCTTAGCTCATGATTAGCGTGGTGGATTAAGTAAGACCATAATATGTTATTATATTACTAGCTGCTCGGACAAGGTTCGTTCTGTCAAAAGTTAATAGTATAAATTAAATAAATATAATGAACTAGCTGACCCGGCGAACTTCGTACCGCCTAACAGTCATTGAATGTTGATATAAATTACTGAACGTACCTATATATATTTGACAACTAACATTGTTTGTCAGGTACGAAACCCACGAACTTTTTGTATTGGAAAATGTTTTTTCTTTTATTTATTTTTTTTCTTCATATTTCCAATTTTATTTATAGTTATTCTGCTATTCGGGACGGAGACAAATCCAACAAATCGAAAAACCGTGAAAATCTGTCCAGCCGTTCTCGAGTTATAAGTGTTCTAACAAATCCGACTTTGTTTTATATATTAAGATTTACTTATTATGCAATCTAATATGTCAGAAACCTTCCCCGATGTTCACACAACATATTCCCGAAGTTTCATCCCGATCGGTCAAGTAGTTTTGCAATGCAAACAAAGACCTTTATATATATAGATTTACGAGTGATCACGTTATTCATGTCTCAATAATAATCGACGATTACTTACAATAAATAATATTTAGCACCAAAACTTAATGGTTAGCCCGACTTTGTGATTGGTGTTATAATGCTAGGACAGCCTGATCACTGCTACTGATGTTATCCTGCTAGATGGAAAAATGAA
The DNA here is from genome assembly GCA_910589645.1 of Tinea semifulvella. Classification (NCBI taxonomy): domain Eukaryota; kingdom Metazoa; phylum Arthropoda; class Insecta; order Lepidoptera; family Tineidae; genus Tinea; species Tinea semifulvella. Next base: position 7,345,552 of record OU342592.1, on the reverse strand, counting down.
AATGACCAGACAGATTTGGTGCAAACAATTTTATTTGCCACAATTATTACTGCGCTTGCAGTTAGCATCCTTGTTATAAATGAACGATAGATCGTATAGATGATCTCTTTTATTTTATTAATAGTAATAAGGTCAGTAGGTACAGCACACTTATTAAGCAAATACATGCCCACATGCCACAGTGTTTCGAAGAGCTCCACTCTTATCACTTCTTCTCTGTTTCGCAAACGAACCACACGCACAGGCCAAAATATGGATCCATACCGTAGCCACTATCTCTATGCGTACCTACATATAAATTTGGAAACTCTTACATGAGTGGTGGTGGCTTAGTAGTAATAAAACTTTCTTTATAATACTAAAAAGGTCAGTTCGAACCCCTGCATGTACATTTGCCATTTATTTATTGTTCCCGTGACTTGGAAAGCACGTTAAGCCGTTCGGTCGAGGTTCCACGAAGAACAACTTGCCGAATCGTTAATTATGTTATCCAATATAAACATCAGACCCTCACCAACCAAGGCCAGCGTGGCGAGTGTAGGCCAAATTCTACAGAAGTTTCTGGAAGGCCCATATCCAACAGTGGAGGTCTAGGAATCTGTGTTCTAGAGAGTCTGTGATGACGATGACATCTGTCGCACGATAAAAATGTGTAATGCTCGCCCAGCTAGCGTGTTCCTTCATTCCTATAACCTGGAGTCCTTCAAGCGAAGTGTGAAAACGCATCTTGATAGGCCGGGATAATGGTAGGGACTGATGTCGGTCGTCAGTAGCTGGCGTGAGTTGATCCCCTTTTTGGACTTGACATGTCGTACTTAGTGTATAAAAATAAAAAAAGCTTCTTTCGATGTAGGCAGAGATATTTAATCGCTATTTGTCACTATTACAAAATTCTTCTAAAGTTTCGACGACATTCATTAACTTTGCAAAATTTATACATGCCCTTTTATTACGTCGACGCTTTACTGCACCTTTACCCAATATATTGACATACCCGAAGGTTCCGGCATGTTAAAAGGATGAATGACGAACTAGTAATGCGAAAGTTGTGGCTAAGAGGACCTGGCAGATCAAGGCTCACCTATCACCAAGACCAAATAATGTAATAACTTAAAAATAAAAGAACGTTTATAATTGTATTGTCATGAAAGAAGATATCCCTATTGTCTAATAACCGGTCCAAATATAGAATGAAAAGGGCTACAATGAATTCATGTATCCCATACAGCTGTAGGATAAGACAATAGAGTGTTTAACCTTCTATAAGATTAAACATTGTTATCTATATAATTAAAGACTTCGTAAACACTTGTCCCCTTTTGGTACACTTCTGTTTAAAATTTACTAAAGTATATTGAAAAAAATAAAACATTATTTAACAACAGTAATTGGAAGAAATGTCCCATCATCCAACAGATTCGAAACCCGTGACATTTAAAACATCCAATCCTATTCAGTTACTTAAGCGCAAACTTTATATAATGGAATCCGTTAACTATATATATATCAAGCTATTGAAGTTGGTATTTGCACGACCACTGTCAAGGTCGAGCGTTTATAGAGTTAAACATTGTATAATATTTTCGCTTTTATCATTTTCGCAAACATTATATAATGGAATCCGTTAACTATATATATATATATCACGATATTAAAGTTGATATTTAAATAATATTTTGTAATTATGACGCAAGCTCTGAGGTAAATAAAGAAATCCACTTATAACGTTTGCGCTTAAGTGATAAAATATGCAGTATTATATAGTAGATTTTTTTTATAACTGCCTCCGTGGTCTAGCAGTTAAGTCCGTGGATTTAGACTCGGAGGTACCGGGTTCGATTCCTGGTCGGGACACAAAAATATTTATTAATGTAAATAAATACATTTAATTAATATTTAACCGCCTCCGTGGTCTAGTGGTAACAGACGTTGCCGTAAACTCGGGAGGTCGTGGGTTCGATTCCCACCGGGGGCAAGTTGTACATTGTATAATTTGTCTCGGTCTGGGTGTTTATATGTATAATATGTATATATTTACAAAAAAAAAAAAAAAAAAAGTATAATATGTAGTTTATCAACCATCTAGTTTCCGTAACACAAGCCTCGCAGCTTACCACGGAAATTAGATGGCGCTGTGTGATTGTCTGGAAATATTTATTTATTTATTTATTTATTAATTTATTTGTGATATTTCTCGAGTTTGGTACGCTGGAGACATCGACGAGCTTGCCACTTGTCATGATTGGCCTATAGTAAAGTTGGCTAAATGTGAATCCGCTTATTTATAAGCGTGGTTTCTGACCACCCCGAAAGGGAAACGGTCGTGATGATACTTTACTTTAGATTTTTTTTATTACATTTTTTAAGTTGGTCTGGAAAGCCGTGTGTTCTAGGGGCTATAATGAAAAAAAAAATAAGTCCGATTTTTGTACTTTGTGCAATAAAGTTTTGAAATAAGTAAATTAAAGAAGATGAGGCAAGAAGCCAATCGGTATGAGGATCAAAGGTAGTCCATTCGTCACGAAATGAATGAGAGAGAAATAGGAGGTCTAGGATGATGTCTTCTAGCGACTGTAATGATAAATCGACACTTTGACCGCCTCCGTGGTCTAGTGGTAACAAACGTTGCCGTGAACTCGGGAGGTCGTGGGTTCGATTCCCACCGGGGGCAAGTTGTACATTGTATAATTTGTCTCGGTCTGGGTGTTTATATGTATAATATGTATATATTTACAAAAAAAAAAAGTATAATATGTAGTTTATCAACCATCTAGTTTCCGTAACACAAGCCTCGTAGCTTACCACGGAAACTAGATGGCGCTGTGTGACCTGTCTGGAAATATTTATATTTATTATTATTCCTATTAACTAGTATGAGGATAGTTTTAACGAACAAAAAATTGCCTTAAACATAGATTTGGTAACCCATCACCGTATCTTTTATTAGCGTATTTTATTATATAAAAAGTGGATTTCATTTAAGAAGCTGATCGGTGAACGTCGCTCTAGCTAGACTATTAGTTGAGCTATATTTCTCGAACATTGTATGGAACAATGCGTGATAATAATAACCACATTTTCTTGCCGATTGCTCTGCGGTAGTTGTATTTGTATTAATAATTACCAGTAATAGACGTAGCTTAAGGAATCTAGAAGGAATCGATGCGTACGTGTAGGCGATTCGTGTACTCCTTGCAAGCAGTGTGAATTTAAATATAAATCTAATACAAATGCTGGACAATGAAAGTTTCCGCATTGCTGTCGGCCATCGGCTCGCATTGAGCATAAATGTCCGTGAGGTAAGGAAGTATACCGTTTTGAAGCCCACGGGCTTTCATGTGTAAAAAGCGCTGGTAGATTTTGGTAGATTGGCTCCCTAAATGAAACCATAAACCGGGCTCTTGGCACCATTGAGGTTTTAGCTATTCTGGAACCCTCTGGAATAGTCCGTGATGTCGGCAAGAGAACTGATAGTATGACGCTGATACCCTGTGAGCGGAGCCGGGACTGAGTGTAGGATGCTACCTCAACGGTAAAGCACAAAAGCGGGAGCCGCAGCCGAAAGCGCAGAATCTGGAAAGCGGCGAAAAAACGTATCTATAATCAAAGACTATGTGTCTATGCTTTTTGCTGTAGAAACTCGAGGCCCATGCAACTCAAGCGCCAAAACATATTTAAAAAACATCAATGCTCTGGTTGCTCTGTTGACAAGATGGCTGGTTCTCTTCTCGCTCAGAAAATCAGCATAGTTATTTTTAAATTTGGTTGGTAATGTACAAAATGTTTTTAGTTATACGGCTATGTTAAGCCCAGTTCATAATAAGTCAAAAGTAAATTCATAATATTATTTGTGTGCGGTTGTCCATTCGTTAGGATCCTGAGCTTTTCTTTGTGGTCATGAGACACGCATGCCGACAGTTTATTTCTTTAGTAACTTTTTATTAACCTACAATGCTACACAATGGTACAACTATTTATAGGTGGAATAGTTTGGTTGTACTTGTAAGTTACTGTATTTGCGGCTCGCCAGTGGAATAAGCTGATAATAAGTTATAAAAGCAAAACAATCACTAAGTTAAACATAATACAACAATATTTATAGTCATTAGCTTAAAATAATGTTAAGAATCATCTATTTCTTTATCATGCGATTTAATGTAAAACTAAAATAGATTTTTCTCTGTTATTATTTATTGTAGGCCAAATTGTACAGAACATTTCGAAAGTCCCATATCTAACAGTGGAGGTCCAAGACTCTGTGATGATGATCACCTTACTCGAATCCCAAGGTTAGCTGGTAAAAAATGCCTACTGACATTATACCTCGCCTCTGTACTATATTTAAATAAATAATTTTACTGTCGAAACCATTTGGGAGCTCTTCTTTTGTTTATCAAACTGAAGCATTGTCAAACCATGATATTTTACTTGCGGCCTAAATAACCTAATAAAAAATAAACTACAAGTAAATAGGGAATAATCCAAAGAAGACTGGTAACATTTCCCCTCTGTATAGCGAAGCCATAATTGCCAGCTTTCGTGTCTCCAGACTTTTCCGGTTTGGACAACTCCTTGGCCAGACGCTTGGCTAAGTGTCCCTATGGGACCATCGTCTCGACCCCAAACGGCACAAATTCGTATCCTGTACTGAGTTTGGTATATGCGCAGCTTGAGGTTCACAGCTGAAACCGCCGCACTTTCCGCGCTTGACGAGGTCGCCTGGATGTGTGATGAGTCTAATGTGTCTACACATGTCGCATCCCACACCAGAGACCTGCCAAGTTTCCACGGCCCAACAGTCATGCCGTCGGGTCTCTTGCCATCGCTCCGCGCAATCCCAGAGGGTTCAAGGATCGCGGCTACTCTATCAGTGACAAAAGCCCTTCGGATGCATTTCTAGCGCATGAAAGCCCGTGGTGTCCGAGATGTTCCACGGGCTCTCCACACCGCTCTATCTATATTTATTTATTTAAAACTTTATTGCACTATGTACAAGAGGCGGGCTTAAAGCCGCTAGGCATTCTCTAGCAGCCAACCTTTGGGACAATACAGAGCATTTAAGTTGAAAGGTTGGTGTAACTGGCAATATGAAACTATTACATAATAAATAAAATCGTTCTTATATATACAACAATACATACAACTACAAATACACATACATTCAAATATTAAATAAAAATAAATAAATAATAAATACATATACTACACACTATATACATACATTGATATATACACTACATACAACATTTACTTACATACGCTATAAGGAGCTCTTTAAGAAATGAGAGTAAACCATCTTTTTAAATAGTGTTTTAGTAGGAGCTTGGCGAATTTCAACTGGCAAGTCGTTCCACAAATTTGCTGCTGATCTCTTTCTACACACGTATTTATAAAAACCATATTTGTGTTAGCAAAAACGAAAAAGTGTATTGCAGGATCTCAACATGACCTTTGCTTTAAATTAATAATAAAGTCTACAAAAGCAAGTTTAAATGTTAAATACTTTATATTCCATTTCGTATCTACATTATGCACAGTGCATTAAAACGGTCTCAATTATTTTTTCTCATAGAAAATGTATGAAATAAGTGTCATTTTCTCCTCGTTGCTCGTTAATTAAATTACACTAATGTTCGTAAAGGTGTCCACTTCACATTTGACTTTCAAATGTGAATTATATTTGTATATGGAACATTAAAATTGTTTTTGCTGAAATAAATTTTAATTAATTAATATTTCATCATCACAACTCCCACACAACCTAGACATTCACTGCCAAAGATGGACCTTGAATTCACATTTAGCCAACTTTACTATAGGCCAATCATGATAAGTGGTAAGCTCGTCGATGTCTCCAGCGTACCAAACTCGAGAAAATGCACAAATAAATTAAATATTAAATTAATGATAAATTTAATATTCGAAGTAATATACAACCAGTATAAAAGAATTATAATATAAAAGCTACCTAAATAATAAAATTAAAAATAAACTAAACTATAAATAAAAAATGTCCTCTAGAGACGTCCCATCCGAGATAGTCCCAAGGAGACTGGCAACATTTCCCCTCTGTATAGCGAGGCTAATACGTTGGCAGAAATAATTGCCAGCCTTCCTGTCTCCAGACCTTTCTGTCAGCCGCTTTGACAACTCCTTGGCCAAGCGCCTCGCTGACGGTCCCCATGGGCCCATCGTCTCGACCCCAAACGGCGCAAACTCGTAACCGGAACCAAGGTTGGCATAATTGCGCAATTTGAGGTTCTCCGCAGAAAAAGCCGCTCTCCCCGCACCTGACGAGGTCGCCTGGATGTGAGATGGAGCTAATGTGTCTACACACGTCGCATCCCACACTAGAGATCTGCCAATTTTCCACGGCCCAACAGTCATTCCGTCGGGTCTTTTGCCATCGCTCCGCACAATCCCAGATGGTTCTAAGATTGCGGGTACACCAGCAGTGACAAGAGCCCTTCGGATGATGTCGTTGAGAGCCGCGTGACGAGGAATGCGGCCAGCACTTCTAGCACAAGAAAGCCCGTGGTGTCCGAGATGATCGACTGGTTCTCCGCATCGACACTGGTGCGGGTGGTCAGTCCGGGCACCGAGACGAAGGCACACCGCCATGGTCAGTGTATTTCGGTCAAGGAGTGTGCCAACCGATGCTGAGGGAAAAGCCTGCAAATAATTAATAAAATAATAATAATGGAAATTGGGGCTGTTCCTTGCCATACTGTATCACCATATCTGGCCAGGTATTTTGTTTAGCATTGTTATTTAGAAAAAATGACTTAACCGAGTGTTCCGATAGGATCCTATGGCGATAAATATATAAATAAAATAAAATAAATGATTTTATTTACATTAATAGATATTTTTGTCTCCCGACCAGGAATCGAACCCGATACCTCCGAGTCTAAATTTACGCACTTAACAGCTAGACCACGGAGGCAGTACACAAGAATCTTTGCAGTTATCACCGTATATTCGAAATTAGCCATCCACTCATCATTGTAACTTTATTTACCGGCAGATTTTATTATCAATTATTGCGTTGATTTGCCAAATTATTACCAACTACTAACAAAGTTACTTTTCGACATCTGTTAGTTTTACGGAGCCATAGAAAAACTTATTTCTTTTACCTAACTCGTGAAAAACATTTATTTTACGTACCCTATGTTATATTCGTATATTACAACTTTGCTTTTTATTTCCACTCAAAGTATTATTTATTATTTATGTTTTTTAGTAATAATTAAAACTACTTAAAAGTAAATAAGTAAAGTAAAGTATTATCACGACCGTTTCCCTTTCGGGGTGCTCAGAAACCATGCTAAAAAAGAAGCAGATTCATATTTAGCCAACTTTACTATATGCCAATCATGACAAGTGGCAAGCTCGTCGATGTCTCTAGCGTATGCAACTCGAAAAATATCACAAATAAATTAAACATTAATTAAATTTAAATTAATAAATATTATTGTGTACCGACCAGGAATCGAACCCGGTACCTACGAGTCTAAATCCATGTCCTCTAGAGGCGATCCTTCACGGATAGTACCAAGAAGACTGGCAACATTTCCCCTCTGTATAGCGAGGCTAATACTTTTGCAGAAATAATTGTCAGCTTTCCTGTCTCCAGACTTTTCCGTTAGCTGTTTGGACAAGTCCTTGGCCAGACGCTTGGCCAATCGTATCGACCACAAGCGGCGCAAATTTGTAACCTGTACTGTACCTATTTTTCTATCCTCAATCTCACTTTCTTTGGACACGTGTCGCGGCGTGGAGCTACATCCATTGAGCGCCTTGTAGTTCAGGGAAAAGTCGATGGCAAGAGAATGCGTGGTAGGTCTCCGATGAGATGGACAGACCAGGTTAAAGCAGCAATGGATCACCCCCTACATGAGTGCTCCAGGAAGGCTGCAGTTCGAGACGAGTGGCGACGGCTTGTTAAGCGTGCCACTGATACTCAAGTGACGACCACGACGACTCTGCCAAGAGTGTAGCGACAAAGAAGAACCTATTATTATTTATATAGCTGTGGTGGCTCGGTTATAAGAACGTTTTTCTTAAAACCCCAGCATGTATCAATGAGAAATATACTTTTCTTAAGTACATTTGTCATATATTTACAACACCACCGTTCCCTCCGTGGTCTAGCGGTTAAGTCCGTGAATTTAGACTCGGAGGTACTAGGTTCGACACTCAGACTAGAAAAATATTTAAAAATATTTTATTGTGCGAGCGAGACGGATGCAAAAGCGTTACCCTCTTAAAGCTGTCCTAGCTTTAAGAGGGTATCGGCTCAGAATAATTAGTCTATGACAGTTATGATCGTGTTCGAATTGCATTTTAAAATTGATTTTGTTGTCTCACGGACAAGCTGCAGAAGTGTAAAACATATTTTTATACATTAGTCGCTACACTCTTGGCAGAGTGGTCATGGTCGTCACTTGAGTGTCAGTGGCACGCTTAGTAAGCCGTCGCCACTCCTCCCGAACTGCAGCCCTCTTGGCGCATGATCCATTGCTGCTTTAACCTAGTCAGTCCACCTCATCGGAGACTTACCACGCATTCTCTTGCCATCAACTTTTCCCTGAACTACAAGGCGCTCAATGGATGTATCTTCACGCCGCGACACTTGTCCGAGGAAAATGAGAATGAGTGATTGTACGATAGAGGAAAGGCGCTGTCTTATTCCCAGTTCCTCCAGTATGGGCTTGTTGCTCCGCCGATGATAGGTATGCCTAACATTCTCCGCCAACACCACATCTCTAGAGCATCAATCCGTTTTATTTATGTTTCGCGCAGGGTCCACGTCTCTGCTTTTTATCTATAGTATATGTATATCTATTTTGTTCAAAGCAAAACACCTGTACTATTATTACACTAGTTAATAATGTCGTTTACAAGGATCAACTTTTGGGAAGTATATAAAACTTAAGGAAACTGCAAGAAAAGAACCAAGTTTTTGTCAAATTTTTCGAATGATTAATTAAAATAATAAACAAATAGTTATAGGCATTTTGAGAAACTAAGTACCCATTGTAGACTATTTATTCTACGAGAACAGCCTACTTTAAATCATGAAGGTTCAAACTTGCCTAATTTGATTTATGTATTTCGTAAACAAGATTTAGTTTTCACCTTGACGTTGAAGAGTCTTCGTGTAAATTTTCAAGCGAAAAGATTATCTATAAGGTATTAGCACGGACATTGTTAATTTGAAAAGGATTCGCTGTGTATGTAATAATTAGAAAATCCCTTTTCAAGTTTGGTAACAACTTTTGATGGATACCTGCGGCCGTACTACGAGTAGTGTCGCCCAATCTTGGTCTTGGTCTTGTTTTTGCTTTTTAGCAAGACCAATATCGCAACTAAGGTCAGTCTCTCAGACATTTTTTCCTAATTTTGCAAAAAAAATAGACGACGTGTAGTAGCTCTATCTCACATCCAGGCGACCTCGTCAGGCGCGGGGAGTGCGGCGTTTTCTACGGAGAACCTTAAATTGCGCAAATACGCCAACCTTTATACCAGTTACGAATTTGCCTATTTATTTATTTAAGCTATTCACTGAGGAGCTTGGCCAAGGAGTTGTCAAAGCGGCTGACAGAAAGGAAAGCTTGTAATTAATTCTGCCAACGTATTAGCCTTGCTATACAGAGGGGAAATGTTGCCAGTCCCCTGGAAACTATCTCGGATGGGACGACTCTAGAGGACATTTTTTATTTATAATACAGTATCACTTTATTAAGATTCACACAAATTGACACGTGTACAAATAAGTATAAATAAGGCACTAACATAAAATTTTAGTTTACTAACTTTAATGTAAGCCATTGTTACTAACATAGTGATAGGTATACTAACAAAAATGGATTGTAATTATCTGTTAAATTGAATATATTATTATTATTATTATAGTTTAGTTTATTTTTAATTTTATTATTTAGGTAGCTTTTAATTTATATTTAATGTATGTTAAAATCACAAATCGTTTCTCCAGAAATTACATACGCTTTGTATTCATAAGATAATATATTTTACTGTTCGTTTTATGGAATAAGTCCATTCGAAGATGTAGTATTGTTAGGAACTGCAATTGGCATACTGCCCAATACCACCGTCAGGACGGCAATAAAATTTACAACAACATATTTGTGTGGGTTGAGACATGACGAACAGATAGCTAGAGTCAGCGTCGGTATTTTTTCATGTTGTAACAACTCGAAAAAAATACCACATACATACATACATATCTTCACGCCAAATCCCTTTCAGGGTAGGCAGAGACAATTGAGCGCCACTTGTCACGATCACAACATACCTCTTTCGCTTCTTCGACATTCATCAACCTCTTCATACATGCAGGTTTGTTTCGATGGCTTTTTAATGCACCTTCAGCTAATGTTTTATTTATTTGATGGTGATAGGTCTTGGTCTGCCAGGGCCTTTTTTATCTACGACTTTCGCATTATATATCTGGTTCGTTAAACTCTCTTCACTCATCCTTTCAACATTCATGCTTTTCCTTATTTTTTGTCATTATGCTTTCTTTAATACCTTCCCTTTTGCGTATTTCGTCATTACGTATGCGGTCCGTCAAAGTGCATATCCGACGCAACGATCTCATCTCTTCTGCATTAACGCTACTCTCAGAAAAATACCAATGAACTAAAATTTGAACAACAATTCTTGCACATGCTCGATTGATGTTTAGATCACGCAAACGACTGCTTCATGCTCATTAACAATAATAATAAATATTATTATTTATTGCACAAAGTAAAATGACTTAAAACTAAGCGCACAGGCGAGCTTTATGCCTACTAACTCCAACTACTGCTCTACTAGCTAACCTTTGTGAGATATAACCAATTACAGACAAAGTGCCAAAAAATAAATACCTAAATATTAATGTAATTGGACATAGTTACGTAAAAAGGAATTTCTTTTCGCTGATATAGACACACATACACACACAACTACATATACACTCACACCTACAGAACAATTTTGGTGGGTATTTGTTTGTGCTGTTTTGTTTGATAATAATTGATTGTTTAATAATAAAATAAATTGTATTTTCTGTCGACCGGATAAAACAAAATGGTATGCTACGACCTGCGGCACGGTTGCTACCAGTGAGGTCATTTAGCATATAAAAATGTAATAGATTTAAGTTAATTGGAACAATAAACGATTTTTATTTTTTTATTATTATTTTCCAGAAGGCAGTGTTCGTTAATTGAAATTATTTAATAATGATCCAATAAACTTTTTTTTTTGTATATCACCGTACATTGCCACCAGAATTTGGTTAAGTCAATAATTTATACAAAGTTGTACACAATATAAATTTAAATTATAACCTACATTAATTATTTTTTGTTATAAATTACGTTACCATAAAATATCTGTCTTTCCTGGAGAGTGTCATGAAAAGGCAAGGAACAGAATGGAAGGATAGTATAGTGCCATAGGAACATCAACACAATAACATAAATTATACCTACCTACTTTATTTAAATCTTTTATAATTGACATTATTTAACATTTATTTTAAAATAGGTATATACAAATAAACTAAATTTAAACTAAAAAAATCATAGAAAATAAATAAATAGTCTCTAGAGGACATTTTTTATTTATAGTTTATTTCTTATTGTTTTTTTATTTTTTTTATTTTCTGATAATATAATATTTATTTGAAGTAAATTAATATACATTAAATATAAATATATTAATGTTTAGTTTTTAATTGGTAATAAATATTAATTAGTAGGTATATACTAATGAGAATTTAAAATAAATACTATTACTTTATGATCCATTTTGCCTTAGCTGTCATCTTATTGATATTTATAGCTGCCTCCGTGATATAGCGGTTAAGTCCGAGGATTTAGACTTGGAGGTACCGTGTTCGATTCCTGGTCGGGACACAAAAATATTTATTAATGTAAATAAATACATTTAATTAATATTTAATTTATTTGTAATATTTCTCGAGTTTGGTACGCTGGAGACATCGCCGAGCTTGCCACTTGTCATGATTGGCCTATAGTAAAGTTGGCTAAATATGAATCCGCTTATTTATAAGCGTGGTTTCTGACCACCCCGAAAGGGAAACGGTCGTGATGATACTTTTTTATTTATTCATATTTCATAAAAATGATAAAGAGATTTATTCCCGATGGATTTGCTTTATTGCGTCCCACCCTTTGACCCGAAAAGCAGAAGAATGTTTAATCTGTCTGAAGATAGCCGGAATCCTGTCAAATCACTGCCGAATCGTTTTAATTGAAATTGTACTGGAATATTAAATCGTTGTCATAACGTCAGAAATATTTCATTACAATACTTGCGTAATGAAAAACGATTGTAGTTGGAATTTTATTGTAATCGTTTTATTTATGCTAATGATTAATTTTGGTACCTAATAAATATATTCATTCCTGTCCTAGACCTCCAATATCGGAGATTGGCCTTCCAGAATATATTTTAGGAGAATTTCGCCAATCATGCCGGCTGGTCAGAGCTCTTGTGTTCCCAATTTTCCTGTATGCTTCAGAGACGTGAACCATAACCCAGACTTCTTTTGCATTATATTTTGGAAAATAAGGATCAAAATAAATGTTACTTTTTATCTGTAAAACATTTTTTTTACCTTGTATTGTATTTTTAAAATAAGCAGTATAATGTATTTTATATATTTATATACTAGCTGACCCGGCGAACTTCGTACCGCCTGACAGTCAATAATAATTAAATAATAATAATACTCACACAAAACAATTGTCTAAACAAATCACATACGATTTCGCAACGTAAAAGTGAGACCAATCAAATCAAAAAAAGAGAGAAAATTTAATTAATTAATGGTTATTTGTCATTTATTCTATATTATAAAAAATTCTGAACGCAAGCATAAATATTTGACAACCAACACTGTTTGACAGGTACAAAACCCACGAACATTTTGTATGGGAAAATGTTAATTCTTTTATTTAATTATTTCGTAAATTTTACAATATTATTCATAGTTACTATGTTATTCAGGACGGAGACAAATCCGACAAATCGAAAACCATAGAAATCGGTCCAGCCGTTCTCAAGAAGTGTTCTAACCCGACTTTGTTTCATATATTAAGATTTACTTATTATGCAATCTAATATGTCATATTTGGCCTAGGTAAGTATGATCACGTCTTCCAATTTAGAATTCAGTTAAAGTGGCTCAACATCCGCTTTCGCAGACGTCAGCATATTCTCACTACCCTCTTTGGAGTCCTAAACAACCCCCTTTCCCCATTATACCTTAGGGAACGTTTTAAAATTTCTTTCTTCGACTCATGTTCTTGACTTGTGATCTACCCAAAATAACCTTCTTGCTATTCCTCTCCACTCCTCGACAAGATATTCAAATTCCTTCACTGTTACCGCAGAGAATCTCTGGAACACTCTCTCTCTCTCTCTTCGAACTCTAACGACTGCGCTTTCTTTCAAAAATTATCTTTACTCCTATTTTCTAAAGTTATATATATCTGTGTTCTTTCACTCTTTTATCTATTTTTAACCTTAATCCTATATTATAGTGTGTATTTATTTATTTCTGTATATATGTAGTTATATGTATTGTATTATAGATATACTTGTATATATTTTAATATGTATGATATGTAGTTTATGTAGTATTAGTATAAATTATTGTTTTTGTTAGTAAATACTTGGCACTCTGCCTGTAATCCGTTAAAACTCCCAAAGGTTAGCTGGTGGAAAATGCCTTACGGCAAAAAGCTCGCCTGTGCACATTAATTTTAAGTTAATTTAGTTTTTGTGCAATAAAGATGTTTTATTATTATTATTATAAACCTTCGCCGATGTTCACACAACATATTCCCAAAGTTTCATCCCGATCGGTCGAGTAGTTTTGAAATGCATAGGGAACATACACACAGACATTCATATTTCTATACATAGATTATTAAGACTATAATCTCTAAATAAACGATACTGTAGTTGTGTATTCATTGTAAGAGAAACAAAGGTGTCAAGCGAGACACTGAGACTATAAAGCGCAGAGCACGGAAGTTCGGCCCTGTCAATATATTCACAATGCATTTCTATTATTAATAATATATTATCATATAATACTATTATACTCGTAGTAAGAACGGTGGTGGACCGGTTGTGAAATAGCTTTTCTTAAACTCAAATCTTATAATACATTTTTGCGCCGTTTGGGCCCATGGAGACCCTGAGCTAAGCGCCTGGCCAAGTAGTTGTTAAAGCGGGTGAAGACAGCAAGGCTGGCAGTTATTCCTGCCAACGTATTAGCTTCGCTATACAAAGAGAAAATGTTGCCAGTCTCCTTGGGAGTACCGCGGATGGTAAATCTCTAGAGGTTATTTTTATTTATAGTTAAGTTTTTATTAAATTTTTTATACCTCGTCACGCAGCTCTCAACGAAATCATTCTCTCTCTCTCTTGTCACTGCTGGAGTACCCGCTATCCTAGAACCCTCTGGCAAGAGACCCGACGGCATAACCATTGGGCCGTGGAAACTTGGGCGGTCTCTGGTGCGACATGTGTAGACACATTAGCCCCATCTTATACCCAGGCAGGGGTGTACAGCTACTATTTGTGTTGGTGGTTCGGTTGTTAGAATGCGTTCCTTAAATCCTACAAAGGTCGGTTCAAACCCACCCGGACATGTACCAATGAGAAATACAATTTTCTTCAACGGAGAACACGTTAAGCCGTCGGTCCCGGTTCCACTAATATCAACTTGTGGAATAGTTAATAAATTGTCATTAAAAATTGACATCATATCCTCGCCAAGCCGTCTGGCCAGCGTGACGAGTGTGACACCCAGGTAACCTCGTCTAGCGCTGGGAGTGTGGCGGTTTCTGCTGAGAACCTCAAGCTGCGCAAATACGCCAACCTCGGTACAGGTTACAAGTTTGCGCCGTTTTGGGGTCGAAACGATGGGACCACCCTCAGCCAAGCGTCTGGCCAAGGAGTTGCCCATGCGGCTGACGGAAAAATCTAGAGACAGGAAGGCAATTATTGCCACCACCGTATAAGCCTTACTATACAGAGAGGAAATGGTGCCAGTCTACTATCGCTGGACTATTGAGGACATTTTTTATTAAGTTTTTTTTTATAAGTAGTTATTTAATTTGATTATTTTTATTTTAGTAGTTTGTAATTATTATTTTATAAATATTATTTAAGTAGCTTTTAATTACCTACTTAAAATTTACACGTTTGTGTAAGTTCTATCATCATTACTCATATCCGGCTCGAACGACTACTATTTTCATGTTAAACTCTTTTATGAATAACCGGCCTTTAATCGTTAATTGAAAACGTGTTTAACTGCAGCATAGAATTTACGGGGTTTTCGCTTAATGACTATGCAGTTTTGTTTTGAATAATATGTAACTTATATTGTAATTATGTTTCATAATAATATTTAAACTTGTCTGTATTTGCCTATACTTGTAGCGTAAGTAAAAATATACCATTTGTTACGCTTCAATTAAATCCTTGTTATTTTTCCACCTTTATCTTTCACGGCTGTATTTTTACACCAATTGAACACGTAGGTAATAAAGATAATGACGATAAAGATAATAATACAGAAATATTTGAGCCTGTATTGTTCTTTTATAATTAGTTTTATAATTAAAGATGATACGGTACATTCATAAAAATTTTCGCTAGATTAAGGGATATTATTCATACCTGCAGACACTGTCTTTGTCGAACCGCAGTTATAGTTGATATTCTCTCTCGCTCGCACAAAACATTATTTTAAAAGATTTTTCAATTCTTTAGAGAAACGGTCACTTTGGAGATATTTTCACTTTCATATACCTAATTTCAGACAGAGAAAATAGCACAAATATTTATAACGACTTTTCACTATTTTTATTATCACGGGGGCCACTCGCCAGAATGTGTCGCGTCCACGATGACAGACTTGCCTCGGTCGACATGTTCACACAAAGCTGCAGCAGTCACAAAACCAATATCACTAAGTTACTTATTAATAATCAGCAAAATTGTTAATTTAATATAATAATAATAAAATCATTTATTGTCACAAAAAGTATACAGATGTAAATAGGTGAACAATATAGGGTGATGTGTTTGTGATACCTACACGAGGTTGCCCTGTTGTGCGGGATATCGGTGCTCTAGTTTATATATCGGTTTATATATAGTTCATTGATGCAACTGGTAAAAAAATATATAAAAAATAACGATAATTAGGTTCGTAAAGTAAGTAAAGTATCATCACGACCGTTTCCCTTTCGGGGTGGTCAGAAACCACGCTTATAAATAAGCGGATTCACATTTAGCCAACTTTATTATAGGCCAATCATGACAAGTGGCAAGCTCGTCGATGTTTCCAGCCAGCGTACCAAACTCGAGAAATATAACAAATAAATTAAATATTAATTAAATGTATATAGATACATTAATAAATATTTTTGTGTCCCGACCAGGAATCGAATCCACGGACTTAACCGCTAGAGCACGGAGGCAATTAGGTTCGTGTTGTACTTAAACCACATAACTACTTTCCTATATGTTCTTAGTGAGAAGAATCAAAGGAAGTGATTCGAATGTAACTTATGATTATTTGTTTTTGTATTCTTTGCCTATTTTTATGTATCATTTCTGTTTTTTTCTCTGAATAAATAATTTAATAAATTAATATTTTGCTAAAACAGAAGAGAGAAGACAAATTTCTAAGCATTACCTAGATTAATTAAGATTAAAAATTGTATGTATGGTTTATGTATGTTTATGTGTTTAGGTATAATGTGTAGTATATTAGAATTAGTTAAGTAACTTATTAACATTATCATTAAAATTTCTTATTTTTTTCATACTGCCTATCACCTTACTCGATCCCCAAGGTTAGCTGGTAAAGAATGCCTACTGGCATTATAGCTCGCCTCTGTACTATTTTAAGTGCATTAAAGAATTTAAATAAATAAATAAATAACCGGGTGCCAGGTTCATCGTGTGTGGGTAAGAGATGAGAAGTATGGTGTCTCGGGCTTGCGACGTTGCTAGAGAATGCCTAGCGGCATTAAGCCCGTCTCTCAGTCATCATAGTGCATTTTTTTTTTGTAAATAGGCTGGTTTCCTTTTTTTAATTTGTTGCGCAACAAGATGTAGCTATTTTAAAATAAAAAGTATAATGATGGTTACCCTAAGTCTCCCGTGAATGTAACATACCCACCTAAGTATCTTTGTATTACGCTGGAAAAATCGACGAGCTTACCACTTATCATGATTGGCCTATAGTAAAGTTGGCTAAATGTGAATCCGCTTATTTATAAGCGTGGTTTCTGACCACCCTGAAAGGGAAACGGTCGTGATGATACTTTACATTTTTACCTTTGTATTACTACAAGCTATATGCTTGAATGAAAAAACAATGATTTACTTTTAATTAATTCGTTGCAAATGTCTTTTAGCATTGTTTTCGGTCCTTGCTCGGCGACTTGGAGGGTAAAATCAAAGCTGCCAACCTTAATTTATGAACATTTACCACCTCTGAAACGCTAATTGTAATTGAAGACAAAATTAGAATCTACTAAAACTGTTAAAAGCTTTGTGGAATTTAATAACTATTGTCAACATATTTTATTAATTTAAGAACTGAAAGAAAATTTAAATTTTAAACGTGGTAAAAGTTTGTTACATTGTATTAAACTCGAGATTATCTAGTCGGACAAGAAGGTTTTTTACACTTTCGTAGCAAGGAGGTTGGCATGTTGACCGTGAAGCAACAAAATAATATAGTAATAAGCTTGAAAGTGCTCGTCGAACACAACCATAACTGGAAAAAAGTAAAGTATCATCACGACCGTTTCCCTTTCGGGGTGGTCAGAAACCACGCTTATGAATAAGCGGATTCACATTTAGCTACATTTGTTACATTCACGGGTTACCATCATTCACTCTTCGATGTCTCCAAACCAAACTCGAGAAATATCAGAAATAAATTAAATAATAATGAAATGTATTTTTATTTACATTAATAAATATTTTTGTGTCCCGACCAGGAATCGAACCCGGTACTTCCAAGTCTAAATCCACGGACTTAACTGCTAGACCACGGAGGCAGTTGGCTGGCAATGCTCTGTTATAGACTAATTTATTTCGTGACGATAGAACTACCTTTGATTGCATACCGATTGGATTCTTGCCCCATCTTTTGCCCCATGTTTATATTTATATATTTCAAACCTTTATTCGACAAAGTTTTACTTTTTAGGCGGACACAAAGACATTTTCTGATAGCCAAACCTTTGGGACTAATTTGAAATTATAAGTAGAATTAGATAAAACGAAATATGTATTAAAATAAATTTCCTCTTTTAAATAATAAATATCACATATTCAAAAAAAAAAAAAACAAAAAAAAAAACGAAATAAAAATATTATTACCTACGAATACGGGATATAAATCGGCGTGGAATGGTGACAAGAACGATGGCTGCATTTCCCCGCTGAATACTTATTCTTTGAGCAAATAAAGAACTATCAAGAAAGAAGAATCTTTTGTATTTTAAAAACTTTATGATACATACTTGCGCCGATTACCGGACTCCGCATTTACCGCATTTTTTTTTTCATAAACCACTTACATAATCTACTACTACATTTTACTAAATAATTACTGTTTAATATCTTTGTTGTAAGTATATTCTTGAAGTCCATACTATACTCAAAGAAGTAACTAACAGTAGCAATAAAAAGAGAATTCATTTTGAACAGCATTAAACTTTAGAAAAGTCGTTGCATACAAAATCATCGTCTCTATCAACTGCTTTGTTTACATTTTACTATAGCCCAGAAGTTGTTCTGTTCTTCTTTACGTGGGCTGATTGATTAGAATCTATTTCTGACGAGTATTTCTAAATATACATATAGTCTACTTAGGTATACTGCTTATTGGAAATGTCAATTTATATTACATTGAATTTTACCTTTTTTTTAGTTTCCTTTGCAATTTGTTTTACTACTTTTTATGCAATTTTTAGTCAGTGTAATATTCTTGTAAAAACATTTCCACTACATACGAATACAAAACAAGATTCATATTTAAAAAAATATAATTATTTAATTTTATAAATTTTGCCTTACTTTTTAATACACATACATATCTTCACGCCAAATCCCTTGCGGGGTAGGCAGAGACAATTGAGCGCCACTTGTCACGATTACGACATACCTCTTTCGCTTCTTCGACATTCATCAACCTCTTCATACATGCCCTTTTGTTTCGATGGATTTTTAATTCACCTTCAGCTAATGTTTTATTTATTTGATCATGATAAGCAAGTCTTGGTCTGCCAGGGCCCCTTTTACCCACAACTTTCGCATTATATATCTGGTTCGTCAATCTCCCTTCGCTCATCCTTTCAACATACCCGAACCATCGGAGCATGCCTTTCTTTATTTTTGTACTTTTTAATGTGTTATATTTAAGCTATATTTAATCTCTTTTACACCTATTAATATTTTGACATTATAGTAACTAATTGGGAAAAGAGCGGCTACTCACGCAAAAAACACTAGCGTAGCCAGGGGATAGTAGGATACTTTAAGCGGCATACATACCTACTATAGGTAAAGCTTCTATATAGGAATGGTATTATATCCTAAGTTCGATTTTTGAACCCGCAACTAATTAACTCCCTTCGTGGTCTAGCGGTTAAGTCCGTGGATTTAGACTCGGAGGTACCGGGTTCGATTCCTGGTCGGGACACAAAAATATTAATTAATGTACACATACACATTTAATTAATATTTAATTTATTTGTAATATTTCTCTAGTTTGGTACACTGGAGACATCGACGAGCTTGCCACTTGTCATGATTGGCCTATAGTAAAGTTGGCTAAATGTGAATCCGCTTATTTATAAGCGTCGTTTCTGACCACCCCGAAAGGGAAACGGTCGTGATGATACTTTACTTTTGTAATATTCTCGTCAAAATGTTTCATACCTATACATATACATATATATATTATACCTAATATTATTTTGTCATTTTTTATTTATATTTATTTAAAACTTTATTGCACGTTATACAAGGGGCGGACTTAATGCCGCTAGACATTATCTGACAGCCAACCTTAGGGACAATGTGGACCATTTCAAATGTAAGGTGTGCAATTATTTATGTATAATAATAATAATAATGACATTGTATTAGTATAGTAACTAATTGGGAAAAGAGCGGCTACTCACGCAAAAAACACTAGCGTATCTAGGTGGATAGTAGGATACTTTAAGCGCCATACATACCTACTATAGGTAAAGCTTCTATATAGGAATAGTATTATATCCTAAGTTCGATTTTTGAATCCGCAACTAATCAACTGCGCTCGAAAATACGATACATAGGCTGGTACTAAAAGTTACACAATTCATTTATTTATTTTTTGTTGCTGATATGTTGAATGAATTGAACGAATCAAGAAACATGATGATCGAATTAATGAATCAATGAACATTAAATTTAGTACCATCTACCGTTTCTATGTGAACCGAAATTTGTCATTTGCTTGTTCTAACCTCCCACCTCCGGAGTGTGCCTTCGTCTCGGATCCCGGACTGTCCACCAACACAAATGTCGGCGTGGGGAACCAGTTGAACATCTCGAACACCACAGGCTTTCTTGTGCTAGAAGTGATTGAGGAGAGCAATGCCAAGAGACCCGACGGCATGACCGTTGGGCCGTGGAAACTTGGCAGGTCTCTGACATGTGTAGACACATTAGCCCCATCTCACATCCAGGCAACCTAGTCCAGCGCGGGGAGTGCGGCGGTTTCTGCTAAGAACCTCAAGCTGCGCAAATATGCCATCCTCAGTACAGGATACGAGTTTGCGCCGTTTAGGGTAGAGACGATAGGACCCTCAGCTAAACGACTGACGGAGAAATTTGGAGAGAGGAAGGCTAGCAATTATTTTTGCCCACGTATTAACTATGCAGACGGGAAATGACAGTCTTCTTGGGAAATTCTCTGATGGGACGTCTCTTGTGGACATTTTTTATTTATAGTTTTTTTTTTTAAATTAGGTTTACTTATAGTTATTTTATTTTACTTATTTAGTTTGTAATTAATTATTATTTGATATTTTGTATATATAATTTTTCGAATTAATATGATAATTATTTCATATTATTTTAACAAATATAAATGTTGTTATAATTATTATACCTAAACGCGCCGCGGACAATATTAACTTTTCGTTTTTTCAATGATTATTGAATCGGGTGCACCGGATGGATGGATATTTTGACGTGAGCCCGGCCCGGTTATGATTTTTTTTTTTATTATTATTATTATTTTTTTTTTTTATGATCGGCAAAATTCGGGCAAAAGTGACAGTAAATAATTAAATCAAATTTTGCGTTCAAATAATCGAATACGGCCGCTGGTCCAGAACAGAAAAAAAAGTGACATTTAAGGTTAAATTTGTTTATTCTAATAATAATAATAAACTATTTATTAAAAGTAAGAACTGCGTTATTTAGGAGTTAAGTCCGCGTGGTTTAGGGGTTAAGTCCGTGGATTTAGACTCAGAGGTACCGGGTTCGATTCCTGGTTAATATTTATTAATATTTCTCGAGTTTGGTATGCTAGCCACTTGTCATGATGGGCCTATAGTAAAGTTGGCTAAATGTGAATACGCTTCATTTAAAAAAAAAAACAAAGAGTGGCTCCTGACTAACCTGGAATGGATTCGGTCGTGATGATACTTTACTTTTAATTATTAAAAGAAATAAAACCAAATACCTATAAACTAAACCTAATAAAAAAATAACTATGTATATCTGTCATCTTTTGTGACATTTTATTTACTGTTAGTGAGTAATATCTTCGATAAAACTCCTAGACAGGCGTCCTTTGTAGTAAACGGAAGTGTCGCATAGTCTCCCAAGAGCCAAAAAGGTGACATGAAAACCCTAAACGCAGCCAAGTTCAAGAAAAATAACTTGCTTAAATTAATACAATATCTAAAACAAAAGTTTGAAAAATCCCTGAAACTATAGGAACTAAAGACATATATACGTTGTCACGAATCATAAAATATAAGTAGGTATGTCCTTAAAGAAAAAGAAGCATACAAATTTAAGCCAATAAACTTACAACTATATATTTACAATTCATATATATATATATATTAGAGATGAAACGGATAGTGGTTTGGCCGGATACCGATTACCGAATATTCGGAAAGCTACGAGGCCGGAGCGCCGGATATCCGGCAACCGAATGTTCGGCCCTTTATCGCGTTACATAACGCGACCAGTTTGATTTGAAATTATTATTACCAACAAATTCAAAAAAATTGGTATTCATTCACCATAATTTGCCACTTGTTAATTTTGAGTATTAAGCTAATCAATAAAATAAACATTTTTGTCGAGTGATTATTAAAATAAACTGTGTCCATAACGTAGTGTGGTATCATTTTCCTCGTATAAAATAATGATAATGTTTTAAATATAACTATCCGGCATCTGATCGGGTGCTGAGTTACTATCCGGTACCCGGCCGGATAGTAAAAATAAGGCTGGATAGGCCGGATATCGGATAGTTACCGGATATCTGTTTCATCTCTAACTTTCCAAACACATTACTATTTATTTAAAATTATTTTAGTTTACAGTGAGATATAGGAAATGGTTGCAAGACTTTGCATTTGAATGAATATTTTGAATGTTGGAATACATCCAGATCACATTTGCGCAAGAAAGCATTAAATGATCTCATTGCTCTTATCACTGGGGAAGTGTGACAGAGATTAGTTCTGGTCGAAGAAATCTTAAAAACTATATTGGAAAAAAAAACTGCAACCTGACGGCTGGTCCTTTATTACTATGTCTACGACAGGAGCTATAAACTACCACTTACAAAAGTTTCTCAAGCTTTTACCCTGAATTAATGTAGTTGGTTGACAAAACAAAATGCACTTTACTTCGTTAACAAATGGCTGTGTAAATATCCGCAACGAAGGACGGATATTTATAGTCAGTTTTTGATCAAATTTTCATAAAAGAAATTCGAGTTTTAATTCGGTCGAATAATTTACTCAAAATTACTATTTAATGTATTTACTTAAAATTATTGGTTTTATTTTATGTGTATAGTTAATGTGTATATAGTGTACACAGCAGTACATATATTATCACACGCATAACATAATATAATTATAACATATCTAATATTCAATTAGATGTCACAGTATTTACCAATAAAAACAAATAAGTTTTTTTTAAAACTAAAATTAACAAAACTTACATAATATAACAAAATATTTTTGTTACTTCTAGAATAAAATAATACATATTGTTTTTAAAGTAGAACTGAAACTTACTAACCTCTATGTATACTATTCCGAAACTTGTATAATAATGGTTTAAAATGTGTGTAAACATTTTTTCTGAATAATAACAGTCATGAAGATCATTATTGGCACTGCAAAGACTACCGTAGGTGTTACACATTCGAGATGTTGACGAATGCACTGTGAACCTACATTAGTTCTTTACGGAGGACAGCACATGATCTTTGATATAGCACGACGTGGAATATTGTTAGAGAAATCTGGAGACATCGACGAGCTTGCCACTTGTCATGATTGGCCTAAATGTGAAACCGCTTCTTTATAAGCCTCTGACCACCCCGAAAGGGAAACGGTCATGATGATACTTTATTTTTATTTATTTATTTGGCACCATCTATTATTAACCGGGCTATCCTTAAACTAACGCGATTAGCACCATGTACTAATATCATAAACCAGAGCGACTAACCTTTTTCTTAACCTGTGTTACTTTTTTTAACTCCACTAGCTTCGATAAACGGTGTTGGTATTTTTTTGACAGTAACAAGTAGAAATGCTAATCTATCCAAATTGCATAGTTAAGATTTGTCCTTTATCCATGTGTCAAAAAGTAAACCTCCCGTAGCACTGTTAAAAATGTTATTCGTTTATTGTTAACATAAAATGTCAGTTTATTATGGTAATAGAATATTTCATGCTAAAAATGTTTGCATATTATGCTAGCGACGCTGGTAATGGAACGCACATTTACCTGCAATGGGGTGTGTCACTAACTTTTTATCACGATAGATGGCGCATGATAGATGGTACCTAATACAACTCTCAGTTGCATAGAAAACTTGTATTTTTATTACGAAATTTGTTATTCTCTGGATATTATGCAGAAGCGAGCAGCTTTTAAGTGTACAAATCGAGATTTCCAAGCGAAAGCAAAGATATGGTGATCTCAAAATTGCCGTTCTATTAATTCAACCTTTTTTTATTTTAAAGACGGTGTTCGCTTACTTAATTCGTCTTTTAAGGTAGGTAACGTTAAGTTAAAATTCATTTTTTCTGTTTCAAAAATGTAAAACTACAAATAAATTTAAAAAATGATCAGTCATAGGTGTAAACACGCTACCAGTGCCGCTAGCGACATCTACAAAAAGCTTTGCCTGATACACCCCATTCAACTCTTGATCGTTTTAATTTCCAATTTCATAACTGTCGCTCGAATTTCTCATGACGTCATAAGCAATTAGATATAATTAGGAATATAATGTTACATATTTGCATAACGTCTTGTATCAAATCACTAATGATATTTTATGTAAATAATACTTTGCATTTAGTGAGCCCTCCCTCGTCAACCGGTCTGGCCACCCTGGCGAGTGCAGGCCGAAGTGAAAGTCTAGGATTTAGGGTTTTAGGGGCTGTGATTAATGATTTAGTGATACATCGACCGACAAGCTTTCTCATATTGTTACTCTTATTTACCTCGTTTTTTTAAATAGTATTTTAAATTTAAGTAAAAATTAGACCAATAGTACTTAAGATATATAATTTGATTTAATTACGTGCAAATGAATGTAATAAACTTTATTTGGGAAAAATATTTTTAAAGTAGATTGTACTCATTTAATAAACATAAATGCTTTAGTTTGTCTTTAAATCCACGAACACTTGCTTTCAATATACATTATATATATATTCAATATACAATATATATATATATACATATAATATACTCGTACATACATACATACTGCGACGAACAAAGGAGTCTTGTGCATATCGCACCTTTAATAATATAAGGGCTCAAACTTTGTATAGTGATTTTAAATGCTAATCGCACTATTTATTTAAAATTTGGAATACAAACAGAGATCATCGCTAAAATTTGTATAGAAACAGTTAAAATAAACAATATGTGAGCCAGACTTCATGAACAGTACTCACTAGGAACATTAGTATACATATATAAAAATAAATAAATAAATACTTCCAGACAGGTCACACAGCGCCATCTAATTTCCGTGGTAAGCTGTGAGGCTTGTGTTACGGAAACTAGATGGTTGATAAACTACATATTATACTTTTTTTTGTAAATATATACATATTATACATATAAACACCCAGACCGAGACAAATCATACAATGTACAACTTGCCCCCGGTGGGAATCGAACCCACGACCTCCCGAGTTCACGGCAACGTTTGTTACCACTAGACCACGGAGGCGGTCAATATTTAAGGCGAGTAACGGAGGAAAAAAAAACTTACACAATTAATTAAACTTACACTAGTGAAAAGAAAAGCTAAAGAAAAATAAACAACTAACTAAAAATAATAATAGATCATTATCAGGTTATATAAAAACTAAAAAAACTAAAACTATCTACCTAAAAAAAATTAATGGAATTATCTACCTAAATATATATTATTAAAACATCTTATAAATTTGTCATTGCTATTTATAATGTAGTGCTCAAGCTGGATTGTAAGAATCCAGAATCATTAAATGCTTTTTCGTATTACTAACGGTGCGATATGTTGTGGTGAACGTAGGAATAAAGTTTCTAAGGTGACGCACGTTGCGGCGCATTTGCTAATATTTGATCAAGCGGTAAGACCAAGACGTTCTTAAAGCTTCAAGCCGGCATAGTGTTAGGGACTGATGTCGGATATAAGGGTCTGATTCCAGTTGCTAACATTCATGGACCCTGCGCGCCACTTACCATCAGGTGGGCGCAGGGTCACATGTCGTGCTAGTATAAAAAAAAAAAAAAAAAAAGGAACTGTCATATAAATAGTTTTGCTATTTTTCTCTAAAGGTAAAATATGTCTAAAAGTACAGTTTTTTATTTAATATATAACGGAATGCCTCCGTAGTCTAGCGGTAAAGTCCGTGGATTTAGACTCGGTGGTACCGGGTTCGATTCCTGGTCGGGACACAAAAATATGTATTAATGTAAATGTATTTATTTACATATTGATTAATTTATTTGTGATTTTTCTCGAGTTTGGTACGTGGAGACATCGACGAGCTCGCCACTTGTCATGATTGGCCTATAGTAAAGTTGGCTAAATGTGAATCCGCTTAATTATAAGCGTGGTTTCTGACCACCCCGCAAGGGAAACGGTCGTGATGATACTTTACTCTATATAACGGAATCATACAGTATTTGGTTGGGTAGGGAGAGGAGTAGAATGATGGATGGTGAGCGTATTATCGCGCAATAAAATAAAAAAGGGAGTCTCCTTTTCTTAAACCAGCCTATTTACCCGAGACACCATTCTTCTCATCTCTTACCCACACACGATGGACCCGGCACCCGCACGGTGAATCCATGGAATGCTTAGAAATTTGTCTTCTTGCGGCCAGCGTTCTTGCCAATTCCGCGCGAATACGTTTATATTTAAATTAGGTTCTGTAAGTAAAATTAATTATTTATTTTTTTGAGTTTATTTTGTATTTTTAAATAAATAATTGATGTAAATATTAATAATAGTAAATTCAATAACTAAATTTCCCAAAGTACACTCAGACTAAAAAAATAACTTAAAATAAAACCTAATCAGAAAAATACCAGCCCAAGGGTTCTGTTGCTAAAAATATTTATAACCGCTAAACTACACCATTGATATAATTTTATATATTTTATTACATAGTGGCTTTATAAGTTGGAACCCATTAAAAACCGAGACAGATTCAAATTTTCCCAACAATAGGTCCCGACTGTTAAAGTCGGAACAAACATACATAGATTTATAACCGCTGAATTACACAATTTTTTTTTTGTTTCTTAAAATAACCAAGTAATTTATTTATTAATAAACAAACAGTATAAAATAATTACAATATAAATTAAAACTAACTACTTAAAAGTAAAAAATTAAATAAAAATAAACTAAACCTAATAAAAAATAAACTAAGTAAAAATATCCTCTAGAGACGACCCTTCAGTGATAGTCCCAAGAAGACTGGCAACATTTCCCCTCTGTATAGCTAAGCTAATACGTTGGCAGAAATAATTGCCAGCCTCCATTACACCATTGAATTAATTTTATATATATATTTTTACATAGTGGCTTTATAAGTCGGGACACATTAAAAACATACCGAGACAGGCTCAAATATTCTCCACAATGGGTCCCGACTGTTAAAGTCGGAACAGACATATTTTTGAGTTTATTTTGTATTTTTAAATAAATAATTGATGTAAATATTAATAATAGTAAATTCAATAACTAAATTTCCCAAAGTACACTCAGACTAAAAAAATAACTTAAAATAAAACCTAATCAGAAAAATACCAGCCCAAGGGTTCTGTTGCTAAAAATATTTATAACCGCTAAACTACACCATTGATATAATTTTATATATTTTATTACATAGTGGCTTTATAAGTTGGAACCCATTAAAAACCGAGACAGATTCAAATTTTCCCAACAATAGGTCCCGACTGTTAAAGTCGGAACAAACATACATAGATTTATAACCGCTGAATTACACAATTTTTTTTTTGTTTCTTAAAATAACCAAGTAATTTATTTATTAATAAACAAACAGTATAAAATAATTACAATATAAATTAAAACTAACTACTTAAAAGTAAAAAATTAAATAAAAATAAACTAAACCTAATAAAAAATAAACTAAGTAAAAAATGTCCTCTAGAGACGACCCTTCAGAGATAGTCCCAAGAAGACTGGCAACATTTCCCCTCTGTATAGCTAAGCTAATACGTTGGCAGAAATAATTGTCAGCCTTCCTGTCTCCATTACACCATTGAATTAAAATATATATATAAATGTTGGATTATGAAAGCTTTATTTATATTTCGAGTCTATTGTTCATTTTACAAGAAATTATGTACCGCTTTTGAAGTAATAACAATATTTATGACGCATAATCTTAATGTCAGAGGATAATAAAACCGTATTAATACATGATAGTTTCCTGTTTTATAGATATTTAAGTTATATGCGTACAATGACATTGATGTTTAGTAGTTTCTCATCACGTCACAGCCCCTAGATTTTCTACACCCGTATTCTTTCGAGGAAGAACGTATTATACATATCCGCAGCATGCAGGTCGGCATAGTGTGCACGTCGAACTCGACTATAACCGGCAATGTACTGTTAACTAATTATTTCTAAGACGATTGTCCTAGCTATAACCCTTTCAGCACGACAAAATATATTTTAGATAATGAAAGGTTTATTGATAACTTTGGGTTCCTTGAGGTCTAAAATATCTCATATAAATAGTAAAAAAAATCCTCCCCTAGCGTTGTCCTTTTCTAATGTGCTAGCGCACTATAGTACGTTGGGCAATCCAATGGAAATCACTTTTGTATGTTTTTCTTTACTAGTCTTAATAATTACGAAGTAGCTAGATGAAGGTAGGAACTACTCAGGCCATTTCGGAGAGGTAAAACAAAATTCGGTTGTCTAGATTATTTTTTGTAATAACGCACGCTTGGTATCATTCGTGCTGAAAGGGATAATATAAAAAGTAAAAAAAAATAAAGTATCATCACGGGCGTTTCCCTTTCGGGGTGGTCAGAAACCACGCTTATAAATAAACGGATTCACATTTAGCCAACTTTACTATAGGCTAATCATGACAAGTGGCAAGCTCGTCGATGTCTCCAGCGTACCAAACTCGAGAAATATCACAAATAAATTAAATGTTAATTAAATGTATTTATATACTTACATTAATTAATATGTTTGTGTCCCGACCAGGAATCGAACCCGGTACCTCCGAGTCTAAATCCACGGACTTAACCGCTAGACCACGGAGGCAGCTATAATATAATAATAAAAATCTTTTATTTACTTAAAAACTAGTACATTTTTTTAGGAATTGGCCACTGGAGCCCAAAGAAAGTTAATCTGAATCTCAGGAACCATTATTTTATTTATTTATTTAGGAAATCTTACAGCTAATTTATACATATATAGGAGAAAATAGTAATACGATAAAGCCAATAATAAGAGTTCGCTGACAGATACAATAAAGGTAAGCAAAGAAAACAATGATAATAAATTAGAAAAATAAAAATGAATACAATAGTACAAGAATTACGAAATTATGTACCTACTATTTTAATATTTGTTTCATGATAGTTTAATTTATTTAACCAAGAACTTAAAATAATTTTACATTTATTATTTAGTTCAGAAAATTTACATTAATTGCTTTATTAATTTTAATTTATAGATAAACTGCAATACAGGGGTAAAACTTCCTCATAAAGGCAGTCTTAAATAATTTAGGATAAGGAATTTAGCTTTTGTGCTTCTCGCCCCATCTTTTTATATATTGAATAAATATATATATTCCTTCTTTTCGCAATACAAACATTAGGTCCTTTGTGTTAAGAATCAAAACTTTTTATTGATAAACTGGGAAAAAAATTGACAGAAGTTTTTGGAAATAGTCGGTCTATATATAAAATATTTAAAACGTTTAAATGTAGCCAGTGTACGAGTACTTGATACTTTTTTATCATGAAATTTTTGTTACTAGTTAGTCTTTGTTATTAATAAAAAAAAAAAAAAAGGTATATTTAATGTTTTTGATTCTGGTACATATTAAAGTAGGCCTGGCCTAGAAGGTAAAAGTTACGGTCATGTTATTATTTCATTTAAGTATTTATAGGATTGATTAGTACCTATATAGTATTATATATTATTATTCTAATAACAAAGAAACAAAAACAAAAAAAAACCTTTTTTTATAGACGGTGAATCAATAAATCATCAATGATACGCCCCCTGCCTGAAGGTCCAACGCGGGTGGGGGTCGCATGCCCGACTCATCCGTGAAGCTTCCTAGTGAAGCCCTAGGGCGCCTACGGACTAAAATCCTATAAACCGTCTCTATCTCACTGTTGGCCCTGTGTGCCTTTACAGCTAAGTCTGAGTCGTGGCTACGGAGTGAAGGCACTCGTTCGCCGCGTAAAAACCTACTAACAAAACCTAATTTAAATATAAATCGTATCCCCGCGGCATGGTGGCAAGAACGCTGGCCGCATTTCCTGGCTGAATCGCTATGCTGATTCTCTGGGCGAGGAAAAAACCAGCCTTGTCACCAGAGCAGACAATTAGACGATGGGTGATGTTTTTCAAAAAAGGTTCGACCCCACGGGCCTAAAGTCTCTACAGCAAACGGCACAAACACGTAGTCTTTGATTATAGATACTCTGCGCTTTCGGCTGCGGCTCCCGCATTTAGCACTGTTCCCCTGAGGTGTGACAATGCCAAAGTGTCGACACTAGTGGCATCCCACACTAAGGCCCATCCCCGCTCCCAGGGGAACAGCGTCATACCATCAGGTCTCTTGCCATCATCAGTATTTATTATATCGTATGATATATTTATATATTGGTATGCTATTTATATAAATAATAAATAAATATTTCCAGACAGGTCACACAGCGCCATCTAATTTCCGGGGTAAGCTACGAGGCTTGTTTTACGGAAACTAGATGGTAGATAAACTACATAATATACTTTTTTTTTGTAAATATATACATATTATACATATAAACACCCAGACCGAGACAAATTATACAATGTACAACTTGCCCCCGGTGGGAATCGAACCCACGACCTCCCGAGTTCACGGCAACGTTTGTTACCACTAGACCACGGAGGCGGTCATGTAAGTGCGTTGGTGGTTCGGTTGTAAGAATGCGTACCTTAAATCCTACAAAGGTCGGTTCAAACCCACCCGGCATGTCATCATCATCATCATCATCATCAGCCTGTATCTCTCCACTGCTGGATATAGGCCTCCCCCAAGGCTCGCCATTTTACACGATCTTCTGCCACCCTCATCCATCCCCCATTTATGATTGTTTTAAACTATTATTATATTTCTTACTCTCCCAAAGGTCAGCTGGTAGAGAATACGGTATTATGGTCACTTATTTTTATTTATATTTTATATTTTTTGTGCAATTAAGAATTATAATATTATGTTAAAATTTTAATTATTGCATAAGGCAGTCACATCGACGAAAGTTCAAATGACTAACGATACTATGTACAAAATTGAATTGGTTGTTAACTGAGTTGACCTACCCGCCCACACCGGCGCCTCACAGTCTAGTCGCTGAGTCCTTGTTTCTCTTTAACGCTTCACTGATAAATGTACACATACATTTCATAATTTTACATAACGAGGTTTTCAAGAAGAACGTAAGCGACTATTTGCATTACAGAAGGTTCTTTATTAATTGAAGTAAAGGATATAATTGTATGAGTCTTAATTGTACTCACAGTTATAAATGCAAAAAAAAAGTAATGTATCACACGACCGTATCCCTTCCGGGGTAGTAAGAAACCACGCTTTTTTATTATTCACATTTAGCCAACTTTACTATAGGCCCATCATGACAAATGACAAGCTCGTCGATGTCTCTAACGTACCAAACTCGAGAAATATCGTCGGCGAATATGTCCCGACCAGGGACATAAATAAATTAGTAAAGTATAAAGTATCATTACGATCGTTTTCCTTTCTGGGTGGTCTTATATAGAGCGGATTCACATTTAGCCAACTTTACTATAGGCCAATCATGACAAGTGGCTAGCTCGTCGATGTCTCTAGCGTACCAAACTCGAGAAATATCACAAATGAATTAAATATGAATTCACTTTTAATAATTTAAATTAATAAATATGATTGTGTCTCGACCAGGAATCGAACCCGTTACCTCCTAGTCTAAATCCACGGACTTAATCGCTAGACTATGGAGGCAGTATAAAGTCGTATGCATTTTTAGATAAAAAGGTAGAAAAACCCTTGATTTATACAATGTGGATTTTTGTTTTTTGTGTTATTACTATGAGTAGCGTCCTCCATGATGCCAAGACAATACTTTAGTTTAATTATGCTCTTTGATTTAGTACTATACAACGTCTGTGCAGGACATCGAATTAAATCTTGTTTGACAAACACCGCAGTACACGTTCAAACGTAGTTGTCAAACACGACGGCAATCCAGATTTTCATCAAACACGTAGATTGATTTTGAAACATGTCAAACAAGGCTGCACACTATCAAATGTTATGACTAAAAATATGGCAAACACGATTACTGATATTTTAAACATAATCTGAAGTTCTTCAAGCATGTGGCTGGTACCGATTGCTGCCGCTCTTGGATCTTACGTCCCTCATTAAATTACGTACATTATGTGGCCAGTATAAAAAACGTAAGATTGTTTTCTTTGTTCTAGATTTCAACCTGACATTAACAAGATAACAACATGACTTGGTACCGCACCGTGGGTATGCTGTCAGTGTTATGGCTTGCTGTATCTTCTGCCGCGCCTGCTAGAAGATATCCTGGCGATCTCGAAGCCAGACGAAGAAGCGCTGTAGATAGATCCATGATACGGTATGTGACACAATCTCTTTACAATTATGTTTTTTTTTATACTAGCACGACATGTGACCTTGGGCCCACCTGATGGTAAGTGACGTGCAAGGTCTTTTTAGCAACTGAAGTCAGACACTCATGACTGACATCAGTCCCTAACACTATGCCGGCTTGACTAGATGCTTTTTCACACTTCGCTTGAAGGTCTCCAAGTTATAGGAAAGTGGAAACACAGATGCTGGAAGAGCATTCCACATCTTTATCGTGCGACAGATGAGTCCCCAAATTTATAGGTACGCGAAGGTATAGTGACTACGGTATGTGGGTGCATATTCTGACCTGTGCGTGTGGTTCGTTTGCGTAATGGAGAGAGAGACGCAACCAGATTCGATGCCCGGTCAGGCCGCCAAAGTTTATAATAATTTATAAGTGATATTTCTATAGCATAGTCGCTTAAGACATCTTAAAGAAGAAGGCCTACTCGTACAGTAAAGTTGGCTAAATGTGGTTTATAAAAAAACGTGATTTCTGACCCCTTAAGGGATACAGTCGTGATGATAGTTTACGTTTTTTTTGTTACTTTTTTAACGATATATGTATTTTTGTGTACTTTATGTACATATTTGTATTTATAGTAATGTTTTGTTGTATGTAAGACCTTTTTTATTCAAGTAGTAAGTTCCACCTATCTTATGACTTAAATTCACTGTCTTTGTCTCAAAGGTTTACTGCTAGAGGATGTCTGATGAATTTTATTGTACATAGTACAATAAAATTTTAAATAAATAATAGAAAATACGAAAGCAATGTATTTTTGACTGGTATTTACCAAAGGTGGTTTCTAAATAGTTTTCTTTTCCACAGACTAGGAAGATCGTGGCCACCACCAGTGACATCATCGGACATACGTGAATATCTATCACAAGGTTTCGGGAAAAACAACGCCCAGGTCATAGATCTAGACCTCCAAAACCCCCAACTGAGACAGGCGCTTCTACATCTCGAAAACTACAACCGACTTGGAAGATTAAATCTTGAAGATCTGCAGGACTCGCCGTTCAAACGTCAGCAATTCGTTCGCTTCGGAAGACCGTACGACTCTGATGACTTGGTACATTTAATTAAGTCTTACAACGGTGAGTACGATTTGCCTTCAAAACGAGCAATGGATTTCATTCGCCTAGGAAGAGACACAAAGTTTATTCGATTTGGTAAATCGGAACCGGAAAGACCTAATGAGAGTGATGAAACTGATGTTAAATGGATTGGTGATAAACAGCTTAGAATAGCAAGAGCCAGGAATCATTTTCTACGTCTTGGAAGAGATGCTGAGGAGCTGAATGAGGCAGACGAGCATGAGACGGCTGATGATAGGAAGAAGCGTTCACCTACTGCTACAGCAGATTGTCATGATTGTTAAATTCTAAATCACGATACCTCCTGTCTCCTTAAAAATAACTAATAGTGGCCAAAAATATTTAAGCTCAACAATTTTAACGTAATAGTTTAGATTCTATTTTATAATATTTTCAACTCCATATGGAATGAGTTCTTGACAAAGTCATTTTTATTGTACGCAAGCCTAACTATTAGTAATAATAACTATTTATTACTATTTTTATTCTGAAGTCATATATATGTATTTATTATATATTATTAATAAAGAAAAGTATATAGTTATGATGTAGGTATGTGAAATGATTCCTATGTCAAAGCAAAATGCGCTTAGTAAATAACTTGTATCCATTATATGATTCTTAATAAATATTTAATAAAATTATGTAACCAAGTTACAAGAATGTAGCCAAGTTTAGGATGTATTCTCCTTGTTTAGCGTTTGCATTATTAGGGGGCGCCAATTAATAACTTGAGTCGTTTAGTCATTGGTCAACCCTAATCTCACCCAATCTCACGCAGAGGATATGGGTCTAATATCACGTATTTTTTTCGCAATATACATTATACACTTTAGACTAATATGTGATTCTAATGATAAAATAAAACATTTTTGCCTAAAAAAATTATGTCTATGTTGTTGTTGTTATCTTCTATGACAGAAGTAGCGATTTTTTTTTGGCTTCTCCATATAAATTGGCTATTTTAAAATTAACACTTTGCATGGTGTCATAATATGATTTTTAAAACAATCTGACAATGTCGTAACATATTTGTCATACTGTTATGTAAAATTCTAAGTCGATTATTATTATTATTATATTTTTTTTTAATTTAACATACTTTATACGAAGAAAATAAGATACAATGATTAAAGAAAAAAAAAAAAAAAAAACTTACATTTTAAAACATAAATGACTATTAATAAAAATAAACCTAATTAATAAATAAAAATACAACTAAAAACAAAAAAAAAAATTTATAAATAAAAAAAATGCTCCAAATCGATGCCAATGGGCAAAGTGCCAAGGATACTGGCAGCATTGCCACGTTGAATGGCAACGCTGATCCTTTGGCCCAAATATTGCCCAGCCCTTTTATCTTCCGAGGTGTTGACGAGCTGTTTTGTTAAATTGTAATAAAATACAGATATAACCAAAATATAGGCATTAATCGACCAGATTTTGGTTATATCTGTATTTTATTACAAATGGAGAATCCAAAATAGTTCTTAGGTATTTGTATCAGTAGAATCACATTAGTCTAAGTACTTAAAACATACAAAATGACACGCTAAGTATGAAATAATAACTTTATAATTATATTTATTTTTATAAATCCAATCCTATTAAACATCGATTACAATTTTATTTACAACAAAAATACGCATTATATAAAAATCTCACGTTTGATTAGGAGAGGGCGAGGACGTCGAGTCCAAATCTCACGACATCTCCCCAAGAGGCTGTTGAAAAATCGACAAAATTGCATCACATAATTAATATACGCCCCCTTATTAAGTCTACGAAGTATTTGAAAATTAAATCAATATAAGGCTGGATATTATCTATTTGACAAATACTTTTGTAGATAGCGTTCTTTCTGATTAATAGAACTGTGTTAATAATAATAAATATTAAGTGGCTATATAAAAAACTTTGTTTGTTTTATTTGTTGTTTACCCTAAAACTAATTTAATATATATAAGTACTTCTAAAATTAGAAGTAATATTCCAAAATCCACCAAAATCAAAACGAGCCACCTCGTGGGGAATTTCCGGAAAATACATTCAAGTAAACCTGCCCCGCTGTCCCCGCTCATCTCTAAAGATAAATTGGTAGCAGTCATGTCAAAAATGAGTAAATCGATCATAATCACAACTCCTAGATCACAGAGTCCTAGACCTCCACTGTTGGAGATGGGCCTTCCAGAAATTTCTCGAGATTTTGGCCTACACTCGCCACGCTGGCCAGACGGGTTGGCGGGGGTCCGATGTCAATTTTATAATGACATTTTATTAACGATTCTACAACTTGTTATTAGTGGAAACGGGACCGACGGCTTAACGTGCTCTCCGAGGCACGGGAACGATGGTGTTGTTAATTTATGACAAAAGAAGAGTGTATTTCTCATTGGTACATGCCGGGGGGATTTGAGCCGACCTTTGTAGGATTTTAAGGAAAGTGCTCTTACAACCGAGCCACCACCGCTCTTCAATTCAATTCAAAATATTTATTTCCATATGGTTCACATGTAACATTCGGATATTGTCAATTTTTTACAATATTATTAAAATAATAAATAAAAAGATTAAATTAAATTATGGATAGACCGAAATAAGTAAGTGACATTGCTGCCATAAGCAAGTACTGTAGCTTAACCTGAATTCGAGGCATTATACCCGTGTCAACTTATAATCTAAATAATTATAACATAATGTATAATTATAATAAATTTATAATAATAATAATAAAATTCTTTATTGCACACAAAATATAAAATATAAAAACATGTACATAGGCGAGCTTAATACCATAAAGGTATTCTCTACCAGCTAACCTTTGGAAGAGTGAGAGAAGAATATTATGAATATAATATTATATAAATTTAAATTAATTTCGTGGCTGTATAAAAGCTGTGTCAACTTTGAATCTAAAATAATTATAATATAATGTCTAATTTTTAATGAAATTTAATTAATTTCGTGGCTGTACAGTGGCCGAGTCAAATTAAAATTAACATCGTAATAATATGAAATTAAATATTGACATTAAACTATTATACAGTGTAAAGTCTATTTAACATCACTCGACGTTAAACTCTCTAAAACTGCTAAATTACTTGGCGTTGGTATACCTTGTTATCCATACAATGATACACTCTATAAAGTATCACAACCACTCTAAATAACGATAATAAAAATATTTCTTGCACACAAAATATACAATATAAAGTGTTGTACATAGGCGAGCATAATACCATGAAAGTATTCTCTACCAACTAACCTTTGGGAGAGTGGGAGATTAATATTATGGGTGCAGAGTGTGAAAATGGAAATAATATAGTAAAAACCATAGTTAAAATATGTAAATAAATACAATATATACACTTATAATACTATAATACCTAACAGAAAAATAATAATATATAATTAAGATAAATACATAAATACTGCCAAGCCGTCTGGTCAGCGTGGCGAGTGTACGCCCAATTCTCCAGTTTTGGAAGGCCCATCTCCAGCAGTGGAGGTCTAGGACGCTGTGTTCTAGGGGCTGTAGCGAAAAACACATAAATAATTTTATATACATATATAGGTACTAATAATATGTCAGGTGATTGGATTCGTTTTGCTTTTTAAGGAAGTAAGAGAGAAGAAGTTTTTTGAATATATTTAAAGACGGTGCCTGTCTGATAAACAATGGTATCCTGTTCCATTGATGACCTGCTTAATAATACGTTATTATTAAGCAATAAATGTAAATGTAACAAACAAAATAATCTTTGGTAAGTATGATGCCGACAGTCAAGGTATTCACGTGTAACCGCCTCCGTGGTCTAGTGGTAACAAACGTTGCCGTGAACTCGGGAGGTCATGGGTTCGATTCCCACCGGGGGCAAGTTGTACATTGTATAATTTGTCTCGGTCTGGGTGTTTATATGTATAATATGTATATATTTACAAAAAAAAAAGTATAATATGTAGTTTATCAACCATCTAGTTTCCGTAAAAGAAGCCTCGTAGCTTACCACGGAAACTAGATGGCGCTGTGTGACCTGTCTGGAAATATTATTATTACTATTAAACATATCAACAAAAGAATATACAGCTGCAGTTCTTATTAATATTGCAACTTAGAAAGTACTGTTTGTTGCTTAATTATAACGTATGGTTACCTCTGTTTAAAGTGAGTGTGATCCTATATAGAAAAAAAATATTATATGGTTAACTAGATAAACCACCTAACGTTAAGTAATTTCGTTTTAGGGAGTTCAACGTTAAATCGAGTGGTTTAGCTCGATTTGTATTTTACATTTCCGGAGTAAACACTTTCTATTCTCTAAAACTGAGATCAGTAAATGATTTGCGTCATTAAATCAAGCTTCCCGGTACAACCGTAATATTAAAAATAAGCAGCAAAAAATAATGTTGACATTTCATTTTATTAAATAATAATAATATATGTTCGCTAAAACTTTCGACGTTGTAATGATCTAAAACACTAGCCAACACAGTTGTTGGTGTAATTTTAAAATTTGATTTCGTAAGTACCTGATTCACTGATTTCAAATATGTTTTTGTGTAATAATATAATATAAACACAATACTATACCTACTAATGACAAATCACAATCTGATTAAGACTAAGCTAAAACAAAAACTGCCTCCGTGGTCTAGCGGTTAAGTCCGTGGATTTAGACTCGGAGGTACCGGGTTCGATTCCTGGTCGGGACTCAAAAATTTTTATTAATATAAATAAATACATTTAATTTATTTGTGATATTTCTCGAGTTTGGTACGCTGGAGACATCGACAAGCTTGCCACTTGTCATGATTGGCCTATAGTAAAGTTGGCTAAATGTGAATCCGCTTCTTTATAAGCGTGGTTTCTGACCACCCCGAAAGGGAAACGGTCGTGATGATGATGATACTGAAACAAAAGGAGGAACATGGAAAATTACGAACCTCAATCTTGCATGTAGTGACTAGTTTTTAAAAAATACCTCTATTCGGAGCTTGGCGGATTTTAACTGGATTCCAAAGGTTAGCAGCCACAACTGCGAACGATTTAGACACAGACCGCCTCCGTGGTCTAGTGGTAACAAACGTTGCTGTGAACTCAGGAGGTCGTGGGTTCGATTCCCACCGGGGGCAAGTTGTACATTGTATAATTTGTCTCGGTCTGGGTGTTTATATGTATAATATGTATATATCGACCATCTAGTTTCCGTAACACAAGCCTTGTAGCTTACCACGGAAACTAGATGGCGCTGTGTGACCTGTCTGGAAATAAATAAAACAAAAAAAAAAAAGAAGGTAGTATGGTGAGTGGTTATAGAGAGCATATCATTAGAAGAAGATCGAATTATCAGACCATTATGC
The DNA here is from genome assembly GCA_910589645.1 of Tinea semifulvella. NCBI lineage: Eukaryota > Metazoa > Arthropoda > Insecta > Lepidoptera > Tineidae > Tinea > Tinea semifulvella. The sequence continues at coordinate 7,306,280 of OU342592.1, read as the reverse complement.
TCACCATGAAAAAAAACGAAAGGTTACACTATCTTACGATTACAGTTTTTAAAGGAAAAAATTAAGTATTAATTGGACGCTTCGTTTTAAATTGCGCTTAAATTATCAAAGTTGTCAGTAAATGGGTGATTCAGTTTGTAAACCTACACTCTGTCTGCCTATTATTGTGATATACGACTACCGGTTAGTACATTTACTTAGAATTTTCTAGATATTTGAATATAAAGGGTTTCGGTATTAAACATTTAATTTTAATTAAACAGTAACTATAGACAAAATACTTTTATTATTAGAACTAGTTGTTGTATCAATGAGATGATTGGTGATGACAATATTGACATTGATATTTTTGCTATGAAGCCTTCAACAGTAAGGCGTCTACTTTCTTCTCAATTCTTTAACCCTCCGGCTTCTGTATATTTTTAGGATTTGTTCTTTTTGTTTCTTGTGTTGTTTATATTTTTGCCAGTGTATTAATGTATTTAGTAGCTTAAGGCGAAAACTTTTCATTGGCTCATTTTTTATTATATCTATTCATTTATATTGTTATCTAGCTGTAAGTTTTCCTGTAATAAATAAATAAAATAAAATAAAATGTTAAACGTCCTTATGATTTTATTATCATTGATTATAATGACACCCTCCTCCTCCAAGCCGTCTGGCCAGCGTGGCGAGTGTAGGCCAAATTCTCCAGATATATGTTCTGGAAGGCTCATGTCCAACAGTGGAGGTCTAGGACGCTAGGTTCTAGGGGCTGTAATAATAATAATAAGACAATTTAAATAAATAATTAAAAACTAATTAATACTTTATTTTTGAACAATATAGGTATATTAACTGAGACTGATTTCTATAGGGTGTTTTTTTAGCTGCATGAGAAGTTGTTGTCTATGGTTTGACAGTTGAGGATGTCAAACTGTGTTGACATTTCTGTTCAGTAAGATTTGGCAATTCATCATGAATTGTTTAACGCCAGAACAACGCTTCCATATTGTGGAAATTTACTTTTAAATAAATAAATCTGTTCGCGTAGATCATATAGCACTTTGTCCAGTTTATGGTCAACATAATCGCCCTACTGAGCAAGGAATTGGTGCAAGCAGTTGTTGATCGTTTTCGCACTAATTTTACTCTTTTCGATTTAAAACTATCAACAAGACAAAGAAATATGCGTAATAAAGTGGACAGGCTGCTGTAGCAGTGTTATAGAAGTCGTTGAAATGTCGATTAATCGCATAAAAGTGTGATAAATTGGACTAATAGGATAAATAATAAAATTATTTATTATAAATAATTTTATTATTTATCATTTAGGTAGCTTTTAATTTATATTAATTTACATCGAATAAAATATTAGCAAGTTTTTATAATATAATTATCTTCATATATATATACTATATATGTATATGTTAATAAGTATTTATGTAGTTCATGTTATACATACTTTTTATGTAGTTTATTGGTTCGAATTGTACCCCACATATTTATACAGTCTCGCTGTCCCAAAGGTAATCTGGTAGAAAAAGCCGAAGTTCGCCTTTGTACATATGTACTTTTAATTTAAGTGCAATAAAGTTCTTAATAATAAAAATAAATTTTAATAAAAATATATTTTTTTAATACGGATAATAAATGAATTACACTATTAAATTATTATTTTAATCGAGTTAAAACTACTTAATTAATAAAATTCTTACTTTCTTCGGACACGTGTTACACAGAAACATCCATCGAGCGCTTGGTAGTCCAGAGGAAAGTCGATAGCAAGAGGATGCGTGGTAGGTCTCCGATAAGATGGACCGATCAGGTGAAGGTTGCAATGGATCATCCTCTACATGAGTGCACTAGGAAAGTGGTCCGAGAAGAGTGGCGACGGCTTGTTAAGCGTGCCACTAGCACTCAAATGGCGACCACGACTACTCTTCCAGTCGAGTGTAGCGACTAAGAAGAAGAAGAAGAAGAAATAATAAAAATGTAGTACATGAAAACCCGTGGTTCAAAGATATCGACTTGTGTTAATGCGGGTGGACAGTCCAGGCTCCGAGACGAAGGGAAACTATCATGGTCGGTGTATTTTGATCAAATAACACTGGCAGTAAAAGTCCTATCTTTACATCATTATAATTTATATATTGTTAGGTATAATTCCAAGAGACAGTCGAGCGATTTTCCTTTAAAACAGATATTTTAATTGTATATTTTATTTGTTAGCAGAGGATGTGAAACGGGAAATAAATGAGGATATGATGTGTTCCCGCGTAAAATGTTGTTCGTTATACAGAAGAAATTGAAAGGTTTTGCTATATGCTTATGTAATTGTATTGCTTATATATTTATATTTTATTTATGCGATTTTAATTTAATGAAAGTATAAATAATAAATAATAATAATAATCATTTATTTTCTTCTCAATAATTGCCTTATAACTAGTTACATCAAAGTATTTTAATAGTATCGGTGGTGGCTCGGTTGTAAAAACGCGTTTCTTAAATACTACAAAGGTCGGTTCAAACCCCCCCGGCATGTACCAATGAGAAATACACATACACGTACATTTGTCATAGATGTACAACACAACTGCTCCCGTGCCTCGGAGAGCACGATAAGCCGTCGGTCCCGGTTCCACTAATACCAACTTGTGGAATCGTTAATAAATTATCATAAAAAAATGACATGGTAGTGCCGTCTGGCCAGCGTGGCAAGTGTAGGCCAAATTCTCCAGATATACGAGTATGTTCTGGAAGGCCCATCTCCGACAATCGCTAGGACGCAGTGTTCTAGGGGATGTAATCAATGAATGAATGAATGAATCTTAAGAGTTAACAGGATGATCTACAATATATTACAGGCAATTCAAAAATATTGGAACCCTAACCCCTGTATACAAAGTATAAAATACTTCTGGACCACAGAGGTTAGTTTCCATACAAATTTGGACAACATATTTTTATTTCATTTTAAAATCTAATACAAATATTAAACATGCAAAATTGTTAGTAATTATTATTACATAAAATAATAATAATAGATTTTAGACACAATATGTAGGTATATAGGGTATAGTATGTATATTTATTCGGAGAAAAAAACAGAAATGATACATACAAATAGGCAAAGGATACAAAAACAAAGAGTCATAAGTTACGAGGCATGTAATTTAGTTAAAGAACACCCTTATTATTATAAAATAAAAGAAAATACACATTCTCGCAAATGCCGAAATAGATTCGAAGTGTACCCTTACATAGCAATAAAAACGGCATTTTTTGTAATAGTGTATATAATATGGCTGCTACATTGTTTAATAAGCTACCGGATGACCCTTGATGAGTACTTACAAGATGCATTAAATTCTTTATTTTTGTTTGTTTCTTGTTACCTCATATTGTTTTCTTATTTTATATTGAATAATAATAATAATTAACTTAAAAAAAATGTTAATATTTATATACCTATCTCTTAGGTCGACTTTTGTAGCTCACAACCACCTGTTAGAACCTAAATAAATGTACCAAAAGTTAATAAATAAATTTATTGATTTTTGATTTTGGCATTAAACTCGCCTATGTACACTAATTTTAAGTTTTTGTGCAATAAAGTTTTTAAATAAATAAAAATAAAACACTCAATATTCTGTTTATTTATCAAACTGACGAGCTATTGGAAAATAACTTTGTCCTCACAATAGTCGATGCGTATTGTTGCAAACGTTTTTTCATGATTGGTAAAGTTTGCAATTACCTTTTTTCCCATTGAAAGCAAAGAGATCAAATATAAGCTCTATATAGAGCGGGCATCGAATGTTATTTTAGTTACACTGTTTACGTCGTTTATATAAAAATGCACGTCAAACGCACGACCATAACCGAAAATTCACTGTCATAGACTTATTATTTCTGCGACGATTATCCAAACATTAATTCTCATACCGCTTGGCAACAAAACAATCTTGTGGGACGCGCACATTTAAATTAATTTTGTTGTTTCACGGATAATATGTCGACCAGCGTGCTACGGAAGTGTAAAACTGGTTTTTCTTTGACAAGAGAATCTCGTGTCAGTTTATTTTCTTTAAACTTGATTAAACTATTTTTTATGATTTCAATTAAAATACACGAACCATTCTAAAAATTGTCATTGCGAAATAGTTCCGCTGTTCGATCATAGATGGCGTTATTTATAAAAGGAACACAATTATAGTCTTAAAAACGCTTATCATAAGGTTCAAATTAGCTCAAAACATTGCTTAAATAAAAAAAGTTCCTGTAGTCGATTATAGATGGCGCTGTTATAGTTGCACCTAATTATCCAGCTTGCCGCTCAGGTTGAAGGTCCGGATCTACAAGATGTTCATCCGTTCCCGTCTCACCTATGCTGCGCCAGCCTGGCACCACCTTCTGGCCCAGACAAGTCAGCAGAACATTTCGCTCAGAGTGGTTTCCCGAGCGCCGTGGTTCGTGTGTAATTCCGTCATAGCTCGAGATTTGGAGATGCCTACTATTGAGGAGTTTGTCACTGGCCTGACTAGACGTATGTTCTATCGGGCCGACAACGGACACTTCAACCATCTCGCTCCGTCTAAAAAAATCCTAAATCTAATATATCTAAATCCGCACGGCCCCCCAACGGGAGACCACTTCCAAGGGAAGTACTCCTGGAGGAGAGCTGAAGCAGCCCTCTGGTTTCGTGAGCCATACGGGCGCTGTTATACTGCTAACGGCGCCCAGCACTAAAAGTGCATGAATTACCGGCGGGTGGTTACCCGCTGAGATCCTGTCGGGGAAAACGGGGGAATATCCCCATCCCCAACCCAGGTCCATTAGGCGTCCGGGCCTGGACGACCCCACTGTCTGTCTGTCTGTCTGAATCTTAAGAAAATTAGCTATAGGGTTGATAGCGTACGAGAGTTACCTATAAAACTTTTACTATTGAGTTAAGTAAAGAAAATTCTTTAACTTAATAAAATAATTTTTAGCATAAAAATGTTGACATTAACATTGTATTGCAATAAATCGACAAGAACAATATTAAATATAAACTAAGTATATACAAATAAATATTGTAAATAAATATCCATTGACATAAGCATATTGTATGCCTATAACATGGGCAGATTGCATCATCATGACATGTACTCGTACATACAACTATAATTAGAATAAGCAATCCACAATAAAGAATTTTGAATTTTAATTTGTGGGGTAGGCAGAGACAATTAAGCGCCACCTGTCATGATCACGAACCAACAAATCAATCCTGGAGGAACTAGAGATAGGACAACGCCTTTCCTCAATCGTGCAATCACGCATTCTCACTTTTTTTGGACACGTATCACGGCGTGGAGATACATCCATTTAGCGCCTTGTAGTTCAGGGAAAAGTCGATGGCAAGAGAATGCGTGGTAGGTCTCCGATGAGATGGACTGACCAGGTTAAAGCAGCAATGGATCACCCCCTACATGAGTGCTTCAGGAAGGCTGCAGTTCGAGACGAGTGGCGACGACTTGTTAAGCGTGCCACTGACACTCAAGTGACGACCACGACCACTCTGCCAAGAATGTAGCGACTAAGAAGAAGAAGTCATGATCACAACATACCTCGTCGACATTAATATTTTTTTTTATAATTTTAACGGGTCTTTACGCGATTTACGGGTCGACCCGTGACCACGGCCAATGCAACTTGGCTGAAACGTCGGGAGAAATATATCTCTAAGGTAAATCGTGTAAGACCCGTTAAAATTATAAAAAACTGAAAGTTTAATTCATTAACCTCTTTATACATGCCAAAGTCAATTTACTAGTACCTATATATTTCAGAAAAACGTTAAAATGCCAAAGTATCAGAAGATAATCTATTGGAAAATCACGTGTAAAGTGTTGGCTATTGATCCGCGAACAGAAATCACTCAATAAATGACAAATAGAAGGTTATTGTGGTACAAGATTGATGGCTTGGTGGGAAGGAAAAGGGCTTTCTTATTCTGAGGTTAAACTACCCACAGCTTTGTATGCGACCTTGTTAATGTTATTTTGATCGATACGAGTACGTTGCGAATTGAAACAGATTTCATATGGCGTATTCTACAAGCGAACGTTAGTAATTTCTCAGATCAGATCATATTTCTAAAGAATTTGGCCTACACCCGCCACGTCGAGGTACCGAGTTCCATTCGTCAGGACAATATATTATTTAATTTATTTGTGGTATTTCTTGAGTCTAGTACGCTACACGCATCAACAACCTTTCCACTCGTCATAATCGGAATATCAAAGTTGGCTAAATGTCAATCCGCTTTATTATAAAAATCGTGATTTCTGACCGAGGTGGTGGTAAAGAGATACGGTCGTGATGATACATCCTATATTCCTTAACCTAGGTTAAGTTAGTTTTAAATTTACATAGTTAATTTTATAATGACGATGACTGTTCTTTGCACTAATGGTATATTTATTTATATAATAAAATAAAATAATATATTACTTAAGTATTTGCTAGGCAAAGTCTAAAAGACGCTTTATAGACCTCATCCTACGTAATGAATTGAGAAGAAAACCTTAGACATTCGTCAAAAATCTAATCAATGTTACGCAATAGAACACTCGTGAGACTATGCTTTGAAAACAACTAGGATTTATGGTGAAGCTAGACCGAGCCGCAGTCGCTGCAGTCATCGCCTTTTGTAATTTTAATAAATTCGTAAAAAAAATCGTGCATCATTCATAATTTACAAAATGCGATGACTGTGGTGATTGCGGCTCACTTTATCACGCAGTTCTGTTCGATGCTACCTACCAGACACATCAGACACCTCCAACCAAACTTTGCGCCTATGTAATAAATTTTGCAAATGCCAAGCTGTTGCAAGATACAATGAATAGGTTAAACAGCTCACAAATTTTTAAAGGAGGAGAGGAGTGTTTCGTACAAGTAGAGTAGATCTACCTACAATACCATAACCATCACAATCCCTTGCAGGGTAGTCAAAAACCTCGCAATTACAGAAACTATTTTAGAGATTTAACCCTGATTTAAGAAGTCGAAGTATGTATAAAGCACATTGGAATTTGTTCTCACCTCTGGGGTGGTTTCGCCAAGTACCTTACAGATGCTCTCAATGTCCTAGGGACGTCCGATTCGAATCAATATCTAAATCTCTGGAATCGCTGCAGCGTCGCCGAGACGTCTCTCTGAGCGCGTTCTACGAACTATATATACCACGGTGAGTGTTCTAAAGAACTCCATATTATTATCTCTTATTCTATATTCCGTAATTGAACGTAGTTACTGATAAATTCTCCAAATTACGAGATGGGCACCTATTCTCGCGCGTTCGACATGCATGTCAGCTCGATTTGCTCAAATAAAACTCACAGTTTTCTATGGAGATCTGTAGATTTTCATTCGAATATTTGGAACCGACTCGCAAGTGGAAAGCGCCAGAATTAGGCCTCTGGACAGATGTCGCACGCTGAAGATGTAGAATGCTCTCCCAGGCAGTGTGTTTCCCCATTCTTACAACCGAAGTCCTTTAAGCGAAGTATGAAAAAGTATCTTGCCTCCTGTTTTGTTCTGTATTATAAATAAACTTTCTGAATTACTATCATACAGTAAGATAAATGGATATATGATATAATTGAACATCGTCGCCAAATTAAGAAATATTACAACGACAATGCCGTTAAACTATCACAATACTACAAGATGCTTTTGAAAAGCGGGCCCTTAATTCATATTAAAAACTTAGGTATTATTATTACTGTGGCATACAAAAAAAATAAAAAAACTGGCTGAAACAAGTAGTTCTATCCGTTTGCTGATCAAAACACATTTTACAAAAATACAAATAAGACACATTATTAAAAATCGTATGGGTTTAAAGGTTGTAGGAATCGCAATGTTATTATGTAAGGGATGGCTTCTACATCCGGTGAGAAATAAGCCAATTATGGTTTAAGTGTGACCATGCACTTTAACTTCTGTTACAAATTGTGACACCGGATGTATCCAAATGTAGAACTGAGCGGATAGCCGTAACAGCAACCGAAACGTACTAATAGAAACTGGCGGTTTAATCGACCCATTTCTAAGATAAACGTTGAAGTTATCATTCCATACTAGTATTATTATAAATGTTAAAGGAGATTTGACTGTGTTTTTGCCAATCAGTATGTATGTTTCTTTCGCTTTCACGCGATATAACTGAAGCGATTTTGACATCTGTATATAATTTATGTACATCATAATTATTAAGTATTTAGAATGTAAACTGACACGGCCTCTTTACAGCCACGATCGTATTTATGTAGTTTCTAAGTTAGTTAGTTTTACTTGCTTGTAGCAGTAATGTTGTGGCTAACATACATAAATGTGGATTATTGCCTGTTTACGGTCCAATCATTATAACCACTTTGTTTAGTACATATGTTTTAATAATTGTATTTATTTTATTAGTTCTGACTATAGCCAAGTTGTTTTAAGCGAACCAAAGGAAATAAACTATTTTGATTCGATTTGATTTGATTAAATTTTGTAGAAATGTTCCTTGGAACCCTAAGACGGACATAGGCTATATGACGTAATCATGTCACCGACATGTCTCCCCACAGCAATATATCCATCTGTCTACAAATAGGTTAGTTCAAATCTCGGCATGAACCAATAAGAAAAACACTTTAATTACGTACATTTGTCATAGATTTGCAAACAAACGTTGCCGCTCCTCGGAGTACGTTAAGCCGTCGCCCGGTTCCATTAGTACCAAATTGTGGAATCGTTAATAAATAGTCATTAAAAATTAACATCAGACCCTCGTCAACCTGTCTGACCAGCGTGGCAAGTGTAGGCCAAATTCTCCAGATATAGGCTCTGAAAGGCCCATCTCCAGCAGCGAACGTCTAGACTCATTGTTTTAGGGGCTGTAATAAATGAATGTTAAATTACCGACAAGCCAAAGAGAAAATAGTATTTTTTATTTTATCCAAGTAATAGATGGTCACCCTATGAGGAAACGATTGTAAGGCCATCGACTGACCATGCCAGAGGATGTGTCCTTAGCTATATTTCAATGCTATTTAATATTTTATCTGAAACAAACTACATGTTTTATAATATTAATTTGTAAATGGTAATTTGCTTTTATTATTATTATTACTTAGGTATATATACCTATTAAGGTATTACTCAACAGATTTTTATGAAGGATAATTAAACTAATATACATTTATTCGAAAAAAATATTTACACCATATAAAATAAAATTAATATTAATATTAAGGATAGGGATATATTCATTTCATTTCATTTTAAAACTTTATTGCACTATGTACAAAGGCGGACTTAATGCCGCTAGGCATTCTCTGACAGCCAAACCTTTAGGACATTTAGACAGGATATACGTCCCGTCCGCGTGGAATGGTGGCAAGAACGCTGGCTACATTTCCCCGCTGTAGTCAATACTGATCCTCTGGGCGAAGAAAGAGCCAGCCCTCTTGTCATCGGAGGAGACGACAAGACGCGGTGTTATGTCTTTTAAAAACTTTTTTGCGCTTGGACTCCATGGGCCCAGAGTTCCTACAGCAAACGGCACAAATTCTTTCAATATACTTACATGCTTGCGCCGCTTGCTGGACTCCGCATTTATACGCTGTCCCCCTGAGAATATTAAACTAATATTTTATCAATATGTTGATATAAGCCATTTTATTGGTAGTTAGCTTGACACTTTAGTTATTTCCAATTAGCAAATGACGTGCCTTAAAAGCATACGTTAAACATGTCAAAGGATAACCAGCCTTTCTGCAGCTGACCGATAGGCTATAAGACGTCATCGTCTGACTACGACACGAGACGACTTTACGCCTATACAAGTGGATAGAAATTGTTAAAGGTTGGCATGTTCTTTGAAATTCAGGGATGACATTATATGAGGTTTTTTTTTCAGCAGCTATAATAATCTGGCAGCTCTAGTATCCATATGTTTCGTTCTATTAAATCTCTCTCTTTCTATTATGATTGATGACACAATGTCTGTCATTATTATCTCACATTTTGTGGTGTTACACGATAACACACTTTTCTTTTTCCGACAACAACAGGGCTCTCAATAAATTTATTAATCCCTAGAGTAAGCCACCGGCGGCGTATAGTTTAAACTTCATCACAGCCGATAGAACACAGCAGATGAGCCTTCCATAACTTTGTTAATGGAAAGGTAAAAAATCTAAAAGCTCAACTTTCTTTTTTCTAGTTCGCAACGATTAGAGCACTTTTTTGACGGTTTAGAAATTGATTAATCGGAAGCGAGACGTGGATATGTCAAAATACGTATGAGAGTAGAGTTAATGCAGAAATGAGGTCATTGCGTCGGATATGCGGCGTGTTGACGGACCGCATACGTAATGACGAAATAAGCAAAATGGGTAGGTATGAAAGAAAGCATAGGGATAAAAAATAGGAAAGGTATGCTTCGATGGTTCGGGCATGTTGAAACGATGAGTGAAGAGATATTGACGAACCAGATATATAATGCGAAAGTTGTGGGTAAAAGAGGCCCTGGCAGACCAAGACTACGATGATGATACGATCAGATAAATAAAACAATAGCTGAATTTGCGTGCATTAGAAACACATTGAAACAAAAGGACATGTATGAAGAGATTGATGAATGTCGATTTGTATGTATGTGTGTCTTTAGAGGACCAAACTCGGAAAACATAACAAATAAATTTAATATTAATTTAATATACCGCCTCCGTGGTCTAGTGGTAACAAACGTTGCCGTGCACTCGGGAGGTCGTGGGTTCGATTCCCACCGGGGGCAAGTTGTACATTGTATAATTTGTCTCGGTCTGGGTGTTTATATGTATAATATGTATATATTTACAAAAAAAAAAAGTATATTATGTAGTTTATCAACCATCTAGTTTCCGTAACACAAGCCTCGTAGCTTACCACGGAAATTAGATGGCGCTGTGTGACCTGTCTGGAAATATTTATTTATTATTTTTTATTTATATTAACGAATATTATTGTGTCCTGATCATGAATCTAACCTGGTACCAGCGAATCTAAAACCACGAAAATTTATTACTATGACATTATATTTTATACGGTAAGGTTCGTATTACAATTTAAAAGAAATTTAGCACTTACAAATTTTTTTTTTTTAAATGTTTAAAAAAAGATTAGTTCTTTTAATGTTTTTGATATTACGGAAGTAAGCAGTTTAAGTAAACCCTTTTTTTGTTGCTTTAAATCACAACAATTATCGTTCTTAGTGTAGATGAAACGTGTAAAAAGCTCTATCAATCGGACTCCTAGTTTTAAAATTCCTTTTTGTTGATCGTGGACTTTTTGAGAATAGCGTTTTCAGCGAGTTGTATGGAAATTTGACAGCTACAATAGTTAAGAATTGCCCCTTAGATATACAAACATAATATACCTACATGATACGTGAATGTACGCCTTAAAAAAACTATGCAAATATAAATAGTATTTTTTTTTCTACATCACATTCCTCAATATGTTTTTATGTTTTGATTTAAATCTTCCATGCTAGGCTCTTTGATAGGAAATAAAGTATTATCAACATATAGAGGGATGGCTATAAAATACTATAAATACATGTAACGACTTAAGGTAATGACATTTACATGGCTTGCGTGATAGTGATGCGAAACAACGATGAAAGATATCGATATAATAGAAACGCTCTATTAAGGTTTACTTTTTTTAAAAAGTATATTGATCATAACGGCTACTTTCCTTTGTCCCAAAAGATTGAAAAAAAGTGAAGATTTGCAACAACAGGAGTTTAAAAACCAACACAGGGTGTACTTACATTTTCTCGAATAAAAATATGCAATATAATTTAAATTTAAAATAGATGACTTAATTAACTTAAAATAATTTTTCATCCTATTCTAGGACAACCTGTATAAAGTTGTTATCATATAGATAATGAGATACAATTTAATATATAAAATTGATCGTTTTACTCTACAACTATAAAATTCGCATTTTTTATAAGCAGCAGCCTATTAAAGGACTGGCATAAAATACCAAAGAAATAAATACCTACATTAAACAGTAACATTTAAATAAAAAGTAACATTTAAAAAGTAAAATAATATATAATAATAGGTGCTAGGTTCGATTTCTGGTCGGGTCACAATTATATTTTTTAATAAAATAAAAAATGACATTAATATTTAATTTATTTGTGATATTTTCTAATTAGTAAAGTTGGTTAAATGTAAATCCTCTTCCATATAAGTGTGGTTTTTGACCACACCGAAAGGGAAACGGTCGTGAATATACTAAAGTAAAATTAATAAATATAGGTAAGTATATGGTTTAAACATCTAAGATAATGATAAATATATAGTCAAAGTCAAAGTCAAAGTCAAATCATTTATTACAATTTGGCCTTCTCGGGCTCTTTTGTATTGTCACATCACATTGTTATAATTATTTAAATAAATTATATTAAATTTATTACAATACAATTGAATTGACCTAAATATAAACATACACCAACAGTAACAGGTGTCCAAAATATATTAATAATATACATTTGCACATCTACCAGGCATTTTTGTCACTAATAAAATCATTTATCTTATAATAGGCCTTGCCTATAAGTCGACGTTTGACATGAATTTTTAGTTTATCGAAACACAAGCTAGTTAGTTCCTTTGGGAGTGTGTTATAAAAACGAACACCAAGTCCCAAAAAAGACTTACTAGTTTTACTGAGGCGTAGGTGAGGCAAAGCTAATTTGTGATTATTGCGTGTGTTGCGAGAATGCAAGTCACAATTCCTTTTAAATTGTTTTATATTCTTGTGGACATACATAATATTCTCTAGAATATACTGAGATGCCACTGTAAGAATATCATACTCCTTAAACTTATCTCTTAGCGAAGTGCGAGCGGTCAAATTATAAATATATCGAATAGCCCGCTTTTGTAAAATAAAGATAGTTTCAATGTCAGTAGCATTTCCCCACAGTAAAATTCCATAAGACATAATACTATGGAAATAGCTAAAATAAACTAATCTAGCAGTATCAACATCTGTCACACGCCTCACCTGTCTAATGGCGTACGCCGCTGAGCTCAGCCTTTTGGATAGTGCTGCAATATGAGCACCCCACTGGAGTTTGGAATCTATTGTTATACCTAAGAATACTGTACTTTCCATGATCTCCAATTGCTCACCATTTAATATTATATTTGGAGAAATGTTTCTTACATTAGGAAGAGCAAATCTTAGACATTTAGTTTTTCTAGCATTAAGCAGCAAATTGTTAGCTGTAAACCAGTTGTAAACACGATCAAGCGCATTGTTTACTACGTCAAAATTATTAAGCTTCCTGTCTATTTTAAATATTAGAGAAGTATCATCAGCAAACAAAACAATATCGTGTAAGTTTTTAATACAATATGGTAGGTCGTTGATATAAACTAGAAACAAGAATGGACCAAGAATAGAGCCCTGTGGGACACCGATCCTTACTGGAGATCCAGAAGAAGTGATATTACCAATAGCCACCCTCTGCGTTCTATCAGAAAGATACGACATAACTAATTCTAGAGCTGAATCTTTTATGCCATAGTAACTTAGTTTAAGAAGCAGTGTACCATGATCTACACAATCAAAAGCCTTTGATAAGTCACAGAACACTCCAATAGCGTCCTGGGACTTCTCCCATGCTTCAAATATAACCTTAATTAACGACATACCCGCGTCAGTAGTCGACCTTCCCTTAGTGAAACCAAATTGTTTGTTGTGGAGAAGTTTATTAACATTAAAATGTAATAGTAGTTGATTAAAGATTATTTTTTCAAAAATTTTACTTAGTGCTGGAAGAACTGAGATAGGCCTAAAATTTGTAGGATCAGATTTACAACCAGACTTAAATAAAGGTATAATTTTACTATGCTTCATTAAATCTGGAAAAACTCCCGAGTCAATGCTACTATTAAAAATAACAGCTAGATAATGAGCCAACGAGTCAATGATTGAACTTAATACGTTGACTGATATTCCCCAAAGATCCTCGGTCTTCTTGATATTAAGAGACTTAAATGTCTTTACTATAGTATGTGCATTGACATGAAAAAAATTAAATGTAACTAAGCATTGATTCACATTAGCTTTCAAAAGTGTTTCCGATAGAACTGGTGATGAATTTAAGGACCTGGTGGTTTCAATAGGTATATTAGAGAAAAAACTCTCAAACTCCTTAGCCACTTCTAAGTCCGATTTTATTAACTTATTTCCTATCTGAAGACTGAAATGATTATCACGAGGCTTAACCTTACCAGTCTCGCAATTAATTACATTCCAGACGGCTTTAATCTTGTTATCCGACCGTTTGAGCTTTCTGGTAATAAACATTGATTTTGCTGCAATGCAAACCATTTTAAATGTCTTAGAGTACTTTCGAACGTAATCAACAAAATGAGGATCATGGTTATAACTTTTTTCATAATAAAGGTCGTATAACCTCTGTCTACTCTTGTGAATGCCTACTGTTGCCCAATCACCAAATTTATTTTGACCCAATTTAACCCTCCTTAATTTAAAAACTTTGTTATATTCAGTTTTTATAGCATTGAATAAGGATGAGTAGAGTATGTTGGGTTCATGATTAATGTAAGGCAGCAACGGTAGGTTATAATCTATATTGTATTTAAACTTTTCAACTCGTGAAGTTGTTATAGGTCTACAAGTAATTATCTCACAATTATTTACTAATTTATGTAAAAATTTAGCTCTCTGACCCGAATGGTCTGAATTAAAGCAATTAAAAATTACCTTGTCGACCGGGTCGATATTACAATAGATATTATCTAAACATGTAGCAGTTGTGGCTGTAATTCTGGTCGGCTCCATAAATAAGTTATTTAAGTTATAACATTTAAATAAGTTAAGTAACCTACAGCTGATGGCTGAAGATTCCAATAAATTTACATTAAAATCACCACAGACAATAATAATTTTCTTACTTTTACAAAGCAAGCTTAATATATCCTCCAATGATGATTCAAAAATTGATAAATTTCCTAAGGGGGGCCTATAAATACATGTAATGTAATGATAAATTCCTCAAGCTCAGTGCATGATACCTCTATTATTCGCTCGATTGAAAGTTGTACTATGTCCTTTCTATTCTTTGATTTCAGCTTATTATTAACAATTATCATTGATCCACCATGGATTGCTAACTCTCTGGTAAATGAGCTAACTACCTGGTGATTCACAAAATTAAACATTAATTGGCATTTTTTTAACCAATGTTCCGTTAAACATAACACATGGATGTCATTATTTTCTAAAAATAAATTAATTTCAATTGATTTACTTCGATAACCTTGAATATTTTGATGTGCTATATTAATATACTGTGTATAAATAATAAACAAAATACATACATATTTTTATAATGTAAAATAAATAAATAAATAATAATAGTAATGCTGCAGCGCTGTTTTTCACTGAACCCTTTAACAAAACCAATAAATAATAAAAAAATAATTGTGAATCATGCTTCTTTAAGACAAATTAAGTAAGTACCCAATAAACGTTAATTAAACGGCATCTATTTTTGCCTACAGTTAGTTGCACGATTAATAATAATAATTTAAAGACATAAAACACATATTGAACAGAATATTTCAAACCTATGCCAAGGTTGCCCCGGTTGTATAAGGGACAGGTAGTTGAGACAGAGAAACGAAAGCGGTCTTGCAGCAGGGTTGCTTTGTATTTAATATGAATGTATCGATAACATTGGCTACGTACATCACTACGTCTGCCGCTTGACCATATTGAAAATTCGATTAACGTCGTTCAATTGTGTACTTTGCGGAATGCCCAGTGTCCCCTTGGAGTTCGGCTTGCGTATTCATGCACATGGCAATTAACTAAGTGTCCACTCTACTACTAGAATAACGTAAACAAAATAAATTAGAAAAATAAAGTTGTATTTTATGTTTTGCGGATATGGTAAGGAATTGTGCTTGTTTATTTTTGTCTTAATATTAAGATTTTTTGCGTAGCCTATCTATCTCATCATCATCAGCCGGTATCTCTTCACTGTAGAACCCGTTTGCCCCATCGGTCGTCGATTCTGCGGCATATCTAACGGTACAAAACGTTAAGTCCGTGGATTTAGACTCGCGAGGTACCGGGTTCGATTCCTGGTCTTGATACTAAAATATTTATTAATGTAAATAAATACATTTTATTTGTGATATTTCTCGAGTTTGGGACGCTGGAGACATAGACGAGCTTGCCACTTGTAATGATTGGCCTATAGTAAAGTTGGCTAAATGTGAATGCGTTCTGACCACCCCAAAAGGGATACTGTCGTGATGATACTTTACTTTTTTACTCTATTGCCACTTGAGCTTGCTGACTTTGAAGTCCATATCAGTAACTTTAGTTCTCTGACGAATTCTATTTCTTAGAGATTTACCAAGCATAGCTCTCTCCATAGCTCGCTGAGCGACCTTGAATGTGTGGACCAGACCCACTTTCAGTATCCACGTCCCTGCTTCACACGACATTACGGTGAGGACGCACTGGTTGAAGACTCTCTTCTTGATCTGATATATGATGTGAATAACATATGGTAATTTAAAGTTAATTTATAATTGCAAATAATTTTATTTGATTGCCTAATACGGAAAAGAGAATGAAATAAATCATTGGACATATACTCGTACCTATTAGAAATATTACTAATAATTTAATTTAATTTTGACCTTTATATTATTTTGATTTTTGAGATTAATTAGCTACTGACAATTACTTTTTTTATTTTTTTTATTTAATAAATTCTCACAACGAAAGAAATGTATGCTTAAGTGTATATTCAATGCATTGCACTGATAAATTGTGATTGGGGGTCGGTTTCAAAATCACCTCCTTTTCTCATACTGCAATATGATTAAGAAACCACCTCCTAACCTTACCATTGGAATGGTTGTATAAATAGCAAGCTGTATGCTCAAATTTTTGAGATGAAGTCCAGTTCTTAGTTAGTTGTTTGTATCTGTTTATATTTTGGTATGACTGCATCTTATTATGAGCATCTAATAAATAAATAAAATAAATATTTTTTTATTCTTCGGATTTAGTACAGTCGATTTTTATGTTGTGCAAATTAGACAAGAAATTATGTTGATGGTATGCCACTTAAGCAGGTACATAGTACAGTTTAATGTAGTACTTTATATAATATATAGTTAGATAATGATGGTTAAACTCGTTGACGTATAAACGAATTCGTAAAAGCTCGAATCGAATTTGTAATTCCCATTTATCATCAACAAATCGCTGCGTACGTTAAAAATCTTTGATCCTTCCAAACATTCTAGTTCAAATGTGTTTGTATATGAAAACGGCGATAATAGTGTTTCTCGGACAGCTATAAACATTACACCAACAGGGAATAAAAAACTAAAACGTATGGACACTTCTTTATACGAAATATATTTATTTAATTAAAGCGGGAGCCGCGGCGGAAAATGCGGAGTCCAGCAAGCGGCGCAAATATGTAAGTATATTAAAAGATTACATATTTATGCCGTTTGTTGTAGAAACTCTGGGCTCATGGAGTCCAAGTGCAAAAATATTTTAAAAAGACATGACACCGCGTCTTGTCGTCTCCTCCGGTGACAAGAGGGCTGGCTCTTTCTTCGCCCAAAGAATCAGTATTCCAATTCAGCGGGGCAATGCAGCCAGCGTTCTTGCCAACATTCCACGCGGTTAACGCGAACGAACGTTAGCCGTCAATCCCAGCTGGCAATATTTCCCATCTGTAGGTATATAGTAAGGATTATACGTTAACAAAAATAATTGCCAGTCTTCTGTCTCCAGATAGCTCTGTCAGCCATGGATATATACTTGCATATTTTTTTCAAGTTTCCGTTTATCACATTCATTTATGACAGCCCACACAGAGTCTAGATTGTTGGAGATTGGCCTTCCAGAACACTCTGGAGAATGTGGCGTACATTCGCCTCGCCAGACGGGTTGACGAGGGTTAGATATCAACTTTAATGAACTTGTATTAAGGACTTCATAAGTTGGTATTAGTGGAACAGAGCCTGCCCTACCTAGTTATATATTTAATGCATTTGTTTGTACAGCTTATCACATTAATATATGGAACGATAGTAACTAAACGCATATATTTGGTTCCTGGTTTAAGGTCAAGAAAAGTTTAGCAACATTGATGAAAAAGGGGTGGCTGAAATATTAAATTAAGGTTTTAAAAATGATAATTCATTTTTAAAATATTTTTAAATTGGTCTCTTCTTTAATTAATTCTTTTTTTTTTCGTCTGGTAACCCTTTCGAGTGCAACAATACTGCGAATATCCATAACTACTCGTATATCCATACTATTCAAAGTGATTTTCACATTTTATTTTAATTTCTTTATTAACTTAAAATAAACAGTCATCTGGAAAATCTCCGTCCTTTGAGGTCCTTTTTCAAATCTGAAAAGAGCAAATAGTCGCTAGGATCCAGGTCTTGACTACAGTCAGTACAGAGTACGTGGTTGATTTCTTCAAATCCTGTCTCCGCGAGGACACGCTTTGAAACTCGCTCAGTGTGGATTAGCGCATTGTCCTGCAACTCGTAGCTCGGTATTATATATATTTTAGTAGAAAAAATATGTAGGTAGATAATTCTAAATAATAGTTTATCGAAGTCTCCATTGTATCGTACTATTTGGTCGGCTAGTAAACTAATTAATTACATAAGAGAGGTGCGCCGCGACATTTGGGCCACTCCTATACCGGAATAGAATGGGATTCCGACAAAAATGAAAAAAAAAGCTTTAAAGAAAATTTGTATATAGTTATAGTCTAGATATACTAGTTATAGTATGACAATGCCTTTATACAGCAGCTATAATCTTAAGTGAACTTTTTATAAGTGTATGTCTTATATAGCTTATAGTATGACAATGCCTCTTTACAGCAGCTATCATCTTAACTGACATTTATATTTTTGTGTCTGTCTTAGCATATAATGTGTCGATGCCTCATTGAAGCAGCTATAATCTTAAGTGACATTTTATTTTGTTATCTTAATTGTGTATGTCTTAGCTTATAGTGTGACGATGCCTATTTACAGCAGTTTTTTTTTTTTTTATAACTTTAATATATTTTATTTCGTAACTTAAAAATATTGTTGTTATTTTATTGTTTCTCTTCCCAAATGATGGTTATCATGTACTGCTCCAGATACATATATATGTAAAAATATTGTAAAAAATATATTCGTAAAAGCGCAGAATACATCTTGTACTATGCCTACAAAAAAATAAATGAATTGAATTAAATACTATCTTTATGTTTTGTCACTTTTGTTCTATATCAATGTAATGGTGACAGAAAAGTGATTTAACTAGCCATGTTTTAGCGAATGGATTCTCTATATATTATATGGCAAGGTTAGAAAGAAAAATATTTAAAAGCACTTGTTGTATTTTAAAATAGGGCAGCTGACATACATTTGCCTAACAATAATCTACATGAAATATTAGAACACACTAAGCGTTTCAAACTTTACAATGTTCGAACGAAAATTTGGAGACGTCTATTCTTTCCTAGCTCGATGTTGCATTTTAAGTACTTCAACGTTAAATTGGTCTCGTATCAATTCTAACGAGTCTTAGACAGCCACTCGTCCAGTGATGTATTAATAGGGAAAAAATAAAACAAAATTTAAAAATATTATACATGTTATACTTTTTGTGATTTAATCGATAAAGTGAAAAATAAATTAAATATGAAGAAACGCAAGAAAGAAGCCAAAGTTAGGATAAGATTTAATTTGAAAAATGTGGTAAGTCTCATTAAATTATTTATCACTACTTGGCAGGTCTCTGGTGTGGGATGCGACGTGTGTAGACACATTAGCTCCATCTCACATCCAGGCGACCTCGTCAGGCGCGGGGAGAGCGCGTTTTCTGCGGAGAACCTCAAATTAAGCCAGTTACGAGTTTGCGCCGTTTGGGGTCGAGACGATGGGCCTATTGGGGCCGTCAGCAAGGCGCTTGGCCAAGGAGTTGTCAAAGCGGCTGACAATTATTTCTGCCAACGTATTAGCCTCGCTATCAAAGGGGAAATGTTGCCAGTCTCCTTGGGACTATCTCGGATGGGACGTCTCTAGAAGATTTTTTTAATTTATACTTTAATTTATTTTTAATTTTACTATTTAGATAGCTTTTAATTTATTATGCTATTAATGTATATTAATTAATTTTCACTACATATTATAAAACAAATTCCTCCGCCGGGCCTGTCGGTCTGTTCGCGATAAACTCAAAAACTACTGCACCTATTTTCATGTTGTTTTCATTAATGGATAAAGTGATTCTCGAGGAAGGTAAGTATATAATTTGTTAAGTTTTTGTATACATTAACGATATTTGTTGGAAGTGTCGGAAAATAATTAACCATCTGCGGTCTTTTAACGAAAACGCTGACTAAACCCTTTGACATACATACATACATACATATCTTCACGCCAAATCCCTTGCGGGGTAGGCAGAGACAATTAAGCACCACTTGTCACGATCACGACATACCTCTTTCGCTTGTTTCGATGGCTTTTTAATGCACCTTCAGCTATTGTTTTATTTATCCGATCGTGATAGGTGAGTCAGGGCCTCTTTTACCCACAACTTTCGCATTATCGCATGCCTTTCCTTTCCTTATTTTTGTCCCTATGCTTTCTTTTATACCTACCTTTTTGCGTATTTCATCATTACGTATGCGGTCAGTTAAAGTTACGCCGCATATCCGGCGCAACCCTTTGAGATATAACAAAATAATGTGTGGTGGAATTTTGTATCTTATATAGATCTACAGAAAAGACAGCGATGGTATATGTCTATCTCTTAAGGATAACATACTATATCCATTTTAATACTTTCAAAAATGGGTAATTATAAACCAGTAATTGGAAAACTACCTATTTACATAAATATACTATACTATTAATGCTGATGCAAAAGCGTTAAATCCTCTTAAATTGTTAAAAAAAAAAAATTGTCTTAATTGAATGTTTTAATTAAAGTATCACCACGGCCGTTTCCCTTTCGGGGTGGTCAGAAACCACGCTAAATAAGCGGATTTACATTTAGCCAACTTTACTATAGGCCAATCATGACAAGTGGCAAGCTCGTCGATCTCTCCAAACTCGAGATATATCACAAATAAATTAAATATTAATTAAATGTATTTACATTAATAAATATTATTGTGTCCCAACCAGGAATCGAACCTGGTACCTCCGAGTCCAAATCCACGGACTTAACCGTTAGACCACGGAGGCATATGTTTTAATTAATTTATGTTTATTTATTATTATATTATATTATGTTTATTTGCAAATAGAACAACAAACCACTAAGATATAATGAGAAATACTTATATATTTTTATATTATTAAAACTACTTAAAAGTAAAAACTAAATTAAATATGACACAAATGAGATAAAAGACTGGCAATATTTCATCTCCGTATAGCGAAGCTAATACTTTGGCAGAAATAATTGCCAGCTTTCCTGTTTCCAGACTTTTCTGTTAGCCGTTTGGACAACTCCTTGGCCAGACGCTTGGCGGAGTGTCCACATGGGCCCGTATAGTATTTACTCAGCTTGAGGTTCTCAGCAGAAACCGCCGCAATTCCCGACGAGGTTGCCTGGATGTGTGATGGGCTAATTGTCTACACATGTCGCATCCAACACCAGAGACCTACCAAGTTTCCACGGCCAAAATGTCATGCCGATATAATTAGATAACTCGCAACTTATTCAAGTCTTTTATTTTATTTTAAGTAGGTACGTGTACATTCAACTCTAGAGAATATGGTTTTATCAAGCTGTTTCATCCAACGATGTTTTTCTTTCCGTAATTGGAACCGTTTTAAATTTTAAAATGAATGAATGTTTCATTTGTCTAGCTTGATATCCTAATAAAAATATGCATACCTATTATTATTGTTTATAACTTGTGAACAAGGTAAAGGGGTTTTTCAATCAGACTGTTACTGTACAAAGCACAGATCAGATCATGCGTGGAATACTGTTCACACCTTTGGGATGGCACAGCCAAGTACCTCACAGATGCTCTCAATGTCCTACAGAGGCGAGCTGTTGGAATTGTGGACGATGCCACTATATCTGGAACTCTCGAATCCCTGCAGCTTCGCCGAGATGTAGCTTCTCTGAGTGTTCTACCGGCTACAACTATAAGTGCTCTAAATAGCTCTATAACCTAATTCTTTACTCTCCATTGCGCAACCAAACCAGATGCACAGGTCAGAATATGCACCCACATACCGTAGTCACCATCCCTTCGCGTACCTCTAAATTTGGTGACTCATATATCTGTCGCACAATAAAGATGTGGAATGCTCTTCCAGCCTCTGTGTTTCCACTTTCCTATAACCTGGAGTCCTTCAAGCGAAGTGTGAAAAGGCATCTAGTCAAGCCGGCATAGTGTTAGGGACTGATGTCGGACATAAGTGTCTGATCCCAGTTGCTAACATTCATGGACCCTGCGCGCCACTTACCATCAGGTGGGCGCAGGGTCACATTACAAAATAAAAAATGCACATAAACTATTGTAATTTTTTACAGGAATGTATTGTTTTTTTATTCTGAGGACGACATGTGACATACCAAAGAAGAATTTGAGCAACTGACCTAGGCACAGACGGTCGACATCAGATCCTACCATTATGCCGGCCTATCAAGATGATTTTTCAAACTTCGCTTGAAGGACTCCAGGTTATAGGAATGGTTACTAGATTTGCAAAATCGTTTAAATCTTTGTTACAATAGTTACAAGTTCAAGTAATAGTTTAGTTTACAAGCTTGTAAAGGATGTCCAAACAAGAGCACCGGATTTATTTTAAAGAAAAAAAATATAGGTATCTTTTACCAAAACTCGTTGCATAGTGCTTCTGGAAAGGTTTAATTCTTGACCACAATGCCGAATGGCATCAATCAATCATGGATTCTCGGCCACAGATTCCTTTACTGTAGCTATATCGAGTGAACGACAAGGACGACGACGAACATTGATCTTCTGATCCATCAGCGTAAATTTGGTCTGAAATTTTGTAATTAAACACCTCACTATCGATTTATTTGGCGGATTATTGCTA
The DNA here is from genome assembly GCA_910589645.1 of Tinea semifulvella. Taxonomy (NCBI): domain Eukaryota; kingdom Metazoa; phylum Arthropoda; class Insecta; order Lepidoptera; family Tineidae; genus Tinea; species Tinea semifulvella. The sequence goes on along the minus strand of OU342592.1, from coordinate 7,283,070 downwards.
CCGAAAACTTAACGTAATGGGGTGTATCAGGCAAAGCTTTTTGTAGATGTCGCTAGCGGCAATGGTACCTTATTTTACACCTATAACGCATCATTTTTTTAATGTTTTCGTAGTTTTATATGTTTATAACAGAAAAATGTATTTTAAATTAACGTTACCTACCTTAAAAGATGAATTAAAAAGCGCACACCCCGTCTTTAAAAAGAAAAATGTTTTATTAATAGAACGGCAATTTTAAGATCACCATATCTTTGATTTTGCTTAGAAATCTTGATTTGTACACCTAAAAGCTGCTCACTTCGGCATAATATCCAGAAAATGAAAAAAAATCGTAATAAAAATACAAGTTTTCTTTGCAACTGAGAGTTATATTAGGTACCATCTATCATGCGCCATCTATCGTGATAAAAAGTTAGTGATACACCTCATTGGCGAACTTTTTTCGCTAAAAATATGTAAGTAGGATTATAATATAATCATAACAAGTGTGATATGATTGACAAACTCTCACATTATATAGGTACCTACGAAAAATATTGTTTGTTTCCTATGCTTACGAGCTCAGATTAATAACACCTAGAAACGAAACGCGATAAGAGTGAGGCAAGTTTAACTGACCCAAAACGGCTCGGTTACGAAACAACTTGTGTCAGTCTCAAGGTCAAATAACAGCTCTGGGGAAAATTATTTTTACGGTCTTATGAAATTAATCCCAGTGCATTAAAAGAACTATAAATAACGTTCCTTTCTTATATAACCTATTTACACTTATGCTAATGAAAAACTAACCTGAACCGCATGGTTGGTGATTAGAACACTTTTTTAATTTACACTTCTTTAATATAACATATCATGTCTAACCATGCGCTCCAAGGAACAACTATACTGTATAAATGTCTTAAAGGTTTGACTGTCAGAGAATACCTAGCGGCATTAAGCCCGCCTTTGTATATAAAATTTGGTTTTAAATAAATAAATAAAATAAACATCTCTGTCAAATTTTATTAAAGTTAAGTATAGGCGTGAAGTCGAATTAAGCATGCAGAGATTATATGGCCGTGTCAGTTCAGTTCAGACACGTCGTTGTCAGATGACAAAATTATAGCCTACTCGTATATCCGTCCCAGGGTTCAAAGGAACAATTCTTTATCTTTCATAAAAATCTATTCAATAATATAGGCGTAAAGGCAAAACAAACATGCATACAGACTTACAGACACACATACATAAACCCGTATTCTTAGACGTTTCCTCAACGCTCCTCCACTCAATTATTGCTTCCAGCTGTCAAACGGAGGGACTTGTATGACGCGACGTACCTTGAAACCTCCTCCATGTTTTATTTTCCACTAATATTTATATTACTTAAACTTTTATTTCTTATTTTCCTATTTTAGTTAGAAAACATTTTTAGACAAACCAGATTATCAAACTCATTCAAATCAGTTTTTTAAATACAATGATACATGGTTTTCGTGAAACATGTATATTTATAATATGAAAGAGTCAGGCTTATGGATGTCAAATGTGCTATAGCATCTAGTACATCTGACAAAATTAATATTCAGAATACGAGAACGAAATCTTCAATGATGCCAAAAGAAACGTATCTCACCGGAAATATTTAAAATGGTAACATTTTTGCCTTTCGAGGTTTGGATAGTTTACAACTAAAAATTCTTATTTCGAGGGTGATCCCGTTTGACAACTGGAAGTGGAGGAGCCGTTGAGGAAACGTCTAAAAATTTTTGCCTCAAAGTTGGCAGTTTTTTGGATGAAACTATCGTTCTATGCGTTATTATTCTGAGCTTACGTGTATTTATAGATGATTTATTTGACCTGCGTATAATGACGTGTTTACACAGTCGATTGTCGCTAAACTATATAAATATGCCCCAGTATTGTTTCGTCACTATCACGAAAAGTATCTTCTATGTATATAATATACGAGATTAGTGTTAATGTATAAAAATACTAAAAAGAAAAACAATTTTGATCAAACTATACAATAATTCACCAAATATTCTTAAATCAATAAATTATTGTCTTAAGAGCACTCGCACTTTACAATATTATCAAAGATTTTTCCAGTCTGACTTTTGAGAAATTATTTCAACTTACGAGTACTAGAGCACATAATTACGGTCATTTTTGAGATATATTGATATGGCGATTTTTGTATTCCACCAGCCCTGAAGTGGCGCACATTAATGTACGATTGGTCTCCGGCGTTGCTGAAATTCTAGCTAAACGCTTTTCAAATGTCCCTCCCGGACCAAAGTAATCTGATAAGGTGGGGAAAATCTACGGAAAATTAGTACATTTAAGACTTAGCTTTACGCGGTGGAAGTTGGTGCGAGAGAAGTTCCAGCAAAACCTTTGCACTACTTACTGAAAGAATTGGGCCTAAGCTGGTCTGCCGTAAGTACATTTATGAAAACAGCTTCCAAGACGGGATTAACGGAATCATACAGTATTTGGTTGGGTAGGGAGAGGAGTGGAATGGTGGATGGTGAGCGTCTTGATGCGCAATAAAATAGAAAAGAAGGCCTCTTATGTAAGCTAGCCTATTGTTAGTCGCAAGCCCGAGACACCATTTTCTCATTCCCACCCACACACAATGCTATGTAATTTTTTTTCTGTGTCTTAAATTAGGTATATGAAGATGAAATTATGTTTTAAATGTTTATAATTTTATTTCCTAAAAACTTAATAGACTACATTTTCAAAAAGTACACTCAGGCTTAAATAACCTGTTAAATGTTGTTTGTTCGAGAGAGAAATGCAGAAGTTGTAAAGGAATGCGTCTACCATAGACAAGACTATTTAGCTAGACGCTGCCAACTTTAGAAAAGAAGCTGACAGACGCATTCAGCTAGAATGGGTCCGGTACATGCTTCTATCGTCTATACCACAAAAAAGACAAGTCTTTTTTTTATTATTTTTTATTTTTAGGCATCAAATAGTCAACATACACAAACAATATCACAGATAAACAAACCACTGTGGCTTGCAAGATACTAAAATTGAAAACTAATAAATAATACGAACCACTAAGGGGCCTAAGTTTGAACATAACATAATAAATTATTAACAATAAGAAGACATTGAGAGCCAAAAATATTTTTATACATAATAGAAGTTAAACACAAATACTATGGAAAGAAAAAAAAACTGGATACAAAAATAAAAACAAGGATAGAGTAATAACGCAAACATGATATAAAAGATACTTAAATTAACAGATACTATAATAGTAATTTATAAATACATGCTTATAATACTAATTATGGATACAACAAACTACCAACCATCAACAGTAATTTTTGTATAAACTTGAATTATTAAGTATTTAACCAGTGCGTCCTCTACGTGAAGCGGAGAAGAGACGTGGACACTGACAGTAGGTCAATTCCACAAATTCAAGGTTGCTCAGCGAACTATGGAAAGAGCTATGCTTGGTATTTCTCTGGTGGATAGAATTTGAAACGTTAATATTTGCCAGAAAGTTAATGATATAGCATTCCAAAGAAGCAAGCTGAAGTGGCAATGGGCGGACACATCTGCCGCAGAATACGACCGATGGGGCAAACGGGTTCTAGAGTGAATCCCGCTAGAAAGACGGATGACCTAAAATAAGGTTGATGACGGGGGTGGAATGAGGGTTGCAAAGGACAGCGTTCAGTGGCGAGCCTCTGGGAAGGCTCATATCCAGCAGTAGAGACACGGAAAAATACTTTAATTTCACGATAGTTACATACCATAAAACCTACTCTAGTATTTATGGGATTCATCGGGCCCTGAGACAAAATGTAAACAAATAACCTAATGGTTTCCAATCTTTAAAAAATAATAAAATGTACAGGCACTGCTTGATCCGGGTTCGCATTTTTTTTTATAAGAAAAAAGACAAAGTAAACACCTACACATAAAAAAAACAATTTAAACAACAAAATAACAAGAATTTAACAAAATTGTGTACATAGAATCGCATTGCATCTGTGGTCTAGCGATTAAGCTTGGGAATTTAGACGGAGAGGTATCGTTCGGGACACAATAAATAATTAGTTTTTTGAGTTTGGTACGCTAGACGACCTTGCATGTCATGATTGGCCTATAGTAAAGTTGCCTTAATATGATGCCCGTTTTTAAAAAAAAAAAAGATTGAGATAGAGAGTGGACAAAGATAACCATCATCATCAAAGAAAAGGATATAGAGTTCTAAACTTCCACTGTTGGAGATGGGCCTACCAGATTTTTTTGTAAAATTAGGTCTCGCGACTTTGGCCAGACGAGTTGACGAGGGATTGATAACCCTACTAAATACAAAATAATGTATTTAAAATGAAATGGTTACACAGCGGTTGTCAGTAATAAAATGCATTCATAAAAACCTTTGTCATTTTAGGTATTTATTTTAGTTGCAATTTTTTTCGTTTATTTGCTATATTGCTGTTTACAGAAAGAAGATTCTTTAAAAAACCTTTTTAATAGTTTGTTTGCATTTGGTCTCAGAGCTCGATGAATGCCGTATAGTTGTCTCTATGTTGTAGAAAACAATGGGGGAAGGGTCTCGCGAAGAGTTGCTAAGCAACGCACAAGAGACTCAGGAAAGTCGCCACGACCTGAGAAACATTCACGACCGACCATTGACTCAGTACGAAAAGGATTTCTTACTCCATGCCGATAGAGGCGACTACGTTACTGTTAAGAGGTACGTTTTTATTGATTTTATATAATTATATTTATAGCCAATACTTGTTATTACACGGCACAATGTAAAACGGAAATAACAATCTTTATTTGCAATAAAAGTAGGACAATTATTTAACAGTGAAATTTGAATCAGCACATTTAGTCATGAAATTAGCATGCAAAATCATTAGGCATTATATGTACATACTCATGCTAATTTACTTATATATATTTATTTAGATTGACACACAAACACATATATATATATATGTATATATATATGTTTTTTTTATTTAAGTTTTTAGTTGTATTTATTAAGTAGGTTTATTTTTATTGTTATTAAAAGTAATTTATGTTTTAAAATTTTAGTATTTCGTTTTTTTTTATTATTATACCTTACATCCTTCGAATAAATAATATTATATATATATTTACATTTAAATAAACAAATTGTTAAATGCGTTCCTGACAACTTAAACCACAAATTATATAAATAGGTAACGTCATTAACGTAGTAAAGTAAAAAAATAAAACAACAATAATGATAATACATTATGGTTTTAGTATGTCCAAAATAGACGTTTTAAAAAAGAAATTTGTTATTGTATGTGTCAACCAGTCGGTATATTGGAGATCATTTACCAATAAGTTAGTAGTAGTAATAAGTCAGTTTTCCATTGAAAACAGCTGAATAGATTACTCTAGGTGATCACTGTGCACTCTCTTAGGAACTCTGTAGCACAAACTGTTACTCTTATTGAGGTCACTACAGTCATATCAATCCATGTGTCCCATATTTTACCCGACGTGTTTGAGCTATAATTCCGCGAGTAACTCCAAGAAAAGCGTCAAATTCTACAGCATCTGGAATTTGATGATGACCTCATTAACTCATAAAAAAGAAAGAATATAACGTCAGACTTGGCTGTATGGGCTTTGCATTCCTATCACCTTATTCATCATGCTATTGCTAAGGTGTTAGTCTTCTGCTAACAGCTTACTCCTTGGACCACTTCGCTGCTTAGTCTTCCACTAACAGGAGTAGAATCATTATAAATAATTTAAATAATGACGTGTCACAAATGCCTGTAATAGGTTTACGTGAATAAAGATATTTTGACTTTGACTTTGATCATCGAAGAGAACACAAAAAATAACTGCCAGTAGTGACAGTGACAGTAAGACAGACAGCCTTTAGCCATAATATTGTCTTGTCCTTTGCAATGCCAATAATCTTTGAAGCTTTATATTGTAAATTTACGTCCCCACAATAAAATTTACAATGTGTATCATCTCATTGATTATTTCCCGTAACGATACAAGTAAAATGCTTTATGATCCTTTTATATTTAAAGGCTTCACCTTTATGCTTTTTACTTTATGTTCCATTGGCTTCCTAGGATACCTGGTTCAATTCCTAGTAAAAACATAATACCTTCGAGGGTGGTCAGAAGTGTCATGACAAGTGGCAAGCTCGTCGAAGTACCAAACTCGAGAAACATCACAAATAGATTAAATAAATTTATGTCCTGACTAGGACTCGAGCCCGGTACCTTTGAGTCTAAATCCACGGAATTAACCTCTAGACCAATTAAGGTATTAACATATATAAACATACTAAGGCAAAATTGTAGTAGGTATATTATATTTAAAAAAATGATTACTTGAACGCATCCGAATCGTTATTTGCTGTCGTCTGTAGTGTCGCCTTTAAGTAAGTCATGTTTCAAGCGGTGTTATTTTTATATAAATATACTTTATTAGTTATAAAAGTAAAAAATGGCATTTGACATCATTACAAATGGCACATAAACAAAAGAACACCGAACAAAAAATAGGTGGTAGGCGGACTGATGGAGGTAATTTTCCCAGTCTGCCGGGGCGGGGAAGTATCCGTCCATGCCGATAAATCCAGTAAAGTGTATCCACATGTTTCGGAATCAGGCTCGAATTGCCGTCATGCCCAGTCAAGCTGTCATAATGTTAGGGACTGATGGTATTCACGAGTGTCTGATTCCAACTGGATAGCAACTGTTAGCATCCATAGACTTCGCACGACACTTACCATCAGGTGTGCGTGTGCTAGTATAAAATAATTAATTAAAAAAAAAAAAAAAAAAAAAAAAAAGTATATTATATATATAATACCTTTAATTTTGCTGCATTGTCAATTAATATTCCATCAGTACGCATGAGAAATCAAGGGCTCTAGTCTGCATCTGAATATTTACTGACCAAAGGTTTACAGTCGTAATGATACTCTATAACTTTTAAGACAGAGATTAATTTAGCCGAATTCATAAAAGTCGCTGTCGTCAGCAAAGTTAGTGCTGAGGATAAAATTAATTATCTGGACAACTTAGTTAACATTACGATGAATTGTAGCTATCTTAAAGCTATCGCTAGTGTTCCACTAAAACTAACAAACAAAACATAAGATTACTAACTACATACACAACTAAAGTTGCTTCTACTTAAAAATTACAATAAAATTAACATTTAGTTCTTACTACTATACAGAAATAAAAATTTTTTTTTATTTTTTTTTTTAATTTTTTTTTAAACAAAAAAAACTCGTTTGCGTAATAAAATAACTTGAATTAAAAACTGATAAGAAATAAATCTCCTCCTTGCGTCGTGTTTCCTCATTGATGAGGGTCGTGACCTCCCGATGAATTGGTGTGCGTCTTAGCACGCCACCCGTTTCTGTCTTCGGCGGCATGCACAGCATCATGGACGCTTGTGTTGGTGGTGGAGCGGATTTGGTCGGACCAGCGTACCGCACTACGGCCTCTCGGTCTCTTTCCTTTCACCTTGCCAGTAACAAAAAGTTTCTCCAGGTTATCCCCTCCTTTTCTGGCAATGTGTCCGAAGTACTGGAGTATCCGACGAAGGCATATGGTGGATAAATAAAAAAGAAAAAACAAGCCTAAGGGTTCCGTCGCCAAAAAGTTTGATAATAGACTATTAAAATGAAATTTTACTATTTTATTACATAGCAACTTTAAATAGTCAGGAAAAGTCGGAAAGATTTAGACCTGTCTCGATTTTTTATGAGTCCTGACTGTTAAAGTTCCTATGTAATAAAAACCTTAAATTATTCAAAAATGCTATCAAATACGAATTAGCCCTTACTGTTAATTTACCCCAATATCCTACTTAAATTGACAAAATGACCTTACTTAGTGTAATTTGTATTAAAAGCAATCTATTAGATCAAGTTACCAGTGACCTTGCGAAGTAAGGGACTTAAACTATACCTACCTACATTGACTTAGCTTACATAATCTCCACTTAGGCCTAGTTGCGAATAATATTAAAAATATACATGGCAAGAGTGGCGCGGTGGTGGCTCGGTTGTAAGAACGCGTTCCTTGAATCCTACAAAGGTCGGTTCAACCAGCGTTGCCAGTTTTTTTTTGCCAAGTCGGGATTTTGGAAGTTTTTGAGTGAAAACAGCTGGATTCTTTCGTCGAAAGCGGAACATAGTAAAAAAACGTATATAATCAGATGTTTCACTTTCACCCCTCTCTCTCCCGCGCTCTTATCTTCATTACGCGTCGGGCGGGCGACCAGTACCTACACACTTGCTTGTGCCAACCGCCCACGCTTCCTCAGCACGCTTCGCGCACGTTCGGGTTATCCCCCGAAAAGCGGGACTGAGAAACGGGACAATAAAATTTAAAAATCGGGACGTCTGGCAACACAGGTTCAAACCCACCCGGCATGTACCAATGAGAAATGCACTTTTCTTACGTACATTTGTTATAGATTAACAACACCACCGTTCCCGTGCCTCGGAGAGCACGTTAAGCCGTCTGTCCCGGTTCCACTAATACCAACTTGTGGATTCGTTAATAAAATGTCATTAAAAATTTACATCATTTCCTCGTCTGGCCAGCCGTGGCGAGTGTAAGCCAAATTCTCCATATATATGTTCTGGAAGGCCCATCTCCAGCAGTGGAGGTCTAGGGCGCTGTGTTCTAGGGGCTGTAATGAAATGAAGAATTCACAGCTTGGGACTGCTCACGTATAGTTTTAAATTGGAATAATAATACATCGTTTTAATAACAATACATCTCGTGATAAACTTAAATGGCTACCTATCCGTAAGAGAAGAGATCGCAGACTACTTTGCACACTTAAAACGGACCGGACAGACCGCAATACCTGAAAGACAGCTTTACTTTTCCACACTCAATCCATGATCGAACTTTCCGCTCATCTTCTAACTCCACCCTTTCCATCTCTTCCCATCACACCTCTTTTGTCTCCAATTCGTTTGTTGTTGTTGCTGAAAATCTTTGGAATTACCTACCTTTAGGTATAAGGCAAGCACTAAATCGAGCCATCTTCAAAAATATGGTTTTCAAACACTTCCTTTCTAAACTGTTCTAAATTAATGTCTCTTTTCCATTTTCTCACTATCCTCAATTGCAGCGACATCCTGTTTGACTTCCCTCATCATGTAATTAGTTTATATATATATATATCATCATCACGACCGTTTCCCTTTTGGGGTGGTCAAAAGCCACGCTTATAAATAAGCGGATTCACATTTCGCCAACTATAGGCCAATCATGACAAGTGGCAAGCTCGTCGATGTCTCCAGCGTACCAAACTCGAGAAATATAATAAATAAATTAAATATTAATTAAATGTATTTATTTACATTAATAAATATTTTTGGTCCCGACCAGGAATCGAACCCAAATCCACGGATATATATATATATATATATATATATATACGAGTATATCTATATATTGCGTATTTATGTATTTGTATACGTATTAGTATGTAATATTGTTATGTATTACTACTGTTAAGAATGATTACACCTACCATCTATACTGTCTAAATGTCCTAAAGGTTTGGCTCTTAGAGAATTCCTAGCGGCATTAAGTCCGCCTGGTACATAGTGCAATTAAGTTTATTATTTTTTTATTATTCTTATTTATTTAAAAAAAAAAAAAAATAACACAACGATTTTTTTTTTAAACTATACATTACACACTTATCGGCTATTTTTCTAATTATGGCGTACATACTCGTAGTTGGCGAAAAATTACTTACGTTAGAATAATATGTGTTCTTTTGATATAAACAAATAACTTTTCCTAAGAAATCTTATCTCGCAAATTTTCTACTTCCATCAGGATATTAATATTACTATAACTTTTTCAGGTTATTAGACGAATATGGCTCAAACCCCAATGTCTTAGACATCAACAGCGTGGATCCTTTGAACCGTTCTGCGCTAGTAGCTGCCATCGAGAACGAAAACATAGAGCTTATCAAACTGTTGCTTAATTCTGGAATCAAAGTTAAGGTACACAATTATATTACTTTGCTTATGGCATGACGCTAATAACTATATTAAAAATAATCTATACTATTATATTATTCGAACAGTAAATGAAGTTAAAATATTAAATACAATAGAGAAATAAATTATTACTACAAATAAATAATAAAACAAAATAATACTTAAACAAAAAACCTACTTCAAAAACATAATTATAAATCATATCCGCGCGGCATGATGGCAAGAACGCTGGCCGAATTTCTTCGCTGAATCGCTATACTGATTCTCTGAGCGAGGAAAGAATCAGCCCTCTTGTCACCAGAGCAGACAATGAGATGAGGAGTTTTTTATTTTATATTTTTTAGCGCTTGAACTCCACGGACCTAAAATCTATATTAAACTGCACAAAAACATAGTCTTTTTTAGATAATAGATACGTATTTACGACGCTTGCCAGACTGCGTCCTTTGTACATAGTGCAATAAAATTTTTAAATAAATATCTGAACTACATTTTTTTTTTATTGTACACGGCAAAAGTAGTACAAAAGTAGCCCAAAATGGACGAAATACTTTGGCGCATTGCAAATGTATCGCAACAATCGTCGCACCACTGCCTTCGATGTGCGGCCGACTTATACATGTTTTGAAGCAGAAATTGATAGGAAATATGCGCTAGATAAAGTTCTCCAGATGGTTAATAAGTTTACTGTCAGCAAAATGGGTAAAGGTGCATCGGGTAACTTAATTACTGTCTTGTAGGAGCCATGTGTTGAGCCCTAGTATGTATAGGTACCATTTGTAAAATTTATTATGTTTATATTCCAAGGAATTGATGTTAATAAAGTAACAAAATAACACGACAAAAAAAACAGCGGAGTTCTTCACGCCATTTTTCACGCACATATCAAGTACAAGCAAGTTTTTTGTTTTTTAAATTACTTTTCTGTGGACATTGTTAGACAAAAGTGGTATTGTTTTGTTTTATAATATTCCACAATGGTATTAATTATGGAAAACGAAACATGTTGCAGTTTCTTTTTTGCTGTTTTCCCGCGTTGTGAATTCCTATGTTATAACATCCGACGTGTTTGAGCTATGATGCCGCGAGTGACTCCAAGAAAAGCATCAAATTCTGCAACATCTGGAATTTAATAATAACCTCATTAACTGATAAACGACTTGGCTGTATGGGCTAGACCCTTTGCATCCCCTATCACCTCATTCATCATCTATTTGGGAGTATATAAAAACAACAAAGAGGAGTTCTTCGCGTCATTTTGCGTGGACATGTTAAGTGCAAGTTTTTGTTTTATAATTAATTTACTGTGGATATTACTAGTGAAAAGTGGTGTTGTTTGGTTTAATAATGTGCTACAATGTGAATAATTATGAAAAACGTTAAATTGGGCTTTAAATATGGGGAACAAGTTGCAGTTTCTTTTTTGCTGTTTTCCGGCGCTGTGAACTCCTATACTCGTATTATACCCGACATGTTTCGGCTATAATGCCGCTTCACTTGAAGAAAAGCATCAAATTCTGCAACATCTGAAATTTAATAATAACCTCATTAACTGATAAACAAGAAAGATATACGACTTGGCTGTATGGGCTAGACCCTTTGCCTTCCCTATCACCTCATTCATCATCTATTTGGGAGTATATAAAAACAAAAAAAAAATCAGAAAATTAAAAAAGACAATTTATGAGCTATGCCTTAATGATGCGACTACATTGTCAATTTTTTTTTTATAAATTAGGACGCTTTACTGCACGCCATCAAGGAGGAGTACGTAGAGGCAGTGGAGATCCTATTGCTCTGGGAAGAAGAGAACCATGTCCCAGGGGAGTCGTATGTAAGCATATTTAACACTTTATTACACATTCTAGCTTGAGCATAATGCACTATAAATCCCACTTGTGATAAAAGATAAAAGTATAAGGTAACATCTTTTTAAATTAATAGTATATATTATATATACTGTATGTTTTATCGAGTAATGTTAAGCTGTTTATACACAATGTATTTTTGAGACAGAACAGTAAGGGCAGGTATTTTAACCGTTATAATTACAGGAACGTTCATGACTTTTTACTCGACTGCGGGACATAAAGAAGGGTTATGTGTTTATGTATGTATGTATGTATGTTGTATACATATAATGCTGTATTGTGCGAGCGAGAAGAATTCAAAAGCGTTAAACGCTATTAACAGAAAGTCGTTAGCATTTTTTTTACAACAAAAATAATTTAAAATTTAATATATTTGTTTCCTTTTTACATAAAATCGACCAAAAATACATTTTACATTTATCAGTATTATTGACGTAAACGCAAACATACCTCGGTCGTTCAACTCAATGCGAACTGGTCGCTATTATGCAAAGTGCATAATGACGAAATACTTAATTATTATTAATCAGTATCTATTTAATTTATTTTGTATTAGCTTTTCACAATCGTAATAAGCATCTAAGTACACTGTCAAAATAGTTATATTATATAACAAAAAACTTTTCTTCCCATAGAAAAGAAACCATATGTCGGAAATGACTTTTTTATTGGCCTCTCCATACAACTTGCCTATTTTAAAATTAACAGTTTATATGAAGAAGCCAATATATTTTTCCATTGCCGAAATTTCTTTCTTTCTTTTAATAATATATATAAATAAATAACTAAATTTCAGAGTTGGGAGTCAGTTGACCCGGACGCTGCGACCTTCACACCAGATATCACGCCACTAATCCTCGCCGCCCATCGAAACCACTACGAAATCATCAAAATACTTCTGGATCGAGGAGCTACTATGCCAGTACCGCACGACGTCAAGTAGGTACAGTAAACCCTTCATGGATCCTTAATTTAGAGGTAACATTATGCAAGAACACTTAACTCTAACAATCCGCAAAGACCATCGATTAGCACATAATAGTACATACATATCTTAACGTCAAATCCCTTGCGGGGTAGGCAGGGACAATTGAGCGCCACTTGTCACGATCACGACATACCTCTTTCGCTTCTTCGACATTCATCAACCTCTTCATATATGCCCTTTTGTTTTAATTGATTTTTAATGCACCTTCAGCTATTGTTTTATTTGATCGTAATAAATAAAAACATAGCTGTATAAATTAGTATAGTCTTGGTCTGCCAGGGCCTCTTTTACCCACAACGTTCGAATTATATATCTGGTTCGTCAATCTCTCTTCACTCATCCTTTCAACATTCCCGTACCATCGGAGCATGCCTTTCCAATGTTCTTATGCTGTCTTTTCTTTCAACCTTAGCGATTAGCACATATTAGTTGAAAGAAGGAACAAAATCTTTATTCTCCACACAATATTATTAAAGTGATATTATTTTTATTTATTTTATTATGGTAACAAACAGTCACAATACAATTTATATAACAAACAATATACATATAATTGGACCTGGAGCACCAAAACTGTGAAAGAGAACTATACTTTTTACATTTTCAAAATACAACTAAACCATAAAAAAAGGTAAAAATCATATTTATTTATTAATAAAACATTACATGGCTTAACAGTAAAGCCCAATTTACCATGCAGTCAATCTTATAATTAATACATACATTTTAATTAAAAATGGATTATCAATATACCTATATTTTTTTTTAATTTACTATACAAATATTAATATTAATAAAGCTTTAAAGTTAACAATAGTTATATACAGTATAAAATTAATATAAAAATAAAGAAAAGACAAATAAATAATAATAATAAAATAAAATAAATCAAAATTAAAAACTAATAAAATCAATAAAATAAGAAAGTTAATACAAAATAATAAAAAATAGAATAAAAAGTGAGTAAGTAGGTATATAAATTTAAGTCTATTCTATCGAATACTTAACTCTAATTATCTCACCGACTCTGCGCCTATACACTGACTTAAAGCAATCATTATATAGTTTTACTGCTCGTCTTAAAAATATGTGTTTTTTGCATAATTTGTTTTGCTAAAGGAGGAAATGGACAGGTCTTTAGAACGTGAGGTAACTCAAGGCACTCTAAACGTGACATTGTCTAAAAGAGTAGGAGAGTCTATGTGATTATTCACTATTTTGTACAGAAACATGGAGTCGTCTAAAAAAAGAAAGTAAAGTCTAAAAAATTATGAAACACTAATAAATGATAAGCTAAAAATTAGTGAAACAAAAATGTGTACGCTAAAATAAAATCTGATGTCTATTTTTATAACAATTTATTAACGATTCCACAAGTTGGTATTGGTGTAAGCGGTACCGACGCGGACGGCTAACTTGTTAAGGCAAGGGAACAGTGGAGTTGCAAATCTACGACAAATGTAAGAAAAGTATTTTCTTTGGTAAGCCGAACTTTTTTGGATTAAAAAAAAAGCGTTCTTACAATCGAGCCACCATGTTGTACTTGAACTTAGTTGCAAACAAATGGATTTATAATCTAAACTCTAAACTTTAAAAGCAGATCATAGGTTAATGGATTGTAAACTTTGGGGTTAAATTTTGAATCTATTTTCATATTGAATTGAGGTACCATATCTTAATTTAGGCCATATTATTATCATCACCATTCATGTGTATCTTCACTACTGTATAGTACCTATAACTTCGCATTTACACGCCCTTTCTCACCTTCATAAATCCAAACCCATTTTAATTCGCTCATCCGTCTATCTGGCGGAAAGCCGCCCCATAATGCATCTTTCCATATGTGTTCTCTACTAAGAAAACAGAATAAGGACTGTTTTGTGATAATCGCTAATATGACCGATGAATTTATATACGATTCCGACATTTTTATAACTAAATAATGCCAGTTTTAACAAGATTATGAGGCTGTGACGTCGTTTAAAAAACAATATACGTTTTCGACAATCGTGAAGAAATTTTGTAAAGTGACCACGCGATTTGATCTGTTGGAAGAGCTCGTCAATGGCAACCTTAAATCATTACCTTAATTCATGCTCTTTTGGTGCTGGGCGCCGTTAACAATATAACAACGCTCGTGTGGCTCACTAACTCAGGGGATCTAGGTTCGATTACTTCAGCTCTACTCCATGAGCACTTCTAGGAAGTCTTCTGTTTGGAGCCTTATGGAAAACGAAGCGTATATTATCGTTATACCGAGAGTAAATCTTCTTAGGACTATATCTGATGGGATGTCGTTCTAGGACATGGTGTATTTATAGCTTGGTTTATTTTTTATGTATCAGATGTGGCTGCGATGAATGCGTAACGTCATCACAAGAGGATTCTCTCCGCCATTCTCAAGCTCGCATTAACGCATACAGAGCTCTGACTGCACCGTCGCTGATTGCTTTGTCATCTGCGGATCCTCTATTAACTGCCTTCGAACTGTCCTGGGAACTAAATAGACTAAGCAGGATGGAAACTGAATTCAGGGTAGAATATAAGGTAAAAAAACTCCTATTCTTGAAGTTAATCAATTGTCAAGGTCTCCAGTGTGCCACAAAGGAACAAACATACATACATACATTGACTGTCAAACACATAACACTTATTTGCGTCTCGCAGTCTGGTAAAAAGAGTAGAAATTTCGTCACGCCAACCAACCATATTTAGTTAGGCAACCCGTTACCATTTCTTAGATGATAGATTATATATATCTTAGATTATTAGGCCGCGTTCGTTTTATAGCATTTCCAACATTTCGTAGCAACTTCATAAACCAGCACGAAATGTCGTTTTTGTTAAGAAATACCACTTTTATTAACAAGCTAACATTTCTTAAATAAAACGAGCGGTGAGGCTACTTTTTGACAAGTGTTTTCGTTCATATTTTATCATACCATGGCATCCAATACACGTGATATTATAATTTCTTTGAATTTATTATATAAAATCGTTTAAAATACTTTTTATAACAAATATAATAGAAAACTATAAAGTATATAAAAATGGTAAACAAACCATTTGACATCTGTCAAAAAGTAACATCAATAACCCTCCTTTCGACACGGTACTGACAAACGAAATTAGCATCAAATATTAGAATTTTTATTAAACGAACGACTTGTGCTAAAAAAAGGTGGTATTTTCATGCTAACATTTCTTAAAACGAACGCGGCCTTAGTGTATGCGGCGAAAGTAGAACCTTAAATTGTCATGACAACTATATGTAGTCGCTGCCACAAATTTATGGAATGATCTTCCGGTGAACATAAGGCAGGCAACTAACAGATTGTCATTAAAAAAAAATGGTCTATTCACACTTTATGAATAGCTCTAAACCACAATAGTAAGTTGTATTCATGTATGTTTATGTATATATTAGTATTTAGTACTTATATTGATATTATAATAGAAGACAAATTTCTAAGCATTCCATGGATTCACCGTGCGGGTGCCGGGTCCATCGTGTGTGGTAAGAGATGAGAAGAATGGTGTCTCGGGCTTGTGACCGGGCTGGTTTAAGAAAAGGAGGCCTCCTTTTTTTATTTTATTGCACGATAATACGCTCACCATCCACCATTCTACTTCTTTTCTCTCCCTACCCAACCAAATACTGTATGATTCCGTTAATGCCGTCTTGGAAGCTCCTTCCATAAATGCATTGACGGCAGACCTGCTTAGGCCCAATTCTTTCAGTAAATGATGCAAAGAATTTGCTGGAATTCCTCTCGCACCAACTTCCACTATGTGGAATTTATGTATATAAATCTATATAAGTAAGTCATTCTATAATTGTATATATTTACTATTACTTTAATTGCATCTATATTTGTTCAAATTCGTCCCTAAGGTTTGGCTGTCAGAGAATGTTTTCGGGCATTAAGTCCGCCTTAGTACTTTGTGCAATAAAGTTTTTAAATAAATAAATGTTTTCTGCAGGCACTTCGTCAACAATGTCAAGAATTCGCCACGTCATTACTAGACCACACAAGAACTTCGAAGGAATTAGAAATAATTCTGAACTACAATCACATCGAATTAGACTGCTGGGAGCCGGGAGAAAGACAAACCTTGGGAAGGTTAAAACTAGCCATAAAATACAAGCAAAAAATGGTAAGTAATAACTTAGACTTGACTTTATAGCTCTAATTAAAAGCTTTGCGAAAATATAATGCTTCATTTTACACTGAATTTTATTCAGCTCGTTAGCTTCTGGTATCATTTTTTATGTACCTAAGATACAACGATAAAAAGACTTGAATTAAATACTTAAATTATCCGCTGTGAATTCATATTTAAGAACATTTATATTAATTAAACTAAGATAATATATTTACATTAATCATAGTTTTATAACACACATTAGGTATTAAATCAAAAATATGGCAAACACTTAAATAAATAAATAATAGGTTTTTTTAATGAACGCATCGTTATGTTATTTTGCTGTCATTTGTAGTAAAAACCTTTATACGAGAATACCAATTTTAATAGCGTTTAACACTGACAGTTCCGTTATTTAAGGGATTCCACTATATAACGTTGGCGCTTGAGTAACAGAATAGGGCTGGAATTGTTAAAATTATTTCTATTATAAATTGACATCAGAAGCTCGCCAACAATTCTGGTTAGAGCGTGGCAAGTGTAGGTCAAATTCTCCAGAAATTTCGTTGTAATTACCCTAACAACGGATGCTAAATCGTTAATATAGATAAAAAATTGCAACGGCCCTAAATTACTACCCTGACTTACCCCCGACAATGTTCTGTTCTCACGCGATGTTTCACCTTCATACTGTACAAATTATCTTCTGTTGCATAAATAGCTGGAGAATAATCGCAGTAATTTGGGTGTAAATCCAATCATTGCCAACTTGTGAAGTAATATATCGTTGTCGACTGTATCGAATGCCTTTTGAAAGTCGAAATATGCTACATCAATCTGGCATCCGACGTCTATCTCCTTCGATACAATCGAAACGAACTACAACAAATTTGACGATGTTGAACGTCCCACGCGAAAACCATGTTGTGCTTCATGTATTTGACTCTCTACTTGGCGCCTGATGTAAACCTGTATAATCATCTCAAACACCTTTGCAAATGTACATAATATTGCTACAGGTCTAAAGTCGCTTACTTCCGCCGATCGGCTTACTTTTGATATCGGCACAATTTTCGGGGTATTGACAGCTCACTAAACAAATATTATATTTGAGGTTTTGTAATTATTGTTTATTATATTTAAGGTGCTTTTTATAATATAATATTAGAAGCCAAAACCTAATTTTTTTATTAAACAATAAGTAATCCAAATAAAAACGTGTCGCAACTTAACGAACATTATTTCGTTTAACTAAAACATGCAGCGTCACATATTGATGCCTCGGCATCAAAGCATGGTGCAAATCTGCATTGCTGTAACGGTTCTTGTAATATTAGTTCAACTGTACAGACCCTTAAATTGCCAACACTAAGTCTGGATAGAGTTTTCCCGGAATATTTTCTGTAAGGCTTATCAGTTGCTGTAGGGCTAGTATTAGTATGTAGTATATTAGATACCTATTGTTTCATTTTAATATCGTAACTACACTTAATCTCACACTCTCCCAAAAGTCAGATGTTAGAAAATTTATTGTGAAAATATTTTGTGCTATAAATAAGTTAAAAGGATAAAAAGCAAAGAGTTACAGATATATTCACAAAATCCGCGTTTTATATTTGTTTTCATTTTACATACGAGTGTTTATTTTCGCACAAAATTGTTATAAATTCAACTTTATTTCTCACACGACTGCCTCCTTGGTATAGAGGTTAAGACCGTAGGATTTGACGGTTCGATTCCTGGTTCAAGAACGCAAAGAATAAAGTCAAATCATCACTACCTTGCGGGGAGATCAAAATCCAAGCTTATTTAAAAAAAAAGATGCTGATTCACATTTAGCTAACTTTATATAATATATAAAGTTATTATTATATAAGATAAGTGGTAAGCTCGTCGATGTCTATAGCGTACGAAACTCAAGAAATAACGCAAACTACAGTAAGTCTTGTTTCAAGCCATGTGTTGTTTTTAAATAATAATTACCATGGCATGCTTACAATATTAGTTCTCCTTGAAAGTAAAAATTGACATTTGACATTATTGCAAATGGCACCTACTTTCAACGAGAACAACAAATAGGCGGTAGGCGGTAGTAAATTTCCCAGTCTGCCGAGGCGGGGAAATATCCACCGTTCGGCCCGATAAACCCAGTAAAGTGTAGCCACACGTTTCGGGATCAGGCTCGAATTGCCGTCATGCCCAGTCAAGTTAGGGACTGATGTCAGTCATGAGTGTCTGACTCCGGTTGCTAACATTCATGGACCTCGTGCGCCACTTACTATCAGATGGGCACAAGGTCACATGTCGGGCTAGTATAAGAAAAAAGAAATGTGTCTCGATCATTAATCGAATCCGGTACCTCTAAATCCACGAACTTAACCGCAAGATCTCGGAGGAAACCAACGCAAAGTATCATCATTTTCATCATTACAGCCCCTGAAACACAGCGTCCTAGACCTCAACTGTTGGAGATGGGCCTTCCAGAGAGACATATATCTAGAGAATTTGGCCTACACTCGCCACGCTGGCCAGACAGCTTGGCGAGGATATGATGTCATTTTTTTATGACAATTCATTGACAATTCCACAAGTTGGTATTAGAGAAACCGGGACCGACGCCTCAACGTGCTCTCCGAGGCACGGGAACGGTGGTGTTGTAAATCTATGACAAATGTACGTAAGAAAAGTGTATTTCTCATTGGTAAATGCCGGGTGAGTTTGAACCGACCTCTGTAGGATTTAAGGAACGCGTTCTTACAACCGAGCCACCACCGCACATATAACGCAAAGTATATATTGAATTTATTCGTGACATTTCTCGAGTCTAGACTCCGTGTTCACGTACTGAGCAAAGTGAGCTTTTTTTACTGCATGTTGCTTTGAAGTGATTGAAAACGCTACGCGAAATAGAGTAAAATAAATCCGCTTAGAGTACCACAGCAATTTTAGCTAAATATTTTACCACTGATAGGATTATGGTCGTGATGATACTTTACTTTTTTTTATTTCAAACGTCTCGCTTGCAAATGCAGACTTGTCTGTTTAACCGTGATATGTATTGTACATTTCTCCGAGGCGAGGTGGGTCTCTGGAGGTTCCACTTTCTTTTCAACAAATCCCAATTCTACGCAACACTAAGAACAAAGAATTGAGATTTGTGGATAACAACTTGGAACAACTATCATTGAAGTTATTTATTGTAAAATAAATATTGTAAAACAATAAAATAAAGAACGTTGGTAGCTCGGTTGTAAGATACATTTCCTTAAGTAAAAAAAAGCCTAAATATTAGCTGTCATGCACCTTACAATCCCTGGTCACATCTCCCAAAGGTTAGCTGTAAGAAAATGTTTTTAGACATTAAGCTCGCCTATGTACGGTAAAATGTATTATTTTCTGTGCAATAATGACCGCCTCCGTGGTCCAGTGGTAACAAACGTTGCCGTGAACTCGGGAGGTCGTGGGTTCGATTCCCACCGGGGGCAAGTTGTACATTGTATAATTTGTCTCGGTCTGGGTGTTTATATGTATAATATGTATATATTTACAAAAAATAAAGTAATATATGTAGTTTATTAACCATCTAGTTTCCGTAACACAAGCCTCGTAGCTTACCACGGAAACTAGATGGCGCTGTGTGACCTGTCTGGAAATATTTATTATTTATTATTATTATTATTAATGAATTTATCTATCTAAATTAGTCGGTTCGAACCCCGGCATGTAACAATGAGAAATAGACTTTTCTTTTGTTCATTTCTCATTTACTGCCTCCGTAGAGTCGTGGATGTAGACTCGGAGGTACCGGATTCGATTCCTGGTCAGGACACAATAAATTTAATGTAAATAAATACATTTAATTAATATTCAATTTATTTGTGATATTTCTTGAGTTTGGTACGCTGGAGACATCGACGAGCTTGCCACTTGTCATGATTGGCCTATAGTAAAGTTGAATAACTGTGAATCCGCTTCTTTTTTTTTGTAAGCGTGGTTTCTGACCACCCCGAAAGAGATGCGGCCGTGATCATACTTTACTTTTTTAAGTTAAATAAAATGGTGAAGCACGCAGTTATTTGTATAATTAGATGTTGAATAACAAGTGAGGTGATAGACAATGTCTATCGGTTTTGTTGAAATAGAACCTAAATAAATGTACTTATTGGCTGGCAATTTGTTTTGAGATCATTACGTCTGGTGTTTTGGCGTCGAGTTACGTTTGGTCGTCTATCCTATAACGCTCGCGCAATCCAATATGTTGTGTTTTTTTTTTATTATGAGAAATGCAGTACAAACCTTGGGACGTCGAATTCAGCTATGTATTGAAAATAATGGCCATCATTTCGAACAATTTATTAGTTAGGGCTTTAAAACATTACCTAAACATATTTTCTTTAAAATGAGCATTTTCCTTTAGTTTGCCGTTTGAAGTTACTCACCAGAATTTGACCCTTATAAGCGACTCTATAAGCTCGTGCAATAATATTTTTGTACTTTAAGATTCGGCCTTGAAGGCACAATTGAATTTTTTTCCCTGTAATACAACCTATATTAAACAGGAATACACTCGTATGTCTTTAAACAGAGAAAAAATGCAAATACATTTATAACGATTTTTCTCTATTTTACCAAAACAATTATATGATTAATCCCTGTGTTTGACTTGTAGCTATAGCGCTTTTTTTCGCATTTAAAGTCACTGGGTGTTGCTTAGTTTTTATATAATTTAAGCAAAATTTGGTAAAAAAAAGCGTTGAATCCTTGTCTTTGCTTCCAAGTCGAACATAGCAAATGCATTCCAAATGTCCGTAATTTTATTTCCTAGACTACATTTCTCAAAAGTATATTTAGACTGGAAAAATATTTGAATATTTAGGATTGTGTAAGCGAAAAGAAAGAGAATATTGTTCCTAGTTCCTTAATATTGCATGGAATATTGTTTAAAATTTTAGATATCATGTGTAAGATGCTTGGTGCATATATACCTACAGATCTTTATGCCTCAGGTTCCAGTTATACTGGGCATTGATGCTCATATTACATAATGCCATTACTATTATTTTATCTTATATTTATTTATTACAGCCTAGGGGCTAGAACACAGCGTCCTAGATTGCCACTGCTGGAGATGGGCCTTCCAGAACTGGAGTATTTGGCCTACACTCGCCACGCAGGCCAGACGGCTTTAATTTATTAACGATTCCACATTTTAAATCCGTCTGGCCAGCGTGGCGAGTGTAGGCCAAATTCTCCAGATATGTGTTCTGGAAGGCCCATCTCCAGCAGTGGAGGTCTAGAACGCTGTGTTCTAGGGGCTGTAATGAATAATGATGACATGCCGGGGGGGTTTGAACCGACCCTTTGTAGGATTTAAGGTACGCGTTCTTACAACCGAGCCACCACCGCGCCTTTATTATCTTATATTATTATTATTCTATTGTTCCCAGTTTGTAGCTCACCCAAATGTGCAGCAGCTTCTTGGAGCGATTTGGTATGACGGACTTCCTGGATTTAAGAGAAAAAATATTGTCGGACAATGTATTCAGGTAAAAACCAAAGTATATCATTTGGAAATATCACGGCGTGGAGAAACTTTCATCGAGCGCCTGGTAGTCCAGGGAAAAGTCGATGGCAAGATGATGCTTGGTATATCTCCGATGAGATGGACTGACCTGGTGAAGCCTGCAATGGATCATCCCCTACAAGAGTACCTACACGTGGAAAGCTGTGGTCCGAGAGGAATAGCGACGGCTTGTTAAGTGTGCGACTAGCACTCAAATGGCGACCACTACCACTCTGCCAAAAGTGAACACCGGGGTCTAGGTGTAATTTTTTTTTTTTTTTGTAAGTAGGCATAAGTATAATGTATTCTGCGCTTTTACATGTCAAAAAATTAATTAATGTAACGAAAAGCTTATTTTCTATATACATAATTATAATCTTAAAATTATAGCTGCTGTAAATAGGCATTATCATATTATAAACTAAGACATACACGTATATATGTATATAGTTTGTGAAATGAAATAAAATGTTCAGACGAGGATAAATTTAATTCAACTTGGCCTTATTCACTACGGTGCTGAAAAATCACTTGCGAGATATTGACCCCACCGCCTGAACTTAAGATAATGCAAGCAACTTTATTACCATAAAGTAATATAATTTAAATCAGGCGACTAAACAATCTGTGTAGGTATATATTTATGTTTTGAGTTGATTTTCTCTAAAAGTACTGTACCATTTTTTTTTTTATGTATTAGACCACCTGAAGTATGACCAACCAAACAAAAAAACATCAAAATCAATTTACAATTAGCAGAAAAATCGCGTAACAAACATACAAAAAAAAAACCATACAGTCGAATTGAGAACTTTTTTTTTTTTTTAAATCTGTAAAAAGCAACTATGCCCGCCCTATCTTATTTGATCTCGTCGGGATTTTGCTTTCCCTATTATCTCAATCAACCTACCAAAAAAAAAAAAAAAAAACACTTGTTCAGAAAAGATCCTAGTGGAATATTATGGACAAAGACTTTTTTTTTTCAGGTCGCTCGACTTGGCTTAATGTTCCCAGTTTACTGCACTATTTACATGCTGGCACCTAACTCGGAATACGGTCGGTACATGAAGAAACCATTCGTAAAATTCATTTGCCACAGCTCTTCATACATGCTGTTTTTATGTAAGTTTTATACTAAAAAACAATTTAGTTTTAATAATTATTTAATATTAGTTAATAATATAAAAAAGTAAAGTATCTTTACGACCGTATCCCTTGCGGGGTGGTCAGAAATCACACTATAAAGAAGCGGATTCACACTTAGCCAACTTTACTATAGGCCAATCATGACAAGTGGCAAGCTCGTCGATGTCTCTATCGCACCAAACTCGAGAAATATCAAAAATAAATGAGCGGTGGTGAAAAGACCACAACATGAAGTCGAATAAATATTATGATCTCACAGAAGAAATTATCAGGAACGTGTTCAAGACTTTTGGTGCGAGAGGAGTTCCAGAAAAATCTTTGCACCACTATCTGAAACAATTGGGCCTAAGCAGGTCTGCAGGAGATACATTTATGGAAAGAGCTTCCAAGACGGCATTAACGGAATCATACAGTATTTGGTTGGGTAGGAAGAGGAGTAGAATGGTGGATGGTGAACGTCTTGTTGCGCAATAAATTAAAAAAAGAAGGCCTCCTTTTCAAACCAGCCTATTGTCGGTCGCAATCCCGAGACACCATTATTTTCATCTCCTACCCACACACGATGGACCCGGCACCAGCACGTTGAATCCATGGAATACTTGGAAATATGTCTTCTACCACACGTTTTTAGGTTTCCTCATTACCAGATTTTGAATTGGTTAGATTTTTTTCAATTTAAAATATATTTTTTTTTTTTAAAAAAACAACCACATTGATAGCATCACCTAAATAGTGTCCAAAAAACTCGAGATACTGAACTAGGTTAAACGGTTTTTCCCGCCTGTACTGTATAACAACGACATGTGTTTCCGCGGCTATATAATAATAATATTCATTCGATGTACACAAACAGCGACATAAAAATAGTATACATATATTTATATTTTACGGCGTTAATATTACATAGTGTAAATACAAATAATAATTATTTTATTACTTTTATTGTTTAAAGTTCACAAGCGATCAGACAAAAAACGTTTTTAGGTTTCCTCATTACCAGATTTTGAATTGGCTAGTTTTTTTTTTTCAATTTAAAATAGAAAAATACATTTTTTAAAGACAGTGGTACGTCTTCAACTATTGTGGCGATAACAGCAATTTGTTTTCTTTCAGCTCTACTGTCGTTAGCATCTCAAAGGGCCGAGTTTTTAGTTCTAGAATCGTCTGGAATTAGATGGTTAGAAGAACTAGTTCATTACTGGAAGGAACATGAACGGGGAGCGCTACCTGGCCTTATTGAGTCCGCCGTCATAGTTTATATAGCAAGTAAATACATTTATTCTCTTATTTTTGTATATAATGATGTATTTTTCTATTAATTCTCCATTTTTGTATTTACTCTTTTGATCCTGTTCCAAATTTGTCAAGTCCTATTTATTTAACCCGTCTTTCCCTAACTTTGACACTGGCAAATTGTAACAAATGCCACATTACAAAAAAAAAAAAGTAAATACATTATAATATTAACACAAGCCCCGTAGCTTACCACGGAAACTAGATGGCGCTGTGTGACCTGTCTGGAAATATTTATTTATTAATATATATAGATGTATATATATATTTAATATAGATAAGTAGTTGATATTCATCATTCATCATTACAGCCCCTAGAACACAGCGTCCTAGATCTCCACTGCTGGAGATGGGCCTTTCAGAACATATATCTGAAGAACTTGGCCTACACTCGCCACGCTGGCCAGACGGCTTGGCGAGGATTTATTGTCAATTTTTATGACAATTTATTAACGATTCCACAAGTTGGTATTAGTGGAACCGGGACCGACGGCTTAACGTGCTCTCCGAGGCACGGGAACGGTGGTGTTGTAAATCTATGACAAATGTACTTAAGAAAAGTGTATTTCTCATTGGTACATGCCGGGGGGGTTTGAACCGACCTTTGTAGGATTTAAGGAACGCGTTCTTTCAACCGAGCCACCACCGCGTTGATATTACTAGTGTCCTTTTAAAAGAACACCATTTTCCCAGTTTTCCAACAGTCGACGATTTTTTTTATAATTTTTCCAAGCTACTAGGTTACATATAGGTACACATATATCAATTACAATATTATCTGACACAAAAAGTTTATTTAGTATCAAGTGGGTTAATTTAAAATTCAACAACTAATAGTCGAGGTCACTTAACTTTTTTATGGTGCCGGTCCGGTTACATATTTCACGTGTAATTGTCAAAAGACCAAATATTTTTTTAGGCTTCAGGTGTCATTTTTTTACCAATGGTAAAAAAAAATATATGTTTTACAACAACAACATTTGATATAGAAAAAGATAAAATCATTATCCGAAATACAAAACACTACTCCATAGTGAATAAGGCCGCGTCTGAAAATCGCGATATCCATCGTGATAAATACCTAAAGGCTGGGGGTTTTGTTATTAATTGATCTCGCTCACTGCCGTGAGATGAAATTGGAAAGAGAAAGAATTACTTAAGTCAACGTTCGCGCGATCGTCGACCTTTCGCTACCTACTTGATTAGGCTCAGTATGAGTGCCGATATTTTTAGGAAAACTTCTCTGCACCGTAACTTAAAATTTAATTACTGAATATTTTTTTTTTTAAATATATTATTCTTTATTTTTATTCTAGATTATAATTTAAAAAAAAATTTGCTCTTTAACAAATTCCACGCAGAATTTAAAGGCGCGTTCTCTTGTAAGCTTGGGGAAACACTCTTTTTTTTTTTAATGGCGGAGATCAAATAAATCATCAATGATACGACCCCAGCTTGAAGGGCCACCACGGGAGGTCGCATGCCCGACTCACCGTGAGGCCTCATACGGAAACCCCAAGGCGCCTACGGACTAAAACCCTATAAACCGTCCCTCTTTCACTGTTGGCCCTGCGTGCCTTAACAGCTAAGTCTGAGTCGTGGCTACGGAGTGAAGACACTCGTTCGCCGCGTCTTGGAGAAACACTCCGCTTGGCGAGTCTTTAAGTAGAGAATATTTTACTCAAATGGACAGCCTCGCCGTTCAACGGGGGAACGCAGAGAGTGTCCTCATCTACGCCCATCGGACGGTTATAATTTTAGTTTTTATTTGTAGGTTCTTTTTTTTTTTGGTTCTCTTCTGCTAATGGATGATAGGAAAGGTAAAGGGTCTAGCCCATACAGCCAAGTCTGAAGTAATATATCTTTCTTTTTAATGAGTTAATGAGGTCATCATCAAATTTCAGATGCTGCAGAATTTGATGCTTTTCTTGGAGTCACTCGCTCAAACACGTCGGATAAAATATGGTAGTTGACAGCGCGGGAAAACCGCAAAAAACAAACTGCAACTAGTGCCCCATATTTAAAGTCCAATTTATCGTTTTCCATAATTATTCACATTGTAGCACATTATTAAACAAAACAACATCACTTTTAACCAATAATATCCACAGTAGATTAATTTACAAAACAAAAACTTGCACTTGTCATGTCCACGTAAAATGGCGCGAAGAACTCCTTTTATTTGTAGGTATTTTATTCATAATTTTGTGTTTAATTTTATATTATGTAAAAAAATATTTAAAAAAATAATGTTAATATCTTAAACACTACTTTTATAATGTTTTAGGCATAATTTGGGCAGAAATCCGAACGCTATGGACAGGTGGTCTCATGGAGTACATTAGTGACTTGTGGAACATTGTCGATTTTATTACCAATATGTTCTATATTGCCTGGATTAGTCTGAGAATATCTGCCTGGTATATTGTTCAGGTAATCTATACTAATATTATGAGATAAATGTGAAAGAAGCTTTGTCTGTGTACTAGTATGCTTGTCTCACCTTCACGCCTTCATTACTCTTCAGAACACCGTTTTAGGAATTTCAATTCAGCTGCAAATACTTGGGCTCGTAATACGCTCAGACCTAAACCACAGAAACTACATTGAGAGCATCACCAAAATAGCGTCCAAAAAACTCGGGATACTGAACTAGGTTCAGCGGTTTTTCCCGCCTGTATTGTATAACAACGACATGTGTTTCCGCGGCTATATACTAAATAAACAAACAGCGACATAAAAATAGTATACATATATTTATATTTTATAGCGTTAATATTACATAGGGTAAATACAAATAATAATTATTTTATTACTTTTATTCTTTAAAGTTCACAAGCGATCAGACAAAACAAGCCATTTGTTATCATTTTAAATGATATTGGTAATAATAAGAGCATAGCTTTAATAGTATTAGAAGCAGCCAACTTTAGCAAAGAAGCCGACAGACGCATTTATCTGGGATGGGCGGCATTCGGGAAACTCCGGCTCATCCTCTCATCGTCTATACCACAATGTTTAAAGACGAAGGTCTTTAACCTGTGCTTCCTCCCGGTAATGTCGTACGGAGCAGAGACGTCGACACTAAAAGTGTGTCTGGTCCATAAATTATATCTCCAATGGATAGAGTTCGAAACGTTGATATTCGTCAGAGAACGAAAGCTACTGATATAGCTTTTAAAATTAGCAAGCTAAAGTGGCAATGGGCCGAACACATCTGTCGCAGTACCGACGAACGATGTGGCAAACGGGTTCTAGAGTGGAGACCACGTACGGAAACACGCAGAGTGGGACGACCCACCGTCAGATGGACAGATGACCTAAAGAAAGTCACTGGGATGAGGGTAGCGAAAGATCGCGTTAAGTGGCGAGCCTTGAGGGAGGCCAAGCATCCAGCAGTGGAGAGTTACAAGCTGATGATGATGATGATGAATAATATTAAGGCTATGCTATTGATACTGTCGATAGAAAACATATAGATTGTATAGATAGTACTGTAGGACGGCACTGTGTTTTAATTGAAGAATTTTAGATCTGATTTGCGAATTTATCTATCGATACTTCGGCATAAGATATACTAAACTAACATACTTTTTTAGAGGGATTACGCCAATGGAATAGATCCGTGGTACCCCCGCGAGCGCTGGGACTCATACGATCCAATGCTGTTATCCGAGGGAGCATTCGCAGCCGGCATGATATTTTCCTTCCTAAAACTAGTCCATATATTTTCAATAAACCCCCACCTCGGACCTTTGCAAGTTTCTCTAGGAAGAATGATTCTGGATATAATGAAGTTTTTCTTTGTTTATATGCTCGTTCTCTTTGCTTTTGGGTGTGGTAAGTAATTTGTTAGTAACTACTTAATTATTGTGTTTTAAAACTTTTCTAATAAATAAAATATAACAATAAAAAGTTTATTAAACAAAAGAAATTAGCTTTACAAATTATGTTGATGGTCCCACACTAGGCCTTTTAGACTCGACCTGTTTTTATTAGCTTCGAAAAATTAACTTTATTAAAGAAAACGATGAAATAAATCGATTTGGTTAAAAATTACAATTTTCTCATCTCGATATGGTCATCGATTACTGAGGTAGTTAAACAAAGATATTTTTATCTGACCGAGCGACGCAAATAAAGGGTTGTGTGTTTATCACACTGGAGACCAAACCGACGAATCGTTTTAATAATGTTTTGATACTGAAGAAAAAAAACGGATTTAATCGAAAACTGAAAATATATAAAAAGTAAAGTGTAAAATAACAAGCCCATACCTAAATGAATTTATTTTGTCAAATATTACTTTTAGGTTTAAATCAACTGATGTGGTACTACGCCGAGCTAGAAAAGAATAAATGCTATCATCATCCAAATGGGACTCCTGATTTTGACGTCCAAGAGCGAGCTTGTTCCATTTGGAGAAGATATGCAAAGTAAGAAGAACAACTATTTATTTTAAAAAATATTAATTGTAACTTAAGAGCGTTTAACGCTTCTCCATCTCTCTCGCTCGCACAATATAGCATTTTTAAAGATTATTCAAGTCTGATTGTTTAGGACTTATGTATTCTGTACCATGTCCATAAATATTAAAAAAAAAAAACTATGTCTGTGTATGCTTTTGAGAAATGTAGTCTACTAACTTTCTAGGGGAATAAAATTACGGACATTTTCAAATGGGTCCTCAAGAACGAGTACTTCTCACGCCAGCACCAGAAAGGTTTTTTGCCGGGAGTTTCTGGCTGCTTAGAACACAACACCTTACTCGCTGAGTGTTTGAAGGATGCCAGGAAACAGGAGCGGCAACTAAGCGTCTGTTGGATCGACTTGGAAAACGCATTTGGGTCGGTGCAACATGAATTGCTGCAAACTGCGTTAAAATGGTATAACTTTCCAACACTAATCAGAGATATAATTGCCAATTATTACAAGAACTTGAGATTTGTCGTAACAAACAAGGACGGCTACACAGACACACTAAAATACAATGTGGGCCTGTTCCAAGGCTGCTGCCTATCACCTGTAGCTTTTAATATAATTATCAATATCCTAATCGACAAACTTAAATCTCGTGAGAAGAAGTGGGGATATAGATTCAAACAAAACAACATCTATACGGAATCCGTCTTAGCTTTTGCAGACGACTTGGCGGTGATAACAAGAAATCCCAAGCAATGCCAGGGCTTGCTGAAAATAGTGGATGATTTCTGCTCATGGACAAAGGGAATGAGAACGAAACCATCAAAATGCTTCAGCCTATGTCTGGCTAGGCGAAACACTACATTTACATCTTATGATCCTGGACTGAGTATAGCAGGGCAGAGAATAGCTCCGGTAAATGAAACCATGCCCTTTAAATTTCTTGGCAGAAGGATAAATTTTCAGGGAAAAACACCATCCCTAGAAGTAGTTGTAAAACAATTCACTGACGACATGAATAGGGTTACTCAACAGCCTATAAGCAATGTCAAAAAAGCTTGGATATATGACAACTACTTAGCATCTCGCCTCACTTGGCCTTTCCTAGTATATGATTTCAACAAAAGCCTACTATCAAGTCTGGACGCGGACGTCATAAGAACATTGAAGTCTTGGCTTGGATTAGCCCAGGGTGCTGACTCCTCAACATTCTTTAGAGGACGGAGAAACTTCGGAATGGATCTGAAAAGACCATCTGAATTATACAAACATCTACGTATAAGCAAATATCAAATTCTAACCAGCTCCCAGGATAATACAATTTCATCCCTTCCAAGAGACCCTCTGGTCTCAGATATGGAACCCAGACTACTATTCTTCAAGAAATTCATGACAGGTGCCCAGACTGACAAAAGAGGCATTGGCTGGAAGAAAAAAGAAAGTGACAAAGAGGTTATAAAATCCTTCCTCAGGAAAGATGAAGAGCATGAATACAGAGTGCACGCGATGACTCTAGAAGTTCAAAATGACTGGCTAACTTTGGGCGATTTTTGCATCCCTCCAGCCCTAAAGTGGCGCACACTAATGTACGATTGGTCTCCGGCGTTGCTAAAGTTCTACCTAAACGCTTTTCAAATGTCCCTCCCGGACCAGAGTAATCTGGTAAGGTGGGGAAAAGCTACGGAAAAGAACTGTACATTGTGTGGTGCTGCCATAGGAACTGCTAGACACACACTTGTAGGGTGCGTTACTCTCCTAGAAAAGGGCTATTACTCACGCCGACATGACAAAGTCCTAGGTGTTATCCGTGAAGCAGTAAGTCTTTCTATTGCAAGAGCCAGAAAGGGACTGACTACAAATAAAACTTTGACCACATTTGTAAAGGAAGGGCAAAGCACGAAAACTAAATGCAAGCCCACCTCGATCCTTGGCGCCGCATCAGACTGGAAAATTCTCATGGATACATTTGAACACCATTATAGGATCCCAGATGAACTAGCTGTATCAGCCTATAGGCCAGACATCTTAGTGTTTTCTCGGAACTTGAAAAAAGTTATCCTTATTGAACTTACCGTTCCGTGGGAATCAAATATTCCAAAAGACCACAACATGAAGTCGAATAAATATTATGATCTCACAGAAGAAATGATCAGGAACGGGTTCAAGACTCAGCTTTACGCAGTGGAAGTTGGTGCAAGAGGAGTTCCAGCAAAATCTTTGCATCACTTACTGAAAGAATTGGGCCTAAGCAGGTCTGCCGTCAATACATTTATGGAACGAGCTTCCAAGACGGCATTAACGGAATCATACAGTATTTGGTTGGGTAGGGAGAGAAGTAGAATGGTGGATGGTGAGCGTATTATCGCGCAATAGAAAAAAAGGAGGCCTCCTTTTCTTAAACCAGCCAATTGTCGGTCGCAAGCCCGAGACACCATTCTTCTCATCTCTTACCCACACACGATGGACCCGGCACCCGCACGGTGAATCCATGGAATGCTTAGAAATTTGTCTTCTCTCTGTTAAAGTCGGTATGTAATAAAATATATGAAATTATATCAAGTATCAAGTTAAGTGGTTATTAAACTTGTTGACGACGGAACCCTTGTTTTTTCTTTTATTTTTTAATTTAAGATGTTTTTTTACGTTTGCTGGTTATTTAATTTTTTAATAAATATATAAACTAAATTAAAAATAAAACTAAAATCTAAACTATATATAAAAATATTCACCCATGACTTGATCATGTGGCAGTGTGCCAAGAACACTTGCAGCATTTCCAAGCTGGACAGCGAGGCTGATTTGCTGCACGAAAAAACTGCCAGCCCTCTTCTTTATAGAACTCCTTAGCGCTTGGCCTCCACGGTCCCATTGTATATATTTTTAAATTACCTTTTTTTTATTTTAATATTTTTTTATATATTGAATACAGCATTTTAGCAATATGTATTTTATATGTTAAATTAAAGATTAACGTTAAAAATATGTTCGATTGTATCAGTTGACGGCTGTGCTTCAAAATAAAACTTATACATTCTACGCCATTTTTAATCGTTAGATTTACAAGAACTTTATTTTGGTGCCACTCACACTAAGGAAGATTTCAGTTTATCGGTCCTAGTCACAATTTCAATATTTATATTTTTTTGTGTTTTTGTTTTGGTATTTTTATTTTGGTTTAGTTATTTAATGTTTTTTTTATTATTCAAGCATTTTTGTAAAATCACTAAAGCTTTATAATTTTTCAGTTTATTCGAAACGTCGCAATCACTTTTCTGGGCTTCGTTTGGGCTTATAGACTTAACGACGTTTGAGCTGACTGGGATCAAAAGCTTCACCAGATTCTGGGCATTGCTAACATTCGGATCGTATTCAGTGATCAACATTATTGTTCTGCTCAACATGCTTATTGCCATGATGTCTAATTCATACCAAATTATATCAGTTAGTATTCATTATGTTATTATACCTACATGTATCGGTAGACTACGGGGTGATTTTGTTATGTTCTTCAAATAGATAGACAATAATTCCAAGCAAAGCATATGAATATCATGTTATCACATTTTAGTTACAATATTTTTGTTTACAGGAGCGATCAGATACTGAATGGAAATTTGCTCGAAGCAATCTCTGGATGTCGTATTTTGAAGATGGAGACACAGTTCCACCCCCCTTTAACCTAATACCAACTCCCAAACAAATCTGCGGTTGGATTAAACGATGTTTCGGTCATAGAGAACGAGGCTCTATTATTGTAATTATAACACAATTTATAAACATTGTATTTCCTAGATTTTTGTTATTGTTATTGAGTATTACTAGGAGTCCGGTTAAAAATAAATATTGCCAATAGCTTTGCATTTTGAAGTTCACAGTTTAAATTTGGAGACCGTCATAAAAATTGGTAAATATGGTTAACTGTAACTCAAAAACCGAAGCTGTTAGAGACAAAGTGTTGCCATATAAACAAAATGTTGTCCTGAGTAATATATTTTACAACTTGTTTCTAGTAAGAGAATAGTAGAATTTTAGCTGGTGAGATTTGGATAATAATATTGCGTACAAATAGTTCAAAACCTAATGATGGGCTTAAGGCTTGTTGTAGGATGACTCGGGGTACCCTGGTTAAAGTAGTAGGTATGATAAAAATTGTCTGTATACTGGTTTAGAGGCTCCTCTCCGTGGTCGGTTAACTGATGTTAGGACATAGGGTTTCAAGATCTAATATAAATGTACTCGTAGAAGCAGATGTATACGAGTCAAAGCAGGCAGTAGTATTAAGTTTGTTATGCAGGACACTGGACAAGTTAGGAGGAGATGTTACTAAATTTTTATCTTCTTTAATAGCTATTAAAATCAATTTTAAAGTAACACAATATAGCGGTACGTATGTCAGTTGCTCCTATTCTTGAAATTCTCTCGCTTAAGCGTCGATGACATTGATTGAGTTTACTTGCTACTAGCCGGCGAATTTATTATCAGCTTACTCTGCTAGTTTAATTATATTTATATTCTAACTATCAGGTTGTAAACAATTTACAAGCAAAGAAGGCGTGTGGGCTAAAGTAAACTATATATGTATCATCACAGTTGCTAGTTCATCTGCAAGAAAAATAAACAAACACACGGTTAGAACTAGCTAGCTAGTTGGCTTTGAGCTAAAAAGATTTGCATGTCATCGATAATTTCCAATTCGCCCGATTGCAAACTCGCTGGTTAGAAACTTGCTCAATATCATTGATGCTTTACTAACAGCAGAAATGTTAGATGTTTTGCCTACCTATAGCGATAAATAAAAATTATTGGTTTAGAATAAATCCAGAGAGAAAGCACGTCATCAGCATGAAGAAGTAATGCGAGTGCTGATACGTCGTTACGTAACCGCAGAACAACGAGCTCGAGATGAAGTGGGAGTCACAGAAGATGACGTTATGGAGATCAGACAAGACATCTCCACCTTACGATACGAGCTTATCGATATACTTCACAACAATGGCATGGAAACACCAAGACTTAATATACAAGATACAACTGGTAAATTGGTGTTTATATAAATAATAAAGAAAAAAAGAAAATATATATTGTGATAAATAAAATTACAACACAAATTAAAAGTTGTTTAAGCTAAAAATACTCAAAAAAACATTAACAAATAATTTAATTATCACAACTTAGGTTTGTCGCTTACCTTAGACCTAATCAATGATCACATTTACACAATAAATAATACTAACAAACGTTGGAATAAGCTTAACTTGTTGTGTTTCCTAGTTGCTGGTAAAAAAGGAAAAGTAATGGAACGGAGAATTCTAAAAGACTTTCAAATAGGAATCGTTGAAGGAATTATTAAGGATGCCATTAAGGACACCAAATCTCAAGATGTCTTCACTCATATCGCGAAAGCTATTGGACGTAGAACAACACCAGAAGGGTATGTTGGCAAAGAAATGCTACTCAACATAATATATTTCATAGTCAAAAGTATTGAAGTAAATAACAAATCACTAATTTCAAGAAACAACAAATCACGATTTATTATTATTAGACACTTTTAACTTATAGATAAGTGTATTACTTTATTTTTTAGCAAAAGAAAAGATTGGAATACATTAGTGCGAACAAACACTGCAAAAATCAATCCTATAGGCAAAGCAGAAGCCCAAAGTCGTCGCAATCAAAGAGCGTTAAGAGCTTATATTTTAGAAAATGTTCAAGGAAGATCTATAGACCCGGATAAATTACTTGGTAAAATTAATAAATTAAATAAAAAGTTTAAGGATCTAACAGGTTTATAGGGTTTAAAAACGCTTTTTTTATTTACAGAATATAATCCAAAATTAGCACCTCTTTCACCTACAGCAAGGGTAGCTTACGCCAAATTTATGAGAAGTAAAATTAAATCTGACTACGCAACAGGACATATTTCAGTAAATGTTTCTCGTTCCGAATCATTTAATATGGAAGACGAAGTGTTTGACAATCAAAGCAAACCAGGATCACTTAGAAAAAGAGCTGGTTAGTAGAACTAAAGCGATCGGTTTGGCGCAAGAATATATATTAAATTTCAAAGTGTTTGATATTTCAGGATCCATAAAAAGTGAAAAGAGGCCGCGTTCGATTAGATCACTTAGAAGTCATGCACCAATACTAGAGACTTCCGACGATGATGATCTGAACTATAAACAAGTTATGGTTGAAGCTGATGTTGAACAATGTAAGATATTTAACAATAACTCTATGTAAATGAATCCTATTAATTTTGTACATCTAACGTTTTCTACAGGTTCTGAAAGTGAATCAACCCGAACAAGACCTTTGAAATCGTCATCGCAAGAGTTATCTGAACCAAGTACTCCAATTTTCGATCGTATTAGTATAAAACGTTTCACACCACCTCTACAATTTGAATCTCTTCAAGAGCACATCATTCAAATAGATGATACAGCTTCAGACTCAGAAGTGCCAATATTATATAAACCTTTAACTTCTACTACAAGTATTTATTCCCCTGAAGTAGTTATTTCTGCTTCCAATCTATATCAACAAATTCCTTCACCTACTCCTTCTTCTATAATTATTTCTGATATAAAATCTACTACGTCTTTAAATCCTATGCCACATACCTCAGTATTAAAATTGGATAAACGTGATATTACATCTGAAATGTTAAACCAGGGGGGTAGCCCTGCGTGTCGTAGATCATCTAGAGTAAGTCCAGCTCCTACTGTAAGCTCAATATCAGTTGATAAAGGAAAGTCAAAGATCACTGGAAGAACTGTTTCAGGGTGGATTTAGTTGCCAAATTTCAGTATTAAATTATTTAGGTATAGATTTTATAAGTATAGTTTAGTGTTGCGTGCGGTAGCAATAGAAGAAAACGGAAATATTATTATTTATTAAGATTATGATCTCAAATAAATCATATATTCTATTTTAATTAGCTTTTTCTTTATTTACTTTCCCAAGCAGTTTACCCTACTATATTTTTAGACGTTTTGACTTATAAAGTTTGTCGCCAAATATGATTGTAGCGTTAGAAATAATCGTAACTTTATAACTGGCAATGTTTGCTCGATATGATAAAACATCTAAAAATAGGACTTCTAGTTTGTAAATGCATAAATATGAAAGAAGCTTTGTCTTTGTGTCTGTAACTATGTACCTGTTTTTAATACTTTGAGACGGACATATGCTATATGACGAAACAAGTGACTCTACAGCCATACGAGATCTGTGTTTCATTCGAATTCACGCGTATATTATTAAACTATTTTTAATGAATAATTAAAAATAAAATTATTAATCAAACTTTCACTTATAATAGAGACATATTTTCCCTGATGTTTCGGTCAAGTTGCATTACCATGGTCACGGGTCGAATGGAGCTGCGCAATGTAGCCTTCTTTCATAATGGTAAACCTACCCACTTGTCACAAGTTTTTTGAAATCGCGACACACAACACTCACAATATCCTCGGTTGCATCGGGAGTTTTATCGCGGCGTCGAAACTGATTAGTTACTGGATTACAGGAACGTCGGGTGTGTCGATAAGGTAAATGCGTAAAGACCCGTTAAATTTTAAAAACTATAATATTTATTTTAATTATATTTGGCAGTAATGTTCATTGGAATCCAAAACACATATAAGCTACATGACGCCATTAAAACCATATTTTCTTTTGCAGACCATACGGTCATAGCCGGATGAAACAGATAGTTTTATATAAAAACACTAATAAGTAGACTTTCACTTAAGAGGAGTGAAAGGGATTTCGAATTTGGGAATAATTATTCATAACAATATTTAAAGAAAATTTTAACTCTTTAGCATTCTTCGCACAATCCAATATTTCAAAGATTTTTCAAGTCATACTTTTGAAAAATGAAGTCTATCAACTTACTAGGGAATACATACATTTTGGACATATCTCAAATATATATTTGTTTTAGTAATAGCTAGGAAAATCATTATTGATGTTTTTGCTATTTTTCTCTGTCAAAAATTAGGTAAGTATGAAAGTGAAAATATGCCTACGTAAAATTACTCTCGAACCTAATAAATCTTTAAAAATATTGGATTGTGAGAGCGAGAGGGATGCAATAGCTGTGAAATTTTCTTAAATCTTAAAATAAATTTATAAATAATTAATTATTCCCAAATTTGAAAACCCTCTCACTATTGACTGATCTTGTAGTTTTTTAATCCCATAAAGTTTAAATACATTTGAGGAGCGAGACTTAAGATCCAAGTTAATCTCATAAAGTTGAGTAAGTTACTTCTTGATAAAGAGCAAAGGACCGACTTTCCCGATTTCAATTAGAAACTTTGTGCCGTTTTGTGACGGAACATCGCGTTTAGAAAAACCTTTCATTAATGTGACGTGGAGAAATTTATAAATAATAAAAAATAAACTGACTATTAATAAATCGCATTACCAAAAAAAATGTCTGTAATTATAACGATTAAAGTTATGTGCGGGTCGCTTTTTCCGTCACAGCGCCATTAACGACCTCATTCGTAGGACGCTTGCAGTTGTCTCGATCCCATCTATTTTAGAACCAACTGGTCTGAGTCGAGACGAATGCAAGCGTCCAGATGGAATGACATTAATTCCTTGGAGATTGGGTCAATCCCTGGTATGGGATTTTACCTGTTGGGATTCCCTAGCCCCTTCCCACCTTCAAGGAACTTCTGTTAGAGCTGGTGTTGCAGCGGAACAAGCGCAGATCAGCAAGCGTCGAAAATATGAAACTATATGCAATAGTTACTTTTTTTCGACGTTTGCTGTAGAAACGATGGGCCCGTGGGGATCGGAACTTAAAGCCTTTTATAAAGAAATTGTTCCAAGGCTCATTGACGTCTCTGGTGACAATAGGGCTGGCAGTTATTTCTCCCAAAAATTAAGTATCATCATTCAAAGGGGAAATGCTGCTAGTGTATTCATGTGCACCATGCCACAAGACAGCGATTTGGAGGAGCTATTTTTTTTGTTAGTATGTATTTTTATTTTCTATGTATTATTATTTTTTAGGTTAAATTTAGATTTTGTTTTAATATAGTTTATTTAATATTGTATTTTTTTTATATTGTTTCTATATTACTTCGAATTAAAGTAAAAAATTGCGTCAATTGTACCAGCTGTCAAATCTAAACTGCGCAATTTGGACCGTTCTATTAATCGAATTAACGTAGCTAAAATAAGTAACACAGCTAAATGAAACGGTTGGTGACGCTGGTTTATGATGTCAGCGCGGCTTATAACTGGAACGCAGAGTGTAAGCACAATTTTTACACCCTTAAATGTGATAAAAAATTTAAACCATATACGAATAGGTACTGATAAATATATAATGATTAAATTTATATTAAATAATAATAATATTTATAGCAAAAAGAAACGTACATTATAATTTAGTTGTTACATAGATTAGGACAAGTCGTACATGTACAGCTGTGACATCTGAAATAGTCGGTGGACAGTATTCCAGATGTCATTGTTAGTTATATCTTATTTGTTACTGGTGGATTTTTGGGCCGATACGTAGTTAGGAATTAAAAAGTTAATTCAGATAGGCGGTAGTTATAAATTAAAGGTAAGAATAAAACAGCGAATAAATATTTGTTAAACATATATTGAGAAAATATATAAGTAGCTTTACATTTAAAACACAAACAAGAATGATAATGTTTGTGATAGATATTTTTTTTATTATGAATTTAAAAACAAATCCAATTCTGGAAATACTCAAATAACTATTTATTATGATAATATGTAACTATATAATTTAGGCAAAACAAAATGAGATATACTATATATGACTTGTATAAAACTTACACAACTACGATTTAATAATTAGGTAATATGGAACGGCAGTGAAAACAAAACAACTGACGAACAAAAAGCAAAATAGGAAATTACAATTTAAAGCCAACCAGTTTTTGGTTGACGTTTAACGGTTTTCACGTCATCTATCTTCTTTATTGGACGAAGTGGTTCGGGAGACGGAGGCGGTATCAATTGTTCTGTACTTGATGTAGTGGTCAAGCGAGCTGAAGTTGCTGATGGCGATGGTGGCTGTAAAGAAAAAATACATCATTTAATTGCCTCCGTATTAGCGGTTTAAGGCCGTAGATTTAGACGCAGAGGTAATGGGTTTGATTGCTAGTCGAGAACACAAACAAATCTAGTCTGGTAAACAGACCGAGACAATGACGAACTTGTCATGATGGGTAAAGTAAGAAAATAAAATAAAACAAGATTATAAACCCAAAGATACTTCCTATAACTTCTTACATACCAATACCAACTCGCAATCGTGGTGATACTTTTATGGTACGCGAAATTCTTTGTAGTGAAAAGTTCGTCACATGTCATGATGGTCCTAGTAAAGTTGTCTAAACGAAATACCCCATCTTTGAATGTAAGGTTTAACTAAATGATAATATTTGGTATTCAAGTAATCCATAAATAATAAACTAAATAATAAGAACTTACTGGAGGAACTGCAGTAGATACAGATGGCTCCACTTTTGGCGAAGGTGGTGCTACTTTGGGAGAAGCTGGAGCTATTTTCGGAGGTGGGGGAGACACAGTTTTGGGAGGAGTTGGAGATTTCGGAGGAGTCGGGGGTTTGGATGGTACTGGGGATGGTGGTTTAACAATAGAAGCTGTTGGTGGTGGAGATGCAGCGTGTACAGGTGGTGTACTTGGTATTATTTCCATCAATGGTGGTACTGGTGCTACCTAAAATAAGATTTTGATGTTTGAAAATACTTTAAACAATCCAAATATTATTAATAAAAAATCAAAAGGATCTCGTTAGTATCAGTCGCTCCTATTCTAGGTCCCATGTCGAGCTATGTATGCTTACTGTGATATTGAAAACTAAAAACAAAAGAAGTGGATAACTTTACTAATAATTCGATGCACTTTACGTGTTATGTTGTAATAACATGCAAATTAAAGATAAAAGTAGCAGTTTTCCGAAATATGCATTTGACAATACGGTCACCGTATAAATAATAAAAATAGGTTAAGTCCAGTAATATGGTCATAAGTAGTAACGCTCGCTATTAATTTAATAAAACCGCTATAATAATTGACCGTCTTAATTAACATTTATTATTACAGTACCTAAAATATTTCTCTGATCTTCTGAAAATTTGCTTTTTAACTTTTAACTAATCCACTTATTTTTTATAAATTAATAAAATTAAATTAAACAATATTCTGGAGAATTTGGTCTATGCCACCCAGAAATAAAAATAAAAGATTTATTATAAAATGAATTGTAAAATTATTATTTATGTATTATACCTATATAATTATTACTATTAGATATTATACATTTTGTCTTTTAACTGTTTATTATTATTATGTTTATTGTACAATACAAGATTTTATTAGTTTAATGTAAACCTTATTATAACAAACCTTAGGCTTAACAGGGGGTGGTGGAGGCAGCAAAGCTCCTTCAGCTGGTTTAATTTCAGGAGCTACCGGTCTGGCGACTGCTATATCTTCACTTGATTTTGTATCTTCTGATGCCTGTTTTAATAACATAATCAGATATTTGAAATAATTACTGTAACTGGCATGTGTAAGTTACGGATTTTAATTTTAATTAATAATGAGGATTGTCATGAAAATGATAATGACATAGTCGAGGGTTATTTGTTTTGGAGAAAGGAAGAGACAAAGAACATAAATACTAAATGAAAAAGATAACCGGGAGCTCGGACCAAGAGGTCGACAGAGAAAGTATTTTGTATTTTTATAAATATGTAATTTATGTCGAAAATATAAAAGATAAAACATAGTTGAGTGCGTTTCAATACAAAGGAGTTCCGTAGCATATCTCTCCGTGATAAAAGCAACTACATCCAAGCACACAGGCGTTGGGTAATCCTTGTGACCGCAAAGGTAGGTTACATTATCTAAAATAGTATGTCACAAAAAAAAAATCTCGTATATGTTTCATTTAACCTACCTGGTTATCTCCAGACTGCCCTGGTGGAGGAGGAGGTTTTCGCTTGATAACTTTTGGAGGTGATTCTCCAGGAACACGTTTTGGAGCTATCAATGGGCTTGGCTCGACTATTACAAAAAACATAAAATATATTAACTATACAAGATACTTGTGCTTTGAAACAGTATCTGAGTTTGAATAACTCACATGGTGTTTTTTATAAAACTGTATTTAACTTTCCAGCAGTCATGACAAAGTCCTGTCTAAGTCCATCATACTTGGACAGAATTTTAATACTTTTGATTTCCGAACTCAACGTATGTTGTGTTTCTAAAGGGATCATTTATTTCTGTGGAGACTTCTAATTAGACCTTTCTCACTTTATCTTTTTTCTTTATATTTAGGTTTTGTGTAGCTGTGATCTTAATTGTATAAAATAAAATCAATAAGAACAAACGTTTGTTTTTTGTTGTTCGTAATTGGTAGTTGGATTGTCACTTTAAGAGTTAAGCCCATCACGTACCTTATAATCAAAAAGATAAACATTCAATAACTTAAAGATCGCCTCAGAAATCCAGTATTAATAATACAGACAGCCATTATTGAATAAAATGGATTTTGACCCCACATCCATTTACTCCTTTAATTAACATTCAAATGCCAATATTCTAACTTAATTATCCCAAAGTGTTATAAGTAATACAAACAATCAACAATTGAGTTACCGGGACTTTGTGGTTCTTCACCGGCAGAACTAATTGGACTGAGAGGCCGTTCTCTACAAGGACTCGGGCCACGAGGCGATGTTGCTGAACTTTGTTGAGGCTGGAAATAATGATAATGTAACTTCTATTTAGGCAACCCATTTCAGGCTAATATGTATTTAGACTTTGCCTAGCATATTATGATTATGTTGTTTTTGGCTTACACTGATAACTATCAAATTTTACTTTACATCCATAAGGGGTAGTCTGAGCAAAAGAACACTTTAGTGATTAACGACAGATGTAGACGAAAAGCCAGACATGTTGCGAGCATGAGCTTTGTCAGTTATATGTAGATGACCTACAACAGTTAATAAAAACACAAGCAGTTTCCCAGCAGCATATTTTATTTAAGGTTACCAAAAACAACTTAAAACATAACTGACATTATTTACCGATCGCAATAACTACTTATCAACGTTTCTTTAGGTTGTTATGAAACTACTATTTTATTTATTTATTTATTTAATGAAAAAGGATAGGCAACATGAGAACAAGAATAAAGCAATAGAATAAAAGCAATTAAAATTATTTGAAACATACAATATACAGATACGTACTTTAGAAACAACAGGGCTAGTTGCTCTTGGTGTCGGAGAAGGTGACAAAATCTTTAAAGATGCACCTCCACCAGCACTTAGCAAGGCTGCTGTAGTTCCTGCTATATCACCTAGCAAACAAAAGATCCATAATAAACAAGTTATGTGTCATAATACCAAATTGTGTTTTATTGAGATTATATTATTTTATAGAAAATAAATGAAATACCAATCTTCATACTAAGAATATCTCAAATGTGGCTTTTAAACCACAATATCTATTAGCTATATCGGATAAACTTCAAATATTTTTTTCAACTTTGTGACGTATATCTGGATCTGATCTTACTATGGCTATATGAATTTTTTTTAAGGCTACCGTCTTTTGATATTTTTTTTGAAGCGAAAATCACGATGGTAAATGTAAAAATACCTGCTTTAAATGGAGATTTCAGTTGTGTTGGAGCTTCTTCACCTACATCCGTCGAAATATCCTTGATTAACTCCAAAAGCGTATGACCAGGAGTTGGAGGCAACTCAATAGGCGATGGACCTCGTGAACATTCTGTGAAGTTGATTCATTTAACTATAATGCTAAGTTCTCATATAAAATTACTAGGCAAGTTTAGATTTAGCAGCTACAAAGCATGGATATTTAGGTACATACGTAGTAGATTCATGAAACTTTTTAAAGCTACATTTTCCTGTTCAATAGTTAATACACCTAGTATAAATTAATGTTGGAACCTGGTAAAGGCGACCGAAGCACAAGTTTTCTTGCTTCTTCCATAGCTCGTTGCAAGTTCTGTTGGTTCTTGAAGGATTCACGACTTCGGCAACGACCAATCTGAGACCTGATTAAGAAATTGATAGTAGTATGTCAATGGAACAGGCTACCATTGTTTATCAGACAGGCACCGTCTTTAAATATATTCAAAAAACTTCTTCTCTCTTACTTCCTTAAAAAGCAAACAAATCCTAATCACCTGACATATTATTAAAAATAAAATAAATAAAATAAAAATACTTTATTGAGAAAAACATTTTACACAACTTATTTTAAAATACAATAGTAACTTAAGCAAAAAATATAAATAAAAATGTTTTACAAATAAAAATTGACATTTGCTTTGAACCTTATCTCCCGAAAAAGTAGTCTGTGTATCAGGAGATATGTACTTACAGCTGAACCTTATTATACTAGCATTATTTTATATTTAACCTACCCATCACCAAGCATTATTATTTTTGCATATTGCATAATAAAAAATAAATAAATAATATAATATATATATAATAAAATAAAAATATAAATATAAATATATAAAAATATTAGTACCTATATGTGTACTCGTATATATAATTATTTATGTATTCATCTTGATATTATGTGTTTTTTCTGTTAGGTATTATAGTATTATAAATGTATATATTGTATTTATTTACGTATTTTAACTATGGTTTTTACTATATTATTTCCATTTTCACACTCTGCACCCATAATATAAATCTCTCCCTCTCCCAAAGGTTAGCTGGTAGAGAATACTTTCATGGTATTATGCTCGCCTATGTACAACACTTTATATTGTATATTTTGTTTGCAATAAAGAATTTTATTATATTATTATTATTATAATATTTTTTCAGATGGACTAATGTCTGTCTTTCATTTTTAGATTTTGAAGGACTATTAGGTAAGGTAAAATAACATCGGGATAAAATTGGAATTGAAAAAAAAAAACGATTTCTGTAAATGTTGTTTGAGTTAAAACTAAACCACTCTAAACGAGACTAGGCTAAATTCCCATAAATATATTGTTTTAGCAGTACACTGTGGCAGTATTTTGAACTGTGTTCCAGAAGCGGCACTGTACTTCTCGTATCTCATGATATCTAAAAAACCGGACATTTTCATTGTATTTACCTAT
The DNA here is from genome assembly GCA_910589645.1 of Tinea semifulvella. Taxonomy (NCBI): domain Eukaryota; kingdom Metazoa; phylum Arthropoda; class Insecta; order Lepidoptera; family Tineidae; genus Tinea; species Tinea semifulvella. The sequence continues at coordinate 7,238,409 of OU342592.1, read as the reverse complement.
TCGTATAACGCTTAATCATTTTGATACCAAAAATCAGTTTCCCTTGTGTCACTTTCTCTTGAATGTGAGATAATTTATTTTGAAGTTTTTTTAAATCGTCAAAATTTTGAGGATAACTTAAAATATACTTACACCGTATTTTTAAAATTTTATAGTTGAAGATTACATTTTTATGCTAATAATCAATATGCTGTAATGATAAATGATTTAATAAATACTCACGAAACTCCAGCCTGAGCTAAGGTCTGGTCCCATTTAGCTGATGTGGTATTGGCTACAGCCAATTTAGCGATTCTTCTAAACTTCGCAAGTCCGTGGTCCTCAGCCGGTGCTTCTTCTTCATCAACACCAGCTACTGGAGCTACTTGGAAGTCCTTCATCAGACGACGTTCCCATACCTTCATACGTTTGCCCAGTACCGCTATTAAGTCATTATTAAAAACATAAGTAATTTTAGTAATATAAATAACCTGAAATATATTATCGTTAAAACAAACAAAATTTTACGCTACATGCTATTTTGTACTAAGTCAAAAAAAACACATTTAGAAATTGACTATCACCTAAATCTACATTCCAAAGATCTGTCAAAAAATCACTATTTACTAATCACTACTCTCTACTTTTGTTAAACATTAGTCTGTCTTTTTCTTGGAAAAAATACTAAGAGGATCTATATTTTCAAATATCTTTAATTTCAGAAGCTTTAATCAGAGTCTGTTGAATAAAGTAAGATTGCGAGATTTAAGAGTTAAACTTTGACTATTTATGTATGCACTCTTCTTACTATTTTAATATTGTTTAACGTTTAATAGATCAACTTACTCTTTTCTTTTCGATCAGTGAACGATACATCCATTCCGTTCTTCTCGAATACTTCAAGTAGTTCGTATCTAAGGGCTGAAACATCGCCCTTGAGTTCGTTAACGTCATCCTCTGTGACCGGTTCATCATCCATCTTGCGATGCATGGCTGAGACATATCGCCATACTAAAGCTCTCATTACAGCAGTATATCTTACGTCATGTTCCTTTTCTTTTTTATCCTGTAATATACGTTTCAAGTCACAGACTGTAAGCGTGAACTAGACGTCTGCTGTATTTAAAAAAAAACTATAAACTTTACAAAACTTAAGCACATCGACAGCATCATACATAACTACCGAAACTACTTTTAATTACTACTATAAGTCAACGACTATTTATTTGCCTTTGTAGTAATTTGTGTAGATCACCTAGTAAATCTAACCTGACGCCTAAAATTATATTTTATTGTATGTATATATATATATATATATAACATCATTAGATTTTTAGTGTGTTTTGTTTTGAATGTATATATTTATGTGGATAAGTATTTATATAATTTTATGTAAGTATATACCTACTTATATTTTTATTATTTATTTTAAAAATATATATATTTTTCTATTGGGTACTAGCGGAAAATCAGCGTTACGGATCCAACTATGTGATTCGTTGCAGGAATTACAGTGTGCGCCTCGATGGCTGCGGGGTGGTGCTTGGGATGTGACTGTATAATATCAGTTCATGGTCCGTGCCACCTATGCTATGCCGGAATAGTCCTATCCTATCTATTGTGTACTGTGTAAGTTGTATCTGTTTAATGCGATGAATAAACGTTTTTCTTTCTTTCTTTCATTAAAAAAAAAATGTTATGTTTCAAAGACACTATTACCTTATTATATTATATACTTTTAAAAGCTATTTAAGTTTTTGTTACCTGTTATATTAGTCTAATTAAATAAAAAAAAATGCAATAAAAAGTACAGTTTCTGTTTTGAAGAATACGCATCCTCTTAGAATAATGCTAATTAAACTAACCTTCATCTCCATCTTTCTTATTTTATCTTTCTTCCTTAAACCCAGCATCTTTAAAAATAGTTTTGGTGTCGGAAAAATGTTAAACGGTGGTGGTAAAGTAGCGCTTTCCTCAAAGTAGCTCATCCATAGTCTTGTTCGAGCAAACTTCCACTCGACATCCGAATGTTCCTAATAACATACAATTAATTTTATTTTCTGGTTTACCTTGTATAGCAACTGATGTTCACTTGTTAGGTATAGAATGGATTTAAGCTATGTTAAAGTCACGTAGATCAATGCTACTTATAAAATAAAACCAATAGCTGATGATGATATTCCCTGAATAGCATGATTGGTATCAATTGACAGAGATCATAAAATTGTGCGACTCTAAAAAAAGTATCTAGTATTTATTTTAAAGACAAAGACTGGTGACAATTTAATCTAGGTAAGCTACCATCATCATAACCATCAGGGTATAGATTCCTAGACAGATTTTTTTTTTTTTATACTAACACGACATGTTACCTTGGGTTCACCTGATGGTAAGTGGCCCGCAAGGTCCATGAATGTTAGCAACTGAAGTCAGACACTCATGACTGACATCAGTCCCTAACACTATGCCGGCTTGACTAGATGCTTTTTCACACTTCGCTTGAAGGACTCCAAGTTATAGGAAAGTGGAAACACAGAGGCTGGAAGAGCATTCCACATCTTTATCGTGCGACAGATGTATGAGTCCCCAAATTTATACGTACGCGAACGGATGGTGACTACGGTATGTGGGGGTGCATATTCTGACCTGTGCGTGTGGTTAGTTATTTCTGAAGAATTTGTCCTAAATACTCTAGCCACGCTGCCAACATTTAATACAATTAAGTGCTCAGCAGCCGTATTATGTTACTTAGTCGCAAACGGATTGACATACATATCTTCAAACCAAATCCCTTGCGGGGTAGGCAGAGACAATTGACTGCCACTTGTCACGGTCACGAAGTACCTCTTTCGCTTCTTCGACATTCATCAACCTCTTCATACGTGCCCTTTTGTTTCGATGGCTTTTCAACGCACCTTCAGCTATTGTTTTATTAATTTGGTCGTATTATGTGAGTCTTGGTCTGCCAGGGCCTCTTTTACCCACAACTTTCGCATTATATATCTGGTTCGTTAATCTCTCTTCATTCATCCTTTCAACATGCCCAAACCATCGAAGCATGCCTTTCCTTATGTTTGTCCCTATGCTTTCTTTCATACCTACCCTTTTTCGTATTTCGTCATGACAAAATAGTGAACTCTGTTAATTACTACCATTTTTAGCTCGAGTTTCTCCGATCGTATCCGTCTATTTCATAGGTCACCCGTGGGGTTGCAACTTCAAAATCATTGGGAAAACTTGAATTAAATACTTAAATTGTCCGCAGCAAATTTATATTAAAGTTAAGAACAATTATATTAATTAAACTAAGATTATATATTTACATTAAACATAGTTTTATAACACACATAAGGTAATAAATCTAAAATATGGCAAATACTAAAAGAAATATGTAATAGTTTTTTTTTTAAATGAACGCATCGTAACGTTATGTTGCTGTCATCTGTAGTGGAAACCTTTATACAAGAATACAAATTTTAATAGCGTTTTACACTGACAGTTCCGTTATTTAAGGGATTCCACTATATAACGTTGGCGCTTAAGTAACAGAATAGGGCTATAGCTGTCGTAATGGTTGCCTAGGATAGACTGTTTAGCGGCATTTTAAGCCTGCCTTTGTATATGTACAATAAAGATTTAAAAAAAAAAAAACACATTTGACAACTCTTTTTAAACTGAGTTACAAATTCTCATGGATAGTATCATTACAGCCCCCAGTCCTCCACTGTGGAAATGGGCCTTCCAGAACATATATCTGGAGAATTTGGCGTACAGTCACCACACTGGCCAGACGGCTTGGCGAGGATTTGATGTTAATTTTTATGACAATTTATTAACGATACCACAAGTTGGTATTAGTGGAACCGGGACCGACGGCTTAACGTGCTCTCCGAGGCACGGGAACGGTGGTGTTGTTAATCTATGGCAAATGTACTTAAGTGTATTTCTCATTGGTTGGGTGGGTTTGAACCGACCTTTGTAGGATTTAAGGAACGCGTTCTTACAACCGAGCCACCACCGCGCATGGATAGAGTAATGAACAGTAAATTAATAAAACGTTATTTTAATTAAATCTAAAAAAGTTCTCAGCTCATTATAGCGAACATTTTTATTTCATGCTGGCGCTCTCAAAAGACTCGTTATTTAAAGTTTTTAATTTAATCTCAAACGAAACTAGCAAAAGATGCAACTAGGTAAATGCTCTTTTAAAAGTCGTTCATCGCACTAAATGCACAAAAGCGTGTTTATAGAGAAAAATATTATCTTTAAACAGAGCGTAGAAATTTACTGGGTTATTTTATAAAAGTAGTTCAGCTAAAGGTTTAAAAAATCTCTGAAGACTAATAAAATAAGACAAAGTTTAATCATGTATTTCACATGAAATGTTTCTGTTGTTCAGAAAATAAAAGTTTTTTTATAAATAATCTTATTATTAGAAATTTATTAAACAAGTTGATCTTAACACATCGATTTTGAGATCAATTTATAAATACGGGCCTATGTCTAGGTCCATCATGACATGCCACTGGTAAGCCATTTGATATCATAAATCTACAAGCTTTAAGATACTCGTAATAGATTATTTTATATCGCATTATTCAGTAACAAAATTATTTTAAATTAAATATTCGAATAAGTGAATATTTTTTTACATTTATATGAGTACGTGTATACCAGAATCAAAGAAATACTTTCTTTGGTATAAGTAGTAAATTAAATACTGTATGGAAAAAAATGTACTTACGGTAATCATAGCATAAGAGTTGGACATCATGGCGATGAGCAGGTTCAATAAGACAATGACGTTGATCACAGAGTATGAGCCAAACATTAGAAGACCCCAGAACCGCGTGTAACTTTTAATCCCTGCCAACTCAAAGTTTTCCAACCCCACCATACCAAACGAGGCCCAGAAAAGAGATTGAGATGATTCGAACACACTGAGAGATAAAGACAAAACACAATAATTATTTTAAAGCAAATATATTTATCAATATTAAAATAGACAAAATGCAATTACTGCCACACAGTGAAAATATTCTAGCTAATACGAGTACATAAGAGACTAATAAGCATGGTAATCCATAGTAGATCGCAAAGTCATACAATCAACTTCATCTATTTTTAGTGTATTCATTTTGACATTAATATCTTCCTCCAATTGGATTTGAGTTTGAAGCAAATAACGTAACGACGAGGTCGCTTCATGCAGCATTTGTTGAAGTTGTTCTACGCTGTGACGAAGCATTTCACATTCATAAAACATTGCTTGGCCAGGAGGATCTTTTACCAATTCGGCACCAACACGTTGAGCTCGACGACCTAAGCGAGTATGAGCTAAAGCTGTATAACCCTCTTTATCAGCCAAAGCTTTTTGTAACTGAATAATATTGCTTTGCATCTTAGTAATTTTGACAATTGTGTCTGAATGCATTTCCTCCAATTTTGCCTTCGCTTGTTTAGTTTCTTTAATTCTTTCGTTAAAAGCGTGATTACATTGGTTATAAGCATCCCATAAGTCGTCAATAACTTGTTTTAATATGGTGTCAGTGAAGACTCTAATTGGTCGAGCACTTGTTACTTCTCTAGCCGCATCCTGGATATTTTTCATAGAGTATGCGTTGTATTCATCAGCTGAAATATTTGAAGGATCTAAATTAGAGAAGCCTTCGTACACAGAAAGACACAAATCTGTGTGCTTTAAAGAAAGAGACCCTTGATCAATGTCGATTGCATTCTGTTTGTATTGCAAGTCCCGATCTAATGAATATCTGGTAGCACGAAGTCTTCTCATTTGTTCATTTAATTGCTCCAAAGCTCGTCGTAGTAAACTTTGTGCTCCAATAATAGTAGTTATTTCTCTTTGTAGAGCTTGTTCGACATCATCAACTACTAGGTCTATACCAACACGCCCATCTCTAAGCATTAAGCATTTCTTACAAATATTTAGAGCATTTTCTTGTAAAGAAGCTAAACAGTCCTGAACACGGGTTTTATAAACACCTAGAGCTTCTAGTTCCTGACATATTTCTTTGCGTTGTATTTGCAGTTCATTTTTGTTAAATTGAACGTCTCCTATACGTTCTTCAATCCGACGATCAGTTGTTGCTTTCATAATTTCGGCTCTTTCAGAAGTTTCATTGCAAACTCGCTGACATTCACCAAGTATACGATCTGCAAGTTGTTGCTGGTCCTCAGTATTCCTGCTGTGTTGATCATTGCTAAGTTTCCACTCTTGTAAGGTAAATTTGCTTGATCTTGGAGGCATACATACTATTGATTGTTCAGCTAAACGCGTTGTAGCTATTGGTGCCCCGATATAGTTCTGTACACCAAATTGTGCTTCACCCATGTTAACAAAAGTTTATTTATATAATTAACAACAAAAACGTTAAAAAAATTGACTTTAATAATTTTTGACAGCCATATGTCATAATATTGATAACACAAGTTTGTTGCTATAGCTACAAAATCGACTAGGGCGAAATTTATAGGGAGTGTAAAGGAATTGCGTCCACGTTCAACTTTGTGTAGATAGGTATATTTTAAATGAACCGTATTTTCTAACAACTTTTAATTTATTTCAAACTGTTTTACTTTTTAAATTTACAATGTTTTATATAAATAAGTAATATAGTTATACAGGACACTACAAGATTTACAAAATAAATTGCACTTAAAATTATAGCTCCTGTAAATAGGCATTGTCATCTTACAATTAACACACAATTATGAAAACTATTAAAATGAAACAAAAGGAAATATAAAATCTAGAGGTAATTTTCTAGCGAACACACAAGTATGATGTATGAGCGACCAATTTTTCATACAATGAGACTCACTTCCCGAAACTACGCCATTTCATACAAGAATCTCCGGCATTGTCCCAGTCCGGGAGACCTCCGGGGAGGACGTAACATTTCCGCTTTTCCAAGTCCGCAAAGTACCATAGAAGTTGATTTAGACCTGTCATTTAGCTAAAATTAATTGCATCACACGATAGTTTCTTACTTCATAGTGTGAAACTAATAAGATTGTTGTGTGTAAATTGAATTGACTTTAAATAAGTTATTTATTTACTTTTATAGTCATTATTGGACGACTATTGTATGCGGAGGAATGTTTGCGCTTCGGTACAGTCGTGGACAAGTTTAGTTAATCTAATTGATGTATTATACTTTTACGAATATTTAAATGAATTAACACTGTCTGCGGTATATTTCATGCATTGATTCATTTCTATATTTTATCCATTTCAGGTCCTTTTTATCGAATACTTTTTATTCTTTCATTTCTATCTTAAATCAAGTATGAACAAAAACAAATACACATAGTGCAAAAACAGAAATCGATAATTAGGACGATCAGTCAGATGACGAACGTCAGGTACCAAAAACCAGTCTGCGCAATTTTCATCCAGGGCTCTTTTAATACAACGATACCAATACCACAATAAATATATATAAATAGATATATTTATATAGGTATATAATAGATATATTAAATACCTCACCATCTACCTTTAAGAGACTTATCCAAAATAAAATGGAAACTGTAACTGTTTCACTTAGTACCTATTGGTGTTACTATATCATACCTTGTATAACTTGCTTATATTTCTTTTAAATATTATGTCTTCCTTCTATAATTAACTGCTTACAATTTGTTTAAGTATTGGCCCTAAAGGTCTTCTTTTATGTTTTCCTTTTAAATTATATAACTTCATTTGAAATGACTGTTTGTGCCATAATAAAATAAAATAAATAAATAATATATTTTATTTTAGACTATTCACATTTATGTGGTAATATTTATCTTTAATAACAACCTTCGACGAAAAGATTGGCCTAAAAGAAACTTAACTCTGCTTAAACAAAAAATTGACTTACCACAAGCAAAGGCGAAGAGCACCAAACTATAGATAAAGAAGAATTTGACAATATCGATGACCATCCTCCCGAGAGATATCTGGAGAGGTCCCAGGTGAGGATTGATGGAGAAAAGATGCACCAACTTTAAGGCACTGTAGAGAAATTGTATATTAGTAAAACATGCAGTGCTTAATAGCAATTATACCTTTTATTTATTTATTTAATATTTGGAATAAAAACTGAGTTTGTTGCTAAAGTAAGCATTTAACAGCAAGTTTTAACAATATGTGAGCTAGATTCCATGAAAAGTACTCACCAAGAACATATAATTACATTAAAATATTGGGGCGAGTTAGCTAGAATTTTAACTTAAATAATTAAACAGACCAAGAACTAGTAAAATACATGAAAATATTAATAATGACAATATCCTTCTCGTCATATTTACATTACACGATAACTAACGACTAAATAAAGAAGTAGCTGAAGGTACATTAAAAAGTTACGTAACAAAGGACATTTTGTAATTGTAGTAGTCGAGTTAAATTCTACCTAAAATTTGGTACCTGAAAATATTGGCAGCAGCAAACAATCCTTCAGCAATCAATTGCGGGTCAAAAGCATCCCATTGTTCTCTCGGTATAAACTTGGTTTGAGGATCGCGTTTGATTTCAGAATTCTGTTGAATATATGCCGCGATTCTTAGAAGGACAACCGCAGTATACAGGAAATTCCTGGTGAAATCTATAAAGTTCCACATGTTCCGGAGGTATGAACGAATCCCTTCTATAAAGATTTCTTGCGTTTCCTCCCAAATGAATCCTAAAATTGTAAGTGATTGCTTTTATTTAACGTAGTTGTGTCGTTCTGTACACTTAACGAAGCTAATAAACATAATACACAACTGCTAACTGCCTCTATGGTCTAGTTCAATTTCTGGTCGGGACACAATTTGTTTCATTTGTGTTATTTCTCAAGTCTGGTACGCTAGAGACTTTGACGAGCTTGCCATCTGTCATGCTGTGCCTGTAGTAAAGTTGACCAAATGCGAATCTGATACGGTCGGGCTGATACTTTTTTACACCTACAACGTCTATTTCCACATTTATTACACGAACTAAACGTCTAGCTCTTTAAGAGGTGCTGAATCAAACATGGTATACTTATTATACTCGTAGTAAGTTAAGTTATAGTATTTATTTTAGTTTATATTATCATCAACAATGATATTATAATATCTATTTCAAAACTTCTTACCGATAACATAAATGACAACAAATAACTCGAGATATGTCGGACCGTTTCCTCTCTGCTTGAGCAGTTCTTTCTCCAGTTCTTTCACCATCCATTCCGGTCCAAACAGTTGTATAGCTTGCACTTCCGCTCTTTGTGATACCAAAATCAATATCACTAAAACGTACAAAAAACTAGTAAATTTGTATTTCATAAATATCGACTTCCGCTTTTCAAATTATAATTCCACTTTGAGTCTTTGTCGCTCAAGCCAGCAAAATGAAAACATGGTATCCCCATAACAGATTTTTGTCAATAATATCTTTTTCAACTAGTTTTAGATAAGATATTTTCTATAATTAGTGAACTTACCTTCTTTTATTTGTAAGTTTCGCATAATCTATAATGGTCTCTAATACAAGAATAATTTATTAAACAACTTAATTTGTTTATTATTGTTAATTTTTGCACATTTTAACCATCAAGTAGTATTAAGTAGTTAATAATTTATTTAACAAGATTTTAGTTCTAGTTTTTAAGGTACTGCCAAATTTATGTTTTTTCTTTTAGTTGTTTTTTTATACTTTTTTATACTTTAAAGTCATATTTAAGCTAAGTTTTGTCAAATTTAGTTTTATATTGAGTTTATTTTTTTTGGTGAATGCTACATAATTATATTATGTTAAGTGTGTAAATAAAAATAAATATACTGCTGCGTGTACTATATAAATAAATAAATAATGATGTTGCAAAGAACAGATACTCACAAAGGAAGAACAAATAACTAGAGGCGTGAATCAAGAACTTCATGAACGGTTTTCTCATTAGCTTTCCAGTACTGCAATTCGGAGCCATCATGTAAAGGGAACAATAGAATGGAAACAGCAGAGCAACTCGTACGATTATCATAAACTTCTCCGTAGCAGTCTTCCGGCGGAAACCTGGTACTCCTTCATACCAAAGCGAAGCCAAAAGTTGTTGAATGTTTGGGTGAGCTACAAACTAAAACAAAATTATATTTAAAAACTACAAAAAAAAACACTTTCTATGTTGTCACCATCATCATCATCACGACCGTTTCCCTTTCGGGGTGGTCAGAAACCACGCTTATAAGCGGATTCACATTTAGCCAACTTTACTATAGGCCAATCATGACAAGTGGCAAGCTCGTCGATGTTGTCACCATACTAAAATTTGTAATCCTACTATGGTACAAACCAGCAATTACTTTTCTGATAACTTACTCAGTCAAAAAAACAGTAACTTAACAGGTCATCAAAATTATAACTTGTTAAGTATAAATCGATATAATATTAATTATTAACTATGAAACTGAACAATTTATGAGACCTATCGCTTAGTATGCTCACTGAACACTTCACAGAATTAATTTCTTTATCCACAACCCGTTGTTTTAATTATTGTATACTCCTATATATATATATATTTATTTCATATGATTTTTGCTACTTTTTTATCTCTAAGTTGATAACCTTGGATTGGGACCTACATGTCAAGCTTAGCTGCCTTGCAAATCCTGTAATCATGTTCCATGATTATTTGTTACATACATATATTGTAAAACCTTACATTGCTAATAAATCATTTGAATTTGAATATTTAGCGACGTCACATGACTGCATGTAAACTATATTAAATAGATTACAAAACATCAAACCAATACGACAATTTATTGACACCAGTATGCATCCGATACTAACCTTTTTCTGTTTAAAATCAATAGCTAGTTCTAGTCGAGCTAGTTTCATGTGTTCTCCTTCCATAAAGGGAGGCTCATCAGGATCATAATTTAGAATAATGGCTAGCTCTTGAGAACTTCTAGACTGATCTAGAAGATCTACCGCAAACTGCTGAGCCTGTTTCCTAAGCTCAAGATATTCAGCTTTGCATTCCTACAAAAAACAAAATTGCAATAAGTAAAAAGTAAACTTGGTTTCTCTAACCACAAAATCAGGGCTTTGTTGCATTGAAAGAGCGAGAGCCAGAGAGTGACAGAGATAGTCTTCTGATGACCTTTGCTAATAATGCAATAAATAAACTCACAAAGACAATACTAAACTGCCACAAACCTGTTCTGCAAAAGCCAAGTTCCGTAGTTCCCATGACAGTTGAAAGGCAGTAAGTAAAGGATCTGTAGAAGACAAGGCTATGAGGGATGGGGAAGCGAGAGCTCTATATTCATTTAGACGAGCCAGAGAGTGACGGAGAGAGTCTTCTGATGATTGTCGAATACATTCATCGCAACCGCACCTAAAAATAAACATGTATAAATTTAAACGATAATTACCCAACTATATATTTTGTTATGTGTGTAACAACGAAACGTAATAATATCAATAATAAAAACGATTATTTCAAACTAAACTTCATTCAGTTTATAATTTATTAGTAAACCTTTGCTAAAGTTGTTTAAATTTTAATATTTTTGATAATTTAAAAGAAAAATACATAATGTGATTTCCTAGCGGTGGCAATGCACTGCAATAGTGTCTAACTATAAAGTCACTACTTGTGATCTAAAATCGACCCGAAGTATGGTCCCAAAATCTCGGTAAAAAATCATTTACCTACCTCCTTTTGCACAACAGTTCTCATAATTCAATTACAAGGAATGTAATAAAACGTTTAAAGCTACGTATATGTCAGCTAAACTAACTAATATGATTTTTCCTTTCAACCTACTTGACATCGTGAGGATTGGGTAGTGTAGCTCCTCTGTCGAGCAATATCTTGATCAGTTCATAGTTGTTTCTGTGAGCGGCGAGAGTCAAAGGCGTGATGTCAGGAGTAAACATGGCTATGTTAGTATCCACAGTTTGCCAACTCTGAAAAACAAAACATAAATGTTATTGTTATTAAAAATATTGTATTGCACTTAAAAGTATGTACAAAGGCGAACTTAAAGCCATTACGGATTCTTCTACCAACTTTTGGGATAGTTAGATAGTATAAATATGTGTGGTGCAATTCAAATCATTAAACTGCATAAATACGTATCAATATATAGGTACCTATTATAGTGTATGATATATATGAAAAGAATATATTATTGAGTAGTAGAAATTTGTGAAGTAATATATTGTCTGATGGTCAGGTTGTGGTAGTGTTGGAATCCACATAAATCCAATTGCAGGATCAAATTCCTATGCCGGCAAGTACCAATGTTGTCTTTGGTACATTTCATAGAAAATGGTCGCTCCTAGGGAAATTGAAATCAACATAAGGAAATTCCATACACACCTACACACATTGGATAATGAGACATGGTAGATTACACTGCTTGCCGTATAAGCAACCTTTTCTTTAGATAGATAAAAATTTATTATATCAACGAAAGACACGTTACTAAGACAAAGCCTTTAAAGTCAAATTTAGCATACTGAAATAGCAGTGGGTGGAAAATTGACGAGGGAACATCATGAAGGGCAGAACATTCCGTGTCAGATAGACGACAAAATCTAAAGAAGGGACATAAAGAAGAAAAAGAAGACAATATAATGTTTACTACCCAAAAATTAAAATTATTTATTTTCTGACATATAGTAATCATGATGACCTGGGGGGTAATTCTGGCTCTTTCGACTTGCATGTTGATTCTAAACATTCGCATGAAAAATGACATATGTCAATCTAGCAATCTCACTATCGATTTATTCGAGCGGCCTGGAGCCTAATTCTGGCGCTTTTAACTTGCATGTCGTTTTAAAATATTCGAATGAAAAGCGACGGATCTCCATAGAAAACTGTCAGTTTCATTTCAACATATCAAATAGCTTACATAGGTTTCCCCCTCCTTATGAATGAGTTCTTCATGCTCCAGCAGCAATTCAACAGCTTCAACAAACTCCGCGTTGATAGCAATGAGTAAGGCGTCTTTTGTAGCCACTCCCATGATGACAAGCAATTCCACCATCTCCATGTTCTCTCCATCAATAGCCAGGGTTAAAGCGCCGCGGCCGAGAGAATCCACGCAGTTGACGTCAATATGCTTCCTGCGATGGGCCTTTTGAAGCATCCTAGGGTTAGATAAGAAGAATTTCATAATATTTAAAACAAGCATCTATAGAAATAAATTACACGATTTAATAGAGCCGATAGATTTGTTTTTAAATTATGTTCTGATATTTTTTAAGGTTATTTGCTAAAATATATAAAAATTTGTATTCTGTTACTTAGTCACAAAAGTTGTTAGTAGATTTCTTTATTTACATCAGAGCTTGCGTCATAATTACAAAATATTATTCAATTCTCAACTCTATAAGCGCTCGACCTCGACTGCGGCTGTGCAAATATCGACTTTAATAGCGTGATATATACATATATAGTTAACGGATTCCATTATATAACGTTTGCGCTTAAGTTACAGAATAGAGCTGCTGGTCCACGGCCATAATACGGCCATTTTAGAAATATTTTCACTTTCATATAGGTACCTAATTTAAGAGTAATAGCAATTACAACGATTTATTTATACTAAAACAAATATATGATTAATAAATCTCTAAAATATCCGTAATTATATTCTCTACTGTTAGTTTATATTGCTCCAAGTATTATTATTATTATTATTATTAAAATACTTTATTGCACTTAACTTAAAAGTATGTACAAAGGCGAACTTAAAGCCATTTCGGTTTTTTCTACCAGCTAACCTTTGGGAGAGTGAGACGGTATAATATGTGGGGTGTAATACTACATAAATAGTATTGTGCGAGCGAGAGGGATGCAAATGTGTTAAGCCCTCTTAATAAGTAAATAATTTATTTACACGATCTTGCTTATATTTTGTTTATAACGTGAATTAGGTAGCTATATTATATCACAAACAAAATAATATAGGTACCTACGTTCATCAGTAAAATGAGAATGCCTATTTTACCTAGAGAAATGGGTCACGAAAAATTGTCTCGTGTCTTAATGATTTATTTTTTATTTAATAGTTAATATATTGTGTTTTTATAATCTGTAGGTACCTAGTTAATTTTATTTATTTCACTCTAGCATAACGAAAATTGAAAAAACTTATTTTTAGGTTGATAATAACATAGTTCGATGCCGCCGATATACCCTGTATTAGACTTGTCGGTTCAACCGTTCTCGAGTTATAAGTCTTCTATGAAATGAAATAATATTTGTATGGAATATGGTAAATAGGTACATAGTTTTTAAATAGCTCACATACTTTGCCATTTCTGGCACAGAAATTTATACTAACTTAATTAATTACTAATTTATACAAAATTTATTTAATGTAAATTAATTTATGTTATCTAACAAACCCGACTTTGTTTTATATATTAAGATAAAGTACCTAAACACAATAAAGTACCTATTTTTTTTTTTTAATTACATATAAATTTATTCGAAGTTTATTACATTACAAGTACATTAAATATAAATTAAAAGGTACCTAATCGTATAAATATTGCTTTGTTTCATTCATACATATTTTTTTGCCAATTGACTATTTAATTAAAATATATTTTAATTAATTAATATTTTAATTAATTAATAATAATTTAATTATCCTCGCCAAGCCGTCTGGCCAGCGTGGCGAGTGTAGGCCAAATTCTCCAGATATATGTTCTGGAAGGCCCATCTCCAGCAGTGGTGGTCTAGGACGCTGTGTTGTGTGGCTGTAATGTATGAAATGAAAATATTTTAATGCTGAGGTAAAAGAGAAGTTGATATTAAATTAAAAAGAACACAAAATATAGGCATAATTATTGAATGCTATTTTGTTGAGGCACGCTGCAACAAAGTTGGGGTCTGGTTTTGGGTAATCTCTTTTACGGACAGCCAATTTAGTTGAACGTCCGTCTTGAGTTTAAACTTTGAGCATAAAACAACATAAAGGCATCACGCCAAGGTTCTTAACTGAATTGTATTTGATGTTGATTTACTATTACCTTATTTTACTATTGGCTCCGTGGTCTAGCGGTTATGGTCGTGGATTTAGACGAGGAGGCACCGGGGTCGATTGCTGGTCGGGACAACTTATTTATTTAAGTGGACAGACAGACAGCGGAGTCATCCAGGCCCAGATATTCAATAGGCTTTTTTTTTACATCAGGTAATCTCTACCAGATCCCCCCCCCCCCCGGGTTATGTCGGGCTCGCACCGACTAAAACCTGATGGTGTTCCGCTTGACGCCTCGTGTTGATGGCGGACGGTGGGAAAGCAGTGTGCAAACGACCACCGAGTGTGTTCAATAGGCCTGGGTTGGGGATGGGATAATCTCTCGTTTTCTCCGGCAGGATCTAGGCTGGGCTCTGTTCCTAGTAGGTATAACACCGGCCATGTGGCACACTAATCTCCTGGACCTGTATACTTTGGTCTATTCAAGGCCAATGAGTTGTCCAAACGGCTGACGGGGAAATTTTGAGCCAGAAAGGTTGGCAATTATTCTTGTTTAATAATACGTTGGTATTAGCCACGCTATACCGAGGTAGGTTTTAGTAGATGGTAGGCGGACTGATTGTGGTAATTTACCAAGTCTGCCGGGGCGGGGAAGTATCCACCGTTCGTGCTGATAAACCCAGTGAAGTGTATCACATGTTTCGGGATCAGGCTCGAATTGCCGTCATGCCCAGTCAAGCCGGCATAGTGTTACGAGTAACTGATTCCAGTTGATAATATTCTTTTTTTTTAAAAAAAAGGTGTAATGTAGCTAGGATTCTTGGGACTATCTCTGATGGGTCTTTAGAAGACATGTGTTAGTTTAATTTAATAATTTAATTTAAATTTAATTTAATATTTTAATTATTTAATTTAAAGTAATTTGACGTTTAATTATATTTTTTTTTATATTAATATTTCTCGAGTTTTGTACGCTGGAGATATCGACTAGTTGAGATCACAAATAAATAAAATATATTTGCGTGTTCTCGACCAGTTATCAAACCTGGTCATTATACAACTAAATCAATAAAAAAAACTCCATATATTTACCTATTAAATAAATACGAGGTTAAAAAGAATATATCAAGCTGGTCACGAAATCTTAGCGACCAGACTAAGATTCTTCTGTCCGTCATGGAATAGTATTATACGAGAAGTATTTTGATCTGGTCGTCTAACTATACATACCTTTACCTACTTTTTATGTTGGTATCATAACTTAGTCTAGAAGTACATAAAATATTTATACATAAGTACCTATATATATATATATATATATATATATATATATATATATATATATATATATATATATATATATTATTTAACTAATTATTATTTGTAAACAGTAATATTTTTAATTAATAATAATAATTCTTTATTTCGGTACAAAAACCATATCGTGTTAGTAACAATAATAACTTAAAGAAAACTATGTTAGTAATTAATCTAAAATGTACATACTAATTTATTTGTCCATAATTTTTGAAGCATAAAGCAATGCTCATAGATATTCTTTAAGATTATATTTTTTTGTGATTTTTAATTGTGATTTATAACCTAGAATAATAAGTTAACTCCCATAACACAAGTAGCTTGGTGTGAAGTTAGAAATTGTACTTTAATACACCCTTTGTACAACTAACAAATAGCCTTAAGTACTGTATTAACACAGTGTATCATTATGAAACTGTTGTACTTATGCAATAAAATTATTATTATTATTATTATTATTGGTACCACCGTATCTTGCTCTACGGTCTTAACAGCTAGACCACAATATTTCTAGTTTTACTTATTTTTTTCTTAAATAATAAAAATACATATATATAATTTTAACAATTTAAAAGTGTTTTATTTAACAACCCTCCCTGATTAAAGGTAGTCGAATTATTTTAAAAAGTTCTCGTATTTTATGCATTATTTAAATGAGTTCTGTAATATAACAGTACTTTGACCGCCTCCGTGGTCTAGTGGTAATAAACGTTGCCGTGAACTCGGGAGGTCGTGGGTTCGATTCCCACCGGGGGCAAGTTGTACATTGTATAATTTGTCTCGGTCTGGGTGTTTATATGTATAATATGTATATATTTACAAAAAAAAAGTATATGTAGTTTATCAACCATCTAGTTTCCGTAACACAAGCCTCGTAGCTTACCACGGAAACTAGATGGCGCTGTGTGACCTGTCTGGAAATATTTATTTATTTATTTATTTATCTACAATCTGGATGAAGATTTAACTTTAAAGCGAAATTCAATACGAATTAAATTGCTTTGAAATTCCTAACTTTGTCGTAATTCATCTAACAAGCGGTATAAACTAGCATCCGGTAGGTTCGAATAATTCCATTATGTTCCAATTCCAAATTAAATTCGTCATCGCGTAATTTCCAATCCAATTGGCAGAAATTTGTTCCTCTACCTACTTCATGACAGTCCAGCTATATCTTACCATAATTGTATGTAAATAATTTACTATTTTAGAAACAATGGTAATTTTTGCGCGGTGGTGGCTCGGTTGTAAGAACGCGTACCTTAAATCCTACAAAGGTCGGTTCAAACCCACCCGGCATGTACCAATGAGAAATACACTCTTCTTACGTACATCTGTCATAGATTTACAACACCACTGTTCCCGTGCCTCGGAAAGCACGTTAAGCCGTCGGTCCCGGTTGACATCATATCCTCGCCAAGCCGTCTGGCCAGCGGGGCAAGTGTAGGCCAAATTCTCCAGTCCTGGAAGGCCCATCTCCAGCAGTGGAGGTCTAGGACGCTATGTTCTAGGGGTTGTAATGAATGAATGAATGTTAGTTTTGTAGCCGGTTTCCACAAATTATATTTATATTGAGTCCGAGCATTTGTTCGACCGTCCTCGTTAACAGACCAAAAGTTCTGGTAGTTTTTAAGAAATGTTAATGTAAACAGTAGTGTTAACCGACCTCCGTGGTCCAGTGGTAACAAACGTTGCCGTGAACTCGGGACGGCATGGGTTCGATTCCCACCGGGGGCAAGTTGTACATTGTATAATTTGTCTCGGTCTGGGTGTTTATATGTATAATATGAGTATATTTACAAAAAAAAAAAAAAAAGTATAATATGTAGTTTATCAACCATCTAGTTTCCGTAACACAAGCTACGCTTACCACGGAAACTAGATGGCGCTGTGTAACCTGTCTGGAAATATTTATTTATTTATATTTACAAAAAATACAGTATAATATGTAGTTTATCAACCATCTAGTTTCCGTAACACAAGCCTCGTAGCTTAACACGGAAACTAGATGGCGCTGTGTGACCTGTCTGGAAATATTATTTATTTATTATTTATTATTGTTCTTGATCTTGCTACTTATTCATAAAATTAACATAGTAAAATGCCTTCGTGGTCTAGCGGTTAAGTCCGTGGATTTAGACTTGGAGGTACCAGGTTCGATTCCTGGTCGGGACACAAAAATATTTATTAATGTATATAAATACATTTAATTAATATTTAATTTATTTGTGATATTTCTCGAGTTTGGTACGCTCGAGACATCGACGTGCTTGCCAATTGTCATGATTGGCCTATAGTAAAGTTGTCTAATTGTGAATCCGCTTATTTATAAGCGTGGTTTCTAACCACCCCGAAAGGGAAACGGTCGTGATGATACTTTACTTTTTTTTAACATAGTAAAATACTGAAGTCATTGTTAATTCTATCTAAAGTCAACCCTTAATTGTTAAAAAAAATATTATGCATATCTTAAGCAATTAACAAAAAAATTTTTTTTCGCCTTTTATTGCGTAAAAATCCGTTAGTGTGTAAATCAAACCAATTCTCAAACAATAGGATACAAAATGTTGAGAGACTTCTTCTGAAAATATTATTAATTTGGGAACAAAAAAATGGTTTTACATTTGATTAAACCAAAAGGGAAGATACGGTACGAAGACGTTATGCGTCGAACTAGCAAACTACGTCTCACTGACGCGATGATGATTATTTTATCTTAATTTGTGTTATTTAAATAATTCTTAGTTTTATATATTTATATTTATATATAATTATAATTTCCAATCCGGAAAAGCTGGTGATCACGGGTAAAATCGAAGCGTTGGTCTGACCAGATCCGAACCATACTTAACACCCCAGTCCACAGTGCGCTGCATATGCCGCCGTGTGCAGACCCGGATGGCGCAGCATCGTCCAAGACAAAGTGATCCGTGGAGGGGGTCACGACCCTCGGCATGGAGGAAAACGACTCTTGCGAGGAGGATTTTATAATGTGGTGGTCGCCTATAATACTCGTAGGTGCAGATTTAGTGTTAAGTTCAAATACACTATTGGCTACCCTATTAATAAATAAATATATAAATCTAGCCATCGAGCCGTAAGCTATCTCGCTCACGTCCACTGTGACAATACTTACTTTTATCTCATTCGCGGTAAAGCAACTATGGGTGTGACTTTGGATGTAGTCAGTCAGTTAATGGAGTTTTTTAGATGGTAGGCGGACTGATGGTGGTAATTTGCCCAGTCTACCAAGTCGGGGAAGTATCCACCGTTCTTGCCGATAAACCCAGTAAAGTGTATCCACACGTTTCGGGATCAGGCTCGAACTGCCGTCATGCCCAGTCAAGCCGACATAGTGTTAGGGACTGATGTCAGTCATGAATCGTTCACGGACCTCGCACGCCACTTACCATCAGGTGGGCCAAGGTCACATGTCGTGCTAGTATAAAAAAAGTCTTCATGGCCCGGATGGCTAATAAGCCTGGGTTAGGGATGGGGACATTCCCCCGTTTTCCCCGGCAGAAGGAAATTTAACAATGGTAAAAACAAACCTTCGAACATTTCCCATATCCCCTCTCTCGACAGCCAGAAGGTACATCTTCTCATCTCTGGTCAACGCTTTAGGTAACGTGGGCAACTCCATTTTCTTAGCTAATTCCAGTTCGGGGTCACCCTGAAAATGTATTATAATTTAAACATTTACTGTATCTATGTCTGTACTTATGTATGGAAGCGAAACGTGGATATGTCAAAATATGCATGAGAGTAGAGTTAATGTAGTAGAAATGATGTCGTTGCGTTGGATATGCGGCGTAACTTTAACGGACCGCATATGTAATGATGAAATACGCAAAATGGTAGGTATGAAAAAAAGCATAGGGACAAAAATAGGGAAAGGCATGCTCCGATATGGTTCGGGCATGTTGAAAGGATGAGCGAAGATATATAATGCGAAAGTTGTGAGTAAAAGATGCCCTGGCAGACCAAGACTCACCTATGACAATCAGATAAATAAAACAATAGCTGAAAGTGCATTAAAAAGCCATCAAAATAAAAGGGATGTATGAAGAGGTTGATGAATGTTGAAGAAGCGAAAGAGGTATGTCGTGATCGTGACAAGTGGCGCTCAATTGTCTCTGCCTACCACGCAAGGGATTTGGCGTGAAGATATGTATGTACTGTATCTACGAGTATGTATGCTGTATTCGACTTGAAGCAAAGCGCGATTTTATCACTACTCGAACGACTTCCAAAGCGAAATAAATTTAAAAAAATGTCAAACATGGCACTAATAGAGTTTCAGTTGATTGAAAAATCACCAATATTTTTATTTTTTTATATTATTAGGTAAACCATACAGCACTTAACATTATTATTGGCAGAATGGTAACAATTTACCTTTAGAGGTTCTCACAAGTAGCATGCATTTGGTTTTTGTACAAATATGTAGCGAAAATAAAGAGAAACGCACTGCTGACAGACAACCCAAACCCATAAATACATTTACTTTAACCCATATAAGCCCAGGCCATCCGCCAGCAACACGCCCCTCCCCACCACACCACAGAACTATATGTGTTTGTATTCTAGATTTAGTTAACAACAGATAGTAGAATACATGAGACATATCTGCAATATTAAACCACTATTAGCCCAATCACAAATTATCATTGCTCAATTTACCAATATTATTATTTATCCAAAAGTGACTCGGCAAGGTAACGCTTGCCGAGATTGATGCTGGAATTAAAAAGATCAAGTTCATTGCATTCCTGGTTAAATAGCTTACTCGATCTAATAAAATATGAATTTTGCCTGTATTATAATATATTATTCTAGATATATATTATGTATATTGTTTACGAGAGCTTTACGAACGACCCTTTTTAAAATACTCACGCTCTCTAAATCTTGTTTGTCAGACATGATGCTGGTCTACCCCGGCCGAAGCCGTCTCGTGAAGGAATATGAACCCCCTCGGAACTCGGTTATACCTACAACAAAACATAATTTTATAACCCGGTACATTACGAGATTCGTCCGTTTAGATTCGAGGTGATGGGACGATAGAGACCCTCAGGCAAGTGTTGACCAACCAGCTGAAAGAAAAATCTGGTGGCAAGAAAGCTATACTCGTATGCAGATGTGGCCTCTCTGAGCGTGTTCTACTGGATACTATGGCGAGTGCTCTGAAGAACATTATCGCTTCCTCTGCATTCCGCAACTGAACCACACGCACGGGTCAGAATATGCACCCACATACTGTTGTCCTCCTCGCCAACCTATATATATATATATATATATATATGTGTGTGTTACTGTTTGTAAACCTAAATAAATAAAAATAAAAATAACCCGTCTGGCCAGCGTGGCGAGTGTAGGCCAAATTCTCCAGATATATTTTCTGGAAAGCCCATAAAATACAGCGTCCTAGACCTCTACTGTTGGAGATTTTTTTATTCCAGAACATATATCTGGAGAAGTTGGCCTACGCTCGGCGGCCAGACAGGTTGGCGAGAATCTGATGTTTTTTTTTAAAGAAAATTTATTTACGAATCCACAAGTTGATATTAGTGGAACCGGGACAAACAGCATAACGTGCTCTCCGAGGCACGGAAACGGTGGTGTTGTAAATATATGACAAATGTATATTATAACAGGCAAAAAAATAGATGAAGCAAAATTCTTTGTTCATTCAACTATCATTTATATTTATTTAAATTTAATGTCGTTTATTATAGTTTAGTGATTTGGCGGGAATTAGGAGGGCAATTTCCCAGAGTGCCCAATTGGATAGTGGGGCCTGAAAGAGGAGACATGTCGCCAGTCTAAACTTGTAGTTTATTTTTTGTACTTGTTTTTTATGTAACTGTTTGTTTCCAAAATCAATATATGTAAAAAAAACTTAATATAAATATGAATACCCAGCTATATTCTGAATTCTGAAAACTATTGCTGCAAGGTTTGACTGTCTCCATCCAATGTTTTTGGATGGAGACAGTCATTGGAATTAAAAAATAAAATAATTATAGAATTAGATACTAACAATACTAATATAGTTTTATGGGTGCACTGTTACTAACAAACTACTAATAAATTATGAACTAAGTTTAGTTTGAAATAAACATTTTATTATTATTATATTAAAAGCGTGGTTACTGACTACCGCGCAAGGGATACAGTCCTGATGATAGGTACTATCAATGATGTTAATACACGCCGTGGCGCTTGTGTATCAT
The DNA here is from genome assembly GCA_910589645.1 of Tinea semifulvella. Taxonomy (NCBI): domain Eukaryota; kingdom Metazoa; phylum Arthropoda; class Insecta; order Lepidoptera; family Tineidae; genus Tinea; species Tinea semifulvella. The sequence goes on along the minus strand of OU342592.1, from coordinate 7,215,889 downwards.
TTTAAAATGATACCAATGTAATATTTTTACCCTCATATTTAACCAACATAATAATCTTCCACTTCCCCGTAATGTAAACTTAAAATATTTTTTGTGTATAGGCTAAACTGATAATATTTATTTTGTAATTTTTAATAAATCAAGAAGTTAACAGTGAAAAAGGTCCCGACTCTACTATTAAAGTCAATATAGTTTTTTTTTTTATTCGGGATAAGCAAATGGAACAATGCCCAAACAGCAAGGTTTACAAGCAGTGTCGCTTTGTAGATGGCGCCACTTTCTTCCATTTCAACTTTTGACAAGGCCTTGTACTAAAGTTGCAACCTTGTCATTATTATATGGTTGCAACCCAGATAGTCGGTCCTAGGTTGCAACCATGATTGGGGTTATGTCACTTTGTTAGTTGTCGTAACTAGGTGACGGTCGTAATTCTAAAACGGATTACTGTAGACTAGATGTTGTACGGCTTCTCGTGTAAAGCCTGTTCTAATTAAATGAAAGACCAACTAATGAAGGTCAGCAGCGGAATACATATCCCATACGCAACCGGTCGAGCGAGTATTTCCCGACACGCTTTTTGGCATCCTCAGAGCTATCAGAAATGTATATACTTATTAAACCGACACTGATTGTAATTGAAGTATCTTCACGACCGTTTCCCTTTCGGGATGGTCAGAAACCACGCTTATAAATAAGCGGATTCACATTTAGCCAACTTTACTATAGGCCAATCATGACAAGTGGCAAGCTCGTCGATGTCTCCAGCGAGCAAACTCGAAAAATATCACAAATAAATTATATATTAAGTAATTAAATGTATTTATTTACATTAATAAATATTTTTGTGTCCCGACCAGGAATCGAACCCGGTACCTCCGAGTCTAAATCCACGGACTTAACCGCTAGACCACGGAGGCAGTTGTATTCTTACTGATTGTATAAATAAAAAAAACTTCTTGATAAATGTATTATCTGTTCACCAAATCGGGCATTGGAATTTTACTTCATCACATCGCCTAGAAAAAGAGAGTCCTAGACCTCGACTGTTGGAGACGGGCCTTTCAGAAATTTCTGGAAGTACTGCTACACTCGCCACGCGGTGGCCAGACAGGTTGGCAGAGTCTGATATATATATTTTTTAATGATATTATTTACGATTCCACAAGTTGATATTAGTGGAACCGGGACAAACAGCATAACGTGCTCTCCGAGGCACGGAAACGGTGGTGTTGTAAATATATGACAAATGCATATAATAACAGGCATAAAATATATGAAGCAAAATTCTTCATTTATTCAACTATTATTTATATTTATTTAAAGTCAATATCGTTTATTATAGTTTGGTGATTTGGCAGGAATTAGGAGGGCACTTTCCCAGAGTGCCCAATTCCCATATTCCAAGTGGGGCCTGAAAGAGAAGACATGTTGCCAGTCTAAACTTTTAGTTACTGCTACACTCGCCATGCTGGCCATACGGTTTGGCGCCATCTGATGACAATTTATTACCGATTCATTATATTTAACGACAAATCATCATTTATTAGTAAGAAGCCAGTACTCCAGTGTTTAACAATGGGGTGTATCAGGCAAATCTTTTTGTAGATGTTGCTTGCGGCAATGGTACCTTGTTTTGCATCATTTTTTTAATTGTTTTGTAAGTTTTTTTTATTTTTATAACAGAAAAATGTATTTTAAACTAACGTTACCAACCTTAAAAGACGAACTAAGAAAGCGCACACCGTCTTTAAAAAGAAAAAGGTTTAATTAATAGAACGGCAATTTTAAGATCACCGTATCTTTGATTTCCCTTAGAAATCTCGATTTGTACACTTAAAAGCTGCTCACTTCGGCATAATATCCATAAAATAATAAATTTCTCAATAAAAATACATGTAATACAATGACAGTTATATTGGGTACGATCTATCATGCGCCATCCATCGTGATAAAAAGTTAGTGATACACCCCATTATGACATTAATCTTTCACATTATTTATTTAACTAAAATCCATAGCATTACAGTACAGGTAATCAAGGTAGGGTACAGTTTTAAAGAGGCTAATATGGGATGTAGACTATGTTGACAATTCGTTTACAATGTGTGGCTCAATGCCTCATATGTCAATTACTTAAATTAATTTAAAATAAAAACTAATAAGGTCATAATTAAACATAAACTAAAATATAACTAAACTAAAACATAATTAAATAGGAACATAACACAATATAACGGCACAAATCAACATTTTTGTATAGTGTGATTTTAAATGTTAAAGGCAAAAGATGGAATTATCTACATATCTTAAATTTTTTTCATTGCTATTTATAATGTGGCTATTAAAGAACAAATCTGCAGAATTTTAGATTTACATTTTACATTACAGCCCCTAGAACACAGCGTCCTAGACCAGTGGCTGGAGATGGGCCTTCCAGAACATATATCTGGAGAATTTGGCCTACACTCGCCACGCTGGCCAGACGGCTTGGCGAATTATGATGTAATTTTTTTTATGACAATTTAATAACGATTCCACAAGTCAGTATTAGTGAAGCCGGGACCGACGGCTTAACGTCTGAGGCACGGGAAGTGTGGTGTTGTAAATCTATGACAAATGTACGTAAAAAAAGGGTAATTCTCATTGTTACATGCCGGGTGGGTTTGAACCGACCTTTGTAGGATTTAAGGTACGCGTTCTTACAACCGAGCCACCACCGCGCCACAACTTAAATAATAAGCATTTTATTCGAAAAATAAGCTTCAATGTAAGAATCCAGAATCTTTAAACACAATTTCCCATAAAAATACTTTTTCTATTATGCCCTTGTACTAAGGGTGCGACATTTTAAATCAAGAATGATGTAAACCGAAAATCAATTGCAAATATTTATTTATAATATTATTATGGATATACTCACACACCGTTCAGAGGCTGATAACAAACCACACTATTGCCTGGTACATAACCACCCGCTCATTTATACGGAGTGTTTAAATCCTATTAGGTCTTGTAATAGGGCTGGCACAATAGCAAAAATTATAATTTTTAGTTAGTTTGACGCTTCACTCGGAAAATGATTTTTTTCTCTGTCTAAAATTAGATGAGAAGATTTTAGAAAATGGATATTCTAGACTCGAGACTTGAAAAATGTTGGATTGTGCGAGCGAGAGGGTAAACTAAATATTGTCCCTAATGACTGACATCAGTAGCTCTAGCACGCTTAAACTCTATTTAGTTTTTCTTCCGAACTGCCAATTTAAACTTCTGTTATGTCATTACATGACACTTTCTAAAATCCCATATTCAGGGTCAGTTGCTCAAAAAGAAGTCTATATAATTGTAACGATTAAGGTTAACGATTTCAAATGGCGTCGTATGTATCAGTTATATTTTAAAGAGCCTGTAGCCAGGCTTAGGGTACAAAAAGTTACAATTAAAACAACTTCAAATCACGTGTTAACAGAAATCATGCCATGAATAACAGAATCATAAAATATGTGTACGTTCTTCTGGAGGTGCATACTGTGGCGTTCGCACAAAAGACGTCGCGACCAGTCTGCAGTAGTGGGGAGTCATGCCCCTTCCACAAAATACGGATTTCAAACCACCCCACTGGACACAGTGGGGCTGTATATTATTTACTTAGTTTGACAATAAAATCATCAATCGTTACTTGAGTTTCATTGGTTCTACGACTCCCAAAATGGTGACCCCGACTGAAAAAGAAGAATTTACGCTAAGCATAGACACAGTATTCAGAGGGTTAAACTTTGTATTTCCCTACATCGACGACGTGCTGGTCGCATCAGAAAACGAGGATCAACATCGCGAACACTTGGAACAAGCATTCGAACGCCTGAACAAATATAACTGCAAGCTAAATCCTGCGAAATGTACACTGGGCCAGCAAGAAGTTCAATATTTAGGCTACACAGTCTCAGCGACCGGCATTAAACCATTGGCAGAACGCACACAAGTCATCAACGATTTTCCCCGCCCAAGCAATGTCACGGAGTTACGAAGATTCCTGGGAATGGTGAATTTTTATCGCCCATGTTTGCCGCGCATCGCACAACATCAAGACGTACTTAACAAATATCTTCATAACACGAAGAAAAACGACAAAACTATCATCACGTGGACAGAAGAATCGGATGCAGCCTTCCAAAACTGCAAACGAAGCATCAAGGAGGCAGTAATACTCACCCACCCCTCCCCCACCGCCGCTGTCGCGCTCATGACCGATGCCTCAGAAACGTGCGTCGGTGCAGTGCTTCAACAGCACGTAGACGGAGAGTGGCGGCCGTTGGGATTTTTCTCGAAGTCCTTAAGCAGCGCTCAACAAAAATACAGCGCGTACGACAGGGAGTTGTTAGCAATTTACCTAGCAATACAACATTTTAGAAGAATGGTAGAAGCTCGGCCACTAACAATTTATACAGACCATAAACCATTGATCTACGCATGGAAACAAAATGGCCCTAAGAAAAACGACACTCCACGCCGGACCCGACATCTGGAATTTATCGGACAATTTACAACGGACGTGCAACACATTGCAGGAGCACAAAATGTAGTCGCCGACGCACTCTCAAGAATCGAAGAAATAGTCTGCCCCTCACCAATAAACTACGCAGATATTTCCGAAGCACAGCAAGGCGACGACGAACTACAAAGATGTCTGAAACTACCGCATTTAAAATTGGAAAACTTTTCTGTAAAAGGAAACCTTGTTTATTGCGAGACAACCACAGGGGACAGAAGACCCTTTATTCCAAAGCAATTTCGGAAACAAGCGTTCGACTTAATTCACGGACTCAGCCACCCCGGCATACGAACCACGAGAAAAATGATAGCACAAAATTTTTTTTGGCCCGCCATGAACACGGACGCAGCAAATTGGGCCCGCGCTTGTAACAATTGTCAGCGCGCAAAAATACACAGGCACGTGACGTCACCGCGAGGAGAGTTCCCATTCGCTGCCCGCTTTAATCACGTGCACATAGACGTCGTCGGGCCTCTGCCATTGTCACAAGATTACCGCTACGTTGTTACAATGATTGATCGGTACACACGATGGCCCGAAGCAATTCCCGTATCCGAGGCATCAGCTGAAACCGTAGCTGACGTATTTTACAGCGGTTGGATCGCAAGATTCGGAACCCCTGCCACCATCACAACAGACCAAGGGCGTAACTTCGAATCGAATCTCTTCGATCGCCTCACAAAGATCATGGGCATAAGTAAAATCCACACCACGAGTTACCACCCGCAAGCAAACGGACTCGTCGAACGCTGGCACAGGAGCATGAAAGCAGCACTCATGGCGCGGGGAAATACCGAAAACTGGGCGAACGAGTTACCTACCGTGTTACTCGGCCTGCGCACAGCGCTTCGAGAGGACAGCGGCACTAGCGCAGCCGAGATGATATACGGCTCCACCATTAGAATGCCTGGCCAGTTTTACGACACAAACCATAAGGAAACCCAAGAACATGTATACCTACAGAAATTACGTGAAACCATCGCAGCAATGAAACCTGTCCCATATAAACCACACGGTACACAGGCTACATTTGTACACAAAAATCTCAACCAGTGTACACATGTATACCTACGCAACGACGCAGTCAAGAAGCCGCTATCCCCTCCATACGACGGCCCATATGAAGTCATCGAGAGATCCGGCAAAGTGTTTAAAATACGGCTGCCTACGCGGACAACTACAGTCTCGATCGAGAGACTGAAGCCTGCGCATACACTAGCGGAAGAAGAGGACACCACAAGGACAGAGCGCAGCCGCCTCGATCACGCCGCAGAAGCCAGTCAAGCGCCGACTACAGCGGAGGACGGACGCGAGCGTCGGGGCAGCTACATCGAGACCGGAGGCCGGGGTAGCAAGGCGCGCCAAGCCACTCGCGGCGCTACGGCCAGTCCCGCGCGAGATGCCGCCGTGAGAGGTCCGGCCGCCCGCGCCGATCCCGTCGGTCGCAGACATCGCGATCGCCGAGCGAGTACTGCCGGGTCCGTCAGTCGGGCGCCGGCCGCCGAGTCGCCAACAGCGAGTAAGACTACGTTCCGGAGCGGGGGCGCCTCGGGTTTCTCCGAGCGCCGCGCACCGGCGGTCGACCACGCCCACAACTGCGCGGACGCATCGGGTCGCCCGCCAGTCAGTCGCGCACCAGCCGTGGTGCATATCACACGCAGCGGGCGCCATGTTCGCCCGCCATTACGTTTCGCTGTAGACAGCTTCACTGAGGGGGAGCAATGTGGCGTTCGCACAAAAGACGTCGCGACCAGTCTGCAGTAGTGGGGAGTCATGCCCCTTCCACAAAATACGGATTTCAAACCACCACACAGTGGGGCTGTATATTATTTACTTAGTTTGACAATAAAATCATCAATCGTTACTTGAGTTTCATTGGTTCTACGACTCCCAAAATACATACATACATATCTTCACGCCAAATCCCTTGCGGGGTAGGCAGAGACAATTGAGCGACACTTGTCACGATCAGAACATACCTCTTTCGCTTCTTCAACATCATACATGCCCTTTTGTTTCGATGGCTTTTTATAGCACTTTTAGCTATTTAATAATAGTTTTATTTATCTGATCGTGATATGTGAGTCTTGGTCTGCCAGGGCCTCTTTTACCCACAACTTTCGCAATTTTTTTCTATATTTTTTTTATTTAAAAACTATTGCACAAAGGCGTACTTAATGCCCGAAGACATTCTCGGACAGCCAAACCTTGGGGACAAATTTAACCATATAAAGGTGCAATCATAAAGATAATATAATTAATGAAAATTAACAGTAAACTAATATATACTTACACCATATAAAATATTATAACATCAATAAACTAAATACTAATACATACACATTATTATACATAAACATACATACATATATATATACTACTTACTAACGCTGTGTGGAGCCATTTAGAAAGTGTGAATACACCAGTTTTTTAAATAATGTCCTTGTAGTTGCTTGCCGTATGTTGACAGGTAGATTATTCCACAAATTAGTAGCACCAACTATAAAAGAGTTAGAGACAAATGAAGAGTGATGAGAGGGGAATATCTGGTTCGTCAATCTCTCTTCGCTCATCCTTTCAACATTCCCGAACCATCGGAGCATGCCTTTCCTTATTTTTATCCCTATGCTTTCTTTTATACCTACCTTTTTGCGTATTTCATCATTACGTATGCGGTGCGTTAAAGTTACGCCGCATATCCGAGGTGCAATACGGGTAACAAAAAAAAAGTTTTGAAGTGTCTTTGATTATTGAAGAGGTCCTATCCAGGTACACCGTCGTCGGTGTTTTGGATCGAGCTTAGAACGAGACAGTATTAGCAGATATTTAAATGTTACTGTTTCTGCAGCTCGCCAACGGAACAGGCTACCTTTGTCAATTAGACAGGCTCTGTCTTTAAATATATACAAACATTTATTGATTACATACTTTCTCAAAAAAACAAAATGACATTTAATTTCCACATCTTGATATAGTTAAGTATTATATTAGTATTTATTTAATTTATTTTATCGTATGACATATTTATAGTGATTGTCTGTCTCTAGTAATGAGTGTCTCTGTCTAGCGTCGTACGGCGTACGGCGGCAGAGGAGCTAGTTTTCTCACGGGTGGGAAGTCTGTACCTCTGCTAGCATAAACACACTAGTCGCTAGACGACGCACAACTCGTCCAGTGTTTTCATCTGCAGATCCTTTCGTTTTACGTCATTTCACACGTATCGCGTCGCGCCGTCGGTGTCACACTAACATAGTGGTGAGAATACCAATGTTATTTGCTTCCATTATTCAACGAGGAAATGCGGTTAAGCGTTTTAGGTACCCTCTTAGGTGGTAGACCCTTAATTAGGTTATTTTGTATAATAGTTTTAATTTAGTTTTATTTATAATTAGTTTTTAATCTATTTAATTATAATATTTTTGTATCTTATTTCGAATAAATACATTTTCTTTCATTATTACACTTAATAACCATGTTTAAATTGTTCAGAGATTGGTCCCTTAATCACAACGCACGCTCACAAAATTTATAGGATTCAGTTCGTAGAACATTTGATAAACTTTTGGGACACTTAAGGGAGGGCGGCCGTAACGGAGTAGGTCCAACAAATTGAATTACAACTTCCACCATACCGCACCTTTATTATGATTAAAAATGAGTTTTTTAAATTTCTAAGTAGGTATATTACATTTTTAAAGCTATCCTTTACAAGCTAGTTAAGTTGTGTAAGGGATTTTTTGCTTATTTATTATTTTTTGTACTCTTTAAACAGCAAAAAGATTTAAAGCCGCGTTCATTATTTTTTTTATTATTAAAAGAACATCTCATTAGAGAAATAAATACTTACTTGATATATAATTATTCAAAGTTAATTAAATATAAATTAAAAACTACCTAAATAATAAAATTAAAAATAAACTAGACTATAAATAAAAAATGTCCTCTAGAGATGTCCTATCCGAGATAGTCCCAAGGAGACTGGCAACATTTCTCCTCTATAATAATTGCCAGCCTTCCTGTCTCCAGGCCTTTCTGTCAGCCGCTTTGACAACTCCTTGGCCAAGCCCCTTGCTGATGGTAAAATAATTATTAAATACTTAGGTATATCTTAAAAGTAACACATTGGCCATATATGGCTTTACTTTACTGTGTTTGACTTTTTTAGCTTTATTTCTTTCTTCTTTTCTTTCTCGTCTTGGCGTTGCTCTATGGTTTTCATATATTTTAAGGAAAATTCGGTTAAAAAAAATCGTTGAAAGCTTTGCATTGCCTTCAAAAACAAAACTAAACTAAAGCAAGTCGCAAAGAATGCAAATGTTTTTTTTTATATGCGTTTTTTACCAAATGTTTTATTTGGAATTGTCAACCTGACATTTAAGCATTTCTAGCACTGTGTTGGGTTATTGATGTTACTTTTGTTTACACAAGTAAAAATAATTGGATATATTCCAATTTATTTAAAAAGGTATATATTTTTAATTTTTTTATATATGGCATTAGTAACAATTTGCCAGTGTCAAAGTTAGAGAAAGACGGGTTAAATGAAAAGAGGATTTAAAAAAATTGATTAGGATCAAAGGAGTATTTTATAATACATATTATATAGATATATAAGTATACGAGAATAAAAAACTAAGACTACAAAATGACTAAATATGTACATACATTTGATACATACATACACACATATACATATATATATATATATATACTCATAATATATAAGCAATAATATCGAATATAAGTTTACTACGTTTAATAAAATAAATATAAGTAAGCTTGAAATATTGGTAGAGAACTTAACGCGGCAGGAAATGAATGAGGACATTAGCGTCGAACGGTCGTATAGTGGACTAGAAAAAAATATATGATTCAAATCCTCGAAATGGCTACTGGACCATAGATTTTATAGTGTAAAAAAGTATCTTGAGTGCAAAACAGGTTAATTAATATATTTTTTTGTTTTAATGTAGTTGTGATTATGATATTAGTATGTAAGTAAAGATTTGCACGCCTGCTTGTACATGTGGGTAGACCTGACTAAAGTTTTGTGACCTCTGTACTGTATTTATTGCAAATAAACGATATTTCATTTCATTTCTCCAAGTCTAGTCCACATAAACAATTTTATATAATATTTTAAATATATGACAAAACATGGACGAAAAAGTCCTATTGGTCCAAAGCATAATGCTGCGTTCGACTTGAAAGCAAAGCTCACTTTTTTCACCAATTATTTCTTAAATTTAATGGTAAAATAGAGTCGAACGACTTTCGAAGAAAAAAAAAACGCTTACTTACAAATCAAACTAAGAGAAAAGACACACTGAAAAAAATATAGGTATAACTCTGGCTACATCATTTATTGTTGTAACATTAGAACACGGAAGAGCACCGATATCCCGCACTACAGGGCAACCTCGTGTAGGTATCACAAACACATCACCCTATATTGTTCACCTATTTTACATCTGTAAACTTTTTGTGACAATAAATGATTTTATTATTATTATTATTATATTATAAGATAGAAAAAAAACTAAACGTTAATTTGACATCGCAAGTTAGTTTATCAAAATATTTTTTAATAAGTTTTGCGCAGGTTTATGATGTTGGTACGAGATTTTAACATAAACCGAACGCAGCGTAGGAGCCTAGGCCCGGTTCGACTTGGCGGTGTTTTGTACTGAATTTCGCATTGACAAGCGTCCAACTAGCGTTTTCATCATGGACTTAACATACCAATAAGTCCATGGTTTTCTTTCACTTTAAAGTAAAATCTGCCTCCGTGGTCTAGCGGTTGTCCGTGGATTTAGGCTCGGAGGTACCGGGTTCGATTCCTGGTCGGGACACAAAAATATGTATTAATGTAAATAAATACATTTAATTAATATTTTATATTTGATTTATTGTGATATTTCTCGAGTTTTGTACGCTGGAGACATCGACGAGCTTGCCACTCGTCATGATTGGCCTATAGTAAAGTTGGCTAAATGTGAATCCGCTTATTTATAAGCGTAGTTTCTGATCACCCCGAAACGGTCGTGATGATACTTTAAAGCAAAAACCTAAAACAAAGGGGCGCCATAAAGGCAAGGAATCAAGGAAATAAAACATTTCAACTTTAAAAAAAAAACGAAATTTATTATCTATAACAAATAAATAAAGATAAATAATAGTAATATCACCAGGTCCTCAATAATAATAGCTTTTACATAAAACTGAAGTAATAAACTTTTAAAATTTGCTACCTATAACATTCATTTTAATAACAAAACATGGCACAGAATAAAAAAGTTTCCAGGCTAGCGTTCATAATGAAAGTTGGGTCCTGCATTTCCGTTGTACATTGCGTGGTATTATTTAACCAAACCCAAGCTTTGTTTGAAATAATAGGCAATGTACATCGAAAATACATAATCTAGTGTCTGGTGAGATAGTTTATAAGAATTATAGCTTTTACATAAAACTGAAGTAATAAACTTTAAAAATTTGCTACCTATAACATTCATTTTAATAAAAAACATGGCACAGAATAAAAAAGTTTCCAGGCTAGCGTTCATAATGAAAGTTGAGTTCTGCATTTCCGTTGTACATCGCGTGGTATTATTTAACCAAACCCAAGCTTTGTTTAAAATAATAGGCAATGTACATCGAAAATACAGAATCTAGTGTCTGGTGAGGTAGTTTATAAGACGTAAAAAGAAATTAATACGATAAGGGATCCAAGTCATCACTTTATGGCTTCATTATCGAGAAAATTGGTTGTAGTGAAGACTTGTAGTAACAATTCTTATTATTGAAAGACAAAGTCAAATGATTTATTACAATTTGGATTTTTAGGGAGCCTTTGTATCGTCACGTTGTGGTTTATTTTGTACAATACAATATGAATTGACATAAATATAAACATACACCAACAATAAAAGGTGTCCAAAATATAATAAAATACATTTGCACATCTATATCTATCAATACCGATTGACCGCCTCCGTGGTCTAGTGGTAACAAACGTTGCCGTCAACTCGGGAGGTCGTGGGTTCGATTCCCACCGGGGGCAAGTTGTACATTGTATAATTTGTCTCGGTCTGGGTGTTTATATGTATAATATGTATATATTTACAAAAAAAAAAGTATAATATGTAGTTTATCAACCATCTAGTTTCCGTAACACAAGCCTCGTAGCTTACCACGGAAATTAGATGGCGCTGTGTGACCTGTCTGGAAATATTTATTTATTTATTTATTTATTTATTTATTTATTATTTATTTATTATTTATTAATAATAAGCCTTGCCTATTAATCTACGTGAAATTTCTTTATTGCCTTTATATAAAGGGCCGGCAGTCTGAACAGATCGCTATTGTTGGTAAGTCATAAAAAAATATTGCCAGTTACAAAATCAAAAAGCTTATTTGGTCAATATCATTAGTTCCAAAGGACGGTAATATTTAATATGAGAACTTGTCATTAAAAACTCAGGCAGCTCTCATATTATTAGAACCAACTGATATTTTGGCATTTGCTGTTGTTTGCAGTGTTGCAAAGGAATAAATATTATTGTCAAATATTAACTCATAAAATGAGTTAATACGGAGCTGCCTGGGTTTTTAATGACATGAGGTTTCTTATTAAAATATTACCGTCCTTTGGAACTAATGATACTAACCAAATCAATTTGATTTTGAAGTGGCAACATTCTTTTATGGCTTGGATTACTTCACTGTATTTATTTTTAACGTCAGTTACCATAATTTATAAATATATACATATATATAAACGTGTTTTTTTTTTCATTATTACATCAAATACAAAATGTACTACACTTCTATTGTTAACTAGCTTTATCTAATATTAGTTGCCCTGTATAATATATTACTAAAATCAGTGAATAAAAAATAAAAACTCAATTCAATGAGATCAAGTTTAATTAAAAAATAAACAAACAATTTATAAAAAAAAAATAGGGTAAAATCATTCTATCTATTTAATATAATTAAATATTTCGATAAAATTTATTAGTTTTTCTTAATTATTCTAAAAGCTAAACTTTGTTATTGTGATAAGTGAGGTAATCAGGTGCAGGTTAGGAAAAATGGAAATTATCTAATAATTTATAATGTTGGTAACACTGCCTTTAGTAAATAATCGTACCTCATTGGTTAAAAGAAAGAAAAAAATCTGATTGGCTTAGCAACACAAACGCAGTAATATCAACATTGCAATATTCTTTCAATAGGTATTATGTAAATAAAAAAATGACTAAAAATATGGCTGTTTTTTTATTTATTAATAAAGAAGTTAATAATTTTAATTAAATTATAAAAATAAGGGAAACTTTAATTATAATTATTGCGTTTCTTTTTACAATTTACTTTAAGAAGGTTAACCGTTTTGCCTCTCAATCGCACAATCCAATAATTTAAAAGATTTTTCGAGTCTGAGTGTGTTTTGTAAAGTGTAGTCTATCAACTTTCTAGGAAATAAAATCAGGGACATTTTGGACATATTTTCACTTTCACATACCTAATTTTAGAAAGAGAAATATAGCAAAAACATTTATAACTATTTCCGGCTTCACCTCCGCTAAGGAGGCCTCCGTTACAATAATAAAGCAGAATTCCGACAATTCCAATATTACATAAACTGCTCTTCACCTCCTTATCCGCCTTCGCTTTCGCTAAGGAGCCCTCCGTTACAAACCTAAAGCAAATTATTGACAATTCCAATTTTAAAGAAATTCCTCTTCACATCCGTATCCGCCTTCGCTTTAGCTAAGGAGGCCTCTGTTACTACAATAAAGCAGATTACCGACATTTCGAATATTAATAAATTCATCTTCCCCTTCTTATCTGCTTTCACTGCCGCTAAAGAGGACTACGTTACAACCCTGAAGCAGATTACTAAATAAATTCCTTTTAATTTGACTCATATTATCTGAACACTTGTGGGCAAAAAACAATTATTAAAATGTATTAATTTCACTTTGTAAGAAAAATCAGTTCTATATCTGCTACTTATCCACCAGATATGTGCGAGGAAAATTTTCACTAACATTTCACTATTTTACTTCAACCAAAAATGAGCTTATGAGCTACTGCGTAGAATGTGTGGAACTTTCGATGATTTATTGTGCTATGATCTTTAAGACAAGCGCCATACTACGAAAACTCTGATAATTGCTCGAGCATTATTTAAACCAGACCACCGTAACCCATATAACTTATCGCTTTTAGTTTAGTTTTAGTTAATTAAAGTTACTTTTATTTCATTCTTTAAATTATTCGTTAACTCTTTTTTTTTTTTTTTAATGTATGTTATGTCACTACATACATATCCTCACGCCAAATCCCTTGCGGGGTAGGCAGAGAAAATTGAGCGCCACTTGTCATGATCACGACATACCTCTTTCGCTTCTTCGACATTCATCAACCTGTTCATACATGCCCTTTTGTTTTGATGGCTTTTTAATGCAGCTATAGTTTTATTTATTTGATCGTGATAGGTAAGTCTTGGTCTGCCAGGGCCTCTTTTACCCACAACTTTCGCATTATATATCTGGTTCGTCAATCTCTTCATTCATTCTTTCAACATGTCCGAACTATCGAAGCATGCATTTCCTTATTTTTGTCGCTATGCTTTCTTCAATACCTACCCTTTTGCGTATTTCGTCATTACGTATGCGGTCCGTCAAAGTGACGTCGCATATCCGACGCAATATATGTCACTAAATATATTATTTTTAATTAATAGTAATTTATATGTTAAATTTTTAGTTTATTTAATAATTTAGATTTTTATAAAATATTAATAACGAAGTTCCAACGGCCTATATTAAATGGTGGAGGTATAGAACTTTGTGTTTTAGGAGCTGTGTGTGACGTGTGTGGTGGCCATTTAAGTGCTATATTTTGGCCTGAGCACGTGGTTCGGATTCCGAAATAGAATACGCTCAAAGAGGCAAGCGGCGAAGCATTAAGACTTCAATAATAATAATAATAAATATTTCCAGACAGGTCACACAGCGCCATCTATTTTCCGTGGTAAGCAACGAGGCTTGTGTTACGGAAACTAGATGGTTGATAAACTACATATTATACATTTTTTTTTGTAAATATATACATATCATACATATAAACACCCAGACCGAGACAAATTATACAATGTACAACTTGCCCCCGGTGGGAATCGAACCCACGACCTCCCGAGTGCACGGCAACGTTTGTAACCACTAGACCACGGAGGCGGTCAATATAATTAATCCGACGAATGTGAATGAAAAGGTGGTGAAGCGTCATTTTGATGTAAAAAAGGGGTTCCCGGAAAACCGAAATAGATGGGTGTTTAAGCAAATGTCTAGGAGGACCCTGCGAGAGGGAGTGAAACAATATGTTTTGTTTTAGATTCCGCGAGTTATTTTTTCATACAAAAGTCGACTCACGTAAACCGGCCAAGCGAGGATAGCAAATTTGTTATGTTTTGCAAAGATTTAGTTCTGGTGAACAGGTAAAGAGTCATCAATGAAATCGCTGCGATTCAAGTGTTGAACGCAATTTATGTTTAGTAGTAAATCAGCTTCCAAGCCAACTGGACTCGCTACTGTCCGATCCGCTTACAGAACTTATCTACATCGCTAAACATTTGACCAGTGTAAATCGGGCTTTAGAAATTCACTATTTAGACAACGACAAAAATATTAATAAAAATTGTTATATAGGACTAGTAAAATTTGCAGTCTATCAAGATTGTGGTCTTATACAATATATAAACATGTACTTAACATATAATATATATGTTCATTACGCAATCGCCAATGAAGCGACTGCTTGTAAAGGTACACGGTTTTTTTATACGTCTATATACAATACAAATAAGCATATATATATACAGGGTGTTTGGAAGGGAGCTGTACAAACGCCTAGGGTAGAAACTAGGGATAGTCTGCTACCTACCCCCGCCCATTATATTGACCTTGGCCTCAATGTTTTTTTTTTAATTTATTTTTATTTGACTTTTTTGTGAATTTTAATTTGGTAATGACTAATGTTTTTCACTTGCCATCCTTTTACGATCGAACACATTTAATTTTCATTAGTTGAAATTTTTGCTTAAAGTGCCCTAGTTGCGGACATTAATTAATAACTTTAAAACTAAAAGTGATAATTACAATTTTAGCATATCGTTAGAAAGGGCATGGACTGAGAATGTTTTAAAAAAATCAGAAGAACTCGAACCCTGTTAGTTTTTTTTTAAACCCCATAGAAAGTTGCCCTTAAAATTATTTCTTTACCTTACTACGGTACTTCAGGCCCCATAACTTTTCTTCTCCACAATTTTCTGGTGTAAAATATTTTTTTGCAGGACCCTAAGACTCTAACGATTAAAACAAGACCATTAGCAGACCGGTCCCATGGATAGATTTTGAGCTACAGGTAGTTCTGTATAACTTTCGCGAGCAAAGAAATGTAATCATCTCCAATATTAAAAATAACAATTTAAAAAAGAGTGAAGTTCAGCAGGCTTATTATTCATCTTGCAGAAGCAATGCGACAGGCTTGAATTGCACAATAGTCGCTGTCAGACGTCATTTTAGTAATACGAAATTGATCTTTCGACTTTCGAACAGCGACTATGGTGCAATTCATATTTTTTTAAATATCCATAAAAGTTATTGTACAGAATACTCCAAAACTAAACTAAAATAGTCCTAAACACGTAATTTATTCATAACAGTGTTCATAACGAAGTTCATCAAACTTCAAGAGTTACAGAATTTGATGCTTTACATGGAGTAATTCGCGTCAATATCGCCCAAACAAGTATGGGAATTTACGGCGCGGAAAAACCGCAAAAAATAAACTGCAACTTGTGCCCCATTACAGAGTCAAATTTACCGTTTTCCATAATTAGTCGCACATTATTAAACAAAACAACACTTTTGACTAACAATATCCACAGTAAATTAATTTACAAAACAAAAAACTTAGGACTTGACATGTGCATGCAAAAGGCGGGAAATACACTCCCTATCCCTTGCATACAATTCCCGCCTGTGACATTGTTTCTGCGAGATACATATGGCGCGTTCCAGGTAAAAGCCCCGCTAACAACATAAACCAGCGCCACCAACCGAGTTATTTAACCTGTGTTACTTTTTAGTGAAAATGACATTACAAAAACAACTCAACTGCGGAGTTTAGATTTGACATCTGTCAAAAAGTAAACCACCTGCTGTAGCGCTGTTATGATTATTTATTTTTGATGTAATAATTTATGTTTTTTTTATTGAACTCAACATTATCAAATGTCAGTTTTTTTTTTTTGTAATGGACCACGTTATCGCTAATAATGTTAGCATTCCGAACTAGGGCCGCTGGTAATTTCCATAAACGGAACGCGGAGATAATAAGGCCGCCGGTTGAGAGAATTCTTTTCCATTAACCAAAAAAATATTTCAAACCCTATTAAGTACCAAGAATAGATACACTTTTCTTACGTACTTACATTTGTCATCACTCACTCAGTGCCGGTGAGCACGTTAAGCCGTCGGGCCCGGTTACACTAATACTAATTTTAAAAAAGTTAAGTATCATCACGACCGTTTCCCTTTCGGTGTGATCAGAAAACACGCTTATAAATAAGCGGATTCATATTTAGCCAACTTTACTGCCAATCATGAAAAGTGGCAAGCTCGTCGATGTCTCCAGCGTACCAAACTCGAGAAATATCACAAATAAATTATGTAAATAAATACATTTATCATTAATAAATATTTTTGTGTCCCGACCAGGAATCGAACCCGGTACCTCCATGTCTAAATCCACAGACTTAACCGCTAGGCTACGGAGGCAATTCGGTTAATACTAATTATCATTAAAAACCACCCTCGCCAATCGTCTGGCCAACTCGATGTATGTAGGTCAAGTTCTCTAGAAATATGTTCTGGAAGATCCACTTCCAGCAGTAAAGGTCTAGGACTATGAGTTGTAAGGGCTGTAATGTATGCAGACATATATATTATAAACATACATACATACTATATAACAATAATCCAAGCTAGGACAATCGTCTCAAAATTAATTAGACTATGAAAGTGCTTTGCCGGTTATAGCCGTGTACGACGTGTAGTTTCAAACTATTGTTGTTGTTTCACCGACAATATATTTCCAGACATGTCACACAGCGCCATCTAATTTCCGTGGTAAGCTACGGGGCTTGTGTTACGGAAACTAGATCGTTGATAAACTACATATTATACTTTTTTTTTGTAAATATATACATATTATACATATAAACACCCAGACCGAGACAAATTATACAATGTACAACTTGCCCCCGGTGGGAATCGAACCCACGACCTCCCGAGTTCACGGCAACGTTTGTTACCACTAGACCACGGAGGCGGCAATATGCCGACTTGCATGCTACGGAAGCTACACGTTCATCTTTGAGATCAGAAAAATATGAAAGTGGACAAAAAGTTCGTATAAAAATAACAACCAATAACAACTTTTGTTTGATCTCTTTGGTTGTATGTATGTAATACTTAACATACAAATAACGTATCGGAAGAGAAATGATTCAATTTCTTTGCTCATAAATAGATAATGACCGACATATCAATACATTTTGTTCTCGCGCTGACCTTAAAAGTCAATATTCATATTAATTTGCTGTCAATTATTTTTAGATATATTGAATATACCAAATTATGATCATTCATTTCATTTCATTACAGCCCCTAGAACTCAGCGTCCTAGACCTCCACTGCTGGAGATGGGCCTTCCAGAACATATATCTGGAGAATTTGGCCTACACTCGCCACGCTGGCCAGATTGACTGGCTTGGCGAGAGGATATGATGTCAATTTTTAATGACAATTAATTTACGATTCCACAAGTTGGTATTAGTGGAACCGGGACCGACGGCTAAACGTGCTCTCCCGAGGCACGGGAACGGTGGTGTTGTAAATCTATGACAAATGTACGTAAGAAAAGTGTATTTCACATTGGTACATGCCGGGTGGGTTTGAACTGACCTTTGTAGGATTTAAGGAACGCGTTCTTACAACCTTATAATAATTATGATCATGGAAGATAATGACATAGTCACACTCAAATTTTAAATGACTCACACCCACACTGTCACAACTACACATATTTTTTACACTCCAATCAATACTAATAATAATAATAATGCGCAACGGTGGTAGCTCGGTTGTAGGAACTCCTTAAATCCTACAAAGGACGGTTATCTTACGTACATTTGTAATAGATTTAAGAGAAGAGCACGTTAAGCCATCGGTCCCGGTTCCACTAATACCAACTTGTTGGAATCATTAATTAATTTTCTTAAATAAATGTCATCAGATCCTCGCCAATCCGTCTGGCCAGCGTGGCGAGTGTAGGCCAAATTCTCCAAATATATGTTCTGGATGGCCCATCTTCAACAGTCTAGGACGCTGTTCTAGGGGCTGTAATGAATGGAAAAAAAAAACAATATTAATGCCTCAAAACCCAGGAGAAAAGACTAAGATTTTTTTGTTTTAAATATGTTTTTTTATTTTTTTATTTCCTATATATTGTTTTATTTTTGTGTAAACTCACTATATATTATTAATATTGAGTCATTAATAGACTTTTTAAGTTAAGATTTTTTTAGTTTAGATTTCTTAACTTTTAATGTCACTACGAGATTAAATTGTATTAATAGACCGGTTCTTATATTTAGGTTTATGCAAGTAGGTACCAAATTATATCTATTTGAGGTCCGCTTCGTCATCTTCATCTTCCACGTACAATAAATCATCCATTTTCGTCATGAATTTGCTGTTGAGCTCCGTTTCTGTCGTCCGCGTCTTATCTGCACCCTATAACAAGTTTTTTTTTATTATTTTAGTTTTTATTTTTGCCAAGCACACACTGACCTCTTTGCATCGGTATGACCCAGCTTTTATTGTTAATGGAAAGAAAAGGCTTTCATTTCTTCATACAAACTTTAACATGATGACGAATTGTATTTTATTTCTTTAAAACTTTATTGCATTATGTATAAGGGGCAGGCTTAATGCCACTCGACATTCTCTGACAGCCAACCTTAAGGGACAGATAAAACATTTAAAGTGAACAAAATTAGGTGCAAGTAAAAATTTAATATATTATAACTAAACGATCACATTGTACGAAATAAACAATATATACACACATACATACATACATAGACATACACACAATAAGTAGGTACCTTGTTAGGAGTCATTTAAGAAATGTAAATAGATCATAAAAATAGTCAAATTTATTTTTTAGATAATCTTAAGTTAATTTAAGTAGTATCATCATCGCGACCATTTCCCTTTCCGGGTGGTCAGAAACCACGCTTATAAAAAAGTGGATTCACATTTAGCCAACTTTACTATATGCCAATCATGACAAGTGGCAAGCTCGTCGATGTCTCTAGCATAGGTACCAAACGAATATGACAAATAAATTCAAAATATTTATTTAAACTAATAAATATTATTGTGTCCTGACCAGGAAGCGAACACGGAGGCAGTAGCACAAACATACCGTATCTAATTATATTTATTATTATTTTATATTTTTACTGACCAATGTTTGTATAAAAATAAGTAAAAACCATTTCCTTAAATAGTGCTATTTTATATATTGGTGTAGTTAGTTTTATCGTTAGTTAATAAAATTACATACAATAAATATTAGGGTATAAAAATAGTTCAGCATAGGATGTCACAATCATATTAGTAAAGATGTTATTTGCCTCAAATAATAAATCTAAAAAAAAAACACAAACATTATTTATTACTTGTAAAATGTTAGTTCTAAATTAAACTATGTTTAAATAACACTTAAAAATTAAGATATACTCACATGCAATTGAAATTATCTTATTTCTAATCGATTCATAATTATTGTTATTTATTTAGTAATAAAACAAATCATAGTTTAGATAAGTTTATTGTCAAGCAAACATGCAACAGTGCAAAGTATGAAAAATACATTTTATATATGCAATATAAAAGTACACTGAAAAATTAAGATACACTCACATGCAATATGAAAAATTCTTATTCCAACATTATACAATATTATTGTTATTTACTTAGTAAAACAAATCATAGTATCATTTCAAATTGATTCATAACTATTGTTATTTATTTAGTAATAACGCCTGTTATTGTCAAAAGAGCAAATATTTTATTTAGGCTTCAGGTATCATTAGTAAAACCCACAGAGACTACTAGAGACGGCATGTTTAAAATATTTCATACAAACCAAGCGTGGGGGTGGGCGTTACCGTTTACTCACATCTATACGCACACTACTACGAAGTCTTGTAGTGCTGTGGCTGGGTCGATATTTTTTTTATCTCCTTTTTTTTTATGAGCAGAAATATATAATAAGTCTGCCAATTAATTATTAAAACACTCGGATTTTTAAGTAGACGAAGTTAAGTGACATTCTTTATTAAAATGGCTTCGTATTGATATAATATTTGAGTTGCGTTTTTTTGTAAGGTAGTGGAGTCTAATATCTACGTATTTTTCCATTATTGCTCTTATTAATTAAATTGAATGATTATTCATTGGTTCTTGGTCAAATTGGTGTATCGATAAATTATCAAATAAAATAAAATATACTGGTACTCCATGGATACGCTAACTTGCATTATCGACATGACGCCAATCAACGCGTGCGTCCCTCACTATTGCATTCTCTAATGACTCGCGGCTTTCGCACGGCTGAGATTTAGTCGTTCCAACATACATCGACTCGCATTTTTAAAAAAGCGTAAAATGAAAATTTTTTACTTACTTGTGATATGATACGTCAGAATTTTGTTTATTGATGTTTTTACTTTAATTTTTACACCAAATCACACAGCGCAATGAGGAATTTCGAACGATTTAATATTAATGTTTTTTCCGTAACGTACGAAGAGCAACTGGCGGCTGATTGCGCTCATATATGCGCGCAACGCATTTCTTTGCCACGACTATTGTTATTATTACCGTCTCTAGGAGTGGGCAGCGCGCGGTGATTCTGTGCTCTGTGGTAAAACCTCTATTTGAAATAAAAAAGGTTTTTTTTTTTAAATAATAAAATTATAATCCGAAAAACAAAACACTACTGCATAGTGAATAAGGTCAAGATAAATACCTAAAGGTTGGGATATTATTATTAATTGATCTCGCCCACAGCCGAGAGACGAAATAGAGAAAGAATTACGTAAGTCAACGTTCGCGCGATCGTCGACCTCTCGCTGCCTACATGATTAGGCTCAGTATGAGTGGCGATATTTTTAGGAAAACTTCTCTGCACCGTAACTTAAGATTTTATTACTGTATAATTAATATAAAACATACGTATTTCTTCATTTTTATTCCAGATTATATCATAAAATATTTGCTCTTTAACAAATTCCACGCAGTATAACAAATCATAGTTTAATGTTAAAACAAACAAAAATTAAAATCTTAAAACTGATTTTTAATATTCAAACTAGAATTATCCTATCTTTAATTGTTAGTAGTGAAAAAACTATTGGATAAACACAAAAGTAGACACAGTTTAAAAATAACATAAACAACATGCTTTGACTGGGGGTCATTTTAATAAGTCGTACTTCATTGGGGAAATGCTGTAAAAATAACTTTGTACATGCAAAAAAATGTATAAGAACTATGTTTAACGCCAAAAGAGACAGTTGCAAGCCCCTATTTAATATATTTGTGTAAAATAAGAGTGTTGCATCATCACGACCGTTTCCCTTCGGGGGTGGTGAGAAACCACGCTTATAAATAAGCGGATTCACATTTAGCCAACTTTACTATAGGCCAATCATAACAAGTGGCAAGCTCGTCGATGTCTCTAGCGTAGCAAACTTAAGAAATATCACAAATAAATTAAATATATTTCTTTAAATTAACAATTAAATATATTTATTTAAATTAATAAATATAATTGTGTCCCGACCAGAAATCGAACCCGGTACCTCCGAGTCTAAATCCATGGACTTAATCGCTACACCACGGAGGCAGATATTTGTGTATTTCAGCGAAAAAATCTTAACTGTTGAATGTTTGAAACATAAGTCTTACTGGTTTTCACTTATTTATTATTATTATTATTTTTCTTTTGCTTTTGCTAGTCACAGTTCAATTGCACTATTAATTTAAATCTAATTACTATATTTTACTCTTATTTCTGTTTTAATTGTTTTGTCTAAATAATATAAAAACTCTTTGGCTTGTGTTCCACTATTGCTACTTTGTTTATATGTTTAATATAATAAGCTGTGATTTAAAAAAAAAAAAAAAAAAACCCTTAATAAGGCAAGGAACAAATTCTCATCATCCTATTCATTATTTTTTTCTTCTTAAAAAAACAATGTTTTAAAAAAAAAAAAACTTTCCCCTATTACGATAATTCCCGCATCAACCCACAAATAGCTGTATTTTTTTTACAATTAAAAGGACCCCTCATTTTACAGCACGCTTTAAAAACAACATCTGACAAATAAAAAAGCAAGTAACCAGACAAATAAGAACCTTGGTAAGAACATAGCAGTTTATGAAATAGTAACCTTTGTACTTTAAGTTAAAATCATCCATAACTAAATCAAGAGGAACGTCATGCACCTCTAGGTATTTAAAAGTTATTATATAGTAACAAAGTGTTATATAAAAACAGTTAAATATAACCTTTCCATAAAATATATGCTAGGAAAATGAGAAGCAATATCACGTCCATCGTGTGTTGTATTTGTCATATAATTTAATCAACATTTATTTAATCATGGATGTGTGAAGTGATTTCTTCGTTCCACATCATATTACACAAACAAATCTAGCATGTCACTATTGCTCGAGTGTGAGCAGGCAGCCAGGAGGGTAGAAACTTTCGAGCAAGCGTCGCCTAGTAGTTGGTAGGGAGAACCAACTTCTTGTCTGTGGTTTGAACATAATAAAGATGCATTCATTCAATTCGTTTATACATTCAATCAATTCAATTCAGCCATTGTTGTTGTCAACAGGCGAACCTAAAACTTTTAATATAGTAGTAAAATAGTTAGTGACATATTTATGATTGATTTTAACTATTATTATTATTCTTATTTCGTACTCGGCACCCATTATAATAATTTCTCACTCTCCCAAAGGTTAGCTGGTAGAGAATACCATACGGTATGTACTCGCCTATGTACATTATTTTATATTTTGTGTACTTTTTAAATTTAGAGACACAGGTACTTGGTGGCGGGCTCAAGCATCGAAATTCTAATATAATACTATTCCTATATAAAATAGATACCTTAATAGGCTTGTACGGCACTTTTAGGATCCTACCAACTACCTGGCGGCGCTAGTGTTCGGATGACAAAAGGGTAACGTAAACTTTTTTGCGAGACAGTGGCCTTCCCAATTAGTAACTCTTTGCGGGCAACTGAGCGTTCGCAAGTCGCGACATAATTATGATAAAATAAAGCCGTCGACGGACTATTGGTGGATATTTGCAGCTCATTTCCTCCGCACATATTTAATATATATAAGCATAGATAAGCAGCCTAACCCTAAATTAAAACCAATATATAACATGTGAAAGTAAAAGATATCGACAAAAATATACAACGTGATTTTGTATAGTTTTACTCTAGACATATATAAGAGACATATATGTCGGCAGAGATTTTTTTTTTTGGATTTTTCATACAAATTGGCTATTTTAAATTTAACAGTTTGTATGGACAAGCCAAAAATATTTTTTTGTATTTTGTTTTGGGAAACTGCATTAAAGGGTTAAATAAAACTCCTAAGGTACCTAAGTGATTAAAAAACCATTAAATTATTTAATTTTTAGGTGAGTTTTAGAATTTATCCTTCATCAAATGTATTGTATAATAAAAAATGAAACATGCTTTACCATTTACAGTATATAAATGAAAACATAAAAAATCCCTGTTTCATTAAAAAAATATGATACTGTTAATATTGATATACATATATATATTATATATATATATAAAATCAGTCAGTCATTTTATATTGTATAAATAAAAACCCGTTCGAATAAATTGATCTGTTGATTAGGCAGGACCGTCGACCGGATGGTTAAGACGACCCTATAGTTAGAAACCGATAATTCAATTGTTGCTTAAAATTTAGGTTTCTTTAAGTTCATAGTTTTACATGCGTAAAATAAGTGCATAGTAAAGGCAGGCATTAAGAAAGTGGTGATTTACCGGCATACACAATTATAAAAAAGCACACGAAAAAAAAACTAGTATAACACGTTTACACAACATTTATTAAACACTTTTCCATTAAATGTGATTTTGGAAAATAAAACATAAAATATTCTGTAAAAAAGT
Source organism: Tinea semifulvella (assembly GCA_910589645.1). Lineage (NCBI taxonomy): Eukaryota > Metazoa > Arthropoda > Insecta > Lepidoptera > Tineidae > Tinea > Tinea semifulvella. The sequence goes on along the minus strand of OU342592.1, from coordinate 7,190,951 downwards.
AATATTTGGATTATGTTTAGCCTACCGAAGCACGAGTTTTCGTTTACAAAATTATAAACTTTGAATTTACAATATTTCCAGAGGTCATCATCATCATCAGCCAGGCTCGCCACCTAACGTGATCATTCGTCACCCTCATCCAACCCCCACAAGCGACCTTCTTCAGGTCATCCGTCCATCGGTCGTCGGTTCTTCGGCAGATGTGTCCGGTCCACTGCCACTTCAGCTTGCTAATGTTTCAAGCTATGTCAGTTACTTTGGTTCTCTGGCGAATATCAACGTTTCGAATTCTATCCATCAGAGAAATCCCAAGCATAGCTCTCTCCATAGCTCGCTGAGCGACCTTGAATTTGTGGACCAGACCCACTGTCAGTGTCCACGTCTCCGCTCCATACGACATGAAGAAGAGGAAGCACTGGTTAAAAACCTTCGTCTTTAAACTTTGTTGTATGGACGATGAAAGGATGTGTCAGAGTTTCCTGAATAGTCTATACGAGGTAGACGTAATTTTGCACAACTTCGAGAGTAGCGTTTCCTACGCAGATTGGCCTCGGCTTGACATGATGATTGAGCATGACTCTCGTCTTGTCAAGTTCATTCCAACCATCTGGGATGCCACGTTTAAGCCGTTTAACATTCCGCTAAGATCCTTGAGCGAGCTGGTCACAATTACTATGTCAACCGCGAGTCGAAGGTGTGAGATGATTTCCACACCTACAAAATGTCATTTTTGACATTTAAACCGTAAATAAATTACTAAATTATTTTGATAATGTCACCGTAACTAATGGATAAATATAAATACCACTGGTATCCACAGCCGTTTTTTTTTCACTGTGGCAACACTTGTGCAAAATGGATTGTCAAAGTTATCTCTCGGAATATGGTTTAACTATAGTATATTTCACAGCCTTTGCAACAAATACAGTTTTTTTGACTTTTATTTTTAACATAGTTGATAAAAACTGTTAAAGTTTGAAAATAATGAGAAAAATTGTTGTGTAAATGCTACGATCAAGGATTCAACTAGATTAATAGTCACATACAAAATTACTGCGAGAAACTGGCAAGCGGACCTCTACGTGCATGCTATCTCTTTCTCTTAATAATATACGACAAACAAAGCGATCAGTCAAAAATAAAATAACATAAATGCTATTAAGTATTTATTACAAAATCAACCTAATTAATTTTAATATAAGTTATAAATTGCATCAACAGCCGTCTGCATTTTAACACGTCCTCACATTGGCCGTAGTTGAAACGTACTGTCGGAAATATCAGCACACGATTATTTTGTGCTATACCTATAATCTACACACATCAAAAAAGTCTAGGGATCAAGCATGTTTATGCGGATTTCTTGTGATTGAGATGTGGCTTTGTAATAAATTTATGATTTTATAAATTTATATGGACCCTTTTCATGCATTTCATAATTTAAAACAGGAACTGTCAATCAAATTCGAGTATAAGATGAAAATCAGCTGTCAATATTTTCCCTATAAAAACATAAGACGCATTGAAGACATTATTAGTGCTACTGTTTCCCTACTACTGATTAAAACCAACGTTATTACGGAGCGGCGACGTCATTTAAGCAGGGAAGAAATGATCAGAGCCGTGGGAATGATAGAAGCTGGTTCCCGGCAACGTACTGTGGCTTTAGCTCTGAATACAAGTCAGAGTGTTATCAGTCGACTTTGGACACGTTACCGAACCACTGGTACCGTGGCTGAGCGCCATGGAGGACGGTATCGCTGCACCACACGGAGACAAGACCGATACATTCAAATCACAGCTCGAAGAACTCCAACAATAACCGCCATGATGTTAGCCGTGAGCCTTCATCGCTCTTCAGGGAACTTAATTAGCGACCAAACAGTCAGAAACCGCTTGCATGAAGTGAACCTTCATTCCCGAAGACCGCTACGGGTACCACCTATAGCAATGCACAATCGTAGGACTCGATATCAATGGGCTCTTGAACACAGAAATTGGACAGAAGAACAATGGCGTTTCGTGTGCTTTTCTGATGAGTCTCGTTTTGGTATGAGGCCGGATACAAGACGTATACGACACTGGAGAACCCCTGGACGCCAACAGCGATTAAAATCCTGCCAGGAAGTCCATCCTTATAGTGGTGGAACCATCATGGTATGGGCGGGTATTTCGATCGGCGGAAGAACTGAGTTGATTTGGATCAGAGGCAACCTCAACGCTCAAATTTATGCTGAGACGGTTGTATCAGACGTCATCGTTCCTCTACAAGTGCATATCGGTCCCTTATTTCAGTTAATGCATGATAATGCACGACCGCACACCGCAAGAGTTGTAAGACAGACTCTCGCCGCAGCTAACATCAATGTCCTGCCCTGGCCTGCTCAGTCGCCAGACTTGAACCCGATTGAGCATGCATGGGATATTCTTCAGAGAAGAGCTCTGCCGAATATGGAGGGTATCCAGTCGCAAGAAGACCTTTTTTTGTTGTTGCAACGAACATGGGCGGCCATTCCACAGCGTGATTTGGATGAACTCATTTTGAGTATGCCAAACCGATGTTCTTGTGTTGTTAGTGTTCGCGGTAGAAACACGGATTATTAATTGTTTAAGTTACCCAATAAAATTAAAAAAAAAAACTGTTATTTCAGTCTTTTTTTCGAACTTTAATGTTAGTGGTTCAAATGTCAAAAATCCCTTTATTAGGAAAATGGCAATTTTTTTTACTAATGCAAAGGTGACTTGGTTTATCGTTACTGTAGACAAACGAAAACATTTTATTTGATCAATCCTTAAAGAAAATTTTAATGAATATCAATCAGGAGAAAAGTTATTGCAAAAATATATGTTGATCCCTAGACACTTTTGATGTGTGTAGTTGATTCTTGATGTATGTGTAAATGTGTCAAACTAAAAGATCACAGTAATAGTCAGTCGGGGGGTTAACAAAGCGCATTTAAATACGGGGTTTAGTAAAACCGCTGGGAGGGCAGCGTCCAGTACTTGTTTTGACGATACGAACCGACGCGCTTGAATCGCGACTGTGAAAATAGCATGCATTAATACAAACCAGTATTTCTAAATTCTTCCATTCTTACGCCAGGCTCATACGACCGACATCAGTTCCTACCACTATGCCGGCCTATAAAGATAATTTTTCACACTTCGTTTGAAGGACTCCAGTAGCCCTGTTACTTAGTCGCAAATGTTATTAGTAGATTTCATTATTTACGTCAGAGATTGCGTCATAATTACAAAATATTATTCTATTCTCAACTCTATAAGCGCTCGACCGTGACAGGCCACACAGACAGGTCACACAGCGCCATCTAGTTTCCGTGGTAAGCTACGAGGCTTGTGTTACGGAAACTAGATGGTTGATAAACTACATATTATACTTTTTTTTGTAAATATATACATATTATACATATAAACACCCAGACCGAGACAAATTATACAATGTACAACTTGCCCCCGGTGGGAATCGAACCCACGACCTCCCGAGTTCACGGCAAATCAACAACGGCAATCTCTGACGTAAATAATTAAATCTACCAATAACGTTTGCGACTTAGTAACAGGGCCACTGGAGTCATTCAAAAGAAGTGTGAAAAATTATCTTTATAGGTCGGCATATATATATATATATATAACGGATTCCACTAAATAACGTTTGCGCTTAAGTTACAAAATAGGTCTACATGTTATCTGAACATCTTCAGCGTACGAAAGATGTAAGAGCCTCCAAATTTATATGTACGCATAGAAACTATGGCTACGGTATGTGGATGCAGATTTAAGCCTGTATGGTTCGGTTGCGGAATCAAGAAGAAGGGATAAGGTTGTGGAGCTCTTCAGAACACTCACCGTAATATAGCTTGTAGAAAACGATAAGGGAGGCCACATCACGGCGAAGCTGCAGCGAACAAATTTTATGACAAAATTGAATTGCGTTCCAATACTTTAACTATTTATTTTGTCAGAATTACTACACCCTCTAGCACTTTTAACATCCATAAATCTGTCTCTTTCATAATATGAATATTGTTATTATTATCTCACGAAAATTATTTAATATTTTGTAACGAAATCTGATTTAAATGAATTTGAAAATTTGTTTTGTTTAAAAATGCAAAACATTAGTTTTTTATCTAAAATAATTATTATTAATATATTAGCCATAAATAGCGACCCTCCGTTTGTCAGTTTGATAATTAAGCTGACGAGTCTAAGAATACAGGTGTTAAGATTCTATAGGCTTTCTCTCCTCTCTTCTCCGCTCCAGAATACAGGTAGCCTCACTATCAAAAAAATATAGAAAAATTACTTACCATAGATTCTGGTCTGGGAAAAGGTGATAAGCAGATAAGCATGACGGTCATGTTATCAAACCCGGGACCTCCGAAGTTAATATTATTTGGGGGCGCCAAACATCGGTGTAATAACGCCTCGCAAACCGTAGTCGGGTCGAAACCGCAGAGTAATCGTTCCCGGCAAAACTGAATTACTTCCTGTAATAATAAAAAAACAACATAATGAAAATTATTCCATTATACGAGTAAGTACATACATTATAGCAGCGTTTGTAAACTATTTAGAAAGATAAATATTTGCCGAAGCTCTGGAATAATCAAAAACTAGTTAATATATTATGATAGATAGATAAATTCTTTATTGCACAGAAAATAATACATTTTACAGTACATAGGCGAGCTTAATGTCTAAAAACATTTTCTAACAGCTAACCTTTGGGAAGTGTGAGCAGGGATTGTAAGGTGCATGACCGCTAATATTTGAGATAAAGAGATTTATTGAGTTAAAAACTTATAATTAAAAAAAAGAACGATATTAAATCTATAATATAAATACATACAATACATAGATAACACATACATATACTGGTTACATACTATATATATATATATATATATACATACAATAATATACCGATTTAGTCAAGATGTTGGGCCATGGATAAAGTAGGCTAAATGTGAATCCGATTCTTTACCCCACAAGAGCATCGGATTTGTTAAAGAAAAAATTGGCTAGATTTATTGCACCGATTGAACCTTAAAATGCAGATAGATCTTATACCAAAATTCGTTGCATAGTGCTTCTGGATAATTCTTGACCACCATATACAGTCCAATCCTAGAAGCTCAACCAGGTGAGTTTATAGATTGCTAAGTTTGACTTCTTCTAATAAATGTTAGTAAAAACTCTTACTTCATTAGACAAAACATCCCAGATTCCATCGCAGGCGATGACAATGAATTCCCAATCTTCGGTTAAATGCTTTATTTCAACATCGGGGTATGCTGGAATTAAAGACATTAAATATGTACCGCGAGATTTTCTTGTCTTATTCTAGACTAATATGTTATTCTATTGATAGAAAAAAATAAGGGCGGAAGAGTTTTTTTTTTTTAAAACAAACTGTTATATTTTAAATAGTTAATTTATATGGAGAAGTCAAAAAAAAAACCCCCCGCCATGTACAAATGAGAAATAAATTTTTCTTACCGTACATTTTTAAAGATTTACAATACCACCATTCCCATGCCTCGGAGAGCACGTTAAGTCGTCGGTTCCGATTCCACTAATACCAGCTCGTGGAATTGTTAATAAATTAATAATTGACATTAGATTCTCGGCAAACCCGTTGCCAGAGCGTGGGAGTGTAGGTCATATAAACTGCATGCATGCGAGCATGCTAGCTGCATGCCTGAATCCACCTTGTTCACCTTACTATGCAAGGCTGGGATGTTATTATTATTATGTGTGTGTATGTGTGTGTGTATTCATGCAATATGTGTGTATGTGTTAAATAGGTTGTATTTAGTACATCTGACTCCGTGACGTGTTTTCCATCCGTAAGGCGGCGGCTGAAAATCGGCGCTATGGCCTATCTATAGGTTGTTTACTATTTTTTTTAATTAAGTATAGTTTTTTTTATATATTTGTATTATGCTATGTGTACGTGACAAATAAATATATTTCTTTCTTTCTTTCTATATTCTCCAGATATATGTTCGGGAAGGCCCATCACCAACAGCGGAGGTTTAGGACGCTGTGTAAATAAATAAACAAATAAATCCACAGACTAAACCGCTAGACCACTTTTTTTTTTTTTTTTTTTTTTTATACGGAGTACGACATGTGACACCGCGCCCACCTGATGATAAGCGGTACGCGAGGTCCGAGAATGGGAGCAACTGACGCCAGCCTCAGACGACCGACATCAGTCCCTACCACTATGCCGGCCTATAAAGATACTTTTACATTTCTGAAAAGTGCACTTAAGCCTTAAAAAGTCCGAAACTATTTTTTATGTTTTATCTAACTGAGAAACGAAACAGCAAGAAAACCTTATTTACCTGTGACAATTTGATCCTGTGCCGAAGTATTATAGTTTCCTTTGAAAACATAATCTCCCAAAGCCCTAGAAAGGGCCAGGTTTCCATTGACCCTGTTCAATTGTACCCATCCACCACCAGCCTTAATCCTCCGCAATTCTTTCTCGTTGTTAGGCTTGTGATCATATGATAGGACTTGTAGTTGCTAAAATATTCAATAAATATTAGATTGGAGGCGCGTACGAATCGAACAACCAGGTGCTGATGCGACTACGAAAAAACTATCCTCTCGTTCCGAATCATGCTCAGAGCGCTTAGAATGAATATAATACTGACAGTCGTTCCGAATCAAATATCACGAATTGGATGCTCAGGGCGTGATTTCAATTCGGAACGGTCTAAATCACATTTCTATGCATAACAAAATAGTTTTCTTCTAAAATTGTATAGAGGATAAATTGCGGATTACATCTTTGAATTTGAACACTAACAAACACACTCTTCTCGATTTATTCATCTTTATATGTGTAACGTTTACTATATATTTTTTTGGTCTTCTAAAATAACTTGCCGTGTTACAGACATTTTACATTTACTTCCTACTTAAATATTAATTATAGATTTGTTTTAGAAGTAATATACAAACAGTACAATTGAATTATAATATTAAATAATTTAAAAGAAAACCTAATAATAAATAAACTTGAAAATGGCGAGCAACATAATGACAAAAAACTGACAGCGCTCAGAGCGATCTACCTCGATATCGCAATCTAAGCGCGAGGAATAATGTCATTTGTGACGTCACAAAGCTTTGGCAAAACAGTCTATGCACGTCTCGGAACTGCTTTAAGCGTGCTTAGGTTACTAATATCGTGTCTCGAAACGAGCGCTATGTTGTATAATAACTTTAATTATCGTTTGACATGTTTAAAATATGCCTATGAGGCGCGTCATTGGCTGAAGTAACCAAAGTGTGTGTCCAGTCACGAGGCGTATATCAAAATTTTAATCATTAATTATTCATCCTCTGTAAAACCGATAGTGTTCACATTAATACGTGAAAGCGGCGGCGGGTGCACGATTTGAGATTTGACTATATTTGACTAAACATTTTACTATTGGGTTAAAGAAATTTTTTATTGAGAACTGTTTTTACTCAATAAAATAATTTTAGCATGCAAATTTTACATTAATATTGTATTCCAATAAATTGACAAGAACAATATTAAAATAAACTATATGCAAATAAATAATGTAAATAAATATCTATTGACATAAGCATATTGTATGCCCATAATATGGGCAGATTGCATCATCATGACATATAATAAGCAAAAAATACATTAAATAATTTGTGAATTTGAATTTTGAATTTTTGCGCACTTCGTACGTAAACACTTTGATACTACGCCACATGTTTGATATTTTGTGGCCGCGACTACCAGCACGCCGCTAATCAACGTGAACACGCGTAGAAACTTGACTTGACAGATAAAAGAAATTGGCACTGTCAGCACTTGTAAGATACTAAATTGAAAACTAATAAATAATATTAACAAATATAGGCCCCTTTGAAGGCTTTGCCGGCGCGTGACAAGTATGAACATCTGTAGGTATACTAAATTAATAACAATAAGAGCTAAAAATAAAATATGTTTAACATTTCGTGACCGCGCCTGCTAATCATCATGAACACGCATAGAAAGATGCATTTCGTACGTGAACATTTTGATACTACGCCACATGTGATATTTCGTGACCGCGCCCGCTAATCAACGTGAACATGAACTTACTCCATTGACACTAGCGATGGCCCTTGAATCTCCGACATTTGCACAGTAGAGGGTTCGCTCCTTGATCAGGACAACAACAGCAGTACTGCCAGCCACCTTCTTAGCACGGCACATCACTTCATTCAGCATCTCTCGATCGATATCCAAAAAGCCCTAAAAATTAAACACATTTTAGTACTAAAACTTGTAAATTTAGGTTACGTTCCTAAATTAAAATCATTTATGCTGTCAGATAAATATTCTTCCTATGTTGAGACAGATTTACAATTTGGGAATCATGATTGATGAGAAGTTGTATTGGACGTCACAAATAAAAGCACTAACTGTTCGCACTAGAAAACTAATGTTTGCTCTCCGAAATCTCCGAGCCATTGTAAATAAGGAGTTATTAATACAAACATATAAATCACTGTGTCAATGTACATTAAGCTATTGTGTATCCGCCTAGGGTCGGGCAGCAAAAACGCATCTGATAATGTTGGAAAGAGCAGAGAGCGGTGCTTAAGTTATGTTGAAGAAAAAATTTTGAGGATACCTTGTAGGAACTAGTGTTGCCCAATCTTGGTCTTGGTCTTGCAGTCTTGGTCTTGCTTTTTTGCAAGACCAAGACTACCCTAGTCTTGGTCTTAATCTTGCGCAAGACTCTCGCAAGACTCACGCCCCCTTTCAAATGTCATCAAATAAAACAATACAAGCAAATACCAATATCTTTATTAATTATATATTGAAAAATCATCTGCTTTACAATTCTACGTCTGTACAAACGCCAACCAGTTTTGACTAGTCCAGCCCGTTATCCTCAATAAATTGTTTTAGCGTTTGGCTCCCTCCCTCACCGCCCGCTTGTAACAAAGGGAACCGACGAACGAGTGCTAGAATCTGCACATACGCATACATATACATAGCGTCGAAGCGGAGCGGTAGCGGGAACGGAGCGGAGAGTTAGTCCGCAGCGGTGCGGAGAGAGGAGAGTTGATCACTTTCACTTCACTGTATTGTTTTTTGCGGTTAAAGTTTTTAAGAGGGTTGCGGCGCGGGTATTCTTTTCAGGTGGCACGTGTCCACTGAGAGGCGTGAGTGCACGCGCGGCACTGCCCAGTGCTCTGTATTTTTTAATTTGACGATTCTAATAATTAGGTTCTTCGTTACCCCCGTAAAGTAGCTGATTTACCCCCGAAGGGGTAATTACCCCCAGGTTAGGAACCACTGCTCTAGGCCATCGTTTTAGGTAAATTTTATTTTATTAGCAAGTAGCATGTAGGCTACCAGCTCGGTTGTAAGAACGTTTTCTTTAAAAATCCTACAAAGGTTAGTTCAAATCCCCGGTGGGACCGATGAGAAATACACTTTTCTTACGTACATTTGTCAAAGAAGAAATCATCAAGAGTCAGCTTTACGCAGTGGAAGTTGGTGCGAGAGGAGTTCCAGTAAAATCTTTGCACCACTTACTGAAAGAATTGCGCCTAAGCAGGTCTGCAGGAGATAATGTATGGAAAGGGTTTCCAAGAATCATACAGTAATTAGTTGGGTAGGGGGAGGAGTAGAATTGTGGATGGTAAAAGTCTTGTTGCGCAATAAATTTAAAAAAGGAGGCCTCCCTTTTAAACCAGCCTATTGTCGGTCGCAGACCCGAGACATCATTCTTCTTATCTCTTACCCACACACGATGGACCCGGCACTTCCTCTCCTCCCTTCTTCACCACCGTTCCCGTACCTCGGAGAGCACATTAAGCCATCTGTACAAGTTGCACTAATACCAACTTGCATATATATAAAATGTCATTTAAATTGTCATCAGACCCTCGCCAACCCATCTCTCCAGACTCCGTATTCTCCTGCTATGATGACGATGTAGGTAGGATGTAATAAATACAATTTTAAACATGTCGGAAAAGAGCTGATTTTTCGAAGTATCAAATCATTAAACTTTTTAAACTTTCGCGCACATTCATAATAGTCTTTTATAATTTTTACGGGTCGACCCGTGACCACGGCCAATGCAACTTGGCTGAAACGTCGGGAGAAATATGTCTCTAAGGTAAATCGCGTAAAGACCCGTTAAAATAATAAAAAACTATCAAATCATTATCACATTTACTTAAAGCATAAAATCTTTTAAGTTATTAATAGTACCTACAATAATTAACAAGCAAAAGTAATATTAGGAATTTGTGTCCAGAGTTTATGATCAATATTAGTTTGACATGCAAAGGTCATATCAAGGCCACAACTTAATGCCACCAAGAAAAATAACTAGCGTATTAAGTAACTAATTAAGATATGAAAAATTACTGTAGAAACTTTTTGTATGAATATGAACAAAGGACTTCGCATTTGACCCACATTTTTTTTTCTTTAATAGGGTCAAACAGCATTGCACAGGTTTTTATCATTTAACGATAATAAGATACATTAAAACATGCAAAAAAAAAAGATTTATAATGGAATGCTAAAATCAAAATCTGGTATTTAGTGTTATTATTACAATGGGGTGTATCAGGCAAAGCTTTTGTAGATGTCGCTAGCGGCAATGGTACCTTGTTTACACCTATGACTCCTGATTTTTTAAATGTTTTTGTAGTTTTTTATATTTATATAACAGAAAAATGTATTTTAAATAAATTCCGTCTTCAAAAAAATAAAAGGTTTAATTAATAGAACGGCTTATTTGAGATCACCATATCTTTAATTTCGCTGGGAAATCTCAATTTGTACACTTAAAAGCTACTCACGTCGGTAAAATCCAGAAAATAAGAAATTTCGTAATAAAAATACATGTTTTCCATGCAATTGACAGTTATATTAGGTACCATCTATCATGCGCCATCTATCGTGATAAAAAATTAGTGATACACCCCATTAAAACTGTAGATTTAGACATTTAGGACTGCATTTGATTTGTGTTTGGGACGCAATAATTTATTTGTGATAAGTTGGCTCTATGTAAATTTGCTTCTTTAAAAGCCTAGTTTTTGACCACCCTGGAAGAAGATATGGTTGTGGTGAAAAAAATGGTGGAATTTTATTTGTGCATATTCTTAGCTAAACAATAGTAATATTTTTAAAATTTAAACAAAATAAATAACTTATATTTTATTTTTCTCCTTTGAGTACATACCTGTTTTAAAGCCTCTTCAATATTCCCCAAATGATACTCCGGACGAGCTGTGATGAATTTGTGTAAATGTTTTCCCGCATACTCAGCAATGCTTGCATCTGAAATCAATTAGGTTTTAATGTTGTTAGGGCCTCAGTTACTTAAAAATATATATTTGAATAGGAATGCGGCCACAAAGGAAGGTTTCAAGTTAACGGCCCTTACAGTCAGTTTCTCGAACATATTTTTGGTACTTAATTATTACTTAAGTAAAAATAAACCTGTTAATTTTTACTTAAGTAAAAATGAAGTACCAAATATACGTTTGAAAAACTGGCTGTAAGGGCCGTTAACTTGATCTTTCCTTTGTTTTTTGTTTAGCTGTTTGTCTATTATTATAATTTATTACTATGGTTCTTTCCTCCAACGAGTGTGATGTAGGCTATACTATACTACTAAACGCACTGAATGTTTTATTACAAGTATCAACTACAATGTAACGGAGGCTGCTCCCCAAGATACAACATAATGGTTTGGGGAGCACAGTTCTGTACCTCTTGCTTGCTTACTTGTTTTGATTTTTTACTGTACCAAATTTTGTAACTCAACTTACTTTTGCTTCAGTAAAAAATTTTTACTTACTTTACTTTACTAAAAGCGCGGATTGGGGACGGAGGAGTGTCGATTTGGCACGTGAAATATTTAGGGGGGAATGAAAGATAAGATGAATGAAGTCTTAGATTTGTTGGATGACATGAAGTTGGATCGTGTCAAGTGGCGCTCAATTGTCTCTGCCTACCCCGCAAGGGATCTGGCGTGAAGATATGTATGTATGTATGTTTTGTCTGTTTGATAAGATAAAAACGATACCTAACTGATTAACTAACCAAGTTAATCATTTTAAACTTATCATAAATAGTTGGTAATACTGATGTTTAAATGTAGTTTAGATTGATTAAAGCCAACAAAAATGTTTAATTCAGGACAATAAATAAACATAAATGGTATTCAAAATATTACATTCTTTGTTCTTATTGCTGGTTAAAAGTGCGAGTGTGTTCCCACATTTAATTGCAACTAGTGTCTTTTCACTTTTCATCATGACAACCCCCAGAACAGAGAGTTCTAGACGTCCACTGTTAGAGATGGTCCTTCCAGAATGCATCTGGAAAATTGGGCTTACACTAGCCACAATGATCAGATGACCAACCCATCCAAGGGTCTGTTGTCAATGTATTAACAATTCCACAAGTCGGTATTAGCAGAACCGGACCAACAGCTTAACATGCTCTCTGAGGCACGGGAATGGTGGTATTGTAAATCTATGACAAATGTACGAAAGAAAGGTATTTGTCATTGGTACATGCTGGGATTCAAACCGCATCCTTTTTGGATTTTAAAGAAAGCATTATGGCAACAAACTACCACTTGATTATGGTATGCCCCCCTGCAGCAACCAGACTTCAGAAGATGGTTGCCGTGCCTAATGGTAATAATAAGGTATATTATGGGCTTTTGTATTTTTTATTACCTGAAAATTAATATTTATTATTATACATATTTATATTTTCAACCACCCATATAATAATGCACAGGTCTGTCTTGAATTACAAAAAAAGAGGAAACAGATAGGCACTTTTTTATACAAAAAATATATCTTACCTCCATGCCCATCGTAAACAGCAAAGTATGCAGTGTCGGGGTCATCAGGCAATGACAATATATGTGAGTGTACATCATCCATAGACACCCTCCATCCTTGCATGCATGAAGAGCCCACAAAGTAGCGGTGATCTTGACAGGTGGAGGACTGCTTGTCAGTCACTGGTGCTGCGAGGGTCTGACCCATTATTCTGATGATAAAGAGATAGCCTTTATGCCAAGCACCACTTACCTGGCACACTTATAACACTTTAAATTGGAGTTCCCCAAGTGAGGTATGAAAAGCATTTTGCCAAGCCAGCATAGTGGTAGGGACTGATGTTAGACATAAGTGGCTGTTGTCAGTTCCTCATATTCTTAAACTTCGCATCTTACTTAGCATTAGGTAGAGGTTGTTACGTTATTTGCTTAGTATAGTTTCACATCCATGGATTCAAAGTGCGGGTACTGGATCAATTGTGTGTGGGGGAGAGAGAAAAATGGTGTATTGGACTTGCAACCAACTATGGGCTGGTTCAAAAAGGTGAGAGGTTTCCTCTCTCAAATCAATGAACACCAAAAAGAGAGATTTTGGTGACCATATCATGATGAATTGTGACCAAAAGCTTTTGTAATGATATATTAGCTGCTCTCACAATACTTATTAGCTATTTCAAACAAATAGTAACCAGTTGTCTAAACATACACTGATATTTACTTAGCTTTTGGCTTTGAAAAAACAAAGAATTTCATAGTTTTATTTAAGTTATTTAAAGGTAAGTACAAAATACATCAGGCTTAAACACAATATTTATTCATAACCAAGTGTTCCAGAAATTGATGCTGTTTCATGCTTTTCGCATCAATATCACCCAAACATACATTGTTCCAGTAAAATCTTTGCATTACTTACTGAAAGAATTGGGCCTAAGCAGGTCTGCTGTCAATACATTTATGGAACGAGCTTCCAAGAAGGCATTAAATCATACAGTATTGGTCTCAAGCCCGACACCATTCTTCTCATCTCTTACCCACATACGATGGACCCGGCACCCGCACGGTGAATCCATGGAATGCTTAGAAATTTGTCTTCCTCTCTCCTGTGTATGTACAGGAAAACTACAACTTGTGCCCTATTTTAATGTAAAATTTATGGTTTTCCATAATTATTCACATTGTAGCACTATTAATAAAAATAACACCACTTTTAACAAACAATATCCGCATTACAGCAATTTTTAAAAAATAAAACTTTCAATTGAAATGTTCATGCACAAGAAAGGAATTCACTTGGAATATCTTGATATACATAAAAAAACATTAAAAGCACTTGTAGCTCAAGTCATAAGTCATAAGAATATTAAATTTTGTTATAGTAAATGAAATTAAATAGTTGAGTACAGGTAGAACCTTGCTAAACTTTAGTCAGTTTGTGCACTCACCCGTGCAATGATGAAGATGATTCTTAATTAGTTACCTCGTGCAATCTACCACCGTGACCGGTAACTAACAACAATTAACAATGCTTTTAGAAAACTTAAAAACACTACAGATTTATCCATCGATGGAAAGCAGTTTATCTATTCAGAAACTTATTCATGCGTGTAGAAAATTCACCACCAGCCTAATTTGCATTTCTAGACACTATGGGATCAGCGTGTTTATATATTTAACAACGAAACTTTACCTCAACGACCCACCGAATGAATTTATAGATTTTCTGCCGAAAATTAGGAAATGTAAATGCGTATCAACTACCAATCAACAAACGTCACTTTGACAGATATGATAGCGTTCCAAAATCAAATGTACATATCTTCAGACAGATAAATATTTATGATAAGATAGAGACAGACGTATGATTATTATGAATACTAGCACTTGCAAATAGTAATTATGTTTTTTTTTATTTTTTTTTTATTGTCTTTAAAGGACATTGTACAGAATACATCAGTCCTAAACACGTAATTTATTTGCATAATATATGTTCATAACAGAGTTCATAACCGAGTTGGGGATCATCAAATTCCAGATGCTGCAGAATTTGATGCTTTACTTGGAGTTATTCGCGGCATTATAGCCCAAACACGTCGGGTAAAATATGGGAGTTGACAGCGCGGGAAACCGCAAAAAATAAACTGCAACTTCGGCCCCATATTTAAAGTCCAATTTATCGTTTTCCATAATTATTCACATTGTAGCATATTATTAAACAAAACAACACCACTTTTGACCAATAATATCCACAGTAAATTAATTTACAAAACATTAACTTGCACTTGACATTTCCATGCAAAATGGCGCGAAGAACTCGTCCATAGTAATTATGTCAGATTTATTTTTTATTTTTTTAATTGTCTTTAAAGGACATTGTACAGAATACATCAGTCCTAAACACGTAATTTATTTGCATAATATATGTTCATAACAGAGTTGATAACCGAGTTGGGGATCATCAAATTCCAGATGTTGCATAATTTGATGCTTTACTTGGAGTCACTCGCGGCATTATAGCCCAAACACGTCGGGTAAAATATGGGAGTTGACAGCGCGGGAAAATCGCAAAAAATAAACTGCAACTTGTGCCCCATATTTAAAGTCCAATTTAATGTTTTCCATAATTATTCACATTGCAGCACATTATTAAACAAAACAACACCACTTTTGGCCAATAATATCCACAGTAAATTAATTTACAAAACAAAAACTTGCACTTGACATGTCCACGCAAAATGGCGCGAAGGACTCTCCATGTCAGATTTACTTTTTTTTTTTTAGTTCTCTTCTCCCAATGGATGATGAATGAGATGATAGGGAAGGCAAAGGGTCTAGCCCATACAGCCAAGTCTGACGTAATATATCTTTGTTTTTCATGAATTAATGAGGTCATCATTAAATTCCAGATGCTGCAGAATTTGATGCTTTTCTTGAAGTCACTCGCGGAACCATCCACTGCTCAAACACGTCGGGTAAAATATGGGAGTTGACAGCGCGGGAGAACCGCAAAAAATAAACTGCAACTTGTGCCCCATATTTAAAGCCCAATTTATCGTTTTCCATAATTATTCACATTGTAGCACATTATTAAACAAAACAACACCACTTTTGACTAATAATATCCACAGTAAATTAATTTACAAAACAAAAACTTGCACTTGACATGTCCACGCAAAACCGCGTCGCCCGTAAAATTAAATTTATATATTTTTATACATACGATACAAACGTGAAGTTGGCATAAATGCCTCATCGGCGATTGCCATTTATTTTTAAAAAGAAGAAGAAGAAATAAAACTGCTTATACAGCCATGATGTTTTATTTCGTGAATTAATCAAGTTTTTGGTTATAGTAAATATAACTTTATCAGACGTTTAAGTGTTTTCAATAATGTTTACAAAATTGCGGTGATTTATTGAATCAGGGATGGAATTTCATGTACTATTCGTACCCGCCATCGGAGCTATCGAATCTCCTCCAGGAAGGTCAGGAGACCTGTCACGTCCCTGCAGACGTCTGGAAGAGTTCCCGCAGTTCTGGGGGAACTTTAGTCTAGGCACAGCCACAGTGCAGCACTCCATGAGATCACTCGCGGTCGTCTCCTCCTCTGCCATGCATCCTCTATACAGTGGGCTGTCTGTAAGAGTGTATAGGTGTTTATTAAAGGCACAGTGTGCACCATTATTGCGCGAAGCTTAGCTCTATTAGGGCTCAAGAGTCGTCGCGTGAGGCTCCTGTCAGGACTCGGAAATGCCTCCCTAGACTGTGTGAATGTGGCCGATGTCCACATCTGCTCATGCAGACTGTCTCGGAACCTCGCAATAATTGGAATGAAAGGGGGATTATTGGTCCTGGACCCCCTTCTGGCCAATGCATCAGCCACATTATTACCCACACAGTAAACCGCTATGACCCTTTATCCACTGTAGCGTGACTCTCTTGTCTCTGCATACTGCTTCCATAGCCAGGAGGGAGTCGAGTATCAGTGCAGAGATGATGTAGTTCCTTTTGAGGACCAGAAAGACGGCTGTCTGAGAGAATGCGGATATTAAAGTTTTTGGCATCTCACTTTAGTACAGGTTGAGCTGCTTGTAGAATGCCTACAATATACTGTTGTGTGAGTCGAGAGGTGTTGATAGGTGAATGTTCAACTTCACAGAGAAGGCGCCCGGCCCCGTGCCCGTATCGGTTTTTGAGACGTCACTGTAGACCCTGAGTGGTCGTACGGCTCTTTATGGAGTTGAATGTTGTATACCTTGTCAAGGACGAATCTTTTAAGGATTTTGTCATTAATGGTTGTGTTTCAAAAATTTTAGCGTGGTAAGCCTTTTAGCCGTCAATGCCGCCTCCTATTGCTTAGGCATTATATAGAATGTCTGAATTATACAGATTGCCAGTAACATACACATACACATTCCGAATCGGTTATCAACTGTAGGTACTACGAAACCGACGAATTGTTATGCCTTATTGACGTATTTTTATTAGTAGAACTGCGTACACCTGATAACATAATTTCAAGTGGACTATCGTCATTTTTATTTACATGACGTAAGTTGAGCTGTTGTAAACCGGACCCTGGAAACTTTTGGTTGTTTAGTAAATAAAATAATTGAGTGAGTATGCCTAACAAAACAAAATTTTATTTGTTTCTTTATAGCGTTGTGTTAGCCAATAATACCTATTTCATTTTAAATGCTTTAATTGAATTGGTAGGTAAATACCTATTTAGTTATAGTTAAAAATAACCTTTTTTCGGCCGTTGAGAAAAGCGTTTCTGAAAAGCATATACACGTGAAATATATTTATCTATAAGTATATAAATTTAAGAAAGAAAAAAAAATAGTTACCCATACAATTCAATTTTTAAACCAGACTTTACCATATTTCGCCAAAAGATGTGACGACATGCAAAAGTTACGATGTTTTTTAAGATAATAATAATGTATCAATGTAAACGCCTATAGGTAACAATTAGCATTTGCGACCCGGCACAGCTGCGACTAGGCAGCGGCTGCAAGGATCGGCGGTCGTATGTACATATCTTACCAAATGCGACAGGCATGTATTGTACAATAGTCGCTGTCAATCATTTTAGTATTACTTCAGCGGTCGATTTTAAAGCGGGTTCAACGCTTTTTTATCCCTCTCGCTCGCACATACCAACATTTTCACATATCAACTTACTAGGAAATACAATTACGGACCTTTTAAAGATATATTAATCTAATAATAGATTTGTTTTAGTAAAATAGAGTGACATTAGGTACATTTTTTATCACAACCCCAAGAACACAGAACCAGACCTCCACTGTTGGAAATGGGCCTACCATGCCTGTATGATTCCGTTAATGCCGTTTTGGAAGCTCTTTCCATAAATTTATTGACGGCAGACCTGCTTAGGCCTAATTATTCAGTAAGTAGTGCAAAGATTTTGCTGGAAATATGTCTAAAATGTCCGTAATTTTATTTGCTACACTTCACTTCTCAACGGGCTCTTGCCACCATTGAGGTTCCAGCTATTATGGAACCCACTGGATTAGTCCGCGATGATGGCAAGGGACCTGATGGTATGTCGATGATCCCCTGGGAGCGGGGATGGGCCTTAGTGTGGGATGCCACTTGTGTCGACACTTTGGCTTTGTCACACCTGCGGGAACAGCGCTCAAAGCGGGAGCCGCAGAGTCTATAATTTAAGACTACGAGTTTGTGTCGTTTGCGGTAGAGACTTTAGGCCCGTGGGGTCCAAGCGCTAAAACATTTTTAAAAAATATCACCCCTCGTCTAATTGTCTACTCTGGGAACAAGAGGGCTGGTTCTTTCCTCGCCCAGATAATCAGCATAGCGATTCAGCGAGGAAATGCGGCCAGCGTTCTTGCCGCCATGCCGCGCGGATACGATTTATATTTAAATTAGGTTTTGTAAGTAGGTATTTTTTTTTGTTTTAGCTATTTTTTAATATTATATTAAATTTTTTTTTCTCTAAAGTACATTCATTACTTGGATAATCATATACGAGTATTGTGCGTGCGAAAGGGATGCAAAGCGTTAAACTATCTTAAAAAACGTATTAGGTACGAATGGCTATAACTCTGCTGTCGACCGCCAGAATCGTGCATATTATCTATACTAATCTATACTAATATTATAAAGAGGAAAGATTTGTATGTTTGTAATGAATAAACTCAAAAACTACTGGACCGATTGCAATAATTTGTTCACCATTAGAAAGCTGCATTATTCAGAAGTAACATAGGCTATATAATAACACGCTAGGTCCTATAGTTGTGGAGCAGTAACCAAAAATGTTTTAAAAACGGGGGAAAAGTATCGTTTCTGAGGCCTTCCGTGGCGTGCGCTGAGCATATAGTTAAAGTTATACAAAAATGCTCTATGGATGAATTGTTCATCTTAACATTATTTTTAAAAAAGTCCGCGAGAGCATATGTCTACCTTTTATAGTTTACCCATAACAATATTTAAATAACTTTGAAACATAAATTGGTAGAGTTTTGTCTTTCAAATGGCATATAACTCTTTTCAACTAAAGTACCTATATAGTCTTTATGTCATTTGCCACATCTACCAAATCGATGGCACATGATGACCAGATTACTACACGAGCGAAGCCGGGTCAAACAGCTAGTACTCGAATATACATATAAATCGCATTCTGAGAGCGGCTTGCGACGGGATCCCCAGTAAAATACACTCACATTGGCTGTCTGTTCAGCAGAGCCCAAACCGTAAATGAACTTTGGTCGATGTTTGGCAAATATTTTATTTTGTTTTTTTATGTATTTTTATATTTTATATTTGTAATATAGTTTCACTGTAAATTTTATTTGATATGGGTGTATACCTGAAATAATAATAAACAACTTCATTTATTGATTTATATACAAATGCATACAGAATAGTGCGCAACCCGGCTGCCGCTGCCGAGTCGCAGCTGCTGGGTCGCGTCTCCCAATCAGAATAACCTATGTATAGTCTTAACCAGCCCTAATTGTTATTAAGACGGATGTACTTATTGATAATAGTATTATTATGTAGGGATTATTATTACCCGATTCAAATCTATCAGTCCTTATCTTTTACATTGAAAACTAGGGTATTTTGCAAAATGATTGTTTATCAATAAGTAAAATTAGCGCCATGATAACTTGGAAATCGATTACGATAACATTAGCAAGTTTACTGTTAAGGTAGTTTGTTATTACTAAAAAAAATATTTATTAATAAATATTTTTTTATTAATAATCTCCATTTTTTTTTCTCTGGTTTATATTACTGCGGTACGATTTTGATAGGAAGAAGAATAAGAATGTAACTTTCTTAGCTATTCATGGATTCACCGTGTGCGGTGTGTAATGTGTATGCATGGGTATGCATAGTTACATACACTTTTATACGTCATTTCGCATCAAACAATCCATTTTTTTACACAAAGTACATTAAAGCAAAATTATTTCTACACATTGAAAGATATTAACATTTTATGTCATAAAACAACAATGATAGCAGTAGTCCAAAATAGACACATCCATAATGTGACCTATTTATGCACACTCGCCATAACTACCTACTACCTAGGTAAGCATAGCAAAGTCAGTTGCAAAACACATAACTTAAACAAATAATTAATTTCTTAAAAAATATAAAAAACCCGCCTGCGTAAAATTGATCGTGATTTGACTTTTATTTTAATCTTTTGGTTTTCGCTATCTGTTGTAATCTAATATATTTAATGTTTCTGACCACCGGAAAGGGATACCGTCGTAATGATACTATTTTATTTTTATATCAACTTTATTACATCTTTATTATAGGTAGGTAGGTAATGATTTAACTTTAAAATGATAATGGTTGCTAAACTACTTTAAATCGTTATAGATTATGAAATAGTCACTCTAAATGAAAAATGATAAGAGAAACCTCAACATGATTTTTAAATACCTATTCGATGATATATATATATATTGTTCGTCAATTTTCAATTTTTTTTTTCATAATATAGCGTCTGGTTATTTCATGTCATATCTTCAGTTACACTCTCGTGATGAATACGAATCGATTGCCGTGAGAATCATTAAAATCGGTCAACGAGTAAGGAATAAACATACGACTATCGTACATACATACATAGGTTGACAGACACATCACTATTCTCTGCATCGCGCAGTCGTTTAAAAATAGCTATCTATGCCTGCTCTATATTATATTTGATCTCCATGGCAACGGTAAATTAGACGTATTTAAAGTAAAAAACAATCCAGAGATGGATTTAGTTATGTGATGGATTAGCGAAACAAGTGAGAAAAATTTGCTTCTTTTTTTTTTTTGTTCTCTTCTTCCTATGGATGATGAATGAGATGATAGGGAAGGCAAAGGGTCTAGCCCATACAGCCAAGTCTGACGTAATATATCTTTCTTTTTAATGAGTTAATGAGGTCATCATCAAATTCCAGATGCTGCAGAATTTGATGCTTTTCTTGGAGTCACTCGCGGCACCATAGCTCAAACACGTCGCGTAAAATATGGGAGTTGACAGCGCGGGAGAACCGCAAAAAATTAACTGCAACTTGTGCCCCATATTTAAAGTCCAATTTATCGTTTTCCATAATTATTCACATTGTAGTACATTATTAAACAAAACAACACCACTTTTAACCAATATTATTATTCCACAGTAAATTAATTTACAAAACAAAAACTTGCACTTGACATGTTCACGCAAAATGGCGCGAAGAACCTCTCGAGAAAAATTTGCTATACACAATGATCACCTTAAAAATACGCAATTAACGTTTCATTATGGCCAAGTAAACAAGATAATATACTGTAATAATCAGTATCAAATGTATTGACAATTGGCGTTGCATATACAACTTAGTGGAAAATTTTCCTATAAGTAATAAATAAATGTACCTATTTCTTAGAAAATAACACTACTAGAAATAGTGATAAGACACGGATGGAGATGGACTCCAAGTTTAATTGTTGCTTAGACCACTTCTTAAAAAAAATATATAATAAAGCTAAGAAAAATAAAATATCATCACGAAAGTATTCCTTGCGGGGTACGTCAATATCCACGCTTTTAAAGAAGTGTTTAAATGTTAGCCAAACCAAACTCGAGAAATATCATAAATAAATTTAATTTTAATTATTGTAATTAATAAATATTATTGTGTCCGACCAGGTACTGACCTCTGAGTTATACTCGTACTTTACCGCTAGACATCTTCAGGATATCGCTCCTACTTTCGCACGGCCCCGGAGGGGAGGCCACTACCTAGGGAGGCGCTCTTGGAGAGGAACTAAAGTAGACAAATGTAGGAGACTAGATTCGTGAGCCACAAGGGCGGTGTTGTAGTAGGAACAGCGCCCAGCACCAAAGGTGCGTTGAATCATCGGCGGGTAGTCAGCCGCCGAGATCCTGCCGGGGAAAACGGGAGATTATCCCATCCCCAACCCAGGCCCATTGAACATCCGGGCCTGGATGACTCCGCTATCTGTCTGAACCGCTAGACCACGGCCGCAATGCAACTAAAATATTAAAAAATGGCACTTAAAATTACAGCATCTGTAAAAAGGAATTGTCATACTATAAGCTACACTATATAAACACAATTAAATAATGAGTCCACCCATGAGTTCTTGTCTCGGAGATATACATCGACAGTGTAATATCCCTTTTTTTTAATTAATTGATGTTTAATAGATAACTTAAACCCGTTAAGTTGCAGATATATTAGTCCAAAGAAGAGCCTGTTATAAAAATTAATACATTCAATAAAGGAATTACTACATTTACTTAAAAAGAGACAACCTGGTTGCTGGCTTATTAACGTCAGTTTCATTGCGTAACTCTATCTAGAATTGTGTTATCCTAGTTGTTATTATAGAAGAATGTATTTATAATTTCTTAAGTAAACACTCCTTTCTTGGACGATTGATAACCATTTAATTGTTAATTGCACTATATTTATTATCATTAACAACTATGTTTACAACTTCATTACCAACTCTGTTGCTCTTGTAAACATAAACAATTAAGTATACTGACCTATTAAAAATACATATTTTTTAATCTTACAAAAAAAATAAGGATAAAAATAACAAACAAATTCTACGAATACGATTATTGTATTTTATCATTAGGTATTTATTGTTTTAATTTTGTACCAATATTTTTTTATACTAGCACGACATGACACCTTGCGCCCACCTAAGGTAAGTGGCGCACTGGGAAAATTACCACCATCACTCTTCCTTATACTTACCGTATATATATATATATATACGGTAAGTATATATAAGTATATTATTATTGTATATTGTATCGTATCTTCAGTCTATTCTGTCATGTATGTATTGTTTATGCTGTTATTATCTTAGGTTCAAATATTACTTGTTGTTTTTATATATTGTTACTATTAGTGAGAACTTTTTAATGACACTTTGTTTCTAATTCTTTTTTAACATATTTTTTATTGTATGGTCGATAGTTCTCCATAGAATAAATAAATAAATATATATTTTATTTATTTATTTTATTAAAAACAACTTAAATAGTAAATAATGAATTAACTACTAATAATAAACTAAAAGAAAAAACTTGAGCGGTTGTGGCTCGGTTGTAAGAACGTTTTTCTGATAATCCTACAAAGGTCAGCTTAAACCCCCGCGGCATGTATCAATGAGATCTACAACACCACTGTTTCCGTGCGTTAATCTGTCGTCGGTCGGCCGGTTTCACGGCGTGGCGAGTGTTGGCCAAATTCTCTAGATATACATGTTCTGGATGTCCCATCTTCAAGAGTGAAGGTATAGGAAGCTGTGTTCTAGGGGCTGTAATGTAATAAACTAAACCTAATATAAAAATAAACTATCAATAAATAATATCCTCTAAAGACGACCCTTCAGGGATAGTTCCAAGGAGACTAGCAACATTGCCCTTCCGTATAGCGAGACTCATACGTTGGTAGAAATAATTGCCAGCTTTCCTGTCTCTAAACATTTAAGCGGACAACTCCTTGGCCAAACGGCGCAAATTCGTAACCTGTACTACTAAGGTTGGCGTATTTGCGCAGCTTGAGGTTCTTAGCAAAAACCACCGCACCTCACGCGCTTTACGAGGTCGTCTGAATGTGAGATGGGGTTAATGTGTCTCAGTACAAATGTCGCAGTACAAGTACTTTTTTAATTAAAACAGATTGTTTACCCACAAACTTTAGAATAAACTTTGTACAGGTGCCGGAAAATAAAAAGAAAACTGGATAACTGTGGATGGAGCAAATTATTAATATAACATCATCATCATTCTCATCATTACACTGTGTCTCCCACACTGCTGGATATAGGCCTCCCCCAAGGCTTGCCACTTTACACGGTCTTCTGCCACCCTCATCCATCAACAACCTTCCTCAGGTCGTTCGTCTATCTGGCGGGGGTCATCCCACTCTGCGTTTTCCAGTACGTGGTCTTTACTGCAGGATCCGTTCCGACAGACGTGTTCAGCCACTTGCCACTTGCTAATTTTCAAAGATATATCGGTAACTTTGGATCTTTGACGAATATCAACGTTTCTGATTTTATTCTTCAGAGAAATCCCGAGCATAGCTCTCTCGATATCTCGCTGAGCGACCTTGAACTTATGCATCAGACCCACTGTCAGTGTCCACGTCTCTGTTCCATACGACATTACTGGAAGAACCCACTGGTTAAAACTTTTATCTTCAAACACTGTGGTGTGTAACTTCCCGAATGCCGCCAAACCTAGCTGAATGCTATATATTAACATGTAGGTACTTCATACAAATTAAAAGAAATTAAATTAATCTACGAGTATTGATGTATTATATCTTTAGTTTAAGGAATAAGTTTCAAAACATCAATCAATAACCAAGACGATCACAAAAAACAAAAGTTTATAACAGGCCAAAAAACACTGCGACTGTTCTTTTACTACTAAGTTGGCGGAGCTTTAGCTTCTACACTATTTACAGCGCTGTTTTTATTTGCCGGTAACTATACCCACTCTAGGTAAAACATTCACTTACTGCTGCATCATAAGTCTCTTAGCTTTTTAAAAGCTAGGTAGGTACTTACATATTTAAAAAAAATATATATTAGGTACGTCCATCGATGTATATAGATAGGCCCTCGCTGATATAAAAACGTTCCCGTAAAACCAATCAAAATTATGTAGCTGCACCAACAGTCGCGAGATAGCAAGCGCCGAGAGCGCCTAATATTAATATGTATATCGAGTAAAACTAGTCTTTTTGTATGCATTGTGATATAATTTCCGATGAATAAAGCATGTGGCATTATCCTTGCTTGAGAATTGCCCCCCAAAGTTGGGGGTACACAAGTAGGTACACAAAGCGCGCGTTTAAGAGTGCGTTTTGTATTGAATAGGCTTATCTATATACATCGATGGGTACGTCATAAAACCTAGATGAATCAAGTATTAATACGAGTTTATGACTCAAGGTATAGCGGTTAGTCTATACCGCACGCCGAGGTCCCTAGACAGGTAGAATAAACAATAGGTCTCAAGCGGCCATGACACCGTAATGTATCTTAAGTTTTCTATAAGGTGTAGACCGGCCAGTTTACTCGGTAGGTACTTAAGGCCCTTCACCTTCACTGATAAAGATGAGCATTTCAGAATTCTCAATTTGAGCGCAAACGTTATATAATGGAATGCATTAACTATACATATATATTACGCTATTAAAGTTGATATTTGCACGAACGCTGTAAAGGTCGAGCACTTATTTTAACATAATTGCAAATGGCACATACTTTCAAGAACAATAAATAGGTGGTAGGCGGACTGATGGTGGTAAACACGTGTATTCATACGTTTCGGGATCAGGCTCGAATAGCCGTCATGCCCAGTCAAGCCGGCATAGTGTTAGGGATTGATGTCAGTCATGATTGTCTGATTTCAGTTGCTAACATTCATGGACCTCGAGCGCCACTTACCATCAGGTCCATGCGGTCACATGTCGCGCTAGTCTATAATAAAAATTATAAAAAAAACCCAGGATTGAAAAACATGCTCGGGATTGTATTCTCTAGTTTTAACCCGTTTTCGTTGCTTCGAAGTGTAGGCAAATAAAACTTGGACTTGTGCCAAGTTTATCACATCTCCGTTCGCAGAAATAAGGAATTAAGTTTTACCCACTGGAATAATATTTTTGTTTAGATTTAACAATAACTATATGTGGACTGGGCGTCGATCATGTTTGACAGCTCGGGAGGAGAGAATCACTTGCCTTGCGATGTAATTTCGAGAATTCCCTAAAGCGCAAAACGCAATGGGTCAGTTAAAACTAACTAAGCCTATTAGATAGTAAGTCTTTACAGCTTCAACATACAGCCTCTAGAAGACAAAGTTGTAGAGATCAACCAAAAAAAAATCTTTGGAGAATTTGGCCTACACTCGCTAGGGCAGTATAACCAGCAGCCCTATTGTGATACTTAAGCGCAAACGTTATATAATGGAATCCATTAACTATATATGTGAATATCAAGCTATTAACGTTCATATTTGCACGGACGCTGTCAGCGTCGAACGCTTATAGAGTTGAGAATTGAATAATATTTTGTATTTATGACGCAATCTCTGACTTAAGTAACCAAATTCACTAATTAAGTTTGCGACTAACATAATAACCGGCTACAGGTCCGCTATTTTTTTTGCTATAAAACTTTTTGCCAATGTGTTACTTATAAGGTATACCTATGTATTTATTTATGTAATGAGCTGTGGTTTTTGTAATAAATAAATAAATAGTAAAAAAAACTTCTATTTGGCATAGGAAACTTTCAGTTCAGTTTCATTTGGCTGCTGGACTTATTGCCTTTGCCTAAATGCCTAGTCACAATAAGGTCAATGAATATCACTCATAAAAGTATGAAGTTTTTATTATAACGCTACATTTATATAGTATATTCGTAAAATACTTTGAGAAAAACCAAATGTTTTTATCTTACCTGTAGAGTAAACAAGGATATTCCTCAATTGTGTATTTTCCTACGTAACTGGGATTATCTAACGTTTTTCTTAGATAATTAATCTATAGGTGACTAGGATTTTTTAAATTATTCTTACGTACAAACAAAACGCGATTAATATTACAATCGTAATCGTAATGAATCACATATGTACAATACTTATAATAACAAACACAAATGGTTTTTGATATCGCTTCAATTATCGTATACGATAAATACATTTAATTAATATTTAATTTATTTGTGATATTTCTCGGGTTTGGTACGCTGGAGACATCGACGAGCTTGCCACTTGTCATGATTGGGCTATAGTAAAGTTGGATAAATGTGAATCCGCTTATTCATAAGCGTGGTTTCTGATCACCCCGGTAATAAACGGTCGTAATGATACTTTACTTTTTTTTACGATACAAATTCTTATATATTAATTTTAATTTCATTATTACATTGCAACTATAAGTAAGTATATTATAATTAACTAGTTTATAGAACTACATTTATCTTTTGCATAAAATCCAATACTGTAAATGTGAAAAGTACAGGAATTGACAGATTGCATTAATAATGGTCTCCACTACATTCCTACCTTTGCTAGCCTTATTACATTGAGAAGATTTATAATCTGTATTTTAAGACAGGATGAATTTGACGGCGTGGCTTTTAAACTCGCTCAATGTTCGCTCAACGCGGTGGCTGTTTGGTTGTAAGAACGCTTTCCTTTTAATCCAAAAAAGGTTACGATCCGGCATGTACCAATAAAAATACACTTTTCTCACGTACAATTGTCATAGATTTACATTATCATTGGTGGTGAGAAGGGGTAGGAGCAGATTGGTGGATGGTGAGATTCGTAAACCATCTAGATAATATGGTATCTTGGGCTTACAATCTTCTCATCTCTCTTTTTCACACACGGTGAATCCATGAAATGCTTATAAATTTGTCTTCTCGTCGTCATAAATCGTCGCGTCGATACCGGTTTCACTAATAACAACTTGTGGAATCGTTAATAAATTATCTGCTTTGAACAACATCATTCGAAGGGCCTTTGTCACTGCTGGAGTACAATGAGTACGGAACAATGGCAAAAGACCCGACGGCATGACCGTTGGGCCTTGGTAACTTGGCAGGTCCCTGGTGTGGGATGCCACATGTGTAGACACATTAGCCCCATCACACATCCAGGCGACCTCATCAAGCGCGGGAAGTGCGGCAGTTTCTGCTGAGAACCTCAAGCTGCGCAAATACGCCAACCTCAGTACAGTTTACGAATTTGCGCCATTTGGGGTCGAGACGATGGGCCCAAGGGGACACTCAGCCATGCGTCTGGCCAAGGAGTTTTCCAAACGGCTAACGGAAAAGTCTGGAGACAGGAAAGTTGCCAATTATTTCGGCCAATGTATTAGCTTAGCTATACAGAGGGAAAATGTTGCCAGTCTTCTTGGGACTATCACTGAAGGGTCGTCTCTAGAGGACATTTTTTACTTATAGTTTATTTTGAATTAGGTTTAGTTTATATTTATTTTAATTTTTCTTTTAAGTACCTAGTTTTACAAAATAGTTTTGTTAAATATATATCTTACTAAAGAAACCTTCACACCAGATCGATCAGGAAAATCCAATTACTTAGGCATATACCATATGCAAGTAAACACGTCAATAAATCGAAATGCCAATTGCACTTATTGAGCTTCAAAAAGCAGGTCAAGCTCAACGCGAGGTGCGCATAAGTTGACAGTTACTATGAAACATCAGGTAATACCTAGAACGCGCACACAAGCCCATACTATGACGTCAGCAAGTCGCGAGACTCCGCAGCTGCACAATTCAATACTTATCACGTTGAATTACAAGCAAAGACCAGGCTATTTACTGACGTTTCTCTATTTTTTTTTATCTTGTTTGCACAATGTACAATAGTTGAAGCTTAATAACTGTCGATATTGGGGATAAAAGAGAAATCAAATATAAAACGGTGGACAATTAAAATAAAAGTTCCTCTGATCCAGTTGCCGATGACTCCAGCTCAGGCTTTGCGCTCAATCAGGTAGATTGAGGCATCCTATTCCCCAGTTAGCCCTCGATGTAGGTAGGGTCTTTATAGCCATCGAGTAGTTTCCACATAAAATAATAATTCGGCGAACGAGTGGCCAGCGGACGGTTATGGGATTTAGTCCGTATACGCTATGAGGTCCATAGTGAGTCGGGCATGCAATGTTGTATCATTGATGATTTTGTACATACATACTCGTACATACATATATTCACGCCATATCCCTTGCGGGGTAGGCTAATACAATTCAGCGGCACTTGTCACGGTCACGACATACCTTATTCACATCTCTTTCGCTTCTTCGACATTCACCAACCTCTTCATACATGCCCATTTGTTTCAATATCTTTTTAATGCACCTTCAGGTATTGTTTTATTTATTTGATCATAATATGCGAGTCTTGGTCTGCCAGGGCCTCTTTCAACCACAACTTTCACATAATATATCTCGTCAATCTCTGTTCATTCATCCTTTCAACATGCCTGAACCATCAAAGCATGCCTTTCATTTTTGTCCTAATGTTTTCTTTCATACCTACTCTGATTTGATGATTTTGTGATTACGTCTACAAACAACAAAAAACATTGAAACTAGCACTATACTAACCTATTATTTTTATTGTTTTTTTTCTCTCTATTTGCACCGTACTCAATAAATGATCCCACCTTTGTATTCTATTTTACAATAAAGTTTTTAAATAAAATAATATGTGATTCTATTGATAGAAAAAATCCACAAGTATTAGTGATCCTGGGTAAGCACTGCTCTTGGTTCTCCGAGCATTCTACTACTTGTAAATAAAAGTTATTATTGATGTATGATATGATGACAAACCTGTAAAAAATAGAAAAATTATAGATGCTGTTTCTACAAAAAAAAAACGGATTTTTATTTAAACTATAAATCCAAAGTATAAATTTATAAACATTTATGGTGGTTTATTGAAGAAATCCGTACTTTATAATATCCTGATTACCAGTATTCAATGGTAGAAAATGACAATTATAGCTGCTACATACCTACTTACTGTTACGTTACAGAAAAAGTTTTGCTGTGATACAACAACGACACGAATTGTCATTTTGCCCTGATAGTAAAGGACAACACAATATAGTGTATAGTATATGTATTATTGTACATATTTGTATGTATGTGTATTTATTTTAATATCTATTGTATGTAAGATTAAATGAATTTATTTGGCAACGTTTCTTACAATCGTTTGCACCTAGCCCCATGACTGTAATGTTCTGTATTGTCCCAAAGGTTGGCTGCTAGAGAATGCCTAGCGGCATTAAGTACATAGTGCAATAAAATTTTAAATAAATAAATAAATAAAATTAAGCCTACTTGTGTAGTCGCTTGTAATAATTCCATATTATATATTTAAATCCATCTTAGGACCAATAGGCAGCCAATCTGTGTAGAATGCCCAGCCCTAATATTTAAGTCAACGCCTTATCTACACGATTAGCACACTCTATAAATACGCGTCGACAGAGCTCGATGCCTCATTCTGTTACAGACTCTCACCGCATTCGCACGCTTACTCTGTAACCGTACTTAAACCCTTATCAATATGGTCGTGAAACTAGAAACTGTGTCTGCTTTGTACGCTGATGTGTACCCTACCTGTGGTAAACTAAGAAACCGTGCTGATAGCATCGACTGCGTTATTCCTGATGCTAAACGCCAGAAGCAGCGGCAGAAGTTTTTGCCAGCATTGATTGAAGATGACGATGAACCTGTAGAAGCTTTTGAATTAGAACAACTTCCTCGTCGTCCTGTTATTCATGGAATTCGTCGCCAGCAATCTCTATCGCCACCACGACGAATGCGACAAAGGAGACAGATCCTGCCTTCGCTCTCTGAAGATGAAGAGCCGTGATTTTGTGTTAAATGTAAATGGATTAAGTTATTTACATTACTTACCGCGCCGGGATGGACTCGTTTCGATCTGGAGACTTCAAGACTGAAAAGGAACGGTTGTCCACCGGGCAGTAGTGAAAACCCACCGCGAGTGCTGTTACCGTAGTAATTATCAGTGAATAAATATCCTTGGTCAAGTCGTGTTCATATAAAATGGTTTATGCATTTATTATCAGCTGACCTAGTTTTGCTTTAAGGAGAATCCAGCTAAAAATATAAACGCAATTCGTGTGTACCTAACAAATATTGTTTGTTATTACCTTTTTTACCGTAAAAGTAATGTTTAAATTTAAACAATAAATTAAAATATTTTTTATTTCATTTATGACTTTTAATTACTTAGTCTTTATACCTCAAACCCTTAATTATTATTATTTTTTTATCGTTAAATTAAGTTATCCTTATTATTTGTTATTAACTTTTTTTATTGTAAGTTTAAAAGCTTTATCTGACAATCGCTGGTTTAATAAAAAAAAAGAAAAAAAATATTTGTAAAAAAGATATAATATAAAAAAAACTCACATCAAATTCGCATTTTAAGATGTAGATAGAATACTAACAGATGACAGAATAATAGGCAACTAATTGCCAAATTTTGATTAGCTTTAATGAAAAAAAGAGTTTGTTCCTTTTGTATTGAAGCAGCGAATTGTTAAATCAACCATAATAAAAATCGATTTCTGTTCATTATCAGTACCTACATACCTACGTAATTATATAAAAAAAAAAAAAAAAAACTTCATCAGTAGCCAAATTCTATGTTCTTAAGTAAACCTTATATAACGAATACTTTAACGTAACGGACGCATTTTATTTACAATTTCTCAAGTAAAACATATTTACAAATGAATCATACATATATTCGAAGTAAGATACACAAATACAAACAATAAATATAAATTAAAAGCTACCTAAACAATAAAATTCAAAATAAACTAAACAAAACCTTAAATTAAATAAACTAAAAGATAAACCTAATTAATATAAAAAAATATACAAATTATAAAATTAAATTAATATTAATACTACGGATAAAATTCCCGTCCGCGGCAAGAACGCTGGCTGAATTACCCCGCTGATTTGCGCGATTTCGATTCTTTGGGCAAAGAAAGAGCCAGCCCTCTTGTCACCGGAGGAGACGACAAGACGCGGTGTTATGTCTTTTAAAAACTTTTTGGCGCTTGGATTCAATGGGCCCAGTTTCTACAGCAAACAGCACAAATATTTATTGCCTAATACGGAAAAGGGAATGAAATAAATCATTGGAAATATAAATTTAATTTAATTTATTTTAATATTTTTGTATCTAATTACCTACTTCGAATAAATATGACTTTAAAAAAAAAATTAAAAAAAAAATAATTGATTTTTATATTATTTTGATTTTTGACATTAATTAGCTACTGACAATTACTTTTTTTTTTTCTTAATATAATAAATTCTCATAACGAAACAAATGTATGCTTAAGTGTATATTCAATGCATTGCACTGATAAATTGTGATTGGGGGTCGGTTTCAAAATCACCTCCTTTTCTCATCCATATATGTATAATTACTTCAATATGATTAAGAAACCACCTCCTAACCTTACCATTGGAATGGTTGTAAAAATAGCAAGCTGTATGCTCAAATTTTTGAGATGAAGTCCAGATCTTGGTTAGTTGTATGTATATGTTTATATTTTGGTATGACTGCATCTTGTTATGATCTAATAAATAAATATCTAATCTAATTTCGCTTGCCGTACTTCGCATTTTCCAATAAAATAAATAATAATAAAATAAATATTTCCAGACAGGTCACACAGCGCCATCTAGTTTCCGTGGTAAGCTACGAGGCTTGTGTTACGGAATCTAGATGGTTGATAAACTACATATTATACTTTTTTTTTTGTAAATATATACATATTATACATATAAACACCCAGACCGAGACAAATTATACAATGTACAACTTGCCCCCGGTGGGAATCGAACCCACGACCTCCCAAGTTCACGGCAACGTTTGTTACCACTAGACCACGGAGGCGGTATAAAGTTGATATTCGTTAATATTTTGTAATGTTGTAAAGCTCGGCTAAGCTCGCACATTTCTAACGTTAAAACAGTTTTTTTTTCCATATATTGGATACGACATGTGACATCGCGCCCACCTGATGGTAAGCAGTACACGAGGTCCAAGAATGGGAGCAACTGACGCCGGTCACCGGTAAATAAAGTAATACGCTATTTTAACAAATAAATGTTGCGTTAAAAAAAACAGAATATGTCTACGGCGCTTTTAGGTTCATCGCTCATTACTTTTGCTGCTAAAGTATTTCATTCAATGAATAACAAGTTCATGACCCGCCGGTATTCACTTCTACTGAGTTTGCGCAGAACAAACTAGGTCTTCTTCTCAAATACTCAATGGGCCGGTGAAAAGAGGTGGCTTGAATGAGTTTGTAGGTAAATTTAATCAGGTAGGTATTTGTAAAATTCTTTAGAGCTGATTTCTGATCCGTCAGATAAGACTATTCTACAGTATGGAAAACACTTTTGTTTTTACAGTAGGTATAATTTAAACAGTCTCTTTCCATACAAGTTATCAGTAGCACGATAAAACTCTGTAAATTACTTTTAGTACTTGCTTTGTTTTAATGAAGCGGATTCACATTTACTATTGGCCTATCATAATCCCTCGATGTCTCTAGCGTCCTTATAAATTAAATATATTATTGTGTCCCGACCAGGAATCGAACCTGGTACCTTTGAGTCTAAATCCACTGACTTAACCGCAGTTATTTTAATTTATTTTTATTAAATAATATTTCAAAACGTTAATATAATTTAAAACCACTAAAAAAACGAATAAAAAATGTCCTCTAGAGACGACCCATCAGAGATAGCCTGACAACAATGAGACTGGCAACATTTTTTTTTTCTGCGATCCCAACAAGTAATCGAACCCGGTACCTTCGCGTATAATCTACAGTCGTAACCCCAGAGGCAGTTATACATTTTATTTAAATTGTTTAACCTTAATTTTAAAACAAAAAAAATTAAAAGTATAAAGTATCATCACGACCGTTTCCCTTTCGGGGTTGCAGAAACCACGCTTATAAATAAGCGGATTCACATTTAGCCAACTTTACTATAGGCCAATCATGACAAGTGGCAAGCTCGTCGATGTCTCCAGCGTACCAAACTCGAGAAATATCACAAATAATTTAAATATTAATTTAATGTATTTATTTACATTAATAAATAATTTTGTGTCCCGACCAGGAATCGAACCCGGTACCTCCGAGTCTAAATCCACGGAGGCGTTCAACAAAAAAAATAAGGTATAATCTATATATAATATATATATATCTGCCGCTCTAATGTTTTTGCCCTTCAACAGTCTGTCATGAAGTGTTTATTATTTTAACAAAACATCATTGCCTTTCAGACCTCGTATAATCAAATTGAATAATCAAAAGGGAAAACTAATTCAGAGGACAAAGTTCATTGCTCCTTATTGTCGCGGGTGATAGGTATTCGTACCTTTATTAGGCCCAGACAGGCTGCCCGCCCTGTGACCTCCTAAAGTTCACGCCAGATCAATTTGTGACGACAAAATTGCTTTTTCATCAACTTTTTCGATAAAATATGTTTTTTTACAACTGTTATTTAGTAACAAAAAAATTGAGACCGACTAACATAAGAGTCTAGACAAGACATTAGGTCGCTTAAAAAATATTTAATAAAAATAAATTATAACACCTTTTTAAAGTTTAAAGAAATTAACATACTCACTGTAGCCTCACAATATATTTATGAAAAATTTTATATGTCCGTAAAAATTTGCATCTATTTCCTAAAAATAGCGACCTACATACACGCAATACAAGGAACAAAAACAAATTATTTACATCAGCTTCCAGGCTTAGCAAAGTGAATCGTTCGTTTGTAATACAATGTAAAAAGTATTTTAATAAACTACCAGACAGTGTTATGGTTTTGCCCATTAATACATTTAAAAATCACATTAAAAATAAATTAATGCAAAAAGGCTATTATACTGTTAATGACTATATGAACGATAAACAAGCTTGGATATAAAATTATAGCATTTTAATACGTCTCGTAGTTTGACAATGCCTCTGTACGGCAGCTAATAAGTATTATAATTCATTTATTACACAATTTGTATTTAGTTATAGTCTAGTTTAGTATGACAATGCCTTTATACAGCAGCTATAATTTTAAGTTACCTTCTTTTTTTTTTTTTTCTTAATAATTGTTTGTTCTAGCTTATAGTATGACAATGCCTCTTTACAGCAGCTATTATCTTAACTGACATTTACATTTATATTTTTATTTTTATAATTGTGTCTGTCTTAGCTTATAGTATGACAATGCCTATATACAGCAGCTATTATCTTAACTGACATTGACATTTATATTCTTATAATTGTGTCTGTCTTAGCTTATAGTATGACAATGCCTATATACAGCAGCTATTATCTTAACTGACATTGACATTTATATTCTTATAATTGTGTCTGTCTTAGCTTATAGTGTGACAATGCCTATCTACAGCAGCTATATTGTTAAGCGTTATTCTTTATTTATAATTTTGTTATTTTATTGTTTCTCTTTCCAAATGATGGTTATCATGTACTGCTCCAGATTCACCAATATGTACTATAAAATTATATCGTTTTATATCAATATTGTAAAAATTGACGTGTAAAAGTGCAGAATACATATCTTTTTGTCCTATGCCTACTTGCAAAATAAACGAATTGAATTGAATTAAATTATATATTAACAATTTTTTATTAATATATTTATTCGAAGTAGATACAAAAATATTACAATAAAATAGATTAAAAAACTAATTATAAATAAAACTATATATAGTACTAGCTGTTTTACCCGGCTTTGCTTGTGTAAACGTCGATACGAAAAGCGCATTATATTGATTTTGCTATTATTTTTAATTTAGTATCTTAATAAGTGCCGACAGTGCCAATTTTGTTTATCTGTAATATTGTTTGTGTATGCTAATTGTTGCCTTAATAAAATAATATATATATATATACTGCGTTTAATTTATTAAGGAGCAAATATTTTTATATTATAAACTAGAATAAAAATAAAGAACTACGTATTTTTTATTTTGATTATATATCTTAAGTTACGGTGCTGAGAAGTTTTCCTAAAAATAACGCCACTCATACTGAGCCTATGCAAGTAGGTAGCAAAAGGTCGATGATCGCGCGAACGTTGACTTACGTAATTCTTTCTCTCTCTCTATTTCGTCTTTCGTCTATGGGCGAAATCAGTTAATAATAACACTCCCCAGCCTTTAGGTATTTATCACGATGGATATCGCGATTTTCTGACGCGGACTTATTAACCATGCAGTAGTGTTTTGTTTTCCGGATAATTATTTTTATCTTAAAAAAAGTGTCAGTTTTATTTCAAATAAAGGTTCTACTAATGACACCTGAAGCCTAAAAAATATTTTGTCTTATCCCTTTCAGCTCGACAAAAAATAGTTTGGATATTAAAACGTTTATTAATAACTTTAAGGTCCTTGAGGTCTGAAATATCTCATCAAAATATGTAGTGAAAAAAATCCTCCCAAAGCGAATGCCACAAAACCATATAAGCATATTCGTGAGTTGTAGTTTTCTAATGACAAAGTCCTAGGTGTTATCCGTGAAGCAGTAAGTCTTTCTATTGCAAGAGCCAGAAAGGGACTGACTACAAATAAAACTTTGACCACATTTGTAAAGGAAGGGCAAAGCACGAAAACTAAATGCAAGCCCACCTCGATCCTTGGCGCCGCATCAGACTGGAAAATTCTCATGGATACATTTGAACACCAATATAGGATCCCAGATGAACTAGCTGTATCAGCCTATAGGCCAGACATCTTAGTGTTTTCTCGGAACTTGAAAAAAGTTATCCTTATTGAACTTACCGTTCCGTGGGAATCAAATATTCCAAAAGACCACAACATGAAGTCGAATAAATATTATGATCTCACAGAAGAAATGATCAGGAACGGGTTCAAGACTCAGCTTTACGCAGTGGAGGTTGGTGCAAGAGGAGTTCCAGCAAAATCTTTGCATCACTTACTGAAAGAATTGGGCCTAAGCAGGTCTGCCGTCAATACATTTATGGAACGAGCTTCCAAGACGGCACTAACGGAATCATACAGTATTTGGTTGGGTAGGGAGAGAAGTAGAATGGTGGATGGTGAGCGTATTATCGCGAAATAGAAAAAAAAGGAGGCCTCCTTTTCTTAAACCAGCCAATTGTCGGTCGCAAGCCCGAGACACCA
This sequence comes from Tinea semifulvella, assembly GCA_910589645.1. Classification (NCBI taxonomy): domain Eukaryota; kingdom Metazoa; phylum Arthropoda; class Insecta; order Lepidoptera; family Tineidae; genus Tinea; species Tinea semifulvella. Next base: position 7,153,721 of record OU342592.1, on the reverse strand, counting down.
TTCTTCTCATCTCTTACCCACACACGATGGACCCGGCACCCGCACGGTGAATCCATGGAATGCTTAGAAATTTGTCTTCTTCTTCTAGCGCATTGGGTAATGCAGTGGTAATAAAAGCCAGCTGTGTATGTTTTTTTTCTTTACTAGTGGTAATAATTTAATAGAGATAATTACTAAGTAGATAGATGAGTGCACGGATTACTCGTATCGTAGCTGTTTCAGAGCGGCAAAACAGAATTTGGCGACACGGCTAGATTTTTTTTGTATAAACGCATGCTTGGTATCGTTCGTGCTGAAAGGGTTATGACAATTACACGCGGTATATATTGGCATAAAACTTAAAATTTATGTGATGATAAAATATCGAATTATGTTGGTGATAATGTTTTATTTGTAAGATAAGGTAATAAAAGAAATGCGCAATAACGATATCAATGTTAGTCATAACGTCTGAAACTAATCCATCATTGATCCACGTGTATACTACGTAAGCACCTTCTGAATATTAGGCCTTAAGATAACTATAGCGACTGTCATAGTGAAAATCTACCTCATTGGTTCCCGTACTCTAGGCCACGTTCTTTTATGAAATGGCGAATTGGAATGTCCAAAACTGCGATAACTCAACAGAACAGAATATGTGGCGACATATCAAATCATTTATTTCCTTAGGTTAGTAGGTACACAACACTTGGATATTGTCAATACATATATTTTTATACAATACAAGCTTGGCTGGACCGAATCTAACAGCAATACAATTTATAATAAATAAAACATTGTTGCCATAAGCGAGGATTTTGTACTTATTTATAACTAGATACTTAAAATTTTATTCGTGGCTGTAAAAAGACCGTTTTAGCTTATAATCTAATAACATTTATGTCCTTAAAATATAAATTCGTGACTGTAAAATGGCCGAGACTGCTTACAATCTGGTAATAATAATATTTATGTCCATAAATATAGATTCGTGGCTGTAAAATGGCCGTGTCAGCTTACAATCTAGTAATAATAATATTTGTGTCCATAAATAAAAATTCGTGGCTGTAAAAGGGCCGTGTCAGCTTATAATCTAAAACAACAATTACAATTATTAATAATGTCAACCAAACCCAATTCGTGGCTGTAAAACGGCCGTGTCCAACTTAAGATCTAAATATTACTAGACAGAAAGACAAAAATTCACATCTTCAGAAAACTTCTCCAATTTTCTGTACGGTTCGGAGACGTTGACAATAAAAGCCGCGGATAGAGCGAGGATTGATGCGTTTGAGATGTGGCGCTGGCGTCGTTTGCTCAGAATCCCTTGGACTGCACGACGTACTAACATTTCTGTGTTCCACAAAATCAATATCCACAGTAAATTAATTTACAAAATAAAAACTTGCTATTGACATTACCGCGCAAAATGGCGCGAAGTACATCACTCGTTCAAGAAGACAATTTTAGCATGATTAAAAAAAAACGCAAGAAGCTAGTTTATAATGTAGCTATGAGATTTTAACATTGCTATAAAACGAACGCAACTGTTTTTTATACACACCTTAATGTAATTTTTGTCATTTTGTAAGAAAACAGTATTTTTTTACGTTTCTTGCCTTATGTTACATTCCGTGCTACTGAATACTCAATCATCAGGTATAGCTACCGTTTTCCTTGCAGGGTGGTAAGAAACCAAGACCTTTTAAATTTTTATTTTATTTATTTATTTTATTTTATTTTGACAGCAAACAGTCATTTACATATTATTACAAACATAATTACCATTAACAAGACCTTGAGTGTCGAGAATTTACACAAAATACAATAAACGAAAACAAAAACAAGCACAGCTGATTAATAATTAAGCAAAAAAAAAAAAATTATTAACCACAAAATTGAATTAAGATAGTAAGTTACGAGTATATCATAGCAGAAACAATATTACTAATACTACATAAATAAACAGCTACTCATTAGAAATGTTATATTATTTTAATTTGGAGAACATATGTAGTTTAAGGTCGCTTTTAAATTTATTAACACTAGAGTTAAATAAGTCAAGATGAGACAATTCCTAAATAAGCGGATTCACTTTTAGCCAACTTTACTATAGGCCAAGACAAGTGGCAACAAGCTCGTCGATGTATCTTGCGTTCTCTAGAAATATTATAAAAGTAAAGTATCATCACTTATAAAGCGGATTCACATTTAGCCAAACTACTATAGGCCAATCATGACAAGTGGCAAGCTCGTCGAAGTCTCCAGCGTACCAAACTCGAGAAATATCACAAATAAATTTAATATTAATTAAATGTATTTATTTACATTAATAAATATTTTTGTGTCCCGACCAGGAATCGAACCCGGTACCTCCGAGTCTAAATCCATGGACTTAACCGCTAGACCAGGAAGGCAGTTTATAGAAATATTATAAATAAATTATATAACTTATTGTTGTCCCGACTAGGTATCGAACCCAGCTTCTAAATCTATGGTCTAACAGCTAGACCATGAAGACAGTCTATAATATTAACTATATTATAATAATATTGATTTCAGAGTTTTAATCAAAGCTTAGAATTGATTTCCCAAACAATAAGATACGAGTAGAACAAATATTTGTATTGGACTTGATAAATATTAGATCGTGTATTGTTTTACGTCCAGCGATAAACCTAATAATAAGATTTGTATGAGATAACCTCGTACAAAGACGTCATTTTAATCAGTTGTTTGTTTTTTGTTGTAGTTCCTTACGTTTTTTTACGAATAATATGACGTGTTGTATATGTGCTTGTCACATGATTTGTTTAGTTACTGTTAGGAATACAAAGTCAAAGTCAAATCATTTATTACAATTTGGCTTTCTCAGGCTCTTTTGTATTGTCACATTACATTGATTTGCAAAAAGAAACTGTTTAATAAATTATAATAAATTAAAACTACTTCAAAAATAAATATAAACTAAACCTAATTTAAAAAAACATAACCCTTTCAGCACGACAAAAACAATTTTATATATTAAAAGGTATGGATAACTTTGAAATAGTGGAAGTGGAACAGTGGTAGCCAGTGGAACAGGCTACCACTCGCTATTAGACACGCGCCGTCTGTCCACGTTTTTAAGCGCTTGGTCACTGCTTTATTTCTAGACAAACAGGAGTCGTCATCAGGCTAAAAACATATATTTGGCATAATATATATACGTTTATTTATAGGTATATGTGTAATTTATGTAACAGTGTAAGTATCTATTAGTATGTAATGTGTGTAGTATATTCTATATTGTTAAACTTGATATCGGCACTACCCTTAATCTCACACTCTCCCAAAGGTTAGATGTTAGAAAATGCCTTGTAGGCATTAATCTTCGCCTTTGTACACTTATTTTGTGCAATAAAGAATAAAAAAATAAAAAATAATAATACTTAAGATCTAAAATATCTCACAAAAATAGTGAAAAAAAACATTATAGTATTTTTGACGTGACAACGTCTTATAAATTGGTTTGCCGGGTGACACTTCAAGAAACTGCGTTACGCTCCGCTCACGTTATGCGCTCACAATGAGAGCGAGTGAGAGGCACGCGTCCCTTCCACTCGGGCATGGTTAGCCCGCCTAAGAGCGAGAGAGACAGACATAAAAAGTGAAAGACATTGACTTGACATTTTCTAGGCACATTACAGCAGAAACACTTCCTTTCATTTCATATTTCTCCTATCATCGCCCTATCCTCAACAAAATCACTCAGATAGGAACAAGTTAAGTTGTAGTAAACGCTGTTTCATTGTACGCAAATGTATTGCAAGTTATTGTATGTATATTTGTATATAAATACGTATGTATGTGTAAAGGTAAAAATAAAATTTTGTTAATATGAAATTCAGTGCGAGATTCTTTGTATAAATTAATGTTTTAAATATAATTCTTTGTATAAATAAATGTTTTAAATTGTTACTATTATTTCATCCTTCTTCCTACTATACGAATGAATATTCACATTAAAATTATTTTACCACTCAAAGTCGTTGTCACGTAAAACTTTCGCCCGTATACCGACTTTACAGGCAACCAATTTTTTTTTATTAAAAAAGGACTGTAATTTTTTATTAAAAAAGGATTAGCCTAACAATTTAATAAAGATAATCACTAATAAAAGATAATAAGCTAGATGAGTGCATGATATTTCGACGCTGTTTTTTTTTTGTAATAACGCACGCTTGGCATTGTCCGTGCTGAAAGGGATAAGTAATAAATGTCCTCTAAAGACGACCCTTCAGGGTTCGTCCCGAGGAGATTGGCAACATTTCCTATATGTATAGCGAGGCTAATACGTTGGCAGGAATAATTGCCAGCTTTCCTGTCTCCAGACTTTTCTTTAGCCGTTTGGACAACTCCCTGGCTGAGTGTCCCCTTGGGCCTATCGTCTCGACCCCTAAACAAACACAAAAATATATACCTTACCTTTACAAACACAAGGCACACTTAGCAATGCGATCCATAGGTACTCGTACTAATTTGATAACACGATACTACGAGGTATGTACGAGCATCGATGTATATAGATAGGCCCTCACTGATATAAAAACGTTCCCGTAAAACCAATCGAAGTCATGTAGCTGCACCAACAGTCGCGAGATAGCAAGCGTCGAGGGCGCCTAATATTAATATCGAGTAAAACTCTTCTTTTTGTATGCATTGTGATATAATTTCCGATGAATAAAGCATGCGGCATTATCCTTGCTTGAGAATTGCCCCCCAAAGTTGGTAAGTACATAAAGCACGTTTTTAAGAGTGCGTTTTGTATTGAATAGGCTTATCTATATACATCGATGGATACGAGGCAGAAAAAAAAATTTATTACAAAGAAAGAAATACGGATAAATTATTGTATCGGTCGTCAAGTTGTTTTTTTAGAGTTGAGCGGGCGTTGAATTCACATTTTTATCAGTCAGTTTGAACCTGCCAACTCGACCACCATTGACATTATATAAGTAGATAAATGATAATTTTATTTTTTTTTAAATATTTTATCTAAAAATAATCTAATCTCTATCTAACCTTTAAGTAAAATTCATCTAGGGAACATGAGGCTTTAACCTTTAAAAATGCCACCTATTTGAAACCTACCTACACGTGTAAGGGTGAGTTCCCACCATGACGTAACTACATTCATTCATTATACAACTTCACGTAGTGATGGTAAAAGGCCGGATGGTATGTCTCTTGTACCATGGAGTGAGGAAAGATGTCTTGTTTGGGATGCCACCTGTGTGGATACCTTTGCCGCTTGCCACATTTCCTCTACAATAAAAAAGGCCAGTTAGGCTGCTCATACAGCCGAATTTACAAAGCACATCAAATATTAATTAAACATGCACATCAAGCATTAAACAAAATTATAACTTTGTGGCATTTGGGGTTGAAACAGTGGGGGTATATTCTCTTGATACCCACAAATTCATAAAAGAGCTGGGTAAACAAATTTTTCAAGAGTGTGGCGATCCCAAATACCATAACTACCTAAAACAAAATATTTCGATTATAATTCAACAAGGAAATGCGGCGAGCATTTTAAGTACCCTCCCTGGTGGTAAGCCCTTAGTTTATTTTGTAGAATAGTTTTAATTTCATGGGTATTTTTAGTTTAGTTTTATTTATAATTAGTTTTTTAATCAATTTTATTTTAATATTTTTGTATCTACTTTAAATTATAAATCTATCTACACATATATAAAAGACTATAACTTTACAATAATAAATTATACAATAACTGTTTAAAAATATTAAATAGTATCAATAATTTTGTTGATATTTTTTGCCTTTAAGGCCTATATAAGTATTAAAAAAATATTTACAAAATATAAAATAAAATAAATATTAATACTAAGGATATAAGTCCCGTCCCGTCCGCGAAAAATGGTGGCAAGAAAGCTGGCTGCATTTCCTCGCTGAATTGCAATACTGATTCTTTGAGCGAAAAAAGATCCAGCCCTCTTGTCACCGGAGGAGACGACAAGACTCGGTGTTGTCTTTTAAAATATTTTTTGCGCTTGGACTCCATGGGCCCAGAGTTTCTACAACAAACGGCACAAATATGTAATCATTAAATATTATTTTTTACTTTTTAGGTATAGTTTTGAAGTCGGTTTTTGTTTTCATCTTCAAAATATGTTTTTATATTATTTATTTATTTAAATCTTTATTGTACAAGGACAAAAGCGGGCTTACAATGCCGCTAGACATTCTATACCAGGCCAACCATTAATTAAAGGTAGGTGCAAAATTTAATTAAATTTAACTATATTATTAAACACTAATACACACACACATATACATATATAGGCTTTTTTGAAAAATAACGAATGACTCTGTCAGTCTCAAATAAATGTTCTTCGTAAAATAAAAAGACATTAAGGGGTGAGAATATCCCACAAAAATAAACATGCTCGGGTAAGGTGAGCTCAACCCGCCGCCCAAACTACCCCTATATTAAACGCAATAAAACGCCGCTGCATTTCCAGTGAACGAGCAGCGAGAGGAAGGCGAATGGGGTGAACGAGGGTTGTAAATGCACCCTCTGACATTTACTGTAATTGAAAAAGGTAGGATGGTAGACATATTGATACCTATACAGGGTAATCTGTTGAGATAGAATGAACAAAACACGCAACTATACGACATGTCGAATAGCGACACGATTCTTTTTTAGCAACTGAAATTGGACACTCATGACTGACATCAGTCCCTAAGACTATGCCGGCTTGACTGGGCATGACGGCATTTCAAGCCTGATCCCGAAACGTGTGGATACACTTTACTGGGTTTATCGGCACGAATAGTGAATAAATCCCTGTCCCAGCTGACTAGGCTAATTACCACCTACCTATTTGGAACTAATAAATAATTTATTTTATTTAATAAATTAATAAACTCCATAAATTAGAACATGGACATATTTATTATGAAAAAAAAAGGATTTTTCTCTATGTTAATCATTATTTTACGATATATGGATATTATATAAATATCACCATGGCAAGCTTATAATATTAGTTCTCCTTGAAAGTAAAAATTGGCATTTGACATCTTACTTACTACTTTAGATGGTGGTTTTTTTACCAGTTACAAATTTGCGCCGTTTGGGGCCGAGACGATGGACACATCGGGAACTGGACAAGGAGTTATCAAATCGGCTGACGGAAAGTTATGAAGACTTGAAGGCTTGCCATTATTCCTGCCAACGTATTAGCCTCGCTATACAGAGGGAAAATGTTGCCAGTCTCCTTGGGACTATCTTTAGAGGACATTTTTTATTTATAGTTTAGTTTTTTTTTAAATTGTATTATTTAGGTAGCTTTTTATATTATATAAATGTACATATATTAATTTCATTCGAATATTTGTTTCTGTTAAAAAAAACTTTGCAAATATTCATTTAAAAATCCGTGTTTTGTTATTGTGTTTAGTTAATTTTACCAATTATCTATTTGTTATCACTACTATGTGTTTTGTAAACATTTTACGCATTACTTTTTTTTTTTGTGAAAATGCTCAGACGGTCATGTAGACTGTAGACATATCTTTGGATATATGCCAACCGAATAATTAATAGCGTATGTTGGTTTTCATGAAAATCAATAAGTTTGTTTTGATAATAAAGTGTTGAAGTAATGTTTATATTTCCGTTTTCCCCGGTTCAGTTGAAGTTTTAAGGAAAAATATTTATAACTAACAAGGTTTTTGGTACTCGTTGTGTAGTTAACCCAATTTCAATTTACTTTTATCACTTTTGCATCTCTCTCGCTCGCACAATCCAATCATTCATTCATTACAGCCCTTAGACCTACCTACAGCGTCCTAGACCTCCACTGGTGTTGCCCAATCTTGGTCTTTGTCTTGCTTTGTAAGACCAACACCAAGGCCTAGTCTTGCGAGACTCTTGCTCACAATGTTTTTCCTAAAATCGCTAAAAAATAGTCTTTTTTTTTTGTTGCTTACTATTTTTCATTTTCATTTGGTAACTGTTTCGTCTCTGTCGTTTTTAGGGTTCAGAACTAGAAAAACTACCTCTGTATACATTTTTTGATTAATGTTGGTTACTAAATGTATAGGTACTATAACTATTCCAAATTTCTAGTAAATCAGACCAGTAGTCCTCGAGATACTAGTTTATGGACAGGCACTAAAGTTTTATAAGGTTTTCTTACTTCAATTAAAAAGATAAGTATATATTTGAGTCAGAATAAGAGTCTTGCAAGAGTCTTGCGAGACCCAGACCAAGATTAGGAGTGCAAGAACAAGACCCAGATCGAGACCAGCTGTTCTTATGCAAGACCAAGACTACAATACTAACCTACACTATTGGAGATGGGCCTTCAGGGCCTTAAGTCAGCTATAAGTAGATTTTTAAACAAATTTATTGAAGCTTGTTCCACTCACTAGCAGCTGAAACAGTAAATTAATCTGAATATCTGCTAGAAGTGTAAGGGGGTTGATATATTGATTTTGATAATTGCTAATTTTGAAAGCTAATTTTATCGTATGATTTGTTGAAATACACGTATTTACGTTGAGCAAAGGGCACTCTGAAACATAATTGTTAATGCAGCGTAAAATTGTAAATACGTCTGTCTGCTGCTAATAATAGACATGACTGTAAAGCATAAATAAACAATGTTTGTTGTACAAGTTTAAATTTACTGTTTTTGTATTTATTTAGTACATTATTAATAGTAGTGTATTATTGGGCATTCTGCCCCACCTTTCGTTCACATCGCTGTCGCGATGCTCACTTCAGGTGTGTTGAATGCCCAATAATACGGATGCGACAATATTAACATTAATGTCATTGTATGAATCCAAACTGATTGTTCTGTGAAACACGTAACAAGTAAAAAATATATATTCATACTTGGTTATGATAATATTATAATCATCACACAATCATTATTATTCATTAAATAGAAAATAAAGGTAAACTTACCTACGTCCACAATTACAAATTGAGAATAATCGTCAATGTGTGTTTCCTCATAAATTTCTATAAAGCTATAGTGAAACTAAAATAACATTAAATATTAATTATTCACAAAACCTAATTTAAATATAAATCGAATCTGTGCGGCAGGGTGGCAAGAACGCTGACCACATTTACAAAACCTAATTTAAATATACTAAATCGTATCCGCGCGGCATGGTGGCAAGAACGCTGACCACATTTCCTCGCTGAATCGCTACGCTGATTCTCTGTGAATTAGAGACAGCTACTCAAATACACCTAATATAAAAGGTTTATTACTTATCTGTGCAATACTTATTAAGGAAATCAAATTAATTAACTAAGTGTTTCAATTTATCTAGTTAATGTACAAAAAGGGTGAAAGAAATAATAAATGCAGGAACTATATACTTGATTATTTAATACACTCCTGAAAAGGCTATTTACAATGTTTGAAAATACATATATAGATTATTATATTATGATGAATAAAAATGTGGCTCTTCTTCAAACATAGCATCTGTTTGATCTACGAATTTTTGTAGAATTTTCCATTGCTCGGTGTCATGCGATATTTGTAGTTTAATGCGGAGGAGCGCTTTTTTCCATGCGTTCTCCATATCCGCACCAATGCAGATATCATTTGTTTGGTAGATCTTGAGATCTACCACGTACTCACCACGAAGGTTAGCGGTACGTCGCTCGTTACCGTTGGCAACTTTATTTACGAAAAACGATTTTACTGATTTTCCGTCCTCCATCCTACCATCCTCATTTCTACCATGACTCAAATCGAAGATGTCGAATATCTTAAGTGTTTTTCTGTAACGAAGAAAAAAACAAAAACATACATTATTGTTTATTATTCGCTAGAATAAACGGTTTTTACTATTATTATGAGTAAAACAGAATAAAGTATCTAACTTGGTATTTTTCTAAACAATATGTGGACTATTAGATAGATCTTATGCATCTAACAAGTATATCGGATCTACTGATGCGATGGTTCGTAGTGGTAGTGTGATGAACAGTCGCTCTGAGATGTGCATTCTCCGAGAGCTACCAATATTGATAGCTAATTTATATTCACATCATGGATCGTCGCATGAGAACGTAAGCTCAAAATTATATTGATGTAAAAAAAAAAAAAAAAAAAATTAAAATGTATTATTTTTTATTGATTTCATCAATAAAAATAACATTTCTTATATATTTTTTTATTTCAATGTTAATGATCTCACTTTACAACTTCAGGTTGAGTCAATGTTGAACGCCCACGCTTTGCGTTCTCAGCCTTGGATTTTTCTTTACGCTTGCATGCAGTGATGGTTTTCCTTGTTGGTTTCTGTACATCATAATCAGAGTCAGACCTGAAATAATAAAAAAACAAAACATGTATTTATAATCCACTCATTAATCAATTTGAAACATAAAGGTATCTAGTAATTATATGTTACATAAAATAGTAGTATAATTCTTCCATTTTAACTTACATTTTATATTGGTTAAAAACTTCTTCTTACAATAAACGAGGAACAGAGCCACGCTGTTGGTTTATTAGGAACTCGTGATTTACGATAAGTTAGGTGCAAGTGTCTTGTAAGTCTTGAAACTGCTTTTGATGAAAGGTTTAAACTGTAAGAGATTTTATAGATAAAAATTACAAATGTCATCACAAAGTTGAATTATTTTAAAAAACACTTTTATGATAATCTTATATTATGGTAAAATAGCTCTTATGGTTATTACAAATAATTGAGTATTAAAGCAAAAATCGAATAATGATTAAAATTATTTAGAGTTTCATATTAAATTATTGACATATAAAAAATGCATTATAAACAATTTGAAGGTGACTTCTAATTATAATTAATAAAACAATTATTATTTAAAACACATTCATCACATTTATGTTAGGGTAAAGTAGCTATTACCTAACCACAAACTTTACAATAGTAGTAAATAGGGTTATAATGATAGGTAGGTGTATTAGGATAATAAGTAAATATTATCTAAGAACTATGTATAAATAAAACACAAGCTTTATTAGACAATCTTCACTTGTGATGGTATCAAATGTGATTTTTTTTTGAAAGGAGGCAAGTAATGGTTTATTTACCCTATGCAATTTTTTTTTTTATTTCATCAGCATTTTATAAAATAAAAGATTGTGAAATAGTACTTACATTATTATCACCGTATATCTCATAAGAGTTGGTGATTTTCTTCTAACAATTATCACAGGTTAGTGCACAACATTCACAAATATATTTTCTATATTACCTAGCTATAATTTTTTATGTATGTATGTAAAACGCTTAATTATTTAATACACTATGTAAAGTTATATTATGATTTATTATTACAGATCTAACTCATCTTTACGCTGGTACCAGGAATGAAAAAATCATATGACAGTATACAAATAAATTACTATCAACTTCCATGATGACATATAAATCAATAGCATTAGCTAATTGGGATGAGTGGTGATAATTTGAACTTTATATATAGGTATTTTATTTTTTATTATATTTTATTATATTTTTTTAATTTACCTCACTTTGATAACAATATTTCTTTAACAAATATAATTAAATATTTTAGTTCAGGTTCTACATTTAATATAGATACGGAACGATGATGTAAAACGATGATCATAAAACTAACTTTTTATTGCAGAATCATATTATTACGGATCGAGAACAATGATTGGGGACAACAAATTTGGAGATGTGAAATTCTTCACAAGATTTAATAATTTTCTTTATAATTAGGTACTTAAGTTTTTATTTTATTTTTTACTTATCTTTAAGATGTCTTCCTAGAACACAGAGTCCTAGATCTTCACTGCTGAAGACAATTTCTTCTATTCCATAAGTTGGTATTAGTGGAACCAAGACTAACAGATTAACGTGCTCTCCGAAGCATGGGAACGGTGGTGTTGTTTAATTAATATCATTGAAATTTAGAAAACATGCCTTTTTGCTCTGTTTGTAATATTGCAGTAGATAGGAAGCGGTGGGTTGGGCATATTAGGAGTAATAAACATAAAAATAATGCTACCACCCCATTGTATGATAATATAGAGATTATTAAGTCCGCATTCAAAGGTCGTATTGCTACTTATAGAATACTTGCATGCAATGAGGAAGGACAAAACTTAGGAGAATGTTTTTTAAATAAAATTAGGGAGCAAGTAAAATCTTTAATTAATCGCTCATTATCAAAGCATATTTCTGTAAAGGTTAATTTTGAACTTTTTTCTACCTTTTTTATGTTTAAAAATGATTTACATGAAATAAAATCATTTTCAACAAAAAATTTCAGTATTCATTCAAATTATAATTTCGATGTAATGTATGATAAAGTAGTTTACGATTTATTAAAGAAACTTGAAGAATTTCAGGATAGGGATAGTGGTTGGACTTTTTTAAATAATTTACATGTTGAAGTTAACATAAATAAATATCAACCTCTTAGTGGATCGAGTTTTATAGAACTACCTAAATTCATAAAAAATAAAAAAGCATGTTTAAATATTCGTAATAATGATAATTATTGTTTTTTGTGGTCTGTGACAGCTGCTTTATATCCTACAACTCGTCACCCTGAAAGAGTATCGTCTTATCCAAACTTCTTAAATGTTGTAAATATTAATGACTTGTCTTTTCCAATTACTTTCTCAGATATAGCAATTTTTGAAAAAAATAATCCCAATTTAAGTATAAACGTGTATGGGTTATTAAACGGTCGGACTATAACAGGTCCTCTGTATAAATCTGAATCTTTAAATCTCAAAGCAAAACGTATTCATCTATTGCTTATAGAAAATAATACATCATCTCATTACTGTCTTATTAGAGATTTGCCTCGACTAGTAAGAACTCAAATGACTAAACATCACGCCAAGTTATATTTCTGTGAAAGCTGTTTACTATTCTTTCAAACTGAAAATCAATTTAATGACCATTTGTGTGAGGGTGTTGTTACCGTTTTACCAGAAAAAGGATCGGTAATACAGTTTAAAAACTATAACAGAAAACAAAATATTCCGTTTGTTATTTATGCAGATTTCGAGACAATATTACAACCTATTGAGCACGATCAATTTGAATCTGCTAACACAACTAATTTACAACGTCATATACCTGCTGCGTTTGCATACAACATTGTTTCCTCAATAGATAGTAGTTTTAATCGGTTTAAAATTTACCGCGGTGAAGATTGTGTCTTTAAATTTATTGATATGCTATATAAGGATGTGAAGGACATTTCAGATTTATTAAGTTTAAATAAACCGATGATATTCACAGAAAAAGATGATATTGATTTTAAAAACGCCTCTCGATGTCACATATGTGATAATTACATATGGGGAAACAAAGTTAGAGATCATTGTCATTTAACCGGATGTTACCGAGGTGCTGCACATCGGTACTGTAATCTTCTATATAAAGTACCTAAATTTATTCCTGTTTTTTTTCATAACTTGTCTGGTTACGATTGTCACTTATTCATTAAAGAATTAGGGGAGACACCAGGAAAGATCAATATTATACCGAAAACGAAAGAAAAATACACATCATTTTCCAAATTTGTATCTGTTAATAATGAGGAGTTTATACAGTTACGATTTTTAGATTCATTTAATTTCTTAGGAACTAGTTTAGACAAACTTGCTAAAACAATGAATGTTTGAAGATTTTAATTGTCTAAGAGCTCATTTTCCAAATAAAACTCAATTTAATTTGTTAACTCGAAAAGGTGTATATCCATACAGTTACGTTACAAATTGGGATGTTTATAAAGAAAAAATGTTACCTCCAAAAAACTGCTTTTATAATTCATTAACTAACGAACATATTTCTGACTATGACTACAAACACGCGAAGAAGGTATGGAGAGAATTTAATATAAACAATTTCGGAAATTACACTGAGTTATACCTGAAAACCGATGTTCTTTTATTAACTGATATATTTGAGAGTTTTCGAAAGACTTGTAAACAGCATTACAAACTTGACCCTGCTTTTTATATAACTGCACCAAGTCTCTCTTTTGATGCTATGTTATTAAAAACACAAGTTCAACTCGAACTCGTATCAGACTTAGCTATAGTTCGAATGATTCAATCAGGTATCAGAGGAGGGTTATGCATGTGTTCTCATCGATATGCAAAGGCTAATCACAGGTATATGAGTGAATATGACGAGTCACAACCAGAATCCTATATCGTCTATTTAGATTGCAATAATCTTTATGGGTTTAGTATGTGTCAACATTTACCATATTCTGATTTCCGCTTTTTAAGTCAACCCGAAATGGATCAGTTAATTGTTCAAAATATAAAAGATAATTCGGATTGGGGTTATATTCTGGAAGTAGACCTATTGTACCCTGAATACTTGCACTATAAGCACAACGATCTTCCGTTTTGCCCTGAAAAATGTATTCCACCAGGAGGGAAATCAGAAAAACTTGTACCTAACTTGTATAACAAATACAACTATGTGATTCATTATATACACCTCAAGAAATGTCTGGAACATGGATTGATCTTACGTAAAGTTCATAGAGTTATAACATTTAGGCAAAGTCCATACTTAAAAAAATATATTGAACTAAATACTATATTACGACAAAAAGCAAAAAGCACATTCGAACAAGATTTTTTTAAGTTGTTAAATAATAGTGTGTTCGGTAAAACTTTAGAGAATACTGAAAATAGAGTAAATGTTCAATTAGTCAATCAATGGTTTAATAAAAATAATAAAACAAAAAAGTCATTATATGCTGAGAGACTAATTGCTAACCCTTACTTTCACAGCGTTTCTGTGTTCACCGAGAACTTAGTAGCTATACAAATGAAACCGTCTCAAATTATTTTGGATAAACCAATATATATAGGATTTACGGTATTAGAATTATCTAAATCTCACATGTACAATTTCCATTATAATATTATTAAACCATTTTATCAAAATCGTGTACAATTATGCTACACTGACACGGATTCATTCGTTTACACATTAACTACAGATGACTTTTATCAAGATCTAAAAAATAATTTTCTTAACTATTTTGATACTAGCAATTATGATACCCAAAATTCTTTTAATATAATGCAAAGAAATAAGAAAATCCCTGGGCTTTTTAAAGACGAAATGGGTGGTAAAATTATCACAGATTTTGTGGGTTTAAGATCAAAATTATACTGTATTAAAACCGATGAAAAATTAATAAAAAAAGCGAAAGGTGTAAAGTCTTGCGTAGTTCGGGATTTAGATATATCCGATTACCAAAAAGTGCTCTTCCAAAATGAAGTGATTCGAAAGAAAAATATTTTGTTTAAGACAATTAAACATCAAATATTCACACAAAGCGTTACGAAGATTGCACTTTCTGGTAATGATGATAAACGTTCATTATCTAGCAATAAGATAGAAACAAAAGCATGGGGGAATAGTTCTATTTTTAAAAATATTTAATAAAGCATATCGTGTTTAATATAATTAGTTTTAAGCTCCTGTTAGTTGTGTTTTATTTGTGTGTATGTTTATTTTTAATAAAGTTAATAAAATGTACTATGTTGTTTTAATTTAAAATATAATTCGCTTTATAATCATATCTTTAATCCTAACTTTATAGCCTAGCAGTAACGGTAAGATTTAAATATATAGATATATATATAATATTTAAATTATGGTTTCTAACCACCCTGTAACATATTAGTGTTGTGAGGTAAAAATCACAATTCATTAAAATTACTATTTTCATAACACAATAAATTTTGTTTATTTACACTTTTATCGAGTTCATTAATTATCTTCTAACCATCCTGCAAAAGGTTATAGTCGTGATGAATAAACAAATAATGATGCAACATTAAACAGAACTGCAAAAACTAGATTCATATTATGATGATGTTAGCTGGAAAGAGGTTAATTACCTTAATGTGTGTCAAATCACCTACACAGTAGGCACTTGTAATTTATTATTAAACCGAGTAACTTGTTGATTGAATTCACATATTCTAAATCGATTATTTGTTGTAAGTAATAAAATTTAATAAATTTATCTTTTTATAAAAATAAATGTAATAATATTTTTTTAGGTTTAATTAACTTTTTTTAATACTTTTTTAGAAAATGAATATTGCTACTGATGAAATATTGTTCTCTCAATATGCGCAAGACCCGTTACAGGACTTTGATGAAAATTACCCTGAGTTGAGTACTCAAAATCATAAGAAACAAAAACGTAAGAAGGAAAATCTGAAAAAAAAATCTCGCTCACTAAAATCATATATTATTTGCAAAGAACAAGGGAGAGGAACACGATTAATAGAAATAAAAGTAATGGACTTAGTAGAATCTCAAGATAGTGAAGATGGTGAAGATAACCTGGTTTTAAGTGCACAGTACGTGGTGACAGAACCAGTGGATGAAATAATGGAGCAGACCGAATATTTAATTCGCAAGATTTCAAAAAAACTATGTGGTTGTAATTTATAATAATATATGTATATTTTTTAATTATTTAATTTAAAAAAATAAAGTCCAGTTTGTATATATTTTATCATGTTTTATTTTCTGTTCACATAGGTCTCCTAATTTTAGAGCTTAACAATATTATTCAATAAAATATTTCACTAAACAAGTTATTAATTTTTTTGAATATAGTTAAATAAGCAAATTTATTTTATACAACCAGATTTTACCTGATAAAGGTGAAGTATCCTCATAACCATAGTTGTTTGTATAGGTATTTATTTAATAGGTATCTTTTATAAATAAATAAAACATAAAAAATCATTACTAAATTAGTATTTATTTAGATATCGTACTTTGACGGGATAAATATAGTTTTATACCATCTTTTCAAACATATAACATTTTTTAACGCACATTCTTTCACATGAGTAATACAATTTAAATTTACATTATCATTACAGTATTCATTATACATTTTTAGAAAACTAGGACACCCTTTACTGCCTAAATCTATCACACAACACTTTTCACTTAGTTCTTTTACCCATTTTATTTTTTCATCTCCCTTTACTAATAATTGTCTATTTTCTATTATTGGTTTTATAATTCTTTTAAATTCACGATAGTCGATATAACCCTCACTCCAATAAATACCTCGGTTCTTTTCAATCCAAGACACGTTCTTTTTTTCTTGCATTGTTAGTTTATTATAAGGATAAGGTGGTTTAACTAAAAAAACTTGAGTGTGTTCGGGAGTAGCTAATGCAAATTCTTTTAAAATAAAATTATTTTTGTAATCTTTAAAACCTTGAATATCTGCTATATAAAAATTCATGATATCTTTCGAACAATACCGCTTAGTGGTTTATATTCTATAATACAGTCGTTTAGAATAAGACAGTAAGCCGATGTTTGGTTAGGTATTTCAATATCGCTTTCCAACTCTAATCTAATGTTTACAACAGGTCCAGTTTTAACACACTCTCTCTGTCTAGAACAGTCTAGAACAAACAGTGGAGCTTTTTCCAGGAACTGTTTAACATTTAACAATGGTTCTGGTCTGCGTCCGTAATAAGACTGTTGAAATCTAGCATATTGTTCATATAATAAAGCATACTTCTCATCTGTGAAATTAATATTAAGAGATTCATATGGAAAGTATGTTGAATTAAGAAACACTTTAACATCTCGTAAGTGACAATGATCGAATTGAGACATGTCTTGACTTGAATTGTTTTTTCTGTTAGTTTGAAGTCCAACAATCACATATCTTGGTTTTTCAATTTGAGATGATGTTTTAATCGCCCAAGTATGTTTAGTAGTTTGGGGTAACAAAGGATATTCATATAAATCCCAGTTTCTAAAGGCTAGTGGAATGGGTTTATCTTTCTCTAACAGCTTGAGCAAATTAATCCTTTCTAAGTCAGATACTTTTATATGAGGAACCCTCCATATAATTTTGTGAATTTCAATATCTTTAACCGTTTCTCCAGTGTTGAGTTTCAAAGCGTTTAAGTTAGTGTTGCTACGTAACAGAACTAATTCATGTCTACAGTTCATTATAATTTTTTTGTAATCTTCTGCAAAACCAAGGATATTATTAAGAGGTATTGAAGCACAAAAAAGTCCACCACTGGTTGTACCATCTATATCCCAACCCCAAGTCTTTGATGTTTTTGATTCATTATCATTCATTGATAGAAGTGACTTCATAGTTGTGGTGATTCCAGCATTTTTTACTTTATCTATTTCTACACCATTTAATTCATAACGAACGTCTTGAAAAAGATAGAGCATTGGATTGTTTGTGAAATGAACACTTGTTACTTTTTCTTTCGAATCTTTTTTAAAAATATGAACCACACCTTCTAAGTACAATGTACTAGCTGATGGTAATATATATAAATCTTGTTGATTGATAGGGATACGAATTTCATCATTCTTGTTGAAGCTAGTAACATAAGGTTTGTATGAATGAAATTCAACACTTTCAATACCATTATCGTATATAGGTGGATTTGATATATTTAAGATATTCATTTTAATAAGCCTATCACTTTGAGGAATTTCCTATTTTCTTTTGTTAATTTAATTTTTCTTTTAGATGCTTCTTTATGAATGGTACGAACTGTACTGATATTTTTAATGCATGTGGCTATGTTTTTATTATGATCAATCATTTTTTCTTTAGATGTATGTACAGCTGGATTTCTTCTCCTCGCAAATTTATTAAATTATTATTTATATCCACTAATTTTATATTAATACAGTTTATATTTTTTTGGTTTATTGGAAAATATATAATATTTTTTGGGATTTCAATTATTCTGTAACCCGGTGGTACATTGGGAGCAAACTCATGAATTATATGACTCGCTCGCCCATTTATATACGAACCACCAACTATATCACATTCGACTCGCACCACAGTTGATGATAAAATATTAATTGGTATGTGTGACTCGTGTATTATATTAGCTTGCAGAGTCTGTCTACCAAACCCTAAAACATTTCCCAAGGTGTTATCTTTATTGAAATGCATATCTTTCGTGCAAAAAATTGTAGTTTTTAATGTATTGTTGTTACAACACAGGTTAAATGTTGCATCTTTTATTTTATTTTTTAAAAAGTCACATATATCTTGAAGTTCATATGTTCCTTCAGGTATTTCTACACATTCATTATTACCATAATAAAATTTATTATTATTACTATCAATGTTCGGTATAGAATTAAATGTTGATAAGCATAATAGAGCACACTCATATTCACCCTCAAGTTGTAAATTAGGATTATAGTAAGTTGTTAGAACCGATGTATTACCAGTGATAGACAGTGTGAAAGACATCTTTCCAATGATACTAACTCAAATGTACTTCTTATTTTATATATTTTTTCCAAAAAATTCTTAAATATTTTAAACATAATTGTCCACAATTGACTGTGTTAAAATTTTGATATTTCGTATAGTTGTAAAACATATTTTTACTATTCAAGTATAATATTAATTCTGATGGAGGTTTCAGATCACCAAAACTATCAAAATATTCACAATAATCATATAATCTAACATAGGCTACCCAATGAGTACCCTGATTTTTAGAGTTATCAAGATTAACAATACCACATTCAATATCTCGAGATTTTTTTGGTAATCTGTCTTTCATGTAAACACCTCTAAAAAATGGAATACCATTTGCATACTTTATAATATCTAAATTTGTGAGAGCATGTTTGGGTAGCCTACTAATCAGTTTTTTGAACGGTTTATGAATAATCCGTTACCTTTTTTGTAAGGTTTAATATGTAAACCCTTACCCAATGCAATTTGCTCCATCTTTTTGTTATGGCGTTCAGATTCTTGCAGATTTTGTTGAGCAGATCTATAGTCGTTAACAGTTTTTGCAATACCAGCTGCCCCACCCGCTAGAGTACCCAATGCAGATAATCCAGCAAAAATAGGTAATAAAGGCAAAATTCCACCTACTTTAGGTAATGGTATAACTCGTGGTAAACGAACTTTGTTATTTTTAGACAATAGTTTCTTAGCAGCTAAGTATGCTATTTTAATTGCAATCTTATCACTCTTAGGTTTACATTTTTTGAGTTGCGAGTGAATTTTTGATGCTATAGTTTTAAATTTTGTAATTCCAGCACCTGTCTTCAGTTTAGTTTTCATTACTTTCTTAACTATCCAAGAAGCAATTTTTTCACCTTTTCCAGCATCTCTTGACTGAAGTCTTTGCTTAGCCATGTTTAATAGTTGTAAATCAGCTTTGTGACGATTTATCAAATCAAAATATTTTGAATATGCAATATCATGATTCATGCAAGCGTTGTCAAGTTTATTAACTCCTTTGTCACCTCGTAATAATCGTTTTTCTAACTTTGTTCCCGGACCACAATAATTATAACCAGGGAAATGTAGTTCGAACGGTAGATTATTTATCAGATTGTTAACTAGTCCTCCTCCTTGCATTACTTATAATATTATGAAGACATCAAATACCAACATTTGACTTTATATTATTAAACCAAATCATTTTTATCAATCCAACTATTTTCACTGCTATTAAGACCCAACCATTTTACAAAAAGTTTACTTCCCTTTCTTTGCAACACTCTTTCTATTAAATATAGATTAGGATACTTTGTTTTTTGAAGTTCTTCTTCATAAAAACACCCTAGTATAATATTATTACGTTGATCTTCAAGGTGATAGGTTTTGGGATTTGTATTATTAACTTCTTTGATTCTAAAAATTTCTGTAGACCAATTAGGTGTGTAGCCTTTATCGAAATCACTTTTATATTTACTTATACGCACATAGTCGTTAAGTTTGAATTTATGTTTAATTGAATTTTTATTTCTATTTTTGTAAATATTATTTTTCACTATGATTTCGTTCATTTCGTTTATATCAATCGGTTTATATTTAGTAGTATGATGTTTAGTATTATTATATGACATAATAACACTTGTTAGTGACTCTCCGACCCATTTGTACTCTCCATTTAAACTAAACAACTTAAACAATTTGTTTTTTATGGTTCTGATTACTCTTTCCACTATGGAAGCCTTCTTGATCGAGAATGTAGAATAATGATTAATGTTATAGTTATTCATAAGTTTTTTAAATGCTGTATTATAAAACTCTGTACCCATATCTGTTTGTAAATTAACAGGGTGACGATTGCTCATGAGCAATACCTTTCGGAAAGCGTTAACTATTTCAAATTTAGTTTTAGTCTTTACAGGAATAGTCCACACATACTTTGAAAAGCAATCAATAACGACTAAAATAAATTTAAAACCTCTGTTAACATTTTTGTAATTCTTCAAATCAATAAGATCAGCTTGCCATAAATCGTCTATACCCTTCAAGATAACAAGACGACGACTAAAATTTTTTCGTGCACCTCTATGTATTTCATCTACAACTTGTTGTTTGCTCATTTTTTGATAGTTAAATTATTAAATGTATTTCAAACTTTGCCTAAAATTTCTCTCAGTTTTTTTTCCACTTCATTATGAATTTCAGTTTTTATTTTTTTAAGCTCTGCTTGGAGTTCTTTTTTGCTACAGAAATTAGTAATTGAACTATCAACATATTCTTTATTAACTGCATCGTCTTTTGTTATTGGATGTTTAATACCTCTTAATCTTGTAGATTGTAAGTCAAAGTCACCACTTTCAGATTTTGTTAGAGCCTTATCCGTGATCTCAAATATTTCTGCGAAACGCATACGCTTATGAATATGATGTCCGAATTTGTCAATATTCATTTGAAGAACTGTTCGAATTAAATGATAAACATAAAATGAAACAAAATGTATAAACAAACTCATATTTATTGATTTAAATTCCCACTTTCTCGCAACTCTTCTATGATAGAAATAATTTCATTATCTACTCCAGTGTTTCCAGCATCCTTAGAAGCATATAACAACTGTAATCTTGCAACTAATTCATTAGGATCGTCCCAATACACATAATCTGTATTTTTTTTCAATTTCTTCATCAATGGTAAACCTTCTCCACGTTGAACATTTGTCATAGATGTATGATCCGAGTCGGATAGGAAAAGAGGTTTTATAATTTTCATATATTTTTGTCCCTTATTACTTTTTATAGGCTTGTTTGGATCATTATCTCGTCGATGAGCATTTGTGAGAATTAACATTCGTTTATAATTTAGAGTATCATCCGTGGTGATTAAAGTGTAATCTGGCGACTTATTGAACAAAAGCTCTTTTAACCCTGGTGTGTTTTTATAGCGTTGATCCCCTATGGAAATTATGTTATTGTTAATGTTTACATGAGCTGTACCCATCATAAGTTTTCCTTGCTCAATTCTTACACCGAATGGAACATCTTCATAAATTTCGGAAGATAAAGACCAAGAGGAAGCATCTGTACTTAAAGTCGGCTTCGTATTAATTGTGTTAAATGATTCAACACTATCTTTAAACTCTTCAGAACTATTGTCACTAACATCAAGTTCACTCGAGACATTCTTCACTCGAGATATTATGTTAGGTTTATTCTGCACAATGGTTTTATTAGAATAAGATTCACATGAAGAATCAAAATCATCTTCGTGGTTAGATGGACTAGGATTATTTCTAATGTTATTATTTTTATTTTTTTTTTCCACCAATTACCGTATTCAAAGGATCTGTTATAGGTTTGAAAAGAGTGTTTAAAACAATTTTATTATCAGCTTCATTGTCTCGCATTTTCTTTATTTTGTTTCTTACAGCCTCGGCGGTGTCAACAATTTGTTGTTTAAGTGCTTTTTCCATTATTTTTAAACAATATACTATATACGTGCGTGATTCTTTGATAAGTTTAATATAATAAAAAATAAAAATTATCATATCGATATTTATATTATTATTCAAAAACCACAAAAGTATCAAATTTCTTTCTATAGCAACCATTGTTTTTACTACAATCTTTGTTTATTACTAAATACTCATAAGGTTCTTTCCATATTTTTGAACACATTTCTCTAAATTCAATCCAAGTCATATCCGTGTTAACATGTTCATCATATACATGTCTCAAATTAATGTCATCTTGTTTAAAAAGAATTATAAGGTTAGCATTATCCCTTACAAGTTGTTTAGGGATTTTGCTATATGTCTGGTTCAAATAGAAACAATCTATAGTCCTATGTCTCCCCATCGCAAAATAATCCCGCATATTATTCTGACTTTCACATGCTACGTCATCAAATATTATTATTGAATTGTGTTTAGCATCTTGTGGACTTATGACTTCTTCGTTTCCATGAAATTTATCAAAGGAAACACTTGGTACTAATTTCAAAACCTTCTCAAGGAAAATATACTTGGGTTGATAAAGGGTTTTAGAATATACATATACGTTCTGAAATTGTAAACCATGTTCGTGTAATAAAAGACCAATAACCAAATTGGTTTTTCCAGTGTTTGAGGGACCACAAACTATACAACGAATCGTATTAGGTAAAAGAACACCATGTCGTGATCCTATGTTCTGTGTATCAACACATAGTTTTTCAACATTTAATGTTTGTGGTTGTTGTATAAATTTCATATTAGCGTTATTGTCAAAAGCCTCATTTAAAATGAATAGAATATTATAAAGTCTTCGCTATTTATGTCATCAACACCAATCCATTTTTTTATCACTTTTCATTGTAACGAACGTAAAAAGTACATAGGCGAGCTAAATAATGTCTTAAGCATTATTTTACATTTATTTCGTTACACATGGGTTCACACAATAACATTAATGTTAATATTGTCGCATCCGTATTATTGGGCATTCAACACACCTGAAGTGAGCATCGCGACAGCGATGTGAACGAAAGGTGGGGCAGAATGCCCAATAATACACTACTATTAATACTAATAATACATACATATCGCATACTAGATCAAAACTGGTATAACTCAAAAATACACTGTTAGAGAAAATAAAGTAAAATAATTATTATTGGTAAAAATTGTGAACTAGTTCTAGTTCGCTCGCAATTAGTTGGTGAAAATACTAGTGTTTGAATCAGTTTAATAATGAGGTTTTCTAAAAAATCTGAATTTCAAGTTAGATTATTAATGATCTTTGGGTGCGATATCTTCACGCCAGATCCCTTGCGGGGTAGGCAGAGACAATTGAGCGCCACTTGTCACGGTCATGCTTCTTCGACATTCATCAACCTCTTTTCATCAAACATGCCCTTTTGTTTCAATGGCTTTTTATTATTGG
Organism: Tinea semifulvella; assembly: GCA_910589645.1. Taxonomy (NCBI): domain Eukaryota; kingdom Metazoa; phylum Arthropoda; class Insecta; order Lepidoptera; family Tineidae; genus Tinea; species Tinea semifulvella. The sequence goes on along the minus strand of OU342592.1, from coordinate 7,129,484 downwards.
TGATATGTGAGTCTAGGTCTACCAGGGTCTTTTTTACCCACAACTTTCGCATTATATATCTCTTTCGTCAATCTTTCTTCTCTCATTTTTTCAACATGACCGAACCATCATTGTCATCGTTATTGACAAATCACAAACACACAAGGTTACCCTCCCTCTCCCCCTTCCCCACTCCCTTCCCTATACATACACACACAGTCACACACACACAAACACACACATACATATACAGACATTGCACCCACACTCACATACTAAATTTGTAACTTTTTTTAATTCCAATTTCTTCTAAATTGTATGTTCATTATTGAAAGACACTGGCTCCTGTTATACAGCTCAGCTCATGCAGGAGACAGGGTCCACCATAACGAATCAATATTCTTATTGTGCTAATAAACGATTTGTATTTGTATTTGTATCATTACCTTTCCTTATTTTTGTCCCTATGCTTTCATTTATGCCTACCCTTTTCCGTATTTCGACGTTATGTATGCGGTCCGTCAATGTGACGCCGCATATACGGCGCAACGATCTCATTTCTACTGCATTAACCCTACTCTCATATGTATTCTGACATATCTACGTTTCGCTTCAATACATCAGTGTTGGTACCAACATGGCATTATGTATGGTGAGCCGAGCTTTGTCACTGACGTTTTGACTGCCGATCAGTGATACCAGGGCACCGTTTACACTATTTCCTGCGTTCACTCTTCTTTCAACATCCCTATCATACTTCCCATGCCCAGATATATAATTGCATTTACTTGTTCTAGAGTTTCATCATTAATCTTTATCGTCACCTTGGTTTTTATCGCATTCAAACGGAGTGCTTTTTCTGCACATCCCTCTTTCATTTCTGTGACTAGTGATATATATATTAATTCGAGGTAAGATACAAAATAATAAAATAAAATAGATTAGAAACTAATTATAAATAAATCTAAACTAAAAATGCATATAAAATAATAAAACTATTCTACAAAATAAACTAGGGGCTGACCACCAGGGACGGTACCTAAAAATATACTTAAATTTATTTAGGTACTTACTTTTTTAGTACTTAAATATTTTTAGGTTTTTACAATTTTACAGTTTTTACACAATTTAATTTAAATGTCATCTTGGGCTATTTGTGTACTGCTTATTCTGCTAATATTTTTTATTTTTCACTCTAATGATAAACGATTAGTTAGATATACTTCACTTCCTCGCCAACACGTCTGGCCATATATTATGTTCTGGAAGGCCCATCTCCAGCAGTGGAGGTCTAGGACGCTGTGTTCTAGGGACTGTAATGAAAATAAATGACGAGAGATTCTTCAACATGATTTTTAAATACCTATTCGATGATACCCCACTCATATTAGTTCGTTGAATTTCATTATTTTTTTCACAATATGGCCTCTGGTTGTCGCCTTGCTGAAATTGTGTTAATTTCATATCTTCAGTGTGATAATGCATACTCGCATGTTAAGACGAATCGATTGACGTGTCAATTATCAAAATCTGTTGTGGCACAAAGGAACAATCATACATACTCGTACATAATATGTATGTACGTACATGGCTGATAAAAAACACATAACCCTTCTTTGCGTCGGGTAATAAAAAAAAGTTTATAAAAAAAAAAACAAAAAAAAAGGTAAGTATAGTAAATGTTGTGGAACAAGTACAAATACAAATACAAAATATTTTATTGTTCATAAAAGTACAATTAACAAATTGATTTACACACTGACTCCTAAACTAAGTCTAACTAAGTTAGACCTGTCATTTAGGATCCCAGGGGGGTTGGTTAGTAGATAATTATTTTTATTTTAATGAATTGTGCTTGTTTTTAATTTTTTATTCATCTACTTGTTAATTTGTTCCGTTTCCTGTCGGGTTCCAACTATTGATTGTTTTTAGTTTTTAAATTGTTGCAAATACTATAACCCGTTATTTGCAAGGTGGGAAAAATGTTGTGGAACAAGTAGATGAATTACTATATTTTATATTTAAATCTGAAGTCTCTATGACATAAGGTTATCATAGAGACGAGACGGTCAATATGTAGCCTTTCGCAAAATATGTCCTAATTTATGTTGTTAATTTTATTATATTTACTTATCCACAGTCAGTGTTTATTTCGGCCTTTATTTCTCCATAGTGACATTATATATACTTTTTATCTATCCACTGACGATATAATAATTTTAAATTTAACGACTAACCAACATAAGATCTTTAAAAATATATTTTTACTTACGGTATTATATTATCAATTTGCAAAAAAAATACGCCGTAGTATTCAGTAACTGTGATTTATAACTTGTATTTCCTTCTTACTTACTCGTTCATTGATATTTGACGTCGAAGATAAATAAAAAAATACTGTAATAAAAAGACCTCTATCATTTGAACCGGTACAATAATAATACAATTATTTTATAATATAAAATTTAAAACTAAATAAATTTAAACAAATAAAAACTGAAGCACAGTGTGCTACGTTCCCCCGTTGAACAGCGAGGCTGACAAAATGTTATCTACTCAAAGGGTCACCCGTCGCCATCGATGTATAATTGTATATAGCAAAATGCGCTCTAATTCATTAAAAATATAAAACACCCGCCAGCGTAACAAATGATAAAGTATCATCACGACCGTTTCCCTTTCGGGGTGGTCAGAAACCACGCTTATAAATAAGCGGATTCACATTTAGCCAACTTCACTATAGGCCAATCATGACAAGTGACAAGCTCGTCGATGTCTCCAGCGTACCAAACTCGAGAAATATCACAAATAAATTAAATATTAATTGAATGAATAATTTACATTAATATTTTGATTTATGTCCCGAACCTGGTACCTCCGAGTTTAAATCCACGGACTTAACCGCTAGACCTCGGAGGCAGTAACAAATGATCTTGAATTGAATAAAAAATGAGTAGAAATAAATAAAAAGAAAAAAACAAAACCAAGGGTTCCGTTGCCAAAAAGTTTGATAACCACTTAACTACACCACTGAAATAATCATATATAATATATTGACATATTAATATTTATTATATAAGAATTATAATCAAGATATTTGTAAGTATTTAGTTTTTATATTAATTAGGTTTATCTTTTAGTTTATTAATTTATGAGTATTTATTGTGTTAGTAATTGTCTCGAAAAAGTCATGTGACTAAATAAATATTTATATAAGTATTATATGGATTGTATTTAGGTATATAAGTATTTGTGTAGGTCGAATTTATGTAATATGTATTAAATAAAGTATTCATATTTTTATGTACTTAATTATTTAATTCTAATTTATTTACATTTACTTAAAAAATCTCAGACACCCATCATATAAATCTATCACTCTCCCAAAGGTTAGCTGGTAGAGAATACATTCATGGTATTATGCTCGCCTATGTACATATTTTTATTTTGTATATTTTGTCTGCAATAAAGAATTGTATTATTATTATTATATATTTTATTACATAGCTACTTTAACAGTCATATATGTGAGAGTGACTCGAACTCTAATAAAATATCATGTCAATGACAGTAATCATTCAATTATTTAAAAATAGAACACAGGACGGCACAGGACGTGAAGTGATCCTATAAATAAAACAAAATAATCCCATTTAAATACAAAACAAGAGGGTCACGTAACGGTTTGTTCAGACCTAATAAAACCACGATAAAAAAACTGTTGAATAAAAAAACAACTCGGGTACCACGCTTTTGTAAGAGATGGATACAAGACACTCTACTCTATAACTCTGTAGGCTTTTCTTGGTCGAGCGACGACTTAATTATGAGTCCCGCTATGAGGAATCCTACGACGATGGTCTGCCGCGAGATATTTTTTTAAATTGTCGTAAATAAAATTTAAAATAAAAATCATTATTGATAAAAAAAAAATCCAATCCGTCTGGCCAGCGCGGCGTGGCAAGTGTAGGCCAAATTCTCCAGATATATGTTCTGGAAGGCCCATCTCCAGCAGTGGAGGTCTGGGACGCTGTGTTCTAGGGGCTGTAATGATAATGATGATTGATAAAAATGGTGTCGGATAAGAGTGGCGAGAGATACGTGCGATGGCGAGCTAATATGCAGTAGTGGAGACAGGCTGATAATGATAAATAGTTGATTAGGTAAATAAGATTCCATTCTTGGACTTGCGTTCTACTTACCAACTGTCACATGTCGGCATGGTTCACATTTTCATAAATCAATCGGTGCGATGACCCGAAGCAATTAGCATTCACAAAATATGGCAGAGTCCAGTGCGGCGTAAACAAGTGAAATTAAATCAAAATACCGTTAGTCACCATGAACTCTACCGGAACTAATCAGATATAATTCTTTAAAAAAAAAAAATAGCTAAACTATACCGCGTATTAAAAGAGCAAATATATTTTTAGGCTTCAGCTGTTATTGGTAGAATCTATTTGAAATAAAAAAGTTCACTTTTATTAAAGTTAAAAAACATTATCCGAAAAACAAAACACTAAGGCCGCGATAAGTACCTAAAGGCTGGGAAGTGTTATTATTAATTGATCTAGCAAACAACCGAGAGACGAAATAGAGAGAATTACGTAAGTCAACATTCGCGCGATCGTCGACCTCTGATTTGTTGATCTAGATTAGGCTCAGTATGAGTGGCGATATTTTTAGGAAAACTTCTCTGTACCGTAACTTAAGATTTATTTGACGAATAATTAAAATTAAAAATACCTAGTTCTTTATTTTTATTCTAGCTTATAATATAAAAATATTTGCTTTTTAATAAATTCCACGCTATATACGTGTGAGTAAAATTATTGGAAACGGATTCAAGACTCAGCTTTCCATAGTGGAGGTTGGATTTCCAGCAAAATTATTGCACCATTTACTGAAATATTTGGGCCGGCAATACATTAATGAAACAATCATTCTAGACAGCAATACCGGAGTCATATAGTATTTGGTTTGGTAGAGAGAGAGAGTCATAATGGTGCGAGCGTCTTATTGCTCAACAAAAAAATGCCCTTTCATCAACTTTCTAGGAAATAAAATTATTGCAGGAAATAAATTTAAGACAGAGAAAATAGCAAAAACGTTTATAACGATTTTCTCTATTTCACTAAATTTCTAAGCATTCTGTAGATTCACCGTACGCGTGCCGGGTCCATCGTGTGTGATCTTACTCACGAATAAATGAAAAGAATGGTGTTTCGGTCTTGTGACCGACAATTTTTTATTTTATTTTTATTTATTTAAACTTAATTGCACAAAGTACAAAGGCGGACCTAATGCCGCTAGACATTCTATGACGGTCAAACCTTCGGGACAACGAGAGCAGTAAGTACATAAGGTAGGTGCAATACTAAATAAACTTGAGTAGTTTTATTGCAGATAACATATACATACTTATTAATAATTACATAATTACATACTAATACATACATATAACCTACAAAAATAAAATATTAACAATACAATATAATATATACACAATACTATACCTACTAATGATAAATCACAGTCTGATTAAGATTAAGCTAAAACAATAGGTTGGTTTAAAAAAGGAAGCTTCACTTTTTTAATTTTTTATTATTTTCTGCGCGATAATACACTCATCATCCCCTATTCTACTCCTCTCCCTACCCAACCAAATACCTACTGTATGATTCCGTTAATGCCATCTTGGAAGCTCATATATCTCAAGAATATTAGTAATTTCATTCACTATAGTAAATTGATACACAAAATCTCTCAAAAGAACTTGAAAAATTTTAGAAAATATTCCATTGTGCGAGCGAGAGGCATGCAAGTGTTAAACCCTCTTAAGGATTGATGATTGTGTAGGACAGGCTGATTTAGGGTAGTTTAAAAAGACAAATATATGATTTATTCGAAGTAGGTACAAAAATACTTAGAAATGTACTTAGATACAAAAATATAAAAATAAAATTGATTAAAAAACTAATTATTAATAAAACTAAAACTAAAAATACCTATGAAATTAAAGCTATTCTACAAAATAAACTAAAGGCTTACCACCAGGGAGGGTACCTAAAACGCTCGCCGCATTTTCTCGTTGAATTATAATCGACATATTCTGTTTGAGGTAGTTATGGCATTTGGGATCGCCACACTCTTGGAAAATTCGTTTACCCAGCTCTTTTATGAATTTGTGGGTATCAAGAGAATATACCCCAATTGTTTCAACCCCAAATGCCACAAAGTTTTAATTTTGTTTAATGCTATTGTATTTGATGTGCTTTCTAAATTCGGCTGTATGAGCAGCCGAACCGGCCTTTTTTGATGTAGAGGAAATGTGGCAAGCGGCAAAGTATCCACACAGGTGGCATCCCAAACAAGACATCTTCCCTCACTCCATGGTACAAGAGACATACCATCTGGCCTTTTACCATCACTACGTGAAAGTCCTGATGGACGGACGGGATTTTAGCAGACCATAAACTTCTCTTTATAAACTCATTTAAGGCTTGGTGTCTGGAGAATCTGGGTAGTTTTATAAATACGAAAAATAATATATAGACATACAGCTAGAATTCCATGTCGATATTTTTGATAATAACAAAACAACAATAAATAAGTAAAATGATGATGATGTAAGTATTTGTGAACTTGCACAATATTGCATGTTGCTTGTAAATAGGCAATAACGTCAAACCAAATTAGGGAATCAACTGGAATGGCTAATTATCAATATAAATACAATGTACGTATTGACTTATTTAAATTTACGGCAAACTACGTAGACGTCTGTTGCGCAATACATTGAGAGATAATAGGCGACTCTATTGATCTATTACTGACCATCAAACAAGCGCCTTCAATGCTTAATTTTTAAGTCAGCTTTACAGCCCCTAGAACATAGCCTAGTCCTAGACCACCACTGTTGGAGATGGGCCTTCCAGACAATGGAAGAATTTTGAATAATGAAGGAATGACAGAGGAAGAAATGATTGATGATGACAATGCCTCATTACAGCAGCTATAATCCTTGGTGTATTTATTTTATAATTGCGTATGTCTTAGTTTATAATATGACAATGCCTATTTACAGCAGCTATAATTTTAAGATTATAATTATGTATATTTGGGTTGTAATGTGCTGCTCCAAATACAAGCTATTTCCCAGAAAATAAGCTTTTCGTTATATTGATTATTTTTTTGGCATGTAACAGTGCAGAATACATTATATTTATTGTCCTATGCCTACTTACAAAATAATTAAAATAAATAAATAAAAAATGATGCTAGTCCCTAGACTTTCCCGTCAGCCTTTTGGACAACTGTCAACAAATTATCCCAATATCGACATTATTAATACATGTAAAAGCACTGATTCATAAACTTATTTTCACAAAACAAACTGTATAACAAAAAATGAATTAATAGTCTGCAACATAGCACTTTATTCCACAAACATTAACTCTATTCCATTACCATAAAATTTAAATTTTAAACTAAATGCGTAGTTTTATTTGATGTCGAAAGGTTCACAGTTCAGTTCACAGGTGTATGGCCGTAACCGCTGACTTTTGGGGCAAAAACCTCAAATTCAATTAACGTTATTTGCGTAAAACATTTCTAAAAAAATTCCATTATAAAAATGTAGATTAACATCGTCGCTGAAATATGATAACTAAGATTAAGTAGGTTTTTATTTATTAATGCTAGTATATATCGTGTTTAGAACTGATGTATTTAAATAATATATATTTTTTTTTATAATAAAAAAAAAAAAAAAAAATATTTGTCAATAAACATCCTAATCTCTTTAAAAAATATAATACTTGTAACAAATTTATACCTAGAGATTATACCCGACTAATCTACCCAAGATGTGTAAGTGAGTATTACAGCAGAAACTGCCACATAATGTGCATTAGAGTATATAATAAAATTCCTAGAGAGATACGAGAGTTACCTATAAAACGTTTTACTATTGAGTTAAAGAAAATTCTTATCGACAACTGTTTTAATAAAATAATTTTTAGCATGCAAATTTTGACATTAACATTGTATTCCAATAAATTGACAAGAACAATATTAAATTATACAAATAAATATTGTAAATAAATATCTATTGACATAAGTATATTGTATGCCCTAATGCTAATACGTTGGCAGAAATAATTGCCAGCCTTCCTGTCTCCAGACTTTTGTCTTAGCCGTTTGGATAACTTCTTGGCCAGACGTTTGGCTGAGTGTCCCCATGGGCCCATCGTCTCGACGGCGCAAATTGCCCTAAACGGCCGTTTAAATTTTTTCAGTAAAAAAAATCAAACCCCGTATTTTTGTTGATGGTAACATGGTAGTTTTTGTTATATATGTATATATAAACATATAAAACAAAATGTTATGCTTCAAAAGTTATACACTAATAAATATTTAAGTAGTTTTTTTTTTATAATTGTTCGTTTTATGTTAGAATCAAACAGAACTTAATGACCCAGTCCTCTCATATTAATATATATTTATTCGAAGTAGATACAAAAATATTAAAATAAAATAGATTAAAAAACTAATTATAAATAAAACTAAACTAAAAATACCTATGAAATTAAAACTATTCTACAAAATAAACTAAGGGCTTACCACCAGGGAGGGTAGCTAAAACGCTCGCCGCATTTCCTCGTTGAATTATAATCGAAATATTCTGTTTTAGGTCCTCTCATATACATTTTTCTTCTTTAATACATACATATATACAATTTGTTATTTCTGTTAGTATCATACCTAGTTAGTAGTAATTATAAATCAGTAAAAAAAAAACAATTTAGCTTAGTTGTAAAAACATTTTTCTTAAAAAAACCTAAATAAGTCGGTTCGAACCCCGGCATGTACCAATGAGAATTACACGTTTCTTACGTACATTTGTCATTTATTTACAACACCACCGTTCCTGTGCCTCGAAAAGCACGTTAAGCCGTTCGGTCCCTGTTCCACTTATACCAACTTTTGTGGAATCGTCAACCCGTCTGGCCAGCGTGGCTAGTATAGGCTAAATTCTCCAGAATTTTCCCGGAAGCCAATCTCCAAAAGTGGAGGACTATGTTCTAAGGGCTGTGATGTGATAAAAAAATCAATCTATCTTCTTGCTAAGTATTAAGAAAGTATTTTATTTTTTAAAGAAACATATAGTATATAGTAGAATTATTATATATAAAATATATTATATATAAATATAATAGGCGCTTGGCCAAGGAGTTGTCAAAGCGGCTGACAGAAAGGTCTGGAGACAGGAAGGCTGGCAATTATTTCTGCCAACGTATTAGCCTCGATATACAGAGGGGAAATGCCAGTCTCCTTGGGACTATCTCGGATGGGACGTCTCTAGAGGACATTTTTTATTTATAGTTCAGTTTATTTTTAATTTTATTATTTAGGTAGCTTTTAATTTATATTTAATGTACTATAATTAACTTCGAATAAATTTTACTTAGCGACAAGTCAAAAGAAACACATACCTAACAATAAGAAAGAACAGTAAGACAGAACCGGGTATGAAATTTAATTTTCCGGTTCCATTTAACTAAGCTGAGAACCGGGGATTCTCGGTACTTTTGAGATTGGGATTTCCCGGTTCTGAACCCTACCGGTAATCTCTCTGACAACAGTCGTTGATGTATGTCTTCCATAAACGATTGTTTCCTATCGTAGCAATAGGATTAGCTTGACGAAGAATAATTAAACATTGATGGTACAAACTCACAGAAAGAGGAAAAACCCAACAACAAAAACAGAATTTCCTCGAATAGAAATTGTTCTCAATACAGGTAACAGCCAACAGTTTCAGAGAATATCCCAAACGGTATATCGGCCGGAGTTTTTGCTCGATTTGCATGTCAAGGATCACAAACGAAGCATTTCCCAAAACTCGCTGTCATCTGATGAATTGCGACAGAAAATTGGCAGAGTTCCGCTGTTTGTTTCGGCGCCTCGTGACCGCTTCACAAAACATTTAGGGAACGATAAAGCCATAAGGACGCTTCAGAGCATCGCAAGCATCTTCGCACTACTCTGGGTGGAAACAATTACACCGTTTCACAGCTTGGCAATCTATCTTTAGTCACAGTAAATTAGTGGGCGGGTATCAGCGTAATAAATGATCTTAGTATGATTATAATTGGCAAATAGTAAGCACATCTCAAATACTATAAAATGAGTCATGTGAAGTGATGCAAGTCTATTTAATTTCATCTTGTGATTAATACGTGTCAATCTCTTAATGTATTATTAAATGGCCTTGATAGTTTATGTTTAAAACACAATACTCATTTATATATAATTATAATGTATATGTATTACATACTGTTAAGAATACTTAATTAATGATTGCACCTACCGTCTATACTGTCTAAATGTCCTAAAGGTTTGGCTGTCAGAGAATGCCTGGCGGCATTAAGTCCGCCTTTGTACATAGTGCAATAAAGTTTTTAAATAAATAAATACTTCTTATGCTTCTTAGTCGATATACACTCTTGGCATAATCGTCAATTTAGCTTTAGTGGCATGGTTAACAACACGAAATGTTGTTACATATATATGTTACATATACACAAAACATATATTTATATTTATATTTATATTTATTTTTATATTTATATTTATATTTATATTTATATTTATATTTATATTTATATTTATATTTATATTTATATTTATATTTATATTTATATTTATATTTATATTTATATTTATATTTATATTTATATTTATATTTATATTTATATTTATATTTATATTTATATTTATATTTATATTTATATTTATATTTATATTTATATTTATATTTATATTTATATTTATATTTATATTTATATTTATATTTATATTTATATTTATATTTATATTTATATTTATATTTATATTTATATTTATATTTATATTTATATTTATATTTATATTTATATTTATATTTATATTTATATTTATATTTATATTTATATTTATATTTATATTTATATTTATATTTATATTTATATTTATATTTATATTTATATTTATATTTATATTTATATTTATATTTATATTTATATTTATATTTATATTTATATTTATATTTATATTTATATTTATATTTATATTTATATTTATATTTATATTTATATTTATATTTATATTTATATTTATATTTATATTTATATTTATATTTATATTTATATTTATATTTATATTTATATTTATATTTATATTTATATTTATATTTATATTTATATTTATATTTATATTTATATTTATATTTATATTTATATTTATATTTATATTTATATTTATATTTATATTTATATTTATATTTATATTTATATTTATATTTATATTTATATTTATATTTATATTTATATTTATATTTATATTTATATTTATATTTATATTTATATTTATATTTATATCTATATTTATATCTATATCTATATCTATATCTATATCTATATCTATATCTATATCTATATCTATATCTATATCTATATCTATATCTATATCTATATCTATATCTATATCTATATCTATATCTATATCTATATCTATATCTATATCTATATCTATATCTATATCTATATATATATCTATATCTATATCTATATCTATATCTATATCTATATCTATATCTATATCTATATCTATATCTATATCTATATCTATATCTATATCTATATCTATATCTATATCTATATCTATATCTATATCTATATCTATATCTATATCTATGTCTATATCTATATCTATATCTATATCTATATCTATATCTATTTCTATATCTATTTCTATATCTATATCTATATCTATATCTATATCTATATCTATATCTATATCTATATCTATATCTATATCTATATCTATATCTATATATATATCTATATCTATATATATATCTATATCCATATCTATATCTATATCTATATCTATATCTATATCTATATATATATCTATATCTATATCTATATCTATATCTATATCTATATATCTATATTATATCTATATCTATATTTATATCTATATCTTTTATATTTATATTTTTTACTAAGTTCTGGTTATTTTATTCAAAGAAAATAAGGTACAATGATTTAAAAAAATAATAAAATATTAATTAAACTAAAAACTTACATCTTAAAACATAAATTACTATTAATAAAAATAAACCTAATTAATAAATAAAAATATAACTAAAAACTAAAATGAAGAAAAAACAAAATAAAAATTATTATAAATAATAAATTTGCTCCAAATCGATGCCAATGGGCAAGGTGCCAAGGATACTGGCAGCATTGCCACGTTGAATGGCAATACTGATCCTTTGGCCCAAATATTGCCCAGCCCTTTTGTCTCCCGAGGTGTTGACGAGCTGTTTTGACAACGCCTAGAAAATTTCGTGTGCACTTGGTCCCCACGGCCCGAGAGTTTCAACTCCAAACGGCGCAAAAACACATCTCCCAATAAGCTGAGTGTATTTCCGCCGCTTGAGGTTCTCTGCTTTTAATGCAGCAGCGCCTGGGTCCTTAGAAGTCAAGGACAAGTGGGAAGGCGCCAGGGTGTCCACACAGGTGGCATCCCACACTAAAGGCAAACCAATCCTCCATGGAACCAACGTCATTCCATCGGGCCGCTTGCCATCGTCGCGGGCCATGCCACTGGGTTCTAATATTGCTGGCGAACCCACAGACACAAGGGCCCGACGAATGACGTCATTGAGACAGGCGTGCCTTGGGATGCGACCTGTGCTCTTGCTGCAGGAAAGGGCGTGGTGGCCGAGTGCCCCGACGTTGTCTCCACATTGGCAGCGATGTGGAAAAGTGCAAGGAGCTCCTAGACGTAGGCTGGTTATGGTGCTGAAACATTTGTTGTCGAAAAGAGTTCCAACAAAAGATGAAGGGAGAGCCTGGAGCCACAGTCCCGATTCCCACTTCGACACCGCCAGAAGACGAGCACGCTCTGCCATATTGGTTGACGTATTTAAAAGTTGATCCCGTACCAATCGGCAAAGCGGTTCGTCCCACCGGCGCTGTGATGTAGTGATTATATTTATATTTATATTTATATTTATATTTATATTTATATTTATATTTATATTTATATTTATATTTATATTTATATTTATATTTATATTTATATTTATATTTATATTTATATTTATATTTATATTTATATTTATATTTATATTTATATTTATATTTATAATTCTGAAAAATTTGGCCTACACACGCTCGCTGACCAGGCGGGTTGGCGAGGTTCTGATGCCACTTTTCTAATGACAATTTATTAACGATTTCACAAGTTGTTATAAGTGGAACCGTGACCGACGGCTTAACGTAGGTACTCTCCGGGGCCGTTGGTGTTGTAAATAAATGAAAAATGTACGTAAGAAACGTGTATTTCTCATTGGTACATGTTGGGGTTCGAACCGACCTATTTAGGTTCTCATCATATCCCTTAACAAGAGCCTAATTCTTAAATTTTAAAATCGTTTTTAATACTGAGCATGACATTGCTATTGTAAGGTTCATAATTATAATGACTAGGACCCGAGCACTGCTGAACCTCAAACAGAGGAAATACATTATTCAAGCATGTGTTTTTGCAGCGCTCCAGTTGTGAGTTAAAACTCATGGGGACCAAGTGTTAAGGACATCAAGGCGTTATATAATAAATACCTCAGTTGATTTGAATTTGCGCATTATTTGGGACAAAGGATCAGCATCTCCATTAAACGCGGCAATGCTGCCAATATCCTTGGCCCTATTGGTAGCGAATTAGAATAAGTTTTTTTTTTCCATTTTCACTATAACGTTATATTGTTAATGAAATTTAAATTAGATTGGCTGCTACAACCTAAACTTCACATGAACGATAATAAACTTTCGGAAATGCTACGCTAACGTAAAAATTTCACCTATTTCGTAATATTCTGAACACAACATTTCATAACCTAATTAGATTTCGTGTCATAAATTTCGTTGCTAAAACTTTGAGTCACTAATTAAAAGCATTGTCCGAAGAGGGTTATTCTTGTTTAAAGACGTCACTGGACTGTTGGGTTGTTATTGCAAACTTTGCTAAATCATCATCATCAGCCTGTGTCTTTACTGCTGGATATAGGAATTCCCCAAGCTCGCGATCACAAACGAAGTTTGATCCAAAGGTCAACTTAGACACAAAAACGTAATATTTGTGCCTATTCTTATATCTTTATTAAACAATTGAATGTTTAAAATGTGTCTTCTTCAATTCACTTTTGTTTTAGGTAAATAGAGAAAAAGCGTTATTTGCTTTTTTCTCTGTTAAATATTTGGTATATGAAAGCGTAAATATGTCTAAAATGTCAGTAATTTTATTTTAATTAATTATTAACTCACGATAGACTTTCTCAAAAGTACATTTCAAGAAAATATAGGTTTGTGCGAGCAAAGCAAAAAAATACTATTGCTATTCATAATAATAATAGTAAATTCTTTATTGTACAGAACCAAAAATAGTGCGAGTACAAAGGCGAGCTTAATGCTATAAATGCATTTTCTACCAACTAACCTTTGTGAATGGGGAGCCATTATAAGCGGGTGCAGAAATAATATTGTGATCAACTATAATGAAATATAAATACATACTAATTAACTATACATATCCTTCATATTAATTAAATATATACATAAATAATAAATACATATCTAAGTACATAGTAGAAAGTTATGGTAAGTTATTCTGTTTATGGTGTAAAAAATGGTATAACTTGTCTTTAAATATTTGGAGAGATGGAGCTTGTCTGATTACCAAAGGTAGTCTGTTCCACTGGCGATACACACTGCAGATACTGAAAAGGATTATTAATTAGTAGACAAAATTAACAAAACGACACACATAATTGACATTGCTATCCCTAATACACACAACTTGCAAAGTACAATAGCAAAAAAAATAAGAAATCTTAAAGACGAAATATCCCGCATGTGGCACATGCGCCACGTCACAATAGTACCAATAGTCATGTCATCTGCAGGTGTCATCCCTAAAAACCTACAGCAATCACTTCAATTACTAGATTTATCCCCACACACATACATCTCATTACAGAAAGCCACAATACTAAACACATGCAGAATTGTCAGGAAATTCCTACAAACAGAACCAGATCACCATTAAAAGTATTCACTCACTTCCATAAATAATGCTCCCTTGGCTAAGGCTCGCGAGTTTGTAATATAAACCTAAATAATAATATTAGGATTAATATAATAAGAAATTTATAAATTCACATTTATTTTTAGAGTTACAAATTACGAATAAGGCCTCAAGTTCTTGGTACTACAGGGTAGGTAGTTGTTAAAGGCTCGCCTAGCGTGAGTGTTTGAATTATTTCCATCGCTCACACTATCATAGTATCTCATCTAGAGGCCATGGTGACGCCCACAATGAACACAATTTATCAATGAAATAATCCACATTTGGATAAATAAGTATGTATTAATATGAGTATAGCCATTATTGTATTGTAGGCGTAAACAGTGTCGCCAGATGTCCGGTGTTTTTAATGTTGAGCTGTGAAATGGTTCAACCGAATGCGTAGACGCGTACGTGTATAACGTATAAACGTGACGTGCAAGGTCAAACCTATGGCTAAAGTCTATGTTGCATTCTCAGGCTGGGTTGCACCAAAATCTAATCTCTGTAATATTAATGTTTAAAATGGCGTCGAATGTACCAGATTAATTTTAAAGGTCAGCCGTCAGATGTACAAGTACCAGCTGACGTTATACATTCGGTTGAAGTGAATATTCTCTATTAGTTTCAATAGCACTTGGTTGATCTTGGCGTAACTGATTTATAATAATAATAATAATAAAAATCGTTTATTTACTTAAAAAACTAGTGCATTTTTTAGGAATTGGCTACTGGTGCCCAAACAAAGTTAATCTGAATCTCAGGCACCATTACACAAATAAGTATAATATACAATACAACACATATAGAATATTAGCTTTTTTTCCACTTAGTTTATAGTTTTTCTTACTTTTTACTATTAACAATTAGAAATTGAATTATGTACCCACTATTTTAATATTTGTAACAATTCTTCTGTTGCTTCGTAGTTTAATTTATTTAACCAACAACTTAAAATAATTTTACATTTATTATAGTTCAGAGAATTTACATTAATAGCTTTATTAATTTTGTTATAGAGATAAACTGCAATACAGGGGTAAAACTGGCTCATAAAGGCAGTCTTAAATAATTTAGGATAAGGAATTATATGGGTTCTCTTAGTTTTATTGCTGACGGGATCATTTGAGTTTCTGTGTTTCTTAAGAACTGTTTGCAAAATAAAAAGTTGTCTCACACTCAAAACCTCCCATTCTTGAAACAAGTCATATGTAGGGTATCTAAAGAGTCTATTGTGGATTTAGTTGTCCCAAAAGTTTGACCAGTATAGAATGTCTAGCGGCATTATATCCACCTTTGTACTTTGTGCGATAAAGTTTATAATAATAAATAAAGTAGAGATACTTGTGACTAGAGTCAATTCGGATAATTGTATTTATCGTCCAACTGGCAAACCTAGTTGTGAGTGACACCTTGACCATCGTATCGATATTTTGGTTGTATGTTAAAACTATGACTCGCCTTGAAAACTGTTGTATCATCTATTTCATGGTCATCTATATTTACAGAAAAAGATTTACAGAAAGATGATTATCAACTACATATTTTTAATTTCAATTATTTAGTAATAAAATCTTAAATTACGGTATAGACAAGTTTATCTAAAAATATCGCCACTTATACAGAGCCTATTCAACAATTCAGAGGTCGAAGATCGCGAGAATTTTGATATACGTCATTCTTTCTCTCTCTATTCGTCTCTCGGCTGTGTACGAAATTAATTAATAATAATACTCTTCAGCCTTTTAGGTATTTATCACGATGGATATCGCAATTTTCCGTCGCAGCCTTATTCACCGTAAAGTTGTGTTTTGTTATTCGGATAATAATCTTTAAAAAAAGTGACCTTTTTTCTACCAATGACGCCTGAAGCCTAAAAAAATATTTGCTCTTTTGACAATTACCAGCGGTATATTTATATATGTATATATATTTCACAGACTTGCATATTATCATCATCATCATCATCATCAGCCTGTGTCTCTCCACTGCTGGATATAGGCCTTCCCCAAGGCTCGCCACTGCACGCGGTCTTTTGCAACCCTCATCCAACCCACCAGCGACCCTCCTTAAGTCATCCGTCCATCTGGCGTGTCGTCCCACTCTGCTTCATCCCGTACGTGGTCTCCACTCTAGAACCCGTTTGCCACATCGGTTGTCGGTTCTGCGGCAGATGTGTCCGGCCCATTGCCACTTCAGCTTGCTAACCTTAACTTCAGACTTGCATATACCTACAATATAATTTGTTATATACTACAAGTACGTACATGTTAATAATAATTTCATGTAATATATGTTTTTATTTATTAAACTTTAAATTTCAATAAAATAGTATTATTTATTCTCAAAAGATTTTCTGACATAGACTTAACTAACATTGTATAAAACATTATTTTTGTTATTGCAATTGATATCAAATTCAATGTCGGATGGACTGTAATATTTTTAATGGCTTTTATTATTTTGTGGTATACAATAATAATTTAGCCATAGCGTATTTTAAAATAATAATAATAATAAATTCTTTATTGTACAAAACCAAAACAAGTGCAGGTACATAGGCGAGCTTAATGCCGTAAATGCATTTTCTACCAACTAACCTTTGTGACTGAGATATGTAATAAGCGGGTGCAGAATGTTACGAAGAAAATAGATAGTTGAAATTATTTATTACTATATAAAACACAAATTAATCACATACATATAAGAACTATACTTATACATAAATAAATATATGTCATATATAAAAAATGATAATAACTCAATATCAAAATGCTAGGCATTGTCATTTCATCAACGATATGTTATATGTCTCATTTTTCTACAATAATACAACGGATGTAAGTACTGCGTCATTTATTTACGGGTCATTTAGAGTGTAAAAAGTAAATATCTCGGTAGGTGATAATAATATTATTGTTATGGTTATCAATGAAATGGGTCGACGATACGTCAGAATAAACAACATTGGTAACTACACTGAACAGATGGAGCACTTGTATAAGTGCGCGTTATATAAATGACAAATATAAAAAACAATGGCGGGATATTCGACGTAACTTTGACGAACCGCATACGTAATGACGAAATACGCAAAAGGCTAGGTATAAAAGAAAGCATAGGGACAAAAATGAGGAAAGGCATGCTCCGATGGTTTGGGCATGTTGAAAGGATGACCGAAGAAAGATTGACGAACCAGATATACTCGTGACCAAGACTGTGAGAAGGTGCATTAAAACGCCATCGAAACAATTGGGCATGCATGAAGAGGTTGATAAATGTCGAAGAAGCGAAAGAGGTATGTCGTGATCGTAAAAAGTTGGGCTCAATTGTCTCTACGTACCACGCAAAGGATTTGGCGTAATATTAGGATGAATGATGGAATGGTAATGGCGGAATATTCGAGCGTCTTAAATATATGATATGTATACTTTAATAATCATAAATCCCAACTCAAATGTGTGTATCAGTTGTAGATGTCGCTAGCGGCAATAGCACCTTGTTTTACACCTATATAGCATTATTTTTAATTGTTTTTGTAGTTTTTTTATTTTTATAACAGAAAAATGTATTTTAAATTAACGTTACCTACCTTAAAAGACGAATTAAGAAAGCGCACACCGTCTTTAAAAAGAAAAACTGTTTTATTAATAGAACGGTAATTTTGAGATCACCATATCTTTGATTTTGCTTAGAAATCTCGATTTGTACACTTAAAAACTGCTCACTTCGGCATAATATCCAGAAAATAATAAATTTCGTTATAAAAATACAAGATAAAATGCAACTGACATTTATATTAGGTACCATCTATCGTGAAAAAGTTAGTGATACCCCATTAGACAAAGTAACGACTATATATGTATATTAAATATGCATTATATCATTTATTCGAAAAAAATATTTACAAAGCATTTCCCCGCTTTATTGCAATGCTGTATCTTTGGGCGAAGAAAAAGCCAGCTTATCACCGGAGAAGACGACAAGACGCAGTGTTATGTCTTTTAAAAAGTTTTTGGCGCGTGAACTGCATGAGTTAAAAGAAAAAAGTTTTAAAAAATGTAATATATGAGGAGAAATGTTGCCAGTCTTCTTGGGATTATTCCTGAAGTATTTTATTTTATTTTATTTAAGTTGTTTATTATTTTAAATATATTTTTAAATTTTTAATAAAATTATTTTTTTATGAGAACCGTCAAACTAAATAAAAGATAGCGCAGAATTTGCGATGATATATGGAATATTCATTAATTTAATAATTACATTAGTATATTTATAATTTAATATTCTAGAGTTTCAAGCTACTGTAATTACATAATTTTAAACAAAGATAGACCTCACGCCTTATTCAAATAAACACTCTTACACCTGTGTCAAGTAAAAATCTACTGCGACATCATTCACGTAACATATGTAGGTAAAGACCTTTTCTCACTGCGCCCGATACTATCCGGCGATACGAACTAAACGCATACGTTCTCTTTAAACGATGATCACCCCGTGTATCCTCCCTATGCACGCCCGCTCAGTTGCAAACTGTCTCCGGAGACAAAATACGCGGAATCAGCGTGCGAAGTTGGAATAGATGAATAAAAGTATCGCTGAATTGTCACAGGTAGCGCATTCAGTATAGATAGACTTACGATCCGATTCAACGATCCGTTCTGCAGACGCGTTCTAATATCGGATCGGGCGCAGTGAGTAAAGGTCTTAATACCTATCACCTATTGCATAAGCTTGCCAAATTTAAACTTGTTTAGTGCCAGAGTAGATACAGACAGAGAGATCGCTAAAAAGTCCAAGATCTCCACTGCTGCAGATGAGTCTTCCAAATTTATATTTTTTTTCATCCGAGATTCACTTGGAAGCTGAATATTGTATGTATGATCCTACTGTGATCGCTGGTTCGATGTAATCATACAAACCACTTGGTAACTACTGATTTTATGTATAAAAGTATATGGCTTGACCCAACCTTTTTATCATTTAGCCAACTTTACTACAGACCCGTCATACGAAACTCAAGAAATATCACAACTAAATTATTGTCCTGAAGTATAAATGTCAGTAAAGTTTTTAAGACAAAGAGTCTTAAAAAGGTTGGCAATTGACAGGACGAATTGCCAGTTCACAGAAGAAATTACACTTTTATTTATTTATTTAAAACTTTATTATATATATTATGGCGCGGTGGTGGCTCGGTTGTAAGAACGCGTTCCTTATATCCTACAAAGGTCGGTTCAAACCCACCCGACATGTACCAATGAGAAATGCACTTTTCTTACGTACATTTGACATTTACAACACCATCGTTCCCGTGCCTCGGAGAACACGTTAAGCCGTCGGTCCCGGTTCCACTAATACCAACTTGTGGAATCGTTAATAAATTGTCAATAAAAATTGACATCATATCCTCGCCAAGCCGTCTGGCCAGAGTGGCGAGTGTAGGCCAAATTCTCCAGATATATGTTCTGGAAGGCCCATCTCCAGCAGTGGAGGTCTAGGACGCTGTGTTCTAGGGGCTGTAATGATGATGATATATTATAATATTATAACGCCTCCGTGGTCTAGCGGTTAAGTCCGTGGATTTAGACTTGAAGGTACCGGGTTCGATTTCTGGTCGGGACACAAAATTATTAATGTAAATAAATACATTTAATTAATATTTAATTTATTTGTGATATTATCGAATTTGGTACGCTGGAGACATCGACGAGCTTGCCACTTGTCATGATTGGCCTATAGTAAAGTTGGCTAAATGTGAATCCGTTTATTTATAAGCGTGGTTTCTACCACCCCGAAAGGGAAAAACGGTCGTGATGATACATATAATACTTTATTGCACATAAATGTACAAAGGCGTGACATAATGTCGCTTGACATTCTCTGCCTGTCAGACCTTCGGGGCAACGAGAACATTTATGAGTTAACAGCGACATGTGTGAATGTGGATTAGACGTCGAGGATCTGAACCATATCTTTTTTTCTTGTCCTTTATATAATCGTACTTCACTAATCTCCTTCCTAATTTCCATTTGAGTTCCGTTCCCTACCAATATTTCAAGTTTACTTATAAATAATAAACGAAGTAAATTTATATATAATATCATCGCTTCCTTTATAATAGATAATAAGATTAAAATATAAATGTAAATAAAAAAAAGTTATTTAGTAGTTTTCGTTTTTTTATTTTTGTATATACCTAATATGTATTTCGATATTAACTTTGTCTTTGCTCCTAATATCTATACTCCTCTGATCCTATTCGTAATTCGAATCCTATTTTTTTTACTCTTCTTTCCCAAACTTTGACACTGGCAAATTGTTACTTACTATATCCATATTAATTTATTTAACACGTGTTTTGTTTTCGTTTTTTCTTTTTTTTAAGGTACCAAATTTGTGCAATTTTTTATGTTTCCTTATTAGTTCTAATAAAAAAAAAATTAAAAAATTATAATTCATTTTAGAAGTCATATTTTTATTTAAACAAAACCTTAAATTAAATAAACTAAAAGATAAACCTAATTAATATAAAAACTAAATACTTACAAATATCTTGATTATAATCTACATGTCATCGAATCCAGGAGAAGATGAACCCAATGTTCCGAGGACTCCGGCGACGTTGCCTCGTTGAATGGCAACACTGATCCTCTGAATAAGATATTCCCTACTCAGAGGATCACCTGTTGACGCTCGGATGGCAACGCTTATGTCGCGTATTAAAGATTTAGCGTCCTCAGACCAAGGGCCCATCGTCTCTACGGCAAATGGCACAAAATGGTAACGGTTTGCCAACTCTATGTACTTATTACGTTTACCATTTGCAGCCAATTCAGCCGCTGCACCTGCTCGTTTTTATTTTGTAAATTTGTTAGTTTTTTATTAAATTATTGTTTTTGTTTTAACAGTAATACCTATGTTTCTAATTTTATTCTTCTTTTTATATTGGTGAATGCTGTGACACCTAATTGGTACATATATTAGATAAGCTATAATTATACTATGTTATGTGTGTGATAATATATGTACTGCTGTGTGTACTATATAAATAAATAAATATCCAAACAAAAAACATTTATGTTAGGTAGGTGCAATATATCAAATATTAAAATTAAAGAGTATAATTTATTAATAAAATTACATACGAATATAATAAATTTAGGTACTACGTACTATATGATAACCTCTTTGTGTGTATAATATTTTTAACCTATAGTTTTTCGTCACACGAATAAATTTATTTGATACTGTGATGCGTAATGTACCTACATAAATTAATGTCGTCTTACCCTACCTACTTAATAGGTAATTGTTTTTATGTAGATACCTAAGAAAATTTTCCACGACCACAATGTCAACAGGAATATTTATTATAACTACGCAAGAAGATTTATCCTGCCAGGATAATATGTAACGTATTAATAAAATAGTATTATATTCTGCCCCATATATAATACTGACACCGTGGAGATACCGGGTTTGATTCTTGGTCGGAACAAAAAAGTTTATATTAATAAACTGCCTCCGTGGTCTAGCGGTTAAGCCCGTGGATTTAGACTCGGAGATACCAGGTTCGATTCCTGGTCGGGACACAAAAATATGTATTAATGTAAATAAATACATTTAATTAATATTTAATTTGTTTGTGATATTTCTTGAGTTTGGTACGCTGGAGATATCGACGAGCTTGCCATGATTGGTCTATAGTAAAGTTGGCGCGGTGGTGGCTCGGTTGTAAGAACGAGTTCCTTAAATCCTACAAAGGTCGGTTCAAACCCACCCGACATGTACCAATGAGAAATACACTTTTCTTACGTACATTTGTCATAGATTTACAAAACCACCGTTCCCGTGCCTCGGAGAGCACGTTAAGCCGTCGGTCCCGGTTCACTAAAACTAACTTGTGGAATCGTTAATAAATTGTCATTAAAATTTGACATCGTATCCTCGCCAAGCCGTCTGGCCAGCGTGGAGAGTGTAGGCGAAATTCTCCAGATATATGTTCTGGAAGGCCCATCTCCAGCAGTGGAGGTCTAGGACGCTGTGTTCTAGGGGCTGTAATGATGAAAGTTGGCTAATGTATATCGGCTTATTTATAAGCGTGGTTACTGACCACCCCGAAAGGTAAACGGTCGTGATGATACTTTACTATACTTTACCAATTAATAATATTTCTGACAAGCTGCAATAATGAAATCCTTTTTTGAAATACTATCTCATTATATTTAAGTATATATAGGATTGACTTAATAATTATACATATTACTTATAAATATTTGTTTACACCTTACGACAAAGCATCTTTATATCTGTATATTCCTTAATCATTATTAGTATAATACGTGACATATAAATTATTAGGTATTTTTTGTTTTAGTTGTTTTATAGTTAGTTTTTTAATCAATTTTATTTTAATATTTTTGTAACTAAGTAAGTACTTCGAATAAATATAATAATGCGAATAAAAAAATTTAAAAAATATTAGACATTTAATACATACATATATATCTTCACGCCAGATCCCTTGCGGGGTAGGCAGAGACAATTGAGCGCCATTTGACACGATCACGACATACTTCTTTCGCTTCGTCGACATTCATTAACCTCTTCATACATGCCCTTTGGTTACGAAGACTTTTTAATGCACCTTCGGTCAGTGTTTTATTTATTTGATCGTGATATGTGAGTCTCGGTCTGCCAGGGCCTCTTTCACCCACAACTTTCGCATTATATATCTGGTTCGTCAATCTTTCATCGCTCATCCTTTCAACATGCCCGAACCATCGTAGCATGCCTTTCCTTATTTTTGTCCCTATGCTTTCCTTCATACCAACCCTATTATTATTTTAGATTTAATTAGACATTTAATATTAAAGACAGAATAACTTACCATAACTTTCTACTGTGTACTTAGATATGTATTTATTATTTATGTATATATTTATTTAATATGTAGGATATGTATATTTAATTAGTATGTATTTATATTTCATAATTGTTGATCACAATATTATTTCTGCACCCGCTTATAATGGCCTCCCATTCACAAAGGTTAGTTGGTAGAAAATTCATTTATAGCATTAAGCTCGCCTCTGCACCTACACTATTTTTGGTTCTGTACAATAAAGAATTTATTATTATTATTATTAATAATAATATTTAGCTTTATTTTTGTGTAGGTAATATATAAGACAATGCCCCTTTACAGCTGCATATATATATATATATATATATTAATTTTAAACTTATATTGATTTAATATTAATAGGTATCAAATAAGAAAAAATAAAAATTGACAAATCCTATGGGCTCCTAAGGATAATAAATAAACAATAAACAGTAAGGTAAGAATATTTTTTATCGCTAATTGATTTTCAACATCATTGCTATAAAAGTAATGTATTTAAAAACCTAATGGAAATTTAAAAGACGATAAGCATTATAAACACTAAAACCAGACAAAATACATCGTAATTGGTTTTTCCTATTTGAAAATCAAATATTTGTATAATAAAGAACAAAACAAGATCATGAGAATTTTAACACAAAATAAATTGACAATAGACTCGTACATCTATCGTTGTTAAACGGCATAAGTTATTTAAATCCTTATGCACCAAGACAATAATGCTGGTAGGGGGTGGTAATTTATTGACAAATTTCGGTTTATGACCGTTTCCTAAACTAATTTCTTACTATGAAAACGGTTGCGCTAAAAAAATCGACAATCACTACACTACATTAGTCTGTTAAAAATTCCTGAAATAATCAAGAGTGTCACTCTGTTATTGTGTTGTTTAAGAAAATATATCTCTAGGTACTATATTTATTACTTAATAACTCAACTGTAAAGCAATGAGTCATAGTAAACATGATAATTATTGAAGAATAATGACGCTTTAGTGGAGCACTTATCCGCAGACCTTCATGAGACAAATAATATGGGATGACTACCACGAACAATTTATAAAGAAATTTTAAATTTTTTATGTAATAATAATGAATATTACTTTAAAGGAGTTTTAGGTACCCTCCCTGGTGATAAGACCTTAGTTTATTTTGTAGAATAGTTTTAATTTCATAGATATTTTTAGTTTAGTTTTATTTATAATTAGTTTTTTAATCTATTTTAGTTTAAAATTTTTGTATCTACTTCGAATAAATAATTGTCTTTAAAGGAGTTCTATAGAAGTAAAGTATTATCGCACCCGTGGTTGTCAAAAACAACTCGTATTTAAAGAAGCGGATTTACATTTAGCTAACTTTATTCTAAGGCTCTAGGCCCATAGTGACAAGTGGCAAGCTCGTCGATGTCTCTAGCGTACCAAACTCGTAAATACCACAAATAAATTTTATATTACTTTATCTCCCGACCAGGAATGAAACCCGGTACCTGCGCGTCTAAATCCATGGATTCAACCGCTAGACCACGCAGAAATATAGGTTTTATAATGACTTACTATGATACCCTTGATATTTTTTTTTTTCTTAATTTACCTACGTCGTAGGAATACTAGATATATGTAATAGATACATTATTATCCTTTTATCCTTTATTTTTCGTCGTCACGGGAACGGTGGTGATGTAAATCTATGACAAATATACGTAAGAAAAGATTTTTTTTTAAATTTATTTATTAGTTCTCCAACAAAATTAACATAATAACATATTTCGTTAGGCAACACATCACCGCTGCTTTTGTTAAAGTGTATTTCTTATTGGTATATGTCGGGTGGGTTTGAACCGTCCTCCTTTGTAGGATTTAAGGAACGAAGGAGTACTAATATTGTAAGCTTACTTAATATTTATATAAAAATAACACCGCTTGAAACAAATATTGAAATGCCTGTAAAAAAAAAAGTATATCAAAGTAGAATATTGGGATGTGTCATTAAATGAAACACAATTTAAATAGTTTCTAGTATTAATATTTATTATATACATGGAATTTATTCTGAAATAAAAGTTTATTATTATTAAGTGATGGTAGGTAATTCAACACTGACTTAAGTAGACTTCAGTACTTAAGTACTGAAAACTCTATGGGTAAGATTTTTTCATAGTTAGTGTAGTCGGTCATAGTAAAGCCCTCTATGTTATGAACAACCGAGTATAAATTATGAATAATTCAGTATTTTTCGCTGTGGCTAATTTATAAGTCTAGCCGTCTAGTTCGATATTATTAGGTAGGTTCGGATAATAAATGATGTAGAAAGATATAATACGGCTGAAATCAGTCGACAATGATTAGCCGTAAAACGAAAAATTTTAAAAGTTTTATAGACTCAGACTTGAAAAATCTTCTTGACAAGCACACGCGCCATTTTTCTTAGAGAAATCTAGCATAACGATAATTAACAAAACCTTTTTTCACGTTAATAATTCAATAGTTTCCACCCCGCCGATATAATCAGAAAATTGTTTACACTTTGAAATCCTGTGTTTTATATATAATAAAGTACCTAATCATAATAAAGAACCTAATCGTAGCGCTCTTAATAAATCTTAACCAATTATCTATTTAATTAAAATATATTTTAATTCTGGGGTAAAACAGATGTTGTAATTATTAAAAAAAAAAACACCATTTTTTTTTAATGATTATTGAATTATATTTAGTTGAGAAAAAAAATGGGGCCTGGTTTTGGGCAATCTCATTTGAAGGTACTAGAACGGTGGTGTTGTAAATCTATGACAAAGGAAGTTACGTGTTTTTCTCATTGGTGTATGCCGATGCTGAGATACGAACCGCGACCCTTTTGGATTTTAGGGAAATCGTTCTTACTAGCGCGCTTGTGGCTCGGTTGTAAGAACGCGTTCCTTAAATCCTACAAAGGTCGTAAACCCACCCGACAAGTACCAATGAGAAATACAATTTTCTTACGTACATTTGTCATAGATTTACAACACCACCGTTCCCGTGCCTCGGAGAGCACGTTAAGCCGTCGGTCCCGGTTCCACTAAAGCCAACATGTGGAATCGTTAATAAATTGTCATAAAAAATTGACATCATATCCTCGCCAAGCCATCTGGCCAGCGTGGCGAGTGTAGACCAATTTCTCCAGTTCTGGAAGGCCCATCTCCAGCAGTGGAGGTCTAGGACGCTGTGTTCTAAGAGCTGTAATAAAAATTAATGTTCTTACAACTGAGCTCTACCATTTCATTTTTTCAAACATCACCCCTTGTCTTATTGTCTGCTCTAGGTTTTCCTTGCTCTGAGAATCAGCGTAGCGATTCAGCGTTCTTGCCACTATATCGCGCGGACATATGGACCTCCTCCTTGCGTCGTGTTTCCTCATTGATGAGGGTCGTGACCTCCTGATGAATTGGTGTGCGTCTTGATCATAGCACGCCACCCGTTCCTGTCTTCGGCGGCATGCACAGCATCATGGACGCTAGTGTTGGTGGTGGAGCGGATTTGGTCGGACCAGCGTATCGGACTACGGCCTCTCGGTCTCTTTCCTTCCACCTTGCCAGTAACAAAAAGTTTCTCCAGGTTATCCCCTCCTTTTCTGGCAATGTGTCCGAAGTACTGGAGTATCCGACGAAGGCATATGGTGGATAGCCTAGTCGATATGGCTAGTTGGTTTAAAATCGATACGTTAGTACGATGCTCAGTCCACGAGATCCTCAGCATTTTTCTCCAACACCACATCTCAAAAGCATCGATACGCTTTCGGTCAGCGCATTTTATAGTCCATGTCTCAGCGCCATATAGGAATATGGACATATGGACCATAGGAGGAATATGTAACTAACTCCTCCTCCTCCTTGCGTCGTTTTCCTCAATGATAAAGGTCGTGACCTTGATGCTGCACCATCCAGGTATGCCCACGACGGCGTATCTGGTATCACATTTCACACTAGACAGTCCGGGCACTGGGTAGCGCCAAGCGTCAGTCGGATCGCGTAACAAAATTTCATTAGACATGTGTACTTCCTTAGGGGGGGTTTTCTTGGGAATATCTTTAGTGGTGGGCATCACCCACATCCTTCTGCTATTAGTCTTTCAGAGATTATATAGGTCTTATCCTCTCGGCCACTGACACTGCTACGCATATATTGGCTGGATGCGAGGTTGTCGGTTTACTTAACTTGTTGATGTTCGGCGCTGACAATTTTACAGGCAGATTTGTCTCTCCCTGACCAACCCTCCTCTTTTTATATCCGGGTTTGGGACAGACATAGGTTAAACTAACTAACTAAGCGGAAATAATTTAGGTAAATTAACAAATGGGCCGTACAAGTAATCTATCGATACAATTTATTTAAGTTAGATTTTGTGATTTATTTATTTTTTAATATGTTTATTATTTATTGTTATTTTGTAATAAGGATTAATATTATTATGACGTTAATATTTAGTCTAGCTATCTGATTAACTGCTAGGTACTCTATTACGAACAAAATCTTTTTTACGACAATCTCAAAGTAATATTGAAACACTACGACTATTTCAGTGTAGGTACTGAAAGATTTAGTTTCCCTCAGTCATTAATATTGTCATGACGTCCAGACTCGAAGGTAACCCATACTAATATTGTATGCTAAAGAAACTTTGTCTGTCTATTTGTCACGCCTTGAACTTGTTTGTCATTTGTTTCTTAGGAACCCAGAGATACTTGTCATTTCCATCTATCTGTCGGTTTATCTCTCCATTGCGCCTACTTTTTTACGGCACTAAATTTAATGTAATTTGGCCAAGATGTTCCTTGGAAGTTTAGGATAGGAAATATAATGGCGCAGTTGCTTGCCTCTGCCTCGCCCACTGCGCGACCTATGGGAGCTTCTCGAGACGCCATATCTAGATATTTTTACATACATATCTTCACGCCAGATCCTTTGCGGGGTAAGCAGAGACAATTGAGCGCCACTTGGCACTTTCGCTTCGTCGACATTCATCAACCTCTTCACACATACCCTTTTGTTACGAAAGCTTTTTATTGTGCCTTCAGCCAGTGTTTTATTTATTTGATCGTGAAATGTGAGTCGTGGTTTCTTCACCCACAACTTTCGCATTATATATCTGGTTCGTCAATCTTTCTTCGCTCATCCTTTCAACATGCCCTAATCATCATTGCCTTTCCTTATTTTTGTCTCTATGCTTTCTTTTATACCCACTATTTTCCATATTTGACGATATATATATATTTTTCTAACAACTGAAGTACTTATACACTAATATACCACGTGAATTTGTATGCTCTTACTTTAGACTAATATATTATTTATTTATTTAAAAAAAATGCACAAAGTTCAAAGGCAGACAATGCCCGTAGACATTCTCTGACAGCAGGGTTAGGGACGAATTTGAACATATATACGTGCAATGAATGTAACAGTAACATTAAAATACAATTATAGGATGATTCACCAAAATTATTTACCTTCATATGTGTATTCAATAGTATCAATATAGTTAACACTAATACGTGCACAAATACAACTTACTAACGTGGTTTAGAGCTATTCATAAAGTGTGAATAGACCAGTTTTTTTAAACGACAAATCTGTTAGTTGCCTGCCCTATAAATATATAATAACACAAGTACATATACTACATACTGTTTATTATTTAATGTATATTAATTTCTTCTTCTTCTTCTTAGTCGCTACACTCTTGGCAGAGTGGTCGTGGTCGGTTAACAAGCCGTCGCCACTCGTCTCGAACTGCAGCCTTCCTGGAGCACTCATGTAGGGGGTGATCCATTGCTGCTTTGACCTGGTCAGTCCATCTCATCGGAGACCTAGCACGCATTCTCTTGCCATCGACTTTTCCCTGAACTACAAGGCGCTCAATGGATGTATCTCCACGCCGCGACATGTGTCCAAAGAAAGTGAGAATGCGTGATTGCACGATTGAGGAAAGGCGTTGTCCTATCTCTAGTTCCTCCAGGATGAATTTGTTGGTTCGGAACTCCGTCCACGATATGCCCAAATCCGCCAACACCACATTTCTAGAGCATTAATCCGTTTTATTTCAGTTTCGCGCAGGGTCCACGTCTCTGCAGCATACAGTAAAATGGGGAACACAAGAGCTCTGACCAGCCGGATTTTAGTAGCTTTCGTAATGTTTCGGTTCCTCCTATATTAATTTACTTCAAATAAAATTTTAATTTAATAAAAATAAAAAAATATTTACAACATTAAATTTAAAGAAGTTATATATTCTTGCTTTTTGTGATGTTGAGTGTGCTTCTCGAACGTTAAGTGGGAGCCGGTTCCACTGGCGAGCTGTTGATACTGTAAAAAAATCTGAGCATCTGCTAGAAGAATGTGTCGAAGTTTTTAATTGATTTTTGCAAGAGAAGCGAAGAGAACAACTGTGTGTGTCGCATAGAAATTGAAAAGGAGGTGCATTTGCGTTATAAAATATATATGTATAATAAGATGTGGCTGATCATTATCGAATAACACAAGCGAATCCGGGTCAAAGAGCTTGTATTGATATATTCTTGTGGTTGTCTCTCTTTGCGTCAGAGCTGGACGCCGCGCCGTCTCAACATCAGTATTTATTTATACATCCTAATAAATTCACATCAAATAACAAAAGTCGTTAAACTTTGTTGACTCGTATCCCGCCTCCAGCCTCTTTGATCTCATTCGATTATAAATGAGAAAATAAGTTCTATTTTCACTGTGATTTAGTTACGGGATTAATATATAAAATAGATATCTATGTAAATTTAGATAGCGCTACCGACATTTATTTATTGAAAGAGAAAAAAAGCTAATATAACCATTCCTGACACAAGACTGCTGACTTTGAAGACAGCCCGGGAGTTGCTGAATATACCCACGTCCAATAACCGCCTGTTGTACGTGTCGCACATCCGATGACAGGTGCATGGAGGCCCTATTCTGGTACTTCAGCGCAAACGTTATATAATGGAATCCGTTAACTATATATATATATATATATATATTATATAGTTATACTCCAACTTCCGTCTTTGGGAAGCGACTGGTAGCGTTATCGCATACGCCAGCGCCCCGTACATGTGTGCTGAGATTCGAATCTACGTCCTCCTGGGCATCCTGATCGCCGGGTTCATAGGCTACACAATTATAGAGATCATGGAGTACCAATCTAAGAGGTCTCATCATGCTGAGAGGAACTTCCAGCTTGTGAAAAAAGGAGACGATATGATGTAGATTAATAACTTAATCATTACCTGGTCTTTTCATTCCTTACCAATAAATGGCGCTATACATACTCAAACAATTTCATTATATATATATATATATATATAGTTAACGGATTCCATTATATAACGTTTGCGCTATATATACCACGCTATTAAAGTCGATATTTGCAAAGCCGCTGTCAAGGTCTAGAGCTTATAGAGTAGAGAATGAAATAATATTTTGTAATTATGACGCAAGCTCTGACGTAAATAACGAAATCCACGTTTAACGTTATGTTTGCGACTAACAGTAACAGAATAGGGCTGCAGGTATTGTACGTAAGCCGGAGATATGGAAGAGATCGCAGGAGAGAGTCTGGTTTTGACAACTAAGTAAATAAGCAAATTGTTGTACTACATCATCGGTTGTCATGTGCCTATATTTATGTTTATGTAGTATATAAAGTATCATCACGACTGTTTCCCTTTCGGGGTGGTCAGAAACCACGCTCATAAATAAGCGGATTCACATTTAGCCAACTGTACTATAGGCCAATCATGACAAGTGGCAAGCTCGTCGATGTGTCCAGCGTACCAAACTCGAAAAATATCACAAATAAATTAAATATTAATTAAATTTACATTAATAAATATTTTTGTGTCCCGACCAGGAATCGAACCCGGTACCTCTGAGTCTAAATCCACGGACCACTGAGGCTGTCATATACATGTAGTATATAGTATAATTTATTTATATATTTGTATGTCATTTTATAATTACTAAATTTTATTCGTAGGAATTAAGGTACAATGATTTAAAAATATATATATATATATAATAAACTATTAATATAAATAAACCTAATTAATCAATAAAAATACAACTAAAAACTAAAATGAAGAAAAAACAAATTTTTTTTTTTTTATAAATAAAAAATTTGCTCCAAATCGCTGCTAATGGGCAAAGTACCAAGGATACTGGCAGCATTGCCACGTTGAATGGCAATGCTGATCCTTTGGCCCAAATATTGCCCCGCGCTTTTGTCTCCCGAGGTGTTGACGAGCTGTTTTGACAACGCCTTGAAAATTTCATGTGCACTTGGTCCCCACGGCCCAAGTGTTTCAACTCCAAACGGCGCAAAAACACATCTCCCAATAAGCTGAGTGTATTTCCGCCGCTTGAGGTTCTCTGCTTGTAATGCAGCAGCGCCTGGGTCCTTAGAGGTCAAGGACAAGTGGGAAGGCGCCAGGGTAATGTCATTTTATTAATATATTTTTATTATAATTATTAGGTGATATTTTATACACTTGTATTTTCAATCTATTTAATTTTTAATTGACATATTGCACTTACCTCATATAAATGTTCTCGTTGTCCCGAAGGAAACATTATGTCACCCCCTTGTATGTTTTGGCAATAAAGTTTTTAATTAATAAATAAAGCGACGTAACAAAACTACAAAATTCTATGATAGGTATGTATGATAAATTAATTATTTTTTCTAGTTATAAAAAAAAAATGATTCATTTAATTCGTTTGATTATCCATCTGGCGTTCATGCCATCGACGAATTCTCTGTCGCTACATTAAATGATCCGGCTCGAAAGACCAAACAATTTAGGATACAGGATTAGGAAGAAAATTAATTAGATGTTTATCGTCAAGGGGTTCGAGGCAAAACTGAGGTGGGTATTAGAGGAAGGGCAGCACAGTGTGAGTCTGTGCCTACAGATACAAAATAAAAAAAATATAAAAAAAACTATCAAACAAGAAATAAGGTCGTAATGATGATGTAATTATACCCAAGCGCACTTCCAGGTTGTTCCAGACAGAGTGATGGATTATAGGCTGCCCTTCTATTATCCAGGGGAGATCCTCGGTCAGCAATGATATTCCATGGGTATATAGAATAGTACCATTTTATTTTATAAACTCATATTTATTTATTTGAGTCAAGGAACCTGTCAAATTCAAGGTATAGCAATAAGACGTCTTTAAAGTGATGTTTCAAGAATAACGATTACGTAAATAAACGAAGCGACCGATACTATGAAGCATACAATTTATTAAAAAGTTTACGCTAAAATTCTTGGAAGAAAGAATGACTCGCACGAATTTCAATTGTAATAAATTAGCGGGTGGAACAGATGACATCATAATTGTCCCATTTCATTTGAATATTTTTTTGCGTTCGTGGCTTTACTGTCCAAGTTGCCGGCATATGGTCTGCCCCCACGGCTGGTGGACTGGATAGCTGGCTTCCTACATGAGCGCAGCATTCGTGTCCTTGTAGATGGGAATGCGTCTGATCTCATGTCAGTGAACGCCGGCGTACCGCAGGGCTCTGTGTTGTCACCAACACTCTTCCTTCTGCATATCAATGATATGTTGTCTCTGGGCAACATTCATTGTTATGCAGATGACAGCACGGCTCACGGGCGGTATCTGAGTCCTCGAGCTTTGGTGGGCAACCAACTAGAGGAGTCACGGCGCATTATGACGGCAGAACTGGACGACACCCTCCACAAAATCTATTTGTGGGGTGTTCAAAATCTTGTCCAGTTCAATGCCAACAAGACCCAGGCTTGCGCGTTGACGGCCAAGAAGTCCCCCTTCTCTCCTCCCCCTACTCTTCAGAGCACCACGCTGGACCTACAACCCAGCTTCAACATTCTCGGGGTGGAAATACGCTCAGACCTTAGCCACCGGAACTACATTGAGAGCATCACCAAAACAGCGTCAAGAAAGCTCGGAATAC
This sequence comes from Tinea semifulvella, assembly GCA_910589645.1. NCBI lineage: Eukaryota > Metazoa > Arthropoda > Insecta > Lepidoptera > Tineidae > Tinea > Tinea semifulvella. The sequence goes on along the minus strand of OU342592.1, from coordinate 7,095,432 downwards.
TGAACAAGGTGAAGCGGTTTTTTCCGCCTTCAATTAGACTGTTGCTGTACAAAGCACAGATCAGATCATGTATAGAATACTGTTCTCACCTTTGGGATGGTTCCGCCAAGTACCTCACAGATGCTCTCGATGTCCTGCAGAGGCGAGCTGTACGAATTGTGGACGATGCCACTACATCTGGAACTCTCGAATCCCTGCAGCTTCGCCGAGATGTGGCTTCTCTGAGCGTGTTCTACCGGCTATACTATGGTGAGTGCTCCGAAGAACTCTATAACCTAATCCCTCCCTCTCCATTCCGCAACCGAACCACACGCACAGGTCAGAATATGCACCCACATACCGTAGTCACCATCCCTTCGCGTACATATAAATTTGGGGACTCATACATCTGTCGTACGATAAAGATGTGGAATGCTCTTCCAGCCTCTGTGTTTCCACTTTCCTATAATTTGGAGTCCTTCAAGCGAAGTGTGAAAAAGCATCTAGTCAAGCCGGCATAGTGTTAGGGACTGATGGCAGTTACGAGTATCTGACTTCAGTTGCTAACATTCATGGACCTTGCGCGCCACTTACCATCAGGTGGGCCCAAGGTCACATGTCGTGCTAGTATAAAAAAAAAAAAAAAAAAAAAAAAATAACTCTGTTTTGTATTACTCATTAATTGTGTACTTGTGGAACCGTTTATAAATTTTCATTAAAAAAAAAGACATTAGACCCTCGCGATGTCTGACCAGTGTAGGCCAAATTCTTCAGAAATTTCTGGAAGACCAATCTCTAACAGTAGAGGTCTAGGACACTGTGTTCTCGGGGCTGTGATGTTGATGATTATGTAATAATAGACTAAAAATAAAAATTTAAATAAATCAATTTTATAAATATGAATTGTTTTTATTTAAAGTTTTTTATTTATTTTTAACATTTATTAATTAGGTTAGGTTATAATTTTCGGTTAGGTATTAAATTAATTAGATTTTTAATTTAATTATTTTTTATATTATTTGATTGCATTTTTTTTATTTTATTATATTGTGCAAATTTAGATTAAGTTGATTTGTTTTTAACTTTTTGCATGTTTTTTTTTCATATTTTTTGTGTAGTACTCAAGTAGCTTGCTCGCGTTCCATATTTTTCATTGTTGTACTCAAGAATTACAGTTTGGTTCTTTTATTCAGTCATAGAAATGTAAATTGTAAATGATTGTAATTTGTTTGTTACACCATAATAAATAAATAAATAAGTACAAAGGCGGATTTACCTAAAACCCGCAATACCTAATAATAGACAGCAAGACAAGCAACTTTTCCTAAGAAATTGAATTTCGGAAATGACAAAAAAAAAGTATTTTTCATACAAACTGTTTATTTAAAAAAAACAATCTGTTGGAGAAGTTAAAAAAATATATAATTTCTGACATATAGTTTATTAGGAAAGATTGTTTGTTAGAAACATATTAATAATATGAAATAGGATATTTTTTTTGTTTTGATGACGTAAAATCATGTGATAGCAGCTGGTAACTTGTATCATCTATCAAAATCACCTGCGTTCCCGTTTTGTGTAGGTTGATAAGTAATTAACATATTAGCATTACTAACTTATTATTACTGTTGTCAAGATTACGAGTTGGTAGGTACTTATTATTTGCGGTAGGGGTCGCTCGGTTGTAAGACCGCTTTCCTATAAAATCAAAAAAGGTGGGATCGAGCCGCGAAATGTATCAATAAGTTTTAAGGTATATTTGACACAGATTGGTCGGTACTAGCAACTTATGGAATTGTTAATAATTTGTGATTAAAAAATGGCATGTGACCGTGCGCTCTGATGGTAAGTGAATCTTAACAACTGGTATTAGACACTCCTGACTGACATCAGTCCCTCACAATATGCTGGCTTGACTAGGCATGACGGCAAATGACTCGAAACGTGTGGATACGTGCAGACTGGGCAAATTACCACATAATAAAAAATACATTTTGCCGACCCTAAAAGTGCTGCCCCGGGCGAAACGCATCCCCCATCATCCTTTGCTATGTCACTTGCCAGGAAATATTTTTTTGTTTTGTCACTTTTGTTTATTGTGACAAATAATACCTACTTCATATACCTACATATTTATAAAATCGTGGTAATTATTAATAATAAGTTAAAATATATTATTTATGATAAACAGGATAGAAAAAAAATCGACTAAGTTTATTTATATCACAAATAAAATATTGTTCTTGGCATTTAAATACAATGATTTTTTAATTTCTAGGAAAAGTGCGAGTGAAGCGGTTTCCTCATTGAAGCAATTAAATTCGCATTGACGGCTGGCTCAATGCCAATTTGAAAATGTATAATGAAAAATCATTAGAAATATCAACACCATTGACTTTTATGTAGGAATCTGGCTTTCAATATAACAGAACCGATCTTCGGCCTGAGATCAGTAATATATGCTTCCCCATGTCTACATAAAATTATCTTGTACTAAGGGCCACTTAAATGGCTATATTTAAGTTAACGACTTGAGTGGTTGATAAATTACCGGCCCTAAGTTTCTGCAATGTCATTTACTTCCTAAAAACTAACTGTGACATTAATGGGGAATGTTAATACGAGTACCTATACATAATCGTTAAAGACTGTAAAGTTCTCATTATATGATCCCAGATAAACGAGCTTCCAAGACGGCATTAACGGAATAATAGGGTAGAGAGATGAGAAAAATGGTGGATGGTGAGCTTCTTGTTACGCAATGAAATAAAAATGTTAACCAGCCGGTTGCAATTCCAAAATGCCACTCTTCTCATCTCTCTTATGGAACCGGAACTGGCACGGTGAATCCACGCTTAGAAATTTGTCTTCTCTCCTTCACCACTGCTTCCATGCCTCGGAGAGTACGTTAAGCCGTCGGTCCCGGTTCTAATATCAACTTATGGATTCGTTAATAAATTATCATTAAAAACTGCCTCCGTGGTCTAGCGTTTAAGTCCGTGGATTTAGACTCGGAGGTACCGGGTTCGATTGCTGGTCGCGACACAAAAATATTTATTAATGTAAATAAATACATTTAATTAATATTAAATTTATTTGTGATATTTCTCGAGTTTGGTACGCTGGAGACATCGACGATATTGCCACTTGTCACGATTGGCCTATAGTAAAGTTGGCTAAATGTGAATCCGCTTATTTATAAGCGTGGTTTCTGACCACCCCGAAAGGGAAATGGTCGTGATGATACTTTACTTTTACTTCTATTAAAAAATTGACATCAGTCCGTCGCCAACACGTCTGGCCACTGTGGCGAGTGTATGCTGAATTTTTCAGAAATTTCTAGAAGGGCCATCTTCAACAGTGCAGGTCTAGGACTCTGTGTTCTAGGGGATGTGATGAATGCTGTTTGCTGGTTCTAGGTCACGAAATGGAAACTATAAAGTGCCCAGTTATTGGAACATAAGTCAATTACTAAAGCGCTTCATCAAACGAAACTTTATGCGTTTTATGAACTTCCCAGTTCTACGAAAGAGGTAATTCGAAATTTTCCGATTGCGATCGGGGAATTACTTCGGTCATTAGAAGTGACATTATAGTTAAGGTCGGCACATTCTGTCATTATCCATACTACAATGTTTGAAGACAAAAGTCTTTAAAGAGGTGTCCAAGCGGCTGACGGAAAGTCAGGAAGACTGGCAATTATTCTTGCCTACGTATTAGCCTCGCTATATAAAGGGGAAATGTTGCCAGACTCTTGGGACTATCTCGGATGGGACGTCTCCAAGTATAAGAGGACATTTTTTATTTATAGTTTATTTTATATATAATTTTATTTAAGCTTTTAATTATAATAAATATAAATTAAAATCTACTTAAATAATAAAAATAAAATTACATATAAACTAAACATAAATAAAAAACTCATCTCTAAATTCACCTAAGTATGAGAATGCAATGCGTATGTAATATGGTTTCCAAACCGCTTCTGTTTTTGAGAACCGGGAATTTCGGCTCTGTTTCGTAAAGGAACCGGTTTTTTCCGGTTCTTTCGGTATTTTCGGTTCTTGGTAGTTTTTGTTGTGCTTGGTAGTGTAATGCTTCAAAAGTAAAACACTAATAAATATTTAAATAGTTTTTATTGTAACTTTTAAGTAATTCCAAAAAATAACATTAGAATCAATCAGAACTTAATCACTCAGTCTTCTCATATACATTTTTCTTGAATTTTCTGTTCTGATACCTAGTTAGTAGTAATTATAAATCAGTAAAAAACAACAATATATACCAGCTAAGTATTAGGTAAGCATAATGGTAAAAAATAAGCAGCTGTCTTCGTAACTGCCTCCGTGGTCTAGCGGTTAAGTCTGTGGATTTAGACTCGGAGGTACCGGGTTCGATTCCTGGTCGGGACACAAAAATATTTAATTAAATTTGTGATATTTCCCGAGTTTGGTACGCTGGAGACATCGACGAGCTTGCCACTTGTGATGATTGGCCTATAGTAAAGTTGGCTAAATGTGAATCCGCTTCTTTATAAGCGTGGTTTCTGACCACCCCGAAAGGGAAACGGATGATACTTTTTTTTTCTATTTTAATAATTCAAAAAAATAACATTAGAATCAATCAGAACTTAATCACTCAGTCTTCTCATAAAAAAAAATCTTGAATTTTCTGTTCTGATACCTAGTTAAATCGATCGACGAGCTTACGACTTGTTATAATTGGCCTATATAGTAAAGTTGGCTAAATGTGAATCCGCTTTTTTATAAGCGTGGTTTCTGGTCGTGATATGGGTATGTATATATATCGTATAGATATATGATGATATATCAATAGGACCTTCCCTAAATTAAAAATATCTTAAACATTTTTCAAACAAAACAATTAAAATTAAACTTTTTTAATTTAATTTAATTTTAATATTCAAGAAATATGACTAAAAGTAAAAGTAAGTGAATCGCGTAACTAAAAAAAACCCGAAGGTCCCGGATTCAAAATTAATTTCCCGCTTCTATTTTACTGAACTGAGAACAGGGAATTCCCGGTACTGTCGAGATCGGGATTTCCCGGTTCTGAACCCTAGTATGTAGTAGTAGTAGTAAATAAATAAAATAAAATAAATATTTCCAGACAGGTCACACAGCGCCATCTAGTTTCCGTGGTAAGCTACGAGGCTTGTGTTACGGAAACTAGATGGTTGATAAACTACATATTATACTTTTTATTTTGTAAATATATACATACGTTTAAGTAGTTTATGTATGTATTATATATGTATTATTTACGTAGTGTATGTATTATAATTATGTAGTTTAAGTATTAAAATTATGTATTTATTTATTTAGTTATAAGTTCCTTATTTAAATTAACATCAAAATTATTTAAATATTCTTTATTTTATGTTTGTTTTATAAACCTACCATAATTGATACAATGTCCCGAAGGTTGATGGTAAGAGAATGCCAATCGGCATTACATACGCCTTTTGTTCACAAAACAATAAAGTTTTTAAATTAAATAAAAAATATTATATATATAAACACCCAGACCGAGACAAATTATACAATGTACAACTTGCCCCCGGTGGGAATCGAACCCACGACCTCCCGAGTTCACGGCAACGTTTGTTACCACTAGACCACGGAGGCGGTCGCAGAGGTCGAGAATAGTAGATATATAAAGATGCACAGAACAAAGCTTTGTATGTAATGGAATTTTACTTCTGATAATCTTTTTGATAACATTTTCTAGTAAGTAGATAACTCGTATATTCAGATAGCAACATACATAAAATTTCTTGTTGTAAATATTTCGATAAATGCTAAAACATTGTTTTTAATATTATCAGTACGAGACGTCTTAAGTTGACATCTTAAGTGCCTTTTGTTTGGATTAATTTATGGGTTCGCATTCAACTCAAAAACTCCACGACAACAATTTAAGTTGAATTAGCAAAAATATTAAATAAGTAGGTACCACAGAGTTAAGGAAGCAGAGACAACATATTATTTAGTCGTATAACCATATAAGTTGCGCTTACTCATTCTCATCGCAAAGATCATATAGCTATCTCACTTCCTCAGTTCACATACACACTGCATAAACGAGCAACCGTGGCATTTTTTCATTGAAACCATAGACTACAAGGCAATTGACAGACAATAAAGTAACAACAGCGAACTCAACCATCTCGACTTATTATTGTGATTATTCATTATTTAACTAAAATTACATCTTGAAAATTTTACTAAATCATGGTCTAGTGTAGTGCTTATATGTGCGACAGTGCAAAACATAAAAAAGTGCTAGGAATAACCTTCCACAAGTAAGTTTTAAATGTTGACACCATGCATTCAAACACATAATTCAATAAAATTAGTGATTATTCTTGTAATTTCAAAATATGTGAGAGACAGAAGATATATTTCATTGTATTCTAACGAAATTAAAATAATAATATTACAATTTTTGTTGCTTTATTAGAGAAAAACGTAAAAATTGTTGCAAAACAACAACATTGACAGTTCCATCAACACAGGGTCGGATTTGTAAAATTAATAATTTTTATATTATTTTTTTACCGTTTTATTGTTGTGACCACCTCCGTGGTCTAGTGGTAAATCCTATGGAATTGTATCCACAGAGTGCCCGCAGTGCGTAGATTCGATTCGTACCCAAGGCCAAAAATATATTTACGTTTTTCGCTTAGGTTGTCTGGGTGTCCATACTAATATTATAAACGTGAAAAAAGCTTTTTATGTATGTGTGTATGTATGTATGTATGTTTGTCCGTCTTTCACGCCTCTATTTATCATCACAGCCCTTAGAATACAGAGACCTAGACCTCCACTATTGGAGATGGGTCTTCCAGAAATATTTCTGGAGAATTCGGCCTACACACGCCACGCTGGCCAGACGGATTGGCGAGGGTCTCATGTAAATTTTAATGACAATTTCTTAACGATTTCACAAGTTGGTATTAGTAGAACCGGGTTAATTAGTAAAAAAGGTTGTTTTTTTTTTTTTTTAAATATTTCCAGACAAGTCACACAGCGCCATCTAATTTCCGTGGTAAGCTATGAGGCTTGTGTTACGGAAACTAGATGGTTGATAAACTACATATTATACTTTTTTTTTTTTGTAAATATATACATATAAACACCCAGACCGAGACAAATTATACAATGTACAACTTGCCCCCGGTGGGAATCGAACCCACGACCTCCCGAGTTCACGGCAACGTTTGTTACCACTAGACCACGGCTTAAAGTGCTCTCCAAGGCACGGGAACGGTGGTGTTGTAAATCTGACTAATGTATGCAAGAAAAGTGTATTTCTCATTGGTACATGCCGGGGTTCAAACCGACCTTTTTTGGATTTTAGGGAATGCATTCTATCAACCGAGCTACCTTTTTGGCCTTTTTGGTTTGGTTTCTGTCATTTCTAGTACTCAAACCTCAGTTGCTCCAGTAGAGACTTTTGATCCATATAAGAAACAGGATCGATCGGCATAAAAACAAAAGTTTTTGCTGACTAGATTTTTCCAAAATCTGTGAATGAAGTTCAGAATATCTCAATAAGTTATGGATGGTCTCCTAGGAACGTTTTCCTGTAACTATAACGGTTAAGATATTTGCCCTTACTGTCCCGTCTCAAAACTCCACCTTGTATAGATACAATACTTAGATTTATTTCATACTTACAAAACATTTATGGAAGTTAAGTTATAAAACAATAATTATTATTTATTTTTCAGAATAATATGAGAGCGGTAAAAAAAAAGTACTTTTTTGGATAAAAGAAAAGAGACATGTTTGAAATTTTAAATAGGGTATAAACATTACAGAAAACTCCAAGCAACTTCAACCGCATTACCATCCGGTTGTCTCGTCATAATTTTTACGTTCCCCCCCCGACCATTTAGGGCCCATTCGGCCTGTACAGAGGGGTTCGGTATCTCTTCGAGACCCAGATACCACTCGCCATCCGGTCCAAAATTAGCGTGCCATTGCTTTGAATAATATATGTAAGAAAATATAAATAAACGATTTTATTATATTATGTTGTATTTTTTAAAAAACCATATAGCTAAAAATACTCATTTCATTATTTTAATCGTAGAACACAAAACCTATCTTCCGAAGTGGGCTTTATACACTGATTCAGGACGGATTTGTGAGCGATATGCATAATTATACTTATATAATAATATTTTGACATTTCGCAAATGAGTCCGGTCCTGTCTTCTGTATTAGTGTGCGAACATTACTTGTGTGTGAGAAATGCCACGCTTTGACCGCAGTTAGATCACCTCTGCTTCCCTATCTCTGTGGTAGGTACTACTATAACTGCTAATATATTTTTATATATACTCTATGTTCGACTTGTCACTGTAAGCGCTTTTTTAGCTTTTTTAGACAGGCGTCGGGTAGCTTTTACAGACACAAATTTAATATTAAGTATCTAACTGTAAGTAAAAACAAATTCCTCGTTTATGGCAACAATGTTTTAGTTATAATTGGGTCCGTGGGGGCCAAGTGCAAAGAAGTTCTTTCAAGAGTTGTCTAAGCGCCTTGTTAATGCTGTATGTGACAAGAGGGCTGGCAGTTTTCTCGCGCAGCAAATCAGCATTGCTGTGCAGCGGGGGAACGCTGCAAGTGTTCTTGGCACACTGCCACAGGAACAAATCATGGGTAAGTATTTTTATTTATAATTAGTTTTCTAATTTAGTTTTAATTTTTATTTCATAATTTAATTCTTTTATATTGTTTGTATATTACTTAGTTATAATCATTGTATTGATGTTGGGTTCAGTCCAGCCATTGTCAATGTTTTTATTTACTTTTTATTTATTTGCATGTAAAACATGTAAAACACTTCGTTCGTCACACAACTCTGTCCTCTCCATTCCTTCACATCATTCTGGTTTCATGTCTGACTCTTTCGCAGTTGTTGCAGTAAATCTTTGGAACACTTTGCCGGTCAATGTTCGGCAATCATCCAACAGAATAATATTCAAAAGATTGGTATACTCACATTACTTAAACAGCTCCCTACAGCGTATATAAGTAGATATTGTATGTAGTATAGTTATGTATATATGTATGTATGTAAGTACTATTAGTATGTAGTATATAAATTATTAATAGATATAGTTATTATTTAATACTTAATTATTATTTAATCTTAAATACGTCTTCGCACCTACTCTCGATCTAAGTTATAGTTATCATTGTCCCAAAGGTTGGCTGTCAGAGAATGTCTAGCGGCATTAAGCCCGCCCCTTGTACATAGTGCAATAAAGTTTTAAATAAATAAATATTGACAATATCCAAGTGTTACGTACTAGCCATACGGAAATATATTATTTTGATTTGATTTGATAAAATATCGTTCAAGTAGTGTTTAAAAAAAAAAAAAGCGTAACTTTGAGGTAACGATTTTCCAAGTCAAAAACGGCCATAAAATCACTGATCCTGAGCCGTGTTCTTAGACAGCAAAGAGTATAGTAACTAATTGGGAAAAGAGTGGCATAAGTCAAGAAAGTTAGTAGACAACATTTCTCAAAGGTACACTCAGAATGGGGTGTATCACTAACTTTACATCACGATAGATGGCGCATGATAGATGGTACCTCATAGAACTGTCAGTTGCATTTTTATTACGAAATTTATTATTTTCTAGATATATTGCGGAAATGAGCAGCTTTTAAGTGTACAAATCGAGATTTCCAAGCGAAATCAAAGATATGGTGATCTCAAAATTGCCGTTCTATTAATTAAACCTTTTTTGTTTTTGAAAACAGTGTTCGGTTTCCTAAATCGTCTTTTAAGGTAGGTAAAGTTAGGTTAAAATTCATTTTTCTGTTATAAAAATAAAATACTACAAAAACATTTAAAAAATGATCCGTCATATGTGTAAACACGGTACCAGTGCCGCTAGCGACATCTACAAAAAGCTTTGCCTGATACACCCCATTGAATAATATTTAAAAATGCTGTATCATCGCATTGTTTAAATGGTTCATATGTTATGTAATCGTATTATATGTATTATTAGTATTTAATATATCATAGTTATTAGTATGTATTTTAGTAATATAATTGTATTAAATCCAATTAATATTAATAATATTTACTATAAGTTGGTACTGAATATTTGCACCTACCTTACATTTGAAATGGTCCACATTGTCCTTAAGATTGGCTGTCAGATAATGTCTAGCGGCATTAAGTTCGCCCCTTGTATAACGTGCAATAAAGTTTTAAATTTCTCTCATAATTCTCTTTTGTCTATTCCCCCCTCACATACTTCTAGTTTCGTATCGAACTCGTTTGTAGTTTTTGCCACAAACCTGTGGAACAATTTGCCTCTTAGCATAAGGCAAGTAACTACCAGATCTATATTTAAAAAAATGGTCTAATCACACTTCCTATCACAACAAAAGTAAGTGTATTATCTATGTATGTGTATGTAGTTACTTTAATGTATTTATTAGAATTTAGTTTTTTGTTATCATTGATATATAATATGTAGTGTATCAAAATCAAAATAATTTATTTCCATTGGTTCTCTCAAAACAACTTGGATACAGTCAGAACTAATTAAATCAATACAATTTTCAAAACATATGTACTAATCAAAGTGGTAATAATGGTTGGACCGTAAACAGGCAATAATCCATATTTATGTATGCTATGCACAACATTATTGCTACAAGCAAGTAAAACTAACTAACTTAGAAACTACTTAAATAAGATCGTGGCTGTAAAGAGGCCGTGTCAGTTTACATTCTAAATACTTAATAATTATGATGTATAGAAATTATATACATATGTCAGATAATTTATAAATGTATAAAACAAATAATAATAATAATAATAATAAAATTATAAAAAAAAAAAAAAGAGTCATCTTATAATGTATATATGTAATAATATGTATGGGTATATGTAGTATTTGTATTTATATATAAATATATATATTTATATATAAATATATATATATATGTGTGTGTATTAGTGTATAATAATATAGTTAAACTGTAGAATTTAATACAATTTTGCATCTACCTTTCAATATAATGCTCAAGTTGTCCCAATGGTTGGCTAGGATAGAATGTCTAGCGGCGCCTTTGTCTTTGTGCAATAAAGATTTAAATAAAAATAAATATATTGTGCGAGTAAGAGGGAAGCAACAATGAAATACGGCTGCTGGTAGGGTCACCTGTACTGATATATAAAAAACAAGATTGTTAGTCTCATGGCTCTTCGATTGCACAAAACAACAAAACAATAATATTTTTCTAAAGAACCTTCAGATGTGTTTGCAAGTTCAAGATTAACTGCTTATCTTAGATTAAAGACGTGGATTGTGACGTCATCAGAGGTTATCAAACCATCTTACGAGATTGTACAGATACTCCATCAAATAGCGACACAACAGTTCCATAATAAAAATATAACCAATAATACAATTCGTAAAAAATCTATTCTTTATTAACACCTAAAAGAGATTGCCCAAAACCAGGCCCCACCTTGATTAAGATTTTTGTATGAAATAGTTACAAAACACTATTTATACGATTAGGTTATTTATTATGACCAGGTACTTTTTACAGATAAAACACTGAATTTCAAATTGGCGGGATTAAAACTATGTAATTATTAGGGTAAAAAAAAGTTTTTGTCAATTGTCGTTATGCTAGAAAAAAATAAAACTAATTACAGATTATAAAATCACAAAATATTAACTATAAATTAAAAAAGAAATCATTGTGACACGAAAACAATTTATTGGGCCCATTTCTCTAAGACTTTAAATATAAACTATATACAAATAAATATATTGTATGCCCATAATATGGGCAGATTGCATCATCATGACATGTACATACATACAACTGTAATTAGAATAAGCAATCTATACAATAAAGAATTTTGAATTTGAAATTTGAATTTTCAAAAATGGGCATTCTCATTTGTCTCAATTACATTTTTTCACTTAAAACTCGGTGTAACACTAAATAAAACTAGGTTCAAATTAAATGGATAATTGCTGGATAGAGCTGCTGTTGGCAAGGAGCAGTGTGAAGCTGGAGGAGTACATACTATGGCGTTTTGTATTACTGGATGTAACATGTGACGGACAGAGTGTGTTACATGTGGCATCCCAAACCAGAGCACAATTAATTGTTTATATATTAATAATAATATATTTATAATTTATTTTATGTATAACTAACTCTTTATACCACAAAAAACTTAAAAGTAATGTGGCGAACTTAATGTCGGCATTTTATAACAGCTAACCTTTGGGAGTGTGGTAGAGGATTTGCGGGGTGCATTATTATAAACTACTACTTAAATACATAAATATATATTTATACAAATACGAAACTAGGTAAGTATATAGTACTTTTACACACAATAAAAATAGTATGATAAATATAGGTACCTACTAAGAAGATCTACGAGTATGTTGTTTGTTTAGAAAGTGAGCGATAAGTAGATTTTTAAATATATTAATAGACGGCTCCTGTCTGATAACCAGAGGAAGTAGCAGAAACTATATAAGAATCTGAATATCTGCTGAATATTGTTTAATAAAAAAATATTTACAAGAAAAATCCAAAAGTACACAAAAGATAAATATTTATATTTCTTTTGTTTTACTACGCCAGATTATCGATTTAATTTATTGATACGCCAAATAGTCGATATTATTACGTCGCAATAAAAGTTTATCTCATAAAATTATTAATTATCTTAACTTGAAATTTGATTATGATCAGCTTGTTTTTCTTTTTTATCATTGGGCTTTCCCTAATGCAAAGAATAATACTAAATTATAACATAGCTTGTCAGCAATTATAATATACTAACTTTTATAATTACTTGACAAGACAATATATATAATAATAATATATATATTTATTTATTTTTTCCAGACATGTCACACAGCGCCATCTAATTTCCGTGGTAAGCTACAATGGCTTGTGTTACGGAAACTAGATGGTTCATAAACTACATATTATACAAACATAATATAAATACCCAGACCGAGACAAATTATACAATGTACAACTTGCCCCCGGTGGGAATCGAACCCACGACCTCCCGAGTTTACGGCAACGTTTGTTACCACTAGACCACGGAGGCGGTCAAATTTTGTAAATATTTTTTTCGAATAAATGTTTAATTTTTTATATATAATGAACTTTTTGACATTGTACTCGTATGAATGTTAAATAAACTGGACTTGGTGGTCCTCGTGGTTAAATCCGTGGACTTAGACTTGGAGGTATCGAGTTCGATTTCTGGTCTGGATACAATAATATTAATTAATTTAAATAAATAAATTTAATTATTATTTAACTTTTTTTCTGATATTTCTTGAGTGTGGTACGCTTGCCACTTGTCATGATTGGCCTATAAAGTTGGCTAAAAGTGAATCCGCTTATAAAGATTCATAAAGAAAAACGTGGTTACTGACCACACCGGAAGGGAAAAGGTCGTGATGACTGACTTTAGTATACTTTATAAATAGTTTTAATACTAACATGGAATCCTAATAAATAACAAATTAATCGCCATAATAAAGATATTTTTGTTGAATATAATACACCTAATTGTTGTTATAAGCTTAATAAATATTTGTATTAAGATTGGTGTAATCAAATGTAGAAATCTATCTAAGAAATCATTACATATTACGGTCAATTTAGACATATTTTCACTTTATTTTACCTAATTTTAGATAGGATTAGTGTTGCCCAATGCACGACCAAGTCCAAGACTGGCGAAGTCTTGGACTTGTATCAGAACAGCTGGTCTCGGTCTTGTTCTTGCACTCATTATGTCATACTTTTGGACATTTCAACCATGAGAAAACAGCAAACTGGTTTTTGACTTTATACAACCAAGAGTTAAAGTCATGCTAGGTTCTCGTAAATGTTCGGAATGGTTTGTTTTATTCATAAAGGATAAATAATAATTATTATTTCCTTGTAAAATGCTGTTACGATCACAATTTCCTAGAACCTTATCAATGGATAATGCGATTGTAAATTCATAAAAAAATAATTTACTTGCCTAAAGATAATCCTTAAAAATTTACGAATAAATATATAAAAAATAGCATATTGATAGGCTATGATGTCGGTTCTTGTACCTCGCATACCGTAGATGGGGGCAGTGTCACATGTCGTACACTGCATAAAAAAAGAAAAAATTACTATCACGACCGTAATCCCTTGCGTCAGTACACGCTTTTATAAGGAGCAAGTTCACATTTATCCAAGTTTACTAATAGCTATAAGAATATAGGCATCATGGCTAATAAATAGCAAGCTTTGTGTTCTCGACCAGGAATTGAACCCTGTACATAAAATATCTTTATTCACGTAAACTTATTACTCGTACAGGCATTTATGACACGTCATTATTTAAATAATTTTAAAGGATTCTACTCCTGTTAGTTGAAGACTAAGCTAGCAGAAGACCAGCTTAGCTGATTCCAGTGACCTGTTAGTGTTTAATCTGACAGAGAAAGGAGATCTCAGCGATTTCAGATTTCCAAAATAATAATCATCCGCGTCTAACGACCAGTTGCAGAAAGGCTCATCTTGTGACATGTTTAACGTATACCACCTCCGTGGTCTAGTGGTAACAAACGTTGCCGTGAACTCGGGAGGTCGTGGGTTCGATTCCCACCGGGGGCAAGTTGTATAATTTGTCTCGGTCTGGGTCTTTATATGTATAATATGTATATATTTACAAAAATATATATATATATATATATAATATGTAGTTTATCAACCATCTGTTTCCGTAACGCTAGCCTCGTAGCTTACCACGGAAATTAGATGGCGCTGTGTGACCTGTCTGGAAATATTTATTATATTTATTATTATTATACCTATGTCTGAAATAACCAATCACATGGCGTATATAAAAATATTGATAATATATTATTTTATTTATCCTTTCTGGAACTGCTCGTACATCTACAGTCGGATCCAATCATGAACCCGTGATCCCAAATGTCAAAATGTCATCCAACTATTATTTCGGCCTTAAAAGTTGTATTTTATTCATTCAATAATTACAGCCCCTAGAACACAGCGTCCTAGACCTCCACTGCTGGAGATGGGCCTTCCAGAACATATATCTGGAGAATTTAGCCTACACTCGCCACGCTGGCCAGACGGGTTGACGAGGATCTGATGTCAAATTTTAATGATTATTAACGATTCCACAAGTAAATATTAGGTTTGCTTGTTCTGCGGGGGAGGTAAAAGTCACTCTCTTTGTCTATTGCCAAACCTTTTATACATGCAGCCTGTGGGTCAATTATACCCAGAAGGCATACAGCGCCCTACGTGTCAATAACGCGTTCAGGGTGCTGATGGGGCTGCCCCGTCGTTGCAGTGCCTATGAGGAAGCGCTCTCAATTCTCGCCCGCATGATGGGCAGCCCCAGCAGCATCCTGGCCGCGTGGGTTGATAGTTAGGACTCTCCGTTCTTGGGGCACTGGATACGCCTGCATGTCAGCAGGTGACCTGGGCCCCAGAAAAAAAAAAAAAAAAATGTATTATAATTTTGTATTTTTACTAACACTAGATATTATAAGATTCTTTAAAAATTTATACTATTACATATGGAATTCATTCTGAAATAAAGTTTTATTATTATTATTAGTGGAACCGGGACCGGCGATGGTTTAACGTGCTCTCCGTGCTGTACTCGTAAAGCTATGACCAATGCCGGGGGGGTTTGAACCGAACTTCGTAGGATTTTAACTTACAACCGAGCTAACACCACTCTCCGAGCCAACACCACTCAGAATGTTATTAATTACAATGAAATTATATCAAAACAAAGTCAGTGTTTAAAGATAAAAGGCAGTGACTAATGAATTTAGAAAAACATGTGATTGCAACATCCGACTTTTGTAATCTTACGTAATTTGTATATTTTAGAACTTAAGATGTAATGATAATGACTAATTTCAATCACCTCCCACTACATGTGATGTTGCAAATTGTATTCTTAATCAATGCTAAATATTGCCTTTCTTTATTTACCTATTAGTCTCTTAACTTAACAAATAAACTTTCTTTCTTTCGTAATAAAGTTTAGCCTATCATTCTTTGGTCGGAAAGTTTTTGTTGTATGTAATAAAAACGAATATTTAATAATATTTATCATACAAATATCTTCAAGCTAGTTCCCTTGCGAAATAGGCAGATACAATTTGTCATGATCACCTCTTACGCTTCTTCGACATTCATCAACCTTTTCATACATGCACTTTTGTTTCGAAGACTCTTTATTATTTATTTATTATATTTAAAACTTTATTGCACTATGTACAAGGGGCGGGCTTAATATAAAAATAATAATAATAATAAATAAATATTTCCAGACAGGTCACACAGCGCCATCTAATTTCCGTGGTAAGCTACGTGGCTTGTGTTACGGAAACTAGATGGTTGATAAACTACATATTATACTTTTTTTTTTGTAAATATATACATATTATACATATAAACACCCAGACCGAGACAAATTATACAAGGTACAACTTGCCCCCGGTGGGAATCGAACCCACGACCTCCCGAGTTCACGGCAACGTTTGTTACCACTAGACCACGGAGGCGGTCGCCGCTAGACATTCTCTGACAGCCAACCTTTGGGACAATAATACGTATAACTTAGATCGAGGAGTAGGTGCGAAGACGTATTTATGACTGATCATTATTAAATAATAAATATATTTATTAATAATATATATACTACATACTAATAGTACTTACATACATACTTATATACATAACTATACTACATACAATATCTACTTATACACGCTGTAGGGAGCTGTTTAGTAACTGCACCTTTACTAGTGTTTTATTTATTTGGTCTGTTTTACTCACAACTTTCGTATTTCTAATCTTTCTTCACTCATCCTTTTAACATGCCTTAACAATCAAAGCATTCATTTCCTTATTTTTGTCCATTTCACGTATTTTGTCTTTGCGAATGGGGTCCGCCACATATCCGACGGAATGACCTCATTTCTACTGCATTGACTCTACTACTGTACCACAATTAGAAATACTGAAAAGTGTGCCTAAAATTATTTTAGGCTTCCGGCATTTTTAATATTATGCGAATCGACACAGGATGTCTATGTTCGTATAGATTCTTGTCACGATATCACCCATTCTTGGATGCCCATAAATATTTGAGGCATTTACACTCGTGCCCGTTGTTATAGGGACTGCAAATTGATTAGGATTTCTTATGAGATGTTTTACTATTACTTTATTTAAATAAAATACTTGTTTGCAAATCTAGTGATCTGAGATTATATCATAGATATGAATCGTGCTTGGATTTAGCTCTCGTTTTTTTAGATAAATATAGCTTAAGAATATATGATTAATATTAAAATGGCCCCCTGTTATTGAAGTTAATTTTAAAAAATATATATTATCAACATATCTTTAACTATGGTTACTTTTAACTACGACTTACAGTATACGAGGTCTGTTCAAAAAGTGTTGCTTATTTTGTGTTCTGTAAGTAAATAAGTAATTCCCTTTGGATACAATACATTTATGCCAACGTTTTTTTCCAATCCTTGAAATACTACAAATAATATGTTTTGTGATCTTGTTCAGCTGTTGCTTAGCGTCGTCCTTTCATGTTAAAGTGTTGTTTTTGTTCTAAAATTCACTTCACACGCAATGATGTTTGAGCCGGGGCGTTTTGGTCGAAATTGAGCAATTTCCATCGTGTGTAGAAAAGAGAGAACAGAAGAATGGTGTCTTGGACTTGCGACCGACTATACCCAAATACTGGATGATACCGCTAATGTCATCTTGGAAGTTCGTTCCATAAATGTATTGACATGGTCTGCCACCTGTAGACCATTATTTCAGTAAGTGGTGCGAATATTTTGCTGGAATTCCTCTCGCACGTAAAGCTGAGTCATAAATCCGTTTCTGATCATTTCTTCTGTGAGATCATAGTTATAATATACTGGTATGTATATAGTCAAAATATATATTTATTTACGTAAATTAAGTTACGCTCAAACCAAAACCAATACACGCCACCGTGGCCGCTAAATGGACGCGTTGGTTTGAGTATAGCTTCACAGGCATTTGTAACACGTCATTAATTTAAATGATCCTACTCCTGCTTGTGGAAGATTAGGCAACAACGGTTCAATTATTAACGTATTACGAGTAGCAGAAGACCAGCAGTTTGAGAAACCTCTAAAGTTTATTTATTTAAAATTATTTATTACACAAAAAAATGTGTATAGGCTGGCTTAATGCATAGGCATTCTCTAACAACCAACCTATTTGATATCCCTCTAACAACGTCACTGAGTGTATAACGTGGTTATTTTGGATACATTGTTTGGTCTTACAATAAAGTTGTTATCACGTCGTAGCCACATTTATAATTCTATTTATATCCGACCTACATGTTCAGCAGTTTCATGGTAATGGAGATTATTCCGGCACTTTTAATAACTCGTTCAGATGCTCACTGCTGCTATTAAAATCTCATCATCATCAGCCTGTTTGTCTACTGCTAAATAAAAAAGTAAAGTATCATTACGACCGTATCCCTTTCGGGGTGGACAGAAACCACGCTTTTAAAGAAGCGGATTCACATTTAGCCAACTTTACTATTGGCCCATCATGACAAGTGGCAAGCTCATCGATGACTCTAGGGTACCAAACTCGAAAAATGCCACAAATAAAATACATATTAATTAAATGTATTTACTTACATTAATAAATATTTTTGTGTCCCGACCAGGAATCGAACCCGGCACCTACGAGTCCAAATCCACGGACTTGACCGCTAGACCACGGAGATATTTTTTCCACAGTCCCAAAGGGTGGTTGCTAGAAAATGCCTGGCCTATGTACAATTTTAGTGAAATAATAATAATAATAATAATATACGTTTATTTAAAGCAACTAGGCTCACTTGTTAGTTACAAAATACCTTACAACTAATGTTAATATAAAAATGAAAATAAAAGTAAAAGAAAATAAAATATGGCAATATTAACAATATGTCCGTGCAGTAACCACTCCGCCCCCCACCAGTCTGACAGGATGCACCTCACTCCCGCCAGACCAGCAGCCGCACGAAGCAGCCAATGCACGGCGAATCATATCTTTCAGATATCATCTTCAGGATACTGTTAGTGCTTGTCCTCACTCTGTTAAGCAATGATGCAGTGGTTTTGCGTCTTATAGCAAAAAAGTCATCTGTATGAGCCTGCGCAAACATTGCGGACGCACTACAGTAGCGTGGCAGCCCCAACAATATCCTGAAGCTATTATTGTACTGTACACGTAGGGCGCTGATCGATGCCTGCGTAAAGTTGGTCCACAGACTGCTAGTATAGAACGTTTGGCAGTAGGTTTTCAAAATAAAATAAATAAATTTCCCCAACCCAGCGAGCGTGTGTGGCTAAATTCTCCAGAAATGTATTTTTTGGAAGGTCCATCTCCAACAGCGGAGGTCAAGAACTCTGTGTTCTAGGGGTTGTAATGTGACGATGATGTATACATAAATAAATAATAAATGATCAGGAACGTATTCAAGACTGGTCATTACTATTACATATAAGTCAACGATTGATATACGTAGTTCTTTATTAGATAAAAAATATTAAAATAAAATAGATGAAAAAACTAATTATAAATAAAACTGTAGCGGATCGGGCTATATTAAAGGATTTTGATGAAAACACGATTTGAACTTACTAGTTTATATTGAGGACTTTTTCTGACTGTTTTGACAAATAATAAATATATCAAAAAATGACAAATAATATTGTTATAAAAGGTGGTATAAAAACATGCTAAAGGAGTTCGCAACATACCCCCAGGCAGTGTGCAACACAATTAAGTAAGAGTGTGCGAACCCCTTAACTAAACATACTACAAAATGAGCATGTGTATAGCCACCTTAAATGGTTACGTCAACCACCCTAGAAACGCGATGTCTTGAGACGTCATCTTGTTGCCCTTAGTTACCATGTTGATGATTTTGTCGGCGATGAATTTGACGTCTGTTTGTTGACCGTTTCATGGTATTTGGTATGTCTCTCTGAGCGTGGGGTTGGTAGAACCCATGGAGTCCACATATTGCCAGACGTATCGCCTTCGGTTTCAAATCTTAGGAGGTCACTGTCATCTGTCACCAGTTGGTGTTTCGTTCTTGTTTGGGGTGTCTGCGTAAAATTGAAGCAAAGATGTGTCTGGTAAATGGACGGGAACGTGGAGATGGTAGATTTTCTTTTTGTAGATGTAGAATCTTATGCCACAGAGTGCCTCTTGAAACGATGGGTATGTGAAATGCCGTGTGGCATCCTCCAAACCTCCAAGAACGGATGTGCCTGAGCTCGTTCTCGCTGCCAGCGACAGCTTGTTGACCACAAGCGCGTTGTCGCCCGGGGCAGCTTGCATGTGGAGGTGTTGGTCCAAAGTTTGATAGTAGAGACGGTGTAGAAGTTTGGTGACGTCCCTCCAATAAGATGGATCCAGACCTTCAAATAAACTTTAAAATGTTGTGAAACGTAAACCCACGAATAAAAATGTAAATAAACAATCTTGTCATAAGTGACAGATGACCGAGATGGCAGTTTTGTCTTCATGGTAAGGCTTCGGATCTTGTTCCTGGCTTGGGATTTAGGGTAGTTGACGTAATGGTTGAAGTAATTTAGAAAATGGAGATGAAATATAAATCCTAAAACTAATAATTAGAATTTAGAGATTTACAATTTTTCCAAAAATAACTAAAGGGTGTGCGATGAGAGCGGGCGTCCACTCTTATCAACACTAGTCTGCCGCTATGGTTGATCATAGCTTGTGCAGACGAGAAATCTCACCATTTCACGACACATTTTATCACGAAATGGTGGGATTTCTTTAGGTGGTATGGTAACGGGCCACTTTTCGCCAAATACGTTGTCAGTTCGCGGTCGACTGCAAACAACTCGGGCCCGGCTTGATAAACACGCATAACTAGTATTTTCATCACGGGCCTTGCGTGCTATCGAAAGGTTCTGATTCGCGGCTCTCATGGGAGTGGCATCCATCGCAGCTCCGATCGAGATTGTAGGGGCATCATCTGTCAACATAATGACGGACATGTTAATAAATGACGTTTGGCGATCTGGTGAAACTGATAATGTGGATTCAATGAGAGAGAATACTTCAGACTCTCCGATACGTAGATGATCCTGAACACTCGGAGCTTCATGCGTAGCGACGTCGGTGTCTGCAATGGACGTCGTCGCCATGTTACAGGTTTCTGCAGGTGCCGTAATGGTATTTGACAATGTTGGAGGTAAGAGCGAGTCAGGGTCTGTGGATGACGGTGATGGCAATGGTGAGGACGAAATGTCGTGATCGTGAGAGTGGGCTGTGTGGTGAACGGTAGCGACGGACTCGGAAGCAACGACAATTGGCGCCTGAACTGGCTGGGCGTGACGTGCAGACCTCGCCGAGAGGTTGCTCGTGCCCGTATCAATGTGTGTGTCAATTACCTTGTCCTCGTCCTTTTTTACCCTCTTTGTACGCCGTGCTCTTGAGGCAGCATCGATGGCAGCAGATCCAGCCGCTATTTTCGCCAATGTAGCTTGCCACCTCGCTTCTTCATCCTCTAGAAACTTGCGAATAAGCTTAACTTGAGAGTCGAGTAATGCTGCAGCAGCAGCGGGTGTACGAGACGACCTTACCAAATTGGGTTGGTAAGTTTCGGTGCCGTCACGTATACTCGCCGTGTAGTTGTGTCCGAGAACAGAGTGCTGAACGGCGTGACGGTTAGTGGAGTGCGCGGATGGGGCGACGGCGGTGACGGCCGACGTCGAGGGCCCCGGGTGTGCTGGTGCACTGGCCGCTGTGCCCTCCACTGTCATGTTGAGCACCCTAGTTCTCTGTGACGCAGCTACAGCCGTTTTGTACTCACCCCGTGTGTTTTCATCAAAATATTTTTGGTTCAAATTTTGTAAATTCCGAAAAATGTTTTTTAAATATGCGCGAAGGACCGTAGAATTGAGAATTTAGTATCCGGCTCGAATGCACCAAAATGTAGCGGATCGGGCTATATTAAAGGATTTTGATGAAAACACGAGTTGAACTTACTAGTTTATATTGAGGACTTTTTCTGACTGTTTTGACAAATAATAAATATATCAAAAAATGACAAATAATATTGTTATAAAAGGTGGTATAAAAACATGCTAAAGGAGTTCGCAACAAAAACTAAACTTAAAATACCTATGAAATTAAACTATTCTACAAAATAAACTAAGGGCTTACCACCAGGGAGGGTACCTAAAACGCTCGCCGTATTTCCTCGTTCAATTATAATCGAAATATTCTGTTTTAGGTACTCTTGAAAAATTCGTTTACCCAGCTCTTTTATGAAATTGTGGGTATCAAGAATGATAACAATAATGATAATTCAAGTCTTAGTTTTACGTAGTGGAAGTTGGTGCGAGAATTCTAGCAAAGACCTTTACACCAATTACTTAAAACTTATTAATTAAAAGTCCAAAGAAGTGTGCTGCATTTCCACGTTATAGACTATCTCCAGAAACTTCAACCAATTTTTTTAGTATTAGTTGGTGATATAATTTAATTTAGAGATGTGAACGAACTTATATGTGTTACAAGGAGACAGTGAAAATAAACTCTGGACGCTGTTTATTTCACGCGATTGACCCTCTTTCCGCTTACGTCAAATGCATTATTTTGGGATCACGTAATACTACAATTAACCCATTTCCAACTAGGCTACCGGCTACGCAACACTGCGTTTCAAACCAATTTTAATAGTTATGCTTCAATTATAGCCGAACCATAACTATTAACATTCTGTTAAGCATCATTGTACATTAAATATAAATTAAAATTAAGATCCCAAATGCCATAACTACCTAAAACAGAATATTTCGATTATAATTTAACGAGGAAATGCGGCGAGCGTTTTAGGTACCCTCCCTGGTGGTAAGCCCTTAGTTTATTTTGTAGAATAATATTAATTTCATATGTATTTTTAGTTTAGTTTTATTTATAATTAGTTTTTTAATCTATTTTATTTTAATTTTTTTGTATCAATAAAATATATTAATTAAAAGCTACCTAAATAATAAAATTAAAAATAAACTAAAATGTCCTCTAGAGACATCCCATCTGAGATAGTCGCAAGGAGACTGGCAACATTTCCTCTCTGTATAGCTAGGCTTTTTTTAATTATTTATTTAAAACTTTATTGCACGTCTAAATACAAAGGGGCGGACTTAATGCCGCTAGACATTAAATGACAGCCAACCTTAGGGACAATGTGGTCAATTTTATCTGTAAGGTAAATATTATAGTAGGTACCAATTAATAATAATATAAAAAATACAATTTTAATAATATAATTATACTTATATTAAAACGAGCAGGTGCAGCGGCTGAATTAGCTGCAAATGGTAAACGTAATAAGTACATAGAGTTGGCAAACCGTTACCATTGTGTGCCATTTGCCGTAGAGACGATGGGCCCTTGGTCTGAGGACGCTAAATCTTTAATACGCGACATAAGCGTTGCCATCCGAGCGTCAACAGGTGATCCTGTGGTGCAGTTCTGTATATGTTTTATTTTGTAAATCTGCTATAGCTGAGTTTTCCTTGCAGATTCCTTTCTCAGTCAGATTAAACATTAACAGGTCACTGGAATTTGCTAAGCTGCTGGTCTTCTGCTAACAGCTTACTTATTGGACCACTTTGCTGCTTAGTCTTCTACTAGCAGGAGTAGAATCATTCAAAATTATTAAATTAATGACGTTTCATAAATGCCTGTAATAGGTTTACGTGAATAAAGATATTTTGACTTTGACTTTGACTTTGACCTCTGAGTAGGAAATATCTTATTCAGTGGATCAGTGTTGCCATTCAACGAGGCAACGTCGCGGGAGTCCTCGGAACATTGGGTTCATCTTCTCCTGGATTCGATGACATGTAGATTATAATCAAGATATTTGTAAGTATTTAGTTTTTATATTAATTAGGTTTATCTTTTAGTTTATTTAATTTAAGATTTTGTTTAGTTTATTATACTTAGTGTTAAAATTTTAAAATATCAAGAATTTTAAGAATAATAGCTATGTGCATGACGTTAGAGAGAACTCGAAGAAATTGATAAATTTAAAATATTTTTGTGTTTATTTTAGTTACAAGATTTTAGTTACGTATCTATTCCCCCATTTTTATAATTGATCTACTATTAATTTTGTTTGATAAATTTGTACTTTCATTGATTTTTATTATAGTAACTATCGTAATTAATAAATTGATCAATCATTAAGGATGATCTAATTAGGAAAAGTAAAAAAAATACAAAAAATTTGCCGCCAATTCTAGTTCAGAGGGAAACCGCAGTAGCGCTGCTAAAACTGGAACACTTTTCTTGTATGGAGTTACGCTTCTTCTTGTATTATGTTCCTTGGGTTTGACAGTTGTATTCCTCGAGCGCAGTGACGGTCCCTCCGATTGACAGCAGGAATGTATAATTGAGTGGAGGAGCCATTGCGGAAACGTCTTAGAATAAGGGTATTATCTGTGGAATGGTGCGGTGCGAGGATATTTTTAAGATAACACACCAATCATGAAAATAATAATAAGCTATTGATGGAATTTCTCCTCGGCTTATTTACATATTTCAGATAGCAAGGCAGCGTTAATTGTGTAATGTTTATTTTGCTCATCGTTGCATATCTGCATTGCATCCACTTTAAACATAATGATGTCGTGTTTACACGGTCTGTCATCGGGTTCTCTGGCCTAAAGTTTGTTTGCACCACACCGTTTTAGTTTCATAAACATTCGATAGTTAACATCTGTTCCTACTTCTATGCTATCTAAGTTAGGATTGCATTCTCCAAATTTGATCATCAGCAACGAGGTCAAATTTAAGATAGAGCGGGCATCGAGCACATATTCATTCAAAATATTTGTTCTTTAGTTTTTACACTACCTAACGTTCAATAGCGAAACTACTTTATATATATATATATTTAAGTAGCTAATAGTATATATCCTATCACAAAAAAAGTAAGTATTATCTATGTATGTGTATGTAGTTACTATAACTTATTTATTAGAATTTAGTATATTGTTGGTATTGATATATAATATGTAGTGTATGTAATAATATGTATGGGTATATGTAGTATATGTATTTATATATATATGTATTAGTATTACTATATATATTAGTATATAGGTAAACCGTAGAATTTAATACAATTTTGCACCTACCTTTCAATATAATGCTCAAGTTGTCCCAATGGTTGGCTAGGATAGAATAAAGATTTAAATAAATAAATAAAATAAATATGTAAAGATTATTATGTATTGTATATAATACGCGCGGTGGTGGCTCGGTTGTAAGAACAATTTCCTACAAAGGTCAGTTCAAACC
Organism: Tinea semifulvella; assembly: GCA_910589645.1. NCBI lineage: Eukaryota > Metazoa > Arthropoda > Insecta > Lepidoptera > Tineidae > Tinea > Tinea semifulvella. The sequence continues at coordinate 7,069,937 of OU342592.1, read as the reverse complement.
CCCCCGGCATGTACCAATGAGAAATACACTTTTCTTAAGGACATTTGTCATAGATTTTCAACACAACCGTTTCCGTGCCGAGAAGCGCGAAGTCCATGAATGTTAGCAACTGGAATAGCAGACACTCATAACTGACATCAGTCCCTAACACTATGCCGGCTTGACTGAGCATGACGGCAATTCGAGTCTAATCCCAAAACGTGTGAATACACTTTACTGGGTTTATCGGCACGAACTGTGGATACTTTCCCGTCCCGGCAGACTGGGTAAATTACCACCATCAGTCCGACTACCACCTATTTTCTTGCCCATAAGATGCTTACCCACATTTTTGAACATAGATGAGTATTAGTAGCTTTCATTCACAAAAACTGTTATTCCAATGTATGAATACAAAAAAGACAATGAAGGTTTCCATTCACTAAAAAATTGCTTCACAAGAATCACGGATTAGATCAATATGTATTGTTATACAAATTTGAGCACAATCTTATCGGCCACTGAATTGAAAGAATGGTTGTACTCGTATGTTCATCGGCCGACATTCGACTTTTCCAACCAACCTTGAGATTTTCAAGTGTTTATTCTAAGATAAACTGTGCCAAGTACAGAATAACAATAGCATCAAATATAGGGAAAACCAATGGGGTGTATTATTTATTTATAAACTCTTTATTGTACTAAATACTTAAAATTAATCTACAAGGGCGAACTTTATGCCTTATTTTATTTAGAAAGATAGACAAATTCTTTGTTGCATAGAAAATAATACATTTTACAGTACATAGGCGAGCTTAATGTCTAAAATCATTTTCTAACAGCTAACTAAATCTACTGTTCGAGGCGCTGTCTTATTTTCAGTTTCTCCATAATGGACTTGTTGGTTAGGAACTTTTAAGTTTTTTGTGCAACAAATAACTATGAACCTTGTTAGAATTTTGCTTAGCTTTATATATTCACAGATCCTAGAACAGAGTCCTTTCCACTGTTGGAGACATTCAGAACTCCAGAACATATTTATGGAGAATTTGGCATTCACTCGCCACGCTGCATACGTTAATTAATTATTTTGTACCAGAAAAATCGTGTGTTCTTCCTAGTCTAAACTGCTCCGTGGTCTAGCGGTTAAGTCCGTGGATTTAGACTCGGAGGTAACGGGTTCGATTCCTGGTCGGGACACAAAAATATTGATTGATGTAAATAATACTGATAAATAATAAATATTTCCAGACAGGTCACACAGCGCCATCTGTTACCGTGGTAAGCTACGAGGCTTGTGTTACGGAAACTAGATGGTTGATAAACTACATATTATCCTTTTTTTTGTTTGTAAATATATACATATAAACACCCAGACCAAGACAAATTATACAATGTACAACTTGCCCCCGGTGGGAATCGAACCCACGACCTCCCGAGTTCTCGGCAACGTTTGTTATCACTAGACCACGGAGGCGGTCTTTAAATACATTTATTTAATTTATTTGTGATATTTCTCGAGTTTGGTACGCTGGAGACATCGACCAGCTTGCCACTTGTCATGATTGGCCTATAGTAAAGTTGGCTAAATATGAATCTGCTTATATATAAGCGTGGTTTCTGACCACCCCGAAAGGGAAACCCTTTTTCTAAACTAGTTGTTTTCCTAGATCTTTTAATTACAAAATACTGACGAAGTAGGAGTTTCTAAAGGCAATTTATTATCAAAAACATATAAGAAAACATTTGGTGTTTTTACATTTGGCTTTGACTAATTTTCATTCGGCCTTACTCAAGGTCTGCTTCTGAAGGTCAGTTTGTAGAGGTGTGAAAAAACGCCAACGCTTTAATTGAGTTAATTGGTAAATAAAAAGTAAAACAGAAGGTTATAGCAGAGAAAACACCGTTTTTAAGTAGCGATTTCGCTTCACATATCCATAAGCAATATACAACTAGTTATAAGCCATTTTTAATATTTTTTTTATTGGTAGTTACCTCATAAATTAATTTATTCATTTTGGGCTATTTTTATTTGTTCTACCTACTTGTACACAAGGGGAGTCCTTCGCGCCATTTTGCGCGGGCGTGTCAAGTGCAAGTTTTTGTTTTGTAATTTACAAAAATACAGCAAAATGTCGTGAAGGACTCTTCCCTCTTTTTTCTTTTACAAAACGAAATCCCTCGACTATGTCATTGTTACATTCATGACAATACTATTCTCCACTAAAATTCAAACAACTCCGTAACCTACATGTAAAAAAATCTTCAAGTTTTGTATAGAACAATTACCACGTCTTGATAAATTTTATTATTGTTCATGTTTCATGTTCATCTGGGATCCTATAATGATTTTCCAGTTTCGGCGCCAAGGATCAAGGTGGGCTAAATGATCTATAGGTAATTCCTATTAGATAATATCCAATACCGTGATCTTGTCCCTGACACATATTCATGAAGATTCCTTCCATTTTACAGACAATGAAATTTGCTCAAATTACTTGAGTCAACTACTAGTTACACCAATTTGGTATTCTTTACGTTTTTACAGAAATAGATACATTTGTATTGATTTTCCCACGAACTGTATGTAATTTTTTGTATAACAGGAGGTGTCATATCATAATAATGAATGAAGACAAAACAATCATTGTTCTGCTTATACCTCATTAAAAGCAGCCGTAATAGGATACTCTGCTTGTTAAACCAACAATAAACGGAGCTCTCGATCATGGATGGTATTTAGGACTAATAACAATCTTCTAAATATAAATATATAATATAATATATAATATAAAAGTGTAGATAGAGCAACAACTCCCAAAACGGTAGTAATTTTATAAAATGGCAACACTTTTTCGATAATATAGACAAAAGTCATAAATAAATAGACCCTAGATGGCTCTCTTCAAATAATTGTCTACTCTGCAAAACATTCTTGTTTTTCTGTTCTTTTTCCCACCACGGGGGAAATGTAAATATACAAGGTTAACCACTAAATGTGGTATTTATCGATATTCCTAAATATCACCTAGGATTCGAATGTGTTATCGTAAACTACATAAAATGGAAATTACAAAAGGAAGATTTAACTAGCCCTAGTTAAACTTTTCAGAATTAGTATCTCAATTATTTGCAACAGGTTAACAACATTGCGTCAGCGTTGGGTTGTAATTAATTGCATGGAAACAAATGAGGCAGATCAATAAAATAAAATCAAATGGTCACATGAAGCTCAATTGGTCCGACGCATCACCTATCTTGTAATTGAACTTTTGATTAGAGTCAAATAACACTCTCTTGTTGAATGTTATGCGGGCGTAGACCCATAAAGAATGTAAATGAGACAAAAGCATTGTTTGTCTATCCTACCCTACTGTATATACTACATACCCGGTATGGTGTATGTCTGTAATGACAGATATAACGCGAACCGAGAGTTTTAGACACTAGTGTCGTCTACCATCCGAATCGCCCGCCTCTGCAGGACATTAGGAGCATTTATAAGGTAATTAGCTATCAGATTTCTGACAACATGAACGAATTACAGTAAAGCGTTTGACATAGTGGATCATAGGATACATCATAACTCTTAAAAGAACATAAATCAGGTATTAGTGGGAACCCAATTAGGAGGTTTGAGTCTTACATAAGAAACAAATCATAGGCAGTTGTCATTAGCAACTATCTGTCAGGCGGTTTCCAGTACCGTTCCCCAGGGATCCCTTTTGGGACCTCTTTTATTTATTACCTTTCTCTGTCATCTCGTCTATCTATGACATCGACAGCCGCTTTCAAAGCTCTCAAACATTTTGCTAACAATATGAAAATCTTTAAGGCCATAACAACAGTAGACGATGCTAAAGCGCTACAACAAGATCTACTTTATTGTTCGGTAAACAAACTAGATTTAAATGTAGCCAAAAGTATATTTATAACATTCACCAGAAAGTATAAGTTAGTCAAATATTTATATAATAACTTATTCGATCAAAAATAAACCTTTGGAATCGGCTGACAGTGTCAGGGATCTCGGTGTGGTTCATGATAGTAAGTTATTATTTGATCAGCACATATAACTCATAGTCAAGAAAACGTCTATGAGTTTATAAACATTAAGACTATGTTTTTTTTTACTGCACTTATGTTCGTAGCCTATGCCTCTGAAGCGTTGAACCCAATGTATAATGTCGACCGCATCGAGAGAAGTCTATATTAAGTTTAGAACTAGGGCCGGTCACTGAATCCTTCCTTAGTGGCAGTCGTTCACCGCGTTCTGTCCGTCTGTATTTAAGTGACCAAATGGCAGTAAGTCTGTTACCGGCCCTAAGTCACAAATAAAGGACTACAATGTTTCGTGTCGCCTCTTTAAATCTGTTACCACAGTCCAACCGTAGCGTAGTTCTATTAACCAAAGACACATTGCTGACATAACATTCATATTTAAAATTATTAACGGTCAAGTCGACGGTGTTAGTCATTCAACGATCTATTGCTCAAATGCGATATTAAGGTATTTGTAAAGACGATGAGGCATGCTTCATAACTTATTCCTTAATTTATAATATATTATTAACCTGTTAGTATGTATGTATTTTTAGTACATACTGTATATATATACGAATATTAGGTTAGGTTAGTATCACTTATTACTCTTACATACTATTAGTGATAACTTTTAAATGACTGATTCTATTTTTTTTTAGAGTCTGGCTAATGAAATTAAATAACGAAAAAGCGCGGCAAATTCCAAAAATAGGGTATCCGTTAAAGTTGGTCAAACAATAATTGATCATATACGTTCGGGTTATTACGAGATTGAGAAGATTATTTGTTGCAAGTATAAAAATTATAAAACATTAACCAAGAAATTCAACACCATACGTAAACATTCTTGTTTTTGGTAGAATACAATTTGTTTTTTTTTTCTTGAAATTTGGCCATCGTGTAAACCAATATCTTTCGGCTCCACTTTTATTTATATTTTACAGCGGGAATGAGGAATTAATATCAAACAATTAAAAGCAAATGTTTAACAACAGCTATATTAAAAAAATTGACACTGTCGCAATAGTGTTGCCATTTGAAAGTTTCCAAATAATTCGATTAGCCAGACTTTGTAATTTTTATTGTATTGTCAAACCATACGAGGTGGGAAGAGTGTTCCACGCATAACCTTATAATGGAATTTGGCTACTATTTGATTCGAAACGCGGGTCAGCGTAACCTTTGTCAAAACGTGTGTACACATGTCGCCAGATTCCAATGAATAGAGATTGTTCGGTATCGCATACACGTGCTTCCAATATCAAGTGCTTTGTTTTTCAGCACTGTTGTTAACATGAAAATAACACAATTAATTTTATATAACAATGGGCACGTGCTAAAAATAAGCCTTATTATACTTTATTTTTATTTTTATTTAGGTACCTATTAGAGCAGTAGCGCTCAGTTGTATGAACCGAAACGGTTTGCGGTTTGAACCTTGACACTCTGGTACCAATGAGAAATACTTTTCTTACGTACATTTGTCAGAGATTTACTATTATTATTACTATTAACTATTATATTTAATAGCGTCGTTCTCGTGTCCCGATTCCACTAGTACCAACTTGTGGAATCGTTAATAATTTGTCATTAAAATTGACATCAGACAAACCCATCTTGCCAGCGTGGCGAGTGATAGCCAAATTCTCCAGATATACATATTAGGTTCTGGAAGGACCATTTTCAACGGGTCCAGGTTGAGGTCCTGGGCCCTATTTCACCATGCCTACAGATGCGACAACAAACAAGAAAAAAAATCACTGTTACTATCACTAACGTCACTACTACTTTCACGGAGAGCCATTTTGAAAATACGCGTAGGTTAACCACGAAACACTACAATTGTAACGCAAACATGAGACTGCTTTTATTACATGTTTATCCGACAAATCTACAAATATGTCGACTAGGAAAAATTTATTCTTGTTTCACAAAATAATTGTTATTAAATTTAGATACATACACCTCTCGTTCCGAATCAAGCTCAGAGCGCTTATAATGAATATGATACTAACAGTCGTTCCGAATCAAATATCACGATTTGGATGCTCAGAGCACGATATCAATTCGGAACGGTCTAAATCACATTTTCATTCAAACCATGATAGTTTTTTTTTAATGTATGGAATATAAATTGCGGTTTCCACATCTTTGAGTATGAATACTAACAAACATACATTTCCCGGCTTATTAGATAGATAGATAAATTCTTTATTGCACAATAAACAAAAACACATTTAAATGTACATAGGCGAACTTAATGTCTAGTGACATTTTCTACCAGCTAACCTTTGGGATAGTGAGCAATGATTGTGGGTGCATTTAATCATTAATTTAAAATCAAGATTAATAATAATAAAATAAATAAAAAATCTTAAACTATTACTAGCAACTAAAGCTAAAATACTTATACATATCTTTATATGTGTAAAGTTTAATATTATTAACTTATTTTGGTCTTCTGAAATAAATTGCCGTGTTACAGACATTTTTTTTTCACTTCTAATTAGAATATTAATTATAGATTTGTTTTAGAAGTAATATACAAACCGTATAAACGAATTACAATATTAAATAATTTAAAAGACCCTAATATTAAATAAACTTGGAAATGGCGCGCGACATAATGACAAAAAACTGACAGCGCTCAGAGCGATCTACCTCGATTTCGTGAGCAGTCTAAGCGCGAGGAATAATGTCATTTATGACGTCACATAGCTTTGGCAAAACCGTTTATACACGTCTCGGAACACCTTATAGCGTGCTTAGGTTACTATTATCATGTCTCGGACAATTGTACAAAATCCTGTCATGTTTAATGGAATTTCTATAGAAAATAATTTTCAAAATTGTCATATGTCACATGTCGCTTAACAATTGTCACTCGACATATGTCACTGATAATTGTCGAATGGTGAAATAGGGGCCAGGACCAAAGACTTCTATGTACTACGTCATAGAAGTCTTTGGCCAGGACTATATGTTCTAGGGGCTGTGAGTATAATATGACAAAAATATAATTAATTTTATTGAAAGAGTTTAAATATTTCATTTTTTTTATTGTGTATATTTTTATTACTTGGTTATATTTTTGTTAGTTGTGTATATTTTATATATTTTAGGTACCTATAACTTGTCACATTAACACTGACAGAAGAGTTTTGCGACCTGTCATTTTCGAACGATCGTGTTGCTACACGGTGTTACAGATGTAGTGCTCTCTCAATTAGCCTCAGTACCATTTGACACTAAATAATAAAGTTCCATATTAATCGTAGACTCTCTGTCTATTGTTGATTGTTCTATGATATTAATTGATATGAAAATGTCACTCATTGAATACAATAATTGATTGACACTTCGGGTGCCGTCGTATTCCGATTGAGACCGGAGTTTTTCTGATGGAAATACATTATGTATAATACACTGTATATATATCTGTAGTTTTAGAACGCGATAAGGGTGAGTCTGTAGTAAATGACTTGGTGCATCCCAACAAAAATTACTTTTTTGCGCCGAACATTCTGTATAGTTTAGTAGACTAAACAAAAGTTTGCAGTTTTTCTTGTTACTATGTGGTAGGATATACGAATCGAACTTGGCAAGTGTTGATCGACAATAAAGACTTTTACAACATCACCGACACCTTACTTTATAGTGTAATAGATTTAAATCTTACAAACTTTCCACTTTTTTACAAACTTATGCGAACCACACACGTTGCAATCAAACATAATGTGATTACAGTCCGATAAATACCTAGTGTTTTAGGTACCCTCGCAGATGGTAAGCTCTTAGTTTATTTTGTAGAATAGTTTTAATTTCATATGTATTTTTAGTTTAGTTTTTTATAATTAGTATTTAAGTACATTATATATTCAAATTAAAAATCGTTTATTTGCCTTAAATATGGTTAGTAAGTTGGGTCTGCACTTTTAGCTATTGTTTGGCATGCATTGGCAAAATTGTTTAATTTTTATATATTGTTATATAGGTGGGTGCAAGGTCACATGACGTGCATGTATATAAAATAAAAAACAATAAGGGTTTACGGTCGTGATGATACTTTTTTATTGGATTCTGGTGCGTCAAGTAGCTTTATGATGATTAAAACTTTATGCCGTGACCGAGCATGCAACGGTGGTCACATGTTATGTTAGGTGTTGCATCACGCAGTTATGTTCTCAATAAACTTTATGCCGCAATTTTTATTGACCATTCTGACTCTATTAAAGTAATTTTCCTATAGCAATCGTTTTTTATCATTATCGTTAGACAATAAATTGGACAATAAATAAAGTATACTAAAAAAATATTTCATAAATAAAAAACGACTTAAATAAAAACTTAAAATAATATGTGATATACTATAAATAACATGTGCCGTGCTTCTTGGATTTAAAATCATCTCGGCAGCTAATTTCAAAACCTAGTAAGTAAGTGCTTAAAGCTAAACTGTCCAAAAAAAAAGCACAAATAAGGTTAGGCTTTAAGATTTTTTGACAATAATAATTCTAAAAATAATTTAGGCTTTAAATATAAGTTTTAATCATTATGCTATATCGGCTGGCCTAATTTAAAACCTAGCAACTAACTAAAAAAAAAAAAATTAATACGTCAGCTCGTGTTTATTTTGAAGACTTGGGACACAATAGTTATTTATTTCTCAAGTTTGGCACGCTACATTGATGTATATAGAACGCACTCTAAAAACGTGCCGCTTGCCACGTGTCCCTACCAACTTTGGGGGCCAACTTTCAAGCAATGAATGTCACATGCGATATTTGTCGGAAATTCTGTCACAATGCATGCTATAAAGACTAGTTTCACTCGATATAAAGATTAATATATAAGCGCTTTCAAAGCTTGCTAGCTCGCGACTGTTGGTGCAGCTACATGAGTTCGATTAGTTTTGCGGGAACGTTTTTATATCAGTGAGGGCCTATCTATATACATCGATGGTACGCTAGAGACTTCCAGCTTGCCACTTGCATGATGGACCTATAGTAAAGTTGACTAAATGCGAATCCACTTTTTTAAAAGTGTGGTTTCTGACCCTGAAAGGAATTGTTTATTGTTTATTTATTATTCAGAAGAGCGTATAGGAACACTTGGATTCGTCAAATTTACATTTTTCTTATTTGATACCTATTAATATTAAATCAATATAAAATAAAAATGGCTGAAATAGCTGGCTGCTGTCAGCAAGGAACAGTCTGCTAAAAAGGGGATAGTGCCTGAGTATAACAAACTTAATTCTAATAGTGGATAGCAGCTGTAAAGGGGCATTCTCTAATATATTACCTACACTAATTATATAACTGCCTCCGTGGTCTAGCGGTTAAGTCCTTGGATTTAGACTCAGAGGTACCGGGTTCGATTCCTGGTCGGGACACAAAAATATTTAATAATGTAAATAAATACATTTAATTATTATTTAATTTAATTGTGAAATATCTTGAGTTTGGTACGCTGGAGACATCGACGAGCTTGCCACTTGTCATGATTGGCCTATAGTAAAGTTGGCTAAATGTGAATCCGCTTATTTATAAGCGTGGTTTCTGACCACCCCGAAAGGGAAACGGTCGTGATGATACTTTTTAAAATAAAAGTAAAAAATCATCACGATCGTATCCCTTTCGGGGTGGTCAGATATTTTTAATTAAGATTTACATTTATCCAACTTTACTATAGGCCCATCATGACAAGTGGCGAGCTCGCTAGCGTACTAAACTCGTAAAATACCATAAATTATTGTGTCTCGACCAGGAATAGAACTTGATACCTTTGCATCTAAATCCACGGACTTACCACTAGATCACGAATGCAGTACCTGTCTCTGTCCTTTCTCTTTGGAAAAACTAAATAGTTTAATAACCAAGGTGTTTGTTTTCTCTGACTGTATTTCACAGGCAACGACGAGTCAAACAGCTAGTTTTTTTTAAATATTTTTGTTGTTGTTTTCTAGTTTTCTATCTAGTTTATCAAACTTGCCTATTTCTTATCAAAATTAACCAAATATTATTGACGCAAACCGGTAACGAGTGTTAAGGAATTAAATTCGACAATGATAATTGCTTTAGTATACAAATAACAGCGATATCACGTCTGTCCCTAGTCTATTTCTTTAACCGCAACTGTTAATTAAACAAAATAGTTGATTCCTTTATTTAGTGACAGTCTTCGAACATAAAATAAAATATTATACAAAAACCAACTTTAATACTTGGATAAAAAAGAAGATACGGCATTGCTATATTGTTCACTACAAAATATGGAACCCAAAGATTTTGCAAGACGATTCGCACGCTTCTACTAGATGTGGCGCCAAGAACAAGCAGACGTGTCTCTTTCTTACGAACACTAATACACTGTTACAACACGTAACTTCGTTCCGAATCTTGCTCAGAGCGCTTAAAATTAATATGATACTGACAGTCGTTCCAAATCAAATATCACGATTTGGATGCTAAGAGCGTGATTTCAATTCGGAATGGTCTAAACTTTTTATTCATATCATAATAGTTTTTTTTTTAAATGTATAGGAGTTAAATTGCGGATTCCAAATCTTTAAGTATGAATACTAACAAACACACTTCTCTCGGTTTATTCATCTTTATATGTGTAAAGTTTACTATTATTAACTTATTTAGGTCTTCTAAAATAACTTGCCGTGTTGCAGATATTTTTTATTTACTTCCTCCTTAGATATTAATCATAGAATGCATGTGACAAGAGGGCTGGCAGTTTTCTCGCGCAGCAAATCAGCATTGCTGTGCAGCGGGGGAACGCTGCAAGTGTTCTTGGCACACTGCCACAGGAACAAATCATGGGTGAGTATTTTTATTTATAAATAGTTTTCTAATTTAGTTTTAATTTTTATTTCATAATTTAATTCTTTTATATTGTTTGTATATTACATCATAGAATTGTTTTAGAAGTAATATACAAACAGTATAAACGAATTACAATATTAAATATTTTAAAAGAAAACCTAATATTAAATAAACTTGAAAATAGCGCGCGACATAATGACAATGCACGTCTTGGAATTTTAAGCGTGCTTGGGTTACTATTATCGTGTCTCGGAACGAGAGGATAGATATCAAGTGAACTTAGACATATAGCACGCCCATTTTCAGCCGACTAACTACGACTAGCACACTTGCTCATTACGTGTCACATCTAGAGACGCGCGCGTCTTCTTACAAAATCCTTGGCGGAGCCGATAGCAACTACATGCAAAGTTACACCTACAGTTGCATTGATATAGAACAATTAACACAGTAAGATGCGAGCGAGACAGAATGCTTAGAAAGCACAGACTATAAAGAGTAAAAGTAATAGAAACGTGGTGGCGTACTTACAGCTCGATAGCTAGCTTATTTATTTAAAAACTTAATTGCACTATGTACAAAGGTACAAATCCCAAACCTTTAGGACAGTTACACAGTATAGATGGTAGGTGCTAATCATCAAAAGCTTACTACTGATTCAAGTGTGTCAGTAGACATTAGAGAAGTTTGCTAGTTCCACGCGTAATGTCTTCGTACCGTATCGTACCCAGCTCTTTTATGAATTTTCAAAATTCAATTCAAATTCAAAATTCTTTATTGTATAGATTGCTTATTCTAATTACAGTTGTATGTACATGTCATGATGATGCAATCTGCCCATATTATGGGCATACAATATGCTTATGTCAATAGATATTTATTTACAATATTTATTTGTATATTGTTTATATTTAATATTGTTCTTGTCAATTTATTGTAATACAATGTTAATGTCCAAATTTGCATGCTAAAAATTATTTTATTGAGTAAAAACAGTTGTCAATAAGAATTATCTTTAACTCTATAGTATTCCACTTTTGTTTTTATCTAAGCTTTAATTTAAACGTTTTAAACGTTCGCTTAAAAAACAGAATTTGTCTACTAATGTTAATGGAAAATTGTGAAGTTATTATTAAGATAAGAAAATTATGCATATCATGAGAATTGGGTTAGTACAATCGCTTGACCCAGTTGTTCCACGATAAATTACATAGTAAAAATGTGTCAAAATGCATGTTGTTTATTTAGGTCATATTCTCCAGTGAAATTCAAGATGTTTACGATAATATTTTTAAATATAATGTCCACATTTAATCGACCATTTTGTAAAATTGATAACTAATTATTAATATAACCAAAAACTAAACTATAAATAACAAGGAAATAAAAACTAAGCTGCCTCCGTGGTCTAGCAGTCCGCGGATTTAGACTCGGAGGTACCGGGTTCGATTACTGGTTGGTACACAAAAATATTTATTAATGTAAATAAATACATTTAATTAATTTGTTATATTTCTCGAGTTTGGTACGCTGGAGACATCGACGAGCTTGCCACTTGTCATGATTGGCCTATAGTCAAGTTGGCTTAATGTGAATCCGCTTCTTTATAAGCGTGGTTTCTCACCACCCCGAAAGGGAAACGGTTGTGATGATGGAAAACTAAGCTAGAGACATCGACGAGCTTACCACTTGTCATGATTGGCCTATAGTTAAAGTTGGCTAAAGGTAAATCCGCTTCTGTATAAGCGTTGTTTCTGACCACCCCAAAAGAGAAATGGTCGTAATGATGTTTTAATTACTTCTCAAAACTATTCTACAAAATTAACCAACTCACCACCTCGGAGGGTAACTATCCGAATTTCCTTGTTAAATAATAATAATTACGATAATATGTATTATTTTGCTTAAGGTAGTTATGGCACAAGGGTCGCCATACTCTTGATAAATTAGTTAACTTAGATCCTTCACAATTTTTTAAATATTAAAATTAATCATACGACAATATACGTTCTTTATTATTATGTAAGTTCAGACTTTTAAGCGTAAGGTACTGGCGGCTCTTCAAGCATCTAAGCATCCAGTTTGCTGACGAGTCACTGGCCACAGAATTGTTGCTTAGTCATTGTTAATTGTGTTTAGGTAGGGTTAGGGTGTTATTGTTGATTTAAGATCTATTTTTCATTTTCCTGTACTTTTAGTTTTAAGGTCTTATTAGGTTTAACTTAATTTACTTTTATATATATATACTATGGTTTTAATGTATATTAAAAGACGTTATGATTAATGCATGCTGTAATGTTCTGTAATGAAAAGGGCAATAACCATGTCTAGTAATATTATAAATATAGTAATATTATGAATATGATTGTACCTTTTGTTGACTGTTCATTGAATAAATAAATAAATAATATATATATTCAAATAATAATTACAAACTACTTAAAATAAATACAATTAAATTCCTATAAACTAAACCTAATAAAAAAACTATCTGTAAATATAAAATGTCCTGTAGAGACGTCCCTTCAGATATAGTCCTAAGAGGACTGGCAACATTTAATTTACTAAATAAATTTGAATTTGATTTCCCTTCTGTATAGCTAGGGCTGAATCTTTGCACAACTACCGTCATTTGTGGAACAAGCTTCCAAGACGGCAATAACGGAAGCATCTTGTTGCGCTATAAAAAGAGGAGGATTTGTAAACCAGGCTATAGACGTTAGCAATCCCAAAACACCTATTTTCTTCTCGCTCTTTCTCACACGCGATGCTAAGAAATTTGTCTTCTTCTAGGACTTCTTCGTTTGTATTGGTCTCTATCCAGAAATAATCTACAATCTGCTATGCTAGATAAGAGCCTTCTCAAATAAACTTAGCTAGAGAATTTGACCTATTCTATCCAGCAAGCTGCTTGGCAGGCAAGTTGGTCATTTTATGTAAGACTCGTATACCTGTAGGACTTCTTTGTTTATACTCCTATATTGCTATGTCTAGCTTTTGTAAAAATGGTCAACAAATAAAAAACATGTCGCATGTTATGGAGTTACAGAGAAATTAAATACCTATATAATAGAGGTCTATATGGTTTAACAATAAAAAACGGCATACAATATCGTGCTGAAAAGTAATTATCATTTACTTTTATCAGTTTATGGCCACGTGAAATCCAATGTATTGCGTTACATACGAATGACGTCTCAAATTGTTACTAAATACATTGTACACGATTTAGTATTTTATATCCACATACGAAGTGGATGTTACCTGATATTTCTAGTTATTTTCAATACAATTACTTACATTACAATTTGATAATCATACAATTTTTATTAGCAACATTAAATAAACTAAATAGGTAACTCTACAACGACGTCAATAACTGTGTGACTTTGTTCGTCTTACGTTAGACTAATATGTGATTCTATTGATAGAAACAAACACCTTTTTCTATGACAAAAAAGGCGTCTAACACGCAAACTGGTAATTTAAAAAAATATGTAATTTTCCAAATATCTTAGGAAAAGTTTGTTTCTATCAATAGAATCACATATTACGAGTAGTCTAACGTAAGACCATACAAAGTCACCCCGTATAAGATAGAGCAGGCATCGATCGTATTTTCATACATATTTTTTTACATTACATTTTTACGTCATCTTTCATCCGTTTATTTTTTAACTCTGTTTTTCAGTACTTTAGCAATTGTTTAATTTTCAAAATTTTGCGCGTAGGTGCGGATCTACAAGATAGCCTGTCCGTAACTTTCAAATCGAAGCTAGAAATCTAGATAAAAAATACGGAAAAGAGTGCAAAAACTTGATTGAATTGAAAGCAATTCACTCAGGCAAGGTCTATGTTTGTGTAGTGGCGCGGTTACCATGTTGCATAGATCAATATTTTTTAAGATACCGCATAAAAATCCCGGGCTGCTGCATATTTGAAACGTGTAAATTATATGTGTTTTACACAGGTAAATTGTGTGTGCATATACATACATAATATATCAATGATTACCAAGATACCACATGTACAAGTCCCATCTGCTGCCAATGTTATGACATATCATACACGGTATAGTGAAAAATGTTTATGACTATGATCCACGATATATTGTGAGACCAAAAAAATTACCTGATAAATTTTAGAACATTTGCCGATAAAATCAGTCTTTACGAATACAATGCCGTTAAATTAACTCATGTCATCCACGATACCACGAAAATACGATACCGTGAGAAAATATTATGAAATTAGTAGGCGTCTGAAGCAATATAATTCATCCCTATTGCTTTCATAATTAATAATAATCATTACCCATCCTGCTACACTTCCTAGAATCCTGATATAAGTTTGTAGCAAATGCCTACGTAAAAAAAATGTTACTTATATCGCTTACCGTTAAACTTTTTCTGTTATATGATTAAGTTTAGGTTAAAGCATAAGAGAGCTTAGTTTTATATCAGCATCATAAGTTTGATTACGAAAAATAGAAACACGTCCCTCCGCACTTAAAACAATTGTGCACGTTTTTATCATTGTAAAAACATATGCGGCATCCGTTAGATCTTGTTTATCTGTAGCCAGTTGCTATCCAGAAACAATCGCTTAATAATCACATTACTTGGGTTAAAAATATATTATAAGGTCGCAGGTTTGAGTTAGCAACAAAACCTTTTGTTTTCTTGCTAAGTGAAAGTAACTTCAGAACGGTAACTTCAGTGTTCTCGTGTCTCGGAGAGCACATTAAGCCGCCAGTCCCGGTTGCACGAATCCTCCTCCTTAGTCGGTACTGATGAGGATCGTAACTCCGTCGCAGTCGTAGCTCATCCACCAGCCGTCATCAACGGTTTCGGTCCTCGGCGTAGTGGATGGCCTGGTGTACCTGACTGGACCATCGCTTGGGGCTTCTTCTTCTTGTTCTTTTACCATCTTCCTTGCCTGTGATTAGAAGTTTTTCTAGGTTATCGTCTTCTCTTCTTGCAATGTGGCCAAAGTATTGCAGAATTCGGGCCAAGCAGACGGTAGAGAGTCTTTGCTCCCTGGTCAGCTTAAGCTCTTCGAGCACAGAAATGTTAGTACGTCGTGCGGTCCAAGGGATTCTGAGCAAACAACGACAGCACCACATCTTAAACGCATCAATCCTTGCTCTCTCCGCGGCTTTTATGGTCCATGTCTCCGAACCGTACAGAAAAATGGAGAAGACAAGTGTTCTCACGATGTGAATTTTTGTCTTTCTGAATATGTTGCTGTCACCCCATATTCTGTTAAGTTGTGTTGCACGAATACCAACTTGTAAAATGCTTAAAAATTTACATCAGACCCTTGCCAGCGTGGCGAGTATCGGCCAATATCTCCAGAAACTTCTGGAAGACCCATCTTAAATAGTGGAGGTCTAGTACGTTCCTTCTAGTGGTTGCGGTGATTTGTATCAGAGCCGTCGTCGTAGACTAAACTAAACTTAAGTATTTATAAAAATGACTGGAGATCACAGATATATTTATATAATTTATATATCAAGCCGACATAGTGTTAGGGACTGATGTCAGTCATGAGTCTCTGATTCTAGTTGCTAACATTCATGGACCTCGCACGCCACTTACCATTAGGTGGGCGCAAGGTCACATCTCGTGCTAGTATATAAATATACAATAAAAAAAGATAAAATATAAATCTGCAAGTGTCGCGAACTGACAAAGTTTGGGAACCCCTGATTAATACAATGCCGTGTTTGACTTGAAAGCTTATCTTTTTACCGAATTTCGCTTAAATTGCATGAAAACCATAGAGCATTGCCAAGTCGAACGACTTTTCAAAGTGAAATAAAGTAAAAAAGCGCTTAAAGCGACAAAACTATAAGGTAATTACTTATAATAACAATATACAAATATTGTTATCACGTTAATTAAACATTTATTTACAAAAATACTGGATGAATGTAAAAATAGAGAATAATAATTAAGGTATTCTATCTACGCAAAGATTAATAAAAAGGAAAGGAAGAGGCATAAAAGGTTTTTAAAAAAAAAACTTTGTATGTTTTCCCCCGACCTGTTCCACCTCATTAGTCACTGTTGAAGATGTTTGTTCACATAACACCGTTTAATAGTTGACTGAACTCTAAATAAAATAACGACATTAGTTAATCAGGTGGAAAATTTTCCATGAGATAGCACGTGTTTAACGGAAAATCATTCACTAAAGTCCGGCATCGTGTATTTTATCTGGTGAAAATACAATGTAACATCACGGGTAATACAATATTAAATTCAATTAGATTGTTTAATGCGATTGCCAAGTCTATATATTTATTTAAAATATAAAATATTTTTAATATCTATAAGATGCTGTTAGGATAGCTGTTACGTAATAACTTAAGACAGTAGGTCCCTTAAGTAGGGACTAAATAAATAAACAAGCTAGAAACGCCTTTGTTAAAATGAGCCACCTTCTCTGCAATCGCAATCTTAAACTTCCTACAAGATGCCGACTCGTCCGATGCTACATATTTTCCATTCTCCTGTATGGTGTCGAATCATGGACCCTGACAAACACAATGTCGAAGAAGTTAGAAGCTTTTGAAATGTGGATATACAGGAGAATGTTGAAGATATCATGGAAGGACAGAGTAAGAAACGAAACTGTCTTGCAGAGAATGAACAAAGGCGTTGAACTATTGAAAATGTTAAAGCGAAGGAAGTTGGAGTATTTGGGACACATCATGCGCAATAAAAAGTATAGCTTGCTGCAGCTCGTCATGCAAGGCAAGATACAAGGCTCCAGAAGACCGGGGAGAAGACGCACTTCCTGGCTCAAGAACCTCAGGGAGTGGTTCGGGATGAGCACCAGATCCTTGTTCCGGACAGCGGCCAACAAAATCAAAATCGCCTTAATGATAGCCGACCTCCGATAGGAGATGGCACCGTAAGAAGAAGAAGAAAATAAATAAATAATATATTTATTTGAAGTAGATACCAATATATTAAAATAAAATAGATTAAAAAACTAATTATAAATAAAACTAAACTAAAAATACCTATGAAATTAAAACTAAATAAATAAATTAATTGACTTGGTATTACATGGATCTCACAACTTTTTACGGTAGTATCTACAGCGTGCCTTTGACACCGTTAAAGGTTTGGAATTGTAATAATATTTGATTAGTACCTAGTTATTTAAGTTACTCACGAATTTTTGGTTTTATATGTTTTTTAATAAATTATTGCTTTTATTATTTCTTTAATATTATTCTACGTGGATAATGTCTCTGGTTATATTGTTTTTGATTAAGGTTTTACAGTATGTCTGTATTTTTGTAATATTAATAAAAATAACAGTCAAATAATAATACCACAAATCAATAATAATAACAATTAATACAAGCATAAAACCGAAGCTCTGTAGACCTAATTAATGGCGCCTAAAATGTTGTACATCTATTTCTGAAAACCTATAATAAACCTTTCTACGCACTTTAGTAATAATACCTACACTATGGGAAGTTGATGGTCTCCGAGAAACTTTGTGGAGTAAAGCGTCATACAAATTCACCTAATATACGAACTGGGCAATTCTTTATTTGTTAATTACTCGCGGTCTTCACGCCAAAACCCTTCTTTTTCGTGTTCAGCCTTGGAGGAGAGGAAAAGGGATGTACCTCATCGACGTAACTGATCACCAAAACCGTTTATACGGCGTGCACACCCGTCCATCCTCCGAGAAAGTTCCCAACAGAGAAGTGTCGAAGCGGAGCATGAAGCGTTGTGTGGTACGGACGGTGCGGAGAGTTAATCACTGTCTCTTCACTGTATTGTTTTTTGCGGTTCGAGTTTTTAAGACGGTTGCGGCTCGGGTTATTCTTTTCAGATGGCACGTGTCCACTAAGATGCGGGAGAGCAGTTGAGAGCGCACACAGCGGGATGCGCGCGGGCTCCGTAGTGCCAGAGTTGCGGGATGAGGTACAAGGAAGGATAGGAGGGAAAGGATCACGTGCTGTGTATGGTCAAACGTTTCTACAGGTACATACAGGCCTATTGCCACTTCAATATTTTTATTATATTTTTGTTTTAGTTGTATTTTTTATTATTGAGTACCTAGTTCTTAATAATAATTATAATTAATAGTGTTCCTTCGAATAAATACTTCCTACAATAAAAAAGGAAGGCACTTAAATAATTATATTATAAATGTACCCACATACGTGAACTTTACATACAATAAACAAATACGTACAACATATGCATTATAACTTAAATAAATACACAGTTATTTATTTAATTAAGACTTTATTGCACGAAGTAGAAAGGCGGATTTAATGCCCGAAGACATTATTTGACACCCAAACATTAGGGACAAATTTAGTTCAAATAGGTGCAGTGCAATAAAGAAATATTTAAAAGTTGGTAAGAAAATTAACAGCCCAATCATACACATACATATTATACTGTTAAATTCTAAATACTAATACATACATATATTACCTACTAACATTGTGAGGAGCTTTTCAGGTAGTGTAGATATACGAGTTCTTAAACAAAAATCTGTTCTTTCTTTAATCTTTAAATAGTGTTTTATTTTGGTACTTCAGGAACGACGTTGTATTTATTTATTAAGGAAAACTATTACGTTTAAATCACAACTATAGACACAAAAACAGAAACAGAAAGTATAGTTTTTTTTTTATAATTCAGTATGTTAAAGTGGAAATGATAAATAAAAAAACAAAAATATCTAACTGGCCAGAAAATGAAAATCAAATTGCCCCGATCTCAATTTTAATTATTTTAAGTCAATGGTCAAACGTGTCGTAATCAGGGCACGTGGAGTATTGTTTACATTACTCACGCTTTCAGCATTGAAAGACTAATACGTTCAAAGCAAAATCTCCAAATAGATTTTCTGGTTTTACCCTAATTAGTTAAAAAAAAAAATTATGACAATTAAAAACTTCTTAAAAAGTAAAAGTTAGAATAAACTATAAGAATAAGTTCTTCGCGCCATTTTGCGTGGACATGTGCAGTGTGCAAGTTTTTGTTTTGTAAATTAATTTACTGTGGATATTATTGGTCCAAAGTGGTGTTGCTTGGTTTAATAATGTGCTACAATGTGAATAATTATGGAAAACGATAAATTGGACTTTAAATATGGGGCACAAGTTGCAGTTTACTTTTTTTTGCGGTTTTTCCGCGCTTTCAACTCCCATATTTTACCCGACGTGTTTGAGCTATGGTGTCGCGAGTGACTCCAAGTAAAGCATCAAATTCTGCAGCATCTGGAATTTGATGATCCCCAACTCGGTTATGAACTCTGTTATAAACATATATTATGCAAATAAATTACGTGTTTAGGACTGATGTATTCTGTACAATGTCCTTTAAAGATAATTAAAAAAAAAAAAACTATAAATAAAGAATGACATCTAGAGTCGACCCTTCAGGGATAGACTAGCAACATTCCCCCTCTATATAGCAAGACATATAATTGGCAGAAATATTTGCACGACTTTTCCATTAGCCGTTTGGACAACTTCATGGCCAGACGCTTGGCTGAGGGTCACCATGGACCCATCGTCTCGACCCCAAAGGGGGCAAATTCTTAACCGGTACCAAAGTTGGTGGCTGGTGGCGTACTTGCGCAACTTAAAGTTCTCAACAGAGGGAGACAGGAAGCCTGGCATTTGTTTCTGCCAACGTATTAGCCTCGTTATACAGTGGGGAAATGTTGCCAGTCTCCTTGGGACTATCTCGGATGGGACTTCGCTAGAGGACATTTTTCATTTATAGTTTTGTTTTTTTATTTATTATTTAGGTAGCTTTTAATTTATATTTCATGTATATTAATTTACTTTACGTGATTTCTCTGCCAATTATAAATTGATTTTAATGATTATTTTTTTGTTTGGTAGGTCTTACTTCAGAGGACACCGGCTGCAAAAATAGCTGTTTATGAATATTAATAATTTTTAGGTTCTTGCTTTGAAGTAATTAAAATATTATTTTTTACTTTTTAGTAAGTGTTTACATAGTTATGACGTCGGTTTTAGTTTTTTTATTTTTCATATATTTTATTGCTTCGAATATATGTATAAATATATCCTCGCCAGTCTGGCCAGCGTGGCGTGTGTAGGCCAAAATCTCCAGTTCTGGAAGGCCCATCTCCAGCAGTGGAGGTCTAGCACGCTTGTTCTAGGGGCTGTAATGAATAAATATGTATATAAAGGATTATAAGAAATGCCACACTTACGAATTATCAAAATAATCCTATACCTCACCTGTTTGATAAGAAGAAATGTAAGATATCTTTGTAACCAGTCATAATATTGTATTAGCGTATCGTTTTTTTTTTTTTTTAAGTTTGATTAGATTATATTATCGAAGGTTACCTTTACCGTAGCTACTCGTGGATTACAATACAAATCACAGGCCACATTATCTACTTATTATATATATATATATATATATATATATTATACTGAGCACGACATGACAATGTGACATCGCTCCTACCTGTGTGCTTAGTGTAAAATGCAAGTTACGGAAAACGTAACTGCTGTAGTTATTTTTTTATTTTACATTGCGTGTTATTGCAAGTTTGACTATAATAACAGGCAATGAACATCGAAAATTCAGTAAAAAAACTCTACTACTATAGTTGCGTTTACGAAACTTCACTGTCACACTAGGCATACTGAGCAACTATCGCCAGCCACTGACCGAGCAAAATACATATATATTTATTTCTAATTGTAGTAAGGAAGGATTTACTTAAAAAATGGAATAGTTATACGTAAAATACATGATTTAGGTATACAAAAATAAAAATCTTTCCAAAAGTGCTCTCCAAGTTCCAAATACCCAAGCATTTTTTTTTTAACGACAGACACGACGATTTTTATTGAAAACAATAACTTTATCTAAAAAAAGTGAAACAAAAATTGCAAAATTAGTAAAATCTATCTTTGCAAGAGTCTTCAGACTCTTGTGCCAGACCAAGACCAAGACTAGGGTTAGTCTTGCTAAGATATCGGTTGTCTTGCTCTTGCAAAAAACAGGAACAAGACTCGAGACCAAGATTGAGTAACACTAAATACCTGATCCAACATCTAAGATAGAATCCATACAATACGCCTTCAATTCGGTGCTAGCTGACCCTTATTCCCAATCGGCTAGATTAGTACTAAATTTATAATACGAATAGGCAGATAAAGAACTTATAAATGTTTGTAAAATTGAGTTATGTTTATACGATGGGATACCCCTGAAATTGGGTAAAAGCCCCTAAGACAATATGAAAAAAAAAATATATATATATTAATAAACAAGTTATTACCTGTTATAAATAGAAATGCAATTGTATTACATAAATATTAGATAAGGTAAGTACCTACCTACTTATCTGAAATTAGAATCTGCGTTCAATTAATTACCTACAACGAACGAACTATTATTAATTTACACATTTTCACTCAATGCACAAGTAAGCAGACGATTCTGAGTCGCCAATTAAGTGATAAAAATCCATACTAATATGTAACTGCCTTCGTGGTCTAGCGGTAAGTCCGTGGATTTAGACTCGGTACCGGGTTCGAATCCTAAACGGGACACAATAATATTTATTAATTTAAATAAATAAATAAAATTAATATTTAATTTATTTGTGATATTTCCCGACTTTGGTACGCTAAAGACATCGACGAGCTTGCATGATTGGCCTATAGTAAATTTGGCTAAATGTGAACCTACTTTTATAAGCGTGGTTTCTGACCACCCCGGAAGGAAACGGTCTTAATAATACTTTACTTTATAAAGAATTACATTCCAGTCTTAGTACGAATTGCCAGTCCATATATGATCGTTCTTCGACTGTTATACCAGTAACGGTGCCCAGCACTAAACGTGCAAGAATTACCATTTATTACTCGCTGAGATCCTGTCGGAGAGAACGGGGGAATGTCAGCATCCCCAACCCAGGCCCATTAGACATCCGGGCCTGGACGACCCCACTGTCTGTCTAACCTAATAAACAAGTTTGGCTATGTATACTTGTAAATATCTGCCTGTCTAGCCTAAACAACTAAGGAGGAGTTCTTCGCGCCATTTTGCGTGAATATGTCAAGTGCAAGTTTTTGTTTTGTAAATTAATTTACTGTGGATATTATTGGTCAAAAGTGGTGTTGTTTTGTTTAATAATGTGCTACAATGTGAATAATTAAGGAAAACCATAAATTGGACTTTAAATATGGGGCACAAGTTGCAGTTTATTTTTTGCGGTTTTCACGCGCTGTCAACTCCCATATTTTACCCGACGTGTTTGAGCAGTGGATGGTTCCGCGAGTGACTCCAAGAAAAGCATCAAATTCTGCAGCATCTGGAATTTGATGATGACCTCATTAACTCATGAATAAGAAAGATATGTTACGTCAGACTTGGCTGTATGGGCTAGACCCTATGCCTTCCCTATCATCTCATTCATCATCCATCGGGAGAAGAGAAAAAACAAAAAAAAACTAAACAACTAAATCGATTATAATTAAATTTGGCACGACATAATTCGCCAGCGAATTATGGGATATAAGACGTCATTATCTGAACATGACATGTCATCACTGACCTATTATTATTATTGTCTTATGTTTTAATCCCCAACCGATTTTAACAAATTTTGGCTTATATATTTGTGGTGTATGCTTTACAAATTAATTGATAATTATGAGGCAAGCGGTCCTGAAGCTAGAGCTGAAGAGATCTCCGAGCCACAGCCGTCTACTTCAGATTATGTAGAAATAAGAAGATCTAATAGAAACCGTAAGCCACCAGTATATTTAAAGGATTATTTCAGAAACTAAAAGGAAGGAGGGGAGTATGTGGTGTATGCTTTACAAATGAGAATGCCCATTTTACATAGAGTAATGGGCCCAATAAAATGTTTTCGTGCCATAACGATTTATTTTTTATTTGATAGTTAATATATTGTGTTTTCATAATCTGTAATTAATTTTATTTATTTTACCCTAGCATAACGACAATTGACAAAAACCTTTTTTTACGTTGTTAATACGTAGCTTATACTAAATCTTGTGTTTTATCTATAATAAAGTACCTGATCATAATAAATAACCTAAACGTATAAATAGTGTTTTGTGCCTATTTCATACATAAATCTAAACCAATTAAATATTTAATTAAATTATATTTTAATGCTTGGGTAAAAGAGATGTTGTAATTAAATTTAAAAATAATAAAATTGATTGTTATGATTATTGAATTATATCTTGTTGAGGCACGCTGCAACAAAGTTGGGGCCTGGTTTTGGGCAATCTCTTTTAGAGGAGTAAAGTTTCTTTACTCAATGTCACTGTCTTTCTTGTTAATTAAAACCTACAAAACGAGTTCATTTTAGTTTTATTATGTTTGCACATGTAACAATATTTTTATCAAGCAGCTAATAAATAATAAAAATAAATGAATTGTGTTTGTTTTGACCTAATCATAGTTTTAGGGGTGTTTAGGATTAGGCTTAAGATTAGACACACAATAATAAAACATCCATAAACTTTATTTTACTTATTTATTATTTTTTATAATCTAAATATATTACATTTTTTATTGCTAAAACCAAAGAGATCAAATATAAGATAGAGCCGACATTGGTTGTTATTTTCATAACATAATGTTTGTTACATAATTTTTACGACATCAACTTTGTTCTTTTCTTGTCTTAGAGGAACGTGTTTTACACTTCCATAGCATGCAGATCAGCATATTGTCCGTGAAACTCAAATCAATTTAAC
This sequence comes from Tinea semifulvella, assembly GCA_910589645.1. Taxonomy (NCBI): domain Eukaryota; kingdom Metazoa; phylum Arthropoda; class Insecta; order Lepidoptera; family Tineidae; genus Tinea; species Tinea semifulvella. Next base: position 7,045,289 of record OU342592.1, on the reverse strand, counting down.
ACATAGAACACTACCATAATCGGAAATGCTCAAAATATAATTCTATAACGATTTGAAACTATTCTAGCTTTGATTCTCATAATGTTAGACTTTTTGCCCTATCTTAATGTCTTTGGCTAAAACTTAATATCTAACTATATCAAGTACAATGGGGTGTATCCGGCAAAGCTTTTTGTAGATGTCGCTAGCGGCAATGGTATCTTGTATTACACCTATATCGCATCATTTTAAAAATGTTTTTGTAGTTTCTTTTATTTTTATAACAAAAAAATAAATTAACGTTACCTACCTTAAATGACTAATTAAAAAAGCGTCATCGTCTTTAAAAAGAAAAAAGGTTTTATTATTAGAGCGGCAATTTTGATATCACCATATCTTTGATTTCGCTTAGAAATCTTGATTTGTACACTTAAAAGCAGCTCACTTCGGCAAAATATCCGGAAAATAATAAATTTCGTAATAAAAATACATGTTTTCTATGCAACTGACAGTTATATTAGGTACCATCTATCATGCGCCATCTATCGTGATAAAAAGTTAGTGATACACCCCATTACCTACGCCTAAGAAAAGAACTATCACAGTACCTAGGCTTGAATGCCTGTTATATTTCTCCCCTTATCAGTTGTGTAACTTAATCAATGTTTTTCGCATTATGTTACTTAACAAGTTATTTTGCTAAATATAACGGAACTAAAGAATAAATAAATTACACAACGGACCGCGATTTAATCAATAAATTCATAATAAATTGCGTGTTGTCGTTAACCTAAACTTAGGCTTGGTACCAATGATGTTAATACACCTCATTGCTTGGTACCTACACAACACCAAGCAATGTACAGTGAAGATCCAGAACGAGGGTTCAATACCCCGAGTAAAAGAACAATTAGGTGCTTTTTAATTTCGTGGTATTTAATTCGGAATAAATTAAACGACTGGATGGCGTTCCATTATTCAAACTACCTATTCATCTTGACATAATTACCACTTTAGGATAAATTCATATGTTTTAAATAAATATTTGATGACAGTCTGCGTGTTTTTATACCTATATAATATCTACCTACTAAATTGTTTGTAACTAGGTATTTTAGTCTACGAAAATGAGGTCAATTTTAATGTAGGAATTTCAATGTCAATGTTAAAGATCTACTTTTGAGTACCTACCTACTCACTATTAGATATAAGTACATTACATCTATAAATAGATGCACCAGAGATATACAATTGGAACATTTGTGATCTAAAATTGTGTCAAACAGACTAGAGATTTCATTATAAAAATCCTATTATAACCAGCTTACATACTACTTTTAATTCAAATTCATTATTAAAACTTCACTCATCAAAGTTTTTATACAATAACGAATTAATTTATTTACAATACATTACGGTGGTACCAATTTAAATTCACGCCAAAGCTTATTTCGATCAAAATTATTCGAATTCAGAACTCAAAATTCGTCGTGTTCTGGTAGAGAGGGAAGCCGATGCCATTGCCTACGCTGTCTCCTCCTCTGCACGAGCTTACTGCTGTTCTTCCGAAACATACTCGTACAATAATAATTGCTGAACTCTTTATCTTCCAAAAGTGGCGGCAAATTGAGACGTGGCCTTCTTGGCTGGACGCATTCTGTAGCATAGTTGTTGGAATGCGAATTGTATCGAACATCACGGACATCGATGTCCGGTAAGATGACGTTCACGAAGAGAGATGGAAAGCTGGATTTCATCATTTTTATAATCACAATTTTATTCACAATATCGTAAAACAACACGCGCGCAGCCACTACTATCGACCTAAACGGACTGACACGGTGTTGTTCGTCCGTTCAATGAAGTGCGATGTTGAGCATTTATTTATATTTGATATGATTTAAACGAGGAAAATAACACAATTGATCGGTATTGGTACGTAAACCTATTATGCATATTGACAGCTTTCTACTCGAAAGCGGGATATCGTTACAAACTACCTAGGTACTCATTTTGTCACGACATTCATGGAAATAATTTTCATTGTTAAATATGAATGGCCTAAGTAATAAGCATCACACATTCAAGAGAGAAAGTGCAAGGCCGTGAATTAGAAAAAAATATAGGTTTGACACGATTGGGTTTTGGATCGCGGATCGTGATCGATATTGAGCGTCCAGTTACTAGCTATTATTTCAAGAGCCATTGGCTATTAAAAGTATAGAAGATTTGGCTTACGGATCACGCTATTACATACGATATTCTATGCGTGTAATCTGGGCCTAATCCAAGGTCGACCGACAAATGCATCGACATTTTGATTGCAAGGACCGCAAAAACGCTCGACTAAGCATTAAACACGCACGCGAGGAAAATACAAAAGTGAAGCAACCAAATTCCTTTGATGGACTATTTTGTATCTAATCGGATAACACTTTTAAGTAATTAATTGTGTTTAACACTATCGTAACACATTCGTTGTAAGAAGCATTTGATGTAGGTAGTTGAGATACGCAATAGCGCAGCAATTTTTTTTGCTAGGTACATATAGGTACCTACTATAGATCAATAGATATTTTAGACAATAGCCTGTTAAGACATTTCCTTTCCGTAGTAGGAGTGAAAGTAAGGTCATTGCCTAGTCATTGATTGTTATATTTTGTTACCTACTCCTTCTTAATATTAATGTTAGATATCTATCAACACTCTGAATACTATCCTAGGGTAGTTTTAATGTATTTTATAATACAAAAAAATTAAACTAAACACAAACTCGTTACAACCTAACACGTAATGTACTCGTACCTATTAGTAAATTTATTTTTTTAAGTTTGTGCAAGTTTAAACAGCTAAATTGAGTGTGTGCATGGTCTGAGCTTGAGCACGTGTTCCTTGGTGATCATACATACACACATACATACATATCTTCACGCCAAATCCCTTGCGGGGTAGGCAGAGACAATTGAGCGCCACTTGTCACGATCACGACATACCTCTTTCGCTTCTTCAACATTCATCAACCTCTTCACACATGCCCTTTTGTTTCGATGGCTTTTTAATGCACCTTCAGCTATTGTTTTAGTCTATTATTATTAGTCTTGGTCTGCCAGGGCCTCTTTTACCCACAACTTTCGCATTATATATCTGGTTCGTCAATCTGTCTTCGCTCATCCTTTCAACGCCCGAATCATCGGAGCATGCCTTACCTTATTTTCGGCCCTATGTTTTTTTTCATACCTACCTTTTTGCGTATTTCATCATTACGTATGCGGTTCGTTAAAGTTACGCCGCATATCCGACGCAACGACCTCATTTCAACTGCATTAACTCTACGCTCATGCATATTCTGACATATCCACGTTTCGCCTCCATACATAAGTGTTGGTACCAACATAGCATTGTGTATGGCGAGCCGAGCTTTGTCAATGACATTTCAATTGGCGATCACTGACCCCAGGACACCGTTAACATTATTTCCTGCGTTCACTCTTCTTTCAACATCCCTATCATACTTCCCATCCGCAGTGAAAACACTGCCCAAATATATAATTTCGTTTACTTGTTCTAGAGTTTCATCATCAATCTTTATCGTCACGGTTGTCATCCTTCTTCTTTCAAACACTTGGTGATCATATTTGTATAAAAACACATTTCTCAGTTATAGATATTAGTCGGGCATAGACTAGCAAAGCGATTTCATCTCACAAATTGATTGATTCCGTGAAATAAAATGTTTCTCTTTTTATAGATTTGATTTCTTGCGCCATTTACGACGTCCCATTTTACGTCGTTGGTAGGTACCTAAATAATAATATGTGGTTACAACCATCGATGGTTACAACCGATATTGATATCGTTAAACCTACTATTATTATAATGAAAGAAGCTTTGTCTGTCCGTCTATCTGTTTGTCTTGTCTTCACGCTTTAGCTTAGTAGTTGACTACTGATCAAATTTTAATAAAACATGACAAATGTTCCTTGGTTCAAGATGAGCAGATTTTCAGATATGAAGCGGGTCAAGCTATTCCATTTAAGAATCAAATCAAAAGCTTTACTATTCGCCTTTGGGAGTTTATTACACAGGAGATGCATTATATTAGCTTGCATGCAACTAGTTTGAGCCAGATAGGGCAGGAAGCCGGCCAGGGACTTCTGCCAACTTCCGCGTTAACGGGACTTGAGTCAATTGATGTATATAGATGCTAGTGGGACACCCTTGGGGTATGATAAGTGCTTAGATATATAATGGAAGCCAGTTGTAATGACCGTAAATATCAAAATATTGGGAAATAGGCAATGATGTTAACCTCATTGGAAACAGGTATTAAAAAAGCGGGAAAAATTCTCAACCTGCGTCTGTTTAGGCAACACTTTTTTTAACCATTCCTACATGACAATTGTCATTTGTATTAATTTCGTTTTATATAATTTGTCTGGGGTTTTATCAAAATAAAAATATTTTTGATATATTTTAAACCTTTTAAACAAACTTGAAGTAAAGATAATAATTTGTTGTATACTTGTGTACTCTTCTCCCGATGGATGATGAATGAGGTGATAGGGAAGGCAAAGGGTCTAGCCCATACAGCCAAGCCTGACGTAATATATCTTTCTTTTCTAGGAGGTAATGAGGTCATCATCAAATTCCAGATGCTGCAGAATTTGATACTTTTCTTGGAGTCACTCGCGGCACTATAGCCCAAACACGTCGGGTAAAATATGGGAGTCCACAGGCGGGGATAACCGCAAAAAATAAACTGCAACTTGTGCCCCATATTTCAAGTCCAATTTATCGTTTTCCATAATTATTCACATTGTAGCACATTATTAAACAAAACAACACCACTTTTGACCAATAATATCCACAGTAAATTAATTTACAAAACAAAAACTTGCACTGACATGTTCACGCAAAATGGCGCGAAGAAATCTCCGGATGATGAACGTAGTATCCTATATTAATTGAACCATTTAAGTTTTAAGCTTTTTGAACGCAGTTGTAAAGTGAAACGTCAAATAAATATGAAAATGGCGACAGCGTGAATGACGCTTTTTGTTATTGGTATTGTGAATTATTCTGAAGAAATTAGTTATATATTGTACAAGAAACCGTATGTAAAAGTTTAAACAATATTGTTTTATAATTTCATACTTAAAATATCTATGGTTATGCAGATAATCACTTAACTTTGTTATGAAGCTTCTGAAGTAAATTGCAATGTAAAATCAAGTTTTTACACGCTAAAACGTATTTAAAATAGTTTTATTGTAGTGTTTTTGTGTTGTATTTAATATAATTGTAATATTTTACATGAACAAGCTAATAATTTGTGAGTTTTAGTGGTTTAAATACGCCGGTTCATTTTGGCGCTAAAGGCTATTTTTTCCAGCAAAGTAACCAACTTTTTTTTAGGTCACTGTGACGTGTTATGGCAGCACCCAACAACTACAAACAAAACACATCAATGTCGATGCCAAGCCCCCAAAACAATCCGCGTCTGTATTCTATTTATTTACTAAGTTTTTGTTTTTAAGTCACCCTTGAATCATATTAGCTAAGCACCGGGAGATGCTACTTTATTTTTGAGTTAATAATTATTTTAATACCTCCTAAATAGACTATATTTGCTATAGTAAGATTATTGCATTTGAAAATTAGTTAGTTAGACCTTTTTACTTATAAAACTAAATTAATTCATATTTTAGCACCATTAAGTTAAATGCTTCCAATTTTTTATTAGTTATATTGCAGTACTCCCTTAACACAAACATATACATTAAATAACAATGGAACTATAGTAAATTGTATTAGGAAATGAATAGGAAGTAGGTAGGTTAGGTTAGAATGGAAGCAAATTTTTATGATTATGTTCAAAATTTACACTAAAGTCCTTGAAACTATTAAAATGTTGCATTTTTTAATAGAGCTGTACGACTATGTATTTGGATTTGACAAGACTTATCTTTAATAATAAATGGTGACTTTTATGTCGAAGGAAACACTGAGGAAATTTCTTAGTTTATTTGTGCCATAACAAAAGTTATTCACAAGAAACTCTTACTGGCTTTAAAGTGGGATGTCACAGATTGATGGTAAAGTACAAATGTTATTAATACCATTGTACGATGCTGTTAGTATTGTGGATTAAGACAAAATGAACAAAACAACAAGCTTTTAAATATAATTCTTGCACAAGCTTGATTGATGATTAGATCGCACAAACAAGTGTAACATGCTCATTTGTAAACTATTAGTAACTAAGCGAGCTCATCCAAACATGCAAGAATGTTTTAAGCAACAGGTTGCATGGTCATTGACATTAAGCAAGCAAACATTCTTAGAATATTCTATAAAATCTTAGCGTGCAAAGGTAGAACAATATAAGAATGTTAAATAATTTGATTAAGATCAGATAGAATGAGCATTCTGTCTCGCTCACCCTTAACAATATAGATTTTAAGTTATTATGATAATACGATAATAATACATGCTTTTGATTTGTTTTTTAAGTATACTAGAATTTGATTAGCTGTGAGAGTAGTAAAAATAAGTTGTAGTGGTCCAGTGCAGTAGATTAGTAACAAACTAACTGCCTTAGCAAGCAGCAAGGCTATTTAGCTGAATTTAATTAATTTGTAGAGATGCATCAAATAATAGTAACTTCAATAATATTTTTAAGCACTTAACAATTACAGTAAAACGATTCCAAGAATATGTAATATTTAAAAACAACTAATATTAAACTAGTCAATTTGTGTTTAATAATAATAACAACTTTAAATCAGTAATATTTCATACTGTTTAATACTTCATGCACTAAGTGCATGAATTTAATGAAATATAGTTTTAATTGTGGAGTTAGTAAAACTGTCCTCTTCTGTTGAATGGTGTATCTCTGTGTGTGTATGGACTGATAAAGTAGTCATGACAGACAAACACATCAATATCAGCGGCAATGTAACCGCCACTGCGAACCTGGTCGGTCGGCGAGAGTCAAACTTTGTCCAGTGTTCACATCTAGTATCAAGCTAATTGTAAAACTGACATCCGCAGTCTCCTCACGTATGCTGTGCTGGTGGTTGATCAATGTTGAAGAAGCGAAAGAGCTATGTCGCAACAGTAACAAGTGGTGCTCAATGTATGTGGATGAAAACACTGGACGAATTTGACTGGCAGCTGGCATGTCTGTGTTGGCGAGCGCCACTTTTCCCACTTGTGAGAGATGTGAACCCTCTGCACTCCCGTCTGTCGGGCGCTGGAGAATGCTACACTCGTCCACTCGTCACCTGCTGCCAATCACTAATCGTGGCCCCACCTACACATGCTTTAACCTCTAGTGGTTACTCTGTCAGAAGGCAAAACCCCTTTACACAGTTTCCCCACTGATGGGTGTGGATAGAAGGCTAATTGATAAGTTCACACATCTTACAGCCCAATTATTATTACATAAATAATAATATTAAAGTTCTTGTATGTTTATATTAAACTTATGAATTACAGTTTTAAATTTGATGCATCTCTAGTGTTTGGTACTGCTGGCCTAACTGTGTGGTCAATGACCCAGCATGTCTCCAAAGCATCAAGTCTGCTAAATTAATGTAATCACATTAAATATAATAATTTTGTGTTAAGTATTGATATAGAATGCTACAAAGTGTTTAAAAAATAAAATTATAAAACACAAAATTTTAGTAAATACAAACATAAAACACTAAAATGTTTCCACATAAAATAACATCAATCACAACACTAATTCAAAACTATAAATTGTCTAAATACAATATTTGTTATAAAAAAAACTTAGCAGACTTGTTGCCAGTTCTTTGCTTCTAATCTTCTAAAAATCTTTATTTTTGCATCGAATTTGTATGAAAAATCTTTATGTTATGCATTTTCTTTATATTTACTCTTTATTTTATTTCATGTTTTGTTATGTTGACAACAGACTACATGATTGCGGGGCCCCCAATGAGTTTCGGGTTAATGAAAGGTAATTTTAAAGTGATTTTTATTCCAAATTTTGTCAACACAATCCTGAGTCCGTACCACCATATTATGTTATAGCAATATTGTTTTAACCTGGTTACAAACTGTTTTTCTTTTTTTTTTCTACTCTCTTTGAGGAATACCTTTTTTGATAATAATGTGATATTTTTTCCCTGCCAGCACCTCGTAGTATCACCTCATATTGTAAATTTTAGCAATGTCTATGTAAAGGGTGTCTCAGAATGTCTTTCGTTTTTGATATTTAAATGAAAGACATTAGAATTAATTCTAATATGGTTTATTTGATGCTAAATAAAAGATTAGTTATTGAATTTTATTTGTGAAAACCAACCGTTTGCAAACGGCTACAATTGCAACACATTTTTCTAGCAAGAAGGATCCACTTCACATGTTATAAATTACTTGTTAGCTGCTTTTCACGAATTATTGACAGAGTGATAAGTCACCAAGGAGACATTAACTGGCCACCAAGGTGCCCAGACCGTTCGGAGTTATCCTGCTGATTTTTTCCTGTGCGGCTACTTATAGAGTCTACAACGCTTTACCACTCAATTTGGATGCTACAAAAAATCACAGTCGAAATTAAAGCTATTCCTAGGTCAATGCTCCAGCATGTGATTAAGAATTCTAGTTCTAGGTTAAACGAAAGTTTTAAAGAAAGAAGAAGTTTGTCTACTCAACCAAATACTGTATGATTCCCTTAATGCCGTCTTCGAGGCTTGTTTCATAAATGTATTGTCGGCAGAGCTATTTAAGCCCAATTCTTTCAGTAAGTGGTGCAGAGGTCTTGAAGATATTCCTCTCGCACTAGCTTCCACTATTTTATTTGTATCTATCTAAGATATTATAATACCTGGTGAAATATGACGAAAAACCCTTAGTAAGGTTGCTAATATTGCTATAGAAGTTGGTTGTACGGGCGATTCTGTTTTGGATATAGGTTATATTGGGGTAATTAATTGTATAAATCACACAACCAAAATTCACTTTACACCAGTAATCATTGTTCACTGATTATTTTCTTTTGTTTTATGTTTCTTGTTTTTTTTTCCTCATGTAACTAATTCATAGTGAAGCATTAATACAGTCTTCTGCTATAGTAACAAGCTTGCCATCATACTAATACGACATACCAGCCTGGTCATTTTATATCTCATCTGTTCCATTGCGTGTAGCGAATCAAACCTGATAAAGCCCAGCTGATGAGCACGACGCAATGGATTGGTTTAAACCACAGAACTAAGAAAACAATGTAAGGGTTGTGTGAAGTCTGAGCACAATCTGTTTTGTACGTTGAAGTGTCAAAATAATAATTTTGCATTCATTGTTGCGTTCCAAATTAAAATAAAAGCATTAATTCATTCAGTCAGATAAGTTTTCTCTCTAAGAAAGATACAGGAGGCTTGAGCGACTAGTTATTAAAATATTTATGTAACAGTATTCATTGCATGTATAATCAAATCTAAATCTTTATTTTGTATTATACAAAAAATAATTAAATTATTCTTTTTTATACTAGCAGGTCATGTGACCTTGCCCTAACCTTGATAGTAAGTGGCGCGCGGAGTTAACGTTATCGTCATGTTAGCATCTGGAATCAGACACTCTGACTGACATCAGCCCGGCTTGACTGGGCATGACGGCAATTGGAGCCTGATCCCGAAACGTGTGGATACACTTTACTGGGTTTATCGGTACGAAGGGTGGATACTTCCCCGCTTCGGCAGACTGGGCAAATTGCCACGATAAATCCGTCTACCACCTATTTTCTTAGTCATTAGATGCTTATCCACATTATTGAATTTGTATTTAAAGTAGCTTCTATTCACAAAAACTGTTATTCTAAAAGTACAAGAAAGATGATAAAGGTTTGAGTTCACATAAAATAGCTTTCAAAGAATCACGGATTAGATTGGAGATATGTATGAATCAATAATAAATAATTTCTAGTTTATTAAGTTCTGTGGTTATTGATGAGTTATGGAACAGCCCTGCAAGACTTTACTTTATAATTTATTTAACTTTTTAAATTTTCTTTTCCGCTGTTACTAGTTAGCGTTTTATTCTTTTGCCCGAGCCCCTCCCAAATTCCCTTCCCTAAGCTTGTTGTTTTTTTTTTCTTTCATTGTATTGCCGCCCGCTGCTTGGCTTGAAGGCGGTATGAATGCACCGCCGCACCATAACCAATACCAGTACCACCCGCAATACCAGGGTGGTCCCCCGGTGGGCCCGGGCTACAGTTGGAGCCATCAAAGCCCCCAATTGGCTCGTTTCGCTGCAGAGGGAGCTCGGAGGGCTGCAGTGTCGGGCCCCCCTCCGCCGGCCAAGGATGACAAGACAAGTCCCTTCATCACCTCTCTCCACTCCCACCCTGGCTTCCAGCCACAGAAGATAGGGAAGGGAGGCAGCGCGGTTGGTACATTTTTATAAATATTTTTTTTATTACACCTACTAATGTGAATTTGACCCACAACTAATGCAGTCCGAATGCTGAGAAAAAGCGTCCCTGACAGGATGACTAGTACAGAACAGTTTACAAATTAACAATTTTTTCATACTTCAATTTACATAGGAAAACACATTTAACTTAAAACAGACCGCATTATATTTATTTATATTAAAACTTAATTGCACTATGTACAAAGGCGGACTTAATGCTTAGCTAGGCATTCTCTGACAGCCAAACCTTTAGAACATTTAGACAGGATAGGTGCAATTCAAAATTAGATGACATTGAAATCAAACAGCAATATAAGTTACAATATTTTCAATCAAGTTAACAAAGACCGAGCTGGAACACAATTTTCACTCCTATTCATTTCATCATCACAGCCCCTAGAAGACAAAGTTCTTGACCTTCGCCGGAGATGGGCTTTTCAAAACATATATCTGGTAAATCTCTCCTACATTTGCCACGCTGGCCAAATGGGTTGGCGAGGGTCTAATGTCAATTTTAATAATAATAATAAATATTTCCAGACAGGTCACACAGCGCCATCTAGTTTCCGTGGTAAGCAACGAGGCTTGTGTTACGGAAACTAGATGGTTGGTAAACTACATATTATACTTTTTTTTTTTTGTAAATATATACATATAAAAACCCAGACCGAGACAAATTATACAATGTACAACTTGCCCCCGGTGGGAATCGAACCCACGACCTCCCGAGTTCACGGCAACGTTTGTTACCACTAGACCACGGAGGCGGTCAAAATAATGACTATTTATTAGTGTTTCCCAAGTTGATATTAGTGGAACCGCGAGTGTTCCTACAACCGAGCCACCACCGGCCATTTCTCATTAATTTGCGCGACTATTTTCACAAATGAACTATCGTACATTTTACATGTGATTTTATGTATTAAACTCAAATTATATTATTAAACAATTTCAGTCTGCGAATCTGCCGAAGCCGCCGAAACCTCCAGAAAAGCCGTTAATGCCGTACATGCGTTATTCTCGTCGTGTTTGGGACTCGGTAAAGGCGGCAAACCCAGAGCTGAAGCTATGGGAAATCGGAAGAATCATCGGGGGAATGTGGAGAGACCTGCCAGAAGCAGACAAAGTAGGATTCGTTGACGAGTATGAAGCTGAGAAGGTAATATTGTTTTAATCTGTAGTAATAATTATGTTATTCACGAATACCTATAAACCTAAACCTAGCTTCACGTGCTCTCCGAGGCACGGGAACTGTGGTGAAGAAGAAGGTATTCTAAGCATTCCATGGATTCACCGTGCGGGTGCCGGGTCCATCGTGTGTGGGTAAGATGAGAAGAATGGTGTCTCGGTCTTGAGACCGACAATAGGCTGGTTTAATTTTATTGCGCGATAATACGCTCACAATACCCAACCAATTACTGTATGATTCCGTTAATGCCGTCTTGGAAGCTCGTTCCATAAATGTATTAACGGCAGACCTGCTTAGGCCCAATTCTTTCAGTAAGATTTTGCTGTGAGAAGATCAAATGTACGTAAGATATTTGTATTTCTTATTGGTACATTCGGGGGTTGAGCCGACCTTTGTAGAATTTTAAAGCGTTTTTACAACCGACGTACCACCGCTCATTAAACTAGGCTAATTGTCAAAAATATAATTGGTCTATGACAGAGCATAGGTCATGGTCATGTTGACGTCCATTTTCAAATTGATTATTTTGTTATTTATAAAAGACGTTAGTGGCTTAAAAATTAATGTAACATATATTTTGTATAAAAATGGCAACAAATGCCCGCTCTTTTTTATATTTAATAATAATAATAATAACGTTTATTGAGCTTTATTATTGTTACCTATATACAAAGTTGAGTAAACAGTATATAAAATATTCCTTGAATTTTACATCTTAATAAACATTTTTGATTGAATGCAAACCACAAGGATAGGCAATTTTAAGATGGTCCCTGACTCCTAACCAAGATAACTTGTGTCACAGAATGTCAATCAGTTCCTTATTAACTAATACTCATAGCCTCAGATAGCCAGCTCAAAAGGTATGATAATAAAATATAAAAAAAACAACGTACAAAAGAAGTTCCAACACAACAGACCTGTAAAACGACACCAGCATAGTTATTTCGTTATTATATGTTATAACTATTGTTTAATATATAATAATAATATATTATGCGAGACAGCGCCAACAGTATCCTCAGAATGGTCGCTGAGAGCCTTAACTCTCCGTACATGTCTCGTTGCTGTGGCGTGCATGTGCGGGGAGTTGGCCTTAGATGATTGTGAAAAAAAAAAAAAAAACTTGCTATTTTATTAGGTTAGTGCTAACATAGTTTTATAAGGTTTTCTGTTACTAACACTATGAATCTAGTAATTCAATAAACAAATATTATTATTATTTATTTATTTAAAGCCATTCTGTTGTAGAAAATTTATTAGATATTTTATTACCAGGAAAAAATATATTTGACCTCTTTGTTCTTGACACATAATTTCGTTCAACAATTTAGCACCCGCACGGTGAATCCATTGAGTGCTAACTGTTTTTTAACAATCAGGCGCAGTATACGGAACTGTTGAAAACATACCAAGCCAGTCCTGCCTATATTCAATGGTTGTCGACCAAATCCAGAGGTACTCTAGTTGTTTTAAAGTTGGGCATCGAACCGGCTACCCTTGAATTTGTTCACGTCTCGCAAGCTTTCTAACACATTTGTTTTGGGAAATAATGGGTTTTAAATTAAATTGAACTTTGTTAATGTCAAAATTTATTCATAATTATATGTTAATTAATATTGATAATTGACATTCAAATTACCCACATTTTAAAATTGCAGCCATTTTATAACAAACCATAGCCCATTTTAAATTGTCACTAACTCGCACCATCATATTGAAATAACCAACTATGTTTACTGCTAGACAAGATGTTGAAAAAAAAAAAGTGCCATCACGACCGTTTCCCTTCCGGGGTGGTCAGAAACCACACTTATATAGAAGCGGATTCACATTTAGCCAACTTTACTATGGACCAATCATGACGAGTGGCAAGCTCGTCGATGTCTCCAGCGTACCAAACTCGAGAAATATCACAAATAAATTAAATAATAATTAAATGTATTTATTTACATTTATAAATATTTTTGTGTCCCGACCAGGAATCGAACCCGGTACCTAAATGTCTAAATCCACGGAATTAACCGCTAGACCACGGAGGTAGCAAAAAAATACATATCCGAAAATATAATCAAATCAATACTAAAATGTTTATTTGCCAGAATACATAAAAATAAGTACAAGATGTTAGATATGGTACATACCATCCCGTATGTTGATCCCGTACCAATCGGCAAAGCGGCTCATCCTACCAGTGATGTGTTGAGAGTTGGGATGGACGCCAAGCAAGCTTCCACGCGCTTATAGACCCCACCATATATAAAATTCACCATAATTTCTCGAATAATGGTTTACAACTGTCGGTACCATGCTTTATCTATAGCTCGTGTACACTTTTTCTGTAGTCTAAACAGTCGATGTAAATACACAGACTTTTCCCATATCATAATACCATAACCAAGTACTGAGCTACCATATCATATTGGTAAGCGCTGCTTAAAAACAACATTGTAACTAAATACAACTAAAATTCTCACGATTATAGTATTCCACAATATGCCCGTTTTGTATTTCATCGACAATTACATTTTTCAGTTTTAATCATCCATTGAGGCATTAGAACATACAAGAAAGACGCAATGGATTGGTTAAAACCATCGATTTATATAAATAGGCCCTAATTAATATAAATACGTTCCCACAAAAATAATCTAAAAGTCTATTAGTTCGTAGTCTCACCTGATTGGTCGTTTCCAACTGCGCCTCCATTGGTGACAAGTGGCACGTTTTTAGACTGTCTTGTGTATTGAATACATCGATAGTAAAAACATATAGATCTGTATGAGACTGCCTGCAGAGGTATCAGGTTAGATTCCTGGTCGGTATACAATTATTTATTTGTGATATTTCTCGAGTTTGGTACGCTAGACATCGATGAGCTTGTCGATTGTCATGCTTGGCGTATACTAATGTTGGCTAAATGTGAATTCGCTTCTTTAAAGCGTGGTTTCAAACCACCCCGGAGGGATTCGGTCGTGATGATACTTATGACATGAATTAATAACTCAATTGCTAACATAGACCATTCATTCGATTCTACACTACAAGCTGTTAGCAGAAGACCAGCAGCTTAGCAGATTCCAGTGACCTGTTAATGTTTAATCTGACTGAGAAAGGAATATGCAAGAAAAACTTAGCTATAACAGATTTAAAAAATAAACAATTACACAACGAGTCAACTACTAAAAAACCCTATGAATTAAAAAAAAAAAAGTAGTAAATTTTCATAAGTGCAACATTTTGTCTGGTAGTATACTAATAATACTAATTTTATCCCTCCCACATGCACCTCACCTCATGTAAATAATGCACCGGACAGTCGGAGTATGAGAAAAGTATGAAAACATACCACAACTCGCCGGCGTATTTGGCGTACATTGCTGCAAAAAACAAGGCCGTCGGTAAGAATGTTACGACATAACATTCAATGCATGCTTTATATATTTATGTTGTGTTGTGGATGTGTTTTGTTGCTACTTTTTAGGATTAACTTTATTGTTTATTGATTTAAATGCACTTTAATTCTACTTACAATGTTATTCCTGTCAAGGTTATAGACCAGGTGAGGTATGCTTTTACCCTCTCGTTCGCACAATCTTCAGTGATTTTTCAAGTCTTGAGTCTACTTTTAATAAATGTCTCTATTTTATAATATATTGAATTGTGCGAGCGAGAGATACAAAGCGTTAAACCCCCTTAATTGTAATATAAAGTTTAATTTTAATACTATTTACAATTGCTTTCAACTTATACCCAAGGCCAGTTACAGTGCGTGACCGACCGTAACAAAAGAAAAGTGAAAATATGTCCAAAATGTCCCTAACTTTATTTCCCAGAAAGTAGATGGAATACATTTGCTTTTTCAAAAGCACAATCAGACTTGAAAAATCTTTTAAAATTATGTATGCGAGAGGGGTGCAAAAGGGTTTACGAGTACGTTCAGATGACAGGCTTGACTTTGCAAATCCACTTCGCTTGCTAATACACGAATACTGCTATACTCATATATATAGTATAATTTTGCTCCTGCCTCTCATTCATTCATTTTATTTTAAGTCAATAATCATTAACCTATTGGTTTTCGCTTATTTATTATTGTTATTTGTTTTTTTTACTTTTGCTAGTCACAGTTCAATTGCACTATTAAATTAAATCTAATTACTATATTTTACTCTTATTTCTGTTTTAATTGTATTTAATTGTATTGTCTAAATAATATATAATCTCTTTGGCTTGTGTTCCACTATTGCTACTTTGTTTATATATTTAATATTTATTTATATGTGATTTTAAAAAAAAACGGGCCTTTAATTCGCTTTTTTCTTACACGCGTAGACAATTACATGCATTTTATTTTTTTATTTAATTAAGCAAGTCAACAACATGTTTACAAAATCATATACAATCTAAAAGGTATCTTATTAGTTTAGTAAACATGTTACTTACAGACCAGCATTGCATTCAAAAGGTAGGTAACATCGTTTACTAAAACACAAACCATAAGTAATACAATTTAAAAAATATATATATACTTGGCAAAAACAGTAAACTACAGAAAACAACAAAAATGAGTATCGCAAGTATAATCTAAACAAAAATAATAGAATTATTTGATCAAATCAACACAGCGACACCACAGTCGAGACGTCCGTTTTGTTCGAGACGTTCACAAACTAACGCGCGTTTTTATTGGACGCGCGTTCAATGCTGCGCCAGCGTCCGACTCTTGTCAACGCTTTGAGATCATTGGTTTGTTTGCCGTTCAGTTGAGCGCGCGCTTTCGATACGTCAGTCGTGTTTTTAGAGATCGGCTAAGTTCAATTTGGAAAGCCCAAGATGGAGAAGGTAATTTTAATACAGATAATTTTAATAATAAAATAGAAAAACTGGGATTTGGATTCATATTGCCTGAGTTTAGGATACTAAGTTAATAAAATTATAAAAACGTTTATTGACTTAAAAACCTAGATACATCAATCAGTAAATACGGGGATCCCTCTGTACTATGTCCCAGAAGGTCTGTGATACAGGGAGCACCACTCTTGCTTATAATGGCATTCGTGATTAACATGCATTAACAATTATTTTGAAAACGGTATAGAAAAAACAAATTAAAAAAGTATATATTAAAAATAACACAACATAAAATCAAAAACTACAGTAGGAAAAATAATAAAAAAGTGTATTTAAAAAAACTCATTATTGCATAAATCAAGTATGAATAAACAAATAAAATACATAAAAAATATTGACTTCGGTAAGCCTGTTTAATAAAATTGGATGTTTTTTGTTCGATGATTTTTTGATCGACGCATGCGACTAATGATGGTCGGTCAAGCACTGTAACGGGCCTAATTTATTTTTGTATGAAGCATGCCTCATTCTGAATTCTTACAGAAATATATTTTAAGAGCGCACAATACAGCAAATGTAGTCTATTAACTTTTTAGGAAATAAAATTACGGACATTTTAGATATATTTTCACTGTCATATACATAATTTTATACAGCGATAAATAGCAAATACCTTTATAACGACTTTACTCTCATTTCATTTATTATTGCCCCTAGAACTCGAGTGTCCTAGATCTCCACTGTTGGAGATGGGCCTCCCAGAATATATATCTGGCGAATTTGGCCTACACTCGCCACGATGGCCGAACGGGTTGGCGAGGATCTGATGTCCATTTTTAATGACAATTTATTAATAACAGTCACAAAGTTGTTTTTTTTTTTTTTTTTTTAATAAATAAATATTTCCAGACAGGTCACACAGATTTACGGCATTAAGCTCGCCTATGTACCTGCACTTGTTTTGGTTTTGTACAATAAATAATTTATTATTATTAACGATTCCACAAGTTGGTATTAGTGGAACCGGGACCGACAGCTTAACATGCTCTCCGAGGCACGGGAACGGTGGTTATGTTAAGGAAGGCGTTCTTACAACCGAGCCACCAAAGCTCATTTTACTATATTTCACCAAAATCAAATCTATGAATAATATATGTCTAAAACGTACGTAATTTTTATTTTTTAGAAAGTTAGTAGACTACATTTCTTAAAAGTACAGTCAGACTTGAATTATCTTTATAAAAAAATATGTATTGTGCGACCGAGAGAGATGGAACAGCGTTAAACGCTCCTAACAAGTAGCATTTACTTGCCAATTTGAATCAAAATGCTCAATAAAATATACACGATAATTTTTCCCAGTAGTTGGTAACTTGGAAGACGAGAGCTCCAACAAAAAGGGGCAGAAAGAACAACAAGACAGAAGAATAGACATTCAGCCAGCTGAAGATGAAGAAGGTAAACTATTGTCAATTAGACAGGCTTCGTGTTTAAATATATTCAAACATTTTGTTAATTACATACTTTCTTAAAAAACAAAATGACATCAAATTTCCACATCTTGACATATTATACAACGTGATACAAAATACCCCGTAAAGCCGAAAGGAGTTTAAATGGAGCCTTATAACGAGTCCATTCACAAGAAGAAGAAGACAAATTTCTAAGCATTCCATGGATTCACCGTGCGGGTGCCGGGTCCATCGTGTGTGGGTAGGAGATAAGAAGAATGGTGTCTTGGTTTAAGAAAAGGAGGCCTCCTTTTTTTTTTTTTTTATTGCGCGATAATACGCTCACCATCCACCATTCTACTTCCCTCCCTACCCAACCAAATACTGTATGATTCCATTAATGCCGTCTTGGAAGCTCGTTCCATAAATGTATTGACGGCAGACCTGCTTAGGCCCAATTCTTTCAGTAAGTGATGCAAATATTTTGCTGGAACTCCTCTTGCACCAACTTCCACTGCGTAAAGCTGAGTCTTGAACCCGTTCCTGTTCATTTCTTCTGTGAGATCATAATATTTATTCCACTTCATGTTGTGGTCTTTTGGAATATTTGATTCTCACGGAACGGTAAGTTCAATAAGGATAACTTTTTTCAAGTTCCGAGAAAACACTAAGATGTCTGGCCTATAGTTTGATACAGCTAGTTCATCTAGGATTCTATAATGGTGTTCAAATGTATCCATGAGAATTTTCCAGTCTGATGCGGCGCCAAGGATCGAGGTGGGCTTGCATTTAGTTTTCGCCCTTTACAAACGTGGTCAAAGTTTTATTTGTAGTAGTCCCTTTCTGGCTCTTGCAATAGAAAGACATAGACAGATAACACCAAGGACTTTGTCATGTCGGCGTGAGTAATAGCCCTTTTCTAGAAGAGTAACGCACCCTACAAGTGTGTGTCTAGCAGTTCCTATGGCAGCACCACACAATGTACAGTTCTTTTCCGTAGCTTTCCCCCACCTTACCAGATTACTCTGGTACGGGAGGGACATTTAACGCTGTATAACATTCCCCAAAAAAAAATATTTTCATTTTTGTGCAAATCCTATTTGAGTAAAATTAAAAAATAAACTACGCAGACTGGTACGAAATCAGCTGTCGCTGTTCTGTGGGGTTCTCAGTGTCAAAGGAAAAACACAAAGGATAAAAATAAATAAAAAGTAACATTATTATTTGCAATAAAATTAAACTACAACACTACTCCGGCGACGTCATCTCGTTGACAATCAATTTTATAAATAATTTTAAAACATATATAATTTTACGTGTAATCATTTTCAGATCAAGACGAGGGGCTATCGATGAAGCATATTGCATACGCTCGCTACCTACGTAACCATCGACTCATTAACGAGATTTTCTCCAGCACAGTAGTACCGGACGTACGATCCGTTGTCACTACAGCTAGAATGCATGTAAGTTAATATTGGTATTAAAAAAACTGATTTTCATCATCATAATTACAGCACCTGAAACACAAGAAGTCCACTGTTAGAGATGGAACTTTCATAAAATCAGCTTAATAATAAAATACAAACAAAACATTATAATTTTAAAAAACACAGCAAAGTAGGTACCTAGTAGAAAAAAGAAAACCGCAATTAGTAATGAAAGTAAATAATATAAAATTCATAAAAAAAAATACAAAAATAATAAATATTTTTCTATGTCTAAAATTTGGTAAATTAAAGCAAAATTTTTCTTCCTACAAATCAGATTGACTACATTTCTCAAAAGTACATTCAACCAGGATTCTTAGACGTTTCCTCAGCGCCTCCACTCAATTATTCCTTCCAGCTGTCAAACGGAGGAACTCCTCGTCACATCACTGCAATCGAACAATAGATCTGTCAAACTCAAGGAACTTTATGTTCGGCTATTATTATTATTACTAAGATTTTTTTAAACAAAACAAATTGTCAAACTCATTCAAATCAAATTTTGTTGCAAAATTATAAATACTTTTCTCATACATTAATATTTATAATATAAAAGAGAGAGAGAGACTTATGAATGTCTTATTAATTTAAATTAATAAATTTATTTAATATATAATTTATTTGTGCTATTTCCCGAGTTTGGTACGCTGGAGACATGATGAGCTTGCCACTTGTCATGATTGGCCTATATAGTAAAGTTGGCTAAATGTAAATCCGCTTCTTTATAAGCGTGGTTTCTGACCACCCCCGAAGGGAAACGGTCGTGATGATACTTTACTTATGAATGTCATAAGTGCTAGAGATTGAAGTAATTCTGTAAAATGGATGTATATGCAATTTTCAATGTTGCCAGAAACAAAACTTATTATTAATATTTTTAATGGTAACATTATGCCTTTCGAGGGTTAACACTAACGCCTGTATTCTACGTTTCCTCATTGGCTCCTCGACTTAACATTTCCTTCCAGCTGTCAAACGAAAATCAATTTTGTCTAATAGTTATGATTAAAGTTTAAATAGAGCCGAGCCGACAGTTTTATTTTGAAGGTCAGCCGTAAGCTGGTACATTAGACGCCATTATTAATTTTAATCGTCTCAATTACCTCCTTAGTCGGTACCCCACTGATAGGGATCGTGACTCCGTCGCAATCGCAGCTCATCCACCAGCCGTCTCCAACGGTTTCGGTCCTCGGCGTAGTGGATGGCCTGGTGTACAGGGATGTTCAGGTGGTCAGTCACCTGACTGGACCATCGCTTGGGGCTTCTTCCTCTTGTTCTTTTACCGTCTACCTTGCCCGTGATTAGAAGTTTTTCTAGATTATCGTCTTCTCTTCCTGCAATGTGGCCAAAGAATTGCAGAATTCGGGCAAAGATAGAGAGTATTTGCTCCCTGGTCAGCTTAAGCTCCTCGAGCACAGAAATGTTAGTAAACGACGCCAGCACCACATCTCAAACGCATCAATCCTCGCTCTATCCGCGGCTTTTATGGTCCATATCTCCGAACCGTACAGAAAAATTGAAAAGCCAAGTGTTCTCACGATGTGAATTTTTGTCTTTCTGGATATGTTGCTGTCACCTCATATTCTGTTACTGATTTTGAGGATCCCTTGAGGGAAGGCGTTTGACAGCTGGAAGAAATGGTTGAGTGGAGATGTTAAGTCAACGTTTTAGAATACTTGAAAAATCTTGAACAAAATTGTGAGAGATAGGGATGCAAAGCCCCTAAACCCTCTTAAGACATTTTTTCTATAACTTTTAGGACGTCATGCATGCTCAGTCGGTTTAATCTTATTTTAACGAAGCTGTTGATTTAGAATTTGTGGAAAAGACAATAATAATGTCTTTTTTTTTTCAATAGATACTAAAGAATCAAGTAGAGTCACTAACAATGCATCAAAAGAAATTGGAAGAGGAATTACAAAAGATTGAAGAAAAATTCGACGCCAAAAAGCGGAAATTTGTACAAAGTAGCGAATCGTTCCAGGAGGAATTAAAAAAGGTAATCATTTTAATGACAAATTGATAATTAATCCATCCAAGTAATGTAAATTAATAATTACTATCTACATACAACCCCTAGAACATGGAGTACCCTAGACCTCCACTGCTGTAGATGGGAACATATATCTATATAATTTGGCTTTTAATTGTCACAATGGCCTGACGTGTTAGCGTGAGTCTGATGTAAATTTTGTTGTCAGTTTATTTACGATTCCACAAAACACTGACGAAAATGCCAATTGACAAATGCTACTAATCTGGGCAAGATATTCTAGAAGATTGAATGAACAACATTAATTTCTTACCTTGACATTTTATTTATTTATAAATTCTTTATTGCACTTAAAAACTTAACAGTTGAGTACAAGGGCGAACTTAATGCCTCTCGGCATTTTATACTAGCTAAGTACTTTGGGAGTGTGGTAGACGATTGCGGGTGCATTAGAAATAAAAACAAATACTTAAACATACATAACAATAATTTACATACTAATACACAAATACCAATAAAAATATATAATAATAATATATACATTTAACTAAATTTATGTAAGAAATACATAACAAAATGAAGGAAAAAATACGTATAATTTACACAACAAATAAAAAGAGACAGAAATAGATATCAGGTAGTCGGATTATTTTGTTTTTTTAAGAAATGGGCAATAAGTAGATTTTTAAATATATTTAATTAATTAATCCTATTTGTCATTTCAATTTATTTAATATAGTTTTCTTTAGTTTACTATATATGTCTACTATACCTTTTTATTTAATCTTTATATGCCCATGGGGTTAACATAGTCTACCCAATTTATAACCATTGTACCTTCCTATAAAATACCTATTGTTATAAAGAAATATTAGAATTTGGTATTAGTGAAACTGGGGCCGACGTATCGTGGTCTAGCGGTTAAGTCCGTGGATTTAGACTCGGAGGTATCGGGTTCGATTCCTGGTCGGGACATAGAAATATTTATTAATATAAATAAATACATTTAATTTATATTTCTCGAGTTTGGTACGCTGGAGACATCGACGAGCTTGCCACTTGTCATGATTGGCTAAATGTGAATCCGCTTCTTTATAAGTGTGGTTTCTGACCACCCCGAAAGGGAAAACGGTCGTGATGATACGTATCATGATTTCTGAGGCACGGGTGATATCTATGACAAAGGTTTTTTTATTTATTAGATGCTCATAACAAGATGAAGTCATGCTAAAATACAAACAACCAACTAATATCTGGACTTCATCTCGAAATTTAAGCATACAGCTTGCCGCTACTACAACCGTAAGGTTAGGGGGCTGTTTCTCTGTTTACACCTTACGACAAAGCCTCTTTACAGCTGCATAATTCTTATTTCATTATTAGTAGTATGAGACATATTTTTATATTTTAGCATTGCAAACCAGCAGTGGATGACGAGATATTCCAACGTATGGTGGAGCGCGCAGTAGAACAATTACGGCAAGGGGTCAATCCTACACAACCTCTCACTGCACTCGTACCTACGCTAGAAAGAAAAGATGTGGTAATTATCATTTAAAAATATAATACCTAATTTTGTTTCGGAATACATATTTCATAACAAGATTTAAACACAAGGATAAGTGACTAGATGTGCGAATTAATCAAGGCTCCAAGTACTTTAGGACAATGTTTTTACTTTCCACATCCGTTGATGCGAACACATCAAATTTCTCATCGGACTGCACAATTTTGTTCAATAAAACGATTGTACGGGAAACGGGGGCACTCTGGAGTAGGTGTGTACGTGCACTCTCCTCAGCAAATAGATTGCCTCCGTGGTTGAGGGATGGAGTCCGTGGATTTAGACTCGGAGGTATCAGGTTCGATTCTTGGTCGGGACACAACAAAAATTATTGATGTAAATAAATACATTTAATTTGATGTGATATTTCTTGAGTTTGGTACGCTGGAGACATCGACGAGCTTGCCATTTGTCATGATTGGCCTATATAGTAAAGTTGGCTAAATGTGAATAATACAGGCGTGGTGTCTGACCATCCCGAAAGGGAAACGGTCGTGATGACACTTGACTGTTTATATAATAAATAAATTTTTAACAATGGAAGGACATGTGAATTATTAACTTGCTTTCAAATTGCGGTTTTTGACTAATGTGTTTTCTTTAATAGCGGATGGAAACTGACCAAAACACGCCAGTCAAGCAAGAAGTAGCTACAAACGGTCCGAACCCCCCAACACAAGTGGACAAGGTGTCTACCAGCGAGCTGACCAAATCTGAATCTCACGTCACCACAGAACTACAGAAACCAGAAGAAATGACTGTCAAAAAGGAAGCACCAGTAGATCCAACACCAATGCAAGGACAAATGCTTGAAGGTTTAATATAAATAAGTTATTAGGTTTAAAAAAAAAACCGAGTTAAATACTCAGCGTGTAAAGCTTTTACATCTCTTTCGCTCGCACAATCCAATATTTTGTAGATTGTTTAAGTCTGATTGTACTTTTGAGAAATGTAGTCCATCAACTTTCTTCAAATTAAAATTACAGACATTTAGGACTAGGCTTGACGGCAATTCGAGCCTGATCCCGAAACGTGTGGAGTGGATACACTTTACTGGGTTTATCGGCACGACAACAGAGCCTCAGACCATCAGGCCCTCGGCAGGCTGGGCAAATTACCACCGCCTACCCCCTATTTGTTCTCGTTGAAAGTATGTGCCATTTGCAATGATGTCAAATGCCAATTTTTACTTTCAAGGAGAATTAATATTGTAAGCTTGCCATTTATATTAAAATATTTAATATTTTAATATAATAAATATATTTAATATTTATATAAAAATAGCACCGCGTGAAACAAGACTTTTATTAATAAATTTATTTATTTAAAAAATAAAACACATCTTATTATATTTAACAAATAAACAAGGTAGCAATAGTGAAACACAAGCCAAAGAGATTTTATATTATTTAGACAATAAAATTAAAAACAGAAATAAGAGTAAAATATAGTAATTAGATTTTAAATTAATAGTGCAATTGAACTGTGACTAGCAAAAGAAAAATAACAATAAGTGAAAACCAATAGGTTAATGATTATTTACCTCAAAATAAAATGAATGAATGAGAGGCAGAAGCAAAATTATACTATATATACGAGTATAGCAGTATTCGTATATTAGCAAGCGAAGTGGATTTGCAAAGTCAGTCAGTGATAAGAGTTGTCTTGATACTGCCTCCGGTGATTAATTGGATGTATCAGAATAGAATGTCTATAACGTTAATATAGACAAGTATTTCATTTACAATAATCTAAACAGGTGAATGAATAAATGTAAACTTACTGTAAAAATACAGTTATTACACTACAATTTGCTTTTTTAACAAATGTGAAAGTTCTATGCAGCAAGTAGACTCTGGCAACCCAGATAAGGAAAAAATAAACTTGATACTTGCTTGGATTACACACTAACTCATTTAAACCTTCTCTTTTTATATAATTTGTAATATTAAGTAGGTATTCAAATAAGTAATTAGTTAAAAGTATTTCTATCTGCAAGCGCCTTGTTTTGCAATATTGTTTGCGACCGGAAGTGCAGGGTGTCCAGAGATCCAGGCGTCCCAGAGACCCTTGTTCAGGCCCCTGATTGAAACTCATGTATAACTGTTTGAAAATAAAGATTATTTGATTTGATTACATGTAGCACTTAACTTTACCGTAGGCCTATCATGGCAAGCTTGTCGATAATTTTAGCGTACCAGACTCGAGAAATAAATTGTGTGCCGACCAGAAATCTAAACCGTCTTAACCTTTCTGTCTAGAAAATCTGTTCTGTCTTCTTCTGAATGACGTTTGGTATTTTTTCGTATTTATGGAAAATTCGTGATAATGGGTGTAACTATTTTTTTCTCTAAATTTGCAGGCGAACGTAAGGAAGAATTAAAATCTGAGCCCGGAAAGGAAGGGGCGCCTCCGGGACATCCGCAACATATGGCGTCACCACCACCTCATCGTAAGTCACTCTTACACTCGTCTTCCAAAACATTAATGGATCCTCTACTCAACCATACCTTCCAGTTGTAAATAGAATGGACGCTCGAGGAATCATCACAGCCCCTAAAACAGACTTCTAGACTTCACTGTTGGAGATGGGCCTTCCAGGAATTTCTGGAGAATTTGGCCTACGCTGGCTAGATTGGTTGGTGAGGGTCTTATGGAAATTTTTAATGACAATTTATTACTGATTCCATAAGTTGGTGTTAGTGGAACCGTGACCTCTTCGATCTAAATGAACGGTGGTGTTGTAAATCAATGACGAATATACGTTACTAAAATGTATTTCTCATTGAAAAGAGTCCTTACAACCGAGCCACCACTATTTTTAACTTATGTCTTAGGGGTGAGGTTTATATTTGGCTAGAAGAGCGTGTCACATCCTCAGCGTGCGACAGATGTATGTCTCTAAATTTATATGTACGGTAGGAGGGTACATATTTTAGCCTGTGCGAATGGTTCTGTTGCGCAATAGGGGATAAGGTTGTGGAGCTCACGTGAAGTTGCAGCGATTCGAGAGATTTGGACACAGGTGTTGTTCAATATCCAAATCGCCCGCTTCTGCAGGACATTGAGAGCAAGTGAAGTGACCGACTAGGAGGCCAAAACATTGCGATACGGTGGTTTATTTTGTCGAAATATTAAAAGATTACAGTACTTGACAACATTTTACTGTTTCTTATTGGTCGGAATTGTATTGTGCGTAATTTCAGCCTGGAAAAATCAACCAGATGACTCTTGGCATTTGAGTTTCTGAGGAAATTTGAAAACATTTTTGTATAGTACCTCATAACCCTAAAATGAACGGAATCTGAGAAAAAGGGTGGGGGTGCAAATGTCAAAAAAATAATAATTTTGAAACCGAATAGAAAGGCGGCAAAGCAATTATGCGCAAAAGATCTGCGTCTATGCTGTGCCGCATGAGAACCAGTACCAAGAGGCTCCTAAACGTATTGGCAGATCTGTGGGACTGGATACAGCTGCATACAGTCAAGTAGACAGCCTCCAGTAGCAGATAGTTTAAAATAAATTATTAGTTATACTAAATATAGATTAAGTAAAATTGTATAGTATCATCACGACCGTTTTCCTTTCGGGGTGGTCAGAAACCACGCTTATAAATAAGCGGATTCACATTTAGCCAACTATAGGCCAATCATGACAAGTGGCAAGCGTCGATGTCTCCAGCGTACCAAACTCGAGAAATATGACAAATGAATTAAATATTATTTATTTATTTTTATTTACATTAATAAATATTTTTGTGTCCCGACCAGGAATCCAACCCGCTACCTCCGAGTCTAAATCCACGGACTTAACCGCTAGACCACGGAGGCAGTTGTGGCCTAAAGTGTAGCAATCGGTTACGCCTTTAAGGACAATTCTTGTTTTTGTGTAGAGATGCTATAAATAAATTGTCATCTGTTTCTTTGCTGGATTTTTTTTGACAAATTAGAGGGTAAAGTGCAGACACAGTTAGATTTATCTCTTGCTTTTTTTTTTTTAATTATAAAATTAATATTTTAAACGGATGACGTTTTTTATACATGTTATCACAGGGTCCAACTATGATATGTATTAATGTCATCCGTTTTTATAACATTTAACCCCATTTTTAAATTGTACGCTATCCATATGCCATCGTCCAACGTCAAGGAAACCGTTGCAGAAACGCTGATTATCTTTAAATTCAAAATTTAGACGTCTATGTTTTAATTATAGAATGATGTTTTCAGCTATGATGGTGGCTCCAGGTGGACCGGGAGGTCCTCCAGGAGTACCTCCAGGAACACACCCCGCACACGCAGGACCTCCACCACCAGGTAAATAAGAACACAACTCGGGAATTATATGATCAAATTAATCACTATATCATACTAACTTCACAACATCAACCATTAACTAACATACTATACGCAATTTATCGGGCTCTGAGACAAAACGTAAACAAAAAACGAGTGGTACCCAAACTAACAAACGAAGAAAATTTACAGGGATTAGTTGGTCCAGGTTCACCTATTTGTGTATAAGAAAAGAGTGAAAAGATTGGCCTATAGTAAAGTTGGCTAAATTTGAATCCGCTTCTTTATAAGCGTGGTTTCTGAAGGAAGGGAAACGGTCGTGATGATACTTTACTTTTTACCTATAAAATGTTTAACCTTGAATTGAGACCCTTTAAAACACCATTTTTTGGTTTGTTTACTTTTTGTATCAGGACTCGATGAATCATAGTTCCTTTATTCATTAACTTCATATAAATAAATATATTAGACTAATAAAAAAACACCTTAGATATGGGTCACAGATCGAAGACAATAAATACTAGTAAATCTAAATTTGTACAGTATTCCCAAATTAATAATGCACATACAGATCTTCGCTAATTGTCGTATTCCCGGAAACACCCGAATCATTGAATCGTAAGAGCCTAAAACATTGCACTTGCATTTTGCACCTTGTTCGAAAGAAATAGAAGTCAATATCATGTGTACACAATCGAAAACAATTCGGGCGGTCGGTGACTGCATGTGTTCTCTCTGAGTGGAATTATATAGAGCTGATATTACACACCGTTCTTGGTTTTGTTTTCAAAGGTGAATTTAATTTCAACTTTAATTATCTTATTCAACTTTAAATAGTTTATTTTGTAAAATAGGAAAGCGTACTAATAACTAGCTCAAAACACATAATTCTACTAAATTATGCATGAAGAAAATGCACTTAACCACTCTATATACATATCGTCTTCCGACGCTCGGGGAATACGACCGTTGCCGAACAGTGACGAAGATTTCTATGCGCATTATCACTTTGGGAGAACTGTACTTAACTAGTATAATCGTGATTCATCATTTATTGATTTTACTTATTATAATATTTTGATCTTTTTGTATTGTTTTTTCTTACTCTGCACCCATAATATTCTTCTCTCACTCTCCCAAAGGTTAGCTGGAAGAGAATACCTTTATGGTATTATGCTCGCCTATGTACATGTTTTTATATTTTGTGTGCAATAAAGAATTTTATTATTATTATTTATTTTAAGTCGATTTATTTAAAATTACATTTTTAAGCTGTTACTTAGTCGCAAACGTTATTAGTGGATTTCGATATTTACGTTAAAGATTGCGTCATAATTACAAATTATTCAATTCTCAACTCTATAAGCGCTCGACCTTGACAGCGTCCGTGCGAATATCAACTGTATATATCATTGCGTTCAAGTAACAGAATAGGGCTGCAATGGGGTGTATCAGGCAAAGCTTTTTGTAGATGTCGCTAGCGGCAATGGTACCTTGTTTTACACCTATGTCGCATCATTTTTTAAATGTTTTGTAGTTATTTATTTTTATAACAGAAAAATGTATTTTCAATTAACGTTACCTACCTTAAAAGACGAATTAAGAAAGCGCACACCGTCTTTAAAAAGAAAAAAGGTATTATTAATAGAACGGCAATTTTGAGATCACCATATCTTTGATTTCGCTTAGAAATCTCGATTTGTACACTAAAAAGCTGCTGACTTCGGCATAATATCGAAAAAATAATAAATATCGTAATAAAAATACAAGTTTTCTATGCAACTGACAGTTATATTAGGTACCATCTATCATGCGCCATCTATCGTGATAAAAATACACCCCATTATATATAATACTTGTTATATATAATCTTCCAATTTTATTTTCTGTGTGAATTTTTTAACTACACATGTTTAAATTGTATTTAAAAAATCAGTTGAATCTTTTGTCACTCACCTCTTGGACTATACATATTGCTATAATAATGCCGTCTTCGACTTGATAGCAAAGCAAAGAGCTTAAATCGAATAAAAACGCTACTCGCGAAATAAGGTAATAAAAATGCTTACAGTCCCAAGTCGAACATGACATAAATGCTAACACTTTCACAATGTACATACAATAACAAGCCATTATCTCATGTTTTCAATTCATTATTAACATCGTGTTTAACTTGCACCATTTCACGGAGACACATTATTAACTAGGTGGTTACGGTTACGGCGCCCGGTACTATGGGACCGGGTATTTCCCGGGTTACGGACACCCGTATTACCCGCCGGAGCACTATCCGCCGCAGTCCGCGCCGCACCTCGCGCCCGCCACCGCACCGCAACCGCACGATCTTAAGGGTCAGTCCACACTACTCTAACAATGCATGCATTAATCCGCCTCCGTGGTCTAGTGGTAACAAACGTTGCCGTGAACTCGGGAGGTCGTGGGTTCGATTCCCACCGGGGGCAAGTTGTACATTGTATAATTTACAAAAAAAAAAGTATAATATGTAGTTTATCAACCATCTAGTTTCCGTAACACAAGCCTCGTAGCTTACCACGGAAACTAGATGGCGCTGTGTGACCTGTCTGGAAATATTTATTATTTATTATTATTATTATATTAATTCTAGCAACAAATCAATCTATTTTTTTTTGTTTCTTAGGCCGTGTTCGTTTTATGGCTATTCCAACATTTCGTAGCAACTTCATAAACCAGCGTGAAATGTCATTTTTTGAGGCTACTTTTTGACAAGTATGACAGTAACAAATAATAACAAATCAATTGACGTTGTTTGGTATGACCGCCGGTGAATTTGCAGATTTCTCCACATTTTTTGTATTTTTAAAGCCATAACTTATAGTATTAGTGTTTCTTTAACAATGTAAACAAACCATTTCATATGTTAATGACATCTGTCAAAAAGTAACATTAATAACCCACCCTCCTTTCAACACGGTACTGACATACGAAATTAGCATCAAATGTTAGAATTTTCATTAAACAAACGACTTGTGCTAAAAAAAGTGGTATTTTCATGCCAACATTTCTTAAAAACGAATGCGGCCTTAATGTTCTAATTGAGTTAAATAAATCATGTTTTAAGCGGTGTTATTTTTATTTAAATATCACTATGGCAAGCTTACAATATTAGTTCTCTTTGAAAGTAAATAATGGCATTTGACATTATTGCAAATACTTTCAATGAGAACAAATAGGGGGTAGGCGGTGGTAATTTGCCCAGTCTGCCAGGGGTGGGCAAGTATCCACCGTTCGTGCCGATAAACCCAGTAAGGTTTATCCACACGTTTCGGGATCAGGCTCGAATTGCCGTCATGCCCAGTCAAGCCGGCATAGTGTTAGGGACTGATGTTAGTCATGAGTGTCTTATTCCAGTTGCTAACATTTATAGACTTCGCACGCTACTTACCAGCACATGTCTTTTTCTAAATTAAAATTCGCATGTTTTGAGTGTTAAATACCCGCTTTTTCTTGTTTGTGTTTGATTTCATAAAAAAAAACTATGTTCATTGGAAATCTTCATTCTGGTAACCATTACTAACATTGTATTGTACATATTATTAATATTGTCACATTGCTATTGCCATGGTGATATTTATCCCTTTCAGCACGACGGTCTAAAATATCTCATAAAAATAGTGTAAAATTCCTCTCCTAACGAATTCCACAAACCCCCCCGGTAATATAATTGAAATATTTTTTTTATTTAAATTAATTTTATATAAGTATACTTAATCTAGTTTTAAAATTGACAACGCCCCTGTACAGCCGCATCTAATTTTAAGTTTAAATAATAATAATTCATGTATCTTCTAAAGGTACCGCCAGTTCTGTTCTTTGCCTTTGATATAACCACTAACCAGGCACGATTTAGTTCGATAATTAAATTAAAATATCGGATGTAGAAATTTATGTAACCATGGACCTTTTTTTTTTTTTTTTTTCTAACCTAACCAAATTCCGGTGGTAACGTTCGGTGACAAATAAAGAATAAAATCCATTTATGCATGTTTTTTTCTTAACTACAACAATGTAATAAAATATAAAAAAGTAAAGTATCATCACAGCCGTTTCCCTTCCGGGATGGTCAGAAACCACGCTTATAAACATTTAGCCAACTTTACTAGGCCAATAATGACAATTGGCTAGCTCGTTGATGAACGTACCAAACTCGAGAAGAGAATATTTTTTTTTGATTACCGACCACCAGTATAAAATATAATTAACAAATAGCTAGATGAAAAACTGCCTCCGTGGTCTAGCGGATTTAGACTCGGAGGTACCGGGTTCGATTCCTGGTCGGGACACAAAAATATTTATTAATGTAAATAAATACATTTAATTAATATTTAATTTATTTGTGATATTTCTCGAGTTTGGTACGCTGGAGACGTCGACGAGCTTGCCACTTGTCATCATTGGCCTATAGAAAAGTTGGCCAAATGTGAATCCGCTTATTTATAAGCGTGGTTTCTGACCACCCCGAAAGGGAAACGTCGTGATGATACTTTACTAGCTAGATGAGTACACGAACTACAGTGGCCATTTCGAAGTGGTAGAAGAGACTTTGACGACTAGTTTTTTTTTTTTAATAACGCATGCTTGGTATTGTCCGTGCTGAAAGGGTTATTATTAAAAAAAACACCGTTTGTAACAAGTCTTACTGAATGACGTACAAGGTATTAAGCTCGCCTATGTACTTATGTATATTTTCAGATGCAATAAATAATGTTAAACTTGTAACTTACTTATTCCTTATATGTTAACAGAGGAGCCGCCACAAGAGAAGAAAGAGGCTGAATGATTGTCACCAAAACGCGTTGTCAAAAGACGACGCAAACTGTCAAAAGACGCTCAGTGAAGTGCTGCGACGGTTTTTCAGTGACAAGACTACATTACTGCCGTCCTCAAGCTATAATGCCGTTAGGAAAAAATTAAGCTGTTTAAAATTTACAGCCAGTTTCTCGAACGTATTTTTGGTACCTAATTTTTACTGAGATGTTCTTTGCGGCCTAGCCACTCATTTTTGTTTAATTTGTTTTTTATCTGTTTGATATAATTAAAATTAAGATTGGGTTAGAAACCGGCGGAATTTCTTAGTGAAGTGTTCAGAAATATATTCAGTGTTTTTTTTTTTTTTAATTGTCTTTAAGGACATTGTACAGAATACATCAGCCCTAAACACGTAATTTATTTGCATAATATATCTAAACAGAGTTCATAACCGAGTTGGGGATCATCAAATTCCAGATGCTGCAGAATTTGATGCTTTACTTGGAGTCACTCGCGGCATTATAGCCCAAACACGTCGGGTAAAATATGGGAGTCCACAGCGCGGGAAAACCGCAAAAAATAAACTGCAACTTGTGGCCCCATATTTAAAGTCCAATTTGTCGTTTTCCATAATTATTTACATTGTAGCACATTATTAAACAAAACGACACCACTTTTGACCAATAATATCCACAGCAAATTAATTTACAAAACAAAAACTTGCACTTGACATGTCCACGCAAAATGGCGCGAAGAACTTGCCTCAGTGTTTTTGAACAAAATAAGCTATGTTATTTATAATATTTTTAGCCTTATAAAAAAAACTATTATCCCAATACGTGACCCGATTTACCCCAAAGGCAATGTAAATCGTACCCAAGCTAGTTTTCTTCAAGTTGTGGATGTTTAATATGTATATATTTACAACAAAAAAAAAGGTATAATATGTAGTTTATCAACCATCTAGTTTCCGTAACACAAGCCTCGTAGCTTACCACGGAAACTAGATGGCGCTGTGAGTTGTCTGAAAATATTTTTTTTTTTTTTTTTTTTTTTTTTTTTTTTTTTTTTTTTTTTTTTTTAGACAGGTCACACAGCGCCATCTAATTATATATAAAATAAATATTTATTTATTTATTAATAATTAACTACATATAAAATGCATCGGAATTGTTAAATTACCAGAGATATATATATTTATTTAATCTCTATTTTATTGGTAAAGAAAAAAAACGTTAAAAATTAATGTTGAACTTAGAAAGTGAACCGTATGTCCTCCAATTAAGGTACTCAATATAACATTATTTTTATTTAATTTCCGAACAGTATAATAATAATAATAAATCAATATTTCCAGACAGGTCACACATCGCCATCTAATTTCCGTGGTAAGCTACGAGGTTTGTGTTACGGAAACTAGATGGTTGATAAACTACATATTATACTTTTTTTTTTTGTAAATATATACATATTATACATATAAACACCCAGACCGAGACAAATTATACAATGTACAACTTGCCCCCGGTGGGAATCGAACCCACGACCTCCCGAGTTCACGGCAACGTTTGTTACCACTAGACCACGGAGGCGGTATAATTAAAATTACTTAAAAGTAAAAATTAAAATAAATATAAACAAAACCTAATAAAAAATAAACTATAAATAAAAAATGTCCTCTAGAGACGAAACTCCAGTGATAGTCCCAAGAAGACTGGCAACATTTCCCCTCTGTATAGCTAAGCTAATACGTTGGCAGAAATAATTGCTAGCTTTCCTGGCTCCAGACTTTTCCGTGAGCCGTTCCCCATATCGTCTCGACCCCAAACGGCGCAAATTCGTAACCTGTACTGACAAGAATGGCATCATAAGTCTCATGTAGAATTACGGCATTATAGTTTTTGGACAGCTAGTTAGCGGTATAGTGACTAATATGTGATTCTATTGATAGAAAAAAATCTTTTCCTGAAAAAATAAATATACGATTTTTTTTTTTTTGGATTCTCCATACAAACTGTTAATTCTAAAAAAAATAAGGTTATTTGTATGGGGAATCCAAACATGTCACTTCCGACATATCGCACCCCTAGATCAAAACTGATTTAACTCAAAATAGCGATTTTTGAAATAACTTTGGACTGATTCGAACATTTATGTGGTAAGAAACTGTGACTTCCCATAGACGTCGTGATATACCAAATATTTTTTTCTTGGTTTAAATTATCAAAAAAAAATAGTTTTTAAATTTGAACAGTTTTGAACTGCCTCCGAGGTCTAGCGGTTAAGTCCGTGAATTTAGACTCGGAGGTACCGGGTTCGATTCCTGGTCGAGACACAAAAATATTTATTAATGAAAATAAATACATTTAATTTATTTGTGATATTTCCCGAGTTTGGTACGCTGGAGACATCGACGAGCTTGCCACTTGTCATGAATGTCTAGTAAAGTTGGCTAAATGTGAATCCGATTTATAAGCGTGGTTTCTGACCACCCCAAAAGGGAAACGGTCGTGATGTACTTTACTTTTACTTTGATTAGGTGTGCTAGGTTGATATGGTTTATTACGAAAAGTTGTTCGTTTCTATCAATAGAATCACATTAGTCTAAAGTAAGATTATACAAAATCACCCCGTATGGTTTATAAAAAAAAAGAAAATTCCCAAAAAAACCAGCCTATAAATCGAAATTAGTCATTTTAAATGGGTCTTCGTGGTTAGGTGTGTGAAATACAAAAAATCCACCAAGATTGTCTAAAACTGCGTCTAAAAGTCGGTGATTGAATATGCTTTAGTTACCCGGTTTCCGAAAGGATGTTGTAACATTTTTTTATACGCCACGTGATTGGCAGTTTTCTTCTCGTATTGTGTATGTAGAGTTAATCACGTGCTTTGGGGATAATTGCAATTTTAAAACGCGTTATCCTAGTAGAATAATTATTTCAGCGCATAAAAGTACTCAATATAGCCGAAATTGTTATGCAATGACAACAAAGATATTTAATAAGCTTCCAGTTACTATAAGGGAGCTGCCACTAAAACTGTTCAAATTAAGAGTCAAACAAATGCTGGTTAATAAATGTTTTTATTCGACAAAAGAATACTAGACACTAAGCTCGACAAAGTCATGTGACTAAATAAATATTTGTATGCTAGAAATTGCAAAGCATGTGGTATATTTACACATTCCTGTACCTACCATGTTTCTGACTAATAAATTATTTCATTTCAATTATACGTTCGTTAAGTTTTCAAGTAAGTCCTTTCGAAAACCGGCGGTTAGTCACACATTTGTTTTGATGCCGACAGATGGACGCAAGCCTTAAAAATTTACGGTCAAGTTTATTTAGGGCCAGATAGAGTTAAGAATAATTCAATGTAAATTTATAGGTGCAATGTTTTAAGAAGGCGCTTTTGCAACCCTCTCACTCGCACAATCGAATATTTACAAAGATTTGTCAAGTCAAAATGTACTATTGAGAAATGTCTGGGAAATAAAATTACAGACATTTTGAATATATCAATATATATATGGATGGTCTCTCCATTTAATAAAATGCACAGTCCCTTCAGTATTATTGTATGGAAGACAAGCTAAACCAACCAAAGCCAATTGGTTTCGACGCTTTAGGAAGTTTGTCGTTAAATCAAGTGACGTTACATAGAGTTTACACTGTAATTTCTCTTTTATATACCTAATTTTAGACAGAGAAAAATAGCTGAAATCATCAAGATTTTTTTTCTACATACCTTCAAAAAATTTTACCTAGTAATTCATACATTTCTCAAAAGTACACGTCTATGAAATTATTGGTTTGTGCGAGCAAAAGGGATGCAAATATGTTGAAACCGTATTAATAAGGAAAAAAAATTTTTTTTATTATAAGTGCATTATATTTGATAAAAATAATTACTTGGTTAATTAAAACAAAGTCTGTAATTGTAACGATTAAAGTTAAAAATAGAGTAGTTTGTACAAGATGACGGCTAACCTTCATAATAATATTGAAATATTCGAGGCTCGGTAGCCCCCCCGGCATGTACCAATGAAAAATATACTTTTCTTACATACATTTGTCATAGACCGCCTCCGTGTAATTTGTACATTGTATAATTTGTCTCGATCTGGGTGTTTATATGTATAATATGTATATATTTACAAAAAAAAAAAGTATAATATGTAGTTTATCAACCATCTAGTTTCCGTAACACAAGCCTCGTAGCTTACCACGGAAACTAGATGGCGCTGTGTGATCTGTCTGGACTACAATACCACCGTTCCTGTGCCTCGGAGAGAACGTTAAGCCGAATGGAACTTGTGGAATCGTTAAATTTTCATAAAAAAACTGACATCAGATCCTCGCCAACCCGTCTGGCCAGCGTGACGAGTGAGGAATTCTCCAGATATATGTTCTGGAAGGCTCATCTCCAACAGTGGAGGTCTCGGACGCTGAGTTCAAGGGGCTGTATTAATGAATTAGAAGCAATTTTTGAATTCAATTGTTACAGTTACAGACTTTTTTTGGTGCAACTCAGCCTTAGCGTTAAAGCGCATAATTATAGCAACATGGCATTCTAGGGATAATAAAATTAATAAATTTATTTTGCTACAATTTTTTAGTTTTAGACTCAATTTTCATTAAAGTATAGCCTATCCACTAGTGAAATCTACTAATTGACTTTACAATGTATTATTCTATTGGTGGATATTTTCCTAGCGCATTACCAGTGGATAAGCAACAATGAATATTAGTTAGGTTATAACAATAATTGTGTGTTTAGTGGTGTAGGTTTGATAATTTGGGAATAATTTTAAAGTATGTAATTAATACAAATAATCATACTATTAACGGTTTATTTTATTTCGAAGCAACAAGCTTACCTATTAGTACAAAATCCGTAGAAAAATGATCGGTTATCCGAATAAAAACGTTTTTAAAAGATATTGCCCAAAACCAGGTCCCAACTTTGATGCAGCGTCCCTCAACTCAATATAATTCAATAATCATAATTATTGTTTTTATTTTTAATTTAATACCAACATCTGTTTTACCACAGCATTAAAGTAGAATTTATTTAAACAGTCAATGGGGTGTATCAGGCAAAGCTTTTTGTAGATGTCGCTAGCGGCACTGGTAGCTTGTTTTCACCTATGACTGATATTTTTTTAAATTTATTTGTAGTTTTACATGTTTATAACAAAAAAATGTATTTTAAATTAACGTTACCTTAAAAGCTTTAGAGCTTAAGAAAGCGCACACCGTCTTTAAAAAGAAAAAAGGTTTTATTAATAGAACGGCAATTTTGAGATCACCATATCTTTGATTTCGTTTAGAAATCTCGATTTGTACACTTAAAAGCTCACTTCGACATAATATCCGGAAAATAATACATTTCGTA
Source organism: Tinea semifulvella (assembly GCA_910589645.1). Lineage (NCBI taxonomy): Eukaryota > Metazoa > Arthropoda > Insecta > Lepidoptera > Tineidae > Tinea > Tinea semifulvella. The sequence continues at coordinate 7,007,840 of OU342592.1, read as the reverse complement.
CTAAAATACAAGTTTTCTATGCAACTGACAGTTATATTAAGTACCATCTCTCATGCGCCATCTATCGTGATAAAAAGTTAGTGATACACCTAGAACAATGACAGTAGTAAAGTAAAAAAAACAGCTAGTATAAAATAAAATATTCTTTCCTATGTGGTATATATTTATTCAAAACTTTATTGCACTATGTACAAGGGCGGGCTTAGTGCCGCTAGACATTCTCTGACAGCCAATCTTTGGGACAATAAAAAGCATAACTTAAACTTTTAGATCAAGTAGGTGCGAAGACTTATTTAAGACTGATCATTATTAAATATATACTAACACATGTGACCTTGATCCCACCTAATGGTAAGTGGGGGCGCGCGAGGTCCATGAATCAGACGCTCCCGACTGATTTTAGTCCCTAAAACAATGCCGGCTTTACTGGGCATGACGGCAATTCGACCCTGATCCCGAAACGTGTGGATACTTTTTACTGGGTTTATCGGCACGAACGGTGGATACTTCCCCGCCCCGGCAGACTGGGAAAATTACCACCATCAGTCTGCTTATTAATGTATCTTCGCATATTTTGTTGCAGTCATTTTCTTGATACCCAAATTTAAACTTTATAACAATCTCAACACAGAGACAATGTATATACAAGTACAAACATTATCGCCTGACAAGGGTTTCCTACGCCGCCAATATATCAGTGTTGGACCCAATACCGGAAACTGGCAAAGTGAGGTACCAATATCAGATAATCTGGAATCAACAGGAACATTAAGTGTTGCAAATTAATGATAAATTACGTTAGAAATGATCCATCCAGGCCTCTATATAAGCAAAATTATTCATTCACTGCTGGTACATAGATAATTTATCTGTCATCATCTATTTGTATGCGGTTGCTGTTTCTGCCAAACTCTGCTATAATAGGTTTTCCACATAACACAGTGCCGTTGATCTCGTCCAAAGCCTGGATTGCCACATGGTCATCTGTAACGTAAAAAGTAGTATCATCACGACCATTTCCCTTTCGGGGTGGTCAAAAACCACGCTTATAAATAAGTGGCTTCACATTTAGCCAACTTTACTATAGGCCAATCATGACAAGTGGCAAGCTCATCGATGTCTCCAGCGTACCAAACTCGATAAATCTCACAAATAAATGTATTTATTTACATTAATAAATATTTTTGTGTCTCGACCAGGAATCGAACCCGGTACCTCCGAGTCTAAATCCACGGACTTAACCGCTAGACCACGGAGGCAGTAAGTGTAAGGTAAGCTCAGGCATATCATACTTATATCTCGCCTCTTCATAAACCTATAGTAAAGATGTGGTTTTTATAGCTTAAATAATATATTATTCTATTGATAAACACTAACAACTATTCATAAGAAACCGTATGTCGGAGGTCAATTGAAAAGCTTTGATATTTTCTTAGGTGTAGAAGTGCAGACCAATATTTAAGCTTAGGCCCAATAAAAATGTTTCTTGCACAAACAATGGAGGTCTGTGTTACATACAAACATATCTTCACGCCAGATCCCTTGCGGGGTAGGCAGAGACAATTGAGCGCCACTTGACACGATCACGACATACTTCTTTCGGTTCGTCGACATTCATTAACCTCTTCATACATGCCCTTTGGTTACGAAGACTTTTTAATGCACCTTCAGTCAGTGTTTTATTTATTTGCTCGTGATATGTGAGTCTCGGTCTGCCAGGGCCTCTTTCACCCACAACTTTCGCATTATATATCTGGTTCGTCAATCTTTCATCGCTCATCCTTTCAACATGCCCGAACCATCGTAGCATGCCTACACTATTTCCTGCGTTCACTCTTCTTTCAACGTCCCTATCGTACTTCCCATCCGCAGTGAAAACACTGCCCAGATATATAATTTAATTTACTTGTTCTAGACTTTCATCATCAATCTTTAGCGTCACGGTTGTCATCCTTCTTCTTTCAAACACCAGTACCTTGGTTTTTCTCGCATTCAAATGGAGTCCATTTTCTGCACATCCCTTCTAGGGTTGAAATATGTTCCAGAGAAAAATCATTGCACAGCTGACTGAAGAAATTTGCCTAAGCAGGTCTGCTGTTAATACATTATTATCTTGTGATCTAGGGGCTGTGATAATGATAAAAAGGTAGCTTACTTTGGAATCCAATGAAAGCTTGTCCTCTCATGCGTCCTGTCATGAGACGCACATCTATGGGGCCTTGGTTATCCATTACAAACTGGTTGAACAAGATTGACAGCTGCTGCTGAGTCACAGAATTATCCAGGTTCTTCAGATATAGTACCTGGGAAAAATTACAATTTTCATTAATAGACAAATAATATCTCACTTCTGAAAAGAGTGGTGGTGGTCCTGTCAGGGGTAGTACCATGTTTACAGTCCGCAAAAAACTGATTAACATTTTTTTATTTTGATAAAAGACAAAACAATTTAAATTTTTGAAGTGATAGGAAAAGCAATAAGGCATGGATGCACAGACCGCGGCCCGCGGGCCGCATGCGGCCCGTGGGTCGAATACTGGTGGCCCGCCGACAGCAAAAATAATACTCTCGTGCATTCGAAAAATATTGAATTCTATTCCAGAATAAAACAAAAAAAAAATATGTTCGAAAAGTAATGTGAAACTCGCGCGCGCGCAATTTGAATCTAGCGCCCAAAATTGCTAAGTCAAGTAACATCGCTCGCTATAGAAATCAAGAATTTTCTAGCGCGGTGAGCAAGCGAGATAGATATAGTCCTGTATTCCCGATTGCTCGCGTATCTACACGAAGCTTCCAGAGTCGTTTGCGCGGTATAAAAATCACGTTAACCGCAGCGGCCGAACAGTTCGCTTTTCATTTGAGTGAAGTGTCAACAACAGAAAGAAATAAGCGCGAAAATACAAAGCGAAGTAATAAGTGATTGAGAATAAGTGCAGTTTATTAGTGTTTTTGGGAGGCAATAGTTCTAGTGTAGATTTTAACTCGACTAGCCGGTGTCATATATTTTGATCCACATTCAACGTAGATTTCCTGTTGCAGTGTTAACCCGTCAAGTGCCGTGTATAATTGTGTTGTGAAAACGTAAGTAAAACTCTGTTATTAATAAGTGTTTCCCTACCTATTTAATCAATTTTAATCAAATTTAGCTTTAATGTTGGCTAAATATTAAAATAAACAAAGAAATTACTATTTTTATAAGAATTTCTCTAACTGTAATAATTACGTCATTATTTCAGATAAAATCTGTATAAAAATCTTAAAATTTCTGAGAAATAATATTTAATCAATTATTTTTGATAATTTAAAAAAGGATAGGTAATTTAAGTGGGTACTGTAATTGTTTTTAGGTGCTGTGTTAATCCTAGCCAGGATTAGAACGCAACATGGAGAAGCCAGGACCTAGTAAAAAACGTAAGGTTAAAGATGAAAATCGGCAGTTTCAAGAAATTTGGACTGAGAAATACTTTTTTGTATGGTCGCATAACAAAGTCGTTTGTTTAATTTGCAAGAATTCTGTTGCGATTGCAAAGGATTATAATGTAAAAAGGCACTATGAAACGCAGCATCCTTCTTTTACCAAGTTTACAGGCGAATTAAGAAAGCAAAAAATGTTGTCTTTAAAACGGGAGCTTATTGGTCAGCAAGCTATGTTTACAAAACACATTCAAGATTCAGAAACGGCTACAGAAGTTAGTTATGAAATTTCTCGAATGATAGCAAAGCGAAGTCGCCCCTTCAATGATGGCGATTTTGTAAAAGAATGCATGGAAATTGCCGCTAAGAAAATGTGTCCAGAAGCAGCAAAAAAGTTTGAGAAAATTCAACTGAATCGTATGACTATCCAAAGACGAATTATGTCCTTGTCAGGTAATATTGCGGAACAATTAATTGAAAAAACTAAGATCATGGAATTTTTTTCATTAGCACTCGACGAATCGACTGATATTAGTTCCACAGCTCAACTTCTCATATTCATACGAGGTGTTACTCAAGATTTTGAAGTCTTCGAAGAGTTATTAGGAATGTGTTCATTGAAAGGTCAAACCAAAGGAGTTGATATACTCAATGGACTTTTGGACGAGTGTTCAAACTGATTTGGACTTATCTAAGTTATCGGGAGTTGCGACTGACGGTGCTCCTTCCATGATTGGTATCAATTCCGGGCTAGTTACTTTGCTGAAAAAGCACCTGCAAGAAAAAAACATAAACACTGAAGATCTCATGCAGTTTCACTGCATTATACACCAGGAAGCCCTCTGTTCTAAAAAAAATGAATTTCAAAATGTAATGAAAGTAGTAGTTTCGACTGTAAATTTCATAAAATCACGAGGACTCAATCACAGACAATTCAAACAATTCCTTGATGACATCGAAAGCGAATACGGAGATTTACTGTATTATACAGAAGTAAGGTGGCTAAGTCGTGGATTGACACTGGAACGATTTCTAAATTTAATAGAAGAAATTGGAATATTTCTGGCGGAAAAGCAAAGGGATGTCCCGGAACTTAAAAATCCTGATTGGTTGTGTGATTTAGCTTATTTAGTTGACATTACAAATCATTTGAATGTCTTGAACACACGGCTTCAAGGCAAAAATCAACTGATATCCCAGCTCTATGCTCATGTAACATCCTTTCAATGCAAGCTGACACTTTTCAGATCACAATTGAATTCTGGAAATTATAATCATTTTCCGAATTATAAGAAAATGGCTGAAAAATTCAACAAAACTGCGATTAATTTCAGTTATGTAGAAAAGCTAGATATTTTGATTCAATCTTTTGAAGACAGATTTTCGGAGTTTAAAAAAGTGAAACCTCTGTTGGACATATTCAGCAATCCTTTCACTATTTCAGTTGAAAATGCGCCAGAGTCAATGCAGTTAGAAATTATCGACATTCAAAATGACCAAGATTTACGCAACAAATTCAACGAAGGAGACTTGCTGAACTTTTACCGCTGCATTGATAAAAATATGTACGAAGAGTTGCGCATAAACGCTCTGAAATGTGCCAGCTTATTTGGTTCTACCTATATATGTGAACAAACTTTTTCAATACTAAATAATAATAAAACAAAAAATCGAAACCGCCTTGCAAATGAAAGTTTGGAAGCAGTTTTACGTGTTGCTACAAGTAAATTTGAGCCAAATATAAAAAAGATTGTAAGCACTATGCAGTGCCACGCTTCAAATTAATAATTTCTTTTTTAATTTTAATAAATTTTTATCAATTCTTTATTGTCTTTAACTACCTATACCTACTTCTGGCGGCCGGCCCGCTATCAGTTCATGATTTGGCCGAGTGGCCCCTAGTATTAATAAGTCTGTGCAACCCTGCAATAAGGTAATCATCAAATTACAAATGTTGCAGAATTTATGCTTTTCATGGATTAACTCGCAGCATTATAGCCCAAACACGTCTGGTATAATATGGGAGTTCACAGCGTGAGTAAACCGCAATTAAATAAACTGCAACTTGTGCCCTATACCTATATCTAATTTATTGTAACAATATCCACAGTTAAGTAATTTACAAAACAAAATCTTGCACTTCAAATGCAAAAACAATCACATGCAAAATGGGGCGAAGAACTCCAATGTATATTTTTTCATGTCTATATAATAAACTTTTGACACTAACTGACCAAATTTTGTAACAAAATATGTTTTTATTGCCATACAAATAGATTATATATTATAGACAAATACATTTTTCTGTCCAATATCAAAAAAAGAGAAGACATATTTAGAAGGATTCCATGGATTCACCGTGTGGATGCCGGGTGAATTATGTGTGTGTGTAAGCAGAGATGAGAAGAATGGTTTCTCAGACTTGCGACCGACAATAGGCAGGTTAATATTGAGGCCTCCTTTTTTATTTTATTACATTTGTCTAATTTAATAATACTGTAAATATACCTTAGAAGGTATCCCTGGTTCATAGTCCTTAAACCGCTCAATTTTCCTTAAGTCATCTACATTTATTTTAGTGCCTTCCAGCAGTTGTCCTTCAGCATTATTTACTGGTACAACAATATCCACTGCTTGGTAATGATCTTCATCTTCCACTGCTGGCTCTAGTCTTAATATTTTTTTGTCTTTTATTGTGTACATTGATGGTTTTTTTGGACCAATCACAGATGATGAAGCTATAGGTTTATTGGCACTACTTTTAGCTGTTTGCATATCCCATAGAGAATTACCATTCTTAGGTTTACCTTCATGTTTTTCACACGGAATCAACTCCTTTTTTTGACTTTCAAGTTGTGCTTCTTTCCTTTCCAAGTGCCTTAAAACTTTCCTTCGCTTGTTAATAGGTAATAGCTTGTCTTTATGCGGAAATAAGTCATCTTCAAGGCGTTTTATATCATTCATAGGATGGCCAGCAGGGTAGGTTGTGGTGGCTGGCCTTTTTAAGGTTTCAACAAGTTTATCCACTGTAGTTGATGTACTTGGCTGTACATCATTGCAACTGAAAATTTACAAAAATAAGGGGGGTGGTAGTAAGATATCGCCTTAAAATAAAAATTGGTATAAATCTTGGCAAGTACCGAAGAAAAATACACTTTTCTTATGTACATTTGTACATAGATTATCAGAATTATATAATATTTGGTTGGGTAGGAAGAGGTGATGGTGAGCTTCTTGTAGTGCAAAAAAATGAGGTCCATAACTAACCTATAGTCAGTTGCAAGACTGAGAACCCATTTTTCTCCACTCTCTCCCACACTGGACCCGGCACCATTAAGCTGCACTGTTAAGCCGTCTCTCTCGATACCAACTAGTAGAATTGTTAATATATCGCTTAATATATAACCCATGTTACCAGCATGTAGGCCAGAAAAATGTTCTGGAAGTCCTATCTCAAGCAGTGCAGGTCTGTTCTAGAGGTTAAAGCATACAGTAATGTAATATACAATTGTTACAAAATTGAAAATTTATCAGAACAAATTCAAGGTGTATGCAGTGGAAGTTGATGCGAAAGGAATTCCAGAAAAATTATTGCACTGCTGACTGAAGTAATTTGCCTAAGGTTTGCCATTATTACATTATTGGAAAAAGCTTTCCAGGCGGCATTAACAGAATCATAGAGTATTTGGTTGCTACAAAAAGACACCCCTGGCATTATTCATTATGATTAAATAATATAATTATAATTAATTTATTACCATAAGTTAAAGAATACAAAGGTTACATTCATATTACATGCAAAACATTACTTAAACAATATTCCAACTTATAAATTACTTTTTGTACATTAACAAGATTTTCATTGGTTCCCACACTGGGTTATGCGGGATCCCAAAGCAGAACACTAGCTGTCCGAGCGTACTATTTTAAATTATATGTATGTTAGAACTGTTGGACTTAATTTAAAAAAATATATAGCTGTTAATTTAAAACAAGTAAAGCAATAATATAATTAATGTAGGATAAATATTATATGTAAACAAGTAAGTAATATAATATATACTTAAATGGAATATGTATTATTATAATAGTTTGTAAGTGTGTGACTGCACCAGAACATTCAATATTTTCGGTTTCTATATAACCCAAGCCTTGTAACCACGACTTAATTTTAAATTTGGCCTCAAGGTAAGTGCATTGCCTTAAACCAATTCTTTTACAGATTTTACTGTAAATTAAAGGAAATAGAACTAACAAATTAAATGCAGAAAAAAATACTGCTAACATATATACCTACCATTTATCTTCAGTTTTTTTATAATTTGAAACCTTTTTAAGAACATTATTTAACTTTTCCTGCAAAATATTATTTTCAATTTTGTTTTGTGCATCCAATACTCCTGCTTTATGGTCATTGTATAGTTTAATCTCGTCATATGTAAGACCGACCTTCTTCAGATACTCAAGACGTTGAATTTCAGACTCCACTTCTTTAAATTCACCAAAACTTGTTAACCCATACTTAGTAAAAGGCAGAACCTCCGTAGCTTTAGTAAATTCTTTAACTGGCTCCTTAGAACTAAAATAAAATTACAATTGGAATGTAAATAAAAGTAAATACTTTTCAGCTGATTTTATTTGAAAACATATAACTTACTCCATGGCCAGAAAGTTCCGAATATTAATTTTAAAAAATGTTTAAAATTACAATACAAATAGGATCAAAGACGCCGACGATTCTTTTGACAGTTTTATTTTAAAATTATGCATAACGTCTCTTTTCTCTCCTAGTCGAATTGGAAACTGCAGCGTTTTCTGCTGAGAACCTCGAGTTGCGCAAATACGCCAAACTTGGTACCGGTTACGAATTTGTGCCGTTTAGGGTCAAGACGGTGGACCCATGGGAACCTTAAGCAAGGCGCTTAATCAAGGAAGTCTACAGCCCTATTCTGTTACTTAAGCGCATACCACAGACTATAAAGAGTACAGCGCAAACGTGATACAATGGAATCCGTTAAATATATTTATTTATTTAAATTTAATTGTGCAAATGCCACTAGACATTCTATGACGGTCAAACCTTCGGGACAACGAGAGCAGTAAGTACATAAGGTAGGCGCAACACTAAATATACTTGAAGAGTTTTAATGCATACATACTTATTAATAATAACATATTAATAATATAATATATATGAAAGTTGAAATTTGCACAGCGTTGTCAAGGTAGAGCGCTTATAGAGTTGAAAATTGAATAATATTATGTAATGTAATATCACTTTTTATTACGATAGATGGCGCATGATAGATGGTACCTAATATAACTGTCAGTTGCATAGAAATCTTCTATTTTTATTAAGAAATTTATTATTTTCTGGATATTATGCCGAAGTGAGTAGCTTTTAAGTGTACAAATCTAGATTTCCAAGCGAAATCAAAGATATGGCGATCTCAAAATTGTCGTTCTATTAATTTAATCTTATTTATTTTTAAAGACGGTGTTCGCTTTCTCAATTCGTCTTTTAAGGTAGGTAACGTTAAGTTAAAATACATTTTCTGTATAAAAATAAAAAACTACAACATTTAAAAAATGATGCGTCATAGGTTTAAAACAAGGTACCATTGCCGCTAGCGACATTTACAAAAGCTTTGCCTGACACCCCAATATGACGTGTTTGGAGACAGGAAGGCTGGCAATTATTTCTGCCAATGTATTAGCCTCGCTATACATATATACATATATATATATATAGCGACTATCTCGGATGGGCGTTTTCTAGAGGACATTTAATACTTTTTTTTTAATAATTTATTTTTAATTTTATTATTTAGGTAGCTTTTTTTTTTTTTTTTGTTCTCTTCTCCCGATGGATGATGAATGAGATGATAGGGAAGGCAAAGGGTCTAGCCCATACAGCCAAGTCTGACGTAACATATCTTTCTTATTCATGAGTTAATGAGGTCATCATCAAATTCCAGATGCTGCAGAATTTGATGCTTTTCTTGGAGTCACTCGTGAAACCATCCACTGCTCAAACACGTCGGGTAAAATATGGGAGTTGACACCGCGGGAAAACCGCAAAAAATAAACTGCAACTTGTGCCCCATATTTAAAGTCCAATTTATGGTTTTCCATAATTATTCACATTGTAGCACATTATTAAACAAAACAACACCACTTTTGACTAATAATATCCACAGTAAATTAATTTACAAAACATAAACTTGCACTTGACATGTTCACGCAAAATGGCGCGAAGAACTCTTATTTAGGTAGCTTTTAATTTAAATGTTGCTACACGTGAATATCTAAGTACAGTTTCGCTATTAAAATTATCTATCTTGTCAGAATTATGTTATTATTCGCTCCAATACTTTTATTAGCTATAAGTCTGTTTCGTTCTACCGGTGTAATAGATTATTTCTTTAACACAGCCTTGTTTACTTTTTTTTATGTCATTTGTTCATTCATTGTTTTTGTTTTGTTTTCGTAACTTTGATAAAATATTATCTATAAACTATTATTTATTTATTGAATATTAACTATACAATGACTTGTGGATTACGTGATGCTGTTATAATATTAGTGGTGGTGGTAATGTGGTGTGTCTTCATTTATGTGCCACAAAAAATGTATTCCAGCAGTTATAAAAGAGAACAACTAAAGCCGGTGTTTGATGAATATGTAATAAAACACAACAAAAGTTATAGAAGCAACTCTGAAGAATATGATAAGCGATTCGAACACTTTATGGTTTGTGATTTTAAAATAATAATATAAGTATTCTAAATATTCTGTCAGAAATTCTGAGTATTACAAGCAATTTTAATAGCCATAAGTCTGATCTGACTTCACCTGATTTTCTGACAGAGGAGGAAATTGAATAAAACCAAGAAAAGTTTTATTTTGTCTAGCAATGTATATTGCCTTGAATACCCTTCAAATAAATGAATATCCAGTAAGCCTATCTGGCCAGCGTGGCGTACAAACTCTCCAGAAATACATATTGGGACGCCTATCCTCAGCAGTGCGGGTCTAGGACTCATGAAGAGAACACAAATTTTGAAGCATTCCATGAATTCACCATGCAATCCATTGTGTGTGTAAGAGTTGAGAAGAATGGTGTCTGGGGCTTGCAACCAACAATAGGCTGGTTTACAAAGGAGGCCTTTTTTTTATTTATTGTGCAACAAAATGCCACCTTCTACCATTCTACTCCTCTCCCAAAACTGTATGAATCCATTATTGCCGTCTTGGAAGCTGTTTCCATAAATTAGTACATAATATAATAATAATATTTACATATCTAAATACTAATATTACATGCAAATACATGCATATAAACTACACATACAAACAAAAATAATATACATACATAAAACCATCTATATATAATATTCCGTTCTAAAGTACACTCTAATCCATAAATGGAATAGATTCCTGTCTTATATACACCCTAATTTTTTTATTTTTTATTTTTATTTATGATCTATGAATGTATTAGATTCCGTTCTTAAGTGTACTCAACACTTTAATCCTTTAATGGATTAGATTCCACTCTGATGTATGAATGGATTCCATCTATTATTAACTTAGTTTAGATAGGTTGAATATTTTAAATATCGTAATACAGGTTTCATTTATGTATTTCTTTTAATATCATCTGTACTATTTACTTCTTAAATAAATATGTATCTATTTAATATATACATTTTTTTAAATTCCAGCAATCAGTAGATGAGATTGATCTTCTAAATGCAGAGTCCATTGGTCCAGATAACTGCAAAGCACGTTATGGGCTCACATCTCTTTCGGATATGTCTAAAGACGAATTCCGGAACATTCACTTGTCTGATGAGAATATAGTAAAAGTTCCTTTGAGTTACCAAAAGAAGACAAATAATAATATATTTGGATATCTATTTGACAGTTTTAGCGATAATGATAAAACTGATGATGATAAGGTATATGAAAGAAGAAAGAGAGCTTCAGGGTTGCCGTTAGAAGTTGATTGGTTTGTATATTTATTTCATACTAACCGGTTTTGCCCATGTAGTAAGTTCGCCATCATAAATAGCATAAATTTGGACATTCTAAATGCCCTGATGCTCTAGATCCAGATAATCTTAAGCTGGTCATAGGGGTGGCCAAAGCCCTCTATTTGTGGAAAAAAAAATGTATTTAAGGTCAAATTTGTACATTCTATATACTCTGGTTCTGTGGGTCCCGGCACTCCCCTAGATGAGACTGAGACTCTTGCTTTGGTAGATGTGGCAAAAGACATAAAAGCTGTATATTTTAGCTTTAATTTGTACATCAAAATTACCCTGATGGTCTGGTTCCAGGTACTCTTAAACTGGTCATCATGAGCAACTTGCTTTGGCAGATGTGGCTTATGACATAGAAACTGTATATATTTGCTTTAATTTCTATATTCTATATGCCCTTGTTTTCTGGATCCAACAAACCTAAGCTGCCTCGGAGAGCACGTTAAGCCGTCTGGCGTGTGTGTGTAGGCCAAATTCTCCTGAGATATGTTCTGCAAGGCCCATCTTCAGAAGTGGAGGTCAAGGATTAAATTATTGCATTGATATATATTGCATATACACCGTGGGGCACAGGAACCTTCCATATTTTAAAAGGCTGGTAAATGAAAGCTATATGAGAAATAAATATATAAAAAAAAACAGAAATAATAATATAGTTTTTATTATAAGATTTAAAAATAACATTGTCCAAATTATGGCCTGGCGGGCAATGCACATATTTTGCATTTTTTTTAAGATTACTTCTTGAGTGTACCCCACATATCTAAATGATTTCTTCCTCAATTACAGTCTTCAGGGTATTAACCAATAATAAATTTGTCTTTAATAATGTTGATCTTTTAGGCGTAAGAAAGGTGTCATTGGTTCAGTGAAGAATCAGGGTGTGTGTGGGGCTTGTTGGGCATTCAGCACTGTTGGCACTATTGAGGCCATGGCAGCTATAGCTACTAACAAATTGGAAGAACTTAGTGTACAGGTAAATTATATTATATAATTTATTTACTTATAAAATGAAATTAAATAATTAAGAGATGTATTCATCAATTTCACAGGAAATGATAGATTGTTCGAGACCTTTTAATGACGGTTGTTCAGGTGGAGATATATGTTTGCTTCTCGACTGGTTGGTATCTGCTGGCGCTGCGATAGAGCGAGAAAGCGCATACCCGCTTCGGCTTACCGACGGAGCGTGTCGGCGACATTCGAACACAACTGGAGTCAAAGTCAAGACATTTACTTGTCATAGGTAAGTTATATCTGAGTTAACGATGGTTATAGATAAGTTGTACCTGAGTTAATATTGGTTATAGGTAAGTTTTACCTGAATTAGCACTGGTCATAGGTAAGTTTTACGTGAGTTATTACTGGTCATAAACTATCTGTACCTGAGATAATACTGGTTATAAGTAAGTTGTACCCTAGATAACACGGTCATAGATAAGTTGTATCTGAGTTAATGCTGGTTATAGATAAGTTGTACCTGAGTGAAGGAAATAAAAAAAAACACTTGTCATATGTTTACTATATGTACCATGTTATAGAAATGTTTACTTTTAATTAAATTTAATTTTTAAAAAACTTGCACCATTTTAACGTAAATATTGTGTTATTTTAAAATAATATTTTGTTTTATTTTAGCATGGTGAATGATGAAGATAAGATATTACAAACTCTAGCAACCCACGGACCTGTAACGGTCGCGGTAAATGCTATCACCTGGCAACACTATCTGGACGGGGTCATACAATACCATTGCAGGTAAAATTAGAAAAATACAATGTTTTAAAATAATTCTGACGGTTAAGGCCGAGACTGGTAAAAGGTTATTATGCTTTGCTCAGACTTACTTATAATTTTATATCATACTTTACAGTAAAAAACTTTTTTAGCTTAAAATGCATTGTTTGGTGTATATCAGGGAAAACATGGACCTATATCACATTATACCCGTGAGAGGTGCATCAAGACAAAAAGAATCCTTAGCTGTTCCTAAACACAGATTAAGCAAGTTTAGCAAAAGCTTTATCTGTAATGGGGTGTATCAGGCAAAGCTTTTTGTAGATGTCGCTGTTGGTACCTTGTTAACACCTATGGCGGATCATTTTTTAAATGTTTTTGTAGTTTTTTATTTTTATAACAGAAAAATATATTATAATTTAACGTTACCTACGTTAAAAGACGAATTAAGAAAACGAAAACCGTCTTTAAAAAGAAAATTGGTTGAATTAATAGAACGGCAATTTTGAGGTCACTATATCTTTGATTTCGCTTGGAAATCTCTATATTTACACTTAAAAGCTGCTCACACTGCATAATATCTAGAAAATAATGAATTTCGTAATAAAAATAAAATATTTCTATGCAACTGAAAGTTATATAAGGTACCATCTATCATGCGCCATCTATCGTGATAAAAAGTTAGTGATACACCCCATTGCGTTAAACTGTATAATAACTTAGGAAATGAAATTAAAAGCCTAGATGATAAGGAATTCAAAAACAAAATTAAATCAGTCTTGATGCAAAAAGCTTATTACACGGTTGACGAAGTGTTAAAGGATGTTAACATAGCATAATACAAACTACATATATTATGTACCTAGAAATAATATTTGACATGCCCATTTACAGCAGTAACTATTTAAATGTGACATATTATAATAATAAAATTGTAATATATTCTTGACAAAGCTCATTTGCAGCTGCTAAATTAATAATTTATTAATATTTATTTTTTAACCTTAGTATAGGTTATTGACAAGGCCTCTTTACAGCTGCTTTAATTATTTTAGTAATTAGATTTATATATATATTATTATTTTTTTGACATACCTACTTATATAATAATTTTTTTTTTTTTTTTTTTTGTCAAGGCCATTTTACAGCCGTATAATTTTGTTTTATTTAAATATTAATGTTTTTTTTGTTTTTATTTTGCTTTATTAGTTTTCCTTTGACACTGCTTTAACCTGCAGTTCTGTTCCTTGCCTTATAGCACTCTCCAGGCAGGACAAATGTGTTGTACTTGTGTTTGTAACCTTAGACTTAGCCGAATTCCGGTGGGAATGTATGGCGGTACGTAAAGAATAAGAATTAAATTAGTCCCACAAGCGCCGATATTTTTTTTTTATAAAAGTATTATCACGACTGTTTCCCTTTCGGGCTGGTCAGAAACCACGCTTATAAATAAGCGGATTCAGATTTAGCCAACTTTACAATCATGACAAGTGGCAAGCTTGTCGATGTCTCCAGCGTAACAAACTCGAGAAATATCACAAATAAATGAAATATTCATTTTATTTACATTAATAAATATTTTTGTGTCCCGACCAAGAATCGAACTCGGTACCTCCGAGTCTAAATCCACGGACTTCGCCGCTAGACCACGAAGGCAGTCTTTTTTTATACACTTTTAAAAAACATCCGCACACTATACGCTATAATGGACGCGTTTAAGCCACTCGCATCTAGTGGCGGCAATGTTTTTGCTTGCAGATTCCTTTCTCAGTCAGATTAAATATTAACAGGTCACTGGAATCTGTTAAACTGCTCGTCTTCTGCTAACAGGTTACTCTTTAACCACTTTTGCTGCTTAGTCTTCTACTAGCAGGAGTAGAATCATCCAAAAATAATTTGAATAATGACGTGTCACAAATGCCTGTAATAGATTTACGTGAATAAAGATTTATATACCAAGCTACCGTCCGTCAATGTATTTAAAAACCTTCTAACCACATTCGTGGGTTCGATTCCCACCGGGGGCAAGTTGTACATTGTATAATTTGTCTCGGTCTGGGTGTTTATATGTATAATATGTATATATTTACAAAAATAATAATAATATGTAGTTTATCAACCATCTAGTTTCCGTAACACAAGCCTCGTAGCTTACCACGGAAATTAGATGGCGCTGTGTGACCTGTCTGGAAATATTTATTATTTAATTATTTTATTTACCAATTGTACTAAGGAAATCTCTCTCCGCGATATCTTTAGGGTACCAAACTTGAGAAATATCACAAAGAAATTAAATAATTTATTTTGTCCCGACCAGGAATCAAACCCTGTACCTCCAAGTTCAAATCCACGGAATTAACCTGTAAAGTGTTAAGTCACTTGGGCATTGTAAATAAAATACGGTTAGTTATCAAAACAACGATAAATGTATTAAAAGGGAAAAATACTATATAAAAACATCTATATTAGGCAAATAATTTTGATCGAGTGACGCAGTCAAAATATATCAATCATATTTTGATTACGAGAGACAGTAGTATTTTTAACATAACCGCTAGACCTCGGAGGCATAGGTATAGGTTGGATTTAGGTAGGTATACCAAAATAAAATTATTTGCAAAGTAGTTCTTCCAAGTTCCAAATACCTAAACGTTATTTTTATTCCTTAGGAACAATAAAATATAAAAAATTACGGACACGACACAATTAAAATTTATTGAAAACATAAAACTAACCCCAAAAAAAAGTAAACACTTATGCAAAATATGGAAAAAAATCTGTGCAAGAGTCTTGCGGTCTTGCAAAAAAGACCAAGGTTGGGCAACACTATTGTCAAGTAATAGCTATAAATGTCAGCCGTACTTGTAGTTCGTTTGCTTTCCCATATTTTTGTCTCTACCATGATGGCTGAAGGACTAGTTACCATTACCTCTAATTAAAATGATTTAGGTATTAAAAAACAGATAGGATAATGTATTTATCAATGCTTTCCCCATAGATTCAGAAAAATCGAGTTATCCTGTTTGTCTTCTGTAATCGGTATTTCCCATATCGTCTGTGAACTGGCAAATAATCCTATCTCAACTTTTAGAAAATAAATTCTCTATAATTGTTACGATTAGCCCCCTCACTCGAATGTGTAGGCAATACAATGATTTATGTGTACGCTCCTGATTTATTTAAATTCGTCAGTAATTTTGTATTAACTTAATAATAATTGTAATAACTGATTCCGTGGTCTAGCGGTTTAGTCCGTGGATTTAGACTCGGAGGTACCGGGTTCGATTCCTGGTCGGGACACAAAAATATTTATTAATGTAAATGAATACATTTAATTAATATTTAATTTATTTGTGATATTTCTCGAGTTTGGTACGCTCGCGCTGGAGACATCGACGAGCTTGCCAGTTGTCATGATTGGCCTATAGCAAAGTCGGCTAAATGTGAATCCGCTTATTTATAAGCGTGGTTTCTGACCACCCCGAAAGGGAAACGGTCGTGATGATACTTTACTTTAAAGCTTTTTGGCAAGCACACTTTTTATTTACTAAGTTACCATATTTAGCGACGTAGCCTTTACTCATATCATGGTCGCGGCTGAATGTACCGGATGTTGACAGCGGGAACTGGCGATAGGAAACCGCAAAACGTTCTAATTAACGCCGAATATTTTCCTAAGATAACGAAAATTAACAATTGTTTAGTAAGATTTTATCGATGATTTACCGGGTTTACTCGTTTGGTCACTGATTTTCTCCATATTCCTATATGGTGCTGAGACTTGGACTATAAAGAAAGGTGTTGGCGGAAAGTGCTAGGGATCTTATGGACAGAGCATCGGACCAACTTGTCGATTTTAAAACAACTTTAGTATATCGGCTAAGCTATCGACTATGTCTTTGAAGGATACTCCAGTACTATAACCTAGGAAAACTCTTAGTTTGATGGAAGGAAATAGACCGAGAGGCCGAAGAAGAGGCTCGACCAAATCCTCTCCACTACCAACACTTGCGTCCATGATGCTGTAAATGCTGCCGAAGATAGGAATGGGTGACGCAGTATCGGGAGATCTTGACCCTCAATAATGATGATTCATGTTGTATCTTGTATATTATTCTTATTTTCACTATTACCTCACTTTTTAACATCACAAAGGTTAGCTGGTAGAGAATGCCTTCAGCATGACTGACGTCAGTCCCTAACACTAGGCCAGTTTGACTGGGCATGTCGGCAATTCCAGCCTGCTCCCGAAACGTGTGGATACACTTTACTGGGTTTATTAGCACGAACGGTGGATACTTTCGTGTCCCGGCAGACTGCAAATTACCACCATCAGTCCGCCCACCACCTATGGGGTGTATCACTAACTTTTTATCACGATAGATGGCGCATGATAGACGGTACCCAATAGAACTGTCAGTTGCATATAAAACTTGTATTTTTATTACGAAATTTATTATTTTCTGGTTATATTGCCAAAGTGAGCAGCTTTTAAGTGTACAAATCGAGATTTCCAAATGAAATCAAAAATATGGTGATCTCAAAATTGCCGTTCTTTAATTAAACCTTTTTTCTTTTTAAAGACGGTGTTCGCTTTCCTAATTCGTCTTTTAAGGTAGGTAACGTTATGTTAAGATTATTATTTTTGTTATAAAAATAAAAAAAACACAAAAACATTTTAAAAATAGCTGAAAACAAGGTACCAGTGCCGCTAGCGACATCTACAAAAAGCTTTGTCTGATACACCCCATTGTACACGCGTTTGTAAATTATGCGTTTATTATTGCACATAATAATGAAGATACGATTAATTCGTGGCTTATTATTTTTAGCGGAGCAATCGCCGATTTGAATCACGCCATACAATTGGTTGGGTATAATATGAGCGCTCAGGTGCCGTACTACATCGGGAAGAACTCGTGGGGCAAGGAATTCGGTGACGATGGCTACTTGAAGTTGGCTGTGGGTACCAACATCTGCGGACTGGCCAATGAGGTCGCCACAATCGATGTCATGCCTTAATTTTTTTATTTTTTTGTGTATATGGCATTAGTAAGAATTTGCCAGTGTCAATGATTTAATTTAATTGTATGTGGGAAATTACACTGCAGTAGAGCCTCGCTAATCCGGGTAGGTAAAAACATGACCCTTTGCGGATTATCCTGGTGTCCGAAATGTGGTATACAATATATTAATGGTTATAAAATACATAATTAGGTATTAGGGTAGATGACTATTGTAAAAAATATGTTTTTTTTGTGTTATTATAATCGTTATTTTATAAGAGTATCTAAAATCACACTATTTTTCGTTTTAATTAACGAAATCATTAATATTTTAATATAATACTCACACATATTTTTTAGATTTTAGAACGTTACCTTGAAACCATTAGTCAGCAAGAGTGACGTCACTTAATAATACGAAGACATTGTTCGACTTGAAAGCAAAGCAATGTACTCTTTTTTTACTGAATTTTGCTTAAAGAGAATGAAAACTCGAACGAATTTCAAAGCGAATAAAAAAGCGCTTACATGCCATGTCGAACATGGGGTACGTTACGTCTTTCGGGAGCCATTTGCAACTGCAGCGTTTCTAAGCGAAGTGGGTCTACCCATAAAAAATATTTGTCTAGGATTCCGTAAGTAAATATAAATAATTTAAAACACATTTTGACAAAAAAAAAAATATTTTTTTTTAAATTGTCATGATAAAGTCTACCCTAGCCTATCTGGATTACAGCGATTACCGAAGAAGTGGGAGTCCGGATTAACGAGTCCTACTGTATTTGCCAAATAAATCGCCAAATTGGAGCCTCTAAACAAGCTCTATACCAAATTCTAATAATTTATTTCGAATTTAATTAAAAGACTGAAAAAAACATTTTACTAAACAACATTTTTAGTTTGTTTCATAATTTTAGGTTATAATTTATAAAAAATATATATGAGTAATTATATAATTGTATATTGTGTCGATGCATATCGAACTCGACTAAGTCACATATAAATAAATATAGGAAAAAGCCATTATTCAATTAATCTCTATTTTGTCTTTTTTACACCACATGAAACTATTTAACGTTTAGAAATACTCATCTCGCAACATTATAAAAAAGAATAATTGAGTAATGGCGGCAACGCTTGGTGGATGTTGGTTTGTGATTGGTCAGATTGGACTTAGAGTTTGTGAATTAGGTAAATTTGAAAAAAGAACACATTCTTTGGTGTTTTATTTCTTTGTATTATAGTGGACGTAGGTAAGATTGAATAAAATAAGGATACTTAATATTTTTAACACATTAGTTTAAAATAAAAAAAGTCCTTTTAACATGAATTGTGACTTACAGCTGGTTCTGCAGCACTATTCTGTTACTTTCGCAAACGTCATTAGTGGATTTCGTTATTTTCATCGGAGATTGCGTCATAATTACAAAATATTATTCAATTCTCAATTCTATAAGCGCTCGACCTTGACAGCGGTCGTGCAAATATTAACTTTAATAGCGTGATAAATATATAGTTAACGGATTCCTTTATATAATGTTTGCGCTTAATTAACAGATTAGGGCTACTACTAATAAGCTCTACTTAATTATTTCCTAGCTAAAGAGTCGTTAACTTAAGTTTTTCTTAAGTCTGATCGGGTTTCACGAACAAATTTCGCAACACTTAAGTTTTTTTTAGTTAATAGTTTACTTAAGATTCATTCCGTTTTTGCTGCGCCAGCCTGGCACCACCTGTTGGCCAAGACCAGCGGAACATATCGCTCAGAGTGGTCTCCCGAGCGCCATGGTTCGTGCGTAATTCCGTCAAAGGTCGAGATCTGGAGATGACTACTATTGAGGAATTTGTTGACGGCCTGACTAGACGTATAACGGGCTGACAACGGACACTTCAAGCATCTCCAGAACATCGCACCGTTTCGCTCACAGCCCCCTAACGGAAGACCACTTCCTCGAGAAGTGCTCCTGGAGGACAGCTCAAATTGTCGAACCTAAACCCCCTAGGTTCGTGAGCCACATGGGCACTGTTACTCTAGTAACGGCTCCCTGCACCAAGTGTGTATTGAGTTGCCCGCTGAGATCCTGCCGGGGAAAACGGGGGAATATCCCCAACCCAGGCATATTCATCATCCGGGCCTGGACGACCCTGATTGTTGTTGTAGTTCCCTTCTTAATTATTTCTTAAGATATGCTTGTCAATTGCATTTCTAGCAAAAACTGTTAATTTTTACTTAAGTAATAATTAAGTAATAAAATACATTCAAAAGTGTTAAGCGATTTTGTTATGTATCGACACAATTGTTCTTAACTAGTATCTTTGATTTTAGCTGTAATAGTAGTTACTATATTTTAAGCAATACAACAGTGCCTTAGTAGTTTTTAAAATACTTATTTATAATAATTTATCATACAAATAAAAATAACTATAAAAAATGTTTTTTATTTTCGTCAATTTTTGCATTTACACCCGTATTCTAAGGACGTTTCCTCAATGTCTCCTCCACTCAACATTTCCTTCTAGCTGTCAATTAAAATTAAGATTTTGTAATAGTTACGATTAAAGTTAAAAATAGAGCCGAGCCGACAGTTTTATTTTGAAGGTCAGCCGTAACCTGATACATTAGACGATATTTAAGGTTCTTACAACCAAAGTGGTCTCACCGCGCCTTATTTTTTATATAATACTGTATTTACTGTTACTTAGTCGCAAACGTTATTTAATGAAATCCGTTAACTTTTATTAGTATATCGCGCTGTTAAGGTTGATATTAGCACGGACGCGGGCAAGGTCGAGCGCTTACAGAGTTGAGAATTGAACAATATTTTGTAATTATGACGCAATCTCTGACTTAAATAACGAAATCCACTAATAACGTTTGCGACTAAGTACCTAACAGAATAGGGCTGCTGAAATCATAGGGATAACTTTATAATTAATTATTTCCTAGTTACACGATTTTCATGTCAGTGTTCAACCATGTATCCTCAAAACAATACGCATAAAATTTTATATGTATTTACTTTTGGTTTATTATTATTATTATTATCAGTACTATACAAGCAAGAGGTAAGTATTTTTTCTTTTTATTCTGTGTAGGTATATATAAATTCATAGGGAGTCTTTCGCCTCAATGCTACTCAAGATTCACCGACGACATACCCTGTGTTCAAACACGTTGTTGTTGTCAGTCAGTCAGTCAGTCAGTGGAGTCGTCCAGGCCCGGATGGTTAATGGGCCTGGGTTGAGGATGGGGACATTCCCCCGTTTTCCCCGACAGGATCTCAGCGGGTAACCACCCGCTGGTAATTCATGCACTTTCGGTGCTGGGCATTGTTATACTAGTGTAACAGCGCCCGGGTGGCTCACGAACCCAGGGGGGGTTTAGGTTCGACTACTTACATTCAAAAGCACTTCTCTAGGAAGCGGTCTCCCGTTGGGCGGCCAAGCGCAATATGGAGCGATATTCTGGAGATGCTTGAAGTGTCCGTTGTCGGCAACAAACTCCTCAATAGTAGGCATTTCCAGATCTCGAGCTATGACGGAAATACGCACGAACCATGGCGCTCGGGAGACCACTCTGAGCGATATGTTCTGCTGACTTTGGATCTTGTCCCTATTGGTCTTCCCCAGAAGGTGATGCCAGCGTAAGTAAGACGGGAACGAATGAACATCTTGTAGATCCGGACCTTCAACCTGAGCGGCAAGCTGGAATTCATAACAGGACGCAACATGGCTCGGGCCGCCTTCGCCTGATTAACGGCGTGGCAGGCCATTTCACCCATTGTTAACGTCCGGTTAATGATGCAGCCCAGGTATTTTACGGTCGGAGTCCACTCGATATTCTGTCCCCGAAGCTGCAGTGGTGGAGGCAGCCGGCATCTGGATGTCATCAATGCGGCATTGTTGTTGTCGCTTTAATCGCTTTGAAAATCGTTCGACTTGGCGTTGCTCTATGGTTTTCATACGATTTAAGCAAAAATTTAAAAAAGCAAGCTTAGCTTTCAAGTCGAACATAGCAATCGTTCGCGTTGGCGGAGGGAGTCGAGTTTGGCGTACTATTCTTCGCGTAATAAGAAGTACGCGGCGACGAAGATGCAGCGCTCGCGCTTGGAGAATTAGACTCTCCATGCTGGCCAGACGGCTTGTCGAGGATATGATGTCAATTTTTATGATAATTTATTAACGATTCTACAAGTTGGTATTAGTGGAACCGGGACCGACGGCTTAACGTGCTCTCCGAGGCACGGGAACGATGGTATTGTAAATCTATCACCCGTACGTAAAAGAAGTGTATTTCTCATTGGTACATGCCATGGGTTTGATCCGACCTTTGTAGGATTTAAGGAACGGTTCTTACAACCGAGCCACCACCGCGCTATTAATATGTATTAAGTACTGGGTAACAAGTTTAAGTCTGTTATATTTTCAGTGCATAGAAGTAAATAATATAATTTCAAAAACGATTATTATTGATGCTACACTAAATAAACTTGTATCCGTATCCAACAACATAAGGAAGCGAGATGATTTAAATAATAGAATCAGAAGGTACCTGAAAAATAAATCAATCCCGGATTATTTTGATTGGTAGGTATTATTAACTCGACACGTTAAATTAGGCACTATTGTTTTTTTTGTTATATATACTAGCACGACATGTGACCTTGCTCCCTGATGATAAGTGGCGCACGAGTTCCATGAATCAGACGCTCATGACTGACATCAGTCCCTAACACTATGCCGGCTTAACTGGGCATGACGGCAATTTGAGCCTGATTCCGAAACGTGTGGATACACTTTACTGGGTTTATCGGCACGAACGGTGGATACTTTCCCGCCCCGACAGACTGGGCAAATTACCATCATCAGTCCGCCTACCACTTATTTGTTGTTCTAGTTGAAAGTATGTGCCATTTGCAATGATGTCAAATGCCAATTTTTACTTTTAAAAATAAACTAATATTGTTAGCTTGTTATATTGCTATTTAAAAATAACACCGCTTATTTACTTACTATGTATGAGGATGAAGTAATAGGACAGTGGGTTGCTTGAATTTTAAAATTTGATTGCAAATAAAACAAACAGTTGATGATTATGATGATGGTAGGTTTTCGATTGTAGGCGAACTAAAGGTTATGTAGGGGATGTGTTGAACCAAGGAAACTGCTCTTCATGCTGGGCCTATAGCGCAGTGGGAATCATTGAGACCATGGCGGCTAAACAGAAAGGAGTCTATCAAAATTTTAGCATTCAGGTGAGATTTTTATTATTTCATACTGAGCACATACACTATCGATATTTCTGGAGTTTGGTACGCTATTGACATCGACGAGCTTGCCACTTATCATAATAGGCCTATAGTAAAGTTGGCTAAATGTGAATTCGCTTCTTTAAAAGCGTGCGGTTCCTGACCACCCTGAATGGGATAGGGTCGTGATGATACTTAACTTTTACATATAACTTCGTGTTTTTACCCTTGAATGACTCCACATATAAATGGGGTATCCCAGGTTAGGAGGGCATTCCACATCTTCAACATACAACAGATGGAACATATTGAGAAATTGGCCCTGTCACCCTTCTAGACGGTTCTGATTAATTTTTGGACAATTTCCTTTTTTATTTCCCAATGAAGTGGTACCATCTATCATGCGCCTTCTATCGTGATAAAAAGTTAGTGATACACCCCATTCCACACACCATTCCATCGACAGACATACAAGAAAGCGATTTAATAAAAACATTGGAAAATTTCATTTTTGTTTCAGGAACTAATAGATTGCGACAAATATAACAAGGGTTGTATTTGTGGAAGAGTACAGAGTGCATTTAAATATCTTACAAAAAAACATCTTTCGTTGACTACTGATTCTGCGTAAGTTTTTTTTAATACTAGCACGACATGTGCCCTTTGCCGCCACCTGAAGAAGACAAATTTCTAAGCATTCCATGGATTCACCGTGCGAGTGCCGGGTCCATCGTGTGTGGGTAAGAGATGAGAAGAATGGTGTCTCGGGCTTGCGACCAACAATAGGCTGGTTTAAGAAAAGGAGGCCTATTTTTTATTTTATTTCGTTATGATACGCTCACCATCCACTATTCTACTTCTCTCCCTACCCAACCAAATATGATTCCGTTAATGCCGTTTTGTAAGCTCGTTTCATAAATGTATTGACGGCAGATCTGCTTAAGTCCAATTCTTTCAGTAAGTAATGCAAACATTTTGCTGGAACTCGTCTCGCACCAACTTCCACTGCGTAAAGCTGAGTCTTGAACCCGTTCCTGATCATTTCTTCTGTGAGATGTTAGGAACTGGAATCCGAAACTCATGACTGACATAAGTCCTTAACTTGACCGGCTTGACTGGGCATGGCAGCACTTCGAGTATGATCCCGAAACGTATGGATACACTTTACTGGGTTTGTCGGCACGAACGGTGGATACTTCCCCGTCCCGGCAGACTGGAAAAATTAATACCATCAGTCCGCCTACCACCTATTCGTTGCTTTCATTAAAATGCCAATTTGTACTTTGAAGAAAAACTAACATTGTAAGTTGCCATAATGATATTTATAAAAAAATAACACCGCTTGAAACAAGACTTCATAAACGTACACTCGAACAATGTTGGATTGTGCGAGCGAGATGTAAGGTGTTAAACCCTCTTAATCTTTCCTTTAAACTTAAGAGCAAAAAGAAATATAATATATATATTTTTTATTATAACATTTGTAAACCTATCCGGTATAACCATATTGAGGTATCATCTGGGGTAAGTAGGATCTAGTAAAAGTGGTTCTTTTTTTTCTTGCCAGTTACCCGCTAAATGATGTACGAGAAAAAGCCAAATGCAAACGGGAAAAAATCATCAAAGTTGTTAAGGTCGACTCATATAAACACGCTCAGTAAGTATTTAAAGTATTTAAAAAAGAAGATACTAATTGGTATTAAACATTATCATGATGGATTTTTAAAAGATTACATATTTATGCCGTTTGCTGTAGAAATTCTGGGCTCATGGAGTCCAAGTGCAAAAAAAGTTTTTAAAAGACATAACACCGCGTTTTATCGTCTCCTCCGGTGACAAGAGGGCTGGCTCTTTCTTCGCCCAAAGAATCAGTATTGCAATTCAGCGGGGAAATCCAGCCAGCGTTCTTGCCACTATTCCACGCAGACGGGACTTATATCCCTATCCTTAGTATTAATTTTATTTTTATTTTGTAAATATTTTTTTCGAATAAATGTTTATTTTAATTTTTTAAATATATAATATGTAGTTAAAATTAAAAATGATGACAAGAGGGCTGGCTCTTTCTTCGCCCAAAGAATCAGTATTGCAATTCAGCGGGGAAATTCAGTCGCCGTTCTTGCCACCATTCCACGCGGACGGGACTTACGAGTATATCCCTATCCTTAGTATTAATATTAATTTTATTTTATGTTATGTAAATATTTTTTATTTAAATATAATATGTAATTAAAATTAAAAATGGCGTCGATTGTACCAGCTGACGAGTGAACTTCAAAATAAAACTGATACATTCGACGCCATTATATATTATAAACTATAGTGAATAAGTAATAACATTACAATTAATAATAGTTATTCTTTATATACCGCCATTTATATTGTTTCGATGGCTTTTTAATGCACCTTAAGCTATTGTTTTATTTATTTGATATGTGAGTCTTGGTCTGCCAGGGCCTCTTTTACCCACAACTTTCGCATTATATATCTGGTTCGTCAGTCCCTCTTCGCTTATTCTATCAACATGCCCGAACCATCGAAGCATGCCTTTTCTTATTTTTGTCCCTATGCTTTCTTTCCTACCTACCCTTTTTCGTATTTCGTCATTACGCATACGGTCCGTCAAAGTGACGCCGCATATCCAACGCAAAGACCTCATTTCTACTGCATTTACTCTACTCTCATGCGTATTCCGATATATCCATATCTCGCTTCCATACATAAGCGTTGGTACCAGCATGGCATTGTGTATGGCGAGTCGAGCTTTGTCACTGACATTTCCACTGGCGTTCAGTGACCTCAGGGCACCATTAACACTATTTCCTCCGTTCACTCTTATTTCAACATCCCTATCATACTTTCCATCCGCACTGAAAATACTTTCATTTTCATTTACTTCTTGAGATTTTCATCATCAATCTTATCGTCACGGTTGTCATCCTTCTTCTTTCAAACATACTTGGAGTCATTTTCCTTCACATCCCTCAGTCATTTCTGTGACTAGTGATTGCATTCGTCAATAATGTTTCTTTTGACCTTTATTTTTGTTTTTAAATTTATAATTTAAAAACAAAAATATTTTGACTCAATGTTTGCGTAGAAATAATTATATATTTTCTATGGCTAATCTATACTTAATACTGTATCTTTATGTTCTGGTTATAATAATAATAAATATTTCCAGACAGGTCACACCATCAGGTCAGGCCATCTAACTTCCGTGGTAAGCTACGAGGCTTGTGTTACGGAAACTAGATGGTTGATAAACTACACATGATACTATTTTTTTGTAAATGTATACATATTATACATATAAACACCAAGACAAATTATACAATGTACAACTTGCCCCCGGTGGGAATCGAACCCACGACCTCCCGAGTTCACGGCAACGTTTGTTACCACTAGACCACGGAGGCGGTCATAATATAAACTGTGATTTTTGGGAATCTAACTAAATAACGATAAACAATTCACATATTTTTTTACAATTAATTATAAGTGTTTTAATATAATTTTACAGTTATTTATATGATTTTAGATATATAGGAAACGAAAAACAAATGTTGTCTCTGCTATATAATGTCGGTCCTCTGGCGGTCGACGTCAATGCTCATATTTGGCAATTTTACTTAGGAGGAGTGATTACACATAACTGTCGGTAAGTTATGGATTGGATTAAATGTTAATGGGGTGTATCAGGCAAAGCTTTTTGTAGATGTCGCTAGCGGCAATGGTACCTTGTTTACATCTATGACGAATCATTTTTTAATTATTTTCGTAATATTTTTTATAACAGAAAGATGTATTTTAACTTAATGTTGCCTTCAGAAATCGAACACCGTCCTTAAAACGTGTAAATAATGTTTGCTCATTTTTTTATTTTTTTTTATTTAGATGTAATTTATTATTATTATATAAAGTTTTATAAGTATATTCTACAACAAATTATAAGCAGTTAAAAAAAAATAAGAAACACGAATTTAATTTTATTTTCCTAAAGTATTCGTAAATCCGGAGTCAAAATTCCAAATCCGATTTTTTTTAAATTTTCTGAGTGTGTTTGTTTGTATGAGTTGAGTTTATATATTTTTTTAATTTTCAGTTCTGAAGGAAGGTTATTGACGCACGCAGTTCAGATTGTCGGATATAATGTGTCAAAGGAAGAACCTAACCTACCCTACTTCATCGTCAGAAACTCTTGGGGCAAGGAGTGGGGCGAGCAAGGATACGCCAAGGTCAAGATAGGAGGGAACGTCTGCGGAATCGCTAGAAATGTCAACTACGTTAACGTTAGTTTTGTTAATAAATAAAGTTTATGAAACTGTTAT
Organism: Tinea semifulvella; assembly: GCA_910589645.1. Taxonomy (NCBI): domain Eukaryota; kingdom Metazoa; phylum Arthropoda; class Insecta; order Lepidoptera; family Tineidae; genus Tinea; species Tinea semifulvella. The sequence goes on along the minus strand of OU342592.1, from coordinate 6,980,055 downwards.
TTTATTTACTCCTATCTACATTTTTCTTATAAAATTTAAAAAATAATTTTCTTTTATATTTATATATTATATTTATTTTTTATTTATTTATTTAATTTCACAGCATCATTGACTTTCTTATATAAACAGTTAAACCTAAACACATAGCCATTTATGAAATCCTTACTAAACTTATAAAAAACATTATTAAAAACAAAATGCTCACTCTAAATATAAAATAAAAATGTACTGAGTTGGAATGATGTGTGTAGAAGTATGTTGGTGTATGAAAATGAATGTAGGTGTGTGTGCACTATTGTATAGAGTCCAATATTTTAGATTTAAGTTATTTTTGACAGATTGAATAAATCAACATGCGAAAACAACCTGTTGTATAATATTCATTATACAATATTATTCCATTCTAAAGCAAGCATTCAAACATTATATTGCGGACCGACGCAAACCTGGCCTGTATTGGTCTTGGTCTTGCACTCTTATTCTCGTAAGACTCTTGAAAATATATATTAGTAAGGATACCTTATGAGACTACTGTCTGTCCGCAAACTATAGAGAACTGGAGCCCTATTCTGTTACTTAGTCGCAAACGTTATATAATGGAATCCGGTAACTATATATATATATATGTCACGCTATTAAAGTTGATATTTGCACGGCCGCTGTCAAGGTCGAGTGCTTATAGAGTTGAGAATTGTATAATATTTGCACATAGGCATGTAGTCTACCTAAATTCTGACTTGCCAGGTGGGTTACTGCTGTACCAGGTATTGTATTTTCATAGGTACTGATAACTAAATTTAAAAGGTTAATAATTGATCGTTGTGGTGCAGTTCTGTATATGTTTTATTTTGTAAATCTGATATAGCTGAGTTTTCCTTGCAGATTCCTTTCTCAGTCAGATTAAACATTAACAGGTCACTGAAATTTGCTAAGCTGCTGGTCTTCTGCTAACAGCTTACTTATTGGACCACTTTGCTGCTTAGTCTTCTACTAGCAGGAGTAGAATCATTCAAAATAATTAAATTAATGACGTTTCATAAATGCCTGTAATAGGTTTACGTGAATAAAGATATTTTGACTTTGACTTTGACTTATTTTGTAATTATGATGCAACCTCTGACATAAATAACGAAACCTCTGACATAAGTCATAAGTAAGTTAAGTAGGTATGTAATAATATATAATTTTACTGACAAAGCCCATATACAGCCGCAACAACAGTTTAATTTAATTTATTTACCTAACTTAGGTACTCGTAGATATTTATATCTAATATAGGTACCTATATTTTTGGTTATTTTTTGTTATTGTGTTGATGTTCCTATGTCACTACCAGTTCTGTTCCTTGTCTTCACATTACACTCTCCAGGCAAGACAGATATTTTAAAGTTAAATATATGTTGTGTACAATTTTGTTTAAATTAAAATTTTGTTTAACCAAATTCCGGTGGGAATGTACGGTGAAACAAAAAAAAAAAAAAAAAAAACGACATAACGTTTACGACTAAGTAACAGAATAGGGCTGGGCTACTGGTCGATTTACTTTCCTGTCTCCAGACTTTTCCGTTGACCGTTTGGATAACTCCTTGGCCAGACAATCTGAGTGTCCTCATGAGCCCATTGTCCCCACCCCAAAGGACTCAATAATTAAATAATAATATTTAGTGTCAGTGCCGCAGAGAGCACGTTAATCCGTTTCGCCGTGTCGGTCCCGGTTCCACTAATACCAACTTGTGAAATCGTTAATAAATTGTCATTAAAAATTGACATCAGATCCTCGCCAACTCGTCTGGCGAGCGTGACGAGTGTAGGTCAAATTCCAGAATTTTCCATACCTAGCATAATTTATTTTCTATATATTGTGTACACATATATACGAGTATCGCAGTATGCACTTATCTTTGAGGCGTAGGTACTTGATAACGGTGTGGTCTGTTAAAAATTTATTCAATTCCACTCCTTCTGTTTTATACATTAAAGACTAAAATCCTATGCATACTTTGTTTGGAGTGTTCGAAACTTGTTTATAAATTCTTGTTGGTAAATTAGTCCTGACATTCGTCGGTCAATTGTCGCTTGTGTGCATTAATTGGTGAGTTTTCGGTTCATGTAACTCTTAAGTTTCGATATTTATTAGTAGGTAGTGTATCTTTCTTAGTCTATATTTATTTATTTATTCATTGCAAAAACTACAGCTCATTACAGAAATAAATACATAAGTAGCTTATATGAGTAACACATTGGCTATATATAAAAATCGAGCAAGTCGCAAATAATACTAATAAAAATAAGCCGATATTCATAATAATAATAATAACACAAAAAGTCAGTCGTAAAAGGACAAAGTAAAAAAAAAAAAAAAGAATGAAGGAAAGGATAGTAACTAATTGGGAAAAGAGTGGTATCTGGAGCTTGCTTAAGTAACCGAATTTTGTCAAAATCATAGTAAAACACCAAGTCGAACGACTTCCAAAACGAAATTAAGTGAAAAAATATAGACTAATTAATTAAATTCTGAGACGATTGACATCATACTTTTATTGATAACACTAATGTTATTTTTTATTATATGCAATTAAATAATTTTGAAAATAAAATATTTTCTTATATCTTTCATACTGGTATAACCAAGTCCTTGGCGTGGTGGTGGCTCGGTTGTAAGAACACGTTCCTTAAATCCTACAAAGGTCGGTTCAAACCCACCCGGCATGTACCAATGAGAATTACACTTATCTTGCGTACATTTGTCGTAGATTTACAACACCACCGTACCCGTGCCTCCCGGTTTCACTAATACCAACTTGTGGAATCGTTAATAAATTGTCACAAAAAAATTACATCAATCCTCGCCAAGCCGCCTGGCCAGCGTGGCGAGTGCAGGCTAAATTCTCCAGATATAAGTTCTGGAAGGCCCATTTCCAGCAGTGGAGGTCTAGGACGCTGTGTTCTAGGGCTGTAATGAACCAAGTCCTTTAGTACTAAAGTCATGATAATATTTTGCACACTTAAAACTATATAAGTACCTAAAATAAAGGGTATTTTCTAATTAAATTTTAATCTTGTTAAAATAATGTATCTAAAATTGCATATAACTGTGAATACAATTCCCTGGGGATTTGGGATACAAGATAAATTATGTCCTTTAATTCTCATCATCATCACTCATCAGACTGTATCTTCCTATTGCTCGATGTAGGCCTCCTCATTTAACTCTTACCAGCGACCTTCTTCAGGTCATCCGTCAATCTGGCGGGGGTCGTTCTACTCTGCGTCTTTCCGTACATGGTCTCTACTCTAGAACCCATATGCCCCATCGTTCGTCGGTTTACTCCAGCTTGCTCATTTCAAAAGCTATGTCAGCTAGCTAGCGTTTGGCTTCTTGACACATGTTGTTTTTAATGTCTTTGGATGTGCGCGGTTTCTGAAGCTATTATAATAAAAGTCATATGCTTAGAATCCAGGGATTGACTGTCATAAGTCTTATGATCAGTGGCGAGCGACGAACGAGAACTGAAACTCAAGACACTCATGACTGACATCAGTCTCTATCTATCAGTCCCTAACAATATACCGGCTTGATCCCGAAACGTGTGCATACACTTAACTGGGTTTATAGGCACGAACGGTGGATACTTCCCCGCCCCAGCAGACTGGGCAAATTACCACCTAAGTTGGTATTTTCAATAATTCAATTTAGGAGGGAATTTCCAAAAGTCAAATCTAATATCAAATTCTAATCCATGAGAAAAAGAATTTAAGACTGGGTTGTGCTAAAACGAAGTTTAAAGAAATGCACCAGCTGACGGCTTTTACTTTAATCGTCACAATTACAGGGACTTCATTTTGGTAACCAATAATCAATAATTAGATTTTAGAAAATTACCTCCTAAATTGTCACATTTCTCGAGATCCTAAAGAGACATCTATGAGCTTGCTGCTTGTCATGATAGTCTTATACTGTAATGTTGGTTAAATAAGAACTTAAAAAATCATAGTGTCGCAAGGGATTTCGGTCGTGATAGTACTTTACTTCCAGACCCTTCAATAATGGTGCAATTAAAAGAGGGATCGTTTGGTAGTTTCCAAGAAGACCCTGTCCGTATGTTCACCTGGACCACCGACACTGGATTGAGTGTCACCGCCATTTCCTATGGAGCTATAATTACTTCGATAAAGGTATGTAGTGGCCGAACCGACAACTTTAGCATGCAACCAGCTACAGTTGTCAGCTAAAACAAAAATGACTTTTCCAGAGGTGCCAACAAGAAGAAAGAAAAACTCTTCACTATTTTTTATTAGGTTGGTATATATGTATTTATAAGTTGGGGAATAACTCTGTGTTCAGGTACTGAGCAATGTGCGTTTTTTACTGGATTTGAACACGGGGTTAAGTTCTTGATGGTAAGTGATATTGACCTCCATCCAAAGGTCAAGTTCGAGTCCCGGCATGTACTGAGATATATCCTAATAAGACTGCTGAGAATAAGGAAAATGACAAAAAGCCGTAACGTTGGCTAAAAATAAAACTTCGTTTAAAACGTGTTTTCTTAAGACTGCAATGGAAACAAAAAACATTTAGGTACGGTTCATCTGTGTACGGTAGTTTGACTACATTGTATTAGGTACATAAAAAATATGCTCAAGCATCGATGTAGGTATATAGGATAGGTAGGGATATAAAAACGTACCCGCAAAACTAATCGAAGTCATGTAGCTGCACCAATAGTCGCGAGCTAGCCAGCGTCGAGAGCGCTTAATTTAAGTATATCGAGTGAAACTAGTCTTTTTGTATGCATTGTGACAGAATTTTCGATAAATATCGCAGTGACATTATCATCGATTGAGAATTGGCCCCCAAAGTTGGTAGGTACACGTGGCAAGCTAAAAGAGTGCGTTTTGTATTGAACAGGCCTATCAATATAGTACATCGATGTGCTCAAGCTACATATTCATTTTAACTGTATTTTTTTAGGTCCCGGACAAAAACAAAGTAATAAACGATGTGGTGCTCGGTTTTGATGGTCTGGAGAAGTACATGAACCACAATGATCCTCATTTCGGCGCCATTATAGGTCGCTGTGCCAACCGCATAGCTGGAGCCACTTTTGACATCGATGGAAAAAATTATCAATTAGCCAAAAATGTCGGGGCTGATCATCTACGAGGGGCGTTCAAAATATTCTCGGTATGTGGATAAAAACAAACAAGTACGAAAAGTTTGATATTTTTATTTTTCAATATACTCCCCCCCTATGTTCATACACTTATAAGATCGATCAATTATTTTTTTTAATCCCTCATAAAAATATTTTTTATCTTTGGTGTAAAAATGCTCCTCCACGGCCGTCTTCAACGCTTCATCGTCAGAAAATTTATTTCCACGCAGATCCTTTTTAAGATTGGGAAACAAAAAGAAGTCGCTTGGGGCTAAGTCCGGACTATAGGGTGGATGAGTAACAGTTTCAAACCCACATTCAACAATAGCTGCCTTGGCAATATGAGCAGTATGGACAGGGGCGTTGTCATGCAGAAGCAGAACACCTTTGGTTAACTTTCCTCGCCTCTTTTCTTTGATCGCATCTCTTAATTGACGTATAACGTTAGCGTAGTACTGCCCTGTGATATTTACACCTTTTTCTTTATAATCGATAAGCAAAACTCCTTCACAATCCCAAAATATTGTGGCCATGACCTTGCCAGCTGACGGGATTACCTTGAACTTCTTGGGATGAGCTGAACCCTTAATGTGCCACTGCATGGACTCCTGTTTGCTCTCTGGGTCATAATGATGAACCCAGGTTTCATCTCCAGTAACTATTTTTTGCAGCACCTCATCGGGATTTTCACCACACAGGTCGATAAAATCTGAACAGCAAGCCACACGCATATCCTTTTGAAGAAGCGTCAGCATTCGCGGAACCCATCTTGCACTTACTTTTGACATATTAAGATGGTCATGTATAATGTCATGTACGGTACCAATAGAGAGATTGGTTACTTGAGCTATAGATTTTACCTTCACTCGGCCGTCTTCCAATATAAGTTTTTCCACTTTATCAATATTTTCTTGTGAGGTAGCCACTACAGGCCGGCCAGGTCTAGGGTCATCTTCAATACTCTCCCTTCCACGCTTAAATTCGCTTGACCATTTTTGAATAGTAGATAAAGAAGGAGCAGACTCACGGTAAACACAATCCATTTCCTCTTTTATGGTTTTTTGATTTTTACCCTGTTTTGTCAAGAATTTTATGACGGATCGGTGCTCTAATTTCGTTAAAATTGTTAATTCGCTCATGGTGTTCATGTTTGTTCGGCAATTGCAGAAAAACAAAAGAACATCTCGGTTCCAATTTTACTTTTTTTTAATGTCAATGGATGAATCTTAGCGGCCAGTAACAAATATATATATAAAAGAGGTTGTAACGTATCAATACCGAGAATATTTTGAACGCCCCTCGTACATGGCGGTATCGTTGGGTTTGATAAGGTAATATTTATAGCCTCTCAACAAGTGATTTTGCCAATCGTGAGGAGGCACGCGAGGTGTTACTGAAATCATACATTACTAGTTCTTCGTTCCGATACGCGATAATAGTAACCTAAGCACGCTTAAAGGTGTTCCGATACGCGCTTAAAGTGTTTTGCCAAAGCTGTGTCAGTCACAACGACATTATTCCTCACGCTTAGACTGCTCACGATATCGAGGTAGATCGCTCTGAGCGCTGTCAGTTTTTTCTCATTATGTCGCGCGCCATTTTCAAGTTTATTTAAATTAAGTTTTCTTTTAAATTATTTAATATTGTAATTCGTTTATACAGTTTGTATATTACTTCTAAAACAAATCTATAATTAATATTTAAGTGGGAAGTGAAAAAAAATGTCGGTAACACGGCAAGTTATTTTAAAAGACCAAAATAAGTTAATAATATTAAACTTTACACATATAAAGATGAATAAACCGAGAGATGTATATTTATTAGTATTCATACTCAAAGATGTGGAATCCGCAATTTATCTTCCATACATTTAAAAAAAAACTAACATTTTATGAATGAAAATGTGATTTAGACCGTTCCGAATTGATATCACGCTCTGAGCATCCAAATCGCGATATTTGATTCGGAACGAGCACGGTCAGTGTCATATTCGTTCTAAGCGCTCTGAGCGCAATTCGGAATGAGGGGTAGGTATTTAATTCAATTTCAAATCTTCACTATAAGATACTTTAAGTACATATTCGCTTCTGTCAGTTATGCATAATATTGTTTACCAATCAGGGCAGGAAAGTAGAAGAATGGCATTAATAGCAATGAACAGCCATCGTCATTTACCACTTAACACTATACGAGTAAACAATCGATATCTACATAGATGCTGCAGTACAAGGGCGTTGTCACTTAAATTTAGAAATTAAACGAATAGTAAAATAAATAAGTACTAAATATTATGTAAAAAGAAAGAATCACATTAAATGTCAAAAGCAACAACACTGATAACCTAAAAAACCTATATAATTTATTCGAAGTTAATTATAGTACATTTAATATAAATTAAAAGCTACCTAAATAATAAAATCAAAAATAAACTAAACTATAAATAAAAATGTCCTCTAGAGACGTCCCATCCGAGATAGTCCCAAGGAGACTGGCAACATTTCCCCTCTGTATAGCGAGGCTAATACGTTGGCAGAAATAATTGCCAGCCTTCCTGTCTCCAGACCTTTCTGTCAGCCGCTTTGACAACTCCTTGGCCAAGCGCCTCGCTGACGGTCCCCATGGGCCCATCGTCTCGACCCCAAACGGCGCAAATTCGTAACCGATACCAAGGTTAGCGTATTTGCGCAATTTGAGGTTCTCCGCAGAAAAAGCCGCACTTCCCGCGCCTGACGAGGTCGCCTGTATGTGAGATGGAGCTAATGTATCTACACACGTCGCATCCCACACCAGAGATCTGCCAAGTTTCCACGGCCCAACAGTCATTCCGTCGGGTCTCTTGCCATCGCTCCGCACAATCCCAGATGGTTCTAATATTGCGGGTACTCCAGCAGTGACAAGAGCCCTTCGGATGATGTCGTTGAGAGCCGCGTGACGAGGAATGCGGCCAGCACTTCTAGCACAAGAAAGCCCGTGGTGTCCGAGATGATCGACTGGTTCTCCGCATCGACACTGGTGCGGGTGGACAGTCCGGGCTCCGAGACGAAGGCACACCGCCATGGTCAGTGTATTTCGATCAAGGAGTGTGCCAACCGATGCTGAGGGAAAAGCCTGTAACCAAAGACCTGACTCTCCAGTGGAAACGGCCATGAGGCGAGCCCGCTCTTTCATATTACTGGCAGATAAAATATCTTTCTGTAAAAGTTTGCAGAGCGGCTCGTCCCATAGTCGTTGGATTTTTGGTGAATTTGGAACCGAAACATTTGGACATGCTACTGACCAGGCATCTCTGGCATCTGACAAGTACGACGGCTCAACGGAACCCAAAGATGGGTTAGTGATTCTCCCGTAGAGCTCGACAGTACTATGTACAGACGACAGAAAAGCTGGCAGTGCTACACTAGAAATTTTGCGGGTGCCTAGGCCTCCGAACCGAATTGGTAGTGAGGCCTGGGCCCAAGTACGGTCATTCATGGGGCAATTTAACACTGATAACCTTGTATTATGTTCCTTGCTGACAACATAGAACAAGTAAAACAAGGCAGCTGTAAATGGGCGTCGTCGCTATAAAATTAGAACCTTAAATTAGAATTGTCCTAATTTTATGTTGGTACGTACATGTCTAGGTTTTCTGTGTCTTCAGAAAGTTTGTTTTATAATTTGACACATAGACTTTTATAACCAATACAATTGCTAATTGCAAGAAAAAGACAGATTTCTAAGGATTCCATGGATTCACTGTGAGGGTCCACGTATGTGGATAAGAGATGAGAAGAATGGTGTCTCGGGTTGCGACCCACAATAGGCTTGGTTTGGTATTACGCGATAATACGCTCACCATCCACCTTTGTACTCCCTACACAACCAAATAGATGTACTTTATGATTCCGTTAATGCCATCATTTAATTATTTATTAAGAAACCAACAACGTAACAATATGCTTAATAATAGTATGGTACAATTTATGGAGTAAGGTCAATTACAGGTTTCGCTATATAAACATAGTACGTAGTGGAGATTAACTACTTACTATACAAAACTAGAAATAGGTATATAAATGTTTCAATAGTTTATTACAACATAATTTTATAAAGCACAGACAATTTCCAAAAATTAATTAAAAAAATATATATAGAAGAAGTATAATAATAATAAAACACTATAATTTGGTAACAACATTAAATGTGCATATGAGAAAGTCGAAAACAACATTAATCCATCCACTCAATCTGCGAAACAAATCTAACCAGGAACGCTGTCACCTGTCTATTCATATATCATGGAAGCTCTTTCCATAAATGTATTGACGGCAGACCTGCTTAGGCTCAACTCTTTCAGTAAGTGGTACAAAGATATTGCTAACTAATACTTTCGTAAAAAGTCTAATACAAATTTCACTTTGTAGATTATTGTGGGCTGTACAACGGACAGTATTAATTAAAATTTAAGTTATTTTATATTAAAACTTATTAAATACCTTACAAACATTATACTAATATTTATACGTCTCGTAGTTTGACAATGCCTCTGTACGGCAGGTAATAAGTAATAAGGGACATTCATTTATTACACAATTTGTATTTAGTTATAGTCTAGTTTAGTATGACAATGCCTTTATACAGCTATAATTTTAAGTTACCTTTTTTATAATTTTATAATTGTTTGTTCTTGCTTATAGTATGACAATGGCTCTTTACAGCAGCTATTATCTTAACTGACATTTATATTTTTATAATTGTGTCTGTCTTAGCTTATAGTATGACAATGCCTATATACAGCAGCTATTATCTTAACTGACATTGACATTTATATTCTTATAATTGTGTCTGTCTTAGCTTATAGTGTGACAATGCCTATCTACAGCAGCTATAATGTTAAGCGTTATTCTGTATTTATAATTTTGTTATTTTATTGTTTCTCTTTCCAAATGATGGTTATCATGTACTGCTCCAGATTCACCAATATGTACTATAAAATTATATCGTTTTATATCAATATTGTAAAAATTGACGTGTAAAAGTGCAGAATACATATCTTTTTGTCCTATGCCTACTTGCAAAAATAAACGAATTGAATTGAATTTAATATTCGAAGTAGATACAAAAATATTAAAATAAAATAGATTAAAAAACTAATTATAAATAAAACTAAACTAAAAATACCTATTATTAAAACTATTCTACAAAATATTATTATACTAATTGGAGATTAGTATAATGTTTGTAAGGTTTAAGCCAAAAGCAGTAAGCTTGAAAAATAGAAGAGCTTGTGATGGATGGAACCAGTAAACCTTAGCTAAGCATACAACGTTTATTCAATTGGATCACCAATAATATTTTTTAAAATATTTGTAGTACAACTGGAAGACATCAGTTGATGGTAACAGAGTGACATTTAGCTATTTATCACTTGACATGGAGGAAGGTTACCCCGGAGACCTGATCTCCAGCGTCACCTACGAGCTGACTGAAGATGGCACTCTGCACCAGGATATCATAGCCATCTCCTCAAGGAAAACTGTAGTCAACCTAACCAACCACGCGTACTTCAACTTAGCTGGACATGACACAGGCTCAGACGAACTGTACAACCATGTTGTTACTATTAACGCTGATAAGTAAGTAAAAAAATATTCATAAATATTTTTTAAATGTTGGTGTTACTGCGTCAGCCATTGCTTGCTCGTCATTGGCTCTACGCGTTGTTTATTACACCAATCACAAGCAAGATGTCAGACGCAGTCTTTAATAGGTTGTGAAAACTCAGAACAAGCAATGGGGTGTATCACTAACTTTTTATCACGATAGATGGCGCATGGTAGATGGTACCTAATATAACTGTCAGTTGCATAGAAAACTTGTATTTTTATTACGAAATTTATTATTTTCTGGATATTATACCGAAGTGAGCATCTTTTAGGTGTACAAATCAAGATTTCTAAGCGAATGCAAAGATATGGTGATCTTAAAATTGCCGTTCTATTAATAAAACCTTTTTTCTTTTTAAAGACGGGATGTGCGCTTTTTTATTCGTCTTTTAAGGTAGGTAATGTTAATTTAAAATACATTTTTCTGTTATAAACATATAAAACTACGAAAACATTTAAAAAATAATGCGATATAGGTGTAAAATAAGGTACCAGTGCCGCTAGCGACATCTACAAAAAGCTTTGCCTGATACACCCCAATGACAAACTTCACATAGAAAGTGGCACCGCCTAGTGAATACTAAATTAAATGTCTGTGGTTCAGTTCAGTTCAGTTTATTCTATTGTAAGTAGGCATAGGACAATAAATATAATGTATTCTGCGCTTTTACATGTCAAAAAGTTAATTAATATAACGAAAAGCTTATTTTCTGGGAAATAGCTTGTAGGTATTTGGAGCAGCACATTACAACCCAAATATACATAATTATAATCTTAAAATTATAGCTGCTGTAAATAGGCATTGTCATATTATAAACTAAGACATACACAATTATAAAATAAATACATCAAGGATTATAGCTGCTGTAAAGTGGCGTTGTCATACTATAAGCTAAAACATTATTAAGATGTCACATAAATTATAGCTGCTGTAAAAAGGCATTGTCATACTTTAGCTAAAACAAAAACAGTTTATGGTGTCTTGTCGGTGTATGGTTTGAACATAATAGAGTTGTCATTCATTCATTAATTCAATCCTTTGGTTCAATTCATTCAACATGTCGGTCATGTTGTTAACAAGTGAACTATACAAACTTAGTAGAAAAAAATGAATTGAAATATATTGTGTAACTTTTAGTACTAATTTTCGCGCGCATTTAATTAGTTGCGGGGTAAAAAATGGAATTTTGGAAATAATACCTTTTCTATATAGAAGATATACCTATAATAAGTATGTATGGCGCTTTAAGTATCCTACCATCCACCTGGCTACGCTAAGGTTCGGGTGAACGAGACTTTTTTACGTGAGATGCCACTCTTTTCCCAGTTAGTTACTATACTCATTGGAACCTACATGAAGTTTTTTTTAATCAAACTAATTAAACTATATTACAACAAAAACTAACTTTTACCTAAAAAAATATATAGAAAATAAAAATTAAATACTTACAAAAAAAATTGGTCCTCCAAATCGCTGTCTTGTGGCATAGTGCCCAATACTTGCACACTAGCAGCATTTCCCCTTTGAATTAATTAATTAAATAAGCGGATTCACATTTAGCCAACTTTACTATAGGCCAATCATGACAAGTGGCAAGCTCGTCGATGTCTCCAGCGTACCAAACTCGAGAAATATCACAAATAATTTAAATATTAATTAAATGTATTTATTTACATTAATAAATATTTTTGTGTCCCGACCAGGAATCGAACCCGGTACCTCCGAGTCTAAATCCACGGACTTAACCGCTAGACCACGGAGGCGTTATGCTTAATTTAAAGAAATTAAAATTAATTATTATCTTTATTTAAATTAAGATACTTAATTTCAGTTTTTCTTTCAGAATAACTGAAACCAGCGATAACTCGATACCTACGGGAAGGTTCTTAGAAGTAGAAGGAACACCATTCGATCTTCGAAACCCAGTGCGGTTAGGAGACGCGATGAGGGAAGGAGATCAGCTCTTTGACGATAATTTTTGCGTCAACACAAAGGAAAATAAGGTAGTAGGTAATCTCTATTGCTGCGTCTAGTCCAGCCTAGCTATTCTAATAAATAAATGATTGTGTCCCAACCAGGAATCGAACTCGGCACCTCTGCGTCTAAATCCACGAACTTAATCACAAGACTACGGAAGATAAGCATTTGTAACATAGCTATAATATTTCTAAAATAATATAATTAATAATAATAATAAATATTTCCAGACAGGTCACACAGCGCCATCTAGTTTCCGTGGTAAGCTACGAGGCTTGTGTTACGGAAACTAGATGGTTGATAAACTACATATTATATATATTTTTTTTGTAAATATATACAATATATATAATTCATAATTTAGGAGGTCCAAGAAGTGATCAAGACAAAACAAAAATTCAAATTAATTATAATTTTACATTTCAGGAGCTGAATTTCGTAGCACGTGTGGTACATCCACCATCAGGACGTCTGCTGGAGGTATACAGCAACCAGCCAGGGGTACAACTATACACCAGCAACTTTTTGCCAGCGCCATCTGACGTGGCCATCGTGGGCAAAAATGGCGTCGGATATCGACGTCACGGAGCTTTTTGCCTTGAGACACAAAACTATCCAGATGCTATCCATCATCAGAACTTTCCAACACCGATTCTAAAGCCGGGAGAAGTCTACAAACATCGAGTCAAGTTCTGTTTTGGTGTCGTCAAAAATCGATAATTTCTTATTTTGGACACTTTTGTATCTACGCGTATTCTTTATATCTGTAAAATATAGTTTATGAAACTGTTGCATAATAAGGCGTATTATACACGAGTGTGTGTTTAAAAACCGAGCTGTAGCACTATGGGGAACTAGAGTCATTTTCGTGTCATAAATCTGTAACTTCCTTGTTTTTGAAGATACTTACTTGATTTTTTTTTCTGATAATCTTGAATATATATGCTTTAAAATGATATACACTTTGTAGACATAAATATGTTTTTAATAGTTATAAAAAATATATAAACTAAAAATATGTAAACTTTCAGTTATTTTTAAAGAGCTATTGCTTACAAATAATAAAAATATAAACTTCTTACAGTTATTTTAAAGAAACAATATATTTAATTAATAAGTCTAAGTACTTTATGATTCACCTAGCAGCTCCAAAGCTTCATCTAGAAGCTCCATAGATTTCTTATTATAAGGTTTTCTTAGACTTGTTATGTAAGGGTCTGAAGTGTATAAAAGTGAATATAAAACGTCTTCATTAGTGGCTATTCTAGAGCACTTTCTAGCATGATGAAGACTGAATCGTCTATAATCTTTATTTCTTGACTCTTGGGCATCTTCCGACAGTTGTCCAAGAGGTAAAACAGAGTAATGCGGAATTATACTTTCTCCGTGAATTAAAACTTTATGTACAGAAGATGGCATGTAATACCACATATATTTATTTACATATAATTGTGCCGTATCAAATGCAAATTGTCCAAATTTCGTTGCATTAATAACTTTTCCACTTGACATAACTTGAAGTATAACATATAAACGTTTTATCAGGTCCTCATCTATACCAGTAATGTCCGATGAACATTGGTAATTTTGAAAAAATCTCCTAGCTGTATTACCGTCATTGGTATTACCACTTACTTGCTTTGGTTTATCTATATTTATTTTTTTGTTTTTTTTAATCTTTATTTTTTGTTGTTGTAGCAGACCATTTTTTTAAATCTAAATTGTAAGATATATGTAAAATTAGTTCCATAAATCTGATCCAACAATGCAAAGTGGAAAGACCGTAGGAACTTTCGTCAACAGGTTTATTTTGTACTTTTTCCAAATTATTTATTTCTGTAGGTCTCGCACCACAAATGGTACATACAGCACTTGATGAAGTTTCTGATAAATCTTAAGCCACTTTCCCATCAATCATTGTTAAAAATAATGTATGCTTTATTTCAACACCTTCGACATGGTTGTTGTAATATGTTGGAGATAGAGAAGATATTTGAGTTTTAATTTCATTACCCACACTTGTAGTCTTCTCGGGTGTCTCTTTTGAAAATTCAATAGAAATTGGGCGGCAAAATCTTACTGATGATGGATTTTTCCACACAGTTTTATTTGTATCAGTATCGACTAGTTTCAGAGGCACCATTGAAGATATAAATAAATTTGCGTCGGAAATGAGTTCACTCTCTTCACTAAGGATTTGTTTGTACTTACTCTGTCCGCTTGATCCATCACAACCCCATTTAGAACATAACACTAAATGTTTTAAGCCAACTACTTGAACGTCATTAATTAAAAAAAAAAACCCGTAGTGTGATCTAAGAGATCTTGGATTTTTATTTTTGCTGTAATGTTATTAATTTCTATGTTAGATTCTTGGGGGTAGCATGATCTTTTAGCTTCTTGTATTGTTTTGTAAGATGGAAACAACAAGCAATTCTTTGATGTTAAACAATTTCTTAATATTTCGTACTGGAACTTGTTCAGATCCAACTCTATAAAAATGCTAAGAGCTTCATCTTTTGAGTATGCCGTCATATGTGCCGGTTCATTTAAAATGTTCATGTGTATTTCTCTTTTTTTTCCGCCGGTAATGCTCGTAAAACTTCAACGATGAATGCTTCGCCATTAGATCTCAGACCCTGAAGATATGAATTTAGTATAAAATCAAGGCCACAATTATCTATTAATTCCTTATTTTTTCATTTCTTTGTTCTCTCTGAACTGTCTTCATAGGTTTTAGAAGGTCGACCTCGCTTCTCTGTCGATGAATCAGGTTCAGTGTCGCAAGTCGGTTCTTCAAGATTCACGATGAATCTGCCATCTAACCACTCACTATTCTGGCTTAAAAACCGTTCTTTCTTTCTGCCAGATTTGGTGAAACATTAGATTGTTTTGAATACTTGCTGTAATCTTTGATATATTTGACTCCGAATTGAATTCGGGAAAATTATCTTGTATATAACTTGCAATCGAAACAACATAATTCGTATCACCTTCAATTAACATGTCTCGTTTGGTGCAAGAAAAATCACCCTTTGCAGCAAAATGATGTACTCTTTTAGTAACAATGAATAACTGTGATTTTTACTATACAAATGAGCTATTTTATATATAAATTTGAAGTAAGAAACGTGTGAAAAATAGCTTGATAAACACTACAATCTACCAATGCGGTTTTCAATACATTTTACCGCAATCAAATGTGATCTGAACCAAAGTAGGTTAAAAAATACTTCATATTTTATCTCAATAATAACTAATAACCACAATAAATAAAATACGAAATTAGATATAAACTAATAAATAAAGAAAACTATAAATAAAACTCCCGTTTGCGTAGTAAGAAAATAATTGGATTGCTTAATGTTAAAAATATATATGTTGCGCACTGATGCCGCAGATATATTTTTTTCCCCCTATAACCTTATTAGTTTTCCTATAAAATAACGTCATTTATAGAGCATCGGCAAAATTCGGCAACAGTCAAAACTCTTATTGAAAATTGAAGATTGGCAAAAACTTCATATCATCTTTTACATTTACACATACAAGAATGATTATAAACTACATTAGAAAGTACATATTTTCAGCGTTCTGAAATGGTATAATACTTGTATAATTAATATTGCTATGTTACTATAAATTCATACTAAACACATCACAAATTAATAATTATTTTTATCATTTTTTCAATCAACGTTTTCGGCTGCTCTCTGTCTTAAAATAACAGCAGAGAAAAGCTCAACACATGTTTAATAGATAGATCTATTAGCTTAAATTTAAGATATAATATATGTTCTTCTGCAGACTTTTAGTAAAAGGATTTATCTATGGCATAAATATAATATGGCCAATTTTTATTTTATTAAATGACCATGGTACAGAATACATAAGTCCTAAACAATGAAATGGCGCCAAAACCTAGCTTATGACCGCGCACGCGCTATGGCGGGCGCTGCCATAGACAAGTAAAAATTGGAATCAAAACTTTTTTGTAATGGAACCTTTGCCTTAAAAAAAAATAAGTGTTATATAATATGTATGATTAAATTTTTAAAATGAATTACAACATTATTTTCTTAGAGAAAAAGTGTTATAATATAATTCTATTTTTAAAT
This sequence comes from Tinea semifulvella, assembly GCA_910589645.1. NCBI lineage: Eukaryota > Metazoa > Arthropoda > Insecta > Lepidoptera > Tineidae > Tinea > Tinea semifulvella. Next base: position 6,963,158 of record OU342592.1, on the reverse strand, counting down.
TTCAGCAGTATGTTTATAAAGTATATCAATATAAATTCTTTTTGAGGTTGTAATTCGCATTTTACGATATGAGAGTAGATAAAATCATTTATTGTCCTGCCCTAAATATGGTTAAAAGTAAACCATCGTTTTTTCTATTAATAAAATATTTATTACTACAGCTTAATAAAATTTTAAAAATTTAAAGCTCATTCATAATGATCTTTATTGACCTCAATACACTCCTTTTAACGCTGTACAGATATAATGCATTTTTTTCTATAGGTAAAACTCCGGTCTCAAACGATATATATAAATGAAATAATTTATTGTGACCTGACCAGGAATCGCACCTGGTACCTCTGAGTCTTAATACACGGACCTTCGCTAGACTATAGAGGCAGTTTGATATTATTATTATTGATGAGATAGTATAAGTATGTAAACAGGTTTATAAATAAAATAATGACAAATATAACAAAAATAGATTTATTTCATAATCCATCAAACGTAATTTGTCATTTTTTAAAATGACTCATGCTAAAGAATCCTAAAGCAAAGGCCGCACTACGGCTTTTAACGAACGAGAAATAAACTGCTGAAGCACAAAATTATATTAAAATAAAGCGCGGGAAAAAACCGCAAGTGTGAGCGATTGTATTAGTTTCCTTGACTCATTAACCCCGCGTTCATTTTATGGCATTTCCAACATCTCGTAGCAACTTCATAAACTAGCATGAAATGTCGTTTTTGTTAAGAAATATCACTTTTTTAACAATGCTAACAATTCTTTAAAAAAAACGAGCGGTGAGGCTACTTTTTGACAAGTATGACAAGTAACAAATAATAACAAATTAATTTACAATGTATTATGGTATTTGAATTTATTACATAAAATCGTTTAAATTACATTTTATGCAAATATAATATAAACTATAAAGTATACAACAATGTAAACAAACCATTTTATATGTTAATGACATCTGTCAAAAAGTAACATCAATAACCCTCCTTTCAATACAGTACTGACATACGAAATTAGCATTAAATGTTAGAATTTTCATTAAACGAGCTAAAAAAGTGGTATTTTCATGCTAACATTTCTTAAAACGAACGCGGCCTCAATTACACGGTTTAATCGTATTGCAGCCTACGCCTAAACCTTGTTGTTGTCAACACCTCCATGCATTATTATATTGTTCACGAGGCGTACTTTTAACACGCTTCGTGTATATGATAATAATGAATTTAGAAGTTACACTGGGTAGTACACTATGTAGTAGACGCATTAGAGCCTCTGGTATGTTTGCTGAGAACAAAGTCAACGACTTTTTTGGTATACTCCGCAAGCGGCACGCACGCCTCTTTTCTGGACCGACTGAGACAATCAGATAACGACATAATTAAGGCTATTTTCGACATAAGGTCATTTGACCGTGTAAAATATGAATTTAGTTAGATTTAGATTATAAATATAGAGTTAAATTACAATTACTATTATAAAATGATTATGGGTTTCTAGATTCCTGAAATAAAATATATTTAATTTAATAATCCTTTCGGAAACTGGCGTTGAAGTTTGTGTTCTATAAAGAAGCGTCGAGTCCGTTTTTGTTACCATTTTCATGTTTCCTGCCCCACGCCAGGTTCAGACTTCTCTTCATCTCCTCGTCCAGCGGAGGGATGAGAGAGCGCGGCAATAAGAATGTGGAGAGATTAAACAAGTCCACAAATACTTTATAACGGTCGCTGAAATAAAAATACAAGTTTAATCATAACGTTCGGGCATGTTGAAAAAATTAGTGACGAAAGATTGACGAACCAGATATATTGTAATAGGTGGTAGATAGACTGATGGTGGTAATGTGCCCAGTCTGCCGGTGCAGGGAAGTCTCCACCGTTCGTGTCGATAGACCCAGTAAAGTGTATCCACACGTTTCGGGATCAGGCCCGAATTGCCGTTATGTGCAGTCAAGCTGGCATAGTGTTAGGGAATGATGTCAGTCATGAGTGTCTGATTCCTGTTGCACATTCAAGGACCTCACGCGCCACTTACCACTTATAAAAAATATAAAACAATGGGGGTATATTCTCTTGATACCCACAAATTTATAAAAGAGCTGGGCAAACGAATTTTTCAAGAGTGTGGCGATCCCAAATTCAACGAAGAAATGCGGCGAGCGTTTTAGGTACCCTCCCTGGTGGTAAGCCCTTAGTTTATTTTGTAGAATAGTTTTAATTTCATAGGTATTTTTAGTTTTTTTTTGTTTATAATTAGTTTTTTAATCTATTTTATTTTAATATTTTAGTATCATCTACTTCGAATTCACAATTAAAAAAAAAAAAAACGTTTATTTCGAATAAGAAAAGAGCCCTGGCACTACACCCGTATACTGAGACGTAACCTCAACGCTCCTCCACTCAATTATTTCTTCCAGGTGTCAAACGAAGGGACGCCTCGGCACTTCACAACGCTCGAGAAATAGAACTCTCAAACTCAAAGTAACCTTTCGCGACGTACCTTAAAACCTCCTTGAAATGTTTATGTTATTTTCCGTTAATATTTATATGCCTTAAAACTAATATTTATTATTTTCATATTTTAGTTAAAGAACATTTTTAAACAAAACTAATTGTCAAACTCATTTAAATCAGATTTCATAATAAAATTATAAATCGTTTTCTTGAGTCATTTATAATATGAAAGAGACAGGCTTATGGATGTCAATAGTGCTAGAGGGTGTAGTAATTCTGACAAAATGAATATTCAGAATACGAGAATGAAATATGTTAGTTGTAAACTCTCCAAACCTCGATAAATAAATGTTACATTTTAAATATTTTCGGTAATATAAGTTCGGTTTCTGGCAACATTGAAGATTGCGTTTCCATATTCTAAATAATAATTTTGTCAGAATGGAATATTATTTATTCGAAAAAAATACACACATCAAAAAAGTCTAGGGATCAAGCATGTTTATGCGGATTTCTTGTGATTGAGATGTGGCTTTGTAATAAATTTATGATTTTATAAATTTATATGGATCCTTTTTGGTGCATTTCATAATTTAAAACAGGAACTGTCAATCAAATTCGAGTAAAAGATGAAAATCAGCTGTCAATATTTTCCCTATAAAAACATAAGACGCATTGAAGACATTATTAGTGCTACTGTTTCCCTACTACTGATTAAAACCAACGTTATTATGGAGCGGCGACGTCATTTAAGCAGGGAAGAAATGATCAGAGCCGTGGGAATGATAGAAGCTGGTTCCCGGCAACGTACTGTGGCTTTAGCTCTGAATACAAGTCAGAGTGTTATCAGTCGACTTTGGACACGTTACCGAACCACTGGTACCGTGGCTGAGCGCCATGGAGGACGGTATCGCTGCACCACACGGAGACAAGACCGATACATTCAAATCACAGCTCGAAGAACTCCAACAATAACCGCCATGATGTTAGCCGTGAGCCTTCATCGCTCTTCAGGGAACTTAATTAGCGACCAAACAGTCAGAAACCGCTTGCATGAAGTGAACCTTCATTCCCGAAGACCGCTACGGGTACCACCTATAGCAATGCACAATCGTAGGACTCGATATCAATGGGCTCTTGAACACAGAAATTGGACAGAAGAACAATGGCGTTTCGTGTGCTTTTCTGATGAGTCTCGTTTTGGTATGAGGCCGGATACAAGACGTATACGACACTGGAGAACCCCTGGACGCCAACAGCGATTAAAATCCTGCCAGGAAGTCCATCCTTATAGTGGTGGAACCATCATGGTATGGGCGGGTATTTCGATCGGCGGAAGAACTGAGTTGATTTGGATCAGAGGCAACCTCAACGCTCAAATTTATGCTGAGACGGTTGTATCAGACGTCATCGTTCCTCTACAAGTGCATATCGGTCCCTTATTTCAGTTAATGCATGATAATGCACGACCGCACACCGCAAGAGTTGTAAGACAGACTCTCGCCGCAGCTAACATCAATGTCCTGCCCTGGCCTGCTCAGTCGCCAGACTTGAACCCGATTGAGCATGCATGGGATATTCTTCAGAGAAGAGCTCTGCCGAATATGGAGGGTATCCAGTCGCAAGAAGACCTTTTTTTGTTGTTGCAACGAACATGGGCGGCCATTCCACAGCGTGATTTGGATGAACTCATTTTGAGTATGCCAAACCGATGTTCTTGTGTTGTTAGTGTTCGCGGTAGAAACACGGATTATTAATTGTTTAAGTTACCCAATAAAATAAAAAAAAAAACTGTTATTTCAGTCTTTTTTTCGAACTTTAATGTTAGTGGTTCAAATGTCAAAAATCCCTTTATTAGGAAAATGGCAATTTTTTTTACTAATGCAAAGGTGACTTGGTTTATCGTTACTGTAGACAAACGAAAACATTTTATTTGATCAATCCTTAAAGAAAATTTTAATGAATATCAATCAGGAGAAAAGTTATTGCAAAAATATATGTTGATCCCTAGACACTTTTGATGTGTGTATTTACACAATATAAAATACAATAAATACCAATATTAAGGATAGGGATCAGGATATAAGTCCCGTCCGCGTGGAATGGTGGCAAGAACGCAGGCTGTATTTCCCGCTGAATTGCAATACTGATTCTTTGGGCGAAGAAAGAGCCCCAGCCCTCTTTTCACCGGAGGAGACGACATGACGCGGTGTTATGCCTTTTAAAAACTTTTTTGCGCCAACTTCATGGGCCCAGAGTTTCTACAGCAAACGGCACAAATATGTAATCTTTGAATATAATTACAGTCAGAATTACTTCTTGCTTTAGCATTTTTAGCATTCATAAGTCTTTTTTATATTATGAATATTCATATGTCACGAAAACAAATCTGTTTTGTTTTGTTTAAAAATGTGTAACTAAAATAAATAATTTATTTAATTATTATTTTTAATAAGAAATATAAGTTTAAATAGTATACTATATTAGCCGAAAATAACATTAAAACGCTTCAAGGAGGTACCTTGAGTTTGACAGCTGGACGGAATAATTGAGTGGAGGAGCTGTTGAGAAAAAGTTGAAAAAAAAAGCAAGTTTAGTTTGTTGAGATTAAGAAGTTATCCAGTTTGTTTTATTATCTAGTCCTAATATGTTACTTACCTAAGTGTGGAGCGAAGGTACTGGTAACCAGAAGATCCACCGGTGCCCAGCTGTTGTGAACCAATCATCCTTTGTACCATTATCACGTGATTATCTGAAACACACGCAAACTGTACTAGACGAGTTTATGAGTATCCTTGGACCAAAGGACAGAGAAGTGACATTGTTAATGACCGTCGTTTTATTTCCTAGAAAATTCATCACCATCAACACAGCCCCTAGAACACAGAGTCCTACACCTCCACTGTTGGAGATGGGCCTTCCAGAATTCTCTGGAAAATTTGTCAGGCGGATTGGCGAGGGTCTGATGTTTAATGACAATTTATTAACGATGTCACAAGTTGGTATTAGTAGAACTATAATTAAATTTATTTATTATTTGCAGTAGACGGAACGCATACGTAATGACGAAATAAGCAAAAGAGTACGTATGAAAGAAAGCATAGGGACAAAAATATAAAAAGACATGCTCCGATGGTTTGGACATGTTGAAAGGATGAGTGAAGAGAGATTGACGAACCAGATATATAATGCGAAAGTTGTGGGTAAAAGAGGCCCTGGCAGACCAAGACTTACATATCACGATTAAATAAATAAAACAATAGCTGAAGGTGGATTAAAAAGCCATCTAAACAAAAGGGCATCATGTATAAAGAGTTTGATGAATGCCGAAGAAGCGAAAGACGTATAACAGAATAGAAAGTTGAAGAACAGAGTTAGATGTCAATGTACTTACAACGCCACTTGGTGATGAGACTGTCGATGTCCATAAGGAGGGTGAGGATCTGGTGTGGCTGGGAAAAGCGTGGCTCGTCACGGTAGAACGTGATCATTATAGCCCCCTGCAACGCTCGGTGGGATAACCTGAAAAATATAATATGTCATAACATCCCCAAAATTGCATAAAATTATTTAACAATAATAAGATGCATTAGATCATGCAATACCCACCACGTTAACCATATAGTTGTAATTGCATGAACTTTACAGCTAAATAAAAATAATAATAAACCAACTATTATAATAATAATAAAAGTTTATTTCAGAATAAATTCCATATGTGTTAGTAACAATTTTTAAAGCAATCTTATATCTAGTGTTAGTAAAAAAAAAAAAAAACAAAATTATAATACAAGATTTTTTTTTTTTTTATAATACAAGATTTTTTTTTTTTTTTTTTCTTCCTTTCTGGGGCCCAGGTCACCTGCTGACATGCATAACTATATTTTTTCGTAAATTCTCTTTTTTACACCAGTCGTTTAAAAAACTCTTTAATTTATATAATTACACTTAAAGTTCATAAAATTTGCTACACAACTACCTGCTCTTACATCTCTAAATACTGACAAATATGTTAGAAAGACCACAAACTCAAAAGGCTTTTTTGCTCAATATATTATTTGTGCAATAATGGCTAACTTAGTTGGTTTTCGCAATAACCCGGGGAATATGTTAATAAATGAAAAAAAAACAACAATAAACCAAATAAAAAAAAGTAAAAACAAAGGACAAACACATAAAAAAAAATAGAAAAAAGAGCTTTAAAAAAAAGATGCTTATTGTTTATGTAATGTTTAATGGGCGCGGTGGTGGCTCGGATGTAAGAACGCGTACCTTAAATCCTACAGGTCGGAAATGAGAAATACAATTTTCTTACGTACATTTGTCATAGATTTACAACACCACCGTTACCGTGGCTCGGAGAGCACGTAAAGCCGTCGGTCCTGGTTTCACTAATGCCAACTTGTGGAATCGTCAATAAATTGTCATAATAAATTGACATCATAACCTCGCCAAGCCGTCTGGCCAGCGTGGCGAGTGTAGGCCAAATTCTCCAGTTCTGAAAGGCCCATCTCCAGTAGTGGAGGTCTAGGACGCTGTGTTCTAGGGGCTGTAATGAATGAATGTTTAATGATGAATATGCAATTATAGAAATACACCTGGAAATCAAAAGTATGATACTTATAAAAGCAATCATTTAATATATAATCTGGTCTAATTTTTATGACTTTTCTATTTAAAATTTTGTTTAGTTATTGCATTTATAAGTGAACTTTTCTATCCTAGCTGTATTTCTTTCGTAAAGTAAAGTGAAGTATAATCACGACCCACTTTTCGAACTTTACTATAGGTCAATCATGACAAATGGCAAGCTCGTCGATGTCTCTAGCGAACCAAACACGATAAATATCACTTTTTTTTTTAAATTAAATAATATTATTGTGTCCCGACCAGAAATCGAACCCGGTACCTCCAAGTATAAATCAACGGACTTAACCGCTATGGACCACGGATGCAGTTAAGTTATTTCTTTTGTAATTGTGTTAATTTATTTATTATTATTTATTATTTATTTTATTTATTTAACACTTTAATGTACAAAGACAAAGGCGGGCTTTAATGCCGCGAGACATTCTATCATAGCCAACCATTGGGACAACTTTAAACACTTAAATGAAAAATAGGTGTACACATATTAAAATATAAATTATGAATTATATTTTATAACTACATATAAATTTATACATAAATAATAATTAAATATACATAGATAATATACTAATAATATACTTACAACCGTTGAGATAAAAAATAAGAATAAACCATTCTCTTGAATGCAAATCTAGTAGATGCTTGTCTTATATTTTGTGGTAGATTATTCCACAGATTTGTGGCAACAACTACGAATTAATTTGAAACAAAACTAGAATTATGGGAAGGGACGGCAAGAAGAGAGTTGTGGGAGGAACGAAGAGATTTGTCGTGAAAAGATGAGAGAAAGGCAAACTTGTCCTTGAGGTATTCCGGTGTCGCAGGCTCGTTTAAAACTGAATAAAGAAGACAAAGGACCCTAAGTTTCCTGCGACAACGAATTGGCAGCCACTTTAACTTAGTGCGATACTCAGAGATGTGATCATATTCGCGTAAACAATATATGAACCGGATACAAGCATTAAGTAACCGGTCCATCTTGTTGAGCAACACCTCTGAGAGATCGACACTACATACGTCACCATAGTCAAGAATAGGAAGAAGGAGGCTTTGGACTAGGGTAATTTTACTTTTCAATGGCAGAAAATTCTTAAGTTTATTGAGAGAGTGCAGTGAAAAGAAAATTTTACGACTAATATTGTTAACCTGTGCTACCCAGCTTAGTTTCCTTTACTTATATCTAAAATCTACATAATTTTAATGTATTAGCTGTAAGATTTTCTGTCAAAATAAATAAATAAAATAAAGAATTATCGATTTTCCAAGGGTAGACGAATAAGTGAAGGAACCAGAACCAAACGTATTGAGTGTTATTTGGTTCTCCGTGGCATAGTTGTGAGGTAAATCTATGACAAATGTAACCTACGTAATAAAAATGTGGTTTTAACCTATTTCCTACCTCCTGTCCCCACGTGACCTCAACGCGTCGTGTACTTTGACGTCAAATATAGAGCGGTAGATCTCTCGCCGGTTTTCTGCGTCTTGTATCCGATGTTTACGCACAGACTCCACTGGAGTTTCCTGCAAGTTCAATATTTATTTAAAAACTCTATTGTAAATCTGTACAAAAGGCGAACGTAATTCCGCAAGATATTATAGAGATATAAAAATATACATGAACAATTTAAACAACAATAATACATTGTTTGTCACTGTGTAGACATGCGTGCTATAGGTATATGGTGTAGTCCAAAAGCCGCGTGTCGGCGTTGAATGTGTTATAAGTTTTCGCCATCGGAAGAGAAAACATCCTGTATTGGTTCACAGAAGTTACGGCAAAAAGTATCATCACGACCGTTTCCCTTTCGGGGTGGTCAGAAACCACGCTTATAAATAAGCGCATTTACATTTAGCCAACTTTACTACAGGCCAATCATGACAAGTGGCAAGCTCGTCGATGTCTCCAGCGTACCAAACTCGAGAAATATCACAAATAAATTGAATTAAAATATAAAAATATAAAAAATTAAATGTATTTATTTACTTTAGTAAATATTTTTGTGTCCCGACCAGGAATCGAACCCGGTTACGGCAATCCAAAATATAGCGGAAATTATTATATAATGACAGCAAAGATATTTAATAAGCTTCCAGTTAGTATAAGGGACCTGCCACTAAAACGGTTTAAATTAAGAGTCTAACAAATGCTGGTTAATCAATATTTTTATTCCACAAAAGAATACCTAGGGTTAGTGCTCGACAAAGTCATGCGACTAAATAAATATTTGTATACTAGAAATAGCGAAGCATGTGATATAATTACATATAACAATTTATATCGAAAGGACAGGCAACATAAGAACATAAAAGATAGCAACAGAGTAGAAGCAATTAAAATTATACCCGCCACCAGAATATTTCTCACTGTGAACAATAGTGCACTCTTTGTGCGATACAAAATTCGTAAATTAAAACCTTGGCCATATCAATTTGGGTTGTAATGTGCTGCTCCAAATACAAGCTATTTCCCAGAAAATAAGCATTCGTTATATTAATTAATTTTTTGACATGTAAAAGCGCAGAATACATTATATTTATTGTCCTATGCCTACTTACAAAATAAAATAAAATAAAAATACCACAATATCTATATCATATGTTTCTGACAAAAATAATATTACATTACATTTCATATCGATACTTTCAAAATTTTTAATTTAACTATTATATTACAATATTAGCCTTTAACATATTTCATATTTCATACATCCTTTCACTGTTACTTTATTGCGATTTTTTTTTCATAAAAAATATATATATTTTTTTTTCAATTTCAATATCTACTTGATCAGTGAAGGTCACATGTATCTTAAGACTAGTATTTACCTCTGCAGCCTTTAAATCTTCTTGTATTGATCCTTCGACTGTGGCTTGGAACTTTCCCCAGAAGTTAAAACCTGGCTGGTCGAGCCCAGGCGTTCTCTCCAACCATCTCTCCACCAGTGCCAGTAAGGCTGGCTCCTCCTCAGATCTAGTAAAAACGTTAAACAGATCCTTACGGGTTGAATACACGTAAAAGTAAAGTACAATATCTTCACGGATACGCCGTTAAGGGGTGGTCAGAAACCACGATTTTGTAAGGATCGAGTTCACATTTAGCCAACTTTACTATAGGCCCATTATGACAAGTTGCCTACCTCGAGAAATATCACAAACAAATTAAATAAATTAATGTGTCCCGACCAAGAATCGAACCCGGTACCTCCGAGTGTACATACACGGACTTAACCGCTAGACCACGGAGGCAGGGTGTGAAAACTTAGAACCAGCAAGTGTCAAATTTTGGTTCATATAGAAAGTGGCCCGTCACAAAATTTACTACCCGTTACAAAATTTGTCAATTTCAATTATAATCTAATATCTATCTAACGTAAGACCATACAACGTCACCCCGTATATACAGAGTCGATTTATGAGACCGGACAGTAAGGGACCGGACCTTAACCATTATAGTTACGGGAAAACGTTCTTAGGACACCTTCTATAACTTTGATATCCTGAACTGCATTGAAAAAAAATATTTAAGAATAAAACGTTAATTTTACACATAAACTTTTTTTGATGCCAATCGATCCTGTTTATTTATTTATTTATGGTGCAACAAACAAATTACAAACTGAATTAAAGAACCAGACTGTAATTCTTTAGTAGTGCACACAACATTGTAAAATATATAGGTACGCGAGCAAGCTACTTAAGTACTACTCACAAAATAAGTGGAAAATAGACAAAAAAACATGCAAAAAATTAAAAACAAATCAACTTAATCCAAATTTACACAATAAAATAAAAAATATAAAAAAACCTATAAAGCACGCAAACAAATAATAATAATTTATATAAAAAAAGTAAAAAATAATAAAAATATAATTAATTTAATACCTAACCTAAAATTATAACCTAACCTAATTAATAAATGTTAAAAATTAATAAGATTTAAAATGTTAAATATTTAAATTGGAATAAAATTAAAATAAAAACTGAATTAAATTATTGCGAACCACTGTTTCTTATAAGGATCAATGGTCTCTACTAGACCGACTGAGGTTTGAGTACTAGAAAAATCAGAAATCGCAAAAATACTTTACCCTTACATTTTGTACAGAAACACTATTAATCAACCTTGAAAAATTGGATAACACAGATAAACAATCATTATAGATGCCGCATATTAAAGTCAACGCGAACCTAGACGCGCCGCAGTAATTTATTTCGCTTTTTGATTGGTTAAAAACAATTCCCATCATCGTTCGTAATCGGGCAATAACAAACCTTCATTTGATGGCGCGAAACAATTGCTAGGGATCTAATGTTGCAACTGTGGAAGTTTTCAACTTACTTTTCTTAACTATTGTAATTAGAAACCAAGCTATTCTACTGAAATACGGGTTTCTTCGGCATTATGTCACCTCCGATTTCATATAAAGATTTGACACGTCTATTCACACTTACATGCGTCCTGTCAGAATTACTTATATTAAATTTACTACTTATGGTCACAATTTATCACTTTTGAGATCGATAAGTAAAATTTTAAGATAAATAATAATCTGTGCAGTGTTCAGTTCAATAATGATTTCATAAGTAGGTGGTATTAATTTAAATAAAATGTGTGTTATTACTTGTGTAAAGCAGACATAGCTTCAGGGTCGTCGCCAAATACAGTTTGATAATTTTGGTTGTACTTTACACGTAGCGCTTGTTTGAGGCCGAGCTGAAAACAAAATCAATTCGTATTTTTAAAATCAAGTAAAGCAACCAAATCACAATATTATAAATAGCTACCGAATAAGATAAATATATAAGTGTAGATACATATAATCATTTATTCACATCTTATATTTTTAAGGTTTTTAGCACGAAATCAAATAGATAGAGTTGGCATTTGGGCATCAACCTTAGTGTTTTTAGGATTATACGAATGTGTGCAACTATAATAGCAAGTAGCTAATATATATAAAATATAATAAACTTTAAAAATATTTTTTTAACATTACGAAATACGAATTTAAACTAACAGGAGCTTCTCTTATCAAAGAAGAACGTGTTTTACCCTTCCGTTGGACGCAAGGTTGGCATATTGTCTGTGGAACAACAAAATAATCAATTTGAAAGTGCACCTCTTACACGACCATAACCGACAATGACTGTCATACACTAATTCATTTGGTACCAATGGGCGTAGCATTGATTCTCATACCGTTTGGCTTCTTGCCCTGTCTTGTTATATATTTCATGATTTTTTACAATAGTTGAAATAAAGAAGGTAAGCTTTACCTTATTTTCCAATAGACGAAACTGCAAACTTTGGAAGCCGGATGCAGGTCGGAGATATTTGCGAAAGTCCATGAAATCCAGAGGAGTCATCGTCTCCAGAATCATCACCTGGTCCACGAGCAACTGTAAATGTCAACGTCAGAAGTTATTTATTATTATTTGTACAAGTCGTTCATCATCATCTGTCTGTATCTCTCTCTATTTTTTTTTCTAGCATTGTTTTTAGCAATTGTTTAATACGCATACTATTTAAAACACATTTTTAATACTATTTTAATAAAATGTATGTAATTTATTCGGTTTTTTAGATAAAGATGACGTATTATTTTGGGTCATAGGTCTTGATATTATCTGAAATTCATTAATGTTAAGTATAAATACAGATAAAGCTATCAATCTATCTTATAATATGGTTCATTTATTTTGTTGTTTTCGGTTACAAGCATACTTATGAAACTCTAATAGGTAAACATTAAATATTATTGCAATTGCTTTTAAGTGCTGATTAATATTTTATAGGTATTCAGGTCATACCATTTTAAAAGACGTCACATTTATATATCTTAAGCTAATTTTTATTATTATGTTGCACTTTTAAATTTAGATAACTTTAACATTATTTACCTACCTTATATACTTCTATATTGAGCGGACCTAATGTTAAGTTAAGAATAGCCCAAGACACACACCCGATTTTATTGATCCTTACGATGAATCTATTTATTGTTTAGTAATTTAGTAAATTGTCTTCTAGTAGCCATATTTGTCCTATAGTCAGTCAGGTTTATATAGATATCTAAAATGTACGATAATGTGAATGACTGCCAAAAGACTAACCTTGAGGATAAGAACGACTCTGTTGAGCCTCTTCAATATCTCCATTGTATGTCCCTCGTCCAGACCCTCCACATTTAGTAAATCCCTCACTGAGTCCACTTCGAAGATGATCTGCTTAAACCATAACTCGTAGGCTGAAAAAAATATTAAACTACATCACTATAAAGTCATCCAAATTTATAAATTGTAATTTTATAAATCATTTACCAATTATCACCTACAGCACAAATACAGAACTAAAAATGTGATACGTTATTATTGTAACACACAAAATCGTAAATTCTTAAGGCTTTGCCTTGGTGCCAATGAAAAATACAGGAGATTAATAAAAAAACACTAATCGGCTACTTGTTTCAAGCGTCGGTTTTATATCATTTAAACAGATCCATATTTAAGGTATTTTTTTACAACTGCTGGTATAAAATTTAACAAACCTTGATGAGTGACAATAAACAGATGCTCATCATGAACAGGCTTGGAAGACTCGGCGCTGAGCATCCTCTGGGCAGTGAGCAGCTTGTCCAGCATTAAGTAGTCGCCATACAGCATACCGGCTTCGTTGCCCAAAGTGTCGCCATCCTGACTACTGTCGTCCATAGCCGACCTGGGAGGCAATTGCTTATTTATGACAGCTTCATAGATGTCCTAACGTAGCGTGAGATGCAACGATAGTGTAACAAGATTTTTGTAAATAAAAGTGTATTTAAATAGATATGACATACTCGTAGTAGATACATAACACAGATAATTGAAATAAGCAAAATATAAGGGCTTATGATGTGCAAATTATAAACGTGAAGCGTAATAATGCGGGCCAATCAGAACTCAGCAATATATCCGCATTCCGAATAAATCCAGCCCGTTTAAAGTGGTTTATGCGGCATCTATAAGCTTATTTATCTGTGCAAATTATTTAAATATAATATAAATTATTTATTTTTATAACTTATAATATAAAAAAGATTTTTTCGCTAACTTTGACATCGGCAAATTGTTACTAGTGCCATATTTAAAAAAAATATAATAAAGTTTCATATCGTGTTGAAAACTCATTATGCATGCTCGTTGCTAAAAAATCATAACCGCTTAGTAGGTATTTTTAATTTAGTTATAGATATTTTTTATTGTGTTTGCTGAATCAAAACAATAATGTGTTGCAATTTCGATAAAATTAGATGCATGCAATTTTGGCCTAGTTATTTAGGTCATTGAGTAGGTAGGTACTTATTGTACCCAAGTTACTTAAATAACAAAAATCTAAATTAAAAACAACTAAGATAATGAAAATCAAATTAAATATAAACTAAATATATATATATGTATTTACATAGCAGTGGTGGCTCGATTGTATGAACGCTTTCCTTAACATCCTATAAAGGTGAGTTCGAATGCCGGCATATACCTACCAATGAGAAATACGAGTAGGTACCTATACTTTTCTTACGTACCTACATTTGTCATAGATTTAAAACACCACCGTTTTCGTGCCTCGGAAAGCACGTTAAGTCGTCAGTCCCGGTTCCACTACACCAACTTGTGGAATCTTTAATAAATTGTCATAAAAAAAAAATTAGACCCTCGCCAACCCGTCTGGCCAACAGAGGAGATCTAGGTCTCTGTGTTCTAGGGGTCTGCGTTTGCATATATATATATATATCATTAATTAGAAAACCATGCATAAATCATGTTCGCGCGGTATGGTGGCAAGAACGCTGGCCGATCGCTTAATCGCTATACTGATTCTCCGAGCGAGGAATGAACGAATGAGAAATTTTTAGCCATCGCGAACTATTGCAGTGGGTTAGGTTTCAGAATAATAATAATAATAAATATTTCCAGACAGGTCACACAGCGCCATCTAATTTCCGTGGTAAGTAAGCTACGAGGCTTGTGTTACGGAAACTAGATGGTTGATAAACTACATATTATCCTTTTTTTTTGTAAATATATACATATTATACATATAAACACCCAGACCGAGACAAATTATACAATGTACTTGCCCCCGGTGGGAATCGAACCCACGACCTCCCGAGTTCACGGCAACGTTTGTTACCACTAGACCACGGAGGCGGTCAATAGCTCGAACCATAATGAAAATCAGCCAGCACTTTTTACACATGAATAATATTTTTTTATAACTGGAGTGTATGTGTAACAAAGACACAATAACCTTTACAAAATAATATGTAATGTACGAGTATAATATAAGTACCCTGGGTCCGGTTTCGTATGTACATTTCAGAATTAACTCGCCTTTTTAATAGATATAAAATTTACCCATGGTACCTACTGCCATCCAACGTTACGTACTAATGAGCAGCATTAACATAAAACTTGATCTATTCCGACCGTTACCATCAATCTTCATCAATATTTAATAAAGCTAACAGTAAATAATTGCTATTTTTTACTTCAGAGCACAACTAAAATCGGTTGTGAAAATATCTCGAAAAATGTATGAAAGTATGTATTGCATAGAAGTATGACCCCTACGCGAAATAGAAAAAAACGAATTTATGCTCTAGAGATGTGTTCGCGAAGAATGTTGGGCATATCATGGACGGAGTTCCGTACTAACAAATACATACTGGAGGAACTGGGGATCAGACAACGCCTTTCCACGACTGTACAATCACGCATTCTCACTTTCTTCGGACACGTGTGACGGTGTGGAGAAACATCAATCGAGCGCCTGGTAGTCCAGGAGAAAGTTGATGGCAAGAGGATTAATAATATTAATAAAAAAAGTAAAAAAATGGCGTCCATTGTACCAGCTGACGGCAGACCTTTAAAGTAAAACTCATACATTCGACGACATTTTTACATTTAACTCGTTACAGTTTTCGTTTTGGTACAACTAAGCCTTAATAATTTGATGTCATAAGTACCCACTTATCCATAATTATAAAACATGTTGCTTGGTTTGACGTATATGGTAGGTATTCGCATACAAACTGGTTTACATTCAACGTTTATTTTATTTTTAAATTACATTTTAGTTGTTATATTTAAAACATTTTCGTTTTTTTTTTAATATTTTTTTAGTCAGTCAAAATATCTTTATTCACGTAAACCTATTACAGGCATTTGTGACACGTCATAATTTAAATTATTTAGAATGATTCTACTCCTGTTAGTGGAAGACTAAGCAGCGTAGTGGTCCAAGGAGTAAGGTGTCAGCAGAAGACTAACAGCTTAGCGAATTCCAGTGACCTGTTAATGTTTAATCTGACTGAGAAAGGAACAAACGCAACGAGAAGAAAGACGAAATACCCGTTCGTGTAGAATTGCCTACGTGGTCTAACGGTTAAGTCCGTGGATTTAGACTTCTTCGGGTTCGATTCCTGGTCGGGACACAAAAAATATACATTTAATTAATATTAAATTTATTTGTGATATTTCTCGAGTTTGGTACGCTGGAGACATCGACAAGCTTGCCACTTGTCATGATTGGCCTATAGTAAAGTTGGCTAAATGTGAATCCGCTTATATAAGCGTGGTTTCTGACCACCCCGAAAGGGAAACGGTCGTGATGATACTTTACTATACTTTTATATAATCAGTTGAAATAACGCTTTCCTTTAAATCCTACAAAGGTCAGTTCAAATACGCTTTTCTTACGCACATTTGTCATAGATTTACAACACGGTTCCTGTGCCTCGGAGAGCACGTTATGCCGTCGGTCCCGGCTCTACTAATACCAACTTGTGGAGTCGTTTATAAATTTTCATTAAAAAATGATATCAGATCTCGCTAACCCGTCTGGCCAGCGCGCAGCGTGGCGTGTGTAGGCTATATGTTCTGGAAGGCCTCTTTCTTTTTAGGGGATGTAATGATGATGACGTAACATGTTATATATAATTACGTTAAACAATTTATCTTTTTAAAAAATAGCGATAAATATTGAATTAATTTTGTACTTTTTGACGAATCAGCGTAGGTATTGTACTGGTTTGTGTCTGTGTGTGTATAATCGCCAATAGAAATGGCAATGAACTTAAAACTGGTTCTGTGTCAATTTATGTAAAAAAATATTAATTAATTATCTTTTGCGTTATCTTTTTGTATCCCAATATTTCGTCACAACTTCGTAAGAAACAGGAAGTTGCCTAAAGAAATTCAACTTAGATATTGCATCATAATTAGGGCCAGTAACTGAATCCTTCCTCAGACTGTTGTTAGTTGCACCAAAATGAAGTGTCTGTCATTGTAACGATTAAAGTTAAAAATGGCGTCGCTAGTACCAGCTGGCGGCCGACCTTCAAATTAAAACAAATACATCCAATACTATTTTTAACTTTAAACATTACATTTATCCGTTTCCCTTCCAGGGTAGTCAGACACCACGCTTATAAACAAGCGGATTCACATTTAGCCAACTTTACTATAGGTCAATTATGAACAGTGGCAAGCTCGTAGATGTCTCTAGCGTACCAGTCTTGGGAAATATACTAAATCATTTTTTTAAGCTAATAAAATTATATAAACTAAATTTAAATTAAAACTAAACAATATATTAAAATTTACACCCATGACCTGATCATGTGGCAGTGTGCCAAGAACACTGGCAGCATTCCCCCGCTGCACAGCGATAATATTCATTAATTCAATTAAATATTATTTATTTATTTAAATTAATAAATATTAATGTGTCTCGACCAGGAATCGAAACCGATACTATTGAGTCTAAATCCTCAGACTTGACCGCTAGACCACGGAGGCAGTATCATATCATAGGTATAATCACGACTGCAATTAGGCGCTGGTATTCACCACTTATTTTTAAGACTCCAAGGTGATAATAGCGACGCTAAATAAAATCTGTATTTTAGATACAAACAAAAATGAAAATAAAATTAAATAACTAAAAAGTATCATTACGACCGTATCATTTCCGGTGTGGTCCAGAAACCAGGCTTATCAATGAAACGAATTCACATGTATCTAACTTTACTATAGGCACATCATGACAAGTGCCAAGCTCGGCGATGTCTCTAACGTACCAAACTCGAAAAATATCACAAATAAATTAAATGACCCAGTTTTCTTGGAACAGCATTCCCCCGCTGCACAGCGATGCTGATTTGCTGCGCAAAAAAACTGTCACATACAGCATTAACCAGCTGCTTAGACAGTTCTTTAAATAACTTCTTAGCACTTGGCCCCACGGACCCATTGTCTCAAGGCAAAAAGGCACAAACAAATTTATTTATTAAGGAAAACTATTGACATTTAATTCATAAGTATAGATACAAAAATAGAAACAGAAAGTCATTTACAAGTTTTCACTAGTAGTGTTAGAATAATACATATTATTATTATGAACGATGAAAGCATCTACAAACTATCACTTTATGCAATAAACTAATAACTGCACAATAACAAAAACTATTATCGTTTAAAGAACCTTAAGTTATTATCATTAAATGATTGTGTCTTGACCAGGAATCGAACCCGGTACCTCCGCCTCTAAATACAACAGAGGCAATTTTAGTAAGTAATAATTTATTTAACTTATTTAGGTTAAAATTGAAATAATAAATTCATAACCTACCTCATTGGGCACGCCATTTTTGAAGACGAAACAATTTATTTTATTTTCTCGTTACAATTTATGTTGCCGGTGAAACGCGCTTTCGCCTCGCAATGCCACTCAACACTGGATGTGGATTAGTAAAGTTGCCGCTTGGTGTCAATTTCATCACCGCGTTTCCTGATAAGCGTAACTTGAAACTATTGGCCTATCGATTCGATGCTACTTTGTTTTCGTATTTTAAGATAGTTGAACATGTCTTCCATAAAGTAATATATGTAATATATATCTTCATGAGAGATATATATATATATAAACAAATAAAAACTGCCTCCGTGGTCTAGTAACTGCCTCCGTGGTCTAACGGTTGAGTCCGTGGATTTAGACTCGGAGGTACCGGGTTCGATGCCTGGTCGGGACACAAAAATATTTATTAATGTAAATACATACATTTAATTAATATTTAATTTATTTGTGATATTTCTCGAGTTTGGTGCGCGCTGGAGACATCGACGAGCTTGACACTTGTCATGATTGGCCTATAGTAAAGTTGGCTAAATGTGAATCCACTTATTTATAAGCGTGGTTTCTGACCACCCCGAAAGGGAAATGGACGTGATGAATTTACAATTTATTTTTTACAAATAAAAAGTATTTTACGGTTGATAAAAAGAGTGCTGTCCGGAAATAGGGAATATGCACGATTTCTAAAAGTTACCTCAACGGCTCATACTCAACCATTTCAGCTGTCAAACGGGTTCACTCAAGGATCCTCGAAATCGGCATTCTTACTCACGTATTCTTAGACGTTTCCTCAACGGCTCCTCCACTCAGAGTTTTCATCCCGCTATAATATCAAACGAAAAGTAAGTTTATGTAATATTTACGATTACAGTTAAAAATAGAGCCTAGCCGACGGTTTTATTTTAAATGCCAGCCTTAACCTGGTACATCAGAAGAATTAATTCCTATTATTTCTATATAATATAATGATTAACTAATTTTAACTTACTAATATCATAATAATTTGTATATAGCTATTTGTAACTATTATAATTTTATTATAATTTTTATTTTCCTAATGTTTTTTTTTTTTTTTTTAGTATTTAACCCACACTGTTTTGGAGGAATGAACTGTACAAATAATATAAAATCTTTCTGGCTTAATATCTATGTCCTAGTTATAAGTTATGACTTTTTTGAAAATAAATAAATAAATAATCGTCTCAATTATAGATAATTTTCGTTTGACAGCTGGAAGGAAATGTTGAGTGGAGGAGCCGTTGAGGAAATGTCTTAGAATACGGGTGTTAACGGCTCCTCCACTGAATTATTCCTTCCAGCTGTCAAACAGAGAGACGTCTCGGTAAGTACGTCATTAAGCTCGAGGAATAAAACTGTCAAACTCAAGGTACATCGCGACGTATACCTTGAAACATCATTGGAGCGTGTTTTTGTTATTTTTGGATAATATTGGATAGTATTTCTTACTATCTTATTAATAATACATTTTTAAACAAATCTCATTCAAATCAAATTTCGTTCCAAAATTATAAATAATAATTCGTGACACATGATTATTCATATTAAGAGAGTGACTTATGGATGTCAAAAGTGCTAGAGCGTGTAGTAATTCTAACAAAATAAATATTTAGAATACTGGAACGCAATCTTCAATATTGCCAGAACAAAAAAAAACTACATTTTTTTTTTTAAATGGTATCAACTTTGCCTTTCGAGGTTTGGAGAGTTAGTTTACAACTAAGAATACCACTTTCGAGTATCCCTTGAGGGAACCCGTTTGACAGCTGAAATAAATAAATGATTGGAGGATCCGTTAAGAATACGGATGATAGTTGTAAATCTGTAAACCTTGAAAGGCATAAATATTAGCATTTTAAATACTTCTTTTTTCTGGCAAAGGTTGCGTTCCTATTGCTTTTATTCTAAGACCTTCCCTTATTCTAAATATTCATTTTGTCAGAATTACTACACGCTCTAGCACTTTTGACATCCATAACTCTGTCTCTTTTATTTTAAAATTATTTAGGTTCGGCTTAATAGTCGTTGCTCCGCCAGTGCAACCTCAACGGCTCCTCCACTCAATTATTTATTCCAACTGTAAAACGGAGGAACACCTCATCACGCCTGTCGTTCTAATAGAAAGGTCCTTCAAGCGTCTTTATATTATTTTCAACAAATATTAGTATTAATTAACTTCTATTTTTGTTAATAATTACTTATTTTAGTTAAAGAACACATTTTTAAACAAAACAGATTTCCTTTCAAAATTCTAAGGTCCGAAATAATCGTCGTCAGTGCTTAGCACGAGCCATAGCTCAGACTCATAAAGTGACAGTTTTTAGAGTAAAATCTGTCATTTTGATAGTTCTGAGCTCGTGCTAAGTGCTGGCGGAGCAACGACTATTAATCCGGACCTTAGTTTGACAGCTGGAAGGAATAATTGAGCGACAGTAGCAATTTTGTTTATCTATGATTATTGTTTGTGTATGTTGACTGATTTTTGCCTAAATAAATAAAAATAAATAAATAATATACCCTTAAAACGGTGGTGGTAGCTCGGTTGTAAGAACGCATTCCTTATAATCCTTAAAAGGTTGGTTCGAACCCCGGCTTTCATTGGTACATACGAGAAATACACTTTTCTTACGTACCTACATTTGTCATATATTTACAACACTACCGTTGCCGGTCTTTAAAGAGCACCTTCATCCGTCGGTTCCGGTTCCACTAATGCATATAAAATCGTTAAAAACCAACACGTCTGGCCAGTGTGGCAAGTGTAGGCCAAATTTTCCAGATATAAGTTCTGGAAGGTCCATCCCCAACAGTGGAGGTCTAGAACGCTGTGTTGTATATACGAGAAGAAAGAAAACTGTTTTCTATACATATACATACAAATATAGTTGTTATTTTGCTATTAATGATTACATCCAAAAACGAAACATCACTAATCGCCATCACCGTGACGTCACAACAAATTAAACAAGAGTTCTACGCTAAAGTTTGTGTATAGTTTAAGCGATTCTCTCCAAACATTTTTTATTGGTAAAATTGTTGAATTGTGTTTCTCTGTTGTTTTCTCTCCCTAATTTCTAATAAAAAAGAAAGAACCTGCAACAGTGTCATGTAAACTTTGGTCAATAAATGATTTGTATTTGTTCTTTATATTTTCTTTGTTTGTTGAAGTTTGGGAACTTCTGGTTTCTTTGTTTGCATTTTGTATCAGGGCCCGATGAATGTCGAATAGTTTTATAAGTTTATGAAATAAAACATTAAATCGTATAAAGTAATATTTAATCAATTTTATAATAGCATAGTAATAGGGTGTAAACGTAACAAATTCAATGTGTAAATGGAGATCGAAGAAGTTTGCGTCCTTTCGTCGGACGCGGGGTGTGTATCAACGACGCAAACTATAAGAAGACGACTTGGCACGCTTGATTTTATTCATTAAAATCTGAAAAGAAGAAAGTTAATAGATTTATGACCAATAGCTGTATTTTATTACTTAAGCTCAAACGTTACATTGTAAAAAAGTAGATTTTGTTATTTACTGACACTTTTAATAGCCCGATATTTACCGATCATAGCCGAGTTCACGTCAACTAAATGTCACTAAAGTAACCCATGGGGTTGCAACTTCAAAATCATTATAGTAATAAAAAGTGTTTATTCATTAAGTACTCGTAAGTGGTTGTTTTTAAATGTAGTTATTTAAATTCCAGAGATACATACGAGTATCTTCACGCCAAATCCCTTGCAGGGTAGGCAGAGACAATTGAGCATTATATTTGTCATAACACAAAGATATTTATCATCTAAAAATGCATTCATAACCATGGGCGTACCCAGCTAGCTGCCTCTCCCTGGATCTCTACTATATACTTTTGTTAATAAAAGTTAGGAAAAAGAACTTTTTTTATTTGCAATACAATACAACTTTTTTAAATCGTATTACCAACTTGCTAGAAGCGCTGCAAGCAAACATGCCGCGCTCGGCTGCCGGGCGGTGCTCAGTGTACATACTCCTCGTTCCGAATTAAGCTCAGAGCGCTTAGAATGAATATGGTGCTAACAGTTGTTCCGAATCAAAAAATCTCTCGATTTATTCATCTTTATATGTGTAAAGTTTATTATTAACTTATTTTGGTCTTTTAAAATAACTTGCCGTGTTACATTTTTTTTTCACTTCCTACCTAAATATTAATTATAGATTTGTTTTAGAAGTAATATACAAACAGTATAAACGAATTACAATATTAAATAATTTATAAGAAAGCCTAATATTAAATTAACTTGAAAATGGCACGGGACATTATGAACAACTGACAGCGCTCAGAGCGATCTACCTCGATTTCGTGAGCAGTCTAAGCGCGAGAAATGATGTCATTTGTGATGTCACATAGCTTTGGCAAAACAGTTTAAGCACGTCTCGGAACACCTTTAAGCGTGCTTAAGTTACTATTATCGTGTCTCGGAACGAGGATAGTGGCCTATTCTTTGACGGTAGACGTCATAAACCATTTTGCTGAAGACCCTCGAAAGTTACTTTTAAAATAGCTAATGTATAATTAAAGAATTAAAAAAAAACCTGTTTTAAATTTTATTTTTTGGCTTATAAAATATCTGATTTTTTACCTGGCGTAAGCCCATGTATATAACTATGAATATAATTTGGCCCAAACCTTACAAGATGAATGATTCCTTTAGGGAAATGAAACTCACCAAATTATCATGATCTATTTTTCTCTGCTGTGTTTTCCTCTGCACTGCTGCTGGAGGCATTGGTTTCCTCAATACGACGTCGCGAGAGGGTATGAAAGAGTTTTTACTATTGCGTACACTCAGTATTTTATTCATCAATATATAGTTGTGTCGCTCGATTTCTCTATGACGGTCGTTCGTGAAAGACATGTTGATTCGTCTTGTTGGTGGAAATGATACAGATCTAAAATTTATATTATTTTTTTTGTGAAACGTAACGTAGTTATAAATAGTTATTCCTATGTTGATAATTATTGTGTAGTTACGAGATCATCATATGTCTGGCATCATATCACTGTAATAATTGTAAATTTGTTTTTGCCAATAAAAATGTTTTTTAGGTATCTTATCAGATCTTAGTTCACACTAATGGCGATAGATTTTACATAATTATAGTTACAGGTAGATAAAATGAACGCTGGGACAGCAGGATCGACATTAAATAGAAATCGCTAACTTAGCGATTTAAGGTGGCCATTGACGATCCTCCTAACAGACCAGATCGCGTGGTAGAACTTTCCAAAATTTGATCATAATTATCGAACTCTATATTACTATTTTAACGACGTCACAGCCTTGGATTACGTCTACGTCCATTTAGTTTATTTTACGTTGCGCCGCCGTCAGTGACGACGTCAGCTTGATAAACTATTTAGCTACGAAATTTGACAGCCCGCAAAGTTATCAAAACAGTTTTACCGTGTGACAACAGCCAGCTGACATTTTGGCATTTGCATGTGTTGCAAAGGAATAAATATTATTGTCCATTATACACATCTCGTATTAGGGCATACAATTTGTTAATATGGAGCTGTGTTTTTAATGACATAAGTCTCATATTAAAATATACATATTCTCATATTAAATCAGCCTTTTGATTCTGTAAGTGTACTGACCGAAATCGCTAAGATCCTTATTAAATGTCGAGACTGCCGGGCCAGGTCGGAAATGGCACATAAACAAAGTACAGTCGTGGACACATGCTCTTTTATCCTTGTTATTAAATTTTGTTATTTTTAATCGCCTATCAATTAGAAAATATACACTTTTCGAACGTACATTTATTATAAATTTATAACACCACTGTTCTCAGTGAGCATGTTAAGCCGTAGGTCCCTGTTCCACTAATACAAACGTATGGAATTGTTATTAAATTGTCATCAGATCCTCACTGCCCGTCAGGCCAGCGGGGCTAGTGTAGGCCAAATTCTCTAGAATTTTCTGGAAGGCCCATTTCCAACAGTGGAGTTCTAGGACTTCGTGTTCTAAGGGCTGTGATGATGATAGGATTTCAAAATTGGTACACGAGTTTGTGAATTAATTAAGGAATAAATGGCTTAATATTAATATTATTACCCATATCCCGACATGGAAGAGTTAGACCCAGGCGGTCTTCTGGTAGACATGGAAGACTGACTCTTGGTTAATTTTAAATTTAATTCCTTATAGCTTATGTCATTGACTCCTTCGCTTTTGACGGATTTAATTTCCGTTGATATTGAATCTTCATTTTCGCTTTCTTCAAATTCGGATGAATAGGCCTCTTCATTGTCAGTTTTAGATTTGTCATCCGTGACTGTAGCATCTTCGTGTACGCAACTCTCCATACAAATATTTGGTGTTTTTTTCATAGAATCGACAATGCAACCCATTCCTTCAAAATTCTTAGCTAAACCATCGATTTCGTTATTATTTTCTTCCTGATAAAGTTTTGGCATTCGGTTTGAGTCCCCGGAGGAAAACTCCGTGAAATTATCAACGTCTACATTGCCCTGCTTCTGTGTCATCTTTTGTAAATGCGAATGCGTGCTATTTGTGCTGTTTTTGTAAAAAAAAAAAAAGTACATTTTTATTCTATTACTCAGGTTCCGAAAGAATGATAAATAATAATTGATGATTTTAATGTTTGTCATAATATTATTGTAAAATTTATGTTTTATTTCCTATTTTTTTTTATCACGACCGTATCCCTTTCGGTCAGAAACAACGCTTTTAAATAAACGAATTTATATTTATCCAACTTTACTACAGGGACATCATGTTAAGTGGCACGCTCCTACTAGACAAATAAGTTAAATAAATTATTGTGTCCCGGTCAGGAATCATATAGTCAGGTACCTCTGCATCTAAATCTACAGTCTTAACCACCAGACCACGGAGGCAGTCTTACTTTTATGTTTAATTTTATAATTAGGTATTATTTCTGCCAACGTATTAGTTTAGCTATACAGAGGGGAAATGTTGCCAGTCTTCTTGGGACTATCACTGAAGGGTCGTCTCTAGAGGACATTTTTTACTTATAGTTTATTTTTTATTAGGTTTAGTTTATATTTATTTTAATTTTTACTTTTAAGTAGTTTTAATTTATATTGTAATTATTTTATACTGTTTGTATATTACTTCATTAGGTAATTTTCTCTATTTTTGATGTTTAGTTTCTTTTTTTGTTGTATGTATTAACATATCAAATTTGCTGTATACAAATGTTAGCTTGGAAAACTCACCACTTTTTTTTTTAAATTGCATTAGTCTTTAATGTTAGATATTGTTTGTTAACGGTTTTTGCAGGTACCCTAATAAATGAATAAATTTCTGTTATACTAAATGTGATTGGTTAAACGTGAGTTAATTTAATCATCGTTTCGGAATCTTAGTTTTAGGCTGCTATTGCTTATACAACGTGCAAGGGAAATAAACGGTGAGCGAAAATATAATATCTAAGTATAAATTACTAGAAGGTACCGTCCGATAAAGCAGGAGCATAATAATTACTTAGAGCTTTAAAATATTATATAATATTAATTTAAAATTTACGAACTATTGTTTTTTTTTATAATTTAATTTTAAAATTTTGTGTTTGCGGTTTTCAAACTTTTTGGCAACAGAATTGGCAGCAGAAGTGGAAAAATATAAATAATTAAAAACCGGTTATTGAGCCCTAGAGGAACACTTGTGATTGAATCAGCGCTGGCCCTAGCCCTTGAGGATAGAGCGTGAGTGTCTTTTAGCGGACATTGGTTGATGCTTTCAATTCACTACAATACAAATACAATATTAAATAAACTATATTAAAACAAAATCGAAATTTACCCTAAAAATAATAATAAAAGTATCATCACGACCGTTTCCCTTTCGGGATGGTCAGAAACCACGCTTATAAATAAGCGGATTCACATTTAGCCAACTTTACTTTAGGCCAATCATGACAAGTGGCAAGCTCGTCGAATAATACATAGAAAATAAAAATACATACATACATACATATCTTCACGCCAGATCCCTTGCGGGGTAGGCAGAGACAATTGAGCGCCATTTGACACGATCACGACATACTTCTTTCGCTTCGTCGACATTCATTAACCTCTTCATACATGCCCTTTGGTTACGAAGACTTTTTAATGCACCTTCAGTCAGTGTTTTATTTATTTGATCGTGATATGTGAGTCTCGGTCTGCCAGGGCCTCTTTTACCCACAACTTTCGCATTATATATCTGGTTCGTCAATCTTTCATCGCTCATCCTTTCAACATGCCCGAACCATCGTAGCATGCCTTTCCTTATTTTTGTCCCTATGCTTTCCTTCATACCAACCCTTTTCCGTAAAAAATAAAAATACATACTTACAAAAAAGATAGCTCCTCCAAATCGCTGTCTTGTGGCATGGTGCCCAATACACTAGCAGCATTTCCCCTTTGAATTAGGATACTTAATTTTTGGGAGAAAAAACTGCCAGCCAAACTGTCACCAGAGACGTCAATGAGCCTTGGAACAATTTATTTATGTTTCGATCCCCATGGGACCATCGTTTCTACATCAAACGTCGAAAAAAAGTAACTATTGCAAATAGTTTCATATTTTCGACGCTTGCTGATCTGCGCTTGTTCCGCTGCAACACCAGCTCTAACAGAAGTTCCTTGAAGGTGGGAAGGGGCTAGGGAATCCTAACAGGTAAAATCCCATACCAGGGATTGACCCAATCTCCAAGGAACTAATGTCATTCCGTCTGAACGCTTGCCATCGTCTCGACTCAGACCGGTTGGTTCTAAAATAGATGGGATCGAGACAACTGCAAGCGTGCTACGAATGGCGCTGTGACGGAAAAAGCGACCCGCACTTTTGGAACACGACAGCCCGTGGTGACCAAGCTCATCGACATCTTTGCCACATGGACTGGTTCACATACTTTTATGCCCAGTCGTAGGCAGACAGATATGCGTAAGGAGCTATTTTCCAAAAGAGTACCTAAATTTTTCGAGGGAAGTGCGTTTATTCACGTAAATTGTACTTCGGTATTATGTCAATAAACTAAATAATAATTAATAGGTATTTAATTTAGTATAAAAGTTATCCTCGCGCACCGCTTATTTTTCTGGCACATCTCTTTCTAGCAGTCTTACCTTATTTTATTATCAAGTGATGATAAGTACCTATTGATTTGTTTATTAAACTAGCGCTACGTAGTAGGTTTCCTATTTTATGTGCAGTTTCTATGAAACTTTAGATACGTACATTAGTTTAAAAAACTGATTCTGCTAATCCATACATTATTAACTGAGCTAAACCACTAATTAGCCTAACTACAACAAGCCAATAATATTAATAACCAGTAAATAGGTCCACAAAAAACTGTTGCCGAAGTGGTTTAACACAAAATTCGCGTTTTTTGCAACACAAATATACCTTGGCTGTATTTAATCCTGTAAGTTCTTAATAATTCAATATATTTTATAAAATTATACGATTCTAGAACATAAATGGAAGAATAAAGATAAGAAATAAAAAATCAATATGTCATAGCAACCAAGAAAACAAATTGCGCGCGGTTCGGTTGCTGTGGAACTGTTTCGTTACATTCATAATTAGGTAATATTTAAGGCACGTCAAATATAATTTATCTTTACGTTTTACATTATTAAAGAATTTTTAAAGATCAATAGATAAAAATTAGGTTCTAAGATAACGATCCCGCAGACACCAGGGATCGATGAATAACAAAAAATATTGAGATTTATAACTATTATCCTAATAGCATGGTGCGGAGCGTGATACTAGGGCTGTAGTGAAATATATTCAATAAGATACTTCGCGCCATTTTGCGCGGACATGTCAGGTGCTCGTTTTTGTTTTAAAAAAATAATTTACAGTGAATATTGCTAGTCAAAAGTGGTGTTGTTTTATAAAATAATTGCACTTTAAATATGGGGCACAAGTCGCAGTTTATTTTATGCGATTTTCCTGCGCTTTGAACTCCCATATTATACCCGACGTGTTTGGGTAATAAGATTGACTTCAAGAAAAGAATAAATTTCTCCAACATCTGGAATTTGATGATAACCTCATTAACCCCTAAAAAAAGAAAGATATATTACGTCAGACTTGGCTGTATGGGCTAGACCCTTTGCCTTCCCTATCACCTTATTCATCATCCAACGAGAGAAGAGAACACAACAAAACAAACATCTAATTACAGATTCGTTATCGTCTCTAGAGATCATTTTCTACTTATAGTTAATTTTTTATTGGGTTTAGTTTTTTGTAGATGTCGATAGCGGCACTGGTACCTTGTTTACACCTCATTTTTTAAATTTATTTGTAGTTTTACATATTTATAGCAGAAAAATTAATTTAACTAACGTTTACCTACTTTAAAAGACGAATTAAGCGAACACTGTCTTTAAAATAAAAAAAGGTTGAATTAATAGAACGGCAATTTTAAGATCTTTGCTTTCGCTTGGAAATCTCGATTTGTACACTTAAAAGCTGCTCATTTCGTAATAAAAATACAAGTTTTTTATGCAACTGACACTTATATTAGGTACCATCTATCATGCGCCATCTATCGAGATAAAAAGTTAGTGACACACCCAATGAACAGATTCTTATTATCGTTCACTTCACTTTATTTGACATATTCGTCCTCGGTCACAGATATATTCGGTCACGGACTTATGTCGGAAGAATAATGGGAGTGATAAAGGTTTTTTCAATAAATCTCTAATTAAGATATTATATTAGTTAGGAATAACAAATTTTCCTGTAACAATGGTTACTATAATAAAGAACCAGTTACTAAAACATCTATCGAGGTAAGTGGAACGTCTCATTTAATTATAATTTCGGGTTTAGTATGTAGATAGCTTTGAACAAGCCTAATTTAATTAATATTGTAGACAAAATCTACAGGTATTTTAGGTATTTAGGTCTTAATTTAGTCTAAATAGTAATGATAGCTAATCCTATAGCAAGGAACATTGGGAGTGATTTGTATGGAATCTCAATAAACCATTTTTTTCATAAACATTTGTGACTAATTTGTTTACTTAAAATTACCTACTATTGTATGTTTACATTTTATCAAATAACATTCCCATTAAATATTTATCAGTGAAATATTTATTGTTCTTATTTGTACTCATTGCTTTATTATTATTTTAGATTACATTCGGAAATTAAAGTTCTATATCCTAAAGTAAATTATCATCACGACCGTTTCCCTTTTGGAGTGGTCAGAAACCACGCTTATAAATAAGCGGATTCACATTTAGCCAACTTATAGGCCAATCATGACAAGTGGCAAGCTCGTCGATGTGTCCAGCATATCAAACTTGAGAAATATCACAAATAAATTAATATTAATTAAATGTATTTATTTACATTAATAAATATTTTTGTGTCCTGACCAGGAATTGAACCCGGTACCTCCTAGTCTAAATCCACGGACTTAACCGCTAGACCACGGAGGCAGTATCCTGTTAAATAAATATTGAAATTAATTACTAATTGATTACTTATGAGAATCTAATATATACAATTTGTAAATTGGAACTCAACCTTTAGTCCACCTCCCAGCCCTGGGTGATGAATGCATTGAGGATAGGTTATTTTCCCTATTTTTCTTGCGGGCGTAACTGACATCAGTCAGTACAGTGCCACCAGCTTATCTTTTCAGGTAGACAAATAGAGTACTAACAAAATTATTTAGAATTCTTCTGTCATCTTTGGCTAGTATCAGTGTTCTTTGTAATTAAATTTTAGTTTTATGATAATAATATAAGGTATTTGTATTGCCTACTGCTCTTACTTTACTCTCAATTCAATTACAAAATAACAATGCTTAATGTGTCCAATAGCGAAGCTGGAACCTGAACAGATAAGTTGGTGCTATACCAGCATCATCACTATTTGCTAATATTGCTAATATGCATGCACTGAGGGAAACTTTAAAAAAATAATAAATATCACCATATTTTATTCCAGTTGTTACTAGCCACTTGCCCAGTTTATTTTTAAAAGCATATTTATTTGATTTAATTTATTTTTATAGACATATTTACTACTCAGTTATTCATAGAATCATATGCCATATTTGTATTGCTGGATTTTCTCATCAGTTTCATTCTGTTGTCACGGGGAAATTTAAACATTTCGGGCTAGGGGCTACACTTGTCATTGACATACCATTGATTTCTAGATATACAAAGAACTTGTCACCTGAACAAATATCTCTTTCGGCTCTCCGAGGGTCAGGAGAGCTGCAAGACTTAACTCTAGATGAGGCCCTACTGACTGAGTTACTGGAGCTCCCGGGCTGGCTGAGACTGACCTCCGCCAGGTGTAACCGAGCCAGCTTCAGAATACAATGGACTAAGCTAAAAACGGTTCCTATTATTTTGGTATGTAAAACGATTGTTTAACTGGATTGGATTGGTGTTTTTTTTTATTCCTAACATTTGTAGTACTGCAAGTCTTTATTCCCTGGGCTATCCAAGTAAAAGAAAATAGCATAAGCTCAGATAGGTCTTCTATCAGGGTTACTAACTTGGTTGAGGTTGCAATGGACCACTCCAATATGAATGCACCAGAAAAGCTGGCTACCCAAGCACAATTTTAGCAATTTTAGGAGTTTTAAAACTGTTCCTATTTGGTATGTTAGATAAAAAATGTATCTAAAATTCTATCTAACACACTGAAGATATGGAATGCTCTTCCGGACAGTCTTACACATTCATATAACCTGGATTCCTTTAAGCAAAGTATGAAAAATATAGGCTGGTATAATGGTAAGGACTGATGTTGGTAGTTAGTTGCATGCGTCAGTTCCTTCCATTCTTGGATCTCGCGTACTGCTTACTATCACATGTGCTCAGTATATAAAAAATATATCAGTATAAAAAAAATTTTGGTAGGTACTGAAAGTAGTTGGATATAATTTAAAATTTATTTGAAATTCAGTATGATAATATATCATAGGTTATATGGGGTGACTTTGTATGGCTTTACGTTAGACTAATATGAGATTCTATTGATAGAAACAATTTTTTCTAAGAAACCATATGGCAGAAATAAAATTTTGTTTTGGCTACATACAAATTGCCTATTTTAGAATTAATTCTTTGTATGAATAAGTATTTTTTTTTTGTCATTTCCGACATTAAGTTTCTTAGGGAATGTTGTTTGTTTCTATCAATAGAATAACATATTAGTCTAATGTAAGACAAAGTCTCATATCAAAGGTATATAGGTATTCCCAAATACTATGATTTAATTTACCTCAACAGTATTCAGCTGAGACTAATCAATTATCCTAATCTTATCAAACCATACTATGGCACTGATAAAAAAATATGAATAATATTCTAGGGCCTTATTAAAATTAATTTAAATATGAATATGCTGCAAACCATAAATTAAAATTATCTAATTTAAACTCGTACATAGGATCTTAATAAGATATTTTACTTAATACTTTCTAAACTAAGCAGTACTTTATAATAACCTAAAGTGCCGACAATTATTATGACTCCAAGGTTATATCTCAATTACAGCATTGTTTTATACATCTGAAACCTTCACCTGTTGGTTCAATGCCATCCACCCAACTGTAACTAATTACTGATTATAGTTAGATCCTTAAATGTTACAAAAACATTTTCCTTTTTTTACTATAAGTATCAGCACCTGGATCGCAGGCTCACTTGGAAAAAACATATAAAATATTAATTATAACAGATACAAAAATAGGAAATCTACATTAGATACAAAGGAGTTTACTGGTTACTCGACAGAAACTGCAAACTATCTATTGACAACAAAATGTTAATCAATAATTAAACCTATCTAGACCTACGGTGTTCCTCTCTGCCTGCGATTCCAATATCATGCTAATACAAAGAACACAGAATAATATACTAAAACCATTGGAAAAACACCATGGTACATCAAAATGTCTGAGCGGCATGAATGTCTGGCTATAAACACAATAAAGGATGAAATCTAATTATGTAACAACAGATACAAGACTCGGCTGGAGAAAAAGACGCAGAGTGCCCGACAACAACTGGCAGCCAGTGTGATTCAAGCTGCTTAGCAAATTAAGAGAATATGATCCTAGTGCCATTCTAATCAACTCATGTGCTTAAAGCTTATGACTGATTGCAAGATTAACAATGAAAAAAAATTGTGCATCTTTATGTTTTAAAAGCGGACTTAAATTTAAGAAAAACACCAAGGTTTTTGACTTTCTGGCTCTTAAATATTAATTATTGCTGTCAAATAATGTTGATGAAATATACAACTAAACCTTTTTAATATTGAATGAAAAGACATATTGCTTAGCAATTCAATAGATTCACCTTGGGGGTGCTTGGTCCATCGTTTATAACCTTCGGACTATAAGAGGAGACCCTCTTTTTATTGCACAATAACATGCTCACCATCTACTATTCTGCTCAACTCAAAAATGCAACGGCATACTGGAAATCCACTTGCACCAACTTCCACTGCATAAAGCTAAATCTTTAATTTGTTTCTAATGTGACATTTTGTGGTGAAACAAGCGAACTTTACATATGTCAGCAGCAGTCTACCATCAAACATTGTTGATAGCTTCAACTCTAGCCTTGTAAATTACAAATAAATTCTTAAAATACATTACTGTAACGCATTAAAACCTAACATACACCTTAAACTCTCCACAAATCTTGTTTCCAAAGAAATTTGGTCAAGCCAATCTCCACATGAGTTATGCTGTTATAGCGCTGGGGATACAAAGGTTGTCAAAAAATATCTATCGGCATTTACCAGTGTCTTGTAGATAAAAGAATAACGTTTTAAATAAATAATACTCTCGTTTTGTTCTAGAATTTGGATGAGGTACACATAGCTTTAGAAGTATGTTCCGAGCCCAGGGTATTGAACCTGAGTGCAGCGGGCGGAGCTATGCCTGTGCAAGGGAAATACTCTTATATTCACAAGGTAAGTA
Source organism: Tinea semifulvella (assembly GCA_910589645.1). Taxonomy (NCBI): domain Eukaryota; kingdom Metazoa; phylum Arthropoda; class Insecta; order Lepidoptera; family Tineidae; genus Tinea; species Tinea semifulvella. Next base: position 6,929,355 of record OU342592.1, on the reverse strand, counting down.
AACTTCAGAGGGTTGTTAGGCATTGTATCACTAATATATATCTAAAATGACCATAAATTTAGTCCTTTTTGAAAGAATACTCAGATTCAGAGAAAATGTTGGAGTATGCTAGCGAGAGGTATGCGAAGTGTCTTAACGCAATATTTTAAAGGCAATAAATTATTCTAAATTATTAATAATATCTATTATTTTAGGTTATAGATGGGATCTCAGTGGCTGTGAATCTAGTGCAAATTGACTTCAATTGCGATGCTTTCTCCAGCAGTGTTCAGGTCAGTTATTTATATGAAGAAGAAGACAGATTTCTAAGCTTTCCTTGAATTCCGTCCATCGTGTGTGGGAAAAAGAGATGAGAAGAATATTGCCTCGGGCAACAAGTTGCTCACCATCCAGCATTCTGCTCATAAATAGAAATATCAAAGTCAAATAGTATGGATAGAGATTTTCGTTTTTTGTAGTTATTGTTGAGGATAATATTTATCAATTTAAAATTTTCGCTTTGTGACTTGACCACATTAACAATAGAAATAAACAAGGAAATTTAATCTCAGCCACTTGAACCCAAGAGTCCTAGACCTCGACCGCTAGAGATGGGCCTTCCAGAACATATTTGTCGCCATGCTGTCCTGACGGGTTGGCGAAGGTCTAATGCCAATTTTAATTACAATTTATCAACGATTCCACAAATTTGTATTAGTGCATCTTATTTATTTATTCGAAGAGAAAGGACAGAGACAGGCAACATAAGAACATAGAAGATAACAACAGAGTAAAAGCAATTAAAATTATACCCGCCACCCAGAATATTTCTCACTGTGAACTGAAACCAATCAAATCAAATCAAAATATTTATTTCCATAGGTTATCTTGTAACAACTTGGATATTGTCAGCACTAAAATAATATAAAACAAAAACATAAAAAATATATAAACAAACATCAGTTAGGTAATCATGGTTGGACCGTAACAGGTAAACAATCCAGATTTATGTGTGTTATAATAGCATTATTGTCATAAGCAAGGTAATTATAATAATAAGGTAACTTAATAACTACGTAATATAAGATCATGGCTGTAAATAGGCCGTGTCACCTTACAATGTAAATAATAATAATATGTCAATTAAATATATATTCGTAGCTGTCAAAGTGCCGTGTCATCTTATATTCTAAATACTATTAACAATAATTTATATTCGTGGCTGTAAAGAGGCCGAGTCAACTAAATATAAATTCGTGGCTGTAAAGGCCGTTTAATATAAATACGTGTGAAATAGCTTAAGATGTTCTCCGTGGCATGTGTAAAAAGTGTAATTCTTATTGGTACATGCCGGGTTTGAACCGGAACCTTTGTTCTTACAACCGGACATTTGACAAATTATATTTGTATATTTCTAGATATCTCGTGTAACAGTGGAATCAAGAACTCCAGAGGGCCGCAAGGGAGACCTTAGACTGACTAGAATCAAAAACGCAGACACAGGACAGCTACTCATATTTAAGGTAAAAACTCCAAGGAAATTGTATATGTTCAGGGTACACACATTTAATGCAAAAACCCCAAGGAAATTGTATATGTTCAGGGTACACCCATTTAATGCAAAACGCCCAGGAAATTGATGTTCAGGGTACACACATTTAATGCAAAAACCCCAAGGAAATTGTATATGTTCAGGGTACACACATTTAATGCAAAAAACCCAAGAAAATTGTGTACGTTCAGGGTACACATATTTAATGCAAAAACCCCAAGGATATTGTATATGTTCAGGGTACACACATTTAATGCAAAAACCCAAGAAAATTGTGTACGTTCAGGGTACACATATTTAATGCAAAAACCCCAAGGATATTGTATATGTTCAGGGTACACACATTTAATGCAAAAACCCCTAGGATATTGTATATGTTCAGGGTACACACATTTAATGCAAAAAACCCAAGAAAATTGTGTACGTTCAGGGTACACATATTTAATGCAAAAACCCCAAGGATATTGTATATGTTCAGGGTACACACATTTAATGCAAAAACCCCAAGGATATTGTATATGTTCAGGGTACACACATTTAATGCAAAAAACCCAAGGATATTGTATATGTTCAGGGTACACACATTTAATGCAAAAACCCCAAGGATATTGTATATGTTCAGGGTACACACATTTAATGCAAAAAACCCAAGAAAATTGTGTACGTTCAGGGTACACATATTTAATGCAAAAACCTTAAGGAAATTTAATTCGTTCAGGGTACTCGTACACACATTTAATGTATGTTAATCCCAAAGAAATTGTGTTCGAAACATCTGTCAAAATGCTTACAAAAATAACGCATACGACATTATCACTATAGGCCTAGAATTACCCCCCAGATTTAACAATTTTAAGTTGTTATCCTTTTCAGCACGACAAAAAATATTATGGATATTTCAAGGGTTTGATAACTTTGAGGTACTTGTAACCTAAAATAACTCATAAAAATTGTGAAAGAAATCCTCTCCTAGGGAATTCCACAAAACCTCCCTCCACATATTCGTTCGTTGTCATTTTCTACTGTATTAGCTTGAGTGGAAATATGGAAATAAAACACACTTATACATCTTAGTTTTTTTTTTTTTTTTGTTCTCTTCTCCCGATGGACGATGAATGAGATGATAGGGAAGGCAAAGGGTCTAGCCCATACAGCCAAGTCTGACGTAATATATCTTTCTTTTTAATGAGTTAATGAGGTCGTCATCAAATTCCAGATGCTGCAGAATTTGATGCTTTTCTTGGAGTCACTCGCGGCACCAAGCTCAAACACGGGTAAAATATGGGAGTTGACAGCGCGGGAAAACCGCAAAAAATAAACTGCAATGTTGCCTCATATTTAAAGTCCAATTTATCGTTTTCCATAATTATTCATATTGTAGAACATTATTAAACAAAACAACACCACTTTTGACCAATAATATCCACAGTAAATTAATTTACAAAACAAAAACTTGCACTTGACATGTCCACGCAAAATGGCGCGAAGAACTCCGTTTGTTTTTTTTTTACTAATGCGCGTTTGGTATTGTCTGTGCTGAAAGGGTTATAGAGATATAGGTAAACATCCTAAAACATAAGAAGTAAAAAAAAAAATAGCCGATAAATTCAATATATCAATATATTTCTAAAATTTTTTTGCTCTGGTTTATGGTTTAGTATTGATTTAAACCGAACGCAGCCCTAATAAGAAATTTTTAAATTTATTATGTTCTAGGAATTAGAATGGCAAAGTGCTAGAATCGAGGCTAAAGCTCGGGGGGCGGCAGCTGCCAACCTTCCTCCACTAAGGTTACTGCTCGGGAATGCGCATTGCCGCATCGTTATTAAGAAGAGATTATCAGGTACCTAACAATTTAATAATAATATTAATAACTATATCGTAGGTATTTATCAAATAAATGTGATAAAATGTTAATAATAATAAATAAAAATGACGAAACAAGGACATTACTTTAAAATTTTTTGTACAATAAATAGTTTATAAAATAATAGTAAAAGTAATATACAAACAGTATAAAAGAATTACAATATTAAATGATTAAAAAGAAAAACAAACATTAAATAAACTACACTACAAATAAAACTAAAAAACTAAAATTATAACTGTCCGATGGGCGTAGTTGATTTTTAGTAGTTTAGGTTGCCAAATAAATTAATTTAATCTTACATACCAGAGATATTAAAATAAATACACATACATACATACAAATATATTATACACAATAATACATATACTACACACTATATTGGCTATAGGAGCTCTTTAGGTAATGAAAGTAAACCAGCTTTTTAAAAAGCGGTTTGCTGGGTGCTTGGCGAATTTCAACAGGTGAACTGTTCCAGAGATTTACAAGTTCTTCAGTATATTGTTCATATGTTTTGTGAAATGCAATTAGGAAAATGTAATTTGGAAAGGCTGGTCATTATTGGATGGCATGATGCAGATTTGAGCAGTGAGGAGAATGACACAAGAAATAAAATTTTAAATACCTTGCTCATTTTACTTAAATTGTATATTCACTTTCCCGCCACAAATTGTAATACTATAAATTGCTAACGACCCACCCCGACTAGGCACGGATAACACTAAAAATCTATTTGTCACAAATTGCCAAAAAAATACAACAAGAAGGAAGGAAGAAGGAATCTGAATACCTGCTAGATGAGTGGGAAGGGATTTTAAGTTGGTTATTGAAAGTAGAACGAAGGGTATAGTTCCACAAAGTCTGACCATATTGTTTTTTCATGTGTGTTGCTTTATTTCTAGACTGCGCAGTAATAGGATCCCGCTTAGTATTTCGTCCCGAGCCACTAGCCTGGGCCCTTACTGACGGCCAGTTGAGGGCAGCACTGGCGTGTGCAGCTGCACTCTCCGAGCCAGTCAGGAGAGCCACTGCCGCTGCTACTAGAGCTAAGGCAGTAAGAAAGGTATGGAATATATATATGTATATCTACCACCCATTTTGATATATATTTTTTTACTATACAACATCTTAAAGACCACAATGATATTCATTATTATAATTGTTATAACGGGTCTCGTTGGGCGCCAGATTTAAATTTGCCGCCATTTTGTTAATACGAGTTGTACGGGGTTTTTTTTAGAGTTGTCATGTACAAACCACGCGATTTAAGAAAATGAAGAAGTATTCAAAACGTTTATACAAGGTTGAATTGGTACAAGAAATCAAGTATTATCTTTAACAAATAAAGTGTGTTAGATGTGTTTCTTACTTGGTAAAATATATAAATTGAAGCTATAAAATTTTATTGCCAAATATTTCGCCTCTCTTTGGAGCTGCGTCATAAGTGACAGTGACTGAAGGTCTTTGTCATAAATTTTGAAAAAATATTATTTTTTCTTTTAGCAATGGTAAAGGCAATGCACTATACAGTTTTGTATTTATTTTTTAGAAAAATATCATCATCACCTAGCGCATCATGGAAAACATCATCAGCATGTTATGTCCATTGTTGGTTCGATATTAATAAATTTACAAAACAAGTTAGACAACCTAATGCATTACATTCAGACCAGGGCTATAGTATGCACCAAGCTGCCATATAAAAGAGCTTTCCCATGATTTTAAATCAATAGACCGAATAGTTTTAGGAAAACTCTTTAATACTCTTACTGTGAAACAATTGTTGAAGGTAGTGTTATGTATACGCGCATGGGTGGGCACAGGTAAAATATTATTAATATTTGGCAATAAAATTTTATAGCTTCAATTTATATATTTTACCAAGTAAGAAATACAAGAAATCAAGACAATTTTTTCTTTAAAATCAAATCCGGCGCTCTTGTTGGGACATCCTATATAATACTAAATTTATTTCGATTATCAAAAGATTAAAGCATGTGAAGATTAGTATTCAATAAAATAAAATTTGATTTCGTTTACGTTTAACAGATAGAAGAGCCTCTAGAGCAGATTCAAAGCCGTTCATCATCAGGAGATAAAGATATCATAGCTAGAATGTTCGCCAAACATGACGTCAGAGAGACTTCATACCATCTACTCGCTCCACGAATAGATTTACATCTCTGCGATGATCCTGGCTGTAAGTTAACATCAATATATCTTAAAAAAAATAAACATAAAACAGGAGGTAGTTTTAAAAAATAGTGAAATGCGAATTCTAAATCATGTCGTTAAGGTGGTTTTTCAATTTGTCGGGTAATATACTTGGCTATTTACTGAATTCAACGGCACATCAAATATAATAAAATACATTTATTAGTAGTTTTTTTGGAACTATTTTGGTCTTTCAAACCAAAAAACATTTATTTATGTAGTCAATGAGCTTTCTAGGACATAAAGTTTCTGGTATTACATTTAGAGACATAGACGGTCAACTCGTCTGGTCAGCGTGGCGAGTGTAGGCTAAATTCTCTAGAAATATTTTGGAAGGAACACCTCCAGCAGTGGAGGTCCAGGACTCTGCATTCTAGAGGCTATAATAATGAAGACATCTTTTTACTTTCATATACCTAATTTTAGACACAGAAAGATAACAAACAAATCTATGAAGAAGACAAATTTCTAAGCATTCCATGGATTCACCGTGCTGGTGCCGGGTCCATCGTGTGTGGGTAAGAGATGAGAAGTATGGTGTCTCGGGCTTACTACCGACAATAGGCTGGTTTAAAAAAAGGAGGCCCCGGTTCCACTAATACCAACTTGTGGAATTGTTTATAAATTGTCAATACAAAAAAAATTACATCTTATCCTCGCCAAGCCGTCTGGCCAGCGTGGCGAGTGTAGGCCATTTTTTATTTTTTTTAAATATTTCCAGACAGGTCACACAGCGCCATCTAGTTTCCGTGGTAAGCTACGAGGCTTGTGTTACGGAAACTAGATGGTTGATAAACTACATATTATACTTTTTTTTTTTAATATATATATATTATACATATTTTGAGACAAATTATACAATGTACAACTTGCTCCCGGTGGCAATCGAACCCACGACCTCTCGAGTTCACGGCAACGTTTGTTACCACTAGACCACATTGTCCAGTTCTGGAAGGCCTATCTTCAGCAGTGGAGGTCTAGGACGCTGTGTTCTAGGGGCTGTAATGAGCGAAAAAATTAAATACATTTGAGAACACACTTGTAAATGTTGGAGTGTGCGAGCGAGTGGGACGCCGCCGACTGTAGCAACCATCTTAAATCTTTTTGCATTATTTACTTACAGTGGGTAGGTCTGAAAAACCGTCGCTCAGTAAGGGAGGCGCGTTACAAGTGACTCTAGTTAGTATGCAGGCAGATTTCTTCCCCTACCACAAGGCTTCCAATGATAGACGACATTGGAGAGGCTACAGGTAGGTGCAAATTATTAGTTATACTATTTATTTATTATTATTAGGCACACTCAACAGAAATAAGTCATTTTTTTTTAAATTTCAAATCTTCAATATGCAATTCCAATACTATCTCCAAAAAATGCAATTATGAAACATTTACATATATTTCGAAATAAAAATAACATGAAGGCGAGAAAAACCAAGGTACTAGTGTTTGAAAGAAGAAGGATGACAACTTTGACGATAAAGATTGATGATGAAACTCTAGAACAAGTAAACGAAATTATATATCTGGGTAGTGTTTTCACTGCAGATGGGAAGTATGATAGAGATGTTGAAAGAAGAGTGAATGCGGGAAATAGTGTTAACGGTGCCCTGGGGTCACTGATCGCCAGTTGAAATGTCAGTGGCAAAGCTTGACATCATACACAATGCCATGCTGGTACCAACACTTATGTATGAAAGCGAGACGTGGATATGTCAGAATACGCATGAAAGTGGAGTTAATGCAGTTGAAATGAGGTCGTTGCGTCGGATATGCGGCGTAACTTTAACGGACCGCATACGTAATGATGAAATACGCAAAAAGGTAGATATGAAAGGAAGCATAGGGACAAAAATAAGAAAAGGCATGCTCCGATGGTTCGGGCATGTTGAAAGAATGAGCGAAGAGAGATTGACGAACCAGATATATATAATACGATAGTTGTGGCTAAAAGAGGCCCTGGCAGACCAAGACTCACCTATCACGATCAGATAAATAAAACAATAGCTGAAGGTGCGTTAAAAAGCCATCGAAACAAAAGGGCATGTATAAAGAGGTTAATAAATGTTAAAGAAGCGATAGAGGTATGCCGTGACAAGTGGCGCTCAATTGTCTCTGCCTACCCCGCAAGGGATTTGGCAAGAAAAAATAATATAATACCCACAGCGAGTAATTAGTAATTGTTATTGTTCATAAATATTAATTTAGTTTGCTCGCCGTCTACACCAAATTACTCCTAGCCAAAGGCAAGAAACAATCCACTATAGAGAGCGAACGTCCTATTTAGGTTTTTTTTTATGATTACACAAGTTAAGGACTATCGAAATAATGAGTAGACTCCATTTTTTTTTCAAAAACATTGTTCGTTATGATGCTTGTCGAATTTCTACTGGCTCATTCCACAATTTTGCGGCGACAACAGCATATAAGTTTTTAGCACGTTCTTAAGATTTAATCACCGCTGTTGTCAGTGGAGTAACCCTGTTCGTTTACAGATAAATTGATCATATTTGTGCTAAAACGTACAATTAATATTTGACTTAATATAAACATTGTTAACGTTAACACATTCTTATTTTAAATTTATTCTCAGAATTATGTTTTTTTTACAGGGAAACTGCTACACCTCACAGCCAGTGGTTATCACAAGCTCTATCGTCATTTTGTGCATCTTTACTTGAAATATTAGACCCAAGACCAGTTCCTACCAGTAATAAGGTGATAACCATTATAAATATGTTTTGTGGAATATTCAATTTATTTATTCACCATAAGATTCTTTAGGTACACTTAGTTTTGCCAGTTATACAATTATCAGTTTACCAATCATTGCAGGATAGCTAAATAATTCCTTTAGTAGCAAAGAACAGTCATGTCATTATTACTAATTAAATCTACACGAAATAAACAATAGTAGGATATATTGCCAGGTACTTTAGGATTAAGCCATTAATTACGTTTTTCTGCAGGGTGAGGCAGAGTGCACAACCGATTACGTATGTCAGAAATGTTAAGAGCTAGGCGAAATGCCCAAGATTTTGGACGATTGTGCACTCCGCCTGGTTATGAACATGACAGCTATTAAAAAAAAAATAAGATGGCGGACGTAACGTTGTTTTTTAATTCACTATGGTGTCATTTTAAAATTGGCTGAACTACTTTACAGTTTGTAACAAAGAGATTAAACACAAGGTAGCTATTTCCGTACAAAATGTTTGTTACATTATTTTTACTTTTTCTATTTCGTTCTTCTCTTGTCGAAGAAGAACGTGTATTACACTTTCGTAGCATGTAGTTTGGAACAAAATAACATAATCTAAGAAAGAGCACATTGAACACGACCATAACCTGCAAATCACAGTCTTATAATCAAATCATAAACTAATTAATTCTGAGACGTTTGTTCTCGCTTTTATTCTTATACCGGGCTTCTTGCCCAATCTTTGTCTGTATTTGGTTTATAAATATTGATTGTGTAAGTCAAAATCGACCGTAATCCCAGCGGATGATGAGATTTTTAAAAGTATTCTGTTCACATTTAGCCAATTTTATTTTTTATTTAAATATTTTATTGCACTAAAATTGTACATAGGCGGGCTTAATGGCCAGGCATTTTCTAACAACCAACCTTTGGGAGTGTGGAAAAACTATGTATGGGTGCAAATTTATTATGATAAACTACATACTAATAATACATATAAGAATATTTTACTATAAGACCATCACGCTCTTCGATGTGCTTAACGTACTGGTTTCGAGAAATATCACAAATAAATTATTGTTTCCCGACCTTGAATCCATACCGCTAACTCGCCGTCTAAATCAGCGGACTTAACGGCTAGACTAACAGCCCCTTTCTCCCTATACATTTGTGTAAATGACAGTTCCGATCTTAATTATTTCTTAAAATATGTTTGTGTTTCTTGCAAAACCTATAAATTTTTATTAGGTAATAAAAATAAGTTCGAAAAACTGGCTGTAATACTCAGAAAACTGCTTCCATGGTATTCTAAAACAATACTGCGATATAATATATTTTTTAAATAATATTTTAGAATACAAATCAGTCTGCCGATGGTAGTGAAGAGCCTCAATCAAACGGCATCAGTCACAAGCCGCCTCCTAGTCACAACAATACTGCTTCCAGTGCGCCGTCCAACTCTACTGCTTCACAAGGTAATAATAATACTTTTATAAGACATACAGATACAGACGTCTCTTATTGCAAGAGGTAAGTAAAGTATCATCACGACCGTTTCCCATTAGGGGTGGTCGTAGTAAAATTATCTCCTCCGTGGTAAAGCGGTTAAGTCCGTGGATTTATACTCGGAGGTACCGGGTTTGATTCCTGGTCTGGTATTTTAAATAAATTAATTTAATTTATTTTGTGATATGATGTACGCTAGAGATAACGACGAGCTTGCCACATGTCTATAGTATAGTAAAGTTGGCTAAATGTGAATCCGCTTTTTTATAGGGCTGGGACTGTAAACTGAAACTGCTGTTTAACCAAATTTGATCCTTGGAATTGTTTATTTATTTATACATATTTCATAACAAAATTAAAACACAAGTGACTAGATGTGTGAATTAATATGGCTCCAAGTACTTTAGGACAATGTTTTTACTTTCCACATCCGTTGATGCGAACACATCAAAATTCTCATCGGACTGCACGATTTTGTTCAATAAAACGATTGCACGGGGAAGGGGGGCACTCTGTGTCACATTTTGTTGCTTGATTGTGGTTGCATCATGTTGTATTGTGTTGTAATTTTTGCTTAGATTTACTTCAGTTATTGTTGTAATTGTATTGTGTTTTTATTTTGGCTACTCAAAGGCCCAATTAATGGATACTGTTTTCTGTCTTAGTTGTAAGTAAAAATCAATGTATGTTTTGTTGATGTCACTGTTGGCGACCCTAATCAATAAATAAATAAATATCTGACCACCCCGAAAGGGATACGGTCGTGATAATACTTTTTTATTCTTTAAAATAAGTCAACGATTTTACTGTAAATCAATACCGATTGATTGACCGCCTCCGTGGTCTAATTGTAACAAACGTTGCGGTGAACTCGGGAGGTCGTGGGTTCGATTCCTACCGGGGGCAAGTTGTACATTGTATAATTTGTCTCGGTCTGGGTGTTTATATGTATAATATGTATATATTTACAAAAAAAAAAGTATAATATGTAGTTTATCAACCATCTAGTTTCCGTAACACAAGCCTCGTAGCTTACCACGGAAACTAGATGGCGCTGTGTGACCTGTCTGGAAATATTTAATATAACGTATGTATATGTTATTTCAGCTTCTCCTACAAGAACGCGTTTATTGCAACAACTTGGAAAATTAATGACAACTTGCCTTGTACTTAGGATAGATGATTTTACTGTCTACAAGGTAACACTATTCTTTATTTAACATTAATATATCTTACAAACTATCCTTGTCATTTGATGGTTTACCGTCCAGTAGAAAGTTAATAATCTACATTAACTATTACAGCCCCTAATAGGTCATTTTAATTTATTTATTCCGCAAGCATAGGACAATAAATATATAAAATTTTTCGAAATAAAAATATATAATTTAATGTAAATCTTAATTTTTGGCAAATAGCTTGTATTTGGAGCACCGAATTACAACCCAAATAAACATAATAATCCTTATATAATAATAGCTGCTGTAAATCGGCATTGTCATATTACAAGCTAAGACAAAAACAATTTCGACCCCTAACGGCGCAAACTCATAACCTGTACCGAGGTTGGCGTATTTGCGTACTTTAATGGCCTATAACTTAAAACTATATAAATGTGGATTGGATTCTTTGTGCGTAACTGTGTCTAATTATGAGGATGTCACTAATATTATAGCTGCTGTAAAGTGCCATTGTCATACTATAGAAAGGTACAAAGGTCCTTAATCTCAATTATACATCTTTACCATCAGAAGGACGCTAAATCACATTGCAGTTAAAAAAATTTAAAAAAGGTTTTCATACCAGAGTTTTTATTAAATAGCAATATCATTTTGTCACAGGTTTCAACCGGATCAAAGAGTAAAGAATCCTTGAAGCCATTAGTGTGTGCCGAAAAAGCAAGCCTACCAGGTGACGCTGGGTTATTACACGCAGAGCTTACACATTTCTACTATCCTGGCGATGTCTGCTTTCCTGGTAATTATGTTTTAATATAATTATTATATAACACGTTCTTTAATAGAAACATTTTACTTCCCCAATGTTTAACTTTTTAATCCCCCAATGCTCGACATTTCACTTCCCCATGGCTTGACATTTCGCATCGCTAATGCTAGACATTTCAGTTTTCATGGCTAGACATTTCGCATCGCTAAGGCTCGACATTTCAATTTCCATGACTGGACATTTCGCATCGCTATGGCTCGACATTTCAGTTTCCATGACTGGACATTTCGCATCGCTAAGGCTAGACATTTCAGTTTCCATGCCTAGACATTTCGCATTGCTAAGGCTCGACATTTCGCATCGCTAAGGCTCAACATTTTCCTTCCCCAATGCTTAACATTTCATTTATTTTATTTATTTATTTATTTTATTTAAAAACTTTATTGTAAATCTATACAAAAGGCGAACGTAATGCCGCAAGACATTCTCTTCCCGTTAACCTTTGGGACATTGGGACATTTAAATATGAGTACGGTGCAAATAGAGAAATATTAAAATGAAACATAAATAATATTAAAAATTAACATACTTAGACAACTATAATATATATATACATATATATAATATATACACATACATACTAATACTACATAAATATAATAAAATAAAATTATATAATAATACATAAATACCTTAATGTTAATAATAACTACCTACAATGGATTAAAGTCAGTTAAAAGTTAAGTGACTTATAAAAATGACTGTACACTCTTTTCTTGAATATTGATCTGCTGGGTGCTTGTCTGACTTCAACAGGAAGGTTGTTCCACAGGGATGAAGATGACACAACAAAAGATTTGGAAACAAAGTTTGTGTGATGGGAAGGGATAGATAGGAGGGAATTATGTGAGGAGCGAAGATTTTTATTGTGAAAGGCGCTGAGGTAGAAAAATAAATCTTTTAAATATTTAGGTGTATTAGGTTCCTTTAGCACAGAGTATAGTAGGCACAGTGATCTCATATTTCTTCGAGAGCGAATTGGCAACCATTTAAGTTTGGATCGATATTCGGAAATATGGTCAAACTTGCGTAAACAGAAAATGAACCTAATACACGTATTCAAGAGACGATCCATCCTATTCAGTTGATCCTCTGTCATGTTTACACAGCACACATCTCCGTAGTCAATGATTGGCAAAAGTAGACTCTGAGCTAGCGCGATTTTTGCCTTCACTGGCAAGAAATGTTTAAGTTTGTTTAGAGATTGAAGTGAGGCAAAAACCTTACGCTTAGTGTTTGTGAGCTGTGTAGTCCATGCAAGATTGGAATCGATATGCACACCTAAATTTTTAACATCGCTTCTAAATGGAATGGAAGCGTTATCAAATCGAACAGGCACCAAGTCTGTAAGAACAATTTTAGACATAAGTCTAGAGCTCCCTATCACTATAGCCTACACTATATACTATATCCCCAAGGCTTAACTTTTTACTATCCAAAAGCTCGACATTTCGATATCTCGCTACTCCAAGGCTCGACATTTCACTACCCCAAGACTTGACATTTCACTTTCCAAGGATTAAATTTTAACTTTCCTAAAGTTCGACATTTCGCATCGCTAAGGCTCGACATTTTGCTCCTCCTAGGCTCGATATCTCGCTATCTCAAGGCTCGACATTTCGCTACCCCAAGGATTGACATTTCACTCCCTACTTTTCACTTTCTAAAGGTCGACATTTCGCAAGGCTTGATGTTTCACGTCACCCAAGGCTTAACTTTTCACTCCTTCAAGGCTCGACATTTTGCGTAGGCTTGAGATTTCACTTCCCAAGGCTGATCTTTTCACTACCCCAAAGCTCGTTGATTGTAATATTATATTTATCTTTTTTACAGTGCCAGCACCAAAATTCTTCATCCAACTGAGTCCTGTTCGTGTGTCCGTGGATGTAGAAAGTGTAGTTTGGTTGGGAGCGTTTCTACCACACGTTGGCAGAGCGTTGGCAGAAACTGCGACCCCAACCGGAAACGACACGCCCTTCTATATGGATGTTAGAATAGAAAGTATTATGCCAAAGGTAAGAATGAGAGATGTCCGTGTTTATGTATAATAGTGTAAAAACAGCTAATATCTTAATTAGAATTTATGAATGGGCAATAATATTGTTTCATTCTTAATATTTTATGAGTATGTTTCATTTTATTTTAACTGTATATTTATTCATAAAATCAAAATTAACCACTATTTGTTTATTTATTTTTATTTTACACCCTTAATCCATATTATAGGTACTACAGAAAAACATTGAATGTCTGTGTATAGATATAAAAATAAAATAATTGTTTTTTTCTCTCTAAGATTTTTTAAGGCCTTTTTATATACATAAGTCCTAAACACGATATTTATCATAACTACGTAATTATTTAAAGTTCATATCATAAAATTCCTCGCGTTAAAAAAATTGTACTTTTCTTAGAGTCATTACGTCCAAACACGTGAGGAATGTAGAAGTTTACAGCGCAGGAAATCCGCAAATAATTAACTGCAACTTCTTCCATAAATAATTATTCTTATTATTAAACAAAATAACACCAGTAACAATATCCACAGTAAAGCAATAAAAAAAACGAAAAACTTGCACCTGACATGTCCGTGCTAAAGCGCGGAAACGATGACAGAATAATTCATTTTTAAATTCTGATTCCAGATTGTTCTAGAAGCGGGGGTTGAGCATGTTTCACAACAGAGGGATCGTCCGAGAGAGCTTCAGATATGCACCGCTCGAGCCAATATCACTAATGTTAGAGAATCGCCTAGAACTAGTAAGTAATTAATGTTTATTAACCTTATGCTATGCTATAACACTTGTATAATCATTCATTAACAATCATTAACATCGTCGGATAATAGCTAAAACTTGTTTTTTCTAATAAAAGAGATGATTTTCCAGATACCGCCGGTACACGAGCAGATTTGGCGGCCATTTTGTCTGCATTACGACGAACAGCGCCCCCTAGCGGACAGTTTCCATGTTCCGATGACGATTGTACGGCTATAAATGAACAGTTTATTTTACATGCTAACAGTATGTATTCTTATATTAATATTTTTAAATTAAGCTAATCAAATTCCTGGTCATAACATTTTTTTTTTATATTAGCACGAAATGGGCCCATGAGCGCATGGTAAGTGGAGCGTAATGTCCATGAACGTTAGCAACTGGAATCAGACACTCACGACTGACAAGTCCCCAACACTATGCCGGCTTAACATGCCCAGTCGGGCATGACGGCAATTCGAGCCTGATCCCAAAACGTGTGGATGCACTTTGCTGGGTTTATCGGCACGAATATTTTCCCGCCCCGGCAAACTGGGCAAATTACCACCATCGGTCCGCCTACCACCTATTTGTTGTTTTCGTTGAAAGTATGTGCCATTTGCAATGATGTCAAATGCCAATTTTAACTTTCAAAGAGAACTAATAATATTAAGCTTGCCATGGTGATATTTATATAAAAATAAATAAAGCTTGAAACAAGACCTACCTAAAATCGTAACAAACCTCAGCCTGAAGTCGATCAAATACTATGATCTCACAGAGGAAATGTTCAGAAACGGGTTCAAAACTTAGCGTTACGCAGAGGAAGTTGGTGCGAGAGGATTTCCAGCTTAATTTTTGCATCACTTACTGAAAGAATTGGGCCTTAGCGGTCATACAGTATTCGTTGGAGTAGGGGGAGGAGTAGAATGGTCTCCTTTGTTAACCAGCCTATTGTCGGTCACAAGCCCGAAACACTATTCTTCTCATCTCTTACTCACACACGATGGACCCGGCACCCGCACGGTCAATCCATGGAATGCTTAGAAATTTGTCTCCTCTCTCTCTTCCTTAATTACACAGGTTATACCAGAGGTTCCCAAATTTTCAAAGTTCACCACGCACTTATAGGTTTAGTATCCTCTAGTAATATTTTATAGCTAAAATGCAATGGGAACTTAGTCAATGTGATTTGAGCTTTGTGATCTCCACACATTATTGCGAATAACTAGTTAGCTTCACCAGCACCCCTCTTTACTTTCTACGACGCGCCAGCGCTCCCACCTGATGGTAACCGGTAGTTCAAGATTGGGAGCAACAAACGACCGATCCCTACTATAATGCCTGACTTATTCATAACAGCCCCTCATTAACACATCGTCCTAGACCTCCACTGTTGGAGATTGGAAATGAGCCTTCCAGAACATATATCTGGAGAATTCGGGCTACACTCGCCACGCTGACTAGACGTGTTGGCTAGGATCTGATGTCAACTTATCATGATTGGCCTAATTGTAACTTTATTTTTTAGTATTAAATGACAAAATGAAAATGTTATTGTGCTGATTGAGGGAGAAGAAGAAGAGAAAGCTAATTGAAAAAGCATGATTGCACATTATGCACTAGTATATGATATATCTATTTTCTTTTTTTTTTTTTCAGATCTAGACGACATAGATCGAGGAACTGCGGTGACTCCAGAGTTGTTATGGAGGGAAAACAGATCCATTTGGTGCGCCAGAATAGAACCTCTGTGGGCAGACTTCTGTGGAGCGAGGGCAACCAATTATAAACCCGCGCCCTTGTTGGATGCGACGCCTTTTACTGCTTGGGTATGCTTAAATTATACTTATATTATATTAGTGTTCTGAGGAGCTCCATAACCTTATCCCTTCTTCTCTATTCCGCAACCAAACTACACGCACAGGCCAAAATATGCATCCACATACCTTACCTACTTACGCTGAAGATGTGGAATGCTCTCCCAGCCAGTGTTTCCCCACTCTTATAACCTGGAGTCCTCCAAGCGAAGTGTGAAAAGGCATCTTGTTAGGCTGGCATAGTGGTAGAGACTGATGTCGGTCGTGACAACTCCACTCTTCCAAGATTAGCGTCTCGGTTATGCTGGGAGAGGTCGATTAACAGTCAAGCTCAGAGTGGGCTCGCACAGGAGTCTCAAGCAAGAACAAAAACTGAGTAACTATATATAATAAGAGCGCTAGGAAGTTTTAGGCTTCCGCTCGGTACCCTCGGTCGGTATGCCCCACAAATCAGCGCTGATGCGCGCCACCTATCGGACAACAGTAGTACTATGTCAGAAACCTTCGCCGATGTTCACACAACATATTTCCAAAGCTTCATCCAGATCGGTCAAGTTGTTTTGAAATGCATAGGATACATACAGACATTCATTCTTATATATTATAAATAATAAATATTTATTTATTTATTTATTTATTTAATTATTAAAGGATAACTAACGACTAATAACAAATTTGGAAAAAATTAATGGAAACATAAAGGGTCATTTAGAAGTTACCGCAAATGGACTACAAACATAAAATAAAATAAAGAAAACTTACAAAAAATAAACAACAACAATTAATAAAAGCAGTTGTGGGTACACAGCTAAGGCATATGGGTTGTACAGTACAATCTGGTCAAGTAGCTGCGAGCAAACGTTGGCTTTAATATATATATAATATTTCCAGACAGGTCACACAGCGCCATCTAATTTCCGTGGTAAGCTACGAGGCTTGTGTTACGGAAACTAGATGGTTGATAAACTACATATTATACTTTTTTTTTTTTGTAAATATATACATATTATACATATAAACACCTAGACCGTGGGAATCGAACCCACGACCTCCCGAGTTCACGGCAACGTTTGTTACCACTAGACCACGGAGGCGGTATAGATAGACTTTAAAGAAAAGAAAATAGTAGTTGAATAAATAGCGATTTTTGCATATTTATTTTTATTTTGGACTGCCTCCGTGGTCTAGCGATTAAGTCCGTCGATTAAGACTCGGGAGATACCGGGTTCGAATCCTGGTCGGGCACAATAATTTATTCTCTGTCAGAGTCATATCCTGGTGGCCTTCAATATGTTACAAGACTTCTTATAAGATTCATAAGTCGCTAGAACATCGATTTCTCTGGTAGCTTAACCAAATTCAATATTGTTTTTTTTCTTTAGATATGTTTGGAAGAAAGTTTCTCTCGCATCTGGGTTGTGGGTCGAACATGTGGGTTAGCTGGTCTTCAGCTCAATCACTACCAAATGTTGTTCTTACTAAGACAACTGGAAAAAGTAAGCGAGATGGCAGCATGGCTCGCTCATGATGCGGAGAGGCAACCTGATGCCGATGAAGGGTGAGTACATTTCTAGCTGTCACAGAACCAATGAATGATGGACTAGTTGGGTTTTGGAATGACAACGAGATGGATGAGCTGAAGAAGCTAGCTGGTTGGGGTTGAATTCAAGGTGTCAGGTGTCTTTTGTGTGTTAGATTGTGTATTTGGCGATCCTATATATATTATCATAAATTTCAAAGGTGGTAGTCGGACTGATTGTGGTAATATGCCCAGTCTGCTGGGGCAGGGAATTATCGATAAACCCTGTAAAGTGTATACACACGTTTCGGGATCAATCTCGAATTGCCGTCATGTGACTGGGCAGCATAGTGTTAGCGACTGATGTCAGTAATGAATGTCACTTATCATTAGGTGGGCGCAAGGTCACATGTCGTAGTATAAAAAATGTATACCCGTTTGGGTTTTCTCATTGGCATTTGGGGTCGAAGATTTGATAAAGTAAAAAGTATCATCACGACCGTATCCCTTCCGGGGTAGTTAGAAAGATTCACATTTAGCCAACTTTACTATAGGCCCATCATGTGGCAAGCTCATCGATGTCCCTAGCGTACCAAACTCGGGAAATATCACAAGTTTTGATCCTTGGATTTTCAAAGTTTTAACGGTATTAATTGTTTTGTTAGGTCAATAGTAGCAGCCCTGATGGTGCCAGCTGTGGAAGTGACCCTGGTTTTACCTGCCACCTGCCAGGAGTCGTCACGTGACCTGGACAGTGTACCGCTCGACACCTCCAGTCTGCAGGACATGAGGATGGGTCAGTACCAGTTTAATATTATTTTCACTATTTATAGTTATACGAGTAGAATGGAAATAAAATTATTAGTAAAATTGGGCTGCCATATAAGCATAAAATTAATGTCAATCAAATAGTGAAATGTAACCAAAAAGTAAAGTAAAGTATCATCACGACCGTTTCCCTTTCGGGGTGGTCAGAAACCACGCTTATAAATAAGCGGATTCACATTTAGTCAACTTTACTATAGGCCAATCATGACAAGTGGCAAGCTCGTCGATGTCTCCAGCATACCAAACTCGAAAAATATCACAAATAAATTAAATACTAATTAAATGTATTTATTTACATTATTAAATATTTTTGTGTCCCGACCAGGAATTGAACCCGGTATCTCCGAGTCTAAATCCACGGACTTGACCGCTAGGCCACGGAGGCAGTGAAATGTAATCAAAGCTTTGTTATTGTATGACGTGTTCTGTCCATGTATTGGAAGATCATTTTTTATAGGTATTTAATTTTATTTATTTTAATAAGTAGCGAGGGTATAAATAACATTTTATTTAACACTATTTCTAGGTTCAGAAGCCACAATGGCACCCTCCCACATGGATAGTGGAGTAATGATGAATCAAGCTTCCATAGAGATTTGCTCCGCCATGCTACTACCAGCTGAGGAAATACCGCCACCAAGCCCCGTGTCTTCTATCAACTTTGCTAATAATTTCGCTGGTGAGTTACAATAAGGGCGCGTTCAAAGTTAAGACCCAATAAATATATGTATCATTTATCGATTACATTACTTAAGATAAATCTTGTTTCAAGCGGTGTTATTTTTGTGTAAATATCACCATGGCAAGCTTACAATATTAGTTCTCATTGAAAGTAAAAATTGGCATTTGACATGATTGCAAATAAATAAATATTTCCAGACAGGTCACACAGCGCCATCTAGTTTCCGTGGTAAGCTACTAGGCTTGTGTTACGGAAACTAGATGGTTGATAAACTACATATTACACTTTTTTTTTTTGTAAATATATACATATTATACATATAAACACCCAGACCGAGACAAATTATACAATGTACAACTTGCCCCGGTGGGAATCGAACCCACGACCTCCCGAGTTCACGGAAACGTTTATTACCACTAGACCACAGAGGCGGTCAAAATGGAACATACTTTCTGCAAATAGTTGGTAGGCGGACTGATGATGGTAATTTTCCCAGTCTGCCTGGGTGGATATGTATCCACCGTTAGTGCTGATAAACCCAGTAAAGTGTATCCACACGTTTCGGGATCAGGCTTGAATTGCCGTCATGTCCAGTCAAGCCGGCATAGTGTTAGGGACTGATGTCAGTTATAAGCGTCTGATTCCAGTTGCTAACATTCAGGGATCTTGCGCGCCACTTTCCATCAGGTTCAGGTGGGCACAAGGTCACATGTGATAGTATAAATATATATATATATATGATAAAAACTAATACACTAGCTAGATCTTGACTCTTGGGGCTTCGTGAAGCCCTTAAGCGGAACCACACAAGGACGTGACGATAAATTTTCATGTCGTGGCCTTAATATTTGTATGAAACATGCCCCTAGAACACAAAGCTCTAAAATTCTACTGTTAAAGAAGGGCTTTCCAGAAAGTTGAAAAATTTGGCCTACACTTGCCACGCTGGCCAGACGGGTTGGCGAGGGAGTTTCCTTACATAATATTTATTATGTAAGCTAGGCCAAGTGCACGTAATGTATTATAAGTCGTAGCAATTCATTCGTTAAAACAGGTTTATTTCGGATAAACTGGTAACAATAAAACATGACTTTTTGCAATAAAATTTGTAAATTAATTGTTGTATACTCAGGTTTTTCATCAATGCGTCGCGGTCTGACATCTCTAGTCACATCTATAGACACTGCTTTGACAAGAGACGACTCTAGAAGTGATGCCGCCTCCACTGCCAGCTCCGATAGTGATCGGTACATCGTCGTGGGACTGGCTTCGGAATCTCCTGACGATGCTGATATGGCGTTTAGGTGAGATGTTTTAAAAGGGTGGTCGATATTTCGTTTTTTGATTCGTTTGATTTGGATATTCGCGGTAACGCCTCTGTGCGCCGGCGCACTTCTCATTAATGACGTTCCATTGTCTCGATGCCCTCTGCGGACTATCCTGTTAATGACGTTTCTGCCGAAAACAACGCTCTCTGTCGGAGAGAGTCGAAACGCGGTCGCCGGTCGAAGCTCGGTCGCCGGTCGAAACTCGGTCGCCGGTCGATACTCGGTCGCCGTTCGAAACTCGGTCGCCGGTCGAAAGTAGGTCGCTGGTCGAAACTAGGTCACCGGTCGAAACTCGGTCGCCGGATGAAACTCGGTCGCCGGTCGAAACACGGTCGCCGTATGAAACTCGGTCGCCGGTCGAAACTCGGTCGCCGGTTGAAACTCGGTCGCCGGTTGAAACTCGGTCGCCGGTTGAAACTCAGTCACCGGTCAAAGCATATCATTGCTCCCCAGATTTAACCTGCTATTATTCGCTGTGATTGTGCCCTGAACCTACAGTAATTTCGGCTACATTGATATCGCGACTCGTCGGCTATTAAAACCACCAAGGAATTCGGTTACCAGTTCGAGACCCGGAACAAAGGTTGTTTGCTGCTAAATTCATTTCTTAAGCTCGATTTCGGAGTATTTCCATGAGCACCTATTCGTTGCCCGTCAAAGGGTATGCAAGGAAGAGATTAGAGTATGATCTCGCAACAAAATGTGTGAATTATGGAACAGATTTTTTAACGAAAAATACATAGATACCGATTAAATATATATTTTTTATCCATAAAATATACATTTTTTATCCATAAAATATACCTAACATTGACAAAATTGAAATATGTTAATTAAAATGTATATTATAAAAACGTTATTGTTTTTTATATTCAAAAATTTTTTAACAGAAATAGTGAAAATAATATTAAACTACTTAAATAATAGAAATGAAATTAACATTAAAAATAAATATTAAACTATCTATAAATAAGAAAATCGTCAAGAGACATACCATTGGAGATAGTCTCAAGATCACTGGCAATATTTCCCCACTTTATAGCAAGGCGTTGTCAGAACAAGAAAGAGACAGGACAAGGGTATAGGGGTAACAAATTAGGACGTCTGTTTATGCACCGACGAATCACAATAACGCCTAACCATCCAAAATTGGTCGAATTATCGCGATCGGCGCGAACAAATTGCCTACATACATAATATTTTAATTTATTATTTATTCATATTATATAATTTTTTTAGACATACAGATATATATTTATAGAGAATTCGAGCATGGCAGAGCAATGACAGGCGTCGAAGTAGCAGCGGAAGTTATTGAACGTTCGTCATCCCCCAGCGAGCATTCTATTACCAGTTCATGCAGACGAAGAGACATGGTAAGACTTAATTTTTAACAATAATTATTCTTACAGCTAAATTTTTATAATTATTTAAATGTATTATGCTATGTTCATCTTCTTGTGGTCATAGAAGTACCCATCAGGTACTGTGAACATCTTTTGATTCAAATTTTGATTTAAAGATTAAAATATTTATTATAACTTTATTGCACAATATATACAAGGGGCGGACTTAATGTCGCTAGACATTCTCTGACAGCCAACCTTAGTTAGGGACACTGTAGAACATTAAAGACGAAAGGTAGGTGCAATTAGAGAAATACGATTACGTAATAAATATGCAATATTATCTAAACTTCATAATAAATACTATAATAAACTTAATACTAATAATACATACACATAACGTTTTATTAACATTAATACATACGAGTACGATTGACTTCTTTCTGAAAAAAGTTATTGATCTTTTTTTTTTCATTTATTATTATTCTAATTTGTTTTTATGTTGTCCAAATTTATGAGTACGCGTAGTGATAGTGGCTATGGTATGTGAACGCATATTTTGGCCTGAACGTGTGATTCGGTTGTGGAATAGACAAGAAGGGATAAGGTTATGGAGATTCTCAGAACACTCACCATGCTCGGCGAAGCTGCAGTGATTCGAGAGTTTTAGACACAGCGGTGTCGTTTACTATCCTATCTATTTGTAAAGTTTTCCTTTTTTTTTGTGGACTATCAAAAGGCACTTTCCGCGCAGCATTAAAAAAATGGAAACACGAACAATGCGTATCTGCCTGGCAGGCAACTCCAGGGTAGAAGCACTCGAAGGAGCTAAGCCCTTCAGCTATACAAACCTAAATTAAAAACTTTGACTAGAGCCCTAACTGGTCACTGTAAATTAAACAAGCACATGTTTACCATGGAAGTTAAAATATTTGGATTGAATTATTATTGTTATTTTTTGTATTAATTTTATCATGATTTCGAATTAATTTATATACTTACTCACTTTTTATTCTAATTTTTATTGTTTTGTATTAACTTTGCCCTTCAGCTATACAAACCTAAATTAAGAACTCTCACTAGAGCCCTAACTGGTCACTGTAAATTAAACAAGCACATGTTTACCATGGAAGTTAAAATATTTGGATTGAATTATTATTGTTATTTTTTGTATTAATTTTATCATGATTTCGAATTAATTTATATACTTACTCACTTTTTATTCTAATTTTTATTGTTTTGTATTAACTTTGCCCTTCAGCTATACAAACCTAAATTAAGAACTCTCACTAGAGCCCTAACTGGTCACTGTAAATTAAACAAGCACATGTTTACCATGGAAGTTAAAATATTTGGATTGAATTATTATTGTTATTTTTTGTATTAATTTTATCATGATTTCGAATTAATTTATATACTTACTCACTTTTTATTCTAATTTTTATTGTTTTGTATTAACTTTGCCCTTCAGCTATACAAACCTAAATTAAGAACTCACTAGAGCCCTAACTGGTCACTGTAAATTAAACAAGCACATGTTTACCATGGAAGTTAAAATATTTGGATTGAATTATTATTGTTATTTTTTGTATTAATTTTATCATGATTTCGAATTAATTTATATACTTACTCACTTTTTATTCTAATTTTTATTGTTTTGTATTAACTTTGCCCTTCAGCTATACAAACCTAAATTAAGAACTCACTAGAGCCCTAACTGGTCACTGTAAATTAAACAAGCACATGTTTACCATGGAAGTTAAAATATTTGGATTGAATTATTATTGTTATTTTTTGTATTAATTTTATCATGATTTCGAATTAATTTATATACTTACTCACTTTTTATTCTAATTTTTATTGTTTTGTATTAACTTTGCCCTTCAGCTATACAAACCTAAATTAAGAACTCACTAGAGCCCTAACTGGTCACTGTAAATTAAACAAGCACATGTTTACCATGGAAGTTAAAATATTTGGATTGAATTATTATTGTTATTTTTTGTATTAATTTTATCATGATTTCGAATTAATATATATACTTACTTACTTTTTATTCTAATTTTTATTGTTTTGTATTAACTCTATTATTTCATTGATTTTATTGATTTTTTATTTTATTATTATCATTTCTTTCATTTTATATTAATTTTATACTGTATATAACTATTGTTAACTTGAAAGTTATTATTATATGTATAGAAAATTAAAAAAATATAGGTATATTGACAATCCATTTTTTATAAAAATGTATGTATTAATTATAAAATTGACTGGATGGTAAATTGGGCTTTAATGTTAAGCCATGTAATGTTTTATTAATAAATATATAAATATCTTCTCTGCGACTGTTATGCCCTGCATTACAAGCGAAGCACCATCTTGGGTGCTCACAGTTTAAGCCCCGAGGAGGTGCGACGACGCCTCGCTCCTAAGCCCATACTAAGGTTCCTTGAAGCCGTAGGTCTAGCGAACGAACTATAGTCTAGGGAGGTCACAATAGATCACTACTGGTCGCAGTGACTTGGTGACGAGGTATCAGTATCATCACGACCGTTTCCCTTTCGGGGTGGCCAGAAAGCACGCTTATAAAGAAGCGGATTCACATTTAGCCAATCATGACAAGTGGCAAGCTCGTCGATGTCTCCAGCGTACCAAACTTGGTGACGAGGATTCCCACCTAATATCACATATAATAATAAAAAGTTTTTCCCTCTATTTTACTAAAAATCTATGATTAATATATATCTATTAAGTACACTCTATCAAGTAATATTTTTAAAAATGCTGGATTGTGCGAGCGAGTGGAGTTGCAAAGCGGTAAACCATCTTAATATTATTTCAGATAGCAACATGCACTTGGCGTCTAAACAACATTCACATTGCGCATCAGAGTGCGAACAAAAACACTTGTCTTAGGTTTGTAGCTGACGACCTGAAAACCGACGAATGTAGCTCCATACCTTGGGACGAATTTCAGGTAAATACTATTCCAATATATCTAAAAAAAACCACTCATATTCTAAGAGGTTTCTTCAAAGGCTTCTCCCCCCAACCATTCCTTCCAGCTGTGAAACGGGTCTGTTAATCCTCAAAATCTGAATTCATAGTTGTAACTTTCCAAACCTTGAAAGGATTCAATCTTACCATTTTAAATATTTCCGGTAAGATAAGTTTTGTTTCTGGCAACATTGAAGATTGCGTTTACGTATTCTAAATATTCATTTTGTCATAATACTTCAAGCTTCAGCACTATTAAGTTATAAGTCTCTCTCTTTTATATTATTAATATTCAAGTGTCACGAAAATTATTTATATATTTGGAATGAAATCTAATTTAAATTAGTTTGACAGCTGGAAGGAATAATTGAGTTGAGAAAACGTCTAAGAATAAAGGTGTTAATTAATAATTTAAAAAAGCAAACACGATATTGAAAAGTAAATTTTAGGGCGATTCAGACCCAATAAAAACTAAACCATTTTTCCAGGGATTCGTAAGTAAATATAAACAATTAAAAAACACATTTTGAAAAATTTACAAATCACTTATTAAGCGACAGTCGCTATTCCGAGACGTTCCAATTTGGTTTTTTCACATATCAATTTACCAATCATATAGAATAGCTAAATAATGACCAGTAGCAAAGAACAGCCATCGTCATGATTACTAAATAAATCTACACGAGATAAACAATACCTAAATTAGATGCTGCTGTAAAATGGCATTGTCAGTACTATATTACTTTTAACGTAAGTTATTAAACTAATTAAAATTGCATTATTTAATGCAACTGTAAAATGGCGTTGTCACTTATAAACAAAAAAAAAAAGTTGGATAATTAATGATTTAATTATAAGAAGGTAATAAACAAGCTGTAAAGAGGCGTTGTCACTTAAAAACTGGCACTAAAAACGTCATGTCCTAATAAATAGAAATAAATTATTTACAATGTTACATAATGTATAGCAGATCTTGGATTTGTAACGACGAAATAATAAATTAAACTATGTTAAATATACAACGACTATATCACCATACAAAATTTTATGGCTCAATCTGCAACAAGATAATGCATTTACTACCACAAACAAAATAATCAATCACATACACATTTTGACATCACCAGTTTAAATTTTAATTCCTTTTTATTGAGCAGTTAATCTATAATTATGAGCATGTTAAGTTTTCCACAGATTTGTATTAAAATATACCCTTTGCTCCATACAATGTTTTATTCATTATCATGCATGGTTAAACCCATTTAATGAGTTTAAATTCAATCACACAAATTTAGTACAGGTTCCTGTCACATCTAGATTAAGATTAAATATTAATAACACTTTACAGGAGAGTAATTCAAAGTAGAATATTAATATTTTATAATAACCCTATCATCCGTAAGTGTCGACTATTTAATGACCTATTCAGCGATACTGTAAGTCTAGACATTTTCAACCCAAATGTTATTCAAGAGTTAGTTAAGAGGCAAGTGTTATTGATTGTGAACTAATACGCTTTTACTTTGGAAAGTAATAATAAATATAAAAAAAAAAAAAAAAGGCAAGCCCGAGACACCATTCTTCTCATCTCTTACCCACACACGACGGACCCGGCGCCCGCACGGTGAATCCATGGAATGCTTAGAAATTTGTCTTCTTTATGTAATGACTTTTTACTATTTTTGTATTGACCTTTTGACTTATTATAAAGTCACCGGACCCTATACTGTGCTGCCAACCACGTAGTAATGTAAAGGCGCGGTGGTTCAAAATCCCCCCCCCGGCATGTACCAATGAGAAATACACTTTTCTTACGTACATTTGTCATAGATTTGCAACACCACCGTACCCGTGCCGAGGCAAATAATTAATAAAAATAACTTATTTGCTCGCCTGTAAAGTACTAAGTAATATTTTACGGCCGTTAAAATATTATCATTTTTTTCTTATATCTTTCGGTCATTTATAAAAAAAAAATATTCGAAGTTATATACAAACAATATAAAATAATTACAATATTAAGTAAACGATATTAAAACAAAATCTAAATTTAACCTAAAAAAATATAATAATACATAAATAGAAAATAAAAATACATACTTACAAAAAAAAAAGCTCCTCCAAATCGCTGTCTTGTGGCATGGTGCCCAATACACTAGCAGCATTTCCCCTTTGAATTAGGATACTTAAT
Organism: Tinea semifulvella; assembly: GCA_910589645.1. NCBI lineage: Eukaryota > Metazoa > Arthropoda > Insecta > Lepidoptera > Tineidae > Tinea > Tinea semifulvella. Next base: position 6,902,062 of record OU342592.1, on the reverse strand, counting down.
TTTTGGGAGAAAAAACTGCCAGCCCTATTGTCACTAGAGACGTCAATGAGCCTTTGAACATTTTTTTTATAAAAGGCTTTAAGTTCCGATCCCCACGGGCCCATCGATTCTACAGCAAACGTCGAAAAAAAAAATTCATTTAATAATTGAAAGGATTACATTTGAATATTATGCACATGAAATTAAAATATGTATTACTTACACATAAAATTATTACATTTGTCTAGTAAATATTATTAACTCGTAAATATATTATAAAATAATTTATAGACATATATCTCGTTAAATGGGTTCAATTGTCATCTTGTTCGCCTCCATCGTACCGGCCCCGTATTAATAAACATTGCTATTTCAAAATTATATTGGAATGCATATGTTTTTTATGTATTTTTTTATCTCTAACTATTTGTCTATATGTTGTTTTCTCTATGGCAATTCCCGCCCGCTCGGCTAAACGTCCGATAGAACCGACTAAAGGTATTTAACAATGATCATGAGCCGTTTTCTGTTTTTGACACAAAGTAGTGGTTTCATTTTGTTCAGTGCGAATTAGTTGTAGAGGTTTTTGTGTCGTAGCCAAGGGGGTTATGTGTCTGTGTGCGAGTGGTTTAATATTTCCATCTTACAGCCAGTTTACATTAGGTAAAATTAATACTTTAAATGTACTAGAAATTGAGAAATATATTTTTTTAAATATTTTGTTTGAACTAAAACCTTAATAACACGCATTGTTTGTAGCATTGTTTCCTACCTCTCGCTCGCACAATTCAACATTTTCAAAGATTATTCAAGTCTAAGTCTATTTTAAAAATAATATTACGCACATTTTCGACAGATTTTCACTGTTATAACAATTTTACTAAAACAAATCTATGATTAATATATCACCGATTTTAATTCCTAATAAGTTGGTACATTTCTTAAAGTACACTTAGAAAACGTTGTATTGTGCGACCGAGAGGAGAAATCCCTTTTTTTTTTAAGTAATTCTAAAATCACAAAAATAGCAATCGGCTTATACCGTTGATATAATATATATATATACCTTTTTAAAAAAAACCCTTAATATATTTGCGTCCCTCTCGCTCATACAATACTGTTGTTAAAGAATTCTCGAATCTAACTGTACTTTTGAGAAATGTAGTCTACTAACTTACTAGGAAATATAATTACGGACATTTTAAATATTTAATTTTATTTGTTTATTAGTTTAAAAAGTACATATTTACAAAAAAATCACCTACTTGCGACCCAAACAAGACGATGTTCCATAAGAGTGACGGTATCAATCATAGATTTGTTTTTAGTAAAATCGACTTAAATCATTATAAATGTATTTGAAATTTTTCTCTGTATAAAATTAGGTATATGAGGTCCTTTTTTTTATTTCCTAGAAAGTTAATAGACTACATTTCTCAAAAGTACCCTCAGACTTTAATAATCTTTAGAAATGCTGTATTGTGCGAGCGAGAAGCAAGCACAAGTATTAAACACTCAGTAAATGTTATCATAAAAGTCTTTATCTAACTAATTTATTAGTAAGTAAATGGTAGAAACAGTTGCATATTTCTTACCCAAAGTAAACTGGCTTTAAATTATTATAATACAATTGTACAGTAAATAAGAATGGTCGTATTTGCATGCAGATGGATTTATTTTAAAATATAAATGCTAATTTAATATTATTAGTTGGTTTGACGTTCCTAGCTACCTTGAGAGGTTTGTTGCATTTCAGGTATTGTATATTATTATTATTACCAGTGATCAGACTAGACGAAGTCGAAGAAATAAGAGCTAGAGTTTTAATACTTATATATTTTTTTTGTACAAATTTCCCTTTTTGGGAAGGCAAAGGAACTTGTCCATACAGCCTTAATACTTATATAATCTTTACCGCGTTTAAATGTCAAAAGAGCAAATATTTTTTTAGGCTTCAGGTGTCAATGGTAAAACCTCTATTTGATATAAAAAAGGTTACTTTTTAAAAATATAAATCATTATCCGAAAATAAAACACTACTGTTTTGTTTTTCGAATTATAATTATTGTCTTTTTAAAAGTTACCTTTGTTTATTTCAAAAAGTTAGAACACCAATGACCCCTGAAGCCTAAAAAAATTATATCTCTTAACGACAATTATATATATAGACACGCGGTATATATACATACAAATTCAATATTCATAATTAGGACAATACAACGTCTCTGTCGGGTCAGCTAGTTTATATTAATAAAAGCAAACCATTCTTCTCTGATCACTGATTATTTAAACGCACGATTAAATAATATGAATAGTGATTGACTTAGTAAAGTAGTAACTTAAATAGAAAATAATTTATCATACTTGCACTGCTAGATGCTTTGTGAATGTTAATATTTAGTAAATTAATAACACATAAATTACAATGTTAACATACAATAAAATAATTGCAATGAGTATTTGTTATAAGCAAAAAGATTTTAAGAATTATCAAATTTACGCATTTTAATGTTATAGGTGGTAGGCGGACTGGGAGTGGTAATTTGCCTAGTCTGTCGGGGCGGGGAAGTATCCACCGTTCGTGCCGATAACCCCAGTAAAGTGTATCCACAAATTTCGGGATCAGCCTCTAATTGCCGTCATGCCCAGTAAAGCCGGCATAGTGTTATCAACTGATGTCAGTCATGAGTGTCTGATTCCAGTTGCTAACATTCATGGACCTCGCGCCCTACTTACCATCAGGTGGAAGCAAGGTCACATGTCGAGCTAGTATAAATAATAAAAAAATAGTGCAATATTTTTCTAAATAATATTTTTGAACTGTATTTTTACAGAATCCCACTTCTGATTACAGTGATGCATGAACTATAAAGTTGTGAGAATGATGAAAGCATATTGTTTTAAATTACATTAAATATATGTGTCTATCTTGTGTTATAAATTGTCTTAAAAATTTACACCATACCCTCGCTAACTCGTCGTGGTGAGTGTTGGCCAAATTCTCCAGAAATATGTTCTGGATTGTCTATCTCCATCAGTGGAGGTCCAGGACTCGTGTGTTCTAAGGAACTATAGTTTTATTTACTAAATTACAACTTTTGTACATTTCGTTATTACAACAAAGATCGAGAGATATTAGCTTTGCCGTTTCTCATCTTTTAACACCTTAAATTTCAAATTCAAAATTCAAATTAAAAACATTCATTTCCATATGGTTTACATGTAATTGTCAATTTTTACAATATTATTAAAATAATAAATTAAAATATTAAATTAAATTATGGATGGACCGAAATAAGTAAGTGACATTGCTGCCATAAGCAAGTACTGTAGTTTAACCTAAATTATAAATAATAATAATAATAAATATTTCCAGACAGGTCACACAGCGCCATCTAGTTTCCGTGGTAAGCTACGAGGCTTGTGTTACGGAAACTAGATGGTTGATAAACTACATTAAATACTTTTTTTTTGTAAATATATACATATTATACATATAAACACTTAGACCGAGACAAATTATACAATGTATAATTTACAATTAGGCATTATAGCCTTGTCAACTAATAAACTAAATAATTATAACATAATGTATAATTATAATAAATTTAAATTAATTTCGTGGCTGTATAAAGGCCGTGTCAACTTACAATTTAAATAATTATAATTTAATGTCAAATTATAAACAATAACAATAACACACAAACACAAATAACATACCCTTATATTGAATATAGTAAATGTTAAAAGGTTGCTTAAGCAAGCTGGTTTACACTTAAAGCTTCTAGAGCTTAGAGCTTTTAACATTTGCACGAACACCTGTCATGTAGTGAAATGGTTAATATTCCACAATTGTTTACACGAAGAAAACATACGTTTGTCTTTACTGGCTTTTCATATGAAAATAGTATCTAGAAATAGTTTTTACAGATTTTCGAATAAGGTTAATAAAACATGGTATCAATTTTAGCCCATCATCATCAATTTACATTGTTGGCTCAAACGTTATAATTAATAAATTTAGAAAGATTAATTGAAAAGGGTCAAATCTGACTGTACTTTTGAGAATTGTAGTCTATCAACTAAATAAAATTACGGACTTTTTTAAGATACATTGTAAACTCTATATAACGACACTGAAGGGACTGTGCATTTTATGGCGTTATAGAGAGTTGTCGTTAAATGGAGAGAAGAAAAATCAGAATTGGAAGACAAGCTAAACCAACCAAAGCCAATTGATTTCGACGCTTTAGGGAGTTTGTCGTTAAATCGAGTGACGTTACATGGAGTTTCTGTATTTTCACTTTCAAAGGCATACCTAATTTTAGACAGTAAAAATAACAACAAAAAAAATAACGGTTTTGATCTATTTTCTGTATTTATTACTGCTTCCGTGGTCTAGCGGTTAAGTTCGTGGATTCCTGGTCGGGACAAAATAATATTTATTCATTTAAATAAATACATTTAATTTATTTGTGATATTTCTCGAGTTTGGTACGCTGGAGACATCGACGAGCTTGCCTATAGTAAAGTTGGCTAAATGTGAATCCGCTTCTTTATTAGTGTTGTTTCTGACTACCCCGAAAGGGAAACGGTCGTGATGATACTTTACTTTTTTTACTTTTACATTTGTCATAGATTTACAACACCGCCGTTCCCGTGCCTCGGAGAGCACGTAAAGCCGTCGGTCCCGGTTCCACTAATACCAACTTGTGAAATCGTTAATAAATTGACATTACAAATTGATATTAGATCCTCGCTAACAATTCTCCAGATATGTGTTCTGGAAGGCCTATCTCCAAAGTCAAAGTCAAGTCAAAGTCAAAATATCTTTATTCACGTAAACCTATTACAGGCATTTATGAAACGTCATTAATTTAATTATTTTGAATGATTATACTCCTGCTAGTAGAAGACTAAGCAGCAAAGTGGTCCAATCAGTAAGCTGTTAGCAGAAGACCAGCAGCTTAGTAGATCCAACAGTAAAGGTCTAGGACGGTGTGTTCTAGTAATGATGATATATCCAAAATTTATTCCCTAGTATGTTGATGACTACATTTTCTCAGAAGTACACACAGACTTAAAAATTCTTTGAAAATATTGAATTACTCGGGCGAGAGGTATGCACTTTCTTAAGCCAAAATCTACTCGATTAAACCCTTGATAAAGTTGATGCCATTCTTTACTATACTAAATAATCAGTCCTAAACTTATGAAGTTTTAAGGCTGCTAAATACAGTTTTCAAGTATATTTAAAATAATATTGTATGTATGTACTTCATTTTACCAGAATAAATTTTCGATGAGGGCAAGAGCATGGGCCGAACCTTCCAGTGAAGAAGATGAGTTTAAACCAAGGGAAACTCCTAAAGTGTCAGCAAGACTTATCAGGACACAATTACCAAGAACTCTTGATGAAAAGGTACGACATTTTTTTTGTAAATATGAACTAAAATGAAATAATTTATTTGTCAGAAACATGGTAGGTACAGGGATGTAAATTATTATATCACATGCTTCGCTATTTCTAGCATACAAATATTTATTTAGTCACATGACTTTGTCGAGCTTAGTGTCTAGGTATTCTTTTGTCGAATAAAAACATTTATTAACCAGCATTTGTTTGACTCTTAATTTGAACAGTTTTAGTGGCAGCTCCCTTATAGTAACTGGAAGCTTATTAAATATCTTTGTTGCCATTGCATAACAATTTCGGCTATATTGAGTACTTTTATGCGCTGGAATAATTATTCTACTAGGATAACGAGTTTTAAAATTGCAATTATTCCCAAGAGTTTTAAAAAGTTCCGTGTGGCTTTTTACAAATAAATAGCATTCAAGTATATAGATAGAAGGAACAGTCAGTAATTTTAGTTTTATAAATAAAGGACGACAGGAAGTCATAGGAGGTAATAGCTAAAATTATTATTTTTTTCCATTGTTTTTTTATGCACTATGCCCAATAGAATTCATATTTGGAACATAATTTTATATATGAATTATCCCATGTACTTGTATATCATACATACATACATACTTCGCAAGCGGCACGCCTCTTTTGTGGACCGACTGAGACAATCAGATAACGACATAATTAAAGCTATTTTTGACATAAGGTCGTTTGACCTTGTTAAATATAAATTTATAGTTTAGGGTAAATATAGAATTATTGTTAAAAAATAATTATGGGTTTCTAGATGCCTGAAATATTTTTTTTTATATCTCAACTGCTTCAATTGTCTCAAAGTCACAAGTCAAAGTCAAAATATCTTTATTCACGTAAACCTATTACAGGCATTTATGAAACGTCATTAATTTAATTATTTTGAATGATTCTACTCCTGCTAGTAGAAGACTAAGCAGCAAAGTGGTCCAATAAGTAAGCTGTTAGCAGATTCCAGTGACCTGTTAATGTTTAATCTGACTGAGAAAGGAATCTGCAAGGGAATCTGCAAGGAAAACTCAGCTATATCAGATTTACAAAATAAAACATATACAGAACTGCACCACAACAATCAATTAATAACCTTTTAAATTAAGTTATCAGTACCTATGAGAATACAATACCTGGTACAGCAGTAACCCACCAGGCAAGTCAAAAATTAAGGTAGTAGGTCTAGCGGTTAAGTCCGTGGATGTGGTTAGGATACGGAAGTACCAGGTTCGATTCCTGGTATATACAATTATTTATTTGTGATATTTCTCGAGTTTGGTACAAGCTTGCCACTTGTTACGATGGGCCTATAGTAAAGTAGGCTAAATGTAATACCGCTTCTTTAAATCAAACGTGGTTTTTGACCATCTCAAACAGTGGAGGAATAGGACTCTGTTGTTCCAGGGGCTGTGATGATGATGATATCTGGAGCGATGAAGCTGGAGACATCAACAAGCAAATATATATTACTATATATATATATACCATATATATAAATACCAAACTCGAGAAATATTAGAAATAAATTATTTATTATAGTTAATAAATATTGTTTGCCTCGACCAGGAATCGAACTTAGCCACTAGACCACGCTAGATAACTATATAGCTGCCTATATATATATATATAGGCAGCTATATATACTATATAACTGCCTCCGTGGTCTAGCGGCTAAGTTCGATTCCTGGTCGAGGCAAACAATATTTATTAATTATAATAAATAATTTATTTCTAATATTTCTCGAGTTTGGTACGCTGGAGACATCAACAAGCTTGCCACTTGTCACGATTGGATGATTGGCCTATAGTAAAGTTGGCTAAATGTGAAACCGCCTATCTATAAGCTTGATTTCTGACCACCCCGAAAGGGAAACGGTCGTGTTAATACTGTACTTTTTTTTCTAGGGTGAACCTACAGGTTTGGCTCCAAGCAATGAATTATTAGAATGCCATATCAGAGATCTTCCTATAGTTTTAAACATGAGCACAGCGCTAGGTTTAGCAGAATTCATCGAAGACGAAGTTATTGTACCACCTATGCCTGTGGAGGTAAGAAAACGATTCGATAATCCTAATTAAATCTCTTTTCTGACCCATATTGACAAGGACAAAAATGATTTTTGCGACATTTTTCACGGATATGTTAAGTGCAAGTTATGTTTTGTTTAACAATGTGAAAATTTATGGTAAACGATAAATTGGACAATAAATAACCATGTTATACCCAACGTGTTTGGGTTATAATGCTGCAAGTGACTCCCATAAAAGCATCTAAATTCTACAACATATGGAATTGGATCTCATTAACTCGTCATAAAAAATAAGGAATATATTACGACAGACATGACTGGTATGGGCTTGATTCCTTTTCCTTCCTTATCACCTCATTCATCATCCGGCGGGGGAAGAGAAACGAAAACACATTCACCGAGCCCTGAGACAAAGTGTTAACAAACCACCAAAAATGTATTTTAAAGGATCTCTATTTTTGACACTCATGACTGACATCAGTCCCTATTACTATGCCGGTTTGACTGAGCATGACGGCAATTCGAACCTGATCCCAAAACGTGTGGATACACTTTAATGGGTTTATTGACACGAACGTTGGATAATTTCCCGCCCCGGCAGACTGGGAAAATTAACACCATCAGTCCGCCTACCACCTATTTGTTGTTTGAAAATATGTGCTATTTGCACATCATTATGTCAAATTCAAATGCCAATTTTTAATTAATATTGTAAGCTTGCCATGGTGATATTTATATGAAATAAAACACCGCCTGAAACAAGACTTATTGAACACTAAATATGGGGCACAAGTTGCAATTAATTTTTTGTGGTTTATCCGCACTGAACTTCCATATCTGAATCCCGTAACGCAGGTATTTTTTATAAAACATCTTACTCGGGATTCGAAGCACCATAAAATGCATGTTATGTTCTTTTACTTCGAATAAATTTATTATTATTATTATACTCGACGTGTTTGGGCGAAATGCCGCGTGTGACTCCTGCTGACATGACTGCTATATGGGCTAGATACCTTTGCCTTATCACTTTATTCATCATTCAGGAGAAGAGAAACAAAAATACGTTTGTCTATACGGCATTCATCGAAACCCTAAGACAAAGTGTAAACAAAACATCAAATCAAAAAGGTATTTTAAATGGTCCCAATTATGGAAACAGCAATATAGCCATCGTAAAATAATCCATAAAGTATTTTGTAGAAAAAAAAACGCCTATATAGTCGTATACTTCAAGATTTGAATTATTTATTAATAACTGCCTCCGTGGTCTAGCGTTTAAGTCCGAGGATTTATACTTGTAGGTACTGGGTTCAATTCCTGGTCGGGACACAATAATATTTATTAATTTAAATAAAATTTGATTAATATTTAATTTGTGATATTTCTCGAGTTTAGTACCCTGGAGACATCGACGAGCTTGTTTTTAAGTGTTTTTAAGTTGGGTTTAGACTCGGAGGTACCGGGTTCGATTCCCGGTCGGGACACAAAAATATTTATTAATGTAAATACGATTACATACGTTTAATTAACATTTAATTTATTGGAATCGAGTTTGGTACGCTGGAGACATCGACGAGCTTGCCACTTGTCATGAATGGCCTATAGTAAAGTTGGCTAAATGTGAATCCGCTTCTTTATAAGCGTGGTTTCTGACTACCCCGGAAGAGAAACGGTCGTGATAATACTTTTATTTGCAATGCTATTTTTAAATTAACTTTCTACTAAAAATACCTTATATGACAATAGTTCCTAAACTTTTAAATGCTTTGTAATACTGACACATACATATGTACCGCTGTGTAATTATTTAACTAGAAATATAAATACAACTAATGGGTTACTACTTTTTAAATAAATTACACAATAATTAATTTAGAATTTACTATTCAGGTACTTTTAGAAAACGTAAAGCTTCACCTAATAGAAGACAGACCGACGCGTTCCATATCTTCTCCCGGACCTCAGCCTTTAGACGTTGCCATGACAACCCTAAGGGTATCCCGAGACACAGCCGGAGTCGTACAATTAGGACCACCAATACCACAAAATACATCGCCAATAACACCGATAAATACAGATTTTGAAGACAAAATGAAAAAATTGACCAAAGAAAACGAAGAACTGAAAAAACGATTAGTTACTCTCGCCAGGATTGCTGAGGATAATCGAGATTTGAGAGCGTTAGTACTACTCGACCAAGCCTACTAAACGCTTGCAAATGTGACGTCACCCGCGTCGAAATAAAAAAATGAAATTAAATCACGATATAATGTAGTAGAACGCGGTATGTAACTAAGGCGGTGTGAGAGACGGGGGAGGCCGCATTCCACCCGAGCGTCTAGTTGGCTTGGTCTATGATTTTTTTAAAAACACTTTTAATTGTATATTTTTGATCACACTAAACAACAACACTCCCAACAGCGTATGTAAGATATATTTTATGTAGTATATTTATGTGTAAATATGTATAGTGTGTAGTATATGTATTATTGTGTACATATTTGTATGTATATTAATATGAATTATGATATCATAGAATAAGTTTATTTTATTTTTCTTTAAAATTAAGTTTAATATTTGAGTCCTTTGCGCCTACCTCTTAATCAAAATTCTCTGTATTGTCCCATTAAGCCCGCCTTTTGTACATAGTGCATAAAGTTTTAAATAAATAAATAATAAACTTATTACTTAACATTGTTTGTATCAATAAACTTTACGTTCAGAATTAAGATAAAAAAAATATATTAGTTTGACAGTTATAGCTGTGGATTTGATATTTGTTAGGAATCTTTTTATTGGTTTAAATCAGTTTTTCTCAAAGTGTGCGAATACGCCCCCTTGTGGGCGCTGGGGAAGGTGAGGGCGGTAAGGACCCCAGAAATGGGAGGTTGGCATGGTTTAGGTGGAACACTTTATATTTTAAAATTCACTGAAAATTTAAATAAAAATATTGGTGATTGTATTAATGTAAATAAATACATTTAATTAATATTTAATTTATTTGTGATATTTCTCGAGTTTGATACGCTGGAGACATCGACGAGCTTGCCACTTGTCATGATTGGCCTATAGTAAAGTTGGCTAAATGTGAATCCGCTTATTTATAAGCGTGGTTTCTGACCACCCCGAAAGGGAAAACGGTCGTGATGATCTATACTCTTTACCTTTTGCTTGAGGTTTTAAAGCCCCATTTAGTTCATTGCATTGTTGTGTGTTCGTGGGAGAAATGTAGTTTTTTAAATTGTTCAAGTATCCAAACTAGGGGATAGTTAAACCTGCTAAACTCAGCTGGGAGAAAACACCAGGACAAAGTATAGGAAAGACAGGATACTTACACATCGATTCTTGCATCAAACCACGGCTCAATGATTATAATTTCCATTTAATGAGTTGTTAGAAGTATTTATCAAAATGTTGTTAATATTTATTTGTAACTGTGTCAATGGGGTGTATCAGGCAAAGCTTTTTGTAGATGTCGCTAGCGGCAATGGTACCTTGTTTTAAACGCTTGATGCTGATTGATTTTTTGAATGTTTTTGTAGTTTTTTAATTTTTATACAGAAAAATGTATTTTAACTTAACGATACCTACCTTCAAAGACGAATTGAGAAAGCGAACACCGTCTTTAAAAAGAAAAAAGATTAAATTAATAGAACGACAATTTTGAGATCGCCATATCTTTGATTTCGCTTGGAAATCTCGATTTGTACACTTAAAAGCTACTCACTTCGGCATAATATCCGTCTATCATGCGCCATCTATCGTGATAAAAAGTGATACACCCCATTGCAAGAGCGAATAAAACCAAACTCTACTCGACTCCTCCAGTTCACACCAGAGGGCGTACGCATTCACTACGTCAGTTTGTTATGTCAGTTAAATTTAAAATAATAACAATAATGCTATTAACACCATGCATCTTAGACAAAGGAGCATAGGAACACAATACAGTAGAAGGTGTGTAGACCACAAAACTATAGAACTATTTAAACGAATTTTCCGTCAAAATCATGTCAATAAATTTTGACATGTTATAAAAAATGTTATAAATAAAAAATTTGGAAAAAGAGTCGAAAATGACTGGTTAAATTATTTTATTACTTGGTAAGATGATAGACTACCGGCTAGTTGATAGTATGATCAATTTTTGATAACCGCCACGTGATTGGTAGTTAGCTTGTCACTTTGATTATTTCAGCCAATGACGACATTAAACATGTCAAATGATAATCAGTGTGCGAACAAGAGAGATGCAAAGATTTTACCAACCTTTTTAAAAATAAATCAGTTACGTTTTCCATTACAGTAAAGTCGAAGAGGCGTCTGTACTACGTCAATGCGTACACGCAGCTCAAGAGGAAGCGGCCAGTTTGCTGGCTGATAAACATGAACTTTTGAATACCGTACGAACTCTTCAGGTATGTCATTGTTTTTTAACTCGACGAGTATTCTCATGTTACAGATGTAGTGCATAATGGTTTTACATCGTATTTTATCGAAAAAAAAACGTTTATTTTTTCGTTTTAAATTAGCTTCAGTTCCTTTGACACTAAATTTTAAAATACTATATAAAAAGTTTAAAATACTATATAAAAAGTTTAAAATACTATATAAAAAGTTTAAAATACTATATAAAAAGTTTAAAATACTATATAAAAAGTTTAAAATACTATATAAAAAGTTTAAAATACTTTAATTTATCCTCATTACAAGATCGAAGGCAATTGATGGATAGTATGTTTCTATATAAATTAATCAACGGTAAAATCGACGCACTCCACCTACTGTCCCGTGTTCGTGTCTCTGTGCCGACCAGGCCGCCAAGGGTTGGCAAATATGATCTATTCATTCTACGACAATCTAAATCCAATTTGGGTTACCACTCATCACTAAACCGTACATGTCGTCAATACAACATATTTTCACGAAAAAATAATGACAGTCTAGACATATTTGCTAATTCTTTGCATGTTTTTAAGCACAATGTATTGTCACTGCAGCGGATCCTGGCTGGGACTGTAAACTGAACTGCTGTTTAACCAATTTTTATCCTTGGAATTGTGTTGCTTGATAGTGGTTGTATCATGTTCTTTTGTTTGTTTGATGTGAACACATCAAAATTCTCATCGGACTGCACGATTTTGTTCAATAAAACGAATATGCAGAAGGGCTCTGGAGTGGAGACCACTTACAGGAAAACGCAAAGTGGGAAGACCCCCCGCCAGATGGACGGATCACCTGAGGAAGGTCGCTGGGTTTGGATGAGGGTGGCAGGAGATCGTGTGAAGTGGCGAGCCTTGGGGGAGGCCTATATCTAGCAGTGGAGAGACATAGGCTGATGATGATGATTTTATAAATATAATATTTTCATATTATTATTGTATTTTTAGGAGCAAGTATCGTCAGCGTGTCGCGGAAAGAGATAGCGTTCACGCGGAGGCACCCCGCAGAGGTGTCTGGATTGTACGGGCTGTTGTAGCCATCAGAACTAATTTATGAATTCGCCGTGCGGTTGCCAAGTCCATCATGTGTCGGAGAAAAGGCTTTGACCAAAAATGTATTAACAACAGGTTATAAGCCATTTAAATTGAAAAATATATACTAACTGTAGCCTTCATAATTAATTTATATGGAACTACAATACCAGTTATGAGCGCTGTATATTATATATTAATAGGGTGTATCAGGCAAAGTTTTTTGTAGATGTCGCTAGCAGCAATGGTACCTTGTTTTAAACCATCATATTTTAAATGTTTTTGTAGTTTTTTTTATATTTTTATAACAGAAAAATGTATTTTAACTTAACGTTACCTAACTTAAAAGACGAATTAAGAAAGCGAACACCGTCTTTAAAAAGAAAAAAAGGTTAAATTAATAGAATGTCAATTTTATTCCGATTCCGCTTGGAATCTCGATTTGCTCACTTTGGCATAATATCCAGAAAATTTTAAATTACGTAATAAAAATACAAGATTACTATGCAACTGACAGTTATATTAGGTACCATCTATCATACGCCATCTATCGTGATAAAAAGTAATTGATACACCCTATTGGATGCAGTTACACAAAAAGGATCCAATCCACAATTTTTCAGGAATATAAATATGAATTTCAATCAGGTCCTTAACATGATCGACACCTTGGGGTAGTAAAGTCGTATTAACCATTTTACCCAAAATGAGTTATGAATGCAGTCTTATTCAGATTTTTCCGCTCTATTGATTGATCTTTGTACAATAAATAAGGGTTTCCATTGCAAAGAGCATACAAATACAATATCAAATCTCACTTAACAGGGTCAATTTTTAAAAAATAAAAAAAATAAAAAAACGACCTTTGTACCCGCAGGTAGCGATATATCTTTATCAAAAACGATTTATATAATAATACCATTTATAACATATTCTAAATGTATAAAATGCTTGACTAATTCATCGATGTATCGATGGATTAATCTTATTAAATTAAATTATAATTTTATACTACAATATCACAAGTAAATTCTGTACATAGTAGAATTATATCGAAACTGAAGGGGTCCGTGGTTTTTAATTAATTATTTATCTTTGGTATATCTTTATTACAATAAATAACAAACAATATATATACTATAAATATAAAATATATACTATATTAATTCTACTATGAACAGAATTTGCTTGTGATCTAGTAGTTCAACCGAATTTGGAATAAATAATGCTCTTTGTCGGCGCTCGCAACTGTATTTAAAAGGACCGCTTTGCGAGCGGGAGAACTTTCGCCTAGTATATAGTCCCCAACACAAAGTTTAAAATTATTACTATTGTTTAAATATTGTTTTTTATTATATGAAAACAATGCTCTGGGATTCTTAGAAGTAGGATCAAAATGTACTATTATTTTTGTCGTCCTAGGCTATTTTTATTGTGGTACTTAATTATATTGCATTTAAGACTAGTAAACTGTAGCTTTGTGAAAATAATATTGTAAATAACAAACCCGCAAATAAAATTTTTTTGGTCCTTCGAGCTGGATTAGCTATATTTTGCCTTAATTTTTTTAAGGTTAGAAATAATTAGAAATACATACTATATATTATAAACATTACAAGTGATAACAAATATTAAATATCATACAGTATATTTACGCTTATAGCTTTCATGAATTTGATGATATTATATCATTATTAATAGAACAAGGTATATTTTTATATAAAATAAACATATCTTACATTCCAAATTTTATTTTGCAAGCTCTGAGATTAAAAAGGTATTTTTTATATTGTTTATTTTTTGTGCATATTGTTACAAAAAGTGCAATACCAATGTGACTTATTAAAATTAGTAATTTGGAGATTATAGGTGCGTTCCATTACTAGCAGCGCTAACATAAAATGCTAACAATTTAAGCATTAACCTACAAAAAAACTGACATATGATGTTAACATTAAGCCTGAGTTGCGCCAAAATGACGTCTGTAGTCGTAACGATTAAAGTTAAAAATGGCGTTGAATCTACCAGTTTTATTACAGTTCAATGGACGCAATTTTTAACTTCGTTTTGGTACTATCCTGGATGCACGTTCCATTACACAAATTATAACAGACAGCGATAACTAAAAATAAAAAAGTAATGTATAAAATTTTAAAAAACCTCACTGGTAAAATTTACTTTAATTAAAAACTAAGCAAAAATTAACCTTAAATAACAACTAAAAAGAAAAAAAAAAGCCCAAGGGTTCCGTCGCTAAAAAGTTTGAAAACACCATTGACATAATTTTATTAAGTAGTGACTTTGACAGTCGGGACCCATTGTTTGGGAATATTTGAGCCGGTCTCGATTTTTAATACATACATACGCTGATAACATAACCATTCTTCGTGTGGTGTAAAAATAGAATTGTTAACACAGTAAAAATATTTTTTTAATATAACCTTTTCAGCACGACCGATAACAAGCGTGCGTTATTATAAAAAATACCCTAGCCGTGTCGCTAAATTCTGAAACAGCCACGATACGGGTAGTTCGTGCATTCATCTATCTACTTAGTAATTATCTCTATTAAATTTTTAGGACTAGTAAAGAAGAAAACATACAAAACTGGCTTTCATTGCCAATATTATCCAACGCACGATAGTGCGCTAGCGTATTAGAAAATGACAATGCACGAATATGCTTGTATGGTTTTGTGGAATTCGCTCTGGGTGAGATATTTTAGACTTCAAGGACCTTAACGTTATTAATAAATCTTTTAATATCTAAAATATTTTTTGTCGTGCAGAAAGGAATAATAAATTATTAAATGAAACAGTGGTGGCGCAGGTTTATGATGTTGGTACGTGATGCTAACAGTGTTAGTATATGGAACGCACGGAATGTTGAAGAAATTGTGAAGTGATATTATTGTTTTAATTTTATTTATACATATATTTCTTAGCTTAGATTTGTTTATTTGTATACGACCCTCAGTTTCAAAAAGGATGATTAATTAAAATGACATTTAACATTTTGTTACAATAACAGTAGCCTAACGTTGCCCCTCTGAGCGTGTTCTACAAGCTTTACTACGGTGAATGTTCAGCTACATAACCTTATTCCTTCTTCTCTATTCCCCAACCGAATCACACGCACAGGTCAAAGTAATCATCCCCCATACTGTAGCCACTATCCCTATGCATACTCATAAATTTTTCAAACCACAGACAAGAATTTGAAGTCTCACCAACCATTGAATAGGTGGAAGTGGGGTTTCGAAATAAATAACATTTGAGATTTTCTTGTTCTAAGGTTTCATCCCTTGACTGACGGCCAGTTGATTTTATCTTCTTTTTTATAACTAGTAAACTAGTAATGGCAATCGCCGCTAAGACATTTGTGCCAACATCACGTTTATTGGAATTAATAAGTTGGTTGATTCACTTTTTTTTTTAAATTATTATTCAATTTTGATTTAGTCAGTTAAAGAAAGGCTGTTTATTTTTGACATATTTACCGATGCCTGGACGAGCGTGATAAACGAGCACATTTCTTTCTGACAGCTGAGTCGCGTTTATTTATTTACGTTTTCTTCTAGTGCCCAAGGTGCGTTCGGAAAGATCTCGCAGGTTTTACAGCGAGATAGGCACATCCTTTCCCTAGTGCGTATGAGAGGGATAAAGGATGGGTATGGCGATATATAACATTAATAGACGACCTTCAAGTTGTTTTAAAATATGATAAGGCGCAAACAATGCCTTTGAGGCACGTCAGTGGCTGACATAACCAAGTAACAAGCTAACCAATCACTTGGTGTATATCAAAATATTGATCATAGATACTTGAAAATGTCGCGCACCATAATGACATTAATGGCAAACTACTAACAGCGCTTCGAGTGATACCTCGATATCGTGAACAGTCTGAACGCGAGGAATGATGTCACAAGACTTTGGCAATAAAGTTTATGCACGTCCCGGAACGGCTTTAAGCGTGCTTATTTTACTATTATCATGTCTCGGAACGAAAAATAAAACTAACGCGGCTCTGACTTTGCTTCTGAATATTGTTATCAATTCATCCTGATAGTGAAGTGAACTGAGGGTTAATGTTGTAAAATAAAATTGTATTAAAATTAATTGAGAGAGATTCCCTTGTATTATAGCTATTGTATATTTGTATTTTTTTAAAACTAGATAAATATTATTTTTTACTTTATATTTGTGCCAATAAGTTATAATTAAAGGTTGTTTATGTTAATTTGTTTTATATTTTAGAGCCCCTTTTTTAAATTATTTGTAAATTGAATAATATTTTATATAAATTTTATTTTGGTGTTAATTGTATATCTTATAGTTTGTCTAATATATAAATGATACTTTGTTGTTTTGATGTCTTCTCTTTGCCCGTTAGATGATGAATGAGGTGATAGGGAAGGAAAAGGGTCTATCTAGCCCATACAGCCATGTCTGACTCAATATATCTTTCTTTTTTATGAGTTAATGAGGTTATCATCAAATTCCAGATGTTGCAGAAATTTATGCTTTTCTTGGAGTCACTCGCGGCATTATAGCCTAAACATGTCGGGTAAAATATGGGACTTCACTCACAGCGCGGGAAAACCGCAAAAAAACAATTTATCGTTTTCCATAGTTATTTACATTGTAGCACATTATTAAACAAAACAACACCACTATTGAACAATCATATCCACAGTAAATTAATTTACAAAACAAAAACTTGCATATGACATGTACGCGCAAAGGACCGCTCCATAAAGAATGATAATTTTGACAGCTCACAATAGTACACTGTGGCCGTAGTTGAAACGTACTGTCGGAAATATCAACACACGATTATTTTGTGCTGATATATCTTTCGGCGTTTTCAGAGCCGTCACCTATAATCTGGTTGATTCTTCATCGATGTAATTTTGCATGCAACTAGTAATTTTGGTTGATCAGATAGATTTTCGTTTTGACATAAATAATAATATTATGATAAACGTTTAAAATACCCTTTCTAGAATATTAGTTTTGTATGCGAGGTCTGTTAAAATAGTATGGCACATATATACACATTCCTTGATCCATTTTATGGAATCAAAGACAAGTCAAAACACATCCAAACCAACATACAAAAATGAACTAAACTTTTTGACTTGGCGCTGTAAGCGCTTTTTTTTACTGAATTTAGCTTCGACAGGCGTTTTTATTAAATTTAAAGCCAAATTCAGTAAAATAAAAGCACCACTTGCTATGCTTTGCTTTCAAGTCGAACATACATAAATTTTTAATACTTTTTGAACAGACCTCGTATTATACCACTTGTTGATGTTGCAATAATATTGGTGTATAAATGTTAGATTTATAGGAATATTTAAACCAGTCCATTAATACTTGTGTTATTATTAGTACTATTGTGCCTGTATTCATATAATTGGTGTTGTGTCTTTATTATTATATATTATATTATTACTTATGAGACAGTAGCATGGATAATGTTTAGAACCGTCAAATAATTATATATAGAAATTTATTCTCAAATCAAAATCGGTCTCATGTAGGATAACGGCATTATGGACGTGAACTCCTTAAAAAAGGGATTATGGTCGTGATAATACTTTGCTATTCTAATATAATAAATAAATAAAAACTGCTTAAATGTTTTTTTGGATTTTTTAAGCAATTATTTTATTTATCCATCGTAGGTTGTCCATAGTTGCCCAATCTTGGTCTTGGTATTGCAGTCTTTGTCTTCTTTTTAAAAAGTCTCGCAAGACTCTTGCTTAGTATTTTTTTCCCTAATTTTGCTAAAAAATGATCATATTTTTTACTTATTATATATATATATATATGCCCAAGGTCACATGATGGTAAGTGGCGCTCAAAGTCCATGAATGTTAGCAACTGAAGTCAGACACTGACATGACTGACATCAGTCCCTAACACTATGCCGGCTTGACTAGATGCTTTTTCACACTTCGCTTGAAGAACTCCAAGTTATAGAAAAGTGGAAACACAGAGGCTGGAAGAGCATTCCACATCTTTATCGTGCGACAGATGTATGAGTCCCCAAATTTATTTAATTTAATTGGTATCTGTTTCGTTTGTCTTTTTTAGGGTTCAGAGGTAAAAATATCGAACCCTTACAGTAGATGACTTGAAATATGTCCAAAACTACCTAGTGTTCCGAGGTGGCCCTGGCGATTTTTTTTTACCTACAGAGTTTTGTTTACGACCTCTGTATACATTTTTGTGTATTCTATAAATTACAAATTTCAAGTAAATCTGACTAGTAGTTCTCGAGATACTAGTTTCCTTCCAGCTGTCAAACGAAAATTAAGTATCTGTAATTAAGACGATTAAAATAAAAAATTGCGTCTGATGTACCAGGTTAAGGCTGACCTTCAAAATAAAACTGCCGGCTCGGCTCTTTTTTTAACTTTAATTGTGACTATTACAAAAAAATATTTTCAGCTGTCAAAGCTGGAGGAAAATGTTGAGTGGAGGAGGCGTTGTTCCTCAGTCTTAGAATACGGGTGTAAAGTCTCACAAGGTCTCCTTACTACAATTGGAAACAAATATATATTTTTAGTTTAGTTTTGTATTTATAATTTTATTATTTTATTGTTTCTCTTTCCAAATGATGGTTATCATGTACTGCTCCAGATTCACCAGAATGCACTATAAAATGATAATTGATTTATATCAATATTGTAAAAAGTGACGTGTAAAAGTGTAGAATACATCTCTTTTTGTCCTGTGCCTACTTGCAAAATAAAAAAGTCTTGCGAGACTCTTGCGCAAGACCAGTACCAAGACATCAAGATTAGGAGTGCAAGAATATGACCACCTGTGCTTATGCAAGACCAGGACTTGGCCAATCTTGGTCCTGGTCTGTACTACGTAGGTGAGATAGTGAGAACAAGCTGTGTTTAAAGGGCCTCTCTTTATTACGCATTAAACTATTGGCTCCTTCCGCCCAATCAAATACTGTGCGATTGTAATAATTGCTATAAATTAACATTTATTCGAAAAAAATATTTACAAAATAAGATAAAATTCATATTAATACTAAGGATATAAGTCCCGTCCGCGTGGAATGGTGGCAAGCACGCTGGCTGCATTTCCCCGCTGAATTACAATACTGATTCTTTGGGCGAAGAAAAAGCCACCGGAGACGACAATTGCTATAATCATTATTACGAATTACGCAATTGGAATTCTTAATTATTTCTCAAAAGTACACTTAAACTTGAATATTCTCTTAAAATGTTGTATTGTGCGAGCGAGAGGGATGCCAAAGCGTTAAACCCACGTAACTGTTTTTTTTTTATGTTTAATGTACCTATCTACAGATATTTTATTTTAAAGCGTCTCTATTCTTTGAATAAAATAATTGTACATAATTATTTAAAAAATATACTTACCTATGATTCTTCTTGGATAAAATCTATGTTATAGTTTTATAAATCTTACGCTTCGAGAAAAAGGAGAAGATACGGTACGAAGACATTTCTTGCGGAACTAGCAAACTACAACGACATCGGTGATGCAACTGTGGGTGTGACTTTGCCTGTATCAGTTCCCCATTTTTCCCCACAACATCGCGTACCGTATTTTCTCCTTTTTTAATCAAAGGTATCAGTGACTATAATGTATTACTTATCAATATTGACTCAAATCGTTGTTATTCAATACAGTTGTTAAAAAATAAATTTAATATTCCTAATACTGATTTTTTGTTACTAACATTACCTATTAAACTTCCTTATAATCCATAAACTCACTACTGAGGTCTGTTGCAGTCCAAAATAACTGTCGGCTGTAAACAAGAAAATTTAGTTATATTATTTAGTTCGTATATTTTGGTTCTTAGCATTAATCTCTTTGGCACACTTCGTAATATGATGAAAGAGGCAGACAGGCCCTGTGGTTGACTTGTCGCTTTTAACGTTTTGTTTTCATTCATTTCGCTTTGAAAGTCGTACGACTTGTCTTTGCTCTATGGTTTGCATACAATTTAAGCAAAATTCGGTAAAAAAAAGCGACCTTTGCTTTCAAGGCGAACACAGCACATTTTATACAAAAATAACATAAGAAAGGGGAAATAACCTATGTCCGTTTAAGAGGTGGTAGGCAGACTGATGGTGGTAATTTGCACAGTCTGCCGGGGCGGTAAAGAATCCACCGTTCGTGCCGATAAACCCAGTAAAGTGTATCCACACGTTTCAAGATCAGGCTCGAACTGCCGTCATGCCCAGTCAAGCCGGCATAGTGTTAGGGACTGATGTCAGTCATGAGTGTCTAATTCCAGTTGCTATCATTCATGGACCTCGCGCGCCACTTAACATCAGGAGGGCGCAAGGTCACATGTGCTAGAATAAGAAGAAAAAAAAAGTTTGTTCGACTGGCTATTAGTGCTTTTTTACTTTATTTCGCTTTGAAACTCTTAAGACTTGAACGGTTTTCGAATTTATTTTGTACCCTTTAACGGACGTGTTATTGCTTAAACGAAAGGAATTGACGTCAGTCATAACAGGTGACTGTCACACTTTCATGTATTAATATGTCCCCGATACGTAGATTCTGTAACCTAATTTTATTTTCTTGGCACTTGGCAATTGTTACTTTGTAACAGATCTTATAATACCAACCCTGTGTTTGACTTGTCGCTTTAAGCGTTTTCATACAATTTGCTTTCAAGTCGGACATAGTACAAGTTGCTTGAATGGGTAAGTAATTTTACAACTTGCAATATGCTGTTTCCGTACTTATTTCTAATAATTAGTACAGTTATTAATTTCTACAAGGCATCACAATCTTTATGATATATCACATGCTAAAGGAAAACACTTTTTATGGGTTCGTCCGAAATATATACGTCTGTTTACTGCTTTCATCCATTATTTATTTTATTTTATGCCAACATACTAATAATATCCGAAAAAACTATATTCCAACAGACGTTAAACAAATTTTTTTTTTTTTTTTTTTTGGTTCTCTTCTCCCGATGGATGATGAATGAGATGATAGGGAAGGCAAAGGGTCTAGCCCATACAGCCAAGTCTGACGTAATATATCTTTCTTTTTCATGAATTAATGAGGTCATCATCAAATTCCAGATGCTGTAGAAGTTGATGCTTTTCTTGGAGTCACTCGCGGAACCATCCACTGCTCAAACACGTCGGGTAAAATATGGGAGTTGACAGCGCGGGAAAACCGCAAAAAATAAACTGCAACTTGTGCCCCATATTTAAAGTCCAATTTATCGTTTTCCATAATTATTCACATTGTAGCACATTATTAAACAAAACAACACCACTCTTGACCAATAATAACCACAGTAAACTAATTTACAAAACAAAAACTTGCACTTGACATGGCCGCGCAAAATGGCGCGAGAGACTCCCACGTTAAACAAAGAAATAATCACGATTATACCTGTCAAATTTTATTTTTTGATCTGGCAAAAAATTACTTTGAAAACGTGACATTTTAATAATATGGTAACATTTTCAGTTATGGCTGATGTCTCAACGGGCTGGGATGCGCGTAACATTTTTCAAAATATATTGTTCAAATATTCGCGTTCCTTATAATTAGGTGTTTATTAGTGAATTCCATAAATTGTACATATATTTGTCTATGTGAAATATTATTGTGAATTTATCTGTAAATATTGGTGGTTGTTTGTGTCCTTTGGATAATAGGATCAGTCAGTCTGTGGTCAATACATCTATTGGATTACCTGCTTGTTCGTGTTTATTTAATTGACGAGGTAAGTTGATTGTGATTTTGTAATGTCGCGTGATGTTGGTGTTTTTTTGCCACGAATACGGGAGGCGAGATCTCGCCGCGACCGAGCTGCTTCCAAGATAACGGCGGATTAGATTGCACAGCGTATGATAAGATTTGTTTTATTCCACAGATGTTTTTCACAATAACCTAAAATTATATGAGGCTGAAGTTAGCAAACATTTTTTTACGTTTTGTAATTTGTGCACTGCATTGCCTTCTGTCAATTATATCTATACAGAGTTTTGTTAAGGTGACAAAAATGGTTAAATTTATCTTTATGCATATTAACAAAACAATAATTATTTAAATTATTAAAATGAAAACCTTAAATTATATAAACTATATTACAATAAAAACTAAATTAATACTAATAAAAAACTAAAAAAAAAACCTTCCAAAAAAAATATTGCGCCTCCAAATTTTCCTGACAGCATTTCCCCTCTGAATTAAGATACTTAATTTTTGAGGGAAAAAACTGCCAGGTCTATTGTCACCAGAAATGACAATGAGCCTTAAAAATAAAGGTTAAAATAATTATATTATGCATTTCTTTTAGTCTTCCCGTCTTTTAGTTTTTAGGTAAAAGTATTATTTATTTTTTTACAATAATAAAGCTATAGGCGAAAACTTTTAATTAATAAATAAATAAATTTTAACTTTTAACACAACCATAGGAATCATTGATACAAGTTTGTATTTTGTCTTCTAAATACACTGCCGGTTGCAGAAAGCCTGATTAGCTTTTGACATATATAACCTATGAGGTATGTCATTGGCTATAATAACCAAAATAGCAAGATAAACTACCAATCAAGTGGCATATATTTTATATATAGATTATAATATTAATTGTGCAACCGGACTCATAAATAACAAACTTTAAATATTACAAATTTTATAGCAAAGATTAACATGCATGTGTTGTGTTTAATCAGTTTTCTAGTCAAATAATAACAGTATAAACTTCAAACAGCGCTTTCTGTAATGAAGCAAAATGATGGCTCATTACATTAATCTCGTGAGAAAATCTGATGATTATGTTTTTTCTTCAATCGCAGAGTCAGGCATCTCATTTGAGTCATATAAACTTAATTGTATTACATATTTGTTGAAATACATGCTGTGTATATACATTTATACCATGCTACATAGTATTCTGCCTCTGTGGTCTAGCGGTTAAGTCTGTGCATTTAGACCGGGTTTGATTCCTGTTTGGGTCACAATAATTATTTTGTGATATTTCCGAGTTTGTTACACTAGAGACATCAACGAGTTTGCCACTTGTCATGATGGGCCTATAGTAAAGTTGACTAAATGTGAACCTGCTTTAAATAAAAATAAGTGAGTGGTTTCTGACCACCTCTAATGGGATATGGTCGTGATGATACTAAATATTAATTTATTAAACTTGTAGGTAAAGGATGATCCAATTTAAGCTTGAGTTAAAGTAAAAAAGTAATATTATGTTGTTTATTCTTTTATTATTCTAATTTATAAAGTTTTAATTTTAAGTATTTAAGTAATTAATAGAAATAAAATTAAATATAACGTCAATGCGCCTGACAATATCCATATGCACATACTCCCTCTGCACCACCGCCAGCAGGGACGCCAGCACTTTCCACTGAAGCTTCTTGTACTACTCGGAAGGTGGTCACAACACCTGATGGGCACTTCTATGACCACAAGAAGATGAAGATACAAAAGCTTTAGATTAATTAATATTATTATTTTTGTTTAATGTTATTTTAATATATAATTTACTTAAAAGGTTGCCTGATAATAAAAAAATATATATTATTATTATAAGTAATTTTTTGTAAGATTTTGGGAGAAACAAAATAAGTGTTATTAAAAAAAATAACATAATTTTTCTTAACGGTCAAAATATATATGGAATTTGTTTAGCTAGTTCAAATATTACAAAAAGGATTTTATCGACACGTAGAGAATAAAACAGAGAATATGTGATGATATAAATTACGCAGGGTCAGCGACATATAGTAAACCTAAAAAAAACCATCTACGAGGGGCGTTCAAAATATTCTCGGTATGTGGATAAAAACAAACAAGTACGAAAAGTTTGATATTTTTATTTTTCAATATACTCCCCCCCTATGTTCATACACTTATAAGATCGATCAATTATTTTTTTTAATCCCTCATAAAAATATTTTTTATCTTTGGTGTAAAAATGCTCCTCCACGGCCGTCTTCAACGCTTCATCGTCAGAAAATTTATTTCCACGCAGATCCTTTTTAAGATTGGGAAACAAAAAGAAGTCGCTTGGGGCTAAGTCCGGACTATAGGGTGGATGAGTAACAGTTTCAAACCCACATTCAACAATAGCTGCCTTGGCAATATGAGCAGTATGGACAGGGGCGTTGTCATGCAGAAGCAGAACACCTTTGGTTAACTTTCCTCGCCTCTTTTCTTTGATCGCATCTCTTAATTGACGTATAACGTTAGCGTAGTACTGCCCTGTGATATTTACACCTTTTTCTTTATAATCGATAAGCAAAACTCCTTCACAATCCCAAAATATTGTGGCCATGACCTTGCCAGCTGACGGGATTACCTTGAACTTCTTGGGATGAGCTGAACCCTTAATGTGCCACTGCATGGACTCCTGTTTGCTCTCTGGGTCATAATGATGAACCCAGGTTTCATCTCCAGTAACTATTTTTTGCAGCACCTCATCGGGATTTTCACCACACAGGTCGATAAAATCTGAACAGCAAGCCACACGCATATCCTTTTGAAGAAGCGTCAGCATTCGCGGAACCCATCTTGCACTTACTTTTGACATATTAAGATGGTCATGTATAATGTCATGTACGGTACCAATAGAGAGATTGGTTACTTGAGCTATAGATTTTACCTTCACTCGGCCGTCTTCCAATATAAGTTTTTCCACTTGATCAATATTTTCTTGTGAGGTAGCCACTACAGGCCGGCCAGGTCTAGGGTCATCTTCAATACTCTCCCTTCCACGCTTAAATTCGCTTGACCATTTTTGAATAGTAGATAAAGAAGGAGCAGACTCACGGTAAACACAATCCATTTCCTCTTTTATGGTTTTTTGATTTTTACCCTGTTTTGTCAAGAATTTTATGACGGATCGGTGCTCTAATTTCGTTAAAATTGTTAATTCGCTCATGGTGTTCATGTTTGTTCGGCAATTGCAGAAAAACAAAAGAACATCTCGGTTCCAATTTTACTTTTTTTTAATGTCAATGGATGAATCTTAGCGGCCAGTAACAAATATATATATAAAAGAGGTTGTAACGTATCAATACCGAGAATATTTTGAACGCCCCTCGTATGTAACCTCTGTGTATTGCGAAGCTAATACGTTTGCAGAATTATTTGCTAGTAATATATATATATATTACTTTATCCGATCCAAGGATTCAAGGCTTAAGGGGAAAAATGAAAAAATTCAAAGTTTTTTTTAAATATTAGGAACATAAGTTTTCAACATATTTTAAAACTTTCAAAGATGTTATATTTTCTGACAGCCGAACCTTTAGGACTAATTTTACCAACTGTGGTCTCAATTAAAGTATAAGTTAAACATAACAACTAGATAGAAATAATCTCACACCTAATTATTAAACATATACTAAGGCTGCGTTGCACCAAAATTAAGTTTATGTAATTGTAACAATTAAAGTAAAAATGGTGTCAAATATATCAGTTTTATTTACGGATTCCTGAAAAAGTACATTAGATTTTTTATCGGGTCTAAGTCGCCTTGAAATCTACTTTTAAATAGCTGCAGTTGCAAATAGCTTCCAGATGACGTCACGTAATAGTAAATAAACAACTAATACACTCACTGTTAAAAAGTGTTACAAAAATTACATAACTAAAATGAATCCAAATACTTACAAAAGTTGTTTAATGCCTCAGTGTACAAATACTACTTTACACCTCAAATGTTATTTATTTATGTGCCTAAATAGTTTAGATATAACATAACCTCCAATATATAAATTGTTAAATAATATTAAAGTTACTATGTAAATAGGTATGTACGAGTATAAGTTGCAGAATTCGCCTGAACAGAAATCACTGTTGCAAAAACATTTGCAATCATAATAGAATCTATTTCCATATCCAATTTATTCATTTTTCTTTTACTTTGTTCTAAAACAACTTAATCATGGAGTTTTATTTTGTGGCAGTTTACAATAGTATTAAGTGACGTCACCATCGTTAAAACTTTCGTCGCTTGTATAATTTACTCAATAATATAAATATACTAAGTATCAATAAATACACGTTATTAAATATACGTATACGAGTACAACTTACTTAATATGTTTAGTTAGACCAGTTTTTTTATTATCTATAAAGAAGATTATTTCATAGCAATCCATCGATTCACCATGCGGATGCCGGGTCCAAATGAATGGGGGAGAGAGGGGAGGGGAGAATAGTGACTTGTGACCGACAAAGGCTTGGTTTAGAGAGAGATTATATTATTTTGCAGACAAATGTGTAGGTACAAAAATCAAATTAAGGCATCAATGTTGTGTTTATCGCTAATTTTTCTCGGAATAGAAATTCAGGAATGTTAACTCCTAAACTCCAATCGGAAGCAAAACGAGAGAATGCGAAAGGAATTTGGGGAATTAATTTGGTATTCATTTGGAATGGTGGCCGCTAGAATAGGCACAAGGTCGAATCTAGGCTGTTAGCTAGCCTGTCACTTATTCCCACAGCCACCTGCTCTATAACACTTTACATACCACAAAACTTTCAACAAAGCTTGCTATGCTTTACTTTAATCATTTAAAATTCTAGATCAAAAAAAATATCAAAAGATTGACGAAGATATAATGCGAAAGTTGTGGTAAAAGGGGCCCTGGCAGACCGAGAGTCACATATCACGATCAAATAAGTAAAACACTGGCTGGAGATGCATTAAAAATTCTTCGTAATGAAATGGCATCTATGAAGAGGTTGATGACTGTCAACGAAGCGAAAGAGGTGTGTCGTGATCGCCCAATTGTCTCTGCCTTCCCCGCAAGGGATCTGGACTCTTAAACGTACCTTACACTATAAGGATTGATGCTGAATGATTAGAAGACTCAATTGCTACTACACGTTGACTTGAGTTGACCTTAATTTGTCGACACAGCAAAATAAACAAAAAAAAACGTACCTGTGACTAACTGAACTTAATAAACTATTTTGTTTAAAGTCAATGTGAAAATATCTTTATTCACGTAGACCTATTACGTATATATACGTAGACATTTATGAAACGTCATTAATTAAATTATTTTGAATTATTTTCTACTCCTGCTAGTAGAAGACTAAGCAGCAAAGTGGTCCAAAAAGTAAGCTGTTAGCAGAAGACCAGCAGCTTAGCAGATTCCAGTGACCTGTTAATGTTTACTCTGACTAAGAAAGAAATCTGCTAGGAAAACTCAGATAACCTTTTAAATTAAGCTATGAGTACCTATGAGATTACAATACCTGGTACATCGGTACCCTACCAGGCACGTCAGGATTAAAATAGACTACTTGCCCATGTGCAACCCGAAAGCCGACAAAACGGAAAACCTCTGCTAATTTTAGAACAATAAATTAAACGTGTTCGGCCGGCATTTGCCAGCCCTTAGGGTGCCAAAATGTACAAATAAATTCCTCTACATCAAGTTATTTGTTCATATTATTTGTCATTAGCGAACGGTTCCATAAATATGTGGGCGGCATATCTTAAGGTCGCGAGCAAGTTTCTATAAATGTGCAATAATGTAATTAACTTTACGATTAAATGTCTTACATAATCTCAACAGCCATTGATAAACGATCACCTTGATTTAATAATAAGCAAAGCTAGGTAACACTGACTTCAAAATGACAGGCTCAATGTAAATTTCTAGAACAAACAAACAAAAAGGTACTTTCGAAGCATTCAGAGCCCTACTCTTAATTCTGCACTTACATGTCGGTATTTGAGTAAAAAGTGTCAAATCTCTAGAAAACTCAGTTTCATTCGAACTAATCGAGTCGACATGCATATGGATAGTGCGAGAATGTCGACTCGATTGTTTGAATAAAACTGTTAGTTTTCTATAGAGATATGCCAAAAAAGTAGAAGAGTCGAACGCGCCAGAATGGACTCTGGGGCCTGATTCTCCTTGGCACCACGAGCTCCTGATATGAAATGAATAAAAATGACTACAAAAACAACAAGTGCAGAATCAAATAAATACTAAATAAACCTACATTAATTATAGACCAAGCAAAGAATAATTAGCTGTAATTTTATATCTGAACTAGGGTTCTGCGTGGTTAATATTAGTAGGTACCATGTTTTTTTTTGTTAAACGGTTTAAAACAGTTAGCTTTTCTGTTTTTTCTTTTTTACACAAACAAACAAAAAGTCAATTCTCAATACATACATATTTTGGACCAAACATTAATATATTTCCATATTTTTTGTCATTGCAATAAAAAATAATCTAAACTATAATTTAAAAATAAAAACCCTCCTGCTATTACGCAACGCCTCCTGCGTAATAAATGATCTTGAATTAAAAACAGAAAAGAATTGAATAAAAACTAAAAAGAAAAAAAAAACAAGTCCAATGGTTTCGTCGCAAAAAATTTTGATAACCGCTTTACATCATCGAAAAATTATTTTATGTATTTTATTACATAGCACTTTAATCAGGACCCATTAAAAACTGAGACAAATTTAAATCTTCCCTACAATGGGTCCCTTATGTTATTTTAATATTTTTAGTTATCGATGTCTAGTATAATATAATATACATATGTAGCCGTCTGGCCAGCGTGGCGAGTGTAGGCCAAATTCTCCAGATATACGAGTATGTTCTGGAAGGCCCATCTAAAACAGTGGAGGTCTAGGACGCTGTGTTCTAGGGACTGTAATGAAAATGAAAAATGTACATAATGTTTCCGACCACCTAAGAGATACCCCGCCGTGATGATACTTTTATTACTGTCACTCTAAATAAAAATTAAAAAAATGATAAAAAACCTTAACATGATTTTAAAATACCTATTCGATGAATAGTTCGTTGACTTCATTTTTTTTATTTTCCACAATAATGGCGTCTGATTGTCGCCTTTAAGAAATTAGGTTAATGCCATATCTACAGTGACACTCGCGTGATGAAGACAAATCAATTGACGTAAGAATCTTTTAAATCGGCCAATGCGTTTGGTCTCCAGTGTGCCACAAAGGAACAAACATCCATACTCGTACATGGGCTGATAAACACATAACCCTTATTTGCGTTGCTCTGTCAGATAAAACAGATAATTTTTATTTTACTCGTATGTGCAATCAAAAAAAACTATCTATCTATTATAGGCATAGGCTAACCATTCAAGGAGCAAGGCAATCTTTGTAAACTCCAACTTTAGGTGTATTTCACTCAGCTGTAGGTGTATCTCAGCTTTAATATAAGGTATCAGTATTATTGCAACATTATAATGTTTATTTGAGTGCTATCTATGCAGTAAACTAATGATCGTGGAAGCACGCTCGACTGCCGAGATTGCACAATGTGGCGCCCCAGCTATTTCCGGAAAACTGTTAGAAATTGGGCCGAGCGAGCCATCCGTTCTGCAATACACAACCTTGGATACACAATCGACTGATTTAGCATTTTTTGTATAGAGATTCCCATTCGATTCTGTAAACATTCGCTTTTGTACCTTTTATTCATTGACCGCAAATAAACATTTGCTCTTTAGCTTTTATTCTATGGCAATTTTTTATCTTCTCCCTATTGTTGTTGCTCACAAAGCGACGAGCAATATTAGCCAAGACCATCGATATCTAACATAGATATACGGGCGGCGTAGCCGTTGGGAAGAGGGCGCTAGTGTAGGGGAAGTAAAGGCACACAGGGCCAACAGTGAGATAGAGACGGTTTATAGGATTTTAGTCCGTAGGCGCCCTGGGGCTTCACTAGGAAGCTTCACGGATGAGTCGGGCATGCGACCCCCACCAGCGTTGGCCCTTCAGGCAGGGAGCTTATCATTGATGATTTATTGATTCACCGACTATAAAAAAAAAAAAGGCGTGCACCCACTTGTTCGTTAGCATTCAAGGCAATCGGTCCTACGAGGGGCGTTCAAAATATTCTCGGTATTGATACGTTACAACCTCTTTTATATATATATTTGTTACTGGCCGCTAAGATTCATCCATTGACATTAAAAAAAAGTAAAATTGGAACCGAGATGTTCTTTTGTTTTTCTGCAATTGCCGAACAAACATGAACACCATGAGCGAATTAACAATTTTAACGAAATTAGAGCACCGATCCGTCATAAAATTCTTGACAAAACAGGGTAAAAATCAAAAAACCATAAAAGAGGAAATGGATTGTGTTTACCGTGAGTCTGCTCCTTCTTTATCTACTATTCAAAAATGGTCAAGCGAATTTAAGCGTGGAAGGGAGAGTATTGAAGATGACCCTAGACCTGGCCGGCCTGTAGTGGCTACCTCACAAGAAAATATTGATAAAGTGGAAAAACTTATATTGGAAGACGGCCGAGTGAAGGTAAAATCTATAGCTCAAGTAACCAATCTCTCTATTGGTACCGTACATGACATTATACATGACCATCTTAATATGTCAAAAGTAAGTGCAAGATGGGTTCCGCGAATGCTGACGCTTCTTCAAAAGGATATGCGTGTGGCTTGCTGTTCAGATTTTATCGACCTGTGTGGTGAAAATCCCGATGAGGTGCTGCAAAAAATAGTTACTAGAGATGAAACCTGGGTTCATCATTATGACCCAGAGAGCAAACAGGAGTCCATGCAGTGGCACATTAAGGGTTCAGCTCATCCCAAGAAGTTCAAGGTAATCCCGTCAGCTGGCAAGGTCATGGCCACAATATTTTGGGATTGTGAAGGAGTTTTGCTTATCGATTATAAAGAAAAAGGTGTAAATATCACAGGGCAGTAGTACGCTAACGTTATACGTCAATTAAGAGATGCGATCAAAGAAAAGAGGCGAGGAAAGTTAACCAAAGGTGTTCTGCTTCTGCATGACAACGCCCCTGTCCATACTGCTCATATTGCCAAGGCAGCTATTGTTGAATGTGGGTTTGAAACTGTTACTCATCCACCCTATAGTCCGGACTTAGCCCCAAGCGACTTCTTTTTGTTTCCCAATCTTAAAAAGGATCTGCGTGGAAATAAATTTTCTGACGATGAAGCGTTGAAGACGGCCGTGGAGGAGCATTTTTACACCAAAGATAAAAAATATTTTTATGAGGGATTAAAAAAAATAATTGATCGATCTTATAAGTGTATGAACATAGGGGGGGAGTATATTGAAAAATAAAAATATCAAACTTTTCGTACTTGTTTGTTTTTATCCACATACCGAGAATATTTTGAACGCCCCTCGTACTTATATTACGATGGCTGATGAATGAGATATTGGAAAGGCAAAGGGTCCTAGCCCTTACAGCCAAGTCTGACGTAATATATATCCTTAATTTATTGAGTTAATGAGGTTATAATCAAATTCTAGATGTTGCAGAATTTGATGCTTTTCTTGGAGTCACTCGCGGAATTATCGCCCAAACACGCCGAGTATAATACGGGAGTTCACAGTGCGGGAAAACAACAAAAAATTAACTGCAACTTGTATTTTAACAACCATATTTTGTGTTTAATTTATCGTATTCCATAATTATTTACATTATTAAACAAAATAAATCCACTTTTGACTAACAATATCCGCAGTAAAATTACATACAAAATAACATATACAGGTAAAATGGCTCGAAGGCCACTGATTTTTTAAACTCAGCAAATCTATAGGCACCTTTAGCCTGTCTATTTGTGTCTGTCAATATTTTAGCAGGGTACTGAACTGGCTTGAATGTAGGTTACTAAGATAGACATTAAATATACAACAGGGGCAAGAAGCCAAACAGTTGTAATTGGTCTATTTTATTTATATTTATTTATCCTTATAGTTATAATAACTTTTAAATACAATATTTTCCTTACAAACTATAAAATACTTTATCGGCAGACAACTCTCATCACAATAATATATAATATAACCATAGTTAAGATTTATTTAAAATCAAATAAAATACAACTATAATAGATTAGAAAGTAGTTAGTTAATATCGAGAATAAATATGCGTACATAGGTTGTTTCTTATTACAGTGCATGGCTGGTTATTGTCATATTCGACGTGTACTTTCAAAATTAATTTGTTTTTCAGTTTTTTTTTGTACCTTATTGTAAAAGAAGTAACAATTATAGTGTATTAAAATAACAACCAATGCCTTCTCTATTTTATATTTGATCTATATGTTTATAAACTTCGATTTTTAGTATTTGTAGTGGTCATTGCAGTGTAGCGGCTCCACTGTTGGCTTTTCAAGCTGAAATATTGAAGCCAATATTTTGGGTCATTGTAAGTATTGAATTTGAATTGAAACACTGAATGATAAAATTTATTATTGACCAGCTGTTTTAATTATTAACTAACTGTTTTACCCGGCTTTGCCCGTCTAAACGGCGACACGAAATTTATACCGCCTCCGTGGTCTAGTGGTAACAAACGTTGCCGTGAACTCGGGCGGTCGGGGGTTCGATTCCCACCGGGGGCAAGTTGTACATTGTATAATTTGTCTCGGTCTGGGTGTTTATATGTATAATATGTATATATTTACAAAAAAAAAAGTATAATATGTAGTTTATCAACCATCTAGTTTCCGTAACACAAGCCTCGTAGCTTACCACGGAAACTAGATGGCGCTGTGTGACCTGTCTGGAAATATTAGTTATTTATGTATTATTATTTATGTATTTCGTTGCGCATTATTTTGATTTTGCTATATATATCTCCTGAGTATTCACTTAATTTGCACGGTGTAAAGGGAATAAATAATCTTTATTATTTATTATTAAATATTTTATTGGATAAATACCGTATTTGTGTAAATAGTTGTTTAATTACCGCTTTACAATTGCCCATTTTATAAATATTAAAATAGATATAGTATGTTATCGTTAAGAGATATACATATACCATCGCGGACTTTTCTGTAGGCCTATATAAGATACACAATTCCACTATACATAATTTTGTTATATCACAAATTGTTTAGGCAACATTTTCGTTAAAACCTCCCAGGCGGCTTATTTTTTTTCGACACACTCCATAAATATCGTTAAAGTATACAAAAAATTAACAAATTATATATTAATACCTTCCTTGAGAACCACTCTATCCATTGGTGAAAGCATTTTGGTTTTTGGGTTTATTTTTTCATTTTATTTTATTTATTAGGCAAAAAAAAACAATTGTACAAATAAGACTTATTACTAAATTAAAAATAACATGTGAATTTAGTATAATCATTTTATTAATATTAATACAAGCATTTGCAAGAAGCAAAATATATTTACATGTAGGTTAACATATAACTAAAACTGAAAAAATATCTTAAGGTAGCAACAATAAAGAAAGCAATAATTCACAAAATTAATACCTAGTATACAACATGTGCAACAAATACAAATAAACAGTCAATTTATCAATCAAGTATTATTCATTGCCATCTAGCCAACCTCTAACCAAACACTTATATCCTGCCCTTTGTGTAGAAAAAAGATCATACATGTATAACTGAGTGTTATGTGTGTCAACTAGACGCCGGAGTGGTGCACGCCTTCCTGCATTGGTCCGGCAACAGCTAGTATAAAATAAGTGTTAATCGCGAACAGACAGACAGATATTCAGACAGACGCGGCAGAGGACTTTCTTTATTATAAAATATGTAGTGATGATACTTTTAGGAGTAGAACTATTTCTCATTAATAAGTTTTTTAGTATGTATGTATGTATGTAAGTTTTTTAGTTGTAGGCACTTCAACAAACAGACAAGGTATACTATACATATTGTTGGTGAAATGTCATATAGTTCTATCTCAACTTTAGGATTAACTGCCTCCGTGGTCTAGCGATTAAGTCCGTGGATTTAGACTCGGAGGTACCGGGTTCGATACCTGGTCGGGACACAAAAATATTTATTAATGTAAATAAATACATTTAAATAATTTGTGATATTTCTCGAGTTTGGTACGCTGGAGACATCGACGAGCTTGCCACTTGTCATGATTGGGCTATAGTAAAGTTGGCTAAATGTGAATCCGCTTATTTATAAGCGTGGTTTCTGACCACCCCGAAAGGGAAACGGTCGTGATGATACTTTACTTTTCAACTTATAGGAAATAAATATTATAGTCGCATATTTTCTTTGTGGTGTATTGAACCAAGATGTGTCAATAAATTGAATTGAAAAAAAATAAACGTATAACAAGACAAAGAATAAGTAATTATTTTTATAGAAAAAAAAAATACGTTAAAATAAACTAACTTTTACCTAAAAGTTATCTCTATAAAAATAATTGTTTTTTTGTCTGGAAAAGCTAGCTATTAACGGGTAGGATAAATTTCTTATTCACAGTCGATATTGCGAAAGTATGTTATAATCCAATTGAAATGCTATTAGGATCAAGTTGCACCAAAATTAAGTCTCTGTAAATGTAATGGTTAATGTTAAAAATGGCGCAGAAAGTACCAGTTTTATGTTTAGGAAAATATTATTCCATTTTAATTATACGTTATAGTTTTATAATTAACGGTCAGCCAAGTTTCATTACATTCATCATTACAGCCCCTAGAACACAGCGTCCTAGACCTCTACTGTTGGAGATGGGCCTTCCAGAACATGTATCTGGAGAATTTGGCCTACACTCGCCACGCTCTGGCCAGACGGATTGGCGAGGAAACCCAACATCTTAACTTTAGGTAAACATGGATCCGAATATCTGATTTCTAGTCACAGTTCACCATGCACTTGTTAATGTAAATTACGATATACGAACGTATAAAAATGATAGCTTATTAATATAGGCGGGTACTTAAATTAATGTTTTACATTAATATAATGAAATATCGTTTCCTTGCTGTCTTGTTGCACAAATTATCGTGCACGTAATAAAACCTCAACGTTACTAAGTAATTAGATTAAAATCGGTTACTTTTAATATTTCCGATATGAGGAATAATTATCATTTATAGTTCGCGAAAGTTATAGTAACTCAATTTATAACCAAAACTGTAACATACTTATATCAAAACATATATAATATTAAACTGCCTCCGTGGTCTAGCGGTTAAATCCGTGAATTTAGACTCGGAAGTACCGGGTTCAATTCCTGATCGGGACACAAAAATATTTATTAATGTAAATAAATACATTTAATTTTGGTACGCTGGAGACATCAACGAGCTTGCCACTTGTCATGATTGGCCTATAGTAAAGTTGGCTAAATGTGAATCCCGTTATTTATATGCGTGGTGTCTGACCACCCCGAAAGGGAAACGGTCGTGTTGATACTTCACTTTATTACTTATTTTGTAAGTACATATGTATATAAGCCTTTCTATTGTCGACGATTTGGTTATGACTCAATTTCAGCCTAACTTTATAGACTTTTTGACAATCTCCTTTTGTCGTTTTTTGGCTAATATTCCTAGCTAGCTACGTTCATTGCTAGAAACTAGTTCTAATTGCGACTAGGCACAGACGAATTAAGACACTTGTTTTGCCATCGTTAAAAGAATGGATACCTTGCAGTTAGGCTAAGATCTATAGATACTTTTCAGTTAGGCTAAGATCTATAAATTATTTGCTTAATTATTATTATGATTTGCTGAGACTGCTCAAATCGTAATAATACTGTCTTAATGTCCTAAGAGTGGTAGTGGCTTGGTTGTAAATTTTTTGTAAGTTCGAGCCCCAGCATGTACTAATGAGAAATTATTTTCTTACGTACATTTGTCATAACAACAACACCACTGTTCCCGTACTTCGGACAGCGCACTAAGCCCGACGTTTCCCCGGTTCCACTATACGGGTGGATTAATTTTTCAGATATATTTTCTGGAAGACCTATCTCCAGATGGGCCATTGAAATGTTATAAATAAATTAAATATGTGTTCCGGATCGTAATCGAACCCGGTACCTCTAAATCTAAGGTCTTAATCCAGTAGATTTAAACACGGATGTTCTGATGATGATTACAGAAATGTTTATTTATTTATTTGTATAAATTTTCGAGTCGCTAGAGTCATCGACGAGCTTGCCACTTGTCATGCTGGAGCTTTTTGGCTAAATGTCAGATATAGTTAACCCCTTGGAAAATCGTGGTTTCTGACCACCCTACTGGGATATTTTGTTATATATAATATACTAGTTTTATGTCCGACTCCTTCGCAGTTGTTGCCGCAAATCTGTGGAACAACCTACCCTTAGATATCCGACAGGCGCCAAATAGAACATTGCTTAAAAGGATGGTTTTCACACACTTCTTAAATAGATCCCAACAACTGTAAGTATGTATATATTGTATTTATGTATATATTAAGTATTATAAGTATATTAGTGTTTAGCCTACAAAGGCGAGCTGTTCGAATTGTGGACGATGCCACTATATCTGGAACTCTCGAATCCCTGCAGCTTCGCCGAGATGTAGCTTCTCTGAGCGTGTTCTACCGGCTATACTATGGTGAGTGCTCTGAAGAGCTCTATAACCTAATTCCTTCCTCCCCATTCCGCAACCGAACCACACGCACAGGTCAGAATATGCACCCACATACCGTAGTCACTATCCCTTCGCGTACCTATAAATTTGGTGACTCATACATCTGTCGCACAATAAAGATGTGGAATGCTCTTCCAGCCTCTGTGTTTCCACTTTCCTATAACCTGGAGTCCTTCAAGCGAAGTGTGAAAAGGCATCTAGTCAAGCCGGCATAGTGTTAGGGACTGATGTCGGATATAAGGGTCTGATTCCAGTTGCTAACATTCATACATTCATGGACCCTGCGCGCCACTTACCATCAGGTGGGCGCAGGGTCACATGTCGTGCTAGTATAAAAAAAAAAAAAAAAAAAAGTATATTAATATTATTTACTAGTAAGTAGTTTAGTTTTAGTAGTATTTTAATTTCTCCCCTATATTATGTTCTATAATTTGCGCGAACCTTCCACATACAATGTTCGTAATGTCCCTAAGGTTGACCGAGTAAGAATGTCTAGCGGCATTAGGTCCGCCTTTGTACATAGTGCAAAAAGTATTAAATAAATAAATACCGAGTACGACATGTAAGACCGGGCCCACCTGCTGATTGTACGCAAGGTCCAGGAATGGAAGCAACTTACACCAGCCACTAACAACCAGCATCGGTCCCTACCATACCGGCGTAATAAGATGTTTTAACTATTAATTCATTTACCGTACTTAAACATATGCTAGGCCAAATTTAAGCACGCTTCGTAGATCTCAGCCTTAGAGTATTAGGTTGATGATTGGATAGGCCATACAAAATAAACCTGCTCGTGTGAGAGGATCTAATGTCAGACGAATTTGAGCTTTTTACTCTTAGTTACAAATTCTATTTCCGTACGGCTAGGGAAGCGGTTCTTCTAGGTTTGGAGTGTGGGCCGGTCGAGGTATTTTAATGGCCGCAAGTCCAGCCTGCAGCGAACATGTTATTTAGAACCACAAGTTCATGGAATCCGACGGTGAGCAAAACACACCGCGAAGAAATTGACAAAATGTGTTTTGAACATAAGAAAATACTTGTATCATATCTGTGAATCGTGATTGTCAACTTCTAACACAAGAATACCTTCTTTATAATATATGGGCAGTTATATCGATTCTTATACGATTATATGCCCTGCGCAACAGTAAGGCATTCTTAGATAAAAAAATGCTGGCACTATCAGATTAAATTTCGCCCCAGGAGGCTATCACGGGCTGTGAGATACGGCAAGAAACGACTAATATAGCTTTTTAATTTGGGGGATTTCGAACTTAGGACAGACTAAGGTAGATGTTTAACATGTCAGCCTGGCGGCTATTTGTCCCAAATTTTAACCGATGCGACAAGGATGGGAAATAAAAAACAAAACACTGGGTACGTGTGATTTTTTTACTATGCGTAATTTTTATCAGAACGACCATTTTCCCTCGTTTGATCATAAGACTTGAAACGAAATTCTATTTTTCTATTTTATTATTATTCTACTTTTAAAATTAAATTAAATACTGGCAATATAATGACTCATTTTATTCTGCAAACGATAGTACGTCCGATAGTGATGACGTGTATTATGATGCACCTGGATTGGATGCCTTAATAATTAATGAATTGGGGTGCTACAAGAAAAATTTTAATGTCTGTCATATTAACGCGCAAAGTTTACCTGCCCATTATACAGATCTTGTCGTTACCTTTTCTTCGCCGAATGTTGTGGACGCTATACTCATTTCTGAGACTTGGCTGAAACCAAGCCTTCCCTCAACTTCATATTCATTACCCGGATATGTACTTATCCGCAACGATCGTACAGGTGCTAATGGAGGCGGAGTAGCCATATTTTTGCGTTCTGATCTCACCTACAAAGTTGTATGTCGTTCGCCAAGTGCGTACTCGGCATCGCCAGAATATTTATTCATCGAGATATGTTTTTTAGGTTCCAAACTTCTCGCGGGTGTAGTGTACTGTCCCCCAAATATTAATTACTTCTCGAAACTTGAAATAGCTTTGGAGGATACAGTTGCACTATACTCACCACATCGTTATGGGCGACTTTAACACCTGCCTCCTCAGCGACCAAACACATAATAGATCCCGTGCTGTCAAGCTCTTAAATATAATTTCTTCTGTAAACCTTTCTTTATTACCATCTGGCCCCACTCATCACCTTTCTTCCTCCAATACTCTTCTGGATCTAATTCTCACTTCTCGTCCTGATTTGATTCCTTCCCATGGCCAACTTCTTGCCCCTTCCTTTTCTCACCATGATTTACTGTTCGCATCCTATAAACTAAAACCGCCAAAGTATCGACCCCCGACGGTATTTATGAGAAATTTTAATCGCATAAATATGGACAAGCTGCGTAGTGATCTGTCTGGTATAGACTGGGTACCTCTTCTTCAAACCGACAATATCGATGATATGGTCTCCATATTTAATCGAGAGTTACTTAAGGTATACGACGAACATGCTCCGGTTCGCCCTACAAAAATTAAACGTCCGCCTGCGCCGTGGATCACTGACGACATCCGCGCAGCCATGAAGAGGCGTGACAAGGCCTATCGCAAATATCGCAAGACTCGCAGTGATGAAAGCGGTGCTGCATATAGAGTTGCAAGGAATCGGTGTAATCAGATCTGTAGAATTGCTAAGAGACGTTTTTTTTATGAGAATATTAAAAAGAATACTCCATCTAAGAACTGGAAATTTCTAAAAACAATCGGTTTTGGCCGTTCACACAGTCAGCTTAATTTAGGCATAATTAAACTTGACGACCTAATTAACCATTTTTCATCTGCCCCAGTTCTCGACAACGCCACGAAGGTGAGAACGCTAAAAGAAATTCTCGAGATGCCGGCTCCAGATACTGAAACATTTACCTTTGCGGAGATTTCTGATGATATGGTTCTTAAGGCGATTCAATCCATTACTTCAAAAGCAATAGGACGTGATGAAATCGGTCGTGCTATGATCGTTCCCATTCTTAACATCCTTCTACCTATAATCACCCATATAATAAATTTCTCTCTTAGTACTAGTCAATTCCCCTCCTTGTGGCGTGAAGCATTTATTATACCTCTCCCAAAAATATCATTGCCTACTCTTCCCTGTCACTTTCGTCCTATCTCAATTTTACCTTTTCTATCGAAAGTATTAGAATATATAGTTTATAAACAATTTTCATCATTTTTATGTGTATACGATTTGCTTAACCCTTATCAATCTGGTTTTCGCCCCGGTCATAGCACAACTTCAGCTTTGCTTAAGGTAACTGAAGATATCAGAAACGGCATGGATGAAGTCAAGATTACAGTACTGGTACTGATTGATTTCACGAATGCCTTTAACACAGTTGATCCTGATTTGCTCATCGCTATGTTATCTCGCCTTAACCTATCATCGGAAACGTTACAGTGGTTCTCACAGTATCTACATGGACGAAGGCAACGAGTTAGAGTTGGCCAGGATGTATCTGAGTGGCGTGACTTGCCCACAGGAGTTCCACAAGGTGGTATCTTGTCTCCCCTGTTATTCTCCTTATTTATCAATTCAATTACTTCTTCTTTACATTGTCATTATCATCTTTACGCCGATGACTTGCAACTCTATATACAAACTGGCATCGAAACTGTTAATAGTGCCATAGCATGGTTAAATGTTGATTTGTCGCACATTAACTCTTGGTCCAAACGATTCGGTGTGGTGGTGAACCCGACCAAATGTCAGGCCATTGTAATTGGAAGCAGTAGACTCATGTCGAAAATTGATCTCACAAAGATTGAAGCCGTTCGATATGATCAGGCTCCTATACCGTTCTGTGATAACGTTAAGGATCTCGGTGTGTTTATCGACTCCCATCTTAGCTGGGATACTCATCTCTCTAACACAAACCGAAAAGTTTTCGCTTCGCTACATTCGCTCAATAAGTTGAAAAATTTTCTGCCGCATAAAGCAAAGATAACTCTTGTCCAAAGTCTTCTCCTTCCACTTATTGATTACGGCGATGCATGTTGTGTAAATATGACTGAAGAGCAGCTTAATAAAATGGATCGCCTTCTCAATACATGTATTAGGTTCATTTTCTCCCTTCGCAAGTTTGACCATATTTCTGAATTCCGTAGTAAACTCAAATGGTTGCCTATCAGGTCCCGAAGGAATCTCAGAATAGTATGTTTACTTTACACGGTATTAAACGAGCCTAATACACCTGTATATCTAAAGGAACAATTTGCGTTCCTAAACTCTTTCCATGAACGTACTCTTCGGTCATCGCATAACTCGGTCCTTGCAATCCCCTCTCATCACACAAACTTTGTATCAAAGTCTTTTGTCGTTGTAGCGTCATCTCTTTGGAACGATCTTCCGGTCTCCATCCGACATGCCACAACTAGACTAACTTTTAAGAGTCAAGTTTATAAGTATTTTATGGAGCCAAAATAAGACCTCCACATAAAATTAAACACGTTGTTTTACTTTTATTTATTTTATAAAATGTTAAAAGTTGCTTTTTGTCAGTATTGTGTAGTTGTTTATATTTATTGTATCGAATTTGTGTAGTTGTATTAGTATGTATTTATTATATAGTATTTGTATGTAGGTATATGTATGTTTATTATACTTATATAGGTATATTACGTAGGTCTATATTATTTCTTAGAATTAAGATTGTAAATAATGTACATTATTCAATCATTTTTATTTTTTATATTTTGTGCACCTACTCCTGTCACTAAAAACTCTCTTATTGTCCTTAAGGTTAACAGGCAGAGAATGTCTAACGACATTATGTTAGCCCTTTGTACTTATGTGCAATAAAGTTTTTAAATAAATAAATAAATAAAAAAAATATATTTTTTACTTTTTAAATTTGTGGTTTGAATAACTTTATTCTTCGTGAAAATAGCGCCACCTAAAGATTTACATGCGACTGTATTTCGTTGTTAGAAAGCTGAAAAAAAAAAAACAATGACATTTAGTGAACCCCGAAGTATGGGATGTTGCCGGAACTTTGTGTATTATACGATACAGAGGTATAAGGAGACCGGCACATTTAGCCCGCGGTCTGTAAGCTAAATTCTAAAAGAATTTAGCTCTTCAGGCCAATATTTTGTCGAACAGAATACTTAAATATGGTCTTAAACTACAGTCGAGGAAAAGTGCATTATTTAAATTAGCGTCTTTGTAAATTTAGATTAGAACGATGTCGTAACCATTTGAAGAGATGCAAAAAATGTCCTGTTCACCTATAAGAAGGTCTTTACGGTGGAAGACAAGTTTAAGCGTCAAAACAATAAGGTTTACCTCAGAAGTTTGATGGACGTCCAGCCTTCTGTACTCAACGGCCAGCGCACTCATCATTCGGCAATTTTTTGACACAATAACGCAATAACCCTATAACAAAACATGCATACATTAAGCAATATACCTATTTGTAATGTAAAATCAATAATTAAATAGACAATCTAAAATAAAATGACGGCTAAAATCACTGATACCATCTACCGCTGCAATGTGACCGAGATTGCCCTTTTAATGAAGGTCACGATCAAAACATGCTATTGATGACATTGTCTGATAAAGTTGGGTTTAGTTAAACTATAGAAATTTACCCCTTTTTATAGTAATTAAAATTACTTGTACGTGTTTAAAAAAATAAAGTTAATCAGCACATTGCTACCAGCCATTTAACAATGCTATTTGTAAACTATACGTAAAGTATTTGTATTATCTAAAATAAGTACAATAATTAAACAACTAAATAATATTTCA
Source organism: Tinea semifulvella (assembly GCA_910589645.1). NCBI lineage: Eukaryota > Metazoa > Arthropoda > Insecta > Lepidoptera > Tineidae > Tinea > Tinea semifulvella. The sequence continues at coordinate 6,858,935 of OU342592.1, read as the reverse complement.
AAAACTTATCCTATTGTTTTTAAATAGTTCATTGAAAAGCCAGCATCGTTAGCGGTCAGTTGTCATAGTAAGAATCTACCTCACTCGATCTCGTATTAATAATCCCAAAGTCAGTCAAAATTAATCAATTTAATTTATTTAAAAAAATATTTACGTAATATAAAATATAATTAATATATAATATATACGTAAGTCCCGTACGAGTGGAATGGTAACAAGAATCCTGGTTACATTTCTTTGGGCGAAGAATGAGCCAGCCCTCTTGTCATAGGAGAAGACAACAAGACTCGGTGTTATGTCTTTTAAAAACCTTTTGGTGCTTGGACTCCATGGGCCCAAAGTTTCTGTCTTTCTTTTAATACGTCAAAATATCCTTATTCACGTAAACCTATTACATTCACTTGGGACATGTCGTTATTTAAATTATGTTAAATGATTTTACTCCTGCTAGTGGAAGACTGAGCGGCAAAGTGGTCCAAAGAGTAAGCTGTTAGCAGAAGACGAGCAGCTTTGTTGTTATGTCTCTTTTTGACATTCATTTCTCGCCTTATCTCACAACCTGTGACACGTTATTAAATCGATTTCTTGATTTTAAAAGATACAAGTAATACTTAAGTGAGTGTCGGATCTTGAGATTTATTTGTTAATACGGCCCCAAAGAAAACATTGTTAAATACTTCTTTTGAAGTTGTTAAACTGACTTTACCTTGCGATTGTTAAAAGTTCCGTACAAATACAGCAGCAATTTTGCGGATAGCTAGAATTCAGGCAAGCGGTCAGTTTGTAATGGAGGTCATACACGCTACGGTCTACCTGTGCAGGTGTGTCTGCAAATTTAGGTATTTTACTATACCTGTACTTGAACCTGTGCGCGACCAAAGCAAGATACAAATTTAAATTATTTTAGGTAAGTGAGTACCCGCAATATGCACGTGTTTTCTCTTTTTACTAAATTTGAAAACATAACGCACGAATTCTTTTTCATTTCATTTGATTTGCATACACTATGACATAGGGGGTCGCAAACATTCCCGTGCGACCATTACGTGTATGTCTTACATTAGGTGGATTGTAAGTATGTGGGTAAGACAATTAGTGGATTGCGGTCGAGTTGAGATTAAAGATAAATGGGGCGCGGGTCGGCTGCTATTCTTGGCTCACCACTTTTACTATGGCTAGAATAAAGGTAATTATTTGTTATCCGGCTCGAAGCACCAGTGATAGCGTTAAGCTAAAATATAGCCGGAATTATGTTACAATATTAGAATCAAATAGGTGTGTAATTGATATACAAAAAAAACAAAACCTAAATACTTATTAGTAGGTACTTTATTAACAATAAGCAAAAATTTATGGAAATTTTATGAAAATGATGAATCCAGAAATTTACAGTTCCCATTAAAAATCATAATAATATTACAGGTCTTTATACAGCATATCAACAAGATTCTTTATTCATAAAAACCTAGTCATTACAAAACGAAGACACTGCTTACAAAGTATTTTTTGCATAGCACGATCGGAATTAATAACGTCTTAGCACGCTAAATATCTCACGACAGAAAACGCTTTATTTCTTCGTGGAAAGAGATAAAGTTCTTTCGGATGGTTTGTAGTGTACTAGGTATTGATAATGCAAAAACCAGTAGCAATGGAGACGAGAGGGGTCGGCCAAGGACGGCCATTGTAAGATCCGGCCCTTGCAGCTCGACGAGCACATCCCACCGACACAATCTATGCGAACCGTCTCTCTATACAATATAATGTATTCTAAACTACGAGTACGTCAACCAATATTAAATCAGTGGCGAAGTAACTACCTATAATTTTTAGCGTACAAAAATGCTTGGGAATTTAGTGCAATTAAGGCTGGGTTGTACCAAAACGAAGTCTTTGTAATTATTTATTTATTCGAAGAGAAAGGACAGAGACAGGCAACATAAGAACATAAAAGATAGCAACAGAGTAGAAGCAATTAAAATTATACCCGCCACCAGAATATTTCTCACTGTGAACAAATATTTATATATTACTTGCAACGACCAAAGTTAGGTTTTATTTTGAAGACGCCATTTTTATTAACTCGCTTGTATGTGTGTCCGGGTGGAATTTTATAATTGATTTCAAACGATCATCCCGATAATTTTAAAAATTTGGAAGTGGATGACAATGCATGAAAATGTCAAAAAATAATTATATATTTTTTTTATGTACTATGTTTTCAAGTTCTACTTCTCAATCAGTTTCTTTCACATAAGCCTATAAAGCAGAAAATAATAATAGTTAGAAACAGCACAAAAATCTTTGCTTATGCTGTAATAAGTTTTGCAATGTTTTATAGACTTAAATTCGACTCGCAAAGCGGACCACTTTACGGTTAAGTGTTTTCAACCTTGTTAAACAATTCACTGCCAAGGTCTTGCAATGTTGACTCTATATAATGCTATGTGGTCTCACGAAATAATTTTGTAATTAAATAATTAGATAGGATAATTTAAAAATAGTATTTTGGTTTTAAACTAGTAAACGAATAATTTTTAAATAGTAGGTAACTGGTACAATGTTAATAATTAATTGTTGTAACTGATTGGGTTGCAATAATGCCTTTTTAATGGAAACATTAAATATGGAGACTTTAAATATAACAAGACGCGACAATCGTCTCAGAATTAATTTATAAAATTAGTCTTTGACATGACCGGTTAATATCATTTTCGTCGTGCACTTTTAAATTGATTTTGTTTTTCATTGACAACATGCCGACCTGCATGCTACGGAAGTTTAAAACACGATTTTCTTCGACAAGACAAAAGCAAAATAACAACCAGGCATTGGTTGATCTTATATTTGATCTCCTATGCCTATGAGTTTATTTCAGGGACAAATTGTCATACTCAATTTGACAAATGCAGATGTATCAAAAACGATGTCAAAATATAGTAGGTAATTTAAAAGGTGGTTCAAAAACATGCCAAAGGAATCCACAACAGTTGTATCTGACAAAACTTTAACGTTGATTATTGCTCATAGATTATTCGCAATCGCATCAATGTTCATCAGCCTGTGTCTCTCCACTGCCAGATGTTAAGGCTCGCCACTGCACGCCCCGCTAGTGACCTTCTTAAGGTCATCCGTCCATCTGGCGGGGGAATTATCTAACTCTGCGTTAAACCAATATCATCCGATGAATAACAAGTGTTGAGCACCGCTGGCTTAGTGTGAGGGCGGTTTATAACGCCGATTGGCGTAGAAACGAATTCCTCACGATGTTCCCCTAAAAGAAGCTTTAACGCTTTTGTATCCATCTCTCTCGTACAGTCATATATTGCCAAAAACGTTTCATCAAATATAAAGATATAATAAATATAGGAAAAACGTTTAAAATATTTAGCTATTCTTTCTCTTTGCTTTCTCAGACTAAAAACTGAATTTACATATTTCCAAAATATCAGTCATTTTATTTCCAAGACAACTTTTCTTAAAAATCATTGAAAATATTCGATTTTGCGAGCGAGAGGGATAAAAACGCGTTAAAAGCTCTTCTCTCTATAAAACAAGACTATTTCTACCTAGTTACCTAATTAATAATATTTTATATGTTTCTTTCCAGTGTACATGCCGTGAAGAAGGAAGGTATATCGATGAGACGACGTCATTAGAAGCGACTGGCACGCGGGTCGTGTCACTGTCATGTAAGGATACCTACTTTATTATCATTGTCCATTGTCATAAAACTTAACATAATACCTACCACAGATCTTAGAAGAAACCAGAGGTACAGTTCCTTCAAATTCATAGGCAAGGCGCAATAACGAAAGTAAAGCAAAAAAAAACTTTTTCATAGTTATCTTTTTAGTTATATCTCGTGGCCACATTTCAGCAAATGTATTTTTGCCATTTCAGGCAAGTGTCAGTATAATTGCCAGATTTTAAGCAAGCATTAGCCGTCTTTAAGTCAGAAATGTTTTTAATAGCATAAAATACGCTTTGATTAAAACACAAGAAGATAGGGCGCGCACTATTTTGTTCACTACAAAATGCCCAACCGATAGACAAATACACGCTGTCACAACCACAGTTGCATCACCAATATCGTTAACGAATGAGATAAAATGTGTCACAGTGGGACGCGAGCGATACAGAATGCATTGAATGCGCGCCGCGCATGGCGTCCTTACGCCTCGATAGCTAGCTTAGTACTGACCTTGCTACTGATTCAAGTGCGTTAGTTAGACTTAGTTTGCTAGTTTCATGCATAACTTGGTACTGTGTCTTTCACGTTTGTTTTAGTTTAAGAAAATAAGTAGGTACCTATCTTATTATTTGTTAATAAAATGTAAAAAAAATCCAAAGGAAATAATTTTATGATTGACATTTCTAGTCTATTCTAAATCCTGTGCATAATGTCTTTTGCATAAATCAAATCTATCAACGCGTAGCTAGGAGCTAATAGGATATAAAATTAATACTATACAGCAAAGTGGTAAGAAGCCATTGTTAAGATTAATATAAGAGAGTCTAAATGACGCCTAACCCAGAAATAACTACTGAGAATTTATTTATTTTTTAAATCATTTTTGTGCTTCATTGCGCACATATTCTTGCCTTGCTCTTGATGTTGCTATTTTATACAAAACCCAATTCCGAGATCCTGAGTATGTGCGTTAGAAGGTTATATTGACAGTTTTAGGTAGCAAATACATTCCGGCTCCCAGACATCTCAGTTTTTTTTAATGGTTTCACTTGCGACTGGTTGTTTCTTGAGGCTCATAATGTGATCCACAAAGCTAGCAAAGGCGTCCATGTTGTGTGAATAGTATGTATTCTTGTATTTGTAGTATGTTTTTAAATTACAATAAATACAATTAATCAAAACACAAACTATTAACATCGCTCAATTTTGTTAGTGTTTGATTATATTAAGAGTAATCATGACTCATGCCGGCAACATCTTTCAAATTGTCATATTTATAATTATAATATTTAAAAAATTGCGATTATATAAGCTGTTGCTTTTACGGACAAACTACGGTGCATTGATGAACGGAAGTCGCCACTCCAGGATGCGTCTGCGCATGTTGATGAGATCGACCTATGTATGAAACTGGCTTTAGGTACCAACTGAATAATAAATATTATCTTTAAATCATAATAAACGCTTCGCTTTATTATTTAAGTCATTATCAGATTTTGCTAGTTTAAGAGTTTTTTTAGCCAAATTTAGGTCAAATATTCCAATATTATAATATACCTTTACGTAGAGTAAGTTCGTGCGAGAGGAATTTCAGCGAAGCCTTTGCACTACTTACTGAAAGAATTGGGCCTAAGTAGGTCTGCCGTCAATAAATTTATGGAACGACCTTCCAAAACGGTATCATCGGAATCATACAGTATTTGGTCGGGAGAGGAGCAGAATGGTGGATGGTGAGCGTCTTGTTGCGCAGTCAAAAGAGCCTCATCATAAAAACCTTAAAAACCAGCCTTTAGTAGGAATGTACTAAAGAAAAGTACTACTTATTGGTACAGTCGACCAAAAAAGTGGTCTATCACCCTACGGTTGATTTAGTTACACGTCATCAAACAAAAGGTTGATTTTCCGCTGAAAATTGTATGATCATTCGAGTACTCGACCTTAGCAATATTTTAATTACAAAGAAAGCTTTGTCAAAACTGTTAGACCACTTTCTTGGTCGACTGTACATGCCGGGGTTCGATCGATTGGATTTTAAGTTAAGCGTTCTCTTACAACCGCTATATAGGCCTTAAAATTCACAGGTACGCCGTTTGAACCTCGGCATGTACCAATTAGAAATGCTTATCTTTACTTGCTTTTGTCATAGATTTACTAAACCACTGTTACTGTGCCAGCACGTTAAGCTGTCGGTCCCAGTTCCACTAATACGTGTGGGATCGTAAGTAAATTGTTATTAAAAATCACTTCAGACCCTCGTCAACTCGTCTGGCCAGTGCAAAGTGGCGATACACTCTGAATTTTCCAGAAATTTCTGGAAGACCCATCTCCAACAGTGGAGGTCTGGAACTGTGTGTGCTGGGCTTGTTATTATGTTCTTACAACCGAGCCACCACCACATTTTATATATTATTATTTTATTCAAAAAATCGTTCAGATTATCTCAAAAATGATGAAAGATCTCCTTGAAACGTTTTCTTGTAACTCTTAACGGTTAAGCCCTTACTGTACCGTCTCAAAAATCTAACCTGGATGTTGTGAATGGTGCAACCGGCCGGCATATAGAAAAATGTGAACCGTAAAACATTTCTTTTCTAGATTACTTGTTTGATAGAGATAAATATGTTCATGGTAGTTCCACTATTGTAAAATACATAGAATGCTTGCATTCTCAAGTTTCTAAACAGCTGCCGAGTTGAGTTATAGATCGAATAACTTGCTCAAAGCAATGCGCTTTTGGAATCTCTGAAATCTAAATCAGTGTGAATTTAATTGCAAGTTGTACTATTCTGAGCCACTTAGGCGGTTTTTAAACATTTTGATCATATCAAAGTGCGATCTGTTCGTCGGTCACTTGACATACAGACGTATCTAAACGATTATACTTTTTAATAGGAAGAAGTAACAAAAAGTGAGGGCCTCTTATGATCTGCTTATCCACCAGGAGATGTGCTTAGGAAAATGTACTAAGAGTGGGGAAAATATCCTCCATTATAACATCACGTCAATATTATTATTATTAAATTACTTTATTGCCTTTGCTTAAAAGTATGTACAAAGACGAACATAAATCAATTTTTTTTTGGGAGAGTGAGGACAGTACGATATGTGGGGTGCTACCAATAAACTACATAAACAGTATGTATACACATTTTTTCATTATTACTATATCATTATACTGTGGAATTTATAAAAAAATATTTTTATATCATAATCTACAATAAAAATAAGTAAATTCATATTTTTTATTTCAATTGTTACGGTGCAGAGAAGTTTTCCTAAAAATTTCGCTACTCATACAGAGCCTAATCAACTAGGTAGCAAAAGGTCGACGATCGCGCGAACGTTCACTTACGTAATTATTCTCTCTCTCTCTCTATTTCGTCTCGGTTGTGGGCGAGATCAATTAATAATAACACTCCCCAAACTTTAGGTATTTATAACGATGGATATCGCGATTTACAGAGGCGGCCTTATTCACCATGCAGTAGTTTTTAGTTTTTGGACCTGAAGCCTAAAGAAAATATATACGAAGATAATATATTATTGGAAAATAGAAATTTGTGAAGTTAAAATACGAGGGGCGTTCAAAATATTCTCGGTATTGATACGTTACAACCTCTTTTATATATATATTTGTTACTGGCCGCTAAGATTCATCCATTGACATTAAAAAAAAGTAAAATTGGAACCGAGATGTTCTTTTGTTTTTCTGCAATTGCCGAACAAACATGAACACCATGAGCGAATTAACAATTTTAACGAAATTAGAGCACCGATCCGTCATAAAATTCTTGACAAAACAGGGTAAAAATCAAAAAACCATAAAAGAGGAAATGGATTGTGTTTACCGTGAGTCTGCTCCTTCTTTATCTACTATTCAAAAATGGTCAAGCGAATTTAAGCGTGGAAGGGAGAGTATTGAAGATGACCCTAGACCTGGCCGGCCTGTAGTGGCTACCTCACAAGAAAATATTGATAAAGTGGAAAAACTTATATTGGAAGACGGCCGAGTGAAGGTAAAATCTATAGCTCAAGTAACCAATCTCTCTATTGGTACCGTACATGACATTATACATGACCATCTTAATATGTCAAAAGTAAGTGCAAGATGGGTTCCGCGAATGCTGACGCTTCTTCAAAAGGATATGCGTGTGGCTTGCTGTTCAGATTTTATCGACCTGTGTGGTGAAAATCCCGATGAGGTGCTGCAAAAAATAGTTACTGGAGATGAAACCTGGGTTCATCATTATGACCCAGAGAGCAAACAGGAGTCCATGCAGTGGCACATTAAGGGTTCAGCTCATCCCAAGAAGTTCAAGGTAATCCCGTCAGCTGGCAAGGTCATGGCCACAATATTTTGGGATTGTGAAGGAGTTTTGCTTATCGATTATAAAGAAAAAGGTGTAAATATCACAGGGCAGTACTACGCTAACGTTATACGTCAATTAAGAGATGCGATCAAAGAAAAGAGGCGAGGAAAGTTAACCAAAGGTGTTCTGCTTCTGCATGACAACGCCCCTGTCCATACTGCTCATATTGCCAAGGCAGCTATTGTTGAATGTGGGTTTGAAACTGTTACTCATCCACCCTATAGTCCGGACTTAGCCCCAAGCGACTTCTTTTTGTTTCCCAATCTTAAAAAGGATCTGCGTGGAAATAAATTTTCTGACGATGAAGCGTTGAAGACGGCCGTGGAGGAGCATTTTTACACCAAAGATAAAAAATATTTTTATGAGGGATTAAAAAAAATAATTGATCGATCTTATAAGTGTATGAACATAGGGGGGGAGTATATTGAAAAATAAAAATATCAAACTTTTCGTACTTGTTTGTTTTTATCCACATACCGAGAATATTTTGAACGCCCCTCGTATATTGTTCTGCTTGTTTAAAAATAAAGTAGTTTTTTAAAGATATAAAAAAAGTTTTTTAAGGTTAGCTGGTGGATAATGCCTCACGGCATAAAGCTCGCCTGTGCACATTATTTTTAACTTATTTTAGTTTATGCGCAATAAAGCATTTTTATTATTATTATTATTTAAATTGTAGGAGCTTGTCTGATGATCAGTGGAAGCTTGTCGAGCAGCCGATCATAACAGCCCCTAAAACACAGAGTCCTAGACTTCCATTCTTGCAAATAGACCTTCCAGTATTTTCTGAAGAATTTGGCGTACACTCGACACGCTGCCAGCCGATACGGTGTGCTGCTGGAAGTGTTAGGTAGGGGTTTTGATTTGGTTGTTGAAGAGGGCGGTCGTGCAAATCTCAAAAAATTATAATCAAATATCAATATTAGTGAAAATTTTCCTCGCAACTCTCTCATTTCTCTCGCACCTTTCTGGTGGATAAGCCCTGCACAGGTTCCACATGAACACACTACAGAAATTTCTACACTTACACAATTTTTAGCATAAATGAGATACGCCTGTATGAAAGATAGGCGTGTTATTCAAACGAGGCTCGTAATGTTTTTAATTGTCACGTCACGCAGCTTGGTTCTTTCAAGCATTATCATTGTTAGCTACTCGCCAATCGTGTGTTACGTGTGTCACCCAATTTAAGGTACAATCACACAAATCATATATTTGTAAAATGCGAATGACATGGCATTTATATTCGATACGATTGCATTAACTGACAAAGTTAGAAACTACACGACTAAATTCAATACCATAGTTTTAGGTTTTTAAGTAGCTGTATTTGACTCCAGAGTATTAAATCACAGGCTGGAAAAGTATTTTATTAGAATATTGTATTATTATTATTGATTAATAGGCGAGCAGCGCATTGCTAATATGCCTATATCAAGCACTGGTGTAAACATTATTGAATTGTCAGTTATCACCCTAGTCTATTTCGATTGTCTCTAGCCACCTGTTTGTTTGTTTGTTTGTTTTTAAAAGTGTTTACAGTTGTAATATATGTCTTCTGTATCCTATATTGTATGAAAGAAGAAAACCAAAAAAATTGTAGGCAAAAATAATAATAATAAATAATGATGACGATATGGTTGTATAATTGAGGCTGTTATTTCATACTGCCTCCGTGGTCAAGTCCTTGGATTTAGACGCGGAGGCACCGGTTCGATTCCTTTTACACAAAAATTGATAACATTTATTTGTGGTACTTCTCGAGTTTGGTAAGTACGCTAAGGTCATCGACGAGCTTGCCACTTATCATGTCTATAGTATTGGATAAATTGTGAATCCTCTTCCAAATAAATGAAAAAAGTTTTCACTAAGGGATACCTCTTGTTGATACTTATTTTTTTAGTTAGCTTTAAATAAAAAAAGAAGATATATCGTACCTACAAGTAGCAAGACTAGGGTATATTCTCCAAAAATTTGTTCTGGAATCTGAATTCTGAATCTGTTTTTCAGATGTGAATGTCTAGTACATACTTTTGTTGAAAAAGCTGAATTATGTATGCAAATACAAAGAAAAGTCTGGACTTGCCTTAATATACAAGTGCGTGAATCTCGTCCCACTCACGCGCATAATAATTGTTTGGCTATTAACATCGATGGTGTTATGTCATATGTTCACACACGCACGATGCTACACATAATAGTATTACGCCTTATTACAATGAAATAAGATGCTTGAATGGATAGCTTGATATGTGACTGTACTAGGGTTTCTAACATTTATTGAGGATAATTTTCTTTTAAAAATAAATAATCAGCGATCTATGACTCGATATTTTTCTCATGAATATAATTGGACGTAGTTACGGAAAATAATCCAATCCACATTAGTTAATTTTAAGTTATAGGCTATTAAAGTTGGAATTTAGATTAGTCCATCGATGTGTTATTCCAACAATCACTACATTTAGAATATTTCATAAACTGTTTTTTTTAAATGGATTGTTTTTGATATAAGATATATCATCCTAAGGACCTGATTAAAATTAATAATTAAATTTCTGAAAAATTGTGTATTGGATCCTTTTTGTGTAACTGCGTCCAATTAGTAAGCTGAAATGATAATGGGCCCGCCCATTATTTATTTATTATTTATTTAAATCTTTATTGCACAAAGTACAAAGGCGGACTTAATGCCGCTAGGCATTCTATGACAGTCAAACTTTCGGGACAACAATAGCAATTAAACAATGAAATGTAGGTGCAATTACAGGCTTAATTAGACAATATAATGACATATATAAATTAATACATACTTAGATAAAGTATCATCACGACCGTTTCCCTTTCGGGGTGGTCAGAAACCACGCTTATGAATAAGCGGATTCATATTTAGCCAACTTTGTGACAAGTGGTAAGCTCGTCGATGTCTCCAGCGTACCAAACTCGAGAAATATCACAAATAAATTAAATATTAATAAAATGTATTTTAATAATAATTTTTAATAAAAATTAATAAATATTTTTGTGTCCCCACCAGCAATCCAACCCGGTACCTCCAAGTCTAAATCCACGGACTTAACCGCTAGACCACGGAGGCAGTTGGACACTTAGATACCTAAATAATTATATTTACATATCTACATTCTAATACTACATGCAAATACATACATATAAAAATAATAATATACATACATATAAATAAATGCAATACTATCTATAACCATATCAAATACAAGTATAATTATCAGCAACGCCAGAAACAAACTAAGTTTATCATGACTTCATGAAGTGTGCATATACAAGTTTTTTAAAGGGTCTAAAGTACTCATATTTATGTATTTTAAAACTTTATTGCACTATGTACAAAGGCGGACATAATACCGCTTGGCATTCTCTGACAGCCAAACCTTTAGGACATTTAGACAGGATAGGTGAAACAACAATATAAATATATACAATTTACATATTAATACATAAAAAGTCATACTATAGATATATTATTATAACATAAATATACATAAACATGAAGAGGAGAATGTGATAAAATTTACAATGTGATGGTGCTAAAAGTTAGGGAAATTTAAGCAAAAAAGGAGAAAACAAGGACTATCCTTTTTAGGTTTATTTAATTAGTTAAAAAGTGTTTGTATACCTGAATTTTATTAAATATAGAAGAGTACGTACGGGGCAAAGTAGACTGCCAAATAGATGTGCCAAAGAAGTGAAGATCACGTGTTATATCGAGCTTTTGGGGAGGTCTTAATCCAGCATTGGAGAGACATGGGCTGATTATATAGTAATTTTTAAGTTGACAACCCTAGACTGTACGCAACGTGCCATGGTGCTGGTAATAGGGACAGCAAGGTGTGATTGTGTAGTATTGAGTGCAGTTATTTGATTGGAAATGATGACATAATCGTCGCGTGTATTTTAGATAACGATCTTTTTGATTTAGACTGTATGTACTCGTAGTCTTCTGTTTATTTATAGAATGAAAGAAGTTTTTTTTACAGTGAGAATTATTCTGGTGGTATAATTTTAACTGCTTCTACTCAGTTGCTATTTTCTATGTTCTTAAGTTGCCTGTCTCTGTCCTTTCTCTTCGAATAAAGATCTGAAAGAATGACTCAAAGAAGATATGTTATGTGAAAATTAGGGGTAAGTTGTGGCAATAAATTTATTTATTATTTCATACGCATTATAAAATCGTGGCAACACAAATCTCGCTGCTCAAACCAATTTTATAATTTATTCAATGACCTAATTGGAGCTGACAACAATGCTCGGGATCCGGCAATCCGTTATACTATGATAACAAATCAATGTTAAAATAATGTTTCTGATTAAAATTAATTCTCAATCAACCACAAACAAGTCGTCAAAGATCCATTAAATAACTGATAACTAAGAATTGATGAGTTTGTAATTTTCATAGCGATTAATAATTTAATGATGCTTGTGATGATCTCACTCTCCTTATTTAATGGATGCGGTAAATAACGTTGTCGTGTTCGTCTGCACACTTCAATGACAGAATTATGATCATGCTATCAGTATGGATGACACATCCTAATTCCATCGTTGCTTTATACACTAGTCTTATTTGTTTATTAAAGTTGTTATTTTTACAAAATAAAAATAAACAAGACAAGTCACTTTTTACTGTTCCAGTTTAGTAGTAGTACAGAACCAGAAGGGCGCAGTTTACAAATTTATTTCAAGGATCTTTATATCTAAAATCATTTAAATAAAATATTGGACATAAACTTAACTACAAATATAAGTCTTCAAAATATTATTTACCTAATATATAAATATATATCTATAATATAATAGTAATAAATATTCTATACCTAATGACTCTGACATATTTAGAAACTGAGAATGTATTTGACATCACAAAATAAATCTAATACTTATATAATCTTTCATCAAGTGCATACTTTAACTTAATATAAGAAAAGAAAAAAACAATAATATATATATCTTACATTAAATATATAATCACATTACACTACACTACATTACACTTCACTACATTACACTACAATACAGTACACTACACCCAATAAGTATTCATTTTAATATTAAGTTTGAGTCAGAGGAACCTGGAGTGCTTTAACACAGACTAAGCTTTTGCTTAGTTTAGTTTTGCCTCTAGTCTCCTACACAAATGTTTCTAAAATCTTGTTACTAATATTAAGCTTTGTGGGAAAAAATTTATACCTTTTTGATTTATTTATTTATTATTTATACCTACCGGCTTTTATAATTTACATTCTTGAGATTTAATTTATAGGACTAATTAATTAATTAATGTATTGTTTATATTATATATATAGTGTATTTGTTATTATTAACCTTTATTTTTTTTTTTAAATTTCATCAAAGTTTTTTATTTTGGATTTATAGTACCTATATAGATTTTTTTAAATGTAAATTTTTGATTTAGTGTAATTGAAACCCCACAATACCGGCCTTCCTAGTGTGGGTCTCCAATAGAAAAACATATACATAGGATTTTATTGGAAATAAACGTTTTTTTTTTTCTTTTTTATTTATTAAAACTTAACATATGTGAATTATACTATAAAATAACATTCAACACTAAAGTAAATGGGACATTGACATCTTTTTCATTAGCAGAAAGAAACGCAATTAACATATTAAAGAATGTTGCGACCGGAATTGGTAGCGGAGTAAAAGCTACGATTCTAAACCACACTTTTGACTACCTCTATGACTTTTATGCCATTGTTATAAGGTTCTTTTACAACTAAAATAAAACTAATATGCTTTAGACCAAAGGTGATATTTCCAAAACCGGTGTAGCGACAGACGCAAAACACGCGCTCATTTTTGACTACACCAAGCTTCCTAACCTGTTACACCGTTAGCTAAACACCGACCAAACTATATTAATCTTGCTGCAAATTAACAACTACCTATTTGCCTTTGTAATGGAATTTCTAAAGCAATTGAAATGAATACCCAGTTCAAAGCATTTGATTATTTTCACACACGTTTCAAATATTTGTTGTCACTTTAATGGGTAGGGCAGTTTTATAATTATTGAGTGTGTATTGCTTTTACCATTGGACGTGCTAAGTGGAAAGTGAAGGGGTTAAAGGTGGAAACACCATACATGGGTGCAGTTGATCAGGCTTACCCAGACTATCTCCAGATTCTATGTCAACACGACAAATTGCTGGCTTTCACGGCATATCTTCTATACTTCAAAGTCAAAAGTCGAAGTCAAAATATCTTTCTTCACGTAAACCTATTACAGGCATTTTTGTGACACGTCGTAATTTAAATTATTTTGAATGATTCTACTCCTGTTAGTAGGAGACTAAGCAGCGAAGTTGTCCAAGGAGTAAGCTGTTAGCAAACGACTAACAGCTTACACAAAAACAGCGTGACTTTTCTTATATTAACATAGACCTATTTAGACCAGTTATTTATTAAATCTTAACAACAGTGATGATATTATAGAATAAAAATACAAACTACCTAAATAAAAATTAAGCCAGTATTTAGTTTTAACAACTTGGATGTATTTATATTATATGTGAAAAAGGTGGGACGTCACCAAGTCACTGCGACCATTAGTGATCTATTGTGACCTCCCTAGACTATAGTTCGTTCGCTAGCCTTACGGCTTCAAGGAACCTTAGTATGGGCTTAGGAGCGAGGCGTCGCACCTCCTCGGGGCCTAATCTGTGAGCACCCAAGATGGTGCTTCGCTTGCGATGCAGGGCATAAGTCGCAGAGGAGATGGACTGGTGTCTCAGACACCCGCGACAGAATCTGCACTTGTCCGTTTCTACCAAGCCCATGATAAACATGTGCTTGTTAAGTTTGCAGTGACCAGTTAGGGCTCTAGTGAGAGTTCTTAATTTAGTTTTGCATAGCTGAAGGGTTTTGTTCGTGTATGATTAGCTCCTTCGAGGAGCTTCTTTCCTAACTTGGATGTATCTACAATAAATGGCAATCTTATACGAGTATTTTGTCGCAAAAAAAGAACAAAGTTCGTCTAAAAGTTTAGATATAAATGTGTACATAAATTATCTGTGTCCTATTATTTTGTCGAAAAAAAGTTCGAATTCGGTGCAGTCCAGTACCGAATGTTCGGCCGAAGTTCGTATTCGGCATAATCCACATTCGGCCCATCACTAATAGTGATAACTGTTGACAGCTACACTTGTTTAATTAAGCTATACCCCAGTGAGTTTAGAACTAATTATAGTTTTAGTTATCAAAGAAGCTCTACAACCATCTGCCAATAACAACATTACTTGACCTAGTTTGAAAACTTGTAATAAAAGTTAAATTAATAATGGTGAAAAAGAACAAGTTATTAATTGAACAGACGACGCTCGTTCAAATAATAAACGACAGTTTGTAAACAAAATAATTAACAAACTTTCTGTGAAAACAATTAAAATCACTACCAACTATGTACAGAAAATTTAATTTGATGAGAAACGCATTTCTGAACTATTGAATTTACAAAAGTTATTGATGGTACTCCTAAAGAATTTTCTCTTTTGTCGACAACTTTATCGACTTTGCTTGTTCGGGAGTAGCGACGTCAACATGGAGATTTCTCAACAAGAATTTGATCGTCTGACTAATGACACTTCCCGCGGAATGTTCCGCAAACCTTTACGATGACTCCAACCTGCGCCATTCGAGTTCAACATGCAGACCAGTTTTATAATTATCGCGTAAAACTTGCAAAGTAATTTTATTTGCATTACTGGCCTTTTTATAGTCGTGTCTTATAATGTATTCTATATTAGATTTTCAGGTGCCTATTATAACCTAGTCTTATTTGTGTTATGCTTTAATAAACCGCCTGGTTAGTTAAAATCCTACATTAATTTAAAAATTACGGGTTTTGATGATAATGAACTTAAACATAAAACTAAAACAATAAGTATATATTGATGAGTATTTATGTAGTCTATGTATACATACTATTTATGTAGTTTATTGGTTAGGATTGCACCCCATATATTTATACTGTCTCACTCTCCCAAAGGTTAGCTGGTAGAAAAAGCCGAAATGGCTTTAAGTTCGCCTTTGTACATACTTTTAAGTAAAGTGCAATAAAGTATTTAATAAATAAATAAAATTATATTTAACTTATTATTAACCTTGGCCAATTAAGTCCATAAGAACTATTATTCATCTCATAACAAAGCAGCTAAAAACATCTAATTACTATAAGATAATATCTATTGTTTACAACATTATTCTTGTTTTAAATTACTTCATATTTTATTTTAAACTAATTTTAATCCTAAAGAAAACTAAATATACGCAAATTAAATATGTTATGCAAATGTAATTTAATCATGTTTACCGCAATGATTTGTTTTGTTATCATTAACATACTCCAATACTGCAGCTTGAACTACTACAAAAATTGATTGCATTTACACTAACGTGATTCATCTTTAATTCCGCTAATAATTATGCTATTAGGTATTTTCCATGTACATATAATTATTATGACCATGAAGTATTGTCTTTTGGTTTGGCTATATCACCACGTTCATTGTTAATTTCTATATTTAGTTTGCTAACATGCATGTCATGTGACACATTAAGTAAACTTTACATTAGTGAACTTTATCTTATTAGCCAATGCAGGCTTTTCTTAGTTTTACGAATTTATTACATTCTACGTGATTGAAAGTTGCTAGTCACTTTGTTACTTTAGCCAATCACGTGCCTTAAAGGCTATTGATAAACGTGTATTATTATCCGTTAGATATTTTAGAATAGCATTTTTGTATTTAAATACTTTATTGCACTTAAAAACCTAGTGTATAGGCGAGCTACAACGCCATAAGGCATTCTTCACCGGATAACCTTGGGATCATGATAGGTAATGAACAGGATAAACAAAAATATAAAAATTACTTTTACTATAATAAACACAATTACTTTTTTATTGCACACAAAATTACAATACACATACATACCATACAATAAATCAAATCAAAATAGTTTATTTCGTTTGGTTCGCTTGAAACAACTTGGATACAGTCAGAACTAATAAAATCAATACAATTATTAAAACATATGTACTAAACAAAGTGGTAAGAATGGTTGGACCGTAAACAGGCATTAATCTATATTTATGTATGTTAGGCACAACATTACTGCTACAAGCAAGTAAAACCAACTAACTTAGAAACAACTTAAATAAGATCGTGGCTGTAAAGAGGCCGTGTCAAATAGTTAATAATTATAATGTACAGAAAATACATACATATATTAACATACATTATAAATAAATATATAAAAAAAAAAACCACTTTGTTACGTCGAGAGAGATACATTCTTTTTCTCAAGAAATAATTTATAACGTTTTTTAAATACAAACTGAGACGGAGCGCACTTATTAAAGCTTGTTTCACGTTGACGAGCGGCGTCAACAGGGTAGGAATCTGAATATCTGCATATATAAAGGGAAGTAATCTTAAGCTGATTGTTTTTACGCGGCGAACGAGTGCCTTCACTCCGTAGCCACGACTCAGACTTAGCTGTAAAGGCACACAGGGCCAACAGTGAGATAGAGACGGTTTATAGGATTTTAGTCCGTAGGCGCCCTGGGGCTTCACTAGGAAGCTTCACGGATGAGTCGGGCTTGCGACCCCCACCCGCGTTGGCCCTTCAGGCAGGGGGCGTATCATTGATGATTTATTGATTCACCGTCTATAAAAAAAAAAAAAAAAAGCCGATTGTTGTGAGAGCATAGTTGTGCGTATTAGAGAGATATTCGAAGCTTTTCAAAGACATCATAAATTAACAATCGAATAGTATTTCACTTTTGCCGGAAGTTTGTGATAGTCTTTGTACCGATTCGTGAAGATCTTAGCCCTTGACCATGCACCTTGACGGTGACAATACATAATTGGACAAAAGCCTTGTTAAATTTGACAAATACGCCTTTGAATACATTAGAGGCTTTAATGTTTTCAAGTATTTGAGACAATGAGCCGTGAGACATGACAATAGGTTAGTTTGTCTTGTATATTGGTTCCAGCTTGCTCTGGGCACGCTTCGATCTTAGATAACTGTAACTAATGGCATTTGCAATACCATTTGTGTTTAAAAATTAAATTTTCTGTTTTGTAACATTTGACCTTAGCTTCGATTTCTAGATTTATATCAACATAGTTGCTTTTATCTCTCCAATATAAATTCTTGATAACTTGGAAAAATGATATTGGAATTCTTTATTGTTTGAGCTATTTCTTGGAAACTATCATAGAGAATAATATCCCTTTTAGCAGGGACAATTCCAAGCGTGCGTAATTTCAAAAAAATATCTAGTGGTCGTCAAATTCTGTTTTTCCGTTCCGAAACAGCCTCCGATAGGTCGTGCAATCATCTAGCTACTTAGTGATCATCTTCATTAAATTATTAGACTAGTCTTTAGTCCTAGTCCTTTTTTAAGAAAAAAAAACATACAATAGTGATTTTTATTTCCATGATATTACCCAACGCACATTAGAAAACAACAACACACGAATATACGAAGGTGACTTTGTGGAATTCGCTAGTGAAGAATTCTTTTACTATTTTTATTTAATATTATAAGTATTTTAAAGTTATCAAAACATTTTTTGTCGTGCTGAAAGGGTTAAAACGATTGTGGATCTTGAAATAATATTTTAATCTGTTAGTAATAAAGTAGGATTGCGTTAATAACAAAGTATTTAAAGTTTACACACACAAAAAGAGGATCTCAACCACACATTTTTTTTTCACGAACAAATTGTTTCTATTTGGTTTTGAAATGTACCTAAAGTAATAATAGATATATACGCGGATACCTTAAAATTTAAAGAATTTCTGGGCGTTGATTGCCGACTGACAGACCTATATACGAGTATATATGTATAATGACTTAGTTCGGCTGCAAATGCTTATTTGACTGTACCATAAAGTATGATGATACAGATACAGAATAAAGTTAACAGAATGAACAGCATTAAAGTACTGTTTAAAATGATAAAAACTTGTCATGGGATGTGAAACAAACATCCACTTATAGTGAAGAATGTAGACAAAATGCAATCTGATAGTACAGTTTTATGAGATTTCGTGCTAGACATTTTGCATGAGAAAAAGTTTTGCATCATGATGAAACTTTTACGTCTCTATTTTAACTAAAGCTGAGAGTTAGACAATCCAATTAATTATCGGTTACACGTTGTAATTCGTTTAACCTTCCGTACAAATCCGGTTCTAAAGTTAATGATGGTAACGTAACAATGGGCGGTTACTATGCGAGAGTGGGCACGCGTCAAAACAATACTCAATTCTATATCTCGAATCATCCCACAACCAGCTTTACTCAACGGACTAGTACTCACAGTCTATAACCAACAATAAGGTTTCTGGATGAGTACAACTAATGTTACTACTGCAAAGTTAAAAAACTTCATCGTTCCCACAGTGAAGATTGCAAAATAATGGAAAACCGTTTAAGATTCTTCAACACAGAAAATAAACCACGAAACAACGTTTCTTTTGTCAGTCTTTATTTAAGAAATGACTAAGCTTTTATCTCAGAAATATAAATTAAGAAATTATCTGTATGGCATCGTATCAGTGTTCTAAACCTAATTCTATTATGTTCAAAGAGAACATGTTTTAATCCGGTCTGATTTGAAATAGCTTACAGCGAGAAGGCTGGACGCAATCCCTAGCTTGAGGCAGGTCATTGCCGCATTCCTACCACAATCCTCTGTTATATGCCTTGTCATTCAATTTAAATTTATATTTCTCCAATTGTGCGTGGTGTAAGTTGGAAATTAATTTAATACGAGGTGTATTGTTGACGCTTTAACAATTTGCCAGAGTATTAAAAAGTATGGTATCATCACGACCGTTTTCCTTTCGTGGTGGTCAGAAACCACGCTTATGAATAAGCAAATTAACATTTAGCCAACTTTACTATAGGCCAATCATGACAAGTGGCAAGCTCGTCGATGTCTCCAACTCGAGAAATATCACAAATAAATTCAATATTAATTAAATATATTTGTTTACATATGATTATTTGTGTCCCGTCCAGGAATCGAACCCGTTACCTCCGACTCGAGACCACGGAGGTAGTCCTGAGTATTAATTTCCAAAATTTGGCTTCGGATTGTAACAAAATTTTCGCGTTAGTTTAAAATTAAATTAATTATTAAATTACGTTAAATTGGATACTTACATATGTAGTATAGATACGAGTGCATCATTATGGTTTATAGAAATATTCTAATTACCTACTTCATAGAAAATATCTGATCGCAAACCGTTTGTCGTAATCATGTCACTCGTGGTATTATGAAGTGCGTCGGCATCTTGATCTTTGATAATGATACTCGAAGTCCCGTACAAATCGATGCTGAACTGGGCGTGACCGTTACACCCGTCGACCGTTGCGTCTATCAATGCGTTTGACGTTTGTTTATGATCCCCCTTCTCTTCAACCTTCCTAATGCTACCACCCCCTTGTCTCGTCGCCTCGCTGTCTCGACGTGAGTTATTATTGTTCTGGAGCACTGTGACACTGATTGTTATGAGAACTACTGTGATCATAATTATGGAATAAAAGATACCCTTATACAACATTAAAATAGTATCTTTGTTACTTAAAACGCTACCTGTATTGTGTATAGTTTTATAAAAATGAATCATTATAAACCTAACTTATTTCAATAAAGGCTTGTTTGTTTTAGCAAGTTCCCTGTTCTTATCAGAATCGTATCAGGCCTCGTGAAAAATTTGGATGTTTAGCGAGTCTAGCCTGTATGATTCATATATTTTCATGGCAAGGTCATTATATCGGTTACTTATACTATTATTTAACGTGTGCAGTGTGTGGCCGTCCACCGAAGCCGAAGTATCAAGTTTCTCACATAAATATAACATTAATACAGAAGCCGCAACTCTGTTGTTTATTTATCAACCTTTACTATTGTTACTTAATAAACGGACGTGAGAAATAATTTCCAACGAGTGCTCGTGTAATTTTTACAAACTAAATTCCTCCGTGAGTAGCTGGTGTTATCTCTCAAGCAAATGACAGTGTACAGAAGAAGGAAATGCAAAAAACGTTTGCACCGACTAAAGAAATTCTTCGGGTAACGTTATTTACTGTATTTAATTTCACGCTAATATTGTTGTGTACAGAAATTTCTTTTTATATTCTTGTTCTTTTACGGTATAATAATAATTACCTTAAAAATCCTTCTGTTTATTTTTGAAATGTTATTACCAGGTTATTAGCAATTTAAACAGGTACTTCATTATTTTCAACCTTACTTTTGTACGAGGGGCGTTCAAAATATTCTCGGTATTGATACGTTACAACCTCTTTTATATATATATTTGTTACTGGCCGCTAAGATTCATCCATTGACATTAAAAAAAAGTAAAATTGGAACCGAGATGTTCTTTTGTTTTTCTGCAATTGCCGAACAAACATGAACACCATGAGCGAATTAACAATTTTAACGAAATTAGAGCACCGATCCGTCATAAAATTCTTGACAAAACAGGGTAAAAATCAAAAAACCATAAAAGAGGAAATGGATTGTGTTTACCGTGAGTCTGCTCCTTCTTTATCTACTATTCAAAAATGGTCAAGCGAATTTAAGCGTGGAAGGGAGAGTATTGAAGATGACCCTAGACCTGGCCGGCCTGTAGTGGCTACCTCACAAGAAAATATTGATAAAGTGGAAAAACTTATATTGGAAGACGGCCGAGTGAAGGTAAAATCTATAGCTCAAGTAACCAATCTCTCTATTGGTACCGTACATGACATTATACATGACCATCTTAATATGTCAAAAGTAAGTGCAAGATGGGTTCCGCGAATGCTGACGCTTCTTCAAAAGGATATGCGTGTGGCTTGCTGTTCAGATTTTATCGACCTGTGTGGTGAAAATCCCGATGAGGTGCTGCAAAAAATAGTTACTGGAGATGAAACCTGGGTTCATCATTATGACCCAGAGAGCAAACAGGAGTCCATGCAGTGGCACATTAAGGGTTCAGCTCATCCCAAGAAGTTCAAGGTAATCCCGTCAGCTGGCAAGGTCATGGCCACAATATTTTGGGATTGTGAAGGAGTTTTGCTTATCGATTATAAAGAAAAAGGTGTAAATATCACAGGGCAGTACTACGCTAACGTTATACGTCAATTAAGAGATGCGATCAAAGAAAAGAGGCGAGGAAAGTTAACCAAAGGTGTTCTGCTTCTGCATGACAACGCCCCTGTCCATACTGCTCATATTGCCAAGGCAGCTATTGTTGAATGTGGGTTTGAAACTGTTACTCATCCACCCTATAGTCCGGACTTAGCCCCAAGCGACTTCTTTTTGTTTCCCAATCTTAAAAAGGATCTGCGTGGAAATAAATTTTCTGACGATGAAGCGTTGAAGACGGCCGTGGAGGAGCATTTTTACACCAAAGATAAAAAATATTTTTATGAGGGATTAAAAAAAATAATTGATCGATCTTATAAGTGTATGAACATAGGGGGGGAGTATATTGAAAAATAAAAATATCAAACTTTTCGTACTTGTTTGTTTTTATCCACATACCGAGAATATTTTGAACGCCCCTCGTATATTGTGTTAATGCGTGGTTCCGTAATTACGTAATAAAATGATGATGATACCAAGGATGATGCGATTTAAATTATGAACACATACCTACCACATTCTTCAACTTATCGTTAGACTAGGCGATGCTACTCCATCTGAAAACTTGATATTATAACATGTACAACTTTGTATATCTTAATTCATTCAACCATTATTTATCATAGAAATTATCAATTATGAATCATACTTTTCATGCATGTACTACCTATCTACTGACATTGTTTATCTATAAAATTAATTATATAATTTCACTTGTTTCCTTGTACAGTTTTGAAATTGATTAGGTCCCCTCTTTGCCAAACGTTCGTATCATTTACATGTGAATTATGAAATGGTTTATTTGTTGCAGAGGGGCGGTGTGTGAGTGCCGTGCCGTCATGTCGCACCACAGCGACGACCAGGGACTGATCACCGTCACGTCCGACTCCTTCTGGGAGCCAGGCAACTATAAACGAACCACACGTCGCATCGACGACGGCCATAGATTATGCGGTGAATTACAAGTGCTGGTCCAAGAGAGAGCAGATATAGAAAAAGCATACGCGAAAAGTTTAAGAGGATGGTCTAAAAAGTGGAACGACCTCATAGAAAAAGGTGAGTGCAACACATATTGTAATCTGACAGTTACGAATGTTTTCGCAAATTACAATTATCGCTTATTTACGTAGCATTTCTTAACTTGGTCGGTTCACTAGGTTCTGTTTGATTTTATCATCATTTAGCGGTGTTGTTTTGTATTTATTTTGGAAACCTTTTAATATTGCCACAACAATGCAATAACTTTATTTTACCTTATTGGGTGTACTATTTTCAACGCTTCAACAATCGTACTTATTATTTGAACTCAGTTCGCTTGTTGCCGCTTTATTGATTGGAAGCTTTGAGACTCAGCTTCATCGTGATGCAACTGTCCACTTGGCTCGCAAAATGCTGCGCCTGACCGGATTCCAACCTGTTACCTAAGAATTATTACTTACATATTGCAAATACCTGCTTCTTTATTATCTTCAACCTATTATGAATGATCTTTTTTTGGCTGACCTGCTCGAATATATTTACTTTATTTACGCCTTTTTTAAATGAATATATATATTTTATGTTACAAATTGTCCTTTATAATATTCCATGTCGCCCTACGTTTATTACGGGAATTGTTAATATACTGCTTATTTTTTTTATATTTTGGGCTTTATTTGAACATATAAGGTTATTTAGAATATATTCTAAATATATATTAATCTGTTATCGAGACTGTTTCACTTCCATCATAGTTATTGGCATGCGTATCATAATCGCGGCATCCGCAGACGTGTATGTGATTATTGGATAATACAAATATAACCATATACAATCAAGGCGGTACAGAGTTATTATCTTGTCGTTGAAAGATTTCACCGGCGCGGCTGCTGCTTGTATTGTTAGTTAGATAATGCTAAATCGCAATTATATTAAGGTTGAATGCCTTTCTTTAGCCCAACAATTTGATTAAAATAAATACTTCTTATATTTCCTTCTTTATCTGACATACTTTAAACAAGATTTCGTAAAATACGATAACGTCATGTCAACATTTAGCTGATTGAAACATTGATAAATCCACGAAGGCGTAAATTTAAATTTTGTTACCAGTGCACGAATTTGCTCTCCGGTCAGGGATGTCGAGCACGTGCTTTGATTGACGGTGGAAAGCGTGGAGGCGCGTTTTACATACTTTATCGGTCCTAATTGAAAATCGAAAGTGCCTCCATTGCCATTTGTGTTCACAATTTGAGAATGGAATGCGCGAATCGTTCATCGAATACACTGCATCTCTTATGTAACAGCTGCATGTAACCTGTACGTGTTTTCACTGATGATTATGAAACTGGTCGGTGTACTTGCGAAAATGAGTTTCAGCAAGGTGCAGCCGACATTGGACAGGTAGTGAAGTTGAATCGATAAACACTTCGATTTGGTCATCTCAGTTTCGTCATGTCGAAAATCTGCCTGCGTGGATATGAATATAAATTTTATTTATACGTAAAACATGTTCTAGAATATATATTTCTTCTACATCTGTATTACTTTAACGGTTGAGTCGACCCTTTTTAACGAGATGTGCTTAGTTCAAGCTAAATTGTTTAATCCCAAATGGGCGTAGGTAATTATGACGGTAAACTACTTCTATTGTATTTAGTTTTGTTCTAAAATTGGAATGTGTTGCTTTCGTGTCCAGTAAATTAGCAGGAAACAGTTTTGTATATTATAATTCGATTGTCGTATGTTTATTAATCATATTAGATTTTGGTAGAACTATTTTGTACGCTTGTAGATGACATTCAAATTTTCCCTTTTTTTTTATTAAAACATTGTTATTATATTACTATAAGGATACTCTAGCACCGTTATGTCGTCTTTAAATTCCAAGTTGCTGTAAATTCCTCAATTTGTCCTTCACAATTATTCCATACATAAAATATACAAACCTGTTCAATGACGTTCATCCAAGATACTGTTAGACGCCCACCAAATTATAAAACTTCATTTTTTACCTCTCTAGCCTTAATAAAAAGACCAGTTTTTCTGTAGTCCGAATCGCTTTATTATTCTATCTTAAAACAATTTTATTTGGAAATTATTGTGGTCTATTTTTCTTAGATTTTTGTTGTTATTAACACAATGATTCTTGCTGAGAGTAGATTGTACAGTGTTGGAATGTTGACTGTAATTTGCTTGACTAGACTCAATGACCTTACATAAATTGTATTAGGGATATTGATCATATCCTCTGCAAAGTCTTCACATGACAATTGCAGCATCGCCGTAGTACCTACCAATTTGTTTATATTTATATTATTTTATTTACTTGTGTAGTAAGTAACTAGCCTGTTTTGGTTATGGAAACATTACAATGTTTTTTTTTTTAATATGTCCTTTATATACTAATATCATCATCAGCCTGTGTCTCTGCTGGATGTAGGCCTCCCCCAAGGCTCACCACTGCACGCGGTCTTTTGCAACCCTCATCCATCCCCCACCAGCGACCTCCCTTAGATCATCCATTCTTCTGGCAGGGGTCGTCTCACTCTGCGTCGTTCCGTACGTGATCTCCACTCTAAAACCCGTTTGCCCCATCGATCATCGGTTCTGCGGTAGATGTGTCTGCCAATTCAGCTTGATAAATACAAAGTGAATACAAACTTGATAAATATTAAAGAAATACCAAGCATAGCTCTTCTATCTCCATAGCTTGCACCCTTTAATTTGTGAACCATACCACTGTCAGTGTCCGTCTCTGCTCCGTACGACATTACGGAGAGGACGCACTGGTTGAAGACTTTTGTCTTCAAACATTGTGGTATGGATGATGAAACAATGCGCCAAAGATTCCCGAATGCCGCTTATCCTAACTGAATGCGTCTGTCGGCTTCTTTGCTGAAGTTGGCAGCGCCTAGCTGAATAGTCCGTCCAAGGTACAAATACTATTTTGCCTGTAATTTTCTGTATTATCATTATCAAATTTGAACCACTTTGCGATTATAATCCTGACTTCTAGACACATTCACTCCATCGTTCGTCGGTTCTACGGCAAATATGTACGACCTATCTGCTGAAGTAGCCAGTTTATTTTAAAATCTGTCACTGAATATAAGTACTAATTTGTGGTTAGGGTCGGGTTTATTTAAATTACATGAAGCGAAGCGAGTGTGAAAGTCATTAACGAAAGCTGGATTGTGCTTATATTTCACAGATGCAACTTAATTGCTACTGCAGCATGTTTTTAATTAATCTTTATCGTACATCGTCGCTTTGGTGGTCTGAGCCACCACTCTATCGTAGAATGTATACAGCAACTATCTACCAACTTTTTATTTTAGTGGAGAAAAATTACCAATTTTTATTTAATTTTTTCATTATATCAACATTTAAATACAACATTTAAATACAAATTATTCTTTCAAACTACAAAATAGTTTATCGGCAGATCACTCTCATCACAATAATAATATATTACCACAGTTTACTCGTAGTTTACTAAAAATACAACTATAATACTCGTAGATTAAGTAGCAGTTAAATAACAATAATAATTATAGGTTGTATCTATACTATTTTTACACAAACAATCTATCGATTTTGCTACTCAGTTGTTCGAGTAGTTTATTCTTAATTTTGTTTTTATATGTCATCTTGGATTTTTTTTATGGTGATGAGTTCAACCAGAATAAGTATCATCTCGACTGTATCCCTTTCATTGAAGTGGATTTACATTTAGCCAACTTTACGTAGGCCAATCATGACAAGTGGCAAGCGACCGGGAATCGAACACAACCAGAAATAGTTGGATAATGCGATCGAATGCTTTTTATTGCTTTTATACCCCATACGGTTGTAAAATTAAAATTTATAGGGAATGAACATCTTAGGCAAAAACATAGGGATGTTACGATATCCACAAAATATCATACCTTCTCAAAGTAGGACATTTCGATACTTTTTTTAATGAACGGCAGCTAAGCACCTCCGTTCCGATTCCGTTATTTACTGTCAGTTTAAAATCCTAAAAAAAAGAAGTAAAAAAAAAGTTTCGAATCCCGACATGTACCAATGAAAAATACACTTTTCTTGTTTACCAAATGTACTGTAATGTGATTCTATGTTCTAGGGAATGTGATGTTAAGTCCAAGATCGTTCTTAGCCGAAGCCACGGAGGAGGTACCTATATGTTTTTGTTAATTATGATTTTTTTATAGGGCCTGAATATGGTACAATGGAAGCGGCGTGGAAAGGTGCATTGGTAGAAGCTGATCGACTATGTGAGCTACATTTGCGAGTGAGAGACTCTCTTGTTAATGACGTCATAACCATGATCAAGAACTGGCAGAAAGACACCTATCACAAAGTAAGATCTCATTCTTATCTTTTGTTGTTGATTTTTTGTTTCTTATTGAAATGTTGAAGTGTGTAAATATTTAAGTGGGTACTATTTGGTTAATAGTACAAGATCAGTCGAAAAGCGACCTTCATCGTTTGGTTACCCGAATTAATGTCTTAACGAAATATAAATATTTCCAGACAGGTCACACAGCGCCATCTAGTTTCCGTGGTAAGCTACGAGGCTTGTGTTACGGAAACTAGATGGTTGATAAACTGCATATTATACTTTTTTTATATAAATATATACATATTATACATATAAACACCCAGACCGAGACAAATTATACAATGTACGTACAACTTGCCCCCGGAGGGAATCGAACCCACAACCTCCCGAATTCACGGCAACGTTTGTTACCACTAGACCACGGAGGCGGTCACTAAATATGTTCTATGATTTTGTATATTTTTTTAGAAATATCAAATAATACACACACACACACACACCTGTATTATTACACTAGCTGATAAGTGTCGCTTATAAGAGTGAAATTTAGGGAAGAAATATCAGGCCTAACTTAAATTTTTAATTAACACATTAATAAATATAATAGCATAATTGAAAGAACGCAATATAAGACTGTAATTAAATAAAACAAATTAAATTCTAAGAAACAAACCATTCGGTATTAAAAATAAAAAAGATTTACTAATTATTGTGGCCAGTACGGACAATAAATATCGCCCTATTATTATTATTAATTATTATCCTGTTATAATTATGACAGGATAAATAATAAAAAAGTATCATCACGACGTATCCCTTTAGTCAGTCAGAAACCTATAAAGTTATAAAGAAGCGGATTCACATTTAGCCAACTTTATTATAGGCCCATCATGACAAGTGGTAAGGTCGTCGATGTCTTTAGCGTAACCACAAAATACCACATATAAAGAAACTGCCTCCGTGGTCTAGCGGTTAAGTCCGTGAATTTAGATGCGGAGGTGTCGGGTTCAATTCCTGACCGGGACACAATAAACCCCTATTTTTTTATATTTATGTTATGTGTAAAGTTTATTTATTATCATTTGACTTCGACATTCGTATTCGCAAGGTATAATATTTTTAGGAGTAGGTAGTAAATATGCATTCCACGTCAAGAGACTACTTATGAAATACTTATATCCAAGTTTTCTACGGCATTTATATTGCTTTTTATGGAGTGAAGTGTAGGCGCTAACGCGGTTTATCCACCTGAGAAGTGCTATAAAAATAAGCGATGAAAAAATCCACTAATATCACTATGTTATCACACGTCATCATGAAGTGACTACTCTTATAAAAAATAAAAATCTTTATTGACTGCCTAAAAAAAACATCTTTACTGCCTCTGTGGTCTAGTGGTTAGGTCCGTGGATTTAGGCACGGAGGTACCTGTTTCGATTCCTGGTTGGAACACAATAATTTATATGTGTTTATTTATTTTATTTATTTTTAAGTTCTCCAACAAAATCAACAATATTTCAATTTCTGAGTACATGCATACATAATTAACAGAGTAAATGTGATTTCAATTAAAGGAGAAGACGGCCTGCTCATAATTACCATTGAGTACAAATTTAAAACTAGGCATGCAATAGATATTATACATTATAAAAACAAATTATTTACCTACCTAGCAGTTAAATCTATTAAATTAAATTATCATTAATAAAACTAATACCTACCTAATTACCTAAATAAATGTTACAAATATTATAATAATGAAAAAAAAAAAACAGTTTTAAGAAAAAATTACAAAAAAAATATATAAAATTATCAAAAACTACCGATTTCGTTTGTTATTTCTTTAGTTTGGTACGCTAGAGAAATCGACGAGCTTGCCACTTGTCATGATGGGTCTATGCTAAAGTTGGCTTAATGTGAATCCGCTTCTCTAAATAAGCTTGATTTCTGAACCTGGAAGGGATTCCTGACCACCCTGAAAGGGATAGGGTCGTGTTCATACTTTACTTTGTATTTCTGAACTAGTCTGATTAAACATAGTATGTTTTGACATTTTTGACAGACGTAATCGATCTTGGACGATTCATTTTCGGACGATTGTGTACTCTGAGACAAGTGCTATTGTCTTGCTATTTATTAAAGTAACAATGCATGACAATAAAAGTTGATGGATAATTTTATTAGTAATTATTTTTCTAGCAAATCTATGGTGAATATGCAGCCTAAACGTGATGCTCGCCTACACATATGATCTACCAAAATATGGAAATAGGATTGTCGAGGAGCTTGTGAAAATAATGCCTTTTTCACTTTGATATTCGTGAATAGAGCTGTGTTATCTTGTATTTTATTGGTTGAAACGTATTCCTCTAAAATTTTTACGTTTTTGTTTTTTATGTTTTTGCTATATTCATTAATAAACATATATCTCCGGGAGTTAGAGCGAAAACAAAAAACTTCTGCTTTTTTCTGCTTAGTTATGAAGATAATGGGTCTTAAAAGCAATTAAATAAACGGTTTTAGCCGAAAACGCATATTCAAAAGTAATTAAATGCGCATAATGGTGGTATGCGGACTGATGGTGGTAATTTGCCCAGTTTGCCGGGGCGGGGAAGTATCCACCGTTCGTGCCGATAAACCCAGTAAAGTGTATCCGCACGTTTCGGGATCAGGCTCGAATTGCTGTCATGCGCAGTCAAGCCGACATAGTTTTAGCGACTGATGTCAGTCATGAGTCTCTGATTCCAGTTGCTAACATTCATGGACCTCGCAAGCCACTTACCACCAGGTGGGCGCAAGGTCACATGTCTTGCTAGTATTAAGAATAAAAAAAAACTGCTTCCGTGGTCTAGCGGTTAAGTCCGTGGATTTAGACTCGGAAGTACCGGTTTCGATTCCTGGTCGGGATACAAAAATATTTATTAATGTAAATAAATACATTAAATTTATATTTAATTTATTTGTGATATTTCTCGAGTTTGGTACGCTGGAGACATCGACGAGCTTGCCACTTGTCTTGTTTGGCCTATAGTAAAGTTGGCTAAATGTGAATCCGCTTATTTATAAGCGTAGTTTCTGACCACCCCGAAAGGGAAGCGGTCGTGATGATACTTTACTATTAAATGTGCATAATGTTTTTGTGCAAAAATGGCTAAATTATTTGGTTTTTATTTTAACACGGCGATATATGGTTCTAATGGAATTTGCATTATATTCAATTTGCACCGTATACCTACATGGTGCAATTATGCTTACTCGTAAGTATATTTTTAAACTTTTATGATCATTCATAACAGTTTTTATAATTTTAATGGGTCTTTACGCAATTTACCTTAGAGACATTTCAATTTACCTTAATTTTATCTCATTTAAAGTTGGCTAAATGTGTATCCGCTTATTTATAAGCGTGGTTATACTTTACTTTACTTTTTTAAATATTTTTTTCCTAAAAGTTGAGATAGGACTAATTGCCAGTTCACAATCACAGTCGATATGCTAAGTAACACCAATTACTCAAATATTAAATTGTAAATTCAAAATAACAATACAAGGTTTACTTTACAATAACTTCTAGGATTTGAATAATGTTTTACTTGCGTTGGTTTATTTATCTGGGTTTTGCATTTTGCAAACAATGGAAGGCCATGAATCACTGCGCATCAAACCCACTACTCCTGAGGTAGTCGCCAACCTACCAGAATATTAATGTTAATATTGTTACCATTCTAATACTGCTTCCAGGAACTTTAAAGAATCAATAGTATTGATAGATATTCAAAGACATTAAATATTAACAAGATGGGGCAAGATTTAAAATCAAAATCAAAATATCTTTATTCTTTTACGTGATAAACCTATTACAGGCTTTTGTGATACGTCGTTATCTAAATTATTTTGAATGGTTTTACTCCTGCTAGTGGAAGACTAAGCAGCGAAGTGGCCCAAAGAATAAGCTTTTAGCAGAAGAAGAGCAGCTTAGCAGATTCCAGTGACCTACATACATATCCTCACGCTAGATCCCTTACGGGGTAGGCAGAGACAATTAAGCGCCACTTGACACGATCACGACATACCTCTTTCACTTCATCGACATTCATCAACATCTTCATACATGTCCTTTTGTTACGAAGGCTTTTTAATTCTCCTTCAGCTAGTGTTTTATTTATTTGATCGTGATATGTGTGTCTTGGTCTGCCAGGACCTCTTTTACCCACAACTTTCGCATTATATACCTGGTTCGTCAATCTTTCTTTGCTCATCGTAGCATTATTTTCCTTATTTTTGTGCGTATGCTTTATTTTATACCTACCATTTTTCGTATTTCGACGTTACGTATGTGGTCCCAGGGCACCGTTAACACTATTTCCCGCGTTGACTCTTCTTTCAACATCCCTATCATACTTCCCGTCAATCTTTATCGTCACGGTTGTCATCCTTCTTCTTTCAAACACTAGTACCTTGGTTTTTCTCGAATTCAAACGGAGTTCTTTTTCTGCACATCCCTCTTTCATTTCCTGTGACCTGTTACTGTTAATCTGATTCAGCAGCATTATAACAGCACATTTACAAATAAAACAAATACAGAATTGCAGAACAACAATAAATTAATAGCTTTCAAATTCACCTATGGTACCCTACCAGGTTTGTCAGAAGTAAGATAGGCTACGTGCCCATGTGCAACCCAAAAGCCCACAAAAGGCAAAAAAAATCTGCTAATTTAAGAGCGATAAAATGAACGTGTTTACTCGATCACTGTGACGTAACGTATGTGCCAGCC
The DNA here is from genome assembly GCA_910589645.1 of Tinea semifulvella. Taxonomy (NCBI): domain Eukaryota; kingdom Metazoa; phylum Arthropoda; class Insecta; order Lepidoptera; family Tineidae; genus Tinea; species Tinea semifulvella. The sequence goes on along the minus strand of OU342592.1, from coordinate 6,826,543 downwards.
ATCCCACCGCTCAACCAGGTCCTTTAGGGTGCGGATAAGCTAGGTCAATCGTCACAAAAAGTTCAGGTGTCTCTGTAGGCACCTTAGGCTAGTCTATGTTCCGCATAATCAAGCGAATCCCTAGCGTCATTTTCCTGTCCTCTTACGTTCATCAGAAGGCGACCCAGCCTTTAAAGGACTTTGGTCGCATATTTGTATAATTCATAAGCACCGCCGTATATGCTGCAGAATGATCGCCGTGCCTTATGCAACCATCGTTGGGTTCAAGTTCAATTTGGTCATAGAGTGAATTAGATTTACGTCATTTATTTTTATGTGACTTGTAGCGGCTTGGTTTGTAACGCTAAGACGTGTTAAGGACAAATCTTACTCTTCCTATTGTTTGACAAACAAAAAAAAATGTGAAAATGGAAACTATCTTCCTACGCGTGCTGTGCGCTAAACCAACGAAAGTCAGTATTTATTTTGTTGTCACTATATTTCATGGAACGCAAGAGACTAAGATCCACTAGTCCAATATATATTCTTCTTAGTCACTACACTCTTGGTAAAGTGGTCGTGGTTGACATTTGAGTGCTAGTGGAACGCTTAACAAGCCGTAGGCTCCATAGCCTTCACCTGGTTAGTCCATCTCATCGGAGACCTACCACGCATCTTCTTGCCATTGACTTTCCCTTGGGCTACTAGGCAGAAAAAAAAACGATATTATACACATTGTACACTCAAACTTAAAAAAACCTTGTAAATATTGAATAGTTTTTTTTTTCATTTTTTTTATATACTAGCACGACATGTGCCCTTGCTCCCACCTGATGGTAAGTGGGAAGCGAGATCCATTAATGTCGGCAACTGTAATCAGACACTCATGACTGACATCAGTCAATGTGTGGATACACTTTACTGTATTTATCGGCACGAACGGTGGATACTTCCCCGCCCCGGCAGACTGGGCAAATTACCACTATAAAGAAGCGATACACTTTCTTAAGATGAGCTCTTTAGAACAATCTCATACATATTCTGTCGTTATTTTGTCATATCAGTTGGCGAGGACTATATTATTGGATACTTATAAAGTTTCAGATTACCTTAGAAAAACGCCTATTACATTTCGAGCCAGATGTTGAATATTTTTATGCATTATTTATCACGTCTCTTACGCAGCGAGCACTCGACAAAGAGTTTGGCATCTCGCCAGTTAGTTGTGGCGAAAAAAAGCGTGAAAATAACCCAAACCTCACTCGTTGACCTTTCACAACAATGTCTTATTTCGCTCCGTAAAATAAATAACTTAGCTTTAAGCTAAAAAGAACGATGAGGTTTTTTCAAGCTATCCAACACGCCTTGCAAATCACTATCACTACATATTGTAAAACGAAGTCTTCTGCCCCGTCTGTCTGTCTGTTCGCGATAAACTCAAAAACTACTGCACCACTGTTTTCACCAATAGATATAGTGGTTCTCGAGACAGGTTTAAGTATATAATTTGTTAAGTTTTTGTATACATTAACAATATTTGTTGGAGGTATCGGAAAAAAATAAGCCGTCTAGGAGCTTTCAACGAAAACGCTGCCTACCCTTTGAGATATAACAAAATAATGTATGGCGGAATTGTGTATCTTATATACAGAAAAGTCCGCGATTTCATATCGCCGTATTAGTACAAAAGCCAACTAAGTTAGCCATTTTTGCACAAAAATATTATGCACATTTAATTACTTGACGTGTTCTGTTTTATTTGAAGGAAATAAGGTACAATGATTTAAAAAAAAAAAAAAAAAAACACTTACATTTTAAAACATAAATGACTATTAATAAAAATGAACCTAATTACTAGATATTTAATTGCTTTCAAGACATACTAAACTAAGAGTCACAGTGCTTAGTCGATTTTATCACTGGAAAAAGCAGAAGTTTTTTAAACGACTGATGTAAAAAGTGAATTTATTTAAAAAAACAAATAGTTGGTTTTCGCTCTAACCTGGCGATATGTCTATCTCTTAAGGATAACATAGTATATCCTTTTTAATACTTTATAAAATTGGCAATTATAAAGCGTAATTGGAAAGCTATGCCCATCTCCAACAATGGAGGTCTAGGGCGCTGTGTTCTGGGCCTGAAATTATGATGAATGTTTTAAAAACTACATTCTGCACATTTGTCTATTTATTTATTAGTGTCGCCAATAGGGACGGCAACAATACATAAACTCATATACGTAATATGTTATTTGCACTTATTGATAAAGTACGGAGTACATGACATCTCGACCTATGAGTAGGTAAAGTGCATAAGTAATTATGATAATGAATGATAATAAGCTTTGGGCGTGACAGATCGCATCATGCTATTTTACAATTTGCATGCAGACAACACAGGTCCGAGATTACGTAATTTCTATTTATTATGCATTTGTCAATCGTCTTTAGTTTTACTGGCAACGCCTAGATTATCATTAACACAGCCAGACAGAACACAAGAGTCATAGATCTGTCCTCCTCCCCCTTAGTCGGTACTGCACTGTTGGGGATCGAGACTCCGTCTGAGACCTAACTAGACCAGATTGTCAGCACCTCTTCTAGCAATGTAGCCAAAATATTGCAGAATTCGGGTAAAACAGATGGCAGAAAAGTCTTATTCATAATATTTTTTATAACGGTCTTTACGCGATTTCGGTCAAGTTGCATTGGCCGCGGTCACGGGTCGCCTGGAGGTGCGCGGTGTAAGCTTCGTCCATAATGGCTGATAGATGTAATCCTACCCACTTGTCGTTTATATAATTTTTATTTATGTCAAGAACCGTGCTTTTTGGAAGACGATTTAATATAAGTATGCCATGTTATTTTTTAATTTTTTCTCCAGCATATAGTCAAAGCAAATCACTTAAATAAAGAAACTGTGAGTGTAAAACGCTATTAAAATTGGTATTCTCGTATAAAGGTTTCCACTACAGATGACAGCAAAATAACGTTACGATGCGTTCATTAAAAAAACAAACTATTATTAGTATTTGCCATATTATTGATTTATTACCTAATGTGTGTTATAAAACTATGTTTAATGTAAATATATAATCCTAGTTTAATTAATATAAATGTTGTTAACTTTAATATAAATTCGCGGCGGACAATTTAAGTATTTAATTCACGTTTTCATAATGATTTTGAAGTGGCAACCCCACGGGTGACCTTTGAAATAGTGGAAAACGCTATTTTGACGTAAGGTCGGCTATGATCGGAGAAACTCGGGCTAAAAGTGGTAGTAAATAACAAAATTCACTATTTTTCAATCTAACGTTTGCAAGTTACAGAATAGGGCTGCTGCAGTGATACAGAAGCTTAATTAGTTATCTTCTTATTTAGATATTTAATATTCTATTTGACACATTAGGTACCAGTCAGATTTTTCTGACCAAAATAAATATACCTAAATCCTATTTAATAACAATATTTTGTTACCTTAACTGTGTTCGTAAAGCTTCCTATACACTGTACTAACCATCCGTAACGGCCTCGCCTTATTTTAGACAGGTGCGTTCAATTATCTGGCTACTGCGCGGGTGCAGGCAGCCCTTCTATTACAAAATAATAGGGCTCTAGTTGCTATCGAAATTAATAACTGCATCTTTTTTCTTCTCTTTTTATCCATCTTTCAATTATGATGGAAAATAGTAAGAATTTTATATTATTCAAGATCCTATATATCCTACAATTTCTTCTATTCTTCCCGAATATATTTCTAGAAAATTTGGCCTACCCTTGCCAGAAAGATTGGCAAAAGTCTGATATTAAAATCATGGATTTTTCCAAAGCCTTTTACGTTTTAATCTCAGAATAAAACATATCTGAAGTTTTGTTAATTCCGTCCTTAATCTGTAAACCAATTTGTAAAAGTATGTTTTGACGCCTAAAAAGGTTAATAGTGTCTTCCGATATTAGCTTAAACCGAAACAGTCAATTACTTTTCTAGATAAACCGTTGAAAACATATTACTAACAGCTAATATTGTAGTAAAGTAGCATTTAGTCACGTTTCCATAATGAGTATGAACGGCGTGTATGGGAACGTGTTTGCGCATCTTTAGTGCTGTTTGTATGCATGCGACGTAATACAAATCCCCGTTAGACCACTAAATTTTGACCAAAGATGAACACTTTTCAGTATAACACCGTCCAATTATTGATGGCCAACATCCGGTATGGCACCTTAAGAAGAAGAAGTTTTACAAATTAAACCCTCAAATTAACTTATAAAATATCTTTTCTTGTAGCTAGAATGAAATATGTATTATATTTCTTATTTTCTCTATAGAACACTGATAATCATACTTAATCATAATTTTCTACACATCAGTCGTACATGCAAAGTTTATTATGGCGTCCAATGTACCAGCTGACAGCTTAAAATAAAACTGATACTTTCGACGACATTCTTAACTTTAATTGTTACGATTACAGAGACTTCATATTGGTTTAACTCAGGCTAAGTCAATATAATGACAAAAATGTCTGAATGTCATTAAAATAAGCTCTGAGAGTCTTCTTTAAGAGTTGTACACTACGCCAACTTCTATGTGTGTCTAATGAGGACACGTCATCGAAAACATTGCTCAGACGCTTGAATTAACGGGTCTTATTTCAGCGCGCTTTGTATAATTTCTTTGTAATATTATATAAGGGTCAAAATATAGCGGTCAAATGGTACATTTTGGCGATATCATTCCCGAGTTCGCACCGTAAATTGTCCCGTATATCTCCCTCCGTGTACATCCCTAATGCCTTGGGGCCTGACCCAACAATATGTTGTAACACCGTTATCAAAGAAAACCTTAAACTATGTTCTAAGCTCTTAAGATACTAATTCTAGTTGATAATCTGTTTTCTAAAGTGGTTTAGTTCTACATAAGCATTAAAAATATTATGGGGAATATTTTATTAGTACTCGTTGATGACAAAAAACACGTAAGAAGCAGTAAAGACACAAGCTGACATTTCTCTCCTCTGGTGTGGTATTTCTTGGGCTCTAGCGATAGTGTTTTTTATGCAAAAAAAAACCAGTGCCAAAATATGTTTCAGTAAATGTCCCGTGCCATATTTATCTCTATGGTTTAAGAATCGGTAAACTGGTACACTTAGACATCGAATAGATTGCCCCGTCATGATGGGCTTATTAGTTGGCTAAATGTAAACCAATGCAAAAGCATGAGCATTCAGGAACTTTTCAGAACTCGCTTAAGAGCGTCTCTTCGTTGGATTTGTGAGAGAGTCACGACTGTATCCTTTGGTAGGTCGCCAGGAACCACGCTTATAAAGAAGCAGAGACAACTTTACATACCATCTTGAAAAGTGGCAAGCTTGTCGATGTCTAGCGTACCAGACTCGAAAGTATATCGCAAATAAAAAAAAATATCCCGAATATATATATATATAAATAATCGAACGCGATACCTCCGCTACAAACCGCTAAACCATAAACCTATTTTATGTTTTATTTTTTACTAACCACTTTGAATATGTATATTTGTTTTTAAATAAAATTATAAAACAATAAAAAATAAAAAATTGTTGTCCAAATTTGTATGGAAACTAACCTGTGTGGTCCAGAAGTATATTATACTTTCTATACAGAGGTTAGGGTTCCAATAATTTGTTAATTGCCTGTAATATATTGTAGATCATATCCTGTTAACAAAAAAAAACCACGGAGTAGTAGTAGTAATTTGAAGTAGGTACTGATATGTCCCTTGGTCGTTAAAAATAAAAAATATAGGTATATTAAATATTCATTATCTTTCACAGTCAATGATCCAGCTAAAAGAAAGAAAAGAAATGGACGAAGCGTTTAAAAAAGTGCAGAAGCCCTGGGCGAAATTACTACAGAAGGTAGAACGGACGCGACTTGAATACCACACGGCTTGCAAACAAGAAAGAACTGCCCAGAACCAAGAACGAAACGCTAGTGGAGACTCTTCCTTTAGTCCTGACCAGGTAAATTTGAAATTTTATCTTAATCTAGCTGATCCGGCGAACTTCGTACTGTCTGACAGTCAATAAATGTCATAAATAATAATAATACTACTCACACTCACTGGGAGAGGTCGATTAACCGTTGAGCGGTAAATGGTTGACTTGGCTTTATTTCTGTATTCGACAACAGTCAAGAGCAACGACTATTAGAAGAAGTTTTAGGCTCCCGCTCGGTACCCTCGGCCCACCTGATGGTAAGTGGCGCGCAAGGTCCATGAATGTTAGCAACTGAAGTCAGACAGTCATGATTGACATCAGTCCCTAACACTATGCCGGCTTAAATAATAATAATATAAACGTATGAATAATAATAGCAGTGTTTGGCAGTTTGTTTCAAGAAGATTTAGTAAAGCATCATCACGACCGTTTCCCTTTCGGGGTGGTCAGAAACAACGCTTATAAATAAGCGGATTCACGTTTAGCCAACTTTACTATAGGCCAATCATGACAAGTGGCAAGCTCGTCGATGTCTCCAGCGTAACAAATTCGAGAAATATCACAAATAATTTAAATATTAATTAAATGTATTCATTTACATTAATAAATATTTTTGTGTCCCGACCAGGAATCGAACCCGGTACCTCCGAGTCTAAATCCACGGATTTAACCGCTAGACCACGGAGGCAGTTGAAGAAGATTTAAACCAAATAAACAATAACTTTAATCTATTTGTTATGTGGTGATTGTATTTTTGCAACAGTTCAAAAAACCAATGAATTAATGACTCGAAGTAATTAATCACACGCAAAGAAAATGCTTGGAAGCACCGCGAATGATGCTCATTACCGCCAACCGTTGCCGACCATTGTCCCCAACTTAAAAACCATTTTAAATGTAAAGCAACTAAAAACTTTCGACTTTGTAAAGAACCATTAAATACCAGTACTATGGGTAATGTAATGGGTTATGTACTTTATTTAATTTATTTATTTCATGAATCCTGTATATATTTAATTATATGTAGTGTATTATAGTATTAAAACCTTTATTCGAAGGAAATAAGGTACAATAATTAAAAAAAAAAAAAAAAAAAATTAAACTAAAAACTTACATCTTAAAACATAAATTACTATTAATAAAAATAAACCTAATTAATAAATATAAATATAACTAAAATGAAGAAAACACAAAATAAAAATTATTATAAATAAAAAAATTGCTCCAAATCGCTGCCAATTGGCAAAGTGCCAAGAATACTGGCAGCATTGCCACGTTGAATGGCAATACTGATCCTTTGGCCCAAATATTGCCCAGCCCTTTTGTCTCTCGAGGTGTTGACAAGCTGTTTTGACAATGCAACGCCTTGAAAATTTCGTGTGCACTGTATATGTATTATTATATATATAACATGTATTGTATATGTAGTATTCATATGTATCATCTTCTGTTTACGTAAATACGATCTCATCTCTGAATATCGTGCTAAGTTGAAGTGGCTGCCAATTCGTTGTCGCAGAAATCTAAGAGTTCTTTGTCTCCTTTTTTCTGTTCTGAACGAGCCTGCGACACCGAAATACCTCAAGGATAAATTTGCCTAAAGATAGGCAAATCAAATTTCACGACAAATCCCTTCGTTCTTCTGACAACTCACTTCTTTCTGTTCCCTTGCATCATTCTGGATTTGTTTCAAATTCTTTTACAGTTGTTGCCACAAATTTATGGAACAATATCCCTGTAAACATAAGGCAAGCGTCTACCAGATCTTCGTTCAAAAAACTCGTCCATCTACACTTTCTAAATAGCTCCCAACAATGTTAATAAGTGTATATGTGTAAATTTATATATTGTTTATTTAATATTTACTTGGCACTCTGCCTGTCATATGTTTTCAAAACTCTCAAAGTTTAGCTGGTGGATAATGCCTCACGGCTAATAGCTCGCTTGTATTTTAAGTTATTTCAGTTTTTGTGCAATAAAGCATTTTTATTATTAATGTTTTTAATGTTATTTTTAATTAATATAATAATTAAGTGTAATAAATTTTTTTTTGAAAAAGCTTAATTTAATACATGTAAATAATATTACTTTAACAGAAATCAATAAACAATACGATTATTAATAACAAAAAAATATAAGGCAAAAAAACATTCGTCTGTGACTGTTTTTTGGGGGGATGGAGCGTCAGGAACCCAGTTATTGCGCCATCTCCCGCCAGTGCTCTTTTTATCTGCCGATAACTATCTTAGCACAAGTTGATCCTAACAAGTGTAGTTTGCTTTCGAGATAGCTCAACAAATTCCCAAGTTATCAAACTTCTTGAAAAGTTTGCTAGTTACCACAACAATTCTGATCGATATTTCCATATACTGCACTAACTTTCAGAATAATTTTCAAATTTTACGCAAGTGAAAATTTGAAAAGTTCAAATATAAATTTAAGAAGTACCTACCTTACATACATTAACAAAGACAATTAGTAAGCAAATCCATACTAATATTATATATATGAAAGAAGCTTTGTCTGTATGTATGTATGTAAGATAGATATAGTTAAGGTTTTATTTTTATTTTTATGATAACTGACACAACATTTGACGTTAAGTTATGGGACAACCTTTTTTCCTTTCTTCAATACAGATTTTTTTTTAATAACTGTAAAATAGCATCGTTTATTACACACAAGTTTATTGACAAATATTAAAAACTAACAGAACAAACGAGACGGAAATAGCTGGTGACGTAAATTTGATGATTACGATAGATGTTTGTGTTTTTTTTTTCGGTAAACTCCATTCATCATACTCGTAATTTGAATAGGTAGTATTATTTATTGGGTAATAACTTCCATACAAGCATTTTAAAGTTTATGTGTGATAAGCTTCACTATACTAGGTGACTTTGTATGTGTAATTACGGTTTAAAAACCACGTTATTATTTTATTTTATGCTGTAAAGTTTACTAATAATTTTTATATATTTTTTTATTTTCATTTATTTAGGCAACAAATAGTCAACATACACAAACAATATCACAGATAAACAAAATTGCCACTGTGGCTTGCAAGATCTAAAATTGAAAACTAATAAATAATATGAACCACTAAGGGGCCCCCTTTGAAGGCTTTGCCGGCACGTGACAAGTTTGAACATCTGTGTAATAAATTAATAACAATAAGAAGACATTGAGAGCCAAAAATATTTTATACATTATATAAGTTAAACACAAATAGTATGGAAAGGAAAAAAATACTGGATATAAAAATAAAAACAAGGATAGAGTAATAACGCAAACATGATATAAAAGATACTTAAATTAACAGATACTATAATAGTAATTTATAAATACATACTTATAATACTAATTACGGATACAACAAACTACCAACCATCAACAGTAATTTTTGTATAAAATGAATTAGAAATAAGTGATTTTATTATTTATCAACAATGAGATTGAAGTAGGCTAATATTATTACTACCAGAATTTGTCATTGCTTTTCTCGAAAGTCTCCAGCGTACCAAACTCGAGAAATATGACAAATGAATTAAATATTATTTAAATGTATTAGGAATCGAACCCGGTACCTCCGAGTCTAAATCCACGGACTTAACCCCTAGACCACGGAGGCAGTTCAGATAAATAAATAAATTTAATTTAATTTTCGTTCTATATCTTTAATGTTGGGCAAATATTGTGATGCAAATGCGAAAACATTAAATTCATAGTGTATTGTAAATAACCAAATAAAATTATAATACTGTGACAATACAAAAAAAAACGGCGAAGGTCAAATTGTAATAATTGATTTGACTTTGAAATCCATCAGCTAGTGTCAGGGCCAGATGGATCCTATAAAACATGCTGGACATGATAATTCTATTGTATAATAATGCTACCTAGATTTATGATTAAATTAATTGTAGGTTTGTTATAAACAATAACTGTTTTTTTTAAGCTTGAGATGGTCGTCGGGCCCTAGTGCTGCGTGATTGCTTAAAGGTTCGCGATACGAACCCCGGCATGTACCAATTTTTTTTTTTAAAGACGGCAAATCAATAAATTAATAATCAATGATACGCCCCCAGCCTGAAGGGCCAACGCCATTGATGAACTTAGCTTAACTTTAGAACAAATTTGATGAGAATTTCAACAACTTTTGTCACCCTGACTATGAATGCCCAATATTAGTCAATGTACGGTACATAAAAGTCGTAAGTAAACACATTTTATGTGTTTTTGACTACTCAACTAGGTATACATAAGTAATGTGTACGTTTAAAGACGTATTTTAGTGACCCCATTCGACCTGTCATTATTTTATTTATTATTCCATCAATAAGGTGATATCAAAGTATATACTTGAAGTTGATGTTTGTCCAAGTTTATAATTCTAGTAGTTATAACTTTCGTAAAGATAATTTGGTTTTAGATACAGTTTTAATATATTTAAACAAAATATGTTAAAATACTTTAAGACAAGAAAAAAAAACATAGGGACAAAAATAAGGAAAGGCATGCTACGATGGTTCGGGCATGTTGAAAGAATGAGCGAAGAAAGATTGACGAACCAGGTATGTATATAAAGCGAAAGTTGTGGGTAAAAGAGGCCCTGGCAGACCGAGATTTATATATATATATATGGAAATAAATAAAACACTAGCTGAAGGTAAATTAAAAAGACCTTCGTAACAAAAGGGCATGTATGAAGAGGTTAATGAATGTCTTGTATTAACGGACTTAGCCGCTAGACCACGGAAGTATGTATGATAATTATTTAAATTGTTTGCATTACATCTGTCAACAGCGATATTTTTACAAAATAATACACGAGGGTGGTCTGAAAAGTTTCCGACCTCAACGTGAAGATCTCTCAGCACTCGTCAATAAAAGTCAGGGAATGTAGTTGTGCATCTTCTGACAGGTACTCACCAAAGTTTCAGTCATTTTGGACGCGCAGTTGTTATTTCTCGTAGATACCTAGGGATTTTAAGGTCAAACAGCTCAATGCATATTATAACACCCATATGTACGAGGGGCGTTCAAAATATTCTCGGTATGTGGATAAAAACAAACAAGTACGAAAAGTTTGATATTTTTATTTTTCAATATACTCCCCCCCTATGTTCATACACTTATAAGATCGATCAATTATTTTTTTTAATCCCTCATAAAAATATTTTTTATCTTTGGTGTAAAAATGCTCCTCCACGGCCGTCTTCAACGCTTCATCGTCAGAAAATTTATTTCCACGCAGATCCTTTTTAAGATTGGGAAACAAAAAGAAGTCGCTTGGGGCTAAGTCCGGACTATAGGGTGGATGAGTAACAGTTTCAAACCCACATTCAACAATAGCTGCCTTGGCAATATGAGCAGTATGGACAGGGGCGTTGTCATGCAGAAGCAGAACACCTTTGGTTAACTTTCCTCGCCTCTTTTCTTTGATCGCATCTCTTAATTGACGTATAACGTTAGCGTAGTACTGCCCTGTGATATTTACACCTTTTTCTTTATAATCGATAAGCAAAACTCCTTCACAATCCCAAAATATTGTGGCCATGACCTTGCCAGCTGACGGGATTACCTTGAACTTCTTGGGATGAGCTGAACCCTTAATGTGCCACTGCATGGACTCCTGTTTGCTCTCTGGGTCATAATGATGAACCCAGGTTTCATCTCCAGTAACTATTTTTTGCAGCACCTCATCGGGATTTTCACCACACAGGTCGATAAAATCTGAACAGCAAGCCACACGCATATCCTTTTGAAGAAGCGTCAGCATTCGCGGAACCCATCTTGCACTTACTTTTGACATATTAAGATGGTCATGTATAATGTCATGTACGGTACCAATAGAGAGATTGGTTACTTGAGCTATAGATTTTACCTTCACTCGGCCGTCTTGCAATATAAGTTTTTCCACTTTATCAATATTTTCTTGTGAGGTAGCCACTACAGGCCGGCCAGGTCTAGGGTCATCTTCAATACTCTCCCTTCCACGCTTAAATTCGCTTGACCATTTTTGAATAGTAGATAAAGAAGGAGCAGACTCACGGTAAACACAATCCATTTCCTCTTTTATGGTTTTTTGATTTTTACCCTGTTTTGTCAAGAATTTTATGACGGATCGGTGCTCTAATTTCGTTAAAATTGTTAATTCGCTCATGGTGTTCATGTTTGTTCGGCAATTGCAGAAAAACAAAAGAACATCTCGGTTCCAATTTTACTTTTTTTTAATGTCAATGGATGAATCTTAGCGGCCAGTAACAAATATAATAATAAAAGAGGTTGTAACGTATCAATACCGAGAATATTTTGAACGCCCCTCGTACATTGTGATAAAATTCACATTGCAAGGACTATTTCAATATTTTAGTACTCCAGATGCCTTTTCCCAGTGTCGTGCACTTTTAATAATATATACTCGTACCTTTCAGCCTTGGCTATTATAGAATCAAACCTTATGAAATCATAAAATATTTATATTATAGGTAAAAAAAAGACATTTTTTTGCACGACCATTTTTTTGTAAATTGTTTTTTTTTTTTTTATTGAATCTCGTAACGCAGCTAAAACGCGCAGGTTAAAAGTAAAGTATCATTACAACTGTGTCCCTTTCGGGATGGTCTGAAACCACGCTTAAAGAAGTTGATCACATCACATTTAGCCAACTTTTCTAGCCCATCATGACAAGTGACAATTTCGTCGATGTCTCTAGCTCGGGAAATAATAATAATAATTCATTTATTTCGGATTCGATCCATATATGTTAGTAACAATTTAACTTAGAACTATGTTAGTAGAAATACACATTAATCAAAAATTAAAACTATGTAAATATAAAAAAATATGTTTATTGTGTGTGACATTAAGTCACAGCCCCATAACATTGGGTAACGCAAACGCTGTACAGATTTACACGTTCCCAGTTACAACTCCAATCTAGCGCTTAACAAAAGCGTAATGTATTTATTACCACAAATAAATTATTGTGTCCCAACCACAAATACCGTTACACTGCTTAAATCTGCACTCCATGATCACATATGATAGAATTATATTCCTTTTTTTGTAAAACTTCTCTGGAAATAAATATGGTTTAAATGATGATTGCTAATGTAATTGATGAATCACATTTAATTGGTATCTTCAGAAAACTGACGATCAAGATAATACGAGTATGAGAGAATCAATCACACAATTAAAATACAGAATTTTGTAATGACATCATAATTAGTCCGTGTCTTTTCACTGCTGGATATAGTCACACATATCACACGACCTTCTCCACCTTTATCCAGCCCCCACTGGCGACCATAAGGTCATCCGTCCATCTGGCGGACAATCGTCCCACTCTGCGTTTTTTCTGACGTGGTCTCCGCTCCAGAACCCGTCTACTCCATCGTTTATTGATCCTGCGACAGACGTGTCCAGCCCATTGCCACTTCAGCTTTCTAATTTTGCAGGCTATATCAGTAACTTTGGTTCTCTGACGGATGTCCAAGTTTCTAACTTTATCCTACATGGTGGAGCGACTTTGTGGACCAGACTCTGTCTGTGTCCACGTTTGTGATCCTTATGACATTACTGAAAGAACGCACTGTTAAACACGTCTTGTAAATTCGTACTTAATCCCATTCATTCGTATTGTTACAATTATCTAGTAGGTACGAGTAATATAATTTGATCTCGCGCATATTTTTCTTACTTTCCTGAATCTGGTTATCGCGTTAATAAAATATGTACATGATAATTGCTATTTAACACGGCTACTATAGGTTCTTACTATCTGATAGCAAACAGTTGACTTCGATAATACACTTGGATAGAGTAGCAAAGCATATATGTTAAAAAATCTAAGGTCCATAACAGGACTATCATCGAAGTTGCAACGAACTTATTGTCTCTGATCCTGAGATGGACATATTTATTGTTATCATAATTTTTTGATATATATTATAGTTATTACATTTAATAACATTTTATATATATATTATTATTAGTTTACCATTTTATAAATACTTTCCAATGTTGTGTACATTTAATAGGCTAGTTTGCTAGCCTACAGAATTTGTGGTCTATGATTTTAATAACTATTTTGTTTGTTAGCTGTTATTTGTACCTTACTTCGAATTAATAAATAACAGATCTGTGAAGCTGCTAGAACAGAAGTGATCTAGTAACAAAATAAAATTATTAAACTAAACACATACTTTTATGGAAACGGTTATAAAAAAATTTCGAGTAAAATCATTGCGGGCGTAGATTAGAATACGGGAGAAAATTGATAAAACTTGTAACCTAATAATATTACATATAATAAGGACTCAACACTAGTTTTTAATGAATTATTTATTTTTATATTTCCATGAAAATATCATAACAGATTATACGTCTAAACAATACATATTTCATAACACTAGATGTGTGAATTAATATGGCTCCAAGTACTTTAGGACAACGTTTTTACTTTCCACATCCGTTGATGCGAACACATCAAAATTTTGTTCAATAAAACGATTGCACTGGGAACGGGGGCACTCTGGAGTAGGTGTGTATGAGCACTCTCCTCAGCAAATAGTCGATGGCCGCGCGCGCGCAGGTACTTGTTAGGTACAAACAATGAAATTAATTTTAATATAGCTGGTAGATATATTTTCTATACTCTAAGAATATTTAATTTATATAAGACTAATGCTTTTACTTCTAAGGAGTTATAACGCAGCATACCTAATGTAAACTCGCTCCGTAAAAAAGGGTTTTTTCGAACACCCCTTTTATTATAGTAATAAATAACTTGTATCACATCTCCACAAACAATTGTTGTTCAAAGGTAATACTGAAATCTCAAACTAAGGACTTTTTTAAACATACATAGTTTTAATACTACTCGGATTATTTCTGCACAAACTAATTCTGACGGATTCCGAAATGTGGCATAACCCAATTTTAATAAAATAGGTTTTGTTCGTAACTAGTTATTTTTACATAACGATATATTTTTTTACATAAAAATCTAAACAAAACTTATATTTTAATTACGATTATGTGATCAGTATCATCACTAGATACTCCAATAATAAATATCGTTAAAACGTTTTTATTATTTTACAATTTAAAGTTCCTTGCATGAGTCTCATAATAAATTTAGTCTGTGCTGTTTGATTTGACTCTACCAAACTCCATCTGGATTAGTTAATTATCTTAGACTTACGTCACGTTCGCGGAATGTTACTGATAACATTTCACACCTATACACATAGGTAAGTGATAAAATATATGTAAGTTTTATACGCAATGTTTGCCATTGAAGTATTACAAAGGATTATTTATGGGTTTTTTTACAATAGTTTTTTCAGTCCTATTAATCTTCTTGCATGCGTTAGTTATTTAACTAGCATTTAGTTAAACATTGTTAATTGCAATGTAGTCAAGCGGTTAAGTCCGAAGGTGCCGGGTTCTATTCCTGGTCAGGACACAATAATTTATTTGTGACATTTCTAAAGTTTGATATGCAAGAGATATCGACGAGCACACGCACAGGTCAGAATATGCACCCACATACCGTAGTCACCATCTCTTCGCGTAGGTACCTATAAATTTTATGACTCATACATCTGTCGCACAATAAAGATGTGGAATGCTCTTCCAGCCTCTTCCTCTTCAGCGCTTTCCTATAACCTGGAATCCTTCAAGCGAAGTGTGAAAAGGCTATCTAGTCAAGCCGGCATAGTGTTAGGGACTGATGTCGGACATAAGTGTCTGATTCCAGTTGCTAACATTTATGGACCACGCGCGTCGCTTATCATCAGATGGGCGTAAGATCACATGTCGTACTAGAATTAATGTGGATCCGCATCTTTAAAGCGTGGTTTCTGACTATCGCGGAAGAGATACGGTTAAGAAAATACTTTAATTTTAAGGTTATTTTTAATAAATTCATGTGTTTACATTTACTAAATAACCAAGAACTATAATTTAGCAAGTTATTTGGTTTTGTTTTACGTATTTAAAATTCAATACAAATTAACTAAGGCCGAGCGCACATTTTAAGATATATTACTGTCAGATAAATTCCAACGCGCGCTGTAAGGTAGTGCGTGCATACTTTTTGTACTACCGAGCACACTGCAAGAGATTTCATGGCGTTTCTACCGGCTCTCGTTAGATTTTTTTTGAGATTTTTTACATTGTGCGCCCGGTCTAAGGCTGCCTTTTCGCCAAATATTTGCGAGAAAAATATTAATCGATAGTATCGCTTCACTATCACATGTAATTTTATTTAAATATTTTCTAACAACTGACATTCAGGAAAGTGAGAAATCATGGGCAGGATGCAACATATCATCACGAACGTATCCTTTTAGGGTTGTGGTCAGAAACCACGCTTTTAAAGAAGCGGATTCACATTCAACCAACATTTCTATATGTCCATCATCCCAAAGTGCAAGCTCGTCGACGTCTCTTGCATACCAAACTATAGAAATATCACAAATAAATTAAATAAATTATTGTGTCCCGATCAGGAATCGAACCCGACACCTTCAGACTTAAATGCTTGACTACATTGCAACTAACAATGTTTAACCAAAAGCTAGTTAAATAACTAACGCGTGCAAGAAGATTCTAGGGCTGGAAAAACTATTGTAAAAAAATCTATGGGCGAAACATTTGTTGCAAATATATAGTTGCCTGATGTAAAATGTAAATTCAACATAATAAAATGTTACATTTATTCGTTTTCTCTTGTGAGAGGCTATTGCGTTTCTCAGCGAACTGTTAAACCTCCAAGGTATCCATTGCGTCTTGCGAATGTATGAAAATGCCAAACGGAATGAGTAAGAAGCAATGAAAGCAACTAAAATTGTTTCATGGTTTATTGTTTTTACGCAATAGCCCTACAGCTAACACATATATACCATACGTTTCAGTTTGTTTATTATTTCGCCCAAATACCTAATTCCGCGCTAAATAATTTTGTAGAAGCGTGTTGAACCGAAAATAAAACTTATTCAAGAGTGCGTTACGTCATCGCCCGGGTATTTATAGAACCATTCAAAACACTTGATTCGATTTCAATTCATCTCGTAAATTGTTTTGTTTACCAATGAATAAATAGCAACTCCGAAGACGTTAAAAATATAACAAGACGGAACAAGAAGCTAAACGAGTACACTACTAAAGCGAGTACAATCGTATTAGATGAATAATTATGTCACTGCATTACCGTTTATGGTTGCGTTTGACATGTACTTTAAATATATGTTGTTTCATGGACAATTTGCCGACCTAAGTGCTACTAAACTGAAAACACGTTCTTCTTCGAAAATAGTATCCAGGAATTTTTACATTACAAGTGTTGACAAATATAATTTTAGTTTATTTTTAGTATTATTATTATTATCATTTAGTAGTATTAACATTAGTAATTTGACATGTACTATCATTTGCATACCATTATGGTGGCTGGACTGTAAAATTGTATTATCCTATATCTACCTGTATTCTGTGCAATAAACGATTTTGAATTTGAAGAGAAGGGTTCGATTCCTGGTCGGCAATACAAAAATGATTAGGTACATATTTATTCGAAGTACTTAGATACAAAAATATTAAAATAAAATTGATTAAAAAACTAATTATAAATAAAACTAAAACTAAAAATACCTATGAAATTAAAACTATTCTACAAAATAAAATAAGGGCTTACCACCAGGGAGGGTACCTAAAATAATTTATTTATTTATGATAAACCTATCTCGAGTCTGTCTAATCGCAAATTTAAATGTAAACTCGCTCCTTAAAAGAGTGATTTTTGAACACCCCGTTTATTAGGAATGATGTCATGTTCTTATTTGTTGCCTTTTTATTAGTTAAATATTCTTTATACTGAGCACAGTATTTGAAATGTCACTCGATGGTAATTCAGGAATGTTAGCAACTGGAATGACAATGACAGCTGACACTATGTAGGCTTGATAATAAATGATATATTTATTTATTTTAAAACTTTATTGCACAAAGCACAAAGGCGGACTTAATGCCCGTAGACATTCTCTGACAGCCAAACCTTAGGGACAAATTTGAACAAATATAGGTGCAATGAAAGTAACAGTATTATATATCTAGTTGAAAA
The DNA here is from genome assembly GCA_910589645.1 of Tinea semifulvella. Taxonomy (NCBI): domain Eukaryota; kingdom Metazoa; phylum Arthropoda; class Insecta; order Lepidoptera; family Tineidae; genus Tinea; species Tinea semifulvella. Next base: position 6,808,445 of record OU342592.1, on the reverse strand, counting down.
TTCTGTTCCTCCTAAAGCTTTACCAACCGACTGCTAAAATCCACTTTATAGTTAGGGGTGTATTTTATGTTGGTCAAAGGACTCGTTAAAGTTTCCGCTCGATTACTTGGGGGCACCTACATCAAGCATGGATCTCCAACGATGCATACATTTAATACATGTATAAATTACTTGTAGTATGTTGAAAGGATGAGTAAAGAGATATGACGAACCAGATACTATAATATATAATGCGAAAGTTGTGGGTTAAATACCTGCCCTGGCAGACTAAGACTCACATATTACGATGAAATAAATAAAAAAATAAACAGCCTAAGCAGGTTTGCCATCAATACATTTATGGATCGAGCTTCCAAGACGGAATTAACGGAATCAAACAGTATTTGGTTGGGTAGGGAGAGGAATAGAATGGTGGATGGTGAGCGCATTATCGCGCAATTAAATAAAAAAGGTACTACTATCCTTTTCTTAAACCAGCCTATTTTCGGTCGCAAGCCCGAGACACCATTCTTCTCATCTCTGACCCGGCAACCGCACGGTGAATCCATGGAATGCTTAGAAATTTGTCTTTCTAAAGGTGCATTAAAAAGCCATCGAAATAAAAGGCATGTATAGGAAGAGAAATTTTGTTCCGGATTTCGGCCAATAAAATCAAAATCACTGTATTGATAGCCGACCTCCGATAGGACACTCTATGAAGAAGAATAAATCTATGCGAGTATGAGCCAACATTCACAGCGGTTACTATATCAAAAATAATTACTTATAATTAGACTGATATTAGTAAATAAATAATGATATACCACGAGTCATTGTCAAAAGAGCAAATATTTTTTTAGGCTTCAGGTGTCATTAGATGAACCTCTATTTGATTTTTTTTTAAGATAAAAATAATTATCTGAAAACAAACACTACTGCATGGTGAATAGGGCCGCGTCTGAAAATTATAATATCCATCGTGATAAATACCTAAAGGCTTGGGAGTGTTATTATTAATTGATTCAGCTCACAGCCAAGAGACAAAATAAAGAGAGAAAAAATTCATAAGTTAACCTCTCGCTACCTACTGGATTAGGATCTGTATGAATGGCGATATTTTTAGGAGAACTTCTTTGCACCGTAACTTAAAACTTTATTACTGAATAATAAAAATAAAAAATACGTAGTTTTTTTTTTTTATTCTAGATTAAAATTTGAAAATATTTGCTGTTTAATAAATTCTACGTAGTATATCTGTGGTGTCAAGGAAAAATGGGATCAGTACAAAACTTGAACTTTTCACTATAGGCAAATTAAGAAAACAACTCATTTTTATAATTAGAAAATTGTAATTTACGTAATGTTCAATTTCATTAGTCGTATACTTTAGGTACGAGTCCACTCATCTCACTATGCATAACTGAATTATTGGCGGTAAAAGCGCGATACTGAAATAACTCGATTAAACTCTTTTTACTTATTTATACATTTTAATGTTACGACTAGCCCCTTTATGTACGTAGGGATGTACAGTTTATAGACTCATCTCCTTATTGCATTGACGCATATGAATGTTTTGAACCAATAGATGCAAAAATCTAATTTTTATTTTTTTCGTCTCATCTCCTCTTTCCTTGACACCACAGATATATACTCGTACATTTTTGTCATGGAATTTGTCAAAAACAATGTTGACATTGTATAGTCAATATTCACTAAAATACAACAATGGAATAAATTATATTTATAACAAACGACACTTCAAACAAACATTTTAATACAAAGCACACTTAAAATCTGTGGCATATAGTGTACTATGGCTAACTGCGAATTGTGGTCGACTGTACATCTTTATTTAATTATACGTGACCAATTGACATCCGTTACAATATTCACCGCTCAATTGACATCTGCTAAATACAATAAAGCCGCGACCGATTCATGGAATTTGATGTCAAGGCTACTGTAGCCTCGACACTAACTGTTAAAAATAATTATGATCATTTTATTCATCTTTATCAGTCACACAAATCTTACTTAAAGAGTTAGGCTCTCTCCTTAATAATAAATAAATATTTCCAGACAGGTCACACAGCGCCATCTAATTTCCGTTGTAAGCTACAAGGCTTGTCTTACGAAAACTAGATGGTTGATAAACTACATATTATACTTTTTTTTTTTTGTAAATATATACATATTATACATATAAACACCCAGACCGAGATTATACAATGTACAACTTGCCCCCGGTGGGAATCGAACCTACGACCTCCCGAGTTCACGGCAACGTTTGTTACCACTAGACCACGGAGGCGGTCAATAACAAACTAAATACAATAACAAGAGAGTTCTTCTTCTTAGTCGCAACACTCTTGGTAGAGTTGCTTAACTTAATAATGAAAATTAACAGCAAATTAATATACACATACTTACATCATATAAAATATTATTATACATAAACATACATACATATATATACTGCTTACTAACGCTCTGTGTGAAGCCATTTAGAAAGTGTGAATACACCAGTTTTTTGAATAATGTAAAGGGAGTTGTGAAAAGAGCGAAGAGATTTGTCATGAAACGAAGAGAGATAGATATAAGTTTCAAATTTATAATATTAGCATGGATTCTACTAAACTCGCTTAACAAAACAAATTGATGCAATGTACCATACCATGGCTTCTTTGGTGAATATAGTAAATGGCGTAATGATATAATGGGTGTTAATTCTGAAAGGTACAGATGAATTGCTACGTCATCAGGCTGTTATGTAATATGTTATGTCTTTATTTACTATTAGCTACACAAGTTACTTCTACAACAATAATTATTGATTAGTATTATTATTCTAACCAAGGAGATCAAAAGAGGTAGAGCGGGAAAAATGTTTGGAATATTAATCTGTCATCTAACGTCAAATAGTAAAACTTTTATAATAGTTTAAATATTAATATCCTAGCCCAATGGAGCTAGCGTAGTTAAAGGGCTAAAATAACTGTCATACACTAATTTATTCTGTGACGAAAAGCCTTGCTTTGATTCATAACGTTTAGCCTTTATTCTAGCCTTATACAGGATAGATTTTTGAGACGGGTCAGTAAGGGCAGGTACCTCAACCGTTATTGTTACAGGAATACGTTCCTAGGGACCATCCATGTGTTTTTGTGGTAGTCTGCTAGAACTGCATTCACATATTTTGGAAAAAAGTACAGTCTGCAAGAAAATGGTAATTTTACTCAAATACTTTTTTTGATGTCAATCGATCCTGTTTCTTAAGTGTCTACTAGAACGACTGAGGTTTGAGTTATAAAAATGACAAAAATCGTGAAAAACTTTTTCCATACATTTTGTACGAAAAAACGAAGAATTAACTCGAAATATTATTTGTTGCCAACCGATTCTATTTCTTACTGCCATCAAAATACTCTTTGATACCAACTGAAGTTTGGGTACAGAAACTATGTTAAGTCACAAGTCCGGGTTTACATGAAGAACCTTATGCAGAGGACATTAGAAAAAAAATACAGTTTTTGTTAAACTGTTTCTTTAATCGAAGCTTACAGAACTAAAAACAGCTTAAATGAAACGGTTGGTAGCTCTGGTTTAGGTTAACTTATAACCCGCACCCTTAATAATATAAGGGCTTAAGTCATTTTTTTTGTAGTGTTATTTTAAATGGTATGGAATTATCTGACAGAGAAAAAGAACAATAATGACTCGGTAACTGTATTTGTGTCTCTCTCGCACTCTCCCCGTTCTTACCAGAATCGTTAAACGCAACTTCCCAAAAAAAATTTTTTTTCGGTTTATGCCCTTGTATCACTTACGGTGCGAACTGGAACAAGGAGTTTAGTAGTCAAGATAAACCGAGTGACAGCTATGTATATATTCAATAAACTTTTCTACGCGACTATTCGCGACCTCTTGTCTGTATTTGTCATTGTCAAGCAACCAATAGTTATAGTGTGCTCATAAACATGATGTATGCATACATGTGAATAGTATCTTTAATATCATCTACAATTTAATACATACACAATATTCTCACGATTCCAACATTAAAATAAAAATCACAATATGATTGTAAAATTAATGCTGTCTTTGGACAATTAATTAGTATAAATTGTCATTTAAAATGTAACTAGGATCCGCCACGAGAAGCTATAAATTAAGTACATCAACATAATAATATACATCAACATAATATACAAAAACATTTTCATTAATTATTATTAACCGAATCCTATCAACTTAAATTAATATACGGGTAATACGAAACTGACAAGCAATTTCAATAAGTCGGATTATATTTCAGGAATATAAAGCGCTGACGTACATTGTTTTACAGGAACGCGTTTGACTCATGGAATGTAAACATTTGGATTAGATTTTGATTTTGTTATGTATTTATTTATTTATTTCAATGTGATTAATATTTCATAATATTGTTTTCATTTTGTATTATCTTATACTAGCTGTGTGACCTGGCTTCGCCCGGAAGAAAAATATCAATACAAACTATATTGTAATTTGCTATTTATAATCTGCAGATTTTAACATTTACAACATAAATAATAAGCATTTTTTTTTAAATAAGCTGGAATGTAAGAATCCAGAAGCTTTAAACTCAATTTCCAAACAAAAACTTTTTCGTATTATTAATTACTAACGGTGCGACATGTGCCATTTACAGTGACTATATATAGTTGTATGTATGTATGACTTCATATAGTTTCAAGTAACATATCTGCGATGCAGATATAGTTATTTCCGCATTTATAATAATTAAAATAGTATGAATATAATTATATAACAATAACACAATGTATATTTTTATTTGATCCAGATGTTTGACACTTTGCAAGGAACTGTACTGTTGTGATAATTATGTTGAACAAGTTACATAAGTTTTGATGTAAATTAATGACTTCCATTGACAATAGATTAGCTTAGCATGTCGTTTATGTACTGGTAACTGTTAACTTTTCAAGACAAAGAAAAACGAATTATTTTTATAGAGATAACTTTTAGGTAAAAATAAAAAATACCTACTTTTTAAAATCTGTATAAACCATTTATTACCTACGCTACAAATAACAATTTGAGCATTTTTAAAATTTATTTATTTTCTAGTTAATATTGGACTATTTTTCAGTTCTACACGTTATATTGGAAATTTATTTGGAATCAGTTCACAAATCAACAATAAAGAGTAATTTTTCTATAATGTGTGTGTTTGTATGTATGTTTATTTCTGTTGTAATTCGTGTATTCTTGTATTCATTCTTATATTTAAATTCCTTTTCATTGTTTGCTTTGTTAGCTTATATTGAACTCTTATTATAGGCTTTATCGTATTACTATATACTCTTATATATAAAAATAACTGAAAGAATTCCTAAATAAATAAATAACTAGTTTTATAAACCTCGTAAGACATCGTATCATAACTAAATCCCTAAACCAAGGCTGCTCTACTTAATGAAAATTGTCAATACCTGTGATTGCCACACGGTCGTCGGAAAGTATGTTAAATTCTTTGATAATAGTGTCGTTATCACCCGTTTATCACTTACGCGAGGACGCGGATGAGTTAAGACGAGTCTCTAGAACCTTTCGCAATCAACTATAGGGTAAATCATACGACATTATACAATGATTGACACGTTAAGTATAGTAATTAGCACCAAGGTATATAAATAAATATTTCCAGACCTGTCACACAGCGCCATCTAGTTTCCGTGGTAAGCTACGAGGCTTGTGTTACGGAAACTAGATGGTTGATAAACTACATATTATACTTTTTTTTTTGTAAATATATACATATTATACATATAAACACCCAGACCTAGACAAATTATACAATGTACAACTTGCCCCCGGTGGGAATCGAACCCACGACCTCCCGAGTTCACGGCAACGTTTGTTACCACTAGACCACGGAGGCGGCCATATTCATTGGCAGTGCTATTGACATGCTGAGGATCTCGTGGACTGAGCATCGGACTAACGTGCCAATTTTAAAATATCGACTAGGCTATCATATCATGTCTTCGTCGGATATTCCAGTACTTCAGACACATTGCCAGAAAAGGAGGAGATAAACTGGAGAAAGTTTTCGCCACTGGCAAGGTGGAAGGAAAGAGACCGAAGCCCGGTACGCTGGTCCGACCACCATCACTAGCGTCCATGATGCTGTGCATTCCGCCAAAGACAGGAACGGGTGGTGTTTATCATCAAGACGCACACCAATTCTTCGGGAGGTTACGACCCTCAGTTATGAGTAACTACGACGCAAGGAGCAGGAGGCTATTGACATGGCAAACGTTTAACATGTAATTGAGAGTTGTACTTGTCATGATTGGCCTATAGTAAAGTTAGCTAAATGTGAATCGGCGAAAAGGAACTCTCATATTTTATTGTGCAATAAGACGCTCACCATCACTATATCGAGCACCTGTCTTCACTCCACTCAATCCAATCACTTACGATGCGTCTTTAATGATATTTCTTCATCACGCACGTAACCTTTAACAACACACCACTCTGGTTGGTTTTCTAAAGCATCTTGTACGATATATCGATCCGCTGGTAGTGTTGTCACATTAAAATTATCAATTGTATTCACTTCTAAATCGATTAGCAATATGCCAACTTATATGCAATGCTCTACAAATACAATGAATTTTATTGAATTTCCTTAATATTTCAAATTGTATCTAACGCCATATATCCTTGCCTTAAATGATAAGATATCTTGCTGCGTACATCCAATGATTGCAAATTGCTAACAATCATCTTACATTACGTCATTAGATTTTATTGTCTATGATTTAATAATGACTACCTTTTACGCGACGAACGAGTGCCTTTACTCCGTAGCCACGACTCAGACTTAGCTGTTAAGGCACGCAGGGCCAACAGTGAAAGAAAGAGAGACGGTTTATAGGGTTTTAGTCCGTAGCCGCCTTAGGAGGCCTCACGGTGAGTCGGATGGGCAAGCGACCTCAGGCGGTGGCCCTTCAGGCTGGGGTCGTATCATTAATGTTTATTGATTCACCGTCGTTAAAAAAAAATACCTATTTTGTTTTGTATTGATGAAAATTGGTTAGACCTTAAAAACAAAACGCTGTAACTACATATCTTATGTTAGTTACCACACTAATTTTGTCTGTGAACTGGCAAATAGAATAGTACTATCTCAACTCGTAAGAAAAAAATAATCTACGTGTCTACTACTGAGGCTTACAGTAGAGAGAGACAGATTGATGAAGATGATAGATTTTTTTTTATTTTTTTTATTACCTAAAACTTATCTCTATAAAAATAAATATTATTTTCTTTCTCTTGAAAAGTTAGCAATGAATAGATAGGACGAATTGCAAGTTAACATACGATTCGTTATTTATTTTTAGTTGCGTTTAAGACAATAACATAGCTAATCAGGAACGTTCTCTTGGATTTTTTTAGTTCTCATTAAAAATCTTCTTAGTCGCTTGAGTGTCAGTGGCATGCTTTACAAGCCGTCGTCACACCTCTCAAACTGCAGCCTTACTGGCGCACTCATGTAGGGAGTGATCCATTGCTGTTTTAACCTGATCAGTCCACCTCATGGGATACCTATCACGCATCCTCTTGCCATTGACTTTTCACTGCGAAAGTGAGTTTTTTTTTGTTGTTATTTGTTTGCGCTTGTACGATTGAGTAATGACGCTGTTTTATTCCCAGTTCCTTCGGGATGTACTTAAGTTTACTGCCCATTATTAATTAACAATTCTCGGAAAACTTCCTTAGTTTTCTGAAGTTGGTGTAGACCTTCTGTGTTAATGTATTATTCACTGGCCCACGTGTGTATTCATGATAAATAATTTGTATGCTCTAATTCACTAAATAGAGTAGGCCTACTCTTAACGTACTAAATATACTCCAGGATTCACAATGACACTTTTTAACAGATCTAGCCATGTCGTGTGCATCAGTCGACATTATGTGAATTTTAGAATTTTTATTAGAAAATGATCCACTAATCATTTCTTTAATCTGTCAAAAGTTTTTGTTGACGGCAAAACTACGTTCATCAGCATAGTATAGCATGGTAAACATATGCTAAGCAAAGTGCAAGCACGTTTTAGGAGCTTGTACACCAGAGGTATTCTAGGAAAATACCCACCAGTAGTATCATTTCTGTATATGCCAAATGTATATCATATGCCAAAAAACACAGCAAATTTTGATTTTTTTATTATTGGTCCCAGAAACATCGCCCACTTATACAAAATACAATTATAAATAAAGTATCATCACGACCGTATCCGTGGTCAGAAACTTCGCTTTTCAAGAAGCGGATTCACTTTTATCCAACTTTACTATGTGCTTATCCACCGGAGATGTGCGGGAAAAATGATCGGTGTGCGAGAAAATATATGTTAATATCGTGAATGTAAATTTTACACATTTTATACGACGTAAATTAATATACATTGAATAAAAATTAAAAGCTACTTAAATAATAAAATTAAATATTAACTAAACTTTAACTGCCTCCGTGGTCTAGCGGTTAAGTCCGTGGAGTTAGACTCGAAGGTACCGGGTTCGATTCCTGTTCGGGACACAATGATATATATTAATTTAAATAAATAAATTTAGAGCTCGCTAGTTGTCATGATTGGCCTTTGATTGTCATGATAGTAAAGTTGGCTAAATGTGGATCCGCTTATTCATAAGCGTGCTTTCTCACCATCCCGGAAGGAAAACGGTCGTGATGATACTTCTATGAACTAAACTTTAAATAAAAAATGTCCTCTAGAGACATCCTATCCGAGATAGTCCCAAGGTGACTGGCGACATTGCCCTCTGTATAGCAATACGTTGGCAGAAATAATTGCCAGCCTTCCTGTCTCCAGACCTATCGTCAACGTTAAATGTAAATTAACATAATATTTTACAATGGCTTTAGTATTATTAACTTTATTGGTAATGTAATAATAATAATATAGACTTGCATTTTGCTGCCTGCGTAGTCTGGCGGTTAACACCGTAAATTTAGATTTTAGATTATTTTAGGTACCGGGTTTGATTCCTTGTCGAAACACAATATACATATCTTTTGTAGTATTTCTCAAATTTGGTAGGCTAGTAACATCGTCGAGCTTGCCACTTGTCATGATAGGCCTATAGTAAGTAGATAAAAGTGAATTCGCTTTATAAGCGTGGTTTCTGACTACCCCAAAGTCCGGCCGTGATGGTACTTTAGTATTTCATAATTTAATGTGTCATTATAACTCGTGTCGATGTCAATTAATGTGTTAATTTTGTATAATTGTATTTCAGACAATACACTTTTTATTTATTTATTTAATTTATGTTGTAGAATTTAGAATCTGTACTAAATTGCTATCGAGACTGGATAACAGTTTCTCCAAACCGCACCTGTTGTTTGCCATTCGAAACCACTTTACACCGTTGCGCGTTGTCCCCACCGCATTCATTTATATTGTAATTTATTCCAAAATCTATAGGTTTTTACATTAATATTCCTATTAAACATAACACCTACAAAAGTCCATAAAACATAGTTTAGTTTATTTATTTGTGGAAAGTTTTTTTTCTAGCAGTTACGGCTTTAGATTGCTGTTTGATTCTTAATCGTTAAAATTGTATAAAGTACCTATTTAAAAAAATATATAAGCTCAATGCTTAGTTTTTTCCAAAAAAAGGATCACGATAAGTGATAAGAATAGATAAGTACAATGATATAATTAATTAAATTGTTAAGGTACACTAACAGGTTTACAATTAATACATTTAAAGCATTTATGACATTAAGTTGTAGGGTCGGAATTGCAACCAAAGGGCTGTACACTACACGGCATGCAATGTGTAGTTGGAATTTAGTTTAGAATCAATAATGATTTCAAAATTTCAAAAGTAAGTATAATGCAAAATTATTCCAAAATAAGGATGTCCAAAACAAAAGCAATTCAGTTCAAAATCAATAACACTTATTGCCTCCTAAATAGACAAACATGTGGGTTAAAAATGTCTAGATTTTCATAATCGCTAAATAGTCGAGCTCCTCCTCTTCCTTGCGTCGTTTCCCTCAATGCTAAGGGTCGACGGATCACTTTGTCTGCGCTATCCGGGTCTGTTTCACACTTGCCAGCTCGGGTACTGGGTAGCATAACATCTTATCATTTGATATTTGTACTTTCATGATTTTTTGGGAAAGTATTGAGTGGAACTCCCACATCCTTCCACTATAAGACTTTAAGTGGTAATTTAGGTCGTCTCCTCTCGGCCACTGGGGCCGCTTCGCATATACTAACTGTCAGTTATCGGGTTATCGGCGATAACAGGTTATACAGACGGATTTGTCTAGCCCTGGCCAACCCTCCTCCTTTTTTAAGTTAAATAGTCGACACATACGGATAATAGGGTTATTATAAGAGCTATTAATTTTATGGGTGCTAATAATAATAGTGATTTTTCTTATTAAATCCCATATTCAGTTATCCAAACAACATTGCACGCGTATACACTTATTATACTCTCATTTCCATAATAACCTCAATTTCGATTTCAATAAAAACGGATATAACATTCCAATCCAATTATCTTTAAAGTTTCGCGTATGGATTTCAAAAACAAATTTTTACTTTTTTTAATTTAAAATTAATGTTTTTACTCTTATTTAAAATCTGGTATGCGACATTATTAATACCCTTTTTTAAACCCTATAACGGTTATATTAATTTATTTAAATACTTTATTGCACAAAAACTTGAAATTTTTGTACATAGGCAAGTTTAATGCCGGTTAAGCATTTTTTAACAACCGACCTTTGGAAAAGTGAAAAATGATGAGCAAATAAATGTAAGGTGAATTAAAAAAGCCATCGAAACAAGAGGGCATGTATGAAGAGGTTGATGAATGTCGAAGAAGCGAAAGAGGTATGTCGTGATCGTGACAAGTGGCGCTCAATTGTCTCTGCCTACCCCGCAAGGGATTTGGCGTGAAGATATGTATGTATGTAAATAAATGTAATACATACTCACTTTGTACATACTCATATACCTACTATATATAAGCCAACTACATATACTACACATTTTAAATATATAACTTATTATATACTACATACACAAATATAATTATGCCAAAATATCTATATTATCATATTGATGAGGTTAACTCCTGTTTATTTAGAAATAATGCAATAATAATGGTCATTCACCAATGTTTTTGTAAAAATACCGGAGTACCTAACAAATAAATGAAATTATTAGCAAGTGAAAATACATGGTGAGAAAAAAAGATCCCTCTGCCTTTGGAAGGGATGACAGTAGTCTTGTCGGTCTACTGTTGATATGATACAGCATAGAAGCGAGAAGTCGTCCGAGAATAAATCAGGTGCCGGGGAAAATTACCGTTATGGCCATTGATTGACTACCTCCGTCATCTAAAGGTTAAGACCGTGGATTTGCAGAGGTACCTGGTTTGATTTCTGTTTGGGACATAATTTGTGATATTTCTCGTATTTGGTACGCTAGGAACATCGACTTGTAAATTTTGCTAAATATGATCAGCTTCTTTCTGTACAAGAAACATCAGTATGTTAACACCACTGCTGGATATAGACCAAAACATGGCTTAGAAGCTCTTACCATCCTCGTCTATCCCCCACCAGCGACCTTATACGGTTATCCATCCATCTGGTTGCTCCCTATCACAGACGTCCTGGGACAGCATTGAATGATGATGTATTTTGGTTTTTAAGTCAATAAACGTTTTTTTATTATTAATATTTTATTATCTGGTCAAGTATACTATGTAATTCAATCATATTTTGAATTCTTGTAACTGCATTTCATACAGTTTGACATCATTTGCTTGGCGTCGAGTTCAATTAATGAAATCATGCGGGCCGCCTCTTACCCGACGACTGGCTGCAGACCTCGAAACTGGACTAAGTCAATTTGCCAGAAGATTATACTTGGTAACCTCTTAGTCATTGTCCTACGTAGACGTTTCAATGCGACCACGATTTTATCTGCAATAATTTGCATATCATCAATTCTTATTTCAAACTGCGATAATTTTGTAATGAAATTGCTGGTAGTGACAATCAGCGTATAACTATAGACATCTTTTGTTACTATATTTCATTTGCTACATGTAACAAAATAACAAATCTTTATAAATAAATATTAATAATATTATCACAAGGGGATATTGTAATGTTTTTTGCCAGTTTATACGAGTATACCGATGATCAACATGAGTTTCATTACAGCCCCTAGAACACAGCGTCCTAGACCTCCACTGTTAGAGATGGGCCTTCCAGAAAATTCTAAAGAATTTGGCCTACACTCGCCACGCTGGCCAGACGGGTTGGTAACACGCAACATGAGTTTACTTTAACATAAACTTGTATATACTCGTGATTGTATAAATGTCATGAAACTGAATTCTGAAATCATAATCGAATCTGTCAAATGTTATCGCATTCCGATAATACAGTGGTTCCCAATTAGTTTTTGCTGCGTACCACTAAAAAAAAAACCTTAAACCTGCGTACCCCTTATTGTAGAAATCACGCTAATATTATAAATGCGAAAATTTGTGAGTATGTGTGTATGTTTGTTACTTCTTCACGCTCAAACGCCTGGACCAATTTTGATGAAATTTGATATACAGGTAGTTGACACCCTGGATTAACAGATAGGCTACTTAAACCGCGGGTAACACCGTAGAGCACAGCTAGTGATAATTAAAAAAAAAATTGTCAGTTTAAGTAACATATATTATCTTCAAATTACGGTACAATAGTGAACATCAGATTAATATGATGTATCAGCGAAGACGCTAATGTGACAAATGTGCACGTTTTTCTTTGCACAGCTCTTGAAAATCTGGTTGTCCTTCAGTTAGCTTTAGTCTTAAATAGTCTTCAAGTTGAAGTTTGTGACGATGTTTGGTTTTTAAGTTCGTCATAGCCGAAAATCCGCTTTCGCAAAGGAAAATGGCAGTAAATATTTTATTGCTAATTCGCTGATATGATAAATATCTTTTAAATTTGCACGTACCCCTTGATGCAACTTGGGGTACGCGTACCAATAATTGGGAAACACTGAGATAATAGACATGTTACAAATTCATACTAATGTCTTTTTTTTTTAATAATAATTTCTAGTATCACTATATCACGAGTATATTGGCAAACCAACGATTCTATTGCAGGCTGTGGAATGTAAGATTTAGATACTTCTTTTGCTGCTGCAGCTGTGCGCTTCCGTAGGACAACAGATTTTAGCAAGGAGCAAATACGTGACGTACGTGCTTGCCTCTATGTAAGCGATGATTACACGCAACTTCCTCAACCAGACTCCTCAATTTGATGTCGTACTATCGGTTTTAATCAATACATATTATACTTACGCCCGGTTGAAAAAAGGGTGATTAGAATGTTCTATGATCAATATTTTGACATACACCACGTGATTGGTAGTTATATATACTATTATTTTAGCCAAAACATGTCAGTCTTTCTGCATCGAGGCGTTAACTTTAGTTGTTTTAACTTGAGGAAAACACATAATTATCCTTACTAACATATTATAATAATGACGAAATACTATTTATATTATCATTTAGACAATTAAATTTAAATCATTTAAACTTCAGATAATAATAGTGACGTCAGTCCATCGAACGTCGATATTTTTTTATTAATTATAGATTTTCAATTTTTATTTTCTGTTAAAAAATAAGTACAGTCACGGACATGTTATAACCTTTTGTTATTTGTTAATCGTCTTGGTTATTGATTCCTTTTTGACACCTCTTGATCCCCTGCTCGAACATTTTATCCTCAAATGTCACTTAAAATAACCGTGAGAAAACAGCCGTATCTTGGCTTAGTTCTACAGGGGCTGATTGGGAATGTAAACTATTTAAAAAAAACTGGTATGCCTGTTATATTATTAAAGTAATATAATATATAAGTTGCTAACATTCAAAATAATTTAAATAATGACCTGTCACAAATGCCTGTAATAGGTTCACGTGAATGAAGATTTAAAAAAGATAAAATCAGATCTTTTTATACATATTTCCACATCTGATTCCTTGCGGGGTGGCGGTATGAATGACAAAATAACTACGGAAACTATTAAAGCAAAACAAACTGCAAAAAGCAATTTCACGTGACCGTAAATTTAAAATTTTCAGCACAGAGGCACTAAATCATAGCCTAGTCAAGGGTGTCTCAAAGTGTGTAAAGATAGACCAACAAGAGCCGTTCTTTACTCTGTGTTAAGTGTAGCGTGATAGTTAGTACACTACAGTTGATTAATAACACATCAGTTAGGTTATTTAATTACGAAACCAATGATGAAAAAATATATTAATGATGTACGTCGTCCTTACTAAATTATTTCTCTCTTTCTTTATGTCTTTAGATATAAACATTCTAGTAAACACGAATTTATCATAGTGACAGTAATTGAATCAAAGATAGACAACGTTTGTATATTTTGAATACGTTCCTATGACAGCTGTTAAATATTCTTTTATACGAGGCCATTTTGACTGTAAAACATATTTTTTATACGTTTTAACCCGAAATTAAAAATTAATACATATTTTTTTAACATAAAATAATCAGTAAGTCAAGAATGTACTTAGAAAAATTGTATAAGTGCATCGTGAACTGAAAAATTGTAAAGTATAAGTGCATCGTGAACTGAAAAATCGTAAAGTATAAGTGCATCGTGAACTGAAAAATTGTAAAGTATATGTGCATCGTGAACTGAAAAATTGTAAAGTATAAGTGCATCGTGAACTGAAAAATTGTAAAGTATATGTGCATCGTAAACTGAAAAATTGTAAAGAATATGTGCATTGTGGACTGAAAAATTGTAAAGTATAAGTGCATCGAGAACTGAAAAATTGTGAAGTATAACTGCATCGTGAACTAAAAAAGTTTGAAAACCTCTGGTCTAGTGCTTGTCGCTGTGACCTAGAAACGAGAGACCGGTCGCAGTGTTTGTATACCACAGGGAGGAAATTGCACGTCACGTGACGTCACAGACACGTCATAGTGTGTTCTGAATATTTAGTTAACAAATAATATGCCGGACTTTTCACTTTGTGTGACAATGTATGTTTTTTTGTTATCTTTTATGTTATTTACACAACAAATTAAACTTTAAAAAATTCCTTTTACATTGCTAAGGCTGGGATTGTTTATACTTTGCTAAGTTTAATCATAGCTTCAAACTATTTTATTTTTAGTTACACAAATAACAAAAAAAGAAATGAAATGAAATATTTTATTTGCAGGAAACATGGTAATAAACAATATTAGGTCTTATTAATATTAAATGGGTCACATATTTCGCCATAAGCATGCAAAAATTTACAACAACCGTTATAGCGTTGCTTCTTTAGTAACTTTACTTCACAAAAACCTTTGTGTTGCTTAAAATACACATAGTATTCCTCCAAAGTATAGAAACATTCCTGAGCTAGCCACGCATGCAGTACTCTGCAGAATCTTTTATAAGGCATCTCTGTCCATACCTTTGGCAAACAATTATATATTTTAGCGCTCATGGTAACTATGTATTAATATAAACAATTGACGACAGTTATTATATTATCTGAACTTGTGGTAGGCAATGTTATATAGATGCTAGCTTTAGACAAGCAAATTTTTGTTTTATTAAATGAACTATAAATACAAAAAATAAACCTTAATATGAGTGATTGATTACATTTAAAATACATATTATTTGTAGCTTATAACATTTTTTAATGATTATTTTTTATTTATTTTGCATGCAGAGAGCGATACTGGTAAGCCGAGTGTTAATGTGTGAACCCCTTTGTGTTGATTATCGATATATATAGATAGGCCCTAATCGTTATAAAAACATTCTAACAAAACTAATCTACATCGCAATAGTCTATTAGTTTGTAGTCGCACCTGATTGGCCGATTCGTAATGCGCCTCCAATGTTGGTATGTGGCAAATTTTTAGACTGCGTTTTGTCTTTAGCATTATCTATATACATCGATGGTGTTAATCGAAATAACTAAATAGAATGCCAATCTATTCCATTACGTAAACAAGTCCGACGTAAGCAATCCTTATTACACGAAATACCCACCTTTAAACACATACAAAATCATATTGTTAACGTAATCAAAACTGATGAAGGCTGGGTTGTACCAAAACGAAGTGTTTGTGATTATAACGATTACATCTAAAAATAGCGTCGAATTTACTTCGTTCGTATTCGATTTAAAGACCAACTTAACAAACACGATTAGTAATTTAAAATCTAAATAGAATTTATTTTGTTCGTATTCGATTTAAATACTAACTTAACTAACACGATTAGTCATTTATAATCTAAATCCATAGAATTTACTTCGTTCGTATTCGATTTAAAGACCAACTTAACTAACACGATTAGTAATTTAAAATCTAAATAGAATTTACTTTGTTCGTATTCGATTTAAAGACCAACTTAACTAACACGATTAGTCATTTATAATGAAATGAAATGAAATCGTTTATTTGCTAGGATACATGGTACATAGTATGTTATATAAATGAAATCAAAATGCAAATGTTTAAGGATAATAATAATAATAGCATTACATACAATTTGTCATTTTTTAAATTATGTCAACATTTGTATTCACAAAATTCCTTAAGACTATAGAAACATTTAGCAGACAGCCAGCGAGTTAAAGTTTTTTTAAAAATATTTATAGGTAATAATAATCTAAATACATAGAATTTACTTCGTTCGTATTCGATTTAAAAAACTATTAGTCATTTAAAATCTAAATAGAATTTACTTTGTTCGTATTCGATTCAAAGAGTTGTGTTTTGAAATCACTTTAGCAGCCATTTATCACTTGCCTCGAATGGAAGTGAATAAATAGGTTGAGTTGAGATGAGTGAGTGATATGCTTTCATTTTCAGCAGCTGTTTTCATTACAGTGATTTAATTGTGCTGCGTAATACCCATCTGGTTTCATAATAATGATTCGACCTAATTTGCGTCTAGAATAATCTTTGCTATAGTTTTTGTTATTAAAACCTATTTTATTTCGATCGTTTACTTACGAACAAGTAGTATTTTATATATAATTTTATATACGAGCATCTTACAGAATACCTACTTAAATACTGTGTTTAGAAGTTAAAAAGAGTACAGTATTCCCAAATTAATAATGCACATACAGATCTTCGCTAATTGTCGTATTCCCGGAAACACCCGAATCATTGAATCGTAAGAGCCCTAAACAATGCACTTGCATTTTGCACCTTGTGCGAAAGAAATAGAAGTCAATATTATGAGTACACAATCGAAAACAATTCGGGCAGTGTTTTTTTGTTTTTGTTTTTTTGGCGGTGACTGCACGTGTTCTCTCTGTGTGGAATTATATAGAGCTGCTATTACACACCCTTCTTGGTTTTGTTTTCAAAGGTGAATTTAATTTCAACTTTAATTATCTTATTTAAATAGTTTATTTGACAATTGCTTGTCTGTCTGACACAGGCAGAGATTTTATATTTAAAGGAGGTCACTACAGTACTATAAAATTTTCGAAGTAAATCAATCCAACAAAGATTGTAGCATATTCGTGTGGTTTTCCTCGCTATTTACTTACATGGAATTATCGAATCAAATTTTGTTACTGATAAATCAATATTTATCTCTTTTAGCACAAAACACATAATTCTACTAAATTATGCATAAAGAAAATGCACTTAACCACTCTATATACATATCGTCTTCCGACGCTCAGGGAATACGATCGTTGCCGAACAGTGACGAAGATTTCTATGCGCATTATCACTTTGGGAGAACTGTATACATATATATTATTTTTTATTAATAATAAAGCTTGTTTAAATAATGGGATCAGGCTGGAGTTACCATGCCCAGTCAAGCCTGCATAGTGTTAGGAACTCATGCCAGTCATGAGTGTCTGATTCTAGTTGCTAACATTCATGGACCTTGCGCGCCACTTACCATCATGTGAGCGCAAGGTCACATGTGTAAGAATTAAAAAAAAAACTTTAAAAAAAATATGGACTAATTTTAAATATTTTTCTTTTATAAACTATACACAACACATACGTAGACTCAAAACACACTCACCAATTGCACATATCAAGTTTCAACTAGTTTAATCTGTATCCTGTAATACAAGTACCTAATTTATATGCACTTGAAACTGTTAACAAACCATTAACGTCATGCTGATGAGTTAAAAAAAACTTTTACAGTATTTTTGCACAACTATTTGACATACTTCCTCGCTATTCGTAGACTGATGCTGTAATCTGTTTTATTCCCTAGTACAGTCAGAAAGCAGGCAGCGCTTTAGAGAAGGTAGTCGAATTTACCAAAGCTAGGTAAATTCAAAATGTGTAATTGTAAAAAATCAGAATTGATAAAAAATCCTCCTTGCGTCGTTTTCTTCAATGCTGAGGGTCGTGACCCCCTCCACGGATCACTTTGTGTCGGACGATGCTGCGCTATCCAGGTCTGCACACGGCGGCATGCAGCGCACTGTGGACTGGGGTGTTAAGTATGGTTCGGATCTGGTCAGAACAATATATCGGGCTTACACGGGGCCTCTTACGTTCTCTTCTTAATTTAATAAAAAAATACACGCATTTATTTATTTTAATCAGATATATGTAATTTTTTATTTGGACATCGTCAGTATTATATAGGCTGGGTTGTACCAAAACGAAGTACTAGTTTTATTTTGAAGGTCAGCCTTCAGCTGGTACAATCGACGCAGTTTTTAACTTTAATTGTTACATTTACAAGGAAATTATTTTTGGGCAACTCAGGCTAAAACTCAATATTTTTATTTATTTATTATTATTATTAGCTAAAGTTCTTCTAAAAAGACAATGTTTTTAAAAAAATCTAATCTACCTATAACTTTTTTTATATTTAACTTAAAAAATTAAATGAACATAAATCCATTTGAGGTTGTAAACTAACTGTGTAGGTTAGAATTTCACAGGTTACATTTAGCATACCGTAGTTTATGTCGATGGAAGTCCCTTGACACTGTTTGGATGATTTGTAGGCAGTAAAAAGTATTGATTTAAATAAATATCACTTAGTTTATTTTGTGATTCCAATCACCGATTTGAAAAAATAAATTGTACGTAGCGCCGTGTACAAAAATACCTGGTTACCTGACTCTTTTGCTGACTGTACATTTTTTTCAACCCCGTAGCCTATAATACCCGACTAGCAATAAATACCACTACGCTAATAAATGATACGCTAGAAAACTGATAAAAACTTAACATTTTTTTTTTTTTTTGTTTTCAGGTAAAAAAGATGGCGGAACGTGTAGCTAAATGTAAAGACGATGTTGCTAAGAACCGAGAGAAGTATCAGTCTGCGCTAGCGGAGATTACAGGGTACAACCCCCGGTACATCGATGACATGACCGGCGTATTTGACCGCTGTCAGCAACTCGAAGCGCAAAGACTCATGTTTTTTAAGGATATTATGTTCCACTTTCACAAATCGCTAAATATCAGCCAGGATCCTACGTAAGTTATTTAACATTATTTTATGTAGCACTAATAAAGTAAAAGTATCATCACGACCGTATCCTACGTAAACTACGTCCTTTTTTCAAAAAGCAGGTTCACATTTAGCCATCCTTACTTTAGACCCATCATGACAAGTGGCAAGCTCGTCGATGTCTCTAGCGTACCAAACTCGAAAAAAAACCACAAATACATAAAATAAATTATTGTGTCCCGGCCAGTAATCGAACCCGGTACTCCCGAATCTAAATCCACGGACTTAACCACTAGGCCACAAATGCAGCACCAGGTATTGATTGGTACAACCACCGGGTTGACACGACGACGACATGTCTAACGTATTACACTTTGCTGCTGCTTTTGCTGTGCGTCCGACCTCTTTTGAGAAGACTCCATTAATCGAAGCAAATGGGGCTAAAAAAGTAACACAGCTTAAATAAAGTGGTTAGCGCGGCTTATAACTGGAACGACGAAACAATTTATGTGTAAATTAATTCATGTAGCGTCACTCGATTTAACGACAAACTCCCTAAAGCGTCGACATCAATTGGCTTTGGTTGGTTTAGCTTGTCTTCCATACATGATTTTTCTTTTCTCCATTTAACGACAACTCTCTATAACGCCAAAAAAGGCACAGTCCCTTCAGTGACGTTATATAGAGTTTACACTGTATTTGTCAACGTTCACAGATTACCACAAATATATGAAGAATTCCAGCATACAGTTAACAATGCCGATCATCAAAAGGACTTGAAATGGTGGGCGAACAATCACGGTGTCAATATGGCAATGGCGTGGCCACAATTCGAGGTAAGGCGCACACAAACATAACAATAATGTATTGTATGCATTTATGTATTTATTTTATTGTTTAATCTAATGCTTCGTTATTAACATTTTGTTTACAATGAGTAATTTTAGGCAAAATTCTAAGGAAGCACGGTCAATTCTTAGATTAGAGTGCTTAGGTCATTTGTAGTGCTTAAACTTAGCAAGGATTAAGTACCAAGATATAGTGACAGAATTATCTAATAGTTGCATCATGGTTTTGAATCAGTGCGACCTAACTGTTCGTTTTATACGACTATTTTAATAAACTGTATTTTAATTTAATGTGATGTACTCAATTATTTGCCGAGTTAGCCGACAAATTTGGTAAACATATCTATTAAAAAAAAAAACAATGTTTAAAGCCCACTAGTATTTATCTAAGGGCCTAATAGCCTAAGCTGCGTTACAGTAGTGACAAGACGCAATAAAACAGCTCTTACTGTTTTATTGCGTCTTGCGAGTGCCTATACTGCGTTCGTTGGGACATGAGACAAAATGTAAACAAAGAAACCAGTAGTTCCCTAACTTTAACTAATTTTAACCGGAGTTTATTAAAATTGTTTGAAGATAGTTTAGTTGATTGAGAGTAAGATATTCCTGTCTAATACAAAACAATATATATTTACTCTTTATTATGTCAGTATTAAAATGGATCAAGAGCTTAGAGCCAGTTTAATTTTTCCAAACATTAATTGAAAATTAATTTGGTGAAACCTACTATTACAGTATACGACAATATTTGTGTTCTTTCTACAAAATACTGTATGCATTTGTTGCGGCTTTTTGCAACCTCTTTGGACGGACTTTGACCTCCTTTCTGACTGACAACTTTAGACAACATTATTTTATGACAGAATGACTTTGAATTAAGAACAAAGACGATGACAACGAAATGAAGACGAATAAAATGAAAATTAAAGACAAAATTTATGATTTTTATTTAAAATCAAGAATAAAGTAATCATTTCAAGATTAAAATGTACATTTCTGTAATAGCATTGTTTTTGGGATGGTTATTGAGACCCTTTTTGGTGGTTTGTTTACCTTTTGTCTCAGGGCTCGATGAATGAAATAATACGCGAAACACTCGACTCAGCTGATTGTCGACGAAATATGCAATATCGCAATCCATCAATGTTTAGCTGAGTAAATTTATCAGATCCATTGCATGTTGATGCATTCATACGCAATACGCAATGGAGCTGTCAAAAATGTTGTAGTTTGAGTAACTTTTGTGTTTATTTATTCAATCGCTTCTCAAAGTACGAGCCGTTCGAAAGTCTTCCGGAGACTGCGGTGCGGCACAAATACATGCCAGCCAGTGTGCACCGGATCTTACAAACTGCCAGAAGAGTCAAATTGGGCTCTAAGTCTCCAGGCTTGGCTACTCGACGATTCTTCCGATCGCTGCCAAATTTCTGCTTCCGAGGAGATGAGAGTGAATCTATACGTGGTCGTAAAGTAGCCCCATCTGTGACTGACAGTAGCCTCTATGCCAGCTACGGAAATCCCTTCATGGTAACACACCACGCACTATGTGTGAAGCACCTCGGTGTTTGGACGGTATAATGTCATTTCAACCACTCGGCTTGCGTGAAGCTCACTTTTGCCCTATATGTCACCTAACAAAACAAAAATATAATCTATGTAGTAGATCCAGAATAATATTAATTTCTAAGATTTATTTACGATTAAGCGTTCTTAAGTTTTACTTTGTTTAAAGAAATTCTAGGTCAGTAAAATATTGATTTTATATATTATTTATATAATATAATTGATAGATGATTGATTTGGTGGTTCTAGCTAAATATTTGTTCATCTTAAATTACGACTAAAGGGTTCTAGTAAAATATTTGCTCATCTTAAATTAAAACTAATGGGTTCTAGTAAAATATTTGCTCATCTTAAATTAAGACTAAAGGGTTTAGCAAAATATTTGCTCATCTTAAATTAAGACTAAAGGGTTTTAGCAAAATATTTGCTCATCTTTAATTAAGACTAAAGGGTTCTAGCAAAATATTTGCTCATCTTTAATTAAGACTAAAGGGTTTTAGCAAAATATTTGCTCATCTTAAATTAAGACTAGGGGGTTATAGCTTAATATTTATTCATCTCAAGTTAAAACTAGTGGGTTAAGTTTATTAATCCTACCTATGCTGTTTTACCAAAAGACATTATTATAGAATATTTTTAGTCGTTTTTTATTTATTATTCTATTTTCAGCTTTAAACTATGATGCGTGTAGTTAACCTAAATACAGTTTTAATAATTATATGTATTTTAAGTGGCATTGTGAGCAAAAAGTCAAGCTTTCCGAACAACGTTTCATAGTATTTGCGCCCATCCACTCCGCACCACACTCTCATCTCCTCATTAAAAGTCCAATATTTACGATTACATTACGGTTCATGGGATTATTTATTATTATTATTATATCTGTAGGTAGTTAAAGATCTTTATCGCATGCACTTTTCTGTCCTCTCTAGATTAACTTTAGTTTTTCTCTCTTCCACTAGTTACCAAATAGATGTGGCTTGTATAACGTCACTAGCTTTGAATGGTTTATTTTATTTATTTTTAAGTTTGCAAAACTTACCGGCTAATGGGATGCTAAAAAAAAATATTTTTTTCTGCCAAATATTGAGCTTAAAAATTTTTCGATAGCATGTAAACATTACATGTATTTTTACTGCCTTCGTGGTCTAGCGGTTAAGTTTGTGAAATCAGACGCGTAGCTACCGGGTTCTATTCCTGGTCGGGACACACTACTTGTCATAATGGGCCTACACTAATATTGGCTACTACACTAGAATCAGCTTCTTTAAAAGCGTGGTTTCTGAATACCCCGGAAGGGATGCGGTCGTGTTAATACTTTACTTATGTATTTTCACAAATTGTTACTGTAATAGGTACCTCCAATAAAATTTATTAAAGTAATTACATTATCAAGAATAAGAATACAGGTCATACATATTATATAAGTGTGAAAATATATGTATTATATATATATATGAATAATACAGTTGTACAGATAGGACTTATTACTAAATTAAAAATAACAATAACAATCTAGTACGATCAGAATGAATTTCCACATAATACTAAAATGATTTATACATGTAAGAAGCAATATATATATATACCAATATAGATTAACATATAAATGAAACCGAAAAGATATCTTAAGGTAGCAATAATTTACATAAAACCTCAAGTACAAAATGTGTAATGTTCAAGTCAATATAAATTTATAAAATAAACATATTATCCTCTATTTCGTCTGTGAACTGGCAATTCGTCCTGTCAATTGCTAACTTTTCAACACAAAGAAAAACTAATTATATTTAAATAAATAAAAACTTCTATTAAAAAAAAAAAAAAAATTAAATCCTAGTTATTGTCAATTTTTTTGAGTGAGAATACCATATGTATTTTTGGTTCATTGCGCCACAAAAACAATTTATGTCAGTTCACAGTCGATTTGTTAATATATATCCGATTGGGCATTGTTTTTTAACTACCTTCTCAAAACTAAAATACATATATTTTTAATGATTAAGATTTGTCAATTCATAAGTAATGATCATTTAGTGTTAAAGAATTTAACTAGTTTATAGGTTTTAAGATGACGATGAAAACATATTTAGTTTAGTTTTTTTATTTTGTAAGTAGGCATGGGACAATAAATATAATGTATTCTATTAAAAAAATTATTAATATAACGAAAAGCTTATTTTCTGGGAAATAGCTTGTATTTGGAGCAGCACATTACAACCCAAATATACATTATTATTATTATTATTATTATGGGGTCCGCGGGTCTCAAGGGAAGTCAGTCCGCCGATTACAAGCTGGTTTAATTTGGTGGCGTAGTTGAGACGAATCCGTATAGATTACCATGAACCCAATACTTACAATGATACATACATATCTTCACGCCAGATCCCTTGCGGGGTAGGCAGAGACAATTGAGCGCCATTTGACACGATCACGACATACTTCTTTCGCTTCGTCGACATTCATTAACCTCTTCATACATGCCCTTTGGTTACGAAGACTTTTTAATGCACCTTCAGTCAGTGTTTTATTTATTTGATCGTGATATGTGAGTCTCGGTCTGCCAGGGCCTCTTTTACCCACAACTTTCGCATTATATATCTGGTTCGTCAATCTTTCATCGCTCATCCTTTCAACATGCCCGAACCATCGTAGCATGCCTTTCCTTATTTTTGTCCCTATGCTTTCCTTCATGCCAACCCTTTTCCGTATTTCGACGTTACGTATGCGGTCCGCCAAAGTGACGCCACATATCCGCCGCAACGACCGCATTTCTACTGCATTAACCCTACTCTCATGCGTATTCTGACGTATCCACGTCTCGCTTCCATACATCAGTGTTGGTACCAACATGGCATTGTGTATGGCGAGCCGAGCTTTGTCACTGACATTTCGACTGCCGATCAGTGACCCCAGGGCACCGTTAACACTATTTCCCGCGTTCACTCTTCTTTCAACGTCCCTATCGTACTTCCCATCCGCAGTGAAAACACTGCCCAGATATATAATTTCATTTACTTGTTCTAGAGTTTCATCATCAATCTTTATCGTCACGGTTGTCATCCTTCTTCTTTCAAACACTAGTACCTTGGTTTTTCTCGCATTCAAACGGAGTCCTTTTTCTGCACATCCCTCCTTCATTCTTGTGACTAGTGATTGCAGTTGTTGTTCGGACGATGCCATAAGAACAGCATCATCTGCATAAAGCAGGCAGTTCACCACTAGATCACTCATCTTTATCCCACAGTCACTCTCTCTCACTCTTTTTAGGCATTTGTCGAGATATAGAGTGAATAATCTAGGAGAAAGCACACAACCCTGTTTGACGCCCATTTGGGATTCAAAGCAAGGCGACATACCTCCCTCCACCCGCACACAAGATCTTGATGAAAATTATAGCTGCTGTAAATAGGCATTGTCATATTATAAACTAAGACATACACAATTATAAAATAAATACACCAAGGATTATAGCTGCTGGTAAGTGGCATTGTCATACTATAAGCTAAAACATTATTAAAATATCACATAAATTTAGCTGCTGTAAAAAGGATTTGTCATACTTTAGCTAAAACAAAAACAGTTTAAGGTGTCACTTAAATTATAGCTGCTGTAAAGAGGCATTGTCATACTATAAACTAAGACATACACAATAACATTTGAAATAAATTAGGATCAAGCACGCTTGTCATCAAAATACTCGCTGATGGTAAAATCAGTTTTTCCATAACATATGATTTATATCGAAAAGTTTTTTCCTCAAGTTTGTTAAATATAGTTGTTAATAAAAAAATGTATCCCAATGGTCGTGTTTGTATGAGTGTCGGCTTGTGACTGTGTTGTATGGCGATAGGAATACACGGAGGAGTTCCGGGAGATCGCCAAGGGGAGAATGAAGGAAAGCCTGCCCACCGCGCCCATACTGCTGCTCAACCAGAGACCCGTCAGCGAAGACGTACGTTAACTAAACTATATACATTGGTGATAATATTAAAAAAAAACTACACCCTTTTTTAGTTAATAATATGTATTAAAATTGATTTTCCCGTATTCTTAGTAAAATATATTTGTTCATTTAAATAAATTGCCATAATACTAATTAATAGTGTTGAGGGTATAAACTGCTGACAAAGTTTAAGTTGCATGTCAAATTTTATACAGGGTTAGCCAGTGAAACGGGAAGATTTAAATAAGTAACTAATTCTTTAAGAAAAATAATTTTATTATTTAATGGTTATAAATATAAAGAAAAAAGGTAGCCATTTACTGTACAATAAGTGAAAAAAATATTTTTTGAATATAACATTTGTCAAATGTCCTCCATTACATGTCACTTCTGAGCATTGCCTGTTGAACAGTAGCGATGTTTTGAGGGGTTCGAACGGTTTTTGCACTCCCACCTCGTTTTTTAGACGTTGTTCAAGGTTGTTTATCCACGAACGAATTGCGTTATCCGAAGGAACAGGCCTGTTGCGCGGTATGTTCAAATGGCGTCGAAAAGCACGTCGTGTTTTCACCAACTCTCACAATTTGTATAATACGCTTTAACCGCGATGTTCACCCGTCCAACGATACATCTCAACTAAATGGCAGGACACGCAGGTGGAACGGAGCCGGCCACTATTACCCCCACCACTCACATTCCAACTGTCAAGGCCATCTCCAATCTTCCCGTTTTACTGGCTAACCCTGTATTATATTGTAACACAAAATATTGTTCAAACTTGATATAAGACCTATCAACTTTAAATTTAACAGTTTGTAACATAATGTATACAAATTAAAAATGTTATTATTTTTCTGACTCAAAAGTATTTAAATATCTAAAAATGTTCACCAACGTATAAGTATATTTAGCACACACAAAACCGCACACAGACAAGCCTATAATTTATTATTATTGCATCCAATAATATTAGTTGTTTTTATGTTGTCTGCATGACAATGAATGTCGCTTATTTTTATTGCATTCTCGCATGACACGAATATTAATATTTGCCTTATGTGCATTTTGCAAAAAAAAAAACTAATTATTTATTTCTAAACAAGATTTTTAATTATTTTTAATATTAATTTTCATAGTAGATATCTATTTATACTATTTTAATTGAACGTTTAACGTAACAAGTAAATTATTCAGAATTTAATAATCGCCTAAGTGTACAATATTTTTTTTTATCTCTAAAATTTGCGCTATTAATAAAGATACGACCAAACTCTTAGTGGTCAATAGCTAATAAGTAATAACAATAATTCCAGGAGCTTCCGCCAATCACAAACTCGAATACCAAGACCCTTCCCAAACCGACCAATCACACGGACTCTAGCAGAAGTGTGACCGACAACGCCACGGTTAGCAACGGAACTACCAATACAATAGATAAAAAAACTATTAGCGCACCTATTACTGTCACGTAAGTCTTATTTATTTGTTAACTTTTTGTTTTACAGGTTTTAAGGTTATACACCGCGTGTAATTGTCAACCCCACAGCCCGAATTACACAGAATTCTAGACGTCTTTGAAGATGGGCCTTCCAGAAATGAGAATGCCCATTTTTCTTAGAGAAATGGGTCCAATAAAATGTTCTCGTGCCATAACGATTTATTTTTTATTTGATAGTTAATATATTGTGTTTTCATAATCTGTAATTAATTTATTTATTTTACCCTAGCATAACGACAATTGATAAACAACTTTTTTTTACTTTTTACCCTAGCATAACGACAATTGATAAACAACTTTTTTTTACTTTAAAAATTAATTGTATAGTTTCGATTCCGCCGATTTTTCTATAATAAAGTACCTGGTCATAATAAAGAACCTAATCGTTTAAATAGTGCTTTGTAACTATTTCATACAAAAACTTGGTAAAAATAAAAAATAAAATGCTGGGATAAAACAGATGTTGTAATTAAATTTATAAAAAAAACAATTATTTATTTTTATTTTTATCATCACGACCGTCATCCTTTTCGAGGTGGTCAGAAACCACGCTTATAAATAAGCGGATTCACTTTACATTCAACTTTACTATAGGCCAATCATGACAAGTGGCAAGCTCGTCGATGTGGCACGCTGCAAAAAAGTTAGGGCCTGGTTTTGGGCAATCTCTTTTCTGGAGATTTTGCCTACATATGATTATTATTTTAAACAAAAAAGATAGTCGTAAATTGTAAGACTACTTCAAGTGGATATTGTGAAAAAAGTTTATACACAAGTGTTTTAGCAAATAACTTCATATTTTGATTTCATTATCATCGTTAACCCATGTTAGCTCACTTTGGTATTGCCTTCTAAATAATCCTTTAACCATTTCCTTAGCATTGAGAAGTTGGAGATCTATTGCAGCACGTCCTTGGCCCGCCCTAATGGCTCCTACCTGAACCTAGCTATGACACCAGACGCACTCGACACGGCCAAGTTTACAATACTCGATGCTCCAAAACGTGTCACTTGTTTGTTAGTTAATTACAAATATTGCTAATGTAAATTATTTATTGTTGTTTTGTTGCACAAATTCTTAACATGTGTAGGACAGGTCGATTTATAATTATATAAAAAGAAAACATGCTTAAAGTACGTCTAGATTTAACATGCATGTTTTTAATAAGTCACAAATTAGATTTAAAAAAACAAAGGCAACAAAAAGCACCTTGAAAATAAAAGAAGAAGGTTATAGATGTAATGTCTTGTTTGTATCATAATCTATTGTTTAGCATAAAACCAACTTATGAGTGCCCGCTTTAAAAAGTACGGCACCATCACTCATTCGAACCTAGAATTAAGTAGATTTGATGTACCCTGTGTCTTACAGGAACGGCACAGCTCCCGGACCTAAATCTAACAAGTCATCTCCTGCGAAAGAGCCGGGGAAACAAGATAATCCATTTGACGAAGAGGAATGGGAAGATGACTCTAGCGGCGCCCTCCATGACAGTGGAGAGCCCGGCGTTCCCGTGCGCGCGCTATACGACTACACCGGCGCAGAGAGCGACGAGCTTAGCTTCAGACAAGGTCAGGGTGACTACAGGGCACATGGGGACAGGCTAGGGTACCTGGGTACATAGTAAGGTACAGGGGAATAAACCAGGCTACATGAGGAACACAAAGGTTACGGGGTACATACTATATATATACGTCTAAGAGAGCAACAAGCTCAGCTTTAGACTAGGTTAGGGGGACTATAAGGCACATGGGGACAGGCTAGGGTACCTGGGTACATAGTAAGGTACAGGGGAATAAACCAGGCTACATGAGGAACACAAAGGTTACGGGGTACATACTATATATATACGTCTACTGGCGCAGAGAGCGACGAGCTCAGCATTAGACTAGGTTAGGGGGACTATAAGGCACATAGGGATAGGCTATGGTACCTGGGGACATAGTAAGGTACAGGGGAATAAACCAGGCTACATGAGGAACACAAAGGTTACGGGGTACATACTATATATATACGTCTACTGGCGCAGAGAGTGACGAGCTCAGCATTAGACTAGGTTAGGGGGACTATAAGGCACATAGGGATAGGCTATGGTACCTGGGGACATAGTAAGGTACAGGGGAATAAACCAGGCTACATGAGGAACACAAAGGTTACGGGGTACATACTATATATATACGTTTACCGGCGTAGGGAGCGACGAGCTCAGCTTTAGACTAGGTTAGGGGGACTATAAGGCACATAGGGATAGGCTATGGTACCTGGGGACATAGTAAGGTACAGGGGAATAAACCAGGCTACATGAGGAACACAAAGGTTACGGGGTACATACTATATATATACGTCTACTGGCGCAGAGAGCGACAAGCTCAGCTTTAGACTAGGTTAGGGGGACTATAAGGCACATAGGGATAGGCTATGGTACCTGGGGACATAGTAAGGTATAGGGGAATAAACCAGGCTACATGAGGAACACAAAGGTTACGGGGTACATACTATATATATACGTTTACTGGCGCAGGGAGCGACGAGCCCAGCTTCAGACCAGGTCTGGAGGCTATAGGGTAAATGGTGCAGGCTAGGGTACCTGGGGCCATATTAGGGTACATAGATGACACTAGGGTTACAGGTTATTAAACTAGGGTACATGGGGGACACTAGGATGACGAGGGACACTATAAACAGGGACATAGTCTAGGAGACCTAGAGTATGATCGTCGTTTATATACTAAACTAGAATACTACCTGTATTTGGTAAATATGAAGACTGTCTTAATTTCAGGTGACTTATTCGAGAAACTGGAAGACGAGGACGAGCAGGGCTGGTGCAAGGGTCGGAAGGACGGACGGGTCGGCCTCTACCCCGCCAACTATGTCGAGCCAGTCGGCCATTAAATTCAAACCTAAACTCAACTTACAACAATTAGGCTAATTCCGACCCGCCCAGTCACATAAAATTACAATTTATGACTTGAAAAGACTGTTTGTTATATTCAATAAACCATTATTAATTTCATATCTCTGTGGGAAGCAAGCAGCCTTTTTCACCCAGGTGAATCACGGGAAAATAGTAAATAGGGCGAAAAAATTTTTTTTATGACTAGTCCGCTAAATTGAATCCGAGCAATAGCAATGCATTCAACAGCAAATGTATTGACGGCAGACCTGCTTAGGCCCAATTCTTTCAGCAAGTGGTGCAAAGATTTTACTGGAACTCGCACCAACTTCCACTAAAAATATGTCCGTAATTTCACTCAGATAATGACCGCCTCCGTGGTCTAGGGGTAACAATCGTTGCCGTGAACTTGGGAGGTCGCGGGTTCGATTCCCACCGGGGGCAAGTTGTACATTGTATAATTTGTCTCGGTCTGGGTGTTTATATGTATAATATGTATATATTTACAAAAAATAAAGTATAATATGTAGTTTATCAACCTTCTAGTTTCCGTAACACAAGCCTCGTAGCTTACCACGGAAACTAGATGGCGCTGTGTGACCTGTCTGGAAATATTTATTTATTATTTATAATGAATATACTTTGAAAATCTATTGTGTGAACGAAAGAAATGTTAAACCCTCATAAAATGTTTTATATTGTTATGTAACAGTTACAATTACTATATCAACGTTAAATGGTTAATTATAATACATACATATAATTATAATGTACATAACAAATGTTGTAAGTTGAGTTGGTTTCCCCTCGTCCTGACCACACCCTAGTCAAAGTTTCTATATCTTTGTAGAATATACAACGGAAATCATTGTTCGGTTTTATAATCCATTATACATATAAAAACAAGATCAATTATTTTCTATATTTATTTTAAAGTACAGTTCAGATTTATACAATGTTGACAACATTAATACTATTATTATGGTTTTATAGATATTTAGAGTAGAGTTACCGGCAGGTATAAAGAACGCTAGCAGCAGACGCAAAAACCTAAATTTAAATTACATTTATTAATGTAGAAACACTTGAAGCAAAATCAAGCGGACAAATGGAACAAAATTCTTACCGCAATGTAGAAACCATAGCATGTAATATAGGAGTATGTTAGTATATATATATGTATATACAAGTTGACATTTTTCAAGTGTGCCTTCAAGGCCAAATCCTAAAAAAGATTTTTGCTGCATCATTAGATTTAAAAAAAAATATTTGGGAAATAAGCGGTTGATTTAAATAAAAAAAACTTATCCCGTATTATTGCACCAGCTTATAGAGTCGCTTGTCAAATTCTGGTAAGTAACTTTAATTGGCAGACTAAAGGAAATGAAAAAATCATTTACATTGTATATACATATTCCTACATGTATACATTAATTAATACTTAAAAAATAACTTCACTTATATTTTTTTATGTTATTAGTTATGCGTCAAGTACCTTTGATTTATGGACTGCGGGTATTACGTGACGTCATCCGGCAACCATTAGCAACTGCAGTGTTTCCGAGCGAAAAACACAATTTTTAAAAGTAGATTTAACACGATTAAGACCCCATAACAAATCTAAAGTATTTTTCAGGAATCTATATTTATTTATATATGTAGTTCACAGCAGTACATATATTATCACACACATAACATAGTATAATTGTAACTTATCTAATATATGTACCAATTAGGTGTCATGTCACAGCATTCACCAATATAAAAAGAAGAAGAAATTAGAAACATTACTGTTAAAAGAAAAAAAAAATAACAAAAAAAAACAAATTTACAAAATAAAAATATGACTTGTAAAATAAAATTATACATTTACCATGAAAACACATTTAAAAAAAAATAGAAGTAATCTACTGCATACAATGCCTTGCAATGCAGACTGATGTGTAAATTGTCATAACTCTCCGGTACGATATCTAGTAGACGCACGTGCGTCGGCTTACAAAATTTTTGACTGCACCTATGTGGAAAAATTCCAGCGCTCTTCTTACATGCCGGCAACTATACTCCTCTCCTACTGTCAAATATAAGTTTAGGAGAACCTGTTCTCTATATACATTGCGTGTTATTATAACTTGTTAAAATAACGCGCAATGTGCATCGACAATAAACTACTACTTTAGTTGTGTTTCCGAAACTTCAATGTTAAACTAAAATAAAGCAAAATTCTGTTTCTTTAAACGAAAGCGTTATATAATGAATTTACCGTGCGGGTGCCGGGTCCATTGTGGGTAAGAGATGAGAAGAATGGTGTCTCGGGCTTGCGACCGACAATGGAGGCCTCCTTTTTTTTATTTCGTTATAATACGCTCACCATCCATCATTCTACTCCTCTCTCTACCCAACCAAATACTGTATGATTCCGTTAATGCCGTCTTGGAAGCTCGTTTCATAAACATATTAACGGCAGACCTGCTTAGTTGAACCCGTTCCTGAACTTTTCTTCTGTGAGATCATAATATTTATTCGTCTTCATGTTGTGGTCTTTTGGAATATTTGAATCCCATGGAACGGTATGTTCAATAAGGATAACTTTTTTCTAGTTCCGAGAAAACACTAAGATGTCTGGCCTATAGGCTGATACAGCTAGCTATTATTATAGAAAGTTAGTAGACTAGATAGTAGGGTCAGAGTTCGCTATGGGGAAGAGCGGTCTGCAAGCGGTAGGAAAACGATAATGAGTCAATAAAAGCATTTACATTTTTGTCAATAACGGTTTCGTTTAAAGAAACAGACTACCGGTTGCAGGAAGAATGATTAATATCTGTGTTTAATATTTTGATATTCGCCACGTGATTGGTAGTTAGCTTGTTACTTTGGTTATTTTAACCAATGACGTGACTCATTAAACACGTCAGAAGATAATCGGCCTTACTGCAACTGGCCATAAAGCTACATTGTGTATGAGCTAATTTTTGGGACTAACAAATCCCAAACCAATTTTGAGTGTTGTATTTAGAAAGTTTACACTTATGTCAGCTTTAAACTATCTTATGACGTCATAATTCAGTATTACATCGAAGTAATTTATTTACATACTGGACTGACTTTACATTTTTAAAACGTTTTGATTTTTATTATCACACCCATAGATTTATGATCGTTACGCTTCAACTAGATGGCGCTTGTCAAATTTCAAGAGTGATGCTTTTTCTTTGAACTCCCTGGGTTCGTGAGCCAAACGGACGCTGTTACACCAGGGTCGTTACCTCCTGAGATCCTGAGGCCCATTATTTACCCTTTTATCAATGACTACGTCTTGAGCTCGGCTCCCCAACGGTAGATCACTTCCTAGAGAAGTACTGGAGGAGAGCTGAAGGAGAATAAAATAAAAATAGTCCAACCTAGACTCCCTGGGTTCTTGTGCCACACGGACGCTGTTACACCAGTAGCGGCGCCCAGTACTTAAAGTGCAAGAATTACTAGCGGCTGGTTACCCTCTGAGAACCTGCTGGAGAAAATAGTGGAATACCCAATGAAAGGCAGAAAGGAAGAAATTGCCTGTACGACCCCCATTGTCTGTCTGTTTTATCAATTAACGTTTTCTGTAAAAAAAAGTTACTATAAATTACATTATTAAAAATAGTGTCAAAATCGTGCGTTATAGCTTGGATTGTACGATCGGAAGGATTTTTTTTGCAAATTGACATTAAATATTTTTTTATTCGAAGTAATGTACAAACAATGTAAAAGAATTACAATATTAAATAAACTATATTACAACAAAGTCTAAAGTAACCTAAAATAATAATAATAATTAAATACCTACGTAAACATTATTATTTTTTTTGCTCTGTGGTTACACTGTATAAATAAAACCACAGACTAAAAATTACGAGTGTCTTTGACAGTTACATTTCAAGTTCATCACCGCCATGGAAGTGGCTTCTGAATAACGACTTTTTACTTCAAAAATAACTTTTCTCCAGTCTTGTTTGTTACGCTTTCATTGGCCACGAACTACAAATTTATTTTTAATTGATTACTTCAGTTTTGACAGCCACATTCGATGCTAGCCTCCATCTAGTGAAGCGTCGCAAACTAATAACAAATCTATGGTTTCTAAATTAGTCATCGAGAGTACATTTATATGATGTTTATTTTGGAACGGTTCTTAGGTGTGTGTTGTTAGTTAGGCGCGAAGTTTTATGAACTAGTTAAATACCAAAAGTGATGAAATGAAATAACTTGTTAGTTTACACTGAGAGGTGTGTTTAGCTCTCGCCGTATTACATACAGGGTGGAAAGGTCCGTGGGTATAAACCGGACAGGGTTCGATTACTGGTCGAGATACAATGATTTATTTGTGATATTTCTCGAGTTTGGTCCGCTACAGACATCGACGAGCTTGTCACTTTGTCTGGACTATAGTAAAGTTGGCTAAATATGAATCCGCTTCTTTCAAAGGCGTGGTATCCGACCGCCCCGCAAGAGATACGGTCGTGATGATACTTTACTAAGAAAATCGTTTTTTCTATTTTTATCTGTCTAAAATGAGGTATATTAAAAAAGTATAAAATGTCAGTAATTTTATTTCCTAGAATATATTGATAATCTAGATTTAAAAAAATAGATAATGTTGGAGTGTGCGAGGGAAAGGCATGCGTAGTGAACAAAACCTCTTAAGGGCGGTTAAAGCTTGCACAATACAGCATTTTTAAAGATTATTCAAGTCTGAGGGTACTTTTAAGAAATGTAGGAAAATTTTCTAGGAAATAAAATTAAGGTCATTTTGGACATGTTTCCACTTTTATAAACCTAATTCAGAAAAAATGTTCTCGAACATTTTAAACCATCAATAGTCAAAACATCTTATAATTTATTTAACAAGTGTTTTGTTTTCGTTCTTTAAGGTACCAAATTTATGCAATTTTTATTGTTCTATTAAACAAGAAAAAATTATAAAAAAAATATGTTATATTTTGTAAATTTGTTAGTTTTTGTTGTTTTTTTTTTGTTTTAACAGTAATAAGTTTTTAATTTCTTCTTCTTTTTATATTGGTGAATGATGTGATACCTATTTGGTACATATATTAGATAAAGTTATAATTATACTATGTTATGTGTGTGATAATATATGTACTGCTGTGTGTCTATATAAATAAATAAACAATTTTAGACAGAGAAAAGCAAATACATTTATAACGATTTTATTATATTTTACTACAACAAATATATGATTAATATAATTTTAAAATGTCCATAATTTCATTCCCTAGAAAGTTAGTAAACTACATTTTTCAGATGTACACTCAGGCTTAAACAATCTTTAAAAATGTTGTATTGTGCGAGTGAGAGAGATGCAAAAGTTTTTGACTCCCTTTTATATCAGTTAATGGTTTGAGATGTCTTATCGTTTCCCACCCTGTATGTATATTACATAAAACAATGTATCTATTCGATGTAAATTAAAGTAAGCCAAATAGTATACGCCAATTTATGGTAAGGCATGGATCGTGGAGGGTTTCATTCCCTAGAAAGTTAGTAAACTACATTTTTCAGATGTACACTCAGGCTTAAACAATCTTTAAAAATGTTGTATTGTGCGAGTGAGAGAGATGCAAAAGTTTTTGACTCCCTTTTATATCAGTTAATGGTTTGAGATGTCTTATCGTTTCCCACCCTGTATGTATATTACATAAAACAATGTATCTATTCGATGTAAATTAAAGTAAGCCAAATAGTATACGCCAATTTATGGTAAGGCATGGATCGTGGAGGGTGTTGTGATAACTGGCCGGGGTGTACATTGTGTACATACGATAGCTAGTTATATTTGTGTATTTATTTAGCTCTGTATACAGCGTGAATTAATCAAATGGGCGTGGTTTGTCACCTTCCAAACCACGAGAAATATTAAAATATCGTCTGTGAATTGGTCCTATAAAAAATATTTATACGCGCAAATATATACTGTGTGGAATTTGTTAAAGAGCAAATATATTTATTTTATAATCTAGAATTTAAATAAAGAATTACGTGTTTTTTATTTTAATTATTCAGTAATAAAATTTTATGTTTCCATAATTTGATCCTTTAAAACACAACAACAATCAGTCGTTTTTATTATAATGTATTATAGCATAATATACAAGCATTATTCGATATCGCTTGTAGTTTAGGAAGTACACGCGCACTTGAATAATTCAACTCTCATACTGGTTATAATAACGGGACGGGCGCTCAGTGCGAACAAGACTTATTATTTGTAAATTGGCCTAAAGCCTAGTATTAACTTCCCGTCACGAAGCAATACTAGAGATATCGACACTAGCGCCCTCTCGTTGTATAAAATATAATATATTTTAACGTTTACCCTATTCATTTACACTTTTACCTCGTTTTAATTGTTATAATTTATAAAGTGGTCAGTTTTATCACTTGACTCTTTGACTTGGCTAAGCTCCTGTTTTTTTAGATGTGGCTATTGTTTTCTTGTTATAATATCGGAGACTTTGTGCAAATTTCTTTGTATTATATAAAGCCCGGTGGTTTATGGACCACGGTATGTTAATATATTATTAATATTGGTAAAATAAAATTGTTATAATATAAAAATGTGTTTGACCTTATTGTTCTCTAGAAATAATACCTTAACAGATACTGTATATACGCCAATCCAAAATTCCCTCCATTTCCAATAACCAAGTATGCCACCACTAGATGGCGCCAAGTTACTTCAAATTTGCAATATTTGAATGTTTATCAATTTGATTCGCAACGATAAGTACCTTGCATAAAGTATAGTTTTCTTTATGTGCTTTGAGAACAGTGAGAAGTCTATGATCTACCGTGATCCCGCTCTTCTGCAAGACGTGCCATTGTGTTCTCCGCGGACAGCTGTGCTAACGAATAACTAATAATCGTGAAGTGATTGAGTTTAGCGAATATCCTAGTATAGGTGATAGTGAAGAGGTACCCAACCCATCCTATTGTTTCCGATATCATACCTCTGTGTCCAGATTGCTCGTTACCAGCCGTTTATTATTATTTTTTTTTAAATCACAGCTTATTAAACTAAACATATCAACAAAGTAGCAATTGTGGAACACAAGCCAAAGAGATTTTATATTATTTAGACAATACAATTAAAACAGAAATAAGAGTAAAATATAGTAAATAGATTTAAATTAATAGTGCAATTGAACTGTAACTAGCTAAAGTAAAATAATAATAATAATAAATAAGTGAAAACCAATAGGATAATGATTATTTACCTAAGACAAAATGAATGAATGAGAGGCAGGAGCAAAATTATACTATATACAAGTATAGCAGTATTCGTATATTAGCAAGCGAAGTGGATTTTCAAAGTCAGTCCGGGATAAGAGTTGTCTTGATACTGCCTCCGGTGATTAGTTAGATGTATCAGAGTAGAACATGGCTAAAACGTTAATATAGACAAGTCATTTATCTAAACAGGTGAATGAATAAATAAATATATATATATTTATAAAATGGAATACAGTCCGTTTACGCCTCTGTTCGCGTTTGGTCTGGGTCTTTGGCATAAGCATAGTAAGCTGGAAGGTTCTGGATCACGCGCAAACAGTTCTAGCTCACACAAAGTCGTAACGTTTTACGAGTAATTAAACTAAATGTTCTGTCCGAGCTGCCAATTTTGTAGTTCCATTATGTTCGCTACTCATGGCGCCGCGGCGCTGTTAAAATATCCCATGTTCTCGATTACGGAGTTTGTGGGTGTTGGAGCTAGGTACCATAAAAAAGTACAGTTCTCCCAAAGTGATAATGCGCATAGAAATCTTCGTCACTGTTCGGCAACGGTCGTATTCCCCGAGCGTTGGAAGACGATATGTATATAGAGTGGTTAAGTGCATTTTCTTCATGCATAATTTAGCAGAATTATGTGTTTTGTGCTAAAAGAGATAAATATTGATTTATCAGTAACAAAATTTGATTCGATAATTCCATGTAAGTAAATAGCGAGGAAAACCACACGATTGAGAATATGCTACAATCTTTGTTGGATTGATTTACTTCGAAAATTTTATAGTACTGTAGTGACCTCCTTTAAATATAAAATCTCTGCCTGTGTCAGACAGACAAGCAATTGTCAAATAAACTATTTAAATAAGATAATTAAAGTTGAAATTAAATTCACCTTTGAAAACAAAACCAAGAAGGGTGTGTGTGTAATAGCAGCTCTATATAATTCCACACAGAGAGAACACGTGCAGTCACCGCCAAAAAAACAAAAACAAAAAAAACGACTGCCTGAATTGTTTTCGATTGTGTACTCATGATATTGACTTCTATTTCTTTGGAACAAGGTGCAAAATGCAAGTGCATTGTTTAGGGCTCTTACGATTCAATGATTCGGGTGTTTCCGGGAATACGACAATTAGCGAAGATCTGTATGTGCATTATTAATTTGGGAATACTGTACGCTATTGCATATTTTTATGCAATATTTTCTTTGATGGTACCTAGACTGAGATGGATAAAGCGTCGTTATTACTAAAAAGTTGATGGTTACATGTATTTTAGGCAAAGTCTATCTTATAAATCGTAAGCCAGAAAAATCGATAAGTTGCCAAAAAAATACTTCTAACACCAAAATAATAATTTAGGGTTAAGGCGAAGAACAACGAACGCGGTTATCAGTTTTTATTTCTCGGAATCAGAGAATCCCATTGCGAAAAATTCAACATGCAACTCTACTACTCTGCAGTAGCCTATACTATGTACCTACGACGACACAGTCAACGTGTCGCTAGGCTACGGAAGAAGGTATTTCATGGAAATTGCAATACCATTGTCGCCTACTGCTGCGATCAGCCGCTGCGGAATGTATTAAAATTTTGGCTTTAGCTAAACCTCAGATTATTCTAGACACTAATGGCTTAATACAACTAAGAAAGGCGTCATAAGAAGATAAAGGCAGTATGAGATTATTCTCCTAATAATACCGAAGTAAATATAACAACTTTTAAAAAATATATTTCATAATGTTATGGTATTCAGAAACGTCTAAACTAATATTTAACACCTTTTCTGATCGCTGTCATATTAATATAAAAATATACACTTTTACCAAGCAAGATAAATTTAACTCGTTCCGAGACACGATAATAGTAACCTAAGCACGCTTAAAGCCGTTCCGAGACGTGCATAAGCCGTTTTGCTAAAGCTTTGTGACGTCACAAATGACATCATTTCTCGCGCTCAGACTGCTCACGATATGGAGGTAGATCGCTCAGAGCGCTGTCAGTTTGCCATTATGTCGCGCGCCATTTTAAAGTTTATTTTATTTATTTATTAAAAAAAATTAATATTGTAATTCGTTTATACTGTTCACCTATATTACTTTTGAAAACAAATCTATAACAATGTCTGTAACACGGCAAGTTATTTTGGAAGACCAAAATAAGTCAATAATATTAAACGTTACACAAAAAAATGTTATCTAGACAGTTCCGAATTGAAATTACTTTCTGAGCATCCAAATCGTGATATTTGATTCGGAACGACTGTCAGTATCATATTCATTCTAAGCGCTCTGACCATGATTCAGAACGAGCGGTGAAAAATGTCTGCAATCTATAGTATAAGGCAAAATAAAACAAACCATAAATTAAATAAAAAAATATTTATTGAAGGTACACAGTGCACTATTTTATGATTTATTTATTTATTTATTTATCTTTATTTGATATAACAATGTATTTGAGTGTGTAAAATAAAATACAAATTACAGAATGAGTATGTATTCTATTCAAAATAGAGGAAAGTTTACACAACTAATATGTATGACTAAACAAGTAACATCGAATCTCTAAAACATTTGGTCTAATGCTAATTTATAATGCTGCAGTCCAAAAAGCTAATTGCACACAAAACATAAAAAATAACTTTTATCTCTCGAATTCGAATTTTGGACTGCAGCAAAAATAACAACTTACAATTTCATTATTATATGAGGGTCTCAAAATACCGGGAACTATTTTGACAAGTTACCTTACGATTGTGACAGCTAAATAATAATGTTTGTCGTCTGTGCACTTTCCATAAAAACGAGTCGTCTTTATTGAGTTGGATAATACTGTATGCCCTAGTGTGACAGTAAAGTTTCGTAAACGCAACTATAGTAGTAGTTTTTTTACTGAATTTTCGATGTTCATTGCCTGTTATTATAGCCAAACTTGCAAAAACACGCAATGTAAAATAAAAAAACGTAACTACAGCAGTTACGTTTTCCGAAACTTGCATGTTACACTAAGCACACTGATTGAATAACCCAACCAAGTGGGTGGATTTTATGCAAAACAGAAACAAATATTTTAAAAGTGATTGCGCAAAACCAGGCCCCAACTTTATTGCAGCCTGCCTTAACACAAAATATTAATATCTTTTAAAAGTAATATCAATACCTCCTCTTTTAGTCCAGCATTAAAATATTATTTAATTGAATAGTCAATTGGAATAAGATTTATGTATTACATTGAGAGCACTATTTGTACAATTATGTATTTTTTTATAGATAAAACACAGGATTTATAAGTGTAAATAATTCTCTAATTATATCGGCGTGATGGGAATTATATAATTATTAACGTAAACCAGTTTTTGACAATTATCGTCAAACTAGAGCAAAATAAACAAAATTCATTACAGATTATGAAAACATAATATGTATAATATAAAAAATAAAAAAAATATGGCACGAGAACATATTTCTGGGCCCATTTCTCTAAGAAAAATGGCTATAAAAAAAAACCACTTTTATTTAAGCTGATCGCAATCGAGATAAGCAACAGATACTCAAAAAAAAATTCCAAGTATTTTGTTAAGACCTTATATAATAAAATAGTTCATAATTTAGGCAACATTTATTTATTACACATTGAAGCTTACTAGCTAGCATCTGGCACACAACAATCGTATAAAAATTAAATGTATTAACATTATTTGCGACCCGCGTTATGGTTTAAAAACTGGCTTCTGTATTTCATTATACATTGCGTGTTATTTTTTAACAAAATCAACGTCCTAACAAGGGAAATATTTTTACGAGGTACTTATTACGATCATCAAAGGCTAGTAATAAAAAAGAACAAAAAAATTTTAATAAAATATTTCGCCATTGTGCACTTTGCATAACGACGAGCCATTCGATCGAAATGAATGACTGAGGTGTGTTTTTCTTAAGCTAATAATACTGATAAATAAATCATGTGTTTAGTCGATATTATGCAAAACAGCAACAAATATACCGATTTATAAATAAACTTTTTTAGAGCTCTGAAAATACTCTCTGAATGTATTTTGTTAGGACCTTATTTTACTAACGACCGACATCAGTCTCTACCACTATGCCAGCCTACCAAGATGTTTTCTTACATAGGTTATGAGCATCTTCTGCAAGCGACGTAATTTTTCAAATTACACGCAATGTATTATGAAAATACAGTACCATCTATTAAGAACGCGGGCCTGAGTGCGACACACGTTCAAAATGCATGAGCAAGTTAAATTTGAAGCAGCGCACTCTGTGCTAAATATTTTGGCACGAAATAATTTCTAACGCGCAACACCAAGTACAAACAACATCAATTTTTACATACACGACCATAAAGCTGCATACAGACTAGAAAATAGCGCGTTTTAACATTGTTTCCAGTAATTTTGATTCATACAATATTTAGCTGAATTACGCTATAAAATAATAATTTAAAGGGTCCTTCGCGTTATTTGGGCGGACATGTCAAGTGCAAGTTTTCGTTTTGTAAATTAATTTACTGAATATTGTTAGTCAAAAGTGGAGTTGTTTTGTTTAATAATGTACTACAATGTGAATAATTATGGAAAACGATAAATATGTGGAGCACAAGTTGCAGTTAATTTTATGCGGTTTTCCCGCGCTGTGAATTTCCATATTAAACCCGACTATAATGACACGAGTGCCTCCAAGAAAAGAATCACGTTCTGCAACATCTGGAACTTGATTATAACCTCATTAATTCATAAAAAGAAAGATATACTATGTCAGACTTGGCTGTATGGGCTTAGA
This sequence comes from Tinea semifulvella, assembly GCA_910589645.1. Taxonomy (NCBI): domain Eukaryota; kingdom Metazoa; phylum Arthropoda; class Insecta; order Lepidoptera; family Tineidae; genus Tinea; species Tinea semifulvella. The sequence continues at coordinate 6,766,034 of OU342592.1, read as the reverse complement.
CCCTTTGCCTTCTTATCACCTCACTCATCATCTATCGGGAGAAGAGAACCAAAACAAGAATAATTTATATACCAAGAGCCAATAAATAAGTTTTTTTAAAAACACCACGTCTTGTCGTCTCCTCCGTTGACAAGAGGGCCTTTCTTCGCCCAAAGAATCAGTATGCAATTCGGCGGTAAAATGTAGCCAACGATTTGGAGCATTAAGGAGTCTGCCCGCTATACCGTATCATACCATGGCCGTGCTACGAAGGTATCAAGCACGGAAGGCAATACGATACGGCTTGCTTTGCCCACTGAAACGAATCGACGGCGTTTAATGCCCGTATGATGCCGGTATGGTGTCCGTATGCAACCCGTATGTTGCCCACCTGTAATTTGTATGACGTAAAATTGATAGGAAGCCGTTTCATTCTCGCATGTGTATCGGTAATGCCTGGACGTCTGGGGAGTGCTATCAAGTTTTAAAATAATAAAATAGGTATGGCTATTAAAAGATTAACTGTTAGACAGCTGGCAATGATTGTCATAATATTGGATGAGGAAGAAGAGAACCAAAAAACCACTCGACGCTACTGGATTCACGATACTCTAAAAGAACGAAAAACTGAAGGAGAATATTGGACGTTGTACAGGCACTTAGTTACACGTGCCATGCGCAGAGCGTATCGGCACCGGCAAAATATAGGGTCGGTGACGGACGGTCTAGTGGACGTAGTGTTATGCTTTTCTATACAAAGAATATTTTTTTGCCTGACACGTTCCTATTACGGTCATGGTATGATACAGTGTAGTGGGCAGACTCCATTAAACAGAAAAGTAAATAGACCTACTTTATTTCTAAGAACGCTCGAACCAAGCATGGTCATTACTAGCATCGCTTTGACACGCGTGGTGATACGTAGTAACTGCTCAACAAGACTATGCTTTTGTGATATAGTAGCTTATTTTATGTATGTATGTATTATATGGCATGTATGTGTATTGTTTTTTATATTATGTAAGTATATGTATTGTTGAGTGCTATAAATGCGTTATTATGTTTATTTTAGTAATTTAAACTATTTTAATATTTTTCTTCAACCTGACCATCGCCTTTCGTGATCCCCAAGGTTAGCTGGTGAAGAATGCCTTATGGCGTTATAGCTCGCCTATGTACTAGGCTTTTAGGTGCAATAAAGTATTGAAATAAATAGTAATGAATCAGCATGTATATATAAAGCTTAAGCGATATAGCTTAAATAATTTTCATATTACTGTTTTAATAACACAAATTGAGCTCTGCCGTTACAAACGCTCATCATTTTAATAGGAATTCTCTAGTCTGTACAAACCTTTATATTCCATTCATAGCCATCGACCAAAAGAAACAATAAATGCAATAGAAAATAAATTAACATTTTCTTAGATTCCGTTCCATTATTATAAATATTCATCCAGTCAGAATAACTCACTACGGATATTTAAGGATAAAATTTATATGAATAATACTTTTAATTTTGGAACGCAATCTAATGCTGGGCTCACATATATCTATCTATCCTTAAAACCTAATCAGCAGCCGTGTTTCCATTACTTAAGCACAAACGTTAGAATGTCAAAATATTGTTTTTTTTTTATAGCTATATTTTTGTGCTAGTATTAGCACGACATTTGACCGTACGCCCACCTGATGGTAAGTTGCTCGCAAGGTCCATGAATGTTGGCAACTGGAATCAGACACTACTATGCCGGCTTGACTGGGCATGACGGCAATTCGAGCCTAATCCCGAAACGTGAAGATACACTTTACCGCCCCGGCAGGCTGGGAAAATCACCTCCATCAGTCCGCCTATTCTGTTATTCACTGTAATTTTTAGACCTAGTTAAGCCGAGATCACGTCAAATTAACATTTTACACTTATTTCATAAGACCACGGGGTTGCAACTTCAAAAACATCGGTAAAACTTAAAAGAAAATATTGTCGGCGCATTTACTATTATTTTAACAACATTTATTCAAAAAATATTTATTATATGTTTACATAGTTTTTCAAAATCAATTAATAAGGGAACATTATGGAATATGAGCGGTGGTGGCTCGGTTGTAAGAACGCCTACCTTCATTCTTACGTGCATTTGTCATAGATTATCAACATCACCGTTCCCGTGGCAAGGAGAGCACATTAAGGCGTCGGTCCCGGTTCAAGTAATACCAACTAGAATCGTTAATAAATTGTCATTACAAAAAAAAAATGGCATCAGATCCTCGGCAACCCGTCTGAAGTGTTCTAGGGGCTGTGAAGATGGTAAATATGAAAAAAATAATAATAATAGACAATTATTAAAATGAACGCATACGAAACGTTATAGTGTAGTAAAAACCTTTATACAAGTTATTTAAGGGACTTATATATGATTCTATTGATATCCTAACAAACCATATATCGAAAGTGACAAAAAAATTTGGCTTCTCCATACAAATTGGCTATATTAGACAATACAAGGTCACCCAGTATCACAGTTACGCTTAAATAACAGAATTTGGCTGCATGACAACATATCGAAAGTGCGATCATGATACGCGTCGGTGATACGAATCCGGTAAACTGATATGTGTAGCCAGCTAAAGATTAAAGAATAATGGCGAACGCATTCACAACTGATATGTCAACACAAATTAGATATATCTTATGTACACAATGAGTATATAACATTAGGATAGCTCGCACAAGTCCACGAGATTCAGACTCAAACAGATTTGTGATACCAATTAACTTAGAATAAAAAGTCTAAGGCTGAGATCGACAAAGAGCATAAACTTAACAAAACTGGCGGGATTTAATGCCACAAAAGATTTTATCATAGCTAGAACCAGGGGGTGGAAACTTAAAAAACGAGAACAAGCAACTGTCAAATTTCAGTTCACATAGAAAGTGGCGCCATCTAGTAGACGAGGGTCATCATCATCATCACGACCGTTTCACGTTGTGGTGAGAAACCAACGCTTATAAATAAGCGGATTCACATATAGCCAACTTTACTATAGGCCAATCATGACAAGTGGCAAGCTCGTACCAAACTCGAGAAATATCACACATTAAATAATAATTAAATGTATTTATTTACATTAATAAATATTTTTGTGTCCAAACCAGTAATCGAACCCGGTACCTCCGAGCCTAAATTCACGGACTTAACCGCTAGACCACGAGGGTACTAAATTTAATGTCTGTGGTTTGAACAGAATGAGTTGTCATTCATTTATTTATAATAATTCAATTTATTCAACATGTCGGCCATTGTTGTCAACAATCGAACTCTTAACAAAATAGACACTATTTTTAAATTTTCGCGCGCTGTTGCGGGTTGCAGGCTCAAAAATCGATATTCGGATATGATAATATTCCTATATAGAAGATTAACATATAATATACTTTCATACATCTCAGCTTTAGACTTAGTTTCTAAAAGTATGAATAATATATCGAACGCTAATAATAATAATCTCCGATCTATATTTTTATATACGCTGTGGAGAAATAAAGGCCGAAATAAATGGAGAACTAAAGGCCGAAATAAACTCTATGACTGTGATAAAATAAATATAATCAAATTCACAACACAAATTAGGTCATTTTGCCGAAAGTTACCTATTGACAATCTTACCGCAACATACGCCACGTGATTGGTAGTTAGCTTGTCACTTTGGTTACTGCTAATGACGTGCCTCATATGCATACATTAAACATGTCAAAAGATACAATCAAGTGTTAGTTGTCCCAATAAGTTAGATATCTTATTCATTCTTTAAGAAACTGGGAATAACCCAGTTTTTAAAACAATAATCAATGATTGGACATCAATCAGACAAGTGATTCGACTTAAAATGTCTTTATACCGCTTGTAATTGTCAAAAGAGCAAATATTTTTTTTAGGCTTCGGGTGTCATTAGTAGAACCTCTATTTTAAATAAAAAAGGTCGCTTTAACAAAAATATATCTAAAAAACACTACTGCATGGTGAATATAGTCGCGTTTGAAAATCGATATGTCCTTCGTGATAAAGGCTGGGGAGTGTTATTATTAATTGATCTCGCTCACAGCGGAAAACTGCCTCCGTAGTCTATCGGTAAAGTTCGTGGATTTAGACTCGGAGGTACCGGGTTCGATTCCTGGTCGGGACACAAAAATATTTATTAATGTAAATAAATACATTTAATTTATTTGTGATATTTCTCGAGTTTGGTACGGGCTTGCCACTTGTCATGATTGGCCTATAAGTAAAGTTGGCTAAACGTGAATCCGCTTAATTATAAGCGTGGTTTCTGACCACCCTGCAAGGGAAACGGTCGCGATTATACTTTACTTTTTTTTTTACTTTACTCACAGCGGAAATAGAGAGAGAAAGAATTACGTAAGTCAACGTTCGCGCGATCGTCGACCTCTCGCTACCTATATGATTAGGGTCAGTATGAGTGACAATATTTTTAGGAAAAACTTCTCTGCACCGTAACTTAAGATTTTATTACTGAATAAGTGATATAAAAAATACGTAGATTCTAGATTATAATATAAAAATATTTGCTCTTTATTAAATTCCATGCAGTATATATCTGTGGTGTCAAGGAAAAAGGAGATGAGTCGAAAAAATTAAAAATTAGATTTTTGCACCTATTGGTTCAAAACATTCATATGCGTCAATGCAATAAGGAGATGAGTCGATAAACTGTACAGTTTATTTTACACCCCTAGGTACATTAAAAATGTATGAATAAGTAAAAAGAGTTCAATCGAGTTATTTCAGTATCGCGCTTTTAACCCCAATAATTCAGTTATGCATAGTGAGATGAGTTGACTCGTGCCTAAAGTATACGACTACTGAAATTGAACAATTTTCTAACTATAAAAATTAGTTGTTTTCTTAATTTGCCTCTAGTGAAAAGTTCGAGTTTTTACTTATCCCCTTTTTCCTTGACACCACAGATATAATAATGTGCCTGCTTATTATTTATGTGTTCAGAATGGAATGGGACCCTTTGTAATTGAAACGTCGACAAACTCACATATGAGGCTAGCGACTAGACGTGTTCATGTAGTCTTGATTTTAATTAATGATTAATAGGCAAGCAGCGCTGATATACCTGACTGTCTTGGGAGGTTTGATGCATCCCTCTCTTTTGCACAATCTAACATTTTAAAGGAACGTTCAAGGCCGCGTTCATTTTAAGAAATGTTAGCATGAAAATACCACTTTTTTTAGCACAAGTCGTTCGTTTAATGAAAATTCTAACATTTGATGCTAATTTCGTTTGTCAGCACCGTGTTGAAAGGAGGGTTATTGATGTTATTTTTTGACAGATGTCATTTAACATAAGAAATGGTTTGTTTACATTGTTGTATACTTTATAGTATATATTACATTTGTTTAAAATGTATTTTAAACGATTTTATGTAATAAATTCAAAGACCATAATACGTTGTCAATTGATTTGTTATTATTTGTTACTTGTCATACTTGTCAAAAAGTAGCCTCACCGCTCGTTTTTTTTTAAAGAAATGTTAGCATTGTTATTAAAGTGGTATTTCTTAACAAAAACGACATTACACGCTGGTTTATGAAGTTGCTACGAATTGTTGAAAATGCTATGCTATGGAAATAAAACGAACGCGGCTCAACTCAAGTCAAGGCAGATAAAAAAAACTAATATGATAACTGGGAAACGGTCGAAAAAAAATTGATACCTGCAGTTTAACGTTTGAAATTACTTCCCGAAGTCTGTTCTTTATAAGCTACACTTTGAGCTAGTGGTATAAGAGTATATAATAATTTAATTTGAAGGTCAGACTATATGTTAATCAGGACACATATAGTTGTATTAATTTTCAAAACTACATGAATTACCACGGAATCGTTTTTAAAGCTTATTTTCACGGCTGGAATCATTGTTAACACAACTAATTTAAGTAAATGAATACGTTACCGTAGGATTTCACTTTAAGGTACCCGCCATCACATAAGCGTACACAATTATAACATTAGGTTAAATTTACTATGATTAGTTTAAAAATATTTCAATATCTAAGAGTATATCATCATAAAGCTATATATTTAGTTAATTAAAAGTGGCATTCCATTGTGGCTATTCAGACATTTGGCCTCAAAATACATTTAATATAATAAATCGTAATTAATTTGTCAAAAAATTATTTATCCGAACTTTGAGTTTTATTTAATTTAATTATTTATTTTATACTTTATTTCTATGTGTAACCGTTTCTGTCAATATATATAATGTATTAAAAAAATTGAATACTAAGCTCATATTTAGCTACGAAATGTGTGATTGTTCGCGTTATTTATTCTTGTCTGAAGATGGACGTTACATAGATAGTTACTAAACTATGAAATAAAACTATCTACTTTTAATAACACTACTTGATGGCGCAATGTAAATGTTTGTTGAAATAGACTAAACTATCTACTGAGCGAAAAACGATTGCTTGTTTTATAGCCAAATAATACTATCTACTTTCCATAACGCTTTAAATAGCTTCGTAGCAATCTCGTTGCGAAAAGACTGCAAAGCATTGCAGTAAGTACAAATGAAATTAATAGTTTAGGCTATTACACAGAAAGTTAAACAGAAGTGACAGTGACAAAAAACATCCAGTTGTGTAGTACGCTTAAGTTGGATAACGAAATAAATACCGTGACTTAGCTTAAAAGAAAAAACATCCAGTTGTGTAGTACGCTTAAGTTGGATAACGAAATAAAATAGTATAATATATGCTTTAAACACTTTAAGTACTTGAAGTAGATAGTTATTAAAAGTAGATAGTTTTCACAACGTTGTTTGAAAACGGATAACAGTTACGTTTCGTTATTTCAAAAACCTACAACAACACACCTCTATTCTTGTCACAGTATGACCTACATACAAACCAAAACTTATAACACACTTTTCACTCCTTTGTGTTTGAGATTCTATCGGCATAAAATCCAGCGGGAATTTAGCTTCTTACAAATAAAAAAAATCGTGACACATTGGTACTTTGATGTCTGTCTCTTTCTCTCAAGGGCAGTGTTAATTTATAATGTCTCTTTTCCACACTTTATCTTGAGCGTTGCGTAATAATGAGTTCTGGAGTCCCCAATAGACATAATGGAATGCCCCATAAACAAAATAATAGAACATAATAGAACCTAATAGTCTTTAAATAACAATATTTACATTTAGTTAAAAATAGTTTAAATTAAGACTAATTCACGTCATGTATTGGAAGTAGTTTTTACCAAAACTTGTCAAAAACATTGAGATCCAAGTGACTCTTCTATCACGCGTTCTTTAATTCTACACGGGGTTCTGTTATTGTCATTATACATTACGTACTATCAATAAACATAACATGAGTTTGGTGCGAAATAACCCGCAATGTATAATTAAAACACAGTAACCTGGTGTCGAATAGGAAGGTTTAACGATTTGCATATCTTTCGCTCGCACGATCCAACATTTTCAATGTTTTTCCAATCAGTGAGTGTACTTTTGGAAAATCTAGTCTATCAACTTTCTATAAAATAATTTTATGGGCGTTTCAGAGATATTTTTCACTTTCATATATTTCAAAGACATTTATGACGATTTATTTGCCTCTATGTAAATAAATACATTTAATTAATATTTAATATATTTGTGATATTTGTCGAGTTTGGTACGCTGGAGACATCGACAAGCTTGCCACTTGTCATGATTGGCCTATAGTAAAGTTGGCTAAATCTGAATTCGCTTATTTATAAGCGTGGTTTCTGATCACCCCGGAAGGGAAACGGTTGTGATGATGTCTGCCTGTTTTATACAGATGATGCTGGTACTTTATGGTCCGAACAACGGCAATCACTAGTCACAGAAATGAAAGAGGGATGTGTAGAAAAACGACTACGTTTGAATGCGAGAAAAACCAAGGTACTAGTGTTTGAAAGAAGAAGGGTGACAACCGTGACGATTGATGATGAAACTTTAGAACAAGTAAATGAAATTATATATCTGGGCAGTGTTTTCACTGAGGATGTTGAAAGAAGAGTGAATGCGGGAAATAATGTTAACTGTGCCCTGGGGTCGCAAGTCGAAATGTCAGTGACAAAGCTCGGCTTGCTATACCATGCCATGTTGGTACCAACACTTATGTATGGAAGCGAGACGTGGATATGTCAGAAAATGCATAAGACGCATGAGAGTAGAGTTAATGCAGTAGAAATGAGGTCGTTGCGTCGGATATGCGGCGTCACTTTGACGGACCGCATACGTAATGACGAAATACGCAAAAGGGTAGGTATGAAAGAAAGCATAGGGACAAAAATAAGGAAAGGCATGCTCAGATGGTTCGGGCATGTTGAAAGGAAGAGTGAAGAGAGATTGACGACCCAGATAAATAATGCGAAAGTCGTGGGTAAAAGTGCCCTGGGAGACTATGACTAAACAAATAAAATAATAACTGAATGGGCATTAAAAAGCTATAAAAACAAAGGGGCATGTATGAAGATGTGGCGAGATCATGACACGTGGCGATCAAAAATTTAAGCTGGTCTTAGAAAGGTTCTGGCAAGACAATTTTTTATGACAATTGTGCCGTTGACAAATACGTTTTTTTTCATGTTGACAACACTAAAGGAAACGTAAAATTAACATGAAGAAGTTACGCGGGCTAAGGAAGTGTTTATTTATTACGTTCTATGTAGCGACTAATATTTTACAAATGTGGGATTCCCATTTGCATTTTATGCTATTCAAAGATTAATAAGTTAGGGTACAATAAAAAAAAATAAAAAAAATGTCTCTGCCTACCCCGCAAGGAATTTGTCGTGAAGATATGTAGGTATGTTGCTATATTTCTCCGTCTAAAATTAAGTATATGAAAGTGACAATATCTCTAAAAAGACAGTAATTTTGTTTTCTAGTAAGACTTGAAAAAGCCTCGAAAATGTTGGATTGTGCGAGTGAGAGGTATGCAAACCCTCTTAAGAACGCATGCCTGTCAATAAATAATATTAAAATATTCTACACGGAGTAACATTAAATTCCAATGCTTTATTTTAAATAACTTAAATTAATTTCGAAAAGAAAATAAAGTAGTTTGGCATAGAATATATTTATACATTAACAACTAAAGTGATGATAATAAAAATAATAGTTTAAATTGCGATCCACACATATACTGACTTTTTTTTTTTCAATAATATACACGTATTGTTTTTGTATCGACATGTGACATCGTATCAACCATCAAGTGTAGGTCTACTGACGATTGACAACAGTTCACAATGCCTGTTTTTTCATGTTTTGATTTAATATCAATGAAATTATTACAAATACATTTAGATCAAATACCTATTATCTACCAATGAAGAATCTATTCATTTTAGTGTTTTGCTTAGAGATTCATTTCAGCTAAAGTATAAACAGTTTTTTATAGGGCCAAGTTCTGATATTAAAATTATTTATCCAGTTATTTGAGCTTTGATCTCAAAAATAAAAATAAAATTTACGAACAAAAATTTTAACGAAATAGTACATTACAAAATTAAAAATTTTGCTAAGTATACTAAAATGAAACGCAACGAGAAGCTATACTGGATGTAAACAAAGCGAACAGGGTTTTTTTTTTTTAATTCTAGGACGACATGTGACCTTGTGCCCACCTGATGGTAAGTGGCTCACGAGATCCATGAATGTTGTTTGCATCCCTCTCAAGGTATTTCAAATCCGAGTGTACTTTTAAAAATGTAGACAATCAACTTACTAGTGAATAAAATTAGGGACATTTTGGACATAAAACTAATTTTAGACAGAATAAACTGCCTCCGTGGTCTAGCGGTTAAGTCCGTGGATTTAGACTCGGGGGTACCGGGTTCGATTTCTTAATACATAAAATATAATATAACAATGTAAATAAATACATTTAATTAATATTTAATTTATTTGTGATATTTCTCGAGTTTGGTACGCTGGATACATCGACGAGCTTGCCACTTGTCATGATTAGCCTATAGTAAAGTTGTCTTAATTTAAATCCGCTTATTTATAAGAGAAACTGTCATGGATGATACTTTTAGACATTTTAAAATAGCAAATAAATTATAACGATTTTCTTCTATTATAATAAAACAAATATAGGATTAATATATCTCCAAAATGTTCTTAATTTTATTCCCTAGTAAGTTGATAGACTACATTTCACAAAAGAAAAATTATACTTGAAAAATCTATTAAAATATTATTGTGCGAGAGAGAGGGGGATGCAAACCCTCTTAACACAACGTACGATTCCAATGAGTACCTAAAAAGGTTAACAATCTCTGCAAAGACAAATGACTTTGCCGTCGTTTTGTTTATATTTGGTTTAAGTTCTCGTTCCTTAAGCTCAAGTACAGTACGTACATTTATTATGACCAAGACTCGGATAAAAGTGGGAACGCAATTTAAAATAGTAAAGTTTATGCAATAATAACTTAAATAATATGTTCACTGTAGACAAGCTTGTAGCTTTTCGATCCACTCTTGAGCAGCTGAAGCGTCGCTGGCACAAAAATTGTACGTACGTCGACTCGTGCGCAACTGTGGATATAAAAACGTTAATTTATATTTTGGTGTATTCAAAAAGGCACAAACCAAGTTTGTGATATCGATATTATAGTACAAAGTCAAAATATTTTTATTCACGTAAACATATATATATATATATATAAATAAACGTCATTAATTTAATTATTTTGAATGATCCTACTCCTGCTAGTAGAAGACTAAGCAGCAAAGTGGTCCAATAAGTAAGCTGTTAGCAGAAGACCAGCAGCTTAGCAGATTCCAGTGACCTGTTAATGTTTAATCTGACTGAGAAAGGAATCTGCAAGAAAAACTCAGCTATATCAGACACAACAATCAATTAATAACCTTTAAAATTTAGTTATCAGTACCTATGAAATTACAATACCTGTTACATCAGTAACCCACCAGGCAAGTCAGAATTAAGATAGACTACATGCCCATGTGCAACCGGAAAGTCGACAACAATCTAATATGTACTTTTTTGCTTTCAATCACCCTTAATATTATCCTGATAAATACAGTGAATTTTTAATTTTGTCCCATAAAGTATTTTACTCGGCGGCGGTCCGAGTTCTGCTATCGGCAGTCACACTGCGAGTGGTCTAGAAATCTGGAGTTCTCTTTTGTTCACCACGGGTAACCCCGGCGCTTGCAGATTATTTGGCCTTGCACAAGTCGCACGATTGTGCCAAAATTTCAAATAGACATAATAGAAAAAGACCGCACAACTCACTCGGCCGCAGACCGCTAGGACAAATCGACATCATGGAGCTGGCTGCAAGGTAGCTTTCCTGATTGTATTCCTTGCAAGAAACCTAAACTAAGCCCTTGAAATTTAAAAAAAAACAGAATATTTTTACTTACATCGAAGAAAGATCTGTCGTCACATTTCTTAGGCGGTCCCGGAGCGGGGGTGGCCGGGGTCACGTTGATCACCTCAGCCAGATCTGATAAATAATAATTGGTTAATATTATCAATATAAAAAAAAGTGAGATAAAATGAAATGAAAAAACCAACAATACAATGGAATGAAACATATTAAATTAGCAAATAACAGTACAGCAACAACTTTAAGTGTAAAACTAGATATAAACTGCCTCCGTGGTCTAGCGGTTAAATGCGTGGATTTAGACTCGGAGGTACCGGGTTCGATTCCTGGTCGGGACACAAAAATATTTATTAATGTAAATAAATACATTTAATTAATATTTAAATTATTTGTGATATTTCTCGAGTTTGGTACGCTGGAGACATCGACGAGCTTGCCACTTGTCATGATTGGCCTATAGTAAAGTTGGCTAAATGTGAATCCGCTTATTTATAAGCGTGGTTTCTGACCACCCCGAAAGGGAAACGGTCGTGATGATACTTTACTTTTTTTTACTTTTACTAGATATAAAGTACTAGGATCCCTAAACTAGTAGTTAAATCTGAACTACAGGGGGAACTATTTAGTAAAAAAAAGCTTGCATTGGCTAACGGTACGACCAAATTCAAAGGAATTAAATTGCAATGATGTCTAGTACCAAACTAACTTTAACTTCGAGATAAGTTTACAAAAAATAATTGCTTATTATGATGAAAGGAAAGAATGTGAACAATAACGCTAATTCCAGTGGATTGTTATGCAATTGGTGAATTAATCATAAGGCAATTTTTTTCCTAATCAGTTTTATTTAAAATCCTGCCTCCATGGTTCAGCAGATTTAGACGCTAAGTTCTGTTCTACTGGTTTAATTCCTGGTATATTTAATTGAGTCTGGTACGCTAGAGACATCGACGAGCTTGGATGGGCTAAGTGTGAACTCGCTCCAAACGAGCGTGCTTTTTCATTTAGTGGTAAGGGATTATGGTGGTGTTTGTTTTTTTTTTTTCTTAAGCTACTACTAACCTATAAATCCTTTACAATGAGAATCTTCCATCGCATCGTAATATCTCAGCTGATGCTTGATTGAGTCCAAAACAAACCATCTGTAAATCAAGTATTTAATTAACGTTTTATAAAATAACTATAACAAAGTTGTACCCTTTTTTGCTAAAGAAGAAAGTTGTACCCTTTTTTGGTAAACAAGAAAGTTGTACCATTTTTTGGTAAACAACAAAGTTGTACCCTTTTTTGGTAAACAAGAAAGTTGTACCATTTTTTGGTAAACAAAAAAGTTGTACCCCTTTTTGCTAAACAAGAAACTTGTACCCTTTTTTGCTAAACAAGAAAATTGTACCCTTTTTTGCTAAACAAGAAAGTTGTACCCTTTTTTACTAACCAAGAAAGTTGTACTCTTTTTTGCTAAACAAGAAATTTTGTTTTGGGTAGAAAATGGGTCGTTGAAGAAATAAAACCGTCGATCGTCGACGACTAGTCGATTAGCTAGTTAAATGATATCATCCATTTTAGGTTATTTATGTACAACGACAATAAACTGTGCAATTAAATCATTCGGAGAATAAAATACGTAGTTTCCTATCATTCAAGTCCTTTTTTTTTTTCAAACAAAATACAGGGTTTGTTCCTATTTAAATTTTAATTCTTGTTATAATAATTTATCTAAAAGTGCAAATATAACTGTGAATACAATTTAGCCTGAATCCCTATACATGATGAATTATGTCTTTTGTCAACTAAAACGAAAATAGTTGACGGAAGATGGGTCTATCTATCTACTAATTTAATTATGACTATGGTTTATTATTTTTTTTTTTTATTCAAACTTTAATGTACAAAGACCAAGGCGGGCTTTAATGCCGCGAGACATTCTATCATAGCAAACCATTGGGACAACTTTAAACACTTAAATGAAAAATAGGTGTACACAATATATTAAAATAGAAATTATGAGTTATATTTTATAACTACATATATTTTAAGTTTATTTTTATTTGTAGATTTTTATTTTAAAATACATTAATGTATTATTATTTTATATAATTGACGCAGTAATGGCTCGGTTGTAAGAACGCGTTCTTTAAATCCTACCAAGGTCGGTTCAAACATTTTTCTTATGTACTTTGTCATAGATTTACAACACCGCCGTTCCCGTGCCTCGGAGAGCTCGTTAAGCCGTCGGTCCCGGTTCCAGTAATACCAACTTGTGGAATCGTTAATAAATTGTCATTAAAAATTGACATCATATCCTCGCCAAGCCGTCTGGCCAGCGTGGCGAGTGTAGGCCAAATTCTCTAGATATATGTTCTGGAAGGCCCATCTGCAACAGTCTAGGACGCTGTATTCTAGGGGCTGTAATGATGACTGAATGAAGAAAGTAAATAGATTACATTTCTCAAAACTACCCTCAGAGATAAATCGTAAAAAATGCCTAATAAAAATACCTTTGTTTCCATCCCTTAAGTAATGCGCCTCGCTTGTACAAGTGCCCTTCGTGGGTTCGATTCTCGGCCACGTTCGATGAGAACTGCTCGTAGTATTGTTGAGATGATGATTGAAGTGTTGCTACACCTATAATAACAATTTATTATTATTTTTATTTATTTATCAACAATAAACTTTCAATTCCTCTCCACTCTACTAGCAGATATTCGGATTCTCTCACAGTTTCCGCAGCTCACCAACGGAACAGACTGCCTTTGTTTATCAGACAGGCACCTACTTTAACCATATTTAAACATCTTCTATCTTCCTACTTTCTTAAAAAGCAAAATGATATTAAATTTATATACATGACAAGGATTATTATTATTAGTGTATGTTAAAGCCAGTTCTATGATCCATCGGTGGGGAGAGTCGCACCTCAGCCTCGGTCGGCGGCGGACGTCAACAATTTGTGTTTTGGTGACGTCACACCGTGTGTGCTCAATTTTCGGTGCTGCAGCACGCTGGATAGCCTGTATTTATCGGAACTGTTACTTGGATTATTAGATTTATGTGAAAAGAGTTTTAGCATCAGAAGAGCTGGTATTCCTCTGGAACCCTGGGGTCGACTCCACTGAGACGTTGTCAGCTGCTGCTGGAAGAGGTAAGTGCTTCTGCCCCTTTCTTTGGACTTCACGGAGCTGGCTCTTCATCAAATCCCCCCCAAACAATATACAGTCCACTCATCTACCACGGGTGAGGGAGTTGGAAATCTCCCCCACACAGTGTATGTATTTATATTTAGAGTATTATTTATGTATGTTTATAAATATATATTTTGTGTATGTAACTGACATGTAAATTTATATATTTATTTATTTTCATTACTTTTTAATATGATATAGGTACATACATAAGGTATAGCAACCTTTGCATTTAGTTTAATATTTATTCTCTCCTTCTAACTCTGCAACCCATAATTTCTTATGTCGCTTTTAATGTGCAATAAATAATTTTATTATTATTATTACATCAGGAAAACTTACAGCTACTATACATATGGATTCAAAACAGTACCCTCGCCGCAAAAATATTATTTTGTACCCCTTTGGTACAATTTAGTATGGAATTTGAATACTTACTAGAGGTGAGCGAAGCAGCGTGTGGGTCCCTTTCTGGCGGGGGCGGCGCTTTGTACCGAGTGCAAGGAGCAGCTAACAACTCCGCACATCGCTCGTGACACAGGGCATAACAATCCACGCAGCGAACACCCGTCTGGAACACAGGTTTTATTTAAGCTTTGACCTGGACTAAGAACATAAATAATGCCTCTGCATCATTATAAAATGCATCAGGAAAAATAACTTTAGTAAGCAGATTTATTTGTGTGGCAGTTTACAATATTTACTAATAAGTGACGTCACTCACGCTGACTAATGTTTTAGGGTATTGTTCTAAAATCTCATTTTTTTTTTATTTAAAAGATTTTGTTAATTAAACAAAATTCAGTGTGATACTCTAATAAAATAACGACTATAATAAAACAAAAAACACATATTATTTACAGTAGTCAACTTACCGTATTGTGTTATAGGTGTAAATACTTACGCCGCAAATCTCTTAATTGCTTAATTGAGAAATAAATACTCTGTGATAATTGCTGCTCAGGTGTGCTTACCTTTCCAGGTCCCCAGAGTAGTTCTCGGCAGTGTTGGCAGGAGGCAGGCGCCGGCTGGTGTGCGGGCAGAAACCGGTGCGCAGGCGCAGGGGCCGCGGCCAAGCGACCTCGGACTAACACCTCCAAGGTACCACGTTTGTGTGCCAGGCGCGAGACAAGTCGAACAACGGCAGATGACATAGATCCAGCTCGCTGAATAAAAAAAAATGTTAACTTAATAATTTGCTTTCCATGTTGAGTGTCGGTCGGTCTGTATGAGTCTAGTTTCGAAGCCATTTTGTCATTTTAAAATGCTACGTCAAACAGTCCTCGAGGAGAGACCCGCGGTCATCACTGGGACGATAGTATGATGCTATTTATCTAGCTATATTTATTTATTTAAAAACTTTATTACACATTATACAAGGGACGAACTTGCCGCTAGACAATATCTGACAACCAAACTTAGGGAACATGTGGACCATTTTAAATGTAAGGTAGATGCAAATTTATAATACCAACTTATAGTAAATTCTAAAATAATTAATAATACTTAATATTTTTTTACAACAATACAATTTACCTGTAATTCTAAAGTATTAGGTAGTTCTAGCTGATCCCATCGTACTCTCCATTTCTGTGGCAAGTGTCCCAGTTCTAACTCCAGCTGTCGAATACGTTCCAGTAACGCGGTAAACGAATCCGGCATACATCGAGCTATGCTGTCGTAACTAAAAATAGAAAAACGATATTACACCTTCAGCTAGTTTTATTTATAAAAAAACGTTGATTCTAATTTTATTTATAAGGCATTTCTATAGCCTTTAAATTACAGTGTAATGCTTACCCAGCCGCTACTAATCTCTTGTGGTATATTTCATCAGCACGTTGTTCTACTTCCAAATCATATGGAGCTCCCGCTGATAGTTCTTCACTTACATAGTATTGCCATACTTCTAAACATGATACCACTGATACAGGACGTAAAACCTACAACAAAAAAAACGTACAATGTGTTTTTACTTTTTGTCTTTTTTCATACACTGTGAATTGTCAAATTAATTTTTGGTTAACCTTACAGCTCAACAAAGTACAAGTAATCATTATATAAAAAATGGATTCATAAATCCGGTTGCAGAGAGGATGATTTAAATAATCTCTGATCAATATTTTATACGCCACGTGATTGGTAGTTAGCTTTTCAATAACCAATTTCGTTACATGTCAAAAGATAATCAGCTTACTGCAACTGGCTCAGACTTAAAAAAATAAATAAAAAAACAGAGGTGCAAAGCTTATCTACCCTCTCAAGAGTTCACCAACATCATAAAATCGACCAAAACTGTACCTACTTACTGTATCTTTTAATAGCGTAGCAGTATACAGTAACTTTAAGGCCGCGTTCGTTTTAAGAAATGTTAGAATGAAAATACCACTTTTTTTAGCACAAGTCGTTCTTTTAATGCAAATTCTAACATTTGATGCTAATTTCGTATGTCAGTACCGTGTTGAAATTTATTTATTTATTTAATTAGGATCACCAACAGAGTACACATTGAATCCAATTCTATCAATAGAAGCAAACAGTAACAAAAACATTAGTGAATGGTACCCCAGTAACAGGTGACCACAACATGTCAAACTACATTCAATTATGATACATTATATGTTTAAGAAATTTAAATAATAATAGTAACAATATTAAAAAATTAAAAATAATAAGAACTATGACTAAAAGTAATACTTACAGTTACAGAGTTAAATGATAGAAGTATCTTATATACATTATATACAAACTTCATTGAAAAGCAAAATAAACAACTGAGAAGAAGAATACGTAAA
Organism: Tinea semifulvella; assembly: GCA_910589645.1. Taxonomy (NCBI): domain Eukaryota; kingdom Metazoa; phylum Arthropoda; class Insecta; order Lepidoptera; family Tineidae; genus Tinea; species Tinea semifulvella. Next base: position 6,748,646 of record OU342592.1, on the reverse strand, counting down.
ATATCCGAATAGAAAGGTGGGGTTATTGATGTTACTTTTTGACAGATGTCATTTAACATAAGAAATGGGTTGTTTACATTGTTGTATACTTTATAGTTTATATTATATTTGTTTACAATGTATTTTAAACGATTTAATGTAATTCAAAGACCATATTACATTTTCAATTGATTGGTTATTATTTGTTACTTGCCATACTTGTCAAAAAGTAGCCTCACCGCTGGTTTTTTTAAGAAATGTTAGCATTGTTAAAAAAAAATTAATTTCTTAACAAAAACGACATTCCGCGCTGGTTAATGAAGTTGCTACGAAATGTTGGAAATGCTATAAAACGAACGCGGCCTAAAAGACAATAATTAAAAAATGCAAGTGCAAAACAGTGATTAACTTACTGGGTTATCGAGATCAGGTGTGTAGAGGAAGTTGTAGAAAATAGGTGATCTCTGGTGGTGTTTTTCGATATAGTCGAATAGAGATTGTCCTAATGCCGGCGTTCGAGGTGAAGAACCCTCATCTTCTGACACTGCACCGGTTTCTACACCCTGTATAAAACGTCAATTTATTTTATTATAGTGAGTAATAATGATAATAATAAAATTATTTATCTACTCTCATATCGTAAAATGCGAATTACAAACTTCAAAACGAATTTATATTGACATACTTTATAAACATACTGCTGAAATTTAAAAATAGAATATCATTATAACACTTTTTCCCTAACAAAATAATGTTATATTTCATTTTAAAAATAGAATCATACATATTATATAAAAGAAAAGGTTTAGAAAAGGTTCCATTACAAAATTTTTTTATTTCCAATTTTTACTTGTCTATGGCTGCGCCCGCCATAGCGCGTGCGCCGTCATAAGCTAGGTTTTGGCGCCTTTTCATTGTTTAGGACTTATAAAGTCTGTACCATGGTCATTTAAAAAATTAAAAATAAAAATTAGCACCATTTAATACGTGTGATTTTTTCTTTTATCTTTTATTTAGTAGGTTTAATCCTAATGTATGAGAGTAGATAAATTAGTGTATGAACCTGCACATAACTAGGTATTAAAACACTCGTGTGATACTATTAAAAACTACGGCTCGGTTTTTAAACACACACTCGTGTATAATACCCCTTATTATGCAACAGTTTCATAAACTACTATTATTGCACACAAAATATAAAAACATGTACATAGGCGGGCATAATACTGTGAAGGTATTCTCTACCAGCTTACCTTTGGGAGAGTGACAGAAGAATATTCTGGGTGCAGATTAAGCTATATGGCTAAGTAGGTAAGTATATGGTTTAAACATCTAAGATGATAATAAATATATACTGTGTAAATATATAAATAATTAATAAAATACATGCATATTTAAAATAAATAAATAATAATACCTATATAATAATAATATTTCCAGACGGGCCACACAGCGCCATCTAGTTTCCGTGGTAAGCTACGAGGCTTGTGTTACGGAAACTAGATGGTTGATAAACTACATATTATACTTTTTTTTTGTAAATATATACATATTATACATATAAACACCCAGACCGAGACAAATTATGCAATGTACAACTTGCCCCCGGTGGGAATCGAACCCACGACCTCCCGAGTTCACGGCAACGTTTGTTACCACTAGACCACAGAGGCGGTCAAATAAAGGAGATTAAGATGCATTTTGTTTTTTTAAGAAAGTGAGAAATTAAGAGTTTTTTTATTTATATTCAGAGACGGTACACGTCATCATTATCAATACAGCCTTTAGAACACAGCGTTTTAGACCTTCACTGTTGGAGATGGGCCTTCCAGAACATATATCTGCTGTGGCCTATCCATTCGATTTTTAAACATTTTATTTTTTACTATTCATATTTTTGTTTTGTTTGTGATGTTTTCATGAATAAATTAATTAATATTCTCACCAGTCTAAGCGTATCGGCTCTTTTGTCATCTGCAGCTGTAACTCCTAGTTCCGCTCGTTGCACTTCGCTGTCAAACAAGAAGGTCCGGAATCGGCAAGAAACGGAATGATAGGCGATGAAACGGAGGTAGTAATCGTTGAACTCGAATGCAAGAGGAAACTGCTTTTGTAACTGTAACAATTAATAAGTAAGTAAGTAAGTAGAAGAAAAAATAATAATATGTAAGTAAGTAGAAGAGAAAAAATGAATTCTGAGCATTATATAGATGCGCCGTGCTGTTCCATCGTATTTGATTTGATGATTGATTTGATTGGATGCGTCGGCATTAGTTCAATCTTTGTATTTTGTGCAATAAATGACATCATCCATGTTGGGCTATGTTTGTACTACCTACTTGTGCTTTGTACATTATAAAAAAGTAGGTAGGTAGGTAGGTATCAGTATCATCATCATCACGACCGTTTCCCTTTCGGGGTGGTCAGAAACTACGCTTATAAATAAGCGGATTCATATTTAGCCAACTTTACTATAGGCCAATCATGACAAGTGGCAATCTCGTCGATACACTAGAGACCTAGCGTACCAAACTCGAGAAATATCACAAATAAATTAAATGTATTTATTTACATCAAAAAATATTTTTGTGTCTCGACGAGGAATAGAACCCGGTACCTCCGAGTCTAAATCCACCGACTTAACCGCAGTTAGACCAGGGAGGCAGTTCAGTTTTCGTATCAATCACGTTATTTAGTACTATAGCTGTCATGATGATATTGAACGCGGAAATAGATCAAAGTGGCGATCAGTGAACCCAGGGCACTGTTAACACTATTTCCCGCGTTCACTCTTCTTTCAATAGCCAAGTATATAATTTCATTTACTTGTTCTAGAATTTTATCTTCTTTCAAACACTAGTACATTGGTTTTTCTTGAATTTAAACGGATTCCTTTTTCTACACATCCTTCTTTCATTTATGTGACTAGTGATTGCAGTTGTTGTTCGGACGATGTCATAAGAACAGCATCATTTGCAAAAAGCAGGCAGTTCGCCACTAAATCACTCATCTTAAAAAGAGCGATATCAATAAGATATAATTAATATTATTACCTGATGTACAGCGTCTAAGAATTGTAGGAATGTTGGTGTAAATCCCTGTTGAGGTGTAGCAGCGAGGTTAGATCTCTGTTGAAACTTGTGGCCCATACATAGCCACTCCTTCTCTATCAAAATGCGAAATCCTTCCAAAGTACGGTAACAAGGCTCTAAACAGACTTGAGCAAGTGATGATATCTGAAATAAAACAATTAAAGAATTAAATACGTTAAAATACGTTAGTTGATTGTGACAATATATATGTATGTCCTAGACCTCCACCGTTGGAGATAGATGGGCCTTCCAGTAATTTCTGGAGAATTTGGCCTACACTCGCCACGTTGGCCAGACGGGTTGGCGAGGGTCTAATGTAAATTTCAAATGACAGTTTATTAACGATTATTAACCACAAGTTGGTATTAGTCGAACCGGGACCACTGGTGGTTTAATAGGTGGTAAATGTGCCCAGTCTGCCGGGGCGCGGCGGGCAAGTATCCACGGTGCGTACCGATAAACCCAGTAAAGTGTAACCACACGTTTCGGGATCAGGCTCGAATTGCTGTCATGTCCAGTCAAGCCGGCATAGTGTTAGGGACTGATGTCAGTCATAAGTGTCTGATTCCAGTTGCTAACATTCATGGACCTCGCGCGCCACTTACCATCAGGTGGACGCAAGGTCACATGTCGTGCTAGTATAATAATAATTTAAAAAAATGTACTGTGACTGTACTCTTATGGTGCACTATACAAGCCTGGTCCTTGATAAGTGCACTGTTGGCCTTGAGCTTAGCTACACTCTTGGCCTACAAGCTTGTTCATCTTTGCAGTTCTTGATAGCTGAAATAAAGGGCGAGCCTAAAGGCTTTCTTGTGCAACGCCGCGATTTTGGCCATTATCATTGCTGCCAGCAATGCAATCAGTTTTCTGGATTAGGAAGATGTAAATTAGTTACCTGCGAAGTAACATCCCATCCATCTTCAAGAGAGAGCAGGACAGAAGATCCTTGTAGATCTAATAAATCTACCACAGCTCCAGATAACTGGAACAACTGACGAAGTTGCCACAACCATCCGGATTCTTCTATTAATCTGCACAAATTGTTATCAGTTTTAAGTTACACGAAATACTGGCTAAAATATGTATATATATGTTGATCGAACATAGCAATACTATAAAAATCCTTCGAAATATGACTGCCTCCGTGGTCTAGCGGTTAAGGCTGTGTATTTAAACGAGGACAGAGTTCTTCGCGCCATTACCGTGGACATGTCAAGTGCAAGTTTTTGTTTTGTAAATTAATTTACTGTGGATATTATTGGCCAAAAGTGGTGTTGTTTTGTTTTGTTTTGTGAATAATTATGGAAAACAATAAATTGGACTTTAAATATGGGGCACAAGTTGCAGTTTATTTTTTTCGGTTTTCCCGCGCTGTCAACTCCCATATTTTACCCGACGTGTTTGGGCTATAATACCGCGAGTGACTCCAAGTAAAGCATCAAATTCTGCAACATCTGGAATTTGATGATCCCCAACTCGGTTATGAACTCTGTTATGAACATATATTATGCAAATAAATTACGTGTTTAGGACTGATGTATTCTGTACAATGTCCTTTAAAGACAATTTAAAAAAAAAATTAAACGAGGAGGTTCTGTTGTGCTGGGTTCGAATCTAAGTCGGAAGCATTCAAAAAAAATTAAATGAAATAAAACAATTTATTTGTAAGAAACGTGGTAGGTACAGAGATGTAAATTGTTATACGTAATTAAATCACATGTTTTGCTATTTTTAGCATACAAATATTTATTTAGCTACATGACTTTGTCGAGTTAGTGTCTAGGTATTCTTTTGTCGAATAAAAACATTTATTAACCAGCATTTGCTTGACTCTTAATTTAAACAGGTTTAGTTTTATTTAATATATTTGTGATAAATCTGGTATGCTAGAGACGTTGTTTATATGTATAATATGTATATATATATAACTGCCTCCGTGGTCTAGCGGTTAAGTCCGTGGATTTAGACTCGGAGGTGCCGGGTTCGATTCCTGATCGGGACACAAAAATAATTATTAATGTAAATAAATACATTTAATTATTATTTAATTTATTTGTGATATTTATAAACTCGAGAGTTTGGTACGCTGGAGACAGCGACGAGCTTGCCACTTGTCATGATTGGCCTATAGTAAAGTTGTTTAAATGTGAATCAGATTATTTATAAGCGTGGTTTCTGACCACCCTGAAAGGGAAACGGTCGTGATGATACTTTACTTTTTTACTTTATATATATATTAATTAATTCTAAATGATATATATTTTTAAAGTAAATACTTAATGGATAATCTAACCTTAAAAACCCTGGTTCTTCAGGCGCAGCTGGTGAACTGGGTACGGCTGCTCTCATAAGTTTTTTGAACGCATGTTTTGCTGCTCTGGTATCCACATACTCGACGGGCACGTGTTCGATTCCAGTCCCGGCCACCGCACCACTGCCCTTCTCCGACAGTATGTAAAGAGTGGCTCGACGTATTGTACCGTTTCCCGTCTCACCTGACACTAAAATATGATGTTTGTTTTTGATAAATAATCACCTGACATATAACAAAAAGATAAATTTAAATTATTCTTTCTTTCAGAAATCAGCGAGTTTGGGGGCTGGGATCTGCCGGGTCATGAGGTCCATCACCTATGTCGGTCCCTCCCCAAGTTAAATGTCTAAAAACATTATCTAACAGCTAACAGCGATTTTGTCTGCGCAAATGCGACCACATCTCTGACTATCGTGCTAAGTTGAAGTGGCTGCCTATTCGTTGTCGCAGGAATCTCAGAGCCCTTTGTCTCCTATTTTCTGTGCTGAATGAGCCTGCGACACCGAAATACCTCAAGGTATTCCTTCTACGACAAATCTCTTCGCTCCTCTCACAACTCGCTTCTTTCTGTCTCCTCACACCATACTGGATTTGTTTCCAGTTCCTTCGTAGTCGCTGCAACAAACCTTTGGAACAATCTCTCGACCAACATAAGGCAAGCTAATACCAGGTCGTCCTTTAAAAAACTAGTGTATTCGCATTTTATAGATAGCTCCAAACCACGGTAGTAAATTTTATATATGTATGTTTATGTATAATATTGTGTAAATATTTGTATTTATTATTGTGTGTTGATATTATAATATATATAAAGGTATATAAGTATGTTATATAATATATGTTAAGTCATTCTTTAATTGTATATTTTACCATTGCTTTTATTGCACCTATATTTGTTTAAATTTGTCCCTAAGGTTTGGCTGTCAGAGAATGTCTACGGGCATTAAGTCCGCCTTTGTACTTTGTGCAATAAAGTTTTTAAATAAATAAATAAAATAAATAACCTTTAGAAGAAGTGTGCAGGGATTGTGGGTACATGACCGCTAATTTACTTATGACTAACAATAAAGCTATAGTACTTATCTACCTATATATAGACAAAAAGCAAATTTATTTATATAATTGTCTATAATACATACAATAATAGTTACGTTATGTACTACTCGTCTTGCTTTTTGTGAAAGTGTTTGACAAGCAAATTTTGAAAACTAATGATTGATGATGCTTTACGAATATAATAAGGTAGCCGGTTCCACTAGCGAGCTGCTGATACTGTATAAGAATCTGAACATCCGCTGGAATGTTAATGATTATTGGAAGAGGAGCGAAGAGAACAACTGTGTGTCACACAAATATTGTAAACGATCTAATGTAACGATGTTAAAATGTACATAAAAAGAACTTACTGGAGTCTAAATCAGCAGTAGACAGCCTCTGCCTGGGCGCATACAGTTCTAAGTGGGAAGCATGCCGTCTGTCCTTAAGTGAGCCCCACCGGCCAAAATGTCTGGTCCCAACTGCTTGCACATTCCCTTTACCACCGGTGTTACGGCCCAGAACACTGAAAATATAATTTAAATATTTAAATTGAATTAAAGAAGAATAGATTGCCTTATAAATAAAAAGACCAACTTAGGCCAAATTCGTTCAGTAAATGGTGCAAAGATTTTACTGGAACTCTTCTTGCACCAACTTCCCATGCTTAAAGCTGAGTCAATTGTGAATACGAAGATGTTATCGGATTGTCGAGGATGGTGTAAAGAATACACAATATTTTTTATTTTAGAAATTTATAGTTCTTATGTTTACCAATTCACACTAACAATCATTAGGAACTGATGTCAGTCATTAGTGTCTGATTCCAGTTGCTAACATTCATGGACCTTGCGCGCCACTTACTTTGGTGCGCGCAAGGTCACATGTCGTGCTAGTATAAAATTTAAATACATAAGGCATTCCCCATTCTTCTGTCATTATGGGTTGCATTGTTGAAATATTGGCTAAAATCAATCTGCTATTCACACACACCATATACAAAAAGACGGTGAATCTTTTCAAAATAATAGATGGCATTACTCTATGTTTTAACAACTTTGTGAGACAGCTTAAATCTTAATTTGGATCAGTTTATTACGACGGAGTAAACTGACAATTATATTATTAAAAATAAATAATTATCACCTAAGTGTTCCAGCAGCCTTACTGAGCAATGGAGTGTGTGTGGGAGCGGGTTCATCAGTACACAGTAGAAGAGAATCCAGACTTAGAGAAGAATCTTCCAGTTCACCCCTTGCAGCAGGAGTACAAGCCACAAGCGCTGCCATATACCGCTCCTGAGAGAAAATTATTATGTAAGGAATTACATACGTATATTTGTCACTAATCTATATATATATAAAAATATGTCTGTGTGTGTAGTATGTTCCCTATGCATTTCAAAACTACTCGACTAATCGGGATGAAACTTTGGGAATATGTTGTGTGAACATCGGCGAAGGTCTTTCACATAGTACAACTGTTGTCCGATAGGTGGCGCGCATCAGCGCTGATTTGTGGAGCATACCGACCGAGGGTACATTCATTGACTGTCAGGCGGTACGAAGTTTGCCGGGTTAGCTAGTTTATAAATAAAATAAAACATGTTAACAAATTTTTTACCTGTTCAATACTAGATGTGGTTTCCGTCGCAGTCTGAGTTTGATGACTGCTAGCTTTTAACATTCCGATGACTCCTTTATGATTACTCACTGATGATCTGTTCAAAATAGGATTTTACTTTATTTTCATAATACATACATACATATCTTCACGCCAGATCCCTTGCGGGGTAGGCAGAGACAATTGAGCGCCACTTGACACGATCACGACATACCTTTTTCGCTTCGTCGACATTCATCATCCTCTTGATACATGCCCTTTTGTTACGAAAGCTTTCATATACATAATATTGTCGTAAAGTGTCAGATTACCCAAATATCCAGTTTTTTTGATAACACAGTTTGGATCTAGGTGTGCTTTTAACTCAAAATATCCTAATTTACATAAACCTATTATTACTACGGTGAGTATTCTGAAGTTTTTATATAAATATCACCATGGCAAGCTTACAATATTAGTTCTCCTTGAAAGTGAAAATTGCCATTTGACATATATTGCAAATGGTACATACTTTCAACGAGAACAACAAATAGGTGGTAGGCGGACTGATGGTGGTAAATTGCCCAGTTTACCAGGGCGGGGAAGTATTCACCGTTCGTGCCGATAAACACAGTTATGCCCAGTCAAGCCAGCATAGTGTTAGGGACTGATGCCAGTCATGAGTGTCTGATTCCAGTAGCTAACATTCATAGATCTTTCGCGCCACTTAGTATCAGATAGGCGCAAAGTCGTCCGAGTATAAAAAAATTACAACCTACCGTCATTATAAATATTTTTTTATAGTTAATAGTGCGTGTAACCCTAGAAACCTGGTAGTTATAACTATCGATGCACAGACAACTTTTTAATTTAATATAGGTAGAATCCTAATTAAATTAGTTTAATAAAGTAACCAATAGACAAATCTGGTAGCCAGATTAGAAGTTTACATAAACCCGATGAATGATTGTTACCTGGCAAGTAAAGCACCAGTTCTCGGATGCCTCCAAGTAAGCAAAGGCAGTCTCCCTTGTCGGTAGCAGCGTGATATTCGACGAAGGGATTCGTCGACTATACAATCAGGTACTGGCATGAGAGCGGGGTAACTGAAAATAACATAAATCTTGTAACTACAAAATATGTATAGCATGTCGTTCAGGATTATTCATGTCAAAACGTGGCGAGGTTAGGTATATGTATATTTTAAATTAGTATTTATTTAAGGCCAACCAACTTGTCGTATTATTTGGACAGATATAACATTTAAAAAGATTATTTATTGAAAGATATTTGTATTCGTTGGCAAAAAAGGATTCAAAAACAAGGTAATATAAAAAATAACTAATTAAAACTTTAATGAAAAGCAATAAAAAATCAATAAACCAAATTGAGAATATTTAAACTCTAAATAAAAACAACCCCAAGGGTTCAATGGGCTAAAAATAATGAGAACCGCTGAACTACATTATAGAAATATATATTAACGAGCTTGCCACTTGTCATGATTGACCTATAGTAAAGTTGGCTAAATGTGAATCCGCTTCTTTATAAGCGTGGTTTGAGACCACCCCGGAAGGGAAACGGTCGTGATGATACCTTTACTTTAACAGTTATGACCTATTGTTAAAAAGATTTGAGCCAGTCTCTGTTTCTAATGAACTCTCTCTGTTCTCTTCATGATTTTCTGATACCTATTCGACGATACCCCACTCAATATATGTAGTTGTCGTCTGGTTGTCGCCTTAATGAAATTTGATTAATGTAAGTTATGACATAGTGACACAAGCGTAATTAGGACGATTCGACTGACGTGAGGATCTTGAAAATCGACCCACGCGTTTGGTCTCCAGTGTGCCACTGTTTCTAATGGAAAACCACTTCATGATTTTCTAATACCTATTCGACGATACCCCACTCAATAAAGTCGTCGTCTGGTTGTCGCCTTACTAAAATTTGTGTCATATCTTTAGTGACACAAGCGTCATTAAAACAAATCGACTGACGTGAGAATCATGACAATCGACCCACGCAGTTCAGTTCCAGGGTACAAAGGTACAAACAAACATGGCGATACTTTTTGACCAGACCTCAGTACATAGCTGATAAACACATAACCTTTCTTTGCGTCACGCAGTCGGGTAGCAAGAAAAGAGCGGGCACAAGTAGTTATTTTCACACAAAATGTTTGTTACATTATATTTACCTGCGACATAGAGTGTAGATGGCGTTGGCGTGTGTGAGTCGAAATGGCGGCGAGGCCAAGCCGCACCTCTGCCAGTCGCGTGCGTACGCGCGGTCCCGCAGCCGCTCCAGTGTGCGAGCGTCAGACAACCCGCTGCTGGCCCCTATCTCTCCCTCAGTACTCGCAGTCTCTAACTCTTCCACTGTATTCAATATTGACATGGTTTGTAAGTAGTTTTCCCAATCTTGGTCTTCTTTACCGTCTTGTCCTTGATTTATTGCAAGACGAAGAGCAAGACCAACGAAATACTCAATAATAATAAAGACCAATATTTATATATATTTTCCTCTGACAAAGATGTTCGTACTGATCAATAAAATACGCGTTATACGTGATATAGGATTTTATTTTCTATTCTTTCTATACATTTTTGGACAACTAGATCTATAACTATTCCAAATTTCATGTAAATCAGACAAGTAGTTTGCGGACATACACTAGAGTCTTTATCATCATAAGCATTAAATATTGTTATAATGAACCTCTGGAAAACCCTGAATCCCGTAACACAGGTGTTTTTTATAAAACATCTTTCTCGGGATTCAGAGCGCCATAAAATGCATGTTATGTTGTTTTACTTCGAATAAAAATTTATTATTATTATTATTTTTCAAAAATAGCTTTTTCTCTCCACTGCTGGATATAGACCTCCCCCAAGGCTCGTCACTGCACGCGGTCTTTTGTAACTCTTATCCAACTGCCATCAGCGACCTTCCTTAGGTCATCCGTCCATCTGTAGGGCTCATTTTACAAGGTACAATAAAAATAATCTAATTTGAGTTAGAACAAGACCAAGACAAAGATTTAGAGTGTAACACCAAGACCGAGATTTCCTGCTCTAGATCATTCTATTTTATTTTAGCGTTACAAGCTGTCAAAACATTTTTTGGTAATAACCTACCAATTCAATTTCCATAAGTGGAAATAGAATGGAACTTTTGACCAGTCCATATTCTACTTTTGACCGCCTCCGTGGTCTAGTGGTAACAAACGTTGCCGTGAACTCGGGAGGTCGTGGGTTCGATTCCCACCGGGGGCAAGTTGTACATTGTATAATTTGTCTCAGTCTGGGTGTTTATATATATAATATGTATTTAATTACAAAAAAAAAAGTATAATATGTAGTTTATCAACCATCTAGTTTCCGTAACACAAGCCTCGTAGCTTACCACGGAAACTAGATGGCGCTGTATGACCTGTCTGGAAATATATATTTATTTATATTTATTTTATTTATTTACTACGCTGTACATTAGTTATTATTGACTAATATAATTATTTAGAATGTAAGCTAACACTGTCTCTTTACAGCCGTAAGTAGTTTCTAAGTTAGTTTTACTTGCTTATAGCAGTAATATTATGCCTAACATACATAAATATGGATATTACCTGTTACGGTCCAACCATTACTACTAATTTGATTAGTGCATACAGTGTAAACTCCATGGTAATGTCACTCGATTTAACGACAAACTCCCTAAAGCGTCAAAATCAATTGGCTTTGGTTGGTTTAGCTTGTCTTCCAATTCTGATTTTTTTTTCTCTCCATTTAATGCACAGTCCCTTCAGTGACGTTGTACAGAGTTTACACTGTATTACCAATTTTTTTACTACATATATTTTTAATTGGTTGTATTGATTTTGTTAGTGCTGACTGTATAAAAGTTGTTTTGAATACTGTTTTTTTTTAAATTAGTAAATAAAAAACTTACATGATAAAGTATCTGCAGAGAGAGACGACATGAGTGGTGGGGAAGTGAGAGAGCGAGCGTTTGCTGACGGTAAGACATACTTCTGACGTTTGGATTGTTTGGGCTTCAAGCCCGCGCGTCGAGCAGTTTTTAATAGCGTTTTCTTTGCAAATCCCCTAAAATTCAGAAATGTTTAAGCAGTGTTACGTAATCGCAATATCTCTCTGTATGGGTAAAGTATCATCACGACCGTGGTCAGAAACCGCGCTTATAAATAAGCGGATTCACATTTAGCCAACTTTACTATATGTCAATCACGATAGGTGGCAAGCTCGTCGATGTCTCCAGGTACCAAACTCGAGAAATATCACAAATAAATTAAATAATAATCAAATGTATTTATTTACATTAATAAATATTTTTGTGTCCCGACCAGGAATCGAACCCCTCCGAGTCTAGATCACGGAGGCAGTTACGGTCTCTGAACGCGTGGCAATAAAAAGTGCGAGCACTTTGGTACGCTAGAGACATCGACGAGCTTGCCACTTATCATGATGGACCTATAGTAAAGTTGTCTAAATGTGAATCTACTTCTTTAAAAAAAAGCAAGGGACACGGTCGTGATGATACTTGACTTTACTAAGTTCGAAATAAAAAATATGTATATGATGAAACAGAAGAATTGTTACAAATATTAAAATAGTAGGTACATTATTCAATTTGTAATTATTATACTTATTTGTGTAATGGAACTGGTGCCTCAGATTCAGATTGACTTTGTTTGGGCACCAGTGGACAATTCCTAAAAAAAAGTACAAGTTTTTTTAAGTAAATAAACGAGTTTTATTATTATATATATATTCTCGGAGCGGAACTCGGGAGGTCGTGGGTTCGATTCCCACCGGGGGCAAGTTGTACATTGTATAATTTGTCTCGGTCTGGGTGTTTATATGTATATTATGTATATATTTACAAAAAAAAAAGTATAATATGTAGTTTATCAACCATCTAGTTTCCGTAACACAAGCCTCGTAGCTTACCACGGAAACTAGATGGCGCTGCGTGACCTGTCTGAAAATATTTAATATATATATATATATGAAAAGCTATTATTAACTTAGTAAAAAAATAATTAATTAGTTTTCATACTTAAGTGTGCCATGTTTATCGGGTTGTGGTGCTGGGGTAGGTTGTACAGGTCGACCGCAGAATGCGAAGTGATATAGTGGATCTTGTGGATGTCGGAGTCGCATTAATTCTTTACGAAACGCCTCCGCTTGAGCACCTGTCACCTCTTCATCTAACGCCACCTTAAATTGTAATAAAAAATGAGAGAGCTAAGTTATAAATCGTTTAAAAATATATGTATTATTGCGTGGAAAATAGAAGTTGCTTTATTTATTATTTATTTTAAAAAAAAGTATTATCAAGACCGTTTCCCTTTTGGGGTGGTCAGAAACCACGCTTATAAATAAGCGGACTCACATTTAGCCAACTTAACTATATGCCAATTACGAGAAGTGGCAAACTCGTCGATGTCTCCAGCGTACCAAACTCGAGAAATATAACAAATACATTAAATATTAATTAAATGTATTTATATACATTAATAAATATTTTTGTGTCCCGACCAGGAATTGAACCCGGTACCTCCGAGTTTAAATCCACGGACTTACCGCTAGACCACGGAGGAAGTATTATTTATTTATTAAAATTCCTTAATGCATTTAAAAAATAGTACAGAGGCGAGCTATAATGCCAGTAGGCTTCCTTTACCAGATAACCTTGGGGATCGAGTAAGGTGATAGGCAGGATGAAACAAATAAGAAATGTTAATGATACAGTTAATAAGTTACTAAACTAATTTTAATATACTACACATATGCACAAGCCGTCTGGCCAGCGTGGCGAGTGTAGGCCAAATTCTCCAGATATATGTTCTGGAAGGCCCATCTCCAGCAGTGACCTCCACGAGAACACTGTTCTAGGGGCTGTAATGATGATGACACATTATACCTACACACATAAACATACATAAACTATACATACAATACATAATTTACACAAGTACATCATATACATTATAACTTAAATAAACTTATTCCACCGGCGAACCACACATACAGTAAAGGAATCTGGGTATCTGGTTGAGGAATGAGAAGGAATCTTAAGTTGGTTGTTGTAAGAGGAGCGAAGGGCACAGTTGTGCGTATTACAAATTATTATATTATGCCATGTTAGTTTATTTTCCCTTCGTTCCGATACGCGATAATAGTAACCTTAGCACGCTTAAAGGTGTTCCGAGACGCGTTTAAACTGTTTTGCCAAAGCTATGTGACGTCACAAATGACATCATTTCTCGCGCTTAGACTGCTCACGATATCGAGGTAGATCGCTCTGAGCGTTGTCAGTTGTTTGTCATTATGTCGCGCGCCATTTTCAAGTTAATTTAATATTAGTTTTTTTTTAAATTATTTAATATTGTAATTCGTTTATACTGTTTCTAAATTACTTCTTATACAAATCTATAATTAATATTTAAGTAGGAAGTGAAAAAAAAATGTCTGTAACACGGCAAGTTATTTTAAATTACCAAAATAAGTTAATAATATTAAACTTTACACATATAAAGATGAATAAACCGTGAGATGTATATTTGTTAGTATTGATACTCAAAGATGTGGAATCCGCAATTTATCTTCCATACATTAAAAAAAACTAACATTTTATGAATGAAAATGTGATTTAGACCGTTCCGAATTGATATCACACTCTTGAGCATTCAAATCGCGATATTTGATTCGGAACGACGCGACGGTCCGTGTCATATTCGTTCTAAGCGCTCTGAGCGCGATTCGGAATGAGGGGTTTGTTACTTACCTTGATAAGTTGAAACGTGCATGATCGTAGTTGCAATCCTTCGTGTAAAGACTGTTCTAAGTGCGGTGTGTAATGAGTTCTTACTGCTTTCTCTCGCGTCAAAGAACATAGGGGAAACGAACGTACTACTGTCTGCTCACATGCTAAAAAAATATGAACAGAATAATAAAAATGAAAGAATTGGGCCTAAGCAGGTCTGCCCTCGATACATTTATAGAAAGAGCTTCCCAGAGGGCATTAACGGAATCATACAGTATATAGTTGGGTAGGGAGTGGAGTAGAATGGTGGATGGTGAGCGTATTATCGCGCAATAAAATAAAAAAAGGAGGCCTCCTATTTTAAACCAGCCTATTGTCGGTCGCAAGCCCGAGACACCATTCTTCTCATCTACCCACACACAATGGACCCGGCACCAAGGCTTAAGAAAGTGAGAGAGAACATGTTTTTTTTAAATATTTAAAGACGGTGCCTGTCTGATGAACAATGGTAGCCTGTTCCATTGACGAGCTGCTGACACGGTGAGAGAAAGTGCTAGAAGAATGAAGAAGGATAGAAAGTTGGTTGTTCTGTAAAGAACGAAGAGAACGGGTTTGTGAGTCGCACAGATATTCGATACGATCGCTCAAGTAACGAGGTGTATTAGGATTATTAAGAATGCTGTATAAGATGAGAATATGTACTGATCTACAAAAACAGATATTAAACCACTTCAATTGGATACGAAAGAGATATGGTCATACTTACGCCGGCCAAATAATAAATAACATACATAATAAAATACTTACTAACTTTATTGGGATAGGAAAAGCGAAAAGATATTGTTAGTAACCATATTTAGATGGTTACTTGCCTAATGTTAGGAGGCAAATTGTGACGATAACACATTGAAATAGGTGATGCTTAAGAATATAGATAACTACCACATACAATGGTTATGCCTCGCCTTCTCACACTTCCCCCGTAGTTGTAGATTTTTTTTTTGAGAGAGCCATTTAGAGGTCAATATTTTTAGGAGTTTTCCCATATCTATATTCCCCCAACTAACCTTATATTTCAACGATACTTACCAAAAGGATCAGTGGGCACTCCTTTGAAAACTACCCTATAGTTGGTAAGGAACAAAGCGCCCTCTGCCGGTAGCAATGGCGATTCTCTTCCGTCCGCCATTAAAAACGCGCGTAGGGCATGCTTTTCGATTTGTTCCCCTGGTACTAAGGTTGGTGTGATAATTCTGGGCTAAAAATAGACTTTTGTTTTACTACAAAATAATTAGTCGCTTAAGAGGGTTTAAGCTTTTGCATTCCTATGCTCGCACAATCCAATATTAACAATCATATTTTAAGTCTGGATGTACTATTGAGAAATATAAGTCTATCAACTTACTAGGAAATAAAATTGTTAACATTTTGCAGATATATTAATCAAATATTTGTTTTAGTAAAATCGTTATATATATATTTTTTTATAATTATTGTATTGATGTTGAGTTCGGTACAGCCATGGTCAATGGTAGTATTTTTTTGTTAAAGTGTTACGTACTAACCATACGGAAATCAATGGTTTTGATCTAAGTGTTATTTTTGTCTGTCTAAAATTAGGTAGGTATATATATATGACAGTGAAAATATATCCAAAACGTCAGTAATTTTTTTTTATAGAAAGTTCAAGACTACATTTGTCAAATGTACACACTCGGACTTGAAAATATTGCTGTTTTTTTTTTATACTAGCACGATATGTGACCTTGCGCCCACCTGATAATAAGTGCCGCGCAAAGGTCCGTGAATGTTAGCAACTGAAATCAGACAGTCATGACTGATATCAGTCCCTAACACTATGCCGGCTTGACTGGGCATGACGGCAATTCGAGCGTCATTTTCTTTCGACGTATGATATAATTTTAAAGGTATATAATCTACTCGTATATTTAAAAGCAATAAAATGGAACGATAATTCTTTTAAAATAACTTAGCTAATTTTGGACTAAACTTTTTAATTATTCTTAAAAGGATTAAGATTGTACTAGTTAGACAAAATATTGTAATAATTGTTTGAAAATGAAACATTGTTATTTTACCTTCTGCACAGGAGGTAATCTTCGACTCTCTCGAGCCACAGCATCCAATGTTTCCATATGCATATGTACTACTCCAGGTATCATTTGGTGTAGACATCTTACGTGATCTGTAGTAACTCCACCTTCTGTGCAAACCTATAAATAAAATTCTCCAATAAATACAAATAAATAAATTACAACGGATTAAAGACTCAGCTTTACGCAGTAGAAGTTGGTGCGAGAGGAGTTCCAACAAAATCTTTGCATCACTTACTGAAAGAATTGGGCCTAAGCAGGTCTGCAATCAATAGATTAATGGAAAGAGCTTCCAAGACGGCTTTACCGAAATTATACAGTATTTGGTTGGGCAGGGAGAGGAGTACAATGGTGTATGGTGAGCGATAAAATAAAAAAGGAGGCCTTCTTTTTAAACCAGCCTATTGTCGGTCGCAAACCCGAGACGCCATTCTTCTTATCTCTTACCCACACACGATGGACCCGGCACCCGCACGGTGAACCCATGGAATGCTTAGAAATTTGTTTTCTTCTTGACAATATTTTATATAGATGACACATATTGAAAAAAAAAACTTTTTTTACATCTATAAAAACTATATAAACCTATTATTGACTAGTACTAGACTATAAAAGACAATTGCAGAAAGGATAATTAAAATAATCCATGATCAACATATTTATATACGCCACGTGATTGGTTGTCAGTTTTGTCACTTTAGTTATTTCAGCCATTGTATAGTTACAATAATTACCTTATCAACAAACCGTGAGACCATCTTAATAACATTATTTCCCGCTTCTCCCGGATCAGCCTCTTCGAAACCTGATTCCGCGTCTGCACTGTCTGATTCCGCAACACTAAAATATACAAAAATATATAATAATAATAAATATTTATAGGACAATACCTAAATTAGCTTGAAATTTATGTGCGTGATTTATGCCGTAATACATTTTCCTAAATATATAATTAATAGCCAAAAAATACATAACATAGAATAATAACCGCCTCCGTGGTCTAGTGGCAACAAACGTTGCCGTGAAATCGGGAGGTCGTGGGTTCTCTTCCCACCGGGGGCAAGTTGTACATTGTATAATTTGTCTCGGTCTGGGTGTTTATATGTATAATATGTATATATTTACAAAAAAAAAGTATAATATGTAGTTTATCAACAATCTAGTTTCCGTAACACAAGCCTCGTAGCTTACCACGGAAACTAGATGGCGCTGTGTTACCTGTCTGGAAATATTTATTATTTATTTATTTATTATAATTTTTTGTATTATAAAATATTTATGTATTTGGTAGTAAAAACAGTACGTACTTTTGCCTCTCCAATATTTTTATAATAAAATGAGTAACTTCAATAGAAAAGAAGACTTTTTTGCATAAATAACATAGGTGAGCTAATGAAAGGTCTCAGAATGAAGAAACCTATTACAATTTCTTAAATTAATAAAATCATCATAATTACCTATTTATAGTACACAAAAATACATATAAACTAGTAGCGTACAATAGGAAGCATTATAATTGACGGACAATTATTGGATTACAGTTACAAAACTTGTATCTAATTTATATTCATAACAATTGTATCAGAGTATCAAAATATAAAAATAAATTAATAATAATACCTGTTAGTAATACTATTGCTAGCTCTGTCAGCATCATCTCCTCTCACATCGGCTCGACGGCCCGCGCCCTCTAGTGGCAAAAGTAAGTACACCATACGATTGGCGTAGTGGATAGCTTGACTGTACAAAGTAGACTCTTCGCTCGATGTTAACTCTTTTTGCTTTTCTGCACAAATTAAAATTATTATTTTTCTACAGATTTGTATGAAGCACAAAAAAAAAACAGTTATTTATACAAATCAACAGAATCTATCTATCTACACAGCCCCTAAAATACAGAGTGCTAGACCTCCACTGTTCCGAGATGGGCCTTCCAGAAAATCTGGAGTATTAGGCCTACACATCACTCTGTCCAGGCTGACAAGCTTTGATGTATTTTTTTTTTGACAATTTATTAACGATTCCACAAATTGGCATTAGTAAAAACGGGACCGACGGCTTAACGTACTCTACGAGGCACGAGAACGGTGGCGTTGACCGACGTTGATCTTCAACAAAGCACAGTGCCAACAACTGACTTGCAAGATGCTTATCCAGTTAGTGTTGAAGTTAATCTCATAGGTACTGATAACTAAATTTAAAAGGTTATTAATTGATCGTTATGGCGCAGTTCTGTATATGTTTAATTTTGTAAATCTGATATAAATGAGTTTTCCTTGCAGATTGGAATCTGCTAAGCTGCTGGTCTTCTGCTAACAGCTTACTTATTGGACCACTTTGCTGCTTAGTCTTCTACTAGCAGGAGTAGGTAGAACCATTCATAATAAATTAATAACGTTTTATAAATGCATGTAATAGGTTTACGTGAATAAATGTGTAAAAAAGTGACCGCCCCGTGGTCTAGTGGTAACAAACGTTGCCGTGAACTTGGGAGGTCGTGGGTTCGATTCCCACCGGGGGCAAGTTGTACATTGTATAATTTGTCTCGGTCTGGGTGTTTATATGTATAATATGTATATATTTACAAAAAAAAAAGTATAATATGTAGTTTATCAACCATCTAGTTTCCGTAACACAAGCTACGCTTACCACGGAAACTAGATGGCGCTGTGTAACCTGTCTGGAAATATTTATATTTATTTATATTTATAAAGATATTATGATTTTATTTTTAATAATGACTTGCTAATCCGTGGTCCGAGGACAATGTACATTAAATATATTTATATATATGTTTGAATGGTAAGCAATCTTACAACCTGGTGCTCTTACATTATCTTACAAGTATACATTAAGCTAATGAACAAAAACAGAAATTAATAATTGTTTTCACATTCTATTATAGATAATTTAAATCAATAAATTTGTAATTAAAATGGTAATCACCATGGCAAGCTTACAATAATAGTTCGCCTTGAAAATCAAAATTGGCATTTGACATACTTTCAACGAAAACAACAAATACAAATAGGTGGTAGGCGGACTGATGGTGGTAATTCGCCCAGTCTGCTGGGGCGTGGAAGTATCCACCTTTCGTGCTGATAAACCAAGTAAAGTGTATTCACTCGTTTCGGGATCAGACTCGAATTGCCGTCATGCCCAGTCAAGCCGGCATAGTGTTAGAGACTGATGTCAGTCATGAGTGACCTTGCGCGCCACGTACCATTACCAACATGTCTTGCTAATATAAAAAAAAGATGCGAAAATACAAAAGGCTTCGCATATGTTTAACACAAAAACCGCGGCGCTTGGCCAAGGAGTTGTCAAAGCGACTGACGGAAAGGTCTGGAGACAGGAAGGCTGGCAATTATTTCTGCCAACGTACTAGCCTCGCTATTAAGAGGGGAAATGTTGCCAGTCTCCTTTGGACTATCTCGGATGGGATGTCTCTAGAGGACATTTTTTATTTATAGTTTAGTTTATTTTTAATTTTATTATTTAGGTAGCTTTTTATTTATATTTAATGTACTATAATTAACTTCGAATAAAATTTATTATTTGTTAAAAACCGCGGTGGCCCTTCAGGCTGGGGTCGTATCGTCAAGCGATTTTGCGATTCAGTCATTAAAAAAAAAATCAACACAAAAGTTTGTAATGTTCTTTAAGTTCTTACCAGGATCCATATTGGGCCATAATCTCATTTGTTCTGCAGCTATTTCTAATGCGCTTGGTTCTTGAGCTTTTAGCAATGACATGTATTCTGCGTCGTCCCTAAAAATATAATTAGTTATAAATAAAAGACGTTCTTCTGGTAGTAATATGTTGTAGGTTAACGGCCTGAGTTAAAAATGGCGTCAATTGTCAAATCAAATCAAATCATTTGTTTGTTTCAACACAGGTAATCTAGTTAATATATTAACCTAGTTTAAAAAAGTGCAGCTGTGTTCTGCCATGAGGCGTACAAATATTGTATATATATGTATATTGTCAAGATACATATAATTGTATTATTACACAACACAAAAAAAAAAATGTTAATTCACAGTAAAAAAATTGTAATTCTGGTCGTGGTCAAATTAAAATTAATATTTAGAAGTCAATTTGGGTCATTTAAAAATTCTTGCACAGATTATGTGATTTTTCAATTAGAACTTTAGTCAACGTCTTTTTAAACAGACTATGCGGTAAAAGTTTAATGTCGTCGTAATAATATTAAATATTTTTGGTCCCATACAGATTATACTTTTATACATTGTGATCTTGGAGAGCATAATTTATTTCCATATCGTAGTACTCTATTACGTTTATCTTTGCTCAGTGGAAAAAGTACTAGATTAGATTTTACGAAATTACCAACTTCTAAAATATATGTCTCAGCTGACAATATTTTGGTGCAACTCAGCCTTCTTAAAAACATTTAGCTTCGGTAGACACAAAAAAGGGGCCTTCCAATAACACCATTTATTAAAGGTCATTTCTTTCATGCAGATATATCTGTGGGGAATATTTTTAGGTTACCTCGGGCTAGGCGCTCTAGGATGATGATTGGGAGTTGGTATGTATAAAGCTTTAATATCACGTTGGACGTCTTGGAAGAAAGCTGCCTCCCAAAACTGTTGACTAGCCCACACTTGGTGCTCCTGAAAAAATAATAATAGAAAAGTTAACACAGATTTGACTTGGAGTTAACACTTTAGGGTTTAGGGATTTAAAAACTAAAATAACTGCCTCCGTGGTCTAGCGGTGAATTCCGTGGATTTAGACTCGGAGGTACCGGTTTCGATTCCTGATCGGGACACAAAAATATTTATTAATGTATATAAATACATTTAATTTATTTGTCATGATTGGCCTATAGTAAAGTTGGCTAAATGTGAATCCGCTTATTTATAAGCGTGGTTTCTGACCACCCCGAAAGGGAAACGGTCGTGATGATACTTTACTTTTTTTTTACAAACTGAAATATCTTCGCAGCTTGCTTACATCGACGTTATCGTAATATTATATCCTGAATTGTAAATAAAACTAAAATAGTTAAATATCGTCGCTTAGCAAACAATACCGCGAAAGTCAATTTGGGGTATTTTTCAAGGGTCAGAATAATCAGTCAATTACAGTAAAAAAACTTGATTAATTAGTGATATTTATGTACATATTATAAATACAGCACCTATTTGACTAATTATATTGACTAGTTACCAATTATATAGATCAAATTGGATAGAATTATAAAGTTTTTTCACGCCCCTGCAAAATTTGTCAAATAATCTTGCGCGTTATTGTTAGCTGTCAAAGTCAAAATATCTTTATTCACGTAAACCTATTACAGGCATTTATGAAACGTCATTAATTAAATTCTTTTGAATGATTCTACTCCTGCAGAAGTAGAAGACTAAGCAGCAGTGGTCCAATAAGTAAGCTGTTCTGAAAAGGAATCTGCAAGGAAAACTCAGCTATATCAGATTTACAAAATAAAACATATACAGAACTGCACCACACCGATCAATTAAAAACCTTTTAAATTTAGTTATCAGTACCTATGAGATTAAATTACCTGTTACATCAGTAACCCACCAGGTAAGTCAGAATTAAGATTTATTTATATACTTACTTACTCACTTTCTATTCTAATTTTTATTGTTTTGTATTAACTTTATTATTATTTCATTGATTTTATTAGTGTTTAATTTTGATTTATTTTATTATTATTATTTATTTAACTTTTCTTTCTTTTTATATAAATTTATTTATATTGTATATAACTTATTTAAAGCTTTATTAATATTAATATTTGTATAGTAAATTTAAAAAATATAGGTATATTGGCAATCCATTTTTAATTAAAATGTATGTATTAATTATAAGATTGACTGCATGGTAAATTGGGCTTTACTGTTAAGCCATGTAATGTTGTATTAATAAATAAATAAAGATATACTACATCCCATGTGCAACCGGAAAGTCGACAAAACGAAAAACCTCTGCTAATTTTAGCTGAGGGACGATATTGCACTTACTAGTATATTACATCATAACAGGTGCAAGCTATCGATTGATATCGATATCTCAAAGGTAATTAATTTAAAGTCCCAAATATGTCTTCATCAGAACATTGAGTCCTAAACCTCCACTGCCAAAAACGGGCCTTCCAGAACATATTTTTAAAAAGTATGGCGACCAATAATAGGCTGGTTCACAAAGGAGGCCTCGTGTTTTTTTAATTGTGAAACAAG
Source organism: Tinea semifulvella (assembly GCA_910589645.1). Lineage (NCBI taxonomy): Eukaryota > Metazoa > Arthropoda > Insecta > Lepidoptera > Tineidae > Tinea > Tinea semifulvella. Next base: position 6,725,482 of record OU342592.1, on the reverse strand, counting down.
ACGCTCATTATCCACCAGTCTGCTCTTCTCTCTGCCCAACCAAATACTGTATGATTGCGTTAATGCCGTCTTGAAAGCTCGTTTCATAAATGTATTGACGGCAGACCTGCTTAGGCCCAATTATTTCAGTAGTGGTGCAAAGATTTTGATGGAATTCCTCTCGCACCAACTTCCACTGGGTAAAGCTTGTTGAACCCGTTCTTGATCATTTCTTCTGTGCGACATTTGTTCAACCTCATGTTGTGGTCTTTTGTAATATTTGATTCCAACAGAACGGTAAGTTAAATAAGAATAACTTTTTTAAGTTCCGAGAAAAGACTAATATGTCTGATGATCATCCGTCGTTCCTCCTTCTACTTGCGTCGTTTTCCTCAATGCTGAGGGTCGTGACCCTTGACTTTGTCCCTGACGATGCTGGTCTGACCAGCGTGTCGGACTCCGGCCACGGGGTGTCTTTCCTTCAAATTTGCCCTTTCCAGATTGCCGGAGCTTTTTCGTGCTATATGATAAAAATACTCAAGGATTCGTTGCAGGCATCTCATCCGTCATTTGACCGCCTCCGTGGTCTAGTGGTAACAAACGTTGCCGTGAACTAGGGAGGTCGTGGGTTCGATTCCCACCGGTGGCAAGTTGTACATTGTATAATTTGTCTCGGTCTGGGTGTTTATATGTATAATATGTAATATTTAAACAAAAAAAAGTATAATATGTAGTTTATCAATCATCTAATTTCCGTAACACAAGCCGTAGCTTACCACGGAAATTAGATGGCGCTGTGTGACCTGTCTGTAAATATTAAAAAAAAAAAAAAAAATTATGTCATAATAGAGGTATATTTATGTCCAAAAATAGCTAGAAGAAATATGTGTCAGTATGATTTATAATAATATGAATTACCTGTATACACATGTAGGCATATTGTATAACACCTGTACACAGCTTGCGACAGTAAGCAGTGGCTAGAGGAAGCATGGCAGCTGCCACGCTGTGCTCGTCTAAGGCCGTAGCCGATTGCAACGCGCAGTTCATTAATCTAGAAATCAATAAATTATTTACATTTACATTTGTCTTATTTAATAATAAATCAATATATAATAAAAAATGGCTGGAATAGCTGGCTATTGTTAGCAAGGAACAGTTCGCTAATAAGGGCAAAGTGCCTGAAAATAATAAACTTAATTCTAATAGTGGATAACAGCTGTAAAGAGATATTGTGACCGCCTCCGTGGTCTAGTGGTAACAAACGTTGCCGTGAACTCGGGAGGTCGTGGGTTCGATTCCCACCGGGGGCAAGTTGTACATTGTATAATTTGTCTGGGTCTGGGTGTTTATATGTATAATATGTATATATTTACAAAAAAAAAAGTATAATATGTAGTTTATCAACCATCTAGTTTCCGTAACACAAGCCTCGTAGCTTACCACGGAAATTAGATGGCGCTGTGTGACCTGTCTGGAAATATTTATTTATTAATTATTATTATTATTGTCATTTACAACAGGTAAATATTAATAAAGAAAATAATGTCACGTATTATAATATTAAGTACAAAAAGGATAACGCAGCTGTGAAGAGGCTTTGTCGTAAATAGATAATAATAATAATAATATAATTATAAAAAATATTATGTCAATCCTATCATTAAAGCCCCTAGAACAGAGCGTCCTAGACCTCCACTGTTATGGGCCTTCCAGAATACTTCCAGAACAGACGGCTTGGCAAGGATATGTAATTTTTTTATGACAATTTATTAACGATTCCACAAGTTGGTATTAGTAAAACCGGACCGACGGCTTAACGTGCTCTCCGAGGCACGGGAACGGTGGTGTTGTAAATGTACGACAAATGTACGTAAGAAAAGTGTATTTCTCATTGGTACATGGCGGGGAGGTTTGAACCCACCTTACAAAGGTGACTTAATGGAAAGCGTTCTTACAACCGCGCCATAAATTATTATATTTCTTATTATTTATTACATATAAACTGTAGGAGATAGGCCTTCCAAAACATATATCTGGAGAATTTGGCCAACACTCGCCACGCTGGCCAGATCTCCTGTAAGCTGGTGGTAAAATAAAACAGCCAAAATAAAATTATGACGGCATACAAAAACATACAGTGTAAACTCTATATAACGACACTGAAGGGACTGTGCATTTTATGGCGTTATAGAGAGTTGTCGGAGGAGAAAAGAAAAATCTGAATTGGAAGACAAGCTAAACCAACCAAAGCAGATTTTAACGCTTTAGGGAATTTGTCGTTAAATGGAGTTTACACTGTATTTTTAAAAATTATTAAAACTCTATCAATTTTGCAAAGAAAGAACATTTTATTCCCCAAGAGCAGGAGTCAATTAAATGATATAGAACATCAAGGTTTGAAATTTAATTGACACGAAAGGAAGTGGATGCGTGTATTGCGATGTTTTTGTCACCACATGATGTGTTTGTGTATATCGTGATTATCGACAGATATAATCATTGTAGCATTTCGACACGACATTATTTATAATGTAAAGTTATATAAACTGTCCTTATTATAGAAATCATGGTTATTAATAAAAGAGCGAGCGGCTTAAACAGTTTCAGATATGTTTATTTATTTTTTATATTATTTTATATGCATATCGTTTTTGAAGGCAGTATGGTGTCAAAGGGAGATGGTGAGTAAGCATAAACTTAATTTATTATCAAATTATCTTAATTTAGAAATATTTTGCTAATAGTCCTGCTATTTTAACCTGTCGCTATCGCATTGACATAGAACAAAAGTGAAAAAAGCTAATCCGCTGGTCTTCTACTATCAGCTTACTCATAGGACCTTTTTGCTTAGTCTTTAGTTATTATTAGCAGAGAAAATCATTATAAATAATTAAAATAATGACGTGTCACAATAGGGTAGTTGGCTATTGTAAAAAAAGTTTATTGTATATTACTTTATTAGAGATACTGGAACGATACTTCAAAATATTATAAACTGCCACACATTAAATCTGCCTAATTAAGTTAACTTTTTTGAGTATATTAGCACAAAGTAAAAGAGTAAAGTATCATCACGAACGGGGGGAAACCCTTTCGGGGTGGCCAGAAACCACGCTTATAAATAAGCGGATTCACATTTAGCCAACTTTACTATAGGCCAATCATGACAAGTGGCAAGCTCGTCGATGTCTCCAGTGCACCAAACTCGAGAAATATCACAAATAAATTAAATATTAATTAAATGTATTTATTTAAATTATTAAATATTTTTGTGTCCCGACCAGGAATCGAACCCGGTATCTCCGAGTCTAAATCCACGGACTTAACCGCTAGACCACGGAGGCAGTTTACCACAAACTAAAAGAAAAAATAATAAATGGTAACCTACTTTTCTAAAAGTTATGTTAGTGTTGAATATTTGTTATTTACTATTACGTGACGTCATCTGGCAGCCATTTGCAACTGCAGCGTTTCCGCACTTTAATTTTAAGACTAATATAACGTATTGAAAAATCTAAAGCATGTTTCCAGGAATATCAGGAAGTAAATAATCAATTTAAAACAGGCCGTTAGAAGTTTAGAGTGAAACGTATAAATAATAACAATAACATATTACACATTTTAGAATACATTTGCAAACGAAATGTACGAGCGTCCGACAAGCCACGAATGTTCCCACGGCCTGTAGGCCTGGCCGAGCGCAGCACAGCGCGTTGTGGCTCGGGCTTAATATTTTTATGAAATAATAAAGATTGTTTCTAGGGTCCTGGACTTTGGAGTGTAAAGAATGTTAAACAATGTCCTGATCCAGAACAGTACGAAATTCAGGTAACAATGGAACGACGAAAATACAACCGCACTCATGATTGTTTCGATTGGGATCTATGTCTTCCGGATCCTCTAGACGAAAATTATGGAGTAAGTTTTGTTAACTATTACTAATTAGGTGTTAAACGTCTGTTTTCAGAGAAATGTAAAAGTAACGGATACACCTTTATACAATTATTTTAATAACTATATCCTATTATATTTGTATTTTTATAGGTATTTTTTTTTATTTAATAATAATATCATATAACATAGATCTGTAATTTGAATTGTAAAAATACTGCACTTCAATACGTTAAATAGTTTTGGAGATGATTCCACAAACAGACAGACATATATGGCCCCTTTTTCATCGGGGGTTCTATCAATAAAATAATAACAATTGTTTTAGATGTTGGCAGAAGTATACAAACTATGTGATGGAGGCTACAAATTTCAACAAAATATAGATGATGCCTACGCCTGTAAGTTTGTTGAAGATAATTCCAAAGACAACTTAGATGCTATAACCAATTTAGCCGGAGTTGAACCAGGATGTCCTTTTCCTAAGGTAAGAAATTACTTTCAAAATAACTTATTATTATTATAAATGGTGAAAAATAAATTTAAAGCAACCAATATTGGTAAGAAAGAATAATATTTTTTTTAACTTATACTTTTAATATCCAACTATCTTAAGTTGTTTAATTTGATAAATAGATATGACACAAATACTACGTATAATCTACAACTTTCCAAAAATATCGCAGTTCTAAACACTTTAGTATTTTTTTAATTTGTTTTAATTCATAATTAAAATCACTATTTCTAACATTATATCTACTTTTATCCGGTTCGAAGGACCAAATTATGGTACGATGGTAATGCGGTTAGTTCGTTGCCTATGATTATAACGGTACCCTAACCTAAAAAATAAACAATTTGGATTACAAATATGTGTAATATCTTATTTCGTCGTTAACACGAAATGCAAATCAATAACTTGTATCTTCTACTTTACAGGGTTGTTACAATATTGAAAATTTCTTAGTCGACTATGAAGATTTACCCGAAAATTGTGTGTACGGAGAGTTTTTAATACTGGGCTACCTAATTAAAAATGAAGTTAAAATGTCATGTATAAGTTTAGAACTGGAGTGTGAGGAAAAAGAAAAAGAATCTTCGTTTTAATAAATCATCAATTATTAAGTAATTTAAGGACATACATTTGTGTCTAAATATTTCATGCAATTAAAATACAATAAAGAGATCAGACAATAAAGAATCCTTATTATCCTTGATAAATTATACTGCATATTAAAAGAATAATATATATAAAGTTGTTTTTTTTTGTTTTATTAATATTATTCATATATTTACATCGAACTTACGACAGATCCTTGCCAACCATCAGGCCAAATTCGCTATAAATACGTTCTCAAGCCTCATCTTTAGTAATAAAGATCTAGGGGCTGAACTCACCTGACCACAAGGTCGAACTGATGGTGTTGAAACAGGCGTTTATTTCAAGAAAGCCTGGCCAGGGCTGCTCGTAATGTTTTTTTATAGAATACTGACCTGGCCAAGAGTAGGTTAAATCCTTGACGAATATGCTGGAAAGCCCATTATTAGAAGTGAGAGTTCTATATAGATGTAGGCCAAGGCTCGCCATTTCACAAGATCTGCCACAAATCGCATGATCATCTGTCCAGCTGGCGAGAAATCGACATCTTCCAGTACGTTATCTCCACTACAGAAACCATCTACTCTATCATTTATCGGTTCTGCGACAGATGTTTTTGGCCCATTACCACTAACTTGCTTTTTTTAAAACCTATGTCGGTAACTTTGCTGGATGTCAATGTTTTCTTCAAAATAACACAGAGCATAGCTTTATACCTTAAATTTGTCCATATACATAGACCCACTGTCAGTGTCCACGTTTCTGCTCTATACGACATTACTGGAAGAATCTGTTTGATAGAAAGTTGTGACGTAACTTCTCGAATGCCAGCTATCCTAGCTGAATGACTTTACTAACCTGACTACTAGGTCGAATTGATGGTGTTGCAACAGGTGTTTGTTCCCAGGGAGCCTGGCTGCCAGGTCCCTCGCCAGGGCCGCCCTGGCAGCGGCTGCACGTAGAGCTCTCAATACAGCAGGAAACGACTTGCGTGCATCAGCGTATCGACACTCAAATATCGCTGCCACACATGCTCTTAGTACCTACAAATAACATATGATAGGGATGTGGACTGTACTCAAATAAGTATATAATTTTACCACGAAAAGGTAGTTTCTATAATAAAAATATTAAATAACACAATCTTTTCTTCAATAAACAAGGGATTAATTATTTATTTAATAAAATGTAAATAAATATTTCACCCTCAAGTCACGTGACAATGAACACCAATCAAAATGCGTGACGTCACTTGTTGCCAAACAAGAATTTTCGCTGTCAAGTAGTATGGTGTTTGTTTATATTTGGATAATATTATTACTGTGATTCCCGTGAAATTCCTAAGAAATTTGCTCAATTATCTTTTTGAATAATTTTTTAAAGGTTTTCCCATAATGGAAAGTGGATATATTAAGGCACATAGTTTAAATTTGCCAAGAATTGATTGCTTTACGGTGGCTAATTTCTTCGCTTGGAACGTGAATAAATAGTTTTTCAGGTGTTTTAATAGTAGTACTTTCACACTGCGGCACCGCACAACATTTATAAAATGTAGAATCCATCTTATTAACACAAAACTACGAAATAACTTTCTATTACATACAACTTCGACAATGTTTAGGAACAAGTGACGTCACAGCGGGCGTTTGACAGGTATCCACGTTTTGGGGCTAAATTTGAAATGGATTTTTAAATAACTTATTTTAAAGGTATTAGTTGTATTAAAAAAAAAATAGTTTGGGCTATATTTACTTTCCCAAAAATAGTCCACATTCCTATTGTAATAATAATAAGCTAATAAGTCACTGCCTGCGCGGTGGTGGCTCAGTTGTATGAACGCTTTCCTTAAAATCCTACAAAGGTCGGTTCAAACCCCCCTAGCATGAACCTATGAGAAATCAGGTATCTTTCACAAATCTTTTCTTAGGTACATTCATACTAATTGTGTAGGCAAAATTCTCCAGACATATGTTCTAGAAGGCCCATCTCCAACAGTGGTGATCTAGGACGCTCTGTTCTAGGCGCTATAATGAAGTCTTCGTCTAACTGGATCAATGCCCATTTATTTATTTATTTATTTTTATACACTTTACATGGTATTACAGTATATACTCCAATACACCATGCAAGGAGGAGTCAGAAACACTTAATATTATTTACAAACATTCATAAAAAATTAAAGAAAAAGGCACAAACTATATTAGGAATCAATTAAATACATTTCAATGTTGTCATGCTTAATTAAATCTATAATTTTTTGCCAAAGAAATGTATTATACAAAGTTAAATTTAGAATTATTAAAAAATATATGTTATTTTATCGATGCCATGTGCCAACCTCATGCAAGCCAGGATACCGGATAAAGGTATTACGTCAAGGTGTGTTTAGACCAAACGAGCAAATACTAAAACTGTTGATATATTAAATTTAAAACTTTTTTTTTCAAGTTATAAAACATTCTGTGTCATAATTGTAACGACAAGATTTCTAGGGTTAACAGCGCACAAATACTATTAAAGGTAGTTTGATAATTTAGGAATGGAAATAAAATAACAATTTATGCATAGTTTTAATAACGAGATATTAAAACGAATAGTGTTAATAGCTGCTACTGCAGCACACAGTTGCCGAGAGGCTGGTTACAGTAAAACAATGTCGATTATTCTTCTCGAACTTTTAACGCACATACCTATGATCTCGGACTTAGATGTTGTATAAAATAGCAACATCATGGGCCGAAATCCTACAGACAAAGAAATGTAGAAGAGAAGAGAGGAGCAGCCTCATAAAGTGAACAAAAGGATTTGAAAAAAAAAAAAAAAAAAGTAAAACAATGTTTAATAGGCATGGGAATGCACTGTATTATTGACTTATGTAAGTATAGTTTTATTGTGTCTGAAATAGGGATATTATTTGATAAACTTTATTTTATTTTATTTATTTTATCTGTTCTCTTAAATAGCTCCTTAAAGCTTTAGTAAGTAGTATATATGTATGTTTATGTACCTATAATAATGTGTTTTTTTGTTAGTATTTAGTATATTGATATTATGATATATATATGATGCAAGTATATAATAAACCTTTTATAATTACAGTATTATGTTATCAATGAATATTCGAACAATAAATAAGGAGTAGATATTCGAGTATTTAAAAATGAACACTTAGTTAAGTGGTGCAAGGATGGTTATAGATATGGTAATATATGCAGAAATGATTAGTTACTCAAGAGGATCCTCTTATTATATTCACAATGAATTTTCAACACTGACCTCTAATCTTCTAGCTGAGTTAGATAATATTAATTGTCCGTGCTCTCCACTGGCGCCGGTAGGTGGCGCGCCGACCGGCACAATCCGAGGTTGGGGAGTTCTAAGGGCTGTTAACCTGTAAATGAAAAAAAAATAAAAATTTTTTAGCTATTCCGTTTATAAAATGTGTATACTAGGGTAAGAGATACCCAATTTATTGACATATATCATTTATCTCAACAATATAGTATTGTTAAGAGCAATTTTTTTTTAAGACGGAGATTGCAAAATCGCTTGAGATAAGAACCCAGCCTCAAGGGCCACCGCGGGAGGTCGCATGCCCGAATAACCGTGAGGCCTCATAAGGAGACCCCAAGGCGCCTACGGACTAAAACCTTGTGAACCGTCTCTCTTTCACTGTTGGCCCTGCGTGCCTTAACAGCTAAGTCTGAGTCGTGGCTACGGAGTGAAGGCAGTAAAAGATTCGTATTTATCGTACTGGCAACACAGAACTGCCAAAAAAACACATTATGTATGGATTAAAACCATTTACCGTGATCAGAACAAAGGTTTGTGCCACCATCTATTAGATGTTCTGCTCTGCTTTATAATTGATTTCAGAACCTCACCAAGTCGTTTGGCTTAGTAAGTAGGTCTAGTAAAATATATTTGAGATGCATGATTGGTTGAATTATTATTATTATTAATAATAATAATAATAATAATTCTTTACTTATACAGTAGAAATTAGTTACAATAATAAATACAATAGTGAAATATTTATATAATAAATTACTTGATGTGAACAAAATTGACACTATATATTTCCAATTGTATTGCGCTGGAGCCTAAACCAGGAATTTTCGACTTGTGTCTGCACTAGCTACCCTAATTATTCTACAGTTATTTATTTCCCCTGAATTTCAGTATTAACATTTGTGAAGTATAAAACAAAAATTTAAAAACTTTAATTTTTATATATAATATTTACAATTTAAAATAATGATAATAATTTTGATAAAACTTTACGCTAAAACTATTCTAATCTATTGTTAGTGCATGCAAAAGCAATAAAAATAATAAATAAAATAATAATTACAATAAAATAAATAATAAATAAGATAAAATTGCTGTCGCCGCATGTTAAAATTACAATAAATAAAGTTAATCATACGAATACCGAATTTTGTTCATAGGTATATTTACTTTGGATTATTAGCATTTCTAGCAGAGACTTCTTCGATAACTTCGCGGACTCTTTCTGGGTCGAGTCTGGGCAGGGGTGGTTGGTGAATCCTCGCTGACACGCCCTCTGGTGGACGTAATATACGTTGTTGGTACATCTGGAAAGAGAGCCATAATGTATAACATGACTATTATTATAGATTAATAATTGTTTTTGTAATGATAATAATAAATGTTTTTTATTTTTTTATTTAGGACGCTCTAGACATTCTCTGATAGCCAAACCTTTAGGACATTTAGACAGTATAGATGGTAGGTGCAATCATCAATTAAGTTATTCTTAACAGTATTTACATACGAGGGGCGTTCAAAATATTCTCGGTATTGATACGTTACAACCTCTTTTATATATATATTTGTTACTGGCCGCTAAGATTCATCCATTGACATTAAAAAAAAGTAAAATTGGAACCGAGATGTTCTTTTGTTTTTCTGCAATTGCCGAACAAACATGAACACCATGAGCGAATTAACAATTTTAACGAAATTAGAGCACCGATCCGTCATAAAATTCTTGACAAAACAGGGTAAAAATCAAAAAACCATAAAAGAGGAAATGGATTGTGTTTACCGTGAGTCTGCTCCTTCTTTATCTACTATTCAAAAATGGTCAAGCGAATTTAAGCGTGGAAGGGAGAGTATTGAAGATGACCCTAGACCTGGCCGGCCTGTAGTGGCTACCTCACAAGAAAATATTGATAAAGTGGAAAAACTTATATTGGAAGACGGCCGAGTGAAGGTAAAATCTATAGCTCAAGTAACCAATCTCTCTATTGGTACCGTACATGACATTATACATGACCATCTTAATATGTCAAAAGTAAGTGCAAGATGGGTTCCGCGAATGCTGACGCTTCTTCAAAAGGATATGCGTGTGGCTTGCTGTTCAGATTTTATCGACCTGTGTGGTGAAAATCCCGATGAGGTGCTGCAAAAAATAGTTACTGGAGATGAAACCTGGGTTCATCATTATGACCCAGAGAGCAAACAGGAGTCCATGCAGTGGCACATTAAGGGTTCAGCTCATCCCAAGAAGTTCAAGGTAATCCCGTCAGCTGGCAAGGTCATGGCCACAATATTTTGGGATTGTGAAGGAGTTTTGCTTATCGATTATAAAGAAAAAGGTGTAAATATCACAGGGCAGTACTACGCTAACGTTATACGTCAATTAAGAGATGCGATCAAAGAAAAGAGGCGAGGAAAGTTAACCAAAGGTGTTCTGCTTCTGCATGACAACGCCCCTGTCCATACTGCTCATATTGCCAAGGCAGCTATTGTTGAATGTGGGTTTGAAACTGTTACTCATCCACCCTATAGTCCGGACTTAGCCCCAAGCGACTTCTTTTTGTTTCCCAATCTTAAAAAGGATCTGCGTGGAAATAATTTTTCTGACGATGAAGCGTTGAAGACGGCCGTGGAGGAGCATTTTTACACCAAAGATAAAAAATATTTTTATGAGGGATTAAAAAAAATAATTGATCGATCTTATAAGTGTATGAACATAGGGGGGGAGTATATTGAAAAATAAAAATATCAAACTTTTCGTACTTGTTTGTTTTTATCCACATACCGAGAATATTTTGAACGCCCCTCGTACATAACAATATTACATACAAATACATAAATTTGCAATATATATATAAACATAAAGTACATCATAAATAAACAATAATATAAAATAAAACTACTTACATGATAAGGGAAGTGAAATATGATGTTGCTGCAATTGAATATAATAAGAAAATGGAAAAGACATAAATTTAGGACAGTCTAGTTGAAAAGAAAGTGTTTGTAAACCATATTTTTGAAGATGACTCGATTTAGAGCTTGCCTCATACCTAAAGATGGACCGGTTACTTAACGCATGTATCTGGTTCATCTTTTGCCTTCGCAAATATGATCACATCTCCGAGTACCGTGCTAGGTTAAAGTGGCTACCAATTCGTTGTCGCAGAAATCTCTGAATCGTTTGTTTACTCTGCTCAATTTTTAATGAGCCTGCGACTCCGAATTACCTCAAGGACAAATTTACCTACCTCTCTTCTTTTCATGATCGGTCTCTTCGTTCATCACACAACTCTGTCCTCTCCATTCCTTCACATCATTCTGGTTTCATGTCTGACTCTTTCGCAGTTGTTGCAGTAAATGTTTGGAACACTTTGCCGGTCAATATTCGGCAAGCATCCAACAGAATAATATTAAAAAGATTGGTATACTCACATTACTTAAATAGCTCCCTACAGCGTGTATAAGTAGATATTGTATGTAGTATAGTTATGTATATATGTAAGTACTATTAGTATGTAGTATATATATTATTAATAAATATAGTCATTATTTAATAATGATCACAGTCTTAAATACGTCTTCGCACCTACTCCTCGATCTAAGTTATACTTATTATTGTCCCAAAGGTTGGCTGTCAGAGAATGTCTAGCGGCATTAAGCCTTGTACATGGTGCAATAAAGATTTAAATAAATAAATAAAGGTAGGTCATTCCAAAGATTTGCAGCAACAACAGCAAACGAATTAGTGACAAAAGAGGTGTGATGGGAAGAGATGGAAAGGGTGGAGTTAGAAGACGAGCGAAGAGTTCGACCATGGATTGAAAAAGAAAAGTAAAGCTGTCTTTCAGGTACATATTTGTTGGTACTAGGAGAAATGGGAGAGGAGGAAGAGAGAGAGAGAGTATCGGAGTATTCCCATCTGTTCCTGAACGTGTGTCTCAATCGGAGTATTATATTTGTGACATCTGTCCCGAAATTTATTTGATTTTGGATTTTATTATAAAAAAAATGGTGGTCGGAAACCACGTTTTTAAAGAAATCGGCTTCTTTAAACACATTTCGCCAACTTTACTCATGACAAGTGGCTAGTTCGTTGATGTCTCTAGCGTACCAAACTCGTGAAAAAATATCACAAAACTAAATAAATCATTGCGCCTAAATCAACGGGCTTAACCGCTAGGCCACGAAGGCTGTGTGTTCGAAAAATCAATCTATAAATAAATTATTGGAATCGAACCCGGTAATTTCGCGGTTTTCCGTTGGACCATGAAGGCAGTGAAAAGGTAATTATAAATTATGTTTAAACCAGTACCTGTGGATTGGGGTTTTCATTTAAATGTAGTTGCATTGCCAAGTCCTGTATGTGTTGTAATTCCAAGTCCTGGTTCAAAGATTCTAGTCTAATTTGTTCTGGTAAGTTCCTGAAAAATTTAAGTAAAAAAATCATTTAAGTAAAAAAATCATTTACACTGTTTATTATACTTTACAACCGCCTGCTAATGTTCAGCTCGGAAAGCCCTTGTAAACAGTTTATTTCGTACATTTTGATCCCAACCACCTGTTCGCACGAGTAAAATGTGTAAAATGAACAAATCTCATATGCTTTAATTTGCCATAAGAAGTAAATTTATCGTTCTATTTTACCGTTAAAACATTGCAGCACACTGCATCTAGTACACATTGATTATTTGGCACGCAATATATGTACATACATATATTTATTTATATATATATATATGTATATATATGTTTATAATACTTGCATGTAGTTTATGTAATTACTTGGTATGTAGTGTATTTATAAATTAGACTAATTAATTAATTAAAATTAATCTAAATTTAAGTTTTGGTGCAATAAAGAATTTAAAATAAATAAATTGCTAAAACATATTTGAAGCCTGACACCGTTCCAGGCTCCAAGCCGTTCGGATAGCAAAACAAAAGAAGTGAAAAACATGTACGAAATTTCTTTAAAAAAAATGGACGGGATTAAAACATACGTTGTGAACGAAATGAACGGGCCTCAATAAGTTTGAGAATAATTGAAAATCCAAAAATAAGCTGAACTAGTATTGCGACAGTCCTAATTCGAACCACTATCAACATCATCACATATCCGACACATTATGGAACCGGTAATTAGCAAAATTAAATATGGTTAGAACACAAATTTCTAAGCATTCCATAGATTCACTGTCGGGTCCATCGTGTGAGCCCCTTTTTTATTTTATTGCGCGATAATACGCTCACAATCCACCATTCTACTCCTCTCCCTACCAAACCAAATACTGTATGATTCCCTTTAATGCCGTCATGGAAGCTCTTTCCATAAATGTATAGATGAAATGGAGCAAAGATTTTGCTGGAACTCCTCTCGTCCAACTTCCTGCTTAAAGCTGAGTCTTGAACCCGTTCCTGATCATTTCTTCTGTGAGATCATAATATTTATTCGACTTCATGTTGTGGTCTTTTGAAATATTTGATTCCCATGGAACAGGAAGTTCGATAAGGATCAGTTTTTTCAAGTTCCGAGATAACACTGATGTCTGGCCTATATGCTGATACAGCTAGTTAATCTAGGATCCTAGGATCCTACAATGATGTTCAAATGTATCCATGAAAATTTTCCAGTCTGATGCGGCGTCAAGGATCGAGGTGGGACATATATTTATATATAAAAATATATTTATATATAAAAATATATAAATATATGTAAACGTCTTAAAACTTTTTTTTTCAAAAAATGAAGATCTTAAAGGCTGTTTTCTCTAATACCAAATATCAATTTTAAAAATAAAGATTTTGTTTTTAAGTATAGCCGTTGACCTCAGTAAAAAAACTGTATTTTTGATGCTGGTAACCCTTAAATCAAGACGTGGCAGTTGGGACATATAAATGTTTTTGATTTTATATAGAAGTATACTCACTGCACAAGTTCGTCCCAAATGTCGCAAGGTCTCCAAGGAGGTCCTCTTTCAGCCACAAATCCGTTGAAGAACATAGAGTCTAACAATCTCTGTGTGAACTGACACTGGGATAAACCCCGAGCTCCCATGAACCCTGCCTTGTGGAATGTCAACATCGGCGTCGGATGTATTCGGATTAATGTTAAATTGTGCCTAGAAAATAAAACATTCTATATTACACAACAAAAACCTCCACTGCTGTTAAGCTTTCCAGATTTCTGAACAATTACGACGCTGGCCAGAAGGATTATATTATGGTTAAAATTACTATTAATAAAATCTTTTTTTTTTATCAAAATCGTTTATTGCACAGAATACAGGTAGATATAGGATAATACAATTTTACAGTTCAGCTGTATCCTGCCATAATGGTATGCAAATAATAGTACATGTCAAATTACAACTAAAATTATATTTGTCAACACTTATAATGTAAAAAATCTTGGATACTATAAAAACATTGTTCTTTTAACCATTTAATTAACAGCTTCTTAAATTTAATTATTGATGTAATTGTTTTAATTCTATAGGCAAACCGTTAAATATTTTAATACACATTTGGTTACTATTTTAGAAACAATTTTGTAAATTTTGTGGTGGTTTTTGTTCCAAGAGTTGACGGCAACAGTCTAAAATATGTAGGGCAAAATTTTTGAAGTAATAATAGGTTAAAATTCTCACCTATAACCCTGCAAAAGCCGGGCCAAAGTTCTCATAAAAACAGCTCTAATTTCTTTATCCAACATGACAGCTGGTGACGCGGTTGGTGGAGGCGGAGCAAAAGCAAAATCTGCTGCACGTAACTCAGGCTGTAATACCAATGCTAAAGCGTCTTGAAGGGTTGACAGTAATCGTCCTTCTGGACTTGGAATGTTAACACCCGCCGGTATATGGAGAGAGCCTACGTCTAAATCTGCTACTATTACATCTAGCTGGAAAAGATTAAAATTAAATATTCAATTTTCTACAGACATTGTACTAATAAATATGAACTGTATTTTTTAGGAATTAATTAAATTAACCAATCATGATTGAACATAACGCCTATAACTGCTCTCTCTAGTGGTTATAACTGTAGATTTAGACGCGGAGGTACCGGGTTCGATTCCTGGTCGATATACCCATTCAATATTTTTTTTAATTTATTTGACATTTCTCGAATCTGGTGCTGAAGAGACATCGACCAGCTTGACACTTGCCACAATGGGCGTAAAAGTGGGTTAAATGAGAATCGGCTTAAAATGTGCTCTATTAGTTTTAACATATACTTTCGTTTATCTTTTTCCTAGCTGTTATTGTACAACAAAAAATATTATTAAAAAGTATTATTACGATCGTCTCTCTTGCGGTAATAGACGTTATGTTCAATCATTATTAGTTAATTTAAATATTTTGAATTAACTTTATGCACAAGAGTTGAGTACAAATATATCCAGTAAAATACTTACCAAATCTGAAACTTCTTCTTTCAAACTGGAATGTACACCAATGAGGAACGGCGTTGGTGTTGCCAACACTTCAGCCAAACCCGCCGGTAGGAGTGGTATGAACACGTGGGCATATCTGAATGGAAACATTAGTGCTGCCAACGCCCTACAAACCGCAGCCAATCGGGCTGAAGCTAGTGACACTAGCAACACTTTGTGCTCACTCATAACTGCACACCATAGTGTTACAGAATTGTGTATGCCTGAAATAAAAGTACAAAAAAACAGAATAACCATAATAATTGGACGTAGAGCCTATCGGTCTTCAGCAATGACTTGAGGACTTGGAAAATTACCATCGTTCTTACCTAATAACCTCAACAGCATGTGAACAGATGTATGCGTGGTGGGTAGAGGTGGTGCGGAAGGTGGTTGCAGAGCCTGTCGGTCTCCAGCTCCGATGCTGAACCTAACTTGAGGACCTCCAGCAGCTGGCACCAGCACACAACCCAGGAGATTACCCACCAGCGTCTCCAAGGGCACGGGCAGATTCTCCACCCAAACAGTGTAGATTATGCCAAGGCAGTTCTGTAAATTTTAAAACAATAAAGAAAAAATAAGTTTAACTAAATGTCGGTGATGGCCGCGTGGTTACTAGAATGTTGACCTCCGTCACAGTTCCACTCAGCGTGGTAGCATTCCGCCAAATTCTTCATGAATAAATTCAGGAAGACACATCTTAGGCAATTGAGGTCTAGAAATCTGCTTTCTGGTTTAAGGTTGAGATAATAGCTAAAGATATAAAGCGTGATTGGACTTTACCTAGCAATTCATTAATTAAATTAATTAACACTGATGTAAGGAAGCTAGCCATGGATATGTCAGAATACGCATGAGAGTAGGGTTAATGCAGTAGAAATGAGGTCGTTGCGTAGGATATTGCGTCACTTTGGCGAATTGCATAGGTAACGACGAAATACGAAAAAGGGTGTGTATGAAAGAAAGCGTTGGGATAAAAATAAGGAAAGACATGCTACGATGGTTCGGGCATGTTGAAAGGATGAGATAAGAAAGACTGACAAACCAGATACATAATGCGAAAGTTGTGGGTAAAAGAGGCCCTGGCAGACCGAGACTCACATATCACGATCAAAAAAATAAAACGCTAGCTAAAGGAGTTATTGTCTCTGCCTACCCCGCACGGGAATTAATAGTTAGAAAACTGATAACTAAAATAAAACTTCTGATATAAAAACCAACTTACTCTGAAAGTGTCGATGTAATCTTGTCTTGACACTATAACCAGACATTTTGGCGCGTACATTATGCTGTGGTGGGTGATGTTGGCTACAGGGCGGATCGTGTCCAAGGATTCTTCGTCCTAAAAAAAACATATAACATTGTCAAAAATCATTCTTCTTTAAGCGGCTGTGGCTGATAGCATAGAAAGCTGAACAAAAATACAAGTTCCCAACATAGAAACTTTTAAAAGTACAGTCTCAACCCCGTTTTTAAATTCAGGTTAGGTTTAATTTAGGCAACTTACTATAGGCCCACCACGACAAGTGGCAAGCTCGTCGATGTATCTAGCTTACTAAATTTACATTGCTATCAGAAAGTTGCAGTCACTAATAATTGTATTCAAAAAAAAAAGAAACAGACATTCATTATCAGTATAAATCAGCTACATACGGTGAACATAATTGAGCGTGTCGAGCACAATCTACAAACTAAGGCATTCGCATAAAATTTTCAGCAAGTAACATTTTGATAGAAGTAAGGCCATGACTACATAGTTTTTTTTAAGTATTAAACAAGAGCGGTAGTAGCTCGGTTGAAAGAACGCCTTGGAAGAAAAATTTGGAAGGCCTATCTCCAACACTGGAGATCTAGAATTCTAGACAAACAAATAGACAAAATGATAAAGGGTTTCGTAATGCATAGTAAAAGAGGACCTTCAATTATGAACTAAAAAAACGCAGTGGAATTGAAAATGGAGAGCTGTCAAAAATTTAATAAACGTTCAAAATGGCCGACCTTATCAGTATAAGTAAGAATTGTGTATACCAACATTACGCAACAAAAAATATAAAATCAAATACACGTAGCTCGCGAAAATTCGCGACCTCGTACAGTAGTGTAAAAACATCCTAATTTCGGAAAAGAGTGTGTATTTTTCGCGTTCTCGCTCAATACGCTATCCGTTCGTTCCGAGACATGATAATAGTAACCTAAGCACGCTTAAAGGTGTTCCGAGATATGTAGAAACTGTTATGCCAAAGCTATGTGACGTTGAAATGACATTATTCCTCGCGCTTAGACTGCTCACGATATCAAGGTAGATCGCTCAAAGTGCTGTCAGTTTTTTGTCGTTATCTCGCGCGCTATTTTCAAGTTTATTTAATATTAGGTTTTCTTTTAAATTATTTAATGTTGTAATTCGTTTATATTGTTCGTATATTACTTCTAAAACAAATCTATAATTATTATTTAAGTAGGAAGTAAAAAAATGTCTGTAACACGGCAAGTTCTTTTAAAAGACCAAAATAAGTTAATAAAATTTAACTTTACACATATAAAGATGAATAAACCGAGAGATGTATATTTGTTAGTATTCATACTCAAAGATGTGGAATCCGCAATTTATCTTCCATACATTAAAAAAAATAAAGTTTTTATTATTCCATTTATTTAGTATATATTAATTCATTCTAAGCGCTCTGAGCTTGATTCGGAACGGACCGCAGTAATTGGATATTTAGGATTCATCCCCTGACTATTGGCTTTAGCGATAATAAAACAAGGCTTTTATTATTTGTCAAGAAGTAGTCTACAGCACCAGTATACCTCCTAAATGACAACCGGTATAAAATATATCTATGTTGGTGGAAGGATGTGTAGCGGACTCTTTTAAGATAGATTTAATATTTCAGGGCTCTTTTGTACCTAGACATTTATCGTTAGCGCACATCGCTTTTTTGTTCATTGCTCCGGTAGCCTTTTTCCACTAAAGATGCGCTGAGCGAGGCTTTAAGTGGTGAAGCGGTTAAGGCCGTAGACACGAACTAAGAAAAAATAAATTAAAAAATGTGCATTTCTCTAGTCTGATTGATAAGCTAGAAGGCATTGACGAACTTGCAAACTTGTAAAATATGGTCCTATAGTAAACTTAGCTAAATGTGGAGATTTTACAAAAGCGTGGTTTCTGACCACCCCGCAAGAGATACGGTCGTCATAATACTTCACTTTAGTTTTATTGCTCAGCTATCTAAACAATTTGTCTCATTTGTACTTCAGCAAAACAATAAGTAACATTACATTTTGATGAGTAAAGTAGTATTTTATGCAAATGACAAAAGACATACAAATTTCTGATCTTTGGACACAAAAGTTAATTAACTGAACTAACCTATTTATAACATAATAATCACATAAACATGATTGAATTTGCAATCAAAGTTAATTCTTATTTTACTTCAAGAAGTTACGTAAAGAAATAAACTCTCAACCCTGTTTTATATTCCGATCATATAAAGTCATGTTTATGTAATAAAGCAAGAGCCATGAATGTAAATAAAGTTGAAATTCTTTCCGATGTAATTTTAATACCGACCACGTTCGCATGGAATAAAAAGTCTTGGTATTTGAGAAACGAAAACATTTTATATAAATCAAATGTAGGGAGGATACCGATAATTGAACTATATACCATCTGGTATTTGGTTATTATTATATTTGGTTTTATTTAAAACAGTTGATTTATACGGAGTGAAGATATTAGGCACGGGATTACGTGGGTCCCGGTTCCACTAATATCAAATTGTGGAATTTGTTATTAAATATTGATATCAGACCCTTGCCTGACTGGCCAGCGAGTGTAGGCTAAATTCTCCAGCAATTTCTCCCAGCCCATCTCCAACACTGGAAAATAATAAAGGGTTTTGCGATGCATAGTAAAAACGCCCCTTCAATTATGGACTTAAGCGCAGTCCATGGAATTAAAAACGATGTTGCCACTATCTTCTTGTCTAAAAACCCACATTCACAAATCTGACATTTATTTATGTGTTTTATCATTCTGATTGGTCCACAACATTAGCCCTACAAAACAATTTAGTTCTGGCTTCGTGATAATCTATACGAATGCATCTCAAGTGCGCCACGAAATTAAACCACCTTGTAATTTGTAAACTGGTCTTGACTAAATGAAGTTTAAGGTTATCTTCACAGCCCCTAGGACACAGGGTACTCAACCTCGACTGTTGGAAATGGGCCTACCAGAACATATTTCTGGAGAAGTTAGCCTACACTGGCCACGGAGACAATTCCACAAGTTAGTATTAGTGGAACCGGGACCGGGACGGCTTAACGTGATCTCCGAGGTGTTGTAAATATATGTCAAATAAAGAAAAGTATGTACCAATGTACATGCCGTGTTTCGAACCGCGAGCCTTTTTGGATCGAAAAGCGTGCTTACCACCGCTAACACAAGATTAAAGGCCGGTAATTCATCACGGATTCGTCGCCATATCAATTATGTTCAAAGCCACTTAAGTGAGCAATAATATACCTGCAATTAATGTGGAAAACAAGCGTTGTCAAAATTACAAATTGCTATGTTTCAATGTTTAAATGGTTTTTGACCTACCAACAAGTTTTGTCTTATCTTGTAGCCTCCGTAAGCCTGCAGAAGAAACTAATCTATAATTTACACAGTGAAGCACATAATGTTTACGTTTATACATTTTACTAGAACGGTTGATGATGTAATCGACTGTATAAAAAAGTTATCGGGACTATTAAAAAGCAATCAGTTATTCTTGAAGAAATGTACGAGTATGTACGATTATAGACTCATAATGCTGATTATTTTTTACATCTTAAAATGCTTGTATAAACCAATTAATGCTATTAGGATTGCGTTATAGAAAGTCACGGTACCATCAGCAACGCTTTCGAGACTTAATGTTTATTTATTTGATTTTTTAAATATACCAACATTTTACAATATTCATTTCAACTATTAATATACTTGTACGGAGAATTTGTACACCGAAAAGCAGAGCGCAGCGTCAGGTATTTCGTGGAGGTAGACATTTTTTTTACAATTTTAACATCAGTGCGTTTACACATTCGGCTTGAATACCGGCCTATCAATTGCCATCATACGCGACTCCCGTCGCGCGCGCTCATTATCATCTATCATTAACAGTTATTAGTAAACACTTTGCCCCAAAAATCCAAAAGTATCATTTAACACAAAAGAGTGTAAAACCCTTTTTTGGTCCTTGAAGCCGGATCTGAACCAGTGGATGACCTATGGATTTCTTCTTATAAATTTCTTAAATTTCACATTGCACACAGCATGCTCAATGTGCTATGCCTTGAAAGTTTCACTTCTATATCTATATTGATACATACTATGTTCAAATTTTGGTTCTAACGAAATATGTAGCAAATGAAGGGCAATAAAATTAATGTCAAATTGTTAATAATAATTTATTTATTTAAAAACTTTATTGCACAAAGTACAAAGGCGGACTTAATGCCCGTAGACATTCTCTGACAGCCAAACCTTAGGGACAAAATTGAACAAATATAGGTGCAATAAAAGCAATGGTAAAATATACAATTAAAGAATGACTTAACATATATTATATACGTGCTTATATAGTTTTATTTATGTAATATATTATCAATATACTAAATACTAATACAACTTACTAACGTGGTTTAGACCTATTTATAAAGTGTGAATAGACCAATTTTTTAAATGACAATCTATTAGTTGCCTGCCTTATGTTCACCGGAAGATCATTCCATAGATTTGTGGCAGCGACTACAAAGGAGTTGGAGACAAAACCAGAATTATGTGAAGGGACAGAAAGCTGAGAGTTATGAGACCGCCTCCGTGGTCTAGTGGTAACAAACGTTGCCGTGAACTCGGGAGGTCGTGGGTTCGATTCCCACCGGGGGCAAGTTGTACATTGTATAATTTGTCTCGGTCTGGGTGTTTATATGTATAATATGTATATATTAAAAAAAAAAAAAAAAAAAAGTATAATATGTAGTTTATCAACCATCTAGTTTCCGTAACACAAGCTTCGCAGCTTACCACGGAAACTAGATGGCGCTGTGTGACCTGTCTGGAAATATTTATTTATTTATATTTATTTATGAGAAGAATTATCCTTGAGGTATTTCGGTGTCGCAATGCAAAATAATGAACAATGACAATGCCTACCTAGATACAAACTTTTAAATATAACATTTTAATAATTGACCAATTATTATAAATATACCTACCTTTTTTTCTATATTTAGGTTGTATAAATAAATAAAAAACTCTAGAGACGAACTAAATGAGATAGTCCCAAAAAAGACTGGCAACATTCCCCCTCTGTATAGCTAGCTAGGCCAATACGTTGGCAGAAGTAATTACTAGCCTTTCTAAATAGAATACGATTTTCCCTTCAACATAATATATATATATATATATATTAATTACTACAATATATATAATAATAATTTAAATAATAAAAACATTTAAAACTAAGAATATTTTTTTTGTGAACCATACCTGAGTGAACATAGCTGCGAGTAAATTGCGAAGTGACAGTCCTAATAGCTATTTAAGTATATTTATTATATATCAACATACAACGAAGTTACTTAAGATTATATTAGTTTAGGTACAAAAAATGATTTTCATCCCTTCAATCCTGAGAAATTCTTAGAACACAGAGTAAATATATTAGCCAGAAAATATTTCTGGAAATTTTAGCCTACTCTCGCCGTGTTGTTGGCGGGTTATTTATAGATACTAGGTTTCAAAATTTAGCAGCCGTATTTGCAAGGAGCTGCTCAATTTTGAAGCGATTACGTGCCTGTCTCGTCGCTCGCTAGCTTCCGTTCAAGCGAGCAAGAATTGCCGTCAACGAATACTGATGAGGCAATCATTTTATCCTTCAAATAATAATTCTTAACGTTTCATCATGAAATAATTGCTAAGAAATGTTTTGTAGTCATACTTTGTAATAATTGTACATTATTATTCGTAATACACAGTGACTTCACTTTTCAAAGCACAGTGAATTTATGTAAAGTAAAGTATCATCACGACCGTTTCCCTTTCGGGGTGCTCAGAAACCACGCTTATAAATAAGCCAACACATTCACATTTAGCCAACTTTACTATAGGCCGATCATGACAAGTGGCAAGCTCGTCGATGTCTCCAGCGTCCCAAACTCGAGAAATATCACAAATAAATTAAATATTAATTAAATGTGTTTATTTACATTAATAAATATTTTTGTGTCCCGACCAGGAATCGAACCCGGTACCTCCGAGTCTAAATCCACGGACTTAACCGCTAGACCACGGAGGCAGTTATGTTTATTTTTTATATATATATTATAGTTCTAATAGCTATTTCTGTAACGAAGTAAACGATAATGTTATTATTTTACATAAATACAATTTACAATAAATTGTAATTATTATATGAGCATGATGAAAGCTAGTCTGAATTAATAAGATTTGAACTTTAAAATAGATTCGAATATGAGAAAACCCAATAATCATCTCGATTCTATGACTTTTTTTCATTCCTTTAGAGTTCTGGGCCTCATTGGCGGCGTAGAAAGAGTTACTGCTTCATCTGATCAAAGCAGACTTATAAATAAACATGAACGTATTTATACACAATTTAAATGCATTTTTTATACAAATTTGCATAATTTTCCATCGTATTTTATCCGAAAAGTTCGTATTTATTGTGCTTTCTCAATTAGCTTCAGTACCATTTGACACTAAATTATTAAGTGCTATATTAATGGATGTGAAAATGTCACTCATTTAATACAATAATTGAAGGACATTTCGGGTGCCGTCGTACTCTGATTGAGACCCGAGTTTTCCCAGTGGAAATACATTGTGCACTATATATGTACGTAAATTATTGTATAATAGGCCCTAACTGATATAAAAACAATCCCACGACACTAATCTAAATCGCAAAAGTCTATTGGTGCGAATGCCGCGTGATATTGACTTTTTTGCTGTTTTCAATACGATCACATCATAGTCCTTAGAATACACAATCCTAGACGTCCACTGCTGGAGTTGGGCCTTCCAAAATATATTTCTGGAGAAATTGGCCTAAACTCGCCACGCTCGCGCTGGCTAGACGTGTTTGCAAAGCTTTACTGTTTTACTTTTAAAAGGTTAAAAGTTCATCCTTTTTGCTCACAGCCTAATGAAGGAAAGGTAACCGAGCGTAAAAGTTAGGGATCTTTTGGCTTATTGCTTCGGCTATCCTATTGTGCGCGCTCCATTATAGATTAAACGTAATTCGCGTTTTTTGCCTCAACAAATCATGTTTCCATCATGTAGTTTAAGGTCAAGGCATAATCCAATTAATAAAGTGAGTAACAAGGAGTTCTTAGTAAAAAATATACATAAAAACTTGATAATACCTCGCAAGCTAAGCAAGAACCAAACAAAAAGAAAAAATAAAACATTTTGTAGATTCATAAAAAAAAAGTTGTTTTCTTTCACGTAAAATACAAAAAATAAGTTAAAGTTTTTATTGCTGTTGGTAACATTTTACACATTACCAGCTCGTTTGGTTTTCAAATTCACGCGAACAATTGGAATGACCAAAACAAAGTATAGGTGTCGAAAGTAATTATTATTTTAAATCAGAAATAATAATAAAACAAGTTGCATATAAACTTGATAACACCTCGCAAACTAAGCAAGAACCAAACAAAATGAGCAAATAATTTATTAAGGAGGTTGCTTGTGTGATCCAATAGTTGGTAGACACTTTACACATTACCAGGTCGTCAGTTATTCAAATTTATTCTCCTAAAGAATCGGAATGTCCAAAACAAAGTTATATAGGTGTCGAAAGTAAAATGATTGCAGATGATAATAATTTCAACCCTGAGCTAAAACTCAACTGACTTTTACAGAAAAGCTACACTTAGCCTAGTACTAAATGGGAATATCATACTCGTATTTAAATTATTTATAGCAAAAGACATCATAACCTATAATGTGTAACGACAATAATAAATTAATATTAACATTTATGGCCTTATGATAATGTCTCACTGAGCTCCAGTATGTAGGTATGACTTAATGTCAGCACCATATACGAGTACATTAAAGGGTACTTCGGTATGTCAAAGAATTTTTATAATGTTAATAGATTTGTGAAAAACAGACAAAAGTCGCATAATCATTACTTTTTTAATTTTTTTTTTCTTATTTTTTTTTTATATTTTTATTTACAAATTTACATAAAGCGAATGGGAGGGACATTTTCTGAAAAGCTTTAATTTTTTTGTCCTATATGTCAAAAACATATTGAAAATGGTCAACATTAGGACTTGATCAACAGCAGACGCTCGGTTTTAAGCTTGAATCCCACCTATGCTATTTGCATATTCGTTTAAACAAATTAGGAATTAACACATTTTAAATTTCTGCGCTGAGTCATACATTTTCCTTTTAGCTTGGCATTATGGTTTTCATGAACGATCATCCTGTCAATGACCTCGGCCGACATGATACATATCGGTTAGTGTAGCACTTGTCGACGCATTTATCGACATCTCCAATCGGCTATGGGTCATAAAAACATTTCAACGATGTACAGTCTGCCACAAGACATCAAGCACCGTATAGAAAAAGACAGCGGAATCATCCAGGCCCAGATGTTCAATACTCCTGGGTTGGGAATGGGATAAACTCCCGTTTTCCCCGGTAGGAACTCGGCGGGTAAATATATATAACTATCTATGACAGCGCCCGTATGGAGTATCCTAGATTTGTCTACTTTAGTCCTTCTCCAAAAGCGCCTCTCTACGGATGGCCACCCCTCCGGGGACCGTGCGAAAGTAGGAGCGATACCCTGAAGATGCTTGTTGTCAGCCCGGTAAAACATACGTTTATCTAGGCCGTCATCAAATGCCTCGTAGGTTATATATATAGGCATCTCCAAATGTCTTGCAATTACAGAATTTCGCACGAATCATGGCGCGGGCGGTCCGTATACCACTCTGAGCGTATTTTTTTTTATCCCTGTTGGTTTTGGCCAGATAATGATGCCAAACTGGCGCAACATAAGTAAGCTAATAATAAATAAACTGTAGTGCATTACAAGACGTAACATGGCTCGAGCAGCCTTCGTCTGATTAACGGCATGGCAGGCCATCTCATTCATTCGACCTGTTAATGATGCAGCCCAGGTATTTGACAGTGGGAGTCCACTTGATGTCCTGTCATCGAAGCTGTAGTAGTTAACACAGTAGGTACAGTATAGAAACATCATCTCAGCTCCCGGAACACACAGTACTTACACTGCTGGGAAACATACTCTGAAGAATTTTGCGATTACTAATTTGTATTAGTGGAACCGAAACCGACGACTAAGCGTCCTCTCCAAGGACAAGGTTATGGTGTTGTAAATCTATGACAAATGTACGAAAGCAGTGTATTTATACTTGTGGTGGTACGAACCGCGGCCTTCAAAGAAAAAAGCGTTCTGACAAAAATGGAACAAAGACCAAATTTGCATCGAAATGATAGCCGAATTTGTAGCTGATTGTACAAATTTATACTGATGACGTCATAGGAATAAAAATTCAATTAGAAACCTATAACATAAAATGAGCATTTTCTTTGAAGCCGACAGCTTTATCGATGTGTGTACACTGGCAGTAAAAATAAAGGGTGTTATGTGAAAAAAAGCAGTGATGTTGTGTAGGACAACATACTCGTAGTTATAGGTTGCCGAAGATAATGATAAAATAATGAGAAACGAGATATTTAATAGTATTTCTGATTTCCATCTTTAAAAAGATTTCATGTATGTTTTAGGTTAAGCCTTTGTCAATAAAGTTTTAAACTCTTATCTGGTAAATGCTACAAGTATATAACATCATGTACTAAACGAAAAAATAACAAAGTTAACAAAGCCTGTGTCGTGTTATCGCTAATCCCCACGGCCACGGATCAGGGAAGCGTGAAACAAATCTGCGACATACTGAATGAGGACAAATTGCCAAAACAATGTACCCGAAATGAGGACAACGCTCGTCTATTTAGTTCAGTGTAAATGTTCTTTAAATAGGTTTCGCTTGCCATACAGTGCAATAAAAATGCCAATAGATTTTGGTGTTTGATTTTTAAATGTTTTTTCTGGTTATTTCTGGACTACTTATTGATACGTCGAATTTTGTACTTTCTTTAAGTTAACAAACATTTAGCAACAGACGCAAGAATGAGATTAACTGACATTGCATTCTCGACATGATTAATAGGGACAGCAATGCTAGTCAGATCCCAAAAAACCGCCATATTTATATATACATATACATCTATATATTACAGTTTTATCTTCTACTCACACTTTCCGACACTAACAGACACGTAAAATCCATCACCATCTCTCCTACAAACCAGCCGTTATAGAATTGAATTGGAATTAAGGGACCAAATTTCGCATTCACAAGTTACTAAAAATATTGCAGAAAGTTGCATAGATGACAAAGAATTGATAAACTTTAAAGCGGACAAAAATATAAATAAAAAATACAACAATTTAGGAAAGGTATAAAATGTAATCCACATTCAAATAACAGAACAGTAGAGGATCAGAAATTCCAACAAAGTTAAATAACTTAAAGAAAATATCACAGGTGCTCAACAATCCAAAGCAATCATAAATCTAATAATATCCGGTCGTCCCGCCTGCAATGGTAATCGGTACATTTCTAGACGTCTCCGATGTCCCGGATGCGGAAACGGCTAACCACGCTTCGGTAACTTTTGATTCTCGTATGCAAGTAGTAATGTCTTTCTTGCATTGATATTATATCGTACTGCACCCAATAGAGCTGCTCTTCATACTAATATTATTACTACAAGTATAAGCAACTAAATTATCTACAAATAATTTTATTATCACATCACGTCATCACACTATTGGTATTGGTGGAAATTTGCCTGGAGTGCCGCTCACTTCCCTCGCTTATCCCTCGTAGATAAGTTGACTAATATTTGCAATAAGCCATCGGTAAATAATATAGGAAGGGGACAAAAAACAAATAGATGCAGGGGAATCTTGGCTTTGACACCGTGAACTGATGTTTGACTGCACCGCTAAGATGTTTGCGCCAATTTTACGATACGTCGCATCGTCATCGTGGTCTAGCACTAGGCTAGTGTAATAAAATTAAATATTTGTTCAGTCGAATTCTGCCGTTGTCTAGCGGATTAAGTAAGTCAGTGGTATAGACGCGGAGGTAGCAGGTTTGATTGTTGGTACACAATAATTTATTTGTGATATTTGATACGCTAGACATCGACGAGCTTGCTACTTGTCATGGGCCTATAGTTAAGTTGGCTAAATGTGAACCAGTTTCTTTAAAAGGGTAGTTTCTGACCACTCCTTAAGGGATACGGTTGTGATTATACTTTACTTTTTAACTTTTAGAATACGTAGTGAATTATGGCTTAAAGTTTTACCATTTAATTTTTAATGAATGAATAATAATTAATGTTTGTAGTTTTAATAGTAAACAAGCATAGTAATAGGGATTGACGTTAGTTGTCAGTGCCTGAAGATATTTGGATCCATTCTTTGACGTGGTATTGTGATTCTTAAATAGCCTGGCCTGCATTGAATACAATGTATGGCCAGTCTATCTGGTCCTAATGGGGAACACCATAAACTATGACTCACATCCTCCTGATAAATAAATACAACAAAAGGTTGATCTATACTCTGAACTCCCAAATGCAACTTTTAAACGACAGGCTGAAATACATCAGCTCGTGTATTTAAGCGGCCATTCATTTAAGAATTTGATCAGTCCAGGAATTGGATCTGCCTCTGAAATAATTTTAACTTTGCGCAGTTTTGTAATCTTACGTAAGAACTATCAAGACTCCACTTGTAAGAAACAATAAGAAATGGTCGACCCCCTTCGCCCCCTTGTCTTAGGTTCTAGAAGACCGGGAAGAAGACACACGTCTTGGCTAATGGGCAGAGATTCAGAATGAGCAACCGATCTTTTTACCCGACAGTAGCCAACAAGATCAAATACTACATCATGATAGCCGACCGATAGGAGATGGCGCTTCAAAAATGAAGAAAATTGCTAAAATTATGAAAAAAATATTTTGTATTAAATGTTATGTCATGCACGGAATATCAAGCTGGATTATTTTTGTCTGCTTATTTATAGTTGTTCGTTGACTGTTTTTGGATCGCCATTATCATTGCAGCCCCTAGAACACAGACCTCTACTGGTGGAGAATAGCCTTACGGAAATTTCTAAAGAATTTGGCCTACACACGCCACCCTGGCCAGACGGATTGGCGAGAGTCTACAACAATTGATTAACGATTTCACAAGTTGATATTACTTGAACCGGGAACGACGGCTTAACGTGCTTTCTGAGCCACGGGAACGGTATTGTTGTAAATATATGACGTAAGAAAAGTGTATTTCTCTTTGGTACATGCCGGGATCCGAACCGAGTTTTTAGGATTTTAAGGAAAGAGTTGCAACCTAGCCACCATAGCCCGACCGTTTTGTATATTTACAATTAATTAAATAAATATACCTTTCGTAACGACGCCGCGACGTTTGTTCGGAGTACGTCCCCAGTTCACAGAGCAGAGATTTACGACTGCTGCTATGTCGTGGCGTAAAAATAACCTAATAATAAATGTTCATTCAAAAGAACAATAATCAGAGTAGATTAATATTGTTTTAGGAAAAACGTTCTTAACATCAATCAAGGTTAAAAACGCTACGATAATTATATTGATGTTTGGATAGGAATTAGTGAATAATACCAAGGTTTTAGAATTAACAAAAAGAGGGATCAGTTTTTTAAAGTAGTTAGTACGACGTGAAGATACCGCGCATTATTCATGTTTCTTTTAGCCAACTTTACTTAGCCAGAGGGCTAATTTTCGAATATATTTAAAACCTTATACGTGGTTGTAGTTTTTAAGTTATTATTTGTGTAGCGTTCTAACTTTTTCTTACTATCATTTTCGCGTTATAATAACACGGCACTATCGCTGCTCCTTATCTCAAAGGTTAACTAATAATAATAATTACATACAATAATAAATACAATAGTGAAATATTTATATAATAAATTACTTGATGTGAACGAAATTGACACTACATATTTCCAATTGTATTGTACGTTGGAGCCCAAACCAGGAATTTTATTATATTATCTATTATATCTATTATTCTAGTTATTTATTTCACCTGAATTTCACAAGTAACGTCTATCTATTATTCGTGAAGTATAAAACAAAAATTTAAAAACTTTAATCTTTATATATAATATTTTCAATTTAAAATATTAATAACAATTTTAATAAAACTTTAAGCTAAAACAATTCTAATCTTTTTTTAACTGTTACAAAATCATAGAAATCTTGTAATTTTATTACGAAATTTATTATTTTCTGGATATCATGCCAAAGTGAGCAGCTTTTAAGTGTACAAATCGAGATTTCCAAGCGAAATCAAAGATATGGTGATCTCAAAATTGCCGTTCTATTAATTCAACCTTATATTTATCTTTTAAAAGAATGTTCGCTTTCTTAATTCGTCTTCTAAGGTAGGTAACGTTAAGTTAAAATGATGGTGATAAGAGAAATGTCTGTTATAAAAATTAAAAAAATACAAAAACATTTGAAAAATGATGCGTCATATATGTAAACAAGGTACCATTGCCGCTAGCGACATCTACAAAAAGCTTTGCCTGATACACCCCATTATCATTTAAAATAAGAAAATTACGGCAACTACAACACGCCAAGCACGTTATTAAATCTATAAAAACTGAACAAGTATAGCATTTAATAAGTCAAAGACTGGCAATTAAGATGGCATCGCGTTGGGGAGAGTCAGTACATGGTCACGCGTCAGCAGTCAAGTGCACGGCAGGTGACGTAGCAGGGGCATGCATACTACGCGTACCAGTATGTTAATTTGCCAACCCTAAAGCTAGGCGTACACTAGGCTAGTTTTACAAAGTACCTTTCCTTTTGTGTGCTTGACAGTCGTGTGCTAACAAATAAATTAACCAGTTGCAAGCGTCAAAAGATAATTGTCTTTTTTTAATGGCCAAAATCATCGACTGATGGCTGCCCGAGATGGATTTATTCATTAAAGTTTTAATGCAATTAAAATATGGCATATAAACATAAATTTGCTTTTGAACAGTCTTAAAGTACGGTTGCAGAAAAGATGATTTAAATTATCTATGGTCAATTTTTTAATGTACGCCACGTAATTGGTAGGTAGTTAGCTTTTCACTTTGGTTATTTTCCGTAAGTCGTAAGTTTGGTTTAGACGTGTTTAGCTTAAACACACGAAAATGTAGGTATATCCGGAATTTAAAAATACGTTGGGTCTGTGGAAAATACTGCACATTAGCCGACCATAGTATATAACTTTAGAGGTCTTATGAAGGTGGTAAACAAGCCAAGATAGTATAAATAATAATAGTAATTAATAAGTAAGTAACAGCGGTGTCAATAATTCATAAAAAAACTTTATTCTGTATAACCACAGACTCAGAGTTACTAGCTTAGCTAACTTACTATCATACTTGCTTCTGGCTTCTTAAAACTAGCATTGTGTATTTCGAGAATAAAGCCTGGCGTACATAGACAGCTATCTCAATTTATTTCTTCAAACATTGCATTATAAAGAATAATACCTACTTTTGGAGCAGTTGAATGTGGTAGCTTAAATGTCCCATCTAAGGGCGGCCTAATTAACTTTAATGAGTACGCTACTTGCAGAAGACGATGAGACATTTTTTTGTAAACTGCATATTCTTACACCTTTAAACAAAATCAATGAGGTGCATGACTGCCTTTTTATCTCGATAAATAATTTAAACATAAAAAACTTGTTTTACGTTTTTTTTTCTTGATATCATGCCTCAGTGCCTTTAAGAGCACAAATGCAGGTGTTTATCATTTTTCAAGCGATACCAAAGATATGGTTATTTCAAACTTACCGTTATTTAAAGACGTTTTTCGCTTTCATAATTCGTCTTTAAATGAAAATAATAAAATACCAAAAAAGTCAAAATAAAATGTCAATGTAAATAAGGTAGCAATGCCGCTAGCGACATCACAAAAAAGTTTTCGAGTGATATACCACATTGTGTTGTATTGAAAATATAAAAAAATAATCTGAATTAACTTAGTAGCAAATACAGTCTTATATTTCAAGCTTTATAATCATCGCTTAGTGCGGTGGTGGCTCGGTTGTAAGAACGCTTTTCTTGAAATGATTGGAAACCCCTGCATGTACCAATGACAAATACACTTTTCTTACGTACATTTGTAATAGAACTACAT
Source organism: Tinea semifulvella (assembly GCA_910589645.1). Lineage (NCBI taxonomy): Eukaryota > Metazoa > Arthropoda > Insecta > Lepidoptera > Tineidae > Tinea > Tinea semifulvella. Next base: position 6,693,403 of record OU342592.1, on the reverse strand, counting down.
CACCACCGTAATCACGCTTTGGAGAGACGTTAAGCCGTCGCCCGGTTCCACTAATACCGACTTGTGGATTCGTTAATAAATTGTCATTGACATTAGACCCTTGCTAACCCGTCTAAGCTAGGCAGCGAGGGGAGTGTAGGCCAAATTCTCAATAAAAAAATCGGAAGGCCCATCTCCAACGGTGGAGGTCTAGGACTCTGTGTCTGTGTTATAGGGGCTGGACTGATGATGAATCATCGTTTACTTGGGTCTATGTATTACCTTTAAACAGCAGCATAAATTGTTGCGCTTTGTTTAAACTTCAAAACTCAAATCGTACATGTCAATAAAGTTAAATAAATAAATCTGAATAACTTAGTAGAAGTACAGTCTTATATTACAAGCTTGACTTCTATAGCCACCCCTTAATGAATCTTAAATTACAAGTCACGGTCTCTCCGTCTGCGCATAATAACGTAGAAGGCTTGAAAAAGGGGAGGTTAAAGGGGGTTGGATGGGGGTAAGAAAACAACTCGTTCCTATCAACTCGCTGAGTAAAGTAAGATCTATAGACTAGACATAGATACTAAGGCTGGGTTTACCAAAATACAATAATTCTGACGATTGCCTGCTAGCTATATTTAAAAGTAGACTACGAGTGTTACTAGCAGGAACACTTTGTTTTTTTTTTTTGTAACAGTGCCCACATATTTTAAAGGATTATTTTACAGTTAAACCCAAGTTATAAGTATTTTTGAATTTTATTAAAGTTAAAAATGGCATTGTATGTACCAGCTGACGGAGATCCTTGAAAATAAAACACATATACATTCGACGACGCCAGTCAGCATTTCCATTATGTAAGTAACGCCTTTACAACACATTCTCGCCAATATTACTGAAACGATATTGATGAAATGTTTCTAGTAACCCTGATACGGACATAGGCTTTATAATGTGTTCATCTGACTACGATATATAAATAATAAATAAATAATAATAAATCTTTCCAGACAGGTCACACAGCGCCATCTAGTTTCCGTGGTAAGCTACGAGGCTTGTGTTACGGAAACTAGATGGTTGATAAACTACATATTATACTTTTTTTTGTAAATATATACATATTATACATATAAACACCCAGACCGAGACAAATTATACAATGTACAACTTGCCCCCGGTGGGAATCGAACCCACGACCTCCCGAGTTCACGGCAACGTTTGTTACCACTAGACCACGGAGGCGGTCATGGATGTCAATATGAAGATATTTATTATTTTTTATGCAGATATTTATGTTGACATGATACGTGATTCTACGGCCACTTGAAGGCTACAAACAGCACTGTTTATCTTGTGTTAAGACTCGAAGTGAAAGTGCCAGGGGGACAATTCGTGAGCTAAATGACATGAATGTCGACATTTACGAATAAATAAAAACTGTTTCACTCGACATACTCAGCGCATGCGACATTGTCTCTACAGCTCGAGAATTGTCTCAGGTCCCATTGTAAGCGTGTACCTAAAGATCCCTTTATTAACAAACACATACACCAGAGGTGAAGAAATAAATAAATAAACTAAAATCTTTAAATGATAGAGTACAACCTAAGTATGCACTATAAATTACAACCTGCAAGAAGTGGATGTTAAAAAGAAATATTAACAACACGAAAAAAAACAGATTGTGGTCTGGTGCATACTTGGAAATACTGAAAAGGTTTTATTCAAAAAGAAGAGGATTCCAGTGGTTTACTATATTTTAACTTTTATAAAAGTAAAAAAGTAAAGTATCATCACGATCGTTTCCCTTTTGGGGTGGTGAGAAACCACGCTTATAAAGAAGCGAATTCACATTCAGCCAACTTGACTACAGGCAACTTTTATAAAAGTCAAAATAATGATACACATAATAAACATTTTTTTAAGATCGGGCGTATAAAAGTAGTATTTTTTTAATTTTAAAATATAATCGGATTCGCATTTATAGTACTTCTGCGAGTAAATCCACGGTCTTAGCCACTAGCTAGACCATGGAGGCAGTTCAAAATCAAAGTAATATGTAGACATTTCGTAGGGCGTCCCAATGAGTACAAAAATTTATGAAATAGGTAAGTACACAGTTCTAATCCGCGTCCTTAATACCAAGTTTTGTATAATTTATTTATATTTTGTGTTTTGTTGTTAAACTAACTAGTGTTGCGCAAAGCAAGACCAAGACTGAAACTTGGCCAGTCTCAGTCTTGTAATCTTTATCTTGGTCTTTGTATTGGTCTTGTAAGACTTCAACTCAGACTGACAATATATATTTATTTGTTATTTGGTAAAATATATAAATTGCAGCTTAAAAATGTCTGTCACTGATGACGCCGCTCCAAAGAGAGGCGAAATATTTGGCAATAAAATTTTTAAGCTTCAATTTATATATTTTACCAAGTAAGAAACACATCTAACACATTTTATTTGTTGCAGATATTTATTTGTTATGTAAGGCAACCTTGTAAGACTCTAGTGACTGATAGTGTTCGCAAACTACTATTTCGAGAACTACCTACTTGTCTGAATTACTTGAAATTTGCAATAACGGTTAAGGTACCTGCACTTACTGTCCCGTCTCAAAAATCCACCCTGTAACCAACGCTTTACATGATGTTTTATTTATCAATACGATATTTTTTTACAGAAACAAAAAAAAATGTTCCACATTAGTACAGTAAGTAGTTTAGGAGATATTTCATGATGCCATCTATGAGGGTTCGATTTTTTTCCTCGAAACCCTAACCGCAGGTACAATTGAAAAAACACCATAATTTAAAATATATATATATATATATTTAAATCTAAATTAAGAATAAAATGCCTAAGCAAGAGCTTTGCGGGAATCTAGCGCCAAAATTAGGGTTAGGATGGTATTGGTCTTGCAAACATATCGGTGGTCTTGTTTTTGGTTTTTCAAAAAAAAATGCAAATGAGAAGACCAAAATTGGGCAACACTGTCAGTTTTAATGTAAGTTTAATTTGCTGTCAAAATATAAGACTATAAACTGTAATAGCATTTCATACTGACAGTGTTCTGCATGCGAATATTAACTATAGCGTTTAACTATTATTTTTTTTTTAGAATTCCTTTGTCATAACGATTTGGGCCAAAGAAATGGAATTCGGCTGCAGTGTGCACATGCCTTTACATATTCTTGATATACGCTTTGTTTGTGTTATTATTAAAATTAGAAGTAATTCAAGACAAAGGGTAATAATCAAGGCCGACGACGTTTATTGTTTGGTAGCAACTTCCACGGAACAATTAATATTCGTGTATAAACATCAGAAATCTCATTATTCAATGACACGTCCGACTAGATGATATTCTTATTCAGAAAATAAAATCAAGGTCGTCTAGTTGACATAAATCATTATATTATTGATTCGTTAAACTATAGAATTGCTAGTTACAAAGTTAGTATTAATATGTCCCGTTACTTTACCTTATTCCTTTCACCCGCAGTACATATGCCCAGAAACAGTACGAGTACCTATCCGCCATGCGGTACAAGCGTTACAACTCAATAAATAAAATAATTAAATAATTAAAAATATCACTAAAATTTTACCTAACTGACCTCAATTATGACAGTACTACCGAAGAGATATATGATGACATGACAAAATGTAAACTATTATTATTAAAAAACTTTATTACATACATACATATCTTCACGCCAGATCCCTTGCGGGGTAGGCAGAGACAATTGAGCGCCATTTGACACGATCACGACATACCTCTTTCGCTTCGTCGACATTCATTAACCTCTTCATACATGCCCTTTGGTTACGAAGACTTTTTAATGCATCTTCAGTCAGTGTTTTATTTATTTGATCGTGATATGTGAGTATCGGTCTGCCAGGGCCTCTTTTACAACTTTCGCATTATATATCTGGTTCGTCAATCTTTCATCGCTCATCCTTTCAACATGCCCGAACCATCGTAGCATGCTTTTCCTTATTTTTGTCCCTATGCTTTCCTTCATACCAACCCTTTTCCGTATTTCGACGTTACGTATGCGGTCCGCCAAAGTGACGCCACATATCCGCCGCAACGACCGCATTTCTACTGCATTAACCATACTCTCATGCGTATTCTGACATATTCACGTTTCGCTTCCATACATCAGTGTTGGTACCAACATGGCATTGTGTATGGCGAGCCGAGCTTTGTCACTGACATTTCGACTGCCGATCAGTGACCGTTAACACTATTTCCCGCGTTCACTCTTCTTTCAACGTCCCTATCGTACTTCCCATCCGCAGTGAAAACACTGCCCAGATATATAATTTCATTTACTTGTTCTAGAGTTTCATCATCAATCTTTATCGTCACGGTTGTCATCCTTCTTCTTTCAAACACTAGTACCTTGGTTTTTCTCGCATTCAAACGGAGTCCTTTTTCTGCACATCCCTCCTTCATTCTTGTGACTAGTGATTGCAGTTGTTGTTCGGACGATGCCATAAGAACAGCATCATCTGCATAAAGCAGGCAGTTCACCACTAGATCACTTTATTGCACAATATATTTAAGGGGCGGAAATAATTTCGCTAGACATTCTCTGACAGCCAACCTTGGGGACACTGTAGAACATTAAAGACGTAAGGTAGGTAAATTTATTCGAAGTACTTAGATGCAAAAATATTCAAATAAAATTCATTAAAAAACTAATTATAAATAAAACTAAAACTACATATGAAATTAAAACTATTCTACAAAATAAACTAAGGGCTTACCACCAGGGAGGGTACCTAAAACGCTCGCCGCATTTCCTCGTTGAATTATAATCGACATATTCTGTTTTAGGTAGTTATGGCATTTGGGATCGCCACACTTTTAAAAAAATCGTTTACCGAGCTCTTTTATGAATTAATAGGTAAATTAACTTTATAAGGCAAAATTATAAAATCCCTAGCATTTTATATCTTACACTCCCTCTTCCCTTTCCTCACTTCCCTTTCTTCCTTCCTTTTCCCCTCACACTCCTATACACACACACGCGCAAACACACACAGCCCCAGACATACAGAAAACACACTGACATACTATACTTTATATGCTATATGTATAACTTTAATTTCAAAATTTTTGTATGTTCATTATTGGAAGACATTATCCCCTGTCCAGATAACAACTCATCCAGGAGAATTGGCTCACCATAACGAACCAACATTATTTTGTGTTAATAAAGGATTTGTATTTTATGTAACACATTACAGTTAAGTCCGAGGATTTAGACGCGGTGGTACGGGGTTCGATTCCAGGTCGGAACACAATAATTTATTTGTTCTATTTCTCGACTTTGTTACGCTAGACATCGACGGGTTTGACACTTGTCATGATGGGCCTATAGTAAAGTTCAGTCAGTTTTTCTTCTTATATTAAAATATGATGTAGCGAATAACGTTTTACTACATCACGTTTTTTTTTTACTTTTAATATCAAGTCATATTATATAATATACGTGATGTTTCCATGCAACTTTCTGTATCACCATACTATTGATTGACCACTTTATATCTAGTTTGACACATAAATTGTTTATGTCATTACAATAAACGTTTTTTCATTTCATTTATTTAATTTCATTTTCATCGTTCATAGCCAAGACGATATTAACGTATTTTTTTCTAGATGGTTCTACAAATGAACAGATCAGATAATGTTAAAGAGTGTCAATTGTTTAATGATTTATTTAGAAGATGCGGGCAGATCTCGGCATGACAACTATGTTGGTATGCTCGGCTGACGTCACATAATTCACCAAACCGTGTCCGCTCATACTTGAGAGCACTATTCTTGACTTTACAATTTAATTAAAAAAAAACAGAGAAGAATAAATGCAATAAAGGAGGAGCCTAATGTCTCGGGCACAAACCGTGAAAGTTCGGCTCTTTTTTACGTTAATGTTATGTTAAGAAAACTAATATAATAATAAAATAACCTTTTTGCGGATACCTTCGCGCCATTTTGCACGAACATGACAAGTACTAGTTATTGTTTTGTAAATTACTTTACTGTGGATATTGTTGGTCAAAAGAGGTGTTGTTTTGTTTAATAATATGCTACAATGTGAACAATTATGGAAAACGATAAATTTGACACTAAATATTGGGCACAAGTTGTAGTTTATTTGCGTTATTTATTTAACTTGCGGTTTTACAGCGCTGCGAACTCCCTTAATATACCTACACAATATATATATACGCAACATGTTGAGCGATAATGCAAGAAGAGCATCTGCAAGATCTGTAATTTAATTATAATCTTATTTACTTATCAAAAGAAAGTTATATCAGACTTGGCTTTATGGGCAACACTAGAATTTTCGTGGGCGAGAGGATTATAGCTTAAGGTAAGTACGGCATAATTACTTTTTTGGCTGAAAATATTCCGTCTAGACACTCAAGGTCCAAGAATAGAGCTCTCGAATATTCCACAAGTAAGACGCAGGTAAAGCATCGTCTGTTAATTGTTGTAGCGAAATTATTCGGAAATTATGTGTGCTTTCTTTTCGGCTACCATTTCCGTACATTTAGTAATTGAGATTATAATCATATCGTTTCAATCATCAAATTAATGTCTTAAATGCTCGTAACACGTGGACTTCCAATTTGCACGATATGTAGATTTTTTCCAGTTTCATTGTATTCTTTTAAATAAACTTCTACAAAGGGAGTGTGAAATATCTTGTGAAGCCGGCATAGCACATACATAGTTACAACATACTTAGTTACTCCCGTTCTGGAATTTTACGTCCCAATTACAGAAAAAAAGTAAAGTATCACCACGACCGTATCCCTTACAAATGTTCACAAACCTAGCTTTTAAAGAAGCGGATTCATATTTAGCTAATTTTACTATAGGCACATTATGATAAGTGGCAAGGTCGTCAATGTCTCTAGCGTACTAAATTTGAGAAATATCACAAACAAATTATTATGTCCCGACCTGGAATCGAACCCGATGCCTCCGCGTCTAAAACCACGGTCTTAACCGCTATACAACGGAGGCAGAACTGTGTATATAGTTATTTTTTTGTAATTTAGGGATATTTTCTAATTGACAAGTAAAGTTATTCTACTGTTAATTCGTTAATGAAAATAATTCTATGATATTACCTCAAAAAGTCTTAATAAAAGATATAAAGAAAAACATTTATTTGATAATAGTAATAAAATTCTTATTGCACATTAAAATATACAAAATAAAATAAAGTACATAGGCGAGCTTAATACCTTGTAGGTATTCTCTAACAGCTAACCTTTGGGAGAACGACATAAGAAATTGTGGGGTGCAGAGTTAGAAGTAGAGAATAAATATTAAACTCAATGCAAAAGTATACCTTCCAAAGGGTATTTAAAGAAATCTATATTAAAAAGCAATGAAAATAAATTTATAAATTTACATGATCAAAACTAATAAAATTCAAAGATGTAGAGAGTAGCTTTTGTATTGACAAACAAAACGTTGTATTTCGCCTAATAAAGTGTCTCAAAAGATTAATTCAAACCGAATAAACGTTTGAAGGATTTCTAGACACTGCACTGCGGACGATAATACGCTAAGACAGCCCCCTAACAAATAATAACTTAAAGTTCAAGGAAGATCGCTTATCTACTGATGGGTAAGATTTACGAGTAGAGTTCAATCAAGAATATTTCAATAAATCTAATCGGTAAAAAAATGAATAAAAAACCTAAGGAGTTATTTGCGCCATTTTACAAGGACATGTCAGATGCAAATTATGGTTTTGTAAATTACTTCACTGTGGATAGTCAAAAGTTTTGTTGGTTTGGTTTTGAAAACGATAAATTGGACTTTAAATATCCCCATATTGTTGCAGTTGCAGTTTATTATTCTGCTGTTTGGGCTATAATGCCGCAAGTGTCTTTTAGAAAAGCATTAAATTCTGCAACATCTGGAATTTAATGATAAACCTAATTAACTTATAAAAAATAACCCTTTGCTTTCCCTATCACCTCATTAATCATCTATCGGGAGAAGAGAACACAAAGAACAAAACAAAGAACAAAAAAACTAAACGAACCTTTAATTAAAAAAATAGGAGAAGATGCGGCACGCGCTGTATTGTTCACTACAAAATGCGAAACCAAGACACACAAAGTCACAGTCACTGTGGAAGTTGCATCTGTTCTGTCTCCTGCGTACGTACAATAGCTGGTTATTGGACTTAAATATTTTCAGCAACTCCCGCCCCGCCTTCAAAGCCAAAATCAAGAACCTACTTGCTTTGGTTTAGTTCGCAAAGTGTGGGCAAAGTGTTAGATTCGGAGTTCACCTAAGATCTTTATTGCAGACACGTACATTGCAGTTGTTTTCTTATATACGGCCAAGGTGATATTTTACCAAATTTTATATCGCACAAAGGGTGCACTATTGTTTAAAATAATATAGCCGATATAATTTTAATTGCTTTCACAAGCAAAAGTAGATTAATTCAAAATAATTTAAATAACGACATGTCTGTGATTTACGTGCATAGAAAAAGGATCACTACGAATATAAATATTATAAAATATTAAATATTATAAATATTTAGACTTTGATTTAATACAAATAATAACTTTAGCATTTAAATAGATAAGAGTATGAAGAAGATTGTTTATTTTATTTATTTATTTAAATCTTTATTGCACAAAGTACAAAGGCGGACTTAATGCCGCCAGGCATTCTATGACAGTCAAACCTTCGGGACAACAAGAGCAATTAAACAATGAAAGGTAGGTGCAATTACAGGCTTAATTAGACAATATAATGACATATATAAATTAATACATACTTACATACACATAGACATACAAATAAATAATATTTACATATCTACATACTAATACTACATGCAAATACATACATATAAACTACACATAAAAACAATAATAATATACATACATATTAAATTAAATGTAATACTATCTATAACCATATCAAATACAAGTATAATTATCAGCAACGCCAGAACTAAACTAAGTTTATTATGACTTCATGTAGTGTGCATATACAAGTTTTTTAAAGATAGCCCTGCTCTGGGCCTGCCGGATGTTTATAGGCAACTGATTCCAGAGGTTTACGGCTACAACTGCAAAGGACTTTGAGACAAAAGAAGAATGGTGAGTGGGAATGGACAGAGTAGAATTAGAGGAAGAACGGAGAGTTTTGTCATGGGTAGCGCCAAGATAAGTGAAGCACTCTTTTAAGTAATTGGGGGTAGCGGGCTCATTAAGTATTGAGTATAACATGCAGAGTACTCTGCGATTCCTCCGAGGACGAATGGCTAACCACTTTAATTTGTTTCGAAAAGGTGATATGTGGTCGTATTTACGAAGACAAAATATAAACCTGATGCATGCGTTGAGTAGACGTTCCATTTTATTTAATAATTCTTCAGTGAGATCCACACAACACACGTCACCATAGTCGAGCAGAGGAAGCAACAGGGACTGTACCAAAGTTATTTTAGCTTTCATAGGCAAGAAATTTTTGAATTTGTTAAGAGAGTGCAGTGAAGAAAATATTTTACGACTAGTGTTGGCAGTCTGCGTGCCCCAGCTAAGATGAGAATCGAGGTGTATACCAAGGTTCTTAACCTCGCCGGAGAATGCAATTGGCACGCCATCATACCGAACAAGGTCAATCGTGCTCATATCTACTTTAGATAGTAGTCGAGAGCTACCAATGATAATTGATTGACACTTATTCGGGTTGACAGCGACGCCAAACCGCGATGACCAAGAGTAAACATTACATAAATCGGAATTCAGCCAAGCTATTGCACTATTGAGTGTGTTGATATCTGTCTGGACATAGAGCTGCAAGTCGTCGGCGTACAAGTGATAATGACAGTGAAGAGAAGAGGTGATGTTATTTATAAACAATGAGAAGAGTAAAGGAGAGAGAATGCCACCTTGTGGGACGCCTGCTTCTAAGTTACACCAGCCCGATAATGCCTCGTTTATACGCACTTGTTGTCGACGACCACAAAGATATTGTGTAAACCAATTTAAAGTTTCTGATGAGATCCTAAGACGAGACAAAATAGCGATTAGCAATTCAGGATCAACTGTGTTAAAGGCATTTGTGAAATCAATGAGTACTAATACAGTGACTTTAGTATCATCCATGCCGTTTCGGATATCTTCAGTTACTTTTAGTAAAGCTGAAGTTGTGCTATGACCGGGGCGAAATCCAGATTGGAGGGGGTTAAGGAGCCTATTTTCTTGAAGAAAAAGTGATAATTGTTTGTGAACAATAGACTCCAAAACCTTGGATAGGAATGGCAAAATCGAAATTGGGCGGTAATGTGAAGGAAGTGTTGGAGAAGTAATTTTAGGAATTGGAATGATATAGGCTCCGCGCCATAAGGATGGGAATTGGCCAGAGGTAAGGGAAAAATTTATTATACGAGTAATGACAGGTAAAAGTAAATCAATAATAATGAGGATCATAGCACGACCAATGGAATCACATCCTATTGCTTTAGAAGTAATGGAGTTAATCGTCTTAAGGATTACATCATCAGAAACTTCTGTAAGGCCAAAAGGTTCAATGTCGAGTGTCGGCATCTGTGAAATCTCCACCAGAGTTCTACTTCTAATAGCAGCATCAAGCATCGGGGCTGAGGCAAAATGAATATTGAGCTGATCGGGTGTTACAGAACCAACCGAAGGCTGGCTCTGCGTACGACCCAACCCAAGAGATTTAAGGAACTTCCAAATATTGGAAGAAGATTTATTATTAATGTTTTCATGAAAATAGCGGCGTTTGGCGGTTCTACACACCTGATTGCACCGATTTCTTGCAGCCCTATATGCAGCCCAGTTATCATCACTACGACGTCGTCTATATTTGCGGTAAGCACTGTCACGAGTTCTCATCGCTGTGCGGATTGCCTCACTTATCCATGGCGCTGGGGGACGCTTAATTTTTGTAGGACGTATTGGAGCATGACGATCAAAAAGTTTCAGAATCTCAGAATTAAAAATGTCTATAATATCACCAATATTTTCGAGCTTGTCAAGACAGCTCCAATCTATTAAACTGGTATCATCACGAAGGCTTTCCATATTTATACTGCAGAAATGCCGCATAAAAACAATAGGCGGACGGTATTTGGGAGGTTTTAATTTATATGACGCATAGATGAGATCGTGATGGGAGAAGGCAGGGGCTAGGAGCTGACCATGGCAAGAAATAGAATCAGGGCGGGATGTAAACATTAGATCGAGAAGTGTATCCGAAGTGGCAAGGTGATGGGTAGAGCCAGTTGGCAGGAGGGACAAATTTACTGAGGAAATGATATTTAATAGCTTGGAGGCACGTGACTTTGTTAACACGTGGTCGTCTAGAAGACATGTATTAAAGTCTCCCATTATTAAGTTGTGAGTATATCCCGGTACGATCTCATCTAGAGTATTTTCAAGACACGAGAAGTAATTTATAGACGGAGGGCAGTAGACAACTCCAACTAGTATGTTTGCACCGGAAAAGCTGACATCAATAAATATATATTGTTCTCACGATACAAATTTTAACGAAGAGTACGTATGTTGTATAGAAAGCAAGCGTATTCGGACATGTGGTGAAAATTTGTAAACTAGCAAGAAAGTATAATGCGAAAGTTAACTAGGCCGGGGAATAAAGTTACCATGATCTAAAAGCAAAAGCTTTGGTAGTATCAAATGCAAGTATGCTTGTTATCAAAATAAACAGTGTAATTTTGCTTATGTCAAAGAATCATCATGATCCCAGCCCCTAGAACACAGAATCCTAAACTTCTAGTAAAGATGACATTTTAATTGTGGAATGAAGAAGTCTGGAGTATACTTCTATAATAAAAAATACAACAGTATGAAATGAAATGATAAATGAGTAACAACATAAATAGAATGAAACAATTATATGAGTAAATACTAGATATAAAGTACTAAACTGGGTAAACCAGAACTACAGGGATTAAATCATTATTACAGTATCCTAAACTTCCCCTGATCAAATGCCTTTTTAAATTTTAAAAGGCTCAGAAATTAACGAATTGTTGAAGTAGATATTCTAACTAAAACAATGTGGCAAGCTAGTAAAGTTTTACCCGTAACAAACTTAAGAGAAGTCATAAATAAATCAATTACTCGTATACTCGTATGTATATGAACAATTCCACGAAAAGGATTTGACCTCACCCGTTTAGATATCGTGCTAATGATCTTTGAGCAGAAGATGAAGATCAACAAAAGAAATAATGCCATATTCCAAACTAGCAAAAACCACAGATCATTTAATGGAATTTCTAAACTAATCTTATAAAGAACAATAAATTAGTTTTACAAATGTTTAAAACATTCGGTGATAGATTTTTATGAAAAGTCCTGCTCTCTATGGCTGAACTTAAGACTTATGAGTCTCAATTCAAACACAATTCAAACGATTCATTAATACAAATCGAGGGCTCTGGACAAGCTTAGTATACCGACGAAGCCGGGCAAACATCTAGTATGAAATAAATACCGATACACTCAATACCAAAATAGACTTAGTTTATATAGGCGCAAGTTTACACAAAACATCACGCACACAATTCACGTATATTTAGGCCACACACAAAGCAGAACTAATGGAATTATAGGCTATTTCTCAGCCTATAATTCCATTTGGTTACCTCTAATTTCTAAAAGGATGAATAAAGACACGAACATTTAACTTTTTGAATATAAGACACGTGATTGGCTCATAGATATAGAATACGACGCGACGATCCTATGTCTATGGATTGGCTCGACTATCAAAGTGACAAGCCATCTACCAATCACCTGCCGTGACAAAAAAGATACACGTGCGTTATTTTATTATATTACGGGTTGTTGAACAAAATATTAACCGAAGAATAATAAGTCATATAACTTTCCTTTAAAACTTTACATCAAAAAATAAGTATCATCACGTCCCTATCCTTTTTTTGTGGTCAGAAACTCACTTTACATAAATATGATTGTAATGTGGTGCATATTTTGACAACCTTCTTGAGCATACCGCGCTACTTGAATAGGCTAAGGTGTACATTGCTGATTCATTAGCCACCGAAAATTTTCTTAGAAAATCCATTATTGTTGAATTTTGTTTCAAAATTAGTCTGATGCAAAAAAAAATATCTTACTATACTAAGCTAGTCTTATTTAATTACTTGCATTAAAGCTGCGGAGCCATGTCGATGTGATAACGGCAGAAGAGTCAAGCTAGTCCTGGTTTTTACAGAGCTTTTCCTCTATGCTCTTAAACATTTTACTGCATTATAATAACGCTCATGTTGCAGCAAAATGGATACACTTATTCGTGGCTGTACCAAGAATCGTGTTATGTTATGTATCGTGAACTACTGATGTACCTGTGGCACGTAATCCTAACAATACATTGTTGGAATGCCAAGAATTCTTTAAATAGTATTAGTACGGTTATCGAAATCGAAAATATTGCGAAGGAAGCAATAGGTAGGATACGGGACTAAATGGCTCCACTGTCTCACTGGCTCCACTGTCTCACTATTTTATAAGCAATATTTGCTCAATTAATGAATGATACTATATTTTTCTTAACAGGCCGGCAATTATGTTTAACGAGCTCAGCATCGATGTCGATCTCTTCAATGCTGGTATTGAAATGGTTAGACGAGCGATGACGAATACGCACTTCGAGATTGTAGACTGACCTATTGGTTTGGGCAAGTTTGCTAGCTATTGTTTTTATCTCTTATGTTTTTTTTGTATTGCATTTTATCATGTGTTATCGCGTATCTATACTTTTTTTTATTGTTGTTACTGTAATTATTTTGTGTTTTTCTTTTTTGCTTTCTTTTGCATCTGACTTCTTGTTATAGGCTTTATGAATTATTAGTTTTGTATACAAGTATTTAAGCTGTATGTTTTTCTAGATCGAAAAGAGGCTAGCAATGAATTGACTTTATAAATTATTTATATTGTACATTTACATATACTTATGTGTATAATTTTCTTTATTTTTTTTATATTATCATAGTATTTAATCTATTGTATTAGCTGTGAGTTACCCAAATAAAATAAAGTAAAATAATAAAATAAAATAAGTGTATCCATTTTAGTTTAGTGAAGTGCTTTGTGAAGTGAAGCACTCGCAGTTCCTACGTGAACACACTAAATATCTATGCTCGTAGTATAATTATTTATTATCACAAAACAGTAAGCAGAGATGTGCGCGGGATATGAGAAAAATATTTGCCAATTGTAAAATTTCAAACTTATTAAACTTTCGCGCACATTTATAGTAAATTTTATAATTTTAACGGGTCTTTAGGCGATTTACCTTCCAGTCGACCCGTGACCACGGCCAATGCAAGTTGGCTGAAACGTCGGGAGAAATATGTCTCTAAGGTAAATCGCGTAAAGACCCGTTAAAATTATAAAACAATTAGAGGATATTTCTCAACTAATTTACGGGCATTTAGCAAAAAAAAAAGAATTATCCTAGACCAACAGGGACAAGATCCAAAGTCAGCAGAACATATCGCTCAGAGTGGTTTCCCGAGCGCCGTGGTTCGTGCGCAATTCCGTCATAGCTCGAGATTTGGAGATGCCTACTATTCAGGAGTTTGTCACTGGCCTGACTAGACGTATTATCGGGCCGACAACGCACACTTGACACAACCATCTCCAGAATATCGCTCCGTCTTTCGCACGGCCCCCCAACGGGAGACCACTTCCAAGGGAAGTACTCCTGGAGGAGAGCTGAAGCAGTTGAATCTAGCCCTCTGGGTTCGTGAGCCACACGGGCGCTGTTATACTGCTAACGGCGCCCAGCACTAAAAGTGCATGAATTACCGGCGGGTGGTTACCCGCTGAGATCCTGCCGGGGAAAACGGGGGAATATCCCCATCCCCAACCCAGGCCCATTAGGCGTCCGGGCCTGGACGACCCCACTGTCTGTCTGTCTCTATAGTGGATTGTTTCTGGCTTTTGGCAAGGAGTAATTTGCTGTGGACGGCGAGCAAACTAAATTAATATTTATGAACTACTCACTGTGGGTAGTGTATTGTTATTTATATTTTTAAATATATGTAAATGTTTTATAATTGCGTGCTGTTTTTGGAGATAGTACTGGAACTGCATTGTAAAGATTTGAAATTTAAAAATGTTTTGTACTCATTTCTGTTGCGTGTAAATAATAATAATAAATTTCTGGTGTTATCTTACAACCAGTATTGCCGATGACTATGCAACTATGGGTATTGACAATAACGTAGGACGTAATTATTTTTTTACCTATTTTTCGCGATAGAGTTGACATTCTTGATGGTAGAAAATGCGACAGTAATGGTAATAAGTATAAAGATAAAGTTACCAAAGCTAGTATTACATTATCAGATAATATTACACATTTATGCTTTACTAAACTTGATCTAAATCTAACGTCCTTGGATAAAGCCTTTCTCCTTATCTTAAGCAGAAACATCGTAAAGCTAAGATTACGAGTATGTTCATATCACTATCGCTATGGTCGTCAAAATCCAATTAGGAGGGTTTAACGCTTTCGTTCGCACAGTCCAATATTTTCAAAGATAGATTGATAAAGTAGTCAATAAAATTTCTAGGATATTAAAAAAATTACGAACATATGGGACATATTTTCACTAATTTTGGACAGAGAAAAATTGCAAAAATATTTATAACGAATTTACTAAAACAAATATGTTATCAATAATAATACTCGTATATTTGTTTTATATAAGTCTCAAAAGTACACGCAAACTTGAAAATTCTTCGATTATATTGGATTGTGCGAGCGAGAATGCAAAATCGTTAAACAATCTTAAAGACGATTATATTTTTCATTTATTTATTTAAATCTTTATTGCAAAAAGACGGCGGCTTATAATGCCGCTAGACATTCTTGCTTTGTTTCAAGCGGTGTTATTTTAAGTATAAATATCACCATGGCAAACGTACAATATTAGTTCTCCTTGTGATAAAAAACCCTGGCATTGTATTTAATTGCAAATGGCAGTTTACTCACATTGAGCACAACAAATAGGTGGTAGGCGGACTGATGGTGGTAACTTTCCCAGTCTGTTGAGCGGGGAGGTATCCACCGTTCGAGTTGAAAAGCGTCGTCAAGTGGCTGTTTACAGTTTTTACACTTTTCGGGATCAGACTTGAATTGCCGGCATGCAGGGGGTGTCGACGTAGTGGTGTTGGGGCGAACAGTCGGTTTCTAAGCCTTTGTTTGAGAGAGAAGGGGTGACCCGTCGGTCAGGGAGACCCGGAGAAACGGTTGTCCCGCTGGCCGCCCGCGGTATAGTACAGGGGCCCACCGATGACAACCATCATCGGCTGGCTGCCCTATCATGCTGCGCATAATCCCGGGTGCGCTTGACGTGCCGGTTGGTGACCGGATTGTGGGGTCCCGGCAAGCGTTCCTGGGGGGGTTCGGGGGCCCTTCCGTGCGACGGATCAGCCAATGTCTCTCTTCAAACAGCCCAAGGCAAGGTGGCCTTCAGTTTGCTTCCATGCCTACTGCGTCGACACCGCCTCTCCACACTTCCCTTCTTTTTCTTCCTCTTTTTCTTCATAATTTTTGTTCTATCCCAAACCCACATGATGACGATAAAAAATAAAGGAAAACGTTTTGCAGCGGTGCACACCCCCACCGTTGAGTTTGGCGTTGACTTCACAAACATTCGAGGCCTAAACGCCAACCTCAACGCCGTCCACCACCATCTGGAGACGACTCACCCGGCAATGCTTTTTCTGACGGAGACACAGATACGGAAGCCCGCGGACACATCATACCTGCATTACCCTGGATACTCGCTGGAAGAGTCCTTCCTCGCGAAAGCTGGGGTTTGCTTATATGTCCGCGATGATGTCTGTTGTCGCCGCCTTCGTCACATGGAGGACTCTTCCTTTTCCGTCCTTTGGGTGCATGTGGATCTGGGGCATCAGTCTCGTATCTATGTGTGCCTCTACCGATCCCACCGGGGAGACTATGAGACAACTCAGCTTTTTGAATATCTGAGTCAAGCGACAGATGACGCGCAGGAGCGGTTCCCGACCGCGGAATTGGTGTTTTTGGGAGACTTTAATGCTCACCATGCTCAATGGCTGGCCTCTCCCAAAACTGACCATGCGGGAAAAACCGCTCACGACTTTGCCCTGACATACGGTCTGACTCAACTGGTGACTCAAAACACCAGAGTACCAGATGTAGCCGGACATGCACCTTCCTTGCTGGACCTACTGTTGACGAGCCATGCTACCGGGTATAAGATGTCAGTTTTAGCACCGCTTGGTGGTTCTGACCACTGCCTGGTGGCTACGACAGTGCCACGCGCTCTGCCTCCTCCTCGTAAGGCCGTCGAGCGTATTGTGTGGCACTACTCGTCAGCAGATTGGGATGGATTGCGCGAATACTATGCATCCATCCCATGGAAGCAACGCTGCTTTAAGGACCACGACCCATCCAGGTCTGCAGCTGCAGTTGCTGATGAGATACTACTGGGGATGGAATATTATATTTCTTTCTCTAGGGTCATCAGTAACTGCAGAAGCAGACCCTGGTACAACAGCTACTGCGCCTCGGCAGTTGCATCAAAAAATGCAGCTTACCGAGCGTGGGTAAGGGGTCGATCTCGTTCCGATCCCAACACGAACTCCTTAAAGTCAGCCTATAACAAGGCTTCCAAGGTCTGCAGGAAGGTGTTTGCCAGGGCAGAGTCCCAGCGCATCTCTCAGATTGGCCGCGACTTAGCCGCGCGACCTGCTGGAGGTCGCAGTTTCTGGCAGCTGGCCAAATCTGTAGAGTCAAACTTCTGTCGCTCTTCTTTGCCACCTCTACGATATCCCAATGGATCATTGGCCCATACCGCTAAAGAGAAAGCCGACTACTTGGGCAAACTCTTTGCGGCCAACTCTCGACTCGACGACGGGAATGCGCAGCCCCCCACACTGCCAAATTGCGGCACTTCAATGCGCGAAATACGCATTAGACAGTGTGATGTGCGGGCAGTGCTCCGATCGCTTGATGTTCGTAAGGCTAATGGTCCTGACGGTATCCCAGCTGTCGTTCTCAAGAGGTGTGCTCCTGAGTTGACTCCAGTCCTCACGCGCTTATACCGTCTGTCGTACTCCTCTGGTGTTGTGCCGGACACTTGGAGGGTGGCTAACGTGCAGCCCATTCCGAAGAAGGGAGATCGTTCGGACCCTTCTAACTACCGCCCTATTGCCGTAACCTCAGTTCTGTGCAAAGTGCTAGAACGAATTATCAACGTCCAACTTGTTCGATATCTAGAGGATCACTCCATACTTCATGACCGCCAATATGGCTTCCGTCCTAAGCGGTCAACGGGTGATCTTCTAGCATTCGTCTACCACGTCTGGGGTGAGGCAATGGATAAGTATGGCGAATCTCTGGCGGTCAGTCTGGACATCTCCAAAGCCTTCGATAGGGTATGGCACAAGGCACTACTATCCAAGTTGCCGGCATATGGTCTGCCCCCGCAGCTGGTGGGCTGGATAACCGGCTTCTTACATGAGCGCAGCATTCGGGTCCTTGTGGATGGGAATGCGTCTGGGCTCATGTCAGTGAATGCCGGTGTGCCGCAGGGCTCTGTATTGTCCCCAACACTGTTTCTTCTGCATATCAATGACATGTTGACCCTTGGAAACATTCATTGCTATGCAGATGACAGCACGGTTCATGGGCGATACCTTAGTCCACGAGCTGTGGGAGCCGCCAAAGTAGAGGAGTTGCGCCGTTCCCTGACGACGGAACTGGACGGCACCCTTCGCAAAATTTCTGCGTGGGGTGCCCAAAACCTAGTCCAGTTTAATGCCAGTAAGACTCAGGCATGCGCGTTGACGGTCAAGAAGTCTCCCTACTCTCCTATTCCTACTCTTCAGAACACCGTGCTGGAACTTCAACCCAGCTTTAACATACTCGGAGTCGAAATACGCTCAGATCTAAACCACAGAAACTACATTGAAAGCATTACCAAAACAGCGTCGAAAAAACTTGGGATACTGAACAAGGTGAAGCGGTTTTTCCCGCCTGCTCTAAGACTTATGCTGTATAAAGCTCAGATAAGGTCATGCGTGGAATACTGTTCTCACCTCTGGGATGGCTCCGCTAAGTATCTTACAGATGCTCTCAATGTCCTGCAGAGGCGGGCAATTCGAATAGTGGACGACACCACAGTCTCTAAAACTCTCGAATCACTGCAGCTTCGCCGTGACGTTGCCTCTCTGAGCGTGTTCTACAAGCTATACCACGGCGAGTGTTCTGAGGAGCTCCATAACCTTATCCCTTCTTCTCTATTCCGCAACCGAACTACACGCACAGGCCAAAATATGCATCCACATACCTTACCCACTATCCCTACGCGTACTCATAAATTTGGAGACTCTTACATCTGTCGCACGCTGAAGATGTGGAATGCTCTCCCAGCCAGTGTGTTTCCCCACTCTTATAACCTGGAGTCCTTCAAGCAAAGTGTGAAAAAGCATCTTGTTAGGCCGGCATAGTGGTAGAGACTGATGTCGGTCATAGTGACCGGCGTCAGTTGCTCCCATTCTTGGACCTCGCGTACTGCTTACCATCAGGTGGGCGCGATGTCACATGTCGAGTCCAGTATAAAAAAATAAAAAAAATAAAAAAAAAACTACAAAACGCACTCTAAAAATGTGCCGCTTGCCACGTGTCCCTACCAACTTTGGCCGCGTTCGTGTTATAGCATTTCCAACATTTCGTAGCAACTTCATAAACCAGCGCGAAATGTCGTTTTTGTTAAGAAATACCACTTTTTTTAACAATGCTAACATTTCTTAAATAAAACGAGCGGTGATGCTACTTTTTGACAAGTGTTTTCGTTCATGTTTTATCATACCATGGCATCCAATACACGTGATATTATTATGGTCTTTGAATTTATTACATAAAATCGTTTAATATACCTTTTTAACAAATATAATAGAAAACTATAAAGTATATAAAAATGGTAAACGATCAATTTGACATCTGTCAAAAAGTAACATCAATAACCCTCCTTTCAACACGGTACTGACATACGGAAATTAGCATCAAATGTTAGAATTTTCATTAAACGAACGACTTGTGCTAAAAAAAGTGGTATTTTCATGCTAACATTTCTTAAAACGAACGCGGCCTTAGGGGGCCAATTTTCAAGCAATGAATGTCACATGCGATGCTTGTCGGAAATTCTGTCACAATGCATGCTATAAAGACTAGTTTCACTCGATATAAATATTAATATATAAGCGCTATCAAAGCTTACTAGCTCGCGACTGTTGGTGCAGCTACATTACTTCGATTAGTTTTGCGGGAACGTTTTTATATCAGTGAGGGCCTATCTATATACATCGATGATCCTAGCCAACCATTGGGACAACTTGAGCATTTTATTGAAAGGTAGGTGCAAAATGCAATGCATTGGACAAAAACAATGCATTCGTGCTATTTGTAACACATCTCCTATGACTTCCTGTCGTCCTTTATTTATAAAACTAAAATTACTGAATGTTCAGTTCTATCTATATACTTGAATGCTGTTTATTTGTAAAAAGCAAACCGGAACTTTTTAAAACTCTTGGGGATAATTGCAATTTTAAAACGCGTTATCCTAGTAGAATAATTATTCCAGCGCATAAAAGTACTCAATATAGCCAAAATTGTTATGCAATGGCAACAAAGATATTTAATAAGCTTGCAGTTATTATAAGGGAGCTGCCACTAAAACTGTTCAAATTAAGAGTCAAACAAATGCTGGTTAATAAATGTTTTTATTCGACAAAAGAATACCTAGACTAGTTCGACAAAGTCATGTGACTAAATAAATATTTGTATGCTAGAAATAGCGAAGCATGTGATATAATTACATATAATAATTTTACATCCCGTACCTACCATGTTTCTGACAAATAAATTATTTCATTTCATTTCAATTGTACGTATTAAATTAATATATGGTTCCATATACTACATATACCCATACATATTATTAAATACACTAAATATTATATATCAATGATAACAATAAACTAAATTCTTATAAATAAATTATAGTAACTAAGTACATATATGTGTATACAAGATAATTACTTACAAAAATATACTTACTTTTGTTGTGTTTTTTTTTAAATAGACGTTATTTCTGGTTCGGTTATAAGAACGCTTTCTTTAAAATCCTAAAAAGGTGTTGCCAACGTTTTTATGATGTAGTTAATTGCATGAAATTTTAATTTTAACGTATGCTATATGTGCTATAGGCACGCTTAAACAACCGCAGTGACAAGTTAACAAACAATCACGTTGCGTAAATCAAAATGTAAATTATCGATTGTTTTTAATATAGGTTCTTGCAACCGGCCGATAGAATAGCTAATAAACAACGTAGTACCAAACTTAAATATTTCATTTGATTAATTTTAATTTAGCCGTATAACATCTTAGAATAAAGTGTACAGTAAAAAAAAAAATATTTAGGTACCTACGCTACGCTAGCTAGAGCAATAAATTAACAAGCTAGCAATTTACGTTACACGTCACAGTAAATTGAAATTAATAAAATCGATTTAATGACCTCATAACGTGTTGAATGACGTATTCAAAGAATTACCTAAACATTTATTTAGCATACATAAACATACATTCATTAACCATGCAACAGTTCTCGAACATGATCAGACTTAATAATCACCAAATTATAACGTTTATTCTAATCAAATATGGAAACGGGAACCGTTTGAATGTCTAAATATTTTTTTGATACCCTATTGCAGGAAATGATAATTCTTAATTAATTGCGTTAGTTTTGTCGACGTTATTTTTTTTTTATCTTAAAAAGTGAAGTGATTTTTTTATTTATATTAAATATACTTCTTAATGAGGATACGTCTAAAATCTTTATTGAGGTCTTATATAAAATAGTGAAAATAAAAATAATGTGGTAACTGGCTCGTCATATTAAGGATTAATATGGAATTCACATTTCGTATGACGTATTATTAAATACCAACATGTAAAATCGTTAAGAAATAGACGTCAAATCAATCTCTACTGTCAATCCGTCTGACAGTACACAGCGTGGCAACTAGCAACAGCAGGTCGAATTCTCCATAAATATATCCTGGAAGGCTTATCCAGCAGTGAGAGGAGTCTGTCTTCTGGGGGTTATGATGACCATGATTACCCCTGTTACACAGGCTTACACTAGGCCTCCACTGTTTAATCTAGGTCTTCCAAAACAAATGTCTTCTCTCGCCACAACTGGCCAGAAGTGTTGACGAGAGTCTGATCTTTTATTTAAATTAATTTAACGATTCCACAAGTTGGTAGGTATTAGTGGAACCGACCGAGACGGCTTAACGTGCTTATCGAGGCACTGGAATAACATATTTCTGGAAACTTGTCTTTATATATATCTTTATATATTTTAATAATTAGTTGTTTTAAATGTAGGATATAGATGTATGTAGCATTGATAATTTTTGTAGGTTTCGAGATAAAAACTGCATAGTTTTCTTATCGACGTCGTTAAACTTCATTATGTCTATCAGTAGGTACAGTAAACACGTTGAATTTATTCAAACGTAATAAATTTTGCGATAATGATGTCCTGGCTTCGACACTGATGAGCCTTTATTCTACTCTGTTTAAAAAGGGATAAAAATTGAGACGACATAAAGGGAAACTACCAGAAAACATCAAGTCAATACAAAACATAATAAAATAAATGCATAAAAACTAAATTAATTTAAAATGAATGTACACAGGCGACCTTTATACCCTAAGAATTCTACCAGATTCCTTTGTGAGTATTAACGATAATCCGCTAAATGATAAATACTAACTAAAGTAATATATCAGTGATATCAATCACACAGAAGAATTATTCAATTACGGACTCTTACGCAGTAGAAGTAGGAAATATTGAAAAAGTTGGGAATTATTCCAGTTAAAATAATTTGGCTTAAGCAAGAAACGGCTCTAAGCTTCCCTTTGTGCCTAGTATTTTAAGATACAATACACTGTTTGTAAAATGTAGAATTACTTACCTCGTCTGCAGGCTTGGTGGGCGTGATGGAGACGGTTTCGTTGAAGCACAGGCAGGCGCAGTAGTGCCGGTTGGCGTCCACATCTGTCAAAACTGACAGGTAAAACCTGGGCTCCGACCTTTCCGTGGACAGAGCCCATCCTTGTGGCTGACAAAACTGCAAACAACACAGAATTAAGAAGAGAAGAGAACACAAATTCCTTAGCAATCCATGGATTCGTACATCTTGTGTGAGAGAGAGAAGAATAGTGTATGAAGTAATATGTGAGCTGACGTTTATGCACAATTAAGTGCTAGTTACATATTTGTTGTAGTAGAATGAGTGTTGAAGTGCAAGAGTTGAAAGGACAGAAATATTAAACAATAAGAGGGGGCAAAAAGCCAAACAGTATGAGAATTAAAGCTGGGACATCCCTCTGAAAATTATTTAGTCTATGATAGTGCAATGCTGGTTTGTGTTTGTTGTGCGTGCACTTTCATATTAATTTTGTTGATTCACTGACAATATTCCAATCTGCATGATACAAAATTCTAAAACACATTTTTCTTTGACAAGAGAAGAAGATCAAAGTAGATGATTTAAAAGAAATGTAACAAAAAAATGAATTTAAATAACAAACAATCCCCTCTCTATCTAAGATTTAATCTCTTTAAGAGAGACATGATGTTTCTCTTAAAAATAGAGTAACCCTGTGTTATCTGCAGCAATTGTAAAAATACAGCATGAATAACAAAGGCTATTGATATGTTTGTGGTCAATACATATATCAAGGCTAGTTCTTTGTAATAGAGAACTTTTACATAATGGAATAACATGCTCACGGCTTGAAAAAGCATGCTAAAGAAATTGTACTTATATTATTTTTCTATAAAGTTTATGCATAAGTTAATGGAGAAAATATCAAAATAAACAATTGGTCAATTATGACTTTATTTTATATTTGTCATACTTTTAGAAAAATGTGCTTATAGTTAAGAACTTTCTTTGTCTATCCCATCCCAGTGTAGAATATAAAAAATATGTAGTTACCCATTCTATTCCGTCGTGAAATGGCGTATCTTCCCAGTTGGTTTCAGGGAATCGCTGGAGTATAATGCCACTGCTTATGCCACCTCCTAAAAATATGAAACTTGTAATTTACCTTAATTTACCTAAAGCCATGCAAACAACACTTACAGGCTGTAGTTTTCACAACTTAGAATAAGAAAATAAATAAATGTATCAAAAAGGACAAAAGGTGAGTTTGTCCATACAAAATCTTAGGGGTCCAACCCCATCCCCACCTAACAGATTTAAAATATGTGTCCATTCAAAGTATCTAGTAGGTGAAACATTTTTTATTATGGCTTGCTTTAAATAGTAGGGTAGACATGGGCACGTTTTTGTGTGATATTTAATGCAATAAAAAAAATGAAAACAAAGTTTATTTAAGACTAATTTTAAAGTATCATCACAACTGTATACCTTCCGGGGTGGCCAAAAATTACACTTTTAAAGCACGCCATGGAGGCAGTCTCTTTCGGAAAATACTAATAATAATTATTAATAACTACCTGTTATCGTAAATAATTTAAAAATATATATTTAATATTGAGTAGCGGTGGCGAAACTCTGATCTGTCTATTGGAAGGAGTAAAAGTAAAAAAAAAGTATCATTATGACCATACCTTTCGAGTGTAAATTCACAGACTTTAAGCGCTAGACCATGGAAGGCAGTTTGATGGAGTAGAGGAGAAAGATATCTCTGCTTTCTCTTTATCGTTCAGTAAAAGGAAATACGTAAACAAATACCTATTATGCCACTAAATAAGAAAATAAGATGCAATACCAAAAATCGGAATGAAACCCACATATTTAAAAGGTTAAAAAATATATATACTAGACTTTAATCACACATGTTTCAAATCTGTTGAGAGAGTGGGGATATTTCTTCCTATTGTCCTTTAAGCAAGCATTTTCCTAACTCTTGCTAGATTACTGTTATTTTACTATGTTACCTTTTTTTAACCTAAAATTATACTAGCTACCTCTGTTTTAGTATACATGGGTAACCATTATAATGTCACAAATTAAATATAAATTCTTATTGTGTCCAATATGAATTATATACAATGTCAGACTATTCAAGGTCAAATCTATTACTCAAGTTATTCTTATATCATTAGTTATTGTTATATTCTCATATCAAACTGAATGCATGCTAATGTAAGAATGTTGTATTCGAAAGATATTTTAATTTAGATTTTCCTATTGTATACATATTAACTGACTCCGTGGTCCAGTGGTAAAGTCCGTGGATTTAGATTCAGAGGTACCGGGTTTCAGGTTGTGACACAATAATTTCTTTGTGGTGAATCTCAAGTTTGTTATACTAGAGACTTCAACAAACTTCTCACTTTTCATGTTGGCTGAATGTGAAACTTTGAAAGCATGATTTCTGATTGATTTGAAAGAGATGCAATCATGATGATACTTTACTTTAAGTAGGTATTAAACATTAACAGGTCACAGGATTTTGGTTAGCTGCTGGTCTTATGCTAATCTTACTTATTGGACCACTTTCTGCTTTGATTAGTATCATTTAAATAATGATATATATTTTTTATTTTATTTATTACAGCCCCTAGAACATATGTCTGGAGAATTGGTTGGGTCGTCCAACTCTGCATCTTCCAGTACGTGGTCTCCACTCCATAACCCGTCTACTCCATCATTCATCGGTTCTGCGGCATATGTGTCCAGCTCATTGCCACTTCAGCTTGCTAATTTTAAAAGCTATATCGGTAACTTTGGTTCTTTGATGGATGTCAACGTTTCCGACTTTATCTTTTAGTGAAATCCCGAGCATAGCTCTCTCCATAGCTCGCTGAGCGACCTTGAACTTGTGGACCAGACCTACCATCAGTGTCCACGTTTCTGCAATTAATTTATAAAAGATTCTTATTAGACTAACCACAACTTATTTTTTTTTTCACATTTTATTAAAGTGTACTTACTTTCCTTCTCATGGTCGAATCCGACAACAACGAAGTAGTCCACAAGCCTGGACATGGCAATCCTACGACCACATCAGCACAAGAACACTACAGATATTTACAATAATTAAATTATTGTAAAACACTATCATCATACACACAAAACTTTAAACACCCACATTTTTATCATCATTATAGATTTTACACATAAATTACAACACATCAATCAATTAAGACCTGCTTTTCTTAAATTCAAAGCTGAGTAATAGATAATTGTATTATTCAATTCAAAACACTGTAAATTGCTTCTAGTTCTACTGGAGGTTATTACAGACGAGCGTACGTGGACTGTGGACGTCTGAGTCTGCGGTTTTTTTACTAGTGCACGTAAACTAAAAGCTGCATACGGTGCAAAAACAACACAATATAGTCGAACTTAAAAAAATATTTAACTGGGATATTTTACAGACATCCGCTCATCCGACATTTCACAACTCAACAAAAAATCTCTCGTCGATCTTGATGTTGCAAATTGATAAAATTGGCTTGAATTTTTTTTATCAAAAAATAATTTAAATATATAACATTTAGTTATAATTATACTTAAAATTGAAAGCTAGGTAATATAATTCACGTAAGAAAATATAATATAGGTACCTATATTTTTTTGAGTGATATCATGATTCAAGCAATAAATGTGGATGCCTTCGATTATTAAAAAATAAGGTTTTATTACAAAATTCAAAATATTCTTCCTGACGATAAAATATTAATTACCTAAGTGAGACAATCTATAGCCATCAAAAGTGCTAAAGCAAGTAGTAATTCTGATAGGTTGAAAATATTTTAAATATTAGACTGCTAATATTTGACATATTTATTTATCGTCAGCAGAAAAAAATATTGTTTATTTTGATATATAATATAAAATATAACAGTTTTAAGGTTTATTTACGTATTCCTATAGCAGTAGTTTTTATTATGTCAGAGAATAAACAAATTGTAACTGGCTTGCAACAGAAGAAAGTGTTTAAAATTATAGTATTGGGCGACTCCGGCGTAGGCAAAACTTGCCTCACTTATCGGTTCTGTGCGGGGCATTTTCTTGATAAACCTGAAGCTACAATAGGAGTCGACTTCAGAGAGCGTACTGTTCGCATATCTGGCGAAGATATCAAGGTAATACTTTAACGTCTCTCTTATTATTCTAGAATTGGTCTCCTTATAGTCCATTAGAGATTTTATTTATTATATTGTGGGAGAAAATATAGAAATTATCGTACTACCTTGCTGGTTTAGAAATTTTAATTCAACTTTACTATTTGCCCATTATGACAAGTTGCAAGCTTGTTGTCCCTAGCATACAATACTCGACACTCTCGAGCCTCAATGGTCTTCATTATTACCTTGGTTTATAAGATATTGAATCGTTTTCTTTATAGTTACAGTTATGGGATACAGCTGGACAAGAGAGGTTTCGCAAGTCTATGGTGCAGCACTACTACAGAAATGTGCATGCAGTTGTCATAGTTTACGATGTTACCAAACCTACAACATTTCAGGTAAGTAACTAACCAACAAATCATTGGGATAACAGAGACCAAGATAATACCAGGATGTCTTTTAGAAAATGATTTATTCACATTTAATAAATAGTAACCAACAGTAATAAGTTTTATATAATTATGTATGTTTATGTATAATATTCATGTACTTTGTACTGTAACCCTTCGGGGTGGTCAGAAACCACGCTTATAAAGAGCGGATTCATATTTGGCCAACTTTACTAAAGGCCAGTCATGACAAGTGGCAAGCTCGTTGATGTCTCTAGCGTACCAAACTCGAGATATATCACAAATAAATTAAATATAAATAAATTTATTTATTAAAATGAATAAATATTATTGTGTCCCAACCAGGAATCTAACCTGATAACTTCCAGGTCAGTAGTTGAGTTTAAATTTATTATTGTGTAATAATGTTATATATATAATAAGTAACTATAGATAATCTTTAAATTATATTATTGTTACTATCACTTTTATTACACCTATATTTGTTTAAATAAGTCCCTAAGGTTTGGCTGTCTAGAGAGAAACGCAGAGAATGTCTGCTGGCATTAAGTTCGCCTTTGTACTTTGTGCAATAAAGTTTTCAGATAGTCATGAATATTGCAGTGTTTATATAAAATTTAGCAACGTTCCTGTTTTGTTTTCTTCCAATTGTATATTGTTTATTTATTTAACTTTTTTGCATGATAATAAATAATTTAGTAAAATTTTGTGCATAATACATTGAGATTTACCTTTTCTGACGCTTCGGTCAACTTTCATGGTAACAAGACAACTGAAGCTGTTCTCCTCATCCATAATGGGTGGTAGATGTCGGTAGGAGTTCATAGGAACACTTATTTTCGTTACATTTACATTTATCTTATATTAAATCAATTAAAATAAAATATTAGCACCTGTAAAGGATGTTAACTTTTATACAAAAAAAAAATTAATTAGGAATCGAAAGCGGTACTTTGTGTCTAAATCTACATTTATGGTCTTAACACCTTGACCACAGAGGCAGTTTTTAAATGAAATTTGTACTAATAATGTTACTAAGATGCTGCATCGACACTTCCTTTTTCAAAGGAATAGGTTTCCAATTAAATAATAACATTATTTTTTTCAGTCCATAACAAACTGGATGCAAGAGGTGGACAGTCATGGTCTAACGGGGGCCCCAAGAGTTCTGGTGGGCAACAAGTGTGACCACGGCCCTTCAGACTCAAGACTGCCAACCACGTATGCACAACGACTTGCCGACAAATATGGAATGCCGGTCAGTATCATCGACGTACATCGACGAGCTTGCCACTTGTCATGATTGGCTTATAGTAAAGTTGGCTAAATGTGAATATGCTTATTTATAAGCGTGGTTTCTGACCACCCCGAAAAGAAAACGATTGTGATGATACTTTACTATTATGAATTATGATAATTTGTGATTTCATTCCAAATAATTATCATCTTTGATTTGTGGATGACATAACTTGCATTATTTATGCATTTTTATTTAACATTATATTACTTATAGTTTGTTGTTATACAATTTGGAAATAATAAAGAGATAGCAGAAAAAATGATTAAATTAATCATTAACATTTAGATTTACATATGCCACATGATTCGTAAAGATATAGGTCAACAATAAACATGTCATGGACATTGCTTATTATTTTGTACCAAGCTTGTGTTTGATGAAATGCATGGCTAATAATAGCTAATAATTTTCTTCTTTATTTTTATTATTATACAGCCCTAAGGAGTCCTAAACCTCCTCTGCTGGAGATGGACCCTCCAAAACATATACTCGTATATGTATATTGGCTTACACTCGCCACACTGTCCAGACAGGTTGGCGAGGATCTGACAACCATTTATTAACAATTCCACAAGTGTTGTATCAAATATCTATGACAAAACTATGTAAAGAAAAGTGTATTTCCCATTACG
This sequence comes from Tinea semifulvella, assembly GCA_910589645.1. Classification (NCBI taxonomy): domain Eukaryota; kingdom Metazoa; phylum Arthropoda; class Insecta; order Lepidoptera; family Tineidae; genus Tinea; species Tinea semifulvella. Next base: position 6,663,792 of record OU342592.1, on the reverse strand, counting down.
CTGTCTTACAACTGAGCCACCACACTTAATTTTTTTAGTCTGCGGTTTTTGTCACCATAGTTTATTTCCTACTATCCAGTGAGATTTGGGTAATGATCTAAACCCAACTTTTTTACAATCATACATTGAATAACATATTTAGTTTTCCTTTTTCAGTTATTTGAAACGTCAGCTCTTTTGGACTCAGAATGTTACAATGTGGACTCTATTTTCATGACACTAGCTCATAAACTGTATTCTAAGCAACCCTTAAGAGTTATAAGCATTGAGGTAAGCACTAGTATAACTTTTTACATTAATTATTTTACCCGCGAGACATTAAATATATAATAGCAAGAGATCAAACAGTATGAGAACTGCCTCCGTGGTCTAGCGGTTAATTCCTTAGATGTAGACTCGTCTTACTTTAGGCTAACATGATCAAATCAGATCAAAACAAACAACTTTTCCCAAAAAAAACCATATGTCAGAAATGATAAATATTTGGCTTCTTCATATAAACCAGTAATTTAAAAATAGCAAATTTGTATAGAAAAGCCTTTTTTGTCATTTCCGACATATGGCTTCTTTTTTTGTTTGTTTTCATCAGGCGAGTATCATATTAGCCTAACATAAGACCATTTATGGTCAACCAGTAGTGGCAAGTGACAGGTTGCTTTTTGATCGAATGTGACAGGTATGCGGCGAATATTCGGAATGTTTTATTGAGGTTTTATGGGCGTAAGCAGGTCTACCGTCAATACATTTACGGAAAGAGATTCCAAGACGGCATTAACGGAATCATACAGTATTTGAATGGTGGATAGTATCGCGCAATAAAATAAAAAAGTAGGCGTTCTTTTCAAACCAGCTTTGTCGGTCGCAAGCCCGAGATATCATTCTTTTCATCTCATACCCACAACACGATGAACCCGGCACCCGCACGGTGAATCCATGGAATGCTTGGAAATTTGTCCTCTCTCTTCTTCTTATGTAATAAATTCTTTTGGTAACATTTTCGATGATAATAAGATTGTGCAAAATCTAACCGACTTACTAAATAAGATTTATTAAAGTCTCTTTTTAAGACGCTTTAAATTTTATTCTGGTAATATCTCGCCATTGTTCTTTATTATGTTGTTTTATGGACAATATGCCGACCTGTACATTTTTGTAGCACAACAGAAATGTAAAAGTTGTCTTTAAGAAATAGTTCTGCTACTCGGTGATGCGCCATTCAAAATTCACACAATTATAGCCTTATTAACACTAATCATAAGATTTACATTGGCTCCAATAGTTTATCAGTTGACCATTAGAAATTTAGTAGTTCCTTTAGTCGACCATAGATGGCGCGATTATAGTTGCACACAATTATAATCTTAAAATCATTAGCCACAAAGTTAAACATTAGCTCCATTGCTCAGCACACATGTTTTTTTAAAAAGTTATCTTTATTATGTTATATCATGATGCTTTACTTTTTTTCTATTATTAGGGTGAATGTGGGCCATCACCTCGCGGTGTGGTGACCCTCAGTAGACCTTCGTCTCGGCCCAGGACAGATGGCTGCTGCAGCTAGATATAAGTTAAGACTAAGATAATAAACTACCTAACATGTTCATGTAAGTGTAAATGGGTAAATTTAATTTTGAGTGCAGAAAAATGTGAACGATTACATCTCGTATGTTAAGGGGGTCATCCATTGGCAAGTAAAAGCGTCGAGCCAGAGGTATAGTCTACGAATGTAGCACCTACAAAAACGCGGTCCTTAAATTTTTTTTGGTAGTAAAATTGGTATACGAATAACTAAATCTTGTCTTCTTATAAAACGGGGCCACCAAACCCAATAGCTTCATAAACATTTCCACGGTGATATAATTTCGATAATGCAACCATTTTTACCAATTTTTTATTTAATTAAATAATAATTACGAACTACAGAATAAAATTACCTAATTAATTTCTAAATTTTTTTTGGTTGTTCTTGTTACAACAGTATACCTAACTAACAAAACTCCCAACTGGGAACACGCCATGATTCTCCCGTGACTACTATGAACTCGCCTGCCCGCCAATGGATTACACACTTTATCTAAAGAAATATTTAGAAATGCCACATTCATCTTGTATAGGGATTTGGGCTAAATTGTATTCATTTTGCATATATGCATTTTGAGAGAAATTATTCTAAAAAGATTACAATTTTAGTAGAATAAAAAAGTGTGCTAAATGTATAAAATATCAACATGACAAATGACTTTATTGATACGAAAACTACACATTTTTATGTAAATATCACCATGGCAAACTTACAATATTACTTCTCCTTAAAAGTAAAAATTGGCATTTGACATCATTGCAAATGGCACATACTTTAAACGAGAACAACAAATAGGTGGTAGGCGGACTGTTGGTGGTAATTTACCCAGTCTGCCGGGGCGGGAAAGTATTCACCGTTCGTGCCGATAAACCCAGTAAAGTGTATACACACGTTTCGGGATCAGGCTCGAATTGCCATGAGCCAGCATAGTGTTAGGGACTGATGTCAGACTTGAGCGTCTGATTGCAGTTGCTAAATTTCATGGTCATTGCGCGCCACTTACCATCAGGTGGGTCCAAGATACTATGACATAAAAAAAAATGCACAGTAATATAGTAAAAAAAAACATTACTCTTATCAATACAGGTATCGCAACTACTATTTACATTTTTGTTATTATTGTACACAGCACAAGTCATGTCACTTGTCTAACTCTTAGGCATGTATCCTACAAACAAAAATATATAGATATTAAAACATTTTTAGTATGTAATAAACAATTCCGTGATGCGTCTATCTGCAACCAATTTTAAATTGACTCATTTATGAATATGTACAAATACGCCAAAATATTAATATTAAGGAAAATTATACATTCCAATATTTATTTATTTATATAGTACACACAGCAATACATATATTTTTACACACTTAAGATAATATAATTGGACGTAGTTACGCTAAAAGGATTCAATAACTATTGGCCATTAAAGTTGGAATTTAGATTAGTCTATTGCACAGAGTTAAGGAAGCAGAGACAACATATTATTTAGTCGTATAACCATATAAGTTGCGCTTACTCATTCTCATCGCAAAGATCATATAGCTATCTCACTTCCTCAGTTCACATACACACTGCATAAACGAGCAACCGTGGCATTTTTTCATTGAAACCATAGACTACAAGGCAATTGACAGACAATAAAGTAACAACAGCGAACTCAACCATCTCGACTTATTATTGTGATTATTCATTATTTAACTAAAATTACATCTTGAAAATTTTACTAAATCATGGTCTAGTGTAGTGCTTATATGTGCGACAGTGCAAAACATAAAAAAGTGCTAGGAATAACCTTCCACAAGTAAGTTTTAAATGTTGACACCATGCATTCAAACACATAATTCAATAAAATTAGTGATTATTCTTGTAATTTCAAAATATGTGAGAGACAGAAGATATATTTCATTGTATTCTAACGAAATTAAAATAATAATCTTACAATTTTTGTTGCTTTATTAGAGAAAAACGTAAAAATTGTTGCAAAACAACAACATTGACAGTTCCATCAACACAGGGTCGGATTTGTAAAATTAATAATTTTTATATTATTTTTTTACCGTTTTATTGTTGTGACCGCCTCCGTGGTCTAGTGGTAAATCCTATGGAATTGTATCCACAGAGTGCCCGCAGTGCGTAGATTCGATTCGTACCCAAGGCCAAAAATATATTTACGTTTTTCGCTTAGGTTGTCTGGGTGTCCATACTAATATTATAAACGTGAAAAAAGCTTTTTATGTATGTGTGTATGTATGTATGTATGTTTGTCCGTCTTTCACGCCTCTATTTATCATCACAGCCCTTAGAATACAGAGACCTAGACCTCCACTATTGGAGATGGGTCTTCCAGAAATATTTCTGGAGAATTCGGCCTACACACGCCACGCTGGCCAGACGGATTGGCGAGGGTCTCATGTAAATTTTAATGACAATTTCTTAACGATTTCACAAGTTGGTATTAGTAGAACCGGGTTAATTAGTAAAAAAGGTTGTTTTTTTTTTTTTTTAATATTTCCAGACAAGTCACACAGCGCCATCTAATTTCCGTGGTAAGCTATGAGGCTTGTGTTACGGAAACTAGATGGTTGATAAACTACATATTATACTTTTTTTTTTTTTTTTGTAAATATATACATATAAACACCCAGACCGAGACAAATTATACAATGTACAACTTGCCCCCGGTGGGAATCGAACCCACGACCTCCCGAGTTCACGGCAACGTTTGTTACCACTAGACCACGGCTTAAAGTGCTCTCCAAGGCACGGGAACGGTGGTGTTGTAAATCTGACTAATGTATGCAAGAAAAGTGTATTTCTCATTGGTACATGCCGGGGTTCAAACCGACCTTTTTTGGATTTTAGGGAATGCATTCTATCAACCGAGCTACCTTTTTGGCCTTTTTGGTTTGGTTTCTGTCATTTCTAGTACTCAAACCTCAGTTGCTCCAGTAGAGACTTTTGATCCATATAAGAAACAGGATCGATCGGCATAAAAACAAAAGTTTTTGCTGACTAGATTTTTCCAAAATCTGTGAATGAAGTTCAGAATATCTCAATAAGTTATGGATGGTCTCCTAGGAACGTTTTCCTGTAACTATAACGGTTAAGATATTTGCCCTTACTGTCCCGTCTCAAAACTCCACCTTGTATAGATACAATACTTAGATTTATTTCATACTTACAAAACATTTATGGAAGTTAAGTTATAAAACAATAATTATTATTTATTTTTCAGAATAATATGAGAGCGGTAAAAAAAAAGTACTTTTTTGGATAAAAGAAAAGAGACATGTTTGAAATTTTAAATAGGGTATAAACATTACAGAAAACTCCAAGCAACTTCAACCGCATTACCATCCGGTTGTCTCGTCATAATTTTTACGTTCCCCCCCCGACCATTTAGGGCCCATTCGGCCGGTACAGAGGGGTTCGGTATCTCTGTGAGACCCAGATACCACTCGCCATCCGGTCCAAAATTAGCGTGCCATTGCTTTGATATATATTTTATTATATTATGTTGTATTTTTAAAAAAACCATATAGCTAAAAATACTCATTTCATTATTTTAATCGTAGAACACAAAACCTATCTTCCGAAGTGGGCTTTATTCACTGATTCAGGACGGATTTGTGAGCGATATGCATAATTATACTTATATAATAATATTTTGACATTTCGCAAATGAGTCCGGTCCTGTCTTCTGTATTAGTGTGCGAACATTACTTGTGTGTGAGAAATGCCACGCTTTGACCGCAGTTAGATCACCTCTGCTTCCCTATCTCTGTGGTCTATTGATACATTGATGGATTATTACTACATTTAATACATTTAGAATATGTCAAAAACAGTATTGTTATATGGATCGTGTTCGATATGACATATACATATAATCCTAAGGACTTGATTAAAATTCATATTATTTTATTTTTTTTAAATTGTGGTTTGGATCCTTTTTGCGTAACTGCGTCTAAGTATAACTTATCTAATATATTATGTAAAAGTAAAATTAACTTTGAATATTTTGAAATATGCGAGAATATACCCAGACTATGTGGTGACGCCTAGCGCCATCTAGTGAGATATGCAAGAATATACCCAGGCTATGTGGTGACGCCTAGCGCCATCTAGTGAAATATGCAAGAATATACCCAGACTATGTGGTGACGCATAGCGCCATCTAGTGAAATATGCAAGAATATACACAGACTATGTGGTGACGCCTAGCGCCATCTAGTCAAATAATTTTGTACTAATAAACAAATGTGGCACTCGGTAGTGGTTCTCCTCTCGTTCCCATCTCGTGAGCACGTCTAGTGTTTTGGGTTCTCGCCACCTTTCTGAATCGAGTGATAACGCCGTGGTTATAATGCACGTTAAAATAAATTTAAAACAATAAAAAACCAAACTATAACCTCGCGCCAACCATAGTAATAGTGCTTAGGTAGGCAGTGCGAACTAAGGACTCGACCATTCAGTTCTATTCTGGATTGTAACAAGTACCGGATTCAAGACCTGCAGCTACACACAGGTGACGAGCTCAAAGAATACCAAATGTAAGGCTTGCATGTCTTTTCTTACATCCTTTGTTCATACTTTATGCCACATAGAAATTTAGATTGGCCATCAGCCCCTTATGAAAATCGCATACAGTCCACTTTAACATATCCCAGGGTTACAGTCCACTCGCTCCGTATCAGTATGCGTGAAAAAGTTGACAAGTCGACTTATTAAAAAATACTGTTTTAGTAAGAAAAGGTTTTTTGGGCCAAAAGATGTACCGCGAAAGTAATTACTGATATACAGAGGGGAAAATGTTGTCAGTCTCCTTGTAACTATGCCTGAAGGGTCGTCTCTAAAGGACTTCATTACATTACAGCCACCAGAACAGAGCGTCCTAGACCTTCACTGTTGGAGATGGGCCTTCCTGAACATATATTTGGAGAATTTGGCCTACGCTCGCCATGCTGGCTAGACGGGTTGGCGAGGATCTAATGACAATTTATTAACGAACCGGGACCGGCGGCTTATTATTTTTTTGGTCGAAATAAAAAAAAGGTGCCTAGCTAGCCTAACTCATCTCATGTACTTATATTATGTAGATATTCTTTATGTTCACTTGGCCGATTTGGATTGGCTATATAATAAAGAAGATAAAAGTAAAAAATAGTAGTGGAATCAAAAAGTTTATTACTGAAAACTTAAAAAGTATGGTTTTCTTTGCACAATACATAATTGTCATGGATGAAAATAATTTTGTCCACGCGTAGTGGACTTAGTCGCGATCTTTTAGCAGTGACGGTTAGCCCTGCTATAGAAAAAACGCGCTCACTTGGCGTGCTAGTGGCAGGAATTGCCAACATAGCCCTTGCGAGTTCGCTTAAAAGAGGAAAGTTTTTTTTCTTTTCCCGCCAATACTGTAGAACGTCGTCATCAATAACGTCATTAGTATTAGCAGCTGCCAAGTACTTCCAGAACTCTTGATCGACTTCATCAAACGCTCGTTCGATTGGGTTACTTTCGCTCGCGTCCGCGCTTCGGCGCGCCGAGCTGACTCCACGGCGGCGGCGGCGCGGACATAGGGCGGGCTGGTCTTGTAAATCTATAATAAATGTACGTAAGAAAATTTGATTTCTCATTGGTACATGCCGGGGGGGTTTGAACCGAACTTTGTAGGATTTTAAGAAAAGCGTTCTTACAACCCAGCCACTACCGTGCTAAAGGTAATAAAAATCGAAAATTTATTAAATATATCAATTAAAATAAACGATATAAAAAAGAAAAGAAAGGAAGGTTGCAAATATTTTTGACCACGGACAATTTGCTTTGATTGCACTACTCTAAAATAAATATGCTGTAAAATCAGTGACGGCATTCGCTGTGAAACTTGTCTTTGATTATTCGACGTCATCAAAAACTCAAAACGCTTGGAAAAGCTACCTGAACGTCTGTCAAAGCGAAGTACAGTAAAAAATAGCACATGGGCAATGTTAGCGCGGCTTATAACTGGAACACTGGGAAGGTATTTTTTATATATTAATTTTTAAGGTCAAAGATTTGTGTAAGAGATACAGCTAGGCAAAGTCATAGAACTCAGCCTCTCAACTAAAATTAAAGTTAAGACTGTAAATAAAGGGCCATTCGATTTAATACTTAGGACGATTTTGGACAGATTTTGATCCCCTCCCCCTGTTTATTATTTTTTACGTAATCTTAAGTAAAAATAAATACATAATAAATAAATAAATATTTCCAGACAGGTCACACAGCGCCATCTAGTTTCCGTGGTAAGCTACGAGGCTTGTGTTACGGAAACTAGATGGTTGATAATTATTATTATTTTATTATTTTTGTAAATATATACATTTTATACATATAAACACCCAGACCGAGACAAATTATACAATGTACAACTTGCCCCCGGTGGGAATCGAACCCACGACCTCCCGAGTTTACGGCAACGTTTGTTACCACTAGACCACGGAGGCGGTCAAATAATCGACTTTGGTTTTGTTATAAAGATTTATATATCAATAAAATTATCTTTACAGATTATGGTAATGTAATCTTAAAGATTTTGATCAGTCCAGGGTCTCAAAACCCACTCAGAAAGTGGATCTGCCACAGGCCCTGCAGTCTCGACATTTGTTTTTTTTTAAGTGTCTTTAAAGCACATTGTACAATATACATCAGCCCTAAACACGTAATTTATATAATATATGTTCATAACCGAGTTGGGGATCATCAAATTCCAAGTGTTGCAGAATTTGATGCTTTTCAAGGAGTAATTCACGTCAATATCGCCCAAACACGAAGGGTATACGGGAGTTCACAGCGCGGGAAAACCGCAAAAATAAAGTGTAACTTCTGCCCCATATACTCGTTTAGAGTCAAATTTATCGTTCTCCATAATTATTCACAACGTAGCACATTATTAAACAAAATAACACCACTTTTGACTAACAATATCCACAGTAAGCTAGTTTACAAAACGAAAAACTTGGACTTGACATGTCCACGCAAAATGGCGCGAACCCGACATTTGATAAAGATCGATTTCGGTCGTTAAAACATAAAAAAGTTGCCACAAAATTAAAAAGCTGATTTGGTAAATCAAAAGTTTACCATTAAAACTCAGGCAGCTTCATATTAAATCATTTTATGCCCAAATAATATTTATTCCTTTGCAACACTAGAAACGTCAAAATATCAGCCGGCTGCTATCATACGGTAAAACTGATTCTATAACTTTGCGAGCTGTGAAATTTTGTCGCTAAATGCGATACGATTCCGACGCTGGCTGTTTTAATCAAAATATACGAATAGACGTGCGTCCAATTATTTAGCAGACTAATGATCCTTTATCGCATTTAGCGTTCGCGATGCCGATTTCAACAAGATTATCAAGCTTACGTCGTCACTGGCGGCGACTTAACGCAAAATATACTAGTTTTGGACGTTGACGTCCGGGTCGTTTAAAAAAACAATATATGTTTTAGACAATCATAATCAAACTTTGGAAAGTGACACGTGATTTGTTCTGTTAGAAAGCTTGAAATTACCACCTGATTCGCTATAAAATGTCGAGACTGCTGCCCCTGGAATGATCTTAACTTTGCGCATTTTTGTAATCTTACGTAAGAACTACCGAGACTAACTCCACCCCCTTGTAAGAAAAAATAAGACATGGTAGACCCCCTTCCCCCATAAATTGTCTTGCGTAATAAATGAATGGCCCCTAAGGGTTTTCTAGTCAAATAAGTATGCCAGCAATTTGAGAAATCGATTATATTTTTTTAATAAATAAATTTATTTGTACCCATGTATTTTACTTATAACACCTTCACTAGTAACTTTTGAACATTATGAAAAACCTTGCGATAACAATATTCATATTTTAATATTTAATAGTGTTTAACGCTTGTGCTTTCCTCTCGCGCATTTTTAAAGATTATTCAAGTCAAGTATAATTTTGAGTGAAAAGTGAGATTCGTCGACGAATTGGAATGTCTAAAACAGCAATGACCCAGCTCGACAAAATATGGAGAGATACCAACATATCCAGGAAGACAAAAATCCACATTGTCAGAACGCTCGTATTCTCCATATTCTTGTACGGTTCAGAGACGTGGACTATAAAAGCCGCAGATAGGGCAAGAATTGATGCATTTGAGATGTGGTGCTGGCGTCGTTTGCTTAATATTCATTGGACCGCACGACGCACTAACGTTTCCGTGCTCGAAGAGCTCAAACTTGCTAAGGTACAGAGACTTTCTGCCGTCTGCTTTACCCGAATTCTGCAATATTTTGGCCACATTGCTAGAAGAGGCGCCGACAATCTGGAAAAACTCTTAGTAACGGGAAAGGTAGACGGTAAAAGAACAAGAGGAAGAAGCCCCAAACGATGGTCCAGTCAGGTGACTGACCACCTAAACATCCCAGTACACCAAGCCATCCACTGCGCCGAGGACCGCAACCACTGGAAACGGCTAGTGGATGGACTGCGACGGAGTCACGATCCCCAACAGTGGGGCACCGACTAAGGAGGGGATAATTTTGAGAAATGTAGTCTATTAACTTTTTAGGAAATAAAATTACGGACATTTTATTTCTTTATTTTAAAACTTTATTGCACTATGTACAAAGGCGGACTTAATTCCGCTAGGCATTCTCTGACAGCCAAACCTTTAGGACATTTAGATAGGATAGTAGGTGGTAGGTGCAATTAAAAATTAGGTGAAATTTAAATAAAACAGAAATATAAATATATACATACTAATATCTACATAGTAATACATAAATAAATCATACTATAGATATACTAATATTACATAAATAAAACTACTTACATGATGAGGAGAGTGTGACAAAAGTAACATTTTAGTCATATTTCCACTTTCATATGCCTAATTTTAGACAGAGAAAAATAGCAAATACATTGGCCGCGTTCGTTTTATAACATTTCCAACATTCCGTAGCAACTTCAAAAACCAGCGTGAAATGTCGTTTTTGTTAAGAAATATCACTTTTTTTAACAATGCTAACATGTCTTAAAAATAAACGAGCGGTGAGGCTACTTTTTGACAAGTATGACAAGTAACAAATAATAACAAATCAATTGACAATGTATTATGGTCTTTGAATTTATTACATAGAATCGTTTAAAATACATTTTAAACAAATATAATAGAAACTATAAAGTATAAAACAATGTAAACAAACCATTTCTTATGTTAAATGACATCTGTCAAAAAGTAACATCAATATATAGGTAGCATCAAATGTTAGAATTTTCATTAAACGAACGACTTGTGCTAAAAAAAGTGGTATTTTCATGCTAACATTTCTTAAAACGAACGCGGCCTCAGACTTGAGTAATCTTTAAAAATGCAGTATAGCGTTAAACGCTCTTAAAATTAGATTTAAAAAAGCAAATGTTATTTCTAATTGTTTTCCATGAATTTCCTCACCTAGAACAAGTAAATGAAATTATATATCTGGGCAGTGTTTTCACTGCGGATGGGAAGTATGATAGGGATGTTGAAAGAAGTGTGAACGTGGGAAATAGTGTCAACGGTGCCCTGGGCTCACTGATCGCCAGTCGAAATGTTAGTGACAAAGCTCGACACGCCATACACAATGCCATGCTGGTACCAACACTTATGTAGGGAAGCGAGACGTAGATATGTCAGAATACGCATGAGAGTAGAGTTAATGCAGTAGAAATGAGGTCGTTGCGTCAGATATGCAGCCTCACTTTGACTGACCGCATACGTAATGACGAAATGCGTAAAAGGGTAGGTATGAAAGAAAGCATAGGGACAAAAATAGGGAAAGGCATGCTCCGATGGTTTGGGCATGTTGAAAGGATGAATGAAGAGAGATTGACGAATCAGTTATATAATGCGAAAGTTGTGGGTAAAAAAGGCCCTGGCAGACCAAGACTCACATATTACGACCAAATAAATAAAACAATAGCTGAAGGTGCGTTTAAAAGCCATCGAAACAAAAGGGCATGTATGAAGAGGTTGATGAATGTCGAAGAAGCGAAAGAGGTATGTCGTGATCGTGACAAGTGGCGCTCAATTGTCTCTGCCTACCCCGCAAGGGATTTGGCGTGAATATATGTATGTATGTTTTTCACCTATGTGCAGATGTAGTTCATAATTGTTTTCCATCGTTTCTTAATCGGAATAATTTGTATTTATCGTGCTCTCTCAATTAGCTTCATGTCAAATGGTACTAACCATTTAACACTAATTAATAAATTTCCATATTAATGGACATGAAAATGTCACTCATTGAATACAATAATCGATTGACACTTCGGATGCCGTCGTATTCTGATTGAGACCTGCGGGGTTAGACGGAGTGCACAATCTTGGGCATTCCGTCTAGCTTTTGACATTTTTGACAGACGTAATCGATCTTAAACGATTCGTTTTCGGACAATTGTGCACTTGGCCTCACCCTGCTGAGCTTTCCCGATGGAAATACATTATCACTATATCTGTACTTTATTTTATTTTATTGTGCAATAAGTATATTTTTTTTCTTTTTACTTTCAACTTCAATCGATCCATTGCGTCTTCATTTTATCAATGAGATACGCGGATATTGTCCCCTTGTTATCGAGCCCCAATCGTTAACCGTTTGTTTTGTTAAGATCGCCTCGTCTTTGTCGTCGGTCAAAGGTCGTCCTTTATGTCGACGGTTGAGAATTACTTAATACTTATCATTAGTAAATACGAGCGAGCCCCGTTCGTTGCGAAGCGTCTCAACATGCGACTAATATCTCTTTTATTAAATGCAATCGTGTTATTTGAAGTGACCGCTTTAAACCTTAACTATTTGGATCCCACCAAATTGCAAACAATAAAACCTGCTACACAGCAGCAAGAAGCTGCGAATAAAATTATTAGTAAATACACCCGGAAAGTAAACGTGGTGGTGGATCCGCTCATATTTAGCGACAATAAGGATGTGTTCTCTCTCCGTACTGTCGACGGCCTGCTTCAGATCCGAGCAAGCTCCGGGGCCGCGGCGCTCTGGGGATTCAACTTTTATCTTAAGAATTATTGCAACAGTCAAATAGCGTGGCAAGTTAAAAATGTCAATATTCCAAGAACTTTACCCGAAGTAGACCGAGTAGTTGTTGCCAACGATAGATTTCGATATTACCAGAATGTGTGCACCGCGTCTTATTCTTTTGTGTGGTGGACTTACCCAACATGGGCGGAACACGTCGAGTGGATGGCCTTCAACGGAATCAACATGGCCCTGGCCCCGGTGGCGCAGGAGGCCGCCTGGGCGCGTATCTACCGCAGGCTCGGCATGACCGACTATGAGGTAGACGAACATTTCACTGGACCGGCTTTTCTTTCTTGGCTGAGAATGGGCAACGTCCGCGGGTGGGGAGGGCCCTTAACAAAATCTTGGAATGACGCCCAACAAGTAATTCAAGCCCAAGTCATCGAAGATATGATTTCTTTAGGAATGATACCTGTTTTGCCGGCTTTCTCTGGACACGTTCCGAAAGCATTCGCTAGATTGTATCCTAATAACACTTTCCATACAGTAGGGACCTGGAATAAATTCCAGAATGACTATTGCTGTCTCCTTTTCGTTGATCCTGCCGAACCGCTTTTTGAAGAAATAGGCACTATGTTTCTTAAAGAAATTTCTCTCGGTTTGCCGACAAATCATATCTACAGCGCTGATCCCTTCAATGAAATTATGATTAAACCGTGGAGACCGAGTATGGCTGCAGAGACGGCTGAATCTATTTATACATCAATGAAGAAAGTAGACACTAAAGCGGTGTGGCTGGTGCAGAACTGGATGTTTGTGCACGACCCCGTCATGTGGCCGGAGGCGGTCGTCAAAAGTTTCCTGACAGCAGTACCTAACGGCAGAATGCTCATTCTGGATTTGCAATCAGAACAATGGCCGCAGTACAATTTATACAAAATGTACTACGGGCAGCCTTTCATTTGGTGCATGCTTCACAATTTCGGTGGTACGTTAGGTATGTTCGGAAACACAAAGAATATCAACAGCGAGGTGTACGCGACCAGATCCAGGCACGGCTCCACTATGATTGGAGTAGGGCTGACACCAGAAGGTATCAATCAGAACTATGTCGTGTACGACTTGATGCTGGAATCTGCTTGGCGGAATGAACCTGTTCATCTTGAGTCCTGGGCGGGACATTATGCAGAAAGGAGATACGGCTGTAACAAAACGACAAACGCTTGGCGATATCTAATGAAAAGTGTATACAGCTACGACGGACTGAACAAAATGAGAGGCAAGTATGTGGTGACTCGAAGACCTTCTTTGAATATTAAACCTTGGGCATGGTACTCAAGCAGTGACCTGATGAATGCATGGCAACAATTTGTGTTTGCCGGTGACGACTGCTCGAGCCCGGGCTTCTACCACGACCTGGTGGACGTGACCAGGCAGGCTCTGCAGTACCGGGCGGAACAGTTGTACTCCGTGGTAGTAAACGAAATGCACGGCATGGTTTGGACTTTTAATTCTTCAGTCATACAATTCTTGGATGTAATGAATGACATGGAAAAGATTTTGGCTACAAATGACGACTTTACTGCTCAAAACTGGTTCTCTAGTGCCAGAAATTTCGGCATCGACAAACATGAAAAATATTTATACGAGTTGAACGCTAAAAATCAAATAACTTTATGGGGTCCAAACGGAGAGATCACCGACTACGCCTGTAAGCAGTGGGCCGAGATATTTCACTACTACTACATTCCGAGATGGCGAGCGTTCCTCGTGGCCGCTCTCGATGCCAGGACGCGGTACGAAGTGTTCGATGAGAAAAGTGTTCAGAGAATGGTGAGACTGAGTGTCGAGGCGAAGTTTGCTTCTACGAAGATAGAGCGGCTGCCAAGTTATGACACCAGGTCAGTGGCCACCGAGCTGTACCTCAAGTGGGGGAATCTCCCTGGACTGAAGGACCTCCCTCTCAACGTGATCAGGTCCAACAGTAATAGAAGGACGACTCTTGCAGACGTGACGCTGCAGGAGAGCAGGGAAGACACCGACTACACGGTCTCCATGTCGCCAACAACCACTGCTAATTAATTGCTTTTATAAGATATATTTTTATGAATAAAAAACCCAACATTATTTATTTAAATGTTTATATATTTGCTTAAAATGTAAAATTCAAGGAATATATAACTTGTACGTACGAGTAGGTAACAATAAGAAAGCTCAATAAACGTTATTATTATTATTATTACTAGTCTTGTGGTTAGTGAATAATGTAATGTATATTTCCATCGGGAAAACTCTGGTCTCAATCAGAATACGACGGCACCCGAAATGTCAATCAATTATTGTATTAAATGAGTGACATATAATATAGAGCTGTTACAACCACTCTTAGGAAGAGAGAGCACGATAAATACGATTTTTTTCGATAAAATGCGATGAAAAACCATTATGCACTACGTCTATAACTGCAGTTGCAGGGGCCGCGGGTCTTAAGGGAAGCCAGTTCGCCAATTACAAGCTGGTTTAATTTGTGTCGCAGTTGAGATGAATCCGTATTCGTATAGATTACCATGAACCAATACTTACAGTTAAACGTGACTCCTCGCCAACCCGTCTGGCCAGCGTGGCGAGTGTTGGCCAAATTTTGTGTGGTTTAGGACTCTGTGTTCTTGGGGCTGTAATGAACGCGACTCGTCCTTAGTATCTGTCCCTGTGTTTGACTAGACGCTACTTTATTTAGCTTTGAAAGTCGATCGACTTGGTGTTGCGGCCAGAGCGATATATAACCGCGGGGCGCGGGGTCCGGGGCAGCCATACGACGCGACGGTGGACAGTACTGGACTTGAAGAGCGAGGTCGCGCCACTCATTACGATTTTTTAACAGCTAAATTTCTTAGCCTATGTCTAGGCAGTTAGGGCTTTGCCAATATACTGGTGAGCTGAGAAGAAGTCTTTCTTTTTACCTGACCATCAGCCACCACACTTGGCGTTGCCGTTTCAAGAAACACTGCATGTGAAATAGCTATATTTAGAAAGTGCGTTCGAAAATAAAAATAATCTCCTTTAACTTTGGCTCAAAAAATGCTAGAGCGAGTACTCGTAGTTTGTAGCAGGATTTCCTAATATTTTGAATATTGAAACGTAATCTAAAAACTAAGTTACAAACGTTTAATCGACATTTTTGACAGGAGACTTTCGACACTGAAGTCGAGTTTGAAGGATATAATCTAACACCTGCTTTTTTTATTTTTTTGAACTGATCTTCATTGATTTTACTTTTGGTCTCTTTTCTTTGTTATTTTTTGAAATAGTTTAATTCTCTTTCTTTTATTTGTAACACTTATTTACTTGTAACTAAAAAAAAAAAAAAAAAACGTTATACGTGATTGTTTATAATACATGGCTGATATTGTGTACACATGCTTTGAGTTTTAGCAATGTCTATACACTATATCCATTATTTTTAGAAACTGTAATGCTAAAATTTGTAAATATATATATAAATCGATATATTACTCTAAAACGAATGCTAATAAAGACATATCGCAAGTTTAATACAAAAATATTGAATTCAAGAATAGCAACTTGTGTAAATAAGTTTTTTAATATTTTAACTATGACTTTCTTAAAATATGTAGGGTAGACCTGGTTTTTACTGGCATAAAATTTACTTTTTTTTTTCTGTTACACATGAAGGCTAAAATAAACGTTTTGCCACCTCCGCGCGGCATATTTTTTTCAACATGTAATAAAGTATTATCACGACCGCATCCCTTCCGGGGTAGAGTGCACAATCGTCCGAAAACGAATCGTCTAAGATCGATTACGCCTCACCACGCTGTTTCTACGACATATAAAGGAAAATGAAAAAAAAAAAAATGAATTACAAATTAATATAATTATTTAACTGCTAATATTATGTAACTGTCCCCGAATTCATGTACTGAGCAAAGTGTTTAGTTATTTTAAAATCGGTGTGGAAGGTTCATTTAACTATTCAATTTCTGACTGCAAGGTTTATATAATGATAAAAATTAATATATAATAAGGTAAATAAAACTATAATCAAACATTTAAAATAATTTTATTTATATAGAATAATGTGCATCTGATTTGGAACGAAAATAATTAATTCAAGCTGTAGTGTGATACACACCTAATTAGTACATAGTGTACAACATACTTTATGTGCGCTGATCATGCACTAATGCAGGTGTGCATGAGTCAGAGAGACGCCAAAACCGAAGTCTTCTGGTGTTCCTTTATTAATGACTTAACTAAGTACATAGTCGCTTGGCGTCTCTATGACCCATGCACACGTGCATAAGTGCATGATCAGCACACATAAAGTATTGTACTGTGACACGCACCACTCTCGTGATTACTACATTATATTTGCTCGACGGTCAATAAACGTTGCTCGACACGAAAGGTTGTTTCATTGGTTCGTCCCATCACCACAGTATGTTGTACACTATGTACTAATTAGGTGTGTATCACACTACAAAAAATATTTTTACCATTCTTTTGGTTTACAAATAGAATTAAAATAATCCTAAATACAATCATAGCCAAGTCGGCTGTTCAAATTGAAAACCTAGTAGCTGCAATTAAGGAAATTAACAAAAAACAACACATGGATTTGTGAGACATTTGTGTACTTTTTAAATTTGGATATCATTTGTTTTTTACTTTGCTAGGTTTTTAATTTAGACAATCAAAGTATTATTTTAATATACTAAGTACATGTTAAGGTACAGTAGTCTTAAATTATAGTTGATTTCAATTTGGGCTATGAATTAAACACTATACATAAAGAAATATTAAAGAAAGAAGGCTGTCATCTATGAAGCGTGCTTGAACTCTGCATATAAAAGTAAGAAAGTATCATCACGACCGAATCGCTTCCGGGGTGGTCAGAAACCATGCTACTTTAAAAAAAAGTGGATTCACATTCAGCCAACTTTACTATAGGTCCATCATAACAAGTGGCAAGCTCGTCGATGTCTCTAGCTTATGAAACTCGAGAAGTATTAATTATTGTAGTATAAATAAATTATTGTGTCCCGACAAGGTAATCGAACCCGGTACCTCCGAATCTAAATCCACGGACATAACGGAGGCAATTATCTCTGCATATACTTTTTATATACAGCGCTAGCATAAAATGCTGACATTTATAGCTTGGACTGATCCATTCCAAAAAAAAACTTTTTTTAACATTAAGCATTCCATTTATACCAAAAATGGAAACGATAAAAAAATATATATTTAATATTGTTTATTTTTTGACAGTTTGGTTGACATTTTTACTTGTCAATGTCAAAAAATATGCAAAACCGTTCTATTTATAAAAGATAACGGAACAGAGCTTAAAAAGTAACATAGCTTAAATGAAACGGTTAGTGGCGCTGGTTTAGGATTTAAGCTGGGCTTAGAACTGGAACGGGCATGTTCATACGTATCTTCACGACGATCCCTTGCGTACCCTGACTATTGAGAGCCACTTGTCACGATCACGACAAATCTTTCGCTTCGACATTCGTTAACCTCTTCATATACGCCTTTTTTTCGATGGCTCTTTAATGCACCTTCAGCTATCGTTTTATTTATTTGATCGTAATAGGAGTCTTGGTCTGCCAGGGCCTCTGTTACCCACAACTTTCGCATTATAAATCTGATTATATGTCTTCACTCATCCTTTCAAAATGACCGAACCATCGGAGCTTGCCTTTCCTTATTTTTGTTGCTATGCGGTCCGTCAAAGTTACGCATCAGGCACAAATCAAATTTCTAGCATTTTTTTTTTTTCATTTCCTTTTCGTTTTGGCCTATAATATACTTAGGTACATTGTTTTTGGCTAAAAAAATACATGAGGACACTAGTCTTAGATAGGTAATTAATTTATTATGCTAGACAAATTCCAACCACGCTTCATACATTTCAGCCCAACCAATTTACGAAAGGTTTATAGGAAATTAAACCACTATTAAGTAAGACACGTGATTGGCTGTAATAACAAAGTGACAAGCAAACAACCAATAACGCGACGTAATCGTATAACAAAACGTTAAACTTGGATTATTTAAATCATCCTTTCGCAATTTAGCATTAAATGTACAGTTTAAAAAAAATCAGTAAGATTTCCCTATAGCAATTCTAACCTATAAGTAAATTAGCTAACACAACAAAACACACATTTTTAGAGAGATAAAGTATTTGTTAGTTAAAAAAATTGCACAATTAACAGGATTCTCAATTGAGAACGACGATTAGATGTATTATTTTCTCAACACAGCCATTTCCTAATTGAGTCTGGCTAATGAAAGTAGACAACGAAAAAGCGCGGCAAATTAAAAAAAAAAAGTATCATCTCGACCATTTCCCTTTGATGGTGGCCAGAAACCACGCTTATAAATAAGCGGATTCACATTTAGCCAACATTACTATAGGCCAATCATGACAAGTGGCAAGCTTGTCAATGTCTCCAGCGTACGAAACTCGAAAAATATCACAAAATCTATTTACATTAATAAATATTTTTGTGTCCCGACCAGGAATCGAACCCGGTACATCCGAGTCTAAGTCGACGGACTTAACCGCTATACACGGAGGCGCGGCAAATAAAAAAAAATAATATTACCACACAAAATTTAATATCAAACAATTGATCATCTATGTTCGGGTTATTACACTTGTTAACTATACGACAAAAAGATATAAACGAAAGTGAAATGCTTTTACTGAGAAGATTATTTGTGGTAAGTATCAAAATAATAAATCACACTAACCTAAGAAATTCAACACCACAATCTTGTTTTTAGTTGAATTCAGCTTCTTATTTTCTTGTTGTTTTTCTTGGAATATGGACATCTTATAGTTTTATTTATACTTTACAACTCAAATAAGGAATTAACAACAAAACGAATGGTTGACAACAGCCATATTGAAAAATTGACATTGCCACAATAGTGTTGCCAATTGAAAGTTTCCAAATAATTCGATTATCTACCTTCATTAGACAGACTATATAACATTTATAATGATTTTATATTTAACTACACAATATATAAATATACTTTACTATTTACTATAAATTTGAAATTCTATATTGGAGTTTTAAAATGCCATTTTTGTATAGCGCGTAATTTGATAACGACAAATTTCATAGCATTTGAGTCACCGTGGTGCTGTGCCCATCGGGTATGAGAAAGAGAGAGGATTAAAGGCTGGTTTACAGAGGAGGTCTCCTCTTCTTATTGCGTAACAAGACGCTGACCATCCACCAATCTGCTCCTCTCTCTATCCAACCAAATACTGTATGATTCCGCTAATGTCGTCTTGAAAGCTCATTCAATAAAATTGACGGCAAACCTGCTTAGGCCCAATATACCGCGTGTTATTGTCAAAAGAGCAAATATCTTTTTTAGGCTTCAGGTGTCATTTGTAGAACCATTAGTTGAAATAAAAAAAAAAAAAAATTATATAAGAAAAACAAAACACTACTTCATAGTGAATTGATCTCGCTTACAGCTGAGAGACGAAATAAGAGAGAAAAACATATGTAAGTCAACGTTCGCGCGATCGTTGACCTCTCGCTACCTACTTGATTAGGATCAGTATGAATGACGAAATTTTTAGGATAACTTCTCTGTACCGTTACTTAAAAAAATATTACTGAATAATGAAATAAAAAATACGTAGTTCCTTATGTTATAACATAAAAATATTTGCTCTTTAACAAATGCCGCGCAGTAGCATAAATATAGGAGTGACTTAATAAATTTATGACATATTTTTTTTGTAGTGGTTATACATATTTCATAATTAGACTCACTCCTAATTTGAGTTAGTATTAAGTCATGGTTTGCTTGATAAAGATGTCTTAGTAGCAATCTGGTGTTTCATTACGCCCAACCTTTTATGGCGACGCTGCAAATTAATATTTTCGTTATGGACTCACTGGTGACGAATTTCTGAACTTTTTTTATACTACCAACATGGGTAAAACCTACTCTAAAGAGGAAGTCATCTACGCGCAGAAAGCGGCAGGGAGTGAAAGCAACAATGCCACAGTTCTTCAGAACCTCGCGTCCCATGAGTATAATATACTGGGTGACTTTGTATGGCCTTACGTTAGACTAATATGTGATTCTATTGATAGAAAACGAACAATTTTCGACCTCCTCCGTGGTCTAGTGGTAACAAACGTTGCCGTGAACTCGGGAGGTCGTGGGTTCGATTCCCACCGGGGGCAAGTTGTACATTGTATAATTTGTCTCGGTCTGGGTGTTTATATGTATAATATGTATATATTTACAAAAAAAAAAAAAAGGATAATATGTAGTTTATCAACCATCTAGTTTCCGTAACACAAGCCTTGTAGCTTACCACGGAAACTAGATGGCGCTGTGTGACCTGTCTGGAAATATTTATTATTATTATTAACTTGTCTTAAGAAACCCTATGTCGGAAATGTCATTTTCTCTCGCAACAATGATACATTATTAAAGTGTGTTACTAGGAAATAAAATTACTATTGTGACATATTTTGCACGTTTATACTGTATATAAATAAATATTTCCAGACAGGTCACACAGCGCCATCTAATTTCTTGCCCCCGGTGGGAATCGAACTCACGACCTCCCGAGTTCACGGCAACGTTTGTTACCACTAGGCGGTCAACGATTGCGACGATATATCTCCAAAATGTCTTGTAATTTTATTTCCTAGACAGTTACTACATTTCTCAAAGTACACTCAGATTTTGAAACCTTTGAAAATATTGGATTGTGCGAGCGAGTAGGATGAAAAACCGATAACCCTCTTAAAGAAATAGACGGAGGCCGCTAGACAAAACAGAGCTGCCATGATAGTTAAACAAATGAGAATGTCTATGATTTCTTTTTTATTTGATAGTTATTATATTGTGTTTTCATAATCTGTAATTAATTTTATTTATTTTACCCTAGCATAACGACAATTAACAAAAACTTTTTTTAGGTTATTAATTACATAGTTTCGATTCCGCCGATTTGAAATCCAGTGTTTTATCTATAATAAAATATCTTGGTCATAATAAAGAACCTAATCGTATAAATAACGCTTTGTAACTATTTCATACATAAATTTTAACCAATTGACTATTTAATTAAATAATGGGGTAAAAGGGATGTTGTAATTAAAGTAAAGTATCATCACGACCGTTTCCCTTTCAGCGTGGTCAAAAACCACGCATATGAATAAGCGGATTCACATTTAGCCAACTTTACTATAGGCCAATCATGACAAGTGGCAAGCTCGTCGATGTCTCCAGCGTACCAAACTCGAGAAATATCACAAATAAATTAAATATTAATTAAATGTATTTACTTACATTAATAAATATTTTTGTGTCCCGACCAGGAATCGAACCCGGTACCTCCGAGTCTAAATCCACGGACTTAACCGCTAGACCACGTTAAATTAAATATTTTAAATTAAAAAAAAACACAATTTACTGTTATGATTATTGAATTGTATGTATTTAGTTGAGGCACGCTGCAAAAAAGTTGGGGTCTGGTTTTGGGCAATCTCTTTTAATTATATTCAATATAATGTATTAAAGATAACAGAAGAGAAAAGAGTATTAAAAGGTTGCAATCATAGTAATATGGGGTGATTTTATATAGACCTACTTTAGAATTATATATTATTCTATAGATAGAAACAACAAAAAAAAATCTTCATACAAACTGTACAATTTAAAATAGTCCAATTTGTACGGAGAACAAAAAAAAAATGTTACTACATATGGTTTCATAGGAATAGTTGATTGTTTCTATCAATAGAATAACATATTTCTCTAGAGTGAGACCATACAAAATCACGCGGTATATTTTTGATTCTAATATGGCCAAAGCAGGTTTGCAATACTGTATAGATATATGTATATAGATAATTTTTTTTTTAACTTTCTTCCGATTTTTTTAGTCGTCGAAAAAAGTTGTAACGATTCATCCAGTTCGTGTGCGCAAAACACTAGACAACATTATAGATAAATATAATTTTTGAATGATAATAGTTACGAATTTATTCATAATCTCAATGAGAAGCTTGACTGATTCAAGCGGTAACTAAGCCTGATAGGTATGGACTCTTGGTGATTTGATAACCAACCTGAAATTAAAAGAAAACATTTCAAGTCAAACACCCTTATTCGCGAGTAATATAATCCTAATAGGTCGTAGACAGACTGATGGTGGTAATTTGCCCAGTCTGCCGGGGCGGGGAAATATTCACTGTTCGTGCTGATAAACCCAGTAAAGTGTATTCACATGTTTCGGGATCAGGCTCGAATTGCCGTCATGCCCAGTCAAGCCGGCAAAGTGTTAGAGACTGATGTCAGTCATGAGCGTATGATTTCAGTTGCTGACATTCATGGACGTCGCGCGCCACTTACCATCAGGGGGGCGCGCAAGGTCACATAACTGTCGAACCCACCTTGTACAAACCCCGGCATGTATCAATGAGAAATACACTTTTCCTCGTACATTTGTCATAGATTTATAACACCACCGTTACCGTGACTTGGGGAGCACGTTAAGCTATCGGTCTTGGTTCCACTAATACAACTTGTAGAATCATTAATAAATTGTCATCAGACCCTAGCCAAGCCAGCGTGCTGAGAGGCCAATATCCAACTGTGGTGGTCTAGGACTCTTGCGTTCTAGGTACTGTGATAATGATGATAAATAACATCAAACTTGTCAAATTCTCCAGAAATATGTTTTGGAAGGACCATCTTTATCAGGGGAGCTTTAGCTCTGATGTCTTACCGATGTCCGTTGGGATCACATGTTCTGCCATTGCGTGGTGACGAGCATGTTGGTGTCGAGCGAGCGCGCAATCCTCTCCTGTAGACTGTGGTTGAGCCACATCACTCTCAGCTCCGTGTACCTCTCAGGACACAGGCGCAGAGGGTTTCCCCGACGAAGACCCTAAAAAAATATCAATATGAAAAAAACCTTCGTTCGAAGTTTCTCCAGGCCGTGGTCCGCAGGAAGGTGAGAGGTCGCCTGGTCACACTGAAGGAGATTGAATGGCTCCGCTGACGAACGAAAATCACGCACAATAGTATCTGAAGCTGAATATCGGAATCTACGGACATCACCTCCTCACTCATTCTCTTTAAATCCATGAGGATTATCGAAGAATGACAAATAAATAATACAATCATTAATCATTAACATAAAGAAGGTAGCTGATAGTGTGATATACTATAGCTGAGTTTACTTTGCAGATTTCTTACTCAGATTAAACATTAACAGGTTATTGGAATCTGCTGAGCTGCTGTTATTCTGCTAACACCTTACTCTTTGGACTGCAGAAGTAGAATTAAGAACCCTGGGAACGTTGCTTATATCTACTGGAGACACAGGCTGATGATGTTGACGGCTATAAAGCGAACGACCGAGAGGAAATGTTTTCGATTCAACTCACAAAGCCTACAGAACTGTGCCAACACTGAAGCAAGACCCATATCTCCATACAACCACGACGAAACGAGCATATAACATGTCGTACTGGCGTAATATAAATTGGACTGCAGCTGTGGGAGTTCATATATTGGCCAAACTAAGCGCACAATAGCCGAGAGGGTCAAGGAACATATAGCAGCTGTAAAAAAACTGCCAATGAAACAAGTCAGCAATAGCAGAACACCTAATGGATAGTGGCACAAACCATTGGATTGAGCTGCATGACCCAAAGATACTTTCCACCGATCGTCACTATTACCCTAGAATAGTACGTGAAACGATCTAAATAAAGAAACACAAAAATTTCAATCGAAAGGTTATAAGCTTAATCTTTATCGTGGAATCCAGTAATCAATAGGTTTCGACGCCAGGAAAAATCGCCCGGTGTCGCTAAGGATATTGTAAGTGTCGTTTGTCGTGATTTCTAAAAACTTTTTAAAGTGATAAGTGGGTAGGTTTAAATCTACCGCCCAGTATGTACGAGACTACACCGCATAGCTCCAGTCGACCCGTGACCACGGCCAATGCAACTTGGCAAACGTCGGGAGAAATAATCGCTTAAAGACCCGTTAAAATTATAAAAAAATATTATGAATGTGCGCGAAAGTTTAAAAAGATTAATGTGCGTACTGCTCGCGCGAGTACTATTCTTAACTGACCTGGTCGGTTTCTCCGTACATGTCTCGGTAGGGCGCGGCGATCATGGTCCCTCGCGGCGGGGCGGCCAGGAGCAGCAGTTCGCAGTCCCGGACCCGCAGGAAGGCCCCAGCACAACCTCCACAGCTGATTGCATGGGCCACCACAGCTCCTACTAACTTTGGGTTATTACCCCGTCCATCCTATGAAAATAACATGAAAAATTAGAAAAAAATTGCTGGATAAGTAGTTGCGAAAATTAAATCAATGAGTCCAACTCTCATCCTGCACTATACCACGCGGCTATACTTGTTGGGCAACATCCTAATTGGGCTCATTCAAGTACTCATAATGATTTTTGTATGAATGTGCGAGAATTTATCATTAAAAAATCAGCTTTTTAGAAAATAAAATTACTGTCTTTGTAAAGATATTTTGACTTTCGTATACTTAATTTTAGACAGAGAAAAATAGCAAAAACATTTACGAGTATATCGATTTTACTAAATGAAAACCAAATAAATCTATGAACAATCTCTTAATAGTCCATAAAATTTATTTTCTAGGAAGTTAATTGACTACATTTCTCAAAAGTCAAGACTTTTGTAAGTGTTGCTCGCACAGCTGGAGGGGTGCAAAGTTAACCCTAATTAAGATAACGGCTTAGGTAATTATTTTCTTAAAAAGAGTGTGATTTATGGTTGACTTGTATTATAAAGATTGGATTTTAGTATTGTTTTAATAATGATATAGTGAATTAAAACCTTATTTTTCTCAATTTGTGATTACCAACTATTATTCATGTATTTATTATTATGTATTCATGGTGCGGTGGTGGCTCGGATGTAAGAACGCGTTCCTTAAATCCCACAAAGTTCGGTTCAAACCCACCCGGCATGTACCAATGAGAAATACACTTTTCTTAGGTACATTTGTCATAGATTAACAACACCACTGTTCCCGTGCCTCGGAGAGCACGTTAAGCCGTCGGTCCCGGTTCCACTAATACCAACTTGTGGAATCGTTAATAAATTGTCATCATATCCTCGCCAAGCCGTCTGGCCAGCGTGGCGAGTGTAGGCTAAATTCTCCAGATATATGTTCTGGAAGGCCCATCTCCAGCAGTGGAGGTCTAGAACGCTGTGTTCTAGAGGCTGTAATGATTCATTTATTATGTAATTATTGATTATTAAATGACTTTTTAACACTAAAGTACAAGTCTTTAAAATTTCAAGTAAAATATACTTACATAACACACTTCAGTTCTACAACAATAACTTTGCGAGCACAATATTTCCCCACAAACCAGGCACATTGTGGGATGTTTACAATCTTCCCACTCCGAGTTGGGGCATGTAAACTCCGCTACTATATTCATCAACTCAGAATAATCTTCCGGCAACACTATTAACTGTGGCGGCTCCGACGGCTCCATTAAAAGTTCTCGAGGTATTGCACAATTAAAATATAATTCAGACATTTTAGACCATTCTAAAGATTTTTTTCTGGCCAATGGTGTATCTAATAGATCACTGTACGTGCTAGGCAGGTCTAAGTAAGTGCACATGACGTCCCAAGTATCTCCGTCCACTTGAGTCAACTCTATAGGAGGTTCCACATCACTCAGAAAGTAAAAGAACAAACAACAGCTCCTAAGGAAGTTCTTACATTGTTCCTTGACGCATTGCCAAATAGCTTCCTTGTCGTATTCGAGATCAGCTTGAAAATCGCGTCGCAAAGATTTAATTTGTTGAACAATATTGCTCAAATCATCTCTTTTGCCTTTGGTTTCTTCCTCCTCCATTGGTTCGCTTTTTACGCATTGTGTGAAGTCTGCCACCATTAGACTTCTTACTAGCATAGATTTGAATGCCCTTAGGGTTATTTGTTTGGAAAGGTTGGTAGGTCTCGCTGTGCCGGCTGTTCTCGAGAACAAGCACGGCAGGGATAGCACGAGGGCTACTAGAGTTGAGAACGGGAAGTGTTCTGTTGGAGATTTTCTTTCTAACGTGTCGAGTGTGACGAGAGCGTGATGTGCTATTTGTCTGGGGTTTGGCCATACTGAAGGAACAATAGCTGCAAGTCGTATAAGCGCGTGTAAAGCCGCTCTATGTCTTGCAGGCAGTTCTCCTAGCAAAGGCCTATTTTCTGTTATCAAAACGCTGTTAACAGACAATATGCTGTAGGAAGTGGCTCGCCATAAAGCACTTAAGGCAGAAGTCGAACTAATGTCTGCCGATCCACATATTTTAGGTAACATCTGAAACAATTTATTATTTTTTGTAACTATACCGTTACCATTCCTATTTACTTTTGACAGCTCGAATGCTAATGCTAGGGATGTTCTAATGCCTTACGATTTCTTATAAAAATCGACTTTTTTTTTAAATATTTTTTAATCGATTTATTAATTTAATTTAAACAGTTTATGTAGAGAAAAAACTATGTTTCATCATAAAAAAAATTATTAAAGTATTTTAATTGTTTTATTTGCTATACAGGATGGGTTCCGTCTCAAAAAATCATATCTGTATATGTATAAGATAACTTTCCAACCCCAAAGTATGATTTTTGATGGTTCAAAATTGTAATTACTAAAAGTACAGTCCTTAAAATCCTTTTAACTTTTAATTTAATAATTAAAATATATAAAATTAAACAGATATGTAATGTCAGAGTTTGGTTACGTAAATGTTACGTTTTATGCATATGTCATAAGTAAAATAAACGAATGGAAATTGGCAATGGAAAATAGCAGTGTGAAAAATGAAATTTAAAACAAATATAATTAATTATCCTGACAAGAGAAAGACCAGAACTGAGTTCAAAGTGTCAAACGTTTTATATCAGTAGCATAATGCCAAATACCTGCCTCCGTGGTCTAGCGGTTAAGTCCGTGGATTTAGACTAGGAGGTACCTGGTTCAATTTCTGGTCGGGACACAACCATATTATATATATAATATTTAATTTATTTATGATATTTCTCGAGTTTGGAGACATCCACTTGCTACTTGTCATGATTGGCCTATAGTAAAGTTGGCTAAATGTGAATCCGGTTATTTATAAGCGTGATTTCTGACCACCACCACCACTAAAGGGAAACGGTCGTGATGTAACTTTTTTTTTATAATAATGCCAAATTATTTTAACATTCAGACATGTAAATTCAATCCTAATAAAATAACAATAGTATAATGATAAATTACTTACAAGTGCAAATTCCCCGACCAGTCTTTCTACCTCTTCATCATATCGAGGTATCACTGAATTAAAATGTTCCAGAAAATCTGCAGGCAATAATTCTCTAGAATGCGTCATCACATAAACCTGAGCTTCGTCATAAATTTCCACATCTTCCGTATCCATATGATTATCGTCATCGCTCTTAGTTGTTGCAATACAATGCATCTCTTCACACGATTCAGTACACAAATGTACGGCTTCCAAACAAACTTGATGGTTTAGTATAATATCCACACATTTGTGGAAGACTTCTTCGGTTAGTGGAGGCGGATGGCCAGGGATTGATACTGGGGAGTGAACTAAAGGTATCGCAGTGTTACATAAACGTTCGCATAAAGGACATAAGTACTCTTTTCTCTCCACATCGAAAGCTGCTGGTTGGCGAAGTCTGTATGGTCTGAAAAAAAAATTGGTTGATTATTTTAAGAGGGTTCCCTTTGTACTTTTCTTGCTCGCACACTCCAGCATTATCAAAGTTTTTTCAAGTTGGGAAATAAAATTATTTTAATTTTATTCTAATTTAAGACATATGGCCAGTTGCAGAAAGACCGATATGTTTGACATGTTTAACGTATGAGTCACGTCATTTGCTAAATAACCAAAGTGACAAGTTAACTACCAATCACGTGGAGTAATCAAATCTGGATATCATAATATTGATCAGAGATTATTTTAATCATCCTTTCTGCAATTGATCGTTTAAAAAAAATAAATTTTACTAAAACAAATCTATTATTGATATATATACAATATCTAGAAATTTGATTGGCTACATATTTTACAGAACTAGTTTTTTTCAATGTTGGAGTGTGCAAGCGAGAAGGAAGCGAAGTCTATAAACACTCTTCCTGAGGTTTGTTTTACACGTAACGCAACCACATCACGTCGCAGGGAAAAAAAGGACAGATCGCAGACAAAACCCCTATTAGAGATATGGGGCGATGAGATTAGTTTAGCGCAAGCGTTGTTATCAGTTTGCGACTTTTGCAGATTTTACTAAGGCTGGTGATGGTGGTGGCTCGGTTGTAAGAACGCGTTCCTATCCTTCAAAAGTCGGTTCAAACCCACCCGGCATGTACCAGTGAGAAATACACTTTTCTTACGTACATTTGTCATAGATTTACAACACCACCGTTCCCGTGCCTCGGAGAGCACGTTAAGCCGTCGGTCCAGGTTTCACTAATACCAACCTTTGGAATCGTTTCAAAGTCAAAATATCTTTATTCACGTAAACCTATTACAGGCATTTATGAAACGTCATTAATTTAATTATTTTGAATGATTCTACTCCTGATAGTAGAAGACTAAGCAGCAAAGTGGTCCAATAAGTAAGCTGTTAGCAGAAGACTAAGCAGCAAAGTGGTCCAATAAGTAAGCTGTTAGCAGAAGACCAGCAGCTTAGCAAATTCCAGTGACCTGTTAATGTTTAATCTGACTGAGAAAGGAATCTGCAAGGAAAACTCAGCTACAGCAGATTTACAAAATAAAACATATACAGAACTGCACCACAACGATCAATTAATAACCTTTTAAATTTAGTTATCAGTACCTATGAAAATACAATACCTGGTACACCAGTAACCCACCTGGCAAGTCAGAATTAAGGTAGACTCCATGCCTATGTGCAACCCGAAAGTCGACAAAACGTCGTTAATGAATTGTCACAATATTTTTTTATTTTATTTAATATTTGTGTTAATTTTAAAATTTCAAAATCATTTACTGATTATTACTGTGTAGGCTTGTTTTTTGTATTTTATAGTTATATGTATGTTGTGTTCATGCATTTATTTATTCTTATATGTATTATTAGTATGTAGTTTATAATAATAAATGTGCACCCATACATAGTTTTTCCACACTCCCAAAGGTTGGTTGTTAAAAAATGCCTGGCCATTAAGCCCGCCTATGTACAATTTTAGTGCAATAAAGTGTTTAAAAAAAAAAAAAAATGACATCATATCCGTGGCGAGTGTAGGCCAAATTCTCCAGATATATGTTCTGGAAGGCCCATCTCCAGGAGTGGAGGTCTAGGACGCTGTGTTCTAGGGGCTGTAATGATGACTCAGGCGAACAGCTGGTTGGGATCGAAAGCACAAAGAGAAGACAAATTTCTAAGCATTCCATGGATTCAGCGTGCGGGTGCCGGGTCCATCGTGTGTGGGTAGGAGATGAAAAGAATGGTGTCTCGGGCTTGCGACCGACAATAGGCTGGTTTAAGAAAAGGAGGCCTCCTTTTTTTTATTGCGCGATAATACGCTCACCATCCACCATTCTACTTCTCTCCCTACCCAACCAAATACTGTATGATTCCGTTAATGCCATCTTGGAAGCTCGTTCCATAAATGTATTGACGGCAGACCTGCTTAGGCCCAATTCTTTCAGTAAGTGATGCAAAGATTTTGCTGGAACTCCTCTTTTACCGCAGCTCTTTCACAGCAGTTTATAAGTTCTTTCCGAACGAACTATTGCAGTTGTGGTAGCTTTAAAATGTCGACTGACGTGATTGAAACGTCGGTTGCGTTGTCGCTAGAAGTGGCGTAGTGTCTGCAGACAGGCAGATCGACTGCGGCTTTGCGTCGACGCAACGTTGTATTTGCGTTGTCCGTGTGAATATAACTATTTATTTTCAGACAAACTGGCGCCCTGTTGTCGCCGTGTGGTTGTGGTACGGCTAAAACAAACCTAAAACAGCTGACATGACCGCCTCCGTGGTCTAGTGGTAACAAACGTTGCCGTGAACTCGGGAGGTCGTGGGTTCGATTCCCACCGGGGGCAAGTTGTACATTGTATAATTTGTCTCGGTCTGGGTGTTTATATGTATATATTTACAAAAAAAAAGTATAATATGTAATTTATCAACCATCTAGTTTCCGTAACACAAGCCTCGTAGCTTACCCCGGAAATTAAATGGCGCTGTATGACCTGTCTGGAAATATTTATATTTATTTATTTGATCAGGTACATCCGGCGCCATTTATAACTTTATTAGTTAAAATTATTGAGATTTATTTTTGGTGTAACACTGGCTTAAAGTGGTACATAGACTTTCATCAAAAAGTGTGCAAACCTGCTATTTTCCTTGTTGACGACATTATCAACATATTTCTTCCAGCAGTCGACGTGGAGAGTGTGTCCACAGCTAGAAACATGAGGCGCTGGAGCCACAGTATTAGGTAGCCAAGCAGAAGTACAATCAGGAAACTCAGCTGGTCTCTGTCCTCGGTACAGTACAGTCGAGTATTGGACAAACGCGACCAACACTAACGGCCAGTTTGACGCTTCTTCCTGTAATGACATAAGGTGTTGACAATACGCGTACATATAAATTTGGAGACTCTTACATCTGTCGCACCCTGAAAACGTGGAATGCTCTCCCAGCCAGTGTTATATTCTGTTACTTAGTCGCAAACGTTATTAGGAGATTTCTTATTTACGTCAAAGATTGCGTCATAATTACAAAATATTATTCAATTCTCAACTCTATAAGCGCTCGACCTTGACTGCGGCCGTACAAATATCAACTTTAATAGCGTGATATCTAGATAGTTAACGGATGCCATTGTATAACGTTTGCGCTTAAATAACAGAATAGGGCTGCTGGTCTCCTTTAAGCGAAGTTTGAAAAAGCATCGTAATAGGTCAGTATAGTAATAGGACTGATGTCGGTCGCCTGAGGCTGGGTCAGTTGCTTCCATTTTGGACCTCGCATACCGCTTACCATCAGGTAAATCATGCTCAGTATAAAAAACAAAAACAAAATGTGATGTAGAAGATGTATTTATTGTAGTACGGACGATATAAGATTTAGAGATATAATAATCATTATATCTTCGAAATGTCTGTAAAAGTATCATCACAACCGTTTCCCTTACGGGGTGGTCAAAAACCACGTATATGAATAAGCAGATTCACATTTAGCCAACTTTACTATAGGCCAATCATGACAAGTGGCAAGCAGCGTACCAAACTCGGGAAATATCACAAATCAATTAAATATTAATTAAATGTATTTATTTACATTAATAAATATTTTTGCGTCCCGATGAATCGAACCCGGTACCTCCGAGTCTAAATCCACGGACTTAACCGCTAGACAACGGAGGCAGTTCGAAATGCCTGTACTACATTATTTTTGTAAAATAGAGGAAAATCGTTATAAACGTTTTGCTATTTTTTTTTGTCTAAAATTAAGTAGGTATATAACGGTCGTGATGATATTTTAAAATAGCTATAATCTCATAATAATAATTGTAAAATGGTACTCACATCTTCCTGGCACATGATGCAGATACGTGAAGGTTCAACGACCCCTCCTCCCCACACTCCCAAAGCCTTGTTGTTGGTGACAACTTCAGCGGCCACCTCCTCGACAGTGGCCTCTGTGGTTGTCTCTTCGAATAACATCGCGTTGTTGGTGATAAAATTATTTTGAGCTGCCAACATCTGCGCCATTAATTTGGAACGACGCTCAGCCGCTAATTTTGCGCGACGCTCTTTTTCTGAATCTGTATATTGTTTTTAAAAAATAATATAATTCACTCTGTAAGTAACTCAGCCTAAGAATTTGGTCCCAAGGAGGTTTTGAGAGCCGTCTTTCTGATTTGTTAAAGAAACGTTAGGAACTAGGTTACAATATTATCACAACAGTTAAAAATTTACAAGGATACTTCTAGTATGACGGCCGGTTACAGAAAGCCAGATAATGTTTACAAAAAAAATGTATGCGACACATGAGGCACATCATTCGCTAAAATAACCATAGTGACGTATCAAAATCTATGCTTATTTTAATTATCCATTCTGCAACCGGCCGTAAGTGTCAATCTATAGTACCAACTAATCGCCAATTTTAAAATACTACTAACTACATATTTATTATTTACCATCAGTAGTAGTTGGTTTTTCTTGCGGGTCGACTTCCATGCTTTCTACCGCTTCAGCTTCAGGATTTTCGCCCAATAGCTTTCTGTAAGTCAATTAAATGCCGAGTTGTCATAACATTTTTAAAAATTGTTTTATTTGCAAGTAAAGTAGGCCATACACGCTACGGTCCACCGGAGAGTTACCTGTCGAGGTTAGCCTGTGCTGATGCATTCCAAATATGTATATCAACAATTCTTTTTTATTTGTTTAAATTTTCTAGGAAATAAAGGTACATAATAATCATAGATTCCTTTTAGTAAAATAGAGAAAAATCATTAAGTTTGTGCTAATTTTTTTTGTCTAAAATCTGGTATATAAAAGTGTATTAGCCAGTTGCCTTTGACATGTTTAACGTATAAAATAACCAAAGTGACAAGCTATCTACCAGTCATGTGGCATATATCGAAATATTGATCAGAGATTATTTTAATCATCCTTTCTGCATCTGGCCATAAATGAAAATTAAAAACTTTATCTTTACCTCATTTTCTGTAGTATCCATTGAAGCAGAGGTCTGTGAGCATCTACTCTTGGACTGACAGCTAACTTCTGTAACAGCACATCTATACCGGCTCTTTTGGCAGCTTCAGAAAATGCAACAAATTCATAATGGCCGCTCTCCTCATCACGTAACGCGTAACCCATTAAGTGAAGCGCCTGAAATTATTTATTAATTTCGATTTTTCTTTAATGTATATAGATTATTTATTAAAACTTTATATTGCACAATATACAAGAGGCGGACTTCGCTAGACATTATCTAGAGATTTTTGCGTAAGTTGTCACTATTTTCCCAATTAGTTACTATACTTATTAAATTACTGTGCGCATATTCGTGCGCGACCCCTTTACATCAAGCAATCGAGCATTCTTAAGAATATTTAATAAATCTTTGCTATCAAAAGGAGAGCAACGAAAGAATGCTGTGACTCTGTTTACACAAAAATAATTTTATGCATACGCCTATTTGATTTTTTTTTTTTTTTTTTTTTAATTCGTTTATTCAGATAAAAACTTAAACTATTTACATAAATTTTATTAATTATTTTTTTATTTAATTTAAACCCACCTTGAAACTGTATGTAATTTATTATCATTATCACAAAGATTAGTACTTGTTCTAGGTAGATAGAGATCGTTATTTTTGCATCTACTACCATCTGCCTCCGTGGCGCAATGGCTAGCGCGTTCGGCTGTTAACCGAAAGGTTGGTGGTTCGAGCCCACCCGGGGGCGACACTTTTTACTTTATTTTTGTTTATAAATTAAGTATAGTCAACGATTTTATTTACATATGCTGGAAATAAGTATCGCAGTTTTTTTTTCTACCTAGTTTTCTTATTATGTATAGTTTATTATTTTTAGTGTGCAAAAGGCTTAAGAAACGTTAGGCTTTGCTTACAAACATAAATAAATATAATAGTATAAGTAAACGAAACTAACTCTGGAGATAATTTTAAAACTTCTAGCAGGATTTCTGATCCATAATAATTTTGGAGTTGTAACCAATTTGCTTTTTTATTAAGCAGATGTAAATTAAAAACTTTGTTAATTTTATTATTAAGGAAAGGACCAATAAAACTTTTGGGCAAAAGTGTGCATAACAAACAATTAATTAATAATTATTTATTTAAATCTTTATTGCACAAAGACAAAGGCTTATAATGCCGCTAGACATTCTATCCTAGCCAACCATCGGGACAACTTGAGCATTATATTGAAAGGTAGGTGCAAAATTGTATTAAATTCTACGGTTTAACTATATACTAATATATATAGTAATACTAATATATATATAGTAATACTAATACATATATATAATTACTATGTTAACTAGCTTAATAATTCCCTCTTTTTAATTGCGTAATAACATCCATTAACGTTCCAAGGAACAATTCTGCCGAATTTTATTATAATTGGTTCAGTAATATAGGTGTGAACGAAAGACATACAGATATATATATATATCCTCTGGTCTGTATGAAAAGTTACCCAGTCCATCTCTACACTGTATAAATACTGTAGAATCGATTTTTGCAAAATGGTTGAATTTTTTCGTAAGTATACGATTTATTACTGTTGTGTTTGGCAAAAACATGCACTACTAACATAACTATATCTTAATTTTGTATGGGAAGAGCAAAATTATACTCGTAGGAACGCTTAATTGATCTCAGCCCGAAACAACTTGTTTTATTTCCTTAAAAATGTATACTGTGTTAAAATTATTTACCTTATGTACTTGTGACTCCGAAAAACATCTGGCTCTCAAATTGAGAGCTCTTTCAAACACTGTTTTTAAAACAAACAATGATGCTTCACATTGTAACAGATTGGCCAACATTTTGAATGGTTGCGTCAGTTTGGGCAATACTGGAGGCGGACAGCATTCTGGTAGACCTGTATAAATAAAACCATACAATATTATTTCATGTCCCGCTAGTCACACTTATTTAAATAATAGTGACATAGCATGATTTTGTATGCTCTTACTTTAGACTTATATGTTATTCTATTATTATAGATAGATCAAATCAAATCAAATAATCTTTATTTTCAAACAGTTATACATGAGTTTCAATCAGGGGCCTGAACAAGGGTCTCTGGGACGCCTGGATCTCTGGACACCCTGCACCTCCGGTCGAGATAGATAAATAAATAAATATATAATAAACGTTAATATTAAATACACCAGAAATAACTATACACCAGACTACTCATATTATATACCTAGTAAAGTAAAAGTAAAGTATCATCACGACCGTTTCCCTTTCGGGGTGGTCAGAAACCACGCTTATAAATAAGCATCACATTTAGCCAACTTTACTATAGGCCAATCATGACAAGTGGCAAGCTCGTCAATGTCTCCAGCGTACCAAACTCGAGAATTAACACAAATAAATTAAATATTAATTAAATGTATTTATATACATTAATAAATATTTTTGTGTCCCGACCAGGAATCGAACCCAGTACCTCCGAGTCTAAATCCACGGATTTAACCGCTAGACCACGGAGACAGTTTTTTATATTATTATATACCTATAGATTTATAAATTTAATAATAGTCATAAAGTAAATAGTGGAATATAATATAGTATAATATAATATGTATATAATATAATAATGG
This sequence comes from Tinea semifulvella, assembly GCA_910589645.1. Classification (NCBI taxonomy): domain Eukaryota; kingdom Metazoa; phylum Arthropoda; class Insecta; order Lepidoptera; family Tineidae; genus Tinea; species Tinea semifulvella. The sequence goes on along the minus strand of OU342592.1, from coordinate 6,627,724 downwards.
TATAATGCATGGCATGATAAATTAATTAAATAAATAATAAAACAAAAATAATATTGAGGCATATCATTTATACTAGTAAATAATAAAATGTAACCAAGGAAGAAACTGATCCTCAGCTTAACTCAGAGAAATCTAGTCTGGGGATCAGAGTTCCTTCAAAAGAATTATGTAAACAATTTTTGTGAACAAATAAACGTTTTTGTATTTTTTTTGTATTAAAGGAAACAAAGAACTTTTCCTAGGAAATAAAATTGATTCTCTATGGAAATTAGCTCTTTTAAAATTAACAGTTTGTATGGAGAATATCAAAAAAATTGTCAGTTCTGACATACTCGTGTGATTTCTTAGGTAAAGTTGTTTGTTTCCAACAATAGAATTACATATAAGTCTAAAGTAAGAGCATACAAAGTCACTCCATATAGAACTTTTTCTACGAGTGAACTTTTAAGAAATGACATTTTCTTAAAACAGTTTCTAATGACAGTTTCTAGGAAATAAAATTACTTTTATTTTAGACATATTTTCACTCATATATCTTAAAGACAAACAAATTATGTAACTAAAATAAATCTATAGAAGAAAAAACAGCATAGATTTACCGTGCGGGTGATGGGTCTATTGTGTGTGTGAAAAAGAAAGCAGAAAAATTACTCCAGGCTGGATTGCAAAGGACAGGTTTACAACCTCCTTTTTTTTATTACACAACAAGACGCTCACCATTTACCATTTAGCTCCTATACACAACCATATGTATGATTCCGTTAATATCGGCTTAGGCCTAATTATTTCAGTAAGTGGTGCAAGGATTTTGCTGGATTTCTTAGAAAACCGTCATTTCTTAAAAGCACACTGAGACTTGAAAAAGAAATTTGGAATATACGAGTAAGGGTATTTTTTTTTTTTTTTTTTTTTTTTTTATACTAGCACGACATGTGACCTTGCGTCCACTTGATGGTAAGTGGGGAGCGAGATCCATGAATGTTAGCAACTGTAATCAGACACTCATGACTGACATCAGTCCCTAACACTATGCCGGCTTGACTGGACATGACGGCAATTAGAGCCTGATCCCGAATTGTGTGGATACACTTTACTGGGTTTATCGGCACGAACGGTGGATACTTCCCCGCCCCGGCAGACTGGACAAATTACCACTATCAGTCTGCCTACCACCTATTAAATGTATGTAAAGCTTAACCCTCTTAATAATATATTTAAAAGTAAAGTATCATCACGACCGCTTCCCTTTCGAGGTGGTCAAAAACCACGCTTATAAATAAGCGGATTCACATATAGCCAACTTTACTATAGACAAATCATGACAAGTGGAAAGCTCGTTGATGTCTCCAGCGTACCAAACTCGAGAACTATCACAAATGAATTAAATATTAATTAAATGTATTTATTTACATTAATAAATATTTTTGAATCGAACCTCCGACTCTAAATCCACGGACTTAACCGCTAGACCACGGAGGCAGTTATATATATAATATATATTTAGTTAGGTTAAATTACAACACCTTTAATATTCCAATATAATTTTAACATAAAAAAATTGAATTAATGCAACGTCAAATACTATACCTTGGGCTTTCCTTCTATTCCTCTGCTTCTCTTCACTCCTTGACAAATCTTCTCTGGTGTAGTGATAGAAGAATATGTCGTATTCGTCATAGTGTTGTGGTTTTAATGTGTATTTTCCTCGAAGATTGCCGGTACCTCGTTTATTGAAGTCTGCTATTTCATCTATAACTGTTTCTAAACCAGTTTCATGAACTTGGTCTTCCGGTAGACATCTGTATAATATAATTTTATAGATTAAGTATAGCAGTAAGTTTAAAACCTAGTTAGTAATACGTTTGAGAAACCAGCTGTAAAATTGCTTATATAGCATTTATTAAGTACTAACAACAAACCATTAAAAGGGTATTTTAAAGGGTCTCAATTGGACCGCCTCCGTGGTCTAGTGGTAACAAATGTTGCCGTGAACTCGGGGCAAGTTGTACATTGTATAATTTGTCTCGGTCTGGGTGTTTATATGTATAATATGTATATATTTATTAAAAAAAAAAAAAAGTATAATATGTAGTTTATCAACCATCTAGTTTCCGTAACAAGTTAATTAGATGGCGCTGTGTGACCTGTCTGGAAATATAAAAAAAAAAAAAAAAAAATGAATATCAATAAAAAATGTACTGTTTATCTATTGTCATCTATTACTTATTTATTATTTTTTGTACATTATATTCGTTTGTTAAAGCGTTTTTTTCAATGAAGCGTTTAATTTCTTAGTTTACATATTGTATCAGGGCCATGTCAAATGCCGAAAAATATTTAATTAATCATATTACCTGTTAAGTTCAGAGTGCGGCATAGGCCCGACACAGAGCATCTGAATGATTTCCTTCTTAGTTCTGTCGCCCTGAGTCACTTCGCCCACTCCTGGCACGTAACGCGATCCTATCACTAAAAATACACAGCATTTATTATTAATTATTAATATTTAAAGGCGCGGTGATGACTCGGTTGTAAGAACGCGTTCCTTGAATCCTACAAAGGTCGGTTCAAACCCACCCGGCATGTACCAATGAGAAATGCACTTTTCTTACGTACATTTACAACACCACCGTTCCCGTGCCTCGGAGAGCACATTAAGCCGTCGGTCCCGGTTCCACTAATCCAACTTGTGGAATCGTTAATAAATTGTCAACAAAAATTGACATCATATCTTCGCCAAGCGTTTTGGCCAGCGTGGCGAGTGTAGGCCAAATTCTCCAGATATTGTTCTGGAAGGCCCATCAAACAGTAACAGAATAGGGCTGCTGGACTCAATATATTTAAAATGTCTGCAAAATCACAACTACTTGCTCCTTTTGAATAAAACATAACTATTATTGTATACAGACAAGGTCTACTGTGACAATACACATATACAAATACACAAATAAGATATAACAACCATATATATGTGTTGAAACACTAGGATCAAGAAACTACACCTTCCCTGATCAATCTGGTTTCTGTGCCTTGACAGAATTATCTAGTGCAGAAACGTTACTAACAGCCCTTAATGTATAATTTATATGTAAATAGGATGTAAAAAAATAGTGTCATATAATTTTTTATACAAACTATTTTGAATTTTTTTTTTTCTTAATTTTAAATAACTACAGTAAAGCAGTTTACAGAACAAATAAGGGTACCGCTTCTATGATTATTAAACTATTAAGTTAAAAACAAACCTGTAATAAGAAGTCCAAGGAATTCCTCTACCATGCTGGTGTGATGTCGCATCTGGTCGTCATCGGTCACCAAAAACTCAAAGTCAGGTTTGACCCAGTCCACCAAACCATATTTGTTTAATAAGTGAACCATGTACTCATTGCTTTCTATTAAGGATGCTCCAATCTAACAAAACATAAATATTTTAAAATTAAATTTAATTTTAACAAATAAAAATAGAATTTGCATAGAAAATCAGATAAATCTGTGGTGTCAAGGAAAAAGGAGATGAGTCGAAAAATTAGATTTTTACCTATTGGTTCAAAACATTCATATGCGTTAATGCAATAAGGAGATGAGTCTATAAACTGTACAGTTGATTTTACACCCCTACGTACATAAAGGGGCTAGTCGTAACATTAAAATGTATAAATAAGTAAAAAGAGTTCAATCGAGTTATTTCAGTATCGCGCTTTTACCGCCAAAAATTCAGTTATGCATAGTGAGATGAGTGGACTCGTACCTAAAGTATACCACTAATAAATTAAACATAACGTAAATTACAAATTTCTAATTATAAAGTTCAAGTTATGTACTTATCCCCTTTTTCCTTGACACCACAGAAATATACCTAAAATATTTAAATTTAACTATCACATCAAATAAACATACAAAGCTAATAAATATATATTATAAAATTACATGTTTAAAACATCAAAGAATTAATAAACTAAATTAAATCATGGTTAACAAAATGAATACAACAAGAATTAAAGCTGGTAGAAAAAGCCGAATGGCTTTAAGTTCGCCTTTGTACATACTTTTAAGTAAAGTGCAATAAAGTATTTAATAATAATAATTAAATAATAATAATAATTTTCTAAAAATCTTTTCTACAGCCATAACTTTATTTGCTCTTAAAAAGCCGGATGTATTAAAAAGTTTTTTTTTAGCTCTAAGCTCGAGATCAATCTTCTGAATGTCTGAACTGAGTTTTTTCTATACAAGAAAATTTACTTTCGACTTTTGGAAGCACAAGCTTATGCTTAGATCCTACTTTAATCCGGCCCTAAAAGTTAGTCTAAGCGCCTAAAAAATTAAAAAATATTTTTACCTGAAGCATAACAATGTCTCTATCCAACATTTCTGAACGACACTTAACATTGTGGTAGAAGTAGAGTTGATTTAAAAGCGCAAATCCATTTCTACGCCACATACCAGCGTGGACTTGAGCCATCATGGCAGCAGTGCGAAGGACAGGCTCTAAAAATACGTTAATTACTTAATTAGTAAAGTATCATCACGACCGTTTCCCTTTCGAGATGGTCAGAAACCACGCTTATAAATAAGCGGATTCACATTTAGCTAACTTTACTATAGGCCAATCATGACAAGTGGCAAGCTCGTCGATGTCTCCAGGTTACCAAACTAGAGAAATATCACAAATAAATTAAATACAAATTAAATGTGTTTATTTATTTACATTAATAAATGTGTCCCGACCAGGAATCGAACCCGATAACTCCGAGTCTAAATCCACGGACTTAACCGCTAGACCACGGAGGCAGTTAGTAAATATGTAATTGCTTCTTATGTTGTGTATTTATAAATTAGACTATTTGATGGATGCCTAAATTTCTTGCCATCCCAAAAAGGCTAGTTTACAGAACAGTGCTAAACAAAGAATATGAAATCTGGCTAATTTTAGAATCAGGGTTGGTATAAAGGAAAGTCTTAGGGACAAAAATAAGGAAAGGCATGCTGCGATGGTTCGGGCATGTTGAAAGCATGAGCGAAGAAAGATTGACGAACCAGATATATAAGGCGAAAGTTGTGGGTGAAATAGGCAGACCGAGACTCACATATCACGATCAAATAAATAAACACTGACTGAAGGTGCATTAAAAAGTCTTCGTAACCAAAGGGCATGTATGAAGAGGTTAATGAATGTCGACGAAGCGAAAGAGGTATGTCGTGATCGTGTCAAATGGCGCTCAATTGTCTCTGCCTACCCCGCAAGGGACCTGGCATAACATATATGTGTGTATATGTGTATGTGATAAAAATAAATTTAAAACTAACCAATAAGTTGCTCAGGTGGTGGTTTGACCCTATCAGGCCACTCGAATTCCCGGCTGTGATAACTAAATCCGTGTTGATCCAATATTAGGTGTAATCCAGCGATAAATCTGGACAATGGCTGATGTATTGATACTGCTTGAGTTGATACGTCGTAGTCTATTACTGCAGTGTCGTTCCAAGACGCAGGATACGATATGTGAACTGTCATATTAGAAAAAAAAAAATTAAAATTTACTTTTTTTTGGCAATTTGTTGGGTCTATCTGAATCATGATTTGCCAAAGGGGATACATTATCGATTTAAAAAAATAATACAATTAGTTATGTAAATTGTAAATATTGATTATATTCCAAAAGTGTCAATTATCATAGATTCTAAACCAATATCCTTTTTGTGCAACTAATAAGTGACAATAATTATTTTAATTTTTGGTCTAAGTGATATCAAACAAAGGTTTATGATTTCACAAAAGGACTAGTAATAGTATCTATAAAATATAGAAAAGACTATACGCTATATGCTTAACAAATACATACAATACAATACAAAAAATACAAAATATTTTATTGTTCATAAAGGTACAATTAACAAATTGATTGATAACACTGACTCCTAAACTAAGTCTAACTAAGTTAGACATGTCATTTAGGATCCCAGTTACTTCCATTAGTTATACAAAAAAGATACAACACATAGTGAAAACTGTTAACAATAAAAATATTTACTATAAATAAAGGTATTTTAATTAAAACAACAGGTGGGTAATATAATAAATAAATAATATTAATTATTTAATATAAATACTATAAGTGATTAAAAAATAATAATAATATATACATATTGTGTTTGTACAATATATAATGTTAGGGAAAATGCAGTTAGTTGTATATTGAGTTTACTAATCAGTATTTAAGTTTACATATTTCATGCTTAGATACCTACATAAGTATTTAAATGTTTCAGTTTATTATCATTATGGTTTCTTTACATTATTTTATCTATTTAATACATAAAAATAAATTTTCTGTTTCAGCATAACTCAGTTCTTGCAAGTATTTCTTAACTTTAATTTTACATGTTTTAAAATTGAGGGGATATATATTTAGGGCTTTGTTCATTAAATTAAATGCTCTGAAATTGAGTTGTAACAGCAGCAAAGATGTGTTTAGTATTCTGTGTTGCTTTGGCTCTTTTATAAAGGTCTCCATGATTCACCTAACTTACCAAGTCGAGGCAATAAAATGTAAATCTTACCTCTAACATAAGGATCTGTAAACTTCTCGACATCGGATAGTTTCCTCAATGCCATACGATAAGCCTTGGCCGTAAGAGTTCTGTCAGCCGCGCACCATTCCAACGCTAACGTGATACTGTGAGCCAATTTCACATGTAAGTTGAATGCAGACTCCCATTCCGGTTCATATTCCATGTGCTGACCAACCTAAACAAATAATTTCAATATTATCCATACTAATATTGCAAATGTGAAATAAGTTTTTCCTCTCTGTGGATTTGTCTCGCTTTTACGCCAAAAGTACTAAATCAATTTTAATATAATTTGGTAAAGGATTTCCATGGAACACAAGGGCAGCTATGTTCGCGTTTGTCCTGCCTTTACGCCTAAGCTACAGGACTGAATTCTTTGGTCAGTTAAAATATATTTAATGATTAGAATTTGTTTACAATTAGCCAACTTTACCATAGGCCAATCATGCGAGTGGCAAGCTCGTCGATGTCTCCAGCGTACCAAACTCGAGAAATATTACAAATAAATTAAATATTACCTAAATTTATTGATTTAAATTTATAAATATTATTGTGTCCCAGGAATCGAACCCGTTACCTCCGAGTCTAAATCCACGGACTTAACGAAGGCATTTATAGATCATAGATAGCTTTTATTTTGTCTCCAATTTGATTGAGGCGGGGACGCAGGTGCGCTAAAATATTTTTAAATCTCTTTTATTGGTCGGTAGGTAGTGAGATAAGGAAGTCAATGGTGTCAATAACTGTTTTTTTTTTGTTTTTTTAATTTGAATTAACATTTAAATGTGCGATATCTCTAAATTGTCTGTAATTTTGACATTCTGTAATGTAACATTGTCCCTAAGGTTGGCTGTCAGATAATGTCTAGCGGCATTAGGTACGCCCCTTGTATAACGTGCAATAAAGTTATAAAAAAATTAATACATTATTTTATTCCCTAGAAAGTTAATAAACTATATTTCTCAAAGGTTCACTCAGTGTTCAATCTTGAAAAATGCTGCATTGTGCGAGCGAGAGGAATGGAAAAGGCTAAATGCTCCAAACATGCTCTCCGAACGTATTAGAACAGTAGTGTTGTAAATTAAGTAATGAACATAAATATTTTTTTCAAAAAAAAAAAAAAAAAGTGATATCTGTTATAAGGCCGCGTTCGTTTTATAGCATTTCCAACATTTCGAAGCAACTTCAAAAACCTTTTTTTTTTAACAATGCTATAATTTAAAAAAAAAAAACGAGCGGTGAGGCTACTTTTTGACAAGTATGACAAGTAACAAATAATAACAAATCAATTGACAATGTATTATGGTCTTTGAATTTATTACATAGAATCGTTTAAAATACATTTTAAACAAATATAATATAAACTATAAAGTATGCAAACAATGTAAACAAACCATTTCTTATGTTAAATGACATCTGTCAAAAAGTAACATCAATAACCCTCCTTTCAACACAGTACTGACATACGAAATTAGCATCAAATGTTAAGAATTTTCATTAAACGAACGACTTGCGCTAAAAAAAAAGTGGTATTTTCATGCTAACATTTCTTAAAACGAACGCGGCCTAAGTTGCTTAGTATGCATTGATTTTAAATTGGGCAGTGTTCACAATTATTAAATATGCCAAGAATAGTGGTTTGATTTGGAACCTACATATTATTTTTTAATGTAAAATAATCTCACCTGTCTAACAACAGCGTCCATTCCTTGCATCATGGCCAACAAGTTAAGCAAAAGTTGTAATCCGTGTAGAAATCCTTTCCTCAGCTCATCATCCCAAACCGCGGGTATTGCACTTAGTAGATACTTAACATCATATAACACAAATTGTGCGCGTTTAAACGCAGATAAACTGTGATCGCGTACGAACTCTAAACGACCCTGAAAAGATATAGTTAAAATTATTATAAAGGTGATAAATAAAGAGGAATTGGAGAATACAAAAACCACGTTTTTAATAAGGCGTAAATAAGATACACCAGATATTTAAAAGATAAATTCAATTTCCTTGTTGCCACTCACGACAGAACTTTATGATCTTCTTCCAACTCCACTCTTTCCTTTCCTACAATTCATACCGCAATCGTTTCCAAGTAGTTTGCGGTTGTGGCTGTACATCTTTGGAACCAGTTACCGGTGGACATTCGTCAAGCTCCTAATAGAACACTATTTAAGAAACTGGTATATGCGCACTATTTAAATTCACCATAAGCTTAATACGCTCTCTGCTGTATTTGCTTCTCTCATTAAAGTCCTCATATAGTAGGTATATTATATTTATGTATGTAGTTTTATTTGTATGTAGTAGTATGTATGTATGTAGTACGCTAGAACTCCCTTTCCCTTCTCCTTCAAAAATAATCTTTACTCTCACTTTCTATCCATACAAAATATTCGTAATTGACCTCATTCCTATTCCATATTGTAGGAAAAAACATTTAAGTGTATGTATTCTATAATGTAATCCGATAACTATATATATATCACGCTATTAAAGTTGATATTTGCACAGCCGCTGTTAAGGACAAGCGCTTATAGAGTTGAGAATTAAATAATATTTTGTAATTATGACGCAATCTCTGACCTAAATAATGAAATCCACTAATAACGTTTGCGACCAAGTAACAGAATAGGGTATGTATTATGTGTAGTGTATATTATGTATGTATTGTTGTTTATGTGGTTTATTATACCAATATTATAATATTTGTAAGTATTACGTATAAATTTATATTTTATAAAACAAGAGACCCTCTGGTCTCAGATATGGAACCGAGACTACTATTCTTCAAGAAATTCATGACAGGTGCCCAGACTGACAAAAGAGGCATTGGCTGGAAGAAAAAAGAAAGTGACAAAGAGGTTATAAAATCCTTCCTCAGGAAAGATGAAGAGCATGAATACAGAGTGCACGCGATGACTCTAGAAGTTCAAAATGACTGGCTAACTTTGGGCGATTTTTGCATCCCTCCAGCCCTAAAGTGGCGCACACTAATGTACGATTGGTCTCCGGCGTTGCTAAAGTTCTACCTAAACGCTTTTCAAATGTCCCTCTCGGACCAGAGTAATCTGGTAAGGTGGGGAAAAGCTACGGAAAAGAACTGTACATTGTGTGGTGCTGCCATAGGAACTGCTAGACACACACTTGTAGGGTGCGTTACTCTCCTAGAAAAGGGCTATTACTCACGCCGACATGACAAAGTCCTAGGTGTTATCCGTGAAGCAGTAAGTCTTTCTATTGCAAGAGCCAGAAAGGGACTGACTACAAATAAAACTTTGACCACATTTGTAAAGGAAGGGCAAAGCACGAAAACTAAATGCAAGCCCACCTCGATCCTTGGCGCCGCATCAGACTGGAAAATTCTAATGGATACATTTGAACACCATTATAGGATCCCAGATGAACTAGCTGTATCAGCCTATAGGCCAGACATCTTAGTGTTTTCTCGGAACTTGAAAAAAGTTATCCTTATTGAACTTACCGTTCCGTGGGAATCAAATATTCCAAAAGACCACAACATGAAGTCGAATAAATATTATGATCTCACAGAAGAAATGATCAGGAACGGGTTCAAGACTCAGCTTTACGCAGTGGAAGTTGGTGCAAGAGGAGTTCCAGCAAAATCTTTGCATCACTTACTGAAAGAATTGGGCCTAAGCAGGTCTGCCGTCAATACATTTATGGAACGAGCTTCCAAGACGGCATTAACGGAATCATACAGTATTTGGTTGGGTAGGGAGAGAAGTAGAATGGTGGATGGTGAGCGTATTATCGCGCAATAGAAAAAAAAGGAGGCCTCCTTTTCTTAAACCAGCCAATTGTCGGTCGCAAGCCCGAGACACCATTCTTCTCATCTCTTACCCACACACGATGGACCCGGCACCCGCACGGTGAATCCATGGAATGCTTAGAAATTTGTCCTCTTCTTTCTCATTATCTATCATTTATTAATTTTTTGGCACTTTGCCTGTAATTGGTTATATTATATATGTAAATATGTAATTATTCATAAGTATATATTGATGTCTTCTATTCTCTATTAGTTTTGATAGCAAGATAAGGCTTCTTGTCGTAACTGCTTTAGTTGTTCCAAACGTTTGACCAGTATAGAATGTCTAGTGGCAAACAAGTACAAAAAAGTACAAAGACGATATTATTTTTATTTTAAAAATATTATTTATCCGATTTTTTTTTTCCAAAATATTACAAACTACCTAACTAAAAATAATAAAAAAACGTTCTCAAGAGGCGACCCATCAGAGATAGTCCCAAGAAGACTGTCAACATTTCCCTTTGTATAGCGAGGCTAATACGTTGGTAAAAATAATTGCCAGGCTTCCTGTCTCCAAATTTCTCCGTCCGGCGCTTCGACAACTCCTTGGCCAGACGCTTGGCTGAGGGTCCCCATGGTCCCATCGTCGCGTATTTGCGCAGCTTGAGGTTTACCGTATTAATTGACACAAATGGGTACACAAAACTAATTTATTACTGGATTTCGCGATACAGATAGCTTGTAAACCCCTTCCCTCTCGATTTTTTTTTGTTTCTTTATTTCAATCTCTTCGCGTACTAATGTCCAGCTCTAGTTGACCCATTGGTTCAATGCAACTTGACCGTAACGTCGGGAGAAGAATGTGTATTACTTTGAAAATATTGAGCTATTTGTTAGTTTTAAATTAGTAGCCATTCAGATGAATTGTACATACCTTACTATTGCACCGTCTCGTACATTCAGACACGAATGTATTTAGCACAACGTAAAGTGCATCGTGTTTTGCAACCAAATGGTGAGCCAAAGTTGGTGTGGTATAGAGTTGAACTGATAACGATGATACGGAGAACGAGTGGTCGTGGTCATCGCGAATAAAGTCCTTCATTATTGAAGCTGAAATAAATAACAATGTGGAATTACATTTAATTTATTCGATATAACAGACTCTAAGTTTTTAAAGGTGATTAAATCGTTTAATATGTTTTATTGCTTTTGAGGCCTCCTAAGGCGCCTACGGACTAAAACCCTATAACCGTCTATAAACCGTCTCTCTTTTACTGTTGGCCCTGCGTGCCTTAACAGCTGAGTCTGAGTCGTGGCTACGGAGTGAAGGCACTCGTTCGCCTTGTATTTAATATGTGTGGATCTTTAGAAATTTAGGATACAGTAAGTAGATAAAATAAGTTGACCCCAAGAAGCATTTAAAATCTTATTTTTTCCATAGGTTTCCCTTCGTAACACTACTTGACGTTTAACAATAATATATAATTAATTTGGTTTAATTAAATCAATAAACTAAACACTAGAAGCCATTACAAGATTTGTCTTCCACAAGTGGGCGTTATGGATTACTCTGCATTAGGATCGGACAGGGCAATTATGACGGCTTTTAGATAACCTCGTGTGTGCTCATTCCCATTTGACTAATTTAAAATAATAAAAAAGTGATATATTTTATAAATTTAGAAAAGATATGTCTGTGGTCTTGGGTGCACCCAAAGCACTTTCAAAGTCAAAAGTCACAATATCTTTATTCACGTAATTACAGACATTTAAATTATTTTGAATGATTCTATCCCTGCTAGTAGAAGACTACATAGTGGTCAAAAGAGTAAGCTGTTAGCAGAAGAACTGATGGTGGTAATTTGGCCAGTCCGCCGGGGCGGGGAAGAACCCACCGTTCGTGCCAATAAACCCAGTAAAGCTTCGGGATCAGACTCGAATTGCCGTCATGCCCAGTCAAGCCGGCATAGTGTTAGGAACTGATGTTAATCGTGAGTGCCTGATATCAGTTGCTAACATTCATTGACCTTGCGCGCCACTTACCATCAGGTCACATGGAGTGCTAGTATTAAAAACACAATACTACTAATAGCACTATTGGTTTGGCATAAATAAACAAACATTTGGTACAAGGTGATAAAACATTTGGTTTACGCCAATGAAGCGTCTAGAGATAGTTCCGCTGTTAAATACCTCCTAGATCCCAAGAAACTTAGCCAAGTTAATACAAATGATATAACACCATCAATATAGCGATAATTTACAGATTAAAGGAAGAAAAAAACTCACCATAATTCTTAGTAAACAGCGTCGAAAGCGATCGCTTAGACGCATAATCCATTAACGTGGTACCGAGTAATAGTCTATGCCATGCCGTTCTTGCTGCTTTCCACATATTGCAATCATTTAACATGACAGCTGTGGCCACAGTACCACCGGTCACAACCCCAGTCACGGCTGTGGGCTCTTCGCCCAATATAACAGAACTAACTGCCACACGTAAACTAACTTCATGATTTACAAAGTGCTGAATCCTGTAGGAAAAAATAACATTATTATTAATTTTCAATTAAATTATATTATTTGTAATCTGCCTCCGTGGTCTAGCGGTTAAGTCCGTGGATTTAGACTCGGATGTACCGGGTTCGATTACTGGTCGGGACACAAAAATATTTATTAACGTAAATAAATACATTTAATTAATATATAATTTATTTGTGATATTTCTCGAGTTTGGTACGCTGGAGACATCGACGAGCTTGCCAATTGTCATGATTGGCCTATAGTAAAGTTGGCTAAATGTGAATCCGCTTATTTATAAGCGTGGTTTCTGACCACCCCGAAAGGGAAACGGTCGTGATGATACTTTTTTTTTTCTATTTGTAATCTAAAAAGCACTATATAATACTAACAGTGCAGGATTTATTGAGCATGAAAAAAAAACTTCCTAAGATTAAAAAAACTTAATATCTGTCAATTTGGGCCTATTTATCATTGTCAAAACCATATTCAACTACTAAATAAAGATATCTCCTGAATAAATGCAGTAGTCAGGTCATAATCCACCATGCTGGCCTAGAGAGGATTGGTGAATCATTAAACTTTCCTAGGCCAATCATGTATTCAAAATAATAATTGTTTTTTATTTAATTAACCGGTCCAATAAGACATTAATTTAGTTCTGTTGAATCTCTTTGTGCGTGTTCACGTATGACACGCGAAAGCGGTGGCAGACGCGAGTCTTGGCAAGGTTGAGTTCATATTGGCCGCCAGAAGTTTATGCGTGTGGGACGTGTTATTTCCCTTTAAGAGCCCCAAAGCCAAATTATAGTGGCTATCACAGGGGCTTAAATTATAATGCAATAAAGGTGTTTAACTGCTTGGGTACTGATATTAAAAGCAGTGATAATGTCAAGACTTTTTCACATTCACTAAAATCTTTTCTTCTAAATTCTTTCTTTATAATTTAAAGGAGTACTACGACAGGATGTACGAGTATGGCTGATTTTATATGGGGTACCCTTCATACAATGGACATTTGGTATTTTATTTATAAGTAGGTATCTTTTTAATTTAGTGTCGTCCTGTTTTGTTATTGTTTTCGATGTTACAGGTATTTTCTGTTATTGTATTGCGGTTTATTTCTTCAATAATTTAATCTATTACTTTGTAGTTGTTGTAAACAAATTTGCACACAATTGATGTATTGTATTTTACAAGCAAAATAAACGTTCATTTTATTTAATTTCATTTCATTTATAACTTATTAAAATCATTTTTGTTCATATGATTACAATGTTTGCTTTGCCAAATTTAAGTTCTAGCCTAAACAGCACTCTTCTGTATTGAAATGATGAAAACGTGCTATCGTTTTCAGCGACAAGTTCAAACTAGTTGATCTCACCTGAAGGCACGCGTTAATAATTTGACGTGAACGACACAAAAAACTTCACACGTTTATATTGACGTGTTCCGTGGCTAATCGAGCTGCACATTTCGTACATGAACACATGTATATTATGCCGTATGTAGTGATAGTTTGCCGCCACCGCGTTCGCGAGTCAATGTAACCACGCACTAAGGTAAATCGAAAAAGTTTAATTTTTAACAAATAATAAGAGCGGTGGTGACTCAGTTGTAAGAACGCTTTCCTTTAATGCAACAGGTCGCGGTTCGAACCCGGGTAAGTACAAAATGAGAAGTGCACTTTTCTTAAGTACATTTGTTATAAATTAAAACACCATGTTCCTGTGCTACGGAGAGCACGTTAAGCCGTCTCGGTCCCGGTTCCACTAATACCAACTTTCGATGTATGAACATTGCCTGTTATTATAGCAAAGTTTGTAAAAACATGCAATGAAAGATGTAAATACGCAAATACAATTAGTAAAGTATTGCTGCCACACTAGGCGTACAGTTACTGCATTCGTACTTGGCTCAACAGATTTTATTTTCATTATTTAAGTAGTTTTAAATTTTATTTAGCAAAGTATCATTACGACCGTATCCCTACCGAGGTAGTCAAAAAGCGCGCATTTTTTTAATGAAGAGGATTCACATTTAGCCAACTTTACATTAGGCCCATCATGACAAGTGGCAAGCTCGTCGATGTCTTTAGTGTACCAAACTCGAGAAATTTCACGAATACATTAAATAATTTATTGCCGTCTCGACCTCCACGGACCCAGCCGCTAGACCACGGAGTCAGTTTTATAATTTATATTATTTGATAAATTAATGAAGTTTTGGAAACGAGAATATGTGTGCGGAGTGGGTTTGGGATGTCAGTAATTAACAATGTGAAAATATTGAGATTCGGAATTCTTGTGGAATCGTTAATCAATTGTCATCAGATCCTCGCCAACCTGTCTGGCTAACCGAGCGAGTGTAGGCCAAATTCTCCACATATATATTCTGGAAGGCTCATCTTCAACAGTGGAGGTCTAGGACTTCGTATTCTAGGGGATGTAATGATAATGATGAAAGAACTGGACTTACCAATGCAATAGTTTCATGGCGAAGACCTGGTGCGCGGCCACATGTGCGTGCATGACGAGTACCTTGAGCGTGGGCCCGTGTTGGGACGTGTACCTTTCGAACATCGCGATACGGCTGCGGTTAATAGGCATAAAACAATTCTAATACTTTAACATGCACACACAATAAAATTTAAAAATATAATCATTACGACCGCATCCCTCGCGAGATGGCCAGAAAACACGCTTTTAAAGATGATTCACATTAAGCCATTATTACAGTGTCTAAAACTTTTGAATCGCTGCAGTTTTGCCGAAAGGTAGGCCCTCGCCCACATTTCACCTTGCCGACAGGTGCGACAATTGTCAAGAAAAATAACTCTCACTATCGTCACTATTACTCTCACGGAGATTTTGAAAATACACGAAACACTACAATTGTAACGCAACCATGACACAGTCCCCTCGTTTCGAATCAAGCTCAGAGCGCCTAGAATGAATATGACACTGACCGTTGTTCCGAATCAAATATCGCGATTTGGATGCTCAGAGCGTGATATAAATTCGGAACTGTCGAAATCACATTTTTATTCAGAACCTAATCGTTTTTTTTTAAAATGTATGGATAATAAATTGCGGATTCCACATCTTTGAGTATGAATACTAACAAACACATCTCTTTCGGTTCTTTTATCTTTTTATGTGTAACGTTTACTATTTTTAACTTATTTTGATCTTCTAAAATAACTTTCCGTGTTACAGACATTTTTTATTTACTTCCTACTTAAATATTAATTATAGATTTGTTTTATAAGTAATGTACAAACAGTATAAACGAATTACAATATTAAATAATTTAGAAGAAAACCTAATATTAAATAAACTTGAAAATGGCGCGCGACATAATGACAAACAACTGACAGCGCTCAGAGCGATCTACCACGATAACGTGAGCAGTCTTAAGTGCGAGGAATGATGTTATTTGTGACGTCACAACGCTTTGGCAAAACAGTTTAAGCACGTCTCGGAACGGCTTCAAGCGTGCTTAGGTTACTATTATCGTGTGTACAATTGTAACACAACCATGGCACAGCTTTAATCACATGTCAAGATTTACCGACAAATCTACAAATATGTCGACTAAGAAAAATAATTCTTATTTCACAAAATAATTGTCATTAAATTAAAATAATAACAATTATTGTAACAAAATCTTGTCATCTTTATAGTAACTTCTATAGATAATAATTTTCAAAATTGCTATATGTCACCTGTCGCTTGACAATTGTCGTCGTGGTGAAAAAGGGGCGTGCGCGGTGAGGTGGAGTGCACAATCGTCCGAAAACGAATCGTCTAAGATTGATTGCGTCTGTCAGAAATGTCAAAATATTAGGCATTTGACATTTGTGACAGACGTTATCAATCTTAGGCGATTCGTTTTCGGATGATTGTGCACCCCGCCTCACCCCGCTGAGCGTGTTTTGGAAGCGACTCTCATACTACGGGCGAGTGTTCAGTAGAGTTCCACAACCATATCCCTTCTTTTCTTATTCCGCAACCGAACTACACTCACAGGCCAAAATATACCATGCCACTATCCCTACGCGTACATTTAAATTTGGTTCTCTTGTTAAAGCCAGTGTGTCTCCCTATTCCTATAACTTGGGAGTGCTTCAAGCAAAGTGTGAAAAAGCATCTGTAGGGACTAATGTCGGTCATCAGTTGCTCCCACTCTTGGACCTCGGTACTCCACCATCAAGTGGGCGCGTTATCAAATATCGAGCTCAGAATGTAAATCATCACAAGTGACAAGCTCGTCGAATATCTCTAGAGTACAAAATTTGAGAAATATATAAAATAAATTATTGGCCCGACCAGGAATCGAACCCGTACCGGGTAACTCTGCGATAAATCTGCGTTCGTAACCTCTAGACCAAATGCACTTCCACCAGACCAGAAGCAGTCAATATAAATAAAATTAACTACTGGCTAATAAGTTGTAAGTTTTATAGTCGGACGTGGAGTCTTATCCAGAAGAAAAACACCCTTTAGCTATGTATAAAACTGGTCATAACAATCGTTATATCATCCACTATAATCACGTGCATGAAATTTGGTTTACCAAACTCACGGCCGGTTGCAGAAAGGATGACCAAAATAACTTATGACCGATATTTTGTTATACGCAACGTGATTAGTAGTTCGGTTATCACTTTAAAAGATAATCAGCCTTCCTGCAATCGACAATTGGTGTCACTATTTGGCATTTCAATCAAAACAGCCATTTTTGTCTATCTTGCCTTTGCCTTTGCCACGGGGGCTGGAGGCTAAAGTATTATTAAAATTAATCTACAATACTCACGTTTCTATATCAGTTTTGAGTTTGTCACAGATTTGGAAGGAGTTGCAGAGCACAAGGGCTCTTCCTTCACGATCTATCATCGTCACCAGTTCCATAGAATCACGCTGATCACACTTTAATACGCGGTTCAGAGTCATTGTGACCTAGACAAGACAAATAAAGATTTTTATTTTAAAATTTCGGTTTCGATCCAAAAACAAACTGTTTGAGGTTAAGTATCATCATCACGACCGTTTCCCTTTCGCGGTGGTCAGAAACCACACTTATAAAGCAGCGGATTGACATTAGCCAACTTTACTATAAGCCAATCATGACAAGTGGCAAGCTCGTCGATGTCTCCAGCGTACCAAACTCGAGAAATATCACAAATTAAATATTAATTAAATGTATGTATTTACATTAATAAATATTTTTATGTCCTGACCAGGAATCGAACCCGGTACCTCAGAGTCTAAATCCACGGACTTAAGCGCTAGACCACGGAGGCAGTTGTTTAAGATACATATAGTATTGGGAAATTATAAAAATTATTAAAAAATCTTAATATTTTATTTTAGTCGCTCGCACAATATTAATATTTTTGAAGATTTTTTACTTTTAAGAAATGCTACTAACCTGCCTATTAACTTTCTAGGGAATAAAATAACGGATATTATAAAGAAGACAAATTTCTAAGCATTCCATGGATTCACCGTGCGGGTGCCGGGTCCATCGTGGGTGGGTAGGAGATGAGAAGAATGGTGTCTCGGGCTTGCGACAATAGGCTGGTTTAAGAAAGGGAGGCCTCCTTTTTTTTTTATTTCACTCCTCTCCCTACCCAACCAAATACTGTATGATTCCGTTAATGCCGTCTTGGAAGCTCGTTCCATAAATGTATTGACAGCAAACCTGCTTAGGCCCAATTCTTTCAGTAAGTGATGCAAATATTTTTCTGGATTTCCTCTTATTCAATTAATAATAATAATTCAATTAATCATGACATTTTGTCCGTAATTTTATTTTCTAGAACTGTTTTGCAATACATACCTGCTCAAACGTATGAGTCTCATCATTGTATAGAACTGTACAGTAGCAATCTGACTGATCTAAGACCTGAAGTGGGTCCCGTTCCGCATCTTTTAGTCTGAAAAAGATACAATATACATAATTGTCATAATCTTACTACAAACTCTAAACAATACCTTATAACGTTTTGAACTCAGGGTTGTACCAATGAGAAATACACTTTTCTTACGTACATTTGTCATAGATTTACAACACCACCGTTCCCGTGCCTCGGAGAGCACGTTAAGCCGTCGGTCCCAGTTCCACCAATACCAACTTGTGGAATCGTTAATAAATTGTCCTAAAAATTTACATCACATCCTCGCCAAGCCATCTGGCCAGCGCAAATTGTCCCAATATATGTTCTGGAAGGCCCTTCTCCAGCAGTGGAGGTCTAGGACGCTGTGTTCTAGGGGCTGTAATAATAATAATAATAAATACCGAATTACGCAGTGGGTTGACCCCCCACTAGATATACAGATGACCTAAGGTTCGCTAGTGGGGGTTAAATTAGGGTAGCAAGAGATCGTGTAAAATACCTAGCCTAGGGGAACCTATATCCAGCAGTGGAGAGACAGTCTGATGATAATGAATACCTTAATTCGTGTGGTAGATCTGGAGCGTGTTCCAGTGTTAGTAATCTGAAGCAATAGGCCAGGACCACTGATGCGACAATATTCATGCGTCGGATAACGTCAGGCTGCACACCTGCTTCGGCCTGCTCGGCTTTGGGATCTGGCGCCTAAAACAAATAAAACATATAAGAAAAGTGTATTAATCTGTTTTTGGTTTAGGCTCGAATTGAATTAATTTTATAGGAGATAATTTTACGACGAAATGAAAATTACAAAAAGAGTATAGCAGAGTTAGATAGATAGATATTTTTTTATTGCACAGAAAATAAAACATTTTATCTACTCTCATATCGTAAAATGCGAATTACAAACTTCAAAACGAATTTATATTGACATACTTTATAAACATACTGCTGAAATTTAAAAATAGAATCACATTATAAAACCTTTTCTCTAACAAAATAATGTTATATTTCATTTTAAAAATAGAATCATACATATTATATAACACCTATTTTTTTTAAGGCAAAGGTTCCATTACAAAAAAAAGTTTTGATTCCAATTTTGACTTGTCTATGGCAGCGCCCGCCATAGCGCGTGCGCGGCCATAAGCTAGGTTTTGGCGCCATTTCATTGTTTAGAAATAATAATAGAGTACTTATCTAGAGTTTGTTAGAAATAGTAGTCACGAGCTACAAATGGTATTAATAAAGTACTAATAATAGTGAAATTCATAAAATTTAGTGCAGTGGTAGCTTGGATGTAAGAACGCATTCTTTAAAAATCCAAAAAGGCACGTGGTTCGAATGAGCAATACTTTTCTTACTGCCCGGAAAGCATGTTAAGCCGTCGGCCCCGGTTCCAGTAATACTAATTTCTGGAATCAGTAATAAATTGTCATTAAATTATGACATCAGACCCTCGCCATCCCGTACGGCCAGCGTGTACATGTAGACCGTATTCTACAAAAAAAAAATGGTGTAATGATGATGAATAGTGAAATAGTACAATTTCTTTGTTGTGGACATCCTAAATTATTGGGTTCTTATTCTACTTTAATCATAACCTGTTGTCATCAAATCTGAACTCTGTGTCATTGTTATTGTCATAAAACGAAGAGTTCAAATCAAGTTTGTTGTTTAAGATTAAAAGGTCATGGAAATTTTGATAATATATAATAATTTACTAGCCTAATAATATTTGATCAGTATTGGCTAACACAAGGTTAAGAGAACAAGTAGTTGCTTTAAATGAAATCGTGTGAAAAATGAATTACTGGACATGTGTTATATTAATTTGTTTATTTACTTCAGTAATGTCAGATTGCATTGACGAAAGTGGCAAAGATCGCTGTTTCCATCCGTTTGATAATAACAACACTAAAGTATTTTACAAATTCGGACTTACAAATGATTTGTACAAAACTAACTACACTATTATCAATTTAGAAATTCCGTTAGATGGATTTACTCCAAATTATACAGATGAAAACTGGCTTAATCATCCACCTATATTCTTTAACATGGTAGATTATAATGATTCAGAAGACCCACATAAAGGTCAATATGTCTTAATAGACAGAGTTGCCCACAAAATATTCAACGGCAGAGACGCAACGTCAGACAGAAGTGTGCAAAATTCACCAGTTTACTTCGCTGGCAAGGATGGCATATACGTTTATGATAAAGAAACAAAAAGTGCTTCAAAATTTGGAACTATCGATGATGATATATTCGAAATAGAAAAGGTTGTTGGTATAGATAAATTTTACATTCTAACATCTGAATATAAACTGTATGCTGTAACAGAAAATGGAACAGTTAAGAATGAAGTAGAAGGAATTAAGTATGCTAAAGACTTCATTTTGGATTTGCTAGGTGCGATATATTTTTACGGAGATGACAAAAAGCCACAAGTATTAAAACAAGGTGAAACTGTGTCGTATAAATTTGATGAATATTTTGATTTTGAAATTAAAGCCCCTGTGTTTGCAAGACCAAGTCTAAACTATGATTTTAATGGAATGGCATTTATAGCTAACGGAATACAATATTTTTTGATGAATTGTAGTACTGTTGAAATGGTTCCAAATACAGGTAAAATCGATGAAATAACAGGGTATAATGCTGATGGATTTGTCTACCAATTTATAGCTACAGGGGGTGATCTTTATGAACATTATCTTTTGGGACATAAAAGTGGTACCATTGTGAAACCAGAAGAAATATTTCCGCCTAATTTTAGGAAATATGACGCTAAAAAGAAAAATAAGCTCAGTAAATTTAGAATTTAGATTTGTTTGTATTATTCAGTACTATGGAAACGAATTTAATCAAAGGTTATCGTGCAATTTTATTTAAGCATGTTTTTGTTAATTAAACTTAACCAAGTTTGCTCAAAAGATTTGTGACTGTTGAAAAACATATAAAGGGCGCATCAATTCACATCTTAAATTATTTGATAATTAGTAGTGAAAACAGATAAATATAAGAACGCTAAATTTAAAGAAGGCAAATTAAAGTAAATATAAAATACTTCTACATTGTTTTTATTATTTTCAACATGTATC
Source organism: Tinea semifulvella (assembly GCA_910589645.1). Taxonomy (NCBI): domain Eukaryota; kingdom Metazoa; phylum Arthropoda; class Insecta; order Lepidoptera; family Tineidae; genus Tinea; species Tinea semifulvella. The sequence continues at coordinate 6,605,847 of OU342592.1, read as the reverse complement.
CAAAACAAAACAATTTAGGATACAAAATGACAACTTTATACTTAATAGCAGACTTAAGATTCTTCTTTTTAGTCGAAGAATTTCATTAAAATTCGATGAAAATGTAAGAGAGGATACATTTTTGCGTATCAATCCATGAATTCATCGTACTGGTCCATCGTATATGAAAGTGATTTTTTTCTTCTTTTACTGTGCAATGGCAAGTTCACTATCTGCTATTCTGTTCCTCTCCCTACCCATAGTGCATGATTCTGCTAATTTTGTCTTCGAAGCTCATTCCAAAAAAATATCAGATTAAATTATTTTAGTAAGTGAGGCAATAATTTTGTTGGATTTTTCTCGCAGCAACTTCCACTGGGTAAAGTTCGATCTTAAATCTGTTCCTGATCAATTGTATTGTAAATAAAAAGTCTTACCGTATGTAACGCGCAGAAAGGGTCTTTCTTCCAGGCCTCTGTGTCTCCACAATCACAACATCCTCCGCCTCCTGACTGTCCCATTTTATATTTGTGGTTTCGATGTGCTGATACTTTAAAGCATTCCACACATAAAACGCATGTATTATCCATTCCTGAAAAGTAGAATTCATTTATTATGAAACAGTATTATAAGATCGCCAGATGGACAGATGACCTAAAGAAGGTCGCTGGTGGGGGTTGGATGAGGGTAGCGAAAGATCGCGTTAAGTGGCGAGCCTTAGGGGAGGAGGCCTACATCCAGCAGTGGAGAGATACAGGCTGATAATGATGATGATTATGAGCATTTGCATGATTCACAGCCCCGAAAACACAGTGTCCTAGACCTCCACTGTTGAGCCTTAGATGGGTGTTCCAGAAATTTCTGGAAAACTTGGCCTATACTCACCACGCTGTGACACCTAATTGGTACATATATTAGATAAGTTATAACTATATATGTTATGTGTATGATAATATATGTACTGCTGTGTGTACTATATAAATAAATCAACTTAAAATTAAGTATTTCGTGTAGATTCTCTGTGGGTTATGTGAATATGTATTACATACACTCAATGTAACAATTAAAGAGTGTGTGATTCAAAGACTTGAAGGCAAAAGACACTGACTTTGTCAACAGATACAAATTGTTTCAAATGCACAATATTAATTCTAAAAGCATCTTTAAAATAATTAATTCTACAAATGCGGAAATGCAGTACCTAAGACGGATATAAACTGCAAGCCGACCTTTTATTTATTATCACGAGTCATATCAATCAAGGCTATTGAGATCATAAATGGACCAAAATCAGTAAGTTGATTTTAATCTGTTTATTAGGTTGTCAAACCATAATATCTCATTCTGAGTCTTTCCTAATTAACAGGACCCCGATTCTGACAATGTAGCATTCGATATAGTAGGCGGACTGATGGTGGTAATTTGCCCAGTCTGCCGGGGCGAGGAAGTTATCGCCGTTCGTGCCGATAAACCCAGTAAAGTGTATCCACACGTTTCGGGATCAGGCTCGAATTGCCGTCATGCCCAGTCAAGCCGGCATAGTGTTAGGGACTGATATCAGTCATGAGTATATATGATTCCAGTTGCTAACATTCATGGACCTTTCGCGCCACTTACCATCAAGTGGGCGTAGGTCACATGTCGTGCTAGTATAAAAAAATAAATAAAAAAAAAAGACGCAGAGTCGGACCACCCCCTGCGAGATGGACAGATGACCTGAAGAAGGTCGCTGGTGGGGGTTGGATGAGGGTGGCGAAAGATTACATAAAGTGGCGAGCCTTGGGGGAGGCCTACCTCCAGCAGTGGAGAGATACAGGCTGATGATGATTAACTTACCACATTCCCTGCAGCTGTAAGCCGGGTCTCCCTGCTTGAAGACTCTTCCACAAAGTGTAGATCGACGTGTAATGACAGGTTGTTCCCCTTCCTTGGTTCCCCATATAAACTGCTCCAGAGGATGAATCAGCAACTTGGTAGCAAGTTCTTCGTCCAACGGCCAATCTGAAATACCCAATAGCCATTAAGAATAATGTCGTAACGCAATATGGAAAACAAAATGTCATAAATGTAAAAAATCATTCAATGAAATGAAGTTGTATATACTTATAAATTTTTTAACAATAAAAATATATTTTCCCAAGTGAACACCTATACATATATTGAGGAAAATCACATTCAACGCTATTTCAAAACTTTACAGTGAATGATATGTGATTTACACAATCTATAATAAAAGATCATCGACGAGCTTGCCACTTGTCATGATTGGCCCATAGTAAAGTTGGCTAAATGTGAATCCACTTATTCATAAGCGTGGTTTCTGACCACCCCGAAAGGGAAACATTCGTTATGATACTTTACTTCTATAATAAAAAAATAAAGTCATTGACCCGTGGAGAGTGCAGACTTAATAAAAATATAAGTTTAGCTTAAAATAGTGTCTCATAGAATTTGGCAGTCTACTAGTGTACGTAGGTTTTTTATGACAATTTATAAATCCACTTTTTGTTAGAAACCTATTTCGACTCCACTATGCTGGCAAGGCTTCATGGATATTCATAGATTGAACCAAAAAAACAACACGTGTAAACTGAAAGTTCAACCTATTTAAGTTTTGTATATAAGACAAATAGCGTAACTGCCTCCTGGTCGAGAAACAATAATATTTATAAATTTGATTATTATTTTATTTATTTATGCTATTTCTCGAGTTTGGCACGGTGGAGACATCGACGAGCTTGCCACTTGTCATGATTGGCCTTCAGTAAAGTTGGCTAAATGCGAATCCGTTTCTTTATAAGCGTGGTTTCTGATCACCCCGCAAGGGATACGGTCGTGATGATACTTTACTTTTTACTAAAATAACTATTTATTTACTAAGTAATTAATTTAACTAACTTTAATATTAGCGATAAGTTTCATTACTATAACAATTACAAGAAAAAATAAGTTTAACATTGTAATTTCGGGTACGTAAATCAAGAAAATTACATTACAGAGAACTAGATATCGTATATGAACTGGCAATTCGTCACTGTTAAGACAAAAAAAAACTAAATTATTTTTATAGAGATAACTTTTAGGCATAAATAAAAAAACACGTAACTACATTTTAAATTCTGTTTATGACTTTTTTTTTATTAACTATACCACTTTTATTTTTGGTATATTACGCCAAAATACAGTGTAAACTCTATATAACGACACTGAAGGGACTGTGCATTTTATGGCGTTATAGAGAGTTGTCGTTAAATGGAGAGAAGAAAAATCAGAATTGGAAGATAAGCTAATCCAACCACAGCCAATTGATTTTGACGCTTTAGGGAGTTTGTCGTTAAATCGAGTGACGTTACATGGAGTTTATACTGTATACTGTTAAGTTGTTATAAAACTATTTGCCAGTTCACAGGTCATATATTGTATTATAATAATAAATGATATTATATTTTGGAAACAAACAGTCACAGTCAATATAACGAGTACATAATGTAAATTAAACGAAAAGTAGACATATATCTTCAATAATAATATTATCGTGTCATTGTTGTCTTAATAATAATTTCATTTTTTTTCATTAAACAAATTTATTCGAAGTAGATATTAAAATAAAATATATTAAAAAACTAATTATAAATAAAACTAAACTAAAAATACCTATGAAATTAAAACTATTCTACAAAATATACTAAGGGTACCAGGTAGGGTACCTAAAACGCTCGCCGCATTTCCTCGTTGAATTATAATGGAAATATTCTGTTTTAGGTAGTTATGGCGTTTGGGATCGCCACACTCTTGAAAAATTCGTTTACCCTGCTCTTTTATGAATTTGTGGGTATCAAGAGAATATATTTAATATATAATATATATATTTTATCATTTCAATCCCTAGAACAGAGATTTCTAAAAATCTGGGCCATCCAGGTCATCAGCAGTTTATACATTAATAAACTTTATTGATCCAAGAGATTGCAATCTCACAATCATTGATACCTGCACCGTATCACAGATCGTAGTAGTAGATAAGTATATTATACAAGTATAATAACAGTGGATTCCATTTAGGCAACTTTACTATAAACCCATCATGACAAGTGGCAAGCTCGTCGATGTCTCTAGCGTACCAAACTCGAGAAATATCACAATCTGAATCCGGTATATAAAGAAAAAAAGAGTGGTTTCTGACTACCACGGAAGGGATACGGTCGTGATGAAACTTTTTTGCCTTTTACAGACCTTGTAAGCAAAAATCTCCGTTAATATGTTTTAGAAGGCAAAAAAAGACTCTGTTTTTCAGGGGCTGTGATAACAAATAATTGACTTACCCAGACAGTTTCTGTTGGGCCTTGGGGAGTATATCCTTGGCACAGTCACCCTCCAGTAGTCCTGGAAGTGTGAGGAAGTCAGCACGCCTTCCTTTAGCTTGGTTCTCCATAACTCCAGCACCGCATCAGCTTTCTTCGGCAAAGCAAATCTGTCGGTGTTCGAAGTAGATTCACTCATTGTTTACAATCACAACATACACATTTATTAAGCGATCTAGAGATGAAGAGAGTCAATTAAACAAAAAAAATATAATGAATAAATATATTTATCACTTCTGGGCATTAATTCATTAAATTAAATCAACAACTATTTTTCTAGTTTAGTTTATTGGTTTTATTGTTATTAGTTTTGATTACTAGTATTAACATCATTAAGCACTGTAATAGTGATATTGTGTGTACTTTGTACAAGAGTCAAGAGTTTTAAACTGCTTGCATGTACTATTATTGTATTATACCCAATAAAGTATTTGTCATTATTATTCACTAGTGTCGCGATTTTTTATGTTGTTCTAACAGAAGAAGAGAGTACACTAAAACAAGGTGTTGGCGGCTTGCCATTGCGAAGACTTGTATCTATTTATACATAAAAATGTATTGATGATCAAGTGCATGAGTCTAATGTCAATACACTGACCCTGGATGCAGTCTTATTTCTCTTAATGAACTGCCATTTGGCTACGGTTTGCTTCACCAACCATTTTCACCAAGATTTTCTTTCATAGCATTGACAGACATATCCTCGCCTAGTGAAAATACCAATTAAAAATTAATCTAGGCTTAAATGCGTTGCCTTGGTTAGACAAGGTTCTTTCTATCAGCAAAGACATATACCTCGTAGTTGTTTACCAAACAAAATATGTTTAATAGGGTAAACGAAGTTCTATCTGCAAAGAGAGGTCCTTTGCACATGGAACCTTGTTTACCTAACGCGACAATATGTATATACAAGTCAAAAGATTTTTAGCTGATATATAGAATGAAGAACGTGCGAACGATTGCATGGCACACAAATTTTAATAAAATTTTGTTGTAACATTTGACGTAAATATAGAACATTATTGTAAGCCCTCAGTTTCATAAAGGATCAATAAAATGCTGAACGATTTTTGATTATAAGAGTGCCTTAGCTTGTAGCCACAACTCAGACAGCTGTAAATGCACACAGCGCCAATAGTGAAGTGAGACAATTATAGGGTTTTAGTCCGTAGGCGCTATGCGGTCTCCTTCGAGTGATACGATTGCGCATTAATGATGTTCTTTCGATTCCAACTTTAACAAAAAAAAAAGAAAATTTTAGACACGTGATTGGTCAAATGAGAAGCATACTACCTATTAATATACGTTCATTATTTTAAAAATTCTTTTAGAAACCAGGGTGAATAAACTAATTTAAATTTATAAATAGATTTTCACAATTGCTAAATACATAGCACCTACTGCCACATACTATTGTGTCAAATTTAATAATATAAATAAAACAAAGTAAGCCTAGTGTTTTGCCCACTGTAATCTTACTTTATGAATTTAGTAAGGTTGCAGATGCGGATACAAAAAAAGTAAACAATGACAAGGAAAAACTTTAATATGAATACATAAAAATAAAGGACATTATTTAGGAATTAACTAATTGCTAAAAGCTCGAATTCTATAATAGTTCTATTAGGTAATTATCTAGAACATTTTCTATGGTCACAGTTTCAGTTAACCATTTTTGGTTAATTAATATAGATCTTACGGTATGGTAATAAGGGACTCGGATGTGTTGTTCAGTGTTTGGCCGACAGTTGTCGTATCATACTGCGACGTCACCTGTTCCGATGCTGGTTTATTTCTGTACAAAATATTCATGCTTTGTTTGGACTTGAATAGCAAAACGACTTAATAAGACAACAAATACGATAGAGGAAGATTTCATTTGTTCTAAATACAAAGAAATAATGTCCACTATTGCTTATGTGGTAGAAATCTTTCTTTAAATTTAAAAAACGTCGCAGAATTTACCAACCAAGAAGACACCGTTCCCGTACCTCGGAGAGCCATTGCGTCGCGGCGAACCCGGTTCCACTAGTAGTAACGTCCGGTCGATAGATAAAAATGTTAGAAAGGCTGTAGGTCATACTCTTCAGAAATATGTTCTGGAAGGCCAATCTCCAGCAGTGGAGATCTAGGACTTGTGTTCTAGGGGCTGTGATGAAATTCCGCTATACGCTATTAAAAATATATACTTATACATATATGTATGTATCATATTATAATAATGTTTATATTTGAGTATAGTAATGTGTAACTCATCGATTATGCCCAATCTATAAAATTTTTGACTACTAACTAAAATATATTGATTTTTATATAATGTTCTAGTATTATAGGGTGTGGTTTGATTTCAAAATGAAGAACTGTCTATAATAAACCTTAAACCTCTTTTAAGTAACCGAATGAAAAAGAAGAATGTTGAAGATATCATGGAAGGACAAAGTAAGAGGATGAATAAAGGCGACGGTTAGTAAAGCGTTAGAGTAATTGGTACCCATAATGCGCAATAAAAAGTATAGCTTGCTGCAGCTCGTCATGCAAGGCTAGATACAATGCTCCAGAAGACCGGAGAGAAGACGCTCGTCCTGGCTCAAGAACCTCAGGTTAGGGATGAACACCCGATCCTTGTTCCGGACAGCGGCTAACAAATTTAAAATCGCCTTAATGATAGCTGACTCCGATAGACCCCAAGAAGAAGAAGAATGAAAGAGATGAAGGAAAGCTAGATACATATTTGAATGACGACATATCGCCTTATGTTAAATCTGCAATTAAGGCAACTGACGTCATTACCAAAACTATGGTGTAGCACATTTTATAGCCGTGGTCAACCTGCCTCATAATAACAACATACATATTTAAAAGTATTTAGATCAGCTGATTTGATAATAGAAGATAAACGACAAAACATATCTAGGACGTTCAGCGACACTATCGCGTTATTTATTATGACGTTTCTGTCGCATAAACGAGATAGCTGGCACATAATAGTTAAAAAAACAGCATTACTTCGACAAACATTAACTTAAAATATTTGCCTCCAGCTAGTTAGTTTATTTAAAAACATGTTTAAAAAGAAGATAAATCTGGTTTATATCAGATAGGTAATTCCTTGTTTCCGTGAAAAACAAAAGAATAATTTGCTCTGATTTAATGAGAAGGTTACACATAGAAGATAGGAGAAATCCTTAACAATTAAATAGTTTTTGTTCTTTTGCCGATTGATCTAATGGTTTAGCAATATTTTTATAGACATGACATGCTAACTACCAATCACGTGGTGTATATTAAAATATTGATCATGGATTATTTTATATATATATATAGTATTATATCTGAACTTCGATTTTTGAAACCGCAACCAATTAACTGTGTGTGAAAATTTAAAAATATTCTGTATTCTACTATTCGATACATAGCCATGTACTAAAAGGTACACAATACTTTTAAATGGCCAACATATTGAATGAATTTAACAAATTGTCGAATTAATGAATGAATTTAAATTTAGTACCCTCTACCGTCTACTAGGCTGCGCCACTTCCTTTTTTATGTGAACCGAAATTTATCAATTGCTTGATCTAAGTTTTCAACCCCTGATGTTAGCGCGGCTTATAACTGGAACGTGTGGATTGATATGGACAAACACGGAACATCCTTATATATTATATATATATATATATATATTATTATACTAGCACGATATGTGACCTTGCTCCCACCTGATGGTAAGTGGCGTGCGAGGTCCATGAATGTTAGCAACTAGAATCAGAGACTCATGACTGACATCAGTCCCTAACACTATGTCGGCTTGACTGGGTATGACGGCAATTCGAGCCTGATCCCGAAACGTGTGGATACACTTTACTGGGTTTATCGGCATGAACGGTGGATACTTCCACGCCCCGGCAGACTGGGAAAATTACCACCAACAGTCCGCCTACCACCTATTAAATTAATAAATAATTCGATATAGGTACTTGTAAGATAAAATAAAGAAGTTTAATCAGTTGTTGAAAAGGTAAAGTTATATAAAGATAAAAATAGATGTTGTAAATCGATTAATTTGTTGAGTAAGGAATGTTTAATTATTTCAGCCAGTGGACCGTCGCGTCGCTTGTCATTGTCGTGTGCAGCCAGTAAGAAAGTAAACGGGATTCTATTAATTCAATTGTACAATTTTGCATTTACGTACAAGGTAATTTAAATTATAAGAGTAATTCTGTATTTATATTATTAATGCACATTTTAGGACACAATATTGTAGACCCAGTAGCTTTGGAAAGTAGTCACAACACCTCATGGGTACTTCTATGACCACAAATACGGAAGTCTATATTAATTATGTTAGATTATTAAGTTGATTTATTATTTGCCAGTAATATATATACAGTTTACCAAATAAACGGTTTTATTAAAATATGTTTTACATATACTAATTAGATACAAAAATAATCTGATTGAATAAAAAAAAACACAATCGTTTTAAACTTTAGCAGAGTTATATCGAAAAAAATTTTTGAAGACGTACTCAGCAATCCATGAATTTACCGTGCAAGTACCAGGTCCATCCTGAATGATAAAGAATAGTGGCTCGGGCTTGTGACCCCGCAGGGTTTAGGTAAACCTTTTTTTCACAAGAAATACGAGGGTGTAAAATTTATATAAACTGTAGATATTTTATCTGAATAGAATCCAATTAACACTTATTAGAAGTTGTCTGTGACAGTTAAACGTTTTCAGCAGTCTAAATTGATTCTATTTTAAGTTACCTTAATTACAAACTTGAACTAAATCCATTTCTGGCTTAAATTATAAATTATCTTAAAATAGTTTTATCACCCAACTCTTTAATGTTTGATCTCCATTTTCTTCTGTTGTCGAAGCATGCAGCTCGGCATATGATTAAAACAACAAAATCAATTTAAAAGTGTACGTCAAACATTACTATAACTTGTTTCTATCACCTTCACTTAATCTACGAGTATATTTGACTATAATCCCAAATAAATAACTTGGGGACAATATATTAACAAACCCAATTTGATTCCAAAATTTGAATGAAAAACGAAATAAATAACAAATCTTAAAATAATACCATATCATGCCATGACGATATAAGCGAAGGAAACACACAGATTTAACTTCTAAATATACAAATGACTACAAATTCACGACGGATCAATAAATTCGCTTACCAAATAAGGTGAAGCCACGACCTTGATTATAGAATGCAGTAAGACGACAACCTGCCTAGACTTACAGTTGCATGTCCTTCAATATTATCAATACTTACTCCAAACAAAAGTACCGTTTAAAACATTTAATTATCTCTTAACACCTGCCTTAAGTAAGAACTTGAATTTAAACGATCAAAAAATGGAAAAAAGATCTAGCAACTTAAGACTATTAGAGTTAAATACCCAACTTGCTGTTTACATATCTTCACGACAGCTCCCTTGCAGGTTAGGCAGAGACTATGGAGCGCAATTTGTTACGGTCAACACGTACCTCTTTCGCTTCGTCGACATTCATTACCCTTTTAATACATGCCCTTTTGTTTCGTAGATTCTTTACTGCACCTTCTGCAAGTGTTTTATTTAGTCGTGATGAGACGTGTGTCTTGGTATATTATAAGTTAGTCAATCTTTCGTCGCTCATGCTTCCAACCATCAGAGCATGACTTTCATTATTTTTGTACCTATACTTAGTTTCATACCTAACCTTTTGCGTATCTTTTATAGTATTCTCAGATACGTATGACAAACGCAAACCGGGTAACAAAATTACGAACACGGGATCCAGTCTAGGATAAATTCATACAATGACCAATGTCTCACAAATTTTAATGGGTGTGGCAAAATTGTGGGATAATAAACAAAAGCTTGTGCTAGGCTTGGAGGTGATCGGTGGCGAGGTTCAATAGTGGAGATCTAGAGGTACATTTTTGTTGTTGAATACAAAAAAATAATAAGGCATATTAAAAAAAAAAGAATAAATTGTAGTACTAACAAGTACTCACCAAGAACATTAATTTCAATAACATATTGGAGCGAGTTAGCAAATTTAAATAATTAAACATACTTAACAAATAATTTAAAGAAGAAATAATAAAATAAAAGTGACTTAAACTAAATGCCATAAGTTAAATAGGTTTACAGTGGCCTGGTTTAAATAAAAAAAAATAAAAAAAAAAACGATTCAGAAGCTGTTTAGGCATACCTATTTTAATCTCGTCCGTTTTTTAAAGACAATTCGTTCATTTTGCATATACTGCACACTTTGAGATCTGTTCCAAAAACGTAATATATTCTATTGTAAGGTGTCTGTCAGACCACAAGAACGCGTCCGCGCTTAAGGGTTAAAGTCGCAAATTGTGATAAGATAGCCAACTCTCTGGCCACCCCGTATCTTTACAATGCACGTCTAGTCTTCGTTAGTATATTGAACCCAACGTGGCACCACCTCTCCGTTATCGGCCGTTACACGATTAACTTATTAGAACATTCTAGAAATTAGAATTTCTACTTTGTAAGTTATATTTATTATTTTTACGCACACGCTAACAGTGAACTCTGTATGGATGTGTGTATGACATCGTTTGCTTGGTATAGAAAGTACATGTTCAGCTATAGACTGATATTGTAAAGCCACTTTAAATACAGGCAGGTTTTTCATTGAACCACGGTGGTATTTCTCGCCCCGAAGCAGGTTATAGCGTTCCAACTAAAAAGCTTAGACTTTGCGTAGAATGCTAATATTAAATCACTTATTTTAGACCAGATAACGTCAGGAATTTTAGCCAAATCGTCAATTTTCCTGGTCTAAGATTGACTTACATTGTTAATGGCTAAAACTTAGACTGACAAAGATTAAAGACTATTAAGTCTGAGTGTACTATTTATTCAGCTTTTTAGAAATTACAAACATTTTAGAGATATATTTAGTCATAGACTTGTTTTAGTTAATTTTCTCTGTCTAAAATTAGTCAAACGAAAGAGAAAATATGTTTAAAAACGACTGTAATTTTATCTCCTTATAGAAAGTTGATCGACTACATTTCTTAAATGTACACACTTATAGGTACATTTATTTATTTCCATTATATATTTATTTATTTAAATTACTTTTTAATATGACATATGATATACCCAGTGAAAGTTATAGCAACCCTTGCATTTAGTTTAATATCTAATCTCTCCTTCTAACTGTGCACCTCAAAATTTCTTATGTTGTTCTCCCAAAGGTTAGCTATTAGAGAATACCTACAAGGTATTAAGCTCGCCTATGTACACACATAAAAAGTGTCTAGGGATCAACATATATTTTTGCAATAACTTTTCTCCTGATTGATATTCATTAAAATTTTCTTTAAGGATTGATCAAATAAAATGTTTTCGTTTGTCTACAGTAACGATAAACCAAGTCACCTTTGCATTAGTAAAAAAAATTGCCATTTTCCTAATAAAGGGATTTTTGACATTTGAACCACTAACATTAAAGTTCGAAAAAAAGACTGAAATAACAGTTTTTTTTTTAATTTTATTGGGTAACTTAAACAATTAATAATCCGTGTTTCTACCGCGAACACTAACAACACAAGAACATCGGTTTGGCATACTCAAAATGAGTTCATCCAAATCACGCTGTGGAATGGCCGCCCATGTTCGTTGCAACAACAAAAAAAGGTCTTCTTGCGACTGGATACCCTCCATATTCGGCAGAGCTCTTCTCTGAAGAATATCCCATGCATGCTCAATCGGGTTCAAGTCTGGCGACTGAGCAGGCCAGGGCAGGACATTGATGTTAGCTGCGGCGAGAGTCTGTCTTACAACTCTTGCGGTGTGCGGTCGTGCATTATCATGCATTAACTGAAATAAGGGACCGATATGCACTTGTAGAGGAACGATGACGTCTGATACAACCGTCTCAGCATAAATTTGAGCGTTGAGGTTGCCTCTGATCCAAATCAACTCAGTTCTTCCGCCGATCGAAATACCCGCCCATACCATGATGGTTCCACCACTATAAGGATGGACTTCCTGGCAGGATTTTAATCGCTGTTGGCGTCCAGGGGTTCTCCAGTGTCGTATACGTCTTGTATCCGGCCTCATACCAAAACGAGACTCATCAGAAAAGCACACGAAACGCCATTGTTCTTCTGTCCAATTTCTGTGTTCAAGAGCCCATTGATATCGAGTCCTACGATTGTGCATTGCTATAGGTGGTACCCGTAGCGGTCTTCGGGAATGAAGGTTCACTTCATGCAAGCGGTTTCTGACTGTTTGGTCGCTAATTAAGTTCCCTGAAGAGCGATGAAGGCTCACGGCTAACATCATGGCGGTTATTGTTGGAGTTCTTCGAGCTGTGATTTGAATGTATCGGTCTTGTCTCCGTGTGGTGCAGCGATACCGTCCTCCATGGCGCTCAGCCACGGTACCAGTGGTTCGGTAACGTGTCCAAAGTGGACTGATAACACTCTGACTTGTATTCAGAGCTAAAGCCACAGTACGTTGCCGGGAACCAGCTTCTATCATTCCCACGGCTCTGATCATTTCTTCCCTGCTTAAATGACGTCGCCGCTCCATAATAACGTTGGTTTTAATCAGTAGTAGGGAAACAGTAGCACTAATAATGTCTTCAATGCGTCTTATGTTTTTATAGGGAAAATATTGACAGCTGATTTTCATCTTTTACTCGAATTTGATTGACAGTTCCTGTTTTAAATTATGAAATGCACCAAAAAGGATCCATATAAATTTATAAAATCATAAATTTATTACAAAGCCACATCTCAATCACAAGAAATCCGCATAAACATGCTTGATCCCTAGACTTTTTTGATGTGTGTACTTCATTTTATTTTGTATAGTTTAATGTGCAATAAAGAATTTTAATATTATTATTACAGACAAACTTTATTAATTTATGTTGGCGTGTGCAAGCGACAAGGATGCTCTTAACAACCTTGTCAAGAGAAATAGAGTTACTTATTTTATTAGGTTCATCATTAAATAATAATAAATAAATCAACTGTACCTCTATAATATATTCTTGTTTCAGTAGTTTGAAAATCAGTAATTATTTCTTTTAACTTTCTTTATTGTACTTAATGTTAAAAACTATATGTGAAAGCCTTTAATAGTTCTTAGCATAATATTTACATTTTTGTATCTATTTTAATTGTCAACTTTTGTTTTACTAAATAAAATTAATTAATGATTTTATTAATGACAAAGATGTGTGGAATATTGCCGCTCTGCAAAGATTAGAGAATTAGTTAATAGCACATTAGGTTCTTTTTTAATAATTTATTTTTACTTTTTGATTAACTTTACAGTTATTATGTAGAAATATTTTGAATGTAACAATTAGTTACTAATACATTATTGACTAATTAGTAAATACTGTTTAATGTGATACAGTAATATTTTTTTTATTACCTTATTATTATAATATAATTATTTTTTATGTAGCATTTAGTTACTATTATGTATTTATTATTTTATTAACTAATAACGGAATTGCACGGCAACATTTGGGTACTTAGGAAGTAATTGTTATGTTTATGCTTGTGTGTGTCTCGAACGTCATTCTTAGTGTTCAGGTTCTCATGGTGCGGCGTGTCCGGTGGTCGCCCCTTCCTTAGAAGGTCATTGCAGTGGTGGCACGTGTGTCGGGTCCCGGTCCGCACCCTAAGGGCCTGGTTGAGCGGGGGGATGGCTGGCACATGCGTTATGTCCGTGATCGGGTGCTGCTGTGGGGGCCTGGGACCTCTGCCGAACATGTTCAATTTATTGTTCTTAAATTAACAGAGGTTTTTGCGTTTTGTCGGCTTTCGGGTTGCACATAGGCATGTGTCTACCTTAATTCTGACTTGCCTGGTGGGTTACTGCTGTACCAGGTATTGTATTCTCATAGGTACTGATAACTTAATTTAAAAGGTTATTAATTGATCGTTGTGGTGCAGTTTTGTATATGTTTTATTTTGTAAATCTGATATAGCTGAGTTTTCCTTGCAGATTCCTTTCTCAGTCAGATTAAACATTAACAGGTCACTGGAATTTGCTAAGCTGCTGGTCTTCTGCTAACAGCTTACTTATTGGACCACTTTGCTGCTTAGTCTTCTACTAGCAGGAGTAGAATCATTCAAAATAATTAAATTAATGACGTTTCATAAATGCCTGTAATAGGTTTACGTGAATAAAGATATTTTGACTTTGACTTTGAAAAATAAAAAAAGACAAAAGATTTGATTGGACTGCATTACAGTGCAAACTTTGTTACTCAAAGTTCACGGACCTCGCAAATCATATATAAAAATACGTGCAATGTCGTATGCAAGGTCTTGTATACTGGAAACAATCTTACGATTTGACCTATATTAGACGTTTGCATGGCGACATGCCAGTATCCGTTGTCTCACTTCCCTCTCGCCTTGAGGTTAGCTATTTTTCTTTGATCACTGCATCTCTATTGCGATACACACAGGTATTTGAATAAAATATTTCCTTTTTGAAACCGACTTCAATGAAGGAAGGTTATCATTATCAAGATCGTATTCCTAGCGGGGTAGTCCAAAACCACGCTTTCGTAAACTTTGCTAAATGCTCATCATAACAAGAGTGACAATCCCGTCGATGTCTCTAGCGTACCAGACACGAGAATTTAAACTTTTTTTGTGTTTTCGACTAAGAATCGCACCCAGTACCTCCGCGTTTAAATCTACGGCCTTAGGGCTAAAACCTTAAAGGCTTAAAACCACGTAGGCCGTTTGGGAGGTTATATTTGTCCAAATCACCTACGAATAAGCTGAATGTAAACAAAATTTTTTTTTTTTTGGATCTCATGGCAGATGTATCATTAATTCCTACCAAAACGTCGACTCGCGGTTTGAATCGGAATCTCAAATACATATTTTTTAAACTAATCATTTGCATTTGCTTACCGTTACAAGTATACCGATATACCTTTACGCTAGTTCCCTTATGGAGTAGTCGAGTGCCATTTGTCATGGTCCACACATGCCACTTTAGCTTCGTCGTCATTTTATCATTGATTAACAATTCATACAGATTTAAAAAGCATTTGACTATTAAAATATATTTATAGTTATTATAAAAAAATTGATAGCGACACAATAATAATAAATCAATGTAATTTAAGTTATATGGTAGAACATTTTTGAAACAAAATGTTTCGGCAATTGTCCTCCCAGTCGCAACGACCGACTGATTATTAAAATATTCTATATATACATATATACCGAGATATTACACTAGTTTTCTTCTGGGGTAGTCAGAGATAATTGACCGCCATTTGTCACGGTCCACCACATGCCTATTTATCTTCGTCAATATTTTATTTATTTAAAAACTTTATCCACATGTACAAGATCTGCTATGGACAAGCTGAAGAAGACAGTTACGCATTCTCACTTTCTTCGGACACGTGTCACGGCGTGGAGAAACATCAATCGAGCGCTTGGTAGTCCAGGGGAAAGTCGATGGCAAGAGGAAACGTGGTAGGTCTCCGATGAGATGGACCGATCAGGTGAAGGTTGCAATGGATCATCCCCTACATGAGTGCACTAGGAACGCTGGGGTCCGAGAGGAGTGGCGACGGCTTGTTAAGCGTGCCACTAGCACTCCAATGGCGACCACGACCACTCTGCCAAGAGTGTACCGACTAAGAAGAATACAGGCGGACTTAATGCCGCTAGGCATTTTTACTTTAGGAAAAAAATAGAGCATTTGTTAGGTGAGGCAGGTGCTAAATATAATAGGAGCATTTAAGTATGTGAGAAAAACAAAATAAATAAAACTTATTATATTAAATCTAATATACTCGTACGAAACTAGATAATATTAATCTGTAGGTATACACAAAGAGACTACATACTATCATTATATATAAATAGAATACATAGGTACATATAAATAATAAAACATACATATTTATATAATACAATATCATATACTTATATATTTATATACTACTTACAGTAACTGGGAGCTATTTAGGAAAACTGTAAAGAACATTATTGTAAATAGTGATCTGTTTGGCCCTTGTACAACATCTACAGGCAAGTTGTTCCACAAGTTTGCGGCAACAACTGCAAAAGAGTTTTATCCACTATAAACAGATATAGATAGATATCCAGTTTTTTTTTAATTTTTATATGGCATTTGTTACAATTTGCCAGTGTCGAAGTTAGGGAAAGACGGGTTAAATAAATAGGACTTGAAAAATTTGGAACAGGATCAAAAGAGTAAATATAAAAGATATTCAGTTATTATATCCAGATATATATTATTTGATTTTTGACATTAATTACCTACTGTTACTTTTAACTAATTACTTTTTGAGAATGAAGTCCAGATATTAGTTGTTTGTATCTGTTTATATTTTGGTATGACTGCATCTTGTTATGAGCAATCTAATAAAAAATAAATAAAATAAATTATAGATCTTTTGTGTTTAGATTTGTGTTACCTATTGGTTGGCCACACAAAAATAGGTACCAAATAAATGTAATTAAGTATTTTAGATATTTATGAGACAGAATGTTTCGGAAATAGTAGGCCGACCTCGCAGTAGCAACGACCGATTGATTAATAAAATGTATTTATTCTAAACTTATTATATTTAGCCAGTGACTTTGTATGAAGTTTTTATACTTATACTCTTATTTCTTTTTTTTATAATAAGACTAGCTGTTTGACGCGGCGTTGCCCGTGTAATATTGTGTCGTCGACAAAAAAAAACCTTCAGTTACCCGATAGGCATGTCATATTTAGATTTTAACGTCTTACATATATTTATTTTTATTAAATTATTATTTATTCTATTTCTATGACTTATTAAATTTGTAATATCTATTGAATGGAATAGCCGATTTAAACAATTCAAAACTGATATAATTTGAAACAGACTTGAAAACAATATGATTTATTTGGATAAGGGTTTAAACAGAAGTATGAGTAACATGGTCTAATTTTGGTCGGTATTTCTATCAACTTTTAAAATGTAAAAAGTGGTTATAGTGACATAACGATAATAGTTGGTCATATGGTATCGCGAAGTTTTTTGTAGATATTGATATGTTCATTAATATTGTAGAACATATTTTTGTTCTATCATCAATAGTTTCCGCAGCGCATGCGACGAAAGACGTTTCATGTATTATATATTAGGTACGTTAATAAAATTTTAGTAAGGATCCCTAATTTTTTCTAGCAATAAATATAGCCTATGTTACTCAGGGTGAATGTAGGTTACTAATGGTGAAAGAATTATTGAAATCGGCATAGTAGTTTTTGAGTTTATTCATTACAAACATACACACACACACAAAAATACAAATCATTCCTCTTTATAATATTAGTGTAGACGAAGGATTGATACGGTTATTGAAATAATAATTTTTTCACACTTCTATTGAACTTTATGTCATAGGAACTTGGAAAGACAGAAGTTGGAAGGGTATTACTGCAGCTTTTAGCGTGCGATAGATGGATGGATGGCCTATATACAACAGTTGATGTCAGACTTTTTAATTATCTGTTGCCATTCTAAAAAGAGGAACTGGTTACATGCGTGGTGCCTACTACTAAGTATGTTGTCATGATAGAGATATTTTTTATTTACCTACTTTGATAAAGAATAATGGGAAAAATGTCCCCACAATTTCGTACCTATACTATCAAAAGATTAGTTAAGTGTAGATATTATCTAGTAAAGTAAAGTATCATCACGACCGTTTCCCTTTCGGGGTGGTCAGAAACCACGCTTATAAATAAGCGGATTCACATTTAGACAACTTTACTATAGGCCAATCATGACAAGTGGCAAGCTCGTCGATGTCTCCAGCGTACCAAACTCGAGAAATATCACAAATAAATTAAATATTAATTAAATGTATTTATTTACATTAATAAATATTTTTGTATCCCGACCAGGAATCGAACCCGGTACCTCCGAGTCTTAATCCACGGACTTAACCGCTAGACCACGGAGGCATTATCTGTTTGGCAATGTTTTAGTAAAGAGCTGAAAAAAAGAGTCATTGAGTATAGATAGATGCCTCACTTTAATTGGCGGAAGACGTTGTTTTATTTAGTTTGGGAACATATTTTCAAACAAGCTAAATCTTACATCAGCGAGGTGGTGTTCGGCATAATCGTCTATTAATTCATTTAAAGATTGGTTAAGTTAGAGAAGAATCAACGCTAATAACTTTTAATTACCCAAATAAAAAAAATAAGTTTATACATAGATATATTCAGATATACCTTTTGTAAATTAACGCTTTACCCGGGATGTTAACTGGGTACGGGGTCCATATAAAATGCCCATTGTTCTTTCTTATCTTTCATACAGACTAGACACGTTCGCTAATTCGTAGACTGACCCAGTAACGCGATAACGTTTTTATCTACGGCCCCGGTAGAATTTCCTGGGTCCATAACCTACTAGGTACCTACAATATAGTTAGCTTATATTGACAGTAGACACCCAAATTAAAGATGTCACTTATGTTATACACAAAACACACTTATTTATAATCCGACTAAATTGATAGTCGTTGATATGCATAGCAAATATATAAAAAAAATAGGTTAGGAAAGGAAGGTTTTTGTTTCATGTTTTGTCCCATTTTGTTATATTATGTTTTCTTCTTAGGTGTTACATTTAATTGTATGTATTATATTATTTATATATTTAACATTTGAAATACAAACGGATATTTTTTTATTTAAATTAATTACTATTTGCGTTTTTTATTTTATTATTCTCAGTATTTTTAATGTTTTAAATATTGTGTACATATTTTATTAGGTTAGCAAACCCCTGTCGAGTTGTTTGTATATGGTATGTACCTTACTTTTGTATAATATAGTATGTATTTTATTATTAGTGTATAAGTACGAGGGGCGTTCAAAATATTCTCGGTATGTGGATAAAAACAAACAAGTACGAAAAGTTTGATATTTTTATTTTTCAATATACTCCCCCCCTATGTTCATACACTTATAAGATCGATCAATTATTTTTTTTAATCCCTCATAAAAATATTTTTTATCTTTGGTGTAAAAATGCTCCTCCACGGCCGTCTTCAACGCTTCATCGTCAGAAAATTTATTTCCACGCAGATCCTTTTTAAGATTGGGAAACAAAAAGAAGTCGCTTGGGGCTAAGTCCGGACTATAGGGTGGATGAGTAACAGTTTCAAACCCACATTCAACAATAGCTGCCTTGGCAATATGAGCAGTATGGACAGGGGCGTTGTCATGCAGAAGCAGAACACCTTTGGTTAACTTTCCTCGCCTCTTTTCTTTGATCGCATCTCTTAATTGACGTATAACGTTAGCGTAGTACTGCCCTGTGATATTTACACCTTTTTCTTTATAATCGATAAGCAAAACTCCTTCACAATCCCAAAATATTGTGGCCATGACCTTGCCAGCTGACGGGATTACCTTGAACTTCTTGGGATGAGCTGAACCCTTAATGTGCCACTGCATGGACTCCTGTTTGCTCTCTGGGTCATAATGATGAACCCAGGTTTCATCTCCAGTAACTATTTTTTGCAGCACCTCATCGGGATTTTCACCACACAGGTCGATAAAATCTGAACAGCAAGCCACACGCATATCCTTTTGAAGAAGCGTCAGCATTCGCGGAACCCATCTTGCACTTACTTTTGACATATTAAGATGGTCATGTATAATGTCATGTACGGTACCAATAGAGAGATTGGTTACTTGAGCTATAGATTTTACCTTCACTAGGCCGTCTTCCAATATAAGTTTTTCCACTTTATCAATATTTTCTTGTGAGGTAGCCACTACAGGCCGGCCAGGTCTAGGGTCATCTTCAATACTCTCCCTTCCACGCTTAAATTCGCTTGACCATTTTTGAATAGTAGATAAAGAAGGAGCAGACTCACGGTAAACACAATCCATTTCCTCTTTTATGGTTTTTTGATTTTTACCCTGTTTTGTCAAGAATTTTATGACGGATCGGTGCTCTAATTTCGTTAAAATTGTTAATTCGCTCATGGTGTTCATGTTTGTTCGGCAATTGCAGAAAAACAAAAGAACATCTCGGTTCCAATTTTACTTTTTTTTAATGTCAATGGATGAATCTTAGCGGCCAGTAACAAATATATATATAAAAGAGGTTGTAACGTATCAATACCGAGAATATTTTGAACGCCCCTCGTATTTTAGCTTTAGTTGTTAGTAATAGTTTAAGATATTTTTTTTAATACCGATTTAGTGATTTAATGCACCCACAATCCCTGCTCACTACCTCAAAGGTTAGCTGTTAGAAAATGTCACTAGACATTAAACTCGCCTGTGTACATTTAAATGTGTCTTTCTTTATTATGCAATAAAGAATTTATCTATCTAATAAATAAATAAACATCTAGGTCCAGTACAGTAAATATAAATGTACATATTATAAAGCTATCTAATACCCTGAGGAATTATCAATTTTACATTAAAATATTAATTGAAATTGTCTTCGTCTAGGATAGAATGTCCGCATTAGGCAGTAGAAAATTAAATTATAATGTTATTTTAAGTACAATAGATGTGCCTATTAATTATCTGACATCTGTATGTAATTTCTGTAAATTATTAAGTATTTAGAATGTAAGCTGACAGGGCCTCTTACAGCTACGAACGAAAAGTAGTATCTAAGTTAGTTATTTTTATTTGCTTATAGCAGTAATGGTATGCCGAACATACATTAATATAGATTATTACCTGTTACGGTCCAACCATCATTATTACCACTTTGTTTAGTACATCGCTACCTTAGGGTACAAAGGTCGTAGAAGCTCCCTACTTTAACAAATAACTTTTTTGTTCTTTTAGGTATTACCCTGTGAGTGAGATTTGATATATTTTTTATGTTCTTTGCAATAGAAAACCTTATTTTATTGTAGATTAATCAATAGAGCGGAAAATTCTGCATTCATAACTAATTTTGGATAAAATGGTGTATACGACCTTTCTACCCTAAGATGTCGAATATTTTTTATTAATTGTATTGATTTTAGTAGTTCTGACTGTATGCAAGTTGTTACAAGCGAACAAAAGGAAATAAACTATTTGATTTGATTTATTTTGATTTAATTTTAAAATTTATTTGTTATGTTTTACTTTTTGCGTTCTATTTTGACCTTACACACAAGAACATTGACGAGTATTACAATATTAACTTCGGATAAATTTTATAGTGTTATAAAAAAAATATTAATTAAATTATTAGATATTTATCAGACCTTTAATGCGATTTATATAGTAATCAATACAACATCATCAAGATTTAATCGTTTACATATAACACATTATTAAAATTAAATTAAGAAGCCAAATGCAATCAACCATTAAATTAAAAACATGAGATTACAAAACGCTAATTGATAAATAATTTTATGTTAAATACATTAGAAAATTCTTACATTTTGACAGTATTTTCAACTTCATCACTTATTGGTGCCACTTTGTTTAAAGTAGAGCAACAAAACACTTTCCAAATGATATCCTTAAACATAATTTAAATTTAAATAAAATAATAATTAAACTATAAACTCCCGCCTTCTGCCATGTGCTTGAAACAATGAAACACATGCTTATGCTGAATTTGTGTATCATAAAAATAAACAATGATATCATTAAAGTACTAATAGAGATAACACAATTTTACACTTTATCAGTCAATATTGTGAGGATGCAAAATCTAGATTAAGTGAGTGTCTAATTAATCTAAAAATTAAAAAACATAGAGCAACGCCAAATCAAACGACATTTAAAGCGAAATACAGTGAAAAAGCGCTTATAGGCTCAAGTGAAACACAGGGATAAAATTATGTACATAGGCGATGAAAGTATTCTCTACCATTCTCAATTTTGGGAGAGTGATATGAGTGATAGATTTATATGATGGGTGCAGAGTCTGAGAATTTTTAAGTAATTGAAAAAAATACAGAATATTAAGTGAATGATTAAATACATATAAATATTCTTTATTCTTTACGTACCGCCATACATTCCCTCCGGAATTCGGCTAAGTCTAAGGTTACAAACACAAGTACAACACATTTGTCCTGCCTGGAGAGTGCTAGGAACAGAACTGCAGGTTAAAGCAGTGTCAAAGGAAATTAAACAAAAAAGAATTAAAAACAAAAACATTCATATTTGCAATAAAACTAAATTATACAGCTGTAAAATGGCCTTGTCAGAAATATATATATAATTATATAGGTATGTCGATAATATATATATATATATAAAGGTAATTACTAAAATAATTAAAGCAGTAGCAGTAAATAAATATACATACTTTATTTATTATTTATTACATAATTAGCCTACATACATTTTATTTTATTTATTCAGGAAACATAATACCATAAAAAGTAATTTTAAAATTTACAAAATTCAGCAAAGTTTCCACTTCAAAACTAAACATAGATTTTGCAAAAAAATTATAAATAGGGATAAAGTTAAACGGTACCATAAAAACTTAGTAGTCTAGCTGTGACCGCCAATCACAGCAGGGGTCTAGCTTGGAGAACTTTTCACAATAAAACTGCAATTTGCTTGTTCCCTTAATTTTTTAAGACCTTAGTCATAATGTACACAAACAAATATGGCATATATTGGAAATAAACGATTATTATTATTATATATAAGTCAAAATTATATCAAAAATAAAAAGTATTAAAACGTTTGTCAGGTCAAATCGTTGGTCACACTAGCTATTAAGTTAGTGGATTTAGATGCAGAGGTACCGGGTTCAATTTGTGGTGGGGACGGTATAATTTATTTGTGATATTTCTCCAGGAAAACGGTTGTGATGATACTTTACTTTTTTTATAAAATATGGTTATATACATACGTCATATGTATATATCAAACTTTTTAAACTTTCGCGCACATTCATAATAGTCTTTATAAACGGACCCGTGACCACGGCCAATGCAACTTGGCAGAAACGTCGGGACATATATTTCTCTGAGTAAAGACCCATTCAAATTATAAAAACCATGTCAAGATGTGGAGATTAGCTGTCTTATAAATAGAGGCAGCCTGTTACATTTCCGAGCTGTAGACATGGTAATAGAAGTTTGAAACAATCGCTATGTAATGGGGTTATTTTGTGTCAAAAAAAAACTTCATCAGGAATCATAAATGAACACAATGTGGTGGCCGAGAAAAAAATTGCTTAACTATCACTCATCTACGAATTGGGACTTGGCGCATTGATATGAAAAAATAAATATAACACCCGTCGGAAATATATAGGCACTGGAAAATATGTGTTTACCCCACATTGCAGCTATCACATCCCCTAGAACAGCTTACAGTTACACTTAAACTTACACCTATGTATGTATTGTTTTGGGAGAGTAATGGTTTTATATTAAATTAATAATACTTACTTGTCAGCTGATAATACATTGGGGGTGTCTTCATCTATAGGGTCCCCCATCCCCAGGTGAGGCGGTGAGCTCATTACAAAACTTCACCAATCTAAACAAACAGTCATTATTAGACTAAAACCCATTTTAATAATTGTCTCACTCATGTATGCATTGTCTCTTTTTACCAAATGTCAAATCAAGAATGAATGAAAGAGACAAGTCATACTTGGGTTGAGATCAATTTATTAATATATACACAAGGGCCAGCAATTCACCACTTCCTCAAAATTTTAGTCTCTCTTAAATATATAAGTATGTACATTTGTATAGCAATTTAATTAGCAATAATAATTTATTATACTTAATAATATAATTTATATATATTTAATATTAATTAGAATTAAAATGAAATGAAACTAATAGTAGAAATGGTGTAGGTTTTGTTATCCCGGCAAAATTAACAAAGTGTGTGACTGGATATCATCCTGTTAATGATCGCATTATCACTATCCGATTGAACTGCAGTCCCTGTCCACTTAACATCATACAGGTATATGCTCCCACTGCACAGTCCACGGAGGATGTTATTGAAGAGTTTTACGGGACTCTGGAAACAACAATCAGAAATATCTCTAACCGTGAAGTTATGATCTTGCAGGGTGATTTCAATGCAAAAGTCGGTGAAACATTGAATGACGATCACATACGAAGCATAGTAGGGAAATATGGTCTCGGAACCAGAAATGTTAGAGGTGAGAGATTAATCGATTTTTGCAATAGTAATAAATTGACTGTAACAAACACATGCTTTCAACATCACAAGCGCCGGTTATATACATGGAAGTCTCCTGGTGATAGGTATAGAAATCAGATAGACTACATTACCATCAACCAACGATGGAGGTCATCAATTACGAACGCAAAAACGTACCCCGGTGCGGAGTGTGGCAGTGACCACATACTATTAGTTGCAGACCTAAAGTTACGACTTAAATGTGTCACAAAACCACAGAAACGAATACCGAGACTAGCTAGAGCTGAAACAGAGTTTTTTCAAAACGAAGTGGAAAAACGCCTAGCTAGAAACACCAATAGCACTCACAATGGCAACCCAAATGATCTATGGCAAGATTTACAAGAACATATTGCAGAAGTCCTTAAATCTATGGGTAGGGCACCAAGCACACGAAAGACCTGGATAAGTGATGAAACTTGGGAATTAATAAACAAGAGGAAAAATTTAAAAAGGGTAACAATAATCGCTCAAAACACAAAGAGTATTTGCACCTCTGTAAAAACATTAAATACTTATGCAGGAGGGATAAAAACGACTACCTCGAAAGCATATGTGTGGAGGTCGAATCACATGCTAATAAAAACCAAGCTGCAGACCTTTTTAAAAAGATTCGTCTAATAACAAGGAATTTCAAAGCCGCCTCCTTTGTTATAAACGATGAGCAGGGTAAACCGTTTCATGACCTTGAGAAAGTAGCTAATCGGTGGAAGGAATATTGTACAAAACTGTACCTAGATCCAAGTAAACCTCCATCGATAGTCACAGTAATTGGCGACCGAGAGCCAGATATACTACATTCTGAAGTGGTCAATGCCATTAAAAGACTAAAAACCAACAAAGCTCCGGGTCCTGACACTATAACGGCAGAAGCTTTGAAGGCGCTTGGCGACCGAGGTGTCACTAGATTGCACGAAATCTGCAACGCTATCTGGCAAACTGGAGTGTGGCCGGAGGATTGGGTCCATTCGTCAATTGTCCCACTGCACAAAAAGGGTTCGGTGCGAAACTGCGGCAACTATAGAACTATTGCCCTAATATCGCATGCCAGTAAAATCCTTTTACACATAATTAATGACCGACTCAGACACTATCTAGACTGGCAAATCCCTCAAGAACAAGCTGGATTTGTCAAAGGGAAAGGAACTAGAGAACAGATCTTGAACCTCCGACAGATAGTCGAAAAATGTCACGAGTTTAACATCCCGGTAATCATTTGTTATGTGGACTATCAAAAAGCATTTGATTGCGTAGGATGGCATGCACTGTGGGAAGTTTTAGAGGAGGCCGGTGTGCCTTTACACATAGTTCAGCTCATCCGGCGTTTATACGACACAGGATACGGAACTGTCAAAGTCGGAAATGCCATATCAGACCGGTTTAAGTTTGAAAGAGGAGTTAGGCAAGGATGTGTGATATCGCCAATACTATTTAATATATATGGTGAACACATCATGCGGAAAACCCTTGAAGACTGGGAGGGCGGTGTAACGTTTGGTGGTAAAAAGATCTCAAACCTACGTTATGCCGATGATACAACCCTGTTTGCCGCGTCAGAACAGGAAATGGTAGAACTCTTGAACCGTTTGGAAAACGTCAGCACAAAATTTGGTCTTTCCATCAATAGAGCCAAAACAAAGCTGATGGTAGTCGACAGATCTCACAGGATAACGCGCACAACTGACCTTGATGACTATGAAACCGTGGAAGATTTCCTTTACCTCGGCTCTACTGTCAGCAATAAGGGTGGTTGCGAAAGTGAGATTCGTCGACGAATTGGAATGTCTAAAACAGCAATGACCCAGCTCGACAAAATATGGAGAGATACCAACATATCCAGGAAGACAAAAATCCACATTGTCAGAACGCTCGTATTCTCCATATTCTTGTACGGTTCAGAGATGTGGACTATAAAAGCCGCAGATAGGGCAAGAATTGATGCATTTGAGATGTGGTGCTGGCGTCGTTTGCTTAATATTCATTGGACCGCACGACGCACTAACGTTTCTGTGCTCGAAGAGCTCAAACTTGCTAAGGTACAGAGACTTTCTGCCGTCTGCTTTACCCGAATTCTGCAATATTTTGGCCACATTGCTAGAAGAGGCGCCGACAATCTGGAAAAACTCTTAGTAACGGGAAAGGTAGACGGTAAAAGAACAAGAGGAAGAAGCCCCAAACGATGGTCCAGTCAGGTGACTGACCACCTAAACATCCCAGTACACCAAGCCATCCACTGCGCTGAGGACCGCAACCACTGGAAACGGCTAGTGGATGGACTGCGACGGAGTCACGATCCCCAACAGTGGGGTACCGACTAAGGAGGAGGGAGGAGAATTAAAATATGTAGATAGGTACATTAAAAGTAAAGGATCTGAAATTCAAATTTCTCCAATATTGTACAATTATTTAAATTTGAAAAATGAGTACATTAACCTCATAAAATCGAATTGTTTTATCTTTAATTTATACAAATAAATATTTATATTTTAGGCTCAGGAAATCTGGTGACATGTTTATTCATTGTTTTATTATTTTCTCTTTTTAGCTATATTTCCTATATCTGTAGTTCTAGATTTTTCAGATTATTTATTATTGTTATTATTTAATAGGTGAGCAGTACATTTTGATATGCCTATATATAATGGCAAGCTAGCACTGGCAGCCTCATTACTGGCCTAATCCAAAAATCCCAGGTCAGGCCCGTACTGGCTTTTCTGTAGGATGGTCGCATACTGGATTACTTTAAACTTTGTTTAGGAGTCAAATTTCTTAGCAAACCTTGGAATCAAGTACAGTTGCCATTGTGTGGGACAGTAGGGTGTTGATGATCCACAAATTATAACAGTGTTGTTTCCCTATTATATTGCCAAAAATTGACAGCAAAAAAATAGGTTAACATAGTTTTTTCCATTTTCTTAGCAATCCATAAATTTAATGTTTTTATTTCCATTGATGTCGCAGTTCCAAATCAAATATTATTATTATTATAATTTATATAAAATATATATACTTTACAGCTGCATCTATCCAGCATTGGGCTTAACTTGTTGTTGGTTCTTTACCAACAGTAGCTCAATTCATCCAATATTCTTCATTTACTGTTAACCTAGATTTTTTTTTGAGTTACACGTTATATTTAAGTAAAAATTGTAACCGATACAAGTTCAAGTGTTCCTATAGGGGTTCCTATAGACAAATAATAAACAATCTTCCCATCTTTACTAAAGATGTAAACAAATAAATCTCTTATAAGAATTTACTAAAAATAACTATTACTGGATTGGTACTTAAATAATTAAACTACCAGTTTTTTATACTTTTCATTTCAAAACAATTATCATTTTGTTCTATCTGCCAAACCACCCATGCTAAAATTACTTCATAGCCTACTTTTCAGTGTTTATATAACTTTTATTATGATTTTTTCTAAATAAGTATGCACCTGCATGGAAACAATAAGATTTAATTTCAATATTGTGATTACGATAAGATAGGTACCTAGGTGGAATCTTTTAAAAATGTAAATATGCAAATATTACGACAATAAACAGAATAACAACTCCAACCAATTAAAGGTGCAAATTATAACCTTAAAAGCAACTATAAATTAATTGTTAGTTGTGTTCAGATCCAGATAATGTTGCATAAATCCTTAATGCGTGATAAATACAACATCATGTGTAAGATCGCACAAAAGAAGTCCTCACCTTCACTTTCACGAAATCTTCAAATCATCCAAACTTGTTAATTCCAATCTATTATTTAAACAATATCACGTCTGTAATACAAAAACGTTCGCATATAATTTTTAACAATAAAAATCACACTGCTTCTAAAATTTCACTGAATAATATTTTCTCAATCATTTGGCAGAAGTCCATCCAAGATGACTTCATTTGACATTTTAATTCGACTAAATTCAATGAACCGAATCTTATAAGTATTTTTAAGACTATCTTATAAAAATATAATATTACCTATGTTATTTATCATTATTTTTACACAAAAAAATAAAATTTAATAGTTCTAGACGATGACCAACAATAGACGAACAAAATGTGACCAACAAAAACAACAATTATGACCAATCACTGCTAATCGTGTTAATAAAATATCAAGGTAATCTTAACATCTTACATTGCAGGTCATGAAAGAAATCAATTGTTGGTTTGAAGAATAAAAAACGCATTGTAAATAATTATTCGAAGTCCTGCCTACATATTTCAGATACAACGTTCCGAATGAGGTGTATCAGGCAAAGCTTTTTGTAGATGTCGCTAGCGGCACTGGTACCTTGTTTACAGCTATGACGGATCATTTTTTAAATGTTTTTGTAGTTATTTTGTTTATACAACAAAAATAATCATTTTAACTTAACGTTACCTACCTTAAAAGACGATTTAGGAAAGCGGACACCGTCTTTAAAAAGAAAAAAGGTTTAATGGGGTGTATCACTAACTTTTTATCACGGTAGATGGCGCATGATAGATGGTACCTAATAGAACTGTCAGTTGCATAGAAAACTTGTATTTTTATTGCGAAATTTATTATTTTCTGGATATATTGCGGAAGTGAGCAGCTTTTAAGTGTACAAATCGAGATTTCCAAGCGAAATCAAAGATATGGTGATCTCAAAATTGCCGATTTATTAATTAAACCGTTTTTGTTTTTAAAGACGGTTTTCGCTTTCCTAATTAGTCTTTTAAAGTAGGTAACGTTAAGTTAAAATTCATTTTTCTGTTATAAAAATTAAAAGTTCTACAAAAATATTTAAAAAATTGTCCGTCATAGGTGTAAACAAGGTACCAGTGCCGCTAGCGACATCTACAAAAAGCTTTGCCTGATACACCCCATTATTAGAACGGCAATTTTGAGATCACCATATTTTAGATTTTGCTTGGAAATCTCGATTTGTACACTTAAAAGCTGCTCACTTCGTCAATTTAACCAATAAATAATAAAATTCGTAACAAAAATACAAGTTTTATATTCAACTGACAGTTCTATTGGGTACCGTCTATCATGCGCCATCTATCGTGATAAAAAGTTAGTGATTGATATCACGGTCTGAGCATCCAAATCGCGATATTTGATTCGGAACGACGGCCAGTGTCATAATCGTTCTAAGCGCTCTGAGCGCAATTCGGAATCCTCATGAAGGAGAAATGGACCAATGGCAATGGACCAAAAATAGTGGTGTACACCAATGCTTTTTAACTGATAAATTATTTGATTGTCGATCTGGATAATATTTATACTTTTTTCTAAGACTGGGTTTGAGTATTGTGTTCTGTGGGCTGGGTGGTACCATTAGGATGTCTCTGTTTAATTATTGAAGTTAAAAAAGGTGTTCCCTCAAAATTAAACCGGCGCGGCGGCGTATCGTCGCTATTTTCAACTTTAATCGTAACACTTACAAATACTTTATTTCGATGCAACTCAGCCTAAGATTCATCATACCTAAAACATTGTGACTTTAACGGCTAGTTGCAGAAAAGACGATTTATCATCAATATTTTAATATACGCCACGTGATTGGTAGTAGGGACATTGGCTTGTCACTTTTAGGCTGGCCCACAGATTATATACCTATCGTTCCGATACGCGATAATAGTAACCTAAGCACGCTTAAAGGTGTTCCGATACGCGCTTAAACTGTTTTGCCAAAGCTGTGTGACGTCACAAACGACATCATTTCTCGCGCTTAGACTGCTCACGATCCCTCATTCCGAATTGCGCTCAGAGCGCTTAGAACGATAATGACACTGACCGTCGTTCCGAATCAATTTATCTTCCATACATTAAAAAAAAACTAACATTTTATGAATGAATATATGATTTCGACCGTTCCGAATTGATATCACGCTCTGAGCACCCAAAGCGCGATATTTGATTCGGAACGACAGTCAGTGTCATATTCGTTCTAAGCGCTCTGAGCGCGATTCGGAATGAGAGGATAGACATGTGGCCCACAGAGCAACTGGCCGTAAGGCTGGGTTGTACCAAAACAAAGTCTCTGTAATTGTAACGATTAAAGTTAAAAATAGCGTTGATTGTACCAGCTGACGGCTGACCTTTAAAATTAAACTGTTACAGCCCAAGAGAAGTCATATCTGCACACATTTCCGCACTACTTGTAAGGTTGTGTACTCATACTTAGCGCATTTTTTATGATGTGGTGTAAGCGGCAGTCCACGATCTATGGTTTATTTATTATTTGGAAAATTTACAGCCATTGCAATTAGATACAGTCTTTGTAGGATTCTATGTGCCAATTTTAATTAATGTCCACTTATGGCTAAATTTTCTTAAAAACTAGCCGATTGACCCGGCGTAGTCCGTGTAGTAGCGGTCGAAAAAAAAATATTTCAGGCAGCCGCATGGTCACATGTTTTTTAGACGAATTTGTTAGTAGCGTACGTAGCGTATGCGTGGTGAATTCCAGTCGATGTTAGCTCATATTATCAGACATCGTGTGCATCCATTAGCAGCAATGAAATAGCGCCACAAATAGAAGGAAGGCTGTGGGATTTCAGCTTCGTAAAATATAAAGATTAGGTATTACTTAAATTATTTTATTGCGTCTATTAATATATAGCTATAACATAATATGTAAATAAATAAATAAGAATTATTTTAAGACGAAAAACCTAAAGGTTTAAATTTTTCAATAATAGGAGCCATAGCAGAGGGATAAAATGCCATGAATTTGAATCTCTCTCCCATTTTTTGGGGATTAGTTAACATATCAAACGCTGATTTTAGCTTTTCTTTGGTCTCTTCATCTGTTCTATCCAGGAGCATCTAAAAATAATTTCAGTTTTAGATTGATATTTTGCAGTTATTTTAGGGAAGTTTAATTACTTGTATTTTACCTGTAATCTAGCATCAGCTTGAGATCTTTTTAAGAAATCCATTTGTGTTACTGGGCCTAGTACTAATGCATAGTTTTCTTCTCCTGCAGTTTTCGATGCTGCTAACCGAAGCTGTGTAAAGTCTACGTCTGCAGTTAAATCATGAAGTCCTGGATTTGTCAATGGGTCCACAATTTGGTGTTTATGGAATGCCTAAAATTTTTTTTTTACCTTTATTATTTTTATCAGGGCAACAAATTAATTGTTAAATAATAAAATAATTGAATTGATGGTTTAAAGTTTAGCTACTTCACTAGTAAAGTCAACTTATTGTAGGTTTTTTTTCTATCTATTCCTAAGATCACACATGTTTGAGAAGTCCTTCGCGCCATTTTGCACTGAAATTTGATAATAACCTCATTAACTCTTAAAAAAGAAAGATATATTACGTTAGACTTGGCTGTATGGGCAAGACCCTTTCCTTCCCTATCACCTCATTCATCATCCATCAGGAAAAGAGAACACAACAACGATCACACATGTTTGACAAACGTCTTTGTCAACCTTTATGTTTTCAATAAACAATGGCGTAACCATAGATATAGAATACTAATAAGCGACGACACGACGATTCTATGTCTATGGGCGTAACCGATCAAACCATCCATCAAACAAATTCCTGCATTTTGACTCTGTTATATATAATGTAATTTTAAACAAAACATTAGATAATTATGATATAAAAAATAAACTAAAACAAAAACAAAAAAAAACCCTATTACAAAACCTAATTGTACGAACCTATTAAAATTGTATAAAGAATATGAATAATTTTTTGCTTCTCCCTCCGTAATGTTTTGGCGAATTCTATTCATAAAATTGTTTTTTTTTTTATTGATGCGGTATTTTTTGTCCATGTATCTAATCGTTTGATTTTATTTTCCACAATATCAGATTATACCGATATGAATTGTAATGTAAATTATTTACATATAAATATAAAGCTGAAAAAACCAAGAGAGGTTTGTTTGTTAGTATTCATACTCAAAGATGTGGAATCCGCAATTTATCTTCTATACATTTAAAAAAAAACTGTTATGAGTAAAAATGTGTTTTAGACTGTTCCAAATAGAAATCACGCTCTGAGAATCCAAATCCTGATATTTGATTAGGAATGACTGTCACTACCTAACCACCATCCATTGTTCTACTCCTCTCCCTACCCAACCAAATACTGTATAATTCCGTTAAGTCACACAGTATATTACATTAAATATTTAATTTAATGAACAAATTAGTACCCTAAAGGTGTCTCCTTTTTCTCCTTGATGTCCATAATCGGCGATGAGTGCAATGCCACCATCTTGATCAACTCTTTGAGCTAATTGTCTTGCAATTCCCAATCCCCTGGGACTAATTTCTAGATCCTGTTTCTCCCCCACACCTAAGGGTGGTCTTATTAAAACCTGCGAAGATGATGTCTCCTTTTGTGATATTCTGTATTGCAAAGTTCCATTTTCGTCCACATCTATAAGTATTTCTCTCCATCCATCTTTGGTTTTCTGTAGTGTTTAGAAATATTTGAATAAATATATTTGTTTGTTTAATGAGTTTGCTATACTTAAGAGTTTGTTTAATTAATAGTGCAAGTATAATAATTCATAGGTTAAGCAAATAAAATATTGGCATGCAAATAATAAAACTAAATTACAATACAAGTATCCAATTATTTTTGTTAACTTCTGTGGACTTTTATTGTTTTAGATTAGTAATGTATATATAATAAGTATAAAAAGTAAAAATCAAAGTTGAAGACCATTTTGTTTCAGTCTTTGTAACTTCCAAATAAAATCATAAATATTTAAGTTAGCAGTGGTAGGGACTGATGTTGAACATCAATGGCTGAGTGGAGTTGTTCCCATTCTTGCGTGATGCCTACAATCAGGTAGGCTTAGTGTCACATAACAAAATATGGAAATAACTAACCTGAAACTTATGTATAGGCAGAACATCAAAGAACTCATGTGCTATAAACCATGAGAATGCTTTTGGCACCTTTTTTAGATCATTGTACCAGTAAACTTTGGACCCTGCCACTGTTTCTCCCTAAAATCAACATATAATAAACTATCCAATGTTTAAAAAAACAGTAAATTAAGTACAAATATTTCTTTTAGTAGAATCAATATGAAATTTAATGAGTTGGAGAAAATAGACAAAAACAAGTAACCAAAAAGATTATTTATTATACTTAAAACTAAACTATGGATAGTCGGCTAAAAAAGCTAAAAAAAACATGTGATTAATGGACGACCCCTCAAGCAGGCCATTGTGTTTGATTAAGACTACTTCCAGCAGCATCCTTAGCCATCTATGCACACTAACCTCATAATAATATGGTTTATCATCACCAGAGCCGTGATGGGTCATGCACAAACGGTTGGCTTGAATATTCTGCATTATAGTAGAAATCTCTATCAAATGAATACTTATATCGCGGGAATTAAGACCTAAACGGGTTGATACCTGAAAATTAAGTAAGTGTTTTTTATAAGAAATGTAACAGACATTAAAGTAAAAAAATAATGGACAATTAAATCTTTTATATAGGCAAATTTGTTTTCCAAATTTTTAATAGAGCATGTAGGCCATTCAATGAGCTGTTACTCAAATGTGATATTGACATATTTTATACAAATGTAGGGACGGTGAGACGTGTGCTTAACAACTTATTCTTTAATTTATAATATATTATTCTTGTATATTGTATTGTATCTTCAGTCTATTCTGTCATGTATGTATTGTTTATGCCGTTATTATGTATGTGTATGTAAGAGCTGTATTATCATAGGTTAAAATATTACTTGTTGTTTTTATATATTGTTACTATTAGTGAAAACTTTTTAATGACACTTTGTTTCTAATTCTTTTTTAAATTATATTTTTTATTGTATTGTTGATAGTTCTACATAGAATAAAAAAAATAAAAATTTTAAGATACATTAGTATTTTGCTGCTTCACATACCTAGGGATGCAGACATTTGGCCTTAAATCTACCAGAATGCAAACTAGGATCATAAATAATGTGTTCTATTATCGTAAATACATTGTGCCAATACATAAACAGTTGCCAGCACTGCAACAACTTGATGTTCACAGACAAGCTCATCATTTTAGAAAATACTTACCCTAAGTATATCAGTAATCAAGGTCCCTTTACCAGGTCCTAACTCAACAATCTGTAAAGGCGTACTCGGTCCAAGCTTCTTACTCTCAGAAAAGAACCACACTCCAATAATATCACCAAATAGCTGGCTGATTTCAGGTGAAGTTATAAAGTCACCACCTTCTCCAATAACTTCTTTTTTCATATAATATCCTTCAGTAGGATTTGTTAAAACAATGTTCATATATTCGGCTATTGAAATAGGTCCACTTAGCTTTATTTTTTCATTTATTATATCCATTATTCTTGCAGCGTTCGCCGGCGAAGGCATTTTTAATTTGTTCGGGTCAGGACGCTTTATAACCTTATAACCGCCAGCATACGATCGAGATAATATACTTGGTAGAAAGGCATGTTGTTTTAAAACTCGGAAAATGTTACGTGGAGACATTTTTAGCACCACATTTGGGCTTTAATGGGTTTTTCAAAATATTTCAAAATTCTGATAATATTGAATTGACAAATGAAAGAACGTTTAGCGTTTAGAAATATCTTTTTTTTTTTTTTTTTTAATTGTCTTTAAAGGACAGTTACGTGTTTAGGACAGAATACATCAGTCCTAAACACGTAATTTATTTGCATAATATATGTTTATAACAAAGTTCATAACCGAGTTGGGGATCATCAAATTCCAGGTGCTGCAGAATTTGATGCTTTACTTGGAATCACTCGCGGCATTATAGCCCAAACACGTCGTGTAAAATATGAGAGTTGACAGCGCGGGAAAACAGCAAAAAATAAACTGCAACTTATGCCCCATATTTGAAGTCCAATTTATCGTTTCCCATAATTATTCACATTGCAGCACATTATTAAACAAAACAACACCACTTTTGACCAATAATATCCACAGCAAATTAATTTTACAAAACAAAAACTTGCACTTGACATGTCCACGAAAAATGGCGCGAAAAACTCCAGAAATATCTTTACCTTCAGGCTGAATTAAAATAGTGTAATGAATCCTTTCCAATTTTAAAAAAATATATGTTTTGTCGGATTATTACTACTCCCTTAGCACAGTTTATAACCATAAGTCTATTCTTTTTGGGATAAATATTAATCTGATAGGTTAAATCTTTTATTTTAGGAACACTACTAAAACAGACTGAAGGACAAATGTCTAAGCCTAATCCACAGATGCCTAACCATTGTTCTTGTCTTGCCTATTCTGTGGCTCCCTGTTTGTTTACATTTTTTCATTGATATCCTTCACAGAACAAGCTATTTGTCTGTGAGAAGAAGTAATAATAATTAATTGATATTAAATTCTTTAGGTAACTTGCGTTTTTCAATTAGTTACTATACTTACTCTTTGAATTACGCCTTGAATCTTGATGATAATAATGTCCGTGGATATGTTTACATATAAAAATATACCTATGGAGGTGTATGAGACAAACTATAATTCGGACTTCTGGAAAACTTTAAAACGAAAATGGGACGATCTTCATGAAAGTAATGTTCTTCGGTACAAAATCAATGAAATTAAGGAAAAATTTGTTGGAGAACAATATTTACTTCAGGTACCTACTATTTTTAACTATTGCTTTAACTATTTTTATATTTTCTTACAATGTACCTATCAGTATACTTTTTAAACTTACACGCACACAGTTATAATAATAGTTGTTATAGTTTAACAGGTCTCTCACGATTTACCCAGACATTTTTTTTTTTACCTACACCTAATATTTTTTTTAAGGTTTTTTTTTTATATTAGCTTGCCATGTGACATTGCGCCCACCTGATGGTAAGTAGTGGCGTGCGAGGTCCATAAATGTTAGCAACTGGAATCATGACACTCATGACTGTCATCATTCTGTAACACTATGCCCTTTACTGGACATGATG
Source organism: Tinea semifulvella (assembly GCA_910589645.1). NCBI lineage: Eukaryota > Metazoa > Arthropoda > Insecta > Lepidoptera > Tineidae > Tinea > Tinea semifulvella. The sequence goes on along the minus strand of OU342592.1, from coordinate 6,569,338 downwards.
GCAATTTGAGCCTAATCCTAAAACGTGTGGATACACTTTACAGTGTTTATCGGCACAAATGATGGATACTTCCCTGCCCCAATAGACTGGGCAAATTACCACCATCAGTCCGCCTACCACCTATTCAATTAAATTTAAAGTAGTATGTAGGCCATATTTTATCTTGCTATATCCTTGTCCAATAGTGGGATGTTTTCTGTTTTTCAGTTAAATCCAGACCGAGGTTCAAAAAGAAGAGATCCAGAAATAATCAAAAGCATTGTTCAGCCATTTAATAAAAATCTGTTTAATTTTACCAAAGTCCTGAATGAAGAGATAATTATGAATATCTCTAATCAAAACAGTAAGTTAGAAGTGTATATTATATTCATTAAAATAAAAGATTTCAGTTAAGAAATAAATATACCTATTCGCTCTACAAATAAGACTGACTAAGCCCAAGATTGGTAAAACATTCTTATACTTTGCTCAAACCTTTCTATCATCACAGACCCTAGATCACAGAGTTCTAGATCTTTACCGTTGGAGCTGTGCCTTCTGGACAATTTGGCCTACACTGGCTTTGATGTGACTGCACAATTGTAATGATCTCTAGTCTAAACTTTACCATACAAAATAAAAAATGTATTATACTTGTATTTTTTTTTATGTAAGCTAATTACATTTGTGCTAAAATTGACTGTAACTAACGGAATCCACTATTTTAACATTCTTTCTATTCCAACATTTAGCGCCTTAAGTAATAGACTGCTGCCACAGGACAGTTATTGTACTGGCAAAATTTTTCTTGTCTAAAATTATTAATTCAACATAGGCATATTATGCTAGGCAAAGGCCACGTACACTTCACCAAGTGTTAGAGGAAGTAAATCAAATATTTTTACTTGTATTTATTTGATATTAGCCTAATTAATAATGTTCAATTTAATTACAGATAGATTTTAAAATAATTTCAGATTCAGGTCTAAATTCCATAATAGTAAATGTGAGTCCTATATCAAGGTACCACAGTTTAATATGTCCGTCCATCAATCAGTGTTTACCACAAGTTGTCACAATAGAAAGTTTAATATTGGTGCTGGAAATCATGTTCCTTTGTCAAGATAGGTAAGTCAATTTTCTAGTACATGGAATCACTAGGCTAGGACCATTGTGTGGGGAAAAGGAGAAACCCTATGTCATGGCTTAAGATAAAAAAAGCTAGGTTTAGAGGCTCCTGTTTTTACGAAACCATTCCCCATCACATTTCTTAACTTCTGTCTCTACCCTAGTATTATACAAACAAAACGCTGGTATACTACTATTTGTTTATTTTATTGTCACAATGTCAATACAAATAATAAGTTTTTAAATGATTAATATAAATAAATAAATAAATATTTCCAGACAGGTCACACAGCGCCATCTAGTTTATGAGGCTTGTGTTACGGAAACTAGATGGTTGATAAACTACATATCATACCTTATTTTTATTTTTTTTGTAAATATATACAAATTATACATATAAACACCCAGACCGAGACAAATTATACAATGTACAACTTGCCCCCGGTGGGAATCGAACCCACGACCTCCCGAGTTCACGGCAACGTTTGTTACCACTAGACCACGGAGGCGGTGATTGAGTCGTTGATAAGTAGAAAAGAATTTCTGGCGTAGCTCCAACACGGCGACGTCTTTGCTGGCGACCATAGCATAGTACCCCTCGTTCCAGGTAGGGAGACATTGATGTTTGCTAAATATGGGATATGATAGGAAACAATAATCATATGTATGATAATTACGCCCACAATATTGTTAATGCCGTTTTGGAAGCTTGTATGATAAATGTACTAACAGCAGACTTAGATAGGCTAAATTCTTTCAGTAGTTATTGTTAAAGCTTTAGTATGGAAAAATAATACTATAAAGTAAACTACATTGTAAGTATGCCTAAAATAAAAAGACACAATTTATTTTAGAAATCTGCGCATTGGTTTTAATAGTCTCGGTGCATTAGCTTCAGTCAATCATCTACACTACCACATACTTGTTGAATCGCAAAGGTTACCTGTGGAGTACATTGTAGGTATTTATTTATTAACAATTTCTCTCCAGTCCTTTATCCCCTAAGACTCACCGTATGATGGTTCAATCATAATCAATCTCCCTCATCCATCCATCTGCATCTTCCATACTTACTTAACAGGTGAAAATATGTCTCACGGAAAAGGCTTACAGTGAAGAAATACCATGCTAATTGGCGTTATCAACCAACACGCACTGTAGGTCAGATAGGCCAGCATGGTGAATCGGCTCTAATAAAATGAATGGGTAATCGCTATGCAATGTGATATTTTGGGTAGATCTTTTTATATTATTATTTATATCTATAATTAAAAATTATCACCACAACCGCTTCCCTTCAGGGGTGGTCAGAAACCACACTTGTAAAGAAGCAGATTCACATTTAGCCAACTTTACTATAGGCCAATCATGATAAGTGGTAAGCTAGTCGATATATATATATAGTTATATTCTACTATAATATAAATAATAAAAAAATATCCTTGTAAATTTAAAAAATATATATCCTTTATCAATATTTTTTACTACACCACGTGATAGGTTAGCTTGTCACTTTGGCCATGACAGCCAATAACGTGCCTTATTATTAAACACAAGCCAGTATATAGTACGAGTATAATCAAAATCTAATAATTGTACCTCATTGATCGAGAATCTTGTAATTTATTTAATAATTTAAAATATGGTATCTAATAAATAATTTAAGCTATAATAAAAACTATTATTATATTATAGCTAATAAAAATAATTTAATTTATAGCCTCGCTATACAGTTGTTGCTTATCTCCTTGGGACTATCCCTAAAGGGTCGTCTCTAGAAGTTATTTAACTATATATTATATTTATATTTAACTATATATTTAAGTTTAGTTTGTATTTAATTATTTTTTACTTTTTAATTAGTTTTAATTATATTATAATTTAATAAACATTGTACCTTATTTCGAATAAAACTATATTTCAGAAATGTAAATATTTAGCTGGTGAGTTGTTTTGCTATGCAGATGAAAGTCCAGCACCTGGGTTTTGCTTTCAAATAAAAAAAAGCGAACATATCCAGAAATTATCAGAAAACGTTTTTAAATTAATAAAATATTTCCTTGAAGATAACATTGCACATAATTTAATGCTTACTCATGGAGATGAATTAAATGGTGATGGTTCCGAAGTCATCAGAATTGTTGTGTGGCCGAGAAAAATAATGCTTGGAGAAAAACAACTGCGGGCCTTTAATGTTGCTGTTTGTGAATTCAGTGGCTGGTTCCCTATATTTAGTGAGTATTTTTTAATTATTATTTTTTATAATTAAACTGGTTTCTGTCAAGTTGCATCAACCATACAACTTATTATTATTATTAGACAGCAATATATCTTATTAATCTTTTATTATTTATCAAATAGTTCATACATTTTGCCTATTCTAGTTCTGATATTAGAAATCTTTATCCTGTCAGACAATAATTTATGACAAATTTTACATAAGGTGTTCTCTCTTTTAGCCAAAGACAAAAAAATATCCTTTTTAAAACAGGGCCAATAAGAATGCGTACTATATTTCTTCTACGAATAAGAAGTACGCGGCGAAGAAGATGCAGCGCTGTCTCGATCTGCTCCCTGAATGGCTAGACAAGTGGAGATTGTCGGTGAATGTGGCGAAAACGCAAGCTATTATGCTCCAAGTAGAGAGGCAAGCGGCAACTCTCTCAGTTTCCCCTCTTCAGCTGTATGGCGAAAATCTGTCGTGGGCCCCGAAGGTCAAGTACCTAGGGCTCACGATAGACAGACGCCTCAGCATGAGCGACCACGGGAATGTCACCGTGAACACGACACGTTTGGCCCGAGCCAAACTACGTCCAGTGTTTGCATCCACATTGGCTCTGCACACTAAGTTGCTAATATATAAAGCCTATATTCGCTCTCGTCTCACATACGCCGCTCCGGCATGGTACGCCTTAACATCTCAGGCCCAACGAGGCCGGTTACAGGCTCAACAGAACCTCACGCTGCGTACCATTGTCGGCGCCACGCGCTATGTGAGAAATGACGTCATTCTCCGCGATCTGCGGATGGAAACACTGGATGAGTTCGTGCGCCGTCTAGCCAAGGGAATGTTCGCACGGGCAGAGAGGTCAAATTTCCCACTCGTGAGAGATCTGGCCCCTCTGCACGCTAGACCTCCCGAGGTTCCACGGCGCATGGCGCGCGATTTGATAGCCTGATCACGGTGACATTCCTTTGTGACGGCCTCCGCCGCGCCCGCTCGTATTAAATTTAACCTATAATAAAGGTTCCCACGCCCTGTCCGTAGTTACGTGCAGCGAATGCTATTTTTGTTAGGAGGCCAACACCTCGTTACAAATTAAGGAAGGAAGGAAGGGGGGGGGCTGAGATGACTTAGTTAGTAGTAGTCAATGAAACCTCCATGGTTTAAATTATATTTTTCTTGTTTCAGACAATCAAGATTACGATGAACTTTTAAAAGAGGACCTGGAATGTGAATTGAAGAAATGGGCTTTCAAAGATTTTCAAGAGTTATGTGTAATATTAAAATCATTATACACCTAATAATACTTGTACATGAATTGTCTTATTGCATTTAATTTATGTATTCATGAAAGATTGTTCCAAGTTTACAAACTGTAAACATTGATAGACCATCTAATTTATTTGATGTGATACGATAATAATGTTAATAAAGCTGGTTCTTAAATAAATAGTTACTTATTTATTTCTATTTTCTATCACAATACGCCAAGTTTGAATGCCGGTAGGATACAAACAAACCTTAAGGTGGGTGAAGCGAAGGCTCTGACTTCTAAATATGATAGACATTTCTGGTCCAGCCGAAGCTTGACCCAACTAATTTTAAATGCTTTGGCGACATATGGAGATACTGAAAAGCAACTAGCCGGTGCTCACTTTCCGTATGTATATATTACTTGTTGTTGTTTGTTGTTTGTTCTCTTCTCCCGATGGATGATGAATGAGGTGATAGGGAAGGCAAAGGGTCTAGCCCATACAGCCAAGTCTGACGTAATATATCTTTCTTTTCTATGAGTTAATGAGGTCATCATCAAATTCCAGATGCTGCAGAATTTGATGCTTTTCTTGGAGTCACTCGCGGCACCATAGCTCAAACATGTCGGGTAAAATATGTGAGTTGACAGCGCGGGAAAACCGCAAAAAATAAACTGCAACTTGTGCCCCATATTTAAAGTCCAATTTATCGTTTTCCATAATTATTCACATTGTAGCATATTATTAAACAAAACAACACCACTTTTGACTAACATGTATATATTACTTTATGCACTCAAGAGACCGACTGTGATACAGCGGTGTTACCAGCATAAAAGAAGATAAAGTAATGGTAGGGTAAATGTAGGGCTCGTTAGGGGGAAATAACCGAATGTTTTTAATTAATAATAATATTTTATTTGGTAGCCCCTTCCTTGGCCACCCTTAGGCCAGGGTAAAAATAGAAACCGGCGGGTTGTTGCCCGCTGAGACAAACCGCAGCCTAACGGGGCCACCCCATAGGCTTCCGTACGCTGGCGCGTGCGTTGAAAAAAAATATAAAAAAAACCTAATGTATTTTCAAGCGAAGGATCGGACCTCTAAATATTCATATCTCTGTCTGGCTGACAGCCGGTTGCAGAAAGGAAGGATCAGTAAAATAATTCATGATCGACATACGTTACGTAGTAGGCATACGTTGAATATATCAAAAGATAATTTAACCAGCTGTAAGACTGAGAATAACAACCGGTTGCAGAAAAATAATCTATAATTAACCAATAGCCAATAAAGCTAAACGTCAGTCAAAAGATATCAGCATTTCTACAAGCGGCCGTATAACTTCAAGTAAATGATAGATATATTTATTTGAACAAGTATTAAACGCGGTATTTGTACTCTTTATAGTCTGTGCGCGGTACTTTCATCTCGGCTAGCAAAAATTACTTTAGTTTACCTATTCCAAATTATGGTTACATTTTGATGAAATATTGGCTTAGTAAATTTTTGGACGATGGTAAAAAGTTTGTTTCTTTACCTAGGAAATTAGATATATGGTCTGTGCCTAGAAAAATAAAACGTCATCTATTCCTGAGCGGTTTTTTTGTTTTTCTACGATATAGGTAATAATTTTATTTTACGATTGTTTTACATTATACTGCACATATTAATTCATTTATTATAAAAGAAGCACTACAAAGAGTTTTTGTTTTAATCAAGTCTATTAATAACATAGCAATGTTTTATATACAAATATTTGTTGAGTGAATAGGTTGCCATTGTTTTCGATCAATAACATATTTGTTTATAACGTGCGCATTTATACACTGAATAAATACAGTATTACATGATGTACGGCTGTATAGTGATCAAAGACTACTATTGATTGTGATGCTGTTTCGTTGATTTTTCCTCCTTTACCTAACCCCTCACATAATCTTCCGTAACTGATTGAAGTGATCTCATTTTGTGTCGGCGTTTTCTGGAGTGCGAACGTCGCAATGAAACATTTAAGTATTATTTTACTCTCCGTATTTATTATCTTAAATGTGAACAAATCAGTAGATGGTCGCTATACATCGTGGTCGCCGCAAAACATATTCCAAGTAGTCTCGAATAAAACAACTCAAATCAAGAATTACGTAAAACAAAAAAGTGATCGATTAAAACGCCTTTATGAAGATAATGTGAAAAATAAAATCTCTAATTATTTTGCTAGTGGACAATTAAAACTAAAGAGTACATTCAGGAAGTATATATCTGATGCTGAGGAGGCTGATAACCAAATCTTTGATTCTATAGCTCCGCAAGATATTAAAATAACTTGCAAGGATAATGATTCAGCAATACACATGACCACACCCCAGCTAATAGCTCTGCACGGCTTTTCATCAGAGTCACACACTGTGGTCACAGATGATGGGTATATCTTAACATTGCATAGAATTCCGTACAGCAAGAATTCAACTAACAAACAGAGTCCTCGTAAAACTGTCCTCTTACATCACGGATTACTTGGTAGTTCTGCAGACTGGATAATGCCAGGACCTGAGAAGGGTCTGGGTTATATCTTATCAGATGCCGGCTATGATGTGTGGCTGGCTAATGTCAGAGGAAATACTTACTCAAGAGCACACACTTCATGGAGTATAGATTCATTTGCATTTTGGAACTTCACCTGGCATGATGTGAGCCAGCATGACCTGCCGGCTGTTATTAATTACATAATGTCAGTTAAGGGGTGGGATGTTAAGATTAACTATATAGGCCACTCAATGGGGACGACTGTGCTGTTTGCCCTGTTATCTACTCAGCCACATTACAATAAATTGTTAAGGGCAGGGTATGCCCTCGCCCCTGTGGCATACATGTCACATATTGAAAGTCCAATAAAGCTGTTAGCACGATTTGCTAACAACATTGAGTATATAATGAAATTGTTAGGAGCTAATGAATTTTTACCACAAAATTCTGTCCTGAGATGGCTTTCCAAACATGCATGTGAGATTAATCACTATGAGGAGGCTATTTGTGAAAACTCATTGTTTATTCTTTGTGGCTTTGATAACAAACAGTTTAACAGAACTTTGCTTCCGATTATCCTTGGGCACACTCCTGCTGGAGCATCTACAAAAACTCTGGTGCACTATGCTCAGGAGATTAGGAATGGTGGAAGGTTTCAGCAGTTTGATTATGGGAATGAAGGGAATATGAAGACATATGGCCGGGAGACTCCCCCTGAGTACCCAGTACACAACATAACATTGCCAATAGCTCTGCTGGCTGCAGAGAACGACTGGCTTGCAGGAGATGTGGATGTCACCAACCTATATCTTCAGTTAGCAAATCCTATAGAGCACTATGTAGTTCCATTAAAAGAATTTAATCATATAGATTTTCTTTGGGCTGTTGATGCTCCTAAGTTGGTTTATAAGAAGTTACTGTCTCTTCTAGAAGAAGGAGTCAGCAAGTCTCTATAAATAATTTAGTTAATTAGTTCAATTACCTAATAATAATCATATTTAAGTTATAATTTAATTATGTGATGCCATACTTTCTTGCCATTTCTCAACTGATAGAATCTCTTTTGAAGTATTTCGTATTCTATCATAGTCATTAATCCAAAAGTTAGATACATCGAATTTAAATTAATAAATATAAATAGCTCTTATATAAAATGTATTTTTATTGATCCTTTAAAACATTCATTCATAGACATGTGTTAGGAGGGTTTAAAACGCAAGAGCGTTGCATTCCTCTAGCTCGCACGAACCAACATTTTCAAAGTTTTCTTAAGTGTACCTCTGTCAAAATGTACCCTCAAATTTGAAAAACCTTTAAATTGTTGAATTGTGCGAACAAGAAGTATGCATAATCATTAAACCCTAATGTAATCCCTAACTGCTTCTGTGGTCTCGCGGTTATTTAGACCTGCAGCCCTATTCTGTTACGTTATTAGTGGATTTCGTTATTTAGAAAGAAGATTACGTCATAATTACAAAATATTTGCAATTCTCAACTATAAGCGGTCGACATTAACAGCGTCTGTGCAAATATCAACTTTAAAGCGTGATATATATATATATATAGTTAACAGATTCCATTATATAACGGTTACGCTTAGGTAACAGAATAGGGCTACTCGAGATACTGTTAAATTAATAAATTGTATATTATTAAATTTATTTGTGATATTTCCCGAGTTTGGTACGCTAGACATCGACGAGCTTGCCACTTGTCATGATTGGCCTATAGTAAAGTTGGCTAAATGTGAATCCGCTTTTTTATAAGCGTGGTTTCTGACCAACCAGAAAGGGATACGGTCGTGATGATGATGTAATCCCTGATGATGTTGGAACTACGAAACACGGTTTAATGTGTTATTTATGGACGAGGTAATAGGATGAAAGTAGCAAACAAATAAAAATTTGCCTTGAAGTTTACACCCTATTTATATGATTAAATTTTTTTGCCATCGGAAACACGGGTCGTTATCGCACACGCAAATTTTGGTAGAGAATAAAGAAATAACATTGCTTGTTATTTTCTTACAAAATGTTTGTTACATTATAACTACTTGTCGAAAAAGAATGTGTTTTATATTTTTGTTACATGCAGGTTGGCATATTGTCAGTGAATTGTCCTAGCTTTAATTCTTATACCGTTGGCTTCTTACCCTATTTTGTTATAAATATATTTAATATCTTTGAAATTTGCTTTGAGATTGATTTTTTATAAAATTTCGTATTTATGCGTAAACGTCCCGCGTGATGATATGAAGGGTTCAAGAACCAGATTACCACTCGCCATCCGGTTGCCTCTCCGGATCAAATTTATGCATTGCCCTGAAAACCTATAATATGTCGTGTAAAATAGGTATAATACATACAAGTAGGTAAGTAAATGATTATAAACAAAATGACTCATTTTATACTTTTAACCCTTTGACCCTCACAATGACACAACCATGATTAGGCGTGACTCATTATTAATTAGGTACATATCCGTGTATCAATTAACATTTATTCGAAAAAAATATTTACAAAATATAAAATAATACTAAGAATAGGGATATAAGTCCCGTCCGCGTGGAATGGTGGCAAGAACGCTGGCTGCATTTCCCCGCTGAATTCCAATACTGATTCTTTGGGCGAAGAAAGAGCCTTGTCACGGAGGAGACGCCAGGATGCGGCGTTATGTCTTTTTAAAACTTTTTTTTTGCTTGGACTCCATGGGCCCACAGTTTTTACAGCAAACAGCTCTTTTAATATACTTACATACTTGCCCCGCATGCTGGACTCCGCATTTTCCGCCGCGACTACCGCTTTATGCGCTGCCCCCTGAGATGTCCGTGTATACCAATACAATGCTAACATTATGTTCCTAGATACAATCTACATACCAATTTTTATTTATATTGGGCATATTTATTTTGCGCCCAGCCGACATGGTAGCGCACGCAAATTTAATTTCTACATTATTTAAAATAGACGTTCCATTAATCATAATCGGTAATTATTTTTTCCGACAATGCTGAACTAATAACCCACTGTATACACCTATCATTTACTTTCTACTTATTTATTTATTTAGTACACACAGCAGTACATATATAATTATAACTTATCTAATATATGTACCAATTAGGTGTCACAGCATTCACCAATATAAAAAGAAGAAGAATTACCTACTTCTCATACAGGAATTATTATTACATTTTAAATCTGCATATCCAAAGCCAGAAATAGCTAGTCTAGTGTAATAGCTTTTTATCTGAGCTTTTAGCATTCCTGAAGCTTTTTAATGAACTTGGAATGCACCTCCTAATCTCAAATAGTTGGTGCTATAAATCACAATAGGCTTATCTTTTGAAACAATTACCTACCTGCTCGTAATAGGTACGTAAGTAGGCACTCGTACTATGCTTACATTTACCGAGTTGTATTTCAACACACCTACGACAAACGCTTGTATTCTGTTCCTTGGACAAAACAAAGTTTAATCTTTTTTAATTTTATTCAACGGTCGATATTAGGGAATGTTGGGAATGTCTGAAATAACATACATACATATCTTCACGCCAGATCCCTTGCGGGGTAGGCAGAGACAATTGAGCGCCATTTGACACGATCACGACATACTTCTTTCGCTTCGTCGACATTCATTAACCTCTTCATACATGCCCTTTGGTTACGAAGACTTTTTAATGCACCTTCAGTCAGTGTTTTATTTATTTGATCGTGATATGTGAGTCTCGGTCTGCCAGGGCCTCTTTTACCCACAACTTTCGCATTATATATCTGGTTCGTCAATCTTTCATCGCTCATCCTTTCAACATGCCCGAACCATCGTAGCATGCCTTTCCTTATTTTTGTCCCTATGCTTTCCTTCATGCCAACCCTTTTCCGTATTTCGACGTTACGTATGCGGTCCGCCAAAGTGACGCCACATATCCGCCGCAACGACCGCATTTCTACTGCATTAACCCTACTCTCATGCGTATTCTGACGTATCCACGTCTCGCTTCCATACATCAGTGTTGGTACCAACATGGCATTGTGTATGGCGAGCCGAGCTTTGTCACTGACATTTCGACTGCCGATCAGTGACCCCAGGGCACCGTTAACACTATTTCCCGCGTTCACTCTTCTTTCAACGTCCCTATCGTACTTCCCATCCGCAGTGAAAACACTGCCCAGATATATAATTTCATTTACTTGTTCTAGAGTTTCATCATCAATCTTTATCGTCACGGTTGTCATCCTTCTTCTTTCAAACACTAGTACCTTGGTTTTTCTCGCATTCAAACGGAGTCCTTTTTCTGCACATCCCTCCTTCATTCTTGTGACTAGTGATTGCAGTTGTTGTTCGGACGATGCCATAAGAACAGCATCATCTGCATAAAGCAGGCAGTTCACCACTAGATCACTCATCTTTATCCCACAGTCACTCTCTCTCACTCTTTTTAGGCATTTGTCGAGATATAGAGTGAATAATCTAGGAGAAAGCACACAACCCTGTTTGACGCCCATTTGGGATTCAAAGCAAGGCGACATACCTCCCTCCACCCGCACACAAGCTTTGCAGCCCTTGTACAGGGACTGTATAGCTTGTAGCAGTTTGTCATTCACTCCATACTCCGGCAATATGTCCCAAAGCTTCTTTCTTACAACTCTATCAAAAGCCTTTTCCAAATCCACAAAAGCACAGAAAACCTTCTGGTTTAAGGCCAAAAACTTCTCTGTGATATTGCGGAGCGAAAAGACTTGGTCAGTGCATCCTCTTCCAGGTCTAAAGCCTCCTTGTGCCTCCCATAAAAGACCTTCAGTCTTTGACTGTCTCAGTGTCTGAAATAAAATATCAAAAAACTTTTATTTAAAGAGAAGAATTCAGTAACTTTTAATTAAATTAAATTAGGATGTCAAAGTGAAAACAAAAAATATATAAAATCAATCAATTAAATGAAATGTTATATTATACGAGTATATTCGAAGTAAATTAATATACATTAAATATAAATTAAAAGCTACCTAAATAATATAATTAAAAATAAACTAAACTATAAATAAAAAATGTCTTCTAGAGACGTCCCATCCGAGATAGTCCCAAAGAGACTAGACGGTAACATTTCCCCCGGTATAGCGAGCTTAGAATAATGACAATAGTTAATAGCGAGGCTAATAAGTTGGCAGATATAATTGCCAGCCTTCATGTCTCCAGACCTTTCCGTCAGCCGCTTTGACAACTCCTTCGTATAACCGGTACCAAGGTTGGCGTATTTGCGCAACTTGAGGTTCTCAGCACTGACGAGGTCGCCTGGATGTGAGATGGAGCTAATGTGTCTAAAAACGTGGCATCCCACACCAGAGACTTGCCAAGTTTCCACGGCCCAACAGTCATTCTGTCGGGTCTCTTGCCATCGCTCTGCACAATTCTAGAGGGTTCTAAGATTGCCGGTACACCAGCAGTGGCAAGACCCTTTCGGATGAATTAAATTACAAATAAATACAACATAAAAATAATTTCAAATAAATTATTAATGTTGATGAATCCAAGAGACGTTATTTTTTTTAAGAAGATAGTATTTTAAATAAGGTATTGTTCGAGAATTATAAATATTGATATTAATCTTAAGAAGAGAAAGTCTTATGGCTGTTAAAAGTGCTAAAGTGAGTAGGTAGTAACTCTGACAGGTAAACATCATGTCTATAATCTGTGGTAAACATTTTAAATACTTTGAAGCTGTCAAGTCGATCCGTGTTCTTAACTAATTCTGGGATTAGTTTCCTTAATATACATTGCGTGTTATCGTTGATATTGAGACAAGTTTGGTACAAATAATACGCAATGTACCAGAAAAGTACATTACCGGGCCTGAGAAAAAGAACGTCATTGAGCGGTCATACTCAGCTGTTGTAATATTGTTTTTGGTTATAAAATATTATTGTTACTATTAAAGTATAATGGCTTTTTATAGGGGCTGGAGGTACGTGGCATTTATTGGCGGTTTCGTTGGCGTGCTTGGACTAACATTGTATCCAATTATAATTGGTCCAATGATAGATGCATCTGAATACAGTAAGTTATCTCCTAAAATCTTACTTTTATACCTAGAGCAATATACCTTATCATTTTTGGGTTAGAAATAACGTTACCGGGTCTATAGTAGTCTCTGGTCGTGGGAAATCTGACCATAAAGATAAGTAACATATTATTTATTTAAAAACTTTATTGCACAAAGGCGGACTTAATACCCGTAGACATTCTCTGACAGCCAAACCTTAGGGACAAATTTGAACAAATATAGGTGCAATGAAAGTAACAGTAATTTACAATTATAGGATAATGCAACAAATATTATATACCTATATATTCTTATATGTATTATAATATCAATGTACTAAATACTAATGCATACACAAAATTGTACATAAACATACACAAATACAACTTACTAATGTGGTTTATAGCTATTCATAAAGTGTGAATAGACCAGTTTTTTAAACGACAATCTGTTACTTGCCTGCCTTTTGTTTACTGGAAGATTATTCCATAATTTTGTGGCAGCTACTACGAAGGAGTTGTACACAAATCCAGAATGATGTGAGGGAACAGAAAGAAGAGAGTTGTGAGAAGAACGTAAAGATTTATCATGGAAAGAAGAGAGAGGCAAAATTGTCCTTGAGGTATTTCAGAGTCGCAGGCTCGTTTACTACTGAGAAAAGGAGACAGAGAACTCTAAGATTTCCGCGACAACAAATTGGCAGCCACTTCAGCTTAGCACGATATTCAGATATGTGATTGTATTTGTGTAAACAATATATAAACTGGATACACGCGTTGAGTTACCGGTCCATCTTATTGAGCAGCATCTCATCATCATATTATTGTTATTTGTTACAGAAAAGATACAAAAGGAAACTAGAAAAAATTTAAAGCAAGAAGACATACAACCAGGAAGTAAGTATCATTATCATCATTTTTCTCTGATCATTATATGTGTGTGGGTAAAAAAAATTAAAAGTGAATGCGTAGGCTCAAGTAATGCACTTATATAATGACATCCATACCTGAAAGATATTCAAATTGGTCCAATAGTTTAGTTATGAAGGCGAGACAAAGCTTATTTTGCATTTACAATATTGTAATAATAATAATAATGTTTATTGATCTTTCTTAATGGTACCTATATACAAAGTTGAGTAAACAATATATAAAACATTCCCTGAATTTTACATTTTAAGCATACAAACATTTTTGATTGAATGCAAACAAGGATAGGCAATTTTAAGATGGTCCCTGACTCCTAACCAAGATAACTTGTGTCTTAGGATGTCAGTCAGTTCCATATTGACTAATACTTATAGCCTCAGATAGCCAGCTCAAAAGGTATGATAATAAAAATAAATAAAAACAACGTAAATCAAAGTACAAAAGAGGTTCCATCACAACAGACCTGTAAAACGACACCAGCATAGATATATTGATATTGTTATTATATATTATATTAGTTTGGATGAATTATTAATACCATTTTTAATTTCAGATATGAAAGTGTGGAGTGATCCCTTTGGTAGAACAAAACCAGAAAGCGACTAACCTTTACTATTATTAGGCACAATATTATTTTAAATGTATTATATTAGTAGATAATTAATAAGTTATTTTTGTTATTGAATCTGGTATTTTATTTCTTTACTCTAACCTAACCTGCCAATTAAAGGATCCATTTGATAGATCTACACATACTTATCAAATGAAATAGTATATATATTCCTTTGTGAGTGAAATTATTCAACTATGGCATTCAGTTTTGTTGATCAGAGTTGAGCATTCAATCTCAAAAAAATACGAGTGAAAATAAAGAGTAAAATAAAGTGATCTCTATTTTATTAAACGTTAATAAGGATTAAACAGGATCTGCATATATTATATAAAATATTTTATTCTTTAATATCTCACTGCTAAGAATAGTACCTCTAGTGTGGAATGCAAGTTTTAGAAAACGCAACTGCTCTAGTAATTGTTATTTTCCATTGCTTCTTATTATTACAAGCTTTGCTAAAATAAGGTGCAATGAACATTAAAAAACTACTACTGTCGTTACGTGTCTTAAACTTCAATGCCACATAATTATCGATATTAATGTTGTATTGAATATTTATCGAAATATATGTAAGACTCGGAGGTACCGGGTTCGATTCCTGGTCGGACACAAAAATATTTATTAATGTAAATTAATATTTAATTTATTTGTGATATTTCTCGAGTTTGGTACGCCGCGCTGGAGACATCGACGAGCTTGCCACTTGTCATGATTGGCCTGTAGTAAAGTTTGGCTAAATGTGAATCCGCTTCTTTATAAGCGTGGTTTCTGACCACCCCGAAAGGGAAACGGTCGTGATGATACTTTACTAAATGTTAGTAAAAGGAAGAATAATGACAATAGTAAGTTCATATTACAGGTATACTCGTAAACCTAAGGAGAAAGCCAAATAAAAGTCAGGTAATAAAATGAAGTTTATATATTTAAAAATTCTAAAACAAATTGTATTTACATTATAATTAAACATACATATAAAATGTTTTATGTATCATGGTACAATTTTACATATAAAAATATTTTCTCAATTTTTTATTATAATTTATTAATTTTTAGTAATTTTGTGCCGTAAATTCACGCAATTAAAAAAAGTGACAGTGACAGTGAGTAAGTGATTTTGTGCTCCCTAGTAAATAAAAAAATATATGTGTTAAAACCGTGAGTAACACTATGAAAACCTCATAAAACACAACCGATAGTTTGCGATTCAAGATTAAAAACTTAAACAACAAGATTGACAACGTTGTATATGTAAAAACTGCAAACAAAATAGTCATACGAGTTGTGACAACTATTATTGTAAAGTTGGTTGTCGGGAGTTGACAAAAATTTACTCGTTCAGAAATAATAATTTATACAGCCTTTGACACATAAACCCTGTCATAAGCCCATAAACTGTGTTGCCAATTATAAAAACATTACTGGAAACGTTCAAATATACGAATTAATATTTTGGACTAATTGTTTTTTATGTATGAGAAAAATATAATATTAAGAAAGGAATTAATACTAAGATTAAGTTATACAAATTGACGACAATAATCAAATAGAAGTGAAGAATATTTTATTAATATAATAATCATACCACTTAAAATACACACAGGCAAAATATAATTAATTTAACATTGCTGAGTAAACAATTAAAAGTACAAATACAAATGGATTCCAGCAGGTCTTACGTCACAATTAGAAGACGTGACAGAACTAAGTCACTTGATAGTACATTAGATATTCAAGCGCAGGACTTTTTAAATTCAACTATGATTGAGAATAGTCTAAACAGTCTTCCAAACATCTCAAATATAAATACGTCAGTGGTAATAGCATTTAAGGAACAAATATCTAAATTACAACTGGAGCTACAATCAGCGCACCATGAAATAGAACATCATATGTTAGAAAACAAGAATTTACATAATGAACTAGAAGACAGCAAAAGGAAAATAAAAATGTATAAATCAATGCTTGACACCAATAATTTAAAATCTACACCCAGGTCAGTTTCAAAAAAAAACAGTAGACTTAACAACAGGAACCCTATAATAAATAAACAACTAGAAGAAAATATAGAAATGAGTACAGATGATGAAAATGAATTAAACGATGTAAACAAGGAGGATAAAAATGACAAGGACATAAATGAAAAAAACAATAATGAAAATGACAAAAATGATAAGGACAAAATTGAAAAGGACAAAAATGAGGGGAAGAAAAAAAAAAAGGACATTAATAAAAATAAATTCAAGGATGATGAAAATGAATTAAATACCGTAAATGATAAGGATAGAAATAGAAAGGACATTAACGAAAATAATAGAATTAAATTGAATGATAAAAAGGATAAATATATATCAAAAATTGCTTTTTTAACTGGTTCTAATGGAAAAGGTATGCTACATACCATTGAAAAAAACTTTGGAGATAAATATAGGTACACTAATTATATAAACGGTACAAACTCCGTAATGAATTCAAGTGATATAAATTGGGTTACAAAATACTTAACAAAGAGTGATTATTGTGTTATATTATTGGACGGGACAATATTCGAACAAAATATAAATACTGAGTTGTTATTACAAGAACTACAATCACATATAAATCATTTTCACAATACAAATACTATTATATCATTACCTACCTACAGAACCGGGAAATACACAAAAATATTTAATGCTCGAATTGAATCGTTTAATAGATTGGTCTGTAAATACCTAGAAATAGATGAGAATGTCTTTGTACATGATACCAATGCAAACCTTGACCAATCTGATTATGCTAGAAATGGTAAACATTTACATTGGTATGGTAAAGACAAAATAACAAGAGAAATAAAGTATATTATATCAAATTATGAATTGGACAATACTAATAAAAATAAAAACAAGGAAAAAGGTAACGTGAATCAGAAGGGACATCTTTTTCGTGCAAAATAAGATAAATATATTACACCAAAACATTTCTGGACTAATTAATAAAAGCGACCTCTTATCAATAGAAATTGAACTATTGCACAATGAAGGTACAACTATAGACGTCATCTGTATCACAGAACATAACATGATGAAAAAAGACGAACATAATTTAAAATTACAGAACTTTAATATGGTTACTAGTTATACAAGAACTGATAAAAGAAGAGGTGGATCATGCATACTAGTTAGAAACAAACATAAAACGAAAGAAATAGAAGATGTTAGGAAGTCTAGCTTAAAAAATGTATTTGAATGTTGCGCTACAGAAATAATATCTACTGGTACTATTATAGTTTGCATATACCGCACACCGAATTCAAATTTAAATATATTTATGGAAAAGCTAGATTATATATTAAACAAGTTAAGTAACAAAATAAAAAAGAAACTAATTATATGTGGCGATTTTAATATAAATACTCTTCATAAAAATAATAAAACTATAACTTTTCAAAATCTTTTGTCTAATTATAACCTAAAATTAAAACTAAACGAACCCACACGATTAGCTAGCGGGACATGCATCGATAATTTTGCTGATTGTACGAATAAAAGCAACGCAAAAGTAATTGATCTTGCTCTGTCAGATCATACTGCACAGCTTTTAACATTTCCTATTCGGCCCATCTGCATACTCACATACTGGAAAACACAACGACGTGACTACTGTTCAGAAAATATAGATAAATTTGTCGGATACATTAACAGTATCAGTTTTTCAGAGGTGTACCTGATTGATGATCCAAATTCTGCATATGAATTATTCCTAGAAACAATATCACTATTTTATAACCTGTGCTTTCCTTTGAAATTAATAACAATAAAGACTACAAAAAATTCTAGATGGCTGTCCCGAGGTATTAAATTATGTACAAAAAATAAAAGGAAACTTCTGTGGAAATATAGATCCACGGGAAAAAATGACGACAAATTAAAGCTTAAAAAGTATGCTAAGAAACTAAAAACTATAATTAAACTCACCCAAAAGTCTCAAAATAACTACTACATAAAAAATGCTACATGCAAATCCAAGGCTTCTTGGTATATAATTAACAGTAGAAATAATAAAATGCCAAAACAGACAATAACAAAAATAAAATACCAAGACAAAATTATAACAGATCCGGGACAAATTGCTGTTTGTTTCAATAAACATTTTATTGAGCAAGTAAACGAGAATTCTACGAAGAACTCAAATATAACGAGTATAAACGAAATACCGACTAAATTACACTCAATGTTTTTTAACCCTACGAGTGATAGAGAAATTTATAAAGAAATAAAAACCCTTAAAAATACAAACAGCGTAGGAGTGGATGAAATTTCCACTAAGGTTATAAAAGCTTGTGCTCAAAAAATATCATTACCTCTATGTTATATCGCTAACAAAATGATGATTACCGGCGTCTATCCTAATAAACTAAAAACAACTAAAATTATACCTGTATTTAAAAAAGGTGAACCAGAAGACATAACTAAATATAGACCTATTGCACTTATACCTATTTTTGCCAAAATATTTGAAAAACTTGTTTACAAAAGACTATATTCTTACCTAAATACTAATAACATACTAACAAATGAACAGAATGGCTTTAGGAAAAATAAATCGACTACAGTGGCAATATATCAACTTCTTGAAAATGTATTGAGCAGTATGAATAGAAGACAACCTGTAAGCGCCGTATACATGGACATGACGAAAGCCTTCGACTATGTAGATCATAATATTCTCTTAAAGAAGATTGAAAGATATGGTATCAGAGGTACATGTAATAAGCTAATTGCTTCATATCTAAGTGATCGGTTGCAATATACAGAGATAAGTCAAATTTGTAACCTATCCAAACGGGAACAAATATTTGTATCAGAATCCGAAGCCGTGTCATATGGTGTCCCACAAGGGAGTATTCTTGGACCTCTATTATTTTTGATTTATATAAACGATTTTCCTCTTTGTATTAAACATCCTATGATCTTATTTGCAGACGATAGTACAGCAATAATTAAATGTGAAGCTAAAGATACTTACGAATATGAAATTAATACGACAATAAAAAATCTTATTAAGTGGCTAAACTCTAACAATCTTATTGTTAATCTAGACAAAACTAATATTATGCACTTTAAACAGAGATCAAGCCAAGAAACTCTAAATATAAATTACTTGGGTAGCAACATAAATAGAGCCGAAGTGGTTAAGTTTCTGGGACTACAAATAGACAGTAATTTATCTTGGAAGACACATACTGAGGAGTTGTCGCAGAGAGTAAGTCGTTTCGTATATGCACTCAAAAGACTTCGCGAAATAGCAAGTTGTGAAACAGCCGTCACTGCATACCACGGATATGTTGGCTCAATTCTGCACTACGGTGTTCTTTTCTGGGGAAACTCCACAAATAAGGACCTTGTATTTAAAGCTCAAAAAAGGTGCATTAGAGCATTGGTCGGAATACATCCTCAAGAGAGTTGCAAACCACACTTTTCTAGGTTAAAAATTCTTACACTTCCAGGCATCTTTATATATGAGACGGCAATGTTTGTTAAGAAAAATCCGGCATTTTTTTCAACAAGATCCCAGTGTAACAACAGGAATCTGAGGCATAAAGATAGAGTATACGCTGCCGACTCTCGTCAAAATACTGCATTGATACACCGAAGCATATTACACATGGCGCCAAAAATTTACAACAAAATTCCAAGCTACATTAAGGAACTAGAGACTATATTATTTAAAAAGATACTTATCAAATTTCTGTTGCAAAAATGTTATTACACAATTTTAGATTTTTTGAATGATAATGAACTTTAATTTTTTAGATTCTCTATTACTAATTTAATTTTAATATTTTGACATTTATAATTTTAATTGATTTTGGACATTCATTATAAAATAGTATTTAATTTAGATAAATAAGTAGATAAATGTTTTTTTTTTTTTTTTTTTTTTTGTTTTAGTAATAATGATAATACTGTTGTTTAAAGTTTGTTTATTTTTTATTTATAATGTATGTTTGACGAAATGTTAATTATATTTATAATATAGAATTATTGTATGCCTATTGTGGGCAGATTGTTTAAAATTTAAGTAATGTACATCCACCTCTTTATACCAATGTAAACAATCTTGACAATAAAGAATTTTGAATTTGAATTTTGAATTTGAATTCTTTTATAGTAATTTTAATATTAATTATAAATGGGTTGATGTCGGAATGCTGCGTTTTGGTCCTAGTCATTGTAATAAAATTTGTACATTTATGGACTTTTACAATAATATAGCTAAATTACTATATATAGAAGCAGTTTAAACTCTAAAATAGTGCAGCTAATGACATTTAGAAAGAACTACAAAATAAGTGAAGATAAGACCCTATGTATATTCTAACATGAGTTAACCGACCACGGAGAAGAGCTTATCTGCGGTCGGGTAATAGTTTTAAGCATAAATATATTTGTAGCGTTCATATTGTCAGGCAACCTCTGTACAGGCACCATTGTCGTAATACAGACATTAAGCCACAATACAGCCCGTCTTACACAACACCAGCCAGGGTACCTCAAGTCAATTTACAAACCTATCTTCTGGGCCTTTTCACATGTCATAGTGCCGTGTAAAGTAGAAATGAATGAGGTACACAGACATCTTTCACAAGGTACAGCGACCGTGCTGTGACCGCGTGTCGGCCGTGCTTATCCCCTATAGGTAAACACGGTTTTAACGCGGTAACCGTCTTTGCAGTAATTTATTAAATTAAACATTATACGAGAGCGAAACAGAGCATGCAGCTATACAAGTTAGATTGACAAAATAGTGAATTCTGTTATTTACTACCACTTACCCCGAGTTTCTCTGATCATAGCCGACCTTACGTCAAAATTGAGTTATTTCAAAGGTCACCCATGGGGTTGCAACTTCAAAATCATTAGGAAACTTGAATTAAATACTTAAATTGTCCGCCGCGACTTTATAATAAAGTTAACAACATTTATATTAATTAAACTAAGATTATATATTTACATTAAATATATTAGGTAATAAATAAAAAATATGAAATATTTTTTTTTTTTTTAAATGAACGCATCGTAATGTTATTTTGCTGTCGTCTGTAGTGGAAACCTTTATACGAGAATACCAATTTTAATAGCTTTTTACACTGTCAGTTCCGTTATTTAAAGGATTCCACTATATAACGTTGGCGCTTAAGTAACAGAATAGGGCTACTGGACGTTTTCCGTAGTATGTCTGAGGCGCGTTCGGTAACTAACACTGCGTAAGGTTTTTAACACCGAGTCGCGACACCGGTCGTTCGTAAATGCATCGTGTAGTAAGCTTATTAAATATCTTTGTTGCCATTGCAAAACAATTTCGGCTATATTATATATAAGTACGCTGGGATATTATAAATAAAAATATATTTCCAGACAGGTCACACAGCGCCATCTAGTTTCCGTGGTAAGCTACGAGGCTTGTGTTACGGAAACTAGATGATTGATAAACTACATATTATACTTTTTTTTTTGTAAATATATACATATTATACATATAAACACCAAGACCGAGACAAATTATACAATGTACAACTTGCCCCCGGTGGGAATCGAACCCA
This sequence comes from Tinea semifulvella, assembly GCA_910589645.1. NCBI lineage: Eukaryota > Metazoa > Arthropoda > Insecta > Lepidoptera > Tineidae > Tinea > Tinea semifulvella. The sequence continues at coordinate 6,547,067 of OU342592.1, read as the reverse complement.
CGACCTCCCGAGTTCACGGCAACGTTTGTTACCACTAGACCACGGAGGCGGTCATTCATATTCTACCCAGATAACGAGTTTTGAATTTGCAATTATCCCCAAGAGTTTTAAAAAGTTCCGGGTGGCTTTTTACAAATAAACAGCATTCAAGTATATAGATAGAAGGAACAGTCAGTAATTTTAGTTTTATAAATAAAGGTCGACAGGAAGACATAGGTGTGTTACAAATAGCACGAATGATTTCTTTTTGTCCAATAAACATTATCATTTATTTCCACTGCATTACCCTACAATAATATGCCATACCTTATATTTGACGCAACATATCCATGGTACGCCTGAAGGGCGGTTTTTTCGTTATCTACTTTAGTTAATCGCCACAAAGCGTAGACAAATCTATATTATTTTACTTATATACTGTGTTAAAACCCGAATTAAACTTTCCCACAAATCAACATTATAACCAATAGTAATGTGATTTAATGTTAAATAACTTTGTGTTTTAAAAATAGTGTAAAAAAAAAAAAAACTAAAAAAAGAGTACACTATTCGCCAACAAACTGTTATGCAGTTTGGCGTATAATTTAAAATATGTAAATAGTTTAAGTTTTATTTGAATAAACATACACACATATCTTCACGCCAAATCCCTTGCGGGGTAGGCAGAGACAATTGAGCGCCACTTGACACGATCACGACATACCACTTTCGCTTCTTCGTCATTCATCAACCTCTTCATACATGCCCTTTTATTTTGATGGCTTTTTAATGCACCTTCAACTATTGTTTTATTTATTTGATCGTGATAGGTAAGTCTTGGTCTGCCAGGGCCTCTTTTACCCACAACTTTCGCATTATATATCTGGTTCGTCAATCTCTCTTCACTCATTCTTTCAACATGTCCGAACATGCATACCTTTCCTTATTTTTGTCCCTATGCTTCCCTTGCTTTCTTTTTTTTTTTTTTGAATAAACGTTTTAAAAATTTTTTTTTTTTAATTACATATAACACAGCGACGCGCGTCAACGCATGCGTATGCAGACGTTATACCGGGTCTTACGCCATTGACCTCAGATTGACATTGATGTGTTAATTTTAGTAGTTGAATTACGTCCTACCATTTCGGATAAGACCGATGCTTATATATAAGACGGCTTATTAAAACAGGAATAAGACCAAACCAAAAAAGCGTGCGTATACCGTGTAGTTATGAAGAGCTAGTACGGCACGGCGCTAAACCGTTTAGACGGCAATCGTATGCATGTGAAAAGGCCCTCATCCTTCGAACCGGATCTTAAGTAAAATAAATAATTAATTAAATAAATTTGGCTGTGAGTTAACTTAAGCTCCTAGGGTTCTACTAGACTAAAATTACTATGTTATGCTGTTACTATACAATAAAAAAGTTTTAATGTATGGGCCAAACTGGTTATTATATACCGTGTGATTTTGTATGGTCTTACTTTAGACCAGAGATTCAAAAACTTATTTCGTTTACTTTGAAAATCAATAATTTTTCAGCGCCCCATTTTTATTTTTAAATATAAAGTAGATGAATTACAAACCATGCCAACGGCTCCCATTTCTTTCTGAGCCCCTTACCGCCCCCCTCTAGGCGTCTAGCGCCCACAAGGGGGCGTTATCGCCCGCTTTGAGAAAGGCTGCTATGTTATTCTATTGATAGAAACAAAGATGACATTAAATGCCCAAAAACTCGCCTAACAAAATCATTGAAAAGTTTTCTATGCAATGGTATTAAACTATACAATAAACTATCTAAGGAAATAAAATGTCTAGAATGTTCAAAATTTAAAATAAAGATTAAATCAATATTAATTAATAAAAGTTACTATGATCTTAAGGACGCACTAAAAGATACCATTGCATAGAAATTTGTTTCATATATTTTCATATATTAGTAATATTTAGATCTTAAGTTGGACATGGCCTTTTTACAGCCACGAATTGGGTTTTGTTGACATTATTAATAATTGTAATTGTTTGTTTTAGATTATAAGCTGACACGGCCCTTTTACAGCCACGATTTGTTATTTATGGACATAAATATTGTTATTACTAGATTGTAAGCTGACACGGCCATTTTACAGCCACGAATCTATATTTATGGACATAAATATTATTATTACTAGATTGTAAGCTGACACGGCCATTTTACAGCCACGAATTTATATTTAAGGACTTAAATGTTATTAGATCATAAGCTGACACGGCCTTTTTACAGCCACGAATTAAATTTTAAGTATCTAGTTATAAATAAGTACAAAATCCTCGCTTATGGCAACAATGTTTTGTTTTTTATTTAATTGTATTGCTGTTAGATTCGGTCCAGCCAAGTTTATATTGTATTAAAATATATGTATTGACAATATCCAAGTGTTGTGTACTAACCTAAGGAAATAAATGATTTGATTTGATTTGAAACAACTTTTTCTAAGGAACCAATTTTCAATTATCATTAAAGACCTTAGACCTCCAGTGTTAAAGATGAACCTTCCAGAATATATATCTGGGTAATTTAGCCTACAATCGACACGATGGCCAGATGGGTTGGCGAAGATCTGATGTCATTATTTTATGACAATTTATTATTGTTTATTTATAAAACGTTTTACTATTGAGTTAAAGAAAATTCTTATTGACAACTGTTTTTACTCAATAAAATAATTTTTAGCATGCAAATTTATGACATTAACATTGTATTCAAATAATTACTTTTTTATTATTTCTAAAAGGAATTGTATGTTTATTATATATATATTTTTAAAAATTGTTTCAGAATTAGTTTTTCGAATAATATTTAGTTTTTGTATACTTATTGAAAATTTTATAATTTTGTTATTTCTTATAGGCAATAAAAGCTACTGTGGTAATGTGGTGGTCGCCTATAATAGGTGCAACATCTAACTTCTGATTTAGTGTTAAGTACAAATAAGTGTGTGATGTTAGCACTGTTGGCTACCCTATTATAAATAAATAAATAAAAATAAATAAATTGACAAGAACAATATTAAATGTTAACTATATACAAATATCTATTGACATAAACATATTGTATGCTTATAATATGGGCAGATTGCATCATCATGACATGTACATACAACTGTAATTAGAATAAGCAAACTATACAATAAAGAATTTGAATGATTCGACAAGTTGTTATTAGTGGAACCGGGACCGACGGCTTAACGTGCTCTCCGAGGAACGGGAACGGTGGTTTTGTAAATCTATGACAAATGTACGTAAGAAAAGTGTATATGCCGGAGGTGTCTGAACAGACCTTTGTAGGTTTTTAAGGAAAGCATTCTTACAAATTGCGTCTCTATACAAACTATTAATTTTATAATAGTTACTTTGTAGACTCGGGTCTGGACATATTTAATTTTTCACACTTCAGTCTTTTAAGCGTAAGGTACTGGCGGCTCTTCAATCCAGTAAGCATCTAGTTTGCTGACAGAATTGTTGCTTAGTCATTGTTAATTGTGTTTGGATAGGGTGTTATTGTTAATTTAATATTTATTTTCCTTTTAGTTTTAGGTCTTATTAGGTTAACTTAATTTAATTTCATATAATTTTTTTTTTTCTATAGTTTTAATGTATATTAAGGCCGCGTTCGTGTTATAGCATTATCAACATTTCGTAGCAACTTCATAAACCAGCGCGAAATGTCGTTTTTGTTAAGAAATACCACTTTTTTTTAACAATGCTAACATTTCTTAAATAAAACGAGCGGTGATGCTACTTTTTGACAAGTGTTTTCGTTCATGTTTTATCATACCATGGCATCCAATACACGTGATATTATTATGGTCTTTGAATTTATTACATAAAATCGTTTAATATACCTTTTTAACAAATATAATAGAAAACTATAAAGTATATAAAAATGGTAAACGATCTATTTGACATCTGTCAAAAAGTAACATCAATAACCCTCCTTTCAACACGGTACTGACATACGGAAATTAGCATCAAATGTTAGAATTTTCATTAAACGAACGACTTGTGCTAAAAAAGTGGTATTTTCATGCTAACATTTCTTAAAACGAACGCGGCCTAAAAGACGTTATGATTAATGCATGCTGTAATGGTCTGTAATGAAAAGGGCAATAACCATGGTGTTACTCGTAGTTCTTGTAATATTATAAATATAATTGTACCTTTTGTTGACTGTTCATTGAATAAATAAATGTAGTCTATCTTAATTCTGACTTGCCTGGTGGGTTACTGCTGTACCAGGTAATGTAATCTCATAGGTACTGCTAACTAAATTTAAAAGGTCATTTATTGATCGATGTGGTGCAGTTCTGTATATGTTTTATTTTGTAAATCTGATATAGCCTTGCAGATTCCTTTCTCAGTCAGATTAAACATTAACAGGTCACTGGAATCTGCTAAGCTGCTGTTCTTCTGCTAACAGCTTACTTATTGGACCACTTTGCTGCTTAGTCTTCCACTAGCAGGAGTAGAATCATTCAAATTAAATTAATGACGTTTCATAAATGCTTGTAATAGGTTAACGTGAATAAAGATATTTTGACTTTGAAAAATATTGTCACCTCAGATATATGGTGTCTTAGGAATAGTTGGTTGTTTCTATCAATAGAACAACATGTTAGTCTAAAGTAAGACCAAATAAAGTCACCCCGTATATACTGTAACAAATAAATATGAGCAAATGCATAAGGTACAACCTAAATTTGAGCAAATTATATTATTGTAAAAAAAAACAATATAACTAAAATATTTCAGTGCAAACTGCCTCCGTGGTTTAGCGGTTAAGTCCGTTTTTAGACTCGGAGGTACCAGGTTCGATTCCTGTTCGGTTCAGAATATTATTTATTAATTTAAATAATATTTAATTTATTTGTGATATTCTCGAGTTTGGTACGCTAGAGACATCGACGAGCTTAACACTTGTCATGATTGGTCTATAGTAAAGTTGGCTAAATGTGAATCTGCTTCTTTAGACCTTTCTGACCACCCGAAAGAGAAACGGTCGTCGTGATGATACTTTTTTAATTTAATAGTGCAATTTTAATATGGCAGTATTAAAAAAAAAATCCAATATTAAAGGATTTGCATTACATAGTCGTGTGTTTAACATGTGGGCCACGGGCTTGTAGTCTTTTTAAAGTTATTATTTCCAGACAGGACACACAGCGCCATCTAGTTTCCGTGGTAAGCTACGAGGCTTGTGTTACAGAAACTAGATGGTTGATAAACTACATATTATACTTTTTTTTTTTAAATATATAAGTACATATTATACATATAAACACCCAGACCGAGACAAATTATACAATGTACAACTTGCCCCCGGTGGGAATCGAACCCACGACCTCCCGAGTTCACAGCAACGTTTGTTACTACTAGACCACGGAGGCGGTAATAATGCGGTTGTAATGATTAATGTTAAAAATGCCGTCGAATTAATTAATTGTGTTATAAAAGGTCAGCCGTCAACTGGTACAATCGACGCCATTTTTAACTTTAATCGTTACAGACTTCGTTGTAATGTCTCTGTCTGTAAATCTGCCAGTTTAAAACTATATCATGTGACTTTGTATGGTCTTACGTTAGACTAGTATGTGATTCTATTGATAGAGACAATATGATTTCTTAGGAAAAGTTGTTTGTTTCTATCAATAGAATCACATATTCGTCTAACGTAAGACCATACAAAGTCACATAGTATAAGTATATTAATTAATATAAAATATATAAATCATCTTGTCATAACAAACTCCTTTTTAACAACTATTTTTACACTAAAAACATTTATACATACATGCATTTTTTTAAAAGTTTTTCTCCTTTTAAAGTGTTTTGTAAAATTGAATAATAATAATAATATCCAGAAATAATGAAAGAGACATATTGACGTTGACGTATTTATTAATACAGGCCTAGGTTTCGAAAACGATTGCAAAGATTACAAATAACGCAGAAGGCACTACATAATTATTTGACGCAAGCATATGCTAGGCAATCTAAGAACGCTTCATAGATCTCAGACTATTTCTAAAACACATTGTGACTACCTAAGTGTCTCGACTACATGTATAGTCATAAAATTATGAATAAAATCTTTATTATTATATAATGTTTAACACGTCATATATATTTGAATATTACATTTATACATATCACAATTATAATTGTTGAAGGTTTGCCATTATCATTATTTTCATATGACAGAAATCAAATTTTAAACCTAATTTTATATTCACAAAATTAATTTTTTTCAACTTAAATTTTAAAGTTTGTAAATTTTAATTTATATTATTTGCTGACATTTCTCAGGCGGAACTCAAGCTATAGGTAGTCCTGATGTCACTTTTTAACTATTTTCGACGACTACCCTCATGTACCCCGCGCAGAATCGAATCTATACATTATGTTCGATATTGATATTAGATAGATATTGTGTATGTTTGATAAGTAAACCGGAAATAGACCAGAGAGGAAATATTAAAAAAAAACTTATGTACCTTTAAATTGTTTTTTTTAAATCTGATGAAGGCGGTTTAGTGGACTGTATCGAGGCGCGGGGTTGCGGTGATCTTCATATTAGATAAATATACTATACTATGATAATCGGTGCATTCAACAAACAAGAAGAGGAAACTAGAAAAGGAACTCACCAGCGGGGTGAGGCGGAGCACATTCGTTCTCACTATTGCATCGACTAACTTTCATTCGATGACAGCATTCGGCCTAACTTTTGACATTTCTGACAGATGTAATGGATCTTAGACGATTGTCTCTCCGTTTTACCCCACTGAAGTCCTCACCAGCAGCGCTTGGAATTCGTTTTATATCACAAATTTTGCGATACCAACGATCTCGGCGACTTCTTCAGCACCTTCTATAACGACTTTAGCACAAAGACAATTTTTCAATTCGACGTCTAATACCACTCTTGCACGCTTCGCGGCCGGTTATATATCCACTGCTTCTTTTCAAGCGCCTTTGGACTAACGTGAGCGGGATGGGTAATATAGAAAGAATGTGGCGGGAAAGAGACAGGACGAGGTATAGGGGTAACAAATTAGGAATGTCTGTTTATGCACCGAAGGATCACAATATACCTTGCGAACAACTATAGACTACTTTTTAAACATACAATTTTAAAGGTCTATCACCCATTCCCGGTTTGACTCTGACTTCGATGTTTTAGCTTATGAGATCTGCATTAGGGCTTTTGGGCTGCAAAATAACTAAATTAAAAAAGTCCGAAATTAAATAAAGACATAAATGAAGGTTGGCAATCCTGGCGCGGTGTTGGCTCGGTTGTTTTTCTTAAAATCCTACAAAGGTGGTTATTATATATATATATATAAATATATGTATAGGGGGCGGTGGTGGCTCGGTTGTAAGAACGCGTACCTTAAATCCTACAAAGGTCGGTTCAAACCAACCCGGCATGTACCAATGAGAAATACACTTTTCTTACGTACATTTGTATATTGGTACATTTGTACGTCATATATTTACAACACCACCGTTCCCGTGCCTAGGAGTGCACGTTAAGCCGTTGGTCCCGGTTCCACTAATACCAACTTGTGGACTCGTTAATGAATTGTCATTAAAAATTTACATCAGATCCTCGCCGAACTATTTTGCCAGCGAGGCATATGTAGACGAAATTCTTCATATATATGTTCTGGAAGGCCCATCACAACTGTAGTTAAAAAATTATAACTCTGAGAGCTCTTTAGTGCACAGATAAGTTGGTTGGACTGTGCTGAGAAATAATGTCGGAAGAGTCGTCGGTATTTTCTATTGGGGATAGTTGTCGAAAACGGATAGCTAACTTAGAAACGGTTAGCGAACGAATAGCTTCAGTTCCGAAATCCACGATCAATTGTTGATTTATTACTGTCTACTTAAAGTACTGGGATTCGATACAATTTGCGCCAATAAACAGTCTACAATTAGACACTATTATTTAAATTATATATCGAATAACACAAAATAAACAAAAAATTACACCGTTTTGATGACTAACACGAAAATTTAATTCTTAAACTAAATCAATAGCACGGACGCAAAAATCACATAAAACGCGTACAAAAGTGTTAATGTACACTAAAATCACAATAAAAATAGAATCATATATTTTTTACGTTATCAAGTTCACTTATAGGTAATTTTGTAATCACATCTCTTAATTTTGTCAAACTATTGAATAAAGTCATCATCGTCGCCCACCTGAAACAATAACATACAATTTATTTTATTATATCATTTAAAAAAAAAAAAAAAAAAAAACGTTATATTAAGTGTTGTAAAATAAATATATGTTATGTTAAGTGTTGTAAAATAATAAATATATGTTATGTTAAGTGTTGTAAAATAATAAATATATGTTATGTTAAGTGTTGTAAAATAATAAATATATGTTATATTAAGTGTTGTAAAATAAATATATGTCATGTTAGGTTCTTTAAAATAAATATACAGGCTGAATTTTTCAAGTGTGCCTTCAAGGCTAAATCCTAAACTACAAGGAATATCGAAAAATGCTCATGGGGTCACGGGGCCGATTTTGATAAAAACTAAAACCTGTGACTTCTTTGAGCATTTTTCGATATTCCTACCATTCCGATAGCCAAATAGCCTTGAAAAATTCACCCTGTATGTTAAGTGTTGTAAAATTATTATCTGATACGTTTGGTTTTGAAAAATAATGCTTAAATAAGTAATAAAAAAAAAAATGTCTCTGAGAGCACATTAATCCACTGGCACCGGGTCTACTAATAACAAATTGTGGCAAAGTTTATAAATTTATTTATTTTCTTTTGTTTTATTATGGTACCTAACTAACAGTCACAATACAATTTATATAGCAAACAATATTCTTTTTTTTTAATTGTCATAAAAAATACATATTGACCACCCGTCTGACCAGGTAGCGTGGCAAGTGTAGGCCAAATTCCTAAGAAATTTCTGGAACGTCCATCTAAAACAGTGGATGTCTAGGACTTGTGTGTTCTAGGGGCTGTGATAATGACATTTTTTTTTATCTGTCCAATATATGATTAGCTTGTTGACTTTAATAGTGTCCAGTGGTCATGGTCGCCATTTGAGTGCTAGTGGCACGCCTAACAAGCGCGTCGCGACTTCTCTCGGACCACTAGTGTACTCATGTATGGGATTATTCATTGCAGCCTTCACCTGGTCAGTCCATCTCATCGAATACCTACCACCATTGCCATCGTCTTTCCCCTAGACTACTAGGGGCTGGATACTGGATAGGTGTACTAAATTGGTTCAAAATGATGTCTCTCGAAAATCACAAACTGATACATTACCAAGTTGACTCAGAAGCCCTCCTATCCCTGCTGAACTTCAACATATACTACCGCACGAGCACACCTAGAACTTTTGTACTTAAAACATACTTTAACAACACATCTTACTTCAACCCTATGGTTAGAATGTGCCGTTTCTTTGATGACATAAATAGGAAACATAGTGACCTAATTGACATATTTGACTCCAGGCTTGTGCACCTTAAGAAAAGTATCCAAGACATATGAATAGATCCTAATTTCATTTGATTGCCTAATACGGAAAAGGGAATGAAATAAATCATTGGACCTATTAGAAATATTACTATTAATTTAATTTAATTTTGACCTTTATATTATTTTGATTTTTGACATTAATTAGCTGACAATTACTTTATTTTTTCTTTTTTATATAATAAATTCTCACAACGAAACAAATGTATGCTTAAGTGTATATTCAATGCATTGCACTGATAAATTGTGATTGGGGGTCGGTTTCAAAATCACCTCCTTTTCTCATACTGCAATATGATTAAGAAACCACCTCCTGACCTTACCATTGGAATGGTTGTAAAAATAGCAAGCTGTATGCTCAAATTTTTGAGATGAAGTCCAGATCTTAGTTAGTTGTATGTATCTGTTTATATTTTGGTATGACTGCATTAATAAATAAATAAATAAATAGATGTTTCTCCACGCCGTCACACGTGTCCGAAGATATGAGAATGCGTTATTGTGTAGTAAATAGTAGTACCAATTATAATATATTACCTGCAGAAAATATTCAAAATCACTTCTATGGCAGGTGCCTTCCACCGAATAGGTGAATTTGTGAAACGTCCCATCTGAACATATTACTGGAAAAACAAAAATTACACTATATTGTTTTGAGTCATATAAAAACAAGTGTTGTGTCTGATGAAGCATAGCAAAATGGAGGGAATCGGGTCACTTTCTAAGTTCAACATTAATTTTCGACATATTTAAGTTAAGTCTGTGGATTTTAGACTCGGAGGTACCGGGTTCGATTCCTGGTCGGGACACAAAAGTATATATTAATGTAAATAAATATAGATGTATTTTATTAATATTTAATTTATTTGTGATATTTCTCGAGTTTGGTACGCTGGAGACATCGACGAGCTTGCCACTTGTCATGATTGATATAGTAAAGTTGGCTAAATGTGAATCCGCTTATTTATAAGCGTAGTTTCTAACTACCCCGAAAGGGAAACGGTCGTGATGATACTTTACAATTAATTAATTATATAAATTTATTTACGAATTCATGAAAAGTTTTTTTTTTTAAAGTATATATAATTTTTTTAAATACTAGCACGAAATGTGACCTTGGGCCCACCGTATAAATAAGTGGCGGGCGTAAGATCCATGAATGATAGCAACTGGAATCAGACTCTCATGACTGACATCAGTCCCGAACACTATGCCGGCCTGAATGGGCATGACGACAATTCGAGCCCGATCCCAAAATGTGTAGAAACTGGGTTTACGGCGCGAACGGTGAATACTTCCCCGCCTACCACCTATTTTAAATAAAATACATAATACTGACCGACAGTGGTGGTGTCGTTTTGGAACCCGCAGAGGGCGCGCGTGTCGGGCGGCGCCTGCGCGGTGGCCAGGTGCACGGCCGAGCTGCGGGATATGTTCCACACGTGAAGAGTACCTTTGTCAGACACGCAACACAGCTGAGACGCCGATGCGTTGAAGTTTATACTGAAAAAAAAAATAATTTATTAAAATAAAAATTTAATAGTTCTGTCCACTGCGCGTTTTGCATGATGCATTAATGAGAAACTATAGCGCATACCCTAAACTGTTCGACGACAGCGCATGCCTGCGTCGCCAATGGGTTCACGTGAAACGAGCTTTGTATCAAATAAAATGGCGGATTTATATAATTTTGACGACTAGGTGCAGCGTCAAGCGTCTTATGGCACGACACTTAGGGTTTAAACTTTTGCATCCCTCTCGTTATAGAGTTTACAATGTATTTGTTTTAGTAAAAGAAGAAAATAATAATAAAAAAATATTTGATATTTTTTTTGTCAAAAATTAGGTATTACATTACAGCCCCTAGACCAGGGTTGCACAGACTTATTAATACTAGGGGCCACTCGGCCAAATCATGAACTGATAGCGGGCCGGCCGCCAGAAGTAGGTATAGGTAGTTAAAGACAATAAAGAATTGATAAAAATTTATTAAAATTAAAAAAGAAATTATTAATTTGAAGCGTGGCACTGCATAGTGCTTACAATCTTTTTTATATTTGGCTCAAATTTACTTGTAGCAACACGTAAAACTGCTTCCAAACTTTCATTTGCAAGGCGGTTTCGATTTTTTGTTTTATTATTATTTAGTATTGAAAAAGTTTGTTCACATATATAGGTAGAACCAAATAAGCTGGCACATTTCAGAGCGTTTATGCGCAACTCTTCGTACATATTTTTATCAATGCAGCGGTAAAAGTTCGGCAAGTCTCCTTCGTTGAATTTGTTGCGTAAATCTTGGTCATTTTTAATGTCGATAATTTCTAACTGCATTGACTCTGGCGCATTTTCAACTGAAATAGTGAAAGGATTGCTGAATATGTCCAACAGAGGTTTCACTTTTTTAAACTCCGAAAATCTGTCTTCAAAAGATTGAATCAAAATATCTAGCTTTTCTACATAACTGAAATTAATCGCAGTTTTGTTGAATTTTTCAGCCATTTTCTTATAATTCGGAAAATGATTATAATTTCCAGAATTCAATTGTGATCTGAAAAGTGTCAGCTTGCATTGAAAGGATGTTACATGAGCATAGAGCTGGGATATCAGTTGATTTTTGCCTTGAAGCCGTGTGTTCAAGACATTCAAATGATTTGTAATGTCAACTAAATAAGCTAAATCACACAACCAATCAGGATTTTTAAGTTCCGGGACATCCCTTTGCTTTTCCGCCAGAAATATTCCAATTTCTTCTATTAAATTTAGAAATCGTTCCAGTGTCAATCCACGACTTAGCCACCTTACTTCTGTATAATACAGTAAATCTCCGTATTCGCTTTCGATGTCATCAAGGAATTGTTTGAATTGTCTGTGATTGAGTCCTCGTGATTTTATGAAATTTACAGTCGAAACTACTACTTTCATTACATTTTGAAATTCATTTTTTTTAGAACAGAGGGCTTCCTGGTGTATAATGCAGTGAAACTGCATGAGATCTTCAGTGTTTATGTTTTTTTCTTGCAGGTGCTTTTTCAGCAAAGTAACTAGCCCGGAATTGATACCAATCATGGAAGGAGCACCGTCAGTCGCAACTCCCGATAACTTAGATAAGTCCAAATCAGTTTTTGAACACTCGTCCAAAAGTCCATTGAGTATATCAACTCCTTTGGTTTGACCTTTCAATGAACACATTCCTAATAACTCTTCGAAGACTTCAAAATCTTGAGTAACACCTCGTATGAATATGAGAAGTTGAGCTGTGGAACTAATATCAGTCGATTCGTCGAGTGCTAATGAAAAAAATTCCATGATCTTAGTTTTTTCAATTAATTGTTCCGCAATATTACCTGACAAGGACATAATTCGTCTTTGGATAGTCATACGATTCAGTTGAATTTTCTCAAACTTTTTTGCTGCTTCTGGACACATTTTCTTAGCGGCAATTTCCATGCATTCTTTTACAAAATCGCCATCATTGAAGGGGCGACTTCGCTTTGCTATCATTCGAGAAATTTCATAACTAACTTCTGTAGCCGTTTCTGAATCTTGAATGTGTTTTGTAAACATAGCTTGCTGACCAATAAGCTCCCGTTTTAAAGACAACATTTTTTGCTTTCTTAATTCGCCTGTAAACTTGGTAAAAGAAGGATGCTGCGTTTCATAGTGCCTTTTTACATTATAATCCTTTGCAATCGCAACAGAATTCTTGCAAATTAAACAAACGACTTTGTTATGCGACCATACAAAAAAGTATTTCTCAGTCCAAATTTCTTGAAACTGCCGATTTTCATCTTTAACCTTACGTTTTTTACTAGGTCCTGGCTTCTCCATGTTGCGTTCTAATCCTGGCTAGGATTAACACAGCACCTAAAAACAATTACAGTACCCACTTAAATTACCTATCCTTTTTTAAATTATCAAAAATAATTGATTAAATATTATTTCTCAGAAATTTTAAGATTTTTATACAGATTTTATCTGAAATAATGACGTAATTATTACAGTTAGAGAAATTCTTATAAAAATAGTAATTTCTTTGTTTATTTTAATATTTAGCCAACATTAAAGCTAAATTTGATTAAAATTGATTAAATAGGTAGGGAAACACTTATTAATAACAGAGTTTTACTTACGTTTTCACAACACAATTATACACGGCACTTGACGGGTTAACACTGCAACAGGAAATCTACGTTGAATGTGGATCAAAATATATGACACCGGCTAGTCGAGTTAAAATCTACACTAGAACTATTGCCTCCCAAAAACACTAATAAACTGCACTTATTCTCAATCACTTATTACTTCGCTTTGTATTTTCGCGCTTATTTCTTTCTGTTGTTGACACTTCACTCAAATGAAAAGCGAACTGTTCGGCCGCTGCGGTTAACGTGATTTTTATACCGCGCAAACGACTCTGGAAGCTTCGTGTAGATACGCGAGCAATCGGGAATACGGGACTATATCTATCTCGCTTGCTCACCGCGCTAGAAAATTCTTGATTTCTATAGCGAGCGATGTTACTTGACTTAGCAATTTTGGGCGCTAGATTCAAATTGCGCGCGCGCGAGTTTCACATTACTTTTCGAACATATTTTTTTTTTGTTTTATTCTGGAATAGAATTCAATATTTTTCGAATGCACGAGAGTATTATTTTTGCTGTCGGCGGGCCACCAGTATTCGACCCACGGGCCGCATGCGGCCCGCGGGCCGCGGTCTGTGCATCCATGCCATAGACTAACACACCGTCCTAGACCTCCACTTTTGGAAATGGGCCTTCCAGAACATATATCTGGAGAATTTGGCCTACACTCGCCATGCTGGCCAGGACCTTATGTCAATGTTTAATGACAATTTATTAACGATTCCACAAGTTGGTATTAGTGGAACCGAGATCGACGGATTAACGTGCACGGGAACGGTGGTGTTGTAAATCTATGACAAAGGTACATGCCGGAGGGGTTTGAACCGACCTTGTAGGATTTTAAGGAAATCGTTCTTACAACCGAGCTACCACAGCTTATTAGGTATATGAAGGTAAAACTATGTATGTCGGTCATTTTTTTTTTTTTTGTAAATGGCATTAATAACAAGTTTCCAGTGTCAAAGTTAGGGAAAGACTAGTTAAATAAAAAGTATTCGAAAAATGAAATAGGATCAAGTAAGTATTAATAAAAAATACACTATATTTAATAAACATTAAAAACTAAGACTACTAAATAGGAAAATATTTACAGCTAAAATATAGTCACATTTCAATATTATTATCAATCATAAATGAAGCAATAATATTGTATATACATATATTTACTATGTTTATTATATAAGTACAAGTAAGGTTGAAATATGGGTAGGGAACGGAACTCGGAAGGAAATTAGAGAGGACATCAGGGACGATCTGTCGTATAGGGGATAGGAGAAAAATATATGATTAAGGTCCACAGTCCACATACACAAACGTCGGTCATATTATTTCCTAGCAATTTGATACACTACATTCAAGTATTGGAGTGTGCGAACGAGAGGGAGCATTAAGCCGCAATAAAACATGAAAGTGCAATTAAAAGCGCAGTGGCGACATAATTTATTTTCCTCTATAAAATTGTTAGGAAATTAATACATCAAATCCTCGCCAACCCATATAAGAGACAGCGTGGCAAGAGCCAAATTCTCTATTATATGTTCTGAAAGGTAGAAATGAGGTCGTTGCGTCGGATATGCGGCGTCACTTTGGCGTACCGCATACGTAACGTCGAAATACGGAAAAGGGTTGGTCTAAAGTAAAGCATAGGGACAAAAATAAGGAAAGGCATGTAAAGGTTCGGGCATGTTGAAAGGATAAGCGAAGAACGATTGACGAACCAGATATATAATGCGAAAGTTGTGGGTTAAAAAGGCCCTGGCAGACCGAGACTCACATATCACGATCAAATAAATAAAACACTGACTGAAGGTGTTTAAAAAGTCTTCGAAACTTAAGGGCATGTATGAAGAGGTTAATGAATGTCGACGAAGCGAAAGAGGTATGTCTTGATCGTGTCAAATGGCGCTCAATTGTCTCTGCCTACCCCGCAAGGGACCTGGCGTGAAGATATATATGTATGTTCTGGAAGGTCTACCTTCAGCAGTGAATTTTTGAATGCTTGTTTTAGCGTCTTGCTCAGTAGCGCTCTCTTATAACCCGCTGATTCGTCAATAGATGTCGGCATGGTCTGTCCCTCTTCTGAGGTCGTGCAGTAGTGACTTGGTGACAGTGTCCCACACTCGTAGTAAGGTGCTCGCCAGAGTTAGATAGAGACATGCACACTAGCGTCCCTTTGTGACTGACCATGCTTGTAACTCACCAATAGATGTCGGCATAATCTGCTCCTCTTCTGAGGTCGTGAAGTAGTGACTTGGTGGCAGTGTCCCACACTCGAAGTAAGGTTCCGCGGTCTGACGCCGTCACCAGTCGCGCGCCGGAGTTAGACAGAGACATGCACACTAGCGCCCCCTTGTGACACGCCATCACAGCTGGAGACGAAGATTGAGCGCCTCTTACAACGCGTGATAAGTCCTGAATTGATGAATGAATCTATAATAATGCTTGCGTAAGATATTGAACAGACGGACGTTTAAGCTGTTCCATCATCGTCATGTTGCAATCTGACATTGTCCATCGTCTGCTCAATATATTTTAAAATATAATTTTGTATTTTTATTAGATATAAAATAACCTCCCAAGGACATCAGCGGATTTAATGGAGTATTACTTACCCATAACTGTAGCGATCCCTGCCTATGCGCAGGCGCAGCTATGAACTGAGTTTGTACTGCAGGCGTAATGGCGAGCGCACACAGCGGTCTCGGCGTTTGGGGAGTACGTAGTAACGCAATGCGCTGTAACGATGGTAATCCTAACACCTGGATGCTAGTCGACAGCACCACTGCTACCCTAAAATGATTTACAGTTATTTTTTTATACTGAACACGATCGTGTCCAGATGATGGTAAGCGATATGCGAGGTCCAAAAATGAAAGCAACTGACGCCAGCTATCGACGACTTCAGTCCTTACCAATATCCCAGATTATCAAAATGCGCTTTTTCACACTTCGCTTAAAGAACTTTAGTAGGAATGACATACACACTGGCAGGGAGAGCATTCCACATCTTCAGTAGGTATTTTAAAAAAAAGCTAAATAACAAGTAAGCTTGTAACAATCGCGTCGGGTTAAAGTTCATTAACACTGAACAACAATATTTATAATAGTTAAGTGAACGACCTGCGATGTCCTCAAGACGTGTTATAGTTCAGAGCGGGAGATCCAGTGAACCGTAGAGTAAAATCTTTAAAGGGAAGGGAATTTGAATTCTTTAAAGAAAAAATAATATAAAGCACATATTTATTGATTCTGCAAAGGCAAATATATTTTTTATATGTTGGGGATTAAATTGTAATGAATTAAAGTGTGATTAGAAAATATATTTTTTAATCAACAAAAGAAATGTTGGGAAACAGTTGACAATTTAAAATAGAAGATTTTTAAAAATCGGGGATTATTTATTAATTTTGATTTTAAACATACTAGTTCATAGCATGTGTTCTGGACCTGTTTACGGTCATAATGATTACGATACTAGGCTGTCGTATCCTGGTGCAAAGAGGAGAGAAGCTGAGATGTTTTTACCGATAGAATTACACAGTAAATGTAAACTTGGCAGTTATTATTTATACTTTTTTTTTCATATTTATTTAAATAATTGTTAAGATCAGTCAAGAAGGCCTAGTTCATTATAACCCTTTCAGCACGACAAAATATATTTTAGATAATGAAAGGTTTATTGATAACTTTGAGGTCTAAAATATCTCGTATAAATAGTAAAAAAAATCCACCCCTAGCGTTGTCCTTTTCTAATGTGCTAGCGCACTATCGTGCGTTGAGCAATCCAATGGAAATAAAAATCACTTTTGTATGTATTTTCTTAACTAGTCCTAATAATTACGAAGTAGCTAGATGAGAGCAGGAACTACTCAGACCATTTCGGAGCGATAAAACAGAATTTGGCGAGAGGTCTAGATTATTTTTTTGTAATAACGCACGCTTGGTATGATCCGTGCTGAAAGGGTTAAAACATTATAATTTAATGTACCATCTATTTTGGTAAAGTGAAACGATCAGATATCAGACACGTTTTTAGAGAAAATCTCTTGGCAGCCAACACAATCATTTAAAATTGCAGTTTGTTTATTTTGGTTGCATTATTTCGGTTAAAAGCAGTCATTGTATCACGGCATTGTACTGGAAAGTTTTGGATATTATTTTTATTTAAATATTTAATCATACCTATTATTTTGTATCAAAATCAGGGCCATCTTTTTTAAAAACATATTGTGTAAGACATTGGTCACATGTTAGTCTTTAAAAAGAGAGATTTTAATCACAGATTATATAGACATGATTTTAATAAGCAATATGACTCGGTTGTAGGAACACTTTTGTTAAAATCATTTCGAACCCGGCATGTACCAATGAGAAATACGCTTTTCTTATGTACATGTAGCCCACCCTGATGCTTGGCGCCGCATCAGACTACAATTCTCATGTATACATTTGAACATTATTATAGGATCCCAAATGAACTAGCTGTATCAGCTGCGTCTTGTTGAGCAAAAAAGTAAAGAAGAAGGATTTACAATACCATTGCTCCCGTGCCTCAGAGAAGACAAATTTCTAAGCATTCCATGGATTCACCGTGCGGGTGCCGGGTCCATCGTGTGTGGGTAGGAGATGAGAAGAATGGTGTCTCGGGCTTGCGATCGACAATAGGCTGGTTTAAGAAAAGGAGCACGTTAAGCCGTCGGTCCCGGTTTTACGAATACCAATTTCTGGAATCGTTAATTTGTCATAAGACCCTCGCCAATCCGTCTGGCCAGCGCGTGGCGAGTGTGGGCCAAATTCTCATCCATCTTTAACGGATGAAGTGTTTTAAATCTTAGAATAACTACTACATTATTATTTTATAAGTCCTTTCTTAATTAGAATATTATTGTATCATCACAATTTTAATAAATTTCAGCAGGGTTAATTTTGCGTTCTAAATCCCAAACTCTACACATATTATACATAATTTTATTCAAATTATAATGACATTAATGTGTGCATCTTTGTATGCCTATTGAAGTTAGTAGGTTAGTTGGTGAAGGTTATAGTTTATCTTATCAAAATATGTCATTTAATAAGGAAACTACCATTTGATATTATAATGAATAAATAAATGATAATATTATTGTATTCGTAGTAATTTCTACTCACCATATTTTGAATTTTAAACATAACTATCACAGCTGCTAAACAACAAATGAGCATTCCAGAATTTTTTAGACAATTTGACCAACATTTGCCACATTGTCCAGACGGGTTGGCGAGAGTCTAATTTTTTCATTTCATTTTTCATTTATTTATTCACCATTTCATACATTTGGTTCACTCGGTTTCGTCAGATAACAAATTAATTATTTTACTAATAATGATAGCGAATGAATATCAGTAAAGAACAGCCTTCGTCGTTACCAGATAAGTACTACCTACACCAATAGATGCTGCTGTAAAAGTGTAATGTAATTTTTAGTAACAATTTTATAACAATTTCTCAAGTTGGTAATAGTGGAACCAGGAACAAAGGCTTAACATGCTCCCTGAGGCACAGGAATGGTGCTATTGTAAATTTATGACAAATTGTATGTAATGAAAGTGTATTCACCCGTAGATGCCAGGGTTCAAACCCACCTTTTTAAATGTGGAATGTTAATATAATTATTTTTTAATTAACCTGCTCATAAAAAACCATTATTTTTTTTAAATTTTAATCTTAATTCATTTGCGCTATAACAGTTTTTGGGTAAAAAATACCCTGCACCTTCTGCTACAGTAAGGCATTCATCAAAAAAAATCACAGGATATTTAGACATTTGTTAGTCAAAAATGTATGATATTGAATTACCAATGAAACAACTAATTGAAGCGTAAAAAGGTACAAAGTTTAGTTAGTATAAAACAAGCCTACATACTTATCATTCTTGGCTCGGATTGCTCGTACAGGTGTTTTAAATGCCACCTCTGCTCGGAATTTCCGTTTCTGGTCATCAAGCAGCAGGACCGAGCATGGTCTTCGAGGACGCACCACCAGCAACCAGTTACTCCGGAGGACCATCTCACAGAGCGACACCTCACCGACTTCATCGGTGCCTGGGATATTTAACCGTATTTTTAATAGTGATTTGATAAATTATAAATTTCTTCAAGGTCTATTATGGCCTACATTTAAATTATTGAAACAAAATGTCTTTTGTTTCAATAATTTGTCTTTTTTAGCAATTCACCTTATTTTATTTACAATGCAGTACAGTTCTATTGTATGTGGCAGATTGTGTTGCACTTGTGACTAAAACAAGCTATGTTTGAAAGGGAATGTAAATACCCTGTTTGTTATTATTATAAAAAGTATTTTTGTATTTTATTATTAAATAATAAAATGAATACAAGTATAAGGGGGATGGATAGGGCACTGAGATAAGGGTTGTTGCGCAATACTCAATAAGGAAAGTAGCACAGGAAAAGTATTTTAAACAATAGATGACTGAGACACACATTACTTGTGGTTGAATGAAATGGGCATATTTTGGCGCTTGTTGCTGAATATATAAAAAAAACAGATCCACTTGCAGTGTATCTAATATATTCATTAGTTATTAGCCTTCAAAAAATGTGTATAGTTTTAAGGTATAATACCTAATTATGAAGGTGGTTGAAAATACTAAGTCAAATTTTGTAAAATAACTTCAATAACAAAATGAGTCTCATAATAAACTTAGAAATTAATACCAAGGTGACCAGCACATGAATTTGTTGTGCCTCCTATTAGGTGTATAAAGTCATTCAAAGTTAATCAATGCAAATTAGTTATTTATGAATAATGTATAGCTGAATAATAAGTCACTAAAATAAAATTAGCAAGTAATCCAACCAATCCAGCCAAGTGAATGTTAGCATTAAATGTGTTATTTATTTATTTAGATTTTATTAAGGAATAGAACAAAACATAATATAAAAAAAACATTATACAAAAATATAATTCAGTTTTTTAAATAAATCATTATCATTGCAGCATCCGAGACTTCCACCATTGGAGATGAGCTTTCCAGAACATATATCTGGAGAATTTGACCTACACTCGCCACGCTGACCAAACGGGAGAGGATCTGATGCCAATTTTTAACGACAATTTATTAACAAAATTCATTTCTGATTACATGGTTATAGCGCTAATATATGTAAATAATTTCTTATTCTAGAATTTTATACTAAACTTACTGTAATGTGTCTTCTCAACAAGAGGTTCAACATTGTAGACACGCAGGCCCGTCTTCATGCAGCAAGTAAAACAGCCTAGAAAACATATTTATTATTCTAATTTATTTATTTATGCTTGATAAAATTTACAGTCTTTACAATATTATGTACATCAAAAATATATGTCATTAATAAAGGCATGTGTTTTGTTAAAAATTAAAATAATATAACAGGGTTGTTGCAAGTGGTTACAATCATTACAGGCCCTGGAAGACACAAGTCCTAAATTCCACTGCTGAAACAATATGCCCTTACCCATCACCAACATTAAAATATTTATTTTATTGTTTATTTATTATCCGTTGGAGCCTATGGGAACACTTTTATTTTTAAAACCTAATATCCACAATAAAATATATTCATTTAGGCATTGTCATGCTAGCCTGGCAGTGGTTAGAAAATTACCTCCAACCCAAAATAACAAACCCTTACCAACCCATGGCAAGCATAGGCCAAGTTCTCCACAAGTATGTTATGGAAGGCTCATAGTTAGCAGTGGAAGTCTAGGCCTCTGCAATAAGTTGTATCTAATAGAATAGAAGCAAATGGTCAGAAAAACATGACTAATACCTTTTTAAATAAATATTATTGTTATTTCATTTACAGTATTAATCTTATCACAATATTACGTAGTTGGTAGGTTTCACTGACTTAAATATCTCTTCAACCTTTGTCTTAAATTGTGTAAATAAAACTATCGCCCAAACAATAGTACATTTGTTAGGTCAAAGCAAGGCGCGTGTGGGGCGCGCATTTACATTTGTACTATAAATAATATCAACACGTGGAGCAATCTCGAGCCAGCTTTTTACTACTGCGAACTAAAACCTAGGTATAAAAACATGACGTAGTGCCACGCGACACCCATGCGGTGTTTAATTCGGACATTTCCACTCTCAGAATACTAAATATTATAGAGATCCCTGCGAGAACAAAGAGTAGAACAAGGAAGTAAACTAAAGTAAAACAAACCTTGATCCTGATTGAATTTCAGACTAGTTATAGCACTGTTCCTGCGGCGCGCCATTGTATATTTTACTTTCAATCATAAAGATCGAACACTTGCTATTAAATTACTAGTCATTTTTGTTTATAAATACACGAAAAGTTACATTTTATTGTTTTGTTGTGTGCAATACACAGCTGATCTGACGACTGTTGGCGTGACACAAAAACAAGAATGTTGTCAGATTTAAAATTAATATCCAATGTTGCTGTAGTAAAAAAATATTAAAAAAATGAAATTTGTGTGTCTGTCATACAAATTGTCATCTTTCATACGGCGTCGTTTTATCCACATTTTAATACAAAATGAAATGTGAAAATGTTTTTATCTTCACTTCTCGATGAAATTATATCTCAAGCAAAATTTATCATATCCAAAACAATCCTAAATTGTATAGGATGCCATTTGGCTAAGTTTGTAGTAATTCATCTCAAAAATATCAATGTTTTACAATAAATAACAATTTTATTTCTAAAATTTATTAGGTATGCTTAATGCTAGACCGTGTAGTTTACTAGTATAATTATCAACTTTGCAAGACTTTACCACCGCGTGAGTTTATTTTTTGTTGGCTCTAATCTCGAGGTGCTATTATACATACGAGTACATGGGTGTTTGTAGTACTTATTAACTTAAGTACTGTACACATAATAAATTAATTAATAGGTACCTTGTTTTAGGGCATTCGACACAATGGATTTCATTACAACTGCACATGACGACTTCAATTGGCCATATCCTAAACCAATAGTTGGCAAGTAAGTGATTTTTCTACAAGTTGGTAGTGCTTGGTAGGTGCCTGGTAGCTGATCTTTTCCTCGAGATTTAAACCGCGTTCAGTATTTTCAATGTGCATTGCGCGTAATTGTGCACCAAGTTTGTGTTTAGTTCAACGCACGTAATGCATAAAATTAATACAATAAGGGGTGATTAAGGCGTGTTCACGTAGCTGGCTTTAAGCGTTAACGTTTTCTAAGCCTACAGTGCTTTAAGTGCTTGTTAATGTAGCATTCGTCTCTTAAAGTGCCACAAACAAAAACTAACGTATAAGTGTGGCCTTTGAAAACTCGCATCATACATTATTGTGCGTTTTATTTTGATCGCTTTCTGTGCTTTTGAATAATATATTTGTTACATTTGCGTATAAAAATTAAAACAACCCCTACCTATGATTAGCTATTCACCGACATATTATTTTCAATTCCAAAATGTTTGGCGCTTAGAAACTATATGACTGATATTTCACTGACTATTCGTTACACTATATTGCTTGCTCATATAATGTGCGAGTAGGTTTTAGGCCGAAAATACGACTTTATTCAACGAGTAATTTATTCATAAATTTTAGTAGTTCGCATTGGTCATTGACCGATTACACCAATATATACGAGTACAGGTCAAGGGAATAAGGACGTAGCGATAACGATTTCATGCGAATATCGTAGAGTAAACGTAGGCACTGATGAGTCTTTTCAACGAAATTGTTTTGTTTAGTTTTAATCACAGTATATACTTCGCTAATAAAAATTTAAACAAAATTGTTAAAGAACTTTCAGAGAATCCAAATCCAAAATAGACATGACCTAATACGAGAAGACTAACAAACCTATTGGCAATAGGTTTTCACTTTTCACAACCTATTCACCACATATTCACAATCTATTCCGATCTTATTCACAACCTATTCCAAACATTTCATAACCTATTTCCAACTTAATAAAAACCTATTCCGATCTTACTCACAACTTCCGAACTTATTCATAACCTATTCCCAAATCATTCACAACCTATCCCCAACTTATTCACGACCTATCCCCAACTTATTCACGACCTATCCCCAACTTATTCACAACGTATCCCGATCTTATTCACAACCAATACTCAACTATTCATTTACTAGACCATGCGAGCCGCCCACTCCGAACTCCGTGCCCTCAGTTCCTCCTCCCCCTGTCGCACCCTATTGCCACTGCGACGTCCACTCATACGAACCAAGGGTGGAGCAATACAAACAACTCCTGGAAAAGGAACAGAAACTTTGCGACGATTATAGACAGTTACGTAAACAGGTAAATATAATTAGTAGTTTTAGCACGACAAAACAACTAAGTACAAAGTTTTAATTCCGAATTATTAACTATTTGTACAGCCAAGCTGGCGATTTGTAGTTCCGTTACGTTCGTACTTCGTTGTTTGGACGTGCTGGGCTAAGCTACAGGTGCCTTTGACTTTGCCTAGATTCATCGTTCCCGCGTTCCGTTTATAGAAATACATATTGAGACCGTGGATTTAGACACGAAAGTACCTGGTTTGATTCCTGACACAAAAATTTAATATTTTTTTCTTTAGTTTGGTACGGTAGAGAAATCGACGAGCTTGCCAGTTATAATGACGGGTCTATAGCAAAGTTGGCTAAATATGAATCCGCTTATTTAAAAGCATTTCTTTCATATTAAGATGATACTTTACTATTAATGAAATAGCATAGAAAGCCTACATTTCAGAGCTATTTTAATTTACAATTTATTAAATCTTTTTTTGTTGCTATAACTTTACTTTTTTACCACACCCAACATGGCAAGTGCCAACCTCAACGATTTTCATTTAAAAAAACGATCAAACACGCGAGTTGGGGGTCATCAAATTCCAATTTTATGCCTTTCTTTGAGTAATTCGTTAATGTCACTCGCAAGTCGATTTATGGAAGTTTAAAGTGCGGGAAAACCGCAAAAAATAAATTGCAATTGTTGTGTCAATTTAATCGTTTTCCATAAT
This sequence comes from Tinea semifulvella, assembly GCA_910589645.1. Taxonomy (NCBI): domain Eukaryota; kingdom Metazoa; phylum Arthropoda; class Insecta; order Lepidoptera; family Tineidae; genus Tinea; species Tinea semifulvella. The sequence goes on along the minus strand of OU342592.1, from coordinate 6,522,344 downwards.
TTAATTATTCATATTTTAGCATTTTTTAAACAATATAACTTCTGACTAACAATATCCACAGTAAATTAATTTACAAATCAAAAAACTTGCACTTGACATGTCCGTACAAAAGGCTGGAATTCACCACAACCTCGTCTTTGTCCAAAGGACCGGATGGACCGGAGCTTATGCTTAGATCCGACTAAGGCTGGGTTGTACCAAAACGTAATCAAAGTAGCAAAAACTTGCGAAGTTATGTGGTCTAAAATTTGTATTATAATGTAGGCTTGTAATTGTAACGATTAAAATTTAAAATGACGTCGAATGATTTAGTTTTTTTTTATTTTAGTGCAAGTCAGCCTAAGGCTTGCATCTTTTTGCTTTTACTTTGCCTCTAGCTTACTTTTGTTAAATTATAATACAAATTTAAGATATTTTTTTAAAATTTATTTAAGAAGGTACAGAATACAAATTTTAGACCACATAACTGTTGTGTTTGACTTGAAAGCAAAGCAAAGCTCGCTGTTTTTAATAAATTTTTCTTAAATCGTATGAAAACCATAGATAGAGCAACGCTAAGTCGAACGCCTTTTAAAGCGAAATAAAGTGAAAAAAAGTTGTCGCTTTTTTTCACTCAAACACAGGGAACGTCGTTGTTGCTAACTTCGTCATATGAAAAAGACTGAGCTAGCATAAACTTAGAAACCCGCATTAAAACTTAACCTATTTCTATTATTTCTTCTGCAGATGATTGATGTCACCAATGATATATTGGATCACCCTTGCGATGATTTGGACACCAAAATGACCACCATATATCAGTCGTCCTATAAAAAGAAATGTAAGTAATTTACCCATTTAGAATTATTTCTATCTATTTATTTATTCAGAAGAAAACAGACATTAAGGCTGATAGTACATAGTATAAAGAAGATTTAATTAATAAGCTTAACAAAAATAAAAACACAAAAATATAGAATAAATTACAAAGAGAAAAAAATAACAATAATAAAAGAACAGAAGAATATAAAACTAACATCAAGTAAAAGGAAGAAAGGAATATAATTATTAGAAAAAATGTAAATATTACGGTGTTATGAAATAGGTTTACCCGCCTAATTAGATACACACACATCGGATTACTCGCACTTATAATAAAAATTATTAACTATGGTTTTTTCGTCAATCAAGCAAGATTTAAAAACTGCTTGCGTTTCCTTAAAAAGCCCTTAGACATTAATTTGTCGTTATAAGTATTATACATCCTTTTGATGGGCACGCAGTCACCGGCGCAGGCGGTGGTTGTAGATGCGGGGTCGTAAAATAAGTACCTTTATATAAAAAGAGGAGATAGCTGATAGATAGTCGACAGCGTGCCAATATGCATTAGGTTCTTTTGGAAGTCCTCTACAATTGTACTTTATTACTGGTCCTACGTTTACCCTAAAAATCGTCAAATATCGAGATTCACGGCAGCTACTAAAAAGTTGTCCTTGGCTGTAGGTATCTTTCATTCTGTCATCGAAGATGGTTTTGTATGGAATACAGAAATTGATACATTTTGCGTATTAGCGATTGTGGCATTTGGAAAAGATTGCCCTTAGTGGCTTCGTTTACCAATACAAATTTCTGTACGAATAAACAAAACCATAATGAGTAATATTTTACGGGCCTATACTCAACAGGGGATAATATGTTACGGGTTGACAATGACCAAATCGATTAAACGAGTAAGATATAACGGACATTGGTAGCAAAACTTTTAACATTTAGAACAGTTAAAAAAAAGGACTGGGTTTGCAATAGATGGATCCAAAGTCAACATTATGTTTAGTGTATTTAAGATTATAATTGTCTGCATCTCTAAATAATCAATCAGTTTGAAAGTGCACCATGAACACGACCATAACCGGCAGTGCACTGTCATTCTTTGTAATTGTAACGTTTAAAGTTAAAATTAGCTTTAGCTGACAGATGAGCTTCGAAACACACAAATCGACGCCATTTTAAAATTTAATCGTTACATTAACAAATATTTAATTAAGATGCAACTCAGCGCAATTCGTTGCCAATTAGCCATACTTTTTCTCATATCGTTTGGATTCTTGCTCCGTCTTGTTATATGTATATTTTGACAATGTTTTTGTCTTTTTACAGCATTCCCAGCATCAGACTATCGAAAAATAATGGCAGCGGCTCAGTCACCCGTCCCGATCCCAATAGAAAGTCACAAACTTGGAGTACTCCGATGTTACAAAGACCCGACCAATTTCACTGAAAAACCTCCAACCACCAGACCAACAATTCATCCACCTCCTGCCGTCCATACTGGGGTATCACCAGATTCCATAACTAAGTGGCATGCGGATTATCCAGGGAGAACTGAGTATATGGACACATATAGTGCAACAGCTAAAGCTTGCTGGATGGCCATGCAAAGATATAAAGAACCTATGCCTTCTTCGAGGCGGAGAGCTGACGATTCCAGGAGTTAAATTGGTTCTAAAAAATACACCAAGTTATAAGGATTACTCAGGATTACAATTTTAATAAAAATAGTAAAACAAAATGCAAGAAGTGAAGATAATAATGTCTTTTATTTATAACTGATAAATTATAACTAAAAATTAATGTTTAAATATTTACTGGTGCATTAAGTCCTTAACTTCTGTGATGTTTACGATTACCGCAATGAACTGAAAGAAAAGAAACAGATTCATGATTATTAAGCCAAAATATCGCATAATATTTACCGTTAATGCATTTTAAAAAATGATTGCTAATTTGAAGTTTAAAAGTTGAATTCGGAACATATTCTATCTCCTATAAACGAGAAAGACCGAAACAGCCATATTGCTGTCGTAAAAAGTTTAAATTTAAGATCATATCAAGTGCCAAGAATAGTCTAATGTTTCTAAAAATATATCCTATTCCTTATTCGGCAAGAAATAGATAACTTACCGAAGTAGAAACAGAGCGAAACTCGACACCATCGGTACTAAAAGCGTCCTTAAAATATCAGAATTCGGCCCAAAGAATAATCCAAAAATACTGGTTAAAAACACTGCTAGTTTTTGCAAATTCTGTTCACTATACATTTCAGTGATATCGATTCTCATTAGGGCTTCGAAAAGTTTTGTTATAATGTCTCCTATGATTGTGCCTAAAACGTTCTCATTGGTTGTTAGAACCGGAAGAAGTTCGTTTCTTTGCGTGCCGTTCGAATTTTGAATATTTGTCGCTGTAGTCGTGGTACTGCTGAATATGTTTTGTGTAGTCACTTCCGTTTGGTTATTTTCGAATGGAGCAGCACGAGCCCAAGAAAGATACAGTACTATGGTGATCTGAAATAAAAGTAAAATTTTATTATACGAATTTGGAGTTCCAGAAGATTGATCGCCGCATTTTGAATGGATAAATAGTACATGGCTAATCACTTTGTTAATTGAGCTAATTACTACCCTTCATCATTACAGCCCCTAGAACACAGAGTCCTAGACCTTCACTGTGCGAGATGGGCCTTCCATTATTTTCTGGAGAATTTGGCCTACACTCGCCACGACCAGACGGGTTGTCGAGGGTCCGATGTAAATTTTAGAATGACATTTATATTAACGATTCCACGAGTTTGTATTAGTGGAACCGGGACCGACGGCTTAACGTGCTCTCCGAGGGACGGGAAGTGTTGTTGATCTGTGACAAATGTACGTAAGAAAAGTGTATTTCTCATTGGTACATGCCGGCGGATTTGAACCGACCTTTATAGGATTTTAAGAAAAGTGTTATAACCGAGCCACCTTCGCTCTTACCGTAATAAAAAAAAAACGATAGGTATTATAATTATCATTTGAGAACTTGGGGTGCAAAATATCTCTGAACCGATGTCACTTCTATTTATAGAAATAAAAGTAGTAATAATTATAGGTCTAATTTATTAAATAATTAAATATAAACCAACCCGTACTTATGTTAATTAAAATAAATGCGAAAAACTTATTTTTAATAATAACTTTGAACGATAATTAATTGGTTTATCTAGGTGCAACGAATACATTAACTAAACAATAAAAACTAGGGCATCAGTTGAATTCAAAGAGCTACCACATGATAAAAGAGAATACCTCCCCAGACAGGATGAACCTGGCACCCGATCGGAATTATTTTGTCCCTAGGTTTATAAGATTTTTAAGTTCTTTAAACTACACAGAATCATCAATTACAGAATCAGTCCTAAACGCGTAATTTATTCATAATATTTGTTCACAACAGAGTTCATAACCGAGTTGGGGATCATCATTCGCGTCAATATCGCCCAAATACGATGTTTATATGGGAGTTCACAGCGCGGGATAACCACAAAAAATAAACTGCAACTTCTGACCCATATCGGGTCAAATATATCGTTATATATTGTAGCACATTATTGAACAAAATTTGACTAACAATATCTACAGTAAAGCCCTTTGTAAAACAAAAAACTTGGACTTGACATATCCGTGCAAAATGCCGAAATTCACTCACTCTAGCGTTAACATAAGCCCACAGGCCAGTGTTAACAGTCGAAAAAATAAGTGCAAAAAAACTCACCAAAAATGTAGCGCGCATTTTTCTAATTTAGATCAGGAGGGTAATATAAGACGACGAACTATAAATGAAAAACCATTTAAATTACACATCATTTTTATAATAAACTTATTAAATAATTATCTAATGCACAGTGCATTTGTAATTCATTTAGTAATTAGACATAAAAACCTTATTATTTCTAAGAATTGTTGGTTATTATTACAAAGCCTATCTACCTTACTAAACTAATAATAATACAAGGTGCAAATATGTGATTAGGTAATATATTACATACCTTATTAATATAGGTAATTATACAATTAAAGAGATATTATGTAATTAATCTACATACCTACCTATAGTTTTCTTTCGTTACCTACTTTTAATATGTATGAATAGTCGCATAAGGTATATATAACCTTAATGCTACTCGTAGCTTATTTATAAAAATATCGCAACAGTTAGTTCACTTCACCACTTCCTCAGCACCTACTTAAGAAGCAGCCGTACAGTCGATCAAAAAGTGGTCAGTAATGTATCTGTACAAAGGAATCTGTTTGTCAAAAGCTATAGACCATTTTCTTGGTCCACTAAACCGATACAAATTTATTAATGAATTTTTAAATTAATTAAAAGAAGACTAAATGCCAGTATTATTAAATAAATAGATTCTCACTCACTCAATTACATTATTAAAATTTATTCGACATTTCATAAACAAATATCGATTAATTAATACGAGCTTTTAATTTATGCTGAATTACCGGCCCTAAGTTAAGGCGCCTATAGTGACGTGCAAAGGAAAATTAACTTTATACTTGTAGCGTAGTTTATGCTAACTGAAGTGGACTTTGTGTGGTAACGTTGCCACTTATCTCATCGAAGCCATTAAGGAAGGATTACATTACCTTAGGGCCGGTAGTTCATCAGTGACTTAGAGGGTTAACGTTTTTGCATCCCTCTCGCTCGCACAATCCAATATTTTTAAAGATTTTTCAAGTCAGAATGTACTTTAAGAAATATAGTCTAGTTTCAGACATGGAGATATATTATATAAAGAACACAACATGAAGTCCAAATTTTACTATTAATACTCTGGGCTAGAGCCTAATTGCTGCCAGATCAGCAACCGATAATAATTTACATTTACAGAGACAACATATTGGTGCAACTCAGACTTAAAGTCAATATCAATTACTACCAGCAGGTGATCTGGCAGCAGGCTCTAGCCCAGAGTGTCTAATGCGAAAGAAAGAAAGATTTAACGCAAGTTGCGCGACGATGAAGAGCCGGGACACGAGGCGATAGTGTAAATGTGTTGGTTGTGTTACAATTTCCAAAGTTGAAATTCATCAACAACTTTTGACAGCTCATGAGCAATTTTACTAAAATTAACAAAGAGACTTAAACAGTACATCAGTCCCTACAATTACGTAGCTTGTCATGAAGGCGAAAGAGTTGACATTACAATATCGCTTATAAGTATGTTGTGATTAAGTAGCTGTATTTAGTGTAATCTGAGGAGAAGTTCCTTCGCACTGAATGCGTTCGTTGACCAGAGTCAAATGTCACTGTGTCAACCTCTTTGTTCCTCATAGAGTTAATTCTGTCCATTAATGAGGCGGATGTGTGCGTGATCAGCAACGCGCACAGCAACAGTGTAAGTGTCTGAAATAAAACGAAAATACGACTTATGGCGTGTTTGACTTGAAAACAAAGCAAAGCAAAGCGCGCTTTTATTTACTGAGTTTTACTTAAAAGTATCGTTTTCATACTTTCATACTCAAACGACTTTTTAACACGAAATATAGTAAAAAACGCGCTTATAACATTGACTTAGTACGGACATGGCATTTTATACTAGTTTTTATAATGAAGTAAAGTAAGTAAAGTATCATCACGACCGTTTGCCTTTCCGGGTGGTCAGGAACCACGCTTATAAATAAGCGGATTCACATTTAGCCAACTTTACTATAGGCCAATCATGACAAGTGGCAAGCTCGTCGATGTCTCCAGCGTACCAAACTCGAGAAATATCACAAATAATTAAATATTAATTAAATGTATTTATTGACATTAATAAATATTTTTGTGTCCCGACCAGGAATCGAACCCGGTAATTTTTATAATGAAGAATGTTAATACAATAGTACAGTTGTCGTGCTTAATGGTTTTCCATCGTATTTTATTGGAAAAGTTCGTATTTATCGTGCTCTCTCATTTGTTTATTCTTTTTATTTTGACATTTGACTAAAGAATAAAGTTCCATATTAATGGATGTCACTTATTCCGATGGAAATACATTATGCACTATATCTCTACAGCTTGTATGTATGTGTCGCAGCCGTTTGTTTAAAGGAGTCAGCTAATTGGACGCCTAGGCCGTTCATTAAACGCCACCATACAATTAAATGGCAGACCAAAACTCACTAACGTGTGTATTTAGAGGTATTTATTTGTTTATAGATTAGGTAAAAGGGTAATGACTTGTGATTAACTTATAGATAAACAATAGGTTAGCAACTAGATAACTTAGGGCCGGTAATTCATCACATCACTTCCTTAGCGGATTGTGTTTTTCGTTTAATTAATAAAGTATTTTGTATGGGTAACAGGTTGGCCTCGGTATGAACTTAGACAAGACAAAAGTCATGTATAACGACCATGTTGTACCGAGATCAATCTGCGTGGGTAATGAATGCCACTCTCGAAGTTGTACAAAAGTACGTCTACCTTGGACAGACTATGCAATTAGGCGTAGCCAACTTCAGCAAAGAAGCCGACAGACGCATTCAGCTAGGATGGGCCGCATTCGGGAAGCTGCGCCACATCTTCTTATCAAACATACCCCAGTGTCTGAAGACGAGAGTTTTCAACCAGTGCGTTCTTCCAGTGCTGTCGTACGGAGCAGAAACATGGACACTGACAGTGGGTCTCGTCCACAAATTCAAGGTCGCTCAGCGGGCTATGGAGAGAGCTATGCTTGGTATTTCTCTGATGGATAAAGTTAGAAACGAGGAAATCCGTCGGAGAACCAAAGTTACCGATATAGCCTTCAAAATTAGTAAGCTAAAGTGGCAATGGGCTGGACATGTATGTCGTAGAACCGATGAACGATGGAGTAGACGAGTTCTGGAGTGGAGACCACGTACGGGAAGACGCAGAGTGGGTCGACCCCCCGCTAGATGGACAGATGACCTAAGGAAGGTCGCTGGTGGGGGTTGGATGAGAGTGGCAGGAGATAGTGTGAAGTGGCGAGCCTTGGGGGAGGCCTATATCCAGCAGTGGAGAGACACAGGCTGATGATGATGATGATGATGGGTAACATGCCGCTTATGTATGATCATCATTATCACAGCCCCTAGAACATAGAGTCACATCCAACATCCACTGCTGGAGATTCCAGAACATATTTCTGAAGAATTTGGCTGTTATTCGCCACGCTACGGGTGGGACGTGCTTTCCTAAGCACTTCGAGGTGAACTAATTATTTTGTATTATTCAATAACTATATCATTACAGCCCCTAGAACACAGCGTCCTAGACCTCCACTATTGGAGATGGACATTCCAGAACATATATCTGGAGAATTTGACCTACACTCGCCACGCTGCCTGGCCAGACGGGTTGGCAAGGATCTGATGTAATTTTTATAGACAATTTATTAACGATTCCACAAGTTGGTATTAGTGGAACCGGGGCTTAACGTGCTCTCCGAGGCACGGAAACCGTGGTGTTGCAAATCTATGACAAATGTACGTAAGAAAAGTGTATTTCTCATTGATACATGCTGGGGGGTTTGAACCGACCTTTGTAGGATTTTAAGGAAAGCTGTTCTTACAACTGAGCCACCACCGTAACTTTAACTTCATCATTATAATACATATGACTATAAATTAGTAAAATTTAGTATATTAATATTATAATATAGATTATATGATGTAAGTATACAATATAATTTTCTATGAAATTTCCTTTGATAATTACATAATTGTTATTATACCTATAATTATTTAAATTGTCTTCCAAGTTCGCCTTTGTATTTCCTTTATGCAATGGCATTTTAAAATAAATAAGTTTATTTATTTTAAAATTATTTTTGCCAACGTATTAGTCTCGCTATACAGAGGGGAAATGTTGCCAGTCTCCTTGGGACTATCTCGGATGGGACGTCTCTAGAGGACATTTTTTATTTATAGTTTAGTTTATTTTTAATTTAATTATTTAGGTAGCTTTTAATTTATATTTAATGTACTATAATTAACTTCAAATAAAATTTTCGGATTTCACCTATAAAATAAATTAATACTATAGAGTTATCTGCAACAAATAAAGTGTGTTATATGTGTTTATGACAAAGACCTTCAGTCACTGTCACTGATGACGCCGCTCCAAAGAGAGGCGAAATATTTGGCAAAAAAATTTTTAAGCTTCAATTTATATATTTTACCAAGTAATAAATACTATAGGGTTTATTTATTTTTGAAATAATATTAGGTTACGACAAATATGTAAAAATATTAAATAAAAACAATTGAAGCGTTTTTATTCACAAAAAGAATATAACTTGAATCGTTATTATCATATTATTCAGTAGACATAGATTTTGATTAATACCTATATATATATAACAGACAGTCACAATACTATTTTAAATACAGACAAGACAAAAGTAGTTAATAATTTATTGTTAGTTATGTTATCTGTAATTTATTTATTTTGAAAAAAAAATCCACCTAATAAATTAAAATTAAGCAGATAAAGCAATACAGGTAAAAGACCAAAACAGATTTTCAGATATATAATATATAAACAAAGTACACACAACTATACAAGGAATACAGCTAAGATTCAAAAGTAAACTTAATAGATATACAAGTACAATAAAATTAAAAATATAAAATCAAGTTAATTAGATCAAAGTATATATATCTATAAATCAAAACTAAAATGAGTAAAAATAAGTGTGAAAAGTGGTATGTGTGTGACTTGTGTGTGCGTATGATGTTTATGTATGGGTGAATGGGCAAACTATAAAGGTAGGGAAATAAATATAAAATCTTAAAAAAAAACATATTAAAACTAATTAAAACTTTATACTCGCCATTCTAATTATTGCCATTGTAGAGCAGTTTAAAATTTTAATATCAAACACAATATCACATCATTTAAACATACGCGGAAGAATTTATTTATGCGAGAATAAATGGAAGCGTAAAGAATGCGCGTGCGTCGCTCCCGTGACAATATTTGGGAATGAAATAATATGTCATGTGTATCTATATTCTATTTCTCTCAAGAGTATTTTTTCCTTGATAATACGAACAAATATGGACTCTGACTAACGTTCGTATGGTTTGCAACCGCATATGTGAGTAATAATCACGAATTTGCTAATTTACACGTACTGTAAAAACATGCTATTTTTGTAGTTCTATTTACACACTTAAATTGTATCGTCATCACGGCTTGAAACTCAATGATCATCATTACATCCTATAGTACACAGAGTCCTAGACATTGTTGGAAATGGGCCTTCTCTTTGGCCTATTCAATTTTTATTAACACAATATTTTATTTTTTTATTTTTATTAAGACAATTTATATTAACGATTACACGAGTTGAACGGTATCGTATTAGTATATTTAAAGAAATTGATATTCTAACAGTCGCAAGCCAGTATATTTTTGAAAATATTATGTATGTCCGTAAGAATATTTACATGTTTCGCAAGAATAGTGAATTAAGTTCTCGTAATACTAGAAGTAAAAATAAACTTGTTACTTCAAGATTTAGACTCAGTAAAGTGAATCGTTCGTTTGTAGGGCAATGTATACGTATTTTCAACAGAATTCCAGATGAGGTAACAACCCTACTACTAAATGTATTTAAATCATATGTTAAGGAAAAACTGATTTTAAAGGGCTATTATACCATCAGCGAGTATTTTGATGACAAGCGTGCTTGGTCATAATTTATTTCAAATGTTATTGTGAATGTCTTAGTTTATAGTATGACAATGCCTCTTTACAGCAGCTATAATTTAAGTGACACCTTAAACTGTTTTTGTTTTAGCTAAAGTATGACAATGCCTTTTTACAGCAGCTATAATTTATGTGACATCTTAATAATGTTTTAGCTTATAGTATGACAATGCCACTTTACAGCAGCTATAATCCTTGATGTATTGGATGTTTATAATATGACAATGCCTATTTACAGCAGCTATAATTTTAAGATTATAATTATGTATATTATAATTATGTTGTAATGTGCTGCTCCAAATACAAGCTATTTCCCAGAAAATAAGCTTTTCGTTATATTAATTAATTTTTTGACATGTAAAAGCGCAGAATACATTATATTTGTTGTCCTATGCCTACTTACAAAATAAATAAACTAAACTAAACTAAATCGTGAAGCGATAGTTGAGAAGAAAAGAATTTGGAGATTAAAAGAATAAATAAGTTATATACAATATAGGTTTATTTACAGAGAATTAAAAGATGAGTGAAGTGGAGATGTGAGATCGAAGAGCACGGAGAATAGTTTTCGGGTCGTTATTGGAGGTCGACGGGGCGTTTCGGAGGCAAAGTCGGTGATGAGTTGCCGACTTCGTAGACTCCCGGGTTGAGCGGTTGTAGGAGCGTAGAGGTGAGGCAGCGTTGGTTGAGAGTAGTTACACGTAGGGATGAGGCAGCGTTGGTGGAGCGTACGTCTTCAAAAGAGCGATGTATTGTGAAGAATTCTTTGGTGATGTGAAGAGTTGTTCAAGAGTCGGTGAAGCAATAGTGGTCTTCGGAGTCCGAAACTTGAACGGTGCAGAGTGTAGAGATGAATTCTTCAATCAAAAGAGTTCGTTAAGCGTTCCGAACTTGTAGATGAGAGCTTCTTTTGAGTCCAAATTGAAGACAGCCTTTCTTGAGTCCCGGGGCAGTGGCCCCGGGATTAGGCCTTTAGGTTGAGTTCTTCTTTTGGCTACTCCAAATCTGAATTATGAAAAAAAGACGAGGAAATTAAGGTATTTATTAAATAGGGATAGTGAAATGCTATAACGGGAACGGTGGTGTTGTAGGTAAATCTATGACAAATGTACGTAAGAAAATTGTATTTTTCATTGGCGTTCGAAACGACCTTTTTAGGATTTTAGGTGAAGCGTTTTTACGACTGTCTCCAGCGTACCATACTCGAGAAAAATTACAAATAAAATCAATATTTATTAATTTTATTTGTATTCATTAATTAATATTATTGTGTCCCAAACAGGAATCGAACCCGGTACCTCTGTGTCTAAATCCACGGGCTTAACAGATAGACAACTGAGGCGAAATGGCAAAAGACGAAAAAACGAATATTACTCTTATAGCCGTAAATCGGACCCGAACATTTTGACCAAATCGATTCCTGCAGTTCCCTTAAATTTGACGTTTACGTTACTTCCCAAAATTTCATCCTTATAAGGAACACTGTAAGGGTTCGGTTGTAGCTCGGATGTAAGAACACTTTCCTTAATTTCCAAAAAGTTACGGGGTTCGAACCCCGGCATGTACCAATGAGAAATATTTTTCTTTAGTTTGTCTTGTTTCACGATACCATTATTTCAATAAGCCGTTGGTCTCGGTTCCACAAATACCAACTATAACTAAGACGGGTTGACGAGGGTCTGATGACAATTTTTATGACAATCTATTAACGATTCCACAAGTTGGGATTAGTGGAACCGGGACCGACGGCTTAACGTGCTCTCCGAGGCACGGGAACGGTGGTGTTGTAAATCTATGACAAATGTACTTAAGAAAAGTGTATTTCTCATTGGTACATGCCGGGTGGGTTTGAACCGACCTTTGTAGGATTTAAGGAACGCGCTCTTACAACCGAGCCACTACCGCGCCTAAATACACGGACGTAACCGCTAGACCACGGGGGCAGAATAAAGAAAAAGGGCGGTTACGGAGCTCTTCTTCAGAACACTTACCGCGGTGTAGCTCAAAGATAAATATTATTTATCAATGGCATCGTTGTTTCAATCAGTGGCTATCGCAACCTATTTAGCGTCTTTATCACCTTCGTGTGAAGATCTCGTCTTGTAAATTGTTTATCATCACGATATGGATAGCTTATCTATATCTTTGTACATTATTTACGTGGATTTATGTGTATTATAAATGATCAGAAACAGATTCAAGACTCAGCTTTACGCTGTGGAATTTGGTGCGAGAGGAATTCCAGCGTAGCCTTAGCTCAGGGATGGGCCAAGTTTTTTCTTTGCAGGCAAATATTTTTAAATTCAATCTATTAATTTTTTTTATTCATTACAGCCCCTAGAACACAACACAGCGTCCTAGACCACCACTGCTGGAGATGGGCCTTCCAGAACATATATCTGGAGAATTTGGCCTACACTCGCCACGCTGGCCAGACGGAATTCAATCTATTACCTCTGCTTTATGATTAGTGTGACTTCCGAAACGCTAATACAGTAGTTGATATTTTAAAATAAATTTTTCGATGTCCATTGCACTTTATTATAGCCAAATTTTAAGACACAAAGTAAAACAAAAAATCGTATTTACTCGTACAACAGTTACCTACGAGTAGGTATATGGAAAAGTGTACTGATACTAGTTGATTTTGATAGTTGATTTATACTGTAGTTAATTATTTATGTATTATTGATTAAAAAAATGTATTCATTATTATATCGTAATTAATATTTTTTATAAAATCGTAAAAATATAATAAATTATTGTCAATAATAATGATTATATCTGAACTATAAACTAGAGTCTAGACTGAAGAACACGTAACTAGGTTTTAGGTTTTTCTGTGTACGCGTAGTCTGGTGGATAAGGCTTATAAGACTACCTTCGTGGTCTAGGGGTTGGATTTAGACGTGGAGGTACCGGGTTGACTTTTCAATATTCCCGGTAGTTAAAGATATAAGTACATTTTTAAAATTACCCTAGGTAGCGCGCAAATCTAGTTATGAACGTGATGTGAATGGGACTACTGCACATGACGTGCGACTGGTGAGCCAATCAGAACGAACGATAAGCCAATTAGCGCGAACGAAACCTACGACCGCGCCGCGCTACTATGAAACCTTATCATAGCCTTTTTCGCATTAACGGCCATAGCTAGATTTTGGTGCGATTGTAAAATTAAATTAAAATTATTTATTTCCATTTGGTTCACAGGTAACACTCGGATATTGTCAATTTTTACAAATCAAATACAATATTATTACTCTTAATTAAAAATTAAATTAAATTATCTTGGCATGTATAGTAAAAAAAGCACAGTGAAAGATATTTTGATATCAGTGTCAAATTGTAGTCCTATCAATTCCCGAATTACAGTATTTTTGGTATTTTTTAATATGTAAATCAATAAGTATTTATTATTATATTTATAGATATTTAAATTAAAAAGTGAAAAAATGTTTGACAAAATTTTCTGGTTGATACTGTGCGCATTCAATATTCAGCAAGAGCAACGATGTCGATTGAATTCCCGAAGGGATTTCGGCGAACCACTGCCCATAATCATACGTAATGGAAGGCTTCTTGAACCAAACGATGGCGACGGCAACGTCTACATGAGGGGCGGGGAATCGCTTACCATCAGCTGCGAAGGCGGAGGAGCAATAGAACACAGCAACATCAGAAATAAAATGACTACCGCCAGCGTAACTTGTCAAGGAGATGACCTCTTCTTTAATGAACAATTAATAAATGCTCCCTCAACTTTTCATCTCTTTGGGTGCTCCATACCACCCCCGTATGTAAGCAGAATGACACGTACGAGCTGTTACAATAGTTACATGATCTATGAAGTCGGCTATCATGTACAAAACTCTTTCTACCCGGTATACGAGACGTGTTTTAATCACGACAATCTCAGCCCAGTGTTTTCAAAATACACACAGAAACCTTACAATGCGAAATTTCAACAACGTGTGGACAGACCGTTTTTTAAAGATGATAATGTGTATAACGGCGCTCCAGTGGAAAGCCTATACTCTCCTTATAGCCTTAGATCGGCCGTCGGACAGCGAACCGGAACTAGTGAGTATATTACTCAAGAACACTATTTGTCACGTGGTCATTTGGCGGCAAAAACAGACTTCGTATTTGCTTTTGGAGAGCGAGCCACGTTCCACTACGTAAACTGCGCAGCGCAATGGTACGGCTTTAACAGCGGGAACTGGAACACGCTGGAGGTGGATCTAAGAAACCATGTCAATCAGGAGGGATACAACACTATTATTTATACCGGCATTTATGATTACTTGGAATTGGGGAACAACTCAATCTATTTGTATTCCGATGTGAACAATAACCCGGTGATACCAGTTCCGCTATATTACTACAAAGTCATTTACGAACCCAGCTTGGGATTAGGGACTGCATTTGTTGGTATAAATAAACCTTACTACAGTTTGGAGGAAGCGAGAGCGCTGTTCTTTTGCCACGATGTCTGCAGGAACAATCGAGATTTCAGTTGGTTATCTTGGAACCCTGAACGTGCTTTAGACGGTTATGCATTTTGTTGTACCGTGGATGATTTTAGAAGAATAGTGCCTCATTTACCACATTTTCAAGTCCATGGTCTACTGACATAGCTTGCGATTCCTATTTGAATCACAAGTATCTACATATATTCATGACAATGGTGGTGCGTAATTTCAGTCTAAAAAAAGCAACCGGATAAATATTGATATTTGAGTTCCTGAACCAATTTGTAAACTTTTAATCCGATCATTTTTTTTTACATTTTGAACCCTACCCCTTTTCTCCGATTCCGTCCTTTTTGGGGTTATGATAGGTACTATACAAAAAAGTTTTCAAATTGGCCAGGAACTCAAATACCAAGAGTCACCCGGTTGCTTTTTAGACTGAAATTACGCACCAATGCTATGACTAATACATATGTATATGACTGTGCATGTCTTTTTAAGTTTTTTCATTATATTTTTTTTTATAAAATTAATATAATAAAGTCTCATTAGATATTATATTGTTTGTTATTATAATCTATACTTCTTTGACTCTCTGTCTCAACCCTCGTACGCCACGTGATTGGTGGATTCTTGTCACTATGTTATACCAGCCAATCACGTACCTTATAGGCAAATGTTAAAAATGAGTTAATTTAATCATCCTTTAGAAAACTGTTTTCTTCACCTTCACTACTGAAACGATGTTGATAAAAGGCGGAGATGTTCATTGGAATATCCTAACATATGTTCGGCGGTCAAATCACTAATAAAACAAATTCCTCGTTTATGGCAACACTGTTTTAGTTATAATTATTGTATTGATGTTAGGTTCGGTCCAGCCATGGTCAATGGTAATATTTTTTATTTGTTTTTATTTTTTTTATTTATTGGCTTGTATTGACAATGTTACGTGCTAACCATACGGAAATAAATTATTTTGATTTGATTTGATTGATTTGAATAAGCGTGTCTTATGAAACGTTTAAGTGCGACCTTCACAAATCGGTTAGCTATATATACGAGTTAATACTATTTATTATTTCATATTAAATTTAATTTCATAAACATTCTGTATTATTACACTAGCGATTAGTGTCGTTTATAAGGTTCAAATTTTGGTAAGTAATCTCAAACGTTGCACTTACGGAAACTGCATGAATCGAACGCTTAGGTCAAAAGAAGAATGGTCACCGTAGACCCACCCCAAATGCTTTACGTTCACAATCAATAATAATATAAAAAAATAAGTATTATTTTCCATTATTCAAAAAATGTACTCGTAAACTCCATGTAACGACAAACTCCCTAAAGCGTCGAAATCAATTGGCTTTGTTTGGTTTAGCTTGTCTTCCAATTCTCATTTTTCTCCTCTCCATTTAACGACAACTCTCTATAACGCCATAAAATACACAGTCCCTTCAGTGTCGTTATATAGAGTTTACACTGTATAAGTATAAATGTTCTGTTGTAAAAAAAATGTCTGCCTCCTTTTGACGCGAAGGTACAATAATAAATAATAATAATACATATTTTTCAGGTCACATAGCGCCATCTAGTTTCCGTGGTAAGCTACGAGGCTTGTGTTACGGAAACTAGATGGTTGATAAACTACATATTATACTTTTTTTGTAAATATATACATATTATACATATAAACACCCAGACAGAGACAAAATTATACAATGTACAACTTGCCCCCGGTGGGAATCGAACCCACGACCTCCCGAGTTCACGGCAACGTTTGTTACTACTAGACCACGGAGGCGGTCAAGTACAAGGTTTGATTCCTAACTTATTTGTGATATTTTTCGAGTTTGGTATGCTAGAGACATCGACGAGCTTGCCACTTGTCACAACCTATAGTAAAGTTGGCTAAATGTTTAGCGGATGCTTATTTAAAGCGTGGTTTCCTACCCTCCAGGAAAAGATACGGTTGTGATGGTACTTTACTTTTCTTTTATATCGTGCAAGAGCTGGAAGTTCGTTTTTGGAAGGATAGAGTCTCGGCCAGCCAACTATACTAAAGGCCAATCATGACAAGTCGCAAGCTCATCAATGTCTCCAGCGTACCAAACTCGATAAATATCGCAAATAAATTAAATATTAATTAATAAACATTTTTGTGTCCCGACCAGGAATCGAACCCGGTACCTCTGAGTCCAATCCACGGACTTAACCGCTAGACCACGGAGGCAGTCTGACTGTATATATAATGCGGGTAACGCCGGGTCACACAGCTAGATTTATATATACTAAAAAGTATCTTTGCAGAAGTAAAAATAGCATTAGTCATTTCAAATTATTTTTAAAAATATAAATAAAATAATTAATAAATGATTCCATTTAATGTAATAGTAATTAGACTAATGAAGTTCAGGTTAATGAGTGGGAATAAGTATATGTTACTTAGGTTCATAACATTATTGCCTACTCGTAAAGAAAGTGCTTCAGTATTATTTCAAAGTGCTTATTTTGTGTGTCGTACTTGTTACGTGTTCTACTTACTTACAATCAACATGCACGTGATATCAATTCTGGTAAGTATTCCTAAACTTTTATTGTCGTATACTAGGGCTTTAAACATCGGTAACTAAACCCTTGCGTGACTTTTTTGGAATGAAATGAAATATTTATTTGAAATGATTTTGTTTTTTTTTGTTAATAGAAGGAATCACAAAATCAGGGCCTCGTTTTCTATAGCCGTATGCTTCGCTGTCGGTGCGGTGTTCCTTTACAGCTGTCTGAAACGTGGATACGTTCTAAAGGCACTCGTTCGCAGAATACAGCTTTAAAAATAATAATTTTGGTATGGAAATGTGTGATCTTTTCTTTGTTTAAAACCCTTATTTAATTTTGCTAATTACGGGTTTCTAAATTTTAGTAGCTTAAAAAACAGGCTGCCTCCTTGGTCTAGCGCTTAAGTCCGTGGATTAAGACTCGGAGGTACCGGGTTCGATTCCTGGTCGGGACACAAAAATACTCATTAATGTAAATAGATATTTAATTAATATTTAATTTATTTGTGATATTTCTCGAGTTTGGTACGCTGGAGACATCGACGAGTTTGCCACTTGTCATGATTGGCCTATAGTAAATTTGGCTAAATGTGAATCCGCTTATTTATAAGCGTGGTTTCTGACCACCCCAAAAAGGAAAAGGTCGTGATAAAACTTTTAAAAAAAAACAGGGTAACCAGTAAAATACAGGGCATTTTTGGGACGAGTGCACTCCGCCTCACCCCGCAGGTACTCCTCAAAGCTTGTATTATGTCTCTTGCCTCAAAGTAAGCTTTTTTAAAAAATAATTCAGCAGCTTGCGTATGGAAACTTCTATAACCTGTCAAAGCAAAATTTTGTACGAAGTAAGTTTAAGGCTCGTGTTAATAAATCATCTCAAGATCCGATATTCACTCACGAATGACTTGTCTCTTTTTATCAAATGCCAAGTCAAGAGAGAATGAAAGAGACAGACATTACTTGAGTGATCGGATCTTAAGATATTTTGTTTGCATAAAGGTATGCTAGACAAACTTCAAGCACGCTTCATAGATTTTAAGCTTAACTGCTTAATTTAACTTACAAATTACTGAATTTATCAGTAGTAAATATTATTTAATTATTTGTGATATTTCCGAGTTTGGTACGCTAGAGACATCGACGAGCTTGCCACTTGTCCTGATTGGCCTATAGTAAAGTTGGCTAAATGTAAATCCGCTTATTTAAGCGTGGTTTCTGACTACCCCGAAAGGGAAACGGTCGTGATGATACTTTACTTTACTTTTATCAGTAGTTAAAACACAGTTGATTTATAAAAGTGCCTAAATTATTTATTTGTGCATCCATAGATTTATCTATATTCAGTAATTTTGTTTATTTTACTAAAATACAAAAAAATATAGAATTATAAATTAGAAGTTACAACAAATAAAATTCAGTACATAATACTCGTAATGTTATATTAATGTCATAATAAAATTTATTTTTCAGGTGCTATTTACTACACTACTTCTGCAAGTACAATCCCAAGCTGAACCGAAACAGGTTCAAAATGAAAATATACCAACCTCATTAGAATCCCCAATAAAGTCCCTAATAACACCCGGGGAACGTAAGAAATTGACATTATTTCCAAATAAATCCTTCAAACATGCAGTAATGGAAAATAACAATAACCAAGACAAATTAAAGACTGTAACTCGTAAAGTTAGAGCAAAAGTTATGCCAAAAATGAACATCAAACTAGTAAATAAGCCTAAATCGATTGTCAAAGTAGAAAAAAACACAAGATCACCGGTAATGAAGAGCAGAGTCTATACAACAA
The DNA here is from genome assembly GCA_910589645.1 of Tinea semifulvella. Lineage (NCBI taxonomy): Eukaryota > Metazoa > Arthropoda > Insecta > Lepidoptera > Tineidae > Tinea > Tinea semifulvella. Next base: position 6,502,977 of record OU342592.1, on the reverse strand, counting down.
CACAGAGGAATATAGTAAAGCATAAACGAAAGACGTATCAGAGAAGAATGAAACCATTTAAAATGTTAGTAAAAAAACAGAAAGATAGTCGAGACATTCGAGAAAACGTTAATTTTGGAAGCCTACAAAATATTTCAAACACAATCGAAGTAATTAACACTACTACAAATAATGACGTAATTGGAACATCTTTTTCTTTAAATAGAAATGCGACGGGTCAATTAAGAAACAAAAGATTTGCAAATAACATAGTATTTATACCACGTTCTTACAAAAACTATTGGTTTCTTCAAGTTCCTAAACCTCCGAGTAGAAAATCCGATGAAGAACTCGACGCCGAGGAGTTTATCTTCATTGGTCGGCCTGAAAAGTTAAAAAAAGTCAAAAGTGGACCTAAGCCACGTAAATTGAAACCGAAAATTAAAAAACCTGTGGCTGTACTTCCTCGTATTCAAGATGAAGTTGAAATTGTAACAGATATGCCTGAAGGTAGTTTTTAAGTTAAATAATAGTCCATTCGCGGTAAGAATTAAATTATTGTCACCTCGCTATCCTTCGAGTCTTCGTTATCCGCCGGCCTAGGCAAGTCCATGTCGCAAAAAATAGACATTAAAGCTTATAGTAATAATAAAATAAATATTATTATTAGGTAAAGATTGAGCTTCCGAGGGAAAAAAAGCTATTGGTTTACTAACTAGGACTCCAGGTTTTAGGATTTGTTTTTTTTTTTACACTAGCCAGTCTGTAAGAGTCTCCCAATTTATGAGTACGCGTCAGTACGCGTGGGTATAGTGACTATTATTATGTTACCTTACTTACTTATTAAGTTATTGACAATTATTTATTTCATTAAATAATTACAGTACAGTGTTAACGTCGAAATTCCTTGACTTTGGTTGGTTTACCTTGTTTTCTATACAATATATATTATTCACACATTATTATCTACACTCTATATTGCGTTAAGTTCATTTTATTTAACAAAACAATATGGCATTATAAATTATTAGGCAGTACTTTCTAAGTTGCCGAAATTGATAAGAACTGCAGTCCTCTGTAACTTAGTCGCAAACATTATTAGTGGATTTCGTTATTTACCTCAGAGGTTGCGTCATAATTGCAAAATATTATTCAATTCTCAACTCTATAAGCGCTCGACCGTGACAGCGGCCATGCAAATATCAACTTATTATATAGTTAGGATTCCATTATATAACGTTTGCGCTTAAGTAAACAGAATAGGACTACAGGTGTTTCTTTTGTTTGCTGTTTTATTATCTAACACGTGTTTACTTCGACTGACCTCGTACCGGAGGTTGTAAGATTGTTTTTATTTTGTACATTAGACGAAAATACCAGAATATCAGCAATGAGTGTAGTTATTTGTATGTATAATAATGTTTGTGTGTAAAATGTTTACTAGATTAGTAAATACATATTATTATAAAATAGTTTTTTTGTTATTTAATTTTATTTCTCTCCAGTTAATGACCACTCTGTATAACGCCGATAAATGCTCAGTCCATTTATCGACGTTATATAGAGTTTACACTGTAATTAAGGTTTAGGATAAATAAAAATACAAAAATACAGGTACAATTTTTAATTGTGTTTCCTAAAAAATCTTACAATTACAGGCACCTAAAATGTACATTCTTAATCCTATGTAAAACGTAATGGCAAATTTATATTTTAGATCGCTGTAGATATTATAATGTAGTTAAAGACATTAAATATTCGGGGTAATTTTGTATGGTCTTACGTTAGAATAATATATTATTCTATTGATAGAAACAAACAAGTTATTCTAAGAAACAATATGTCGGAAACGACAATTTTTTTTTTTGTTCTCTAATAGAATAATATATTAGTCTATAGTAAGAGAATACCGCGGTGGTGGCTCGGTTGTAAACGCTTTCCTTAACATCCTACAAAGGTCGGTTCAAACCCGGCATGTACCAATTAGAAATACACTTTTCGTACGTACATTTGTCATAGATTTACAACACCACCGTTCCTGTGCCTCGGAGAGCACGTTAAGCCGTCGGTCCCAACAAATACCAACTTGGGGAATCGTTAATAAATTGACATCGATTGACATCAGATCCTCGCCAACTCGTCTAGCAAGCGTGGCCCGTTAAGGCCAAATTCTCCAGATATATGTGCTTGAAGCCCCATCTCCAACAGTGGAGGTCTAGGACGCTGTGTTCTAGGGGCTGAAATAAAAAAAAAGAGAATACCAAATCACGGTTTAAGCATCAAAGCTAGGACAACTGTGTTCGAATAAATTAGTCTATAACAGCGCATTGCAGGTTGCAGGTTATGGTTGTTTTCTACTTCACCAATAATAGATCGACCTACATGCTACGGAGGCGTAAGACACGTTCTTCTACAACAAGAAATGAAGAAAGAATTATATGGCATAATACCGCGTGTAATGGAGTGTATCACTAACTTTTTATCACGTTAGATGGCGTATGATAGATGGTACCTTATATAACTGTCAGTTGCATAGAAAACTTGTATTTTTATTACGAAATTTATTATTTTCTGGATATTATGTCGAAGTGAGCAGCTTTTAAGTGTACAAATCGAGATTTTCAAGCGAAATCAAAGATTTGGCGATCTCAAAATTGCCGTTCCATTAATTCAACCTTTTTTCTTTTTAAAGACGGTGTTCGCTTTCTTAATTCGTATTTTAAGGTAGGTAACGTTAATTTAAAATACATTTTCCTGTTATAGAAATAAAATATTACAAAAACATTTAAAAAATGATGCGTCAAAGGTACCAGTGCCGCTAGCGACATCTACAATAAGCTTTGCCTGATACACCCCATTGTCAAAAGGGAAAATATTTTTTTTGGCTTCTGGTGTCATTAGTAGAACCTCTATTTAAAATAAAAGTGGTAATTTTTTTTCAAAGATGAGAATCTTTATCCGTAAAACAAAACACTACTGCATGGTGAATAGAGCCGCGTCTGAAAATCGCGATATTCATCGTGATAAATACCTAAAGGCTAAGCAGTGTTATTATTAATTGATCTCGCCCACAAGCGAGGGACGAAATAGAGAGAGAAAGAATTACGTAAGTAACCGTTCGCGCGATCGCCGACCTTATTTAAAGTGGCGATATTTTAGAATAACTTCAATGTTCCGTTTTTATTCTAAGATTGTAAAAAAAAATGTATAAAAATTACAACCAATGCAAAAGTCCTCATACTGACTTTTTAGAATCATAAATGATTTTCAGATTTTTTTACAAAAAATGTTTTAAAGGTCAATCTCGGGATTTATTATTTTTACGTCATTTGACAGCCGGTATGTGAAGGGTACTTAGATATAATTGTCTATGGCAATACCCTTTTTTCGGCAGTCATATTTTAGTACTTATATTATCTAATGTTTTGTGATATTAAAACCTTATAAATCACCTTTTACTCTCTGTATTTTAAACAGCATTGTACTAATTTAGATAAAGTGATAGTATGTAAAAGTATGTATGTTTCTAGGCTGGCAGAATAACGACCAACAAACAAGTATTATGTTAGCATAGATTTAAACTATGCGTATCGCTCTCTATAAATGTCTTTATCGCTTACGCTTAGTATCGCGTTTAGTGGTTGACAAAACCAGATATAACAAACTAGTTATTTTGAGGTTAATTATGATCATATTATTATTAAGAAGCCCATTGAAAAAGGTTTGCTATACCTGCGGTAGGTGCAAAGGTCATTGTCCGTTTTTCCGCGGGCCCAAACATACTATTGGCTTTAACAAAACTACTAACATCTTTTTAAAGCGGTCATAAAATATTAAACATAAATAAAATGTAGGTATCCTAAGGCAAGATTACTCCAAATTATGGTAACTTATACGAAAAAATCAAGTTCTATACTTTGATTTTCTAAAAACGTTCCTGTAGCCCTATTCTGGTACTTAGTCGCAAACGTTATTAGGAGATTTCTTATTTACGTCAAAGATTGCGTCATAAATACAAAATATTATTCAATTCTCAACTCTATAAGCGCTGGCCCTTGACAGCGGCCGTGCAATTATCAACCTTAATAGCGTGATATATATTTAGTTCACGGATTTCATTATAAAACTTTTGCGACTAAGTAACAAAATAGAGCTACTGCTTTTCTTATGTTATTTTTTTTTTTAAATATTCAACTGGTAGGTAATGGGAATTTAATAGCTTGGAATAGAATCGTTCTTAAAAAAAAAAAAAATTAAATATAAGTCGCATCCACAAGTGACAAATCCGGCAAATAGCCAAATTTATAGCGCAACGTTATAGAGCTGAAATTGGCAATTTTTTTGTCATGCCGTAGGCCCTGTTTAAAAAAAGGAAAGTGATTTATCTTCGGCAAAAAGACAGCGATTGCCTTATACAAGTTCGGAGGTGTTAGAAAGGCCTGTCGTAATTATAATTTAAATAAGAGCAGAGGTGACTCGGTTCTAAGAACACCTCCTTTAACTTTAGAACCCCGTACCAATGAGAAATACACTTTTCTTGCGTACATCATAGAATTACAACACCACTGTTCCCGTGCTTTGGAGTCTTAAGTCCCGGTTCCACTTATGGTGGATTCGATAATATATCATCATTAGATCTTTGCCAACCCGTCTAGCCAGGCCAAATTCTCCAGATATACTAGTATGTTCTGGAAGGCCCATCGCCATATTATCATCTCTATGATCGTTTTAATTTTGTGTGTATTATTTATTGATTGAATTAAATATAACATAGCTTTTTATGATTTTATTACAGAAAAACTTCAGAGATTAAGAAGTATTCTTGATAAACTAAAAAGTATTATAAGCGATACTGCCTCCGTTGTACCTACAGCGGTTAAAGTCCATAGATTTAGACACAATAATTTATTTACGATATTTCTCGAGTTTGGTACAATAGAGACATCGGCGAGCTTGTCAGTTGTCATGATAGGCCTATAGTAAAGTTGGCTATCTTTCGCTTCTTTAAAAGCGTGGTTTCTGACCACTCCGGAAGGGATACTGTCGTGATGATAGTTTACTTTACTTTTTTTTTATTAGCGATTTTAAAATACCTAAATAAAAACTAAATTTGTCGTAATCCTTTTTTAATAACATTATTCACATTTACAAAAAAATCCTATTTACAGTTTCTCTCATTACAGTCAGCCAAATAATATATTCCTTGCACATTTTTATTAGGATTATATGTTTGGGTTACTTGGTTATTATTAAGAGCGCATAACTTAGGCCGAGATCCATAAAGCGTGCTTAGGTTTTTTAGACAATCTATATCACAACACTTTTTAGACAATCTATAGATAAGAGAAAAGGAAAGTAGCTGTTTAAAAAACGTTGTATACAACGTTTTTAAGAGTATTTTTGTTTATCCTTCCTTAAGCTGGACCTAGACGAGCATTCAACTCCTCGTCACTCCACGCTAAAACTTTGATTGGATTTTCAACCGCGCCAAAATCCAACACTCCATCACTCCAATGACCACGTTCAACTCACTGTGTGTGTTAAATCTCAGATTTCAAACACGCGGCGTGTGATTACTCCACGCCGATACCGCTCGCCTGTAGCCTATCCAGCACGCCATTTCGCGTGTAGTTCGTTTGGTCTGTGGTTGCGTACATTCGTAATGTAGTTTGCTAAAAAAAATGTATTAGAAGTCATACAACTTACGCCTCGGATGTTTTTTCTTAATTATGATGCAAGCGGCAGTTGTCATAAGCAGAAATTTCGTTTTCTAATATTTGGATTCCATAGCGATAGCCACACTATGCAGGTATCACAGCACTGAGGTTGTGGCGTAGAATGACGGAAAATGAAGAGACGGCGTGAAAGGGAGCGATCGTATGTGTCGATTAAAAATGGACGTAAAATAATACATCGTTGAGTGACTGGAGTGGAATGCTCGTCTAGGCCTAGTTAGTGAACGCAGCTATTGAAGATTCTTTCAAATTTATAACATAATGGGTTTTAAAGAGAAATCAGTTGTGAATAGTAAAGAGTAATCACGGTTTATAGATTTTAGCCCGAGTTTATTGTTTCTAGAGTTGGTAGATAGATGGCGCTGTTCATTTGTTGTTGAGTCTAAAGACATCTTTGAGCGGCGTGTACGGAGTCCGCGTCGGAATTGCGTTGTAAGAAAAAGCTGGCTGCGCATCCGCTCGAAGTATCACCACACCTGTACAAAAAAATATGTGTTAATTTTAGTTAAGCTTCCTCCGTGGTTTAGCTATTAAGACCGTAGTGTAGGAAGAGGAGGTAGCTGGAAAACACAAAAATTATTCATTAATTTAAAAACATTTCTCTAGCCTGGTACGAACATGCCACTTGTCGTGATGGTCCTATAGTAAAGTTCGCTAAATGTGGTAACTGCTTATTAAAATAATAGCGTGGTTTTTGACAACCTCACATGCGATATCATATGACAATGCCTATTTAGAGTAGTTACAATTTTAAGATTAATATTGTACGTATTAAAGTAAATTGTATGTAGATATTGGTTTGTATATATTTATATTATAATTATATTGCTATTTTTTAAATATCAACTAATTTTTAATTGTACACCTATTCTGTCTATATGTCCTAAACGTTTGGCTGTCAGAGAATGCCTAGCGGCATTAAGTCCGCCGTTGTACTTTGTGCAATTAAGTTTAAATAAATAAACATCCGGGCCTGGATGACTCCGCTGTCTGTGTCTGAACGATTAAAGTTTTATATGGCGTCGAATGTTCCAGTTTTATTTAAAAGGAGTCAGCTGATACAATAGACGTCTATTTAATCGTTATTATTGTCTTTGTTTTAGTACTACCCAGCATTACTGTATGTTTTGGTTAATTGAATAATCGGCAGCGGTAATTAATTTCTGTCAAGCTGTGGTAATTTTTATAAGTGAACAAGTAAGACACTTTCTACCTGAGGGGTTGACTTTGACTTTGATTTTGGTAGCCGGCGACAGCACGCCGTAATCCACATCCTCGTACAAGTCCTGAAAAACAACAAAACTTTAGGTACCATTGAACAAACATTTTATTTACTGTAGTGGTTACATTATAGTTGTAAGTGTTTACATATAGGCATAGTTTAGAAATCGTTTTTTTTTTAATATATACTTACTATTTTTAAATTTTCAGTGTATTTTTTAAATTTATTATATAGGTAGTAGGTAGTTTTTTTTCTCCTTTAGGATTAGGTATTATTAATGTACCTACATGTACGAGTATAATAATTATCACGACGGCTTCTTATTATTTTAGTATTTCTCATTATAGTATTTTAACTACTATTTATTAAAATACCCGACGAGGCACCTTTACAGCCACTAACTAGACCTAAATTATTATATATTATAATAATTATTAGGCTTAGAAGTGGAAGAGATAGATATAATAATAATAAAATAATAATAATGGAAATTGGGGCTGTTCCTTGCCATACTGTATCACCATATCTGGCCAGGTATTTTGTTTAGCATTGTTATTTGACTTAACCGAGTGTTCCGTTAGGATCCTATGGCGATAAATATATAAAAAATAATAATTACAAATACATACGATATTGTTCTAATGTTTCTCTAATAATGGTAAAAAAACAGACATTGGATGTTCTCATCAAAAAACTTTTGCTGAAGGAACCACAAACCATAACATTATCTGTGAACAAGTCTCCACCAAATATTCAGACGAAGGTTTGCAAGGTAGATTTGCTTTATACACTATTTATAACTATTATTTTTATAACTATTACAGAAAGGAACACGGTAATCTTGAAATGATAACTTTATGTATTGATTTTAAGTAAAAATCATAAATTTTGTCTTTAATTTTCATTTATTGCGTCTTCATTTCGTTATCATCGTTTTTTTTTTTAATTGTCTTTAAAGGACATTGTACAGAATACATCAGTCCTAAACACGTACTTTATTTGCATAATATATGTTCATAACAGAGTTCATAACCGAGTTGGGGATCATCAAATTCCAGATGTTGCAGAATTTGATGCTTTACTTGGAGTCACTCGCGGCATTATAGCCCAAACACGTCGGGTAAAATATGGGAGTTGACAGCGCGGGAAAACCGCAAAAAATAAACTGCAACTTGTGCCCCATATTTAAAGTCCAATTTATTGTTTTCCATAATTATTCACATTGCAGCACATTATAAAACAAAAAAACACCACTTTTGGCCAATAATATCCACAGTAAATTAATTTACAAAACAAAAACTTGCACTTTACATGTCCACGCAAAATGGCGCGAAGAACTCCCCCTTTCGTTATCATCGTCTGTGTTCTAAATTCAAAGTCATTATTTCAGAAAATAATGTCGTCTAAAGTTGTCAGTCAGAAATGAGTTCAAAGTCCGTCCAAAGAGGTTGCAAAAAGCCGCACAACTACGATTCGGAAAAATCTCTGATTGTGGCAACACTTGAGCAAAATTAATTGTTGAAGTTGTCTCTCGGATTATAGTTTTAACTATAGTTGGTATTAATAAAACCGGGATCGCCTTGCTTTGCAATATTTTTTTTGTTTTATTTTTGTTTATCTCTATAACAAAATTAATAAAGCTATTAATGTAAATTCTCTGAACTATAATAAATGTAAAATTATTTTAAGTTCTTGGTTAAATAAATTAAACTACGAAGCAACAGAAGAATTGTTACAAATATTAAAAAAGTAGGTACATAATTCAATTTGTAATTGCTAATGGTAAAAAGTAGGAAGGACTATAGACTAGGTGGAAAGAAAGCTAAAATTTTATATGTGTTGTATTGTATATTATAGTTATTTGTGTAATGAAACTGGTGCCTGTTTGGGCACCAGTAGTCAATTCCTAAAAAATGTACTAGTTTTTTTAAGTAAATAAACGATTAAACTTTTTAAACTTTCGCGCACATTCATAATAGATTTTTATAATTTTAACGGGTCTTTACGCGATTTACCTTAGAGACATATTTCTCCCGACGTTTCAGCCAAGTTGCAGCCCGGTGTCGCCAAGGATATTGTAAGTGTCGTGTGTCGTGATTTCTAAAAACTTTTAAAGTGATAAGTGGGTAGGTTTACATCTGCCGCCCAGTATGTACGAGACTACACCGCATAGCTTCAGTCGACCCGTGACCACGGCCAATGCAACTTGGCTGAAACGTCGGGAGAAATATGTCTCTAAGGTAAATCGCGTAAAGACCCGTTAAAATTATAAAAATGTATAAATAAACGATTATTATTATTATAATTTGAATATTTTAATGCCAGTAGTTCAAAACAAGAATCACTCACCTCGACTCTGTATCCAGCGGCGTTGTTCAAGCCAAGTTCTCTCAAAGTGACGGCGACATCAGACGGAGTGCCGTCAGTCCGTCTGTTCACGAATGCTACGGCATATGAGTAGTACTGCCCTTGGATTGGCAAGATCGGACGAGACCAAATCTCAATACCACGGTGCTAAAAAAACGTTGACGCATTTTAAAATCTATTTTGTCAAAATCAAAATATCTTTATTCACGTAAAGCTTTTACAGGGATTTGTTACACGTCATTCTTTAAAAAATATTTTAAATGATTCTACTTTAGCTAGCAACAGAAAAAGCAGCCAAGAGTAAGCTGTCAGCAGAAGACTCAAATCGGCTTCCAGTGTCCTGTTAATGTTCAATCTGACTAAAGCAATTTACAAAAGAAACAAATACCTAATTATACAACAATAACAAAATAAATTTAAAAAATCTGTGTTCCATGCAAATTCCTCAATTCTTTAGTTTCTTTATAAGATTCTTCGAGTCTTTATTATTGTTATTATTGAATTTGATAAATATTTTAAATAAAGTTTAATAAATACAGAGTACCGATATAAAAGTAAAGTATCATCACGACCGTTTCCCTTTCGGGGTGGTCAGAAACCACGCTTAGAAATAACCGTATTCACATTTAGACAACTTTACTATAGGCCAATCATGACAAGTGATAATTCCTTTCTACTCCTATAACCTGGAGTCCTTCAAACGAAGTGTGAAAAAGCATCTTTATAGGCCGGCATAGTGGTAGGGACTAATGTCGGTCATCTGAGGCTGGCGTCAGTTGTGCCCATTCTTGGACCTCGCGTACCGCTTACCATCAGGTGGGCGCGGTGTCACATGTCGTGCTCAGTATAAAAAAACAAAAAGAAAGTGGCAAGCTCGTCGATGTCTCTAGCGTACCAAACTCGAGAAATATCACAAATAAATTAAATATTAATTAAATGTATTTACTTACATTAATAAATATTTTTGTGTCCCGACCAGGAATCGAACCCGGTACCTCCGAGTCTAAATCCACGGACTTAACCGCTAGACCACGGAGGCAGTACCGATATAAATGAAGGAGTATATTCGTATGTCTTCTGCATAAAGTTAATATTTAAATAGCTTTGAATAAGTTCATTAAATAGCAGGTTAAAAAACTATTCAAATAATTATAAGAAAACAATGCTTGTAAATTATGTGTCCATAACATTACTATATCTACCTTGTAAATTCGTCTTCCCTGAATGCCAAGAGGGTCTTGATCGACTTCTATGATCTTTCTGTTTTGCAGTATAGCCTTGTACTCTGGCCTGATGGTTCGCAGGTCCACACTCATAAGTAAAGGCGCCGCCAGTATCGCCCAGATTGCGAACTGGGTCTTACTCTGTTCGTAGGATAAACCGAAGTTTCCGATGATCAACTGAAAAGTTAATACCATTTTAAACCATGTCCAAAGAGGTTTGGTTCTTCGCTTTAAAGCATATAGAAGCCGTGGACCTAGTGAGCAAACTAGGAATTCATCTACATTGCTGCACTACAATTTTTTGTAATGTTAAAAAATACTCACAAATAAAAAAACCATAATTAACATAAAATAAAACAAAAGATTTATTCATTCAACTGTTTAGATTACTGTAAATGACTTTATTCTTCTGTATTAACGTTTTAGCCATGTTCTACTCTCTGATACATCTAACTAATCAACGGAGGCAGTACCAAGACAACTCTTATCCCGGACTGACTTTGCAAATCCACTTCGCTTGCTATACTCGTGTATATAGTATAATTTTGCGCCTGCCTCTCATTCATTTATTTTGTTTTAGGTAAATAATCATTAACCTATTGGTTTTCACTTATTTGTTATTATTGTTATTTTTCTTTTACAGTTCAATTGCACTATTAATTTAATTCTAATTACTATATTTTACTCTTATTTCTGTTTTAATTGTATTGTCTAAATAATATAAAATCTCTTTGGCTTGTGTTCCACTATTGCTACTTTGTTTATATGTTTAATAAAATAAGCTGTGATTTTTTAAAAATAAATAAATGTTACGAAACGAAAGTCAACGTTTCGAATTCAATCCATCAGAGAAATACAGACTATAGCTTACACCATATTTCGCTGAGCTACGTTTAATTAGTGGAGAACACCCAGGTATACAACGTGTCCAGCAGCCCTATTCTGTTACTTGGTCGCAAACGCTAGATTGTCAAAATAGTGAATTATTTTATTTACTACCACTTTTAGCCCGAGTTTCTCCGATCATAGCCGACCTTGCGTCAAAATAGCGTTTTCCACTATTTCAAAGGTCAACCATGGGGTTCATGTGAAAAACGTGAAATAAATACTTAAATTGTCTGCCGCGAATTTATAACCGGTGTGAAGTTAGCGGCCAAAAGTTTTCTGCCAAGATAACCCGCCCAATTTGAAAAGTCAATTAAAAAAAATAATTAATTTATGAAGAGCGATCCAATATTCATCATTAGTAAAAGGCCCAGAGTAATCTCGAGTATAGTGTATGAAATATATATTTTATTTAAAACTCGAATCCAGTTTTTTAGAAAAACTATTTAATTTATATAACCCCGTGTAAGCCACCAGGACCTAGTACATTATAAAGAGGGCTCCAGTATTATTCACTGATAAAATAGGATAGTCCCAGGGTGTACTCATGGCTAGTTATTGCGATTTATATTAAATAAATAACTAAATATTTCCAGACAGGTCACACAGCGCTATCTAATTTCCGTGGTAAGCTACGAGGCTTGTGTTACGGAAACTAGATGGTTGATAAACTACATATTATATTTTTTTTTTGTAAATATATGCATATTATACATATAAACACTCAGACCGAGACCAATTATACAATGTACAACTTGCCCCCGGTGGGAATCGAGCCCACGACCTCCCGAGTTCACGGCAACGTTTGTTACTAGACCACGGAGGCGGTCAAAATATTAATTAAACTAGGATTATATATTTAAAAATAGTGTTATAACACACATTAGGTAATAAATAAAAAATATGGCAAATACTGAAAGAAATATATAATTTTTTTTTTAAATGAACGCAACGAAAAGTTATTTTGCTGTCATCTATAGTGGAAACCTTTATACGAGAATACCAATTTTAATAGCGTTTTACACTGACAGTTCCGTTATTTAAGGGATTATACTACCATGTTTATAACGTTGCAGGCGCTTAAGTTACATAATAGGGCTACTGGTCGTGCCCAAATTAGCTCTATTTGTATTTCTACCACATATATTATTATAAAACTTGAAATAAATCACAAATCATCATTGTCACAAATGAGATAACTGTTGGTTTTCGCTAAAATACGACTCACCATGTCAGGATCGTTCCAGTGTCCAGGGCCGGCATTGGGCACGATAACGTCCTGGTGGTTTCCGTAGTAATCTATAATAGATTCGACGGATGCCCACGAATCTTGGATGTCGTCAAAGTTACGCCACAGGTTACAGTGCTCGATGATTGACGAGAAGTTCGGCTGTAATTATCACACCGAAATATTAAATATTGAGGATTTGATAAAAAAATGTAAAGTCATTACGACCGTATCCCTTCTGGGGTGGTCAGATTTAGCCAACATTACTATAGGTTCATAGTGACAAGTGGTAAACTCGTCGATGTCTCTAGCGTACCAACCAAACTTGAGAAATATCATAAATAAATTATTGTGTCCTGACCAGTAATCGACCAGGATTACGAGGAATTGATAATAAATAATACATACGAATATACCAAATTTCATAAGTAGATATTTCTCAAATTATTCCTTTATTATTATTGTTCCATTTATTGCAATTCAAATATATTGTAACTTATAAGTTACAATGCAAGACGCGAATAATGGTTATTTAAAATTAAATAAGAATGGAATTACAATAGTTTTTTATAATTTTAACGGGTCTTTACGTGATTTACATTAGAGACATATTTTTCCCGACGTTTGAGCCCAGTTTCAGTCAGTCAGCATTGGCCGTGGTCTAAGGTAAATCGCGTAAATTCAATATCATTTTTATTTTAGGCATTACCCACATAAAATAGAATTTACAATAAAATTTATTTACATACTAAGCCTAAAACTGCTTAACCTATACTGACGCACCCAACACAATTTTAACCCAATGATCTTGAATCGGGCAGTCATGACGAGAGGCAATCATGCCCAGGATACTGTTTCTATTGTTCCGCACGCGTTGGAAAAAAGAAGCTACTTTCTTGCGAATATTCGCAGGAAAGCCGTCGGCACGGGCTTTAGCGAACAGAATGGGTAAAGACCCATTAAAATTATAAAAAACTATAATGAATTTAATAAAAATTTAATAAAAAGTTTAATGGAATTATAAGTTATAAATTTTTGATTTTTTGTATCTTCTCATATGTAGATCTACACAACTCCATATTTTTACCTGTATCCCGGCATAGATTTGGTAGACAGGCCAGCTGCATGAGTAGACCATAGGTCGTCCGGTCCTGTTCAGCTGTCGACCGAAGTCGGGATACCCGTGATCCATGTCCACGGGCAAGGCATAGCATCCGTCCAGTTTTACGTAATCTACTCCCCATGATGCGAATGTTTGCGCATCTGAAATTATAAATAAAAATATTTGGAATATTTTTGTCACTTATTGTGTAATTAAATCGCAAAAATCTGACATAATTTTTAATAAAATTTTCTTTGGCTGATAAAGGGAACGCTGTATAGGTGTGGGCGGAGCAAAATTGCGCATCGTATAGTCATTGCCAGAAGTTTATATATTATTTAAATTAATATATTTATATGTATATATGTATAGTGTGTAGTATATGTATTATTGCGTATATATTTATTAATAGGTATTATTGTATCATAGAATAAGTTTAGTTTATTTTTCTTTAAAATTAAGTTTCATATTTAAGCCCTTTGCACCTATCTTATAACCAAAATTCCCTGTATTGTCCCAAAGGTTGGCTGCTAGAGAATGCACACCTCTTGTACATAGTGCAATAAGGTTTTAAAATAAAATAAATATATTAGTTTATAAATACAAATATTTAAAAAAAACTAATTGATAAATAGAATGCAGTCTGTTGTAGACAATGACTCAATTTCGATATTTTTCCATTGAAGAGGCTTTTTATTCTCTCTTGTCTATCTACAACCATGTTTTGACAAAGAATAATAGGTGTCGAAAATAAAACGTTTCGTTTTCTGCAAAATTGTCGGCAAGCTCGCTTTTTGTTTGCCGGTAACTTTAATAAATTATTGACAAATTCTTTAATTCGCCACGCTGGCGCTGCATCGCTGGCCAGACGGGTTGGCGAGGATCTAATGTTGATTTTAATGAGAATTTATTAATATTAACAATTCCACAATACTGTTGGTAATATATGACAAATGTACGAAAATTATCTTTGCCGAAAATTGAATCACTAACCGTTTTTTTTGTTTGATTGATAAACGTTGCCACTACTGCTTTATATTTAGGTACCTAACTAACAATATACGAGTATGGTAGACATTGATTTTCCGTTTGAAGACAAATTTCTAAGCATTCCATGGATTCACCGTGCGGGTGCCGGGTCCATCGTGTGTGGGTAAGAGATGAGAAGAATGGTGTCTCGGGCTTGCGACCGACAATAGGCTGATTTAAGAATAATTAATTTTAAGAAGAATAATACGCTCACCATCCACCATTTTACTTCGTATTAGTATTTCGTTTTAAACTTTGTATAGTAGTAGATACCCACTAACCTACTAAAAAAGGCGTACCAGTCAAGAGAAAACCAGAAACATTATTGCGAATTAATTCAATATGTATAGGAAATAATAAATACAACAAAACGCATGTGAATTCCGGTCGAAGCGTAAATACATTATAATATGCAAATTAATTTGACTTACGTACACTAGGCTGTTTCCTGTGTGTACATAACTAATACAAGTACCAATTAAATAGGTTTTAGAACCATTTTGAGTTTGTTCTGATCAGCCACTTCAAAAAGGGTGTACAATGGCAACATAAAGCTACAGATAGACATGCACGAAAGCATGCCATTATTTAGCAATTGCTATTTAGTAGCACGTGTGTCAAAGCGTTGCTAGTAATGACACGCGTTATTGATTTTTTTTTTTAATTGTCTTTAAAGGACATTGTACAGAATACATCAGTCCTAAACACGTAATTTATTTGCATAATATATGTTCATAACAGAGTTCATAACCGAGTTGGGGATCATCAAATTCCAGATGCTGCAGAATTTGATGCTTTACTTGGAGTCACTCGCGACACCATAGCTCAAACACGTCGGGTAAAATATGGGAGTTGAAAGCGCGGGAAAACCGCAAAAAAATAAACTGCAACTTGTGCCCCATATTTAAAGTCCAATTTATCGTTTTCCATAATTATTCACATTGTAGCACATTATTAAACCAAGCAACATCACTTTTGACCAATAATATCCACAGTAAATTAATTTACAAAACAAAAACTTGCACTTGACATGTCCACGCAAAATGGCGCGAAGAACCACGCGTTATTTACATGGACCCAGATTCTGGGCCAAGGAGAATATTTAAAAAATAAAAAGTATTTTTTTCGTAGATGCCGTAAAAAATAATGTACCTACTAAACATTTTGTATAAAAATAATACCCAATGCCCGTTCTATTTTATATTTATATGATAAAATTTTAACATGTTTTCAAAACGCAAGACAGATATTTTTTTATTGTTAGTCTCAATATCGGCGCGCGTTCCCAATGAGCGTAGAGGACTTATGTTTTTTTTTAAGTTTTAAACAATACCTATTCTCGACTACTAAATTAGGGTGTCGTCAAATAGGTTAAGATGGCGACTAACTCCTACTGAGGAAGGGTCTATTGAATAACAGGCCACTAAATTAATGCTTGGTTTTTGATTTTTGAACTTTTGTACAATGTTAACCTAATCGCTGATTACATCTGACCTGCTCATGGGGTCGGAATGGTACTTCTACACTCCACTGTTGTAATGTCGTAACCAACAGGTGAACCATTATGCCTATGGGGTTCCGTGACTTACTATAATCACTCAAATCTATAGCATGTACTTATACTTTATACATATTTGCAAAAGGTATAAAACTCTTGTTTCAAGCAGTGTTATTTCTATATAAATATCACCATGGTGAGCTTACAATATTAGTTCTCCTTGAAAGTGAAAATTTTCATTTGACATTATTGCAAATGGCAGATACTTTCAACGTGAACAACAAATATATGGTAGGCGGACTGATCGTGGTAATTTGCCCAGTCTGCCAGAGCGGGGACGTAACCACAGTTCGTCCGATGAACCCAGTAAAGTGTATCCACACGTTTCCGGATCAGGCTCGAATTGCCGTCATGTCCGTAATTTTATTTCCTAGAAACTAGAGAGACTATATATATAGAGTCTTATATACATGAAAAATCTCTGAAAATTTTGGACTGTGCAAGCAAGAGGAATGAAATACCAAACAACCCTCTTAAGAGTTCTATACCTGAATTTTCGAAATTTATAATAATTTGTAAGTACATTTTATAGATCCGAGTCGGGGCTTATTCGTGAATAAAATTGACATTTAAGCTGTAAGTTGGTCAATTGAGACTCTATGGGCCAACAAAATGGTGCGCCTGCAATGTTTTACTGCTCATTTGGTAAAGAAAATTACGCAATTTGGAGCGCTGGGCGAACAATAAATAGGTCATTATTATTATGGTCTTATGGGCTTTGTCCGAGAAATCGTTAGTCAGTAACAATGTTAGATTCGTGTATGAATGGTAAGTACGTCGTTCTTTATGCCTATATGTGTAGATAACTCAATAACTCCACATTTATTAATAATTCCACAATGCTATCTAAAAAAATGTAAGTGTAGTCGTAAACTTTGATGGATTATTCTCTCATGGTTTATAACCATAAGAACATGTTAGCGTTTTCTATAAGGGACCTTTTGATCCCTCTCGTATAGTGAATCGATTGTCTACTTTAACAGTTTTATGTTAACTAAAGTCATAGGCAATTATTTGTAAATGATATAATTTTGCACTAGACAAAGGTTCGTGGGCTTGGTTGGAATTTAAGCACAATCATCCACTTATACATTTCCGACTATCATGTGCTTGAGAGACAATAATTATTAACGTAAAAAAATCTTGTTAAAGAACATTTACTAAGTTATCTATTATTACTTTTAGCTTGTGCAATCCATAATAAAAAAACAAATATTATAAAATTGTTTATTAAATGTTATGCCATCTAGCCTACAGATTACAGATGTAATTATTTGCAAGGCAAATTTATAGCTTTATAGATCTCAATCTAAGGAACGAATGAGATACCAGTAGTGTTGCCCAGAGCAAGACCAACACCAAGACTTAGCCTGTCTTGGTCTCTAGGTCTTGCATCAGAATAGGTGGTCTTGGTCTTGCACTTCTAATCTTGCGCAAGAGTCTCGCAAGACTTCTGCAAGACTCTTACTCTGACTCAATATATATTAAATTATAAATTAAAACCTAACACTAAAAAAGTACACACTTTAGCAAAATTTTGAAAAAAATTCTGTGCAAGACCATAACCAAGATTGCGCAACACTAGCTACCAGTCCTCATTCTAAACCTACCAAGTATATGATTAATCTAGCAGCAATATTCTTAAGTGACATTTTATTATTATAATCTGTGTCTGTCTTAGCTTATAATGTGACAATGCCTCTTTACAGCTGCTATAATTTTAAAATATTCTTATTATTTTATTCTTTATCTCCCCAAATGATAAAATTCATGTGCTGCTCCAATATGTACTATAAAATGATATTATTATAATCATCACAACCCCTAGAACTCCGTCCTAGACCTCCACTGTTGGACGCCTTTCAGAATTTTCGGGAAAATTTGACCTACACTCGCCACGCTCGCGCTGGCCAACTAGCTCGAGTTGGCGAGGGTTGGTTGTCAATTTTTAATGACAAGTTAATAACAATTCCACAAGTTGGTATTAATTGGGTTCCAAAAAATTCGTAAGGGAGTCTTTCGCGCCATTTTGCGCGGAGATGTCAAGTGCAAGTTATTGTTTTGTAAATTAATTTACTGTGGATATTATTGGTCAAAAGTGGTGTTATTTTGTTTAATAATGTGCTACAATGTGAATAATTATGGAAAACCATAAATTGGACTTTAAATATGGGGCACAAGTTGCAGTTTATTTTTTGCGGTTTTCCCGCGCTGTGGACTCCCATATTTTACCCGACGTGTTTGGGCTATAATGCCGCGAGTGACTCCAAAAAAGCATCAAATTCTGCAGCATCTGGAATTTGATGATCCCCAACTCGGTTATGAACTCTGTTATGAACAAATATTATGCAAATAAATTACGTGTTTAGGACTGATGTATTCTGTACAATGTCCTTTAAAGCCAATTTAAAAAAAAAATAATAATTGGGTTCCATTCCGACGGCTTATCGTGCTCTCTGAGGCACGGAAACCGTGGTGTTGTAAATGTTTGACAAATATACGTAAGAAGAGTGTATTTCTCATTAGGGGGTTTGAACCGACCTTTGTAGGATTTTGAGGAAAGCGTTCTTACATCCGAGCCTTTACCGCACTCAATATTGACATTGTATTATATCAATATTGTGAAAATTAATACGTGTAAAAGCGCAAAATACCTTTTTTTTTGTCCTATGCTTAAGTAGTTGCAAAAATAATTAAATTGAATTGAACTGACCTTCAGCGAGATGCCCTACTACGCCGGGGTACCCAGCGCACGTGAAGTTGCCGTAGTCCTCGTAAATGCCAAACTTTAGCCCTTTGCTGTGAACCTGCAATAGAATAATTATTGTTTTAATATCAAAAATCTAACACGACATAGTAATTTATTTATATAGTACACTCAGTGTTACACATATTTACTTATTTATCATAATATAAATATAACTTAATATCTGTCTAGCGGTTAAAGCCGTAGATTAAGATGAATTCAATTCCTGGTCGGAAGATAATAAAAACTAAACGCGTATAAATCCAAAACAGCAGATATTCAGATTTATTCATTGATCGTATTGTCCGCTCGCCAGTGAAACAAGCTTCCACTGACTATCAGACAAGCTCCTTTAATTCACATCTTTATTAATTTAATTTGTGTAGTTAAATTAATAACTACCTCCGTAGTCTAGCGGTAAAGTCCGTAGGTTTAGACGCAGAGGTATCGGGTTGGATGGTTAAGATGCAACAATTTATTTGTGATATATCTCGAGTGTGGTATTCTAGAGACATCGACGACTTGTCATGATTGCCCTATAGTAAAGTTGGCTAAATGTGAATCCGCTTCTCTAAAAAGCGTGGTTTCTGACGTGGCGTGACGTGATCCTGATGATTGATTTGATTTTACAAATTTCTACTTTTCAATTATATTTTATATTCATATATCTATATTTGCATATTTCGATTACTATTTATGTAGTTTATTGATTAGAATTACACCCCACAATTTTTTACTGTTTTACTATCATAAAGGTTCGCTGGTAGAAAAATCAAAAATGGTTTTACGTTCGCCTTTCTACATACTGTTAATAATAAACATTTATCTATTCATCATCATCATTACAGTCCCTAGAACAGCGTCCTAGACCTCCACTGCTGAAGATGGGCCTTCCAGAACATATATCTGGAGAATTTGGGCTACACTCGCCACGTTGGCCATACGGCTTGGCGAGGATTTGATGTCAATTTCTATGACAATTTATTCACGATTCCACAAGTTGGTATTAGTGGAACCGGGACCGACGGCTTCTCCGAGGCACGGGAACGGTGGTATTGTAAATCTTAGACAAATGTACTTAAGAAAAGTGTATTTCTCATTGGTACATGCCGGGTGGGTTTGAACCGACCTTTGTAGGATTTAAGGAACGCGTTCTTACAACCGAGCAACCACCGCGCCATAATTTTACTATTATTAAAATAATTAAATCATAATTAACCTATTATTGGGTACGAAATAGTTTATTTAAATACAAAATTACATTTTAGGATGATTTTATTATAGTGTTCTGGTAAACCCAGAAACACCAAGTACCTACACCGGAGGAGATCGCGCAGTGTAAAAGCTGTGGGAACCTCTAGTTTCGAAACATCGCCTCGGTAGGCGCTTGACTGCGAACATTTACTCGAATCTCCTGCTAAATGCTGCGATATTATCAACGTCACTACAAATTTACGAGTATTGTTCCTATGAGTCCAGTTAGACCAGAGATTATTATTATTAGGTAGACACAACAGAAATGGGTACAAAACATTTTTTAAATTTCAAATCCTTACAATACAGTTCTAGTAACATCTCCAAAAGCATGTGCACACAGCATGCAATTATGAAACATTTACATATATTTAAAAATAAGAACAACAATATAATACCCACAGTGAGTATCATAAATATTAATTTAGTTTTAGTTTGCTCGCAGTCCACAGCAAATTACTCCTTCCCAAAGGCCAGAAACAATCCACTATAGAGAGCGAACACCCTATTTAGGATTTTTTTTTTTTTATTCCTAATATCTTGCACAAGTTAATTTTATAAATACTGGCGAATATAATAAAATATTCTCAAACTTATTTCGTCTACCGCCCAATTTGGCCAAATATAACTAAATAATCGATGTGGTGTAATACGTAGGTTTTAATTTCAGTGAATTTTAAAATATAAAGTCGCCTCCATGCCAACGGCTCCAATTTTTTCTGGGCCCCTTACTGCTCTCCTCTAGCTATTCAGCGCCCACAAGAGGGCGTTGTCGCCCACTTTGAGAAAGACCGAGTTAGATGAACGAATATGGTTCGATTCAATATTCTAAATGGGGCTTAAAGTGTGTGAATTTGTGGTTTAGGACCGCTAATTCAATCCACCTCGTGCTTGTACGAGTTCATTACAACCCCTAGAACACAGCGTCCTAGACCTCCACTGCTGGACATGAGCCTTCCAGAACTGGAGAATTTGGCCTACACTCGCCACGCTGGCCAGACGGCTTGGCGAGGATATGATGTCAATATTTCATGACTATTTATTAACGATTCCACAAGTTGGTATTAGTGGAACCGGGACCGACAGCTTAACGTGCTCTCCGAGGCACGGGAACTGTGCAATGCGGTGAAATGTACGTAAGAAAAGTGTATTTCTCATTGGTACATGCCGGGTGGGTTTGAACCGACCTTTGTAGGATCTACCACCGCGCTTGTACGAGTATATACCATTATATACAAATATTTATTTTATTTAAAAACTTTATTGCACAAAGCACAAAGGCGGACTTAATGCCCGTAGACATTCTCTGACAGCCAAACCTTAGGGACAAATTTAAACAAATATAGGTGCAATGAAAGTAACAGTATTATACAATTATATAGGATAATTCAACACATATAATACAGCTACTTATATATTCTTATATATACTAAATACTAATACATACACAAACTTGTACATAAACATACACAAATACAACTTACTAACGTGGTTTAGAGCTATTCATGAAGTGTGAATAGACCAGTTTCTTTAACGACAATCTGTTACTTGCCTGCCTTATATTTACTGGAAGATCATTCCATAATTTTGTAAATATATATTTTTGAAAAGTGTATTTCTTATTGGTACATACCGATGAGGTTTGAACCTTTATAGGATTTTAAGGAGAGTGCTCTTACAACCGAGCCACGACCGCTTCAACTTTTTTACTGTAATGATGTCGAATTACTACTCTACTGCCAGTCTGTGGTCCGTGCAATCCGTGTGTATGATTTGGCCTTTTATTTAAAGTCAGAGTGAAATATCAAAGGCAACATATGACCTCTTTTGTTTATTGAGTTAGAACGGATGGCGGGGCGTGGGAGATCACAGATTCAATGAAGGTCGCCGATATAGCGATATGCTATGACATAGGCTTAAAAATGTTTCACTTATTGTTGCATTGTTAGTCCGTGTAGTTCACACGTTAATACTAAGGGCCTTTTGTTAAACCACTTACTACAGTTACAACACGCTTATTGTAACGAACCTGTTGCAATTGGCGAAAAAAATATAACAATTAAAGTGCTAAATTTGTATTGGTTTAGTTCAGAGGTTCTCAAAGTGTGCGTCGCGACCCCTGGTGGTAGGGAGTAAAGAGGGGCGCCGAACCGCGCTCATTAGCCGGGTAGAATTCAAATTCAAAATATTTATTTCCATATAGTTCACATGTAACACTCGGATATTGTCAATTTTTACAATATTATTAAAATAATTAATTAAAAGATTAAATTAAATTATGGATAGACCGAAATAAGTAAGTGACATTGCTGCCATAAGCAAGTACTGTAGCTTAACCTTAATTCGAGGCATTATACCCGTGTCAACTTATAATATAAATAATTATAACATAATGTATAATTATAATAAATTTAATGGCTGTATAAAGTCCGTGTCAACTTTCAATCTAAATAATTATAATTTAATGTCCAATTATAAAAAAATAACAATAATAATTTCGTGGCTGTATAAATGCCGTGTCAACTTACAATCTATATCCAACATAATCTTAATAACTAAACTTAGTTATTCGCTAAAATGTGAGAAGATTATACCGCGTGATTTTGTATGGTTTTACTTTCGACTAATATGTGATTCTATTAATAGAAACTTTTGCTAATAAACCATATTTCGGATGAAACTTTTTTTTGGCTTCTCCATACAAACTGATGATTTAAAATAGCCAATATGTATTAATTAAAAAAAAGTGACGTTGTTTGTTTCTATCAATAGAATAACATATTAGTCTAAAGTAAAAGCATAAAACGTATACAAATTACAAATATTTTTAAAACGCAAAAAATTGTAGTTCACTATGGTGGACTCTGTCTCCTGCATGCTGTGCTGTATATCAGGAGACAGTATCATCCAATAATGAACATATAAACATTTAGAAAAAAAGGTTACTAATATATGTGTTTGTGTGAGGGTGTCATTATATTTAAGATATATTACTAACAAGGGTGCCGAGACAAAATACTAAAACTGTAAGTGCGTCGCAAACTGAAAAAGAAAGAAACTGAAAGTTTGAGAACCCCTGGATAAGGTAAGTTTCAGAAGAAAAAAATGTATCAAAAACTACGTACTAGTAACCTAATTTTACCCTAGATGTAGATAGTTGTATAGATTAGATTGCCTTAATGGGAAGAAACTAAGAAATTACCTGATTGATAAATTGTAATATAGAGCGTTTACTATCAACGTAATCTATTTTCAAAAATTGCTAGTCATGAATCGTTTATTTATCGTCTTCATCATCAGACTGTGTCTCTCCACTACTGGATATAGTCCCACAAGGCTCGGCACTTCACACAATCATCCCCCACCAGAACCCGTTTACAATTGTTATGCGACAGACGTGTCCAGTCCATTGCCACTTCAGATTGCTAATTTTAAAAGCTATGTCGGTAACTTTGTTTATTTGACGGATGTCAACGTTTCTGACGTTATCCTTAAGAGAAATCCCAAACATAACTCTCTCCATAGCTCGCTGAGCGACCTGAACTTATGTATCAGACTCACTGACAGTGTCCACGTCTCTGCTCCATACAAAATCACCGGAAGAACGCACTGGTTGAAAACTTTTGTCCTCAAACACTGTGGTATTTTCTATAGAAAGATATCGTTCATTAAGGGCTGATAATTGAACAATTTATATGACTTATATTATTATATATATATATTATTATAACTTAAAGTTAAAAACTAACGGAGAACTGAAATACCGACCCTAAATGTCCTGATTTTTAAATGTGTTCAAATCCTAAGCTTGGATTTTACTGCACAACCAACAATAATTTTTAAAACAACAAAAATAAACGAACGATAATGGACAAAGTCTAACTACCTTGAACTTCGAGTTAGACTTAATCCAGTCGTGACATAGGTACCGAATGGTGTCAAAATACGACATTATAAATTGAAATACAAAAAGTTAATGACTTATCAATAATCTCAATAAGATTGAAAAGGTTATACTAATGGAGGTGATAGTGCACAAAATTGGAATTCTATAGAACATTGTTGAGTTTAGACATAATGCTTTCCTTTAAATGGTAATAAAAGTATCATCACATCCTTTCGGGGTGATGTTAATTTAAATAAATTATCCCCGGTATCTCTGCGTCTAAATCCAGCTAGACCACGGAAACAGACAATACGGTATCTACATTATTAAGACCTTATAAGACGTTTCTCCAAATATTTCACAAAACAATGGAGTGCAAACAAACTATAATTTAAAGTGTCATCATCACGACCTTTCCCTTTCGGGGTGGTCAGAAATCACGTTATAAATAAGCGGATTCACATTTAGACAACTTTACTATAGGCCAATCATGACAAATGGCAAGCTCGTCGATCATATATCACAAATAAATTAAATATTATTTAAATTTGTACATATTATTGTGTCCCGACCAGGAATCGAACCTGGTACCTCCGAGTCTAATTCCACGGACTTAGAGGCAGCTTCGAGTAATGTTTTGACCACCCCGAAAGGGAAACGATCGTGATGATACTTTACTTTTTTATTTTATTACACGACCCGGACTGTAAGAAGATTTTTGTTAAGAATCGTTTATATTATTCAATTTAAATGATATCTAGTGAACCGGACTTGAAATAATGTTAGATATAATCTCAATAAATCTTTAAAAGTCAAGTTGATGATGTATGAACCATTAGGCCGCGGGGTTTGCGAGATCATAGATTAATGTTTTTGTTATAGATAATTGCTGTTTTATTATAATGTTAGGCAACAATGAATAATGCTCAGATCTTTAAGGCGTGTTTTAACTTTGTCGTTACTTTTGATTAGTGTTGCCCAAAGACCAAGACCACGACTGGCCAAGTCTTGCGCAATAGTGTCTTACTCTGACTGAAAATATATATTTGTTTCTAATAGTAGTAAGTCTTTGTCTCCTTTTTTCTGTCTTGAATGAGCCTGCGACACCGAAATACCTCAAGGACAATTTCGCCTATCTCTCTTCTTTCCATGACAAATCCCTTCGCTCTGCTAACAACTCTCTTCTATCTGTCCCTTCTCATCATTCTTCATTTGTGTCTAACTCTTTTGTAGTTGTTGCTACTAATTTGTGGAATAATCTACCTGTTAACATACGGCAAGCAACTACCAGAATATTATTCAAAAAACTGGTGTTTTCACACTTTCTAAATAGCTCCACACAGTGTTAGTAAGTAGTATATATGTATATGTATAATAATATGTATGTATTAGTATTTAGTGTATCGATATTATAATATTTATTCCATATATATTGTAAGTAAGAATATATTAAATTGCTGTTAATTTAAATAGTTATTTATTTCTCTTATTATCTTTATGATTGTACCTACATTTGATCAAATTTGTCCCCAAGGTTTGGCTGTCAGAGAATGTCTTCGGGCATTAAGTCCGCCTTTGTACTTTGTGCAATAAAGTTTATAAATAAATAAATAAGGAAACCGGATAGACACTAAAGTCTCGCATCTATAAATTGATATTTCGAGAACTACTGGTCTGATTTACTTGAAAATGATTATAGATCTTGTTGACCAACATGTATACAGAGTTTGTAACAAAATCGATGTATACTATAACGCTTAATCATCATCATCAGCCTGTATCTCTCCACTGCTGGATGTAGGCCTCCCCTAAGGCTCGCCACTTAATGCGATCTTTCGCTACCCTCATCCAACCCCCACCAGCGACCTTCTTTAGGTCATCTGTCCATCTGGCGGGGGGTCATCCCACTCTGCGTCTTCCCGTACGTGGCCTCCACTCTAGAACCCGTTTGCCCCATCGATCGTCGGTTCTGCGGCAGATGTGTCGGGCTCATTGCCACTTCAGCTTGCTAATTTTAAAAGATATGTCGGTTATTTATTATTATTATAACGCTTAATATGATGTTTTATTTATTTTGCTCTTGCAAGAAAGCAAGACCAAGACCAAGATTGGGCTACACTAGTTTATATTTAGCTCGCAAAGTGTGAGTGGTTTGCTTCAGAGTTTACCTAATATATAGTTTGAATGTATTCAAACACATACATAGCAGTTTTGCCATGTTCGACTAGAAGGCATATAAAGCAAAGCCTGCTTTTTTTTACCGAACTTTGTATGAAAACTATAGACAATCGAAAAGTCGAACTTTTAAATCGAAATAAAGTGAAAAAAGCGCTTAAAGCGACAAGTTTTTTTTTTTTTTTTTCTATTTTTAAAGAACAACTAGGTTTGTTGTGGTTTATATTATCACTTTATACCTAATTTTGTATAGCAGAAAGGGTGCACTATTGTTCACGGTGGGAAGTATTTTGGTGGCGTATATAATTTGAATTGCTTCTCATTCATTCATTACAGCCCCTAGGACACAGCGTCCTAGACCTCCACAGTTGGAGGTGGGCCTTCCAGAAAATAAAATAATAATAATAATAAAATTCTTTATTACACACAAAATTTACAAAATAAAAATATGTACATAAGCGAGCATAATCCCATGAAGGTATTCTCTACCAGCTAACCTTTGGTAGAGCGATAAATTTATATGATCGGCGCAGAGTCTAAATTTTTTTAGGTAAATATATTAGAATTAAATAATTAAGTACATAAAAATACAAATACTTTATTTAATATATATTACATAAATACGACCTACACAAATACTTATATACGTAAATACAATCCATATAATACTTTTCAACATAAATTGACATTAATAATAACATATTTATTCTCGTATATAGTATTAATATATTCGTAGGTTATATATTAGTATAAGTCAAAGAAGTCAATATAAGAATAGTAAAAAGTCACTTTACGTTAGTTTACAATCAATAACATTTGTGTCTTAAATAGACTAACATTTGGGTTGAAAATGTCTAGATTCACAGTATCGCTGGAAAGGTCATGAAATAGTCGACACATCGGATAATAGGGTTTTATTTATTTTACACACACACACACACACACACCAATACTAATGTCTTAGCACACTGGAGAACAGGTTAGGGTTTTTTAATATTTTATTTTTATTAAGTATTATCATTTTCCCATTTTTCATTTCTTGATTCGCTTTTAATTTTTTTAGTTTTTTTTTGTATCGCTTACTAGTTTTTTATTACTATTGTTATTGATTCATTAATTGGCTTTAGTTAAGATTTTTTGTGGACTAGGTTTAGTTAGCGCTGTTGAATCTGTAAATAAATAAATGCCCTCAATGTAGTTTCAGTTTTGTACGAGTATCAATAGCAAGCGTGTATCTTTCTAATTAAATACATCTGTCCATTCCTGCAGCCCTATTCCGTTACTTAGTCGCAAACGTTATTGGTGGATTTCGTTATTTACATCAGAGATTGCGTCATAATTACAAATTATTATTGAATTCTCAACTCTATAAGCGCTCGACCTTGACAGCGTCCGTGCAAATATCAACCTTAATAGCGTGATATATATATAGCTGCTGAATTCCTAACAATATCTCTGCAAACTATTATTTTAATTAGTCCAGTACTATAAGAGTGAGGTAGAGATTAACAGACATATAGACAGAATGTTATTAAGGGTTATAGTAACTTATATATTTATATATTTTAAAAAATCACAGGTTTAATTTAACATATAAACAAAGTAGCAATAGTGGAACACAGGCCAAAGAGATTTTGTATTATTTAGACAATACTAGATCGACGAGCTTGCCACTTGTCATGATTGGACTATAGTAAAGTTGGCTAAATGTA
Organism: Tinea semifulvella; assembly: GCA_910589645.1. Lineage (NCBI taxonomy): Eukaryota > Metazoa > Arthropoda > Insecta > Lepidoptera > Tineidae > Tinea > Tinea semifulvella. The sequence goes on along the minus strand of OU342592.1, from coordinate 6,474,876 downwards.
AATCCGCTTATTTATAAGCGTGGTTTCTGACCACCCCGAAAGGGAAACGGTCGTGATGATGATACATAATACTTTTATATATAAATAAATATAATAAATACTAATATGTCAAGTTGTCGAGATTGGGGTTAATTTTGTTTTTTAAGGATTTATATAAGGAAATATATCTTGAGGATTTGGCCTACACTTGCCGGGCTGGACAGACGAGTTGGCGAGGGATTGCTTTATTCTTGTTCTTACCTGTCTCTGTCATTTTTTGAATAAACAAACATACCCGAATGAATTGTGCCATAGCTATGAGTCAATTGCGAAGTGACAGTCCTAACAGTATTTTAATTAAATTATATGACATGAACACCTACTGCTATGTCTCAATATTAAACAAACAATTGCAAGGGAAATTGATGGTTACATTCTGTTTAATTCGGTCGTAAAACATAAACAAACTTTCGTTAGAAAATACCGACTTTCTCGGCAAGGCTGAAGTGGATGCGCCCGCAAATGACACTGTCATCCGACGTCATATTAAAATAGGGATGTCACGTTTCCGCAGCGTCTCTGGAACACTCTTCCTTAAAGAGTTAAAATAGAGCGGGCATTGGTAGCCATTTTCTTAAAAAAATGCCACTAACGTTCACTAGTAAACATTCTATCTTTTAATTTTTTTTTTTTTTATATATGTCAAATATAAATATAATTTAAAAAGTGTAACTCAAAGACAACCATAACCGGGAATGCACTGTCATAGACTAATTAATTTTGTACCGATTGGACTAGCCTTGATTCCTATACAAGTTGGCTTCTTGCCCCGCCTTTTTATAAATATAATGTCTTTGGTCTTCAGCTACCTTCGAACTTCAACGACCTTTTTTTCTATGAGCGCAAGCGTTAGATTGTCAAAATAGTGGATTCTGTTATTTACTGATACTTTTGTTTTGCCCAAAATTTGCCGATCAGACACGATAATAGTAACCTAAGCACACTTAAAAGTGTTCCGAGACGCGCTTAAACTGTTTTGCCAAAGCTATGTGACGCCACAAATGACATTACTCCTCGCGCTTAGACTGCTCACGATATCGGGGTAGATCGCTCTGAGCGCTGTCAGTTTTTTGTCGCGCGCCATTTTCAAGTTGATATTAGGTTTTCTTTTAAATTATTTAATATTGTAATTCGTTTATACCGTTTGTATATTACTTCTAAAACAAATCTATAATTAATATTTAAGTAGGAAGTGAAAAAAAAATGTCTGTAACACGGCAAGTTATTTTAAAAGACCAAAATAAGTTAATAATATTAAACTTTACACATATAAAGATGAATAAACCGAGAGATGTATATTTGTTAGTATTCATACTCAAAGATGTGGAATCCGCAAATTATCTTCCATACATTTAAAAAAAAACTAACATTTTATCAATGAAAATGGGATTTAGACCGTTCCGAATTAATATCACACTCTGAGCATCCAAATCGCGATATTTTATTCGGAACGACACGGTCAGTGTCATATTCGTTCTAAGCGCTCTGAGCACGATTCGGAATGAGTGGATAGGGTTGCAACTTCAAATTCATTAGGAAAACGTAAAGTAAATATTGTCCGCGGCTAATTTATAACAAAGACAATTTAAAAACATTTATCATATATATTTAAATTAAACATAGTTTTAAACCATAATAATAATAATATAATTCTTTATTGCACACAAAATATAAAATAATGTACATAGGCGAGCATAATACCGTATGGTATTCTCTACCAGCTAACCTTTGGGAGAGTGAGAAATTATTATAATGGGTGAAGAGTACGAAATAAGAATAATAATAATAGTTAAAATCAATCATAAATATACCATAGTAAGTATAAATAACATATAAATATGTCATACGATATAATAAATACTTAAATTAAATAAATACTAATATAATAATTATCTATGTCAAGATGTGGAAATTAGATGTCATATTGTTTTTTAAGAAGGTATGTAATTAATAAATATTTGAATATATTTAAAGACGGAGCCTGTCTAATAGACAAAGGTAGTAGAGAATCTGAATATCTGCAACAATAATTAATAAGTATACAAAATGATAGTGAGTTATTAAAATCACGAAACCATATCCATACCGTACCATCTGTTTGACTTGTCGCTGTAGGCGTTTTGAAAGTTTGAAAGATGGCTTGGCGTTGCTCTACGGTTAAATTCACTTTAAACAAAATTCGGTAAAAAAGCGAGCTTGCTTTCAAGTAGAACACACCAGTAAAACGTACTTTAAGGAGGGGAGGAGTGAAGCCGGTTTGGCGGGAGAGTTTGAATAAAACGCTAATAAATATAATGAACTACTACTACGTACTAGTATTTTTTTTTAATTGTCTTTAAAGGACATTGTACAGAATACATCAGTCCTAAACACGTAATTTATTTGCATAATATATGTTCATAACAGAGTTCATAACCGAGTTGGGGATCATCAAATTCCAGATGCTGCAGAATTTGATGCTTTTTTGGAGTCACTCGCGGCATTATAGCCCAAACACGTCGGGTAAAATATGGGAGTCCACAGCGCGGGAAAACCGCAAAAAATAAACTTCAACTTGTGCCCCATATTTAAAGTCCAATTTATGGTTTTCCATAATTATTTACATTGTAGCACATTATTAAACAAAATAACACCACTTTTGACCAATAATATCCACAGTAAATTAATTTACAAAACAATAACTTGCACTTGACATCTCCGCGCAAAATGGCGCGAAAAAACTCTACGTACTAGTATACGAGTAAGACTTGAATAATTGATTAGTTTTTTTTTTTATTTGTGGTAACAATAACTGCACAAGTCCAATAACAACGAAGGTAAACTTTATTCCATTAACACAGTTTTTACGATCATCACTAAGAAAACAATCATAGTTTATGAAGCGTCTCGAATCAGAAAAAAATACAATAATGATTCATTAACCGTCGCAAATCGCTTCGCATTTTATTTTACCGAACTTGACCTAGATGTATTTTTTTTACACTTTTACCGTGACCTTGAGGGCAGGTTGAATGCGTCCAATAAGGTTTCTTCTCACGGTGAACACCAATCTCTGTAGCCAATTAAAACGCGGCAATGAACCGAATTCGCTAATAACTACGAATCATATTTGCATACTGCACACGCGATCAAAACAATGGTAACAGTTAATTTTTGAACGAGTTTACGGCAACCTTCTGTTTACTGAATTGGTCAAGGAAATTATGTAAGTCTGGACGGAAATATGCGCGCATAAAAAAAAATGGTTCCGAATTCATAAATGGTCAATTAACATATGCGAAATATGTGATGATGGAACTAGTAATGCAGAACCGACAAGCAATGAGGCAAACGGGTTTTAGAGTCGAGACCACATACCAAATAGCGAATTGTCTTGACTGACCACGTACGGGTCGACGAAGGGTGTGACGATGACAGATGGACGAATGATCTATCTATCTATCTATATAGGCTATCTCAAGAAAGGTCGAATTCGCTGCATATTTTTTTTTATACTAGCGCGACATGGGACCTTGCTCCCATCTGATAGTAAGTGGCGAGCAAAGTCCATGAATGTTAGCAACTGGAATCAGACACTCATGACTGACATCAGTCCCTAACACTATGCCGGCTTGACTGGGCATGACGGCAATTCGAGCCGTGGGTTTGTTTGAGGTGTATCCCGAAACGTGGATACACTTTACTGGGTTTATCGGCACGAACGGTGGAAGCAAATTACCACCATCAGTCTGCCTACCACCTATTAAGTCACTTTAAAGGAAAGAAGGAGAGCATATCCGCGTCCGTATATAAGAAGGAATGAGGGTATAAAGTTCTTCAGGCTATTTTATTTAGACTTTAGCGAATCTGTCCTACTTATAAGATTTGTTACAATAAGAAAGAAATACCGTCAACAAGCGGAACTTGGTTCGGTTTCATCTCGTCGGCCACGGAAATCTGACCAATTTCATGCCATCAACTACGCTCTATTTTATTAGGTACCAGAGACGAAGAAAGTAGGCCAATGGGGTTAAAGATTTTCTGTGTCTTAGGTACTTCTTTAATTTACCCTAGATAAAATGAAAAGTACTCGTAAGAATATGCGGCCTAGTGCAAATTGCCAGATATGACAAAAAGTTGATTTCAATCGGATAACTGATAGGTGAAGGTCCCTCTTAGACGTATCTTAGACTATGGTTAATAATAAATTTATATTACATAAAACAGTGAGCCCAAAGGTAGGCTGGCAGAAGAGTCCACCCATTGGTAAATTAATTAAACTAAATAAATAAATCCTAACCTTTTTGTATTTTAATTTAAAATTATCACTATACTGTGCTCTTCGTAAATATAAAATAATAGTAAAGTTTCATCACGACCATTTTCCTTTCGGGATGGTCAGACACCACGCTCATAAATAAGCGGATTCACATTTAGCGAACTTTACTATAGGCCTGTCATGACAAGTGGCAAGCTTATCGATGTCTCCAGCGTGCCAAACTCGAGAAATATCACAAATAAATTAAATATTATGTAAATAGATACATTTACATTAATAAATATTTTTGTGTCCCGACCAGGAATCGAACCCGGTACCTCCGAGTCTAAATCCACGGACTTAACCGCTAGATCACGAATATAATAATACATAAATAATTTTAGATTAGAATACCATTAAAGATAGGAAACCACTCTAGATCCTATATTTTGGAGCTCGGGGCACTATATTCCCTTTTTTTTTGTTGGTAATTTCTGTAGTTAGTATTAGTTTTAAGTTATTTAGTAATTAGGATTTTTTTTGTTAGGTCGGGAGGCTAAGAATGAGAACAATTGACACGACTTGATGACCGACTAGTCCCTACGTGCTACACTATACTCCGTGGAATTTATTAAAGAGCAAATTATTTAATATTATATTCTAGGATAAAAATAAAGAACTATGTATTTTTAATTTTAATTATTCAGTAATAAAATCATAAGTTACGGTGAAGAGAAGTATTCCTAAAAATATCTCCACTCATCCCGAGCCTAATCAAATAGGTAGCGAGAATTCGACGATCGCGCGAGCGGCGACTTAACGTAGTTCTTTCTCTCTCTATTTCGTCTCTCGGCAGTCAATCAATTAATAATAACACTCCCCAGCATTTAGGTATTTATCACGATGGATATCACGATTCATACGCGGCCTTATTCACCATGGAGTAGTGTTTTGTTTTTTGATAATAAATTTTGTTTATATTAAAAAAAAAAGTGACCTTTTTATTTCAAATAGAGCTTCTACTTATGACACCTGAAGCCTAAACAAAATATTTGCTATTTAAACAATTACATGCGGTTTAAGTACTATCTGAGGACTTAAGAACTGATTTTTCTATCCCTCAAATATACACAAACTTGAAACCACAGTAAAGTAAGTTATAATACTTTCCAACACTGGAAAAATATAAAAACCGTATATGGATATATAATATGATATAACCGTATATAATATAAACAAAGTTTTTTTTAAATTTAAGCAACGGTTACTGCAGTCAGTGTCCTCACTTTATGACTTGAGTGTTAAAACAATATACTCAATTATCGTACTAACACATCATCTGCTAATATTAATTTGCATATTTCATTCAAGTACAACGACCTTTACTTAACTCAGGGCGATGAGTTCAAAGTAATTTATGATGCTAATAAAATATACGACTGCCTCCGTGGTCTAGCGGTTAAGGTCGTAGATTTAAACGCAGAGGTGCTAAGTACGAATCCTAGTCGAGGATACAATGCAATATATAATTATTTTTTTTGTGAAATTTTTCGAGTCCGGTACACTAGAAACATCGACGAGCTTCTTATGATGGCTAAATGTGAATTCGATCCTTACTAAACCGTGGTTTCTGATACGATCGCGATTTAGTAACTAATACATTATTGACTAATTAGTTAATACTGTTTATTATGCTTGTGTGTGTCTCGAAAGTCATTGTTAGTGCTTTCAGGTACTCATGGTGTGGCGTGTTCGGTGGTCGTCCCTTCCTTAGAAGGTAATTGCAGTGGTGGCACGTGTTTCGGGTCCGGTCCGGTCCGCACCCTGTCGACTTTCAGGTTGCACATAGTCTATCTTAATTCTGACTTGCGTGGTGGGTTACTGCTGTACCAGGTATTGTAATCTCATAGGTACTAATAACTAAATTTAAAAGGTTATTATTTGATCGTTGTGGTGCAGTTCTGTATGTTTTATTTTGTAAATCTGATATAGCTGAGTTTTCCATGCAGATTCCTTCCCAGTCAGATTTAACATTAATAGGTCACTGCTGCTGGTCTTCTGCTAACAGCTTACTTATTGGACCACTTTGCTGCTTAGTCTTCCACTAGCAGGAGTAAAAACATTCAAAATAATTAAATTAATGACGTTTCAGAAATGCCTGTAATAGGTTTAAGTGAATAAAGATATTTTGACTTTGACTTTGAGAAGTAAAAGTAAAGTATTTCTTTCGGGGTGTTCAGAAACCACGCTTTTAAAGAAGCGGATTTACATTCCAACATTACTATAGGCCCATCAAGAAAAGTGACAAGCATGTGCATACCAAACTCGAGAAATATCTTAAATAGAATATTGTGTCAGACCACGGAGGCAGCTACGGAGGATACGGTCGTGATGATACTTTACTTTTACTTTAATAAAATATACGCTATTATAGAACATTGTAAATTAATAATTAAAATTCGTATAAAAAAATGTGGACTGTTGGTTAAGTAAAAAAAATATTAATTTGTGCTGTCATATTAATCATGCATGACAAGGAACTTGGCTATTATAGGACTAGTAGTTAGTAGGTATCATATTAATATTTATTTAGGAAGTATCCAACGTTGGTGTCAATAAACCAGTGTAAATATTTTGGTGGCGGGTATAATTCTAATAGCTCCTACTGTATCGTTTCTTAATTGTTCTTATACTGCCTGTCTCTGTTCTTTCTCTTCGAATAAATAAATAAATTACACGTTTAGGGATCATAGCCGTCATGCCCAGTCTAGCCGGCATAGTGTTAGGGCAGTCCCTCATGCATGATTTATTTATTTATTTATTCATTTTGGAAAACCAACAGTTGACAATTCCAAATAGGTAAGTAACATTAAACAATCTAAGAACTATTAAAGGTTTTCACATATAGGTTTTAAAAATTGAGTACAATAGCAACAAAATAAGAAAACATCACTTCAACACAATAATAACATGCTTGTACAAGATAATACACAAATTTACTAAATTATAAGAACACAAGACTAATAAAACAAAAAAAAATAAATATACATATTACATTAATGAAGGTCACTGATTGAGTCGACATAACTAGCCGTCAACTGACGTCTTATATTTGCTGCCTTGGAGTTGAAAACATCAATGTCCAACTCCTCCGTAAGTGAATTAAAATTGTTACAAACTCTCAAAAATGATTGTCTGATCACAGTTGCTAACATTCATGGACCTCGCACACCACTTACCATCAGGTGGGGACAAGGTCACATGTCGTGACCTTGCCATATAAAGTTAAAATAAAGAAAACTAACGGTTGTTAGTTTTTATTTTTAAAAGCTTCCTCACTTAATTATTCATTTCAGCTGTTATATATTTATTTATTTCCATGAAAATGTACATTACAGACATTGATGTATATAGATAGGCCTATTCAATACAAAACGCACTCTAAAAACGTGCCGCTTGCCACGTGTCCCTACCAACTTTGGGGGCTAATTTTTAAGCAATGAATGTCACATGCGATGTTTGTCGGAAATTCTATCACAATGCATGCTATAAAGACCAGTTTCACTCGATATAAATATTAATAAGCGCTCTCAAAGCTTGCTAGCTCGCGACTGTTGGTGCAGCTACATGACTTCGATTAGTTTTGCGGGAACGTTTTATATCAGTGAGGGCCTACTCGTATCTATATACATCGATGATTACAGATTACGAGTATACGTCTAAACAATATATATTTCATAACAATATTTAAACACAAGAATAAGTGACTAGATGTGCGAATTAATATGGCTCCAAGTACTTTAGGACAATATTTTTACTTTCCACATCCGTTGATGCGAACACATCAAAACTCTCATAGGACTGCACGATTTTGTTATATCGACGAGCTTGCACACTTGTCATGATTGGCCTATAGTAAAGTTGGCTGAAAGTGAATCCGCTTTTTTATAAGCGTGGTTTCTTTCGGACCGCCCCGAAAGGGAAACAGTCGTGATGATACTTTACTTTACTCTTCAGCTGTTAAACGGTGGGACGCTTTGGAACGTCACTACGCTCGAGAAAGAACTGACAAAATGAAGGTTCAACGCGACGTACTCGTCGTACCTTGAAACCGCCTTATGTTATTACTTTCGGCTAATATTTAATTTTCTATTTTTTCTCAATAATCTATTAAATTACTTCGCACAATACCTACTAGCCATACGTCTGACAATTGTCGCTTTAAGCGCTTTTTTGTCTTTATTTCGTCGTTCGTTTTGCCTTCAAGTCGAACACATCATAATAATATCTTTATTCAGTAAAAGTTACAAGAATTGAAAACAATAACATATTTTATTATGCATTATGGTACAGAAAAAAAACAGACATTTGCAGCCGAACTATAATAAGCCTATATATATAGGTCTGTCCGTCGGCAGTCAACGCCCAGACACCCTTTTAAATATATTATTACTTTTTATTACAAAATAAAAAAGAAACAAAATGTACACAAAAAAAAAAGAATAAATGTGTGGTTGAGATCCTCTTTTTGTGTATGATGTTAGTGTGTGTAAGAGGGAGTGTAAACTTTACATACTTAGCTAGCATAGGTGGGACTACCTTCCTTGTGTTTGTTTTGACGCTTTAAGCGCTTTGACAGTCGTTCGCCTTAGCGATGGATTTTATAAAATTTCAGCAAAATTCGGTAAAAAAAACATGCTGTGCTTTCAAGTCCATAGCCTTTACAGTTAATATTTTTTTACATTCCACAATTTAAAAAAAGTTTAAACTTTCTAAATTCGAAAATAGATAGTTATAATTTATTAAACTCGTGGATGTAATGATAGTAAAGTGATTTTAATGTAACAATGTAAGTAGCCGTTATCAAATACGTATTATATCACATCAAAGCACTTTCTCCTGAGTATTTGTCCTCAAAATGATTGGTCGTGGTACAATACAGTGGCATTGTTAGCGAAATTAGTAACATCACAGTTGTAATTTCATTAAACGAAGTAAAAGTACTTTTTCTAGGTTGCACATTCTTTATCACCATTTTTAGACCTCCACTGCTGGATATGGACTTCAAAAACATATTTTTGAACAATTTAACCTTCAGCTCGCCAAACGGGTTGGCTAAGGCATTTAACTAACCGATAAGTAATAGTAAAGTATCATCACGATCGTAACCTTTTCGGAGTGGTCAAAAACCAAGCTTTTTAAATAAGCCGATTCATATTTAGCAAACTTTACTATAGGTAGAGTATAGGCCTATCATGACAAGTACCAAACTCGAGAAATACCACAAATATAACTTAAATAAATGATTGTGTCAGACCAGGATTCGAACCCGGTACCTACTACCTACAGCTATAAGTAATAGCTGTAGATATATTAAATATACTCGTATAACAAGACAGGGCAAGGACCCAAACGGCAAGAGAGTCAAAGTTAGACCAACTGGTACAGAATGAATTAGTATATATGAAGTCATTGCCGGTTATGGTGCACTTCCAAATTGATTGTTTTATTGTTACACGGACCATATACCGACCTGTGTGCTTCGGAAGTGTAGAACACGTTCTTTGTCGACAAGACATTGTTCATAAACTAATATTTTTTAAGTTTTCAATTTAAATACACGGAACATTCCAGAAGTTGTTCGGTATTATAGATGCACACAATTATGGTCTTAATAAAAAAAAAACACTAATCATAAATTTGACCAATGTCAAATATTTTAAGTCAATAGTTAAAATATTTCTCAGTTGCAAATTAGAATTAAAAGTTCCTCCAGTCGATCATAGATGGCGCTATTATAGTTGCACACAATTATGGAGATGCCTCCTATTGATGAGTTGGCCTGAAGTGACAACGAACACTTCTCTCCTAGAATATCGCTCTATAAGGAGAGCTGAAGCAGTCGAATCTAGCCCCCTGGGTTCGTGAGCCACACGGGCGCTGTTATATTAGTAACGGCGCCCAGCACTAAAAGTGCATGAATTACCGGCGGGTGGTTACCCGGTGAGATATTACAAAGTATATGTAGTGTGAATAATACTAAACTAAAAATACCTATGAAATTAAAACTATTCTACAAAATAAACTAAAGGCTTACCACCAGGGAGGGTACCTAAAACGCTCGCCGCATTTCCTCGTTGAATTATTATGGACATATTCTGTTTTAGGTAGTTATGGCATTTGGGATCGCCACACTCTTGGAAAATTCGTTTACCCAGCTCTTTTATGAATTTGTGGGTATCAAGAGAATATACCCCCGTTGTTTCAACCCGAAATGCCACAAAGTTATAATTTTGTTTAATGCTATTGTATTTGATGTGCTTTCTAAAATCGGCTGTATGAGCAGCCGAACCGGCCTTTTTTGATGTAGAGGAAATGTGGCAAGCGGCAAAGGTATCCACACAGGTGGCATCCCAAACAAGAAAGTATGTATGTAGTGTGTATATGTATATTGTATGTAGTATATGTATTTTTAAATGTAGTTTAGTATGTAAGTATATCCTTTTATCTAGAGCCTAATTATTTTCATATGTAATATATCTATATTACGTGTTGCACTTACCTTACACCTACTAAAGGTTGGCTGTCAGAGAATGTCTAGCGGCATTGGGCCCGTCCCTTGTACATATTGCAATAAAGATTTAAATAAATAAATATACCAGGGTAAACGAGGTAATGTCCCCATCCCCAAGCCAGGCCCATTAAGCATCCGGGCCTGAACGATTACACTGTATTTCTGTCTGAAACTTAAAAACACTAGGCGTAAGGGTGACATTACCTCCATACTTTGCCCAGTAGACATGTCTAATTAAAAAAAAAACTCATATCTATAAAGTTAGAAATATAATAATAAAAGTGGATATTAGTGGACATTAGGTAGCGTAAAAATAATGTAAGATAATTTTTGTAGTAAATATCCGTTCGATGCCCACGCTTTCTTATATTTGACCTCATTGAATAGCTCAAAGGTTGCTGCGTCTCGGTAATTACAACTTAAAAATCGTTATAACCATGACAGGAAATATCCTCGGATCAGACCCTCGCAACCCCATTGAGATAGTATTAGCATCTCTGAGCGTAGGAAAAGTAGACACAATTCTCTGAAACTATGTAATACCTCATAGTTCTTTCGAAACATGAAATGCAATCTTTTATAACGTACCTATTAGATCAACTAATTTACTCATTATCAAGCCATTCCGCATTACTGCGTTGGAATTAATGGGAAAACTTCATTCATCTTTAAATAACGTAGATGGCGCATGTGAGTGAAAAGTATTCACCCAAGTAAATGCAGACAGTTTTGCAGTTTTTTAATAAAATCAGAGAGTGTGATAAAAATAAAAGTGTTTACATACTGGGTGGTCATCATTTGGTTTAGCTACAACTTATTTTCTAAATTAAAAAAAACATGTTTTTTTATATATAAACTTCGGCCATTATATTTCGCCCGTTTGAAGATAATGTCTCTTAAATGGTGATCTCCAGGACCTATTTATGTCATTTTACATAACTTATGTTAGCTTAGTGGCTTGTTAAAATACACCAGAGATTTCTAATAACCCCAAAAAAAAGAAGTCTGGACAAGTCAGATTTAGTGATCTTGCAGCGAAGGCAAATCGCCAAAACTTTTTATCACTGATGTATTATTATGTAAAAATAATTACACAATTATTCCACGTTCTTTGGAAGTGAAACAGTCATATTTTTTTTTACATTTGTTGATATTCTTAATATTATCTTATCTTTAGCAGTAAAAAATTTGGAGTTCCGGGAGCTGTAAGTATAATATATCTCTAAATACCTAAAAGCACCGAGGAACAGAGTTTAGATGAATTTCGTACTAGATGCGTTATCTATGCTTGTCAGATCTAGGAAAACTGCATGTAGTTACGTCACTTTGGTTCTGCGAATGACGAGATGCGCGCGCGCCGACCCCACGTCACTTTCTCGGCCCGGTAGCTCATCTCGCGGTTAACCGACATTTAAAGTGTATTTAGGTATCATTGCGGAAACAAACTACCTACGCATTTGCTTTATTATGTTGCGGCGGCTTGATGTTTATTAAGGGATGATGGAATTCATGCCTCATTCCTCAAGTACGAAATTACTCGTACTTATATAAGTAACGAGTATTTAAACAACAGACTGTTGTCTATGAATATGTTGAATAAGAAATGAACATCAGACCCTCGCCAACCCGTCTGGCCAGAGCGTGGCGTGTGTAGGTCAAATTCTCCAGATACATACGTCCGAGAAGGACCATCTCCAACAGTGGAGGTCTAGGAGCTGCAATGCATCTGCTCTAGGTGGTGTAATGATGAAATATTGACTAAACTAATATTTTTTTAAAGTTTTTAATTGAATACACGGAACAGTCTAGAAGTTGTCATTAAGAAATAGATCCGCTACTCGATCATATGGCGCAATTATAGTTGCACATAATAAGTATTAAATACCTCTATTCCTAAAGTTGACATTAGCTCCATACATTGTTAAATAGGAATGTTTTTTTGTGTTTTCTTCTCCTGATGTATGAACAATGAGGTGATAGGGAAGGCAAAGGGTCTAGCCCATATAGTCAGGTCTGACGTAATAGGTACCTATATCTTTCTTTTTTGAGTTAATGAGATTATCATCAAATTCAAGATGTTGCAGAAATTTATGCTTTTCTTGGAGTCACTCGTGGCATTACAGTCCAAACACGTCGGGTATAATATGGGTTCACAGCGCAGGAAACCGCAATAAATAAACTGCAATTTGTGCTTGACTTTGAAAATCTGGAATTTGATGATAACCTCATTAACTCATAAGAAAGATATATATATATATTACGTCACACTTGGTTGTATGGGCTACACCCTTTGCCTTCCCTATCATCTCATTCATCATTACAAAATTAGCAAGCTGAAGTGGCATTGGGCCGGACACATCTGCCGCAGACCCGACGACTGATCAGGCAAACGGGTTCTAGAGTGGAGATCACGTACGGGACGACGTAGAGTGGGTATGATATTAGGTGGTATAAAAAATAATGTAACAAAAAAAATGTACTAAAATGTGCCCGCTCCATTTTATATTTGACCTCGTTAGGTGTAGGCAAGTACCTAGACGTTATTTAACCATAATAAAAGTTATTAAACTTTAGAGACAGTTAAGTATAATGATATTCTTATTTAAGCTACGGCAACAAAAAGGTGGAAAAGAAAGTGAACTTAATTTTGTAAGTTGATAATCGCCATTTTAGGTTCCCAGACGCGACATCACAATGATGTAAGAAAACGCACCAATTTCACTCGAAGTTACACAATTGCGTTGAAATGGATACAATTTTGGTCCTTATTTAGTTTAAATAACTGTTAAAATAGCGTGTAAGTTTTTTGTTGTGTTGTTTAATTTTGTCCGTAACTTGTACACGCGGTACGGTTATTGGCATTAACACGGGAATTTTTACTGTCGACCACATCGAAGTTGGCGTTGAATCATTTTAGGAAATAAATTGCTAACAGGAATGACAGCATTAGGAAAGCGGTCGAATATGAGCAAAATTAGAGTTTTTGGTACGAACCAACCCGTCAGGCAAGAGCGTGAAAAGAGAAGATCACGATACTACTTGATAACAAAATAAGATGAATTTGATATTTGTTTTTTAAGACTAGGCCTAGGACTAGTTTATATTATAACGTGGATATATTTTTCTTAGTGCAGTACTGGAGTTTATGATTCTGTGTTTTATTGTAAAATTTAATTGTAATGATGAATGGTGATATTTTAGAACGTTGATAGCTGAATGGTTTGTTAGTTCGAGCCCGGGACTAATTATTAAAAAAAGGAGTTCTTCGCGCCATTTTGCGTGGACATGTCAAGTGCAAGTTTTTGTTTTGTAAATTAATTTACTGTGGATATTATTGGTTAAAAGTGGTGTTGTTTTGTTTAATAATGTGCTACAATGTGAATATTTATGGAAAACGATAAATTAGACTTTAAATATGGGGCACAAGTTGCAGTTAATTTTTTGTAGTTTTCCCGCGCTGTCAACTCCCATATTTTACCCGACGTGTTTGAGCAGTGGATGGTTCCGCGAGTGACTCCAAGAAAAGCATCAAATTCTGCAGCATGATGACCTCATTAACTCATAAAAAAGAAAGATATATTACGTTATATTACGTCAGACTTGGCTGTATGGGCTAGACCCTTTGCCTTCCCTATCACCTCATTCATCATCCATCGGGAGAAGAGAACCAAAAAAAAAAAAAAGGTTCTTCGCGCCATTTTGCACGATAGTGTCAAATGCAAGGTTTTGTTTTGTAAATTAATTTACTGTGGATATTGTTAGTCAAAAGTGGTGTTGTTTTATTTAATAATGTGCTACAATGCAATGTGAATAATTATGAAAAACGATAAATTGGGAAAAACTTTAAATATGGGGCACAAGTCGCAGTTAATTTTATACGGTTTCCCGCGCCCGACGTGTTTGGGCTATAATGCCGCGAGTGACTCCAAGAAAAACGTTTAACTATTTATTACTTCTAAAATAAAGTATCATCACGGCCGTATCCCTTGCGGGGTGGTGAGAAACCACGTTTTTGTAAGGAGCGAGTTCACATTTAGCCACATGACAAACTCGTTAATGTCTCTAGCGTACCAAACTCGAGCAATATCACAAATAAATAAATATCTATTTTATGTGTTCTCGACAAGTAACCAAATTCAGCACCGCTGCGTTTAAATTATGGTCATTTTGGACATATTTTCACTTTCATATACCTAATTTTCGACAGAGAAAAATTGCAATAACTCGTAATATATTTCCAAAATTATCGTAATTTTATTTCCTAGTAAGTTCATAGACTAAATTTCTCAAAAGTACACTGAAATTTAAAAAAAAAATGAAAATATTGGATTGTGCGAGCGAGAGGGAAAGGGAAAAAGCATTAAACCTCCCTTAAGTTAGAAATGTCTTAGAAACTCAAGGAGCTCAAACTCTCTACTAGGCTATCTTCCATCTGCCTAAAACGAGTCCTTGAGTATTCGGCCATATAGCCCGTAAAACACCTAGTAACCTGGAAAGGCTTGTTATCACAGGGAAAGTCGAGGGCAAAAGACCGCGTGGCCGAAGCCCCATACGCTGGTCTGACCAGATCCGCACCTCACTAAATACCTAAACTATGCAGCCGTGAACAGACCCGGATGGCGCAGCATCGTCCGGGAAGAAGTGATCCGTGGAGGGCGTCACGACCCTCAGCAGTGAGGAGAACGACACAAGGAGGAGGAGGAAGTTAGAAATAAAGTTTTTTAAAATATATGTATTTATCTCGGCATTGGTCCTTTAAAACTAGCACTTAATAGAAATTGATATTGTCAATAATTTAATAAAATAAAGATTTTTTTTTTTTTAATTAAAAAACTAATTGTGGTGGGTTAGTTAGTTGTATTTTTAAATTATTTAACATCAAAAGTAGGTTTATTTTGTAGCACACGAGTTACTTAATTAATACATATTACACGTTAGATAATTAATTATAATGATCAGGTCACTACTCTCAATTCCGAAACCGCTTTTTTAATTCATGTATTTAGGTACACACGATGATCCACTAAGGCTGGATTGTACCAAAACCAGGTCTCTGTATATTTGACAATAAATGTTAAAAAAGGCGTCAATTTTTTTTATTTTTTATGATATGAAATAAAAAATATATTTAAAAAGTTTTTTTTATTTTTATTAATCCAGGTACGAGTATAGCCGGTGTACAAAACAAGAATACATATAAGTTACATATCTTAATATTAACTTAAAAAGTACTCGTAATCCTAAGAAAAATAAAGTATTTTATAAAATAGGTAAACCTCGCAACAACCTCGCCTTTATATCATACCAGCTGTTTAACCCGGCATTGCACGTGTAAACTGCGACACAAAATTAAGTAATTGGTTCTCAATAAAGGTTTATTATATAATTTGTTGTTTTTGTATAGGTACTCGTATTAACGATATTTGTAGGAGGTGTAGGAAAAAAATAAGCCGTCTTGGAGCTTTCAATGAAAACGCTGCCTAAACCCTTTGAGATATAACAAAATAATGTATAGTGAAATTGTTTATCTTATATAGGTCTACAGAAAAGTCATGCCATCGCAGAATGTATATCTCTTAAGGATAACATACTATATCCATTTTAATACTTTAATAAATAGGCGATTACAAAAGACTATTATTGGAATGTGTACAATTAGTAGATGAGTGATACTGTGCTCTAAAATAAGTATTATGCTTTCTTCTTTTTATATGTTTTTTTTTTAAGCTTTTTTATTTTTTTTTATATAATTAAATTTTAGTTTCTTCTTTTTCATTTTTATATTAGTTAAAAATAATGTATATATTTTAATGTCATTTTTAAGTAGAAGCAACCTTAGTTATGTATGTAGTTAGTAAAGCTTATGTTTTGTTAGTTTTAGTGGAAACTTTGTTGGTTAAAGAGATAAACAATTTTGTTATTACTAGGTGTAAGAATAACTGTTTGTTTCCCAAATAATAAATAAATAAATAAATTATAAAGCGGCAACTGGAAAGCTATTTACACAAATATATTATTCCTTATCATTTTAAATACGTTAGTTGGATTGAGCATTTCATAAGCATTATCTTTTCCCTTTACACCATGTAAGCTAAATTGATAAGTACCTTAGGAGATATAGCAAAATCAAAATAATGCGCAACAAAATTAATTTCGTGTTGCCGTTTACATAGGCAAAGCTAGGTAAAACAGCTAGTTAAAAATAAGTTTTATATTAAAGTCTCACAAATGTTTGTAATTTATGTGACTAAATATAGTTTTACTTCGACATTGACGTCAGTTACTAAAACAATATCGGCTTGCAATAAATATCTAAAGAGAGAAGGTATTTTAATGTTTGGTTTTGCAATTGATTGTCAATGTTACTATCAGTAATAACTGATTTATAATCATTAATAAGACTCAATTGCTTCACTTGTATTGCCTGCTAATTTGTGGGTGTAAATGATAGATTATACGGGCTGATATGAGGGCATAAGAGATGTACAGTGAGCGTATAAAATATAAATTCTTAGCAATTAACACAAATATTTATTTGACACAAGATTAAAAATGGTGATTATTATATAAAATAAATTAAAAACTAATTATATATAAAACTAAACTAGAAATACATAGGAAATAAAGAGCCTTGGGAGGTACCTAACCTAT
Source organism: Tinea semifulvella (assembly GCA_910589645.1). NCBI lineage: Eukaryota > Metazoa > Arthropoda > Insecta > Lepidoptera > Tineidae > Tinea > Tinea semifulvella. Next base: position 6,457,375 of record OU342592.1, on the reverse strand, counting down.
TACAAACAAATACAATTAAACAGTGATCATTATCATTACAGCCCCTAGAACACAGCGTCCTAGACCTACACTGCTGGAGATGGGCCTTCCAGAACATATACCTGGAGAATTTGGCCTACACTCGCCACGCTGGCCAGACGGCTTGGCGAGGATTTGATGTCATTTTTTATGACAATTTAATAACGATTCTACAAGTTGGTATCAGTGGAACCGGGACCGACGGCTTAACGTGGTCTCCGAGGCACGGGAACGGTGGTGTTGTGAATCTATGACAAATGTACTTAAGAAAAGTGTATTTCTCATTGGTACATACCGGGTGGGTTTGAACAGACCTTTGTAGGATTTAAGGAATGCGTTCTTACAACCAACTCACCACCGCGCCTTTAAACATTAAATAGTAATAATTGTTATTATCAGAATTAAGCTAAATATTTTTTAATAAATAACCGATTGTTTATGAGCACATGCCTTAGGTACTATCTTTACATTTGCAAAGAAAATATCGATGAATTCTTATAAATTATATGTTTTAAGTGTCCACCACATTCATTAATTCACGCCTTGCATTAAACTAAGGCGTAATTCATTAAGGCTCGTAATATAATTAATATAAAGAAAAAAGTATCATCACGACCGTTTCCCTTTCGGGGTGTACAGAAACCACGCTTATGAATAAGCGCATTCACATTTAGCCAACTTTACTATAGGCCAATCATGACAAGTTGCAAGCTCGTCGATGTCTTACTTCGATGACTTAACCGCTAGACCACAGAGGCAGTTGTAATTAATATATGTAGTTTAAATTCTAAACAAGCATCAAGTATCAAAACCACAAAAGATTTTAATGGATCAATTCTTTCTGATTTAAACTTAGGGCAATATCATGCGTGAAGGATTTCAAAGCAACAAAAAAATGTGTTTAATAGATACCATTGCCTCGCAGATTAGAGATTAAACATTGCGTAACAAATTTTCTGATAGACACAGTGTTATGGTAGTTAAAATTGCTGGAGTGAGTAGACTATTTATCCAATAAATTAGAACAGTGAAAAAGAGATGTTAAATAATAATAGTTTTCGAAATAGGTATTTTGTTTTTATTTTAAACAAATTTTAGCGTTGACATTTCATTGTTGATTTAAATCGTGATTTAGCTGCAATTAATTTTATTCTGCGAGTCAAGGTAAAGATTAAAAATGTTCAATCGTGAAGCTGACTGTACCTAAATACATGTATTCAGTGGGCGCAAGGATACACAGACATTGTTCGATTCCAAAATAAACTTGATCCTACGCGTCTTTATCAGTGATTTATTATTTTCATTTGCCTTGTACTGTACAGTATTTAATAATGGTGATATTTCGCCAATTACTATTATTATTACGACCTCGTGTACTGCTTACCATGTCTTTGCTTACGCGGTGTCTTATATAAGTATCATATGTTTTATAAAAAAGTACAGTTATAAATTGTTTAATAAATAAAGTGCATACTCGTAGGCGAGCTTAATACCTTAAGAGGGTTTAACGATGTGCTTCCTTTCGTTCGCACAATACATATTATTTTTAGAAAGGTCAAGTAAAGTATCATCACGACCGTTTACCTTTCTGGGTGGTCAGAAAACACGCTTAGAAACGGATTCACATTTAGCCAACTTTACTATAGGCCAATCGTGACAAGTGGCAAGCTCGTCGATGGATCCAGCGTACACAACTTGAGAAATATCACAAATCATTTAAATATTAATTTAATGTATTAATATACATTAATAAATATTTTTGTGTCCCGATTCTAAATCCACGGACTTAACCGCTAGACTACGGAGGCTGTTTATATATAATAATATGCTTGAATAGGTATATAAATACATACATATAATACTTAAACCATATTATAAATATGAATATATAATAAAGTACTTACAAAAATAATAATAAATGTTAAGTTTAGAAATTATATCTGTTAGAAAACATGTCGTGCTCAGTATAAATATTTAAATATAAATAAATATTTAAATATTTTAAATATATTTGGAGCGAAATTGGATAAACAGATGATTTTTTAGTGTCATGGGACAGCCGTGCAAAGCCGAGGTGGGTCGTTACTTCTTTATTATAGTGTTTATTTACTTACGTTGTATCTAACGTAATAAAATAATAAGTACTTATAAGTCAAATCAACATTTCATTCAAGAATGCAAATTTCTGCATACAACTGTTATAAAAGTAACATCTTATACTTCCGCGTCTTCTTTGACTTTGAATATTAACTCATTTATTTAATCTCTATTTTATACTATCTACTAGGCACTATTGACTAGATAGATGTAGGTCTCTAAAAATATATAATATCAACTTACGTAATCAGCCAGGCTCTTCATGCCGTAGGGGAATCTTTCTCTGTCTGGCACCAGCCTGCCTCGTGCGTCCCTCTCCCTCTCTGGCCAGCAGTCGTCCACGTTGATGTACTCATACCCTGCCGCGGCGTAACCCTCGGAGACCAAGATATCCGTCATCGTACGGAACAGACGATCACTGGGGATCAAAACCAATTTACAATATTATAAAAAAATCTTCGACTTTACACGCGTTTTATTTAGAACTAGCTGTTTGACCTGGCTTCGCTGGTAAACAGTCGGCCGTAGGGCCTTTTGGTTTTGGTTGCCGTCTAAACGGATCGGCGTCCCGTGCCAGCTCTTTCACATGTACACGGCCTACGCACGGTCGTCTGTTCTGTTTTGTCTCATTCCCATTTTAATAAGCCGCGATGATTTTACTTATCAACACATCTACGTATGTCAATATGAGGAGAATCGCGGAAATACCTGGTATTACGTCTGCATACGTAGGCGTTGAAGATGCTGATAATATCGATTAATTATAAAAACTTATAATAATAATAATAATTTAAAAAAACATCACCCCTCGTCTAATTGTCTGCTCTGGTGACAAGAGGGCTGGTTCTTTCTTCGTCTTTCATTCATTCAGCGAGGAAATGCGGCCACATTCTTGCCACCATGCCGCGCGGATACTATTTATATTGGATAGCTATCTAATATCACGTGATCGAGAAGTCAATACATACTGCAAAGACGTTTGCCGCGCTGAAATGGGGTGTATCAGGCAAAGGATTTTGTAGATGTCGCTAGCGGCACTGGTACTACTGGTTGTTTACACCTATGACTGATCATTTTTTAAATTTATTTGTAGTTTTACATTTTTATAACAGAAAAATGTATTTTTCCTTAACGTTACCTATCTTGAAAGACAAATTAAGTAAGCGAACACCGTCTTTAAAATAAAAAAGATTGAATTAATAGAACGGCAATTTTGAGATCACTATATCTTGGCTTTCGCTTGGAAATCTCGAATTGTACACTTAAAAGCTGCTCACTTCTGCATAATATCCAGAAAATAATAAATTTCGTAATAAAAATACAAGTTTTCTATGCAACTGACAGTTATGTTAGTTACCATCTATCATGCGCCATCTATCGTAATAAAAAGTTAGTGACACACCCCATTGTGTTCATAGTAGATAAACACGGGCGACACACGGTCATAGCACGTTCGCCGTGCCTATTGAAAGCTTTCTATGTAGCTCAACCATTAATAATAAAATAACAATAATAATAATACATTTCTACTTTATCGTATGTAAAAAGGTCGTGCTAGAATGGTAACCTAATATACTCCTTGTCTATCCCTGGGTTTCAAGAAGCTCTACGAGTAAACCACGACAAACTGACAGACAAATGGCGGTGGAGTTACATGTCGTGAGTAATAAGCATATCCGTCCCTGGGTTACGAAGCACAAATAAACTTTCACGTCGCGCCCCGATGCAGTAAGAAGTCTGTGTTCTATCATGATCCCGTTCTGATTGATGACGGTTGTGATCTAATGCTGACTGTTGAGTTAACGACGAACTATAGTTCTATATTATATATAAGTGTAAAATGATTTTACTTATATCTTGGCCAGGATAGGTGATTGTGAAAAGGTACGTGGCATACTGTGAACTACCTTATTCTTTGTTACCGATATCCAAACTCTGTCTCCGATTTGCTTGTAACCAGCTGTTTTAGCTATAATACGAGTACATTTTAATACTGGACAATATTTATTATTTTGCTGTCTTTTGTATCGCGTTTGATCTAGGCCTATGGCATAAACATTACAGCGAAGGTTCTGGATCAGGTGCGAATATTTATTCTCTATCTTTGCTTGTTTACTGACAAAATTCATCTAAATTAGTTAAGTAATATAGACATGAAGGCAAGACAAACCTTTTTTGCATTTATAATAATACAATGGATTAAACAAAGCTAGAATAGTCATAATTACAAAAAACAAAGAAATTATTTCTGCAAAGTAATTAGTACACATAGGTAAGTACTACAGTATAACAATTAAGCTCCAATAATTACTTATCAGACCGTGATTCAGCGGTTCACCGTGTATTTATGAAGGATGTATGTACAGCCAGGAAAAAGGGTAGCGTAAATAATAATTCGATTTAATGAAGGTTCACATTTATTATAGAACAAGTTAAGTGTGAACATTTTTCGTTAGGCAAGGCAACCCAACACCGTTGCTTTTATTAGCGTATTATAATTCATAATAAAGTGGATTACATTCGTTAATAATAATAATAAAATCATTTAATGTCACAAAAACATTGGATCGGTAAAGATAGCTTTTATTATCTTAGACTATTATAGAAACCCATATTTACAAACTTACTTGTAAATTACGCTTGAATAAGTCATAAAGTAACGCTTTTTTATATTCTCGACCTGGAATCGAACCGTTCAAAGTCCGCCCCTTAACCACTAGCTCAGCAATAATAGGCGGTCTTTTGCAACCCCCACCAGCGAGCTTCTTTAGGTCATTCGTCCATCTAGCGGATACCCCGCTCCGTACAGACGTACAGTCTGTTAGTCGAGAGTGGATTAATATTATGATAACATCTCGAATAGCGACTATCGCTTTATTATCGTAAACTGTATGGCCTGCGTCGCTTATTACCACGAGTCCTACTGAGTATCGTGATACGAGGCGCACAGTTGTTGTCAAGCGCGAACCCCTGATTTTTTAAAATCAATTCACCGCGAAAATACTACAGGTAACTAACTAAACATAATAAAATAAAAACATAAAACATTTTTGCTCACCTAATACAGTTGTCTGGATCATTCTTGCAGTCAGTATTACATCTAAACCTCTCCCACGCCAGCCACCCCATTGGAGGTGTTAAAACTAAACCATTGTCCAAACTTGAGATCGTACCAAATAAACACAACACAACACAGCTGGTCCAAAACATACTTACACTCGATAATGCCATAGCAAATCACAAAAAAGAAATAAATTAAATTATAACACTATTATAAGAATTAATCTATCCTCATAATTTATAACACTAAATAATTTTACTATTTACAGAAATTAAATTAGATAATTATAATTTAACCGCGAATAGTACGCGGGTATGTCAATTAGACAATGTCATTTTTGGATGTCAAGTTGTAATGGTTGGACTCGGTGCCGATCTTCATTCCAATCTGTAACAAAAAATAAAAAAGTATAAATTTCAATATACTTACATAAAGAGTCAACCGGAATGCGTTTCGGGTTTTTAAGTTATACCGTACCGTATAATGGATATATGGGAGACGTGAAAAATAGATGAATTGTTTTGAAGTCTATTTATATAATAATAAAAAATATAGTTATTTAAAAAAAAAAACCTAGCAAAAGAAAAAAACAAGCCCAAAAAGTTTGATAACCGCTTAAACTACCAACGCTTAAACCATTGAAATTTTTTTTTTTTTTTAAATTGGTATTTTTTATTATTATATAATAAAAAATGGTATAGACTCAGCGCGACGTGGTTTGCGTTTGGTCTCCAGTGTGCCACAAAGAAATAAACATACATACATACCAGGCAGTCAAACACATAACCCTTCATTGCGTCGCAAAATAAGTAAATCTCGCTACGGTTCCTCGCGCGTCTCTATCTTTCTTGCAAAAAAGCCATACGAGTATAAGCATTGCTATTATGTTTATTCTTATTATTTATTTATTTATACGTGAAAAAAAATAGCCTTTACAATATTATGTATACAAAAAAATAATAAATTTGTTAATATTTTTCTGAGTAAGTTTGCATCTTTTTTATTATCAAGAAGATGTAGGGTCATCTAAACACGTCTTTTAATATAATAAAAAATAATTACTAGATACTGTCATAGACATGTGATTTGCGAAGATTTCATGTATTTTAATAATTCATGCAGTAGTGGCTCGGTTGTAAGAACACTAAACTTAAAATCCTCCAAAGGCCGGTTAATTAATTGGTAAGTAATGCAACGGAATTGATTGCTGAATAGTAGATATAAAAATATTAAATTAAAACAAAATGGGAGGGTACGGTACGAAGAAATAACGCGTGGCAGTAGCAAACTAACTTTTAACTGTCACAATTAAAATAGTAGTAAGCTAGCTCGATAGCCGCAAAGCGCGACAACACACGCGAGCCTTCTATGCATTTGTCTCCCTGGAGTCCCACTGAGATAACCAACTGTGGGTGTGACTTTGTGTATTTTTAACGAACAATATGGCACGTACCGTATTTTCTCCTTTTTGTTAAAATAAAAAAATAGTAATATTACAAAGCTCTGTCACACGATGTACTCGGCACTCGCTCGCTGAATTTTTTAGTTTGTCTTCTCTAATATCTCAACGTAAACACGTCAAACCAAACGGTGCATACGTCAGGAAATAATTGATAATAAGATGATACGAAGATGACATTCAGATAACAATAATTAACTTCTCGGAGTGTTGTTAGTGTCATTAGTATATAATTATGAAAATGCAGTCATTGTAGGCATTTATGAAGGTTATGTGACTATCAAGTAGGTACCTACTACTGTAACTTACTGAGATCGATAAAGATTTATTTATACCGAAGTGGTACTTATGGTATAGCGGTTAAGTCAAAGCAAGACCAAGCTTCAAAAGGTTAGTGGTTCGACCCTCATTGGTACTCTACAATTATAATTCTACACTAAACAATATTGTTACTAATATTAAGCTTTGTGGGAGAAAATAAATTCATTTTTTAATTATTTATTATTATATCATTAGTACATAAAATAAACTTTTCTTATGTACAATTGTCATAGATTACCAACACCGTTTCGGCGAGCACGTTAAAATGGTTAAGCACGTTAATTGACATCAGACCCTTATTTTACAATTTTGTTCAAAAAAATATTTGTAGTTCTGGCTCTTGCAATAGAATTACTGCTTTGCGGATAACACCAAGGACTTTGTCATGTCGGCACGAGTAATAGCCCTATTAGTCTCGCAACATTACCAAAAAAAAAACTCACATTTAATACCTACTCATATTAATTACAGGGGTCAAATAAAAATCGAAAAGTTCAAAGCTTTCTACTGTAAGATTTCTCTTAGCAATTCCGTTCGAATCTGCATTGCTAAGTAACGATTTGCCAGATCGTAGGCTCGCGGTGGCACCGAGTGATGGATGCCTGGCATGTTAGAGTCATTGCTTTACAACCAAACGGAAAAATAAACATAATCGAAAGTTCTTAAGATGGTTGGTTGGTACGTTTTGCATCTCTCTCGCTCACACACTCCAACAAAAGATTTTTCAAGTTCGAGCGTACCTAATTTTGAAATATGTAGTCGAACAGTTTTATCTATATATATAAAGATATTGAAGTAATATACAAACAGTATAAAATAATTACAATATAAATTAAAATTACTTAAAAGTAAAAATTAACATATATATACACTAAACCTAATAAAAAATAAACTATAAGTAAAAATGTCCCCTAGAGACGATAGTCCCAAGAAGACTGGCAACATTTCCCCTCTTTATAGCTAAGCTAATACGTTGGCAGAAATAATTGCCAGCTTTCCTGTCTCCAGACTTTTCCGTTAGCCTTTTGGACAACTCCTTGGCCAGACGCTTGGCTGAGTGTCCCCATAGGCCACATATATAAAGATTAATGTCTGTGTGTGTGTTCCCTATGCATCGCAAAACTACTTAACCGATCGGGATGAAACTTTGGGAATATCTTGTGTGAACATCGGTAAAGGTTTCTGACATATTAGATTGCATAATAAGTAAATCTTAATATATAAAACAAAGTCGGGTTTGTTAGAACACTTATAACTCGAGAATGGCTGGACAGATGTTCACGGTTTTTGATTTGTTGGATTTGTCTCCGTCCCGAATAGCAGAATAGAAAAATATAAAATAAAAGAAAAAAACATTTTCCCACACAAAAAGTTAGTGGGTTAAAAATTGCTAACTAAGGTTTACTAACATTCAATGACTGTTAGGCGGTACGAAGTTCGCCGGGTCAGCTAGTATGAAATTAAATTACCGTTGATTGTGTTAGCGTATTTATTATTTCATTCGAATATAATAAAGTTCCATATTTATGTATATTTAAATGTTACTTATTTAATACAATCATTGATTCATACTTCGGGTGCCGTCATATTTCGATTGAAACCCGAGTTTCCCCGATGAAAATACATTATGCAATATATATAGTACACTCCTGCTAGTAGAAAACTAAGCAGTAAAGTGGCCAAAGATTAGGCAGTTAGCAGAAAACCAGCATCTTAGCAGATTCTAGTGACCTGTTAATGTTTAATCTGACTGAGAAAGGAATCCGCAAGGATAATTCAGCTATAGCATATTTACAGGTGAAATTATACAACAACAATAAATAAATAAATAAATTATGTCAGAATTAATATAGGCCATTATCCCGTGTGCAGCCCGAAAGTAGACAAAACTCAAAACCTCTGCTAATTTAAGAACAATAAATATAATAAGCACCTGATCATAACGCATGTGCCAGCAATCCCCCCGGACCGGGACCCGACACACGTCCCACTACTGCAATGACCTTCTAAGGAACTTCTTCAAGCAACATTATAAACTTTGATCTAGCTACTGGATCGATGTAAATGTGCCTTCAAAGTAACATTAGTAAACATTAGGTGATGTAACGTCGAACAACGCTCGATAATGTTACGCTTCGTCACGTCAACTAACTAGTGATGACGTCACCATGTTACGTTCGACCTCAAACCCGATGTGGGATACATGCAGCAGTAATTTGAGGTTTAATCTAGACCAGCTTGTTAGGTTAGGTAAATTTTTTTTAAAGCCATTGTTACAAACATAGTGATAGGTCTAATAACAAAAACATAGATTGTAATTATCTGAATAAATGAATATATTATTATATTCACATAATGGATGACCTGCGTGACATTTGTTCATTTATTTTAAATTGTAGAATAAAGAAGACTAATGGTAAAATAAGTAATTGTACAACTCTTCCTGATAAATGATTTATCAAGTTATAGACATCAATTATAAATATGCTACTGGATAAGAAACAAAAGAAAAACTAGAGAATATTAAGGACGAGTATTAATATGTAATTAGACGAAGATGTAAGACTGGTCGGTTATTTAAAACATTTATTCAATTTACAGCTATTGTTATACGGATTAAGGATGTAAAGACTTTTTTATTTGTTAGTATTAATTACATAACTACTTTCGATTTCTACGGTTTTACTTTACCTTCTATAAAACATTTAATTTTAGCTCAAAGATTCTCATTAGAAATATAAGTATATATAGTTTGTGTTTGTGCCTTTTGGTCTTGAGATAATGGGACCGTGGGGGCTAAGCGCTAAGACGTTCTTTAAAGAACTGTCTAAGCGGCTGGTTAACGCTGTATGTGACAAGAGGGCTGGCAGTTTTTTCGCGCAGTAAATCAGCATCGCTGTGCAGCGGGGGAATGCTGCGAGTGTTCTTGGCACACTGCCACATGATCAAGTCATGGGTGAATATTTTTATATATAGTTTGGATTTTAGTTTTATTTTTATTTATTTATTTTTTGTTTTTTAGAATAATTCCCAACAATGTGTCCCGACCATTTAACTGTTCCAAATGTATATTGTAAGTATAGTGATTAATAATTATTGTTTTTAACTACAAATTTATGGCTTATTTATATAGTATACACATATGTACTGCACATATATTATCACACATATATAAGTATATATTTTACTTTTCGTATAACTATATAATCTTACAAAAGAAATGTACAGGAAGGAATTCATGACTCAGCTTTACGGAGTAGAAGTTAGTGCGAGAGGAATTCCAGCATAATCTTTGCACTTACTGAAACAAACAATAACACGCTTCCGAAACTGCATTAGCGGAATCATACAGTATACAGGTTGGGTAGGGAGAGGAGTAGGTGAGCGTCTTGTTGCGCCTCCTTTTTAAACCAGCCTATTGTCGGTCGTAAGCCCGAAACCCCTCTTCTTTCTCTCTCTCTCCCTCATACGCTGAACCCTGCACTCGCACTGTGAATCCATGGATTGCTAAGACATTTCTCTCTTATTGGCGAAGAATTAAAACTCCGTTAAAAACTTTTTTTTTTTGTTATTTTAAACGAAAACCTTGTCAGCATTATTGAAATTATTCATATTATTATAATTATCATAGGACTCGAGTACTTTTTGATGAGAACAATGTGAAAGAAAGGTAATCTACCTTCATATATAATAATTTATAATATAAAAAAACCCGACTAAGTAAAATGTGAACTTTAAATAAAAACTGAAAAGAAAAAAAAATCCGTCGCCAAAAAAGTTCGAGAACCGCTAAAATACGCTATTAAAATAATAAAAATAATAATAATAATAATTAAAATCGTTAACTAACCCAATTAACTTAAATCTATTACATTTTTATATGCTCAACCTGCACTGGTGGCAACCGTGCCGCAGGTCGTAGCATACCATTTTGTTTGTCCGGTCGACAGCAAATACAATTTATTTTATTATTAAAAAACAGCACAAATAAATACCTACCAAAATTGTGGGTATGTAGGTATGAGTGTATATGTAGTTGTGTCTATATCAGCTAGGGTCCGCGTAGAGGCCAGACTACCTAACGACAGCTAGAAGGTTTTCAGTTTCCGTGTAATCCCTCTGACTGAGCCATTTTTTGAACCTCACTAGGTTTTTTATGTAAAAATGTTTTTATATTGTCACCTCCTAGATCTAGGACATACTTATTTAAGGCTCTATATATAAAATATAGCGACTTTAAAAGTAGGAATCCATTTTTGGAAAGATTTGAGCCGGTCTCGATTTTTAACACAACGGGTAAAAATATATTGAATAACTATTACATGCCAGACAGAAATCGTGACTATAAAACTCATTAAATTGCAAAACTTAAATAAACATATATCTTTTTTATTTTTTTATAAATTGGATTTCATTTATAGAATACAAATTACCTACTTTTATGTATTGATATTTGCGGATTCGTTAATAAAATTAAAATAAAATGTGGTCGTAGGTACATAATAAATTATGTTTCATTTCAGAAAAATCTCCACCTATAAAATACAAGTTCCTACTTATAGTCAAATTTTGTTTCTTTAAACAGTCAGTTAAAGCGTAAGGCTTTGCTTACAACATAGCTCTGGGTAACAGTTTTATTCCATGTGAAAGTGTTGCCCATTTCCGCTTAACTTAGACCAGTTATTACCACACAACGCAGTTGCAGATAGATTTTTGATAAATTAAATTTATTGTTTATACAAAGTAAATTAATATACATTGAGTATAAATTAAAAACTACCTAAAATTAAAAATAACTAAACTACAAGTATAAATTAAAAAATGTCCTCTAGAGCATTAAGTGTAAAACACGTTCTTCTTTGACAATAAGAAGAACAAGGTAGATGGCGTAAAATTTAACAAAATTTTGTATGAAAATAACAACCAATACTCGCATCAATAAGGCGTCACATAGCTTTGACAAAACGGTTTATAGACGTCTCGGAATAGCTTTAAGCGTGCTTATAATAATAATAATTTATTTATTTGCATCAATGTCATATTTACAAATTTACAAAGTAAACTTAAGAGTAGGTACATTTGCCAAGTTTTGGCGAGCAAATATTTAGGTTACTTATTACTTAGGTTACTATTATCGTGTCTCGGAACGAGGGGTTGGTGTATGTTAATTACATTCTCCTAGTTTTAATCATTGCTTAGATAAGACAGTTATTTCTATGCAGATTGTACTGTTTACTATTTTATTATGTAGTTACGAGATCTGCCAGATCAGATCACTGTAATGTTTCGATTGTAAACTAGTTTTTTCCATTAAATATTTTTTTTGTTTTTTGGTTGTCTGTTAAAGTAACTTGTACCTAGTTCGTCTGTTAAAAGAGGTTAAATGTAAAATTATAAACAAGTCAGTACATAGTAGTGTTGCCCAATCTTGGTCTTCGTCTATTATATTTCAAGGCGAAGACCACCGATATGCTCGCTTAGACATATTTCCTAATTTTGCTAAAAATAGACATATTTTTTACTTATTATATACATATATTTAATTGGTAACTGTTTTGTGTCTGTCTTTTTAAGGGTTCAGAGGTAAAAAAAATACTTGAAATATCTCCCTTATCAGATGTGGCACTGACACTATTTTTTTTTGCTGACAAAGTTATTTAATGAATAAAACATCATTTTAAGCGTTATAGTATACCTACAGAGTTTTGGTTACAACCACTGTATACATTTTTGGATACAGTTTTGTCATCAAGATCTATAACCATTTCAAATTTCAAGTAAATCTTACCAGTAGTTCTCGAGATACTAGTTTGCGGACAGACACTAAAGTCTCTCAATGTTTCCTTATTATTATTATAAAGAAATATATATATTTTAGGCGCGGTGGTAGCTTGGTTGTAAGAACGCGTTCCTTAAATCCTACGAAGGTCGGTTCAAACCCACCCGGCATGTACCAATGAGAAATACACTTCTCTTACGTACATTTGTCATAGATTTACAACACCATCGCTCCCGTGCCTCGGAGAGCACGTTAAGCCGTTGGTCCCGGTTCCACTAATACCAACTTGTGGAATCGTTAATAAATTGTTATTAAAAATTGACGTCATATCCTCGCCAAGCCGTCTGTCCAGCGTGGCGAGTGTAGGCCAAATTCTCCAGATATATGTTCTGGAAGGCCCATCTTCAACAGTGGAGGTGCTAGGACGCTGTGTTCTAGGGGCTGTAATGATGATGATATATATTTAGTAAGAGTAAGAGTCTTGCGAGGCAAAGACCAAGGTTAGGAGTGCAAGAACAAGACCAAGACCAGCATATTCTCATGTAAGACCACGACTTGGCCAATGTTGGTCTTGGTCTCGCTTTGGGCAACACTAGTACATAGGTACACCAGTTAATTATGTACGTATTGCAAAGCTGTTTGTGACCTCGCACAGAATTAGCTCTGATTAAAGCACAAGAGCATGCAATTTTGTAATTTCGCACAATGCATTATAATTTTGAGTAATCTTAGATATTTAGTCGCATTTCTGTTATTGTAATATCCAATGTTCGCAATTACTTTTCAAATACGTAAGTAATTTGGGTTTAGTAACATATGTATTATTATTTTCAAAATTATTGATCTCTATAAAAGTCAAGTCAAGATGAAACCGTCAGTCAAGGAATCGAAACGTATGCTGCGGAGACCCTACGCGAAACAGAAAAAAATGAATTAATGCTCTAGAGATGTGGTGTTGGCGGAGAATGCTGGGCATATCATGGACGGAGTTCCGAACAAACAAATCCATACTGGAGGAACTGGGGACCAGACAGCGCCTTTCCTCGACTATACAATTACGCATTCTCACTTTCTTCGGACATGTGTCACGGCGTGGAGAAACATCCATCGAGCGCTTGGTAGTCCAGGGGAAAGTCGATGGCAAGAGGATGCGTGGTAGGTCTCCGATGAGATGGACCAATTAGGTGAAGGTTGCAGTGGATCATCCCCTACATGAGTGCACTAGGAAAGCCGGGGTCCGAGAGGAGTGGCGACTAGCGATATAATTTTCGGTAAGATAAATAAACCGGTTCGCGGTTTGAACAACGGCATGTACCAATGAGATATCACTAATCTAAATAACATCACTAATGCTTATTAAATTGTCATCAGACCCTCGCTTTGCCAACCCGTCTGGCCAGCGTGGTGAGGGTAGTACAAATTCTCCAGATATCTATAATGTATATGTTCTGGAAGGCCAATCTCCAACAATGGGAACTAGAACGCTGTGCTTTTTGGGCTGTAATAATCATGATATCTTCCGTTTTAGACTTATTTATCCGATTGGGATAATTGGACCCAAAATTGATACTAATTGATACATAACATACGTGACTAAATTAGCTCGAGTTTGAACTAAACTACATGTTTTGAATGTCACTTGGTCGACTTGAGTATCTAATACATTAACAGTTTGTGGGAAACTGTAACACCTAATCCGGTAACTTATATAAACGTTGCGTAAATATGGACACACACCGTCAACTGCCCAACTGTTACCTATTAATCTGACAGTTGATTAACTTAACTTTTAAGGTCTAATCACACAGGCGGGCACGGTTCGGGACGGTAGAATTAGTCTACAGTCCACAAGTTGGTATTAGTGTAACTGGTACCTACGGGAACGGTAGCGTTGTAAATATATGACTATCGATGAGGGGTGATGGCTCGGTTGTAAGAAAGCTTTCCTTAAAATCCTACAAAGGTCAGTTCAAACCCCCGGCATGTACCAATGAGAAATACACTTTTCTTACGTACATTTGTCATAGATTTACAACACCCCCGTTCCCGTGCCTCGGAGAGCACATTAAGCCGTCAGTCCCGGTTCCACTAATACCAACTTGTGAAATCGTTAATAAATTGTCATTAAAATTGACACAAGCCCGTCTGGCCAGCGTAGCAAGTGTAAGCCAAATTCTCTAGATATATGTTCTGGAAGGCCCATATCCAACAGTGGAGGTCTCGTACTTTGTGTTCCAGGGGATGTAAAGTCAGCACCGTTGTCACCATGTTTATTTTTAGGTCAATTTATATTTTTGTATTACGTAGATCCCGGTTTTACTAATACGAACTCGGAATTGTTAACCAACCAAATTGAATACCAACTTGTGGAATCGTTAATAAATTATCATTAAAAATTTACATCAGATTCTCGCTAACCCATATATATATATGGAGAATTTGGCCTACACTCGCCAGCACGACAAAAGAAGAAGACCAAAGTAGATGGCGAAAAAAAAGTAACGTGTGCCAAAAAAAATCTTATGCGAATATGCTTTGTCCATCGATAAAACTCGGGATTATGTGCAAGTCTGATAGCTGCTTCATTGTCTACCTTTAGTGACGGAATCATCCACTCTTGTCATATCATCGTAGATACGCTTGAGCCAAATAGGCTCTCTAGCTGCTTCACTAGCTGCAACAATCACGGCTTTTGTCGTAGATATAGCAACTGATGCTTGTTGTTGACTGAGCCAGCGTAACAACAGACTACACCTTCAACCAATTTTCTTGAAGTTATTCCTACTGCAAAAGCTATGTCTGGTTGTATACTATAATAAAGAATTAATAACAAGGTATAACACAATATAAGTTTGAGTTCATTGACTTTTCACTTTCAGAGAACCTTAGAATATCCTGTTGTAACAATAATACCATAGGCCGTAGTATCGTTTAAATAGCGTCCATTGTGCTTTAACAAACAATTCCGTGTCAAACGCGTGTTCCAACCAATTTCAAGCGGGCAACAAAAACACAGCATTCTACATCGACATACCGAGATTCCTTCATCTCGAATAAAAACACATAAGCCTATATATAATCAAATCAAAGTAAATACCAGCTCGCTAATAAAATGCTTATTTATTGCTTTTATGTCTTACTACATTACATTTCATAAACGAGTTTGAAGCTAGAGGTATAACAATCATCTTCTGTACATAATTTCACACGCAACATTGTTTTTTTCTTATTACATGTTTGCTTAAATTATTGTCTATTCATACCTATTACTTAATCTTTGGTGTACCGAACAAAAGCAATGCCTAGCAAATCTATGAATCGAAGTGACTATTACTTATAAAAAAATACCTGAGCTGCAATGATTGAATTGATAGATTTACAACACCGTTCCCGTGCCTCGGAAAGCACGTTAAGTTGTCGGTCCCGGTTTCACTACTACAACTCGTGGAATCGTTAATAAATTGTCATTAAAATTGACACGAGACCCTCGCAAGCCCGTCTGGTCAGCGTAGCAAGTGTAAGGCAAATTCTCTAGATTACTGGAAGGCCCATCTCCAACAGTGGAGATCTAGTACTTTGTGTTCCAGGGGATGTAAAGTCACCACCGTTGTCACCATGTTTATTTTTAGGTCAATTCATATTATTGTATTACATAGGTCCCGGTTCTACTAATACGAACTCGGAATTGTTAATAAAATTGTCATTAAAATTAACATCAGGTCCTTGCCAACCTGGCCAGCGTGGCAAGTGTTGGCCGAATTCTTCAGAAATTTATGGAAGGCTTATCTCCATCTGTGGAAGTTTAGGACTATGCATTCTAGGGGTTGTGATGTTGATAATGAATGATGCAAATAAATAAAAATATGATCGTAATTCGTTCTATGTTCGAATCTATGTTCTGACAAACCTAATGTTAAAAGTTTATGAATTAAATGTTAAATAAGAAATTTAGAACTTTCATCATAATCACACCACAGCCCTTAAAATACAGAGACTAGACCTCCACTTTCGGAGACGGACCTTCCAGAATTGTCTGGAGAATTTGGCCTACACTCGCCAAGCTGGCTAGGTTGGCGAAAATAAGCTTTAAAAACTGATCATTTATATGTTCACATTTATTTGTCATAAGTTCTGGAAGGCCCATCTCCAACAGTGAAGTCTAGTACACTATGTGCTGTAATGATGATGATGATGTTGTATTGTAATAAGTTGTATTATAATAAGTTGTATTGTAATAAGTTGTATTGTAATAAGTTGTATTATAATAAGTTGTATTGTAATAAGTTGTATTGTAATAAGTTGTATTGTAATAAGTTGTATTGTAATAAGTTGTATTATAATAAGTTGTATTATAATAAGTTGTATTGTAATAAGTTGTATTGTAATAAGTTGTATTATAATAAGTTGTATTGTAATAAGTTGTATTATAATAAGTTGTATTGTAATAAGTTGTATTATAATAAGTTGTATTGTAATAAGTTGTATTGTAATAAGTTGTATTATAATAAGTTGTATTATAATAAGTTGTATTGTAATAAGTTGTATTATAATAAGTTGTATTATAATAAGTTGTATTGTAATAAGTTGTATTATAATAAGTTGTATTGTAATAAGTTGTATTGTAATAAGTTGTATTGTAATAAGTTGTATTATAATAAGTTGTATTGTAATAAGTTGTATTGTAATAAGTTGTATTATAATAAGTTGTATTGTAATAAGTTGTATTATAATAAGTTGTATTGTAATAAGTTGTATTGTAATAAGTTGTATTATAATAAGTTGTATTATAATAAGTTGTATTGTAATAAGTTGTATTATAATAAGTTGTATTATAATAAGTTGTATTATAATAAGTTGTATTGTAATAAGTTGTATTATAATAAGTTGTATTATAATAAGTTGTATTGTAATAAGTTGTATTGTAATAAGTTGTATTATAATAAGTGGTATTGTAATAAGTTGTATCTGACAATACAAAGGCCAAATTGTATTAAACGATTTGATTCAATTTCAAAGGAATACGTTACTAAGTTCTAGGCTCAATGAAGCTCTAAAACAGTAGCCATTTGTATAAAATGGAAAGTAGTGAGAAAACAAAGCGTGAGTCGATGATGTAACTAGTAGTTACTCTACTTAGTTCTTTATGACTTACAATCGGATCGTGAACAATCAACACCAGCTATTTGCGAGAGTTACGCACTTCAGTTGTAATATTTTATTAAAAAAGTATCACCACGACCGTATCCCTTGCAGTGTGGTTAGAAAACATGGTTTTCAAGAACATATTCACATTTAACCTAATAAATAATAAATAAATATATCCCCACAGGTCACACAGCGCCATCTAATTTCCGTGGTAAGCTACGAAGCTTGTGTTACGGAAACTAGATGGTTGATAAACTACATATTATACTTTTTTTTTTTGTAAATATATAAGTACATATTATACATATAAACACCCAGACGGAGACAAATTATACAATGTACAACTTGCCCCCGGTGGGAATCGAACTTACGACCTCCCGAGTTCACGGCAACGTTTGTTACCACTAGAACCTACTTTACTATAATACATAACAACCGGTGCCTGATCTATATAATTAATTTATTCTATGTAAATTAATATACATTAAATATAAATTAAAAGCTATTTAAATATAAAAAATAAATTGAACTATAAATCAATAATGTCCTCTAGAGATGTCCCATCCGGGAATATCCCAAGGACACTGGCAACCTCTCTGTATAGCGAGGCTAATATGTTGGCGGAAATAATTGCCAGCCTTCCTATCTCCAGTCCTTTAGCCAGTCCTTAGCCAGGCGCTTTACTGAGGGTCCCCGTGGGCCCATCATCTCGACCCTGAACGGCGCAAATTCGTAACCGGTACCAAGTTTGACATATTTGCGTAACTTGAGATTTTCAGCAGACAACGCCGCACTTCCCGCGCCTACTAGGTCGCCTGGATGTCAGATGGATCTAATGTGTCTACACATGTCGCATCCCATACCAGAGACCTGCCAAGTTTGCACGGTCCAACAGTTATTCCGTCGGGTCTCTTGCCATCGTTCCGCACAGTTCCAGAGGATTCTAAGTTTGCGGGTACTCCAGCAGTCTATTTCAGCCAATGACGTTAAACATGTCAAAAGATAACCAGACTTTCTGCAACCGACCGTTAATATCTTATCTACTTATATGTTGTCTAATAGATTAAAACAGAAAACTTAATACAAAAAAATGATTATACAAATGATGCGATAACTATTTCTAAATGTAACGATTCATAACAAAACTAGTGATAGTACGAGAACCGTATAAGAGCCACCTTCAACAATCAGTTATCCACTAATACTATATACTAACAAAATCGGGGGTGATAGGTTGTCTAACGAAATAGAGGTATGTTCAAGGGTATACAAATGAGTGTGGATAGCTACTGTCTAAACTACAAGGAATATTAAAAATGCTGAAAGGAGGCTTAGTACCGATTTCAATAAAGGATAAAACTACATCATTAAATTTTTGAAAAAACTTTGCCGGGAATTGAACCTAATTTTTTTGACATAAGGGTTAGATTTCTGCAGTTTCCTAAGGTTTATATACGAAAATGTCTAGTATATATTTATATCTAAATAGGTGGTAGGCAGATGTATTAAGTTGCCCAGTCTGCTGAGGCAGAGAAGTATCCACCGTTCGTGCCGATTAACACAGTAAAGTGTATTCACACGTTCCGGAATCAGACTCGAATTGCCATCATGCCCAGTCAAGACGGCATAGTGTTAGGGACTTGCGCGCCACTTACCATCAGGTGGTAAAATAAAAACAAAATAATAGTTACGTTTGAAATTACAAAATTTGATCCTTAAGCGACACATACGTGGCGAGTGTAGGCCTAGTTCTGAAATTTCTGAAAAGCCCATCTCCCATAGTGGAGGTCTAGGACTCTATGGTCTAGATGCTGAGATGAAGCGACACTATCAGCTAGTATAATAATACAGTATGTTTTTATTTCATCAAAATAAAAAAAAAACATAAAAAAAATGTCTACAACATATTTCGTTAGGCAACCTACACGGTTACGTTTGCTAGAGTACAGTATTATATAAAAAGTGGATTTTATTAGGATAACCGAACGGTGGTCAACTCGCTCTAGGACACCTTATATTGATTATTTTAATACAAAACAAAAAAACAATACAAAAATATTTTATTTATTTAAATACAAAGGTTAAATATAAATAATACATTTTCTGGATCCCCCTTTAATTTTACACCTTTAAACGGTATTGGGGGACCCGCTTAAAGTTGAAAAATTAGCTAGTCTTATTTCTATATGTATATATTTATAAATGATCAAGTGTAGCTATTGCTGACTATACCTACATATTTCTAAGAGATGAAATTCGTCGAAAGTTGCAAATAAGTAATATTAATGAATGTTGGTAATTTGAACTTTCACACATCACAATAATACATCGCTATGTTAATAAGACTGGACTATCGAATACAAAAGTCATAAATTTATATTGTTCAACAAATTATTTTAAACCTAAATCTGGAATTATTGCAGCTAATTTTGTCTTAGCTCGAACTTCTCCAAAAAGCAGTAAAATTTCAAATTATAGAAATGTATAATGTCTTTATTCGAAGTAAATTAATATTCATTAAATATAAATTAAAAGCTACCTAAATAATAAAATGAAAAATAATCTAAACTACTTATAAATAAAAAATGTCCTCTAGAGACGTCCCATCCGACTAAAGACTTTTCCGTCAGCTGTAAGTTATAGAAATTGTTATACTTAAAAAACAATAATATAATTTTAAAACAAACATATGTATTAGTACAATTAGGTGGCTCAGTTGTAAAAACGCTTTTTATCAAATCCTACAAAGGTCAGTTCAATTCCCCGGTATGTACGAATGGCCAATGTTTTCTTACGTACCTATCACAAATATAGATTTATGACAACACTGTTCCCGTGCCTCGGAGAGCAGGTTAAGCCCTATTCTGTTACTTAAGCAAACGTTATATAATGGAATCCGTTAACTATATATATATATATATATATATATCACGCTATTAAAGTTGATATTTGTACGACCGCTGTCAGGGTCGAGCCCTTATAGAGTTGAGAATTGAATAATATTTAGTATTTATGATGCAACCTCTGACTTAAATAACGAAATCCACTAATAACATTTATGACTAAGTAACAGAATACTGGTTCCACTTATACTAACTTTGGAATCGAATAAAAAAAACTTCTGTGTAAATTACTAATACTTATTTATTAAAGCTTATTTTTATTATTATTATCACTGCCACTAGAATACTGACTCCTAGACCCTGTTGGATTTTTTTCTGGAGAAATCCACCTGCACTTGCCACGCGTTGTTGCGGGTTGGCAAGTATCTTATTTAATTTTTTAATGATAATTTATTCCACAAGTTGGTATTAGTGTAACCGGGACCGACGGCTTAACGTGCTCTGCATGGTGTTGTAAATCTATGACAAATGTACGTAAGAAAAGTGTATTTCTTATTGACACATGCCGGATGTTCAAACCGACCTTTGTAGGATTTTAAAGAAAGTGTTCTTAGAACCGAGACACCACACCGTGGACAGAACATACTTCTGATGAATTCGGCCTACACTCGCCGTTGTTATTGTTATTATCATTCAAAATAGTTATCAAATAAATTCATTTAATAATTATAATCACTTATGGAGCTGACTGTACTTTAAAGTCGTGTGAATAAACCTCGACATGTAAATTAGTAACAACTCTTTATGAAACAAAGAGCGAGGTATCATTAAAAAAAAACATTCGCTAAGTGATTATTCATAGCTTACAACATCCACAATTCCAGTATTAAATTAGGTTTTGTGTTACAAGGCAAAAAGCTTCATAATGATTGCAAAAAATGCGGTTAGGAGCCTGCGAAATCGATAAAGCGTTGTTATGCTATTTAATAACAATATGAATAATAAAAAGAAAAAGTAAAGTATCATCACGACCGTTTCCCTTTCGGGGTGGTCAGAAACCACGCTTATAAAGAAGCGGATTCACGTTTAGCCAAACTTTACTATAGGCCAATGATGACAAGTGACAAGTTCGTCGATGTCTCCAGCGTACCAAACTCGAGAAATATCAAATTAAATGTATTTATTTACATTAATAAATATTTTTGTGTCCCGACCAGGAATCGAACCCGGTACCTCCGGGTCTAAATCCACGGACTTAACCGCTAGACTACGGAGGTAGTTAATAATAATAAAATAACGTTTCTAAATAAATAAATAAATTTACTTCGTAATATTTATTTTTATTTAGAAGAGCTCTGGAAAATATGAATGTCGAAATAACGAGCGTAATATTAAATGAATAGACAAAAGAATTAAAATTAGAACATATTCCATTGTTTTGGGCGAGCACGACTTTGTCAATGTGTCAAAAGTTGCAAAATGTGCTCAAGAGGGATACAAATTACCTTGAGGACTAACCAAGTTATATTTTTGTTTATTTAGTTGTGATATTTCTCGAATTTGGGACGCTACGACGAGCTTGCCATTTGTCATGAAGGGACTATATTTTAAATTTTAAAGTTGGCTAAATTTCTGACCGATAGCGATACGATCGTAATGATACTTTACTAATAATAAGATCAAATTGAGATATTTATTCGAAGGAATAAACAAAAATTACAAACTACTCAATAATAAAAAAAAAAACAAATTATTAAGAAACAAAAACAACAAAAAAAAGTATTGTTAACTATTATTGAAATGAAATGAAATGCAAAAACCTTTATTGAACAACATAAATACAATACACTGGGATGAAACATATTTAATTGGCAAATAACAGTACAGCAACAACTTTATGTACATGGCACATATGTCAGGGCTGGGGGGGGGGGGGCTGCGGACTCGGCTGAAAAGGCCAATTGTCACAAATACAAGTCTGTTGATAATGACTACGTATTTTACTATGCCTTTTGGTCTTGAGACAATGGGACCGTGGGGGCCAAACGCCTAGAAGTTCTTTAAAGAGATGTCTAAGCGACTGGTTAACGCTGTATGCGACAAGAGGGCTGGCAGTTTTTTCGCGCAGCAAATCAGCATCGCTAGGCAGCGGGGGAATGCTGCGAGTGTTCTTGGTATACTGCCACATGATCAAGTCATGGGTGAATATTTATATATATAGTTTAGATTTTTTTTTTTAAATTTAGCTCTTATTTTGCTCAGAGACTTTATGTATTAAACTAGATATAAAAGTATCCTAAACTAGCTAAACATACAGGGGTCAGTCAATATATTTTTATATTTAGACATACAGTGGGTCGTTCATTTGCATATCGGAATAATAAATGAACTTGGGTGGGAGATAATCCATTTCTCTGTACACTTCGCGCCATTTTGCACGTCAAGTGCAAGTTTTTGTTTCGTAATTTACTTTACTGTGGATAATGTTAGTCTAAAGTAGAATTGTTTGCTTTAATAATGTGCCCGATGTAAATAATTATGGATAACGATAAATTTGACTTTATATCTTAGGGACAAGTTGCAGTTGATTTCTTGCATACCCGACGTGTTTTTTGATGTTTGGTCTCCAGCGTATTACAAAGGAACAAACCTATCCTTCCGATACGCGATAATAGTAACCTAAGCACGCTTAAAGGTGTTCCGATACGCGCTTAAACTGTTTTGCCAAAGCTGTGTGACGTCACATACGACATCATTTCTCGCGCTTAGACTGCTCAAGATATCGAGGTAGATTGCTCTGAGCGCTGTCAGTTTTTTGTCATTATGTCGCGCGCCATTTTCAAGATTATTTAATATTAGGTTTTCTTTTAAATTATTGAATATTGTAATTCGTTTATACTGTTTGTATGTTACTTCTAAAACAAATCTATAATTAATATTAAAAATTTCTGTCACACGGCAATTAATTTTAAAAGATCAAAATAAGTTAATAATATTAAACTTTACACATATAAAGATGAATAAACCGAGAGATGTATATTTGTTAGTATTCATACTCAAAGATATGGAATCCGCAATTTATATTCCATACATTTAAAAAAAAAACTAAAATTTTATGAATGAAAATGTGATTTCGACCGTTCCGAATTGATATCACGCTCTGAGCATCCAAAGCGCGATATTTGATTCGGAACGAGCGACGGTCAGTGTCATGTTCGTTCTAAGCGCTCTGAGCGCGATTCGGAATGAGGGGAAACATACTTGGATACATACATAGGCTGATAAACATATAACCCTTCTTTCCGTCTCGCACCCGAAATTATTACAACAAACTATCTACTTCTGTAACTAGTTACAGTCAAAAAACAACAAAAAAAAACAGCAAGGACTTTGTAATTTGTAACTATATTTCATCAACAATATTGTCTTAACTACAACAGAACGATCTTCTGCATTAATAACCATTGCATCACATGACAGTTATCATGATATAGTTAAAGCAGTGCTAAATAGTTTCGTAAAACAGTTTTACAAAGCATATTAATGTTGGATAGGGTTGACAAAACTTGGGCGATTTTTTAACTCTACAAAATCACATTTAATGTTTTGTGTCATTTGTCACTAATCAAATTAACGTGAAACAAATGTAACAAATTAAATTAATTTGTTTCCTGTTTTAGACGAAGCAGCCGTATTTTAGTGGATTCCGTTATTATCCTCAGAGCTTGCATCAAAATTATACAATTATCAACTCTATTTTAATAGCTTCTTTTTTCTCAACCTTGACAGTGTCCGTGTAAATATCGACTCTAATAGCGTTGTATATATATATAAATATAAATATTACAGGTTTAAACAGCTATTCATAATCGTTTCGCTAGACTTTTCTGCAGCCGTATTCCATTACTTAGCGCAAACGTTATAGCTAATAGCTGTTTAAACCTGTAATATTTTTGGTCGGTTTCCTAAACTCGTTTTACATATAAACATACATTTATCATATTGCTATAATAATATTTCAGTTTAATTTGCAGTTAATGGTAACCTAACCTAACCTAACCTAACACTGCACAAGTAATGATGGAAGACATAAACTTGACCATGAGGCTTTGTTTTATAAATTACTTCTCTGTTGATATTGTTGGCCAAAAGTGGTGTAGTTTTATTTAATAATGTACAATATGAAAAAATATGGAAAACGATAAATAGACAAGTTATTTTTTTTTTGTATTTTGGGCGACAACGCGGCGAGCAACTTCAAGGAAAGCATCAAATTTTGCAACATATGGAATTTACTGACCTCATTAATATTAACAAAGAAAAGATAGGTTACGCCATACTTAACTATATAAGCTGGACCCTTTGCGTTTTCTATCATCTTATTCATCATCCATTTTGAGAAGAGAAACAAAAAATATATAAATATTTAAAAAAAACAAACATTATCCTATATTAATATTAAAAAAAAAATAAACAGCGTTCAACAAGAGGTTTAAGCTAATAGAATTATAGTTAGTTTTATTATATGTATAACATTCCGTCGATGCCATATACTCGTACATATTGATTTGTGATCATGTGGCAACCCTACGTTTGAAGATCATAACATCGTTTACAAGAAAGATGCCCACGCGCATTTCTAAATTACGGTTACTCAGCGTTCTACATTTCAAGGTCATCTATTGCGTTTATTTCTTTAGCAGTTGTAAATCTCTTTGATTTTTTTCCGGGTACTCATTTTAAACTAACGTATACATACTCATGTATTATATATATATATATATATATATATTATTAAATTGCCGATCACATATATTTAATATTCATGTCTATGGCAAATACATCTATAAATAAAAACGTAAGTAAAAACTACGTAAAATATCCCAATAATACTGAATTTAAATAAAAGGTAAATTATGTTTTTACTAGAGACGAAACGGATTTATTTTTTATTTTTTATTTTTTATTATACGGAGCACGACATGTGACACCGCGCCCACCTGATGGTAAGCGGTACGCGAGGTCCAAGAATGGGAGCAACTGACGCCAGCCTCGGACGACCGACATCAGTCCCTACCACTATGCCAGCCTATAAAGATGCTTTTTCACACTTCGTTTGAAGGACTCCAGGTTATATGAGTGGGGAAATACACTGGCTGGGAGAGCATTCCACATCTTCAGCGTGCGACAGATGTAAGAGTCTCCAAATTTGTATGTACGCGTAGGGATAGTGGCTACGGTATGTGGCCGAGGATACCGGTTACCGAATATTCGGCAAGCTACGAGGCCGGAGCGCCGGATATCCG
This sequence comes from Tinea semifulvella, assembly GCA_910589645.1. Lineage (NCBI taxonomy): Eukaryota > Metazoa > Arthropoda > Insecta > Lepidoptera > Tineidae > Tinea > Tinea semifulvella. Next base: position 6,431,346 of record OU342592.1, on the reverse strand, counting down.
GCAACCGAATATTCGGCCCTTTATCGCGTTACATGACGTGACCAGTTTGATTTAAAATTATTATTACCAACAAAAGCAGAAAATTTGGTATTTACTCATCATAATTTGCCACTTGTTAATTTTGAGTATTAAGCTAATTAATAAAATAAACATTTTTGTCGAGTGATTATTAAAATAAACTGTGTCCATAACGTGGTGTGGTATCATTTTTCTCGTATAAAATAATGAGATAGGCCGGATATCGGATAGTTATCGGATATACGTTTCATCTCTAGTTTTTACTGACAGCGTACTAAAACTAAAAATTAAAACGTTTATTCGCGAAAAAATATTAATATAAATTACAAATAAAAATAAATACTTTAATACTTACGTTAAATTATAGACAATAACAAAAAAATGGAAAAAAAGAAAGATTTGTAGCAACAGGAGTTCAAAAATCATTACAGGGTGTGTAATATAATTTGGAAAATACATCATACATTAGGCCGATCCGATCACCCGATTCCGACTTAAAGTCTAGTTCTAGGGCACCCCGTATGTACCTATAAAACTGTCACTTTGAAGTTTGAAAAGCCATTTAGACAAAATTAAAAGCAGCTATTTTTTGTAAGTATATAATTTTTATTTTCTGCTTTTTCTTTTTTAGTTTAAATTTAGTTTTTGTTGTAATATAGTTTATTTAATTTAAGGTTTTGTTTGAAATAAACGTTCCTTCGTTAAATGAAGTTTTTATGAAATATAGTTTATTTAATTAAATATATATATATATATATATATATATTGAGTATATATCATTAAAATTGCATTTGAATTAGACTGCAATCGAAATGAATTAGTTTATTGATAAATGCACATATGACACTTTACAAATCAAAGAAAAGCCGCCTCAACATCTCACGCGAGTTCCAAACTACAAGATTAATGAAAAACCTGTGTTAAGTGGACATTTGTGGAAGATACATGTTTTCCATATTCATTTCATTGGGTGCGTGTAATTGAGAGGTGTCTATGCATGCATACTGATGATGTACTACTTAACATGATGACATGAAATACTGTTGGCCATATAAATAAAGTATACAAATGATATAGTAGAGATTAAATATAATAAAGAGCGAGGAATGATCCTGGAAAAGAATGTTATTGTCTATGATCTTCGTGAGTTTAGTTAAGTTTCTTTAAAGGACATTGTGCAGTACACTCATTACAGCCCTTAGAACACGTCATAGATCTCCACTCAGGGAGTGGAAACTTAGAACAAGCAATTGACAAATTTCGGGTCACATAGAAAGTGACGCCACCTAGTAGAATCAATTCGTTCAATTCATTCAACATGTCGGCCATTGTTGTCAACAAGCGAACTATACAACCTTAGTAAAATAATTATCTTTAAATAATCAAATTTCATCCCACATCCTCAAACCATCCTGGATAGTTAGAAATGATGGTAGGCGCCCGGACGGGATGTCATTAATTCCATATACTAGAGGCCGCGCACTGGTTTGGGATGCCACATGTGTTGACACACTCTGTCAGTCACATGTGACATCCAGCCATAAGAAACCTGGGGCCGCTGCAGAATCAGCCGCACGCCTTAAGCGCAACAAGTACGCGGAGATCATCATCAATCACCATTTCATTCCATTTGCAGTTGAAACGAGGAGGCTCTTGTGTTCTCCCGCGAGCTTGGTGAGAAACTCCACTTGGCGACGGGTGACCCTTTGAGTAGAGAATATCTTGTTCAAAGGGTCAGCCTCGCTGTTCAACGGGGGAACGCAGCAAGTGTCCTCGGCACACTACGCCCATCGAATAGTCGTTTTTAATTAGTTTTTATAATTTAGTTCTTAATTTATTTTATTTTTTGATCTTTGTACTTTACTCCGAATAAACTTACTATCAAATTTAGGATGTAATAATATTTCTAATTTCCTATTTTTGATTTTTGGCCTAAACTAGCTGGCCAGATGAGTTGGCCAGGATATGCTGTAATTTTTTTAACGATTTCACGAGTTGTGTGTTTGTGTGGAACTGGGACCGAGCGGCTTAACTTGCTATCCGAGGCACGAGAACAGTAGTGCTGTAAATCTATGACAAATGTAAGAATAGTGTATTTCTTCCTTTCCTCTCTCCTTTTTCCTTTTTTTACTGAACAGAAAAAATCAGCCCTAAATGCGTAATTAATTTATAATATTTATTCATAAGCGGGTTGGGATCATCAAATTCCAAGTGATGTAGAATTTGAAGCTTTTCAGGGGGTAATTTGCGTCAATATCGCCGAACACGTCGGAAGTTCACAGCGTGGAAAAACCGCAAAAAAATAACTTCAACTTATGACCCATATTAGTGTCAAATTTATCGTTTTCCACAATTATTCACATTGTAGTACATTATTAAACTAAATAACATCAATTTTGACTAACAATTACAACAGTAAATTAATTTACAAAACAAAATCTTCGAGTATATACGACTAAATTACCGACCTTAGTTTAACAAGTATTTAAAAATAAGTATAAGTTATAAAGCAATAAAAAACGTAGGTAATTGGAAGAAAAACAGTTTCTTAATAAATTAATAGGTTAATAAGGGCTATGTAGATATAATTAGTACCTACGTAGGGCACGTGACCCAATTAATGCTTAATTATCTTGTTAGCAGCTATAAAGATATCACCTTCGCATAAGTAATTAATCTCTGACCCAATGTTGCAAAATGATATAATAATAAATTTACATTGGACAGAAATTTTGTGCTGATTTGAATCAACATTTTTATATATTTATTTAAAAACTTTATTGTACAAAGTACAAAGGCCCGTAGACATTTTCTGACAGCCAAACCTTTGGGACTAATTAGAACATTTATAGGTGCAATGAAATAAATATTAATAGTAGGATAAATTCAACATAATTAAATATACTTACATAATATACTTTTATATATACTGTAATATCAATATACTAAATACTAATACATACACAAAAATATACATATATACATTTATTAACAATGTTGGGAGCTGTTTAGAAAGTGTAGATAGACCTGACTGCGCGACGCAAAGACGGGTTGTGTTTATCAAATGTCCGTAATTTTATTCCCTATAAAGTTGATAGACTACATTTATCAAAAGTACATCAGACTTGAAAAAGCTTTCAAATTATGGGATTGTGCGAGCTAGGCGCGGTGGTAACTCGGTTGTAAGAACGCGTTCCTTAAATCCTACAAAGGTCAGTTCAAACGTACATTTATCATAGATTTACAACACCACCGATCCCGTGCCTCAGAGATCATGTTAAGTCGTCGGTCCCGGTTTCACTAATATTTATTTATTTAAAACTTTTTGCACTATGTACAAAGGCGGACCTAATGCCGCTAGACATTCTTACTCGGTCAACCCTAGGGACATTACGAACATTGTATGTGGAAGGTTCGCGCAAATTATAGAACATAATATAGGGGAGAAATTAAAATACTACTAAAACTAAACTACTTACTAGTAAATAATATTAATATACTAAACACTAATATACTTATAATACTTAATATATACATAAATACAATATATACATACTTACAGTTGTAATACCAACTTGTGAAATCGTTAATAAATTGTTATAAAAAAAATTGACATCTTATCCTCGTCAAGGGCTGTAATGAATAAAAAATGAATATTCATTTGAAGGAATATAATAAAAACTACTTAAAGATAAAAATTAAATACAAACTAAACCTAATAAAAAAGAAACTATTCGTATAAGTAAAAAAAAAAGTCCTCTAGAGACTACCCTTCGGGATAGTCCCTTGAGGCTGGCAACATTTGCCCTGTGTATAGCGTATAATATCTTTGCAGAAATAATTGCTAGCTTTCTTGTCTCCAGAGCCAACTCCTTGGCCTGACGCTTGGCTGAGTGTCCCCATGGCCCATCGTCACGACCCCAAACGGCGCAAATTCGTTACCTGTTGATTTGCTTATTTGCGCAGCTTGAGGTTCTCACCAGAAACCGCCGCACTTTCCGCGCTTGACGATGTCACCAGGGACCTGCCAAGTTTCTACGGCTCAACAATCATGCCGTCGGGTCTCTTGCCATCGCTCCGCGCAATCCCAGAGTGTTCTAGAATCGAGGGTACTCCAGCGGTGACAAAAGCCCTTCGGATGATGTCATTGATACGATAATTAATTTATACCTTGAGACCTGAGTTTTTCCGATGAAAATCCATTATGCACTATAAATGTACCTATCTTATTTAATATTGTACCTATTTGAGCTCGTACAATGTTCGAAAGTACATGAGTTTTACCATTTAAGTAAGAAGTATATAAAGTACCCACTCGTATATTTAACTGAATGTTCAAAATTAAGTTTAAATTCAAAAAGGCTAACAAGAAATTAACAGAACGATAAATTATCAGACTTTCGTTTTAATAACGGATCATTATCAGTCTCATAACTACGAGTATATAAACGCAATATTATTATAGTTGCGTAATGCATAATTATAATATTTTAATGTGATATTGCTTTTTGTAAACTTTTTGCGTTGGGTTGGTTTCGAACCTGAACTCACCTTTTTAGAATGTTAAGGTGAGCGTTCATACAACAGAACCACCGCTAATGAAGGCACAATATTGGTAAAAATATAAAATTTTACATTGTGTTGTAATTGGTACAAAACTGGCCTGAAAACTGGTAGAGAGTGTTGTGCGAAAAAAATGGTCTTTCACTTTACATTGAGCTAATTAACTCACAAACTCAACGCTACATAGGCGATAATTGTATATTAAAATTTTATTCTTGTTTTATAGTTTCGAATTGCATAATGTAAAAACAAAATAAAAAATAGTCTCCAAAAAACTGCCTCCGTAGTCTAGCGGTTAAGTCCGTAGATTTAGACTCGGAGGTACCGGGTTCGATTCCTGGTCGGGACATAAAATTTGTTAATGTAAATAAATACATTTAATTAATATTTAATTTATTTGTGATATTTCTCGAGTTTGGTACGCTGAAGACATCGACGAGCTTGCCACTTGTCATGATTGGCCTATAGTAAAGTTGGCTAAATGTGAATCCGCTTATTTATAAGCGTGGTTTCTGACCACCCCGGGAGGGAAACGGTCGTGATAATACTTTACTTTTAAAATAAAAAATACTGATCATTCATCATTATCAGCATACGTAAGTCTTGTTTCAAGCGGTCTTATTTTTATATAAATATTTCCAATGCAAGCTTACAATAATACGAGTAATAATACCATACGTTATTCATATCCCATCTTTTTAGTGAACAAGGCGCAGTGTAATGCGAGCTTTGACGTTTTCGCATCATCAGATGCAGAAAGCAAACCGGCTGTTTTAAAGTACTTGGAACCATTATAGTTGAACCATAACTTGTCATGTAAAATGTAATGTATGTCATTGAAAGTAAAAATTGGCATTTGACATAATTGCAAATGGGATACTTTTCACTACTACTACTTTTCATTACTACTTTCATACTTCCAACGAGAACAACAAATAGGTGGTAGGCGGACTGATGGTGGTAATTTGCCCAGTCTGATGGGGGCGGGTATCCACCGTTCGTGTCGATAAAGTGTATCCACACGTTTCGGGATCAGGCTCGATTTGCTGTTATACCCAGCCAAGTCACATGGCATACTAGTATAAAAAAGCCTGTGTCACTTCACTGCTGGATTTACAATCATCTAACCAACGCTTGAATATGGAGGGATCGACACTTGTTCGCAGTCTTATATTATCCATATTTATCTATGCCGCTGATGCGAGTCCACGTTTAGAACCAATGAACGTAGCTGCGTTGATGCCTTTGAAATGTAGGGCTGCGTATCCCTTAGACAGCCAACCAACTTAAGGTGTTTTAATTCATTAGCAAAAAATCTACTAGGCTGTCTTTGATTTATTATATAACGAGTCCTTAAGTATTTTGGCCATATAGCCCGTAAAATATCCGGCAACCAAGAAAATTTATTTATTTATTTACATAATCCTATGTACATAACAACTAAATAATACATATTTTACGTGACAAGTTATGGTTCAACAATAATGGCTCCAAGTACTTTAAAACAACCGGTTTGCTTTCTGCATCTGATAATGCGAAAACGTCAAAGCTCTCATTACACTGCGCCATCTTGTTCACTAAAAAGATGGCATATGAATAACGTATGGTACAAAAAGAGACAGTAACCTTCTTATACATAGCTCTATCATCACAGAAACGTCGAAGACGAAGAGACCGCGTGGACGAAGCCCCATACGCGCTTACACGATACCCTACATGCAGCCGTAAACGGGTCTGTTTACTTAGGAATGGCGTAGAATAATCCAGGACAAAGTGATCGGTAGAACGGCTCACGACCCTCAGCAGTGAGGAGAACGACGTAAGAAGAAGGATCTCCCCGACAAGCTGCATTTAGGCCATCCAATCTGGCGGGGGGTCGACCCACTCTGCGTCGTCATTTACGTGGTCTTTTACGAACTCGTTTCTTAATCGATCGTTAGTACGGTGTGTCCGCCTCATAGCCACTTCAGCTTGCTAATTTTAAAAGCTAGGTATTAACTTTGCTAGATATTCTTTGTAATTAGTAAATTTAACATTCGTTTAGAATATAAAAAATCACCATTGAAATCGTATCGTTGTTATACAACATCCGTTTATTGATTTCGAATGATTCATGATTTAATATTTCTCAGGTTGTATGGCCAATTAACTTTTTAGATTAACGGTTTTAGATAACTCCATCGGATGTCGGTCTAGGATCCTTTTGCGTGTGAACCAGCAGAAATGTGCGTGGAAAATCAGTGATGCGCGATGATAATATCCACCCATTGTATAATTTCATTGTCACACTAAATGTGAACTATTAGTTGACAATTTCCTCTCGCACTGCTTGCACTATTTTGGAGAAAAGCTGCCTCACCACATAAAAAATACGCTATTAGCTGTGGTATAAAATGATAATTTTATTAAATCCCCATTTAAGCAAAGGAATATTTACTCTGTTTAAGGGATTTCATTTTCCATTGATTCTATTTGGTTCGTATTTTTATTTTTTTTATAATTAATATTTTAGGTAATACTTGTATATATAGCGTTGCGAACTCCTTAAGCATATTTTTATACCATTTTTATAAATATGTTATTTTGTCAAATAGGCAATTGTAAAAATCAGACGTTTGTTCCAATCCGTTATACGTAGTAAAGTAAGTTTTTTTTTATTACGTTAGTGTTTTTTTATATTACAAAGTCAGGTAAAATCAAAACAATCGCGCATGGAATAATAAATAAAATAAATAAATAAATGAAGTTTTATTTCAGGTATACACCCATATCAAATAAAATTTACAGTGAAAGTATTACAATTATAAAATATAAAAATACATAAAAAAAAAACAAAATAAAATATTTGCCAAACATCGACTAAAGTTCATGTTCGGGCTCTGCTGAACAGACAGCCAATGTGAGTGTATTTTACTGGGGATCCCGTCGCAAACCGCTCTCAGAATGCGATTTGTTGAAGAGCGTAGCCGCTCCCAGAAAGACGTGACACGGTTTCGGAGCACCGCGAAGAAGTCTGGTACCCTCGCCTCAGCGAACATGCCCGATGCACTGCAGTACCTCGGTCGGCGCATGAGGATGTATGATTGTACACTGTGCACTGTATGATTTCCTATGGTAACTGACCCATAGTGGGCAAGTGTACATACATTGACAGTATGTTTTAAACAGCGTCAGCTTGACATCTTTACCACACTTGCCAAACCTACGCGCGAGCATGTTACACCGGACGGCCAGAGCTCTCCTCTCCCTCTCGATATCCATGTCATCTTTTAGGTCGGGTGTCATCACGTGTCCTAGATATTTAAATTTTTCTACAACCTGAACCACTGAACCATTCAATTTTACTTCTGGCACTATAGCCGGACCCCTTCCAGCCCTAAATACCATAATTAATATTGCAAAAAATAATGTATGAAACAAAAGGGCATGTATGAAGAGGTTGATGAATGTTGAAGAAAGTATGTATGTAATGTATGTCCTGTTGATGGTCCTTAAATAAATGAAAGTTATAGATCAAATTACTCATTTAAGACATATGAATAAGATAGGTGTATAAAAAAATAATTTTCTAAATCGAATCTTCAACCACGTTCAGATAATTGATGACTGTAATTCAAACTCAAAGATTCTAGTAATTGTAATTAGACAAGTAGATTTGCAATTATATCTAGAGTCACGGTTGGTACTAATTTCTGTAATCATCACGCGTACATTTATTCTTGATTATAAGATACTATAAAGGCTATAATACACAGTATGAAAAAATGAAGTAGAGCGGAGAATATAACATAGAATGTATAGATCAATTCTGTCAGTTTCGTTTAGTTTAGGGACGAGAAAGCGAGTGTGATGGATAGGATGTGAGGATGGAGCAGTTATGTTTGAATTAACATATGAATAACTAAATTACATTATCCATTTTGTACTACTTATGCGGTGTACAATGATTAAAAAATTGTTAATTGTTTTGGTACTTTTATTGAGTGCAATTAACTGCCTCCGTGGTCTAGCGGTTAAGTCCGTGGATTTAGACTCGGAGGTACCGGGTTCGATTCCTGGTCGGGACACAAAAATGTTTATTAATGTTAATAAATACCTACATTTAATTAATAAATAATTTAATTAATGATTGGCTTATAGTAAAGTTGGCTAAATGTGAATCCGCATCTTTATAAGCGTGGTTTCTGACCACCCCGAAAGGGAGACGGTCGTAATGATGATACTTTACTGCAATTAATTATTTGGAAAATCAAATATGTATTTTTTGTATCAATCTAGTCCTTTAATACTAGAGCTGTCACGATAATATTTTGAACACCTAAACTATATAAAATAAAGGATTTTTCTACTTAAATTGTAATCGTATTCGAAAAATTTATCTAAAAATGCATGTACTCGTATAAATGTGTATATAATTAAATCCCAAATCCAAATAATTAATTATTTTATACATGTAGTTTAGTTATAAAATTTATGTTTATATTTTTATTCGAAGGAAGTAAGGCACAATGGTTTAAAAAAACTAAATTAATAATTAAACTGAAAACTAAAATTTATAAGCTGAAATTACTCTTTTTTATTTTTGACGACACGACATGTGACCTTGCGCCCACCTGATGGTAAGTGGCGCGTATGGTCCATAAATGTTAACAACTGGAATCAGACACTTATGTCCAACATCAGTCCCTAACACTATGCCGGCTTGACTAGATGCCCTTTCTCACTTCGCTTACTATTAACTAGAAATATAAAAAAATATATAATTTATTCGTTTATATAATTAATTTTATTAATTGTAATTTTAATGAAATATAAATTTCTAAATAATTGTATAATTAATTCAGAAAACCTGTAGTGTGTGTTTGCCTTTATAGAATGATGGGTCGTACGTAAGTATACAGTGGTTGCCTGATAAATGGACAATTAAGATGTGGTATTTGGTGCACGTCTGTGCTTTAGGCAATATAAAATGTTTTTTTTTTTTATGACGCGAAGCTACCTTATGATTTTTAATCTAAAGTAATATTATAAAGAGGAAAGATTTAATGTTTTGTTTGTTTGTAATAATTGATAAACTCAAAAAATAATAAGCTGATTTAAAAAAATATATTTTTTATTTGATATGGGTGTATACCTGAAATAAAACTTCATTTATTTATTTTATTTATTAAAAAAAAAAAACAGGTACAGAAATCTACATTATACAACTCATCAACACCTGAGAAGACAAGAGGGCTGGGCAATATTTGGGCCAAAGGATCAGCAAATCAAAGAATGGCAATTCAACGCGGCAATTTAGCTATTAGTAGTGATTTGGAGCATTTTTTTATTATTTTATACTTTCTCCTATTTAATTGTATTTATTATTATTTAATAGTTTGTAATTTTATTTAGTTTCATAGAGTAATATTTTATTATCAAAAAAAAAAAATAGAACTTTTAAAATTTTAGCACATTATCGCAATAAATATATGCTATGTTTACAACCCAAAGTATCAAAAAATTGTCATCAATATAGAATAATTTATAAGCGATTCTCTCCAAACATTTTTGTTAATTGTTTTGTCCTTTTTTTTTAGTAAGTTTTACCTATTGTTTTTATAATTTATCTTTTTTATGTTAAAAAATGAGCGAACCTGTACTTTTTCTTCGTTTAAGTTTGGGAACCATTGGTTTCTTTGTTTTCATAAATGCGCTATAACCTACGTATATAGACATGTCTAGTGTGACTTCGAAGTTTGCGAATTAAAATTTTCGATGAACATTGCACGTTACTATAGCCACTTTAAATACAATTTTGGAAATAGCTCCGTCTGTAACTTTGGTTCTTTAACGAATATCAACATTTTGAATTTTATTACTGCATACGACATTACGCGGAGAACGCATTTATTGAAGACGATGAGAGAATGTTACATAACTAGTTAACTATCATTTAATTTTATAATATTTTTGGCATCCAATATATTCTCGTGTTAAGCCCGATCCATGTAGGTATATGGACGTTATAAATTAGGATATTAATTTATGATTATATCTACTTATATAAAGATTTCCGTAGGGGCCGGTTCCGCGACTGACACGTTTTTGCTTTGTGAAAGTAAAATGTAACCGGGCTGTCGATCGAAACTCACCTTACGCTATCACGAAACCTACAAACGCCTCGATGTTTACAACAATTTCTAATACATTACGCGCTAAACCAACATAATGAACTTGTAACCGTATTACGCAGGAGCAATGTACTAGGATGTTATTTAGAATTGTGCTAGTGTTAGTTGGGATAGATGGACTTCGTTGGTCAGGATAGTCGCGTGCGCAGATGTGATGTAATTTACATAGTACATTAGCTTTTTCACGATTGCACGTTTTAGTTACGAATGGCGAAAGAACGCGATCACGAATAGTTTGCCGTTTGACATTAATTGTTCTATTTGATTTAGCATTTCAGACAATAATATAGGTAAATTACCTATTAGTGTAAAGATGCACGCGCAAAAACAGAGCTAATAATGTGTTTAGGAGCTTTTAGACTTGGTACTCTCTTCTAATAGAAAATGTTTGTTGGGTGAAGGAAATATCACGCTAATCGACGCTAACTAAGCCAGAAGTAGTGGCTTATCTCCGAACCCTTCTTTAGCTCAAATTAAAAGTAAAAACTATCATCACGACCGTATCCCTTTAGGGGTGGTCAAAAACCATACCACTTTACTGGCTATCATGACTAGTGGCAAGCTCATCGATGTGTCTATTTCTCGTCTAAATCGCTATAATATAAAATAATACCGCTATACCAAGGAGGCAGTGAAATATTATAAAGAAACCTTGCGGGTCATCATCATCATCATCAGCCTGTATCTCTCCACTGCTGGATGTAGGCCTCCCCTAAGGCTCGCCACTTAACGCGATCTTTCGCTACCCTCATCCAACCCCCACCAGCGACCTTCTTTAGGTCATCTGTCCATCTGGCGGGGGGTCGTCCCACTCTGCGTCTTCCGGTACGTGGTCTCCACTCTAGAACCCGTTTGCCCCATCGATCGTCGGTTCTGCGGCAGATGTGTCCGGCCCATTGCCACTTCAGCTTGCTAATTTTAAAAGCTGTCAGTAACTTTCGTTCTCTGACGAATATCAACGTTTCGAATTCTATCCATTAGAGATACACCAAGCATAGCTCCCTCCATGGCTCGCTGAGCGACTTTGAATTTATGGACCAGACCCACTGTTAGTGTCCATGTCTCTGCTCCATACAACATTACCGGGAGGACGCACTGGTTAAAGACCTTAGTCCTTGCGGGTGTATCCTAGTAACTCGGTCTAGTGGCCGAATAAAGTGAAGACTTCTAAGCTCCTTTTTCACTATTAATGGCTCTGATCTCTACCCAATCAAATACTCTACGATTCTAATAATGGCGTCATGGAATGTCGTTCGATAAATGAAGTTATGGATATTTTATATTGGTTTTAGTAGAATTTTAATTATTGTCATTTTTCCTGTATCGATATTTGCACCTACCTCCCCACTTACGAGTAATAAACGTAATGTCCCTCTAAGCCCTAAAGGGTTGTAAGGTTAACCGAGTAAGAATGTCTAGCAGTATTAGGTCCGCCAAAAATATTAAATACATATCATGAACATGATCATTATACACACCACAATAACATTTCACATATACAGATACACACCCTCATCAATACATACTCTCGTATACACTCACACAGACACATAAACACCTACACACACACTGTTATGTAAATTATAAAAACTAATTATAACAGGCTCGTATTGGCAAATCGGTGGGACTCTCCGCTGCTGGAGCACTGGATACAGCTGCATACAGTCAAGTAGACAGCCTCCAGTAGCGGATAGTTTAAAATAAATTATTAGTTATACTAAATATAAATTAAGTAAAATTGTTACTAACAATTTATGGATGTAAAGTCTGAAATAAATGTTTATTATTATTATTATAAAAACAAAACATACCTTAATATTAGTGCAGTGGCTGGGACGCTAACTAAAGGCCAATCCTTAGTAGGTACACTGGGTGTTTAACTTTGAAATCAACAAAGTCGATCAAAAGACCATATAGTAAGCTGGGTCTTACTGCTAAATGTTGAATGGTGCAACTAACCTTATTCCTCCATAGACTAACCTATTTTGTACCATTTTTTGTAAATTATTAATTGTATTACAGTAGTGTACTTCTCAAATAAACGCATAATTATTATTATAAATAAATAACAATATGAAAACCACAAATCATCCATTATTTAAGTATCATAATAGGACAATTACATAAACATTAATTATAATTATTAATCACGAAGCTTTCACGCTTTTTTTCGATCGAGTGCATAAGCGAAAAGTGCTTTCTTTTTTTATTAAATTAACGACTAAATAAAATATCGAACGAACGAAAACTTCATATATTTAATTCTTTAGCATAATAGCATTATGTTCTTTGTAAAACTTGTTCAAGTTTTTAAGGAGAAACGACCTCATAATTTAAAGTGGAGGTTACAAAAAGCTTCCAGTTGTTTTTGACAATGAATAAGGTGAGTTGGGGTAAGTGTGAAACGTACGTACGAAATATAAACTTTAAACTATTGGTTAAGAAATTTAATTATTTAACGATCCCTTTTCAAATTTTAAGTTAAATGTTAAGATACATTGTTCGTATTAAATTATACGACTGTCAAATTTGCACAACAAAATTTCTTATTGTGACCCGAGTCTGGACATATTTCATGACGACCTTCAGTCTTTTAAGCGTAAGGTACTGGCGGCTCTTCAAGCCGCTAAGCATCCAGTTTGCTGACGAGTCACTGGCCACAGAATTGTTGCTTAGTCATTGTTAGTTGTGTTTAATTGTGTTTGGATAGGGTTAGGGTGTTATTGTTAATTTAAGATTTATTTTTTATTTTCCTTTTAGTTTTAGGTCTTGTTAGGTTAACTTGATTTAATTTTATATAATTTCTTTTTTTTTTCAATAATTTTAATGTATTTTGAAAGACGTTATGATTAATGCATGCTGTAATGGTCTGTAATAAAAAGGGCAATAACCATGTGTTAGTTTTAGTAATATTATAAATATGATTGTACCTTTTGTTGACTGTTTCTTGAATAAATAAATAAATACTAAGTCTAATTATATTTTGTAGGTCCCCTAGGATCGAGGGCGTGCTCTGGTGTGGGACGCCACGTGCGTCGACATTCTCGCCTTTCCGCATAAAGCGGGAGCCGCGGCGGAAAATGCGGCAAGCATCGCAAGTATATTAAAAGATTTATGCCGTTTGCTGTAGAAACTCTGGGCCCATGGAGTCCAAGAACAAAAGAGTTTTTAAAATACATAACACCGCGTTTTGATTTGTTGCGATTTGTCTACGTCCCGAATAACTTAAAATTGATGAAAAAATAGAATAAAAGAAAAATATTTTTCTCATACAAAATGTTCGTAGGTTTCGTGCCTGTCAAACAACGTTGGTTGTCAAATATTTATGCGCGCGTTCAGTTATTTATATTTAGCCCCTAGAACACAGCGTCCTAGACCTCCACTGTTGGAGATGGGTCTTCCAGAACATATATCTGGAGAATTTGACTTACGCTGGCAAGACGGATTGACGAGTATCTCATGTATTTTTTTTATGACAAGTTGGTATTAGTGAAACCGGGACCGACGGCTTAACGTGCTCTCCGTGGCACGGGAACGGTGGTGTTGTAAATCTATGACAAATTCTTACAACCGAACCACCGTCGCGTATAATATACAATATTATAATACAAATTATAAAATTTCCAAAGCACACTAGCGCAAAGATTGTGCGTTATATCATTGACTGCGTTAAATAAGTGTCCATAATATGCTTTGTTTGTTCATCATTACACCGATTAGTTTAATCTAGATCACTGAACGCACAGCGAAAACGAAACCGCGTTCATATCAACAATTATCAGCGCACGACATATCGTGTGATCAAACAGAATTAAGTCATAATTAATATTGTAAATTATTCTTTTTGACATTAAATAATCCAATTTTCACTTACCAAAAATACTGGATTTTCTCTTCAAATAAACAATTCAACATCCATATAATAATATAAAATAAATTACAAATCACACATTCGAGTTTAAATTACTCGAATTTAGGAAGCACTCGAGAGCCGGCGAACCGGAATTTGAAATTCGAAATTAAAAGTTCATTCCGTAACGGTCGTTGCTGAGGTTGGAACGAGCGACTGTTAGCGTTCGGTGCGAGAGTTGGACTGTGCTCTTCGCGAAGTGGGCGCGCATTCGATCCGCAGCGACTAAAGCTGCTGACTTGCTCGAGGTCACCTGCTCGCACAGACGTACCTGGATGATATCTGCATTCCCAAACTTTAAGTGGCGAGCTTTTTGTATGAAGCGACTGATTGTTATTTTAGTAAAATAAGAGCCAGATAGCGATCTGTTATTTATATGGATGGCAACTGAACCCACTTTATATTTGACCGCCTCCGTGGTCTAGTGGTAACAAACGTTGCCGTGAACTCGGGAGGTCGTGGGTTCGATTCCCACCGGGGGTAAATTGTACATTGTATAATTTGTCTCGGTCTGGGTGTTTATATGTATAATATGTATATATTTACAAAAAA
This sequence comes from Tinea semifulvella, assembly GCA_910589645.1. NCBI lineage: Eukaryota > Metazoa > Arthropoda > Insecta > Lepidoptera > Tineidae > Tinea > Tinea semifulvella. The sequence goes on along the minus strand of OU342592.1, from coordinate 6,416,130 downwards.
AAAGAAGTATAATATGTAGTTTATCAACCATCTAGTTTCCGTAACACAAGCCTCGTAGCTTACCACGGAAATTAGATGGCGCTGTGTGACCTGTCTGGAAATATTTATTATTTATTTATTATTTATGTTGCCTTTAGTAATGCAAAGAAAATTGTTTAGATTAAGTATACGGAGGGACTTTGTATGATCTTATTTTAAATTAATATTTAATTTTAAAGAAACAATCAACTTTTCCTATAAGAAACCAGATGTTGTGATAAAAATTTTTGGCTTCTCTATAGAAATTGTTCATATTAAAAAAGCCAAAAAAAAAAATATCACTTCCGACATATAGTTTCTTAGGATAAGTTGATTGTTTCTATCAATAAAATAACATATAATTCTAAAGTAAGAGCATACAAAATCACCGGTAAGTATATTTTTTTTTTTAAGTGGCTGTCTCCGTGGTCTAGCGATTAAGTCCGTGGATTTTTTCTCGAGTTTGGTAAGAGACATCGACGAAGTTACCACTTGTCATAATGGGCCTATAGTAAAGTTGGCTAAATTTGTATCCGCTTCTTTAATGCGTGGTTTCTGACCACCCCATGATACTTTACCTTTTTTATAATGTGAATAATTATAGCAAACTATCTGAGGTACCGGGTTCGATTCCTGGTCGGGTCGCAATAATATTAATTAATAAATTTAATTCATATTTAATTTATTTGTGATATTTCTCGAGTTTGGTATGTTAAAGACATTGACGAGCTTGCCACTTGTCATGATGTGCCTATAGTAAAGTTGGCTAAATGTGAATCCACTTTAATAAAAAAAGCGTGGTTTGTGACCACTCCGCAAAGGATATGGACGTGATGATACATTACTTTTTTTAAATTGTATTTATTATATTTAAATTGTTTATATGTTTAAAAACATATATTGTACATATTTATTTCACTGTAATTTACAAAACAAAAAACTTTCACGTGACAAATACAAAAAAGCGCGGGAACAACTTAAACAGTGTTCGTTCGTACAACGATTCCTTTCTATGTCGTTTGAGCTTAAATAAACATAGTTTGGATGGTTCTCTTATAAAATTGGATTCACGAACCATGGCCGCATATTGAAACACAGTATTATAAAACTATTTTGTTAGAGTAATTGGCGTGAAATATGCAGATACATTTCATCAAGGAAATTACAGATCATATCACCAAGGAAACTTGAGAATAGAGCAACCGTGAAAGAGTAAATATATAAGTACGTAAGTACACACTTTTTTTTATTTTTTTTATTTAAAAACTTTATGCCCTAGGTACACAGTATCATCACGACCGTTTTTCGGGGTAGTCAGAAACCACGCTTATATAGAAGCGGATTCACATTTAGCCAACTTTACTATAGGCCAATCATGACAAGTGGCAAGCTCGTCGATGTCTCCAGCGTACCAAACTCGAGAAATACCACAAATGTATTAAATAATAATTAAATTATAACAATTTAAATTAATAAATATTATTGTGTCCCGACCAGGAATCGAACCCGGTACCTCCGAGTCTAAATCCACGGACTTAACCGCTAGACCATGGAGGCAGTCGCCGTGGACTTAATGCCTAGGCATTCTTACTAGTTTTGTCCATACTTGGTCTTGATCTTACAGTCTTGGTCTCGTTTTTGTTTTTTTGCAAGACAAAGATCACCGATGTGTTAGCAAGACCAATACCAAGACTAACCGTAGAATCTTTTTTTATCCCTTTTTTAATGTGGTAACTGTTTCGTGTCTGTATCTTTTAGGGTACAGAGGTAAAAGTACATACATACACATACATATCTTAACGCCAGATCCCTTGCGGGGTAGGCAGAGACAATTGAGCGCCATTTGACACGATCACGACATACTTCTTTCGCTTCGTCGACATTCATTAACCTCTTCATACATGCCCTTTGGTTACGAAGACTTTTTAATGCACCTTCAGTCAGTGTTTTATTTATTTGATCGTGATATGTGAGTCTCGGTCTGCCAGGGCCTCTTTTACCTACAACTTTCGCATTATATATCTGGTTCGTCAATCTTTCATCGCTCATCCTTTCAACATGCCCGAACCATCGTAGCATGCCTTTCCTTATTTTTGTCCCTATGCTTTCCTTCATACCAACCCTTTTCCGTATTTCGACGTTACGTATGCGGTCCGCCAAAGTGACGCCACATATCCGCCGCAACGACCGCATTTCTACTGCATTAACCCTACTCTCATGCGTATTCTGACTTATCCACGTCTCGCTTCCATTCCTATACCTATCCTTTTTTTATATATACTTTATGAAATGTACAAAAACTAAACAGGACACTATTACGCGATTGACTTTAACCGTAATTATTATTTTAATCCTAATATTTATAAAAATACTCTCTCTGTCCGACCTCTCGGTCCGAGCTCCCGATCCTCTTTTATTTTCAAAACAAAAACTAATCAACTATGTCATTGTCGTATTAATGACTTATAATAGATGATCTAAATTATATCCAAATCTACCTCTGTATACATTTTTGATAAATGTTGGTTACTATATGTACCTACGAGTATACTTTTACCATTCCAAAATTGTAGTAAATCAGACCAGAAGTTCTCGAGATAGTTCAGACACAAGGTTTATTTACTGTAATTAAAAACGAATATACATTTTCAGTCAGACTAAAAATCTCTAATCAATCTCGCTCGCACAGTTTGTAAGATTATTTAAATCTGAGTGAACTTTTGATAAATGTAGTCTATTAACTGCCTAGGGAATAAATATTTATTTTTATATTAATATCACCATGGCAAGCATACAATGGCGCGGTGGTGACTCGGTTGTAAGAACGCGTTCCTTAAATCCTACAAAGGTCGGTTCAAACCCACCCGGCATGTCCCAATGAGAAATACACTTTTCTTACGTACATTCGTCATAGATTTACAACACCACCGTTCCTCGGAGAGCACGTTAAGCCGTCGGTTAATACCAACTTGTGGAATCGTTAATAAAAAGTCATTAAAAAAAAATGACATCATTACCTCGCCAAGCCGTCTGGCCAGTGTGGCGAGTGTAGGCCAAATTCTCCAGATATATGTATGTTCTTAAAGGCCCATGTTCTAGGGGCTGTAATAATGAATGATGAAGATTACAATATTAGTTCTCCTTGAAAGTAAAAATTGGCATTTGACATCATTGAAAATGGCGCGTACTTTTAACGAGAACAACAACTAGGTGGTAGGCGAAATGATTGTGGTAATTTGCCCAGTCTGCCGGGGCAGGGAAGTAAGTATCCACCGTTCGTGCTATTAAACCGAGTAAAGTGTATCCACATGTTTCGGGATCAGGCTCTAATTGCCGTCCTGCCCAGTCAAGGCATAGTGTTAGGGACTTATGTCAGTCATGAGTGTCTAATTACAGTTGTTAACATTCATGAACCTTACGCGCCACTTACTATCGGATGGGCTCAAGGTCACATGCCGTGATACTAAAAAAAAATCATTGATCCCATTTTCCAACATCTGGTTATTTGTAGACTGATATTGTAACGCGATTTTAAGCAATGGCGATTATATTTTAATTAGAGAGTAATGGGATTTGATCCTTTGAGTCTTAAAGTCTACCTTGGTCTAGTTACTATTGACAAAATCTGTTACTAATAAAAACGTGTTTATTTTAACTGATATTGAATCAACCTTGATTATTTCAGTTTGGTTTATTTTTAAGCTGCCCGAAGTGCACATGTGGTAATACAGTATAAATATTTTGGGTCTACTCTGAAATTCCGAATACCTATTCGTACTTCGATCCAACCAAATAATAGGTAATGATAAACGTTGATTATTCAATAATAATAATTACAAACAAGAAACGGTTTTACTAGGACTGCCTTCCTAGTCCCAGCGCGGTTAAGTCCGTGGGTGGATTCACACTCAGAACCCGGTACGGTTCGATTCCTGGTCGGGAACAATATTTTTTTTGTAATATTTCTTGAGTTTGGTACGCTAGAGACATCGACGAGCTTGTCATGATGGGTCTATAGTAGAGATGGCTTAATGTAAATCCGCTTCATTTAAAAAAAAACACAAAAAGCGAGGTTTAACTACCACGGAAGAGATACAGTCGTGATGATAGATTACTAGGGTAGTACCCTTTAATCGTAAAAAATGTTGTAAAATCTCGTAACTTTATTTAAATCTATATGCTTCATTTAAGTTAAACCTTATTCCTTAGAATAATAATATTCCTAGTTGTTATTATATCCCTCTCGCTCCCACACTCCAACATAATCAGAGTTTTATCATATTAGATTGTTCTTTTAATATTGCTTAATAGGAAATAATATTACGGACTTTTTAGAGTTAAATTAGCGTAGGTTTGTTTTTAAAAAATAGACGAAAATTGTTATATTTTTTTTTGCAGAGAAATATATACTCTGCCTAAAATTAGGGATATTATTATCATCACAGCCCCTACAGTTCTCCCTAGTTCTAGACTACTACTGTTGGAGATGGCCTTCCAGATTTTTCTGGAGAATTTGGCCCACACTCGCCACGCTTTGTCCAGACGGATTGGCAAGGATCTTATTTTAAATGTATTAATTCTTCTACATAAGAAAACTGTATTTCTCATTATCACATGCCGGGGTTTGTATCGCGAAGTTTTTTTGGATTTTAAGGAAAGCATTCTTACAACCGAGGCATCATTAGGTATAAATGAATATGATAACATGTATAAAATTACAATAATTTTATTTCCTAGAAAGCTATATTTCTCTAAACGCTAAAACTTGTATTTTTTTTTGATAATTTTGCAGTATGCGTACGATATTAAAAATAAATGTAAATAAGTTTGAATTGATAAAAATAAGTTATTTTAGAATCGAGTCGTTAATATTTGACACGCAGAATACGGTCAAGCTAGGAAACGTCTAGAAGTGGTTATTTCGTACGTACAGAGTTGAGCCTGTAGTTACGAAATATCAGCAAGACGTCAATCGATAAAGTGATTTGCGATACGGGATAAAATCTAAACATACGCATTGATATACGTAAAATGCCGGCTCCAGAGGCCCTATTCTATTACTTATGCGGAATTTACCCTAATACTACCTACATGAGCGATCGTTTCGAATATCTGTGCGACTCTTATTAACCTCTTCGTTCTTCGCACAGCAACCAACTTTCAATCTTTCCTCACTCCTGTGGCAGATATTCACTCTCTTACCGTTTCTGCAGCTCGTTAATGGAACAGGCTGCCATTAATTATTTGACAGGCACCATCTCTAAATATATTCCAAAAATTTCAAATTTATCACCTTCTTGAAAAACAAAATTTAACTTAATCTCCTCACCTTGACATATATTATTTAATATAGTTTTGTATAAGTATGTATATTACTATATTTATTATTTGTACCTAAATATATTATGCTCCAATTTACATTTTATCTATTTACTTAATCCTATAGTTATTTTTTCTTCTTACTTTTATTTTTAAATATTTTATTTTATTTTATCACTCATAATATTTCATTTGCAGCAGCATCATCTTATTGTTAATTATGCAGTGTGCCAAGAACACACTCAGCATTCCCCCGCTGCACAGCGATAGTTGTTCTTTTGTAAGAGACCGACCAATGCAGCTTTCATTTCGTCAGTTGTAGGTTGTGACCTGTACGTACAATGCATATTATATAATTTGAATCCTCGTTACATAGGATCCTGTATTTGTACCTTCCCTTTTAATACAGTTGATTGAAGAAGTGATTGTGAGATTCGATATCCGGTGCAAAGCCTTGAGAATAGAGCCTTTCTAAAAATACTATGTGTTACAATAAATATACAATTATTGACAAATCACACAGTTCCGTTTCTTAACGACCGATCTAAGAGCAACTAAGGCTGACTTCTATAAAACTTTCTTGGACCTCGAACTTCCCTATAAAAAAGTAAAAGTAAAGTATCATCACGACTTTTTCCCTTTCGGTGTGGTATAAAATCACATTTAGCCAACTTTGCTATATTTATTTATTTATTTATAAACTCTTTATTGCACAAAATAACTTAAAAAGTAGTGTACAAGGGCGAACTTAATGCACGACTTGACTCCCTAGAGTGGTCTTGACGCGGCCGGCTGTGAGCACGTGACCGCGGAGACCACCGCTCCTTCGAGAGCCGAGAGAGACCAAGTGATCCTCCTCGTGTACCGACGACGGCCCTTATTTTATAAAAATCGGGCGGTCAGCACTCCTCGCTCTTCGGCAGCCAGACTGGGACTAAGCCGCCGAAGACTCCCGACGCCCCTTGAACTGGGTTCCACCAAGCAGGCGCCGGGGAGCTCATTCGCCCGAACTATCAACGACATCGGAGCTGGCCCACTGCCCGATTGGCAGGATCCGTTCCTGACTCTTACAGGATCCCTTGATCTTGGGCACACGGGAGTGGTGGTATTCTTCAGCCGCCACCACACGGCGATATAACAGCTAACCTATAACTATAACCTATAGGCAATCATAACCAGTTGCAAGCTCGTTGATGTCTCTAGCGTAACTCGAGAAATATCACATATAAAATCAATTTATTTATTTAAATAAATATATATTATTGTGTCCCGACCAGGAATCGAACTCGGTACCTCCGAGTTTAAAGCCACGGACTTAACCGCAAGACCACGAAGGTAGTTTTCCCTACTTCTATATACAACGGTGAAATTCATATTCATAGTTATTAAAGTCTTTTCGTTTGATCTATAAACGTGCGGCTTGACAAGAAGTCTACGCTTTCTGAACGAATATATTTTTTCGTAACCAAGGTTGAAAATAGATTTTTTTTTTTAACACTTTATTGCACTTAGAAACCTAGTGCCTATATAGGCGATTTATAACGCCATAAGGCATTCTTCACCAGCTAACCTCGTGAATCATGAAAGGTGATGGGCACGATAAAGAAAAAAAAAGAAATAAATAATTAGGCATTTATAGCACTTAAAAATACATATATTTATTTATTTATAGTGTATAATTTAGTAATATTGATATACTACATATTTATACACTACACTTAAAAAGTAAAGTAAAGTATCATCATGACCGTTTCCCTTTCGGGGTGGTCAGAAACCACGCTTATAAATAAGCGGATTCACATTTAACCAACTTTACTATAGGCCAATCATGACAAGTGGCAAGCTCGTCGATGTCTCTAGCGTACCAAACTCGAGAAATATCACAAGTAAATTAAATATTAATTAAATGTATTTATTTACTTTTTTTTGTGTTCCTCAGAGTCTAAACCCACGGACTTAACCGCTAGACCACGGAAACACTACACTTATATACTATATATATATTTATTAATATACACTATAAATAAATAGAGACATACATTCTGTTTCTTAAGAAATCAAGTGGTTTTTAAATATGTTCGTGGACGGTGCGCGGCTTATAGCCAGGAGCATCTTGTTCCACTGACGAGCGGCAGCAACAGTAAAGGAATCTGAATATTTGCTTGAGGTATGGGAAGGAATCTTTAGCTGTTTGTTGTGAGAGGAGCGGAGGGCACAGTTTTGCGTATCAGAGAGAAATTCAAAGCGTGATTTAAGGTAGGTAACATGTTTTACAAACGTGTTCGAGAGGTTCAAACCGACCTTTTCAGGACTTTTCATGACAGCGTTCTTACAACCGAGCCACCACCGCCAAAACAATACTTTAGTTTAATACTATGCAACGTCCGTGCAGGCCAACGAAAGAGATTTCGTTTGACAAACACCCCCTAAAAGTTTATGTACTAGATAAGTTTTTCAAAATTGTGTAATAATCTAATTTTAAGTATATATACTGTTGTTTGAGTCTTAATAAATAAATATATAAGATCTCGCCAACAATATGTACCAAAAACCCTGATTTTGATTCGTATTGATTATTACTTAAAACCATTTTTAAATAGATATAAATAACATGCAGATTTAGAGCGTCGTTTACGAGTCTCGTTATTTGTGTGCTGTAGATATTTATAGATCTCTGGTATTGGTACAGTTGTGACCAATTAAAATTTCATTGATTCATTTATGATTTAAAAATAAAATTAAATATATTAGAATGTAATATTTGATAATAATAATCATCTGCCTCCGTGGCGCAATGGCTAGCGCGTTCGGCTGTTAACCGAAAGGTTGGTGGTTCGAGCCCACCCGGGGGCGATACTTTTTGCATTTCCTAAGTATAATAGGAAACCACCAAACTTTCGGTTTTCGAACTGCTATTTTCAATTAGCACAATCAATAGAAGCCTGTACGTCACGTGCTTTTAGAAGTTCTTTAAGTAATTTCCAAAACATTTGTGAGTAATATTAGGTCCAGAATTTTTCTCGCACAGCAAATTAGTATTGTTGTTGCTAGCCACTGTAGCCCGTTAGGCTGTTAACAGAAAGGTTGGTGGTTCGATACTTTTTGCATTTCCTATGAAATATTTACTATCAGGTTCAGAATGAATAATTAATAAGTGCGTCACGTGCTTTCAAAAGTTCTTTAAGTAATTGGCAAAGCGTTTGTGTGTAATATGAGGACTGGTAGTTTTCTTTTCTCTTTATGGATAATAAATAATATTTTATTATATTCTTAGCTTGTTACACTGAACCGTTAATCTTTCATCATTGTATTTAAAGTAAAAATTGGAATATTAGGATTTATTAGACTATAAGATGTTGTTTGACCTAATTCTTGTTAATATTGCCATTTTGATGTATAAAATTTAATATATTCGTACGCCATATATGGTTATTACATGCTAGCCTTAATCTTAAGACCAAATATGTACAAAAAAAAACAGGAATTGATTATTTAGATTTGATTTCATTTCTATCTAAGGATTACCTATATCCTTATTTTTTCTAGATTTAGTCGTTATTTGTTTGCTGTCAAGATATTTATGGATCTCTGATATTGGTACAGTTGTGATCAATTAAACTGCCTCCGTGGTCTAGCGGTTAAGGCCGTGGATTTAGACTCGGAGGTACCGGGTTCGATTCCTGGTCGGGACACAAAAATATTTAGTAATGTAAATAAATACATTTAATTAATATTTAATTTATTTGTTAAATTTCTCAAGTTTGGTACGATGGAGACATCGACGAGCTTGCCACTTGTCATGATTGGCCTATAGTAAAGTTGGCTAAATGTGAACCCGCTTATAAGCGTGGTTTCTGACCACTTCGAAAGGGAAAAGTCGTGATGATACTATATTTTACTGTTTAGAATTATAGTTTCAAAATATAGTCAATTATATAATGTAATTTTTAATAATAATTATCATCTGCCTCCGTGGCGCAATGGCTAGCGCGTTCGGCTGTTAACCGAAAGGTTGGTGGTTCGAGCCCACCCGGGGGCGATACTTTTTGCATTTCCTATCAAATATACACTCCCAGTTTTGGAAAGGATAATAATCAATATAAACCTGTTCGTCACGTGAAGTAAAACGTAATTTAAGTAACTGTTAGTGTGTAATACGAGAGCTGGGAGTTATCTAGCGAAGCAAATTAGTATTGAACGCATTTTTTTAGTACACTGTACATATTTGTATAACTAATTTTAATGGATAATAAGAAATATTTTATTATTCATTATTTATTTATTAACTTAGCTTGATTTTTAGTTTTATATTCTACTAGCTAACCTGGCGAACTTCGTACCGCCTGACGCCTGTCTGATATTTTATTATTCATTATTTATTTATTAACTTAGCTTGATTTTTAGTTTTATATTCTACTAGCTAACCTGGCGAACTTCGTACCGCCTGACGCCTGTCTGATATTTTATTATTCATTATTTATTTATTAACTTAGCTTGATTTTTAGTTTTATATTCTACTAGCTAACCTGGCGAACTTCGTACCGCCTGACGCCTGTCTGATATTTTATTATTCATTATTTATTTATTAACTTAGCTTGATTTTTAGTTTTATATTCTACTAGCTAACCCGGCGAACTTCGTACCGCCTGACGCCTGTCTGATATTTTATTATTCATTATTTATTTATTAACTTAGCTTGATTTTTAGTTTTATATTCTACTAGCTAACCTGGCGAACTTCGTACCGCCTGACGCCTGTCTGATATTTTATTATTCATTATTTATTTATTAACTTAGCTTGATTTTTAGTTTTATATTCTACTAGCTAACCCGGCGAACTTCGTACCGCCTGACGCCTGTCTGATATTTTATTATTCATTATTTATTTATTAACTTAGCTTGATTTTTAGTTTTATATTCTACTAGCTAACCTGGCGAACTTCGTACTGCCTGACGCCTGTCTGATATTTTATTATTCATTATTTATTTATTAACTTAGCTTGATTTTTAGTTTTATATTCTACTAGCTAACCTGGCGAACTTCGTACCGCCTGACGCCTGTCTGATATTTTATTATTCATTATTTATTTATTAACTTAGCTTGATTTTTAGTTTTATATTCTACTAGCTAACCTGGCGAACTTCGTACCGCCTGACGCCTGTCTGATATTTTATTATTCATTATTTATTTATTAACTTAGCTTGATTTTTAGTTTTATATTCTACTAGCTAACCTGGCGAACTTCGTACCGCCTGACGCCTGTCTGATATTTTATTATTCATTATTTATTTATTAACTTAGCTTGATTTTTAGTTTTATATTCTACTAGCTAACCCGGCGAACTTCGTACCGCCTGACGCCTGTCTGATATTTTATTATTCATTATTTATTTATTAACTTAGCTTGATTTTTAGTTTTATATTCTACTAGCTAACCTGGCGAACTTCGTACCGCCTGACGCCTGTCTGATATTTTATTATTCATTATTTATTTATTAACTTAGCTTGATTTTTAGTTTTATATTCTACTAGCTAACCTGGCGAACTTCGTACCGCCTGACGCCTGTCTGATATTTTATTATTCATTATTTATTTATTAACTTAGCTTGATTTTTAGTTTTATATTCTACTAGCTAACCCGGCGAACTTCGTACCGCCTGACGCCTGTCTGATATTTTATTATTCATTATTTATTTATTAACTTAGCTTGATTTTTAGTTTTATATTCTACTAGCTAACCTGGCGAACTTCGTACCGCCTGACGCCTGTCTGATATTTTATTATTCATTATTTATTTATTAACTTAGCTTGATTTTTAGTTTTATATTCTACTAGCTAACCCGGCGAACTTCGTACCGCCTGACAGTCAATGAATGTCATTATTTATTATAATAATACTTACACAGAACAATTTTCAAAACAAATCACAGACAATTTTGCGACGTAATTGATTTGACAGTTGTTGTTTTTTTTTTTCATTCATTTGGTTATTTATCATTTATTATATATTATATAAATAAACTAAATAAAATTTTCTGAACATAAATATTTGACAACCAACATTATTTGACAGCTACGAAACTCACGAACATTTTGTGTCGGAAAATATTTTTTCTTTTGTTTTATTTTTTCGATAATTTTCCAATGTTATTAATAATTATTCTGCTATTCGGGGCGGACACAAATCCAACAAATCAAAAACCATGAAAAATCCGAGTTTGTTTTATATATTAAAATTAACTATTGCATTTCTTTGTCGTCGATAAAAAAAAAATCAACACTGTGAACCGTTAATATTACATCATTTCTTTACAACTAGAAATAGAAATATTAACATTTATTAGGCAATAAGATGTAATTTGACCTAATTTTTTAATATTGTCAATGTTTAAATATAATATATTCGTACACTACATATACTAGGTTTATTATATACTCGCCTTAATCTTCTAAAAACCACAATAAATGATTTTGATTCGATTTCTACTTAAACTCCTTATTTTTTCCAGATTTAAATAACATGCCGACCTAGAGTGTCGTTATTTGTTTGCTGTCTAGATTTTTATAGATCTCTGATATTGGTACAGTTGTAAACAATTAAAATTTCATTGTTTAGAATTATGATTTCAAAATATAATCAATTATGGAATGCAATTTTTGATAATAATTATTATCTGCCTCCGTGGCGCAATGGCTAGCGCGTTCGGCTGTTAACCGAAAGGTTGGTGGTTCGAGCCCACCCGGGGGCGATACTTTTTGTATTTCCTATCAAATGTACACTCCCAGTTTTAGAAAGGATAATAATCAATAGGAGCCTGTACGCCATTGAAGTAAGACGTAATTTAAGTAACTGTCAAACGTTTGTGTGTAATACGAGAGTTGGGAGTTATCTAGCGCAGCTAATTAGTTTTGTTAAATGCATTGTTCCTAGTACACTGTATTTATAAGTATAACTAATATTTTTCATGGATAATAATGAATATTTTTATATATTTAAATTTAATCTTTATTTTTACCGTGGGGGCTAAATGGTAAGAAGTTCGTTAAATAACTGTCTAAGCGGTGAATGCTGTATGTGAAAAAAGGGCTGGCAGTTTTTTGCGCAGCAAATCAGCATAGCTGTGTATCAGGGGAATGCTGCAAGTGTTCTTGGCACACTGCCACATGATCAGCCATAGGTGAATATTTTTATATATAATTCAGTTTTCAGTTTTATTTTTAATTTAGTAATTGTATTTATTTTGTATCAATATAAAAAGTTTAAAGTATTTTTTTGGAATATTTACGTGTACATTCATTAGGGGGTTTGACTTAATTCCAAATAAACGTACTAAGATCATCTTCTAAGCAAAATATACTCGTACTTATATAAAATTATACTTTTGCAAATAAATTTCTCTCCCTTCTACTTACTACTCCCGATAACAGTAGATATATTCTATTATTCATACTAACTAGGAACGAGGGAGACAGAAGAACTTTTAAAGAACTAAATGCATTTATTACTTTTTATTATTAAAATATGAATTGACCAAAGTTTAAAAAAATATATAAGCATTCTATCGATGGAAAAAGATTTAGATTTATTATGAAATACAAAAAGAATCGCCCCCGGGTGGGCTCGAACCACCAACCTTTCGGTTAACAGCCGAACGCGCTAGCCATTGCGCCACGGAGGCAGATGACCTAAGTATCAAAATTTACATTCAGTTTCATTTCGTTAGAAAACCATAATTTAAACACCAATAAATTTTAATGGATCACAACTGTACCAACACCCATAGACATATTACTTACTATGTATGTCTAACTGTAGACAGTATAAATAGTCCTCATTTAAAACGAATATTTAATATTGAGCACGATGTACCAACATCCATACAACATCATAGGTACTGTTCGAATATATTTTATACGTAGGTAAAAAATAAAAATAAATTTACTCGTATGTTCAAATATATTTTATGATTTTTACCGAAACATTTGTTTCTTTCCATCCTAGTCTCTATGATAAAAGTACAGACACTCCCGGGCGAAATCTCTTGTACTGGTTACCCGATTTACTATAGGTGTATGATATAACGCAACTTGCCTGAGTTTAGAATAAAAACCAATCTAACAAAAGTGTCATTGTTCGCTCTGTAACAAAAAAGTGTCTTGTTTCTTTTGTTGCGAGTCGTCGATTAAAGCAGTCACATGGCTGCTTGATTGTCAAATCGATTTTGCGTGAACTCGATGCACGCGTGAAATGTTTCTGACTCGTCTGGCAAATTCATCCGAATATTTCTGAGGAATGATGTGAGAAGCATTAATAATTCTATTATAGTTAGATAATTGTCTACTGCTGGTTTTTCAAAATTAATCAATAATTATATTTGTCTAAATACGAGTTAACATAATATAACTTACTAACAGCCCGCACTAACGCTGCTGTTCGTGCCCCATCAAGACGTCTTGTGTGCTCATATAATGATATATTTTCTAATGTAGACATATTTGCTTATAAGAATAAGGTCAAACAAACGTTAAAATTTATATAGGCTTTTTAATTATTATTATTATTATTTTTTTTTTTTCACAATTTCTTATTTTTTCTAAATGTTTAGTTTGTTATAACTTGGTACATTCTATAATTACATATCCTATCTGTGGATAACGGTGTTAATTGTATAATTACCTGTACTATGTAATCTATATTTGTATTGTATCCTTATTGTACAATTGTTTGTTATTCCAAATAAATAAAATAAAAAATAAAAATAAAACTTGCATGTTCAATAGACCCAATGTTTTTTTGATAAACGGTGTAACGTTTCACAAATTTAATTGTAACATTGATTTACGAGGTAACGTATTTTTATTTATAATAACGTAAGAAAATAATATTTATTAAAAAAGTGCGAAGATTTTAAAATGAAACTAAACGATATTTTTTTTAAATTAAAAACTATTCTACAAAATAAACTAATGGTTTACCACCTTGGAAGTTCGATCCAAAAAACTCGCCGAATTCCCCCGTGATTATAAAAATTTGTTTAAGGTAGTTATAGCACTCGTCATTGCTCGCCACACTCTTTGACTAATTTGTAGGTATGTAGTGAATATACCCCATTGTTTCAACCCCAAATGCTACAAAGTTATTTATTTTATTTTATTTATTTATTTTAAAACTTTATTGCACTATGTACAAAGGCGGACTTAATGCCGCTAGGCATTCTCTGACAGCCAAACCTTTAGGACATTTAGACAGCATAGGTGGTAGGTGCAATTAAAAATTAGATGAAATTTAAATAAAACAGAAATATAATTGTAATATAAATATATACATACTAATATCTACATACAATTTACATACTAATACATAAATAAGTCATACTATAGATATACTAATATAATATAAATAAAACTACTTACATGATGAGGAGAGTGTGACAAAATTAACAATGTGATGATGCTGATATTAAGAGAAACAAAGATTGAAAAGAAAGGTTATTAGTATAAGAAAGTTATTATTGTGTTCAATTGTACTCGTATTTAAAATGCTTTTTGGATTCGGTTATATAGATAGAGGAAATAAGGCAAGCAGCAGAGGTACAGGTCCAATAAAACAAGACATCCTCCCTCACTCCATGGTAAAAGAGATATACCATCAGGCCATACCATACTATATATACAATACTATACAATTTTTATATTTTGGAATTGTTATTGTAGCGTCGCCGCGTCGTCCGTACCGTCAGCATCACTTTCCATACTACCTTAGTAGTAGAGACTTAAAGTACCTAATAAAAAATATACTATTTTAGACTTGAACGTCAAATAATAAACTAATTATCAAATCAAATAAACATGTAGTCTCGAAAATGATGTACTGACCCCACAATAATTTGTGGCGTTCACGTGTGTGTCTTTCTATAGAGTGAAGTCGGTACAACTTCTAATAGCATTTTAATTAGATTATACATAAAGTTATATATTAAAATGAGTACTCGTAGCTGAAGTGAAAATCAGACGAATTAGAAGATCAAATCGAGCCTATACCTATTGTTATAGAGATAGCAAAGTAATTCCTAGTAGTTAATCTGATGTTGATGACCCGAGTGTCTTACATAACGCTTGAAATGATATGTTGTAAAATGCTGACAGAGCTATTTAGTAGCATAATGATATAGGTACCTATATAGTGCAGTATATGTTATATAGTAGAGTAGGTATATGTATTTAAAAAAAAAACGCTCATAAGTTTGTAGGTATTATTTTCCTTCTATTCAATTTAATCGTATAATTTTAGGTCTTAAAGTTTAAAATAAAAAATACATTCGACTACTAAATCGTTACATTTACAGAGGCATCATTTTTATGCAACTCGGCAAAAAGTTACTTACTAGGGAATACAATTACGGACATTTTGAAGATACTCGTGTATTATAAGACGGCATTAACGGAATCATACAGTATTTGGTTGGGTAGGGAGAGAAGTGGAATGGTGAAAAAGGAGGCCTCCTTTTCAAACCAGCCTATTGTCGGTCACAAGCCCGAGACACCATTTTTCTCATCTCTTACCCACACACGATCGACCCGGCACCCGCACGACGAATCCGTGGAACTCTTAGTAAAATAGAGGTAAATCGCTATTTCTTTTTCTCTCAAAATATGACCAAAATGACTAAATTTCTCGAATGACTTGAAAATCTGTGAAATTGGATTTTGCGATGCAAAAGCGTTTAACCTTCTTAAGGATCTTGACAAACCGGCATAGTGGAGAGTCGGTTATCAGAGACTGGTGTCTTCATTTATAATTTTGCACCTTCAGGCAGGTGCGATGTCTTAAGTCGTGCTCTATATAAAAAAAAATCAATCTTAAATTCAATTATTACAAAATTGTCCAAGATTGTGAAACATTGATTAGGTTGAATCTATGGAAGTCCTTCACCTTTGCAAGGCATAGCGAAACTCTGATCATTTGCCTTCATCTATATTTCATTTTTATGCCATTCACTTCCTTGATGTCCAACTTTGATACATAATTATCTTAACTATTGTTTGAATTTTGTAACTTATTTGTAATATAATAAGTACATTGTACATTAAATTACAGGATGGATATCGTTATAGTGTTGCCCAAAGCAAGACCAGAAACAAGACTAAACAGCTGGTCTAGGTCTTAGGCGAGAGTCAGGGAAAAAAAATCTTCCGTTCCAAATCGAAATAGTAGGTACGTAATTTTTGAGATATTTAAATGAAGGCAGACAGTCACCAGAGTTATCTATGAGTTTTGTTTTTTGGAACCCCAAAAACAACGAACGCGACGCAATTTAATCGAATAAAACCTAAAAATGAATATTTTTTGTAAAATCATGAATCAAATGTCTAATCAAGAGTCCCGCGCAAGACCAATACCAATATTGAGCATCACTATTCGTATTACGTACAAAATAGGTCTGTTTTTACAAATATTTACTTAAATGGTCGTGGGACATGTCGTGCAGCAAAGGCACAACAGACAAGAATTCACAATATTCTGAAAATAAACATTCAATTATTCCCATTCTTAATCATTTTTCTAATTCTTATAAAATCTAATAAAATATCGTATATTTGGCGTGTAATTTCATTGAATTTGATTAACTATAAACTTTTAAACCCAGCCTATGAAGACACTATACTTCCCTCTCTTCTCTACATTTGATGTAATCGATGAATTGCTAAGAAATTTGTCTTCTGTGATTTTAACACTTCAGGCGCATTTTTTTCCTTTCGCAACGTATACCATAGTTACCATAATAGAAAATCGTATACGTACTATAGTTTCAACAAGACCAGGTGACAGTTGCGTCTAATTCCCACGGTCCCTTCATTAGGATGCTAGACGCGTCAGGAATCTTATGAAACACTGCCTATTCTTTAGCTTTAAATTCACTATGTCGCTATAGTTAGGTACTTACTAACTGAGTGTTGCTTTTCCTTTCATTAACCGAAAGTATTTTAGTTAACTTAAAAAAAACTTACGCTTTTGAACAAACTGTTGGTAGGTTTTTATCAAATCAGTCGTATGTAAATCAATCGGTTCAAAATGAATTAATGTATGACAGTCAGTAGTTAATGCTACGGAGATGTAAACCACGTTCTTCTTCGACAAGTGAACCTAGTCTCAGTTTATTTTCTTAAGTAAATGGAGATCAAACTAATATACTTTAAGTTTTCGATTAAAATACACAGAAGAAGTTTACTTTCTTTAATTAACAAGTCATTAGAAAAAGTTCCGCTACTCATTCATAGATGGCGCTATTATAGTTGCTCACAATTACCACTTCCTAGAGAGGTGCTCCTGGAGTAGAGCTGAAGTTGTCAAACCTAGACTCCCTGGATTTGCGAGCCACAAGGCCACTGTAACATCCCCAACCCAGGCCCATTAGCCATCCGGGCTTGGACGACCCCACTGTCTGTCTGTCAGATGACATCCACCACTGCCGCTTCGAGGACAGAACATCGAGTGGACTCTGACCGTCAAATACCTGGACTGCATCATTAATAGGACGTTGACAATAGGTGAAAAGGCCTGCCATGCCGTCAATCAGGCAAAGGCGGCCCGAGACTTGCTACGTCCTGTTATGAATTCCAACTTTCCGCTCAGTTTGAAGGTCTGGCCACGTTCTGGCCAAGACCAACACGGACAAGATCCAAAGTCAGCCTAACTTGAATTACCTTTTAATCTATTTAATGGTTGCACCTACCTCACAACACAAATTGTTTCATTGTCCCAAAGGTTGGTTGCTAGAGAATGCCTAGCGGCATTAAGCCCGCCTCTTGTACATAGTGCAATAAAGTTTTTAAATAAATAAATAACATATCGCTCAGAGTGGTTTTCCGAGCGCCATTGTATGTTCTATCGGGCCGACAACGGACACTTCATCATCTCCAGAATATCGCCCCGACTTGCGGACGGCCCCCCAACGGGCAACCACTTCCTAGATGAGAGCTGGAAGAGAGCTGATGCAGTCGAGTCTAGCCCCCTGGGTACGTAAGCCACATGGGCGCTGTTATACTAGTAACGGCGGCTAGCACTAAAAGTGCATGAATTACCGGCGGTTACACGCTGAGATCCTGCCGGGGAAAACGGGGGAATGTCCCCATCTCCAACCCAGGCTCATTAGGCATCCTGGCCTGGAAGACCCCAGCGTCTGTCTGTCTGAATTATAATTTTAAAAATACTAACCATAAGGTTGACATTGCCTCCATCCATTACGCAATAGAAATGTATTAAATAAGAAATTGGTCGACGCTTGGCGTAATAAATAATGTAACTAACATTTTATATGAAAATAGGACACGCTCTATATTTTTAAATAATATTCTATATAAATTTTATTGTTATTTTATTTTATAATGCAGTTGCGGTGGTGGCTAGGGCGCGGTGGTGGCTCGGTTGTAAGAACGCGTTCCTTAAATCCTACAAAGGTCGGTTCAAACCCCCACGGCATGTACCAATGAGAAATACACTTTTCTTACGTACATTTGTCATAGATTTACAACACCACCATTACCGTGCCTCGGAGAGCACGTTAAGCCGTCGGTCCCGGTTCCACTAATACCAACTTGTGGAATCGTTAATAAATTGTCATAAAAAATGACATCATATCCTCGCCAAGCCGTCTGGCCAGCGTGGCGAGTGTAGGCCACATTCTCCAGATATATGTTCTGGAAGGCCCATCTCCAGCAGTGAAGATCTAGGACGCTGTGTTCTAGGGGCTGTAATGATAATGATGAATGCAGTTTTAGTTTTTATCAAATAAGATGTCTCCTTTGAGCATTTGTTGACATTGCTTGTAGGTAGTTGAGATTAATGCCAAACACACGCAGTTGTTAAATTCGACGATATAATGATTAGACAGTAGTAGGTATTCCAGAAATGGTTGTATTATTATATTTTGTTTAGAAAATTGTTGGTTAACATTTATGTTACTGCAGTCCTTGCAAAGTTTATTACAAATAGCAAAAAGGAACAAAAATAATAAGTTACCCAACAAAGCAACTGACCAAATGCATATACATAAAAGCATTCATTGCCAATTCGACCCACGTCTACATACCTTTGGAACATGAATGGACAATCCATACTTCGTTACACAGCTTAAGAAGTTAAGGGCAATTTCGATAGGGCCTATTCTTGTATTCAACGTTAAATATTTTATATTTAATATGGATGATAAAATAGAAATATACAAGAAACACGCAATAAAGCCACGAGTAATAAGCTAAAAATAATATTAATATAATATAATACTTATTGTACAAAACCAAAACTAGTGCAGGTACATAAAAAGTAAAGTATCATCACGACCGTTTTCCTTTCATTCGAGGTGGTCAGAAACCACGCTTATAAATAAGCGGATTAACATATATTTTTTTTTAATTTGGCTTAACATTTCACTTTCAAAAAGACGAAATTACTATGTTTTAAATTCAAATGTCAGAATCGAGCGCGCAGAATAGGCCCCCCTTCATGTTGAGGTTACAACATTCACGACATTATGCCCTGTGAACTGATTTGGTACTTTTGTGAACTTTATACATTGACTAAATAAGGACCGCGGACTGGGCAATATAATAAAATTTACCTTCTGCATACTAACATACAGATGATGTAAGTAGGGATTCATTTTGTATTGTAGCCAATCGCCTGACGGAAAAGTTTAGAGATAGAAAAGCTGGTAATTATTGCAAGTCGCTATACAGTGCAATGCTTCCAGTCTCCTTGGGACTATTTCCAATGGGATGTCTCTAGAGGGCATTACTATTATCTAAAATATTTATAAATAAATCCTACAATAAAATACCTACTTACTTATATGAATAGGGTGTATCAGGCAAAGCTTTTTGTAGATGTCGCTAGCGGCAATGGTACCTTATTTTACACCTATATCGCATCATTTTTTTAATGTTTTCGTAGTTTTATATATTTATAACAGAAAAATGAATTATAAATAAACGTTAGCTACCTTAAAAGACGAATTAAAAAGCGCACACCCCGTCTTTAAAAAGAAAAAAGGTTTTATTAATAGAACGGCAATTTTAATATCACATCTTTGATTTTGCTTAGAAATCGCGATTTGTACACTTAAAAGCTATTCACTTCGGCATAATATCCAGAAAATAATAAATTTCGTAATAAAAATATTTTTTTTCTATGCAACTGACAGTTATATGAGGTACCATCTATCATGCGCCATCTATAGTGATAAAAAGTTAGTAATACACCCCATTATAATAAATAAATTAAATACAAATACAAAATATAATACCACGACGGCTGCCAAAGACATGCGTCTGCGAAGGGTTTTAAAAAATAACGTAAAGGTGAATGAGCCATTAAAAAGAAGAACATCGTTAGGTTCACTCAATACTCGTATATCCGAATCTTCATAGAAGGTCCCGCTGCCCCTAAGGTCCCTATACCTTACGAATCGTACGACTTGCTGAAGAATAAACACTCCTGAGCCCGCTCGCAGCCACCTACGACTCCACGCCAAGGAACTGCTGTGGATATGTACAAGGCGAGGCTGGAGAAGCCAAAGACTACGAGGCTGGTCGTTTCCCTAAACCCTTCAGTAGCTTTAGCGGTTCGATTCCTGATCGGGACACAATAAATCACTTAATTTATTTGTGATATTTCTCGAGTTTCGTACAGTATTCCCAAATTAATAATGCACATACAGATCTTCGCTAATTGTCGTATTCCCGGAAACACCCGAATCATTGAATCGTAAGAGCCCTAAACAATGCACTTGCATTTTGCACCTTGTTCCAAAGAAATAGAAGTCAATATCATGAGTACACAATCGAAAACAATTCAGGCAGTCGTTTTTTTGTTTTTGTATTTTTGGCGGTGACTGCACGTGTTCTCTCTGTGTGGAATTATATAGAGCTCCTATTACACACACACCCTTCTTGGTTTTGTTTTCAAAGGTGAATTTAATTTCAACTTTAATTATCTTATTTAAATAGTTTATTTGACAATTGCTTGTCTGTCTGACACAGGCAGAGATTTTATATTTAAAGGAGGTCACTACAGTACTATAAAATTTTCGAAGTAAATCAATCCAACAAAGATTGTAGCATATTCTCAATCGTGTGGTTTTCCTCGCTATTTACTTACATGGAATTATCGAATCAAATTTTGTTACTGATAAATCAATATTTATCTCTTTTAGCACAAAACACATAATTCTGCTAAATTATGCATGAAGAAAATGCACTTAACCACTCTATATACATATCGTCTTCCAACGCTCGGGGAATACGACCGTTGCCGAACAGTGACGAAGATTTCTATGCGCATTATCACTTTGGGAGAACTGTACGCTAGAGACATCGAGAGCTTGCCACTTGTGATTGATGAGCCTATAGTAAAGTTGGCTAAATGTGAATCCGCTACATTAAAAAGACAGCGTGGTTTCTGACTACTCCAGAAGGGATACGGTCGTGATGATACCTCTATTTAAACAACAAAAATAATTTAAAAAAGCACGATGATTTTTATCGATTTAATCGATTGTCCTAGCTTTTATTATAATACAGTTTAGCTTATTGCCCGGTCTTGTAATATATTTAATGTGTCTGATACCTATATATAGTATGTAAAATAATTTTATGTAGTCACTGACCTCATAAATTTTGTTATTTGTAGAAAAAAATACACCTACCTAACTACTTAACATATAATTTGAAGTCAAAACATTTAAAATGAAGCTGGACAGGTTTTTTGCAGATCCTGATGAAGGATCTCTTGACATGTTGTTAATAGGGCGTTGACCTCTTTAATGTTTGCCAATTTCCTTCTAAATTGTTATTTATTATCTAAGAAGGTTTTTTACGCTGTAATAATTGTTAATTTGATATTAATTTATTTGGTCTCGGATGCGACTTGTGTCGATAACATATTGATTTTACGAGCAATTGTCCGGGCTCTGTCGCCGAGAAAAAAAAAACACAATAATCGTAAATATTCAAGTCTTTCAATTGAATATATATTTTGCAATAAAAAAATAGATCCTTGGTGTTTAGAATCAAAACATTTTATTGAGAAACTGGGAAAAAGTCGATCTAAAAATTAATTAAAACAAAAATATATAGGTATATAGAATTTGGCCTACACTCGCCACGCTGGCCAGACGGCTTGGCGAGGATATGATGTCAATTATCATTGAAAATTTATTAACGATTCCACAAGTTGGTATTAGTGGAACCGGGACCGACGGCTTAACGTGCTCTCCAAAGCACGGGAACGGTGGTGTTGTAAATCTATGACAAATGCCGGGTGGGTTTGAACCGACCTTTGTAGGATTTAAGGAACGCGTTCTCACAAGCGAGCCACCACCGCGTCATATATGTACTTAGTAAGGTTAATTAATTATATTTAAGTTTCAAAATGTACCGTGAGATCTAAAAACAGCTTTGTTTTTTATGTTGCTAATCTGTTGCACAAAACAGGCCTAATTAAATGTCATCCATTGCTTCATCTGACCTTATTTCATTATGAAATACTTAAACAGTATCGTAAATTATAGAATTACCTAACTAATATTTAAATCTAGGTATAGGTAGTCCATGTTTTTTTTAATTTTCTTGTAAACAGTAAGTTTTATTGTATAATAAATTGACTAGACAGTTGTAGAACATGAAATTATCTACAAAAAAAATTGTATACTATGTATTACCATTACATTTTGTTTACAATACTCATTATTAAATTATACTTAAAATATATATATATATATAATAAAGATTATCTTGAGGTACACTATCCCTTGGAATTCGTAGAAGTCTAACATCTTCATTCGTAATTATTTGATGCAAAAAGTTGCATCTGTTAACTTAAATTGGGATCCATTTGTGTGGAGGAAAAAATAATAATTTAAGTATGTATTTATAGTTCGTTTCAACTGAATTTGCAACAAATATAAATAAATGTTTTGTCAACGACAAAGCTTTAGGGCCGGTAATTTAATAATTCTTTACGATCTAAGTATTAAAGCTAAGGCGGCCTTAAACCTAAGAAAGCCACTGAGGAAGTGGTGAATTAAATGTATGTTGGCCATATCACAGAGAAAACGTATTATTTTTATGGAAATATATTTAAGGTACAAAAAAAAACACGTACTTTTCAAATGAAATGATTTTTATTGAGTATACCATTTTTATTCTTGATTCATCGCGTGCCGTACCTATACGTAATTTGTGCCTATACTTTTTTTCCTAAAAGTTGGGACTGTTTGCCATTTGAGACTATATTGTGATTTGCTTGTATCTACACATCAAGACAGCGCCCTTGCAGCGTAGTGGTAGGGAGTTATATCAGTCATCAATGGTTGGTGTCGGTTTGTACTTTTGGACCTCACGCATCATGTGTGTTGCTCAGTATAGACATAATGTCTGGATCACACATACCGAGTAGACGGGTAGTATAAACATTTCGCCGAGTGCGCCGAGTTAAAGGCGAGACAGTCACTTGGACCCTGTTCTATTTACTAAGCCGAATGTACACCCCCGCGCATTCCTGCACTAACTCTACCATTTAGCAGGTATATTAATGGTAGTGAACGAATGCCTTCACTTGTAACTGAGACTCAGATTTAAAGGCAATTTACAAGGCTTTAAAGGCACAGGGCCAACAGTGAAGTGGGTTATAGGGTTTTAGTCTGTCACGGCATGCCTTAATCTTGAGAGGTCAATCACTGATTGTAATATTATTGAGGTATTGTATTATGTCAAGATTTTCCTTAAATTACATGTTTTTCATAAAAATTGGGACTATATTTACTTAAATACCGGGTTCGAGTCCTGGTCGGGACACAAAAATATTTATTAATGTAAATAAATACATTTAATTTTATTCGAAGAAAATAAGGTACAATGATTTAAAAAAATAATAACATATTAATTAAACTAAAAACTACATTTAATTATATTTAATTTTCCTCGCCAATCCGTCTGGCCAGCGTGGCGAGTGTAGGCCAAATTCTCCAGATATATGTTCTGAAAGGCCCATCTCCAGCAGTGGAGGTCTAGGACGCTATGTTCTAGGGGCTGTAATGATGAATGATGATATTTAATTTATTTGTGATATTTTTCGAGTTTGGTACGCTGGAGACATCGACTAGCTTGCCACTTGTCATGATTGGACTATAGTAAAGTTGGCTAAATGTGAATCCGCTTATTTATAAGCGTGGTTTCTGACCAGCCCGAAAGGGAAACGGTCGTGATGATACTTATACTTTTTTACTTACTTAAATATAATAAACGTTTAAATATCATGTATAGTTTGCGTTTACGTACCTACTAGGTACAGTTTTTGTTTACATTATCCTTATATTTAATGACTTGAACTATACGACGTTTTTAAATTGACGGTCACAGGTCATTAAACCTCGCCAAAAGCTTTTTACGAGTACATTTATTGATGATATATTATTAGCTCTTTTTTTTCATAATTAATATTTAACTACGTCATCTTTACAATGTGATTTTTGATCAATAGGTAGTTAGGCAGTCGTTTTTTTAAGCCGGGGTCCATAGGGTTGCCAACCCGGGAGGATTTTAACAAATCGGGGACTTCATAAATCAGGATGAAGGTGCAATATAGGCGACCTTAAGCGCGATATTACAGGAGTCACCCAGGCGTTCCTGGAGGGAGAATCCTAGTTGATTATAGGGATATTCGCCTGTTATTTTATTCCGTTTTATTCCGTTTAAGGCAAAGCTAATGTTGGTCAGTTCCCTCCTTCTTCCCAATATTGACTATGCAGACGTTTGCTACTCTGACATCACTGAAGAGCTACTGAATAAACTCGATCGTCTGCTCAACTTATGCATCCGGTACGTATTCGGATTGCGTAAGTATGACCATGTTTCCCAATATCGTGTTCAATCAAAGTGGCTTAATATCCGTTTTTGAAGATCTGCACTCCTCTATACCTTAAGACTCGTTTCCAATTTCTTGGAGACAGTCACAACCTTCCTCTTCGGTCTGCTTCTAACAATCAGCTCAAAATTCCCCCTCACACTTCTAGCAGATATTCAGATTATTTTACTGTTTTCGCTGCTCGAGTGTGGAACAAGCCTCCACTAGTAATATGTTTAAAAATCTACTTGTTGCTCACTTTTTAAATAAACAAAATAATTTGTCATGCTAACTACAAGTACCTATGCATTATAATATTTATTTATTTCGTTAATTTTTATCGTGAATGATTGCACCTATGTAATATGATACGAGTATAATAGTAATATAATATAATATAATATAATAGTATACCTATCTATTAGTGTGTTTATATATTCATACATAATATATATTTATGTTTATTATATATATTATTTTAATTATATATCATGTAAGTATTTATAAAGTAGTATTTAATTATTCTTAAGTAATTATATTTATCTTAATGCACCCACACTCCCAAAGGTTAGCTGTTATAAAATGCCGGAAGGCATTAAGTCCGCCCTTGTACACTACTTTTTAAGTTATTTTGTGCAATAAAGAGTTTATAAATAAAATGCCGAGATGTTATGAGATGCTTGAAGTTTCCCGATATAACTGATATACTTCCTAGAGAAGTCCTCCTGGAGGAGAGCTAAAGTTGACAAAGCTAAACCCCTGGGTTAGCCACACGGGAGCTGTTATACCAGTAACGGCGCGCCTTGAACCAAAAATGCTTGAGAAACCGGCAGGTAGTTGCCCGCTGAGATCCTGTCAGGAAAAAAGGGGGAACATCCTTAACCCAAACGAAGGCGTATTAGCCATCCGGACCTAGACGACCCCACTGTCCGTCTGTGACATATTTGAGCTATGAGAGAGACAACTAGCGCCATCTAGTTTCGCAGTATGAAACTACGACGAAATGTTTTACTTTCCGTTTGTGGTTTAGGAATGTACCTGTTGTTTACCAGAACAAGATATAATGTACCAATAGATGCCTCCACTATACTATTATTTTTACAAATTTAATTATATTTTTGGATAATAATGTGGTAATTTTAATTTTATATTTAGCCAAATGAACTGATTAATAAACATTGAAAATGATTTAGTACCTACTTAAAAAAGTTGAAGTCCTGACATATCAATGACAAGTTTTTTTATAAATATATTTATTGCTAAGGCTGAGTTGTACCAAAATGAAGTATTTGTAATCGCAACGATTAAACTTAAAAATGGCGTCAATTGTATCAGCTAACGGCTGACCTTGCAAATAAAGTACCGGTTTACCGGGTTTAGGGCCGGTAACTGAATCCTTCCTTAATAGCTTCATTTACTTAAATGGCTGCGATTCTATAGAAATACAAATGCCACTAAGGAAGGATAAAGTTGTCTAATCCCAAAAACCACGCGTTTTCTCGTAGGTACCTACTTATTTAGGAGAAATCGCGAAACACTATCTATTACAATGTGATTTAGCACAACTACAGTTTTCATATTTTCCTGTTTCCATGTTCCCAAGAATAGATTTATTTTTCTATATATAGGTAAAGACAAATATATTTCCCCAATGTTCATTCATAACGGTAATATGGAACCAACTTTGACTAATATAATGCCCAAGGTATTTAGTACTATTTATTTTACCGCGAAATAATCATCATGACTGTGTATTGTGCCAAGCCATTATTGTTTATTTTTATTTTTTAGCAATAGATAGATATTGTAATAACTGTTGGGGTGATCAGACCAGGGTGACCAGAAGTCTTGTTATTTGTATCACGTCGGGGTCACCAATGTAATAACTGTTTGGGGTGATCTCAATGTGATACAAATTACAAGACTTCTGGTGTTACTTATGTTGTTTATTGCTGAATATTACTGGACGGGAATATTGTACTGACTTAAGGTGTTGCGACTGATCGCGAGGTGTGCGCGGAACCGACTGTCGTGCGCGTCGCCTAATGCATTTCAGAACGTCAGTCACCACAATATTTTATTTAAAATGAATTAAAATATTAGACTATCTGATTTCTAATGTAGTTGAAATAGAGTAAGATATCCAATTGTTGACACTCCACCAATTATCGACACTACATTATTTATTCGTAAAAATAGGAATACTCCGCAATTTACTTGGTGTTTTTTATTTCATGGAGACCTTCCATAACTTTTTGAGGTATTCTAAACTGCTAACACAGATTTTGGAAAAAAGCATTCAGCAAGAAAATGCTAATTTAAATAAAACCTTTTTTTGGATGCCAATCGATTCTGTATCTTATTCTACTGAACCGACTGAGGTTTGAGTACTAGAAATGTCAGAAATCGCAATAACTTTTCCTATACTTTTGTACGGAAAAACGATTGAGCATCAACTCGTATTTTTTTTTTTGTTGCCAAACGATTCTGTTTTTTTACTGTCATAAAAATACTTTTTGGTCGACTGAAGTTCGAGTACAGAAACTACGATAAGATTGAGTTTTGCCACCCTCATTCAATCCCCAAACCATTGAACATTTTAGCCCCGTCCGATATCTAGGTCTAGGAATACAGCCAATTTTAGTATGACGCAATACTCCCAAATAGGTACTAAATTTAAATCCTATATTTACTTAAGGAAATAAGATTTATTATTTAATTAATTCTAAAATATGTAATGTACAAAACTGTACAATTTAACGCGTAGAAAAATTTTTAGAAATCCATTTTCCGCTATTTCACCCCACCGGCAAGCGATGGCGCGTTTTTCGCGAATGAGGATTGGCGGTATTGCGTGACGTCATCGCGCCTACGCGTACTCTGTGACGCAGGCCGATCGATGCCTATTTCCATCTCTTTCTATCAAATCACTCTTAAGACACAACTTAACTGTTGTTGTCCCGCTCTCTCGCGTATGAATGCTTGAAATTGAGAATCCGTAGGCGTTCGCGTGCGTAACCAGCCGTTGTCAATGTGGCACAACTTTGTTATTTACGATTTCAGTTTATTGGCATTTTTGTTTATTTTGTTTTTTGTTGTCCATACTAGTTTTCCATTTCATCCGTTTGACCCACGAAGACAATCCATGCCTATATTTATTTTATTTGAATTTGGAAGATTTAGGGGTTTTCATATCCCGATCTTTTGTATAATTCTTCGTAAGCATTTTATTAAAATGCCCTACACACATGACGTGGCCGAATGGCGTATCTTTATTCTAAATATTATGCTAGCATAGGTGATAATCCAGTATCACTAATGTATCTTTGAGTTAGCCATAATTACTTTATAAAAAATTGCTAGCGCTATTGCGCATCAGGTTTTTCGCCATAAGAGTACTCCTGTGCGGGCTGAACACAGAGTCCTAGACTCCATAGCTGGAGATGGGACATACAGATCATATTTCTGGAGAATTTGGCCTTCTATAGCCACGCTGCCAGACTGGTTAGTCTGTCTCTGATGTAATTTATTTGTCAATTTCACAAGTTGGTATTATTTGAACCGGGTGACTGGCAACGGTGGTGTTATAAATGACAAATGAGCGACATGACTATTTGACGTAAAACGTGTAAAGACGACCACACTACGTGTTTGTCAAACAATTTGATGCGTTAACTATGTATATATATATATCACGCTATTAAAGTTGATATTTGCACGGCCGCTGCATAAATTATAGTATATAGAATTTACGAATAAATAAAATAATATAAAAAGCTTCGTGGTCTAGCGGTTAAGGATTTAGACGTCCTTCACGTTCCACACCGGGTTTGATTACCGGTCGGGACACAATAATATATTTAATTTATTTGTGTTATTTCTCAAGTTTAGTACGCTAGACATCGACGAGCTTGCCACTTGTGTCAATAGTAAAGTTGGCTAAATTAGAATTCGCTTCTTTAAAAGTCGTGATGATATTTTACTTTATCATCTAATAGAAAATTTATACATTCGTTTCTGTAAAGTTTCCATAGCCTAAACAGAAAATAAGTCAAATGATAGAAGGCAGATTAAACTAGAGGTTTAGTAAATCGTTACTGAATGGAGCTGTGAGTAGGTTACTTTGGACAGTGTGTAGATTTATCATTGTAAGTTCATGGTAATCTATACGAATACGGATTCGTCTCAACTGCGCCACCAAATTAAACCAGCTTGTAATTGGCGAACTGGCTTCCCTTGAGACCCGCGGACCCCAAAATTGTTTAAAGAAAGTAGAGACAACAAACAAAACATAGAAAAATAAAAGCACAAAAGACATCAAGTTTTATTGCTGTATATTTTATAACTCGTCCTAAAAAAGTATTGGCTGGCATAACAATATCTTCTATAAACAGTGATAGATACATATAATGATAGTGATGTTTTAACTTACGAAGGCGGCCGAGCTATGGGTTCGGATAAATTGTCACGCGACGCACGCTTGTGTGAGAATCTATGAAGCATATTTAAGCTTTGCCTAAGCTATATTGAACTACATCTTTACTAATATGCTGTAAAGTAAAGTATCACCACGACCGTATCCCTTTCGGGGTAATCAGAAATAATGTTGTTTTTGAAAGCAGCGGATTCACATTAGCCAACTGCATCATGAGAAGTGGCAAGCTCGTCGATGTGTGTGTACCTTTTTTCGAGTACTACTCGTAACAACTGTGGTGCACCGAGACTAAATAGTAAACCTTAACCTCGCCACGAACTAAAAATATTTTATTTTATTTTTTACCTTTTGCCTACCTGGTGGTAAGTAGCGTGCGAGTTTCGTGAATGTTAGCAACAGGAATCAGATATTCATGACTGACATCAGTCTCGAACACTATGGCGGCTTGAGCCTGATCACGGCAATTCGAGCCTGATCCCGAAACGTGTGGTTACATTTTGCTGGATTAATCAGCACGAACAGTGTACTGGGCAAATTACCACCATCAGTCCGCTTACCATCTATTTGTTGTTGTCGTTGAAAGTATGTGCCATTTGCAATGATGTCAAATGCCAATTTTTACTTTCAATGAGAACTAATATTATAAGCTTGCCTTGGTGATATTTATATAAAAATAACTCCGCTTGTAACAAGAATTACTAAAAAAAGTTCTGTAACATTCACACAGGCATTTCCCATCACTATTTTTGCCTTTGTGTGGTCGATGACGCAAAAACATTGAACAAATAAATCCAAATACATGAGAGCTAAAATAACTTGCCTTCGTGAGATAAAGTATTAGTTATTGAATGGATGTTGGCAGTCTAGTCGTCTGGCCCTGTGTCGGCGCCGGCGCGTCTACAGCGAGTCCGCGTGGGTGTATCTACCCGCAATAAGACCGGGACACACCGGATAGCTGACATGTAAACTTGCACGGGCTACTCTAACATCCAGATTATTAGACGTTTCCTCAAGCGGCCTTGCCTTATGGCCGTCTCGACTAGGGAATCAGGTCTCTGGTTGCAGACTTTTCGTTCAGCATCGGTTGGGACACTCCTTGACCGAACTACATTGACCATGGCAGTGTGCCTTCGTCTCGGAGCCCAGACTGTCCACCCACACAAATGTCGGTGTGCGAAACCAGTGGAATATCTCAGACACCACAGGCTTTCTTGTGCTAAAAGTGCCGGCCGCATCCCTCTTTACGCGGCTCACAAAGAAAATCATTCGTAAGGCTCTTGTCACTGCTGGAGTACCCAACTTTCTAGAACCCTCTGGGATTGCGTGGAGCGATGGAAGTCTTCCGGACGGCATGGCTGTTTGGCTGTGGCAACATTTTGCCTCTGTATAGGCAGGCTATACGGTGGCAGAAATAATTGCCAGCCTTCGTTTTAGTCAAAAAATATTACCATTTATAGCAAATTTTGGAAAAAAAATCTTAGCAAGAGTCTTGCGAGACTCTTGCGCAAGACCAATATGCGCTGCTAACATATCGGTGGTTACAATCGGTAGAATGATTTAAAAAAAACTATTTTGTTATATAAACTAAAAACTAAAACAAAAATAAAATAAAGGAAAATAAAATATAAATAAAAAAAT
The DNA here is from genome assembly GCA_910589645.1 of Tinea semifulvella. Classification (NCBI taxonomy): domain Eukaryota; kingdom Metazoa; phylum Arthropoda; class Insecta; order Lepidoptera; family Tineidae; genus Tinea; species Tinea semifulvella. The sequence continues at coordinate 6,384,821 of OU342592.1, read as the reverse complement.
TGCTCCAAATCGTTGCCAATGGGCAAAGTGCCAAGGATACTGGCAGCATTGCCACGTTGAATGACAGTTCTTAAAATTAAAACATAACAAAAAATAATTACGTAAAGCATATGGGTATTTTATATTAAAATAATAGAAGACGCACTAACCTAACTTAACGAGGCTTATAAAGTTAATAGATGTTCGCAATAAATATTTCTAATTTAAGACAATAACTGCGCGACATTCGATCCGCAAAACAATTGAAATAAACAAGAGAATAATTTCTAATAATAACCAAGTGTCTACGCCGTAGTCTTCGTAGTCACACAACTCTGCAAGTTATTTAAAGCCCGCGGCTACCAAAAAAATTGTTCGCTTCGCGTTTTAAGATTCTTCTTATCGTAAACTACCCACTTTAATCAGCTTAAAAAATTTGTTAATGATGTGGTGAGATTGTAGATTCGTAGTTATCAAAACATGTTTTCTTGTTATATAGTGGAAACTGGGACGTAGCTGAAGGCATACATGCGCGTAGGTGTATGGCGGGTAGCAGAGCGCATGCGTGGCTCGGCCCGTCCGCAGTCCTACCGCCATTCTTCAGTTGCACTCGGGCCGCGTTCAAGCACATACGTTACGCACCCGCGCATACCAAACCGAACGACTTAGCAACAAAAAAGGGCTAAAATCGAGATTCGAGTGCGATATCAGTGTAAAACGTAACGTAAAGTTTAATTAAAAGCACGAAAGGGAAAAAGTAGCGTGGTAGGCGTCTGTAATCGGTGGAAAACGGTAAATAAATAGAGGTCGTGTTGAAGATTTTTGTGAATGAATTTAAGATGGTGGACGGCGCGAGGGAGAGCGAAGAGCGGCGCGGACTCGTCCTTATCATACGAGTATGTCCGTTATATCGTCTGGTTGGCAATTTGATATTGGTTTGGATGGATGATGGTTGTCTGGCAAATCCTGGGCACGACTGGGCAGCGCGTGGGTGGCATCGAACCAGATGAATGGCGATGACGTGGGTGTCTACTGTCATTCGATAACAGTTTGATAAATAGCGTCGCCGTAGTGTATCTCTACCATACACTAACACTATTCGTCACTAAATGATATTTTTAGACAGACAGGGTTTGGCGTAGGTGTTGTGTGTTGTGTTGATTGAATTATTGTTTATGTAGTTTTACCTAATGTATTCTATCTTTAGAAATTACAATATCTATATACCAATAAAAGTATTGTTATAAGTAAAAATAATTAAACTGAAGTAGAAATTTTATTACAAATTATAATTTGCTACATATGTGTAACATTTATTTAGGTACCTCTATGTTATTAGGCAACTAGGAACTCAAAAATTCTACATTAATTAATTTCAATTCGCCTCCGTGGTCTAGCGGTTAAGTCCGTGGATTTAGACTCGGAGGTACGGAGTACAATTTGTGGTTGGTCCGCTAGATACATCGACGATCTTGTCGTGCTCGGGTATACTAAAGTTAAGTAATAGTTATCCGATTTATTATAAAAAATGCTGTTTTGGACCATTCCGAAATTAAATTACTTATTCACATAAACCTTTCTTTTATTAAACTAAAGATATCAATTCAATTCAAACTGCCTCCGTGGTCTAGCGGTTAAGTCCGTGGATTTAAGACTCGGAGGTACCGGGTTCGATTCCTGGTCGGGATACAAAAATATTTAAAAGTAAAGTAAAAATATATTTATTTACATAATATTTAATTTATTTGTGATATTTCTCGAGTTTGGTACGCTGGAGACCTCGAAGAGCTTGGCACTTGTCATGATTGGCTTATAGTAAAGTTGGCTAAATATGAATCGGCTTATTTATAAGCGTGGTTTCTGACCACCCCGAAAGGGAAACGGTCGTGATAATGATCAATTCAATTGTCATTATATTCTTAATTCTTATTAATAAACTTCCACTGGTGACCAGACCAGTTCTATCTCCATCTTTAAAAACTTGGTCTTCAGTCACTTTCTTAAAAAGCAAAATGTCTCAATCACGCTCTGACATAGTAATTATTTAAATATATATGTATATTATGAATCAGTAGTATATATATTATTTATTATATTATTATATTATTATTTAATTGTTGTTGTATCAATCTACATTGTATTTTTTCTTATTATCCGCACCACGGTAGCTCTCTTATTGCCATCACAAAGGTTCGCTGTTAGAAAATGCTTACGGCATTAATCTCGGCCTTGTACAATACTTTGGTAAACAATGTGCAATAAAGAATTTTATTATTATTATTATATTCGTCAAGCTAGTTCTTATCTCTAGGTCCAACCCAATTTGTCTTTAGTGTTGTTAAGACCAACCTGTGTCTTATTTCTGTATATCGTACATCTATATTGACGTCACAATCAATATTCTTAGTTCAATATTAAAAAAAAAAAATATCACCCCGCAAAGTATATGCCTCGATAGTAGGCATCTCCAAATTTTTACAATTTTACAAACCATTTTCTGACCACTCCAACCCGCAAGAAATTACGGTCGTAATGATACTTTTCTTATGACATACCGCTATCGTATGTTTACCGAGAAATCTACATTATAGGGTCATGACATTTACAGTCCGATCTCTCTGGAACTATTTATCAATTTGCAACTTGTTTAATATTACGCCTCTATGTTCTATTCGTTAAGACTGTAGATTTAGCGGGTTCGATTCCTGGTACGGACACAATAATTTATTTAATTTGATATTTCTAGAGTTTGGTGCACTAGAGATATCGAAGCCACTTGCCATGATGGGCCTATAGTATAGTTGTCAATCCATTTCTATAAAAAGCGTGGTTTCTGACCACCCCGCAAGGGGTACGGTCGTGATGATACTTTACTTTTACTTCAACTCTATTGCTTTATTTTTGTATTTAACGGCCATTAGTAATAATGAGAAAATAGTATATAAAAAGTAACAGATACCATCAGTCATCATAACCAACTTTCTATCCCTCTTCACTCTTCTAGCAGATATTCAGATTCTCTCACCGTGTCAGCAGCTCGTCAATCAAACAGGCTACCATTGTTCACCAGACATGCACCGTCTTAAAATATATTCAAAAAACTTCTTCTCTCTTACTTCCTTAAAAAGCAAAACAAATCCTAATCACCTGACATATTATTAGTATATATGCATATATAATTATTTATGTATTTATCTTAATTATGTATTATTATTTTTCTGTTAGGTATATATAGTATTATAAATGTATATATTGTATTTATTTACATATTTTAGTTCTGGTTTTTACTATATTATTTCCATTTTCACACTCTGCACCCATAATAATAATCTCTCACTCTCCCAAAGGTTAGCTGGTAAAGAATACCTTCATGGTATTATGCTCGCCTATGTACAACACTTTATATTGTATATTTTGTGTGCAATAAAGAATTTTATTATTATTATATAAAAAGTAACTGATGAACTTAAATTGTTACATGAAGTGTCATTTAGACGAAAACTAAACGACTATTTTTTTATACTAGCACGACATGTAACCTTGCACCCACCTGATGGTAAGTGGCGCGCGAGGTCAATGAATGTTGGCAACTGGAAACAGACACTCATGAATGACATCAGTCTCTAACATTGCCAGCGTGACTGGGCATGACGGCAATTCGAGCCTGTTCCCGAAACTTTACAGAATTTATTGGCGCGAACTGCCTCCGTGGTCTAGCGGTTAAGTCCGTGGATTTAGACTTGGAGGTACCGAGTCCGATTCCTGGTCGGGACACAAAAATATTTATTAATGTAAATAAATACATTTCATTATTATTTAATTTATTTGTGATATTTCTCGAGTTTGGTACGCTGGAGACATCGACGAGCTTGCCACTTGTCATGATTGGCCTATATATAGTAAAGTTGGCTAAATATGGATCCTCTTATTTATAAGAGTGGTTTCTGACCACCCCGAAATGGAAACGGTCGTGATGATACTACTTGTTATTGGCGCGAACGGTGGATACTCCCCTGCCCCGGCAGACTGGGCAAATTACCACCAGTCCGCCTACATACCTATTACAGTTACATAGCTTTTATACCAGGATAGTCATATTGAACCTCTAGACCAGAAAGCCTGCCACATTTAGAAATTTATGCTGGTGTATAAATTTCGAGTCAAGTGCGTTCGTTCTTCCTCTCCCTTCGTGAAAGTCGCCATAAAATATTTTTGAAATGCACAAAATCTGCAGCAATATAGTATTAACAATAATTTAATTAACAGGTTATAATATTATACAATAAACAATATTAAGTATTGAAAAAATATACCAGTAACTAAATTTGTAGTGAAAAAATGAAGTGTTTAAAAGTTACGAACTAATTAACGACGCTGTGATTGGACAGAATAGCTTAGAAAGTTTTAAATTAGCTAATAGGCGCTTGTCAAATGTGCGGGAAGATATGGTGGCGTTCGGCGTTCGCGACATGAAAATCTAAAGCGCCACGGAAAAACTGTCAGCACAATATGATACGGGTAAGTATTTTATTATCATATTTAGGTCACCCGTTTCTTGCACGCCAAACCAAAATGAAATGAAAAAAAAATGTATTTTTATTTTTTATGGTAAGTGGCGCACGAGGTCCATGAATGTTAGCAACTGGAGTCACACACTCAGTCCCCAACACTATGCCGGCTTGACAGCTAGTACAATCGACGCTATATTAAATCGTTACATTTACAGATACTTCGTTTTCGTATAGCCCAGCAAAAGTGTATATATACTACATAAAAATAGCCGGCCGCTATTCACGCTGCAATATCAAGCAAAGTTTCAGAATTTGGCGCTAATGCGGTATTAGTCCCACCTGTATGTTACGCCAGATTTACGGGGGAGATAAATCCCAACTATAGATAAATCTCCTCTGGACACATTTCGCCATTTCTCGATACAAAATTATGATTTGCCTTGCGCCCACCTGATGGTAAATAGCGCGTGAAGTCCATGAATTTTAGCAACTGAAAACAGATCCTCATGACTGACATCAGTCCCTAGCACTATGCCGGCTTGACTGAGCTACACGGCAATTGGAACCTAAACGTGTATATACACTTTACTAGGTTTATCGAATGGTGGATACTTAATTCCTCGCCTTGGCAAACTGGGCAATTTATCATCAGTAGTCCGCCTACCACCTATTTGGTGTTCTCGTTAAAAGTATGTACTATTTGCAATGATGTCAAATGCCAATTGTTACTTTCAAGAAGAACTAATATTGTAAGCTTGCTTGGTGATATTTATATAAAAATAACACCATAAAAAATACATATATACAAAAAAAATATATCAAATAATATAATTTAATTATTACCTTTAGTAAAAAGCAATAAAGGACAAAACAAAGGTTATATCAAAAAAGCCCTAGCATGAACTTATCGTAGTCTTTGGTGACGTATTAATAATAATAATAATACATTATTTATTGTGCAGAACCAAAAATAGTGTGGGTACAAAGGCGAGCTTAATGCTATATAAACATTTTAGTATGACTAAATTTTTGACCCTCACTTTAAATAATAAAAACATCTATAAACATAACTAGAAAAAAAGAAGACAATTGTTTAAGCAGTCTTTAAATTCACCGCGCCGGTTCCATTGTATGTGGGAAAAAGAGATGAGAAGAATGGTGTCTCGGCTTTGCGACCGACCGTTTTTTTTTTTTTTTTTTTATTGCGCAACAATACGCTCACCATCCACCATTCTGCTGCTCTCCCTACCCAAGCAAATACTGTATGATTCTGTTAATGCCGTGTTGGAAGCATAAATGTAAATTCCTCTTCACTAACTTCCACTGTGTAAAGCTATGTCTAATATCCGTTCCTGTTCATTTCTAGATAATATTTGTTCGACTTCATAATGTGATCTTTTGGAATATTACATTCCCACGGAACGGTAGTATAGAAATAGCCTCAGTAAATACAGTGACCTATTTATGCTTATAGTTTATTTAGGGAAATTCCCTAAGTAATAAACAATGTTTACCCTGCGAAGGTGACACCGATAGCACGACATACATGATAGACAAGTGTGATACGTGACGCTTCTACTAATTGTATGTTATTATATATTTCTGCATCCACATGACACGATATTGGTTATTAAGTATTACGACAGTAATACCATTATGTAAGCTCGAGGTTAGGGGCTAGGGCGTGAATGGCTACTTTTTAAACTACGGGAATATTAAAGGCTATTTTAAAAACGAAAGGATTCGTTTCCTTAAGTTTGACATTACTTCCCAAAATTTGATCCTTTTAAGCGACACTATTAGTTAATGAATTACAGAATGAATTAATATAATCTTATTCTCATATAATCCTCGTCACCGACAAGATCCCCAACTAGAAAAACACTTTTCTTACGACATTTGTCATAGATTTACAACACACCGTCCCCGTGTCTCGGAGAGCACGATAAGCGTCGTCGGTCCCGGTTCTGACTTGTGTCCAACTTGCGGAATTGTTAATACATTGACATTAAAAATTAGCATCAAATCCTCGCCATACTGTCTGACCAGAGCGTGGCAAGAGTAGACTAAATTCTCCAGAAATATCTGGAAGGCCCATCTCCAACAGTAGAGGTCTAGGACTCTGTGTTCTAGGGGATGTGATGATGACGAACTGCCTCAGCGGTCTAGCGGTTAAGTCCGTGGATTAAGACGTAAAGGTAACGTATTCCATTCCTGGACATAATAATTTATTTAATTTATAAAATCTTTTTTATTATACACTCCATCTTCCTTCTCCTCCCCTTCCCAGTCCCCTCACCCTCCTCTACACACAAACACACACCACACACAAACACACACCACACACACACCCACACTCATACAGACAACACACACATATACTAAATTTTACTTGCTGTTTGTGTAAACACTTTTTCAATTTTTTTTGTATGCTCATTATTGGAAGACACTCCTGTTATACAGCACATGCATGCATGCAGGAGACAGGGTTCACCACACAGAGCAAGGGATCCACGCGCACCGTGGGCAGCGCGCGGCGATTCTGTGCTCTGTGGTTCACCATAACGTACCAACATTATTTTGTGTTAATAAACGATTTGTATTTGTAATATTTCTCGAGTTTTTAACGCTAGATACATCGAAGAACTTGCTACTTCTCATGACGAAGATGAAGTTGACTAAATGACAATCAGCATCTGCAAAAGCGTGGTTTCTGACCCGCTAGGGGTACGGTCGTGATGATAATTTACTTTTTTTACCGAACTGTGCGACGGAAATAAGGGTTATTTGTTTATCAGCCTGTACGAGTATGTATGTTTGTTGCTTTAAGCCACATTGGAGACCAACGCGTAGGCCGAATTTGATAATTCAAACGAATACAATCAATTCGTTATAATTATGCTGAAGATAAGACAATAATCAAATTACAGTAAGGCGAACAACCAGCCGCCATATTGTGGAAAAGAAAAAAAAATAAGTCGTCAAACTATATTGAGTTTATAGTTATTATCGAATACCTATAGTAAGTACTCGTATTTAAAAATCATGCAGAAATTTCTGTTACCATTATTTCCTTTAGTACATTTTCATTAAGGAACTCACAAATCTCTCCACAACTCGAGTTTCCGCAAATAAAAGATTGTAGAACGTATCTGAGCCATTAAAATGTTCTGGTAAATTAGTGGGCGCAAGAAAACTACAAAGTACGAGTGCGGCCTGCGAGCTATAACTTCACAGGGAGGTAATTGGGCCAACGCGATCGCAAGCTGGCCGGGCGGCGAGCCAACGCTACCGCCATATTGAGATCACAAAGTACCTATATACTTAGCTTGGGATGTTTAAACAAGAAAATGGGTAAAATTAAATTGGCATCTTCTTCTTAGTCGCTACACTCTTGGCAAAATGGTCGTGGTCGTCACTTGAGTGTCAGTGGCACGCTTATTAAGCCGTTGCCACTCCTCTCGATCTGCAGCCTTCCTGGCGTACTCATGATGCCATCAACTTTTCCCTAAACTACCAGGCGCTCAATGGGTATAATTCCACGCCGCGATACGTGTCCGAAGAAAGTGAGAATGCGTGATTGTCTTATTCCCAGTTCCTCCAGTTGTTGGTTTGGAGTAACACCATATCTCTGGAGCATTAATCAGTTTTATTTCTGTTTCGCGTAGGGACCCACGCATACAGGAACATAGGGAACACAAGAGCTCTGACCAGCCAGATTTTAGTAGCTTTCGTAGTGTTTCGGTTTCTCCATATTTTCTTTAGCTTGTCCATAGCAGATCTCGACACTGCCATTCGACGCCTAATTTCCAATACGCATCCACTGCTATTCGATATAATGCTCCCAAAAAAAATTAGAATTGGACTACATCGCATTTGCTATATGTTTAATTTCTGGTCAGTTATCGTTGAGCTTAGTCAAAGTGGATGTTGTCATGCCCAGTCAAGCCGGCATAGTGTTAAGGACTGATGTCAGTCATGAGTGTCTGATTCCAGTTGCTAACATTCATGGACCTCGCGCGCCACTTAACATCAGGAGGGCAAGGTCACATGTCGTGCTGGTATAAAAAAAAAAGATTATCAGACGAGACGATACGTGCGCCTCTATTAGATGTGTCACGCATTACTATATCGTGTCATATACAACAAACTTGCTCATTCGCGAGCTGATGAGTACCATAAGGTGAACTACTTGAACTATATTATAACAAAATTGAAATAAGTAAATGGAAACATAAAAAGTCAATTACAAGTGAACGCAATGGAATAAATAAATAAATATTTCCAGACAATCACACAGCGCCATCTAATTTCCGAGGTAAGCTACGAGGCTTGTGTTACGGAAACTAGATGGTTGATAAACTACATATTATACTTTTTTTTTGTAAATATATACATATTATACATATAAACACCCAGACCGAGACAAATTATACAATGTACACTTGCCCCCGGTGGGAATCGAACCCACGACCTCCCGAGTTTACGGCAACGATTGTTACCACTAGACCACGGAGGCGATCAGAATAATAATAATAATAACATAAAACAAAAGTTGAAATAAAAAAAGAAAACTTACAAATAACAATTAACAAAATGTAGCTATGAGTACACAGCTAAGGCATTTAGGTAGTAAAGAACAATCTGGTCCAGTAGATGCAAGTAAACGTCAGTAGTTAGTATTTACAATTGAAATAGTTGCATGACCTCCAAAAGAACGAACTTTGTCTATAATTAGTAAATCACATAGGGATATGGAGTGGGCCCGTAGTTTTTAGACCAATTTTGCCTACCCGCCCACTTAAGACGTTGATAAGATATGTAACATCTGCAATGAATGTCCCTACGTACGTGAAGCGGCAAAATATGATGATTAATGCATCTCTGTTCATACGAAAGATGTAATTGATCTGTAGCAAACTAATGTTTAAAAAAAAGTGTACTATCTCAATCCTAGATATCGGATCTTAACATCGATTTATTAATATGGGCTCTAGATACAGCAGAAAAAATAATGAGTCAAAAAAATTACACATATTTATAGACCTTTGCTAGCTAGCCAGACGAATTCGCAAGAAAACTTCAAAATATTTCATTTTAATTGGTAATAATTTATTTGTGGTAAATTCTGTAATTTAAAATGCCGTAGCAAGTTATTGCTACTCGTTTCAGCCATTTATTAATTTTACAAGCTTTATTCGAAGACTGAAATTTACCGCTTTCAATACGGTAAAAATTCTAACCATAAATCCGAATTCACACGTGACTTGAACGGTGAACTTTATTCGCGAAAATTTGAATAAATTTCTGCGATAGTTTTTATTAAATTTCATATATCATTTACTACACCAGTAAATATAAAGTTTCTAAAGGAAAAGTTGTAAAATTTCCAAGTAGACAATTTTGACAATGTGCATGCTGGCACGGTCACCACTGCCGATTATATTAATGAAAATTAAGATTTTCCTAATTCACGTTTATGCATATCAAAACTTAGTGGATCATCGTCGCTGGATGTTAGTCAGTGCACCCGATCTTTTATGACTCTTTTCCAACTCTTAGCGACTTTCTTAAAATTATTATTATTATTATTAAATACATTACTACATGTACTTAGAAGTATGTACAAAGTCGAACTTACGTCGAGGCACACGGTCTAAAGTATAACGCTAAGAAAAGTGAAATTATGGTTTTCAAAGCGGGCAGACTACGACCTCGACATGTGCCTTCAGTATTCCTCGGTGGAGCTCCACTACAGCTGGTTACTAACCACTAACGAGCTCTATATTATTTTATGAACTGTTGTTTGAAATAAACGTTTTTATTATTATTATTATAAAGCCATTTTTTTTACCAGCTAACCTTTGGGAGAGTGAGACAGTATAAATATGTGGGGTGCAATCCTAACCAATAAACTACATAAATAGTATCTATACATAAACTACATAAATACTTATCAATATACTTAATATAATAGATTTACATATATAAATATAATATATTATTAGGAAGTAGAAATTTGTGCAGTTAAAATATATATATTGTTCTGCTTGTTTAAAAAGAAAGTATTAAGTAGTTTTTTAAAGATGGTCCTTCCATTGTCTGATGGTCAGTGGAAGTTTGTTCCATTGGCGTGCAGACGATACGGTAAATGAATCTGAATATCTGCTGGAAGTATCATCAGGAAGATCATCTGACCCTTTGAACGTCTCTGCTCGTCCTCCACTATAGGTACACGTCTCTGCAGCATACAGGAAAATAGGAAACACAAGAGCTCTGACCAGTTTTAGTAGCTTTCGTAATGTCCTTCATATTTTCTTTAGCACGTCTATAGCAGATCTCGACACTCCCATTGGACGCTAAATTTCTTCCTCGCATTCACTGCTATTATTATTAATAGCGATAATAATGCTTCCAGATAAATCTAAGATTGGACCAAATGGCAATTTGCTAATTTGTTTAATGTTGATAAACAAGATATTTTATATTTTTATTACTATTTCTTATATGTTATTGTTTTTGTCTATGTGTCAACTTTCTCTCTTTCACAAAACATCAAAACACAAAAGATACGAGTAGGCAAAATTATAATGTCGTAGATAACTCTTATTTTATTCGAAGAAAATAAGGTACAATGATTTAAAAAAATAATAAAATATTAATTAAACTAAAAACTTACAACTTAAAACATAAATTACTATTAATAAAAATAAACCTAATTAATAAATAAAAATATAACTAAAAACTAAAATGAAGAAAAAACAAAATAAAAAATATTATAAATAATAAATTTGCTCCAAATCGCTGCCAATGGGCAAGGTGCCAAGGATACTGGCAGCATTGCCACGTTGAATGGCAATACTGATCCTTTGGCCCAAATATTGCCCAGCCCTTTTGTCTCCCGAGGTGTTGACGAGCTGTTTTGACAACGCCTTGAAAATTTCGTGTGCACTTGGTCCCCACGGCCCGAGAGTTTCAAAGTTGTCGTAGATTATTATTATAATATTATATTTACATTGGGCTAAATAGTAATACCTATGTTACTAACAAAAAAAATATAAACTAATTATAAATAAAACTACAAACCAAACTATAAATACCTAAAAAATAAAAACTATTCTACAAAATAAACTAACGGCTTACCACCTGGGAAAGTACCTAAAACGCTCGCCGCTCTTTGAATAATAAGGAAAATATTTTGTTTTAGGGCTAAATTGTAATTGTTTCTTTGAACCTTAAAAGTTGCTTTAAAACCGACTTAGGTAAAAATTAACCCGTTGTTTGGTTTCGTTCTGCACATTTATAATTGGATATTGTACTTATCGGCCAGACGTTGTTCTGCACAAATATAGAGTTAATCTTGTAAGGTGCTAACTACATTTGCCACAGTCTTATACATGTTATAATAAAACAAATGGAAAACAAAAGTTAAGTGCTAGTTATAGATGCATTTAAAAAAATATTTTTCAAGGGTTGTTGCGGCCAACAGAAAAAGTTATTTAAACAATTCAACCCGGTACGAAGTAGTTTTCCACGAGTTTTCACATTATTAGAAAAAATGAGTTATTTCATCTGCATTACATTTATTATGAACTACCCACAATTTTCGTTAGTGGGTATTTTTAACTTGTATTGCACAAACTTTAAAAAATTTGAAGTCATAAACGTATTTTAATAATTTAATTTTACTGCCTCCGTGGCGATTTTAAGACGCGAAGGTAACAAGTTCTATTATTAAATAATTTATTTGATTTGAAATCTAAGAGAAAAACGTTCAAAGCATTTAATAACGCTTGAAAACACAGCAAAGCATTCTTCCACAAAAAGTTTAGGAAGTTGGTGACCGATATACATGGAAAAGGCGGTTTAAACCCCTCTCTGGGAGGCCAAAACTTTCAAAAAACGCTGAACTATGTTAATTCCGTGTGTGGCAGCTTTAATTTCCTCTTTTGCTACAGTCCACTGCCTCTTGCCAAACCAGTTCACAGCATAGACCTAAAATACACGGACACGCCACAATATATCACACAAAATATATCTCTTACGATAAAACAGAAACCTTTTTAGCGCTTTATTCCCTGACGATGAGAAGTGGTGGTCAAGATGTGAGAACGCTGTCCGTATTTGTTAACAGGTTTAAGTAGTAAGTTTTGTTTCAAGCGGTGTTATTTTTATATAAAAATCACCATGGCAAACCTAAAAAAGGAAAGGATCACTAGGAAATCTAATTTACTACTCCATAAACTTCTTTTTCCAAAATTCCCGTTTTTTTGGCGAAATAATTGTAATGTAATCAAATATATTTGTATTTGAATGTTTATTACTACTGATTTGTATTTACTCTAAAACATAAAGTGACTTATACCTTCATAAAGAATTATATTCCTTCCAAAACCTTCGCTTTTTTTGCAGTTTATAAAATAACACTGGTAATTAACACTCGCGTTGGTTGAAACGTACTATCGGAAATATCAGCACACGATTATTTACTTCTGATATTTCTTTCAACGTTCTCAGAGCCGTCACGTCCATAATCTAGTTGATTCTTGATCTATGGGTTTCTGAGCAAATTACAACCATTTTTTTATATCTGACGGTAACTATACCTAGATTTGTTGTCTCGATTCTAATAATACAATAGGTCGCTGGTATATTTTTTATTTGACGAATCTAAATGGAAAGCTAATTGAAAATTAATGTTGACTCACGCAATTATTTGCGTATGACTGATTATACGTTGGCCCTAATCCAATAGTATAATCCTACCCCAAAATATATCTGTCTATGTTTTAGAGTTTCTAGAACAACGACCTACTCTCCAAAAGTTAGTGCATTGCAGTACATACCTACATTATAAATTATCTTTATGCATTTTGGGAGCATTCCAAAATATTTAATATAACATCTGTAATAAACCGTTCGCATTATGAATGTAATAAATTTTAATCTATTTTTTGTACTACTTGGGCTGTGATTTTAAAAAAATATTAAAAAATGTAAATAGTAGTAGGTATCGATGATTTTATTGATAAGACTAATGTTATTTTTATATATCACACATCACCGAGTCCTCGACCTCCATTGTTAGAGATGCCCATCCAGAATTTTCAGGAGAATTTGGCCTACACTCGCCACGCTGGCCTGACGGATTGGCGAGGCTCTGATGTCTTTTTTTAATATACACATACATACATATCTTCACGCCAGATCCCTTGCGGGGTAGGCAGAGACTATTGAGCGCCACTTGTCACGATCACGACATACCTCTTTCGCTTCTTCGACATTCATCAACCTCTTCATATATGCCCTTTTGTTTCGATGGCTTTTTAATTCACCTTCAGCTAATGTTTTATTTATTTCATCATGATGAAAGTCTTGGTCTGCCAGGGCCTCTTTTACCCACAACTTTCGCATTATATATCTGGTTCGTCAATCTCTCTTCGCTCATCCTTTCAACATGCCCGAACCATCGGAGCATGCCTTTAAGTTTTTAATGATAACTTATTAACGATTCCAGAAGTTGGATTAGTGAAACCGCGACCGACGCCTTAACGTACTATCCGAGGCACGGGAACGGTTGCGATTTGCAAATCTATGACAAATGTACGTAAGAAAAGTGTATTTCTCATTGGTACATGCCGGGGTTTGAATCAACCATTTCAGGATGGTAACGAAAGCGTTCATACAACCGAACCACAACCGTGCGTAATTAAGTTATTTGGAAAATAAAATATGTAGATTTCGTATTAATCAAGTCCTTCAAAAAAACATTTTACACACCTAAAATATATAAAATAAAGGGTAATTTCCACTCAAATTGCAATATTTTTAGCATAATTTATATAAAAAAACATAACAACTAAGAAACTCTCTCACGAAGATTATCATCACGACTGTTTCCCTTTCGGGGTGGTCAGAAACCACACTTATAAATAAGCGGATTCACATTTAGCCAACTTTACTATAGGTCAATCATGACAAGTGGCAAGCTCGTCGATGTCTCCAACATACTCGAGAAATATCACAAATAAATTAAATATTCATTACATTAATAAATATTTTGTGTCCCGACCAGGAATCGAACCCGATACCTCCGAGTCTAAATCCACGGACTTAACCGCTAGGCCACGGAGGCAGTCAAATAAGAATACAATTAAGCCCAAATCCCCATACGAGCCTGCCTGCGTGGTCTAGCGGTTAAGTCCGTGGATTTAGCGGGGTGAGACGGAGTGCAGTTCGTCCAAAAACGTATCGTCTAAGATCGATTACGTCTGTCGGTAATGTCGAAAGCTAGGCGAAATGCTCAAGATTTTGTCATTTCTGACAAACGTAATCGATCTTAGACGATACGTTTTCAGACGATTGTGCACACCGCCTCACCCCGCGTTCGATTCTTGGGGCCTAATTCTGGCGCTTTCGACTTCGAAATATTCGAATGAAAAGCGACAGATCTCCATAGAAAACTGTCAGTTTCATTTGAGCAAATCGAGCGGACATGCATATCGAAGGCGCAAGAATCGGAGCCCTTCTTAATATTTCTTATTTTAAATAAGTAAATGGAATCTGCTTATTTATAAGCGTGGATTCTGACCACCCCGAAAGATCATGATGATACTTCATAGAAGATGAATGAGGTCATATATCAAATGAAAGTCAATTTTCCATTACATCGAATATGTTTTTATCAATGTATGTAGTAGATAATGATTAGTGGACGCAGATGTCGTGATGATACAGTGATAAAATAACAGCTATTCTCAAAATGACAGACCCTCGTAAACCAATGGTATTAAGGTCGTTAAACACATTTATAATTTGGCAAAACGACTAGTCTAGATTAAAATAGCTACCTAGGGCGCTATTATTGTAAATAAGATTTTTATTCGAAGTAATATACAAACAATATAAAAGAATTACAATATTAAATAAACTATATTACAATAAAATCAAAATTTAACCTAAAATAATAATAATAATACATAGAAAACAATAAGGTATTTGGGTAAAAAAATCAGTATTGCCATTCAGCGTGGCAATGCTGCCAGTATCCTTGGCACTTTGCCCATTGGCAGCGATTTGGAGCAAATTTTTTATTTATATAATAATAATAATAATTTTTTATCATTTTAGTTTTTAATTATATTTTTATTTATTAATTAGGTTTATTTTTAATAATAGTAATTTATGTTTTAAGATGTAAGTTTTTAGTTTAATTAATATTTTATTATTATTTTAAATCATTGTAGCTTATTTCCTTCAAATAAAAGTATATAATGAAAACAATAATATACGAAATATGTACTTAGTGAAGATTTCATGAGACAATTTTGACAGTTACATCTTGCTCGTAAGTCGTTCGTGAATGCCGGTGTCAAGTAACTACACAGATGACGTCAGAACCCTACGCGGGGTTACAAAAACGAACGTGGCTCTGCGTGCAACCCGAAAGCCGAAAAAAACGCAAAACCTCAGCTGAAAGAAACGGTATATCAAAGAAAAAGACAAAATTATTAGAATTCCATGGATTCATCGTGCGGGTGTCAGGTCTGTTTGGGAAAGAGTAATTGATAAGAATGGTGTCAATTTATTAGTGGAAAAGTAATATAATTGTATTTTAAATTATGAGTAGTTAAAAAAAACTCTATGAATATTGTAGCAAATAAAATTGCAAACAAGAATAGAGCTGATGGGTTGCGGTGTTTAATCATTAATCAGAGGTCAGACAGGTTTAAAAACGGCACGTTTTCCTTTCAGAGAAATTATTTATTCAAGGAGATGACAACCGTAAAGTTCACAGTGAAAATATTAATTATTTTTTCCAATATCATCGCCGTTTAGGACAGCCATCGCCGAGCTGTGCTTTAATTAAGGGTCGATGGCCTTTCTGTTCTTTATTAATGACCCTTGACTGGATTCATCGATTAACGTAGCCAAATGCTGTTTCCTTAACAGCAGCTTTAAATTAACCATAAAGGGCTTTCTTTTTCTATTAGTTTTGTCTTGATCATACACATATCAACTACCGATTAACAGCAGTTGACGTAGACAGTGTCCGTTTACATTGCGCGTTATTGTTATTATATATATAAACTGAAATTTTATTTTTGTATTAAAATATATTAATTGAGCCTCTCTTAGCTTATTAATTTATTCAATGAACAGTCAACAAATACAATCATATATATAATATTACTAGAACTAACACATGGTTATTGTCCTTTTCATTACAGACCATTACAGCATACATAAAACATAACGTCTTTTAATATATGTACATTAAAACTATAGAAATATTTATATTATATATATATATAATAGTAAATTAAGTTAAACCTAATAAGACCTAAAAACTAAAAAGTACAGGAAAATATAAATAAATCTTAAAATAACAATAACACTCAGATACAGAACATTTTTTAAGAACCATCCGTTGATTTGAAGAACACAACAATTTGTTTATATTTCTTATGCTTTTTTACTTAGATTTTAATTTTTAATTTTTATTTGTATTTTCCTTTTTGTAAACTATTATTGGTAATTCGACTGCATGGTCCCATAGTTGGTCAGGCATGAAAGTGCCTTGTCCCACTACTAATCACATTGATAATTTGTTGCAGTATACTTACTATTTGATAAATATTTGTTTCGAATAAGTGTAGATTGTATTTTGTAGGTATATTGGTAATTAAACATATTATTATTATTATTACTCCTAACCATATCTAAACAAAATTAACAATGACTAAGCTTATAATGTGACATGTCTATACAATAGTTATAATTGGACGTAGTTACGCAAAAAGGATTCAATCCACATTGAGTTTGCTTTTGAATGGAAAACTGAGATTAGTCCAACATTTAGAATATGTATCATCACGACCGAATCCCTTCAGAGGTGGTCGAAACAACGCTTTTTAAATGTATTTATTTGTAGATTCAAATTTAGCCAACTTAACTATTGGCCTATATATACTACAAGTATATGACAAATAGCAAACTGCTCCTTGTCTATAGCGTACCAAACTCGAAAAATATCACAAAATAATTAAATAATTATTGTGTTCCGACCAGAAATCGAAACCGGTACCACCGAGTCTAAATCCACGAACTTAATTATATAAAAAGTTAATTTCTTTCGGATAACCGATCGGTGAAGCACTACGGTTCTTGTACTATTAGTATGAGTAGACATCCAAATGTTTAATTATTCAGCTACCTCTACCTGTCTGCGACTACTTCAAATAAAGCGAAGTCGGAGGTCATAGGAGAACGTTGACACACTATTCATATTTTCACTCAGTTTTAAAAACGTTAATTAAGAATGTTCAACCATACCCCTCTCTCGCACAATCCAATATTTACAATTTAAATCAGGTAAATAGTGACCCTTGATGGCTCTCTCAAAACAATTGCCACCACTGTAAAATAAATTTGTTTTTCTGTTCTTTCCCCAACTCGGGGAAATTGTGACTAGGTGAGGTATATCCACTATACTGTGTTTGACTTTAAGCGCTATTTTTTACTTTATTTCGATTTAACAGGCGTTTGGGTAACTTTTCTAAGCGCTTTGAGTTTTTGATGACGTCGTATAACCAAAGACAAGGACACAGGTTTCACAGCGAATGACGACACCACCGTGTTTACTGCGAATGCTTTCTTTTTCCGGATAGTGCAATGAAAGCAAATTGTCCGTGGTCGAAAATGTTGTAAATTAATTTTATTTTATATTACCATCGTCGTGCTCGTTTTATTTTACCATTGTAAATATTACTTATATATTTAATTTTAATTGTTATATTTGTTACATTTTCGGGTTTTTCTAACTATTTTTCCATTGTCGTGCTTTTTTAATTGTAGAGATACATTATAGCCGTTATATATTTTTATCTACTTTTAAAAATATTAATTTATTTATTTAATATAATTACAATCTAAATTAAGACTACTTAAAAGTAAAAGTTAAAATAAATATAAACTAAACCTAATAAAAAATAAACTATAAGTAAAAAATTTCCTCTAGAGACGACCCTTCAGTGATAGTCCCAAGAAGACTGGCAACATTCCCCCTCTGTATAGCTAAGCTAATACGTTGGCAGAAATAATTGCCAGCCTTCCTGTCTCCAGACTTTTCCGTTAGCCGTGTCTGGACAACTCCTTGGCCAGACGCTTGGCTGAGTGTCCCCATGGGCCCATCGTCTCGACCCGAAACGGCGCAAATTCGTAACCTGTACTAAGGTTGGCGTATTTGCGCAGCTTGAGGTTCTCAGCAGAAACCGCCGCACTTCCCGCGCTTGACGAGGTCGCCTGGATGTGTGATGGGGCAAATGTGTCTACACATGTCGCCGTTATATTAATTATTATATTTAATACTTTTTAGGGTTATGTTAATAATTTGTATTAATAGTTTAATACAAAGTGAAGAAATACGAAATACCGTTCGCGTGGCTTTGAACTTTTTGGATTGGCTTAAAGCGTCAGCGCTTTGAGGTAACACTTTTCCAAGTCAAAGACGGCCATAGAGGTATTTAACGATATTCCTAAGAACCATTTAGGATTCGAATGCGTAATCGTAATCTGATAAAAAATAGGATAAAAGTACAAGTCGTTACAATAAATAACAATAAGTGGTCATCATTTTAAGTTTATTTCTCGTATTTATATACAAACAAAATATAGAAAATTGGTTTTGAAAATATGCCATTTAGTAGTGTCAATTATTCCCCTAATGTGTTTCCATTAGTGTTGTCTGAATACCCGAGACTATAATAGTTCATTGGCCAGTATGTTGGACGCGCATTGCGACGACCCCAAAAACCCGAGCCACAAAGAAACTTGCAAATCGAATATAAATTGCGCTCCCGACCGGTTGTACGATTTACAATTTTACATTTTAAAACGATTTTCTGGGCTCGCGTGTATCGACTATTGATTTATTGTGACTTAAAAAACACGGTGCCCCAGACATTCCAGAACATATATGGAGAATTTCACCTACACTCGCCACCCTGGTGACATTTTATTAACGATTCCAGAAGTTGGCATTAGTGGATAGACGACGGCTGAACGTGATCTGATTTTGTAAATCTATGACAAATTTATGTAAGAATATAAATGTGGTCGAAATTTACAAAATTCAGTCCCGTTTTGGCTCTTGCAATAGAAAAACTGAAAATCTTCTTAAAAAGTTAGCATATGTGTGAAGGTAAATACAAAATTAATTCTTGGTCGTTGCAAAACATATGAAATTTTTCTCATATAACGGTGTCTGATATTGCCTTAGTTGACTTGGCCCCTTTCAATATGCCACCTGCGCCATTCCCAAGGTAAACTATTGAGTGCTATCACACCCGGCAATGAATTCTACTAAAACTATCCGTCGCAGTGTCGTCGTGTCGGTCCCGTGGCAAGAATAGCCCAAATTCTCCAGAAATGGAAGTTTAGAAATATATTCCGCGGGCTGTGAAGTGTAATTACTGCTAAGGACTACATAAATCTCGGATTTTAAATGCGGACAAACACATGTAAAAAAATTAAATAATATATGATTGCAATTTTCGCTTATGTTTGGAGTGGCAATTTTAAGATCACCATATCTTTGATTTCGCTTAGAAATCTACACTTAAAAGCTGCTCACTTCGGCATAATATCCAGAAAATTATAAATTTCGTAATAAAAATACAAGTTTTCTATGCAACTGACATTTATGTTAGGTACCATCTATCATGCGCCATATATCGTGATAAAAAGTTAGTGATACACCCCTTTGTAAGGATTAAAGTTAAAAATGGTTGTACCAGATTTATTTATAAGGTCAGCCGTCAGCTTGTCGCTATTTAACTTAGGTTTTGGTGCAACTCAACCTGATGGATGTCAAAGGGCCAAAAACAAAACTTCATCATCATCATCATCAGCCTGTGTCTCTCCACTGCTGGATATAGGCCTCCCCCAAGGCTCGCCACTGCACGCGGTCTTTTGCAATCCTCATCCAACCCCCACCAGCGACCCTCCTCAGGTCATCCGTCCATCTGGCGGGGGGTCGTCCCACTCTGCGTCGTCCCGTACGTGGCCTCCACTCCAGAACCCGTTTGCCCCATCGGTCGTCGGTTCTGCGGCAGATGTGTCCGGCCCATTGCCACTTCAGCTTGCTAATTTTGAATGCTATGTCAGTAACTTTGGTTCTCTGACGAATTTCAACGTTTCGAATTCTATCCATCAGAGAAATACCAAGCATAGCTCTCTCCATAGCTCGCTGAGCAACCTTGAATTTGTGAACCAGACCCACTGTCAGTGTCCACGTCTCTGCTCCGTACGACATTACGGGTAGGACGCACTGGTTAAAGACTTTTGTCTTCAAACACTGTGGTATGGACGATGAGAAGCAATCCAACTGCGCAGAGGCGTGCGACAGGGGGATGTCATATCCCCGAAGCTGTTTACGAACGCGTTGGAAGATGTTTTTAAAATGCTGGACTGGAATTACTGCGGCATAAATGTCAATGGAGAATACATCTCACACCTCCGATTCGCGGATGACATAGTCATCATGGCCAGGTCGCTCAAGGATCTTAGCAGAATGTTAAACGGCTTAAACGTGGCTTCTCAGCAGGTTGGCCTCGGAATGAACCTGGATAAGACTAAGGTTATGTTCAATGACCATGTCAAGCCGAGGCCAATCTGTGTGAGAAATGCTACTCTCGAAGTTGTGACGGAATACGTCTACCTTGGACAGACTATTCAGCTAGGCGCTGCTAATTTCAGCAAAGAAGCCGACAGACGCATTCAGCTAGGATGGGCGGCATTCGGGAAACTTCGACATATCTTCTCATCGTCCATACCACAAACAAAACTTATCTCATCGTAAATATTTAAATTGTAACATTTACGAGGTTTGGAACTGAAAATACCGTTTTCGAGTAGTTTGACGGCTGGAAAGAATGGTTGAGTGGAGGAACCGTAGAGCAAATGTCTTAGAGTACGGGTGTATCAATGTGTCCTCTGACAATATTGAATCGGCATAGAAACGTTTTAGTTAATACGTCAACAAATTCCCACACGATTTACTCGTATTTTAATGTTTTAAAACCTCTTGACTACAGCTTGCCTTGACCGATATTTCACGTAGAACTCTTTAATAAGGCAGTTTAAAATTATTGACTGAGCGGTGGTGGTCTAATTATCACAACACGTTCGTATAATCCAAAAAGGTTCGAACCCCTTACATGTAAAGAGGTGGTAGGCAGGCTGATGGTGGTAATTTGCCCAGTCTGCCGGGGCGGGGAAGTATCCACCGTTCGTGCCGATAAACCGAGTAAAGTGTACCCATACGTTTCGGGATCGGGCTCGAATCGCCGTCATGCCCAGTCAAGCCGGCATAGTGTTAGGGACTGATGTCAGTCATAAGTGTCTAATTTCAGTTGTTAACATTCATGGATCTCTCGCGCCACTTACAATCAGGTGGGCGCAAGCTCATATCGTGCAGGTATAAAAAAATAAAAAAACGTATACCCATGAGAACATTTTTTTTAAATACTAGCACGACATGTGACCTAGGGCCCACCTGATGGTAAGTGGCGCACATTTAAGTCGTAACATATTATTGTTAAATTTGGGCTACACTCGCCACGCCGCGCTGGCCAGATGCTAATGTTAGGGTCAGATGCCAATTTTAATGAGAATTTATTTACGATTCTACTTGTTGGTATTAGTGAAACCGGTACGGCTTCGCGTGCTCTCCGAGCTCTCCTTGCAAATCTATGACGAATGTACGTAACATTTTTGCGGAGGTTCGAATGTTCGGGCTTAAGTCTAGTCAGGCCGACAAGCTAATCAATAGTATCATGTTAAACGTCATGTCGTCATTGTTAAGGGTGGATCTTATGATTTATTAAAATTCCAGAAACTATTAATTTCATTTATTATTATGTAACACATTACTACGTCTCCGTGACAACTCAAACATTCCTTCAAAACTATCAAAACTATATACATAAAAGTATGTGAACACCAGCCAGTCGTCAACAGTCATTTAATTTATTAATTATTTTGTAAATTATTAAAAAATAAAAACGTTTATGGAGCAAGCTTTCAAGACGGCATTAACGGAACAATACAGTATTTGGTTGGGTAGAGAGTGGAGCAGAATGGTGGATGTTGAGCGTCTTGTTGCGAAATAAAAAGAAGAAGCCTCCTTTGTTAACCAGGAGTTCACTTCGGTCGCAAGCCCAAGACACACACAGATATAAGGTGGTAGGCGGACTGATTACCTATAAAGAGGTACGCGGAGGACTGATAGTGATAATTTGCCCAGTCTGCCGGGGCGAGGAAGTATCGTGTGGGTGGGTGGTTCGTGCCGATAATCCCAGTAAAGTGTATCCACACGTTTCGGGATCAGGCTCGAATTGCTGTTATGCCCAGTCAAGCCGGCATAGTGTTAGGGACTGATATCAGTCATGAGTATCTGATTCCAGTTGCTAATATTCATGGACCTTTTGCGCCACTTACCATCAGGTGAGCATAGGTCAAATGTCGTGATAGTATAAAAAAATACATCACTATTCTTCTTTTATCCCACACCCGATGAAACCTTGAAATGAAAAAAAACTTATTTTTCTAGTCACTTTACGTTTAGCAAATAAAAAAAAAACCTTTGTCGGACGAAAGGAATCGTGACTAGGCCCCCTTTTCGTTACGAAAGCCAATTACAAGAATGTATGTTTAGCTTGGCAGTTAGCATGATACAATCGGGAATCAGGTAATCTTTATAGCTCACTTACTACTTTTATAATAATCAGTTAATTCATTCATTGCTTGTTAACAGTCGCTTACGATAATAATCATAATTTATTTATAGATTAGGGTTGTGATTGGTCCGTGTTTACTTAGGAGTAGGTGCAATAGGTTCATAAAGAGTATTTTTGGTAAATAAATGAAATATTTGTAATTGTTACGATTAAAATGTATAATGGCGTCGTTCTATTTTAAAGGTCTGCAATTCGACTTATTTTAAACTTTCATCGTTGCAATTACAGTGACTTTGTTTTGGTACAACCCAGCCTTAATACTTTATTTTTAAACAACCAGAACAATATATTTTAAATTTACATATTTAATGGCGAAATCAAAGACATGGTGATCTCAAAATTGCCGTTCTATTAATTCAACCTTTTTTCTTTCTAAAGACGGTGTTCGCCTTCGTAGTTCGTTTTCTAAGGTAGGTAACGTTAAGTTAAAATACATTTCTATAGTATCATCACGACCGTTTCCCTTTCGGGGTGGTCAGAAACCACGCTTATAAATAAGCGGATTCACATTTAGCCAACTTTACTCTCGGCCAATCATGACAAGTGGCAAGCTCGTCGATACATACATACATTTCTCTGTGATATAAATAAATAAAAATCAAAAACATTTAAAAAATGATGCGTCATAGGTGTAAACAAGGTACCATTGCCGCTAGCGACATCTACAAAAAGCTTTGCCTGATACACCCCATTATTAAACAAAAATAAATAGAATTGTAGCAACTTGTAGCAACATCGTCGCGTCACGTCTCTACGAGTAGTTAGTAGTTTTAGCTCGTAACCGCTATTAGTCAGTCGAAAGTGCACCGTGTTTAAATATTTAACCAAAACGGGCGACCACAAATGGTTAATAATTAGTAGCGACTAGGGAATTTTATTGTTTTTTGGATTTTACGAATAATATTTTACCTAGAAACCTACGAAGATATTGAGTTTGGTTTTTAAAGAGGTATCGATAATGAGTACTTTCTCGTATATTATGCCTAAACTTTCTCATACAAAAATACATTTTAGCCAAATATAAAGGAAAATTTAAAGGTCAGAAAATTGTATTTTAAATTATTATTTATAACTAACCGCCTATTTAACGCCATGAATAACGCATTTGGTTATAAGGCTTGTGATTGGCTAAAACAGCTGACAAGCAAACTACCTATCACGTGGTGTTAATTAACATAATTAAAGATGTTTTTTTATCAATAATTCCCTTAATAAATTAGATTATTCTACGAACCTAACTGCTGGACGAACTAAATGCAAACCAAAGAAATCAAATAGAATTATGGTATATTTTATTTTACCTATTTATTTATAAATTTTAATTTTATAATATATTTTCAAAGAAGAACGTATTTTATATTACTTCTGTAGCATGCAGGTCGGCATATTGTCAGTGAAACAACAAAATCAATTTAAAAGTGACGTCAAACAAGACTATAACCGCCAATGCGCTGTCATAGACTAAATAATTCTGAGTCGATTGTCCTAGCTTTGATTCTCATACCTTTTGGCTTCTTGCCCCATCTTGTTGTATATTTAATGTCTTTGATGCAGATCAAGTAAATATAATTAGGTATTTATTTCTAATAAGAGCTTTAATTAAATCATATTTAAAACCAATTAAGTTTATAGCAATACCGTAACTATATTATATACGTGGTAAATAAATATCCAGCGCCATCCGGGCTCGTGTATCCTTGTGCCAAACTATAAGTTACACAACGACCTCTTTATTATGCCACGGGATTTTATCCTTTGTTACTTTAGTAATAAGGTTGAGAGTTTTGTGTTGTTATTGGTGTATAGTTCGTTTTGTTGTTTGGAGTAGGGACGCGAAAAAATATCGATACTTTTTAGGTTTTTTTTTTTAGAACGACATGTGACCTTGTGCCCACCTGATGGTAAATGGCGCGTAAGATCCATGAATGTTAGCAACTGGCACCTTACGATTTAACATTAACAACATTTTGCTAAATACATCTAATAAGTATTCTAAACGATAATATGAACATCGAGCCCAGCCTGTATCCTGTTACTTAGTCGCAAACATTATTAGTGGATATCGTTATTTACGTAAGAGATTGCGTCATAATGGGGTGTATCACTAACTTTTTATCACGATAGATGGCGCATGATAGATGGTACCTAGTATAACTATCAATTGCATGGCAATTTTGTATTTTTATTACGAAATTTATTTTTTTATGGATATTATGCCGAAGTGAGCAGATTTTAAGTGTACAAATCGAGATTTCCAAGCGAAATCAAAGATATGGTGATCTCAAAATTGCTGTTCTATTAATTCAGCCTTTTTTCTTATTAACGACGGTGTTCACTATCTTAATTCGTCTTTTAAGGTATATAGCGTTAAGTTAAATTACATTGTTCTGTTATAAAAATAAAAAACTACAAAAACATTTAAAAAATGTTGCGTCATAGGTGTAAACAAGGTACCATTGCTGCTAGCGACATCTACAAAAAGCTTTGTTCAATTATTATTCAATTCTCAACTCTATAAGCGCTCAAACTTGACAGCGGCCGAGAAAATCTCAATTTTAATAGAGTGATATATGTATATATAGTTCACGGATTTCAAAGTTACAATTATTTTTTGGAACGAATATGGTAATCTGTACAATAACAAATATACGTTGTATTTTATGTTGTTCTGGTTTGTCGTTAGTTGAAACTAACATCATCCATTTTTACAATGATAAAATAATTGCAAATAGTAGTTCCTATACTTTTATTGACAAGACTAATGTTATTTTTATTCTTATATATATATTTATATATATATATATAAATAAATGTCTGTGTGTATGTATGTTCCCTATGCATTTCAAAACTACTAGACCGATCGGGATGAAACTTTGGAAATATGTTGTGTGAACATCGGCGAAGGTTTCTGACATAGTACTACTGTTGTCCGATAGGTGGCGCGCATCAGCCTAAAACTCCCTAGCGCTCTTATTATATATATATATATATCGTTGCTCTTGAGACTCCTGCGCGAGCCCACTCTGCGCTTGGCTGTCGTCGAATACAGAAATAAAGCCAAGTCAAACCATTTACCGCTCAACGGTTAATCGACCTCTCCCAGCATAACCTAGACTCTAATCCTGGAAGAGTGGAGCTTCCCAGCCATCTCATAGGCCCACTATGTAGAGTTTATTGAGAAGATCCAATCGGCGATTAGCATTGCATATAAGAATTTTGACTTTGTGGATTTCTACGTCCTAAGGTTTACAAACATTCAATGACTGTTAGGCGGTACGAAGTTCGCCGGGTCAGCTATAATAAAAATATCGCCACTCATACAGAGGCCTGATTGGCCGTGGGTAGCGATATGATATATTTTTTTATACAATTTATTAACGATTCCACAAGTTGGTATTAGTGAAACTGGGACCGACGGCTTAACGTGCTCTCCGAGGCACGGCAACGGTGGTGTTGTAAATCTATGACAAATGTACGCAAGAAAAGTGTATTTCTCATTGGTACATGCCAGGTGGGTTTGGTGGGCATATACTTTAGTGTCTTTGGTTTGAACTTACGTCAAAATTACATTATATTATAAGATATCAACTCTAATAGCGTTCGGCAATGACAGTTTTTGTTGGTTAAAGCAATCTCACAATCACGTGGCGTAAAATAATATGTGCTCAAAGAGATTTAGTGTAATTTGGTATCGATTCTTTTGTACTTTTACGAGTGCTATTTTATTCGATACTATTCGAATAGACTATCGATAGTTTTGATGCGATAACTTTGGGATAGTGCATCTAGGCATAAGTAGGTCGCTGGGCCGATGACCTAGGCTTCCCGAGTATCCCCATCTGCCACCCTCAGTGCGCCCCAAGGCTATCAGCTCCACAGACAATAATGTAAAATTAAATACGCCTTCGTCGCTACTACACACTACTACTGCATACTAACTTAAGTAAATACTTTAGAAAAATAATTTTAATTTTATTATGGTAACAAACAGTCACAATACAATTTATATAAAAAAACAATATACATATAATTAGACCTGGAGTACCAAAACTGTGAAAGAGAACTATACTTATTACATTTTCAAAATACGATTAAACCATAAAAGAAAGTAAAAATCACATTTAAGTCTATTCTATCAAATACTTATCAGTAGTGTATTATTGGGCATTCTGCCCCACCTTTCGTTCACATCGCTGTCGCGATGCTCACTTCAGGTGTGTTGAATGCCCAATAATACGGATGCGATAATATTAACATTAATGTTATTGTGTGAACCCATGTGTAACGAAATAAATGTAAAATAATGCTTAAGACATTATTTAGCTCGCCTATGTACTTTTTACGTTCGTTACAATGAAAAGTGATAAAAAAATGGATTGGTGTTGATGACATAAATAGCGAAGACTTTATAATATTCTATTCATTTTAAATGAGGCTTTTGACAATAACGCTAATATGAAATTTATACAACAACCACAAACATTAAATGTTGAAAAACTATGTGTTGATACACAGAACATAGGATCACGACATGGTGTCCTTTTACCTAATACGATTCGTTGTATAGTTTGTGGTCCCTCAAACACTGGAAAAACCAATTTGGTTATTGGTCTTTTATTACACGAACATGGTTTACAATTTCAGAACGTATATGTATATTCTAAAACCCTTTATCAACCCAAGTATATTTTCCTTGAGAAGGTTTTGAAATTAGTACCAAGTGTTTCCTTTGATAAATTTCATGGAAACGAAGAAGTCATAAGTCCACAAGATGCTAAACACAATTCAATAATAATATTTGATGACGTAGCATGTGAAAGTCAGAATAATATGCGGGATTATTTTGCGATGGGGAGACATAGGACTATAGATTGTTTCTATTTGAACCAGACATATAGCAAAATCCCTAAACAACTTGTAAGGGATAATGCTAACCTTATAATTCTTTTTAAACAAGATGACATTAATTTGAGACATGTATATGATGAACATGTTAACACGGATATGACTTGGATTGAATTTAGAGAAATGTGTTCAAAAATATGGAAAGAACCTTATGAGTATTTAGTAATAAACAAAGATTGTAGTAAAAACAATGGTTGCTATAGAAAGAAATTTGATACTTTTGTGGTTTTTGAATAATAATATAAATATCGATATGATAATTTTTATTTTTTATTATATTAAACTTATCAAAGAATCACGCACGTATATAGTATATTGTTTAAAAATAATGGAAAAAGCACTTAAACAACAAATTGTTGACACCGCCGAGGCTGTAAGAAACAAAATAAAGAAAATGCGAGACAATGAAGCTGATAATAAAATTGTTTTAAACACTCTTTTCAAACCTATAACAGATCCTTTGAATACGGTAATTGGTGGAAAAAAAAATAAAAATAATAACATTAGAAATAATCCTAGTCCATCTAACCACGAAGATGATTTTGATTCTTCATGTGAATCTTATTCTAATAAAACCATTGTGCAGAATAAACCTAACATAATATCTCGAGTGAAGAATGTCTCGAGTGAACTTGATGTTAGTGACAATAGTTCTGAAGAGTTTAAAGATAGTGTTGAATCATTTAACACAATTAATACGAAGCCGACTTTAAGTACAGATGCTTCCTCTTGGTCTTTATCTTCCGAAATTTATGAAGATGTTCCATTCGGTGTAAGAATTGAGCAAGGAAAACTTATGATGGGTACAGCTCATGTAAACATTAACAATAACATAATTTCCATAGGGGATCAACGCTATAAAAACACACCAGGGTTAAAAGAGCTTTTGTTCAATAAGTCGCCAGATTACACTTTAATCACCACGGATGATACTCTAAATTATAAACGAATGTTAATTCTCACAAATGCTCATCGACGAGATAATGATCCAAACAAGCCTATAAAAAGTAATAAGGGACAAAAATATATGAAAATTATAAAACCTCTTTTCCTATCCGACTCGGATCATACATCTATGACAAATGTTCAACGTGGAGAAGGTTTACCATTGATGAAGAAATTGAAAAAAAATACAGATTATGTGTATTGGGACGATCCTAATGAATTAGTTGCAAGATTACAGTTGTTATATGCTTCTAAGGATGCTGGAAACACTGGAGTAGATAATGAAATTATTTCTATCATAGAAGAGTTGCGAGAAAGTGGGAATTTAAATCAATAAATATGAGTTTGTTTATACATTTTGTTTCATTTTATGTTTATCATTTAATTCGAACAGTTCTTCAAATGAATATTGACAAATTCGGACATCATATTCATAAGCGTATGCGTTTCGCAGAAATATTTGAGATCACGGATAAGGCTCTAACAAAATCTGAAAGTGGTGACTTTGACTTACAATCTACAAGATTAAGAGGTATTAAACATCCAATAACAAAAGACGATGCAGTTAATAAAGAATATGTTGATAGTTCAATTACTAATTTCTGTAGCAAAAAAGAACTCCAAGCAGAGCTTAAAAAAATAAAAACTGAAATTCATAATGAAGTGGAAAAAAAACTGAGAGAAATTTTAGGCAAAGTTTGAAATACATTTCATAATTTAACTATCAAAAAATGAGCAAACAACAAGTTGTAGATGAAATACATAGAGGTGCACGAAAAAATTTTAGCCGTCGTCTTGTTATCTTGAAGGGTATAGACGATTTATGGCAAGCTGATCTTATTGATTTGAAGAATTACAAAAATGTTAACAGAGGTTTTAAATTTATTTTAGTCGTTATTGATTGCTTTTCAAAGTATGTGTGGACTATTCCTGTAAAGACTAAAACTAAATTTGAAATAGTTAACGCTTTCCGAAAGGTATTGCTCATGAGCAATCGTCACCCTGTTAATTTACAAACAGATATGGGTACAGAGTTTTATAATACAGCATTTAAAAAACTTATGAATAACTATAACATTAATCATTATTCTACATTCTCGATCAAGAAGGCTTCCATAGTGGAAAGAGTAATCAGAACCATAAAAAACAAATTGTTTAAGTTGTTTAGTTTAAATGGAGAGTACAAATGGGTCGGAGAGTCACTAACAAGTGTTATTATGTCATATAATAATACTAAACATCATACTACTAAATATAAACCGATTGATATAAACGAAATGAACGAAATCATAGTGAAAAATAATATTTACAAAAATAGAAATAAAAATTCAATTAAACATAAATTCAAACTTAACGACTATGTGCGTATAAGTAAATATAAAAGTGATTTCGATAAAGGCTACACACCTAATTGGTCTACAGAAATTTTTAGAATCAAAGAAGTTAATAATACAAATCCCAAAACCTATCACCTTGAAGATCAACGTAATAATATTATACTAGGGTGTTTTTATGAAGAAGAACTTCAAAAAACAAAGTATCCTAATCTATATTTAATAGAAAGAGTGTTGCAAAGAAAGGGAAGTAAACTTTTTGTAAAATGGTTGGGTCTTAATAGCAGTGAAAATAGTTGGATTGATATAAATGATTTGGTTTAATAATATAAAGTCAAATGTTGGTATTTGATGTCTTCATAATATTATAAGTAATGCAAGGAGGAGGACTAGTTAACAATCTGATAAATAATCTACCGTTCGAACTACATTTCCCTGGTTATAATTATTGTGGTCCGGGAACAAAGTTAGAAAAACGATTATTACGAGGTGACAAAGGAGTTAATAAACTTGACAACGCTTGCATGAATCATGATATTGCATATTCAAAATATTTTGATTTGATAAATCGTCACAAAGCTGATTTACAACTATTAAACATGGCTAAGCAAAGACTTCAGTCAAGAGATGCTGGAAAAGGTGAAAAAATTGCTTCTTGGATAGTTAAGAAAGTAATGAAAACTAAACTGAAGACAGGTGCTGGAATTACAAAATTTAAAACTATAGCATCAAAAATTCACTCGCAACTCAAAAAATGTAAACCTAAGAGTGATAAGATTGCAATTAAAATAGCATACTTAGCTGCTAAGAAACTATTGTCTAAAAATAACAAAGTTCGTTTACCACGAGTTATACAATTACCTAAAGTAGGTGGAATTTTGCCTTTATTACCTATTTTTGCTGGATTATCTGCATTGGGTACTCTAGCGGGTGGGGCAGCTGGTATTGCAAAAACTGTTAACGACTATAGATCTGCTCAACAAAATCTGCAAGAATCTGAACGCCATAACAAAAAGATGGAGCAAATTGCATTGGGTAAGGGTTTACATATTAAACCTTACAAAAAAGGTAACGGATTATTCATAAACCGTTCAAAAAACTGATTAGTAGGCTACCCAAACATGCTCTCACAAATTTAGATATTATAAAGTATGCAAATGGTATTCCATTTTTTAGAGGTGTTTACATGAAAGACAGATTACCAAAAAAATCTCGAGATATTGAATGTGGTATTGTTAATCTTGATAACTCTAAAAATCAGGGTACTCATTGGGTAGCCTATGTTAGATTATATGATTATTGTGAATATTTTGATAGTTTTGGTGATCTGAAACCTCCATCAGAATTAATATTATACTTGAATAGTAAAAATATGTTTTACAACTATACGAAATATCAAAATTTTAACACAGTCAATTGTGGACAATTATGTTTAAAATATTTAAGAATTTTTTGGAAAAAATATATAAAATAAGAAGTACATTTGAGTTAGTATCATTGGAAAGATGTCTTTCACACTGTCTATCACTGGTAATACATCGGTTCTAACAACTTACTATAATCCTAATTTACAACTTGAGGGTGAATATGAGTGTGCTCTATTATGCTTATCAACATTTAATTCTATACCGAACATTGATAGTAATAATAATAAATTTTATTATGGTAATAATGAATGTGTAGAAATACCTGAAGGAACATATGAACTTCAAGATATATGTGACTTTTTAAAAAATAAAATAAAAGATGCAACATTTAACCTGTGTTGTAACAACAATACATTAAAAACTACAATTTTTTGCACGAAAGATATGCATTTCAATAAAGATAACACCTTGGGAAATGTTTTAGGGTTTGGTAGACAGACTCTGCAAGCTAATATAATACACGAGTCACACATACCAATTAATATTTTATCATCAACTGTGGTGCGAGTCGAATGTGATATAGTTGGTGGTTCGTATATAAATGGGCGAGCGAGTCATATAATTCATGAGTTTGCTCCCAATGTACCACCGGGTTACAGAATAATTGAAATCCCAAAAAATATTATATATTTTCCAATAAACCAAAAAAATATAAACTGTATTAATATAAAATTAGTGGATATAAATAATAATTTAATAAATTTGCGAGGAGAAGAAATCCAGCTGTACATACATCTAAAGAAAAAATGATTGATCATAATAAAAACATAGCCACATGCATTAAAAATATCAGTACAGTTCGTACCATTCATAAAGAAGCATCTAAAAGAAAAATTAAATTAACAAAAGAAAATAGGAAATTCCTCAAAGTGATAGGCTTATTAAAATGAATATCTTAAATATATCAAATCCACCTATATACGATAATGGTATTGAAAGTGTTGAATTTCATTCATACAAACCTTATGTTACTAGCTTCAACAAGAATGATGAAATTCGTATCCCTATCAATCAACAAGATTTATATATATTACCATCAGCTAGTACATTGTACTTAGAAGGTGTGGTTCATATTTTTAAAAAAGATTCGAAAGAAAAAGTAACAAGTGTTCATTTCACAAACAATCCAATGCTCTATCTTTTTCAAGACGTTCGTTATGAATTAAATGGTGTAGAAATAGATAAAGTAAAAAATGCTGGAATCACCACAACTATGAAGTCACTTCTATCAATGAATGATAATGAATCAAAAACATCAAAGACTTGGGGTTGGGATATAGATGGTACAACCAGTGGTGGACTTTTTTGTGCTTCAATACCTCTTAATAATATCCTTGGTTTTGCAGAAGATTACAAAAAAATTATAATGAACTGTAGACATGAATTAGTTCTGTTACGTAGCAACACTAACTTAAACGCTTTGAAACTCAACACTGGAGAAACGGTTAAAGATATTGAAATTCACAAAATTATATGGAGGGTTCCTCATATAAAAGTATCTGACTTAGAAAGGATTAATTTGCTCAAGCTGTTAGAGAAAGATAAACCTATTCTACTAGCCTTTAGAAACTGGGATTTATATGAATATCCTTTGTTACCCCAAACTACTAAACATACTTGGGCGATTAAAACATCATCTCAAATTGAAAAACCAAGATATGTGATTGTTGGACTTCAAACTAACAGAAAAAACAATTCAAGTCAAGACATGTCTCAATTCGATCATTGTCACTTACGAGATGTTAAAGTGTTTCTTAATTCAACATACTTTCCATATGAATCTCTTAATATTAATTTCACAGATGAGAAGTATGCTTTATTATATGAACAATATGCTAGATTTCAACAGTCTTATTACGGACGCAGACCAGAACCATTGTTAAATGTTAAACAGTTCCTGGAAAAAGCTCCACTGTTTGTTCTAGACTGTTCTAGACAGAGAGAGTGTGTTAAAACTGGACCTGTTGTAAACATTAGATTAGAGTTGGAAAGCGATATTGAAATACCTAACCAAACATCGGCTTACTGTCTTATTCTAAACGACTGTATTATAGAATATAAACCACTAAGCGGTATTGTTCGAAAGATATCATGAATTTTTATATAGCAGATATTCAAGGTTTTAAAGATTACAAAAATAATTTTATTTTAAAAGAATTTGCATTAGCTACTCCCGAACACACTCAAGTTTTTTTAGTTAAACCACCTTATCCTTATAATAAACTAACAATGCAAGAAAAAAAGAACGTGTCTTGGATTGAAAAGAACCGAGGTATTTATTGGAGTGAGGGTTATATCGACTATCGTGAATTTAAAAGAATTATAAAACCAATAATAGAAAATAGACAATTATTAGTAAAGGGAGATGAAAAAATAAAATGGGTAAAAGAACTAAGTGAAAAGTGTTGTGTGATAGATTTAGGCAGTAAAGGGTGTCCTAGTTTTCTAAAAATGTATAATGAATACTGTAATGATAATGTAAATTTAAATTGTATTACTCATGTGAAAGAATGTGCGTTAAAAAATGTTATATGTTTGAAAAGATGGTATAAAACTATATTTATCCCGTCAAAGTACGATATCTAAATAAATACTAATTTAGTAATGATTTTTTATGTTTTATTTATTTTAAAAGATACCTATTAAATAAATACCTATACAAACAACTATGGTTATGAGGATACTTCACCTTTATCAGGTAAAATCTGGTTGTATAAAATAAATTTGCTTATTTAACTATATTCAAAAAAATTAATAACTTGTTTAGTGAAATATTTTATTGAATAATATTGTTAAGCTCTAAAATTAGGAGACCTATGTGAACAGAAAATAAAACATGATAAAATATATACAAACTGGACTTTATTTTTTTAAATTAAATAATTAAAAAATATACATATATTATTATAAATTACAACCACATAGTTTTTTTGAAATCTTGCGAATTAAATATTCGGTCTGCTCCATTATTTCATCCACTGGTTCTGTCACCACGTACTGTGCACTTAAAACCAGGTTATCTTCACCATCTTCACTATCTTGAGATTCTACTAAGTCCATTACTTTTATTTCTATTAATCGTGTTCCTCTCCCTTGTTCTTTGCAAATAATATATGATTTTAGTGAGCGAGATTTTTTTTTCAGATTTTCCTTCTTACGTTTTTGTTTCTTATGATTTTGAGTACTCAACTCAGGGTAATTTTCATCAAAGTCCTGTAACGGGTCTTGCGCATATTGAGAGAACAATATTTCATCAGTAGCAATATTCATTTTCTAAAAAAGTATTAAAAAAAGTTAATTAAACCTAAAAAAATATTATTACATTTATTTTTATAAAAAGATAAATTTATTAAATTTTATTACTTACAACAAATAATCGATTTAGAATATGTGAATTCAATCAACAAGTTACTCGGTTTAATAATAAATTACAAGTGCCTACTGTGTAGGTGATTTGACACACATTAAGGTAATTAACCTCTTTCCAGCTAACATCATCATAATATGAATCTACTCGTAGTTTTTGCAGTTCTGTTTAATGTTGCATCATTATTTTTTTATTCATCACGACTATAACCTTTTGCAGGATGGTTAGAAGATAATTAATGAACTCGATAAAAGTGTAAATAAACAAAATTTATTGTGTTATGAAAATAGTAATTTTAATGAATTGTGATTTTTACCTCACAACACTAATATGTTACAGGGTGGTTAGAAACCATAATTTAAATATTATATATATATCTATATATTTAAATCTTACCGTTACTGCTAGGCTATAAAGTTAGGATTAAAGATATGATTATAAAGCGAATTATATTTTAAATTAAAACAACATAGTACATTTTATTAACTTTATTAAAAATAAACATACACACAAATAAAACACAACTAACAGGAGCTTAAAACTAATTATATTAAACACGATATGCTTTATTAAATATTTTTAAAAATAGAACTATTCCCCCATGCTTTTGTTTCTATCTTATTGCTAGATAATGAACGTTTATCATCATTACCAGAAAGTGCAATCTTCGTAACGCTTTGTGTGAATATTTGATGTTTAATTGTCTTAAACAAAATATTCTTCTTTCGAATCACTTCATTTTGGAAGAGCACTTTTTGGTAATCGGATATATCTAAATCCCGAACTACGCATGACTTTACACCTTTCGCTTTTTTTATTAATTTTTCATCGGTTTTGATACAGTATAATTTTGATCTTAAACCCACAAAATCTGTGATAATTTTACCACCCATTTCGTCTTTAAAAAGCCCAGGGATTTTCTTATTTCTTTGCATTATATTAAAAGAATTTTGGGTATCATAATTGCTAGTATCAAAATAGTTAAGAAAATTATTTTTTAGATCTTGATAAAAGTCATCTGTAGTTAATGTGTAAACGAATGAATCCGTGTCAGTGTAGCATAATTGTACACGATTTTGATAAAATGGTTTAATAATATTATAATGAAAATTGTACATGTGAGATTTAGATAATTCTAATACCGTAAATCCTATATATATTGGTTTATCCAAAATAATTTGAGACGGTTTCATTTGTATAGCTACTAAGTTCTCGGTGAACACAGAAACGCTGTGAAAGTAAGGGTTAGCAATTAGTCTCTCAGCATATAATGACTTTTTTGTTTTATTATTTTTATCAAACCATTGATTGACTAATTGAACATTTACTCTATTTTCAGTATTCTCTAAAGTTTTACCGAACACACTATTATTTAACAACTTAAAAAAATCTTGTTCGAATGTGCTTTTTGCTTTTTGTCGTAATATAGTATTTAGTTCAATATATTTTTTTAAGTATGGACTTTGCCTAAATGTTATAACTCTATGAACTTTACGTAAGATCAATCCATGTTCCAGACATTTCTTGAGGTGTATATAATGAATCACATAGTTGTATTTGTTATACAAGTTAGGTACAAGTTTTTCTGATTTCCCTCCTGGTGGAATACATTTTTCAGGGCAAAACGGAAGATCGTTGTGCTTATAGTGCAAGTATTCAGGGTACAATAGGTCTACTTCCAGAATATAACCCCAATCCGAATTATCTTTTATATTTTGAACAATTAACTGATCCATTTCGGGTTGACTTAAAAAGCGGAAATCAGAATATGGTAAATGTTGACACATACTAAACCCATAAAGATTATTGCAATCTAAATAGACGATATAGGATTCTGGTTGTGACTCGTCATATTCACTCATATACCTGTGATTAGCCTTTGCATATCGATGAGAACACATGCATAACCCTCCTCTGATACCTGATTGAATCATTCGAACTATAGCTAAGTCTGATACGAGTTCGAGTTGAACTTGTGTTTTTAATAACATAGCATCAAAAGAGAGACTTGGTGCAGTTATATAAAAAGCAGGGTCAAGTTTGTAATGCTGTTTACAAGTCTTTCGAAAACTCTCAAATATATCAGTTAATAAAAGAACATCGGTTTTCAGGTATAACTCAGTGTAATTTCCGAAATTGTTTATATTAAATTCTCTCCATACCTTCTTCGCGTGTTTGTAGTCATAGTCAGAAATATGTTCGTTAGTTAATGAATTATAAAAGCAGTTTTTTGGAGGTAACATTTTTTCTTTATAAACATCCCAATTTGTAACGTAACTGTATGGATATACACCTTTTCGAGTTAACAAATTAAATTGAGTTTTATTTGGAAAATGAGCTCTTAGACAATTAAAATCTTCAACATTCATTGTTTTAGCAAGTTTGTCTAAACTAGTTCCTAAGAAATTAAATGAATCTAAAAATCGTAACTGTATAAACTCCTCATTATTAACAGATACAAATTTGGAAAATGATGTGTATTTTTCTTTCGTTTTCGGTATAATATTGATCTTTCCTGGTGTCTCCCCTAATTCTTTAATGAATAAGTGACAATCGTAACCAGACAAGTTATGAAAAAAAACAGGAATAAATTTAGGTACTTTATATAGAAGATTACAGTACCGATGTGCAGCACCTCGGTAACGTCCGGTTAAATGACAATGATCTCTAACTTTGTTTCCCCATATGTAATTATCACATATGTGACATCGAGAGGCGTTTTTAAAATCAATATCATCTTTTTCTGTGAATATCATCGGTTTATTTAAACTTAATAAATCTGAAATGTCCTTCACATCCTTATATAGCATATCAATAAATTTAAAGACACAATCTTCACCGCGGTAAATTTTAAACCGATTAAAACTACTATCTATTGAGGAAACAATGTTGTATGCAAACGCAGCAGGTATATGACGTTGTAAATTAGTTGTGTTAGCAGATTCAAATTGATCGTGCTCAATAGGTTGTAATATTGTCTCGAAATCTGCATAAATAACAAACGGAATATTTTGTTTTCTGTTATAGTTTTTAAACTGTATTACCGATCCTTTTTCTGGTAAAACGGTAACAACACCCTCACACAAATGGTCATTAAATTGATTTTCAGTTTGAAAGAATAGTAAACAGCTTTCACAGAAATATAACTTGGCGTGATGTTTAGTCATTTGAGTTCTTACTAGTTGAGGCAAATCTCTAATAAGACAGTAATGAGATGATGTATTATTTTCTATAAGCAATAGATGAATACGTTTTGCTTTGAGATTTAAAGATTCAGATTTATACAGAGGACCTGTTATAGTCCGACCGTTTAATAACCCATACACGTTTATACTTAAATTGGGATTATTTTTTTCAAAAATTGCTATATCTGAGAAAGTAATTGGAAAAGACAAGTCATTAATATTTACAACATTTAAGAAGTTTGGATAAGACGATACTCTTTCAGGGTGACGAGTTGTAGGATATAAAGCAGCTGTCACAGACCACAAAAAACAATAATTATCATTATTACGAATATTTAAACATGCTTTTTTATTTTTTATGAATTTAGGTAGTTCTATAAAACTCGATCCACTAAGAGGTTGATATTTATTTATGTTAACTTCAACATGTAAATTATTTAAAAAAGTCCAACCACTATCCCTATCCTGAAATTCTTCAAGTTTCTTTAATAAATCGTAAACTACTTTATCATACATTACATCGAAATTATAATTTGAATGAATACTGAAATTTTTTGTTGAAAATGATTTTATTTCATGTAAATCATTTTTAAACATAAAAAAGGTAGAAAAAAGTTCAAAATTAACCTTTACAGAAATATGCTTTGATAATGAGCGATTAATTAAAGATTTTACTTGCTCCCTAATTTTATTTAAAAAACATTCTCCTAAGTTTTGACCTTCCTCATTGCATGCAAGTATTCTATAAGTAGCAATACGACCTTTGAATGCGGACTTAATAATCTCTATATTATCATACAATGGGGTGGTAGCATTATTTTTATGTTTATTACTCCTAATATGCCCAACCCACCGCTTCCTATCTACTGCAATATTACAAACAGAGCAAAAAGGCATGTTTTCTAAATTTCAATGATATTAATTAAACAACACCACCGTTCCCATGCTTCGGAGAGCACGTTAATCTGTTAGTCTTGGTTCCACTAATACCAACTTATGGAATAGAAGAAATTGTCTTCAGCAGTGAAGATCTAGGACTCTGTGTTCTAGGAAGACATCTTAAAGATAAGTAAAAATAAAATAAAAACTTAAGTACCTAATTATAAAGAAAATTATTAAATCTTGTGAAGAATTTCACATCTCCAAATTTGTTGTCCCCAATCATTGTTCTCGATCCGTAATAATATGATTCTGCAATAAAAAGTTAGTTTTATGATCATCGTTTTACATCATCGTTCCGTATCTATATTAAATGTAGAACCCGAACTAAAATATTTAATTATATTTGTTAAAGAAATATTGTTATCAAAGTGAGGTAAATTAAAAAAATATAATAAAATATAATAAAAAATAAAATACCTATATATAAAGTTCAAATTATCACCACTCATCCCAATTAGCTAATGCTATTGATTTATATGTCATCATGAAAGTTGATAGTAATTTATTTGTATACTGTCATATGATTTTTTCATTCCTGGTACCAACGTAAAGATGAGTTAGATCTGTAATAATAAATCATAATATAACTTTACATAGTGTATTAAATAATTAAGCGTTTTACATACATACATAAAAAATTATAGCTAGGTAATATAGAAAATATATTTGTGAATGTTGTGCACTAACCTGTGATAATTGTTAGAAGAAAATCACCAACTCTTATGAGATATACGGTCATAATAATGTAAGTACTATTTCACAATCTTTTATTTTATAAAATGCTGATGAAATAAAAAAAAAAATTGCATAGGGTAAATAAACCATTACTTGCCTCCTTTCAAAAAAAATCACATTTGATACCATCACAAGTGAAGATTGTCTAATAAAGCTTGTGTTTTATTTATACATAGTTCTTAGATAATATTTACTTATTATCCTAATACACCTACCTATCATTATAACCCTATTTACTACTATTGTAAAGTTTGTGGTTAGGTAATAGCTACTTTACCCTAACATAAATGTGATGAATGTGTTTTAAATAATAATTGTTTTATTAATTCTAATTAGAAGTCACCTTCAAATTGTTTATAATGCATTTTTTATATGTCAATAATTTAATATGAAACTCTAAATAATTTTAATCATTATTCGATTTTTGCTTTAATACTCAATTATTTGTAATAACCATAAGAGCTATTTTACCATAATATATGATTATCATAAAAGTGTTTTTTAAAATAATTCAACTTTGTGATGACATTTGTAATTTTTATCTATAAAATCTCTTACAGTTTAAACCTTTCATCAAAGCAGTTTCAAGACTTACAACACTTGCACCTAACTTATCGTAAATCACGAGTTCTTAATAAACCAACAGCGTGGCTCTGTTCCTCGTTTATTGTAAGAAGAAGTTTTTAACCAATATAAAATGTAAGTTAAAATGGAAGAATTATACTACTATTTTATGTAACATATAATTACTAGATACCTTTATGTTTCAAATTGATTAATGAGTGGATTATAAATACATGTTTTGTTTTTTTATTATTTCAGGTCTGACTCTGATTATGATGTACAGAAACCAACAAGGAAAACCATCACTGCATGCAAGCGTAAAGGAAAATCCGAGGCTGAGAACGCAAAGCGTGGGCGTTCAACATTGACTCAACCTGAAGTTGTAAAGTGAGATCATTAACATTGGAATAAAAAAATATATAAGAAATGTTATTTTTATTGATGAAATCAATAAAAAATAATACATTTTAATTTTTTTTTTTTTTTTTTTTTTTTTTTACATCAATATAATTTTGAGCTTACGTTCTCATGCGACGATCCATGATGTGAATATAAATTAGCTATCAATATTGGTAGCTCTCGGAGAATGCACATCTCAGAGCGACTGTTCATCACACTACCACTACGAACCATCGCATCAGTAGATCCGATATACTTGTTAGATGCATAAGATCTATCTAATAGTCCACATATTGTTTAGTAAAATACCAAGTTAGATACTTTATTCTGTTTTACTCATAATAATAGTAAAAACCGTTTATTCTAGCGAATAATAAACAATAATGTATGTTTTTGTTTTTTTCTTCGTTACAGAAAAACACTTAAGATATTCGACATCTTCGATTTGAGTCATGGTAGAAATGAGGATGGTAGGATGGAGGACGGAAAATCAGTAAAATCGTTTTTCGTAAATAAAGTTGCCAACGGTAACGAGCGACGTACCGCTAACCTTCGTGGTGAGTACGTGGTAGATCTCAAGATCTACCAAACAAATGATGTCTGCATTGGTGCGGATATGGAGAACGCATGGAAAAAAGCGCTCCTCCGCATTAAACTACAAATATCGCATGACACCGAGCAATGGAAAATTCTACAAAAATTCGTACATCAAACAGATGCTATGTTTGAAGAAGAGCCACATTTTTATTCATCATAATATAATAATCTATATATGTATTTTCAAACATTGTAAATAGCCTTTTCAGGAGTGTATTAAATAATCAAGTATATAGTTCCTGCATTTATTATTTCTTTCACCCCTTTTGTACATTAACTAGATAAATTGAAACACTTAGTTAATTAATTTGATTTCCTTAAAAAGTATTGCACAGATAAGTAATAAACCTTTTATATTAGGTGTATTTGAGTAGCTGTCTCTAATTCACAGAGAATCAGCGTAGCGATTCAGCGAGGAAATGTGGTCAGCGTTCTTGCCACCATGCCGCGCGGATACGATTTAGTATATTTAAATTAGGTTTTGTGAATGTGGTCAGCGTTCTTGCCACCCTGCCGCACAGATACGATTTATATTTAAATTAGGTTTTGTGAATAATTAATATTTAATGTTATTTTAGTTTCACTATAGCTTTATAGAAATTTATGAGGAAACACACATTGACGATTATTCTCAATTTGTAATTGTGGACGTAGGTAAGTTTACCTTTATTTTCTATTTAATGAATAATAATGATTGTGTGATGATTATAATATTATCATAACCAAGTATGAATATATATTTTTTTACTTGTTACGTGTTTCACAGAACAATCAGTTTGGATTCATACAATGACATTAATGTTAATATTGTCGCATCCGTATTATTGGGCATTCAACACACCTGAAGTGAGCATCGCGACAGCGATGTGAACGAAAGGTGGGGCAGAATGCCCAATAATACACTACTCTTATCTCTAATTATCTCACGACTCTGCTCCTATACACCGACTTAGAGCAAGCAAATATGTCCACGTCAACCAAGCAATCATTATATAGCTTTACTGCTCCTCTAAAAAGGTGTTTTTTGCATAATTTGTTCTGCTAAAGGCGGAAATGAACAAGTCTTTAGAACGTGAGGTAAGTCGAGGCACTCTAAACGTGACATTGTCTAAAAGAGTAGGAGAGTATATTTACTATTTTGTACAGAAACATGGAATCGTTTAAAATAATATTATTACTTTTCTTCTTCGAGAGACCAAATCATTACTAGTATTATAAATATGAAAGAATCCTTGCCTGTATGTATATTTAATAATGTTTGTGTCTATCACTATTACCTTGAGTGACGCGTGCAGTGGCGCATGAGACTTCGTCGTTGCTGAAATAGGAAGGATTTAAATATATATATTTTTTATTAATAAACAGTCTTATTTATTAATCTTTAATAGAAAATACATATCGTAAACTTAAATTAATTCCGAGGACAAACTGTAAACAATAATATAGATATGCATAATAAGCGGATTTACATTTAGCAAACTTTACTATTGGCCCATCATGGCAAGTGGCAAGCTCGTCGATGTCTCTAGCGTACCAAACTCGAGAAATATCATAAATAAATTATTGTGTCTCGACCGGGAATCGAACCCGGTAGCTTCACAGACCATGGAGGCAGGCAGACTAGAGATCAAATATAAGTTTAAATAAAAATTGCATATTTGATACCGTATTTGGTTATTTTTATTTAACTTAATTTTATTAAAAATAAACTTCATAATCTTAAACTTTTATGATTTTGATTTAAGCACTATAAAATTGTCTATAATACAGTATCTATTTCATAAAGCTAGCTCCAATATTTTGGAAGTTATTAAGGTTTTTGTTACCGACCCGCTTTCTATGCGGCCCAGTGGATATCTTTAATTAGTAATTTTATTTCCTAGAAAGTTGATAGACTATACTCGTATTTCTCAAAAGTTTCCCAAAACTTATACTTGAAAAAGCCTTGAAAATATTTGATTGTGCGAGTAAGAGGGATGCAAAAGCGCTCTCCACTGCTGGATGTAGGCCTCCCCCAAGGCTCGCCACTTCACACGATCTTCTGCCACCCTCATCCATCCCCCACCAGCGACCTTCCTCAGGTCATCTGTCCATCTGGCGGGGGGTCGTCCCACTCTGCGTCTTCTAGTACGTGGTCTCCACTCCAGAACCCGTCTACTCCATCGTTCATCGGTTCTGCGGCATATGTGTCCAGCCCATTGCCACTTCAGCTTGCTAATTTTAAAAGCTATATCGGTAACTTTGGTTCTTTGACAGATGTCAACGTTTCTGACTTTATCTTTTAGTGAAATCCCGAGC
Organism: Tinea semifulvella; assembly: GCA_910589645.1. Lineage (NCBI taxonomy): Eukaryota > Metazoa > Arthropoda > Insecta > Lepidoptera > Tineidae > Tinea > Tinea semifulvella. The sequence goes on along the minus strand of OU342592.1, from coordinate 6,340,833 downwards.
ATAGCTCTCTTCATAGCTCGTTTGAACATGTGGACCATACCTACCGTCAGTGTCCACGTTTCTGCACCATACGACATTACTGGAAGAACGCACTGGTTGAAAACTTTTGTCTTCAAACACTGTGGTATGTTCGATAGGAAGATGTGACGTAGCTTCCCGAATGCTGCCCATCCTAGCTGAATGCGTCTGAATGCAAAAGCAATAAACCATCTTAATTAATGCACTGTCCGCTAACTACTCGTGTTGTTCGCCAGTGGAATTATCCGCCGATATGCGCGTCACTCTCGGCCTCGTTACGTCGCTCTTTTAATTCCATACATAGACGTATGTCCTTAGACCGACTAAACAAAACCTTAATAGATACAATGATATTAAATGCTATTAAAAAAAATGGTCTATTCGCATTTCATTTCCCAACAAAATTTATAAGTATATTATTATTATGTATGTTTAAGTTTATGTATTAGTATTTAGTTTATTATATATATATATATATGTGTATGTGGCTATTTGTTAAATAATACTTTTGATATTTATATTTAATATTTCAGCACCTACTTTCCAGTAAATTGTTTAAAGTTTTCGCAATAGTTGCCTATGATAAAATGTCTTGAGGTATTAAAGCCCGCCTTTGTTTTTGTGCAATAAAGTATTAAATAAAGAAATAAATAAATGATGGATGCAATGAGGCTAATGATAGCTGATTTCGCGCCCACCGAAGTAAGTGGTACGCAAGATCCAAGAATGCTAGAGATACACTTTACTGATTTTCTATTATAGACACGTACGGTGAATGAATTCTTCCCTGCCCCGGCAGACTGGGCAAATTACCACCATTAGTCCGCTATTTGTTGTTCTCGTTGAAAGTATGTGCCATTTGCAATGATGTCAAATGCCATTTTTTACTATGTAAGCTTGCCTTGGTGATATTTATATAAAAATAACACCGCTTGAACTTGACTTATATACCTACATATTATTGGGTCGCTTATTGCACGTCTATGACTCTGGTAATGACATCTCGTGTGCTTTGTCCGAACTAGACACGAGTATAGCAACTGACAGTTCCAATAGTTCGGTCTAATTTAATGTTTTGTGCAGTCAGACACATAGCTTATTCAAGAAAAAATAAAATCGTTTGCTAAAAGGCGTACTGTTTGAAATATTTGAATGTCTAAATCACTTCGCCAAAACGTTGTCTCTCTGGTGAAAGATCACCATACCTATCAGGTTTTTTCTGTTTATCATAATGTATAATATATTTTTATACTTTGTATAAAATAAGCCCTTCTTCAGACTCTTTAGGGTACTGTGATGGAATTACAACCCAACTTCAACATACTTATCTTCATTGTATAAAATAGAGTTTGAACCGCCTTACGACAGACTCATAGAGCTAAACAAGCTAAAATAATGACAGTCGTCGGGGTTGCGGAGGTCAGGCGGTGTAAAAATGATTCAAAATGTTCCATGTCTAGACGGCGAACTTCGACTATAACGATAGGGAAAGAACCTTAAGATCTAAACTAAGCTTTTTACTTGCCCAAGCAAAATTGCGGGCATGAGTATAGGTACCTACTTACTAATGTATTTCGGAACTTTTTGCAATATTTAAGTAGGCCAGAGCGGATTTCTCGTTCTCTACGTTGGATATTATGTATAATTAACTTACTAGGTAATAAAATTACGAACGTATATTATAGATTTGTTTTTAGTAATATCGGTATAAGTGTTATTGCTATTTTGTGTCTGAAATTAGGTATATGGAGAGAGATGATAAATTTCTAAGTATTCATGGATTCGTGCCGGTCCATCGTGTGTGGGTAAGAGATGAGAAGAATGGTGTCTCGGGCTTGCGACCGACAATTGGCAGGTTTGAAAAGGAGGCCTCCTTTTTTCCACATCCACCATTCTACTCTTCTCCCTATCCAACTATATACTGTAGGATTCAAAATCTTTGCACCACTTACTGAAATAATTGGGCCTAAGCAGGTCTGCCGTCAATACATTTATAGAAAGACCTTCCAAGACTGCATATTAACGGCAGACCTGCTTAGGCCCAATTCTTTCAGTAAGTGGTGCAAAGATTTTGCTGGAACACCTCTCACACCAACTTCCACTGCGTAAAGCTGAGTCTTGAGTCCGTTCCTGATCATTCCTTCTGTGAGATCATAATATTTATTCGACTTCATGTTGTGGTCTTTTGGAATATTTGATTCCCACATTCAATAAGGATAACTTTTTTCAAGTTCCGAGAAAACACTAATATGTCTGTCCTATAGGCTGATACAGCTAGTTCATCTGGTCATAATCATGTTCAAGTGTATCCATGAGAATTTTCCAGTCTGATGCGGCGCCAATGATCGAGGTGGGCTTGCATTTAGTTTTCATACTTTGCCCCTCCTTTACAAGTGTGGTCAAAGTTTTATTTGTAGTCAGTCCCTTTCTGGCTCTTGCAATAGATAGACTTACTGCTTCACGGATAACACCAAGGGCTTTGTCATGTCGGCGTGAGTAATAGCCTTTTTCTAGAAGAGAAACGCACCCTACAAGTGTGTGTCTAGCAGTTCCCATGGCAGCACCACACAATGTACATGTGAAAATTATCCAAAATGTTCGTAATTTTATTTCCCAGAACGTTAATAGACTACATTACTCAAATGTTATTACTTGAATAATCTTCAAAATTGTTGTATTGTGCGAACGAGAGGGATGCAAAGCCATTACGTGCAATAGTAAATAGGGCAAAAATTTAAATTGATAAAATATTTCCTTACTCCATTGTATTCCTTACAGAATTAAATAGAGGAATTTAAGTTTCCATTTAAAAGCAAATGACATAGACGTACATATTATAAGCAGGCTCTACTTTCCTATTGGGCACTTGGGGCAAATGGAGGCTCCCTAATTCCTCCTAGATTACCCAACCAATAATTAATTAATATTGAAATTAATAGTCAAGTATCAACACGACCGTATCCCTTGCGGTGTGGTCAGAAACCACGCATTTATAGAAACGGATTCACATTTAGCTGACTTTACTATAGACTGCCTCCGTGGTCTTACTACTTACTTCTTACGTCTTAATACTTACCGCTAGTAAGTCCGTGGATTTAGACTCGATTCTTGATCGGGAGAGACACAATAATATTTATTAATTTAAATAAATTTAACTAATATTTAATTTATTTTTGATAGTCGTATTTCTCGAGTTTGGTATGCTAGAGACAATGATTGGCCTGTAATAAAGTTGGCTAAATGTGAATCTGTAACTTTATAAGCGTGGTTTCTGACCACCCTAAGTCTCATTAAAAACCTTTAAATTGGAGAGAAGAAATTGTACCGTAGTAGAGACCGTCTCTTGAATATATTTCTATGTCACAAAAGCTGCGATGTGCACTGCTGTCTGGTTGGATTTATGGTGCAGTGAACAGCCGATAGCGCTCCTGGACTTGGCTGGGCGAAGCGAAATTCTACGGCCATTCAACTATCTACCTACTACTCGTTCTATTTTAAAACTGCGATTACGTGTACCTTTCAGTCGTAAATTTCGATAATAAATTCCTGATTCTGAATCTAAAGTTAAGTTGGCTAACGGAAAAACAGTTTACATACTTTAAGAAATAATAGTCTTAGATATACGAGTAAGCTGAAAAAACTGCAAACTTTACATTACAAATAGATGCATAGAGAGTTCATTTAAACTATCACCACGACTATCCCTTGTGGGATGATTAGAAATAACGATTATTTTAAAGATTTTATTCACATTTAGACAACTTTACTATAAGCATATTAAAACAAGTGGCGTCGAAGTCTCCAGCGTACCAAATTCGAGAAATATAATAAATAAATTAAATAAATGATTGTGTCTCGACCAGGGGCCTAATTCTGGCGCTTTCGACTTGCGTGTCAATTCGAAATATTCAAATTAAAAGCGACAGAGCTACATAAAAAACTGTCAGTTTCATCGAGCGGACATATGTATATACATGAATCGAACTCCACGTCTAAATTTATGAACTTTACCGCTAGACTACGGACGTCTTACATTTACTTTAAAAACACACAACACTCACTTTTCATAAGTAGCTGATATAATGGCCGGCGCTAGTGTCCATCGTTCGTCGACTGATGCCAGTTGCTCCAACTCTTGGAACTGCTTACCGTCTACTTAACGTACCTACGTCTGACACACGATCAGTCTTACGTTTGTTAGCTCATCTTTAACCAGCGAGTCCTCCTAATGAAGTCGTAACGGAGCAGGGACGTGGACACTGACAGTGGGTCTGGTACATAAGTTCAAGGTCGATCAGTGATCTATGGAGAAAGCTATGCTTGGTATTTCTCTGATGAATAGAATTCGAAACGTTGATATTGGTCAGAGAACCAAAGTTCATTATAAAAATAGAATTCAAAATTAGCAAGCTGAAGTGGAAATGGGGCGGACACCGACCGATTGTTCCTGACGGGAGTTGGATGAGGGTTTCAAAAGAACGCGTGCAGTAGCGAGCCTTGGTAGAGGCCTACATCCAACAGTGGAGAGACACAGACTGATGATAATTATGATTCATCGCATAGTTTAGTTCCGTTTTTGTTTATGTTTTTTTACTTATTTCCAGAGTGGAGTGATGTGGCGCCGGTGATGGCGGATGGGGCGGATGCGGGGGAGACTGCGGCCCGCGGGGCGGCTCTCGAGCGTGCGTACGTGCACGACGTGTACGAGCAGGCGGGCGAGGAGGACGCGCCTCGAGACCCCGCGCCGGGCGTGCGCGCCTTCCTCACGCAGCTCGACCCCGGCAGTCTCGTGTGTGATGTCGGTAAGAACATGCTAGAGAAGACTAAGTAGGCAAGGAGTTCACAGCGGGGCAAATAAGAACGCAGCAAGTAAAAAGAAGAACGTAACAGATGAGTAAAGGGTAACCAGGCTAGGGGGACTTAGAAAGCCAATATCTATTTATTTATTTAAAAACTTTATTGCACAAAGTACAAAGTCAGACCTAATGCCTGTAGACATTATCTGACAGCCAAACTATAGTCACATATGATTGAAATAATACAGAAAAGATAAATTATAAATAGGATAAATTTAACAACATAATTACTTACGAAATATAATATAATAAATACCAAATAGATACACAAAACTTTACATAAACTCTTATCTTATTTAGATGACGATTGTCTTGTGTTGACAAGAAGATTGTTTCATAAATTTGTGGCGACAACTAAAAACTCTAAGATTTCTGTGACGATGATTTGGTAGCAACTTTAACTTAGCACGACATTCAGAGATGTGATCGTATTTACTTAAACAGAAGATACACCGGATTTGTAAGCAGTCGAGGAAGTTGCAGCAGGCGGACGATACGAGGTGGTCATGCATTTTTAATATTTATAAAAAATCACAATTTAAATAATGGTATGTTAATGACGTATAATTGCCTATCTCAAAGAACACGCAATTAATAATTTAGGTAGGTTTACTCCCAAATTAAATAATCGGACTTATCAAAATATTATGAAACAATCCTAACATAAATGTCATGAGTAGGTGTACATACCCCACGCGATGCCGACAGATAATGTAGGCGGTCCTACAGAGAGAATAAACCTTATTAAAATAAAATAGGAACACAAAGTAATTTACTTTGAAAATTAATTAATTTTGAAAATAATAAAAACAGTTTATTTATCTCACGCAAGCGGGTTTGTTTTAGTTGGGTGTAAATGAGTAAATAATTTCGAGTGTTGAAAGAAGGCCAAAAATTATAAATTGACAAAGTTCGATTTATATAGAAAGTGGCGCCGCCGTGGTTAGAAATCTAAAATCAATGTATAAAATGGGAAGAACACTTACTAACGTATTGGCTTAGGCTATTATGTCATTTTTTCTTTGCAAATATAGTGGCATTTATTTGAAGTAAATTAAGTTACAATAAATATAAATTAAAAGCTACCTAAATAATATGTTAGGTTTACGTTTTTGTAAATAAACAAATAAAATCAGAAGGGAGTCCATTTGCGCGAACATGTCAAGTGCAAGTTTTTGTTTTGTAAATTACTTTGCTTGGATATTGTTAGTCAAAATTGATGTTGTTTTGTTTAATAATGTGCTAAAACGTGAATAATTATGGAAAACACTTAATTGGACCTTATATATGGGGCACAAGTTGCAGTTAATTTTTTGCTGTTTTCACGTGAACTCCCAAATCAAATTCTGCAAAATCTGGAATTTGATGATAACCTCATTAACTCTCACATAAAGATGTTACATCAGACTAGACTGTATGGGCTAGATCCTTTGCCTTCCCAATCATAGGAAAATGGACCAAATAAAAAACAAGGCGCCATTATGCGCGGACATGTCAGTGCAAGTTTTTGTTTTGTAAATTAATTTACTGTGAAAATTGTTGGTCAAAAGTGGTGTTGTTTTGTTTAATAATGCTCTACACTGTAAATAGTTATGGAAAACGATAAAATGGACTTTGAATATGGGGCACAAGTTGCAGTTTATTTTTTGCGGTTTTTCCACAGTTGTGGACTTCCATATTTTACACGACGTGTTTGGGCTATAATGCCGCGAGTGACTCCAAGAAATGCATCAAATTCTGCAGCATCTGGAATTTAATGATGACCTCAAAAAAGATATATTACGTCAGACTTGGCTGTATGGGCTAGACCCTTTGCCTTCCCTATCACCTCACTCATCATCCATCGAGAGAAGAGAACAAACAAATAAAAAACCTAAGAGCAAAAAATCACTTGTCTGTGGTTTGAACATTGTAGAATTGTCATTCAACAGTCATTGTGATTTTCAAATTCAAATTCAAAATCGTTTATTGCACAGAATACAGGTAGATATAGGATAACACAATTTTACAGTTCAGCTGTATCCTACCATAATGGTATGCAAATAATAGTACATGTCAATTACAACTAAAATTATATTTGTCAACACTTATAATGTAAAAATTTTTGGATACTATAAAACATTGTTCTTTTAACCATTTATTTAACAGAAATCAAATTCAAATTTCAACTTCACAACTGTGATTGGTACTGATACTTAACTGTGATTTGATTACTATAAATAAAGAAATTCACTAATTTCAAAATTGTCCCAATTCGGAATACTCGTAGTTGGGCTTTTTGAAGTCAAAGATGTTCTATAATTTTTGGGGAGTGAAGGGATTGGTAAAATTTAAAATATTGGAATATTTACAGATCAATTATGGTCCAGTTTTTTTAATCAACATGAAATTTTGTACCCTTTCATTTCCAATATCACTAGCTACATTTCCCTTCTATATAACGAGGCTATTACGTTGGTGGAAATAATTAATTTAATAGGTGGTAATAGGCGGACTGGTGGTGGTAACTTGCCCAGTCTGCCGGGACGGGAAGGTATCCACCATTCGTGCCGATAAACCTAGTAAAATGTATGCACACATTTCGGGATCAGGTTCGAATTGCCGTCATGCCCAGTCAAGCCAGCTGATGTCAGGTAAAAGTGTCTGATTCCAGTTGCTAACATTCATGGACCTCGCGCGCCACTTAACATCAGGAGGGCGCAAGGTCACATGTGCAAGTAAAAAAAAAAAAAAGAGTGCTGACCAAAGAGATATATTAGACGCTCAGGCTGTCCGCCAATAACGTTTTGTAGATTATTACCTATTATTAATAAAACCAAAAGTAATCCATCGGACTTTTTACTGACAATATAATTTACCTAAGATCTTCTCTGTTGTAGGTTGCGGCAACGGAAAATACCTGAGCGTGAATCCGTCTGTTTTTGCGGTGGGTGGAGACCGCTGCACTCGGCTGGCAACACATGCGCACCATCACAACAATGAGGTAACTTTAGCCCCACTTGGTCTATTCTTAATGATTTTTTTTAATATGGGTACTTAGTAATTACCAATCTTTACTATTTCAAGAAAAAAAATCAATGCTAATCATCAACCGTATTCCATTACCATTAGGCGCAAATGTTATATTAAGAAATCCGTTAAAAATATATCTGATAGATTTCATATTTGCACACAGTCATGTTCTAGTGCTTTTAAAATTCAGAATTGTATATTTTATTTTATTTAGGATAAAAAACAGACATACAGTAAAGATTACTAACTAAATATTAACTAATTAAGGTAAGCAACAGTGTATATCCAACGATATTATCTACAATTTTTCATGCAATCAACATTTATTAGCGATCCAAAAGAAAAAAATATATAAAAAAAGCAAAAAGTAAGTAAAATTAAAAATATATAGAAAAAAAATGTTTGACAATGCATTTAACAATTGCCCCTAGTGTGTCAGATCTAAAGTGTTGAGGAGATCAGATATGTGTCTCTTATACCTGCAGATAGCGCGAATGTGTCTACATGATTAAGGTGACTATTATATGCTGACATGAGTCCATGTAAAGGCGCACGCTCACCAGCTGCTGTCCGCGACTTATTCGGTAGAAACAGCTGATGAAAGTATGCGTAATTTATAATATTTTGCAATAATACTTAAAGCAAAATTCGGTAAAAAAATAAGCGCCCTTTACTTTGCTTTTAAGTTGAACACGGAATAAGTAGTAGGTACCTATCGACATCGACAGTTTATTTCCCTCGTCGTAATAATGCAATTGCGCTCTCATAAATATAAAATTAAGTAGCTTAACTTCAAAAGAAAGTTATAAATAATTTATCTTTGCGTTTACGCGAAGAGCCTGCATAATGCGGCGACATGGAAGAAAGTTGCGCAGTCTGCTATCGTGTGGTGCACGACACGAAGTACGCCCATCTAATTGTTTCCAACAAAACCAAACTATATATTATTCTAAAATTGAAACGACTTGTTCAACATGCAAAATCCAAAACCTCTAAGCGACTGACCCCCAGTTTCTAAAAGGATAAAGAAAATAACGTACTTTAGGTGATTGGAAGTTTGCTGGTCACCATATACCTACTGTGTACAATTTATTAAAGAGCAAATATTTTTATATTATAATCTAGAATAAAAATAAAGAACTACGTATTTTTTATTTTAATTATTCAGTAATAAAATCTTAAGTTACGATGCAGAGAAATTTTCCTTAAAATATCGCCACTCATACTGAGCCTAATCAAGTAGGTATCGACGACCGCGCGAGCGTTGACTTACGTAATTCTTTCTACTATTACGGCTCTCGGCTGTGTGCGAGACCATAATAACACTCCCCAGCCTTTACGTATTTATCACGATTTTCAGACGCGGCCTTAATCACCATTTAGTAATGTTTAGTCTTCCGGATAATGGTTTTTATATTTAAAAAAAAGTGACCTTTTTATTTCAAGTAGAGTTTCTACTAAAGACAACTGAAAGCCTAAAAAAATATTTGCTCTTTTGACAATTACACGCGGTATAATCTAATTAATCCACGTTAATAAAATGGCTCTACAACGGCTTAGCTGTCAAAAGAGAGCAAGCGCATTCTCTAGACGCCAGGCTTTAAATGATTTTATAAAGAGAAGTTTATGGTCCGCTGAAGTCCCGCTACACATATAGCCGAATCAAAAAAGCACACAAAATATAATATCATTTAACAAAACTATAGCTTTCTAGCGTTTGGGGTTGAAACAATAGGGGTATATTAAATTCGTGAAAGCTGGAAAAAACAATATATTAAGATTGTGGCGATCCCAAATGCCACCTTAAACAAAATATTTCCCAAATTATTCATTATTATTTTTTATGTCAATGTATCTTCCTTCGAGTAAATATCTAATTTAGGATAGCTTGTAGCGACGTCACTCCGTATATCTGCTGTTTAAAGAAAATAAATAAATAAATATAATTAAGGACTACACCACTCTTAATGACTATAAAGGGTACACATTTCTGTAGGTAGGGAAGCCAAAATTTTTAAAATTCTATTCTTTTATGTAAATATACGAGTCATCATCATCATCATCAGTCTGTGTCTCTCCACTGCTGGATGTAGGCCTACCCCAAGGCTCGCCACTTCACACGATCTTCTGCCACCCTCATCCATCCCCCACCAGCGACCTTCCTCAGGTCATTTGTCCATCTGGCAGGGGGTCATCTCACTCTGCATCTTCCAGTACGTGGTCTCCACTCCAGAACTCGTCTACTGCATCGTTCATCATGCGGCATATGTTTCAAGCCCATTGCCACTTCAGCTTGCTAATTTTACGTTTTTATATTTTGCTAAATATACGAGTATAAAAAAATATTACAATAACTCTTTTACCTCAGCATTAAAATATAAATTTAATTAAATAGTCAATTGATTAAAAATTATGCATGAAATAGTTATAAAGTACTATTTATACGATTAGGTTCTTTATTATAACCAGGTACTTTATTATAGATAAAACACTGGATCAAATCGGCAGGATCAAAACTATGTAATTATTAACGTAAAAAAAAGTTTTTGTCAATTGTCGTTATGCTAGGGTAAAATAAATTAAATTAATAACAGATTATGAAAACACAATATATTAACTATCAAATAAAAAAGAAATTATGGCACGAGAACATTATTTTTATTGGGCCCATTTCTCTAAGAAAAATGGGCATTTTTATTTACATTCAATACCAAAATAAATAAATTTTCAAATTATCTACAATATACATATTATTTTGTTTTTACTCCTTTTATTCTTGTGTCAACCATACCCGAGTAAACATAGCTCCAAAAATTGCGAAGTCCTAAGCATTTTCATTTTATTTCGTAAGTAATATATTTTTATCTAAAGGCGGTGGTATGCGACAACTTGAGCCTGCCGTTTCGCGATGAAGCGTTCGACGCGGTGTTGTCGGTGGCCGTGGTGCACCACTTCGCAACAGTAGAGCGACGGGCGAGGGCGCTGCGGGAACTCGCTAGGGTCACTAGAATAGGGGGCCGGCTGCTGCTCACCGTCTGGGCTATGGAACACGAGGGACGGAATTTTCATTCACAGGTCAGTTTGTAATCAAGGGATTTAGCGGAATGCTAAACGGCTTAAATGTGACTTCCCAGTGGGTTTGTCTCGGTATGAAGAAAGTTATGTTTAACGACCATGTAAAACCAAGATCAAACTGCGTGGAAGACGCCACTCTCGAAGTTGTGTGAGAATACGTCTACCTAGGACAGACCATTCAGTTAGGAGGAGCCATCTTCAGCAAAGACAGACGAGACTGAGAGACAGCTAGGATGGATGGCATTCGTGAAACTCCGGCATATCCTTTCATCGTCAATATCACAATGTTAAAATAGACAAAAGTCTTTAACCTATGCGTTCTCCCCGTAATGTCGTATGGGGCATGGACAAAAAAAATAACGTTAGAAACAACTTGATTCTTTACAAATTTTGATCAAATAATCTCGGCCAATATACATAATACAATATCTCGACTGTTTTCATGACACTTTGATTGTTTAATAGAAACTGGTTTAAGCCACCTTGTTTCATATTTATATTACTCGCATTGTTTGAGTAAAGAACCTGGTCGGCAATGACTGCATTGCTGGCCACGCCATAATGGATTTAACTTAGCTCGGTCTCGCCCTTTACTTCAGCTTGTGCATTAAGGGCTGGAATGCAGACCGCACTGTGATGGCCTGGACGTGCGCTATGCTACGCTTATGATTGCTGCAAGGAAAGCAGTCATTACATGCCGCGACAGTAATGTACCTTTTTTAATATTAATATAACTTATTTCGTAATACAATGTTTCCAGGACGTCCTAATTCCGTGGCATCGACCGGCAACATTAATTCCTCCCACTCCAGCTCCTCGCCGCTTCCTCTCAGTAGATCACGACCAGTAAGTATTTTAAAATTCCATATTTTAAATCATCAATCCGTAACATCCCACTGCTGAGTGCCCGTCTCTCTAAATAACAATAAAGCATAGGTCGGCCATTTTTTATCTAAACCACATATTAGGAATATACTTTAGTAAGAGCATTGGTGAAATTTGGGGACTCCTAATACGCTGAAGTTTAATCTTATTTTTAATTCCTAATATAATGGTTAGTCAATGTTGAATAATATCATTAGCTTTCTTTAAATTCATGACAAAACTTATGAGATGTATTTTATAATTTTTAGTAACCTGGAACCGTGGAAGAGTAGAGATGGCTCGCCGGGGTCGTCCTCCCTGTCCTCACCTAACGAGACGTGCTACTCGTTCGTTCGGCGAGCTCTCAGCAGGCTCGCGGGCCGGAGGTCATTCCTCCCGTCATGGGGGCTCGCTAGACCTCCGCCCAGTAGCATGTCCCGACCCGAACCTCCCGCAGTAGACCTACCAATAGAATTACGGCGATTGGATGAAACGTTTCCTTTGATGCTCGTCACGCAAAATTCAGAATACACGACAACAAAATCAAAGAGCCTCACAGATATTGCCGACATCGACCATCGCTCACTAGTCAGGTCTAGATCGAGCCTACCTAGCCTCGGAGGCGATGACAGTGAACCCCCAACGGAAGAATCGTTACTACTGGAAGAAATTGAACCCCGTAAAAAACCACGCCTAGTCAAACAAAAAAAGTCAATAAATGAAGATGATGCCGACGAGGACCTCGATAAACCGACAGATATGAAAAGCCTTGTCGAAGAAATGCCTAATTTTAAAATACATACCCATAAGTTAGAGTCAAGAAAACCGGGAGTCGTCAAGCAGACGTCTCTAAATGAAGAACTCATGTCTGTGGAAAGATTACGCGAAAAAGAAAAAGTAAGGAAAAATATCCAGAAACAGGCCTCATTAAATGAAGAATATCTTTTTAGACGTCCGGGGGCGCTGGATTCTATTAGGGATTCTATATTTTTAACATCTGCAACTACTGCCAAAAAGTTTCAATCGCTCAAAAACGGCCTCACTAACAAGTTTAAAACCTCTACAACGAATATAGATAAAGTAACCGTGTTCGTAAGAATGCTTCAAGGGTGGAAAAATCACGGTCCCGTGCCCGAAGTTCCTACACCTAATGATCCTACCGTTGCGTCAGACAAAGTCTACCACGAAAGGCGGCACTCGCGAGAGGATGGCTCCGATTCTTCAAAAGATAGCAGTTTGCAAAGCGATACAAGTGTCGACTCAGAAGATAGTTTTGCATCTGTCATTTATGTACCAAAGGCTGATGGCACCAGTTGCGATCCATTATCTCCTACGCCTCTATCACCGGGACCTACGTCACCCAGACTAAAAGTTTCGTCAGTGCCCACATCGCCAAGAATGAAAAGCTCACCTGGCCTACCATCACCTAGAATCAAACAAGCATTCCCACTAATACGACCACCCATGTCACCAAGTTCCGTTCAATCTCCAGGAACTGTAAATAAAATTTTAGTTACTCAATACAGCTTGAAAAACTTTTCAACAAACGCAGTATGTTCTACTTCTACCAAACCACAATCAAAAAGTCAACCAAACTCTCCTCCCAAAACGGAAGCTGAGGAAAAAATACAAAAACCTGAATTACGACAAATCGTAAACAGAAATATTCCCATAGAATTTTACGATGAAATTGATCCCATACCGCCAATAGTCGAAGAGGACGAGATAACACCGGAATCTACGAGTGAAAAATTATTAGCAGAAATAAGTAAAGATATTGAAGAAATCGATAAACTGACAGCGGAAACAGAAAACTTTAAACCACGTGTTGTGTTACAAGATGTCAAACCATATCCAAAAATAACATTACAGACAGTGGCAGAGCTACCGGAAATACCTCGGTATAAAGGAAAAGTCTCAAACAGATCAGCAGTTAATGATATGTTAGATTCTCGTGCTGCAGAAAAGAGACGAAAAGAAAAGATTCGTCTTGTAAGGGAAATGCTCAATAAAGGGATCCCTAGTGCAAATACTGTTTCAAAAAGAGGTCAATCGTTTCCGCTGGTCCGTAGTTTAGATAAAGTGGAACCTGCAAAGTCACATCCAAAATTATTGTCTCTAGAATTATTTAATCCTATGACAGACGATATGGACAGTGACTCAAGTGGAGTCTCTTCCCCGGACTCTGTGGACAGCGTTATCAGCGTTGTTCCTGACGAATTAAGAAAAATCGCAGCAGAAAAGGGTATGTTTCATTATGTTAATATGTTAAAAATTTTATAATAATTTTTATTCTGAAAACTTCAAATGAAGCACTAGTTGCTGCAAGGTCTTTAACATAATATATATATTTTTTGTTTTGTTACAGACTTGGATAAGCCAACAGAAACAGTTCCAAGCACATCGACAGAGAAGATTTCTTTTACAACACCCCAAACCCTAATAGAGGCAGCGGCAGAAGTTGCTCAATCACTAGATGAAACTTGTGAAACTGTTATTCAAAGTAGTCCACGTTCAAAGCGAAAACAACTAGTAAAAGTTGAAAGTACTGAAGCAATGGCGATTGTGCAAGGTGCATCGAGCAGCAGTAGTAGCAGTAACTGGAGTCTCAATAAATTATCTCCCGGAGATTTAAGAATTCTTGAAGATAGGTCAAGATCTCAGTCACATACAAGTTCTAGTGGAAGCTCTTGCAGCTTGGAACGTTTGTCGCCAGGACGAAGGTCAAAAGATCGATCTCCAAAACTCGGCAGTACAAGTAATTCTACGTGGAGTCTCAATAGACTGTCACCCAACCGTCCTGAAGGAAGGTCTATGGAAGAAAATATTGGCAAATGTCACAGATCTCCAACAAGATTACCTTTCGATTCAGTTTCAATCTCCAGTACAGACTCAGATAAATCCATTTCTAAATCCGAAAGCTTCAACAGAATACAGGCTAATGAGCCTTTAGTCACGTGTAAATCTGACATGCTAGCAACAGAGGACGATTGGAACGATGACCGAAGACAACACCTAACTGAATTTGCAGAAAAATTAAGCGAAAAATTATTGCAAGAAATTGATCAATATTCAAAGAGAATTAATGATGAAGACTTTGATCTTCCGAGCAGCAGCAGTAGCGAAAGAAGCATTTCGCTTAGACTTAAACGGGAAGAGGAAGATAGAAATACCCAAAAAATATTAGATGAGCTGTCAGACAGTTTACAACACCTAGACGATCCTTATCTAAACAAACTGGGCACAGAAATGCATGGTTTATCAAAACTCAACGCTGATTTAAACGAAAAACAAAAATATATAGCTGCAGTTAATGATGGTCACGACACGGATATAACTAAACTATTCCCAAAATGTGGCACTAAAATAAAAAGTAAAAAGCGAACAAAAACTGATGTCGACCCTATAATAACGAAGTACAGAGAAATGAAAAAGGCGATGAAGTTCACGAGCGAGGAAGACGTCTATCTTAACAACTATGCTAACGCTATCGCAAAGCAAATCATCGATGACGAGAAGGTTCTTGAAACCGAAACAAAGAACCCCGACGACGACAGTGCTATATCATCCAGTAACGGCAACCCTGAAATTACAATAGACTCTGGGGCTTTCGAACTGAGTCAATCTCTCGAAACGGGTTATTCATTAGAATCTGAAATGAGCGTTGATTCACTGTGCACTGACAAAAGGTCGTCACTAAAAGTGGGACAATCAACAGATTCCAGTGATTTGGATAAGATGGAAATCAGTCCCGAATCTATCACTTCGAGGTCTAGTGCCAGCACCGCGCCTTTGAAGTCTGGATTTTCTATAGAGTCGAGTGATACATCTGCCGGAAGCGATTGGAGTCGACGAGATAAGACCGGGAGTACGGCTTCATTGGGCTGTGCCAGTTTAGCGTCACTACCATCTTGTAGCGAATATTCTAAAGACAGAAAGCTGTTAGAGACTCGGTCGTCGTCAGAAGATACGGCGCCCGCGGCTGCCACGGTGGCCTCGCGAGTCCCGCATGCACCGCTGCTGCAGTCCCTTAGCGACGGCTCCGACAGTTTACCGTCCGAGGGAGGCGCGGTCACCTACCATCGATATTATCACGTCTTCAAGAAAGGTGAACTTGACCAACTTATAGAAAAATACGTGGAAAGCTTACACGTAGTTTCCTCATACTACGATCAAGCCAGTTGGTGTGTTATAGCTGAGAAAGTTCAAGTATGGACCATATAGATCCCATATAGCGTATCGCCAATTAATAATCAGTTAAACACAACATGTAGTATAAGCGGGACGTAAAGTTCAAGAATACTTAACTGGCACTAGAAGTGGCAATTTTAACACGTTTTTTAGAATAAGTCTCATAACCTGTGGAAGCTATGTTTCTACTAATAACCGTGCTTATGTATAGTTTCATTACTGTAAATATATCACGTCCAGACGAGAACCAAGTGACCTTGTTACCTGTATCTAGTGACGTCACATAAAAATCAAACCCCGTTGTTAATCATCAAAAGCTAAGCTTTTGTTTTATATTGTATCTTCATTCACTCCTTTATTATAGTTAATATAACACTTATATATCTAAACATTTTGTACCTACTTATGCGAGAGTAGAACTCGCAAAATTAAAGAGCTTTAAATAGTAAAACATTTATATAAAAACATTATATACTTCCGCCGCTCAAAATAACCTAAGCTATTTAAATAGCTTAACTACGAGTATATTTTAATCATGTATACTTTCAGAATTATAACTTACCAACAACGCGACGACACGATATTATTGAAGTGAAGGCCTTGCTCAAAATTTTAGTGAAGCAAATCTATAGGTATTTATAAGGATTTGCTTTTCTGAACTTTCTATAGAGGGGCGTTAAACGCCTTCTCCTTGAGTTGCAAATTGTATCCTTCATAAACGATAGCAGCTTATTATGTTATCGTTGAGAACTATTGATAATAAAGTAAAGTATATATAAGTATCTAAACTCTTAACACAAAATTTGGACCATTAAGTGAAGTTAGTTTTAATCGAATTAGCGGCGAGACCTTGGCTTCTTCAGAGTACAAAAGTAATATTTAATAAATGATACTGTTTTACTGACATCTTGGCAACATCTCAATGGTGTAACTGTACATTGTGGCTATTTAGTACCTTTGCAACATTGACCAGCTTTATTTATTTGATGCTTTGATTAAAACAAAAAGAGAACATACGGCACGTGCTACAAAATCCTAAACCGATAGAATATTACACCGATAGAATTTACAGAGTTGCATTACCGATGTCGTTAACTCGTAGAATTTGTCATAGGCCGTGATCGACTTGGTAATTTGTTACTTCAAATAGTTATAAGCTAATCCAAAAAGTCCTCCGATTTGCACAAAGCAAAGCAAAGTACGAGTATAGTGATTGGTGTTTCAACGCTACGCGATCGGTATTTTGTCTTTTATCTCTTTTTATTTTATTATATTAATTATCTTTGGTCTCATTTAACAATACCCTAAAAAGTATTAAATATAATAATATAACCGATAACATCTGTGCAATTAAAAAAAATAACAAATCACGACGATGATAATAAAAATTTGAAAAACCCGAAAATGTATTAAATATAACAAATAAATGAAACTATATAATAAATGAAAAATAAAACAAAGCACGACGATGGTAATATAAAATAGAAAAGAAAGAAAGGCTGTAAAATTTCACTATATTTTTATTTGCTTTGATTGCACTACCCGGAAAAAAGCATTCTCAGTAAATTTGTTTACTTATTCTTATTCTTTACGTACCGCCATACATTCCCACCGGAATTCGGCTAAGTCTAAGGTTACAAACACAAGTACAACACATTTGTCCTGCCTGGAGAGTGCTATAAGGCAAGGAACAGAACTGCAGGTTAAAGCAGTGTCAAAGGAAATATGAAAAAAGCAAAATAAAAACAAAAAAAAACATTAATATTTAAATAAAACAAAATTATACGGCTGTAAAATGGCCTTGTCAAAAAAATATATAAAGCTAATTACTAAAATAATTAAAGCAGCTGTAAAGAGGCCTTGAGAACTGAGAATGCTTTTAGGTTATTCAACGTCATGAAAAACTCAAAGCGTTTGTAAAAGCTCCTCGAACGCCTGACAAAGCGATATTAAGTAAAAAAGAGCCAAGTCGAACAAGGGGACAGTTGGACGCGAGCAAGACAGAATGCATAGCGCGCGTTTTGCGTACTTACGACTCTATAGCTAGCTCTACTGACTTGCTACTGATTTAAGTGAGCCAGATTTAGTTTACTAGTTCCACGCGTAATGTCATCGTACCGTATCTTGTCCTTTTGTTTTGACGTAGATATAGGTAGAGCCAAGGTAGTCCTTAAAACAAGTAACTATGACAAATACTCAGAGACTAGATCTTATAATAGTAATTACAATAATGTATTAAGATATTCTGAAAGAAAATGAATTCGTAATAATTAGATAGTTATTAAGACCTTATTAATATTTATTTAAATAATTATATAAATGTTTAATATAAACATAACGAATATTCATGTTTATTTTTAATAACTGTATTTAATATTATTAATAGTTTAGTTGATTCGTCCGCATTTTTTATACATTGAAATTAATAAACTATTCTTATTTTTCTCTTATGAAGTTCATTATTAAATCAGTATTTAACATTAAAATATATATATAATTCGCTACCTAGGGGTACAAAGGTCGTAAAAGCCATAAACCAACATAAACATACAATACTAAAAATAACAAAATTTTAAAATCAATTTGGCTAATAACTGTTTTGTTTTATAGGTATATTGACCCTGTTAAATCAGATTTAATATATTTTAGGTTCTTTGCAATGGAAAACCTTATTTTATTATACAAAGATCTATCAATAGAGTCGAAAATTCTGAATGAGACTGCATTCATAACTCACATAACTCATTTTGGGTAAAATGGTTTATATACACCTATTCTATTACATACACCTTTCTACCCTACGGTGTCAAGATATTATCTACATCATTAATTTATTAATTATTTTATTGCCAATTGTCATAAAATAATAAACTATTACTACAAAAATAGTGATGTCTGTAAATAGTCCTATAAGTACCCACATAGTTAAAGCTATATATATATATATTATAATAATAGTATATATATATATTAGAGATTATTATCAAAAATCAGTGAGATTAAATTAAATTGTTAGTTTATAGCGATTATATATAAACTTAATATTATATACTCGTATAATTTTAATTAATATGTAACATAAAACCACAGCGAATTTTAACTGTTAAGGTTTATAAACAGTGGCGTTTTCATTTGAGTTTGGGAGATAGGAATTCACAAAATTTAATATCTTACAGTAAATGAATATTATAAATAATGACTCTTTACGCGATTTACCGTGGCTTGGAGACATTATTCGTAAATTTTGGTTAAGTTGCATTGACTGTGGTCACAAGAGCAACTGGAACTAGTTTAGTGTTAACCAATTGCTTTGTGCAAGACCACTGATATGTTAGCAAGACCAATACTACGGACTAACCTGAATCTTGGTATTGGTCGTGAGCAATTTTTTTATTCAATTGGTAGCTCTTTCGTGTCTGTCTTTTTCAGGGTTCAGAGGTAAAAATATTGAACCCTGTAAAGTATCATCACGACCGATTCCCTTTCGGGGTGGTCAGAAACTACGCTTATATATAAGTGGATTTACATTTAGCTAACTTTACCAAACTCGAGAAATATCACAAATAAATTAATTAAATGTATTTATTTACATTAGGAAATATTATAATATTTTTGTGTCCCGACCATGAATCGAACCCGGTACCTCCGAGTCTAAATCCACGGATATAACACGGAAGCAGTTGAAATATCTCAAAAACTACCTACTGTTCCAATGAGGTCCTGACGATTTTATTCTGTTCTGACAAAGTTGTACGCGTTGATAAATAAAACATCGTTTGTTACAACCACTTTATACATTTTTGGATACATGTTGGTTAACGTTCTAATTCCAAATGGCAACTAAATCTTACCAGTAGTTCTCGAGATACTAGTTTACTGGCAGACACTAAAGTCTCACAAGGTTTCCTTACTGCCATTCTTCTTCTTCTTCTTGAGGTGCCATCTCCTATCGGAGGTCGGCTATCATTAATGCGATTTTGATTTTGTTGGCCGCTGTCAGGAACAAGGATCTGGTGCTAATCCCGAACCACTCCCTGAGGTTCTGAAGCCAGGAAGTGCGTCTTCTCCCCGGTCTTCTGTAGCCTTGTATCTTGCCTTGCATGACGAGCTGCAGCAAGCTATACTTTTTATTGCGCATGATGTGTCCCAAATACTCCAACTTCTTTCGCTTTACCATTTTCAGTAGTTCAACGCCTTTGTTCATCCTCTGCAAGACAGTTTCGTTTCTTACTCTGTCCTTCCATGATATCTTCAACATTCTCCTGTATATCCACATTTAAAAAGCTTCTAACTTCTTCGACATTGTGTTTGTCAGGGTCCATGATTCGAAACCATACAGTAGAATGGAAAATATGTAGCATCGGACGAGTCGGCATCTTGTAGGAAGTTTGAGATTGCGATTGCAGATAAGGTACTGCGATTAGAAACAAATATATATTTTCAGTCAGACAAGTCTTGCAAGAGTTCTTACGCAAGACCAATACCAAGACCAGGATTAGGAGGGCAAAAACAAGACCAATAGTTTTTTTTTTACAGTTTGTTGAGCGCGAGGTCAATTAATGTTAGCAACTGGAAACAGACACTCATGACTGACATCAGTCTCCAATTTGCCGGCTCGACTGGGCTTGATCCCGAAATGTGTGGATACACTTTACTGGGTTTACACGAACTTTACTTCCCCGCCCCGGCAGACTGGACAAATTACTACCATCAGTCCGCCTACCACCTATTTGTTGTTCTCGTTGAAAGTATCTGCCATATTGCAATGATGTCAAATGCCGAATTTTTACTTTCAAGGAGAACTAATATTGTAAGCTTGCCATGAAGATAGTTTTTATAATTTTAACGGGTCTTTACGCGATTTACCTTAGAGACATACTTCTCCCGACGTTTCAGCCAAGTTGCATTGCATTGGCCGTGGTCACAGGTCGACTAAATCGCGTAAAGACCCGTTAAAATTATAAAAACTATTATGAATATGCGCGAAAGTTTAAAACGTTTAATTGCCATGAAGATATTTATATAAAAATAACACCGCTTGAAAGAAACCGGTTTAGTGTATATACTTGTCAATATGGAGCGACAGATTTAAAACTACCCACTTTTAAGTTTTTTTCTTTAGAAGTTACAACACTATGATTAATGTAGCACTGTAATAATATGATTATAAATAGACTTCCATGAATCTGACTGGTGATTTATATGAGGAAAATCGCGTAAAGACCCGTTATTTATACCAAATAGTGCATTTACATAAGTTTGTAAAGGCGAGGGCGTTAATTGAGTCGAGATTGTTATGATTAATGCACATCTGTCTTTTAACATACTTGTTTGGATAAAATGAGTAGGTAATATAACATTTAAAAACGATCAATTGTGGACAGATTTATGATTGAATATGTTGTCAGGAGTTTAAATTTACACAATTTTAAATTTATTACATACTAAACAGTATAAATAATCAAAACTACTTAAAAGTAAAATTAAATAAAAAATAAAAACTATAAGTAAACAATGTCCTCTAGAGACGACCATTCAATAATAGTCCCAAGAAGATTGGCAACATTTCCGCTTTGAATAGCTAAGCTAATACGTTGGCAGAAATAATTGCCAGCTTTCCTTTAGACTTTTCCGTTAGCCGTTTGGGCAACTCCTTGGTCAGATGCTTGGCTGATGAAATCAGATAGGCTTTCTTTTGTGCATTAATCACGACCATCCCAAAAGAAGTTAAAGACTAATTAAGATCTCACCTTGTTAGTTATATGTTCGCTACGTAAATTGCTATTAAAAAAAACACATCGATGTGTAAATCACAAAATAATTTAAATACTTGTTGGATAATTTGTTGTGTGAGAACACACATTAATCGTGCGATACTGATTCGAATCGAACGAAAAAATAAGGCCTCTATTATCCTCGTATTTAAACGGATTTAAAATAAGTCAATCGAAACGAATCGATACATTTAAATAATGCATAATGCTTTAAGTAAAATTTTAATTTAAAGCTTTTATTAATATTATTATTATTTATATTTCAATGTAAATTAATAACAATAAATGTAAATATTCAGCTCGAAGGACCAATTTTTCTTCTCGTACAAAATTAATTATCTTCACAAAAAAACATTGGAATGTAAAAAATAAATAAACTAAAATATTATTGTAATATTACGTACCTATACGCAATAAATTCACCCACTCATATCGATCATGCAATTAAAATAATATAATAGTATAATTGATAAAACATATTTTATTTAAAATTAATTTATTATTTCGCCCGTGTGGCACAAAAAAATGGTTTTTATAACAAGTTGTGAAGATTTTAGCATATCAGAGTGCTGTTTAAAATTTGATTTTATTATTATAAGCAGAAATTATAGTTAAGCCTAACTTGGAACATATATTTATATTATGTTTTGTATTTATATATTGCTTTTGTTTTATTGTTTTGTTTAAATAGTGATCGGAGTAGGTAATTTATTTAGGGTCAATACGAAACATTTTGTAAGACGACGCGCGCGCCTCTAGTCTATTAGATGAGCCACGCGCATTACAAGTTCGTGCCCCAGAGTTGCACTTCAGTCAGCATTTTTTTTATTTTTTAATAGGACCACCAACAGATTACACATTAAAACAAATTAGTACATTAAAAGAAGCAATCAGATAAAAAAACTTTAGCGAATGTTAACCCAGTAATAGATGACCACAAAATGACAAATTAAATTTGACATTATATGATTAATATATTTATCGATTTATTTGGAACTCAACAGCATTACTAGAAATACAATATTATTCAATTTTATACAATACTTGTTCACAATTTATATGATACCTACCTACATTATATTAAGTTTAAAAAATTATAATATTAAAAAAAAAACCTATTGATAAAACTGGACAATAAATATAAGATCATCCACTAATATGACAATTTAACGTTTCCTGTTAAGAGGGTTTATCGCTTGTGCTTCCCTCTTGCTCGCAAAATTCAATGCTTTCGAATATTTTTTAAGTCTGAGGGTACTTTTAAAAATGACAACTATTTACGAAATAAAATATTACCGACATTTTGGACATATTTTTACTTTCATAAAACTAATTTTAGACGAGAAAAATAATAACGACTTTCCTCTATTTTAATAAAAGTCTATGATTATTATATCTCTAAAATGTCCCTATTTTTTTATAGTACACTCTGACTTGAAAAAAAATATGAGATGCAAAGGCCCTCTTAAAAGAAGCCTGTTTCTCTCAGGGCCTTAGTCGCGATGTCTTCTCCAGTAACTCAAATGTTAAAGAGATATTATTTTTAACCGCTTGATATGTTATTTTTATTATTACATAAATTTAACAAAATACTTATATCTTGTTATTTTAAATTTAAATTCACAATTTTGTATCGACTAACAGTCGGACCAGCCCTAGCACGACCAATCTCCGTTGTCGAACCTAATGAACAATTTGACTCTAGTACACTGCAGGAGTTTAAATTTATAAGTATTGTGAATTAATAGTGAGTCCACACTTGGTAATGAGCCTGGCTCGTGGGACCCTGTTTTCGATTACCTGTATTGGTTGTATTGGTTGCCTATAGGATTTTAGACATGATGTGCAATGTAACCTGACGTAACGAAACTACAAATAAACAGCTGGGTGGATTTTTGAGACGGTACAGTGAGGGTATGCCATAAGGGTCACCTTAACAGTTTTAGTTAACAGGAGACCAGAATAAAAAGTATGGCCAATGTAGAAGTTTGACTCTTTTACCGAAATGTAATAGTTTTTGGTGATTTCTGTCATATAGTACTCAAACCTCAGTCGGTTCAGTGGACACTTTTAATCATTATAAGAATTGGGGGGCAGACAAAGAAAATCCTAAATTTATAGGTTAGAAAACTATGCATACTACGCGTGTCCGCGGACTAAACGAGCTTATATCTTGCTCCAAACAAAAATTAGATATATTCTGCACTTCGCCAAGCGCTCTAAGACGCCTAATGACAACACAATCAGAATGTACATAATTGCTGATTGTAACGGACATCATAACATTGTATATTCATTTAAGTTAGGTTAAGTTACTTTGTGATTTCCATCACTGGAAATTTGTAATTGGCTCATAGAATTCTACAAATATTGTGTATCTAATTGCAATGGCTGTAAATTTTCCAAATAATAAATAAATATATTGTTTTGATCGTTGATTTTGTACATATGAGTTTCACATGACTAGTGGAGGTGGTAATTAAATTATATATAAAAAAACTTTTATTACTTGACAATTAATCTACGAGGCTCCTAATATACAATAAGCTCTTCTTCTACGAGCGCTCTTCTAAAGGGGGTGCGGTCGCCCCTCCCTGCCCGTACCTCGCTACGCCCATGCCTCGTAGGAATATTTTCCTGTAAAGAAAGAAAGAAAGAAAGAAAGAAAATACTTTATTTATCGCAACAATTAAAATGGTTACAAAAAATATATAAACAATGAATAAATGTAAGCCTATTCTACATATATACCGAAACATATATACAGATGTGGCGATAAATAGGTGGTCAGCTCAGCATATACTACAGCCGAGGCTGGAGCGCTGATTTTCAGCTGATGCCTTATGTTGGGTGAGTCGCAGGGATGTACAGTACCATTTACTAAATTGGAAGGAACACTAAATGTAATTGTAAAACTGTAGGTATCTGTTAAGACATCCAACAGGATCCTACACCAATTTATCCATCCACATTCATTCCAACATTTTTACCACTAAGCCTGGTCGAATCGTCTATGGATCGCGAGTAGTTTCGTGATGTATCACTAGAGGCGCCCAAGTTGGCGTCAGTACAAATGCTACGCTCGGCCCGTGCGCATCTAAAATCACCGCGTTTTTAGTGTGAAAGCTCTTAAGCCGGGTTGGACTCTAAATCTTTCTTAAAATAGTTATGTGAAAGTGTAGTGTGAGAAGAAAGCGTGCCCGCAGTGAAAACCAGGCTTTTTCCCGTGGTATGTCCTTTTTTTTGTCCACCTGTTGGTCCTAGCAGATCCTTGCCATTTGCAATTTTCAGTAACTCATTTTCTAGACAAAGTAGCAGAGTAGACCGCCTGATCGATGGCTGGATCCGTGGTACCCAGTGCGGACCAGTAAAAATTAAGTTTAAATTCACCTCTATATAGAAAATTCCTGTATTTTGATCTCGCCTCAACAAACGGATTTTGATCGTGCTAAGTTGATTTTGTTGTATTTTGTAAATTTCCTTAATTTTATGCACTATTTGTTTTTGTTGATTTCTTAATCTGTCTTCACAGTGGATTTATATTTTTGTGTATAATTTGTGAACCCATTCATGGCCTTATTTATTGTGTAAAATTTGATAATATTGAATTTTTGGTTATGCTGTTGGAGTTCCAGATAAATAAATAAATAAATAAATAAAGCCTACTGAAAGGATGAATAAAACAACGAACGTTTATCTAAATAGCCACGTTCGCATATATTTATTTGTATTTAAGTCAAGAAATGCCACTAAGGAAGGATTCAGTTACCGGCCCTTGGAAAAATAAAAGTCAAATTAAACATTAAAATTATACCAGAATAAAAATTTATAACTTAAAGTGTTATAAAATAAAGTGTTTTTAAAAAACATCTACGCATTTCAATGTATCTGTTTTATTTTTTATTTTGAATCTTTATTTTTAAACTTTAAAAGGGTTCCGTGAAGATGCCTTAGTATATACCATACCTACAAATTGTGTAAACAACCCTAGATCAAAAATAAACATTTCAAAATCGCTAAGCACTGTTAATTCGACATACTCGTATATCCACCAGGAGCTGATTGACCAAAATGCAACAAATTTAACCTTTAGTTATCGTATGGTCGAAGTTCAATTTTGAGATATTTTAATTTTAAGGGTTTTTCGATATTTACCTAAAAAAATCATTTTATTCCAAATGAAAAAACT
Organism: Tinea semifulvella; assembly: GCA_910589645.1. NCBI lineage: Eukaryota > Metazoa > Arthropoda > Insecta > Lepidoptera > Tineidae > Tinea > Tinea semifulvella. The sequence continues at coordinate 6,314,854 of OU342592.1, read as the reverse complement.
ACTTATTGAATGAGTACCATTAAAAATTATATTGTAGCTGGCACTTCGATCAGCTATAAGCTCTTAACGGATATACGTCGAATTACTTAACCCTGTATACCTACGGCAATACTATTCCTATAGATGTCGTAAAACGTCAGCGTATCCAACCGCTTAACTCACATTAAAATAATCATTACAAACCAGTTTCCACGAAGTAAGAGTTATTTTTGATTTCATTTGAAATCTTGATAAATGGCACCTTAATAGGGTTTGTTGTAAGCAAACAATGTAGGCTCGTCAAATAGGACGATGTCTCTTCAGTACCTACTGAGTAAAGCGAGCCTTTTTACTGAATTTTGCTTTGAAGTGAATGAAAAGACTATTTGAACGCCTGCCAAAGCAAAATTCAGTAAAAAAAAAATCGCGCTTAGAGCCCAAGTTGAACACGCCTTTGTCCATCACCCGCTTTGCTTTCTATGTGAACACGAGAGAGAACGCTCTTTAAAAGTTCCCGATGTGCCATATCAACAGCCTACTTTATGTTTGTCTTAAACACTTTGTTACTGGGCTGATTTTGTTGAAATTTGGCATAGATGTTCCTTGGAACTTTAGGACGAATATTAATAAGTCCAAGCAAAGCATAAGTTAATCATAAGAACAATTTATAGATGTCAGCCTAACCCCCAGTTTGCGAAAGGATTAGACAAAGAAAAGCGTGTTTAAATTATATGTTATGTGGTTGGTAGAATGTCGATTGTCACATTGTTATTTCAGGCAACCACGTGCCTTATAGGCAAAGGACAATGCCAGAAATTGGCCAGCAGCCCTATTGTGTTACTTTAGGGCAAACGTTATATAATGGAATGAATCGTGTAATAATTATTAAATGTTTATGGAAACAGTATCATATTTATTAAAACCGGATAAAATATATATTTAAAAAATTACTGCAAACTTCATTTCAACATTTCTCAAAAGTACACACACGACTTGAAAAATATTTTAAAATATTGGATTGTGCGAGCGAGAAGGATGCAAAAGCGTTAAACCCGTTACTTGGCTCTAAAACAACCTATAATATCAGCTTATACGAAGCGTTACCTACGAACGAAATATAAAATCAATGCCTGAAAATTGATATTAGCAAATGGAAATTGCACATGTAATCGAATTGTTGTAAAAAAATCAGGCGTTCAATTTTTTTTATGGTTGAATAACTGCTCTCCACCAGGTTCTTCAAACCTTAAATGTGACAATCTATATATACTTTATACCTATAGGCCTATACGACAGGTATTAAACTTTTGATGGGGCATTGAAACTGCTCCGTATTGAAACCAGCATTGTCCTTTTAAATGTGCGTTAATTTATTAATCCTTTCGGAATCTGGTAATATAAAAAAGCATCACCTTTTTTCTACGAACTACCATTAACGATTGTATAACGATAATAAAATATTAGTATCTAAGTACATAATTATAACAATGAATACAGTAAATACATTATAAGCTTGTCAAGTACTGTACCGTATACATAATACTTATATTCTAGGGTGACAACTGTTCACAATAAAACAAAGACTTTAAAAAACCTTGTTTTATTTTTCCCAGCGTCCCGAAGTGTGTTTGTGACCCAAGAGGATTTCGCACCGTTAGTAATACAAGAGCATATTATGAAAAAGTTTTATTTGGAAATTTCAATTTAGTTTATTTTTCAAATAAAATACTTATTATTTAAGTTGTAAATGTTTTGTTCTTTGATAACTAAGTATTTTATAAATATCAATGAAATAATTATGAGATTTTAAAGATATATTTAGGTAGATAATCCCATTTTGTGCCCTTAGCATTTAAAATCATACTACTAGAAAAATTTGACTGGAGCCCTTATATTATTAATGGTGCGATATGATCTTCTATTAAAAAGCCTTCGAAGGAAAAGGGCATGAGAAGTAACACCCATATTCTAAGACGTTTCTCCGACGGTTCCTCCACTAAACCATTCCTTCCACCTGTCAAATGGGGTCCTTGAAATCGGTATTCTAAATTGTAAACTCTCCAAACCTCGAAAGTCATAAATGTTACAATTTAAAAAAATCGGTAAGATTAGTTTTTTTTTGGCAGCGTGGAAGATTTTAAATTCATTCGTTCCCGTATTTTAAATATTAATTTTGTCAGAATTACTACATCTCTAGCACTTTTGATACTAGACTCTTTCATATTATGAACATTCATGTAAAAATAATTTAAAATTTTGGAACGAAATCTGATTTGAATGAGTTTGTTGTTGTGGTCTTTAACTAAAATAAGTAAATTTTTAAATAATAAAAATATTAGGGGAAAATAACACAACACACTTCAAGGAGCTTTCAAAGTACGTCGCGTAGTACCTTGAATTTGACAGTTGTATTTCTCGAGCACGGCGTAGTGAAGTGCCGTCCGAGGTTTCCGTCCGACAGCTGGAAGGAATAATTGAGTTAAGGAAACGTCTAAGAATAAGAGTATGTTATGGTGTTGTTTACGAAACTAACAGTTTGTGCAGACTAGCAAGAGAGTCGAGTCCCCGAAGAGCCAGCACGGGGAGTCGTCCCGTGTTATTACACTTCCATAGCACGCGGGTCGGCATATTGTCCGTGAAACAAATGAATTTGAAAGTGCGCGTCATACACAAATTCTGAACGGAATGGCCTAGCTTTGATACTTACTGTTTGGCTTCTTGCCCTGTCTTGTTATATATACAGCTGCAATATATATCTACGAGTAATACAGATTTAAATCTCGTCAACCCGTCTGGCCAGCGTAGCGAGTGTTGGCCAAATTCTCCAGATACTCATACTTATATGTTCTGGAAGGCCTATCTCCAACAGTGGAGGTCTAGGACTCTGTGTTCTAGGGGCTGTAATGATGATGATGAATGACAGATTTAAGGTTATAAAAAGAGATACAGATATAGTGCATGATGTATTTCCATCGGGAAAACTCGAGTCACAATCGGAATACAACGGCACCCGAAGTGTAATCAATTATTGTATTTTAAATGAGTGACATTTTCGTATCTTGGGACATATTATTTAATATCAAATATAAAAATAAAAAAAATGTTATTGTACTGAAGCTAATTGAGAGAGCACGATAAATACGAACTTTTCAATATACTTTGAAGATACAATGGTAAACCATCATGCACTATATCTGTAATACAAATTTACACGGACGTAAGAATCTGTGGTAATTTCACGTTACATTTGTTTTTGTGACAGCGTTGGTTACCACGGCTCATGGGCGTAACGAGGTACGGGCTGCACTCCCTTAAAAGAGCGGAAGAAAATTTCGTAGATTGGTTGCCAAGTAATAAAGCTTTTTCTGATTTTTATATATTTTTTAAATACTATCTCCACTGCCCATGTGAAACTCATATACTAGTTCAATCGTTGGTTTTAAACCAACGATCAAAACAATGTAATCTAGGAATTTCTTTGTCTGCCCCTCCTATATACTATCCTAGCTACGGCCCATCATGTCACAAAAGTGCCGATCGTCATTTCCGCCACGGTTCTATCGACAATGTAATCCGCCAGGCTTTGGTAAATGCCAGGATCCTATCGGTTCTGGAACCATCAGGGATTTCTCGCGGTGATGTTTAAAGCACCTTGGTGCTATGGCGTCTCAGACGACCTTTCTCGGTCCCATCTGTCAGGGCTGGGGCTGCAGCAGACTCATTGAAAAGGCCAAACGTCGCAAATACGTGGCAAGTGTTTGTACCGTTCGGTCTTAAGACCAAGAGTAAGATGTCTTAAGTCTGGCACCGAAAATCCCAAAAATACACTTGGCTAGTCTCGGGGTTTTCGGGATTGCCACAAACAGGTAGAACATGAGCGAGCGTTTTCACCTGCTGCTTATGTTGGCAAATGCCTCACAGGCATTAAACTCGCCTATGCACCTAAATTGAAGTTTTGATGCAATCAAAAAATATATTAAAAAAAACTACGAAGCAGGTTTGGAAGTAAAGTTGGATGCTTTGATATTTCTCAGATTGTATTTTCGAAATTCTTAATAATTATTTTTTTTGTGTTGTCTTTTTGATTTATTGCAAAAGAATAGTTTTCTTTTCTTTTTTTACTACGAGCAAGTATATTGTGATTTATGTCATCCAACATTTTTTTTTAAAGTAATTACTCAAATTTTTTTTTATTTCAGCCCAATTTGAAAATACATAGTCTAATCCCGGGATTACGCATCAAAAATCCCGTAATCCCGGGATTGAAAAACATGCTCGGGATTGTATTTTCCAGTGGGAAAAGTGCTTAGAAGTTCATCTTACATCTGTCTAAGTGGTTGGTTAATGCTGTAGTATATGACAAGAGGGCTGGCAGTTTTCTGGCGCAACAAATTAGCTTTGCTGTGTCCTTAGCACACTGCCTCATAACAAATGATTATTGAATATTTTTAGTTTTTATTTTATTTTTTATATTTGTATATAACTCCAAATAAACATTTTTTTTATTATTGGAACACAAGCATTAGGTTGGTATAAAAGTAGGTAACAAAAATAATACACAATAATGTACTTATATATTTATTTATTATTTTATTAATGTAAGCTAATGCCTGTGAAATAAATAAAGATAAACAAATTAATCTCTTAATCATACCATGCGTAGGACCTGCCATGAGAAACTATAATTTTAGTAAGTTAACCAACTTCTACCACGTTAAACTTTTAAGTATTGACAATTATGAATAAAACAAATTCAATTCACAATGGGGTGTATCGCTAACTTTTTATCACGATAGATGGCGCATGATAGATGGTACCTAATATAACTGTCAGTTGCATAGAAATCTTCTATTTTTATTACGAAATTTATTATTTTCTGGATATTATGCCGAAGTGAGTAGCTTTTAAGTGTACAAATCGAGATTTCCAAGCGAAATCAAAGATATGGCGATCTCAAAATTGTCGTTCTATTAATTTAATCTTTTTTCTTTTTAAAGACGGTGTTCGCTTTCTCAATTCGTCTTTTAAGGTAGGTACCGTTAAGTTAAAATACATTTCTGCGTAAAAAAATAAAAAAAACAAGAAAAATATTTAAAAAATGATGCGTCATAGGTTTAAAACAAGGTACCATTGCCGCTAGCGACATCTACAAAAAGCTTTGCCTGATACACCCCATTCACACAGGGGATTTGAGCTAAATTGAAAAATTTAAAAAACTTATAAAGAAGCGGATCTACATCTAGCCAACTTTGCTATAGGCCAATCATGACAAGTGGCAAGATCGTCGATGTCTTTAGCGCACCACTCGAAATAAATCACAAATAAATTAAATAATAATTCAATTTATTTTAATAATATTATTGTGTCCTGACTAGGAATCTAACCCGGCACTATTGTATTATATATATATAGTATACTATATATATATAATACAATAGTGCCGGGTTAGATTCTTAGAGATAGATATATATATATATATACAGGGTTACAGGGAAAGTCGACCTAGATCCGTTAAGGGCGTTTGCATCTTTTCTGACTGATTCGACTATGGAACACCCTACCCCAAACTTTAACCGTGTTCGGGATATTCGACTTTTATTTTTTTATATAAAATTTGCCGATTTTTTGGATATTAAATTACAAATTTTGAAATTTGTGTCAAAGTCAAAATATCTTTATTCACGTAAACCTATTACAGGCATTTATGAAACGTCATTAATTTAATTATTTTGAATGATTCTACTCCTGCTAGTAGAAGACTAAGCAGCAAAGTGGTCCAATAAGTAAGCTGTTAGCAGAAGACCAGCAGCTTAGCAAATTCCAGTGACCTGTTAATGTTTAATCTGACTGAGAAAGGAATCTGCAAGGAAATCTCAGCTATATCAGATTTACAAAATAAAACATATACAAAACTGCACCACAACGATCAATTAATAACCTTTTAAATTAAGTTATCAGTTATGAGAATTCAATACCCACCAGACAAGTCAGAATTAAGGTAGACTACATGCCTATGTGCAACCCGAAAGTCGACAAAACGCAAAATGTGAGTCTAATTATTATTATTATTTGATTTTTACATGTAAGATAAGACGCCTTATGACCTAAATAACCAAAATTGTAAGTAAGTTAACGAAATTGGTCGTAGTAGGCGATTTAAAGTTAAAAGAGTTAATCAATTTTTAGAACGTTTATTTTTCTTAAAAGGATAGCTATAAAATATTAATGGCAGATGTTTTGCAGAAGGTATAACAATCTAGGATTTTATTAGAATTCATAGAAAAAAAACTAAGCTTCATAGGCTACTAAGGAGGTAAAAACCATTACTGATTACGTCAAATTTAATATTTTTAGAAAGCAAAATAATTTCTTTTGGACTGCTATTTAATGGGAAATAAAACTGCGTTAATATCTTCGAATTTGTTTAATTTCACAACCTATTATTAACAGGTTATAGGCCCATTGCTCAAAAATAACCAGTGTGCTTAGTGTGGCAGCTCAAGTATTGAAAAACGAGACTATTGTAGTTAGGTTTTCCACGATCTACATTGCGCATTTTGTATGGGCTGCCAAAAACTGCAGCTACCGCGAGTGATAGTTAACTGTCGAATTTGACATTTGTTGTGCGTTTTTGTTTAAAATGCGAGTGTGACAGGCTATAAACGCGAGTGTGGCAGCTCAAAACTATAGTTAGTCAGAAAAATACGCAAACGCTATAGTTACGTCACTCACTTTCATTTTAGGTCGTGAGATGAGTAAAAAATTATGTCTATTTCAAGATCATTGAGGATTGCTTGGAGGATGTTTTATCATGCCCATGCCCTTGATAAGCGCAACAAGGTTCGAAAAAGAAGAAAGGTTTGTTTATGTTTTATTAATCGAGTGTGATATTTTATAATAAAATAAAAATAGATGGTTAATGGTGTTTTTGATAGATCCAATGTTTTATTTTTTATTCTTCCAGAATCTGCGCGAAGCTGAAGATCCCCTTGAAGATCTCTCAGAGAATGAATTCAGGAGTCGGTACAGGTTATCTAAAGAATGTTTCCTGTACTTGTGCGATGAGTAAAAGAAATTGACGAATTTAAAATCATCATCTAATGTAACGTTAGAATTTAAGGTTGCTGCTGGTTGCATGTTATTTGCATTATTCTATTACACCCAGAGTATATATTATAATTATACTGGGTGACCTTGAATAGTCTTACGTTAGGCTAATATGATACTGGCCTGATCAAAACAAACAACTTTTCCCAAGAAACATGTCAGAAATGATAAAAAAATTTGGCTTCCCCATACAAATTTGCTATTTTGAAATTACCAATTTGTATGGAGAAGCCAAAATTTTATTGTCATTTCCGACATATGGTTTCTTGGGGAAAGTTGTTTGCTTTGATCAGGCGAGTATCATATTAGCCTAAAGTAAGATCATTCAAGATCATCCAGTATAGAGTATAATTTTAATAACATTCCAGGTATTGGCGGCTTTGTTCTTTTTCGCCTCCGGGTCATACCAGCGTCCTATAGGGGTGGCCAAACATGTCTCCCAAAAAACAGTGAGTGACTATATTGATAAGTTGCCACTGCATTGACATCTGCCGATGTTGTAAAATCCTACATAAGGTTCCCCAAAACTGCATTTCAACGTAAAGAAGTTGCACAGAAGTGAGTAATGTAAAACTGTAAAGCTGGGTATCAACATTGCAAGTGTGATCCGTCACTCTGACATTAAAGTGGAAGTACTCAAAGGTGTGAGCCGCTCAGTTGGAAGGGAAGCATGTAATATTGCATTGCGGGTTTGCAACATGGTAGTTCTTTGAACTTCATAATCTAGTTTGGTCTGTATCTCACAGGCTGGGCGTGGCTCTTGTTGACTAGGTAGATGAAAATTGAGCACACCGCCAGGCTGCCTAGCGACTTACCACTCAATAGGAGCATTTGATGCCTTACAATGTTAATACGTGACTTTAATATTATTAATATAGAAAAATCTTTATTTTTAGATTTTATTCCAAATATGGCATCCCAGAAGTGATAGGTTGCATTGATGGCAGTCATTTTCACATATTTAAGCCACACGCTACAGTGGAACATATTGTATTACCGAAGAAAATAATTTCATTCATTGAATGTAGTGGTAACATTTATTTAATTTAGAGCTTTTCCAAATATTTTATTGCACTTCAAACATATATGGTTGGAGTTAGTGTATCTACCTGTGATTTCCCACTAATACTGCATTTATTAGGATGCCATTTAAGTAGTTGTAATATAGTGGTCAGCAAAAGAAACCTTCGGATGGCCATAAGGTCGCATGTCATGCTTAGATATTGATGTCATATCTAACCCTGGGTTCGAAGGAATTATTTTAATTATAAGAATTAATCGCCTACTACGACCAATTTCGTTAACTTACTTACAATTTTGGTTATTTAGGTCATAAGGCGTCTTATCTTACATGTAAAATTCAAATAATAATAATAATTACTCACAAATTTTAAAAATTTGTAATTTAATAGCCAAATAATCGGCAAATTTTATTTAAAAAAATAAAAGTCGAATATCTCGAACACGGTTAAGTTTGGGGTAGGGTGTTCCATAGTCGAATCAGTCAGAAAAGATGCAAACTACACGCCCTTAACGGATCTAGGGCGACTTTCCCTGTAACCCCGTATTGTATGCGGCTAAATTGTATTCACATTTATAAATGCATTTATAAATTATTCTAACAAGATTACAATTGAAACAGAAAAATCCTTTATTTCATATGGTTTAGGTGTGCAAAATGTTAGAAATATCATCATGACAGCTCTAGTCTAAAGGACTAGATTGATACGAAAACAACATATTTTATTTTCCAAATAACTTAATTGCACAGTAATATATAGTAATAACATTAGTTACAAAAAGTACCGAAACTACTATTTTATAATTAAAAATTATTATATTATTATTATAACCCAGGGCTTCAGTCAGCACAGTTAGGTCTATTTGAGCCACGCCATATTTAATTACGCTTAATTCTTGTGATTTCGCTATTTAGTCGTGTTGCAGCAGCAGCGGTGGGTAGACGCGTCTCAACCACAGATTATAAAGTAATATGTACTCAGCACGAAAAGGGTAAATATGACCCAACCATACATTTCGAGTAATTTCGCGCCATTCATAAAAAAATATTTTATTTTGTTATTTTTAGAACCATTGCAACAATGGATCGCGAAGAGCAGCGTATTTTGAGGAATCCGACTCCGATGATCTGAGTGTTCGCAGCCAAGAAAGTCACGGATCAAGACGTGTCTGACGATAGTAGCGACAATGAGCCCCTGGTTAAATTACGCAGTCTCGGCTACATTCTTCAACATCGGCCACTAGTTGATAAGATATTGTAATCTAGCGTGGGGTTCAGCCAAAAAGACCTTCCTCGTAAAAGCCGAACGCGCCCAAAGAAATAGGTACCGTAATACCTATTGCTAGGTTAACTCGCAATGGAGTCAAGAGAGCTGTGAGGCCGTGGTTGGTGAGGATGACGTACGAGGCAAGCGAATTTCTTCTTACTAATCAATATACGCCACAGTAATTATTTATTTACATTAATATACTAATTAGACCATATTAATTATTTATTTTATTCTATATAGGTATTATTTATTATTATTTATATATATATATATATATATATATATATATATATATATATATATATATATATATATATATATAGACATAGATTTCGCAAGACATTTCTTGGCGGTTGCAGCTTTTGGTGAGTGCATTCCGTATTTGTTTTGTGAAACCACGGGGGTGTTGCTTGGGTCTATCTCATTATATATTAGTAAATCTTTATTCACACCGGAGCCTTGTGATCCTAGTTTCCACACCTCTTATTCTTGCACCTTACGCTGGATCTCTTTTCCCGCCAAATTTGCGGGGCGGGAAAAATCCGACGAAAATAAAACATTGGCCAACATTCGAGACGGATTTGAACTTGCGGTTTGTTATACATTCCTATTTTGTTGTCGTGGTGCAAAAATAAGGGGTTAATTTTGTAAGTACAGGGAGGGAATATAATATAGTACATTATTTATGTATTTATTATTATATTTATGTATTTAAAAACACATAAATACACTAGATAAAATTGGGTTCATGCAAATGCATAACTTTACCGCTCTTTTGTTCAGTTCGCGTATTTTGCCGGTGTTTGTATTTTCTCATTTGTTTATTGTAAAATAGTGGTTAAAATGCCTAAAGCAAACAAGAAAACTGTGTTCAAATAAAAAATGGACATTGTTACTTGTTATTTTGACGATTTGTTCGACCTTTGTCAAAAGGAATTCGGTGCTGATGACCGAATTATGTTCAAAGTTCGTTGTGCGGATTTGGAGTCCAAATACAAGGAATTTAGTGATAATTTTGCTGACCCCGCCTATGACGAGAAAGGGGGGGACATTCCGAGGATCCCATGGGTATGTTTAGAACATATAATGGTTATTACTACTCAATAAAAGCTAAATATGAAAGTATGTTTGGCTGTTTTGAGGTTAGGACTTCAGATATGAAAGGTAGTAAATCTTTCTTACCTAAAGTGCATATTCCGGTATTTGCAGGTAAATTGGAGGAGTTTGCCTCTTTTATGGAATAAATACTCAATAAAAGCTAAGTATGAAAGTATGTTTGGCTGTTTTGAGGTTAGGACTTCAGATATGAAAGGTAGTAAATCTTTCTTACCTAAAGTGCATATTCCGGTATTTGCAGGTAAATTGGAGGAGTTTGCCTCTTTTATGGAATAAATACTCAATAAAAGCTAAGTATGAAAGTATGTTTGGCTGTTTTGAGGTTAGGACTTCAGATATGAAAGGTAGTAAATCTTTCTTACCTAAAGTGCATATTCCGGTATTTGCAGGTAAATTGGAGGAGTTTGCCTCTTTTATGGAATAAATACTCAATAAAAGCTAAGTATGAAAGTATGTTTGGCTGTTTTGAGGTTAGGACTTCAGATATGAAAGGTAGTAAATCTTTCTTACCTAAAGTGCATATTCCGGTATTTGCAGGTAAATTGGAGGAGTTTGCCTCTTTTATGGAATAAATACTCAATAAAAGCTAAGTATGAAAGTATGTTTGGCTGTTTTGAGGTTAGGACTTCAGATATGAAAGGTAGAAATCTTTCTTACCTAAAGTGCATATTCCGGTATTTGCAGGTAAATTGGAGGAGTTTGCCTCTTTTATGGAATAAATACTCAATAAAAGCTAAGTATGAAAGTATGTTTGGCTGTTTTGAGGTTAGGACTTCAGATATGAAAGGTAGTAAATCTTTCTTACCTAAAGTGCATATTCCGGTATTTGCAGGTAAATTGGAGGAGTTTGTCTCTTTTATGGAATTGTTTAGGTCCTTAGTAGGTGACGACCCGTCTATTTGAGACATTGAGAGGATGTACTATTTAGTAGGGTCATTGACAGGGGAAGCTAAGGCTTTAGTGCAGCACCTTTCTATTTCGGCTGCAAATTATTCAGTAGCAATAAGCCTACTAAAAAATAGGTATGACAATAAGCGGTTAATTGCAGATAAGCTTATTAATAATAATGTTAAGTTTAGGACAAGTCAATAGACATTTAAACTCATTGAAATATTTTGTTTGAAAGCACCAAGGCTTTGGAGAAAATGAGTTTTCCAATTGTAGACTGGTCATACCTTTTGTTTTTTATTAATTAAATAAATAAATATTTCCAGACAGGTCACACAGCGCCATCTAGTTTCCGTGGTAAGCTACGAGGCTTGTGTTACGGAAACTAGATGGTTGATAAACTACATATTATATATTTATTTATTTTTTGTAAATATATACATATTATACATATAAACACCCAGACCGAGACAAATTATACAATGTACAACTTGCCCCCGGTGGGAATCGAACCCACGACCTCCCGAGTTCACGGCAACGTTTGTTACCACTAGACCACGGAGGCGGAGGCTCTTATAATGTTAAATAATTAAAAAGTTAGATAATAACTTAAAAAAAGGTTTTGAGGATATGCACTTATCAGAATTATTACCTACATTTGATGAATTATTAAATTATTTGAATAGTGAAGTGCGGGTACTGGAAACTTGTTCCAGCTTCAATGCGGTTGAAAGACCGCCTTTAAAACGTATAAATAAAGTATTTGCTTCCACAACACCTTCTAAAAATAATTTAGCTTGCACTTATTGTAATGAAGGTCATTTATTATTAAAGTGTTATAAGTTTTTAAATTTGGTACCTCAAGTTAGGAAGCGTTTTGCTTACATAAACATCACATTAAGTCATGTACTTCTAACACTGTGTGTGATGTGTGCGGTTCTATGCAACATCATAAACTGTAGCATTTTAATAGGTTAACACAGCCTAACCTTGTACACAATGTGGTAGGGGAACGAGGTGAAAACGTGGTTGTGAATAATACTAATGAATTAGTCTCTAGTGATGTGCCCAGCACATCATATGTAAATAATGCGGCAACTTCGTTGCACAGTTCTCAGGGAGGATACAAACAGTTTTGCTATCAACGGCTGTAGTCCAATTAAAAGATCAGGTAGGCAATTTTCACTCGGTAAGGGCTTTGTTGGATGGGGGTAGCCAGGGATCTTTTATAACGGAGGACTGTGTAAATAGGTTAGGTTTACAAAGATATAAGGCAGATGTGAATATAGTGACAGGGTTAAGCGGTGCTAGTGTAACCCAGGTCAGGGGCGCGGTGAACCTTAGTTTGGTGATTGTGGGCACTATTTTGGATAGGATCACTGACAACCTTCCCAACTTTTCATTGCCATCGACTCTAGATCAGTTTTTTCATATAAATTTAGCCGATGATAGGTTTTATGAGAGTCGGTGTGTGGATATTAATATGTGACAAAAGGCGGAGTCGATGTTGCTGACGAGCCTTGTTCTATATATGACGTGAGTCGTAATAGGAAAAAATGGCGTCTGAAAATTTTTGAATATGTCTGGAATAAATGCATATAAATTACATAAGAATAATAATAACACTGCGACAAAACGTCGCAAATTCCTAAAGAACTTAGGCATTACACTTGTTCGTGAGCATTTGCGGGATCGTAAAAATGTCATTCAATTGCCAAGACTGATGCGCAAAAAGATAAGAGACTTTTTAGGAGAATCTGATGAGGAGCCACCTGGCAAGATACCTAATGTAAGAAAGAGATGTCAAGACTGTCCTGCCAAAAAGACAGAAAAACTAATAATGAGCATGCAAATGCTGTACTGCAAAGATTGCACAGATGTAAACGATATTATGACTGACTTATAAGACTGATATAAAATATTATTCAGTCTTACCGTAGATTTGATTAATTTATGTATGTTGTTAATTAATATTTTAGAAAAAAGTACGTTTTGTTTAAGTCTTATATATAATAGGACAGAGGTCGTCTATTTCGTAATTTTTTTGTAATACTTTTATAAAAAACCAAACAAAAGAATAAACGTATTGATCTGTCTCGGTCATTCTCATTTTTACTGAGAAGTTGAAAATCGAACGGCTCTTACGTATGTTGCATTATCATACAAAGTAAGCGGCAAGCTGCGCCATCTTGTCTTTGGGTTGTTTGTTTTTATTTTTAGTAGCTCTGGCTGCGCGACCCCGACCTCCTCCGCCGCGGGGGATCGCCACTCGGGAATGGACGGCTCTATGTTTCTCCACCTACAAAAAACAATTTAAATATGTCAGACAACTCTGCCTTCCCAATAATCTCGTCACCGTCATTACAGGACCTCTAGGAGCTAAAAGTAAAGTATCATCACGACCGTTTCCCTTTCGGGGTGGTCAGAAACCACGCTTATAAATAAGCGGATTCACATTTAGCCAACTTTAGCCAATCATGACAAGTGGCAAGCTCGTCGATGTCTCCAGCGTACCAAACTCGAAAAATATCACAAATTAAATAATAATTAAATGTAGGTATTTACATTAATAAATATTTTTGTGTCCCGACCAGGAATCGAACCCGGTACCTCCGAGTCTAAATCCACGGACTTAACCGCTAGACCACGGAGGCATTTAACTAAGTATTAATAAGAAATTAAAATATACAAATAATATTAACACGCTTAAAGTTTGACAGTTCTGATCCTCGAGCGTAGTGACGTGAAATATACTATATACTGACCAGACAACTGAAGCTGGGGTTACAGAAGAGACAGGCCGTCATCTCAGAGATGGCGCCGGGCAGTTTGGTCCGATCCTGTCTGTACTCCGCAGTCACAAGTTGTGCTCCACAATCGTCACACGCCTGTTCGCTGACCGTCACTCGAGATGCGTCTTCAAAAATGTTTATTATCACGTCACATCTGAAATCATTTAGTTATACATATGTAAAATAAATCCGAGCTACTTCATGCATACTATATTACCACCACCATTCTGGTCCTAAACGGTGACCTTATCATCACCTGTATATCTCCACTGCTGGATGTAGGCTTTCCCCAAAGCTCACTATTCGTCGGTTCTGCGGCAGTTGTGTCCGGCTTATTGCAACTTCAGCTAGCAAATTCTACTTACATTCTCTGACGAATATCAAGGTTTTGAATTCTATACAATAGAGAAATACCAAACATAGCTCGCTCCGTAGTTCGCTGAGCAACCTTAAATTTATGAACCAGACCCATTGTCAGTGTCCACGTCTATGATCTAGGTTTTAATTAGCCTTTTTAATTTAGACTGATAGCGGTAATTTGACCAGTATGCTGGGGAGGGAAAGTATCCACCGTTCGTGCCGATAAACCCAGTAAAGTGTCTTCACACGTTTCGGGATCATGTCCAGTCAAGCCGGCATAATGTTAGGGACTGATGTCAGTGTCTGATTTCAGTTGCTAACATTCATGGACCTCGCGCGCCACTTACCATCAGGTGGGCAAGTATTTAAAATTAAAAAAATGTGCTGGTTAAAGACCTTCGTTTTCAGACATTGTGGTATAAACGATGAGAGAATGTGTCGGAGATTCCTGAATGCCGATTCTAGCTGAATGCGTCTGTTTGCTGATGTTGGCTGAGTCTAAAAATGGACCTAAGCTAACGATATTCACACGGCAGATTGTTGATGATATATATGATTAATGATGCTGTTCTACTGCTGTGCACTATCAATAGTGCACTTATAATATATAACATCAATAGCACAAAAGTGGTAATACTGTTGATAGTTTTAGACTATCGTTAGTTGACTCATTTTCTATAGTATCGATAGTTATCTCGTCGTGAACAACAATAGTATCGATAGCAAAGCTTCGGACATTAAACTTTTTATTTAAAAAATATATGAGTAGGAATTTTCTGCCCATTAACCTTGGGGGCATTGGCAACATTTAATATTAGGTATACATATCACTATACAGATACATTAAATTATATTTACTCACCTATTACAGCCTAGTTTCCACTTAGGTGCGCTGGGGTCGAGTACCAAGACCCCGGTCCCACACTCGCCGCAGCCCGACACTCCTGTGGAGTTGATCCCGTACGGACACGTAGGATGAGTGCATGAGTTACAACCAAAACCTTTCTTCATGTCCCTGTGTACAAAAAAAAATACTAAGCAAATCCTACAAAAGATGTTTATATAAATATGGAAATCTTAGACCATTATACTGGATACCAGTAGGCTGTGATATAGATAATAATGATTTATACTTTGTTATTTAATATTAATGATACTACGTTATGGACACAGTTTATTTTAATAATCACATTCCTCTTTACAGCCGCCTATTTATTTAAGTGTTTTTTATAAATGTTTCAACCTCCAGTTCTGTTATTTGTCATGTACCTATCTATAGTAATAAACGTATAAAATATAATATATTGAAAATTACGAGTATGACTTAACCGAATTCCGGTAGGAATGTATGGTGTTAAATAAAACTAAACTAAACTAAACTAAACTATACTAAACTAAACTAAACTAAACTAAACTAAACTAAACTAAACTAAACTAAACTAAACTAAACTAAACTAAACTAAACTAAACTAAACTAAACTAAACTAAACTAAACTAAACTAAACTAAACTAAACTAAACTAAACTAAACTAAACTAAACTAAACTAAACTAAACTAAACTAAACTAAACTAAACTTAACTAAACTAAACTAAACTAAACTAAACTAAACTAACTAAACTCGACAAAAATGTATATTTTATTATTTAGCTTAATACTCAAAATTAACAAGTGGCAATTATGGTGAATGAATACCAAATTTTCTGCATTCGTTGGTAATAATAATTTCAAATCAAACTGGTTGCGTCATGTAACGCGATAAAGGGCCGAATATTCCGTTGCCGGATATCCGGCGCTCCGGCCTCGTAGCTTGCCGAATATTCGGTAACCGGTATCCGGCCAAACCACTATCTGTTTCATCTCTAATATTTATCCATAATCCGAATTATATTTTAATCTATTTTTTGACATATTATTATTATTAAGTAAAAAAGTAATGTATCTCACGACCGTTTCCCTTCCGGGGTGGTCAGAAACCACGCTTATTTGCATTTACCCAACTTTACTAGAGGTCAATCATGACAAGTCGATGTCTCCAGAGCACCAAACTCGAGAAATGTCACAAATAAATTAAATATTCGTGAAATTTATTTATTTAAATTTATTATTATTTAACATTTGCGGTATTATTATTTAGTTAGATAGTAAGGTGGCCTCCTTATGCCACGATCGAAATGTATAGATTTAAATTATTTGACATAATAAATATAAAGATTGGCATCACTTGGCTTCCGCCCTAGAAAGAGTGTTGGAAGACCTGTTCGGGTACTACGATCTTGTTGTTCTAAATTCTTTGTTGGGCTGTGATGATACTTACGTAAAGGGCGGATGATTATAACAATATGGACAAAGCGGAAAGCTTTTCCCCTTGTTACCAGACGACCACGAGAGCAACTCAAAGTCATCAAGAGGACATTTTAGTTCCCGGTATATCCTCACGGTGCCGTTTTGGGGTAAACAGTAAGTATCGTCGCAATGGGAACAATGGAGACGAGCTGGTTTGGCCTGGGGAGTAAAATTATACATTAAAATTTAATTGATGGTAAGACAACAACAACAATGAAGTCGTCCAGGCCCGTATGATGAATGATGCTGGGTAGGGAATGAGGGCATTCCCCCGTTTTCCCCTGCAGGACCGCCGCTAACTTACTAGGGTAACAGTGCCCGTGTGGCTTACGAACCAGACGACTGACCAAATTAAAAACTAACATTTTAAAAAATATGCCTTTTTTCATATTACACAATTTCGGATAGTTTAATTAACCCACATTTCTAATATTGAATAAGATATCGTACGTAATTTTTTTTATTATTTAAGCCACGTGATTAAATTAACAAAGTGACTAGCCAACCACTACTTGCTGTTTACGAAAACCGTTCAATATCTCAATTATTCTCTGATGAACAAGAGGTTATCGAATAAACCGTTAATGGCTGTAAAGCCAACGAAACGTTAGAAAATATAGTAATTAATTTTATTAAATAAAACGCGTGGAAAGCTTGTTAGTAGGTGATTAATGTACGAGTAAGATGTACCTAGTTTTTCAGTTTCGATACATTACGTAGGGACCGTCGATTTTTTTTTATTTTTATTATTAATGTACCTACAAATAACTGACTTTTTCTGCCCTATGTACAAATAACTGACTTTTCCTGCTCAATGTACAAGTAACTGACTTTTTCTGCCCAATGTATAAATAAATGACTTTTCCTGATTATTACTGACTTTTTCTGGCTAATGTACAAATAACGGACCTTTTCTGATCAATGTAAAAATAACTGACTTTTTCTGACCACTGTATAAATAACTGAGTTTTCTGACCAATGTACAAATTACTTTTTTCAGACCAATGTATCAAAGTCGACTTTGTTTCATTTACTGACCAGTTTCGTCCCCTGCATTAGACGGTATTATACAAGAAAGAAATGATGAAGAAATATGACAAACCTGAATATATCTCATATAGCGCCTACACTTGCCACATCTAGACAAAGCTTTGCCGCTGGCTTTAAGTGATGAAAAGCTGACTTCAAAGAGTTGGTCCATGGCTTCTATGGAGCGTACGAAGTACTGGAATTTCCTCCTGAATATCTCGGCAGTATGAACCAGAACTGCGTGGAAATCTGCCCTACCAACTGAAATTAGGTTCAATTGCTCCTCTAATGCTGATCTCATTGTTGGTAAAACTAGTTCCGGATCAATCTGAAATATATTTTTTATTTTAACATTTTTAATTTAACAAAAAAAAACATTATTTTGTCATGGGTCTATAGTTCACTTGCCGGTTGACGTTGGACCCATTGTCACTTTTTGTATTGGTAACTTTGGTTCTCTGACGGATTCCCACGTTTCGGACTTTATCCATCAGAGAAATACCGAGCATAGCTCTCTTCACAGCCCGCTGAGCGACTTTTAATTTGTGGATCAGACCCACTGTCTGTGTCCACGTTCCTGCTCCGTATAACAGCACTGCCTCCGTGGTTTAGCGGTTAAGTCCGTGGATTTAGACTCGGAGGTACCGGGTTCGATTCCTGGTCGGGACACAAAAAAAATATTAATGTAAATAAATACATTTAATTAATATTTAATTTATTTGTGATATTTCTCGAGTTTTGTCCTGGCTAAAGTTGGCTATGCCTAATTGCATATTCTGTCCAAGGTAGAAGTATTTTTGCACAAACCTATAAAGGAATGTTATCTTGGAATAAAATTTATAGTATTTTTATCTAATTTTATTTGATAACTGTTCTATCACCCATTCCTGACTTTGAGATTATGGGACAGCCTGTATAAATCCCTGTCTAAAGAGAGAAAAGGTAAGTAAGGAAATACTTACCTTTTGATATCCATGAACGAGTACAATTCCAAGATTGGTAGGAATAAGTTTCCGTCCGCTGCCGACCGTCACATAGTTGCGTTGACAAATGTTGTTTATATGTACAGGGATAGACGCGTCAGTGCCGATTCCGTGTTTTTCCATTAAAGTTATAAGCTGAAATATATTTTAACTTTTAGTTGAAACTACAACATAACACTATTCTTAGAGCAAGCAAAGAACTAAGCGAACTTATATCTTATTCTTAAGATAAACGATTCAACACTTCGTTACTGTACAGAGACAACAAATTACTGCGATCACTATCAAATGCATAGATGAAAATGTTATTGTTTTTTTTATTTTAATATTTATATTTTACTTGTTATACTATGGATCAGGATAAATTATATTGTATATGATATAAATTTAAAAATATATGGCTCATAGTTGCCTTTATGTTAACTAACTTGTTCTATTATATCTGTAATTTATCTAAAACTAAATGTGGTGGTCAATAATATTGCGCAAAATTTATCATTATACTACAATATAGTGTAGTATTGAAAGGTTGTGCAATAACTGAACACAAATTTGAGCAAGCTATATTTTATTGCGATATACAAAGTCTGATCAAATATGACCCAGACTGGTAAATTTAAACGCACGCGCAAAATCGCTTCATCATGACGTGGTGTGATAAAGAAATGGTTACTATTGGACGATATTTTCATCATTTATCGCTTCTCTTCTCACACCCGTGAATCCATGGATGACAAAAGAAATATAGTTTGCAATGTTTAATATACATACCTCGGCTTCAGTTAGATAATCCGGAGGCGACGTCTGGCACTCTACAAGGCGATGATCGTGTGCCTTTAATACCTCATCAACAGTTAGTACTGGCACAAACTCATCTTTGCCAAATGCCTAAAAATAACACATTTATTATGCTTTGTTTGGAATGTTACATACAACAATACTAAAATTTAAATTATTTACAAAGAAAATTATTGGCAAGCAATTTACACCTCATCATGCCTTTGAGTGTCCATTGCTGGATATAGGCCTCCCCGAGGCTCGCCATTTCACACAATCTTCCGCCCCTCTCTCTCTCGTCCAGCGCCTACCGGAGACTTTTTTCAGGTCGTCCGTCCATCTGGCGAGGATTTGTCTCTCTTCGTCTTCGCGTACGTGGTCTCCACTTCAGAACCGTCGGACATCGGTCCTGCGACAGACGTGTCCGGCCCATTGCCACTTCAGCTTACTAATTTTAGTGTGTAGTATATGTGTATAGCCAACTGCTCATATGTAGTATAGGTACTTGTATTAGTTTGAGAATCTTGTAATATATTTATTTGGACCCTTGTTTATCACTTTCCCAAAGGTCAGTTGTTAGAAAATGCCTAACCGGCTTTAAAATCGTAGCCGGTTGTACACTAATTTAAGTTTTTATGCAATAAAGTATTTAAATAAGAAAAATAATAATTTTGAAGTCAAATACTTTATTTTATTTTTATTATTTAAATTCTTTAATTCACTTAAAAAATAGTACAGATTCAAGCTATAATGCCAGTAGGCATTCTTTACCAGCTAATCTTGGGGATCGAGTAAGGTGATAGGCAGGATGAAAAAAAAAGAAATATTAATTATACAGTTAATAAGTTATTTAACTAATTATAATATACTACACATTAAACCTACATACATAAACATAATTTAATGTTAATTAGTAAGCTTCTCCACATATTTAATTTTTAAATTCAGTTTTTTTTTAAATGCATCCTACGGAACTGCCAAACTTAGAATTGATTTAGTAGTTTAGGCGTAAATGCCAACCAAACAGACAGACATATAGATGGTTATGGAGTCACATGTCGTAGACAGATGACGGCATATATATAAATAAGCTTTATCAAAATCCGTTCAGTAGTTTTTGCGTGAAAGAGCAATAAACATCCATCGCCATTTTTTTTTTTCATAGTTAATCTTGAAAACAACAATAACTTTAAGCAGATCAGTTGAGTAGTATGGCATCATATTCTCCATTAGGATAATCTCCTTATTTGCTCAGCAGCTTGAATCTTGCTGGCTGTCTGTTCCTAGCACGTCTTTTTAAACACCTTCTTGAGGTATGGTGAAGTCAACAGCTAGCTGATTAGGATAGCTGGAGCCTAGTCTTGTATCTGTTGTTACATAATTGGATTTTATCCTGTATCATGTTTATAGGTATTCTTACAGCTCAAACATTTTAATGTACCATGGTGTATTTTTAATGCTTTTTAGTATTTTATGTTGTGTTTTTGTATTAGCACAGTATTGGAATCGCAGGCTGTTCCCCAAAGAGGAATACCGTAGGTCCTAGGTTTGATTATTGATGTATATATCACAAATTATAAGTAGGATTATATTATTATAATTAAAAAATCTTACTTACTTGCCAATGCATGATTTCGGTGTATCCAGCATCTACCAAAGTGTTGCCAGTGTATGTAAAAGTTTCGCTGCCAATTTCAAAGGTGACGGTGGTGCTAAGATATTTGCAGTCACGTGACAGTGTTGCTATAAAATGGCGCGTTATATAGTCGTAGATACGCCACATGTCTCCTTCCAACTCACTTTCAGCTAAAATGTATAATAGTAAATATAAAGTAAAGTATCATTACGACCGTTTCCCTTTCGGGGTGGTCAGAAACCACGCTTTGAAATAAGCGGATTCACATTTAGCCAACTTTACTATAGGCCAATCATGACAAGTGGCAAGCTCGTCGATGTCCCCAGTGTACCAAACTCAAGAATATCACAAATAAATTAAATAATAATTAAATGTATTTATTTACATTAATAAATATTTTTGTGTCCCGAACAGGAATCGAACCCGGTACCTCCGAGTCTAAATCCACGGACTTATTTATTCGAAGAGAAAGAACAGAGACTTAACCGCTAGACCACGGAGGCAGTTATAATAAAATGTATATTAATAAAATATAAAAAATATGGCTGTCTAAAATCTGGCAATTACTTCTGCCAATCCTACAAGCAGCGCAAGCAGTACTAAGGAGAGATACCTTCAACTTCAACATTCGCATTCTCTCAGACAGTATGGCCGTCGTTCTGGCCCTCAAAAGCAATTACATCAGCTCTGCACTCACACTACACTAGATACAGTGGATAAAGGTTCAGTCACAGTGGTTCACTGGGTAATAATGCGGCTGATGAACTGGCTAGAAGGGGGTCATTCAAAACACCGATAGGCCCAACACCAATAATCCCCCTATCAATCCAATTCATGCGATGCTGGCTTTGTCAAAGAACTAATAGACAGCACAGGTAGATGTGGACATCGACCACAGACTGCTGACAGTCCTGAGAGCCCTTCCCAATCCTGACAGCGCCTCCTAGGCCTTGACAAAGCTAGACTTTGCATAATGGTGGAGGTCTTAACGGGACACTGTGCCTTTAACAAACATCTTTATACTCTGATATTACAGATAGCTCACTGTGTAGAGGCGAGACAGCCGCGCATGTACTTTTGGTGTGACACAGTGTGGCTGCGCTTAGACTAAAGTTCCTTCAGACTGTGAGGACTCTTCCAGAGGTCTGCAGGAACATGACAGGTCTCCTGGCCTTCCCGGAGGAGATCGGATGGCTCCGCTAAAGGAGTAAAGGTCACACACAATAGTCCAATAGAGATTAAGTGCGGAAAAGCAACTGTAATCACAATCACAATCAAAACTTCTGCCAAGTATTAGCCTCGCTATACAGAGGGAAAATGTTGCCAGCCTTCTTGTGACTATCTCTGATGAGATATATATCTCTGGAAGACATTGTTTATTTATAGATAGTTTAATATTTTATTAGTTTATAGGAGTTTTATTTTAAGTAGTTTGTAATTATTATTATTTGAATAAAGAATATTATTATCCTTTAGTAAATCTGCTTAAAATAAATAAAAATTTTAACACATTTTAACATTTTTATCATTATTTTAGTGCCATAAATAAATCTATGTTTTTTATTAGGTAACTTAAAATCATTAAGGAATAAACATTTAATTTCCATGAATTAATGAAAATATGTAAGATACTTACAAGCAAGTTTCATTGGAGTAATGGGAGGATGGTCACCTGCATCATGACCCTTCTTGGGTTTGTTGATACCTTCAGACAAAATGGCGCGAACTTCTGTGCCCCATTTAGGAGAATTTTGTTGTTGACGTAATGACCCACTAAAATAACATAAAATAAAATACTTTTTTCTTAAAGCCAATTGGACGCAGTTACACAAAAAGGATCCAATCCACAATTTTTCAGAAATTTAATTGGACGTAGTTACGCAAAAAGCATTCAATCCACATTAGTCTATTGATGTATTAGTACAAAATTGGTAAAAAATGGTATTTTTATATGGATCTGGATTGGATCCTTATTGCGTAAAATTTATATTAAAAAATTATTAATTTTAATCAGGTTCTTAGGAGGATATATCTTATATAAAAATGTTTCATATAAAAATACCATTTTTGACATATTACAAATGTATTAAATGTTGGACTAATCCATCAATGTATTGATGGACTAATCTAAATTCCAACTTTAATGGCATATAACTTTAAATTATTAAATTGCAAGTAAAACCTAAAAAATACATACATAAGATCAAAGTTTTCTCCATAACTGGTGGTTTCAGTACGAGGATAAGAAATGTAGCCCTGAGTATATAACTTTTCTGCAATCTAAAAAAAACATTCATGTTATACTTAAAAAATATCACTGGTCAGTAAGGATCATAGGTATATGCCATTAATTGATGTACTTTCACTGTAATTGCTATGTATGATTCGGTTAATTCTCTGTATGATTTGGCTAGCTCGTCCAATGTATTGGACAGCAGACCAACTTAAGCTAACTCTTTTTCAGTGAGTGGTGCAAAGATTTTGCTAGAACTCCTGTTGAACTAATTTCCACTGTGTTTTGAATAAGTTCACCAATCATTTATTTGTTGGACTTTATGTTGTGTGTGAGGATAAGAAATGTAGCCCTGAGTATATAACTTTTCTGCAATCTAAAAAAACATTGTTATACTTAAAAAATATCACTGGTCAGTAAGGATCATAGGTATATGCCATTCATTAATTGATGTACTTTCACTGTAATTAGACTTTATGTTGTGTTTTGTTGGATATCTAAGGCTGTATGTATGACTTGTCTCTTTTTACCAAATATCAAATCAAGAATTAATAAAAGAGATTGATTACTTAATATGGGCCTAAATAAATTAAGTAAACCACTCCTAAAGTCCAGTGGTCGACGCACATAAAATATTATCATACCTGCATGGCGTGATGTGGTCCCATTCCTAATCCGGAACTGGCCACTCTCATGAGCTCCACAGTATTGAGGGCACATGGACGAGGCTTCACCTTTTCCTTTGCACTCACTTTCTTTACACTAAAAAATAATATAAACATATATAACTAGCTGTTAGACGGGCACTGCCTATATAATAGTGTGGTCAGCTAAGAAAACCTTCAGCTATATACAGACAGTATAGTCAAATGCATGACATTGTTCTAACCCTTGTTCACAAGAAACATATTTGCCAAATTTTATTAAAATTTTCTGTGGTAAGGAAAGCTATTGGATATTTTTTTGTAAAACAAAAATTTTCAAAACCAAAAAAAAATTCTTATTTATTTTAAATCATTATATTTCACCTGATTTTTTAACGAATAAAGTTGGAGACTTATCGTGTACCTACATCTAGTCATTATTATTTTAGCTTATACATATGATATTTACTCACATGGCTTCCTTGACCTCTTTAATTCCAACCAAAAACATGTTAGCTATGTCTTTTTCGAAACACCGCACCCTTTTCCATTCGAGTGGCAATTCTCTTCCCTCACTGGTACTTGTGGTCACACGGAGCACCCAAAATGATTCCGGCTTGAAAGTCTGAATTTCATCATGACGTTGAACACAAAACCCTAATGTAGGGGTCTGACAAGGACCATAGGATATTAATGATGCATCTAAATCACCATAGCGACCTGAAATATATTTAATTTATTTAAACTTAATTATACAAAGGCTAAATATATTATAGTTCTTAAGATTATTTATCCTATATATCACTACATATTATAAAACAAAGTGCTCTGGTCTGTCTGTCTGTATGTTCATGATAAACTCAAAAACAACTGCACCAAGTTTCATACTGTGTTTACCAATGGACACAGTGGTTCTCGAGGAAGGTTTAGTATATAATTTGTTACGTTTCTGTATACATTAACAATATTTGTTGGAGGTGTCGGAAAAAAATAAGGCATCTGGGAGCTTTCAACAAAAACTCTGCCTAAACCCTTTGAGATATAGCAAAATAACAATGTATGGTGCAATTGTGTATCTTATATAGGTTTACAGAAAAGTCTGCAATGGCACATATCTATATCTATAACATACTATATCCATTTAAATACTTAAATAAATGAGCAATTATAAAGCTGTAATTGGAAACATATTTACACAAATACAGTATTAATCCTTATCATTTTAAATATGTTAGTTGGCTTGAGTATTTCATGAAGATTTTCTTTTACACCAGGCAGAGCCCCAAATCTCGATCTAGAGATTATGTCAAATAATGAAGACAAATTCCTTAGCATTCCATGGATTCACCATGAAAGAGAGAGAATAATGGTGTCTCAGGCTTGCAAACAACTATAGGCTGGTTTAGAAAGGCCTTGCCATCATTCATTCTGCTAAATATTTATTTAACCAAATACTGCAATTCCAATAATACTGTCTTGGAAACTTGTGCCATAAATCATTTACGGCAACCTGCTAAGGCCAAATTTATTCTGTAAGTCAGGCCAAAAAAAACCTTTCGCGCTGACTATTGAAGCGTAAAAACTGAGTTTTAAATATTTATCAAAAAAAATAGTGGATATTGAGCAAAAAATATCCCAGTAAAAAATATTTTTTAAAAATGTCTAATATTCATTTTATGTTATATTTTTTCCACCTATTTACTACCATAGGGTTCCTTTTTTAGCCAATATTAACTATAATATAATTACCCCTTCAGGAGATATTCCAAATGGGCAATATGTACCATGCTACTATTAAATTCCTATTGCAATTATTTCATTACCAGTATTAAAAAATAACAACAAACCTTGAAAGTATTTAGTTTGAAATCTTGTAAAGGCACAGCCAATACGCAGATCAAGTTCCTGGCGGGCATCCACACTCCGAGACTCATTTTCATTAGGATGGACCAGATTTAACATAGCCGCCTTAATATCCTTTTCTGTTATAGCAGAGAAACGAGCTCTGTAGGTTACCAGAGGAGAAAAAACATCTGTCTTCAAATAAGTTTGCACACAATTCATTACCTGGAATAAAAATATTTGTAAAATTTAATAAAATAAGAAAAGTATCATCACAACCATAATCCTTAGCACGGCTCTCATTTCACAATTGAGGTTTTTTGTTTTATTTTTGAGATGTATGGTTATAGGACATATTCAATTATATTTTAAATGTCCTGTATATGAGTTGCCTAGTCCATTATGGTGCAAAATTCAAAACAAGGCCATACAAGGGTAATTAAGATTTGCCATGAGTGAGGTCCAACCAACCCTAGTTTGTGTATTGTATTTCTACACCAGTCACAAAATTGCTTGATTTAAAAAAAAAAATAGTCTATAAACGCAGGCCCGAAAAAATTTTTGGTACACTTGATATACTTTACAGTATGCAGTTTTTTTGTACATCATGGACCATAAGTAGCGAGGCGGTTAATAGATAATGGCTATTAATATCAGCCTTAGTTTAACTATCTGTGTAGCTCCTTCCTTACCTCAAAACAAATATTTTCACCCTCTTTGTCACAATCAAGCCACAATATTAGGTAGTCACAATTTCTAGCTTCCTGCGCCAAAAATGCTGGAATCCGAAGTCGAGGCATAGCTTCCTTTTTCACAGTTGGACAACTAAACAGCTCGACAGGGTCCACTTTATCCCAATTATTGTACTTTGCTGTAAAATCTAAACTCATAACATGGCCGCATACAGAAGTCATTTTATATCGTACTTGCTCATTTTTAAACGTGCCATTCCACTCATGAACCGAACAAGCAGCAGTAGGAGCTGAAAGGAAATTTAATTAAGTAGTTTAAATAAATATATAACATTAATGACATCATAAGCAAAAAGTGTTTATAAGATTTGTTACCCTTGTTTGTAATACATTTTCCATTACTTAAAATGTTTGCCAAGTTCAATGCCAGTGAAGGCTTCTCGGCTACCATCAACGCAGTCTTCATTTTAGAATATTTTAAACCATTGATGTGTAAAAATGCAAATCGGCAAATTATTTCCACACCGAAATAAACGCCGCCATCACAAAGTACGTTTCGCGAACAGCATAAAAAAGAAAAAATATTGTACTTCCGGCCGGATGAATGGTTGGATTTAAGCATAAACTCGTTATATAAAACTTAGATACAACTATTAAACCTTAGTTAGTGTTAGCTTTGCCTATTGTCGTCAAGCGATTTGTAGTACCTCACCCAAATATGAAATTATATTTTTGTTCTGGTTTATAATGTTGTTACTACCAATTGCTAATACCGCTAGTCACGGAACGAATTTTTATTATTTATTGGGAAGGCAAGGTAACTTTTCCATACAGCCTAGACAATAATATACTATTAGTTTTCTATTTTAGGTATAATAGAACATTATGTTTCTAGATCGCAGGGTACCGATTCTCGTGCTAAGCCCTCTAGTTTTGGCGCTTTCGACTTACGTGTCGTGTACAGTAAGTAGATACCTAGTTAGTGTAGTGAAAAGTACAAACAAATTTCTAAAAAGTTTTTAATTGTATTCTCGATTGGAGGACTTATGTTCTTTGCCCGTATAATTCTGAAAAAAATCTCTTAAAAAAAACGTGTTCAAAAATTAAAAATCTTCTTTCTGACCAAGGAATATTTTGCCAGAGAATAAGACAGACTTATAGCTTTTGAAAGTACTAGATAGAGCAAGGTATAACTTTGACACTTTGACAGTATAAAAAGAACAAATCGGAACAGGAATCTGAATTGTGTCAATTTTCCAATTTTCGGGTGATAAATCGTAAATTGCCAAAGCAAAATATCCTTGATTGATACGATGTATGTGAAGAAATAATCTATTACTATAATAGAAAGTGTTTTATAGTTCTAACATTGTATAAAGTTGAAAGTTTTATCGCAATGGATTCTCAGGTACGTGCCGATATGTTTATTTATGTAATGTCGCCTGCCGTGGATATTCGATCGTGAAAGTTATTCATATTTTCTGCTACAGAATCAACGTCGCCCAGAAATGTGCACAACACCACAGTTACGTGTAATTCTGCCTCCAGCACAGGATGGTCACGCTCCAGTCCTACCTGCCTATCTGGACTTAGGTACTATAAAATTCCATAGCCTTTGTTTACTTTGTATTTAAATTGCACTTTATATAATTTGTAGTCACCAAGTAAAGATCTGGGTGTTATTATTGACAATAAATTAAAATATACTGACCACATTAACCTTAAAGTAAAAAAATCTGCACAAATGATGGGATTTCTAAAACGTAACACAAAAGAGTTTACAATTAAAACGAAAATTTATTTATACAATTCATTAGTACGTAGCCACTTGGAATATGCATGTTCAGTATGGAATCCCTCATATGCAATACATTCTCAAAGAGTTGAAAGCATTCAGAGATCTTTTACTAGGTATTTAGCATACAAAGCCCCAGCAATTTCACATCGATGTCCGTACAACCAACGTTTAGATTTCTTCAAAATGACTGCTCTCAAATCACGTAGATCCATACATGACCTTTTACTATTACATAAAATTGTCAATGGCCAGACTGGATGTATAGAACTCTTGCAACACATTTCCCTGACAGTACCCTATAATATTCCACGTCGCCCTATAACCAAGATCCTGTGCTGTCCTCCCTCAAGAACTAATGTAGGTTCACATTCGTCAACATCCCGAATGTGCAACACCTACAGTAGTCTCTGCAGTGCCAATAATGATATAGACATATTTCATGACCGTTACAATGTATTCAGAAAAAATGTTCTCGAACATTTCAAACCATCAATATTTGAGTAGCTTATAATTTATTTAACAAGTGTTTTGTTTTCGTTTTTTTTTTTAAGGTACCAAATTTGCGCAATTTTTATGTTTCCTAATTAATTCTTAAAAAAGAGAAAAATGTATAAATTTATTTTAGAAGTCATATTTTTATTTTGTAAATTTTAAAATTTTATAGTTTTTATTAATTTTTTTTTTTTTTTTGTTTTAACTGTAGTAAGTTTTTAATTGTTTTAACAGTAATAAGTTTTTAACTTCTTCTTCTTTTTGTATTGGTGAATGCTGTGACACCTAATTGGTACATATATTAGATAAGCTATAATTATACTATGTTATGTGTGTGATAATATATGTACTGCTGTGTGTACTAAATAAATAAATAAATAAAATAAAGTAGGTGACTTATACCAATCAAGTAGAGATTGATCAGACTCAAAGATTCTTATCAAAAGAAAATTGTACTTTTTTTGTAGACTTAGTAGTTGATTAAAATAATCCATGATCAACATTTTAATATACACCTTTGTGATTGTTAGTTAGCTTTGGTAATTATTGACTTTTAGCATCAATATATTAGTGTAACGAGGGAAACTGTTATTATAAATATCTAATCCAAAAAATCTGGATGGCTGGATTAATAACTGCATCAAAGCATGAGCTTGTGCTTCTAATTCTGTGTTCGCATTCAACACTTTTTTTTACCAAATTTTGCTTAAAATATATGAAGACCATAAAGCAATGCCAAGTTGAACAATTTTCAAAGAGAAAAAAAGTGTCAAGTAAATGTTTACTTTTACATTTGGTAGCATGAGTAACCTAACTATTAATACAGACCTTAGTGTTTAAACTTATTCACAAAAATATTAATTATATTTGGCAGTCACAACCCAATACCAACTCAAAGCTATAGGAAGTCTCAAGGAAACTATTATATTTATTTACTTGAAACTTTATTATTAAATTAAGAAAAGGCGGACATAATGCCTATAAAGTGCCTATATCTTCCAATCAACCTTCTGGACATTGAAACATATGAGATGAGGTTAGCTAAAATATAAATCAAACATAAAAAAAAAAAAAATACAATATACTTGCATAAAAGCATAGAGTATTAAATTACATATATAATTGGGTATATACAATACATATATGACATACTAAACTACATATACATAATACATTATAAGTTATATTACTTATTAACTTGTCTGGCCAACAACATGGCAAGAGCATACCAAATTCTCTATAAATATATGTTGAAAAGCCTAACGTTCATTATAGCCCCTAAAACACAGAGAGCTAGACCTCCACTGTTGGAAATTCCAGAATATGTTTCTAAACATTTGACCTTCATTTGCCACACTGGCCAGATGGGTTAGCAAGGGTAAATTGAAGTTATAAGAATTGAATAGATTAAAGGGTATATTAAACCATGTTATTTATATTACACATTGTTCAAATCATAATCCAAAATAAAAAAAATGTTTAATTACCAGAATACATAAAAAACCAGTACAAGATGGTAGATGTGGTAAATTGTATCCAACCTGCATGCATGAATCTAGGTGTGAAAACTATTTTACATTAATTATTCTTGCTTATTTAAACTATAATAATGTTTCCTAATATGTCAAATTTAATTTCAAAACATTTTTATTTGTTACTTTAATCAGGTAAATTATTATATATTAATACACACATTATAAATATATATAAATTATTATTATTAAATATGTAAGTTCAATGGGAGGCTGGTATAAATTATTTATATATTGTTCTTTAGTTGGCAAAACACAAACGTCTCATCATAAATGCATGGCAATGTAAGAATATGATATTTTTTAAATAATGGTTGACAACTGTCTCGGTACCATGCTTTATCTATAGCTCTTATTTATTTACTATTATAAAAATAAAAAAGAGCTGATTTCATTACATATTAACAACTATATTAACAAGTCACTGAAAGGACAAATACTTGTTATACGAAAACTATTAATTATATTATATTTTTTAAAAGAACACTCCTATTTTTAAACCAAGAAAATAAAAATAAATATTTGAGATACACACAGTTAAGCTAACAAATTAATGTTTCCTACTTCCTATTATGAAATTATCTTAAAACTAGGTGACTTAATTTATTAGGTACTTAAGCTTTAGTTTCTCCAATAGCGGTGCCGTCATTCTATTTCATTAAAAAAACTATATTTTTATGGAAAACAGAACAAACATACAAAGACTCTTCAACTCCATAAAAACAGCCATCATGCAAATGGTTGCACCGCTATTTGAGTTACGTTGTCAAAAACACCTAGTAAGTAAGCTAGTAAACCACATATTCACAGGAAAATATTTTCGTCATGGTATTGACCACTTTATTATGACTGTCATGTAAGCTTTAGAAAATATTAAAACACTAAAAATATGTGAAATAAAATACCAGAAGTTATATTAAAGTCCCCAAGACACTTTCAAAAACAAACTGGAAGAGTGGCTTGTGACTATAGTAATAACTGACAATTGTATAAACTTTACACCAGTTTATAGGCAATGCGAGCCCATTATTCAATAATATAATATAAATTTGGTAAGGATGAGGTAAAATATAATCCCCAATGTTTAAATGATTGATTAAAATAATCCGTATCATTTTATTGGTTGACGATCATGCAATATAATATTCAAAATGTTAAATGTGCGTTAATGCATTCAGGATCCCGTAGTTAGCCATACTGCAAATATATATAATAACTGAATTATACAGTAGTATCTGGTATATACATAGATGATAGATATATGATAGTGTCTTATTGTACAACAAACAGTGCCCTTGGACCCTCCAAGCCTGAGACACTGTTATTTTCATCTTTTCCCTACTTACAATGGTAACAAAAATCTATGAGTTAGCTATGATTTACAACAAAAATATTTTAACAAATTATTTGCACTGACAACAACATGCGACACAGCAACCATCTAATGATAAAGCGGATATGATGCAGGTATCTGACATTAAACCCTGCCAGCTTAAAAATATTTTGTTATTAATTTAGTCATTACAATTACAGCTAACACACAAGACATTCAGCCTCCCCAGGCCGATTTCTCGGCCCCTCCGCCATATGATATTGCTGCCCATTCAAAGCTGCCCACTTATGAAGAGGTGCAGCGCGAGAAACAAATGGAGGCTGATCCTACACATGTGGTATGAATTTATGCCTTTATTATATTTTTATTATCACTCCTGGATTCTCTTTTTTGTTATATATCAGGTGATCTGTAGTTGGCTAGCCACATTTTACATCATAATGAAGTCGCCACATCTTCAGCACTATTGTATATACACTTCTATATCTGTACTCTCCCTATACCTCAAAATCGGTTAGCCAGCATATCTTCAACCTATGCTATCAATAGTTTTGGCAACACTCGGAAAAGTCTTGGTCGCCAGTCCGTTTACAAACGAAAACACCCTGTCGAAAAATCGAGTACTATTTACTTGTTGGCTTTGATTTTGGCACACAACCACTGCCAGGATGCAGATTAAAAAATATATTAAGCACAGTTTTGGCGGGAACATCATTTCGCGCGCAAAATAAACAATTACCATTTTGTGTTGTTCAGTTGTTTTATAGTAAGAAAGTGACATTTTCGGCTGCTTATCCACCAGCGACAGTGACTAGAACAATATTGACCGGTACACAGAGTTCTGCCCTTTCACGTTGAGCCGTGTTCGTAAACTATCAATTTTGACAATGACTTCGCTCGTAAATGACGCTAAATAAACTAACATTGGAGATGGACCTATCAAAAGATATTCACATATTTACTTGTTACTTCTGTCAAACTGTGGACACATTTAAAATAATTAACGGACAGGTCATATAAAGAGCAAGGGTCTGATGTATCTACCAATGTCATAAAGCGATTTATTAATGGATATACAAGTATTCATCTCGCGTCGACATTACCTAGCATGTCTGGTGGATTAAGCAATGTAATTAAACATTGTTTATTGTTTCAAGCACCCTTGATATAATTATGGGAGTAGAATAATAATGTAATTATCTAAACATGCCAATCCTTATCAATGAAAGGTCAATTATAATTTTGTTGCTTATCTGGTCCAACTAATAGATTGTATCACTAAAAGTATTTTATTGAGTGTAAGTCAAGTGCATCGCTCATAACTCGTGCATCTCTATTCATATGAAATAAATCGAATTGTTTTTAAAGTAGCCATAGTAGTCTAGCGGTTAAGTCCGTGGATTTAGACTCGGAGGTACCGGGTTCGATTCCTGGTCGGGACACAAAAATATTTATTAATGAAAATAAATACATTTAATTAATATTTAATTTATATGTGATATTTCTCGAGTTTGGTACGTAACGTTTGGGTAAAGTTGGCTAAAGCCTAAATGTGAATCCGCTTACTGGTTTCTTACCACCCCGAAAGGGGTCGTGATGATACTACTAAGTAAATCTATGACAAATGTATGTAAGAAAAGTGTATTTCTTATTGGTTTTTTTAGCTAAAGTATGACAATGCTTTTTTACAGCAGCTATAATTTATGTGACATTTTAATAATGTTTTAGCTTATAAGTAGTATGACAATGCCACTTTACAGCAGCTATAATCTTAGTGACATCCTCATAATTGTTTTCGTCTTAGCTTGTAGTATGACAATGCCTATTTACAGCAGCTATAATTTTAAGATTATAATTATGTATATTTGGGTTGTAATGTGCTGCTCCAAATTCAAGCTATTTCCCAGAAAATAAGCTTTTCGTTATATTAATGAATTTTTTGACATGTAAAAGCGCAGAATACATTATATTTATTGTCCTATGCCTACTTACAAAATAAATAAAATAAAAATAAGGATACAAATGGTAGGGTTCGAACCGACCTTTGTCTACGACGGCAAACGCTTGCGCGATATTATAATCTAGATTTAGATACAAATAACCATCCGATTTCCATTTCATTCAACAAACCCGGGCCGATCAGCGACCGCGACCAATTTATAAATTGCGTTTTAGGAATAACATCGGACGGAAGTAATATGATAACGGACATGATACATGTCACGCAAGACACACTTGTGTATGACGCATATTAAACTATGCATCATCTCTATTGCATCGAAGGACTATTTTACTGTTCATTAGTTCTTATGATAGCGTTTTTAATTATTTATTAGAAGTTAAAAGTCATAGGCAGGCAATATAAGAACAATAGCAACTAACATTATATCCGCCACTAAATATGAGACTTGTATAAAAAGGCAATAAAAATGTAAAGCAAAAATCTCCTGAGCAAAGAGTTGACTGAATCCGGTCTTGGTTGCTCTATGAACGGTGTTGTTGTGAACAATATAGCATACGCAGATGATATGGTTTTGATTGCGCCAAGTGTTTCAGCCATTCGCCATCTTCTGAATATTTGCGAACAATACGCAGCTAAACATAATATGTTGTACAACCCCGAGAAGTCGGTCTATTTGGTATTTAACTCGGCACATACACCAGACAATATCCCGGCAATACAGCTAAACGGTCGATGTTTAAAGAGAGTGAACGAGGTGAAATATTTGGGGCATATAATCAATTCCGACCTCTCCGATAATAACGACATAGAACGACAAAGAAGGGCTACATCGGTGAGAGCAAATATGTTGGCGCGGCGTTTTTACAGATGTAGCAAGGCCGTAAAGAGGCAGTTGTTTCTGTCATACTGTACCAGCGTGTACACCGTGGAGCTGTGGTCTCAATACACAAAAGCAACCTTGTCAACAATGCGTGTCCAATACAATGATTGTTGGCGAGCTATGTTTCATCTACCTCGCTGGTGCAGTGCTAGCGAGATGTTCTGCACGGGACGCACTCCGGGCTGGGCCGCACTAATGCGACAGAGAACAGCGGGCGTCAGATCACACGTATTTAACTCGAGCAACAAAATAATATCAGCTGTGCGTGACTGGCCGGGTAGTCCACTGCACCAACTATGTAGAGACTATCATACTCCCAGTATGGATGCTTGATTTTGCTTTTTTTATTTTTTATTTTATTTTACAAATATATACTTAGTTTTTAGTTTTTGCCTTTTTTCTATTAGTTGTATTGATTGGATTGTATTTAACTGTGTAAAATCGATCTGGGAAATAAACATTATTATTATTAAAGTAGCAATCGCTTATCTCGTTATTCGTATTTTTTACCATCACGTTGGTCTGCAATAACATGTTAGTTATATATTGTTATGTAATTAATACTAACGCTAATACCCTGGTCAATATTAGGTTGATTCTTTTGACGGATAGGTTTTTTATAACTAAACAAACTGATCATTATATCGCCGGGTTAGAGCGAAAACCAATAATATTTTTTTAAATTAACTTTTTTACCCCATTTGGCCAAGGCGCGGTGGTGGCTCGGTTGTAAGAACGCGTTCCTTAAATCCTACAAAGGTCGGTTCAAACCCCCCCGGCATGTACCAATGAAAAATACACTTTTCTTAAGTACATTTTGTCATAGATTTACAAAACCACCGTTCCAGTGCTCACGTTAAGCCGTCGGTTCCGGTTCCACTAATATTAACTTGTGAAATCGTTAATAAATTGTCATTAAAAAATTACATCATATCCTCGCCAAGCCGTCTGGCCAGCGTGGCGAGTGTAGGCCAAATTCTCCATATATGTGTTCTGGAAGGCCCATCTCCATCAGTGGAGGTCTGGGACGCTGTCTTCTAGGGGCTGTAATGATGATACCAGCCATTTCAAAAAACTGCTTTTTTTTAGTGATAAAAGCGACTAAGCACTGTGACGCTTAGTTTTGAAGATAGTTCTTAAAAGCAATTAAACTAACGGTTTTAGCCGAAAAAGTAATTAAATGTGCATAATATTTTTGTGCAAAAATGCCTAACTTAGTTGGTTTTTGTTCTAACACGGTGATATATATATATATATACATACGAGTACTTACTACCTGCCGTAGATCTTAACATGTTTACTTATTTTGATAAATTTCGCTGTGGCATCTGCTATTTAAGAAGCAAAGTTTTAAATGGTTATTATACATATAAAAATCTCATACACACCTTCTTACATACACTCACACATATATCACGAACACACAGAGAGGACATATATCATTTATTGTTACATTTATAGCACGGAAGAGCACCGACTCACTACAGGCAATCCCGTGTAGGTGTCACAAACACATCACTCCATATTGTTCATATATTTTACATTTGTATACTTTTTGTGACAATAAATGATGTTATTATTATTATTATATTTACTTTAACAGCATTGAGTAAGTTATAGTGCATAAGGTTTATAATCTCAATACTGTTTAAGTAAAAACAAACATAATTATCCTAATTGTTTTGTTAAATAAACTCATCTGTCAAAAGAATCCAGCAGTGTATAATAATACAATTCTATGAAATATAGATTTATAAATAAGCACACGATTGTAAATTTTCCTTTATCGATTTTAGCTCTAATTGCTTTAAGTAGACAGCAATTTGCCGTTTGATTTCCAATTCAGACGTTCCAATAATAAATAATAATGTCTAGTGCAATGTCACGGTCACTCGTAGTAATTGTTAGAATACTGTCCTTCCATTTAAAATTCGAATTACTTACAAGTAAACGGAAATACATTTTGCTTACGTACATTTGTCATAAATTTACAACACCACTGGTTCCTGTTCTCCGGAGAGCACGTCAAACCGTCTTCTACAGTCCCGGTTCCAGTAATACCAACATCAGCCTGTATCTCCTCAACGCTGAATGTAGGCCTGTGCCCTATTCTGTTACTTAGATAATAAAATAAATATTTTTTTAATAAATATTTCCAGACAGGTCACACAGCGCCATCTAATTTCCGTGGTAAGCTATGACGCTTGTGTTACGGAAACTAGATGGTTGATAAACTACATATTATACTTTTTTTTTTTGTAAATATATACATATTATACATATAAACACCCAGACCGAGACAAATTATACAATGTACAACTTGCCCCCGGTGGGAATCGAACCCACTACCTCGCGAGTTCACGGCAACGTTTGTTACCACTAGACCACGGAGGCGGTCAAATGGTTTGTAATGGGGTGTATCACCAACTTTTTATCACGATAGATGGCGCATGATAGACGGTACCCAATAGAACTGTCATTTGCATATAAAACTTGTATTTTTATTACGAAATATATTATTTTCTAGTTATATGGCCGAAGTGAGCAGCTTTTAAGTGTACAAATCGATATTTCTAAGCGATATCAAAAATATGGTGATCTCAAAATTGCCGTTCTATTAATTAAACCTTTTTTATTTTTAAAGACGGTGTTCGCTTTCCTAATTCGTCTTGGTAGGTAACGTTAATTTTTTTTTTTTTTTGTAAAAATAAAAAAAAACAAAAGATTTAAAAAATGATCCGTCATAGCTGTAAACAAGGTACCAGTGCCGCTAGCGACATCTACAAAAAGCTTTGCACTACACTATATGTACACTAGATCTCAGGCGCGCCACGACCTATAGGTTATAATGACCGCCTCCGTGGTCTAGTGGTAACAAACGTTGCCGTGAACTCGGGAGGTCGTGGGTATGATTCCCACCGGGGGCAAGTTGTACATTGTATAATTTGTCTCGGTCTGGGTGTTTATGTGTATAATATGTATATATTTACAACAAAAAAAAAGTATAATATGTAGTTTATCAACCATCTAGTTTCCGGAACACAAGCCTCGTAGCTTACCACGGAAATTAGATGGCGCTGTGTGACCTGTCTGGAAATATTATTATATTATATCCCACAATATAAGTCTGTGGATTTCAAGGAACAAAAAAAAAATTTTTTTTCCCACAAAGCTTCAAATTAGTTACAATATTTAAAAAAAAAAACGGTTATGTAGGAGACTAGAGGCAAAACTAAACTAAGCGAAACCTTAGTCTGTGTTAAAGCATTCCAGGTTCCTCTGACTCAAACTTAGTAATAAATACATCTATATAAAAATATAATTATATATATAATTACGTAAGTTATATTACTGCCTCCGTGGTCTAGCGGTTAAGTCCGTGGATTAAGACTCGGAGGTACCGGGTTCAATTCCTGGTCGGGACACAAAAATATTTAATAATGTAAATAAATAAATTTAAATATTATTTAATTTATTTGTGATATTTCTCGAGTTTGGTACGCTGGAGATTACGCTTGTCATGATTGGCCTATAGTAAAGTTGGCTAAATGTGAATCCGCTTATAAGCGTGGTTTCTGACCACCCCGAAAGGGAAACGGTCGTGATGATACTTTTTTTTTTTTTTTTTTTCTTGATACACCCTATTATGACGCAATCTCTGACGCAAATAACGAAATCCACTAATAACGTTTGCGACTAACAGAATAGTAAAACTGTTCTCCTTAACGCGATCTTTTTCGGCTCTCATCCAACCCCACGACATAGCCATAAGCGACGTTTTTAGATCATTCCTCCATCTGACTGATGTGATCCCCACTATAGAACCCGTTTGCCCTATTGTTCGTCGATTCTGCCGCAGATGTGTCCGGCGCACTGACACTAAAGCTTGCTAATTTTAAAAGCAGTAACTTTTTGTTCCCACACGAATATACATCTATTCATCAGAGAAATTCGAACTCATTTGTAGTTGTTGCCACGAACCTGTGGAACAATTTGCCTCTTAGCATAAGGCAAGTAACCACCAGATCTCTATTTAAAAAAATGGTCTATTCACACTTTCTATCACAAAAAAAGTAAGTATTATCTATGTATGTGTATGTAGTTACTATAACTTATTTATTAGAATTTAGTATATTGTTGTCATTGATATATAATATGTAGTGTATGTAATAATATGTATGGGTATATGTAGTATATGTATTTATATATATATGTATTAGTATTACTATATTTATTAGTATATAGTTAAACCGTAGAATTTAATACAATTTTGCACCTACCTTTTAATATAATACTCAGTTGTCCCAATGGTTGGCTAGGATAGAATGTCTAGCGGCATTATAAGCCCGCCTTTGTCTTTGTGCAATAAAGATTTAAATAAATAAATAAATACCAAGCCTATGTGCTCTCTGAGGCACGGGACGGTGGTGCCAGGAATCGAGCCCACCTTCAACCGAGCCATACATACATACATACATACATATCGTCAAGCCAGATCCCTTGCGGGGTAGGCAGAGACAATTGAGCGCCACTTGACACGATCACGACATACCTCTTTCGCTTCGTCGACATTCGTCAACCTCTTCATACATGCCCTTTTGTTATAAAGGCTTTTTAATGCACCTTCAGCCAATGTTTTATTTATTTGATCGTGATATATAAGTCTTGGTCTGCCAGACCGAGCCAGTCCTCTTTAAATTATTTAAAAAGTAATAATAATATTATATAATCGTTATTAGTGGAAAACTAAAAGCAATAATATACATACATATAACAAAATACTTACTATTTAAATAGATAAAATTTACACATAAAATCGACTTATACATTTATTTAGAAGTTTATGTTTAATGACTCTTTGGGGGTCTCCGAAAATGTAAACATTTGGAAATATTCGATTTGATTTGATTGGATTCTGGAAAGAATATGATGTATACCTAGGCTAGTTGTGTGATAGGGAGGGTATGTTAAAAATTATTTAAATCTTGCGTCTGGGGTATCTTGTCGGTAGTACACGTTCGGGTTGATTTGTTCTACAAGATGCATGTGCAGTTTGTTTATCCATTAATTCATTCGTGTTAAAAGTTTTAAATCTTGTGTTCAGGGGCTGTGATGAAAATAGAAAATAAGTTGATTATTGTTTATTTTCCAGTTGCCTCCGCTACCACCACAGGGCAGGCCTACATATACTGCGTTCGTGACAGTAGAACCTGCCGAAGGCTCTACAGAACAGCTGGATCCAGAAAACAGCCTCCTCGGCACTGATATTATGTTCCTCACATCATTTATTGGTAAGACAAATGTTTTTTTAGTTTAACCTTTAAGAAACTATTCACACCTAATAATTAAGCTACTCCATTTTTCAATTGTTATTATTTTTGAATTTTCGAGGTGAATATTATCAATACTATTTTTTTAGCATAACTTCTCATAACTGTTCACAACAGTCCAATTCTACTAATGGTTTTCTATTCGTATTTTATTTTAGCATTAAAAGCAGTCAAAACAAATTTAAAAGAAATAAAAAAGATTAAACCGCTCGTTCCGAATCATGCTCAGAGCGCTTAGAATGAATACTCGTATGATACTGACAGTCGTTCCGAATCAAATATCACGATTTGAAGCGCGATTTCAATTCGGAACGGTCTAAATTTCATTTTTATTCATACCATAATATTTTTTTTTTAAATGTATAAAAGATATATTTCGGATTCCACATCTTTGAGTATAATACTTACAAACATACCCCTCACGGCTTTTTTAGCTTATATTTATTTTATTTATTTAAAACTTTATTGCACGAAGTACGAGTACAAAGGCGGACTTAATGCCCGTAGACATTTTCTGACAGCTAAACCTTGGGGACAAATTTGAACTATTATAGATGCATACGGTTTATATGTGTAACGTTTAATATTAACTTATTTTAGTCTTCTAAAATAACTTGCCGTGTTACAGACAGATTTGAATTACTTCCTACTTAAATATTAATTATAGATTTGTTTGAGAAGTAATAACAAACAGCATAAACGAATTACAATATTAAATTATTTAAAAGAAAACCTAATATTATATAAACTTAAAAATGGCGCGCGACATAATGACAAACAACTGACAGCGCTCAGAGCTATCTACCTCCATATTGTGAGCAGTCTGAGCGCGAGGAATGATGTCATTTGTGACGTCACAAAGCTTTGGCAAAACAGTTTATTCACGTCTCGGAACGGCTTTAAGCGTACTTAGGTTACTATTATCGTGTCTCCGGGGAAAGTTAATATGTGTCAAACAAGGCAGAAGAGATCTGTAGTAATGGACTTTTTATACCCTGCAAAACCAAAAACATCAACATCAGGCCGATGCTAACCACGCTATTGTACTGCGACACATTCTCACTAACGGGTTAAAGAAGAATGTCTTGTTAACATAAGTGCAAACAGATAATATATGCGGACATCTTGTTCTGTAACGAATATCAGTGGTAATGGCGAAAATAGTATATTAGAGGAAATAAAAGAGTACAGGGATTTGTGTAAGCACTAAAGGTCATATCTTAAATCAAATCAAAATATTATAGGTTATCTTGTAACAACTTGGATATTGTTAGCACTAAAATAATATAAAACAAAAACATAAAAAAATATATAAACAAACATAAGTTAGGTAATCATGGTTGGACCGTAACACATAAACAATCCAGATTTATGTGTGTTATAATAGCATTATTGTCATAAGCAAGGTAATTATAATAATAAGGTAACTTAATAATTAGGTACTTAATATAAGATCGTGGCTGTAAATAGGCCGTGTCAACTAAATATAAATTAGTGGCTGT
Source organism: Tinea semifulvella (assembly GCA_910589645.1). NCBI lineage: Eukaryota > Metazoa > Arthropoda > Insecta > Lepidoptera > Tineidae > Tinea > Tinea semifulvella. The sequence continues at coordinate 6,273,311 of OU342592.1, read as the reverse complement.
AAAAGGGCCGAGTCAGCTTACAATCTAACAATAATAATAAATATCAAATCTTAATACTAGTTCGTGGCTTTATACGGGCCGTGTCACCTTACAATGTAAATAATAATAATATGTCAATTTAACATATATTCGTAGCTGTAAAAGTGCCGTGTCATCTTATATTCTAAATACCATTAACAATAATTTATATTCGTGGCTGTAAAGAGGCCGAGTCAACTATATATATATACGACTGTTTTTAAGAGATAGAACGCAAAACTTATAACCGAGCGGATTAGTCCTATAGGCATATATCAAACATTTCTTAAATCTTCTTTCAGTGGCGTTCCTGTTCAACTGGATAGGTTTTCTACTTCTGATGTGTTTCTGCCACACCGTCGCCAGTCGGTACGGCGCTCTGGCCGGCTTCGGACTGTCCCTCGCCAAGTGGACGCTCATCGTCAAACATTCTACTGAGCTCGCCTCACACGAGAACTCCTGGCTTTGGTGGCTCATTATGGCGTTTGGTAAGTAAACAGCAAGATATACAGGGTCAACCCTGCCCCTCAGACATGTAGACATCACCAATCTATGCTAACTAAAAAAAAAGGTAACTGTTACCTAAATAATGTAAATAAATTCGTTTAATTAATATTTAATTTATTTGTGACATTTCTCGAGTTTGGTACGCTGGAGACATCGACGATCTTGCCACTTGTCATGATTGGCCTATAGTAAAGTTGGCTAAATGTGAATCCGCTTATTTATAAGCGTGGTTTCTGACCACCCCGAAAGGGAAACGGTGTGATACTTTTTTTTTTTACATTTTTTATATTTTTTATTCCTAATTTATTGTACCGAGTACATTAGTCCTAAACACAATATTTCTTTACAACTGTGTTATTATTTTAAGTTCATAATTAAATTGGGGATCATCAAATTTTCAAGTGTCTTGGAGTCACAGGTCGGTTCAAACCCACCCGCATGTACCAATGAGAAATACACTTTTCTTACGTACATTTGTCATAGATTTACAACACCACCGTTTCCGTGCCTCGGAGAGCACGTTAAGCCGTCGGTCCCAGTTCCACTAATACCAACTTGTGGAATCGTTATTAAATTGTCATTAAAAATTGACACCATATCCTCGCCAAGCCGTCTGGCCAGCGTGGCGAGTGTAGGCCAAATTCTCCAGAATGGAAGGCCCATCTTCACCAGTGGATGTCTAGGACGCTGTGTTCTATTAGGGGCTGTAATGATGACAGCTCGGGAACACCGCAAAAAAAAATAATGCAATATCTCAATATAGTATAAAATTTTTCGTTTTCCAAATAATTCACATTTTTTACTAACATTATCCACAGTAAAGTAATTTACAAAACCAAAACGTGACCAGTCCGTGCAAAATGGAGCGAAGGACTTGTGTATTTTGTTTGTTGTACGAGTGAAATGGTGTTGAATTTAGGCGTAGAACTTTGTAACAATCTTGTCTTCTCACTCGCACTTGTGTCTTTTGTGACAAAAGAGCGGGAACGACCTCATAAAAAATAAATCAATTTCTTTTTTCCAGGAATAATAATTTGCGTCCGCGCCATTATTCAGTACATGAACATCAAGCGCGGCTGGCGACTCCTCTCCGAGACCGCACAGGAACGACTTTTGTTCTTCTAAGCCACCAAATACAAAAGAATGAAAATACCATTGAAATACCTAAAGAAAGACATTCCAAACTATTTCTTATCAAACTATTTTTTTTAATGAAGTTGTGTTGTGATGAATAAACTATGTAGGTATATAATTATTTTTTGGTGACATTTATGTCCTCTGATTTAGCGTATAAAGACGTCGACTATTTCCGCTTGTCATAATAGGCGTATACTAAACTTGGCTAATAGTTTAAAAAAAAGAAAGGGATGGCTTTAATAACAGTTTAGGATGTCTTCTTAAGTAGCTCAAATGTATTTTCCATGTTCAAGATACTACCATAGTATCTCACACTATAACATTACCACAGTGTAAAAAAGCAAAGTAATATGCACTCTGTTACTCTATGTAACACCAACATGAATGTTTCGATTTTTTAAGTAACTTGAATAAAGATTTGTGTCGCGTTTTAAACACTGAGTTCTGTATTTTCGTTGTACATAGCTTAGTTGTACTATTCTGCTGATGTATAATGAATGAGATTATAGGAAAGGCAAAGGGTCTAGCCCATATAGCCAAGTCTTTCTTTTTAATAAAATAAATAATTAAATTTCCTGATGTTGCAGAATTTGATGCTTTTCTAGCAGTCACTCGCGGCATTTTCACACGTGGGGTATAATATGGGAGTTGACATCGCAGGATACCCCAAAATATAAACTGCATCTGGTGCGACAAATTTAGTGTTTAAGTTATTACAGTTAAAATATTTTATAATTGTAGCACATTATTAAACAAAACAACATCACTTTTAACTAACAATATCTACAGTATAGTATTTACAAAACAAAAACTTGAACTAGACATGTCCGTGCAAAATGGCGCGAAGGTCTCGTGTGTTCTGTGTTCTTAGTGTAACATGCAAGTTTCGGAAAACGTAACTGCTGTAGTTACGTTTTTTTATTCTACATTGCGTGTTATTGAAAGTTTGGCTATAATAACAGGCAATGAACATCGAAAATTCAGTAAAAAAAACTACTACTATAGTTAGTTGCGTTTACGAAACTTCACTGTCACACTAGGCATACTGTTTATATTAAAAGGCCACGTACCGCGTAAATACAGAGACAGTGTTAAATTTAGGCGTAGAACATTATAACAAGCTTGTCGTCTCACTCGCACTCGCGTCTATTCGGTAGATTTGCACTGTAGTGCGAAAGAGATGCCTATATGTTTTTTTATAGTTATTTTCATTGTACACTGTGTGTTATTTTGTATCAAGCTTGTGTTTAGTTTAACTACAACACGCAATGTGTAATGAAAAAACAACTACACTGGGTAGACTTGATAAGAACCCGGATCTGACGTCAGTTGCTCCTATTCTGTAGGGCGCAGTTAGCTCAGTATTAAATTTAAACCTTCTGTTAACGTCAAAGAATATTTACTAGTTTTAATATGCATGCAAAAAATGTTTCAGTGTTCTTAACATTTTTTAAATAATAAACTAGCTAAACCATATTTTTTTCTAAAAAAACGTATTTAGTTGTTATTTTTGACATCTTACATAACCAAGGTTTTTCTATGAATCATTTTTAAGACTAATATTTATAGTCTTTAAATAAACAATTTTAAAGCCAAAATATTAAATACTGTCAAAAAGGTAGGTATATTTTAAAAACACCATAATAGGAAGGCAAAATTATTTAAGCCTAAGGACTTAAAGAGATTTGCTACCCCACACATACTACTTTATCAAAACAAATTTGACAGATCGTTAAATCAAAAGGATAAAATACGGCACACGCTATATCGTTCGCTACAAAATGCTGAACTGATAGACAACTACATAAAAAGTCACACCCACAGTTACATCACCGATGTCTTTAACAAGAGATAGCCCTTTCAGCACGGACAATACCAAGCGTGCGTTATTACAAATAAATATCTAGCGGTCGCCAAATTCTGTTTAGTCGCTCCGTAACAGCCTCGAGTGCGCCTCTAGCTACTAAGTGATTATCTTTATTAAATTGTTAGGCTTGTCCTTGGTTCTTTAAGAAAACAACATACAATAGTGATTTTTATTTATAACAACACACTTGCGGTCTTAGTGGAATTAGCTAGTGAAGGATTTTTTCACTATTTTTATTACATATTTTGACCGTAAGTATATTAAAGTTACCTTATATATCAAAATATTTTTTGTCGTGCTGAAAGGGATATAATGTGTCACAGATAGTTAGCGTACGACTTGCTACTGATTCGAGTGCGTCGGTTAGACGTATTTGGCTAGTTTTACGCGTAATATATTCGTACCTTATCTTCTCCTCTTGTTTTAATTTAAAGTTTATGATAAATATTTTAAATAAATATTTAAGCAAAGATTATAAATAGGTCTTTACCATTTCTAATTTGAAAATACAGTGTAAACTCTATATAGCGACACTTAAGCGCATTTTATGGCGTTATTGAGAGTGTGTTAAATGAAGAGAAGAAATAAATAAGAGTTACTAAATAAACTGGATCGCCTTCTAAACTTATGTATCCGATTTGTTTTCGGCTTGCGTAAGTATGACCACGTCTCCCATTTTCGTACACAGTTAAATTGGCTCAATATCCGCTTTCGCAGGACAGCACATCTTCTATATTTTCTATACAATATTATTTACAACCCTATAGCTCCCTCTTATCTTAAAACACACTTTGAATTTCTTTGTGATTCGCACGACCGCCCTCTTCGTTCTTCTCATAACAACCAACTTAAAATCCCACCCCACACTTCCAGCAGATATTCAGATTCATTTACCGTATCGTCTGCTCGCCAGTGGAACAAACTTCCACTGACCATCAGACAAGGTCCTTCCATTCACATCTTTAAAAAACTACTTAATACTTTCTTTTTAAACAAGCAGAACAATATATTTTAACTCCACAAATTTCTACTTCCTAATAATATATTATCCTCATATATGTATATCTTCTATAATACTTATATATTGATGAGTATTTATGTAGTCTATGTATTCACACTATTTATGTAGTTTATTGGTTAGAATTGCACTCCACATATTTATACTGTCTCACTCTCCCAAAGGTTAGCTGGTAGAAAAAGCCGAAATGGCTTTAAGTTCGCCTTTGTACATACTTTTAAGTAAAGTGCAATAAAGTATTTAATAAATAAATATTTCCAGACAGGTCACACAGCGCCATCTAATTTCCGTGGTAAGCTACGAGGCTTGTGTTACGGAAACTAGATAGTTGATAAACTACATATTATACTTTTTTTTTTTTTGTAAATATATACATATAAACACCCAGATCGAGACAAATTATACAATGTACAACTTGCCCCCGGTGGGAATCGAACCCACGACCTCCCGAGTTCACGGCAACGTTTGTTACCACTAGTCCACGGAGGCGGTCAGAAAAAACTATGATATATCGTTCTGGGTGTTTATATGTATAATATGTGTATATTTACAAAAAAAAAAGTATAATATGTAGTTTATCAACCATCTAGTTTCCGTAACACAAGCCTCGTAGCTTACCACGGAAACTAGATGGCGCTGTGTGACCTGTCGGAAATATTTAATAATATGTCAAAAAAATACAATTAAATAAACTAAAATCTAATCTAATCCAAATATTTACATTCCTTAGGTCGGACGCGTTCGAGTAGTACAAAAAAATTAACCACAGCGCTTTATATCGCTAAAATTTAATCCGACTAATTTAAATTGCTTGTTAGTTTCATATTACCCGTAGGTATATTAATTTTAGTTGATTGGATTTTGTTTATCATAATTATGTCATAATTGACACTACGTTAAAGAGCTGTGGTGGCTCAGTTGTAAAAAATGCTTTTCTTATCCTAGAAGGTCGGTTCCATCCCCGGCATATACCAATGAGACATACATACCAATCTTAAACCAATCGAAATTAAGTAATTTTGAGGTTTTAGCGAGTTTACCGTTAAGTAGAGTTTACAATGTATATATGCAATTAAATGTATGTATATTGTGTCTAAAATTTAATAAATTGTGGATGGAAAACCACATAGATAAGATGGAAATATGTATTAAAAATGTATTGTATTTTTATTTTATTAGGTTATTAAAAATAAGTTTACTAGATGACTGTAAAATATTTATGTCAATGTAACAAACTTACTTCGATTCCTGGTCGAGACACAAAAATATTTATTTATATAAATAAATACATTTAATTATTATTTAATTTATTTGTGATATTTCTCGAGTTTGGTACGCTGGAGACATCGACGAGCTTGCCACTTGTCATGATTGGCCTATAGTAAAGTTGGCTAAATGTGAATCCGCTTCTATATAAGCGTGGTTTCTGACCACCTCGAAAGGGAAACGGTCGTGATGATACTTTCTAACAAACTCAAACAAAACCAAAAAGAAAGGATGGTTAAAATAATCTGCGATTAATATTTTGATATATGCCACGTGATTGGTTATTTCGGCCAATGACGTGCCTCATGATGTCAAAAGATAATCAGCCTTTGTGCCATGTCATATCTTCAGTGACATTCGCGTGATTAAGACGAACCAATCGACGTGAGAATCATTAAAATTGGCCAACCCGTTTGGTCTTCAGTAAGAATAAATATGATAAACATTAAAAAATTGCGTCGCGCAGTCGGGTAAAAAGAATTTACGCTAATGACCCACTATTAACTTAACAGAAGAAGACAAATTTTTAATCCATTGAAGATTCACCGTGCGGGTGCCGGGTCCATCGTGTGTGGGTAAGAGATGAGAAGAATGGTGTCTCGGCTTGCGACCGACAATACGCTGGTTTAAGAAAAGAAGGCCTCCTTTTTTTTTATCGCGATTATTTGAACTAAATCGCACTACGTAATATTTAAAGCCAAAAATATTTTACAGTTATATACGAATAGGTTGTTTTATATTTTAAGATTTAATTTAATATTACCTGAGCATTTCTCATCAAATTGATCATTATAATTTTTAAGTGTTATTACAATATTATATTTTTACCATACCTATATAAATTATAACCGTTCATAATCATAATTTAGTTTACGTTTATAAGCAGTGACTTTTGAAGACCTTATGTTTACTATAAACATTACTTTTGATTTATTTAAATAGTAAAGTATTTAGTTGTTCTTACCTTATAATCAAAAATACGGTCTCTTGGGTCTAGTGGTTGGTCGTTGTCTAAAACCGTTTTCTGGAAAGCGAATAGGTACTAGTTTCATAAACGGTTCTCGTAGCATCTGCTTTTAGGACGGTGCGGCGCCTGTCGTAAGAAAATGACATAGGTTATCAAACAAAACGGTTTCGGCAATTAAGATTATTATATTAAGAAAATGGGTAAAACTGTTAAGCGTTGTTAAATTTATATGTAATTTTAGTACTTTATAATTTGGCAATAAACAGATTCGTTTTACTTCATAATATAAAGGGGTCTGTTTCATTTACAAAATAGTTGCATATTTTATTATATAACATAATATTTTGCAAACGAAGTGGGAAAGAGTCGTGACAAGTACGACTATATAAATAGTTCGCGCAACGAGTTAAAAGCTAAAAACGGTTCTATCATCGCAGAACAAAAAACTGTTCGCCTTTGCAACGCCCACCACTACTTGGGTCCATATGTCGTTTTATTGGGCTAAGAAATAGATTTTATTGTTATACTGGAATAAAAGAAATACATAATAAGTTTTTCCATAAACTAAACTTGCAGTTTTGCTTAGTAATAATATACATAGGCATAAATAAATACATTAATGTATAAATCGAATTTAGTGTTATGAAAATATAAGTAGATGTTTGATTTGTTAAAAATGCAAGATTTTATTTTTTATGATAAATTGTAAATGTAGATATCTAGTCAAAAAAACTTTTATCACCTAAATACTTTACAATTTGCACACGCTTTAATGTTATAAAAACTATTTGCAATAGTAAAAAATGCATCGTAATGATAGGACTATGATAGTTGCAATGTTTACACCTTTGGTAATGTATTTAACTGTATGCTTTTAAAGTAGCATATTAGGATTGCATATTGGCATATTAGCAATAGGTCATGTTTGCATATTAGCAGTATGTCTCGTTTGCATTTTGACAAATTATATATGTCACATTTGTCTGATATTGAGTGCATTTGATTTTATAGAATTATAGTTAAAATGTTTTTTTTTTAATTTATTAAGGTAAAATTTATTACATTTTAAATAGCAAAACTAGCATTATGTGAGGCACATCACTATAATCATGTATCGAAAGTTTGATATTTCTTGTATTTATGTATATTAAATGTTAGAATAGGAATTCTTATTGCAGCTTTTGTAAATAATTTGCATGTATTCAATTTCATTAAATGTTATAATTGTCGGGTCATACTCTAAATAAAATGGTACGAAAATACAAGTTGTTTAATTTCTAATTTGATTTTACCAAAGATTATCTTCAATAAAGAAAGGTCAACCACTTTTGGTATAGTTATAACAATGTAAAGGCCGGTAACTGAGTCCTTCCTTAGTGGCATTCTTTACTTAAATAGCCGCGTTTCCATTACATTTCTTGTATTTAAGTGAAGAATGGAAACTAAGGAAGTAAGGAAGGATTCAGTTTTGGCCCTAAATATGTAATATTGTAAGAAACATGTATCAACGAGACGTTAAACTAATTCACAAAAAAATTGTCTCTTAATTTGTAGGTTATATTTTTATTTACAAATAATAAAAATTGATATTTATCATTATTTATGCTCATATACATGTGTTAAAAGTTACATTATGTGGTGCAGAACTTGTTTTTATGGTATCCCCACATTAGCCAATAAACAATTTAATTTTGGGTTACATTTTAAAAATTACAGTCTGATATCTTCTTTATTGGAAAAACCTATTTTAGGAAATGATGCAGAAGTCAAGGTGGGTAATTAGAATAATATTTATATTAACCAACTTTCAACATAAAGAGTTTGTTATAAAATATAACCACAAATGTTTTTTTCTAGGGTTGGGTAAAAAATTTGCGCAATCAAAAAGACAACATATTCGTCGATATCAGCGACGGTTCTTGTTCGGGAAAACTACAAGTTGTAATACCTAAACACCTTAAAACAGATTCATTAACTTATGGGAGTTCTGTCCATGTTTTGGGCAAATTATCTAGTAGTCCCAGAGGTCAGCTGGAATTAGTTGCAAATAGTGTAAATGTGTTGGGAGAGTGTGTAGTTGCCAATGGATATCCCTTCAACCCTCGCACCACACATCCACCGGAGTATATTCGCCAATTTTTGCATCTCCGTTCCCGTACAAATTATATTTCAGCAATTCTTAGAGTCAGAAATGCCGTAAACATGCATATACACAACTATTTCGCATCAAATGGCTTTCTTCACATAAATACTCCAATATTGACATCAAATGATTGTGAAGGAGCAGGGGAAGTATTTAAAATACAGCCAGATAGTGAGGAAATAGTAAAAGACATGATGCAGAAAGGTAAAAACCTTGACTCGGTATATTTTAGTACAAAAACTTTTCTTACCGTATCTGGACAGCTCCACTTAGAAGCTGTATGCCGTGGAATGGGGAATATCTACACCATAGGACCAACTTTTAGAGCCGAGAATTCCAAATCCCGCTTGCATTTGTCAGAGTTTTATATGCTTGAAGCTGAATTAGCATTTTGTAGTTCTTTGGAAGAGTTGCAGAACTTTATTGAGAGATTTTTGAAGCATGTATTTAAGAGTACTATAGATTCTAATGAAGCTGATTTAGGTTTAATCGATAAGGACAATGTAAAATCATTAAATTGGATGGATAAGGCATTTATTACCCTAACATATGAGGAGGCTAGAGATATCCTTATCAAGAAAGGTTTGACTGAAACCAAGGAAGTTGGAATTAATAAGGAACAAGAATTAGCTTTGGTAGAATACTGTAGAGTTCCTGTATTTATTGTTAAATGGCCCAAAAATATGAAATCATTTTATATGAAGGAGAACTGTCAGGATTCCACAAAGGTAAATATTTTTGTACTAATGAGTTAAGATTGGAAGCAATTGTTATTAGTTCCTACAACAATTCTGGGTCAATGTTTTTCAATTAGTTTTATATATTAAGGGGTATTTTTCTTTCAGAATAAGAATAGAATAAAAACGTTTATTGCCACATCAATTAATACAAGATCTAGAGCACAATATTTTAAAATAAATTTATATGATGTGGCAAGGGTCTTGGCTCAGCTTCAGTCAGCTGTACATCACATAATGTGGTGCACTAACTGACGCTGTTTTTATGCCAAAACCCTAGCTCACGTACAGGTTTAACTAAGTTAACAAGGGGCATCAAGAAAACGACGATAGACACAAAGAAATAAAAAACCTGAATATAAAATGTTGTATATAATATACTATAAATTATACTATTAAAGATAATAATTATATAATAAAATAAATATAAAATAGTCAGTACATAAATCATTAAATACATAAAATACTTTAACCTCTATAACTACAGGTCTGTACTAACTAGAGCTTTTAAATTTTGATGTATAGTGTATGTTAATACGTCAAGCCTGTAATAAACACATAATATAAAATGAAAAAAACTGTTTTACAAAACTCGCATTTCCGACTTGGGCTTTGTACATCTTAGAGGTTTGGTCCTTTAAAGCACATGAGGCTTTAAACCAATTCAAAGCTGTTTATCTTGCACAAAGCAAAGCTTATGTTTCTTGTAGCAAAACGATAACATGATGAAACGATTCAATGCTACTGGAACAATATTTCATCTTTCTTCTCTTTTGCTGTGTTCGACTTGAAAGCAAAGCTCCATAAAGCAAGCGTTCGGGTAGCTTTTCCAAGCTCTTTAACTTTTTGATGACGTCAAATAACTTGAAACTTGTCTTTGGTTATTCGATGTCATTAAAAATTTAAATCGTTTGGAAAAGCTCCTAGAACGCCTGTCAAAATATAAAAAAATCCAGTAAAAAACGCACTTAGCGTTCAACTTGAACACAGGAAAAAAAAAAGATATACATAAGAAAACTTCTTCGTCTTCAACGCCCGTTTTTCATTGTATAAGACATCTGTTACCGCATATTATGCTAGTATTACTGTGACCAAAAAATAATCTGTTGATACTGTTGTTTTGTTCTCTCTGTACTGGATTTTCATTTTGTATATATGTATGATTGTTATATATTTTTATTATTATTATTTTAATTAGGTGATTATTATTATTTTAAATTTATGTAATATTAAAAAAAAACTAAATTATTAATTAAACTAAAAAATACATTTTAAAACATAAATTACTATTAATAAAATTAACGTAGGTACTTAATAAATAAAAATACAACTAAAATAAAGAAATAACAAAATAAAAATTATTATAGATAAAAAAATCGCTGCCAATGGGCAAAGTGCCAAGGATACTGGCAGCATTGCCACATTGAATGGCAATGCTGATCCTTTGGCCCAAATATTACCCAGCCCTTTTGACTCCCGAGGTGTTGACGAGCTGTTTTGACAACTCCTTGAAAATTTCATGTGCACTTGGCCCCACTGCCCGAGAGTTTCAACTCCAAACAAACTGCTTTTTTTATTATTTTCCTTTTGACATATTTCACTAAAATTGCAATGACAATGTCATGGCTAAATCACAATAAGCATGCTGTGTACATGCTTTTGGCAAAGAACTTAAATTCTGTTTGTGTACCTATAATAAATAAATAAATAAAAATTGTGGTTTTTTTTTTCAGGTTGATGCTTTGGATCTGCTGATGCCCATAACTGGCGAAGTGGTAGGCGGCAGTTTACGTGAAGATGACTACAAAAAACTAAGCCAGAAACTACCCTCAGACAGATTACAATGGTATTTAGACTTGAGAAAATTTGGCAATATACCAACTGGGGGATTTGGACTTGGTATAGAGAGATTATTGCAGGCTCTGTGTGGTATTAATAATATTAAAGATACTCTGCCATTTCCAAGATGGCCCCATAATTGTGATATGTAATTTTTCGTTATTATTTATAGCTATTTAATTAAATTGTTTTGTTAGCTAATTCATGTTTTTTATTTGTATACTGGCCAATAGTGACACTTACTAAATTTATCTAATACTCGTACATATTATTACACACCTTGTTGCCTCAGCAGCCCTATTCTGTTACTTAGTCGCAATCGTTATTAGTGGATTTCATTATTTACGTCTGAGGTGGCGCCTTAATTACAAAATATTATTCAATCCTCAACTCTATAAGCGCTCGACCGTGACAGCGACCGTGTAAATATAAACTTTAATAGAATGATATATATATATAGTTAACGGATTCCATTATATAACGTTTGCGCTTAAGTACAAAATAGGGCTGCAGTAGTGTTTGTTCACATATATAGAAAACAAGAGAATGAATGCTGAGTTGCATCAAAATAGCAAATACAACGACCAAAGTTAAAATTAATAGGCCTATAGTAAAGTTTTAATGATATAGTTAAAGTGAATCCGCTTTAAATTAAACAAGCGTGGTTTCTGGCTACCCCGCCAGGTCGTGATACTTTAATTTATGTACAACTCAACCTAAGGAAGTATTTAGTTACCGGGCTCTTAGACCGAGGGTTTGGCGTAACATAATTGTATTTTAGATTAAATTTCGCTGTAGCACAAGCAAACTGCGTTATCATAGGATTTTAGACAGCGCCATGAAAGGCGAAGTAACGGAACTCAAATTGAGTTAAATTGACAGCTCGGATGTATAAAAACTATATTATTTACTCATTTTAATAGTATCATCACGACCGTATCCCTTGGTCAGAAAACACGCTTATAAAGGAAGCAGATTTACATTTAGCCAAATTTACTATAGGCCAATCATGACAAGTGGCAAGCTCGTCGATATCTCTAGCGTACCAAACTCGAGAAATGTCACAAATTAAATCAAATTTATTTATTTAAATTAATAAATATGATGTCCCGACCAGAAATTCAACCCTGTAATACCCCCGAGTCTAGATCCACGGACTTAATCACTACACAACGGAGGCAGTTTAATCTCGCGTAATAATGTAGTTTGTTCATGCTAGAGCTACTGGTTTAGTAAAATGTTCAGATATGAAGGCTGGGTAGCACCAAAATTAAATTTCTGTAATTTGTGTTTATTTTCAACTTTATTTTGGTGGAACTGAGCCTTAATATTTAACTATGGATGAGTTCCAATTTACAACTAATAAATTTTGTATATAATATACACATTCATTATTACAGCCCCTAGAACACAGCATCCTAGACCTCCACTGTTGGAGATGAGCCTTCCAGAACTGGAGAATTTGGCCTACACTCGCCACGCTGGCCAGACGGCTTGGCGAGGATAATATAAAGGATAATATACATATATTAAGTAGTAATAAGATATATAAGTCCATTTGCGATAATCAGTAAAACTTCTTTTAAGACATAATTTCTATCTAAATGTATATTTTTAATTTTGGAACTCAACCATGACTAACTGGGAATGGAGGATATTGAAATAATTAAACCAACAAATATTGTAATATTTTTTTATTTATAGACTAAGAAAAGGATACATATTGTAAAACCCGCAACCAAAAATTACATTCTTAGATGTTTTATTTTAAAGCAGCTAGGTAGATTTTAGAAAAATATCTAGCTAAGACGTTGATTGTCTATACTTTTTCGTAGTGCCATACTTTGTACCTATTACTTTATCCTAATGAAACGATTAGGCCAATCAAAGATAACGTGTGATGTCTTACGTTTGGGTCTACACTATACAATTGCCCCATAACTCCAGTACCAACTACTGCCAGTACTAGTGTATACAATAGTATTGGCAAATTGGAATTTATTCTATTGAGGAAACAAATTTATGATGAATCTAAAATGCGAACACGAGCGCTAACGGGCTAATGGGGTGTATCGGGCAAAGCTTTTTGTAGATGTCGCTAGCGGCACTGGTACCTTGTTTACACATATTTTTTATTATTTTTTAAATTGATTTGTAGTTTTACATTTTTATAACAGAAAAATGTAATTTAACTTAACGTTACCTACCTTAAAAGATGAATTAAGTAAGCGAACACCGTATTTAAAATAAAAAAGGTAAAATTAATAGAACGGCAATTTTGCGTTCACCATATCTTCGCTTTCGCTTGGAAATCTCGATTTGTACACTTAAAAGCTGCTCACTTCTGCATAATATCCAGAAAATAATAAATTTCGTAATAAAAATACAAGTTTTCTATGCAACTGACAGTTATATAAGGTACCATCTATCATGCGTCATCTATCGTGATAAAAAGTTAGTGACACACCCCATTATAAATATGATTTTTATTTTCTTGCAAGTTGTTCCCGCGCTTTTGAACGGACATGTCGGGTGCAAGTTATTTTATTTTACAAATTACATTATTGTGCATATATTAGTAAAAACTGGTGTTATTTTGTTTAATATAGTGCTACTAGTTTAGCCATCGAAACAAGAGGGCATGTATGAAGAGGTTGATGAATGTCGAAGAAGCGAAAGAGGTATGTCGTGATCGTGACAAGTGGCGCTCAATTGTCTCTGCCTACCCCGCAAGGGACTTGGCGTGAAGATATGTATGTACTAGTTTAAGTAATAATTATGAAAAACGATAAATTTGGTTCTATACGGTGTGACTTTGTATGGGACTTTTATGTGATTCTATTGATAGACACAAACAACTTTACCTAAGAAACCATATGACAAAAAAATTGGCTTCTCCATACAAATTGTTAAATATACAAGTTTTTTTTGTCAAGAATTTTATGACGGATCGGTGCTCTAATTTCGTTAAAATTATTAATTCGCTCATGGTGTTCATGTTTGTTCGGCAATTGCAGAAAAACAAAAGAACATCTCGGTTCCAATTTTACTTTTTTTTAATGTCAATGGATGAATCTTAGCGGCCAGTAACAAATATATATATAAAAGAGGTTGTAACGTATCAATACCGAGAATATTTTGAACGCCCCTCGTATATGGGGTTAGTCGGAGTTTATTTTTTGACACATTTCGGCGATATTGCCGCCAATAACTCCAAGAAAAGCATCAAATTTTGTAACTCTATGATTTTTATCACCCTCTACAACGATGTTATAAATAAATATGGTGTTTAGGACTATAATGTATTCTGTACAATGTAATGAAAGAAATAAAAAATTCAGAACTACATTATAACACGGTTTAAGAGCGTGTAGCCGGTGTTAGCACTAGTATTCGCATTTTGGACTGCAGCAAAAGAGAACCGCCATGTTTTAATCAGCAGTCCCCTTATTTTGCTAATATGTGCCCAAATATTTCCTACAATTATTTAAATCAATGTTATTTGCCTTAACAATTCAAAATCTGATTGGCTAATAATTTAATTTTCTAAGTGCAAAGAAGCAAAATGTTTTTATTTATTGATTAATTTAATCTATGCTAATAATAATAATAATATGAGAAAAGTAAAATAAAAGCAATAATAAACAGCAAAAATATAACAAACTTTATTGTCTATAAGTATATCGTTACATAGTAGAAATATGTAGAAAAAACTAGATTCTCGGCAACTAGTCACAGTACAAACTAACTATTCGAGATATAATAACAAACATATTTACAATTTAACACAATTTAAAAAGTAACTGTATTTACAAATTAATTCATTATCCGCGTAATTAAGTATACAAAACTTAAATTAATATCACATTTTGTTACGACCGAGTTGCTACATTTAACTACTTTTTTTACTGATTATATTTAAGACTAAAATTATAATAAAGTCAATTTTACTATTTACTATATCATGAAAAGTGCCAAAGGTCTTGAGCGTACCAAACTCGAGAAATATCACAAATAAATTATTATGTCCCGACCAGGAATCGAACCACTAGACTACTGAGGCAGTAGAGACTGTAAGCGATTTTTATTACTTTATTTCGCTTTTGAAAGTCGTTCGAGTAGTGTTTTCATTCGATTTAATTAAAAATCAGTTTATATATTTAAATTGAACATGACATTAGTATTAGTTGCCAATGTAAAAAGAAAAAAAAAAGTTTTTTTTTTAATTTATATTTTTTTTGTTTTTGTTACTACAATAATTAATGATTACTTTCGAGGTTCCTCTTTTGGCCTAAATATAGAAATAAAAATATATACAACTAATCTACACGATTAATCTAAATTTATTTACCCGATTGGCCTTAGTTATGATTTTTATATTATAATTTAAGTTAATTTATATCAGTAGTTGAAAATAGATTAAAATCTCAGTTTCAAATGACATTTTATAGTTAAAACGAGCAACCCGGCTCTTATTTATTTACATTAAGGAGCGTAGTCTTCATTCAAGGTCAGCTTTTGGTTCTTGATTGTTTAGAAATATATAAAATCCCCCACTTTTGATAAATTATTTACATAATAGGGCAAAGACTAGTAATTTCTATACTAATTACCCTTGTTATACTTCAGGGGGGATAATTAATAGCAAATCTTTTTAGTTCTTTCTCATATTAAATCATATTTATCCTTCATAATTCTAACCCTTTTTATCAGGATTTAATTACATGATAGAACAAAGTCCAGATAATTCCGACCCTTTTTGTATGGGAGGATGCGAAATTAACCGAATTCCTTCGAAAGCCGGTTTGAGGGTATATTCTGGTTCTATTTCCTCTCCGGGGGGTAAAGGTTCATTGCTATCCTCCTTTTCTTCGACAACTGGGGGCCGTACTACGGGTAACTTTGATATGTTTATCCTAATTCCGGTGGTAGGGGCGATGGTGACGGTGTGAGCTTCGTGTTGAACGTTTCCGTCTATAGAAGTGTGGACGATGTGGCTAGTCATTTCTCCCCGCATGCTGTCAGATTGCTCATCGACCGTGATCACTGGCTCGTCATCTAGAAGGATAAAAGAGTTGTTATGCCAGATTAATAACTGTGCAACGAGTCTTATCTTCAGCAGTCTATAAGTTCGTCAAAATTACATTTTATGTTAAATAAGATTGCTACCAAAATATAAATATATTGAAATGTTTATTCTGTCAGAAAGAGACATACTTATGGCTGTCAAAAGTGCTAAAACAAGTAACAATTTAACATCCTATTTATTGCTGGGCAATTTTGTCGACTTTCGGGTTGCACATAGGCATGTAGTCTATCTTAATTCTGACTTGCCAGGTGGGTTACTGCCACCAGGTATTGTAATCTCATAGGTACTCATAACTAAATTTAAAAGGTTATTAATTGATTGTTGTGGTGCAGTTCTGTATATGTTTTATTTTGTAAATCTGATATAGCTGAGTTTTCCTTGCAGATTCCTTTCTCCGTCAAATTAAACATTAACAGGTCACTGGAATCTGCTAAGCTGCTGGTCTTCTGCTAACAGCTTACTTATTGGATCACTTTGCTGCTTAGTCTTCTACTAGCAGGAGTAGAATCATTCAAAATAATTAAATTAATGACGTTTCATAAATGCCTGTAATAGATTTACGTGAATAAAGATATTTTGACTTTGACTTTGAATATTTAGGCCAAAGGATGGGGATTGGCAATTAACGCGGCAATGCTGCCAGGAGGGTGGTGCAACAATACTATGGTTTACCCTATGTACAAAATATGCAGTTTGTTGTACCTGGGTCTGCCGGTTCCTGCTTGATCTTGATCCTGGCGAAGTCGATGGCGGCCATCTTGTCTCTCTCTGCTCGTTCCCCTTGCGTCTCGTCGTCAGTGTCGGCGTCATCATTCACGACCACCTGCACCACTGGCTCGGCTTTTAGTACTACGTCGTCTTCATCGCCATCCTCATCGTCCACCTAATAATTACAATTTAAAAAAAAAACATTAAATTATAATAACGTTCATTGAATCATAATGATATCATTTCAGTTACTCTGTATTTGACATGTCGCTCGTTCGACTTCTATGGTTTTCATACAATTTAAGTAAAATTCGGTAAAAAAAGGTAAGCTTTGATTTTAAGTCAAACACATAACTGCCTTTTAGAAAATGCATTTTGGGTTCCAGAAGGAACAATTTTTTTTGGACACAATAAAACCATTTTTTTTTATATACTAGCACGACATGTGACCTTGCCCAATAGTGCGCAAGACTGGAATCAGACACTCATGACTGACATCAGTCTAAAACTATGCCGGCTTGACTAGATGCTTCTCCAGGTTATAAGAAAGTGGATACATAGAGGCTGGAAGAGTATTCCACATCTTTATTGTGCGACAGATGAAGAACATAAAGATGGTGAATTTGACCTGTCGTCGCTGGCCAGAAGGGATGACGAGGGTCTAATATCAATTTTAATGACAATTTATTAACGATTCCAAAAGTTGATATTAGTGGAACCGGTACCGACGGCGCCTTAACATACTTTCCAAGGCACGAGAACAGTGGTATTGTAAATCTATAACACGAAAGAATAGTGTATTTCTCAATGGTACATGACAGAGTTCGAACTGCGATCTCTTTGGATTTTAAGGGAAGCCTTGAGTCTTATTTAAAGCGATGTCAATAAAAATTATGACAGTTTCCCTTATGGGGTGGTCAGAAACCACGCATTTAAAGATACACATTTAGCATTTAATGAGTCCCCAAATTTATACGTACGCGAAGGGATGATGACTTCATGTGGTTCAATTGCAGAATGGAGAAGGGATTAGGTTATAGAGCTCTTCAGAGCACTCACCATAGTAAAGCCGGTGGAACACGCTAAGAGAAACTTAATTTCGGCGAAGGTACAGGGATTCGAGAGTTCCAGATATATTGGCATCGTCTTTCGAACAGCGCGCTTAACTCAACTAAGTAAGTATCATCACGACCATTTCCCTTTCGGAGTGGTCAGAAACCGATTCACATTTAACCAACTTTACTATAGGCCAATCATGACAAGTGGCAAGCTCGTCGATGTCTCCAGCGTACCAAACTCGAGAAATATCACAAATCGAACCCGGTACCTCCGAGTCTAAATCCACGGACTTAACCGCTAGACCATGGAGTCAGTTACTCTCTCAACCAGCTTTTAACTTATACAAGTTAAAAAGGGTTTAACGCATTTGCATACCTCTTCTCGCACAATCGAATAATCGGAGAGCACGTTAAGCCGTCGGTCCCGGTTCTACTAATATCAACTTGTGGAATCGTTAATAAATTGTCATTAAAAATTGACATCAGATCATCGCCAACCCTTGTGGCCATTGTGGCGAGTGTAGGCCAAATTCTCCAGATATATGTTCTGGAAGGCCCATCTCCAACAGTGGAGGTCTAGGACGCTGTATTCTATATTGCCAACGATATAATTACCTCAATATCAGTGATTTTCTGTGGCTCTTCGACGTCATCCAGCACCTCGACGACGGACTCCGTGTCGGATTGAGAGCGGTCATCCACTTCTATAGGAAGATCCTCTTTCTCAATCAAAATTAAACTCGGATCGTCGACGCTATCGTTTACATTTTCTTCTTCTTTCGCCTCCTCTTTCGATGCCTGATTCTGTCAAATAACAAAATTACGTTAATCTCTTTCTAGCTCCAAGTCGAATAAATATTATGATCTCACAGAAGAAATGATCAGGAACGGGTTCAAGTCTTAGCTTTAGGCAGTGGAAGTTGGTGCGAGAGGAGTTCCAGCAAAATCTTTGCATCACTTACTGAAAGAATTGGGCCTAAGCAGGTCTGCCGTCATTTATGGAACGAGCTTCCAAGACGGCATTAACGGAATCATACAGTATTTGGTTGGGTAGGGAGAGGAGTAGAATGGTGGATGGAGCGTATTATTATTTAATAAAAAAAAAAAAAGGAGGCCTCCTTTTCTTAAACCAGCCTATTGTCGGTCGCAAGGCCGAGACACCATTCTTCTTATCTCTTACCCACACACGATGGACCCGGCACCCGCACGGTGAATCCATGGAATGCTTAGAAATTTATCTTCTCTATATTGTCTCACAAATCATACCGCTTTCGTCTAATGCTTTATCTGTACTTATCAGAATTAGAAATTCGTCAACCTCAAGATAGAACATTATTTTAAAAAACTGGTCTACGCTCACTATTTAAATTCGCCATAAACGAAATACTCTCTCTGCTGTCATTGTTTCTCTCATTAGTTATTAGAGAATAAATTTAAGGTATTAAGCTCGCCTATGTATTTTATTTTATCTCCGATATTACAAGTATCATCACGACCGTTTCCCTTACGGGGTGGTCAGAAACCACGCTTATAAATAAGCGGATTCACATTTAGCCAACTTTACTATAGGCCAATCATGACAAGTGGCAAGCTCGTCGAATTCTCCAGCGTACCAAACTCGAGAAATGTGACAAATAAATTAAATATTATTTAAATGTATTTATTTACATTAATTTGTGTCCCGACCAGGAATCGAACCCGGTACCTCCGAGTCTAAATCCACGGACTTAACCGCTAGACCACGGAGGCATATATTAATTGTGCAGTTTTTTTACTTTAGAGTCATTGTAGGTTATATGGACAGCGAATGCTATGTATATTGTACACTATGGATTATAAAAAGGCGTGCTACAGTAAAAATGGATACTTTTACATCTGTCGCACACTGAAGATGTGGAATGCTGTGCCATGCCATAACGAAGTTCCAAGTCCTTAAAGCAAAGTGTGACAAACAATCCTGATAGGCCGACATAATGTTAGGGAATGATGTCAGTAGTCTTTTTTAAATGTTAAAAAATCAATTTTAATTCTTTTAACCGGTCGACCTGGGTGATATCGGAAATGCCTTTTTGTGTTGGTAACACTAGTACTGACATCGGTCGCGTAAATTTTGTAAGAAAATACGTCATCAACCGGCACACTAAATAGGTTCAATATAGTTACCTTGACCTCTTGGAAGCACAATGGGTGATAGTTGTTGTCGAGATGTCTGACCGCCCTCCTGAGATGCCACTCCTCCTGGTCCTCGTTGTAGAACTGGTCGAACTTGTCCCCACAGAGGGCACAGAACTGCTCAGTAGGAGCTCCGGCAGGCACGCTTGGCGCTTCACCTTTACAAATAAAAACTAATGAGTAATGTACATGTACACAGCTACCATGTGCTCCCTGCGTATTAGAGTGTATGACACGTTTTCTGATTGGTGCCAGATAACGGCTGGCGTACCTCAAGTTGGTGTCCTGTCCCCTCTGCTGTTTTCGATTTTTATAAATACTGCTACGAGACCAATTAAACGTAATTATCACCTTTATGCAGACGACCATCAGCTATATGCGCATTTTTATAGGGAAGAAATACTTTATTCAATTCATTTAAAGTATCGCGTGTAGTCTAACCCAAAGTAAGACCAAGACTAAGCAAGTATTTCTCTTGCACCAACACAGCTGGTCTTGGTCTTGCTCTTGTATAAGTCGTTCCAAATCTTGGTCTTAGTCCTGCGCAAAAATTTTGCAAGACTCTAGCTCTGATTTCATTTCATTTATTTATCACCGTAGGGACCGTCTGGAACACTTGGTTAAGTCAATTTATAATACTCTGTAACTAATATTAGTTACCTACAGTAAGCGAGATAACACAATCATGGTCAGACAGCTTAATACGAAACAACACGACGAAGACCAGAAACAGCTCAAACTATCAATACAATTATGGAAGAGCCATATTGAATGCTAAATAATCAATTACAATCCGTGGTCTAGTGGTTAAGTCCGTGGATTTAGACGGGTTCGATTCCCGGTCGGGAAACAATAAATATTTTAATTTATTTGTGATATTTCTCGAGTTTAGAGACATCGACGAGCTTGCCACTTGTCATGATGGGACTATAGTAGAGTTGACTAAATGTGAATCAGCTTCTTTAAAAAGCGTGGTTTCTGACCACCCCGAAAGGGTCGTGATGATACTATGGTAAGTCTTTGTTTTGGTCTTGCTCGTGGTTGCAAAAAAGCAACAACAAGACCAAGATTGGAATCATCCATGTCCTTATCGCAAAACAAAAGCACTTATTTAAAATTCCGTGTATTACCTTCTGGGACATCGGCTTTGGTTTCGCCCTCGCCGTCAGCATTTACAGTTTCAAAGTAACTCTTTTCTGAAAAAAAAAAAAAAAATGTTAGATATTTAATTTTAGCTATCGTCCGATATGACATACAAATATGTTTAGCTCTAGCATTAAGTTTTTAAGTGACACACCTCTTTACAGCGCTTACTTTATAGTAGTTTATGAAACTGTTGCATAATAAGGGGTATTACACACGAGTGTTTTAATACCTAGTTATGTGCAGTTTCATACACTAATTTATCTACTCTCATACCTTGGATTGAACCTGCTAAATAAAAGATAAAAGTTAAAAGAGTAAGAATTTTAAGCAAAAATAAAAATAAACACACGAAATGCTATACAACAAAACGTATTAAATGGCGCCAATTTCTTTTTTTTTTTTTAATGACCATGGTACAGAATACATAAGTCCTAAACAATGAAATGGTGCCAAAACCTAGCTTATAACGCGCTATGACGGGCGCTGCCATAGACAAGTAAACATTGGAATCAAAACTTTTTTGAAATGGAACCTTTGCTTAAAAAAAATAAGTGTTATATAATATGTATAATTCTATTTTTTAAATTAAATATAACATTATTTTGAATTGTTTAGGACTTATGTATTCTGTACCATGTCCTTAAATAAATAAAAAAAAAAAAAACATTATTTTGTTAGAGAAAAAGTGTTATAATGTGATTATATTTTTAAATTTTAGCAGTATGTTTATAAAGTATGTCAATATAAATTCGTTTTGAAGTTTGTAATTCGCATTTTACGATATGAGAGTAGATAAAATTACTTTAGATTACTTAAACTCGTTATTGTTCAGACATTTTAATTATTATTTTTGTTTATAATTGACAATGCCATTTTACAGTTGCTTTATATTACATAAAACAAAACTGTCCTTAAGGTTTGGCTGTCAGAGAATGCCTAGCGGTAGCGGTATTAAGTCCGCATAGTGCAATTAAGTTTTTAAATAAATAAATAAATGTAAAAAGGGTTTATAAATATATTTGGTGACATTTAATTTTAATTAGTTTATTAACTTAGTTATTAGTAATATTATATTGTTTATCTCGTGTACATTTAATTAGTAAAAATGACAAAGACTTTCGACACTGAAGTCGAGTTTGAAGGATATAATCTAACACCTGCTTTATTTTTATTTTTTAACTGATCTTCATTGATTTTACTTTTGGTCTCTTTTCATTATTATTTTTTTGAAATAGTTTAATTCTCTCTCTTTTATTTGTAACACTTATTTATTTATAACTTAAAAAAAAAAAAAAAAGTTATATAAGTTATTGTTTATAATACATGGCTGATATTGTGTACACATGCTTTGAGTTTTAGCAATGTCTATACACTATATCCATTATTTTTAGAAACTGTAATGCTAAAATTTGTTTTGTGTGCCTACTTAATAAATAAATATATAATTTATACGCAAAATATGATTTTTTTCTTTAATGTATCGTTTAATATGTGCGCGAAAAACATTAATCATTGAAAAATATGTATACCAACCTCTTTCATCTAAATCCTCGACCTCTTCGTATTGCACCCAGTCTGACAGGTCGTAGTGCCACGACCGGGAATGAGCGCGACGAGCCGAGTCCCTTTCTCTACGGTTTTGTCTGAAGTGCCAGTCCAAATGTTGGGAATACTTGACCGTCTGTTCTGGCGGGAATCTATTACCACACCCGCTGCATTGCATACCCCCATACAACTTTGCAACTATACCGCTTTGTTTACTAAAACAAAAAATATTTATGTCAATCAAAAAAATCAAATATACGATAGAATAGATAGAATGACATCCAATGAAATGAAATAATTTATTTGTCAAAAACATGGTAGGTAGGTACAGGGATGTAAATTATTATATGTAATTATATCACATGCTTCGCTATTTCTAGCATACAAATATTTATTTAGTCATATGACTTTGTCGAGCTTAGTGTCTAGGTATGCTTTTGTCGAATAAAAACATTTATTAACCAGCATTTGTTTGACTCTTAATTTGAACAGTTATAGTCCAGTTACAGCTTATTAAATATCTTTGTTGCCATTGCATAACAATTTCGGCTATATTGAGTACTTTTATGTGCTGGAATAATTATTCTACTAGGATAACGCGTTTTAAAATTGCAATTATCCCCAAGTTTTAAAAAGTTCCGGGTGGCTTTTTACAAATAAACAGCATTCAAGTATATAGATAGAAGGAACAGTCAGTAATTTTAGTTTTATAAATAAAGGAATACTTTCGAAATACATCCTTTGGTTGTTACTATAAAGCAACGCCAAGTCGAACGACGTTCAAAGCGAAATGAAGTGACAAAAAAGCTTATAGCGACAAGTCAAACATTGGGCTTGTCAAAGAAGAGAATAACCAGCAATGCACTGTCATAGTCCAATTAATGGGGTGTATCACTAACTTTTTATCACTATAGATGGCGCATGATAGATGGTACCTAATATAACTGTCAGTTGCATAGAAAACTTGTATTTTTATTACGAAATTTATTATTTTCTGGATATTATGCAGAAGTGAGCAGCTTTTAAGTGTACAAATCGCACTTTCCAAGCGAAAGCAAAGATATGGTGATCTCAAAATTGCCGTTCTATTAATTCAACCTTTTTTTATTTTAAAGACGGTGTTCGCTTACTTAATTCGTCTTTTAAGGTAGGTAACGTTAAGTTAAAATATATTTTTCTGTTATAAAAATGTAAAACTACAAATAAATTTAAAAAATGATCAGTCATAGGTGTAAACAAGGTACCAGTGCCGCTAGCGACATCTACAAAAAGCTTTGCCTGATACACCCCATTCTAAAACGATTGCCCTAGCTTCAATTCCATATCGTTTGGCTTTGGCTTGTCCTATCTTGTTATATATGTACATACATACCTAGCAGGGTAGGCAGAGACGATTGAGGGTCACTTGACACGATCACGACATACCTCTTTCGCTTCGTCGACATTCATTAACCTCTTCATACATACCCTTTTCTTACGAAGGCTTTTTAATACACCTTCAGCCAGTGTTTTATTTATTTGATCGTGATATGTGAGTCTCGGTCTGCCAGGGCCTCTTTCATCCACAACTTCCGCATTATATATCTGGTTACACAATCTTTCTTTGCTCATTCTTTCAACATACAAATTTGTATCGACCGTAGCAAAATAATCAGATGGTACTTACACTCTCAAAGTTTCAGGCTTCAATAGGTTAACATGTTTAATTGTAGTCCGATCTTCTTTAACAAACTTCTTGTGATCCGGTTTCTCTCTCACTTCCCTAACATTACTAAGCTTCGTCTCTGCAGATACAGAAGGTACTATTCCG
This sequence comes from Tinea semifulvella, assembly GCA_910589645.1. Classification (NCBI taxonomy): domain Eukaryota; kingdom Metazoa; phylum Arthropoda; class Insecta; order Lepidoptera; family Tineidae; genus Tinea; species Tinea semifulvella. The sequence goes on along the minus strand of OU342592.1, from coordinate 6,248,284 downwards.
GTGGCGACTAATTTTGTAAACAGATCGTTAACATTGATATTGGCCATGCCGAAGATAGGGAAGCTGGGTGCAGTTTCTACTGAGGGCGTTTCAAGTCCGGGTATCTTCCCGTCCGAAGAGCCTAGACTGTATCCAGAGAACTGTGACGCCGGCGCCATACTACTGGGCATTACGCTAGCCAATACGTCAAGACCTGAAAAATAAATATAATTTATCGAACATTTCAAACCATCAATATATGAGTATGAGTAGCTTATAATTTATTTAACAAGTGTTTTGTTTTCGTTTTTTTTTAAGGTACCAAATTTGTGCAATTTTTATGTTTCCTTATTAGTTCTAAAAGAGAAAAAATGTATAATTTTATTTTAGAAGTCATATTTTTATTTTGTAAATTTGTTAGTTTTTGTTATTATATTATATTAAATTTATTTTTTTGTTTTAACAGTAATATGTTTCTAATCTTCTTCTTTTTATATTGGTGAATGCTGTGACACTTAATTGGTACATATATTAGAAGTTATAATCATACTATGTTATGTGTGTGATAATATATGTACTGCTGTGTGTACTATATAAATAAATAAATTTAATAAAATTTATTATTTAAGGAATAAAATTTATCTGCATGATAATAATCCAATAAAATTCGCGACTTTGACATTTAGTCGACATCAACATAATATGCGTAAAGCTAGTAGGCCGCCATTAATTATTTGCTGTAAATTTCAATTTATTAATAAAATTGATAGAAGTTAGATATGATACTTGACTTCCGGGGTGTTCAGAAACCACGCACGCACGAAACTTTTTAAATACATTTAGCCAACCATACTATAGGCCTATCATTTGGTATTGTGTCCCAACCAGGAATCGAACCCGATATCTCTGCATCTATATCTACAGACTTAACCGCTAGATCACGGAGGCAGGAGACGGAGATTTTTTTATTACTTTATATTTGTTTTTTATAATAACTCTTTTTGTTAATTAATTATCTTACATCATACTTTAATTTTTATTTATTAGTTTTTTTTTCACTTATGTATATAAAGTTATATTCTCCTATAATTAAGGTGGCACCTAGCACCCACTGTTGGAACTAACTATGATGTAAGATAATAAATTAAAAAAAAAATAGCTACATCAAGCTATTATAAAAAAAACCCAAATGTAAATTAATAAAAAAATCTCCATCTTCTGGCTCCTAATTTATTTGTGATATTGCTCGAGTTTGGTACGCTGGAGACATCGACGAGCTTGCCACTTGTCATGATTGGCCTATAGTAAAGTTGACTAAATGTGAATCTGTTTATATATAAGCGTGGTTTTCGACCACCTCGGAAGGGAAACGGTCGTGATGATATATATGTCAATCATGACAAGTGCCAAGCTCGTCGATGTCTCCAGCGTACCAAACTCGAGAAAGATCACAAATAAATTAAATAATAATTGTATTTATGTACATTATATTTATTATTATATTTAAAAATATATATATTTGTGTCCCGACCAGGATTAGAACCCGGTACCTCAGAGTCTAAATCCACGGGCTTAACCGCTAGACCACGGAGGCAGTTAATAGTAATATTAGTGATAATATATATGTATAAATATACAATCAGTAAATAATTCGCATTCAGCGTGATATGGCACATATTTTATAGGCAATAAACGCAAAAAAGGCGGCAAATGCAGTATGAAGCAATATTAATTTAATATGAATGAGTTACATATTTATTACCTGGATTACTGTTTTCTCCTTCCAGATTCAAATTTGGTACCTCCTTCTCCGTCTGATCTACTTGCATAAGTCTAGCTTCATTTATCTCGATTGGCATGGACGGTATAGGGGCAATAATAGCTGGCTTTCCTTCCATATTAGCTATTGTTATATGCCCTGGGCGGACGTAACGAGGAAGTACAGAAAATCTTATAAAATGTTTCGTTTTTCCAATAAATATAGGTCGAGGTAAACCTCCAAATTCCACCTTAAAAGGTACCTCATTAATAAGAACTGTTTTAAAAGAATCGACAAATCTTATTGTATTAAATATATTGTTTAATATAAACTTCTGAGGCTTCGCGTCTAAAAACACAGGACACATGAGCTTGGCGTCCACTATCATATTAATCTTACCGGCTACTAAATCTATCCTTTTATCAGTTCCTATATCCACTTTTGGTGGAGGCCCTTCTAATTGTATTACTCTAGGCACTCCATCTATTATAATACCAGATGGTGGTCCACCGAAGAAACATTCATACCATTTGCCATTCACGTACAACTCTCTAGTAGGAGCTCCGTAACGAATGTTAAATTCTTGGTCATCAACTTCTACAGTAGTGTATCCTTCATTAAAATTCAGAACTATGGAATCTTTATTATCAAAAGTAATTCGCCTCGAACCGGGTAGGAATCTAATTTCTCTAGGATTATCCCAGTCTAACATAACTATCGCAGTTTCTCCGTAGTATCTAATTTCTCTGGACACTCCGTCAATTTCTATAGTCTTCATTGGATCTTTATCTATGTATTCTAATATTTTTATGTCGGATGTTGGAAGGATAACGCCGGACGCTCCAAGAGGTGGAGGAGAATTCGGTCTGTCGTACGGTAGTAACGGGGACTCTCCTTGAAACTGTCCCGGCACGGGAGGCGGCAAGGGAATCGGCAACCTGTGTTCAAAGTTCATCGCACCTCGTTCGAAGTGATTACGCATATAAGGCGGCATCGGGCCTCTCATCCGACCTCTAGGGCCGTTGTAATCATCCATTCTATTTCTCCCGCCTCTCCACCTAGGTCCATGCGGGGCAGGGTGCATGGGAGGTACTTCCATCGGTCTAGGTATGAATCCTCGCATTGGTCCCATTTGTGGTATCATATCATTCGCCACTCGCAAATCTGAATCCTGTGTTATGACAGCGCCGCCAAGACCTATCGGAAGAATGTCGGGAACGTCTGGTAAAGGATCTCGTATTGGGAACATAGGTGTGACTCTTTCATCGATGTCTCCGAAATTGTTATCCATTTTCTGAGGACTAGTTTCATCACTTTCCTCGTCACTTCGGTGAACGCTGTGTAATAACTTGAGTTTAGATACCTCTAACGATTCTCTCTGTTTGGCCTCTTTAAGTTTTAATCTTTCACTTATCTGCAAGACTTGGAACATTAGTGTATTGTACTGTTCTTTGTTAATATTTCCTTCCTTGTATTGCTCTTCCGCCTGTGATATAATTATTTTAATAGATTCTTTGTCATTTTCTGGGTCCAGTTCTGCATTGTTACCAATTCTTAAGTCAACATCTTCTGTGCTAATGTGCCTTTTTTCATTATCTAAAACAAGTGTTAACAATACAATAATATATTTAAGATTTTTTATTTTACCTAAACTATTTATAGTAGTGTAAAACTTACCAGTACTAAATCGTAAGTTACGTCCTAAACGATCTTTTCCTTTAGTGGCCTCAGCTAATTTTGCACGTACAACGTCTAATTGCGATGGATTTTTCTTAGCATTGGGAGTTTGTTGTTCTTTGACTTCAGCCCAGTCTTTCTGCTTTGGAGACAATTCGCCAGGAGGCACAATGAGGACCGTATCATCAGCCTCTACGTCATCAGATTGGACCTTAGTTTCTTCGACTTGAGGAAGTTGTCTTAAATCTACGTCTTCGCTACCGAACAATCTGAAAAACAATTTAAGTTTACTTTGTAATGACATGTCTAACTAATGCGCAAAATATATACTGATTAAAAATATTAAAAATTAATAAAGTTAAATAGTACTTACATGTCAAACTTATGTTTTTTGGAATTTTTAAGTTCCATTGTTTCTGTAGACGGTCTTTTATGCCCTATGATAGCTGCTGCAGCATCTGCCGGTGGTAACTGTCTTAGGTCAACGTCCATGGTCTCTACTACTATTTCAGGACCATCTGAAAATGTTTCTTTTATTTGAATATAAATTTTCGACGATCCGAGATTTAAATTTTGGACTTTATCATCTGAAACAGAATGGCTGAAAATCTATTAACCTAAACTTGAATCTGCTAATAGAATACCACGGGATTTTTTTATACTTGCCATAACCTATTCGCGAATGACTTTTGTCCAAAATGTTGTATTTGTCTTTATTCGTCTACCTATTTTATTGTATGGTGGTATCAGCAGCCCGGCTAAGGTTCCGTATAGGAAATGGTTGTAAATTCAAAGATCTATATGATTGGTGGGTGAAGTGGTATTCAAAGCACAGTGGTGTGTAAAAGACTAGTATAAATAAAAAACGACAGAATGTGTGGTTATTTTGATTTACAAAAATCCTATATGATGATGAAATACCCTCGAGTTTTATTTTTGGGTCGCTTTTTATTAAATTGCTCGGACATCCCTGCTTGCCAAAAAGTAAAAGTCTGCTTCTCCGTCCAAGAAAGATCCTATAAACTTAGAGGAGTTCTCCTTCTGCCATGTGTCGTGCCAACCTAAAAATTTTATACTGGAGACCACAATCATTGGATGCAGCTGATGAACATTTATTTGACAGCGTACGTTCGCGTGTTTCGTGTCCAGAATATGTCAATTACTGCTTTTTATTATTAGACCAAACACAAGTTTGGCTCAAGATAATACGCAATATTTAACAAAAATACATTAACTTCTACCTACTAATTACCGCGGTACAATAGGGTTAACTTTCTTTCATTGTCTGTCTGAAAATTAGGCGGCATTATGTTTGCTTTGTGTAGAAAAGTTAACAAAAACATGAGAACAAATCTAAATTAAGACCTAATTACGCAACGCAAGGTCATTCTATTTTGTTTACAAATACAAATCGATCGCAACAACTACAACAGGTTGCAAAATCTGAATGTTTTTACTGTGCACTTTAGTACTATAGAAATAAGATAGTGCCTTTGAAACTGTTTGCGCATGCGGTAACAATTTTTGAAGTTTGCAATTTTAGACCCTGCTGCATTTAGGAAGTAGGAGTGAATTGGTAAGCAGAAATACTGGATAACGACAGTGGCTTAAAAATTTCCGATGTAGTGGGTGGTCGAGATAACAGAAACGTGAATCACTTATAATATTTTGTTTTGAGATGTAGTGAAGATTTTAGATTTTAATTTTGGTAGTGTGGACGTTTTTTAAATCCAATTTTACTGTATTGTGAGGATTTGAAAGTCTGCTATACTTTTGAATGGTTGTGAATACTTACCTGGACTAGTTTAAAGGCAGACATATTATGTTGTCCTCTAGAATAACAATTCAGACAATGAAAATTAAATTTACCAGTTAGGTAGGTACCTTTAAAGTGTTAAGTTATAGCTCCTGACGATTATTTATTTATTTATTTATTTAAAAACTTAATTGCACTATGTACAAAGGCGGACTTAATGCCGCTAGGCATTCTCTGACAGCCAAACCTTTAGGACACTAGGACAGTTTGCATGGTAAGTAGGTGCAATAATAGATATAAAATAACAATTTATAAAACAAATACATAAAAATAATACTTACTATTACATATACAAATACGTAAATAGGTTATATTATATATATAATATATACACTAATACATATAAAATAAAACTACTCATGTGATGAAGGAAGCGGGACAAAAGTAGACGTCGCTCGTTGTAAAAGTGTGAAGAGAGTGGCAATACAATAGAAGTAAAAAAAATAGTTTAAGTTAAAGATAATATTTGTACACCCCATTCTTGAATATAGCACGACTAGAAGCTTGTCTAATATCCTGAGGTAATTCATTCCATAGATTTGCGGCGACGACAGCAAACGATTACCTACATTTGAAATTTAAAGGTTCGTTTAAAATGTACAAGTTGAGATGTTATTTGGAGCAAAAGGTTAACTTAGTGCCTGTTCACGTTCACTCGAGGTTCAGTCAGGAAATATTAAAAATATAGCGTATTTTAGTGTTCACGTACAAAACGCGCGTTTTTACGTGAACCTTTGGATGTCGTGCCATATCTTTGATATTTCGAACTTACTTAAACGTCCTTCAGTTTTGAAATTTATACTTCTTAAGACTGTGTAAGAGACTGTGACAGATGTTTAGCTGCCAAAAGTGTTAGATGGAGAAGAAAATTAAATAATTGCAAGTAATTTTGATTTCCACGACTATTGCTTTTAAAATTTAACTTAATAATTAAAAGATTTTAACTGAGTTAAATATTTTTTTGAAAACGAGCTCCAACTGTATGTGAAATCTATACTAATGAGCTTTAATCATCCACTAGACCAGGAAAATAGTCCTTAAGTTAGAATACTACTGTACTGTTCCAAAAATTACGAAATACTATTTAACTATAGGTACGCCAGCAAGAATAAATATCGATTTTGTTCCTAGATTTTGTTGGAATATTTTGCGTAAACTGTATTAAGTCTCTCTAGAAATTTCTGATGAAGAAACCTAAATTAATATTGTAAGTAAATTAAAATTCCAGAAACTTTATTATTTTTGTCCACACTTCAAAATTTGATGGAATAACAAAATTAGCCTGTAGTTTCAAGATGTATGATACTAAATCGAAGGAAAGAGTGAAATTGAGACACAATCAAATTATAATTCTGTTTTTCCACCTTTTGGGGTAGATAAATGACAACAAGTTTCCGGAATATACAGAGACAGAACACAGTTTACTGAGAGTTCTTCAATAATTTGCATATGTTGTTTGAAGTAATTTCTGAGACTTTTGACTTCTTCCTTATTTATCCCTTAGCCTCTCAAAATTTATCCTTCTTAAATAGCCCGTAGCATAATCTTCTACTAATTCTTCCAGTTTAGTCTCTTGTGAATGTCCCCTTCGAGTAATACAAACCCTTCTTGCTCAATGTTAATGACTACTTAATATTTAGGTTAGTTACATACTTTATTTATGAATTTGATATTGATAGCGATTCGAATAAAAATATCTGCAACCACTTTTACTATTTACTTTTGACATAATTATATTATTATCCGATTTTGGAGACTTAAAAGTAGTCGCCAACATATTAGAATGATTGTTTAATTATAAACTTATCCAATGAGATCAGATACTAAATAACTAGTCAAAAATAATGCAAAATATGGCTCGTAGGTTCATGAAATTTCAGAGAATAGGAAATATTTAGTTTATAAGACAAAAGCCTATCTTAGGACATTGGGCCTTATAAATTATTATACACTATTTTAAACTATTAAAATGTTTGCAACCCAATGGAAATGATGATAGTTGATTTTAACATTTATAAGCACACCCAATATGCAATAGCTCTCACTAAACTCGTGAATAGAACCCCCCAAATATTGTGCACTTATCATGAAAAAGGCCCAATGGATAGAAAACTGTGCATGTTGTGCAGATAGGATAATGAAATGGGCCTCATGTAATATTGAATAGGTTTTGGTCCGTGTGAAGACAATAATTGATCACAATTAATAAATATTTTATTTGTATAAAATCAGGTACGTCGATTATAAATATCACAGTGGTGGGTATAGATTAGTCTCACATTAACCCGGGTGGCGGTATCTAACTGAATAAGGTATCTTACTTGTCGCGTCAGCTTTTTCCTGTTCTGGCTCGTGTTCTGGCTCGTCTTTGGGAACGTCTTGTGGAGGGATTTTCTCTGGACTTTCTGACTTCTCTTTATTCCTCCTCATGTACCGCTCCTTGTGGTAATTTTTTAACTCTTTAAATGATATAGTTTCATCGGTCTCTGCCTTGTCGGCAACGAGAACCTCTTTTACTTTGTGTTTACTTTTTCCACTCTCTTTAGATATGTTCCGAAGTCTTTTCTCAGGAGACAGAGAATCTTCAGAATCCTTACTGCCATCTCTCTTCTTATGATTTTTCTTGTTAGTTCGAGTTGTATCCTTCTTTTTCTTGCTGGGAGAAGACGCGGGTTCTTCGTGCTTTTTGTGATTAGATTTGGAATCTTCAATAGATTTGCTTAATTTTGGTATCGGAGGAAGTTTATTAATTCTTTTAGCGTCGACAACTAGGAACGAAGGTATGATTTGTTCCAAAGTAGTTTTCGACGTTTTATTTTGTACATCCAATTCCTCATTTTTATCATCTGTGGTAGGTTTCTCCTTTTCGCTGGATTTTATGGAGTTCTCGGCGTCTTCATTTCGTCGGTTAGAGCCTGTTTTGTCGCTTTCTCGTTTTTTGTGAGAAGCAGATTCTGTCTTTCTTTTTTCTTCTAATTTAAGTTTATATCGTTCCTTGAGTTCGGCACGCCTTTGTTTTTCTTCGACGTCCCTGTTTCGAGAGTAGCGCTCGCGTCTGTTTCGCGGGTCGCGGGATCCGTTTTCATTGGGATTTGCGGGGGGATTGTTGGCGGCGACGTCGATTGTGATTACATTTTTTCTTTTGGTGAATTTGGTGTTTCTGTCTAGGGGTTTGATGTCGAAGACGTTCGGTGCGATGACGGGTTGTTGTGGGACGGCCTGGAGACGGGCGAGGCGCGGGTCCCGCACGGCCGCCAACATGGCGCCGCTGACGGGGGCTATGCGGCCGCCCGCGGGTCGAGACACCGGCTGTAAACAAACAATACCTAATAACATACGAGATTAAACAAGTATTGTCGAATCAAAAGCATGAGTAAGTCCCATAAGGCAGGCAGCACACCAAAGATACACCTCACAATTACGTCATAACACGCGCCACAAATATCGAACCATGCCCGTGGAGCGTTAGCCGTTTTGGACATAATTGTACGAGCGAAAAATGTCGCAACACAATTGTGAAGCCACAAATGTGTCTTTAAGTATGCCGCCTGAATAAGGTTCCATTTTTATATTACGAAAACGGGCCGGTTTTCTTGGCCACACTTCACAGCATATCTAGCGTGACACTGGCACAGATTAAGTAGCTCTATAGTATTTACATGATTAAATTAAAATTTTAGTAATTTTGATATTATGTCCTTAATTATGTTCTTACAATACATTGGTAACATTAGAATACAATTACATTTAATTAACCAAATTTATCCATTATTTTCATTTTCAAACACGTCAAATAATTTCGTATGTCACCTATTCCTTAATTTTAACTAGCTCATGCCCAATGCATTTACAGTTTTGATTAAGCATATATTCAACTATAAATCTCGACCAGTCCAAAATAAATTTCCTATACCATGATCAAAGTTTTCCCAACTAACAGCTTCTTCTTTTAGTTACATGGATGTTTAGTTAACGGACTAATACGGAGGAATTAGTGATGAAAGCCTTCATCGTCATTATCACAGTCCCTGGACCACAAAGTCCTAGACCTCGACTGTTGGAGATGGGCCTTCCAAAATACATATCTAGAGAATTTGGCCTACACTTGCCACGCTGGCCAGACAGACAAGGTTCTGATGTGAATTTTAATGTCAATTTATTAACGATTCCACAAGTTGGTATTAGGCGAATCGGGATTGACGGCTCAACGTGCTTACCGAGTCAGGGGAACGATGGATTGTAAATCTAATATGTAAGAAAAGTACTCTCTTTGGTACATTGGTACGATTTTAAGAAAATCGTTACTACAACCTATAGACCTAATGAATGTCTCCATCTTATATCAAATATATTTAAAAGAGTGTGAGCACGTAATGTTATATCGGTGTTTTTAACGCATAAAAATATTTTATAAGTATTGATTACAAAGTGTGGCCTTCCACAATATTAATGACTTACTAGTTAATGTACAGTTTTCCGAGGTCAGCCGATAATAATTGACAAAACAAATCAATTTTTATATTTTTATATATATACATTCATTTAATTAATCATTACAATAAACTACCTCCGTGGTCTAGCGGTTAAGTCCGTGGATGTAGACTCGGAGGTACCGGGTTCGATTCCTGGTCGGGACACAATAATATTTATAAGTTTGGTACGCTAGAGACATCGACGAGCTTGCCACTTGTCATGATTGGCCTATAGTAAATTTGGCTAAAATGTAAATCCGCTTCTTATAAGCGTGGTTTCTAACCACCCTGAAAGGAAAACGGTCGTGATGATACTAATCATTACAGCCCCTAGAACACAGTGTCCTAGACTTCCACCTTTGGAGATGAGCATTACAGAAAATACATCTGGAGAATTTGGCCTACACTCGCCACGCTGGCCAGACGGGTTGGCGAGGATCTGATCTATGACAAATGCACGTAAAAAAAGTGTATTTCTCATTGGTACAAATGCCGGGGGGCTTTGAACCGACCTTTGTAGGATCCGAAAATATGTTGGAAGACCCAAAATTTAAAAAGACACATTCCAAGTAAAATTAGACAGTGCCCGTAGCGTTAAGACCGTAAATTTAGACGCGGAGGTAACGAGTTCGATTCCTAATCGGGACACAATAGTTTATTTAATTTGATATTTTTCGAGCTTGCCAATTTTCATGATAGTTAAGCCTATAGTAAAGTTGGCTGAATGTGAATCTGCTTCTTTAAAAGCGTGGATTCTGACCACGCCAAGGGATAATACTTTTTTACAAGAAAAATTGCAGATTGAATTTTCTCTCTTTCAATCTTTTACATCTGAGCGGACCAGTAGCCAATACTTTTTGATTTTGTTATTTACTGTCACTTTTAGCCTGACTTTTACCCATACTCACGTCAAAATAACGTTTTCCACTATATTAAAAGTCATGCATGGGGTTGCGACTTCAAACTCATTGGAAAAACGTAAAGTTAATTTTGTCCGTGGCGCATTTATCATAATTTTAACAACATTTAAATAAGATTTTTATAACATACATTAATATATTTTTTAATTTTAAACTAGCACGACCTTGCGCCGTTCATTTTTTTTTTACAGCACCCTAGATCACAGCGTTCTAGACCTCCACTGCTGGAGATGGGCCTTCCAGACGGCTTGGCGAAGATATGATGTCAATATTTTATGACAATTTATTAACGATTCCCCAAGTTGGTATTGATGGAACCGGGACCGACGGCTTAACGTGCTCTCCAAAGTACGGGAACGATGGTGTTATAAATCTATGACAAATGTACGTAAGAAAAGTGTATTTCTCATTGGTATATGCCAGGGGGGTTTGAACCGACCTTTGTAGGATTTAAGGAACGCGTTCTTACAACCGAGCCAAAGTAGCGCGCAAAGTCACTCATGACTGACATCAGTCCCTAACACTATGCATGACGGCAATTCGAACCTGATCCCGAAACGTGTGGATACACTTTACTGGGCAAATTACCACCATCAGTCCGCCTACCACCTATTGAATAATAAGGCAAAACAACAATTATTAATAATGAAATCTTGCGAAACGTGATCTGTTGTGGAATTCTTTAAACAAGAATGCCAATTTTAATAGCATGTTCCACAGACAGTTTTCGATAGTTAAGGGATTCAACTAATGACGCTTGCGCTTAAGTGACTTATTCGGCCCTATTGGGCTGCATTACCGATAAGCTGGTATATGTATGGTTATTAGTATTTAGATTATAAGATGACGTCTTTTTTATTATTTTATTATTATTATTTTTTGTTTTGTCCATTAATAAATTATCTAACATATGTTTATAATTTCTATACATCATAATTATTAAGTATTTATAATGTAAACTGATACGGCCTCTTTACAGCCACGATCTTATTTAAGTAGTTTCTAAGTTAGTTAGTTTTACTTGCTTGTAGCAATAATGTTGTGCATAGCATACGTAAATATGGATTATTGCCTGTTTACGGTCCAACCATTATTACCACTTTGATTAGTACATATGTTTTGAAAATTGTATTGATTTAATTAGTTCTGACTGTATCCAAGTTGTTTTGAGAGAACCAATGGAAATGAATTATTTTGATTTTGAATCTGCTTCCCAAGTGTATACATACTAAGTATGTATATCATTACATTACAGCCCCTAGAACTCCTTGCCAACCCGTCTGGCCAGCGTGGCGAGTGTAGGCTAAATTTTCCAACAGTGGAGGTCTAGGACACTGTGTGGCTGTAATGATGAATGTGTGGCATACACATACAATAAGGAATTTTCTTGAATGTTGAAAGGATGAGCGATGAAAGATTGACGAACCAGATATATAATGCGAAAGTTGTGGGTGAAAGAGGCCCTGGCAGACCGAGACTCACATATCACGATCAAATAAATAAAACACTGGCTGAAGGTGCATTAAAAGGTCTTGGTAACAAAAGGGCATGTATGAAGAGGTTAATGAATGTCGACGAAGCGAAAGAGGTATGTCGTGATTGTGTCAAATGGCGCTCAATTGTCTCTGCCAACCCTTGGCGTGAAGATATGTATGTGTCTTAAATGCTTCTGTCTCGCCAACTAATGGATTTTTAAAACAACAGCTAAGTTGTGTATTAGTAATAAAATAATATATGATATGAACTCACCGGTCCCAAACGTTGTTTGACGGATATCGCGGGCGGAACTACTACCGGTAATGCAGGAACTGGCGTCACCACCTCCGGATCCACCTGACAAAAACACTCAACTTTTAATATACAAAGTATTTTATATACAGAAAACAATATGACCCGGGCATAACATAGTTCATCCATCTACGAAATCGTATCCCATACAAATCTCAGGAAGAAAAAAAATTGATATTATAATATAACTATAAAATAACATAACTATTGACTATATTAATTTGAAACATTGACATAATAATAATATACATTTAAAAAAATATACGAATATAATAGTAATTATATATAGCTGTTATTGATGAATGTGTGTATGTAATATTAAGTTTATAACATAAATGTTTAATATACCTACATATATATATATATATATATATAAAAGTATAATATGTACTTTATCAACCATCTAGTTTCCGTTACACAAGCCTCGTAGCTTACCACGGAAATTAGATGGCGCTGTGTGACCTGTCTGGAAATATTTATTATTTATTTATTATGTACATGCCGCTAGCGGTAGAATGCTTTGGAAATTATGTATAAGACCACATAATTATTTTGTACACAGTATTCTGGAAAATAAAGATATTTTGATTTGATTTTGAATAACAAATTGACTAGCGTCACTTTGTCGAACCGCATACGTAATGTCAAAATACGGAAAAGGGTAGGTTTAAATGAAAGCATAGGGACAAAAATATGAACCAAATATATAATGCGAAAGTTGTGGGTGAAAGAGGCCCTGGCAGACCGACACGAGAGAGATCAAATAAATAAAACACTGGCTGAAGGTGCATTAAAAAGCCTTCGTAACAAAAGGGCATGTATGAAGAAGTTAATGAACGTCGCGAAGCGAAAGAGGTATGTCATGATCGTGTTTATTGTCTGTGCCTACCCCGCAAGGGATCTGGCGTGAAGATTATGTATGTAAATGGACTAAAATCTTGCACAATATTTAATTGAAAAATTGATATATGCATAAGATAAATTCATGAAATTCTAATTATTATATAAATTAATTTACATTGCATTTAGTTTGTATTAAATAATTACTGTGTAAAAGAGAATGCTTAAAACTATATAATTATTAACGTAAAAGAAAATTTTTTGTCAATTGTTGTTATGCTGGGGTAAAAGTAGTAAAGTATCATCACGACCTCCCCTTTTGGTTTGGTCAGAAACCACGCTTATAAGCGTGGTTCACATTTAGCCAACTTTACTATAGAAGGCAAATACCTTGACACAGATTCTCCACTCCCCCCTGCGGGGGGTGTGAGAAGACCAAACGACGAACTTTACTATAGCCCAATCATGACAAGTGGCAAGCTCGTCGATGTCTCCAGCTACCTAAACTCGAGAAATATCACAAATAAATATTTTTGTGTCCCGACCAGGATTCGAACCCGGTACCTCCGAGTCTAAAATCACAGACATGACCGTTAGACCACGGAGGCAGGACTGCAGACAACATTGCAGATCGTTTAAAAAACCAATAAGAATATAGGAAGTACCTTGGTCTCAACTTTTTCTGAGAGATGCAGTTGTCTCCGTGCCTGCTCCAGTTCCATTTCTATTTTTTTCTTCTGCAACATGAGAAGTTCTTGTTCCTTCTGCGCCAGAGCCAGTCTCATATCCTCGTCTTTAGGAGAACTGGTCGTTGCAGCCGGCTGGTAAAAACATTTAGATAGATTAATATTACAACCCCGCAACATGTCATCTTATAGGGTATTTATTGATCGGGCCCTGACTGTTCCCAAACTTGGAACAAACATAGAAAATATACGGACTTTGTTTCGTACATCTTCAATTATTTTTTATGAAGTTATTTATTTATTACAAAAGAAAGATTTAAACTTCCTGCCAACCACCTTTTTCCCTTTAAAATACCTTCATGTTGGTTTGTTTACATTTTGTTACAATGGGGTGTGTATCACTAACTTTTTATCACGATAGATGGCGCATGATAGATGGTACCTAATATAACTGTCGTAAAGGAAAACGCAGAGTGGGAAGACCCCCCGCCAGATGGACGGATGACCTGAAAAAGGTCGCTGGTGGGGGCTGGATGAGGATGGCAAAAGATTGTGTGAAATGGCGAGCCTTGGGGGAGGCCTACATCCAGCAGTGGAGAGACATAGGCTGATGATTATGATGAATATAACTGCCAGTTGCATAGAAAACTTGTATTTTTATTACGAATTTTATTATTTTCTGAATATTATGCCGAAGTCAGCAGCTTTTTAGTGTACAAATCGAGATTTATAAGCGAAATCAAAGATATGGCGATCTCAAAATTGTATTAATTAATGTTGTATTAATAAAACCCTATTTTCTTTTTAAGACTGTGTGCGCTTTCTTAATTCATCTTTTAAAGTAGGTAACGTTAATTTAAAATACATTTTTCAGTTATAAACATATAAAACCATGAAAACATTTTTAAAATGATGCAATATAGGTGTAAAATAAGGTACCATTGCCGCTAGCGACATCTACAAAAAGCTTAGCCTGATACACCCCATTACACACGCATTTTGTACAGAGCTCAGTAAATGCCGTAAAATGCTAAAAATGGGTCGTCTAGAATAATTTCTAGAGTTTCTGCTGTTGATTTTATACAATAAACATGTCTTCCATTGTGAATGAAACCTTTTGCAAATGGAAATATAAATTAGGAGGAAAATTTAAATTGTAGTGATTCATTTTAAGCCAAGTTTTAATGTAATCTTTGTTCACTTATTGTAATTATCCTGTTAGATAAGAAATTTAGAGCAATTCTTTCTAGCACCTCTGAAACGGTATAAGACCTCTATGGTAAAGATGTTTTATATTAGAATTATTATCATAAAAAAGTAAAGTATCATCACGGCCGTTTCCCTTTCGGGGTGGTCAGAAACCACGTTTATAAATAAGCGGATTCACATTTAGCCAACTTTACTATAGGCCAATCATGACAAGTGGCAAGCTCGTCGATGTCTCTAGCGTACCAAACTCGAGAAATATCACAAATAAATGAAATAATATGTAAATAAATACATTTACATTAACAAATATTTTCGTGTCCCGACCAGGAATCGAACCCGGTACCTCCGAGTCTAATCCACGGACTTAACCGCTAGACCACGGAGGCAGCAATTATTATTATAATAATGCATTACCTTTTTAAGGAAGTTAGGATTGAAGTGTATATTGGCCTGTGTAGGTTGTGCTTGTATGGGCCATGCAGGATCTATGAGGTTCACTTTAACATCCAGCTGGTACAGTTTGGTGGTCGGAAACACTTCATGCCAAGTCTCCCGGAGCTTAAACATCTGAGATCGTGTCTTCTCATCCACCTACAATAAAACTATATTAATAAATACAAATTACATTTTCATATGATTTTTATTTGTGTAATTTATTACTTTACTAAGAGAGACCTAATGGTGAGATGCTATGCTGGTCAAAATATGGTACGATCAAAACTAAATAAATTATCTTACAATAGAAGGAATCATCACAACCGTTTTCCTTTCGGGGTTGTCAGAAACCATGTTTACTAAGCGGATTCATATTTAGCCAACTTTACTGGAGGCCATCATGACAAGCTCAATGATGTTTCCAGCGTACCAAACTCGGGAAATAACACAATTAAATAATAATTTTATTTAAATTAATAAATATTATTGTGTCCCGACCAGGAATCGAACCCGTTACCTCCGAGTCTAAATCCACGGACCATACAGCTACACCACAGAGGCAGCTTAAAATATTGTAAAAAAATAATTCATTTTTAAATGTAATGTTCTATTAAAAGTGATCCTTTAGCACTTTTAATAGAACATATCTTTTTTAAACAATTATCTCCGTTTTTCTATCACAATTTATTACTACAAGAATCATTAAAAAATTCACAATAATAAAATTGATAAGCATTCATTATCACTTTGAGACACAATCTATCTTGCACTCCTTTTCGAAGCCACTAAGTGTTCAATGAATATCATCAAGGAGATATCCATCATATATAGCCTTTAATAGCTCCAGCCAATCCATTGCATAATGTAAATGTATTCGAAGTGCTAAATATAATGTCCAAGATCTAATGGATGGATTAAAGGACTTATACCTAAAACTCAACAAATCTTTGATTCAACTTAGTATAAATTATGACGTTGTATGAAACAAATGTAGAATTTATACTCCAGCAAGCTAATTTAAAGATAGAATGTTATGTTTTAACCACATTGTTCCTGGAGAAACAGAAAACACTATTTAAATAACTGTGTCCTTATTAAAGTTATAATGTATATGTTTGTATAATTGTGTATTGTATGTAGTTTATGTATGTAGGTATAATGTGTAATATATTATAATTAGTCAAGAAACTAATTAACTGTATGATTAAAATTTTTTTTTTTTTTTTTTTCATCTTGCCTTTCAACTTACTCGATTCCCAAGGTTAGCTGGTAAAGAATGCCTACTGACATTATAGCTAGCCTCCATACAATTTTTTAAGTGCATTAACGATTTTAAATAAATAAAAGATCTGCATCTTGAATACATTTACAAGTTGCAATGGATTGGTTGGAGCTGGATATTGAAACTAGAAAATATTTTAAAAAAATGGTTGCTCACCGCTTTGAACGTCTTTGTGAACATGCTGACAATAATTTGTGAAAATTTCTGCGTATACGCCCCACCAACATTCTTGATTATGGAATCAACTAAGTAGAGAACTGGCAGCTTGATGTCGGAGGCGACCTGTGTGGAAGGAAAGGCTTTCTAATTTGAAACCTACAGGCCTCAAATCTTACAGAATCCTTAACAATAAGTTCCTGAGTCCTTATATAAATTTCTAATGAGGTAATAGGTAAAAACAACACAGATGTACTTTTATAACAACCTTTAATCAGATTGTGAGAAATAAATAAATTATAGCCATTTTTTTTAAAACCCTTTATTTAGGTACATTCTTTTTCTTTTTTAATTTTAGCTGAAACAAAGATCTATTAACATATCAACCACTAATTTACAGTGTTACACATCATAGCCGCCACAACTTTTTTTTTAACTTTCTAGTGGCCGCACCCTTGCAAAAAACATAAGCAATCGCGCACGGTCTGCGATTCCGCAACTTTACATATAAATTAATATTTACCTCACCTCCTCGAGGATTGTGATATCCTATACGCAACTATTGTTCACAGTTAATATTAAATGAATGAAATAAGTTTGCTGTGGACTCGAGAGACCGCGCGTGACTGGAGGAGAGTAAAACATGCGTTTCTGCAAATTTTTGAGTTACAATATTCCAATGATATTAACACTCAAGTTTTCCAAATAGATGATTAAAATAATCAATATTTAACATTTTGTTATGCTATGCTATGGTGGTGCTTGTCAAATTGTTGATTTAAGTGAATTAAAGCAGGGCCGCAATAATCCCAACACCCAAAATGTATACCCTGATTGGATGTATTGTATTCAAATTATTGTATGTAGATATTTTGAAGTGAAGTATCATCACGATCGTTTCCCTTTTGGGGTGGTCAGAAACCATGCAGAAGCGAATTCACATTTAGCCAAACTTTACTATAGGCCAATCATGACAAATGGTAAGCTCGGCGATGTCTCCAGCGTACCAAACTCGTGAGATATCACAAATAAATTAAATGTATTTATTAATATTTATATTTTTGTGCCCCGACCAGGAATCGAACCCGGTACCTTCGAGTATACATCCACGGACTTAACTGCTAGACCACGAAGACAGTTATTGTGTGTAATGTAGATATTTTAACATCATTATTCTAAATATAACAAGGTTTTTTATGATTGAAAATATGCTTTTATTATGAAAAACATTATTCTTATAAAAAATATATATATTTTATTTCAGGAAAATAGAAACAATTAATTTACAATAATAATTATAATTCTGCTCTATACTGTAATCCTTTTAACTATGTTACTAACATCTATGGATACTATTCCGAAATAAACACATTCTATTTTATTTATTAAATTTATTTCAAAAGTAGACTTCATTATTTCATTATCTGACTGTCTCAGTTGGTTTACAAAAGAGCCATGTCGTTTGTGGAGTATATCAAAAAGTTGCAAACATACTAGACGCACTACACCTTCAGGGTAAATTAGGAGGCATCTGAACGCATTATTATATTGTACATGAAGCATGTTAAAAGAACGCTTACAAAATACTCAATCACCAGAGATGACTTTAATATAGTGCTTTGAAGTAAGCTGGTACTGCGAAACAGCGGTTGTGTAAGGGTGTTGTTTGAATTATACGAGTTTAAACTATAAGGCCTAGCTGTATTAGCTTTATAACCAAATGTTAAATGTGCATTAAATTGATCATCCTTTTGAAAATCATAGGTTAATATTCATTAATTATAATAGCTTGCTTTTCAATAATGTTTCAAGAAATTAACAATGTACTTAATTATATTACATAATTACCTAATAACAAGTACTTTAAAATTTAATGTTTCATTATCATGATTCCGTCACTTTATTATTCATAACAGTAATTAGTAATGAGGATCAGAATTCTATTACCTTAATTTAATATTTGTTTTAGAAAAGATGAATATAAAACAGGTATAATATCAGGTAGGCAAGTTAGGTAGATTTTAGGACCTTTCTCTTTGTGGCAATTGTTAAGACAGTTATAGAAACCATATGTAACTACCTGAGCTAGTTTTTACAAATATCTAAAGGATAATTTAGATTTAAAATTAAATTATGCTATTTTCATAAAACATTGCAGGTTATTGGAAAGCAAACATAGGTAGAAACTTAATGGCATTTGTACTCAAAAATAATCTATTACATGTATCCAAATAAAACCTTAACCGACGTTAAGACACTGCTAACATTCTGATTTTCGACCAGAAACTGTTTACAAAGCGAGCTAAATCAGGCAACTTTCCCTAATCACGTGACCCCATACGGACTCCGGTCGCTAGGCCGTAGCCAAATTTTAATTTAATTCACCTTCTCCAAGTGCTTGTCGACGGTATCAACGATAACCCCTGCGTGATCCACGTTCTCCTCCGCCAGGATGGTCAGCATGTTGATGAGAGGCTTCGAATTCACGGTCAGATCCGCGAGGCTCGACGCGTATTCTTCGGCTATTTCTTTTGCCATCGTGTACACTAACTGATGTTCTCACCATACCAAGCACAATCCACGCCTTATTCCATCACTGTAAACAACAAAACACCCATTTTAATTCGACGTTACGTGGAGATAACAAGATGGCGAGGGCAAAGCACGATTTCGAGACACTTACGTTATCGTAGAATTGATATGGAAATTCTGATTATAAACCGCTTTGCAATATTATCACGTACAAAATCACTTCATATTTTCTTAATTATCACGTACAAATATTATTGAATGAGGAAATAGTGTAAAGTATTGTTTTATTATCACACGCGCGCACCACCCGACGACGTCCAACAAAGTTTTGAAACAAAATGGCGATTGGCGAGGGGAATGCCAATGGGCGTCAAATGAAGCTAGCTGGTGTTGCCAATAAAAAAAGTTTATGATTTTTGTCTATGGTTATTGGTATGTTTGTTTTGTTTGACTAAACGCTTTAAGCGATTTTTTTACGTTTTATTGTTAGACTCAAGTGAAAAAAGCGCTTTATATGACATTTCTGTAATCTGACAGGATTTATTGAAACACGTCTTAAGCTAAAAATATATTTAAAAAAAATAGTAAATGACGTTTGACTTTTTTGAGTACTTACCTACTTGCGATTCTTGTATTTGCATTTTTCGTTAATTTGTTTTTCACAATATAATTTCCAAATACACACATTATATTGTATATCTACAAATGTTTATTACGATGATGGTTCTTAAGTAAAACTTCTTATCTTTGCTATCTTATCTGCAACAATAATTACCAACATGTCTAACGTAAGGACTGGCGAGTTGTTATCATTTCACGAATATTCTCCTGAACACAACGATCGGAGCGCCAGGATTGAGGTGGAAGCTGTCCATACAAACCAATACAACACCAGTTCCATGTCTAACCCTAATTATGATTTTGGAGAGCAGAACCAAAGTGTGGAAGAAGAAGAATCTGTTCCAACACCAAGTGAGTGGATATGCTAACATATTTTATCATAATAGTTGGTAAATTTATTCGTGATTTATACGTGCTCTATAAAGAAACAAAATAACGATATTGTTTTTTTATCAATCCAAATTTGAATTAGTAAAACAAATATTCAAGTGAAATTGCTAAAAATAAATAACTTATCCTCATCAATCGACATAGTAAAGTAAAAATCGTTTATTGAAGCGAAAGTAAATTGAGTTATAAAAATTGTTATAGTAAAAATCTAAACAAGTAAGCAAGCAATAGATATACAACTGCTTCCCAAACCATTGTTGTATCTTGGGGACCAGCCTCCGTTACATTTTAGTTGATACTAAAACATTTGGTGCATTTAGTAGTATAGTGCTGATTCCTTTCCTAGTTATAACCATTCCTTTTCTCATGGTTTAAAACTCAGGTTTTGTAATTTCATTGTACAACAAAAATTCAAAGATGGCTCAGCTTTATAATATTCCTGGTGAGCTACGGTATTGTTTTTTTTTTTACAGATATAGTTTGTTATAAGTAGTCTAATTCCGTAATTAAAATTATGCATATGCACATAGTATTTGAAAATGTTTTTTATAATTCAACAATTTTGTACCAAAATTTGCTGTCAAGCTTAAATACAAAAATGTTTAATATTTATTTCACATGGGCCCATTTATCATCTTGCCGTGTTAGAGCGAAAACCAACTATTTTTTTTCAATAGTGAGCCGCTGAGGAAGGGACAACTAATGGATCTATGGAACACTTTCTGTTGAGACATCTTCATACAGTTTCGTCAGTCTGTGCTGGTTATGCCGCCAGGATACGCTGGAAAACTGTACCTTGGCACAATATTCTAAAAAGTAAATGTATTGATTTAAAAAATCTGTGTTTATAAACATTGTATGTTCCAGCGAACCACAGTTTCTGGACTATTGAGTACTACCAGAAGTACTTTGACGTGAGAACAGACGAGGTGATTGAGAGGATCATCTCATCAGTCATTCCTCAGAAGGTGTCCCGGAATTACTTTGATGAAAGGATAAAAGGGAAGCCTGATTTATACGGACCAATATGGATCTCAATCACTTTGGTAATTCATTAACAACACAGCCCTTAGAATGTTCTAGATCTGCACTTAAAGAGGAAAACTTTCTAAGCATTCCATGGATTCACCATGTACCCACATCCATTTCCACAGCCGGGTCCATTGTGTGTGGGAAAGAAAGATGAGAAGACTGGTGTCTAAGGCTTGCGACCAACAATAGGCTGGTTTAAGGGAGAACTCTTTTTTATTTTGCGACAAGACAGTCACAATCCACTATTTTACTCCTCTGCCTACCCAACCAAATACTGCATGATTCCGTTAATGCAGTCTTGGAAGCTCTTTCCATAAATATTTTGCTGGAATTCTTTTCGCATCGACTTCCACTGTGTAAAGCATATGTTTCTAGGGTAAATTTGCTTAAAGTTTAGACCTGTTTAATAATAAAAACTATTTAATGTATATATTTCAGATTTTCACCATTGCTGTGAGTGGTAACATAGCAAATTATTTACAAAGCATGAACCAGGCTGTTCACTGGAGGTACAATTTCCATATGGTCTCGTTTGCTGCCACGGCTATATTTTGTTATGTTTTCTTGGTACCATTGGCTCTGTGGGCCATACTTAAATGGTCAACAGTACAAGATGCTCAGGAAGAAAGTGAATCACAGGTTTGTAAATCATCATTATTATTACAGCCCTAAGAACTCAAATAGACTTCCACTGTTGAAGATGGGCCTTCCAGAACTGATTTATAGAGAATTTGGCCCACAATTTTGGGGATCTTACAATAGGGCTGACATGGACATTATTATGTACAACCCCCAATAAAAAATAATGGAAAAAAAAGAAGTACTGAGCCGATTATTATGAAATTTGGCAGAGAAGTTTCTTGAAACCCAGTGATGTTGCAAGTTGATTATTGACACTGCCAGCATTTGCCTTTAATTAAAATTGCATTTATATTGTATTAATGTTATTTAATTGTTTTTCAATTCACTTCAACTTCAAAGGGTTGTAGACTACTCTTTAAGTAGGCCCACAGGAAAAAGGCAGCTCAGCTCTGGCGCATCAGAAGTTGGTCTGAGCTCCTTGATGTCCAGTTAATGTCTCCTCACCTACTTATTACTCTCGTCAGGAAATAACAAGCAGCTAACAAATCATTTGTAACATGTGAAGTGGCTCGATCTTGCTGCAAAAATATGTTGCTGTTGTAACCATAAGTGAGATAGCTGAGACCTAACTCCTACTGATTTTTGCCTGTGGGGCTACTTGAGAGTAGAGTCTACAACCCTTAGCCACCCAATTTGGATGTTTTAGAGCAAAGAATTACCAGACGAAATTAAAGCTAGAAATATAGGTTGATTCTTTAGAGTGTAATTAAGAATTTTATTTCTAGGTAAAATGAGTGTGAAGAAGTAAAATGTAAAAAAATCAAATTCAATTCAAAGCATTTGCAATTGTTTTTCACAAATGAAATTTATAACTGATCTTTAATCTTGTATTAAATAAATAATACTATTTGAAGATTTTTTTAAAAATAAAAACGAGAAACAATTTATGGGGATACTAATTTTAATAGAGCTTCACACTGACAGTTTTCGTTAGTTAAGGGATTCCATTATATAATGTTTGCGCTAAAGTAAAAGAATAGGGCTGGTGGCCATGTTATGATGTCCTCCAGCTACATTAGCCGTCAAGCTTGGTTATCATTGCAGCCCTGTTCTGTAATTTAAGCGCAAATGGTAATATTGTGAAATCCGTTGAAAGTTGATATTTATTATATTAAAGTTGTTACATTAGAGTTGCGAATTGAATGGTATTTTGTAATTATGACGCAATCTCTGACATAAATAACGAAATCCACTAATAACGTTTGCGACTAGGTAACAGAATAGGGTTGCTGTCCTTGCTATAAAGGCAGAGACCGAAGCGGGCTGCAATGCTGCCGCGCTGTGATGCCTCAACCTGCGGTGCATTCCGTTTTCAGCCTTCATCATCGCAACTTACATTACAGCCCCTAGAACACAGCGTCCTAGACCTCCACTCTTGGAGATGGGCCTTCCAGAACATATGTATATCTGGAGAATTTGGCCTACACTCGCCACACTGCGCTTGCCAGACGAGTTGGCGAGAATCTGATGTCAATTTATTAACGATTCGACAAGTGGGTATTAGTGGAACGGCCGACGTGTAAATCTATGACTATTTTTTTATATTTTCATTTCAAAACTTTATGCACTAGGTACACAGGCGGACTTAATGCCGCTAGGCATTCTTACTAGTCAACCTTAGGGACAATTTAGAGCATTTGTTATGTGAGGCAGGTGCAAAATATAATAGGAGCATTAAGATTTGTGAAAAAAAAAACAAAATAAATCAAACTTAAATACTAAATCTAATATACTATATACAAAACTATATATTAATCAGTAGGTATACACTAAATAGACTACATACTATCATTATACTCGTATATAAATAGAATACATAGGTACATATAAATAATAATACATGCATATTTATATAATACAATATCATATACTTATACGAGGGGCGTTCAAAATATTCTCGGTATTGATATGTTACAACCTCTTTTATATATATATTTGTTACTGGCCGCTAAGATTCATCCATTGACATTAAAAAAAAGTAAAATTGGAACCGAGATGTTCTTTTGTTTTTCTGCAATTGCCGAACAAACATGAACACCATGAGCGAATTAACAATTTTAACGAAATTAGAGCACCGATCCGTCATAAAATTCTTGACAAAACAGGGTAAAAATCAAAAAACCATAAAAGAGGAAATGGATTGTGTTTACCGTGAGTCTGCTCCTTCTTTATCTACTATTCAAAAATGGTCAAGCGAATTTAAGCGTGGAAGGGAGAGTATTGAAGATGACCCTAGACCTGGCCGGCCTGTAGTGGCTACCTCACAAGAAAATATTGATAAAGTGGAAAAACTTATATTGGAAGACGGCCGAGTGAAGGTAAAATCTATAGCTCAAGTAACCAATCTCTCTATTGGTACCGTACATGACATTATACATGACCATCTTAATATGTCAAAAGTAAGTGCAAGATGGGTTCCGCGAATGCTGACGCTTCTTCAAAAGGATATGCGTGTGGCTTGCTGTTCAGATTTTATCGACCTGTGTGGTGAAAATCCCGATGAGGTGCTGCAAAAAATAGTTACTGGAGATGAAACCTGGGTTCATCATTATGACCCAGAGAGCAAACAGGAGTCCATGCAGTGGCACATTAAGGGTTCAGCTCATCCCAAGAAGTTCAAGGTAATCCCGTCAGCTGGCAAGGTCATGGCCACAATATTTTGGGATTGTGAAGGAGTTTTGCTTATCGATTATAAAGAAAAAGGTGTAAATATCACAGGGCAGTACTACGCTAACGTTATACGTCAATTAAGAGATGCGATCAAAGAAAAGAGGCGAGGAAAGTTAACCAAAGGTGTTCTGCTTCTGCATGACAACGCCCCTGTCCATACTGCTCATATTGCCAAGGCAGCTATTGTTGAATGTGGGTTTGAAACTGTTACTCATCCACCCTATAGTCCGGACTTAGCCCCAAGCGACTTCTTTTTGTTTCCCAATCTTAAAAAGGATCTGCGTGGAAATAAATTTTCTGACGATGAAGCGTTGAAGACGGCCGTGGAGGAGCATTTTTACACCAAAGATAAAAAATATTTTTATGAGGGATTAAAAAAAATAATTGATCGATCTTATAAGTGTATGAACATAGGGGGGGAGTATATTGAAAAATAAAAATATCAAACTTTTCGTACTTGTTTGTTTTTATCCACATACCGAGAATATTTTGAACGCCCCTCGTATATCTATGTAATGGAGCTATTTAGGAAACGTGTAAATAACGATCTGTTTGGCGCTTGTCGGACATCTACAGGCAGGTTGTTCCACAAGTTTGCGGCAACAACTGCAAAAGAGTTGTAACTTAATGTAAGAAATGTGTATTTCTCATTGGTATATGCCAGGGGGGTTGGACTGACCATTGTTGGACGTTAAGAAAAGCGTTCTTCCAACCGATCGCGGTGCCTTATATTATCATCGCTGCTTATAAAATATTTTTTTTGTTTCAGCAATCGGGCATACCAACTATGATGTCTCTATTCTGCTTGTATGGCTATTCACTATCAATCTACATTCCTGTGGCCATCCTTTGGACGATCCAAGTATCTTGGCTGCAATGGCTATTTGTTCTTATGGCAGCATTAGTTTCCGGAGCAGTATTAATATTCTGGCTTTTACCAGCATTGAGAAAGTCTAAATATTTCATTATAATCATAGCTGCAATCTTAGCTATACATTTTTTGTTAGCAGCTGGATTCATGCTTTATTTCTTTCACGGAACTAAAAGTGAAATCATACCAGTTCCAACACCCTCACCAGTGACAATTAGTCCGAAAAACTAGTCGTTAAGCTCCTGCACATTCCTACTTAAATTTATGTATTTAATATATTTTCTTATTGTATTGTGTTGTAATAAATGAATCTATTTAAAATTTTACGTTTTGATTTATTATCCTGCAGTCCAAAGTACTATCGGCCAGTTGGACGCAGTAACGCAAAAAGGATCCAATCCACAATTTTTCCGAAATTTTATTATGAATTTTAATCAGGTTCTTAGAATGATATATCTTATATCAAAAACGAACCATATAAAAATATAGTTTTTGAATATGTAATCTAAATGTTGAACCAATCCGTCGTGGACTAATCTAAATTCCAACTTATAACTTTAAATTAACTAATGTGAATTGGATCCTTTTTGCGTATACGTCCAATTGCAGTCAGAAACCCGTTTTTTTTTAATGAAGTGGGTTCTTAGATTTTCATTGTTTCTATCAATAGGTCGATCAAATCTCTATTATTTATGTATTCGTACATAAATATATATATATATTATTTTAAAGCACTCCGCGATCCTCAACCACACTCCCAAAGGTTAGCTGTAATACAATTTTTAATGTAATAAATTACTTTTCTTAATAAAGAGTTTATAAATAAATAAAAAACATATTAGTCCAGAGTTAGGGCATACAAAGTCACCTGTATACATATAACAAGTTTGAGAACCACTTGTTTTCTTGTTTACGCACGCTAAATGGGGATCACCCCGGAGCGGTCCGCCCCAGGGCGAAGATAACAACGAAATTCTTGTTAACATAATATTTTTTGCTATTTTAAATAAGGTATAGTCATTTCAATAAATTAAACAATTTTATTAGGCTATAGTACAATTTTATTTAAGTATCAAAAAATACCTGCGTACAAAAATATCATTTTGAAACCTCATTAGTTAACGAGGATTATTTTAAAACAGTTTTTTGTCCGTTATACTATAATCCATTAGGCCATTTGCTTAATCCATCTGGTTAATCCTTATATTTAAATGAGGTCTAAATTTACTGGAAAAGGGATAATCCAAAATACATACCTCTTAGGCAAATTACTGCCTTCGTGGTCTAGCGGTTAAATCCGTGGATTTAAGACTCGGAGGTACCGGGTTCGATTCCTGGTAGGTACAAAATAAATTATTTAATTTATTTGTGATATTTCTCGAGTTTGACATCGACGAGCTTGACACTTGTCATGATGGGCCTATAGTAAAGTTGGCTAAATGTGAATTGTAATCGAATGTAGCAGATTAAAACAAATAACAGAGTGGTTTCTGACTACCCCGGAAGGAATACGGTCGTGATGATACTTTACTTGTTTTAGGGTAATTAGTATTGAATATTTTTTGGATTTTAAAAGGGATTGTTAATTTGTTGTATCGCTCGCACACTCCAAATAAAAAACAAAAACGTAAAAAAATCTGTGTGTGCTTTTAAGAAATGTAGTCGTTCAGCTTTCTAGGAAATAAAATTTACGCCCTAATTTTTACTAACATGTAACTAATTGCAGACAGAAAAATAGCAATAACATTTATAACAATTTTTCTCTATTTTATAATTTTTTTACTAAAATGTACTTAACTAATAGTAGACAGAAAAATAGTAAGAACATTTATAACAATTTTCCTCTATTTTATAAAAAAAATACTAAAATGTAACTAATTGTAGCCAGAAAAATGGTAAAAACATTTATAACAATTTTCCTCTATTTTATAAAAAAAATACTAAAATGTAACTAATTGTAGCCAGAAAAATAGTAAAAACATTTATAACAATTTTCCTCTATTTTATAAAAAAAATACTAAAATGTAACTAATAGTAGACAGAAAAATATTTAAAAAAAAAAATTAATTTTCCTCTATTTTATTAAAACAAATCTACGATTAATATATTAAAATGAAAATTAAAATGTTCGTGACGGTCGTGATGATACTTTACTTTACTTTTATGACTAGTGGCAAGCTCGTCGATGTCGCTGGCTTAGTAAACTCGAGTAATAACACAAACAAATTAAATCAATTATGGTGTCCCGACAAGGAATCGACCCCAGTACCTCCGCATCGAAATTCACGGATTTAACCGCTAGACCACGGAAGCAGTTAAATTGTAGTCTTGTTAGAATAGTTTATCTAATTTATAACTGTGAATATAATTTAGCCCGAATTCTGATACAAGATGAATGATGTCATTAAATGATTGAAAACTTATTCAACTGAAAAACTCTGTACTACAAATGACATCATTCATTTTGTATGATAAATTGGGATCAATTGTATTGGGTTTTTTTTTTATGTACTGGTACGCGAAGTTTAAGAATGGGAGCGACTGTAGCCAGCCTCAGACGACCGACATCAGTCCCTACCACTATGCCGGCCTATAAAGATGCTTTTTCACACTTCGTTTCAAGACTCCAGGTTATAGGAATGGGGCAAACACACTGGCTGGGAGAGCATTGCACATCTTCAGCGTGCGACAGATGTAAGATTCTCCAAATTTGTAGGGATAGTGGTTACGGTATCACCATCATCACCACAGCCCCTAGACCTCCACTGTTGGAGATGGGCCTTCCAGAACATATATCTGGAGAATTTGGCCTACACTAGCCACGCTGGCTAGACGGGTTGGCGAGATTGTGGATGCATATTTTGGCCTGTGGGAGTGGTTCGGTTGCGGAATAGAGAAGAAGGGATAAGGTTGAGTTAATTTTTAGATAAATAATTCTAACAAGATAACACAATTTAACTGCTTCCGTGGTCTAGTAGCTAAATTGCAGACTTTTTTAGTTTTCAATCAGAAATAGAGAAATTCTTAAAGCTATCCGTCCAGACCAGTTGGCAGTGGGTTGTAGGTATTTCAGTGGATTCGATGACTGGCTGTAACGAGCTTACCAATTCTGATAGCATGCTTCCTGAAAAATAAATCTACGTAGAAATAACCAGGTGGTGATCCCGTTCGTAGAACGTTTTTTTTTATAATAAACTGAAGAATTTGGCCAACACTTGCCACGCTGGCCAAACGATTTGGCGAAAGTTTGATGTATTCTTTTTAAAATGCGATTTATTAAGAATTATTTATTACCAAAAATCAAGTATCCTAATTCAAAGGGAAAATGCTGCTAGAGTATTGGGCACCATGCCACAAGACAGCGATTTGGAGGAGCAATTTTTTTGTAAGTATGTATTTTTATTTTCTTTGTATTATTATCTTTTAGGTTAAATAAAGAGTGTAGGCCAAATTCTCCAGATATATGTTTTGGAAGACCCATCTGCAACAGTGGAGGTCTAGGACGCTGTGTTCTAGGGGCTGTAATGATGATTCGTTATCAAATGTCGAGACTGCAGCCCCAGGACTATTGTGTACCGTGGCGAGTGTAGGCCAAATTCTCCAGATATATGTTTTGGAAGACCCATCTGCAACAGTGGAGGTCTAGGACGCTGTGTTCTAGGGGCTGTAATGATGATTCGTTATCAAATGTCGAGACTGCAGCCCCAGGACTATTGTGTACCGTGGCGAGTGTAGGCCAAATTCTCCAGATATATGTTTTGGAAGACCCATCTGCAACAGTGGAGGTCTAGGACGCTGTGTTCTAGGGGCTGTAATGATGATTCGTTATCAAATGTCGAGACTGCTGCCCCAGGACTATTGTGTACCGAGGCGATTGTGACTATTGTGTATATCGTCATGATCGTAGAACAGTGTCACAATTTAAAAAAATACCTAAAATGATATTTTGCATTATTTCGATAGCCAATAATAGTAACTATTATAACTGAGTAAAAAAAAATCTGATTTTATATATAGTTTTGAAATAACAGAGCCGGCAAACGGATTTGATTAGCGGTCGTATACCCTCCCCCCACCCCCTCCCGCCACCGTTCCGCGTGATTTTTGTTATACTATAACTATTTAAGTTTCCTAAATATTATATTGTTTATGGTCTGTAATTTATTGTGCAAAGTTGTGTAGAGAGGGTTCCAAAATAAAATCTAGAAGGTCTGAACTTATTATGAGACTAGTATTAACTTAAAAAAGATGTGACAAAAAAAACAGTTGAAATAACTTTGAATGGCCGCCATGAAAATATTTTAAATATAGCAGATCCGTCACTGTTCTATGATCATGACGATATATTCTAGAAGTCCCATCTCCGGTATTTGAGTAGGGATGTAATATTGACGATGAAATTATCATACAAACCTTGTAATTCATCCAGTCCAATATTATCTTTCATATGTTCACAGTTTTCAACAAACATGTGAGAATGTCCTTCTAAGAAACAAAGTGTGCTAAGTTCTATATCCCTTAAATACCACTGATATAAAACTGTTATTCCACTTCTGCATATACTTGATAATTCCTTTTTTAACCCTGAAATTAAAACATCTTTCATCTTGTATAGGATTATGGGCTAATTTGTATTCACAGTTATATTGTTTTTTGATAAATTATTTTAACAAAATTACAATGGGGTGTATCACACAAAGCTTTTTGTAGATGTCGCTAGCGGCAATGGTACCTTGTTTTACCTACGAGTATATCGCATCATTTTAAAATGTTTTTGTAGATTTTTTATTTTTGTAACGGAAAAAAGTATTTTAAATTAACGTTACCTACCTTAAAAGACGAATTAAGTTAGCGCACACTGTCTTTAAAAAGAAAAAAGGTTTTATTAACAGAACGGCAATTTTGAGTTTGATTTCGCTTAGAAATCTCGATTTGTACACTTAAAAGCTGCTCACTTCGGCATAATATCCAGAAAATAATAAATTTATTGTTATGCAACTGACAGTTATGTTAGGTACCATCTATCATGCGCCATCTATCGTGATAAAAAATTAGTGATACACCCCATTGGACGTAGTTACGTAAAAAGGATCCAATCCACATGACGTTAATTTTAAGTTAAAGTGGTCAGAAACCACGCAAATATAATATAGATACAATATAATATAATAATGTAAGTAAAGATTTGGACGCCTGTAGGTACAAATTATGTGAGTAGATACCTAACTAAAGTTTTGTGACCACTATACTGTAATTTGATCTACATAAAAAAACCTGGAGCTGATTGACTACTTATCTCAAAAAATCACTCAGGCTTAAAAAATCTTTCAAAATGTAGGAGTGTGCGAGCGAGATGGATGCAAAGCTTAATATCACCTTCTAATTAATAAATAATAATGATACTTACTGCTGTTTGTTGTCCTTTTTAATGTATTTGCACAAACATGTAGCGAGTAAACAACAGTTTGCATCATTATTATGGTGCAGTCACAACTGAAACAACAAATAGAAAAATAATTATTGAAACCATAGATCTTGTTTGATTGGCAATGCAAATGAGAAAGAGCATAGTTTTGTGTATGTTAGAGCGAGATAGATAGGCGAAACCATTAACAGGTGCGTTCGGATAGCTGTTCATTTCATTTCTAACGTTTATTTTGATTTAAACCGTTTTTTTTAAGGAATTTAGTTTTCCTTTCGGGGTGGTCAGAAACAACGCTTATAAATAAACGGATTCGCATTTAGCCAACTTTACTATAGGCCAATCATGACAAGTAGCAAGCTCGTCGATGTCTCCAAACTCGAAAAATATCACAAATAAATTAAATGTATTTATTTACATTAATAAATATTTTTGTGTCCCGACCAGAAATCGAACCCGGTACCACTGAGTTTTAATCCACGGACTTAACCGCTAGACCACGGTGGCAGTTCTAAGAAAGAAAACCAATATTTTTTAGCCGTGTCGGTTCCGGTTCCACTAATATCAATTTGTGTTATTGTTTATAAATTGTCATTAAAATTGACATCATATCGTCGCCAATCCGTTTGGCTAACATAATAATAATAATAAATATTTCCAGACAGGTCACACAGCGCCATCTAGTTTCCGTGGTAAGCTACGAGGCTTGTGTTACGGAAACTAGATGGTTGATAAACTACATATTATACTTTTTTTTTTGTAAATATATACATATTATACACCCAGACCGAGACAAATTATACAATGTACAACTTGTCCCCGGTGGGAATCGAACCCACGACCTCCCGAGTTTACGGCAACGTTTGTTACTAGACCACGGAGGCGGTCATGGCGAGTGTAGGCCAAATTCTCCAGAAATATGTTCACTACACAAAATAATAACAGTTGCTTTCCTTACCTATTCGAATGAATTTCTTGAATCCAGTTTGGTTTATTAGAATTAATATTTCCATATAAACCCAGTAGGTTTTGAGTGGTTAATATTAATTGTTCGGTTAATTTCTGAATGTCTATATTTTTGAGCGCAGCTTCGATTTGGTTTAGAAATATTTGCATTATACATGACTCTAAAAAATTAATGACAATATTTAAGGTTGGTTGTCAGAAAAGGCTTAGTCATTAATAAATAAAGTATCATCATCATCACAACCGTTTCCTTTCGGGGTGGTCAGAAACCACGCTTATAAAGAAACAGATAGGCCAATCATGACAAGGGGCAAGCTTGTCGATGATGACTCCACATTTTTTTAAAATTAAAATTAATAAATTTACTATCCACACTTTTCTCTCTTCTAGGTAGATTTATTTTTGTCAGGTGGTGATATATTTTTCAGTTCCATACTTTACTAATATGATCAGAAAAAATAAAAATAAAAAGGTATTTCTATATTAAATAAAATAATATAAAAAGTATCATCACGACCGTTTCCCTTTCGGGGTGGTCAGAAACCACGCTTATAAGCGGATTCACATTTAGCCAACTTTACTATAGGCCAATCATGACAAGTGGCAAGCTCGTCGATGTCTCCAGCGTACCAAACTCGAGAAATATCACAAATATTTTTGCGTCCCGACCAGGAATCGAACCCGGTACCTCCAAGTCTTAATCCACGGACTTAACCGCTAGACCACGGAGGCAGTAATATAACTCACGTAATTATATATATAATTATATTTTTATATAGATGGAAAGGCATGCTACGATGGTTCGGGCATGTTGAAAGGATGAATGAAGAGAGATTGACGAACCAGATATATAATGCGAAAGTCGTGGGTAAAAGAGGCCCTGGCAGACCTAGACTCACATATTACGACCAAATTAATAAAACAATAGCTGAAGGTGCGTTGAAAAGCCATCGAAACAAAAGGGCATGTATGAAGAGGTTGATGAATGTCGAAGAAGCGAAAGAGGTATGTCGTGACCGTGACAAGTGGCGCTCAATTGTCTCTGCCTACCCCGCAAGGGATTTGGCGTGAAGATATGTATGTAAGTATGTATGTATTTATTACTAAGTTTATAATAATAATATTTCCAGACAGGTCACACAGCGCCATCTAATTTCCGTGGTAAGCTACGAGGCTTGTGTTACGGAAACTAGATGGTTGATAAACTACATATTATACTTTTTTTTTGTTGTAAATATATACATATTATATACATAAACACCCAGACCGAGACAAATTATACAATGTATTACTTGCCCCCGGTGGGAATCATACCCACGACCTCCCGAGTTCACGGCAACGTTTGTTACCACTAGACCACGGAGGCGGTCATTATAACCTATAGGTCGTGGCGCGCCTGAGATCTAGTGTACATCTACGTAAATGATACATACCTTTTTTGAACAATACAACTCCTTGATCATAATCAATTTTTAAATTGCCAGCTATCACATTCACACACAAATGTTCTAGAATAGATTTTTGCGTCGCCATTTTTCGTAACGCACCCAAAATACAGCAAAGAACGACCGGCATAGCTCTCGCGGTTATAATGTGTTTAATAATTTCCATACACTTTTCATACACATCTGGCGTTTGTATGTGTCTGTATATGTTTTGTATGAGATGTGTTAGTGATAATAAAAATCCACTGTACAGTACTGCGCATGACTAAAACAGAATAATAATAAAAAAATAGCAACTTTGGGCCGAGTGCCAATTGGATTTTGACTTCAAGACAAGAAAAAGCATTTGGTCAAGCGGGCTTAGTGATACCAGCAGATAGAGGCAGTGTCATTTGTGGTCCTTTTTTTTACAAATGTCTGACGTCAAGCCTTTTATTCTTACTTCCAAACTTAAATACTAATATTATTATTTGTATCATTACAGCCCTACCAGAATGCATTTCTGGAAAATTTGGCCTATACAAGCACGCTGGCCCAGACGGGTTGGCGAATTGTATAATTCATTCATTCATGTGTATTATGACAAATTTCTAATTTGTAAAGTCTTAACCGCTAGACCATAGAGACAGAATATGATACTATTTTTTTTTATACTAGCACGACATGTGACCTTCAGGAATGTTAGCAACTGGAATCAAACACTCATGACTAACAAACACTATGCCGGCTTGACTGGGCATGACGGCAATTTGAGCTTAATCCCGAAACGTGGATACACTTTAGGTTTATCGACACGAAAGGTGGATACTTCCCCGTCCCGGCAGACTGGGCAACTTACCGCATCAGTCCAACCTACCACCAATTACTATGCTATATTTATGATTAATAATAATTATTATTATTTTACCCCATTATATATTACTATACTTATATTTTCAATTTCAATTTATTTATTAACCATAAGATACATTAAGTACACTCGGTTTTGTCACTTATACATATTCTTGTTTACCAATCGTGGCAGGATAGCAGAAGTATGTCATTAATAGCAAAGAACAGCCATCGTCATTTACACTTACAACTACAAACAATCAATACCTACATAGATGCTGCTGTATAAGGGCGTTGTCACTTAAAGTCTAGAAAATAAACTATATTAAAATTATATAATAAAATAATAATTATTATTTTAATAAAATAAAATATAAAAAAACTACAAAATTGTGTATGTCAAAATAAATAATGAAATTAAATTTCAAAAATAATAACAATGATAATAAAGAATAACTAAAAGAAAGCAGCTGTAGATGGGCGTTGTCATTATAAAACAAGAACCTTAAACTCTAAAATATTAATTTATAATATAAAAGTCATGATAATAAAATAAAATAAACAAAAATATTATTATTGTTTATTTTATTTTATTATTGGATAATTATATATAATATATATATATACTTTTTATACTTACAGCATTATCCAGTAGTTGACAAATATTACATAACAGTGCAATAGTTTGGTGGTCAATTTCCTGGTTATTTGTACCCATTAGTTTTAAATCATACCATATATTAGCAGTTTTTTGGCATGATATTGTATGTGATAAAACTGAAGTGGCTCTTCGTGCCAATATGGCTTGTTCATCTTTGTATAAACTACTAAAGAAATAAAAAAACAAAATATATGTATGGATAAAAATATCATCACAACTGTTTCCCTTTCGGGGTGGTCAGAATCAGGAACCTCGCTTATAAAGCGGATTCATATTTAACTAACTTTACTATAGGCCAATCATTACAAGTGGCAAGCTTATCGATGACTCCAGCGTACCTAACTCGAGAAATATCACAAAAAAATTAAATGTATTTATTTTAATTAATATCTATTATTGTGTCCCGACAAGTAATCGAATCCGGTGTCTACAAGTCTAAATCCACAGACTTAATCGCTAGACCACAGAGGCAGTTTACGTTATTATACATAGTTATAATACGGTCGTGATAATAATTAAGTAGAACTTACTTTCCTTTCAACAAGTTGTTAATATCAATGTCTACGAATACAGAGGTTGCTTCGATATACTTTTCATCCATTTCTCTGTAAAAAGCTGCGGTTATCCTTTGCGATATACATTCTAATTCCTTCACAAGTTGCGTGTAAATATTTCTAATTTGATTAAAAACCTGAAAAAAGAAAAGTAATTTTGTGTCAAACAAATATATTTGGGCCATAGGATCAGCATTGCCATTCAACGTACCAATGCTGCCAGTATCCTTGGCACCCATTGGTAGTGATTTGGAGCAAGATTTTTATTTATAGCCTAGCAGTTAAGTCTATGGATTTAGACTCGGAGATACCGGGTTCGATTCCTGGTCGAGACAC
This sequence comes from Tinea semifulvella, assembly GCA_910589645.1. Classification (NCBI taxonomy): domain Eukaryota; kingdom Metazoa; phylum Arthropoda; class Insecta; order Lepidoptera; family Tineidae; genus Tinea; species Tinea semifulvella. The sequence goes on along the minus strand of OU342592.1, from coordinate 6,212,292 downwards.
AATTATTTATTTGTGTTATTTCTCGAGTTTGGTACGCTAGAGACATCGACGAGTTTTCATGATGGGCCTATAGTAAAGTTGGCTAAATGTAAATCCGCTTGTTTAAAAGCGTGGTTTCTGACCAGCCCAGAAGGGGTACGGTCATGACTTATTGTGATATTTCTCGTGGTTGGTACACTAGAGACATCGACGAGCTTGCCACTTGTCATGATGGGCCTATAGTAAAGTTGGCTAAATGTGAATCCGCAAAAAAGAAGCGTGGTTTCTGACCAGCCCGGAAGGGGTACGGTCTTGATGATAGTTTATATTGTGATATTTCTTGTTTGGTACGATAGAGACGTTGATGATTAGATAGGCCTATATTAAAGTTGGCTAAATGTAAACTTAATCCTTATAAAAATGAAAAAGCGTGGTTTCTGACCCGTAAGGGATACGGTCTTGAAGATATTTTACAAAAAAATAAATATATAAAAGCGGAGGCCTCCTATTGTCGGTTGCAAGCCCGAGACACCATTGTTCTAATCTCTTACACGATGGTACGGGTGCCTACGGTGACTCCATGGAATGCTTAGCAATATGTCTTCTCTTTACACGTGCTGTAGAACTAAATGTTTGACCCTGTAATGGTAATGATAAAAAAAACTTACATTAACATATTTATCATGCAAATTTTCATTAAAACAGTTTGCAGACGCTATATAAGATAAATCTTCATGCATACTTGTCATTGATAATTTAGTCTTAGTATGTTTACTGGCCACAATGGGCGTAGTTGGTAATCTATGAAACGTACTGAAAATTCTACATTTGGATTGAGTAAAATCATGGGATTTTCGCAACTTTTCATTATAATGCAGTATGGATATTTGCTTTTCTGTAGATTCTTGCAATATCAACGGCAATACAGCTTTTAATTGTTGCTCGTCTGTAAAAGATAAAAAGTTTTAATTATTAAAAAAGCAATTTCTACGTATATCAAAAAGAACAAAATTAAGAAAGAACTACTCGAACAACTGAGTAGCAAAATCGATAGATTGTTTGTGTAAAAATAGTGTGCGATTAGAATGATACAAGCTATATTATTTTTTGTTATTTAACTGCTACCTAATCTATTATAGTTGTATTTTATTTAACCTTTAGTAAACTAAACTGTGCTAATATATCATTATTATGATGAGAGCTATCTGCCGATAAACTATTTTATAGAATAATGTTGTATTTAAATGTTATGATATAAGGAAATATATATATATATATATATATTACAATTAGTGTTACCCAATATTGGTCCTGATCTAGTTCTTGCTTTTTTTTGCAAGATTGCAAATGTTTATTTATTGATTTGTATAAACCACAGCTTAACAAAGAGTACAACTTAAAACATATTATATAATAAACTAGCTGAGCCGGTAAACTTCGTACCGCCCAACAGTCATTGAATGTCGTGTTACTTATTTTTTTCATCATTCATTTCACATCTGACCTTAATTATGATGACATGACTATAAAAATGATACACAAATTCGTAAAGCTAAATTATAAAATCCCATCCCCTCCAAAATTATCCCCACCACTTAAATATTTCAAAAATTACTGTTATATTTACTTACCAAAATAAAATCTTTTGTGTAATTGTAGAAAACTACTTTTCTTATCAGTTTGTGCTGCAGATGATGTTAGTTTTTTCTTTGTTAGAAAATTATTAGGCGCAAAAGAGCTGTTTAACCTTTGACTGAAATAAGAAAAAAATATTGTATGAGATACCAAGTCTGAGTATTATAAACGGCTCTATCAGGCTCTCGAAGGCCATGTTCGATCGAGCCGACCATAGCCGCTTCGACCATCTCTCCACGCACCTCTCCACGCACGGCCACCGGAAGGCCGCCGCCTGCCCCGGGAGATCCTGAGGACCGAGGCGTAGCCCGTGCCGTTGTTACCATATAGACACCGCTCACAAGGGGCCACACCTTTCGTAGCCCCTTCCTTGGCCACTCTTAGGCCAGGGTAAAAATAGAAACCGGCGGGTTGTTGCCCGCTGAGACAAACTGCAGCCGAACGGGGCCACCCCATAGGCTTCCGTACGCTGGCGCGTGTGACGAAACTTCACCGTAAACGGCCAGAACGTCTATGAGTAATGTTCCCTTAACAGCGGGTCTCAGGTTTCGTGTAATACGCAATATTTTTATTTTACATATTCATGAAGAGCATAATAGTTAGCGTATTATTGTGCAATAAGAAGCCAAATAATGTGTGAGGGGAAAAGTAAAAATAAAGTAAAGTATCATCACGACTGTTTCCCTGTCGGTCAGATACCACGGTTATAAATAAGCGGATTCAAATTTCGCCAACTTTACTATAGGCCAATCATGACAAGTGGCAAGCTCGTCGATGTATCCAGCGTACCAAACTCGAGAAATATCACAAATAAATTAAATATAAATAAATATTTTTGTGTCTCGACCAGGAATCAAACATCGCGGGCTACAGCGCGGGGAAACCGCAAAAAATAAACTGCAAATTGTGCAATTTACAGTACAATTTATCGTTTTCCATATCTATTAACATTGTAGCACATTGTTAAACAAAACAACACCACTTTTGACTAACAATATCAACAGTAAATTAATTTACAAAACAAAAACTTGGACAAAATGGGGCGGAGGACCTATTATTATAATTTACTTTTGACATATTATACTAAACTGGCCAAGGTTATATTTATTGATAAAGTAAGTAAATAGACAAATACATACCTCGAAGAGACATCATTTCCAGTAACTGTAACTTGTGTCATTTTAATTTTAGACGACTCCAGCATCCTGCAGCGCTCCTTTAAACTTACTATTTCTAAATTCTGAAACAAAATTAAGTGTTATGATATGCTTATACAGGTGTGCAGAAATAAGACGGGTCTCCTGGCTGCAGTAGGAAAATACAATGGCTACATTAACGGTGCACAGGTCACGCACTAAAGTGTTTAGGAGACTGAGTGTGGACAATACGTGGATGTTACTGTAACATGTAAGATTTTATTTTTATATAAATATAACCAAGGCACGCTTACAGTATTGGTCCCCCAAATGGCACATACTTTCAACAAGAACAATAAATAGGTGGTAGGCGGACTGATGGTGGTAATTTGCCCAGTCTGTCAGACTATTCACCATTCAGTGTATCCACAAGCTTCGGGATCAGGCTCAAATTGACGACATGCCCAGTCGGGCCGGCATAGTGTTAGGAACTGATGTCAGTCATGAGTGTCTGATCCCAGTTGCTAGTGTAATATAAAAAATGTGTCTAAGAGTGTTTATTTCTGGAGATAAGGTCTCAAGAGGCGGTAGAGCATGATGAATCCTTGCCAACCCGTCTAGCTAGCGTGGCGAGTGTAGGCCAAATTCGCCAGCTATGTATATGTTCTAGAAGGCCCATCCCCAACAGTGGAGGTCTAGGACGCTGTGTTCTAGGGGCTGTAATGATGACCATGATCATGCAATTATGTAATTAATCCTTTACCTTAAAATCCAGCTGAGTCCTTAAATCATGTGCCTCATTTTTTGTAGTCACAAGTTTCTCTGTAAAGTCCATCTGAACTTTTTCCTGTACCTGTAAAAACAATGTAACAATGTTAAGTATTGTACATGAGGAAACAAATAAGTTTGGGTATCCCAAACTTGATGATATCCAAGTATTAAATAATAAATAAAAATTTTTATTCTGTTAAATAAATACTGGCTGAACAAGTTAAGTTAATATGTGCCCACATATTATTTAAGTACATGTGTTGATGTATATAGATAGGCCAATTCAATACTCTAAAAAAAGACTGGTTCACTCGATATAAATATTATTATTAGGCGCTCTCGACGATTGCTAGCTTAAGATTGTTGGTGCAGCGACATGACTTTGATTGGTTTTGTGGGAACGTGTTATCTATATACATTGATGAGTACATGGAAGTATTTTGTTTGCTTTGCCTTCTTATCTAGCAAAACTGTATAATTGAAGGAGATTTTACAAATATTTTTTATCTGTCTTAAGTAATTTTTTCCTACAAACTTAGGAACTTATAGTGACAAACCTATGTGGCTAGCAAAAAAGCCTAGAGTAGAAATTCTGATAGGATGAATATTTTCTACAATAGGTAGTTGCTCATAAGGAATATGCTATTTCCAACTTAGCTGCTCAAGGTGAATATTGTTTTTAAAAAAATTAAATTATTAGAATTCATTTATAATGGGCATGGACAGGTCACTGGTTAGAATTAAAATCCATTCAAATTAAGAAAATAGTGAATCATCTGGGCAACTGCAAAAAAACAACTTAAATTAAATGTATAAAATCATTTTAAATTTTAAACTATAACAACAAACTCCCTAAAGCTTTGAAATCTTTGCTTGGTTTTGGCTGGTTTAGCTTGTCTTATAATTTTGATTTTTCTTCTCTCCATTTAAAAATAACTCTCTATAACGCTAAAAAATTCACAGTTCCTTCAGTGTCATTATATAGAGTTTACACTGTATATAAATAAATATTGTAAAGCCTATTTCTACAATTTATATTTGAAACAGTTATGTATAATGAATGATTAGCATCATTATTATTATTAGTATCACATTTTTTTTTACACTGAATACATGTGACATCAGGCCTACTTGATGGTAAAGGTATAATTTTTTTTTATATTTACATAAAAATATTTTAGAAAAGTTTTTGTGCAGTAACAGTTGTATATAAAAATATTAATTTTATTGTATTGTGTTTAACCAGTTACTGCTGAATATGACTTTCTATTTTTTTGGGAACTATGATCAGGAGGAATAACTAGGCAATAATGACTCACTATTTTTATATTGCAAAAAGACATACATACCTTAACCCGTTCCATCCGAGCATTGTCCACAGCTACCTGACATGTCTTTAATTGTGACCTTAAAATGGAAACTTCACCATCATTGGTCACACATTTCTCCAACAACTTCCCATTATCCACTTTCAACTTGGAATTCTCATTCCGGAATTCCATCAACTGTTTATATATTAGACCACAATCTTTGCACACATTGTTATTTACCAAACCTTCTTTATTATTTATATTTCCAGTTAAATTGCATCTGTTTCCATGTGATATTGAAGCTACATTGTTATAATTACTTTTTAAAGCATTTGGTGGACTTGATGTAGGTTTTTTGAACGTGAATTCGGATTTGGATGTACTTGGTTGTGATTTTTCGAATGGGGTGCTGGTTAATCCTGGTTGCATGCATTGGTTATAATCTGGCAATGTAGCAATATCCTCACTCGTATACGCTTCGCATGCTTGGCTTGCCAATAACAGGATCTCATCGTCATTATCATCGCCCCAACAGTTCTCATCTAAAGATTTTAAAAGTTTATAACCAAAAATAATTTAAGAATTGTTTTCGTGCTGTAACTAATGTCCAGACAACACAACGAAGTAAATAATAATAAATAATGTCTCTAAAACAAGTAATAATGTAAATATTGGGTAGAGGTGGAATACAAATACCTTGGTTATTTTGGCTCATAGGAAAATTATGGTCCACAACAGATACATCCAATTTGGCTTTTTTAGGATCTCCGTGCATCGGAGGCATCATATAACGTTTAGACATTACTATGCGGTTTATTACAATTAGATATAACACAGTAATATTATGGATTAGTAATTAAATTCCATCTGTTTTGATTTTAGCGGCAGACCGAACCCGAATATATAAATATATTTTGACAATTTGTCTCATCTATTTCAAAGATTCTTTAAGGCCGCGTTCGTTTTAAGAAATGTTAGCATGAAAATACCACTTTTTTTAGCACAAGTCGTTCGTTTAATGAAAATTCTAACATTTGATGCTAATTTCCGTATGTCAGTACCGTGTTGAAAGGAGGGTTATTGATGTTACTATTTGACAGATGTCAAATTGATCGTTTACCATTTTTATATACTTTATAGTTTTCTATTATATTTGTTAAAAAGGTATATTAAACGATTTTATGTAATAAATTCATAGACCATAATAATATCACGTGTATTGGATGCCATGGTATGATAAAACATGAACGAAAACACTTGTCAAAAAGTAGCATCACCGCTCGTTTTATTTAAGAAATGTTAGCATTGTTAAAAAAAGTGGTATTTCTTAACAAAAACGACATTTCGCGCTGGTTTATGAAGTTGCTACGAAATGTTGGAAATGCTATAACACGAACGCGGCCTAAGGCAAACAATTTTTATTTAAGACTGATCAGTCATAAATTTCTACATTCGGCTGTGTATAGTCTACATTTTTTTTTAAATACACCTATTTGGCTACGTATTATTGGGACTAGATAAAAAACAGAGTGCCCTTGGAGTGTTTTGCGACCTTTCCAAGGCTTTTGATTGTGTTCATCACGGTATTCTTCTTGACAAATTAAAGCACTACGGTCTCTGGGGAAGTGATTTAACCCTTTGTAAATCCTATTTGGAGGAAAGAAAACAGATAGTTGATATTGATAGCACACGCTCAAGGGAACATAATATAAAACTCGGTGTTCCTCAGGGATCCATACTAGGACCCCTATTCTTCCTGATCTACATTAACGACATAGGTGTGTGTATTCCTGAGGGACTTCGGATGGTTATGTTTGCCGACGACATATCACTATTAATAAACTGTGATAATAAACGTGATGTGACGTTAAAACTAGAAAACCTCTTAAATTGTTTAGAGGACTGGTTCGGGTGTAACAACCTATTGTTAAACAAGAATAAAACAAATTTGATAAACTTTTCCCTTGACACGCATCAAAGAAACGACATTGGTGGACTCCAAGATATTATAATAAGAAACTCATTAAACAGAGTTACAAATACGAAATTTCTGGGTCTGGAAATGGATCAAAAATTAACATGGAAAGGGCACATTGAAAACATTGCAAAAAAATTATCGTCTGCTTGCTATGCAATAAAAAAAGTAAAACAATATTGCGATTCTACTGCTGCGCGGTCTGTTTATTTTGCATATTTTCACAGCATATTGAGTTATGGTCTTCTGGTCTGGGGTACTGCATCAGAAGCCCAAAGAATTTTTATTTTGCAAAAATGTGCTATTAGATCCATTGTAGGTTTAAAGCCCAGAGACTCGTGTAGACTTATTTTTAAACAACTAGGTATTCTTACTTTGTACAGTAATTATATAATGCTGTGTTTGCTATATATTAAGGAGAACATTAAGGAGTTTCCCAAAATGCAATTTAGAGAAAACTCACGTTACCATCACATGTCATCTCTTATCCAAGTACCAAAGCACAGATTAAATAAAATATCAAAGGGCTTCTTGTGTCAATGTGTCAAATTGTATAATAAACTCTCTGTAGACACAAAAAACTTAGATTATAATATGTACAAAGACAGAATTAAAACTATTCTAATCAACAAATCATATTACACCATAGAGGATGCTTTAAAAGAGGAATATATTAGGTGACATTCCTTCATATTTTTTATTTATTATTATTTTAATTATGACATTTAGGTTACTTTGATAACAAACATAAGTTTTTTATATATATTTTTTAATTTTTAGTTTTTAAGTGACAACGCCCTTTTACAGCTGCTTATCTTACATAGTGTAATATTTATTAATATATTTTGTGACATTTACTGACATCTAATTTAATAATGTAGGTTTAAGTAGTATAGTAACTGACAACGCTCTTTTACAGCAGCATCTATATTTAGGGAGTGTATAATTTACATAGTCCTAATTTGGTTATGACGATGGCTGTTCTTTGCACTAATGGTCGATCTTTTGCTATCCTTCCATGATATGTAAACTGTTGATTGTATAACTGACAAAACCAAGTGTACGTCATGTATCTTATGGTGAATAAATGAATTGAATTGAATTGAATTGAACCTATATTTCTTGGCAACACTGATGATCATAGACAATCAGAGGGAGACGCGGAAAAGTGCTTCGTGGTTGCGTTGTTTTTTAATTTTAGTTCGCCGCTGAATTTTGGGAAGGAAGCACGTACGACATGGCTGACGAATATAAACTTGGTGATTTAGTTTGGTATGTAAATATAGTGCGATATGCTGATAATTTATTAGCTACAAGTTGCAAAGTGTTGTTAACTACATATAAATTTAATTTTACAGGGCGAAGATGAAGGGTTTCAGCCCGTGGCCCGGCCGGGTAAGTTATACCGTTACTATTAATTTACCTAAATAAACTTATTAGTTCTTGTTAATACACAAAAAATACTTTACCTAGGTCGTTCAAATATATTTGTTTACCCGTGTCACATACGTATGTGTTTACAAAATTTGACAGATTCAAACATTTTATAAGAGCGGGAAACAATTATCAATGAGTATTATTGGTTTAAAAAGTTTTTCATATTAACGACTATTCTTTCTTATAATACTGATGAAAATCCTATTTGTTGTTGATTCCAGTTGGTTTTTATTTTGATGTTACAAAAGTTAACCTTAAAATTGTTTTATGTGGGTTTCAGGTTGCTATTCCTACGCTAGAATTGCGGCGACCGAAAAAAGCGATAAAAAATATGCAGTGCATCTATTTCTTTGGCACCAACAATTAGTAAGTGTAAACGAGAAAGAAATATATTTGTATTATAAAATAATCTCAGTATATTGATAACTGGCCATTTTCTATGTCTTTAGTTGGTATTAGGATCACTTGTCATTTTAAGATATTGAAATCATGTCAAACCCTGGATTCCATGGTTTATTTCTGCCAACTTTTATTTAAATCAGTCCAGTAGTTTAGGCGTAAAGACGAAATTAACAAACATGGTCATGAAGTCACACCATAGTCAGTTAATGATCTCATGTAGCCTATGTGGACACCTCAGGGTTCCAAAGAACATCTCTGGCAAATTTATTCAAAATCGGTCCAGTAATAAAGATGTAAAGGAGCGACAAACATACATATAGACACACAGACAAAGCTTCTTTAAAATTTATAATATTATTATGGATGTAAAAGGAGCTTTCACTTGTTTTGACATGATTCTTTCTCTCTCAAAATGGCCCTGGCATGGCCATGACAATTATATTCATAGCTAATTTGGTAAACAGATTCATGTTATAAGTATACTGTGTAGAGCAGACTTATGATAAGCTTCCAAGGCTGCATTACCAAAATCATACAATATTTCATCATCAGCCATTCAGCCCCCACTAGTGACCTTTTTCAGGTCATCTGTCCATCTAGCGGAAGGGTCTTTCCACTCTGCATTTTCCTGTACGTGGTCTCCACTCCAGAACCTGTCTACTCTATCGGTCATCAGTTCTGCGACACACTTAACCTTGGTTTTCTTACGGATGTCTACATTTCAGACTCTATCCATCAGAGAAATACCGAGCATAGCTTTTTCCATATTTCGCTGAGCAACCTTAAACTTGTGGACCAGACCTACTGTCAGTGTCCACATTTTATACTCCGTACTGGAACTGGCATTGATTGAAAACTTTTGTGAAAATGAAGAATAGTAACTATTATGTTGTATAGATACTATTAAATTTTAAACATATTGTTAATGATAAATAGTCCTTTTGAGAATTTGTGTCCCATTTTTTTTTATACACTTATTGTTATTTATAAAATATGTTTCGATTTAAAACAATATAAAAAATGTAATACAACTATCTATGAATAATTTAATGATTATAATGGTTTGGAATCTATGATAATTGAGACTTTTGGAATAGAATATTCTCATATTTCAATAATTTATTGTCTTTTTTTTTATTATTAATAGATTTGTGCCCTATTTGCAAGTCATGATCCATATATATTAAATTGAATTTATTTGTCCCTAGTGCTTGGATTGAAGAGGTGAACATTAAGCCGTACCATGACTTTAAGGACCAGCTCATCAAGTCGTGCAAGACCGTCGCATTTAAAGATGCTATTGCCGAGATAGAACAATATATTGTCCATCCAGAAGTAAGTTAAATAGAAAATAATTTGGTAAAATAAATTCTTTTTAATTTAAATGAACTTTAAATATTAAAGCTGCATTATTACAAGACTGTTCCCAGTATCTTAAGACTTATTTCAGCTATTTTATTTCATTAATATTTAATTTGTGATATTCTCGAGTTTGATACGCTAGAGTCATCGATGAGCTTGCCACTTGTCATGATGGGACTATAGTAAATTGGCTAAATGTGAATCTGCTTCTTTAGAAGCATGGTTTCTGACCACCCCGAAAGGAAAATGGTCCTGATAATACTTTATTTATTATTTTTGATTATAAACAATTTAAAACTGCTTTAATAAGAGAAGTACATTTAAATATGAACTTAAACTAATAATAAAATAAACTATGTATAAATAAAACATGTCTTCTAGTGACAAAACGTCTGAGATATGTCCCAATGAGCCTGGCAACATTTTCCCTCTCTATGGCTAATATGTATGCTGGCAGAAATAATTGCGCGGTGGTGCCTTTCCATATTTTCATAGTTACACAGAAGATGGAAAACAACCAATATAAAATAACACCCCATATAATAAATCTGTGTTGCTATGGCAACACCGGATATGTAAATAAACGTTATGGACCTTTATGTCTTATGCCTATAACATATTGTGTTATTATTATTATATTTCCAGACAGGTCACACAGCGCCATCTAGTTTCCGTGGTAAGCTACGAGGCTTGTGTTACGGAAACTAGATGGTTGATAAACTTTTTTTTTTGTAAATATATATTTTAATTTTGAATATAAACACCCAGACCGAGACAAATTATACAATGTACAACTTGCCCCCGGTGGGAATCGAACCCACGACCTCCCGAGTTCACGGCAACGTTTGTTACCACTAGACCATGGAGGCGGTGTGTTATGCCATTAACACATTTTTAAAGCTTTGATATTATCATATTTTTTTTATTTATATTTATTTTGGAAGTAAACGGTATATATAAACAAATAAGAAGATAACATATAGTTCCGATAATGATAGTAATGTAAGCATAGTATTTATGCAAACGAAATTAAACATTAAAATACCAATATTAACAAAACAAAACACTAACAAATCAGACAATTCATTATAGAATTAATTTTATTTGTTGAATCTACTATTAAATTCAATTTCATGAATCACCCACCTACGTGAAGTTCACTCCACTCTAGTACCTGTCTATTTCATCATTCGGTTCTATGAATAATAAATGTTACAGTAGTCTATGTGGACACTGAGAGTGGGTCTGGTCCACAAGTTTAAGGTCGTTCAGCAAGCTATACTTGGTATTTCTCTGGTGGATAAAGTCTGAAACTTATACATCTGTCAAAGAACCAATATAGTCTTCAAAATTAGTAAGTTGAAGTGGCAATGGGACGGACACGTGTGTCACAGAACCGATGACTGATAGAGTAGACGGGTTCTGAAGTGGAGACCTCATACAGGAAAATGCAGAGTGGGAAGACCCCACCTGAAAAAGGTCACTAGTGGGAGCTAGATGAGGGTGGCTGTGGTAGGTCCTACATCCAGCAGTGGAGAGACATAGGCTGATGATGAAATATTGTATGATTTTGGTAATGCAGCCTTGGAAGCTTATCATAAGTCTGCTCAGAAACAATGAATTTGTATAGTAGATGGGTCAGGAGTGGAGACTACATACAGGAAGATGTGAGTGGGTCGATTGACGGATAACCTAAAGAGATCGCTAGTGTGGGCCGGATAAGGGTGGCGGAAGATCGTGTGAGATGGCGAGCATTGGGGAATACCTATATCCAGCAGTGGAGAGATTATCATAGTATGCTAATTTAAACAGAGAAATTGCTCGTAACAAAGCTGCTGAACTTAGCAATCGATTCACTTTGCATATGCTAAAGGAATTTTACAATATCTTCAAAATTGTACTATAGGTAGATTATTGGGTCGGCCCCAGTGTTTAATTTAGTTATCACACTGCTAGGATGGAGGGGCTGAGTTAAATTTCATTAGAACAAGCAGTGCATATAGGTCATGCTTTTCGTGTAAAATTTGAGGTTGCTTGCAATTACACAATCATTTCAAGGGCCAAATTAGGAAACTATTAAATAATAAATAAATAAATAATAAATATTTCCAGACAGGTCACACAGCGCCATCTAGTTTCCGTGGTAAGAGGCTTGTGTTACGGAAACTAGATGGTTGATAAACTACATATTATACTTTTTTCTTTGTAAATATGTATATACATATTATACATATAAACACCCAGACCGAGACAAATTATCCACCCACGACCTCCCGAGTTTACGGCAACGTTTGTTACCACTAGACCACGGAGGCGGTCAACTATTGATAGAATGTTGCTTCTATTAATGAATATTACAACCACAAATTTTAAATATTTTATGTGTATTATAATAATTATCTGTACAATATGTTAATATTAAATATATTAAAAAATATTATCTGTATGTAATAAGTGTGACTAAAATTATAAATATAATAATAAGATTTTAACATTGTAAATAATGTTTAACAAAATTTGTGTGCCAGAAATGGCTGAATGTGTTGAACTTACTATTACTATAAATAAATATAAATATAATATAAATAAATCATTTCATTATAGTACAATAACTACAAAAATCGTAAATGTGATCTATTTTATATAAAAGAAAAGGTTTTCCAAGATTTATCTCCACAACAAAAATATTATAGTTGAGGGGATATATAAACTGCCTCCGTGGTCTAGTGGTAATTTGGTAAAAAACCGGGGGCAAGTTGTACATTGTATAATTTGTCTCGTTCTGGGTGTTTATATGTATAATATGTATATATTAACAGAAAACAAAAAGTAATATGTAGTTTATCAACCATTTAGTTTCCGTAACACAAGCCTCGTAGCTTACCACGGAAACTAGATGGCGCTGAGGTCTGGAAATATTTATTTATTATTATTATTTATTTAAAAATATGAAATTTGTTGATGATATTTAAAAATATCATATACCATATAAGTTCTATAATTTTGCAAAATTAAATTGCATCAGGTATGTGTGCTCTACAGGACATTTGGTGAAATATCTTCTGTGAACTGGCATATAATCCGTGATGATACCATTTTTTACTTTTACTTCAGAAGTTACCTCTATAAAACAATTAGTTTTTTCTTTGTCTTGAAAAGTTGGCAATTAACAGTTACTACGAATTACCAGTTCACATATATATTTACATAATACAATTCTTTATTGCACACAAAATATAAAATATGAAAACATGTAGGTACATAGGCGAGCATAATACCATGAAAGTATTCTCTACCAGCTAACCTTTGGGAGAGTGACAGAAGAATATTATGGGATGAGATAAGATGATATGATAGAAATGTTACAATTTGCGTCAAGCCGTGTGATTTGCAGTTACCGAAACGTATCGCCAGTTTTATTTTGGTTTAAGCTATAGTAGTTTGTTTTCGATGTTACAGTTATTTTCTGTACTTGTATTGCGGTTTATTTCTTCAATAATTTAATCTATTACTTTGTAGTTGTTGTAAACAAATTTGCACACAATTGATGTATTGTATTTTACAAGCAAAATAAACGTTCATTTCATTTCATAGTAATTATTTACTACAGTTCAAATTTATAATGGCCCTTCATGGATATTTTTGTGTAAATTGAAATATCAGTAAAATTACGCTTGCGTAAAACATTTTTTATTTGCCTGCTAGTAGACAGAACTGCCTCCGGGAGGTACCGGGTTTGATTCCTTGTCGAAACACAATAATTTATTTGTGGTATTTCTTGAGTTTGATACTCTAGCGACATCGACGAACTTGCCACTCGCCATGATGGGCCTATAGTAGTAACGTGGTTTCGGACCAGTCTGATGATTATTTAGTTGGAAGACTAACGGCCAGCTGTAGAAAGGATGATTAAAATAATCTATGATGAAAATTTTGATATACCTACGCCATATGATTCGTAGTTTAGCTTGTCACTTTAGTTATTTCAGCCAATGACGTACCTCATAGGCAACGTTAAACATATCAAAAGATATTTTTTGTTGCCTTTCTGCATCTGGCCATAGGTATCAAAGTGGTCCAATAGTAAGCTAAGCTATAGGCAGAAGACACTCGGAAGCCCCGAAATACTAGCTCTTAGTCCTGATAGGAATATTTTTGTCCAATAGAAATTCCCTGACATTGACGCTCATGTCAAAAACCCCGAAGAAGAGTTCGACAAGTTGAAAGAAGAGATGCAAGATAGCATAGAAGAAGACGATGAAGTGGTAATTAAAACTGAAGAACCCAAGAAAAAGACCTCGTCTACACCTAAGGTAAGATTTTAATGGGTATAAATTACATATTTTATAACATTCGATATTAGGTGCTAAAACGGATAACAAACTACTTAAATAATGAATTAAATACTATTTAAATAATACAAATAAACTTAAATATAAACTAAAGCTAATAAATAAAACTATAAATTAATAATCAAAATTAATATCAGAGATAGTCCCAAGGAGACTGGCCACAATTTCCACTCAATATAGCAACGCAAATTCTTTCAATATTCCTTAAAGTTCTTAGCTTAATTTAAATTAATAAACATATAAATTAAAAGCTACCTAAACAATAAAATAAAAAATGAACTTAACTAAGACGTCCCATTCGAGATAGTCCCAAGGAGACTGGCAAAATTTCTTCCCTATATAGCGAGGCTAATACGTTGGCAAAAATAATTGTCAGCCTTCCATCTCCAGACCTTTCCGTCAGCCAATTTGACAACTCCTTGGCCAGGCGCCTTGCTGAAGATCCCGGGCCCTTCGTCTCAATTCGTAGCCGGTACCAAGGTTGGCGTATTTGCGCAACTTGAGGTTTTCGATTGTAAGAACGCGTACCTTAAACTCTACAAAGGTCGGTTCAAACTTACCCGGCATGTACCAATGAGAAATACACTTTTCTTACGTACATTTGTCATAGATTTACAACACCACCGTTCCCGTGCCTCGGAGAGCACGTTAAGCCTGGTTCCACTAATGCCAACTTGTGGAATTGTTAATAAATTGTCATCATATCCTCTGTAGCCGTATGGCCAGCGTGGCGAGTGTAGGCCAAATTCTCCTGTTCTGGAAGGCTCATATACAGCAGTGGAGGTCTAGGACGCGAATGAATGACAATTAGATATAGTATAAAATATATGTTATATGGAAGGGAAAATACAGTGTAAACGACAAACTCCCTAAAGCGTCGAAATTGGCTTTGATAGGTTTAGCTTGTCTTCCATTTCTGGTTTTTCTTCTCTCCATTTAACAACAACTCTCTATAACGCCATAAAATGCACAGTCCCTTCAGTGTCGTTATATAGAGTTTACACTGTGTTTCTAAAATGTCCCTAATTTTATTTCCTAGTAAGTTGATACACTACATTTCTCAAAAGTAATAATAATAAATATTTCCAGACAGGTCACACAGCGCCATCTAGTTTCCGTGGTAAGCTACGAGGCTTGTGTTACGGAAACTAGATGGTTTATAAACTACATATTATACTTTTTTTTTTTGTAAATATATACATATAAACACCCAGACCGAGACAAATTATACAATGTACAACTTGCCCCCGGTGGGAATCGAACCCACTACCTCCCGAGTTCACGGCAACGTTTGTTACCACTAGACCACGGAGGCGGTAATGTGCCTATACAGTTTGTGCGACCGAGAGGGATATAAGGCAATATCGGTAACTTTGTTTCTCCAACGGATGTCATTATTATTATTAATAAAGTTATTTTTTTATAGATTCGTCTCGGAGGTAGCAAATCTAAGGGTAAAAGGTCATCGTCTACTCACTCGAAGAACCCTACTCCTCGTAAGAAAAGGAAAGCGAGCATTCGTCGGTCTTTCACTGATATCGACATGACAAATGACAAGCCGAAAATGATCAACCACTCTTTCTCCAAGAAATCTAGCTTGCTGAATCGTCCGTCCAATATTTTAAGACCGGTAATATATATATAATATATGGTAGATAAATTACAGACCCTTGTCCTAGATTTCTACTACTGGAAATAAGAAATCTCTAGCACGACATGTGACCTTGCCCCCACCTGATGGTAAATGGTTGGACAGATCCATGATAGTTAGCGACAATCAGTCTCTTAACACTATGCTGGCTTGACTGAGTAAATAACTCTGTCAAAACTTTTAAATTTAGAACTAAGCTGGATTAAATTTAAAATATTTATACAAACAAGTCCAAGGTTTAGTCCGTGGATTTAGACTCGAAGGTACCGGGTTCGATTCCTGGTCGGGGCACAATTTAATAAATGATATTTAATTTATTTGTGACAATTCTCGAGTTTGGTACTCTGGAGACATCGACGAGGTTGCCACTTGTCATGATTGGCCTATAGTAAAGTTGGCTAAATGTGAATCCGCTCTATATAAGCGTGGTTTCTGACCACCCCGCAAGGGATACAGTTGTGATGATACTTTAGTTTTACCTTTACACAAACAACATGTGTTTTTTTTTATTTTATACTAGGACGACACATGACCTTGCGTCCACCTGGTGGTAAGTGGCACGCGAGGTCCATGGATGTTACCAACTGGAATCAGACACTCATGACTGACATCAGTCTCGTATCGCGTCGTATCGCTCACTCCCTCTAGAGACCTTCTTTCTTCTTCTATTCTGCAACCGAACCCACGCTTAGACAAACATATGACAGACAGACAGTGGGGTCGTCCAGGCCCGGATGATGATGACTATTCACTAGTCATGATGATATTTAAAACATTTTGCACACTTAACTAGAAACATTTAAGGGTTATTTATATTTAAATTGTAATCTTGTTAGAATGATTTATCTAAAAATGCATATCTATATATATATATATATATATAAAAATTAATTTCTGTGTGTATGTATGTTCCAAGATAAAAGATCCTTACTAAAACTTTAGTAACGTAACCCAAGTCGTAAAAAAATGCCATAAAACGTCTTTCGTCGCATGCGCTGTGGAAACTATTGATAATAGAACAAAAGTATGCTTTACAATATTAAAGAACATATAATACATGACCGCCTCCGTGGTCTAGTGGTAACAAACGTTGCCGTGAACTCGGGAGGTCGTGGGTTCGATTTCCACCGGGGGCAAGTTGTACATTGTATAATTTGTCTCGGTCTGGGTGTTTAAAAGTATAATATGTAGTTTATCAACCATCTAGTTTCCGTAACACAAGCCTCGTAGCTTCCCACGGAAACTAGATGGCGATGTGTGACCTGTCTGGAAATATTTATTTATTATTTAATTATTTATTTAAATATTTAATATCTACCAAAAACTTCGCTACCATACCATATGTCCAACTATTATCGTTATGTCACAATAATAAAATAATAAATTTACATTTTAAAAGTTGATAGAAATACCGACCAAAATTAGACCACGTTACTCATACTTCTGTTTAAATCCTTATCCAAATAAATCATATTGTTTTCAAGACTGTTTCAATTCATGTAGATCACTTTTTGAATTGTTCAAATCGGCTATTCCATTCAATAGATATTATAAATTTAATAAGTCATAGAAATAGATAAATATAAATAAAATATTAAATATTTCCAGACAGGTCACACAGCGCCATCTAGTTTCCGTGGTAAGCTACGAGGCTTGTGTTACGGAAACTAGATGATTGATAAACTACATATTATACGTTTTTTTTTGTAAATATATACATATTATACATATAAACACCCAGACCGAGACAATATATACAATGTACAACTTGCCCCAAATAATTATTTAATAAAAATAAATAATACATGCCTATCGGGTACCTGAAGGTTTTTTTTGTCGACGACACAACATTACACGGGCAACGCCGGGTCAAACAGCTAGTAATTATATAAATGCATGTGCACTGTAAATACAATTTAGTCCCAATCCCCACACAAGATGAATGATGTCCTTTGAAGACTTACATCTGTCGCACGCTGGAGACGTGGAATGCTCTCAGTGTTTTCCCCACTCCTTTAACCTGGAGTCCTATAAGCGAAGTGTGAAAAAGCTTAACAAGACGCGGCATAGTGGTAGAGACTGATGTCTCTCTCTCTTTCTAGAGGCTGGTGTCAGTTGCTCTCATTCTTACCTCTCTGTCTTACCTCTTCCTAAAAAAGAGCTCCTGGAGAAGAGCTGAACTAACATTGAGTACCCTAAATAGCATTTTTCACTTTACTAGATAGGATAGATAGGGTAGGTTTAAAAGAAAGCATAGGGTTTTGTCCAAAGGAAAGGCATGCTACGATGGTTCGGGCATGTTGAAAGAATGAGCGAAGAAAGATTGACGAACCAGATATATAATGCGAAAGTTGTGGGTAAAAGAGACCCTGGCAGACCGAGACTCACATATCACGATCAAATAAATAAAACACTGGCTGAAGGTGCATTAAAAAGCCTTCGTAAGAAAAGGGCATGTATGAAGAGGTTGATGAATGTCGACGAAGCGAAAGAGGTATGTCGTGATCGTGTCAAATGGCGCAATTGTCTCTGCTTACCCCGCAAGGGATCTGCCGTGAAGATATGTATGTATGTATTAGATACTACAAGTGGTTTATTTTATTATAACACATTTCTTTGTCAATCTTTACAGGAAACGCCTCCGTTAGACTTGGAGAATATCTCAGAAACATTGCTCGAAAAGAACATCCAAGCTAGCCAGATGAAGTTTGGATTCCTTGGCTTGGGCATCATGGGCAGTGGAATTGTCAAGAATTTGCTCAACTCCGGACATAAAGTTATTATCTGGAACAGAACTGCAATCAAGGTAAGTGAAATTATTTATTAAAACTACTTAGCTTATTCGAGAAGTAATTTTTTTTTAGTAACGACATAAGAAACAGATTTGGGTTAAAATTAGGGTTAAGTTTATTGTAAGAAATACTTATTAGTGAATAATTTCTTAGCCATGGATTCACCGTTCGGGTGCCAGGTCCATTGTGTCTGGGGAAAAGTGGAGTGTATCGGGCTTGCGCCGGACTATGGGTTGATTTTAAAAGGGGCTCCCCCATTTTTTTTATTGCGCAATAACACAACAAATTCTGTACTACTGGTGGTAATTTGCCCAGTCTGCCGGGGCGGGGATGTACCCACCGTTCGTGCTGATAAAAACAATATCGACACGTTTCGAGATCAAGCTCGAATTACCGTTTTGCTCAGTCAAGCCGGCATAGTGTTAGGGGCTGATGTTAGTCATGATTGTCTGATTCCAGTTGCTAACATTCATGGACCTTGCGCGCCACTAACCATCAGATGGACGCAAGACACATGTCGTGCTAGTATAATGTATATATATATATATATATAGGTATAAGCCAAAATGTTAAGGTTTAACACAATGATATTTCCCCGTCGTGACCACGGAATGGAGCTAATGAGAAAATCCAGCAATACAAATATAGGATATCACTTCATGAATAACAGAGTTGTAGATATGTGGAACAAAATACCAGAAGACATATTAAAGTCCTCAACTGTAAACACTTTTAAAAACAAACTGGACAAGTGCCTAGTGACAATCGAAATAGACTATGGTGATAACTGACAATTTAATAAACTTTACACCAGTGCTTGGTATAGGCATATCAGCAATGCGCTGCTCAGCTATTAATTAATAATAATAATAAGGTTTATAAGCTTAATTAATAATAATAATAGTAATAATAACGTTTATTGAGCTTTCTTATTGATACCTATATACAAAGTTGAGTAAATAATATATAAAATATTCCTTAAATTTTACATTTTAAGCATACAAACATTTTTGATTAAATGCAAACCACAAGGATAGACAATTTTAAGATGGTCCCTGACTCCTAACCAAGATAACTTGTATCCTAGGATGTCAGTCAGTTCCATATTGACTAATACTTATAGCCTTAGATAGCCAGCTCAAAAGGTATGATAATAATAAAAAAGAAAAAAAAACAACGTAAATCAAAGTACAAAAGAGGTTCCAACACAACAGACCTGTAAAACGACACCAGCATAGATATATTGTTATTGTTATTATATCTTATAACTATTGTCATCTTAAAGCCTTTCTGTTGTTGTAGGAAACCCATTTATGATATATGAAATATTTTACCCACCACCAGGAAAAATGATAAATAAAAACATGCAATAGTTTGTTTTAAAGTTAATTAAAATGTTTACCTATGAACTATGAAAGTATGATTACCAGTCGATCAGTTACTTAAATATTTAATACTTAAATATTATATATATTATACTGCCTCCGTGGATTTAGACTCGGAGGTATCGGGTTCGATTCCTGGTCGGGACACAAAAATATTTATTAATGTAAATAAATACATTTAATTAATATTAAATTTATTTGTGATATTTCTCGAGTTTGGTACGCTGGAGACATAGACGATCTTGCCACTTGTCATGATTGGCCTATAGTAAAGTTGGCTAAATGTGAATCCGCTTATTTATAAGCGTGGTTTCTGACCACCCCGAAAGGGAAACGGTCGTGATGATACTTTTCTTATATTAATTAAAATATAGTTTGTTTAATTAAAGAAACCCATCTGTCATAAGAATCGAGTTATATTGAACTATATATAATAGGGTTTTAGAGGGGTGTTAAGCTTTGCCCTCTCACTCGTACACTGACATTTAAAAAATCATTTTTGAGTGTACTTTTAAGAAATGCCAATCAGATTTCTAGGAAATAAAAATACGGACATATCTAACTTAATTTCACTTTCATATACCTAATTTTAGACAGATATAAGTAGCAAAAATATTAACCTCTAAAAGCGGTCAGCCACTCAGTTGTAAACACGCTTTCTTTATTTTTATTTATTTATTCATTTTGGAAAACCAACAGTTGACAATTCCAAATAGGTAAGTAACATTAAACAATCTAAGAACTATTAAAGGTTTTCACATATAGGTTTAAAAATCCTAATCAGTCATGAGTATGTGATTCCTGTTGCTAACATTCATGGACCTCGCGCGCCTTTTACTATCAGGTGGGCGCAAGGTGCATGTCGTGCAAATATTTAAAAAAAAAAAACTACGTTATACCTAAAACGAAATATCCCTTCTGGGGTGGTCAGACGATACACTTTTAAAGAAGCCGATGTCTCTAGCGTAAACTAGTGAAATATAAATATATTATTGTGACCCGATCAGGAATCGAACCCGGTACCTCCGAGTCCTAAATCCACGGACTTAACTGCTAGACCACGCAAGTTACATACATACATACACATACATACATATCTTCACGCCAAATCCCTTGCGGGGTAGGCAGAGACAATTGAGCGCCACTTGTCACGATCACGACATACCTCTTTCGCTTCTTCGACATTCATCAACCTCTTCATACATGCCCTCTTGTTTCGATGGCTTTTTAATTCACCTTCAGCTAATGTTTTATTTATTTGATCATGATAGGCAAGTCTTGGTCTGCCAGGGCCTCTTTTACCCACAACTTTCGCATTATATATCTGGTTCGTCAATCTCTCTTCGCTCATCCTTTCGACATGCCCGAACCATCGGAGCATGCCTTTCTTTATTTTTGTCCCTATGCTTTCTTTTATACCTACCCTTTTGCGTATTTCGTTATTACGTATACGGTCCATCAAAGTTACGCCGCATATCCGACGTAAAGACCTCATTTCTACTGCATTAACTCTACTCTTATGCGTATTCTGACATATCCACGTCTCGCTTCCATACATAAGTGTTGGTATTAGCATGGCATTGTGTATGGCGAGTCGAGCTTTATCACTGACATTTCGACTGGCGATCAGTGACCCCAGGGCCCCATTAACACTATTTCCCGCGTTCACTCTTCTTTCAACATCCCTATCATACTTCCCATACGGAAGTTTATTAATGTAAATAAATACATTAAAAATAATATTTAATTTATTTGTGATATTTCTCGAGTTTGGTGCGCTGGAGACATCGACGAGTTTGCCATTTGTCATGATTGGCCTATAGTAAAGTTGGCTAAATTTGAATCCGCTTATTTATAAGCGTGGTTTCTGACCACCCCGAAAGGGAAACGATCGTGATGATACTTTTCTCAAAAGTACACACATAGTCTTGACAAATCTTCAAAAATGTTGGGAGTGTGCGAGCGAGAGGATGGTAAAGCTTAAAAACGCTTTTTTCGCATGCCTTTTTTAATTCACCTAATATTAATTAGGTTATTATTTCATACAAGTTCATCCGCTAGAGCCTTAGTATGGCATATTATATATATATATATATATATTCAAATTCAAATCATTTATTTGTTTAGACACAGGTTAATATTATAAACAACAGGTATAGGTTATAAAGGTGCACCAGTGCTCTGCCCATAGGGCGTACAAATATTAGTAATTGTGGATAGCATTTAATTTTAATACATACACGTAAACAAAATTGAGATACAATAAAAAAATATAAATGACAATATTATTTATGTCTAAAATTTAATATTAATAAATTATAAGTTAAGCAAAATGTCATGTAATTATATATTTGTCTGTAAAAAAGTCATTGATTGTATAATGTATAATAGTATAATGTCCAGATGTTAATTATGTTTTAATAATTATATATATATTTACCTGAAATGTGATACAGAACTAACCAACGCAGTTCAACTCTTATTATTATTATTTAATATTGATAAAAAATATTCAGTCCTTTAGTTCTTATTGAGCCGTGAGATAGGCCTTCTAGATCACACCAATGTCAATTTTAGTGACAATTTATTAACGATTCCACAAAGTGGTATTACTGGAACCGGGACCGACGGCTTAAAATTAGAGTTGATAATCTATTACAAACGTACGTAAGAAATTTCTCATTGGTACATTCCTTGGCTTAATCGCTTAACCTTTAAACCACCACCGCTCTGTCATCAATCATTTAAATATTTACTATTCTGTGACGTATCCAAATGTATTAAGTATTTCATCATCATTGTTCATTTGTATAGATCATACTTGCATAATATAATATGATGACTATTAGTTGTTTTATTTATATTTTATAGGTTAAAACCAGTATTTGCCCAATATAGGTTACACAGCCTCTTTACAGCCACGAATTAATATTACGTGCCTAGTTGTAAGTTAAAAGCAAAAACTATTTGTAACAATTGTTATATTTTAGTATGTCAGTTGAAACCGTTTTTTTAATGAACACATTTAAGTGGAAAATTGACAATAATAGAAACTAACAGAGATATATATAGAGACAGAGAGACACTATATAAATATTTTATGTTAAACCTATTTTATGTTTACGCGTAAAAACAATGAAATGGTAAACCGAATAATTCGTCTGAATATACGGTTCGATAAAGCTTAAACCGAATAGTATTCGGTATTCGGTTTTTTCATTGAAACCACTATTCAGCACATCTCTGATAATAATATAAGAAACTGATTGAATATTAAACATAATTTGAAAACCAATAAATTAATTAGTTACTTACAATATTTTGTATTTGGTCTGCTTCATTCGTACAAGTGTAATAGGATTTTAAAGTAACGTTTTTATCATCATTCGAAACAAAAAACTGGAGAGAAAGAGATAATCTTTATGCAAATTCAGGGATGCTACCATTGGGTTGCAGTAAATTATTTATCCCAGCCATAAAGTATTACATTTTTAAATTTTACTAACCGGATAACTCAACTAGTTTTTCACGCCCGGTTTACATCTTCATTTAAAGGATTATTCATCTTGTATGGGGATTTGGACTAAATTATTTTAGATAAATTATTCCTACAAGATTACAATTTACTATAGTTTAGTTTAGGTGTGCAAAATGTTTATAAAATATCAACATGACAGCTCTAGTACTGAAGAACTTAATTGATACAAAAACTACATTATATTTATTTTTCAAATAACTTAATTGCACAGTAGTATACGAGTATGGGCGCCTCGCCAACTCGACTGGTCAGCGTGGCCAGTGTAGGCCAAATGAGAATGCCCATTTTTAATAGAGAAATGGGCCCAATCAAATGTTCTCGTGCCTTAATGATTTCTTTCTTTTTTGATAGTAAATATAATGTGCTTTCATAATCTGTAATTAATTTTATTTATTTTACCCTAGCATGACGACAATTGACAAAAACATTTTTTACGTTAATAATTCAATAGTTTTGATCCCGCCGATTTAAATCAGATAATTATTTTCACTTTGAAATCTAATGTTTTATCTATAATAAAGTACCTAATCGTAGCGCTCGTATTCAATACATAAATCTTAACCAATTGACTATTTAATTAAATTATATTTTAATGCTGGGGTAAAACGGATGTTTATATTAAGTTTAAAAAAAACACAGAAAATAGTTATGATTATTGAATTATATTTAGTTGACGCACGCTGCAAAAAAATTGGGCCTGGTTTTGGGAAATCTTTTTCCAGAAATTTCTGGAAGATCCATCTCCAGGGGTTCTAGGCGCTGTCATGATACGAGTACGAGTATATTAAAAATATCGTTAGTCTTATCAATAAAAGTATTAAAAATATTATTTACAATTGTTTATCATTGTATACAGCACTGGATGCTGCCGCAATGGATGATGTCATTTAGTCTTTAAAATTTGATTGGCCAATTTTCGATCAAATGTAAACATATTTTTTATTTACTTAATATTTCCAACATATAGGGATAGAATATTGTATTCCACTTGTCCTTGGTTATAGCTATGATAAAATGTCTTGCGGCATTAAAACCTTTGTCTTTGTGCAATAAAGTATTAAATAAAATGAATAAATCCCTATTAAACCCGTCTGGCCAAGTAGTGAGTTTAGGCTAATAAATAATTTACTTCTCTAAATAGCTGTTCTAAAACCTTGACTTTAGTTAAATCATGACTTGCAAAAGGCCACATATCGATCTACTATTTAAATTTGAAAATATTGTTTGTATTCCAAAAGTGTCAATATCATAGATTCCAAACCATTATAATCATTAAATTATTCATAGATAGTTGTATTATATTTTAGATATTGCTTTTTATAGAGCAAAACATACTTTGTACAAACATACTTTGAGAGATGTACATATATTCTTAATGCACAACATTAGGTCTGAGTGATAACAAAAATGTACACAATTTCACAATAATGTTTAAACAACTTTCCTCTCGTTCCGAATCATGCTCAGAGCGTATAGAATATAATACTGACAGTCGTTCCGAATCAAATATCACGATTTGGATGCTCAGAGCGTGATATAAATTCGGAACGGTCTAAATCACATTTTTATCCATATATATATATATATATTAAATGTATGGAAGATAAATTGCGGATTCCATCTTTGAGTATGAATACTAACAAACACACATCTCTCGGTTTATTCATCTTTATACATATGTGTAACGTTTACTATAACTTATTTTGGTCTTCTAAAATAACTTGCCGTGTTTCAGACATTTTTTATTTACTTTCTACTTAAATATTAATTATATAACTGTTTTAGAAGTAATATAGATACAGTAAAAACGAATTACAATATTAAATAATTTAAAAGATAACAATATTAAATAAACTAATAAAAACCACACGCACAGGTCAGAATATGCACCCACATACCGTAGTCACCATCCCTTCGCGTACATATAAATTTGGGGACTCATACATCTGTCGTACGATAAAGATGTGGAATGCTCTTCCAGCCTCTGTGTTTCCACTTTCCTATAATTTGGAGTCCTTCAAGCGAAGTGTGAAAAAGCATCTAGTCAAGCCGGCATAGTGTTAGGGACTGATGGCAGTTACGAGTATCTGACTTCAGTTGCTAACATTCATGGA
Source organism: Tinea semifulvella (assembly GCA_910589645.1). Taxonomy (NCBI): domain Eukaryota; kingdom Metazoa; phylum Arthropoda; class Insecta; order Lepidoptera; family Tineidae; genus Tinea; species Tinea semifulvella. The sequence continues at coordinate 6,186,453 of OU342592.1, read as the reverse complement.
CCTTGCGCGTCACTTACCATCAGGTGGGCCCAAGGTCACATGTCGTGCTAGTATAAAAAAAAAAAAAAAAAAAAACTTGAAAATGGCGCGCGACATTATGACAAACAACTGACAGCGCTCAGAGCCTACCTCGATATCGTGACGTCACATAGCTTTGGCAAAACAGTTTATGCACGTTTTGGAACACCTTTAAGCGTGCTTAGGTTACTATTATCGTATCTCGGAACGAGTGATTGAATACTATTTATACAATATAAAAATACTATTTTTATAGGTTGGCTACTAATTCTCGATTGTCCAAAATCCCATATGCAGTATGTAATAATTTCTCGGGATCTTCGTATCAATATCTCCTTGTCTATCTTCAGAATTTAAGCCCTTTAAGAACAACTTTATATCTCAATATGTCATTTTTTTAAGTCATGACTCAGTTAAGAGTATTAATTGCACCTGTGCGCCTGGGATAAGCAATTAAAGGTGCTGATAGTTAAAAATGTCAATTATATACTTAATGATAATAATAATAAATTATTTATTGTACAGTACCAAAAATAGTGTGGGTACAAAGACGAGCTTAATGCTATAAGTGCATTTTCTACCAACTAACCTTTGTGAATGGGGAGCCATTATAAGCGGGTGCAGAAATACTATTGTACACATACATACATATCTTCACGCCAAATCCCTTGCGGGGTAGGCAGAGACAATTGAGCGCCACTTGTCACGATCACGACATACCTCTTTCGTTTCTTCGACATTCATCAACCTCTTCATACATGCCCTTTTATTTTGGTGGCTTTTTAATGCACCTTCAGCTATTGTTTTATTTATTTGATCGTGATAGGTAAGTAAGGCCTCTTTTACCCACAACTTTCGCATTATATATCTGGTTCGTCAATCTCTCTTCACTCATTCTTTCAACATGTCCGAACCATCGGAGCATACTCGTACCTTTCCTTGTTTTTGTCCCTATGCTTTCTTCAATACCTACCCTTTTGCGTATTTATGTATATAAAGTGACGCCGTCAAATACTATTGTGATCAACAATAATGAAATATAAATACATACAAAATATACATATCCTACATATTAAATAAATATATACATAAATAATAAATACATATCTAAGTACATAGTAGAAAGTTATGGTAAGTTATTCTGTTTATGGTGTAAAAATTGTATAACTTGTCTTTAAATATTTTGAGAGATGAAGCTTGTCTGATTACCAAAGGTAGTCTGTTCCACTGAATGATGATATTTAAAGTTTATAGGTAATTGGTAAAAAAAGACAATAATACATTTGAAAAATAATTTATTCTCCATTATTAATATTTAGCTACCTTTTTACTTTCGTTATATATTTAGAAAACCTTCAACAATATTTGTATAACTTATTAAGAATCGATAAAAATATCCTTTGCAGGATTCTAGCATTTGGCATATCACTGCAAGACATTATCAATGAGGTATAATAGGAATAGTCTACAAGTAATTCAGTTTAGTTCGAGAGATCAATGTGTGATCGGAATTGACAATTTGTGCTTAACAAGTGAGATACACCAAATTACAAAATCTTGCAACAATTACAACAATGATAGTAACAACAACCCCATCATAGGTACCTCACTTTCATTAGTCTACGTTTTAAGTTGAACAAATATAAAATGCATATTCTCTAAGAGATCATCCTAGAAATACGCCAAAATGGAAAATGATTGAAACAAGTAGACTCAAGTCATATTATGTACAGAATACCATATTTAAGACTGGTTCAATAATAATTTACTACGTTGATCAAAAACTTAACAGATCGTTATTATAAGTATCCCTTAAAACTATTTTGCTTACTATAAGACGATGAAATAAAACCACTAGAGTTATGTAAATTCAAATCTAATCTATCACAGCTTACTTAGAAGTACAAAACGGTCTTTATGTCTCGCTAGCGACATCATGAATTACAAACTTATTGCCTATATTCCATCGACGGTCCCTTTTTAGTTACAATTGTATACCCCATTTACTTAGAATATCTTACTTAAATATTGACATAACTTTAAAGTTTTGGAAACATCGGGCAAGATATGTTCCCCAATCGCCGCACCTCATACAAAGGAAGGCGAGGGATCACTACGAAAATCACAGAGTCGAATGTCCGGCGGGCCAGCGCGCGACAGTGTCCGGTCGGTCACCGCGTAGATCTTAAACGCGCGCGTCAGGAGCCTGTACTACAAGGGGGACTTGTGGCACATCGGCGTGCACTCGCCCGCCCCGCCCGCCTCGCAGCCGTCCAGCTCCACGGCCAGCAGCACGCGCGCCTGCTCGTGGCTCAGGTCGTCTCGCCGCCCGCCGCGCAGCTCCGGCGTGCTCGAGCTGGCCGGGAGCGTGTGTCTTCTGCTGCCCGGCTTCCGCGGCTCGCTTCTGAACGTGTGCTTGCTGGTGCTCGTGCCGGTGCTCGTGCCGGCGCTCGTGCTTCCGCTCGTGCCGCTCGTACTGGCGCTCGCGCTGTCCTGACCCAGCAGAGGCTCGCTCGACGGCTTGGAACATTCTCCAGTTTCGCACTCGTCATGTAATCTGGGGTACATGTACTGCATGGGTATTCCCGGGGGCAGGAACAGAGGAGTCATCGGCGGCGACGAAGACGAGCCCATACCGGGAGGCAGCAATACCGGCAGCGGTCCTATCGACCAAGGCTGGGGCGGCCCGTCCTCGATCATGTTTATGTGGATTCCTTCGGGTAACGTTAGAGAGTTTCTTCTGGAATTCATCGACCGCTCGGTTGGAGTGTAGTATATTGATATTCTACTTTCATCGTCTATTAAAGGGTTTGGCAATGTGGATAGTTTTTCAATTTTAGTTTTCAAATACATATCTATAATTTCTATATCTGGATCGAAGGCCATAGAGTCACTTTTCCCGCACGATCCGTTGCGACAGTTTTCGAAGTATAGACTCGGTAAATTTTCTAGTACTTTGTTTAAAGTCTGCTGTTGATATTTGTACGATTCCCGTATTCTAAGTATTTGGTGTGCACTAAACTTTCGTATTTTGTTTCTTTGGAATACATAATTTTCTCTCACCCAATTTAATTGTGATGTAGAATATTCTCTCACCCGTTTTACCTGTAATTAAATTAGCCATTGAATGATTGTATCGGACTACTTGAAATAATCTTAATAATAAATTATGATTTTTGAAGTGAAGCTTACCTGATCGTAATACTGATCGCGCATCGCTGTTAAGTGGTTAGCCCCAATATCTCTGATGTTCCGCAGATGGCTGGATTGAGTTGTATAGCTACTCTGAATCCATTCCATCTGTTGTGTACAGTTTTCTTTTATCCGATGCACCTGTGAACACAAATAGTTTAATACGTAGCCATTTATGTCTCTTTACACGTATTACAAAGTTCATGATCAATATAAGGATTACCTGTCCAGCGTAATTTTCTCTGAGTTTTTCCAATTGTAGTCTTTTATATTGTTCTATATTATCCATCATTCCATGTATTTGTCGGGTGCGGGGAGCCGTGCTGACGCATGTGCAACAGCTGCAGCAAGTTTCCATCAGACGGAATCTAAAATAAACACGTATTAATATTTGAATATTTTCCCTAAAATATTAATCGTTAGCATTAAATAATTACCTAGTAAATATGTATAGTAGTGCTTGAATCAATAATGTTAACGCTAAAAACCCTGCCGCGCAAATGCCTCCAAATAACAAACTGTATATCTTTATCTCGAACATTGTCATAGGATCTATGTTCAATATAACTTCTGCTGTCACATTTGCTGTAGGGTTTGAGGCAAAACATGTGTAAGTACCCGTGTCTTCTCTATGAATGTCTGTAATTAACAGGGATCCATTTTCGAGTACTCTTATCCTATTGTGGGGTACTGGATTGTAGAATTGGTCATGTGATATTCTATGTTTATGGAATATATCTTGTATTAAGGGCTCGGGATTCCAGTGGTAGACATCCCTTATGGGCGTTATCCAGGTCAGGGAAGGGGCTGGATTGCCTTCAAATTTACACTCGAGAAGAGCATTCGTTTGTAGTCTGTACAGCGTCAGTGGACTGTTCCATCTCAGCGACGGAGCTTCACAGTTTGTGTGATTCAGTATACTTAACATGTCGCCGGGATAGGCAAGGCTACAGCTTAAATCTGATTTAATTATGTGTTTCTTCTTTTCGATCCAATTTAAAAACCAAGCCATTCGACAATCACACGCCCACGGATTGTTGTTTATCTGCAACTCCTCCAACTTATCGAGCAATTGTAGTGATAATGGCAAAAATGTTAAAGAGTTTGAGCTAATATCCAAATGTGTAATAGTTAATGTATCTTGAAATACATATGGCTCTATTTCTCTCAGCATTGCATTGTTTCTTATATACAATCGTTGTAAACTTTTCATGCCAATAAATATTGCATTTTCTATTACTGGAATATCTGTATTATCTATGTACAAAGTACTCAACTCATCGTTATGCGAGAACAACCCGGCGGGCAAGGATTTAATTTTGCTACCTCCCAAGTTTAGCCATTTTAAATGTTTGAGATGTTTAAAAATATCTTTTGATATGTTTAAAATTGGATTATTACTAATATTTAATTTTCGTAGTTGCTCAAAAGTATCAAACATTGATTTTGAAAGGTAATCCAGTTTGTTGCTCGATAGGTCTAGGGTCTCCAGCTCTCTTAAATCGACTAGGGCGTTAGATGTAATTTTGACTAGGCTATTATTATTAAGGAACAATATTTTTAATTGTCGATTGGGTTTAAAATAATAGTCGAGAAACGACGCTATGTTGTTGTGAGATAAGTCCAAATACTGCAGTCTTTTCATGGGCGCGAATACTTGGAAAGGAATGACTTGCAGACGGTTGTGCGACACGTCCAGCACTTCCAGGCTCGCGAGGTCGTTGAACGTGAACCTGGGGATATCATGCAAGTTGTTTCTCGATATATTTAAACTTTTCAATCGGCTCAGTCTTAAGAAATAATTTTGATCCATTCGCCTAAGTCTGTTACCGCTGATGTCGATATACTCTAGGTCGTGGAGTCCTTCGAACAAGTCGAGGTCCAGGATCTGAATGTTTGAGTTGGTCCATGAGATCTCTTTGAGCGTGGAGCCGTAGTTAGCGAGGATATCCTTGGTGAGGCGGTCGTGGGGTACGTTCGTGGAAGTGCATAGTAACTGGGTCGCGGTGCAGGTGCATGTCCGGGGACACACTTCTGCCCGCGCGGCCGCGCAAACAATGGCTAACGTCAACGCCTTGTGCAACCAACTCATATTAAAACCCGCATAGTCTTATGAGCTGCAAAAAAAAACATTGTTTAAGCATCTTTAAGTAAAACAAAAAAAACTAAAAACATTCACTAGATAAAATATATTCACTAAACAGGTGTCCTAGCTAAAAACCTACCTAACCAGTTTTAATTGACCTGATTTTTATGTATAATTTTATATTATTGACTTTAACGTACATAAATTTAATTAAATAATATTTTATAATACAATATATGTCTTATCTGGATTTTAGTTAATTTCGTTAATACTTTTATCAGTTATAATCAGAAGACAATCTCTGCCGTGATATGTGACATGACAAGTATAACTTTTAAGATACAATGTTTATTTGATTTCTTAACAGTATTTAAAATACTATGCTTAATTCCATTCTCATTGGTACATGCCAGGTGGGTTTGAACAGACCTTTGTAGGATTTAAGGTACGCCGAGCCTTACAACCGAGCCACCACCCCCAATGAGAAATACACTTTTCTTACGTACATTTGTCATAGATTTACAACACCACCGTTCCCGTGCCTCGGAGAGAACGTTAAGCCGTCGGTCCCGGTTCCACCAATACCAACTTGTGAAATTGTCATCATATCCTCGCCAAGCCGTCTGGCCAGCGTGGCGAGTGTAGGCCAAAATTGTCCAAATATATGTTCTGAAAGGCCCATCTTCAGCAGTGGAGGTCTAGGACGCTGTGATCTAGGGGCTGTAATGAATTCCATTTCAAGTAGGTATTTAATGACTTTACCTACTTCATTAAACTGTTAATCCAAAATAATTACTAATAGCTGGGTATGTGTATTACTACAGATAAGTTGGTAAATGTACTATAAACCTAACAAAGTTTCTAACCACTTTGTAAGGTCGTCACAGTCTGTAGGCCACCCATGACGCCACATTTTGTTATTTGAAAATAAGTCTTAATACAATGGAATAAAAGAGAAGAGATATATCAAAATCGAACATATCTAAATGTAAGAGACTAAGGTATACAACATATCAATTATATCAGTGTTAATTATAACTAAATATTTAAAATGTTATTTACACATCATTGGTGAACAATTTGTAATATGAAACTTGATCCAGTAAAAAAAATACATATAAATCTGAATATAATTAACTGGTGCATACAATTTAATTGTTTATAGTAAAATTATTAGATTATTAAACATAAAATTCAATATTTATTATTAGTCTTTTATCAAAATTGTATATTATAGAAATACATGTTTACCATCCAATTATTATTAAGTATTAAAAATGATGGCTATGTTTTAGGTCAGGTTTTAATTAGATTTACTAAACTGCTGTCAGTAGGATCATTAATTATTAATTTAAGCAAAATAACTACACATTTATCTTATTGAACAAACTGTTCGATTAGTTAGGTTTTGGTTGGACTAATGGCCACTGTTTTCTGTCTGCAATTAAAAAATCACAACACAATAGTATTTTATTCTTTTGTGTTAATCTGTATTTAGGCAGGTATTTAAAGTTCTATGGTCCTTGTCTCAGTACGGTGTAACATAATAAGACAATTAACTTTTTCCCACCATACACGTGACGTAGATCGTATGTTGCTAATAAATAATTGGCTAAATTGAACTTGATTTAAATGATGCCTTATAACATCCAGCAATTTAATAAACAGTTGTGAATGTTTCACAACATACTTATTACAAGTACTGCCTACACATACTTACTTAGCGCCCATTTTTCTACAACATTCTCAAGAAATTAATCCTGTAACCAGTAATATAAACCACACTGATTTCAATAAATAACAATTAACAGTCACAATTACCTAATGCTATTTCTTCACATTTTGTTCCACCTTGCATAATCCACGTTATTTTGTGTTGACAACAGACACGAATGACACGGCCATTCTTTAACAAATATGTCGTATTTGAACACTTCTTAATAATTGTTGTTGCATTTTCTCACAAGATCACACAATATAATATTTTTTTACTTTTTGTCATAAATTTACACAATTTTCTTTTTAAATCGGACAAGCTTTGCGCTGCTCACAGCTAATACGCTGTCACCAGTCTACGGAGTGAACGCTAAAGAAAAAATAATGGCGGCGGCGCTCGAGCCCGCTCGGAACTCACTCCTTCACTCCCGCCGCGTTGTCGTATTGCATTCCCGCTCGCTCGGCATCTAGTCAGCTGTAGCGTCCGAAACCGGCCGACAATAGCCGAGACGCGGCGAAAGTGCTTTGGGGAACGATGAAGTTTGTTCCGTATAGAATTGGGTATTTTTTATGAAAGGCCAGAGGCGAGGGTTTCGCCATTGATCTATTTAGGATTGCGAACCTACTAATTTCGAAGCACGACGTGGTCGTAAAATGTTGTTTCAGAAACTTGGAATCTTTAAATATTCATAATCCATTTTATTACGTAAAGTATTCGCATAGAATTATCATTTTGATGATTTTAATTAAAAAGATTATAAGATTGCTGCAATATTACTGCACATTATTTATCTAATAATAATAATGAATAATAAAATATTGTTTTATAATCATAATAACATCTCAACGTAATAAGACGACGGGTTTAAATAAATAAGTATTCTACATTACATATTTAAATTATTTGTAATATTTCTCGAGTTTGGTACACTGGAGTCATCTAATGTCTGTCTTTTCTTTATAATTTTAACGGGTCTTTACACAATTTACTTAAGATACACTTCTTCCGACGTTATACTATTATGATTGTGCCAAAAAGTTTTAAATGTTTCTTTCTTGATTTGACATTTGGTAAAAAGAGTCACTTGAGAATATCGGATCTAGCCGTGTTTTTTTTCTCCTACCTACTACTTTAATGTGCGTTCTTCCAGTAATGTCGTATGGTGCAGAAACGTGGACACTGACGGTAGGTCTGGTCCACAAGTTCAAGGTCGAGCTATGGAGAGAGCTATGCTCGGGATTTCACTAAAAGATAAAGTCAGAAACGTTGACATCCGTCAAAGAACCAAAGTTACCGATATAGCTTTTAAAATTAGCAATCTGAAGTGGCAATGGGCTGGACACATATGCCGCAGAACCGATGAACGATGGAGTAGACGGGTTCTGGAGTGGAGACCACGTACTGGAAGACGCAGAGTGGGACGACCCCCCACCAGATGACCTGAGGAAGGTCGCTGGTGGGGGATGGATGAGGGTGGCAGAAGATCGTGTGAAGTGGCGAGCCTTGGGGGAGGCCTACATCCGGCAGTGGAGAGACACAGGCTGATGATGATGATGATGATGACTACTTTAATACCTACATTTATGAAACCTGGAGCCTCCCTTTTGCTGCAAAGTCCTCAATTACGGAAAGCAATCTTGGTATTGTATAATATCAATTAAATGCGCTTCAATTCTTTAAAATCGGTTCAGGTAAACTTTTTTTGTATGCATAAGGTATTTTACTGCGAAATAGATAACAATGTAAAGGATAGAATGATAAGTATGACATTGCAGCCGTAACCTTCACTTATTTAAATATTAATACATGTATTTAAAAACCTTCTAACCACATTATTTCTTGAATTAACGAAGTTGTTTGACATTTTATATATATATATATATATATACCTATTTATTTATAGTGTATGTTTATGTATATATGTATTATATAGTATGTATGTGTATTGTTTTTTTATATTGTGTACGTATATGTATTTTTAAGTGCAATAAAATATTTAAATAAATAAATAATAACATACATAAATTATTTGAGTTGTAATAGTAAAAAAAGCGTAGGTAGTGCGGTGGTTGCACAGTTGTAAAAATGCTTTCCTTAAAATTCAAAAGGTGCAGTTCGAACCCAGCATGTACCAATGAAAAATACCTTTCTTACGTACTCAGAATCGTTTGCTTACTCTATTCAATTTCAAATGAGCCTGCGACTTTGAATTACTCAAGGACAAATTTACCTATCTCTCTTCTCTTCATGGTCGGTCTCTTCGTTCGTCGTCGTCGTTTCACATCATTATGGTTTCATTTCTGACTCGTTCGCAGTTGTAGCAGTAAATCTTTGGAACAATTTGCCGGTCAATATTCGACAAGTATCCAACAGAATAATATTCAAAATATTGGTATACTCACATTACTTAAATAGCTCCCAACAGCGTGTATAAGCGGATATTGTGAATATAGTTATGTATATATGAAAGTACTATTAGTATGTAGTACTTATATATACTCGTATTATTGATAAATATAGTTATTATTTAATAATGATTAGTCTTAAGTACGTCTTCGCACCTACTCCTCGATCTAAGTTATACTTTTTATTGTCCCAAAGGTTGGCTGCCAGAGAATGTCTAGCGGCATTAAGCCCGCCCCTTGTACATAGTGCAATAAAGTTTTTAAATAAATAAATTTGTCTCAGAGAGCACGTTAACCGTCGGTCACGGTCCCTTTCCCCAACAGTGGTGGTCTAGAACTCTGTGATGTAGGTAGGTTATGTGGTATTTATAACACAGTTTATGTATGCAGGATGTTTAGGTTTAATATTTTATTACCTGTTAGAAATAATATTTATTTGTGACTAAACATACATTTATTACGAATATTGTGACATTTTACACTATAATTATCGAAGAACTTCCAGCCATGATGGCTAATAGTTAATAGTGGACTTGTTTCTTAAGAAAAACGTAATTGTCTCTGCTGAAACATCCCAGCGGGGTGAGGCGAAGTGCACAATCATCTAAAAACGTATCGACATTCTGACAGACGTAATCGATCTTAGAAGTTTCTTCAGCAGCAGTCTCGACATTAACTTAGCGATTTAGTATGGCCATTGTTTCCAACAGACCAAATCGCGTGGTCACTTTCCAAAATTTGTTCACTTTAAAAACTTATATTGTTTTTTAAACAACGTCACAGCCGTCAAATTACGTCTACGTTCTTCAAAATACGACGTCAGCTCCATAATCTTGTCGAAAATGGCATTGTGAACGCTGAATGCGATAACCGATCAACAGTCAAAACAGCGCGGCGTCCGTCTGGATGTATAGTGAGTGCTTACCTTTAGTCACAAAAACGTCGGAATTGAATCGAATTTACCTGTCAAATTGGCGATTCTCGCAACCTATGTTTGACAGCCCGCAAAGTTATCGAATATTATCGATCGATACCGTTTACCGCGTGACAGCAGCCAGCTGACATTTTGGCATTTGCTTCTAGTGTTGCAAAGGAATAAATATTATTGTCCATTGATATAATACACATATTAAGACATAAAATGAATTAATATGTAGCTGCCTGAGTTTTTTCTCATAATAAAATAATACAGTCCTTTCGAACTAATGATATTGACCAAATCAGCTTTTAAATTTTGTGACAGCATTTTTTTAAGACTTACCGACCAAAATCGCTAACTACGAGTTTTTAACATTTTGAACTCCAAACCTCGAAAGGCATAAATGTTACCATTTTAAATATTTCCGATGACATAAGTTTTTTTTCTAGCAACATTGAAGATTTCGTTCTCTTATTCTGAATATTAACTTTGTCAGATTTACTTCACGCTTTATCACTTTTGACATCCATAAGCCTGTCTCTTTCATATTATGTCTTTTACTGACAAGGCCCATATACGACAGCCGCAACAACAGCTTAATTTATTTACCTAAGGTAGGTAGATATTTATATTTAATATAGGTACCTATCTTTTTGGTTGTTTTTAGTTATTGTGTTGATGTTCCTATGACACTACCAGTTCTGTTCCTTGTCTTTACATTGCACTCTCCAGGCAAGACAGATATTTTAACGTTAAATATATATTGTGTAGAATTTTGTTTAAATTATATTGACTTAACCAAATTCCGGTGGGAATGTACGGTGATACATTAAGGATAAAGAACAAATAAAGAATGAGTTTATAATTTGGTTTCGTTTATAATTAATCGCTAAAATAGAAAAATAAGAAATGCAGAAAATAACAAGGAGGTTTCAAGGTACGACATACGACTTCCTTGAGTTTGACTGTTCTATTCCTCGAGCCCAGTGACGTGCCGAGGGCTCCCTCGAGGGAGTTCGACATCTGGAAGGAAGAGTTGAGTGGGGGGCTGTTGAGGAAACGTCTAAGAATATGGGTTGTAGTCCCCTTTCCATAAGTTGAAGGATTGTATTAGTTGTGTGCAAAAATAACTTTGATACATTTGTAATAAACTTTTTATTTATAAATCTCAAGGACGCAAAATCTTATGTTCTCTGTCATGCATTTTAAAATAGCTTGCTATGAAAACTTTAGCAAATTTGTCACGTCTCACTATCGGCGGTTAGGGTTCGATATCTGTAATGGATTTTTAATCTTTAACGAATTCTTATCATTAACTGTAACCAACTTGTACATGTGCCAAAACAAAAATTCGTAATTTTTCTGCATGAATATTGTTGGTGCAAAAGATAAGCGATATCTCTCTTCATTTAAGTTCCTTATCATTATCGCAGACTTATTGGATTATTATTTTTTATCCTGGTATTGACCGTTTTTGTTTATTACAAATTTGTTATTAACTTCTTGGTAAACTGCCTCTGTGGTCTAGCGGTTAGGTCCGTGGACTTAGACTCGGAGGTACCGGGTTCGATTCATGGTCGGGACACAAAAATATTTATTAATGTAAATAAATACATTTAATTAATATTTAATTTATTTGTGATATTTCTCGAGTTTGGTACGCTGGAGACATCGACGAGCTTGCCACTTGTCATGATTGGCCTATAGTAAAGTTGCCTAAATGTGAATCCGCTTATTTATAAGCGTGGTTTCTGACCACCCCGAAAGGGAAACGGTCGTGATGATACTTTACTTTACTTTTTGGTAATACCCTTTTTTTCCCGTTGATATCTCATAGACATCTTTTGTTTTAACTGCACGCGATCTTTAGCCACCCTCATCCAACACGCACCAGCGCTCTTACTTAGCCTTTCCATTCATCTGGTATGGAATCGTCCCACTCTTGAAACTTTTGCCCAACTGCGCAACGTTTTTTGGGTCTGCAGCAGATGTGTCCGACCAATTGCCACGTTATCTTGCTGGTTGTCCATATCATTGCCTCGCTGCAGATGACCATTGTTGCATTTCTAGTATAAATAATTTTGCCTAAGAGTGTGGCTTTTGCACCCCTCTCGCTCGCACAATACAACATTTTTCAAGTGAGTGTATTTTTGAGAAAATGAGTCTGTTAACGTTCTAGGGAATAAAATTACGGACAGTTTAAGTTATATTAATTATAGATTTGTTTTAGTTAAATATAGTAATATCGCAATAAATGATTTTGCTATTTTTTCTCTGTCTAAAATTTGACTGTCTCCGTAGTCTTGCGGTTACGTCTGTGGATATGACGCGGACCGGACCGGATTAGATTCCTGCTCAAGACACAATAATATTTCCTTTATTTGTGGTTTTTCTCAAGTTTAAGTAGCGTACTGCGTATCATAATTGGTCTATAGTAAAGTTGGCTGGTGTGAATCCGCTTGCTTTACAAGCGTGGTTTCTGACCACCCCGAAAGGGAAACGGTTGTGATGATACTTTACTTCACTTAAATTGGGTATATGAAAGTGAAAATATGTCTAAAATGTCCGTAATTTTATTTCCTAAAAAGTTGATAGACCAAGCGACTAAGAAGTTTATAGATTACATTTTTCAAAAGTACACACTTGAATAATCTGACATGTTGTATTGTACGAGTGAGAGAGATGCATAAGCGTTACACCCATCTTAATCAATCATGACTAAACGAGGCACAGGAAGTAGTTTTTAGTGATGCAATATGACGGTCTCAATCTCAATGACCTGACACAGATGGCAACCATATCATACTACATGCATTTAAAGTAGTAACCATTCGCCATATTTTTTAATTTTATGTTTTAACTGTTTATTAAAAGTGGAATTACCTACTTTTTTATTTAGATTTTACAATTAAATGAATACGAGTAAGTGCCAATGAGTTAATATATTTGCGGTCCCTAATTCTAAATATTATTTTTGTACGAACGTCAATTTTTTGTCACGAAAATTATTTATAGTTTTGAACTAAATCTGATTTGAATGAGTTTAAGTTGTTTTCATGTGCAGTGTTCTGTAAAATAAGTACTTAATTGAATTTTTAATTATAAGAAAATATGAATACAAGTTTAAATAATATAAATATTATGCGATCTTTACCTCCGTGGTCTAGCGGTTAAGTCCGTGGATTTAGACTCGGAGGTACCTGGTTGGACACAAAAATATGTATATATAAATAAATATAATTAATTAATATTTAATTTATATTGGATATTTCTCGAGTTTGGTACGCTGGAGACATCGACGAGCTTGCCACTTGTCACAATTGGCCTATATTAAAGTTGGCTTAATGTGAATCCGCTTATTTATAAGCGTGGTTTCTGACCACCCCGAAAATCGGTCGTGATGATACTTATTTTTATTATACGAAAATAACATAAACAATTTAAGGTTTCAAGGTACGTCGCGATGTAGGTACCTTGATTTTAACAGTTCTATTAGTCGAGCGTAGTGAGGAGTCGAGGCGTTCCTCCGTTTGGCAGTTGAAAGGAATAATTGAGTGAAGGAGCCGTTGAGAAAATCGTGAAAGCCGTGAAGAGCTGTATAAACAAAAAAAATCCTTCCTCTCCATTCCGCAACCGAACCACACGCACGTCGCACAGGTCAGAATATGCACCCACATACCGTATCCCTTCGCGTACCCATAAATTTGGTGATTCTTTCATCTGTCGCACAATGAAGATGTGGAATGCTTCCAGCCTCTGTGTTTCCACTTTCCTATAACCTGGAGTCCTTCAAGCGAAGTGTGAAAAGGCATCTAGTCAAGCCGGCATAGTGTTAGGGACTGATCACGGACATAAATGTCTGATTCCAGTTGCTAGCATTCATGGACCATGCGCGCCACTTACGATCATGTGGTCGTAAGGTCACGTGTCGTGCTAGTATAAAAAAAAACGTATAAACGGGCGACAGACTGTATACTTGCATTAAACAGCGCCCGTATTTGTTTGCCTTGCACTGTACCCGTTAGTCAAACCTTGGCTGTAGGAATTGCCACGCAGATCACGTAGTACGTGTGACTCACATATTACGTGGGTCAAAGATCTCTTTTTTAATCAAAAAAGCCTTTAACAATCATTATTTATGTAATACAAAAGCCTTATTAGTAAGCAAAGAATAGTATGTATAGTAAAGTATCATCACGACCGTTTCCCTTTCGGGGTGATCAGAAACCACGCTTATAAATAAGAGGATTCACATTAAGCCAACTTTACTATAGGCCAATCATGACAAGTGGCAAGCTCGTCGATGTCTTCAGCGTACCAAACTCGAGAAATATTACAAATAAATTAAATATTAATTAAATGTATTTATTAACATTAATAAATATTATTGTGTCCCGACCAGGAATCGAACCCGGTACCTCCGAGTCTAAATCCACGGACTTAACCGCTAGACCACGGAGGCAGTAAGCAAAGAATAAGTGAGAAAACCGAGATGAGATACGAAATAAAGTTTAAAAAAATAAAAATGTTTTATTTTTTATACCTACGAGAATCTTATATTTAACTTCAAATATGTATAATTCGGACAGGTTGTAAATAAGGATAAGTTGGAAATATTCTAACTAGCCAAAAAAACTCATGTATATCTGACAGGGACAACTGGATAATTCATTTCGCTATCGCGAATCGAAGTTACCGAGGTCGGCCGCCATTATGTTAAAATGCACCAACTAAACTTTAATTATAAAAAAAAAAAAAATATTTATTTAAGATAATAGATAAAAAAAAAAAACTGAAAACCATTCAAAATTTTATTTATTTATAGTTAGTTTATATTTTTATTAGAATTAATGTTAAAATAATAAAATTAAATAACGTTTATCTGATTATAATGAAATAATTTCAGTTAGTAAGCTTCTGGATAAATAATTCTGGGTTCCAGAAGGCAATGTTTGTAATGTAAATGCATGTAACTCGAGTGCAGAGCGAAATCCGAATCACTTTCCTAGATCTTTATTACCATGCGAGCGTTGAACAATAACCAGTTTTGCTATAGTCCAGTTGCGCGTCTTGCTTTTACAAATCGTCTTTATTTTTGGAATGATAGAGAGGGAAGATGAATGCAGTCGTTTCGTATTGTCACGTGAACTGTGTTCTTGGCCTTGATGCTTTTAGGGCTTCACAATATTTGTCATGATAATCCTCAATGGTACTGACTACAGCCTACCACAGTCATGTAATCGATAAAATAATAAACATTTCACAGTGATAAAATCGTGGCTTTATAGGTTTTACTTTATTTTGACGCGGATGTAGGTACCGGTCGCTTGCTCTGAATGCAATTGAAAGCTCTAACGTAACTAACACCAGTATTTTTACACGTTTCCTTAACGATTCCTCTACTCAATCGGGTCGGGTGTATCACTAACTTTTTATCACGATAGGTGGCGCATGATATAACTGTCAGTTGCATAGAAAACTTGTATTTTTATAACGAAATTTATTATTATCTGGATATTATGCCGAAGTGAGCAGCTTTTAAGTGTGCAATTAGAGATTTCTGAGCAAAATCAAAGATATGGTGATCTGAAAATTGCGATTCAGTTAATAAAGACGTTGTGCGCTTTCTTAATTAGTCGTTTAAAACGATAACGTTAATTTAAAATACAAGTTTATGTTATATAAAATTAAAATAAACTACAAAAAAATATGCAATATAGGTGTAAAACAAGGTACCATTGCCGCTAGCGACGTCTACAAAAAGCTTTGCCTGTTACACCCCATTATTGCCAGGTGACGGAGGTACGCCTCGGCACGTCACTACGACCGAGAAATAGAACTGTCAAACTCAAGGTACATCGCGACGTACTTTAAAGCGTGGTTATGTTATTTTAGGCTAATATTCCTCACGCCAAATCCCTTGCGGGGTAGGCAGAGACAATTGAGCACCACTTGTCACGATCACGACATACCTCTTTCGCTTCTTCTACATTCATCAACCTCTTCATACATGCCCCTTTTGTTTTGATGGCTTTTTAATGCACCTTTAGCTATTGTTTTATTTATTTGATCGTAATAGGTAAGTCTTGGTCTGCCAGGGCCTCTTTTAGCCACAACTTTCGCATTGTATATCTGGTTCGTCAATCTCTCCTCACTCATTCTTTCAACATGTCCGAACCATCGGAGCATGCCTTTCCTTATTTTTGTCCCTATGCTTTCTTTGCTTGGTGTGATTTATTTATTATTTTATATTGAATAATGTAGAAAGAAAATAATATAATATATATAATAAGATAATAATAATAATAATTCAATAATTAACCTTTTCATATTGTGAGTGTATATCGCGTGTGAGTTGTGTATCATGTGTAAGTTTCGATGTGTGTATTTGCGTTAGTTATTATTTTATGATACAGTTTTAAGATTTTAATCCAAATGGTAACCATTTTTTTATGTTTGTACTAAACCGAATAAAAGAATACTCATAGATAACGCACTTGTTCGTTTTATCCTTATCATAGATAGGAATGTATTTTATTGTTTAGTGGATCAAGGTTCATCGTATACTTACTTTTTTTTATCTAACATGTCTTAATTATTACATAAAAACGCTATTAGAATAAATTTATGATGGACTGATGTGATTTTATCTTAGTACAGGGTGTCCGGTGACAGAATTAGGATTTGTTTTTTTTTTAAATTTGAATATTGTCATACGAGACGTCTTATTAGCGAAGTGTTATACAGAGACGATTTGTGACACATTTTCACAATACAAGTTCCTATCAAGTTCTTAAATTTTAATGATAATTTAATAATACCATCATATTTAGTTACATATTATCAGTTTTTTTAATTCACACATAGTTATTGCTCTTAAAATAATTACGAGTAGGTCGAGTTTTTTTAGCAGAAGTGAAGTTGCTCAGAATCGCTTTATATAATTACTTATTGCTATAAATTTAATCTGGTAGTGTAATTCTGTTTTTCATAATCCACTCTGACCTTAATATTATTTTTCCTTATTGGCCTCGAGTTATAGAGGGGAAACGCATAAGTCTGTTATTCGAGACTGTGGGGTCTATTGCGTATCTCATGACGACCGCTTGACGATCCATTACCTTTTAAGAACGCATTGTTCTCAACAAATCGAAACTCAACACGCAATGTATAGATGCAACCAGATTAGTTCGATGTGCTATTTCTGATGGGGTTACGCAATAGCATTGGCATTGACCGGGTGTATGCCATATTAAACTTAACCACATACTTAACGTAACAATGTAACTATAACGAATTGTGTAATTCCCAACGAAGCGTGCACATTCATTAAGATTTTAAACGACTGGCCTATAAGCCTACATACACACGAAGTATCTTTTCGTGTAATTGTTTGTTCTATATTTTATCGTTGATTAAGAATTCAGTCAGATGGACGCGCAATTTGCGCCTGTAGGTACTAAATTATTTTTGTTTTTTTTTTTTATCATAGACACTAGAACTCCTACTAGTCCTAGACCTGCACTGTTTGGAATAACCGGACTGGTTAGATGTAAATTTAAAAAAAAATTAACGATTTCAGAAGTTAGTGTCAGTGGAACCAGGACCGACGGCTTAACGTTCTCCTTGGGTATCACCACGATCGATTTTATTAAAGAAACGGATTTGCATTTAGTCAAATTTACAATAGTGGCAAGCTCGTCGGTGTCTCTAGCGTACCAAACTCGAAAATATAACAAATAAATTATTGTGTCTCAACCAGGAATCGGATCTGGTACCTCCGCGTCTAAATCCACAGACTTAACCCGCAAGACCACGAAGGCTAACGGTGGTGTTGTTTATCTATGACAAATATGTAAACATATAGTTTTGTGGTGTGGTGGGGAGGGGCGTGTTGCTGGCGGATGGCCCGAGCTTATATGGGTTAAAGTGTATTTTATTTTTTTATTTTAAATTCTTTATTGCACCAAAACTTAAAATTAGGTACATAGGCGAGTTTAATGCCTGTTAGGCATTCTCTGACAACTAACCTTTGGGATGGTGAGACATTATGTGTATGTATTTATGGGTTTGGGTTGTCTGTCGGCAGTGCGTTTCTCTTTATTCTCCATATTTGTACAAAAACCAAATGCATGCTACTTGTGTGAACCTCTAAAGGCAAATTGTTACCATTCTGCCAATAATAATGTTAAGTGCTGTATGGTTTACCTAATAATAGGAAAAAATAAAAATGTACGTAAGAAAAGCGTATTACTGATTGGTGCATGCCGGGGTTCGGAGTAGACTTTTTTTGGATTTTAAAGCGTTATTACAACCGTGTCAACACAGCTTTTTAATACACATATATATGTAATATGTAATAGTGGTGGCTTGATTGTAAGAACGCTTTCCTTAAAATCCTACAAAGGTCGGATCTAACCCACCCGGCATTTACCAATGATAAATCATTTTTTTTCTTACGTACATTTGTCATAGATAAACAACACCACCGTTCTCGTACCTCAAGAGAACACGCTAAGCCGTCGGTCCCGGTTTCACTGATAGAAACTTGTAGAATCGTTAATAAAATGTCAATAAAAATTGACATTAAATCCACGCCTACCCGCTTGTCAGCGTGGCGAGTGTAGGCAAAATTCTCCAGATATATGTTCTGGAAGGCCCATCTCCAACAGTTGAGGTCTAGGACGCTGTGTTCCAGGGAGCTGTGATTTATTTATTTTTTTAATTAGGATCACCAACAGAGTACACATTGAATCCAATTCTATCAATAGAAGCAAACAGTAAAAAAAAACATTAGTGAATGGTACCCCAGTAACAGGTGACCACAACATGTCAAACTACATTCAATTATAATACATTACATGTTTAAGAAATTTAATTAATAATAGTAACAATATTTAAAAATTAAAAATAATGAGAACTATGACTAAAAGTAATACTTACAGTTACAGAGTTAAATGATAAAAGTGATGAATGAAATATAATAATATATATATTATATATATCATAGCTATAAGAACTCCGAACTCAGCCATGTTGCAAATTTGTCTACTACGCGCATTACCGCTCCCTAAATGTTAAGGGTTATCTAAGGCCACTAAAACACATATCAGAGTATACACTTTAACCTTATATTGTTAGAACCAATTTAGTACAAAAATGTATAAACTAATCTGTGGTCTAACGTGATAATATTTGATTTTACCCACGACATATCCGCCCACTTACAATGCGTCAAGTGACCTTTAGGTGAAAGAAATTTGCAATAGACTTTACTATACTGAAGGTCTAATGTTCTACGTAGGTCTCTGATTTTATGCGATGTATGTGTCGCATACTTTTTATAGCAAACTATTAACCAAAAGTAGATTAATTTAGGTATCATGAAGTCAATGTAAACTATTTAAGTAATTATAAAGAAAAAACACGTAAGCTTGTCATGTATCAACCTTACTACCAGATACATTAAATATGTATTTAACAATATCAGGCAAGAAGCCGAATAATAAGAGAATTAAAGCTAGGACTAAGAGAAGAACAAATATGTCGTATAAACATATAACAATGGTTTTGTACAAAAATAACAACTAATTCCTGTTTTATCTTATATTTGATATTTTTGCTTATACTAGTAGGGTTCAGAACCCGGACATCCTGATCTCGAAATTACCGGGAATTCCCGGTTCTCAGTTTAATAAAATGAAACCGGGAAATTAAATTTGATTCCCGGTACTTTCTTAAATAATTACGCAATTCATACTACTACTTACTTACTTTTACTTTATTTAGACATATTTTGTTAAATATTCTAAATAAGATATTATATTTATTTATTATTTAATTAAAAAGTTTAATTTTGATTGTTGATATTTAAGATAATTTTAATTTAGGTAAGGTTTTTAAGATAAGGTAAATTTTGTTAAGATAGATTGTTTTTTACTGATTTATAATTACTACTAACTAGGTATCAGAACAAAACAATTGAAGAAGACGAGAAGACTGAATGATTAAGTTATGTTTGATTCAAAAAAAAAACTACTTAAATATTTATTAGTGTTTTACTCTTGAAGCATAACACTTAATTTATATATGATTTACTCGTATAACAAAAACTACCAAGAACCGGGAAATACCGGTTCCTTTACGAAAAAAATCCCGGTTCTCAAAAACATATGCCGGAAACCTACCTAGACTCATAAAAAGTAAAATAATATATTTTATTTATTTATTTAAAACTTTATTGCACTATGTACAAGAGGCGGGCTTAATGCCGCTAGGCATTCTCTAGCAGCCAACCTTTGGGACAATACAGAGCATTAACGTTGAAAGGTAGGTGCAACTGGCTATATGAAACATTTACATAATAAATTAAATCGTTCTTATATATACAATATATATATAACTACAAATACACATACATTCAAATATTAAATAAAAATACATATACTACAAACTATATACATACATAGATATACACTACATACAACATTTACTTACATATTTTAGTGTGTCGCCTTTATCCTCCTCCTCCTCCTTAGTCGGTACCCCACTGATGGGGATCGTGACTCTGTCGCAGTCGCAGCCACCAGCCGTCTCCAACGGTTTCGGTCCTCGGCGTAGTGGATAGCCTGGTGTACAGGGATTCAGGTTCAGGTGGTCATTCACCTGACTGGACCATCGCTTGGGGCTTCTTCCTCTTGTTCTTTTACCGTCTACCTTGCCCGTGATTAGAAGTTTTTCTAGATTATCGTCTTCTCTTCTTGCAATGTGGCCAAAGTATTGCAGAATTCTGGCAAAGCAGACGGTAGAGAGTCTTTGCTCCCTGGTCAGCTTAAGCTCTTCGAGCACAGAAATGTTAGTACGTCGTACGGTCCAAGGGATTCTGAGCAAACGACGCCAGCACCACATCTCAAACGCATCAATCCTCGCTCTATCCGCGGCTTTTATGGTCCATGTCTCCGAACCGTACTGAGAAATAGAGAAGACAAGTGTCATGTCACCTTTATAAACCGGCATTTATGTATCCTAATTTAAGACCATACTCGATAGCTCTAAAATTAAATTATTTTTTAATAATTGAGTAGGTTATAATAATGTACCACTAGCTTTGACTACCTGCAATTTGGCAATCCAAGTGATATCCTGTCTATTCGACCTTTCAATACCGGATATCCGTAGCATCTCGTAATGTTTCAAGAATTAGTTTCTTTACCACATTATCGTTCATTGAACCTAATTATGAAAACGGTTGTAGTCATAGACCTACATAATTTGGGGAACGGACTTAATACGACTAAGGTAGAAAATAAAGCGAAGACAATCAAGTTTTTTTGCTGCGACGAATAGTTACCGCTTCCGTGGTCTAGCGTTTAAGTCCGTGGAATTAGAACTGGAGGTACCAATTTGATCCGTAGTCGTGACACAATAATATTTAAAAATTAAAATAAATAAATTATATTAATAGAACTGCCTTCGTGGCTTTAGACTCGGAGGTACCGGGACATAAAAATATTTAATAATGTAAATAAATACATTAATATTAAATTTATTTGTGATATTTATCGAGTTTGGTACGCTGGAGACATCGACGAGCTTGCCACTTGTCATGATTGGCCTATAGTAAAGTTGGCTAAATGTAAATCCGCTTATTTATAAGCGTGGTTTCTGACCACCCCGAAAGGGAAACGGTCGTGATGATGAATCTATACATACGAGGGGCGTTCAAAATATTCTCGGTATTGATACGTTACAACCTCTTTTATATATATATTTGTTACTGGCCGCTAAGATTCATCCATTGACATTAAAAAAAAGTAAAATTGGAACCGAGATGTTCTTTTGTTTTTCTGCAATTGCCGAACAAACATGAACACCATGAGCGAATTAACAATTTTAACGAAATTAGAGCACCGATCCGTCATAAAATTCTTGACAAAACAGGGTAAAAATCAAAAAACCATAAAAGAGGAAATGGATTGTGTTTACCGTGAGTCTGCTCCTTCTTTATCTACTATTCAAAAATGGTCAAGCGAATTTAAGCGTGGAAGGGAGAGTATTGAAGATGACCCTAGACCTGGCCGGCCTGTAGTGGCTACCTCACAAGAAAATATTGATAAAGTGGAAAAACTTATATTGGAAGACGGCCGAGTGAAGGTAAAATCTATAGCTCAAGTAACCAATCTCTCTATTGGTACCGTACATGACATTATACATGACCATCTTAATATGTCAAAAGTAAGTGCAAGATGGGTTCCGCGAATGCTGACGCTTCTTCAAAAGGATATGCGTGTGGCTTGCTGTTCAGATTTTATCGACCTGTGTGGTGAAAATCCCGATGAGGTGCTGCAAAAAATAGTTACTGGAGATGAAACCTGGGTTCATCATTATGACCCAGAGAGCAAACAGGAGTCCATGCAGTGGCACATTAAGGGTTCAGCTCATCCCAAGAAGTTCAAGGTAATCCCGTCAGCTGGCAAGGTCATGGCCACAATATTTTGGGATTGTGAAGGAGTTTTGCTTATCGATTATAAAGAAAAAGGTGTAAATATCACAGGGCAGTACTACGCTAACGTTATACGTCAATTAAGAGATGCGATCAAAGAAAAGAGGCGAGGAAAGTTAACCAAAGGTGTTCTGCTTCTGCATGACAACGCCCCTGTCCATACTGCTCATATTGCCAAGGCAGCTATTGTTGAATGTGGGTTTGAAACTGTTACTCATCCACCCTATAGTCCGGACTTAGCCCCAAGCGACTTCTTTTTGTTTCCCAATCTTAAAAAGGATCTGCGTGGAAATAAATTTTCTGACGATGAAGCGTTGAAGACGGCCGTGGAGGAGCATTTTTACACCAAAGATAAAAAATATTTTTATGAGGGATTAAAAAAAATAATTGATCGATCTTATAAGTGTATGAACATAGGGGGGGAGTATATTGAAAAATAAAAATATCAAACTTTTCGTACTTGTTTGTTTTTATCCACATACCGAGAATATTTTGAACGCCCCTCGTATATATAATATAATAACAATACACAAAATAAAACCAGTCATGTAAAGTAGTGCCTCCGTGGTCTAGCGGTTAAGTCCGTGGAATTAGACTCAGAGGTACCGGGTTCGATTCCTGGTCGGGAAACATAAATATTTATTAATGTAAGTAAAAACATTTCATTAATATTTAATTTGTAATATTTCTCGAGTTTGGTACGCTGGAGACATCGACGAGCTTGCCACTTGTCATGACTGGCTTATAGTAAAGTTGGCTAAATGTGAATCCGCTTATTTATAAGCGTGGTTTCTGATCACCCCGAAAGGGAAACGGTCGTGATGATACTTTACTTTACTTTACTTTACTATGTAAAGTAGTCGCTAAAGAAAAAGGTTACAAAGGTAGAAGACACCGCTGCAAAGGTGTGGAATAAACGGAAGAGGTAAAAAATATTTGTAAAGATAAATTTCAAGTTAAAATATAGTATTTGTACACATTAGGTTCTTGAAAATTGCACGATTAGGAGCTTGTCTAATATCTTGAGGTAATTCATTTCACAAATTTATATTTAAAATAAAATGCATAATAAGCGTGGTTAATCCTTGATAGCTATTCTGGAAGCTGTTAATGTTGATAATGAACTAATAAAGCAGACAATAAACCTATGTTCATTATTACGATCGCCTTTGAACCTGAAAAGTTCATAGACAGATTCTAAATTGTCTTACTTGAAGAACCTGGTTTCAATGACCTTTCAGTAGTAGGCCACCAATTTTATTCCGTGAAATTGAAGTCCTATAATTTGGCTAATACTCATACATACGAGTATTGGACTGAAGGTAGAATCTCCGGAATTTTAAAGCAAAACCTAGGTAAGTTGTGACCAGCTGTAACACAAACATACTCTAAATAATTGAAAGTCAACAAATATCTTGACGCAAAGATGTTCACGCATATAATGTTTATCATGTTTGTGTGTTCTTGTTTGTAGTTACTATTTCGAGTGTTGTATTTAACCTAGTAGTTATTTAAATTATCGACGTCCGTATGATTTCGTCCTTATCTATTATTTATTTATTTATTTATTTAAAAACTTTATTGTAAATCTATACAAAAGGCGAACGTAATGCCGCAAGACATTCTCTTCCCGTTAACCTTTGGGACATTGGGACATTTAAATATGAGTACGGTGCAAATAGAGAAATATTAAAATGAAACATAAATAATATTAAAAATTAACATACTTAGACAACTATAATATATATATACATATATATAATATATACACATACATACTAATACTACATAAATATAATAAAATAAAATTATATAATAATACATAAATACCTTAATGTTAATAATAACTACCTACAATGGATTAAAGTCAGTTAAAAGTTAAGCTAGTGACTTATAAAAATGACTGTACACTCTTTTCTTGAATATTGATCTGCTGGGTGCTTGTCTGACTTCAACAGGAAGGTTGTTCCACAGGGATGAAGATGACACAACAAAAGATTTGGAAACAAAGTTTGTGTGATGGGAAGGGATAGATAGGAGAGAATTATGTGAGGAGCGAAGAGTTTTATTGTGAAAGGCGCTGAGGTAGAAAAATAAATCTTTTAAATATTTAGGTGTATTAGGTTCCTTTAGCACAGAGTATAGTAGGCACAGTGATCTCATATTTCTTCGAGAGCGAATTGGCAACCATTTAAGTTTGGATCGATATTCGGAAATATGGTCAAACTTGCGTAAACAGAAAATGAACCTAATACACGTATTCAAGAGACGATCCATCCTATTCAGTTGATCCTCTGTCATGTTTACACAGCACACATCTCCGTAGTCAATGATTGGCAAAAGTAGACTCTGAGCTAGCGCGATTTTTGCCTTCACTGGCAAGAAATGTTTAAGTTTGTTTAGAGAATGAAGTGAGGCAAAAACCTTACGCTTAGTGTTTGT
The DNA here is from genome assembly GCA_910589645.1 of Tinea semifulvella. Taxonomy (NCBI): domain Eukaryota; kingdom Metazoa; phylum Arthropoda; class Insecta; order Lepidoptera; family Tineidae; genus Tinea; species Tinea semifulvella. The sequence continues at coordinate 6,161,172 of OU342592.1, read as the reverse complement.
GAGCTGTGTAGTCCATGCAAGATTGGAATCGATATGCACACCTAAATTTTTAACATCGCTTCTAAATGGAATGGAAGCGTTATCAAATCGAACAGGCACCAAGTCTGTAAGAACAATTTTAGACATAAGTCTAGAGCTCCCTATCACTATAGCCTGTATTACGTTACCTTGGAATTAGTTTCTGGTCGATTGTAGTATAAATGTAATAATAAGTAGAAGAAAGATAAATTCTGTAAATATATTTATTCGAAGGAATAAAATTAAATTATAAACTACTAAATAATAAAAAAATACGATTAAATAGGAAACTAATTACTCAAATAGAAAAAGGAATTACAAAAAAAGTAAACAAATAAAAAACTTGTCCCAAATCACTACCATTGGACAAAGTGCCAAGGATACTGCGTATTGCCTTGCCCAAGTATTGCCTGGCCATCTTGTCAATAATAGATGAATTCTTAATTGGATAATAAACCAAAGTTAGAAGTAACTGCCTATAGCTAGCTGGCTACAGAAAGTTTGTAGCAAAATAATAACAGATGACTAGAATAAGCTACATGTTTTCATCAACATGAAGAATTATATGTGGCTCTGTGTACACATAATTTGCTCAATGTTGGACCTTGACCTACACTATCTATACGCATACGACATATTATTTAATACTCGTATTAACATTGTACAGTATCTTGTCCTATTTGTATTCCAATACAAAGTGTTTTTGTTATTAAACGACTTTCAGTCACCTTCTACTAGTCTACCTGGTCCAATGTTAAAGTCATAATATCTTAATTCACCTATACCTCAGACATTTGTGACATGTCATTGTTTTAAATTTTTACTCCTGCCAGTGGAAGACATTATGTTTGCTGTTTAGACGGATTCACAAAATCATCACTGATATATAGTTGCATGCACGACTCACTTTGTACCTCATTAGGAGTATATGGACTAAAATCCTATAACAGTCTTGTCGGTGTTGGCCCGTTGTGCCTTTACAGTCTTGAGTCGTTTCAGTCGTTTGCCGAATAGAAGAAGAAATAATTTTTTTAAGATCCTTAAAGTTAACACATCAAAAGTGTCTAGGGATGAACATATATTTTTGCAATAACTTTTCTCCTGATTGATATTCATTAAAATTTTCTTTAAGGATTGATCAAATAAAATGTTTTCGTTTGTCTACAGTAACGATAAACCAAGTCACCTTTGCATTAGTAAAAAAAATTGCCATTTTCCTAATAAAGGGATTTTTGACATTTGAACCACTAACATTAAAGTTCGAAAAAAAGACTGAAATAACAGTTTTTTTTTTAATTTTATTGGGTAACTTAAACAATTAATAATCCGTGTTTCTACCGCGAACACTAACAACACAAGAACATCGGTTTGGCATACTCAAAATGAGTTCATCCAAATCACGCTGTGGAATGGCCGCCCATGTTCGTTGCAACAACAAAAAAAGGTCTTCTTGCGACTGGATACCCTCCATATTCGGCAGAGCTCTTCTCTGAAGAATATCCCATGCATGCTCAATCGGGTTCAAGTCTGGCGACTGAGCAGGCCAGGGCAGGACATTGATGTTAGCTGCGGCGAGTCTGTCTTACAACTCTTGCGGTGTGCGGTCGTGCATTATCATGCATTAACTGAAATAAGGGACCGATATGCACTTGTAGAGGAACGATGACGTCTGATACAACCGTCTCAGCATAAATTTGAGCGTTGAGGTTGCCTCTGATCCAAATCAACTCAGTTCTTCCGCCGATCGAAATACCCGCCCATACCATGATGGTTCCACCACTATAAGGATGGACTTCCTGGCAGGATTTTAATCGCTGTTGGCGTCCAGGGGTTCTCCAGTGTCGTATACGTCTTGTATCCGGCCTCATACCAAAACGAGACTCATCAGAAAAGCACACGAAACGCCATTGTTCTTCTGTCCAATTTCTGTGTTCAAGAGCCCATTGATATCGAGTCCTACGATTGTGCATTGCTATAGGTGGTACCCGTAGCGGTCTTCGGGAATGAAGGTTCACTTCATGCAAGCGGTTTCTGACTGTTTAGTCGCTAATTAAGTTCCCTGAAGAGCGATGAAGGCTCACGGCTAACATCATGGCGGTTATTGTTGGAGTTCTTCGAGCTGTGATTTGAATGTATCGGTCTTGTCTCCGTGTGGTGCAGCGATACCGTCCTCCATGGCGCTCAGCCACGGTACCAGTGGTTCGGTAACGTGTCCAAAGTCGACTGATAACACTCTGACTTGTATTCAGAGCTAAAGCCACAGTACGTTGCCGGGAACCAGCTTCTATCATTCCCACGGCTCTGATCATTTCTTCCCTGCTTAAATGACGTCGCCGCTCCATAATAACGTTGGTTTTAATCAGTAGTAGGGAAACAGTAGCACTAATAATGTCTTCAATGCGTCTTATGTTTTTATAGGGAAAATATTGACAGCTGATTTTCATCTTTTACTCGAATTTGATTGACAGTTCCTGTTTTAAATTATGAAATGCACCAAAAAGGATCCATATAAATTTATAAAATCATAAATTTATTACAAAGCCACATCTCAATCACAAGAAATCCGCATAAACATGCTTGATCCCTAGACTTTTTTGATGTGTGTATATTGATATTTCCATTGTCTTTTGAATAATTTAAATAAGTCCTATCTTTCCATAGTCTGCAAAAACTACTCAAACCATTTACATAAATTAATATCATTTGAATAGTCAGCGTCACGCTACTATTGGAAAACATTGCCAATTTAGTTTTTAAACGGTTAATTTTGTGTGTGCGAAGAAGACAACACATAAAATATTTTTTATTGCCTGCCTTTGACCGCAGACAATCCTAAAATGCCAAAATAAATTATGGTAGCATTTTTGTCTGTTTAGATTCAACCAGTTAACTGTATGCTGGCTGGCATTTACTGTAGCCGTGTTTTTACACCCGAGCAAAAGTTTAAATTGCTTTCAGCAATACTCACATATTTTTAATCAAATGTCTCGCTACTGGTGTACTTCTTAGAAGCTCTATTGAGGATGTGTTTCGTCTTGATTGGCAGATCATTGTACTTAAGATAAATTCTCCCTGAGTAGTATGCGGATGATCCCATCCGTACACAACTACGCAGTACAAACTACTTGGACATCAAGGCTGGTGTAAAATATTAACGTCCTAACCAACCGGAATCGATTTAAATTGCCTTTAACTGGTTACCTCCTTTAATGTTTCTTGCTATTTAGTTTTCTATACGTATATGGTACTCGTACGAGTAATGATTGTCGAAATGTTCAAGGATATACATTTTCGCATTAGTTTTGTAGCTTTGTGTTCCTCCTTTTTTCACAATATGTGTATGCCCTGTTTGTTTAATTTAAGTCTCAACTTCAGAACCAATTGTATAATGTTATGGTCGTAATTATTTTGTCTTTATCTTTCTCCTTATCAGTATCTCCGTTTTAGTCTTTGATTACAGATAGCACTAAACCACTTTTATCCCTCTGTTCCTTATTTCCTTGGAAAATATAATCTCGTATTAGGTTTTTTATATATCTTTTTGCGTTGTAAACTTATAATTATTTAGCTGTATTGATTATAGTTTTATTAGAACCATACAATAGGACGCTCCAATTAAGTCCAGACTATTGTCTTGATTAATGCTAGAAGGTGGAGCCCGCCAAGGTCGTTTGGTTGCCAATAACTTTCGTTTTTATTCAAGTCATGCCTACACCTCTAATGTGGAACGGATAAAACGTTACACACGTCATAATGGTGTTTAATTCTTTAGAACCGTGACGCATGAGTTTAGCTTTACTTTTCTATAACAAGTTGGTCACCAATTTGTTACACCAAAACATGTTATAGATTTACCCCCGTCATCATCTTCGTTGCCAAGTGCATCTTGGTGATACGCCAGTTTGTGGTATTCCTAAAGTTACAAATCCTATAAATATTGAGTCTCTTTTCAAAAAGTAAATCAATCGACTTAGAACATACATATTATATAGCGCAAATAGTACAATATAATATTAAATTGTTTTGTTGCTGGATATAATTTTAGTTACCACTATCCTTATTTTGCTTTATCCTTATTCTTGTTTTTATCAATTTTAATGAGTGTTTGAATTCTACAATATTTATGTAAACTCAATACATACAGTTTCTACGCTTTAGGTACTAAATATGTAAATTCATTAATTCATTTTCTGCTCGGCTCCGTCCTAAAACAGAGCTAAAGGTAAAAGAGATTACTCGTACTTTGACAATGCCATACTGTTGGTGTTTGGTCGGGTCGGCCTAAGAGTATTAAATATCCAGACGAAATAAAATTTTCAGACGTGACTATACGAACTTATGTAGGTGTAAAAAAGTCTGGTCTGGACCCGTGCCTTGTTCAGCACCCCTCTTTGAACTCTCTGTAGTTTTTTGCCCCTTAAATCTCAGATCAAGGACATCTAATATTATCGACTATAGCCGAGTACTGTAGTGACGCATTTTAGCTACAAAATAACCCATCTTAATTTGTTTGATGAATATTGAGATAAAGCTGTTTTCTTACGTAATTGAACTTGATGTTTTTCACAATTTCTTAATCTTTATGACGTATTGTTACGAAGCAAATACGTATATCTATTTAATATCTATGTCTATAAGTAAGAGTATCATCGTTATGTTATTTTAAATTAAGCATCTTTCCTGGTGTCATATTAACAAGTACAAGCTCTTTGTTTTTTTAATGCTAGATTCGTAAAAGATACATTTTTAAATATGTTATTCGCGTTCAAAGCCAAGAGCGAAACGTTGGGTTATATCGTAAATTGACGTTTTAAAATAACTTTCATCGTATTGCACGGTCACCTGCAAAGCTATTCCGTTTATAACTTTAGCATGACCTAGTTTAATTCTCATATCCCTCGCGAGGCATTCACTGGTAGTTTTTACTATTTCCGGCTTACAAGAGTTTAAATAAAACTATTTAGCTCTTACAAGCGAGATTACCTAACGAATTGCAAAGCAAATATAATTGATTGATTGAAGCATTTAAAGAAATAAACTACAAATGCCTTATTTATTACAAAATTTAATTTAGTCTAGACTCTTAGATTATCTACGCGTTCATTTAAACAATATTAACCAAATCTTTCTATATATGAGTAATGTTCATTCTCAAAGTTGTTTATTGCTCATTTACAACATACAGACGTTTATGATCTGCCAAATTTAAAGTAGTTAATATTTAGTTCTTTAATTCCCCACGCAATTTTAATCCGTTCGCACCACTCCGTTTAGTTACGATTGTCCGTCCGTATTGCGTGTTAGCAGGAAATTTGCCAACTATTACTCTAATCATGAGCATTTTTTTTACTCTTTTGATGTATTGCTATATTATTACAAATACTTTAGTTATAAATACTGACGTTGGCTTTTGCGCATTTACATATGTTATAAATGTTCCAAAATCTAAAATTTATCATTTCGCACTTATAGGTCAAATGCTCGTAACTTACCCTGACATTTGAGATGAGGCATCTTATTAGATAACTTTCACATCATCACGTTCTAGGTCCTAAACTTCTTTGCTAAAGATCTTGCCACGCCCGCTGGCTAAACGGATTGGCTTCTCTTCATTTATTTTTTAATTATTTAGCTTATGATATTCACACCATTTCGCTGGTTTGTATAAATAGCAACGTAATTTAAAATTCTGATATATTAAACTATGTATGCCAAAGATTTCAAATATTTGATATTTTATCGTGACGCAACGCCGATCCAATCCAATAACTAGTTACCCATAGTAAACCGTTTTTATGTTGCTGTATGCGGTAAAATATTATTTTAAAGTAATTTAAAACAGCTATTCTCTAAAATTACTATTTATTAATTCCCTATTCTCGCAAACCTGCAATTTGTTAGTTTATAGAGCAGTGTTATGAGCCGTTAGATAAGTTAATCTTGCTATAGTATTGTATTTTGTTCTTTAAGCTCATACTCTTTGACAAGCGCAGTTGGTACACTTAAACTTAGCGTATTGCTATTAAGTTAATTATTTACAGTGTTAGTACAGTTGCCACATGTTTTTAAAAATAAATAACGCTAATCAGCAGCATTGCAATTGAAAATTGCACCTAAATCCCATAATATTATTTTGTAACTGAGTATATTAACTCGAAATATATTTTCCTAAGAACATTTTCAACGCCACTACCTACTATAATTTATAATTTAATATTGCCAAAATCACTAACAAATGTTTACATATATAAGACTTATATTTGTCTACTATTGTTTATATTTTGCTTTAAATTATGTTCTACGATCTGTATTATTCTTGAATACAGGAAAAAAAAAAGTCATAACTACATGCTAAATGAATAAAAAATATACTATCTACGATTATAATAATTATTTTCTTTAATATTCGTTTTCATTTTTCGCATCATACGAATAATAAACACCTTATACTCGTACTTTAGCTTGTTGATCGACCTACGTCTGCAGGTGAAGCAGGTAGCATTTATAGACAAGGCGACAGTTTAGACGAAAACAACGCTTATACTTAAAGGTAGAAGGTCTAATACCAAGTGTTTACCTATGACCGTTATTTGTATACCGCCCGCCAGTTTACGTTCTTGAATATCATCCTTTTATTTATTCTAACCTAGCTTTACAATGTGCCTATTAATATTAAATTACTCCTACCAATATTAATTACAATTTCTAGGCAAATGCCGGGTATAATAGTCGGGTTAAGTTACCGTCTAGCTCTGTATCTTCAGCTAACTAAGATCGATAAAGCGTACAATTGCTGTTTTCCTATTCTTATAACCTGGAATACTTTAACTGAAAAAGTATTTTGCTACTCCGGTATGATAGATGATACCAGGCTGGTGTCAGTTGCTTCCATTCCTCACATGTCGAGCTTAGTATAAAAAATAAAAAACTTATGCCTTCTGAACAATGTCTACTAAGCAAGTTTTGCAACTATCGTTTGGTTATTTTGTTATTATCGTCCTTTAGTTAATAATATTCATATCTTAAAAAGTTTATAAGTAAGTGTTTTAGATAATTATTGTTAGATTGTCGCATTGCAAGCCCCGCATCTCATCAGTTTGTGTCAAAACTATTCACATCTGCTTCGATCTTAAGCCAACTGTCTTTAGTAATCTCTCTCTTTCTATGGCCTCTAGCCAAACGATCGTTTTTATGCATAGTATAACACTTCTGCATCATCTTTGACTTCATATTAGTAGCTAGTTTGTAAATTTTATAACTCATAATTATCAGCCTATATCAATTCACTGCTGGATATTGGTCTGCTTCAAAGCTCGCCACTGCACGCGATCTCCTACCACACTCGTCCCACCAGCGACCTTTTAAAGGTCATCCGTCCATCTGGCGTGGTTTCGGAACTCTGCGTTTATCTGTACGTGGTGTCCATTCTGAAACCCGTTTACACCATCGCTCTTCGGTTCTGCAGCAGATGTAGCCGACCACACACAATTTCAGGTTGCTAAATACATCTAACTTGTCTTCAAAATTAATTGCAGAGTTAATAAACTTGTTGTTACAACAGACTCAGCGGATTTAGTTCCCAATTTTAATTTAATTATTTTAGTAGGTTTATGTTCGTTTTCCTCGTATAACGTTGATACCTCGATAGATAAATAGCCACCGTATTGCGTTACTACGGAACTGCAGCTTCATACTGTGACCTAGTTAGCCTGGTCTCGCCAAAACTTTGCGTGCTGTTGAATGTTTTTCGACGCACACCTAGTTTTTTTATCAGACCATCAGACATTCGAGATTTACGTACAATAGAACTCGGGATATTTAATTGAGGTCATTGTCCTCTGTCGATTCGATGCTATATGGAATTGTTCCAATTATGGCCCTATTATGAGTCAGGTTATGAATTTTAGCAATTCTTGCTTTGTATTCTAAATATACCATCACGATATAATTTAAGTTGCAAACAATACGATCTTGCATTTAGTCCAGAAATCTTGCAATATTGCAAACTGTAGTATGTTTTTTTTTAATACAATGTACTGTACACGTAGAATAATTGCAAGGTCGTAGCCGCATTTCGGTTTTAGATATTGCTATGTTTTCTTTTTAAACAAAGAGTTACACTCCACAAAAATGATAATCTTTCGTTAAAGGTGCGTTTAATGGTTGTCCTTTTTCATCTTTTTCTTTCCATATTTCATTTTACAGGTAGTCTTTGTATTAAAAATAAAAAAATCAGTTGAAAGAAGGGTCCGTTCTCAAGTTCATGACCTCTTGTATTGACCCAATTCTCGGAGTAAATATCATTAGGATGCCTTGGGGGTTCTCTGTCAGCCTTCGTGTCTGTTTCTCTACATATTACGAATACATAATGGACAAGTTGCAATGTATCTAGAGTATCTGCTTGATATTATGAAATAAAGTTCTGTTTTGAAGGTTTTTAGATCACAACTAAACTAACTCACGACTAAAAGATAAAATTGTATATACCAATTGAAGTAAAATATTCGCGAAGGAATTTATCTTAATAATTCTTAAGATTTTTCCTAACACTGTATCTGATCATATCATAACACTGATCTATTTTCTATGAAAGTTTAGGACCTAATTGTCATGTCACATTAGTTTAGCTACCATTGTGTCATTATCTGCATGGATGCAGTAATAAGCTCTATTATTCATTAGATTTATTAATATCTTCATTATTACCAGTGATATGTTATAACTTATTATGTTTATAAACCAAAGTTACTGGAATAGCTTTCAAAATTAGCAAGCTATACTCGTAGTAATATTTTGATGACCCCTTGTTAGACGGATGAATGGCCTAAAGAAGGTTGCTGGTCCGATGGCTGAGAGTTGCAAGAGGCGAGCCTTGGGTGAGGCCTATCCAGCAATGAATAGACACAGGCTGTTGATGTTTTTGTTTTAAATAGGGCATGTGTAGTGTAAGCATAGTAGGTAGTCGTTGTTTCCCGCTGGCGACATGTTTTCTGATTTACTCTCGACAACTCTGACATAGCGCTAATGCATCAATTGATTGATCGTGTTTATTGTATGAAGTTAATCAATTAACAACCTTACTTTTACTCGTAAATCATGGAGAAGGAAGCATAAACTCAACACTAAAAAAATAAATGTATCATTACAGCGCAGCGCTTAGAATTCTGAGCGTTGAATAGAAATGTTTAAGACGACCCTTTGTAAATATCATCTACAACATCACAGCCCCTGGAACACAAGTCCTAGACCTCGAGTGCTGCGGATGGGCCTTCCAGAAGTTTTTTTTAAGAATTAACGCTGTCGCGGTGAATTTTAAATGCGGCATTTTTTGTCACCTTTGCGCTGGCCAGAAGGGTTGGCATTTGAGATGGAGTTAGTAGAATATATTTTTTTATTAAAGCAAAACATGTTCCAAAATACTAAAAGGGAACCAATGACGATCTATACTTTCCTTGTAATACAAATGTTAACGTCACAATATACGATACGATAGATTTTTAGAACGTAGATGTCTTTTTTTATACTATCAGGAATGTATAATGCGGAAAGGACAGGTGCGCTGCTCGCACTGGTTGGCCGGATAAGGGTCTTATCTAAAAACTAGCTTAGCATTCACTAGCTATAGGTTGTTACTCTCAGGAACTATTAAATAAAATGAATGTTCAAAGTCAAAATCAAAGTCAAAATATCTTTATTCACGTAAACCTATTACAGGCATTTATGAAACGTCATTAATTTAATTATTTTGAATGATTCTACTCCTGCTAGTAGAAGACTAAGCAGCAAAGTGGTCCAATAAGTAAGCTGTTAGCAGAAGACCAGCAGCTTAGCAAATTCCAGTGACCTGTTAATGTTTAATCTGACTGAGAAAGGAATCTGCAAGGAAAACTCAGCTATATCAGATTTACAAAATAAAACATATACAAAACTGCACCACAACGATCAATTAATAACCTTTTAAATTAAGTTATCAGTACCTATGAGAATACAATACCTGGTACAGCAGTAACCCACCAGGCAAGTCAGAATTAAGGTAGACTACATGCCTATGTGCAACCCGAAAGTCGACAAAACGACTCTGTTTCTTGGGATATGTTAGTTGTGGGATGCTAATGTTATGGTAACTCATGATAAATTTATATCTGTAGTTATTGGCATGTACAAAGTGCGTCAGATAGTCGTAGCTGTGGGCTTTCAGCTTCAGGAACCAATAATCAGTAATACAAAAATTAGTAATTATTGTTATTACGAATTTGCTTTTATTGTAATTATTGTTCCATGGTTATGTGCCATGTCTATACGAAGAAGTTCTTTTTTCTTTAGATATTTGTTTAACATTTCTTAAATACCTTTTATTCAAAATTGACTTGGATTGACTCAATTGTATAATCAAATTGCGCAAATATGCCAACCTTGGTGCCGGTTACGAATTTGCGCCGTTTGGGGTCGAGACGATGGGCCTATGGGGACCGTCGGCGAGGCGGTTGGCCAAGGAGTTGTCAAAGCGGCTGACAGAAAGGTCTGGAGACAGGAAGGCTGGCAATTATTTCTGCCAACGTATTAGCCTCGCTATACAGAGGGGAAATGTTGCCAGTCTCCTTGGCACTATCTCGGATGGGACATCTCTAGAGGACATTTTTTATTTATAGTTTAGTTTATTTTTAATTTTATTATTTAGGTAGCTTTTAATTTATATTATTAAATATTATTGTATAATCTTAAAGCTTTAAGTGTACTTTAACAGCAAATACGATTAATGTGTGTGTCTCGAAGGTCATTCTTAGTGTTCAGGTTCTCATGGTGTGGCGTGTCCGGTGGTCGCCCCTTCCTTAGAAGGTCATTGCAGTGGTGGCACGTGTGTCGGGTCCCGGTCCGCACCCTAAGGGCCTGGTTGAGCGGGGGGATGGCTGGCACATGCGTTATGTCCGTGATCGGGTGCTGCTGTGGGGGCCTGGGACCTCTGCCGGACACGTTCAATTTATTGTTCTTAAATTAACAGAGGTTTTTGCGTTTTGTCGACTTTCGGGTTGCACATAGGCATGTAGTCTACCTTAATTCTGACTTGCCTGGTGGGTTACTGCTGTACCAGGTATTGTTTTCTCATAGGTACTGATAATTAAATTTAAAAGGTTATTAATTGATCGTTGTGGTGCAGTTCTGTATATGTTTTATTTTGTAAATCTGATATAGCTGAGTTTTCCTTGCAGATTCCTTTCTCAGTCAGATTAAACATTAACAGGTCACTGGAATTTGCTAAGCTGCTGGTCTTCTGCTAACAGCTTACTTATTGGACCACTTTGCTGCTTAGTCTTCTACTAGCAGGAGTAGAATCATTCAAAATAATTAAATTAATGACGTTTCATAAATGCCTGTAATAGGTTTACGTGAATAAAGATATTTTGACTTTGACTTTGAAAATGGCCTTCAGACAGTTGTTATATTTAGTCTGATTTGTTTAGTTACAAACATAATTCCATCACCAAATTTCTTGCTTAAAGTGGTTATGTGCATTTTAATTTAAAAGGTTTAAATTTAACTATACCTACTTACTTTTTATTAACTGTATTGTAAAACAAGACCGCCCATAATATCGTCACACCGGAAGTATCAATACACATTTGCCGACCCTATCCCCTTTTGAAATAATTTTAAACAACCCCAGCATTGTGCATGGCAGTATTGTCCCCTACCCCATTCTTTGGCTATACATGCTACGTAAAAATAAAGTACATCATCTATTTTGGTCTAAATAAAAAAATGCCGGAATAAAAAATAAAATGTAGATGTACAAGTTCTAAAAGCATATAAATGTATGAAACCTGAATTATCTCCTTTATCGTACTCACCGTCCCTACGCGTACGTATAAATTTGGGGACTCATACATCTGTCGCACGATAAAGATGTGGAATGCTCTTCCAGACTATGTGTTTCCGCTTTTCTGTAACCTGGAGTCCTTCAAGCAAAGTGAAAAAGCATCTAGCCAAATTTTAAATTCAAATTCTAAATCGTTTATTGCCCAGAATACAGGTTAATATCTTCACAGTCCAGCTGTATCCTACCAAAATGGTATGTAAATAATTATACATGTCAAAATTACAACTAAAATTATTTTATATGTAATACACTTATAATGTAAAAAATCCTGTTTACTATAAAAACATTGTTCTTTAAACCATTTTATTTACAGCTTCTTAAATTTGATTATTGATGTCAATTGTTTTAATTCTATAGGCAAACCGTTGAATATTTTAATACACATTTTTTAAAACAATAAAGTTTATTATTACTATTATTACATTGGTTATTATTTTTAGAAACAATGGTAAGTTTGTAGCCGGTTTCCATAAATTATGTTTATATTGAGTCCGAACATTCGTTCGCCCGTCCTCGCCTGTTAGACTGAAAGAGACTCGGGTACTATTTAATAAACTTACATGCGTCTAGTATATACACGGTAATGTTAAAATATTATATTCCAATAAGTATGATCAACAGAAGTCAAGCCGGCATAGTGTTAGGGACTGATGTCAGTCATAAGTGTTTGATTCCAGATGCTAACATGTATGAACCTTGCAGGTCACATGTCGTGCACGTATAAAAAAAATGCATAGGTCAGACAGTCTTGGCCTAGCATCGAATTGTATATATGTTCTGGATCTATTCGTTCTTCCCTCAATTGCCTGCTAATTAAATTATTAATACATTTATAATATTAGCAATTATGAAGTTTATTGATTAATTAACAGTCAATACTAAACCGCATCGGGACTCTCCTGATTCTTTAACTATGACATTATAAATACATTCGTTTATTCAACAAATAGGCATGCACTTAGTACTTTTACACGTCAAATTTTTACATAACAACTCAAAAAAACGCAAACGTTATTAGTGGATTTCGTTATTTACCTCAGAGATATCGTCATAATTAAAAAATATTATTTATTACATAACGTTTGCGACTAAGTAACAGAATAGGGCTACTAAACTACTAATGACTAAGTTAGTAACGACCTAATTATTCTACCTACTCAAATCCCTGTTCAGTAGCTATGTTTTCCCGACATTATTATTTCAATATCAAGAAGCCAAAAAAAATGCAATTACTTTGTGAGTTACACACACACACATACACATATCTTCACGCCAGATCCCTTGCGGGGTAGGCAGAGACAATTGATCGCCATTTGACACGATCACGACATACTTCTTTCGCTTCGTCGACATTCATTAACCTCTTCATACATGCCCTTTGGTTACGAAGACTTTTTAATGCACCTTCAGTCAGTGTTTTATTTATTTGATCGTGATATGTGAGTCTCGGTCTGCCGGGGCCTCTTTTACCCACAACTTTCGCATTATATATCTGGTTCGTCAATCTTTCATCGCTCATCCTTTCAACATGCCCGAACCATCGTTGCATGCCTTTCCTTATTTTTGTCCCTATGCTTTCCTTCATACCAACCCTTTTCCGTATTTCGACGTTACGTATGCGGTCCGCCAAAGTGACGCCACATATCCGCCGTAACGACCGCATTTCTACTGCATTAACCCTACTCTCATGCGTATTCTGACGTATCCACGTCTCGCTTCCATACATCAATGTTGGTACCAACATGGCATTGTGTATGGCGAGCCGAGCTTTGTCACTGACATTTCGACTGCCGATCAGTGACCCCAGGGCACCGTTAACACTATTTCCCGCGTTCACTCTTCTTTCAACGTCCCTATCGTACTTCCCATCCGCAGTGAAAACACTGCCCAGATATATATATATTTGTGAGTTAAGTGTTGCCAAAGCACATTTTTGTACTTGGAAGTAAATTCATACGGTTCTCTGCCTTTGAAATTTTAGGCTAAATCGCTTAGATTGGCAAATGATTGGAAACCTGTTAGCAATGTGCTAATTTTACGTTCACCTAATGACTACGCTAACCAATGCCATTCCGTCGGTGGCAGTTTTTAACCTACCTTCAACATTGGGCATACCAATTCATAAATACATAATATCTGCATATGTAATTAGTTTAGTTGCCAATGCACACAATATTTTGCCATCCACATACGAGTACAACACGCATTTCTTTAGGTCAATCGTCTAATTTGGGGCAGGTAGCCATCCCACTTTACGTTGCGTTGTGCCTAGGGCTTTCAATACCTGGATCCCGGTATACGGCAATACCCGAACTTTTTTCAATACCGGTATTAAGACGTCCAATACCGGGATCCGGTATTAGTGATTTTATTTCATTTTTAGCCCAAAAACACAATAATAAACTATCACTGTGATACACATAAACATTCTTACCCATTTATTTCTTGAAATTTCTTGGTTGTTTTTGATAAGATACGAAGACAATCGAAAATAATTCCCTGCTCTTTGGCCTTGTTAAACAGACTCATAATATTGACGCTTCCATTATTTACAATATAACAATGTTTATTAAACAAGTTGATCCAGCAGCATAAGCTACTGCCTCCTAGTCCTTAGAACCACATCTCAGCGCAGCGGGGCGAGACGTAGTGCACAATCGTCCGAAAACAAATCGTCTAAGATCATTAAATCTACAAAGCTTTTTGTAGATGTCGCTAGCGGCCGTGGCACCTTGTTTACACCTTTGACGCTTAATTTTTTAATGTTTTTGTAGTTTTTTATTTTTATAACAGAAAAATGTATTTTAAATTAACGTTACCTACCTTAAAATACGAACTAAGAAAGCGAACACCGTCTTTAAAAAGAAAAAAGGTTGAATTAATAAAACGGCAATTTTAAGGTCACCATATCTTTGATTCGCTTGGAAATCTCGATTTGTACGCTTAATGCTCACTTCGACATAATATAATATATAATATATAAATAATACATTTCGTAATAAACATACAAGTTTTCTATGCAACTGACAGTTATATAAGGTACCATCTATCATGCGCCATCTATCGCGATGAAAAGTTAGTGATACACCCCATTGCCAGGCATTTTCTAACAACCTTTATCTACGAGTATGTAATGTTTGTTTAGATTGTATACTTGCTATGTCATTATTTAAACATTAAACTCGTATTTATTTAAAACTAAATGACTCGGAACTTTTTGTACCAACTAAAATTAATTTGATACTAACTCTTCATAAGCGGACTAGTAGTATAGACGTAGAATTAATTGTTATTTTGATGCTTGTGTGTGTGCGTGTGTAGTGTTCTGGTTTTCATGGTGTGACGTGTCCGGTGTTCGTCTATTAGTATGTCATAGCAGTAGTGTCACGTGTGTCGGGTTCGGGTTAGCATTCTAAAGGCCTGGTTGAGCTGGGGTATGGTTGGCACATGCGTTTTGTCCATGATCGGGTGCTGCTGTGGGTGCCTAAAACCTCTGCAGATCAATTCGTCATGATCGTAGAACAGTGACGGATCTGCTATATTTAAAATTTTCATGGCGGCCATTCAACTGTCATTTCGACTGTTTTTTTGTCACTTTTTAAGTCTCATAATAAGTGCAAACCTTCTAGATTTCATTTTGGAACCCTTTCTAATATTTGCACTATAAATTACAGACCACAAACAATATAAAACTATATATAAATATATATGCAAAATTATGGGTATTATTTTAAATCCGACACTGTTCTACGATCATGACGAATTTATCGTTCTTAAATTAACAGAGGTTTTTTCCGTTTTGCCGGCTTTCGGGTTGCACATGGGCAAGCAGTCTTAGCTTAAAGGTAGGGTATCGCTGTACCAGGTATCGTAATCTTAGAGGTAGGTACGCATAGCAAAATTTATTAATTAATCGTTGTAATTCTGTGTATGTTTGTATAATTAATTTATTAAGAAACCAACTACGTAACAATATTCCTAATAATAGTATGGTACAATTTATGGAGCAAGGTCAATTATAGGTTTCGCTATATAATCATAGTACGTAGTGGAGTTTAACTAATTACTATACAAGATAAATTAAACATACGTTTTAATAAAATAATAATATTAGTTTGTATATGTATTGCTGCTAGTCTTCTACTAACAGCTTATTCTTTGGACAATTTGCTGCTTACTCTTCAACTAGCAGTAGTAGAATCATTCCAAATTATTTAATTAATGACGTTTCATAAATGCCTGTAATAGGTTTACGTGAATAAAGATGTTTTGACTTTGAACAAACTGAGTATCGACAACAAATCTAGGATTTTTTTACGAAATTACTAATTTTGTATTTTTTAGCTGTTCCTTTTTAATATATTTTTTATTTTTGTCCCTGACTCAAGCTAGTTTATATATACGAGTATAGATTTATCGCCTACACCAATTAATATTCAAATATATATCAACACCTACTTAAAAAGTACGATATATTTCGTCCCGTGGGTTGTTTAAAAATAGTCTACAAGTTAAAAATAGCTCTTATTTATGGCATCTAGTTATCTGATATTTGTGAATAAGATCTGCCTTTAGGGATCAGATTCCTTTACTTAAATGACGTCAGACCTCAAAGCAATTTGAGAAGTAACGACCAAAATTGCTGTTTACTCGCGGTGGAAATGCCAAAAATTTACATTTAGGTTATGGTAACAACATTTATAGATATACATACAATATATATACATACAATATATATACATATATATATATATATATATGATAGATTAAGGTTATTAGGCGCCCGAACACGCCTGCTTTCAACTTCTGCGTTCCGCGATCACTTCGGTTACCACGGGCATCCCCGGCGCGGGCAGTTTATTTGACCTTGTAGAAGTCGAACAAAAGATAAGGACAGAGCGTGTCGTCATTGTAAATAGACATGATAGAAAGAGACGGATATAGAATTGTGCATTCAGTTTTCTTTTCAATGTCGTCAGACATCCTGACCTTTCCAAAGCATTGAAAAACATACTAGTATAGAAAAATGGAACTCCGATTAAATACGCGTTTACTTTGACTGTTGCCGTCCGGTTTGAATATTTCTATATTGTCACCGATTAAGGCGGACCGCAGAGCGGTGTGTCCGGCCCCTTATAGATTCTTACCACGACATGACAGTGGCCATATTTGTCACAAATGGCGGGTAAGACAAGATTGTGCGATAAAAAACAAATCTGCTCGACAAGAAACCCATGCTACGGGATTAAATGTAAACATGCCGACTGACCTTCATAGGCGAGACATAGAACATCCGTTTATTCGCTACTTTTGTATACGGCATTAAATTGTTTTTTGACGTCTAATGTTTGGAAGTCGATAGTCAAAACTCGTATATAAAGTTCTTGTTTATAGTAAGACAGCTTATCCAATCCACCACAGATGTACTAGAAAAATGAGCGATGAACTAAGAAAATATCCAGTCTTCGGTCAGCTGTTAAACTAACTAGTGTCATTACTATCACGATACTACGAGGTACTGGCATTGTAAAAATATAACAACTTTTTATTAAAGGAAAGATTGGGACCGTCCAGGCCTGGATGGCTAATGAGCCTGGGTTGTGAATAAGACGTTAGCCCCGATTTCCCCAGCAGGATTTTAGCGGGCAACCACCAGCCCGTAGTTACCGTAATTCATGCACTTTTGGTGCTTGACTCCGTTATTGGGTTAACAACGCCTGTGTTGCTTATGACCCAGGGGGTCTAGGTTTGAACACTTGAGCTTTTCTCCAGGAGCAAGTGGTCTCCCGTTGCGGAGGCCGTGCGCAAGACGGAGTGGTATTCTGGGGATTTTTGAAGTGTCCGTTGTCGTACCGATAAAGCATTCGTCTAGTTCATGGATGCACAGACCGCGGCCCGCGGGCCGCATGCGGCCCGTGGGTCGAATACTGGTGGCCCGCCGACAGCAAAAATAATACTCTCGTGCATTCGAAAAATATTGAATTCTATTCCAGAATAAAACAAAAAAAAAATATGTTCGAAAAGTAATGTGAAACTCGCGCGCGCGCAATTTGAATCTAGCGCCCAAAATTGCTAAGTCAAGTAACATCGCTCGCTATAGAAATCAAGAATTTTCTAGCGCGGTGAGCAAGCGAGATAGATATAGTCCCGTATTCCCGATTGCTCGCGTATCTACACGAAGCTTCCAGAGTCGTTTGCGCGGTATAAAAATCACGTTAACCGCAGCGGCCGAACAGTTCGCTTTTCATTTGAGTGAAGTGTCAACAACAGAAAGAAATAAGCGCGAAAATACAAAGCGAAGTAATAAGTGATTGAGAATAAGTGCAGTTTATTAGTGTTTTTGGGAGGCAATAGTTCTAGTGTAGATTTTAACTCGACTAGCCGGTGTCATATATTTTGATCCACATTCAACGTAGATTTCCTGTTGCAGTGTTAACCCGTCAAGTGCCGTGTATAATTGTGTTGTGAAAACGTAAGTAAAACTCTGTTATTAATAAGTGTTTCCCTACCTATTTAATCAATTTTAATCAAATTTAGCTTTAATGTTGGCTAAATATTAAAATAAACAAAGAAATTACTATTTTTATAAGAATTTCTCTAACTGTAATAATTACGTCATTATTTCAGATAAAATCTGTATAAAAATCTAAAAATTTCTGAGAAATAATATTTAATCAATTATTTTTGATAATTTAAAAAAGGATACGTAATTTAAGTGGGTACTGTAATTGTTTTTAGGTGCTGTGTTAATCCTAGCCAGGATTAGAACGCAACATGGAGAAGCCAGGACCTAGTAAAAAACGTAAGGTTAAAGATGAAAATCGGCAGTTTCAAGAAATTTGGACTGAGAAATACTTTTTTGTATGGTCGCATAACAAAGTCGTTTGTTTAATTTGTAAAAAGGCACTATGAAACGCAGCATCCTTCTTTTACCAAGTTTACAGGCGAATTAAGAAAGCAAAAAATGTTGTCTTTAAAACGGGAGCTTATTGGTCAGCAAGCTATGTTTACAAAACACATTCAAGATTCAGAAACGGCTACAGAAGTTAGTTATGAAATTTCTCGAATGATAGCAAAGCGAAGTCGCCCCTTCAATGATGGCGATTTTGTAAAAGAATGCATGGAAATTGCCGCTAAGAAAATGTGTCCAGAAGCAGCAAAAAAGTTTGAGAAAATTCAACTGAATCGTATGACTATCCAAAGAAGAATTATGTCCTTGTCAGGTAATATTGCGGAACAATTAATTGAAAAAACTAAGATCATGGAATTTTTTTCATTAGCACTCGACGAATCGACTGATATTAGTTCCACAGCTCAACTTCTCATATTCATACGAGGTGTTACTCAAGATTTTGAAGTCTTCGAAGAGTTATTAGGAATGTGTTCATTGAAAGGTCAAACCAAAGGAGTTGATATACTCAATGGACTTTTGGACGAGTGTTCAAAAACTGATTTGGACTTATCTAAGTTATCGGGAGTTGCGACTGACGGTGCTCCTTCCATGATTGGTATCAATTCCGGGCTAGTTACTTTGCTGAAAAAGCACCTGCAAGAAAAAAACATAAACACTGAAGATCTCATGCAGTTTCACTGCATTATACACCAGGAAGCCCTCTGTTCTAAAAAAAATGAATTTCAAAATGTAATGAAAGTAGTAGTTTCGACTGTAAATTTCATAAAATCACGAGGACTCAATCACAGACAATTCAAACAATTCCTTGATGACATCGAAAGCGAATACGGAGATTTACTGTATTATACAGAAGTAAGGTGGCTAAGTCGTGGATTGACACTGGAACGATTTCTAAATTTAATAGAAGAAATTGGAATATTTCTGGCGGAAAAGCAAAGGGATGTCCCGGAACTTAAAAATCCTGATTGGTTGTGTGATTTAGCTTATTTAGTTGACATTACAAATCATTTGAATGTCTTGAACACACGGCTTCAAGGCAAAAATCAACTGATATCCCAGCTCTATGCTCATGTAACATCCTTTCAATGCAAGCTGACACTTTTCAGATCACAATTGAATTCTGGAAATTATAATCATTTTCCGAATTATAAGAAAATGGCTGAAAAATTCAACAAAACTGCGATTAATTTCAGTTATGTAGAAAAGCTAGATATATTGATTCAATCTTTTGAAGACAGATTTTCGGAGTTTAAAAAAGTGAAACCTCTGTTGGACATATTCAGCAATCCTTTCACTATTTCAGTTGAAAATGCGCCAGAGTCAATGCAGTTAGAAATTATCGACATTCAAAATGACCAAGATTTACGCAACAAATTCAACGAAGGAGACTTGCTGAACTTTTACCGCTGCATTGATAAAAATATGTACGAAGAGTTGCGCATAAACGCTCTGAAATGTGCCAGCTTATTTGGTTCTACCTATATATGTGAACAAACTTTTTCAATACTAAATAATAATAAAACAAAAAATCGAAACCGCCTTGCAAATGAAAGTTTCGAAGCAGTTTTACGTGTTGCTACAAGTAAATTTGAGCCAAATATAAAAAAGATTGTAAGCACTATGCAGTGCCACGCTTCAAATTAATAATTTCTTTTTTAATTTTAATAAATTTTTATCAATTCTTTATTGTCTTTAACTACCTATACCTACTACCGGCCCGCTATCAGTTCATGATTTGGCCGAGTGGCCCCTAGTATTAATAAGTCTGTGCAACCCTGGTCTAGTTAGACCGGCGACAAACTCTCCAATAGTAGGCATTATGACAGAAATACACACGAACCACGGCGATCGGGCTCGCTGATCGATACGTTCTCCTGACTTTGGATCTTAGCAAAAAAGGAATACAGATGACTTATTAGTTTGGACATCTAGGCGGTTTTATGAGGTTAAAATCCTGGTTGTGTTTTTCTCCATGTATTGGTGGATATTTTGGTTGCTACTTATATTTGTGATGGATATTTCATCTCCAGTCAGTCAGACAGCCTCACTCCTAGTAATCACGTGTCTTTTAAAACTAAGCAAATGTTAGAATGAGTCTTTCGGAAACTGTCGGTTAGTCTGCAATGAAGCGTCGAGGCTTATGTACTCTCGGAATTCTTGTCTAAATTTGATTCAAAAAGCACCTGCGTTAACGTCTAAAAACATTTAACGTTATTGCTTAAACAAAAACTCATTACAACCATACTAGGTGGAACCACGTGTAACGTTAACTACATATCCTTTAATGCATGAAGATATAATTAATATTGCTAACACATTGAGGTAGCCTAATATGGGCTATAATCGTCGGTTATTTATTTCTGTGTATCTTAATGATCTGATCTTTGGTGCAGAGTTATAAGATGACAATAAATACATATCCTAAAAAAAATACAGTTTCTTCACATCAATTATGGAAATATTGGCGCCCAATATTCATAACATTCTGTCAGAATTCCTACTCGGTGTAGTACTTTTGATAGCTATAATTTTTGTTTATTTTTTGGGAAGAGGAAGCAAACTATACTAATATTTGCTAAATTGTGTAAATAAAATGTATCTGATTTTTGGATAAAATAATATTAATTAGGTAGGTATTTGAAGCATACATAAAGTATGTCATAATGACGAAGGCTTTTAAAGGAATTGGTTGAATTTGTTGCAAACTGCCGTTAGAAGTGCGCTTGGGATGTTTAAAATGGCGTCTCGTGGCTAGTCATATCGCAGCAAGGCGGTCGTTGACGCTTCCCGCGCGCCGCTTGGCGACACTCGAGGATCGTGACCGTTCAATATTGATTCACCACACTTTTGAACGGGCAGCGCCATCTAGTGGCGGACTTGCGTACTATTGTTATAGCTACATTTTCATAGATGTCGTCCGAAAATATAATTATGACTATAAACACTTCAAGCATCTCCAGAATATCATTCTGTCTTGCGCTCGGCCCCCCAACCAATAAAGAAGTGCCTCCCGGAGGGCTGTAATGAATGAATATTTTTTTTGTCTTATTAATTTACTATCAGTAATTAATTTAGTTTCAATAATTTATCTTCATCACGACCGCATCCCTTTCCAGGTGGTCAGAACCCACTTTTAAAGAAGCGGATTCACTAACTTCACAAGTGGCAAGATCGTCGTTGTCTCTAACGTACCAAACTCGAGAAATATCACTAATAAATTAAATAAATGATTGTGTCCTGAACGGGAATCGGACGCGGTACCTCCGCGATCAAATATCCACGGACTTAACCGCTAGACCACGGAGGCAGTCAGTACAATTTATTTATTTATTAAATTCTTTATTGCACGAAAAAAATGTACAAAGGCGAAGATTAATGCCTACAAGGCATTTTCTAACATCTAACCTTTGGGAGAGTTTGAGATGAAGGGTAGTGCTGATATAAAAAAAAAAAAAATATTAGGATAACAAACAATATACTACATACTAAGACATTTCATTCAATAATTTATTATCGTCATAGTACCCTATGCTACAAAATTATACATGTAAAATTTTGTTTCAGTGTAAAGAATTTGAGAAAGTGGGAGCAACTGTAGCTGTGACGCCTTGCGATGTCGTCGAGGAAGCTGACATCACATTCTCATGTGTATCGGATCCCCAAGCCGCCAAAGAGGTAAATATTCTTCAATGGGGTGTGTCACTAACTTTTTATCACGATAGATGGCGCACGATAGATGGTACCTAATATAACTGTCAGTTGCATAGAAATCTTGTATTTTTATTACGAAATTTATTATTTTTTGGATATTATGCCGAAGTGAGCAGCTTTTAAGTGTACAAATCGAGATTTCCAAGCGAAAGCAAAGATATGGTGATCTCAAATTTGCCGTTCTATTAATTCAACCTTTTTTTATTTTAAAGACGGTATTCGCTTACCTAATTCGTCTTTTAAGGTAGGTAACGTTAAGTTAAAATACATTTGTCTGTTATAATAATATAAAACTACAAAGAAATTTAAAGAATGATCAGTCATAGGTGTAAACAGGTACCAGTGCCGCTAGCGACATCTACAAAAAGCTTTGCCTGATACACCCCATTGAAAGTACAGCTGTACCGTTTTTTTTTGGGTAGATTTAACCAAACATCGTATATATAATAGTATATTTAAGGGTCAGAAAACACATTAAAAAAAAGTGGATACACGTTTAGCCGACAATACTATAGTCCCATTATCAACATTAATAAGTAAAAATAAACCTGTGAATTTTTGCCGCCTGGTCCATTGCGGGGTAGGCAGAGACATTTGTCACGATCTCGACATACCTCTTTCACTTCCTTGCATTCATCACCCTCTTCAATCTTCCAGGGCCTTTTTTACCCACACCTTTCGCATTAAAGTCTCGTCAATCTGTCTTCAGTCATCCTTTCAACATGCCCGAACCATCGGAGCATGCCTTGCGTATTTTGCTATTTAAAAAATGGTCTATTCGCATTTCCTATCGCAATAAAGCTAGTATATTATTATGTATGTATGTAGGTTTATACGAGTATATAAGTATGTATTAGTACGTAGTATATTATATATTTATACATCTAGTTAGTTATTAAATATATTTTTTTATTATCCTTTATTTTTGCACCTACTTTTCAGTAAAGTGTTTTAAGTTCAAATTCAATTCAAATTCAAATAGTTTATTAATCCAAAATTACTTATTAGACCATGAATGGGTTCACAGCTTTACATAAATACATATATATATAAATCTGCCTCAACTGCCTCCGTGGTCTAGCGGTTAAGACCGTGGACTTAGACTCGGAGGTACCGGGTTCGATTCCTAGTCGGGACACGAAAAAAATATTTATTAATGTATATAAATACATTTAATTAATATTTAATTTATTTGTGATATTTCTCGAGTTTGGTACGCTGAAGACATCGACGAGCTTGCCACTTGTCATGATTGGCCTATAGTAAAGGTGGCTAAATGTGAATCCGCTTATTTATAAGCGTGGTTTCTGACCACCCCGAAAGGGAAACGGTCGTGATGATACTTTACTTTACTTTACTTATTACTAGGGTTTCACAAAAAATAATCCTACAGAAGATGTAGGTAGGCACTTTTACAAATACTATCTAAACTAGTAATTTAGACAAATGTGTCGCTGCTAGCTAAACTAATAGTCTTTCAACTACTGTTAAATATAGCTAGCAGTTATCCCAATGGTTGGCTATGATAAAATGTCTTGCGGCATTAAAGCCCGCCTTTGTCTTTGTGCAATAAAGTATTAAATAAATAAATAAATATTTCGTCATTACGTATGCGGTCCTAGGTATTGTCATATATCCACGTCTCGCATAAGTGTTGGTACCAACATGTGTATGGCGATTCGAGCTTTGTCACTGACATTTCGACTGGCGATCAGTGACACCAGTAGCCTGTTACTTAGTCGCAAACGTTATTAGTGGATTTCGTTATTTACGTCAGATGTTGCATCATAATTACAAAATGCTATTCAATTCTCAACTCTATAAGCGCTCGACATTGACAGCGGCCGTGCAAATATCAACTTTAATAGCGTGATATATATACACATATATAGTTAACGGATTCCATTATATAACGTTTGGAACTAAGTAACAGAATAGGGCTACAGGGAACCGTTAACATTATTTCCCGCGTTCACTCTTCTTTCAAGATCCCTATCATACTTCCCATCCGCAGTGAAAACACTGCCCAGAAATATTAATTTAATTACCTACCTGTTCTGAGAGTGGGATGGCCCGTTCTAACAATTATCTCTTTTGTCTTATCATCATATATAATACCAACTATCCTTTTTAAGATGGTGTTTGGAAACTGTGGTGTTCTTCACTGCTCGTCGCTGGAACAGAAAGGTTATGTGGAGATGACATCAATAGACGCCGACACATCACAGGACATCGTTGAAGCTATTGGCGGGAAAGGAGGACGGTATCTCGAAGCACAGGTAATGATTTCGAGATAAATACGACTTTAATGTTCATCGCCCCACATTTTTCTTGTTTACCTATCTGTCTGTATATATATGTATATACCTCGCGTTCCGTTTATATGCAATAAATTGCCAACATTCCCTGCAATTCCCACAATCCCTGCTCACTTCTAAATGTTAGTGTTAGATAATGTTTTTAGACATTAAGTTAGCCTATGTACTGTAAAATGTTTTATTTTCTGTGCAATTTAAAAAAAATCTATCTATCTATCTAACATTTATAGAATCAACTGTTTTATTACCAAAAAACTGACATTTGATTCATGATAATTACATTTAAAAAAAAACGGAATTATTAATATCAATAAATCATAATTTTAACAGTTCTATGAAAGGTGGTTCGCTTTTTGACAGATGGACAAATGTCAAATCTTAACGGAGTAATTTGGTTTTGGTTAACCTTATGATAATCCTAAGCTAACGGAGCTAAAAAAGTAACACAGCTTGTTTTTTTTATTTTTTTTATTAGCTTTAAAGGACATTGTACAGAATACATCAGCCCTAAACACGTAATTAATTCGCATAATATATGTTCACAACAGAGTTCTTAACCGAGTTGGGGATCTCAAATTCCAGATGCTGCAGAATTTGATGCTTTACTTGGAGTCACTCGCGGCATTATGGCCCAAACACGTCGGGTAAAATATGTTAGTCCACTGCGCGGGAAAACCGCAAAAAATAAACTGCAACTTGTGCCCCATATTTAAAGTCCAATTTATCGTTTTCCATAATTATTCACATTGTAGCACATTATTAAACAAAACAACACCACTTTTGACCAATAATATCCACAGCAAATTAATTTACAAAACAAAAACTTACACTTGACATGTCCACGCAAAATGGCGCGAAGAACTGAAACACAGCTTGAATGAAACGGTCAGGTGGTTTGCTTGTTGACAGATGGATAAATGTTAATTTTTAACTGTGTGATTTGATTGTTTTGTAGTTTTACTGGTCAATAACCAAAACTGTTCCATTAATCGAAGCTAACGAAGCTATTAAAAGTAACATGACTTAAATGATACGGTTGGTGGCGTTGGTTTATGATGTTAGCACGGCTTATAAGTGGAACGTGGATTTAGTAAGAATGTTTCAAATTTCCCCACAAATAAAACTCAGCATAAAAGATAAATGACAAGAACTATATTTTGTTTGTATTTCAGATAATAAAAGTAAAGTATCATCACGTATCATCAAGTATCATCGGGGTGGTCGGAAACCACGCTTATGAATAAGCGGATTCACATTTAGCCAACTTTACTATAGGTCATAAGAGCTCAAACTTGCTAAGGTACAGAGACTTTCTGCCGTCTGCTTTACCCGAATTCTGCAATATTTTGGCCACATTGCTAGAAGAGGCGCCGACAATCTGGAAAAACTCTTAGTAACGGGAAAAGTAGACGGTAAAAGAACAAGAGGAAGAAGCCCCAAACGATGGTCCAGTCAGGTGACTGACCACCTAAACATCTCAGTACACCAAGCCATCCACTGCGCCGAGGACCGCAACCACTGGAAACGGCTAGTGGATGGACTGCGACGGAGTCACGATCCCCTACAGTGGGGTACCGACTAAGGAGGAGGAGGACTATAGGCCAATCATGACAAATGGCAAGCTCGTCACAAATAAATTAAATATTAATTAAATGTACTTTTATTACATTAATAAATATTTTTGTGTCCCGACCAGGAATCGAACCCGGTACCTCCAAGTCTAAATCCACGGACTTGACTGCTAGACCACGGAGGCATATAATAATTTTACACTAATGTCGGTTATATATATATTTATATATTTTTCAGATTCAAGGATCTAAAACGCAAGCAGAAGAAGGGACTCTGATCCTTTTAGCAGCAGGGGATCGCTCGCTCTTTGACGACTGTCAGTCTTGCTTTAAGGCGATGAGCAAAAACAGCTTTTATCTTGGCAGTAAGTAGTATCCAGTAATTTAAACACAAATCGCAATGTTAATGCTGACGCAACCTCAAATGGAACCCGTAGCTGGGGAAGCATCTCCCATACCCATTCACACATTCAAGTAAGTCTTATTTCAAGCGAGCTTACAATATTAGTTCTCATTCTTTATTCTTAGTGTATCACCATACATTCCCACCGGAATTTGGTTAAGTCAATATAATTTAAACAAAATTCTACACAATATATATTTAACGTTAAGATATATGTCTTGCCTGGAGAGTGCAATGTGAAGACAAGGAACGGAACTGGTAGTGTCATAGGAACATCAACACAATAACAAAAAATAACCAAAAATATAGGTACCTTCTTCTTCTTTTTTAATACTAGTAAAACTAGTAATGGCAATCGCCACTAAGGCATTTGTGCCAACATCACGTTTGTATAGATTAATTAAAAAAGTAGCTATCTTGTGACATTGTTTTGACATAGGTACCTATATTAAATATAAATATCTACCTACCTTAGGTAAATAAATTAAGCTGTTGTTGCGGCTGTATGTGGGCCTTGTCAGTAAAATTTCAAATTCTTATATCGCCGCAAAAAGGTAATCATCTTTAATAATTTATTATTATTATTAAATTCTTTATTGCACAAAATAAGTGTACAAAGGCGAAGATTAATGCCTACAAAGCATTTTCTAACATCTAACCTTTGGGAGAGTGTGAGATTAAGGGTAGTGTCGATATCAAGTTTAACAATATAGAATATACTACACACACTACATACTAATAGATACTTACACCCCTCATTCCGAATTGCGCTCAGAGCGCTTAGAACGATTATGACACTGGCCGTCGTTCCGAATCAAATATCGCGATTTTGATACTCAGAGCGTGATATCAATTTGGAATGGTCGAAATCACATTTTCATTCATAAAATGTTAGTTTTTTTTTATGTATGGAAGATAAATTGCGGATTCCATATCTTTGAGAATGAATACTAACAAATATACATCTCTCAGTTTATTCATCTTTATATGTGTAAAGTTTAATATTATTAACTTATTTTGATCTTTTCAAATAAATTCCCGTGTTACAGACATTTTTTTTCCACTTCCTACTTTAATATTAATTATAGATTTGTTTTAGAAGTAACATACAAACAGTATAAACGAATTACAATATTCAATAATTTAAAAGAAGACCTAATATTAAATAAACTTGAAAATGGCGCGCTGACAAACTGACAGCGCTCAGAGCGATCTACCTCGATATCGTGAGCAGTCTAAGCGCGAGAAACGATGTCGTTTGTGACGTCACACAGCTTTGGCAAAACAGTTTAAGCGCGTATCGGAACACCTTTAAGCGTGCTTAGGTTACTATTATCGCGTATCGGAACGATAGGACACTGTTACATAAATTGCACATATACTTATAAATAAACGTATATATACATAGATATTATGCCAAATATATATTTTTAGCCTTATGATGACTCCTGTTTGTCTAGAAATAAAGCAGTTACCAAGCGCTTAAAAACGTGGACAGACGGCACGTGTCTAATAGTATTTAATAATATTTATTCTTATTATTATTATTCTTTATTTGTCACCGAACGTTCCCACCGGAATTTGGTTAGGTCCATGATTACATCAATTTCTACATTCGATATTTTAATTTAATTACCGAACTAAATCGTGCCTAGTTATGTTAAAAGCAAAGAACAGATTTCATTTACACAGGTTTTACGTTAAGAACTAGATTTGAGAACCCAAGAGCAAGATTTGAGAATTTGCTTACGAAACAGACTTCTAAATTTATTATTTCTGAGAATGGGTGACTAAACTCGTTATTATTATTATTGTTTATAGGTGACATCGGCAACGCATCGAAGATGAACTCGGTCCTGCAAGTAGTGGGCGGCGTCTCTCTGGCCGCGCTCGCCGAGGGACTGGCTCTGGCAGACCGCGCCGGACTCAACCAGGCCGACCTCCTCGACGTGCTGGCCCTCACACCGCTCGCCTCACCACACCTCATTCTCAAGGGACGAGGTTAGTGACGTCAGCATGACATTACATATACAGGTTGAATTTTTACTTTAAGTGGACCTTCAAGGATAAATAAATACTAAACTACAAATACACACTATTTAAAAAAAAAAAAAACCTAGTTTGAAAAAAAAAAGCTTTTAAAGAAAATCTCTTGTAGGTAATAATGTTTGTAAGCCCTAACTAATAAATTTAATATTTTTAAATTATAAAATAATAAAAGATCCGACTGCATAAAAATATATTCAGGTTGAGCATTTCAAGTGGGCCTTCAAGGATAAATACTAAACTACAAGGAATAGCGAAAAATTCTCAAACTCTTAACTATAAAAATACACTATTTAAAAAAAAACCTTGTTTGAAGTTGTACAGTTAATAAAAAAAAACTTGCTAGTGCAAAACTTGAAACGGGAAACTATAGGAAAGTGCTAATTTTTAGGAAAATATTTTGTAGGTAATAATGTTTGTAAGCCCTAACTAATAAATTAAATATTTTATTTTTTAATTATAAAATAATAAAAGATCCGACTGCATAAAAAAAACTTTAACTAAAAAGTAATTAATAAGATCAATATACCAAAGTAAAAATTAACTTTAAATAAAAAATGATAAGAAAAAAATTAAGCCAACAAAAAAAAACAAAAATCGAATGGCTGCACCATTTTAGTTAAAAATCGGCCCCGAGACTCTTTTAAGCATTTTCGCTATTCCTTGTAGTTTAGGCCTTGAAAACCCTCTATTAATCCACATAAACTTGAAAAAAACTAACTTTGCCCAACTCATATTGGTTTTGGGGTGAAGGCTGGCAATAATTTCTAAATGTTGCCAATTTGCCAACCTCCTTGGGACTATCTCTGAAGGGTAGTCTCTAGAGGACATTTTTTACTTTATTAGGTCAAGTTTATATTGAATTTGTACCCTTTAAGTAGTATTAAATTATAGTAATAAATAGATTTAAGTATATATATATATATTTATTTTAAGCTTATATTTGAATTTATTAATTGAAATTGTTCTTGACTATGTAAAAACTGTATATTCATCATTTTCATCATTACAGCCCCTAGAACACAGTGTCCTAGACCTCCACTGCTGGAGATGGGTCTTCCAGAACATATATCTGGAGAATTTGGCCTACACTCGCCAAGCTGGCCAGACGGCTTGGCGAGGATTCCCTTACGAAACAGACTTCTAAATTTATGATTTCTGAGAATGGGTGACTAAACCCGTTATTATTATTATTTATAGGTGACATCGTCAAAACTGTATATTATTATGAATTTATTAAATAATAAATGGCTTTATTATTATATATATACGAAACTGATTAAAAAGCTTAAATAATTGCGTCGCCAGGCCGCAAAGAAAATCTCAGTTTTGTTCCTATTCCCCCATTTTATTGTACTTAAGATTTATTACCTTTATTTTCAGCGATGGTAGAATCTGCATACACCACTCACCAGCCGCTATCTCATATGCAGAAGGATTTGAACCTAGCTCTAGGCCTGGGAGACACTATCCAGCAATCCCTCCCACTGACGGCGACCACTAACGAAATCTTTAAACATGCCAAAAGACTAGGCTACGCGAATCATGACGTTAGCGCAGTTTATATACGCGCTAGATTCTAAATAATTCTGAAACATCTCAAATTGCTACTCGATTTTGTTTGGCATAATACGGCCGGTTGCAGAAAGGTTGATTATCTTTTGACATGTTTCCCGTATGCCTATGAGTTGAAATAACCAAAGTGACAAGCTAGCTACCTATCCCGTAGCGTATATTAAAATTGGATTATTTGAATCAACCTTTCTGCAAGCGACCTTAACAGCCAGTTTCTTTAACGTATTTTTTGGTATATTTAATTATTACTTAGGTACCGGGTTCGATTCCTGGTCGGGACACAAAAATATTTATTAATGTAAATAATATTAATATTTAATGTATTTGTGATATTTCTCCAGTTTGGTACGCTGGAGACTTCGACGAGCTTGCCACTTGTCATCATTGGCCTATTGTAAAGTTGGCTAAAAGTGAATCAGCTTATTTAATAGCGTGGTTTCTGACCACCCTGAAAGGGAAACGGTCGTGATGATATTTTTTTTACTTAAGTAAAAATAAACCTGTTAAGTTTAAAAAAAGTAAAGTATAATCACATAAATTAAATATTAATATTATTTACATTAATAAATATTTTTGTGTCCCGACCAGGAATCGAACCCGGTACCTTCGAGTCTAAATCCACGGACTTAACCGCTAGACCACGAAGGCAGTTAAGTTTTGCTTAAGTACCAAAAATACGTTCGAGAAACTGGCTGTTAGTCTGGTGTAATTTTGACAAAAACTTTCTAAGAAATAAAAAATCTAAATAAACTTTTATATACCTAATTTTAGACAGAGAAAAATAACTATACATTTATAACGATTTTACTCTATTTTATCAAAAACAAATCTACGATTAATATATTTCTAAATTACAGACAAATTTTATTGCCTAGAAAGTTAACTTCATTTCTCAAAAACTATAATTTTCATTTCTAAATAACTCTAATACATTAGTATCATGTAAGTAGATTTTTATCCGCAACGACAAAGAACAGGCTATGAGATAAGGGCATAGTTACGCATAAAGGATCCAATCCACATTAAGGCCATTAAAGTTGAGAATAATAATAATAAATTCTTTATCGCAACTGCCTCCGTGGTCTAGCGGTTAAGTCCGTGGACTTAGACTCGGAGGTACCGGGACACAAAAATATTTATTAATCTAAATAAATACATTTAATTTATTTGTGATATTTCTCGAGTTTGGTACGCTGGAGACATCGACGAGCTTGCCACTTGTCATGATTGGCCTATAGTAAAGTTGGCTAAATGTGAATCAGCTTATTCATAATCGTGGTTTCTGATCACCCCGAAAGGGAAACGTTGTGATGATACTTTACTTTTACTTTATTGTGCAGAATCAAAAATAGTGTGGGTACAAAGGCGAGCTTAATGCTATAAATGTATTTTCTACCAACTAACCTTTGGTACATCGAATATAACCAAAACAATATAATTGATTAGCGATACATCGATGGGTTAGTCCAACATTTAATACACTTCGAATATGTCAAAAACGCTATTTTATATGGATCGTTTTAGATGTAAGATATCATCCAAAAGACCAGATTAAAATTCATAATAAAATTTCTGAAAAAAAAAAAAAAAGTGGATTTGATCCTTTTTGTGTAACTGCGTCCATTATGATACGACACTAATTGCCGTTTTCTTACGGTTGAAGTACAATAGGTAACATTTAAAAATTGCGAGAGATAATAATTATAAAATACTTAATGTATTGAACGAAGAAAAATGGCGGGGTACAAAGGTCAGCTTAATGCTACAAATGCATTTTTTACCAATTGAAGTAAAATATATTGTTACCATAGCAGCCATATTTGAAGCTTTTTGCGGAATAATTTGACAGCTTGTCGAGGTAAGATCAAGCCAGTACTACAGGAGCTTTTAGATTTAGAATAAAAATGCCTAAAATAATAAATATTTAACATTGTGTTATACGTCGCGTGATTGGTAGTTCAATCTTGTGCGTTTATATAATTATTCGAAAACTGGCTTGCATTTACTCGTTTTTTCGTATTGTCGACCCAATCCAAAATGGCGGCTTTAATTCGTGTATTTAGTAAACATTAGTAAATTAACGAAACAAAATCGAGTAGCTTTACTAATGCAATGTTAATTTAATTCAATAATTGTTTTTAATTATGAGTTTGACATTAATTTAACACTAAGGTTTATTATATATTGCACACCTAAATCATAACTGTTTATTATTCGGGTAAACTGACGTTTCACAACATCTATAGGAAGTTACTAAACACACATTTTGATTATGGGTGTGACGTTAATTAAAAATAAAGGTTTAGATAGCACACCTAAATCATAACTGTTTTAACCAAAAGAAACACTTTACAAACCAAGATAAACTGATATTATTCGGGTAAACTGACGTTTCACAACATCTATAGGAAGTTACTAAACACACATTTTTATTATGGGTGTTACGTTAATTAAAAATAAAGGTTTAGATAGCACACCTAAATCATAACTGTTTTAACCGCAAGAAACACTTTACAAACCAAGATAAACTGATATTATTCGGGTAAACTGACGTTTCACAACATCTATAGGAAGTTACTAAACACACATTTTTATTATGGGTGTTACGTTAATTAAAAATAAAGGTTTAGATAGCACACCTAAATCATAACTGTTTTAACCGCAAGAAACACTTTACAAACCAAGATAAACTGATATTATTCGGGTAAACTGACGTTTCACAACATCTATAGGAAGTTACTAAACACACATTTTGATTATGGGTGTTACGTTAATTAAAAATAAAGGTTTAGATAGCACACCTAAATCATAACTGTTTTAACCGCAAGAAACACTTTACAAACCAAGATAAACTGATATTATTCGGGTAAACTGACGTTTTACAACATCTATAGGAAGTTACTAAACACACATTTTGATTATGGGTGTTACGTTAATTAAAAATAAAGGTTTAGATAGCACACCTAAATCATAACTGTTTTAACAGCAAGAAACACTTTACAAACCAAGATAAACTGATATTATTCGGGTAAACTGACGTTTCACAACATCTATAGGAAGATACTAAACACACATTTTGATTATGGGTGTTACGTTAATTAAAATAAAGGTTTAGATAGCACACCTAAATCATTACTGTTTTAACCAAAAGAAACACTTTACAAACCAAGATAAACTGATATTATTCGGGTAAACTGACGTTTCACAACATCTATAGGAAGTTACTAAACACTAGTTTTGAATATGGGTTTATTTAAAATTAAGGTTTACAATATATCGCACATTTAGATCATAGATAGATAGATAGATAAATTCTTTATTGCACAGTAAATAAAACATGTTACAGTATATAGGCGTATATAGCTTAATGTATAAAAACATTATCTAACAACTTTTAGAAGTGAGCAGGGTGATGACAGCTAATGTTTGACACAAATACTTATAACTAAAAATAAAGCTATATATATCTACCGATATACAATATGGAATGTATTAAAGATCAAATATTTTTATATTATAATCTAAAATAAAAATCGTAAGTATTATTTTTTATACCTGATTAGTAATAAAATAAACTGCCTTCGTGGTCTAGCGGTTAAGTCCGTGGATTTAGACTCGGAGGTACCGGGTTCGATTCCTGGTCGGGACACAAAAATATTTATTAATGTAAATAAATATATTTTAATTATTAATTTATTTGTGATTTTTCTCGAGTTTGGTACGCTGGAGACATCGGCGAGCTTGCCACTTGTCATGATTGGCCTATAGTAAAGTTGGCTAAATGTGAATCCGCTTATTTATAAGCGTGGTTTCTGACCACCCCGGAAGGGAAACGGTCGGGATGATACTTTACTCTAGTAATAAAATCTTAAGTTGTTGAAGCTTAAAAATATCGCCACTCATGCTAAGCCTAATCAAGTAGGCAGCGAAAGGTCGTCGATCTCTCGGACTTTGACTACTGTAAAAAAAGAGCCTTAGTAGAAGAGTCTTCTCACACCCCCCGCAGGGGTGAGTGGGGAATCTGTGTCAAGGTATTTGCCTTCTAACAGAGGTTGCGTTCGCTTTCCGTTACTACGGACAGGGCATGGGGTAACCATTAGGGTGAAGTATCCTCGCCAAGCCGTCTGGCCCGCGTGGCGAGTGTAGGCCAAATTTTCCAGATATATGTTCTGGAAGGCCCATCTTCAGCAGTGGAGGTCTAGGACGCTGTGTTCTAGGGGCTGTAATGATGAATGATACGAGCCTGGCTGCGGCCGCGATTACCACTCAGTGATTGGTAGCAAGCCTTTAGGTGTTTATCACGATAGATATTGTGATTTTTAGACTCGGCCTTATTCGCCATTCAGTAGTGTTTTTATCTTTAAAAAAAAATACCTTTTTTATTTTAAAAAGGGGTTCTACCAATGACACCTGAATCCTAAAGAAAAATCTTTTGACAATTACACGTGGTATACATAAATAACATATAATTTGACCGCCTCCGTGGTCTAGTGGTAACAAACGTTGCCGTGAACTCGAGAGGTCGTGGGTTCGATTCCACCATGGGCAAGTTGTACATTGTATAATTTGTCTCGGTCTGGGTGTTTATATGTATAATATGTATATATTTACAAAAAAAAAAAAGTATAATATGTAGTTTATCAACCATCTAGTTTCCGTAACACAAGCCTTGTAGCTTACCACGGAAACTAGATGGCGCTGTGTGACCTGTCTGGAAATATTTATTTATTTATTTTATTTATTTGTTTAATTCTACTTCTTACTGCCACATGTGTCTTTGGTGTGTTGCGACGCTTAAACCTTTAGATCTAATACATTATGGTATCGTACAAAGCATTTCGCTTTAGTAATACAAGGACATAAAACGATTTTTTTTTTATAATAAATAAATAAATAAAAAAATTTTATTTGCATAAATGTTAGTCTAATTTACAGGTCCTATAGTAAACTAACTTAACGTAACAACATTTGCCAAGTAAATTTGCGAGTAAATATGTCAAACAATAATATGAATTTTAAATTTTTATTTAAAATATGTCCAAAAACTTACATCTAGGTATTCATACAATATTGTCAGCTTAAACTTTAGGTATTACAATTGTTAAAATATTCTTTTAAATTATAAAACATCTTTTCTTTTAACCAAATTATTAATTGATTTTTAAAAACATTGTTTCCCAACAATTTTAATTTGTTAGGTATTTTTTTGGGAAATTGCGTTTATAGATTCTGGTAAGAACGGGAGATGCGCGGGGAGAGTGTGAGAGAGACACAAATACAGTTACTGAGTCATTATTGTCCTTTTTATCTCTCTGTCAGCGCTAACTGGTGGATAATTCCATATTGTGCCCTTAGCATTTAAAATCACACTATACAATAATTTCCACTATATTATTAAGGGTGCGATTTATAAAGTTTAGATTCCTTATGAGCTATGTAAAAAAAATGTTTCATCACCATCGCCACAGCCCCTAGAATACACGAGTCCTAGACATTCACTGTTGAAGATGGGGCTTCCAGATTTTTTTGGAGAATTTGGCCTACACTGGCCACGCTGGCCGAGAGTCTGATGTAAATTTTAAAGACAATTTATTTAACAATTACACAGTTTGGTACTAATACCGCGGCTTAACGTGGTCTCCAAGGCACGGGAATGGTGTGTTGTAAATCTATGACAAATATACTTAAGAAAAGTGTATTTCTCATTGGTACATGCCGGGGTTTGAACCGACCGTTTAAGGATTTTAAGAAAATTAACAACACTAACTCTTTTTTGTTAAAAAAAAATATTTTTGATTTACTGACAAATAAATCCTTTATATAGTTTAAAAATGTGTTGTTAAGCCGGCATAGTGGTATGGATGGACTGATGAAGTTACATCAGGTGCGCGCGGTGTAACATGTGATGGACCTAAAAATAAAAATAACTTTTGCTTAAGAGGGTTTATTTTTTTGCATCCCTCTCGCCCGCACAGTCCAATGTTTTCAAAGATGTTTCTAGTCTGAATGTACTTTTGATAAGGTAACATATACTATATATTACCTTCCTAGGGAATAAAATTACGACTATTTTGTAAAAATATCAGTAAAATAGAGGATTTTAAAAAACAAATTGCCATTTTTCTCCATCTAAAATTTGGCATCAGTGAAATTTAATTTCCCAGAAAGTTAATACGACTTTCCTCCATTTTTACTAAAAACTTATGATTCTTATATCTCCAAAAATCCGTCATTTTATTTCTTAAAAAGTTTATAGTATACATTTCTCAAAAAAACACTAAAGTCAGAGTGTAAACAAACCATTTTGTATGTTAATGACATCTGTCAAAAAGTAACATCAATAACCCTCCTTTCAACACGGTACTGACAAACGAAATTAGCATCAAATGTTAGAATTTTCATTAAACGAACGACTTGTGCTAAAAAAAGTGGTATTTTCATGCTAACATTTCTTAAAACGAACGCGGCCTTTATTTCTTAAAAAGTTAATAGTACCTATACATTTCTAAAAAGTACACTCAGACTCAATAAATCTTTGAAATTATCGGATTGTGCGAGCGAGATAGATGCAAAAGCGTTAAGCCATCTTAAGAGCGTTTGACGCTTTTGAATCAGTTTTGAATAAATATTGTTTGGGACTGAGGTATTCTGTTCAATGTCCATTTAAAATTTAAAAAAAAAAGTGACAGTTTTGTATGTAAAAAATAATAATTTCGACATAGCATACGCCAATGTTTAGATCCGAACATTGGTCCGGACCTTAAAATAATTTGTTAAGTTCGTGGGCGTTCAGTAATCATCAATTTGAAAACCCGAAACTAATAATATATAAGTAATTATTTTTTAGTTAGATAATTTTAGATTATTTAGATTATACAATTTTGATTTTTCAAAATTTTTTTGTGTTTACATAAAAGTTCTATGTACAAATAATATAACATTATAAAATAGTACTTTTTTATGCGATTAAAAAACTACAGATATTTATGTGCATAAATATATTTGTGTAAAAGTTCATGATAAATAAATAAAAGACTTTTATCTAAATATGCGATAAAAAATAATTATAAATGTTCACTTGGTATTCTAAATAAATGATTTTATATAATATTATAAATTAATAAATCACTTGTATCAGTATGTAATACGATTCTGATTTTCACAGGTTTATTAAAAAAAAAAAAAAATAATTAATCATTGTTTCTTTTATATTTTAAAGAAAGTTTGAAGCGTGCTTAGATTATTATAATATTTAATTTTATGCACTTAAACTGAAGTTTTATTTAAATATAAAAATCAAATTATTTAATTCAATCGGAAAAAGTATGTAAAATTAATGTTAGTTATTTTTTTTCTCTGATTCTTATTATCTCTAGTTTCTCCAACGATAAGTAAGATATCTCATTTTATTTTAATATAACGCATATGATTGGCTTTAATAACAAAGTGTTAACAACCTAATCACGTACCTATAACAAAAAAATACAGATAAATTTGTAATAATATAATGCATAATATAGATATTTATTATATAACATATTATATTTTACTGGATCCCTCACAAATAAAATAGTATATAAAAAAAATCATTCAAGGTTCATTATGTTAAATGTTACAAATTAAATACATAAGTAATTTAACTAAATAAATTTAAAGGAGATAATGTATGTTCATTTCTTATAAATAATTCGCGCTGGATCCAGCTGGAATTATGTCGATCCAGCAAAAAAAT
Organism: Tinea semifulvella; assembly: GCA_910589645.1. Taxonomy (NCBI): domain Eukaryota; kingdom Metazoa; phylum Arthropoda; class Insecta; order Lepidoptera; family Tineidae; genus Tinea; species Tinea semifulvella. The sequence continues at coordinate 6,123,010 of OU342592.1, read as the reverse complement.
AGCTAGTTTTAAAACGCCGAAGGATTGCAATACCTAAGCCCAATGTTAACTTTTAGAAAACAAAAGTTCGTTCTTTCAGTAATGTAAGCAGAGACGTGGACACTGACAGTGGGCCTGATCGACAAGCTCAATGTCGCTCATTGAGCTATGAACCTCGGGATTTCTCTGAACGATAAAATCCGAAACGTTGACATCCGCCAGATAACCAAGTTACCGACATAGATTTCAAAATTATCAAGCTTGAATGGTAATGGGCTGGGCAGAACCGATGAGCGATGGAGGACGTCCTGCAGCTTTATTCTGTTACTTAGTCGCAAACATTAGATTGTCAAAATAGTGAATTCTGTTATTTACTACCACTTTTAGCCCGAGTTTCTCCGATCATAGCCGACCTTACGTCAAAATAGCGTTTTCTAAGTTAACCTATGGGGTTGCAACTTCGAAATCATTGGGGAAACGTGTATTAAATACTTAAATTGTCAGTTTTATAACACACATTAGGTAATAAATAAAAAATATGGCAAAAACTAAAAGAAATATATTGTTTTGTTTAAATGAACGCATCGTAACGTTATTTTGCTGTCATCTGTAGTGGAAACCTTTATACGAGAATACCAATTTCAATAGCGTTTTACACTGACAGTTTCGTTATTTAAGGATTCCGGAGTTCTTCGCGCCATTTTGCGTGGACATGTCAAGTCCAAGTTTTTCGTTTTGTAAATTAGTTAACTGTGGATATTGTTAGTCAAAAGTGGTGTTATTTTATTTAATTATGTGCTACGTTGTGAATAATTATAGAAAACCATAAATTTGACTCAATACGAGGATATGGGGCAGAAGTTACACTCCCGTATATCCTTCGTGTTTGGGCGATATTGACGTGAATTACTCCTTGAAAAGCATCAAATTCTGCAACACTTGGAGTTTGATGATCCCCAACTCTGTTATGAACATATATTGTGTAAATAAATTACGTGTTTAGGGCTGATGTATTCTGTACAATGTCCTTTAAAGACACTTAAAAAAAAACAGGATTCCACTATATAACTTTAGCGCTTAAGTAACAGAACTGTAGTGGTGACACGTACTGGAAGACGCAGAGTGGGACGACCCTTTGCCAGATGGATAGATGACTTGAGGAAGGTCGCTGGTGAAGGATGGATGAGGGTGGTAGGAGATTGTGTGAACTGTTGAACCTTGGGGAAGGCCTATATCCAGCAGTGGAGAAAATAATGATTGCTTTCGTTAATTCAATCATATTTTTGTATTTGAAATACAATCTAATTTCAATTCGCCGCGTTACCTACAATAAATAATTTTACTGTTCACTAGTTAAGTTTCTTTAGGTTAAAATAAATTGAGTTTTCTGTAATGCATTTTTTTATATAATTATGATTTAGCAAATATTTTATGTATAAACTGTTTTAATTCAGTTAGAATGTTTTAGCCTGATTTTGATCAAGCTACAAATAAATGACTGACGATTTCAAATAAATAGTTAAAATTTTACTGATTATGTTTTATTTTCCCATCCTATACTATTTATAAACGAATAGATTTTAATTTCCTCGCCAAGCCGTCTGGCCAGCGTGGCGAGTGTAGGCCAAATTCTACAGATATATGTTTTGGAAGGCCCATCTCATTAAGAGCAAATTATTAAAGAACATTGTCCGTGGGGATCAGAACTGAAAGCGTTCTATAAAGAAATGTTCCAAGGCTTATTAACGTCTGATGACAATAGGGCCGGCAGCTTTTTCTCTCAAAAATTAAGAATAGAGTGGAAATGGTGTCAGTGTATTGGGCACTGGTTACGCCGATATATATATTATGTATCTATCTTAATTTAATTTTCCTTCCGATCCTACCTCTAACTCCTTTGCCCAACGCCAGTTGGCATCACAGTCGCTCAAGCGCCGCGCTTTACGCGTGTCCGCAAACCTACCACGCTCCGCCATTAAAAAACGCAAAATCACGCCTCGAATTCTCCAAGTACAGTGCTCAAATAATTACCACGCAAAAAACAATAATCCCTCTGAAATCAGTGGAGAAATCAAATAGTGAACCAGCCGAAGGACGCCAGGATGAAGCCTCGATCGCCGCATCTACTGGTTAGTGGGTTTCCTCGCTAATCTTACTATTCTCCACCAGGCACCATGCCGCAGGACGGCGATTTTGAGGAGCTATTTTATGTTTAATTTTTATTTTATTATTTGGTAGTGTGGCAAAGGATTGCGGGTGCATTTTAAGATAAATACAACCAATACAATGCCTTTTTGAAAAAAAAATAAGGCATCACTCGTGCATGGACGTCATCGTTAGTATACGGTAGCTCTCGAACCGACCATAAAATATCTCGTTTGCGTTTTGCCTTCACGACATGCGACGTTTATTATATTTATACCATAATCCATATTGAAAATTACAACACGAAATAAAAACCGCAACGACGACGTCCACAAACAGGTGACGTCAACCTTTGGTTTCATATTTTCTAGGCTTTTTTCAACTTTAGATAGGTGGTAGGCGTACTGATTGTGGTATTTTTTTCCGTGGCGGGTAAGAGCGAAGACAAATTTTCAAGCATTCCATGGATTCACCGTGTGGGTAGGAGATGAGAAGGATGGTGTCTCGGGATTGCGACCGACAATAGGCTGGTTTAAGAAAAGGAGGCCTCCTTTTTTTTATTGTGCGATAATACGCTCACCATCCACCATTCTACTTCTCTCCCTACCCAACCAAATACTGTATGATTCCGTTAATGCCGTCTTGGAAGCTCGTTCCATAAATGTATTGGCGGCAGACCTGCTTAGGCCCAAATTTGTCATGCTCAGTCAAGCCGGCATAGTGTTAGGGACTGATGTCAGTAATGGGTGTCTGATCAGGTGGGCCCAAGGTCACATGTGCTAGAATAAAATAAAAGAAACTGGCTTATTGCATTATTATGCGTAAACTTTTAATGTATTTTTTCTCCATGTTAGTCGTCCTTAGCAAATCAATCAGTTTTTTTTTATTTACCATCACGACATGTGACCTTGCGCCCTGTTGGTAAGTGACGCGCGAGGTCCATGAAAGTTATCAACTAGAATCAGACTGGGAATGACGGCAATTCGAGCCTGATCCCGAAACGTGTGGATACATTTTACTGGGTTTATCGGCACGAACGGTGAATAATTCCCGGCAGACTGGGCAAATTACCACCATCTCCGCCTACCACCTATTTGTTGTTCTCGTTGAATGTAATAAGTATGTGCCATTTGCAATGTGTCAAATGCCAATTTTTACTTCAAGGTGAACTAATATTGTAAGCTTGCCGTGGTGATATTTATACAAAAATAACACCGCTTGAAACAAGACTTACATAAAACTTGGGTAAAAATATACATATCTGCAACATAATCTTAGTGGACCTACAAATCAAAATCAATAATTTATTTATTAACTTTTGGTACATTTATTTAGGTTCTAACAGGTGGTTGTGAGCTACAAAAGTCGACCTAAGAAATAGGTATATAAATATTAACAATTTTTTAAGGTTAATTATTATTATTATTAAATACATATATAATACAATCATAGAAGTAAACACTAATCTTGGTCCAGTTTAAAATAACGGGAGAAATCGAATGAAAAAAATAGGTCAATAAAAAAATAAAAATCCCACAGCCATAAAATGTTGAGAATAAAGGGAATAAGATTTCGTGCGACATGCAAAGAAGCGATAACCGCGATGCTTATTACGCGACAGACATTTTTGCATCGAAAAATAAAAGATATTCGTGAATTGCTTAGTTTATACTGTTATTTCGACAATAATGGACATAATTTTCATAAAAAAAATATATGTCAAATTAAGAAAACTGTAAAAATAATGTAAACATCACCAATATTTCGTAATTTATGATATTATTTTTTTACGTCCTATTTTGAAAGTCATGTCATTTTTAACTGAATATTTTGATGAATATCGAGAACATCCAATTAGAAGAACTAAATTGTAAGTATCAACAATAATTAAAACAAAAATAATTGCAATTACAAAATTTAATCACGTACAGTCAACTAGTGCTGGCTCATTTATGAAACTATCTAGCTGTTAAGACCAAAATTTGGATGCAGCAGTAGATACCGGGTTCAATGTATAGTCTTATCATAATAACTAATTTTCTCATAATCTGGTTCGCTAGAGACATCAACGAGCTTGCCATTTGTCCTGATGTGCCTATAAGTATCTGTAATTGTGACCATTAAAATTAATAATGTTGTCAATTATACCAGCTGACGGCTGACCTAAAAAATAAAACTAACAATGCAATTCGTTTTGGTGCAACCTAGCCTTCAATGTATTCAATACAAATCGCACTCTTAAAAACGTGCCGCTTGCCATGTGTACCTACCAACTTTGGGGTGCAATTCTCAAGCAAGGATAATGCCACATGCTTTATTCATCGGAAATTATATCACAATGCATACAAAAAGACTAGTTTTACTCGATATAAATATTAATATTAGGCGCTCTCGACGCTTGCTATCTCGCGACTGTTGGTGCAGCTACATGACTTCGATTGGTTTTACGGGAACGTTTTTATATCAGTGAGGGCCTATCTATGTATGTATATACATCGATGAACCTAGTCTTACAGTGAATTGCCAGTTAAGCTCGTCTTCGACGTGCACTTTCAAATTGATTCTGTTGACAATATGCCGATCTGCATGCTACGGAAGTGTACGGAACACGTTCTTCTTCGACAAGAGAAGCATTACAAAAAAGAACAAGTAAAACATAATTTAACAAAAAAAAATATAAGAAAATAAATATCTTGTATATAACAAAGTTGGCTAAATGTAATCTCGCTGTTATAAAATAAGCGGGGTTTCTAACTATTCCGCAAGGGATCAAGGTCGTAAATATTACCTAACATGACTTTAAAAAAAAACTAAAGTATCATCATATCCTTTTCGAGGTGGTCAGAAACCACGCTTATAAAAAAGCGGATCACAATTAGCCAATTTACCTATGGACCCATCATGACATGCAAACTCGAGGAATACCTACCACAAATAAATTATTGTGTCCCGGCCAGGCCATCAAATCGGAACCTCCGCATCTAAATTCACGGACTTAACCGATAGACCATGGAGCCAGTTAACTTCAACTTATTTATCCAAATAAGACATACTATAATTTGCGAGAGTTCATAAGGTTCCCTAAAGTTATGCTGCATGATCATTAGTGTTTTTATTTTAAGGTGTCGGCCTGAAGAACGGTACGCCAAAATAGATGGACAGTGGCTTGATCCTAAAGTTGGATCTAGTGATGTAAGTTCCATTTTTTTTTACAAAAAAATATTTCATTTTAATATAAATCGTGTCTGCGCGGTATAGTGGCTAAAATGCTAGCCTCGCTGTATAAAAACCATTAAACGAGCATTGGAAAAATTGGAAGTTTAAATTAATTATAATTTCATAAAAATAAATAAATGAATGTATTATAATTAACGGAATCATACAGTATTTGGTTGGGTAGGGAAAGGAGTAGAATGGTGGATGGTGAGCGTATTATCGCACAATAAAGTAAAAAAGGGAGGCCTCCTTTTCTTAAACCAGCCTACTGTCGGTCGCAAGCCCGAGACACCATTCTTCTCATCTCTACACCACACACGATTGACCCGGCACCCGCACGGTGAATCCATGGAATGCTTAGAAATTTGTCTTCTCTGTATATATATATATTTCTACTTATAAATTTAAATATAACACTGGAACTGGGAACCGCAAGATATTAATGTTTATCTTCATTAAGTACCTACCCACCTATCAAACTAAATACGAAAAATACCTACAAGTCACTACTTTTTTACACGTTAATATTGTATTAGTTATATTGTCGAAACTAACCTAGACTTAAGGACATTCGTAACTCTTATTTGTAAACAAATGATTATTAATATTATTATAGAAAGAATGGACAGATGATGAAATTCAACAATTTATAAAAGAAACCATGAAACGGTTACGAGGACAATCGTCTTACTACAATGAATATTGCGCACATCTATCACAAGGTTTTTATAAGCTAATCACAATTATTAAATAGATCCTTTAGATGTAATTAAGTACATATATTTAATGGTGCGTAATTTAAATCTGAAAAAAGCAACCGGACGACTCTTGGTATTTGAGTTCCTGAGGCAATTTGAAAACTTTTTGAAAACAAAACGGACGGAATCGGTGAAAATGTAAAAAAAATAGGTTTAGGAACCAAATTAAAAGGCGGTAGCATTAAAGTACGCGTACTCACTGGTATTGTTTAAAAAACATGTCATCCAAAACGTACGGACGCGGACGGTTTGCGAGAACGGATTTTTATTAAATCACAATAAAAAATCCTTTAGTAACTGTTTGCGCCTATGAAGAAAATTCTTGTTATTGTGTAGAGATGCTATAAAAAATTGACATCCGTTTCTGCTGGACAGTTTTTGAGAAATAATGGTTTTCAATGTTTACTCGTTTTTTTCAATAATCCTTATAAAAAAAACGGATGACGTTTTTATACATGTTTTTAGAGGGTCCTACTATAATCTGTATCAATGACATTCGTTTATATATATAACATTTAACCACATATTTCATCCCCTTAAGGAGTTGATAATATTGTACGCTATCTGCACAGAGCACAAAATCGCCGCGCGCTGCGGGTGGCGCGCGTAAATTCCGTGCTCTGTGGCTATCCATATGCAATCAGAATCGATTCTAGCCTTAATTTTAAGATTATTCTCCCACAAAAGTAGGCTAGTACGTTAGGATTTTCCCCCCACCTTGTTACTCCGATTCAATACATTTTGATATAGGACTATACAAAAAAGACTAAGAGTAAGATATTATGCACCATTGTTTTAACTAATAACTCACTTACACAAGCGTGTTCTACTTCGTATATCTGATGTTCCAAGACGTTTTAATAAGTATAAACTTGCAGAATTCAAAACATGTCCATTCAAGCCACGCGTAAAGTCACGTCCATGTCAGTCGAAGCCAGATGAAGTGAAAGAAGAAAAACCTTCAACAAAAGAAGTGAAACTAGCTATCAAAGACACGGAACTAATGAAAGATGCCCAAGCGTTATACGAGAGAGACATGGATAAACCTACCCTACAACCCTTACCCACACACTTTAGAAGTTAGCCCTTTCCCTATATCCTACCTTAACATCCTTAAGTTTATTGCTGGTACGTTTAAACCTAAACATAAAATTATTTATTTATTTATTTATTTAAAACTTTATTGCACGTAGTACAAAGGCGGACTTAATGCCCGTAGACATTTTCTGACAGCCAAACCTTGGGGACAAATTTGAACTATTATAGGTGCAATGAAAGAAATATTAAAAAAATAGGAAGAAAAATTAACAGCTTAATTATACACTTACATATTATATTGTTATATATACTATAATATCAATATACTAAAAACTAATACATACATAATACTATACATAAACATACATATATACACTTACTAATATTGTGAGGAGCTTTTCAGGTAGTGTAGATATACGAGTTTTTTAAACGAAGATTTGGTAGTTGCTTGTCTTATGTTTACAGGAAGATCATTCCATAAATTTGTGGCGACAACGACAAAAGAATTTGAAACAAATCCGGAATTATGAGAGGGGACTGAAAGAAGTGAGTTGTGAGAGGAGCGAAGAATTTTATCATGGAAAGATGAGAGATAGGCAAAACCGTCCTTGAGGTATCGCGGTGTCGCAGGCTCGTTTAAAACTGATAAAAGCATACAAAGAACTCTGAGATTTCTGCGACATCGAATAGGTAGGTAGCCACTTCAACTTAGCACGATATTCAGAGATGTGATCGTATTTACGTAAACAGTAGATGAACCGGATACATGCGTTAAGTAATTAGTCATTTGTAATTCCTTATTATAGCACACAGCGTCCTGACCTCTATTGAAGATGGGCGTTTCAGAACATATATGTAGAGAATTTGGCCTAATACACGCGCTACGCTGGCCAGACGGGTTGGCGACGATCTGATGTCAATTTTTAATGACAATTTATTAATTTCACAAGTTGGTATTAGTGAGACCGAGACCGACGCGCGACGGCTTAACGTGCTCTTCGAGGCACGCGAACGGTGGTGGTGTAAATATATGACATATGTAAGAAAAGTGTATTTCCCATTGGTACATGCCGGGGGGGTTTGAACCAACCTTTGTAGGATTTACGGAAAGCGTTCTTACAACCGAGCCACCACCGCTCTATATAGAAATAGTATTATATTGGAATTTCGTTATTTGAGCACGCAACCAATTAACTGTGTGTCTAAATTCATCACTTCCTTCATCACATAAGTAGTTTTATTTTATATGTATTATTGTATATATACATATATATATATAATATATATAACCTATTTACGTATTTGTATATGTAATAGTAAGTATTATTTTTATGTATTTGTTTTATAAATTGTTATTTTTTAATTGTTACCTTCTTACCATGAAAACTGTCTTAATGTCCTAAAGGTTTGGCTGTCAGAGAATGCCTAGAGGCATTAAGTCCATAGTGCATAGTGCAATTAAGTTTTTAAATAAATAAATAAATTAAAAAAAATAGTGTATTTTCTAACTGTTTTATCATACGATATGGTACTGTTTTGCAATACATTAATATTTAAATAAATTGGTTCGCCTTTTTACAACAACAATAGGTGTTGAATAAATTGAATAAATGACAACTTAATTATGTTCAAATTACAGACAAGAATTTAGTTATCCCTACCAACTATTACGCAGCGCCATTTTGTTTGTTCTAAGTTTCCACCCACTTATAGGAAAGACACACACATATATATTTAGTGTTATACTTTCAGTGTTAGGCTACGTAAGGCCTCGTCTATTCAAGACTGGGACCAGCGAGTACTCCGAAAGTATAGCTCGGTTAGCTTACGAGACCGTGAAACATGACCGTATTCCGAGGTACTTCGCCCACAACGGAGCGCGACCGCACTGGGGACTTCCCCCTGAAGGACAACGACAGCCAGAATTAGACGTGGTGCCGTTCGATGGTGAACGATTGTATTGATTCTTAAAACCTCTGCTACTATTAACCTTGTGTTTCACTTGTCGCTCTAAGCGTTTTTTTTTTCACTTTATTTCGCTTTGAAAGTCGTTCGACGTTTTCATACACTTTAAGCAAAATTGTAACACAGCATAAATAGTAAAAAACTAGCTTACGAGGGTTTATATACATATACATAGACTACATAACAACTCAACAATATATACTTATTATAGTAGATATACATGTATGAAGATAATATATTATTAGGAAGGAGAAATTTGTGGAGTTAAAATATATTGTTCTGCTTGTTTAAAAAGAAAGTAGTTTTTTAAAGATTTGAATGGAAGGAGCGTGTCTGATGGTCAGTGGAAGTTTATTCCATTGGCGAGCAGACGATATGGTAAATAAATAAATAAATATTACCAGACAGGTCACACAGCGCCATCTAGTTTCCGTGGTAAGCTACGAGGCTTGTGTTACGGAAACTAGATGGTTGATAAACTACATATTATACTTTTTTTTTTGTAAATATATACATATAAACACCCTGAATGACAAATAAATCTGAATATCTGCTGGAAGTGTGGGGTGGGATTTTGAGTTGGTTGTTATGAGAAGGTCGTGATGATAATACTAGATTATTGTTATTAAACCGATTTGTACCAACCATAGCATTTGTTGTCGTCGATCTTGTTATTCATCCGTTGGTTTTACTACTGTATAAGCAACAAAAGCAAATCCGTAAAGGAGACATTGTAAAGGAAGCGGGCTTGTATTGGCTGGGTGCCACGTGCGTGTAGGCTCGCTACAACAATCTGTGAACTGACATTTAACACAATATATTTTTGTTGAACAGAGAAAACAATAATGCCGCACACTGTAGGTGACATTGTTATGTCATCCAAATAACGACTTCCTGGTTTCTACGCTGAAATTCCGATGATGTTTTTGATGCATTTTAATGTTCGAACTCTTTTTTTTTCATGGTATTTAGTCATTTCGATTATTTCGTTATTAATTTTCATAATTAATGTGGTGGCTCGGTTTTAAGAACGCATTCCTTAAATCCTACAAAGGTCGGTTCAAACCCACCCGGCGTGTACCAATGAGAAATACACTTTTCTTACGTACATTTGTCATAGATCACACCACCGTTCCTGTGCTTCAGGAAGCACGTTAAGCCGTCGGTCCCGGTTCCACTAATACCAACTTCTGGATCCTTAATTAATTGTCATAAAAAAATGACATCTTATCCTCGCCAAGCCGTCTGGCCAGGCAGCGTGGCGAGTGTAGGCCAAATTTTCCAGATATATGTTCTGGAAGGCCCATCTCCAGCAGTAAAGGTCTAGTGAATGGACGGCTGTAATTATGAATGAATTCGTTAATTTAGTTTCACTAAAGTAATCGTGTTCACGTACTGAGCAACTTTTTACGGAATTTACGCGTTTAGAGCATTAAGTTGAACACGACCTAATTTCGTTTAAATTCGGTCGTTTCGCTCATTTCGATTTCAGAATTTTCTTTAGGATTTGGCCTACACTTGGCACGCTGGCCAGGCGGATTGGCGAGGGACTGATAGCAAATTTTATTGACAATTTATTAACGATTCCACAAGTTGGTATTAGTGGAACCAAGACCGACGGATTGACGTGCTTTGCACGGGAACGGTGGTGTGTAAATGTATGAGAAATGTGCGTAAGAAAAGTGTATTTCTGGTACATGCCCGTGGTTTGAAACTTTTCGGTCATAGACTCTTAAACTTTACACAAAAAGGATGAACTGTAAAAACAGATAAAGATAGGACTGTTTTCCGGTCATATTAAGTCCGCCTTTGTACATATTTACAATAAGTACAATTAAGTCTTTAAATTTATAAATTGTACTAAAAGGATTATATATAAAACTTCTTGGTCTACTTAATGTGACAATTTAAGGCAGCTAAAATGAGTTAAACTTTATTATATTTACATTAATTAATGTGCATAAAAGAATATATAAAGGAAATCTTTACTCAGTTCGGTGGTCTTCGTTATTTATCTTCTTATTGTTTTTATGTCTAAAATTAGAATTATAACCGAAGTAAACTTAATATTAAGTCTCGGTTTTGTCATTTGTGATATTTATTGCACTATAGCATTAAAAGCTGCTGAAGGAGTAATTAATGTTCATTACAAATGGAACTTATAATAAGTGTCCGTCATAATGGAACGGCCAATAAATTAAATCAAAAATACTTTCTTAGCATTTTATTCACCGTGCCTGGTCAATCGTGTGCAGCGAGAGACGAAAAATAGTGTTTTTTATTTCTACCCATTATCATCATCATCCGTCCAGCCTGTGCTAGGGCAGGTTGCAACCCTCATCCATCCCCCTTCAGCGACCTTCTTTAAATCATCCGTCCATCTGGCGGGGGGTCTTCCCACTCTGCGTCGCGTCGCGTCGTCGTCCTGAACGTTAACCCGTTTCTGCGGCTGATTGCCATTTTAGCTTGCTAATTTTGAATTCAATAACTTTGGTTCTCAGACAAATATCAACGTCTCCAATTCTATCCATAATTATTAAAATATCATTTTTTTTAGCCATAAATAATGTAAATTAATCCTAGTGCAGAAAACGAGTTGGAAAATAAGCGGTATTTTCTGAATGAAAACAATAATTTAAAATTAAATACAATTGCTAGAGTAAGTCCAAGCACGCTCTATAGATCTGTGCCACAGATGTCTCACAACGTTTTTCATCTTTGATATTAAAAAAAATACATCAGTATTAATTCTGTTTATTTGATACTAAATAAAATACGTTTTAAAATTTTATTTGAAAAAAAAAAATACCATTTTTAAATGCGCCCGTTCACATTGATTTCGTCTGTGGGTGTGAAAAGGTGAAGTGGCTCCTTATTGCTAGATAAATGGGTCGCGGTTGTAGCCACATTTTTTAAGCAAGATGAAGCCCCTTCACATGTTACAAATGACAAAGAGAAAATTCTGGGTTCCAGATGGCAGTTTCCCTATTTTTGACACAATAAAACTATGAGTATACTTACGTAAGTCAATATTACCATTCTCTATTTGCCTCATGGCAACTCTGTGCTGCAGTAGGAACTATTAACACTATTAGTTTTTATATCTCGTTAAAGTTATGTATATAAATAAATATAAAAGTATATTATGTAAGTATATGATTATGACTATCTGTGGATAACGTGTTAATTATATGTATAATTACCTGTACCTACTATGTAATCTATATTTGTATTGTATTGTGTATGAGGATATATATTATATAATTGTTTGTTATTCCAAATAAATAAAATAAAATAGAATGCAGTTGAATTATTTCCTATGCAACTATTATTATTTCATTCATTGCACGTATTATCGTTCTAATTTATCTCCAAGGTTTGGTTGTTGTAAATGAGAAGGCGTGGATAAATACAGAATAATATAATAAACAGAAAATTGGTATAAACAAAGTGACAGCGATAGATGAACGACAGATAACCACAGACTGGGGTATCCATATAAGTTGTCGAAGCTACCAGCCAATACTGAACTTCAACATCTTCTCTCTTCGCTACTTATATCACTGCAAGAGTCCCATCTGATTACATAACATAACCAGTCTAGGTTTATGTAAAGGCTTCGTCATGACATCTGCTAACTGAAATTCTGTAGCAACTTTGCTTACCGACAAGCTGTAGGAGCACTAGCATATTTAATGTTTTTTTAAACAGTTAGCAAATGTCTACGGTCCTTTATACTTTATGCAATAAAGTTTTAACATGAATAAAATAATTATGGTCGCTCTATTATAACGGACACAGTTCGAAGTGTGTATCGCTTTAGGAAAGTCTTTCGTTTATATAATTGGCTTTGCTCCAATTTTGTTTCTAAATTTTAGTATTACGTACGAATCGAATATGTACGAGTCTTTCTTATGGCTAACTATGGGTTTTGTAAAATGTAACACGTTTATGTTTTGTTGTAAGAACGCTTTCCTTTAAAATCCAACAAAAACTTTTGATCCTGAATCACAGATTTTTTAAATTAAAATTTAGATACGACCAAAAACGGTTGAGATTTATTAGCACGTATGTAACAATAAGGTCGACTTTCCCTTAAAATGGCACGGTCTTTCACCTCAGTAATATTTTAATTGCTAAGAAATGTTTGTCAAAACTGATAGATCGCTTTTTGGTTCACTCTACATTTTAGCAATTAAATATATTCACCCAATTTTTCACAGTTTCTAATACAGAAACAAATATGGGTTAGAGTACTAAGAAGACAAATCTCATACATTTAAAAAAAATATACCCAGTTTTTTTCTTCTATGGGACTTTCGAATGGTGATTTAAATTTAACGAAAAAATATAGATGGACGATTTTTGTGTAACTGCCTCCGTGGATGGATTTAGACACGAGCAATACCGGGTTCGATTCCTGGTCATGACACAATCATGTTTATTTGATTTTTTGTTAGTATAGTTGGCTAAATATTAAATGTTCATTAAAAGGGCTACGGTCGTGATGATACATTTTTTTGCTTCGTTTAAGATACTTCTCCTTACTGCTCTCCTAAAAGTTTCCACCCTGTGTAAAGTCAATCCTTATTTATCTCTGAATGCCATCTTTAATTCTAATGCACGCGTTGTCACGAGTTGATAATTCACGGAATTTTCTTAATTTAGAAAAGTTTATTCTTCAGAATAATGTGTTGGTTAAAGGGCCACACTGGCCACACATAATTGTCCAAAATTCTATGAAAGATCTCACCTCTACTTGATTGAGCTTGCCTCTCCACATAACAGTGTTTTACCTAGAACATCGCAGCTGGACAATATTATTTTTTTGGTGTTTTGTCCTCGTGAAGCATTTATTTATTTATTTATTAAATATTGTTTCAAAAGAAGTTATTGAATAAACATTTAGCACATTTTAGTTTTGTATGTCGGAATACGCATGAGAGTAGAGTTAATGCAGTAGAAATGAGGTCGGTGCGTCGGATATGCGGCGTCACTTTGACGGACCATTTACGTAATAACGAAATACGCTATGAAAGAAAGCATAAGGAAAGGCATGCTCCGATGGTTCGGGAATGTGACAAGTGGCGCTCAATTGTCTCTGCCTACCGCGCAAAACGACAAAAAGTCGTAGAGCTTGATATTTCGTTTTTCCTTCCAATGCACAAAGCAAATTCACAAAAAAAACCTATTTCGTAATAGTATAAAAGTACACTTTAAAAAATAATTAAACTAATTCATACTCAAGTATGCAAAGTAATATTTTGCGGTGACTAAGAGGTTGCAGCTAATACACATGCATTTATTTATTAAAAAAACCATCGACATTTACTACACATAACAATAGTTGTATTATATGTTTTATAGCCATGTAGTGGGAGGTAGTTACTGGACTATACAAGTTAATAAATCGCGAATAAAACTGTACAATTATGCGATTTATTTATACATTATCGAATAGGTAGGTACAGGGTGCGCCAGAGAAACTTACTTATTTGAAAGGTCATTAAAAACAAAAGTACTTCAGTTATTGTTTTAATTTTTATTTTATTTTAGAATACAATTACCCAATTTTTTTTTAAACAGACTTGAAAATGATATCGGTTAAATGGCGACCCCCATTACGCATACACTGATTAAGTCGATTTCTGAAGTTAGTGTCCACTCTTTGCAGCATATCAATCGGTATGTTGACAATGGCGTTGCGAATGTTGTTTTTGAGGTAAGCTATTGTCCGTGGCCGATCGACTTAAACCAGGGATTTCAAATAACCCCATAAAAGGAAATCGCATGGAGCCAAATCTGGAGAGCGAGCCGGCCATGTGAGATCGCCTCTGAGAGAGATAAGCCGGTCGGGGAAATGTTGTCGCAACAAATTCATTGAGCTTTGTGCTGTGTGTGCTGTGGCTCCATCTTGCTGAAACCACACATCCTTAGCGTTTATTTCTTCGAGGCTTGGAAGAAAAAAATCCTCGATCATTTCGATTAGAAAATAAGCTCTCGACGGCGTATGCCAGCTGTTCTCTAGGCCAGATCATGATGGCAACTGACTAGAGGAAGAAACAAACTTGGGGACTTTCCCCTCCAATAGCGCCCCCCCTCACCCCTCTACCCACCCAACTCACCACTCGGGAGTTTTTTCAAATAAGTAAGTTTCTCTAGCGCACCCTGTATGTAAACATAACTTTTGCAAAATATAAAAATCCATATCTTTAACTTCCAAATCCTTCACAAAACCTTTAAGAAGACTGATAAAAATAGTGTAATACGCTTTTACAATTATGTAAAGTCTGTAAATATTTTTTAAAGAATTATCCTTCTTCTGTATATCTCAGTTAATCCTAATTAGAGAAATGCCATGCATAACAATTTCTGGAATTATTACAGAGGGGGTAATTTTGTCACTTTGAGTAAGTATTTCTTAGGAATTTTTATATATTTATTTATTAAGGGACAAAAACAGTTAACAGACAAAACATTTAACAAAATACAGTGATATAAATAAGTAGTAAGTTTGCCAATCTAACATTTGTACACAGCATGCAGTAAACAATATCAAAAATGAAATACAGAAAGACATTAATATCTAAATTTAAACATAAAAATAACAATTTGGCATACATATCTTGTATGTAACTAAAATTATATATATTTATATAAACCCAAAAACATATAATAGTAGTAATAATAATAATAATAAGTATTCTTAATAACATTATTTTGTCCAGCTAGGATATTCTACATGAAACAGAGTGCATCTGTGTGACATCTGTCATAGAGTTCTCTGTCATACATTCGGTGTGTCCAGGCCTCTTAACTTCTTGTAACTTGACTCAGAAACACAGCTTGTCATTTTATAAAGAAAATCCACTGTTAACTTTGTTTCTTCGAACACTGACAAAGGTTTAGAAAATTTCGACACCAATTTAATTCGGAGAAATTGTAATTTTTGAATTTGTTTTGTTGGTTTATTAAACTCCTTTTTAAAAGATACATCAACATATTATAGTATATTTTTTGATATGTCACTGGAATCTTCTAAGCTGCTGGTCTTCTGCTAACAGCTTACTTATTGGACCACTTTGCTGCTTAGTCTTCCACTAGTAGGAGTAAAATCATTTAAAATAATTAAATTAATGACGTTTCATAAATGCCTATAATAGGTTTACGTAATTAAAGATATTTTGACTTTGACTATGTTTTTTTACATATTCGTAGACTGCCTCCGTAGATTTAGATGCGCATTCAGTTCCGGGACACAATGATTGATTTAATTTCTTTATGATAATTCTCGAGTCTGGTACGCTAGATACATCGACGAGCTTGCTTGTGTCTTTTAACAGAATGGCTTCTAACTCCGTAAGGGATACGGTCGTTATGATAAATATATTCATTAAAAAAACCGGATTCTTTTTTTTATTGAGGATTAAAGGTGTCTAACGGAAAATACATATAAGACTGTGGTAGATATTCCCCGACTAGATGTCGCAACTACTACTCTTTCTAGTAGGTATATACTTTTTGGGAGCTAGTTCACAATTATGTTGATCGCACACTTGTCTACGCCAAACACTCCAAATGAACCCAATGATTCAAATTTTTGAATTCATTGTATGAAAACATATGACCCTTCGAACAATCCGCGCCAAATCGGAAGATACGTAAAGTTAAATTGTTTTGGTTCTTTCGGCGCGGTCAAGTGTGCCATTACCTTTCGCCGACTTCACTGTAGACCCATCATGACAAGTGACAAGCGTCGATTTCTCTAGCGTAACAAACTCGAGAAAAGTCACCGATAATATAAAAAGTATAAGATTACTACCGTTTTGAGAGTTACAACCAATGTGTAAACTTTACCTATAGGTATCTACATTTACCCCAGATCACCTTATATACTTTGTGTTTTCGACGGCATTTTGTCATTTTTTATGTGTACTCGTATTGCATTTGATTTTTTATCGGAAACGCTGCAGTTGCAAATGGCTGCCGTATGACGTCACATATTTCGTGTTCGACTTGCCCTGTGTTTGACTTGTCGCTTTAAGTGCTATTTTCACTTTATTTCGCTTTAAAAGTCGTTCGATTTGCCGTTGCTGCTGTTTGCAACGCAAAGCAAAGCGCGCTTTTTTGCTGAAAATTGCCATATAAATGAAAATGTTACTGACTTTCAAAGCGGTCTAATACGGTCCTCGTGTTATTAAGTGACGTCACTCACGCTGACTGATGTTTTTAAGGTAATGTTCTAAAATAATGTATTTATTTTATTGAAGTATAAATGAGTTCATTAATTAAAACCAAAATCAGTGTGATTTTTGGAACTCTCATAAAATAAAGATTATAACAACATTATTAACAGGTATCACCGGTCTATATAACAGTCTAAAAGTGGAAATATAACTAAGAATCATTCGCGGAATACAAAGCAGATGTTTGGGGAACTTTGAGTTCGCAATGAAGCTCGAAGTAACGACAATATGGGCTACAAAGGCTGGTCATAAATAAATAAGAACAAAGGAATATTACGCACTCACTGACAATGGGAGACAAGCTAACAATCATTTTATACGCAGAGATCAAGTGCATTTGTGTACTTTCATATGTTTTACGCATTCACTTGTCATTTCAGATCTGTGTGGTCTCAAAAAGTTCAATTACAGGAAAATTCTACATCAGATTTAACCCGGGCGTAATGCGGATGGAAAATGTTACACGGGTGTGAGGGATAGGTCATAATAACCCATACATTCGTCATTAGATATTTCAGCACGAAATGAAATATTTTTTTCGGTGTGGGGAGTCCGTGGAACATCTCGGACACCATGGGCTTTCTTGCGCTAGAAAAGCTGGCCGCATTCCTCGCCACGTTGCTCTCAACGACATCATCCGAAGGGCTTTTTGTTTTTTTTAGTGCTGGAGTAAGCGACGGCAAGAGACCCGACGGCATATCCGTTATATTTTATTTAATTTTAACTTTTTAAGTAGTTTTAATTATATTAAAAATAAAAAATATAGCATTAAAAAGCCATCGAAACAAAAGCGCATGTATGAAGAGGTTGATGAATGTCGAAGAAGCGAAAGAAGTATGTCGTGATCGTGTCAAGTGGCACTCAATTGTCTCTGCCTACCCCGCAAGGGATTTGGCGTGAAGATATGTATGTTTAATTTAATAATAATTATATACGATTTTAAGGCAATAATAAAGATTTGTACCTACGAGTATTAAAACGCCAACGTAAATATTTGTTTTTTTTTAGACAGGGTCAAATTTGATCAGATTTTGTATATACATATTTCTTATAATAAAGTATCATCACAACCGTATCCTTTCCGGAGCGGTCAAAAACCACGTTTTTAAAGCGTGTTCACATTTACTAAACTTTACTATAGGACCATAATAAATGATTGTGTTCCGACCAGGCAATCGGTACCTTTGCTTCTAAATCCACGATCTTAACCGCTAGACCGACGCAGTAACTACTACTAATAGAAGGAAACTACTATTATATCTTAAATATAAAAAAAGTGCTAGTATCAAGTTTCAACATCATCACAAACCCTAGAACACTAGACGCCTATAGAAATGTCTAGCTACTTTATTGATTCAATTGAAATATACCTATTATTGCAGAATTGATTTGGCAAAATGTTATTTTAACCTTCTACCATAGACTGTGTACGATCGTAAATCTAGGCATGCGTGCCCTTACTCTAATTTGGTACCTTAAATGTCTCGCAAAGTATTTAACATCGAAACCCAACATTATTATTAAGAGGAACATGGAAATAGCAGGTTTTTATTGTGTCGTTAAACGCGTGTGACGTATGTTGGGCGGTGATAGAGCGATGCGCCCGCGCTACAGTGCCAGTGGTTAGCGTCACTTCGCTCGGTGAGCTTCACAAGTTTTCCGATTTCCCGCGCAAAATACATTCGGAATTATTAAAGTTTTTTTAATACGGAAGCACATACAATTTACTATTTTTGTTCAGCCGTGAATTTAGTTTTGTTTTTATTTAACACTGGATTGAAAATTAGAAGATGTGAAGTGATACATTTTTGTCATAGTGTTTATGTCTGGATCTCGTTTGATCCGGCGGCGGTTTCTGTAAACTTGTTCAGCCGTTGATTTATTCCCGAGGAATCCTGAAAAACACAAGGTACGATTTTGATGTTATTTATATTTACATAATGCAATATGGAATTTTATTTTTATGATGTTATTCATAAATTGAAGTACCTATAATAAAATTGTGTTTACGTCGGCATCGAGTAGTAGCTGCTTTATTTAGGATATATACGGAGTATGTAATCGTAAAAACTATACTTAATCGTAAAAAGAGCTAATAAATTTATTTCACCTTAAAAATAAATAAAATCTTAAAAATTTAATGAAAGTGTGCTTTCCTTAAAATCATACACAAAGGTCGATTCAAACCCCCCCGGCATGTACCAATGAGAAATACACTTTTCTTCTGACAGGAAAGCTGGCAATTATCTCTGCGATATTAGCTTAGCTATACAGAGGGGAAATGTTGCCAGTCTACTTAGAACTATCACTGAAGGGTCGTCTCTAGAGGATTTTTTTTACTTATAGTTTATTAGTTTAGTTTATATTTATTTTTAATTTTAAGGAGTTTTAATTTAAATTTATATTTAATTAAATAATATATAAATATTACCAATCATTGTCATATAATGTAACGAGTTGTAATTTCTATGTACTTTTATCGTAATTTTATGCTTCAGAATATCGATATATATATTGGTTATATATAAATATATATATAGAGCTGTGTTCTAGGGGCTGTAATGATGATGAATGATACTATAAACTATAGTAAATTTGACATGTAAATGAACAAAATACATACATACATACCCAATTGAGCGCCATCACGGTGACAACATACCTATTTCGCTTCTTCGTAACTCATCAACCTCTTTCTTTGTTTCGATGGCTTTTTACTGCACCTTTAGTTATTGTTTTATTTATTTAATTAATTTATTTAAAACTTTATTGCACATAAATTATACGAAGGCGTGACATAATGTCGCTTGACATTCTCTGCCTGGCAAACCTTCGGGACAACGAGAACATTTATGGGAGGTAGGTGCAATATATCAATTAAAATTAAATATATTAAAAATATAAGTCTATAGAATATTATTTATTGATTATAATAAATATTTATTAATAAAATTACATACGAATACATACACAAATAATCGTGGTAGGAAGTTGGAGTACTTGAGACACATCATGCGCAATAAAAAAGTATAGCTTGCTGCAGCTCGTCATGAAAGGCAAGATACAAGGCTCACGTTCTGGCTCAAGAACTCTCTGAGAGTGGTTCGGGATGAGCACCCAATCCTTATTCCGGACAGCGGCCAACAAAATTAAAATCGCCTCATTGATAGCTGACTTCCGATAGGGGATGGCACCTTAAGAAGAAGAAGAAGTGGTTATACGGGTACTTCGCCTAGCCACATTTCCGCCGTAGTTGGGAAAGAACAGAAAAACAAATGTGTTTTACAGTCTAGCCAATTGTTTTGAGAGAGACATCTAGCGTAAAAATGTCGTCGATTTTACCAGCTGACGGCTGAATTTCAAAATATAACTAATACATTCATCGCTATTTTTTACTTTAATGATTAAAATTACAGATTTGATTTTGGTGCAACTCAGCCTAAAGGGATCGCCAGAGGTCGAACGATCAAAGAATCCATCTCCTTCAGCCATAAATCTTCTAACACCTATGAAGATATAAACCAAAGATTTACAAAAGACTGCTGATATAATGAGTCTTTGATCATTGTGTTGTCCAAATTTAAAGTCCGCCACAGACGTAGCGGGGTATAATATAAGAGTTCACAGGGCGGAAAAACCACAAAAAATAACTGCAACTTGTGCCCCATATTTAAAGTCTAATGTATCGTTTTACATAATTATCACATTGTAGCACTTAGCACTAATCGGCAGTCGAAATGTCAGTGACAAAGCTCGGCTCGCCATACACAATGCCATGCTGGTACCAGCACTGATCTATGGAAGCGAGACGTGGATACGTCAGAATACGCATGAGAGTAGGGTTATAGCAGTAGAAATGCGGTCGTTGCGGCGGATATGTGGCGCCACTTTGGCGGACCTATGCGGTAACGTCGAAATACGGAAAAGGGTTGTTATGAAGGAAAGCATTGGTACAAAAATAAGGAAAGGCTACGATGGTTCGGGCATGTTGAAAGGATGAGCGAAGAAAGATTGACGAACCATATATATAATGCGAAAGTTGTGGGTGCCCTGGCAGACCGAGACTCACATATCACGATCAAATAAATAAAACACTGACTGAAGGTGTATTAAAAAGTCTTCGTAACAAAAGGGCATGTATGAAGAGGTTAATGAATGTCGACGAAGCGAAAGAGGTATGTCGTGATCGTGTCAAATGGCGCTCAATTGTCTCTGCGTACCCCCGCAAGGGATCTGGCGTGAAGATATGTATGTGCACATTATTAACACCTAATTTAAAGAAACTATATATTGAATGGTTACCTACTATTAAAAATGATATTGTAGCTGGCGCTTCAAATAAGCTATGAACATAATTGAAGTATTTAATTAAAAAAAACTTAATTTGAGATCGGTTGTAAGAACGCTTTCATTAACATCCTAAAGAGGTGGGTTATAAACCCGGCATGTTCCAATAAGAAATACACTTACGTACATTTATCATAGATTTACAACATCACTGTTTCCGTGCCTCGGAGAGGACGTTAAGCCTTCGGTAACGGTTCAAGCGGCCAGCGTGGCGAGTGTAGGCCAAATTCTCCATAAATTTCTGGAAGGATCATCTCCAGCAGTGGAGGTCTAGGACTCTGTGTTTAATTAAATATATACATAAATAATACCGATGCCGCTCTATCTTAAATTTAATCTGTTTGTTTAAAGCGCAATGGGTAAAAGATTGGAAATCTCTGCATTAAAGGGTTAGGACATTAAGTAGTCCAGTGAACTTTGTTATACATATCTGTACTGTTAAACAAATATTTTGCTTTATAATTAGCACAATATATAAGTAGTAGTCCACGATGTTCTATATTCATGACAAAAATATTTACAACACAAAACACTACCGTTGTCTCTAGGCGACACCCGCGTGCGTCTGAGTTTACAATATTGTAAACAGTAATTTGAAGTCAGAACATCCGGGTTAGCATTATGACAATACATCGCAATTGCAACTGCCTCCGTGGTCTACCGATTAAGTCCGTGGATTTAGACTCGGAGGTACCGGGTTCGATTCCTGGTCGGGACACAAAAATATTTATTAATGTAAATAAATACATTGAAATTACATTTAATTTATTTGAGATATTTCTCGAGTTTGGTACGCTGGAGACATCGACGAGCTTGCCACTTGTCATGATTGGCCTATAGTAAAGTTGGCTAAATGTAAATCCGCTTATTTATAAGCGTGGTTTCAGACCACCCCGGAAGAGAAACGGTTGTGATGATACTTTACTATCGCAATCGCAAATTGTATAAGTTTTTACTTAAACACTCTCTTAACAAGTACTTCAGTATCAGGTCGTGATGGTTTATATTTAAATATATAACAAGACAGGGCAAGAAGCCAATCGGTAAAGAATGAATTGGTGTGTATGAGTAGCATACAGTACGACAGTCATTGCCGGGTATGGTTGTGTTCGACGTGCACTTTCAAATTGATTATTTTGTTCTTTCACGGACAATATGCCGACCTACGTGCTACACAAGTGTAAAACATGTTCTTCTTTGAAAAAATAATCTCGTGTTAGATTATTATCTTAAGTAAATATTGATTAAACTAAACATTCTAGAAACATGGAAGCGAGGCGTGGATATGTCAGAATACGCATGAGAATGAAGGTAGAAATGAGGTCGTTGCGACGGATATGCGGCGTCAATTTGGCGGACCGCATATATGTAACGTCGAAATACAAAATAGGGTATGAATAAAAGAAAGCATAAGCACAAAAATAAGGAAAGGCATGATACGATGGTTTGGGCATGTTGAAACGATGAGCGAAGAAAGATTGACAAACCAGGTATATAATGCGAAAGTTGTGGGTAAAAGAGGCCCTGGCAGATTGAGACTCACTTGTCACGATCAAATAAATAAAACACTGGTCGAAAGTGCATTAAAAAGCCTTCGTAACAAAAGGCAATATATGAAGAGGTTCATGAATGTCGATGAAGCGAAAGAAGTAAGTCGTGATCGTCTCAAGTGGCTCTCAATTGTCTCTGCCTACCCCACAAGGGATCTGGCGTGAAGATATATAGTTTCGCCAATCGATTATACCTGTATATGGCTCTATTATTGATGCACACAAATAGCCTTAAAGCACTAATCATTAGGTTGACATTGGCATCAATTATTTCTCAGTTGACCATTAGGAAAAAAAGTTCTTCTAGTCGATCATAGATGGCGCTATTATAGTTGAACTTAGGAATACTAGGCATATAATTGACATTAATTCCATGCATAGTCATGTATTTTTTAAAATGTTATCTATAAAAGTTAGAAGTTTCGAATATTGTAACAAACATTTTTAACAAATGTGTTAGATGCCTGCTCAATCTTATGTTTGACCCGTTGCCTCAACCATATGTGATCAATATCCGCCAATTTTTGGCGGACCGACTCTGTCCAATCTCTTTTATATAAACAATAATTATAAATTAAAAGTTACCTAAACAATAAAATTAAAAATAAACTAAACAAAACCTTAAATTAAATAAACTAAAAGATAAACCTAATTAATATAAAAACCAAATACTTACAAATATCTTGATTATAATCTACATGTCATCGAATCCAGTTATCTCTTTTATATTGAAATAATAATAATTTTTAATATTTCCACAATCATCTGAAATTGTATGAACTCGTAAATGAAACAAACGTTACAATTTGCGGAAAGTTATAAATACATTTTATGAGGTTGTCTTGTTAATGCGGGTATCTCTTTACAGCTGGGTTTAGACCACAGAAAGCCGTATATCACTATTATTATACTATGTTACGACGTTTTTGCAAGGAGCATTGACCTAAACGCAAAGAACAGATATCGCAGAGTCAAAATATTCATGGTTTGCAAACCCGGCAATTGGGAACAGAAATACAGTTAATTTCGGTTTTGTATATTATTGTTGTCTATCGCTTTTTTTATTATTCGAGCTGTTAATGTAGGATTCGCAGGGTGTTAAGTATATTTATGACGTCATCAAACATTCACAAGACCCTTGAAAGAGATATGCCACTCGTATCGGTTCTAAATTGGCAACCCTTATAAAATTGAAAATAATATGTCTGAATAGCTAACCATAGGTAGGGGATTGTTATTAATTACATTTAAGTAAAAAAATGGAAGAAATTATTCATTCTAAATCACAGAACACAATCATAACAAACTAACACTAAAGTGTAAGATATTAGTTTTGACATGTCTCACTGGCTGTTCAGCAGCCCTATTTATGTTATTCAAGCGCAAACGTTATTAGTGGATTTCGTCAATTACGTCTGAGGTTGCGTCATAATTACAAAATATTATTCAAATCTCAACTCTATAAGCGCTCGACCTTGACAGCGTCCGTGCAAATATCAACTTTAATAGCGTGATATATCTATAAGCTCTAGTAACAGAATAGGGTTGCAGCAACATTACACTGTTGATGGATTCCATTACATGACGTTTGCGTTGCACAAACGAACGTTGATAAATTTATTGATAATTATCGTTCAACTTTTTTGAAAGCCCAGCTAATATGCAGTCAATGGCTAGAAGTCTGTTGAGTCTGTTAACATCTAATGATGATTATTTGGAGAAATTTTAGCGGCGACAGAAATGATATAAAATTTAATTACATTGTTATCGTAAATCAAATTAATAAAATTCAATTCAATTCATTTATTCACCATAAGATACATAACGTACACTTGGTTATACAATTAACAGTTTACATATCATGGAAGGATAGCAAAAGATCGACCATTAGTGCAAGGAACAGCCATCGTCATTACCAAATTAAAACTATGTAAATTAAACACCCCCTAAATGTAGATGCTGCTGTAAAAGTTGTCATATATACCACATAAACCTACGTTATTAAATTAGATGACAGTAAATGTCAAGTGCGGTGGTGGCTCGGTTGTCAGAACACGTACCTTCAATCCTACAAAGGTCGGTTCGAACCCACCCGGCATGTAACAATGAGAAATACACTTTCCTTACGTACATTTGTCATAGATTTACAACACCACCGTTCCCGTGCCTCGGAGAGCACGTTAAGCCGTCGGTCCCGGTTCCACTAATGCCAACTTGTGGAATCGGTAATAAATTGCCTTTAAAAATTGACATCATAACCTCGCCATGCCGCCTGGCCAGCGTGGCGAGTGTAGGCCAAATTCTCCAGTTCTAGATGGCCCATCTCCAGCAGTGGAGGTCTAGGACGCTGTGTTCTAGGGGCTGTAATGAAATGTCACAAAATTTATTAATAAATATTACATTATCTAATATAAATACTTGTCTATATTAACGTTTTAGCCATCTTCTATCCTGATGCATCTAATTGATGACCGGAGGCAGTATCAAGACAACTCTTATCACTGACTGTGCAAATCCGCTAGCTAATAAACGAATACTGCCATGTAGTATATATAATTTTAACTTGGTACTGCCTCTCATTCATTTTATTTTTATGTAAACAATCATTAACTTATTCGTTTTAACTTTTTTTTTTTACTTTTCCTAGTCACTGTTCAATTGCCACGGAGTTCTTCGCGCCATTTTGCGTGGACATGTCAAGTGCAAGTTTTTGTTTTGTAAATTAATTTACTGTGGATATTATTGGCCAAAAGTGGTGTTGTTTTGTTTAATAATGTGCTGCAATGTGAATAATTATGGAAAACAATAAATTGGACTTTAAATATGGGGCACAAGTTGCAGTTTATTTTTTGCGGTTTTCCCGCGCTGTCAACTCCCATATTTTACCCGACGTGTTTGGGCTATAATGCCGCGAGTGACTCCAAGTAAAGCATCAAATTCTGCAACATCTGGAATTTGATGATCCCCAACTCGGTTATTAAGTCTGTTATGAACATATATTATGCAAATAAATTACGTGTTTAGGACTGATGTATTCTGTACGTCCTTTAAAGACAATTAAAAAAAAAAAAACAATTGCCACTATTAATTCAAATCTAATTACTATATTTTACCCTTTTTTCTGTTTTAATTCTATTGTCTAAAAAATATAAAATCTCTTTGGCTTGTGTTCCACTATTGCTACTTTGTTTATATGTTCAATATAATAAGCTGTTATTAAAACTAACTATAAAAGAACTATCAGTTATATAACACCCAATGCTTATAAAATTAACAGCGAGCTTGTTTAATATTAAACACACTTTACCATACAAATATAAGCGTGTATGTTTTAACAATAATCCTTTGTTTATTTTAATAAGTAGAGTGAATTAAAATAGTAGAGCACTAATGCAACGAAATGTACGTTCCGATATGACGTGATTTGTAGTATTTGCGAGAATCTATTCAGGGAGGGTAATACGACTATTTGTAATTGTTCATTCCCTTTTGATATAAATAATTTTATGCTCTAATAACGTTTTTAGTTTAACAAAATAATCTTGTTACTTTTATACTAAACACGACTTGTCATTATTTGCTTAATAGTACCTGATTTAATTAAATTTAAAAACACTTTATTGTATATAATAATTGTACATAGATAAAAACAAATTAATCTTGGTGGGCTTAATGACCAAGCATTTTCAAATAACCAACCTTTGGAATCAGAGATGGTAACGATAGGTGAAATTTATTCTAGCAGATCTTCTGATTCTCTCAATGTTTCGGCTGCTCAAATAAGGTTCCACTGGTGATCAGATAAGCACGTTCTATCACTATCTTTAAAAACTTGGTCTTCAGTAATCATCATCATCATCACGACCGTTTCCCTTTTCCCGATTCACATTTAGCCAACTTTACTATAAGTAGGTCAATCATGACAAGTGGCAAGCTCGTCGATGTCTCCAGCGTACCAAACTCGAGAAATAACAGAAATAAATTAAATATTAATTAAATGTAATTATATACATTAATAAATATTTTTGTGTCGCGACCAGGAATCGAACCCGGTACCTCTGAGTCTAAATCCACGGATTTAACCGCTAGACCACGGAGGCAGTCTTCAGCAGATTTCCTTAAATGACACAATTTACGCTTTGGTTTAGTAAATAACGGAATCATACAGTATTTGGTTGGGTAGGGAGAGAAGTAGAATGGTGGATGGTTAGCGTATTATCGCGCAATAGAAAAAAAAAGGAGGCCTCCTTCTCTCAAACCAGCCTATTGTCGGTCGCAAGCCCGAGACACCATTCTTCTCATCTCTTACCCACACACGATGGACCCGGCACCCGCACGGTGAATGCATGGAATGCTTAGAAAGTCTTCTTCTTTCATCATCACAGCCCCTAACAGAGTCCTGGAACTCCTCTGTTGGAGATGGGCCCTTCCAGAAATTTCTGGAGACTTTGGCCAACACTCGCCACGCTGCCGCGCTGGCCAGACGGGTTGGCAAGGCTTATTTATCGCCACCGCACTTATTTTTTATTTGATTTATGTATTGTATTATTATTATATTATTTTTATAAATGTATTTGTTTGCATTATTATTATTAATTCCATTCTTATTCACCATTTTACCTCACTTTTTACCATCACAAATAGTAGAAAGAGGTAGAAAATACCTTCGGCATTAAGTACGCCCATGTGTACTAAATTTATTAATTATGTGCAATAAACAATTGTATTATTATCATAACATACTAATATTACATACATAATAATAACGTTATTTATATAAAAATATCACCGCTTGAAACAAGACTTACTGTAGTATATATTTATAGTATAATATTTACATAAGACAAACATAAATAGTAAATATGATACAAAATGTGTGTTAATTTATTGTGTCCAGGATTCGAACTTGGTACCTTCGCGTCGAAATCCACGGACTTTACCGCTAGAGCACGGAGATTAATTTTTACTTTTAGAGCCAACCGAGTAGGTTCTAACTAAATCTAAAAAACCTTTATAACTAAAATGTTACGAGTACCTAAACGTATTTACTTTCAGAAACCGTAGGAGTCTTTTGTAATAGATTATAATCTGGCCAATTCTGTGAACTATTCCCAGCTGAATTAATGTACGCATAATATGGGTTAATGCTTTGGTTCTTGTTATTTTGAGAGAATAGCATATAAAACATTCACTTCACTTCTAATGGATATTTGCGAAGCTCTTCATTTATTATTGGACTATTGTATAGTTTTAATTAAATAATAGGGCGCCGTGGTGGCTCGGTTGTAAGAACGCGTTCCTTAAATCCTACAAAGGTCGGTTCAAACCCTCCCGGCATGTACCAATGAGAAATACACTTTTCTTACGTGCATTTCTCATAGATTTACAACACCACCGTTACCGTGCTTCGGAGAGCACGTTAAGCCGTCGGTCCCGGTTCCACTAATACCAACTTGTGGAATCGTTAATAAATTGTCATAAAAATTGACATCATATCCTCGCCAAGCCGTCTGGCCAGCGTGGCGAGTGTAGGCCACATTCTCCAGATATATGTTCTGGAAGGCCCATCTCCAGCAGTGGAGATCTAGGACGCTGTGTTCTGGGGGCTGTAATGATGATGATGAAAAAATGATGATAGTTTTAATTTGCGCCGTTTGGGGTCGAGATGATTGGACCACGGGGACCTCAGCCAAGCGACTGGTCAAGGTATTGTCAAAAACCGATGACGGAGAAATCTGGAGACAAGTAGGTTGGCTCTGCCAACGTATTAGCATCGCACAGAGGGGAAATATTGCCAGTCTTATTGGGAAGTTACAGTTATATTATTCTTATTACTATCTCTATCTCTGATATGAGACGAGTTGAGAAGGACTCCCGCAAGACTCTTACTCTGACTGAAAATATTTTGTGAGACTTTAGTGCGTGTCGCATACTACAGGTTTGATTTACTTGAAATTTGGAATGGTTATAAATATTGATGACCAACTTGTATTCAAAAATGTATACAGACTTTATCGTGAAGCGATAGTTAAGAAGAAAAGAATTTGGAGAAGGAGCCTATTTATTTATTTAATTAGAATCACCAACAAAGTACACATTAAATCCAATTCTATCAATAGAAGCAAACAGTAAAAAAAACATAAGCGAACATCAGTAACAGGTGACCACAACATGTCTACATTAAATTATGATACATTATATGTTTCTGAAATTTAATTATTAATAATAACAATAATAAAAAAATAAAAATAACGAGAACTATGACTAAATAATACCTACAGTTAGAGAATCTCTAATTTAAGAAATATGAATTAAAATAATAGTTTTCGGATCGGGAAGAAATGTTGTGAACAACGGAATCTGAATTATGAAAAATATGAGTTTTAATGAGATAGGATGTATTATGAAGCCAAAAGACGAGGAATTCAAGGTATTTATTAAGTAGGGATAGTGAAACGCTATTGTACAATAACTTTATTTTCTATAACGCTTAATTAACATGATGTTTAATCTCGCACTATCCCAAAGGTTAGTTGTCAGAGACTGCCTAACAGGCATTAAACTCGCCTATGTACCTAATTTTAAGTTTTGGTGCAATAAAGCATTTAAAATAAATAAAAATGTTTTATTCATAAACAATATTCATTTTCACCGCCATTGACCGCCTCCGTGGTCTAGTGGTAACAAACGTTGCCGTGAACTCAGGAGGTCGTGGGTTCGATTCCCACCGGGGGCAAGTTGTACATTGTATAATTTGTCTCGGTATGGGTGTTTATATGTATAATATGTATATATAAAAAAATATATATAATATGTAGTTTATCAACCATCTAATTTCCGTAACACAAGCCTCGTAGCTTACCACGGAAATTAGATGGCGCTGTGTGACCTGTCTGGAAATATTTATTTATTTATTATAATCTTTGTCACAGCTAAAAGAATCGTCAGTACTACATCGGAACAGTAGGTTTTCAGATATTTCTGGTCAGCGGGTTCTATATTTTCCTTTCAGAACCCTAAATAAAACAGACGACGCAAAAAATGTATTCCCAAAATTTAGTATTTTTAGCTGAATTGGTAAATAAAATCTTAGAATCTTGCCCTTGTAAAAAAGCAAGACCAAGACCAAGATTGCGTAACACTATTTGTTTTAGAGAATAATAAAATAACAAACAATTTATATAATATTTCCGCATATTACAGTCATAAGATCAATCAAATAATGTTGAGTGTAAACTATTGTAAACGAGGCGTGCATTATGAGGCTGGCTGATGCACAGCTATTTTAAACCTAACACATTAGACATCGTGATCAATGCATCTTCTCACTGACAAATTATTATTGTGAATATCTTTAGCTAAAGCTTTTAAATATCTATCAATTTAAAGCCAACTTTCGAAGCATATTTATTTATTAAAAAACTTAATTGTACAAAGGCGGACATTCTCTGACCTTGGGGACAAATTTGAACAAATCTTAAGAAAAACTAACAATACAATTATTGAAAGTTTTTAAGCAATTTTTTTATTTTTTAAGCTATTTTTTTATATTTTTTATTTAGGCGATTAAGTCCGTGGATTTAGAATCAGAGGGTTCGATTCACGGTCGGGATACAATAATATTCATTAATTTTAATTTTATAATAAAAAAATTATGTACTTATAAGTACATAAAATTTATATGATTTATATATTTTATTTTAAAAAAAATGCGAATAAATTATCGCCTTAATAAAAGAAGTAGTATCAACACGACCGTTTTCCTTCCGGAGTGGTCAGAAACCATTCCTATAAAGAAGCAGATTCACATTTAGCCAATTTTACTATAGACCAATCATGACTTGTGGGTCGTCGATGTCTACCGTACCAAACTCAAAAATAATCACAAATAAATTTAATTTAATCATTTAAATAAAATATATTTATTTTATAAAAAATAAAATAAACTAAAACAAAAAAAACCTAATTTAAATATAAATCGTATCCGCGCGGCATGGTGGCAAGAATGCTTGGCGCATTTCCTTGCTGATTCTCTGGGCGAGAAAAGAACCAGCCCTCTTGTCACCAGAGCAGACAATTAAACGAGGGGTGATGTTTTTTAAAAATGTTTTAGCGCTTGGACTCCACGGGCCTAAAGTCTCTACAGCAAACGGCACAAACACGTAGTCTTTGATTATAGATACGTATTTGCGCCGCTTGCCAGACTCTATGCGCTTCCAGCTACGGATCCCGCTTTTAGCGCTGTTCCCCTAAGGTGTTTATTTAAATTAATAAATATTATATAGCCAATCGTCTGGCAAAAGTGTTGTTCAAACGGCTAACGGTCTGGAGACAGGAAAGCTGGAAATTATTTCTGCCAAAGTATTTGCCTCACTATACAGAGGGTAAATGTTGTCAGTCTTCTTGGGACTATCCCTGAAGAGTCGTCTCTAGAGGACATTTTTTTGTATTTAGTAGATTACTTATATATATTTTTTTTTTCACTTTTAAGTAGTTTTAATTATATAAATATTATTGTGTGATCAGGAATCGAACCCGAGTCTTAAGCCACGGACTTAACCGCTAGTTCATTATTTATTTATAATAATAATTTAAATACATTGAAATCCTCAAACTCTTTAAATGACAAATATTTGCTTAAATAAGTTTATCTAAGAACAGAACAAAGTTGAAATTATTGTCAAATAAAACACAAATAAAAAAGATGACTTGAAATTCTATTTAGGGCTGTAAGGTTCAAGGATTTCGGATGCCGATATATAAACACGAATTATTTCTGTACGCCCGGCAACTATTTTACTAAAATTACAGTCGAACGGTGTTTTTTTTATTAAATAAACATTTTAAATAACCCGCGGCGAAATAAATCTCCGGCTAAAACCATCGGTCAAGCTCACCCGCATTCTTTCATCGTTAACCTGTAAACAAATCGTTACAGTTATTATGCAATCTGCCTTCGTAGCACGGGAATCCGAGATTCTGCTATAGCTAGCTGTCAAATGATATCACTCATTTTGTATAGGGATTTGGGCTTAATTGTATATTAACAGTTATATACCGCGTGACATAAGTCGCAAGTGACAGTTTATTTGGCTTCTTTATACAAACTATAAATTTTACAATAGCCAATTTGTATAGAGAAGGCAAAAATTTTGGTCAGTTGCGACATATGGTTTCTTAGAAAATTTGTTTTTATTAATAGAATAATATATTGAGTCTAAAGTATCTACAAAATCATATATTTTTAGATAAATTATTATTCTAACAAGTAAACAGTGTGTTTACAAATCAATCTAGTCATTACAATAATCAATCTAGAAGGTATCTATTTAGATCTGAGATAGATAGTTATTTATTTAAAACTTTATTGCACTTTATACAAGGGGCGGACTTAATGCCGCTAGACATTATCTGACAGCCAACGTTATGGAAATAAAATAAATAAATATGTAAATCATTTTAAATGTAAGGTAGGTTCAAATATTTAATACAAGTATATTATTTAAAAAAAATATCATCATAATAAGCCTGTATCTCTCCACTGCTGGATGTAGGCTTCCCCCAATGCTTGCCACTTAACGCGATCTTTCGCTACCCTCATCCAACCCCCACCAGCGACCTTTTTTAGGTCATCTGTCCATCTGGCGGGGGGTCGTCCCACTCTGCGTCTTCCCGTACGTGGTCTCCACTCTAGAACCCGTTTACCCCATCGTTCGTCGGTTCTTCGGCAGATGTGTCCGGCCCATTGCCACTTCAGCTTGCTAATTTTAAAATCTATGTCAGTAACTTTCGTTCTCTGACGAATATCAACGTTTCGAATTCTATCCATTAGAGATATACCAATCATAGCCCTTTCCATGGCTCGCTGAGCGACCTTGAAATTTATGGACCAGTTATGTTAGTGTCCACGTCTCTGCTCCGTGCGACATTACCTGTGTATGTGTGAATATAGGCTTGACAAAAACAATAAACAGTATAGTCTAAACAATAATAGCTCCATCTCACATCCAAAGGTTCTCGTCAGGCGCGGGAAGTGCGTCGTCTTCTGCTGAGAACCTCAAGTTGCGTACCGGCTACGAATTTGCGCCATTTGGGGATCTTCAGCAAGGCGCCTGGTCAAGGAGTTGTCAAAGTGGCTGACGGAAAAATCTGGAGACAGGAAGGCTTGCAATTATTTCTGCCAACGTATTTATAGGGAAATGTTGCCAGTCTCCTTGGGACTATCTCGGGAGGGACGTCTCTAGTCTCATTTTTATTTATAGTTTAGTTTATTTTAATTTTATTATTTAGGTAGCTTTTAATTTATATTTAATGTATATTAATTTACTTCGAATAAAATATAGATAGATAGATAGATAAATTCTTTATTGCACAGAAAATAATACATTTTACAGTACATAGGCGAGCTTAATGTCTAAAAACATTTTCTAACAGCTAACCTTTGGGAGATGTGAGCAGGGATTGTAAGGTGCATGACCGCTAATATTTGAGATAAAGAGATTTATTGAGTTAAAAACTTATAACTAAAAAAAAAGAACGATATTAAATCTATAATATAAATACATACAATACATAGATAACACATACATATATTAGTTACATACTATATTTATATATATATACATACAATAATATACCGATTTAGTCAAGTTATGTAGACTCGTCTTGCTTTTTGTGAAAGTGTTTAGTGAGCAAATTTTTATAACATATCAGTGATGGTGCTTTACGAATATGAAGAGGGAGTCGGTTCCACTGGCGAGCTGCTGATACTGTATAAGAATCTGAACATCTGCTGGACGAATGTGGCGGGATTTTTAATTGATTATTAGAGGAAGAGCGAAGAGAACAACTGTGTGTATCGCACAGAAATTGGAAACGATCTTTTAGGTAAGGGGGTGCCATTGGATTAAATAGGACATTGTAAAGAAAGGTAAGTGAATGTGCAGACCTGCGATTTCGGATATTGAGCCACTTTAACTCTTTGCGAAATTGAGAAATATGATCATACTTACGCAAGCCGAATACATAGCGGATGCATAAGTTGAGAAGTCGATCGAGTTTATTTAGAAGCTCTTCGGTGAGGTCGGAGTAACAGACGTCTGCATAATCAATAATGGGAAGAAGCAACGAGCTGACTAACGTAAGCTTTGTCGATATAATAATATACTGTAAGTATAACAATAATAATTGAATTGAATGCATAAATTAACACCAAGTAACACAGCCACACCGGATTTAACATTAAATACTGTAAAAGGCACAGTGGAATTTATACAAGATTCTGTATTTACCAGCTTCTTTTACAAGAAAACAACAATAACTGTCATATACTCTTCATAAACTACAACGTCGTGTAATAGTTATTTTTGTAAGACCCTAATTCCCTGTCTGGTTAGTCGGTTACGATCTGTAATAATTAGTCTTTTGCTACGAGGATGGATCGAGACCATAGAACTGAGAATGTGCTAGAAAAGTCATATTTCCTTGTTAGTTGATGGTTAAACTTACGTCGCCCGTTAAGATAAAATAATGTGTTATTTTTTAATTGTGAGTACAAATTTATAATAAATGTATAATAAAATATAAAAATTATATAACTATAAACTAATCCTAATAATAAAAAAAAACTATCTAAATAAATAAAACATAGTTCAAAGGCAACATATCTCATCTGTCTATACAGCTAATGCGCTAGCATTTGTAATTGCCACCAGATTTCGCCGTTTGAACAAGTCCTTATCTAAGCGCTTAGAGTCCCATCGTCTCGAGCCCAACTTGTAACCTGTACCGAGGTTGGCGTATTATCAAAAATGAAGGAATTCTTAATTTTTATTAGAGTAAATCTCAATGATTGTGAAAAAATAGCTAATCTTTTTCAAAGTATTATTTAAGAAGCTATCGTTCATTAAACAGTTCTTAGTTTGAACGATATTGGTGTCTTCCGATTTTGTTTGCAAAGAACCAATGTAAAATACTAAGATTGTATTTCGTTTAACGTTAACACACAAGAACCTAATAAAAATACTAGTAGTAGTGTAGGTAAGGAACATGAGGCTGGTCGATATCGCGAACAATGTTACAAGTAGTGATGTGCTGGATCATTCAAAATGTAAATCCCGAATAAGGATACGATCCTTATTAGGATTTTATTATTTATTATTTTATTTATTTAGGATTTTAATAGGTGGTAGGCAGACTGATAGTGGTAATTTTTCCAGTTTGCTGGGGCGGGGAAGTATCCACCTTTCGTGCCGATAAACCCAGTAAAGTGTATCCAGACATTTTGGGATCAGGCTCAAATTGCTGTCATGTCCAGTGCCTGATTCCAGTTGCTAACATTAATGGATCTCGCTCCCCACTTACCATCAGGTGGGAACGAGGTCAAATGTCGTGCTAGTATAAAATACGGATACGAATCATAAAACTTCAGATCCGTGAATACAAATTCAAATTCAAAATCATTTATTTGTTTAGACACAGGTTAATATTATAAACAACAGATTTAGGTTATAAAGGTGCACCAGTGCTCTGCCCATAGGGCGTACAAATATTAGTAATTGTGGATAGCATTTAAATTTTACATTAATTACTAGTTACTATCGATGCGATATCTTACCCAATGACCTTATACCTTTGTGTACAAATCGTTCTTAGTTGTGACTGCTAACCAATGGAGTCAGATGCCAGTTAAATTCCGCCAAGCCCTGAATATTAAAGAAAGTGGTGTTTTGCCTACATGCAAGAACGAAGTACCTTATTTTCTATGTTTCTCCTTTTGTTTCAGGTCTTCAGTTGATTTACTGTGATTTACCATTAGTAGGTATATTATTCTGTATATATGTTGTATTATATTTATGTAGATAACATGTAATTATTTATAATCTGAATAAAAAATCTTTAAGTTCAATTTGTATTACACCTAGGTACATTATATACCTATCATTGTTACGAAGGTTTGACCTAATATGCTTGCAATTCGATATTATAACATGTCTATCTTTCTTCTAAGTTCTGTGGAAAAGTCGGTTGGCGCTGCGCCCGCGCATCACTACCGGTGTGACGTTTGACCAAACAAACAGACAACTTGTGGGCCAGTCTCTGTATACTTCTGCAATTAGTAGTTGTATGCAAATATGTTTACGGGATATAAGATACCAAATAAAATTGTTATTCATATTGTAATGGATAAAACGGGTTCAATTTATTATAGCCCTGCTACGCTTAGGCTGGGTTATACCAAAACCAAGTAACTCTATAATTGTAACGATTAAGTTAAAAAAGGCGTTTCCTCCGTTAAAGAGCGGATTCGGATCTAAACATGGGCTCGTGCTCTGCCTCCGTAGTGTATCGGTTAGGTCCGTGGATTTAGACTTGGAGGAACGGCTTCAATTCCTGGTCGGGAAACAATAATTTATTTGTGATATTTCTCGAGTTTGGTACGGTAGAGATATCGACGAGCTTGACACTTGTCATGATGGGTCTATAGTAAGGTTGGCTAAACATGCATACGCTTCTTTAAAAAAAGTGGGTTGTGTTCTGACCACCCCGGAAGGGATACGGTCGTAGGTGATTCGTAACTTTTATTTGTTACTATTTTCGTACAAAATAATTGTTACATTTGTTCTTCTCTTGTCGAAGAAGAATGTGTTTTACAATTCTGTAGCACCAGGGCAGTTAAAAAAACTAAATTAATTTAAAAGCGCACGTCAAACAACCGTAGCCGGCAATGCACTGTCATAGACTATTTAATTCTGAGACGATTGTTCTAGCTTTAATTATCATAACATTTAGCTAACTGTTTGGTTATAAATCCGGAGTAGTGATACTACTCGAATTTTTAGTTAAGTATAAAGTAGGTAATAATCACTTTTTACTGAGACAACAATAGATACAATAATAATAATAAATAAAATAAAAATAATAATATTTCCAGACAGGTCACACAGCGCCATCTAGTTTCCGTGGTAAGCTACGAGGCTTGTGTTACGGAAACTAGATGGTTGATAAACTACATATTATACTTTTTTTTTTGTAAATATATACATACTCGTATTATACATATAAACACCCAGACCGAGACAAATTATACAATGTACAACTTGCCCCCGGTGGGAATCGAACCCACGACCTCCCGAGTTCACGGCAACGTTTGTTACCACTAGACCACGGAGGCGGTCAAATAATAAAACTCTTTATTGCACATTAAAATATACATAATAAAATGAAGTACATAGGCGAGCTTAATACCTTGTAGGTATTCTCTAACAGCTAACCAGATCATATTTATAATATTACTAGAACTAACTCATGGTTATTGCCCTTTTCATTACAGACCATTATAGCATGCATTAAACATAACGTCTTTTAATATGTATACATTAAAACTATAGAAAAAAAGAAAATTATATAAAAGTAAATTAAGTTAAACCTAATAAGACCCAAAAACTAAAAGTACAGGAAATTAAATCTTAAAATAACAATAACACTCTTAATCCGACCTAAACACAATTAACAATGACTAAGCAACAATTCTGTGTCGGGTATATGAAATATATATCACAAAGAAATTTAAAGTGTGTTTTAAGATAAGAAGGAGCTATAAGGTTATAAATAATATTGTATAAAAAGTGAAGAAGAAGAGCTGACCTGCAAAAGCGGATATTGAGCCAATTTAACTGTGCACGAAAATGGGAGATATGGTCATACTTACGCAAGCCGAAAACAAATCGGATGCATAAGTTCAGAAGGCGATCCAGTTTATTTAGTAGCTCTTCGGTAAGATCGGGATAGCAGACGTCAGCATAATCTATAATGGGAAGCAGCAGAGATCTGACTAACACTAGCTTTGTCTTAATGGAAATAAAAAAACTGTAACCGCCTCAACACATGCATACTGGCGAATACCTTCCTACTAATCTCGGACACATGGCAACTCCACGACAGATTATTTGACATAAAGAGGCCTAGGTTCTTGACACATTGACAGAAAGGAAGTGGTATGTTATTAAACAACAATGGAGAAATGACGATAAAGATTGATGATGAAACTCTAGAACAAGTAAATTAAATTATATATCTGGGCAGTGTTTTCACTGCGGATGGGAAGTATGATAGGGATGTTGAAAGAAGAGTAACATAACGTAACGTCGAAATACGAAAAATGGTAGGTATAAAAGAAAGCATAGGCACAAAAATAAGGAAATGGTTCGGGCATGTTGAATGGATGAGCGAAGAAAGATTGACGAACCAGGTATATAATGCGAAAGTTGTGGGTAAAAGAGGCCCTGGCAGACCAAGAGACACGTATCACGATCAAATAAATAAAACACTCGCTGAAGGAGAATTAAAAAGCCTTCGTAACTAAAGGGCATGTATGAAGAGGTTGATGAATGTCGATGAAGCGAAAGAGGTATGTCGTGATCGTGTCAAGTGGCGCTCAATTGTCTCTGCCTACCCCTTAAAGGATCTGGCGTGAAGATATGTATGTATGTATGTAATGGAGAAAGATAATCCAAATTCAATCTGACCAGCATGAACCTCGAGCCTAGAATAATGACCTGCGTTTTACTGGGGTTTACCAAGAGCCTGACACTATGTGAGCAAACACGCAAAGCCTCCAAGTCAGCGTTCATTTTAGGAATAGCTTCATCAATTTTAAATTATGTTTTCCTAATAAATCTTGTATGTAGATATATAATTTAACCCTAATAACTGTTCCTTATACATATGTATATCATATTGAAAGTAATGTTGTAATTTAAAAGCACTGATTATTTTCTAAGCAGTTAGTGACGGGTATTGTAAACAAAATAGATCGAAATGTTAATGACGTCAAAGTCTTACATAAGCATTCGGAGATCAAGGGTGAAAAAACTTCTAAATAAAAGCTAGGATGAAGGTGAAATCTAAACTTCCTTGTTCTAAAGTCAATTTCTTATTATAATATTGCTGCGTCCGTAGTCTAGCGGTTAAGTCCGTGGATTTGAACTCGGAGGTGCCGGGGATTTGTGGTCTGGACACAACAATATTTATTAATTTAAATAAATAAATTTGATTATTATTTCATTTATTTGTGATATTTCCCGAGTTTGGTACGCTAGAGACATCAACGAGCTTTGCCACTTGTCATGATTGGCCTATAGTAAAATTGGCTATATGTGAATCCGCTTCTTTATAAGCGTGGTTTATGATCGCCCCGCTAGGGATTACGATCGTTACGTTTCTTATTTGTTTTTTGTATTTTGAGATCGACATAACTAGTTCAAAGGAACATAATAAAGACAAGCAAAAATAATTTGTTCTACTTTACTGTTTATTGTGTCCCATAAACATAAAGTTTGTTTGAAATGCCATTTGATCACGCAACTTGATATGTTTGGGTCAAAAATTCTTCAAAACTTCTCTCCTCTCATAACTCGTTTCTTTGTATTCCTTCTCATCATTCTGGATTTATGTCTGACTCGTTTACTGTTGTCGCAGCACACCTGAGGAACGAACTGCCAGTAGAAATTCTACAAACATCCAACCGTAAACTGTTTAAGAAATGTAGAACACAGAGACCTAGACCTACAGTGTTGGAGATTTTGACCACGCTGGCCAGACGGGTTGGCGAGGGTCTGACATATTTTTTTAATGACAATTTTATACGATTTCACAAGTTGGTATTAATAGAACCGGGACCCACAGCTTAAAGTTCTCTCCAAGGAACGGGAACGGTGGGGTGTAAATCTAGTTCGTACCCACCTTTTTATGCTGTTAAGAAAAGCATTACTTCTCACATTATTTATACAGCTTACAATAACTCATGTAAGTATATATTGTATGTATTATTAGTATTTATTTATTATATTTTTAATTATAAATAACAATTGTAACAAAATAATATAATAAACTTAATAATTAAAAACTCAATTATTGCTACAAAAATAATTTAATATATTATAGTTATTAGTGTGTAGTTTAGTAATTTTATATCTGTAGTGTAATGTATTTTAGCAAACTATTTTTATAATAATAATTATTATTTATGTATACAGTAGAAATTAGTTACAATAATAAATTCAATAGTGAAATATTAATATAATAAATATTTTTATTAAACCACATATTAAATTACTAAATTAGGATTGTATAGTCCGTCCGTTGTATAAAGTACAATAAAGTTTTAAATAAATAATTAACATACCTACAGTGTGTTCGACTAGCTGCTTAAAGCGCCCTTTAAATTTTGTGTAACGCGTTTTCGTTAGCTTAAAAGCAAAAATTAGTAAAAAGTGCGCTTTAATCAGTATTATACTTGAACACGGAGTTAATCACTTTAACAAATACGTTTAGTTTTAGCGCGAGTTTGGCGGAACATAGCCAAATTTATAATTATTTAGTAATAACAAGAACAGGCTTCCTTTTTAAACCGGCCTATAGTCGGTTGCAAGCCCGAGACACCATTCTTCTTCTCTCCCACACATGGTGGAATTAATTAACAAAATATTTAAAGAATTTCTTTCTTAGCATTTTATTCCATCATGTGTGGGAGAGGTGTCTCAGGCTTGCAACCGACTATAGGCTGGTTTAAAAAGGAGGCCTGTTCTTTTATTGCTAAACAAGGCGCTCCCCACCGAACCAAATACTGTATGATTTCGCTAATACCGTCTTGGAAGCTCTTCCTATAAATGTATTGACGGTAGACGTGCTTAGGCCCAATTATTTCCGTAAGTGGCGCAATATTTTGCTGAAATTCCTTTCGCACCAACTTTCACTATGTAAAGTCTCGAATCCGTTGCTGATCATTTCTTCTATGAGGTCATAATATTTGCTTGACTTGATGTTATGGTCTTTTGGAATATTCGATTCCCACGGAACGTTATCTACTCTTAATATGTGCAAGATCCGACATCTAAATACAGATTTTATTGTAGTTTCTTCCAATCGTAAACCCATTTTCGATTCGTCCGTCAAGTTATTTTGGAATAGAGATATTTTCGTTAATGCTCTACGTTATGTATTATTGACACGTTTACAAATGGTTCCTGTTAGTTTTTACATTTCGTCATTTTTTATTAGGTAATTAACCCTGTCTTCACGAAAGTTAGGTAAGTTATTTTTTTGAGGACCTAGAACAAATGGTTATTCTCTATTTTTATTAACTGTCATACATTCACAGGTGCGTTAAATGTCGGTCCCGGTTCCATTAATACCAATTTGTGGAATCGTATAAAATTGTCAATATTTTTTTTCATCAGACCCTCAACTTTTTTATCAACCCGTCTGGCCAGCGTGGCGAGTGTAGGCCCTAATCTCCAACAGTGGTGGTCTAGGTCTCTGTGTTCTACATTTTTAAGTCAGTTTACGGTTGGACGCTTGTCGGATTTCTATACTGAGAAATACACTTTTCTTACGCACATTTGTTATAGATTTACAACAATATTACAGATAAACAAAATTGCCACTGTCAGCGCTTCTAAAATACTAAATTGAAAACTAACAAATAATACTAACCGCTAGGGCCCCTTTGAAGGCTTTGCCGGCACGTAATAAGTTTGAACATCTGTGTAATTAATTAATAACAATAAAAAGATATTGAGAACCAAAAATATTTTTATACATAATAGAAGTTAGAAGACAAATTTCTAAGCATTCCATGGATTCACCGTGCGGCTGCCGGGTCCATCGTGTGTGGGTAAGAGATGAGAAGAATGGTGTCTCGGGCTTGCGACCGACAATTGGCTGGTTTAAGAAAAGGAGGCCTCCTTTTTTTTCTATTGCGCGATAATACGCTCACCATCCACCATTCTACTTCTCTCCCTACCCAACCAAATACTGTATGATTCCGTTAATGCCGTCTTGGAAGCTCGTTCCATAAATGTATTGACGGCAGACCTGCTTAGGCCCAATTCTTTCAGTAAGTGATGCAAAGATTTTGCTGGAACTCCTCTTGCACCAACTTCCACTGCGTAAAGCTGAGTCTTGAACCCGTTCCTGATCATTTCTGTGAGATCATAATATTTATTCGACTTCATGTTGTGATCTTTTGGAATATTTGATTCCCACGGAACGGTAAGTTTAATAAGGATAACTTTTTTCAAGTTCCGAGAAAACACTAAGATGTCTGGCCTATAGGCTGATACTAATGGAACATATAATAAAAATAAATGGAATATATAATAATGGAACAAATACTATGTAAAAAACTATTCATACTATTTGGCTTCTTGCCCCATCTTGTTATATATTTAATGTTTTTGTAATTGCACTTAATGTGTGACGTCATTCGAACCTATAAAAAGGTTACAAACCTAAACCAGATGCGAAATGAAAGAAGCCAAATTCCCAATGTCTGCATTTACCCAATGTTTTATCTCTAATGATGATTGAATAAAAGCAAATACTTATTCAAACTAGGTTATTGTAATTAGTTTCAAATGCAGACTTTGAATGACGTCTAATCTATACATATATATATAAAGGTGAGGTCTGTGTGCGTGTTCCCTATGCATTGCAAAACTACTTGACCCCCCCACAGACAGCGGAGTCATCCAGGCCCGGATGTTCAATGGGCCTGGGTTGGGGATGGGATAAACTCCCGTTTTCCCCGGCAGGATCTCGGCGGCTAACTACCCACCGGTGATTCAACGCACCGTTGGTGCTGGGCGCTGTTCCTACTATAACACCGCCCTTGTGGCTCACGAATCTAGTCTCCTAGATTTGTCTACTCTAGCTCTTCTCCAAGAGCGCCTCCCTAGGTAGTGGCCTTTCCTCCGGGGGCCGTGCGAAAGCAGGAGCGATATCCTGAAGATGCTTGTAGGATCCGTTGTCAGCCCGGTAAAACATACGTTTAGCTAGGCCGACAACAAATGCCTCGATAGTAGGCATCTCCAGATCTCTCGCAATTACAGAATTTCGCACGAACCACGGCGCTCTGGATACCACCCTGAGCGATATGTTCTGCTGACTCTGGATCTTGTCCCTGTTGATTTTGGCCAGAAGGTGATGCCAAGCTGGCGCAGCATAAGTAAGTCGGGAACGGATGAACATCTTGTAGATCCGCACCTTCAACCTGAGCGGCAAACTGGAGTTCATTACAGGACGTAACATGGCTCGGGCCGCCTTCGCCTGATTAACGGCATGGCAGGCCATCTCGCCCATTGTTAACGTCCTGTTGATGATGCAGCCCAGGTATTTGACGGTGGGAGTCCACTCGATGTCCTGTCCCCGAAGCTGTAATGGTGGAGACTACTTGACCGATCGAGATGAAACTTTGGGAATATGTTGTGTGAACATCGGGGAAGGTTTCTGACATATTAGATTGCATAATAAGCAAATCTTAATATATAAAACGAATATTGCTAAAACACAGTGTCAAAGTGAATGTCAATGTACTTAAACTTATATTCTGTTAAGTATTCTTACAAATGCTTTCTATCTTTCCATTGTGTTTTAGCAATATCAATTACGACAGTGGAACAAGTCCATCCTGGAGGAACTGGGAATAAGACAGCGCTTTTCCTCAATCGTACAATCACGCATTTTCTTCGGACACGTGTCGCGGCGATACATCAATTGAACGCCTAGTAGGGATAAGTCCATGGCAAGAAGATGTGTGGTAACACCAATTACTAGTAGGTCTCAGATAAGGTGGACTGATCGGGTTAAAGCAGCAATGGATCTCTCCTACATTGCTAATATCGAGTAATAATAGGTTAGTTTTGTTATAGTTTAAAGAGAAAATCAACCTTATTGTTAGAGAATTAATATATCCTAAAAGTACTACTTTTTTACTTTACTTTTGTACCTACAGCGGGCAAATATAACCAAACAAAACGAATTTAAGACCTATTTATCCACCAAATACACAAATAACGGTCTAAAAATAATTAGTAATGAGTCCAAGTAATTACATTGTGAACATTAACCGAGACGTGAACATCACGATGTGTTTAATCCCAATGTCTCATTTTCTCAACATCAATGGATTAACGTGTTATATTAATGGCCGGTTTCACCAACGATGGTAGCTAACTCAGGATTATATTTTATTATTTATGTAAATTTTGTGAATTCTGTCCCAAGCTAAAGATGTGGAATGCTTTCCCAGCGTGTGTGTTTCGCCATTCCTATAACCTGAAGTTCTTCAAGCAATGCGGCATAATGGTAAAGACTGATGTCAGTAGTCAGTGACTGGCGTCAGTTGCTCCCATTTTTGGACCACTTACAATGAGGTGGGAGCGATGTCACATGTAGTGATCAGTATAAAATTAAAAAAACTAATATCCACAATGTACAAAGGCTGACTAGGCCTAGGCATTCTTCGACAGCGATATATATATATATATATTTAAATGTCCAGTCTGCTGAGGCGGGGAAGTATCCACCGTTCGTGCCGATAAAACCTGTCAATCTGGCATAGTGTTAGAGGCTAATGTGACTCATTAGTGTCTGATTCCCGTTGCTAACATTTATGGACCTTGCGCACCACTTACCATCAGGTGGGCATATGTCGTGCTAGTATAAAAAAATACACTTATATCCTGATTTAAACCAAGCTACGTTTTTTATTTATTCATAATACTCTTTTGCAGTTGTTGCTGCGAATTTTTGGGACAACCT
The DNA here is from genome assembly GCA_910589645.1 of Tinea semifulvella. Taxonomy (NCBI): domain Eukaryota; kingdom Metazoa; phylum Arthropoda; class Insecta; order Lepidoptera; family Tineidae; genus Tinea; species Tinea semifulvella. Next base: position 6,078,163 of record OU342592.1, on the reverse strand, counting down.
GCCCTTAAATATAAGACAAGCATCAAATCGAGCTCAATTTAAAAAGATGGTCTATTTGCATTTCTTTAATAGCTCCTAACAAGATACCTACTTAGTGTATGTATATATATTGTATTGTATGTATTATTGTGTGTATGTATGTATGTGTTTATGTGTGTATATAATTTACATATTGTTTATTGCTTACAATGTGATCGTTTAGTTATAATATATTGGATTTTTACTTGCACCTACCGTTCACTTTAAATGCTTTATCTGTCCCTAAGGTTGGCTGTCAGAGAATGTCTAGCGGCATTAAGGCCGCCCCTTGTACATAGTGCAATAAAGTTTTAAATAAATAAATAAAATAATATTGAACACGACCCTTGACATCGCGACCACCTTAAGCGGTACGCGACACGCATGGTCCAACATCAGCCCCTACTATTATGTCGGCCTATGAAAGATGCTTTTTTAAACTTCGTATAAAGGACTCCAGGTAATAGGAATGTCACACACTGTCTGGGAGAGCATTCCACATCTTTAGCATGCGACAGATATAAGAGTCGTAGCGATAGTGGCTACGGTATGGGAGTGCATATTTTGGTCTCTACATGTGGTTCCGATTGCGGAAAAGAGAAAAAGGTATATGGTCGAGTTAGAAAACTTTTAAACATATTTAAGAGACTTGGCGCAGTTGCTGATGGTGATACTATAAGAATAGTATATACGTCTCTTGGTCAATCGCTGCTTAATTATTGTATAGTAGCTTGGGGCGCCGCTGCTAAGTGTCACCTCCTACCTCTAGAGAGAGCGCAACGTGCAGTCCTAAAAGTGGCCTACAGAAAACCATTTCGTCATCCCACCAACGACCTATATCATGATTGCAAATTCCTTAGAGCCAGGCAATTGTACATTACCTCAGTAGTTTTACGATTCCATAAAACTGCCTTGGATATAACACAAATAAAAAGAACTGTAACATGGCATGCACCTCCCTGTAAGACAACATTTGCCCAAAAAAGATTTGAGTTTATGGGTCCATACATATATACAAAATTAAATAAAATCATTAATTTCCTACCCTATACAAGACATTTTTGCAAGAAACTCCTCATAAACTACCTTGGTACCTTAGATTATACCCAAACAGAAAAACTCATAGAAATAGATGAATAAAAATAGATAGAGAGATAAAAAATAAATATATAATAAACGGTAAGATAAAATACACCAGAAATAACTATACTCCAGACTACTCAAATTATATACCTATAGATTTATAAATTTAATAATGGTCAAAAATAAATAAATATGGTGGAATATAATATAATATAATATAATATGTATATAATATAATAATAGAATAATGCATGGCATGATAAATTAATTTAATAAATAATAAAACAAAAATAATATTGAGGCATAAAATTTATAGTCTTAAATAATAAAATGTAACCAAGGAAGAAACTGATCCTCAGCTTAACCCAGAGAATTCTAGTCTGGGGATCAGAGTTCCTCCAAAAAAAAAAAAAAAAAATTATGTAAACAATTTTTGGGAACAAATAAACTTTTTTGTATTTGTATTTGTACTTAATAAACGTTTATGATTTAAATTACAAAATATTACGGCAAACCGTTACCATGTTGTGCCATTTTCCGTAGAGACGATGGGCCCTTGGTCTGAGGACGCTAAATCTTTAATACGCGACATAAGCGTTGCCATCCGAGCGTCAACACGTGATCCTCTGAGTATGGAATATCTTATTCAGAGGATAGTGTTGCCATCCAACGAGGCAACGTGTCTGGAGTTGGAGGAATATTGGGTTTATCTTCTCCTGGATTCGATGACATGTAGATTATAATCAAGATATTTGTAAGTATTTAGTTTTTATATTATTTAGGTTTATCTTTTAGTTTATTTAAATTAAGGTTTAGTTTTTTAATCTATTTTATTTTAATATTTTTGTATCTACTTCGAATAAATATATTGGAATAAAAAAAATAAAAAAAAATATTACTCAATTCTCAACTCTATAAGTGCTCAACTTTAATAGCGTATATATATATATATATATATAGTTAATGGATTTAACGTTTGCGCATGAGTAACAGACTAGGGCTACTGGACTGCTAGAGATTATATAGAGGCCATTCAGAACATATTTCTTAGTATATGTATATATTAGAGAATTTGGCCTAGACTCTCCACGCTGCGCTGGCCAGATGGAACTATGATATAATTTAAATAACGTATCTGCTATTGCAATATTAAAATCGATAGGATGACGTCGACAAAACAGATGGCGGTTCATCGATGACGTCATGTGGTTTGGCACGGATACGAGTGATATGTAGTCAGTATACAAAGTACTCCAAAGTCATTGGTAAATGAAAAAAAAAAATCTTGAAAACATTGAAATAAATATTTTTATTTGAAGGTTTGAATAGAGCTTTTGAATTTTAAATTAATATATTTTTTTAGGTATCATCACGACCTTATAAAGAAGCATAACATTCAGCCAACTTTAATACATATATAATACATATAGTATATGGCAAGCTCGTCGATGTTTCTACTGTATCAAACTCGAGAATATCACAAATAAATTAAATATTAGTTAAGTTTATACATACCATTTTTGACTCGATATTTTTTACTTGTTGATATATTTTAGTTATATAAATAGTAAAGTATCATCACGACCGTACAACTGACTGACAATTGGTCAAAAACCACGCTTAAAAGAAGCGGATTCACATTTAGCCAACTTTACTATAGGTCTATGTCTCTACCGTACCAAACTCGACAAATATCACAAATAAATTCAATAATTATGTCCCGACCAGGAATCGAACCCAGTAATTGAGGCAGTAAGGTCGATTTAACTTATTTACCTTTATTTTTCCAAAGTATCGATATGCCTAAGAATTCTATAGTAAATAGATCGCATAATAACATCAATAATAGTAGTTAATATTTATTAAACTTAATCATGCATTCATCATTGCATATTTCAGTTGGCTAGATTCTACTATCCTACTTCAGTCTCATCGTTGATAAATAATAAAATCACTTATTTCTAATTCAAGTTTATATTTATTTATTATTTATTAAATACTTTATTTCACTTTACTTAAAAGTATGTACAAAGGCGCTGGATCAGCCAGGGTCTTTTATCTTATTAATTATTTGTCATTATCGCTTACATATGGGATAAGGCAATCGAATGGTAAAAAAAAACTCTATGTAATATTTTACCTAAAAAACTTTATTTACTATTGTTCAAAATATCGTAATAACTAGACGCTAAATCACCTAAGGCCTTCCAATTATGAATATTTGAGCGATCCGAATAATGTAGTACATTACTGTCGCTTACACAGAGGATTAAGGGGTCAAATGGCGTATTAAACTTAAAATACTTAAAAACAAAAAAAAAAATACTGATTTGATTACTGTAAAACTCATAATAATAAAACATAATGAACCTATTTACACAGTAAGCTATGCCAGCGTGCTTTAAAGTGCTTAATAGTATGAAATTTAATTTGAAATAAAAAGTTACTTTTCAATTTGGTAGAGTTATGTTGGCAGAAAACTTTTGGCCGCTAACTTCACAGCGGTGAACTTAAAGCCATTTCGGCTTTTTCTACCAGCTAACCAAAAATAAAAAAGGAAGGCCTCCTTTTCTTAAACCAGCCTATTGTCGGTCGCAAGCCCGAGACACCATTCTTCACATCTCTTACCCACACACGATGGACCCGGCACCCCCGGCACGGTGAATCCATGGAATGCTTAGAAATTTGTCTTCTTCTGGGAGAGTATAAATATGTAGGGTGCAATTCTAACCAATAAACTCTACATAAATAGTATGTATACATAGACTACATAAATACTCATCAATATATACTTATTATATTAGATATATATGAAGATAATATATTATTAGGAAGAAGAAATTTGTAGAGTTAAATATATATTGTTTAAATTAAACTGGACTGGGTTATATAATATAACACCATTTGCGCCGTAGGGTAAGGTGGAGTAACTGAGAACGGTGGGTAATTAGGAACAGTACAATATCACATACTTTACCCTCACTACATCGCCCCTACACGTTAAAACAACAAAAATAAAAACCACAAGTTAAAGGTAAGGGGATCAGAAATTTAAAGAGGTTTTAATAATGTCGCTGCTATCGACGAGTTACCTTCCCATTGGGATGACACCGGATTCAAGGCATTTAGGATTCGTGTGCGGTCAGAGCACCTCAAAATATTCCTGAAGAAGGAATTCTGGCCGCTCGGTGTTGTGTACCGCAAATACATTCGTGGAAATACATTCATCTGTTGCCTGATAATAAACAAATTATTATTATTATTAAAAGAAAATGAAAATTTGTATTACTGTACTTATATATTCTGCTGCTTATTCAAATATGAATCTCCGCCTAGAGAAGATTGGATAATCGCGACATTTGATTCAACTGGGCAAATGATAAATGTGCCACCGGTCAACCTAGAATGGTCAGTGATTTCTATAAACAAAGTAATTCTAGTATTTAATTTTGTCATTTACGATTAGTCTATATCGTATCTATTTGCCTCGTGGGATGATCTATTACTCCACTAGGGTAACGAGTGAATATAAACTGTAGGAGCAGATTATCACAATAAAAGATTGTTTCAATAATAACTTTTACTTCATCTCAATAGCTTGACAAACAGAATAATGTAAACAATAATTATATCAAAAACATCAATCATTATAGTTATAAACAGAGTATAAAATATCCAACCAGTATTATTAAAACATCAACATAAACGACAATGTTTTTTGTTTTCTTTAATTAGATTATAAAATGTTTTCTAAGAATTATGTTTTTTTTTTCTGTAGATACTCGTTAGTAAGATTTAAGTTTCAATAAAAGTTGATTATATTTTTGATTTTCTATATTATTTTTGAGCCTTAAAGATAGGTGTTCCTAATTAGCCCACTTTCCCCTACAATGCGGTTTATTGTCAAACGAAATTAAGCTAAAGCTAGAAATGTAAAGTAAAGTATCATCACGACCGTTTCCCTTTCGGGGTGGTCAGAAACCACGCTTATAAATAAGCGGATTCACATTTAGCCAACTTTACTATAGGCCAATCATGACAAGTGGCAAGCTCGTCGATGTCTCCAGCGTACCAAACTCGAGAAATATCACAAATAAATTAAATATTAATTAAATGAGAATGGAACCCAGTACCTCCGAGTCTAAATCCACTGACTTAACCGCTAGACCACGGAGGCTAAAGCTACTTTGGGAATATTAAAATAAGTGTATGTCGTTTTAACAACATGGGATTAAAAAATAACGCAGAGCTGCGTTCCGTTTTAGTGTTTAGTTTTTTAATTAAATCGATTCGATACTTGACGCAAATAACTCTTAGAATCGAATTAAAGTATCGATAATTTCAGTACTAATTCGAATCAAAAGTATCGATATGAATAAAGTATAGTATTTGATATCGTTTCTCTACTCACAATACTATCGGTATTTTTAACTTTGGTCCATAGTCCGACCGCCTCCGTGGTCTAGTGGTAACAAACGTTGCCGTGAACTCGGGAGGTCGTGGGTTCGATTCCCACCGGGGGCAAGTTGTACATTGTATAATTTGACTTGGTCTGTGTGTTTATATGTATAATATGTATATATTTACAAAAAAAAAAATATAATATGTAGTTTATCAACCATCCAGTTTCCGTAACACAAGCCTCGTAGCTTACCACGGAAACTAGATGGCGCTGTGTGACCTGTCTGGAAATATTTATTATTCATTTATTTATAGACAATCGTCGCTCTAAGAGTATGTCTATGCTTTGCATAGAGTTTATTTGTAATAAGTCTACGAAGTTTACTCGGTGTCTGCCAACAAGGGACTTACTCATTCCCGCCTAAACATAAACTCCTGCAAGCTATTTACAACCGAATGCGATTTGCCAATAATCAGAATAATAGCCTCAATTCGTGGAATTTTGCTTTAATTACAACATAGGTTTGGTTTATAAATAGCTTTCAAATATTAAGTGCTACAGTTTAGGAACATAATTTACCTATAAATATTTTTGGAATTTAAATATAGTAGCTTAGCTTCGTGTGAGTCGCCAAAACCACCAACACGACTCAACTCATACAAAAAGATCTAAAACTGTCATCATTATTAACACAGCCTAGAACACAGAGTTCCATATTGGAGTCAAGACTGATGGAGGGAGATGAGCCTTCCAAAATTATCTGGAGAATTTAGGCTACAGTTTAGTAATATTTTTAATGAAGATTTACTGATGATTCCACAAGTTCAATCGACCGATTAAGGTTATTTGTAAAGGGCTCACATCGGTGTCCTGGAGGACACTTCTGGGTCTTAGCCTCTCTCAATAATTCTCGAGGTTGTAGAAGCAGCCGTCAAGAGCCACAAGAGCGGTGAGACGCTTTCTTGCGAGAGATGGAGATTGCAAAATCATGAATGATACGAACCACGGCCTGAAGAGCCCAACCCGAGTTATGGATCGCATGCTCGACTCACCGTGGGGCCTCATAAGGAGATTTCAAGGCGCCCACGTACTAAAAATCTATTTCTCTTTCACTGTTGGCCCTGTGTGCCTTTACAGCTAAGTCTGAGTCGTGGCTACAGAGTGACACTCGTTCGCGGCGAAGACGCTATTGGCATAAGAATGCTTTATGTATATATCTCACCCACCATACCTAAAATAAAATTAATACAAAGTTGAGGATAAATAAACATAACCACCACTTTCTCTGACTAAAATAGCTCGCATCCAGTCAGCCTGTGATTTATTGTTAAGCACAATAAATGTCTACCAAACACTTGGCGTTATTCAAAATATTATACTTATACTGTTAATTTTAATATTTATTATAACACTCTAAGGCATAGTAAAAGCAGTTAAGTATGTTATCCAAAAGGCAAATGGCCCGGTAATTAGGCCTATGACTATTTTCAGAAATAATGATTATAATAATCGACAATCAACGTTTTGATATAAGTAGGTACGTTGCGTGATTGTCACTTCGGTGATTGCAGCCAATGATCTTGCAAACGTTAAACATCAGAAATATAAAAAAAAACAGGAATTCTGCAACCGGAATGCTAGTCTGTTCTGTTTTCATTGGTCATTTAACATTTTTGTCAGTTTCAACCGATCTACTGCTACCTGCTATTTCATTTCAGGAATGTCTAACCAGTTAAAAACAATATTAAGGTACAAGGTAAACATTTGTAAATAGATCGGGTTGTTTTCTTTTCTGATAGATCTTCTAACTTAATTAACTAGATAACAAAAGTTACTGACATTGCTTTCAAAATTAACCAGCTGAAGTTTTAATAGCTTGGACAAGTCTGTCGTAGAATACATAAACAATAGAGTAATCGGGATAATAATACCAGTATGAAGAGAGACAGAAACAGAGTAGGATAAGGCCCTGCATAATTTATGTCTGATTGTGTAAGTTTTGGCTGTATTTCTATGAATTATATATTCATAAAAAACAAAAATTAAGTAGGTACTGAGTTAAATTTTCTGACATATGTTGGTACCCTTTAATATATAATAATATGATGCTGACATGAAAAGTCATTCTTGCATTGCATGCTAAGGTTCGATGAGACATCGCATTAGTCATCTAAATGTTAATAATCATCATCATCATCATCAGCCTGTGTCTCTCCACTGCTGGATATAGGCCTCCCCCAAGGCTCGCCACTTCACACGATCTCCTGCCACCCTCATCCAACCCCCACCAGCGACCTTCCTCAGGTCATCCGTCCATCTAGCGGGGGGTCGACCCACTCTGCGTCCTCCCGTACGTGGTCTCCACTCTAGAACTAGAATGTTAATAATAATAAAATGCAAATAAATAACAATAAAAAAAAACTATACTACATTAAACTCTAAATAAAAATAATAATTACAAAAATATGTTCCACCAAATCGTTGTGCTGTGGCATGGTGCCCAATACACTGGCAGCATTTCCCTTCTTACTACTACTACTAAAATACTTACTTTTTGAGAAGAAAAACTGCCAGCCTTATTGCCTGAAACAATTTCTTTATAAAAAGCTTTCAGTTCTCATCCACACGGGCCCATCGTTTCTACCGCAAATGTCGAAAATAAGTAACTATTGCAAATCGTTTCATATTTTCGATGCTTGCTGATCTGCGCTTGTTCCGCCGCAGCATCAGCTCTAACAGAAGAATTTATTATTGTTGTAACATATTATAGGAGGCACTTAAAATGTACTAACTAAACACTATAACTGCCTCCGTGGTCTAGCGGTTAAGTCCGTGGATTTAGACTGGGAGGTACAGGGTTCGATTCCTGGTCGGGACACAAAAATATTTATTAATGCATTTAATTATTATTTAATTTATTTGTGAGACTTCTCGAGTTTGGTACGCTGGAGACATCGACGAGCTTGCCAATTGTCATGATTGGCCTATAGTAAAGTTGGCTAAATGTGAATCCGCTTATTTATAAGCGTGGTTTCTGAGCACCCCGAAAAGTTAAAAAAAATTGCCACTGGACAGATAAGGTGGAAGTTTAATAAAAGTGATAAAATATCGCGAGAAATGGCGAGCTATGAGGGCCTAACAGTGGAGAGACACATAAGGAATCATAATGATTATGATGATAATGATTAATGTTTGCATAACGTTAATCTACTGTATGGAGTAATATACAAACAGTATAAAATAATTACAATATAAATTAAAATTACTTAAAAGTAAAAATTAAAATAAATATAAACTAAACCTAATAAAAAATAAACTATAAGTAAAAAATATCCTCTAGAGACGACCCTTCAGTGATAGTCCCAAGAACACTGGCAACATTTCCCCTCTGTATAGCTAAGCTAATACGCTGGCAGAAATAATTGCAAGCTTTTCTGTCTCCAGACTTTTCCGTTAGCCGTTTGGACAACTCCTTGGCCAGACACTTGGCTGAGTGTCCCCATGGGCCCATCGTCTCGACCCCAAACGGCGCAAATTCGTAACCTGTACTGACGTTGGTGTATTTGCGCAGCTTGAGGTTCTCAGCAGAAACCGCCGCACTTCCCGCACTTGACGAGGTCGCCTGGATGGTGATCTACTGTATTGATTTGACTATGTATAAAACTAAAGGGTCGTGCGTCAGAAATGGAACCGTGAGTCATTTTGTTAGTATTCACACTGGAAGGATTAATAATGTGACACACACTAATGTGTATCACACCTTATTTTCGTCTCTCTAATGTCACTTGTGAGTCGTTTTTTTTGCTATTTTGAGTCACTAAATTGCGTCAGTTCAGCAGACGAGTAATAGACTGAAAGTCACCAATAAAATTACGCTAAATAATAATTAAATATAATTGAGGTTAGTTATGTTTTTTTTTTATACTAGCACGACATGTGAACTTGGGCCCACCTGATGGTAAATGGCGCGCAAGGTCCATGAATGTTAGCAACTGAAGTCAGAGACTCATGACTGACATCAGTCCCTAACACTATGCCGGCTTGACTTGATGCTTTTTCACACTTCGCTTGAAGGACTCCAAGTTATAGGAAAGTGGAAACACAGAGGCTGGAAGAGCATTTCACATCTTTGTCGTGCGACAGATGTATGAGTCCCCAAATTTATACGTGCGCGAAGGGATGGTGACTACGGTTGAAGTAGTTGAATCTTGTCTCCTTAATCAGTGATGCTGTATAACGGAATGTGTCTTCCAATAATTGGGATTTAGTGTATGTATTTGTTAGTATGTAGTGTGTGTGTATGTATATTGTTTATTATCTTATTATTTTATATCTCTTCATCTCATACTCTCCCAAAGGTTAGATGTTAGATAATGCCTTGTAGGCATTAATCTTCGCTTTTGTACATTTTTTTCCGTGCAATAAATAAGTTAATAATAATAATAATGTTATAATACATACACTAAGAATAATATTAAAAACCTAAAGAGCAATACAACCCTATCAGAAATTAGTGTTGCCCAAAGCAATACCAAGACCAAAATTGACCAAGTCTTAGTCTTGCATAAGAACATGTGGTCTTGGTCCTTTTCTTAAAATCCTAAAAAGGTTGGTTCAAACCCCCCAGCTTGTACCAATGAGAAATCAAATTTTCTTACGTACATTTGTCATAGATTTACAATACCACCGTTCCCGTGCCTCGGAGTACACGTTAAGCCGTCGGTCCTGGTTCTCATAATACCAACTTTTGAAATCGTTAATAAATTGTCATAAAAAAATGACATTAGATCCTCGCAAACCCGTCTGGCGAGCGTGCAAATGACGTGCTAGTATAAAATATGATAATAATAATAATGACGAATATAAATAATAATAATAATAATATTAAACCAAAATATGCTTATCTGGCTGGATAATACAGACAAGACAAATTTAAGTCTCGCAATAGAAGATATGATTCATAGCAAAGAATGATTATTTTTTTAAAATAAAATGAACAGTTTTACAAGAAATAAACTACGCACTTTCATTAAATACACTTGACATAAAATACATAAGTGGTTTAGAAAACGAAATAAATAAAACAACTGGAAATGCGATGTATGTAGCCGTTTGCGATTTTCTGCAAAGGTCCTCCTTTTAGCGAGTAGTTTTGTTCAGTTATTTTTTATAAGCCACATTGTACGTTATTTTTTGATAGCAAATTGCATAGTACCTAAAACTTCGTAAGTAGAATGCCTAATTGCGTTGTATTGTAGTGTAAAAACTATAACCGACATAAAAATGTTTTATACAAATTAAGTATTTATTTATAGCGATTATAAGTTTATTTGTGTTAGTTTGTCGACATCGTCGGTTCAAATCAATAGAGAATAGGCACTCGTTCATCATAGACTACTCTAATAATTTGGAGCGGAACTTTTATGAGGGCAAACTTTTAAGGCACATTCATAGCTATCAGATACATGCCGTATCGACAAAAATAAAGAAAGCAGACGATATTCTATAAAATATTAAGCTTTTAAATTCACTTTCTGTTTTCACACTGTCTGTGGATTAATAATGTGATAAAAAAGTAAAGTGTCATCACGACCGTTTCCCTTTCGGGGTGGTCAGAAATTTAGCCAACTTTACTATAGGCCAATCATGACAAGTGGCAAGCTCGTCGATGTCTCCAGCGTACCAAACTCGAGAAATATCACAAATAAATTAAATATTAATTAAATGAATTTACTTTTCCTGTGATAACATGCCTTTCCAGGTTACTATATCTTTTACGGGATTTACGGCTAAATTGTTCAAGGATTCGTTTTAGGCAGATGGAAGACAAGTCTAGTAGAGATTTTGATCTCCTTGAGTATTAACACATTAGTTCTTCGCGCTGTCCAACGGATACGTAACATACGCATCCAGCACCACATCTCAAAGGCATCGACGCGGCTATGATCATTGGCTTTAAGAGTCCAAGTTTCATTGGCATAAAGAAATATGGAGAATTAAGAATTAAGCTGCGTATGATATTTCAATCCTTCCATGTTTACCCGCGCCAATTCATCTTCGAACTTCTGTCTCACAGGAGCCGTTGTTGAAGATGCTGAATAAGTTAGATAACGAAATAAAATAGTCTAATATTTGTTTTGAATACGCAACGTATCTACATGAAGTAGTTAGTTATTAAAAGTATATAGTTTTTATAACGTTATTTGAAAATAGATATCGGTAAGGTTTTGTTATTTCAAAAACGCATAACGATACAACTCTAGTAAAAATGTGTAAAAGTATGGAATTTTAGCGTTACGTACCGCGGTAACGCCTAATTATAATCCGCAGCTGTGTAGAAGGCCCTTTCAAAGCCCAACGTTTGCGTTCGCGTAATATCTGCCAGATGACGGATGTTCTTTTTATTTATTATTTCACACTTCGGCGAAAATATAAATGAACACTTAGCGAGTGTTTATAAATGATACGGTCGCATTAAATCAGAGGGATACAATAAAACCGTCAAATACTGTCTGTTTGTGTAGATTTGTAGCTAAATGTTATACAAATCAGTCACTGTACGTACAATACAATATACAGGGTGCACAACAGACATTTAATTCGATTATCCGTAGGTAAGTGTAATTTAAAACAAAATCATTTCACTGATAAACTACTAATATAAAAATTATGTATATTTGAAGTTCTCAGTTATTCGTATTACTTACTTATATGGTGCCATAATATGGTGCAAACAAAAAAAGAATTTGAAGAATTAAAATATATATTTTATAATAGACACATAGGTAATAAGAATCTCTTGCTTGAAACCAAATGCATGCTACTTGTGTGAACCTCTAAAGGCAAATTGTTACCATTCTGCCAATATTAATGTTAAGTGCTGTATGGTTTACCTAATAATATAAAAATAAAATATATTTTTTTTACTTGTTATTATTTATTTAAAACATTTAGCTCATTACTTACAGCACTACTTAGACAAATTCTATAAATGAAACAACTAAAGAAGCTAGTAATATTGAAACGGAGTGCTGACGTCATCGGTTACGTTATCGAGCCCCTTAATATGCCAACAGGTTTTATTTATCTTGGAATGGTTTGCATAATCTACGTTAAATTGATATTGACAAACGGAAAATTACATTTTAATACTACGCATCCTAATAGCATTTTTAACGACCTTTCAGAGGGTTAGCAGGCGTCGAAGATACAGTTTAAAAGTATCTTAGGTAGGTACGTTAAAGAAAAATTGTGGAATACATACATACATATCTAATAAGTCTTCATCATCATCAGCCTGTGTCTCTCCACTGCTGGATATAGGCCTCCCCCAAGGCTCGCCACTTCACACGATCTCCTGCCACCCTCATCCAACCCCCACCAGCGACCTTCCTCAGGTCATTCGTCCATCTAGCGGGGGGTCGACCCACTCTGCGTCCTTCCGTACGTGGTCTCCACTCTAAAACTCGTCTACTCCATCGTTCATCGGTTCTACGACAGACTTGTCCAGCCCATTGCCACTTCAGCTTACTAATTTTGAAGGCTATATCAGTAACTTTGGTTCTCATACGGATTTCCTCGTTTCGGACTTTATCCATCCATCTGAGCGACCTTAAATTTGTGGACCAGACCCACTGTTAGTGTCCACGTTTCTGCTCCGTACAACATCTATATATATCTAATAAGTATACATACATATATAATAATCAACAATCTTACATTCCCTCTTGCTTCTCCACCCTTCCCCACCTTTTGTACACACACGCAGCACGCACACACATACAGTATTCCCAAATTAATAATGCACATACAGATCTTCGCTAATTGTCGTATTCCCGGAAACACCCGAATCATTGAATCGTAAGAGCCCTAAACAATGCACTTGCATTTTGCACCTTGTGCGAAAGAAATAGAAGTCAATATCATGAGTACACAATCGAAAACAATTCGGGCAGTGTTTTTTTGTTTTTGTTTTTTTGGCGGTGACTGCACGTGTTCTCTCTGTGTGGAATTATATAGAGCTGCTATATGCTAAGAAGGGTGTGCTTCTTGGTTTTGTTTTCAAAGGTGAATTTAATTTCAACTTTAATTATCTTATTTAAATAGTTTATTTGACAATTGCTTGTCTGTCTGACACAGGCAGAGATTTTATATTTAAAAAAGGTCACTACAGTACTATAAAATTTTCGAAGTAAATCAATCCAACAAAGATTGTAGCATATTCGTGTGGTTTTCCTCGCTATTTACTTACATGGAATTATCGAATCAAATTTTGTTACTGAAAAATCAATATTTATCTCTTTTAGCACAAAACACATAATTCTACTAAATTATGCATAAAGAAAATGCACTTAACCACTCTATATACATATCGTCTTCCGACGCTCGGGGAATACGACCGTTGCCGAACAGTGACGAAGATTTCTATGCGCATTATCACTTTGGGAGAACTGTACAATACTTTACTTGCTATTTGTGTAACCTCTTTTTCCATTCTTTATTGTATGATCATTATTGGAAGACACTGTCTCCTGTTATACAGTACAGCTCATGCAGGAGACAGGGTTTACTATAACGAAACAACATTATTTTGTGTTAATAAACGATTTGTATTTGTATACCCGTGTAAGTCTGACCGCCTCCGTGGTCTAGTGGTAACAAACGTTGCCGTGAACTCGGGAGGTCGTGGGTTCGATTCCCACCGGGGGCAAGTTGTACATTGTATAATTTGTCTCGGTCTGGGTGTTTATATGTATAATATGTACGAGTATATATTTACAACAAAAAAAAAGTATAATATTCGCTTTCGCTTCTTTGACATTCATCAACTTCTTCATGCATGCCCTTTTGCTTCGATGGCTTTTTAATGCACCATCAGCTATTGTTTTATTTATTTGATCGTGATATGTGAGTCTAGGTCTGCCAGGGCCTCTTTTACCCACAACTTTTGCATTATATATCTGGTTCGTCAATCTCTCTTCAATCATCCCTTCAACATTCCCGACCCTTCGGAGCATGCCTTTCCTTATTTTTGTCCCTATGCTTTCTTTCATACCTACTTGCGTATTTCGTCATTACGTATGCAGTCCGTCACTGTGGCAATTTCATGTACTATCTCCAAAAACATGTGCACACAGCATGCAATTATAAAATATTAACATATATTTAGAAAATAAAAATAACAATACCCTACCCTCCGAAACGGCTGGACCGATTTTGATGAAGGCAGGTTTAGTATCGATTGAATTCAATATTTTTCTAGTCTATAGATATTTAGTGCTGCCTGTACGAAGTATACGGGTCGCTAATTTAAACTCAAGTATTCGATTATTTAATTGGCACATGAATGAATTAAAAGCAGACAACGATTTGCAATGATATGTTTTGGAGGTGCAAAATGTCGTCATACAGTACAATGTCATTGTCCCAGCTAAATATACTCGGCACACGTACACTGTAAAAATGTTCAGACATCACTAATGCTGAGATCGATTAAGTTCTTATGCTTACTCAAATAACAGTAACAATCCTGATAAAATTTCAAGCCTCTTAAAAAAAAAATACAAAAAAAACTTTTATCGTAAATCGGTAAGATTTTTCATAATGTTGACTTGTCGCTTTAAGGACTTTTTTTTACTTTTTTGCTCTATGGTTCTCTTAAATTGTATAATTCAGTAAAAAAAGCAAGCTTCGCTTTCAATTCAAACACAGCAACATTCGTTCAAAAAGCGAACTGTAGTGTTGCCACTGTATAAATAGATCTGAGTTCGCAGTACACACGTAAAATAACAATGCTTTATTTTGAATTGGTTACGGAAAACAAGAAATAACTACTACAGAAATACTATAAAAAAATATAACTTATTCCGACGACGAAAAGAATCGTTAAAAAAAACTCAAATTAAATTACTATTTAATTAAAGATATCTTTATTTTTATTAAAGTTAATTAAAAAGGATTTTTTTGCAGTTGTTCCCAAACTCTTTTTTTATATATTTTGATGTAAATTTAGTTCAGGTAAAATACTAGCGTTAAAACAAGACCAAGACTGCAAGATCAAGACCAATAGATTGGGCAAATCCAATCAAAACTAATTACCAGGTTTCCTTCTTAGCGTAAATGGAAAACTAGAACTTTTGAGTAAATTGGCCTAGTAAAGATCGTTTACATACTATATTATTTCACAAATACCGCTTGCCAGAGAATTTTGGCACCAGAATGTCTCCACGATAAAAATAATGTTTACTTCGGCTGAAATATGAAAGTGTAAAAAATTAAAAAAATACCGATGCCTCTCATATTTAATGTCAACGCTGATCATATTCGTAACGCTGGGGATGTCTGTTTCTTAGGCTAGGTTGTACCAAAATGTAACGATTAAAGTTGAAAATGGCGTCGAATGTACTAGGTGACGGCTCAAACAGCATGTAGTTTTTATAAAGCTTACTCCAATTTTGGCATACTTTACTACAAAATTCCTAAAAATATAACAGCAAAAAAGGAATGGTATTCGATTAACGATTACGATTTAAAAAGTTTAGGAATGGATTCGAAACTCAGCTTTACGCAGTAGAGTTGGTGTGAGAGGAATTACAGCAAAATCGAAATAACCTTATTTTTTGTATTAAAATAAAGTTGAAGGTACGATACGAAGACATTACGCGTGGAACTAGCAATATTTATGTTTATTATATATATAAATATATAATATAATTATGTTTATTATATATATACATGAATATATATTGTGTATGAATACATAAACACAACTAATAGATAGGTAGACAATATTAAGAAATATGAAAAAATATTATAATGCATAGGTACTTGTAGTTATGAAGACAAATTATTTTGTTTATTTAAAACTTGAACAATAAAAATATTTTTCAACACATTTATTAAAGGCGCCTTCGTCTAATGACAAGTGGAAGCTTGTTCCAGAGGGTGGAAACTTAGAACAAGCAATTGACAAATTTCAGTTCTTTTAGAAAGTGGCGCCGCCTAGTAGACGGTATGGGTACTAAATTTAATGTTCATTTATTTATTAATTTAATCCGTTTGTTATTGGTCCGTTCAATTTATTCAACATGTCGGCTATTATTGTGAACAAGCGAATTATACAACCTTTGTAAAAAACAAAAAATATGTATTGTGTAACTTTTAGTACCTGCCTATGCATCGTATGGTAACCTAGTAACAAAATACACAATATTTTTAAATTTTCGTGCGCAGTTAAATAGTTGCGGGTTCAAAAATGTAATTTAACCACGTAACGTTTAACATGTCAAAAGATAATCAGCCTTTTTGCAACTGGCCGTAATTGTACTAGTGTTTCCATTCTTGTAAAAACTTGTGTATTTAATGTCGATAGTTTTCCATAATAAATAAATAAATATAAATAAATGCTTAACCCAACCACAAACCCGAGATATGAACACGACACCTGCTCGGTGAATCTTTCTCTATTCGCATTTTCGATTTACATAAAATTACTCGTGTAGCATTTGACATGTTGTGGCGTCAGAGATGTCTCTTTTTCAAGAGAATTTCAATATCCGCAACAAATAGTGAAGTGGAGTGGTGACATTTCTAAATATAACCCCCACACTCACTTGCTCTGTTGGAAGTGTAGACTAGTCGATGATGAAATTAATTTACTCTCAAAAGCTACGCTTAAACCAACACGGACAGTCTGCAGTAGTTTTGTGTAGTTTGCGAACGAACCTGTTCCAAAGAGCGCTCCCACAAAGGAACTACCGGAACTAGTTCCAACTTGCCAGATCTTCTTCTCCTTAGTTCGTTCCATTCCATCTAGACCGGCTTGCCTCAGGAACTCAAAGAACATGATTCATCTGGTTGCTCTTTCCAGACTGATATTACTCAGCATTATCTTGAATAACAGGTTACGAGTTTGTGCCGTGTAGTCGAGACGATGCGCGATGGGACCATGGAGACCGCCAAGCGCCTGGCCAAGGAGTTGTCCAAACGGCTGACGGAGAAATCTGGAGAGAGCTAGCAATTACTTCTGCCAACCTATAATCTTCGCTATACAGAGGAGAAATGTTACCAGTCTGCTTAGCACGACATTTTTTATTTGTACTTGAAGATAGTTATATTTTAGTTACAGGTATTTAATTTTATTTAAGTACCTAATACCTATACATACATATCTTCACGCCAAATCCCTTGCGGGGTAGGCAGAGACAATTGAGCGCCACTTGTCACGGTCACGACATACCTCTTTCGCTTCTTCGACATTCATCAACCTCTTCATACATGCCCTTTTGTTTCGATGGCTTTTCAACGCACCTTCAGCTATTGTTTTATTAATTTGGTCGTAATATGTGAGTCTAGGTCTGCCAGGGCCTCTTTTACCCACGACTTTCGCATTATATATCTGGTTTGTCAATCTCTCTGCATTCATCCTTTCAACATGCCCGAACCATCGTAGCATGCCTTTCCTTATTTTTGTCCCTATGCTTTCTTTCATACCTACCCTTTTTCGTATTTCGTCATTACGTATGCGGTCCGTCAAAGTGACGCCGCATATCCGACGCAACGATCTCATTTCTACTGCATTAACTCTACTCTCATGCGTATTCTGACATATCCACGTCTCGCTTCCATACATAAGTGTTGGTACCAGCATGGCATTGTGTATTATACACGAATAAAATTTGAAATATATCTACACAATATACTTACTATTAAAAATGACATAATCCGTTGGTTTCTGCTAGTACTAATAGTTGAACTAAACTATATAGAAACGTCAACTTATGACGTGCAAACTCCACTGTCATAAATACCTATGACTTACGATATATGCTTTAAATCTTCATAAATGCAATAAATGTAGCATTTTACGACGGTCAAAGCTACTGGGTGCAGTTTATTTTTGATATAATTTCGCAATTGTTACTAAAATAAAGGTGGCTAGATAACCGTTAACCAAAAATAACCTACAAACATAGACATATATATAAGGTCTGGCTGAACAAATAACCCATTTGTAGGCCCACAAATATAGAGCAGTGGTGGTTCAGTTGTAAGAACACTTTCCTCCCTTTTAAAATATAATTTAAAAAAAAAGTAAAGTCGGTTCCTACCCTGGCATGTACCAATAAGAAATACACTTTTCTTAAGTTACAATACATTTGTATTTTTTATAACATTAGTCATTTATTTACTTTTTATTTATTTATTTACAACACCACTGTTTCTAGTATTCGTTAGGCGTCGGTCCCGGTTCCACTAATACCAACTAGTGGAAACGTTAATAAATTGTCTTTAAAAAATGACATCAGAACCCCAACCCGTCTGGCAAGCGTGGCAAGTGTAGGTCAAATTGTCCATAAATTTCTAAATGGCTCATCTCCACAGTGGAAGTTTAGGTCTCTGTGTTCTTGGGGATGTGATGAGGGCCACAGATTTGATATTATACCTAGAGATGGGCGCTATGTAACATAGATAACTACTATAATAAAACAAAAAAGGTTCACAATGATTGCTCGTTTACTAGTGAAATAAAACTATTAACTTATTATAACATTCTACTTGAAATAGCTTTGTAGCGATTAGTAGCGATCTCATACTGTGAAGCGTTGCGTTGCGCACGAATGAAATGAATATTGCACATTTGCCTGAGTTCGATTGAGAAAGTTGCACGGAAGTGACATTGATGTTAGTTTCAAAGAATATGTATGTATGCATAAGGATAACAAAATAAAATATTCTAATATATGTTTTAAACGTGTAACGTACTTGAAATATATAGTTTTTTAAAAGTAGATAGTTGTTTGGAAACGGATAACGGTTACGTTTTCTTATTTTGTTTTTTTATGACGATGCGTAATCAACTCCACCGCTTTCGCCGGGCGATCAAATCTCATTTCGACTTGTAACAAGTAAATATATGTCCACTGACAAACAAGATGCCAACGCGTGCAACGTGTATTTGTGACCTCACTATGCGTACACCGTCTAATTAATTGTAACTATAATTAGGTAATTAGACTTTTCAATTATATTTCCTGAAAGACAAAACATGAAAATAATAATGTTTAAGATTCATGTTTCCATTCTTAAGGCGGCAATTCCTTCCAGGTTCTTTAAGATTTAAGTCCTTAAATTTAACTATTTGTAAGGGTAGCTTTGGATACCTTAAAGTCAACTAGGTCAAGCGTAACATTTTAATACAATATGTTTGTTTTAAGCCACCTAACATCCACTAGAATAACTTCTAGCTTTTATAGATATTCATAACTACTGAGCAATGCATGAAGCTAATCTCAACAAATAGCTAGTGTTTTTATGATTATAATTGTGTACAACTATAATAGCGACATCTATGATCGACTAAAGGAACTTTTTTGTCTAATGGTCAACTGAGCTAGGATTAAATTCCCGCCTTTTGCACGGAATTGTCCATTTTTATTTTAATAGATAATTACAAACAATTTTTGTTAGTATACCTATCACTATGTTAGTAACAATGGCTTACATTAAAGTTAGTAAACTAAAATTTTATGTTAGTGCCTTATTTATACTTATTTGTACACGTATCAATTTGTCGGTTATAGTGAATCTCAATAAAGTGACACTGTCCAAACAGTCCACTTTATCCGATATGACCTTAAGCATATTGTTGGTGCTGCCTCTAATTCTATTGACTAGAGATGCAGTGCGTTTACGCATGATAGCAAAAAAACTATCAACACGATTCTCTGCAAACATTCCGGACGCACTGAAATAACGTGGCAGCCCCAACAATACCCTGAAACCATTATTATACTGGACTCGTAGGGCGCTGTATGCTCGCTATAATCCCAAAACAATGATTTAGATTTTGCGAATTACTTTACTGTGGATATTGTTAGTCAAAAGTGTTATTTTGTTTAATAATGTGAATAATAATTGAAAACGATATATGGGGTAGAAGCTTAAATATTAGCCGAAAATAACATAATCACGCTTCAAGGAGGTTTCAAGGTACGTCGCGAAGTAACTTGAGTTTGACAGTTCTATTCCTTATGCGTAGTGACGTGCTGAGGTTTATAATAATAATAATAATAAATATTTATTGCACAAAGTTAAATAACTTAAAACTAAGCGCATAGGCGAGCTTTATGCCTTAAGGCATCTTCTACCAGCTAACCTTTGTGAAATGTAACCAATTTCAGAGTGCCAAAAAATAAATATATGATAGATATGAGAAATATAATAAAATATTAATTTATACTAATACTTATACATTTTATTATGATATTGGCACAGTAAACTACATAAACAACAATATATTCTATACATATACAATACACTACACATAATACTTACTGAAAGGGTAATATTTACAATTTTAATGCATACACTTAAATGTTTTTTACTACAATACGGAATAGGAATGAGGTCAACTACGAACATTTTGTGCCTCCGTTTCTGGAAAGAATAATTGAACGGAGAAGCCGTTGACGAAACGTCTAAGAATACTGGTGTTAATATCTCTAATACTTTAAATTAGGTAATTATTATTATATGTGAAATAGGGTGGGACTACTCGTCACCAAGTCACTGCGACCAGTAGTGATCTATTGTGACCTCCCTAGATTATAGTTCGTTCGCTAGAGCTACGGCTTCAAGGAACCTTAGTATGGGCTTAGGAGCGAGGCGACGCACCTCCTCGGGGCTTAAACTGTGAGCACCCAAGATGGTGCTACGCTTGTGATGCAGGGCGGAAAGGAGATGGACAGGTGTCTCAGACACCTCGCGACAGAATCTGCACTTATCTGTTTCTACCAAGCCCATGGTAAACATGTGCTTGTTTAATTTACAGTGACCAGTTAGGGCTCTAGTCAGAGTTCTTAATTTAGGTTTGCTTAGCTGAAGGGCTTTGATCGTGTACTTAAATTAGGTAAAGTTTTAGATGAATAATTGCTATAATTATATCTCAGTACCTAATCATTGTAAATAACAATTTCAGCACCGTTTGTTTAATTTGTCTCATAAAGGACGCCTGACGAATTAAAGAGATATTAATACTCGTACCTCGCCTCACCCGCCGGCTGCTCACCTTGATCTACAATTTGTCTAAGATTAAACCCTAGGAAACTGCACTGCATTTCCGGAATGGAAATTGTTAAATCATAGACTTTTATTTATGCGACTCTTCACGCCAGTTCGCAATACCAGACATCCTAATCTATTCGTTATTTCTAACTCACGCACAAATTATGCGTCTAACTGTCCGACGAAAAGGATACCAAAAAAATACAACTGGTTGTTTTCGCGTGTTGATTTATTCATTCTGTCAAAAATACAACCTAAATCTAAAATATTGGACTCTACACAATGGTGCACATACACACCTACATTAATTACCATACACCAAAATACTTCTACACATATCATTCCAAATTAGTACATTTTTATTTTCTGTTTAAATTGAGCTAACTTTTGTTTTTAATAATGTTTTTCATAAGTTTAGTTAAGAAAATGTAATTTCGTAAATGGCTATGCGTTTAGATATAAGTTTAACTGTTTATATAAGAAAGTTAATAATGCCGTAAAATTGTATAAATGAATAAATAATTACAACGCCTAGAACTCAGCCTTCCACTGTTGGTCCTTTCATAACTTTCTGAACAATTTGGCCTATATTCGCCGCAGAGCCCAGACGGGTTAGCTAGGGTCTGATGTAATTAATGCAAGGTTTTTTTTATTACAAAATAAATGTATTAACAATGATTTTTTTTTGTCTTTTACGACCGTATCCCTAACGAGGTGATAAGAAATCACGCTTTTAAAGAAGCGGATTTACTTTTAGCCAACTTTACTATAGACTCATCATGGCAAGCTCGTCGATGTTTTAAGCATACCAGACTCGAGAAATATATGTATGTAAAAAAAATAATCGAAACCGATACCACCGCGTCTAAATACGTAGGGTCTTAGCTATCAGAGCACGGAGGCAGGTCAAATATATTAACAAATTGACGCACGTGTAACATTTTGTTATAAGGCGCGCTATTGGCTAAAATAATAAAGGGACAAACTACACACAGTATAATTTATCGGTAGAATAAATAACGGATGTATTTTATTTTCAGAAGGATTGGCGCATTACGGAAGCATCGGCAGTTGTCGCGACATGGCCGTAAGGAGTGGTTGCGCACGCGCAGCTCACGACCACCAAGAACGCTTGCCGCTGTCCAATTCAAAAACCTAGCACTAACATTCTAAATTTAAAAAATATAACAACTACTTTAAAGACTCGCAAAGTTTGTTGTATTATAAATAAAATTGTGTACGTAAACTTGTCACGGAAATACGCGTTCTTTTGTGTAAGTTCTCAACTTTATATTATTTTAAGGCGACGATTTCCTACGTGTTTCTATACTTTTCAAATATGCCCGAATTACGTGCACTCGTCATAGATTCATAACGCCACCGTTTACGTGCCTCGGAAAGCACATTAAGCTGTCGGTATTGCGGTCCTATTCTGTTACTTAGTCGCAAACATTATTAGTGGATTTCGTTATTTACGTCAAGATTGCGTCATAATTATAAAATATTATTTAATCACAACTCTATAGGCGCTCGACCTTGACAGCGGCCGTGTAAATATCAACTTTAATAGCTAGATATATATATATATATATACATATATATATATATATAGTTATATAGTTAACGGATTTCATTATATAACGTTCCACTAACTTGTAGAATCGTTATAAATAAAGTGTCTTTAAAATTTTACATCATATCCTCACCAACCCGTCTGGCCTGCGTGGGTGTAGGTCAAATTGTGGAAGGCCCATCTCCAACAGTGGAGGTCTAGGACTCTGGGTTCTAGGGGCTGTTTGTATAATTTTGTAATTGCTGAGCATTTAGTCAATACTAGGTTTTTGAATTGGACAGCCGAGTTGTCACTAAACGGCCTTAACGTTTTGGCTAACAGTGAATTTTACCAACGTCTTTGATCAGTGATTACGCGAAGACGTGATTTATTTAAAATGAAACGAAGTGTTGTTAATCACGCCTATAGGCGTTAAGTGATAAGTGATTTGTGATGTAGTGTGAAACAGTGATAATAATGGGCATACAAGTGGAGAATAGTGTCAATTATAGCGGATGTAAGTATTACCGATAATAACTCTAGCATGCAAAAACTCCGTTAGATAAAGCTTTACTTCCGACGAGGTGCAAATTTGTATTTAAGTTACGTAGTTTTGATTGTCTGATTCCAGTTGCTAACATTTATGGACCTCGCGCGTCACTTACCATCAGGTGGGCGCAAGGTCACATGTCGTCCTAGTAAATAATTAAAAAAAAACTAAGACCATCGCGGCTTATTGAAACAGAAATGAGACATAACAAAAAGGGGGACCGTGCGTAAACCGTGTACATGTGAAAGAGCTAGCACGGCCGAGCTTTAGATGGTAACCGTATGCATGTAAAAAGGCGTTAGTGTGCCGAGGCCTTTAACCTCAAACATCAAAGGTTTCAAATTAATTAAGACGAAGGATCTTTTGCATCCTTGTCATTCTAATAAATTATGTTTTAGATATAAGTTCTGATAGATCTATTTCAGAATGAGTAAAAATATTTTGGGTTCAATGTCAAATAGACGCGAACGACTGGACTGAGATTGTGACAGGTTTATTACAAGTTTAGTATATTAAGAGGAAAAGTTCTTATTTGAATAGACCGTGCGGGTGGCGAGTTCTCGTGAGTCGTGAGGCAAAGAAGCTTAGGGTCGGATTATTTTGATTAATTAAATAAATAAATTCTTCTCGCTCGCACAATCTATTATTTTCATAGATTTTTTAGTCTAAGTGTAGTTAAAAAAATGTAGTCTATCAACTTCTTCTTCTTAGTCGCTACACTCTTGGCAGAGTGGTCGTGGTCGTCACTTGAGTGTCAGTGGCACGCTTAACAAGCCGTCGCCACTCGTCTCGAACTGCAGCCTCCCTGGATGCATGTAGGGGGTGATCCATTGCTGCTTTAACCTGGTCAGTCCATCTCATCGGAGACCTACCACGCATTCTCTTGCCATCGACTTTTCCCTGAACTACAAGGCGCTCAATGGATGTATCTCCACGCCGAGACACGTGTCCAAAGAAAGTGAGAATGCGTGATTGCACGATTGAGGAACATATCAACTTACTAAGGAATAAATTTACGTAGGTACATTTTCGAGATATATTAATCATATATTTGTGTAAGTGAATATTACAACAGAAACGGCCACATAATGTGCATTACAGTATATAATAAAACTCCTAAATAGATACGAGAGTTACCCACAAAACGTTTTACTATTGAGTTACAAAAAAATCTTATACACAACTGTTTTGACAATGTCACAAATTTTGACATTAACATTGTATTATAATAATTCCAATAAATTGACAAGAACAATATTAAATGTTAACTATATATACCTAAATATATATTGCAAATAAATATCTATTGACATAAGCACATTAATTTTATTCAGAATTACAAACAATTGCGCAGAAAGAAACACACAATATGGGTTTTACAAACAATATTAATATTAGCACAACCAGCTATATAAGCTAATAAATGATGAAAGAAATAAATGTAACACATGAGTTGTTTTAATACAATAATAAAAAACCGCACAACTACTAGATATACACAATTTTAATGGAATTGCATTATCATGACTGTAATTAGAATAAGCAATCTATACAATAAAGCATTTTTGAATTTGATTTTTTAGTAAAATAGAGGAAAATCATTATAAATGTTTTTGCATATTTTTCTGTCTCAAATTAGGTATATACGTAAATTAATATATGTACAGAATGTTCGTAATTTAATTTACTAGAAAGTTGATAGACTACCGACTAGGCTATCTTTCGACATGTTTACCGTATGCTTTTGAGGCATAAAGGCACTTTGGTCGAAATAACCAAAGTGGCTAGCTCGTACATAGCGTATATCAAAATATTGATCAGATATTATTTTAATCATATTCTGCAACTGGCCGTACATTTCCCTAAAGTACACTCAGACATCTTTGAAAATATTCGATTGTGCGAGCGAGAGGAACCCTCCTAAAACAATAAGGGAAGATACGCTACGAAAAAATTACGCAAACTACGCACTTGAATCAGTAGACAGTCAATGTCAATAGTAAGCTAGCGATCGAGTCGTAAGGAACTATGATAAATTCGATCTCACGTTAACGACATCAGATGCAATTGTGGGTTGTGAATTTTTGTGTAGATACCTATCGGTTCCGTATTTTGTTGTTAACAAAATACGTGTTGTAACTTCTCCTTTTTTAAAATCAAAGGGTTGATGGACAATAACGACCAGGACGTTGCTGGTTGGCCTTCATTGGTTAAAGGTTGCAAAAGATCTTGTATGATGCGGAGCCTATGATGATAACCTGCACAAGGAGTGGAGTCAAAAAAAAACTCCGAATTTAAACACCTTAGCAACATATAATGCTCGTAGTTAGAAGCTTTTGAAATGAGGATATAAAGGAGAATGTTGAAGATATCATGGAAAGACAGAGTAAGAAATGAAACCGTTAAAGGATAAACAAAGGCGTGTAACTACTTAAAATAGTAAAGCAAAAGAAGGTTGGAGTAGTTGGGACACATCATGCGCAATAAAAAGTATAGCTTGCTGAAGATCGTCATGCAAGGATAGATACAAGGCTCCAGAAGACCGGGGAGAAGACGCACGTCCTGGCTCAAAAACGTCAGGGACTGGTTCGGGATGAGCACCCGATCCTTGTTCCGGACAGCGGTCAACAGAAATGATAGCCGACCTTCGATAGGGGATGGCACCTTAAGAAGAAGAAGAAAAAGCAATATATAGGTACAAAATATAAACAATTTAAGGCTATCGTACATATCAATACCATACGCCCATAGGTTAGTCGGAATGGTCATCATGAGCCGTTTTATTTTGCTCGATTTGGCAGATGTGCGAGATGAACATACAAATATTTATTTGTGATTTTCTTACTTTTTTCAATTAGGGCTTCTTAAGGCGAACAAAAATAAATATTGAAATCCGTCGTTAATCCGTGTTCCATACAAAATGAATGAACATATTTTTAATGTACATCTTTGGATTATTCTAACAAGTCAAACATCATAAAAATCGGTCCAACCGTTCTTGAGTCGTAAATTATGTAACTAACACCATTTTGATTTATTAAATATTATAAGATTTCTAGTTTTCTAATAAAATAATATACATATGTATATGTCAAGATGGTTTGGTACGTTAGTTAAATAAAAGCATTTATTCGAAAAAAATATTTACAAAATATAAAATAAAATTAATACTAAGGATATGGATATAAGTCCCGTCCGCGTGGAATGGTGGCAAGAACGCTGGCTGCATTTCCCCGCTGAATTGCAATACTGATTCTTTGGGCAAAGAAACAGCCAGCCCTCTTGTCACCGGAGGAGACGACAAGACGCGGTGTTATGTCTTTTAAAAACTTTTTTGCACTTGGACTCCATGGGCCCAGAGTTTCTACAGCAAACGACATAAATATGTAATCTTTTAATATACTTACATATTTGCGCCGCTTGCTGGACTCCGCATTTTCCGCCGCGGCTCCCGCTTTATGCGCTGTCCCCCTGAGATGCGACGCGGCGAGGGTGTCGACGCACGTGGCGTCCCACATCAGAGCACGTCCCCGTTCCCAGGGGACCACCGTAATTTATTGGTTAAAGCTATTAAATATTTGGTTATTATTCAACCAAAGCAAAGACGCTTTTGTTTTTTTTTATTATTTTTTATCTTGTATTGTTATTGTATGTAAAATTAAAAAATGTCAAACTTTTGTTATCAAATAATTAGGCTGAGTCGCACCAAATAAAGTGTCTGTAATTAAAGTTACAATTGGCGTCGATTGTACCAGCTGACGGCTGATCTTCAAATAATCTTAAACTTATTTCGTCTACCGCCCACTGTATAACTAAATAATCGATTTTGAGTAAAAGGTAGGTTTTAATGTCACTGAATTTTAAAATCGCCCCCCTAAGCCATGCCAACGCTTCCAATTTTTTTCTGAGCCCCTTGCCGACCCCCTCTAGGCATCCAGCGCCCACAAGAGGGCGTTATCGCCCACTTTGAGCAAGACTGCATTAGATTTACTTTTGTAGAGTAACCCCCTTTTTGTGCTATATTCACTGGACAAGAGTATAATATATGTATATGTACGTATATGTTGCCAAAGTAACACTACAGCAGTATTGTCATAAGTGTAATTATAAACAATATAATACATGCATACGAAACTCACACGTGACTAATATGAACTAGAGCCAAGAGAAATGCATTAAAATTGCATTAATTTAGTTGGTTTATGGAATCATTAGATTTCAAAATGTCAATATCATTAGTCCTCTAATTCTAAACAGGAATATCATAATAACTATTCTGTATTAAGGTTTTTTTACAAATGCCAAATTATGAGGGTAAATCATAGAATTATGACAATGGATAAAGCTTATCTACTCTCTCTCGTTTGCACAATCCAATTTTGTTTCCTAGTAAGTTGATAAATGTATATTCTTATATTTCTCAATCAGTTTCCTTGACTTATTTTTGAGCGCAAAGTTAAGTATTTTTTTCATTTTCTAAAAGTTAAGGCCCTTTTAACATAGAGCTTATCATATATTCTCAAAAATCGAGTTTATCCGAAAACGCCTAACGCCATCTAGTGAAAACTTTCTGAAACATTATATCAACTCAATATATTAAATGTATAAACTCCCGAATATCCGTAAGCTTTTCCTAGTGCGTGAATGCGCCGCTAGATGGCGTTAGGCGTATTAATCGAAACAGATTTTCAGAGTTATTTTGTTTACCGGCTAGGAATTTATTTTTAAAACGGGAGCATTTTATAAGTGGCTCAGAAAGTTATGACACGATGGTTGCAGAATGTCGAGCTGCAATGTGTTTGGGTATTGTTTGAATGAAATTTAAAATTTTCAGAATTAATTACTCTATGACAGTGCATTGCTGGTATGACTGTGTTCCACGTGCACTTTTAAATTGATTTTGTAGTTTATTTATTTATTTAATATTAGGTGTGCAAACAGATTCCAGTCAGTTGCAAATTTGATTCATTTAATTTATACATGGACTAGACTGGAATCCAAGCAGCACACACAACATGCAAATTATAATAATTATTATCAAAATTAGAAAATAAATTACACAAATTAAATTCAATCATAATTACAATTCAATAGTATCAATTAAATAATTCCTTACACAAATACAATTTACAACAAAATATACATGCACAACAATACAGGTAACACAATAATAATTTAACAAAAGATAAAATTCAATATGAGTCAAATAAGTTTATCTGTAGTTCTTTTTCGACATCAAAAGAAAAACAAAGTATTATCATCACAACCGTATCTCTTCCGGGGTGGTCAGAAGTCACGCTTTTTAAAGAAGCGGATTCACGTTTAGCCAACTTTACCATAGGCCCATCATGACAAGTTGCAAGCCCGTCGATGTCTCTAGCGTACCAAACTCCAGAACTATTTCAAATAAATAAAATAAATTATTTTTATTCGCTAGAACAAAGTAGATGGCGTAAAAAATAATGTAACAAACGTTTTAAACATTACTACCTATGATTGCTCTAGCTCATATTTGATCTCTTTGTTTGATAATCAGCTTAAGAATAGCGTCTAGCTTTAAATTCAGATATAGCCATAACGTTTCTACCCTCTTTAAGGATGATTCACGCTACACCATGTCGCTACCGGGCCGTGCCAGCCGGGGCACAAACATTATGGTATACTTTGTGTATGAATTAATTCATACCGCAAGGCGCGGTGGTGGCTCGGTTGTAAGAACGCGTTCCTTAAATCCTACAAAGGTCGGTTCAAACCCCCCTGGCATGTACCAATGAGAAACTTTTCTTACGTACATTTGTCATAGATTTATAAAACCACCGTTCCCGTGCCTCGGGGAGCACGTTAAGCCGTCGGTCCCGGTTCCACTAATACTAACTTGTGAAATCGTTGGAAATTGGCATTACATCCTCGCTAAGCCTTCTGGCCAGCGTGGTGAGTGTAACCCAAATTCTCCAGATATATGTTCTGGAAGGCCCATTTCTAGCAGTGGAGGTCTGGGACGCTGTGTTCTAGGGGCTGCAATGATGATGAAAAAATGAATTCATACCTGACCGTGGCTCGCTCGGCCGTGTCCCGGCCGTTGATATGTCGGTTGATGTGTCGTTGTAACATGAACATATGCACCCGGGCGCCCGTAGAGCAGTCAACGCCAAATCTTAGTGTGGAGAGCAGCTCAACAGCAAAATGGACAATGAAAAATTATTAAAATGTATGCGCAAGAACCCTGTGATTTACGACATGAGCCATCCTAAGTATTAAGATAACAAATACGAAAATATTATTTGGAAAATCATTTCGGACGAAATAAAACAATAAAATACACACAAACAGCCCGGTGTAACATGAATGACTGGTCCGGCCGGGCGCACGGCGGACGTGTCTCGGCCGGGGCGAGGCCCGGTAGCGACACGGTATAGCGTGAATCATCCTTAAATCTTTGAGGATATTTATAAAAAAAATAGGTAGTTTAATATCACCGGTATATAAACGTTAGGTATATTTTATAGTTTTTAAAATGGGGTTTAAAATTAAATTGAGAGCAATGGCGAAATAAATTGAAGCATAACACAGAACGGAAGTGTTTTTCTCATAAATAGCATTGTTTATGTGTTGTTTAGTTTTGGTGCCTTTCCAAAATTGGAAGAGTTGTTGATGGGAACACGAAGACAACCTATAAAGGTATGCTTCTTAACAATGCGACGTCTTTCATGTATAATTTAAGTTTTCGTCTACTCCAAACAAACCACCCCAAGGCTTACAATCATTAACCAGAGAATAATCAAATCAAGATATCAGATCTTTTTAGAGACGGTACTCTAAACTAACCTCAGTGTAAATTAGGATTAAAATCTCATAAACCTGTAAAAAATTATTCGTGTTTGATAAAGAAAAAAATATGTTTCGGTAGCGGATATAATTATAATATACTTACCTACTTCATACTTGATGACTATCAATTCTTAATTTGTTATAAATTTTCGTCATAGTTATATTAATAATAATCTACGTTTGTCACAGAGTTCAGAACTATACTTGTATTATCACGAGACTTGTGGACAAGAAGATGATTTACCCAACTTAATAATCCCCGTATTAGTGAAATTTTATTGCTCACATAAACATGAACTCTGAATAATTGCCAACTAAATAAATTAGCGCCGTAGATGCTACGTTTTGTGATGCAATTTCAACCTTCCTGAAAACACCCTGTTTTGTAAAATCGTAGAAAATATAATCTTATGTCTCTCAAACTTATTACCCTATCTATTGTAGAATTACGAGTACTTGGTGTAGATTCCCATGCTGCGCTCATTAAAACACTGATAAGAACTTGTAAATAATCAGAATTACGTATTTGATATATATTTTTCGAGACGAACCAAGGAAACAAACGATGCAATAAAATCAAATGGACACCCTGACCATCGTCAAGTGCAGGTGATAAGGAATGTCACCGCATAGGTCAAGGAAGCAGAAGTCGCGGGCGCGGATTGGAGCGGGCGGCGCGCGGCGTGGGCGCCAGGCGGCCGGTTTGTTTACGGCGGGCGGCGCGGCAGTCCGCCGGTCCGCGCCGCCCGCTGTGGAGCACCTGCACGCGTCCGCTTAGCGCACCCTAAATTCAGTTCACGGCCGCTCTAAAACGAGACGGTTATTTCGGCGCACAATATTCTGAACGGTGCGGAGTGCGGGTGTACGATTTCGCACAGCCAGGTGGCGATAAGGCCGCCCCGGCACCGGGAGCCGGCTGCAGCATGGCGCCGGAACCCACCGCGCTGAGCGACGTCCGCGGCGCTGCCTGACAGACTCGGGCGCCGCCGCGCGCCCGCGCTATGGAGAGACGCCGCAGGGGAACCTTGCGAGCCGACACGCCGGCAGAATCCATGACGAAGACGGTACGCCGGCGGGAGAAGCCGAGAGAGAGATGGCTCCTCACCAGGAAGACCTGGAAGTACATGGCCGATGCGGGCCGTCGGTTGATACCTGACGGTGCCCAAAACCGCTTAGAAGATGTGCCTCGCATCGAAGCGTATTTTCAAGAAGTGTGTAGTAAAGAACCGAGGTTTTTGTTGTGGCGGAAAAGTTCCTATCCAGGAGCGATCCCGAAGCCTCGCCGAAAGAAGCGGCCGCGCGGCGGGTCAGTGCGCGCTCGTTCGCCTTCTGATGACGCTATTATTCCTCCCCCGAGACCCGTGGATCTCCTCCTACATACCTCAGGTGGACGTTTGGACATCGCGAAGCTAAGAAGAGACTTTTTTGCCTCTCCTTCCTCCGTTTCTGGTGCAGCTGCAGCATCTAATTTTAATAAACAACAACAACTACAACAACAACAACCTCCAGAAGACGATGATGAAACCTGTCTCGTGGATCTCTTACGAAAGTACCTGAAAGTAGAGGAGGATCATGGACCTACGCGTCCTTCGGAATCCGATAACCTCGTGAAAGCTTTGCGTAAATACCTTAGTAAACAAGCGGATGAAGCAACTCGTCGTGTCGCCGGACGCGATGACGGTGATGCTACGCAGAGAAGTTTATTAGAAAATTTAGGAAGATATTATGGACGCTCGTCTAATAGAGATAATATTTTACAAGATCTGTTGACTGATAGAAATCTACTAAAGAAACTTTACCATGATTTAAGAAAAACAAAACCTTATAGAGGCGGTAGAAGCAGTGGGAGTACACCTTATGCCGGGGGTGCGACACCCTCGTACGGGAGCGGGTATCGTGGGACCCTGAGGTCGAGACCTACGAGCTTGCCTCGACCTTTAGATAACGACAACGGCTATATAAGAAATCCTCCACTATCTCCTCCTCCTTTAATCGAGGTTAGGGGGGAATCGTTAGAGGATAAGTTTTCGGATTGTGGCACGCAAACTCTACCGATAGCTGATGACGTCCTACTCGAAATCGAGAGGGCCTATCGCGAGAAGATAGAGTCTGAAACCGCCCCGACCAGTCCCACAGGGTCGGGCCCCGACCGCCGCCCAGGTCGACGACGTAGTAGCGTCGATCATGATGACGTTTCGCAATCCGTCAGCGATACTATTAAAAGGTACCTACGTATGGCGAGAAAGAAGAGCGTGGATGGCGATAAAGCGGATCGGTTCAAACGGATAAACTATGATAAGAATCTCAGAAACATCAAGCCGCGTGCTCCGGGCGAGGTCGATGACGACGGGCCTAACAAAGGTTGTCAGACTGAGGAGGGTTGGATTTTGACTTATCGGGAGTTTAAATTTTCTGAGCCCGTATCTCCCGCGTCGCAGCCTGCTTCTCCGCCAACTTCTCCGCCATCCCCCGCGTCACCATCTCAGTCCCAATCGTTCTTGTCGTCACTGCTAGGTCGTAGTGCTCCAACAGTATGTCCTCCCGGTGTAGGTGGGATGCAGAAGTCCCGATCCTCGAGCAGCGTGGTGCACAGCGTCAGCAAGCGGCTCTGGCGAACGAGGAGTCGCAGCTCCAGTCGCCTTGCAGCAGCCTGGACGCCTCAGGTCAGTCGTCACTTACTACCTTTTAAAGATAAATATATGTTTGTAATAGCACGTTTAATTTAGTTTTGCTTTGACGAATTGTAATAACGCAGTATGTTTGCCTACTTTAGACTATTATTTTATTTAACATTTTGTGCGATTTATATTTATTAAATGGTGTTAAATTGAATAATACGAATAACATCAATCCGCAGTTTAGTTTACGAGAAAGAGGTGAATTCATGAGAGCTAATGAATGTGGTAACAATCAATCAGTAGAGCAGACCGCCCAACTATATATCAAATCATAAAGTTTCAGCTTTAAACAGTTTAAAAGAAATAAAAAACTACAAGGAAAATGATGTACAAGAAAATCATAACATAATTACGTACGGAGCAAAAATCAACACTTATATTATGTTAGGCGAAAGAAGTGTTTCAGACAATGATCTATTTCTGACTTTGGGCGAAATCGGGGCGCCTTGCTAGTATGAATAATAGCGTAACATTCCTTTATAGACCAAGAGCTCTCTATACCAACCAACCTTACGTACAGTGGTTTTTACTGCAGGTTCTTTTACTCAAAAAAATAGATTCTTCTTCTTTTTTTTTATGCGCCTTTTAGGGTCGAGACGATGGGCCCATCAGTGAGGCGCTTGGCCAAGGAGTTGTCAAAGCGGTTGACGGAAAGTTTTAGAGACAGGAAGGCTTGCAACTATTTCTGCCAACGTATTAGCCTCGCTATACAAAGGGGAAATGTTGCCAGTCTTCTTGGGACTATCTCGTATGGGACATTTTTTATTTATTGTTTAGTTTATTTTTTATTTTATTATTAAGGTAGCTTTTAAATTATATTAATTTACTTCGAATAAACTAATATAATATTTATTTGATATTTCTCGAGTCTAGTACGCTAAAGACATCTACGAGCTTGCTACTTGTGATGATGGGCCTATAGTAATGATGGGCCTATAGTAATGATGGCATGATATGGATACGCTTCTTTCAAAAAAATGCGGTTTCTGAGCACCCCGTCTTCGCGTCGTGATGATACTTTATAAACATGTTTTAAGTAAATTGAGAAAAACCGAAATAACTATCACATTCTTAGCTGTTAAAAGAAAGATATATTTGACCTTTCATCTATTACACTTGTTTATTAATATTAAAAACCAAATAAAATAAAAACTTAACTTAATACAAAATAAACTATAATTAAAATATCCTCTAGAGACGGCCCTTCCGGGATAATCCCAAAGAGACCGGCAACATTTCCCATCTGTATAGTGATGCTAATACGCATATATAATTGTCAGCTTTCCTTTCTTCAGACTTTTCCGTTTGGTCAACTCCTTGGCCGCAAGTTCGTACCTAGATTTGCGTATTTGCGCAGCTTGAGGTTCTCAGTAGAAGCAATTCCGATTGACTAGGTCGCCTGGATGTCACATGGGGCTAATGTGTCGCACATATCGCATCCGACACCAGTTATCAGTTTCAACGGCCTTATGGTCATGTCGTCGGGACTCTTGCCATCGCTCCGCGTAATCGCAGTTACATAAGCCCTTCGGATGGCGTTGTTGAGAGCCGCGTGTCGTGGAATTCTAGCTCAAGATAGCCCGTGGTGTCCGAGATGTTCGTCTAGTAATAAAAGTGTGCGGGGATTCCAATAAAACTACCATGTTGTTTATACTCGAGACACCCCGCATTAGAGATTTTATAAATACGAGCGTGTCAACGTCTTAATAATCGACGACACTTTCCAAAATATATATCAAACTTTTAACGTAAGGCATGGGCACACCGCATACGTGTACGAATTTCCAATTTAACCAATTTTAAAACTGTGAAAATGACATCTTTTAAATAGTGCAAATATAGTGTGATATCGCACTTAATTATTTTTTCATTGAATATGCGATTTTTAAACCGAAAAGCGGTGCATGACCTTGACTCTCCGTTGACAGGCAACAGAAACAACTTTAATGACAGACTGGACATATTGGAATCACTACTAATACACCTGCCAAAGCACAATGCAGTATAAAAGCGCGATATGAGGCTTAATTCTGGTGCTTCGACTTACGTGTCGCTCCGAAATATTCAAAGTCAAAATATCTTTATTCACGTAAACCTTTATACCATTACAGGCATTTATGAAACGTCAATAATTTAATTATGTTAAATGATTTTACTCCTGCTAGTAGAAGACTAAGCACCAGAGTGGTCCAATAAGTAAGCTGTTAGCAGAAGACCAGCAGCTTAGCAGATTCCAGTTAATGTTAAATCTGACTGAGAAAGGAATCTGCAAGGAAAACTCAGCTACCTATATCAGAATTACAAAATAAAACATATACAGAACTGCACCACAATGATCAATTAATAACCTTTTAAATTTAGTTATCAGTACCTATGAGATTACAATACCTGGTACAGCAGTAACCCACCAGGCAAGTCAGAATTTGAGTGGTAAGTGTCAGGGTCATACGATCTAATCGAATCGACATGCATGTCGAATGAGGATCGGGGCTATGATCACGAGGTATAGGTATATGGGGTGATTTTGTATGGCCTTACGGTAGACTAATATGTGCTTGATAGAATCAAATAACTTTTCCTAAGAAACCTATGTCGAATATGACAATTATTTTCGCTTCTCCATACAAATTGGCTATTTCAACTTAACAAGCCAGATTTTTATGGCATTTCCGACATATTGTTTCTTAGAAAGAGTTGTTTGTATAACATAAAGAAAGGCCATACAAAGTAAGCCTGTATATATATGTATCCGATGTGGCCAGGCTTTAAATCTTGTCGAAAAGCTAAAGTATATAAATATTTTTATTATAGTACCCGACATTATCATTTTGTTTTCTGAGAATTTGTTTGACGCCAATTTTGTTTACGACGTTTTATGAAATTTCAAATCACCTGCCACATTTGAAACGAATAAAATTTAAATACTCGTATGTCATATTAAAACGCAGTAAAAATGCATTCAATGTTGTGGGGTAATATTTTCATAAACGTTAATTCGTAAATCATATTTATTATTTTCATAACACTCGTATGTTTCCAGTGAGTCCTGGAATTCTTGAAGTTTTTTTTCTTTTATTTATTCGTCTCCGATTGCCAACAGCTGTGCATTGCAATCACATAATTTTTAATCCTTTTTCGTGTGTAAAAATTTTGTGGTTGGCGGACTGATGGTGGTCATTTGCCCAGTCTGCCGTGACGGCGAAGTATCCACTGTTCGTGTCGATAAAGCCAGTAAAGTGTATCCACACGGCTCGAATTGCCGCCATGCCCAGTCAAGCCGGCATAGTGTTAGGGACTGATGTTAGTCACGAGTGTCTGATTTCAGTTGCTGACATTCATGGACCTTGCGCACCACTTACTATCAGGTCAATATATGTCGTTGTCGCCACAAATTTATAACTACCAGATCTTTTTTTTTTAAACTTGTATATCTACACTACCTAAAAAGCTCCTCACAATGTTATTAAGTGTATATATTTATAATTCATTAAATCGGTCAAAACTTACAATAAAAACCATTCGGATAAATTAAACTCGAGACATCTGCAAATAGAAGGACCAACTTCTAAAGTATTTATTTCAGAGAGCCTTACCTTCGCAACAAAACGCTTGTACTTCTTGGCAAGAGAATTCTGCAGAGCAAACGGATATAACTATTGCTGGACCTCTTACGGAAAGGTTTATATTAGAATGAAGGAAGGATCTCCGGCTGTAAAAATTAACAGAGAGGAAGACTTAGAGAAAATAATAACGCACAAATGACTAACACAAGTATTAATCAAGCTAACCTACACTAAACAAACCAACCACACTTACATAAAAAAACTCATGTCTACCCCAAATCCCTTCACGCTGTCACCAACACTTTGTAAAACACCTAAACTAAATATCAAAACAAACATACCTAAAATTACAAAAATCATTTTAAACTATCCTAAAAATAGGTTTTGTCGAGCAACTTGCAATACAAATTACTGTACCTCTACTTCAATAATTACAATAACATTAAATCGAAAAAATATACTAAAAAGTAAAAATATGAAACGTAACATGCTGAACGCTTATAGTTATTATTATGTGTCCAAAAATAACCTACCTTTAATTTTAAACAACTTATTCGTATACACTAGAATTAATTATCATGATTCCACTTCCAACATCAATCTATTGGCACTACATTACCTATACTTAAAACAAAATGGATAAAACAGTTAACTCATTTATTTTATCAGAAATATCCAACAGTAATAACATATCTTGTTCGCGTATTAGTGATCCAAAAACTTGCTCCAAACTTATACACACTAGGTTAGGCGATGCACCAAAGGGAATTACCATAATAACTGCAAACATACGCAGTATCCACCGCAACTTTGACCAGTTTCTGGTTTTTCTCACAAGTATCGAAATAAATGTGGACGTTATTGTTCTTACGGAATGCTGGTCCCGAGATGCAATTATTCCAACGATAAATAATTACACTACATACAGCACTAAAAATAATTTAAATCAAAACGATGGAGTGGTCGCTTACGTTCACAATAGTCTAAAAGTTTCATGTATCGAACCTCAAATAAAAGACGGTAGCTGTATAATTCTAACAATTAACAAAGATATATCTATTGTGTGTTCTTACAGACCCCCGAGTTTCCACAATCCAAACAACTACCTAAACTCAATTAATACAATACTTGAAACAACAAAAACACCAAATATAATCTTCACTGGCGATATTAACATTGACCTACTACCAGAAAATATTAGCAACTATAAAAATGAATATCTTAATTTAATGGCGACCCATGGACTCAAGCAATGTATAGATCTTCCCACTAGATTAAACAAGTCATGTATCGACCACTTTATGGTGAAAACCAGTTATAACTGTTCCACGTATGTCTTTGACGAGCTAACTGACCACTCGCCTATCCTACTACACATTAACACGACGACCACGCGACCTAGAGACAGTGATAAAAGGAAAACCACTTTGGACATTGAGAAAATAATACAACACCTTAACAAAGAAACATGGGATGATTTTTACGCTATAAAAGACACTAACGAAGCCACAGAATTTCTTCTAAATAAACTACAATATATGATTGTTACCTATACTAAAACTACTTACATACCAGCAAGAAAACGAGTACTTAAACCATGGATAACTGTAGGTATGGTTAGATGTATTCGCAAACGGAACAAATTAAACCTGCTAACAAGAAAAAACCCAGACGACTTAATACTAAAAACAAATTTTCTTAAATATCGAAACACTTGCAATAAAATAATTAAAACTCTAAAATATAACTATTTCCAAAACAAATTAGAAGAAAACTCAGGCAACTTCAAAGAAACTTGGAAAATAATAAAAGAAGTTTGCAATATTAAAACAGACAAAAATAAACCCACAGAGCTTTTACATATTAGTAACTCACCCACCGACTCACTAAATGAAGTAAACACATACTTTACCTCGATAGGACAAAATCTAGCTAATGACACATTGACAAAATTGAGAACCAACGACTATGAATTGGCAAGAAAGAAACCTATGATCACACCACCATTAAAGTCAATGGCAATATTTCTAACAGACCCTGAAGAGGTTAGTACAATTATATCACAGTTAAAAACCAATAGTGCTCCAGGAATCGACCAAATATCACCTTTGTTCTTAAAACAACTTAAACACTTCCTCTCAAATCCAATAGCTCGTCTATGTAATCTAAGTTTTGAACAAGGCACCTTTCCAAAACCCTTTAAACAATCGGTTATAACTCCAATACACAAAGGAGGAGATAAAAAGGCTCCTAACAATTACCGTCCAATATCTCTCCTATCCACTATTTCCAAAATTATGGAAAAAATTGTTAACAAAAGACTGACCACATACTTAGAAAATAATAATTTTATATCCGAAAAACAATACGGATTTAGACATGGCCGATCAACAGATGATGCCGTAATTAAATTAACCACATCCGTTACGAAACTAGTGGATAGGGGCGAGAAAGTGGTTGGGGTGTTTCTGGACCTGCAGAAGGCTTTTGACACAGTCAGTGTACCTATCCTGCTCGCAAGCTATGGGCATTAGGGGTAAGCCGCACAGTTGGTTTAGAGACTACCTCCACCAGCGCTCGCAATGTGTCAAAATAGGCGACTTCAAAAGTGACAAGGCCTCCTGCAGCTACGGTATTCCACAAGGGAGTAATCTTGGTCCTAGCTTATTTCTGGCCTACATCAACGAACTTTGCCACTTAAATATTGAAGGCGCTGAGCTTATCATGTTCGCGGACGACACGGTACTCCTGTTTCATGGAAAAACATGGGACTTGACACGTCTGCTGGTTGAAAAAGGGCTCTCAAAGGTATCAGCATGGTTAGAGGACAGTCTGTTATCGCTTAATGTCAATAAAACAAAGTATATATGTTTCGTCAAATCAAAAACTAGCCTCCCGAGTAACCAATTCCTTATCAGGTCTTACACTTACCCATGTAATAGGAGGGAATCAATGTGCTCCGCGACAGGCGACTGCATGCAACTTCAGCGAGTCGACAGCATTAAATATCTTGGCGTTTTCATTGATGAAGGTCTTAAGTGGCACATACAAATCTCAGAATTAACGACCCGTGTGAGGAAACTGATTTACATATTTAGGAATCTAAGGTATGCCGCTGGACATTCTCTAATAATTCAAACATATAAAGCCCTATGCCAAAGTATAATTGGGTACTGCATTTGTGCCTGGGGGGGCGCATTCAAAACACATTTACTTGAATTAGAGCGGGCACAAAGAGCAGTCCTCAAAGTTTCCATGTTCCTTCAATACCGATATCCAACAACCTTTCTTTACCAAGTAGCAGACGTACTAACAGTCAGGAAGCTTTTTATCTTTCAATGCGTCAAAAGGTATCACAAAACAGCTCAAATTATACCACTATATAAAACTAAAAGAATACAGGACTTTCATGTTCCCTTCACCCGCAGTACATATGCGCAGAAACAGTACGAGTACCTATCCCCTAAGCTGTACAACCGTTTCAACTCAATAAATAAAATTACTCACCTAAATCTAAACGAACTAAAAATATCACTTAAAAGTTACCTATCTAACCTCGATTATGACAGTACCGAAGAAATGATGACATGACCAAAATGTAAACTAGTGAACTAAAGGAAAATACAAATATACGAGAATAATCAACAATCTTACACTCCCTCTTGCTTCTCAACCCTTCCCCACCTTTTTAAACACACACACACACACACACACACACACACACAAACACGCACACACACACACACATACAATTCTTTACTTGCTATTTGTGTAACCTCTTTTTCCATTCTTTTTTTGTATGATCATTATTGGAAGACACTGTCTCCTGTTATACAGCACAGCTCATGCAGGAGACAGGGTTCACCATAACGAAACAACATTATTTTGTGTTAATAAACGATTTGTATTTGTATTTGTATTTGTATATATGTATGTTTATGTATATGGTATTATATATGTATTAGTATTTAGTATATTGATATAATAGTGTATACAACAGTATAATATGTAAGTGTATGATTAAGCTGTTAATGTTCTTCCTAACTCTTTATTCTTAATTTTCTTCTTTCTTTCATTGCACCTATAATAGTTCAAATTTGTCCCCAAGGTTTGGCTGTCAGAAAATGTCTACAGGCATTAAGTCCTCCTTTGTACTTAGTTCAATAAAGTCCTTAATAAATAAATAAAAATAAACTATTAACTAGTTCATAATTATAGCTCCTTATCTTTATTCATTTCAACAAAACAGTGGGTATTTTTTTTTAAACATTAGTAAATAAAATAAAAATAACATTAATTATATATTACATTAAAGCATACATATCTTCACGCTAAATCTCTTGCGGGGTAGGCAAAGACAATTGAGCTCCACGACAAATTTCTTTCGCTTCTTCAATGTTCATCAACCTTTTCATAAATGCCCTTTTGTTTCGATAGCTTTTTAATGCACCTTCAGCTATTGTTTTATTTATCTGATCGTGATAGGTAAGTCTTGGTCTGCCAGGGCTTCTTTTACCCACAACTGTCGCATTATTATCTGGTTCGTCAAACTCTCTTTGCCCGATCCATCTCGGAGCACGCCTTTCCTTATTTTTGTCCCTATGCTTTCTTTCATACCTACCTTTAAAGCATACGATAATTATAAGAGTGAAATAGTGCTGTTGTAGCTCAGTTCTAACCTCAGTTTCCTTAAAATCAAAAAGGTACGCGGTTCAAACCACGGCATGTACCAATGAGAAATACTTTTCTTAAGTACATTTGTCATAGATCACCAACACCACTTTTTAGTGCACGTTAAGCCGTCGGTCCCGCTCCACTAATACCAACCTGTCTGTCTAACGTGGCGAGTGTAGACCAAATTTTCTAGATATATGTTCGATAGATATATATTACCCACCAAAAACATACATATTTATATTTGCATGATATTAACAGCTAAGTAAAAATAAACATAAGCTAATAAAACAAACAAAATCATAATATTAATATAACGAATCGAAGGTCCTTTAATACATTTTCGTGGAGTGGTTTCGGCGACCATGTCAATACGATTCAACTTTGTCGATTAAAATGTCAACCAGTAAGATAGGAAAACGCTTCCCAGAGTTAGTACGGTCTAAGTCCTCTGTAAATAATTGAAAGGCAGAATTTGGTGATGTTTGGGAATAAAGAATTTGAGACCGATTTCCAAACCGTTTAAAGAGGCACGATGCAAAAAGTACCGATGAGAAGAGCTTTACGGTGGAAGAAAAGTTTAACAGGCAGAACAATAAGGTTTACGCCAGAAGTTCGAAGGACGTCCAGCTTTATTTGTGCACAATGTGTCATCCGGCAAGTGTTATGGTTTTAATTTTTGCCAGCAAGGAGTCAAGGTGAAGGCACTAAATTACCTTTATATTGACAAAACAATGACGGCTATTGAATAACTTATTTTTATATTTATTTTAGATGTCAGTAGATACAATTTTTTTAGATTTTCTTTGTCTCAAAACATATGAACACACGAGGTATAACTTAATTTGTTGTTAAGGGATATAGGATTTGTCATGACATAATATACCATCGTTATCGTCAAAAAAAACATCTGAACCTTTCCAACCCGTCTGGCCAACAGATCTAGGACTATGTATTCTAGGCCCTGTAACAATTATAAAATAAAATTATATATTTATTTGTGATTGTTGGATATATATTCCTGCAACAAACTACATCTGTATGTTTCCTGAATAAATAAAAATAAAATAAAAAATATTTCCGACAGTACGTTTCAACTACAGGCAATGCGTGGACGTGTTAGGGTTCCAAACTATTACTCTCACTTTACGTAACGCAATTTATAACTTATGTTTTAATAAATTAGGTTGATTTTGTAATAAATATTTAATAGCATATAATGCTATTTTATTTTTGACCTATAACTTTGTCGTATATTAGATTAGAGAAAGAGATAGCATGTACATAGAGGCCCGCTTGCCAATTTCTCGCAGTAATATTGTATAGTCACATACAATTTTTAATCTACTTGAATCCTTGATCGTAGATTTATACACATTAATCATATTCATTACATTAAAGAGGTTCATTACTATAATAATTAATATAATTTAATGGCAAAAAGTTTTTAAAAGACATAACACTGCGTTTTGTCGTCTCCTCCGGTGACAATAGGGCTGGCTCTTTCTTCGCCCAAAGAATCAGTAGGTATTGCAATGCAGCGGGGAAATGCAGCCAGCATTCTTGTCACCATTCCAAGCGAACGGGACTTATATCCCTATCCTTAGTATAAGTATTAATTTTATTTTATATTTTGTAAATATTTTTTTCGAATAAATGTTAAAACAATATTTTTATATAGCTTAGGTGTGTAAAATGGCAAAATAATACACCTAGATTATAAAAATGAAAAAAAGAAGATATAAAAAATAAATCCTACGTTTTCCGTTTAAAATTATATATTCGGTCAATGAGTAAAAACTATTTTCCAAAATCCAGCAATGTAGTTGATGATGATGAAGCTTTTTCATCTTTGTAACTTTTTATTGCATACTAGCGTTAAACACACTACTAACTACCAACTAAAACTAATTTGTCTAATTACAAAATTATTAGCCAAAGATTGTTTTAAAGTTATTACTGCTGGTAGCCCAGTAACTGACAGTAGCATTCAGTAGTTCAGTTTACGAGCAAAGACGGCTATTACGTAACTATTTATTATTATTGCCTTAGACTGCCGCCGTGGTCTAGCGGTTAAGTCCGTGGATTTAGACTCGGACGTACCGGGTTCGATTCCTGGTCGGGACACAAAAATATTTATTAATGTAAATAAATACATTTATAAAAAAATAATAAAATAATTTATTTGTGATATATCTCGAGTTTGGTACGCTGGAGACATCGACGAGCTTGCCACTTGTCATGATTGGCCTATAGTAAAGTTGGCTAAATGTGAATCCGCTTATTTATAAGCGTGGTATCTGACCACCCCGAAAGGGAAACGGTCGTGATGATACTTTACTCTATTTATTATTATTAATACTAACTAAGAGGCGAGCAATGTCTATGAATGTTTAGCAACTGGAATCAGACACTCATGACTGACATCAGTCCCTAACACTATGCCGACTTGACTGAGTATGACGGCAATTCAAGCCTGATCCCGAAATGTGTGGATACACTTTACTGGGTTTATCCGCACGAACGATGGATAGTATCGTTCGTGCCGATAAACCCTGCGGGAGGGGTAAACACACACACATTAATCTTCTGCCAATTAGCGATAAGAAAATCACTAATTACGCACACATCAACACTAATTCGTGTTCAAATATTGTAAAAACTTACTTTTACATATAGTTACTAGGCTGCGAAAATGTAACCTAATCTGGAGACAGTTATGTCGATTGCAATAATATTATATACACATCATAATAGTTACAAATAACAACATCGAGTATGTTCATATATTCGAGTATCGCTATTAGAATGCATAATTTAAAAAA
Organism: Tinea semifulvella; assembly: GCA_910589645.1. Classification (NCBI taxonomy): domain Eukaryota; kingdom Metazoa; phylum Arthropoda; class Insecta; order Lepidoptera; family Tineidae; genus Tinea; species Tinea semifulvella. The sequence continues at coordinate 6,033,925 of OU342592.1, read as the reverse complement.
AGTTTTTTTTACCCACCCCAATATGCACGTGGCGCTGCGAACGAGTGCCACTCCGTAGCCACGACTCAGACTTAGCTGTTAGGCACGCAGTGAAAGAGAGACGGTTTAAAGGGTATGGACTCCTTGGGGTCTTCATATGAGGCCTCACGGTGATTCGGGCATTTGGCCCTTCAAGCTGGGGTCGTATCGTCAGGCAATTTTTTGAACTCGGTCTTTAAAAAAAAAAGGACTATTTGACTATATCAACCACTTTGCGGTTGTTAGTTTAACAAAATATTTACTTACCTACAAATATTTTATGTAAATGTTTGGTAACATTTGTAACAGTAGACGTTATTCTAATATGAACATAGCATTTTTATTAGTATAGAAGATGTATATTTATTATTAGGATTACTTTGATAAATCAGCTAATTCATTGAAAATACCGTAACTTCAAACCTAATCTGGAAGCAATTATACTATGCCGATTGCAATAATATTTTATACACGTCGTAATAGTTCCAAATGACAACATATTCGTATTATCCCTATTAGAATGCATAATTAAAAAAAAAAGTTTTCACCCACCCTAATATGCACGTGGCGCTGCGAACGAGTGTCGCTCCGTAGCCACGACTCAGACTTAGCTGTTAGGCACGCAGGGCCAACAGTGAAAGAGAGACGGTTTATAGGGTCCGTAGGCACCTTGGTGTCTCCTTATGAGGCCTCACGGTGATTCGGACTTGCGACCTCCCGCGGTGGCCCTTCAGGCTGGGGTCGTATCGTCAGGCGATTTTCCGATCTCCGTCATTAAAAAAAAAAGACTATTTGCATTTCCACTGACGATATGAGATGCACAATGACCCACCTAGTATTATTTATTGCATTGTTCGCTTTTATAGTTGACTGCGCTAATGATTTGTGGCTTGATAGCTTTTCTTAGAAACTACATTATATTATTTATGCAAGATCTAACAATGCAAATGGAATGGTAGCGGAAAACAATGCTTTATGAAGTTAGGTTTGAGATGAGCATGTACTAAATATTTAATATAGCATGTAGTTTAAATAACATGCATTTTATTTATAAAACAAATCGTACCTATCAATCAAAGAAAACAAATTTCTAAGCATTCCATGGATTCCCCGTATATGTTTGAGATATGTAACTCCGCGTAGGTTACAACTAAATGAACAATAATAAAATTAGATTGTATGTAAATTAAGTTGTCCACGTGAAAAGACATGGCGCATTATGTGCAGGGCAGCTGTTCGTGGGGTGACGGCGGCGGACGATCCGTGCGGCTGGCGGACACGTCTCTGCTGACTCTCAGCGAAGTCGAGAGGCGGGCGCTGCAACAGGCCGCCCTCGCAAGACTCCAGCAAATTAACCTAGGGACCACAATTAAGATTCCAGAAGGTGAGTTCTATTTTTGTACTATTTTTCACAGCATTTTGATGTCCAGGATCTACCTGAAGGCATAGCGAATTCTGCAATGCATTTGTCAGTTCTTTGTAATGAAATGAAATATTTATTTGTGATTACAAATCAAGATGAACAATATATTTTTACCTGCAACAATCTACCTTAAGAGGCGTACAAATATTAATTTGAGTGCTAATACTAATTAGCAATTATTCTAAAACTACAACACAAAAAATAAACAATTTAAAGTAAAAAAGTAAAGTATCATCACGACCGTTTCCCTTTCGGGGTGGTCAGAATATATAAATAAGCGGATTCACATTTAGCCAACTTTACTATAGGTCAATCATAACAAGTGGCAAGCTCGTCGATGTCTCCAGCGTACCAAACTCGAGAATAAATAAAGTAAATATTAATTAAATATTTTTGTGTCCCGACCAGGAATCGAACCCGGTACCTCCGAGTCTTAATCCACGGACTTAACCGCTAGACCACGGAGGCAGTTTATATAAACAATATATTTACATACCTACATTAATCTTATATAGATTCATTACATATGTCAATATTATATAATATAAATAAATGTCAAAATAAAATGAAGTGTAATGTGTAACTGGTTTGCGTTACAAATTAATTTTTTTTGTCAAATATTTTGAAATCCAATAAATATATACATAATAAGATGGAGCAAGAAGAGAATTAAAGCTAAAATTAATCGTATCAGAATTAATTGGTCTGTTAACGACTTTTAAATTGATTTTATTGTTTTACTGACACTATCAGCCAGTTTCTAGAACGTATTTATGGTACCTAATTATTTCGTAAGTAAAAATTAACAAGGTTTTGCAAGAAATGCGTTTTACAAACATATCTTAGGAAATAATTAAGAAGGGTCATTTACACAAATGTATGGGGTGATGACTCCCCCATTTTACGTTTCACAAAGCAATACGGAATAATTAATAATATTATGTATTTTTTACTAAATATAAATATTATCTTTATTGTCACCAAAAAAACGCAACGTTAATCTCGTAAATCTTAGGTAAAATATTAACTGAAAATAACTTAAGTATTTGTTCGGGAAACCCGATTTGACTTAAGAAAAACTTAAAGATTCATTAGCTAGGAAATAACTTGCATGCTACGGAAGTGTAAAATACGAACAATCTTAAATTTGATCTCTTTTTGTTTAAAACCTATCTAATTAGATAAATATAAAAAAATATATATATTATATTAAGCTCAGGTATAGATGATAATTAATAATAATAATAATAATAATAAAAGCGTTCATTAATTAAATAAGTGGTACATCAAAAATAACTCTTTTACATTAGGTACACTATCAATTGTTGGTTTGATTCACTGATACCTATACCAGTTAACTGTCATACTGGTATCAGTGCTCTCCCCGTTATAGTAAAGACAGATTAAGATTAAGCTTCCAATTCCAGGAGAGCAAAAGGTGGTTGCAATCAAAGTATCAAAACGTTAGAGGAACTGGCTCAACTGGGTTGGAAACAAAGTTTCATTACAATGTATTACACATAAAAGCCATTAAGCAAGGCAAATATAGACTGTTAGTCAATTATCATTTTTGTTTACGTTCATTATTATTTCTTATTTATATTTTAGTAGTTTTTTTATTATATTATTATAGGTATATTATTTAAAGTTTGTTAATTAACTATATATATATATTTATTTGCATAAATGATTACTAATTTATTTGATTTTGTACGAAGGATCCAATCCTCGTAATACAGATCTGCCAGTATCATGGTTCAAATATTTTCGTACGAGATCTTAAAAAAAACAAGAAAAAAAGACTATACGGTCACGGCTTGAGTAGCTCTTGCACACACAAACAAACTCCGTTAAGCAATGTCTTACTTCCGAGTTTACAGACTGTAAATGCCCATACATCCGAGCTGACAATTTGTAGTTCCGTTATGTCGCGTCGTCATGGCGCTGTCTAAAATCCCATACTCCATGTTCTCGATTCAGGCGAAGGCTGTCCAAACCATGTAATGTCCTGTTCTGAATTTCAACTTGGCGCCCAAATTTAAAGATTCGGATCTATACGATGTTTATTCATTCCCGTCTCACTTATGCTACGCCAGCACCACCTACTGGCCAAGACCAACAGGGATAAGATCCAAAGTCAGCAGAACATATCGCTCAGTGGTTCGTGCATAATTCTGGTCGGTCATCTGGTGATGCCTACTATTGAGGAATTTGTTGACGGACTGACTAGAAGTATGTTCTATCGGGCTGACAATGGACATATCAAGCATCTCTCCGTCTTGCTCGCGGCCTCCCAACAGGAAACCACCTACTAGAGAAGTGTTAGAGTCTCCTCTAGTCTAGTAGAGCTCAAGTAGTCGAACCTAAACCCCTTTTTGTGGTCTAAGATTCGCGAGCCACCACATACGGGCGCTGTTAATCTAGTAGCGACTCCCTGCATCAAGTGTGTATTGAGTTACCAGCGGGTGGTTGCTGCTAGATCCACGGATAGCAATTCCGTAATAATTTTACAATTTAGTGAAATTGCGAGCGACAGCTTAGCGTGCTCTCCGATGCACGGTGAACGGAGCTGTTGTTTATTGACAAATGTGCGTAAGAGTTGTTACAAAAGTTGGTCGGTTGCCAGTGCCACTGCCGCAGTAAGCACTGCTGCTCAGCTGCAACTCGAGATGGAGCTGGCTGCAACGACGGTCTTTGCCTTACCCAATGTATTTTGAGAAGCAATTATGCCTGACTCTAACCGGTTTCGCTTTTAAAGGCAACTTCTCACTAGGTATGTGATCATAAATACCTATTTTTTACGATATGATAATAGTGATGTGATCAATAATTGTCGAGGCGGGAATGCGAAAGGCATTTTTTTATACTAGCACGACATGTGAATGTTAGCAACTGGAATAAGACACTCATGACTGACATCAGTCCCTAACACTATGCCGGCTTGACTGGGCATGATCCCGAAACGTGTGAATACACTTTACTGAGTTTTTATCACAACGAACGGTGGATACTGTAGATATAATAAATAATATATTATATGTATGTTATACTGTCCGCCCTGGCAGACTGGGCAAATCATCAGTCTGCTTACCATTACTAATAAATTAATAAAGTTGCGTGGGTTTTCAACATATGGTTCATCATGACAGCCCCTAGAATACAGCGACCTAGACCTCCACTGTTGGAGATGGGCCTTCCAGAACTAAATCTGGAGAACTTGGCCTACACTCGCCACGCTGGCCAGACGGCTTGGCGAGGATTTGATGTCAATTTTGAATGACAATTTATTAACAATTCCACGAGTTGGTATTAGTGGAATCGGGGCTTAACGTGCTCTCCGAGTCAGGTTACCACTATCGGAGGTGGGCTATCATTACGGCGATTTTGATTTTGTTGGCCGGAACATTAACTTGCATTATTTAAACATTAGATTGACGAAACATTTATAGTAGCTTATTTTTTGTGTGAAATATCAAAATCATATCAGTCATGTCCCTTTTAACAAATGATCAGACGTTTTAGCCTCCACTGGTATAAATATTTAAAATCTTAATGATAAATCTATATATAGGGCGTCAGTAATGTCGTAAGACATTTTCTTATATATAGACAAATATAATATTAATATTTATCGAAATATTGTATGTAATTATTTATTCCTATTTTACACTCTGCGCCCATAATATAAATTTCTTACTCTCCCAAAGGATAGCTGGTAAAGAATGCCTTCATTATATTGTGCTCGCCTATGTGTACATCATTCTATATTTTTTATGCATTATTTTATTATTTAATCAAATTAAAATTGATAATAAAACTGTATAGTGTATAAGTGCCCTTAAAATATTGTTGTGACGTGAGGTATTTTTAATTTCGTTCGTCGACAAAGTTCGGTTGAAGAATTTATAATTATGTTACTCAAAAATGAGTGAAATATAATAAACTTCGTCAAAACGTTTTTTACTTTTTCTTTTTTCTTATAGTGCTCAATGACACAGCTAACTAAATTTATAAACTCTTAAGCAAATTTTCAACACACTTGCTCCTTTTTCATCGGTTTTAAGTTCCAGCAAGACTGTCTCAAGCGCTTTAAGACTCGGAGGTTCGATTCCTGGTCGGTGGTGGAATAATTTATTAGTGATATTTCTCGAGTTTAGTACGCTAGAGACACTGACGAGTCATGATAAAGCCTATAGTAAAGTTCGCTAAATGTGAATTCGTTTCTTTAAAAAAAACCGTGGCGTCTGAACACTCCGGAAGGGATTAATGATGGCCATCATCATGACAGCCCCTAGACCTCCACTGTTAGATTAGAGATGGGCCTTCCAGAATATATTTCTTAAGAATTTGGCCTACACTCGCCACGCTGGCCAACGGATTGGCGCTCATCTCCACAGTGGAAGTCTAGGACGCTGTGTTCTAGGGTCTGTAATGATAAATGATGATGATTAATATTTCTTGCACCTATGATTGTGCTAATTTGTTCCCAATGTTTGGTTGTCAGAGATATGTCTACGGGCATTAATTCCGCCTCTTATACAATAAAGTTTTAAAACAAATACTATGTTTTTAAATTGGACAGCCGATTAGGTTTAAATATGCACTCACAGGTGACCTAGTCAACAGTAATGTAAACTATAAATAAATTGACATATACAAGTCAGGCTATTTTCAAAATGGCCGCTTTAAATACATACGGTGTCTGTACTGCGCGTGTCATGCGCACGCGTTTCTTACGCAAGAGACGTGACGATGTGTGACGTCACGAATGTCTGCTAGCCTGTCTTTGATACATTAACGATTGTATTTTGTTCAAACTTTTCAGTGAAGTGTATAAATTTATCTTAAACTTTGACCACGTTTGTAAAGGAAGGGCAAAGCACGAAAACTAAATGCAAGCCCACCTCGATCCTTGGCGCCGCATCAGGCTGGAAAATTCTCATGGATACATTTGAACACCATTATAGGATCCCAGATGAACTAGCTGTATCAGCCTATAGGCCAGACATCTTAGTGTTTTCTCGGAACTTGAAAAAAGTTATCCTTATTGAACTTACCGTTTCGTGGGAATCAAATATTCCAAAAGACCACAACATGAAGTCGAATAAATATTATGATCTCACAGAAGAAATGATCAGGAACGGGTTCAAGACTCAGCTTTACGCAGTGGAAGTTGGTGCAAGAGGAGTTCCAGCAAAATCTTTGCATCACTTACTGAAAGAATTGGGCCTAAGCAGGTCTGCCGTCAATTTTGGTTGGGTAAGGAGAGAAGTAGAATGGTGGATGGTGAGCGTATTATCGCGCAATAAAAAAAAAGGAGGCCTCCTTTTCTTAAACCAGCCTATTGTCGGTCGCAAGCCCGATACACCATTCTTCTCATCTCCTACCCACACACGATGGACCCGGCGGGTGCACGGTGAATCCATGGAATGCTTAGAAATTTGTCTTCTTCTTCTATGGCTGACTATGATAAAATTCTTGCGTCCTTTGTTTATTAAATAAATGTAAAAGAAAAATTGAAAAAACAATATAGGTAAACTGAAAGAGATATAAGTTTGAGCGGGCATCGTTTTTTAATAACGAGGTCCAAGAACGTGAGCAATAGTGTTGCTTAATCTTGGTTTTGGTCTTGCAGTCTTGGTCTTGCATAAAAGCAAGACTACCGATATGTTAGCAAGACGAAGACTAACAGTAGTTAGTATTGGTCTTCCGCAAGAGTCTCGCAAGACTCAGAGCTCAGATTTATTTTCTAATTTTGCTTTTTTTTTTTTATTAAATTTGTAACTGGTTCGTGGCTCCCTTTTTTCAGGTTCAGAGGTAAATGTCGAAACCTTATAATAATAATAATAATATACGTTTATTTAAAGCAACTAGGCTCACTTGTTAGTTGCAAAATCCTTACAACTAATGTTAATATAAAAATGAAAATAAAAGTAAAAGAAAATAAAATATGGCAATATTAAAACAATATGACCGTGCAGTAACCACTCCGCCCCCCACCAGTCTGACAGGATGCACCTCACTCCCGCCAGACCAGCAACCGCACGAAGCAGCCAATGCACGGCGAACCATATCTTTCAGATATCTTCAGGATACTGTTACTGCTTGTCCTCACTCTGTTAAGCAATGATGCAGTGGTTTTGCGTCTTATAGCAAAAAAGTCATCTGTATGAGCCTGCGCAAACATTGCGGACGCACTACAGTAGCGTGGCAGCCCTAACAATATCCTGAAGCTATTATTGTACTGTACACGTAGGGCGCTGATCGATGCCTGCGTAAAGTTGTTTCACAGACTGCTAGTATAGAAATTATAGTAGATGACTTAAAATATCTCCATAACTACCTCTGAATACATTTTTGGATAAATGTTGCGTTAACACGATCTGTAACCATTTCAAATTTCGAGTAAAACAGACCAGTTGTTCTCGAGATACTAGTTTGCGGACAGACACTAAAGTCTCATAAGGGTTTCTTACTACAATTAAAAGCAAATATTATAATGTCAGTCAGTCTTGCAAGACCATTACCAAGACCAGGATTAGGAGTGCAAGAATAAGACCAAGACCAAGACCAGATGTTCTTAGGCAAGACCAAGATTGTATGTTTATGTTTAACAAACATCATGTATTTGTTTGTTATTATCGGATTTATTTATGTTTGTCTCAAAACAAAATGGCGCCGTGTTCTCCACTTACCTATTATATTTGGCAACACCTGTCTGAATAAATCGTGACTTTAATTGTAATCATGTGATAATAACCTCTGTGGGAGTTATTGATAGCATTTTAATCTATTCTTAATCATATGATTAAGTTTGACGTTCTGCTTCGTGATGCTGTCATGTTTACTAAATGAGAATTCAATCGCAATTATGGTTTTTTAATTTGCTTACTTCTTCCACAATATTATTTAATAATTAAAATAAATAAATAAATTTAATATTTTATTTATTTGTGATATTTCTCGAGTTTGGTAAAAGGGGCAATTTCATTTATACTTCTTCTACTCTTTTTTTTTTCTTGTTCTCATGTTGACTGTCTCTGTCCTTTCTATTTAAATAAATAAAAATAAATAAATAAAATGCAACTACAACAGTTACGTTTTCGAAACTTACTTGCCAGAATATACACAGAAATAAAAATACAATATAAAATAAAAAAATAATGCAGCTACAGCAGTTAGGTTTTCGAAACTTACTTGCCACACAATAGGCAAATTGCCGAACACAATGGGCACAGTAATAAACATTCAATGTAAAATAAAATAAAATGCAACTACAGCAGTAAGATTTTCGAAACTTACTTGCCACACTATGGAAAGTTATGGGCACAGATAATATTTCTGGAGAATTCGGCTTACTCCCGCCACCCTGGCCTGACATATTGGCCTTGGATGCTATACTATGGGTTGACGGTGACCTAAAACTATTAATGAGTAATGATGTCACTCAGAACTAGGAGTAGGAATGATTTTATTAATGAGTTGGAAGCGCAATATCTTTAAGATCATATTTACTACATTGTCGAGGTAGGCGGCTAATTTATGACTGTACCCACGAATACCTGTCATAATTGTTATTTTAGGAATTCGAGATTAAATACTTAAGGCCCAGTTACACGAAAATATTCGTTAAAGTTACATTTGAGAGTGACAGTTACATTCAAATAACCATGGGAGACTCACTTGAAATATACATGAACTTTGAAAAAAATACATGTATTAACTAACTCTAAGACAACATTTGGTACATATTTAGTACTTACCAAAGCTTTCCTCACCTTATTATGCAATGCTACAAAGTTATTATTATTATGTGCACATTTAAGCGCGATGGTGGCTCGGTTGTAAGAACGCATTCCTTAAATCCTACAAAGGTCGGTTTAAACCCACCCGGCATGTACCAATGAGAAATACACTTTTCTTACATACATTTGTCATAGATTTACAACACCACTGTTCCCGTGCCTCGGAGAGCACGTCAAGCCGTAGGTCCCGGTTCCACTAATACCAACTTGTGGAATCGTTAATGAATTGTCATAAAAATGACATCATATCCTCGCCAAGCCGTCTTGCCAGCGTGGCGAGTGTAGGCCAAATTCTCCAGATATATGTTCTGGAAGGCCCATCTCCAATAGTGGAGGTCTAGGACGTTGTGTTCTAGGGGCTGTAATGATGTGTGTATGTGTTTGTGTATGTATGCAATATGTGTTAAATGGGTTGTATTTAGTACATTTGTTTTCGCGACGTGCTTTCCGTCCGTAAGGCGGCGCGGCTGATAATCGGCGCTATGGCCTATCCCTAGGTTGTAGCGGATGCCGAGTTGATCGCCTTTTTGTCGCTATACATGTTCTGTATTCTTCGCATACTCTTTTACCTATTTTTTTATGTTTAGTTTTTAAATTGTATAGTTTTGGCGACAAATAAATATATTTCTATCTTTTTCAAAACTTCTATTTAAAATAAATATCAACCCAATGATGTTTTTTGTCTTAAAATGCTTACTGTTCCTAAACGGTTAAGACATGTGTAAATATTTATATAAACAATCCGTAGAACTTTACACACAACATAGCATATGGTAAATTTATTCGAAGTACTTAGATACAAAAATATTAAAATAATATTGATTAAAAAACTAATTATAAATAAAACTAAAACTAAAAAATACCTATGAAATTAAAACTATTCTACAAAATAAACTAAGGGCTTACCACCAAGGAGGGTACCTAAAACGCTCGCCGCATTTCCTCGTTGAATTATAATCGACATATTCTATTTTAGGTAATTATGGCATTTGGGATCGCCACACTCTTGAAAAATTCGTTTATGAATTTGTGGGTATCAAGAGAATATACCCCATTGTTTCAACCCCAAATGCCACAAAGTTATAGTTTTGTTTAATGCTATTTGATATGTGATGTGCTTTCTAAATTCGGCTGTATGAGCAGCCAAACCGGCCTTTTTTGATATTGAGAAAATGTGGCAAGCGGCAAAGGTGGCATGCCAAACAAGACATCTTCCCTCACTCCATGGTACAAGAGACATACCATCCGGACTTTTACCATCACTACGTGAAAGTTCTCTGAGAACCTGCCTCCGTGGTCTAGCGGTTAAGTCCGTGGATTTAGACTCGGAGGTACCGGGTTCGATTCCTGGTCGGGACACACAATATTTATTAATGTAAATAAATACATTTAATTAATATTTAATTTATTTGTGATATTTCCCGAGTTTAGTAGGCTGGAGACATCGACGAGCTTGCCACTTGTCATGATTGGACTATAGTAAAGTTGGCTAAATGTGAATCCGCTTTATAAGCGTGGTTTCTGACCACCCCGAAAGGGAAGCGGTCGTGATGATAATTTACGTGAAAGTAAATGGTAAATTAGGTAACCTTTTTCCTAAAAAATCCACGCCCAGAGGACCAAGTTTATCCACGAATAAATTTCATACAGATTATGCTACGGAACACGCGTAGCAATCGTAGCGCCTATTCTCGACCAAGCTACGAGTATTTAAGGTCAAATGCGGTCTGGCACCAAAGTAAAGGCTTTGTAATTGTAACGATTAAAGTGAAAAATGGCGTCGATTGTACCAGCTGACGGCTGACCTTCAAAATAAAAATCATACATTCGTTTTGGTACAACCCAGCCTTTTATTTGTTTACTAGCGGTTTGACCTAGCATTAATTGTTTTGTTGTTTTACGGACAATATTTTCGTATAGAATACTATGAACGAATATGCCGACCTGTACACGGAAGTGTAAAACACGTTCTTCTTCTTTATTATTTTATTATTAGGTACACACAACAGAAATGGGTACAAAAATTTTTAAAATTCAAATCTTTACAATACAGTTCCAGTACCATCTCCAAAAGCATGTGCACACAGCGCATGCAATTATGAAACACTTACATATATTTAAAAATAAAAACAACAATATAATACCCACAGTGAGTATTATGAATATTAATTTAGTTTTAGTTTGCTCGCCGTCCACAGCAAATTACTCCTTCCCAAAGGCCAGAAACAATCCACTATAGAGCGAACACGATTTAGGTTTTTTTTTTTTTTAATTTCCTAATATCTTGCACAAGTTAAAACGTTATAAATGTTGTTTAAATGTTGATTAAACTTATATATGTATTTTTTAGTTTTTAATTAAACATCACGTAACATTCTAGAAGTCCCCGGCTTAGTATCATCACGACCGTTTCCCTTTCGGGGTGGTAAGAAACCACGCTAGAAGCGGATTCACATTTAGCCAACTTTACTATAGGCCAATCATGATAAGTGGCAAGCTCGTCGATGTCTTTAGCGTACCAAACTCGAGAAATATCACAAATAAATTAAATGTATTAATTTAAATTATTAAATATTATTGTATCCCGACCAGGAATCAAACATGAGTCTAAATTCACGGACTTAACCGGTAGACCACGGAGGTAGTTAATAATAATAAATATTCATTTTAGTGATCTACAATTATAACTTATATAAACCTAGTTTTTTTTTTTTTTTTTTTCAAATCCTTTTGTTCACTTTATGAGGCTGCTCCTCTCTTCTCTTCTACATTTCTTTGTCTGTAGGATTTCGGCCCTTGTAGTTGATTGATTTTATACAACATCTAAGTCCGAGATCATAGGTATGTGCGTTAGAAGGTGCTACTGAGGTTTACACATTATATTGTGGATTATTAGTGAGCCCACACTAGGTAATGGGCCTGGCTCGTGGGACCCTGTTTTCGATTGCTTGTATTTTTAATTAAAATTAATCCAATATTTCTTAATAATATTTCCAGAATACAATCAAAATACAATGCTCATGCTGCAAAGTAACCAGATATTGACATCTTCGGAGACTCCCAAAGAGTATTTAAACATAAACTGCTTAAACAACTTGCCCAAAATTTATAAGTCAATTTTGTGTATGTTTTTTTTTTTTTATAAAAATAATTAAATTTTATTTATTTTACTTTATTACTTGAAGTAGGTGTAATATTTTAGTTATTTTCGTTACTTTTTGTTTGTATTGTATGTTTATTATATATATATTTTTTTAAATTGTTTCAGTTTTAGTTTTTCGAATAATATTTAGTTTTTGTATACTTATTGAAAATTTTATAATATTGTTATTTTTTATAGGCAATAAAGGCTACTGTGGACGTAAATATTTAATTTATTTATCACTAAAAAGTTATATTCATTTAATTGGAAAAAATATTTACAAAATATAAAATACAATTAATATTAATACTAAGGATAGGGATATAAGTCCCGTCCGCGTGGAGCAAGAACGCTGGATGCATTACGTGAAATTGCAATACTGATTATTTGGGCGAAGAAAGAGCCAGCCCTTTTGTCACCGGAGGAGACGACAATACGCGGTGTTATGTCTTTTAAAAACATTTTTTCGCTTGGACTCCATGGGCCCAATTATTTGTGATATTTCTCGAGTTTCAACGAGCTTGACACTTGTCATCATTTGCCAATATAGTATAGTTGGCTATACTTGAATCCGCTTCTTTATAAGCATGGTTTCTGACCATCCTGGAAGACAAACAGTCATGATGATACTTTACTGTTTAAATCCTCAATGTTCAGGGTTCAATACATTGGCTTAAAATATCCTATTTTGTTTAACATTGCGCCTTGCGAGCTTCCAAAGTGATAATTTTCTATCTATCTTTCCACACACTGTAAAACATTCGGGAGAGGTATGGAGAATGTTTTCATTGCCGTCATTTGTTTCAGTTACTGACGTCATCAGTTTAGAGTACCCGAATCACGTGACATTAATGTCTTACTATAAATTCAATTAACGCAATCGCGGGCCTGTTTACTAATTGTTGAGTTTATTGTGTAACAATATATTTCAAATGCTTGCCTTTATTTAAACCAAGCATCTTTTGGAAATCTATTGATATATATATATATATATTTATATTAACTTCTAAGAGATGAAATAAGGTAGAGCTGGCATTGATTGTTTGTTACACTTTTTAAAATTAAATAATATAATTAGTTGAAAAGTGCACGTCAAATACGCCCATAACCCTCAATGTTAACATTATTTATAGATTTGGTCATCTACTATAAGGGTTCGATATTTTTACCTCTAAACCCTAAAGACAGACGAAAAAAATCCTAATTGATTAAATAACTGCCTCCGTAGGTCTAGCGATTAAATCTGTGGATTTAGACTCGGAGGTACCGGGTTCGATTCCTGGTCGGGACACAAAAATATTTATAAATGTAAATAAATACATTTAATTTATTTGTGATATTTCTCGAGTTTGGTACGCTGGAGACATCGACGAGCTTGCCACTTGTCATGACTGGCCTATAGTAAAGTTGGCTAAATGTGAATCCGCTTATTTACAAGCGTGGTTTCTGACCACCCCGAAAGGGAAACGGTCGTGATGATACTTTACTATACTTTTGATTAAATAAATATAAGCCAAAAAAAAGAGAACCTCAAGAACCTCAAGGAGTGGTTCGGGATGAGCTCCAGATCCTTGTTCCGGACAGCGGCCAACAAAATCAAAATCGCCTTAATGATAGCCGACCTCCGATAGGAGATGGCACCTTAAGAAGAAGAAGAAGAAGACCAAGACCAAGATTGGGCAACACTAAAGATGCGTAACTATACAACGTCAGCTATACAATCAATAAAAGATTAGATTATATATATATATATATATATATATAGCTTTAGCTTCCTTTGATTTATTTAAAAACTTTGTTGCACAATATAGAAAAGGCGAAGCTTAATGCCGGGCATTCTCTGATAGTCGACCTTGGGGACAAAAGAGATATCAAATAGAAATATGAGACGGTCCAAAAATAAAAGTTAAAAGACACAGTTATTGCTATAACTGATATTTATACTACTTAATATACACTATATATAAACCTACATATACCCACATATATATAACTACATAATGATTAGAATAAACTAAAAACACACATTAAAATTAATATATTTATTGGTACTTAATTAAATGCGTGAACCCTCTTAAATGTGGCTTTATTCGGTGCTTGACGGATAGTGACTGGAAGACTGTTCCAAAGGGATGATTATTAAGAGTTATGTCGGTAACTTTAGTTGTCCAACTAGTTCACATTGTCTCATGTAAACAGTCGCATTTTTTTGGCATTGGCGACAATAACAAAAATCCAATCTACCAACATATGGAAGTAATAAGGTGTAGGATTTCTTTACACGTTCGTCGATCTCTCTGAAGTATCGCCTCGGGTATGTTAAACACAACATCCTTGAATATAACGTTCCGCAAATATTTTCTATCTTTACACATTTCTCTTATTATAACCACCTGCTTTCGGTTCGGTATTTATATACATATTTGCACATTTCTATTTTTCGAATGATCCCAAAGATACGAATGCAAAATTTAGTTTATAAAACAGTGTTTTGCGTTTAATAAAGGTCTTTATTAATTTCAATTTAATTATTTCAGTATCATCTATGTTTATTTTTAATACATAAGTGTATTATTGTATTTCAAACAAGAGACACACGAAATATTTTTTTTTTTAAGCTAATAAAATAAAACTAAACTATATATAAAACCCATGACCTGATCATGTGGCATTATTTATTTGAAATATAAAATAAAATTAATATTAATACTACGGATAGGGATATAAGACACGTCCACATGAAATGGTGGCAAGAATGCCGAATTTCCCCGCTGAAATGCAATACTGATTATTTGGGCGAAGAAAGAGCCAGCCCTCTTGTCACAGGAGGAGACGACAAGACGCAGTGCCTTTTAAAAACTTTTTTGCGCTTGGACCAAACAGCAGCCCAGAGCTTTTCTACAGCAAATGTGTAATCTGCATAAAATTACGACAATAGTATATGGAAATTATAAATCGTTCCAATAAGTAACAATGAGCAGTCATCATTTAAAGTTTATGTCTCGTATTTATTTGCCACACTTACCCTAACTTACCTTCATGTAGGTACTTACGTTTGGTATAGACTTACCTACAGGGTGCGCCAGAAAAACTTACTTATTTGAAAGGTCATTAAAAATAAAAGTACTTCAGTTATTGTTTTAATTTTAATTATATTTTAGAATACAATGTCCCAATTTTTTTTATACAGACTTGAAAGTGACATCGGTTAAATGGCGATCCCCATTGCGCATACACTGATTAAGTCGATTTCTGAAGTTAGTGTCCACTCTTTGCAGCATATCAATCGGTATGTTGGCAATGGCGTCGCGAATGTTGTTTTTGAGGTGAGCCGTGGCCGATCGACATAAACCAGGAATTTTAAATAACCCCATAAAAAAAAATTGCATGGAGCCAAATCTGGAGAGCGAGCCGGCCATGTGAGATCGCCTCTGAGAGAGATAAGCCGGTCGGGGCAATGTTGTCCCAACAAATTCATTGAGCCTCGTGCTGTGGCTACATCTTGCTGAAACCACACATCCTTAGCGTTTATTTCTTCGAGGCTTGGAAGAGAAAAAATCCTCGATCATTTCGATTAGAAAAGAAGCTCTCGACGGCGTATGCCCGCTGTTCTCTAGGCCAGAGCATGCTGGCAACTGACTAGAGGAAGAAACAAACTTGGGGACTTCCCCCTCCAATAGCGCCCTCCCTCACCCCTCTACCCACCCAGCTTACCGCTCGGGAGTTTTTTC
Organism: Tinea semifulvella; assembly: GCA_910589645.1. NCBI lineage: Eukaryota > Metazoa > Arthropoda > Insecta > Lepidoptera > Tineidae > Tinea > Tinea semifulvella. Next base: position 6,017,806 of record OU342592.1, on the reverse strand, counting down.
AAATAAGTAAGTTTCTCTGGCGCACCCTGTATAACTACCACGGGCAAAGACAGGGCACATAACCCTAGTTATGCAATAAACCAACCAAAGTACGAGAACATCTTAGAAATAGCTGTTAAAATTAACCGTTTAACTTCTTCAGGTGATTAGGATGGTGCTAATGAATTCCACGCCTATTTACTGCCTCTCGACGCAAGTTCACCCACCTGTAATCACATGACAAGTGCGACGTGTTGACATTAATGTACTTCTAAAAATAAACACATAACAACACAAGGAATTTTGTCTATTTTAAAACGCATTATCTGAGACAATTCCAAGTTTCCTAAATTCCTGCCTATTACGATTAGTTAGGTAAATAGTGTTTGTATGTTTTTTGGTTGTTATTGAATTACAACTTTAAAAACATACTTTTTAAGTATATTATTTTTAGTATATTTATCAGCTTTTGAAGAGTAAAATTATATAAATACGAGTATAGTTGGGTTGTAATGTCAATATATTATAAAGTAATTGAATCTGTCTGTATATCAATACCAAAAAAATATTAAATATTACACTGATCTGAGTATAAAGGAAACTAATTGGGAAAAAAGTGGCAACTCTCGCGAAAAAGGAGTCATCCTTGTATCATCCGAACACTAGCGCCGCCAGGTGGATGGTAGAAAACTAAAAGCAGCATACATAGTATTATGTTCAAAATTTGATGTTTGAGCCCGCAACCAATTAACTGCGAGCGAGATTTTAAAAATATTGTGTTATTTGTAACTATTAAACTATACGATATGGTACTAAAAAGTTATATAAGTACACAATACATTACATATTTTAGTTTGTATAGTTCGCTTGTTAACAAAGGTCGGCACCTGTTGAATGAATTGAATGAATGAATAACTAAATGACAACTCTATTATGTTCAAACCACGGACAATAATTTAGATCTCCCTACCAACGAATTTAATTAATTAAATTAAAATTATTAAAATTTTAAATTAATTAATTAAATAAAAACTATATTCAAATTTGACAATTGCTTGTTCTAAGTGTCTACCTAGAATATAGGGTTACCTATATAGTGGTTGACTTCAAATCTTAACAATTTCTATAGTAATTCTTAGTGAAAAACACTTACATTTATTATCGCCGATTTAAACACTTCAAAGTCTAGCAATTGGACACCTTTTTTTTATGAAGGTGTCACATGTTAGAAGCTCCAATATGTATTAAGATATATATATTATACTTGATACTCTGCTATTTACAGCATCATTTATTAATAAAGATTAAGTTTTATACACCATAATAAATAGGCGTTTTTGAATTTCACATAAGTTTATTTCTTTAATACAAAATGGTTGTTTAAACGGCAAAGGGTAATATTATGATCTCTCAGTAAACTCCAGACCTCCGTAGCGGAAAAGTCCGTGGATTTAGACTCAGAGGTATCGGGTTCGATTCCTGGTCGGGAAACAATAATATTTAATATATATAATAATAATATTTAATAATAATATTCATCATCCATCGGGAGAAAAATACCACAAAAAAAACTAACGGAGTCCTTTGCGCCATTTTGCGTGGACATGTCAAGTGCAAGTTTTTGTTTTGTAAATTAATTTACTGTGGATATTATTGGTCAAAAGTGATGTTGCTTGGTTTAATAATGTGCTACAATGTGAATAATTATGGAAAACGATAAATTGGACATTAAATTTGGGGCACAAGTTACAGTTAATTTTTTGCGGTTTTCCCGCGCTGTCAACTCCTATATTTTACCTGACGTGTTTGAGCTATGGTGCCGCGAGTGACTCCAAGAAAAGCATCAAATTCTGCAGCATCTGGAATTTGATGATGACCTCATTAACTCATGAATAAGAAAGATATATTACGTCAGACTTGGCTGTATGGGCTAGACCCTTTGCCTCCCTATCATCTCATTCGTCATCCATCGAGAGAAAAGAAAAAAAAACTAACCGATGTAACCCGTTTGACAGCTGGAAGGATTTGTTGAGGAAACATCTGGAATACGGTTGTTTTATACGAGGCCTATATCAATCAGTGGAGGGCACAGGCTGATGAAAATGTTGATAATAATCTAAATTTTGTTTCACAGAAAATACTGCAGTTAACACAAAACCAAAGAGGCGAGCGTATCTTCTGAAGAGGAAAGCTCTTACCACCGGCTTCTTCGACCAAAGTCGGCCGAAGGATGGTGATAAAGATAAAGGTACTGTAACTATAAAATATACACACTTTTTTTTTTTTTTTCTTTAACTACATTGTACAGAATACATCAGCCCTAACCACGTAATTTATTTGCATAATATATGTTTATAACAGAGTTCATAACCGAGTTGGGGATCATCAAATTCCAGATGCTGCAGAATTTGATGTTTTACTTGGAGCCACTCGCGGCATTATAGCCCAAACACGTCGAGTAAAATATGGGAGTCCACAGCGCGGGAAAACCGCATAAAATAAACTGCAACTTGTGCCCCATATTTAAAGTACAATTTATCGTTTTCCATAATTATTCACATTGTAGCACATTATTAAACAAAACAACACCACTTTTGACCAATAATATTCACAGCAAATTAATTTACAAAACAAAAACTTGCACTTGACATGTCCACGCAAAATAGCGCGAAAAACTCTCTGGTACACACTTTTGAGGCTGGGATTTTTAATACTGTCATTATGATACACATCTGTCTTCTGCCTCCATGGTCTAGCGGTTAAGTTCGTGGATTTAGGTTTGGAGTCCCGGTAGAGTCGGGACACAATCATATTTATTGATTTAAATATAAAAATGAATATTGATATTTGACATAAGACAATGTTTTTGATAAGTACAACGCCCCTTTACAGCTGCATCCAACCTTAGAATCAATATACGACTATATAGTAGCAGACTGTTCCTTGCTTTCTCGTATCCGGCTATTTTTCTGTGTCATTGTATTAATTACATTGCATATGACAAAAGTGTAAACTTTGACAAATCCAAGTGTTCCCAGAAACAAGGTTCCTACGGATAATTAAAAAAAAAGAAAAAAAAAATTAATTTATTTGTGATATTTCTCAAGTTTGATAGGGTTGAGACATCGACGAGCTTGCCACCAATAACAATTTCCACGATATCCAACAACTTTTTGGAGAACAACTAACTTTGCTGCTTGCCATATTTCCTCTACCTCAAAAAAGCCCGGTTTGATAGCTCTATAAGCCGAATCTAAAATCAACAAATAATACGAGATAAAATTATATACCTTTGAGGCTTTAGGGGTCGAAACAATGGGGGTATATTTACGTGATACTCAGAAATTCGTAAAAGAGTTGAGAAAACGATTGTTTACCTTAAACAAAACATTTCCTTTGTAGTTCAACAAGGAAATGCGGCGAGATGTTTAGGTATTTTCCATGGTTGTAACTGTTTTAATAATATTTTGTTAAGTAAAATACCATTTTAGAATCATAGTAAAATATAATTGACACATGAGACATTGACAATTAAGATGTAACAAATATTAAAAGTATAAAGGCAATGAACACAACATCCTTCTTTGGATAAAATAAAAATTAACTATATAAAATAAAACTATAAATCTAATCTAACTGGAGGTCGGACCGTACGTCCGTATCGTGTTGTATATGAAGTAGTTGAAAGATTATCTGTAGAAGCTGGAGCATATGTTTGTCCTAGATCAGTACTAGCAGGCAAATTATTTTCAAATTGATAGCATTCAATATCTCTTCGAGATGGGCCAGCTTCTTCGCCTCTTGCATTAGCTAATATTATATGTCTACTGTTACGCCTTATAACATTTCCTCCTTCTGTTTCTAATAAGTAACTTCTTGGTTCTTTCCTTTTTTCTTTAATTTTGGCATATGTCCGTGATATTGTATCCCATACTCTTGTCCCAGGTACCATTTCTGGTAATTCTCTGGTGCCATGTTGTTTATTATAATTTTCTTTCATTTTAATCTGTCTATTTATCTTGTTTTCCTTTAACATTATTAAGTCTGGAATTTCTGGAATAAGTCTGTTAGTTCGTATTCTACGACCAAATAATAGCTGAGCTGGACTGTACCCATTTTCTCCTGGTGTACTCCTATAAGCCATTAAACCAAGCACTGGTTCTTTAGCTTTAATTATTATGTTTTTCAAAATTTTCACACCAGCCTCGGCCATGCCATTACTCCAAGGAGCATGCGGACTACTTGTTATATGTGTGAAACCCCATTCTGATGAAAATTTTATAAACTCAGCTGAAACAAATTGAGGTCCATTATCAGTCCTGACCACTCGAGGAACTCCATACCTTGCAAATATCACTTTTAAATGCATAATAATAGCATTTGATGTCGTTGATCTAAGTGTCGCCAATTCTGGATATCGTGAAAAATAATCAATAACCACCATGTACTCTTGTTGCTTTGCAGTGAATAAATCAATTGCTACTATTTCCCAGGGGTAATCTGGATTTTCTGATGGTATCATTGGTTCAGCACGATTAGATCTATGCTCTATGCATTCTGTGCACTGTTGGACCATTGTTCTAATTTTACTAGATACACCCGGCCACCAAACTGTAAAAAATAAAAAAATATAATATATAATATAAAATATAATATATCACCGCTGTCACCATGTTTTAATAATATTTTGTTAAGTAAAATACCATTTTAGAATCATAGTAAAATATAATAGACACATGAGACATTGACAATTAAGATGTAACAAATATTAAAAGTATAAAGGCAATGAACACAACAGTAACCTCTTAGTTTATTTTGTAGAATAGTTTTTATTTACTAGGTATTTATAATATGAAAAAGTTTAGTTTTAAAATTATTTCGTTTTTTAAATTTACTTTAATTACATTGTTACAACAATGATTAGCGAGTTTATCCTTCTAATAGAGTATGTGTGCCTAAAAAACTTATAAACTAAACCAGATAGCAAAGAATAACAAATAGACAAGCTGTAGATTAGTAAACTAGCTAGACTTTAAAATTTTACCAGTTGCCAATACAACGCGAAATTAGCACGCATTAGTTAGAGCCCGTCATCATCACAGCCCATAGACTCACTTAATAAGATGGGCCTTCCAGAAATTTCTGGAAAATTTTGCCTACATTAGCCATACTGGCCAGACAAGTTGGCAAGGGTCTGATGACAATTCTAAATGACAATTTATTAACGATTCCATAAGTTAGTATTATTTAGGGACCGATGGCTTAACGTGCTCTCCGAGGCACGGTTTTTCAATGTGTGACAAATGGCCGTAAAAAAGTGTATTTCTCTTTAGAATGTTAATAATAATTATTATAAATTATAAATTATTTATTGTACAGAACTAAAAATAGTATGGGTACAAAGGCGGCGAGTTTAATGCTATAAATGCATTTTCTACCAACTAACCTTTGTTAATGGGGGCCATTATAAGCGGGTGCAGAAATACTATTGTGATCAAGAATAATGAAATATAAATACATACTAATTAAATATACATATCCTACATATTAAATAAATATATACATGTAAATAAATACATACAAGAATGTAAGGAAAGCGTCCTTACAACCGAGGCACCACCGCAGTTAGAGCCTAAATAGGACAAACTAAAACTTAATTAAATAATAAGCTAAATACTCGTAAGACAATACTAATTATCACAGTGATAAAATAATAAATTTTGACAATACGTCACTTTTACTAAGTATCAAAACATTTAATACACATGTCTCATACGAAATGTCACAGACGTTCAATTGGAAATTAGGTCGTGCTACTGCCGAAGGTGAGGTAACTATGGTATGACTAAGCAGAACCCAATGTCTGCCAATATATTGTACGTACTGTTGTACTAGCAAAAACGACGTGATGGAAAGCTGGGCCAAAAATGTTGAGACATCAACTAAGTATTTAGGCAAAGTCATTACGCTTCTAGTAATTATAACTCACTTTGCTAATTGTTCAAATATTTATTGTACTCTTAACAATATTAGGAATTTCTTACAATTCAAAAGTTATATTAGGTAAAAAAATTGTCCTAATATAAAAAGGTCACAATCGTTTACATTAACATTATAACAGATTATTTTTAAAAAAACATCACCCTGTTTACTGACTAGTGTTGCCCAAAGCAAGACGAAGATTGTGTGATCAGGATTACGGTGGCTTTTCCGCACTTAATCTACATTGGACCATTGTGCGTGACCTTTACTCCTTCAGCGAAGCCATCCATCTTCTCCAGGAAGGCTAGGACACGCGTCACGTTCCTGCAGACCTCCGGAACAGTTCTTGCATTCTGGAGGTACCTCAGTCTAAGCACAGCCACTCTGTCGCACTCCTAGAGCACATGCGCGGCCGTCTCTCCTCTGCCATGCATCCTCTTCCGACTGGCCGAGTCTTGGTCTTGCATAAGGACAGCTGGTCTCGGTCTTGTTCTTGCACGTCTAATCTTGATATTGGCCTTGTGCAAGTTATATTATATATTAGTTATGTAGTAGTAGTTTAAATTACATTAATATTAAAATTAAACTTATCAATGTCATTAAAATTAGTGCCATCATCTATGAACTTAGTAATGTCTTGTTTAAATGAAAATAGATTGTTTACCCTTTAGCTTACAACACCTAATCGGTGTAATAAATGTTGGTGAAGTTGGGTTTTAGAATGATATAGACCAGGGGTGGCCGACTTGATTAGACCCAAGATGTACTGTTTACTGATGAATCCCTGTGCGATCTACACATTACATATTTCTTGAAATCTCAAATGAAACAATTTTGTTTAGTACAGTTAAATTATTCTTAGTAACTACTTATTTAGTAGTGCATTGCGTCTGAGCATCTTCCGCTAGATTAGCTAAATCAAGTTTTCAAATTTCCAACTAGAAATTGCAAATCTTAAAGAATCCAATGTATGAGCGTATGTCAAGCAAAACGGTGTTTATATTTTGTTTTTTTCTTTTCTTTCTTTTACATAAATATGTTGAAATGCCAAAATGTTTATCAGCATGCGCTTCGACTTCTGCACATATTTTTTTAAGCTGAGCGTTTCGATCTCGCCTACATGTCGACTGAATCCGAGCAGACTTCTCGTTTAAAATTCATCAACTCCCATGGCTTTTAATCTACGTCTTTCTTCTATTGGAGCAAAGGTCTCATCGCTTATTCAGTGTTGCCGCTTACGTGTGCCCATAGTGTCCATATTTCGACTCTTTAACAGCGTTTATCATCAACGCCTTTGCCCGTTCCCACAACTATTCAGGTGATTCTGATTTTGGATTAACATTTGTCCATTTACTCCAGTTCTGTTTAAGCGCGTTATAAACTTTGTGGTGTCCTTCACTTCAAGTCTAGCTGTTTTATTTCAAGTTTTCTGGCAGCTCTTAATTTTAACTGTACTTTAGAGATCAAGAGGTGGTGATCGGATCCGCAATCTGCACCAAGTGTGGGTATTTCGGAGAGAGGTCTTCAAGTTCAACACATTTTTTTAAATTTGGATATTTCATTGAAACCATTGCTCAGAAATGATAGAAGGTGATGCGTGCAGCATTTCGTAATTACGTTGCGCAGTCTGTTATTTTTTGCTTTTTTATATTTTTTGCCTTGCCACGATCGACTGGACTAATAGTAGCGATCGACCGGTTGGCCAACCCTGATATAGACGGTCATAGAAACAATGAAATAGAAAGCTCCGTAAAAAAGACTACGTGAGTCACCATGTTGTTCAGCTCCACCTGGGGCAAATATAATACAATGATTATGATCGAATGTGCTTAGTCAAAAGCGAATTTATAAAATTATACATTTAAACGGTTAGTCAAATTAGTAGTACAGACGCTGTTCTTTGATCTCAAGTGGTGCTGTAGAAAAATTATTTTTATATAACGATGAAACCTCTCTGTCACATTTAATTTCGCACAAATAAATAGGCTATAAATTCATCCAGCTGACACTGACGCGGAGAGTAAATCACGATGATAAATTCATTACACAGACAGCCACAAAGTGAGCAAATTACCTGAGGAATCCACATTAGGTGACCGCAGAGGGTATTTCTAACAAAAAGTGTGGGGGCGCCTACCAGTAGACGGACGATATACAAAAATGTGGGCTAGCTCTGAAATGATGCCAAGCACAGGCGCAGTAAATCACAATATTTACAGAAAACACAACCAGAAGCTGATCAACACGTGTTAGTTAAAGCCGACAACTAATAAACTGTCATTAATTTCCTAATAATTACTTTAAAGGAACTGGAAAATAAATTCAAAGATAATGCTAATAATTTCAGTAATTGCAAATAACAAAAGTACATACAATAGGTTTATTTATTGGTTATGGTTATTAAATGGGTTTAATGCTTCTGCATCGCTTTCGCTCGCACGACCCAATATTTTTAAAGATTCTTCAAGCTTCATTCCTCTGGAACAAGCTTCCTGTTGAGATCAGACAGGCACCCAGCAGAAGAAAATTTAAAAGAAGAGTGTATACTTATTTCTATGAGTCCATAGCCTATTTTTTTATGTTTTTAATATTGTATTTCTTACTGTAACCAGTTCACGGGAACGTGGCAGTTGTTTTTGAAGGTATCATTATTAATGTAATATTAGTATGTAGCATATATATATTTTTTCAGTTTTTAAATATTATTACGATTGATTATTCTGTTAATTTGCACCGTACTCAATATTAAATGATCCCAATGTCCCAAAGGTTAACGGGCAGAGAATGCCTAGCGGCATTATGTTCGCCTTTTGTATTTTTTACAATAAAGTTTTAAAATAAATAAATAAGTTTGAGTGTACTTTTATAGTAGTCTGTCAACTTACTAGGAAATAAATTTACGGACTTTAGTAAAATAGAGGAGAATCGTTATATTTTTTTTAAATATATTTTTGTCTCTCTAAAATTAGGTATATGAAACTGATACTTATGTCCTAAATGTCTGTAATTTTATTTACGAAAGCAGTGTGTTATTTATTTATTTATAAACTCTTTATTGCACAAAAAACTTTAAAGTAATGTACAAGGGCGAACTTAATGCATTTTATTACAGCTAACCTTTGGGAGTGTGGTAGAGGATCGCGGGGTGCATTAAAATAAAAATAATATTACATTAAAATAAATTACATACTATTACTGATACTTATTTAATGTGTTGTAGGAATCGAAATAAAATTTTCAAGTTTCAGTGGACTTTTGAGTAATTTTGTCTATCAATAAAAATTAGGAAATATACATACGGACTTTAGTAAAAAAAAGGAGTCTGTCTAAATTACAGCGTCCTAGATCTCCATGGAGATGGGCCTTCCGGAATATATATCTGGAGAATTTGGCCTACACTCGCTTGGCTCACTACACTGGCCAGACGGGTTGGCGAGGAAAATTAGGTATATGAAAGTGAAAATACTTATGTCGAAAATGTCCGTAATTGTAGAATGGAAAACAATGGCAAAATATAGCACTTATCAACTTCAGCGAGTGGGTTTGAATTTACAACAATTTGGCCGAGTACTAGTTTGTATTTTATACAAAGTATCGTGATGACGTCAGAGAAACGCCGAGTATGTAAGAAGGAAAAGATATTTGTGGACTGTTGCTAACCTTTTTATGAAAATACCGTACTGGATAAGTTTGGTCGGTTTTCAGTTTACGTTCTCAAGGTGTAATGACGTCAATCATAATGGTTATTGACTTTAAAAAGTAACAGCTTGAACATTAGAATTGTGGATTGATTTGAGAATTGGAATTAAATTTACCTAATTTAGTTTTATTCTGTGCTAAAGATTCACGTAGCAACACGAATTTGAAAGTAGTAAGTAACGCGCGGTGGTGGCTCGGTTGTAAGAATGCGTACCTTAAATCCTACAAAAGTCGGTTCAAACCCACCCGACATGTACCAATGAGAAATACACTTTTCTTACGTACATTTGTCATAGATTTACAACACCACCGTTGCCGTGCCTCGGAGAGCACGTTAAGCCGTCGGTCCCGGTTTAACTAATGCCAACTTGTGGAATCGTTAATAGAATGTCATAAAAAAATTACATTATATCCTCGCCAAGCCGTCTGGCCAGAGCGTGGCGAGTGTAGGCTAAATTCTCTAGTTCTGGAAGGCCTATCTCTAGCAGTGGGGGTATAGAACGCTGTGTTCTAGGGGCTGTAATTAAAAGGAATGTAATGATACGTAACGATAATACGGAACCCCAAAATTAAAGTCCACATCTATCAATCGGTAACGCTGGTGATAAAACAGCGCTATAAAAAACTAATTTAAAGCTCTTCAATCAGCACATAACAGGGAAGACTCCACTAGTAAACACTCCGAATGCCACAACTGATTACAAAGATTAAAGTGACTCCCACGTAAGCTTGCTACACGCTGTTCTCTGCCAAAAATAAAATTTTACCAACATAGCCTACTTCAGTGAAGCTGTAACGATTGACCTGATCCGAACATCTTTTTATAGAGCTGACGAGAGAATACTCGTTATATCGGATGCGTGTACTTAATTTAGTGCAGAAATAAATGGAGATTGCAAGTGTCACCAAATAACGGACTTTAACATAAAAGTATTACTGTGCGCTTTAATCCTAATAATAATACCGTCTGGCGGTTAAGGCCGTAGATTTAAACGCTTAGGTGCTGGGTTCGATTTCTGGTCGAGAACACAAATATATATAATAAACATATTTAATGCGAAAGTCGTGGGTAAAAAAAGATCCGGGCAGACCTAGACTTACCTATCACGATGAAATAGATAAAACAATAGCTGAAGGTGCATTAAAAAGTCATCGTAACAAAAGGGCATGTATTTGAGGTTGATGAATGTCAAAGAAGCGAAAGAGATATGTCGTGATCGTGACAAGTGGCGCTCAATTGTTGTTTCAACCTAACTCGCAAGGGATTTGGTGTGAAGATATGTATTGCTCAAATCTGGTACGCTAAAGACATTGACGAGCTTGTCATTTGTCATGATGAGCCTATAGTAAAGTTGGCTAAATATGAACTTGCTCCTTACAAAAGCTTCGTTTCACCACCTGCAAGAAGTTTGTTCGTGATAATACTTTTTTATTTATTTATTTATTTATCTGGAACTCCAACAGCATAACCAAAAATACAATATTATCAAATTTTATACAATAAATAAGGCCATGAATGGATTCACAAATTATACACAAAAATATAAATCCACTGTGAAGACAGATCAGGAAATCAAATAATAATAATAATAAATATTTCCAGACAGGTCACACAGCGCCATCTAGTTTCTGTGGTAAGCTACGAGGCTTGTGTTACGGAAACTAGATGGTTGATAAACTACATATTATACTTTTTTATTATTTTTTAAATATATACATATTATACATATAAACACCCAGACCGAGACAAATTATACAATGTACAACTTGCCCCCGGTGGGAATCGAACCCACGACAACGTTTGTTACCACTAGACCACGGAGGCGGTCAATCCATTCGAACCGTATTTATTTTATTCAGTTTTGAATACTGGAACTAATTTTAGTGGTTTCTCTTGATTGCATCACGCAGTTTTATATGAAAGTATTGATGACAAAGGCGACAATAGTTGATTTGACCACGTGATCAGTTTTAAATATAAACGTTACATACGAATTCTATTTTATCCAAGTCCTCAGCCAACCATCACATAGAATGTCACATTAATAACAATTTATTTTGAACAAGCTTTATAATGGTAGCGTCTAAAACCGTTGACGCAAACACCTTTATATCTCTATTGTGAGTTTAACATTAGAATTGGCTATTCGTAGACTTCACAAGAATAGATCTGATGGTCTTCAGTTGTTACCTTGCGAGCAAAAACATTTTTTACGATACGTCGGTCATGTACCCACTGCAAAAGTTTGTTATTGTTACAATAGATGTGAAATTCTTTGCTCGCTTCATACACGAGAATAATTTTGTTCGCTTAAAATAGGAAGTGAACCGTTTCTTAGAAACGTATCACGCTCAAGGCTATTGTTGAATTTGATAACAAAGATGAATTTATTGTGATGCTAACCGGTAAAAGTAATTTGAGTATTACAAAAGATGTTTTATTATCCAGGGAAGTATTTTCAAGTCATAATTCAGGAACTTTACAGACATAATCCTGGAGAAACCTGTCACCTTTTAGAAATAGTACAGAAAAAGAAGTAAAGTTTCATCACGACCGTTTCCCTTTCGGGGTGGTCAGAAACCACGCTTATAAATAAACAGATTCACATTTAGCCAACTTCATGTCTAATGATGTCTCCAGCGTACCAAACTCAAGAAATATCACAAATAAATTAAATATTAATTAAATGTATTTATTTACATTAATAAATATTTTTGCATCCCGACCAGGAATCGAACCCGGTACCTCCGAGTCTAAATTCACGGACTTAACCGCTAGACCACGGAGGCAGTTAAATCTATTATCAATAGTTTCCGCAGCGCATGCGACGAAAGAAGTTTTATGGCACTTTTTTACACTTTAACGTAACCACGTTACTAAAGTTTTAGTAAGGATCCATAATCTTGTCTAGCAATAAATATGTTAAGCCTATATTGCTCAGGGTGAATGTAGCTTTCTAATGGTGAAAGAATTTTTGAAATCGGCATAGTAGTTTTTGAGTTTATTCATTACAAACATACACACACACAAAAATACAAACGTTTCCTCTTTATAATATTAGTGTAGATTAGTTACTATTGTCGAAGAAGAACGTGTTTTATACTTTCGTAGCTTGGTTTCTCGCCCTGTCTTGTTATATTTTTAATTTAGTACTACGTTTTTTTTATTTCACTACTCTTTCCCTTGAATAAAAGGAGTATTCGTGCTTTATTAATATCTGGTATTAAATGATAAATCGTTAATTTCAAACTTGTAAGTTCATAAATGAGAATGCCAATTCTTCTTAGTGGATTAAAAATCCCATAAAATAGCCCATAAAAAAATCTCGAGTCTTAATGATTTCCTTTTTATTTCATAGTTAATATATCGTGATTTCATAATCTGTAAATAATTTTGGTTTTTTTACCCTAGCATAACGACAATTGACAAAAACTTTTATTACCTTAATGAAATAGTTTCTATCCTGCCAATTCGAAATCCAGTGTTTTATCTGTAATAAAGTACCTGATCATAATAAAAAACCTAATCGTATTAATATTGTTTTGTAACTATTTCATACATAAATCTTAACCAATTATTTAATTAAATTATATTTTAATGCTGGGGTAAATCAAATGTTGAAATTAAATTAAAAAAAAAACACAATAAAAGATATTATTATTGAATTATATTTTGTTAAGGCACGCTCCAACAAAGTTCAAAGTCTCTTTTATATATTATTATTGAGTATTGTTTATTACTATTATTTATTTATTATAACCAATGACACCCAATATTTTTTGATGGGACAATTAACCCGTACAGCAATAGCTTTCAGAATGCTACTGTGACTTTTGAGGCACTGCAGCAGAAAAAACCTTCAGGTGGCGGTATCATCAAAGAACATAAATGCCTTTTATTAAAAGTGAAACAAACTGACAGTGAATTGAGTCACATGTCCTGCTTCGAGTCACATGTCGTGCTTCGAGTCACATGTCGTGCTTCGAGTCACATGTCGTGCTTCGAGTTACATGTCGTGCTTCGAGTCACATGTCGTGCTTCGATCATGACGTCATATAGGGTTCCAAGAAATATCTCTGACATATTTCATCAGTTCAGAAATTTAGTTTTAAAAACGAGAAATATGAATTTAAAAAATCGCGTTTATTTTAATAATGTTGGTTCGGTCTTGAGGTATGGACTAATTTTATGGGGTAACTCAACCGATGTCAATAAGGTATTTATCACTCAAAAGAAGTGTGTTTATTTATTTATTTATTTATTTATTTAGTACACACAGCAGTACATATATTATCACACACATAACATAGTATAATTATAGCTTATCTAATATATGTACCAATTAGGTGTCACAGCATTCACCAATACAAAAAGAAGAAGAAGTTAAAAACTTATTACTGTTAAAACAATTAAAAACTTACTACTGTTAAAACAAAAAAAAAAAAATAATTTAACAAAAACTATAAAATTTTAAAATTTACAAAATAAAAATATGACTTCTAAAATAAAATTATACATTTTTCTCTTTTTTAAGAATTAATTAGGAAACATAAAAATTGCGCAAATTTGGTACCTTAAAAAAAAAAAAACGAAAACAAAACACTTGTTAAATAAATTATAAGCTACTCAAATATTGATGGTTTGAAATGTTCGAGAACATTTTTTCTGAATACATTGTAACGGTCATGAAATATGTCTATATCATTATTGGCACTGCAGAGACTACTGTAGGTGTTGCACTATCGTGTGTTCGGGCTATCTGTGGAGTTGGACCATTTGACTCCTGTAGACCCTTATTTAAAAAGCTAAAATTATTAACATTGGCTTCAATGTATATCCTTGAAATATAAATATTTGTCAATAAACATGCTAATCTCTTTAAAAAATATAATACTTGTAACAAATTTGTACCTAGAGACTATACCCGACTCATCTACCCAAGATGTGTAAGTTAATATTACAGCAGAAACTGTCACATTGCATTAGAGTATATAATAAAATTCCTAGAGAGATACGAGAGTTACCTATAAAACGTTTTACTATTGAGTTAAAGAAAATTCTTATTGTCAACTGTTTTTACTTAATAAAAGAATTTTTAGCTTGCAAAATTTTGACATTTACATTGTATTCCAATAAATTGACAAAAACAATATTAAATATACACTATATAAAAATAAATATTGTAAATAAATATCTATTGACATAAGTATATTGTATGCTCATAATATGGGCAGATTGCATCATCATGACATATAATAATAATAATAATATTTTTATTGCATAAGTACAACAGTTTCATAATGATATACTTTGTTAATACAGTACTTAAGGCTGTTTGTTAGTTGTACAAATGGTGTATTAAAGTAGAATTTCTAACTCCACACCAAGCTACTTGTGTTATGGAAGTTAGCCTATTATTCTAGGTTATAAATTACAATTAAAAATATTAGTGTTTACAAATAATAATTAAATAAATAAAAAATATATATTATATGTATAAATATTTTATTTACTTCTAGACTAAGTTATGATACCAACATAAAAAGTAGGTAAAGGTATGTATAGTTAGACGACCAGATCAAGATACTATAATACATGTACATACAACTGTAATTAGAATAAGCAATCTATACAATAAAGAATTGTGAATTTGAATAAAGCTCTATTTCTATTTTCAGAAAACAGTAGCGGTGGTGGTGGTGTGTTCGGCGTCCCTCTCGCTCAGTGTGTGGAGACTGAGAGAGCTTTAAGAAGACAACAACACGGTGGTTCGAGAGGAAGTCTTGCTTCGTTGGGAGCCATCGAAAGGGGAGAAGATGTAAGAATTTAGAATTTCCTATTCTCTTCAAACATAATCTAAATACATTGGCCAGTCGATTGGCTAAGCGTCCTCATGGCCCCATCGTCTTAACCCCAAATGGCGTAAACACGTAACTTGTACCAAGCTTGAAGTTTTCAACAGAAACCGCCGCACTCCCCGCGCTCGACGAGATTGCCTGGATGTGAGATGGAGCTAATTTGTAGTGTTGCCCTTGGTCTTGCTTTCTTGCGAGACTCTTGTTCAGACATTTTTTCCTAATTTTGTTAAAATGTTAAAAAAAGTATCATCACGACCGTTTCCCTTTCGGGGTGGTCAGAAACCTCGCTTATATAGAAGCGGATTCACATTTAGCCAACTTTACTATAGGCCAATCATGACAAGTGGCAAGCTCGTCGATGTCTCCAGCGTACCAAACTCGAGAAATATCACAAATCAATTAAATATTAATTAAATGTATTTATATACATTAGTAAATATTTTTGTGTCCCGACCAGGAATCGAACCCGGCAGTCAAAACTAGATAGAAAGAGATAAACTAAATATTTTTTTAAATAATACTATTAATGTTTATTGTTACTTTGCGTTTGTATTATCGAATAAATAGTTAACATCAATGCCCATCAGCTTTGTACAAAGGCATTATTTAAAAAAAAATACAATATTGTATCATCACGCCCTCTTAATTTACGGGCCAAATTTTCAAGTATATTAAAGTCAAAAATGCCCCAGATTAATATACAGTGTAAAATCTATACAACGACACTGAAAGGATCCCTCCTTGTTTTATAGCGTTATAGAGAGTTGTCGTTTTTTTTATTTTTCTAATAAAAATAAAAAAATGTACTAAAATTGTACATAGGCGGGCCTAATGGCAAGGCATTTTCTAACTTTTAAATACGAATCATTGATAACTCTGGTCTACATTAGATATTTCCAAAACTACCTATGTACTTTTCCGATGTGACAGTCTAGTGTTGCCCAAAGCAAGACCAAAATAGAATAGGTGGTCTTGGTCTTGCACTCCTTATCTTGGTCTTAATCTTGCGCAAGAGTCTCGCAAGAGTTTTCGCCTCAATATTATAATCTGTCCGCATACTATCTCGATTACTACTATTCTGATTTACTTAAAATTTTAAATAGTTATTTGTTTAGTTATTACCCCTAAAGTCCGTGGATTTAGACTCGGAGGTATCGGGTTCGATTCCTGGTCGGGACACAATAATTCATTTAATTTATATGTGTTAGTTCTCGAGTTTTGTACGCTAGAGACATCGGCGAGTTTGCCACTTGTCATGATAGCTCAACAGTAAAGTTGGCTAAATGTGAATCCGATTCTTTAAAAGCGTGTTTTATGACCATCTCGAACGGGATACGGTCGTAATGACGGACGGTAAAAATGACGGGCACGACGCAATACCAAATTCATCATCATCATTACAGCCCCTAGAACACAGCGTCCTAGATCTCCACTGCTGGAGATGGGCCTTCCAGAACATATATCTGGAGAACTTGGCCTACACTCGCCACGCTGGCCAGACGGCTTGGCGAGGAGATATACCAAAATACCAAATTATTGAGAACAAAATCCTTAATCCCAAAAAAGTAAACATTTTCAGCAAAATTAGGAAAACAATATCTGAGAGAGTTTTGCGAGATTCTCACGTAAGACCAAGACTCTTAGTCAACACTATGTGGCACTGACTATTTTTTGTCGCTCTGACAAATTTGTATGTATTGATGAAAAAAAACATCATGTTAAGCGTTATAAACCTAGAGTTTTATATATATTTATACATACGGTATATTGTAAAGAAAATAGGACGAGAAAAATCAACATCATAAACTATGTTCGCATTATGAATTTCGTCCTAAAATTCAATGGACAACCTTGCTCAAAAGTGGGATGATGGCCTGACGATATTGTTCACTAAATATAGGAATAGAATTTAAAAATAAACGACTATAAATAGCAACTTTTAATGAAAAATGCAGCTATCAATCGCGGAGTACACATTTGACATTTTATTTCTGGTGCTATAATTGCAGTGTAAGTACGGATTGGCATATATCCGTCAAGATAGCGGGGCAACCGTTCGTTTGGTGTTATTTTTATATATTAAGCACGACATGTGTCATCGTGGACGGCAAGCGGTACACGAGTTTCAAGAACTGACACAAGCCCGTGATGACCGACGCATTGCTTAAAGGACTTCAGAGATGGCAATTTAAGCGCAATTTCGAATGTAAAAACTGTGATCTTTATTTACTTTTAGTTTTAATACAAGTTATGCCGAACCTCATAAATTCAAAATATTATACCAATATCAACTTTAAAAGCATTTGACACTGTCAGTGCTAGTATAAACTGTAATAGGGTTTAACACTAGGGCGAGATTGCCGACCTAGTGTTTCTTTTTAAGATAGCCAATAGTACCATTGATAGTCCGTAGTTGTTACAAAAGTTAGATATACAAGTACCAGGAAGAACGTTGCGTCTCAACACGACATTCGGCTTACTACCACACGCCGATACGAGCTATCGTCGGAATTCATTCATCTGGAGGACCTGCAGTCGATTTGATGAGCTTTTGCGTGATTTCGATTTTGACCTATTTTGTACAAGCTATAAGGCGGCTAGGCGAGCACTCAGTACAAAGTAATTTAATATGTCGCTACCTTGACTTTCTATTATTATCATTTTGCTGTAACTACATGACTGTGAATGATTGCTTTATTGTTTTATAATATTTTTGAAAATGTGTTTCTATAGTATAGACTGTTTCTTAAAGAAAATACTTTAGTGCCGTGTCTGTTGTTTCTATCTGTGGAAACTTTTTAGTGGTTTAAGTGTTTATATTTATGTCTAATTAAAACTCTGTAACCATAAGTTTTCCTAATAAAATAAAATAAATAAATAAATAAAATAAACATTGACAGTTTCCGTTACTTAAAAGATTCCTCGATATAACGTAAACGACAAAAAAATACGTATAATTCGAAATAATTTAATTAATAGCATAATGTTTATTTATTTTATTTATTTATTTATGTAAGTGTCCCCAAATTTGTACACGCAGGGATAGTGGCGGTATGGGGGTGCATATTTTGGCTTGTGTAAACTTTCATGAAGCAGGGTAAATAAATCGTATTATCGTATTAAATTAAATCATCAATCTGTGACCAACATCAATCTAGGCAGTCTCTTACCATCGCACTTCGCTTTAATGTTTTCGATAATAACTCTTACGTTACGTGCATTCGTATTTATAACAAGTTACCAGAGGTTCTCAAACAATTACCCAATAATCAGTTTAAATCTAGAATCAAGACGCTATTGATAGAGTGTTGCTTTTATTCGTTAAGCGAGTTTTATTCATACAAATTTAGAAATTGTAATAATTTGTATTAATCAACTGACCAAAATCTCGCATACGAGTATTATCTTATGCGAGATTTCTAAAATTCATGACATTTTATTCATTACATAAATTATTTTCATTGTATAAATTTGTGTGCCAGAAATGGCGGAATATGTGAGCTATTTAAAATCTATGTACCTATTTACCATATTCCATACAAATAAATATTATTTCATTTCAGCTACAGATATAGTTTCTATAAAGGAATAGTATTATATAAGAATTTCTTGCAACCAATGGGGTGTATCAGGCAAAGCTTTTTGTAGATGTCGCTAGCGGCACTGGTACCTTGTTTACACCTGTGACGGATCATTTTTTAAATGTTTTTGTAGTTTTTTATTTTTATAACTGAAAAACAAATTTTAACTTAACGTTACCTACTTTAAAATACAAATTAGGAAAGCAAAAACCGTCTTTAAATACAAAAAAAGGTTTAATTAATAGATCGGCAATTTTGAGATCACCATATCTTTGATTTCGCTTGGAAATCTCGATTTGTACACTTAAAAGATGATCACTTCTGCATAATATCCAGAAAATAATAAATTTCGTAATAAAAATACAAGTTTTCTATGCAACTGACAGTTCTATTAGGTATCATCTATCATGCGCCATCTACCGTGATAAAAAATTAGTGATACACCCCATTAAATGTGCGCCTAAATTTAATAATATTTTGTATTTTAATTTTACTATCCGATATGGTACTGAGAACTTACACAATACATTTAAATTAAAATTTTTAGGTTCGCCTGTTGACAAGTTCAATGAATTGAATTAATTGTTTAAATGTATGCGTAGAATTAAATAAATTGAATGAATGACAACTTTATTATGTTCAAACATTTTTAGTAGTTAGGTCTTCCTACCAGCTACTAGGCGGCGCCACTTTCTATAAAATCAAATTTTTACAATTGCTTTTTCTAAGTTTTCACCCCCTGCTCTAGGACTGTGCCTGGAGAGGGTTTTTGCCGCCCGAGGATATTTGCTGAATTATTGTATAGACAATCTAAAAGGTTTCAAAATTTACAAATGAAAATATTTTTCATTTTCTTTGAACAAGAGGCCTAATATGAAATAAAGAAAGTAAAACCTGGATTTAGCTGCTTCTAAAAGTCCCGTCGCTACTTGGTCTAGACAAGAGGGAAGATTAGCAAAATATTTATGAATAGCCGTATTAATATTATTAATTAAGTTTTAGAAACCGGATTTTAGAATAGTTTAAAGAATGTTAGTTAAGTGGTATCTCCAGCACGCTGCTCGCTGGCATTCGGCATTTGAGCGTGCAGAAATAGCTTCCCCTCAGTGGCCAAGACACGTAACTCAGTAGTGACGCGCACTGCAGCTGCTTTCAACTCACCTGGGTCCTATGACTCCTCATCATATCTTGATCTGGAACCCTATCATATTCCTCTATGATTTAATGTTCTAAATTCGCCAAACAGCTAATTTCTATTTGTATCAGATTTCATGTTTTAACAAGGAAATTCTTATACGGATATTTTATTATAAAGTTGTTGGACGGTCAAAATTTTTGTTATTTGCTACTTTTAAAACCTTTATTAGACGTTTCCTCAACGGGTCCTCAACTCAACAATTCCTTCCAGCTCGAGGAATAGAACTTTTAAACTCAAGGTATATTGCGATGTCCTTGAAACCGCCTTGAAGCGTACATCATTTAAAAAATTGATAAATTATTTATTTTAGTTAAACAAACATATTTTTAAACAAAACAAATTCAAATCAGAGTTCGATACAATTTTTTTTTTAAAGTGACACATTATTCAGTCTTGTGGATGTCAATAATGCTAGAGCGTGTAGTAATTCTGTCAAAATTAATATTTACAACACGGGAACGCAAACTTCAATGTTTCCATAAAAAAAAAACCGGAAATATTTAAAATGGTAACATTAATGTATTTCGAGGTTTGGAGAGTTTACAAATAAGAATACCGATTTTGAGAATCCAGAATCCCTTGAGGGAACCGGTTTGACAGCTGGAAGAAATAATCAAGTGGACTAGCCGTTCTGGAACTCACGCTGATGAAGATATTATTTAATTTTAATTCTTAAATTACCCAAAACATTTAAAATCTAGCAGATGTGGGACCAGTATCCTAAAAAGAATTAACGGTCTATGCGCTAAACATATTTTCTCTAAATAAATAGTATTTATATATCGTATCATTACAGGACCTAGAACACAGAGTAGAACAGAGAGAGAAATTCACTGCCTTTCAGAATATATTTCTAGAGAATAAGACCTATGCTGGCTGTCTGGGTTGGCAAGGGGCTGATGTAATTTACTGACAATTTCTTAACATACATAGATATCTTCAGGCCAAATCCCTTGCGGGGTAGGCAGAGACAATTGAGCGCCACTTGTCACGATCACGACATACCTCTTTCGCTTCTTCAACATTCATTAACCTCTTCATACATGCCCTTGTGTTTCGATGGCTTTTTAATGCATTTTCAGCTAATGTTTTATTAATCTGATCGTGATAGGTGAGTCTTGGTTTGCCAGGTCCTCTTCGTCAATCTCTCTTCGCTCAACCTTTGAACTACCCGAACCATCGGAGCATGCCTTTCCTTATTTTTGTCCCTATGCTTTCATACCTACCTTAACTAACCAATTTTTTAACTTTTTTTTTTTATTAATTAAATTACAATTTCTGAACGGCTCCATTCATTGGTATTAGTGGAATACTGAACAAACGAGAACGGTGGTATTGTAAAAAAAAAACCTATGTAAAATATAATTTTATAATCTACCAACTAAAATCTAATGAATCAAGTAACTAATAAATATAAATTCAAATGTGTGTCTCGCGTGCAATAAAATATATTTAGGTTAGTAAATCAACATTGCCACAATAAAATTCTCAATAACACTGCACACGTTCGATTCGTAGCAAATAAAAATATTTAGTTCATGAGTGTATGCTTACATACAGAGGTACTCGTACATGACGAAACGTGTATTGACCACCATTGACCTCACTACGACCCATTATAGTATTTAAAAACTGCATATTTTGGCATATATTGTTAAAAACCAACAAAAATCAGAAAGAAAAGTTACGATAAAACAGTTTACTCATAATTATAAGTAGTTTTATTTTTTATATATAGACCCCTAGATATCCATTGACTTGAAAATGTGTTTAATTTATGACTGTACCGCAACTTCTAACCACGGAAACAATCGAGACGTAGCGTCCTCTCCAGTAACTCAATGTCGAATATTGGGTTTATTCCATGGATTAAACGAAAAGTCGTGCGTAATAATTCCGTATGCTATTTGGAAATACCTACTAGACACGGTCTGGCGTTCGAACGTCAGATGCGTTCATGTTTAACTGAAGAGAAAAACTTTTAATCCAGACATTCCGGCGACTTTGGATTGTAGGTCATGTTTGACGTATTAAATTTATTTTTAAGGAGCGGTTTCACTTTGAGCCAACTCTCTACCCTAAGCCCATGACAAGTAACAAGCGGAGTGTATAAAAGCATCTTGTCAAGCCGGTATAGCAGTGTCAGACTCCAATTGTTTTGCCTAGACCTTGTGCGCCGTTTACCATTAGCCCTGTGTTGTGTGTACCATACGATACATAGGCAGGTACTAAAAGTTATTTCTCTTCTTAGTCGGTATACTCGTGGTCGTGGTCGTCACTTAAGTGTCAGTGGCAGGCTTAACAAGCCGTCGCCACTCCTCTCGTACTGCAACCTTCCTGGCGCACTCATGTAGGGGGTGATTCATTACTGCTTTAACCTGGTCAATCCACCGCATCGGAGACCTACATTCGATTATTCCCTAAACTACCAGGCGCTTAATGGATGTATCTCCACGCCGCGACACGTGTCCAAAAAAAAGTGAGAATGCGTGATTTTACGATTGAGGAAAGGCACTTCCAGTTCTTCCAGGATGGATGGACATTTTTTTACTAATGTTGCATAGTTCGCTTGTTGACAACAATGACCGACATGTTGAATGAATTGAATTAATGAATGAACATTGAATTTAGTACCATCTACTATATACTACCGTCCAATTTCTATGTGAACCGATATTTGTCAATGTTCTAAGTTTCCACCCGCTGCACGGATCGACTGGACTTAAGCTAGCCGTCGTCGGTAGTTGTAAACCTAACCACTTATCATTATTCAGTTTCGACGCCGGGAAAAATCACCCCTTATTGCCAAGGATATTGTGTAATGTGTGTCGAGATTTCTAAAAGGTAGGTAGGTTTACATCTATAATTATTTTATTTTTGTTAATATTAGTATTATTATTATATGTATATTTATTATATTATCTACAGCAGATTAGTTTAGTATTTGACATTTATTTTTAGTTGATATTATCATTATTTATTATGTAATGGGCATCAATAATCTTGTACGGGGATTTGTTTTAAATTGTATTCTCATCCGTAATATGCATTTTTAGATAAATTATTCTAACAAGATTACAATCTATGTCGACAAACCCCTTTATTATATTAACTACATATATGTATTATTGTTTAAATATCAGAATGACAAAGTAACAGAATAGGGCTGCTGGTTCCTTTAAGTATCTTCGGCATAAGTGGCTGGCGTCAACTGTCCCAATTCTTTGCCCAGCAGAGAATTGCCTTACCATAATAAATAAAAAATTGCGTATGTTTTGATTGTGACGTCACTGGTATCCGGTTACCTGGTCGGCCTTCCTTGAGGTTCGTACATTAAGGTCGCTATAATTTTATCGTATGACGTGCGCAGGCGCTCCTACATCGATATGTTTTGAACCAAAATAGATCTTTACTATAATAATATACATAGTAGCTCTCAATCTGTTTTTGCCTGGAGTCCTTCAAATGTAAAAAAAAACATTCACACAACACATTCTCGCAATATAGCCCCACCAGACTGGGCAAATTACCACCATCTGTCCGCCTACCACCTATTTGTTGTTAAAAATATGTGCCACTTGCAATGATGTCAAATGCCAATTTTTACTTTCAAGGAAAACTAACATTGTAAGCTATGCTAAAATATGCCATTTATATTATACGGTGTTATTTATATATATATATATTTAATATAAAAATAACACCGCTTGAAACAATATTTATTTATTTAAAACTTTATTGCACGAAGTACAAAGGCGGACTTAATGCCCGTAGACATTTACTTACTACTTAATCATAAAATGGATATGTAAATATCCACTAATAGTGCCGCTTATCTTTCCCGAACATGAGACCAGACTCAGCTAAAACCTCGCAACTAGGTCATACTGCAATGATTTCAATGTGTTTAAGAAATTATACTGTGGTAAATAAATTATAAATAAACTAAATATAAAATTCCACGAAGACAATATTTATGAAAAGTGAATCTTAAAATTTAATTGTCCAAATAGCAGTTATAAAGATTGAAACGATTCTTCAGCGCCAATAAACTGTTCACTTCAGCCGACCGAAGATTTATTAGTCATAAAAGTTTTTTAATCTGTCCACAAATCAACATCTGGGTTAATTCCCTTGAGATGCCATCTATTTAGAAGTTCTTAAAATGAGATGAATGGTATTTTAATCGGCAGTAAATAAATAAAATTAACCAAAATCCTGGTGTCATTTTCAATGCTGTATGAAATCGTCACGGCAGACATTATTCTGAAATCTAAAATATTTTTTCATTCATTCATTACAACCCCTAGAACACAGCGTCCAAGACCTCCACTGCTGGAGATGGGCCTTCCAGAACTGGAGAATTTGCCCTACACTCGCCACGCTGGCCAGACGGCTTGGCGAGGATATGATGTCAATATTTCATGACAATTTATTACCGATTCTACAAGTTGGCATTAGTGGAACCGGGACCGACGGATTAACGTGCTCTCCGAGGCACGGGAACGGTGGTGTTGTAAATCTATGACAAATGTACGTAAGAAGAGTGTATTTCTCATTGGTACATGCCGGGTGGGTTTGAACCGACCTTTGTAGGATTTAAGGTACGCGCTCTTACAACCGAGTCACCACCACCCACCTAAAAGAATAATAATAACAATTTTAAAAAAATACTCAGCATCTTAACCTTGAATTAAAAATTGCAAATTCTAAAACCATAAAAATTTAACTATTCCTTTAATAGATATCTTAATTACTGACAACGTTACATTACACGGCTGTATGTATGTATTAATCAGAAAATCTGCACTACATATGTAAGGATTGGCGGCTTATGAAGCGTATCAACCACCAGTGTGAAGAGTATAACGACAAAGAAAAAAAAAATATTAAGAACTATGAAAAGTCTGAGACACAAGATAATCTCTACATCTGTATTCTACCAACAGCTTAATTTTAAATTGTTCTATTACAGAGTGAATCATGTGATTCGGGAGAATGGGGCTGGTCTGGTCTGGAAGAGGCAGGCGGTGGCGGTCCCAGGGTGCCAGGGTTGATCTCCGCGTGTCTGGCTCATCTGAGAAGACACGGACTGCACACCCTTGGCTTGTTTAGGGTATCTGCATCTAAGAAGAGAGTCCGACAGGTAAGGATACTATTAAAGAGAATGGGTCAGGTCTGAGGAGTTGTCGTTTCAGAGTTGGGTTGATCTCCGCGTGTCTGGCTCACCTAAGGAGACACAGACTGCACACCCTCAATCTGTTCAGGGTATCTGCTTCTATGTAGCAGCATCCGACAGATCCTTATCTGTCTTGTATATGAAAATAAAACTGTATGCATTGCTTTTTAGGTTTGCTTGTTTGGTTAGTATCTACCCAATGGAAATCCTATTTGGACTTCACATCCCACCCAACTGAAGTGTTAACTCCATATTTATAGGCAATATTATCTCTTTTTCGTTCTGGTTTGTAAAATGTTGTCTTTCTCTCTTCAGCTAAGAGAAGAATGGGAGAGAGGACAAGACGCAGCATTGGACTCTGCTGTATGTCCCCACGATGTAGCTACTCTTCTCAAGGAATTCCTACGAGATCTACCTGACCCTCTGTTATGCAGAGACCTATACACAGCCTTTCTATATACACAGAGTAAGCAATATCCTTTAAATATATTTAATGCAAATATTACGTAGGAAAATCAACGCATGTCAATTATATTGGTTCTTATTAAATACATTTTAATATTAACAAGAGATAATACTTTTTCCTTATCTACCAATATTGTATTTTATTTATAATTATCACCCTTCTACAAAAAATGTGTAAACCTTTATAAATTATATCCTCCAGAGAAAGTATCAAGAAACTGGCAATCTCTGTGTAATCTATTTTCATGACTTTAATAAACTTATGTTTCCAAGTAGCTAATACCTTACGGATTATTAAATATAAACATATAAGTTTGCGTTTAGTATGGGATGCCACCTGGGTGGACACCCTGGCGCCTTCCCACCTGTCCTTGACCTCTAAGGACCAAGGCGCTGCTGCATTACAAGCAGACAACTTCGAACGGCAAAAATACACCCAGCTTATTGGGAGATGTGTTTTTGCGCCGCTTGGAGTAACTCTTGGGCAGTGGGGACCAAGTGCACAAGAATTGTTGAAGGCGTTGTCAAAACAAATCAACATCTCGGGAGATAAAAGGGCTGGGCAATATTTGGGCCAAAGAAACAATATTGCCATTCAACGTATATATGCTGCCAGTATCCTTGGCACTTTGCCCATTGGCAGCGATTTGGAGCAATTTATTTATTTATAATATATTTCTTTTATTTTGTTTTTCGTTTATTTTCGTTTTAGTTTTTAGTTGTATTTTTAATTATAAGGTAGTTTTTTTATTAGTAGTAATTTATATGTTTAAAAGTTAAAATTTTTAGTTTATTTATTAATTTAGTTTTTTTTTAATAATTGTACATCACTTCCTTCGAATACACATTATATTTTAAAATACCTATATATTAACTTGAAAAAAAAATACATTTTATATTATTACAAATGATATAGGTAATTCCAATAAAAATAATAAATCTGTTTTTTTAGAAATCCGTAACAGAAGATTACAATGGGAAGCATTAAGGCTAGTCATCCAGTTATTACCGGCAGCTCACAGAGATACTCTTAATGCCCTACTTTCCTTCCTATCACAACTGTCAGCACATTCAGAAGACGACAGACAACCAGGAAACAAAATGGACGCAGCCAACCTGGCTACAGTGTTCGCACCTAACATTCTTCATAAGAACAAACCTAATGAAGCTGCAAGGTAAGACACCGGACTTATAAATAATTTTGTAGATAGTTTTTAGTTTTCTATAATAGAAACACATCAACATTTTTTTTGTCAACACAATCCATAAGCAAAAGGGATGCAGTTAATTAGTTATGCGCTGTGTGACGAGAAGATAAAGATGTTCTTGGTAGGACAATGGTACGTTAATTTAATTCCTTTTAAATATCTAGAATAATCTAGATTTTCCTAAGAAAATCAATGACGTATAATTAAAGCCACCACCAAGTTAATATTACTTTTTTTTTCGGCTCCATTATCAGATATGTTGTAAACATGAATTAACTGGCAAGGCGACGGTAATAGACAAATTCCTTTGCAATATCTGTGCTCTTCTGGAATTGAAAGCGTAATTTTAATCTCTAAACTTACATTAAAAATGTGTCTTTACTAGTAATGGGGAGAGCACTGATACCAGTATGACAGTTAACTGGTATATGTATCAGTGAATCAAACCAACAATTGAGAGTGTACCTAATGTAAAAGAGTTCTTTTTATCCATAATGTACCACTTATTTAATGAATAAACACTTTTTATTCTTATTATTATTATGTTTTGGGTTTATGACCTTCATCATCATCATCAAAACCCCTAGAAACTCCACATAAATTACTGGAGCTGGCCTACAGACGCCACGCTGGCCAGACGGGTTGGCGATGGTCTTATGTCAATTTATTAACCTCTCCACAAGGTGATATTAGTGGAACCCGGACCGACGCGGACGGCTTAACTTGCTCTCCGAGGCACGGGAACGGTGGTGTTGTAAATCTATAACAAATGTACGTAAGAAAAGTGTATATCTCATTGGTACATGCCGGGTTTTTGGGATTGTTGGGAAAGCGTTTTTACAACCGAGCCTCTACCGCTATGATCTTAATATTGGGGTCGACGACGACAAGGACGTACTCGGCTTTAAATAACTTCAATAATTGATATACTTATAAAGAAATGCTACTATTTCAGTGCGGAACTTCTATCAGAACGGGCAGATGTGATCAATGTGGTCCGGCTTCTAATAGAAAGACAGGCAGAGCTGTGGACACTGCCGGCAGAATTGTTACATGAAGCATACATACATCTCGCTCATACTGCTCCGGCTCACCTCGACTCTTTGCTACTGCGGCGCGCTGAGTGAGTTCAACTTATTTACCTAACCTCTCTTACACAGCTTATGACTTCTCATATTATGACGAATATTGGTTTCAAGGGATATAACACAGACTTCCATGTCCCTGATAACACTGGATTATGGAATATGCGGGTATAAAATGGTCGCTCGAATGATGAAGAGATAAACTGCTGCACCAACTTTAAAATCGTAGCCTTTTTGAGTCTGACACGCTTATGACATTGATAAGTTCTCATATTTGACCAAAACATTAATTCGTGGATCTAGACGCGGAGGTACCGGGTTGAATTTCTGGTTCGCTTTGTTCGCGTGGTTTGTGAACAGACTAAAAGGGATACTGCCGTGATGATCATGAAATAAATATGACCTGGTAGTTTAGGTCCGAATGTAATTAAGCATTTATTCCTTCGTTTTCATCTGGCAGTAGTATCAATGGTTGTTCTTTCAGCTGTTTTAAGAGTATTGTAAATTTTAGATGCGCGTCTGAGCGGTTAAGCAGCGGAGCGGGTGAGGAACAGGACGGGGATTCCCGTCGCGTGTGGTCTCGGGAGGAGTTCCTGCACGGAGGAGCCGCCACAGGAGGACCCGACCGCGACGTGCCGCAGAGGTCAGTAACTAAACATAATGGCTGTGGGCAATCTGTCTCAAAGTGTTTACCTTCCAACGGAGGTACCATTCGCTTTTCGTGACAAAGCATGAGGTAACCATTATGAGGTAACCGTTACCGGTTGAGGTATACGAGCCGTTTATATCAAAAAGTAGTAAATTATTAATTATTCAAATACTAAATTAATTTCATACGTATAAGGTGTTTTTTTTAATTTATCAGATAGGTATTGGTATTCACTACTTTTGAAAATTGCATTCTGATATCTGCTTGTACCCTCGCCAACTCAATTCTCCAGAAAATTCTGTAAGGCCCATTTCCAACAGTGGAAGTCTAGGACTCATTGTTCTTAGGGGTGTGATGTTGATGATGATCTCCTTGTGACACTTCACTGCTGATCTCTACTCCCGAGTTTTGCCCTTACATACAAGCATGCTGATGACTGAAATGTTTTAGAAGGAGCGAGAAATCCTATTCAAGAACTAGAAGAGCTCGGGACGCGGCGTCCGACACATCCAGTGGGTCTTTCTCTTCAGCTATGACCATCGTAACTAGGTTGGTATGGTTACCATTACATATTATTATTATTTTTTATTTATCCATACATATTTTATTACCCGACTGTTCGCCGCAAAGAAGTGTTATGTGTTTCATCAGTCTATCTATGCTTGTTCCTTTGTGGCGCACTGGATACCAAACGGGTGGGCTGATTGTGATGATTCGCACGTCAATCGATTCGTCTTAATCATGCGAGTATCACTGAAGATATGACATTAATCAAATCTCAGTAGGTCGACGACCAGACAATGGCGTCTTACCAATTAAAAACTGAGACCGGCTCAAAAGTGTATCCACACGTTTCGGGATCAAGCTCGAATTACCGTTATTCCCAGTCAAGCTAGAATAGTGTTGGGGACTGATGTCAGTCATGAGTGTCTGATTCCAGTTGCTAACATTCATAGACCTCCCGCGCCACTTACCATCACAGGTAGGCGCAAGGTCACATGTTGTGCTAGTATAAAAAAAAACCTAGATAGAGATTGAAATATTTTTTGTATTCAGGGTGAGAAGCAGCATGGAAGAGTGTGGCAGTAGCGGGGTGGTGTGCTCTGCGCCCTCCGAGCCGCCCTCCGCCACCCCTTCCGCCACCTCCGCCCGGACAGACTCAGCACCGGACTCCGCAGACTCTGCCAGCGACTACAATGAGGTAATCATTTTTTATTTATTAGTTATTAGTTGACCGCCTCCGTGGTCTAGTGGTAACAAACGTTGCCGTGAACTCGGGAGGTCGTGGGTTCGATTCCCACCGGGGGCAAGTTGTACATTGTATAATTTGTCTCGGTCTTGGTGTTTATATGTATATATTTACATTTTTTTTAAAAATGTAGTTTATCGACCATCTAGTTTCCGTAACACAAGCCTCGTAGCTTACCACGGAAATTAGATGGCGCTTTGTGACCTGTCTGAAAATATTTATTTTCTGAAATTCAGTAAAAATGTCCGTAATTTTATTTCCTAGACTAGACTAGTTTATAGACTACATTTCTCAAAAGTACAAACTTGAAAAACCGTTAAACCCTTGTAAGACATTTATATTTACAAGAATAATGTTTATTCTTTTTTAACGAATATTCTTCAAAGATTCTAAAAGTCATTTATTTATTTATTAACCATGACAATGTACATTACATATGTACATATTTAATAACATAATTCAAACATAAGGATAAGTGACTAGATGTGCGATTTAATATGGCTCCAAGTACATTAGGACAATTTTTTTACTTTCCACATCCGATGCGAACACATCGAAATTCATACTTTCAACTGTGCGTTAGTCATTTTATTTTATTTATTTATTTTATTTTATTTTATTATGGCACAAACAGTCATTACAAATGAAGTTATATAATTTAAAAAGAATACATAAAAGAAGACCTTTAGGGCCAATAGTTTAACAAATTGTAAGCAGTTAATTATGAATATTGAAATTAAGACAATATTTAAAAATTTAAAAGAAAGAAACAACAAGGTATGATATAGTAATAACAAGTAAGTAAGTTAAACAGTTACAATTTTAATTTTATTTTGGATAAGTCTCTTAAAGGTGGCTGGTGAGGTATTAAATATATCTATTTCAGAAAAATGGTTATTATACAATGTAAGAGAGCGAATTATAAACCTATTTCTAGTGTAGTTATTTAGGGCTCGCGGTGGAACAAAAATATTAGCATAACTGTGTTGAAGTTTCTTATTTCGTGGTATACGAATAAGCAAACGTGAACGGGCTACGAATGGAATTCTTTTTAGGATATCAGGGCAATTAATTTTGTTATTAAGTATTTTATGTAAGAAACACATGTCAAATTGAATTCGTCGATGACGAAGAGATGTCAACCCATAGGTCCCCAACAAATCATCATACTTGGACTTAGTTTCACCTTTACGGTAATTTAAAATCTTTAAGAATTTGGCTTGTATATTTTCAATTCTATCCATATGACACTGGTAGAAGGGATTCCAAATAATACAAGCAAAATCTAATACAGACCGAATAAATGCAAAATATAATATTTTTAAAGTTAAGGTATTTTTAAACGGTTTGGTGACTCTGTTTATGAAACCAAGGCTTTTAAAACCGCGTTGTATTATTTTGTCAATGTGCATATTAAAAGACAACTTGTCATCCATTATTATTCCAAGATCACGGGTGCTCTGAACCCTTTGAAGAGTAGTTGTTAAGTGTGTATCTAAACTGTATAGGGTTTTTTTTGCGAGTACAACTTACAATATGACATTTATCAGCATTCAAATATAATTGATTAAGTGAACAATAGTTGGCAAAAGCTGATAAAGCAGACTGCAAGTTAGAACAGTCATTTACATCAGTAACCGTCCTATAAATTTTTGTGTCATCTGCATACAGCAGATGACAGGTATCCCCAAGACAGTCACCAATGTCATTAACATAAATTGCAAATAATAATGGTCCAAAATGGGATCCCTGTGGAATTCCGGAGGGAATAGGCAGGAACTCTGAGCAGTAGCCCTTAACACAAACGGCTTGGCTCCTATTCCGTATGTAGGAGTCGATCCACCTGAGAAGGCTGCCGTGTATACCAATTCCGAGCAGCTTTGCAATCAGAATGTCATGGTTAATTTTATCAAACGCCTTCGAGAAATCAGTATACACGACATCCACCTGTTTGGTATCCATTGCTTCTAATAAATAGTCAGTAAAGCATACCATATTGGTTTCGACGCAACGACCACTAATAAAACCATGCTGACTCAAAGAGATTTGGTTGCGAAGCAAGCTGGACAATGTGGATGTTATTAGCTTCTCCAATATTTTACCAAAAACACACAATTTAGATATTGGTCTATATTCAGTAATAATATCTTTTTTTGAATTTTTAGGAGTCGGTGTTATAAATGTTTTCTTCCAATAATTTGGAAATGTTCCATATGCAAGAGAGGCTCTATAGATTCGCATGACTGGTACTATTAAATTATTTGCACATTGAGATATGAAGTAAGGGTGTACACCATCCCAGCCAGCACCCTTATGTATGTTCACATAACGCAACTCCCTGAGAACCGCATCCTCATCGAGGCTAACATTGCTAATGTCACAAAAAATTGATCCATTGTGATAGTTAAGTTGTGGCTGAGGGGCAGCATGCACAAAGACCAAGCTGAAATATTGATTAAAAGAGTTACAAATATCCTGACCTGTATTAACAGCCTTTCCTTGATAGTACATGGTTTCTGGCATATCATTTGAGTTACCTCTTTTAGATTTTACATAGGTCCAGAAAAAATTGGGGTTTCTTTTGATCATTGTCTCTGAAAGGCTGATATAATTTCTATGACACTCCAATTCCATTTTTTTAAATCGTTTTCTAAGTAAAGAAAATGTAAGATAATCTCCCAGACACCGATAACGTTTCCACTTTGAATGATACTTTTGTTTTTCTTTGCTTATTTTTATAAGTGGTCTATTAAACCATGGTGGGTATTTATTTTTATTATTTGTTATTTTAGTAGGTACATGTTCATTAATTATATTATTCAAAATATCATAAAAAATATTGGTAAGTAGGTTTACATCTGTACTATTAGGTAACACACTATCCCAATCAATGTTTGCCAAGCCTAAGTTTATTGCTTCATAATCGGCCTGAAAGAACATTTTTCTCCTGATGTTATTATTATGAAGGATAGCCGGTAAGCAGACAGACAGTTCGATTTCCAAAGCCTTATGATGCAGATCAATAGGTATCAGAGGATTATCACAAGATGTTACTTCACACTGGTTAGTACAAAAAACTAAGTCTAGCAACCGGTTATTTATATTAAATTCAGAATTATATTGTGACATCATTGATATGTTCATAAAGTCAGCCAGCGCTATACACATTTTATTGTTGTTGGTGTTGATGTTCATACAGTTCTGTTCATCATCAAAATACCAGTCCGCATGGGTCACGTTAAAGTCACCCAAAACAAGAAAAATGTCCTGTCGACATAAGCTAGCCTCCGACACCCTCTCAAAGAATCTACTCAGTACTTGTTGATGCCTACAGCCATGAGGAATGTAAGTACATACTACATACAAAGCTGAGGGAGCTGCGCCGCGCGAACCACCTGTCTTTAGGGGTATCTTAACCCAAAGCTCCTCCTCTGGCGGCTGGTCCATCCACTCACCACACTCCTCCGCACACAGCTCACTCCGTATCGCCACCAACACCCCTCCACCCCGTTCGCAACCAGTGAGCTCGGCATTTCGATCGCGTCGAAAGACCCGATATCCACTGTGGAAGTACTCATTATCATAAAATGATTCGTTAAGCCAAGTTTCTGTAATGCAAACAATATCATAATCACAGTTCAGAGTCGCTAAAAACAATTCATTCGATTTAGTTCGTAACCCTCTAACGTTTTGATAGTAAATTGATAGTTTATTAGTTGTATCTATTTCGGTAAACTATGAATGATCAAAACTAATAGTTTATTTGCTATAATTGCCCTATTATTGCGTTTAAATTCACTCTCCCTTATAAACAACACTTTAAATCCTGTATAATAATAATGAAATTTATAAATGTTACATATTTCACACCTCATAATAACAAAACAGAAACAAAATAACCAATAAGAGACATAACCTTCAATATCAAACCACAGATTACATGGGAAATCACACCAACATCCACAGACTGAAATGTCAATAGAATTTAACGTTTTGCCTATACATAATTGTGTATTATAAATAAAAAATATAAAAAATAAATAGTGGCTTTCCAACCAACAAACAAACATAAGTAAATGTAATACATTGTTACACTCCCTTGACCCACAGTCCATATACGAGTACAATATTATATTCCAACAAAGATGTGTATCAGAAGTAATATAGATTGCCAAAAAAATACTACTTATTTGTATAGGTCTTGAAATTAACAATTGATAGACATATAGGAGACAGCAAATTGATTAGTCATAAAGCGTTTGAAGTAGGCAAAATTCTAGAGAAAAATATTCTGGGTCTTCAGCAATGGAGATCTAGAGTGCTCGTGTATTTTCTAATAAAACCTAAAGATTTGTTTTTTTGTTTATACTAGCGCTGGTAAGCGCCGCGCAAGGTCAATGAATGTTAGCAATGTTGAGGATTAATTGTACACATTGTCAAGGCCTCGATTAAACAGTTTAAGTTAAGAAAAAATATATTGGAGTTCTTCGCGCCATTTTGCGTGGACATGTCAAGTGCAAGTTTTTGTTTTGTACATTAATTTGCTGTGGATATTATTGGTCGAAAGTGGTGTTGTTTTGTTTAATAATGTGCTACAATGTGAATAATTATGGAAAACGATAAATTGGACTTTAAATATGGGGCACAAGTTGCAGTTTATTTTTTGCGGTTTTCCCGCTCTGTCAACTCACATATTTTACCCGACGTGTTTGAGCTATGGTGCCGCGAGTGACTCCAAGAAAAGCATCAAATTCTGCTGCATCTGGAATTTGATGATGACCTCAATAACTCATGAATAAGAAAAGATATATTACGTCAGACTTGGCTGTATGGGCTTTGCCCTTTGCCTTTGCTTTCCCTATCATCTCATTCATCATCATCGGGAGAAGAGAACCAAAAAAAAAAAAAAAAAGAAAAAACATCTTTTACTTTCTCGTCCCTCGCACTCGTCCTTAAATATTAAGGTGATCCAGTTTCCAGAAGTCGTTGATTGTCATATCAAGGATCCACATTCACCAACAAGCAACTGGAATCAGACACACTATACCGGCTTGACTGGGCATGACAGCAATTCGAGCCTGATCCCAAAACATGTGGAACACTTTACTGGGTTTATCGACACAAAAGGTGGATACTTCCCCGCCCCGACAGACTGGGCAATTTACCACCATCAGTCTGCCTACCACCTATTTGTTGTTCTCGTTGAAAGTATGTGCCATTTGCAATTATGTCAAATGCAAATTTTTACTTTCAATTATTAGTAAAATAAATAATCAAGATTGCTAATCAGCTTTTTAAATTTAACTTTTCCATTTTGATTCCAGACGCTCGGCGGATCAGACGACGACAGTTGCGTGATCACGGCCTCTCTGCATATCCCTGCCGCATTCCCTCGAGAGGCCAGAAGACCGTCTGCTCCTCCCAGAAGACGGTCTACTTCTGGCTCAGAGTCTTCTGCCAAACGTGACTCTGCTGTTGGCTCTTCTTCTCCTGCTTCAGCTTCCAACGCGTCTTCTCCTCCAGCCAGTCCTCCGCCAGTTCCGTTAAGAGTCACCATGACTTCGGCAAGTGAAGTCAGAAGACCAACCGATATTGACAGGCTTATTTCTCTTGGAAGGTAAGACTTATTAGATGGTTTTTTGATACATCATAATCTTAACAATCCCCTAAACGTTCCAACGATTAATCTCCTAAGAAAAAAATAATAATAATAACTTAGGGTTAATCCTATTGTTTCAGTGGTTATAGATCTAAACTTCCGTAGCACGAAGCTACGCATATTGTCCGTGAAACCACTAAATAACATTTAAACAAAGTAAAGTATTATCACGACCGTTTCCCTTTCGGGGTGGTCAGACACCACGATTATAAAGAAGCGGGACTCACATTTATTTCAGGCCAATCATGACAAGCTCGTCGATGTCTTTAGCGTACCAAACTCGAGAAATATCACAAATTTAATAAATTATTGTGTCTCGACCAGAAATCAAACCTGTTACCTCAGTATCTAAATCTATGGTCTTCTGCCTTGTTTACATTACTGTCTTTGTTATAGATTATAGAATATAAAGCAAATATTCGACTGATTCCGTAGTCTAGCGGCTATGACTGTAGATTTCGATTCCTGGTCGAGAACCCAAAAAATATCATTTATTTGTGATAAGTATTAAGCGAGTGTGATACTGGTCGACGAGCCACTTGTCATGGTGAGCCTGACCACCTCGTGATAATTTATCATCATCCGACCATATTTTTGTTAATAATTTCCAGAGAGCGCAATACCTCAGACGCGCGTGCAGTAATTCTTCGCCAACAAGACGAGCCGCCTACTCGACAGCGTGACGACAAATCTATCACTGTGACGTCACGCCATAGGGAAAGCTCCCAACACACGAGACACCGTGAAGAGAGAATAAAGCCAACAGACACGAGACACGACCCGGCAACAACGCTGTACAAACGCGGGGAGTTAATTTCAAGCGCCCGCGCGGCTCCTCCATGACCTTTTATTTTACGTGTTTTTATACATAAACGTCTATTTATGAAGTTGTTGCTTTTTATTTATTAGTTTAGTAGACTATGCTAGGATCTGTAATAATCTACCACCTGAAAATACCTAATAACACGAGTTTTTCCAAAAATAACTGTCAACAGTGAGGCAAAAAATCGGTTTCGTAACTATGTATTGGCAATTTGTCCTGTTAATTTTTCTTGTCAACACAATGTAAACTATTTATTTTTATAGAAATATATTTAGGTAAAAATAAGAAAAAACTCGCTCGTTTTAACAGAGTACCTATACCATTTTTGCTTTGGGATGATAACCCCACATAGAACAATTACCGCCTACCTATATATTTTTTGGCAAAACAGTTTCTACACGTCTCGGAACACCTTTAAGCATGCTTAGGCTACTATTATCGTGTCTCGGAACGAGGATTAATAGCACAAAATCCGTCATAATCAAATAAAGATACCGAGAGCTGTTAGCACGATGATTTGACCTTGAGACTGTCATGAGTCGTTCAGTAACCGAGCCGTTATGTCTCAGTAAAACTTATCGTGCATCGTTTCCAGTCGTTATTTTAAAGCCACTAAATTACAGGGTTTTTTTTGGTCATTCCAATATACAAATTATAAAAACTTTTGAAAATAAACCAAACAAATACTCATAAGTTATATAATCATAAGTTTATACAATCTCTCAATGAATAAACTTTGGTGGATCGTCAACAAATAAAAAATATTTAAAAATATTCTTAAATTTTTGTAAACTTATTTTCGATGTAATTTGTCTCGCATAATAATGGAGCCCAGCTTGGAGACTCCGTCTTGGTATTCCGTCTTGCCCATGCCGATTGGCGGAGTTGCTGATGACTCTAAAAATTATAAAAAGATAAATCATATTTCTACCACCTTTTAGGACTTGATATCTTGTTTACTTAAAAAAAAAACGATAAGTTTTCATTCTACACTAAAATCTAACGGTCCTAGATTTATGGCCAGTTGCAGAAAGGATGATTAACGCGTATGCGCGTCTCGAAGTTTTCGTTATTTATACATACTCGTACTTAAAGCGATAATTTAGATATAAATATTAACTATATGCATAGTAAAGGTCTTGTTTTATGTAATAAATAGCTTTAAGAATATTTAAATAGATAGAAACTTTGAAATACCGTGTCAAAATTCATGTTTCGATTAAGCACTTTTTTTTGTTTTTTTTTCGAATCAATCATAATTACTTATTCTCCAGTAGTTCAATAATAATTAAGTAATTTTTATTTGTGTTAAAATTTAAATATTTTAATGGTGGATATAAATATTGCGTAATACATCCATTTTAAATTTTCCCTATCCCCAGCGCTAAAACGATAGCACGGTGGCGCGGCGCGACTTTTTTTACCGCTGAGCTTGGGCAGGGAATGGTTTAAAATAATCTGTAATCAATGTTTTGATATACGCCACGTGATTAGTATTTTGCACTTGTTATTTCGGTCAATGACGTGCCTTATACGTTAAACATGCCAAAAAATAATCAGCCTTTCTGCAACTGACCGTTACTGTTACATGGCTTTTATACGATAAACGAAAACTTAAATATTTAAGACATACTCATATTATGGTAATTATATTGTACGTCTCTTTTTATTATTTATATTTTTTTAATTATATTTTGATAAAATTTGTACACCATATTATGTTAGAATTTGTTGAGAAAATATTTTGTAAACACCACAACAGCATTGTTACACAAATTCTAAAGCAAATATATTTTTCTTTCTTCCATTCCTTTATGTAAAAATGCCACTTGGATGAATTTGGTTCTACCATCATATTTTTTTTAACTAAACCATAGATTACGTATACGGGGTATTTGTAATTACCGCTTTTTCCACGAGCATCGGCATTTCCGCCGCTGGTTCCCTTGGAGATGGACCTGACATGTGGTACTCTGATATTCGGGCCGACACGACACGGGTCACCTGGCAGACGCATGGGTTGTGAACATGGACCCGTGCCGCTCTCATCTGCTGCACGCTGAAGACCCTCGAATTTTGCACCGGGACCTTTAAAATTAGGATTAACACCCTTATTCTAAGACGTGTCAATTAGGTCCTCAAGGGATCCTCGAAATCATTATTCTTACCCCATGTTCGACTTATCGCTGTAAGCGCTTTTTTATTGCTATTTCGCTTAAAAGGCGAGCATTGTTATGCTTTGCTTTCAAGCCGAACATGGTGTTGTAAACTCTCCAAACCTCGAAAGTCATAAATGTTACCATTTTAAATATTTCCGGTAAGACTTTTTTTTTCTGGCAACATCAAGATTACGTTCCGAATTACGTATATACATTCACAATTACTACACCCTCTAGCACTTTTCACATTCATAAGTCTCTTTCATATTCTGTAAATTTGGCTCTTCCACTCAATTATTTCTTCCAGCTGTCAAGCGCTAAGATTAAAAGAAAAAAAGATATATGACAGTGTTCATAGGTAGATTTTTGACCGTAGTGTCAGTTAAAAATTAGAAACAGACGTTTGTAATTTTTTTGTCATACAATATTGGAAGGCCCATACAGACAGTCCTTTTCTTTTTTTTAATGAATAGGCAAAGAATCGTTAGGAGTCGAGCCATTGTCTTGGGTGTTCCCAATAAAAAAACAGAAAAAAAAAACGTTTCTACTTGTTTTTTTTATTAGTTTTTATTTTCGGTTATCTACATAAATGTTCTATTTATCTATGCAAGTAATAAACAGTAACTCAATATATAGATACTGTAAGACGTTTTCTCAACGCCTCCTCCACTCAACATTTCCAAAACAAAAAAGAGTCAAACAAAAAAGAAGTTTCAGTGGAGTTCTTCGCGCCATTTTGCGTGAAAATGTCAAGTGCAAGTTTTTGTTTTGTAAATTAATTTATGGATGGATATTATTGGTCAAAAGTGGTGTTGTTTTGTTTAATAATGTGAATAATTATGGAAAACGATAAATTGGACTTTAAATATGGGGCACAAGTTGCAGTTAATTTTTTGCGGTTTGCCCACGCTGTCAACTCCCATATTTTACCCGGCGAGTTTGAGCTATGGTGCCGCGAGTGACTGCAAGAAAAGCATCAAATTCTGCAGCATCTGGAATTTGAAAAGGAAAGATATATTACGTCAGACTTGGCTGTATGGGCTAGACCCTTTGCCTTCCCTATCACCTAATTCATCATCCATCGGGAAAAGAGAACACAAAGAAGTTTCTGTATAGTAATAGTTACGATAAAAATGAAAAATAGAGCTGGTCCGACAGTTTTATTTTATAGGTCAGTCGTAAGCTGGTACATTAGACACTATTTTTAATTTTAATAGTCTCAATAAAAAAATAAAAAAGACTTAATTTTCGTTCGACAATCGGAAGGAAATGTTGAGTGGAGGAGCTTTTGTAATACCAGTGTTAGTCTCTTTAAATTAGGCCTTACTCAAGTGCATATTTCTCACGTAAAAGTTATAATTCAGATACATTACCAGACTCGCAGTAGTCAATTTGATAAACAGTTCTGTTCCTATCGCGGTCTACTCTTTGCTTCAGCTCAGCTGATGGCTCGTTCTGCAGAATGCTGTACAGCATCGGGTATTTTGTTTGTAACTGTCAGTATTAGAAACTTATCATTATCACAACCGAATTCCTTTGGTCAGAGACCAAGTTTTTAAGGAAGCGGATTCACATTTAGAGAATATTCTATAGGCCCAAAATGACAGGTGGCAAGGTCTTCGATGTCTCTAGCGTATCAAACTCGAGAAATATCACAAAGTAGATAAATTATTGTGCGCCGACCAGGAATCGAACCCGTTACCTTCGCGTCTAAATCCACAGACTTAACCGCTAGACCACTGAAGCAGTTTTATAGCAAATTAATACTAAGCTTGCAATTACTCTTGGTAATAATTTGTGTGGGTAAAAGTTGTTCGTGTTCGTGCTACGTCCGTGCTCGCTTTTTTCGTGCTCGTGCATGCACTCACACAAATAATTGTATCGCTTTATACATTAATATTAGTGTCAATAATATGTTGTAGGGGTTAATGTAGGTATTAGCGGACTTACTTTTTCTAAGAAAGCATTTGGTTGATTATATCGCGAAGTTGGCGTTTCAGGACTTGCGCTAACTCTTGCTGGGTATAACTTTGGATCTAGTAGTGGTCCCATCAACTAAAATACAAATTACCGCATTTAATTACGAGTGTTACTAAAAGTCAGAGCAATAGGTACTTTTATAGGCCTATTTCCAATTGTGGAGGTCTGGACGCTGTGTTCTACGGAATGTAATGAATGATGTACACACATGCGTGTATGTATAGTGTAGTAATAAAGCCGCGTGTCGGCATTGAATGTGTTATGATTTTTCATGTTGTACCCCGGGCTCTAGGATTTTAAGGAAAGTGTTCTTACAACCGAGCCACCACCGCTCCTGTATGTGTGCATAATGACAGATAAACTATGTTTTCCTATCGAAATGGATGGTTAAATACAGTTAGAGTTCGTGTATCCGGGACGTATGGCAACCCTATGGATAAGGGCTGTAAAAGATCGTGTGCAATGGCTAGTTTGCCATTACGTATATGATTGCATCAATACAGTAAACAAAATGGTAGCTGATTTCGCATTGTAACCCGACTGCGCGACCTAAAGAAGAGTTATACCAGTATGTTTATCCAAGGACATTCCAATACAAATGTCATGTGTTTATCAGCTTATGTGTGTTTGTTCCTTGTTGCATACTGTAGACCAAACGCGTAGATCGATTTTGATGATTCTTACGTCAATCGATTCGCCTTCATCATGCAGTGTCACTGAGGACATGTCATAAATAAAATTTAGTAAGGCGACAACCAGACGCTATATTGTGGGTGTTGAGTTGGGTAAAAAGGTCAATTCGAACCCCGGCATGTACTTATGAGAAAAAATTTGTCATAAATTTACAACACCCCACCGTTCCCGTTCCTCGGAGGCCAAATACTCCAGGTATATGTTCTGCAAATATAACATAAAGGTTATATTGTAAATATTAATTTTAAATAATAAAATTACCTCATTTCGACTCCAACCACCATCGTTTTGAGGTGGTACGTCTCCTTTCCCAGGGTCATCTGAATACCCTGGACATCGGCAATCTGGTGGTCGGGTGTGTTGCATGCAAGCTTGGTAGAACGCTAATTCTTGACCAGTTAATTTTGGGGCACTAAGGGATTTAATTTTCAACTTAAAGCTAAGATATTCTTTGGTTATGAAATAAATTACATTTCTTTTATAAAAACGATGGGATAAACGGGTTCTAGAGTGGAGCCGGGACGACGCAGAGTGGGATAATCCCCTGCTGACGACCTAAATAAGGTCGATGAGAGTTGCAAAAGATCGCGTGCCGTGGCAGGCCTTGAAGTGGACAAGAGGTCTACATCCAGCAGTGCAGAGATGATGATTATGATAACATTTGACATATCTAAATTATAATATTTAGGTATACGACAATATGTATTTTTCTACAAAATACTGTTAGCAATATTAAATTTTGCCAGCCTCCGTGGTATAGTGGTTAAGTCCGTTGATCTAGACCCAGGGGTACCGGGTTCCATTTCTGGTCGGGCCACAATAATTTATATAATTTGATTGTGATATTTGTCGTGTTTCGTACGCTGGCATACACGACATCGACGAGCTTGCCACTTGTCATGATGGGCCTATAGTCAAGTTGGCTAAATGTGAATCCGCTTTTTTAAAAGCTACCCCGAAAGATCGTGATAATACTTTTACTTATTTCACGTCCAAATAATCCAAGATAGCATTATCTTACTATTATTTTAAAGAATACGGTTAGTTTTATTTGTGGTCGCACTGTTCCCAGCGCTCTAGAACGCCCCTGGGGGCAAGTTATTAAAAAATAAACATACTCATCTAGTTTTTCTTTGCGGCCTGAAAGTGCAATGATTTGGGGCCAGAGATAATCTTTGCTGTACGTTGTAAGATAGTGGTTCATTGTGAATTATGATTACTTGAGAATTTTGTCCTTTTCTTATTCAACTGTTTACATTTTAGTAATTTTTACAAAATTAAATACAATAGAGTCATTTTGTATCGCGATGACAATGACATTAATCTTTATTTTAGGCCAAATCAAAAAACATAAGGAGTCCTTCGCGCCATTTTGCGTGGACATGTCAAGTGCAAGTTCTTGTTTTGTAAATTAATTTACTGTGGATATTATTGGTCAAAAGTAGTGTTGTTTTGTTTAATAATGTGCTACAATGTGAATAATTATGAAAAACAATAAATTGGACTTTAAATAATAAGTTGCAGTTTGTTTTTGCGGTTTTTCCGCGCTATCAACTCCCATATTTTACCTGACGTGTTTGAGCTATGGTGCCGCGAGTGACTCCAAGAACAGCATCAAATTCTGCAGCATCTGGAATTTGATGATGACCTCATTAACTCATTAAAAAGAAAGATATATTACGTCAGACTTGGCTGTATGGGCTAGACCCTTTGCCTTCCCTATCATCTCATTCATCATCAATCGGGAGAAGAGAACCAAAAAAATAAATAAAAAAACATAATACTAATGGGCCAAATTGTTTAGAACGTATCTAATGGAATAAAGCTAAATTCTGTGCATAAAAAAAACCGAGGAAGTACAAAACTTCCCAGTAACTACTGTTATGGTGATCGCAAGAAGAAGACAATTTTTAAGCATTTCATGGATTCACCGTCCGGTTGCCGAGTCCATCGTGTGTAAGTAAGAGATGACAAGAATGGTGTCTCGGACTTGCGACCGACAATAGGCTGGTTTGAAAAGGAGGCCTCCTTTTTTATTTTATTGCGCGATAATACGCTCACCATCCACCATTTTACTCCTCTCCCTACCCAACCAAATACTGTATGATTCCGTTAATGCCGTCTTGGAAGCTCGTTCCATAAATGTATTGACGAAAGACCTGCTTAGGGCCAATTTCAGTAAGTGGTGCATTTTTTTTTCTGGATTTTTCTTATCCGCACCCAAAAAACGGGAAGATACTAAAGAATTCATCTTGGGGATTTGAGCAAAATAATATTCACAGTTATAAATGCATTTTTAGATAATTTATTGTAACAAGATTCCAATGTAAGTAAAAAACCCCTATTTCATATAGTTTAGGCACACCTAAACACATTTTTTTTTTAAATATACCGCTCTAGTCTAAAGGACTTATTTATACGAAAACTATAGGTATATTTTACTTTCCAAATAACATTTTAATATAATAATTTTGATTTAATTTTAATCAAAATAAAATTTTGATTTCGATTTCAATTTTAACTCAAACTCTAACTCTAACCCTAACCCTAACCCTAACCCTAACCCTAACCCTTACCCTAACCCTAACCCTAACCCTAACCCTAACCCTTACCCTTACTTTTACTCTGACTCTGACTCTGACTCTGACTTTAACTTTACGTTTACGTTTATATTTACATTAACTTTAACTTTGATTTTTGGTAAATTTGGAACCAAAACATCTGACCAGGCATCCTTTGGCAGAGTTTAACTTTAACCTTGATTTTAACTTTAACTATAACTTTAAATGTAAATATAAATGTAAGTAATTTATTAACTTAGATTTTTGACAATATTCGTAGTAATAATGAAACATTATTTTTCTTCAAGACGTATATTTAGGTGTAAAACACAAAATAATTAATAAATTCACAATCCTACAAAAAAGGCGGTTGTGACAATGACAAAAAAATATTATATGTAGGTATATCGTGGCAAACAATACTAAGTAAGCCAATTTGACATATTTTACAGCGAAGTGATTGTGCTGTGTTTATAATTGAATTTAAGAAACTATGCCGTGCCGTGTTTGACTTGAAAGCAAAGCATAACAAAGCGCGCTTATTTTACTGAATTTGAACGACTTTCAAAGCGAAATATAGTTTAAAAAAGGGCCAAGTCGAACATGACACTAAAAATCACGAAAAACATATAAGTCGCTAGTACTCGTAGTCCAGTAACTTTATACATCACAGCATGCGTCAAATCCGGTAGTTCTGATTTTTTGCAGACATGTTTATGATGATGGCCCAATGAATAATCCAAGCTCGTGACCTCGCGCGCCGAACGCAAATTTGTCAAAAACCAAAAAAAACTTTAAGGTTATAATCGTCATAATTTGAAATAATAATGAATTTTTCGCGGAATTATCGATATTGACAAAGTGCGCTCGAGGTCACAAGCTTGGATTATTCATTGGGCTAACATCATAAAAGTCTGAAAAAAAAACAGAACTACCGGATTT
Organism: Tinea semifulvella; assembly: GCA_910589645.1. Classification (NCBI taxonomy): domain Eukaryota; kingdom Metazoa; phylum Arthropoda; class Insecta; order Lepidoptera; family Tineidae; genus Tinea; species Tinea semifulvella. The sequence continues at coordinate 5,972,856 of OU342592.1, read as the reverse complement.
GACGCATTCTACCCCATACTTTCAGGCACCGAAGTTACTGGATTATAGCGGCAATGGTACATTTTTGTGATTTGTGTGTTTTTTAAATCAGAAAAATATAGAATAAAAGGTGTTTCACTCCCCAGTTAAATGAGTCAAATTGACGTGGTGGTATTATAGTATGTTAAAATGAGCGGTTTCCGTTAATTGAGAAAGACGTCCCTAGATGGCATAGTAGGCAAATAAGTGGGAATAAATTCGAAAGTGATAATATCGTCATAACTCAAGATCTAGAGATGCCTACTATTGAGATGTTTGACGTATATGGGCCGACAACGGAGCAAAGCATCTCCAGAACCAGACCAGTTAGAGAAACTTCTGGACGAGAGCTGAATATTAGTTCTTTTTGAAATAAAAAAATGACATTTGGCATCATTGCAAATGGCACATAATTTCAACGAGAACAACAAATAGGTGGTAGGCGGACTGATGGTGGTAATTTTCCCAGTCTGCCGGGGCGGGGAGGTTTTCACCGTTCGTGCCGATAAACCCAGTAAAGTGTATCCACACGTTTCGGGATCAGGCTCGAATTGTCATGCCCAGTCAAGCCGGCATAGTGCTAGGGACTGAAGTCAGTCATGAGTGTCTGATTCCAGTTGCTGACATTCATGGATCTCGAGCGCTAGTTACCATCAGGTGAGAGCAGGATCACATGTGCATTACACACGTACATTTAATTCAAAATCTACTATGATATTACAGTATGTACCGGTTGTACCAAGAAAGTATTTTCGTATCGATACCTCCGTATAGGGTATAAGATTTTGCACAGCTTATATATATCAACTTCAGAGGACCCTAAAAAATTTAGAAATTAAAAATAATGGCACTTGTACGAGTACCTTATTTGATTGATTAATGATTTAGTTACAAGAGCCAAATTAATATTTAAAAAATATTCTCAGAATTTGTACCCTAAACTACGCCATCTATTTGGAAAAATATCATATAGCATAAGTGTAACAGCTAGGAGTTTTCCAACGTCCGTAACGTGGTTCCTTCCGCGGGGCTCCGAATGGGTGCTCCTTCAAAACTACTTGGCCCAACAGTCCGTGACAAGCGCCGTACGAGGTCTCCCCAGTTCTAACACGGAGAATTCTACGCAGTTCCTCTGAAAAGAAAAAAAATGCGGGTTGTCGCAGTGGAAGTGGTAAGAGAGAATTTTAGCAAAACCTTGGAAACAGGTGAACGAATATATTTGACTCGCTTAAAATAATCTATTTTACCGATTTTGATAAAATTAAATCATCTGAAAGGCGAAAGATTTATACGTTTTGAAGGGAAACCAGAGTTAAAATTAAATCATCTATTTTGGGCTATTTTTGTACTATTTTTATACTGTGTCAATGATACAATGAAAATAGTATATAATGATAGCCGATTGCTTATAAGCACAAGACTATGTTCGGCTTCGTAATTTTCTTGGTTCGATGATCAGTACATGCATTTTGTTTTGGATAATATAAATACTAACGTTGTAAATATGGGTCATATTTAGGCCTCATAGACAGAGCAGATGGGGGGTCGGCATACTTTTCAGCTGGTGGATGTCTGTAGGACCCGCGCTGAGAACTGTCCGGGATCTCCACATCATCAGGTAGCCTCAGGGTTTGTAAAGCACGGGCCCTTCGAGCTAGGTTTACTGACATAAAGGGCAGATCTGAAGAAGGAAATTCATCATAGGTATTTTGACTCCAAGGCACGTGATTGACGTAACTAACAAAATCACCTAGCCTATAAGAAATAGCGAATAGATTTGTTTTTAGGTGCCATATTAATACTATTAAATTCACCAATTATGTATGTAATGTATGTTCGATATTCCTGTATCATTCTTAACAGTAGAACTATTAAGTAGATACCTACTATTTATTTCAAAACTTTAATGCACAAAGTACAAAAGGCGGACTTAATGCCTGTAGACATTCTCTGACAGCCAAACCTTTGGGACTAATTAGAACAACTGTAGGTGCAAGGAAAGTATAAGTGACACATCAATTAGATATAAATACTTATATAATAAAACTTAAATATAATCTACTTATAAATATAAATATACTAAATACATACACAATAATAAACATACATATAAAACTTACAAATTTTGTTAGGAGCTATTTAGAACTATATTGGTGCTTATAACGTCTGTCTAGTTTTGTACCATGACTTTACAAACCTCTTGAACAATATTTGTTGAAATACTCGGTCCTCTTGAGATCTTGTTCTTCGTTCTCTATAGGTGTGGGGTCGATATCTTCTGCCATATACTTCTTCACAATTAACGGGTTAACTTTTTCAAACTATGACAATAGGAAATATGCATATAACATAAAAAATCTATCTATATTACGCATTTGTTTCATTACTTAATCTAAATATTTATAACCTCACTTATGTTTAATGCGTTGTGACGTGATATGGCGTGATATGGTGTGTACTTAGGTACCGTTTTTTGGGTGCAAGCATTAATAGCAAAATATATAAATAATAATAATATAAAACAGTTTTCTTTCGAGGTACGATATAATTTTAAAGTAATAATATGAACTATAGCTATAACTGTATAATTTGTCTCGGTCTGGGTGTTTATATGTATAATATGTATATATTTACAAAAAAAAAAGTATAATATGTAGTTTATCAACCATCTAGTTTCCGTAACACAAGCCTCGTAGCTTAACCACGGAAATTAGATGGCGCTGTGTGACCTGTCTGGAAATATTTATTTATTATTATTTATTAAAAACGTATGAAACCTAATGTCAACCTTATGGCTAGTATTTTTTAAGATTATAATTGTGTGTAAATATGATGCGCTATATATGATCAAGTAGCAAAACTAGGGATTTCTTAAAATGTCATCTTTTAGAATGTTCCGTCTTAACTTTTTTTTTTTTAATATTAGTTCAAACATCTTTTAGTCACAAAAATAAACTAACACGAGGTTCTTTGTCAAAGAAGAAGATGTTTTAGGTCGGCAAATTGTGCGTGAAACAACAAAATAGGTAGGTAGGTAATCATTGATAATGCAACAAACACGACTATAACCGGCAATGACTATGATACCCTAATTCATTATGAACCGATCGGCTTTGATTGTCATACTGTTTGGTTTCTTGCCCTGTCTTCTAATATATTTAATGTTACAACCCGATTTTGCAAATCGAATTGGTGTAACATTTAATCGAGCAAAAGCACGTGCAAAAAGTCTACGCAAGATAGAAAGACGTTACAGGTAAATGCCGTTAGCATTACGTCGAAGGCACCGTGGAGTATTGTATTACAGGAACGTTAGGTACATTAAACACGAAAATTTTACCATTAGTGAAAACGTTACATTATTTATTTTTTATTTATTTCCATGAAAATGTACATTACAGATTCTAGGTCTAAACAATACATATTTCATAACAAAATTACATTTGCTTAACTATCTGCTAACTGCCTCCGTGGTCTAGGGGTTAAGTCCGTGGACTTAGACTCGGAGGTAAAGGATTCGATTCCTAGTCGGGACACAAAAAAAAAATATTAATGTAAATAAATACATTTAATTATTATTTAATTTATTTGTAATATTTCTCGAGTTTGGTACGCCTGGAGACATCGCCGAGCTTGCCATCTGTCATGATTGGCCTATAGTAAAGTTAAGGAGGCGGCGGAACGGGAGCGGGAAGACGACCCGAACGCCCCTCCCTTCCGTCAGAGGAGAAGGCAGCGCAGGAGGCGTCTTGAGGAACACCATCAGGTTTTAGTCGGTACGAGCCCGACATAACCTCCCCCTTGTCCCCCGACTCGGGGGGGTATCCGGTAGGGATTTCCTGATGTAAAAAAAAAATGGCCTATAGTAAAGTTAGCTTAGTGTAAATCCGCTTATTTATAAGCGTGGTTTCTGGCCACCTAGAAAGGGAAACAGTCGTGATGATACTTTACTTTTACTATATTTGCTTAGGAAAGTACTTTGTTGCTATTATTTATTTATTTATTTACCTATTTAAAAACTTTATTGCACAAAGCACAAAGGCGGACTTAATGCCCGTAGACATTCTCTGACAGCCAAACCTTAGGGACAAATTTGAACAAATTGTCAATAGGTGCAATGAAAGTAACAGTATTATACAATTATACTTAGGATAATTCAACAAATATTATATACCTACTTATATATTCTTATATATGTATTATAATATCAATATACTAAATACTAATACATATTAGATTAATTTATATTTTTACCCTTTTAACAGCATCCTTATAATACTCTCTTTGTAAAGGACACATCATGTCGGGCGACGTGAGTGGTGCTGGTTCTACTTTGAGAGCATTTCGACTAGTTCCGACTATTAAACAATCATCATCAGCCGCTTTACGGCGGGGACTTCTCCTGAAAATGCAAATAGTCGAAAGGCTTTTCCTTCTTTTTAATAATCAGCAAGCAAAGCGGGTTTACTAACCAACAAAGTCAAATATAAAATAGAACGAGAATCGAGCACATTTTAATATAAAATGCTTGTTACATTTTTTTACACACATACATACATATCTTTACGGCAGATCCCTTGCAGGGTAGGCAGAGACAATTGAGCGCCGTTTGATACGATCACGACATACCTCTTTCGCTTCGTCGGCATTCATTAACCTCTTCATGGCATGTACCATTTGGTTACGAAGACTTTTTAATGCACCTTCAGTCAGTGTTTTATTTATTTGATCGTGATATGTGAGTCTCGGTCTGCCAGGGCCTCTTTCACCCACAACTTTCGCATTATATATCTGGTTCGTCTATATTTCATCGCTCATCCTTTCAACATGCACGAAACCATCGTAGCATGCCTTTCCTTATTTTTGTCCCTATGCTTTCCTTCATACCCACCCTTTTCCGTATTTTTTTTTACGCCACAAGCTAAACTTATGGATAAAGTTATTGTACAATGCAACGTGAACCTTATGGCTAGTGTTTTTAAGATTATAATAGTGTGCAATAAAATATCGCCATCTATAATCCACTAGTAGAGGTACTTTTTTGTCTAATGGTCAACTGAGCAATAATTGGATCTAATTTCAACCTTCCCCATGTATTACTTGTCGCTGTAAGAGCTTTTTTACTTTATTTCGCTTTGCAAGTCAAACAGAGCACTCATAATTAGTGATTTTTGTTATGTTTGACTTAAAAGCAAAGCTTGCTTTTTTACCGAATTGCTTAAATTGTATGATAACCATGAGCAACGCTAAGTCGAAGAAAAAAACCGCTTAAAGCGACAAGTCAAACACAGGGTAATTGTGTGCATCTATAATAGCGCCATCTATGAACGAGTAGCAAAACTAATACTTAACAACTTTTAAAATGCTCCGTGCATTGTAGTTTAAATCTAAAAAAATATTAATTTATTCAACATTTTTTACGAAAATGAACCGACACAAGGTTCTCTTGTCTAAGTGAAAGGTGTTTTACATTTTCGAAGCACGCAGGTCGGCATTATGTTCGTAAAACAACGAAATAATCAACTTGAAAGTGCATGGACTATAACTTTATTATAAAGACTTACGGTTTAATTTTTTTATCAAAGTCCACCATATAAACGGTCCGGAATTCCATATCCCCGTCGAAAACGCTCATGATTATTATAAAATTTAATTAATACCTATATGAATAAATTAATATGAGACAATTTACTTTTTAAATTTACATTTGTTGTGTTCTCTTTTCCCGATGGATGATGAATGAGGGAAGGCAAAGGGTCTAGCCTATACAGCCAAGTCTGACGTAATATATCTTTATTTTTTATGAGGTAATGAGGTCATCATTAAATTCCAGATGCTGCAGAATTTTATGCTTTTCTTGGAGTCACTTGCGGCATTATAGCTCAAATAGGTCGGGTAAAATATGAGAGTTGATAGCGCGGAAAAACCGCAAAAAATAAACTGCAACTTGTGCCCCATATTTAAAGTCCAATTTATCGTTTTCGATAATTATTAACATTGTAGCATATTGTTAAACAAAACAACACCACTTTTGACCAATAATATCCACAGTAAACTATTTAAATTTTATTTTTTTGTCATTCATGTAATAGTACCTCTCTCTTTTATTGACGAGGAACCGCCAAGATAGGGCCATTGCTGCTCCCCCGCATTTCTTGCTAAACTCCGGATCAGGGACTCTTCTATATGCGAGTGTGGACTTGACGAGGGTGATGTCAATCACAGTCTTCTCCTGCTCTCCTCCCTATACAAATTTGTCTCCTTTCCCACCTCTATCGCCTAAATACTCTCTTCTCTTAACACTACTATTAAATAAACAACCAGGGGTATAGTACCGCTTCCGGGGTAAATGCTGACCACCTCGGTTCCGGTTCGCGGGACCGTGTTCTTTTTAAGTACATTTATAATAATGCATGTGGATTGAGAGAGGGGACATGGCCCAGTGAGATTGGCGCTAGGCTGGGGGCATCGTTCCCGTGGGCGAGACTGTGGCCGCTGGTGCTGAAATGTACTTTATATCCCACAATTTATTTGCTATGTGTGTATTGACCCACTAATAATTACTCGATGTACTGGGTCGTGTTGTAATATTTCATACCTACTTACCAAACCCCCTTTCATCGTGTCCAGTTAAATTTGACAAATACGAGTATATGTATTATTAATTCATTAAAACGTGATGTTGGCACAAATGCCTTAGTGGCAATTGCCATTACTAGTTTTAAAAAAGAAGAAAAAAGGCGACAGATCTCCATAGAAAACTGTCAGTTTCAATTGCAAATCGAGCGTACATGCATGTCAAAAGCGCGAGAATCGGGGCCCTGGAATAGAAACCTAATTCTTGTAGTTTTTAATAATAAGATAAATCCCATGTTCCGTTGTTATTCTTGAATTGTACATACAAACTGCGCATAAAGTTAATGCCCACCCTGTAGAAAATAATTTCCGAATAAAATAACAAATAATATTTTTAAATCAATTTATTTCATAATATAACAAATTAATCAATAACTTATATCGAAATTATTAGCATGAAAATACTATAACAATTAGGTACCTATCTAATATAATGGTGCTGAGGAGAGGCTGGCAATTATTTCTGCCACGTATTAGCGTACAGGTGGTAAATGTTGCCAGTCTTCTTGGGACAATCTCTGATGTAAAGTCTCTAGAGGACGTTTATTATTATTTTTATTAGGTTTTGTTTAAGTTTATACACAATAATACACAAATTTAATTTTATTACTTGTTAGTGCAGTGTGTTTATTTTAAAATTTCACAATGATTGATTTGCAACACTATTATGATCAACTTTGATGTTTAAGACATTTTTTTGTTACAAGTACCTTAAACGTTATTTACATTAATTGATATTGTATAACATAAATGATATCAATTAAGATTATTAAGTTAAAGTTGCCCGTATTTGATATGGTGAATCGGAAACAAGAGGGAGATATTCGGCTAAGATCGGCTATTACCTACGGTTTTGTAGAGCTTCTCCATATTTCTTTATGCCGCTGAAACTTGGACTCTCAAAGCCGGTGATCGTGGCCGCATCGATGCCTTTGAGATGTGGTGTTGGAGGCGTATGTTGCGTATCCCTTGGACAGCCCGAAGAACTAACGTGTGTGTAACTCAAGGAGCTCAAAATCTCTACTAGGCTGTCTTACATCTGCCTAAAACGAGTCCTTGAGTATTTCGGCCATATAGCCCGCAAAACACCTGGTAACCTGGAAAGGCTTGTAATCACAGGGAAAGTCGAAGGCAAAAGACCACGTGGCCGAAGCCCCATACGCTGGTCTGACCAGATCCGCACCTCACTAAATACCCAGATGCACGATGCCCTACATGCAGCCGTGAACAGACCCGGATGGCGCAGCATCGTCCGGGACAAAGTGATCCGTGGAGGGGGTCACGACCCTCAGCAGTGAGGAGAACGACGCAAGGAGGAGAGCGTACAGACAAATATTTTCTAAGACAACGCGCGCGCCTTTACTAGATTTGCCACGCGCATAACGCCTAATTTATCACAAATTATTTGATTTGCGAACATGGCAACTATTAACTAGGTCTTTGGATAAACCCGTCAAAAAATATTATATCGTGCTCGGCTGGTGGTGGTGACATAAAAGTAAAAAATTATGTTGTTGCGTGGTGCACATACTTGTAGATGGAGCTAGACTATTTTTTGTAATAAACTATGAAAGTTTTTTAAATATTTCATTGTGACCCAATAAAATATTATTCAGTGTAATAAACCCGAATTATATCTATATTTTGTGCAACGCCATCTCATATTGTCAATAACTGTGTCTCTTCTCCCGATGGATGATAAATGAGATAATAGGGAAGGCAAAGGGTCAGGACCCATACAGACAAGTCTGACGTAATAATCTTTCTTTCTTTTTAGTTAATGAGGTTATCATGAAATTCCAGATGTTGCAGAATTTGATGCTTTTCTTGTAGTTACTCGCGGCATTATAGCCCAGACACGTTAAGTATGATATGGGTGTTCACAGCGCAGGAAATACGAAAAAAATAAACTGAACCTTATGCCCCATATATAAAGTACAATTTATCGTTTTCCATAATTATTTACATTGTAGCACATTATTAAACAAAACAACACTACTTTTACCTAACAATATCCACAGTAAAGTAATTTACAAAACATAAACTTGCACTTGACATGTCTGTGTAAAATGGCGCGAAGGACTCTCCTGACTTTTTATTTTTATTTTGCAGGCACGGGAAATAAATAAATTATCTATGGGCAAAATTTAATGTCGCTGCGAGATAATAATTTCGCCGATGCTCTCGAAAGACCGTCAAGGCATGATTTAAGAAAGACCATGCTAGCCGGGCTGGTCAGTAAACAATACAAATAGACAATCCTGTATAAAGCCGAAATCAACCGCATTCATATTAATTTTTCCGATGTCCCATATCAAATGCCGTCTACTGTACTAATTATAAGTTTGACTAAAACATAACATAATCATTTGTTTGAAATAAGATATAAATCCAAATTAAAAATAATATGAGAAAAACTATTAACACAAAGTATCAGTCGTTTTTCCTATAATAATATATACTTATATTTTTATTTATTATAGAACATAATTATATATAATATATAGTAATATAAAAACCAAAATATTGCGATTTATACTAAAATAAAAAGCTTATGGCATAATAACTGAATGGCAGATTAAATACTAAATGTTCATGCAATAATTTTAACAATATAGGTACCAGATTCATTAACTTTTTAGAGCAACAAAAAGTATAAAATCCAATTATTCGTTTAATAATATTCTTTATCGAGACGTTAATAGTGATAAAAATAAACAAAAGAAAGCAAATGAGGAGAATTTTGAAAGAAAAAAATCGATTAATGCAAAATATGACCACGGCCGATTCCATGTGGAATATCACCACGGAGTGGGCAGGAACCAAGCTTTAAAGAATTACATGTATTAGCCATAGGCACATCATGACAAGTGCCAAGCTCGTCGGGCGGCGCAATAAATCATTATGTCCAGGCATCGAACTAAACCACGGACTTTACCTCAAAGCCATGGAGTCAGTTTGAAGCTGGACGCGGCTACGCAAAAAGGATCCAATCCACAATTTTTTAGAAATTTAATTACAGTGTGAACTTTATATAACGACACTGAAGGGACTGTGCATTTTATTGCGTTATAGAGAGTTGTCGTTCAATGGAGATGGAATCATTGTATGGAAGACAAGCTAAACTAACCAAAGCCAATTGATTTCGACGCTTTAGTTTGTCGTTAAATCGAGTGACGTTACATGGAGTTTACACTGATGTATTTTAATCAGGTCCTTATATCAAAAGTTATCCATATAAAAATACCGTTTATGACATATCTTAAAATTAACCACATGTGGATTGAATCCTTCTTGCTTAACTACGTCCAACTTGAGTACAAAGGATTTTTTTATATATAATAGGCCGTAACTTGTAGCATCTTTACAACAACTTCAATTATTTTCAATTATTATTCATATCACTAAATAGATAATAAGCTCTAAAATCTAAATTTGGCTCCTTTTTATAATAATGTCATGTCTGTATAAAAAATGAAAAAAAAAAACAATTTAACTTTTTAGACCTTGCAATTATAAAATAGATTTCGTGAATCACAGGATCTAAGAATAGTTACGCCCAAGCCTGACATTTTGTGAAAAAAAAAAAATGGCAGCTGTCAAAAATTCAAAATGGCCGACCTCTAGATAAACAGTACGTTTGTAGCGAGTGTATGCTATATTATCCAGAAATATGTTCCGAGAAGCCGATCTCCAGCAGTGAAAATCTAGAGGCTGTGATAAAAGACCAAACTCGCTTTAGGCGTGAGTTATATAGAAACGGCGTAAGGTGAAGGTGCGGCGCAGCATCTTGCCGCTTTAAAACGGTGCAATACAAAAAGTAGGTAGGCGTCACATTGTGCATTATACTACCTGTTCCGCGTCGCTAGCAGTCGCGACTGGAGTGGCGAGCAAGCAGCACGTCGTTTCTTATACAGTAGGATCCGATAAATATTAAAAATTAATATCTGCAAATTAATGAGTTGCAGCAAAGCAAGCAAAAAAATCTTCGTCGTGTGAAGACATGCTATCACGATAAAGTCGACCTGTGTTCTTCGCTTCTTTAATATAATTTAAATCGCGTCCGTGCCTTATCTGTTTCACGCCTGCTCTGCTCCTTCACCTTACGCCTTTTCTGTATAATTCGCGCCTTATACTCGTAGATCTTAACTTTAATATTGTCAAAAAATATTATTTGACTTAAATATTAATAATGTAAAATAAAGGGTGATCCAATTTGAGTTTCCTATCTTTGATTAGAATATATATTTTATTTTTATTTTTTATTATCTCACATCCAGGCAACTTCGACCAGCACTGTGAGTGCGGAGGTTTCTGTTAAAAACCTCAAGCTGCACCAATACGCCAACCTCAGTAGTACAGGTTGCGAGTTTGCGCCGTTTGGGGTCGAGACGATGGAAACCCTCAGCCAAGCGTCTGGTCAAGGGGTTGTACAAACGGTTGACGGAGAAATCAGGACGGGTGGCAATTATTTTTACTAACTTATTAGCCTTGGTATACAGAGGGGAAATGTTGCCAGTCTTCTTGGCAACAGATTTTATTTATAGATAGTTAATTTTTTTTATTAGGTTTTGTTTATAGGTATTTATTTTATTTAAATAGTTTGTAATTCTTATTTTATTCTGTCAGAAATGTCAAAGTCAGGCAGAATGCCCAAGTTTTTGACATATCTGACAGACGTAATCGATCTTAGACGATACGTTTTTGGACGATTGTGCACTCCGCCTCACCCCGCAGAGGTTGACATAACTTTTCATTTTTCGTAGTAGTTTCCACAGTAACACAGCTAGACACGTGCCGTCTGTCCACGTTTTCAAGAGGTTGGTCACTGCTCTATTTCTAGACAAACAGAAGTCGTCATCAGCCTAACAAAATATATATTTGGCATAATATCTATGTATATATGCGTTTATTACACTGTAAGTATCTTATAGTATGGAGCGTGTGTAGTATTTTAGATACTGTTAAACTTTATATTGGCACTACCATTAATCTCACACTCTCCCAAAGGTTAGATGTTAGAAAATGCCTTCTAGGCATTAATCTTCCCCTTTGTACACTTATTTATGTGCAATAAAGAATTTAATAACAATAATGGATCCACTGCTACAGAAAAAACATAATTATTTTCCATTAAAATCAAAAGATAGGAAATTTTAATTGGACCACCCTTTATTTCCGCAAAATTAAGTTCTTTATAAGAAAACACTTGGGCAATGAAAATTATATAAAAGCAAAGCCATTAAAAATCAAGTCCGTATTCACCACAAATCACTAAAATATGCTGTCTCTAATATAAGGATTGTCTAGTTTAAAATTACACTTATAGTAATACAGTACTTTTTATTCAATAATTTTGTTAAAAAGAACTTTCAGGCCAAATGGTGACCTGCAGCTTTTGACCGTCAGCACTAGTTAATAAAGTTAATACATACATACAATAAGAATTATATATATTTTAACCCGGGGTACGTCTCTACCCGGTAAAAAATACCACAGAGGTAGTAAAAACACATTTTTATTTTTTCTATGTAGTTTACCACCTTGCCGCTTTAGGTACATTTCTGCATAAAAACAATGTGTTAGTTTGTAAGAGTATAGCATATTGTTATATTATCTGATCTCATTTTGCATGTTTTCTATAGAAAAAAAAATATGACTATTATGATTGTAAGATAATAAAGTTTTTAATTCCCTTCAATGTATGTGTCTTAAATATTAATAAATACATTATTTATTATATATTATACTTTTTATTTAACTAAACAGTACAAACAGAATATTAATAAAATAGTATATATGAATATTCATGTATTTAAATAGGGAGCTATAAATAATGTGGTAATTTTTACCCGATAGCGACCGTCATGTGTTCGTAATCACCTAGCGACGAAGCCCGGGTTAAAAGTACGTTGTTATAAAAACCTACATTTTATAGAAGCCAAAAAGAACGACTTGACTAACAGCTCTTAAATAACTAATTTATTAAAACAAAATTTCTGGACATTATAAAACTATAAATTGCAATAATATTAAATTCATGAACAATACAGCCATGCTGTTTCTTCACTCATATGATTAAAGTTATTAACAGATTGTAAGATGTCCAAAAAATATAAATATAAAAAAAAACTCATCACCTGTGTTATTTTAAACTAGACAGTATCTACCCTAATATGGGCTTGGTCGTTTGTCGTCATAGGAAGCGGATCTTAGCTATGGGACCCTGAAGGTTACCACTAACTCTTCGTGATGCATCACTCTCAGCTCCGAAATCGCTGCAGCTGCTTTTTTTACAGCATTTGTTATCTGAAAACAAGAATTGTGAAGTGTTAGCTATCAATAGATTTTTTATTAATAATCTATAAAGCTGAGAGAAGTGTGTTTTTTAGTATTCATACTCAAATATGTGAAATCCGCAATTTATCTTCTATGCGTTAAAAAATATATATTATGGTAGAGAAGACAAACTAAGCATTGCATGGGTTCACGGTGCGGATGCCGGGTCCATCGTGTGTGGGTAAGGGATGAGGAGAATTGTGTCTCGGGCTTGCGATCGACAATAGGCTGGTTTAAGAAAAGAAGGCCTCCCTTTTTATAATTTAATTTATTATTAAAAATGTAATTTATACCGTTCCGAATTAAAATCACACTCTGAGCATCCAAATTATGATATTTGATTTGGAACGAAACGCTTTGGGCATGATTCGGAACAAGGTGATACATAGACTACTTAAATTATATACATCAACAGTATAACTAATACTTATAGTATACAACTATATTACATTATCAATAATATGTCAAGGAATATTTATTGCATGTTAAAAAGTGGGAATAGACTTTAAAATACACTTATGTTAGGTGCCTGATGGATAATAAGAGGTAGTTTACGACCGACTATAGGCTGGTTTACAAAGGAGACAGCCTTTTTTTTATTGCACAAGAAAGCCTGACCATCCACCATTCTGCTTCTCTCCCTAACCAATCAAATTCTGTATACCGTCTTAAAAACTTGTTCCATAAATATATATTAAAATGTCGAACAAATACAAAAATAACAAATTTACTTACTAATTCCTTATCATCAGTGACTATTGCTGGTTTTGTAAGAATAAGGTTGCGTTCGCTCTGGGGCACGTCCTTCAGTAGTCTCGGCATGGGAGGTGGCAGAGGAGGAGGGACTGCCGATAGTCTACCAGTGTATGCTCGGACTCTTTCACTATACACTGTAGGTTCTAAAGGATAAGGACCTAAGGTACCAACGTCAATTACGTTCCTGTAATAACGAGAATGTTATAACTTGTTAGTAATACTTGGTCAATGCAAATCCTACAAACAAAGCAATTTTTCATATTTATTATACTTTGAGTGTCACATTTTTTTTTTTATAATATCTTATTATTTTGTATGTTGCGGTTTCTCAGTTGTAAAATGCTATATATACATCACTATATTCCCATGCCTCGGAAGGCACATTAAGCAGTCTGTCCCGGTTACACTAATAACAACTTGTGGAATTCTTAATATATTGTAATTAAAATTGAATATTAGGTCTGGCATCAACACTAGCATGAAAGCCAAATTCACCAGAAGGCCAATCTAAGTGGAGGTCTAGAACTGTTGTTCTAAGGACTGTAATGATGATATATAGCTACAGATGTAGTCCGAAGCACACTTGATATACAGATACTTTTAGCTAGGATAAAAGTACTCTTTCTAATTTCATGAAGTTACATTTAACAAGAATAAGCTATGCCCAAGTATCTGCCGAGAGGAATTCTGCATAAAAATTACCTGTAAGGTCTATTTCAGAGTGGAAGTCTAGGACTCTGAATGATACTTACGTAGCAGTCTCTTGTAATATCCTGTTGAGTGCAGATTGCTCATCTGGCTTTCTCGGGGGAGTGGAGGTGGAGGCGAGGCGGTCTCTAGCCTCTTCCTCCTGCTGTGGGACCTCCAACAAATGTGTTCGCTCATTTATTATGGTCTCCTGTAATATAGAAACAATTGGTATTATTAATCTGCATTTTATGTTAACCTTCCAGTGGTCATGCCCGTGCACCAAACATTTTCAACTTTACGTGTTTGGTTTAAATTTAGTAAACACAAAAATTTCATTTACTTTATTTACTTTACCTCCAGAGCTATCCACAACTATAACGTCCACTTTTAAGGAGGAAATAAGTGTGCAAGAATTGCAATCGGCAATTAGAAGCCTGAAATGTGGCAAAGCAGCGGGAAAAGATCGAGTGCTCGCTGAAATGATCAAATACGGAGGTATACCGGTCTGGAACGCTTTCCACCTACTGTGCAACCTTTGCTGGCAGGAGGGAAGAGTACCAGAGGACTGGCGGCAATCAGTCATCGTTCCTTTATACAAAGGTAAGGGATCTAGATTGGACTGTGCCAACTACCGAGCGATTAGTTTGATCAGTTTGGCGAGCAAGATGTATGGCAAGATTCTCACGAAACGCTTGCAAGAGAAGACTGAAGGTCTTTTATGGGAGGCACAAGGAGGCTTTAGACCTGGAAGAGGATGCACTGACCAAGTCTTTTCGCTCCGCAATATCACAGAGAAGTTTTTGGCCTTAAACCAGAAGGTTTTCTGTGCTTTTGTGGATTTGGAAAAGGCTTTTGATAGAGTTGTAAGAAAGAAGCTTTGGGACATATTGCCAGAGTATGGAGTGAATGACAAACTGCTACAAGCTATACAGTCCCTGTACAAGGGCTGCAAAGCTTGTGTGCGGGTGGAGGGGGGTATGTCGCCTTGCTTTGAATCCCAAATGGGCGTCAAACAGGGTTGTGTGCTTTCTCCTAGATTATTCACTCTATATCTCGACAAATGCCTAAAAAGAGTGAGAGAGAGTGACTGTGGGATAAAGATGAGTGATCTAGTGGTGAACTGCCTGCTTTATGCAGATGATGCTGTTCTTATGGCATCGTCCGAACAACAACTGCAATCACTAGTCACAAGAATGAAGGAGGGATGTGCAGAAAAAGGACTCCGTTTGAATGCGAGAAAAACCAAGGTACTAGTGTTTGAAAGAAGAAGGATGACAACCGTGACGATAAAGATTGATGATGAAACTCTAGAACAAGTAAATGAAGTTATATATCTGGGCAGTGTTTTCACTGCGGATGGGAAGTACGATAGGTACGTTGAAAGAAGAGTGAACGCGGGAAATAGTGTTAACGGTGCCCTGGGGTCACTGATCGGCAGTCGAAATGTCAGTGACAAAGCTCGGCTCGCCATACACAATGCCATGTTGGTACCAACACTGATGTATGGAAGCGAAACGTGGATATGTCAGAATACGCATGAGAGTAGGGTTAATGCAGTAGAAATGCGGTCGTTGCGGCGGATATGTGGCGTCACTTTGGCGGACCGCACACGTAACGTCGAAATACGGAAAAGGGTTGGTATGAAGGAAAGCATAGGGACAAAAATAAGGAAAAGCATGCTACGATGGTTCGGGCATGTTGAAAGGATGAGCGATGAAAGATTGACGAACCAGATATATAATGCGAAAGTTGTGGGTAAAAGAGGCCCTGGCAGACCGAGACTCACATATCACGATCAAATAAATAAAACACTGACTGAAGGTGCATTAAAAAGTCTTCGTAACCAAAGGGCATGTATGAAGAGGTTAATGAATGTCGACGAAGCGAAAGAGGTATGTCGTGATCGTGTCAAATGGCGCTCAATTGTCTCTGCCTACCCCGCAAGGGATCTGGCGTGAAGATATGTATGTATGTATGTACAAAAATTTCAAACTGAGAGAGGTCTATGAAACTGCATGTCCATAGTTCATGACTCACCACTGGTTAAAGAATAGACAGTTACTTTCTGGAATTAAGCTGTATTAATATTATGTGCAACTAGTTCATAATTTAAAAATACAAACACTACAAAAAAAAAACTATAATTGCATATAAAATTTGTATATTTATTGCCATAGGATCCAATGAGAACACTGGTTAAGTCAAAATTTTATAATAATGTGTAAACAAAATACCTGGCTAGATAGGGTGATACAGTATGGCAAGGAACATCCCCAATTACCATTATAGTGCGGACTCTACTACAGTTCTATGCCTAATATTTATTATAATAATTTACATCTAGTTTTTGGCTGTAAAGGGTACTTTTCCAATATTTAAATAAATAATATATGAATTTAATTAATAATAATATCAGAATAATCTGATATAATATTTTAGATACAAATAGTAAAAACTTTGCAAATAACCAATTGTGTTTATAATGAGCTAAATTAACAAAATGCAAATGGACTATATAATTTACATTTAGTTACTATCTAAAGTCAATCACATCTAGAAGTGAACTTTTATGACAATTTGTTACCATTAGCAAGTCACTAATAGCCCAAGAGCTTGAGAACCCTCCAAGTAATATTATAAACCATCAGTTCACAAGCTCTCACTATATAACTTGGCAATAGACTAAGGCGTTGCTAAAGAATGTATTAGTACTATTATATAAATTGTTTACTATGCAACAATGTAATAAATCTAAAATGTACTTGCAAGAGTTTTATAACAGCCAGCAATCCAATTTGTCATTATCATTTGTTTTTAACATGATATCAACTGGTTTACATCGCGCATCGCATATTCATAAATAGGTATAAAATGTCATGTGTCATGCATGCAGATAAAATAACAAGCCTTTGTGTGTTTTCACTACAAATACATACAAGTGAAGTTGTTTGCGTGAGTACATGCAAACCTTCATTGCAATGTATAAATAACTTTAAAATTATACATCAAATCAGATTGAGCAGCAGTTTTCACTTACCTGTGGATCAGAGTCCTTATTACATATACTATAACAACAGCCCATGACTAAGTTTTTCATGGAGTCGAAACATGAGTGCAGGAACGACTGCTCTCCGCCTCCGGACTGCATAAATATTGTGTTTTGTGATCGGGGTTATGAAAATAGAGAAACTCGTCTCCCGTTTCGAAGTTGCAGCAAGTGACATTTATGAAATGTCATATATTTTCGTCTAGAAATTATTAAGTGAAATTATTTTTATAAACTTTACCAAATATGATTTTAAAATATAAGACATAATATTAATCCTTTATATTGTATAAAAATACAATATAGTACAAATGTACTATTTTCGTAATATAATAGAAAGTATATTTTAAATTATAGTCCTAGACTCATTTAGAATAATGTAATAATATATTTATTCGAAGTACATACAAAAATATTAAAATAAAATAGATTAAAAAACTAATTATAAATAAAACTAAACTAAAACTTGCCGCATTTCCTCGTTGAATTATAAGGGAAATTACTTATTCTGTTTTAGGTAGTTATGGCATTTGGGGTCCCTTGAAAAATTCGAACATATAGACAAAAATAGATACATTTTAGAACGACTTATGAAATTTCTCAACATATCGATATTGCGTTTACAAAGAGAGCTATAAAAATATTTTAATTTATTGTGATGTACAAGTAAGGTATTCATTTTGTAGAAAGAATTTATTCTAATTTAGCACCTTCTCGTCCATATCATATTACGTTTTAATTTATATAGAATGAAACTAACTATGTTTTTTTACTATGCACACAAACTTATTTGTTTCAAAAGAATTTACTTTAGCGTGTTAGCACGTGCTATCGTAACAAACATCACAAACGTAAACACGTCATTTTCGTTTCAGTTATGTTTTTAGAAAACCTTTATTTCTAATTTGATAAATTATAGTAATTATACACAAAAACTAAAATGCTACGACATCGAGGAAGTAAAAAAATCATAAATAAAGTAAAGAAGTTGGACGCTTTTCCCAAAGTTCCCGAAGAATATGTAAAGGCTACACCGGTCGGCGGCACACTTTCCTTTATTACATTTTTCTTCGTTATTTGGCTAGTATATAGTGAAGTTAGTTATTATTTAGATAGTAATTTAGTATTTAAATTTGTTCCGGATACAGATATGGATGAGAAGTTACTAATTAACATTGATATGACTATTGCTATGCCTTGTTCAAATTTGGGCGCGGATATTCTTGATTCAACGTCCCAAAGTGTTTACGGGTTCGGTGAGCTGACGGAAGAGGACACGTGGTTCGAGTTGGATTTAGAGCAGAGGGATTCATTTGAAGCTATGAAATATTTAAATTCGTATTTAAGAGAAGAGTACCACTCTGTGTGGAAGTTGCTTTTTAAAAGAGGGCACGGGACTGTCCACGCCACTATACCGGCTAGAAAAACTAAGCCAAGCACAAAACCTGATGCTTGTCGTTTTCATGGTGTGTTAACTTTGAATAAAGTTGCTGGAAACTTTCATATTACAGCTGGCAAGAGTATGTCATTGCCCCGTGGACATATTCATCTGAATCTACTATTTGATAATACTAAACAGAATTTTAGTCATAGAATAAACCGTTTGAGTTTTGGGAACCCATACAATGGTATAATACACCCTTTGGAAGGTGATGAGAAAATTACGATTGATGAAAATACATTATTTCAATATTTTATTGAAGTTGTGCCGACAGATGTGCAGTCGACATTTGAGAACATAAAAGCGTATCAATATTCTGTAAAAGAGCTTGAGAGACCTATAAGCCATACTAAAGGCTCGCATGGAATTCCAGGTGTGTTTTTTAAGTATGACATGGCTGCTTTAAAAGTCAAAGTACATCAGCAGCGAGAGAACTTTGTAACATTTATATTAAGATTATTTTCAGTTATAGCTGGAATTTATGTTGTAGTTAAAGTAATTAATATTATTGTATTAGCTATAGGTACAAAATGGAATCATGTGAATGAACCTGTGCAGATAATTTCCAAAAAACCCTTGATTGTAACCCTAGAAGAGGCAGGTCCTGTATGTCCTGCCCCACTTAACCCGTTGTTAAGTCCTCCTGAGTATTTTGTACCAGTTGACATTGTAAAACAACAATTATAACTAAACTTGAGAATTGTAGTTATTGCTTAACCCTGAAGAAGAGATGTGAGGTTTAACAGACAGTTGCACTATTATAATAATACAATTTTTTATTGCACATTGTTTACAAAATTATTGTACAAGGGCAAGATTAATGCCGTAGGCATTTTTTAACGAAGGTTAGCTTGTGATGGCGATAAGAGAGCTACCGTGGTGCAGATAATAAAATTTACAAAATAGATTTATAAAACAACAATTTAAAAATATAAATAAACACTTAATATATATCAATAGTAATCATATTATACATATGTATTTAAAATAATTACTGCATCAGAGTGTGATTGAGACATTTTGCTTGTTAAGAAAGTGACTGACGACCAAGTTTTTAAAGATAAAGATAGAAGGAGCTTGTCTGATCATCAGTGGAATAGCAGCTGAGACAGTGTGAACGGGAAACGACTAGGCGCTGGTGAAAATACTCCGAAATTGAGCGAAAGAAATGAAATTAGCAGCAACTAACCTTTATTCCGGATCTCGAACTGGTGACCGAATTCCTTGGTGGTTTTGATAGCCGACGGGTCGCGAAATGGATGATGATGATGAGGATCACAGCCGAAATTACTGCAGGTCCACGGCACAATCACAGCGAATAAATACGAATTAATTTGGGGAGCAACGATATGCTTCGACCGGCGACCGCGCTTCGACTCTCTTGACAGAGAGCGTTGTTTTTTGGCGGAAACGTCATTAACCGGAAGTGCACCAAGCATAGTCCGCTAGTTACTACTAGAGGGCGTCGAGACGATGAAACGTCATCGACGCGAAGTGCGCCGGCGCACAAAGGCGTTACCGCGAATATTCAAATCAAACGACTCAATCAACGAAATATCGAACACAGTGAGAGAATCTAAATATCTCCTACACATTTGTGTAGAGGGATAGATAGTTGATTTTTTGAGAAGAACAAAGTGGACGACTGCGATCGTATTATTATAGAGAGAGAAGATGCATTCAAAGGATTTACATTGCTGTTGCCAGGTCCATCGTATGTGGGGAGGAAAAGTGAAGATAGTGTCTCGGGCTTGCAACTGACTATGGATTGGTCTAAAAATGAGGCCTTTTTATTACACAATGAACTTGTCGTTCACTAAATACTATAATATGTTTCCACTTATGCACTAAGAAGATACTTTTTCTTAACAAGTCCAAGATATCATTCTTCTTTTCTCTTTTTTCCACACACAACCTGAATTGGACCTGGCAACCTGCATGGTGAATCTATAGCATGCTAAGAAATTGGTCTTCATATATTTGGTTTAACAAATTAGAGTAAAATTGTTATAAAGGTTATTGCTATCTTTCTCTGTCTAAAATTAAGTTACAATATGTTTAAAATGACAGTAATTTTATTTTCTAGCAAGCTAGTTGACTCATTAATAATGCATAATTTGTGGGTTAAAGAGGCCCTCGCAGACTGAGACCACAATCAAATAAATAAAACACTGGCTGATGGTGCATTAAAAAGTTTTCGTAACAAAAGGGCATGTATGAAGAGGTTGATGAATGTCGACAAAGCGAAAGAGGTATGTCGTGTCAAGTGGTGATCAATTGTCTCTGCTTACCCCGCAAGGGATCTGGCGTGAAGATATGCATGCGTGCAATAATGTTGGAATGTGCAAGCAAGAGGCATACAAAGATTAACAACCCTCTTAATTAAGTGAATGTTTATAAGGTTGTCTCATAAATTTTTACTAAAGAGTTTCATCTTTAAACCTACAATTGTTTTAAATTGTCAGTAGTATTTTAATAAGATAGTAAGAACTTCTTAAGAAAGGACTTAGGTAATGTAACTTTATTTTGAT
Source organism: Tinea semifulvella (assembly GCA_910589645.1). Classification (NCBI taxonomy): domain Eukaryota; kingdom Metazoa; phylum Arthropoda; class Insecta; order Lepidoptera; family Tineidae; genus Tinea; species Tinea semifulvella. Next base: position 5,951,399 of record OU342592.1, on the reverse strand, counting down.
GACTTGTGAAGTCTGGAAAAATACAAATTAAAAAAAGGGTTGGTTTGCATGCCACGCAACAAGTTTTTTGCGCTCGGCGAAAGAGGTGGGGGTAATGTATCTAGGGAACACCAGATGATGCGCTATTTACCCCACCACTTTCGCCGGGCGCTCAAAAATCGTTGCGCGACTTGTATCCTTAGATGATTCATTCCCAAAGTATTAAGATTGAATTGATTGGTAAGATAATATTATAGGGCAAAAAACAGACAATATAATTTTTATTTAATTTTTTATATTAGTATTTTAATAACCTAAACATCAATTATGACTAGAAGACAAATTTCTAAGCATTCCATGGATTCACCGTGCGGGTGCCGGGTCCATCGTGTGTGGGTAAGAGATGAGAAGAATGGTGTCTCGGGCTTGCGACCGACAATAGGCTGGTTTAAGAAAAGGAGGCCTCCTTTAATGCGATAATACGCTCACCATCCACCATTCTACTTCTCTCCCTACCCAACTAAATACTGTAGGATTCCGTTAATGCCGTCTTGGAAGCTCATTACAAATCAAAGTAATCCGAAGCGTCGCGATAAACTCAATAACTACTGCACCGATTTTCATGGTGTTTTCACCAATGGTTATCGATAAAGGTTTTAGTATATCATTTGTAAAGTTTTTGTATACATTAATGATATTCGTTGGAGGTGTCGGAAAAAATTTTCTCAAATAAAACGCTGCTAAAATAATGTGAGGTGGAATTGTGTAAATTATATAGGTCTACAGAAAATTGGGAAACAATTTACACCAATACGGTATTAATCCTTATCATTTTAAATACATTAGTTGGCTTAATATTATTTATATTCTTAATATTAATATATGTTTTTCCCTTTACATCATGTAAATTAAATGAATACCGGAGATATAGCAAAAAAGTAATGCGCAACGAATTTTTTTTTAAATATTTTTTATATTACGCATTTAACTATGTTTTATATTATTAATAATATATTGTACATATCTTAATTTGTGGAATCTACATATACAAGGTTACAGGGAAAGTCGACCTAGATCCGTTAAGGGCGTGTAGTTTGCATCTTTTCTGACTGATTCGACTATGGAACACCCTACCCCAAACTTAACCGTGTTCGAGATATTCGACTTTTATTTTTTTAAATAAAATTTGCCGATTTTTTGGTTATTAAATTACAAATTTTGAAATTTGTGAGTCTAATTATTATTTGATTTTTACATGTAAGATAAGACGCCTTATGACCTAAATAACCAAAATTGTAAGTAAACGAAATTGGTCGTAGTGGGCGATTTAAAGTTAAAAAAGTTAATCAATTTTTAGAACGTTTATTTTTCTTAAAGGATAGCTTAAAGAAATTTTATGGCAGATGTTTTGCAGATATGCTTTAAAATATCTTAATATATTAATATAATAAAGTTTGGGGTAGGGTGTTCCATAGTCCAATCAGTCAGAAAAGATGCAAACTACACGCCCTTAACGGATCTAGGTCGACTTTCCCTCTAACTCTGTATAATTTAATGTATTTGTATAATTTATTATATATTTTTATCCTGTTTACATTTGACATTTTATAACTAATTAAGGAATTACTACTGGATCTTACGGCTAAACCCAATATTCACCCGTATGATGAATCCATGGAATGCCAAGATTTTTCTTTTGTTTTACTTGCTAGATAATTTTAACATTCACGTTAAAAATTATTGAGATATAAATACCTTATAGTATTAGTAATTCCAGTAAGTAAAACCAAGGATTGATAGCATGCCTATTTGGGTTTGGCCATCAGCCTGCTGTGATTATTATTAATAAGTAAATAAATTGTAGTTATATGTTAGTGTAAATTATTTCATAAGATATATTTTTTTTAATTTGTTTTTATTAATATTTTAAATTGTATTTGTAGGTATATTGACCGACTTGACATACTATTGTGATAATACTTTAGTTGGCGTTTAGCAAATATTACAACCACAAAAAATACCTACTTTTATTTAAAATTATTTATAATATTTAAATGTTTGATACTGCTAGGAACATTTTTTCCCCCAAACTTTTTGCTCAAATAAAACTATAAAATAAAAAAATGGGAAATAATTTTGTATCTACTCTACAATAGACCATGTATTATTGTACCTATTATTAAGAATATCGTATTTTATTAAATTAAACTTTACAATTGAATTTTAAACTTATAGATTTTTATTCAATGCATAAAGCAGGTGTTTTAGGTTCCCCTTTGAACGTGTTGCTTCGTTGGGGTCTTTAAGGCCGTTGTTCCATACTCCTGTCCCTTTCTCTCCTACAAGTTACACTAGCAACATCTCTTTTACACGCAAGCTCGCTGCGTTTTGGTCCAGTGGCCGTTGATTCCTCTCTGCTTGTCCAGTGTTGCTGTGTTAATCAAATTACCCAAAAAAGTGATTTGAGTTTAAATATTTGATAGTGTATTATAAATATATTTTCCTTAGATTGCAGATAATTTTGTACTTGTAAAGTGGAATTTAGTCGCCAGGTGCTATTTGTCCGAACAAATAAAGCCTGTAAAAACTTGGGAGAGAAACCGTTGTTTTGTCTTTTTAGATTTTTTTGAAAATGGTATGTTTAAACGGTAACCTAATAGTAATTCGTCGACTATGAAGTTTTCATAATTTTTCACTTGTTAACTATTTTTAAGACTCAATAGGTACCGAGATATAGGACTGAAAAAAGATTAAAATCTAAAAAATATTTTTATTAATTAATATTTATAGGTATAAAATATTCAATCCCTCCCAATTTTTACAAGTTTTGTTCGGAAAATTTGTTTTATCACTACTTACACCACAAACAACTTCCTAAAATTCTTTTTTTTCTTATTATTTAGCGAAGGGAAGAATGACTTTTTTTATACATGACAATGATATTAAAATTCGAGACGACAAAATATCACGGCTAGACCTGAGTTAAAGCTAGCTGAATTTTAGATTGGAAAACGTACGTACGTACTTACAAGCAGCGGAGGCTCACTGCATTATAAATGTAGGGAATGGTACGGCTAAAATCTGGCAACATTACTGCTTCGGCCTGCTCATGAAGTCTTGATATTCGCTCGTTCGCTGGCAGAGTTGTTGCGTGTTTCCCGCAGTCGGTCGTCCGTTCGCGCATCCCGTTGGCCGGCGTGTTCGTAAACTTTACAACTTTTAAATACCACAACTAAAAGAACATTAACATAAAACCCCAGAATCAGTGCGACATCAATCAAGTGATCAGTGTTTAAAGTGCAAGTTCAGTGAATAATGTGACCTTTTTTACGCGATTTTATTTACCGTTTTATTCGAACGTTACTGTTTTGTTCTATAAAAACTAAGTTCGTTATTGCGCTCATCACGAGGAGGGTCGCATATGGTTGGTTTACTCGAGGTTAAAGATTAAAGCTGCGGTGAAAGTAGACCTTTGTTAGGTTGTTAAGGGCATACACAAGAGAAGTAGTTCGGAACGCGTCGGGTTTACGCACACCACGTATAGAAGGTGAGTGGCTTTGTGGCTTAATTACCTACTTATTTTGCACTTTTTAATGTTATTTTCACCGGCACACTTAGCTGAATTTTTAATAAACTTTCTGTTTGACGAACAAAAGTTTTAATTACTTGTTTATTCTAGTAAAACTATAATTTGGCGAGAATTTCGCTATGTACCTAATTAATATGTATATTGTACTTGGCCGCTATAAGTGCATGATCAGTCAATGTTAACATGGGGACCGCCCAGCTGATTTTTTTATAGTTATAGGTACGCCATTCATACTATGGCCCGGTGATGGCAGGTCGGTGCCCTTAGCCTACCTGTTGCTGAGAAACCCCGCTAGTCCGGTTTTCTTAACCAACCAACACAAGAATAGTTTTAAAAATGTGTCAGTTTCCGACTGAGACGATCGTTGACATTGACTATGCTATAATAGCTTATGTAAGATGATTTGGAATTCTCTTTAAACGCATTTTTAATACTTTAATATAATATCTCTAGGCTATTTATAATTTTGATACCACTAATTAGTTAGTAACTACCTGCCTTCCTAATTAATGGGCCTAATCTCTTGGCCTTGAGTTAATCTATTTTCGAATACTACCTACCTAGGCATGCACAGCAAAGAAAAGTCACTAAGCTTCTTCAAGGTCCATTGAATTTCAATAAAAGATCATGTCTGTCTCGTCCATAATTTATATTGTACCTACTAATTACCTATTAAACAAAAATAAACACAAAAACATTAGGCCTAACCAAAATTAAGTCCGTAGATGTAACGATTAAAGTTAAAAATGGCCTCGAGTGTACCAGATTGATTTTGAAGGCCATTAACCAGCTGGTACAATTTGCTTTTTTTAACTTCAATCGTTACAATTACAAAGACTTAGGTACTACTTACAATTGTAACAATTAAAAGTTAATAATGGCGTTTCAAAATAAATCCGGTACATTCGACGCTGTTATTAACTTTAATCGTTTACAAAGTTTTGGTGCAACCAGGCTTAGACTAGGCTCAGGCTTAGTCAGCAGAAGATACGGCTGATTTATTTATAAAAATAATCGCATGCCTTAGCATTGATATCAGAAGGCGAGTACGTAATGCAGTGCACAGGAAAATTGCATGTAGGTGGTCCAGCGTGTGGTGTTTTTTCTACCATTGCTTTATATACCAACCACTTTCTACCACTGTAACGGAAAAAAAATCCTTTAGTCCTAAAGGATATAGCCAGATATCTATGGGAAATATTTTCGGTCTATTGGCACTTCCAAATTTATTGCTCCCGTTTTTAAAAGGGTTTAACGTTTCCAATATTTTCAAATAATTTTTCAAGTCACTCAGACTTGAGAAAAGTGGACTATTTATTATATTACTAGGGAATAAAATTGTTTTACCTAAATGTTTTTACTATTTTTATCTGTTCAAAATTACTTAGGTACAAAATGACCGTAATTTTATTTTCAAAAAAAATATTTCGAGATGTTCAAAACGATCCCCGAAGTGTCATAGAGAATGCTGGGTGGTATAGATATCCGGATAAAAAAGGCAAGTCTCGAACAGTCTTGTCTTTACTCAACCTTAATTGAAACACTACCCGAGCGAGCTGGTATAGATTTTCTAGGCAAACCATTTACCACTGCCCTAAAACATTAAATAACCTCACGGCTAGTCGTGAACCATCTAAGTTAGGTATCAAATAACCGGTATCGTTATCTAGAGAAACAAGTAGGTACAGACTACAAGCTCCTTATAAATCGATAATTTAACCTCCATTACACTAAATGACCGTTTTAAAATCAGCGTGGGAAGCCTCGCTTCTAAGATCATAATTTATCCTAAATTGCTTAAACTGGATCGATTGTCTTTTAATAATATTTCAGACAGGTCACACAGCGCCATCTAATTTCCGTGGTAAGCGGTAAGCTTGTGTTACGGAAACTAGATGGTTGATAAACTACATATTATCCTTTTTTTTTTTTGTAAATATATACATATAAACACCCAGACCGGGACAAATTATACAATGTACAACAACTTGCCTCCGGTGGGAATCGAACCCACGACCTCCCGAGTTCACGGCAACGTTTGTTACCACTAGACCACGGAGGCGAATAATGATGTCACCTATACTTGCTATAAACCAAGCTATACTACATTCATAGGGCCCTGAGACAAAATGTAAACAAAGAAACCAGTGGTTATTTATTTATATAGTACACTTATATATTATTACACACATAGTATAATTATAACTTATCTATTATATGTACCAATTAGGTGTCACAGCATTCACACATAGACATAAAAAGAAGAAGAAATAAGAAAATTATTATTAAAAAAAATAATCTTACAAAATATAACATTAAAAGAATGACTTCTAAAATAAAATTATACAAATACTCTTATACTTTATTATTATTGTAAATGTCAGTATTAAATGTATTCAAAAGTTTATTTTAGGTATTTACCCATTTTCATTCTAGGTATTTTTTAGTTGCAAAATACATTAAAGTCAATTTAATAAAAAATGTCATTATAAATAAAATATATAATATAATATTTCAAAACTTCCTTTCTGTTTTTTCTACAAACATTCTGTTTGCATTCTTTTGCATAGACTAATTTGCTATTTCCATGAGAACCTTTCGGTGTTGGTTTCTTTACATCTTGTCTCAGGGCTTGTTGAATGTCGTATAGTCAAATCACATTACCATCGACGAAAAGTGACAAAAAAATGTTCGATTCTGGTGTAGACCAAGAAATAGGTATATTTTGAATTATCGAAACCTTCCAACAGGTACAAAATAACAAATTGAGAGCAGGTTTAAGCAGAAAGAAAAACAACAAAAATATTCACAACGAAAGGTCAGAATTCGACGCAAAAAGTGGGTCGAGTGTGGTTTAAATACAAAGGAGTGAAACTTTAACAACAAATATCCATATCAAGTAGACCAGTGAGGTTTTCGAAAGTCGAATTAAACGAAAATACAATTAGCTTTTACATTACATTTCAATCTAATGCCAAGATCGATAAAATATGAAAATAATTACCCTTATCATCATCAGCCTTTGTCTCTTTACCGCTGGATGTAAGCCTTGCATGTAGTCTTTTGCAACCCTCATCCAATCATCGCCATCGACTTTTTTTTGTCATCCGCTCATCTGGCGAATCTTCGTCGTCTCATACATCGTCTCTACTCTAGAACTCATTTGCTACATCGATTAAGCGACAAATGCGTCCAGCCCATTGCCACTTCTGCTCAAACTTACATGCGCCAGCTCCCTTGCGGGTTAGGCATAGATTGAGCGCCATTTGTTACGTTCACCACCATCCTTTTTCGATTCTTCGACATTCATCAAACTTTTTATACATGCCCTTTTGTTTCGTAGACTCTTTACTGCACTTTTCGCTAGTGTTTTATTTATTTAGTCGTGATATGTGAGTCTTGATCTGCCTCTGTTACCCACAACTTTTGCCAATCTTTGATCACTGTGAATATTGTGTATGGCGAGTCGCTGACATTTCAACGACAATCAGTGAAGTAAGACTTCAAAATTCGGGACTGTGATAATAAGCAGTGGTGTTTTTCTGTTTATTTTGGAAAAATACCAGCATTAGTGGACTTATTAGGAGTTAGCTTGTTTGTATTAGCAATCCGAATAATTCATTCATTCAACCGAGATAATTATTTCCGTTCGTTTGTTGACTTCGCAAAAATAATGTTGGATTAACTAAATGTTCTTCTATTGTGTTTATTGCCATTTTCTTTTGTTTAATTGTTATACAGTTGCCAGTATTATTTCATTATCTTTAACAATCAATATTGCTGATATATTTTTTTTTTTTTTTTTTTTTTTTTTTTTATACTGGACTCGACATGTGACATCGCGCCCACCTGATGGTAAGCAGTACGCGAGGTCTTGAAAAGATTTGAGTTTAAGATATTTAGTGCGGATTTTTCTCAACTACCAACCGACAACTAACGACTTCATCATCTAATTACGTTAGTTACTGGCTACTTTAAGTTAGCTAATCGATGCCTTCTTCACTGCCGGTAATTTGTCATCCAAAGCTCTGCATTGTTTTTTTAGGCTGCATTATTAACAATGGGTAAATGCCGTCCATGTTATGTCCAGTTATGAATTTCATCTTGCCGCTCAGGTTCGCATCTACAAGATGTTCAACCATTTCTGGCTTACCTACGCTGCGCCAGCCTGGCATTACCTTCTGGCGAAGACAAACAAGGATAAGATCCAAAGTCAGTAGAACATATCTTTCGAGCGTCGTCGTGAGTAATTCCGTCACAGCTCGAGATCTGTAGATGGCTACTATTGAGGAGTTTGTCGTCGGTCTGACTAGTCGTACCAAATCGAACTGATAACGGACACTTCTAGCATCTCCAGAATATTGCTCAGTCTTGCGCACTCCTCCTCAGAAGGCCACTTTCTAAAGAAGTGCTCTTGGAGGACAGCTGTAGTAGTCGAACCTAGAGCCCCTGAATTCGTGAGCCATACGGGCGCTGTTAACAGATTAACAGCTCATATTTTGTTAGCAACCCATCACCGCCGCTTTTGTTAGTGTATTTTATTACATAAAAAGTAGATTATCAAAAACCTTTATAATGACAGTTGTGTAACAGTGATGACAAATATATTTTATTTATTTATTTATTTTTCCTTATATCATTACATTTAAATACAACATTATTCTGCTAAACGAATTTGCGCCGTTTGGGGTCGAGACGATGGGCCCATGGGGACCGTCAGCGAGGCGCTTGGCCAAGGAGTTGACAAAGCGGCTGACAGAAAGGTCTGGAGACAGGAAGGCTGGCAATTATTTCTGCCAACGTATTAGCCTCGCTATACAGAGGGGAAATGTTGCCAGTCTTCTTGGGAATATCTCGGATGGGACGTCTCTAGAGGACATTTTTTATTTATAGTTTAGTTTATTTTTAATTATATTATTTAGGTAGCTTTTAATTTATATTTAATGAACTATAATTAAGTAATATCTGGGCAGTGTTTTCACTGCGGATGGGAAGTATGATAGGGATGTTGAAAAAAGAGTGAACGCGGGAAATAGTGTCAACGGTGCCCTGGGGTCACTGATCGCCAGTCGGAATGTCAGTGACAAAGCTCGACTCGCCATACACAATGCCATGCTGGTACCAACACTTATGTATGGAAGCGAGACGTGGATATGTCAGAATACACATGAGAGTAGAGTTAATGCAGTAGAAATGAGATCGTTGCGTCGGATATGCGGCGTCACTTTGACGGACCGCATACGTAATGACGAAATACGAAAAAGGGTAGGTATGAAAGAAAGCATAGGGACAAAAATAAGGAAAGGCATGCTACCATGGTTCGGGCATGTTGAAAGGATGAATGCAGAGAGATTGACGAACCAGATATATAATGCGAAAGTCGTGGGTAAAAGAGGCCCTGGCAGACCTAGACTCACATATTACGACCAAATTAATAAAACAATAGCTGAAGGTGCGTTGAAAAGCCATCGAAACAAAAGGGCATGTATGAAGAGGTTGATGAATGTCGAAGAAGCGAAAGAGGTATGTCGTGACCGTGACAAGTGGCGCTCAATTGTCTCTGCCTACCCCGCAAGGGATTTGGCGTGAAGATATGTATGTATGTATAATTAACTTCGAATAAAATTTAATATTATTATCTGCTAAACTATAAAATAGTATGGTATAACTCGGAATAAGAATTTGTATGTATGTATTTCTTAGTATGTATTTGTTATTTCACGAGTATATCAGCACTATTTCAATACTACCAGCTTTGTCAAAAGTTCTAGAATCATTAATAAACACAAGAATTACTAAATATTTAAACAAACACAATTTAATTTCGGAAAACCAATATGGTTTTAGAGCTGGTAGGTCCACTGAAGATGCTGTCACGTCCCTAACTGAATACATTGTCAAAAATATAGACAAGCGACAAAAATGTACTGGAATTTTTTTTAGACCTAGCAAAGGCTTTCGACACTGTTTCCCACCCCCTCCTTGTATCAAAGTTAGAGAAGGTCGGTGTTAGAGGTCTTCCACTTGAGCTGCTGACCGACTATTTAAGTAACCGTTTTCAATGTGTTAAGGTGGGTGAAACAATAAGTCAAGAACTACCGGTGACCTATGGCGTGCCCCAAGGAAGTATCCTGGGACCCACGTTGTTCCTGATTTATATAAACAAATGATGTGACTTTAAATTTCAAAATACTAAAATTATTACATACGCAGATGATACGGTGCTTCTGTTTAGTGGGAGGACTTGGGAGCAGGTACAGACATCAATGGAAGTAGCGCTAACGGTGGTGCAAAACTGGCTTGATGCTAACTTGCTAACTCTCAACGTCCCAAAAACCAAATATATCACGTTTACAAACACAGCGGCATCCAGAATAAACAATTTAATCATTAGAACCCATGGATCGGAATGTAATAATCATTCAAATTGCTCCTGTCCTATTCTAGATCGTGTTGGCGACATTAAATATCTTGGAGTTGTATTGGACGAGCGACTCTCATGGGACAAACACATAAACCTTATGAGCAACAGAGTTAGAAAACTAATGAGTGTTTTTAAAAACATGCGCAGCGTTTCAAACATATTAACTCGAAAGACGGTGTATTATGCTCTTTGTCAGTCTATACTGCAGTACTGTGTTGTAGCGTGGGGAGGTGCCGCTAAAACTGCGTTATTAAAGCTGGAAAGAGCACAAAGAGCAGTGCTAAAAGTTTTGTATAATAAGCCTTTTAAGTTTTCAACAACCCAACTTTACCGTCTTAGTCAGGTCCTATCTGTACGTCAACTCTTCATAATGTCTCTTATACTAACACTACACAAAAGAACACCTACCATAGAAAAAAGCACCGAACCCAGACGCATGAATAGAGTTTGCCCATATTTCTTTGTAAACACAAGATATGCACAAAGGCATCTTAATTTTCTAGGTCCTTACATTTATAATAAAATAAATACTTCATTATCTATAATAAAACTTACAAAATTTCAATGCAAGAAACAGTTAACAAAGTTTCTTTTATCACAAACATACGATAGTACTGAAGAATTACTTAAAATAACAATATAATAGTTTAGGAATCCCTATTCCCTCAGTAAACCCTAACTCCAATAATAAATCAATAATAGCAAATGAACACCAAAAAGAAAAACAAAATATAATGGTTAAAACAAGATTAAGTACATAAATTAGATTAAACGAATCACAGGTGAACAAAATAAATAAACAAATACAAGTACATAACTAAATATAAATAAATACACAAATAAGATATAACAACCACATTTGAGTGTTGCTAAACTAGGATCAAGAAACTACACCTTCCCTGATCAATCTGGTTTCTGTGCCTTGACAGAGTTATCTAGTACAGAAACCAGTGCACTTACTAACAGTTCTGTTAGCCTGTCCTAGCTCAATGTATTATAAATAAATAAATGATATAATTTCCTAGATAGTAATTTATGCATATAGGATGTTAAAAATTGGTGTCAATAAATATTTTTTATTATTATTATTTTTTTTTTTTATTACTACCCTTCATCTCATAATCTCCCAAAGGTTAGATGTTAGAAAAATCTTCGACTTTGTACAATTTAACTTTTGCGCTTAAATAAATGGACTTTGGCCAGTGATCACTTACCTATTGGTTTCATCATATTAAACCTAATGTGTTCACTTAAGGTGGCTCTGCATTCTTTCTTAATGTAACAAAAAGTATTGCGCACTTTCCGCGGAGGAATCTGTCCGTGCTTAGTGATGCGATTAAAAGACTATCGATAATTTAAAGTGTGATGTAAATATGACAGTCACATCCAATAGAACCGCGCGCTTCGTTTTTCAACATCTTTGACCAGCTCTTAGGCCGGGTTGCACCAAAATAAAATCTTTGTAATACCAGTTTTAAATTGATGGTCAGACGTTAGTCAGCTGGTACATTCGACGCCTTTTTTAACTTTAATCGTTAAATTTCAAAATGACCGTCGTTTTGCAACAACCCAGCCGTGATATTACAAACCGCCTCCGTGGTCTAGTGGTAACAAACGTTGCCGTGAACTCGAGAGGTCGTGGGTTCGATTCCCACCGGGGGCAAGTTGTACATTGTATAATTTGTCTCGGTCTGGGTGTTTATATGTATAATATGTATATATTTACAAAAAAAAAGTATAATATGTAGTTTATTAACCATCTAGTTTCCGTAACACAAGCCTCGTAGCTTACCACGGAAACTAGATGGCGCTGTGTGACCTGTCTGGAAATATTTATTTATTTTATTTATTTAGGGATTGATTTTTCAATAGTTGAGTAAGTTATTATTTTTAAATTAACTTGTACGGAAAACAGACAATATTTATTTTAATGTTTCAGTTGAATATAAACTTTTGTAATCAAAATGTAACATTATAAATTTAATAGAAGTTATGTCCAAGTGTCCATCATTATGCATGTTTATCTAGCTTTCACACTAATATTACTAAACCGATTTAAATAGAATTTGCTATAAATGTTCCTTGGAACGGACTAAGCTATATGACATTATCTTACTACTACACGGCCGTTATATCTGTCTGCCTGCTACATTCGCATAGCATCGTGTATGGCTAGCCAAAATTTGTCACTGACATTTTGACTGTCGATCAGTGAGCCCAGGATACTTGTATGGGGAAACCAAAAAATAAAGTCATTTCCGACATATAGTTTCTTAGGAAAAGTTGTTCGTTTCTATTAATAGAATAACATATTAGTCTAAAATAAGAGCATACAAAAAAAAGTATAATATATAAATAAATAAAAAACATTTATATTGTAGGTACTCGTAGAAATAAATTTGTTGAGTGGTAAGCACTATTTTATAATAGCTGCGAGCATGGCGTGCCATCACGCAACAGGTTGTCGGATATCGATTTGCTCGATGCGGTCTGGTGGCCTTCAAAAAAAGTCTCTTATGATCACTGCATACTAAATTACGACAAATGGATTTTGGATAAGTATTACTTGAATATAAACACTGGAATGGTCTACCAGTTTCAGCTAAACTATTGAAGCGTAACTTACACAGACGGGTTCGGTGCGATTGATTTAATCTTATTAAGAATACTTCTTATTATTTTTGGGTTAATTATATATATATATATATATATATATATATATATATATATATATATATATATATATGTATATGTATATATATATGTATGTATATATACATATATATATATATGTATTTTTGTATTTTATTCTTGATATTGTTTACCATGCTGTGTACAAATGTTAGATTGGCAAACTTACTACTTATATATATCACTGTATTATGTTAAATGTTTTGTCTGTTAACTGTTTTTTGTACCTTAATAATAATAATAATACGGTTCAAGACAAAAAGTATTGGTAGTTATTATTACTATTACTTCAAATTGTTTCATTTACTGTTATCTATTTATTATTATAAAGAGTTTATGTCTCACGTCAAAATTGTTAAGTTGTAAAACTGGATCAATACACAAATGCAATTACAATTTTATATCTCATTGTTATTGTACTGATTTTGTGTTTTTTTCATTATGGTTAACAATAAAAAAAAAGGCTCAAGATGACATTTTTTTTGTAACATAATATTGTAAATGCTGCAAATTTTGTCAGGTAAATAAATGAAAATAATTAAATATATTTATGTCAATAGTGGGTATAAGAAGTTAAATACGTATATCAATTTGTAAGCAAAAAAAAGATAGAAGAAACCATTGTCACAAGTTGGCTGAAAAAAAAAACAAAAAAACAACATTCTAATTTCACTTAATTAAACAACAACAACAAAATCTTATGACTATTTACATAATTGTTACTAACCTATAACTATTTTTTTTTGCATTATATTATAACGGCTTTAATATTTTACTTAAGTATGGAAGTAAGACGTGGATATGTCAGAATACGCATGAGAGAAGAGTTAATGCAGTAGAAATGAGGTCGTTGCGTCGGATATACGGCGTCACCTTGACGGGTCGCATACGTAATGTTCGAAATACGCAAAAGGGTAGGTATGAAAGAAAGCATAGGGACAAAAATAAAGAAAGGAATGCTCCGATGGTTCGGGCATGTTGAAAGGATGAGTAAAGATAGATTGACGAACCAAATATAATGCGAAAGTTGTGGGTAAAAGATGCCCTGGCAGACCAAGACTCACTTACCACGTTCAAATAAATAAAACAATAGCCGAAGGTGCAATAAAAAGCCATCGAAACAAAAGGGCATGTATGAAGAGGCTGATGAGTGTCGAAGAAGCGAAAGACGTATGTCGAGATCGTGACAAGTGGCGCTCAATTGCCTCTGCCTACCCCGCAAGGGATTTGGCGTGAAGATATGTATGTACAAATAAATCAACATTCCGAAAACCACAAATTTATTTTGTTATAATTATAAACACTGTGCATTACTTTATTACAATACAAAATCTATCTGAAAAAGAAAATTGAAATGTAGAAAAAACCGACAGATATATTTTCGCGGATATTATGAGTCAGATTGTCCTAAAGCCTAGTAAATGTTGGGGTGGAATTTCATGACTGAACAAGAAAAAATCCAATAACAGTGGGATTCGTGACTCATCACGTTGGCTCATTGGAGTATTTTATTTGTTCATTCCGAGGCTCAAGTGTGACGTCACACGCCTATACCCTTCGATGTTAGTACCTATTTGAGCAATAAAGAATTTACTTTTATTTTAGTTGTTAAAACATTTCCTACATTTACGAAAAGTCAGAGATATTGTAAGATTCGTATCCGGCTCGAAGGACCAATCTCTAATGTTACAATTATTGGTTGGAGAAAATATTAAAAATGCAATTTTTCGTTTAAGTTTATGTTTTATTATTGATTAAATACAATAAACTACAATACAAATGAAACTAAAACATTAAAAACTATAATTATAACTGCCTGATGGGCGTAGTGTGCCGAGGACACTCGCTACTTTCCCCCGTTGAACGGCAAGGCTGACCCTTTGAGCAAAATATTCTCTACTCAAAGGGTCACCGGAGTTAGCTAACGAGAGAAAGCCAGAGCATCAAAAAAAATGTTATAAAATGACCAAAGGCAACGTAAGCAGATCACACATTCATTCAAGTAAAAAAAATAGGAACAAATTAAAGTGGGACTTAATCGTATATGTTAACAATATTATTATTAATAATTTCATAAAACAAAGAATTTTTTTCCATATCTTAAAAGTTTGTACTTGGTGAAACAAAGTTATTGAATAAAGGTAGCTAAGCACTCAGATTAAGTATATTTAAAGAATAAAAAATCACTACATTTACATACTTACCTAGTCCCATATCTGGAATCCACCCAATCTATCGTTCAGTGGTAACGACAAACCAATCCAATAAGCGTCATTTATCCTACTTTAGTGGCATACATAGCATCTGACAGGTGAGAGGATTGCGCTGTCTTAAGGGCAATACCTGCTGCCATTTAATTTTCGGTCATAAAATAATAATAATAAAAAACAGTTAATCTATTATGAATATGATACTCGCGCTTTTGACATGCTGTTCGATTGAAACTTGAGTTTTATATGGAAATCTGTCACATTCCACTTGAATATATCGACACGTAAGTCGAAACCGCAAGAATTAGTGCTTTGACCCCAACAAATGCATATCGCCGGGTTAGAGCGAAAACCAACTAACTTTTTTTTTAGTAAATTCACTTTTTTACACCAGTCGATTAAAAAACCCTTTAATTTATATAAATACACTTAAAGTTCATAAAATTTGCTACACAACTAACTGCTCTTACATCTCTAAATGCGACAAATATGTTAGAAAAGATCACAAACTGTAAGTTGACTGTTTTGAAGTTGCAACTGTTTAAAGGCTTTTTCTCAAAATATTATTTGTGCAATAGTTTTCGCTCTAACCCGGCGATATACAATAAAATTTACATGGATTGCAGTGGTAGATTGATATAATGGTATATAGTACTTTATAAATATATAGGGTAACGTCTACTGCAACCCACACACACGCTATACACAAATTCATTTGTTTTTATACAAGCGCTTTTTTACTCGAGCACTCGAAACCAGCACGACAAAACCACGTATCGCTAGGAAATTTGCCTCTCATCTATTCGCTCCACAACCCACGTTCATAAATTCGAAAGTAATTAACGTTCTACTACTAGTCTCTGTGCCCTTATAGGAAGGAAGTACTCTTCCACCCTGTGTTTCCCCGTTCGTTAAACCTGGAATCCTTCGAAAGCGATAAAGCTATAACTTAGTGGTGGGATAAGAGTATATGTCAGTCATTAGTCGCTGGTGTCGGTTGCTCCTATTCTTGAGTCCCGCTTATCACCAGTAAGTATTGCGAATCGCGCTCAGAATAAAATCAATATACAAACATAAATAGTAGAGATGACCAACCGTTAAGTTGCAGTTGTCACAGACTGTTCACATAAATCCCAAGGCTTTAGCCGCTAGACTTGAATTGCCGTGAATATGCAGTATATTATTAGTAAGTAATTACATTAGCATATCAGTTAAGCCTCAAACCCTTGTCAAGTCGTGGGTGTTATTTAGGTGATGAAAGTGGAACCTGATCCCTTTGGATCTTTTGAAAGGACTGACCTTAAACCTTTCATATAAATACTTTTTAAAATCAGCAATTAAAAATACCCTCAAATATTAGGGACATTTATACCCATATGGGTTTGGTTTTGGTTGTTTTTGCTTCTTCAGGAATTATACAACCATATTTTTGATATTATTTGTAAATTTTATTATTATTATTATTTTTCTCGATTGTTTGTTATTGTTTAATGGTTCTACTAGCTTGTTCTCTTAATTGTATTGGTGGTGGCTTTGTATTTGAATTGTATTATTTTAACACGTTTGTCTGTTTACTACTAACTCAATACTATCAGTGAAAATTTGTAAAGCTTCAAGTTACTCGTACTATATTCATATTGTATTATTGTAAAGGATGTAAGTTTTCCTAAAAATAAATAAATACATATGTTTTTTTCCACTCAATCATTCCTTCCAGCTGTCAAAACGGGTTTCCTCAAGGGAACCTCGATAGCAGTATTCTTAGTTGTCAAACTCTCGTCTTCGTATTATTCTATGGTAGAATTACTACACGCTTTAGCACTTTTGACATCCATCTTTTTCATATTATGAATATTCATGACGAAAATTATTTATAATTTTGGAACGAATTTTAATAAGATTCTGTTTAAAAAAATACACAATTGTTTTTTTAACTAAAATAAGTAATTAAACTTATTATTAATAAAAAAATATTAAATACAAGTTTAAATAATATATATTAATCAAAAATCTCCTCCTCCTTAGTCGGTACCCCACTGATGGGGATCGTGACTCCGTCGCAGACGCAGCTCATCCACCAGCCGTCTCCAACGGTTTCGGTCCTCGGCGTAGTGAATGGCCTGGTGTACAGGGATGTTCAGGTGGTCAGTCACCTGACTGGACCATCGCTTGGGGCTTCTTCCTCTTGTTATTTTACCGTCTACCTTGCCCGTGATTAGAAGTTTTTCTAGATTATCGTCTTCTATTCTTGCAATGTGGCCAAAGTATTGCAGAATTCGGGCAAAGCTTCTCTTTGCTCCCTGGTCAGCTTAAGCTCTTCGAGCACAGAAATCAAAAATCTACCAGAGATAGAATTAGTAAAATAAGACAAATATGTTAAAGAAGTTTTTCGGTATACAAATAATCGCATTGCTGTTACATTTTAGATTAATTGTAAGATAATTAAAGTCCATCACCTTAAAATGTCATCTGTCAAAGTCAATATCCAATTTCAATTCTGAAATTGAAAACCCGTCAGTTTTGACATAAGATAACGTTAATTTGTATTTGGCACGTCGTGCTGAATCCGCTTATTGTCAAGTTGTGTTATTTATGTCTAAGATACCTTACTGTAAAAGCTTAGCGTCAAACAATGAACAAGAGACATAATGAAATTATAGGCAATTAATATTATCTTCATAAAGATCAGCTAATCAATCTGCGGATCCATTTTCTCTGTGACGACATTGTTTCGTCTTAATCATCCAAAGTGGGATGAATGTAGCTATTGTATTTATTTGTTAACTAATGGAGACATATAGACTTGTACTCCATTGAAATTGCTTAGTTAGGGTTTTATTAAAACCTATTTTTAGCTCAACAAAAATAGAGTTTAAGCCTATAGTATGTGATATTGCCGCCTCCGTGGTCTAGTGGTAACAAACGTTGCCGTGAACTCGTGAGGTCGTGGGTTCGATTCCCACCGGGGTCAAGTTGTACATTGTATAATTTGTCTCGGTCTGGGTGTTTATATGTATAATATGTATATATTTACAAAAAAAAAAAGTATAATATGTAGTTTATCAACCATCTAGTTTCCGTAACACAAGCCTCGTAGCTTACCAAGGAAACCAGATGGCGCTGTGTGATTTGTCTGGAAATATTATTATTATTATTATATTGTAGCTTAAGTGGTGGTGGCTCGGTTGTAAGAACGCATTCTTTAAAATCTCACAATGGTCAGTTCTAACCCCCCCGGCATGTACGAATAATTAATACACTTTTCTTACGTACATTTGTCAAAGATTTACAACACCACTGCTCCCGTTTCTCGGAGAGCACGTTAAGCCGTCGGTCCCGGTTCCATTATACCAACTTGTATAAAATTGACATTAGATCCTCACCCACCCGTCTGGTCAGCGTGGCGAGTGTAGGCCGAATTCTCTCCAGATATGTGTTCTGGAAGGCTCATCTCCAACAGACGGTCTAAGACACTATGTTCTAGGGGCCGTAATTAATGAAATGAAAAAAAAAATGTAGCTTTAAAATGACAACCTATTTGTGCACAGTCTTTTGTATAGTTTTAAATGTCTTGGTTAATTTTGTTTTATCTGTTTTCGATGTAACCTTATTTCTGTGAACGTTTTTGACTGGTTGTCTAAATAGCAGCTGTTATTAGAACTCCACTTATTGTTTACCCGGTTTACCCCCCACATATTGGGATTTTGTCTATACCTATGCGATATAAAATCATATTTTTTAAATTTATAGTGTTTTCTGGAATTATTGACAACAAAAATCGTCTAACCTCTCGTTAGCCATGCCGACGGTGATGTGAATTTTAATCGAGTCAAGAAAGTTGCGTTTCTTATTATATTTTATTGTTATTGTTTGTTTATTAAAATCACTTTCACTTAATTATTCGCACTTAACGTTAATTAATTTAGTAATCGTACCTTATGTCATCTAATTAGTGAAATTACGTAACTTAAAAGGTATGTCCCTACACGAGTACTTAACCAAAATTTCTTTTTTATTATCGTTATTGCAATTACGTACGTGCTATTAGCATTAAGCATGGCTTACCTTCGCATTCTTTGCTGAATTTTATCATTTACCTGTTATTTTATTACCCGCCCGGTTGTAATATATATTTGTCACCACCTCCAGCCGAGCATGATTTTAAATTCTTCGACAGGTCGGTCAATAGTCCAAGACTGCCATTAACAAGTAGCTTACAAACCAAATAAGACACTTTGACATTTCAATCTTAATATAAGGCTTTTAGAAGTATATAACCTATTCTTCTATCTAGATCAAATGAAAATCTAAGCATTTAGGTGTCCTTAAAATAGACACAGCAAATAACAAACTTCGCTTCTACATGTCCGCATCCGCTGTGCTAAAGTTATTTAGCGTTGAGTGGTTTAACACTGCGTAAGCGAAATAAAATTGTATCGTTGATTCTTAAAGAACCTAGGTGTTTACATCAAAAGATCAAATAATAATTTTATTCTACTCTTTATCAAATTCTTTTTGTGTAAGCAGAGACAAAGCGTTCGTTCGTTGTTGCAAACCTTTTCTAGCAAATTTTATGAAATGTTCTAAGAATGCTTGCTTCTTTGATGTATATGGTACACGGGCGTGCGAACAGTTGGTTGAGCGTTCTTCCATGTCATGTGCTCACTTCTCGAAGCAGTTTCTTTAAAGCGTTAGTTGTTGAAGATCTCGTTCATGGGATCTAAGAGTATATATCAATGAACATGTGCAAGAATTCAGATTCTCATTTTTGCTTGTTGATATGACTTTGGTTGTAAATGATAAAAAGGAGTTGTCGTTGACATCTTTAGATATAGTTGTACATACCTAAAAATACCTATAATAATTATGAACCACTACCATAAAAAATAAAGTCACGACTGTAACATAAGCAATTTCGGTGAAAACGTGGTTAAAAAAGTTATCTTCAAATCTCCAACTACACTACAACAGTAGCAAAACGACAGTTGTCAAATTGATAAAATTAACTTTAATGTCAGTTAGTTAATTGGGTTTTTGTCGAATGACAATGACCGGTTACGAAATATCGTGCGGTGATTTGTTAAATTTGGATTTATGACCGTTAATGATTAGACAGTGTTGCGTAGGTACTTCCTTTGTTGCCCAATCTATTCTTAAGTGATCTAAACTGCTACTTGTATTTATTTGAAATCACCTTTGTGTTAAAGTGCGTAAGTAGGTGAGACCAAGTTAATATTATTTGTTTTAGCATCTCTTTATTATGGCATTCTTTAATTATTTATTATTGATATTTATATCTTCAACTATTATATTACATAAAGTATGATTTATTCGAAGGAAGTAAGGTACAAAGAATTTAAAATAAAATTATATATAAAAATATTCACCATGATCAGATCATGTAGCACTATACACTTATATCCGAGTACACTTGCAGCATTCCCCCGCTGCACAGAAATGCTAATTTGCCGTGCAAAAAAACTGCCAGCCAACTGATTAATGAGTTTAATTTTATTATAATTATAATAATTTATTTTGTTTCATATTAAAGATATTCATTTTGTTTAAAAAACTCGTCTATCTACCCCTTCTAAATAGCTCCCAGAGTGTATATATGTATATTTATGTATTAGTATATTGATATTACAGTATATTATGTGAGCATTTTTAATTATGTTGTTGAATTTATCCTACTATTAATATTTCTTTCATTGCACCTATAAATGTTTTAATTTGTCCCCAAGGTTAGACTGTCAGAGAATATTTACAGGCATTAAGTCCGCCTTTGTACGTTGTGCACTATTTAAAAAAAAAAATTGATAGAAAAATACAAATTTTGCAATCCATGGAATCAATACTGTGCTGTGTCCATCTTCCATCATATATGACAGAGAACAAAAATAAATAATATCTCTGGCTTGTACCTGACAAGCTGGGTTTAGGTTCCACCACTATTTTTAATTTCTTATCCTCGATTTGTATGTCCACACGATTGGTTTTTTTTTACCTGATTTTGATTTCATCTGATCGTAATGGTCCATGAATGTTAGCAACTGCAATTAGACACTTATGTCCGACATCAGTCCCTAATACTATGCCGGCTTGACTAGATGCCTTTTCACACTTCGCTTGATGGACTCCAGATTGTGCAGTTATGTATGGAATTAGTTCTGCAGTCTCTTTATCACTACGAATCAATTACCTATTCGTAATTCATTTACGTCATATAATATTCGCATTGCCATTATCATCAACGTTATCATCCACGGTAGTTTATGCAATAACGTGTATAAATATTTCTGCATCTTATCCGGTTTATCTTTTACTTCAAAACAGTTGAACTAACGGCGTATTTTAACACATTTTTGTGATTTTATCTCCTATGCTAATTCCTGGCCCTGTTTTTACGCTGCCATTATCAAATGAGATCTTTAAATCTGAACATAGGAAATTAACTTCATTTGGATATTATTATTTTTTAATATTTTTTTTTTAGAAAGTCAAAGTCATATCATTTATTACAATTAGGCCTTCTCGGGCTCTTTTGTATTGTCACATTACATTGTTATAATTATTTAATAAATTATATTAAATTTATTACAATACAATTGAATTGACCTAAATATAAACATACACCAACAGTAAAAGGTGTCCAAAATATATTAATAATATACATTTGCACATCTACCAGGCATTTTTGTCACTAATAAAATCATTTATCTTATAATAGGCCTTGCCTATAAGTCGACGTTTGACATGAATTAAAATTAGGTATACTCACTAGGAAATAAAATTACGGACATTATGGACATATTTTCACTTTCATATAGCAAAATCATTTATAACGATTTTTCTCTATTTTGCTAAAACAAATAAATGATTAATATATCTTCAAAATGTCCGTCATTTTATTCCCAATTAAGTTAATGGACTACATTTCACAAAAGTACACGTAGATTTGAAAAATCTTCGAATATATTCGATTCTGAGTGCGAGAGGGATGCAAAAGAATTAATTCTCACAAATAATAAAAAATAAAGTATCATAACGACCGTTTCCCTTTCGGGGTGGTCAGAAACCACGCTTATAAATAAGCAAATTCATATTTAGCCAACTTTACTATAGGCCAATCATGACAAGTGGCAAGCTCGCCGATGTCTCCAGCGTACCAAACTCGAGAAATATCACAAAATCTTGATGAAGATTTGAAAAATCTTTGAATATATTCGATTGTGAGTGCGAGAGGGATGCAAAAGAATTAATTCCCTTAAATAATAAAAAAATAAAGTATCATCACGACCGTTTCCCTTTCGGGGTGGTCAGAAACCACGCTTATAAATAAGCGGATTCATATTTAGCCAACTTTACTATAGGCCAATCATGACAAGTGGCAACCTCGTCGATGTCTCCAGCGTACCAAACTCGAGAAATATCACAAATAAATTAAATGTATTTATTTACATTAATAAATATTTTTGTGTCCAGACCAGGAATCGAACGCGGTACCTCCGAGTCTAAATCCACGGACTTAACCGCTAGACTACGGAGTTTTCTGTTCCCTCAAATAATGGCTACAATAAACATTATTACATTCCTTTATTGTAATATTTTTGGTAGTTTTATATTTATTATTTTTATTTAGGTATATTTGTTATGTATTTAATGTCTCATTGTGAGGGATCAGCTGAAAATCAGCGCTGTGACCTAGTGTTGCAGCTTATTACTGAGCTGATTCCTTATTTGTCACCACACTATCTTATTTGCAGTACCTATTATGTTAGTGCTTGTGTTTTATGATGTGTTTTTATTGTGACAAATAAACTTTTTCTTTTCTTTCTT
Organism: Tinea semifulvella; assembly: GCA_910589645.1. Lineage (NCBI taxonomy): Eukaryota > Metazoa > Arthropoda > Insecta > Lepidoptera > Tineidae > Tinea > Tinea semifulvella. The sequence goes on along the minus strand of OU342592.1, from coordinate 5,928,667 downwards.
CTCCTAACTCTGACAATAGGTAAAATGTTTGCTATAAAAGTTAATCTACCCACATTATAACTTTTTCCTTTCTTTCTTCTCCTAACTCTGACAATAGGTAAAATGTTTGCTAAAAAAGTTAATCTACCCACATTATAACTTTTTCCTTTCTTTCTTCTCCTAACTCTGACAATAGGTAAAATGTTTGCTATAAAAGTTAATCTACCCACATTATAACTTTTTCCTTTCTTTCTTCTCCTAACTCTGACAATAGGTAAAATGTTTGCTATAAAAGTTAATCTACCCACATTATAACTTTTTCCTTTCTTTCTTCTCCTAACTCTGACAATAGGTAAAATGTTTGCTATAAAAGTTAATCTACCCACATTATAACTTTTTCCTTTCTTTCTTCTCCTAACTCTGACAATAGGTAAAATGTTTGCTATAAAAGTTAATCTACCCACATTATAATTAAATTGTTGAACAGCCTGCCCAGTGGGATGTGTCGTTAGATGCAATATATGGCGAAACATACTTTTCTCCATACCCGATGATTTTTGAGGTCAGTGCATTTTATAAATTGTTCACAGACGACCTCGCTCACTATAGATTACTAAACATGACGTTGTATTTTGTAGACTCAGCAAGTTAGCGACTCGCCTATGCCACGGTTTGGTTCACAGTCGCGTGTTAGATTTTTTTCACCCACATCAAAACAATCTTTGTCTTTTCACCCGTATTACGTACATTTTTGTAAAGTATCATCACGACCGTTTCCCTTTCGGGGTGGTCAGAACTCACGCTTACAAATAAGCGGATTCACATTTAACCAACTTTACTATAGGCCAATCATGACAAGTGGCAAGCTCGTCGATGTCTCCAGCGTACCTCGAGAAATATCACAAATAAATAAAATATTATTAAATTTATTTATATTCATTAATAATTTTGTGTCCCGGCCAGGAATCGAACCCCGTACCTCCGCGTCTAAATCCAAAGACTTAACCTCTAGTACAGTTTTGTAATATCTTTAAATAAAAGTAAAAACATGATTAAATAAAAATCTTACAGATACCTAGTAGACTCAACTAGGCTAATTATAGTCAGTCATCAGTGACTGATGCTAGTTGTTCCAAAAAAACTAACATCCTGCTTACCATTGGTAACTAAATTAGACAAAGTGGCAAGTTCGTCGATGTCTCTAGCGTAACAGATTCGAGTAATATCACAAATAAAATAAAGTAATATGTCCCAGGAATCGAACCTGGTACTACTTTTCCAGGGTGGTCAGAAACCACGTTTTTCAAAAGCGGGTTTTACTTATAGCCAACTTTACTCGCTCGAGAAATATCACAAATAAAATAAATTATTGAATTACGACCAAGAATCGCACCCGGTACCTCCGCGTCTAAATCCACGGACTTAACCGCTAGACCACGGAGTAAGTAAATAAGCATAGTATTAAAAAAGTTGAATTAAAAATATCTATTAGGTTGCCTACTAAATAACGAAATAAATGTTTATTTTATTAATATAAATATATAAAAAAATAAATAAATATAAACTAAACTTAGAGACGACCCTTCAGGAATAGTCCTAAAAGGACTGGCAACATTTCCCCTCGCCCTTCTGTATTGCGAGGCCAATAGGCAGAAATAATTGTCCTGTCTCCAGACTTTTCCGTTAGCCGTTTGGACAACTCCTTGGCCAGACGCTCGGCTGAGTGTCCCCATGGGCCCATCGTCTCGATAAATGGTCCCGCAAATTCGTAACCTGGCGTATTTGCGCAGCTACCTCAATCTGCAAAACCGCCGCACTTCCTGCGCCTTAAAGTTTGTGGTCTACAGAATATATCGTCACGATTACCTAATCTAATCTTTAATGGCCATACTATTCTTTGTGCTCGTTTATCCATTAGAACAGTTCAGCAATGTGCGTCCTGATTCAATCGTATAGAATCACTGTAGCGAGGAAGGGTTTAAGGGCTACGCACACAATACCGGACAGATGCTCTCAATGTCCTACAGAGGCGAGCTGTTCGAATTGTGGACGATGCCACTATATCTGGAACTCTCGAATCCCTGCAGCTTCGCCGAGATGTAGCTTCTCTGAGCGTGTTCTACCGGCTATACTATGGTGAGTGCTCTGAAGAGCTCTATAACCTAATTCCTTCCTCTCCATTCCGCAACCGAACCACACGCACAGGTCAGAATATGCACCCACATACCGTAGTCACTATCCCTTCGCGTACCTATAAATTTGGTGACTCATACATCTGTCGCACAATAAAGATGTGGAATGCTCTTCCAGCCTATGTGTTTCCACTTTCCTATAACCTGGAGTCCTTCAAGCGAAGTGTGAAAAGGCATCTAGTCAAGCCGGCATAGTGTTAGGGACTGATGTCGGACATAAGGGTCTGATTCCAGTTGCTAACATTCATGGACCCTGCGCGCCACTTACCATCAGGTGGGCGCAGGGTCACATGTCGTGCTAGTATAATAAAAAAAAAAAAAAAAAAAAAAGACGATCCGGTTAACAAAGGTAATAAAATCGTTAAAACATTGGTAAATGGGTCATCAACATCATTACAGACCCTAGGACACTTGGGGATAGGAGAATTTGACCTACACTCGCAACGCTCTGGCCAGATGGGTTGGCGAGGATCTTATAATTTTTCAATAATTTATTAATGTTTCTCTTCTCACACGGGTACAGTGCGCGGCGGTGTTGTAAATTGAAAAGTGTATTTCTTATTGGAAATAATGTGGTTAGGTTTTTAAATACGTTGGCGGACGGTGCGCGCCTTATAGCCAGGGGTAGCTTGTTCCACTGACGAGCACCAGCGGCAGATTACTTCTAACAAAACTTCTGTTATTTACTGCGTTCCAGCAGTGGAATGTTATGGATTGATCATAATGATAAGAAGAATTTAACGATTATGCCTTAGACTAGAAAAGGTATTTTTTCCTTATGACACACAAAGGCATAACAAACATTATGACTATCATAAAACATTGCATTTGTGCGTTACATAATAAATTGTTTATGTGACATAATATTTCATACCTACTATCATTTTATAGAACGAAATGCATTAACTGCGAGCGAGCGTAGCGAATTTTGAGAAAATAGTATTGGAATATAACAGATTTTTTTCTTGCTTGTACAGCACGGGATACAACGAAACAATTTTTTCTTCTTTTTTCGACGTGCTAAGAATTGTTATATAGAATGTCACAACAATAGCGCTGGATTAAATTTTAAAGAAAAATTTGGCTAGATTTCTTGCACCAATTGAACCTTGTATGCGTGCAAATGTAGATCTTTTACCAAAATTCGTTGCATAGTGCTTCTGGAAATCCTTAATTCTTGACCACGATGCCGAATGTAAGTTCCTGGATTCTCGGCTACAGATTCCATTACTGTGGTTATATTTTTGAGTGACCGACAAGGACGACGACGAACAATGATCTTCGGATTTATCAGCGTAAATTTGGTCTCAAATTTTGTAATTAAACGCCTCACTGTCGATTCATTTGGCACATTATTGCGACCGAAATACTCGTATAATCGTTATGTTTTTGCTATATTTCTCTGTTTAAAATTAGTTATATGAAAGTGCAAATAGGTGCGTAATTTTATTTCCTAGAAAGTTGATAGACTACATTTCTCAAAAGTACACTCCGATATGACTCCTAAAACACACACAAAAATAGTTTTGAGTTAGACAATAAAATGTTTTTTTTTTTTTAATGTCTAAAAAAATACTTGTTTGTCATCCTCCTAGCTTTAATTTATATTTAATGTATATTAATTTACTTCGAATAAACAAGAAGTTTGAATTTAGTAATCATTCTCCCCACAAACTATTACACATAATTTTATGACAACAAATAAAGAAAATAGGAGGCGAAAATTTACATTAAAATATTCCAAAAATCTGCATGAATGAATAATTTAATAATTTTTGCAATAGTTCCGAATTTTCGCTGACATTTAATTTTACATAACTAAATCTGATTATTGCCTAATTATTATTTAACCTACTTTTAATTTTATTACCTTATCAATGCCTAAATTAATATTTATGAAGCACAATTCACACATCTGCTTGCTCTTTATACATATATTATTATTTTTTACACTAGCAAGACATGTGACCTTGCGCCGACCTAATTATAAATGGGGAGCGAAATCCATAAATGTTAGCAACTGGAATCAGACACTCATGACTGACATCAGTCCCTAACACTATGCCGACTTGACTGGAATTCTAGCCTGATCCCGAAATGTGTGGATACACTTTACTGGGTTTATCGGCACGAACGGTGGATACTTCTTCGCCCTGGCTGACTGGGAAAATTATAAATTTATTACCTATTATTAATTTATTAATTAAACAGAGAGATAAATTCGTGACCAGATAAACTCTGACATGCTTAATCTTATAAACATAACACACAAATACAAAGAAATGTCTGAAGCAAATTCATATTATCATTATTATTACAGCCCCGTATTTTTATAGTTTCCTCAACGTATCCTCCACACAATTCCTTCCAGCTGTTAAACGGAGGGACGCCTAGACTCTCGAGAAAGAAATACTAGTGGAACCCTCACGTAGTGGATTTCATTCGGATACTCGATCAGTGAAGGTCGGTCATAGACGTATCTTGTACTAGTCTTCGGTGTTGTCTTCTTTCATATACATAATTATGTCAATATACTCGCTTCTCTTAGTGGAATATATTTGCATCGCATGCCGTCAACCAGAGCGTGTCCCGTCTTGAACTTTTTTTGCACTCGTTCGATCGTCAGTAGCGATTTCTTTTCTCGACAAAAACTAAATTGGTCATATCGACTCGTCTTTTACGATCACCCAATGATTGGAAAACAAATAAATGTCAAGATATTTTAGATCATCATAATCACAGCTTGGAGATGGGCCTGCCTGAATTTTCTGGAGAATTTGACCTACACTCGCCATGCTAGCCAGACGGGTTGGCGAGGGTCTAATATCAATTTATAATGACAATTTATTAACGATTTCACAAGTTGGTATCAATTGGAATCGGGACTGGCGGCTTAGCGTGCTCTTCGAGGCACGGGAACGGTGGTGTTGTGAATCTATTACAAATATACGCAAGTAGTGTTTTTCTTATTGGTACATGCCGGGGGTTTGAACCGACCTTTGTAGGAATTTAATAAAAGCGTTCTTACAACCGAGCTGTTTTTAAGATATTAGTATTTTATTTGTATGTATGTATAGAACGCAATAAACTTAAAATATTTATTAAATAGCTGTGACGCGTAATCCGATAAAAATGTATCTAAATATTTATTTATTTTTATTTATTTAAACAAAGAAAACTATTCTGTCCATCAACAAATAGAACCAAACTTACGAAAACCTGTTGCTACAATGTCATCAAATGTTATTTACAAGTTTTCAATATAATAACAGTATAAAAAACGAAATAAAACGTCAGCCTATATTATACATACATATAGTTTATAATTATCAATTATATACAACCTTCTATATTTAAAATATAGATAAATAAATGCATAATAAACTATTTAATAAGCAGAGTAACTATTTAAGTACATAATTAAAACTAAAATAATAAAATCTAAACCGTTGAGAAAGTAATCATCACAGCCTACACTGTACAATCTACTGTTAAGGATGGGCCTTCTAAAAATATTTGGTGAATTTGGTCAACGCTGGGTTGGCGACGAATCGATGACATTTTTTAATGAATATTATATGGAAGTAAAACGAAAGAAATATAATTAAATATATATTTAATCAATCGAATTATGTACAATTATTATCTATGCACTTTCGCCATTTTATATGAAATTCATTGGTTGTATTGTTGAAAAAATTGTGGGAGAAATAATCAAAAAATGTAACATCTAGATTGTAATGTAAATGTACATTTTTGCAATAAAGATTTTTATTATTATAAGCAGGCATGTCCATGTCCGTGTGGGTTATATTGGACTCATTACAACACGTTGACAATTGACATTGAAATCATTTTCCATAATAGGCAGTGTGACGCATCTGTGAGCAATTTGCAGACATACGGCCGTACATGGGTCGACACTGTCTGCCTGTCTGCACCAAAGGTCCCCCAACTAAGGATACCGCAACTGGTACAAAATAAAAATCACAAGTAACATTCAATCGCTTGATGCTTAATACGCACCTAAATATATTTGTTTAAGGTTGCTTTTTCAAAATAGATATTCGGTTCACTAAAATAATGTCCACTAATATACGAGTATACGAGGGTGGTCTGAAAAGTTTCCGCCCAAACAAAGATACAAGACATTTTTTCTAAAAAAAATTTTTTATTTTCTACATAGTCTCCTTGTAACTCTACACACTTCTCCCAGCGATGCTCCCATCTCTTTAACCCGTCCAAATAGTACTCGGCATTCTTCTCTGCAAAATAATTGTTCACGAAGGTTATAGCCTCCTCGTTTGACGAAAATCTCTGTCCTCCGAGCGCAATTTTTAGCTGAGGGAACAGAAAGAAGTCGCCTGGGGCCTAGATCAGGTGGTAAGGATGGTCAAGCAGTTCAAACCGTAATTCGTGGATTTCCGACATGGCAACCGCTGATGTCTGAGACGGCGCGTTGTCTTGGTGAAACAGGATTCTTACGAGTATATCCATTTGTGGTAACTTCAAATTTATGTTTCCAAATTATTTTTCATTGTGTTTTAATTAGTCGTATTTAATTAGGTGTGTTTTGTTATTATATTGACGAAAAACAAAAGTGACAAAACACATTTAGATCCCGGTATTAGCAACGTGAGTTTAGAGAATCGTGTTAGCATAGATTTCCAAAAGTCATGCAATAAAAAAAAATTTGATAATCAAGTTTATACTTCTAGTATGCGAGTATCTCATATATCATCATATCTCACACTATTACAACTTGCACGCTCCTGATTTCAAAAAAACAGTGCAGGTCAGAGATTATTGTCGAATTGAGCTCTTATTTCCTAAAACAATAGTATAACGCATTAAACGAAGTACGCACACGATAAGTGAGGCCAGTTTGACTTAGCCAAAACGGCTAAGTTACTGAACAATCCGTGTCAGCCTTAAAGTGCTCGATTTTGTGCAATTAATTAATATCACATGTAATAATATACCTTAAGCACACATTTATGACCTTAAAGGTGAGAGTTTTTATTGTATATTACTAGCTTTCTTTTATTCAAAGGTTGAAACCCTTTTTGTCCACTAATGCTACATCTACTTATATTCAAATTCATTGGTCTGTACAATCGTTAGCACTATTGTAAACAAAGTGGATCCATCAATCAATGGTACAGTCAGCAAGACATATGCTCAAGATAATTTTCGTGTGCTGCATGTTTTAAAATTAAAAATCTCCCAACTATAACTAAACCGCTTTTGTAAGATAAAACGACACACCACATAGTTCAGAATTCTCCAGATATATGTTCTGGAAGGCCCATCTCCAGCAGTGGAAGTTTAGGACGCTGTGTTCTAGGGGCTGTAATGATATATAAATAAATAAATAAATATTTCCAGACAATCACACAGCGCCATCTAATTTCCGTGGTAAGCTGCGAGGCTTGTGTTACGGAAACTAGATGGTTGATAAACTACATATTATACTTTTTTTTTGTAAATATATACATATTATACATATAAACACCCTGACTGAGACAAATTATACAATGTACAACTTGCCCCCGGTGGGAATCGAACCCACGACCTCCCGAGTTTACGGCAACGTTTGTTACCATTAGACCACGGAGGCGGTCGATATGATAATGATGACAGTACTAAAGATAATACACTTTACTAGATTACGATAAAATATTATGATCTTACAGAAGAAATGATCAGGAACGGCTTAGACTCAGCTAAACTTTACGCTGTGGAAGTTGGTGCAAGAGGAATTCCTCTATTATGCTGGCTTATCAAGATGCTTTTTCACACATCGCTCCATTAACTACAGGTTATAGGAATTGAGAAACACACTGGCTGTAAAAGCTTTCCACATCTTCAGCGTCCGACAGATGTAGAAGTTTGCTACTTTTGTTAGTTGTATAAATTGGCCTGTGCGTGTGGTTTGGTTGCGGATAGTGAATAAAATCTCAAGCATGTTTTTCAATTCCGGGATTACAGGATTTTTGATGCGTAATCCCGGTATCCTGGAGCTGTATGGCGGGAATTAGACTATCAGCCAGTTTCTCGTGGCCTACAAATTAACAGGTTTATTCAAATGAAAAAAAACTTGAGTAATTTCTTAAAAATATGTTTTTAATGTAACGACACAAATCACAATATAGTAAGAAAAGAAAAAAGACAAAACAAATCAAACTATATATCACAGAAATAGATAAATAAAAATAGATAGAGAGATAAAAAAATATATATATAATAAACGTTAAGATAAAATACACCAGAAATAACTATACACCAGACTACTCAAATTATATGCCTATAGATTTATAAATTTAATAATAGTCATAAAATAAATATGGTGGAATATAATGTAATATAGTATAATATAATATAATAATAGTATAATGCATGGCATGATAAATTAATTTAATAAATAATAAAACAAAAATAATATTGAGGCATATCATTTATAGTCTTAAATATTAAAATGTAACCAAGGAAGAAACTGATCCTCAGCTTAATCAAGAGAATTCTAGTCTGGGGATCAGAGTTCCTCCAAAAAATGATGTAAACAATTTTTGGGAACAAATAAACGTTTTTGTATTTTGTATTTGTATGTTAGTGCTTTTCGGCCTATTCACTAATCTCCATACTTTGTGTGACATAAGCGATTTATACTCATCTCTCATGGCATCAATCCATCTAACTTCTCACATAATCTTTTGCTTCCATAAATGTCTGGGGTTCATCGTTCGCGAAAATACTAAAATTAAAGAAATTAAATTTATTATCTTTGTGTCAAAACGGTACACGTCTATCTCTAATGTTTCTTATGTTTTAATGAAATAAAAGTATTTTTTATAATTTTCTCTTTAGTTTAATTTCCTATGCCCATTAGTGTAAGGATGTATCCTTACACTATATGTTCTGGAAGGGCCCATGTTCAGCAGTTGAGGTCTAAGGACTGTTTATACTTCTGTATTGTTGGCGAGTGTACCCACAATACGCAGTAGTATTCAATGTAAATACAATTAACATATAATAGTAATCAATTATACAAATGAATTGATACCATATCAAATAAGTCCACATAATCCTATCCATTGTATTGTGATTTTGTTATTTATATTCATTACTTCTAAAATTGCTTTCGATATGTTTAGAAAATTTGGTACACGAAGCTATAATACACAGCAGAAAAAAGTCATATTTTTTTTCAGAATTATTCAAAATTTTCTTATCTATATTTATCGTAGATCTACAACACCTCCGTTCCCGTGCCTCAGAGAGCACGTTAAGCCGTCGGTTCCGGTTCCATCAATACCAACATGTGGAATCGTTAATAATTTCATCATCATTACAGCCCCTAGAACACAGCGTCCTAGACCTCTACTGCTGGAGATGGGCCTACCAAAACATATATTTGGAAAATTTGGCCTACACTCTTGTTGGTGCCACATAACATGCTTCGGTGTATTAATGCAGTATGTTGACGGGAGTCGACAAAGTACACTCTTATGCCTCCCTCCTTGCGTCTGTTTCCTCATTGACGAGGGTCGTGACCTCCCGATGAATTGGTGTGCGTCTTGATGATAGCACGCCACCCGTTCCTGTCTTCAGCGGCATGCACAGCATCATGGACGCTAGTGTTGGTGGTGGAACGGATTTGGTCGGACCAGCGCGGCAGCGTACCGGACTACAGCCTCTCGGTCTCTTTCCTTCCACCTTGCCAGTAACAAAAAGTTTCTCCAGGTTATTCCCTCCTTTTCTGGTAATGTGTCCGAAGTACTGGAGTATCCGACGAAGGCATATGGTGGATAGCCTAGTCGATCTTATGCCTCAGGTTTCTGTTATTACACTGGGATCATGTTGAGAAAAATATTTGGTTGTTAATTTGGTTACAAGATATGACTCAACGGCCTTGCCAAACAATCACCTTATTGTGACGAGAGACAACGGTCGTAAATGGTTTCAATTGATCAGTTACATGATTGGAACAGTACAGTACTATACCTACAAGTACTGTACCGGTATTTATAAATTTAACCGGTGTTTTTGCGATTTGAATTTATGTTTCTTCCGAAGCTTCGTTTTTATTGTTGACCACGGTCTTTACTGAAATTACGAGAGAATCTACCCCTAAGGTTGTTTTACATAAAAACCCATTTATTTATTAAAAAAATCGAGCAAGAATGGACAAATGGACTGGATTCAAATTATTTATTTTATTTATATGTATACAGTTTTTATTCAAAATGTTATATTTATCGCCGGGTTAGAGAAAAAACCAACTATTTTTTTTGCAAATTCACTTTTGTACACCATTCGTTTAAAAAACTTTGCTTCTGCTGCCAGTGATAAAATCAACTAAGCACTGTGACGATTAGTTTCGAAGTGGGTCTTAAAGGCAATTAAACGAACGGTTTTAGCCGAAAACGCAAATTATAATTAAAAAAAATATATATATTTATTAAAAAAAAAAAAAAAAAAATGTGCATAATATTTTGTGCAAAAATGGCTAACTTAGTTGGGTTTTGTTTTAACACGGCAATATTAAAATAACCGTTCTTTGACCAAATCAGCTTTTTGATTTTGTGTGTGGTCATTTTTTTTGACTTACCGACCGAAATCGCTATCCAATAATTACTAATAATCAAATCATAATTGTTTACCACTATGACCAAATCTATTGAATTTTAAACTATGGTGCTAAATTAAAAAAATATTAATTGCAGGATCCGCGTTTAGACCTGAGGGATTGAGGTTTCCTGTTTCGTAGGATTGAAAAGTAGTGCACATTGTACCTTTGCCAATATAATGTATAATAATATAATAATAATTTAAAATATAAAAGCACAAATATAATAGCATTAAACAAAATTATAGCTTTGTGGCATTTGGGGTTGAAACAATGGGGGTATATTCTCTTAATACTCACAAATTCATAAAAGAGCTGGGTAAACGAATTTTTCAAGAGTGTGGCGATCCCAAATGCCATAACTACCTAAAACAGAATATTTCCATAATACTTCAACGAGAAAATGCGGCGAGCGTTTTAGGTACCCTCCCTGGTGGTAAGCCTTTAGTTTATTTTGTAGAATAGTTTTAATTTCATAGGTATTTTTAGTTTAGTTTTATGTATAATATACAACTTGGAATGTTCATAATAGCTACCGTATCTTCTACTCTTAGCTGTATCAAATTTCCAAACAAATATTCACACTTCTGTTCCCTTGAAGTATGTGTTTTATCAGTCGTCAGTTACACTTTATTGCGAGCAGTAAATGTCTGTCAACGCTCTCCCCATGTCACCCCCTCTTCCCATTTCCCGATCCCAATATACCGTTGAGGGCATTCAACTGTACCATTTCATATTTAGGTTAAATCTGATACTAACATTTCTATTTGACACTTATGGGCTTCGAAACTTTGGTTTTAACTATCTGCTATATTTTGGGTTATAAACTATTTTTATTCAACTGTTTATTTTCACTGTAAGATAATCTCTGTAACAGGTGTATCACTACTTAATCATTATATGTTTTTTTTTTATAAAATCTTACAAAATTACCACATAATTGACATCTTGCATTTTAGGCAATTTTATGTATTACTTGTTTTGTGTAAAATGATTTAAAAAATGCAAATTGGTAGCTTCGACACTTTCATTGATAAGACTAATGTTATTTTTACTATATATACATACATATACATACATACATATCTTCACGCCAAATCCCTTGCGGGGTAGGCAGAGACAATTGAGCTCCACTTGTCACGATGACGACATACCTCTTTCGCTTCTTCGACATTCATCAACCTCTTCATACATGCTCTTTTGTTTCGATGGCTTTTTTTTCTGTGAAATTAACTTATTTGGAAAATATTATATATTTTTTTATTTAAAAACTTTACTGCACTAGCTTAATGCCGCTAATTCTCTAAATTTTGGGACAATGAAACCATTTGTGTTGTGAGGTAGGTGCCAAACATTAAATAGATTAATAGGTTCATAATAATTAACTATAAATATATTATATACACTACCTATATTACCTACTTACACTGTGAGGAACTGTTTAAATAATATGAAATATTTTTGAAAAGTGATCTGTTGAATTAAATATGTAGTTTTCGCATCAATCAAGTCCTTTAGCACTAGAGATGTCATGTTGATGAACATTTTGCACACCTAATCTATATTTAATAAAGGGTTCTTTCTGCTTAAACTTTTAATCTCTTAAAATATTTTATTTGAAAACCCATTTGAATACAATTTAGCCCAAATCCCCATACAAGATGAATGATCCTTTGTACTGTTTATTTTTGTTACAAATTAATATTGTGGTCTTTGTTAACAAATGTTATATAACTACGCTGCTTAACCTTGTTCATTTATTCACTAACTTTATTAGGTTTAGTTTATATTAATTTTTTACTCTTTAAGTAGTTTTAATTATATTCCTTCGAATAGAAAAGAGGCCTTTAGTAAGTTGCTATTTTAGCTGTAATGATTTGGATATGCCAAAGTATATTACCGCCTCCGTGGTCTAGTGGTAACAAACGTTGCCGTGAACTCGGGAGGTCGTGGTTCGATTCCCACCGGGGGCAAGTTGTACATTGTATAATTTGTCTCGGTCTGGGTGTTTATATGTATTATATGTATACCTATATTTACAAAAAAAAAAAAGTATAATATGTAGTTTATCAACCATCTAGTTTCCGTAACACAAGCCTCGTAGCTTACCACAGAAACTAGATGGTGCTGTGTGACCTGTCTTGAAATATTTATTTATTTATTTATATTTAAACTATTTCGTAAAACTGGGTTCAGTATCAGAATCTCGCAAGATAATTCTTAGATTTTTGTAAATGAGCGTTCATGGATCACCAGTAATATTGCTACATCCGAAGAAAAGTAAAAAAAAAAAATGCAAATAAGGGTTCGAGAAATTGCTAAACGATCCTTGAGATTAAGGTTGATGTATCGTGTGCTAAATTTATTTAGTTGTGCGTAGTTGTTGCGGAAAAAAGGATAGCAAGAATTTGTTGGGTAGATAAAAAGGCTGACGAGAAAATTCTAGGATAGTAAATGAGAGGAGATTGCCACTTAGTAGATGTTCCGTTTGGCCATCTGGTATGAAAGACACTTAGAAGCCATAATTGAAGGAAATCAATCAGGAAGACAAGGAAGTGAAAGGTTTGAGGCGTAATAGTGTATTAAGAAAAAAATACAAGGTTTTGGAATAACGGTAGTAAAGTTTCCATTTAATTTGTTTTTTTTTTTCATGTTTTTATGTGAAACAATATATACGTGGCACTAACTTTGAATTGACGAAAATGACCACACACTAAAATTGTAGCAACAAAGAACAATGTACTTTGAAAACGTGTAACTAAAATGTTATAATTAATAAATAATTAAAATTCCGTCTTGATATAATAGTTTTGTAAAATTTCCTTAAAATTTTCAATTTCCATAAAAAAGTTCGGTTCAACAACCCGGGCGTGTACTAAATGAGCTATACATTTTTCTTACTCTCATTTGTCTTAGATACTACTAACTTGGTTCGTTAGTAATTTGTCATCAGACTGCCCGTCTTGCCAGGCGGCGCGGCGAGTTTAGTCCAAATTCTCTAGATATTTCAGAAAGATTTTTCTCCAATAGTAAAGAAAGGTCTATGACTTTATGCTGCAGGGGCTATGTTGGTGATAATAATAATGGTTTTTTACGTTATATCTTTAAACCTATACTAAATGCCCGTAATTATTTAGATCATGGATTTCCTACATAATCAGATACAATAAACCTTAAGATACACAGAAAATACCCTGTTAAGTTATTTAAAAAAACAAGGCAAGTAGGGTTTTTTGAAAGGGTCGTTAACAACCCGCTGGGCATATCCTTTGCCAAATATGCCGAATTAGAATTAAAACAAATTGCTTTAAATACAAGAAGCATATAATTTTATAGATACTAAATTATAAATGATATGTTGAGAAACATTTATTGTGTAACTCTACATCACATTTCTTACAGGCCTTTGTAGTTTTATTGTTGCACACTGCACATAGACGTCTGCCGAACAAGAACCTACCAAACTTGGTATTTTTCTAGGCATTATAGAGAGAAGGGGCTAGGGAATCCCAACAGTTAAAATAAACACCAGGGATTGGCCCAATCTCCAAGGAACTAATGTCATTCTGTCTGGACGCTTGCCATCGTCTCAACTCAGACCGGTTGGTTCTAAAATAGATAGGATCGAGACTACTGTAAGCGTCCTACGAATGAGGTCGTTAATGGCGCTGTGACGAAAAAAGCTACCCGCACTTTTGGAACACGACAGCCCGTGGTGACCAAGCTCATCGATATCTTTACCACTTGGACAACGATGTGGTTCACGCACTTTTATGCCTAGTCGTAGGCAGACAGATATGCGTAAGAAGCTATTTACGAAAAAGGTACCCAATTTTTTTCGAGGGCAGTGCGTTTACCCAATGACCTGCACCGCTAAGAGACGTGCGTGATCCCTCATCGATACAGATGAGTTTAGTAGCGATTGATGATCATGTTTAACCATAGGTAAATCCCACAACCTTTGTGTGTACATTTAAGTTTTCAGGAAGGTCCGGACAAGCCATTTTCCAAGCTTCCTTACTTATGATGTATTTTGGGTGTACCATACTTCATTAGAAGAGTTATACAACAAATTTTAATAAAAATATATAATGAAGGTAGTTGTTGGGTCCTTGGCGACCCTTTAGGCATATAAAGGTTAAGAGGATCAAGATGCAAAAACGAAACGCTAATAACCCCAAGAGGATATTTAATTCTTAACTTATTATGACGTAATACTTACGGCAGCAAATCGACAGGCATACATAATGCGTGTGACGATCAGTTTTCCAATGTGGGACACGTTTCGCAACAGTTATTGCCAAACTTTGTCCCTCGTTAGCGTTAATGACTCCTTTTGTCTTGATACTGCTTTTAGCCGCCTATTATCCACACTTACCAAATGCATATAAATTGTTAAGTCATGTAGGTTACCACGTTTTGCTTTTGACCTTCTCTTCTCCGTACGAAAATTGCGTAGGATTTGTTGTACTAAAATGTAACATAAAAAAGCATTTAGGTTTACAACCAAATACGGTTTTATTGTTCGTTTAGTGTGAGACATTCTCCCGAAAGCACTGTATAGGCGTTTAATATATCATTGAATTTAATAGGTCTGTATTTTATCATTTGACATTTAATGCTTTGAAACTGCTTTTTCTTCTTGATAATGACCTTTGATAGGAGATCGTACATTTTTGGGATTTTTCTCTTGTTACTACCACAATCTTCAACTCCTTCTTGTTAAAGTGCCCATCCCCTATCGGAGGTCGGTCCATTTTTAGTTCTGCGACAATAGAACTGTTTTTAGTTTAAGACTAAAACAGACTTTGTTGCGCGAACTACCTATTCAGTCATACTTGTCGCAACTCTTTTCCGTTTCGTTTGCAATAGTTCTGTTAATAAATAAAATGCTACGTTTTTGGTTAACGAAGAACAGTCCTTTACATTATTTATATTACAAAAATATACGAAGTACATTATTAATTTATAAAGTACCTTAATTACATATAAATATAACTAAATATTAGGTTAACAGTTTTATCCGCTTTCTCTCGTGTTTTATCACCCGGACCCATTTTACTGGAAAAAACGTAGGTATATTTTATAACCGTTTCCGTTATGTTTATTTATTTATAAACTCTTTATTGCACAAAATAACTTAAAAAGTAATGCACAATTGCGAACTTAATGCCTTCTGGCATTTTATAACAGCTAACCTTTGGGAGTGTGGCAGAGGATTGCGGGTGCATTAATATAAATACAATGCATTAAACAAATACTTACATAATATATATAATAAACATAAATATATATTATATATGAATATATAAACTCAACTAATAGATAGTTACTCGTATTTATATTACATATGTACAATCATTTACGAAAAACTTATAAGAAAGATAAATAAATATTTTTAAATAATATTTATAAAGTTAGTTTAAAGCAGTTTAATCTAGCAATGGATAATTATTCTGTGTTTATCTATCGTAATCATTTGACCTATGACTTGCAATGCGACCGCTGCGTTGGTTAGAGGCAATTAACCCTAGGGGCATGCGGCTGACTGGATCATTCGCACGGTGGATCCCGTTATGCGCCATCTACCGATCACTTCGCGGAAACTTCTCACTTCAAGCGTATCGGTGTCGTGCTGTTAAGATGCTTATAGACGGGTAATTTTTCTACTGTCGTGGTCATTCTATTGGTATGGTTATTATTACAGCTCCTAGGTCACTGCTTATAATGGGTCTTCCAAAACACATTTCTGGAGAATTATCTTTATCTCGCCGCGCTCCAGTTAGACGGGTAGGCCTCATCATTACGTCTAGTAATTTGTCTAAATGGGCATTAGAGAAATTATTGTCTTTCTAATTGTGATTAACCGCGTCATTTTAATCACTATTGATGATGAACTGTATAATCCTTCAGCGTGGGTTCATGTAGAATCAAGTCCACATTGAATTAGGAATCAATATTAAAAACCAATATAAAATCATGTCAACTTAGCGTTGTGTTCGTTTGTGTATCGTTCTGGATGTGATTCAATTTGCTTCACTATTTCTTTTAAACGTTACTGTTGTCCTCTTTTATAACTCGAGTTAATTAACACTTACAAACTACATACTTAGTTATTTACTGGAAACAAAAAATTAAAATAACAAATGTCTGTTTATGCACTTCGCTATGCTTAAAAGCTTTTATGCAATAATAATAATAAAATTCTTTATTACACACAAAATATACAAAATAAAAATATGTACATAGGCGACCATAATACCATGAAGGCATTCTCTACCAGCTAACCTTTGAGAGAGTAATAGATTTATATAATGGGTGTATGAGATATTATAAGTGTAAATATATTAGAATTAAATGATTAAGTACATAAAAATATAAATACTTTATTTAATACATATTACATAAATTCGACCTAAACAAATACTTTTATACCTAAATACAATCTATATAACACTTTATATAGATATATAATGCGAAAGTTGTGGGTAAAAGAGGCCCAGGCAGACCAAGACTTGCCTATCATGATCAAATAAATAAAACATTAGCTGAAGGTGAATTAAAAAGCTATCGAAACAAGAGGGCATGTATGAAGAGGTTGATGAATGTCGAAGAAGCGAAAGAGGTATGTCGTGATCGTGACAAGTGGCGCTCAATTGTCTCTGCCTACCCCGCAAGGTATTTGGCGTGAAGATATGTATGTATGTATGTAACACTTTATTCGAAGGAAATAAGGTACAATGATTTAAAAAAATAATAAAATATTAATTTAACTAAAAACTTACATTTTAAAACATAAATTACTATTAATAAAAATAAACCTAATTAATATATAAAAATATGACTAAAAACTAAAATAAAGAAAAAACAAAATAAAAATTATTTTAAATAAAAAATTTGCTCCAAATCCCTGCCAATAGGCAAAGTGCCAAGGATACTGGCAGCATTGCCACGTTGAATGGCAATACTGATCCTTTGGCCCAAATATTGTCCAGCCCTTTTGTCTCCAGAGGTGTTGACGAGCTTTTTTGACAACGCCTTGAAAATTTCGTGTGCACTTGGTCCCCACGGCCCGAGAGTTTCAACTCCAAACGGCGCAAAAACACATCTTTTAATAAGCTGAGTGTATTTCCGCCGCTTGAGGTTCTCTGCTTCATATAATATTTATAAATCCATATAATACTTATATAAATAAATATAATAAATACTAATATGTCAAGATGTCGAGATTAGGGTTCATTTTGTTTTTTAAGGAAGTGTGAAAATAATACTTTTTTTTAACTATATTTAAAGACGGAGCCTGTCTGATAAATAGAGGTAGACTGTTCCATTGAAGATTTATTTTTTTATTATAATTATTGTTATAGAATCCCCGAGGTCTTTGCTGTAAGAGATGTTATATGTATCGCACAAATAGTTGTTTACATAATTGTTAACAGAGAAAACTATTTTGGTGATCGGTATTTTTAATTGCTTCTATCCTAATGGTTCATACTTCTTATTGCCTGTGTCATTTTATTCTCATTAACTGAATAAATATTTCCTTAAGTATATTAACAGTCTTTTCTAAAGATACTTGAATATAACCATATTAAAGGTTTATTCTAGGATTATACTGTGGTGTCAAGGAAAAAGAAGATGAGTCGAAAATTAAAAAAAAATAGATTTTTCCACCTATTGGTTCAAAACATTCATATGCGTCAATGCAATAAGGAGATGAGTCTATAAACTGTACAGTTTATTTTACATCCCTACGTACACAAACACTAGTCGTAATATTAAAATGTATAAATAAGTAAAAAGAGTTCAATCGAGTTATTTCAGTATCGCGCTTTTACCGCCAATAATTCAGTTATGCATAGTGAGATGAGTCGACTCGTAACTAAAGTATACGACTAATGAAAGTCGATTAGCAACGACTACGTTCTTGTGCCTTTTGGTCTTAAGACAATGGGTCCGTGGGGGCCAAGTGCAAAGAAGTTCTTTAAAGAGTTGTCTAAGCGCCTGGTCAATGCTGTATGTGATAAGAGGGCTGGCAGTTTTCTCGCGCAGCAAATCAGCATTGCTGTGCAGCGGGGGAACGCTGCAAGTGTTCTTGGCACACTGCCACAGGAACAAATCATGGGTGAGTATTTTTATTTATAATTAGTTTTCTAATTTAGTTTTAATTTTTATTTCATAATAAAAACTAATGAAATTGAACATTACGTAAATTACAATTTTCTAATTATAGAAATTAGTTGTTTTCTTAATTTGCCTCTAGTGAAAAGTTCAAGTTTTGTACTTATCCCCTTTTTCCTTGACACCACAGATATTACCGATAGGAGTAAAAACAGCATCCAAGAAAATTTACCTAACTGTATTTGATAGGGATTGTGTTGGATTGACGTTTACTCATACAGGTAGTGGTTACCGCAACTGGTTTTCAATTTATGTCTTCTGGGCCGCGTGAAACCTGTTCTTGGTAATAATTTTGCGGTTATTGTTTCAAAGTATACTTGGGTCTCGTATTGTTTTGAGTCTCTTTGTTTGCTTATTAAACTAGGTATTAAGGTATAATGATATAACTTCTATGGAAGACAGGTTGGACGAATAATCGTGTTGTAAAACCGAATCTGATGATGCATGATTTTCATATGCAAATTCATCCGTTTATTTCATTTATTTTATTTTATTATGGTAACAAACAGTTACAATACAATTTATATAACAAACAATATACATATAATTATACCTGGAGTACCAAAACTGTGAAAGATAACTATTTAATTTATTATTTACTAATTTATTTAAAACTTTATTGCACGAAGTACAAAGGCAACAAAAATAAAACGGGACTTAATGCCCGTAGACATTTTCTGACAGCCAAACCTTGGGGACAAATTTGAACTATTACTATAGGTGCAATGAAAGAAATATTAAAAAAAATAGGAAGAAAAACTAACAGCTTAAGTATACACTTACATATTATACTGTTATATATACTATAATATCAATATACTAAATACTAATTCATACATACGAGGGGCGTTCAAAATATTCTCGGTATGTGGATAAAAACAAACAAGTACGAAAAGTTTGATATTTTTATTTTTCAATATACTCCCCCCCTATGTTCATACACTTATAAGATCGATCAATTATTTTTTTTAATCCCTCATAAAAATATTTTTTATCTTTGGTGTAAAAATGCTCCTCCACGGCCGTCTTCAACGCTTCATCGTCAGAAAATTTATTTCCACGCAGATCCTTTTTAAGATTGGGAAACAAAAAGAAGTCGCTTGGGGCTAAGTCCGGACTATAGGGTGGATGAGTAACAGTTTCAAACCCACATTCAACAATAGCTGCCTTGGCAATATGAGCAGTATGGACAGGGGCGTTGTCATGCAGAAGCAGAACACCTTTGGTTAACTTTCCTCGCCTCTTTTCTTTGATCGCATCTCTTAATTGACGTATAACGTTAGCGTAGTACTGCCCTGTGATATTTACACCTTTTTCTTTATAATCGATAAGCAAAACTCCTTCACAATCCCAAAATATTGTGGCCATGACCTTGCCAGCTGACGGGATTACCTTGAACTTCTTGGGATGAGCTGAACCCTTAATGTGCCACTGCATGGACTCCTGTTTGCTCTCTGGGTCATAATGATGAACCCAGGTTTCATCTCCAGTAACTATTTTTTGCAGCACCTCATCGGGATTTTCACCACACAGGTCGATAAAATCTGAACAGCAAGCCACACGCATATCCTTTTGAAGAAGCGTCAGCATTCGCGGAACCCATCTTGCACTTACTTTTGACATATTAAGATGGTCATGTATAATGTCATGTACGGTACCAATAGAGAGATTGGTTACTTGAGCTATAGATTTTACCTTCACTCGGCCGTCTTCCAATATAAGTTTTTCCACTTTATCAATATTTTCTTGTGAGGTAGCCACTACAGGCCGGCCAGGTCTAGGGTCATCTTCAATACTCTCCCTTTCACGCTTAAATTCGCTTGACCATTTTTGAATAGTAGATAAAGAAGGAGCAGACTCACGGTAAACACAATCCATTTCCTCTTTTATGGTTTTTTGATTTTTACCCTGTTTTGTCAAGAATTTTATGACGGATCGGTGCTCTAATTTCGTTAAAATTGTTAATTCGCTCATGGTGTTCATGTTTGTTCGGCAATTGCAGAAAAACAAAAGAACATCTCGGTTCCAATTTTACTTTTTTTTAATGTCAATGGATGAATCTTAGCGGCCAGTAACAAATATATATATAAAAGAGGTTGTAACGTATCAATACCGAGAATATTTTGAACGCCCCTCGTAATACTATACATAAACATACATATATACACTTACTAATATTGTGAGGAGCTTTTCAGGTATAGATATACAAGTTTTTTAAACAAAGATCTGGTAGTTGCTTATCTTATGTTTACAGGAAGTTAAATAATAAATAAATAAATTTGTGGCGACAACGACAAAATAATTTGAAACAAATCCGGAATGATAAGAACTATACTTATTACAAAATACAGTTAAACCATAAAAGAAAGTAAAAATCACATTTAAGTCTATTCTATCGAATACTTAACACTAATTAGCTCACGGACTCTGCTCATATACACTGACTTAGAGCAAGCAAATATGTCCACGTCAACCAAGCAATCATTATATAGTTTTACTGCTCGTCTTAAAAAGGTGTTTTTTGCATAATTTGTTCTGCTGGAAGAAATGAACAAGTCTTTAGAACGTGAGGTAAGTCGAGGCACTCTAAACGTGAACAATCTTAATCTCTACTCGATATTATTATTTTCCTTCTTTACTCATATTGTTAGAATTATTATTTATATTATTAATTTTATTATTTATAATATTATTATTTATATTATTTGACCGCCTCCGTGGTCTAGTGGTAACAAACGTTGCCATGAACTCGGGAGGTCGTGGGTTCGAATCCCACCGGGGGCAAGTTGTACATTGTATAATTTGTCTCGGTCTGGGTGTTGATATGTATATATTTACAAAAAAAAAGTATAATATGTAGTTTATCAACCATCTAGTTTCCGTAACACAAGCCTCGTAGCTTACCACGAAAACTAGATGGCGCTGTGTTGAAAAAAAAAAAAAAAAAAAAAAATCATTTTTACTACCATGAGTATATTTTATCTTTTTTGTATTATTAATGGAGTGACTGTGATCCCAAATGACAGGTCTAACTTGGACTTAGTTTTAGAGTCACTTTCTTAATGAATTTCTTAATTGCACTTTTATGAACAATAAAATATGTTGTATTGTAAAGGTATTAAAGAAGGTTGGTCCGATAACAAAACTTTATCAACAAAAAATGCGTTTATGAACAAAGAACTGTGTTTTTATTCTTTATATTGTATCTACCTACGAAGTTGACTCATAGAAACATAATTCTTAGTAATCCATGGATTAAACATGCTGCAGCCCCATTCTGTTACTTAAGCGCAAACGTTGTTAGTGGATATCGTTATTTACGTCAGGGGTTGCGTCATAATAACAAAATATTATTCAATTCTCAACTCTAGAAGCGCTAAAACTTGACAGCAGCTGTGCAAATATCAACTTTAATAGCGTGATATATTTTTTATTTTTTATTAATTATCCGTAGGAACATTAATCTGGGAACACTTTGATTTGTCAAAGTTTACACTTTTGTCATATGACAATGATACAGAAAAATAGCCGGAAACGAGAAAGCAAAGAACAGTGTGCTATTATATACTCGTATATTGGTTATATAAACTAAGGAGCATCCACAGCTGTAAAGGAGCGTTGTATAGTTAACTGATTCCATTATATAATGTTTGCGATTAAGTAACAGGATAGGGCTGCTGGTGACTTAAAATTGTGAAAGATGAAGATCTTTCCTTTGCAGCACACATTATCTCTTTACACTAACCAATAATGCTGCATACAACATTAGTGTATGTATGGCTAGAGTAACATTGAATTTTTGGCAACGCAAGTACTTTATTTATACAAAACTTTATTTCACAAAATATACAGAGATTCTATAATAATGTCGCTTTAGTTAAGCCAAACTACGGGCTCAGAGGACTTGTTAAAAAAACATTATGACTTGTTATCAAAGTTCTTTTAGGAGGCGATTTAGGAACTGTACCTATTAGTTGACGACTAAACCCGAATTGCACTGGAATTCACATTACGTTATCAACCTAAAACTAAATGTTTATAGATAGGAAATGCTTTGTCTTCGTTTTAAATTATATTTTTATCACAACCCAGAATTACTAAACAAATACAGGAAACGCCGAACAATAAAGATCAAAGAATAGGGAACAAGTTGTCGTTTAAGTAACTCTAATACTTAACGCAGAGATAATGTGAAGTGGTTTTTTAACTGCAATTGGTGTCCATTAAGACATTCTATCTTAGAATGGATTAACCGGCTGAAATGCGAAATTACGTGGATACGGTTCGTCTATTTTGAGTTCTAATGATTTTAAATATACCGCAGGTTTCTTAAATACGGGTTTTTTAATTTTTAGATACGGCAACCCTGTTTATTTCGTCGATAATCATTGACCAAAAAACAAAAGTCGAAGTAGACTGAAAAAGTTTATTTTTAGGAATCCATGAATTCAAGTTGTGGGTCTAACGGTTGGACCGTATTATACCGTGTCTTTTAATAAGTTTTAATTACGCTATTTGTTTATTCAAAGTCACGGATCTATACACATATGAATACTACTCTAGTTGCCTTAAAAAAATTCATTTTAAAAAATCGCAGGGTCTTTACATTCCTACATGTAAACACCAACAACTGAAGTGAGCAACTATAGCATTGCAGCACCTACTAGAATGGCCTGAAGATGAAGTTGATCTCAACTATTTACTAGACAAAATTCTAATATTAATTTAAGTGATATTGAAAGGACATTTTAAAATGTATTTGGTATATATTATTCAATGTATAAACTATTTAAATTAATATACGTATTTGTTATTTCCTATGAATGTAACAGTTTATTTTAAGTTTCCGCTAAGAACAGTCGCTAATCTAAACAATGATTGACGCATTGCTGTTGTTAAAACTAAATATTTTGACGCCGTATTGTCAACAACCGCGCGATAATTACACACTTTCATAAATGTTTACCTTTTGCTTACGAACAGTGCGTTATTGTTATCTCTTTCTGTTATATAGTTTAGTGATACATTGACTCTTTCTGTCTTAGTTACGTTCCATTTCTTCATTGCTTTGCCTTGAACTGCTAACATTTGTGAAGCGGCCCATTCACACAGTAACATGTCTTGAGTGTTTGTCCAGCAGATGAATACTTTTCTGTTCTCTGAGTACTACTGTTTACTGATTTATAATTACTATTCTTGGCTCTTTTCTATTATACCAGCCTCTAGAACACAGAGACCTAGACCTTCATTATTAAAGATGGGAAATCCAGAAATTTCTGGAGAATTTGGCCTACACTCACCACGCTGCTCAGGGTCGGCGCGGGGTAATTCTGCCAATTACTGATGGCACACCTGTTTTCTTTTAAATCTTTCAGAACAAAGGTACACTCGTATTCACAACTTTCCGCATGTGAAGTTTAATCAGTTTATCTTCAATTTGTCGTCTTCACAGTCTCAATTTTGGTGTGAATGCGACTTTATCATGTCATATTGTGTTGCTCGCGAAGCGTGCAACAACCAGAGCGTGACCAGCTAGACGTTTTGCAGATTTAACTTTATAAGTATTCAGTTTAGGCTTTTGTTGATCTGTTCACGAATCTCTTGTGTAGTTTATGATCGATTTAATTCAGTGCTTCTTTAATCCAATTTATCATAACTATTATTAGATTGAGGAGCTTTACCCTTGTCGGTGGAGTAACCGCAATTCCACTCTCTAGTTTTTTTCTTTACTTAGTCTTTTTATTTACTTTTTCTTCCTCGTCCTCTTTGTCCTTTGATATTTTCTTCTATTGTCGTTTTAAGTGAGTGTCATTTAGTATATGATTCTCCAGCATATATCCTCTGCTAATTACTATCCCCAGAAAGTTTTTGGTTGTTATGTTTTCAGGTTGTTGGTTTATTCCTTGTAACAGCACATTATATGCCAAATCATTATTGTAACAATTTCATTGTTATGAAACAGTTTAAAGCAATAAATAATTTCTCTTCGCATAGTTAACTCCGAAGTTAGCAAAAAATTGCAATCGTACAGTAATCTTTGCCATTGTCAAGTTTACGCTGTTTTATTAACTAACTTTAATTATAATAGCTATTAAAATTATTTAACTGTCGTTGTCATCAAAATAAATACTAACAAGACAATAACGCTTATTATGACATTATGTTGTTACTTTAACTCCAATTTCATCTTTAATTTACCACTCTCTTTTATTTTTTTAAGATTACCCTCATAACGAAATGTTAATAAACGTAAAACATGTTTTTCATTATCTTTCATTGTCTTTATAGAACTTGTTTTATACAAGAACCTGGAAGAAGTTATTATTATACTTGTAGCTTAAGAACCTACCTCAAGAGTTTTTAATTAATATTTAAATAAAAGAGAGCAAAAGGCAAAATTATTAGTATTTTTTTTTGTAAAAATTTAATTATTAGTCTAGGGTTTCAACCGTCAGACCACGGAACCTATCTGTCTTTATTTTTAATTCTTAAGTTAAGATTACATATTTGTGCTTAAAGCATAAGTTTTTAAAAGACAATAACACGTCTCGTCGTCTCCTCCGGTGACAAGAGGGCTGGCTTTTTCTTCGCCGTAAGAATCAGTATTGCAGTTCAGGGGAATGCAGCTAGCGTTCTTGCCACCATTCAAAAAATCTGTAATTGATCTCAAGGTTCACTGTGGTGTCTTTCAATTTATACAGGTCTAGAGTTGGATTTAAATTATGGCAAAAATATTTTTCAATTCCAGTCTATAGCTGAACTAGTCGCATTAAGGGTATGTTGGCATTTTTATTTGCATACGAGAGATGCAAGGCTTTTGAAGTAGGGACTTGGCCTCGATCCGCGAGAAATACTTCCTTTTAATATTACTGCCTCCATGGTCCAGCGGTTAGGACCATTGATTTAGACACAGAGGTCTCAGGTTTAATTTCTGTAGACAAATTATGTTAAAGGGATTGTTATCGAACGGGCACTATAATGTCAACCACTATTAGTTAAAAGGTATTAATATATTAAAGTTAATATTCGCATGATATTTCTTAGTTAACTGTCTGTGCATTTAGACTCGGATGTACCGTGTTCGATTCCTGGTCGGGACATTATTTAATTTATTTGTGATATTTCTCGAGTTTGAAATACTAGAGACATCGACGAGCTTATCATGATAGGCAAGTTGGTTAAATGTGAATCCGCTTAATTTTTTGATAAAGCGAATTCTGACTACCACGGAAGAGAAGCGGTCGTGATGATACTATTACTATATTTCTTAGTTGTCTTTTAAGGAAGTAAGGTATAATGTAATGCTAATCCTTTGGTCCAAACATTGCCCAGCCCTCTTGACTCCAGAGGTGTTGACAAGCTGTTTTGAAAACGCCTTGAAACTATCCTGTGCACTTGGTCCCCACGGTACGAGAGTTTCAACTCCCAACGGCGCAAAAACACATCTTCCAATTTGGGTGTATTTCCGCCGTTAGGTGGACATGTGACATCGCGAGGTCAAAGAATGGGAACAATTAATGCCAGCTACTAACGGCCGACATCAGTCCCAACCATTATGCCGGCATAACTGAAAACCTATCAAGCTTTTTTAAAGGTTTTTTTTTACACAAAGCGGCCAACGTTCTTGCCACCATGCCGCGCGGATACGATTTATATTTATGTTTAAGAATATTTTTTATTAAAATAATACTTTTTCTTTTATCGATAAATCATCAATGATACGACCCCAGCCTAAAGGGCCACCGCGGGAAGTCGCAAGCCAGACTCACCGTGAGGCCTCCTAAGGAGACCCCAAGGCGCCTACGGACTCAAACCCTATAAACCGTCTCTCTCTCACTGTTGGCCCTGCGTGCCTTAACAGCTAAGTCTGAGTCGTGGCTACGGAGTGAAGGCACTCGTTCGCCGCGTGTTAAAATAATAAATATTATGTAATGTATATATATATTTTTTAAACTTTTTTGTTTAAAAATATTATTTATAGAATTTTGTATATATATTATTCGAAGTTAATTATGGTACATTAAATATAAATTAAAAGCTACCTAAATAATAAAATTAAAAAAAAACTAAACTATAAATAAAAAATGTCCTTTAGAGACGTCCCATTCGAGATAGTCCCAAGGAGACTGGCAACATTTATGTTTTACACTTAAAGGACTTCAGGTTACAGGAATGGGAAACACACTGGCTGGAAAAGCATTCCACAAATTTTAAGTTGTCTAAATGTAAATTATAGCGCTCGTGATGATACCGTTGAATATGAAGGTTAAGAGAGCAAACGTCGAGCACTTTGTAAATTAAAACGCACGCATATGAACCCTGTTTTTTACGTTTATGCCTTTTCCTACATTTGCCATAACTTATTGAAATGTGGTTCGTAATAGGGACTTGGGGGTTTTTTTTGGTTATTTCTTCATCTACACACACAGTTGTTCTTTTTGCTCCTCCTCTAATAATCAATTAAAAATCCCGCCAAAGATGTTCAGATTCTTACACAGTATCAGCAACTCGCCAGTGGAACCGACTCCCTCTTCATATTCGGAAAAACCATCACTTATATGTTTTAAAAATTTCCTCACTAAACACTTTCACAAAAAGAAAAAGAAAACGAGAAGAAGAAGACAAATTTCTAAGCATTCCATGGATTCACCGTGCGGGTGCCGGGTCCATCGTGTGTGGGTAAGAGATGAGAAGAATGGTGTCTCGGGCTTGCGACCGACAATTGGCTGGTTTAAGAAAAGGAGGCCTCCTTTTTTTTCTATTTCGCGATAATACGCTCACCATCCACCATTCTACTTCTCTCCCTACCCAACCAAATACTGTATGATTCCGTTAGTGCCGTCTTGGAAGCTCGTTCCATAAATGTATTGACGGCAGACCTGCTTAGGCCCAATTCTTTCAGTAAGTGGTGCAAAGATTTTGCTGGAACTCCTCTTGCACCAACTTCCACTGCGTAAAGCTGAGTCTTGAACACCCGTTCCTGATCATTTCTTCTGTGAGATCATAATATTTATTCGACTTCATGTTGTGGTCTTTTGGAATATTTGATTCCCACGGAACGGTAAGTTCAATAAGGATAACTTTTTTCAAGTTCCGAGAAAACACTAAGATGTCTGGCCTATAGGCTGATACAGCTAGTTCATCTGGGATCCTATAATGGTGTTCAAATGTATCCATGAGAATTTTCCAGTCTGATGCGGCGCCAAGGATCGAGGTGGGCTTGCATTTAGTTTTCGTGCTTTGCCCTTCCTTTACAAATGTGACCAATCGTACATTAGTGTGCGCCACTTTAGGGCTGGAGGGATGCAAAAATCGCCCAAAGTTAGCCAGTCATTTTGAACTTCTAGAGTCATACATAACTTGACTAAATCTGTATATTATTGTATGCATATTATATTTATTTATTTCAAAACTTTAATGGACAAAGTACAAAAGGCGGACTTAATGCCCGTATACATTCTCTGACAGCCAAACCTTTGGGACTAATTAGAACAACTGTAGGTGCAAGGAAAGTATAAGTGACACATCAATTAGATATAAATACTTCTATAATAAACTTACTTATATATAATGTACTTATAAATATACTAATACATACACAATAATAAACATACATATAAAACTTACAAATTTTGTTAGGAGCTATTTAGAAAATGTGAGTAGACCAGCTTTTTAAATTATATATATTCATATATATATATATATATATAAAACTGTGATATGTTTTCATCCCTTTTTAGCTGGATTGCATAATGTCATCATTAGCCCCTAGAAGTCCTAAACTGTTGGAGATCGGCCTCACAAAAGTTTCTGAGAATTTGGCCTACACTCGCCACGCCCCGCCTGACCAGACTAAGTCTAATGTATTTTTTATTTTTTTTTAAACCGTGGTTTCTGCCTACCCCGGAATTCGGTCGTGATGATACTAAATAATTAATTTTCCAAAGTGACATTTGACTTTCAAATGTAATAAAAGTTGTTACTTTTAATGCCCAGAATATTATGTTTTTTTACAACTTTTGTATCTCATTTAAATTGCAAATAGATTCTGATCCTGAATAGATCCTGTATTGTAATTTACGAGAACTTATACTTTGTCTTGTTACTTTTAAAGTTTGCGCTTAAAGTTAAGGTGGGAATACACATGACTGTAGCTGGCACACTTGAATAACAGCTCCTTGCATGTGCCATTTACAGTCATGTGTATCTGACAACTGGCAAACCTGCTTCTGGCAAGCAAGTAAATAGCACATTTGATTTACTGGTATGCAATATGAGGGAGGGGACGCAAGGGACTGCAAGCCGGCAAGTGTGAACGTACGCGACAGCTACAGGTGTGCCAGTAGTTGCTATCATTGGTGCACGCTTATTATCTCGTGAACTGGCTTGTCTATGTATATACATACATTGCATTGGGAAATATCGAGGGTTGCCATTTTTTTTTTTTTTTTGAAGGTTACGTATAATATTTCTGCGTATTTAATCAGTTTTGTTGTTCATATTTATTATTTTATCGATATTATTTAATATTTAGTATCTTTAATTAAATTGTTAAGATTGTTATGTTGTTTTATACTCTGCGCTTTATAATTTCTTATAATAAATTTTTTCGTAATATTTTTTTTATT
This sequence comes from Tinea semifulvella, assembly GCA_910589645.1. Lineage (NCBI taxonomy): Eukaryota > Metazoa > Arthropoda > Insecta > Lepidoptera > Tineidae > Tinea > Tinea semifulvella. Next base: position 5,899,058 of record OU342592.1, on the reverse strand, counting down.
ATACGATACGGGTAACACTAAATTGTCAAAACCAAATCGAAACAAAATAATAATGTTCATTTTCTCCTTCTAACTCTGCACCCCACAATTTCTTATGTCATTTTCCCAAAGGTTAGTTGTTAAAGAATACCTACAAGTAACTTGCGTATGTATTTTATTTTATTTTGTAGGTATATTTTATTGTACAATAAATACTTAACTTGATTTCATTGGGATAACAGATTGGTGCAGGTCGACCTTCTACGTGTCGTGTACTAATCTTTGGCAGTGTAAACCTAGAATCAACCACATTATAGATGATGGCTCTGAAAACGACGAAAAAAATATCAGGACTAAATAATCGTGTTCTGATATTTCCGACAGTTCGTTTCAACTACGGGCAAAATATAAATTAAAATAGAGAGAGCTGTCGAGGCAATTTATAACTTATGTTTAAATTAATTAGGTTGATATTGTGATAAATATTAATAAGCATTTATGTTATTTTATTTCTGAGTATCGCTTTGTTTGTCATATAGTATTAAGAGAAAGAGATAGCTTGTACGTAGAGGTCCGCTTGCCAGTTATTCGCAATAATTTTGTATGTGAATCTAGTTGAATCCTTGATCATAGCCTATACTAGGACCTTCGAGGTTTAGGAATCTGTGTTCTAAGTGATGTTGACTCGTTGTCATAGCAATATGAAATCTTTTCCTTGTTATCTTAATTAAAGGTACTACGTGAATTTCTACAAAACATCCTAAAGACCAATAGTTGAGTAGGACTTTGAAATATACACTAATGTTTTTATGGGTTATTATTGCATAAAGTTTCCGTAGTGTGATGCAAATAGTTGCAGTGTTATGGTGTTTTCTCACAAATTAACATTTAACCGTCTACTCTAGCGCATTGACCTAATTTGAGGACCGAACATTCTTAGTTATAAATATAATCTCATGTTTCTTTGTCTATATTTGTAAAGTTTTGAAGGGAGGAACAGTATTTTTATTGTTGCTAAAGTAGGTATTTACACGCGGAGGTGCCGGGTTTGATTCCTGGTTAAGAACAAAAATAAACTTGTCATATTAGCCGATGAACATAAGGCAACTAACAGATCGACATTTAAAAAACTGTTCTCTTCATACCTTATGAATAGCTCTAAACCACGTTAGTAAGGTGTAGATATGTGTGTTATTAAGTATATTAATATTATTATACATATATAAAGGTATACATATGTATATGTAGGTATATATTATTTGTTTAATTATCCTAAAATTATATTATTATTACTCTTACTTGTAACCCCTTAATATACAAGCATAAATGTGTCGAGGCTCCGGTACAGAACTACAATAGTAAATAATAATATAATTTATTATATATATTACACAAATAAATAATAAACAATCATAATAAATGCATATTATTGAAATTCAGCGTGGTAATGCAGCAACATTCTTGCCACAATTCCACATGGACGGGACTTATATCCATATCCGTAGTGTTAATTGTATTTTTTTTTTCGAATAAATGACCTATTAAAAAAAATAACAACCGGTAATAACTATTAGTCAATGGTCAAGTAAAGTAAACTAACTCGTTACGTAATATCGTGATTTGGAATCGTGCAGTCTATGTTTGTCAACTAATGTCGGAAACACAACTTGAGGAAGACAAACTTCCATGAATTCATCTTGGAGAGAAGAAAGTAAAGTCTAAGGGCTTGTGTCCAAAATTATAAGTTAGTTAAACCACCAACCAGGTTTCTATTAAGAAATCAGCGCCCGCTAGGAGTATTAAAATGTATCAGTTTTATTAGAGAAGGTCAGCCGTCAGCTGGTACACTCGACGCCATTTTTAACTTTAATAGTTAGGCTTCTTTTCATTTTTTAATGTGTTCTTTATTGGAAAAATAGATTAGATTTTTTATGGGGTCTATATCGCCTTAAATCTACTTTTAAGAATCGCGTATGAATTTTCGCTCTGAAACGCTGCAGTTGCAAATGGCTGCGGAGTGACGTCACATAATAGTAAATAAACAACTAATTTACGACACCAATATAACTATTTCATCATCATTAATATAATATATATACAATAATTAATATAATATAATAATATTAATATAATAATAAGAATTTAACATTGTAAATAATGTTTAACAAAATTTGTGTGCCAGAAATGGCTGAATGTGCAGAACTAACTTACTACTAATATTTACTATTACCATGTTCAATGCAAATAAATAATTTCATTTCATTCATTTCATTTCATTTCATTCATCATTACAGCCCCTAGAACACAGCGTCCTAGACCTCCAGTGCTGGAGATTAGCCTTTCAGAACATATATATGGAGAATTTGGCCTACACTCATTATTTTATATATATTATATTATTGCTTTTATAAAATTAGGTTCCAATTTACAATTTTATATTTTTTCTATAATTAAAATGAAAATCATTGTAAACTAAAAACTTTTTTTTTATTGTCAACTACTTTATCCCTTACAGCACAGACAATACCAAGCGTGCGTTAATACAAAAAAAATATATCTAGACGGCTCCGCGTCAATTTTGTTTTGTCGCTCTAAAACAGCCTTGATACGAATAGTTCGTGCACTCAGCTATTTAGTAAAGCCCTATTATTCTTATCTCTATTAAATTGTTACAACTAGTAAAGAAAAAAACATACATGTTTTTCTTTCCACTATGATACCAAACGCACGATGGTGCACATAAAAGACGTACGAATATGCGGAGAGGGTTTTGTGGAATTCGCTAGGGAGGATTTTTTTCACTATTTATATAAGATACTTTGGACCTCAAAGTTATCAATATCCAAAATATTTTTTGTCGTGCTGAAAGGGTTATTAAAGATACTTCCTTCATCTTGGATGTGGAGCATTGGTACTACCATGGAAGCATTATGTCATTTACTTCTCAGCCACAAATATGTCTACCAGTTTGTTTAGCTTTAGGTCAACGTTTGGCTCATCTAGCCTTTATACTCTTATTTAAATATTAGGTAACATTTCAACAGTTTCAAGCCAGACACCTATATCATTCTAACAAACTTTCGTTTTTGTTGCAGGTAATAAAGGAAGACAGTTGACACGTCCGCGTTCGTCTCGCCAGACTGACATGTGGTATTTAACAAACCTAAAAAAACTCGTCCCAAAATAATCCACAGCCCTTCCGTAAAACAAAAAACGTAACGTGGAATTTCAAATTGTATTTTAAAGTAGTTACAAATATTTCCAAGAATAGGAACAACTGAGATTAACATATTGGAAGCCCTACTACTGAAGAGCTACAGGGGCCGTCCATATATTACGTCATTCTAAATTAGGGGCGGGAGGGTTGGTCTGCGGATGACGGTAAATGATAGATGGGGGGGGGGGGGGTGTTTCGAAATCTTGGGACGGCGAGGAATAGAAGTCCTTCAACAGTTGCATGACGGCGTAACGGGACAGGCACTTGACGTTGAGTGGGTTGAAGACGTGGATGAATCGAGCCAAAACGAATATCGGGAGGATACGGAGATATTACCCGTGATCCAGAATTTAAAAGAATGGGTGAAAACTCCGTGGGAGTTATCCAAAGAAAAGTAAAAAATAAGTAGTTATATTATATCAATGATTATTGCCAAAGTAAAAATTATAAAAGGTGATTCTATAACCAAGTGTTTTAATCATATAATACCCTATTTTACTCAAATCTGCAATGTTTTATTTTGTCAAACTAGTAATGACGTCAATTTTGGGAGAAGGGGGGGGGGGGGTCATTAAAAAATGACGATGGGATGATTATAGGGGGGGGGGGGGTCTAAAATCTGAAAAAAATCGATGACGTAATTTATGGACGACCCCATAATAAAATCCCTGAAATAGTGGAAATTGACAGTGGAAAACGCTATTAAAATTGATATTCTAGTTTAAGGTTTCCACATAACGTTTCTCATGCGTTAATTCTAATAATTGACTATTATTTTTTATACTTACCATATTTATGCCTTAATAATTATTACATACATACAAACATATCCTTACGCCAAATCCCTCGGCATTCATCAACCTCTTCATACATGGCCTTTGGTTTCGATGGCTTTTTAATGCACCTTCAGCTATTGTTTTATTTATTCGATGGTGATATGTGAGTCTTGGTCTCCCAGGGCCACTTTACCCAGGCCATCCACCATAGGGGGTTAAGAGGCGGGTTTTAGTACGGTGCGGGTATCCGGTAGAGATTATCTGAGGTAAAAAAATAATAATAATCACCCATTAATTTTGAAGTGCAACCCCAACCCCATGGGTTACTTTTAAAATAGTGGTAAACGTTACATTGACGTGTGTTCGGCTATGATCCATAAGTTTCGGGATCAGACTCAACTTGCCGTCATGCCCGGTCAAGCCGGCATAGTGTCAGTCATGAGTGTCTGATTCCAGTTGCTAACATTCATGAACCTCGCGCTACTTACCATCAGGTGGTCGCAAGATCACATGTCGTGCTAATATAAAAAAACACCGTTCCCATCTAGCTAAAATATATTCTGAAAGACCCATCCCCAAGTCTGGAACTCTGTTCTATGGGCTGTGATGATGAAGTCATACGGACTATGATAAATGTTGGAACTTTAAACCACAAGAGCGGAAGTTATCAAAATATCAACCACGAGACCACTCTGAGCGGTATGTTCTGCTAACTTTGGATCTTATCCCTGTCGGTCTTCTCCAGATGGTGATGCCAGACTGACGCAGCGTAGGTAAGACGGCAGCCCATGTACAATTTTAAAATAAATAAAAATATTTAAAATAAATAAAAAAACGGATGAACATCTTAAAGCCGTAATAATACGTAAAGGATACGGTCGTGATGATACTTTACTTTTTCAATAATATAAATATTAGCCGAAATTAACATTAACACGCTTCAAGGAGTTTTCAGGGTACGTCGCGATGTACCTTCAGTTCAAGTTCAATTCCTCGAACGTAGTATTTGCCGAGTCTTCCCTCCGTTTGACAGCTGACAAAAATAAATGAGTCGTCGGGGAAACGCACATTCCACGATGGACCTGGCACTAGTACGGCGAATCAATGGATTCTCTGGATAATGGAAATGGATAGAAAAACTATCTTCTTTTTTTAGAAATTTATAGACTACTCTGTATTAACAGTAATTAATTAGATTTTGAAGGTCGATGAAATTTGTTTTAATGAAGCGTGACTATGCCTTGAGCTGACTGTTGCGCTTTCCCCAGTTTCATGGTTGAACACACTTGTAGCCTATTCTTGAAACCGATTTGATACCTACAAATGATAACGCATTGATAACGATTTAAGTTATAACAAACCGTCCAATAGCTTACCACCTAAGCCACTCCACAATAGGAAAAAATATTTAATTTGGATTGAAGATTGCATGTATATTTATTGTATTGCAGAAATTCATCGCTCCTGTATCCATTATAATTTTAACGGGTCTTTACGCGATTTACCTTAGAGACATATTTCTCCCGACGTTTCAGCGAAGTTGCATTGGCCGTGGTCACGGGTCGACTAAAGCTATGCGGTGTAGTCTCGTACATACTGGGCGTTAGATGTAAACCTACCCACCTATCACTTAAAAAGTTTTTAGAAATCACGACACTCGACACTTACAAACGTCGCGTCGTGTCGGTAGAAAAAATGTTTTTAAGGTAAATCGCGCAAGGACCCGTTAAAATTATAAAAAATATTACTTTTGAGAAATCTAGTCCGTCAACTTACTATTTATTTTATTAGTAAAATAGAGACATCGTTATAAATGTGTTTTTTTTTTCATCTAAAATAAGGTAGGTAGGTATATGAATATGTCCAAAATGCCCGTAATTTTATTTCCTAGAAAATTGATGAGACACATTTCTCAAAAGATATCTTTGAAAATATTGGATTGTGCGACCAAGTAAGTAAACAAGAATCAGGCTGTAGTTGGCATGGCGAAGTGGTCGCCAGAGGGAGTCAACCTTTTTGTCAAGGTTGGTTCTTTATTTTTGTAACAATCAGAACGACTTTTCGTGAGAATTAGGTGCTCTTTAATATACCTTGAAAATTTTTGTGTCTTTCTCATAAATGTATGCAAACAACAGATTAAGTATAACCGGTTACAACATAATTGAGGTTACGTTGCTTTACCGGCGTTCTTATCTTCGGTGCACAGTGTTCAAGATTTAAGTTCAAAAATCTTAAATCAAAATCGTATTGAATTAACATGTGCACTGGAGGCAATTAGAGCCTGGAAAATAAAATGTCCCAATGATGATATTCCAAAGGAATCAAACTTTCAAAAACTTTGGGATACACCATTGGTACAAAACACCTATAAACATTTGGCTCAAAATCCAATCAGTGATCAACATCGCGCCCGGCTTCTGGCTTCAGTAGAAAAGGAATCCGGCCACTGGTTACACGCACTGCCTTCTGCGAACCTCGGCACACTGCTTGACGACGAAAGTTTCCGTATCGCCGTTGGTCTACGGTTAGGGGCACCATTATGTATCCTACATAGATGTCCGTGTGGAAAGGAGGTCGACTGTCTTGGAGTTCATGGGCTCTCCTGTTCCAAAAGTGCGGGCAGATTTTCCCGCCACGGCTCCCTTAACGATACTATAAAAAGGGCTCTAGCCACCATCGAGGTTCCAGCTCTTCTAGAGCCTGTTGGAGTTATCCGAGATGATGGCAAGAGACCCGATGGTATGACGTTGGTCCCCTGGGAACGGGGACGTGCTCTAGTGTGGGACGCCACGTGCGTCGACACCCTTGCCGCGTCGCATCTCAGGGGGACAGCGCATAAAGCGGGAGCCGCGGCGGAAAATGCGGAGTCCAGCAAGCGGCGCAAGTATGTAAGTATATTAAAAGATTACATATTTGTGCCGTTTGCTGTAGAAACTCTGGGCCCATGGAGTCCAAGCGCAAAAAAGTTTTTAAAAGACATAACACCGCGTCTTGTTGTCTCCTCCGGTGACAAGAGGGCTGGCTCTTTCTTCGCCCAGAGAATTAGTATTGCAATTCAGCGGGGAAATGCAGCCAGCGTTCTTGCCACCATTCCACGCGGACGGGACTTATATCCCTATCCTTAATATTAATTTTATTTTATATGTTGTAAATATTTTTTCGAATAAATGTATATATAATTGAGGTTTACAAAAAAGATAAGAATAAGAAGAAATACAATATACTTAGCAATAGCTACCTACTCTTTAACGAACGAACATTTGTAATGCTTACGGCCGGTTGATTATCTTTTAACATGTTTTTACCTATACATATGAGACATGTGTTTTATTTATATATATGTCTATTTATTTATAGTCTATGTTTATGTATGTATGTATTATATAGTTGTATATATATTTTTTTATATTGTGTAGGTATATGTATTTTTTGAGTGCTATAAATACGTAATTATGTTTATTTTAGTAATTTAAGTTATTTTAATATTTTTCTTCATCATAACCTTTCATGACTTCAAGGTTAGCTGGTGAAGAATACCTATTATGTGTTATAGTTTGCATATGTACTAGGTCTTTAAGTGCAATAAAGTATTTTAAAAAACATGTCTGGAATGAGGCAAATACTCAATGAAAAAGGTGAACAGGAATATTCGATAAATATGGCCAATGTGTATTATGAATAGATAATAAAAAGAGGCAAGACTTGCCTATCATGATCAAATAAATAAAACATTAGCTGAAGGTGAATTAAAAAGCCATCGAAACAAAAGGGCATGCATGAAGAGGTTGATGAATGTCTAAGAAGCGAAAGAGGTATGTCGTGATCGTGACAAGTGGCGCTCAATTGTCTCTGCCTACCCCGCAAGGCAAAGTGAATGAATGTATGTAATAAAAAAGGTGATATTTCCTTTTTTGTGGTAGAAATATCAAAATCAAAAAATATACTATAATATCCTACGCAAGCGTATAAAAAAGGTGCGATATTTTCTTAGGATAAGTTAGTAAAGGTGTAAATATAAAAAAAAAAGTTTAGGTATAATAAAGTTATGTACCTACCTATTTTCTACAAATTATTTTTAACAGGAGGTGTAGGTACAGGAAGAGGCTCACCCTTAGGCTAAGATTAGGGCGCCGTTTTTGTTAAGTTTAAGTTAAAAATTGCGTCGATGTACCAGTTTATTTTGATGGTCCGTCAGATTTAGGTATTTGACGCCATTTTTTACTTTAATGTTGCGTCGTGCAACTCAGCCTTAGAATTTTAGCGATTTTAATCAAAATCTAATATGTTTAAATGATAACCTAGTGAAGACCAAATAGATGCCATGGATTATCAATTTCTGGAATATGTGTAGTTTTCAAAACTTAATAAATATAACTTCCTTCAACCGAAAAAAAAACCAAAAAGAACTTTGATTATTAAGACATTTTTTTTTTTTTTATTATAAAACTAAACCCACTAAATTAAAATAATAATAACTTAAACAAAAATACATACATTTTCCGAAAAGAAGTAGTTTTATAGTTTTTATAAGGTTCAATTTTAAATTATTAAAATTTACGCATTTTTTAATTATTCTAAAATTAAAAAAATTAAATTAAATTAAATATGAACTAAACCTAATAAAAAATAAACTAGAAGTAAAAAATGTCCTCTTGAGACAACCCTTCAGGGATAGTCCAAAGGAGACTGGCAACATATCCCCTCTGCTTTGCTGTCACCAGACTTTTCCGTTAGCCGTTCAGACAACTCTCGACCCCGTCCAGAAAACTTGCCGTTAAAGAAGTAAAAGTAAATAATCATCACGACCTTCTACACGAATTTCTAGCAGGGTCTGTCATCGACTACCCCTATATAAGGAGCGAGATCACATTTACCCAACTTCACTATAGGCCAATGATGACTCGTGGCAAGCTCATCGATGTCCCTACTAACATATCAAAATTGTGTAATATCACAAAATAAATTATTGTGTATTAAATTGATGCCGGTACCTCCACGTCTAAATCTATGGTGTTAAACGCTAGACCACGGAAGTTGGCTAATTCATTTTGTGTCCTAAAAAGGAAAAGCTCATAACTCGTAGGTCTAATAGAATTACTTTCCAAGAATTTAATTATGACTACAGGATTTTCTCACGGTCTTAACGTTTCATAATTTGGCTGTTTTTCGAACTACGTTTTAAATCTCTGTTTCGTTTTGACTTTATCAACAAAATACGATCACAAAACAGTATTTTTCTACAATTACCTAATTAATGTTATTAAGAATCGAATGTACCAGTTTGATTTTGAAGGTCAGCCGTAAACTGAATTGACAGGAGGAGATTCTCAATTCGACGGTATGTTTTTTTCTGTATGTTTCTTACGCGATTACTCCGCTAATTATAAATGCGCGGTATCGTGACAAGAACGCTGGTCGCACTTCCTCGTCCTCGCTGAATCGCTATACTTATTCTCCGAGACTTGGAACGAACCAGCCCTCTTGTCCCCAGACCAGACATTTAATAATAGTAATAAATGTTTATTTCTCTAATAAATATATAGGTACATATATATCAACAGTTATAATGTTTTATGGTATATACATACCTATTAGATATCTTACCTAAAAACAAAATATCCTTGCCTAGCATGAGACCTGGTGCCTGAACGTGGTACTTAGAAGATACCTGTATCTCAGGTCAGGTCAGAATTATACGATGGGTAATGTTTTTTAAAATGTGTTAGCGCTTGAACTCCACTGACCTAGAGTCTACAGCAAACGACACAAACATATAAAAATAAAGACTAATTATATACGGTTTTTAAAATTGTGCTCTTCTGAGGCGCGTGTTTATTTATTTATTTATTAGATACTCATAACAAGATGCAGTCATACTAAAATATAAACAGATACAAACAAGTAACTAAGGTCTGAACTTCATCTCAAAATTTAAGCTTACAGCTTGCCATTTTTACAACAAAATGGTTAGGTTAGGAGGCGGTTTCTCAATCATATTGCAGTAATTATACATATAAGGATGAGATAGGGAGATGATTTTGAAACCGACCCCCAATACACAACTTAAGCATAGATTTGTTTCATTGAATGTGAATTTAAATTTTGAATTGAATGAGCATGAGAATTAATTATCAAAAAGAAGCTAGAGAGAAAAAAAAAGTAATTGTCAATAATTAATATCAAAAATTAAAATAATATAAAGGTATACATTAAAAAAAAATATATATATTTTATTTCTTTAAATACAAGTTTAGATAGTACATTTTCTGGATCCCCCTTAAAGTTTAGTTAGACCTGTATTGGGGGACCCGCTTAAAGTTAAACATAATAGTATTTTATCAGAATGTGTTATTTTAATTTTATATGAAGGAAAATATGTATATTATGTGTTATAAGGGTGAGATTTTTTTTTTTTTATTTGTATACCTATATATATATATATATTATATATACATTATTATTTTTTTTATTATTATTTAATTAGTAGAAAATAATAACAATATTTGAAATATACATACATAATATCCAATGTTTTATTTCTTTCTCTTCCCTCCCTGTTTATCTTTTCAGTACTATATAATAAGTTTCTAAAGCTAAAAATCTGCTACGTAGATAGTCGTAGTGTCATAGTCCCACCAAAGTAATCGGATATCCCATTAAGCCGGTAGGCATGCGTAATTCCTAGTTCATTGCCCTATGCTCTAAACCTTATAATAATGCACAAAGTTATTTAAACGTACTTAGAATGTTGTTTTAAGATTATTCCATGACTAACTCACGTTACAAGATTATCTTGCTTAAATATAGTACAAGTTAAGCTATACAATTTTGTTTAAAACTAAATCCTAAGCCACGAACATGAGCATTCTATGATAATAAGAAATCGTTATTTCGGTCTACTAAAGTTAAATATCCCCACAACCGTATCCCTTCCGGGTAAGTCAGAAAACACGCTTTTGTAAAAAACTGGATTCACATTTAGCCAACTTTACTATATACCCATCATGACAAGTGGCAAGCTCGTCGATGTCTCTAGCGTACCAAACTCGATAAATATCACAAATTAATTAAATACATAAATTATTTTTTAGGTCCCGACCAGTAATCTAACCTAGGTACCGCGTCTAAATCCACGGACTTAACCGCTAGACTTTAATAATGATCAGTCTTAAATACGTCTTCGCACCTACTCCTCGATCTAAGTTATAATTTTTATTGTCCCAAAGGTTGGCTGTCAGATAATGTCTAGCGGCATTAAGTCCGCCCCTTGTACATACCTCAATAAAGTTTTAAATAAATAAATAAAATCGTTATAAATGTTTATGCTATTTTTATCTTTCTAAAATAGTTATATGAAAGTGAAAATTAATTAAAATTTCCGTAATTTTATTTCCTAGAAAGTTAATAGAATACATTTCTAAAAAGTACACGTAGACTTGAATACTGTTAGTAAATATAGGATTGTGCGAGCGAGAGGGTAGCATTACCTCTTAAGGGATTACGGTCATAATAATCATAATTTTTTCATCATTACAGCCCCTAGACCACCGCGTCCTAGACCTCCACTGTTGGAGATGGGCCTTCCAGAACATATATCTGGAGAATTTGGCCTACACTCGCCACGCTGGCCAGACGGCTTGGCGAGAATATAATGTCAATTTTTTTTTTTTTTTTTTTTTTTTTTTTTTTTTTTTTATACTAGCACGACATGTGACCTTGGGCCCACCTGATGGTAAGTGGCGCGCAAGGTCCATGAATGTTAGCAACTGAAGTCAGATACTCGTAACTGCCATCAGTCCCTAACACTATGCCGGCTTGACTAGATGCTTTTTCACACTTCGCTTGAAGGACTCCAAATTATAGGAAAGTGGAAACACAGAGGCTGGAAGAGCATTCCACATCTTTATCGTACGACAGATGTATGAGTCCCCAAATTTATATGTACGCGAAGGGATGGTGACTACGGTATGTGGGTGCATATTCTGACCTGTGCGTGTGGTTCGGTTGCGGAATGGAGAGGGAGGGATTAGGTTATAGAGTTCTTCGGAGCACTCACCATAGTATAGCCGGTAGAACACGCTCAGAGAAGCCACATCTCGGCGAAGCTGCAGGGATTCGAGAGTTCCAGATGTAGTGGCATCGTCCACAATTCGAACAGCTCGCCTCTGCAGGACATCGAGAGCATCTGTGAGGTACTTGGCGGAACCATCCCAAAGGTGAGAACAGTATTCTATACATGATCTGATCTGTGCTTTGTACAGCAACAGTCTAATTGAAGGCGGAAAAAACCGCTTCACCTTGTTCAGTATTCCGAGCTTTCTTGACGCTGTTTTGGTGATGCTCTCAATGTAGTTCCGGTGGCTAAGGTCTGAGCGTATTTCCACCCCGAGAATGTTGAAGCTGGGTTGTAGGTCCAGCGTGGTGCTCTGAAGAGTAGGGGGAGGAGAGAAGGGGGACTTCTTGGCCGTCAACGCGCAAGCCTGGGTCTTGTTGGCATTGAACTGGACAAGATTTTGAACACCCCACAAATAGATTTTGTGGAGGGTGTCGTCCAGTTCTGCCGTCATGATGCGCCGTGACTCCTCTAGTTGGTTGCCCACCAAAGCTCGAGGACTCAGATACCGCCCGTGAGCCGTGCTGTCATCTGCATAACAATGAATGTTGCCCAGAGACAACATATCATTGATATGCAGAAGGAAGAGTGTTGGTGACAACACAGAGCCCTGCGGTACGCCGGCGTTCACTGACATGAGATCAGACGCATTCCCATCTACAAGGACACGAATGCTGCGCTCATGTAGGAAGCCAGCTATCCAGTCCACCAGCCGTGGGGGCAGACCATATGCCGGCAACTTGGACAGTAAAGCCTTGTGCCAAACCCTATCGAAGGCCTTGGAGATGTCCAGACTGACCGCCAATGATTCACCATATTTGTCCATTGCCTCACCCCAGACGTGGTATACGAATGCTAGAAGATCACCCGTTGACCGTTTTGGACGGAAGCCATATTGGCGGTCATGTATTACGGAGTGATCCTCTAGATATCTAACGAGTTGGGCGTTGATTATTCGTTCCATTACTTTACACAGTACTGAGGTTACGGCAATGGGGCGGTAGTTGGAAGGGTCTGAACGATCTCCCTTCTTCGGAACGGGCTGCACGTTGGCCACCTTCCATGTTTCCGGCACAACACCAGAGGAGTATGACTGACGGAAAAGGCGCGTGAGGGCTGGAGTCAACTCAGGTGCACACCTCTTAAGAACTACTGCTGGGATACCATCAGGACCATTAGCCTTGCGAACATCGAGCGATCGGAGCACTGCCCGCACATCACACTGCCGAATGCGTAAATCGCGCATTGAAGTGCCGCAACAAGGCAGTGTGGGGGGCTGCGCATTCCCGTCGTCGAGTCGAGAGTTAGCCGCAAAGAGTTTGCCCAAGTAGTCGGCTTTCTCTTTAGCGGTGTGGGCTAGTGATCCATCCGGATATCGCAGAGGTGGCAATGAGGAGCGACAGAAGTTGGTCTCTACAGATTTGGCCAGTTGCCAGAAACTGCGACTTCCTCTTGGTCGCGCGGCTAGGTCTCGGCCAATCTGAGAGACGCGCTGGGACTGAGCTCTGACAAACACCTTCCTGCAAACCTTAGAAGCTTTGTTATAAGCTGACTTTAAGGAACTAATATTGGGGTCAGAGTGAGCCTGACCTCTCACCCATGCCCGGTATGCAGTGTTTTTGGCTGCTACAGCCGAGGCACAATAGTTGTTAAACCAAGGTCTGCTTTTGCCGCTGCTGATGACTCTGGAGAAGGGAATGTAATATTCCATTCCCAGAAGTATCTCATCAGCAACGGCAGCCGCAGACCTGGATGGGTCATCGTCCTTAAAGCAGCGAAGCTTCCATGGGATGGATGCGTAGTACTCACGCAGTCCATCCCAGTCTGCTGACGAGTAGTGCCACACGATACGCTCGACGCCCATCCGAGGAGGAGGCGGAGCACGCGGCACTGTCGTACTTACCAGGCAATGGTCCGAACCACCGAGAGGGGCTAAAACTGAAACATTGTAGCCGGTAGCATGGCTCGTCAGCAGTAGGTCAAGTAAGGAAGGTGTATGTCCGACTACATCTGGAATCCTGGTGTTCTGGGTTACCAGTTGAGTCAGACCGTATGTCAGAGCAAAGTCATGGGCAGTTTTGCCCGCATGGTCGGTTTTAGGGGAACCCAGCCACTGTGCATGGTGAGCATTAAAATCCCCCAAAAACACCATTTCGGCGGTCGGAAACCGCTCCTGCGCATCATCTGTCGCTCGACTCAGGTAGTCGAAGAGCTGAGTTGTCTCGAAGTCACCCCGATGGGATCGATAAAGGCACACGTAGATCCGAGACTGATGCCCCAGATCCACATTCACCCAAAGGACCGAAAAGGAGGAGTCCTCCATGAAACGAAGACGGCGACAACAGACATCATCGCGGACATATAGGCATACCCCAGCCTTCGCGTGGAAGGACTCTTCCAGCGAGTATCCAGGGTAATGCAGGTATGATGTGTCCGCGGGCTTTAGTATCTGTGTTTCCGTCAGAAAAAACATTGCCGGGCGCGCCGTTTCAAGATGATGATGAACGACGTCGAGGTTGGCGTGTAGACCACGAATGTTTGTGAAATCCACGCCAAACTCGGCGGTGGGGGTGTGCACCGCTGTGGAACGTTTCTTCTTATTATTTGTTGTCATGAAGGTTGGGGGCTTGCGATAGAGAAAGAAATGAAAAAATAGAGGAAGAAAAAAAGAAAGAAGTGTGGATGGCGGTGTCGACGCAGTATGCGCGGAAGCCAACTGATGGCTACCTTACCTAAGGCTGCTTAAAGACAGATATTGGCTGATCCGTCGTACGGAAGGGCCCCCGAACCCCCCCGGAGGCGCTTGTCGGGACCCCACAATCCGGTCACCAACCGGCACAACAAGCGCACCCGGGATTATGCGCAGCATGATGGGGCAGCCAGCCGATGATGGTTGTCATCGGTGGGCCCCTGTACTATGCCGCGGGCGGCCAGCGGAACAACCGTTTCTCCGGGTCTCCCTGACCGACGGGTCACCCCATCTCTCCCAAACAAAGGCTCAGCAGCCGACTGTTTGCCCCATCACAACTGTGTCGACACCCCCCAGCATGTATGGGCATGCCGGCTATTCGAGCCTGATCCCGAAACGTGTGGACGCACTTTACTGGGTTTATCGGCACGAACGGTGGATACCTCCCCGCCCCAGCAGACTGGGCAAATTATCACCATCAGTCCGCCCACCACCTATTATTGACAATTTATTTACGATTCCACAAGTTGGTATTAGTGGAACCGGGACCGACGGCTTAACGTGCTCTCCGAGGCACGGGAACGGTGGTGTTGTAAATCTATGGCAAATGTACGTAAGAAAAGTGCATTTCTCATTGGTACATGTCGGGTGGGTTTGAACCGACCTTTGTAGGATATAAGGAACGCGTTCTTACAACCGAGCCACCACCGCGCCACTAATAATAATATCCGTAGAAGACTTACATCTATTGAAATCTCACATTTCCTAATGCTAGTGACACTGCGAGTTACACAAAATATCTATAAAAAAATACCAATTTTGTTCTTACAGCATTTGTTTTAAAACCCAAAACTACATAAAACCTACGGTGAAATACACTGCGAGAATGCAACACCCACGTTTTGTTTCTTGCTAACAAAATCACAGACGTAGATATAATACTTACTAGTAACTGACTCTTTAAATATTAGAACACGCCTTGACAGAGTTTAGGGCACAGCATTTTAAAAATATATAAATTAAAAAAATCATTAAATAAGAATGCCTATTTTCTTAGAGAAATGGGCCCAATAAAATGTTCTCGTGCCATAATGATTATTTTTTATTTAATAGTTAATGTGTTTTCATATTCTGTAATTAATTTTATTTATTTTACCCTAGCATAACGACAATTGACAAAAACTTTTTTACGTTAATAATTACATAGTTTCGATCCCGCCGATTTAAAATCCAATGTTTTATCTATAATAAAGTACCTGGTCATAATAAAGAACCTAATCGTATAGTGCTTTGTAACTATGTATTTCATACATAAATTTTAACCAATTGACTATTTAATTAAATTATATCTTAATGCTGGGGTAAAAGAGATGTTGTAATTAAATTTTAAAAAAAAACACAATTAATTGTTATGATTATTGAATTGTATTTAGTTTAGGCACACTGCAAAAAGGTCGGGGCCTGGTTTTGGGCAATCTCATTTGATTGTAATTTTGGACTCATAATGATTTATAGAAGCTAGAACTCGTGATAATGTCTTAGATAGTATACGTTTCCTTAACGGGTCTTCCACTCAACCATTCCTTCCAGCTGAAACGGGTTCCTCGGTATTCTTCGTTGTAAACTCTCCAAACCTTGAAATGCATAAATGTTACCATTTTAACAACATTGACCATTGTATTTCTTTGTCAGAATTACTACACGCTCGGGCACTTTTGACATCCGTAAGTCTGTCTCTTTCATATTATGTCTTACGAAAATTATTTATTATTTTGTAACGAAATCTGATTTGAATGAGTTTAAAGAATTTAGATATGGACGTAGACGTTCTCTAACTCGTTTCTGCGTGTTGTTTTTTAGTATTTAGTATGTTATCATTGGATGTCCGAGGATCTAGATACAATTGGCTATCTTGACTAATTCGCACAAGATCTTACACTCCAGAATGGAATACTAAGCTTTTCTTGTTTTAATAATCCTTTTTTTTCTGTGTGGGCATGTGCTTTTTAATATTATGTCTGTGATTTTATGTTAACAAAACCCACAAAACTGGATAACCGTGTTTCTTCCACATCCTAGATTTAGATCACTGGATGTGAGCCAAAACTTTCTCTTCACTATTTGGTAGACAGAACGACAGGCATCTAGGCTTCTTCAAACACATTCGGAGAATCTTGTTGCATATTTTACTAACGTTTTTCTTAGTTTTCTTGCATGTATAAATTAAATAGCAGCAAAACAAAAGTAATGATCGTAGACCGAGCCAACAATAACTGGCCAGAAATTACAAGGATAGCAAAGTGCGATGTGTTCCGATCTTATCTGGGAGCACTAAAATCTAATAACGGTGGATGCGAAGATGAAATCAAGCGTGGAATGGCAGTTACAAGATCTGCTATGGACAAGCCGAAAAATCCGGCTGGTTTCTAGCTCTTGTGTTCCCTATTTTTCTGTATGCTGTGGAGACGTGGACCCTACGCGGATCAGAAAAAAAACGAATTGATGCTCTAGAGATGTGGTGTTGGCGGAAAATCCTGGGCATATCATGAACGGAGTTTCGAACAAACAAATCCATACTGGAGGAACTGGGGATCAGACAACGCCTTTCCTCGACTGTACAATTACGCGTTCTCACTTTCTTCGGACACGTGTCACGGCGTGGAGAAACACCCATCGAGCGCTTGGTAGTCCAGGAGAACGTCGATGGCAAGAGGATGCGGGTAGGTCTCCGATGGGATGGACCGATCAGATGAAGGTTGCTATGGATCATTCCCTACATGAGTGCACTAGGAAAGCCGGGTTCCGAGAGGAGTGGCGGCGGCTTGTTAGGCGTGCCACTAGCACTCCAATGGTAACTACGACCACTCTGCCAAGAGTGTAGCGACTAAGAAGAATAAATTAAATAGACAGCTATAGGACACACAAGATAAAAACGCTCTCTATCCATTTACATTCATACATTTACAGAACCATTTAACTTATGTTGTCAGTACATTTTGGTACGAGCTTCCAAGACGACTTTAGCAGAATCATAGCGTACCCTCCCCTTGTCATAAATCGTAGGTGTATCAGACTCGGTAAATCCATGAATCCCAAAAAAAATGTCTGCTTCTACCTTGGCAGAAGCTCTATCCCATTTGGGCCCCGCTATCAAATTTAAATTCGTTTATTCAGCAAATAGGCATACAATTAGCATGTCATATGTTTTGTTTTTCGGATAATGATTTTTATTATAGTGGAACCGGGACCTACGGGTTAACGTGCTCTCCGAGGCACGGGAAACAGTGGTTTGTTAATAAATAACAAATGTACTAAAGACCACGTAAAATAATCTCTATTATTGCACAAAAAAAACTATAAAATAATTAATGTTTATATAGTTGATAAGACAAGGCCTGTAAACATAAAATTATTCATTGTGTAACATGCATATCACTATAGTAATATTATTAGTGTCATGGACATTATACATAAGTAAAGTATTAATAAGATTTTATTGTTTCTTTTTCCCGATAGATGATGAATAATAGGGAAGGCAAAGGATCTAGCCCATGCAGCTAAGTCTGACATAATATAATATATTATTTTATGCGTTAATGAGAGGTTATCATTAAATTCCAGATGTTGCACAATTTGTTGCGTTTCTTGGATTATCTCGCGGCATTATCGCCTAAATATGTCCCATCCCATATATATATATATGAATTTATGGTGCGGGAAAACCATAAAAAAAATGTGTAAGGGACACATAGTCTTATGAAAATCGGGATCAACGGCAATCTTGTTTTGCGCCCATTCACCGAACCTACGCCTTGTTAGGTGATCGTGTGGCTTCAATTCTTGCACGAGTTGGATTTTGTAAGCACGCAGACCAAAATCTTTTCGCAAAATTTTCCATAAAGTGGATGGACACATATTCAATTCCTGTGCACGATAGCGGATAGATGATTCGAGTCTTCCTGAACGCTACGGTCTACAGCAGCAATGGGTTCTTCTGTACGCACTGTACGACGTCTCTGTGGATGCGCATTATCATTTAAAGTAAACGTGGTACGAAAACTGTCCATAGTTAGTTCAATTAATTGCTTTGATGGACGATTATGTTGACGTAGTGCCTGATACGTATTTTGAACAGAACCATTATTTTCAAAATAAATTTGCACAATTTGGAAGCGTTGTTCAGGCGTCAGTCTATTCATGTTGAAATGCAAACCCAAACTAAACTCTGATGATTAACAGCTGACAAAATGGCCGCCAGTTAAAACAGTGTTGCCAACTTAAAGTTCTATACCTCAAAAAAACATCCTTTACAATTATACACTCACAGAAATATAAAAACAACATAAACAAAAAGAACAAATTTTAAAATTATGTGCTATTACGATCTGCCTTGGTGGTCTAGCGGTAAAGTCCCTGGATTTAGACTTGGACGTACCGGGTTCGATCCCTGGTCGGGTCACAATAATATTTATTAATTTATTTGTGATATTCTTGGTCGCTAGAGACATCGATGAGCTTGTCACTTGTCATGATTGTCCTATAGTAAAGTTGGCTAAATGTTCATCCGCTTCTTTATAAGCGTGGTTTCTGAGCACCCCGGAAGGAAAATGGTCGAGATGATACGTTTAAGTTCTAAAGTAGGTTATATTTTGCTTGTTGTTTCTACGATTTACTTATTGTAATGTTAAATGTGGACTGCACCTATTTCCTGCCATACCCAAAGACCTTCGCAAACCATCTGTTCCTAGGTGCGGTGCGTACTTTAAGCTGGTCCCTCATATGTACAATTTTCCCGATCCGATCACTGTATCCGCACTGTGAACGCTCGTGGTAAGAATGGGATTAACTAGACACTAGCGATATCAGTTCCTACCATTATGGCGGCTTAACGCTTTTGCATGCCTCTCACTCTCACAATCCAATATTTTTAAAGATTTTTCAAGTCTGAGTGTGTTTTTAAGAAATTTATTTATTTGAGGACAAACTGCTACAGGCTATACAATCCCTGTACAAGGGCTGTAAAGCTTGTGTGCGGGTGGGAAGGAGGTATGTCGCCTTGCTTTGAATCCCAAATGGGCGTCAAACAGGGCTGTGTGCTTTCGGCCCGATTATTCACTCTATATCTCGACAAATGCCTAAAAAGAGTGAGAGAGAGTGACTGTGGGATAAAGATGAGTGATCTAGTGATGAACTGCCTGCTTTATGCAGATGATGCTGTTCTAATGGCATCGTCCGAACAACAACTGCAATCACTAGTCACGGAAATGAAAGAGGGATGTGCAGAAAAAGGACTCCGTTTGAATGCGAGAAAAACCAAGGTACTAGTGTTTGAAAGAAGAAGGACGACAACCGTGACGATAAAGATTGATGATGAAACTCTAGAACAAGTAAATGAAATTATATATCTGGGCAGTGTTTTCACTGCGGATGGGAAGTATGATAGGGATGTTGAAAGAAGAGTGAACGCGGGAAATAGTGTTAACGGTGCCCTGGGGTCACTGATCGCCAGTCGAAATGTCAGTGACAAAGCCCGACTCGCCATACACAATGCCATGCTGGTACCAACACTTATGTATGGAAGTGAGACGTGGATATGTCAGAGCACGCATGAGAGTAGAGTTAATGCAGTGGAAATGAGGTCTTTGCGTCGGATATGCGGTGTTACTTTAACGGACCGCATACGTAATGACGAAATACGCAAAAAGGTGGGTATGAAAGAAAGCATAGGGACAAAAATAAGGAAAGGCATGCTCCGATGGTTCGGGCATGTTGAAAGGATGACTGAAGAGAGATTGACGAACCAGATATATAATGCGAAAGTTGTGGGTGAAAGAGGCCCTGGCAGACCAAGACTCACTTATCACGATCAAATAAATAAAACAATAGCTGCCGGTGCAATAAAAAGCCATCGAAACAAAAGGGCATGTATGAAGAGGTTGATGAATGTCGAAGAAGCGAAAGAGGTATGTCGAGATCGTGACAAATGGCGCTCAATTGTCTCTGCCTACCCCGCAAGGGACCTGGCGTGAAGATATGTATGTATGTATGTATTTATTTATTTAAAAACTGATTTTGTTGCTCCTTTTTTTTTTTCAAATTCAAATTCAAAATTCTTTATTGTATAGATTGCTTATTCTAATTACAGTAGTACCTATGTGATGTAATATGATGATGCAATCTGCCCATATTATAGGCATACAATATGCTTATGTCAATAGATATTTATTTACAATATTTATTTGTATATATTTAATATTGTTCTTGTCAATTTATTGGAATACAATGTTAATGTAAAAATTTGCATGCTAAAAAATAATTTTGAGTAAAAACAGTTGTCAATAAGAAATTTCTTTAACTCAATAGTACTTTTCATTATAGCTAACAGTGAAAATTTGTGAAAGGCTTTAAGATGACATATATTTTTTGTATACATAATATTGTAAAGGCGTATGTAAAGCCGATTAGCATTCTCTTACCATCAACCTTCGGGACATTGTATTAATTATGGTAGGTTTATAAAACAAACATAGTATAAAGAATATTTAAAAAATATATATATATATTAATATAAATTATGTACTTAAAGCATTGAAATGAAATGAAATGAAATAATTTATTTGTCAGAAACATGGTAGGTACAGGGTTGTAAATTATTATATAATTATATCACATGATTCGCTATTTCTAGCATACAAATATTTATTTAGTCACATGACTTTGTCGAGCTTAGTGTCTAGGTATTCTTTTGTCGAATAAAAACATTTATTAACCAGCATTTGTTTGAATCTTAATTTGAACAGTTTTAGTGGCAGCTCCCTTATAGTAACTGGAAGTTTATTAAATATCTTTGTCGCCATTGCATAACAATTTCGGCTATATTGACTACTTTTATGAGCTGGAATAATTATTCTACTAGGATAACGCGATTGGCACAAAAGCCTTGATACGGAAGCGTCAAACCCTCTAAAAGGATTCTAATTTATAATAAGGCTAGGAGAGCATTCCATATCAACGTGCAAGAATTATTAATTATTATTAATTAAAAATTATTATTATTAATTATTAATTAAAAATAAGTAAACGAAGGGATATATTGGCTACAGTATGGAAATGCATTTGGCCGATACGCTATGATAAATCGATACGTCACAGTGACATATGTGGACCCAGTTTCAACTACTTTATGATCTTGTTTGTATTTAAAATATCTACAGAGTTGAATAAAAAAGATTTTTTTTTAATCCTTGGCATTTTTAAAGTTCACGTAAATATGACATCCGTATTTACAATAGGTACTGCCCTACTAATGAGTTGCCTCCTCTGCACTACTATTACTACTACTGAGGGTCTGTGGCAGCAGTCTCCACATTTCATAACGATTGCTTAGCTTAGCGATTTAACCATTGTTCAAGAAAAAAGTTTATTTAAGTTTAAGTCACAAAAAAAACACACGCAGTAAAATAATAATATTACAACAAACAAGATAGTGTGGTGACAAATAGGGAATCAGCTCAGCAATAAGCTGCAAAACTCGGTCACAGCGCTGATTCGCAATTTGGACAATTTCTTGCAAGGAAAAAAATAATTCCGATGGCAGACCAAACACCGCCTTCAAAGAAATCGGCTGACTGAAAGGTCTGGAGACAGGAAGGCTGGCAATTATTTCTGCAAACGTATTAGCCTCGCTATACAGAGGGGAAATGTTGCCAGTCTCCTTGGGACTATCTCGGATGGGACATCTCTAGAGGACATTTTTTATTTATAGTTTCTTCTTCTTCTTAGTCGCTACACTCTTGGCAGAGTGGTCGTGGTCGCCATTGGAGTGCTAGTGGCACGCTTAACAAGCCGTCGCCACTCCTCTCGGACCCCGGCTTTCCTAGTGCACTTATGTAAGGAATGATCCATTGCAACCTTCACCTGATCGGTCCATCTCATCGAAGCATTCTCTTGCCATCGACTTTCCCCTGGACTACCAAGCGCTCGATTGATGTTTCTCCACGCCGTGACAACTTTATAGTTTAGTTTATTTTAAATTTTATTATTTAGGTAGCTTTTAATATATTAATTAACTTCGAATAAATTTTATCACAATAATGTATCTTCGTGAATGTCAGGGTTATGTCAGCTCTAAATGGGCTTTGTTAATTTAAAAATAATGTTAAATATTACATATACTCTTACATGACACATTCCTCTATGTGAGTTGGCCTTAAGAACTTAACAACGAAGGAAAGTTTTTTAATAGTACTGTTGGATAAGTAATAGTACAAGAACTTCTGTCGTTCCCTCTCCAATCCAGATCTTATCACATATCAAAGACGTTGACGGTTAATCTCACTTTAATTGCTTCTCGACGTTTTTCGTAGATTAGAACGGGTAGACGTCTGCTCGGTAAAGAATAAGGCCGTTTGTCCACAGGGACGTCAACGAAAACCAGAAGCGTCTTAGTAGCTGAAGTAGCGATGCATATGTCATAAGCTTGGTTAAATAATATTAATAAATTGGTTAATAGTCATCTAATTAAACGCGTAGTAATTCAGTAATTCATCAAAAGCTGGCATCCTATTTGATGCCTAGGCCCATAGTTAATTATATATAATACTTACGGTTGTAAGTATATTATTAATATATATCTATGTATATATAATTATTATTTATGTATATATTTATATATAGTTATAAAATATAACTCATAATTTATTTTACAATATGTGAACACCATTTTTTATGTAAGTGTTTAAATTTGTCCCAATGGTTGGCCATGATAGAATGTCTCGTAGCATTAAAGCCCGCCTTTGTCTTTGTACATTAAAGTGTTAAAAAAAAAAAAAAAAATATTAGATATATAATAATAAATAATAAAAATCGTTTATTGACGCATATTTAACAAATATGCCTGCCAAACTGCCTCCGTGGTCTAGCCTCAAGTCCGTGAATTTAGACTCGGGTTCGATTCCTGGTCGAGACACAAAAATAATTATTCATGTAAATAAATACATTTTATCAATATTTAATTTATTTGTGATATTTCTCGAGTTTGGTACGCTGGAGACATCGACGAGCTTGCCACTTGTCATAATTGGCGTATAGTAAAGTTGGCTAAATGTGAATCCGCTTATTTATAAGCGTGGTTTCTGACCACCCCGAAAGGGAAACGGTCGTGATGATACTTTACTTTTATTAAACGCATTTTATTTTATTTATTTATTGCAAAGCCGTCTGGCCAGCGTGGCGAGTGTAGGCCAAATTCTCTAGATATATGTTCTGGAAGGCCCATCTCCAGCAGTGGAGGTCTGGGACGCTGTGTTCTAGGGGCTGTAATGATGACGTCCGTCGCGTCCTGCCCGCGCTGTCATCCAGTTCGTCCAACAAAACTCGGCCCGAATTAATCTGGCGAAGCGGACGGTGATATCCCGTGTAAGGCCGTTTGTCCACCGCACCGCCTCGTCACTATCACGAAATTATTTTGATTCGAGCTTTGTGTCTGCAAATTAATAATAATAATAAATATTTCCAGACAGGTCACACAGCGCCATCTAGTTTCCGTGGTAAGCTACGAGGCTTGTGTTACGTAAACTAGATGGTTGATAAACTACATATTATTCTTTTTTTTTGTAAATATATACATATAAACACCCAGACCGAGACAAATTATACAATGTACAACCTGCCCCCGGTGGGAATCGAACTCACGACCTCCCGAGTTCACGGCAACGTTTGTTACCAATTTGTATTACAGTTATTTGAGACATATAATTATAACTCTTTAACTTACTGTATGAAATTCAGACGAAATTAATTAATTTATTTATTCAAAGAGAAAGGATAGAGACAAGCAACATAGAACAATAATAAAGCAATTACATTTATACCCGACACAGAATATTTTTAAAACGACTGCAATGTATTTATTAGATTTTTGTAGAAATGTAGTCCACTAACTTTCTAGGAAATAATTTACGTAAATTTTGAACATATGTATAATCTTTGCATCACTTACTGAAAGAATTGGGCCTAAGCAGGTCTGCCGTCAATACATTTATGGAACGAGCTTCCAAGACGGAATTAACAGAATCATACAGTATTTGGTTGGGTAGGGAGAGAAATAGAATGGTGGATGGTGAGCGTATTATCGCGCAATAAAAAAAAGGAGACCTCCTTTTCTTAAACCAGCCTATTGTCGGTCGCAAGGCCGAGACACCATTCTTCTCATCTCCTACCCACACACGATGGACCCGGCACCCGCACAGTGAATCCATGGAATGCTTAGAAATTTGTCTTCTTTCTTGTTTTGGTAAAATAGAGGATAATCGTTATAAATGTTTTTTGCTATTTTTCTCTGGCCAGCGTGGCGAGTGTAGGCCAAATTCTCTAGATATATGTTCTGGAAGGCCCATCTCCAGCAGTGGAGGTCTGGGACGCTGTGTTCTAGGGGCTGTAATGATGACGTCCGTCGCGTCCTGCCCGCGCTGTCATCCAGTTCGTCCAACAAAACTCGGCCCGAATTAATCTGGCGAAGCGGACGGTGATATCCCGTGTAAGGCCGTTTGTCCACCGCACCGCCTCGTCACTATCACGAAATTATTTTGATTCGAGCTTTGTGTCTGCAAATTAATAATAATAATAAATATTTCCAGACAGGTCACACAGCGCCATCTAGTTTCCGTGGTAAGCTACGAGGCTTGTGTTACGTAAACTAGATGGTTGATAAACTACATATTATTCTTTTTTTTGTAAATATATACATATAAACACCCAGACCGAGACAAATTATACAATGTACAACCTGCCCCCGGTGGGAATCGAACTCACGACCTCCCGAGTTCACGGCAACGTTTGTTACCAATTTGTATTACAGTTATTTGAGACATATAATTATAACTCTTTAACTTACTGTATGAAATTCAGACGAAATTAATTAATTTATTTATTCAAAGAGAAAGGATAGAGACAAGCAACATAGAACAATAATAAAGCAATTACATTTATACCCGACACAGAATATTTTTAAAACGACTGCAATGTATTTATTAGATTTTTGTAGAAATGTAGTCCACTAACTTTCTAGGAAATAATTTACGTAAATTTTGAACATATGTATAATCTTTGCATCACTTACTGAAAGAATTGGGCCTAAGCAGGTCTGCCGTCAATACATTTATGGAACGAGCTTCCAAGACGGAATTAACAGAATCATACAGTATTTGGTTGGGTAGGGAGAGAAATAGAATGGTGGATGGTGAGCGTATTATCGCGCAATAAAAAAAAGGAGACCTCCTTTTCTTAAACCAGCCTATTGTCGGTCGCAAGGCCGAGACACCATTCTTCTCATCTCCTACCCACACACGATGGACCCGGCACCCGCACAGTGAATCCATGGAATGCTTAGAAATTTGTCTTCTTTCTTGTTTTGGTAAAATAGAGGATAATCGTTATAAATGTTTTTTGCTATTTTTCTCTGTCTAAAATTAGGTAAGTATATGAAAGTGGAAATATATTGGATTGTGCAAGCGAGAGGGATGCAAAATGGTAAAAAAACAATTCATAAAGAATAGTTTTTTTTTTCTTATTTAACATACGAATTAATTCTAGCGCTTTCGACTTGCGTGTCGGTTCGAAATATTCGAATGAAAAGCGACAGATCTCCATACAAAACTGCCAGTTTTATTCGAGCAATTCGAACGGACATGCAAGTGGACTCGATTTGTTTGAATAAAACTGACAGTTTTCTATAGAGACGTATCTCTTTTCACTCGAATATATCGAACTGACACTTCAGTCAAAAGTGCCTGAATTTGGACCCAGAAAATCAATGATTTTGATTATTTAATAAAGTATTTGAAACAAATAGATCACAGTCTAAGTTCAACTTTATTTAAGTGTAATTAATTTTATTTAAATAAAAATCTATAAAAAGCAAGAAGAAATTTCTACCGCTGAATTGATTGTACCGATGGCAAGTTACAATGCATTATTATAAGCTGACATTTCTTGACGGAAATGAACGTACACGAAACCAAGTCCATTTCCCAAAGGCTCACTCCTAAAAATAATTCGAACACTAACCAATCTTAATAACGTTGTTGTTTTGATTGACCCAGCTTTTAGGCCACAAGCCCGAGACACTAAGCATAGCACGGGCTTACTTGTCAAGCTTTTGAATTTGGTTTTTATCTCATATCTTTTAATTTTGTGACTGTTAGCTGGCATGGTAAAAATGTATCCCCACTAGTTTTTTTTTTATCGTGCTCGAATTTTTATTCATCATCATTACAGCCCATCATCACGGAGTCCTAGACCTTCACTGTTGGAGATTAGCCTTCCAGAACTCTAGAGAATTTGAAAGACACTCGCCAACAGCAGATGAGTTAAAGACTTATGGATATCAAAAGCGCTAGCGCCTGTAGTAATTCCGACATAATTAATAAAAAACTAAATTATAATTAATTTATAACTAATTACACTAAAAACTAAACTTTTAAAACACATAAATTACTATTAATAAAGAAACTACTTGCTTAAAAATAATAAAAAAACAAAATTAAAAATTGCTCCAAAGCGCTACCAATAGGTAAAGTGCCAAGGATATCGGCACCATTGCCACGTTGAATGGCAATGCTGATCCTTTGGCCCAAATATTGCCCAGTCCTCTTGTCTTCTGAGGTGTTGACGAGCTGTTTTGACAACGCCTTGAAAATAATAATTAATTAATATCAGTATTGCAATTCAGCGGGGAAATGTAGCCATCGTTCTTGCCACTATTCCACGCGGAAAGAAAGAAAGAGAAACGGTCGTGATGATACTTTCTTTTTTTATAAATATTTAGAATACGGGAATCTTGTTTGATTGCGATTTAGATTTTTATTGACAAGAGTTGACTTAAACGAATCAGATCAACATTTATATATATTTTTTTAAATTTATCATCCCACATTAAAGTAAAAGAGTATCAATTAAAAATAAACGACCAAACGTTTTAGTATCGTCATTTGAAATGCGATGTTTTCATTTCGATTTTTTAATTTCCTAGTTTGATATCTTCTGGTTGATAATGACATCAAGCGACGCGACGTTTTTCTTATAAAAGTATCATTACTAGCGTAAATAGTTTCTTTTTTAAGTTCCCTTTTATCCAACTTTTTTAGACTCTTTATTACATGTAGGAAGTTTGATGCTGTTTTAGGCGCACCTTATCATCATCACAGCTCCTATGCTACACAGTCTCAGGGTCTCCACTGCTAAAGCCTGTCAAACACATTTCTGGAGAATTTGACCTACACTCGCCATGCTGCACTGGCCAGACAGATGCCAATAAGTATTAGTGGAACCGGGACCAACGGCTTAAAGTGTATATACATGACAGTAATATCTCTAGTCAATATAATTAGAGGCAGCACCAATGTAACTTAATGTAAATTTTTTGACATACACGTACATAATATTATATTAAAATAAGGCACTAACATAGTGATAGATATTACCAACAAAAATGGATTGTAATTAATAATATTTATTATATATATTTTATATGTAGATATGTGGCAAGACCTAACCTTTCATATTTCTTTACCTTTTTTATTAAAAAACATTTAATACTTCAATTTTGTTTAAACTTTGACACTTATGATTTTGTCAAGAAAATAAAATAACATAATATTTACAAATGAATTTATTATTTATCAAAATATATTTAGAAGCCTAGCTAGAAAGCGTAAAGGCATAGATATAGGTATAAAACCACAGTGAATTAATGTTGATAGTAGAATTTAAATGCAAAAATATATAAATACTGTGCATTTTATGGCGTTATAGAGAGTTGTCGTTAAATGGAGAGAAGAAAAATCAGAATTGGAAGACAAGCTAAACCAACCAAAGAAAATTGATTACGACGCTTTTTTTTATTCATATTTTATTAGGGGCTTGATTGAAGAAATTGAGCATGTCAGCCCCATCGTATTTCGACGCTTTAGGGAGTTTGTTGTTAAATCGAATGACGTTACATCAAATGAAATGAAGTGTAGTTTCTTTGCAATAAATACAGTACAGTGGTCACAAAACTTTAGTCAGGTATCTACGCACATATGTATATTCTACCTGCAAGCAGGCTTGCAAATCTTTACTTACATACTAATATCACAATCACAACTACATTCAAAATCAAATTATTTATTTCCTTAGGTTATCTTGTAACAACTTGGATATTGTCAGCACTAAAATTATATAAAACAAAAACATAAAAAAATATAAACAAACATAAGTTAGGTAATAATACAGATTTATGTGTGTCATAAATAAGTGTTATGTATTAAAACAAAAAACAATATCAATTAACCTGTTTTGCACTCAAGATACTCTTTTACACTATAAAATCTATGGTCCAGTAGCCATTTTGTCAGTTGTATTTTTAATTTATATATATTGTATATATTTTTTGATTGAATTACATAAATTCGGAAACGTGCCTTCACGTGCCCTCGATTGGCACAGGCGTCACGTTCCGACTTGGTTTCGACTTATAGTTTATTGAATCGTAAGTAATATAGCAGGAAGTATTATTTCTGATATAAATTCGACAGAGACTGTTAGATGTTACCTAAATAAATTTTCCGGGTTTAACATAGCATGGTTCAGGTTTTTTATTAGGCAAAAAGTAAAGTATCATCACGTATCTCTTGTGGGGTGGTCAGAAACCACGCTTTTGCTAGTTCCACAAGCTTCACATTTATTTATTTATAAATTCTTTATTGCACTTAACAGTTGAGTACAAGTGCGAACTTAATGCCTCTCGGCATTTTATAATAATAATAATAAAACTTTTATTTCAGAATAAATTAGTAACAATTTTTAAAGAAATCTTATAATATCTAGTGTTAGTAAAAATACAAAATTATAATAATTTTTTTTTCCTCTTCTGGGGCCCAGGTTACCTGCTGACATGCAGGCGTATCCAGTGCCCCAAGAACGGAGAGTCCCACCTATCAGCCCACACGGCCAGGATGCTGCTGGGGCTGCCCCTCACGCGGGCGAGGATTGAGGCACAGCGCTTTCTCATAATAGCATGGAATCCATCCGACCGCGCCTCTGCTAGCATTCCAGAGGCACTGCAACGACGGGGCAGCCCCATCAGCACCCTGAACGCGTTATTGTACTGGACACGAAGGGCGCTGTATGCCTTCTGCGTATAATTGACCCACAGGCTGAATGTATAGAAGGTTTGGCAAAAGGCTCTAAAGACAGTGACTTTTACCTCCCCCGCACAACGAGCAAACCTGCGCGCCAATATATTGCATCTGACAGCCAGCGCCCTGCGTTCCCTTTCAACATCCTCCCCATCATTAATTTCAACATCTTCCCCATCATTTATACTAGCTAACCTTTTATTTATTTATTTATTTATGGTGCAACAAACAAATTACAATCATTAACATTTTACATTTCTATGACTGAATTAAAGAACCAGACTGTAATTCTTGAGTAGTGCATACAACATTGAAAAACATAATATACATAATCAAAAACGTACGCGAGCAAGCTACTTAAGTACTACACACAAAATAAGGGGAATATAAACAAAAACATGCAAAAAGTTAAAAACAAATCGACTTAATCTAAATTTACACAATAAAATATTAATATATATATATATATATTAGCTCGTCGATGACTCTAGCATACCAGACGTGAGAGTTGTCATATATATACATACATATATTGACCGCCTCCGTGGTCTAGTGGTAACAAACGTTGCCGTTAACTCGGGAGGTCGTGTCGTGCCACCGGCGGCAAGTTGTACATTGTGTAATTTGTCTCGGTCTGGGTGTTTATATGTATAATATGTATATATTTACAAAAAAAAAGTATAATATGTAGTTTATCAACCATTTAGTTTCCGTAACACAAGCCTCGTAGCTTACCGCGGAAATTAGATGGCGCTGTGTGACCTGTCTGGAAATATTTATTTATTACATTATATTATTTATTATATACAGGAATCGAACACAGCACCTCCGCGTTTAAATCTACCTTAAGCGTTACCATTTTTTAAGGTATAGGTGCGTAATATACGGTAGTAATAGTTATTAATTTTGTATATAATATAGATTTGGGCCAAGGGAAGTTTAGCGAAACGTTAACGAATAACTTGAAGCACAAGTCAGGACCCTTCTAATCTTGGCTTGGCTTGAGTTCTTCAACACTGTTACAAGTCTAAATAAGGATTGTTCCAAGAATATTGTAGCAGCTCGCTACTAGCGGAGTGGCTGTTTGGTTTAGTAATATCCGCTGGATAAAACATTGTTTTCTATTCGGTTATTTAAGTTTGAAAGACGAACTTTGCTATCCTAATTTTCCTATCTTATTCTGGATGGTTTGATGATGCAGTAAATGTGCAGTAGATGCGCCCTTGATAGGATGTCATTGATTGCATGGTGTTTTGAAAACCTGTCGGCACTTTTTTGGCACCTCAAATTTTATTTTATTTAACTTTTCTCTCCCAAGTTCTCGAACTTCTATGTAATTAATCCTAATTTAAATATAAATAAGTGTATTTAAATAAGGTTTTGAAGTAGGTTTTTTTTTAAAGTAAATATTATTATTCTATGTATGTAATATAATAATATATACAAGAAATGCGGCGAGCGTTTTAGGTACCTGGTGGTAAGCCCTTAGTTTATTTTTTAGAATAGTTTATTCGAAGTAGATATGATCATAGGTATTTTTTAGTTTAGTTTTATTTATAATTAGTTTTTTTATCTATTTTATTTTAATATTTTTGTATCTACTTCATATAAACGTCAAGTCAATTTATATATATATATATATATAGGTAAATGGCTATTGTTCTTTATAAAGCTTAATATAACACACATAACTGTCTTTATATATGTAATTCTTTTAAGGTTACTTGAATGCAACGTATAAACAACGAGTCTTGCACAACAAACTTTACAAATATGGCTTCGACGGCCCACGCGCCGTTGATCATTAGTCGATTCATTTCTAGGTACGTACCTGAGTCCCGTTATGGAATAACAAATCATTTATGTTAGAATTAAAGTGCTTTTAAACTGTAATCTGTTGCGATAATAAGGCTTAAAGCTTTACATAAACCCTAAGCCTGAGTAAGGATACTAGTCATGTAATTTAGGCTAATACGTGTTTATACGAAGAGTGCTTTAGAAATATTGACAAAGCCAGCACACATATTTATTTACATTATTATTATTTTTACATAAGACTTAATTTGAAACGTAAGTTGAAACGCTTACAATATTTTATTCCTTTTAAGACAAAGTTAATGCTAGTCAGTTCGCTGCTTCTTCCCATTATAGACTATGCAGATATCTGCTATCCCGACGTCACTGAAAAGCTACTGAACAAATTCGATCGTCTGCTCAATTTATGCATCCGCTATGTATACGGCTTGCGTAAATATGATCATATCTCTCATTTTTGTAATCAGTTGAAATGGCTCAATATCCGCTTTCGAAGATCTACCCATCTCCTCGTATCTCTGTATGTATCCTGAACAACCCTCATGCGCCTGCATATCATAAATCCCGTTTTGAATACATGTGTGATACTCGCAACCTTCCACTTCGTTCTTCACATAACAACCAACTTAAAATCCCATCCCACTCCTCTAGCAGATATTCAGATTCGTATACTGTGTCTGCAGCCTGCCAGTGGAACAAGCTACCACTCGAGACACGCGCCGTCTGTCCACGTTTATAAGCGCTTGGTCACTGCGTTATTTCTAGACAAACAGGAGTCGTCATCAGGCTAAAAATATATATTTAGCATAATATATATGTGTATATACGTTTATTTATAGGTATGTGTGTAATTTATGTAATAGTGTAAGTATCTATTAGTATGTAGTATGTGTAGTATATTTTATATTGTTAAACTTGATATCGGCACTACCCTTAATCTCACACTCTCCCAAAGGTTAGATGTTAGAAAATGCCTTGTAGGCATTAATCTTCGCCTTTGTACACTTTTGTGCAATAAAGAATTTAATAATAATAATAATAATTCAAAAATTCTACTATACAGTTGATGAATATCATCTGGATAAAAAGGCTTTGTCATTTTAGTATGTATTGCTATAATTTTATACATAAGTATTATTATTGACATTAATATTTTATATATATTTTTTAAGTTTTTTTTTTGTTGTACAACGTACACGTGACAGTGAAGTCTGTCCATAAAGCCAAGTCTGACGTAATATATCTTTCTTTGTCATGAGTTAATGAGGTGAGGTTATGCTTTTCTTGGACGCACTCGCGGCATTATAGCCCAAATACGTCGGATTTATCCCATATATAAAAATTTGAGAGTTTACAGCGCGGGAAAACCGCAAAAAATAAACTGTAACTTATGTTCCATATTTAAAGTCCAATTTAACGTTTTCCATAATTATTCACATTGTAGCACATTATTAATCAAAACAACTTTAGACCAATAATATCCACAGTAAATTCATTTACGAAATAAAAACTTGCAGTTGACATGTCCGCGCAAAATGGCGTAAAGGACCGGTCATTTTTTTTTTGTGTATGGCATTAGTAACAATTTGCCAATGTCAAAGTTTGGGAAAGAAGGGTTAAGTAAATAGGATTCGAATTTAATTACGAATAGGATCGGAGGAGTATAGGTATTAGGTACAAAAACAAAGTTATTATTTAAATATACATAGTAAAGTATCATCACGACCGTTTCTCTTTCGGGGTGGTCAGAAACCACGCTTATATAGAAGCGGATTCACATTTAGCCAACTTTACTATAGGCCAATCATGACAACGGGCAAGCTCGTCGACGTCTCTAGCGTACCAAACTCGAGAAATATCATAAATGAATTAAATAATAATTAAATATATTTTTATTTACATTAATAAATATTTTTGTGTCCCGACCAGGAATCGAACCCGGTACTTCCGAGTCTAAATACAAATCATTTATTGACCAAAGTTTACAGGAATTGCAGAGAATTTTAGTGGTACAAAATATGAGAGATATATTGTTTACAGAGGTACATCTCTGCTGGGTGGTGTATGGTTGGGTCACCAATAAGGGCCAGGGCCCGCGCATTGGTTGACTCCGTTGAGGCTCATTACGGTTACTATAAGATATATAAGTCAATAACGTCAGTAAATATAATCAAATATAATAAAAATCCACGGACTTAACCGCTAGACGACAGCAAAATATACATATATTAGGTATATACAAAAATAATAAACTAAAACTAGTAAATAAATAAATATTTACAGTTACATTTTAATCTTATTATCTATGATATTATATATAAATTTACTGCGTTTATTAAGTAAATTTGAAATATAGGGAACGGAACTTGAATGGACATTAGGGAGGAGATCAGTGAAGTACGATTATATAAAGAACAATAAAAAAAGATATAGTTCAGATCCTCGGCGTCTAATCTACATTCACAAATGTCGCTGTTAACAATCTGAAGCCTAGTGATGCAGTGCACACGTGTTTTTTTTTTCTTTTTTTTATAGACGGTGAATCAATAAATCATCAATGATACGCCCCCTGCCTGAAGGGCCAACGCGGGTGGGGGTCGCATGCCCGACTCATCCGTGAAGCTTCCTAATGAAGCCCCAGGGCGCCTACGGACTAAAATCCTATAAACCGTCTCTATCTCACTGTTGGCCCTGTGTGCCTTTACAGCTAAGTCTGAGTCGTGGCTACGGAGTGAAGGCACTCGTTCGCCGCGTGTGCACACGTGTCGGATACGCAAAGCTTATATAGTACTCAGATATGACATCGCCCCTATACAATAAGCAGGATTGGGTTCTGTGTCTGATACGAATAAACTTTAAATTAAATTAAAATCTCCCACAATTTAATTAGTACGTAACCTTGGCATTAGTCACGGTGGCAATCTATCTGCGGTTTTGGAGGATGTTTCGCAATTAATTCATTATCAACACCTTTTGTTCAAATCTAATTGCATTTTACACCCACCTAACGTTCAATGAATCAACAAAAATGGTTGTAAGAACACTTTTCTTAACATCCAAAAAAGATGGGTTTGAAACCCGGCATGAACCAATGAGAAATAGATAAATGTCATAGATTTACAACAACACCGTTCCCGTGCCTCGGAGAGCACATTAAGCCATCGCCGTTCCCGGTCCCACTAACACCAACTTGTGGAATCGTTAATAGATTGTCATTAATAAAATTGTCATCAGACCAGCGTGGCGAGTATAGGCCAAATTGTCAAGAAATAACAGTGGAAGTCTAGGATAAGACAGAGTTCTAGGGGCTGTAATGGAATACATCGTTAAAAAAAAGTTTTGTAACAAAAATGAAAATTACGATTCAGAAAGCGTATGCGATAAGTGTTTACAAATAAATGTGCTTTTGTTTTTTTTATACTAGCACATGTGATCTTGGCGTGACAAGTGGCGTTTTGACTGGGCATGACGGCAATTCGAGCCTGATCCCAAAACGTGTGTATACACTTTACTGGGTTTATCGGCACGAACGAAACTTCCCCGCCCCGGAAGACTGGGTAAATTACCACCATCAGTTCGACTATCACCTATTTAAAATCCCTAAAATGATTTTTCCTTAGACCATGTTTTTGCATTCCAATGATAATTGAATAATAAACAGATTCGTATCGAATGCTTGAATGCAAACATCCGCGGCTTCTTTCTAAGTTGCGTGCGCTCAAGGTTCATTTTGTCTAGGCAGTTTTTTGTTCAGTTCACTGACTTGCCTCGTACTTCAGTGTCAAGGATTATTATCGACTCGTTTCCTGCACTCTTTTTGTTGACTATGCATTATGATAAGTTTACAATATTTGCTATGCGAAGCGTAATCAACATTGCAAACTTTTATATATGTATTATTATTATTATTTAATTTTTATTTATTATTAAAACATGAGTATTTATTCGAAGGAATTAAGGTACAATTGATTTAAAAAAAAAAACTAATAACATAAACGATTATTACTAAAAATAAACCTAATTAATAAATAAAAATACAACTAACTATAATAAAATAAAAACTAAAATAAAGAAAAAATATATATATAAATAAATACTCCAAATCGCTGCCAATGGGCAAAGTGCCAAGGATACTGGCAGCATTGCCACGTTGAATCGCAATGCTAATCCTTTGGCCCAAATATTGCCCAGCCCTTTTGTCTCCCGAGGTGTTGACGAGCTGTTTTGACAACGCCTTGAAAATTTCATGTGCACTTGGTCCCCACGGCCCGAGAGTTTCAACTCCAAACGGCGCAAAAACACATCTCCCAATAAGCTGAGTGTATTTCCGCCGCTTGAGGTTCTCTGCTTGTAATGCAGCAGCGCCTGGGTCCTTAAAGGTCAAGGACAAGTGGGAATGCCATAATATGAGTATTATGTTTTATATATTTATATATGTATTTAGTTGCTAATCCATTTAGGCATTATTTATAAACTAAACATTACCACATTAAAATTTTGGTATGTTAGTAAGAATAGGGCAATCATGCTCAACTTCAGGACGGGGTCACCGCGCGAAGTGTGCAGACACATTACTTACTACACTCTATCGTACAGAGTTATTTAGCATGTTATAAAAATATGTACTTATATCACAATAAATATATTTGATTTGATTATTGATTAATAGGCGAGCAGCGTATTGCTGATATGACTATACCAAGCACTGGTGTAAAATTAATAAAATTGACTGTTATCATCATAGTCTATGTCACTAGCCACTTGCCGAGGTTGTTTTAAAAATATTTACGGTTGGGGACTTCAATATGTCTTCTGGTATTTTGTTCCATATATTTACAACTCTGTTATTCATAAAGTAATATTTCAAATTTGTATTGCTGGATTTTCTCATCAATTTAATTCTGTGATAAACATTTTGACTAGGTGAGGGCAGTTATACCTGCCTGTTAGAATTTGAAATGTCTTAATTACATCTCACCTCATTCTGCGATCTCTGACTTGTTAGCTTTAGCTATCCAAATCTCTGGTCATAAGACTTCTTCCTCGAGCAGTGTTTGGCTACTAGCTTTTGTACGCCTTCAAGAGGTGCTATGTCTTTACGAAGTATGGAATCCATACTTGAAAAACATATTTCAACAATGGTCTTATGTATGTTTTATATAGTTTTATAAAAGTGTTATGATTGACTTGCTTGATTCTATCATTATGCATTAATTGCCTCTAGAGGGTTTAAACCACGCCACGTTAGGAAATCAATAGAAAGATATATAGGGATTTTATTATAAGTAGATAATTGATAATTCCCTATCAAAAAATAATATTTCAATATTAAATTCCTATTAAGTAAATACCTTACATACTTGTATCTTTCTAAGAATTTGAGATATACAAAAGACTTCAGGTTTTTTCGTAAATCAAAATAAGCATTTTATCTTGTAAATAGCAACTCTTCTTTGCACGATATTTTCAAAGGGCAAAAGGGCTTTGGCCTTTTTCTGTCGCGAAAATGCCGACACCCCATTAGGCTGCTTTTCCACTAGAATTGGGTAAGGAAGCCACCAATAGTATCACCCCATTTTCCTAGCCTGGCTCAGCGCTGCACTGGTGGAAAAAGCTTTCAGTGCGAGGTACTCGTATTTGTGCATAGTCTAAAATAGACTAATTATAACATAGTCTATTCTTAGACATTTACTCAACGGCTTCGCCACTCAATTATTCCTTTCAGCTCTCAGGAAGAGGGACACCTCACTACGCTCGAGGAATAGAACTGTCATAATCAAGACATCGCGGCGAACCTTGATATCTCCTTGAAGCGTGTTTATATTATTTACGGCCATTTTTAGAGAAGATAAATTTCTAAGCATTTCATGGATTTATCGTGCGGGTGCCGGGTTTATCGTGTGTGGGTAAGAGATGAGAAGAATGGTGCTCGGGCTTGCGACCGACAATAGGCTGGTTTAAGAAAAGGAGGCCTCCCTTTTTTATTTTATTGCGCGATAATACGCTCACCATCCACCATTCTACTCCTCTCCCTACCCAACCAAATACTGTATGATTCTGTTAATGCCGTCTTGGAAGCTCGTTCCAAAAATGTATTGACGGCAGACCTGCTTAGGTCCAATTCTTTCAGTAAGTGATGCAAAGATTTTGCTGGAACTGCACTCGCACCAACTTTCACTGCGTAAAGCTGAGTCTTGAACCCGTTCCTGGTTATTTCTTTTATATAAACTTTTATTATATTAGTTTTATATTATATAAAAACTGGAATCAGATGCGCATTAGTGTCATCAGTCCCTAACACTATGCTGGCTGAACTGGGCATGACGGCAATTCGAGCGTATGGGTTTACTTTTTACTTAACACTTTACTGGGTTTATCAGCACGAACGGTGGATACTTCCCTGCCACTGGAGACTGGGCAATTACCACCATCAGTTCACCTACCATTTATTTGTTGTTCTCGTTGAAACTATGTGTCATATGCAATGATTAAACTTTTTAAACTTTCGCGCACTATGAATAGTTTTTATAATTTTAACTGGTCTTTACGCGATTTACCTTAGAGACATATTTCTCCCGACGTTTCAGCCAAGTTGCATTGGCCGTGGTCACGGGTCGACTGGAGCTGCGCGGTGCTGTCTCGTACATACTGGGCGGTAGATGTAAACCTACCCACTTATCACTTAAAAATGATTTAAAAAATCACGACACACGACACTTACAAACGTCGGGAGAAATATGTCTCTAAGGTAAATCGCGTAAAGACCCGTTAAAATTATATACATACATACATACATATCTTCACGCCAAATCCCTTGCGGGGTAGGCAGAGACAATTGAGCGCCACTTGTCACGATCACGACATACCTCTTTCGCTTCTTCGACATTCATCAACCTCTTCATACATGCCCTCTTGTTTCGATGGCTTTTTAATTCACCTTCAGCTAATGTTTTATTTATTTGATCATGATAGGCAAGTCTTGGTCTGCCAGGGCCTCTTTTACCCACAACTTTCGCATTATATATCTGGTTCGTCAATCTCTCTTCGCTCATCCTTTCGACATGCCCGAACCATCGGAGCATGCCTTTCTTTATTTTTGTACCTTTGCTTTCTTTTATACCTACCCTTTTGCGTATTTCGTTATTACGTATACGGTCCATCAAAGTTACGCCGCATATCCGAAAATATATGCAATGATGTCAAATGCCAATTTTACCTTTAAATGAGAACTAATTCTAATGTTCTTAGTGAGAAATATCAAAGGAAGTGATTCGAATGTAACTTATGATTTTTGTTTTTGTATCCTTTGCCTATTTGTATGTATCATTTCTGATTTTTTTTTTCTCCGTATAAATAAATAAATATTGTAAGCTTGTTATGGTGATATTTAAATAAGAGCTCTGGTGAACAAGCATCCTTATGCTTTCTTTATTTATACTTATAAAATGCTTTATCCGACCTTTAACAATCCCTTAGGTAATAATGCCATTAAATACCCATTTTTATCATTCCACTTATTGGGACGCAAATGGGATTTTTTGATGAGAAATTACTTTTTCTGGTAAAACCTTTTTTTCGTTAAGTATGTCATTTTATTTTCACAGCTTTTTAGTGGATCCATCCATAAATGAGAAAGAAGCTTTATCTAAGTGTATAAGTATAATATGCGAGGTGTATATGGAATCCTGATGTTTTGTAATTTAAATGTAGATATAATCTAATTAAAATTAGGTCTGTCAATTCGAAATTTAGCTAATTAATTTTATATGAAATGACATGGTTTATTATTTGTAACATAATTTAATGTAATATACATAGATACACTATACAGGATCATGTATGAAATATTTACTCGTTAAAAACTTGACAAATGTACTTCATCATCATCATCATCAGCCTGTGTCTCTCCACTGCTGGATATAGGCCTCCCCCAAGGCTCGCCACTTCACACGATCTCCTGCCACTCTCATCCAGCGACCTTCCTTAGGTCATCTGTCCATCTAGCGGGGGGTCGACCCACTCTGCGTCTTCCCGTACGTGGTCTCCACTCCAGAACTCGTCCACTCCATCGTTCATCGGTTCTACGACATACATGCCCAGCCCATTGCCACTTCAGCTTACTAATTTTGAAGGCTATATCGGTAACTTTGGTTCTCCGACGGATTTCCTCGTTTCTAACTTTATCCATCAGAGAAATACCAAGCATAGCTCTCTCCATAGCCCGCTGAACGACCTTGAATTTGTGGACGAGACCCACTGTCAGTGTCCATGTTTCTGCTCCGTACAACAAGTCCGTACAAATGTACTTACTATTAAGTAAATATGACATTTATGCAAAAATCAGTATCATCACGACCGTGTCCCTTCCTGGGTGGTCAGAAACCACGCTTATATAGAACCGGATTCACATTTAGCCAACTTTACTACAGGCCAATCATGACAAGTGGCAAGCTCGTCGATGTCTTCAGCGTACCAAACACGATAAATATCAGAAATAAATCAAATATTAAATAAATTGATTTATTTAAATCAATAAATATTATTGTGTTCCGATCAATCGAAATAACATTTGATATCTTTGCTTTGTATGGAGTGAAGTCGCTACACGATCTATAGATAAGCTCGGTTATGCTCTGCTAAATAGCTATATAAACAATTTAGCGCTTGCGGTTAAAATAACAGAATATGGGCACTGTACAAGTTGGAAAATAAAGTGTTTTTTCTGTAGGTATTAGATTGAATTCGTCTAAATCGAATTACATAAATCCCTCGTGCGTGAACCGTGAACAAGGCCGCCCAGAGCACCGCAAAATTTGGGGCCTCGGGAGGCTTTACACAAGAATAAAGCACCAATTTAAATTTATATAAAATAATTATCACAATCAGGTACAACCGCAACCGTAAAATTGACAAAGAAAAGGAATTTACTGTCATTTTTATCGCTTTGATTATTAAAAATACCGACTGTATAAAAAAATAACTTTAATTTAAAACTAACAAGATATTAATATGTATAATATAAATATGTCGACTAATGTTGAAGACTAATCCTAAGTTGGACACGGCCCTTTTACAGCCACGAATTAATATTTATGGACATAATAATAATTATTATTAGATTGTAAGCTGACATGGCCTTTTTACAGCCACGAATTTAATATTAAGTATCTAGCTGTAAGTAAAAACAAATTCCTCGTTGCCATAAGCAACAATATTTTAGTTATAATTATTGTATTGATGTTGGGTTCGGTCCAGCCATGGTCAATGGTAGTATTTTTTATTTCTTTGCTTGTATCTAATGACAATTTCCAAGTGTTACGTACTAACCATACGGAAATAAACTATTTTGATTTGATTTGAAGAAAGATTCATACATTGCGTTGACAATTGCACGATGGAAATGTACGGGTTTTTGTCTCAAAACGGGCTAAATTATTTCAAAACTAGAAGTCCAGAAAAGACGATAGACGAAGCAGAATATTGGTTTTACTTTGTTTGCAAATGTATCGTTTTCATTAACGTTTTTAGCACCGTTTATGATATTATTACAAGTATAACAAAAATGTATTTTTTATAACATACGAGTATATATATTATAAAAAAATATATATTATATAACAAAATTATAAAGGGGTTGTCCACCAAACGGCTAACGGAAAAGTCTGAAGACTGGAAAGCTGGTAATTATTTCTGCCAAAGTATTAATTAGCCTTTAGGACACTATATAAAAAAGTAAGTGTCTGCTACTTCTATCATAGTAGTCGAGCCACGTAATGAGGTAATTATATTTTGTTTTATCTCTAATAAGACTGCCTCCGTGGTCTAGCGGTTAAGTCCGTGGATTTAGACTCGGAGGTATCGGTCGGGACACAATAATATTGATCAATTTAAATAAATAAATTTAATTAATGTTTTATTTATTTGTGACATTTCTCGAGTTTGGTACGCTGGAGACATCGACGAGCTTGCCACTTGTCATGATTGGCCTATAGTAAAGTTGGCTAAATGTGAATCAGCTTATTCAAGCGTGGTTTCTTACCACCCCGGAAGGGAAACAGTCGTGATGATATTTTACTATACTTTACTTTCTAATAACGTTGGCAAGATTAAATTGTGCTTCACTTTGCAAAAACCATAGTTTCGGGTCTGATTTTCAAAATTTATTATTAGTTAACGGATCCAATTATATACCGTTTGCGCTTAAGTAGCGGAATAGGGCTGCTTTAACACAGGCTAACCTTTCGCTTAGTTGAGTTATGCTTCTAGTTTCCTTCATAAATGTTTACAATATTATTGGTGTAATTTTCAGCTTTGTGAGGGAATAAAATACCTGTTAAATATTATTTTTTATTATTCAGTTATCGGTTCTTAGCCTGAAAATATCGCTGCTTGTGTTAATTCCAGCCTTTTTTGTTCTCAGGTCAAGCCGTGGCCGTAACGTCGCCATGGCAACCAACACTCTAACACTATCCTGAAACACCAAGGTGAGTTTCGAACTAAATTTCACTTACAAACAGAAGTAACTTGCATAGTCGTGTAACAATAACAAAATATATTGCCTTTACACGCGTTTTATTTAGTGAATTCAATTGAGGCGAGTTGAGGTAAGTAGTTGACACATTTGTCTTATATAAAACTTAACTACAAATATTTAAAAAATCTTTATTATAACCTAATGACTGACATAATTAGAAACTGAGAATATATTTGACATCGCAAAATAAATCTAATACTTATATGATCTTTGATCAAGTGCATACCTACCGTCTTTCATAATTTACATTCTTATGGATTAAATTTATCTTCTTCTTACGGTGCCATCTATTGGAGGTCGGCTATCATTAAGGCAATTTTAATTTTATTGGCCGCTGTCCGGAACAAGGATCTGGTGCTCATCCCGAACCACTCCCTGAGGTTCTTGAGCCAGGAAGTGCGTCTTCTCCCCGGTCTTCTGGAGCCTTGTATTTTGCCTTGCATGACGAGCTGCAGCAAGCTATACTTCTTATTGCGCATGATGTGTCCCAAATACTCCAACTTCCTTCGCTTTACCATTTTCAGTAGTTCAACGCCTTTACTTCCATGATATCTTCAACACTCTCCTGTATATCCACATTTCAAAAGCTTCTAACTTCTTCGACATTGTGTTTGTCACGGTCCATGATTCGACACCATACAGAAGAATGTTAATAAATACATTTAATTTATTTGTGTTATTTCTCGAGTTTGGTACGCCGCAGACATCGACGAGCTTGCCACTTGTCATGATTGGCCTTTAGTAAAGTTGGCTAAATGTGAATCCGCTTCTTTATAAGCGTGGTTTCTGACTACCCCCAAAGGGAAACGGGTCGTGATGATACTTTGACTTTGACAGAAGAATGGAAAATATGTAGCATCGGACGAGTCGGCATCTTGTAGACAGTTTAAATTTATAGGACTACTTAATTTATTTATTTATTTACTATATTTATTATTTATATTATAATTCCATAATAATGTATAGTGTAATTATTAACCTTTAAATAATGTATTAAATTTCATCTATATATATTTTTTTGGATTTATTGTATTTAGAATTTGATTTAATTGAATTCATGTAAATTTTAGATTTAGTGTAATTGAGACCCCACACAATACCGGCCTCCCTAGTGTGGGTCTCCAATAGAAAAACGTGTAGGTACATAGGATTTTAATGAAAATAAACAATTATTATTATTATTTGTACGAGAGCTAAACTTTAAATGTTGACCACTCATTGTTACTTATTGTAACGAGTTGTAATTTCTATGTACTTTTGTTGGAATTTTATGCAGTTTATGACAACGCATCGGGACACAATAATATTAACTAATTTACTACTTTGAAAGTTATAAGCAATTTATCGCCAATGCTCAACCCGTCTGGCCAGAGCGTGGCAAGTGTAGGCCTAATTCTTCGGAAATTTCTTTAAGGCCCATCTCCTACAGTGGAGGTCTAGGACTCTAGTTTTAGGGGCTATGATGATGAAATGAAGCAATTTATCCCGGCGTGAAAACCGATTAATTACTGGATTACTGCTGAAGATAGCTTATAACCTCTCGATTGAAATTTTTGTGTTTCTTTATTTCGATCTAGTACTATTCTAGGGTAATAGTGACGATCAGTGGAGGGTAAAGATGTTTCACACATAAATATTTTAAAAATATCCATCATTATACATATCTTCACACCAGGTCCCTTGCAGGGTAGGCAGAGACAATTGAGCGCCATTTGTCACGATCTCGCTCGACATACCTCTTTCGCTTCTTCGACATTCATCAACCTCTTCATACATGCCCTTTTGTTTCGATGACTTTTTATTGCACCTTCAGCTATTGTTTTATTTATTTGATCGTGATAAGATCCTGCCCATCACCTTACATGATCCCGAAGGTTAGCTGGTGAAGAATGCCTTATGGCGTTATAGCTCGCCTATGTACTAGGTTTTTAAGTGCAATAAAGTATTTAAATAAATAAGTGAGTCTTGGTCTGCCAGGGCCTCTTTCACTCACAACTTTCGCATTATATATCTGGTTCGTCAATCTCTCTTCAGTCATCCTTTC
Source organism: Tinea semifulvella (assembly GCA_910589645.1). Lineage (NCBI taxonomy): Eukaryota > Metazoa > Arthropoda > Insecta > Lepidoptera > Tineidae > Tinea > Tinea semifulvella. The sequence continues at coordinate 5,854,712 of OU342592.1, read as the reverse complement.
AACATACCCGAACCATCGGAGCATGCCTTTCCTTATTTTTGTCCCTATGCTTTCTTTCATACTCACCTTTTTGCATGTTTCGTCATTACGTATGCGGTCTGTCAGAGTAACACCGCATATCCGACGCAACGACCTCATTTTCACTGCACTAACTCTACTCTCATGCGTGTTCTGACATATCCACGTCTCTCTTCCGTACATAAGTTTTGGTACCAGCATGGCAATGTGTATGGCGAGTCGAGCTTTGCCACTGACATTTCGTCTATCTGTCATTTTATTTCCTAGTAAGTTAATATACTACATTTCTCAAAAGTACACTTAGATTCCCTTTAATTCCCTTTAAAAATGAAGCATTGTACGAATTAGAGGATCCAAATCGTTAAACCCTCTTTCTTATGTATATACAAATGTTAATTTCAATTCATCTTCAGTCCTAGACTTTTACTGTTGGAGGCTCAGCAAGTACTGATGAATTTGGCCTACACTCGCCACGCTGGCAACGGGCTGGCATTTTAATTTCAATAAATTATATGTAAATGTGCTAGTTAAATTATGTCAGGGTCTAGTAAATTCTGTTATTTTTGTTAGTAAAGATTTTTCTTTTATTTAATTCAATAACAGATGTTATTACACGAAAAACCTTGTTACGGAATGTAAGTAGACACAGCTGTCCCAGACGGCATTGTAAGGACGAATTATGACCTCAACTAACTCATTTAAACGTGAGTATTATCATCTATCGAGTGGTGGTGGCTTGATTGAAACATCGCTTTCCTTAAAATAGGTGAGTCTTGTTTTAACTGCCTCCGTGGTCTAGCGGTTAAGTCCGTGGATTTAGACTCGGAGGTACCGGGTTCGATTCCTGGTCGGGACACAAAAATATTTATTAATGTAAATAAATACATTTAAATAATATTTAATTTATTTGTCACATTTCTCGAGTTTGGTACGCTGGAGACATCGACGAGCTTGCCACTTGTCATGATTGGCCTACAGTAAAGTTGGCTAAATGTGAATCCGCTTATTTATAAACGTGGTTTCTGACCACCCCGAAAGGGAAACGGTCGTAATGATACTTACTCTTGTTTTAAGCGGTGTTATTTTTGTATAAATATCACCATGGCAAGCTTACAATATTACCGCTTGAAAGTAAATTTTGGCATTAGATATCATTGCAAATGGCATATACTTTCTGCGAGACCAACAAATAGGTGGTAAATTGCCCAGTCTGCCGGGACGGGGATGTATCCACCGTTCATGCTAAACACAGATAAACACAGTAAAGTGTATCCACACGTTTCAGGATCAGACTCGAATTGCCGTCATGCCCAGTCAAGCACGCAAAGTGTTAGGGACTGATGTCAGTCATGAGTGTCACAAAAAAAAAACCGTAAAGGTCGCATTTACCAATGAAAAATACAATTTTCTTACAGTCATAGCGCGGTGGTGGCTTGGTTGTAAGAACGCTTACCTTAACATCCTACAAAGGTCAGTTCAAACCCCCCCGGCATGTACCAAGAAATACACTTTTCTTACGTACAGTTGTCATAGATTTACAACACCACCCTTGCCTCGGAGAGCACGTTAAGCCGTCTAAATACACATACATTATTATTAGATGGGCGCCTTCAAAAAATGTGTTTAAAAATCTAATTGTTGCTCACTTTTTAAATAAACAAAATAATTTGTCATGATAACTACAAGTACCTATGCTTCTGGCGGTGTCGGAGTGGGAATCGGGACTGTGGCTCCAGGCTCTCCCTTCATCTTTTGTTGGAACTCTTTTCGACAACAAATGTTTCAGCACCATAACCAGCCTACGTCTAGGAGCTCCTTGCACTTTTCCACATCGCTGCCAATGTGGAGACAACGTCGGGGCACTCGGTCACCACGGCCTTTCCTGCAGCAAGAGCACAGGTCGCATCCCAAGGAACGCCAGTCTCAATGACGTCATTCGTCGGGCCCTTGTGTCTGTGGGTTCGCCAGCAATATTAGAACCCAGTGGCATGGCCCGCGACGATGGCAAGCGGCCCGATGGAATGACGTTGGTTCCATGGAGGATAGGTTTGCCTTTAGTGTGGGATGCCACCTGTGTGGACACCCTGGCGCCTTCCCACTTGTCCTTGACTTCTAAGGACCCAGGCGCTGCTGCATTAAAAGCAGAGAACCTCAAGCGGCGGAAATACACTCAGCTTATTGGGAGATGTGTTTTTGCGCGTTTGGAGTTGAAACTCTCGGGCCGTGGGGACCAAATGCACACGAAATTTTCAAGGCGTTGTCAAAACAGCTCGTCAAAACCTCGGGAGACAAAAGGGCTGGGCAATATTTGGGCCAAAGGATCAGTATTGCCATTCAACGTGGCAATGCTGCCAGTATCCTTGGCACCTTGCCCATTGGCAGCGATTTGGAGCAAATTTATTATTTATAATAATTTTTATTTTGTTTTTTCTTCATTTTAGTTTTTAGTTATATTTTTATTTATTAATTAGGTTTATTTTTATTAATAGTAATTTATGTTTTAAGATGCAAGTTTTTAGTTTAATTAATATTTTATTATTTTTTTAAATTATTGTACCTTATTTTCTTCGAATAAAAACATACACTTTAGGAAATAAATAAATATATATAATATTTATTTATTTCCTTAATTTTTATCGTGAATGATTGTACCTATGTAATATGATACGAGTATATATTAGTGTGTTTATATATTCATACATAATATATATGTATGTTTATTATATATATTATTTTAATTATATATCATGTAAGTATTTATGTAGTAGTATTTAATTATTCTTAAGTAATTATATTTATCTTAATGCACCCGCAATCCTCTGCCACACTCCCAAAGGTTAGCTGTTATAAAATGCCGGAAGGCATTAAGTTCGCCCTTGTACACTACTTTTAAGTTATTTAGTGCAATAAAGAGTATATAAATATGAATAAATATATACATACAGACAAACAAAGTTAATTTTACATTTATAATATTAGTATGGATAAGTAGGTAATAAATAAAGTTGATAATAATTAAAATGTAAATTTGAAAGGAGCTTTAAGTCGCGTAAATACTGAGAGGCAGTCACTTACAGTGTCTCACGGAGAGCTTATAAACGCTGGAAATGGGTCCACGTTGGGGCTCATAAATTTTCCTGCCATTTGCTTTAATAGCAAACTAGGAAGACCCCATTTTGTTAATAGCACACCTGTGTCTCGCCAGTAATGCGAAAGAAATTAGCAATTCTTTTTAAATTTAAAATCTCTGTGTAATTTAGGTAAAACTGCTAGAACCCTTGATAAATACTTTTCTTACGTACTTTGTCATATATTTTATTTTATTAATATCTAGGGACATGAGGGCTGGTGCTTTCCTCGCTCAGAGAATCAGCATAGCGATTCAGCGAGGAAATGCGACTTGCCACTATAATGCGTTCTTGCCACCATGCCCGATACGATTTATATTTAAATTAGGTTTTGTAAGTAGGTTTTTTTTTTGTTTTATATCAAAAATAATTAAAAAGTTATTAGTTAAAAGTACATATATTTATTATGTAACCAGTATGAAAGAATTACAACATAAAAGCTACCTAAATAATAAAATTAAAAATAAACTAAACTATAAATAAAAAATGTCCTCTAGAGATGTCCCATCCGAGATAGTCCCAAGGAGACTGGCAACATTTCCCCTCTGTATAGCGAGGCTAATACGTTGGCAGAAATAATTGCTAGCCTTCCTGTCTCCAGACCTTTCTGTCAGCCGCTTTGACAACTCCTTGGCCAAGCGCCTCGCTGACGGTCCCCATGGTCCCCTCGTCTCGACCCCAATGGCGCAAACTCGTAACCGGAACCAAGGTTGGCATATTTGCGCAATTTGAGGTTCTTATTAAAAAGTTTGATATTTATAGTTTTTTTATAATTAATTTATTAAACTGGCCTGACATGTGACCTTGCGCCCACCTGATGGTAAGTGGCGCGCCATGTACATGAATGTTAGCAACTGGAATCCGACACTCTTGACTGACATTTAACACTATGCCGGCTTGAATGGGCATGACGGCAATTCGAGCCTGTTTCCGAAACGTACACTTTACTGGGTTTAACTGCACGAACTGTGGAAACTTCCCCGCCGCGGCAGACTGGGCAAATTAACACCATCAGTCCGCTTACCACCTATTCAAAGCCTATACATATTGTGCTAGTATTATTAGCTTTGGCGCCTCCGTGGTCTAGTGGTAACAAACGTTGCCGTGAACTCGGGAGGTCGTGGGTTCGATTCCCACCGGGGGCAAGTTGTACATTGTATAATTTGTCTCGGTCTGGGTGTTTATATGTATAATATGTATATATTTACAAAAAAAAAAAAAAGTATAATATGTAGTTTATCAACCATCTAGTTTCCGTAACACAAGCTTACCGCTTACCACGGAAATTAGATGGCGCTGTGTGACCTGTCTGAAATATTTATTTATTATTTTATTATTATTATTATTTATTTAAAAAAAAATGAGATATTTATAAGTTCTCATACTAATAGTGAAAATATATAAAAATATAAAGTGTTATTTTAACCTAAGATATATACTAAACACTAAAAATACTCAACACCATAAACAACAAATACGAGTCCTTAAAAAGCAAAACGAATGCTAATCACCTGACATATTATTAGTACCTATATATGTAATTATTTATGTATTTATCTTAATATTATTTTGTTTTGTTAGTTTAGTATTATAAATGTATATCATCATCAGCCTGTATCTCTCCACTGCTGGATGTAGGCCTCCCCTAAGGCTCGCCACTTAACCATCCAACCCCCACCAGCGACCTTCTTTAGGTCATCTGTCCATCTGGCGGGGGGTCGTCCCACTCTGCGTCTTCCCGTACGTGGTCTCCACTCTAGAACCCGTTTGCCCCATCGATCGTCGGTTCTGCGGCAGATGTGTCCGGCCCATTGCCACTTCAGCTTGCTAATTTTAAAAGCTATGTCAGTAACTTTCGTTCTCTGACGAATATCAACGTTTCGAATTCTATCCATCAGAGATACACCAAGCATAGCTCTCTCCATGGCTCGCTGAGCGACCTTATAAATGTATATATTGTATTTAAACTATGGTTTTTACTATATTATTTCTATTTCCACATAATATTAATCAGTCACTCTCCCAAAGGTTAGCTGGTAAAAAATACCTACATGGTATTACGCTCGCCTATGTACAACACTTTATATTGCATATTTTGTGTGCAATACAGAATTTTATTATTATTATTATTGGTTATACTAAGAAGATATAAGATATTATAAATCAAAGAATAGGTAGTTAAGCACATGTCTCACCGTTTTTACATTTGTGTAAATGTCAATATCGCATTTCTGCTATGTTCGACTTGAAAATATATAAGCTTTGCTATTTTTACTGAATTTTGTATGTAAACCATAGACGCCAAGTCGAAGGACTTTCAAAGCTAAATCAAGTGAAAAAAGCGCTTAAAGTGACAAGTTGAACATAGCGTTGAACAATACCTCGTTGAATTACTTATACATGATGGTAATATATTCGTATATTACCATCACCACCGTTCCCGTGTCTTGGAAAGCACGTCACATCGGTCCCGGTTCCACTACTACCAACGTGTGGAATCGTTAATGAATTGTCATTGAAATTGACATTTAACCTGTCTGGTTAGAGCGTGGCTTGTGTATAGGCAAAGTTTTGGAACAGTGGAGGTATAGACTAGTTCCAGGTTCAGGTGGATAAATGGAGAGCTAAGAGTAACAATGTTTATTTTTCACTATTTCATACTACGTACGTAAGTTTATTCGAAAAATAAAATTTACAAATATTAATTACAAACTACTAAAATAAAATTAAATAACTATAAACTAAAACTAATAATATATATATATATATATATATATATATATATATATTTAAATTAATAAAAAATATCCTCAACGTACGTCCTATCAGAGATAGTCCAAGGTTAATTATTATATAATATTAAATTATAATTCCGCTGTTAACTTATAAAAAAAAACCTTTTTTTTTTGACTAGCAAAATTGTTGGATTTGTTTGTAATTTTACGAGCTAGTACAAAAGTAAGATTATATCTAAAACGGGCCTAGTTAAAATTCAGGTAAAATATCATAAAGATTATTACGCTAAGTGCCCGGTTCAAATTTACAAGTGGGGCTTTACCTGTAATATCTGAGCTTATGAAAACGACGACAATTTATGTAGGTATCTCTTTAGAGGTAAAATGTCTTTATCATGTTTTCTCAGTTTACGAAATAAGAATAAAATAATATATAAGAATAATAATATAAGAACAAAATTGCGATGTTTCAAAAATATCCGGGTCTGTGCTTTTTTAATGTAGGCAGCCACGTAACTAGCGTAACTAACGTCAACAGATGTTAGTATCCAAATTTATATTTAATATATAATTTAAAAGATAACTAAAATAGTAATATTATTATAGGTTTGTGTGTATGTAAATTAGTACTTCAAGTTGATTGGTTTCCTGAAAATTTAATAATTTTTAACAGTTCTTCATAATAATTCTTCTAACTATTCAATTAACACCCGTAATACAAGTACACATAACCTATAAAAACTATCCAGAAACTAATATAAATTCTAGTACAAATGGGTTATGTTGCATCTCTTTCTTTCATGCACAGGGTTGCACTGGCTGTCTCTTTCACGCAGCATCCTCTATCGATCTGGCAAACGTCCTTGACCTTGCTTGTGCTACGGGTAAACACAGCATCCAGGCCTTTACTATGATACGCATAATATTACATGACTTATCGCTAAAAAAATATGAAATATAAATAGGTATATACAAAACTGCCAACTAGGTACCTATAGTGTATTATGATTTTATAAAATATCAAGTAGATACGTCGATTCAGTCATTGCGTTTTAATTTAAATATGAGTATGTACGTCCAAGGAAGTAATTACCTATTTTTGTGTTATGTTTATTATTTATTATGCTTTAGCAGATGTATAATAAAGCCTACTAGGGCCTTAGATCCTAGCCGAACCTCTCACTCTTGTTCCAGATGTAATTACATGCCGCAAAATGCATGTATTTGCCAGTACCTAATAACAATAGAAGGATATTTATTTGCAATTTTCAAATTTTAGCATAGTTTGATTTTTCTCCGTATCTTTGAAATGGCTGAAAATCACGTTAGTATTTTTGTTTCCCTTGATTGATTATGAACACAAGAATTCATGGTAGAGGTCAGTGTCCTCTGTGAACTTTTGGTAGTAGATAGTAAAAGGATTTATCTACGCAATGTTTTCATATCCACTCCCACTTTCATCTCTTTGGGATGAAAAAGAGTACTTACGTAGTAATATATGTGGGTTACTGCAATACTCGTTTATGAATACCTACTATCAAATAATATTAACTTAAATAAGTTACATACATATGTTCACTCCAGATCCCTTGCGGGGTAGGCAGAGACAATTAAGCGCCATTTGACACGATCACGACATACCTCTTTCGCTTCGTCGACATTGATTAACCTCTTCATACATGCCCTTTGGTTACGAAGTCTTTTTAATGCACCTTCAGTCAGTGTTTTATTTATTTGATCGTGGTATGTGAGTCTCGGTCTGACAGGGCCTCTTTCACCCACAACTTTCGCATTATATATCTGGTTCGTCAATCTTTCATCGCTCATCCTTTCAACATGCCATCATAATCCATTTTCCAATTATTTTTCCAAAATTCCAATCCAATTTCATAATCCATCTTCTAATTGGAATATCATGTCGGTTTTTTCTATAATTTTGGCTAATGAGTGTCTTAATATGTTTCAGAGGCAGTGGTTAGGCGCGCGCTGTGCCGGCCCAATGTCGTGCGTGCGAGAAGGGTCGCTCGAGCCACCCTACCATCCGCCGCACGCCGACAGCGGCAAACATGGTGAGCGCATTTTAAACACGTTTTTCTGGGGCCTGTCAATGCAAATAAAAATTAGCCTATCATTCTATACCATGCGCAGTCGGTAATGTGTGTAAAAGACGAGAGCAGGGAAGCCGGACGGACAAGTGCGAGTATTAGGTACTATTATTTTAATGTGTAAATTATTTATATGAAACGGAAATTTCCTCGAAAGATAATAGACTACATATCTCATAAATCCCTATATTAAACTATATTTGCATTTGGTTAGTTAAGTATTTCTTCTAATATTTTCTTATATATATTTTTTTTTAAATTAAATAAACTATATTACAACAAAAACAAAATTTAACCTTAAATAGGTAATATACTTAGAAAATAATAATTAAATACTTACAAAAAAAAAAACTGCTCCTCCAAATTACTGGTGCCCAATACACTTGCAGCATTTCCCCTCTGAATAAAGATAATTAATTTTTGTGAGAAAAAACTGGCAGCCCTGTTGTCATAAATATATCAGACTAAAAAACATTTTAAAATGTTGGAAAGAGCGAAAGAGATGCATGCAGAGCTTGCCAACACTCTTAATTAAAAACATATATTTACATATATTTTCAAATTAATTTCAGGGGAAGGTCGTACTGGCAGGTTTCTGCGCGGTCTGCGGCGGATGTTCAAGCGTCGAGGCAGTGCATCCAGACAAACTGACGCTTCACCGGATTCCAAGAGTCGATCCACCAGCGAACTGCTCGATGCTGAGCGACATTCGAGAAAGAAGTACGTGCCTAAAATCTTATTTTATCAACGTCTGTATCTACTAAGTAGATGTTTATCCGTTCTAGTCTCACGTATGCTGCTGAAAGAAGTAAGAACCATTTGTTTTTAAACAATTGTTGGCGTTATGTGAGAAACCTAATCAAAAGAGATCTGCATATGGAAATAATGGACGAATTCGTGAATATGGGTGGTTGGCATTTGGCATGTTCGCGCGGGCAACACAAGATATTTCCCACTCGTAAGAGACGCTACGCTCGTCAACTACTGCCAATCACGGAATCGTGATCGTGGCCTCGCCATTCGGCTCGTACATTTCAACCTTTACTGGTTGCCCCATGACCTTCACGTAATTAAGGAAAGCAAATGGAACCTCTGTTAAAAGGTAAGGTAGAAATACATAGATACAGATTCCGCTCTTCACTGGAGGGGGTTGTCAAAAGGCTTTTTAATGATGCTGCTCCAGCCTGATATCACCTTCTGATCAAGATCATTAGGAACAAGATTCAGAGGCGGCAGAACATATCGTTCAGGTTTTCCGAGTGCCGTGGTTCTATCGAAGTGCTTATTGGCAGCCTGACTAGACGTACTTCGAGTCGTCAACAAACATTCCAACCGAACTGTTCATGCTCGAACGAGCTCGCTTCTCTTTGCGGTTACTTCAAAGGGTTCTGTTGACGCATGTTGCTAGAATTGTTATGAATTATTCTTGTTGAATTTTTTTTTCTCGTTGGTATACTTTTGTTTACTCCAAACCCACCTTAAGATAGATCAAAATAATCTATGATTAACATTTGGATAGCATGTGACATTAATAATTTCTAATAAGTAACGATGTGCTTCATAAATTGCTTACTATAATCCACAAGTAACCTTTAAATGTAAGTTTTAATGTATGTACATTGAAAGAGCAAATGTCGTTATCCATACAAATATATCCTAAATAGAGTAAGTTTGAAGGCTGCCGATGTGGGTCTAGGACGCAACGTTCTAGAAACTTCAGCTCCACATTTACTCCCGACTGAGTTTCAAAGGCTTTAACGTTAATGTCATCCCAACTAGGAGGGCGATTCTCATTTACTTCGATATCTACTATCTCGAAGTCGAGTAATATTTAAGACAGCAGCAGCTGGAGAGCGTGCGCCTATACATAGACTCATATCAGCATATTCGCAATATCTGCAGGTGTTACTGTGAATTATTTTGGTATTTTTGTATGTTTATTGTATTAACCATATGTTAAGAACACTTACTAGCGCATTGGCTTAGGCTGTCAAGTTAGGTTTACGTGTTTGTAAATAAATAAATAAGGAATTAATAAGGTAAATAAGTCAACGATTCATTTCAATATCATGTAGCTTACTCAGCGTACATTATTAAAAAGCTGCTTTGTAAAGTTGAGATTCGAGAGAGCCATGCTTCAGTAGGATATTATGCGTTGTCCATAAAAATAATTATTGCACATAATTTAGAAGTGTACATGGGTGAACTGTGGCATCTGCTATTTAAGGAGCACAGTTTTAAATCACATATATAATAATAATAGTTTATTGACATAAAATAAAATATACATATTAAACAAAAAAATAAAAATTACATTGTAGTACATGCTTAATTTAATAGACGACTTCTGTCCCCTATACTAATATATACCCCTATACTATATATATCACGAACACATAGAGAGGACATACATCATTTATTGTTATAACACGGAAGAGCACCGATATCCCGCACTACAGGGCAACCTTGTGTAGGTATCACAAACACATCACCCTATATTGTTCACCTATTTTACATCTGTATACTTTTCGTGACAATAAATGATTTTATTATTATTATTATTAACTTAATGTGCATTTTCTACCAGGTAACCCTTGTAATGGTACAAAAGTGAGGTAATATTGATTGATATTGGAAATAATAATAATATAGATACAACATAAATAAAGATACAAAAACAATACTAAGAGATTAATGATTAAATTATATGTGAAAATTATTTATGCAATATCGAATTCGAAATTATATCGAATCGTACAAACGTAACAGCTGAGAATCGCCCGCCCCAGCCTTGCTCATTAGTCTGCTACAAATTGCAGCCACTATAGTCCATACTAGGTACCGACTTTACAGATAGAACATTGCTTTTAAAGTGGTTTTCAAGGTAAAACAAGTTTTTTAATAAATAAGCAATTGTGTTATACAACAGATAGATTTTAACCCCATATACATAGGTTGTTCTCCTTTGTTGACCCTTTCTTTAACCTGGTGTCTTTCAAGCGAAATTAAAACGCCCTAAAATTACGTTACCTAAATGTGAGACATACACTTTATACTGCGTGTAATTGTCAACAGAATATATATATATTTTTGCTTTCGGGTGTTATTGGTCGAATCTTAGAATAGTGACAATAGTAAGGTAGAACCCATTTTTGAAATGAAAAAAGTTTATTTTAAAAGATAAAAATTATTATCCCAAAAACAAAACACTATTGTATGGTGAATATAGGCGCTTCTAAAAATCACAATATCTATCGTTATAAATACCGATTTATGGAAATAAAATCCGCAGAGTTTCACATTTTTGCAGTGGATTTTTTTAATGACAGTTAACAACATTAGATGGACAGGTTGAAAAACAGCGTCGTGCAGGTGTAAGTACTTGTGCTGCTGCACGACAACAGCTGACACCTGATTCCTTTTGTCACATATTGTTCGAAATTGTAAAACTGTGTAATAATGTTATGTGACAATTAATGGATTTTTATTTTATTTTATTTTTTAATTTGACATCTATCAAAACTGACAATTATATTTTAGATTATTTTCAACAGTGACAAACTAACTAACACGTTCAATATACCAAAATGTTAATCATAGATTATTTTAATCATGCTTTCTGCAACCGCCGTAAGTGTTAATATTAATTGTCGCTAAACAGCCGAGAGAGATCGTCGACCTTTTGCTACCTACTTGATTAGGCTCAGTATGAGCGGTGATATTTTTAGGAAAACTCCTTTTGATCGTAACTCTAGATTTTATTACTGATTAATTAAAATAAACAATACGTAGTTCGATATTTTTATTCTAGTGTAATGTATAATAAAAATATTTGCTTTTTAATAAATTACACGCAGTTTTTATTTATTATAAAACAATAAAGTATCATCACGAGCGTTTCCCTTTCGGGGTGGTCGGAAACCATGTTTATAAATAAGCGGATTCACATTTAGCTAACTATTATTATTATTATTACAGCTCCTAGAACACAGCATCCTAAACCTCCACTGCTGGAGATGGGCCTTCCAGAACATATGTCTGGAGAATTTAGCCTACACTCGCCACGCTGGCCAGACGGCTTGGCGAGGATATGTCAATTTTTATTGTCAATTTATTAACGATTCCACAAGTTGGTATTAGTGGAACCGGGACCGACGGCTTAATGTGCTCTCCGAGGCACGGGAACGGTGGTGTTGTAAATCTATGACAAATGTACGTAAGAAAAGTGTATTTCTCATTGATACATGCCGGGTGGGTTTGAACCGACCTTTGTAGGATTTAAGGAACGCGTTCTTACAACCGAGCCACCACCGCACTATATACTATACACTATAGGCGAATCATGACAAGTGGCAAGCTCGTCGATGTCACGCTAGAAACTCGAGAAATATCACAAATAAATTAAATGTATTTATTTACATGAATAAATATTTTTGTGACCCGACCAGGGATCGAACCCGGTATCTCCGTGTCAAAATCCACGGACGTAACCGCTAGACCACGGAGGCAGTGGAACCAAAAAGCACACCAATAAACACGCATTGAGCATTTAATCCTATCCTGCACGATGATGATGCACGCTCTTCATAGTGGTAGAAACCAAGGAGAACCGGCTTAATCCTGTCCCAAGCAAAAGTTGACACAGCAAAAGGTACCTACTGGTGAGTGTTTGGTGGACCACTCAACAATTGTAAACCATGATGGAAAAGCGAGGAGACTGGTCAATTGCTCTAGCCCACAGCTGCTTCTAAACAACGCTAGACCTCACATTTTTCAACACACATACAGTCCAACTACTATGCCGGCTTGATTTTGATGCCTTGTTTTAGGGAGGGCGCATACGGCAGCGGGCTTGCAGTATCGCACGACTCCGTGTTCACGGGCGAGAGATCGGGGGACGAATCCAGCGACGACAGACCAACTCCTGCCCATGCACACCGGCATATTGTGTCGTCACATCGGGTATGTACATTTTTTATTTTATCTTCATTTAAAGTTTCAAGTAAAACATTGACTATGTCAGTGTGCCGGTTGCGGCGGTTTCTGCTAAGAACCACAAATACGCCAACCGAGACGATGGGACCATGGGGACCCTCAGCCAAGCGCTTGGCCAAGAAGTTGTTCAGACAAGAAGTTGCCACCGTTCGTGCCGATAAATCCAGTAAAGTATCCACAAGATTCGGGATCAGAATGTCATGGCCAGTCAAGCCGGCATAGTGTTAGGGACAGTCAAGGTCACATGTCGTGCTGGTATAAAAAAAAAGGCTGACGGAGAAATCTGGAGACAGGATGGCTGTATAAATTATTTCCTTCAACTTATTAGCCTCGCTATACAGAGGGGAAATGTTTTCAGTCTTTTTGGGGGCGAAGTTGAATATCGTAGTATAAAAAAAATGGCACAGAAATCTCGTTCTTTTAAGTACTTGTATCTGTGCTAATGTGTTTAAAAGTAGCGTGTATTTAAAAACAGACCGAAGATAAACAAAGTCGTAAAATGTACTGAGATTGCCTGAAAAATTGGCCAATCTTTACTCAATCGTGTACCTATTTAGTACAGCGATGCAATGTTTGTTTTGAAATTGCTTCATTCGCTTTTATGACAACTAATAAAATTTCGTATACCGTTTTTAAATGCCCCTTGAAATTATTAAGTTGATTCGTTTGGCTGTTTACATAAACATACTAGCAGCCCTATTCTCGAGCTTTTTCACTTTTCCAATTTGTTTCGGGTGAATCAAAATTGTTTTATCACTTACACTGAAGCCTGCCGCTAAGTCTGGCGTGGTTTGCAATGGATCTGCTTTCAGGATCACCTTTAATACCTTATTGTCAACTAGGGTCTCCGGTCGTCCACGGGGTTTGTTCTGTAGGTCAAAATTACCAGCACGAAAACCTTAGAACCAAAAAGCACACCAACAAACACGCATTGAGCACTCAATCCGATCCTGTACGATAATCGGAAACGCTCATCATAGTGGTAGAAACCAAGGAGAACCGACTTAATCCTGTCCCAAGCAAAAGTTGACACAGTAAAAGGTACTGGTGAGTGTTTGGTGGACCACTCAACAATTGTAAACCATGATGGAAAAGCGAGGAGACTTGTCAACTGCTCTAGCCCACTGCTGCTTCTGGACCACGCTAGACCTCACATTTCTCGACAGACGGTCGGTAAATTAGAGGAGTTGCGATTGGAATGTCTCCGACACCCACCATACTTCCCAGACCTTGATCCAACAGATTACCACTTTTTTAGGTAACGAAAATTCAATTCCGATGGGGCAGTCCAAACCGCTTTCAAATATTTTATTGATTCTCGCTCTCACAATTTTTTTAACAATCGAATCAATGAACTACCTATAAAATGGCAAAAGTGCATAGATAATATAAATGTGCTGTTAGGTAATTAATTTTATTTTCATATAATATTATACAAGTTCCTCCGGTGACAAAAGGGCTGGCTCTTTCACCCAAAGAATCAGTATTGCAATTCAGCGGGAAAAAGAAGCCAGCGTTCTTGCCACCATTCCACGCGGAGGGGACTTATTAAAATTAAATATATTTTATTTCATGCATCTAGAAACCCATAATAAATTTATAACAATAATTCTAATTTTATAATTAACAAGGTTAATTATGTCATTATCTGATTGTCTCAGTCGGTCCACAAAAGAGGCGTGCCGCTTGCGGAGTATAGCAAAAAAGTAGTCAACTCTGTTCTCAGCAAACATACCAGACGCACTACACATCCAGGGCAACTTTAGAATGCATCTAAATGCATTTTTATATTGTACACGATTACGATCCTTAGTATTAAATTAGGACAAATTCGCTTATCTCTCTTCTTTTCATGATAAATCTCTCCGATCTTCTCACAACTCACCTCTTTCAATTCCATCTCATCATTCCGGATTTGTTTCGAATTCCTTTGCGGTTGTTGCTACAAATCTGTGAAACAATCTACCTATTAACATAACACTTGTCTTCTCCATATTTCTGTACGGTTCGGAGACATGGACCATAAAAGCCGCGGATAGAGCGAGGATTGATGCGTTTGAGATGTGGTGCTGGCGTCGTTTGCTCAGAATTCCTTGGACCGCACGACGTACTAACATCTCTGTGCTCGAAGAGCTTAAGCTGACCAGGGAGTAAAGACTCTCTACCGTCTGCTTTGCCCGAATTCTGCAATACTTTGGCCACATTGCAAGAAGAGAAGACGATAATCTAGAAAAACTTCTAATCACGGGCAAGGTAGACGGTAAAAGAACAAGAGGGAGAAGCCCCAAGCGATGGTCCAGTCAAGTTACTGACCACCTGAACATCCCTGTACACCAGGCCATCCACTACGCCGAGGACCGAAACCGTTGGAGACGGCTGGTGGATGAGCTGCGTCTGCGACGGAGTCACGATCCCCATCAGTGGGGTACCGACTAAGGAGGTGGAGCATTATCATAAGGCAGGCATCTACCAGATCATCATTTAAAAAACTGGTCTACTCACATTTTATAAATAGCTCCAAACAAAATTTGTAATTTGTATATGTATGTTTATTGTTGTGTAGGTATGTATTAGTATTTAGTATATTTATATTTATAAGTACATTATATATAAGTAAGTTTATTACATAAGTATTTATATCTAATTGATGTGTCACTTATACTTTCCTTGCACCTACAGTTGTTCTAATTAGTCCCAAAGGTTTGGCTGTCAGAAAATGTCTACGGGCATTAAGTCCGCCTTTTGTACTTTGTGCATTAAAGTTTTGAAATAAATAATAATTTTATTTTATATTTTTTATAAGTAAATTTTCTAACATATTCAAGTAGTAGAGGAATTCGTAAACAAGCTTTTTGATGACAAAGCAAATAGAAAGGCTATGCCTATGAAATTACAATTGAATATTGCAAAGTCATCCTTGGAAAGTTAAAAAACATTGTATAATAATCTTAAGTTTTCAAAGCTTACTTCAATATTAAATAGTTTAGAAGTAATGACCGTTTCCCTTTCGGGGTGGTCAGAAACTACATTTATAAATAAGCAGATTCACATTTAGCCAACTTTACTATAGGCCAATCATGACAAGTGGCAAGCTCGTCAATGTCTCCAGCGTACCGAACTCGAGAAATATCACAAATAAATAAAATTTTAATTAAATGTATTTATTTACATTAATAAATATTTTTACTGCCTCCGTGGTCTAGCGGTTAAGTCCGTGGATTTAGACTCGGAGGTACCGGGTTCGATTCCTAGTCGGAAAACAAAAATATTTATTAATGTAAAAAAATAATATTTACTAATAATACTAACTGTAATATTTAATTTATTTGTTATATTTCTCGAGTTTGGTACGCTGGAGACATCGACGAGCTTGCCACTTGTCATGATTGGCCTATAGTAAAGTTGACTAAATGTGAATCCGCTTATTTATAAGCGTGGTTTCTGATTTTCTTAAAATCCAAAATTTCGAACCCCGGCATGTATCAATGAGAAATACACATTGCCTACGTATATTTGTCATAGATTTACAACCCCACCGTTTCCGTGGCTCGAAAAGCACATTCAAGTACCGGTCCCGTTTCCACTAATACCAACACGTTAATTGTCATTAAAATTTCCTCATCACGGGTGTCTGGCCAGCGCGTGGCGTGAGAGTAGGTCTAATTCTCCAAAAAAACCCTTAAAAGAAAACTAATGTTTTTTTTATTACCAAAACCTATCCTTTTACCATTATTCGATATTCCTTCTGCGAAGTAAGTAATTGATGGAATGACGCAGGGTGGATGATCTGAATTGGTATGTGCTTGATTCGACACACTCCAGACCACTTTAAATAATTCGTCGCTAGTGATGCATACTAGCCTAACTGTTAAAAGTTATTGAGATCTCCTTAATTATGTATTAATTAAATTTTCAAGGTTTTACAATTATTCACAAATGTCGGGAGAAATATATATCCAAGGTAAATCGCGTAAACTCGTCACAATATTAAAAACTATAATGATTTGGCGCTTAAATAAAAACACTGTTTTAAAACTTATTTATTTATTTTATAAATGAGCCGTCTGGCCAGCGTGGCGAGTGTAGGCCAATTTCTCAAGTTCTGGAAGGCTCATCCCCAGCAGTGGAGGTCTAGGACGCTGTGTTCTAGGGGCTGTAATGAAAAAATGATTTATTTTATTTAAATACTTTATTGCACTTAAAAAACTAGTACATAGGCGAGCTATAACGCCATAAGTCATTCTTCACCAGCTAACCTTGGGGATCATGAATACTACACAATATAAAAAAAACAATACACATACATACTATATAATACATACATACATAAACATACACTATAAATAAAATGTCAAAAATGTTAACTGCCTCCGTGGTCTAGTGGTTAAGTCCGTGGATTTAGACTCGGAGGTTCGATTCCTAGTCGGGACATAAAAATATTTATTAATTTGAATACCCAAATACATTAAATTAATATTTAATTTATTTGTGATATTTCTCGAGTTCGGTACGCTGGAGACATCGACAAGCTTGCCACTTGTCATGATTGGCCTATAGTAAAGTTGGCTAAATGTGAATCCACTTATTTACAAGCGTGGTTTCTGACCACCCCGAAAGGGAAACGGTCGTGATGATACTTTACTTTTAAAAATTTTTGTAATACAACGAAAAAATGTATATGTACTTTATTTACATACAATTTTACATATATAGAATACAATTACATATACAGAATATATTTATATACATATATAGAACACGACGAACGCAGAGTGGGACGACCCCCATCAGATGGACAGATTACCTAAAGAAGGTCGCTGCAAGGTTCAACAGTGAAGAGGCTGATGAAGATGAGTAAAAAATAGCACAAAAAATATACAAAATCCCGACTAAAATAATTTAGAAACTTAAAACAACTATTATAGTTATAGGATATTAGGAGTTTTGGATCGGTTTGCCTTTAGTGTGGGATTCCATCTATGTGGACACCCTGGCGCCTTCCCATCTGTCCTTGACCTCTAAAGACCCAGGCGCTGCTGTATTATAAGCAGATAACCTCAAACGGCATAAATACACCCTGCTTATTGGGTTTAAAAAAATCCATTGATTGGGATAAATTCTTACCATGACCGTTGCCATATTTATATTTAATTTTATTTATTCAACAAATATACACACAGGGCTAATTAAGTATATGTAACTAATAAGGTTAAAATTAAATATAAAATAACTGCTCACTTAAAACGTAAAACTCAACATGTATAAATGTAGGATAGGCCAGTATGCAAAGTCAGTGACGAAAATGTAATTGAACAGATAGCAAATGGAAATCTATTTGCAATTCTCGGAGAAGTTAGATAGTGTGGCCAATTTGAAAAGTGGTTTTAAGTTCAGATGAGCTAGCTGCTACAACGGTTGTCTTAACCGGTTAGGTTATGCTATTTTGCTTTAGACCTAGTCCAGGAGATGGCGGCCTAAAATCAATGACTGTTATTTTTTTGAAATATATACTTTCTGCACGATTAAACTTCACGAATCGAAATTAAATCGGGAACATGAAGTATGGGATTTTAGACAGAGACAAGAGATGCGATGTAACTACAAATTGACAGCTTGGATATATAATTATTATTATATTTTACTTAAATCAATAACTGTGTTTAATCGTGCTAGGGGTCTACTGTTGTTAATTGACAAACATAAAATGTCATATTAATATATTTATAATGAGACATATACTGTAAGTTTTACTGTTTTAATTGACAAATTTAAAACGTCATCGATTAAATTGTCAATAACTGCCAGGTTTTCATAATCTACGTTAACGGAATTACCCAGATGTGTTCCGGGGAGGTGTCACTAAAATTTAGTTTACCTATGATACTAGTATGGCAGGTCGTTTACCTACAAGTTATTCAAAATAGTTAGCACTTATTCGCATTTATATATGGTATTATTTATTGTAGGAACTGATGTCAGGTGCTCCTATTCCTATTTCCCACGGCGAGGGCCTGATGCAAATTTTAATGATAATTTATTAACGGTGTTGTAATCTATAACAAATGTACGTAAGTAACGTGTTGGTATTTCTCAGTGTTCTAACGACGACCTTTTTTGGATGTTAAGAAATAAAAAATAAAGAAAAAGTTCGACCGAGCCACAACCACTTTGATTTTTTAAAAATGGTTTTACCAATGACTAAACCAGTTTTAATTAAGAGTTATATTTAATTATCAATCAGGATTATTCACCAACTCCTAGACTATATTTTGAGGTGCATATTGCTCAGCGTGTGCCGGCGTATAATATTTTTTTGCACTTTTTACCTCTGAATGCGGTCGCGAGATGAATCATTCGGCCAGTCGCGTTTGCAACTTCAATGACCGCGCGCGTTCGACGGAAGACCGGTTACAAAACCTGTGCCTCATCAATGATTTAATATATTATAGTGTTTTGTGTGTTAAAGTTTTGAAAATACTGCTTAAGTGTAAAATATTTTACGTTATTAATTTTCGAAATACCTAAGTGTTTATAAAAAATAAAGTACCTATAGATATTCATAAATTTTAAACTTATATTTTTAACTATCTTGGATAGACTATTCAGCTAGGCGCTGTCAACTTTAGCCAAGAGGCCGACAGCTAGAATAGGCGGTACTCGGAAAGCTTCGGCATATCCTCTCATCGTCCATACCACAATGTTTAAAGACAAAAGTCTTCAACCAGTGTCTCCTTTCCGTAATATCGTACGGAGCAGAGACGTGGACACTGACGGATTTCAAGGTCGCTCAGCGATCTATGGAGAGAGCTATGCTGGACATTTCTCTGATGGATAAAATTTAAACGTTGATATTCGGCAGAGAACCAAAGTTACTGATATAGCTTCCAAAATTAGCAGACTGAAGTAGTAATGGGCCGGACACTTCTGCCGTAGACTGGGACGATCCCCCGCCATATGGACGGATGATCTAAAGAAGGTCGATGGATGAGGGTTGCAAAAGACCGCGTACAGTGGCGAGTTTTGGAGGAGGCCTATATCCAGCAGTGGAGAGACGCAAGCTTATGATGAATCATAAATTGGTTATTTATTATAATTTATTATTATATACATAACATAAATTTATTCGAAGTGGAGACTGGCAATATTTACACTCTGTATAGCGAGGCTATTACGTTGGCAGAAATAATTACCAGCCTTCCTGTCTCCAGACCTTTCCGTCAGCCGCTTTGACAACTCCTTGGCCAAGCGCCTCGCTGAAGGGCCCATCGTCTCGACCCCAAACAGCGTAAATTCATAACCGATACAAAGGTTTTTTTTTAATTATTTTATTTATAAATTTTAAACTAATTAGTAAACTAGTGTAGTACATCCTTAGCCTTGTATACAATCCATAGAATAATTATCATTTTATTAATTTTAAATACGACTTTACATTCGATTTATTTTTTATACTGTGACCTTGCGCCCACCTAGGGTAAGTGCGCGGTGGGTGCAAGTGGCGCGCGAGGTCCATGAATGTTAGTAACTGGAATGAGACACTCATGGCTTACGTCAGTCCCCGGCTTGTCTGGGCAAGACGGCAATTTGATCCTAATCCAGAAACGTGTGTTACCTTTACTTGACTGGGTTACTTCCCCGCTCCGGCAGAATGGGCAAATTACCACCATCAGTCTGCCTACCACCTACATTTGTTGTTCTCGTTGAAAGTATGTGCCATTTGCAATGGTGTCAAATGCCAATTTTTACTTTCAAGGAGAACTAATATTGTAAGATTGCCATGATGATATTTATATAAAAATAACACCCACTTGAAGCAGGACTTATCTCGTATATAATCTATACATTCATTATAATTATATTAATTTTAAACATCACTATATCTTTTTTTTCATAAGTTTATTAAACGTTTCAAATTTGAATTCTTTATTTGTTTGAGACACATGTTTTATTATTTGACTATTTTTTTACGTGTTTCTATCAGGAATCGAATCCATTTAACAGAGTGAAATTGCTCAAAATTCCACTCACTAGTAAACAAATCAAGCTTAACGATATAGTTAGGGTTTATTAAAGCAATCTCATTATTATGATTTAATTAAGATTATCTTCGCCTCGCGTAACGGTATCTAATATAACAGTTAATTTAATCTAGCGACTGTTTGTTTGTTAAATAAACCAACACTTAACTAGTGATTATTTAATTAGGTTACCTACGTAGAAGATATTTTCATCACGAGAGCAATTCCTAGCGGGTAACCGCGCTTTTTTATACTGCATGGAATTTATTAAAGAGCAAATATTTTTCTATTATAATCTAGAACAAAAATAAAGAACTACGTATTTTTTTTATTTTATATTTAGTAATAATATCTTAAGTTAAGATGTAGAGAAGTTTTCCTAAAAATCCGCCACTTATACCCAGCCTAATCAAGTAGCGAAAGGTCGACGATCGTGCGGACTTTGACTTATATAAAAATGAGTTTTGAAATTCGAGCGAGGCCGCCGACAGGCCGGCGTGTGACCTTGTTGGGCTTTTAGGTATTTATCCCGGATAGATATCGTGCACCATGCAGTAGTATTTTGTTTTTGGGATAATGATTCTTATAGATTTTTATAATTTTAACGGGTCTTTACGCGATTTACCTTAGAGACATATTTCTCCCGACGTTTCAGTCAAGTTGCATTAGCCGTGGTCACGGGTCGACTGAAGCTATGCGGTGTAGTCTCGTACATACTGGGCGGCAGATGTAAACCTACCCACTTATCACTTTAAAAGTTTTTAGAAATCACGACACACGACACTTACAATATCCTTGGCGACACCGGGCGATTTTTCCCGGCGTCGAAACCTATTGATTACTGGATTCCACGATGAAGATAGCTTATAACCCCCCTCTCGATTGAAATTTTTGTGTTTCTTTATTTCGATCGCTTCACGTACTATTCTAGGGTAATAGTGACGATCGGTGGAAAGTATCTTTGGGTCATGCAGCTCAATCAAAGCAACTTGGCTGAAACGTCGGGAGAAATATGTCTCTAAGGTAAATCGCGTAAAGACCCGTTAAAATTATAAAAATCTATTATGAATGTGCGCGAAAGTTTAAAAAGTTTAATGATTCTTATCTTTAAAAAAGTTACCTTTTTTATTTCAAAAAGGGGTTCTAGCAATGACACCTGAAGCCTAAAAAAAATATTTGCTCGTTTTGCAATTACACGTAGTATAGCATGTAATAGTATTTAATTATTTTTAAATGATTGGATTTATCTTAATGCAGACACAATCCTCTGCCACATTCCAAAAGGTTAGCTGTTATAAAATGCCAGAAGGCATTAAGTTCGCACATTACTTTTTAAGTTATTTTGTGCAATAAAGAGTTTACAAATAAATAAGTTATCATACACTCGACTCGACGACATTTCAAACGTTGTGAGCTTGCCAAACCAATTATACCTCCAACTGAACTTAAATTGTTTAAGGTAACTTACAAATTTTAATGAACACTGTCGTAATTGTATCATTATCTATTACTTTGAAACTTTGTTCAATTCCTTTGACAATCTTAGCAACTTTGGTTAAAGTTATTAATCGCTGCTTGAATTTATAAGTAGAAAACATTTCCTGGTGAAGTCTGTTTTGTTTTTAATTTCATGTGGTATAATTTAAATAATATATAATAATAAGCATAAATATATTTATTTATTTAAAAACTTTATTGCACTATGTACAAAGGCGGACTTAAGGTATGTCCTAAAGGCTTGACTGTCATAGAATGCCTATTAATTCCGTCTTTGTACTTTGTTCAATAAAGATTTAAATAAATAAATATTATTATTACGAAACCCTACTTAGTTATACATACACCATTATCATTTGTTACTTAACTTTTACGTTTTTTTTTGTAGAAATATATTAATTATTAATTAACAGGGCAATAATAATGTAGAAAGTAAAAATACTGCGTCTCGTGTTAATTTCAAGTATGGACTATCCGTCGCGGTAGTTGGTTCCTAACTTTCAAAAATCTCTCGCCTGTCTTCGGAAGTAAACATCTATAGACGGTACTTTGACTTGAACTACACGAACGTCCGTTATGCCAAAACTAACTATATATTGCATGTTATCGGTAAACTAAACACAAGCTTGGTACGAAATCATATGCAATAAATATAAATAATAAAATAAAATAAAAAAATATTTTCTCCCATCATCATCATCATCCTATCTCTCCACTGCTGGATGGCCTCCCCCAAGGCTCTCCATTTCACACGATCTTTTGCCACCCTCATCCAGCCCCCACCAGCGACCTTTTTCAGGTCATCCGTCCATCTGGCGGGGGGTCTTCCCACTTTGCGTTTTCCTGTACGTGGTCTCCACTCTAGAACTCGTCTACTCCATCGGTCATCGGTTCTGCGACAGACGTGTTAGACCCATTGCTACTTCAACTTACAAATTTTGAAGGCTATGTCGGTAACTTTGGTTTTCTGACGGATGTCTACGTTTCGGACTCTATCCATCAGAGAAATACCGAGCATAGCTCTCTCCATAGCTCGCTGAGCGACCTTAAACTTGTGGACCAGACCCACTGTCAGTGTCCACGTTTCTGCTCCGTACGACGATACCGCATGATGAAAGCCAGTCTCAGACCGTCACAGCTCCAATCCGCGCTAGGCTCGGATAAATTCCAACTGAAGCTGCAAATGAAGATTCGACAGTTTGGAAACCACCGAAGACGTTGACGAGATGGTCGATAGTTTGGTGAACGTCGTCCGAGAAGTTGGTTGTAAATACTTCCAGCCGAAGCAAAGAGGCAAGGAATCCAAGTTTTCAGCTGAAACTCTGGATCTTATGAAACAAAGGCGGGAACATTCTGCTGTGGCATCGCCAGATAGAGCTTTGAATAAGAGAGTCAAGAGACTGATACGAAGGGACCTACGCCTCTTCAACACAAAAGCTATTGAAGAGGCCATAGAGAAAAATAAAGGTTCCAAATTGTTCTGTCAGTCTCTTGAACACAGCCATCTGACGAAGCTTGAAGCCGCAGATGGTAGGACCGTAACTTCTCGCAGAAATAGAAAACTTCTATGGAGACCTATATGCCGAACACACACCTCGCCATACAACCCGCTGGGATGACGATCACCGAGCTGTACTGACCCGCCATTATACCGAAGACATCCCGGATGTAAATCTGGGCGAGATTGATATAGCCCTTGGACAACTTAAGAACAACAAAGCACCTGGTGAAGATGCAGTTACTGCTGAGCTTCTAAGAGCTGGAGGGAAATCAGTACTCAAGGAACTTGGGAAACTCTAACTCTGTCATTCATCACGGAACTACACCAGAGATGTGGACCAGGAGTGTTGTGGTCCTGTTCTTTAAGAAGGGTAACACCTGCCTTCTAAAGAACTATAGGCCCATATCACTCCTGAGCCACGTTTATAAGTTGTTTTCAAGGGTGGTCACAAATCGTCGAGCCCAGAGAATGGATGAGTTCCAGCCTCCGGAGCAGGCCGGGTTTCGAAAAGGCTACAGCACCGTAGACCACATCCACACCCTGCGACAGATTATACAAAAAACTGAAGAGTATAATCTGCCGCTGTTTCTTGCTTTTGTGGATTACGAGAAAGCCTTCGACTCAATCGAGACCTGGGCTGTTCTGGACTCTATGCAGCGATGCCTGATTGACTGGCGATACGTAGAGGTGATGAGATGTCTTTATAGTGCCGCGACTATGACCGTCCAGATACAAGGCCAGCATACAAGACCGATCCAACTGCGCAGAGGTGTACGACAGGGTGATGTTATATCGCCGAAACTGTTTACCAACGCGTTGGAAGATGTCTTTAAAATGCTGGACTGGAAAAACTGCGGCATAAATGTTAATGGTGAATACATCTCTCACCTCCGGTTCGCGGATGACATAGTTATAATGGCTAGCTCGCTGGAAGATCTTAGTAGAATGCTAAACGGCCTAAACGTGGCATCCCAGCAAGTTGGTCTTGGAATGAACTTGGACAAGACAAAAGTTATGTTCAACGATCATGCCATTCCGTGACCAATTTGCGTGGGCAACGCCTCTCTCGAAGTTGTACAAAAATACGTCTACCTTGGCCAGACTATCCAACTAGGCCTAGCCAACTTCAGCAAGGAAGCTGACAGGCGCATTCAACTAGGATGGGCTGCATTCGGGAAGTTACGCCATATCCTGTTATCAAACATACCACAGTGTTTGAAAACGAAAGTTTTCAACCAATGCGTTCTTCCAGTATTTTCTCCCTGTATTTAAAGCTTAAAATTAGTAACAATATTTTAGAAACATTTATGTAGGAGACTGGAGGCAAAACTAAACTAATTAATAAATGTAAATGTATTTATAATGAAACCACACATGCCAAAATATGCACCCGCATATGATAGCCACTATCCCTACTCGTACATATACGAGTAAATTTGGAGACTTACATCTGTCGCACACTGAAGATGTGGAATGCTCTGTGTTTTCCCATGTTTATAATCTGGAGTACTTCAAGCTAAGTGTAAAAAAGCATCTTGATAGGCCGGCATAATAGTAGAGACGGTCGTCTGTGGCTGGCCTCAGTTGCTCCTATTCTAGGACCTCACGTTCCGCTTACCATTATATGGTCGCAATATCACATGTCGTGAAATAAATGGCCCATGTTGCTCATTCTATCTGCTCTATTATATCTTATTCTATATTCTATCTATTGCAATTGACAAAGTATTTACGGAGATAAGCATTTTGTTGAGGTTCATCCACCGACTATTGCGTAAAGCTGATATTTATTTTTTCTATAATTTTAATTTTTGGTATAGAAGATGGGATAAGGTATGTGTATATCGCGTGCCAAGCTTACGTTATTGTTTGCAATTTCAAAGCCGTAATGCCGTCTATAGATTGGAGTGTGAAAGAGGCAATCTCAATATTTTGTCTTAAAGTTAATTAGATCAGTAGCATTTTGGGCGCTTGTATTAATCACGTGTGTTTTGTTATCAATAAAAAAAGTATTGCCAGTATAAAAATAAGTTTTTTTTTCTTAGTGTTAAGTGACAATGTCTCGTACTTTAAAACAAACTGTGCGCGATTTGTGCAAATTTACTTGGCTATTTACTGCCAAAGTTTTTTTGGTAATTATATTTTGTTATTTTTTTATTGCTTGATTTTTTTTGTTATTTGCAACTTTTATGTTTGTAATTCGGGGCTGGTCAGTTTATAAAATTTACATCAAATAATAAAAAAATAATATAAAATATATTTAACTAAAAACTTGATCAAGATTTTTTGTTTTATGGATACACCAGTGTATAATCACCGCGACTAACGCCAGTCACACCCTATCACTTGTGTCTGGGCTATTTGTATTCTTCTAAAAGTAAAGTAAAGTATGATCACGACCGTTTCTCTTTCGGGGTGGTCAGAAACGGCCATTATATATAGTTGTAAAGTTAGCCAACTTTACTATAGGCCAATCATGTGGCAAGTGGCAAGCTCGTCGATGTCTCCAGCGTACCAAACTCGAGAAATATGACAAATAAATTAAACATTATTTAAATGTATTTATTTACATTAATAAATATTTTTGTGTCCCGACCAGGAATCGAACCCGGTACCTCCGAGTCTAAATTCACGGACTTAACCGCTAGACCACGGAGGCAGTGTATTCTTCTAACATTTTATTTTAAAGAAAGAAAAATATGTATTTGCAACACAACAGCTGATACAACACATACGGCCGGTTGCTGAAAGGCTATACTTATTTAACGTATTATAGTACATATTTATAAGGCACGTCATTGGTTGGAATATCCAAAGTGACAAGCGTATATCGAAACTTTGATCATAGTTTATTTTGAAGAAAGGCAATTAATATATATAAAATAAAATATCTAGTAATCGCAAGCTTAAAGAAACACATTTGGCTAGGATTCCAAAACTTGCAGATGAAGAGAAGGTGGTAACTAAAGAAGAAGTTGTATTTGATCAGTGGAGTGGTCCCAATATCAGCACTTATTTTGTAGTAGGGACTTAATACCGCGTCATTTTGTATGAATTCTAGAATAATATGTGATTGTATTGATAGTTTAGAGTAACAGCATACTGCCTCCGTAGTCTAGCGGTTAAGCCCGTGGATTTAGACTCGGAGGTACAGGGTTCGATTCCTGGTCGGGACACAAAAATATTTATTACGCTTTGGTCCGCTGGAGACATCGACGAGCTTGCCACTTGTCATGATTGGCCGGCAGTAAAGTTGGCTAAATGTGAATCCGCTTCTATATAAGCGTGGTTTCTGACCACCCCGAAAGGGAAACGGTCGTGATGATACTTTTTATTTGGCTAAAACGGGCAAAACTTTGTCAACTGTACACTCAATTGTCAAAAATAAAACCCGGATGCGGTTATGTTCCGTCTCCAAAAGGCAAGGTTTTTATTATCTGGTTTTACTTTCTGTACAATATATTTACACAATTTTAATCCGCGAAACACGTAACTGTACTTTTGTGAGAGTTGTTGCAGAAAACATACTTGCATTTATTGCTGAAGTTGCACAGGCGTTGATACTAGTAGCCTCTGCTCTGTTAAATCATTTTATTTGCTAAATATAGTAAAAGATTAAAATCAAAATCAATAATTTATTTATTAACTTTTGGTACATTTATTTAGGTTCTAACAGGTGGTTGATAGCTACAAAAGTCGACCTAAGAGATAGGTATATAAATATTAACAGTTTTTTTAAGTTAATTATTATTATTATTAAATATAAAAATATAAAATAAGAAAACAAAATGAGACAATAAACAAACAAAAATAAAGATAAAGATTATTCCCGCGCTTTTGCACAGACAAGTCAAAAGCAAGTTTGTTTTTGTAAACTATTATACTGTGGATAGTATTAGTCAAAAGAGGCGTTTATTTGTTTTATAATGTGCTACAATGTGAATATTATTACCTTTATGGTATTAAGCTCGCCTATGTACATGTTTTTATATTTTATATTTTGTGTGCAATAAATAATTTTATTACTATTATTATTGCCCAAACTGACTGGCTAAGTCTTGGTCTTGGTCTTGGTCTTACCGTACCGAACTTGAGAAAATCACAAATAAATTAAATACCAGGAATCAAACCCTGTACCTCCCAAGTCCAAATTCACGGAATTAACCGCTAGACCTCGGGGGCATTAGGTATAGGTAGGATTTAGGTATACTACAAAAAATATATTTGTAATCGAGTTCTACCAAGTTAAAAATACCTAAACTTTATTTTTTTTTGTTAGGAACAAATTTCTATTTTTTTCTAATTGTACCTTGTGAGACTAACGTATTTTATCAACAAACTACTATCTCTTGTTGATCCACATATATCTAAAAATGTATACAAAGGATGTAGCAAAAACCCTATATATACATATATAATATATAGCTTTAGATGACAAGACTTTCTAAGCATTCCATGGATTCACCGTGCGTGTGCCGGGTCCATCGTGTGTGGGTAAAAGATGAGAAGAATTGTTGAACGCTCATGGTGAACCACTATTCAGTCTAATGGCGTCTTGGAAGCTCGTTCCATATGACGGCAGACCTGCTTAGGCCCAATTTTTTCAGCAAGTGGTGCAAAGATTTTGCTGGAACTCCTCTTGCACCAACCTCTACTGCGTAAAGCTTCTAACTTGATGTTTTATTCATCAATACGAACAAATTTATCAGAGCGAAAAAAAAATAAGTTTTTTTTTAAATTCTAACGCATTTTAGTTTTTAAAAAATACATATCACAAAAAAAAAAAACTGGAGAAATTAGGATAAATGTTGAATCTGTGGCAACACAAGTTTGGGAAAGACTAATAATTTAATAATAAAGATAAATGTCACTGTATATGGTCCAGATATTGTAGTTGTTAGCCAACGGGTTTGGGCTATATGATAAAGCCGCGATCACTCGAAGAAAAAAAAATGTTAATGGGCTGCTGACTGCAATACTTTTGTATGTTATTGAAATTCCAGCCAGTTACGTAACAAAATAAAAGGCAACATTTCCGTAGTCTCATCCCACACAATCGAGTCATGATTGTCGCCAAAGGTCATCGACATAGTTATAAGGACCGTCTCATTAATGCAACGATTTTGGCGACTGCGATCAAAGAGATTTAATATAAATAAAATAGGTAAAGCATTGATTTTATTTTTCATACAAAATGTTCATTAATTTATTTTTAATTTACTCTTGTCGATGAACGTGTTTTACATTTCCGTTGCATACAGATCGAGATCAGCATATTGTGCGTGAAACAACAATTTAAAACAAGCAAAGGGCCACTAAAACTGTTTAAATGCTGGTTAATAAATGTTTTTATTAGACAAAAGAATACCTAGGCACTAGCTCGACAAAGTCATGTGACTAAATAAATATTTGTATACTAGACAAAGTATATATTTACATATAACTTCAAGCCGCTAATCATCCAGTTTGCTGACGAGTCACTGGCCACAGAATTGTTGCTTAGTCATTGTTAGTTGTGTTTAATTGTGTTTGGATAGGGTTAGGGTGTTATTGTTAATTTAAGATTTATTTTTTATTTTCCTTTTAGTTTTAGGTCTTGTTAGGTTAACTTAATTTTATATAATTTCTTTTTTTTTTCAATAAAGTCAAGTTCATGTATTTTGAAAGACGTTATGATTAATGCATGCTGTAATGGTCTGTAATAAAAAGGGCAACAACCATGTGTTAGTTCTAGTAATATTATAAATATGATTGTACCTTTTGTTGACTGTTCCTTGAATAAATAAATATAACAATTTACATCCCTGTACCTATCATATTTCTGACAAATAAATTATTTTATTTTATTTCAAACACGACCATAACCGGCAATGCACTGTCATAGACTAATTCATTCTAAAACGATTGTTATACATTTAATGTCTTTGATTGCTATAGTACACACATCAAAAGTGTCTAGGGATCAACATATATTTTTGCATTAACTTTTCTCCTGATTGATATTCATTAAAATTTTCTTTAAGGATTGATCAAATAAAATGTTTTCGTTTGTCTACAGTAACGATAAACCAAGTCACCTTTGCATTAGTAAAAAAAATTGCCATTTTCCTAATAAAGGGATTTTTGACATTTGAACCACTAACATTAAAGTTCGAAAAAAAGACTGAAATAACAGTTTTTTTTTTTATTTTATTGGGTAACTTAAACAATTAATAATCCGTGTTTCTACCGCGAACACTAACAACACAAGAACATCGGTTTGGCATACTCAAAATGAGTTCATCCAAATCACGCTGTGGAATGGCCGCCCATGTTCGTTGCAACAACAAAAAAAGGTCTTCTTGCGACTGGATACCCTCCATATTCGGCAGAGCTCTTCTCTGAAGAATATCCCATGCATGCTCAATCGGGTTCAAGTCTGGCGACTGAGCAGGCCAGGGCAGGACATTGATGTTAGCTGCGGCGAGAGTCTGTCTTACAACTCTTGCGGTGTGCGGTCGTGCATTATCATGCATTAACTGAAATAAGGGACCGATATGCACTTGTAGAGGAACGATGACGTCTGATACAACCGTCTCAGCATAAATTTGAGCGTTGAGGTTGCCTCTGATCCAAATCAACTCAGTTCTTCCGCCGATCGAAATACCCGCCCATACCATGATGGTTCCACCACTATAAGGATGGACTTCCTGGCAGGATTTTAATCGCTGTTGGCGTCCAGGGGTTCTCCAGTGTCGTATACGTCTTGTATCCGGCCTCATACCAAAACGAGACTCATCAGAAAAGCACACGAAACGCCATTGTTCTTCTGTCCAATTTCTGTGTTCAAGAGCCCATTGATATCGAGTCCTACGATTGTGCATTGCTATAGGTGGTACCCGTAGCGGTCTTCGGGAATGAAGGTTCACTTCATGCAAGCGGTTTCTGACTGTTTGGTCGCTAATTAAGTTCCCTGAAGAGCGATGAAGGCTCACGGCTAACATCATGGCGGTTATTGTTGGAGTTCTTCGAGCTGTGATTTGAATGTATCGGTCTTGTCTCCGTGTGGTGCAGCGATACCGTCCTTCATGGCGCTCAGCCACGGTACCAGTGGTTCGGTAACGTGTCCAAAGTCGACTGATAACACTCTGACTTGTATTCAGAGCTAAAGCCACAGTACGTTGCCGGGAACCAGCTTCTATCATTCCCACGGCTCTGATCATTTCTTCCCTGCTTAAATGACGTCGCCGCTCCATAATAACGTTGGTTTTAATCAGTAGTAGGGAAACAGTAGCACTAATAATGTCTTCAATGCGTCTTATGTTTTTATAGGGAAAATATTGACAGCTGATTTTCATCTTTTACTCGAATTTGATTGACAGTTCCTGTTTTAAATTATGAAATGCACCAAAAAGGATCCATATAAATTTATAAAATCATAAATTTATTACAAAGCCACATCTCAATCACAAGAAATCCGCATAAACATGCTTGATCCCTAGACTTTTTTGATGTGTGTAGTTCAAAATGCGAGAAACACGTAAAGTATTTGATGCACAACAATATGCCCGTTCTGCCGTCCAGATATAATGCCATTATCGTAACTAAATGACGCACAACAATCAACTTTTGATTCCTTTCCACTCTTCTGGCAGATATTCACTGTTTCTGCAGCTCGCCTATAAAACAAACTGCCATTGTCTCTCAGACTGGCACCTTCGTTGAGCATATTTAGGCATCTACTAACTTGTTACTTTCTTAAAAAGCAAAATCAGATATAAATTCTAAATTGGCTTATTATTCATGTACGTATTATATATATTTATAATATTATTTATGTATTATGTGTATATATTTATATACTTATTTAAGTATATATTTATCGCTATCGGTGATTATAAATTTCTAAATTAACCAAAAAACAAAAACAAAAAAAAACAACCTATTTTACTCGTCAATACGAGTATTGACTATATTATATTATATTGAGTATATAAATTGTTATTACGTCATAAATTAAAATTAAAATATTTAGTTTTTTTTTGTTGTGTTCTCTTCTCCCGATGGATGATGAATGAGGTAATGACAGGGAAGGCAAAGGGCATATCAATTAGTACGTCTATGGCTGAAGGAGTTATTCAAAATTGGTGAAACAAGTTTTTTATTTTAATGTCGGTCAATTCCATAATGTCCATATACAATTATATAAAGTCATAGATTGTTCTTTTAGACTTCAGCATTTTGGGCTAACCTTTATCTAGAGGTAAAATTGTCTTTTGCTAGTTTTTGGTCACTCTTTAATAATAATAATAATGCTTTATTGCATAAAAACTAAAATAACTTAAAATTAATGTGCACAGGCGAGCTTTATGCCGAGATGCATTATCAGAGTGCCAAGTAAGTATTAAATAAACAATACTACATATACAATACATGTTATACATATAATAATACACATCTATAATACAATACATATAATTAAATATATACAGGATTCATGAAATAAATAAATAAAATAAAACACATACTAAAGATATTAGAGTGAAAGTTGCAACGAGAGTAAAAACAAGGATCAATTTTAACACATAAGTAATCGTCAGTTATTTTGAGTAGATAACATATAAGAATAGAGATGATTTTTAAACGAAACAGGAGTCGTTAAAGTTTAATCTTAATATTGGTCCTAAACGGAATATGTATGCCTAGTGTGACAATGAAGTTTCGTAAACGCAACTATAGTAGTAGAGTTTTTTTACTGAATTTTCGATGTTCATTGCCTGTTATTATAGCCAAACTTGCAATAACACGCAATGTAAAATAAAAAAACGTAACTACAGCAGTTACGTTTTCCGAAACTTGCATATTACACTAAGCACAATGATAGTAATATTTTTTATTCTAGCACGACATGTGACCTTGTGCCCACCTGATCATAAGTGGTGCGCAAGGTCCATGAATGTTAGCAACTGAAATCAGACACTCATGACTGACATCAGTCCCTAACGCTATGTTCGATGGGCATGACGGCAATTTCGAGCCTAATACCGAAACGTGTGAATTACACTTTACAGGGTTTATCGGCACGAACGGTGGATACTTCCCCTTACCAGTACTAGTACACTCCGTAGCCACGACTCAGACTTAGCTGTTAAGGCACGCAGGGCCAATAGTAAAAGAGAGACGGTTTATAGGGTTTTAGTCGTGGGTAGGTGCCTTGGGATCTCCCTATGAGGCCTCACGGTGATTCGGGCATGCAACCTCCCGCGGTGGTCCTTCAGGCTGGGGTCGTATCGTCAGGCGATATTGCTGTCTCAGTCTTTTTTTTTTTTTAAAAGGATACTTTCCCGGCAGACTGGGTTAATTATCATCATAAGTCCGCCTACCACCTATTTGTTGTACTCGTAGAAAGTATGTGCCATTTGCAATGATGTCAAATTACAATTTTTACTTTCAAGGAGAACTAATATTGTAAAGTTTGCCATGGTGATATTTATATAAAAGTAACACCGCTTGAAACAAGTCTTACCTATTTTTTTAAATATTTGACGAAGTTGTTGACATTGTATATTTTTCATATACTCCTTAAACATCCATAATATTCATCACCTTTAACTTTGTCAAACGCCTTTCCCAGATCTATATAGATGCAATGTATTTCGAGACCCAGTTACGTTCGTAATGCAGATAGCCTACATAATTTAAAATATATCAGAGCTGGTTCGTTGCATAAATACAAACAATTGCAATATTTTTTCCAACTCGTAAAATAAGAAACAATAGTCTTATCGAGTCATCTTACGCAACTGAGAGAGGTCTCATCATCAGACGAATGAATAATTATAACTACCAAATAATACTACTTAATAAAGCGGTGGTAGCTCGGTTGTAAGAACGCTTTCCTTAAAATCCTACAAATGTCGGTTCAAACCCCCCCGGCATGTACCAATAATCAAAACATTTTTCTTACGTACATTTATTTATAAACTCTTTACTCAAAAAAGCATGTAATGTGGTCATTATTTTGACAACCTTGTTTGAGCAAAGTTGACCTTGCCGTTCTGTTTCAAGGAGCGGCCGGCAAAGTTTTGCTGGTCGCTCTAAAAGGCCGGCAAGAAATTGCCGGTTGCTATTTTGACTTTTCAACGTTTTAATGTACCATTATTAAAATTACTTACTGGTTTTATTTAGATTAGGTACTTGCATTTTTAAGTAAACCACTATACAAGCATTGGCCCACTATGACTGCTACGCTTTAGGCCTTCCAGCTTGGCCATTATTGCAGCCGTTGCTGTCTTCGCTCTAAAGGCCTCGACTTACGGTCTCGGCCTTTATCTCAGCTCGTCCATCAAGTGTTGCACGCTGGAGCTGCGCTGTCGGCCATCATCAGCGCGACCAGCAAAGTAGTCATTATAGACCGCGGCAGTAATGTACTATCATTAATCAAAAACTTAAAATTAATGTACAAGGGCGAACTTAATGCCATATAGGCCTTTGGGAGTGTGGTAGAGGATCGCGGGGTGCATTCAAATAAGAATAATATTACATTAAAATAAATTACACACTATTACGTAGATACTTAAATAATACATACTTCAACATATTTATATATATATAAATGTACGAATGCATAAATAAATATATAACTAAGAGATACATACATTTGTAGTAGATTCACAACACCACTGTTCCCGTGCCTCTGAGAGCACGTTAAGCTGTCGGTCCCAGTTATGTTCGCCTACCCGTCTGGCCAGCGTGACGAGTGTAGGCCAAGTATATGTTCTGGAAGGCCCATCTTCAACAGTAAAGGTCTAGGACGCTGTGTTCTAATGACTGTAATGAATAAATGAAAATAAACTATTGTTTTTTATGACAGAAAAATCGTTACACCTTAGGGATACTTTGCGGTCTCGCTCGTTCTGATATCCTACACGCCAGCCAGAAACCGCAAACTTCTGTTTTTCCACCAAAGATGTGTGAGGAAATATCATAAATCAACATCATCATTACCCTGTAGATATAGGGCTCGCCACTGTACGCGGTCTTTTGCAACCCTCATCAAACTCTCACCAGAGACCTTCTTTAGTTCATTCTTTCGTCTGACGGGGGTCGTCCACTTGGTCTGGTCGTGGTCGTAGTGTTCTTATCACTAATAAGTAGAACTTTATTTTCCTAGCCTCGCTCAACGCAACTCCAGTGGAAAAAGGTTACTGAAAAAAAATAGCGAGATTTGTGCGTGGGACGAGAGCAAAGATGTGTGTAAGACTGTGAACTAGGTACATTGCACTACCGCATATCTGGAAAGATTCAGCTACGTATCCTCGTACTGCAAATATGTACACGGTTTTATAGCTTTGTTCACTTCATCGCCACTACCGCATGTTTGGATAGATTCGGCTATGTGTCCTTGAACTTCAAATCTGCACACTGTTTCATAATTTCGCCATATCTACTAAAAAGGTTCGACTACGCATCCTGGAACGCAAATCCGCACATCGTTTCATAGCTTCGCTACACATTCTTGTCACACCGCATATTTAGATAGATGTGGCTACGCGTCCTCGTACTGCTCATCTGTACACCGTTTCATATCTTTATATATTCTCGCACCACTTAGCTCCTATGTACATCTTTAGCGGAAAGGGAAACGCTTACAGTTTACACTGTTTTACAGTTTACACTGTTTTACAGTTTACACTGTTTTACAGTTTACACTGTTTTACAGTTTACACTGTTTTACAGTTTACACTGTTTTACAGTTTACACTGTTTTACAGTTTACACTGTTTTACTGTTTACACTGTTTTACAGTTTACACTGTTTTATAGTTTTGCTACTCATCCTCATACATTCGGTGGAACAGCAGCCTTAAAATAATAGATTTATTATTACATACATAAGTAATATACAACTTTAGTTTGTCATTTGTCCTTTATTAGTAATATTCTGCGTAGCTTATCAAGTTAGAATATTTTTATTTCCTGAGTAACTCGGCTATTAGTCAGTTCTCTCAAATGCGTCGAAGGAAAACATGTATATTTTTGCCACATTATTTCTATTTAAATAACAGACCTTGATACATAAAAAGTTTTGATTTTTAATAACTTAAAATAAATATAACTTTATAGTTAAATGGTTTAACAATAAAATAAAGTAAACAATACATATGTAATTTTTAATAAGATTTTGGGATTTGTAGTTTTTTTATAGTGTATAAGAAGTGTATGTAAAAAGTGATATAAATATGAAGTGATATAAAATAAAGTTGGATATGAGTTTATTCAAAAGAAGATTGTGCTGGATTACCGAGGGAAAGTTTTCCAGATTTTGGGTATGTTGTTTATTTTTTCTTAGATAATAATTTATTTATTGGCTCTTTCTTTATACTCATACATTATTAACCGTAAAAAGATAAACTTATTTTATAGTACTGAAAATATAAACATGCGCCTCAAAGACGCACAATTATAAAAACCGCATTTTTTATTAATTTAAATAAGTATTATTTATTTTTATAATTTTATTAAGGTGTTACATTATTCATAAGTAAATAAAACAAAAAGTTTTTTTATAAAAAATAATATGTGAGATTATAATATCTTAATCCTTTAACCAATGATGTTTGCTCTCATTGCCTTTAACTGCCTCCGTGGTCTAGCGGTTAAGTTCGTGGATTTAGACTCGGAGGTACCGAGTTCGATTCCTGGTCGGGGCACAATAAATTATTTCATTTATTTGTGATATATCTCGAGTTTGGTACGCTAGAGAAATCGACGAGCTTGCGACTTGCATGATGGGCCTATAGTAAAGTTGACTAAATGTGGATCTAGACTAGACTATGGAGGCAGGCCAATGATGTTAATAAACCTTATTGAGGCAGGCATTATAGAATTAATAATATACTAATATCAACTTCTGAAATCGTTAATAAATTGTCATTAAAATCTATAATAAACGGCCGTCTGGCCAACTGCAACGTGACGAGTGTAGGCCATATTCTCCAGAAAGTAAAGTATCACGACCGCTTCCCTTTCGCGGTGGTCAGAAACCACGCTTATAATTAAACGGATTCACATTTAGCCAACTTTACTATAGGCCAATCATGACAAGTGGCAAGTTCGTCGATGTCTCTAGCGTACCAAACTCTAGAAATAACACAAATTAAATAATTGTGTCCTGACCAGGATTCGAACCCGGTATCTCCGATTCTAGACCACGGAGGTACTCGGTTTATTGTGTTTTTACAAATAAATGTATAATTCCATTAAAATGACTAACGTATTTATGTAGAAATTGAATGTTTGTTAGTAAATTAGAATAAATGAGTTAATAAAGAATTGTGTGAACAGGAAACGACCATCCGAATGTACCTAGAGCGCATGATAACGCAGTTTCCTTTGCAATATCAAATTATTTGTTGTTACCTATTCCCTATACCTACTTTTCTGATATTTAATTTAAAACTTTATTGTTTAATACAAAAGGCGTATGTAAATGCCGCTTGTAATTTTTTTACCACCAACCTTCCGGACAAGAAATTGAATTGTATAATTGTATTAAAAATTGTAAAAAAAAAAAAAAACTGAACCGCTAGAACACAGCGTCCTAGACCTCTACTGCTGGAGATGAGCCTTTCAGAACATATAACTAGAGAAATTGGCCTACACTCGCCACGCCTGGCCAGACAGGTTGGCGAGGATCTAATGTCAAGTTTTAATGACAATTAATTAACGACACCACAATTTGGTATTAGTGGAACCGGGACCGACGGCTTAACGTGCTGTCCGAGGCACGGCAACGAAGGTGTTGTAAATCTATGACAAATGTTAATGTACTCGTAATGTATATATGTAATTTTTTACATATATATTTTTATATATATTTATTTTTATTTTGTAAATTTGAAAGTTTCTGTTATTTTTTTTTTGTTTTAACAGTAATAAGTTTTTATTTTCTTTTTCTTTTTATATTGGTGAATGCTGTGACACCTAATTGGTACATATATTACATAAGTTATAATTATACTATGTTATGTGTGTGATAATATATGTACTGCTGTGTGTACTAAATAAATAAATTTTAATGGTACCTATAGGCGGACGGGTTGTTCGCGCGGGGGGAGAGTGGTTCACGCCCGCGCATCTTTTTTATGTACCTACTATAAATATTTATTATTAAGCTTCGAGAGTAATTGTCTCCGCCAACAAACTGTGGTTACAGTTTGGCGGGCTATTTAATAAGTTATATGTATTGGAAAGTAATTAAATGATTCATTTTTTTTTCTGTTTTAATTTGATTAAACACTCTTAATTGTATTTTTGTTTGTTCCCAGGCTGAGTTAGTCGCGGCAGTAAGACGAAGAGGTCGTGGTGATGGCAGCGATGACGATGAAGACCTGGGACTGCCGCGGAGCCCACCAGCATCACCCCCCACTGATAAAGGAGATAAGGTATGTACAATATTTTGTAACTAAAACACATATATCTTCACGCCAGATCCCTTGCGGGGTAGGCAGAGACAATTGAGCGCCATTTGACACGATCACGACATACCTCTTTCGCTTCGTCGACATTCATTAACCTCTTCATAAATAAAAATAGAGGAAATATCACAAAAGAGCTTTCCATTGGAACGGACTTCCTTTATTATCATACAGGCACCATCTCTTAAAGTATTTAAAGATCTAAGATAAAGAGCTTAACTATCTTCGTGGTCTAGCGGTTAAGTCCGTGGATTTAGACTCGGAGGTACCGGGTTCGATTCCTGGTCTGGACACAAGTAAATCTATATGTATTTTATATTTAGTTATATATTTATATGTTTGTAATTAATGTGTGTTTTATATAGTTAAATTCAGATAATATCAATTTTCTTCGTAACATTCTGCACTCGCTAATTACATATGAGTATCTCAGTTACAAAGGCTAGTTGGTAGAAAAAGCATTCACGGCATTAAGCTCACCTATGTACCTGGCACCTGCGCTTGTTTTGGTTTTGTACAATAAAGAATGTGTATTTGACGCATTTTCAGATTTTATAATGTCTTTTTTTTAAAATGTAATCATTAAGTTTTCTAGGAAATAAAATTACCTACAGACTTTTTGACATGTCACGTTAATTAATCATAGTTTTATTTCAATAAAATAGTTGAGTATAAGTGTTTCTGCTATTTTTCACTGACTTAAATTCATTATGTCAACGTAAAGATATGTCTAAAATGGCATTTATTTTATTTTCAAGAAAGCTGCAGATGACTACATTTCTCAAAATAAAAGGTCTTGAATAATCTTTTAAAATAAAAAAAAACTAAGTATATTTAAATAATAACAGACAGACAGTGGAGTGGGGTCGTCTACGGATAGTTAATTTACTTTCATATCAGAAAAAAATTGCAAAAAACATAACGTGTATCCTCTATTTTGCTAAAACAACTATATTAATATATCTCTAAAATGTCTGTATTTTATTAAAATAACACTCTTTTCATGACTAGCGCCATCTAGTTACAACATATTGAACTACAATTTTAACTTATTCCCAATAGATGGCACTGGCATTTAATTATATTGCTATTTTGGCTTTACAACACTTTTTACCGTAAATGTTATTATTTCAAATACTTTATTGCAATTTAAATTTTACATAATATATACTATACTACCGACCTGTAAGAGTATAGAGGAATAAATTTATGATTACAATTTAATATATAATATAATATAAAACATTAACTAATTACTAAGTAGGTAGGTCGCCAACCCGTCTGGCCAGCGTGGCGAGTGTAGACCAAATTCTCCAGAATTTTTTGGAAGGCCCATCTCCAATAGTGGAGGTCTAGGACACGTGTTCTAGGATGATGATGCAATGAAGTAGGTATGGGCCGGTAACTGACTTCTACCTTAGGCTGAGTTGCACCAAAATGAAGTCGGTAATTGCAACGTTAAATATTCGTCAAATGTAACAGTTTTTTTTTAAGATCCAACGTCAACTGGTACATACATTTTAATCCTAATGTTCCCAGGCCTCTTGGAACATCCCTTTGATTTACAAATATATACCAGTCAATACTATATATTTCAGATATCAGTTATGATTGTCATTATTCTAAGGTGCATCTGCCGAGAAGAAAGCTGGTGCATGGATTTGCGCCATTCCGTCAGCTCCTCTTAGTAAACTCATGGATAAAGACAGTTTAAAAAAATCACATTAGTAATTGTTTTTTTTGTGTTTTTTTTGTTCAAAACTTTGTTTTTTTTTAAATTGTAAACTAAAAATTTATAACTTTAATCGTTAAGTACATAATTACTTCATTTTGGTACAACCCAATTTACATATTTTGTTAACTTTTAAATAGACGCGTTCCCGTGCAATGTGCCACTAAGGAAGGATTTAGTTACCGGCCCTAAATCCTTATCGGTATATAAAAAAAAAATACGTTGAATATTTTTCTTGCTAAACAGCAATCCAGTATCTACCTACTTACTAAAGATATTCTTATGTTCCCAATCATTTAATTCTGTTATCATTATTTTGGCTTGGAACAATTTATGATCTTATCATGGCAATTCAAGTGTACTAGTATTGCTTGCTATCTGTCTGATAAATGATTCGCTAATACGGTAGAAGTGCACCCGAGGTTTGATGCGCTAAAATTACATACTTATATATATATATATATTTTAATTAAAAAATCTTTATTTACACTAATTTCTTTTACCTATATATATATATATATACCATGTAATAAGTTTCAAATGTTAGGCTCAGCTGGCGGGGATAACTTACCAAGTGATAATTGATCAGTTATCGAGCGGGATGGAAAATTATTAAATTACTAAAATGACTATTAAAAAATAGGGGTTGGTGATAGAAGGGTGAAAATTTAGGGTTGTATGTATTTTTAATGGCACATTATAAAAAAAAAAAAATTAAAATTTTGTCCAAAAAATTATAAATAAAATGTTAGGGGTGGACAACCCTTATCACTTAGGGGTATGAAAAATAAATAGTAGCCGATTCTCAGACCTACTGAATATGCATTATATAATTTGATAAAAATCGGTCAAGCCGTTTCGGAGGAGTATGGTAACTAACAGGCTAACACATAAACATACATACACCAAAGGTAAACTCAACTGGAAGTATTTTCAAAAGTGTTAAAATGTGCGAGAGTGAGAGATGCCCTTAACATTGACAGTGTCCATTTGTAAAAGGATTCTTTTATATAACGTTTTGGCTTTCTTTTGTGAACAAATCATTGATAGAAGTTCATAAGGAACTGACGTTTTCGAGATATGCGAACGCTCATAACCTGTGCCTTAACTTGTTGGGTTTCGTATTAAAAATAGATCGACAGTAAATGTCCTTACTCCGTCACCCTGACCGTAGCTGAATGCCGAGGTCACTCGGAGGGGCGTTAAAAATGTACTATACATTACAGTTTCATGCCATTCAGTTGCTGTAGGTACTGAAAAAATCTACTAATATGTAATTCTATTGATAGAATATATTCTTTTCCTAATCCAAGTTTATTTATTTTTATTTTACTTAGGTAATAATTTGAAATAAATATTTCATTCATTTTTTCCATTTCCATTTTCCATGTATCTGGAGAATACGTACTCTCCGAGGCACGAGAACGGAGTGTTGTAAATCTATGACAAATGTATGTTAGAAAAGTGTATTTCTCATTGGTACATGCCGGGTGGGTTTGTAGGATTTGAAGGAGAGCGTTCTTACACCCGAGCCACCACCATTCTTTATGAATATAATATAAATTAAACACTTAATTATAAATAAACAACAATTTAAAAGTAAAATTATACCGTTCGATGGCGATTAAAAAGCCTTCGTAACAAAAGGGCATGTATGAAGAGGTTAATGAACGTCGACGAAGCGACAGAGGTATGTCGTGATCGTGTCAAGTGGCGCTCAATTGTCTCTGCCTACCCCGCAAGGCATCTGGCGTGAAGATGTGTGTGTGGGTGTGCGTTCGATGGCGTAGTGTGCCTAGAACACTTACTGCGTTCCCCCGTTGAACGGCAAGGCTAATATTTTGAACAAATATTCTCTACTTTGAGTAGTCACCCGACGCCAAGCGGATTTTTCCCTCAAGCTCACAAGAGAACGCCAGAGCCTCCTCGGACCACAGACCCATCGTTTCGATTGCGAGGCACCGGGTTTCTTATGGCTGGATGTCACATGTGACGGACAGAGTGTGTGAACACATTTGGCATCCCAAACCAGTGCACGGCCTCGTTTATATGGAATTGACTAGGTACATCCCATCCGGACGCCTACCATCAGACCTAATTATCTCCGATGGTTCGAGGATGCAAAGGAAATTAGCAAATGTAAGCGTCATTATGATTAGATGTTAAAACATCAGATTTCACTGGAAATGCATTAGCAAAAACAAAATCTATCTTATCATACTGAAGTGGCTCTCAAAGACTCAACATTACCTATTATGGCAATACAGACCCGCGTTTTTAATCCACACTGAATTCTGTATTTACGGTATACATTGTCTGTTATCGTTGAATTCAACATGAGCTTGGAAAACAATAATACGAAGTGTACAATGAAAGAACAGAACCTTGATTAACGCCGCTCTACAGCACGGGCGGCCTAGAGTTTAGTTATCGCGTAGTCAAGCCGTTCACCGCACGTACGCGTGAAGGCCTCGGCAAATAAAAAAAAAACACGCGAAATAAGATCGAGCAATT
Source organism: Tinea semifulvella (assembly GCA_910589645.1). Classification (NCBI taxonomy): domain Eukaryota; kingdom Metazoa; phylum Arthropoda; class Insecta; order Lepidoptera; family Tineidae; genus Tinea; species Tinea semifulvella. The sequence continues at coordinate 5,812,012 of OU342592.1, read as the reverse complement.
TTCTTTGGATAAAGATTTATTTAATTAATTCTCAAATTGGTATCGTATTTGTTATCAATAGATGTTTCATTTTATATTTAAGTAATTAATTGTTTGATTATACGTGTGTTTGTCAATTTTGCTAACTTTAAATTGATAAGGTAACTTCCGGATATATATTTCAACTGTTTTAGATAGTGCGAATTTAGGCTATAAATTATCTTAATAACAAAATAAATAGGTATGTGAGCATTTTTTTTTTGTATTGATGATCTAGGACTCTCCTAGACTCAGAGAAGACAGAACTCAGCTAGACCATTTATGGAATAACTCTCAACTTACAATATTAAACCTAAACCTTCTATGTGAAAACCTTTAATAGTTCTTAGTGAATTTTCTGTGTAATATTCATTAAATTGTCAACTGTTGGTTTTCCAAACTGAATAAATAATTAGCGTGTACCAAAAGAAAGTCTTTCTTGAATTGTAACGATTTGTCATTTATTCTATATTATATAAATAAACATAAATTTAATTATTTATTCGAAGTTAATTAATATACATTAAATATAAATTAAAAGCTACCTAAATAATAAAATTAAAAATAAACTAAACTATAAATAAAAAATGTCCTCTAGAGATGTCCCATCCGAGATAGTCCCAAGGAGACCGGCAACATTTGCCCTCTGTATAGCGAGGCTAATACGTTGGCAGAAATAATTGCCAGCATTCCTGTCTCCAGACCTTTCTGTCAGACAGCTCCTTGGCCAACCGCCTCGCTGACGGTCCCCATGGGCCCATCGTCTCGACCCCAAACAGCGCATATTCGTATCCGGCACCAAGGTTGGCATATTTGCGCAATTTGAGGTTCTCCGCAGAAAACGCCGCTCTCCCCGCACCTGAAGAGGTCGCCTGGATGTGAGATCGAGCTAATGTGTCTACACACATGTAACGATTTAAAGTAAAAATGGCGTCGAATGCACCAGCTAACAATAATAGAGACTTCATTTTGATGCAACCCAGGCTAATTCTAATTGTTTTGGTGTACGAAAACCAGTGTTGTTATTAAGCTGTAAGTAGAGATGAATGTCGCATTCGACATTTATTGAAATTGCTGTCAAATATTCATACAAAAAAAAAGGTTCTTCGCGCCATTGTCAAAGTGCAAGTTTTTGCTTTGTGAATTACTTTACTGTGTATATTATTAGTCAAAAGTGGTGTTAATTTGTTTATTAATGTGAATAATTTTGGAAAACGTTTTTTTTGTTGCGGTTTTCCCGCGCTGTGAACTCTCATATTATACCCGATGTGTTTGGGCGATAATGCCAAGAAAAGCATCAAATTCTGCAACATTTGGAATTTGATGATAACCTCATTAACTCATAAGAAAGAAAGATATATTACGTCAGACTTGGCTGTATGGGCTAGACCCTTTGCCTTTCCTATCAACTCATTCATCATCCATCGGGAGAAGAAAACAGAAACAACAATCATACAAAAAAAACTGTTTCACTCGACATCATCCCCCAGAAGACTAAAATAAAACTTAAATGTGACAGTTTTATTAACAGTGTCCTATGAAAAAAAAATTACCGTAATGTATTACATGCGAACGCTTATTGAACCAATTACGTTCATGACACCGGCTTACCGAACAAAAACTTTCTTTGGGAAATAACACTTTATGTTAATTTCCACGTTCCGTTTGTGTGTGCGTTAGCGAATGCATGCCGGGGGGCCTATTCTAGAATCTAGTAGATCCGCGCCTCTATTCACACGCAATGATGTCGAATGCGATATTAATGGGAGATGCAGTCGATGTTTAAGGATTTTTACGCGAAGAATTAATATTTCTATCGCTTTATTTTTTTACTACTTTTTGATAGATTATGTCCGGGGTTACGGTCCGGTATTGTCTTGACTTTTAGACTTTAATATGTCAGGATTATTTAAATTAGGTGGAATACGAGTAATATACAAAAGTAAAGTATCATCACGACCGTTTCCTTTTCGGGGTGGTATGTATGTATTATTTAATATTTAATTTCGAGAGTAATTGTCTCCGCCAACAAACTGTGGTTACAGTTTGGCGGGCTATTAAAAAAGTTATATGTATTGGAAAGTAAATAAATAATTCGATTTTTTTATTTTTATTTTTGAAATACCTACCACTATAACCAAGTTAATGTTTGCATTATGTGACTATCCAGACTTTTATTTATTTATTTATGTTAGGAAAACTTACAGCTACTATACATAGGTATATAAAATGAAAGATTAAACACAATTAAGCTAATAATAAGTTTTCACATATAGGTAGACACAATTACACAAAAAAAAAAATATTAGAAAAATGGAGACAATAAAAAATTAACCAATGTAACTACAACTACACGGATAAGCTGAACACACGTCTTCCCTACCTGAAGTGCTAATTTGTCATTGCGCGTCTAATAGATATGGTACTGTCATTAAACATATCAACATCCCTAGCTACTCAGTAAGCTGGTACTGGTAAGGGGCCAGTCTAATCCTTTGCCAACAAGATGATTCTGCTCTGAGACTTTGATCTTACGGTCGTTAGCGATCTGAATAAAGACGGAAAGCTTTGCGTAGTACGTTACATATGTCAAAGTGGTACAGATACGATAATAATCTTACAATGAAAAAAACATCAATGCTCAGGTCGTTGAATAACTCACTTGCTCTGTTGAAGAACGCGTTACGTCTGTAATTTGTGTTGCAGCGAGTTTTATTGAAATCTCTATCTAAATCCTAATTCGTAACCCTAGTTGTGTCGTTCGTGCATCATTACAAGAATAGGTATTTTTAACGAATCGCATGAATCTTCGGAGTGAACAAGCGGTTGGAACTTCGTCATTATACCAATGAGACACTTTTTCTGTAATAATTGTGTAAATATAGACATCAAAGTATCAGATCCTCGCCACAATAATGTACTGAACATTGTGTATGAAAATAACAATCAATGCCCGCTCTAGCTTGCTTTATCTGCATGTAGGTATAAGAATAAGGTCAAAGAAACGTTAAAATTTATATAGGCTTTTTAAATATTATTGTTATTATTACACTTTTTTTTTTTTTTCATAAAGTTAGTTTGTTTTAAATGTTTTTTTTTTTTTGTATAATGGAATATTAATAGTTATCTCTTTATAATATATATGTATATAACTTTGTACATTCTATAATTATATATCCTATCTGTGGATAACGGTGTTAATTGTATAATTACCTGTACTATGTATCTATATTTGTATTGTATCCTTATTGTACAATTGTTTGTTAATCCAAATAAAAAAATATAAAAAAAATACCCGATTTGATATCTTTGTATCAGACCCTCGACCCGTCTGACAAGCCCAAAGGCCTAATTATATACTAATAACATAGACATGAATAACTTATTAGTTTGACAACGTAAAAACTTATTTACCGTACGTATTGTCTGTTCATTTTGATTGTACGTTTTCTGTTATTCTGACGCAAAAACCGTGAGAATAAAACCCTCTGTACAGTCAACATCATTAAATATTCAATTTTATTTATCTACCTCCGTGGTCTAGCGGTTCAGTCCGTGGATTTAGACGCGTAGGTACCGGGTTAGATTCCTTGTTATTCGACACAATAAATTATTAAATTTATTTTATTCCTCGAGTTTGGCAATATACAGACATCGACGAGCGTGCCATTTGTCATGATGGGGCTGTAGTAAAGTAGGCTAATTGTGAATTCCGCTTTTTAAAAAAAAACGTGGTTTCTGACTTTTTTTTATACTGAGCACTCCAAAAAGTTAATCTTTTTAAACCTAAGCTGCGCGGTGTAGCTTTATTTATCACTTTGAAAGTTTATAGAAATCGCAACGTACGACACTCACAATATCCTTTAGGACATCTGACTTTTACATCTGACAATTTCACAGTGAGAAATATTCTGGTGGCGGGTATAATTTTAATTGCTTCTACTCTGTTGCTATCTTCTATGTTCCTATGTTGTCTGTCTCTGTCCTTTCTCTTCGAATAAATAAATAAATAGACATCGGGCAATTTAACCCGACGTCGAAACCACTCTCAGTTATTTTTGCTGTGTTTCATTATTTCGAGTGCTATTCTAGGGTAATAGTGACGATCGGTGGAGAGTATCTTCGGGTTATGTAGCTCAATCCAATGGTTTGTGCCACTATCTATTAGATGTTCTGCTGGTGACTTGTTTATTTGGCAGTATTATGCAGCTGCTATAAAATATGTTCCCACAGCTGCAGTCCACTTTATATATGCCAGGCGTTTGAACTGGAATGATAGATATCTTTTGGGGTGTATTGCTACTTTTGAGAATGGGATGTACGTCAGGAGAAATATGTCTTTAAAATAATCGCATTGATTTAAAAAAAATATCAATTTTGTTTAGTTGGGGAAATTCGAAATACATATGTATTTTTATTTATGTCTTGAACTGTCGTTGGAATTAAAGCCTATTTCCAAACAAAGTACAGTCATGGAGATAAATAGGTTAAGTTTATCAACACTCGTACTTTTACGAAATCTAATTAACTTGATCGAAAAATTCCCTAGCCATTGCATTAAGGCTGAGTTGAAACCAAAAATATGTGTAGATTATAGGTTGCTCAGTGTACCATGTTTACTAATGAGTAGTAAATGAATTAACACCAAGTACTTATGTTTCGTACTCTCATGCTGAACAAATTGCCATTGAATTTTGACTTTGAACTAAATTTTTTCACTATAACTTTGTTTTACATCATTTATGTTCTTTTTTTATGTAAAAAGTAAAAATTTAAGTATCATCTCGACCGTATCCCTTTCTGGGTGGTCAGAAACCACGCTTATAAATAAGCGGATTCACATTTAGCCAACTTTACTTTATATAGGCCAATCATGACAATTGGCAAGCTTGTCGATGTCTCCAGCCTTCCAAACTCGAGAAATATCATAAATAAATTAAATGTATTTATTTACATTAATAAATATTTTTGTGACCCGACTAACCCGGTAAGTACCTCCGAGTCTAAATTCACGGACTTAACCGCTAGACCACAAAGTCTTTATATTATGACGTGCGAAAAGCACTTGTAGCACTTCTGAACACGTTTCCCGAAACATAATCGGTTTATCTGACATGTGGATTAGTACGATTGGCGGTAATGGTATTGATCTATTTATCTCCTCACTCTTGGTGCGTCGAAGGTCATATAATATATAAAGTAAATTACATAAACTGCTGGGAACCTCATGTTGCGCAAATACGACATCCTTGGTACCGGTTACAAATTTGCGTCGTTTAGCCCATGGGGACCTTAAAGGAGTTGTCAAAGCAGTTGACAGAAAGATCGGAGACAGGAATGCTGGCAATTTTTTAAACGTAATAGCCTTTCTATACACAGGGGAAATGTTGCCAGTCTCCTTGGGATGTCTCTAGAGAAATTTTATTTATGTATATTAATTTACTTCGAATAAAATAAAGTAAAAAATCTTTATTGCACAATAAATATCTAAAATAAAATATAGTACATGGGCGAGCTTAATACCTTAAAGGTATTCTCTAACAGCTAACCTTTGGGAGAACGATAAAAGATATGGTATGCAGAGTTAATAGGAAAAAATGTATAATGACTAATAATAGCAATAAATATATACACATTATAAATACATACACATAATACATAAATATGAATATACTTATATATCTGCAACAAATAAAATGTGTTAGATGTGTTTCTTACTTGGTAAAATATATAAATTGAAGCTAAAAATATAAAAATAATATAGAAATCGATGAGAAGAAGTGAGAAGAAACTAAACGTCTTTCAGTCGAAAGCTTTATAGGAAAAATATCAATAAAATAAATAATATAAATAAATATTTCCAGACAGGTCACACAGCGCCATCTAGTTTCCGTGGTACGCTACCACGGAGGCGGTCAAATGTCTATCATTGAGATATAAATACTACGCAGAAACATTAAACATATATGACCGCCTCCGTGGTCTAGTGGTAACAAACGTTGCCGTGAATTTGGGAGGTCGTGGGTTCGATTCCCACCGGGGGCAAGTTGTACATTGTATAATTTGTCTCGGTCTGGGTGTTTATATGTATAATATGTATGTACTTACAAAAAAAAAGTATAATATGTAGTTTATCAACCATCTAGTTTCCGTAACACAAGCCCCGTAGCTTACCACGGAAATTAGATGGCGCTGTGTGACCTGTCTGGAAATATTAATTTATTTATAACAAGACAGGGCAAGAAACCAAATGGTATGAGAATCAAAGCTAGACCAATCAGTCATTGCCGGTTATGCTACGGTGCTACGGAAGTAAAGTCTAAATCACATTCTTCTTCGACAAAAAGAACAAAGTTAAGCATCATAACATTTGTCATAGATTTACAAAACCACTGTTCCCGTGCCTCGGAAATTGACATCATATCCTCGCAAAGCCGTCTGGCCAGCGCCGTGGCGATTGTAGGCCAAATTCTCCAGATATATGTTCTGGAAGGCCCATCTTCAGCAGTGGAGGTCTGGGACGCTTCTAGGGGCTGTAATGATAATGATGAAGCATCACAACGACAAACATGTCGTGTTTAATATTAATAAAAAAAACAAGAATAAAATTTGCGACGACCTGTATTTTTATATTCTTTGGCTCTTAAATAAAACCACAGATCTATTGCTACTCGGATTGCGATATCTTGCGTTGAGCAAATTGCGTATACATTCACGGTTTGAGTGCGTGGGGTTGCCAGCGTTACTAATCGGCATGTTCCTACAACCATACGCGGAAGTGTATCCGGCCGTTTTCCCGCGCGAACACCTTACGCAATCGAAGCAGAAACCGAACGCAAATGGTTATGTGCAACGAATTAATGTTTAATTTTCGGGTATAACGGAAAACACTTTTTAGGTATTCGTTGTTTTGTATAAAAAATATGCATGTAACGTATATATATATTATATAAACTGCGTCTGTGGTCTAGCGGCAAACTCCATGGATTAAGATTATTTATTAATTTAAATAAATAAAAATATTTAATTTATTTGTGATATTCTCGAGTTTGGTTCGCTAGTGACATTGAGTGGCAAGTTCTATATACTGAACAAAAATAATTAATTATTTGAAGGAAGTAAGGTACAGTGATTTAAAAAAAAACTAAATTATTAATTAAACTAAAAAGTTACATTTTAAAACATAAATTACTATTAATAAAAATATACCTACTTAATACAACAATACAACTAAAAACTAAAATAAAGAAAAAACAATAATTAAAAAAGTTATTACGCATATAAACCAAGCATTGAACCCGCTCTTACCCTCCAGTTTACATTTACATTTTTTGTTTGTAGTAATTTTTTTTTATTGGGTCTAGTTTATAGGTGTTTAATTTTATTTGTAGTGTTTCTTAAATTAATATATTGCGTGGATTTATTAAAAAGCAAATACTTTTATAGTATAATCTAGAATAAAAATTAAGAACAACGTAGTTTTTATTTTAATTATTCAGTAATAAAGTCTTAAGTTATGGTGCAGAGAAGTTTTTCTAAAAATATCACCACTAGAGCCTATTCAAGATCAACAACAAATCAGAGGTCGACGATCGCGCGAATGTTTACTTACATTATTCTTTCTCTCTATTTCGTCTCTCGGCTGTAGGCCGATATAATAATAAATAATAATAATAAATATTTCCAGACAGGTCATACAGCGTCATCTGGTTTCCGTGGTAAGCTACGAGGCTTGTGTTACGGAAATTAGATGGTTGATAAACTACATATTATACTTTTTTTTTTGTAAATATATACATATTATACATATAAACACCCAGACCGAGACAAATTATACAATGTACAACTTGCCCCCGGTGGGAATCGAACCCACGACCTCCCGAGTTCACGGCAACGTTTGTTACCACTAGACCACGGAGGCGGCCAAATATATCAAATATAATAACACTCTCCAGCCTTTAGGTATTTATCACGATGGATATCACAATTTTCAGACGCGGCCTTTTTCAACATGCAGTAGTGTTTCGTTTTTCGAAAAATGATTTTAATTATTATTAAAAAAGTGTCCTTATTTATTTCAAATAGAGGTCAACCTGAAGTCTAAAAAAATAATATGCGGTATATGTGAAAAGATTTTCTAAATATGAATACTTCTGTCTTCGCCGCTAACCGATAGAGACATTGACCTAGTGAAGATGGAAGGCAAATTTCTTAGCATTCCATAGATTCACGTTTCTTCGTATGTGAAAGAGAGAGACGCCCTGGGCAAGCTTGTTTAAAAAGGAATCGTTTTTTTTATTGCGCAATAAGACGCACGTATAAAAAAAAAGTGGTAAAAATTTAACTTTTTATCGTTAGTAGCTTTAATGGTGTTTTACTAAGAATTATATTGCTACTTTAAACCTACAAATTGTATATATTTTTTTTATAATTGTATATTTAATTAGTCTTAAAATGTAATAATCTCAAAAGAACAACTAACCACAAAATCCTACTTAATATTATAAACGCGAACGCAATAGTTTGTGAAGATGGATAGATGTATGTTTGTTACTCCTTCACGCAAAACCTAAAGAGCCAATTTTGTTAAAACTTTTCAGTAACATAAATTGACGTCATACGGTCCGGACATATACTTCACTACATACATAGAATAATAACTCATGAAGGAAAGTACGCACACGATAAGTGAGGCTAGTAATACTTAGCCAAAACTGCTCTCAAGATCTAATTATCGTGCTAACAGTTTTTGGGATTTTTATAATAATTTTACGCACACGTATATAAATAATTATTATAAGCTCAAATTGGTAAATTTTTTGTATGAACACTAAGGCCATATAGGGTAAGATACCCAATAGTTGACACCTCGACAATTATTGACCATACAATATTTTTTCGTGAGAAATCGGATAAATCCTTAATGTGATGTTCAATAATTGGGTAAATTGTGTACTATTTTAATAAGCTGAAATAAAGTGTTAAAATGACCTTGAAGATTTAAGTAAGCTGGTAACGTTTTACACATGTCAGCTGTGGACAAAATATACTAAAAGGTCTCACAATGGCATCCGTGTTCAGTACATCAACTGCTTTAGAAAGCTCTTCGGTCTTAAACGATCATGCAGCGCTTCTGGCATGTTCTTTGAAGCCAGAGTAAACAATTCGATGCTATTATGAGATAAAGAGTTGCGTCACTCCTTGGTCGTCTGCGCACATCTGAGAACAACATCATACAAAATGATGATCATGCTTCCGACGGCAATGTACATTGTACAGGTATTGGATAGAACTGGCCGCATAGTGTCTGCTATGTGGGTTGTTGCTGCTGCATATCTATATAGTTTGTGATCCAAATCCCAGTGGTTTGAAATAACGAATTTATTAGATCCTTACGGGGAAAACGGGGGAATGCCCCTATCCCCAACCCAGGTTTATTAGCCATACGGGCCTGGATGATTGCATCTTTAATTTTTTAGAAATAGACAGGACCACCATTCTGATACTAAGCCCAAACGTTATATAATGGAATCCCGTAAACAGTGGAAACTGTCAATGCAAAACACTATTAAAATTGTTATTTTCGTCTAAAATGTAATGTAAATATATAATCTCATTTTAATGAATATAAATGTTCTTAAAATAATTATAAATGCGCCGCGGACAATATTGACTTAATAAAGATATTTTGTCTTTGACTTTGATGTGAAGGTTTTCTTGCCGGCCACTATAAACACAGGCAAAGCCGGATGAAACAGCTAGTAATAATATAAAAAGCGGCGATAAGAATCATTTTTCTTATAATATAGCGGCTTAGTGTAGTCTGTTTTCGCTTTCCCCGGACTTTCTTTAAACTTCAATTGTTTTCCCATGAACCAAAGTACTTTGAATCAAATCTATAGTCAACACTTATAAATTACACTTTATTGTTTTACATTATAGTATATGTTTCGTAGAATTGGAAACTTATCCGAACGCAACTCACATTTTATACTGTGTGACTTTGTATGGTCTTACGTTAGACTAATATATTATTTTATTGATATATGTCGGAAATGATAAAAAAATACATTCTTCATACAAACTGTTAATTAAAAAAAAATAGCCAATGTCTATGGAGAGCCAAAAAAAAAAGACATTTCTAACATATGGTTTCTTTTTTCAAGTAGGCTACTGTATAAACTACGAGGAACATCGCAAAACTTTGAAACAATATTTAAAAAAAACTTAGAGAGAAGACAAATTTCTAAGCATTCCATGGATTCACCGTGCGGGTGCCGGGTCCATCGTGTGTGGGTAAGAGATGAGAAGAATGGTGTCTCGGGCTTGCGACCGACAATTGGCTGGTTTAAGAAAAGGAGGCCTCCTTTTTTTTCTATTGCGCGATAATACGCTCACCATCCACCATTCTACTTCTCTCCCTACCCAACCAAATACTGTATGATTCCGTCAATGCCGTCTTGGAAGCTCGTTCCATAAATGTATTGACGGCAGACCTGCTTAGGCCCAATTCTTTCAGTAAGTGATGCAAAGATTTTGCTAGCTGGGAATAGAAACCGAAATATTTTACAAATGAGTTCGTTTCCCCCAGTTTCCTCAAGTTTAACATTACGTATCACGCATTCTCACTTTCGTCGGACACATGTCACGGCGTGGAGAAACATCCATCGAGCGCCATTCTGTTACTTAGACGCAAACATTATTAGTGGATTTCGTTATTTACGTCAGAGCTTGCGTCATAATTACAAAATATTATTCAATTCTCAACTCTATAAGCGCTCGACCTTAACAGCGGCCGTGCAAATATCAACTTTAATAGCGTGATATATATATAGTTGACGGATTCCATTATATAACGTTTGCGCTTAAGTAACAGAATAGGGCTACAGGGGAAAGTCGATGGCAAAAGGATGCTTGGTAGGTCTCCGATAAGATGGACTGATCAGGTGAAGGCTGCAATGGGTCATCCCCTACATGAGTGCGCCAGGAAAGCTGCGGTGCGAGAAGAGTGGCGAGACGTCTTAAGCGTACCACTAACACTCCAATGGCTACCCTCGACCACTCTGCCAAGAGTGTAGCGACTAAGATGCACATTCCTTCACAATATTTGATCCTTATAAGCGACGCTATCAACTAGTTTAATAATAAACTTTTTTTTTCTAATGAAAAAAAAAATAAGAATAATAACAATGGCTTTGAACATATTTCCTTTGGCAGCCCATTACCGCTGCTTACATACAACAATGGTCAATATTAATACTGTTATTACTTTCGATAGCATTTGCGCTTACTAACACATAATTTGGCTACAGTTAGCAAAGATGTAAAAGTTGCAAAGCTGGGCAATTTGTCAAACGGAAATCCTTTTCGAAACGAATCAGCATTTGAAATTCGCATCCAATATGTGTCTTCAATTACGTGCTCAATTCCGGGACAAACATCATGACCCAGATGTCGGTATTCGCTGTGCCTTAACGACAAACTCGGTAACTTAAATAAAGAACTTGTTTTAAAGTTTATAAACGCATAGTAGCCACATATATATGCCACATATCATTGACTGTATCCAGCTTTTAAAAAAAGGATTATCATTTAGCAATGTTTAGTAGAGGCCTATCGTGACAAGGGGCAAGCTTGATGATGTCTCTAGAATACCACACTGGAGAAATATCACGAAAAAAAAGTAGAATGATTGCCAAATCTGTGTTCCTCCTGGCTCCTTTTGCTAAGAGTCTATTTATACGGCGCATATACCACGTAGGCTGTTATTTAATAACGCGGCTGTTAGCCAAATTTAAGTTAATAACAGATGGAAACTAAAATACTAAAACATTTTTCAGAGAACTAAATAATTATGGAAAATTACCTCATTACTTTTTCTAACGATACTCTTAATACTCGTAGCTTAGAATTCACTTTTTATTTTGGTTTATAAGGAGTATTACTAAAACGCGTTAAAACTCGTTAAATGGAACAGAATACCGGGTTGTTTGAATCGAGTCGAGCGGAGCGGAAATGGGGTTGGACCCTGCTGCACGGGCTAATCCAGCGACCAATCTAGCAATCAATCTGCCGAGCTGTTGCAATGCAGAATCACCCAACCATGGCTGAGCCGAGATTAAAATCATTGCTCAACTATGGGTGACAGTTTCGTCACCTGCAGCATCATGTTTTTAAATGTTTTGTAATTATTTTTATCAACATTATGTTAGTGAAGGATTTTAGACGTACCTATATTATGGGGCAGTAGTTTTCAAACTTTTTTTGGCAACGCAACCCTTTTGGAAAGCGTAATAATTGACGGAGCCCTAAAATAATCAAAAACTGGTTTGTGTCTATTTTTCATTAATAATAATCTTATTTTTATTTTTTGATATTATCAGTTTGTCTTCGAAGCCTCCACAATGGTTTTGCGGAGCTCACTTTGACCATGGCAATATAGGAATTAAATCTTTTTGCAAACTACACATTTGTTCACCTAAATGGCCGCGTTTTCTTACAAATTTCTGTATTTAAAAGCCGGTAATTTTTTTTTCTATTATTCATAACATTTAAATACAACATTATTCTGCTAAACTATAAAATAGTTTATCGGCAGATAGCTCTCATCATAATAATGATATATTAGCACAGTTTAGTTTACTAAAGGTTAAATAAAATACAACTATAATAGATTAGGTAGCAGTTAAATAACAAAAAATAATATAGCTTATATCGTTCTAATCGCACACTATTTTTACACAAATAATCTATCGATTTTGCTACTCAGTTGTTCGAGTAGTTCTTTCTTAATTTTGTTTTTATATGTCAATTTGGAAAGTTTTTTATTTTTATTTCTTGAGATAGACTATTAGTATTCTGGGAAGTAGATACTGAATCCTTACTTAGTAGTAATTCTTTACTTTAATAAAAAATATGTATGGATACGTAGCTATTTGAGTGAAGAAATGCCACTAAGAAAGGATTCAGTTACCGGGCTCTTAGCCATAAACTTTAGCCGGTTCGTTATTTTCGCAATTCTAAGCTCCTAGATTTATCGAATGATATTGCTCTGAACTGCGCTGACCTATGACATAGAAAGTCACAAACCGAGCCATAAACATTATAATACATCCTAGATTACGCAAATAGAGCCTGTTTATTGACGCCCACTTATCTTTACCAATAGCGTATCTTTATATAAGTGTATTTGTGTGCCATATAGTACTGCCTCCGAGGTCTAGCGGTTAAGTTCGTGGATTTAGATTGGGAGGTACCGGGTTCGATTCCGGCTCGGGACACAAAAATATTTATTAATGTAAAGTACATTAAATATAAATTAAAAGCTACCTAAATAATAAAATAAAAAATAAACTAAACTATAAATAAAAAATGTCTTCTAGAGATGTCCCATCCGAGATAGTCCCAAGGACACTGGCAACATTTTCCCTCTGTATAGCGAGGCTAATACGTTGGCAGAAATAATTGCCAGCCTTCCTGCCTCCAGACCTTTCTGTCAGCCGCTTTGACAACTCCTTGGCCAACCCCATGGGCCCATCGTCTCGTCCCCAAACGGCGCAAATTCGTAACCGATACCAAGGTTGGCGTATTTGCGCAATTTGAGATTCTCCGCAGAAAACGCTGCACTTCCCGCGCCTGACGAGGTCGCCTGGATGTGAGATCAAATCAAATCAAATTGTTTATTTATTCGAAGTTTTTCTTACAAGGACTTATAAAGAGCTAATGTGTCTACACATACGTCGCATCCCACACCAGAGACCTGCCAAGTTTCCACGGCCCAACAGTCATTCCGTCGGGTCTCTTGCCATCGCTCCGCACAATCCCAGATGGTTCTAATATTGCGGGTACCCCAGCAGTGACAAGAGCCCTTCGGATGATGTCGTTGAGAGCCGCGTGACGAGGAATGCGGCCAGCACTTCTAGCACAAGAAAGCCCGTGGTGTCCGAGATCATCGACTGGTTCTCCGCATCGACACTGGTGCGGGTGGATAGTCCGAGCTCCGAGGCGTTATTAATTTAATGTAAATAAATACATTTAATTAATATTTAATTTATTTGAGATATTTCTCGAGTTTGGTACGCTGGAGACATCGACGAGCTTGCCACTTGTCATGATTGGCCTATAGTAAAGTTGGCTAAATGTGAATCCGCTTATTTATAAGCGTGGTTTCTGACCACCCCGAAAGGGAAACGGTCGTGATGATACTTATATAGTACCTGCATCCGTGGTTTAGCGCACTGAGCAAAACGTTCATGTAAATTAAATTAAATTTAAATATAATTTTAAACTAATTAGTAATAATGTATTCAATTTATTAGAAGTACCTAATGTTTTTATTTTATTAGTACAAAATAAAAAAAAGTGTTTAACATAGAGAAACGTGGCGATATTTAATTTTCTACTCATTGTCCATTACATTGCGTCATTTTGATTAATGTATGAGCAAAGACGTATGCTTGTAAATATGGATCGGACAAACGAATAAATTATCCTGGCAGATAAGATACGTTGCGAAATACCTATTTAATAATAATCAAGTATGCGTATCTTTTTTCCTTACTTTTTCAAATAGTTCAGCGAACTATAACTTTGTTCCTACCCTGTGGTTTCGGCTAAAATTTACACTATATAACTATACTACTGCCTCCGTAGTTATCTATTGTCTCCGCGGTTAAGTCCGCGGATTTAGACTCCTAGGAAGTACCCGGTTCGATTCCTGGTCGAGACATAATAATTTATTTATTTTGTAATATTTCTCGAGTTTGGTACTAGCGTACCAAACCTACGTACGTACGTACCGGGTTCGATTCCTGGTCGGGACACAAATCTATTTATTAATGTAAATAAATACATTTAATTAATATTTAATTTATTAGTGATATTTCTCTAGTTTGGTACGCTGGAGACATCGACGAGCTTGACACTTGTCATGATTGGCCTATAGTAAAGTTGGCTAAATGTGAATCCGCTTATTTATAAGCGTGGTTTCTGACCACCCCGAAAGGGAAACGGTCGTGACGATCATACTATTGTTAAAATAAAATAGAATAGAAATAAAATTAAATAAATTATTAGTAGAATTGGGCTGCAGTTCCATTTGGAAATTGGACAATCCGCTGTATATTTGTCTTTGTGTATGAAATTTTGTCATACATTTAGCAATACCCTAGTGGTCGGACTTTCGCCGCGCCTTTCAAGGACACATACTGATAATTTTCAAGGCGACACGTGTCACGCTAACTTTAATTTTAAAATGTCATCACGACTTTAACACACGCTGTATTCATCACGTTATAATTAGCGTGGCAAGTTAAGGTTAATTTTTATATTTTTTATTATTAGTACTTCATGTGACCTTGCGCGCACCTGATGGTAAGTGGCGCGCAAGCTTCATGAATGTCAGCAACTGGAAACAGACACTCATGGCTGACATCAGTCCCCAACACTATGCAAGCTTGACTGGGCGTGACGGTAATTCAAGCCTGATCTCGAAGCGTGTGGATACATTTACTGGGCTTATCGGCACCAACGCAACGGTCGCAACTTCCCTGCCCCAGCAGACTGGGCAAATTATCACAATCAGTCCTCCTCCCACCATCTCCAGCAGTGGAGGTCTAGTTGCGCTAGCTAGATTGATTCGAGATGGTTTGATGTCAATTTAATATTTTTTTTCATGATTGCACAAGTTAATATTAGTGGAACCGGGACCGACGCGCGACGATCGTATTAACGTATAAATCTATGACAAATGTATGATGTACATACCTAGGAAAAGTGTATTTCTCATTGTTACTGTGGTCTAGCGGTTAAGTCCGTGGATTTAGACTCGGAGGTATCGGGTTCGATAAATACATTTAATTAATATTAATTTAATTTATTTGTGATATTTGGTACGCTGGAGACATCGACGAGCTTGCCACTTGTCATGATTGACCTATAGTACTTGTAAAGTTGGCTAAATGCAAATCCGCTTGTTTATAAGCGTGGTTTCTGACCACTCCGAAAGGAAAACGGTCGTGATGATACTTTACTTTAGTATTATATTTTTTTATAACTCAACATGCACTTTATGACAGCGAATGCAGCAATAAAGATACCTACATATGGTGACGTCATTTAGTATCTATAATATTAGTATTTATTGCTATGCTATAGGTATTATAAAAATGTGACAATTACAATGTCATTTTAAAAAATATGTAGGAGTAACAATCATAATTCAATTTATTATTTTTTTGTATTTTCATTTCTACAGTACAGATTAAAATTGTAGGGTAGAATCAAAGATTTTGCATGACGACGAGCTTGCCATTTGTCATTATGGGCCTATAGTAAAGTTGGCTAAATCTTAATATGCACTCACATACCGTCGTCGTCGCCATCCCTGTCATAAATATCTGTCGCAGGATAAAGATGTGGAATGTTCTTCCAGCCAATGTGTTTTCATTTTCCTATAACCTGGAGTACATCAAACGGAGTGTGAAAAAGCATCTAGTCAAGCCGGCATTAGTGTTAGGGATTGATGTCAGTCATAAGTGTCTGAATCCAGTTGATAACATTCATGGACCTTGCGCGCCGCTTGCCATCATGTGCATGGGCGCAAGGTCATGCTAGTATTAAGAAAACTTTAGGTAATTTTCCAGAATAAAAAAAACAATGTCATCAATTTTAACTAAACATAGCATAGAAACGAGCAAACTTTGGCTTGGTTGTGCTACCATGGAAGAGCTGGTATATCAGTGGAATTCCTTATCCTAGATGCTGAAGATCGATTGTTAAGATAACCTTATTGTATGTATCCGATAACTTAGATAACAGGAGCACACGATTCAATAAACAATAGCACTTATGAATTATACCTTTCCACTTGTATAAATAATAATATTACATAATAGAAAAATATATGCGTTAATGTTATATCTATTAGTAAAGTTTATCACGACCGTTTCCCTTTCGGGATGGTCAGAAACCGCGCTTATAAATAAGCGGATTCACATTTAGCCAACTTTACTATAGGCCAATCATGACAAGTGGCAAGCTCGTCGATGTCTCCAGCATACTAAATTACATATATATATATATATATATATATATATATATATATATATATATATATATTACTAGCAGCACTCGATACTTAAGAATTTCAATTATCTCTAATGAACTTATTATGATTTACTTAATTATTTTTTAATGATATTTAATATAATAACTTGCCCAGTCTCCCGGGCCGGGGTTATCTACCGTTCGTGTCGATAAACCCAGTAAAGTGTATCCACGCGTTTCGCGATCAGGCTCGAATTGCCGTCACGAGCAGTCAAGCCGGCATAGTGTTGGTGACTAATGTCAGTCAGGAGTGTCAGATTCTAGTTGCTAGCATTCATGGACCTTGCGCGCCATTTACCATCAGGTAGACCCAAGGTCACATATTGTGAAAGTATTAAAAAAAACATATTTTAAGTTAAGTGCATTAAAGTATTTTAATAATAACAATAATAAAATAACTAAATATGAATAAATTAAAGCCTTATGACATTAAAATCATAGAAAAAGGTAAGTAAGGATAAGTAAGACAAATTTTAAACTATGACTAATATTTAATTATTGTAATTTTTACTAATTGTAATTTTTACTAATTACAATAATTGTGTACTGATTACGATAACACAATCGAATTTTCGGTGACAATTATATCGCCTTAAGAGTTTTGATAAATACCACATATGCATGTAACTCTACTAGTCACACTTACCCCGTAGTTGGGGAAATAACAGAATCGCAAATATATTTTACAGAGTAGGCAATTGATTTTAGAGCCATCTAGGGTCACTATTTATGACTTTTGTCTATATTATCTAAGAAGTATTGCCATTTTATAAAATTACTACCGCTTTGATTATTTCCCCATATCTACATTTACCCCAACTCACCTTAGCCAAAAGTGGCAAAATCTCAACACACAGAATCAAATAATTAACAATAATAAAACACAATATAGAAATGCAGAAAAGGTGCAATAATTATAAATATAAGACAAAGTACAAGTTAATATAGATATAGAACTAAAAGTGCAATTGAAAACTGTGATAGTGAAATAGTTGCGTGTTGTGTTGGTGATAATGATGCTATACGTGACGCAGGCGCAGGAAGAGGTTCCGGTCAAAAGGCCCCCTAGAAGAAAGAAGATTAGTGCTAGCATACAGGTCTGAGATAACTTCCTAACATATACGGTTTACCGCTTTTGAATACAAGTATTAATTTATAATAATATAATATATGTAATATTTGATAATATTGAATTGTGCGTTCAAGTCTAAACTAAACTTATTGAGACTTAAAAAAAAGTGAGAACTTGCAGGTTATTGATTTCGTAGTTGGTAGGTTTATGGAGATTAAATAAATGCGCGTGGCTGCGTGCGCACGCATAGTTGCAGACGCATTAAGAAAGAAAGAGAAAGAAGGAGCGGGAGAAAGTGAGAGAGGCAGCGGCTATACGCGCGCGCCTATCCGCTCCTCTTCCCCTTCCTCGCCGCGCTGTTTCCCCTTGAGCGCTGTTGTGACATACGGACGTACGTTCAACGTAATAAGTCCCCAATCAAGCGGGCGTAATAAAGTTCTCATTTTAAAAATCTTCAAATATTGGATTGTACGAGCGGGAGGGATGCAAGAGCAATCCCCTTAAGACAAACTCTTAGCTCAGTAAACCGGAGACAGCATTATGTGTTTTCCACTAAATTGTAAAGAATTCTGTGAAACCACGGAGTGGCGTGCTGACATTCATAGTTTCGTATTACAACCGAGTATAAATTATCTTATAATATGTAATAATAATTAGTGGTGTCCTAGGCATAATAAAAATATAAAATAGAAACAAAAAAAATAAAGTACCAAGGCAGAATTAACGTCCGTAGACAATTTCTGACAGCCAAACATTTGGGACAAATTTGAACAACTGTAGGTGCAATGGAATTATAAGTAAAACATAAGAATTAGATAGAAATAATAATGTTACTACTAAATCTCACTAATAAATACAAAATTTTAAACATATATAATATATACAACTTACAAATTTTGGTTGGAGCTATCTAGAAAATGTTAGTAGACTAGTTTTTTAAAAGATGATCTGGTAGATGATAGGTAGATTGTTCCTAATATTTTTAAACAAATCACGGAATGATGAGAAGGGACGGAAAGAAGTGAGTTGTGAGAAGATTGGAGAGATTTATCATGAAAAGAGAGATAAGCCAATTTGTCCTTGAGGTATTTCGATGTCGCAGGCTCGTTTTTAACAGAGAAAAGGAGATAGAGGACTCTTAAGATTC
Organism: Tinea semifulvella; assembly: GCA_910589645.1. Lineage (NCBI taxonomy): Eukaryota > Metazoa > Arthropoda > Insecta > Lepidoptera > Tineidae > Tinea > Tinea semifulvella. The sequence continues at coordinate 5,792,669 of OU342592.1, read as the reverse complement.
ATGTGACAGCAAATTGGCAGCCACTTCAACCTAGCAACTTCAACTCGGAGATGTGATCCTATTTCAGTAATTAAAATTTACAATTATAAACATTATACGCATGGAGTTAACTTTTATAGTAGAATTACTATTAAAGTTAACTTAGTAAAGAAGTCTTGCTAAAATGTTCAATCACTGCCACTGTTCCATAACAAATCCTTAAATTTTGACATGAAAATTTGTCTATCTTGGCATCCCACGCCGTATTTAAAAAGGTAGATTCTGACCAAACTGCTATGATATTTGCCTTTTCGTGACCATCAAATATTTCATTACAGAGGCACCATGCAGGAATATCCCAGTCGTCGTGCAGTGACGGCTCTCTTCTCAGCGTGGGGTCTTCAGAAATGGACGAGGACTCCAGCAGCGGGACCCACCACCACTCCGGACATGACCACTCCAACAGGAGTGATCTATCTGATCTCTACAGTACGTACCATATCCTTAACCGCTAGAGTCTTAGCAAACACATATATACATAACTTAACGGCAGATCCCTTGCGGGGAAGGCAGAGACAATTGAGCGCCACTTGACACGATCACGACATACTTATTTCTTTGATACCTAATGATTTATAGAAATAATTATGTAACTTTTAAAAATGTTGTGCCCCGGAAAGAGACCTGCTAGCTATATTTAACAGTAGTTAAAAGGCCATTAGTTTAGAGCTAGCAGCGACACATTTGTCTAATATTAGGTACTAGTTCAAATACTATTTGTAAAAGTGCCTACCTACATCTTCTGTAGAATTATTTTATTGTGAAACCCTAGTAATAAGTATTTTTGATTAATAAACTATTTAAATTTGAATTTGAACTTCTTTCGCTTCGTCGACATTCATCAACCTCTTCATACATGGCCTTTTGTTACGAAAGCTTTTTAATGTGCCTTCAGCCAGTGTTTTATTTATTTGATCGTGATATGTGGGTCTCGGTCTGCTAGACCTCTTGAGGCCTCTTTACCCATAACTTAGCGAACGAAAATTTAAGAATTACAAAACTAGCTGATGATAAAAAACATTGTAAAAAAATAGTCTCCAGCAACTCATTATGGTCTGAACTGAAGTCTTTAGGTATTATGGGTTGACAACGATGAAATCCTTTAAATTAGAATTTTCTGATGATAGAATAAGTTTTGTTTCAAGTTTCGGTGTTATTTTATAGAAACCGTGGCAAGCTTACAATATTAGTTTTTCTTGCCATGCCTATTTGTTTTTTTTTTATTAAAAAAAACAAATAGGTGGTAGGTGGACTGTCCACCGTTCGTGGTTATAACCCCAGTAAAGTGTATCCACCCGTTCCGGGATCAGGCTCGAATTGCCATCATGCTCGGCATAGTGTTAGGGACATGAGTGTCTGATTCCAGTTCGAAAATAATAATAATAATAAAAGTGATCTTAATTTCTAAACAATTGCTATATTATTATGTTAAATGTTTCAGATTCATCGGAACCACCGACAGGAGTGGCACCGCTCAGCCATTCTGCTGCCAAACACAAAATGGCAGTCCGGCCGAGACGCACGCATGGAGCACCTCGTCGTAAACGGAATAACCCTGTAAGCATATACTTGTAGTTTCTAAAACAAGCGTTAAAGATAAACAATTTATAGCTAAACACTAAGGAAGCCCTACTAGTCCTTACAAAAGGAAATTAGCTTGCTAGGTCTGAAACTTTACTGCCCCATTCTTGACAAGTTTTTAACTCAGTGATATCTTAATGACTGCCTCCTGGTCTAGCGATCAAAAGCGTAGATTTAGATTTATTGTGTTCGATTTCTGGTAACACGACAATAATTCATTTAATTCGATATTTCTCGAGTCTGATCGCTAGACATCGACAAGCTTGCCTCTTGCCATGATGGGCCTATAGTAAAGTTGGCTAAATGTGAATCAGTTTATTAAACAATTGTAGTTTCTGACCACCTCGCAAGGGATACAGTCGTGGTGCTACTTTACTTTTGATATCTTAAGGTGTAGTAATGTATGACCATAACATATTGAGGTGTCCACCCTTACGTTTATCTAATTAAACGTTTTTTTTTTGTTTAGCTGTTTATTGTAAATGAGTGCTTATGTATATATCTTAAAACATAGTCAGTAACATAGATTAATTCAAATTTCAGATTGCCGCAAATGTCTTGCCTATAACACCCGAATTGAACGAAGAAATGATACGAAGCACTACTCCTGACGTGGCACATAAAACATCAGAAGTGGTTACTGGTAAGTACTTTACTTTATTAACAACTTCGTGTAATGTTATCAAATAATTAAATATTTCTCTAAATTAAATATGTGATTGAGACGCTAAAGGCAGTGAATGTTTATGGCATTCGTTTGCATCAGCTAACATCTTAGTAAAATAAATATTGAACTTTATTACAAAACGAAACATTTTAGTCTATTTGATAATTGTATTTTTTCTATTTCAGAATCATTCTCTTCATCGATTACTACGAAGCATCACGTAAAAGAACACCACCAGTTAAATAGAGAGCTACAAAGAGCTCTTAACGTTATGCCTAATGAAACTAAAGTAAAATCCTCATCTCTACCGCCAGGACTTGCCTTAAGTCAACTCGTTGGTCACATGCCATCCAAACTCACCATCGCCGAAGCTAATACTCCAAGATCTTCTATCAAAAGAAGCAAATCGAGTTCACAAGGAAAATCATTGAGGGATGACTCTCCGAATCCAACTCACACTAGTTCCAGTGAATCTCACATACACCCATATTCCTATCGCTCAGATAGCAAACATGCCGAAGATTCTTGCCTCTCTGAAAAGAAATCTAAATCTGAAAAGAAAATTGAAAACGAAGCTATAAAAAGTAACAAGAAAGAAGAGTCGTTCTTTAGTCGGTTGTTGCTGAGAAAGAGTGGGAAGAAGTCTAAAAAAGATCAAATAGATGGAGAAGCACAAGTTGATAGCAAGAAAAGTAAAACAGACAAAAGTGTAACGGCCGCCCAGTATAAATCTGTAGACGTAGAACGACAAAGCGGCACTACATTTGGAGAATATAGCCAACAGAAATTTGCAGCCGATAAAAATTGCCACAAAACTACAGGACAGCGGGTATTTTCTAATCAAATGCACAAAAGATTGGATAACAAGGGAGCATACGTTCAGGAAGGAATGTATAAAGATGCTTACAGTGCTGCGAAAGTTCCCGGTGTGGACTATAATATTACTGATCTCAAAATTGCTGAAGAAACGGATAAAATGTTGAATATGGATATGAGAAACAATTACAGACGTGATGAGAGAGAACCTTATATTGAAAAAGTTCCAGAAAGATCTAAACGGGCTTCATCAAAAGAAGCCATTAATGACTTGCACAACAGAGATCCATACAATATGCACCACGAACGACCCAAAAGACCGCAGTCGACTGCTCAGAGAATTATCGACCCATTTGCGACTAAAGCATTTATTATAAATGAACGTTCCAATCTAGCGAGGGAAGACAGTCTGGTATCACCTGGATTAGTAAATTCAGAAGAAGAGCCTCCAATTCGAACACCACGCCTCAGAAACGTGCAGAATGATTATGTATTTCACAGCGGAAGTATGCCTAAAAACATTCCATACTTTAATCCCAATATTAACGTGTCCGCTTCTGCCTCGCCACCAAAGAGTATATTACATCAAAGTTCTGAAAACGTGAAACATTTTAATCGGTCTAGTGAGCACATGGATAGACATATAATAGAGAAGAGTAAGCGTGTTGAATCGTCACAACATAAGTTTCCAAATGTTGCCGGAAAGACTGATTCACAAGAGGCTTACGTTAATTCCGGTATGAGATCTCTTGGAGAGGAATATATTGAAACTAGAAGCAGTATCGGAAAGTCACATAGTTTTCGATATGCTTCGGAGACTAATTCGATAAGTTCGCAAGAAAGTCAAATGCCAAGCTTGCCAGCTATCGTGGGCATATCTGAGCCTTTGTTAGAAAGTTGGGAGTCGAACTACCGTCGAAGTTTGATCCAAAATTCTAGAACTTTTAATAACAGACACGACTTTTCTGATAAAATTTCTACGCGAAACTTTAACCTAAATATTGAAAGCAACTACGATAGTCTTCCAAGTACAGACAGCAGCAGCTATCTGGATAGCTTGAAAACCGATACTCAGTCAGATATTGACCGCAAACCACTTTTCACTAATAATATTCATATTAAAGTTGATAATCAAAAGCGTGATAATGATATTTCACAAATAGAGGCTAAAATTGATGATATTATTAGTTCGCCAAAACCTATGATAACTCCAATACTCAAATCTAGTTCATTAGACAGTGTAAAAAGTACTCCTGAAAAACCTATTGATGATAGGAGAAAAACTATTTCCGTTGAGAGTGCGTTAAGTCAAAGTGGTAAACTAACCAACACCACAGCCGTCTCTATAGACCGTCACAGCGTTAAAAATGACATTGATAACTTTATTTCAGTCACACATTTAAATAAGGAACCCATTGTTTCTTCAGAAAAGATTACAGATTTGCCTAAAATCGTTAAAAGCGAAGAAAAACAACAAAAAAGCAACGGAATTCTTGGAGTTCCGGAATTTCTCAAAATACAACTGAATAAAGTAGATGTAAAACCAACTTCCAATATTGTATTGACAGCAAATGTAACGCCAAAGAAATTAGATACTCAGCAAAGTCAAGTCGATATCAGAGATGAAGAGTTAAACATTATTGAACCTAAAGAAGAAAAATATGAGAACAGAACTGAAATAAAAAAAATTGAGAATGAAACCATGCATCAAATGAACAATGAAATTGCTAATGGCGATAGCGCGTCTCCGTATAAATCTACAGAAAATATAGCAATAATCAAAGGTGTTATAGAAAAATCTCCAACCCAGCAACCGGCACCTCAAAGTCCCACCACTCCCAAAACGTTTTTTAAAAGAAAATCAACTAGCGTAGACCTTCAGGATAGACCCGGAAAATCGAGAACCAATTCTATGAGCACAGAAGGAAGCAATGAAAAGATATACGATAATATTTCTATGGATCGCAAATCTCACTCGAGTTTTGGAAGCAAAAGTTCAATTCAGAGTACAGACAGTAACGAAGCTCGAACTCCTGACAGACAAGACGATGCTGTAGTTTATCGCAAAAAACCTGTCATGTTGTCAAGAGAATTTCGTGAAAAACGTAATGATGATGAACCGGAATTGATGAAAGTTTTTGCTCGTCGGTCATTGAAATTGAAAGATTCCGAAGCAGATATTCTGTCCCAGGAAATCGCAGAAACTATTAATAATAAGGAAGAAGTAGATAATAATGTTACAGTAAGTAAGTCTAAAATGCTTAAGAATGAATTTAACGCTTCAATAAAGTCTAGAGATAGTGATAAGGAAAACGAGGACACTGTGTCCAAGGATCAGAATGTCGACGAAAAGAGATTAGTTGATATAGCTGCTAGGGTGAGCCAATTCGGTGCGCCACATTACCAGCGAAGTGTTAGTATAACTAGTGTATCATCCGCAAGTGCCAATCCGAAACGCGAAAGCGCTCCAGTTTGCCAAAAAAGCGAAGTAAATAAGTATAAGAAAGAGGTATCAGATTTAACGCCTGAGAAGAGATTGCGGAACAGAACGTTTCCTGATCCTTCGAACGATAGAGAGATTGCTGTCAAAAACGAGTTGGGTTTTAAAGCCGATACGTTGACGAAGCGGCCTTGGCAGAAGAAAGACGATGATAATAAAGGACCTCTAAGGCCTCTGGATGTCAAAGACAGGAATGTACAGAGTGAGAATGCTGTGATAGACAAAGGTGAAGAGAAAGGGGAGGATGAGAAGGAAAAGGAAGGAGAAGGAGAAGCCGACGGGTCTCCTCAGTTCAAGGGTATTCTGCAGATGCGAGCGGAGTGGGAACGACGAGCGAAGCAGGGAATGACCAAATAAATTATGGTGCTAACATGGTAAGTTACCTCCAAAATATAATTACAATTTATAGGCAGTAACATTCCCATTCAGCTATTTTTTTATCATAATATAATTATTGTCATAAAAGCCGTAGGCTCGTTTAACATTAAAAAAAAATAAGTGCCTGCATGTCAGTCTTGTGACTTACCGTAGTTTCTGTACTCAAACTTCAGTTGGGCTCAGAGTTAAAACATATTTAACCAATAAAATAACCTACTAAAAAATCAATTAATGGCATCCCTCTATTTTTCCCAATGCAACAAGTATAATATGAGAATAGCTCAAAGGGTAGTAGTAATAGGGAAAAGAAATACGCAAAAAACACTCGTTCAACCCAAACACTAGCGTAGTCAGATGGATGGTAGGCTACTTAAAGTCCATACATTCCTATTATAAGTATACCTTCTATATAGGAATAGTATTTTATCAGTAATACTTTGAGCCCGCAACCAATTAAAATACTTTGAGCCCATAACCAATTAAAATACTTTGAGTCCACAACCAATTAAAATACTTTGAACCCGCAACCATATAACTGCGCAGGAAAATTTTAAAATATTGTGTATTGTGTTACTAGTTTAGATATATCTTCACGCCAAATCCCTTGCAGCAGAGACAATTGAGCGCCACTTGTCATGGTGACGACATACCTCTTTCGTTTCTTCGACATTCATCAACCTCTTCATACATGCCTTTTTGTTTTGATTACTTTTTAATGTACCTTCAGCTATTGTTTTATTTATTTGATCGTAATATGTAAGTCTGGTCTGCCAGGGCCTCTTTTACCCACAACTTTCGCTTTATATATCTGGTTCGTCAATCTCTCTTCACTCATCCTTTCGACATACTATAGTTTACTAAAAATTACATAATACATTTAATTATTATTTTTTAAACTAAGATTGTACAAACTACCACTGGCCATTAGACGGGCACCATCTGTCAATGTTTTTAAACAACTAGTCACTAACTTGTTTCTTGATAAGCAGGAGCACACTGCATCTAGTACACATTGAGTATTTGGCACGCAATATGTTTATGTATGTATTATATGTTCATAATACTTGCATGTAGTTTATGTAATTGCTTGGTATGTAGTGTATTTATAAATTAGACTAATATTATTACATTGTTGCACCCTGCCCATAATCTCTCACCATCCCAAAGGTTAGTTGTCAGAGAATGCCTAACAGGCATTAAACTCGCCTATGTACCTAATTTTAAGTTTTGGTGCAATAAAGAATTTTAAATATAATAAATAAAATTGTATAATTGACAACAATGGTCAACATGTTGAATGAATTAAATTAATTAATAAATGACAACTCTGTTATGTTGAAACCATAGACATTAAATTTAGTACCCCCTACCGTCTACTAGGTGCCGCCATTTTTTATGTGAACCGAAATTTGTTAATTGGTTGTTCTAAATTTCCACCGCCTGGAATAGCTCCTTTGTCAATGAGCCTTGAAAAAAAAATATAAAAAAAAAGTCTTTTTTATGTTTCAGATGTTTGGAGATTACGCGTTGTATACATTATATTAAGTTACATTGGAATATTCTAGTGATAGATTAGTGAACTGAAATATTATTCGGCAATGTTATTATTAATTATAGAAATTTATCTAATGTTAATAAGACAATGTATTTTTGAGTGTTATTGCAAATACATAGTGCATAGTTATATTTTATTAAAGACATACATATTATGTATAAACATTTCAAATCGTGAAATACAAATTTTATTCCTATATTGGACTTTTATTTCATTCCTATCATCATCCTCATCAACACATAGGAATTAAAATTTAAAACCTAATGTACATCCGCGATAGCAAAAACAAAGTAAACAAGAAAGGAGTCCTTCGCGCCATTTTGCGTGAACATGTCAAGTGCAAGTTTTTTTTGTAAATTAATTTACTGTGGATATTATTGGTCAAAAGTGGTGTTGTTTTGTTTGATGGACTTTAAATATGGGGCACAAGTTGCAGTTTATTTTTTGCGGTTTTCCCGCGCTGTGGACTCCCATATTTTACCCGACGTGTTTGAGCTATAATGCCGCGAGTGAGTCCAAGAAAAGCATCAAATTCTGCAGCATCTGGAATTTGATGACTACCTCATTAACTCATAAAAATTAAATATATAGTACGTCAGACTTGGCTGTATGGGCTAGACACTTTGCCTTCCCTAATTCATCATCCATCGGGAGAAGAGAACAAAAAAAACAAAATAAAAAATGTAAACAAACATCTGTCAAAAATAAGTTTATAACCTGTCGGATTTATAATAAAAACGATACATAGAAGTATTAAGTATCATCACGACCGGTTTCCTTTCGAGGTTGTCAGAAACCACACTTATAAATAAGCCGATTCACATTTAGCCAACTTTACTATAGGCCAATCATGACAAGTTGCAAGCTCGTCGATGTCAAAAAAGGAACATGCGTCGGGAAAATTAAAACATTAGTACCTACCATATTATATACCATTTAAACAAAAACAGTTAACGAACCACTTGTTTTCATGTTTACATATTTTATTTTGTTATCTTGAATTAGGTATAGTGATTTACCTAATTCAAGGTTTAGTAAGAAAATTGCTCAGTAGCCCAGCCCTAGCACCATCGAATCGAGAAGTATAGGAGGTGCGGCGTTACGGTATTACAAATTAATAGATAGCACGTATGGTGCGGTGGTGGCTCGGTTGTAAGAACGCGTACCTTAAATCCTACAAAGGTCGGTTCAAACCCACCCGGCATGTACCAATGAGAAATGCACTTTTCTTACGTACATTTGTCATAGATTTAAAACACCACCGTTCCCGTGCCTCGAAGAGCATGTTAAGCCGTCGGTCCCGGTTCCACTAATAAGTTTTTGTGGAATCGTTAATTAATTGACAATAAAAATTGACATCATATCCTCGCCAAGCCGTCTGGCCAGCGTGGCGAGTGTAGGCCAAATTCTCCAGATTTATGTTCTGGAAGGCCCATCTCCAACACTGGAGGTCTAGGACGCTGTGTTCTAGGGGCTGTAATGATGATAATGATGACTCAATAGGATGTATGAAATTTCTATGTTTTTGCTGAGTTCGGAGTTTAATCGTAGATCTACCTAAATTACGCATAGATACTAATTGTACCTACAAAATACGTAGTAAATATAGAAGAAAGAAAATATCTAAACATTCCATGTATTCACTGTGCCGAAGAAGAATGGTGTCTCGGACTTGCGACCGACAATAGGCTGGTTTACAAAGGAGGCCTTTTTTTTATTGGTAACAAGACGCTCCCCATCCATTCCCTACCCAATCAAATCCTCTTGGAAGTTCTTTCCAAAAATGTATTTACGGGAGACCTGCTTAGGCCCAATTCTTTCACTAAGCTGTTTTTTAATGAATTTTGCTTAAAATAATTGAAAACGCAAGGCGAACGATTTCCGAAGCGAAGAAAAGTAAAAAAAGCGCTTACCGCAGACATACAGTGGAGTCGTCCAGGCCCAGATGGCTAATAGGCCTGGGTTATGCCGCCCCCGCCCTCGTTTATCATTTTAGCATTATCATATATATTTTTTAATTAGTATAGCACAGGCCCCGGTCTATAATAAAACGTGAGATTAAAAACAAAAATCAATTATATTATCGTAATGCACCAATTTCAATTTTACTCTTCGAGCCGTCGTTGACCTAAAAAAAATAATTTATGTGCTTCAAGTACTAGACGTTTCTATGGTCAAAGTTAATAATAATAATAAATTCTTTATTGTACAGAACCAAAAATAGTGTGGGTACAAAGGCGAGCTTAATGCTATAAATGCATTTTCTACCAACTAAAGTTGCTTTAATTATGAGTTGAGTATTAGTTTGAATTTGCCGCCCGAGGCATGGGCCCCGGCTTGACCCCCCCTAGATCCGAGGCTGTGAGGACATGCCTCCGTTTTCCCCGGCAGGATCTAAGCGGGTAACCACCCGTGAGTAGTTCATGCACTTTTGGTACTGGGTGCCGTTACTGATGGTTCTTCTTCAGCTCTCTGTTGGGGGGCCGAACGCAACACGTAGCAATATTCGGGAGATGCCTAAAGTGTCCGTTGTCGGCCCGATAGAACATACGACTAGTCAGGCCGACGACAAACTCTTCAATAGTGGTATTTCCAGATCTCAAACTATGACGAAATTACGCAAGAACCACGGCGCTCGGGAGACTCTGAGCGAATGTTCTGCTGACTTTTTATCTTGTCCCTATTGGTCTTTTCCAGAAGGTGATGCCAGGCTGGCGCAGCGCAAGTAACCTTAAACCTGAGACAAATCAAACACGGGGTTAGATGATCTCTCTGTTATATTTTGTTTGACGCTGTTTGTTGATGGCACTACTAGATGGCGTTAGTATCGTATAAGAACGTACTTTTGCAGAAATGAGAATGCCTATTTTTGTTAGATGGGCCCAATAAAATGTTCTCGTGCCATAATGATTTGTTTCAATGGGGTGTATCAGGCAAAGCTTTTTGTAGATGTCGCTAGCGGCAATGGTGCCTTGTTTTACACCTATATCGCATCATTTTAAAATGTTTTTGTAGTTTTTTTATTACAGAAAAATGTATTTTAACTTAACGTTACCTATATTAAAAGACAAATTAAGAAAGCGCACACCTTCTTTAAAAAAAAAAGGTTGAATTAATAGAACGGCAATTTTGAGATCAGCATATCTTTGTATTCGCTTGCAAATCTCGATTTGTACACTTAAAAACTCCTCACTTCGGCATAATATCCAGAAAATATTAAATTTCCTAATAAAATACAAGTTTTCTATGCAACTGACAGTTATATTAGGTACCATCTATCATGCGCCATCTATCGTGATAAAAAGTTAGACCCCATTGACAAAAACTTTTTTTACATTGAAAATTATATAGTATCGATTCCGCCGAAATAATTGGAGAATTATGTACATTTTGAAATCCCGTGTTTTATCTATAATAAAGTACCTGATCATAATAAAGAACCTAATCATATAAATAGTGCTTTGTAACTATTTCATACATAAATTTTAACCAATTGACTATTTGATTGACGTCGGTCGGGTAAAGTATGGGAGTCCACAGCGCAGGAACACCGCAAAAAATTAACTGCAACTTGTGCCCCATATTCAAAGTTAAATTTATCGTTTTCCCCATAACTATTCACATTGTAGAACATTATTAAATTATAAACGTGCTTTCTAACTTCGTGGGATATACCTACGGTCGTGATGATACTTGATACCTTTTTTAGTACAGTTGCCATATAAAAAATAACTTTAATAAAAAATCGATTTCGCGTTTGGTTCCAGCAAGCCAGCTCTCTTAGGAGGGTGACATCTCGGCGCATGCGTCAAACGGCTGCCCGAGCTAACCCCTAATAAGACGGTGTACGCGTCCCAAGCCATATTTTATTTTATTTTATTCCTAATTTAATTCTAATATTAACGATTTTGGACTGTTAAATATGTGGTAAATTGGCTGGGTTGGACTAAATTGAAAAGTGTCGCAATACCTTCTCGCGTGTGAACTTACGTAATATTTTTTTTAAAAAAGCATTACTTGGGAAGGAAGTGGGGTAGGTGAGTTGACAGTATTTTCTTAAGAGCCTATAAAAGCTACCTACCTATATCATACGAATTTGATTTTTTTAAATTTCAAATCGCTAGCTGACATAATATAGTAGGTACTTATACGCTAGCTGTGTAATATACAGAATGGATTTTTGAGTCAGGACAGTACAATAACCGTTATGGTAACAGGAAAACGTTCCTAGGAGAAAATTGTGCCTGTATGTAAACCTGGGCCGGCTATTGCTGCTATCTTAGCGATTTCGGTCGGTAAGTCCTAATAAAAAAGTTGCCACTTTAAAAATAAGAAAACTAATTTGATCAATTTAATTTGTTCCAAAAGACGGTAATATTATAAACTTATGTCATTAAAAACTCAGGCAGCTCCATATTAACTTATTTAATACCCTAATATGTGTATTATATAAAAGAAATATTGATTCCCTTGCAACACTAGAATTAAATGCCAAAATGTCAGCTGGTTGGTGTCACACGGTAAAACTGTATCGATAATATTCGATAACTTTGCGGGCTGTCAAATTTCGTTGCTAATAGTTTGCGAAAATTGCTAATTTGCGATAGGATCCGACATTTTTATTACTCATTATAAGCTTGACAATTAGCTTTAGCCATTGCTCACTAAACATGTAGTTATTTAAAAAAAATCGGCTTAAATAAATAAATAAATATTTCCAGACAGGTCACACAGCGCCATCTAATTTCCGTGGTAAGCTACGAGGCTTGTGTTACGGAAACTAGATGGTTGATAAACTACATATTATACTTTTAATTTTGTAAATACGAGTATATACATATTATACATTATAAACACCCAGACCGAGACAAATTATACAATGTAGAACTTGCCCCCGGTGGGAATCGAACCCACGACCTCCCGAGTTCACGGCACACGGCAACGTTTGTTACCACTAGTCCACGGAGGCGGTTAGAGCTTATGTATTCTCTATTTTTCTGTATGCTGCGGAGACGTGAACCCTATGCAAAACTCAATGGTCTAGAGATGTGGTGTTGGCGAAGAATGTTGGACATATCATAGACGGAATTCCGAACCAACAAATCCAAACTGGAGGAACTGGGGATCAGACAACGCCTTCACAATACAATCACGCATTCTCACATCCATCGAGCGCCTGGTAGTCTAGGAGGGTATGGCAAGAGGATGCGTGGTAGGTCTCCGATGAGCTGGACTGATGGTAAAGGCTGCGTGAGTGCACCAGGCAAGCTGCGGTGCTAGAGGAGTGGCGACGGCGTGTTAGGCGTACCACTAGTACTCAACCACTCTGCCAAGTCGCTACACATATATACACATATCTTCTTTTTAGTCGCTACACTCTTGGCAGAGTGGTTGAGTACTAGTGGTACGCCTAACACGCCGTCGCCACTCCTCTAGCACCGCAGCTTGCCTGGTGCACTCACGCAGCCTTTACCATCAGTCCAGCTCATCGGAGACCTACCACGCATCCTCTTGCCATACCCTCCTAGACTACCAGGCGCTCGATGGATGTGAGAATGCGTGATTGTATTGTAAAGGCGTTGTCTGATCCCCAGTTCCTCCAGTTTGGATTTGTTGGTTCGGAATTCCGTCTATGATATGTCCAACATTCTTCGCCTATATATATATATATATAGTACAAACATTTTGTATGAAAATCGAATCGAGTATTTCCAAGTTCAAAAATATCAAACGCTAACCTACAAAGACGAATTTAGGTCAAAAGCAAATATATTAGCCTATCTAGGATGTATAAACGTAAAAATGCTAGTAGATTAAGTATTTCAGTCCGTAGCTGAAGGCTGTGCTGTTTTGGAAGCATGCCATGCCCCCTTTAACTGCCAGCGACATATACCTACAGGGCGAAAAGAAAAAAACAACCATAATTTTACTGTTCTATCATCAGCCTGTATTTCTTTACTCAGGGGCTGGCTTAACCATTCCGACGCTCGGCTCCTGGCGGGTGGATCTTTGCGAGGCCTTTGTTAAAGTGTATAGTTACTAATTGGGAAGAGAGTGGCTATTTACACAAAAAACTCTCGTTCACCCGAACACTAGCGTAGTCAGGTGGATGGTAGAATGCCTAAAGCGCCATACATACCTATTATAGGCATAGCTTCTATATAGGAATAGTATTATATCAGAAATTCGATTTGCTCTATTTCTAGACAAACATGAGTCGTCATTAGGCTAAATAGATTTGGCATAATATTTACTTTATTTATTTATTTACGCAAATAGCGCTTATTTATAAGTATATGTGTAATTAATGTAACAGTGTAAGTATGTATTAGGATGTAGTGTGTAATTAGATATTGTTAAGCTTGATTTTGGCACTACCCTTAATCTCACACTCTCCCAAAGTTTAGATGTTAAAAATGTTAGTAGGCATTAATCTTCGCCTTCGTACACTTATTTTGTGCAATAAATAATTTAATAATAATAACCCGTAACAATTAATGAATGAATAAATGAACTTTAAATTTAGTACCGCCTGCTAAGTTTTCACTCCCAGGGGGCTAATTCTGGCGCTTTCGACTTACTTGACGGTTCGAAATATTCGAGTGAATAGTGACAGATCTCTAAAGTAAAACTGTCAAGATCATACGAACTAATCGAATCGACATTTATGCCTAAAGCGCAAGAATCTTTCAGCTGTCAAACGAGTTCCTTCAAGGGATCCTCGATATCGGTGCCTTGGTTGCAAATTCTGCAAACCTCGAAATACATTAATGTTACCATTTTAAATATTTTCGGTAAGATAAGTTTTTTTTCTGGCAACATTGAATATTGCGATCCCGTATTTTTAATAATCATTTTGTCAGAATTCCTATGCGCTCTAGCTCTTTTTACATTCTTGTGTCACTAAAACCATTTATAATTTTGGAACGAAATCTGATTAGAATGATTTTGTCATTTATTTTCGTTTACTGTTTTGTTATAACTTAAATAAGAAATTAAAACTAATTATTATTAAGAAAATGAAAAAATAAGTTTAAATATTAGCTGAAAATAACAAAAAACACGCTTCAAGGAGGTTTCAATGTATATCGCGATGTACCTCGAGTTTGACAGTTTATTCCTCGAGCGTTGTGACATGCCGAGGCGTCCCTCCGTTTGACAGCTGAAAGGAATAATTAAGTAGAGATTTCGGAATCCAAAGCTAAAGCTTCTAAAACTTCTTTATAAATAAAGAAGTGGATTCACATTTCGCCAACTTTACTATAGGCCCATCACGACAAGTGGCAAGCTTGTCGTTGTCCTAGCTTAGCAAACTTGAGAAATTTCACAACTAAATTATTGTATCTCCACCGGAATCAAACCCGGTACCTCCGAGTTTAAATCCACGGACGTAACCGCTATACCACAGAGGCAGTCTATAGTTAATAATAAATAAATAATATTTTTTTAGAGAAATCTTTTTGTTGTACATAATTGTGTATCAATCAGGAAAATATTTCAATGGTTAAAGAACACCATCTTTTTTGGCGGAAAAACGTTTTTTTTTTAAATAAATATTTTTTTTATTTTTACAATCGAGTTTTTGATTTTTTATTAAAATATATTTTTAAACGTGCGGTTTGCAATATAAACAAGAAATAAGCGGTAAGAAAATAGAAAATACTGTTCAAGTAACGCAAATGTTATAATGATAAATCAGGCCAAATTGAAGGTGTTACGGTGCGTAAGACGTTTTATCCCATTTTGCATAATGACTACCATCAATAACAATTTTCTCTATATTAAAATTTATAGTCTCGGAGACTTGAACTTTCAAGTAGGTAATTTGTCACATTTTGGCGAACCTTAAAAGGAAGTTAAAGAAGGTTTATCTTAAAGCTATTAAAATAATTAGTTGATTTGTATTAAACTTGTCAGTCGAGTTATTTCAGCCAATGACGTTTCAAGTTGATTATTTTATTGTTTGCTATTATACTCCTAGATACACACAATCCACTCTCTCTGAAGTCCTGGAGGAGGACGGGGAGAACAGGGAGGAGAATGTCATGCTCGCACTGTTTGCAGACGACAGTGCCTACTCTCCAAGCCATTATGAGGCTGCTGACAAAATGCAGGACCTTCTGGCTCTTCTCCCTGCGTGGTTGGATAATTATATTTAACGCTTACTGCCGGTCTCTGTACACACCGCAGTTGTGGTGCAACTACACCAAAGAGTCGTACAGAAGACTGAAGGTGCAATACAATGATGCCTTCAGAATTCTGTTTCGGCTCCCCAGGTGGTGTAGTGCATCCAGCATGTTTGCCGAGGCACGTCTGCCGGTATTAGACGCGGTAATCCGACATCGTATGGCCTCATTTAGAAAATGCATAATGGACACTAAAAATATAATTTTAAAGAATATCTATGAGCATTGCTTTATGCTTCAAAAATTATGGACAAATAAATTAGTATGTACATTTTAGATTAATTACTAACATAGTTTTCTTTAAGTTATTATTGTTACTAAAACGATATAGTTTTTGTACCGAAATAAAGAATTATTATTATTATAAGTGGCGTATGTCCATCAATGTCGCCAAAACTGCCGCATTGATGACATCCAGTTGCCGACTGCCTTCACCACTACAGCTTCGGGGACACAACATCCGTGGACTTTGACCGTCAAATACCTGGGCTGCATCATTAACAGGACGTTAACAATGCGTGAAATGGCCTGCCATGCCATCAATCAGGCGAATGCGGCCCGAGGCATATTACGTCCTGTTATGAATTCTAGATTGCCGCTCAGGTTAAAGGTCTGGATCTACAAGATGTTAATCCGTTCCCGACTCACCTATGCTGCGCCAGCCTGCACCACCTTCTGGCCAAGACCAATAGGGGCAAGATCCAAAGTCAGCAGAACATATCGCTCAGAGTGGTCTCCCGAGCTCCATGGTTCGTGCGTAATTCCGTCATAGCTCGAGATCTGGAGATGCCTACTATTGAGGAATTTGTCGTCGGCCTGATTAGACGTATGTTCTATCGGGACAACGAACACTTCAAACATCTTCAGAATATCGCTCCGTCTTGCGCTCGGCCCCCCAACGAAAGACCACTTCCTAGAGAAGTGCTCTTGGAGGAGAGCTGAAGTAGTCGAACCTAGACCCCATGGGTTCGTGACCCACACAGGCTTTGTTACACGAGTAACGTGAATTACCAGCGGGTGGTTATCCGCTAAGATCATGCTTGAAAAACGAGGAAAAGTCCTATCCCCAACCCAGGTCCATTAGCCATCAGGGCCTGGACGACTCCACTGTCTGTCAATTATACATGGATATTCTGTGGAACCTAAACCCTCTAGGTTCGTAAGTCACACGGGCACTGTTTACCCTAGTAACCGCGCCCTGCACCAAGTGTGTATTGTTGAGTTACCGGCAAGTGGTAGCCCGCTGAGATCCTGCCGGGAAAACGGGGAAATTTCCCAATTTCCAACTTAGGCTCATCCATCATCCGAACCTGGACGACCCCATTGTTTGATGTTAAACCTTAAAAATACTAATCTTTGGCTCCAATTATTGTTTACTTGACCATTGGTCAAAAAAGTTCCTTTAGTCGATCATAGATGGCGCTATAAAAGTTGTACTAATTAATAGTTATAATCTTGAGCTTCCTAGAGAAGTGCTCTTGGAGGAGAGCTGAAGTAGTCGAACCTAGACCCCCTGGGTTCGTGAGCCACACGGGCGCTTTTATACCAGTAACAGCGCACAGCACCAAACGTGCATGCATTACCAGCGGGTGGTTACCCGCTGAGATCCTGCCGGGGAAAACGGGGGAAAGTCCCCATCCCCAACCCAGGCCCATTAGCCATCCGGGCCTGGACGACCCCACTGTCTGTCAGTTATAATCTTGAAATCACAGGCCAATAACAATAGCCATAAGTTTCAGTTCAGTAGATTTGTATCCTTTTTTTCTATCTATATAAGTTAGAAGTGTTGCTAGCAGACGTAAGGTGGCGTAAAAAATAATGCAATAATGTAACATTTTGTATGAAAATGTGCTCGATGACTGCTCTATCTTATATTTGACTCGTTGGAACCGACCAATCAGGCGGAGGCGGGTGTTCTACGAACTAATATGTATACCTACTTTTGCGATTTAGATTAGTTTCGTGGGAATGTTTCAAGATCAATTAGGGCCTACCACGAGTATGTATACGATGGTACTTACCTATATTATAAGTATACAAATCCAATTGAATTGTGTAGCTAGATCTGCTTTATAACCTCAAAGTGTTCGAACAAGTAATAAATAAAAGCTAGGAGGTAAAGTGAGGTGGGCAAACAACCCTTGGAAGTGAGTGGCTGAACAAACTCGTAAACCACGGGCCGCGGTCAAAACAGTAGTTCTGTGGAAAATTTGAACCCTCGTTACTCTACACGACACGAGTTTTACAACATTTCTACTTAACTGTACTATAGGTACAAAATGTGCTAGTTTTAGCAGTGCTACTGCGGTAGCAAACTAGAATAGGCGGTATTTTAAAATTATCATACAGCCGGTTTCTCGAAGCTCTACTTAATTATTTCTTAGCCAAGGAATCATTATCTTTAAGATTTTCTTAAGTTATTGCCTCGTTCATAAACTTAATTATTTCTTAAGATATAAATATAAATATATAAATATTTCCAGACAGGTCACACAGCGCCATCTAGTTTTCGTGGTAAGCTACGAGGCTTGTGTTACGGAAACTATATGGTTGATAAACTACATATATATATTTTTTTTTGTTCTAAATATATACATATTATACATATATACACCCAGACCGAGGCAAATTATACAATGTACAACTTGCCCCCGGCGGGAATCGAACCCACGACCTCCCGAGTTCACTGCAACGTTTGTTACCACTAGACCACGGAGGCGGTTTATGAAAAGCCTTTCTTGCAAAACCTTTAAATTTTTACTTACGTAATAATTCAAATCCAAAATACGTTAAAAAAACTGGCTGATAGTAAAGTAAAAGTAAAGTATCATCATGACCGTTTCCCTTTCGGGGTGGTCAGAAACCACGCTTATGAATAAACGGATTCACATTTAGCCCACTTTACTATAGGCCTATCATGACAAGTGGCAAGCTCGTCGATGTCTCCAGCGTACTAAACTCGAGAAATATCACAAATAAATTAAATATTAATTAAATGTATTTATTTAAATTAATAAATATTTTTGTGTCTCGACCAGGAATCGAACCCGGTACCTCCGAGTCTAAATCCACGGACTTAACTGCTAGACCACGGAGGCTGATAGTCTTTTTATATTTCTTTTCTTAATTAGAGAATTCTAAATAATTGATAAGTTTATTAATTTTGAGGGTCTTTATGAAAAAGACAACATGTTACAGAAGTAGTATTTTAAAATGATACCAATGGTTTGGTTATTTTTTCCCACATTCAACCAACATAATATTCTTCTACTTCCCCGTAAGGTAAACTTTAAAAAAATTGTGTATATTCAATTGTGTATAAGTTACAATAATAATATTTAGATATTTTTATAAATCAAGAAGTTAACAGTGGAACAAGTCAATATTTTTTTACAAAATAACGTGAGTCCTAATTCTTTTAATATCAACTCAAAACTTTAGAGTTATTAAAAAATTAAGTCACTGTATATGTAACTATTAAAGTTAAAAATGAAAATTTACCGGCTATTGTACCGGCTGACGATTGAACTTCAAAATTTAAAACAATATTTTATAGTTCTTTTGTCGTTCTCCCAAAGGTTAGCTGTTAGAGAATACCTTTAAGGTATTAAGCTTGCCCATGTACTATATTTTATCTTAGATAAAGCATGCTACGATGGTTCGGGCATGTTGAAAGGATGAGCGATGAAAGATTGACGAACCAGATATATAATGCGAAAGTTGTGGGTAAAAGAGGCCCTGGCAGACCGAGACTTACATATCACGATCAAATAAATAAAACACTGACTGAAGGTGCATTAAAAAGTCTTCGTAACCAAAGGGCATGTATGAAGAGGTTAATGAATGTCGACGAAGCGAAAGAGGTATGTCGTGATCGTGTCAAATGGCGCTCAATTGTCTCTGCCTACCCCGCAAGGGATCTGGCGTGAAGATATGTATGTATCTTAGATATTAATCGTGCAATAAAGTTTATTTTTCCTTTTCTTTGCTTTTATTGTAACAATATTAAAAAATTTCTATCCTTAAAAAAATTACATAATAAAATATAAAGCAAATGTTTTTGTACTATATATTTATTACAAGAAATATATGAGAAGTCTTACGCATTAATTTGGGCAAAGTCAAAGTCAAAATATCTTTATTCACGTAAACCTATTACAGGCATTTATGAAACGTCATTAATTTAATTATTTTGAATGATTCTACTCCTGCTAGTAGAAGACTAAGCAGCAAAGTGGTCCAATCAGTAAGCTGTTAGCAGAAGACCAGCAGCTTAGCAGATTCCAGTGACCTGTTAATGTTCAGATGGCTGAGAAAGGAATCTGCAAGGAAAACTCAGCTATATCAGATTTACAAAATAAAACATATACAGAACTGCACCACAACGATCAATTAATAACCTCCTTAAAACAATATCCTTGTAACCCTATTTTTTTTTTCACTTCTATTTCCAGTTTTACCCGTACGACTTGAGTGGTGGTCCCGACTCTATCTGGTCTTACTACTGTCATTATTCTAATATCTGGTCTATCTACCCATTATTATATCTACCCGGTTTGACGTTGACTTATATTCTTTCACCAAAAAAGATTAATAAGGCAAGAGTAAAATCGATTCTTGTAAAATGATTTCATATGTTGGTACGTCGTCGATTGTCATTAAAGTTGTTTGTTATCCCCCTGCTCATCGATCCACCCCATTTTCCCACTCCCCGAAACAACATTGAATTACTGGAAATTACTACGAGAACCGATTCTGTAGTCGGAGCAGTTATGGTCCAGTCACAAGTTTTTTATTATTCTGCAAAACTATGAAATAGTTTATCGGCAGTTCTCATTACAACAATATATATACGTATGACACAGTTAAATTACTTCATGGTCTAGCGGTTAAGTCCGTGGATTAAGACTCGGAGGTACCGGGTTCGTTTCCTGGTCGGGATACAAACATATTTCTTAATGTTAAAAAACACATTAAATTAATATTTAATTTATTCGTGATATTTTTCGAGTTTGGTACGCTGGAGACATCGACGAGCTTGCCACTTGTCGTGATTGGCCTATAGTAAAGTTGGCTAAATGTGAATCCGCTTCTTTATAAGCGTGGTTTCTGACCACCCCGAAAGGGAAACGGTCGTGATGATACTCTTTTTACTTACTACTAAATCAAATACAAACAAAATTAAGAAACAACTAATCAAATAACAAAACTAGATTACGGATATGTTTTACTTGTCATTATTGTAATTACAGCCCCTAGAACACGAAGCCGTAAACCTCCACTTCTGGAGATATGCCTTCCAGAACATACATATAGCTGAAGAATTTGACGTACACTCGCCACGCTTTTTAGAAGGGTTAGCGAGGATCCGATCACGATTTATTAACGTAACAACCACAAGTTGGTATTAGTCGAACGGGATCGTCGGCTTAACGTGCTCTTCGAGGCACGGGAACAGTAGAGTAAATCTATGACAAATGTGCGTAAGAAATGTGTATTTCTCATTGGTTGCCGGGGTGCGAACCGCTACCGTTTGAATTAAAGGGAAGCGTTCTTATAACCGAGCCACTACAGTCGATAAACATGGTGTAACATTTGACTCCGTATCGACCCAAAGGCGAATCATTGAAGAAGAAAAAGTCATATTGGACTCAAAAATCAAATTTCAATATTTTCGTTCCGTATTAGCCAATAAATTTAATTGTAAAACAAGCCAAAAGGTTAATTACTGTTGCAGGGAACAATTTTGAAAAAAAAAAATTAATTGGTTCAGTAATATAGGCGTTAAGGCGAAACAAAGATACATATAAAAATAATATTATTATGGTATTGCAGTTTACATCCTTGTAAACTGGTGACTGGACCATAACTCGTCCGACTACTGACACGATTCAAGACGTCCTCTTCAGTAACTCAATGCAAACCAACCACATTTATTATTATTTTACAGATACACAGGACTTCAAGACCCATTTGAAACCGTATGTGTGACTTTCGTTCGTTCACGTCAACCCATTCCAACTCCATTTCGCATTTGATTGATGACCAAATTAAAAATGATCTTCAAAATGTAGATACCGCAACAGGTATGATCTCAATTCCTCGGCGGTCATAGCGCACCTACTTGATGAATAAAATAAAACATTTCTTTATAATTAAGTCACGTCATTGGTTTCATCGACAAAGTAAACGATTTGAACTTCCAATAATGTTTTATTTGTCCCTAAGGTTTGGCTGTCAGAAAATGTCTACGGGCATTAAGTCCGCCCTTGTATTTTGTGCAATAAAGTTTTTAATAAATAAAATAAATAAATGTTAGCTATTGGTAGGTAATACTTGCTCATGGCAATAATGTATATATATAAAACACATAAATCTGGATTATTACCTGTTACAGTCCAACCATAATTACCGAACTTACCGAACCGATTTGTATTTATTAATTTTATTAGTGATAAGGATTAATACTGTATTTGTGTAAATATCTTTCCAAGTACCGCTTTATAATTGCCCATTATTTAAAGTATTGAAATGGATATAGTATCTTTTAGAGATAGACATATGCCACCGCAGACTTTTTTGTAGATCTATATAAGATACGCAATTCCACCAAATATTACTTTGTTATATCTCAAAGAGTTTAGGCAGCGTTTTTGTTGAAAGCTTTCAGACGGCGTTCCTATAACAAATATCGTTAATGTTTACAAATTATAGACTAAAACCTTCCCCTATCCATTGGTGAAAACAGCATGAAAATCGGTGCAGTAGTATTTGAGTTTCTAAAACAGACAGACAGACGCGGCGGAGGACTTTGTTTTATAATATGTAGTGATAGTGATGATATTGGTGTATCCGAAGCAGCAGTACATCATAACATCATTTGAAAAGAAAAAAAGAAAATAACAAAGCTATATCTTAATAGTATGGAGAAATGTAAAATATATCCACATCCTTCACTTGAAATTTGTATTTCGCACCGTAATTACTAGTAAAATTATTTTTTCACGCGAATGCTACATCTGTATAATTTCAATATCATTGGCTATAGCTGATATGATTCTGTATTATGAGGTGTTCTCGAAATTTGAATTCGGAATCCAATTCAGCTGGTCCATTTCAAATAGCCGTTATAGTGCCCGGATGAGTGTTTCTGAATTTGAAATTCAAATTTCGAATTTGACTGCGAACTTAAACTTAGCTTTCCTGATTTACGTAATCTTGTTAGTCAACTCGTTTGACTGTATCGAAAGGGGCTAAAGTATTCATTACTTAAAAGTTATCTTTGATTTCGCTTGGAAAACTCGATTTGTACACTTAAAAGCTGCTCACTTCGGCATAATATACAGAAAATAAAAAAACGTAATAAAAATACAAGTTTTCTATGCAACTGACAGTTATATTAGGTACCATCTATCATGCGCCATCTATCGTGATAAAAAGTTAGTTACACACCCCATTGCTTGCGCAATCAAATATTATTGAAGGTTTTTAAAGCCCACGAATACACAGATTTGTCTTGAATTTACGGTTGCATGTATAAATACAAGAGTTTTTTTTTATATAAAAAAATAATAATGTTGTTTTTATTATTATTATGTATCCTGTGATATTTAAATTCTTGTTTATTTTTGAGTTGAAGGAAAAATAATTAACACGTCATTAAATCAAAAGTCACGTGACCATGTTTGGAGTGAAATTGCTATAATTTGGTTTTTTCCCAGACGCAGAGCGCGTTGAGCATGGTTTCTCCGCGCGGTGGGTAGGTGATGCTTTGCGGCGCCATCTTGGCCGCGTCGCCACCGTCGCTGCGCGGCCTGCTGCCCGGCCTGTCCCCCGCGCACACTCCTGCGCTCCTCGCCGCACTCGTCATGCACGCACTCCATCACCGGATCGATGATGACTCTTCTTTCATAGGTTAGTCTTTAATATATTCTGTATTAAACTAGGTAGATAGATAATAATAATAATAAAATTCTTAATTGCACACAAAATATAAAAACATGTACATAGGCGAGCATAATACCATGAAGGTATTCTCTACCAGCTAACCTTTGGGAGAGTGAGAGAAGAATATTATGGGTGCAGAGTAAGAAAAATTAACACAAAAAGATCAAAATATTATAATAAGTAATATCCGCTTAAAATTACGTACGATTTACGTAAGTTCACTTTAGTTAATGTAATTAAAGTTAATGTAATTGAAAAAATTACACTCTAACAATAGTATTGCCATTTAAAGGTTTCCAAATAATTCGATTATTTACGTTCATTAGCCAGACTCTACCACCTGTCATACCATTGCATCCTGTATGTTTATTAACCCTTAATAAGGCACGAGTTAATAGGGTTTTAAATGCAGAAGTTGAAGTGGTTTAAGGGTAAATGACTACCGTAGAATTCAAAAATTACAAAGCAATGGAAACAAACATAAAAGAGACGCAAAATAAATCAACAATCACGTGATGAAGCTAAATTCTACTTACAGGATTTTTTCTCAAACAGAAACTTGCTTTTTCTGTCTTGATCGAAAACGACTGTTTCTGTCACTCAAAATTCGACTACTGACACTTTGAGATCAAAAATTTACTTCAAGTGTTGCTATAAAACAAGCAGTGTTGCCAGGCGACAAATTTAAATACTACTATAAATCTATGATTTATGGTTTCATTAATGGGGTGTATCACTAACTTTTTATCACGGTAGATGGCGCATGATAGATGGTACCTAATAGAACTGTCAGTTGCATAGAAAACTTGTATTTTTATTACGAAATGTATCATTTTCTGGATATATTGCGGAAGTGAGCAACTTTTAAGTGTACAAATCGAGATTTCCAAGCGAAATCAAAGATATGGTGATCTCAAAATTGCCGACGGTTTTCGCTTTCCTAATTAGTCTTTTAAACGTTAAGTTAAAACTCATTTTTCTGTTATAAAAATAAAACTACAAAAACATAAAAAAAAATATCCGTCATAGGTGTAAACAAGGTACCAGTGCCGCTAGCGACATCTACAAAAAGCTTTGCCTGATACACCCCATTTATTGAATTGTTTTTAATAGAAAAAAACATTTATTGCTTACAGATCGTGGTGCGAAATAATCTCCCTTTGTCTTATTAAAGGTTAAAACGTTTTTTTTTAATAGTAATTTTTAACTTCACTTTTAATGGTAAGCGAACGTTCCTACACTTATATTATGATCCTTGTTCCTACATCATTTGTGTGCGACGCGCGACGTATTTTTATATTTCCACCAAGATTTCAATAAACCTTCTTTATTTTATGAACTCCTGGCCAGTAAAGGGCGTCTAGGCCGAGCCCTTATTTTCTTATTGGACGTTTTTATAGCAGCTGACAATAAAAACCTGTTTTCCGATGAAAAAACAAAGAATAGTGAGAGGCAGGTAGAATAATGCGCTAAGGTTTGAGACCAATCGAAAGCTTCTGAGAAGTTATCGATTTTTTTATTCATACAAGGACGTTCTGTTTACCTGATTTTATAGTTATGATTCGTTTGCTTATGCTATTTTGTGACGACATTATAAACCAAGAGCCGTGATGGCGCAGTTGTATGAAAGCTTTACAATAAAAAGTTTGTGGTTCGGACATTTTTTATATTTTTTAATTTAATGTTTAAAGACAACTTACAGCTAGATACATAAAAAATATATACAGTACATATGGGTAGTGTATGGCTATTGACAAGTTGCCACCGATAGCTAAAATTACATAATTAGGTCGTGCTCGCTGCGATAACAACACGAAACCTAAAGTATAATTAACCTAAACTTAAAACCAAGAACAATAAACTACATAACATAGAACAAAAAAACTAAAAAAAAAAACAATTAAAAACAATTATACATAGATACTTACCTAATAAAAACAATAAAATTGAAAATAAAAAATCTGAAACAATAAAAATGAAATAACTAAACAATAAAACAATAAATGGACATGTACTAATGACAAATTCTTTTCTTACCCTTGTGTTTGACTTGTGTTTTTTCACTTTATTTCGCCTATGAAAGTCATTCGACTTGGCGTTGCTCTATGGTTTTCATTCACTTTAATCAAATTTCAGTAAAAAAGCGAGCTTTGCAGTAAGTCAAACACGACATACTTAATACATTTATCATAGACTAGCTGTTTTACTCGGCTTTGCCCGTGTAAACGGCGACGTGAAATTAATTTCGTTGCTCATTATTTTTATATTGATATACTCGTATCACCTAAGGTAATCATTTAATTTGCATGGTGTAAAGGGAAAAAATAATCTTCATGAAATTATCAAGCCAACTAACGTATTTAAAATGGTAAGGATTAATACCATATTTGTGTAAATAGCTATTCCAATTACCTATCGCTTTATAATTGCCAATTTTTTAAAGTATTCAAATGGATATAGTATGTTATCCTTAAGAGATGATATATGCCATTGCGAACTTTTCTGTAGACCTATATAAGATATCCGTCAGAAAACCAAAGTTACCGACATAGCCTTCAAAATTAGTAAGTTGAAGTGGCAATGGGCCGGACACGTCTGTCGCAGAACCGATGACCGATGGAGTAGACGAGTTCTAGAGTGGAGACCACGTACAGGAAAACGCAGAGTGGGAAGACCCCCCGCCAGATGGACGGATGACCTGAAAAAGGTCGCTGGGGGGGGCTGGATGAAGGTGGCAAAAGATCGTGTGAAATGGCGAGCCTTGGGGGAGGCCTACATCCAACAGTGGAGAGACATAGGCTGATGATGATGATATAAGATACACAATTCCAACATACATTATTTTGTTATATCTCGAACAACAACACGTTTTCGTTAAAAGTTCCCAGACGGCTTATATTTTTCCGACACCTACAACAAATATCGTTAATACATAATACAAAAACTTAACAAATTATATACTAAAACGTTCCTCGATAACCACTCTATCCATTGGTGAAAAAAGCATGCAAATCGGTGTAGTAGTTTTTGAGTTTATTGCGAACAGACAGACGCGGCAGAGGACTTTAAAATATGTAGTAATAGTGATAAGACCATAACGAAAAGCACGTTAAGCCGTCGATCCCGATTCCAGTAATACCAACCAAATACCAAATCGAAAACATGACAAGGAATTTCATGTAGGTATAAAGTAATTTGAGAAGAATTTACGTTTTTGCTGCCACCGTGGGGTAACGGTCAAGTTGTGATAAATAAATAGCATAGGTACCTATATAGATAAATCACAGTACTCGTACACATCTATCTATTAAATGTATATGTGAAAGAGTGACAAAGTGTGGTACTATTTAAGCTATCCACTAAATTCAATAGAAAGAAGCGTATGAAAGTTACGGCCAGGTAGTACTAAAATGGTTTTACCAAATGGGTAGTGAAACACGCAAGCCCTATCAGCAGACATCTTGGCGCCGAAAGTCGTGCTATCTCGCTCTCGCACCGCATTGCCGTCCAGCTCTGTCTGTCTGCATTCCCGAACCTCCTACTAAGATATGCGCTCCTGGTACTTTTGACGAGAATGATAGGGTTAAACGTGGGCGTTAATGACTGTCATAAATGTCATTAGTGGATGACAATTTTAATTATTGTCATTTAGTGATTAAATTATAATGTAGCTTCTGCTTTTATATGATTACGGTACGAGTTATGGTGATATTAAAATGTAAGTTACATTACCTTGTCTGTAAATGTATGTATTTCATTGCTTCTTTTGTTGGATCCATTCAATAAAGCTTAATATCATGACAAACAGTGTACTATGAAGCGTGCTTTGATTATGCCATTGCTTTTAGACCAAAACGACCTCCTAAGTTTATTTAAATGTTTGCTGGGACACTATAATTTATTTGTGATATTTCTCGACTTTGCTTTGGTACGATAGAGAGAGACATCGTCGTCATAATGGACCTATAGTAAAGTTGGTTAAATGTGAATACGCTTCTTTATAAAGCGTGGTTTCTGATCAAGCAAAACCTTTATAGATAACAGTTTTAAAAAAAATCATGTATCAAAGCAATAGTGTGCATCTATAATAGCGCTACTATGAACGAGTAGAACTATTTCTTAATGACAAATTGTAGAATTTTGAATGACAATTTAAAAGAAACTCATAGATACGAGGTTCTCTTATCGAAGAAGAATGTTTTTTACACTAATTCACCTCTACCAATGAGGTGTATCACTAACTTTTTATCATGATAGATGGCGCATGATAGACGGCAATGAAATGAAATGAAATGAACCTAATATAACTGTCAGTTGCATAGAAAACTTGTATTTTCATTTCGTAATTTATTATTTTCTGAATATTATGCCGAAGTGAGCAGCTTTTAAGTGTACAAATCGAGATTTCTAAGCGAAATCAAAGATATGATGAACTAACTCAAAATTGCCGTTCTATTAATAAAACCTTTTTTCTTTTTAAAGACGGTGTGCGCTTTCTTAATTCGTCTTTTAAGGTAGGTAACGTTAATTTAAAATACATTTTTTTGTTATAAAAATAAAAAACTACAAAACATTTAAGAATGATGCGATATAGGTGTAAAACAAGTTACCATTGCCGCTAGCGACATCTACAAAAAGCTTTGACTGATACACCCCATTGGATTGTCATGCTATTTGGTTGTATGTATATTTAATCTAAGCATCTACAACACATCGCAAAGTCGCAAATCTTGAATATTAATAATTGGTAAGTAAATAAAATATTAGTAAGGGAGGATTATATGTATAATCTACTAAATGTTTCTTGTACCACCAGACATCAAAACAAACCTATTGTTAAGGTCGCATTGCGTAATTGCTGCAAAGTCGAAAGGTCGTGGAGATTCGTAAGAGAAAATTCATAGAAATGTTTTGATCTGAATCGTGTGGCGCCAACATTCAGCCCCGCGTTCTTAATCAACTATGGATCTTGTTATACTATACATTGCGTGTTATTGTTCAACTAAACACAAGCTTGGTACAGAATAACATGCTATGTACACTGAAAATACAGGACCGGATTCATAAAGCCGAGAAAAAGAACGCGATGTGACTCATACATTTCCGTGGGATTTCCAATGAAAATTAATAATTTATTTATGGAATATTGTTCCGTTTTGTTGACACAGTAAGGGTTATTTTCGCGTGCTTTTCTTTTCTGTTATACGACGTTTTGGTATTGTTTGTAGGTAGTGGGTATCTTATTCATACAGGTGAAGGTTTTAGAGCCCGGTTACTTGCTGAATTCGTCATTAGATTGTTTTTGTTTATGTTTTGAAACTGAGGAGTTTGCTTCGTGAATTTGAAAGATTTTGCCATAAGCTCTTTTCCAATTTAATTTTAGTCTAGTCATTAGATAGGTAGACCATTTAGGTAGGTTTTGCCTATAAAATTACCTACCTACTCCAGGGACTTTGTAAATTGGTATTTAAGTATTATATATTTATTCGTGCTCTTTTATTTATTGTCACCACATATCTGTGTGTTTACATAGTTATATACCTATTTTTAGAAATTAAGAAGATTAGAAAAAAATATTTAAAATAGGCAATATAATATTAAAAGTATTAAATAAAATATTGGACACGATTATCAGAAAAACAACGACGTCGCGTTCAGAATTAAGGCGCCGAACACACCGCTCCGGGGCGGTCTGAGTTTAAGATCTGCGGTCACGAGTTCTCTTTTGTTCACCACGGGTATCCCCGCGAGTGCAGCGCTCTGTTGCTCTGTTGTACATGTTGTACATATCTATCATGAGAAGGATTCTTCTTCTTCTTAGTCGCTACACTCTTGGCAGAGTGGTCGTGGTCGTCAATTGAGTGTCAGTGGCACGCCGTCGCCACTCGTCTCGAACTGCAGCCTTCCTAGAGCACTTATGTAGGGGGTGATCCATTGCTGCTTTAACCTGAATAGAAGGATACGGATATAGAATTGTGCGTTCTATTGAAGCACACTTTTCAATGTCATCCCATATCTTGACCTTTCGGGTGTTGAAAATAAAATGGAGCTCTGACTGAACTGACTGGTTTGTATGCCACTCGCATAGATTACAGAGGCCGCCGCGGTCCGCAAATTCGACCGAAGACCGCGTGGCAGTGTGTCCGGCCCCAATAACACTTGGTTCTGTATTTTCATGTAGGTACCAATGGGGTGTATCAGGCAAAGCTTTTTGTAGATGTCGCCAGCGGCAGTGGTACCTTGTTTACACCTATAACGGATCATTTAATAAATTTATTTGTAGTTTTACATTTTTATAACATAAAATTGTATTTTAACTTAACGTTACATATCTTAAAAGACGAATTAAGAAAGCGCACACCGTCTTTAAAAAGAAAAAAGGTTTTATTAATAGAACGGCAATTTTGAGATCACCATATCTTTGCTTTCGCTTGATAATCTTGATTTGTACACTTAAAGCTGATCACTTCTGCATAATATCCAGAAAATAATAAATTTCGTAATAAAAATACAAGTTTTATTTATTTATTTATTGTACAAAGACAAAGGCGGGATTTAATGTCGCAAGACATTTTATCATAGCCAACCATTGGGAAAACTTTAAACTATTTACTGGAAAGTACGAGGGGCGTTCAAAATATTCTCGGTATTGATACGTTACAACCTCTTTTATATATATATTTGTTACTGGCCGCTAAGATTCATCCATTGACATTAAAAAAAAGTAAAATTGGAACCGAGATGTTCTTTTGTTTTTCTGCAATTGCCGAACAAACATGAACACCATGAGCGAATTAACAATTTTAACGAAATTAGAGCACCGATCCGTCATAAAATTCTTGACAAAACAGGGTAAAAATCAAAAAACCATAAAAGAGGAAATGGATTGTGTTTACCGTGAGTCTGCTCCTTCTTTATCTACTATTCAAAAATGGTCAAGCGAATTTAAGCGTGGAAGGGAGAGTATTGAAGATGACCCTAGACCTGGCCGGCCTGTAGTGGCTACCTCACAAGAAAATATTGATAAAGTGGAAAAACTTATATTGGAAGACGGCCGAGTGAAGGTAAAATCTATAGCTCAAGTAACCAATCTCTCTATTGGTACCGTACATGACATTATACATGACCATCTTAATATGTCAAAAGTAAGTGCAAGATGGGTTCCGCGAATGCTGACGCTTCTTCAAAAGGATATGCGTGTGGCTTGCTGTTCAGATTTTATCGACCTGTGTGGTGAAAATCCCGATGAGGTGCTGCAAAAAATAGTTACTGGAGATGAAACCTGGGTTCATCATTATGACCCAGAGAGCAAACAGGAGTCCATGCAGTGGCACATTAAGGGTTCAGCTCATCCCAAGAAGTTCAAGGTAATCCCGTCAGCTGGCAAGGTCATGGCCACAATATTTTGGGATTGTGAAGGAGTTTTGCTTATCGATTATAAAGAAAAAGGTGTAAATATCACAGGGCAGTACTACGCTAACGTTATACGTCAATTAAGAGATGCGATCAAAGAAAAGAGGCGAGGAAAGTTAACCAAAGGTGTTCTGCTTCTGCATGACAACGCCCCTGTCCATACTGCTCATATTGCCAAGGCAGCTATTGTTGAATGTGGGTTTGAAACTGTTACTCATCCACCCTATAGTCCGGACTTAGCCCCAAGCGACTTCTTTTTGTTTCCCAATCTTAAAAAGGATCTGCGTGGAAATAAATTTTCTGACGATGAAGCGTTGAAGACGGCCGTGGAGGAGCATTTTTACACCAAAGATAAAAAATATTTTTATGAGGGATTAAAAAAAATAATTGATCGATCTTATAAGTGTATGAACATAGGGGGGGAGTATATTGAAAAATAAAAATATCAAACTTTTCGTACTTGTTTGTTTTTATCCACATACCGAGAATATTTTGAAGGTGCTGAAATATTAAATATAAATATCAAAAGTATTATTTAATAACTAGCCACATACATACAACTTCATATACATACATACAAATATACATATAATAAACTAAATACTAATACATAAACCTACACATACATACATACATACATAATAAGATACTTACAAATTTTGTTGGGAAATGAAATGCGAATAGACCAATTTTTTAAATAGCGATCTGGTGGTTACTTGCCTGATGTTAGGAGGCAAATTGTTCCACAAATTTGTCGCTACAACGACAAATGAGTTTGAAATGAAACTAGAGTAAGGCGAAGGGATCGAAAGAAGAGAGTTGTGAGAGGATCGAAGAGATTTATCATGGAACGAAGAGAGTTTAGTTTTCTAAGTAACTAACAGTTATATTAGGCGCCATCTATCATGCGCTATCTATCGTGATAAAAAGTTAGTGATACACCCCATTATTAGTCAAAAATATATAAAATATATATACCTCTATAGGTATACATCTAAGTAGGTATTTTGCGTGTTATTTTGGACCAAGCTAATGTTTGCTTTTATTAATGTTATTATACCTACCACTATTATTGTGTTATATCGATTTATTACTTGAACTTTGAACCGATAATGTTAGAAATCCTTTAATTATACATTTACAACACAACGGCCAAGTAATTTACTTACTACTTATATATTTATGAAACAATGTCCCTGTTTAGGTTTAAACGACTTGTAGGTATAATTAATAATAATAATAAAATTTATTGCTTAAAAAACTTTACAATATACATTTGGATCCGAACGCACAATTGACATTTGATGCCAAAAAAATGCACTAACTTTTTTATTTTTATTTATAATTTAATGGGGTGTATCAGGCAAAGCTTTTTGTAGATGTCGCTAGCGGCACTGGTACCTTATTTACAGCTATGACGGATCATTTGTTTTAATGTTTTTGTAGTTTTTTATTTTTATAACAAAAAAAAATATAAATTAACGTTACCTACCTTAAAAGACGAATTAGGAAAGCGAACACAGTCTTTAAAAAGAAAAAAGGTTCAATTAATAGAACGGCAATTTTGAGACCACCATATCTTTGATTTCGCTTGGAAATCTCGATTAGTACACTTAAAAGCTGCTCACTTCGGCATTATAACCCAAAAAATTTTAAATTTCGTAATAAAAGTACAAGTTTTATATGCAACTGACAGTTCTATTGAGTACCGTCTATCATGCGCCATCTATCGTGATAAAAAGTTAGTGATACATCCCATTGCATTTTGTACAAAGGCTGACTTAATGCCGTTAGACATTCTCTGACAGCCAAACCTTTTGGACATTTAGACAGTATCAATGGTAAGTAGGTGCAATATTATTAAATGACAATTCAATTCATTATGGATTATATATATATACTCCATAATGGATATATCCGGAGGCTTGTAGGCCTAGGTGGAAATCCGGGGATGGCTTTATATAGGATAGTTAGATGACAATTGTAAAAAAAAGTGTTTTAAACGGACAAACGCTATTAAGAAAAATTTCAGTACTTATATTTTTTTAATTCGACTGGAATGAGACTAATCCAATACTATGCCGGCTTCACTGGGCATAACGGCAATTCGAGCCTGATTCTGAAACGTGTGGATTCAGTCGTTTAATCGGCACGAACGGTGGATACTTTCCGGCTCCAGCCAACTGGGCAAATTACCACCATCAGTCCGACTACCTATATGTTCTTCTCGTTGAAAGTATGTGCCATTTGCAATGATGTCAAATTAAGTTTTTTTTTTTAAATAACGGAGATCGCATAATCATACGAACCACGGCCTGAAGGGCCCAACCCGGGATGTGGTTCGCATGCCGGACTCACCGTAGGGGCTCATAAGGAGACCTCAAGGCGCCTACGGACTAAACCCCTTAAACCCTCTCTCTTTCACTGTTGGCCCTGTGTGCCTTTAACAATTTAACCATGATATAACTGTGAGACGTACGAGCATACAGCAGCCCATGCTAAGGTGCGTTCGGTAACTAACACTGCGTAAGGTTTTTACCAACGAGTCGCGACACCAGTCGTTCGTATATGCATGGTCTAATAACTCTAACCCGTTGGGAGTTACATTGGGTCGCGACACCGGTGTTAACTCAACTAACATCAACTTCAAGAAGGATTCGTGTCTATGTCAAAGTGACATACAATAATTTATTTACCTAATTTAATTTACTAAAACCGGAGAACGAAAGCAAATTAAGGTTTGGAAACATGTCGATAGTGGAGATTATTTCACTTAGATGAAAATTTAATAGGATTTTATTATTATTAAAATTATTATTATTATTATTATGTAATGTGTATTCTTAAAGAATCTCGGTATTTAACCGGTTAACCAAATGATGTTCACGGGCCTCGGCCAAGTGAGCATAATAATCGGGGAATTGCGCCTCCCGAACAGTGCGCTCTAAAAGCTGCGATACCGACATCCTATGTCTATGTATCGCGACTGCGCAAGGACATGTCATCCCAAGATGTTCTCGGACACATACGGGACCGAGGGGAGATCGACTCTGTCGCTGCCATCGACGAGTTACCTTCCCATTGGGATGACACCGGATACAAGGCCTTTAGGATTCGTGTGCGGTCAGAGCACCTCAAAATATTCCTGAAGAAGGAATTCTGGCCGCTCGGTGTTGTGTACCGCAAATACATTCGTGGATTTGCTTCACGCAGCACCAACGATGTTCCTGGGCCCCGCGCAGCACCTACTCCCTCTGCACCACCCCCAGCAGGGACGCCGGCACCGTCCACTGAAACTTTTAGTTCTCCTCAGAAGGTGGTCCTGATGGGTACTTCTATGACCACAAGAAGATGAAGATACGGAAGCTTTAGATTAATTAATTTTAATATTATTTTTATATGTATTTTAGTTGTAAGGTATTTATCTATGGGCCATCTGTTGCCTAATAATAAACAAATTATTATTATTATTAAGGATTGTAGCTTTTTGCAATTGTCTGTACGCGTGCTGGTCTACGTTGATAGTTTTGGGTATTATTCCGGTCGTAGATACTAATATGGGTACAGTTGTTACTTTTTTAAATTTGAGTTGGGATTTAAGCTCTATTGCAAGGTCTCTGAATTTAGTATATTATTATTATTACATTCATAAGTCGCAATATATGTATGTATTGTTTGTTAAGTGGTAGTGTGTGTGGTTATTCGTGTATTATTAATATAAATAAAAAGCATTATTATTTAATTACGATATATATTTTTTGTTCCTATTGTATTTATGTTTACGCAACACGAAATCGTTCGTAAACGTCAGTGTCGAGTAACATATAATCATGACGTCAGAACTTTACACGGTGTCACAATAAAGAACGCAGCTCTAGGGGGGCTGGAATATGTATATAAATGAATAAAAGAAATGGACCCTAAGTAGTAAAAGATTTAGGCCGCTTACATTAGGCCCGATAGTCAGTAGACCGTCAAACGTTTGCATTTTTCATTTCCCAATCGCATAATACGCCAAGTGTTGTGCTTACGTAAGCGAAAACCTGTGCTAAAGATACGATATGGTACTTTATTCTGACCATAGATATAAAAATATCAGCAGAAGAGACATCTAAGATAAAGATATTGCAATTAACATTAGTTGCTAACTGCCTCCGTGGTCTAGCGGTTAAGTCCGTGGATTTAGACTCGGAGCTACCGGGTTCGATTCTTGGTCAGACAAATTATTTAATTTATTTGTGACTTTTCTCGATTTTGGTACGCTAGCGAAATCGACAAGCTTGCCACTTGTCATGATGGGCCTATAGCAAAGTAGGCTGAATGTGAACCCGCTACATTAATAAACAAAATAAAACGTGGTTTCTGATTACCCCGGAATGGATACGGTCGTGATGATACTTTACTTTTATGACTATTGCTAACAACAAAGAAAAATTTACAACCAAATTTAAAATCACTTTCTAATGCGTGTTTCTGCTAGGATAATAAAATTAACGCATGCTTAACTATTAGTTATAACGCACGTCATTGGATCAAGAAAGTGACAAGCAAACTACCAATGTTGCAAGTTGCCATATTATACTTTCGGAAGCAGGATATAGGTAATTTTTATTTATTTATTTGAAAACTATTGCACAAAGTAACTCGTAGGTGTAATCATACAAATAATAGTAATAAGTAACTAAAATATTTATATTTAATTTGAAATAATTCATGATATTATCTTTTTATTACGGTAGTCTAAGATTGTCTCTTCTTTAAAACACAATGAGTTGATTTTATTTGTATTTCGTGGAAAAGCTGATAAATGATTATACATTGTAAACTTTTTAGTTGCAGCTAACTTTTATCCTTGATATAACCTATTCCATAATTAAGTTAGTAACACTGGGTATTATTTATTAGAACATTTAACCTACAATAAAACACAATCTGATTTTAAGATACATTGTCTATTCTCTATTTTTCATTTTATTAGATAAAGTTATGAAATTCCTTAGCAATCAATGGATTCACCTAAACCTTGCAGTTTCGACGCCAGATGTACTTTTCTAATAATATGCCGCGTTCCGTTTATACAAATTACCAGTGGCGCTAGAATAAATTGCTAAGATTTAGCGTAACTGTTCCATTACCAAAATAAACTAACATTTTTCTTAACAGTGCTACGGGAGATGGTTTACATTTTAACAGATGGTCAAACGTCGAATCTAAACTACGCAGTTTGATTGTTTTCCATTTTTACTTGTACAAAGTAACACAACTTAAATGAAACGGTTATGGTGGCATTGGTTTATGATGTTAGCGCGGCTCATAACTAGAACGGTACTATAAATTAATTTAATAAATTCGTAAATCAATGTCCGTTCTTAATATTCCTAAGTCTGTGGGTATTTTAGTTTACTAGGAAGGTGTTTATTGAGAGTTTAAGAGAATGCCAGGACAATATTCCTTGTAAATGTCGAGCTACAGAAATAGTTGACATTTTTATAATAACCTGAGACCTCCACATAAAATTAAACACGTTGTTTTACTTTTATTTATTTTATAAAATGTTAAAAGTTGCTTTTTGTCAGTATTGT
This sequence comes from Tinea semifulvella, assembly GCA_910589645.1. NCBI lineage: Eukaryota > Metazoa > Arthropoda > Insecta > Lepidoptera > Tineidae > Tinea > Tinea semifulvella. Next base: position 5,756,005 of record OU342592.1, on the reverse strand, counting down.
GTAGTTGTATTAGTATGTGTTTATTATATAGTATTTGTATGTAGGTATATGTATGTTTATTATACTTATATAGGTATATTACGTAGGTCTATATTATTTCTTAGAATTAAGATTGTAAATAATGTACATTATTCAATCATTTTTATTTTTTTATATTTTGTGCACCTACTCCTGTCACTAAAAACTCTCTTATTGTCCTTAAGGTTAACAGGCAGAGAAAGTCTAACGACATTATGTTAGCCCTTTGTACTTATGTGCAATAAAGTTTTTAAATAAAAATAAATATTACTGATGGGCATGGTATTTACAGTGTAGACTGGAAAAAGATTCGTTATGTATGAGTATAATCACACACATCAATTATTTTTTTTACATTCGCCATTTGATATGGCACATTGGAAATTCATAACGGGTTCGATTCCTGGTCAGGACACAAAAATATTTATTAATGTAAATAAAAATACATTTAATTATTATTTAATTTATTTGTGATATTTCTCGAGTTTGGTACGCTGGAGACATCGACTAGGTACAAATAGGTTTGGCCTAATTTTAATTTAAGTGTTGTAAATAAAATTAAAATAATTCTGGCTAATGTATAACAACATTCCTATCTTCAAATATGTATTAATTTAATGCTGTGATTTTGTAAAATCATTAAATAAAATAAAAATAAAGTCGCGTCGTTCGCGTGAACAAAATTCGCATTCAATAGGAACGCCTTATAATCTCAGCCTTAGACACCAAAGTGCCGGTTGATTCAATTAGGGCCTTGCAAATTGAATAATAGTAGCCTTTAATTTTCTAGCCTTTTCATATAAGTAGGTATCATTATCGTCATTACAACCCCTAGAAAGGTATTAGACATACACTGATGAAGATTGGCCTTTCGAGCAAATTTCCGGAGATTTTGTCATTCTTTCGATCTAATTATTTAATTGGCATTTTTTTTAATTCGCAAGAACAGGGACTGTCCGCATCGTGCTTTTCAAGGCACAAAGTCAAAGTTGGTAAGTAAACCTTTTACCTACAGGCATTTGGAACACATTTTTTAAATTATTTTGATATATGTATATACCTATATTATGTTTAATAATTCTGAATCGTAATTCTGAATTTGCTATATATTGTCAATCTGACATAGCTGAGTTTTCCTTGCACATTCCTTTTTCAGGAGGCCGGAGGAAGTAAGGAGTGGAGCAGAATGGTGGATGGTGAGTGTCTTGTTGCGCAATAGCAATGGAATCTTTCACTTCCATTCTGCACCACTCCTTACTCAAATGAATGACTATGACTTACTGTATGATGATGTTAATGCCTTCTTGGAAGCTCGTTTCAAAGTTTCGTGGTGCAAAAATTTTGCTAGAATTCCTCTCGCACCAATTTCCACTGTGAAAAGCTGAGTATTGAATCCGTTTCTGATCATTTCTTTGAGAAAATGGGGCCCCCACCACATATGTAGCCTATGGGCCCACAAACATCAATTTTACGTGCATAGGTCGGTCAAATAGAAGTCAAGTAGAAATACACTTGTTTTACGATTTGTCATAAATTTAGAACAACACCGTGCCTGTGCCTCGGAGAGCACGTTAAGCCGTCGTTCCCAGTTCCACTAACACCAACTTGTGGAATCGTTAATAAATTGTTATTAAAAATTGACATTGGATTCTCGCCCACCCGATTGGCCAGCGTGGCGAGTGTAGGCCAAATTCTCCAGATATATGTTCTGGAAGGCCCATCTCCAACAGTGGAGGTCTAGGACGCTGTGTTCTAGGGGCTGTAATGATAATGAATTTTGAGGCGAGTATGTGCTAGGAAAAAAATATATGATATAGACAAGCTCGGTGACGAAGCCTTTAATTTTCATATTTAAGTATATTTTTGCATTCAAATTGAGTTAGATTATACACTTTTTTTGCTTTGAATAGAGCAGAGACCAATTTGAGAAGATATTTTTGCAAGAGAACATACACTCAAAACAAAAATAACGAGCTTCAACTAAGACTTGTAATAAAATGGAGAATGAACACACACGACCCTCTTTACTTGTGCTCTATTTCATAAGAGGTAGCGATTTCAGTTGTCGTAAAAAACGTGTGATAAAGTATTGGTTACAAAAGTCTATGCGGCATGTTAATATACGCAGCAAATTTGTTTAATAATTATTGTGTAATCTAATATTATAATATTTATTCCATATAAAGTAAGTACTCGTAAGTATATATTAATTAGCTGTTAATTTAAATAGATTTATTTCTCGTATTATCTTTATGATTGTACCTACATTTGATCAAATTTGTCCCCAAGGTTCGGCTGTCAGAGAATGTCTTCGGGCATTAAGTCCGACTTTGTGCAATAAAGTTTATAAATAAATAAAATAAATAATCTATCATGCGCTGGCGGATTCTATCCTGAGCTATGAGTTACTTTTAAGACCTATCTAGATAATGTGATACACCTTCAAATTTGTCTTATTAACTATTTGGTAAACAGAAAAACACAAAATGATTGTAAAAGAGAATAATTGTATATGTAAAATTATAGAAGTACATAAAAAAAGTTAATTATTATAAATAATATTAGTATTGGGTTCTTGGCTTAAAACCGTTTCTGGAGATAGTAGGTCTAAAAATTATTTAAAACAAATAAATCTATAGCAGTGTGACGTGGGAATGCAGCCAATGTACTTGGTACTTTTAATACTATTTTTTTTATTGGTAAAGTATATGAGGATTTTTTAAAATCTGATTGTTTTAAATATTTACGAGTATATATTTTGTACTATTTTTTATTAACTTAAGATTAATTTTGAACTTATTAGTTTTAGCCTAACTTATTATATATATATATATTTATTGTCATATTTAGTGACATAAAGTAAACTAATTGTAAACATAGTCTAAATCCAATATTGTATTCAAAGTGTACCCTGTTGATTACCCTATACTGTGATGCTGTGGATTTTTGATAAATAAATAAATACTGTATTATATATAAACAACGACATATCTCCGTTTCAGTTATAAGCTACATCACATGCTAAAATATTTAGCACAGTAGAACTAGCATTTTCAGCTAACATTTCTATAAAGCGGCCGCTTTTTCACGCTAAATTAAATTACTTAAAATTTAAATGCATTTTATCCCAAAAACTAATATTATACTAAGAACATTTTTACCGTCTGTTATAAACTGGCTGGTGTAAACTCCACGCGCCCGCTACCTCTCATAGTCTAAGCCACAGTTAAGAGCGGGCTAGGGCGGGCGGATGCCTCCCACCTCTCTCGCCCCCTACCGGCCAGTCTATCGCGAAACGCCGGCCGAAGCGCATCGTGCCAGCCAATCCCGATTCCGCTAAACTATTGCAACATCACTAGTGTAGCAGTGAACGTTCTAAATTCAAATAATCGATTTTTGAACATATTTTTTAAAGGTATTTTTTGACTAATAATAAGGCTTCCGATCCGAATTCGGTAATGAAGCCTTCGTATTCAAAATGCGTAGTTGGTTGAATATTGATTAAAAATCGATGTTGTTAGGCGCCGGGGGTGGTTTTTAAGTATTTTTGACTTACCTTAACATTTATGATCGCCTTTTCTTTTAATTACCTACAATTTGAAAGAAGCCATTTTTACACCTATTTTTCTACGACTTACAAAGTTCGAATATAAAAGTGTACAACAGCTTTTCGTTAAGCCGGTATAGTGGTAGGTTATGTTTGCCGTTGCTCATGTTCTTCGTTCCTTCCAGTTACCTACCACGCGGCAGGATATTGGTATAATGAAGATATATTTATATTATAAAACATTAAATATTTTTTTTGTCGCAGCTACATTTTATTTGATTATTTTAACAGTTTTCATAAATTAGGCTACTGTTTTTTCTATATTATAGTTTTAATGCTATTTAAAACGCACAGGAAAATGTGTACGTCCCGCATGCGGTGTGCGTGCAGTCAGTTAAATTTCATACAACCGTCAGTGTAAGTCTACATTCTAAAAACGCAACGGATTCGTTGCGCCCTAGCCTATAATCGAATCCTGAAATTGGTACTTCCGTAAACGATTATTAGATTTTAATTATTATTGCGCGATAAACAGACATTTTCAATGCATAATTAGCTATTTTAGTCTATCGTTGATAATTACTGTGTTAACGTCCTAATTTAAATTTAGCTAACACACCATCATGGGCCTTTAACATACCACAGTTAATTTAAATATTTAAATTGCATATTTGTAATGTTATGCTCCTATATATCCAAGGAAGACGAATCTAGGAGACCCATCCCCACCCGGGCCTTTTGAACATTCGGGTCTGTCCGGAATGTCTGTCCCGTTTCACCTATACTAGCGCTGCGCCGGCCTGTCATAATTTTCTGGCTGAAACCAACAGGGACAAGGTCCAAAGTCAGCAGAACATATCGCTCAGGGTGGTCTCCCAAACGCCGTGGTGGAGTTTGTTGCCGGCCTGACTATAGACCTACATGTACTATCAGGCCGACAATTGACACTTTAATAACTTCAAAACATCGCTCTGGCGCACAAGCCGCGAGGTAAGAAGTGCTTGCTCCTGGAGGGGAGCTGACGTAGTCAATCCCGCTAGGCTCGTGAGCCCCTTGGGCTCTATTAACAGTCCTACAGTAACAGCGCTCGGTACAATGTCTACGAATTACCGGCGGTTGGTTACTCACCTATTCACAACCCAGGCCCATCAGCCATCCGGGCCTGGACGACCCCACTATCCTATTTCTACTTATATGACTACAAATATGGCAATCTCGTCGATGTATCGTACCAACTCGAGGAATGTCACAAAAATTACTTTTATGTAGATACTGTTTTTCTTTATTAATTATAAATATTTAAAAAAAAACATTCTATTCGATAAATAGAGGATTTTTTTTTTTAATAAAAAAAAACGATTATCATTTCCGCTAGCACAACACTATTATAAGTTGAAATACATATGATAAATTAAATAGAATGCTAGCTACCTTTTTTTTTCGTAAATAATAATCAGTAGAGCTTGATTGATAGCAAAAAGGGTGGAAATGGGGTTAGCAATGAATAGAGTGGCAAAATACAGCCTAAATAGAGTTCATATGATGGATAGGATCTCGGCCCTGGCAACCTCGATAGAAATATTTGTAGGTTGACACTAATAACTATAGGTCCTATATTCTACGTAATATTATATCAGGAAAATAAATTACTACATTTTGATTGTTTTTTTTTTTTTTTGTAGTTCTTCGCGCCATTTTTGTGGACATGTCAAGTGCAAGTTTTTGTTTTGTAAATTAATTTACTGTGGATATTATTGGTCAAAAGTGGTGTTGTTTTGTTTAATAATGTGCTACAATGTGAATAATTATGGAAAACGATAAATTGGACTTTAAATATGGGGCCGAAGTTGCAGTTTATTTTTTGCGGTTTCCCGCGCTGTCAACTCCCATATTTTACCCGACGTGTTTGAGCTATGGTGCCGCGAGTGACTCCAAAAAAAGCATCAAATTCTGCAGCATCTGGAATTTGATGATGACCTCATTTACTCATTAAAAAGAAAGATATATTACGTCATACTTGGCTGTATGGGCTAGACATTTTTTTATTTGGAAACACTAAAATAAGAACGTTTCCAATTATCGTACGGGATTAATTTTTCATTACAAGTAACAATACGATGCAAAATTCCCTCGCTATTGTGACGGTTGAGTAATTTAACGCAGCACTCAATGCGTGTTTGTTGGTGTGCTTCACTCAATTTATGCGGTACCCATTTCTCTAGCTTTTTCACTTTTAATTTGTGTCAAGTAAATAAAAATTGGGGAATGTGTCACGGCGTGGAGAAACATCCATCGAGCGCCTGGTAGTCCAGGGGCAAGTCGATGGCAAGAGGATGCGTGGTAGGTCTCCGATGAGAACGACCGATCAGGTGAAGGTTGCAATGGATTACATGAGTGCTCTAGGAAAGCCGGGGTCCGAGAGGAGTGGCGAGGGCTTGTTAAGCGTGCCCTAGCACTCCAATGGCGACCACGACCACTCTGCCAAGAGTGTAGCGACTAAGAAGAAGAAATAAAAATTGTTTTCTCACTTACACCGAAGGCTGCCGGTAACTCTGACGTGGTTTGCGATGGATCTGCTTACACGATCACCTTTAATTCTTCATTATCAACTAGGGACCAAGTCGTCCACGGGGTTTGTTCTGTAGGTCAAAATTACCAGAACTAAAACGTACCGTGTTTTTTTTTACAGAAGCTTTCCTATACAAATCATTAATCCTTCGAGCTGTTTCTGCAGCGTTGGGGCCACAGTGGAACTCATTAAATTAATACGCGATATTATAAATTTTCCATATTGTGAACAAACCGATGTCAAAGAACAATCTAATGGCGTGAAAACAAATGAATCACTAAATTCAATACACAAGACTAAATTTGAAATAAATTTGAATTTGGAATTCCTAGCCAAACTTCAGATGTTTGAGATTAAAGTGGACCTAATAATAGTAAAATAGTATTTAAATACGGTTTAATTTATAATTACTTCTTTAATAATCGATACTAAATACACGCTACAACACTATTGGCCAGTTGCAGATAGGCGGATTATTTTTTGAATTGAATGACGTATGTCTATGGATTATTAATACATCTATTCTGCAAACGGCCATATGCATAATGCTTGTATTTAAGACTCAATCATTGAGTACATTAACTATATATTAAATTCATATACATTTTTATTCGAAGTTAAATATATTAAAAATTTATATGAAATTAAAACTATTCTACAAAATAAACTAAGATCTTACCGCCTGGGAGGGTATCGAAAACGCTCGCCGCATTTCTTCGTTAATTCAAATTCAATAAATAATAAGGACAATATTTTGTTTTAGGTAGTTATGGCGTTTGGTGGCGACCCCAAACTCTTAATAAATTCATTTACCCAGCTCTTTTACGAATTTGTGGGATCAAGAGAATATACCCCCATTGTTTCAATCTCAAATGCCACGAAGTTAAATTAAATAGGTATATTAAATTGGTTTTTAAAGGATAAAATTATGATAAGTCCAGACAAAATTATTATTATTTAAAGTTAATTATGATGACCTTCTGAGTAGACTGATGAGGACAGTGAGTAAAAACTGATGTCACCTTACACCTTTATGACCTTTTAAATTTGTGGTATAATTTATTTCATCTAATAAATTATACTGGTCAGCACCACCTTGGTTGCTCGTTTTAAGTACCTATTGATTGAGTTTTTTTTAATATTTTTTTTTATACTAGCACGACATTTGACCTTCTGCCCACCTGATGGTAAGTGGCGCGCGAGGTCCATGGATGTTAGCAACTGGAATCAGAAACGCATGACTGATATCAGTCCCTAACACTATGCCGACTTGACTGGACATGACGGCAATTCAAGCCTGATCCCGAAACGTGTGGATACATTCTACACTTCTACATGGTTTATCGATACGAACTGTGTACACTTCCCCGTCTCGACAGACTGGACAAATTAACACCTTCAGTCCGCCTACCACCTATTTGTTGTTCTTGTTGAATGTATGTGCCATTTGCAAATTTTAAATAGAACTAATCATCATCATCAGCCTGTGTGTCTCCACTGCTGGATATAGGCCTCCCCCAAGGCTCGTCACTGCACCCGGTCTTTTGCAACCCTCATCCAACCTTTACCAGCGACCCGTCCATCTGGCGGGGGATCGTCCCACTCTGCGTCGTCCCGTACGTGGTCTCCACTCCAGAACCCGTTTGCCCCATCGGTCGTCGGTTCTGCGGCAGATGTGTCCTGCCCATTGCCACTTCAGCTTGCTAATTTTGAATGCTATGTCAGTAACTTTGGTTCTCCGACGAATTTCAACGTTTCGAATTCTATCCATCAGATAAATACCAAGTATAGCTCTCTCCATAGCTCGCTGAGCGACCTTGAACTTGTGAACCAGACCCACTGTCAGTGTCCACGTCTCTGCTCCGTACGACATTACGGGGTGGACGCACTGGTTGAAGACTTTTGTCTTCAAACACTGTGGTATGGACGAAGAAGACAAATTTCTAAGCATTCCATGGATTCACCGTGCGGGTGCCGGGTCCATCGTGTGTGGGTAAGAAATGAGAAGGATCGGTAAAAAAAGTATATGAAATTAAAACTAATATTAAATCCGATTTAACTATGCATGCACAAATAATAATAAAAAAAATTAAAAACTAATCTATTGACAAGCTTAAAAAAAGAAAAAAACAATAAAAGTAAGAAAGCTATTAAGACTAAAATAAACAAAAAAATAAAAAATAACGTGCTTGCAGCTTCGGAGTACATATAGTATATAGTACAGAAAAAGATAATAATAAATTAAGTAAAATGACACAATAATGACAGTGGAATACTTAACAAATACTTAAGTATTCATAAATAAAGTGCACTAAAAAAAATTCATAGCATAGGTAGGCATTTGTTTGCAGACCCTACCTATAATTTGGAACGTTTAAACAAAACGGACAATAAAATTACATTGCCGACTGTATTATTTGCCTGTATAAAGAAACAGTGGCCAAAAGAATCGTAAATAGCAGTTAATAGAGCAGGAACAATTGTACTTGCAAAACGACGCATATTATTAAACTTTGTTAAACAATATTCCCCCTGTGACTTAGGCTATAAGGGTCAATATCCGATTGTGTATAACTAAGTTGTTGTGTGCAAGTTCGTTGACTGTGTCAGACTGCGTACTAACAAAAATACTCATATTACATCACGAATGAGCGTTTTATTCGATACACATGTGAAACGATAAAATTCCTATAAAATTACTGTAAATGAATACTGCGCTTTATTCGTTGATGATTAATCGATTATTTTTAATTAATTTTGACATCACTATTTAGGTGTAAAAATAAAGCCTGCAATTTCGCAAGTGATTTGGGCAGAACCAAGTGTCACGACGCGGTGGTGGCTCGGTTGTAAGAACTCTTTGCTTAATACCCTACAAAGGTAGCGCGGTCGGTTCAAACCCTCCCGGCATGTACCAATGAGAAATACACTTTTACGTACATTTGTCATAGATTTACAACAACACCGTTCCAGTGCTTTGGAGTGCACGTTAAGGCGTTGGTCACGTTTCCACTAATACCAACTTGTGGAATCGTTAATAAATTGGACAAAGTCCCCAGATATATGTTCTGGAAGGCCCATCTCTAACAGTGGAGGTCTAGGACATTGTGTTCTAGGGGCTGTAATGAAGTGTCACTATTTGTGTCTGACTATGACGTCAGTCCCTCCCAATCGTAACATGTTAAAAAATATTTGCATATTAGTTTTTAATTTTAAATTATTATTTAGTAGTCAACCGCTAAAGTTCGTGTATATAGACTCGGGTTCGATTCCTGGTCGAGACACAAAAATATTTATTCATGTAAATAAATACATTTCATTAATATTTAATTTATTTGTGATATTTCTCGAGTTTGGTACGCTGGAGACATCGACAAGCTTGCCACTTGTCATGATTGGCCTATAGTATTGTTGGCTAAATGTGAATCCGCTTATTTCTGGTTCTGACCACCCCGAAAGGGAAACAGTCGTGATAATACCTTATATTTTATAATAATTTAAGTTATAAATAATATAGATAAAAATGCACTATATATGTATGTATGTAGATATGTATGTATGCTGCATTCACTCATGTGGATATTTAAAAATCTATTTTAAAAAGAAGAACTTTTTCAATTACGTAATTGGCAAATGAACAATAAAATTCCTTGAAAGTTTAATATGGTAAAAAAATGCGAACGACAATGAGCCAGTTTGTGAACGCATTGCGAAACTTCTGATCTGCAGTCTAGATCTCTAGATGCTCTTTTCAGTTTTAAATCAAACACTTATTCCAAACACGAGACCAAATTAATTTATAAATATAAAATTTAAAATATTAGAAATATTATGGTGGGTCCCCATTTGAAACATTTTATCAGACCGTAACAAAAGCAAACGTTAGTACCTACTTACTAGTAATGTGGACGTCAAAGTCAAAATATCTTTATTTACGTAAACCTATTACAGGCATTTATGAAACGTCATTAATTAATTATTTTGAATGATTTCACTCCTGCTAGTAGAAGACTAAGCAGCAAAGTGGTCCAATAAGTAAACAGCTTACTTAGCAGAAGACCAGCAGCTTAACAGATTCCAGACGTTATTTGTTATACTAACATAAGAAAATGCACAACTTTTTTTATTGCTTTTAAATCTTTAGGTACTTATTTATAATAATAGTTACACGGGTAGTTACAGAAATTATAGTCATGTCACAAATACAATTCTAATTCTTAACACAAAAATTTAAAAGTCCAACAAATCATGATTCATCATTATCATCATTACAGCCCCTAGAACACAGCGTCCTAGACCTCCACTGCTGGAGATGGGCCTTCCAGAACATATATCTGGAGAATTTGGCCTACACTCGCCACGCTGGCCAGACGGCTTGGCGAGGAAATGATGTCAATTTTTAATGACAATTTATTAACGATTCCACAAGTTGGTATTAGTGGAAACGGGACCGACGGCTTAACGTGCTCTCCGAGGCACGGGAACGGTGGTGTTGTTAATGACAAATGTACGTAAGAAAATGGCATTTCTCATTGGTACATGCCGGGTGGGTTTTAACCGACCTTTGTAGGATTCAAGGAACGCGTTCATACAACCGAGCTACCACTGCGCCACATGATTAAACACAAGCAATTATTAACAGTGGTAAGTAGGTAAGTAAATAATTATTTAGGCGCGGTGGTGGCTCGGTTGTAAGAACGCGTTTCTTAAATCCTACAAAAGGTCGGTTCAAGCCACAGAGCAAGGAATCCAAGCGCGCCGCCCGCGATTCTGTGCTCTGTGGTTCAAGCCCACCCGGCATGTACCAATGAGAAATACACTTTTTTTACGTACATTTGTCATAGATTTACAACACTACCGTTCCCGTGCCTCGGAGAGCACGTTAAGCCGTCGATGCCGGTTCCACTAATACCAACTTATGAAATCGTTAAAACTTTTGTCCTAAAAAAATTATATCATATCCTCGCTAAGCCGTCTAGCCAGCGTGGCGAGTGTAGGCCAAATTCTCCAGATACATGTTCTGGAAGACCCATCTCCAGCAGTGGAGGTCTATGACGCTGTGTTCTAGGGGTTGTAATGATGAATTATTAACACACGCAATATTTCATACCCCTGGATGTCAAAACGTCCAGGCAACGACAAACACGTTCAAGATAGATTATCATCAGCCTGTGTCTCTCCACTGCTGGATATAGGCATCCCACAAGGCTCGCCACTTCACACGATCTCCTGCCACGCTCATCCAGCCCCCACCAGCAACCTTCTTTAGGTCATACGTTTATCTGGCGGGGAATCGCCCCACTCTACATCTTGACGTACGTGGCATCCACTCCAGAACCAGACCACAGACTCCAGTTCTGCGACAGACGTGTCCGGCCTATTGCCATTGCCTTTTAATTCTCTGACGTATTTACAAGTTTTGGACTTTACTCATCAGAGAAATACAGAGCTATCTCCATAGCCCGCTACCTTAAATTTGTGGACCAGACCCACTGTTAGTGTCCACGTTTCTGCTCCGTAAGACAGTACTGGAAGAACGCACTGGTTGAAAACTTTCGCCTTCAAACATAGTGATTTTAAAAAAAGTTTGTAAAAAAATCCTATTATTATAAAAATCAGCTCAAAATTATTGAATCATATCATAATAGATCAGAGAATAGACCGCTAAAGCTGCATAAATATAATTAAGAAAAAGATGGACGATTATTTACCAAGGTCGTCCGGCGGTCATTTGCATTTGATTATTTGATATTTACAGAATTTTAATAACCTTTATTTGTGTTGCAATGTTTTTAGTATTTGCTCATAACTTAACTAACTGCAAAATGTGAACTATTATTATTATTTTATTGTTATATACTTATTTTATACATACAAGCTCTACTGTGACAATATCATCATTCTTTATTGTTTATTTATTTAAATTAATTGCACAAATTAATAATGCCGCTAGACATTCTATTAATTTAATTTATTTATTCGTAGTAATATACAAACAGTATAAAAGAATTACAATATTAAATGATTATAAAGAAAACCTAACATTAAATAAACAAAAAAATTAAATAAACTACACTATATATTTGAGAAGTTTGAATACAACAGTTTTAAAAAAAAATACGTGGTATTTGCTTGCTGAATGTTTTTTTTATTTTATTTTAAATACTTTATTGTACACAGGCGGGCTTAATGGCCAGGCATTTTCTAACAACCAACCTTTGGGAGTGTGGAGAAACTATGCATGGGTGAAAATTTATTATTATAAACTACATACTAATAATACATAAAGGAATAAATAAATACATGAATACATACATATAACTATTAAAAGCAAAAAATAAGCCTACACATTAATAAACAGTAAATGATAAATTTAAAAAAATATATATATATTAACACAAAAACAAAATGTAATATTAATTTAAGAAACACTGTTTTGCTTGTTTAGAAAGTAGGTGGTAAGTAAACGTTTGAAAATATGAACAGAGGGAGCCTGTCTGATCGTCAGTGGGAGCCTGTTCCATTGGCGAGCGGATGACACAGTGAACGAATCTGAATATCTGCTGGAACTATATGTTGACAGGTTAATCGTTCTATAAATTAGTAGCAACTACTACGAAAGAGTTAGGAGACAAATGCAGTGTGATGTGAGAGAACAGATTGTTGTGAGAAGAGCGAAGAGATTTGTAATAGGCGAAATTGTCCTTAAGGTATTTCGGTGTCGCAGGCTCATTAAAAAAAAAAACAGTTGTAAACATTCATGGACATGTCGTGCTAGTATACAAAAAAAAAATCATTTGATGGCTCCATCTAGTGCATCGCGAACAAATCATAAATCTATGGATACCAAATAAGTCGCAAAAGAGTATATGATACCAAATGAAGTCAAAAAGTGGCATAATGAAATAATGATAAGCAACCAAACAAATAAGCTAAAACTCCCATCTCAATCTCGATAGAATTAATTCGTGTAATATGATGATACAAGGTCGTTCCACTTGCCGACTGGTAATTATCTCCAGTTCAGCCATGGACGTAGTAATATTTGAGATGCTTTGAGTTTTACAAAAATATATTTATTATCATTTACATTTTACAAGCGGCGGAGTGCACAATCGTCCGAAAATGCCCTCTGTGTTTAGCGTCCACACTCTCGAGAAAATCTGTACTTAATATTATCCTGATTATTGGTATCGAATGGTGAAAATAGACAATTTTATATGGCTAATACTATTATAGATGTTACATACACGCCACGGAATTAAATTATGCATATACCTACTGGGTAAGACGTAGTGCACAATCGTTCGAAAACGATATCGTCTAAGATCGATACGTGTCAGATATGTCAAAATATTGGGAATTCCGCCTACCTTTTGACATTTCTGACAGACGTAATCGATCTTAGACGATATCGTTTTCGAACGATTGTGCACTCCGCCTTACCCCGTAGGTATATGCATAATTTAATTCCGTGGCGTGTATGTAACATCTATAATAATAATCAGGAGAATATTAAGAGCAGATTTTCTCGAGAGTGTGGACGCTAAACACAGAGCGCTAAGTCCAACTCTGAGAAATATATAAACCTAACAATATTTAATTTATATTGGTCTTGTAAACATACGAGTCTTACTAAGTCGTTAATGGAATGGGGAAGATGTAGTAGTGTTGCCCAGTCATGCTGTTTTGCAAGACCACAGGAATGTTAGAGAGACCAATATCAAGACTTATTATTATTATTATTCGGCATTTCTTCACAGTCTTTATTAAGAATAATAAACAGTACAATAATTTAAATAATAAGCTAATAACATTATATAAATACTAAATAAAAAAAATAAAACTAAAATCTAAACTATGTATATATAAAAATATTCACCCATGACTTGATCATGTGGCAGTGCCAAGAGCAATCGCAGCATTCCCCCGCTGCACAGCGATGCTGATTTGCTGCGCGAAAAAAATTGGCAGCCCTCTTCTCACATACACATATTATACATATATTATGTTTTTTTTTATATATAATATTTATTCGAAGTAGTTACAAAAATATTAAAATAAAATAGATTAATAAACTAATTATAAATAAAACTAAACTAAAAATATCTATGAAATTCAAACTATTCTACAAAATAAACTAAAGGCTTACCACCAGGGAGGGTACCTAAAACGCTCGCCGCATTTCCTCGTTGAATTACAATCGAAATATTCTGTTTTAGGTAGTTATGCCATTTGGGATCGCCACACTCTTGAAAAATTCCCCAGCCCTTTTATGAATTTGTGGGTATCAAGAGAATATACCGCCATTGTTTCAACCCCAAATGCCACAAAGCTATAATTTTTATTATATATATATGTTATAGTTCTTATGAATAGACACTAAATTGTGCCCGAGCAAGATCGCAAGACCAAGATTAAAAGATTAAAAGCGGAGACCAGCAATGGCCAAGTCTTAAAAACCAAACAAGGTAGGTAGCCAGGCAAATAAATTAACTGTAAAATTTTAGTTTTGGTTTATATACGTCTTCAACACATGTTTAGTACATTTAGCTTCAGACAAAACACACTTAGTTAACGCTAAATTGGCTCTTAGTACATTGAAATTAGGTTCACCTTCAAACACTTCACTGTTCGGTGGTGTGTGAAGAGAATAATTACCTAAATCTACATTGTTTATTTGTTTAATTACGTTTGTAAGTAGACAGACCAATATTTTATATTATATATAATACTAGTGCTTTAGCAGTTTCCGAAGTTATTGCTCATAATTTTATCAGTTTAGCAATGTATGCACACGTACCGTGTACTAAAGTTACGCATCACAGAAACTACTGAACAGGAGCGCTCAGTTTACTTATAGTTCCTCGCACCTTGTTGAACTAGGTCGCTCTTTTAGTCTGTCCAGATGGAATGGAACGAATTAAAGAGCGGAAGATCTGAAAAAGTTTAATCTAGTTCCGGTAGTTTCTCTGTGGGATCTCTTTTATAACTATTTCGTTCGCGAACTATAAAAGTCTATCGTGCACATTACGCGCTATGAAGCGAGTGGAAACGCGCAGTTTGCGTGCGCTTTAGACTAACGAAAAGAGCGACCTAGTTCACTAAGGTGACACGTAAGTTGTAACCGCCAGAAATAGTAGTTTGGCTTCACTGACGAATATGTGTACGTCGTGTTTATCTTAACCTCCACGTAAACCACTTGCCAGCCGTGCGCTATGTTCCAAAGATGCACGCGAGCCGCACTGTTTGGATCCATCTTTATAGCAAATTATTTGTATCGGATAACGGTCGCCATTATCTCGTTTATATATCGATTTTTGGTCAGTATTGAAACGCAAACTTTGCATTTTACAAGCAGTTGTGACGCTTTCTTATGTAAACATAACATAACGGTGCGACGAAAGTTTTTACGACAGTGCACAGTGCAATGTGAAACTCTTTGTGTCCAAATTGGTAACCAGGCGACAAAAACAACATGGGGCTGCATCGAAAAGAGAGTAAGTAACAATTTTATTGCATTAATTGATAATTTTATTTATTAAAGAGGTAGGTACATATACAATTTAATTTAATGAAACACAGATATAAAAATCTCTAATAATAAAAATCATAATTAAAAGTAGTTATTAACCTATAACTTTCTAGGAAATAAAATTACGGTAATTTTAGAATTTTTTTTTAATTCATTACAGCCACGTCTTAGACTTCCACTGTTGGAGATGGGCCTTCCAGAATATATATGTGGAGAATTTGGCCTAATTCGCTGGCCGGGATCTGATGTCAATTTTTAATGACTATTAATTAACGATTCCACAAGTTGGTATTAGTGGAACCGGGACCGACGGCTGAACGTGATCTCCGAGGCACGGGAACGGTGTTGTAAATCTATGACAAACGTACGTAGGAAAAGTGTATTTCTCATTGGTACATATCGGGTGGGTTTGAACAGACCTAATTATATTTTATTAAATTGTTAGGACTAAAGAGTAAAAAAAACTAAAAGAAAAAACACGTGTAAGTTTATTTAATTTAAAATTTAATTAATTTTATGTCTTTTAAAAGTTTTTAAAAGACAACACCGCGTCTTGTCGTCTCCTCCAGTGACAAGAGGACTGGCTCTTTCTTAGCCGAGGGAATCAGTATTGCAATTCAGCGGGGAAATGCAGCCAAGGTTCTTGCCACCATTCCACGCGGACGGGACTTATATCCCTATCCTTAGTAAAGTATCATCACGACCGTTTCCCTTTCGGGGTGGTCAGAAACCACGCTTATAAATAAGCGGATTCACATTTAGCCAACTTTACTATAGGCCAACCATGACAAGTGGCAAGCTCGTCGATGTCTCCAGCCGTACCAAACTCGAGAAATATCACAAATAAATTAATTATTAATTAAATGTATTTTTATTTACATTAATAAATATTTTTGTGTCCCGACCAGGAATCGGACCCGGTACCTCTGAGTCTAAATCCACGGACTTAACCGCTAGACCACGGAGGCAGTCCTTAGTATTAATATTTATTTTATTTTATATTTTGTAATTAATTTTTTCGAATACATATTATGAATATGCGGAGGGGGTTTTGTGTACTTCAAAGTTATAAAACATTTCAATATTCATAATATTTTTTGTCGTGCTGAAAGGGTTCTAAAATTCAATAAGAAACGATAAATCACCTTTGTTTAGCTAAAACTCAATACTTAAACTAAGTTTGCTTAAATGATAGTATTTATTTTTTTTACTATTAATTACAATCTTTTGATTCGAAGTTAATTAATAGACATTCAATATAAATTAAATGCTACATAAATAAAAAAATGTCCTCTAGAGATGTCCCATCCGAGATAGTCCCAAGGAGACTGGCAACATTTCCCCTCTGTATAGCGAGGCTAATGCGTTGGCAGAAATAATTGCCAGCCTTCCTGTCTCCAGACCTTTCTGTCAGCCGCTTTGACAACTCCTTGGCCAAGCACTTCGCTGACGGTCCCTATGGGCCCATTGTCTCGACCCCAAACGGCGCAAATTCGTATCTGGAACCTAGGTTGGCATATTTGCACAATTTGAGGTTCTCCGCAGAAAACGCCGCTCTCCCCGCGCCTGACGAGGTCGCCTGGATGTGAGATGCAGCTAATGTGTCTACACACGTCGCAACCCACACCAGAGACCTGCCAAGTTTCCACGGCCCAACAGTCATTCCGTCAAGTCTCTTGCCATCGCTCCGCACAATCCCAGATGGTTCTAAGATTGCAAGTACACCAGCAGTGACAAGAGCCTTTCGGATGATGTCGTTGAGAGCCGCGTTTTTATTTTGAAATGTCATGCAATTTAAGTGATGAAAACATTTCAAAAAACGAATACTCATTAAAACAAACTGTCACTTTGTAAAGAGAAAAGTAGGTTTGAGTAATGCAGAGTAATTGCATTATGCGCATATTTTTCGAAAATTAGAATAGAGAGAAAGTTTTAATAATTTAATTAGGTTTGAGAGATAAAACCAAATTACTGTTGTTTATCTCATAATTTTGGTGCAAATAAGCCTAAAAGCCTTAACTATGAGCATATGTATGTATATACTTTATACTATGGGTTATATCATCATTATCATCATTACAGCCCTTAGAACACAGCGTCCCAGACCTCCACTGCTGGAGATGGGCCTTCCAGAACATGTATCTAGAGAATTTGGCCTACACTGGCCACGCTGGCCAGACTGCTTGGCGAGGATATGATGTAAATTTTTAATGACAATTTATTAACGATTCCACAAGTTAGTATTAGTGGAACCGGGACCGTCGGCTTAACGTGCTCTCCGAGGCGCGGGAATGGTGGTTTTTGTAAATCTATGACAAATGTATGTAAGAAAATTGTATTTCTCATTGGTACATGCCGGGGGGGTTTGAAAATACCAACTTGTGCAATCGTTAAAAATAGTCATTCAAAATTGACATCAGACCTTTGCCAACCCGTCTGGTCAGCGTGTGGAGTGTAAGCCATATTCTACAGAAATTTCTGGATCATCTTTAACAGTGGAGGTCTAGAACTCTGTTTTCTAGGGGCTGTTTCTTGGCATCATGCTCATGTCACTCATAGTCACAGCAGCATAAAGAATATTCCGAATGGCAAAACGGACGAATAATTTACATTTAAATTCATTTGCGTAGTATAAATCATACATACATTACACATCTTCACGCCAGATCCCTTGCGGGGTAGGCAAAGACATTTGAGCGCCTCTTGACACGATCACGACATACCTCTTTCGCTTCGTCGACGTTCATTAACCTCTTCATACATGCCCATTTGCTTTTGAATGGACTTAGTATAAATCGCTACACACATATATTTATAGTGTCGCCAGCGGCCATTTTTTTTTTTTGTGGTCGTATGGGGTCATGGATGTGTGGTGAATATTCACGTCCTAGACCTCCACTGTTGGGGATGGGTCTTCCAGAATCTGTATCTGGAGAATTTGACCTACACTCGCCACGCTCTGGCCAGACGGGTTAGCGAGGGAATTTAATTTAATTTAATTAAGTTTTTTTTTTCAAAATTTTTATTTTGTATTCTAACATAGTTTTAAGATAAAATGTTACTAACAATTATGGAATGAATTTTGCAATAAATAATTTATTATTATTGCTATTATTATACGAAAGTAAAAGTAAAAAAAATATCTTCGCAGTAGTTTTAGGCGCGAAAATAACAAATTCCAAATCTACGTTTGTTTGATGGTTGGTTTGATCGTTTACGCTACTGTTTGATGAAACGTAAAGTTTGACATGTTTGATTGTTTACAGCAGCCCTATTCTGTTACTTAAGATCAAACGTTATATAATGGAATCCGTTAACTATATATATTTCACGGTGGAGCGCTTATAGAGTTGAGAATTGTTAAAAGTTCCTTTAAATATTATTACAAGGAAAATACCATCTTTTCTCTTTTACTATTTATTTCAGACAGACATTGACATAAGATAACAAATTAGACACATAATATAGCTAGTAATAAAATATGTCATAACAAAACTAAACATATAGATATTCGATATCATTATATCAGGGAGGTAGTGTTAGACGGTAAAATAGTTATCAAATACCTATCTACAAAAGAGATGATAGCCGATATATTTAGTAATGACGAAGTTGAGAAAGAAAGATTAAAGAAAGGATTGACTAATAAATTTAGATTAAAAGATTTAGGACCAGCTAGAAATGTTTTAGGTATGAGAATGCGAAGAGCGAATGGCAAAATATTTCTAGCTGGGCCCATAACCTGTTAAAAGTTCCTTTAAATATTATTACAAGGAAAATACCATCTTTTCTCTTTTACTATTTATTTCAGACAGACATTGACATAAGATAACAAATTAGATTTTTTTTTTTTTAATTGGCTTTAAAGGACATTGTACAGAATACATCAGTCCTAAACACGTAATTTATTTGCATAATATATGTTCATAACAGAGTTCATAACCGAGTTGGGGATCATCAAATTCTAGATGCTGCAGAATTTGATGCTTTTTTGGAGTCACTCGCGGCATTATAGCCCAAACACGTCGGGTAAAATATGGGAGTCCACAGCGCGGGAAAACCGCAAAAAATAAACTGCAACTTGTGACCCATATTTAAAGTCCAATTTATGGTTTTCCATAATTATTCACATTGTAGCACATTATTAAACAAAATAACACCACTTTTGACCAATAATATCCACAGTAAATTAATTTACAAAACAATAACTTGCACTTGACATCTCCGCGCAAAATGGCGCGAAAGACTCCTAACAAATTAGACATTATTCTTTTATACAAACAATTATAAGTAAAGTTTACCATCCAACAAGAATTGAATTAATTTTGTAATTATGATGCAAGCTTTGACGTAAATAACGGAATCCACTAATAAAGTTTGCGACTAAAGTAATGGAATAGGGCTGCAGATGCTGACAACCTTTTTGGACAAAAAATAATATTAATTTAAAAAATAATGGTTCTGTTTATATTCTAAATCATAGACATACAGCCAGGTTGCAGAATGGATCATTTTGATTAATGCTCAACATTTTGATATACGCCACGTGATTGGTAGTTAGCTTGTCACTTTGGTTATTTCACCCAATGACTTGCCTCAAAAGCAATTTAAATATGTGAAAATTTCATTGCATACATACTTGGCAGTGTTATTTAATTCGGTGTATAATTTATCCTTTGCCCCATGATTGTCCCTACTGTGCGTGTGAACGGCTTCAGTGTCCTTGGTTTAAAGCGGAACTCACCGGGTGACCTATTGAGATATAATGTGGATTAACTAATACAATTTGGGTTAAGTAATTGAAAGAAAGAAAAGGTATTTTCATGATGATAAAATTAATAGCACATTGTATAAAATAATCATACAATGCCACCAAGATATTGGCGTTACATTATTACTTTCATTTTAAGAACATTCAAAATCCAAACAGGCAATCTAAATAGACTAGTTCGAATCCCTCGCCCTTTCTGTGTCCCTAATGCCAGAAACAATGTCGCCTTTAACTCTCCAATCTCGCGTATGTGTCGAAGTTGCAACGAACTTTATGTGTCAGATCCTGAGATGGATATATTTAATATAAAAAAACACTCATTTAACATTAACCTCACTAAATTGTTTGTCGGTAGGTATGCATGATAAATTGTGGAACAGGTTAGGAAGGAAAAAGTGATTTTGTTTCATGTTATTATCTTATTTTTTTAGTTTTTATAGGTTTTACTTTTAATTGCATTTTTTATATATATATTTTTACTATTAACTTTCATTTTATATTATTACCATTTTTTGTATTATTCAATGTTGTGTACATTTTTTTTAGGCTGGCAAACCCGACAGGATTATTTGTCTATGTATTCAATAATTGTTTTGTTTGTTAGCTGTTATTTGTACCTTACTTCGAATAAATAAATAAATAAAATGATGGATCCGGACATACCGGGTCAAAATCCAAAACAGCAGGCAATTCTGTGGGAAAATATATAGTAGTTTTTTTTTACATGAACGTATCGTAAAGTTATTTTGCTGTCATCTGTAGTGGAAACCTTTATACGAGAATACCAATTTTAATAGCGTTTTACACTGACAGTTCCGTTATTTAAGGGATTCCACTATATAACGTTGGCGCTTAAGTAACAGAATAAGGCCTACAGAAAGCCAAAAAACATATATATTTGACCGCCTCCGTGGTCTTGTGGTAACAAACGTTGCCGTGAACTCGGGAGGTCGTGGGTTCGATTCCCACCGGGGGCAAGTTGTACATTGTATAATTTGTCTCGGTCTGGGTGTTTATAATGTATAATATGTATATATTTACAAAATAAAAAGTATAATATGTAGTTTATCAACCATCTAGTTTCCGTAACACAAGCCTCGTAGCTTACCACGGAAACTAGATGGCGCTGTTTGACCTGTCTGGAAATATTTATTTATTTATTATTATTATTATTTATTATATTTGCTCTTTTGACAATTACAGGCGGTATGTAAAAATAACAATAGTTTTAATAGAAGTATCTAAACAAGTAAAAGAAGATACTATGAGGTATTTACTAATCACTACTACAGAACCAGAAGGGCGCAGTGTACAAATTTATTTCAAGGACCTTATATCTATAATCATTTAAATAAAATATTGGACATAAACTTAACTACAAATACAAGACATAAAAATATTCTTTACGATTACCTAATGACTCTGACATATATAGAAACTGAGAATTTATTTGACATCAACTATTATCATCAAAATAAATCTAATACTTATATAATCTTTGATCAAGTGCATACCTACCGTCTTTCATAATTTAGAAAGAAAGAAAGAAAGAAAGAAAACATTTATTTATCAAAAAACAGCTTGGTCATAACAATCACAAAAGGGAAGAAAAAAAGTAATAGTAAAAAATAATAATAATAATATAAACTTGGTAAAAAGAGAAAATAAAATAAAATGAGCTGCTATGACAAATAGGTGTTCAGGTGTTCATTCATTTACATTCTTGAGATTTAATTTATATGACTAATTATTTATTTATTTACTATAGTTATTATTTATATTATATATAGTGTATTTATTAACCTTTCATTAATATCTTCAATGTTTTTATTTTTTTAATTATTGTATTTAGAATTTAGTTTTTAATTTTGATTAAATTTTTAATTTAATTTGAAGTTATGTAAATTATAGATTTAGTGTAATGGGGTGTATCACTAACTTTTTATCACGGTAGATGGCGCATGATAGATGGTACCTAATAGAACTGTCAGTTGCATAGAAAACTTGTATTTTTATTGTGAAATTTATTATTTTCTGGATATATTGCGGAAGTGAGCAGCTTTTAAGTGTACAAATCGAGATTTCCAAGCGAAATCAAAGATATGGTGATCTCAAAATTGCCGATTTATTAATTAAACCGTTTTTGTTTTTAAAGACGGTTTTCGCTTTCCTAATTAGTCTTTTAAAGTAGGTAACGTTAAGTTAAAATTCATTTTTCTGTTATAAAAATTAAAAATCTACAAAAACATTTAAAAAATTGTCCGTCATAGGTGTAAACAAGGTACCAGTGCCGCTAGCGACATCTACAAAAAGCTTTGCCTGATACACCCCATTGAGACCCCACAATACCGGCCTTCCTAGTGTGGGTCTCCAATAGAAAACATGACATAGGATTTTATTGGAAATAAACGATTTATTATTATTATTGTTACTATTTACAATATTTTTATTATTGTAGTACAAAAATTGCCCAAAATGGATGTCACATGCCAAAGTGTCTAATATGGCGGTGTCATGGCAAGAAATGTTCGACCCCGTAGTAAGAAAATCGCCATATTGGTTATTGCCTTATCTCTCAGCCAGGGCGGGTCAATGTATACCTTTGCATATTTTTATTCACTTCCTCGGGAGTCGTAGAATTTTATGATGGAGACGGCTATCTGCCAGAAGGTCGAACAAATCGATATAAGACATTATCCTGACCTAAGTGTATGAGCAAGTTTATCTATGTTAATGTAGATAATTCTATAGACTTAAAAGTTTGACCTAATTTATAAAAGAACTAGAAAAAGGCAGTATATAAACTATAACATAAGGGTTTTTTCTACTTAAATTGTAATCTTGTTAGAATAATTTATATATTTCATTTCATTTTATTTATTTATCACCGTAGGGACCGTCTGGAACACATGGTTATCCCTTTCAGCACGGACAATACCAAGCGTGGGTAAAAAAAACTAGAGTCGCCAAAGTCTCTTCTACCACTTCGGAATGGCCACTGTAGTCCGTGTACTCATCTAGCTATTTAGTAATTATATTTTATAATATACTGGTGGTCGGGAAACAAAAAAATATTCTCTTCTCGAGTTTGGTACGTTCATCAACGAGCTAGCCAATTGTCATGATTGGCCTAGTAAAGTCGGCTAAGTGTTTATAAGCGTGGTTTCTGACCACACCGGATGGGAAACGGTTGTGATGATGTTTTACTTTTTTATATTTTATTACATTGTTGTAGTTAAGAAAAAATCATGCATAAATGGATTTTATTTCAATTATATTACCGGGGGGGTTTGTGGAATTCGTTAGGAGAGGAATTTTACACTATTTTTATGAGATATTTTAGACCGTCATCATGCTGAAAGGGTTATGTCAATTTATAATACTCTGTAACTAATATTAGTTATCTACAGTAAACGAGATAACACAATCATGGTCAGACAGCTTAATACGAAACAACACGACGAAGACCAGAAACAGCCCAAACTATCAATACAATTATAGAAGAGCCATATTGAATGCTAAATAATCAATTACAGAAAATAAAATTTAATTACTAATAATGTCAAACTATGTTAAAATAAAAATGTCAAGTACTACAAGGTACTACTATAATCTAATATAAATATATATATATATATATTGTATACAACACTAAAATATGTCAAATAACTAATATTATTAAACATAGAAATCTGCCTCGTCATTAAAACTAGATAAAAAAAAGAAAATATAAATAAATTTATTAATAACATGTCATATTAAAAACTAATAGTAATAAGTAATTATAATTTTATTAATTTGGCTGTATAGAGGCGTCCTCAATCTATAACTAAAATAAACATATGTATTCTCATATACCAAATATATTATCATCGTCCAGTGCTTCATTTATAGTATAATATACTTTACCTATTAATATTGATTTAATTTGTTTTTTAAATTCGTCATCATCCAATTCCCTCAACGAATCAGGCATTTTATTCAGTAAAGGAACACATATACACATGTAGATTTTTGCTACCTTCTGTAGACGATGTTTCGGCATTGGGATGGATGGTTTTTGACGAGAGTTTGCTCTCAAAGGATATTGAATTTGGTAAATTGGTAAAATAACTGTGAATACAATTTAGCCCAAATCCCCACACAAGATGAATGATGTCCTTCGATGTAGGCTCGACTGTGCTCGCGTATTTCAAATGTACTACTCGACTTGCGTTAACGTTAACGTTATATCCAACTATGTACCAGCTTTTTATGAGTAGAATGCCTTTTGGCATTGGCTGAATCCTTATTTATTGGCATTCGTTCGTTTAAATAAATAAATATAATTTAGCCCAACTCTCCATACAAGATAAATGATGTCTTTTGATAATAAATTAAAATTCAAATTTAAATTATTTATTTCTATTTGGTTCACAGGTAACACTCGGATATTGTCAATTTTTACAAATAAAATACAATATTATTAAAATTAATTAAAAATTAAATTATGGATGGACCGAAATAAGTAAGTGGCATTGGTGCCATAAACAAGTACTGCAGCTTAACCTAAATTTGTGGCTTTATAAAGGCCGTGGTAACTTATAATCTAAATAATGATAATTTTATGTCAAATTATAAAAAAAAAATACAATAACAATTTCGTGGCTGTATAAAGGCCGTGTCAACTTATATAGTCAATAAACTCATTTTAGCCGCCATTTGACCACTATGCCGGCTCGAGATTTTTTATACTAGCACGACATGTGACCTTACGCCCACCTGATGGTAAGCGGCGCGCATGGTCCATGTTAGCAACTGGAATCAGACGCTTATGATTGAAATTAGTCCCTAACACTATGCCGGCAGGACTAGATGCTTATACAGGTTATAGGAAAGTGGAAACACATTGGTAAGAGCATTCCACATCTTTATCGTGCGACAGATGTACGAGTCCGCAAATTATACGTACGCGAAGGGATGGTGACTACGGTATGTGGGTGCATATTCTGACCTGTGCGTGTGGTTTGGCAGGAATGGAGAAAAAGCGATTAGGTTATTGAGCTCTTCAGAGCACTCACCATAGTATAGACGGTAGAACACGCTCAGAGAAGCTACATCTCGGCGAAGCTGAAGGGATTCGAGAGTTCCAGATATAGTGGAGGCCATTGAGAGCATCTGTGAGGTGCTTAGGACCATACGAAAGATAAAAACAGTATTCCACGCATGATCTGATCTGTGCTTTGTACAGCAACAGTCTGGAGGCGGTAAAAACTGCTTCACTTTGTTCAGTATATCGAGATTCGGAAAGAAGACCTATTAAAAAAATATCATATATCTCGGATTGAATTTCAAGTAAAACTATCTTTTGCTAGACTAGGAAAACGATTGCAAAATGTTAATTTTAAGAAGTATCAATTAAAAAATAATGGACAATCAATTAAGGAGAACAAAAGTATAGAAAAGATAGGAATCTATCGTTAAGAAATATTTTGTTCTAAGAATGATAATTAAAATTGGCTCACGTAAGAGATAACGTCCTATAAGCTCCTTAAATTATATTGAAAGTAGGGCTGCCGTTCATTCGATTTATTTGCTTCTGTAAAATAGTTGCAAACGGTGAAAACTCGATAATATTTACTACCAAGCAAAAGCGCTCCAGTTGTTAAAACACTGTCCTTATTCCAAAATCGCGGTTCGATCCTCGGCATGTATTTAATATTTATTTATTATTCCTAAACAGCATTAAATCGAATAAATAATATGATCTCATAGAAGAAATGGTTAGAAACGGATTGGTGCGAGAGAAATTCTAGCAAAATCATTCGTTGCTCTTCCAACTCTACTCTTTCCATTTCCTCTCATCACATCTCTTTCGTCTCTAAATCGTTTGCTGTCGTCGCCGCAAATCTATGGAATGAATTACCTCAGAATATTAGACAAGCTTCTAGTCGTGCATTAATAAAAAAATGGGTCTACAAACACTATCTTTAACTTAAACAGATTTTTTACTATTATTGTATTGCCACTCTTTATTCACACTTTCACAACGAGCGACGACGACGCGAACGTCTATTTTTCGTCCCACTTCCAATTTACATAAGTAGTTTTATTTTATATGCATTATTGTATATTTACAAATAAGTATAATATATAACCTGATTACGTATTTGTATATGTAATAACAAGTATTCTTTTTATGTATTTGTTTTATGAATTGTCATTTTATGTCTATTATTACACCTACTAACCATGAAAACTGTCCTAATGTCCTAAAGAGAGAGAGAATGCCTAGCGACATTAAGTCTGGCGTTAGACATAGTGCAATTATGTATTTATATAAATACATATAAAAATAACACCGCTTGAAACAAGACTTACTGTAATAAAATAATTTTAAATATTATTCGCAAAATATGTGTTGTTGGCAGCCCTAACTGAAACCTAATAGGAAATTCTACGCTGTACGGAAAGGAATTTCTAGTTTTAAACTATTTAAATAAAGGAAACGTGTGACAAAGCTTCCAGTTTCTTATTCGATAAATAACTTTAGAAAATAGCCAATACAAATCATGCGTAAGAAAGTATCATCCCTGATGACGCGGGTATGCGGGAGTCCCAATAGCATCCTGAGGGTGGTTGCAGGCAGTGTGGGGGTATATTGCGCAACACTGGACTGCAGTACTGGTGGAAAGTTAGGTTAAGTTTATTTATAGATAGTTAGGAAGATAATAATAATTATAATTAATTATATAATAATAAATATATATTGTATTAATATGTTAAATATAAGAATATGGATTATATCTGAAAAAAAAAATATTGAATTGAATTTTGAATTTACAAGAAGATAAAAAAATATAATAAGGGGGCGGGTACAACAGCAGAACATGTTCCTTTGTAAAATTCGTCCATTCAATTATTCCTTCGACTGTCAAACGGAAAGACTCCTTAGCACGTCACTACGCTCGAGGAAAAGTACTGTCAAACTCAAAGTAAATAAGGAGTCCTTCGCGCCATTTTGCGTGGACATGTCAAGTGCAAGTTTTTGTTTTGTAAATTAATTTACTGTGGATATTATTGGTCAAAAGTGGTGTTGCTTGGTTTAATAATGTGCTACAATGTGAATAATTATGGAAAACGATAAATTGGACTTTAAATATGGGGCACAAGTTGCAGTTTATTTTTTGCGGTTTTCCCGCGCTGTCAACTCCTATATTTTACCCGACGTGTTTCAGCTATGATGCCGCGATTAACTCCAAGAAAAGCATCAAATTCTGCAGCATTTGGAATTTGATGATGACCTCATTAACTCATGAATAAGAAAGATATATTACGTCAGACTTGGCTGTATGGGCTAGACCCTTTGCCTTCCCTATCATCTCATTTATCATGCATCGGGAGAAGAGAACTAAAAAAAAAAAAACAAAGTAAATTACGACGTATTTTTTTATTTTATATTAGAGCCCCTAGAACACAGCGTCCTAGACCTCCACTCTTGGACATGGGCCGTTCAGAACATGTATCTGGAGAATTTGGCCTCGGAGAACCACGTTTCGTCAACGGCCCCTCTACTCAACCGTTCCTTCCAGCTGTCAAACTTGTTCCCTCAAGAGATGCTGGAAATCGGTATTCTTAATTGGTAAACTCTCTAAACCTCGAAAGGGATAAATGTTACCATTATAAATACGAGTATTCCCTTTTGTTTACTTTTTACTTAAATGGCAGAAAAAACGTAGTTCTCCTAAGTTCTTTTTTTTTTGTGTTCACTTATTCGGTTCTGTTCTTATGTGGACGCACCTTAACTCTCTTGGGACGTATCTCACAGTAATTGCCAACATAAACAGAATTACACACCAAAACACAACCTAACTGCTTAGCAAAAGCCTCCCCGACGTATTATTACAATAAAATAAACTATTACTACGCCAGAATAATGGTGTAATAGTTTGCTTGGGATATTTCGATCCATGGATTGACCGTGCTAGTGTCCGGATCACGTGCTTTCTTATTTGCTTTATATTATATTTCCAGAATACTATCAAAATACAATGCTCATGCTGCAAAATTTTCAGATATTGACATCTTCGGAGACTCCCAAAGAGTATTTAAACATAAACTGCTAAAACAACTTGCCCAAAATTTATAAGTCAATTTTAATTTTTTTTTTAATAAAAATAATTTTAGTTTTATTTATTTTACTTTATTACTTGAAGTAGGTAATATTTTAGTTATTTTCGTTACTTCTACTTTTTATTTTTATTTCTAAAAGGAATTGTATGCTTATTCTATATATATATATTAAAAATGTTACAGTTTTAGTTTTTCGAATAATATTTAGTTTTTGTATACTTATTGAAAATTTTATAATATTGTTATTTTTTATAGGCAATAAAGGCTACTGTGGTAATGTGGTGGTCGCCTATAATAGGTGCAACATCTAACTTCTGATTTAGTGGTGTGATGTTAGCACTGTTGGCTACCCTATTATAAATAAATAAATATTGTACTTAAAAACCTAGTACATAGGTCCTCCTCCTCCTTGCGTCGTTCTCCTCACTACTGAGGGTCATGACCTCCTCCAGGGATCACTTTGTCCCGGACGATGCTGCGCCATCCGGGTCTGTTCACGGCTGCATGTAGGGCATCGTGCATCTGGGTATTTAGTGAGGTGCGGATCTGGTCAGACCAGCGTATGGGGCTTCGGCCACGCGGTCTTTTGCCTTCGACTTTCCCTGTGATAACAAGCCTTTCCAGGTTACCAGGTGTTTTGCGGGCTATATGGCTGAAATACTCAAGGACTCGTTTTAGGCAGATGGAAGACAGCCTAGTAGAGATTTTGAGCTCCTTGAGTATTGACACGTTAGTTCTTCGCGCTGTCCAAGGGATACGCAACATACCTACGCCTCCAACACCACATCTCAAAGGCATCGATGCGGCCACGATCACCGGCTTTGAGAGTCCAAGTTTCAGCGGTATAAAGAAATATAGAGAATATTAATCTGCATATTAGTCTTGTTTTGGTCAATTACATAGGTATAACGCCATAAGGCATTCTAGCTAACCCTTGGATTATGAAAGGTGAATGAAGAAAAATGTGAAAACTACTAAAATAACCATAATGACTTATTATATATGACTTTATAAGCACACAAAAATAGAACACAAAGTCATAAAACCTCCACTGTTGGAGCTGGGCCTTCCAGAAAATTCTGAATAATTTGGCCTACACACGCCACGCTGGCCAGACAAGTTGGCGAGGTTCTGATGTAATTTTTAATGACAATTTATAGTTTCCACAAGTTGATATTAGTGGAACTGGGACCGACGGCTTAACGTGCTCTCGAAAGCACGGGAAACAGTGGTGTTGTAAATAAATGACTAATGTACTTAAGAAAAGTGTATTTCTCATTGGTACGTGCCAGTGTTCAAACCGAACTTTATAGGTTTTTTTATTATTTTCAAGGAGAGCGTTGTTACAACGGGGCCACCACCGCCTTACAACCGAGAAAATACATATACATACATACACAATATGCATACATATACATAAACACACAGTATAAATAAATATTTAGATATCCAAAATGCCAAACAACTTTGTTACGTCGAGAGAGATTCTGTTTTAAAAATATATTTATAGATATACATTCTGTTTGTGAGATGAGCAAAGAGTACAGTTATGCGAATTAAAGATAAATTTTAACCGTGACTTATGGCACGAAGGTGTTTTGGGGTGATTGAGAACGCTATAAAGCAAAGAGAGAAGATGGACAAACAAAATCGGATATTGAGCCATTTAAACTGAATCAGCTTGGTCATCACGGCCTGTCTTGTCAGAAATGTGCCGCTCGTCGTTTCTGTCAACAATTACATTGGTAAAAGACCTGATAGGTTAACCTTGGTGCCGTGGTCCATGAGTTGAGCATTGGTATGGGACCCTATTTGTGTCGACATTCTTGCTCGGTTTTATCTCCAGGGCACATCTGTCAGGGCTGGGGCTGCAGCTCCAGCCTGAAAAGGCCAAAGGTTGCAAACACAAGTTTGTTAGTAATGACTACGTGTTTGTGCCTTTTGGTTTAGAGACAATGAGACCGTGGTAGCCAAGTGCTGAGAAGTTTTTTTAAAGAAGGCTGGTTAATAATAATAATCTTTATTTTCAGGCAACAAAATGAATATACAAAAGGCCCATAGATATATACCTTAAAAACTAAAATATATATAATATAAATATACACTGCACTATAGCTTCCGCATCTTCATCTTATTGTGGTCAAAGTAGTACCCATTGGGTACGGCGACCACCTTCTGACGAAGGCTGACTGCTGCAGTGGGGGTCGGCGCCGGGGTCCTCTTAGGTGGTTCACGAGGGTTCGGTGCTGCGGTAGGCCTTGTCGTATTTTCCGTGGTGCATTTCGTAGGCCCAAATGAACCTATGTATCGCCGAAACACAACGCCCTGCGGTCAGAAATCTATCTTCAAGATTTTTTTTACTTTATCCGACCGCACAAGGATGCGATAGGCCTTAAAATGTGTGTCTCGCCATTCCGAGCCCAGTTTGGTGATTTCCATAACGGATTCGGACTCTCCTCGTCCACGTATGTGGTCAAGGACATCCTGGTGTGTTGAACTTTTACAAAGCCGCGACACGTAGATAGATGTCATCGGTGTGGCGGCTTTCAGCTGGCATGATTCTGGGGCTGCCGTACCTCGGATGTTGCGACGGCATCTCCTTTTAATGCTGTGACAAAAGGGCTGGTAGTTTTCTCGTGCAGCAAATCAACATTGCCACATGATCAAGTCGTGGGTGAATATTTTTATTTAAAGTTTTATGACGTTGCCTCTCTGAGCGTGTTCTACAAGGTATACCACAGTGAGTGTTCTGAGGAGCTCTATAACCTTATCCCATCTTCTCTACTCCGCAACCGAACCACACGCAATATGCATCCATATACCATAGCCACTATCCCTACGCGTACTCATGGAGACTCTTACATCTGTCGCACGCTAAAGATGTGGAATGCTCTCCCAGCCAGTGTGTTTCCCCACTCCTATAACCTGGAGTCCTTTAAGCGAAGTGTGAAAAAGCAGTTAGTTGCTCCCATTCATGGACTACGCTTACCGCTTCACATCAGGTGGGCGTGATGTCACATGTCGTGTGCAGTATAATATATATATATATATATATATAGACTGAATTATATATATATATATATAATTCAGTCTATTTAAATATATTTAATTATTATAATTTATTTCATATTTTTTTTGCCGCTTCGTCCGATTATTGCAGTCTTTACCAAAATACAATGCCGTTAAACTAATTCATGGTGCTGGTAGTGTGAAAATATCACCACTTTTCATTACTAAGAAAGAAATACTTACGAATTTATTATTGCCTCGGACGCCTAGTCGTTTTTTTAAGAAGTGTAAACACCAAACGGGCGCTCGCGCTGATTTCATATTGAAAACATTGTAAATTTAGCTGAATATTACGATCTAAGATTTTAATTATTAGGTAGTTTTTCGTCTACGTTGGCCTTAAATATAATCAGTGTATTTAAAAACTAAAATAAACAAACGACCGTAGCTACTAAAATGGACTTACATAGCTACCACAAAACACATCACCTTTATCGTAACTCGGGTATTGTCAATTACATTGGCGGCAACCTATTAACTATTTAAACGACATACCATGGAAAGTGCGTAATGTACCGCAGTTTTATGATTATTTTATAGTTTAGGTGCGATACGGGAGCGGAAGTGTCGGGTCAAAGAAGGTTTACCTATTATGTGGTCACGGGCGCACGCTTGCCGTTTTTAGTGATGTTGTTTTCTAAAATAAAATATCGATAAAAATATTGCTATTGTTATTCTCTTGTAAATGGTTTTAGTATTGATGTGAATTGTGGAGCTATTATGTACCTACATTCTTATTTTTTCCTCGTTTTGACAATTTGTTTTATACATATAAATATGTATGTATATTTTTTATAAATATAACCATTTTTAATATGTTCCTACTTTAGGTGATTAATTTAGTTTATTTTAATTTGAAATGAAATATATTCAGAACTTACTTAGTTAATTTAAGTTTTTTTGGGGGGAAAATCACAACGATTAACCGAAAAAAATATTTACAAAATTTTAAATTAAATACATACATACATATCTTCACGCCAGATCCCTTGCGGGGTAGGCAGAGACAATTGAGCGCCATTTGACACGATCACGACATACCTCTTTCGCTTCGTCGACATTCATTAACCTCTTCATACATGCCCTTTGGTTACGAAGACTTTTTAATGCACCTTCAGTCAGTGTTTTATTTATTTGATCGTGATATGTGAGTCTCGGTCTGCCAGGGCCTCTTTTACCCACAACTTTCGCATTATATATCTGGTTCGTCAATCTTTCATCGCTCATCCTTTCAACATGCCCGAACCATCGTAGCATGCTTTTCCTTATTTTTGTCCCTATGCTTTCCTTCATACCAACCCTTTTCCGTATTTCGACGTTACGTATGCGGTCCGCCAAAGTGACGCCACATATCCGCCGCAACGACCGCATTTCTACTGCATTAACCCTACTCTCATGCGTAGTCTGACATATCCACGTTTCGCTTCCATACATCAGTGTTGGTACCAACATGGCATTGTGTATGGCGAGCCGAGCTTTGTCACTGACATTTCGACTGCCGATCAGTGACCCCAGGGCACCGTTAACACTATTTCCCGCGTTCACTCTTCTTTCAACGTCCCTATCGTACTTCCCATCCGCAGTGAAAACACTGCCCAGATATATAATTTCATTTACTTGTTCTAGAGTTTCATCATCAATCTTTATCGTCACGGTTGTCATCCTTCTTCTTTCAAACACTAGTACCTTGGTTTTTCTCGCATTCAAACGGAGTCCTTTTTAAATACATAAATACATAAATAAAGTAATATAAAAGATTAAAACTTAAATTATAACTGTCCAATAAGCGCAAATACGATTATTAAAAAAAAAAAAAACAAAATCAATATTTCATACCTACCATTATTGTATTATCCTATATTTTATTTATAGATTTTTATTTTTAACTGCCTCCGTGGTCTAGGGGTTAAGTCCGTGGATTTAGACTCGGAGGTACGGGGTCCGATTCCTGGTCGGGACACAAAAATGTTTATGTTTAACGTAAATAAATTCATTTAATTAATATTTCATTTATTTGTGATATTTCTCGAGTTTCGTACGCTGGAGACATCGACGAGCTTGCCACTTGTCATGATTAGTCTATAGTAAAGTTGGCTAAATGTGAATCCGCTTATTTATAAGCGTGATTTCTGACCACCCCGAAAGGAAAACGGTCGTGATGATGATACTTATATATTTAGTCATCTACTATAAGGGTTCGATATTTTTACCTTTGAACCCAAAAAAAGACAGACACGAAATCGAACACAAACCATATTGGTTTTGCTAACATATCGGTCTTGCTGTAAGAAAAGATTGAATAGAATGTTTAGTTAATTTGACCAGTCTTTAATATATGTCTTGGGGTTAGGCACTTTCACGGCCTCTTTTACTACTGCGGTGGAATCCGTACAAGTGATGTCATGGTATTGAAATAATAAAACTTACACAATATTAAAGCCAGCTTCGTTTTTGCGGTATTTGTGTTTTTATTATCCAGGACTAATCGATGACTTACTAAATTAAATTAACCTAGAAATATGTACTGTCTGATATTTAAACCATTTTTGTATTCCAAAAAAGAACCGTTCGAATAATATAATAAGGCCCCTTTACAGCCGCATTTAAGTTATTTTAAGTATCTTCATCATAAGGTACCTACTGCCAGTTCTGTTCTTTGCTCGAATATAACAATTTCCAGGCACGATAGATATATGTAGTAAGTAAATTATATAACATAACACTCGAACCTAATAAAATTATGTACTTAATCATAGACTTAACCAAATTCCGGTGGGAATGTACGGTGACAAAATAAAGAATAAGAATGAGAATAGATAAATAAATAAATAAATATTTCCAGACAGGTCACACAGCGCCATCTAATTTCCGTGGTAAGCTACGAGGCTTGTGTTACGGAAACTAGATGGTTGATAAACTACATATTATACTTTTTTTTTTATGTACATATTATACATATAAACCCCCAGACCCAGAATATATTATTAAATATAAAAATTATACATAATATTACCTACAATTATAGTAAAGTATCATCACGACCGTATCCCTTTCGCGGTAGTCAGAAACCACGCTTATAAAGAAGCGGATTCACCGACAATTATGATGACTATAATAGGAGAAACAAAACAGCAGAGAGTGTATAAAGTTTATGATGAATTTAAATAGAGCGCTTAAACCAGTTTTTTGAATAAGGTTCTATTTGGAGCTTGACGAATGTCCACCGGTAACCGATTCCAAACATGGTACAGCTACAACCGCAAACGACTCGGAAACGAATGCGGTATTTTTTATTTAAAACTTTTTGCACTACAAAGGACAGACAGACAGTGGATCGTCTGGGTCCGGATGTCTAATGAGCCTGGGTTCGGGTAATCACCCGCTGGTAATTCATGCACCTTTAGTGCTGGGCACCGTTACTGGTATAACAGCGCCCGCGTGGCTTACGAACCCAGCACGCGGCGAACGAGTGCCTTCACTCCGTAGCCACGACTCAGACTTAGCTGTAAAAGCACACAGGGCCAACAGTAAGATAGAGACGGTTTATAGGGTTTTAGTCCGTAGGCGCCCTGGGGCTTCACTAGGAAGCTTCACGGATGAGTCGGGCATGCGACCCCCACCCGCGTTGGCCCTTCAGGCAGGGGGCGTATCATTGACGATTTATCGATTCGGGCTGGGTTCGGCTACTCCAGGAGCACTTCTCTAGGAAGTGGTCTCCCGTTGGGGGGCCGAGCGCAAGACGGAGCGATATTCTGGAGATGCTTAAAGTGTCCGTTGTCGGCCCGACAGGATATACGTCTAGTCAGGCCGACGACAAACTCTTCAATAGTAGGCATCTCCAGATCTCGAGTTATGACGGAACTACGCAGAACCATGGCGCTCGACAGACCATTCTGAGCGATATGTTCTGCTGACTCTGGATCTTGTCCCTGTTGGTCTTGGCCAGAAGGTGGTACCAGGCTGGCGCAGCGTAGGGCTACAAAGGATGCCGCTAGACATTCTCAGTCAAATATTGTATGTTCCGTAGGTTCAAATATTTAACAGGAAAAGATGATAATTCAAATTGTACTTAAACTAAATCTAATACTAATACGCCTCCGTGGTCTAGTGGTAACAAACGTTGCCGTGAACTCGGGAGGTCGTGGGTTCGATTCCCACCGGGGGCAAGTTGTACATTGTATAATTTGTCTTGGTCTGGGTGTTTATATGTATAATATGTATATATTTACAAAAAATTAAAAAAAAGTATAATAGGTAGTTTATCAAACATTTAGTTTCTGTAACACAAGCCTCGTTGCTTACCACGGAAACTAGATGGCGCTGTGTGACCTGTCTGAAAATATTTATTTATTTATTTATTTATAATATAAAAGATAAATAACTATAAATATATATAATAATACATACATAAATAAATATACAATATTACTTACAGTTGTAAGGAACGATTCAAGAAGTGTGTGAAGATTATTCTTTTAAATTGCATTCTGTCCAACAGAAATTGTCGGATATCTAAGAGCAGGTTGTTTTATATGGTATGATGTGTGGGGAAAGAGAGCGTGGAGTGGGAAGAAGATCGTGAATGGGGAGCGTGTATCATCCAGCCTATATTGGTCACAAGTCCGAAACACTATTCTCTTTATATTTCCCGCACGGTAAATTTAGAGATTGCAAATTTATCTTCTCTCTATCCAGTGCATCTCAGACAGCGTTCATCACTTCAACGTTGATAACATTTCCTTTGTTTTGTTTCAGAGAATGGTCTTCTGTCTTACGAGAATCCGAACTACCATTTGGATCCTTCGCGCCTTGAATCTGCCATATACAGCGACCTCTACGACATGCACGAAGACAAACAGCTGTCAATCGACGAGTATGATACTTATCTAGACAACAGGAGGTAGGTTTATATTTTCTATGTGTTAATTTGAGTTCTTAGAACGTGAGAGCCATTAAAGATAAGGTATATAGCATTCATCGGGTCATTTGACAAAATGTAAACAAAGAAACCAGTGCTTCCAAAACTTTAGCAACGAAGAAAATATACAGACATTTGCACAAGATTTGTTAATTTTTTATAAGTAAATAATCAAAGAAAACAATAACTACACAATTAAAAAAATATATATATAACAAGGAATTAAGTAGAATTTAAGAAAAGTTTGGATAGAATCGCATTTGCGTCAACAAGAAGATCGAGAGCACAATCTTAATTTCTCTGTAATAAAATGCATCCTAAAAGCTTAGAACCATTACCATTTCAGATCCTTTTTTTATTTTTATTTATTTCCATTAAAAGCATTCTATTTTAAAAACAGCCCTGTAATTAAATTAGACATTTAAAATCCAAGCAGAGTACATTCTGTCAACAAACAAGACCTAGAATAATCTGGAAACAACACAGCCAATGAAACCTCATTGAACACAGCACATGAATTCGACATTCGAACAATGAAAAATAAGGATAAATTCTATCCAACATTCCAATTTCAAAACCAAAGCATAGCTTATTCCATTTCGTCAAATACGAAAACCTAGAATGTTCTGGAACAATGAGCTCTCGAATTCCATTTTTGAATCGGCCTATCAGGGCGTGCATAGCAGCTGACGGCGCGAGTGCATCGACCCCGCCATGCGCAGTTGCATGCTGCCAAACATCGATCCAGCTGTGAATGATTGCACTGGCGAGATTGGACATTTATATTCCTTCCGGGATAATTATATTATAAGGGATAAACTGAATAAACCATGAATTAAAAGAATGTATAGGTTTATGTTCATATTTAGCTAACTTTACGGAATATGCAGCCTTATTATATTACTTAAGTGCAATAGTTACATAATGGAATCCTTTAAATAACGCAAACTGTCAGTGTAAAACGCCAAATAAAATGTGTGGTGTTCTCTTCTCCCGATATATAATAAATGAGGTGATTGAAGGGAAGGCAAAGGAACTAGCCCATACAGCCAAGTCTGACGTAACATATATTTAGATATATTGGCTTGTTTTTTTCTTTTTAGTTTTTATTTTAAAGTTTTTTATTGTTTAAATTTAAAGTTCTTTTTTACGCAGTCGTGTTATTAAGTGATTACATTATTTACTCGTACAACTTATTTTACAATTCGGGCAATATAAGTGATGGCGAGAATATTTGAAAGAATTTAAATTACATTTTTACAAATCGTATTCTACTCACGATTGAAATTTATTTCAAATTTATTCTTTCGTCTGTTCTATTAGGATAAGATTTATTTTTAAAAGTTACAAATCTCGTGTAATATAAGAGACGGATGGTGGTTTTTTTTATTGCTGGATAACTACTATTTGACTATAGTAGACAAATAATTAACTAAATTTAAAAATGTTTCATATTCGTAACAATGTCCACGCATCGTGACGCATGACTGTATTTATTCGTGCTTTATACAGCACTAGTAGCTGTTTTACCCAGTTTTGCCCACGACACGAAATTAATTTATTTGCGCATTATTTTAATTTTGCTATATGTCCTAAGGTTTTCATTTAATTTGCATGATGTACAGTAATGTAATTCTCTTCATAAAATGATCAAGGCAATTAATACCTTATTTGTGTAAATAGCTTTCGAATTACCGTTTTATAATTGCCCATTTTTTAAAGTATCAAAATGGATATAGTATGTTATCCTTAAGAGATAGACATATGCCATCGCGGACTTTTCTGTAGATCTATATAAGATAAACAATTCCGCCATACATTATTTTCTTATATCTCAAAGGGCTTAGGCAGCGTTTTATGACGGCTTATTTTTTTCCGACACCTTCAACAAATATTGTTAATGTATACAAAAACTATAATAAATATACTAAAACCTTCCTCTATCCATTGGTGAAAAAAGCATGAAAACGGTGCAGTAGTTTTTGAGTATATTGCGAACAGACAGACAGACGCGGAGAGGACTTTGTTTTATAATATGTATAGTGATAGTGATAAGTCTGAGTGAGGGTGAAAAAGCCGTTTCACCTAGTTCTGTATCCCTAGTTTTTTGGACGCTGCTGTTTTAGTGGTGCTCTAAATGTAGTGTCATCACTGGCGTGAAGTGTGAATGACTGACCTCATAGACAACACGGACCGGGTCATCGCTGGGTTGTCTCTAGGTCTGGCGCCAGTGTTCTGGCATGCTTCGTGTGCACCAGCCTTAATTCTTTCACTCACGTAACTTATATGATCACGTGATCATATAAAGTCGGGTGGCAAATCAAAAGTTATTTAATCATTCATATATTTCACCCCTATTCTTCTGTTTCTGTGAATTGGAACCGGGTACACGTAGGATGTTCTCGTTAAGTAGTCGTCATCAAATCGGGACCAATAGCAATATTTAAAGTTTAGTAATCGTATGTTCACTTCATAGGTATAGAGTTGCGTGGCTTTGAACAGCAAATACACTTTGTGTTCTACATATTTACCTTTCAGTCCAACCTATTCGCAGTAGTGGCCGCAAGTCTATGGAAGAGCTGACCAATTGAAATTCCCATTCCAAACACCAAGCAAACCACTGTTTAAAAATATGGTGTACTCTCATTACTTAAATAGCTTTTCACAACGTATATACTTAGAAATTGTATGTTATATATATACTCGTGTACTTGCTAGCTTGCCACTTGTCATGATGGGCCTATAGTAAAGTTGGCTAAATATAAATCCGCTTCTTTGAAAAAAAAAATGATGGTATCTTACTACCCCGCACGGAATAAGGTCGTGATGATACGTTACTTTAATATTTAAACTTATATGCATTGAACAGTGAAAATTTGTAAGGCTTTAAGATTAGATATTTTTTGTATACATAATATTGTAAAGGCTGTAAATTTTCCCACGAATAAATAAATAAATAAATAAAGTTTCACTTAGTCATTTGCACCTACCTCATGACTCAAATGTTCTACATTGTCCCAAAGGTAGTAGCCAACCAAGCAAGATGCCCTTTGTATATAGTGCAACAAAGTTTTATAGGAATATATAAAATATATGGTTTTCAAAATACACAATCATGTTGTAAGTCATGCAGATTATTTCTTGGAGTGCCGCGGAGTATATATTGTACTCCCCAAGATACAACATAATGGCTTGGGGAGGAGAGTTCTGTATCTCTTTCTTGCTTACTTGTTTTGATTATTTTTTTCCTGTACCAAATTTTGTAACTCAATTTACTTTTGCTTCAATAAACGTTTTTTTTTTTTTTAACTCTATTCAGAATCTCATTGACAGCCTCACAAAATTATTATAAAGCCATGAACATATTAGCCTACCAGCCCTTTTAAGCGCTTTGGTTATTTATTTATTTATTCAAGGTACAACAAACAGCAGTCGTGCAGCAGTACAACTACCTGCACGACGCTGTTTTTCAACCTGTTCCTGTTCATCATAGAATGCAAACTGTGTCTAGAGTGTATGTTTTATATTTTAATAAACGTGATGAACGTCGTCAGTGGTTTATCCTTATGTCCAGTTCGTTCACCAACCCTTGCGTTTTAGATCTTGATCCCGCTACATTGACGTTTAAGTAACTGGTGTACGTGCTGAATAGGAATGAAAGCCAAGTTTTAAGTTTGTGAAAACTTGTGTGTCACATTTCTCGAGAGTGGACCCGTTTGTTTGCCAATCTCATTCTGAATTGAAATTGCCAACAAATTTTAATGCCCCGAGCGGAAGGTTTATTTAGTTTATCCAAGTAAGGAAGGAAGTTGGTTATTTGTGGAGTTACTTACAACTCTATAGGTAATCCGCTAAGCTCAGAGTAGAGGTATTAAAAAATAAACTGGTGTATGCTCAGGCTCACTCTACATGCGAACGAGGTACTTAATTGACCGCCTCCGTGGTCTAGTGATAACAAACGTTGCCGTGAACTCGGGAGGTCGTGGGTTCGATTCCCACCGGGGGCAAGTTGTACATTGTATAATTTGTCTCGGTCTGGGTGTTTGTATGTATAATATGTATATATTTAAAAAAAAAAAGTATAATATGTAGTTTATTACAAGCCTCGTAGCTTACCACGGAAACTAGATGGCGCTGTGACCTGTCTGGAAAAAAAAACCTTGTTCCTCTTTTTGTTTTAGTTTAGTTGATTCACTGTGATTTACCATTAGAGGTATAGTATTGTGTATATACCGCGTGTCAAAAGAGCAAATATTTTTTTAAGTTTTAGGTGTCATTAGTAAAACCTCTAAGTATATAAATTGCGAGCGCATAAATGAATGATGATGGTCGTATAGTAAAGTTGGCTAAATGTGAATCCGCTTCTTTGAAAGCATGGTTTTTGACCACCCGAAAGGTATTCGGTTGTGATTTTACTATTCAATTTTAACCCATACTAATAATATTGTATCCCTGCCTAAGTGGTCTAGCGGTTGAGTTTGTGGATTAAGACGTGGAGGTACCGGGTTCAATCCCTGGTCGGGACACTATAATTTATTTTATTTATTTGTGATATTTCTAGAGTTTAGTACGCTAGAGACATCGAAGAGCTTGCCAGTTGTCATGATTGGCCTATAGTAAAGTTGGCTAAATGTGAATCCGCTTTATTAAAAAGCGTGAAAGCGTGATCCCCCCCCCCCCCCCCCTCTCCCGAAAGAGATACGAACGTGATAATACTATTAGTATTATACAATTTTTTATACCTAAACTAATATTATTAACGTAAAAGAAGCTTTGTCTGGATATGTGTATGGATGTGTGTTTGTTTGTCCGTCTTTCACGCCTATATTAATCAACCGATTTTAATGAAAATTGGCATAAGCTTTCCTTGGAAATTTGACAGAAATAATTCTTGAAATTTGGGAATGGATTTGAGACGTCAAAATCTGAATATGACATGTGAACCTACTACATAATTATTTTATTTTACCATAAGTATTTTTAATATTTGTTTCTGTTATGCATAAAATCGACCACAAATACATGGTTTATTTATCGGTATTATTAGCGTGAACATTTCATTCGTTTATTTTCTGTATTTTGTATTCTGTATATTTTAGGCCGGTATGCCCTATGATAAAAAAAGTATTTTGCACTTTTACATGTCAAATGTAGGTACAGAGTATATTATAATATTAATAATAATAATAAATTCTTTATTGTACAGACCCAAAAAATGTGTGGGTACAAAGGCGAGCATTAATGCTATAAATGCATTTTCTACCAACGAACCTTTTCTATTTTTATTATATTAATCAATATAATTTTACTGTATTTTACCAGATAGAATGATATAAAACCAATAAAATACAATAACAAACTTACTTACTTACTTAATATTAATTAATGTTTTAAAATTTTAGTTTTTAGTTTAATTAATAATTTAGTTTTTTTTTAAATTCGAATAAATACAAAATAAATAAAATAAAAATGTATTAATATGTAAAAAAATAATAATACGTGATTTATACACCAAACTACACTTATAATTATAGCTGCTGTAAAAATACATTTTAAACGTATATACACTTTGGTCATGTCTATGCAAAGTGCACAATGACGTAATACTTTAGTAATATTTTCAATGGTTTTATTTTATTTAC
This sequence comes from Tinea semifulvella, assembly GCA_910589645.1. Classification (NCBI taxonomy): domain Eukaryota; kingdom Metazoa; phylum Arthropoda; class Insecta; order Lepidoptera; family Tineidae; genus Tinea; species Tinea semifulvella. The sequence continues at coordinate 5,713,824 of OU342592.1, read as the reverse complement.
TAGTTTTTTACTATCGTAATATCTTAAGTACCTTGTGAAAATATTTCCGCGTATTTTGTTGTAAGTCACGTAGAAAGATCTCCATTGTGGAGTCGTCCATGTCATCCTGTCTACCCCAATCAAAATCTTCCACCAGTTGCCAACCTAATAATAAATCAATTACCCTCAACTTGAACTTAAGAACCGCCCGGAGCGAGCGGCGAACTCCGTCGTGAGATTTTGCGATTTTGTTGCTGTCTCGTGCAGAGTAAGATAGGGCGCGTAATGAGCGAGACCGCGCTATGGTGCATTGGCAATGCGGAGTGTTTCGGGGAAACGCGTAAGCGACGTCAAATCCATGGCGCTTACGACCTTATCGCTTCGCGGTCGGTATTTAGCCGTGTCCACCTAGTACCTAATAAAATGAATGTTATCTATGTGGGATAGGTATCTATAACAATATTTTTATGATGCATTTTGTAACCATTTGTATGTCGATAGACTGGACTGATTATATATTATACAGTCGAGTTCAATAATAGTATACACTTTTGACATTTCATGGCTCTTATTTATGAAGATAAAGCTCACTATTGTCAAAAGAGTATATGTACTCAGTTTATCCATTTTTAAAAGTTCGGAGGTTATATTTTTTGTCTACTAAACACCAATTCACAAATCAAATAATCAGTTCCGTTCGTAGTTATCACGTATTTTGCCGTGTTCATCCACCTAGTAAAATGAATGTTACCTAGGTAGGATAGGTTATCTACCTAAATATAACAATACATGCCTAACAATTTACTAGCCGAACATGACACGATTTTGGCGTTAAAAATACAGAATTTCAATTCGCTCTAATTTTGTTCTACTTTATTGTTTCTTACTGGAAACCAACTAAAAACATGCGTACGTGTCATCCGATACTGTGTGCAAAATATTATTTCGATAGCCCTTCTTAATTAAGTAATTACAACAAAACTACGTTTGTATGGGAATTCGCTGCTCCGGGTGGTTCTTAAGTAAGTTTTTTGTTGATGTTAGATTGTGCCAAAAGGTTTATTTTACTGTTTAGCTAACTTTACAATAGGCCCATCATGACAAGTGGCACAAGCTCGTCGATATCTCTAGGGTACCAAACTCGGGAAATATTACAAATAAATTAAATATTAATTAAAAATTAAAGTTCTCCCAATGGTTGGCTATGATAGAATGTCTCGCGGCATTAAAGCCCGCCTTTGTCTTTGTACATTAAAGTGTTAAATAAAAAAACATAAAAAATGTATTTATTTACATTAATAAATATTTTTGTGTCCCGACCAGGAATCGAACCCGGTACCTCCGAGTCTAAATCCACGGACTTAACCGCTAGACCACGGATGCAGTTGAAATTTATTATAATAACATACGATACAATTAAATATATAACAAAAAAAAATCCTACTTACAAAACCTAATTTAAATAGAATTAATTGCCTCAAGCTATAACGCTCTTACTTTATTAAGAATAAAAAACAGTACAATTATTTAAATAATAATAAAAATTAAGCTAATAAAAATATATAAACTAAATTAAAAATACAACTAAAATCTAAACTATAAACTAAATCTAATTACATCTTGATGACCAACATGTATCCAAAAATGTTTACAGAAGTTGTAGGTATACATGTCGACTTTGTCAGAGGAAAAAATAATTGTCAGTGTCACATCAGAAATAGTTTTAGAGATATTTATATATTTAGTCATCTACTATAAGGGTTCGATACCTCTGAACCCAAAAAAAGAAAGACACGAAAAACTTAACAATTGAAAAAAAAAAGCCTAAAAAATTTATGACCATTTTTAGCAAAATTTGGGAATAATTTATTTATTATTATATTTTTTTTTTTTTTTTTTTAAATCACAGCTTATTATATTAAACATATAAACTAAGTACAATAGTGGAACACAAGCCAAAGAGATTTTATATTATTTAGACAAAACAATTAAAACAGAAATAAGAGTAAAATATAGTAATAAGATTTAAATTAATAGTGCAATTGAACTGTGACTAGCAAAAGTAAAAGAAAAATAATAATAACAATAAATAAGTGAAAACCAATAGGTTGATGATTATTTACCTAAGACAAAATCAATGAAAGGCAGAAGCAAAATTATACTATATATACTGATATGTATTCGTATATTAGCAAGCGAAGTGTATTTTCAAATTCAGTCCGGGATAAGAGTTGTCTTGATACTGCCTCCGGTGACTAGTTAGATGTATCAGAGTAGAACATGGCTAAAACGTTAATATAGACAAGTCATTTACAGTAATCTAAACAGGAGAATGAATAAATGTTTGAAAAATAAATATATACGATAGGTTATATATTTATATCTATTACTCAAAGAGCAAAAGTCTTGCGACTCTCTTACACAAGAACAATACCAAGACTAAGGTTGGTGTTGGTCTTGCTAAAGAATCAAATGACCTGACGAAATGAGCTAACATTGGAACTAAAAAGTAATTTAAAATGTGTCTACATCGTAAGAAGTAAAGACTGTACATTAATTTAGCGAGGCTATAAAGTGTAGTTTACAGCAATTTCAACTTCTTTTACGTTCTACACAAGCTCTGAGCTGCAACTTTTAAAACTCTAAAACAAGGGCGGCTCTATCCAGAGTAAAAGAACACCATAATATAATAAACATAGAAGTTGCAATAAAGTCTTATATATATTAATTATTCTTAGAGGTAAAATGTATCTACCTTCTGTATAAAAAAATATGTGGCGTCTCTAGCTGGGTGCTAGTGTAAAATATAGTTATTTTCAGTTGTTTATTCGAAAAAAATATTTACAAAATATAGAATAAAATTATTTATTTATTTTATTTCAAAACTTTAATGCACAAAGTACAAAAGGCGGACTTAATGCCCGAAGACATTCTCTGACAGCCAAACCTTGGGGACAAATTTGATCAAATGTAGGTGCAATCATAAAGATAATAAGAGAAATAAATAACTATTTAAATTAACAGCAATTTAATATATTCTTACTTACAATATATATGGAATAAATATTATAATATCGATACACTAAATACTAATACATACATATTAATATACATAAACATACATATATACTACTTACTAACACTGTGTGGAGCTATTTAGAAAGTGTGAAAACACCAGTTTTTTGAATAATGTTCTGGTAGTTGCTTGTCGTATGTTAACAGGTAGATTATTCCACAAATTAGTAGCAACAACTACAAAAGAGTTAATTAATATTAATACTAAGGATAGGGATATATTGACTCGACTATGGTGATGTGTGTAGCGTCGATCTCTCAGAGGTGTTGCTGAACAAGATGGAGCGGCTACAAAATACATGTATCCGGTTCATATTTTGTTTAAGAAAATATGATCACATCTCTGAGTATCGTGCTAAGTTAGGGTGGCTACCAATTCGCTGTCGCAGGAATCGTAGAATCCTCTGCCTACTCTATTGTATACTAAATGAGCCTGCTACACCGAAATACCTCAAGGACAAATTTACCTATCTCTCCTCAATTCATGATAGATCTCTTCGTTCGTCACACAATTCTGTTCTATCTATCCCTTCTCATCACTCTAGCTTTCAGTCTAACTCATTCGCAGTAGTGGCCGCAAATCTCTGGAACAGTTTACCTGTTGAAATTCGCCAAGCACCCAGCAAACCGCTGTTTAAAAAGCTGGTTTACTTTCATTACCTAAAGAGCTCCTCACAACGTATATAAGTATGTATTGTATGTAGTATATAGTAGCCAATATAGTGTGTAGTATATGTATTATTGTGTACATATTTGTATGTATGTGTATTTATTTTAATATCTACTGTATGTAAGATTAAATGAATTTATTTGGCAACGTTTCCTACAATCGTTTGCACCTAGCCTCAAGACTGTAATGTTCTGTATTGTCCCAAAGGTTGGCTGCTAGAGAATGCCTAGCGGCATTAAGCCCGCCCTTTGTACATAGTGCAATAAAGTTTTAAATAAATAAATAAATAAATATAAGTCCCGTCCGCGTGGAATGGTGGCAAGAACGCTGGCTTACGTTTACGACATGGCTTTCAAATTTACAAGCTTAAGTGGGAATTGGCTGAACACATCTGTCGCAGAACCGAAGAACGATGAAGTAGACGGGTTCTGGAGTGGAGATGGACGGATGACTTGAGGAGGGTCGCTGGTAGGGGCTGTATGAGGATGGTGGATGATCGTGTGAAGTGGCGAGACTTGGGGGAGACCTATATCCAGCAGTGAAGATGATGATTGTGGTAATGATGATATATAAATCGGAGAATAAATAAATTTAATAAATTATTTTTATATTCATTGCACTCTATAGTGACTTGCCGATAGTTAAAACATTGTTGCAAGTTTTCCAGTGAAATGTGTGAAATTTACAACTTGGTTCGCGCCTCGTTAAAGCTCGCACTGGATTATTTTGTTTTATTTTTATAGCCTTTTTCCTTGCTTTTAACGAGTTTTCTAAAGGAATTTGTTTGGCATTTCCTTGGTTTTCTTGTTGCTAGTGTGTTAAGGGGATTATTTATTGGGTTCACTTTATTTATATTTGAAAGACGGAGATCAAAATAAATAAATATTTCCAGACAGGTCACACAGCGCCATCTAGTTTCCGTGGTAAGCAACGAGGCTTGTGTAAACTACATATTATACTTATTAAATATGTCTAAGACACGAACGGATTCTGAAGGGCCACTGCCCGCGAGGCCTCACCGTGCGGCCTCATAAGGAGATCTCAAGGCGCCTATGGACTAAAACCCTATAAACTGTCTCTCTTTCACTGTCGGACCTATGTACCTTTACAGTTTGAGTCGTGGCTACGGAGTGAAGGCACTCGTTCGCCGCGTAGGATTCACTTGAGTCTTTTTCTTTACTATCAAGTAGGTTGTTGAATGGTCAAGCTTGATATAAATTTCTGAACGCACCCATATATATTTGACAACCAACATTGTTTAACAGGTAACCCACGAATTCCACGAACTTTTTGTATGGGAAAATGTTTTTTTTTTTTTTTTTTTTTTTTTTTTTAATTTTCCTATTTTAAAAATCTGTCCAGCCGTTCTCGAGTTATAAGTGTTTTATCAAACCCGACTTTGTTTCATATATTAAGATTTACTTATAATGCAATCTAATATGTCAGAAACCTTCTCCGATGTTCTGCACGTGTAAAAGGACTGGCAGTATGCCCTAAAAAGAGTCACTTTTACCTGGGCGGTGCAGCGCGCAAACCTACGGGCTAACATATTATTGATATACATTTTATTCACACTTTGCTTAAAGTGGTCTACACCGGGTTTGATTCCTGGTCGAGAACACAATAAATATTTTGTTTTTAAAAATACCCCGCAAGGAAAGTTGTGATAACATTCACCACACACATCAGGCTATACTTTTTATAACTAAAATCAACCTTGTTACTATTAAAATACGGGTCTATATATATATATATCTGTGTTGTCTGTCTGTACTCGTTATTCTGTTTGAATGGCTCAAGTTGAGACGCTATGGCGTGATAACTGCCAAACTTTGCTCTGGCTAAGTAAATTGCCCTTTTTCGTGTCCCTAAACCCATTCATTCATATTGGAAAACGTTAAATTGAAGCAAGTTCAATGAATTGTGGGACTTTGCAAAGATTTTAATAGATGGTAGGTGGTTTGATGATGGTAATTTTCAGTCTGCCGGCTCGGGGATGTATCCATCGTTCGTGCCGATAAACCCAGTAAAGTGTATCCACACGTTTCAGGATCAGGCTCAATTTGCCGTCATGCCTAGTCAAGCCGGCATAGTGTTCGGAACTGATCTCAGTCATAAGTGTCTGATTCCAGATGCTAACATTCATGGACCTCGCGTGCCACTTACCACCAGGCGCAATGTATGTGTCATGCTAGTATATTTAAAAAAAAAAAGGTCCGAAATGAATGCAGTCAGAATCGTCTCTTAAATATAAATGAATTAAAGAACTTACGGACTCTGTCAATTCCAACAGCCATTAAAGTATTTACTTGTATAATACTTGGTTCAAATAACACAATACCAAAAAAGAAGGGTAAACTCCATAGAAGAAAAATGTGCCAGTTTTAACAGCGCTACTTACTGCAGTACCCCGGCGAACTAAAATAGGCGGCAATTTTTTTCATTGTTCTTTATTGTTTTTTTTTTACTTTTCGTTTGTTGTCTTAATAAATGATCATTTATTTGTATAAGTGTGTAAGTTAACAAATTTTAACAATAATGCTATTAATACTTTGCACTAGCTAATAATATGCATTGCATATTGTAGACAAAGGAGTATTAGGAACAATACAATTGAAGGCATATACCACAAAACAATACAACTATTTAAATCGGTGCTCTTCCGAATTATAATATTACAAGAATAAATAATATATGTCCTCTCTATGTGTTCGTGATATATGTGTGAGGGTGTGTATGAGATTTATATATAATAACCATTTAAAACTGTGCTCCTTAAATAGCAGATGCCACAGTAAAAAATATCAAATAAGTAAACATATTACACTAATTTAAGTTTTAGTGCAAATAAAAATAATAAAAAATAATACATACGAGGTCCCTTGCGGGGTAGGCACAGACAATTGAACGCCATTTGTCACGATCTCGACATAGCTTCTTCGACATTCATCAACCTCTTCATACATGCCCTTTTGTTTGGCTTTTTAATGCACCTTGTCTTGGTCTGCTGGGGCCTCTTATACCCACAACTTTCATTATTTTTATTTTTTTTATTTTTTTATTTAGAAGAAATTACAGACATTAAGGTTGATAGTACATAGTATAAATATGATTAAATTAAAAAGCTTAACCTAATTCCATTTACATTTCTTACTAAGATCTAATACACAAAAATATAGAACAAATTACAAAAAGAAATAATAAAATTATATTAAAAGAACGAAAGACTATAAAACTAACATGAAGTAAAAGGAATATAATTATTGGGAAAAAATGCAACAAAAAAAAAAAAAAAAAAAAATGTTTTTATTTAATTCGATTACGCATTTTTTTTTTTTTTTTTTTTTAAATACTAGAACGACATGTGACCCTGCGCCCACCTGATGGTAAGTGGCGCGCAGGGTCCATGAATGTTAGCAACTGGAATCAGACCCTTATGTCCGACATCAGTCCCTAACACTATGCCGGCTTGACTAGATGCCTTTTCACACTTCGCTTGAAGGACTCCAGGTTATAGGAAAGTGGAAACACAGAGGCTGGAAGGCATTATTATATACTCGTATATCCGGTTCGTCAATCTTTGGCTCTTAAAGCAGTTTGCTATTAAATTACCAAGGAAAAACTCTACCATTAGTAGTTTACGCTCTGTTTTACCAATGAGAAAATGATAAAGAACCAAATGCTTGCAGACAGACACTACGAGTATGAAATGTCAATTATATAAATTAACATACGCTCACTTCAAATAGAATATTCATATTTGCTTTCTTTTCTTCCCATTATACAAGTACTTTCAATTTTATGTGATAACAAAATGAAAGAATGAATATATTTATTTACACATACAATATATAAAAGTAAAAAAAAAGTATCATCACGACCGTATCCCTAGCGGGGTGGTCAGAAATGACGCTTATAAAGATGCGAATTCACATTTAGCCAACTTTACTATAGGCCAATCACGACAAATTAAAATAATTATTACATAATAATTAATATATAACGCTTATTTATAAACGTGGTTTCTGACCACCCCGAAAGGGAAACGGTCGTGGTGATACTTTACTTTACTTTTTAATTTAAGATCGTGGCTGTTAAAGGGCTGAGTCAGCTTACAATCTAACAATAATATTACTCGTAAATGTCAAATCTTAATACTAGTTCGTGGCCGTAAGCAGGCCGTGTTACCTTCTACTCGTAATGTAACTAATAATAACATGTCAATTAAACATATATTCGTGGCTGTAAAAGGGCCGTGTCATCTTATTTTCTAAATAACATTAACAATAATTTATATTCGTGGCTGTAAAAAGGCCGTGTTACCTTACAAGCTAAGTAAAATTGGCATATCAAATAAATTGACTTAAACTTATATATATTTTTGTATAGCACGATTTTAAATGCTAAGGGCATCACCAGTTAGCGCTGACAGAGAGAAAAAAATAATAATAATGACTCGGTAACTATATTTGTGTCTTTCTCACACTCACCCCGCGCGTCTCCCGTTCTTTATTCGTATTACCCAAAATCTTTAATAAAATACTTTTTTTGTATTATGCCTTTGTATAACAATTACGTTATATACCTACAGCTGTTCTTGGAAATAAGGAGTTGTGATATATTTTGCATTATATTTGTAAAGATTGATCTGGAAGTTGGATATCTTAGATTAAATTGAAAATCTGAGGATTACCCATAGTTCGGACTTTTACAGCAACATACATTTTGCACAATATTTTGAGAAAACTAACGTTATATATATGATTTCTAAGTTATTGTTTTTTTGTTTCAGGTTAGAGGACGAAGCCTGCTCACCTTTAACAAAGTCAAAGTTAGTAGACACATTAAATGCTAAATATTAGACCCGTCACACACGTAGCAATAGGTAATACAATAACCATAAATACGTGCCTTACGAATAACAATATTAGGTCTGCAGTCAATACATTTATGGACGGCATTAACGGGATCATACAGTATTTGGTTGGGTAGGGAGAGGAGTGGAACGGTGGATTATCACGAAATAAAATAAAAATACTTTTCAGACCAGCCTATTGTTGGTCGCAAGCCCGAGACACCATTCTTCTCATCTCTTACCCACACACAATGGACCCGGCACCCGCACGGTGAATCCATGAAATGCTTAGAAAGTCTTCTCTTTAGGAATCTTAGTAATCACACCTGCTTCCGTGGTCTACCAATTAAATCTGTAGATTTTAGATACAGAGCTACGGGGTTTGATTCCCGATAATGTATTAAATTTTGTGATATTTTTCGAGTTTCGTACGCTACAGATATTGACGGGCTTGCTAGTAAAGTTGGCTAAATATGAATGCTCTTCATAAAAAAGCTTTATATCTGAAAATAAAAATATCACTACATATATAACATAAACAGTCCTCCGCCGCGTCAGTCTGTCTGTCTGTTCGCAATAAACTCAAAAACCACGACACCGATTTTCCGTCTCGGAGCTTTCAACGAAAACGCTGCCAAAACCCTTTGAGATATAACAAAATAATGTATGATGGAATTGTGTATCTTATATAGTCTACGATGGCGTATATCTATCTCTTGAGGATAACATACATACATATCTTCACGCCATATCCCTTGCGGGGTAGGCAGAGACAATTGGGCGCCACTTAACACGATCACGACAAACCTCTTTCGCTTCTTCGACATTCATCAACCTTTTCATACATGCCCTTTTATTTCGATGGCTTTTTAGCCAATAGCTGAAGGTTCAGCTATTGATTTATTTATTTGATCGTGATAGGTAAGTCTTGGTCTGCCAGGGCCTCTTTTACCCACAACTTTCGCATTATATATATAGGATAACATACTATATCCATTTGAATACTTAAAAAAATGGGCAATTATAAAGCGGTAATTGGAAAGCTATTTACACGTATACGGTATTAATTTTTATCATTTTAAATACGTTAGTTGGATTGAGCATTTCATGAATATCATTTTTTCCCTTACACCATGTAAATTCAATAAATACCTTTGGAGATATAGTAAATCAAAATAATGCACTACGAAATTGATTACGTGTCGCCGCCGCGCCGTTTACACGGGCGAAGCCGGGTAAAAGAAATCAAATCAAATCAAATATATTTATTGTGATATAAGTACATATTTTTATAACATGCTAAATAGCTCTGTACGATACAGTGTAGTAAGTAATGTGTCTGCATCCATGCTGAAGTTGAGCATGATTACCCTATTCTTACTAACATACCAAAATTTTAATGTGGTAATGTTTTGTTTATAAACTATGCGTAAATTACCAACTAAATACATATATATATATATAAAACATAATACTTATATAATATAATACATATATTGTAATAGTAAATAAAATAAATAAATATAAAATAAATGTTCTTATTAATTTATGATATCCCTAAGAGCTAGTAATAGAATAAAATATACAATCTCTTATTTTGCACCGTCTCATATTTCTATTTGATGTCTCATTTCTCCCCAAGGTCGACTGTCAGAGAATGCCTAACAGCATTAAGCTTCGCCTTTTGTATAAAGTTAAAAAAAAAAAGTCCACTGAATACTGCAGAAGTAACTCAGCAGACTTAATTACATCATGGTTTTACTTGTGTCATTAGAAGAACCCAGTTTTATTGACTCATTGACGATTGAAATTCATTAATAACACATAATTTTTTTTTGACATGCAAGTAATGACCTAGACCCCATTTCTCAAAAGTCACAATGGACATTAGTATAAAGGGATATCTTTTTTTTTTAACACTAGCACGACATGTTGTTTTGCGCCCACCTGAGGGTAAGTGGCGCGCGAGACTATGAATGTTAGCAACTTAAATCAGACACTCATGACCGACATCAATCCTTAAGACCATGCCGGCTCGGCTGGGCATGACGGCAATTCAAGCCTGATCCTGAAACGTGTGGATACACTTTACTGGGTTTATCGGCACGAACGTTGGATACTTCCCCGCCCCGGCAGACTTGGAAAATTATCACAAAAAGACGTAAAGGAGAGTCGCGGTTTATAGACCTTTAAAATGCTACAAAGGTCGGTTCAAAGCCCCCGACATGTACCAATAAGAAATACACTTTTCTTACGTACATTTGTCATAGATTTACAACACCATCGTTCCCGTGCCTCAGAAAGTTAAGCCATCGGTCCCGGTTTCACTAAAACCAATTCGTGGAATCGTTAATAAATTATCATTACAAATAATCATAATAATGACATCAGACCCTCGTCAACCCGTATGGCCCAACCAACAGCGGAAGTCTAGAACTCTGTGGTAAATGATGTGGCTGTGATAAATAAATGATGATCTATATATAAGCGTAAAGGCGAGACAAAACAAACATGCATACAGACAAACATGAATTTATAATATTAGGATCTATGAATAATATATTTGCTGGGGCGATCCACCACTGGTTTTGTCTATTTAATTAGGGCTATTTATTTATTCATTCATTTCCAAAGTACATTACAGAACATAAATGTTACTATATACTAACCTTTATGTTCCTTTACTCAATTATATAATTGAGTTTGGCCATTGGCCAAATTAGGAAACATACTTTATTACTGATACTTAGATGTCAAAGAAAAGGAGAAAAGACAGAAGCATTACAACCAAAAGATATAGAAATTCAATTTAACAAAAAACAATAAAACAAGCCACTTGTCATGATTGGCCTATAGTAGAGTTGACTAAATGTGAATCTGCTTATTTATAACCGTGGTTTCTGACCACCCCGAAAGGGAAACGGTCGTGATGATGATACAATAAAACAAATAAAATTTGAAAAAATAAGTAAAGTATCATCACGACCGTTTCCCTTTCGGGGTAGTCAGAAACCACGCTTATACATAAGCGGATTCACATTTAGCCAACTTTATTATAGGCCAATCATGACAAGTGGCAAGCTCGTCGATGTCTCCAGCGTACCAAACTCGGGAAATATCACAAATAAATTAAATATTAATTAAATGAATTTATTTACCTTAATAAATACTTTTGTGTCCCGACCAGGAATCGAACCCGGTACCCCCAAGTCTAAATCCACGGACTTAACCGCTAGACCACGGAGGCAGTTGGTGTAAATTATTGGTGTTATCTTTATAATCAAATACAATGTTAGCTCCGATAGAGTCGGTCGGGTTTAAGCGCATTAAAAATCGTTTTAAATGTAATTTATTTAATGTTTACAAGTGTCGTAATGTAAGGTGTGGTAATTAGTCTATTACTTGTTTATATCACTATTTATAAGTATCATCACGACCTTTCTATTCTTTCGACTTTCACATTTAGCCAACTTTACTATAGTGATTGGCAGAAATAATTGCCAGCCTTTCTGTCTCCAGACCATTACATTTATTTGTGATATTTCCGGAGTTTAGTACACTAGAGACATCGACGAGCTTGCCACTTGTCATGATTGGCCTATAGTAAAGTTGGCTAAATGTGAATCTGCTTCCTTTATAAGCGTGGTTTCTGACCACTCCGAAATGATACGTGATGATACTTTTTTATAAAAAATCTAAAGTATTTTCTTTAGGAATCCAAATATAAACAATTTAAAACACATATAAAAAAAATGATTTTAAATTAATTTTATTTCACTATAAAATGATTCAAGAAACTGTATGCCCTTGGCCAGCGCGCTTATAACACGCGCTGATGGTTACTATAATAGTTTATTCTGTTATTATAAATAATTAAATTTACATTTACAGTGAAAAAAACGGCTTCATAACGCCGCCTCAACAAAATGGGGGTGAGGAATCTCCTCCCCCGGAGAAAGAGAGAGCTGATCAAGAAGACACGGAGAAGAGTCACACTGACCCTGTGCCACACTCGACCGAGGGGCCGAATGATGAGCTCTACGCTATACCGGTCAAGTTACGACCAAAGAAGGAGCAACCGCCCCAAATTCCGCCAGGATGGGAGAAACATGAAGGTAAGAACTGAAATTAAGTTTTTTTTTAATAGTAGTGTTAATAAATAAGTCTAATAGGTCACTGAAACAAAGAACACAGAGCAGATATTAATTTTAATTTTTAAAGATAATAATTAGGTTAATAGCACACAAAATATAATAGCATTAAACAAAGATTTGTGGCATTTGGGGTTGAAATAATGAGAGTAATATTCTCTTGATACCCACAAATTCGTAAAAGAGCTGGGTAAACGAATTTATCAAGAGTGGCGACCCCAAATGCCATAACTACATTAGCACATAAAATAAAATATCATTAAACAAAGATACAACTTTGTGGCATTTGAGGTTAACACAATGGGAGTACTCTCTTGATACCCACAAATTCATAAAAGAGCTGGGTAAACGAATTTATCAAGAGTGTGGCGACCCCAAATGCCATAACTATCTTAGCACATAAAATAAAGCATTAAACAAAGTTATAACTTTGTGACATTTGGGGTTGAAACAATGGGTGTATGTTCTCTTGATACCCACAAATACGTAAAAGAGTTGGCTAAATATATAATAATAATTGGGTTAATAGCACACAAAATATAATAGCATTAAACAAAGATACAACTTTGTGGCATTTGGGGTTAAAATAATGAGAGTAATATTCTCTTGATACCCACAAATTCGTAAAAGAGCTGGGTAAACGAATTTATCAAGTGTGGCGACCCCAAATGCCATAATTACCTAAAACAAAATATTTCCATTATCATTCAACGAGGAGTCTTCCAGCCTTTAGTTTATTTTATAAAAAAAAATGCATAGGTTTAATTAGTTTAGTTATATTAACAATTAGTTTTTAATTTATTTATACTAAAACAAATATATGATCAAACTTTTTAAACTTTCGCGCACATTCATAATAGTTTTTATAATTTTAACGGGTCTTTACGCGATTTACCTTAAGGCCTTTAAGCCTTTAAGTTACATTGGCCGTGGTCACGGGTCGACTGGAGCTATGCGGTGTAGTCTTGTACATACTGGGCGGTAGATGTAAACCATATAAATAAGCGGATTCACAATTAGCCAACTTTACTATAGACCAATCATGACAAGTGGCAAGCTCGTCGATGTCTCCAGTTTGGTACAAACTCGAAAAATATCACAAATAAATTATTTGGACCGCCTCCGTGGTCTAGTGGTAACAAACGTTGCCGTGAACTCGGGAGGTCGTGGGTTCGATTCCCACCGGGGGCAAGTTGTACATTGTATAATTTGTCTCGGTCTGGGTGTTTATATGTATAATTTGTACATATTTACAAAAAAAAAAGTATAATATGTAGTTTATCAACCATCTAGTTTTCGTAACACAAGCCTCGTAGCTTACCACGGAAACTAGATGACCTGTCTGGAAATATTTATTATTTATTTAATAATTAAATGTATTTATTTACATTAATAAATATTTTTGTGTCCCAACCAGGAATCGAACCCGGTACCTCCGAGTCTAAATCTACGGACTTAAGCGCTAGACCACGGAGGCAGTTTCTAACTAACAACTATACAAAATAGAAAAAAATATTATTATAAATTTATTATTTATAAAATAAAAAAAAATGGTAATGAAGAATGTTTAAGTACTAGTACCTATAATTTGGTAATAATAATGAATTTGTATTGATTGTATAAATTAAACGAGTAAGTCACAACAACATCTACTGATCCACCCAAATAATGAAAAGTTATCACAATACTCCAATCTTGCGATTCATTCGAGCCATTATGATCGTGTGCATTGCAACGTTGAATTATTGTTATTTTTAAAGCATGCACTATTTTATATCCTTCAAACACGTTAAGGTCGCGTGATTTAAACAAAGCAGCATATTTTATGGAATTAAAACTTTTCTCAACAAACTTTATACCCTCATAAACTATACTTTATAATAAATCAGATTAAATAAGTACATTTTAATTTTAATCCCGTCCGACCAAATTATAGTTCATATTATTGGGGTGGATCAGTAGATGTTGTTGTGACTTACTCGTTACGCGATTGCTCCGTCAGCCGCTTCGATAACTCCTTGGCCACCGCACTCCCCGCGCTGGACGAGGTTGCCTGGATGTGAGATGGGGCTAATGTGTCTACACATGTCGCATCCCACACCAGAGACCTGCCAAGTTGTTGCTTAAAATAATTTAATTTGGAATTATTAATGTACTTTTTTTTCAGACAACGATGGTCCCTATTACTGGCACATAAAGAGCGGTACAATCCAGCGTGAGATTCCCAAGATGCCGCCAGTAGAGGCCAGGGAGAGCCGCATCTCGATGGTTCGGGATTGCTCCAACCTATCAGAGGTCGGCCGGTACGAGGGGAACGTGATGACGTCTTCTGTCACCAGGAGTACCACCAGCTCAGCCCTCGATCACGCTGTTGATTTTGAAGCCGAGAGAAGGAGAAAGGAAGAAATGACTTACAAGTAATATTTGTTTTAAAACTTTCGCGCACATTCATAATAGTTTTTATAATTTTAACGGGTCTTTACGCGATTTACTTTAGAGACATATCACTTTAAAATTGTATTGGCTGTGGTCACGGGTCGACTAAAGCTATGCGATGTAGTCTCGTACAAAAACACAAAAATTTCAATCGAGAGGG
Source organism: Tinea semifulvella (assembly GCA_910589645.1). NCBI lineage: Eukaryota > Metazoa > Arthropoda > Insecta > Lepidoptera > Tineidae > Tinea > Tinea semifulvella. Next base: position 5,698,498 of record OU342592.1, on the reverse strand, counting down.
GTTATAAACTAGGGTTATAAGCTATCTTGATCGTGGAATCCAGTAATCAATAGGTTTCGACGCCGGGAATAATCGCCCGGTGTCGCCAAGGATATTGTAAGTGTCGTGTGTCGTGATTTCTAAAAACTTTTATTAGTGATTAGTGGGTAGGTTTACATCTACCGCCCAGTATGTACGAGACTACACCGCATAGCTTCAGTCGACCCGTGACCACGACCAATGCAACTCAGCTAAAACGTCGGGAGAAATATGTCTCTAAGGTAAATCGCGTAAAGACCCGTTAAAATTATAAAAACTAATATTTGTTTTGTACGGCAGTTAGGCAGACATACATACCTGCTGTCGAAACTTATTCAATTGATGAGCGATGTAGTTGATAGGATTTAATCATCATCAGATCATAGCCCCTAAAACACAGAGTCCTGGACCTCCACTGTTGGAGATGGCCCTTCAGGAATTCCTGGAGTATTTATTTGGTTTATACTCGCCGCGCTGGCCAGACTGGTTGGTGAGGTTCCGATGCCAATTTTAAATGACAACTTACTAACGATTCCACAAGATGGTATTAGTGGCACCGGGACCGACGGGTTAACGTGCTTTCTAAAGCACGGGAACATTGGTGTTGTAAATTTATGACAAATGTACTTAAGAATAGTGTATTTCTGATTGGTACATGCCGGGGTTGGACCCCACCTTTTTAGGATGTTACGGAAAGCGTTCTTACAACCGAGCCACCACCACTCTTAGTATTTAGAATAAGGAAAACACATGTAGCAGATGGGAAACCTTGGATTACTAGTTAGAGAGGTAATCCCAAAAAGTCTTGAAACAATTGTTGTGTTGTTTGTTTGGACTATAAATATTAATTTATATTAAAAAAAAGGACTAGGACGAATAGTATATGCACTTGTCCTAAATTGATTAGATTAAATATTAAGCCACCGGTTCAGAGGAATACCGGTTGGGTATACATCATCGTGAAGTAAATCTCACGCCAAACGACTTTGTCTACCAACCTGCACTACACTAGCGTCGTGGATCATATGTCCTTTATGTTATTCAGGATAAACCCTTGATCAGCAGTGTAATATTATATCTGCTGTCAATGACTTAAATACATCATTACCATCAGTCTGTGTCTCTCTGCTGCTGGATATAGGCCTCCCAAAGACTCGCACGAGCTAACCACTGCGTCGAACATTTTAGAAACCGTTTGCCGCATCTCTCGTTGGTTCTACGACAGATGAGTCTGGCCTATTGCTACGTGTACTTCAACTTGTTAATTTTGTAAGCTATATCAATAGCAACCTTCATTTAAATTATTTGTCATTAATTCTAGACGTCGCAGCTTCCCTGCCCGCCCTGAGCCAGACAGCGGTCGTGCGGTGCGCTTTTTCGTACGGTCTCTTGGCTGGGTTGAGATTGCGGAGTCAGATCTCACCCCAGAAAGGTCAAGTCGAGCTGTTAACAAGTGCATTGTGGATCTGTCGCTTGGGCGAAATGATCTGCTCGACCAAGTCGGTCGATGGGGAGATGTAAGTACAATTAACTTGTTAAAAATGTTAAAGGAGGATTAAAATTTAATGAATAAGTAGCAAAGTAAAATTTATTTAACTAAAAAGAGGGCCAAAAAGGGGGATGTAAGGGAAGGGAAGATGATAAAGAAACAAATTATAAAGTAACAGACAAAAAACTTAAACAATGGTTTTAGTTTAGTAACATACTAGAAATACAACGAAATTAAAACGCAATAAATAAACATGTCCAAACGTGTTTAGTAGCAGGGACGCTGCTATCCACTTTACTTTGCTGATTACCAATCACCCCCACTAATCAAATGGTCCACACGTTGTTTGCGCCAATCACTAAGCACCTGCATTAATTACCTGCACTAGCTCTAATCATAGTGGAAAATACCCTTAAGACAGAGTAAATTAAATCAGTTAAAAGTTAAGTGATAATCAACTAAATTACAATAAAAACTAAATGAACGTAACAATAAACTCGCATTAAAATAGCAACAGCAAATAACTGAAAAGAGATCGTTAAACGTCATTGGGTATACATAGGTAGGTTGTTGATATAAGTACATATAAATAATACAAATGCTTGAAGTACTAAGGACGTAACAGAATTAAGCCAAAATATGTATATATAGAAGTTACATGAAAAAAGAAGTAACTAATCAATATAGGTTTAAAAATGTGTCAAAACTATAATTAACAAATAAACATCAAGGATAAAATTAAGGTTAAAATCAAATCAACTAATAATAAAGTAACACACAAATATTATAATTTAAATAATATATTCAACGAGGAAATGCGGCGAGCGTTTTAGGTACCCTCCCTGGTGGTAAGCCCTTAGTTTATTTTGTAGAATAGCTTTAATTTCATAGGTATTTTTAGTTTTAGTTTTCTTCATAATTAGTTTTTAGTCAATTTTATTTTAATATTTTTGTATCGAATTACCTACTTCGAATAAATGGATTATCATATAAAGAATTCTTAAATGAAAATGTAATATTTAATAAATGAACTAATACGTAAAATAGGTTATTACTTAAATATTTCGCAGGGCTCTTGCTAAGACTTTTTTGCTTAATTTTGCAAAAAATGTTTATATTATTATTTGGGATCGTATTTTTTAAATGTCTTTTGAAATATCTAATAAACTGACAAATTTGTTCGTATTGATGAATAGAATCATGTAAAGCGTTATGTTGGTCAACAATATCTATAACTATTCCAAATTTGAAGTAAACCAGACACTATTTTTTTATTTTTTCATTTCATTTCATTTATTTATCACCGTAGGGACCATCTGGAATACTTGGTTAAGTCAATTTATAATACTCTGTAACTAATATTAGTTACCTACAGTAAACGAGATAACACAATCATGGTCAGACAGCTTAATACGAAACAACACGACGAAGACCAGAAACAGCCCAAACTATCAATACAATTATGGAAGAGCCATATTGAATGCTAAATAATCAATTACAGATATTGTATACAACACTAAAATATGTCAAATAACTAATATTATTAAACATAGAAGAAGTTTGCAAACATGACCAAGTCCCAAACGGAAGAACTAGAAACTTTTTTTTTCATTCATAGCAAGAGTCTTACGCAAGACCAAGATCAAGAGAGATTGCTTTGGGTAACACTAATCAGAGGGTTTACAGTATATAATTTTATTTTATTGGAAAACAAACAGTACTTAATACCTAATTACAAAATCAAGCATATATCTACAGACCATTAATATGTTTTCACTATGAAAGCAAGCTAAAATTTAGACAATAAAAAAGTAATTAGTAAGGAAATAAATTAAGTATGAATAACAGTTTAGGTAGTTTCGGCAACACTCAAAGCAACTCTGTCAAACCAATATTTGTAGTTGAATTAATTAGATCCAACTCAGAAAAGTCAACCATACATACATATCTTCACGCGGGGTAGGCAGAGACAATTGAGCGCCATTTGACACGATCACGACATACTTCTTTCGCTTCGTCGACATTCATTAACCTCTTCATACATGCCCTTTGGTTACGAAAACTTTTTAATGCACCTTCAGTCAGTGTTTTATTTATTTGATCGTGATATGTGAGTCTCGGTCTGCCAGGGCCTCTTTTACCTACAACTTTCGCATTATATATCTGGTTCGTCAATCTTTCATCGCTCATCCTTTCAACATGCCCGAACCATCGTAGCATGCCTTTCCTTATTTTTGTCCCTATGCTTTCCTTCATACCAACCCTTTTCCGTATTTCGACGTTACGTATGCGGTCCGCCAAAGTGACACCACATATCCGCCGCAACGACCGCATTTCTACTGCATTAACCCTACTCTCATGCGTATTCTGACGTATCCACGTCTCGCTTCCATACATCAGTGTTGGTACCAACATGGCATTGTGTACGGCGAGCCGAGCTTTGTCACTGACATTTCGACTGCCGATCAGTGACCCCATGGCACTGTTAACACTATTTCCCGCGTTCACTCCTCTTTCAACGTCCCTATCGTACTTCCCATCCGCAGTGAAAACACTGCCCAGATATATAATTTCATTTACTTGTTCTAGAGTTTCATCATCAATCTTTATCGTCACGGTTGTCATCCTTCTTCTTTCAAACACTGGTTGGTTTTTCTCGCATTCAAACGGAGTCCTTTTTCTGCACATCCCTCCTTCATTCTTGTGACTAGTGATTGCAGTTGTTGTTCGGACGATGCCATAAGAACAGCATCATCTGCATAAAGCAGGCAGTTCACCACTAGATCACTCATCTTTATCCCACAGTCACTCTCTCTCACTCTTTTTAGGCATTTGTCGAGATATAGAGTGAATAATCTAGGAGAAAGCACACAACCCTGTTTGACGCCAAGTCAACCAGTTTAATAAATTCATTAGCCGCACGGCAGCAAAACGAATTACCTCTATACCTAGATGCACTAGATGGCACTGATAAGGATGTTGGCTTTCTTAAGGGTTCAACGCACAAGGAGCACACAAATTTATTCTAGATAGAAGCTGCGGAGAATCAATTTTAGTCTGAGCTTTTGACCTACTAGAAATATCCTACGTCTCTCAAACAGCGGCAGAATGTCATGTCTTTTACACCTTTTGTATTCTAAATTTATATTATTATTGCCGTTTTATAATAATCAATACAAAAGTTTGTTAAAACAATATAAACAGCTCCTTCACAATATACCTAATTGTATTTACAAATCAAACAATGGCGCTTAATAAATTGTAAATATCATTTAGGAATTGTTTCATACAGGTCGACGGCTGATTGCGTGTCACAAAGCTCATTATAATGTACACGATATTATAACTGCCTTCGTGGTCTAGCGTTTACGTCCGTGGATTTAGACTCGGAGGTACCGGGTTCGATTCCTGGTAGGGACACAAAAATATGTATTAAATGTATTTAATTTAATTGTGATATTTCTCGAGTTTGGTACGCTGGAGACATCGACGAGCTAGCCACTTGTCATGGCCTATAGTAAAGTTGGCTAAATGTGAATCCGCTTCTTTATAAGCGAAGCGTATGAAGCGTGGTTTCTGACCCCCCCGAAAGGGAAACGGTCGTGATGATACTTTACTTTACTTTCACGATATTATATAAAATTAATTGTAGGTTATTGCGTACATTACAGTTTGCATTCGAGCAATAGCTTTGGACTATTGCGGTATTGTGAGTTTAATTTTAATTATTGTGTTATTAAGTATTTGGTTCTGAAATCATTGTAACACTTATTTTGATTCTGCTTCAAAGCATTTTACCTGTGACAATAGTTGTAGGCATAAATTAAAACAAAAGGGAAAGATACGCTACGAAGAGATGTATTCCGTCTCACTCGCATCCCACTATGACAAATTATATCTCATTCGTTAACGACATTGGTGATGCAACAACCATTTCTTTTCCAGGGTAAGGATCTGTTTATGGACTTGGACGACGGTGCTCTGAAGCTGATAGATCCTGAGAGCCTCACTACACTTCATACACAGCCCATACACACCATCCGCGTGTGGGGAGTGGGCAGAGATAACGGCCGGTAAGACAAAACTATACCACTACAGCGTCTACGCCTCAGTTATCATGTAAAACCCTTCGTTTTCTTTCCAAATTTTATTCTTTCCATTCCTCTTTCAATTCAATTCTTTCCAATGCAAAGGCGGACTTAATGCCGTTAGACATTCTCTGACAGCCAGACTTATAGGATATTAAAACATCAATTGTAAGTAGGTGCAATAAATGTCAATTTGCAAGAATAAGCCGATGTCAATCTGCTTGGGAAATGCCACTCTCTAAGTTGTGCAGGAATACGTCTAACTTGGACAGACTATTCAGCTAGGCGCAGCCAACTTCAGCTAAGAAACCAACAATATAATCGTAAAATACCGACAATTGATTTTTTTTATTTTTTATTATTGTGGCATTGTCAGTGTCGTTTTGTGGAAAATCTAAGTGAGTATTTATGTTATTTGGTTAGGTTGTATTGTAGAAGTAAAGGCCAGGAACTAATACCTAAATTAGACACCTATACCTCACTCTGTGGAGGCAGGGGGTGTATATGTTGTTTTTTCCTCCACCGAGTGTGATGTAGGATATATTTTGCACTACTAATAGCACTAAATGTTTTAGTACAAGTATCAACTAAAATTGTAGCGGAGACTACTCCCCAAGATACAACATAATGGTTTGGGGAGCAGAATTCTGTATCTCTTGCTTGCTTATTTGTTTTGTTTTTTTTTTCCTGTACCAAATTTTATAACTCAATTTATTTTTGCTTCAATAAACGATTTTTATTTTACTAATAGTCGTACGTCCTCCCTGTAATGTCGTACGGAGCACTGACGTGGACACAGACAGTGCGTCTGGTTCACAAATTCAAGGTCGCTCAGCGAGCTATGGATCTCTCATGTTTTGTATTTCTCTAATGGATAGAATTCGAAATGTTGATATTAGTCAGAGAAACCAAAGTTGCAGACATAGCATTCAAAATTAGCCAGCTGAAAGGACATATGTTTTCTACGTTTTGTTTTTTTAGTGTAAAAATATGTTTTAATATAATATATTAAAATTAAATAAATAATAATTTTATTAATGGTTTTTACATTTTTGCTGCTAATTTGGAATAGTGAGAGGTATGTATGCTATTTATAGTTAACATATATGTATATATATATATATATTCAATAGCAACGCAAGCATATTTTTATTATATATATATATAAATATGCTTGCGTTGCTATTGGATATTTTCGGAAATTTTAAATGATTGTAAGATCATAACTTCTTGGTCCCGTTCCGTTTATAAAAATTACATTGATTACAATACTATTCTATATATATATATATATCGCGTCTATCGCGAGACGTCACATCAGAACTGTGCGCAGCGAGCGTTATTATATGACGTCACAAACCCCGCGTTGCACACTTATTTTGAAATTACATATCTCGAAAACTAATTGATTTATGCGGTTCTTGCCATCACACCGCGCTGACATTATTTGTATTTAAATTAGGTTTTGTAGTACCTAATATTTTTTTTTCGTTTTTTCATTTTTAATTTTATTATTAGTAATAACGAGATTATACATATAATTGTATTCGAAAAATAATATTTACAAAATATAAAATAATAATTACTTACAAACTACTAAAATAAAATTAAATAACTATACGAAACTAAACCTAATAATAAATATAAATAAAAAATATCCTCAGAGACGTACCATCACAAATAGTCCCAAGAAGACTGGCAACATTTCCTCTCTGTATAGCGAGGCCATTACGTTGTAATAATGAACTATTTTTGTCACGTGTAAGGTATATTTTATTTTTAGCGATTTTTACATTTTTATTTTCTGAAAAATCATAATATTGAATAAATAATTTTATACTAACTAAAGGAACAATTTGCCAGGGACTTTGCATACGTGGCCCGCGACCGAGCGACACGCAAGCACATGTGCCACGTGTTCCGATGTGATGCGCCGGCCCGTACTATCGCCAACACGTTGCGCGACATCTGCAAACGGATCATGATAGAGCGATCTCTCCAACCACCTTCACGACCAACGGATTTGCCTGCAGCTAGACGACCACGACCACTATCTGGTAAGAAAAAAAAACAATAAAAGAACTCCAGCAGCTTCATTCCATTACTAACGTTTTAAGCGGGTTCAACGCTTTTCTCGCCCCTTCAAAGATTTCTCAAGTATCAGCGTACTTTTGAGAAATGCATCACGTATATAGTAAAGTATCATCACGACCGTTTCCCTTTCGGGGTGGTCAGAAACCACGCTCAGAAAGAAACGGATTCACATTTAGGCAACTTTACTATAGGCCAATCATGACAAGTGGCAAGCTCGTCGATGTCTCGAGCGTACCAAACTCGAGAAATATCACAAATAAATTAAATATTAATTAAATGAATTTATTTACATCAATCAATATTTTTGTTTCCCGACCAGAAATCGAACCCGGTACCTCCGCGTCTAAATCCACGGACTAGACGGCTAGACCACGGAGGCAGTTCTAGATCACGTATATAGTATGTCTAATATATGTCTTTATTTTCTAGAAAGTTATTTACATTTTTCAAAATTCTTGTATTTTTTTATTTTAGATTTTATATTGTATTTACTTTTTCTATTTATAGTTTTTTGGTCTTAGTTTTTAAACAGTAATCGTGTTAAGATTTCAGCGCGCACCACCTACTAATGCTAATGCTAATGCCTAAATATTAGCTATCTGTGGCAACTTGTTAATAGCCAAACACTACCCATATGTACTGTGTCTTGCATTTATTATTATTATTATATTTTATCTATCTATCTGTGAGTTGTCATTAAATATGAAATATTTCCTAGGAGCCTCTTTCCCGACACCAATGGAAGAGCCTCGCAAGACAGTGCGCGCGCGCTACCTGGGCAGTGCGGAGGTCCCGCGCGCCACAGGCATGGACGTACTCAACGATGCGATAGAACGACTCGCCGCCGCCCGCGCGCCTCCCGCCTGGCGGAATGTTGCCGTCGCAGTCGCACCCTCAATGATCACTATTACTGAAGAAGGGGTAAGCGATTTGTTTATTTCCTCCACCTTCTTGCATCGTTTTTCACAATGCCAAATAAATTATTCCGTACATCGCTGGTTATTGGAAAATAGTTTTTATTCATTGACCGAATATAATAATTATAAGCGAATCACGTAGGACATTTTATTATTTTATTTTATTTTGACATTTGTCTTATCTAGGTGTATTATTTTGACATTTATTTATATTATATAAGATTGACATATGTAATATATGTATAAGATTAATGTATGTAAATAAATTGTTTGTTTTAGCCGTAGTTTTAGAATAATTGTTAATTAGTGTTAGGACTCAAATTAATATTTGTATGACTCTTAAGGTAGATTGTTGCAGGTAAAAATATATTGTTCATCTTGATTTGTAACCATGCAATCACAAATAAATATTTCATTTCATTTCAAAATGGTTGCGGGTCGGTCTGGATCACTTTGTTGTGTCCGATGCTGCGACAATGCTGGTCTGCTCTCGGCGGCATGTACGTCTGATCAGACCACGCCTTCAATCTTATCCGTGATCAAGTCTTTTCACTGGTTTTAGTCTTTAGACGGCCTCCGTGGTCTAGCGGTTAAATCCGTGAATTTAAACCCGGTACGGTTCGATTCCTGGTCAGGTCACAATAATATTTATTAATTTAAATATATACATTTAATGAATATTAATTTGTGATATTTTTCGAGTTTGGTACGCTAGAGACATCGACGAGCTTGCCATTTGTCATGATTGGCCTATAGTAAAGTTGGCTAAATGTGAATCCGCTTCTTTATAAGCGTGGTTTCTGACTACCCCGAAAGGGAAACGGTCGTGATGATACTTTACTTAGAGTATTTCCAAGTGGTACGCACTGTTTTGTGCTATAAAATTCTAAGCTGCTGGTCTTCTGCTAACAGCTTACCCATTGGACTACTTTACTGCTTAGTCTTCCACTAGCAGGAGTAGAATCATTCAAAATAATTACATTAATAACGTTTCAAAGATGCCTGTAATAGATTCACGTGAATAAAGATATTTTGTCTTTGTCTGACTGACACAAGTGCGCAAGATCGAAAGCAGCCACATAACTTCGCCTTGTCTCGCTCTAGCTGCGCATAGCCAAGTATATTTTCACTTAAAATTTAGAGAAACCTTTAACTTGTGCGAGAGAAATGGATACAGAAGTGTTAAACCCTCTTAAGCTTAACATTATTATTGAATTCCATTAACTACGCCAGAGTTTGCGTTAAAATTATAAGATACTCGTATTATACAATTCCGACATATGGTTTGTTAAGAAAGAGCATAAAAAGTCACATGGTTCATGGTTCCATAGTTAATGGATTTTATTATATAACAATTACTATTAAGTAATGGAATACGGCATGTACCAATGAGATATGCACTTTTCTTACGCACATTTGTCATAGATTCACAACGCCACCGTTTCAGTGCCTCGGAGAGCACGTAATGCTGTAGGTCCCGGTTCCACTAATGCCAACTTATGGAATCGTTAATAAATTGTTATTAAAGATTGACATCAGATCCTCGCCAACTCGTCTGGCTAGCGTGGCGAGTGTAGGCCAAACTCTCCAGATATATGTATGTTCTGGAAGGCCCATCTCCATCAGCGGAGGTCTGTGTTCTAGGGGATGTAATGATGAATGAAAAACGGTTGCTGGTTAAATGGACGTAAGCTGGAAGATCATTCCACATCTTAAGCGTGCAAAAGATGTAAGGATTGCTAAATTTGTTTACGCGTAGGTATAGGGGTGTATATTTTAGCCTGTGCGTTCCATAATGCTGGCTGCCTTACAGTTACTAAAGGTTGTTAGAATTATTGCGTGGGTTTGTGTCTGTTTGCATTGTGTTGTGTGGTTTCCAGTTTCTGCGTGATCCTTCTGACTAAGCCAATTTTTATACCTAGTGTAATGTTTTTTAAATAACAAATAAATGTTATTGTTTCAGGAAACTACCCCAATAGTAGAATGTCGTGTGCGGTACTTATCATTCCTGGGTATAGGCCGTGATGTCCGTCGCTGTGCATTCATCGTCCATACCGCGCAGGATATGTTTGTCGCGCACGCGTTCCACGCTGAACCGTCTTCGGGTGCTCTCTGCAAAACTATTGAAGCGGCCTGCAAGGTCAGTATTTTATAAAAACCATTTAAATTGAATAATAACTGTGATTACAAACTTTGTTTAAACAAAAGGAGAAGTTACGGCAAGGAACAGATAAAGAACTACACGAAAATTCACACTCTCAATTGCATCACTGATGTCGTTAACAAATGAGATATAAGTCACAGTGGAAAGCAATGAACATGTACTAAAGGTGGGGCGGGAGACAGAGTGTGTAGAAGGCGCGCGTTTGGCTTCTTTACGAGTACAGTAGCGGTAGCGCAAACGTTATATAATGGAATCCATTAACTACTTATATTTACATCACGCTATTAAAGTTGATATTTGCACGGCCGCTGTTAAGGTCGAGCGCTTATAGAGTTGAGAATTGAGTAATATTTAGTAATTATGACGCAATCTCTGACGTAACTAACGAAATCCACTAATAACGTTTGCGACTAGGTAACAGAATAGAGCTACAGCTCGATAGCTAGCTTCAAGGAACATAATAAATCAAATCAAATCATTTATTTTCTTTGGTTATCTTGTAACAACTTGGATATTGTTAGCATTAAAATAATGACGAATACATAAAAAATATAAACAAACACAAGTTAGGTAATCATGGTTGGACCGAAGCAGGTGATAATCTAGAATTGTGTGTGTTATAATAGCATTATTACCATAAGTATTGTAACTTAATAACTACTTAATATAAGATCGTGGCTGTAAATAGGCCTTGTCAACTAAATATAAATTCGTGGCTGTAAATAGGCCGTGTCAACCAAATATAAATTCGTGGCTGTAAAAGGGCCGAGTCAGCTTACTATCTAACAATAATAATAAATGTCAAATCTTAATACTAGTTCGTGGCTGTAAGCGGGCCTTACACGGGCGTACAATGTAAATAATAATAATATGCCAATTAAACCAAAGAATAACACCAAGGAAGAAGGATATTCCATGGAAGAAATGTTTCTTTCATAGAAGAAAAATATGCCAGTTTTAACAGCAATACTGCGGAATGCCAGCGAACTAGAATTATATAATAAAAAAACAGACAAAAACACAACTAGCAGCGAGAGACTTAAAGGAAAGAACGACAAAACCAAGGTACATACAAAGGACAAGACAGAGTATTGACAAGATAAATTCAGCCATAGAAGTAAGCGCCAAACAGAGTCAGAGATGTTTATAAAACAAGTATGCGCCCATTTTTTTAAATTGCAATAAGTGTTCCTTATTTTATTTAAATCGTATAATGTTATATTTTTAATCATTTTTTGTAGTTCGCATATTATTGTGTATTTAAGTATATATTTTCCGTTTAAGTAGTGTATATAATTAGTTATGTAGTGTATGTAAATACTTATATAATTATTTATGTAGTTTAAGTATTATTATTTATATTTTTTGTGTTATTATAAGTAGTTCTAATTTTTTGTGTTTTTTATTTTTCCATGCCTAAACTTCGATTTCTTGTCCTGATGGTTGGCGATAAGAAAATGTCAACTTACGATTTTTGTATTGAAACAATAAAGTTTTTAAATAAATATATTATCGGGGAACATTTTAATTAAATGAAGTACTCGATGATATCTATCCCTTCCCATCACTCTAACTTTGTCTCAAAGTCTTTCGTAGTCGCAGCGTCATCCCTTGGGAACAGCCTTCCAGTCAGTATTCGTCAAGCACCGAATAGAGCCTTTAAGAGGCTTGTGTTTACACATTTAATTAAGTCCCAATAAATATATCTATTTTAATGTGTGTTTTTAGTTTATTCTAATTATTATGTAGTTATATGTGTATGTATCTATTATGTATATATGAGTATATGTAGGTTTATATATGATGTATATTAAGTAGTATTAGGTTAAGTATTAGTTATAGCAAAAACTGTCTCTTTTAACTCTTATTTTTGCATCGTCTCATATTTCTATTTGATATCTCCTTTGTCCCCAAGGTCGACTGTCAGAGAATGCCTAACGGCATTAAGCTTCGCCTTTTGCAATAAAGTTTTTAAACAAAATAAATAAAAAAATATACGTAGATATGTATTCGCTAATAAATATAGTTATAGTCACAATTTTTTTTTCTTATCATTTCCAGCTGCGTTACCAGAAGTGTCTGGACGCTCACGGCGGCTGCGTGTCGGGCGCTCGGTCGCCGGGCTCGGTGTCGGGGCCGGGCGCGGGGGACGGGGCGGGCCGCGCCTCTCTGGGACAGACTCTTAAGTCTCTGGTGGGGTCGCTCACTGGCAGGAGAGGCTCCTGAGGAGAGGGAACCGCGACTACCACCTGCGAACATACACAGGTCACTTCTCATTTATATAACGCGTTTTTGAAAAAAAAAGTAAATTATCATCACGACCGTTTCCCTTTCGGGGTGGTCAGAAACCACGCTTATAAAGAAGCGGATTCACATTTAGCAAACTTTACTATAGGCGAATCATGACAAGTGGCAAGCTCGTCGATGTCTCCAGCGTACCAAACTTGAGAAATATCACAAATAAATTAAATATTGATTAAATGTATTTGTTCACATTAATCAATATTTTTGTGTCCCGACCAGGAATCGAACCCGGTACCTCTAGATCTAAATTTACGAATTTAACCGCTAGATCACGGAAGCAGCTCTTTAGGTAAGGTAAAATCAGCAGGAGTTAGGTCTGGGTGGCCAGTTAATTTCTTCTCGGCGACTTATTACTCTGTCAACAGGTAACGAGTCATATTTTTCCAGAATGACCTTTTTTTTATTAATTTTACTGTTTTTTCAGATGACACAGTCGCCGGGCAGCAGCTCGTCATAAGGAGTGGCGTCTCTCGCACGTCTCATGCTGCCTTCTGCATCATTCTTATCTCTTCTGCTTACCCCAAACCTGTCATAACATCATTAAAGCTTAATTAAGTTCATAAAATTACGACAGGTTTTACATTGAGTCAGTTTATTGATAACTTAGAAAATGGCTTATGTTTTTTTAACGTTTTCATGCATACAATAAAATTTAAGGAACATGGGAATAGAAAAAAACAAAATGACAAATAATGGCTTCTTCATACAAACTGTTAATTTTAAAATAGCTAATTCGTATGGAGAAGCCAAATAAATTGTCATTTCAAAAAAAGTTGTTTTTTTCTCACAATAGAATCAAATATTTGTCTAACGTAAAGACCATACAAACTCACCCAGTATATATAAAATTACCGCCTCTGTGGTCTAGCGATTAAGTCAGTGGATTTAGACGTGTAGGTATTTTCTTTCACAATAATAATTTATTTGTGGTATTTGCCAGTTGTCATGATGGGCCTAGCGTAAAGTTATCTAAATGGGAATCTGCTTCTTTGATGATGCTTTAATTTTATTAGGGAAAATTTTATTTTTATATAATTCAGGTAGATATAACTACAATCAAGGATTCAACTAGATTGATAGTCACATACAAAATTATTGCGAGAAACTGGCAAGCGGACCTCTACGTACATGCTATCTCTTTCTCCTTATAATATACGACAAACAAAGCGATCGGTCAGAATTAAAATAACATAAGTGATATTAAATATTCATCACAATATCAACCTAATTCATTTAACCATAAGTTATAAATTGCCTCGACAGCCCTCAGTATTTTGACACGTCCTCACGTTTGGCTGTAGTTGAAACGTACTGTTTTTATTTGTGTAAATCTAGGGCCCCGATTCTCGCGCCTTCGACATGCATGTCCGCTCGATTTGCTCGAATGAAACTGACAGTTTTCTATGAAGATCTGTCCCTTTTCATTCGAATATTTCGAACCGACACGCAAGTCGAAAGCGCCAGAATTAGGCCAATGGTTACCTAAAAAAAAAAATGTTTTAAATATTTTTTTGTCGTATTTCTAAGTTGTGATAACTGACATTAATGAACCACTCCGGTAATTATTTTTTATTATTAAAAAGAGGCTTGATCTCATATTATAACATGTTAATAATGTTTTTTTTTTTTTTGGCACAATGGATTATATTTTATGAACAAAAATAAGACCTATGTATCTGGTAAATAAAATATATTTAAAATATACCTATCATTGTGCCACTAAAGCTATTAATCGACCAGAGAAAAATGAGCTGTGAGCGAGGAAATTATACACCAATAGTAACAATATATTACATTTCGCGCGTTCCGTTTACAGAAATAAATTACCAGCACGAAAAAAAACTAACATTTAATGTTAACCAGGGATGTTGAGGATGCAGATTTTTTCATATTTAAAAAATCCTTTCTTCATTTAAAAAGTAATGCGTGAATTACTATTACTTATTGCATATTTTAGTAATTAAATTTGAATATTGATGCAATATATTTAATGAAAAGTAGGATGGCCGCCTTTGCGGTCTCCAGTCCGTTTCGCAAGTCTGTTTCTTCTGTTTCACTGTTTATTGCTTCTAACTAGTCGATTCGCGCCACAAACCGGACCCGCCCCTTTTTTTCTTGTAGCGACCTGCTACACATTCACATCCGCATCAGCTCCGCATCGATTTATGCGGATGCGAATGTCTAATACGATGCAGATGTTCCGCATATGCGGATGCGAATATACGCAACATCACTAGCATTTTATTAAAAAAAAAAATCAGGATTGTTAACTAACGTCAAGAGAGTTCTTCGCGCCATTTTGCGTGAACATGTCAAGTGCAAGTTTTTGTTTTGTAAATTAATTTGCTGTGGATATTATTGGTCAAAAGTGGTGTTGTTTTGATTAATAATGTGCTACATGTGAATAATTATGGAAAACGATAAATTGGACTTTAAATATGGGGCACAAGTTGCAGTTTAGTTTAAGCGGTTTTCCCGCGCTGTGGACTCCCATATTTTATCCTACGTGTTTGGGCTATAATGCCGCGAGTGACTCCAAGTAAAGCATCAAATTCTGCAGCATCTGGAATTTGATGATGACTCGGTTATGAACTCTGTTATGAACATATATTATGCAAATAAATTACGTGTTTAGGGCTGATGTATTCTGTACAATGTCCTTTAAAGACCATTAAAAAAAAAATTAACTAACGTCAAACTTTTTATCAGATGAACATATGTCACATCTAAACTAAGTTGATTATCAGAAAATGCTTAGTCAGTCATGCTTAATGTATATAAATTATAATTTTTAATGCTATAATGTAAAACATGTATTATTATCAGACTAGTTGTTTGACCCGGCTTCGTCCATGTAGTACGCTGATAATTGTTAATCAATCAATAGATAAGAAAGTGAGTGTCGGTCATTATGATGACGTCATATATATATATCATATTTTGATAATATGTACAGACTATAATACTGTACAAGTACAAGGCTTCTTCCATTTTTAACAGTCGGGCCAAATGGACGAATTATCATTTTCGGCGGGACACTGACGTTTCCTATTTTATGTAATTTAAAAATTTATGCAATAATAAATCTAAAATTATAAAATGTAATGTAACTTGGCGGGAGTTTTCTAACTTACGAGTACTTGCGCCATAGTGTGACCTGCGAGCATTCTTAATGTAAAGTTTAAACAAAATCCGTTCAGTAATTTTTGCGTCTATATCATTAGATAGTAGGAATACTTCCATGGAGTAATATTATTAGTTGATATTTTACTCACGTATTGCTCATTTTTCTCGTACCTACATCTCTCGATAAATAGCCTATTTGTATATAATTTCAATGCAGCATTTATGTGGACTGGATTGACATATCGTTCAGCATTATCATACTTTAAATAAATAATAATTAAACATCGACTCATACTTACAATTTGATGTTTAATATTGGTGTGATGAGAGTAGACCCCTGAATGTAATAAAAACAGCTTGTAGAAGAATCTTAGAGTAATTAGGTAAACTAAGGATAATAAACTGTATATTGTGTACTGCGTAAACTTTGCCAGCATTCTTTTAACGATAAAAGCAATAAAAATAAATAAATAAGATCATAATTATTTATTTCATTTATTTCTTAATGAAATAATCGTGATCGGAGAAAGTTGATACATTTCGGGACTTGTTTCAAAGCTAAAGATTCATTAGGTGACTCCAGATCATCGATGTATATAGATAAGCCTATTCAATACAAAACGCACTCTTAAAAACGTGCCGCTTGCTTTGTGTACCTACCAACTTTGGGGGGCAATTCTCAAGCAAGTATAATGCCACATGCTTTATTCATCTGAGATTATATCACAATGCATACAACAAAAGACTAGTTTTACTCGATATAAATATTAATATTAGGCGCTTTCGACGCTTGCTATCTCGCGACTGTTGGTGCAGCTACATGACTTCGATTGGTTTTACGGGAACATTTTTTATCAGTGAGGGCCTATCTATATACATCGATGCCCCAGATGCATCTTAAGGTCTGGTTACACAGTTCGAGCTAGCATCCGAGCTGGCCTAGTCAGTTACTTCAGTGCAGCTACTCGCACGACATCAAACGAGCTGTCGTGATGTGAGAGAAGGTAGTTTACACAGTGTACCACGGTGAGTATTCTGAGGAGCTAAATTATTATTTATATTTATATGCATCCTTCCACATACCATAGCCACTATTCCTACGCGTTTTCATAAATTTGAAATCTGTCGCAAGCTGTGAAATGCTCTCCCAGCCAGTGTGTGATAACTAATTGTAAAAAAAATCCTATATCCTAAGTCCTTCAAGCGAAGTGTTTTTTACACCATCTTGTCAGGCCGGCATAGTAAATACTGACAAAAAACATAGACTGAAAAAGCTGCAGCTAACGCATCGTGTAAACAGTATAGGCCTGTCTACCTACTATCATACACAGGTGTGGACGTATCATACGAGTTACTTGCGAATAACTTTTGTTTCACTCGCTTGCTAGCCTTCCCCCACTACAGAAATAGCCAACCAAAGAGATCAACTACTTATAAGAAAGTGTTGGCATTGGTTGATATTTTCATTCATTTCAGTCGCCTCTGTGGTCTAGTGGTAACAAACGTTGCCGTGAACTCGGGAGGTCGTGGGTTCGATTCCCACCGGGGGCAAGTTCTACATTGTATAATTTGTCTCGGACTGGGTGTTTATATGTATAATATGTAGTTTATCAACCATCTAGTTTCCGTAACACAAGCCTCGTAGCTTACCACGGAAATTAGATGGCGCTTTGTGACCTGTCTAGAAATATTTATATATTTTTTAATCATTTATTTATTTTTATTCATTTGCTACAATATTTTTAACGCCATCTCCTTCGTTCGTCTTCTCTTGTTATAGTTATTGTGTTTTACACTTCCGTAGCATGCAGTTTGATTGACAAGCAATTTGAAAGTGCACGTCGAAGAAGAAATCTTGTTAAAATTTACCGTCATCTTAGCCAATACAATACTTGGAATGTGAGTAGGTAGGTAGTATCGTGTTAACTACATAAGCGAGTCGACAGGTCAGTAATTTGCACTATGTAACCAGGCCTTTTTAGTAATGACCCTAAATTAATCAATTTATTCCGTTCACTGATTAATATTTATTTTAATCACTTATTTTGGATGTTCTTATTTAATATTACATTTGTTATCGAATCATTTTATGCTAGATGTATGCTTTCCAAAAGATATATTATTATATAATATCATTGTTGCTTTTTTGTCGAATAAAGTATCTAAACAGTGGGCTAATTCGTTTTATACGTACTTATTCAATATTTTTTCAATGACTATTTAAATAATAATTATATATCTATATTATCAAACTGTCATCATTATTTCATAGGAATTCTGTCGAAACCGAAAAAGTATCTTTTATTTGTAAATATTATTTTATTTATAATTATAGTTATGTTAAAGTTTTTTGTTAGTTACCATGAAATCCTAGTCCATTTTAATTGTGCTTGTATATATAGCATATAGGTTAAATATGCCTACTTTAAAATATATAACATATAATCAGCATGGATCAAGATCATACAATAATATTATTCGGTGTTATTAATGTTCTGTATAAAAAAATACAATTGAATGCTCAATATAAGTTCCGCTTTTGTAATGTAATCGATGTTGTAAAACATTTCTTTACCTACCTACTATATTTTTATAAGACCTCAGACCTATTCTGTTTCTTAGTCGCAAACGTTATTTGTGGATTTCGTAATATACGTCAGAAATTGCGTCATAATTACAAAATATTATTCAATTCTCAACTTTATAAGCGCTCGACCTTGACAGCAGTCGTTACTATAACGTTTGCGCTTAACAGAATAGGGAGTAATACCTTACAAGCTATGGCATTCCACCGCGGGGTACAGAAGCACCTTAACCAATTTAATAACCGTTCTTATTGTACACTGCGTGTTATTTTGTAACAAACTTATGTTTAGTGTGTACTGTTCACGCAATGTATAATAAAACTACAACTACACTACGCTCGCTGGATTAGTGTTGATTAGGAACGGGGGCCCTGATGATATAGTACTACCAGTTTTCGCTAGATGGCGTACGCAAGAACTATATCTCGCAAGCGGTATGGCAAAACCGCCGCCCGGCCGTATATACTCCTGTGATTAATTTTAATATTATAATTCATTAAAGATGTGTTACGTAATCTGGTAATTCCATTCAGTACTAAACAAATAGTCCTCCAGAGCCGGATGGATATTCAGTGAATAATGGATTGTTTGTTAATGATCAGTGGTTTGGAATCAGTATATCGTTTGTAAAGTTCTACAGATTTTAATACATTGGGGTACCCCAGCTTCCGTAGCATGGTAATGAGATAAGATAAACATTGAAATGTCAAAAGTTACGCGTAACAAAATTTCGAGTGTAATAAACATATGTTGCCAGAAAAACCTGTGCTTCATGGGAGTTGGAGAAAAACACGGCTTGCTGATCAAATAATGTGCAATTATTTATACAGATTTTAACACATTTTGGGGTACATCTGCACCCCAGGTAGGATTATGAGTTAAAGGATTTTTTTTAAGTCAATGTTAGTTATAAAATAAGTATGTTTTGCAATTTGTAAATAAAAAGCATAAAATTTGGTTGTAGTTAGAAAAAGGATCCATTCGACCATTTATATAAAACAGGTGTTTTAATGAGCACGGTATGAACTTAAATAAGTTGTAGTTAATTTTTAAAAATAAATAAAATTAAAGTATTTTTGCTTAAGGCTTAAGACAAGCGTGAGTCATGTTAGGAACTGTCAAATTTTTGGTTATGTTATGTGTACCACGAATAAATAGAATATTATTCATAAAACTGCCTCTGTGTAGCGGTCCGTAGATTTAGATACGGAGGTACCGGGTTCAATTTCTAGTGTGATATTCCTATCACCGCAATGGTACTGGTGATGGTACTTTATTCATAAAAATACCAATTCTCATACAAACACAGGTGTATATTAATGCTCATTCTTCTCCTCCTTAGTCGGTAACAGTAACACAACAGTGGGGTTGGGGATCGTGACGCAGTCGCAGTTCATGCACCAGCCGTTTAAAGTGATTTCGGTCCTCGGCGGAGTGGGTGGCTTGGTATACTGAGATGTTTAGGTGGTCAGTCACCTGGCTAGACCATCGTTTGGAGCTTCTTCCTCTTGTTCTTTTACCGTTAGTAAAAGTTTTTCCAGAATGTCAACACCTCTAGCAATGTGGTCAAAATATTTCAGAATTGGTATAAAGTCTCTGTCCAAATTGTCTCTGTAACAATTTTTCGAGCACCGAAACGTTAGTGCATTGTGCGGTCCAATGGATTCTGAACAAACGACGCCTTCTCAACATCTCAAACGCATCAAATCTTCCTCTATCTGCGGCTTTTATAGTCCAGTCTCCGAACCGTATAAAAATATACAGAATACAAATTAACGCTTTTAAATGTTGCAATAATCCTGATTTTACAAGGTAAAGTTGCCTAAAAAGCTTGAGGAAAAACAATATTCTCTTTTGACAGTTCCTAACATGATATTTATGACAGCGTCTTATATAAAGGGTAACTTGTAATGCGTATTAAACACAGTTTAATCTTCCTTTAAACGGTGGTTAATTAACGGCAAGTACTGCCGCCAGTTTCCAAAAGCATGATTAAATTAACATTTCGACAGCTAAGAACCAATAATGTCAACATTGCTAAATCAACTTTTTTATGCATTGGGTTTAATATAAAATTTAGCTTGGCATGTACAAGGCACCTAAATGATATTATTAATAGGTGGTAGGCGGACTGATGGTGGTAATTTCACAGTGTGCTGGGGCGGGGAAGTATCCACCGTTAGTGCTGATAAACCCAGCACCTAAAGTTTATCCACAAGTTTCGGGATCAGGCTCGAATTGCCCAGTAGTCAAGTCGGCATAGTGTTAAGGACTGATGTCAGTCATGAGTGACGAATTCCTTGCACCATTGGGTGGGAACAAGGTCACAGGTCGTGCTACAAGAATAAATAAATAAAATGTTCTTAATGAATTTAAAACCCAATGGATAAAAATTATAATTTGGCAAAAAATATGGTTCTTAAACGTCGATTTGCTTATAAGAGAGATTTGCAGAAAATCTAGATGAACATGCTCATTACCAGCACGAAATTACATCTTAGTAGCACGTATGTATAAGCTGGTCATCAGCATGCTTAAATCGAGCTTTTTCAAAAATCAACAATTATTCGAATTTCAAGCTTTAAACTAGTACGCGTTATGCTACAAATGTAAACAGTCGAGAATGCTGGTTTTAAAATAAGCATGCCTTTTAGTAGCATGTCTGTCCTTAACAGTAACAAGCTAATAAACCACGTGGCATAATTATGAATTAAATTGGAAACTGGGCTAGTATTAAAAGGGTTTTGGGATGCAAAATCTCGCAGAATCCAATATTTTCAAGTCGTAAGTGTACCTACTTTTGAGAAATGAAATCTATCAACTTACTGGGGAACTTTTTGGGCATACGAGTTGCGACACAATAATTTATTTTATTTATTTGTGATATATTTCGAGTTTGGTATGCTTTAGACTAGTGTTGCCCAATCTTAGTCTTGGTCAAGATAAAACTACTGATATGGTTGCAAGACCAAGACTTGGTCTTGTGCAAGAGTCTAGCAAGATATCTTATCCAAATTTTGCTAAAGTGTTTACTTTTTTTGGGGTTAGGTTTTTGTTTTCAATAAATTTTAATTGCGTCGTGTCCGTAATTAATATTTATGTGTTTCTAAGGAAAAAAAAATAACGTTTAGGTATTTGGAGTATTTTAGTATACCTAAATCCTACCTATACCTAATGCCTTCGAGGTCTAGCGGTTAATTCCGTGGATTCGGACTTGGAGGTACACGGTTTGATTCCTGGTCTAGACACAATAAATTATTTAATTTATTTGTGATATTTCTCAAGTTTGGTACACTAAAGACATCGCGGAGAGAGATTTTTAGTACAATTGGAAAATAAAATTTATATTGAGTCAGAGAAAGAGTCTTACGAGACCAAGGAGTGCAAGAACAAAACCGAGACCAAGACCAATTCTGATGCTTTGGGCAACACTACTTTAGATATCGACGAGCTTGCCGCTTGTCATGATATAGTAAAGTTGGTTAAATGTGAATCCGCTTCATTAAAAAAGCGTGGTTGATTGTAGATGGAAGAGATATGGTCATGATGATACTTTACTATATTTGTTTAGGTCAAATATCGGTAAATTTTTTATACTTTTCTCTGTCTAAAATTATGTCAAGTTAAAAAATTACCGTAATTTTATTTCCTTAAAAATGTTTGAAAATATAGGATTGTGCGAGCGAGAGAGATGCAAAAGCGTTAACTATAAATTGGGTGGTACTTAGGCAGACTGATAATTTGCCCAGTCTGCCGGGGCGGGGAAGTAAATGCCGATAAAAAAATGTATCCACACGTTTCGGGATCAGGCTCAAATTGCCGTCATGCCCAGTGAAGTCGGCATAGTGTTAGGGACTGATGTCTGAGTGTCTGATTCCAGTTGTTAACATTCATGGATTTCGTGCTAGTATAAAAAAAAACCCTATTAATGATTATATTCTAAACAATGCTATATTATATAAATTTGGAATAAATTTTTTGCAAAAGAAAGAATATTTTTTGTATTAAATTGCGTAAGTACATATATATTTTTATCACAAAAAAAATGTACTAAGTAAGAATTTAGTAGTTATTGTTAAACATACTCGTACGTTTAAGAATGCACTTTACACAAAGCCCGCCTTTCGGCGGTTTGGTATTGAATTGAGCTTTTTGAAGAAAACCTATGCTGTATTTTCTATAATAAATATCTAACTATCTAATATGGATACGAGAATGTATGTAATTAGTGAAAAACAGTATTATTTGTAGATGTAGCATGGGTGTCAATTTCAAATTTAAATTCGAGATGTGCTTGGAAAACATCTGTCTGAACGCACACATTTCTGAACTTTATCATGATCACAGACCCTAGAAAATAGTTCTAGACTTCCAGTGCTGGAAATAGGCTAGACGAGGGCCCCGATTCTCGCGCCTTCGACATGCATGTCCGCTCGATTTGAGCCGACAAATACCGCTTTGTTTACGCACGTCGCGTCGGATCGAATCTTAAAATAATTTTAAAATATTATACACACATCAAAAGTGTCTAGGAATCAACATATATTTTTGCAATAACTTTTCTCCTGATTGATATTCATTAAAATTTTCTTTAAGGATTGATCAAATAAAATGTTTTCGTTTGTCTACAGTAACGATAAACCAAGTCACCTTTGCATTAGTAAAAAAAATTGCCATTTTCCTAATAAAGGGATTTTTGACATTTGAACCACTAACATTAAAGTTCGAAAAAAAGACTGAAATAACAGTTTTTTTTTTAATTTTATTGGGTAACTTAAACAATTAATAATCCGTGTTTCTACCGCGAACACTAACAACACAAGAACATCGGTTTGGCATACTCAAAATGAGTTCATCCAAATCACGCTGTGGAATGGCCGCCCATGTTCGTTGCAACAACAAAAAAAGGTCTTCTTGCGACTGGATACCCTCCATATTCGGCAGAGCTCTTCTCTGAAGAATATCCCATGCATGCTCAATCGGGTTCAAGTCTGGCGACTGAGCAGGCCAGGGCAGGACATTGATGTTAGCTGCGGCGAGAGTCTGTCTTACAACTCTTGCGGTGTGCGGTCGTGCATTATCATGCATTAACTGAAATAAGGGACCGATATGCACTTGTAGAGGAACGATGACGTCTGATACAACCGTCTCAGCATAAATTTGAGCGTTGAGGTTGCCTCTGATCCAAATCAACTCAGTTCTTCCGCCGATCGAAATACCCGCCCATACCATGATGGTTCCACCACTATAAGGATGGACTTCCTGGCAGGATTTTAATCGCTGTTGGCGTCCAGGGGTTCTCCAGTGTCGTATACGTCTTGTATCCGGCCTCATACCAAAACGAGACTCATCAGAAAAGCACACGAAACGCCATTGTTCTTCTGTCCAATTTCTGTGTTCAAGAGCCCATTGATATCGAGTCCTACGATTGTGCATTGCTATAGGTGGTACCCGTAGCGGTCTTCGGGAATGAAGGTTCACTTCATGCAAGCGGTTTCTGACTGTTTGGTCGCTAATTAAGTTCCCTGAAGAGCGATGAAGGCTCACGGCTAACATCATGGCGGTTATTGTTGGAGTTCTTCGAGCTGTGATTTGAATGTATCGGTCTTGTCTCCGTGTGGTGCAGCGATACCGTCCTCCATGGCGCTCAGCCACGGTACCAGTGGTTCGGTAACGTGTCCAAAGTCGACTGATAACACTCTGACTTGTATTCAGAGCTAAAGCCACAGTACGTTGCCGGGAACCAGCTTCTATCATTCCCACGGCTCTGATCATTTCTTCCCTGCTTAAATGACGTCGCCGCTCCATAATAACGTTGGTTTTAATCAGTAGTAGGGAAACAGTAGCACTAATAATGTCTTCAATGCGTCTTATGTTTTTATAGGGAAAATATTGACAGCTGATTTTCATCTTTTACTCGAATTTGATTGACAGTTCCTGTTTTAAATTATGAAATGCACCAAAAAGGATCCATATAAATTTATAAAATCATAAATTTATTACAAAGCCACATCTCAATCACAAGAAATCCGCATAAACATGCTTGATCCCTAGACTTTTTTGATGTGTGTATTTAAAAATTATACAAAAACATGGATAGCTCGAGAATTGGCTATTCTGTTACTTAGTCGCAAACGTTATTAGTGGATTTGATTATTTACGTCAGAGCTTGTGTGATAATTACAAAATATTATTCAATTCTTAACTCTATAAGCGCTCGACCTTGACAGCGTTCGTGCAAATATCAACTTTAATAGCGTGATATATTCGAGTATATAGTTAACGGAGTCCATTATATAATGTTTGCGCTTAAGTGACAGAATAGGACCTTAAATTAACTACCTATTTATTAGGTAGGTATTCATTGAGTTAATAAATGGTAATAAACGAAAGTTGTTTTCGTTTAACAACTTTAAATTGACACTGGCAAATTAATGCAAATACTTGACATAAAACGCCTGTAAAGCGACGTGGCGTAATACAGTTCAGGTGCTTTGTCAAATAAAACGTGTATGACAACTGTCACTATAGTCTGTAGAATAAAAAAAAACTATTTAGAAGCATTTAACAAATTGCTGCGAAAACGAAGCGAAGCTAAACACAAGCTTGCTGCCTTTAAAATATACTACGCCGTTATTTTATTTCGCTTTCGTGTCGCCTTCGCAGCAGTGTGCTAAAGCGTTATTGATTATTTTTAATTACATAAGTCGTTGTCGCTTTTCACCCTGTTGACTGTCAAACACAGAGCTAACTTAAATACGTAAAAATAGTATAATCACAAATTTAATATAAGTTAAATTATAACCAACGATCAGTGTGTAACTTATTTCTATTCCTACTAAAGTTCAACATTATGATCTGTCATTTGTTGATGCCTTATAATAAGTTACACCTGATAAGTGTAGGGGTAAAGTTACGGTTATGATGTTAAATTTTGGCAAATTTGACCTTTGTGTTCTTATTCATTTCATAATATGCTGCAGCAAGATTTGAACGCCTTTATTTTGTCAGTTTCTAAGGATTCTATTCTTACACAGGCAAATTGTAACAAATGCCATATAAAAAAAAATAAAAGATTTTATGCGAATTCCTTCGCGACTTTTTATATGCACATGTCAAGTGCAAGTTTTTGTTTTCAAAATTACTTTTGGATATTGTTAGTCAAAAGTGGTGTTGTTTTGGTTAATAATTTGATTCAATGTGAATAATTATGCAAAACAATAAACACAGACACAAGTTGGAGTTATTTTTTTACGGTTTTCCCGCGTGATAATCTCATTAACTCAAAGAAAGAATATTATTACGAAAGACATGGCTGTATTGGCTAGATTTCTTTGCCTTCTCTCTATAGTTCCCTTCATCATCCATCGGAATAGAAACAAAAATAAAACAAAATAAGGATTCTATTTGGGTTATTCGCGCCATTTTGCGTGGACATGTCAAGTGCAAGTTTTTGATTTGTAAATTAATTTACTGTGGATATTATTGGTAAAAAGTGGTGTTGCTTGGTTTAATAATGTGCTACAATGTGAATAATTATGGAAAACGATAAATTGTACTTTAAATATGGGGCACAAGTTGCAGTTTATTTTTTGCGGTTTTCCCGCGCTGTCAACTCCCATATTTTACCCGACGTGTTTGAGCTATGGTGCCGCGAATGACTCCAAGTAAAGCATCAAATTCTGCAGCATCTGGAATTTGATGATCCCCAACTCGGTTATGAACTCTGTTTTTTTTTTTTTGGTTCTCTTCTCCCGATGGATGATGAATGAGATGATAGGGAAGGCAAAGGGTCTAGCCCATACAGCCAAGTCTGACGTAATATATCTTTCTTTTTCATGAATTAATGAGGTCATCATCAAATTCCAGATGCTGTAGAAGTTAATGCTTTTCTTGGAGTCACTCGCGGAACCATCCACTGCTCAAACACGTCGGGTAAAATATGAGAGTTGACAGCGCGGGAAAACCGCAAAAAATAAACTGCAACTTGTGCCCCATATTTAAAGTCCAATTTATCGTTTTCCATAATTATTCACATTGTAGCACATTATTAAACAAAACAACACCACTCTTGACCAATAGTAACCACAGTAAACTAATTTACAAAACAAAAACTTGCACTTGACATGGCCGCGCAAAATGGCGCGAGAGACTCCTTATGAACTCTGTTATAAACATATATTATGCAAATAAATTACGTGTTTAGGACTGATGTATTCTGTACAATGTCCTTTAAAGACAATTAAAAAAAAAAAAAAAAGGATTCTATCTTCATAATTCCTATACATCTAGCGAGCATATGAGTATAGGGATAATTTTATACACCACGCACTCATTTTGGCATTAACTCAAATTTTTCATAATTTAAATATTAACCGTAGCAAATATAAACAAAATACGTGTTACAATGCATAAGCTTTGAACTGCCTTGTAATTAAATGAGATGTATTTTCCAATAAATAAATAAAAACCCTGTTACTTACCTCTGTATATGGGCTGTGTTTTACACAACAAATATCCAGGGTTTAATAACAGTAATATGTAGTGTAGGTAGCTGTTACAAATGAAATAGAATGTATGAATATTATAAATATATAGAGAAATCTGTCAAATGCTTTGAACAGCTTAAAAGCCTTTTGACTGTGGCTTTTAACTATAATACTTTTGTGAAATTATTAAAAAAGAAAATATAACACTGTGATTTTTTGTTTTATTGTTTGTCCCACGAAAACCTGTTCTATTCAGCGTAAACCGTCAGGGCGTTCAAGTGGGTACTTCTCGTTGCGAATAAAATTAACATATATTGAAAAAATGAAGTAACATGGCGCCATCTAGTGGTAGCTAGCATACTTGGTTATTGGAAATGGAAGGAATTTTGGATTGCTCATAATTAACCGATTCAACTATTACAAATATAAGTTAAATAGTGGCGTAAACCTACACGGGTTATAAATAAAACAATAAAAGTCTATTAAATAAGTATATTTATTCATTATTACATAATTTATTACAGTTTCTCTAAATTATGAGTAGAGAAGACAAGTTTTAAAAAAATACACAAAAAAAACTCAATTCGCATTTGTTGAAAAAAAAAACTATCAGATTATTACAATTTGAACGCTATACAAATTAAAAACCTACGTATTCATAAAACGATTTTAAATGTTCTACTTTATCAATTAATTTATATAAACATACTATCAATATAACTAAGAAAATACATCACCAGTTAAGCAATGATTACTGACCGATTAAATAATTAATCTGCTGGTAACCCTTGGTATCCGAAATGCTGATAAAAATAATCCAAGTAACATATTGTTTTATACGCCTCTACCCACATGTAATTGTCAAAACAGCAAATATATTTTTTATGATTCACCATCAATTCGTTCCATACGTGACACGATAATGCGCAGTCAGTCACATTCTTCCGCATTATTGTGACTAGATTTTTAGCCAAACAAGAAAAGAGAGCCATTGCTTCGAAAACGTATTCGCCAGATTTGGCTCCCTGTGACTTCGCAGTCAGTCACATTTTTCCGCATTATTGTGACTAGATTTTTAGCCAAACAAGAAAAGAGAGCCATCGCTTCGAAAACGTATTCGCCAGATTTGGCTCCCTGTGACTTCTTCCTGTTTTCAAAACTCAATGGGCCATCCCTAGGGAGGCTTACAACTGTATGGAAAATTCAATTAAGCGTTGAAATGCATATCTCAAAAGGGTTTTTTTAACAGTACGTACCTCCGCTACACCAGAAAGGCAGTATAAAATATTAATCACACATTCGGAAATCTTAGTGACAATAAAATAATCAGCAAATCAAATTGGAACTTGTTAAATCGAAAAGCTAAAATTTACAATTTTGGCAATTAATTTCTAATCTAAAACATGCATTACAATTTTTACATTAGATATATAAAATAATTCAGACAGTTTTTACATCTAGCTTACTGGACCGACAAACTCTTTGTGGCCGCGTTGACGATACAAAGGAGATTGGGCATTTTTTTATTAACTGCGGGGTAAGTGGTCCGAAAACGATGTCTAAGATAGAATACGTCTGTCAGAAATGTCAAAGCTAGGCGGAATGCTGTCATCAAACGAAAGTGAAAACGAATGTGCTCCGCCTCAACCCGCTGAAAGCCATGGACAAAAATCTATAACTGTCTGGGTGTCTGTCAGACCACAACTGCTTTTTACGCAAGGCCTTGAGATCTTTGGCCGTTGCGACCATGGAGACTTTTGATCCAGATGACTTCAGGAATATATTCCAGTTGGTTTTTAAAAGGTTAACTGATAGCCATCAACAATACTAATATAGAAAAAATCTAACAATCCGGGTGTCTCTCAGACTACAACAGCTTTTTACGCAAGGCCTTGAGATTTTTTGCTTTTGCGAGCATGGAGACTTTTAATCTAGATGACTTGGGGAACATTTACAGTTGGTTTAAAAAAGGTTAACTGATAGCCATCAACAATACTAACATAGAAAAAATCTACAACAATCTGGGTGCCTGTCGGACCACAAGTGCTTTTTTAGCAAGGCCTTGAGATCTGTCTGTTGCGACCATGGAGAGTTTTGATCGAGATGACTTGGAGAATATATTACAGTTGGTTTTAAAAAGGTTAACTGATAGCCATCAACAGTACTAACATTAAAAAAATCTATAACAATCTGGGTGTCTGTCAGACCAGAAATGCTTTTTTAGCAAGGCCTTGAGATCTTTCTGTTGCGACCATGGACAGTTTTGATCTAGATGACTTGGAGAATATATTACAGTTGGTTTTAAAAAGGTTGATGATGGCAATCACATCAACAATACTAACATGAAAAAAATCTATAAAGGTGGGTGTCTGTCAGACTACAACAGCTTTTTAAGCAAGGCCTTGAGATCTTTGGCTGTTGCGACCATGAAGACTTTTGATCGGTATAATTTCGGGAATATATTCCAGTTGGTTACAGAAAGATTAACTGAAAGCTATGGAAATATTATTATAAAAAAAGTTTGAGTGTCTGTCAAAACACAACAGCTTTTTGCGCAAGGCCTAGAGATCTTTAGCTGTTGCGACCATGGAGACTTTTGATCGAGATGACTTGGAGAATTTGTTCCTGCTGGTTTCAAAGATATTGACTGAGAGCCATGGATAATAAATGAAAAAAATCTATAACAGTCCGAGTGTATGTCAAACCACAACAGCTTTTTACGCAAGGCCTAGAGATCTTTAGCTGTTGCGACCATGGAGACTTGATCGAGATTACTTTAAAAATATTTTCCAGTTGGTTCCAAAGAGATTGAATGACGATAACCACTATTTGTACAACGGAAGAACGTCAGAATATAAATACATCATAAATGATGAGACTCTGCTAACATAGAAAAAAATGTATAACAGCCGTTTGAAGATATGTTCACTACAATTCGTCTTAATCATGCGAGTGTCACTGAAGATATGAGATTAATCAAATTTCAGTACGGCGACAACCAGACGCCATATTGTTGAAAAGAAAAATAAAATAGTTGTCGAATTATATTGATTATTTTATTAATTAGGTATTTTCAATTGTTCATTTCGAGTGACCATGCGAAGACCCTGAGGCCTTTGCCTTTTACGATCTTCAAGACTTTTAATTGGGATAACTGATTCTTTCAAAGAGATCGACTAAAAGCTTTTTCCCAATAAATACTGCAGGGTTCTTTTTGTACGAAGCCATAAGTAAACGATGTATTACCAACCATTACCCGTGTACTTAGACGTTTTTTCAACAACTTAATATTTATTTCCAGCTGTCAATCGGAGAAACGCCTGTATTCTGTTACTTAAGCGCAAACGTTATATAATGGAATTCGTTAACTATATATCACACTATTAAAGTTGATATTTGCACGGCTGCTGTCAAGGTCGAGCGCTTATAGAGTTGAGAATTGAATAATGATACAATCCACTAATAATAACGTTCGCGACTAAGTAACAGAATGCTACTACTGGGCTAGAACTGTCATACTCAAGGTATATCGCGCGTACCTTGAAACCTTGAAGCGTGTTAATGTTATTTAGACTTGTATTTATTATATTCTTATTAATAATTAAGTAGTCAATTTTTTTTTGTAAACACGTTAATAATTCATAATATGAAACAGACAGACTCATGCTTTATGAGCCAGTAGTAATTCTGACAAAATGAATATTTTTGCAGTGTTTGACTTGAAACCAATGCTCGCTTCTTTAATGAACTTTGCTAGAATGAAATCGCTTCAATCGTTTTCAAGGATCCCTTAGGGAAACCAGTTTGACACCTGGTAGTATGGAGCTGTTGCGAATAAGTCTTATAACACGGGTGTTCATCTTAGTACTAAACTTAAGAATTTTCAGCCTTAAAACCAATACTTAAAATTTAAATATGGGTTAATATTTAATAAATAAACTGTTTATTTTTAACAAGTAACTTTACATATTTATTTTAAGTTGATTTTGCAATATTATTTATAACCAAAAGACATGACGCCATAAAAAATGCTGACTATTTTAACATGAACTGCAGTCCTATTGTTACTTAAGCGCAAACGTTTTATAATGGAATCCATTATCTATATATGTATATATATATATATCACGCTATTTTAGTTGATATTTGCACGGAGGCTAATATGTCGAGCGCTAATAGAGTTGAGAATTAAATAATATTTTTAATTGAAATTATGACGCAATCTCTGACATAACGTTTGCGAATAAAGTAATGGAATAGGGCTGCTGTTATTACAAAAAAACAAGGTAAATATTTTAAAATAGGTAACACAATTAACAGTGCTAGATTTCGTTGAATGATTGATGGATTGCAAGTTTCCTTAAAAAAAATAACCAAACCTGTAGCCCTATTCTGTTACTTAAGCGCCAACGTAATGTAGTGGAATCCCTTAAATAACGGAACTGTCAGTGTAAAACGCTATTAAAATTGGTAGTCTCGTATAAAGGTGTCCACTACAGACGACAGCAAAATAACGTTACAATGCGTTCATAAAAAAATCTTTGTTATTTGCCACATTTTAGATTTATTACCTAATGTGTGTTATAATGTTTAATGTAAATATAAATGTTGTCAACTTTAATATAAATTCGCGGCGGACAATTTAAGTATTAATTCACGTTTTCCCCATGATTTTGAAGTTGCAACCTTGAAATAGTGGAAAACGCTATTTTGACGTAAACTCGGATATGATCGGAGAAACTCGGGTTAAAAATGGTAGTAAATAACAGAATTTACTATTTTGACAATCTAACGTTTGCGACTAAGTACCAGAATAGGGCTGCTGTTTCATTAAGCAAAGCTAACGGAGCCGTCTGGCCAGCGTAGACCAAATTCTCCAGTTCTGGAAGGCCCATCTCCAGCAGTGGAGGTCTAGGACGCTGTTCTAGGGGCTGAAATGAATGGAGCTAGAAAAAGTGCTGGTTTATGATGTTATCGAAGCTTATTACTGGAACGCGGTGCTGGCCATTAGAAGTTTAAAAACAAGTTATTTTATTATTTTAAAAGAGGGTAGGTACAAAATTGTTTCATTAATATGATTTTTCACTTCGAAACAACTGCGATATTTTGAGAGAGCGAGATGTGGCTTAAAAGGGGTTTAACGCGTCCCTCTCGCACGCTTGATTGCATATTTACAAAGCTTTTTTAATTTCTGAGTGTTTTTTTGAGTAAATGTTATTTATTAATGTCTAGGAAATAAAATTACGGTATAAATGTTTTTGCTATTTTACTCTGTCTGAAATTAGGTACCTATATGGAAGTGAACATATGTCCAAAATGTCCGTAATTTTATTTCCTAGAAAGTTGATAGACTACAATTTTTCAAAGTACACTCAGACTAGAAAAGTCTCTCTCAAAAGCGTTAAATCCTCTTAAACGGTATACAAATCAATAAAACGTATATTGGCATCTCACTCTATCTGTCAGAATATGACAGAAACAGCGTAAATAAAAACGATTTGTTACAAACAAAAATAATTCTCTCATAATAAAAAAGAAACACACAATTGGAGGCAATAAAATCCTGACACAAAATTAAGTCAAATACATATAAGAATAAATGTCAAAATAAATGTTTGTAATGGAAATTCATTTATCACCGAATATTATAACAAAAACAGTAATTACGTTACGAAATAATAATGACATTAAGCTAAGTCTAATTAGCTATATTATACTTGTGGGGGAAATTTGCAACTCCCACTGTATATTGGGGTATGACTTTATTATCTGATATAGCCGAGTTTTCCTTGCAGATTCCTTTCTCAGTCAGATTAAACATTAACAGGTCACTGGAATTTGCTAAGCTGCTGGTCTTCTGCTAACAGCTTACTTATTGGACCACTTTGCTGCTTAGTCTCCTACTAGCAGGAGTAGAATCATTCAAAATAATTAAATTAAGGACGTTTCATAAATGCCTGTGATAGGTTTACGTGAATAAAGATATTTTGACTTTGACTATGACTATGACGATGCTAGCTTCGTAAAGTCTAAAGAAAGGGGCAGACCTCTTTAGCAGCATGTGACAACGTCTTAGTGGAGTCGACCCCAGGGTTTCAGAAGACCAGCTCTTCTGATGCTAAAACTCTTTTCACTCAAAACTATATCTCATAAAACTAATGATCCAAGTAACAGTTCCGACCGATAAATACACTGCTGCAGCACCGAAAATTGAGGTGTGACGTCACCGAAACACAAAATTGTCTCCCCAACAATGGGTCAACAGAACTGGCTTTAACAAAACTATTTCGTTACATATAGAAACATTTATTTTGATATTGACACATAATACAGTTTATAACCATACTGGGTGACTTTGTATGGTCTTACGTTACTAAGGCCGTCCATTATTCATGTAATTGTAGCATTTTTTAACACCCCATAGTGATACGTAGTAAGGTTTAAGACTATTTAATATTTATTGTCTTAATTTTTATAATTTTGTGTTTTTTTTTTTTTATTTAGATATTTTTTTTGTTTATTTAATGTTTAATTTAATCATTAATTGTCTTTGTCTTTATGAATTTAAATTGAATATCAGTGTTAGGTTTACTATTAATGGGTTGCATTCATTTCATGCTTATGTATAAATTTATTTGTTAATTTTAAGAATGTAACCAGTATGTAAACTTAAAAAAAAAAAAGATTTTTTTTTAGTATATTGTCTTTTAGGTTTTTAGCATCTTGCAAGTCAGTTGTTGGCACTGTGGTCGGTTTCATCAATCTCTTCGTTTAATAAATCGCGCGTTTGACGAAAAAAAATATATATATATATATATGTGATATTTCGTGATTTTTGTCGACCCCCCCCCTCTCCTTTCGAGCTTCACGTGATTAATGGACGGCCCCTAATATGACATATGGTTTCTTAGGAAAAGTTGTTTGTCCATTCCCATTCAAAGTCACCTAGTATAGTAAATCCAATCACAGCCCAAAATAATATCAAAAATCATACAAAATAAATTATCAGGAACAGATAGAAGTTTGTGCAATAAGCTACTGAGCTGAATAGTAAATGATGAGGTGTCATTTCTCAATGGAAAAAGGGGAACTGGCGTTTAATGATTTATGTCAGTTGATTCAATTTAAAGCACTATTGCAATATCAACTTGGCCTCTTATATCATAGGTCTATGGGCTCCGACGGCATATCTGAAAATAAAAATAATAAATTTTATTGAGGAACTGGAAAAAAATTGGTGAAGTTTGCTAAGATAGTCGGACTTAAAAATATTTTAATCCAAATAATAATGTGGGAATGCAGCCATTTTTATTAATTAAAAGGGATTGCCCAAAATCAGATCATTAAATTATAATTATTTAGATTGTAAGTTGACACGGCTGGCTATATTGCCTCGAATTTAGGTTAAGCTACAGTACTTATTATATTGTGATGAGAGCTATCTACCGATAAACAGTTTTATAGTTATAGTGGTAAATTGCCATTGGGCGGGGTATCCACTGTTCGTGCAAATAAACCCATTAAAGTGTATTCACACATTTCGGGAACAGGCTCGAATTCCCGTCATGCCCAGTCAAGCAGGCTTTGAATAAGCGACTGATGTCAGTCATTGTGTCTGATTCCAATTGCTAACAATCATAGACCTTGCGCGCCACTTACCATCAGGTGGACGCAAGATCACATCGTACAGTATCATCACGACCGTTTCCCTTTCGAGGTGGTCAAAAACCACGCTTATAAAGAAGCGAATTCACATTAATCTTTACTATAGGCCAATCATGACAAGTGGCAAGCTCGTCGATGTCTCGAGCGTACCAACCTCGAGAAATATCCCAAATGAATTAAATGTATTCATTTACATTAATGAACATTATTGTGTTCCGACCAGGAATGGAACCCGGTACCTCCCGAGTTTAAATCCACGAACTTAACCGCTAGACCACGGAGGCAGATCACATATAGTGCTAGTATAAAATCAAACTCATAGTAAATTTATATAGTTTATATTTAATATTGTTCTTGTCAATTTATTGGAATACAATGTTATTGTCAAATTTGTGAGGGATCAGCTGAAAATCAGCGCTGTGACCGAGTGTTGCAGCTTATTGCTGAGCTGATTCCCTATTTGTCACCACACTATCTTGTTTGTTGTATTATTATTATTATTTTTTACTGCTTGTGTTTTTTTTGTGACAAATAAACTTTTTTTTTTCTTTCTTTCTGGTTTCTGACCACCCCGAAAGGGAAACGGTCGTGATGATACTTACTTCATGGTAAATGTAAAATAAATTGTAGACTTACCGTTAGTGTCGCATCCATCCGTTTTGTTGGAAGAAGTTTGATCTGCAACAATAATATACATTTTTATTAAAAAAACTAGATATACCCGATGTGCTGGTTACCACCTAAAGTTGTCACAAATGGCCATCTCCATATTCCAAGCAATGATATCAAAAATAAAATAAAGGTTATATTATTTCATCGATCCAGAATCAACTAGATTATTGGTTACGGCTCTGAAAACGCTGGAAGGACATAGGTCTGATAGCAGCACACGATTATTTCCTACAGTACGTTTTAACTACGACCAACGTGTGAACACAGTGCGCGTGACTATTGATCTAGTTGAATCCTTGATCGTAGAGTTATTTACAAAATATTACATTTTTTTACACCATCTACTTAGTGTTGCCCAAAGCAAGACCAAGACTTACCTAGTCTTATTTTTTAGAGGGGTGAAATTGCTCACGTCCGTAGGTTTTACCATCTAATCCTTAGTAGACCCACCCTACACGTGCCCCCCGGGTGGTGCTTATCTAGTGACGTAGAACGAAGGCGAGTCGATTCACAGGCGACGTATCAACTTATGACCTGCCATTAATCCTGTGCATCTATCATTGCATACATTGGCTTCAGTGACCATGAGGAAATAACTTTCCTCTAAAATACTAACGTGGAAGGACATGGGAACCCACCACGACAATTTTCCCGAGAAAACCCCCGTATGAATGTTACAAAATACAAAATTTGAAGCGTTGGACGACCCGATTAACAACCGGCGCCAATCGGTTCCCGGGCCTATTGGTGTGAAATTGGCTAACATATCGATTTTAAACCAACTAGACATATCGACTAGGCTATCCACCATATGCCTTCGTCGGATACTCCAGTACTTCGGACACATTGCCAGAAAAGGAGGGGATAACCTAGAGAAACTTTTTGTTACTGGCAAGGTGGAAGGAAAGAGACCGAGAGGCCGTAGTCCGGTACGCTGGTCCGACCAAATCCGCTCCACCACCAACACAAGCGTCCATGATGCTGTGCATGCCGCCGAAGACAGGAACGGGTGGCGTCATCAAGACGCACACCAATTCATCGGGAGGTCACGACCCTCATCAATGAGGAAACACGACGCAAGGAAGGAAGGTCTTGGTCTTGCACAAGAGTCTCGCAAAAATTCTGCAAGACTCTGACTCAATATATATTTTATTTTCCAATTGTAAAGTATCATCACGACCGTTTCCCTTTTCGGGGTGGTCAGAAACCACGCTTATAAATAAGCGGATTCACATTTAGCCAACTTTACTATAGGCCAATCATGTCAAGTGGCAAGCTCGTCGATGTCTCCAGCGTATATACCAAACTCAAGAAATATTACAAATAAATTAAATATTAATTAAATGTATTTATTTACATTAATAAATATTTTTGGGTCCCGACCAGGAATCGAACCCGGTACCTCCGAGTCTTAATCCACGGACTTAACCGCTAGACCACGGAGGCAGTAGGTATAGGTAAGTCACTTTCCAATTGTACTAAGGAAATCTCTCTCTGCGATGTCTTTAGTGTACCAAACTTGAGAAATATCACAAATAAATTAAATAATTTATTGTGTCCCGGCCAGAAATCAAACCCTGTACCTCCCAAGTTTAATTCCACGGAACTAACACCCCTTTCGGGGTGGCCAGAAACCACGCTTATAAATAAGCGGATTCACATTAAACCAACTTAACTATAGGCCAATTATGACAAGTGACAAGCTCGAGTAATATCACAAATAAATTAAATGTATTTATTTACATTACTAAATATTTTTGTGTCTCGACCAGGAATCGAACCCGGCACCTCCGAGAGATCCACGGAGGCAGTTTAATCAAGAAGAGTAAAATAAGAGCGTAAACCGATTATGTTGACCGTAAAATGGACGAAGATTTTTTTTATTACAATTTGGAAGCGTTGTTCTGGATTTAAACCATTCATGATGGATTGCCAAACCTTACAACTGTCAAACCATAGACAACAACCATAGAAACTTCTCATTCGGCTAAAAAAAAAACCCTATCTTTTGACCACGAACTCGGGAGGTCGTGGGTTCGATTCCCACCGGGGGCAAGTTGTACATTGTATAATTTGTCTCGGTCTGGGTGTTAATATGTATAATATGTATATATTTACAAAAAAAAAAAAAGTATAACATGTAGTTTATCAACCATCTAGATTCCGTAACACAAGCCCGTAGCTTACCACGGAAATTAGATGGCGCTGTGTGACCTGTCTGGAAATATTTATATTTAATTCACGACCAGGAATCGCACCCAGTATACCTCGCGTCTACGGTCTTAACTAGACCACTGCATCACATGGTTAGTGTACATCAATTTTGCTAAGAAAGCAGCAAATGAACAAAGCGTATAGGATATTCCCAAACTAAGGCCGCGTTCGTTTTAAGAAATGTTAGCATGAAAATACCACTTTTTTTAAATAGCACAAGTCGTTCATTTAATGAAAATTCTAACATTTGATGCTAATTTCGTATGTCAGTACCGTGTTGAAAGGAGGGTTATTGATGTTACTTTTTGACAGATGTTATTAACATATATGAAATGGTTTGTTTACATTATTATATACTTTATATTTTTCTATTATAATCAACATTAGAGCCAACTGGTATATTTCGCAGCGATGGGATTTGTGCTAGTCGTGTTGGCGCGACACAAAAACGAGCAGGTGCAGCGGCTGAATTGGCTGAATGGTAAACGTAATAAGTACATAGAGTTGGCAAATCGTTACTATTTTGTGCCGTTTGCCGTAGAGACGATGGGCCCTTGGTCTGAGGACGCTAAATCGTTAATACGCGACATAAGGTGATCCTTTGAGTAGGGAATATCTTATTCAAAGGATCAGTGTTGCCATCCAACGAGGCAACGTCGCCGGAGTCCTCGGAACATTGGGTTCATCTTCTCCTGGATTCGATGACATGTAGATTATAATCAAGATATTTGTAAGTATTTAGTTTTTATATTAATTAGGTTTATCTTTTAGTTTATTTAATTTAAGGTTTTGTTTAGTTTATTTTCAACTTTATTGTTTAGGTAGCTTTAATTTATATTTATTGTTTGTATTTGTGTATCTTACTTCGAATAAATTCAAATTATTTACAAAATTATAATTATATATAAAGGTATTTTAAATTCAAAGACCGTAATAATATCACTTGTCAAAAAGTAGCCTCACCGCTCGTTTTATTTAAGATATGTTAGCATTGTTAAAAAAGGTGGTATTTCTTAACAAAAACGACATTTCGCGCTGGTTTATGAAATTGCTACGAGATGTTGGAAATGCTATAAAACGAACGCGGGGTATCAAATCTACAAAATAAAATAAGCCCAATGAAATAAATAACAAATGATATATAATAAATAAATGGTGCGATGGTGGCTTGTTTGTAAGAACGCGTTCCTTAAATCCTACAAAGGTCGGAGCACGTTAAGCCGTCGGTTCCGGTTCCACTAATACCAATGGAATCGTTAATAAATTGTCTTAAAAAAATTACATCATAAGCCATCTGGCCAGCGTGGTGAGTGTAGGCCAAATTCTCCAGATATATGTTCTGGAAGGCCCATCTCCAGCAGTGGAGGTCTAGGGCGCTGTGTTCTAGGCTGTAATGGTGATGATATAATGAAATAGAGCGGTGGTGGAAATTACAAAGGTCGGTTCAACCCTCCTCGGAGAATTACACTTTTCTTACGTACATTTGTAGTCATAGATTTACAATTCCACCGTTCCAGTGCCCCGGAGAGCTCTTTAAGCCGTCCCGGTTCCATTAATACCAACTTGTGGATTCGTTCATAAAAATGTCATTAAAATTGACATTAGATCCACGGCAATGATTTTTTTTTTCATGATGGTAAGTGGCTCGAGAAGTCCATGGATGTTAGCAACTGGAACCAGACACTCATGACTGACATCAGCCCCTAACACTATGCCGGCTTGACTGGGCATGACGGCAATGCGAGCCTGATCCCGAAACGTGTGGATACATTTTATTGGGTTTATCGGCGGATACTTCCCCGGCAGACTGGGCAAATCCGCCTACCACCTATGTACGTATTGGCGAGTGTAGGCCAAATTCTCCAGATATATGTTCTGGAAGGCCCATCTCCAACAGTGGAGGTCTAGGACGCTTTGTACTAAGGGCTGTAATGATGAACAATAATGAGTTTGGTTTATTTTGTAGAAAAATGGGTTTTAGATACTTAAATGAGAAATATACAAGATGAATGAATATAATTAATGAATTTGGGTAGTATTGAAGTTTAGAATTGGTCAAGAGCGCTTTATCTGTAATAGGTTTTTTAAGTAAAGTATATTCACGTTTGTATCACTTGTGGTCAGAAGCCACGGTTATAAAGAAGCATTTTACTATAGGCCAATCATGACAAGTGGCTCATCGGTGTCTCTAGCGTACCAAACTTGAGAAATATCACAATAAAATTAAATATATTTATTTCAATTAATAAATAATATCAGAAAGAGGAATCGAACCCAGTAGTTGAGTTTTTTCGACTTTTTCAGTTTTTTAATATTTTCATCTGGTAATACTATTGTTATTCTAGCAACATCGAAGTAAACTTATGTCAAAAACACGCCATTTGTATTTCTATTAGGGCAAAAATCATATCGCTTTAACGTCATTTTTTATGACATAAGATGCGAGAATTAAAATACTATGTCCGATGAAATAAAAAATTGTAGCCAATTGAAACACACTACCACGATTTTTTTAAAGAAGCAGATTCACATTTATCTAATGTAACTGGCCCATTATGACAAGTGGCAAGCTCATCCATGCCTCTACCGTATCGAACTCGAGAAATATCAAAAATAAATAATTGTTACCAAACAACGAATCATACCCGGTTCCTCCCGTCTAAATCCACAGACTTAACCGCCAGACTAAGGAGGATGTTACGCTTAACGATGGCGCCAATATACCTTTCTTTGTTTATTTAAATTTAGGCAAAGATGACGCTCGCGTTCGTGCGTCCCCCTCGTTCTTTATACAATTTAAATTCTAATTCCAACGACGACTTTTTCGAATAGGTATATATATATATATATATATTAAATTCATTACAGATAAAGCGTCTGAAAAGAGGAAGAGCAAGCGTGTTTTGCTGTAATGTGCTCAAGTTAACTACCGGTAAAAACTTACAGCTTGTTTTTGTCGGCGCGAGTCAACTTAGCGTCAAATATATCAACGCTGTTGGGAGGCGCTTTCAAGTGCTTTGCTGCTAAACAAAAATCCAATTATTCGTCATATTTTGAGATCAATAGACAATCTATAATTGAATATGGCGCAGTATTTATAAATAGCATTGTAGTTTGAATTAAATTTGAGACAACGATTTGACAGATTACATGAAACATGTGTTGCCAGGTTTTGAATGAAGTGTTGTGACACAATTCAATTAATTAACCCCCTTGCCAAAGCTTAAACATGACAAGTGGCAAGCTCGTCGATGTCTCCAGCGTACCAAACTCGAGAAATATCACAAATTAATTAAATGTATTAATTTACATTAATAAATATTTTTGTGTTCCGACCTGAAATTGAACCCGGTACCTCCGAGTCTAAATCCACGGACTTAACCGCTAGACCACGGAGGCAGATTTATTATTGTATACACAGTTATAAGTATATTCACATTTTTTATTCAGACTTTAAAATAATTTGTTACATATTATGGGAGATTGTCTGGGCCTAATAAAAAAAAACACAATTATTCCATTCAATTTTTTCGATGCAAATTTAGTTCCACTTAGTAGGTAAGTAGAACACCGTACGTGGACAATAAGTAATGTGGAATCGGGAATTTAATCGACACCAAATTAGTATAATTAGGCTGAGACCATATTTTTTAAATTAAAAAACTTTTTTGCACACTGTACAAAAGGCGAAGCTTAATCTATAATGCTGTTAGCTATTTATACTGTCATTTTAGACTTATTTTCTATTTCATATACCCATGATGGGCCCATGGGGACACTCAGCCAAGCGTCTGGCCAAGGAGTTGTCCAAACGGCTAACGGAAAGGTCTGGAGACGGGAAAGCTGGCCATTATTTCTGCCAACGTATTAGCTTAGCTATACAGAGGGGAAATGTTGCGAGTCTTCTTGGGACTATCACTGAAGGGTCGTCTCTAGAGGACATTTTTTACTTATAGTTTATTTTTTATTTGGTTTAGTTTTAATTTTTAAATTTAAGTGGGTAGTTTTAATTTATATTATACTTATTTTATACTGTTTGTAATATTACTTCAATAAAGTATCATCAGACAATACTTATTTATATTTCATATACCTAATTGTAGGCATAGAAAATTAGCAACATTAATATCTCTCTGAACTGTCCGTGGTTTTATTTCCTAGGAAAAAAATCATTTTTTAAAAGAATACTTAGATGTGCGAGTAAGAGAGATGCGAAGTGTAGCAACCCCTGTAACATTTTTTTTTGTATAATACAATAATCATGAACAAACTTACCACTTGTAATAACGCTGTTGAAGCTGCTAGACAATGTAGGCCCTTGAGAATCCTGAAAGAGTTTTGAATAAGCTTAAATAAGGTAAATGTCAAGTATCATCACAAATATCATCCTAAATGTAAATCTGCTTATTTATAAGCGAGACACACGTTTATTTATTACCAGGAGACAGAGCACATTTATATATTGGTAATAGAAAATTGACTCAATAAAGATTTTTAATTTATCCTATTGTTTATTTTCTTTGTATCCGAGCTATTTTCTTCAAAGTCAAAGTCATAGTCAAAATATCTTTATTCAGGTAAACAGTTACTGGCAATTATGAAACGTCATTAATTTAATTCTTTTGAATGATTCTACTCCTGCCAGTAGAAGACTAAGCAGCAAAGTGGTCCAATAAGTAAGCTGTAAGCTGTTAGCTGAAGACCAGCAGCTTAGCTTCTTCGGAGGTTAATAGAAAAAGTGTGTTGAATAGGCTTCCCGATAAACCCATATGATTCTATCGGTAAATAGTCGTTTCTCAACTTGCCTATAGTAATATATATATATACATTAATTCTGATTTTTCTTCTTTCCATTTAACGACAACTCTCTATAACGCCATAAAATGCACAGTCCCTTCAGTGTCGTTATATATATATATATAAATATATATATACAGTGCATTTGCATTTGACTGTGCATTTTATGGCGTTGTAGAGAGTTGTCGTTAAATTGAAAGAAGAAAAATCAGAATTAGAAGACAAGCTAAACCAACCAAAGCCAATTGATTTCGACGCTTTATGGAGTTTGTCGTTTAATCGAGTGACGTTACATGGAGTTTATACTGTATATAAATGTTAAATATGTTATTATATAGGCGCAAATTGTTCTAATAAAAATGGTATACCTAATAAAAACTAATATATGTATACACAATATTATACATAAACATACATGAATACAACCTATTAACGTGTTTTAAAGCTATTTATAAAGCGTGAATTATTAAATGACGATATGTTAGTTGCCTGTGAGTTGTGAGAAGAACGAAAGATTTATCGTCCAAAGTAGGCAAAATTGACCAAATTGGCAGCCATGTCTTTAAAAAAAAAGTCATCGTCTTGAAAACATCAATTAACTTGTAACATTTAGGACTGACTTCTTCCGATCTCTTTAGCAGATGTTCCCAAGGTTATTTTTACTGACCACTATGACAACGTAATAGCTAGTAAATAATAAAAAAAGGTATTTACCTGCATTTCCCTAAGATTTTGCATAACTTTATGAATATCAGCTTCGGTGTCATCCACATCCATTCTCTCCACATGATTGGGTTTCTTTCCATCACGATTGTTAACACTGACTTTGTCAGTAGAATTGCTATTCGACGCAGTTTTTAGCAAATTATTTAATAATTTATCTTGATTAGATGATTCGCTTGGTTTTTTCACTTCATTGTTCACGATTTTGTTAGAATCAGTTTTATCTTCAGGTAATATTTCTCCAATTACTTCAACATCGCTACTGCTGTCATCAACAGCTTCAATGTTTACATTATTTCCACCTTCGCCCAATGGATCCAAATCAGAAACTATAAGCCAATCCTTCTTAGGCTTTTTAGGATCCGGAGCGCGCTTGTCCGGTTTCGCAAACGTCGGTGAAACGTGAACTGGCACCAAACCAGGACGAGGAATGTTGTTTTCGGCAACTCGCATAGTTTCAATCTGTTTTTGAGGTATATGCTCAACTGTTGAAGTTTTATTGTTTTTAGCCAAATTTGGACTTTTTTGCACATCTGGCGTTTTTGTTTTAGGAAATGTCGTGTCTATGTGCAAAGGAGAACTAGCTCTTTTCTCTGGTTTAGCTTGTTTTTCAGGTTTTGGGTTTGATTTGTCTTTTTTAGCTAATTCATCGGCTTCTTTGATTAAAGTCGCTTGGGACTTTACTCTTATAGGTTGAGAATCTTTTTTAGGCTCGTTTGTTACATTAGCTTTGCTAGATTTAGACTCAGGTTTAAGGACTGGGGTTATCGTAAAACCTGCGTTATTATTTACATATTTACTATCAATAGCAGTTTTATCAGATTTATCTACAATTAAATCACTATTTCTAATTTTATCATTACTACTTTTATCTACATTTATGTTATTTGAGAAGTCAAACGCGCCGAAAATTGAAGGTAAATAAGGTTCTTTGTCTTTGTGGTGATTTTTATTTTTGTGTTTGTTTTTTTTTATTTCATCCTCATTTGTATCGCAGGGGGTTTCGTGAGTTTTAACTGTTGCAGTGACTGTAAGTGAGCTTGGAAAATGTATGGGTTCGTTGAAGGCGGAACTTAAAGCGGCTTGTATGGACGCTTGAGTTGGAGCAGGTTGTATTGGTGCTGTAACTGAGTTTATGGTTTGTTTCTTAAGATCGCTAGTTTTTATCTGAGTGCTAAGATCTCGGTTTAAGCTGTAAAGGAGAAAAAAATACATTATTATTTTGTTAAACCTTTAGTTGGTTAACCTACTCGAGAAAAATGGGAGCAACTATCATCAGTGTCTTTTTTAATGCAGCAAATGTGTGTTTTTTTTATTGAAGGCTAACAGGGTGAAAATATATCAACA
Organism: Tinea semifulvella; assembly: GCA_910589645.1. Taxonomy (NCBI): domain Eukaryota; kingdom Metazoa; phylum Arthropoda; class Insecta; order Lepidoptera; family Tineidae; genus Tinea; species Tinea semifulvella. The sequence continues at coordinate 5,653,806 of OU342592.1, read as the reverse complement.
TCTGAAAACCATCTCCAACGTGGAACTCAACCGGCTACGCGGCAGACCCCAAGTTGCGTACACGAAACTTTGCAACGGGATACTCTGCACTAGCCACTTTCCTACTGCTTCCAAGCTCGAGAAGTAGCTCAACAAGAGCCGGTGCTCCCTTGGCGTCTTTCTTGATATGAGAAAGGCGTTCGACAAAGTGTGATACCAGTCTTCTGTCCAAGCTCTTCGTTACTCAACTGCCAAGGATGGCAGAAGCCAGCCCTGGAAGGTAGTCGATTATTTCTTCCATCGTAAGCATCGTCCGCGGAAAAGACTACGCAGTTGGCGTCCCGCAAGGAAGCTACGTGGCCCCGGTGCTATACACCACCTACACCGAACACATTCCTCTTCCGACACTTACAGAGGAAAAAAAAGAATGCCGTCCTCGTGCTGTATGATGACAACAGCGCTACTTGCATACTTCACTTCGGTCATCTCAGCATAAATCTACGATTATTCATGTTTATATATACACGGTATTTGACTTAAACTATGATAGTTCGTTTTGCAGTGACGAAGCTACATTTAAGGCTATTATATTTTTATTACTTACTTGGCTTGTCGTAGTAAGGTTGGTATTCTGACAAATCCTGCGGGGAAGAGAGGCAATGCTCGCTGTGCTAACAAGATGGCAGCGTTGGTTTCGCTTCCCGCTAGTCTAGTTAGTGTAGCGAGGAGACCACGTGACCGCTGACACCACGGAAATCTACGCTTCGGCAGTCTTTTCTCTACTGGAGGCACATCGGTACCGCTTGCAGCGAGGATTTTCATTTTTTTTCTAAAACGCAAAGTTTTTTATTAGGTACATGTAACAACCTTTCGATATCAAAAGTACAGAAGAACAGAGAGGAAATGTTGCCAGTCTCCTTGGGACTATCTCAAGTTTATCTAGTTTAATTGAATTCGTATAAAATTGTTGTTTTTTTAAAAAATAGTAATACTATTTATCTAGTTATTCTTTATTAAATTAAATGGCAATGAAGTAATACTGACAGAAATACAAATTATTGCGATTTCGACATAAGTTTACTTCGATGTTGCTAGATGAATAATAGCATTAAAAATATTAAAAAAAATATATAACCTAAAATTTTCAACGTGCGACAGATGTAAGTCAACATTATGTCTCTATCATCAATACTACTTTTTATAACATTACTAGCTGACCCGGCGAACTTCGTACCGCCTAACAGTCATTGAATGTTTGTAAACCTTAGTTTAAACCACAATCCACAATGTCAAATGCTTATACGCAATGGTAATGGCCGATTGGATCTTCTCAATAAACTCTATATAGAAGGCCTATGTGATGCAGCTCCACTCTTCCAGGATTAGCGTCTCGGTTATGCTGGGAGAGGTCGATTAACCGTTGAGCAGTAAATGGTTTGACTTGGATTTATTCGACAACAGTCGAGTATATAAGAGCTAGGGAGTTTTAGGCTCCCGCTCGATACCCTCTCGGTATGCCCCACAAATCAGCGCTGATGCGCGCTACCAATCGGACACCAGTAGTACTATGTGAGAAACCTTCGCCGATGTTCACACCACATATTCCCAAAGTTTCATCCCGATCCGTCAAGTAGTTTTGAAATGCATACGGAGCATACATACACACAGACATTCATTTAGTTATATATATATAGATAGATAATACGTTACTTACTTTTCTTCCTGTACTCTTTCACATTCGGCTTTATATGTGGCAATGATAGATGGTTTCTTCTCGTCTATAAGGGCTTTTAATCTAAAAAAAAAACTATATGTAGTCTTTATAAATTATTCAAGCATTAGTTAAGTCGTGCTTAAGATAATAATGAAGCAACAATAAAAATAAATAAATAAAAATACATAAATAAATATAAATAAAACATGTTTAAAATTTTAGTCATACCTTTCAAGTGTTTCTGTTATTTTCTTATCTTTTTCAGCTTGAGTTAAATTGCTTGTGTCTAATGGAGGGCTGGGGGGTCGGTGATTAACTCTTTCCGTTACGAGGGGAATTTGATGTGGCACTGATGTTGTCGAAGTTACTGGCGGTTCTAAATTAACAAAATAAATTGGTTAACAAAACTTTTGCCTACAGTCTATAGTCACTGTAATCTATGCAGTGAAATCATACTGGTTTATGAAGAGAAAAAGACAAATTTCCAAGCGTTCCATGGATTCACCGTGCGGGTGCCGGGTCCATCGTGTGTGGGTAAGAGATCAGAAGAATGGTGTCTCGGGCTTGCGACCGTTAGTAAATAGGCTGGTTTAAAAAAGAGGCCTCCCTAAATGGTGGGTAAACTGACGGTGGTAATTTGCCCAGTCTGCGGGGAGGTATCCACCGATCATGCTGATAAACACAACGACGTGTATCCCCATGTTCCGGGATTAGGCTCGAATTGCCGTCATGCTCAGTCAAGCCGGTATAGTGTTAGGGACTGATGTCAGTCAAGTCAAGGTCTGATTCAAGTTGCTAACATTCATGGGACTTGCGCACTTACCACCAGGTGGGCACAAGGTATATTTTTTTTAAATTAAAAATTACACTTCGCAAGACACCAGGAGAGCATTCCATATCTTCAGCGTGCAACGCAGTTGATAAAACAGTAGATTTACAACATAAGAATTCTGCTCAGTCGATAAAGAATCAATAAAATGCTGCTCACGCAATAAAACTGTTGCTATAGGAAAAATACGACTCAGTTGTTAAAACAGTTGTGTATAACTTACGTGAACTTTGTTGCAAAGAAATTAATCCTCTAGCTCGTTTTGTGAGAGTTCCATATGTTGTGAACATTATCTGAGCACCTTTAGTCCAACAAGCCCGCCTTAGTTGAGCTGTCATGCTGCCATTTGTTATAGCTTGTTCTAACCTAAAAAATAAAAATAAAACTTTAAACCAAAATTCTTGAAAGCGAAAATTTATTATACAGGATTTTTTGTAACAATAACCAAGGTTAAGAGAGTTCGAATTTAATCACGTGATATATATTTTTTTGCATTTTAACTCCCCAGTTTAGGACTAGTGGTCCCCCTCCACCCAATAATACGTGTATTTTTAGTACCTACAAAGGATAATAATAGTAATAATTTATTATTATTATTATTACAAAAGATCCTATTTTTTTAAGAATATAATTTTTAAATACAAGTATATAAAGAATAATCAAGAAAATTAAGGATCATGATGAAAATGTCTAGACAGAACTTTTGACTGGCATAAAAATAATATTGAAAGAATGGAAGTATAGCGTCTTGCGAAAAACATATATTGTACTAGTACATAAACATTTTTAATGTACATTGTCCTCGGACCATGGATAACTGGATAAACATCTTACAAGTTTGCACTGTGCTTTGTTGAAGATCAACGTCGGATTTATCAAGCCATCCAGTCACATCACTGCGAGTCAAGGTCATACGACGCCTTTCGGTTAAGAAATCGCGCGTTTGACGAAATAATTATTACACGTGATATTTTAAAACACAATTATTAATGGACATTAAGCATTGGGATAAAAATAAGGAAAGGCATGCTCCGATGGTTCGGGATGAGCGAAAAGAGATTAACGAACCAGATATATAATGCGAAAGTTGTGGGTAAAAGAGACACTGGCAGACCAAGACTCACCCTATCACGATCAAATCAATAAAAAAGGCTAACAAAAGGGCATGTATAAAGAGGTTGATGAATGTTGAAGAAGCGAAAGAGATATGTGATCGTGACAAGTGGCGCTTTATTGTCTCTGACAATCCCGCGTAAAGATATGTATGTATGTTTTACCTTATAATTAGTGGATCTGTAGTACTTTCAAACTCCTTGGCTGTAATGCTGTGTGCCGATATCTTGAACCTGCTAATACATGAGCTGATCTCATCCAATACACTGTTCACGTTTGATGGAAGTTTTAACTCGGTAGCTGCATCCCTAAATAAATTAAAAACAAAACATGTAAAACCAATTAACAAATTATTAGTAAGATGTTAAGAAATCATCTATTTCGGGCTATTTTTGTACTAGTTCTGTGTACAATAATAAAAAATGGTAAATAGTAGTTCCAATACTATTGTTGATAAGACTAATGTTATTTTTAGTAAAGTAAAGCATCATCACGACTGTTTCTCTTTCGGGGTGGTCAGAAACCACACTTATAAATAAGCGGATTCACATTTAGCCAACTTTACTATAGGCCAATCATGACAAGTGGCAAGCTTGTCGATGTCTCCAGCGTACCAAACTCAAGAAATATCACAAATTAATTAAATGTATTTATTTACTTTTTTTTTGTGGCCCGCCCAGGAATCTACCTCCGAGTCTAAATTCACAGACTTAACCGCTAGACCACGGAGGCAGTTTGCGTCTTAATTACAAAATATTATTCAATTTTCAACTCTATAAGCGCTCGACCTTGACAGTGGCCGTGCAAATATCAACTTTAATAGCGTGATAGATATATAGTTAACGGATTCCATTATATAACGTTTGTGCTTATTATTTCAGTCAGTTGCGCAACAATTTTTGCTGGAATTTCCTCTCGCACCAACTTCCACTGCATAAAGCATTCTTGAATCCGTTCCTGATTATATCTTCTGTGAGATCAGAATATTGACTTTATGTTGTGGTCTTGTGGAGTATTTGATTCCCATGGAACGGTAATAATAAATATGGGTTTTGAAGAGAAACATTAAAAAAATTGATGAGGCAACTGAACAAAGATGAGGTTGGCTTTAAAGCATATATACTCGTATGATATAAATGTGGATTCTAAAATAGTTACCTAGAACTGTCAGATGTGGCAGGATTCTCTGACGTGGCAGGTTTTGAGGTAAGGGAATCTGAATGGGAAGTCCTCGAATCACTCTCAGCATCACCTTGGTTATTTTCTGGAAAATTACAGTACTTACAAACAAAAAACTAATCTTATTTTTTTTATACATGTATTAAAGTATCATCACGACTGTGTTAGAAACCACACTTGTTAAAGAAACGGATTCACATTTAACCAATTTTACTATAGGATCATCATGACAAGTGGCAAGCTTCAAGCAAGTCTCTAGCAAACTCGAGAAATATCACAAATAATGCAGTTAGGCTTTAGAATTAATTATTAAAAAATAAATTATTTACCATCAGAAGTCTGTTTTCCAGAGTTGGCAGTAGAAGAATCAGCTCGTCGCATGCGTTTAGCTTTACTCTTTTCACACTTTTTACTTTTCTGCAATATAATTAATATTAAACATTCTGAATAACCTTGTAAAAAGTCCTATTAGATAGATAGATAGATAAATTCTGTATTGCACTGAAAATAATACATTTTACAGTACATAGGCGAGCTTAATTTCTAAAAACATTTTCTAACAGCTAACCTTTGGGAGATGTGAGCAGGGATTGTAAGGTGCATGACCGCTAATATTTGAGATAAAGAGATTTATTTAGATAAAGTGACAAAGCTTGGCTCGCCATACACAATGCCATGTTGGTACCAACACTTATGTATGGAAGCGAGACGTGGATATGTCAGAATAAGCATGAGAGTAGGGTTAATGCAGTAGAAATAAGGTCGCTGCGTCGGTTATGCGGCGTCACTTTGGCGGACCATATACGTAACGTTGAAATACGAAAAATGGTAGGTATAAAAGAAAGCATAGGCACAAAAATAAGGAAAAGCATGCTACGATGGTTCGGGCATGTCAAAAGGATGAGCGAAGAAAGATTGACGAACCAGATATATAATGCGAAAGTTGTGAGTAAAAGAGGCCCTGGCAGACCAAGACACACGTATCACGATCAAATAAATAAAACACTAGCTAAAGGAGAATTAAAAAGCCTTCATAACAAAAGGGCATGTATGAAGAGGTTGATGAATGTCGATGAAGCGAAAGAGGTATGTCGTGATCGTGTCAAGTGGCGCTCAACTGTCTCTGCCTACCCCGCAAGGGATCTAGCTTGAAGATATGTATATATGTGTATGTATGTATTGAATTAAAAACTTATAACTAAAATGTTAGTATTAGTGAAGCCGGGACCAGCTTACGGTGCTCTCCAAAGCACGGTTAGTTGAAATGCTAATTAGTTTAGCTAGCAGCAACACATTTGTCTGATATTACTAGTTTTGATATTATTTGTAAAAGTGCCTACCTACATCTTTTGTAGGGATAATTAATAATAAATGAGTATTTTCGATTATTAACTTTTTTTTTTAAATTTAACAGCTTTGGAGAAAAAGACTCGTTTTTATTAGATTAATTAATGTATGAACAGTTATAACTATATTTGCTGTTATTGGTTTAATAAGTTATAAGTCCTTAAAATTATTAGTAATATATGGGAGATTGTTTGAGCCTTTTAAAAAAATACAACATTCAATTCAGTTTGTTTTGCGATGCAACTGTAGTTCCACTTTGTAGGTAATTCGAATATCGCACGGGGTCAATAACTAACGTGGTAATGATTAGTAGAATGGGGCTGAATTGGGAAGTGTACCTTAAATAATAAATAAATAAGGATAATTTTACCTTTTTCCTATGTTCAGTTTTATGTGATTCAGCATTTCCATTGACTAATGTTGATTTGGGATCCTTTTCATCAGGACTTTCTGGTTCTGAGCAACTTTCTGATGAATCATCTTCACTTGAACTCGATGATAGACGTCGCTGTAAATAAAAATATTAGGGGTACGAGGGGCGTTCAAAATATTCTCGGTATGTGGATAAAAACAAACAAGTACGAAAAGTTTGATATTTTTATTTTTCAATATACTCCCCCCCTATGTTCATACACTTATAAGATCGATCAATTATTTTTTTTAATCCCTCATAAAAATATTTTTTATCTTTGGTGTAAAAATGCTCCTCCACGGCCGTCTTCAACGCTTCATCGTCAGAAAATTTATTTCCACGCAGATCCTTTTTAAGATTGGGAAACAAAAAGAAGTCGCTTGGGGCTAAGTCCGGACTATAGGGTGGATGAGTAACAGTTTCAAACCCACATTCAACAATAGCTGCCTTGGCAATATGAGCAGTATGGACAGGGGCGTTGTCATGCAGAAGCAGAACACCTTTGGTTAACTTTCCTCGCCTCTTTTCTTTGATCGCATCTCTTAATTGACGTATAACGTTAGCGTAGTACTGCCCTGTGATATTTACATCTTTTTCTTTATAATCGATAAGCAAAACTCCTTCACAATCCCAAAATATTGTGGCCATGACCTTGCCAGCTGACGGGATTACCTTGAACTTCTTGGGATGAGCTGAACCCTTAATGTGCCACTGCATGGACTCCTGTTTGCTCTCTGGGTCATAATGATGAACCCAGGTTTCATCTCCAGTAACTATTTTTTGCAGCACCTCATCGGGATTTTCACCACACAGGTCGATAAAATCTGAACAGCAAGCCACACGCATATCCTTTTGAAGAAGCGTCAGCATTCGCGGAACCCATCTTGCACTTACTTTTGACATATTAAGATGGTCATGTATAATGTCATGTACGGTACCAATAGAGAGATTGGTTACTTGAGCTATAGATTTTACCTTCACTCGGCCGTCTTCCAATATAAGTTTTTCCACTTTATCAATATTTTCTTGTGAGGTAGCCACTACAGGCCGGCCAGGTCTAGGGTCATCTTCAATACTCTCCCTTCCACGCTTAAATTCGCTTGACCATTTTTGAATAGTAGATAAAGAAGGAGCAGACTCACGGTAAACACAATCCATTTCCTCTTTTATGGTTTTTTGATTTTTACCCTGTTTTGTCAAGAATTTTATGACGGATCGGTGCTCTAATTTCGTTAAAATTGTTAATTCGCTCATGGTGTTCATGTTTGTTCGGCAATTGCAGAAAAACAAAAGAACATCTCGGTTCCAATTTTACTTTTTTTTAATGTCAATGGATGAATCTTAGCGGCCAGTAACAAATATATATATAAAAGAGGTTGTAACGTATCAATACCGAGAATATTTTGAACGCCCCTCGTATGACACATTATTATGATTGTAATCTATGCGGTGGCATTCAAAACATTATTATTATTATACTAGCACGACATGTGACCTTGGGCTCACCTGATGGCAAGGTCCATGAATGTTAGCAACTGAAGTCAGACATTCATGACCGAAATCAGTCCCTAACACTATGCCGGCTTGACTAGATGCTTTTTCACACTTTCTTCGCTTAAAGGACTCCAAGTTATAGGAAAGTGGAAACACAGAGGCTGGAAGAGCATTCCACATCTTTATCGTGCGACAGATGACAAAATATATAACAAGATAGGACAAGAAGCCATATGGTATGAGAATTAAAGCTAGGACAATGACTTAAAATTAATGAGTCAATGACAGTCTGTTATAATCGTGTGCATTTTCAAATTGATTTTGCTACGGAAGTGTAAAAGACAAGAGAAGAAGGATAAAGTAAATAATTAAGTCTTGGGAGCTCTTTCCATGAAAGTATGTATGTAACGCCAGACCTGCTTAGGGCTGATTCTTTCAGTAAGTGGTGCAAAGATTTTGTTCAAATTCCTCTTGCACCAACATAAAGCTAAATCTTAATATGTATCTTATAATAAAAAAAATATATATAATATAAAACATTTTTTTTTTAATAAAATTATTTTATTCCACCAATAAAAGCTAAAATAACCAATACAAAATATTTCAGCTAAATAAACAGAAATAATTAGCCCTAAGCAGGTCTGCTGTTACATACATACTTTTATGGATCAAGCTTCCAAGACACTTCCGTAGCAAAATTAATTTTAAATTGCATGTTGAACATGATCATAACAAGCTATGCACTATTATTTCTTCTGTGAGATCATATCTTCTAATCCCATCCATTGATTTTTTGTTGCAATCTGTATGTATATATGTTTACACCATGTGAGTCGTCGGTCCAGCGGGGTGAGGCAGAGTGCACAATCGTCCGAAAACGTATTGTCTAAGTTCGATTACATCTGTCAAAAGCTTTTGACTTTTCTTACAGACGTAATCAATAATAATAATAATAATGCTTTATTGCCCAAAAACTAAAATAACTTTAAATTAATGTGCACAGGCAAGCTTTATGTCGTAAGGCATTATCCACCAGCTAACCTTTACTTAAACAATATGTTTTAGTACGATTGTGGACTCTGCCTCACCCCGCAGGTGCATTCCCAGGTATTTTGCATCCTCCATTTCATCTTACAGAATATTTTATTTTACAAAAATATGAATATTTGACTTATTGGACAACAATTTAATAATAAAGGGGGTAATAACCTTGTTTCTTCTCGTTCCTTGCATTTCTCCATCAGAAGTGGAGACATGGTTATCGGTGACAGTTTCAAACTCCAGTAAACCACAGTTAATGTAGAATCCACCATATCGAGTATCACAGCCGGGTGGCATCATTTCATCATACTGAAATAGTAAATTATTGAATATTAAAAAAATATATGTATGTATGTCCGATTGTCTGCCCTTGAGGCACAAATTACTGGACCGATTTTGATGAAGATTGGCACAAATGTTTCTTATTGTATCCCAGGGACAGACAAAAGCTATCTGACTATGTGACTTCGCAGCTATTTGTCTTACTATATTTTAACTTCAACCATTCTGCTAGAAATTGTATATTAACATATTGACTATTTAAAAACTTGTTTAGTTAATTTATTTCATGGAAAATGTATTAAATAAAAGAAATGCCACAATTATTGTTTCCTGGCCAGGAATCAAACCTAGTACTTCCGCATCTAAATCCATGGGGGCAGTAAATAGTTGACAATATATGTTATATTCAAAGTAAATTAATATACATTAAAAGCTCATTGATGTGTCTAGCTTGCCACTTGTCATGATGGGCCTATAGTAAAGTTGGCTAAATGTGAATCAGCTTCTTTAAAAAATTGTGGTTTCTGACTACTAAGGGAATACATATATAAGGGTTGTGATGATACTTCAAACTTTTTCTTGCCCAACATTTTACATAACCTACCCCATCTGTATTGTCGATAAACGAATCGTTTTCATCATAGCCCGCTCCAATATCCGCATATTCATCTCGTTTTGATCTGCCTTTACTGCCATATGTGCTTTTGCTACCCTGAAAATAATAAATAAACTATCAGCGCTGGCAGAAATGTTTCTCCAAACTTCCATGACCTAAACCAGGTAATAAATGTGTTTTTACGAAATGAAATAATTTATTTGTCAGAAACATGGTGGGTACAGGGATGTTATTTAATATGTAATTATGTCAAAGTAACTGATAGTAATTAATAGGTTTGACTGTTTTAGTTGTAACTAATAACAATTTAAAGGTTTAAAAAACCTGTTTTATTTCTAAATATTTTTTTTATAGAAATTTTAGGTCCTAACAAAAATCCCGGGATTTTGTGTAGACTAAAGAACCGGGAAGACCATACCTGGTCCCGGGCCTTTCGGGACTAACTTAAAAATAAAAAATACTTAAATTAGGTTCTGATGCAAATTTTTTTATGAGAATTTATTAACGACGGCTTAACATGCTCTCCAAGGGACGGGAACGGTAGTGTTGTAAATCTATGACAAATGTACGTTAGAAAAGTAAGTATTTCTCATTAGTACATGCCTAAACATACATGTTTGAACCAACCTTTGTATATTAAAGAAAGCGTTCATTCAACCGAGCTATCACCGCGCCACTTAAGAAATATATATTTTTTATTAATACAATGTAATTTTTATTACTTACATACTAAAGACCTAAAATTAAAATATCAGTTAAAAAAAATACCCAAATGTCCCGGTTTCTTCAACAACTAATCCCGAAAATTCCGGGACGCAAGAGCACCGGTTCTTTATTCCCTAATACATTATTCCCTAATACCTACACATTAAAAATTATGGGATAACAAAATCACAATATAATTTAAATTATTACGTAAATTTATCAAAAATCATTATAGGTACCTAGAGAATAACTTTTTTAGAAAGAACGTGATTACATTTAATTTTAATGACTTACGTATTTTTGTTCAAATTTTTTCGCTACCCTTTCGACGTCATCATCATTGTCTGAGAATGGGTCAAGTCCTGTATTTTTTCCATTTTGTATCTTAGACTTTTTCTGAAAATAAATAAATTTGGAATAAGAACATTTTTTACATGTTTTATGGTCACCCTATGATAGAAATAATTGTTTTATTAAAGTATCATCACGACCGTTTCCCTTTCGGGGTGGTCAGAAACCACGCTTATAAATAGGCGGATTCACATTTAACCAACTTTACTGCCGGCCAATCATGACAAGTGGCAAGCTTGTCGATGAGTGGCAAGCTTGTCGATGAGTGGCAAGTTATTAATACACAGTAAAATATAGTATTTTCCGAAAAAGTCCTAAAATCATGGTCACCCTAAAATTAAAACAAAGAAAGAACGAAATCACATTCCTTAATCATAACCTACAATCAATATGGACGTTATACGTATATTAGATAAAGGTCATCATCATCACAACTGTATGTGTATACCTTGCGGGATCAGAATCTGCGCCCATGGAGAAGCGGATTCACATTTAGCCAACTTTACTATAGGCGCATCATGACAACTTCGTTGATGTGTCTAGCGTACCAGACCTGAGAAATATTACAAATAAATGATTGTCCCGGCAAGGATCGACCCCGGTACCTCCGCGTCTACATCTACGATCTTAATCGCTAGGCAACTAAGGTGACAAAGAAAAAAATAACAGTTAATGGTCACTCAACAATCACAATCAAGAAGTTAAAATTATATGTATACACAACATTTTTAAGCAATTAATAAAAGGTAATCCTCGAAGAAGTCCTAGAAATATGTGCCACAACAAAATAAGGTTTTTTTTTAAATTTTATTTACCCTATTAGTATTTAATAAATAAAACTAACTCTCCCAAGTTATCAAAAACCATGGCCCACCCCACCTATAACCTTAAACAAATAGCTAAGGCTAATCAATATAATAAAGTCGTACAAATATTCAAAATCATGGTCACCTCATAACAAAAAAAAAGTTTTTTAAGGTTAAACCAAATCATAAAGGGCAATAACTTGTGAAGCGATAACTCACGATAAGATTAGTGTCATAGTAAAAAAGCATGGTTACCCTACTTTATTAAAAAAAAATTATTGATATGCCAAATCTAGGCACCACTTTTAAGTTTATCGAGCACCACCTTTGATTACGGAACATTCCAAAAATAAACAAAAACCACGGTCACCTTTTTTATAATAAAATCTATGATAAACCATTTCCATTCGTTAAAGTGACTTAAATTTAAAAGCGAAAACTAAAAAATAATCCTAAAAGTAAACATAAAACATGGTCACCCACTAAAAAATTAAAGATAATTTCTAAACCATAAATAGTAATGCATTAACGTGACACATATCTCTTTATAAAATCTCATAAGTGCCTTATCAATAAAAGTCCTAAAAGTAAACAATAGGTATGGTCACAATATAATTAAAAAAAAAAACCGAATTGTCTCTTTAATAAAAATAAGAAAAGTCCCGGAGTTCCTGAAAGCCATTGTCACCCTACAGTCCAAAATATTAATTGGTGACAAAAAATATCGGAAAATAAAAATTAGGAGCTTTAGCCAACGAGCGGGAAACACGGATAAACTCGCGCAGAAAATATGGCGCGAAAACCTACAAGTTATGTAAACTACATCGCCAAACTATCACTAAAAGATAAAAAGAATAAACGATAAATACATTTTATTAGCATAAATAATTAGATTTCATTATCTATAAATAAAAAACGTAACCTAAACCTATATCGGCACGTTTACGTTGCGTAAAACCATATCGAAAATACAACGACCCCACTCACACAAACGTGTAAACTAATGAACCAAATGGCCAACACGCACACAGTCAAACAAAGTACATAAGCTGCACATTCTAACCTAAATACATAACACGTACAAATTATACTTGGAACAGCACGATCGATACAGCAGATTTTGTCTCCCAACAAATCAACAATCACTCGTTACTCGTAAGAAAGTTCAGATAACAAATATTGGCAACATTGCAAACATTAGTAATCCTAACAGACACCTAGGTCATCACAGCACATTAAATTTTTAATTTATTCTCATACAATAATCTTAAAATGTTAATAAGAATAAAATCCTAAGCCAAATTATCTATGTGTATACCTATAACGCGCCCGTACCTACGTGAGCTAAACAGATGTTCCAATATAACGCGACAAATTATATAGCACTCATTATAAATGCATACACTAATTAAATAATAAATATTACGTTATTATTTATCAAAACCTACGCGATAACAACTGTACTTTTACCGGAAATAACTTTTCAAGTTAGCAAGTTATATACCGCGGTATAAGAGCAAACTCTTCCTGTATTTCATGTATTTATGAAATAGAACATTGTCCAAGATGTAGTACCTACGTAATAAGACGGAAAAAAATATGCATTGATAACAAAAACTTGCTAATCTAACCATGTAATCACATGATCCAGCCCTTCAAAACAATGTGCCATCCTCGAAGTGTCGGGGCGACTTTGATTGTTTTAGGAGTCTCGCAAACATGGCGACCGCTATCTGGGGTTCTTGTGCAGGCAAATGGACGCAAATTCACGTATAAAAGACCTAATACAAAGTCGTGTAACGTAAGCAAAAAATATTCCAAAGTTCCTGCAGAGAAAACCTAAATGCCTAGGTCCTTCTGATGTGTAGTAAATGAGCCTATGTCTCGTACTTTTGGACCATAGTTTCCACTTCTAGGAACTTAGAAAACAGCATGGTTGCGTAAATTGATATGATTTTCTGTTATAACTTACCTCTGCTGCTCTGACTAGTTCCTTGTAATTCAGCTCCGGATATTTACTTTCGTTACTTTCATCCAAGTTTATAGTTAATCTCACAGTTTTAGTCACATTTTTCTTTTCACTTTTTGGCGCACCCACTGTTATAAGAGTTGCACGTTTAGAGTCCGACATTCTTCACGAATTTCAACTAAAAAATGATTTTTTTTAAGGCATGACACGGCCTGCATTTTCAAACTGTGAAACACAAATCCACCATGTTGGATTTCATTGTTTGGGTTCTGCGCGCCACGGCGGATAGGTGAAACTTTTTGCAAATACTGACACAAACTTGCTTGTTAGCAATAATATTTCCATAGTAATATCATAGATGGCGCTACAAACGCTTAAATATTTTAATAATTTACTAGAATATATATGAATTTGTGCCATTATAACTATGGATATACGTATTTAGATATAAATAAATTATAATTATAATATTTAGTTGTGCATAACACAATTTAACTAAAAAAATAAATTAAAAAAATATAGAACCACTACTAGATGGCGTCTATAAAAAAAATACCGTTTTACTCACCGAGCAGAACTTTTTTTTAATAATAAAGGATTGAGAACACCGACCATAAGTCCAAACGAATAAAATTTTGATACGTTTGAAGGTAGGTCCTTATTTATTAACCTATACGAGTATATTTAGGGGTTACCTAATATTTATATACCTTGGAAATTTCTAAAACAAAACGATAACAATCGATGCAATCATAGTACTAAACTCTGCACATCTAATGATAATAATACCCCATTATTAAGTGTCACTAACTTTTAATCACGATAGATGGCGCATGATAGATGTTACCAAATAGAATTTGTATTTTGCTCGGCCCCCCAACGGGAGACCGCTTCCTAGAGAAGTGCTTCTGGAGGAGAGCTGAAGTAGTCGAACCTAGACCCCCTGGGTTCGTGAGCCACACGGGCGCTGTTACACTAGTAACGGCGCCCAGCACCGAAAGTGCATGAATTACCAGCGGGTGGTTACCCGCTGAGATCCTGTCGGGGAAAACGGGGGAATTTCCCCATCCCCAACCCAAGCCCATTAGCCATCAGGGCCTGGACGACTCCACTGACTGATTTGTATTTTTATTACGAAATTTATTATTTTCTAAATATTATGCCGAAGTGAGCAGCTTTTAAGTGTTCAAATATTTCTAAGCGAAATCAAAGATATGGTGATCTCAAAATTGCCGTTCTATTAATAAAACCTTTTTTTCCTTTACAAGACGGTGTGCGCTTTCTTAATTCGTCTTTTAAGGTAGGTAACGTTAATTTAAAATACATTATTCTGTTATAAAAATTAAAACTACAAAACCATTTTTAAAATGATGTGACATAGGAGTAAAATAAGGTACCATTGCCGCTAGCGACATCTACAAAAAGCTTTGCCTGATACACCCCATTGTAACGATCGGTAGATCTAGAACGCACAAACTCCGTAACGTTTAACTTTATATAGTTCATACATTCGAGCTGTCAATTTGTATTTTCGTTACCTACGTCGTTAATGTATGTTAATGTACTTATTTAATTAAATAAAGATGGGTTGAGAAATTTTAAAAGGCCCAAACACCATTCGCATTTGATTACCTTTAAGTAGCTGTGGGGTCACATGTCGTGCTCAGAGTCATATTTCCTGGGTTCCAAGAAATAAATCTAGCAAATTTATTAAAATCTGTCAAGTCGTTTAGGTATGAAGGCGAATCAAACAGGCAGAGAGATATATGGGCTTGTACTCACATGTCGTGGTCAGATGATACGAATGTTCATCTCAGAGTTTTAAGAAACAACTTTCATCAAAGTCAAATAGACACAATGACACACAATCAAACCTTCTTTCAGATTCATAATATTAGTAAGGATAAGTAAGCGAAACAACACGAAATAAAACATAACACACAATACAAAAATATATATTTATTTGCCGGACAAGTAGGTATCTTTGGTCTATGATAATCACTAAAATTTGATATGCTAATAATTGATTTCCGTACGTACTTCATTTTAGTAAATGCTTATTTCACAGCCTTTAAATAATAGCAATGGGGTGTATCACTAACTTTTTATCACGATAGATGGCGTATGATAGATGGTACCTAATAGAACTGTCAGTTACATATAAAACTTGTATTTTTATTACGAAATTTATTATTTTCTAGATATTACCGAAGTCAGCAGCTTTTAAGTGTATAAATCGAGATTTTCAATCAAAATCAAAGATATATGGTGATCTCAAAATTGCCGTTCTAATAATTAAACCTTTTTTCATTTTATAGACAGTGTTCGCTTACCTAATTCGTCTTTTAAGATAGGTAACGTTAAGTTAAAATTCGTATTTCTGTTATATAAAAAAAAACTACAAAAACATTTAAAAAATGATCCGACATAGGTGTAAACAAGGTACCAGTACCGCTAGCGACATCTATAAAAATGCTTTGCCTGATACACCCCATTAAATCACACAATTCGTATATTTTTAGGTCGAACATAGAACAAACAATTATTTTTTATATTAGTTTTTTTTTTAATGTCTAGAATATAATTTATTTCAACAAAATAACAATAATAACTAAAAAAAACATAAAACTAAATATATAAAATCATCTAACATTCATTCACATTCAATAATTCATTCGTTCCTTCAAACATACCTGCTCCATCCTCACATCCTATCCATCTCACTCGCTTTCTGATTCCTCTGATCCTTAAGCTTATAGCCCTTTTGTATATTAGTTAACTAGCTGTTTTACCCTGAAACGGCGCGACACGAAATTATTTTGATTTTGCTATATCTCCTAAGGTATTTGTAAAGGTATAGTAAAAGCCAGCACCAATTAGGTATAATCGTTTATTTTGTACACAAAATAATTACAATAGTATGAACATAAAAATGGCGTAAAACAGAATGGGCAAAGACAATAACAAGTGGGTTCTCTATGCGTTTTGCCATAGACAAATATAAATGTGTTCTTAATTCCAATAGTATTTATTTAAAATAACCAATTTGTATGGAAAAATTAAATATTAGAACTGCTACCTGCGGACTCTTAACTAAGTTTTTTTCTACGAATTCTAATAAAACCCTAGATTGTTATACCTTGTTAGATAGCTGATGAAATATAGATATTTTATATATTATACACGCCCTTAACGGATCTAGGTCGACTTTCCCTGTAACCCTGTATATAAAAATATTGAAAAAAAATTGTCACATGTTTTCTTAAATATTAATTAGTTTAGAGTAAGACCATTCAAAATAACGCGGTATAGTCGTTTGCGAAGACAATGAGGTGTATCAGGCAAAGCTTTTTGTAGATGTCGCTAGCGGCAATGGTACCTTGTTTACACCTATGACGGATCATTTTTCAAATATTTTGTAGTTTTTTTATTCTTATAACAGAAAAAAGTATTTTAATTTAACGTTATCTACATTAAAATGCAAATTAAGAAGGAGAACACCGTCGTTAAAAGAACAAAGGTTGAATTAATAGAACCGCAATTTTAAGATCACCATATCTTTGATTTCGCGTGGAAATCTTGATTTGTACACTTAAAAGCTGCACACTTCGGCATAATATTCAGAAAATAATAAATTTCGAATAAAAATACAAATTTTATATGCAACTAACAGTTATATTAGGTACCATCTATCATGCGCCATCTATCGTGATAAAAACTTAGTGATGCACCCCATTAAAAGTGACTCTTTTATTGTCTTCGCAAAACGGATATTCTCAACTATTAAAAAGAAGAAATCTACTGTTTTAGCAGAAAATAAACGGGAAAAACGCGGGAAAGAGCCAATTGCTTTTTGGAAAATGCTGATGACCCCAGTCGGTATGGAATCGAGATCTCCATTTAGATACGAACCATTAGTCGTCTTTGGAGATGATATTATACTTGAAATCCTGAGATATGGCGGCCATTTTGTGGATATTATTCATTAGGAAGATGGAATTTGGTCCGCCACGACCGCGACTTTAATAAAGATAGAGCTGCCGTTCATATTTGCGTTGTCTGAGTTAATTTTCACTTGGAATATTAGCTGCATACCGCTTGCTGTTTGCGGGCTGCCTTGTTGTTTCGTGGTTAATAATACTGAAACTAACAAGCAAGTTTAGATATTCTCGTCGTGTCTATGTTTAAATAAAATTGTATTATTGCGTTTGCTATTGTTAATTACGGTTAATATGTTTTAAAATATTTAAACCCACTGTAGAATTCATGTGTTATTAGGCGGTCGCTTATGACCATGTTGTTAATAGCGACCTTAAATAAATAATAAAAAAAAAACTAAGTTTGGGATTTTTTAATTGAAACGATTGCAGTTACTAATGGAGTCGATTGTACCAGCTGACGGCTGACCTTTAAAAATAATATTGTTTATTGTTTAATAATTATCCGTAGGAACCTTATTCTCTGAGCACTTGGATTTAATAAAAATACACTTTTGTCATATGCAATAAATTAAGACAATGATACAGAAACATAGCCGGATACGAGCAAGCAAGGAACAGTCTGCTACTATATACTCGTAAAAAAATAAAGTATCATCACGACCGTATCCCTTGCGGGGTGGTCAGAAACCACACTTATAAAGAAGCGGATTCGCATTTAGCCAGCTTTACTACAGGCCAAGCATGACAAGTGGCAAGCTCCTCGATGTCTCTATCGTACCAAACTCGAGAAATATCACAAATAAAAGAACCCCCAAAACCAAAACCAGGCCCCAACTTTTTTGCAGCGTGCCTCAACTAAATACAATTCAATAATCATAACAATTAATTGTGTTTATTTAAAATTTAATTACAACATTTCTTTTACCCCAGCATTAAAATATAATTTAATTAAATATAGTCAATTGGTTAAAATTGATGTATGAAATAGTAACAAAGCACTATTTATACGATTAGGTTCTTTATTATGACCAGGTACTTTATTATAGATAAAACACTGGATTTCAAATCGGCAGGATTAAGTAGTAAGTAATAAAAGTTTTTGTCAATAGTCGTTATTAGCATAATATTAGTAAAATAAATAAAATTAATTACAGATTATGAAAACACAATATCTTAACTATCACATAAAAAAGAACTCATTATGGCACATGCATTTTAATGGGCCTATTTCTCTAAAAAAAATGGGCATTCTCATTTATTTATTTAAATTAATAAATATTATTGTGACCCAACCAGGAATCGAACCCGGTACCTCCGAGTCTAAATGCACGGACTTAACTGCTAGACCGCGGAGGTATATTCCTCGTACAGTGGTTATATAAACTAAGGTTGGATGTAGCTGTAAAGGGTCGTTGTCAAACTTATATATGTATACTAAATTTAAACTATATTATTATGTCTATGTATGTGTGTTTGTGTAATAATAATATTTAATAAATGAAAAAAAATACGTTTATTGACACACAATAATATCTTCAAGTTTTACAGTTTCAGAATCAGGTGTCAGCTGTTGTCGTGCAGCAGTACAAGTACCTGCACGACGTTGTTTTTAACCTGATCCTGTTCTCACGTAGTTTTTTTTTTTTTTTTTTTTTTTAATATTTCCAGACAGGTCACATAGCGCCATCTAATTTCCGTGGTAAGCTACGAGGCTTGTGTTACGGAAACTAGATGGTTGATAAACTACATATTATAGTTTTTTTTTTGTAAATATATACTTACATATTATACATATAAACACCCAAACCGAGACAAATTATACAATGTACAACTTGCCCCCGGTGGGAATCGAACCCACGACCTCCCGAGTTCACGGCAACGTTTGTTACCACTAGACCACGGAGGCGGTCAGTAGTTGGTTATAATTTTCAAGTTATAGATATATTTTTTTAATGGATGGCGACCCTAAATAGGCTTGCGCCAATAAGAGCTAACCATTTTTATGGAAACGAACGTTTTGGTAATTTTGTGGTCGGTCTTCGGGAAGTTTTTAGAAGGGATTTTCTAAATTAAGATGTAGTCATTAAGTTAAAGTAAAGATTGCACAGATTTCGTCCGATCCTCTGATCTGTATTTTTTTTTTTAAATTTATATTGCAACGATTTTTTTTAAAATGTAAGCTCTTATAGATCTTCCAGCCAAGTTGTTGATTGCCTAAGCTTACGATTATTCATTAACCAAAAATTTGTCTAGTTGGTCCTTCAAATGGATTAATTAGTAGTAATTAATAAAACTATTCATACGTACCTAAAGCTTTAGTTTTATCTTTACCGAGCTTTAGGTTACGAGTATATAATTAAGCGTGCGGGTACAGGCGGAGTGCACAATCGTCCAAGAACGAATCTCTCAGAAATGTCAATATCTAGGCGAAATACCCAAGAACGCATATTTGCTTCGTCGCGACTTCCATCACTACTGACAGTTGAACGCCGCGTAGACAAATGTGCTCAACCTAGGTTTTAAGACGAATCGTCAGCTGTCAACGGACGAACGTTAGTCAATATTACAGTAAAAAAGAGAGTTGTTCGCGCCATTTTGCGTGGACATGTCAAGTGCAAGTTTTTGTTTTGTAAATTAATTTACTGTGGATATTATTGCTCAAAAGTGGTGTTGTTTTGTTTAATAATGTGTTACAATGTGAATAAATATGGAAAACGATAAATTGGACTTTAAATATGGGGCACAAGTTGCAGTTTATTT
Source organism: Tinea semifulvella (assembly GCA_910589645.1). Taxonomy (NCBI): domain Eukaryota; kingdom Metazoa; phylum Arthropoda; class Insecta; order Lepidoptera; family Tineidae; genus Tinea; species Tinea semifulvella. Next base: position 5,633,268 of record OU342592.1, on the reverse strand, counting down.
TTTGCGGTTTTCCCGCGCTGTCAACTCCCATATTTTACCCGACGTGTTTGAGCAGTGGATGGTTCCGCGAGTGACTCCAAGAAAAGCATCAAATTCTGCAGCATCTGGAATTTGATGATGACCTCATTAATTCATAAAAAAGAAAGATATATTACGTCAGACTTGGCTGTATGGGGTAGACCCTTTGCCTTCCCTATCATCTCATTCATCATCCATCGGGAGAATAGAACAAAAAAATAAAAATTACAGTAAAAAAGGATTGTCCCTTGCCTGTCATAATTCTATGGCTCCGCCTCACCCCGCTGTCTCAGCCAAAAGGTGTCAAGCAGTTAAAATAACATAAAACACAATAATATATTATATATTATCTAATAATATTTTCCGTTTTATAAACATAGTTCGTGCCGCTTTCCGTTTTAATTAAGATCCTTGATTTTAACTATAACTTTGTAAACGAAATGAATAAGCGACATGCCAGTCGCACTCGGGTCAAGCCTTGCCGTGTCACGCTGGATCCTGGTCGGGCGTAGGCTTGTGTAGTTCGCGAACGAACTAGTTCCACAGAGCTCCTTACTTTGTTCCATTCCATCTAGACCGACATAGTAACTCATGATTACAAAAAAGTTATTTGATTATTTGTCCTGATTGAACCATTAGTGTTAGACCAAAATATGTGTTATAGAACCAGCTTAGTAACTATGGTATTAGAATGCCGATATCCTAATTTGAAATACAGTATATTAAAACCAATTTACATAGTTTATTTTATATATTAGTTTTCAAAGCGACGATAATGATCTGTTTGATTCAGCCGCGGGTCAATCCTTTGTCACTACACGACGAACAATACATCAACCCATATCACCAAGTAAAATTGACCCAATTTTGTTGTACTCACTTCGTGTGATTATTTCGGAAATAATAACCACAGATTTGGCACAAATAATTCAGAAGACTATCACTAAAGAGCTGAAAATATTGGGCAACACTACCAGCAGTGGAGTGAATTTTCTCCCCTTAAAAACCACGGGGTTGTCTAAAAGCAAAGAGCCCCTGTTCGTATCGTGCCGTGTCAAAATATAGTCCATAAACTTATGTAGTAGTAGTAGGTTGAAAAAATATTGTCTCCAATAAATGTCAGCGTACGTGTGGAGCAAACTAATTCAATTAGCACGGAAACTTGTAATAGTTTTCTAAGAATTCAGATATAACTTTTCCATGATCAATAGTTTTCTACACCTACGACAAAAAGCTTTTATGTAACCCAACTAATAATAAGATTACGTAATACAAGTCTAGAAATATGTACGCTTCTCTATATTGAGGCCCTATTATACCCTATAGGTGTTAAAACAGAAACCATTATTAAAAAAAAACGTTATGAGGTTTGATTGATTGGCAATTATGTTTGAAGTGAAATGTCAATAAGTAACATTTTCGCAGCGCGTGGTATTTTCATGCTAACATTTCTTAAAACGAACGCGGCCAAAGCCTGTGAAAAAACTAAGCCTACCAGCTACAAAAAGGCGATCAGCTCGACGTCCGCTTCAACCTAGGGATAGGCCATAGCGTCGATTTTTAGCCGCCGACATACGTATGGAAAGCTCGTCACGGACACAGATGTACAACCCATTTAACACACACATATGCACATAATAATAATAACTGCGCATAGTAAAGTGAGCACTACTACTACTACTATTATCCACTATTCACATTATTTTTTACTCCATCTACTTTGTTCTTCTCTTGTCTAATAAGAGCGTGTTTTACACTTCCATAGCATCCAGGTCGGCTTATTGTCAGTGTTGGATTTTTATGAGCATTAAGTTACCGTTATACCCGACTAATCTACCCAAGATGTGTAAGTGATTATTACAGCAGAAACTGCCACATAATGTGCAATAGAGTATATAATAAAATTCCTAGAGAGATACGAGAGTTACCTATAACGTTTTACTATTGAGTTAAAGAAAATTCTTATTGACCACTGTATTTACTTATTAAAATAATTTTTAGCATGCAAATTATTGACATTAACATTGTATTCCAATAAATTGACAAGAACAATATTAAATATAAACTATATACAAATAAATATTGTAAATTAATATCTATTGATATATATAATATGGGCAGATTGCATCATAATGACATGTACATACAACTATAATTAGAATAAGCAATCTATACAATAAATAATTTTGAAATTTGAATTTGAATTTGATTCCTACTCCATTCACTCCGTCCTCAGCGTCCTGAGCATCAGAATAGTGCTGGAGTGCTAGAGCTCGCTGATTCTTGCTGGTAGTTGATGTTTTAGCCTAACATAGGTAGAAAAACCTTTCAATTCAGATATTTTAGGTTTTTTTATTATTAGTTTAGTTTATTTTGATTTTTAATGAAGTTTGTATATAAGATACTTTTATCATTTAACTCTGTAACTGTAGGTATTACTTTTAGTCATAGTTCTCATTATTTTTATTTTTTGAATATTGTTACTATTATTAATTTAATTTCTTAAACATATAATGTATCATAATTAAATGTAGTTTGACATGTTGTGGTCACCTGTTACTGGGGTACCATTCACTTATGTTTTTTTACTGTTTGCTTCTATTGATAGAATTGGATTCAATGTGTACTCTGTTGGTGATTCTAATTAAATAAATAAATAAATAAAAAGCAAGGACTTACCAGCTCCTCGCTTACGGCACCTCGCCGGTTTTCAAATACACCAAGTGTCGTCACTTTGTAAGTAATTAAAATTGCTGCTTGATGTGTCTTGGTCAGTGTTTCGGTAGAAGAAGAACGCGGAGATTTTACACCGGCTTTTATATTCAACTTCTACGAATGTTCTCGACTCAACGCGTCACAATGACATTTGACGTTTTTAAGGCGAGGGCCGAGGCACACGATTGGCGATTCAAGGACTAGGGATGTGCTACGCCGCAACAGTCAGTAAAACAACAAAATCAATATAAAAACTAATATCTATGCTGGTGTCGTTTTACAGGTGTGTTGTGTTGGAACCTCTTTTGTACTTTGATTTACGTTGTTTATTTTATTTTATGATACCTTTAGAGCTGGCTATCTGAGGCTTTAAGTCAATATGGAACTGACTGACATCCTAGGACACAAGTTATCTTGGTTAGGAGTCAGGGACCATCTTAAAATTGCCTATCCTTGTGGTTTGCATTCAATCAAAAATGTATGTAAATTCAGGGAATATTTTATATATTGTTTACTCAACTTTGTATATAGGTACCAATAAGAAAGCTCAATAAACGTTATTATTATTATTATTATTAATTTGAACACGAATCACGTCAAACACGACTGCAATGCACTGTCATAGCTAAGGCTGGGTTGTACCAATGCAGGTCGAAGTCTTAGTAAACGTAATGATTACAGTTTAAATTAGGTTGTTCGAAAACAAAGTGTCTATAAATGTAAGTTTAAAATGGCGTCGAATGTACCAGCTGACAGCTAAACTTCAAAGTTAAAATTGGTACATTCGATGCCATTTGCAACTGTAATTCTTACAAAAAACAGAGATTTCATTTTGGTGCAACTCAGGCTTATTAATTCTAAGACGATTGTCGTAGCTTTTATTCTCATACTGTTTGGCTTCTTGCCTCATCTATAAATTTAATGTCTTTGTGCAGCACTAATAATGCTCACTGGCTGCGCCGGTAAACTGACAAAGGCTTTGTTTGGCTTAGATGTCCGGATCTCAACAACTTCAATATTGTTCCGATGTGCTGGTAATTGCATTTGTTATTTTCATTGGACATCGAACATTTCAAAGCGATAATAATAAGGAATGATGACGCAATAGAGAATAGAACAAAGCGAAACCTGGAAAGTAGTTATATGAATAACGTCACATTTGCGTACCATAAACGTCTTGTATTGTTCTTGTCTTTTGCAGGATCTATCTATGTTAATCACTTACAATACAAAATCTAAAGTTTTTTTTTTTTAATGTATATTTTATTTTAGAATATATTTGTTATATTATGTAAGTTATGTTATTTTTGTTAATTTTAGTTTAGTTTTAAAAGTAATAAGTTTTTAATTTCTTCTTTTTTATTGGGGAATGCTGTGACACCTCCTCCTCCTCCTAGCGTCGTGTTTCTTCATTGATGAGGGTCGTAACCTTGCAATGAATTGGTGTGCGTCTTGATGATAGCACGCCACCCGTTCCTGTCTTCGGCGGCATGCACAGCATCATGGACGCTAGTGTTGGTGGTGGAGCGGATTTGGTCGGACCAGCGTACCGGACTTCGGCCTCTCGGTCTCTCTCCTTCCACCTTGCCAGTAAAAGTTTCTCCAGGTTATCCCCTCCTTTTCTGGCAATGTGTCCGAAGTACTGGAGTATCCGACGAAGGCATTTGGTGGATAGCCTAGTCGATATGTCTAGTTGGTTTAACATCGATACGTATGGTACATATTTAAGATAATAAGTTATAATTATATTATGTTGTGTCTATAATTATATTTGCAATACTCGTATACGTACTGCTGTGTGTATTATATAAATAAATAAGATATTGTAGAAGAGCGACTTTTACCGATCTGTAATCCAAATGAAATCCACTATTTGCTCGCAAAGCAGGGTTATGTTTTTATCAGGATATATATGTATGTATGTGTGTTCCTTTGTGGCACACTAGATTTGGTAGTTACTAGCCCGATGTTAGGAGACAAATTGTTCCACAAAATACCTTATTGTAAAATACCTGCGATTAAATATTTTCGAATTTGAATTTCGATCATTAGGATGCTCATTATTTTTTTTAAATTTGTTTTTGAATAACCGGTTTGTATTCTTACTTCCAACATGTTTTTGTCGTTTAATAATTCATACTAAAAATCACCCCTACTAAAGCTCCTGTCCTGGTGTGCAGACCAGAGATTTATTGTTGTTACTGACACCTTTTACTTACCTTTTTCATTATGTTAATTTTTTACTTTGTACTTACTAACCCTTTTGATGAAAAAAATCATTTGAATTTGAATAATTCCACGTAAATACTTCTTTGTTCTTGGCTAATGTTTCTGTGATAACAGTTAAACAAACCAAAACAGCATCTGTGTAGGTATTATATAAATTATTGTTTATTTTCTCTAGAAAAGCTCTGAATCATTTTCGATAAAATTTATATGAAGACACAGAAGTGTCTGCAGTATGACCTACCAAACAAAAAAATAATTAATAATAGGCGGAGTAATCGCATAACAAATATACAAAAAAAAAACATGCAGTCAAATTGAGAACGTCTTTGTTTTTTGAAGTCGGTTGAAAAGACATCCGTTTGGATGAATGGTCAATGCCGGATTTTAGTAGTTCCAGTAATAACGATTGGCACGAGTATTTACAGTCGATACTAAACTAGGCACTGAATCAGAGTATCTAAGTAGTGATTTAAACGAGATTTCCCTCTGGAACCAGGTGGGAATTCGGCCGACACATGGCGTCCGCAATGCGACAAAAGTAGGCTCTGTAGTTTCACAAAACTTCATGCTTTAATTATCACGTAAATATACCTACTTGGTTATTATTTTATTTATTTATTAGATGCTCATAACAAGATGCAGTCATACTAAATACAAACAGGTACAAACAATAAGCTAAGATCTGGACGTCCGCGTCATCTCAAAAATTTAGCATATTAATTGCCATATTTAAATCCATTCTAAATTAATTATAAATTCTTGATTTTTCTTTCTGCTATGTAGTTTCTGTTCTTTTGAGACATGTAGTCTATGAACTTACCTACAGAATATATATATTATACTAGCACATGAGACCTTGCGCTTACCTAATTCAATTCAATTCAATTCAATTCATTTATTCACCATAAGATACATGACGTACACTTGGTTTTGTCAGTTATACAATCAACAGTTTACATATCATGGAAGGATAGCAAAAGATCGACCATTAGTGCAAAGAACAGTTAATGTTAAGCGGAGGACAAGGTCCATGAATCTTAGCAACTGAAATCAGACACTCATGACTGATATCAATGCCTAACACTATGCCGGCTTGGCTACATGCTTTTTGACACTTCGCTTGAAGGACTCCAAGTTATAGAAAAGTGAAAACACAGAAGCCGGAAGAGCATTCCACATCTTTATTGTGCGACAGATTTATGAGTCCCCAAATAAAGTATAATATGTAGTTTATCAACCATCTAGTTTCCGTAACACAAGCCATATTATTATCATCTTATATCAGCCAAAATTAATTAAAGAGAATAAACAATATTTGTTATGTATGTCGAATAATATTTTTAATTAATTATTTTTATTATTTAATTAATTAGATATTTAAGTGATGAATGGATTTATTCTTAAATTGTCTTGGATTCTTTTCTTAAAACCACACTATTACACGGGCGACGCCGGGTCAAACAGCAAGTTTTCTATAAATATATTAGAAAACATATGACATGCCACCAAAGAAGCGACGAATATATATCCACCGATAGTAAAGCGATAGTTATATTGGTGGATTTTTTCCTTGCAAAACAATGACCGCCTCCGTGGTCTAGTGGTAACAAACGTTGCTGTGAACTCGGGAGGTCGTGGGTTCGATTCCCACCGGGGGCAAGTTGTACATTGTATAATTTGTCTCGGTCTGGGTGTTTATATGTATAATATGTATATATTTCCAAAAAAAAAAAGTATAATATGTAGTTTATCAACCATCTAGCTTCACACAAGCCTCGCAGCTTACCACGGAAATTAGATGGCGCTGTGTGACCTGTCTGGAAATATTTATTTATTTACTTATTTTCCTCTCCTCACATCTCCGGTGGAAAAGACCCTTAAAGCAAATATTACATCCGCGATACTTAACATTTTAGGTTCACAAAATTAATGTGTCGCGAATTAAATCCCAAAATTGTTTGCATTTAGCTTTTTGTATCTTTAAAGTGGATTTTTATTACAGAGGCAAGTTAAAGGAAGTCCTGGTGGCTTAGCTCGTATCTGTTTAAGAAGTATAGACGGTCTACCACGGTTTTCTATAGAGTAACTTAAAAAGGTAGAGACAATATACCAAGTAAAAAAAAACACGTCACACGTCTTCATTTTTATTGCAGAGGAAACGGTTTAGCTTATATCTGTTTATAAAGTATAGACCAAATATAACTTTCATTTTTTTATTTTTCACAATATGGCGTCTGGTTTTCGCATTACTGAAATTTTAAAGCTTTTCTTAAAGCTCGGAATACTGAACAAGGTGAAGCGGTTTTTTCCGCCTTCAATTAGACTGTTGCTGTACAAAGCACAGATCAGATCATGTATAGAATACTGTTCTCACCTTTGGGATGGTTCCGCCAAGTACCTCACAGATGCTCTCAATGTCCTGCAGAGGCGAGCTGTACGAATTGTGGACGATGCCACTACATCTGGAACTCTCGAATCCCTGCAGCTTCGCCGAGATGTGGCTTCTCTGAGCGTGTTCTACCGGCTATACTATGGTGAGTGCTCAGAAGAACTCTATAACCTTATCTCTCCCTCTCCATTCCGCAACCGAACCACACGCACAGGTCAGAATATGCACCCACATACCGTAGTCACCATCCCTTCGCGCGTATAAATTTGGGGACTCATACATCTGTCGTACGATAAAGATGTGGAATGCTCTTCGAGCCTCTGTGTTTTCACTTTCCTATAACTTGGAGTCCTTCTAGCGAAGTGTGAAAAGCATCTAGTCAAGCCGGCATAGTGTTAGGGACTGATGGCAGTTATGAGTGTCTGACTTCAGTTGCTAACATTCATGAACCTTGCGCGCCACTTACCATCAGGTGGGCCCAAGGTCGTGATAGTATAAAAAAAAAATGATTAACGTCATATCTTCAGTGACACTCGCGTGGTGAAGACGAATCGCCTCCGTGGTCTAGTGGTAACAAACGTTGCCGTGATCTCGGGAGGTCGTGGGTTCGATTCCCACCGGGGGCAAGTTGTTCATTGTATAATTTGTCTCGGTCTGGGTGTTTATATGTATAATATGTATATATTTACAAAAAAGAAAAGTATAATATGTAGTTTATCAACCATCTAGTTTCCGTAACACAAGCCTCGTAGCTTACCACGGAAATTAGATGGCGCTGTGTGACCTGTCTGGAAAAAAAAAAAAGGAACAAACATACATACATATATACATAGGCTAATAAACACATACCCCTTCTTTGCGTCGCGCAGTCGGGTAAAAATAAAGAAAGACATGCTCCGATAGTTCGCTATCTATATATATATATATATATACATGGCTGGACATGTCTGTCGTAGAACCGATGAACGATGGAGTAGACGAGTTCTAGAGTGAAGACCACGTACGGGAGGACGCAGAGTGGGTCGACCCCCCGCTAGATGGACGGAACTAATATTAGTTACAGAGTATTATAAATTGACTTAAACAAATGTTCCAGACGGTCCCTACAGTGATAAATAAATGAAATGAAAATAGGTGTAGTAAAGCATTTGAAACAAAAAGTAATGTATGTTTAAATAGGTTGATGAATGTCTATGAAGCAAAGAGGTAAATACATCTATGAGAACTGTAGGTAATATACGTGTACTTTTCATTGGTACTATAGTCATCATTTTTCATTTCACCATTTAGGAACCAGATAACAAAATCTATGTTTAGTGACAATTGAATTTGATATTCTGAATTAACTGATAAAGAGTAAAAGTTATTTGATAACAAAAAAACTGTTTCAGACGTGGAGGTACCGGGTTCGATTTCTGGTCAGCACACAATTTATTTATGATATTTCTTGAGTTTGGTAGAGACATGGACGAACTTGCCAGTTGTCATGATTGGCCTGTAAAGTTATCTAAATTAGAAATGTGAATCCGCTTTTTTAAGAGCGTGTTTTCTAACTACCCTGGAATGGATGTGATCGTGATTGATTCGGATGCAGATCCATGATTGATTCGGATGCAGATCCATGATTGATTCGGATGCAGATCCATGATTGATTCGGATGCAGATCCATGATTGATTCGGATGCAGATCCATGATTGATTCGGATGCAGATCCATGATTGATTCGGATGCAGATCCATGATTGATTCGGATGCAGATCCATGATTGATTCGGATGCAGATCCATGATTGATTCGGATGCAGATCCATGATTGATTCGGATGCAGATCCATGATTGATTCGGATGCAGATCCCGGTTGTTAATGCTGTCCGCGATGCTGCTGTCAATTCTACAGGGCTACATCACATCTCACTCACTGTTAGGGTACACTTTCCTGTAGTTAGGGCAGCCAAGAATTATTTAATTATTTAATTTAGAAATCTTTTTAATTTAATTATTAATTTCATCTTTAGTTTTTTTTCTTTTTAAATTTTTAATTTAATTCAATATTGGATATCTGTAATTTTATTTGTGTTATTGTTTTTTGTTTAATTGAATATCTATATCTTTTATTTGTATTTCTTGTTTTTTCTCCTTTTCTTTGACACCTAAGTATCAGTAATAAAGTATGTTTCCTAATTTGGCCAATGTATAAACTTAATTATATACTAACCTTTATGTTCTGTAATGTGCTGTGGAAATGAATGAATAAATAAATGATAATATAATAAGTATTCGAAATAATTATAATTATTATTTAAATAAATACTTTATTTAAAAAAAGTCTCTGTATTTTACTTCTCTAGGTTTAAACCCGTTTCAGGTGCATATTGCAAGAGATTGCACTTGGCCAGAGCAGCTCCGGCTTAGGGTTAAGCCAGAAAATATCTACAAGATCCAGATTTACATACCTATTCTCGTTATTTGCTGCCACCGATTTCTTTACTGCAATTGGTTTTTTGAAACAACATTTTTATTATTGTAGGTACAAACAAGTTTAAGAGTGGAATTTCTAATTTAGATACTTGACAAAAATATACATGGGAATTATAATATAAGAAAGTTTATTGAAACAATTACATTTGTTCTTCCTTATAAATATGGACTTAACTTAGGAAACAGTTCTGTAACAAATAGTTAAAACCCTGACTCCAAGACTAGTTGGGCTGTGTCCTAGAAGTCAGTGCTCTTCCTAGGAACTACAAAAATAAATTCACGACATTGATCAGTACAATATAAAAAAATAAAAAAAGAGAAAAATAAAATCAGTTAATGGTAAAAAAATAAAAACAGTAGCAAAATTATATATAAATAAGTAAGGGTTAGGAAAGCAATTTTTTTTTTTTTTTATATTTCCAGACAGACAGCGCTATCTAATTTCCGTGGTAAGCTACGAGGCTTGTGTTAAGGAAACTAGATGGTTGATAAACTCCATATTATACTTTTTTTTTTGTAAATATATACATATTATATATATACATATAAACACCCAGACCGAGACAAATTATACAATGTACAACTTGCCCCCGGTGGGAATCGAACCCACGACCTCCCGAGTTCACGGCAACGTTTGTTACCACTAGACCACGGAGGCGGTCGTTAAAAAGTAAAATTATTTATCTAAGTACCTGTGTAAAATATGCCACTTAAATTACTTTATTATATTATAATACATACTGCGTGTAATTTGTTAAAGAGCAAATATTTTATATCATAATCTAGAATAAAATTAAAGAACTACTTATTTTTTATTTTAAATATTTAGTAATAAAATCTTAAGTTACGATGCAGAGAAGTTTTCCTAAAAATATGGCCACTCATGCCGACCCTAATCAAGTAGGTAGCAAAAGGGTCGACGATCGCGCGTTCGTTGACTTACGTAATTGTTTCTCTCTCTATTTCGTCTTTCGGCTGTGAGCGAGATTAAATAAAAATGTTTATTTATAAACATTTATTCGAAAAAAAATATTACAAAATATAAAATAAAATTAATATTAATACTAAGGATAGGGATATAAGTCCCGTCCGCGTGAAATGGTTACAAGAACGCTGGCTGCATTTCCCCGCTGAATTGCAATACTGATTCTTTGGGCGAAGAAAGAGCCAGCCCTCTTGTCACCGGAGGAAACGACAAGACGCGGTGTTATGTCTTTTAAAAGACACAGCGTTTCTACAGCAAACGGCACAAATATGTAATCTTTTAATATATTTGCGCCGCTTGCTGGACTCCGCATTTTCCGCCGCGGCTCCCGCTTTATGCGCTGTCCCACTGAGATGCGACGGGGCGAGGGTGTCGAAGCACGTGGCGTCCCACACCAGAGCACGTCCCCGTTCTCAGGGGACCAATGTTTTTGTTTTTCGGATAATAATTTTTACCAAAAAGTAACCATGTTTTTTTTCAATTGAAAAAACTAATAATAACTGAAGCCAAAAAATATATAATTTGCTCTTTTGACACTTACATGCGGTATATAATTTTGTATATTATTTTAAAGTGAATATATGTTTTATATGTAAATACATCCCTAAATCCTACAAGGTCAGTTCAAACCCCCTCGGCACGTACCAATGAGAAATACACTGTTCTTACGTACATTTGTCATAGATTTACAATATCACCGTACCCGTGCCTCGGAGAGCACGTTAAGCCGTCAGTCCCGGTTCCACTAATACCAACCTGTGGAATCGTTAATAAGTTTTCATTAAAAAATATCCTTTGCAACCCGTCTGGCCAGCATGGCGATAGGCCAAATCCTCCAGATATATGTTCTGCCCATCTTCAACAGTGGAGGTCTAGGACGTTGTTCTAGGGGCTGTAATAATAATATTTGTAATGAAATCAAACATAAAGAATACCTTTAAAATAATATTAAATATTTTATTCAATTAAAGCTATCAGATGACAGCTCACAGATCTCACGTTATATTTTATGAACTATAATCTTCCCCATACAACGGATTAAAGTTATAGTTATCAGTATAACGATATTTTCAATAAACATTTTTTAAATATACTGAGCACATGTGACATTGCGCCCACGTGATGGTAAGCGGTACGCAAGGTTCAATAATGGGAGCAACTGACGCTAGCCACAAACGGCCGACCTCAGTTTTGACCTACTTTTTCAAACTTCGCTTAAAGGTCTTGTACGCGTAGGGATACGATATAGGGATGCATATTTTTGCCTGTGCATGTGGTTTAGTTGCGGAACAGAAAAGAAGGGATAAATTTGTGGATCTCTTTAGAACACTTAATGAACACGAACACGCTCAGGGAGACTACATCTCGGCGAAGCTGCACCTTCAAAAAATATTGCTTAATTGTTAATTATGAATAAAATAATAAAAAATAAAAACACAAAATATTAAAACGTAATGCTTACTTTGTTTCTTCTTATTTCTGTTCTAATTAATCTTCGGAAAGAAAAGTTAAAAATGTCAAGCGACGACAATTTCAAAGTGTTTTAAAAACGGAAATTGCGAGGCCAGATTAAGAAAGGACGCACTAAACCCGGAAGGGCAAAGGAAAGAGAAAGGGAAAGAGAAAGCAGGGGCAGACCTAGGACAGTACAATCCCGTGTGGGGGGTAACCGAAAATGTAACGATAGGTCAAAAGCTACTGGTCTTCTGCTAACAGCTTACTTATTGGACCGCTTTGCTGCTTAGTCTTTCACTTCTTCTTTGTCGCTATACTCTTGGTCGTGGTCGTCACTTGGTCGTGGATTACGTGAATTAAAATTAGTCATATTGCATTTAGTATTTTTGTTTATGTATTAGTATTTAGTATATTGATATTACAGTATATATAAAAGTAAATTATGTAAGTAGCTCGCCAAGCCGTCTGGCCAGCGTGGCGAGTGTAGGCCAAATTCTAAAGTTCTGGAGGAGTAAAGAAATTCTCCAGCAGTGAAGGTCTAGGACGCTTTGTTCTAGGGACTGTAATGAATGAATGTAAGTATATATAATTATGTTGTTGAATTTATCGTACTATTAATATTTCTTTCATTGCGCCTATAAATATTCTAATTTGTCCCCAAGGTTTGGCTGTCACAAAATGTCTACGGGTGTTTAGTCCGCCTTAGTACTTAGTGCAATATTTTTTCAAATATATTATTGTATAAAGTTACATTGACTTTAAATTATTTACTACTATCTTCATTTCAGTTTGACTCGTGTAGCAACATATGATGGGCAAAAATAAACCGCCATATAGACCTCGTGGGATGTCGAACTTAGATAATGACTTCATAAAGCCCAAACCCTGGTTTCAAGGGATATATAACCTCGCCTGTGCACATTAGTTTTAAGTTATTTTAGTTTTTGTGCAATAAATAATTTTTTATTATTATTATTATATATAGAATACAAACCGACAGTGGGGTCACATGTAACGATGAATTATCAATATTTGTCTATATCTGTACCTACCTATTTCATGAAATCTAAGGTGTTTAAACACTTTATTTTATTTAAATCTTAAATACTATTCTTGAAGGCGTAAAGTAAATATCGATAGAGTTTCTTTATAATATAAAGTAGTACGGGAATAAAAAGTTGCCTCATATCTTCTTATCGGACAAAACTTGAGTCATTGAAGGCAAAAGTTTTCAATCAGTGCGATATTTCACTATTATTCTACGGCAAAGATGTGAACACTGACAGTGGGTAACTTGTGAAAAGTTTAAGATCGCTCAGCGAGCTATGGAGAGAGCTATGCTCGGTATTTCTCTGATGGATAGAGTTCAAAACGTTGACATACGTCAGAGAACCAAAGTTACCAATATAGCCTTTAAAGGCTGAAATAGCTATGAGCCGGACACGCAGAATCTATGACCGGGTTTTGGGATGGAGACAACGTGCGGAACAGTTGAAAGGCACATGCAGTGCATGCATATTTATCCTGAACAAATCATGGAACAAACTGAAATGCTTGATGTAGATTTGGACGATGAAGATTGGATAATATTTAATATACAAGGACAAGGTAATAATCGTAACATAATTGTTACTACTAATATTTAAATAATATTTTATTTTAAAGAAAATTATAATTTCTTCTTCGCCAACACGTCTGGCCAGTTAGAGCCGCCCCTGAGGAAAAAATAACCTTAATCAAAAGACAAACTTTTCCAATCAGGGTCAACGCCTGTCGGAGCCTTTTGTATGTGGTATTCGGCAATTAATGATAACATCGAATAAGTTTTTACCAATACAGTGTAGGTAGGTCTGCAAATAACATACATACATATCTTCACGCCCAATCCCTTGCGGGGTAGGCAGAGACAATTGAGACATTACGATAAAGATAAGATAAGATAAAAAATCTTTATTTGCATAAATGTTAGTCTAACTTACAGGTCTTATAGTAAACTAACTTAACGTAACAACATTTAAACAAAGTAAATTGGCGAGCAAATATATTAAACATTAATATAACTTTTAAAAATTTAAATATAATATGTCCAAAAACGTTCATCTAGGTATTCATACAATATTGTCAGCTTCATCTTTAGGTATTACAATTGTCAAAATATTCTTTTAAATTATAAAACGACTTTTCTTTTAACCAAATTATTAAATAATTTTTAAAAACATTGTTTCCCAACAATTTTAATTTGTTAGGTAATTTATTATAAGTTCGTACTCATACACATATTTAGTCAATTTTTATTACATTTAGTTTTCTTAGGATTTATATCTACAATAAGATCATAGGGGTTTCTCCTACTTCTAGCGCTGAAATCTCTAATATTTCTAAACATGTCGCTGTGTTTTCTAACAAATAAGCAAACATCCAAAATATAAAGAAATGGAAGTGGCAATAAACCGAGCAATCTAAAAAGTGGTTTGCATGATTCGAACGGTGGGATTCCACAAATTGCTCTAATACACTTTTTTACCCAATAAACGCTCTACTCATATCAGTACCATTACCCCATATATACCATTTATCAACCTCTTCATACACACCAACCTTACAATACAACCTCCCTTTTGTTTTGATGGCTTTTTAATGCACCTTCAGCTATTGATTTATTTATTTGATCGTGATAGGTACGAGTAAGTCTTAAGTCTGCCAGGGCCTCTTTTACCCACAACTTTATATTTAATTATATTTATTTATTTATATTTGGGTAATTTACAGCTATGATACATTTATGTGTTAATGTTTAAATTACAATAAAGCCAATTAACAGTTTCCACATTTAGGATAAAAAACTTCTACGCACCGCAGAAACTATAAATAATCAAGTGTTATACAGAAAAACAAAAGGTGCAAATAGGTCTGCAAACAAATACGCTTTATATTCCATACAACAGAGACATTCAAAACAAGACGGACAAGAAGCCGTTAGTGGAAGGTTGGAAACTTAAAACAAGCAATTGACAAATTTTCATTCATGCCAGCTAGTAGGATTCTAATACGAGTATATTTCTATGATTTTCCAAAACCGATGAAAGATAAAAACAGAAAAATAAACAGTTTTTTTTTTCTTTCACAGGTCAGCACATCTTGACTTTCTATACAATATAATTTACAACCCTATAGCTCCCTGTTATCTTAAAAGACACTTTGAATTTCTTTGTGATTCGCACGACCGTCCTCTTCGTTCTTCTCATAATAACCAACTCAAAATCCCACCCACACTTCCAGCAGATATTCAGATTCATTTACCGTATCGTAGCACGCCAGTAGAACAAACTTGCACTGACCATCAGACAAGCTCCTTCCGTTCACATATTTAAAAAACTACTTAATACTTTCTTTTTAAACAAGCAGAACAATATATTTAACTTCACAAATTTCTACTTCCTAATAATATATTATCTTCATATATGTAAATCTATTATAATAATAATATTGTTGAGTATTTATGTAGTCTATGTATTGTTACCGGCTAAACCCGATTTCAGGACAAACTAGTTTTGCTTAGGATAAACTGTGTTACTAACTTCGGCAACGTTATGTGGGAGTTCTTCGCGCCATTTTGCGTGGACATGTCAAGTGCAAGTTTTTGTTTTGTAAATTAATTTGCTGTGGATATTATTGGTCAAAATTATTGGTGTTGTTTTGTTTAATAATGTGCTGCAATGTGAATAATTATGGAAAACGATAAATTGGACTTTAAATATAGGGCACAAGTTGCAGTTTATTTTTTGCGGTTTTCCCGCGCTGTGGACTCCCATATTTTACCCGACGTGTTTGGGCTATAATGCCGCGAGTGACTCCAAGTAAAGCATCAAATTCTGCAGCATCTGGAATTTGATGATCCCCAACTCGGTTATGAACTCTGTTATGAACATATATTATGCAAATAAATTACGTGTTTAGGACTGATGTATTATATAATTATCAATATCCTAATCGACAAACTTAAATCTCGTGAGAAGAAGTGGGGATATAGATTCAAACAAAACAACATCTATACGGAATCCGTCTTAGCTTTTGCAGACGACTTGGCGGTGATAACAAGAAATCCCAAGCAATGCCAGGGCTTGCTGAAAATAGTAGATGATTTCTGCTCATGGACAAAGGGAATGAGAACGAAACCATCAAAATGCTTCAGCCTATGTCTGGCTAGGCGAAACACTACATTTACGTCTTATGATCCTGGACTGAGTATAGCAGGGCAGAGAATAGCTCCGGTAAATGAAACCATGCCCTTTAAATTTCTTGGCAGAAGGATAAATTTTCAGGGAAAAACACCATCCCTAGAAGTAGTTGTAAAACAATTCACTGACGACATGAATAGGGTTACTCAACAGCCTATAAGCAATGTCAAAAAAGCTTGGATATATGACAACTACTTAGCATCTCGCCTCACTTGGCCTTTCCTAGTATATGATTTCAACAAAAGCCTACTATCAAGTCTGGACGCGGACGTCATAAGAACATTGAAGTCTTGGCTTGGATTAGCCCAGGGTGCTGACTCCTCAACATTCTTTAGAGGACGGAGAAACTTCGGAATGGATCTGAAAAGACCATCTGAATTATACAAACATCTACGTATAAGCAAATATCAAATTCTAACCAGCTCCCAGGATAATACAATTTCATCCCTTCCAAGAGACCCTCTGGTCTCAGATA
Organism: Tinea semifulvella; assembly: GCA_910589645.1. Taxonomy (NCBI): domain Eukaryota; kingdom Metazoa; phylum Arthropoda; class Insecta; order Lepidoptera; family Tineidae; genus Tinea; species Tinea semifulvella. The sequence continues at coordinate 5,616,290 of OU342592.1, read as the reverse complement.
TGGAACCGAGACTACTATTCTTCAAGAAATTCATGACGGGTGCCCAGACTGACAAAAGAGGCATTGGCTGGAAGAAAAAAGAAAGTGACAAAGAGGTTATAAAATCCTTCCTCAGGAAAGATGAAGAGCATGAATACAGAGTGCACGCGATGACTCTAGAAGTTCAAAATGACTGGCTAACTTTGGGCGATTTTTGCATCCCTCCAGCCCTAAAGTGGCGCACACTAATGTACGATTGGTCTCCGGCGTTGCTAAAGTTCTACCTAAACGCTTTTCAAATGTCCCTCCCGGACCAGAGTAATCTGGTAAGGTGGGGAAAAGCTACGGAAAAGAACTGTACATTGTGTGGTGCTGCCATAGGAACTGCTAGACACACACTTGTAGGGTGCGTTACTCTCCTAGAAAAGGGCTATTACTCACGCCGACATGACAAAGTCCTAGGTGTTATCCGTGAAGCAGTAAGTCTTTCTATTGCAAGAGCCAGAAAGGGACTGACTACAAATAAAACTTTGACCACATTTGTAAAGGAAGGGCAAAGCACGAAAACTAAATGCAAGCCCACCTCGATCCTTGGCGCCGCATCAGACTGGAAAATTCTCATGGATACATTTGAACACCATTATAGGATCCCAGATGAACTAGCTGTATCAGCCTATAGGCCAGACATCTTAGTGTTTTCTCGGAACTTAAAAAAAGTTATCCTTATTGAACTTACCGTTCCGTGGGAATCAAATATTCCAAAAGACCACAACATGAAGTCGAATAAATATTATGATCTCACAGAAGAAATGATCAGGAACGGGTTCAAGACTCAGCTTTACGCAGTGGAAGTTGGTGCAAGAGGAGTTCCAGCAAAATCTTTGCATCACTTACTGAAAGAATTGGGCCTAAGCAGGTCTGCCGTCAATACATTTATGGAACGAGCTTCCAAGACGGCATTAACGGAATCATACAGTATTTGGTTGGGTAGGGAGAGAAGTAGAATGGTGGATGGTGAGCGTATTATCGCGCAATAGAAAAAAAAAGGAGGCCTCCTTTTCTTAAACCAGCCAATTGTCGGTCGCAAGCCCGAGACACCATTCTTCTCATCTCTTACCCACACACGATGGACCCGGCACCCGCACGGTGAATCCATGGAATGCTTAGAAATTTGTCTCCTCTCTCTCTCTACAATGTCCTTTAAAGACAATTAAAAAAAAAAAATCGGCAACGTTATTATTACTGTCTTCTGTCAGGTTAACATTGCGATCATCTTCTATTACCTTCCTTAAATCATCTTCATCCTGAATATCATTTATGATTTCTTGCGGCAAAGAGGAAGTCACAAGTCCTGTTCCTACTCCTGACATGTTTGCTCAATTTCTGCTTTCGACTCTGCTAAAATAATGTTCAGACTAGGCCATACTAGTTTATCCTAGAGTGTGCGTATTTATATAAAGACAAATTAGTTTAGACTAGCCTAAACTGGTTTATTATATCAGGCTTAGGACAAACCAGTTTAGCCTAGGCAAAACTAGTCCGGATATCAGGGTTGGCCGATAACATATTCATACTATTTATGTAGTTTATTCGTTAGGATTGCACCCCACATATTTATACTGTCTCACTCTCTCAAAGGTTAGCTGGTAGAAAAAGCCGTAATGGCTTTAAGTTCGCCTTTGTACATACTTTTAAGTCAAGTGCAAGCTTTACGCAGTGGAAGTTGGTGCGAGAGGAGTTCCAGCAAAATCTTTGCATCACTTACTGAAAGAATTGGGCCTAAGCAGGTCTGCCGTCAATACATTTATGGAACGAGCTTCCAAGACGGCATAACGAAATCATACAGTGTTTGGTTGGGTAGGGAGAGAAGTAGAATGGTGGATGGTGAGCGTTGTATAGCGCAATAAAATAAAAAAAGAAGGCCTCCTTTCTTAAAGCAGACTATTGTCGGTCGAAAGCCCGAGACACCATTCTTCTCATCTCTTACCCACACACGATGGACCCGGCATCCGCACGGTGAATCCATGGAATGCTTAGAAATTTGTCTTCTAGTATTTAATAATAATAAATAATCCTATTTTAATGTGTGTTTTTAGTTTATTCTAATTATTATGTAGTTATATGTGTATATATGTATTATGTATATATGAGTATATGTAGGTTTATATATTAAGTAGTATATGTATTTGATATTAGGTTAAGTATTAGTTATAGCAAAATCTGTCTATTTTAACTCTTATTTTTTCACCGTCTCATATTTCTATTTGATGTCTCCTTTGTCCCCAAGGTCGACTGTCAGAGAATGCCGCGGCATTAAGCTTCGCCTTTTGTACATTGTGCAATAAAGTTTTTAAATAAAAATAAATAAATAATAACAGTAAGTAGCACCTATGTGTCATCGATGCTATAATGATATACGAATATGTTGGTAATCGCTTTCTGGCTATATCGTTTTATATTTGAGATTTGTATATATTTTGTAATTTTGATATAAAGTTTGTAGTTCGAGAAACAGAATATTTTAAAAAATCACCCGTATAATGTATAGCATAAGTCAAAGTTTCTGATAGTTTAGCAATTCACTGAATGCAATATTGAAATACGGTAAAAGCACAGATCAACTATGAATAATTCCGGAAAGTTCTTGACATTTACAGAGAGACGTATGCGTGAAATAAAATAAAGATTGAAAATAAAATACCACGAAAAAAATTCTTGATAAAAAATATATTTTTAATAAAATCAAACTACCACAAATAAATTGAATATTAAAGTCTGGAGACAGGAAAGCTGGCAACTATTTCTGCCAACGTACTAGTCTCGCCAGTTTGTAATTATTATTTAATATTTTGTAAATATTATTTTAAATAAATATATACCTTTATTATTTCATAAACACCTATGAAATATATTTATAATATAATATTTACAAAATATTAAATAATAATTACAAACTGGCGAGACTAGTACGTTGGCAGAAATAGTTGCCAGCTTTCCTGTCTCCAGACTTTAATATTCAATTTATTTGTGGTATTTCTCGAGTTTGGTGCGCTAGAGACATCGAGAAGCTTGCCACTTGCCTATAGTAAAGTTGGCTAAATGTGAATCCGCTTCTTTATAAGCGTGGTTTCTGACCATCCCGCAAGGGATACGGTCGTGATGATACTTTACTTTCTTACTTAACCTCAAATTGCGCAAATACGTCAACCTTGGTACAGGTTACGAATTTGCGCCGTTTCGGGTCGAGATGATAGGCCCATGGGGACCTTTAGCGATGCGCTTGACTAAGGAGTTGTCAAAGCGGCTGACGGAAAGGTATGGAGACAGGAAGGCTGACAATTATTTCTGCTAACGTATTAGCTTCGCTATAAAGAGGGCAATAGTTGCCAGTCTCCTTGGGACTTCTCGGATGGGACGTCTCTAGAGATTTTTTTAAATTTAGTTTTTAATTTTATTATTTAGGAAGTTATTAATTTATATTTAATGTATTTTAATTTACTTCGAATATTATAATATATAATATTATATTTTGTAGTATTCATAATATACATACATATATAAAATATAACTATTTAATAATTAATGAAGTATCATGCGAAACTGCTGTACTTCTGTAACATTAACTTTGATATTATTAATGTTTGGAAACAAGTTGCTGGTGTATCTTTTTTAAATAAATAAACGTCAATGGTAGGGGATAATAGTTACAAAATAATAGCGCGGTGGTAGCTCGGTTGTAGAAACGCTTTCTTTCGTCGGTTCGACCCCCCCCGGCATGTACCAATGAGAAATACACTTTTCTTACGTACATTTGTAATAGATTTACAAGACCACCGTTCCCGTGCCCCGGAGAGCACGTTAAGCCGTCCCCGGTTCCACTAATAACAACTTGTGGAATCGTTAATATACATTTATTCGAAATAAATATTTACAACATATAAAAATAAAATTAATATAAATACTAAGGATAGGGATAACTCCCGTCCGTGGCTGCATTTTCCCGCTGAATTGCAATACTGATTCTTTGGGCGAAGAAAGAGCCAGCCCTCTTGTCACCGGAGGAGACGACAAGACGCGGTGTTATGTCGTTTAAAAACTTTTTTGCGCTTGGACTCCATGGGCCCATAGTTTCTACAGCAAACGGCACAAATATGTAATCTTTTAATATACTTACATACTTGCGCCGCTTGCTTGGACTCCGCATTTTCCGTTGCGGCTCCCGCTTTATGCGCTGTCCCCCTAAGATGAGACGCGGCGAGGGTGTCGACGCACGTGGCGTCCCACAGCAGAGCACGTCCCCGTTCCCAAGGGACCAACGTCATACCATCGGGTCTCTTGCCATCATCTCGGATAACTCCAACAGGCTCTAGAAGAGCTGGAACCTCGATGGTGGCTGGAGCTCTTTTAATAGTACTCGTTAATTATTTTTTATTAAAAATTGACATCAGATCCTCGCCAACCCGTCTGGCCAGCGTGGCGAGTGTAGGACAAATTCTACAGATATATGTTCAAGCAATGGAGGTTTAGGAAGCTGTGTTCTAGAGGGCTGTAATGAAAAAAATATGGTAGGATAAATGACAATGAAACATAAACAAACTAAACTAAGCAATATTTGGGTAACATGAATAAATTTATGCAGAGAGGTAAATGTAGGTGTAATAGGGTCATTTAGCAGCATACGGTGCTCAGAGCTCAGTTCCAATACCGGCAATAGGAGCTTAACAGCCTAAGCCGTGTAATGTTGAATTTATCGACAATTCGCGACCCTATAACACGAAATTGCGACAAGTAGTGCGTTGTTCCCTAGTCTGCTGTCCAATTTATAAAGCTAGTAACTAAAATAACTGCAATAACTAGTCACAGAAATACATTGAAGAGCGACTCTTATCGATCTGTTATTCGAATGAAATTCACTTTAATTTATTTATATATTAGGATCATCACGACCGTTTCCCTTTTGGGGTGGTCTGAAACCACGCTTATAAATAAGCGGATTCACATTTAGCCAACTATACTATATACTATAGGCCAATCATGACAAGTGGTAAGCTTCAGCGTTCCAAACTCGAAAAATATAACAAACAAATTAAATATTAATTAAATGTATTTATATACATTATTAAATATTTTTGTGTCCCGACCAGGAATCGAACCCGGTACCTCCGAGTCTAAATCCACGGACTTAACCGCTAGACCACGGAGGCAGTTATATATTAGTTCTCCAACAAAATCAACAATATTTTATTTTCTGATTACATGCATGCACAATTAACAGAGTAAATGTGATTTGAAGAGAGATTGACGAACCAGATATAAAATGCAAAAGTTGTGGGTAAAAGAGGCCCTGGCAGACCAAGACTCACATATTACGATCAAATAAATAAAACAATAGCTGAAGGTGCATTAAAAAGTCATCGAAACAAAAGGGCATGCATGTATGAAGAGGTTGACGACTGTCAAAGAAGCGAAAGAGGTATGTCGTGACAAGTGGCGCTCAGTTGTCTCTGCCTACCCCGCAAGGGATTTGTCGTGCAGATATGTATGTATGTAAATGTAATTTAAATTAAAGGAGAAGACGACCTGCTCATAATTACAGCTAGTTAATTTTTGTATTTAAGAAAGGCATCAGATGAAAATCAGTGCTGTAGCTGATTCTAAGCTAAAGCTGCAGCTTATACTGAGCTGACTTCGTTTTTTTTTTTTGGTTCTCTTCTCCCGATGGATGATGAATGAGATGATAGGGAAGGCAAAGGGTCTAGCCCATACAGCCAAGTCTGACGTAATATATCTTTCTTTTTAGTGAGTTAATGAGGTCATCATCAAATTCCAGATGCTGCAGAATTTGATGCTTTTATTGGAGTCCCTTGCGGCACCATAGCTCGAACACGTCGGGTAAAATATGGGAGTTGACAGCGCGGGAAAACCGCAAAAAATAAACTGCAACTTGTGCCCCATATTTAAAGTCCAATTTATCGTTTTCCATAATTATTCACATTGTAGCACATTATTAAACAAAACAACACCACTTTTGACCAATAATATCCACAGTAAATTCATTTACAAAACAATAACTTGCACTTGACATGTCCACGCAAAATGGCGCTAAGAACCTGAGCTGACTTCCTATTTGTCGCCACACTTGTATTTTTTCTTTAATGTAGCTCCATAAACTCAGCCATTAGCACTAAATTATTTAACACTTGCTACTACTAACCTACACTGTAAAATCTTATTTTGTGATGACAGTCAAGTTTTTTCTTTCTTTCTTTCTTTCTTTCAAAAGAGTATTAGAGTAACCGAGATTTTAATAACTGAACCCCAACCACTCTTTAAACGTTTATTACAATTATTATTAAAACATAAAAAACCAACCCAAGTTTGCCGTCTGGATCGCAACTCCAATTTTCTCATTCCAATAATGATCGTCAACATTTTTTACTTCTTGTTCCTCGCAAGAACCGATGGGATATTTGCATTGGTTATTTTCTCCTCCAATCTACCAGAATCGAGATAGCTACGCGTTCTACAAGATAACTTTCCATTTTCTGAATCACCTCATGCACAAAGGAGTAACTTTAGGGCAGCCAGAGCTTCCAAAAACTTTCCAGAGACAATAATCCTAAGATCTATGATGTAATCAAAATACAATAAATAATAAAACTCGGGTCCCAATCGGAATACGACAGCACCCGAAGTGTAAATCAATTATTGTATTAAATGAGTGACATTGTCATATCCATTAATTATGTTATTATTTAATGTTAAATGGTATTGAAGCTAAACTGCCTCCGTGCTCTAGCGGTTAGGTTAGGTAATTTATATATTATTTAATTGATTAAAAAAAAAAACAAAATTATTAATTAAACTTAAAACTTACGTTTAAAACATAAATTACTATTAGAAAATATAAAGCTACTTAATAAAAAAAAATACAACTAAAAACTAAAGAAAAAAACAAAAAAAAAAATATTATAGTAAAAAATTTGCTCCAAATCGCTGCCAATGGGCAAATTTATTTAATTTATTTGTGATAATTTTCCATTTTGGTACGCTAGAGACATCGACGAGCTTGCCACTTTTCATGATTGGCCTATAGTAAAGTTGGCTAAATGTAAACTCGCTTTTTTATAAGCGTGGTTTCTGACCACCCCGAAAGGGAAACGGTCGTGATGATACTTTTTGAATTTTCATACTAAATGTTTCTTCCTTTTTTACTGCATCTATATTGTTCTTCTTTTCTTGTCGAAGAAGAACGTGTTTTTTTTTTTTTTTTTTTTTTTAATACGGAGCACGACATGTGACACCGCGCCCACCTGATGGTAAGCGGTACGCGAGGTCCAAGAATGGGAGCAACTGACGCCAGCCTCAGACGACCGACATCAGTCCCTACCACTATGCCGGCCTATAAAGATGCTTTTTCACACTTCGTTTGAAGGACTCCAGGTTATAGGAGTGGGGAAATACACTGGCTGGGAGAGCATTCCACATCTTCAGCGTGCGACAGATGTAAGAGTCTCCAAATTTGTATGTACGCGTAGGGATAGTGGCTACGGTATGTGGATGCATATTTTGGCCTGTGCGAGTGGTTCGGTTGCGGAATAGAGAAGAAGGGATAAGGTTGTGGAGCTCTTCAGAACATTCACCGTAGTATAGCTTGTAGAACACGCTCAAGGAGGCCACATCTCGGCGAAGCTGCAGCGATTCGAGAGTTTTGGACACTGTAGTATCGTCCACTATTCGAATAGTCCGCCTCTGTAGGACATTGAGAGCATCTGTAAGGTACTTAGCGGAACCATCCCAGAGGTGAGAACAGTATTCCACGCATGACCTTATTTGTGCTTTACAAAGCATAAGCCGGAGTGAGGGTGGAAAAAAAACGTTTTACAGTTTTAGTATCCCTAGTTTTTTGGACGCTGTTTTGGTTTGTCGGCAAAACAACAAAATTAATTAAAAATTACACGTCGAACACGACCATTACCGACAAACTACTGTCATCGACTAATTAATTTTGAGACCGTTTGCATTTTTACCCCGTTTTGTTATGTCTCTGGCATCAGTCAATTTGTCCAAATTCTCGCAAAAAAAAAACTGGATGTATGGCAACCCTAAGTATCTACTATAGTCGCTCACAAACCTAGCTATTTATCTATAGTCTTTATACAACTATAATAAAGTTCAATTTTGATTGTATTTGTATTAGGTATATTGGTTCTGTCGTAGACTGCTATACTAGTCGTAGAAATAGTGATTCGTTTCATACCGGTCGGTTCAATGTTGATTATATTCTGCATTCTTAAGGCCAATATTACAAGCATTGTATATTGTAAGAAAAAAATGAGTAGAAGGAAAAATAGACATAGATTTGCAGCATCATTGTTCCCATGCTTCCATTAATACTGACTTGTAAAATTGTCGTGATAGACATCAGACCCTCGCCTGGCTCAATTTTTCAGAAATTTCTTAAAGGCCCATCTATAACAGTGGAGGCCTAGGACTAGGTTTAACGCATATGTCAATGCATTTTATACAGTTGCTGCATTTCGAAAGCTCCTGAAATAAAGCCAGCGACTTTTACGACACTAAAGTACGGAATGGTTACCTAATTAAATAAATTGCAGAACACACAACCTACTGCAGACAATTATAAAGGACGGCATTGTCTCTTCGCTCAGCTATAACATTGTAATTGTCCCACAGTCCATTATATAAATAAACAAAACCACTATACTGTCCAGTCTTGCATGTAACTGCCGGGGGCTCAATTCTGGACATCAATATTAGATAAGTTCAATTTTAACTCATATTTAAGATATATTTGAGTTAAGGTTCGATGGGGCTGACATATTCTTGCACCTTAGATAAAAGCAACCAATTTAAAGTTTTTTTTTATATATTACAATTTAAAAAAAAACTCGAGATTGCATAACTTAATACTTACGTTTAGTCAACTTTACTCGTACTATAGGCCTATCATGACAAGTGGCAAGCTCGTCGATGTCTCCAGCGTACCACACTTAAGAAATATTACAATTAAATAAAATTATTTATTGTGTCTAGACCATGAATTGGGTCTAAATCTACGGTCTTAAACGCTAGACAACGAAGGCAGTCAGACACTTGGAAAGAAGTCTGACAATTCCTGTTGTAAGTGCTACTGACACCAGGCTCTGATGACCAACATCAATATTTTTCACTATACCAACAAGATGCTCAAGTCCTAGACCACCTCAAGATGGACACTGCAGAACATATATATATATATTTCAGAAGAGAAAAATAACCTGTTTAAGTAAGTGCCACTTATTATTACCGGACTGCGCGACGCAAATAAGGGTTATATTTTTATCAGCTTATGTATGTATGCGAATACGTGGGCCAATTTTAACGATTCTCACGTCAATTGATTCGTCTTAATCATGCGAGTGTCGCTGAATATACGACATTAATCAAATTTCAGTAAGGCGACGCCATATTGTGAAATAAAAAAAATGTAAATCGATGAACTACTTATATATCGAGTGGGTTATTTGAAAAACATGTTAATGTTACTCTTATCATTTTTCATTTCGAGTATAACCATTTACGATTCTATAACGATTAAAAGTTGGTTAGTAACCTTATATTCTCTTTGAAATTTTCAATGTAAATCCTAGTGTAGGTACAACTAAAAACCACTAAAAACAAAGACCGGCTCAAATCTTCCATGCGTCCAATGCGTCGCGACTGTTAAAGCTATGTTTTGCATTTTTTTTTTTTTATGTGTCTATCAATCATACAATTATTTTAATAGTGTAGTTCAGCGGATGACATACTTTTTGGCGACGGAACCCTTGAGCTTGTTTTATCTTTTTAGATATTAATTAAAGTCCATTTTTACTCAATTTAGTTTATTATTATATGTAGTGTATGTATTAATGTTATGTAATGTATGTACCTAATGTATTAATAAAACGTTATGTGTATGTATTATTAGTATTTATTATTGTAGTTTAGATAATATTGCATATTTATTACGTAATCATATTTCTCTAATTGCACCTACCTTACGTCTTTAATGTTCTACAGTGTCCCTAAGGTTGACTGTCAGAGAATGTCTAGCGACATTAAGTCCGCCCTTGTATATATTGTGCAATAAAGTTTTAATAAATAAATAAATAAATATTTTTACGTCGCGAAATTTTTATTCGAAGTAATATACAAACAATATAAAAGAATTACAATATTAAATGAACTATATTACAACAAAATCTAACCAAAAAAAATAATAATAATACATAGAAAATAAAAATTAAATACTTACAAAAAAAAATAGCTCCTCCGAATCGCTGTCTTGTGGCATGGTGCCCAATACACTACTACAATACATATACAATACTAGCAGCATTTCCCCTTTGAATGATCAGACTTAATTTTTGGGAGAAAAAACTGCCAGCCCTATTGTCACCAGAGACGTCAATGAGCCTTGGAACAATTTCCTTATAAAAGGCTTTAAGTTCCGATCCCCACGGGCCCATCGTTTCTACAGCAAACGTCGATTATTATTATTATTATTATTAACTATTGCAAATAGTTTCATATTTTCGACGCTTGCTGATCTGCGCTTGTTTCGCTGCAACACCAGCTCTAACAGAAGTTCCTTGAAGGTGGGAAGGGGCTAGGGAATTCCAACAGGTAAAATCCCATACCAGGGATTGACCCAATCCAATTGATTTCATATTTATTTCTTTTCAATTTTTAATTAAAGTAGTTATTTTACGCTGTCGGGTTTTTCATTTGGCTGCCCACAAAATACGATTGTAACCCGAACAAGAATAGGTCAGCAACAGTTAGAACTTGGAAGGTCATTATGCACGCGTTCCGAGAGGCAATCTGCTTTGCATAGGAGCGTGATCATACCGCATAATACACTCATAAAGACTTCAAAAGTTGCACTCCCGCCTCCATCCGAGCCTAGAATGTTCGTAGCATAATGTAGCCAGTGATTTAGTGCCAATAACTGTGCTAGGCTTGCATCTTGTAAAACTTTTTAGATACACTTTATCGAAAGGAATTTTATTATTAAAGTTATTTGGCAATCTATTGCGTTTGTATGCTATACTTTACATTTATGTTATTCGTACGATCTAATTCATCGATTGTCTGTTTTCGCATTGCATCGTGTCGTGTTTAATTAATATATCGTTATATATTTTTTTAATTCAAGTTGGAAACTAATGTTATAATAAACGGCCAGTTGCAGAAAGGCTGATTATCTTTAGACATGTTTAAGGTGATGATCGTAGACCGAGCTAACAATAACTGGCAGAAATTACAAGGATAGCAAAGTGCGATGTTCTCCAATCTTACATTTATCTTGGAGCACTAATATCTAATTACAGTGGCTGCGAGGAAGAAATTAAGCATCGAATGGTAGTGACAAAATCTGCAATGTACAAGCTGAAGAAGATATGAAGGAACCAAAACGTTACCAAAGCCGCTAAAATTCGACGCGACGGCTTAACATTATCTCCGAGGCACGGAAACGGTGGTGTTGTAAATCTATGAAAAATAGTAAAGTATTTAGTAACTAAATACAGACTCGAGGCAAACTCGTTCCAGGGACCTTTTCTATATCCCCCGCACACGCACAGTAGTCGGTCTCCGCGCACCAGTACGTCGAAAGTGCGAGACGTACAACAGTCGATATATTTAGCAATTCTCGCGCCATATTTAAGGCCAAAATTAAGAAGCTGTTGTTGTCGGTTTAGCTCGCTGGGCGGGGTTTGCTTCGGAGTTCATTGATAGTTCCATAAATTCGAACACTGCAATTGTATTATAAATTATACCTGGCCAAGGTATACATATGTAGTACTAACGTATTTATAAATATAAATGGTGCACTATTGTCCACAGTGGGAAATATTTTGGTGGCGGCTATAATTCTAATGACTACTACTGTATCGTTTCTTAATTGTTATTATACTGCCTGTCTCTGTTCTTTCTTCGAATAAACTATAGTAAAGTTGGCTAAATGTGAATTTCTTTACTTTAAAAGTGTATTTCTTATTGGTTTAATAAGTTTTTTTATTTTTTTTATTTAAAATTACCAACGGTATATACCGACGCGACGACGTTTAAAAATATAGAAAAAAACTATTTTCTTTCAGGCTAGTTCCACGGCCAGCGTGACAAGAGTACGTCAATTTCTCCAGAAAATTCTGGAATCCCGTCTCTCTGTGTTCTAGTGGCACGAGTTGGCGCTAAAACTTTAAGTAAACATTTTACCATCCCTAAAACAGCTTTCCAATCCACCTTTTCGTATTTGCCAAACGAACTTGGCTAGTTTTTCAGGCTTTAAAATTTTATCTTTTCCAACCTGAGATTTATTTGAAGATTTAGGTATCTAGATCAGGACCAATGGCAGTGGAGTTTCAAATGTTACATATTACGAGAAGTGCAAGTATCATCAATTGGCTTTCAGAACGAAAAACCTTTCTATATCTATTCATATTGAAAACAACGTTTTTCAGCTTCTTCATAGTTAACCCTTTATTTCATGATTTTTAAATTTCTATTATTCGTTTGATCTTCATAACAAGTTGCAATCGATTTTATTCAATTACATAAAATCAATTAGTAATATTAGTAATGATCTAAGAGTTATCTCAAAATTTTAGCATGCATATTACTATTAATAATTGTGATAAATAAAATACATATTATTTCTTGTTGAGTCTATTTATTTAATTGACATTTCTTGCCCACGTCAAGACAGACAATTACATTTTTATAATATACGACAATTACTATTAGAATAACCACCCAATGGTAAAGGTAGTTGCCAATTATATTGATGTAATAGATTAGGGAAAATTCACATCATAACAGCCCCTAGAACATAGACCCCCACTGTTATTGATGTGTTCTTTAGAGACGACCCTTCAGGGATAGTACCAAGGAGGCTGGCATCGTTTGCTCTCTGTATAGCGAGGCTAATACGTTAGCAGAAATAATTGCCAGTTTTCCTGTCTCCAGATTTTTTCGTTGGCCGTTTGGACAACACCTTGGCCAGACGCTTGGCTGAGTATCCCCATGGGCCCATCGTCTCGACCCCAAACGGCGCAAATTAGTAACCTGTACCGAGCTAGCCGTATTTGATCAGCTTGAGGTTCTTAGCAGAAACCGCCACACTTCCCGCGCTTGATGGGGCTAATGTTACTACACATGTAGTCGATGGCCCAACGGTCATGCTGTCGGGTCTCTTGCCATCGCTCCGCGCAATCCCAGTGGGTTCTAGGATCGCGGGTACTCCAGCAGTGACAAAAGCCCTTCGGATGATGTCGTTGACAGCAGCAATATTCATCATCATCAGCCTGTGTCTCTCCACTGCTGGATATAGGCCTCCCCCAAGGCTCGCCACTTCACACGATCTCCTGCCACCCTCATCCAACACCCGCCAGCGACCTTCCTTAGGTCATCCGTCCATCTAGCGGGGGGTCGACCCACTCTGCGTCTTCCCGTACGTGGTCTCCACTCTAGAACCCGTTTACTCCATCTAATAATACTATTACAAAATTACATCACACGGCTGATAAAATTACATTTCGCCAAAACGTATAAATAACGTAACCGGAAATGTAAATTTCAATTTTGCCGATGCGGGCGGTATAAGCCGTGGTGTAAATCTCCTGGAGGCGCATAACGTTGCGCCTTTCAAGCCCGGGGGTTTACTCTGAAATGCCAGTTATTAATATTTTGGCGTAGTTTTCCGAGGCCACTTGCAGCTTTAAACAAAATATTCTCGACTCAAAGCTCATGAAAGAACGCCAGAGCCTCCTCAAAAATTATATAAAAATATTAAAAATAAATATACTAAATATATAAAATAATTCATCATTCTTATCCTCACATCTATTCATCTCACTCGTTTTCTCATTCCTCTAATCCTCAAACCATAGTGCTCGCCAGTGGAACAAGCTTCTAAAACTAAACTAACTTTAAAAATAAATACTTCCTTTTTTATAAAGCAGAAAATATTTGATCGCATGTCACTGACAATTGGAAATTCCATTTACAATTTTTTCTACACGCAATATTGTTGTTTTTTTATTTTGTATGATAAAAACTGAAATAAAAGCTAATTAATATATTTTAACTTCACAAATTTCTACTTTCTTAAAACATGTTATCTTCATATATATATCTACTATAATTAACTAATGACATAGGCTTATTATACTATAATAAGTATATAGTAATAAGCATTTATGAGGTAAACTGGTGTTCTCCGATGGGTCACAGAACTGGCTTTAACAGGGTTTAAGTTCGCCTTTGTACATACTTTAAAATAAACAGCAATAAAGTATTTAAATAATAATAAGAGAAATGAATTTTATTTTATAATATTTCTCATTATCTATCATATATTTATTTTTTGGCACTCTGCCTGTAATTGGTTCTTATAACACAAAGGTTAGCTGGTAAAAGATGCCTTAAGGCATAAAGCTCATCTGTGCGCTTAGTTTTAAGTTATTTAAATTTTTCAGTAAATATTTATTATTATTATTATTTATAAACTTTATCCCACAAAGTACAAAGGCGGTTTTAATGCCCGAAGATATACTCTGACAGCCAAACGTTGGGGACAAATTTGATCAAATATAGATGCAATTATAAAAATAATAATAATACGAGAAATAATTAACTATTTAAATTTAACAGCTATTTAATATATACTTACATTATATGGAATAAATATTATAATATCGATAAACTAAATATTAATACATACATATTATTATACATAAACATACATATACTTACTAACGCTGTGTGGAGCTATTTAAAAAGTGTGAAAACACTTTTTTAAATAATGTCCCGGTAGTTGCTTGCCGTATGTTGACAGGTAGATTATTCCACGAATTAGTAGCAACACCTACAAAAGAGTTAGACACAAATAAAGAGTGATGAGAAGGGACAGATAGAAGAGACTTGTAAGAAGAGCGAAGGGATTTGTCATGAAAAGAAGAGAGATAGGCGAAATTGTCCTTGAGGTATTTCGAAAAAAAGGAGACAAAGGGCTCGAAGATTTCTGCGACAACGAATAGGCAGCCACTTCAACTTATTATTATTATAATCCAAGCGTTACTTGTTATAGAAATAAATGATTTAGATTTGATTTAATTGTCATCGTATCGGATTTTGTTTTTAATTTCAGAGTAGACCCTCTGAAAGCAGTAATATAGGCCACGTAAACACAAATGTTTACCTACTACTAATATTCTACAGCCTCTGTGGCATACCTAGCATAGGTTGATAGACGTTCTTATGATTTCCCATACAACAGTAAATCCATACATATTAATATTATAAATGATGTGAACTGGCAAATAGTCCTGTCTTAAATTTTAGGAAAAATAAATATAGTCGTATATACATATATATATATTTTATTATTTCGACCGCCTCCGTGGTCTAGTGGTAACAAACGTTGCCGTGAACTCAGGAAGTCGTGGGTTCGATTCCCACAGCGGGCAAGTTGTACATTGTATAATTTGTCTCGGTCTGGGTGTTTATATGTATAATATGTATATATTTACAAAAAAAAAGTATAATATGTAATTTATCAACCATCTAGTTTCCGTAACACAAGCCTCGTAGCTTACCACGGAAACTAGATGGCGCTGTGTAACCTGTCTGGAAATATTTATTTATATTATATTTATATTTATTTGAGGTGTAGTCTTTGATTATATAGGTACCTGCGTATTTGCGACGCTTGCTAGACTGCGCTAACGGCTGCGGTTTCCGCTTTATGCGCTTTCGGCTGCGGTTTCCGCTTTATGCGCTGTTCTCTTAAGATGTGAAAAGTGTCGACACACATCCCACACTAACGTCCGCCCCCGATCCCAGGGGACCAGCGTCATATCACCAGGTCTCTTGCCATCATCGCGGACCATTCATGTGTGTTCCAGAACAGCTGGAACCTCAATGGTGGCAAGAGCCCATTTTATAATAGCTGTGAATATGTTTATGAGATAAATAACTTCATACATTTTCCATAGAAGTCCAAGTCACTACAAGATAAAAAGGTAACCAAATGAAGAAAGGTTGTGGATTAACGGTTGATTCAAATAAAGTTATTACAAACTTAAAATTAAGAAATCCCCGACGTTAATTACGTACGCAACCGCCTTTGATCTTAGACGAAAAACCAATGATCTTGAAATAAAATAGATGTAGCATTGGCTGGCGATAAGGGTTTCTACATATAAGTACCTATAATGGAGAATAAGCAAGAGAAACATTACATTACAGCCCTTAGAACACAGCGTCCTAGACCTCCACTGTTGGAGATGGGCCTTCCAGAACATATCTCTGGAGAATTTGGCCTACAATCGCCACGCTGGCCAGACGGGTTGGCGAGGATCTAATGTATTTTTTTTTAAATAACAATATATTAACGATACCACAAGTTGGTATTAGTGGAACCGGGACCAACGGCTTAACCTGCTCTCCGAGGCACGGGAACGGTGATGTTGTAAATTTATGACAAATGTACGTAAGAAAAGTGTATTTTTCATTGGTACATGCCGGAGGGTTTTGAACCGACCTTGTAAGATTTAAGAAAAGCGTTCTTACAACCGGGCCACCACTGCGCCTATTGCCTTGTTTAGTTTAAAGCAATCGGTTGTTGTCAAAGTAACCGTACGGCATTGATAAACACAATTTCTTGCACTTATGAGAGCTTATTTCTATTTTAGTAAAAAAAATACTACGGATAAGGATATAAGTCCGGTCCGCATGGAATGGTGGCAATAACGCTGACTGTATTTCCCCACTGAACTGTAATACTGATTCTTAGGGCGAAGAACAATCCAGCCCTCTTGTCACTGAAGGAAACGACAAGACGCGGTGTTATGTCTTTTAAAAACTTTTTTGTGCTTGGATTCCATGGGCCCAGAGTTTTAACAGGAAACGGCACAAATATGTATCTTTTTTTAAAATATAATTATGACTTCCGTCGCGGCCCTCGGTTTATGCGCTGTCGGGACCCTGATATGCGACACGGCGATGGTGTCGACGCACGTGGCGTCCCGAGCTCGTCCACGTTCCCAGGGGACTAACGTCATCGGGTCTTTTACCATTATCTCGGATAATAACAAAGAGCTGGAACCTCGATGGTGGCTAGAACCCTTTTAATAGTATCGTTAAGAGAACCGTGACAGAAAACTCTGCCCGCACTTTTAGAACAGGAGAACCCATGAACTCCTACAGATTTTAGTTATTAATTTCGTGAATTCCATTTTTTTATCGTTTTGCCTAATAACTATTATTTTTCTTTCTAAATTCTA
Organism: Tinea semifulvella; assembly: GCA_910589645.1. Classification (NCBI taxonomy): domain Eukaryota; kingdom Metazoa; phylum Arthropoda; class Insecta; order Lepidoptera; family Tineidae; genus Tinea; species Tinea semifulvella. The sequence continues at coordinate 5,598,978 of OU342592.1, read as the reverse complement.
GCGTGCGAAAAAAAAAACGCGAGTTTGACCTGTATGTGTGCATTGCAACTTTAAAGAAACCACATTTTTATCCTTATAGTTCCTCGTAAAAAAATACGTTTTCCCGTTTATCTGGTCTAGAAGTTAATATCATCATCAGCCTGTGTCTCTCCACTGCTGGATATAGGCCTAACCCAAGGCTCGCCACTAAATGCGGTCTTATGCAACTCTCATCCATCCCACACCAGCGACCTTCTTTAGGTCATCCGTCCATCTGGCGGGAGGTCGTCCCCACTCTGCGTCTTCCCGTACGTGGCCTTGAATATATGCCTGATTAATTAGGTTATTAGTATTGATCTATATCTATAGTTGCGGAGAAGCGCCAAGTATTCGAGTCATGTTTGTACTGGCTGCGTTATCCACAGTTGAGAGATCTTTGGGAAAAACTAGAAAAAAACGGGGTATGAAACAAAACCGACAAACCAGGCTCAAGTTTTCATTCTATAGCGTGATTAATGAACGTAGGGCATTAGTGATGATCATTATTCCCTTTTCACGAGCTCACGGCGCTTAAGATTAATGCAGCAAAAAGTGTTTCATAATCAATTAGGATATGACAGCCAACTCTATGAGGATACCGGTAGTTTGAAGGTTGAAGCTTAATCTTGACTAAAAAATAACATTATTAGCATCCCTCGTCAGTGAGCTGGGTAATATGAATATGCCATTCAACGGGTTTAAAAACTTGTAAGTATAAAATATGACCTGCAGCCGTAAAAATAATAAAGCCGTTTATTCCTTAATTAATTAACATATACAGTTTGTTTATAAAATCGACACAATTAATAATTTTAATAAAATATAGGCCAAATAATAATAATAATACTTATAACATTTAGACTAAAGCTATGTCTATTTTTTTATTTTTTGTTTTTTTTACATGGTAATGTCAAAACTAAATTCTAATAATATCTATAATAATGTTTTTCTTTCTAATTAAGTTATTAGTATTTCATTACTTAATCGCAAATGTTAGATTGGTAAAATAATGGATTCGGTTTACAGCCACTTTTAGCTCGAGTTTTGCCGATCATAGCCGAACTTACGTCAAAATAACGTTTTTTTAACTATTTATATGGTCACCCTATGGAGTTGCAACTTCATAATCATTGGGGAAAAGCAAAATAAATATTATCCGCACTTTTATACGTTATTAACATTCATTAACATAAGATTGGGGTTAAAACAATGGGGGTATATTCTCTTGATAGCCACAAATTCATAAAAGAGCTGGTTAAACCAATTTTTCAAGAGTGTGGCGATCCCAAATGCTATAACTACCTAAAACAGAATATTTCGATTATAATTCAACGAGGAAATGCAGCGAGCGTTTTAGGTACCCTCCCTGGTGGTAAGCCCTTAGTTAACAAATTAGATGTTAAGGGCTCGGGCAGTGCATGGGAGTAATTTTAAAAGAGAAAATCTTTTAAATTCGTTTGAAAAAGAATTTGTTTGACATATTTTTTTTTTTGATTTTTTTTTTGACTGTTTATTAATAAAATGTATTGACCTAAATTTAATTATATAATGATGACTAGACTTACTAGATAAGAATATATTTTAAATAAAAACAATTTTTACATGCCACAACAATGTCTAAATGTGCAGAGCCAACTTACTAACCATATTACATTTAAAGCAAATAAACAATTTTGAATTTGAATTTGAATAGATTGGCCATTATCCATGCCACTGGACAATGGCCTGGAGGAAATTTTTATATTGTAAGGTTAAGGTTGCTAAATTTTTTATTATATTTAATTTGTTATTTAGATTTAGTTTTTTTTTTAGGTTAATTAATAATATTGTAATTCTTTTATATTGTTTGTATATTACTTCGGATAAATCTTATCTTGATTTGAATAGTATTTTTAGTTTAGCTTTATTTATAATTAGTTTTTTAATCTATTTTATTTTAATATTTTTGTATCTACTTCGAATAAATATTACATAAGATTACATATTTACATTAAACATGTATGTACGCAGTTCCATAACACATCTTAGTTAATTATTTATTTATTTATTTATTTCAAAACTTTAATGCACAAAGTACAAAAGGCGGACTTAATGCCCGTAGACATTCTCTGAGAGCCAAACCTTTGGGACTAATTAGAACAACTGTAGGTGCAAGGAAAGTATAAGTGACACATCAATTAGATATAAATACTTATGTAATAAGCTTACTTATATATAATCTACTTATAAATATACTAAATACTAATACATACACAATAATAAACATACATATAAAACTTACAAATTTTGTTGGGAGTTATTTAGAAAATGTGAGTAGACCAGCTTTTTAAATGATGATCTGATAGATACCTGCCTTATGGTAATAGGTAGATTGTTCCACAGATTATTATTAGTTATTAAAATGTGTTACTAAAATTTAAATTAAATATGTTATTGATTCATTTAATATAGTCCTTAGAACACAGCGTCATAGACCTCCACTGTTGAAAAGGGGCCTTCCAGAACATATATCTGGAGAATTTAGCCTACACTCGCCACGATGGCCAGACGGGTTGGCAAGGAATATATTATTATTATTATTATATAATAGACAATTTTTAAACCGCCTTGAAACGTTATTTGCTGCATTACAAACATTATTTTTACTAATTTTCATTTTTTCTACTAATTTAATTTAATTATGACCTTTATATTGTTTTGATTTTTGACATTAATTACCTACTGACAATTACTTTTTTTTTCTTTTTTTTATAATTCATTCTCATAACGAAATAAATGTATGCTTAAGTGTATATTCAATGCATTGCACTGATAAATTGTGATTGGGGGTCGGTTTCGAAATCACCTCCTTTTCTCATCCATATATGTATAATTACTGCAATATGATTGAAAAACCACCTTACCATTAATAATAATAATAATAAAATCATTTATTGTCACAAAAAAGTTTACAGATGTAAAATAGGTGAACAATATAGGGTGATGTGTTTGTGATACCTACACGAGGTTGCCCTGTAGTGCGGGATATCGGTGCTCTTCCGTGTTATAATGTTACAACAATAAATGATGTATGTCCTCTCTATGTGTTCGTGATATATGTGTGAGTGTGTGTGAGAGGGTGTGTATAAGATTTCCAAATTCCAATGGTTATTATATATATATATAATAACCATTGGAATGGTTGTAAAAATGGCAAGCTGTATGCTCAATTTTTCGAGATGAAGTCCAGATCTTAGTTAGTTGTTTGTATCTGTTTATATTTTGGTATGACTGCATCTTGTTATGAGCATCTAATAAATAAATTACCTATTTGATTTAAAAAAATAAAAAAACACATTTTCGGTTACAAAAAATATGTTTGGTTAATATGGATTAAACGGCACAATGTAGCAGATTTCAATGTGCCGGATATCCTTAATGTGGTCCGGTAACATTTGGGCCACGGTAAGGGTACATCAAGTACCCTCGAAGGGCGGAAGGGACACACAGGTTTGAGAGTTGTTGCGTGAAACACCAAAGAAGATGTTATACTCTATCATATTATAATCGACATATCGAAAACTATGTTCACATTATTACAATTAAAAAAAAATTGCTGAGTATTGTCTTCCTATTATTAAGTGACGTCACTTACACTGACTAGTGTTTTTAAGGTAACGTTCTAAAATCTAAAATATTGTATTTAAAAAAAAAGTAAAGTATCATCACGACCGGTTCACTTCCGGGGTGGTCAGAAACCACGCTTATAAGCGGATTCACTTTTAGCCAACTTTACTACAGGCCAACATGACAAGTGGCAAGCTCGTCAATGTCTCTAGCGTACCAAACTCGAGAAATATCACAAATAAATTAAATATTAATTAAATGTATTTATTTACATTAATAAATATTATTGTGTCCCGACCAGGAATCGAACCCGGTACCTCCTCTAAATCGACAGACTTAACCGCTAGACCACGGTTACCAAGTTTATTTATTAATATTGTTTTATTTTATTTTAGTTAGTTGTATTTTTAACTACCCTATTAAATAATTATAATTTGGGTACTTTACTATTAAAGTAATATATATATATATATACATATATATATATATAGATAAGTCCATCAAAATGTTTAGTGCATTTCTGCTACAAACCGACAAAGTATGCGAGTACCACTAACCGCAATGACGTGGAAATATTACGCCGTCAGATTTTGGCTCGTAAACGAATTTATATCATGGCGAAGGCTTATGTTAACAATGTAAGTTCACTGAGGATATTTAACTAAAAACAATCGGCCGGAGTAATGAGCGTTAAGGTCTCTCTTGTCGGTCGTTCCACACCTATCCGTAATTACACGTACGTTTCAATATTTACACATTTATTTTTGATTAAAAGTGGTTTTAATAAAATTATAATATTAATGAATAAAAATAAATAGATTATTGGAAAAAAATATTTACAAAATATAAAATAAAATTAATATTAATACTACGGATAGGGATATAATTCCCGTCCGCGTAAAATGGTGGCAAGAACGCTGGCTGCATTTCCCCGCTGAATTGCAATACTGATTCTTTGGGCAAAGAAAGTGTCACCGGAGGAGACGATAACAAAATAAATATAAAATGTAAATTAACTCCTCCTGGGTGGTCTAGCGGTTAAGTCCGTGAATTTAGACTCAGAGGTACCGGGTTCGACTCCTGGTCGGGACACAATAATATTTATATATAAATAAACCAGGCCCCAAATTGCAGCGTGTCCAATCCAATGCACATAATGAATTGTGTTTTTTTTTTTATTTAATTACAACATCTCTTTTACCCCAGCATTAAAATATTATTTAATTAAATAGTCAAATGGTTAAAATTTATGTATAGTAAAAAATAATCAATATATATTATGTTATGCTAGGGTAAAATAAATAAAATTAATTACAGATTACGAAAACACAATATATTTATTAACTATCAAATAAAAAATAAATCATTTTGGCACGAGAACATTTTATTGGGCCCATTTCTCTAAGAAAAATGGCTATTCTTATTTAATTAATATTTAATTTGTGATATTTCTCGAGTTTGGTACGCTAGAGACATCGACGAGCTTGCCACTTGTCATGATTGGCCTACAGTAAAGCTGGCTAAATGTGAATCCGCTTATTTATAAGCGCGGTTTCTGACCACCCCGAAAGGGAAACGGTCGTGATGAAACTATACACCCGACTCAAGACGAACCAAACAAAATATATAATTGAAAAGTTTTTTTTTTAATTTTAACCATATCCAAAATTTAAATTAAGCACAATTGCTTTTTTATATTATATTCTATTAAAACAATATATAGGTACCTAGTAAACCTGCAGAACAGCTACAAGGCTATCTATGTAGTTTCTCCGCAGTAGACATTTCAATTTGTTGTAGCCGAGCCTGTGACTTATTATTAACCGGGCTTTATCTGCAATTTATTCTTACCTCATCATAAGCCTGTGTCGATTCACTAATAGATGACGCTTCTCTCAAGGTTTGACACTGCACACGGTCTTTTGCAATATAAGATAGAGCGAGCATCGGTGTTTAATGATAAAATGAAATAATACATTATTACTGAGCAACAACAGCCAATCTCAACCTTATTATTAGTGTTTTTAAGACTATAATTGTGTGCACATTATATACACAGGAACTTTTTTATAATGATTTAAGAGTGTTACGTGTATTTAAATTGAAAACTTCAAAAATAATAGTTAAATTCAACATTTATAAATGAAAATAAAGTGACACGAGGTTCTCTTGTCAAAGAAGAACGTGCGTTACATTTCTGTAGCATGGCTGGGACATATTGTCTGTGAAACAACAAAACATTAAATTTAAAAGTGCACGATTGACACGACCATACATGGCAATGACTGTCATAATATGAAACTAGGCTATTTACTTAAATACCGAGTATGACAATTGTTTGAATTATTTGAGAATATTATTTGTGTTTCTTTTAGTTACAATATTTTAGTTACGTATCTATTCCGCCATTTTTATTAATTGATCTACTAATAATTATGTTCAACAAATTTATACTTTTATTGTTTTATTTTATAGTAACTATCGACATTAATTAATTTATAAATTATTAAGGATGCCTTTATTACAAAAAGTACAAAAAAAAAAACAAAAAAAATTTTTTAAAGTTTGCCGCCAATTCTAGTTCGGTGGGAACCCGTAGTAGCGCTACTAAAACTGAAACACTTGTATGGAGTTACGCTTCTTGTATTATGTTCCTTGGGTACATGCTGGGAGGGTTTGAAGCGGCCTTTGTAGGATTTCAACGAAAGCGTTTTAACAACCGAGCTACCATCACACCACCTCTTGTTTGCATCATCGCTGTATTTGCTACTAGTTTAATTGTATTGCCCAATCTTTTATATGCAGGTCAACGACAGGAGCCAGGACCCCGCGCTCTTCAATTTATGGGAAGCGCTTATTGCACTCCAACACCGACTATTTATGTTACAATGTCTTGTACGATTGTTGAGACATTTATATGTTAACTCTTGCCACCTTGTCTAATTCACTATTATACTTCTAAGGCTGACTTATTAAGTCTGTACTATTATATAGAATTTATATGGAATTTATCTGTTTTATTTTAAAGGTCAGCCGTCACCTGGTACACTCGACGACATTTTTAAGTTAAAGTATCTGTATACTGTTTTTTTTTTCATATTACTGACATGTAACAACCGTTGCTATACAGACGATAGCACGGCCCATGGGCGGTACCTGAGTCCACGAGCAGTGAGAACCGCCCAATTTGAAAAATTGTGCCGTTCCCTGACAGCAGAACTGGACGGCACCCTTCGAAAATTTATGTGTGGTGTGCTCAAAACCTAAGTCCAGTTTAATGCCAGTAGACTCAGGCATGCGCGCTGATGGCCAAGAAGTCTCCCTACTCTCCTCTTACTGATACTTCAACCTATCTACCGCCTCCGTGGTCTTGTGGTAACAAACGTTGCCGTGAACTCGGGAGGTCGTGGGTTCGATTCCGACCGGGGGCAAGTTGTACATTGTATAATTTGTCTCGGTCTGGGTGTTTATATGTATAATATGTATATATTTACAAAAAAAAAAAGTATAATATGTAGTTTATCAACCATCTAGTTTCGGTACCACAAGCCTCGTAGCTTACCACGGAAACTAGATGACGCTGAGTGACCTGTCTGGAAATATTTATTATTATTATTATCTTCAACATACTTGGGGTCGAAATACGCTCAGACCTAAACCACCGAAACTACATTGGGAGCATCACCAAAAATGCGTCCAAAAAGCTCGTGATACTGAACAAGGTAAAGCGGGTTTTCCCGCCTGTAAGTATTAAAGAAGTAAAATATAGGAAATACACAAGTGTGTAGTATTATCTTGATTTATTTTTTATGAGCAGAAATGTTATCAAAATAAACCTAACGTCGAAAGAGAAAAACTGGCAAGTTTAGGGATGTGCTAAAGTTTGCCAATTATATGTGGTTTGAAGAATTTTCGATTACTTGTCTTCGAGATAGTTTTGCCCAATCAGTTTGTAAAGTTAGTGCTTTATACGAAATAGTTTGCTCCAAGTTTCCCAATTAGACTTGTGTCGTTCGCTAAAGAACTGGTTCTATAGAGCGCTCCCACAGAGGAACTACTGGAACTAGTTCCAACTTTGCCAGATTTTCTGCTCCTTAGTTGCATTCCATCTAGACCGACGACGGGAGCGACGAACAGGAGCAGTTAGCGGAGTTAGTTGCGACACACTATCGCTCATTAGTATACGGACTCATACGAGAATGCGTATATCTTTCGTTTAGCTGTTAAGAATGAAATTTGCCCTTCAACCAGTTCAACCATTAGAGTTATGGGTGTTGGATGAAAATATGTTTTACTAATTGCAATACCTACATATTAAAACCCATTCAAATGGTTTATTAGTAAAGCGTGCGAACGACTGCCTTTAACCTTAGAACCGCTCTAAGCGCTCCCTTTCTCTGATTCGAGACAGGGGCTGAGGAACCAAAAGAACGACCTAGTTCAATAAGGAGCGTTGAACTAATAGAGAACTACTATGCACAACTCTATTCCTTATTCCTAAAATATACTTTTACCTATGTCGATTGGTATTAAATGTTAAATTAGGTTTTATAACATTGTGCTTAATTTAAATATAAATCTCAATGATCTCGACTGCAGATAAGTCACGGCTTGTGACTGTTAGGGCCACATCTTATCTTAATAAAGTTCGATAATTGATTTCTCTTTTATAGGGTACTGTTGGAAATTATATTATGAAACCATTGCTCTTTTAAAGTTAATTTAAGTTGCCAGACCTATTATGATTAATAAATTTATTATTTCACGAATATAAAAAAAATATCTGTTAATACAATTTAGCCCAAATCTCCATACAAGATCATGATAAGTGGCTAGCTCGTCGATGTCTCTAGAATACTAAACTCGATAAATATCACAAATTAATTAAATAAATTATTGTGTCTGGACCAGGAATCGAACCCGGTAGGTATTCAGTAAAAATCAAAGTGTCATCACAACCGTATCCTTTGCGGGGTGATCAAAAACCACGCTTACAGAGAAGCTAATTCACATTTAGTCAACTTTACTATAGGCCTATCATGACAAGTGGCAAGCTCGTCGATGTCTCTAGCGTACCAAACTCAGGAAATATCACAAATAAATTAAATAATAATCAAATTATTTTTGTGTTTCGACCAGGAATCCACGAACTTAACCGCTGGAACACGGATGCAGTCAAAAAAAAACAAAAAAAAAATTAATAAAAAAAAAAAACTATAAATACAAAATGTCCTCTCCTTTAGGGATAGTCCCAAGGATAGTCTATGGTTAGGTTATATTTCAATTATACAGAACCATTACACGAGTACTCAAAGTAGAAAATTTGTAACAATTTTTGCTTCGGTTTTTTAATAGCTACTAGGGTGCGGTTAACAAACAGAACCGGGTCGATTGAAAAGCTCTTTGTCTTAATAAGCTTTCAAATAAAAAACCTTGTTTGCGCACAAAAATACATTTACCAATCAAATTCAATTCACAATTATTTTCAAAATTCTTTTGTTGATGCATCGATTTGTTTTAATATATATAATCAATCCTCGTCAAGCCGTCTGGCCAGCGTGGCGAGTGTAATAATAATAATAAATTGTTTATTATCAGGCAACAGATGTCCCATAGATAAATACCTTACAACTAAAATATATATAAAAATATCATTAACTTAAGAATAATAAAATTATTAATCGAAAGCTTCCGTATCTTCATCTTCTTGTGGTCATAGAAGTACCCATCAGGTACTGTGACCACCTTCTGAGGAGTACGAGAAGCTTCAGTGGACGGTGCCGGCGTCCATGCTGGAGGTGCTGCGCGGGGCCCAGGAACATTGTTAGTTCTTCGTGCAGCAAATCCACGAATGTGTAGGCCAAATTCTTCAGATAATGTTCTGGAAGGCCCATCTCTAGCAGTGGAGGTCTAGGACGCTGTGTTCTATGGGCTGTAATAATGAATTATGAATCACTCCTAAAAGTTTTTAAAGGTTTTTTTTTGAATAATCCTAACACGATATGCGGTGGTCTAAGATTTACGCGAGATCCAAGAATAGGCGCAACTGACGCCAATCACCGAGGGCCGGCATCAGTCACTACCATCATGCCTACCTATCAAGATGCTTTTTCATACTTCGCTTGAAGGTCTCCAGGTTAATGGAATGGGCCTACACATTGGCTGGGAGAGCTTTTTTTTTTAAATACTAGTACGACATGTGAGCTTGCGTCCACCTGAAGGTAAGTGGCGCGCGAGGTCCATGAATGTTAGCAACTGAAAATGAGTGTCTACTCATGACTGACAGCTTTATCCCGAAACGTGTGGATACACTTTACTGAGTTTATCGGCACGAACGGTGGATACTTCCCCGCCCCGGCAGACTGGGCAAATTACCACCATCAGTCTCCCAGAGATAGGACCAAGGAACTGGCAATACGGATTTTTTACATATTATTTGTAGGTACTTTGGCGGACCGCATACGTAACGTCGAAATACGGAAAATGGTGGGCATAAAAGAAAGCATAGGGACAAAAATGAGGAAAGGCATGCTACGATGGTTCGGGCAGGTTGAAATGATGAACGAAGAAAGATTGACGAACCCGATATATAATGCGAAAGTTGTGGGTGAAAGAGGCCCTGGCAGACCGAGACTCACATATCACGATCAAATAAATAAAACACTGGCTGAAGGCACATTAAAAATCCTTTCGTAACAAAAGGGTATGTATGAATAGGTTGATGAATGTCGACCGAAAGCCGAAGCGAAAGAAGTATGTCGTGATCGTGTCAAGTGGCGCTCAATTGTCTCTGCCTACCCCGCAAGGGATCTGGTGTGAAGATATGTATGTATGTATTTGTAGGTATATATATTTTTGTAAAGCTTGTAAATGAAAACATTGCGCACAAAAAGATTTTCTAATCAATTCCAATACTTCGTACACAATATTACGAAAATTCGATTGTTGTTGCATTGATTGGTTTTTGTTAGAACTCACAATATCGTTTGAACCAGGGGTTGTCCAACTTTTTCAGTTCGCGCCCTACTTTTTATTTTTATATACCTAAAGCAGTTTTATTATTTTGTTTCGGCGACTATACTAGCTAGTAATATAGCTAAAATAAAATGACAACTTAATTATTTTGACGTGAGCTCGGTGATACCTACTCGTGAGTTCTTTGCTCTTCTATGACGCATGACGGATGCACCGGAGCCCCGCTCACAACCCACACTTTGAGAATCCCTGGAATGTACTGCTGCGATTTTTTAAAATGCAGTAAGTGTAGTTTTTTTTTAGTGATAGCGGTAAATTCTAAACTAACTAAACGAGATCTACATTATTATCTATAAATTCTTTTGAACGTATTGTGTTACACATTATGTCTACTAAAAGTTGGCTAATTTACACCAAAACGTAAAGACACATTATTAGCGTTTTTTTCGAATCAACTATAATGTCACTTACTGCATCTTTCATTGGCGCGGCAGTAATAATAAAGCTGAGTTGCACCAAAGGTACCTTTCTGTTATTATTACGATTAAAGTTAAAAATGGCATCGAATGTACAGTTTTATTTTGGAGTTCAGCCGTCAGCTGATACAATAACCGTAATTTTAACTTTAATAGTATCTAACGATCATAACCGCGGCTGACGGTTAGGTCTGGAGACAGGAAGGCTGGCAATTATTTCTGCGAACGTATTGCCGAAATGATGTCAGTCTCCTTGGGACTATCTCGGATGGTACGCCTCTGGATAGCATTTTTTATTTATAGTTTAGTTTATTTTTAATTTTATTATTGAGGTAGCTTTTAAGTGGTAACAAACGTTGCTGTGAACTCGGGAGGTCGTGGGTTCGATTCCCACCGGGGGCAAGTTGTACATTGTATAATTTGTCACGGTCTGGGTGTTTATATGTTTAATATGTATATATTTACAAAAAAAAAAAAAAAGGTTTATATGTAGTTTATCAACCATCTAGTTTCCGTAACACAAGCCTTGTAGCTTACCACGGAAACTAGATGGCGCTGTGTGACCTGTCTGGAAATAAAAATAAAGAAAAAAAATATATATAGGTATTTAATGTAAATTAATTATTTAATTCATATATATTACTTAAAAAATCTCATACACCCATCATATAAATCTATCACTCTCCCAAAGATTAGCTGGTAGGTCATGGTATTATGCTCGCCTATGTACATATTTTTATTTTGTATATTTTGTGTGTAATAAAGAATTTTATTATTATTATATGAATTTACTTCGAATAAAATAGGCATACAATATTTGCTTAAACAATTAAAATTTTAGTACCATCTCGACATAGTTGGCACTACTAGCAGTGAAGCAGTTAAATTTTAAAGGCTTTTGGAAAGCTTTAGATGTAAAGATCATGATGGCAGGACCCAACACCCAAATTATTATTTTTGTCTAAAACGTTATGAATAATAATAATAATAATAATTTTATTTAGATAATTACAATCGAAGCCAGAAGTCTTAAAACCAAAGTCAACATTCATTCGCACAAATATTCCTGCAGTTACCGATGCCCTATCTAAAACTGATTTTTCACCAATTCTAGCCGATACAAATGCGAACACTGCTGCTGACTTTCTGGTGAATACTATTGCATTAATTATTACCAAAAACTCACAGTCTGTTACGATACCATGTAGAAAAAGAAAATTAAAACCATGGATGACCACTGGCCTACTAAAATGTATACGAAACCGCGATAAACTTCACAATAAGGCCAAATATTATCCAACCAACATGATACATCAAATAACATATACTCGCTATCGCACCTACTGTAACAACTTATTAAAGAAGATAAAGCATGCATATGAGAGAGCCGAGTTAGCGAAAGTTAAAAATAGCCCCAAAGCTACTTGGAAGGCTATTAAAACGATTGGGAACCTAAACAAGGCAACGTCACCAGCTACAGAATTATTAAACCTCTCATCTGACCCCCCCACATCATTGAAAATAATAAATGATTATTTCACCAACATCGGCGCTAACCTAGCTGAGCAAATAACACCTGTCACACCACGATATGCTGGTGATTATGAAACCCGACCACCCGATAAAATATTGAACCCTTCAGGTAAATCGATGGTTCTCCTTGAAGTGGATGTAGCAGAGGTCGAGAGAATTATCATGGGATTAAGGTCTAACTGTGCAACAGGTTCAGACAATATTTCGGCGAAAGTGATTAAACATGCGTGTAAATACATTTCCGCCCCCATAACCTCTCTGTGCAATTTATGTTTAAATACTGGAGTTTTTCCAAATGCCTTCAAGAAAGCCCTCGTGCACCCTATTTTCAAAAGTGGGAACAGAAACAGTGTCGCAAACTATCGCCCGATCTCGGTCTTACCAACACTCTCGAAAATCCTCGAAAAAATTCTAAACTTTAGATTATTAAATTTTTTAAATAAAAACAATGTAATTTCGAAACAACAATTTGGATTTAGGTGTGGAATATCCACTAACGATGCTGTACTTGAGTTTACAAATACTTGCATACGAGGACTTGATAAGAAGAACAAAATGCTGGGGATCTTTTTGGACCTTTCAAAAGCATTTGACACTGTTTCTGTGCCCATGCTCATTCTTAAGTTGGAGGCGATCGGTGTCAGAGGTATGGTTTTAGAGATCTTTAAGAGTTATCTTCTAGACCGTACCCAATGCGTCGTAATTGAGTCCCTCAGAAGTAAAGAAACAACACTTGTGTACGGTGTCCCACAGGGCAGCGTATTGTCGGGTACGCTCTTCCTTGTTTACGTAAACTCCCTATGTGATATGTTCATTCCCCACTGCAAAATAATTTCCTATGCTGACGATACAGTCCTACTCATAGATGGGGTAAACTGGGAGACGACCCGCCAACATGCTGAAAACGCGCTCACCGCCGTTATGTCATGGCTTGCTAATAACCTGCTGACATTAAACCTAGACAAGACGAAATATATCACCTTCTCACATCGCACTAACACACAACCTAACACTCTAAGTTTCCGCATCACAGGTCATAATTGCAACGACTCCTCCACCACTGAATGCTTATGTGCACCAATTGCCCGTGCCTCAACAATTAAGTATCTGGGTGTTCAGATTGACAGTACTTTAAACTGGCAAGAACATTTGACAACGACAGCTTCACGCGCCAGAAAACTTATTTTCGTCTTTAAAAGACTCAGATGCTCCGTGGATATATCAACCCTTAAGATAGTCTACTATGCCCTCGCGCAATCGATCCTTTCATATTGTATAGTCGCTTGGGGTAGTGCTGGCATCACCGCTATATTGCGTCTTGAGCGAGCACAAAGAGCAATCCTAAAAGTTATGATGAAAAAGCCCTTTCGGTACCCAACTGTACTTCTATTTAACGAATCCAACGTTTTAACAATAAGACAGCTTTTCGTGTTGGAAGTCATCAAACGCAAGCATGCATCTCTCTCTTTCGTACCTTCCATCGCAAATGAAAGACGAAGAAAGAACAGAGTATGCAACATCGAATCGTGTAGAACAGTACTGGCCAGGTCCGCTTACTACATACTATGCTCCAGACTATATAATACTGTTAATGCAAAACTTAACATATATCCCATTACTTCAGGTAAATGTAAAATAGTGGTAAGAGATTGGTTACATAATCTAACATACAATGAAACCGAAGATCTACTAAAGGTAATTATATAATAATGGACGGTTACATGAACACACACATACACACACAGACTAATATACGCAAACAAATCCCCATACACTTACATACTACACCTACATACATACTCACTCACATCACACAAACATTAGTACACTAACACTCTTACTTACTGTAATACCTATGCAGTCATATACTCGTACATAGCATATTTAGTAATTATAAGTTTTGATTTTATTATATAAATGTTTATACTATATATTAGATTTATGATTGTTATTTTCAAAAAAAAATTATCAACGCATGTTTGTATTTGTCTGCTGCATGTTTTACTATGTTCCCCTGGGAGCTAACAATTGCTGTCACACAGTGTCATACTGACATTAGCACAGCAACGTTATTTATAAGTCCTTGTAAGAAAAACTTCGAATAAATAAACAATTTGAATTTGATTTGAATTTTGATGATTTTGTTAGTATTCTATATAAATAAATAAATAAATAAATATTTCCAGACAGGTCACACAGCGCCATCTAGTTTCCGTGGTAAGCTACGAGGCTTGTGTTACGGAAACTAGATGGTTGATAAACTACATATTATACTTTTTTTTTTGTAAATATATACATATTATACATATAAACACCCAGACCGAGACAAATTATACAATGTACAACTTGCCCCCGGTGGGAATCGAACCCACGACCTCCCGAGTTCACGGAAACGTTTGTTACCACTAGACCACGGAGGCGGTACATATACTATGTTAGCAACAAAAGCTTAGACTAAAGTTAATGTTAGTGCCTTATTATGTATAGATTTTAGTGTTGGTTGCAGTGAATCGGCACTAAGTGACACTGTATTGGACAGTCCATGCTATCCGATATGACCTTTAGCATACTGTTGGAACGACCAATAATGATTTCGAAATTCGGTTGAAAACCACAGTCTACACGGTCGATTTCCACCAAGGTCACCTGTGTTGAACGCTAGTCGACGACAACCATATAAAATGCGCTTAGTTTCAAAGTCGCATAAAGCTTTCGGCGCATAGACAAGACGGGGCGGGATGTTAATTGAGGCTGCTGGCGCGATAGATATTAATATATTTTACTTTTAATACGTTTGATAATTTTGGTAATAAAATACAAAATCACGATGTGACTGCTTCCCGCTTGTGTGACTACTTCGTACGAATACCACGCCAGCGTCTCGCCGTACTCCGTCTAGCGTGCAATGAGGAAAAACTGTGAAGTGATCTCATCAAAGTGATGGTACCTTACACATGCTCTCAATGTTCTGCAGAGGCAAGCGATTCGGATAGTCAACGACACTACAGTGTCTACTCACGAATCGCTGCAGCTTTGCCGGTATGTGGTGTCCCTAAGCGTATTCCACAAGCTATACCACTGCCAGTGTTTTGAAGAGCTCCACAAACTCATCCTTTTTTTTCTATTCCACAAGCGAACCACACGCACAGGTCAAAATGTGCACATATATTCACACACTTCCGTTGTCAATATCGCTACGCATACATATAAATTTGGATACATAAAAAAAAAATTAACAGAATCTACAAAGGCTTAATAATAATAATAATCTTTTATTTCGGACTTTACATCCATAAATTGTTAGTAACAATTTTACTTAATCTATATTTAGTATACTAATAATAATTTATTTTAAACTATCCGCTACTGGAGGCTGTCTACTTGACTGTATGCAGCTGTATCCAGTGCTCCAGCAGCGGAGAGTCCCACCGATCTGCTAATACGTTTAGGAGCCTGTTGGTACTGGTTCTCATGCGGCACAGCATAGATGCAGATCTTTTGCGCATAATTGTTTTAAAACTGTCAGTCCTCGAATCAGCAAACATACCCGAGGCACTGCAGAACCTCGGCAGCCCCATCAGGATCCTAAACGCATTATTATACTGGACGCGCAGGTCGCTGTACGCTCTTTGAGTATAGTCCACCCATAGGCTGCACGTGTAAAAGGACTGGCAGTATGCCCTAAAAAGAGTGACTTTTACCTGGGCGGTGCAGCGCGCAAACCTACGGGCTAACATATTACATCGGACAGCCAACGACCTGCGCTCTCGCTCAATATCTACATTGTCTTTAAGGCTGCCGGCAGACATTTTTTGACAGCCAAACTTTGGGGTCAAATTAGAACAATTATAGGTGCAATGAAAGATATATTAATATCATAGTAAGATATTCAACATAATTATATATACCTACGTAATATACCTTTATATATACTGTAAATAAAAAAAAAAAATGTTCCAAGGCTCATTGGCGTCTCTGGTGATAATAGGGTTGGCAGTTTTTTCTCACAAAAAATAAATATCTTAATTCAAAGGGGGAAATGCTGCTAGTGTATTAGGCACAATGCCACAGGACAGCGATTTGGAGAAGCTATTAGCTGAGCTATTTTTTGTAATTGTTTAATTTTTATTTGCTATGAATTTTTTTTAGGTTAAATTTAGTTTTTGTTGTAATATAGTTTATTTAATTTAAGGTTTCATTTAAAATAAAGGCAAATATACTAAATACTAATACATAGACAAAATTATAAAAAAAAAACTTACATATACGGGGTGACTTTGTTTGACCTTACGTTAGACTAATATATGATTCTATTGATAGAATCGACATATTCTTAGGAAAAGTTGTTTGTTTCTATCAATAGAATAACATATTTGTCTAACGTAAGACCATATAAAATCACGCGGTATACACTGTTACATTTATCGCACGCTGAAGATGTGGAATGCTCTCCCAGCCAGTGTGTTTCCCCATTCCTATAACCTGGAGTCCTTCAAGCGAAGTATGAAAAATCATCTTGATAGGCCGGTATAATGGTAGGGACTGATGTCGGACGTCAGTGGTTGGCATCAGTTGTTCTTTGATTCAGTATATACAACCTTACACCGCGTCAGAACTCGGTCGCCCGTTTCGCCCCGTTTATATGCCCGAAGCCTAAAACTTAAAAAAAAAGTCACCTAACTCCCGCCATTATGACGTCACGACGCGAAAAAGAGTTAACTTAAAGTGCAAGTGCCGTAATAATTCCCTTGTTTTCACTCCACCATAATGTTTAATGCACACAGCACTCGAGTTTTGTCATTAAAATCCTTTGAAACGACGAACTGGAAGACAAAAGGAACGAGTTAAATAAACAGCTAGTGTTTGTATTAAAAGGCCGACAGTATCGTATTATTAATAATAATAATAATCTCATAAGCTTTATTTGACCGAGCCATTCTCACAGATAAAACAATACATTAATAGACCAGATATTACATTAGTAGACAAAATTAACAAAACGACACACATAATTGACATTGCTATTCCTAATACACACAACTTGCAAAGTACAATAGCAGAAAAAATATACCGATCTTAAAGATAAAATATCCCGCATGTGGCACATGCGCCACGTCACAATAGTACCAATAGTCCTGTCATCTACAGGTGTCATCCCTAAAAACCTACAGCAATCACTTCAATTACTAGATTTATCCCCACACACATACATCTCATTACAGAAAGCCATAATACTAAACACATGCAGAATCGTCTGGAAATGTTAAAGGAATGGGAAAACACATTGGCTGGAAGAGCATTCCACATCTTCAGCGTGCGATAGTGTATATTTATATCTACGCATAACGATAATGGCTGTATGTGGATCATATTTTGGTTGCGGAATAGAGAAGATGGGTTTGGAAATCTTGTAGAGGGAGGTCACACCTCGGCGAAGCGATTCCAGAATTTTAGACATTGTAGTCCAATATCCGAATCGCCTGCCTGCGGGACGTTGAAGGTACTTAGCGGAACATTTTTTAATATTTTTATTTATTCATTCATTTACACAGTACATAAAGGTTTATATATAATTGAGTTTATACATTCGCCAAATTAAGAAACATACTTTATTACTGATTAGGTGTCAAAAAAAAGGAAGGAAAGCAGAAGAAGTAAAACCAAAAGATATTTCACAAAAAAGAACTTGGTTGCCCTACCTACAGAAAAATGTACTCTAACAGCGAGTGAGATGTGGTGTAGTCCTGTAGGATTGACAGCAGCATTGCAGACGGCACCAGCCGCACCCTGAATACCATCAATACTAATTTCATATACTGGTATATTTGTCTATACAATATCACAGTTGGGAACAGTATTCCACGCATGAACTTATTTGTCCTTTATAAAGCATAAGTCGGACTGTATCTTCTTCATTTATTTCGTAATGAAACGAGAGCAATACAATCTAATTTGATTTGATTATTGCAAACATAATAATAAAATATGTTAAGGTATATAATCATGACGATTTTATTTGAGTACAGAATACAGTGTCAAAGCGTTCAACTTTACCGATCTGTTGCTGACTGTAATGTTGATGTACCCACAGAACAGAAAAATGAGTATGAATTATTTATTACCTAGACAGATATGTCAAAAGCATTTATTTGAAATAATAATTTACAAAATATAAAATAATAATTATCTTACTTAATAAAATAAAATATATATAATATAATAATATAGAAAGTGTCCTTAAGTAACGTCCCATTAGAGATAGTCCCAAGAAGACTGGCAATATTTCCCCTCTGTATAGCGAGGCTAATACGTTGGCAGAAATAATTGCCAGCCTTCCTGTCTCTAGATTTCTTCGTCAGCTATTTGGACAACTCCTTGGCCAGACGCTTGGTGGAGATCCATCGATATTAACGCCAACTTATTCGGTCTGTTTGACACATAAAATCTACTTATCACTACAGGGTTTTAGAGTACGTTTTTAAGGTCAGTTTATAGTACTCGTAAATGTCAACATCCATTTTGCCCTATGCTACTTGTGCTGTACTCGTATGCAATATAAATTTTTTTGTAATTACAATACTTTTACTGTGCAATTAAGTTATTAACTCCTTCCGTGGTCTAGCGGATAAATCAGTGGATTTAGATTCGGAGGTACCGAGTTCGATTCCTAGTCGGGACACAAAAATATTTATTATTATAAATAAATATATTTAATTTATTTGTGATATTCTCGAGTTTGGTAAGCTGGAGACATTGACGAGCTTGCCACTTATCATGATTGGCCTATAGTAAAGTTGGCTAAATGTGAATCCGCTTCTTTAGAAGCGTGGTTTCTGACCACCCCGAAAGGGAAAGGGCCGTGATGATACTTTACTTCTAATTAAGTTATTTGGAAAATAAAATATATAGTTTTTGTATCAATCAAGTCCTTTATTACTAGACCTGTCATGATGATGTTTTGTACATTTTGCACACCTACTATATAAAGTAGAGGGTTTTATCTACTTAAATTGTTAAAATAATTTATATAAAATGCATATATAACTGTAAATACAATTTAGCCCAAATTTCCAAACATGATGATCATTCATCCAATGTCTGTTGGAATTTACAGGAATTTTGAGTTAGTTTAATAGTTAGGTTTCATTCTGTAATATGATATTTATATTGATTTTTTTCTGTACTGTCCCTGTAGCAGTGTATTTGCCTGTCTCTCTGTACACAAGTAAACACCAACCGTATGAACGTCGGATTACTACGAGCTGTGGATTAATCTCGTATAAAAAGTCGTAAAGCATCAACTTTGTGAATTTTATTACAATTTTCATACACTTTTCTATTCTATGAAAATGTTTGATGCATTATATTTTTTGAGTACTATAATTTAACAAGTAATTGTACGAGTAAGTCCCTACACTTTACGAGAATAGAGTCATAATTTTCACAGTTGCCACTGCTCGTGAGTACAACAAACTTCCTCTAATTATCCGATCGACGCGTTTATACTCGAATATTTACGTACAGGCTGGCTTTTTTAGACGGGATGCGGCGTCAAACGAGTGCGTGCCTTCACTCCATAGCCACGATATAGACTTTAAAGCTGTAAAGGCATAGGCCAACGGTAAAAGAGAGACAGTGATACGACCTCCCGCGGTGGCCCTTCAGGCTGGGGTCGTATCATAGAGGATTTTTAGATCTCCAACTTTAAAAATAATAATGAAACTTCACACCTTAACCATTATAGTTACAGGAAAACGTTCCTAGGAGACCATCTATAACTTTTTGAGATATTAAAAACTGATTTACAGGATTTATTTAAAATTACAGTCATAAGAAAATGGTAATTTTACCCAAAAAATATTATGGCTGCTGATCGATTCTATTTTATGTACATATACATATATAACAAACATTTATATATACATATATATAAATAATAAAGTTTTGTGGGAGTAAATAAATACTTAATATTCCATGTAATGCTGCCCCCGTGAGGCACTTAGACACTGCGCAACACGTCCTAGGGCACTGCTCCGCGCTGAGCGTGCTCAGCAGTGTCCTCGTTAATCAAGTGGGCCGCGTTTCTCGCTGCCAGTAGTCGAATCGATAGTAGCTCGCGAAGCGTCGTGGAACGCTGTGGCATCCTCCTGTGAGCGTGCTATGCTTCAGAAGGAAGCGGCGGAACGGGAGCGGGAGATCGATCCTCCCTTCCGCTAGAGCAGAAGGCAGCGTAGGAATTAGCGTAGCGTAGCAATACGCCGCCTTCCTGCCCGCCTGAGGGACCAGAGTGGTGTCACGGGGGTGACATCGCTCGCATAGGGCCCTACGTAACGGCGCGTGCGGCTGTTCCCGCGCGCCTTTTCGAATTCGAGGGAGGAAACTAGCTCTCTCTCTCTTTTCGCCGAGAAGGTGCACACTAGCGGGCGACGCCGGGCGGCGAACAGTGGTTGTGTCCACAGTTACCCAGCCTAGCCTGGTTCGATTCCTGGTCCGGACACAATAATTTATTTAATCTATTTGTGATATATTTCGAGTTTGTTACACTAGAGACATCGACGAGTCATGATCCTCTAGTGAATCCGCTTCTTTAAAAAAGCGTGGTTGTGACCAAGCAAGGGATACGGTCGTGATGATACTTTACTTTTTTTACATTGGAATGCCAGATGATTTATTTGCAATTTATCAATAACATCATCTGGCAACTCTACTTCTAGACTGAAGTAAATATGTTCTTATAATAAACGTGTCGAGCTCCTTAAAACAGAAAATATTTATTTTATAGGACTATACAGGAGCTGCTATTGTCACAGCTATAGATTGCTACGTTTTATAGTCGGCAACTGAGGGGTTATTCTTGGAGTCGAACTTCAGTCGATCTCGAAAAAAATCAGTGAAGCATTGTGTGGGGGAGATTTCCAACTCCCCGTAAGTAACCCGTGGTGTTGTAAATGAGTGGACTGTATATGGTATGGGGGTTTGATGACGAGCCAGCTACGTGAAGTCTAAAGACCTTTCAGGTTACCTTTTTACCTTTATCTTCTGTCTTTATCACATTGACTTGAAAGAGAAAAAACATATTTTTATTGTAAAACAATTGTCAAACAAATATATGAGTTTTTCTACCTCAGTATGTAGGTTTATTTTATATTTTTCTTTTTAATTATTGTACAGAAGTGGATAATTATATGCTTAATAAATTACATAGCCCGTGATCTGGAGATGCCCACTATATTGAGGAATTTGTCGTCGGCGTTTGACTGCATGTATTTTCTATCCGCCAGACAATATCGCTCCATCTTTCGCACGTCTTCCCAACAGGATACCACTTTGGAAAGAAGTGCTCCTGGATGAGAGCTGAAGTAATCGAACTTGGACATCCTATAGGTTCGCAAGCTCCACCGGTGCTGTTATTCCAGTAATAATGCCCAGCACAATGTGCACTAATTAACAGTTGAAAATTAGTCGGGAAAGCCAGGAGAATGTGACGAAACCCCATCCCTCACTTAGGTAATTATTTACAATGAACATTTGAATTATTAGATAGAAAAGCCTTTTTTTTTTCGCATTTAGTCTATAACGAAATCCACTAATAAGTAATAAACTTAATTGACCGCCTCCGTGGTCTAGTGGTAACAAACGTTGCCGTGAACTCGGGAGGTCGTGGGTTCGATTCCCACCGGGGGCAAGTTGTACGTTGTATAATTTGTCTCTGTCTGGGTGTTTATATGTATAATATGTATATATTTACAAAAAAATATGTAGTTTATCAACCATCTAGTTTCTAGATTTTTATAATTTTTAACGGGTCTTTACACGATTTACCTTAGAGACATATTTCTCCCGGCGTTTCAGCCAAGTTGCATTGGCCGTGGTCACGGGTCGACTGAAGCTATGCGGTGTAGTCTCGTACATACTGGGCGGCAGATGTAAACCTACCCACTTATCACTTTTAAAAGTTTTTAGAAATCACGACACACGACACTTACAATATCCTTGGTTACTGGATGGCAGAACCCCAACCTTGGTCATCGGGGATCTTAACGCAAAACATCCCTCATGGGGCTCCCGATGCACCAATCCAGCCGGGAGAAGTCTATTCCAGGATTCGGAATCCAAGGGTTACGAGGTCCTCGGGCCCGACTCACCCACGCACGTCCCTACTAATGAAAAGTACGCCGCGGACGTGCTGGATATAGTAGTGGCCCAATCCATGCGGGTCCCGGTCCACGTGGAAGTGCTTTATGACTGCGATACGCAGCACTTTCCACTCCTCGTGGTCCTGGGCACGCAGACTGACCTCGTATCTCCCAGAGGGCGGTTTAAAACTAATTGGGAAAAGTACCGGGCAATTTTGTCAAACTACAAATTGCCCGGTACACTTTCTTCTCCGGACGAAGTCGAGGCGGCAGCCAGCCACCTGATGAAGTCCATCCAAACGGCGAAGGAGGATTCGACTACGGAATTGCCTCCAAATCACCTTCGTCGGAAAAGTGCACTCCCGGGTCACCTTCGAAAGAAGCTCCAAGAGAAGCGGTATCTACAAAAGCGCTGGGCACATTCCCGCTGTCCCAGCACTAAACGAGAGCTCAACCGATTGGCGGAAGAGCTCTCTATAGAGATCGCCGCTTTTCGAGGTCGGACCTGGGAGTCACTTATGGACACCATCGGGGAGAAAAAGGGAAACCTGGTATCCCTCTACCGCCTCACAAAGAGCCTTACCAATGCTCCTCAACATGTACAGCCATTGCTCGACGACCGCGGAGATCGATGTTATTCCGCTCGGGATAGAGCCGAAATCCTGGCCAATCATCTTGAGCGGCAATTTCAGCCCTTCCCGGTCGTCGACCATATCCATAATGAAATTGTGGAGTGCAAAGTACGGGAGATGATCAATTCTGAAATGCCGCCGGCCCTACCCGGGCACTTCTTCGTGTCGCCGACGGAGGTCTGCAAAGCAGCCCTTCGTTTAAAACCGAAGAAGGCCCCGGGACCCGACGGCATTTCTAATATTGCGTTATCGCAGCTGCCGCGCAGAGCTATGGTAGCGTACACCAGAGTCTGTAATGGGATCCTTCGCACCGGCCACTTCCCTGAGTGCTGGAAATCAGGGAAGGTTATTGTCATCCCCAAACCGGGAAAAGACTATACACACCCGGCAAAGTTGTTCGAGCGCTTGTTCCTCCGGAGGCTGAAACGTTACGTCGAACTTCGCGATGAACAATTCGGCTTTCGAGAGGGACATAGCACCACACTCCAACTGACCCGGGTGCTGCACCACCTGGCAGTCGAGAAGAACGAGGGCCGTCGCTCTGTCGGCGTCTTCCTAGATATCGAGAAGGCGTTCGACAGAGTCTGGCACGACGGTCTCTTGTACAAACTTCTTGACTCGTCACTCCCAGCAATGGCAGTAAGGATCCTAGCGTCGTTCTTGGAGGGACGACGATTCCACGTCGCTGTGGAGGATCTCATCTCTGAGGAAAAGCCCATTCTGGCTGGGGTTCCACAGGGCAGCTGCTTATCTCCCGTACTTTACGCGCTGTACACCAATGACATCCCAACACTCTCTGAAGTCCTGGAGGAGGACGGGGAGGACAGGGAGGAGGATGTCATGCTTGCACTGTTTGCGGACGACAGTGCCTACTTCAGCTCTTCTCCAAGCCAATATGAGGCTGCTGATAAAATGCAGGACCTCCTGGACCTACTCCCTGCGTGGTTGGACAAGTGGCGTATGTCTATCAATGTCGGCAAAACTGCCGCATTGATGACATCCAGATGCCGACTGCCTCCACCACTGCAGCTTCGAGGACAGAACATCGAGTGGACACCGACCGTCAAATACCTGGGCTGCATCATTAACAGGACGTTAACAATGGGTGAAATGGCCTGCCACGCCGTCAATCAGGCGAAGGCGGCCCGAGCCATGTTACGCCCTGTTATGAATTTCAGCTTGCCGCTCAGGTTGAAGGTTCGGATCTACAAGATGTTCATCCGTTCCCGACTCACCTATGCTGCGCCAGCCTGGCACCACCTTCTGGCCAAGACCAATAGGGACAAGATCCAAAGTCAGCAGAACATATAGAGTGGTCTCCCGAGCACCATGGTTCGTGCGTAATTCCGTCATAGCTCGAGATCTGGAGATGCCTACTATTGAGGAATTTGTCGCCGGCCTGACTAGACGTATGTTCTATCAGGCCGACAACGGACACTTGAAGCATCTTCAGAATATCGCTCCGTCTTGCGCTCGGCCCCCCAACGGGAGACCGCTTCCTAGAGAAGTGCTCTTGGAGGAGAGTTGAAGTAGTCGAACCTATACCCCCCTGGGTTCGTGAGCCACACGGGCGATGTTATACAGTGACGGCGCCCAGCACCAAAAGTGCATGAATTACCGGTGGGTGGTTGCCCGCTGAGATCCTGCCGGGGAAAACGGGGGAATGTCTCCATCCCCAACCCAGGCCCATTAGCCATCCGGGCCTGGACGACCCCACTGTCTGTCTGTATCCTTGGCGACACCGGGCGATTTTTCCCGGCGTCGAAACCTATTGATTACTGGATTCCACGATGAAGATAGCTTATAACCCCCCTCTCGATTGAAATTTTTGTGTTTCTTTATTTCTATCGCTTCATGTACTATTCTAGGGTAATAGTGACGATCGGTGGAAAGTATCTTTGGGTCATGCAGCTCAATCCAATGGTTTGTGCCACTATCCATTAGGTGTTCTGCTATTGCTGACTTGTTTAATTGGCAGTTTTTTACAGCTGCTATATGTTCCTTGACCCTCTCGGCTATTGTGCGCTTAGTTTGGCCAATATATGAACTCCCACAGCTGCAGTCCACTTTATATACGCCAGGCGTTTGAAAAGGAATGACATCTTTTGGGGTGCGTACGTGTTTTGCTACTTTGGAGAATGGTGTGTACACAGCATTGATGGATCAATGAAGTCACAACAGGGCTTATGATCTCTGTGACCCAAAACATAATATAATTATGTTGAATTTATCCTACAATTATTATTTATTTCATTGCACCTATAAATGTTCTAATTTGTCCCCAAGGTTTGGCTGTCAGAAAATGTCTACGGGCATTAAGTCCGCCTTTGTACTTTGTAAGTTTTTAATAAATAAATAATAACGTTTGCGACTAAGTACAGTATTGGGCTGCTGGGCTTCATTAATGGAGCCAACCTATCTTCTGCAGGAGAACCGTCACGTTCCTGCAGACCTCCGGAAGAGTCATGGCAGTCTGGAGGAATCAGCAGTGGGTTCACACTGGAACATTCTGTAAGTACTTGCACTCGTGTCTTCCTCTGCCATGAATTTACTGTACAGTGGTCTATCTGTAATATTGAGAGTGTATTTGTTTAAGGCACAGTGCCCCATCATTACAGCTAACATTGTGCGGAGCTTGGCTCGTGTAAGGTGCCTGTCAAAATTAAAAAAATATATGTTTATTTAAACCCATTTAAAAGCGCGATTTCGTATGTACAATTCAGAATAGCTCCCCTGTATAAAGGCATAAAATCGGCATTGTCTATAAATTTTATTACACAACTTCATTAAATTGTTAATGACGTCATATCGTATAACTCTCATATGTTTCAATGTATTCCACTGTGTTACTTTCCTTTACCTACTTTGTTACTGCAATAAACTTGGCAAGTATACCTATAACTAAGTAAAATGTTCTCATACAATATTTCGTATTCACTCAAACTTAAAATTGTAAATCGTAAAGGACTCTGCCCACTACACCGTAATAGGAACGTGTCAAGCAAAAAAAAATTCTTTGTATAGAAAAGCATGACACTACGTCCACTAGAACGTTCCGTCACCGACACGTACCGTCGCGTGCTATGCACGGAGCGTTAACAATTGTCGGCGAGAATATTTTGCCGGTGCCGATACGCTCCGCGCATGCATTGCTATGCATCATACTGGCATTAAACGCCGTCGAATCGTTTCAGTCGGCAAAGCAAGCCGTATCGTATTGCCTTCCGTGCTTGATACGTTCATAGCACGGTCATGGTATGATACGGTGTAGTGGGCAGACTCCTTAATAGCTCAATCGTTAATTAGGGAATATGTGTAAATGGTGTTATTCGCATTATCGAGAAACTATTAAGAATATTTATTTATTAAATGATATCTAACGACAACAAAATAGGAAAAACAGTATATGGAAACATAAATGGTCAATTAGAAGTTAACGTTATTGGGCTGCAGACTTAACAAGACAAATAAACAAACAAAACAGATAAAAACAAATAGCTAAGACACATTGTTTAGGCGCCTAAACTTACCATGCAGTCCACATTAATTTATGAAAGGCATTCTCGCTTCATGTTAAGTTCAGGCGATGGGTTCAATGTCTCGCACGTTATTTTTCAGAACGGTACTATAGAAGGCAAACTGAATCAAATTAAAAGAGTTGAGATTCGCTTAGGTAGTACAGAACAATCTGGTCAAGTAGGTGCGAGCAAACGTTGGCATCGTATTAAATAAATCAAGTTCAGAACCATTTAAAATAGATTCATTTAATCGCAAAAAATATTTACAAAATTAAAAAATAAAATTAATACTACGGATAGGATATAATAACACTGGCTGAATTGCAATACTGGTTCTTTGGGCGAAGAAAGAGCCAGCCCTCTTGTCACCGGAGGAGACGACGAGACGCGGTGTTATGTCTTTTTAAAACTTTTTTGCGTTTGGACTCCATGGGCCTAGAGTTTCTACAGCAAACGAAATAAATATGTAATCTTTTATTATACTTGCGCCGCTATTAAATTAGTTGCAAGAATGAGCTTTATCTATAATTAGTAATGCATATAGGGGCTTAACAGTTATGCTCCTAAAATAAGAAACCTTCTAAAATAAGAAACTTCCTAGAATAAGTAACCATCTTCAACAGTCGCTTAACGCCCATCACAAATAACAAAACATACACCAGTTAAATGTTCAAACAGCAACCAATCTCACAGTACAAACAAAAGGGACCGGTTCAATTTTATTCTACAAATAAACTACTCAACTCGCTCTTTAGAACAACAGGTGAAATAAAATAGAATCAACATTTATTTTTCACAGTGGTCTAGTTGTATGAACGCTGTCCTTGAATTCAAATATCGCGGGTGCCGGGTTCATCGTGTGTGGGTTAGAGATGACAAGAATGGTGTACCGACAATAGGCTGGTTTACAATGGAGGTCTCCTTTTTCTATTTTTGTACAATACCATTCTGCTCCTCTCCCTACCCAACCAAATACTGTATGATTCCGTTAATGCCATCTTGAAAGCTCTTTCCATAAATGTATTAATAGTAGACCTGATTAGGCCCGAATCTTTAAGAAAGTGGTGCAAATATTTAGCTGGAACTCCTCTTGCACCAACTTCCACTGCGTAAAGCTGAGTCTTGAACCCGTTCCTGATCATTTCTACTGTGAGATCATAATATTTGTTCGACTTAATGTTGTGGAATACGGAATAGATCCAGGGTAAATGTCTGTAATTTTATTTACCGGAAAGATGATAAAAAAATATCACAATTAAACTCAGGAGGGTTGCAAAAGCGTTAAATCTCTTAACATATGTTCGAAAAGCAAAGTTACTGAGGTAGCTTTCATAGCAAGCTAAAGTAGAAGCAGGCAACACGTCTGTTGGAGAAACAATGATGTAGACGGATTCTAGAGTGGAGACCACGTACTGGAAGACGAGGAATGGGACGACCTCCCGCCAGAGGATTACCTGAAGGAGGTGACTTGGGGTCTATATCAGACAGGCAGATGACATGTTGTGTCACAATAAGTTGTGGTTCCTGGTCTCCAAAGAATAAAAATTACATCCCTCTACTAGCTAAATAAAATAAAAATAAATAAAATAAGCAAAAACCACAAGGATATTAAGATGGTCAGTGATTTCTAACCAAGATAACTTTATATCCTAGGATGTCAGTCAGTTCCATGCTGAGTAATAGTCATTGCCTCAGATAGCCAGCTCCAAAGAAAAGGTATGATAATAAAATAAAAACTAAAAAGTAAAGTATCATCACGACCGTTTCCCTTTCGGGGTGGTCGGAAACCACACTTATAAATAAGCGGATTCACATTTAGCCGACTTTACTATAGGCCAATCATGAGTGGCAAGCTCGTCGATGTCTCCAGCGTACCAAACTCGGGAAATATCACAAATAAATTAAATATTAATTAAATGTATTTATTTATATTAATAAATATTTTTGCGTCCCGACCAGGAATCGAACCTCCGAGTCTAAATCCACGGACTTAACCGCTAGACCACGGAGACAGAGAAAAATAAAAACTACATAAATAAAAGTACAAAAGAGGTTCCAATACAACAGACTTGTAAAACGACACCAGCATAGATATTTTGATATTATATATTATTACTATTGTCATTTTAAAGCCTTTCTGTTGTTGTAGAATACCCATTTATCATTATATATACATATATATGATTATAGTTGTCTACGTATGTTTTTTTTTATACATTTTATTTCTCTATTTGCAACCGTACTCAATTTTAAATGTCCCAAAGGTTAACGGGAAGAGAATGTCTTGCGGCATTACGTCCGCATTTTGTATATATTTTTTAATAAAGTATAAAAAATATTAATGCTAAATTTCATAAAAAACCGTTTAGTTAATATCGATTCCTGGTCGGGACGCAAAAATATTTATTAATGTGAATAAATACATTTAATTAATATTTAATTTATTTGTGATATTTCTCGAGTTTGGTACGCTGGAGACATCGACGAGTTTGCCACTTGTCATGATTGGCTTATAGTAAAGTTGGCTAAATGTGAATCTGTTTATTTATAAGCGTGGTTTCTGACCACCCCGAAAGGGAAACGGTCGTGATGATACTTTACTTTAGTTAATATAGGACTTAATGACGGACGAAAGGATAGGAATCGGCAACAATAAAATTATTGTATATAGTGTTAAGAACGTATTCCAAATTCACTATAAACAAGTTTCCTTATGGAACTTCACTAATAATGTTATTTATGTTTTAATAATGCAATCATTATTCATTAAATAATTTATGCTAAAATTGTAATTTAAATATGCATGATTCATGAAATAGGACTTTCGTTTTACACTCTAGAGAAATGTTAACGGGTCAGTAATACTTGTAAGAGAAAGCAACGGTTTCTATCATTACAGACGCTATAATTATCATTTCATTTTTATTACAGCCCCGAACACAGCGGCCTAGACATCCACTGCTGGAGATGGGCCTTCCTGAAGATATATCTGGAGAATTTGGCCTACACTCGCGATGCTGGCAAGAAGGCTTGGCGAAGATATGATGTATTTTTTATGACAATTTATGAAGTATACACAAGTTGGTATTAGTGGAACCGGGACCGACGGCTTAACGTGCTCTCCGAGGCACGGGAACGGTGGTGTTGTAAATCTATGACTTAAGAAAAGTGTATTTCTCATTGATACAAACCGACCTCTGTAGGATTTCAGAAACGCGTTCTTGGTTGGCGCTTTAATTATACTAAGCATAAATTACTTTTGGCAATTTTATTTTGTGGCAATAAGGCAGAGCCGGATATGTAAAAAAGACGTCAAGACCGTTATGTCTACATATTATGTTATAACATTAACGCCATTTAATCTTATTAACATATCGGATTCTTTTTATTTCATGTACTATATTTAAGAGTAAGGTTGGACATAATTGTTTATGTCCAATTTTACGGGATTTACCTAATGGATAGTGGCACAAACCATTGGATTGAGCTGCATGACCCAAAGATACTTTTCACCTATCGTCACTATTATCCTAGAATAGTACGTGAAGCGATCGAAATAAAGAAACACAAAAAATTCAATCGAGCTATCTTCATCGTGGCATCCAGTAATCAATAGGTTCCGGCGCCGGGAAAAATCGCCCGGTGTCGCCAAGGATATTGTAAGTGTCGTGTGTCGCGATTTCTAAAAACTTTTAAAGTGATATGTGGGTAGGTTTACATCTACTGCCCAGTATGTACGAGACTATACCGCATAGCTTCAGTCTCTAAGGTAAATCGCTAAAGACCCGTTAAAATTTTAAGAAAATTGAGTCTCTATAATTAAGACGATTAAAATTAATAATGGCGTCTAATGTACCAGTTTAAGGCTGACCTTCAAAACAAAACTGTCGGCTTGGCTCTATTTTTAACTTTAATCATAACTATTACTGAAACTTAAATATCGTTTGACAGCTGGAAGGAAATGTTGAGTGGAGGAGGCGTTGAGTAAACGTTTTAGAATACGGGTGTTAGTCTGTAAAGATTTAGAGTTTTATTTTGGTGAACAGTTTTTATTGATTCAAAGTGTAGATAGTCATTAAAAGTAAAATATTCTGTTTACATGATTAATTTAATTAATAAACCTAACCGTAGTTAAATAAGGATTACACTTTAATATAACATTCCAATATTGACTTTTCCTTTGATTGACTCGTAAATATAATAATAATTGACCGCCTCCGTGGTCTAGTGGAAACAAACGTTGCCGTGAACTCGGGAGGTCGTGGGTTCGATTCCCACCGAGGGCAAGTTGTACATTGTATAATTTGTCTCGGTCTGGGTGTTTATATGTATAATATGTATATAAAAAAAAAAGTATAATATGTTGTTCCATCTAGTTTCCGTAACACAAGCCTCGTAGCTTACCACGGAAACTAGATGGCGCTGTGTGACCTGTCTGGAAATATTTATTTATTTAATTTAACTTTTATATTTATTAAATAATAAAAATATGTTAAAAGACAAAAAAAATATAGAAATAAATTTATGAACTAGATATAATTTATTGTTTTATTATTATTTTTATTTATTTATTGCCGCATTCCTCGTCACGCGGCTCTCGACGACGTCATTCGTAAGGATCTTGTCACTGCTGGATTACCCGCTATCCTAGAACTCTCTAGGATTGTGCAGAGCGATGGCAAGAGACCCGACGGCATGACCGTTGGGCTGTGGAAACTTGGCAGGTCTATAGAGTGGGATGCTACACATTAGTCCCATCACACATCCAGACAACCTCGTCCAGCGCGGGCTGCTGCGAACCACAAGCTGCGCAAATACGCAAACCTCGGCACTGGTTACGAATTTGTGCCGTTTGGGGTCGAGACGATCTGACACTCACCCAAGCGTCTGGTCAAGGAGGAGAAATGTTGCCACTTCTTGGGGACTATCCCTGAAGGGTCGTCTCTAGAGGATATTTTTACTTTTAGTTTATTTTTTATTAGGTTTAGTTTATATTGATTTTAATTTTTAAGTATTTTTAATTATAAGGTATTTATTTATTTAGTAGTTTGAACTATAACATGTAAATACCTTCAAAAATGACTTCAAACATAAATAGTGACGACAATTAGATTAAACAGAGTACGTAAATCCACATTCGTCAAAATTCCCCATGGAATAAAATAATTTGGCTCACAATCACTCAACTAAATAGTAACTTTTAATGTCTCCTAAAAGCACAAAAAGTTAATCCCATTGACTTAGATGTAAAAATAAATAGTAATACTTGGTCTCCAATTAAAAATGTTTGAAATTTGAATTCATTTATAATTTAACGAGTCTTTTCGCAATTGCTCTCACAGTCTATTACTTTACTAAAATATTTTACTTTGTTGCACTTTACAGCAATCGGCGTTGTCTGTAGGCACACACAGCGTTGTGGATGTGAGACTGAGTATTCTTCGTCACTAGAATAAAAAATAGGCATGGTTTGTCACCACCCAAGAAGGGATACAGTCGAGATGATACTTAATTTTTTTATGAATTTATATCTGTAATAAGCTGTGGTGGTGATATGAAATAATTATAGAAATAATAGGCTATTTTCTTATGGTTAAAATGTCAAAAAGTCACGTTAGACTCTGGGACGATTTTGAGTAAGTACGGGATGGAGTTTGGTAGATTCTTAGCATGACAACCGCAATAGTAGGTATCAGTACATAGACGGTTGGAGATGGGCCTTTTAGAACATATTTGGAGAATTAGGCCTAAACTCGCCACGCTGGCCAGACGGGTTGGCGAGGATCTGACGTCAATTTTTAATGACAAGTTGGTATAAGTGGAACTGGGCTTGATGGCTGAACGTGCTCTTCGAGATAGAGGAACGGTGGTGGTATTGTAAATCTATGACAAATGTAAGTAAGAAAAGTGTTTTTCTCATTGGTACATGCCGGGTTTGAACCGACCTTCGTAGGATTTCAAGGAAAGCGTTCTTACCACCGAGCCACCACCGCGCCGAATGTTACAAGACAGTAAAAATTGCTAAGCATTGAGATGTTATGGGTTGAAAATGACGTTGAAGATTTTACAAGCAATTTCGCGAATAATAAATTAGTATTCATAGCCACGGCCAGTACATGTAAGTCAAAGTTTAATCCGCTAAAAAATGCTTACGAGTGAAAATAATTTAATAAAAATTCAAAATTACCCTAATTTTGTATAAGCTCGTACCTTTACGACTATGGTCTCTCCTGGGGGATAACTTCAACCCTGGAATATATCCCGCGGGGCCCACAAGGAACGTGTTTAAGGGTCAAGGTTAAATACCAAGGTATAACGTTCCGAAGCTCGTTAAATACTTTTACTTATTGTGGAACTTTTTGTTTCACAATCTACTGTTTATTGTCAAGTTTATAATCACTTTTTTAAAGTATTATTTATTTATTGAAATGTTTATTGCACAAAGACAAAGGCGGGCTTATAATGCCGCTAGATATTCTAGCTAACCATTGGGACAACTAAAGAACTTAATTGAAAGGTAGGTGCAAATTAGTTTTTTTTTTTTTAAAGACGTAGAATGCAAAATCATCAATGATATGAATCCAGCCTAAAGGGCTACCGCGGGAGGACGCATGCCCGGCTCACCGTGAGTCCTATTTTTTATTATTTTTTATTTTATACTAGCACGACATGTGACCCTGCGCCCACCTGATGGTAAGTGGCGCGCAGGGTCCATGAATGTTGGCAAATGGAATCAGACCCTTATATCCGACATCAGTCCCTAACACTATGCCGGCTTGACTAGATGCCTTTTCACACTTCGCTTGAAGGTTTTTTTTTTTTTTTTTTTTTTTTTATACTAGTACGACATGTGACCCTGCGCCCACCTGATGGTAAGTGGCGCGCAGGGTCCATGAATGTTAGCAACTGGAATCAGACCCTTATGTCCGACATCAGTCCCTAACACTATGCCGGCTTGACTAGAAATAAAAAGACCCCATTTTACATCTGTCATCTTACTCCTCCTGCCGATCATCCCTGACAGGCGGTGAAGGTAGAACCGGGCTCTGGAACATACACGAGTTATGTGGTATTTTTAGCACAACTTACTGTCGAGGGTGACGCCAAGGTGCTTGACGGTCTTAACCCAAGGGATGGCGACGCCATCATATTAAATAAAATATAATCGGTTTAATATATTATTATACACAAATATATTACATATACCCTTATATATTTACATACACTAAATATTATATATCAATAATAACTATATACTAAATTATAATAACTACATACACATACATAGATAATATATTTTTGTTGTGATAGGAAGTGTGATTAGGCCATCTTTTTAAATAGAGATTAAGTGGTTACTTACCTGGTGCTAAGAAGCAATAATCTTGTGTCTTTACACTGTTTAATTTGAGCTTGCCAATAGGGTGTATCACGATATATGCACCTAATACAACTGTCAGTTACATATATAGTTATATGACAACTATCAACCTCATCAAGATGATAATATAGATATTTTGGCATAATAATATTTTGTGTATGTAGTATATAATATTTAAAGTGTGTAGTATATGTAGTTCGTTTTATATGTAGTATATGTATGTACCAAATTAAGTAAGTATTGTGTATTATATTTATTTGCACCCTGCCCATGATTTCTCACTTTCCCAAAGGTCAGTTGTTAGAAAATGCCTAACCGGCATTAAACTCGCCTATGTACACTAATTTTAAGTTTTGTGCAATAAAGTATTTAAATAAAAATAAATTCTTATATTTTTTCTTGCTTTTAAGTTTTTTTTTCAACATACACTAGATACATTACTATTATAACAAAAAAAAAAAATCCGTCCTTCTGGCCTTCAAAATCAACTGTATCAACTCTGTGCTCATTCTTGACTTCTACCTAGTAGTTAAAGCAATGGTGCGTAATTTCAGTCTGCAAAAAGCAACCGGAAGACTTGAGTTAAGAAGACTTGTATTTGAGTTCCTAAAGCTATTTGGAAATAATTTTGTATAGTATAGTATAGTATAGTATAGTATAGTATAGTATAGTATAGTATAGTATAGTATAGTATAGTATAGTATAGTATAGTATAGTATAGTATAGTATAGTATAGTATAGTATAGTATAGTATAGTATAGTATAGTATAGTATAGTATAGTATAGTATAGTATAACCGGATGACATTATCATTGTTGGATACTTTAAGAACATGTGTAAAAGAAACGTCATCAGTTTTTAACATTTTTTAATCTAATCTATAAATATAAAGCGAGTAAAAATCGATAATTTTCGCCACTTTAACCATTAATTTCTTAAAAACCGTCCAGCAGAAACGGATGTCATTTTTTTATTATTATTATTACTAAATCGTTTATTCAGATGAAAACTCAAACTATTTACATTTTTAAAATTATACGCCAAACTGCATAGCAGTTTGTTGGCGAATAGTACACTCTTTTTTACAGTATTTTTTTTACACTATATTTGTCAAAACATAAAGTTATTTAACATTAAATCACATTACTGTTAGTATTTACTAGTAATATTATATTTATTCGAAGTAGGTAATTTGATACAAAAATATTAAAATAAAATTGACTAAAAACTAATTATAAAGAAAACTAAAACTAAAAATACCTATGAAATTAAAGCTATTCTACAAAATAAACTTAGAAAAAGCAACTTTAATTTTCCTTTAAATGCACTTTTTGACATTTTTACACAGTCATCAATGGGCATAATATTATTAAATATAATGGGAGTTAAAAACTTTCTAGTTCTTTTACTATAATTGTTGTTATACAGGTACTCATTGTATCTTGTCTTTTGTGAGAATCTAGTATCATAACCATATCCAGTATACACATTTTTGTAGGTACTACCTTCAAATTGCTTCAGGGCTATTAAAAAGTTCACTTATCATGCACATTTATAGCATCTCTACACAAAAACAAGAATATTTCTTAAAGGCGCAACCGATTGATATATGATAATTTTTTTCGAATTAAAATTTTGGTAATCGGCGACTGCAACCTGTCTAGAAAAGCCCTTGTGGACCGTCCCATATACAGATAGAAAGAAACCACCTGAAACGTTGTTTTGCCATGCATCCGAATATTAAAAAAATAACATTTTCGTACGTGTGTGTGTATTTTTGTAGATGTGCGTGTGTGTGTAGGTTGTTTGAAACATGCAGTGTGTTAGGAAAAGCCTCGTTATGTATAATGGTTTAAAGTTTTGGGTACCCATCTGCTCACGCCGGTTTTACCCGCATTATTAAAAATACAATGTACATAGTTCAACAAGGCTTTATAACCCAAATATTTAAGGATTTCAATTTAATAAAAAAGTAACAGTGGCTCGATTGAAAGAACACTTTTGGATCCCGGCATGTACCAATGACAAAAAACAATGTCATTAATTTACAACACTACCGTTCCGATGTCTTGGAGAGAACGTTACGCCGTCGGTCTCGGTTCCACTAATACCAACTTGTGGAATCGTTAATAAATTGTCATTAGATCCTTGCCAACCCGTCTGGCCAGCGTGGCTAGTGTAGGCAAAATTCTCCAGATATATGTTCTGGAAGGCCCATCACCAACAGTGGAGGTCTAGGACGCTGTGGGGGCTGTGAGAATAATGATGATGAAGTATTAGTTTTTACTACAAAAAGCCAGTTTTACTGGGTGGAACACCACCCAGAAGACCTCCACTGTTGAAGATAGACCTTCCAGAAAATTCTGAAATATTTGGCCTATACTCTCGCTACGCTGGTCAGACGGGTTGGCGAGGATCAGATGTCAATTTATTAACGATACAAGTAAATCAAAAGTACGTAAGAAAACTATTTCTCATTGGTACATGTCGATGTTCGAACCGACCTTTTTAGGAATATTAAATTAAATTAAATATATTTTATTTCAAGCATCTAGAAACCCATAGTTAATTTATAACAATAATTCTAATTTTACTCTAAACTATTATTTTAAAGATATATATATATATATATATATATATATCTTTAAAATAATATAGATATATATATATATATATATCTTCCGTTTTCATGACATTATACCTTAAACCGTGATGACCAGCATATAATTTACAGATGCCGATAAGCCTTCTAAGCGCCTTAACCGAACCTCAACAGAACCATATCATCAGCGTAGCTCAGGTTATTAACACATTCGTTATATATATGACATCCTACTGTTGATCTATTCAGCTCCTCTATCAGTTATAAGAAAATGGTCCTTACAACCGAGCATACGGCTCCACGGCCTAATATGGTTTAGTTTATATGCAACAATTAGTTTGCCATCACTATCTTGGTGAGCACAGTTGGAGAGTTGAAGTGGTCCATATTTCGTCAAAATGTGGAAACTTCGGTCCGAACCAGCACACTACTTAAGGGAATTCGAGCACGATAGGGTGACTATGATATTTAAAAACAAAAACGTTATGTTTTTATTATATTGTTAGTTTTTTAATTATCCATGATAGAGAACAATAATGTCTGGATAGAGCTGATGTTGGGACGGAACAGTCTGAAGCAAAATATATATAATTACACTTGAAATTTATTTGATTATAACTCATTATGATCGGTCCATTAGAATATATTTATATACAAAATTACTATATATACAAAATTTTCGATTATTCAGATTTTTCGGAATTTGCTTATATATTATCCAACCCCATGTTTGGAGGCGAACAAAATAAAAAAAGATATATTTAAATCGGTCGGATCAAATTCGACTTTTATGAAGACTTACGACCGGTTGCAGAAAGTTGTACGTCATTGGATTGTTGTTTGTTCTCTTCTCCCGATGGATGATGAATGAGGTGATAGGGAAGGCAAAGGGTCTAGCCCATACAGCCAAGTCTGACGTAATATTTATTTATTTTCTATGAGTTAATGAGGTCATCATCAAATTCCATTTGAAAGTCAATCGCGGCATTATAGCCCAAACACGTCGGGTAAAATATGGGAGTCCAAGGCGCGGGAAAACCGCAAAAAATAAACTCTAACTTGTGCCCCATATTTAAAGTCCAACCTATTGTTTTCCATAATTATTCACATTGTAGCACATTATTAAACAAAACAACACCACTTTTGACCAATAATATCCACAGTAAATTAATTTAACACTTGTCTTCTCCATATTTCTGTACGATTCGGAGACATGGACCATAAAAGCCGCGGATAGAGCGAGGATTGATGCGTTTGAGATGTGGTGCTGGCGTCGTTTGCTCAGAATTCCTTGGACCGCACGACGTACTAACATCTCTGTGCTCGAAGAGCTTAAGCTGACCAGGGAGCAAAGACTCTCTACCGTCTGCTTTGCCCGAATTCTGCAATACTTTGGCCACATTGCAAGAAGAGAAGACGATAATCTAGAAAAACTTCTAATCACGGGCAAGGTAGACGGTAAAAGAACAAGAGGGAGAAGCCCCAAGCGATGGTCCAGTCAGGTGACTGACCACCTGAACATCCCTGTACATCAGGCCATCCACTACGCCGAGGACCGAAACCGTTGGAGACGGCTGGTGGATGAGCTGCGTCTGCGACGGAGTCACGATCCCCATCAGTGGGGTACCGACTAAGGAGGAGGAGGAGGAAATTAATTTACAAAACAAAAACTTGCTCTTGATATGTTCACGCAAAATGGCGCGAAGAACCTGGTACGTCATTGGATAAAACACCCAAAGTGACAGATATCAATATGTTGAACATGGATTATTTTAATCTACCTTTCTGCATCCTTAGGCATGCAGAGTAATTGATTTTTATAAAGGAATTTATGAGCTTTATGCAACTATTATTTTATTTATTTATTTAAAACTTTATTGCACTATGTACAAAGGGCGGGCTTAATGCCGCTAGGCATTCTCTAGCAGCCAACCTTTGGGACAATACAGAACATTACAGTCATGAGGCTAGGTGCAAACGATTGTAGGAAACGTTGCCAAATAAATTCATTTAATCTTACATACACTAGATATTAAAATAAATATACATAGAAATATGTACACAATAATACATATACTACACACTATATTGGCTACTATATACTACATACAATACATACTTATATACGTTGTGAGGAGTTTTACTTAGATTTAAAACTTTAATATAACAAAAGTATGTAGTTGGGAAACGTCTATGAATAGCAAATAATAGGGCAGAGACACAACAAGCTTCTAAGCTTGATTGTATTCCCTAAGGAGCTGAGTCAACAATATTGTAACATTGTCTAATACGCCTCAATCAATGGTCCTCAATTTGGTCCCAATAAATACCCTAGAGCTTAACAATAATGCGAATAATGGTATTCTATAAGAAACGGACTTAAAGATCCAAAATCGTCTGCATAGGTAGCATAGGATAGTAGCTAGAAAAAATTGAAGTAGGTATTTTCACAAACAGATTGTTTACTATGACGGAAGATAGATTTTAATTACAAAAATTGCCGCTAAATACGGACCAACGAGTCCGCGAACGAGGCGCGGTGGTGGCTCGGTTGTAAGAACGCGTTCCTTAAATGCACTTTTCTTACGTACATTTGTCATAGATTTACAACACCACCGTTCCTGTGCCTCGGAGAGCACGTTAAGCCGTCGGTCCCGGTTCTACTAATACCAACTTGTGAAATCGTTCAGAAATTGTCAGTTAAAATTGACATTATATCCCCGCTAAGCCGTCTGGCCAGCGTGGCGAGTGTAGGCCAAATTCTCCAGATATATGTTCTGGAAGGCCCATCTCCAACAGTGGAGGTTTAGGACGCTGTGTTCTCGGGGCTGTAATGATGATGACAGTCCAACAGTTTTATAAATTCATGAATGATGGAAAAACTCTGTTAAGCATGTTTCATCATCAACCTATGTCTCTTCACTGCTGGATGTAGGCTTCCCCCAAGGTTTTCCACAGCGCGCAGTCTTTTGCAACCCTTATGCAAACCTCGTCAGCGACATTCTTGAAGTCATCCGTCCATCTGGCGAGGGGTTAAGAATGCTTAGTAGTCTAATAAAATATACCAGGTTTGGAGCAAATTTATTAATTATAATTTTATATTTTGATTGTTATTTTTATTTTAGATGACCCGGCGAACTTTAAAGCACACAGACAGTCAATGAATTTCATTATTCATAATAATAATACTCAAACAAAACAATTTTTAATACAAATCACAGACAATTTCGCGGCGTAAAAGTGAGACCAATCGATTTGACAATTGTTTTTTTTTTTTAATTAATTAATTTGGTTATTTGTCATTTATTGTATATTATATAAATAAGATAAATATAAATTTCTGAATGCACGCATAAATATTCTTTTTTTTTTTTCGTAAAATTTCCAATGTTATTCTGTTATTCGGGACGGAGACAAATCATAAAAATCAAAAACGATGATATCAGTCTAGGCGTTCTTGAGTTGTGTTTTAACAAACACGACTTTGTTTTATATATTAAAATATTAGTTTCCTATTTAAAAAGTATCTTCATGACCGTGATGATAATTCTTTTTTTTTTTCTATACTAATATATTTTTGAATATGCCGCGCTTTTTCGTTATCTACTTTCATTAGCCAGACTCTAATAATTGTTGGTGATGATGTATTGACAAATTTTAAGGTTTCACGTTTTAATAAACATTTTGGGTTGTTCATGGTCACTATAGTAGGTAATAGGTATAGTTTAGTAATTAAGAGGCAAGATTGTTGTTGTAAATTAATTAGAATCTGTCCTCTGTTACTTTGTCCTTATTGTTTGCTCTTTATATTATCAAACTTCGGAATGTAAGGCACTACGCTCACTGGCTTGAGGAGTCGTCTTTGGTTACACCTCAAGAGTCAAGGCGCCGCATCTAGGTTTTCTTTGTCAGTGCCCCCGTCCAATGCATTGAGGCAAAGGCGCGTAGAAAGAAAAACAGAAGCGCGCCGGACATCTCGACTTCACAATGAGCTATGTAGTGTATCTTAGTGTAGAGTCAAGCTGCTATTCGAATACACCTAAACGCGGCTACACGCGAAACGAAATGATATGATGGCAATGATAATACAAGACCGTTTTTTTTTAAAGACGTAAATTCGGTAAATCATTGTATTGTAGAAGTATAGGGCAGGAACTAATGCCTAAATTAGACACCTATACCTCACTTTGTGAAGGCAGGAGGTGTAATTGTTGTTTTTCCCCCACCGAGTGTGATGTAGGATATATTCATCATTACAGCCCCCAGAACACAGCGTCCTAGACCTCCACTGCTGGAGATGGGCCTTCCAGAACATATATCTGGAGAATTTGGCCTACACTCGCCACGCTGGCCAGACTAAAGTGTCGCGGTGACTGCTTCCCAAAATACAACATAATGGTTTGGGGAGCAGAGTTCTCTATCTCTTGCTTGCTTACTTGTTTTGATTATTTAACTGTACCAAATTTTGTAACTCAATTTACTTGTGCTTCAATAAACGATTTTTACCTTCACTTTACATCAATGATAAGACCCCAGGCTGAAGGGCCACGCGTAAGGTCGCATGCCCGACACACCATGAGACCTCATAAGGAGACCCCAAGTCGCCTACGGAATAAAACCCTATAAACCGTCTCTCTTTCACTGTTGGCTCTGTGTGCCTACAAGACCATCTCATAGCGCCCCGCCTATACTCTCTACGGCGGCGCAAACTTTGAGAACCCCTGGCATAACTATTCACTGCAGGTACACATATATAACTAATAATAGATATCTAAATTAATAATGAAAAACAATATAAAACTGTGTATACAAAATTATTTGTCTTTCATAAAATGTGTATCTGTCATACCAGACTAAATGATAAGATAAATTGAAATGAACGAATGAACTATCCTACTTTAGGTTAAAACCAATCCACTAGAACCGTTTTACGGCAGTGAGACGTCCATTTGCTAACTTTGGAAATCCGTAGGCTAAGTGGATAAACTTAGCAACAGCTTCTACCGAAACACATTTTCATATTTCGCCTCGAATGTTGAAAGTTTTGCCGTTAGTGAAATCTAAGGCTGTCGTTTATTTAGGTCACTTATATTATATTAAGCTTAACTTACTCGCCTTGATATCTCTAAATGCTATCATTTTAAAGTAATATTAAGATTGATTATTCTATTTTACCAAGTACGTCTGCACTAACAGTCAGGAAGCTTTTTATCTTCCAATGCGTCAAAAGGTACCACAAAACAGCTCAAATTACACCATTATCTAAAACTAAAAGAATACAGGAATTTCATGTTCCCTTCACCCACAGTACATATGCGCAGAAACAGTACGAGTACCTATCCCCCTAAGCTGTACAACCGTTTCAACTCAATAAATAAAATTACTCACCTAAATGTAAACGAACTAAAACTATCACAGTGGCGTTGTAAATAAATGACAAATATACTTAAGTACGTAAGTGACTAAAAGTAAAAGTAAAGTATCATCACTACCGTTTCCCTTTCAGGGTGGTCAGAAACCACGCTTATAAATAAGCGGATTCCACATTTAGCCAATTTACTATAGGCCAATCATGACAAGTGGCAAGCTCATCGATATCTCCAGAGTTCCAAACTCGAGAAATATCACATATAATTAAATATTAATTAAATGTTTTTATTTACATTAATAAATATTTTTGTGTCTTCCCGACCAGGAATCGAACCCGGTACATCCGAGTCTTAATCCACGGACTTAACCGCTAGACCACGGAAGCATGATGACGATGATGACGAATAATCTTTAATATAAATATTTTTTATTATATCTGCACAAAATATGGTTGTTTATAGTTACATTTTTCATATTCCCTATGACGATTAAACACGATGTGAATGACATTAGATTATTATTATTTTTTTCGGAGAATTTGAACGTAACATAAACATGTTTAAATATGATGCTGCTAAAATGTCGATATGAATGGGAGCCCTAAAGAAATGCCTTAATTGCTCCACAGCCGAGGGATTCCAACGCAAAGATACTGGATAGTGTTGTTAACAGAGGTAATGTTATTATAATAATGCTTTACGTCTTCTAAAAGTTTTTACGATTGCGGCTAGATCAAGCATGGCAGCATTAACATGGATAGAGATAATTGTATTATTTTTGAACAATAGAAGTTGTTGGAATTGTATCGACAGAGTTTATGATTTTTTTAAATTCTTTATAATTTGTTTCTTATTAAAAAAACATTAGAAAATTTCTGAGCGCATCGTTTCGTTAGAATCTCATATTTAGTATTATGAATAGAGAAATTAAATCTAAAAAGGAAAAAAAAGCGTGAGGTTTAAAAGTTTCAATGTAGGACGTGTTGAATATAAAAAAATTAAAAAGTCCTAAATAATAATGTTACACAACTTTCTGTGTAAAGGAAGAAATATTGTGTCTGTTTTCAATATGACGCCCACGGCCGCCGCAAAAGTGACGGCGTTAGATTTTAAGGGATATTAAAAATTCCCAAGTTTTTCGTCGAACAAGTCATGAATAAGCTTTGTAGCGGTTCCTACAAAGAGTAAAAATACAATAACGCCAGCAAACAATGCTACTAAGCCATTAATCATTGAAAATTTGACGTCTCGTCAACATTGTGACCTGGATGCCAGGAATTAATGAAAAAATAATTTATATCTTGTAAATAAATATCGCCCATTTAACTCTAAGATGACGGGAAGATCAGCCCGCCATGGGCGTCTAAAAAGACCGTTTTTTTGTTATTTTTTTATTTATCTACGTTATTGCACTATGTAAAATATACAGAAATTTGATTATAGGTATAGCAAAGAGCTAAAATATTAAACTTAATAAAAGGTCTGGAGACAGGAAGGCTGGCAATTATTTCTGCCAACGTATTAGCCTCGCTATACAGAGGGGAAATGTTGCCAGTCTACTTGGGACTATCTCGGATGGGACATCTCTAGAGGACATTTTTTATTTATAGTTTAGTTTATTTTTAATTTTATTATTTAGGTAGCTTCTATATTGCAATTCTTTTATACTGGTTGTATATTACTTCGAATATGAAAATAATAAATTAACTTATTCTAAGATATTAATATACATACAAATATGTACACAATAATACATACAGTACCTCATACAGTATACAATAAGAAAAAAAAATACAAACAGATAATATTTTGTGATTCCTTCAGTAAAACTTTTAGATCAGGACTTTCAATCTCTGTATAATATATATTTATAATACAACGACATGTGACCTTGCTCCAAACTAATGGTAAGATACTTCCCCGCGCCGGCAGACTGGGCAAATTACCACCATCAGTCCGCCTACCACCTATTTGTTGTTCTTGTTAAAATTATGTGCCATTTGCAATGTGCAATGATGTCAAATGCCAATTTTAACTTTTAAGGAGAACTAATTGTAACTTTACAACATCATCGTTCCCGTGCCTCGAGAAGCAAACCGTCGGTTCCGGTTCCACTAATATAAACTTGTGGAATTTAAGTTGTAATATTATTATTATGTTTTAGGTTATGTGATGTGAGCAGGATATTCTTTTAGAATACCAGGAAATGGTCAACAAAAAAATGTACAGAAACCGCGTTGAATTTAATAACAAACCCTGGGAATGTTTTTTTACGCTCCCTGATAAACCTAGCTCATAATATTTAATTTAATTTTTATGAAAGTGCGTGATGTAATTTTTTTGCTACCCTTTTTGCATAATTTAAATAGCTCTGCCCAGATGTACTATGTCTGCTAAATTAAACGGGAGGTCGCGTGAGAAAGGTTTAGCTACAGAGTAATGAGTAGAAACATCAATTTTGTAAAACAAAGCGCAAGCATTAAAAAGTATTTATTTTTTAAATAAAAAATCATATCTAATTTGTATAAGAAGAATGTTTAAGAAAAAGTAGAAACAATATAACTTATTTTTTTTAGATTGCATAAAATATGTCTAACAAACACTTGATTCAAAATAGATCAATAAATACGGTTTAGCGGTTTTTGAAAATAAGATGCTGGTTCGCGGCCTT
Source organism: Tinea semifulvella (assembly GCA_910589645.1). NCBI lineage: Eukaryota > Metazoa > Arthropoda > Insecta > Lepidoptera > Tineidae > Tinea > Tinea semifulvella. The sequence goes on along the minus strand of OU342592.1, from coordinate 5,554,064 downwards.
CGACTGCTCCAGCAGTCGGAAAACCTGGACGCGTCACAAGAAGACAAAGCCACTCCTAACTCAGAATTATTAGTAGAAAATCAACTTACTTTAGCTAGCGAAGATGTGGAACTCTAAATGCCGTTCATGTGCCTTCTGGTCAGCTGCGACGATTCAGGTGCGCGCGATGATGATAAGCCGTTGTTGATGCGGTTGATGATGATGAAGATGTGGATTTCTTCCATTAAGCGGTTGCGAGTAATTATGCGCGGCGCGGACACACGTGGTGGACACAGGCTAGGAAGAGCCACCGACGTTCGCGAACGGTCGTCCGACACACTATGCTGGCCATCAACGCAATGGGGTTCAAGATGGCCCCTTTGTCGACCATAGCGCCATCTAGCGACATGATGACGTACTTTAGAGCCGACATGCGTACGTTAGCCTCTAAACGAATTCTCTCCAACAAAACTGAGTGGAGTAGCTTTGCGTAACCACCACCATAAAAGTGCTCTGGCCCCGAATCTCGCGCCTTCGACATGCATGTCCGCTTCATTTCCTCGAATCAGGTTCATTCGAGTTTTCTATGAAGATCTGTCGCTTCTATTCGAATATTTCGAACCGACACGCAAGTCTAAAGCGCCAGAGTGGCGCCTTAGCTTTTTTACCTTTACACTGTCGAAATATTCTTATGTTCTGGACCAGGAATCGAACCCAGAACCTCCGCGTTTAAATCTGAATCCGCTAAACCACGGTGGCAGTGAATTGGCTGTAATTTATTTTGGTGGTCGCCCCTTCCTTAGAAGGTCATTGCAGTGGTGGCACGTGTGTCGGGTCCCGGTCCGCACCCTAAGGGCCTGGTTGAGCGGGGGGATGGCTGGCACATGCGTTATGTCCGTGATCGGGTGCTGCTGTGGGGGCCTGGGACCTCTGCCGAACACGTTCAATTTATTGTTCTTAAATTAACAGAGGTTTTTGCGTTTTGTCGACTTTCGGGTTGCACATAGGCATGTAGTCTACCTTAATTCTGACTTGCCTGGTGGGTTACTGCTGTACCAGGTATTGTATTCTCATAGGTACTGATAACTTAATTTAAAAGGTTATTAATTGATCGTTGTGGTGCAGTTTTGTATATGTTTTATTTTGTAAATCTGATATAGCTGAGTTTTCCTTGCAGATTCCTTTCTCAGTCAGATTAAACATTAACAGGTCACTGGAATTTGCTAAGCTGCTGGTCTTCTGCTAACAGCTTACTTATTGGACCACTTTGCTGCTTAGTCTTCTACTAGCAGGAGTAGAATCATTTAAAATAATTAAATTAATGACGTTTCATAAATGCCTGTAATAGGTTTACGTGAATAAAGATATTTTGACTTTGACTTTTGGAAGTAGAAAACAATATTAGGTCTAGTTTTTTTTTGTTACAAAATGCAACGTAAATAATAAACGCTTAAGTTTATGGATGTAGACGCGTAGGTACCTGGTTCGATTCCTAGTCGGGACATAATAATTTATTCAATTTATTTCTCAAATTTGGTACGCTAGAGACATCGACGAACTATAGTAAAAGGGGCTAAATGTTAACCCAATTTAAAAAAGCGTGGTTTTTTGACCACACCGGAATAGATACTGCCGTGATTATACTTTACTTTTAAGGTACCTTACGTTACCTTAAGGACACACTTGGATTATAATAATAATAATAATAATATTTCCAGACAGGTCACACAGCGCCATCTAATTTCCGTGGTAAGCTACAAGGCTTGTGTTACGGAAACTAGATGGTTGATAAACTACATATTATACTTTTTTTTGTAAATATATACATATTATACATATAAACACCCAGACCGAGACAAATTATACAATGTACAACTTGCCCCCGGTGGGAATCGAACCCACGACCTCCCGAGTTCACGGCAACGTTTGTTACCACTAGACCACGGAGGCGGTTATGTGAGTAGATATTTATTTATTTTATTTAAATTCTTTAATGCACTTAAAAATAGTACAGAGGCGAGCTATAATGCCAGAGACATTCTTTACCAGCTAACCTTGGGGATCGAGTAAGGTATAGGCATAAAAAAAAAAGAAATTTTAATGATATAATGGTATATAAATTATTTAAGAAACATATATCTTATATTACTATATATACATTAAATAATTGTACTACTTGCAGCAAAATGAAGCGGACAAATGGAATAAATCAAATATATTCATATCATTAACTAGCTGTTTTATTTCGCTTTGCTCGTGTAAATGGCAACAAGTAAATATATTGATTTTATTATATTTCCTAAGGTATTAATTTAATTTGCACGGTGTAAAAAACAAAAATCTTCATTAAAAACTCAGACCAACTAATGTATTTAAAATGGTTAGGATGAACACCATATTTGTGCAAATATATATGTAATAGCTTTCGAATTACCGCTTTATAATTGATATAAATAATCAGAGCAGTTTTTCGAGTTGTTTATCGCGGACAGACGCGGTGGAGGACTTTATTTTATAATTTTATCATTATTGTATATTTATTTAAAACCTTATTGCACTATGTAGAAGGGGCGGGCTTAATGCCGCTAGACATTCTCTGACAGCCAACCTTTGGGACAATGATAACTATAACTTAGATCGACGAGTAGGTGCGAAGACGTATTTAAGATTAAAGAATAATGGAGTATTAAATAATGACTATATTTATTAATAATATATATACTACATACTAATAGTACTTACATACATACATAACTATACTACATACAATATCTACTTATACACGCTGTAGGGAGCTGTTTAAGTAATGTGAGTACACCAATCTTTTGAATATTATTCTGTTGGATGCTTGCTGAATATTGACCGGCAAAGTGTTCCAAAGATTTACTGCAACAACTGCGAAAGAGTCAGACATGAAACCAGAATGATGTGAAGGAATGGAGAGGAATTTATTCATTATTTTATTTATGTAGGTTATATGTATGTATTAGTATGTAATTAATAATAATCTATATGTTATCTGCATTAAAACTCTTCAAGTTTATTTAGCATTGCACCTACCTTATGTACTTACTGCTCTCGTTATCCCGAACGATTGACCGTCATAGAATGTCTAGCGGCATTAGGTCCGCCGTTGTACTTTGTGCAATTAAGTTTAAAAAAAAAAAAAATGTAAAGATTGTGATATTTTAGTATCTTTTATTCTGTCATCTCTGAAACATCACCACTCTGTCGAAGCACTCGGTCTCCGGTGACACGGTTAATGAAGTTTTAAATTAAAAAGAGTGTGAATAAAATATGTTACGCGACCCCCAGCTCTGCACTTTCCACTAACCTAACGTAATGACCGAACTAGGAATTTAGAAAGCAGCAGCAGCTGAATTATATGCGTTTAACTTTGATAAACATTGCTTTGAAAAGACTGTGATTTGGCAGTAACCATTATTTTAAAACCAAGCATAAAAAGTTTTTCCATCATATACTTATTACAGCTCCAGAAAGGGATCAATTCATTTCAGCCCCTAGAACACAGCGTCCTAGACCTCTACTATTGGAGATGGGCCTTCCAGATCATATATCTGGAGAATTTGGTCTACACATATCTCATTCCTTGTATATATTGTGCAATAAAGTTTTAATAAATAAATGAATAAAATAATTCCCGTCCGCGTGTGATCATGGCAAGAACGCTGCTTTTCCCCGCTGAATTTCAATACTGATCCTTTGAGCAAAGAAAGAGCCAACCCTCTTGTCACCGGACGAGACTACAAGACATGGTGTTGTGTCGAGGTATGCGTACTAAAGTTGCCCTGCAGATGTAGTGCGTCTGGTATATTGCTGAGAACAGAGTCGGCGACTTTTTTGCCATACTCTGCAAGCAGCACGCCTCTTTTGTGGACCATCACATTACGCAATAATTAATGCTATTTTTGACATTTATAAAATATAAGTTTATTTAAATTAGCATAAAGTAGAATTAGAATTGTTATTGTAAATTAATTAAAAGTTTCTAAATGCCAAAAATAAAATATATTGAATTTAATTGAAGGTGACCATGATTGATATGACCAATGATTTATGCGCGATGGTGGCACGGTTGTAAGAACGCGAACCTTAAATCCTACAAGGGTCGGTTCAAACCCACCCGGCATGTACCAATAAGAAATACACTTTTCTTAAGTACATTTGTCATAGATTTATAACACCACGTTCGCGTGCCATGGAGAGCACGTTAAGCCGTCTGTCCCTGTTCCATTAATGCCAACTTGTGAAATCGTTAATAAATTGTCATAAAAAATTTACATCATATCCTCGCCAAGCCGTCTGGCCACCGTGGCGAGTGTAGGCCAAATTCTCCAGTTCTAGAAGTGGAGGTCTAGGACGCTGTCTTCTAGGGGCTGTAATTAATGAATTAAATATTATGACAAGTGGAAGCTTGGTTCACTCACGAGCAGCGGAAACGGTAATAGAATCTAAATATCTGCTAGAAGTGTGAGGAGAAATTTTGAGCTGATGCAGAAGCTAACGGAAGAGAAAGGTCGTGAATATATTCTGCGGTAGATAGTATACAGTTCCTTTCATTCACTATCTACAAATTGACTAGGATAACATAATTAATTTACATATTGACACACAGAATAATGTATCAGTCTGGATCTAAATTCCAGTTAGGTGACCATAACAGGAGGATAATTGGCGTAATTAAACCCATTCAACATCCTATCATACGGAATAATTATTATACCGACTATGGTCGGCTAGTCATAAAAATGATGCCACGTAAAAATCGAAATTGGTCTCAAAGATGGTAATATTAAAAACTCAGACAGCTCTATATAAACTATTTTTTATGGCCTAATATGTGTATTATATTTATCTATTTAAAAACTTTATTGTACTATGTACAAAGGCAGGCTTAATGCCGATAGGAATTCTCTGACAGCCAAACCTTTAGGACATTTAGACAGTATATATGGAAGGTGCAATCATCAATTAAGTTAATACATACATAACAATATTACATACTAATATATTAATATATAATATAATAAATAAATTACATCATAAATAAACAATAATATAAAATAAAACTACTTACATGATGAGGGAAGTGAAATATGATGTTGCTGCAATTGAGTATAGTGAGGAAATGAAAAAGAGACATAAATTTATATCAATGGACAATAATATTTATTTCTTTGAAACACTAGAAGCAAATGCTAAAATGTTAGCCGGCTGCTGTCAAATGGTAAACAGTATTGATAATATTCGATAACTTTGCGGGCATTCAATTTCCGTCGCTAAATAGTATGCAAATGTCAAATAGTTAATTTGACAGATGAAATCGATACGATTCCGACATTTTTATGACTGACCATACATCCAAACGAACACCGTTTTAATTGAGCTATCCGAATGCGTGCGTCCAATTATTAAGCAGAACGATGATCAATTATCACATCCACCGTTTCAACAAGATTATCGAGCTGACGTAGTCACTGGCGGCGGCACAAGCAGAATAAACTAAAAATGGAACTAGGCTGTAGCATATGCTGAGCTGATCACCTATTTGTCGCCACACCTGTATATATGTTTCGGTATATAGAATAGGCATTTGTCTCTTCAAAATCAAAATATCTTTATTCACTATAGGTTTACTATTACAGACATTTATGAAAACGTCATTAATTTAATTATTTTGAATGATTCTACTTCTGCTAGTAGAAGACTAAGCAGCAAAGTAGTCCAATAAGTAAGCTGTTAGCAGAAGACCAGCTGTATGTATAGGTATATATGATATCTATATATTATGTAGTTTAAGTATTTGTATGTAGTAATAGTCATGATAATTATAGTTATTATTTAATAATAGTCAGTCTTAAATACGGCTTCACACCTACTCGATCTGAGTTATGCTTTTTATTGCCCCAAAGGTTGGCTGTCAGAGAATGTCTAGCGGCATTAAGCCCGTCCCTTGTACGTACATAGTTCAATAAGGTTTTAAATAAATTGGCAAATAAATTTTATATTAAGCTCCATTAAATATTAAAAAAAATGTGTCTCTATACTCTCTAATTGTTGCTCTAATTTAATTTAAAAAAAAAAACAGGTCTGAGGTAAAAAAGAAGTTGGGACAGTTCGATACAAAAATAAGTCGGGCCTTTTCACACCTAGAAAGTATTCGCAGGAATTTTCGAAATTTATTTTGCGTTAATTAACCTTACCCTTTTGTATTTTAAACCAATTGCCATTATGAAGGTACAGTTCCGAACTCTGCGACAATATATGAAGCTCATTGTGATTTCGTCCAATGACTTTAACGCTTATTGAAGTTCAAGTAAATTATCATCACGACCGTATCCCTTCAGGGGTGATCAGAAAACACGCATCTTTACTATATGCCCAACATGACAAGTGGCAAGCTCGTCGTTGTCTCTAGCATACCAAAATCGAGAAATATAACCAATAAATTATTGTGTCCCGACCAGAAATCGAACCCGGTACAACCGCTTCTAAATCCACGGATTTAATACTAGACCATAGATGCAGTTTAGTTAAGAAAATTAACATAGAAATTATAATTTACAGTCTCGAAAAACTGTAGCGGTTACGTTTGAAATACTCAAAGGTACCAAGTTCAGATCCTGAACGAAAAAAAAAAGAAATTTCTTTGTGTAATTTTTCAAGCCTGATATGCTAGATTTATCGACGTGCTGGCCACTTGCCATTGTAATAAAGTTGGCTAAATGATACGAAAATTTAATAATTCCTTTATACCGAGTGTAATTGTCAAAAAAATAAAAACTTTTTAGTCATCAGATGTCATTGGTAAGGGAATAAAAAAGTAACTTCAAAAAAAAGTATAAATCTTTATCCGAAAAACAAAACTTATTTTGATATTATTTCAAGTTTTTTATATTACTCGTGGACGCGGCCAAAAAGCACGCCGTCTCACCGAGCGTTGTATCTAAAAGAGATAGAATCAGTTATGAGCAGTTAGCAGCTAGTCTACACGCATACGTCTAGTCGCACGCACACAAACACCGTGCCGAAGTCTGCCGAACTAAAACGACGTTAGACGATGCACGGATTTCAACGCCGCACCGCTGTGCCGGTCGGAGTGGGGGGTGTTAGGTTTATTTTCGTTACGGAATTTCTTGATTCGGTCGCCGCGCTTAAAGCCCGCGATAAAAGCTATGCAATAGCTTAAAAGGAAGTTCTTTAATTTTATTCTAGATTATAATATAAAATATTTGTTCTTTATTAGTAAGTAAGTAAGGAGTATATTAATTTTATTAACAAATAAAATATTTATGTCGTACTATTTTTGTTTTGTCGCTAAAGCCAGAAAACTTACCACCTATGAGAAAGTCATGCAGCCGCCGTAATTAATTTTTAAATTAAAACGGAGGGATTAAACATATTTTGTGGTTTTCATGCATATTTTTGTATCTCGGGGAACATAATTTAATTACGAATTTACGTGTGTGGCGACTTTATAAATGTTTTCTGCATGTATTCGCGGAATTTCGTTTGGTTTAATTGCACTTTTACTTCTAAATGTAATACTTTGATATACTTTTTCAGAGCTATTACATTTCTCTATCTCTTAATATTAGGCTTCGAGAGTAATTGTCTCCGCCAACAAACTGTGGTTACAGTTTGGTGGGCTATTTAATAAGTTTGGTAAGTTTGTATTGGAAAGTAAATAAATGATTTTAAAAAAATAAAATTAATGCTTTTATCTAGAGAGATATTTCTGTCAGAGAGTCCAGATCTTCGCTGCTGGAGATGAGCCTTCCATATATAAAAGGTAAGTCTTATTTCAAGCGGTGTTATTTTCATATAAATATCACGATGGTAAGCTTACAATATTAGTTCTCCTTGAAAGTATAAATTGGCATTTGACATCATTGCAAATGGCACATACTTTCAACGAGAACAACAAATAGGTGGTTGGCGGACGTAATTTACCCAGTCTGCCGGGGCGGAAAAGTATCCACCGGTTTTGCCGATAAACACAGTAAAGTGTATCAAACGTTTCGGGATCAGGCTCGGATTGCCCTCATGTCCAGTAAAGCCGGCATGAATATAGACAATTTTTCTGTTATTTCTCTCGCACCAATTTCCACTGCGTGAATCTTGAATCTGTCTGACCGCCGCGCCGATGGTATCTTTTAATAGTCCTATTAAAGGAGCCAAGGCTGGAAAATCTGCTCGCACTTTTAGAACAGGATATTATTATAATATAGGTGACCATCGATAAGTCATAAAAGAGCTGGGTAAACGAATTTTTCAAGAGTGTGGCGATCCCAAATGCCATAACTACCTAAAACAGAATATGTCGATTATAATTCAACGAGGAAATGCGGCGAGCGTTTTAGGTACCCTCCCTGGTGGTAAGCCCTTAGTTTATTTTGTAGAATAGTTTTAATTTCATAGGTATTATTAGTTTTGTTTTATTTATAATTAGTTTTTCTTGCGCTAGAAGTGCTGGCCGCATTCCTCGTCACGCTGCTTTGGACGACACCATTCGAAGGGCTTTTGTCACTGCTGGAGTACCCGCGATCCTAGAACCCTCTGGGATTGCGCGGAGCGATGGCAAAAGACCCGACGGCATGACCGTTGGGCCATGGAAACTTGGCAGGTCCCTGGTGTGGGATGCGACATGTGTAGACACATTAGCCCCATCACACATCCAGGCGACCTCGTCAAGCGCGGAAAGTGCGGCGGTTTCTGCTGAGAACCTCAAGCTGCGCAAATACGCCAACCTCAGTACAGGTTACGAATTTGCGCCGTTTGGGGTCGAGACGATGGGTCCATGGGGACACTCATCCAAGCCAAGGAGTTGTCCAAACGGCTAACGGAGAAGTCTGGAGACAGGAAGGCTGGCAATTATTTCTGCCAACGTATTAGCTTAGCTATACAGAGGGGAAATGTTGCCAGTCTTCTTGGGACTATCACTGAAGGGTCGTCTCTAGAGGACATTTTTTACTTATAGTATTTTTTATTAGGTTAAGTTTATATTTATTTTAATTTTTACTTTTAAGTAGTTTTAATTTATATTGTAATTATTTTATACTGTTTGTATATTACTTCATTAAATGAATAAATTAATAATTTATTTAATTAGTTTTTTAGCAAATTTTATTTTAATATTTTTGTATCCAAGTACTTTGAATAAAGGTGACCATTTAATTTCAACAATACAAATACCGTAAAGCAAAAACCATTACGAGTTCTATCAATTTGAATTACGACGAATTCCTTGTCATTTCTCGTAATCGTCGAGAGGACAAGAAAGTGATGAATGTAGTGGAATATGAGAACACCCACGTTCTGATTAATGGCTGAAACCATTAGGAATATTACCTACAATAAGGATATCTTCGGTGGGTAAATGGAGCTAATTTAATGCGTGTTATGTGACTGTTTAGATTGCATTTACATTAATGAGGGTTTTTTTTTGTAGATTGCCTAGCGGTTAAAGCCGTAGTATGTATAAAATATAAAAAAAATTGAGACGGTTGTCATGATGAATGTGAACTTGCTCCTTACAAACTGTGGTTTCTGATCACCCCGTAAGAGATATAGTGATGATGATACTTTTTTTTAGATTAGTTTACAGACGTAAACTTTTAATTTGATTACCTATCTCTTTGCCAATGTTTCGATTACTGTAATCAATAATATTGTTAGGCTAAAAAAAAAAAAACTCGACTATATAAAAAAAAAAAAAATCTTAGAAAGTTGTCAACAGTCAGGTTTGAGGAAGTGAGTGGACACAGTGAGGTACATACAGGAGTGCCTAAAAAGTTCATTCATCCACATAGGCAGGTCCATGAGATTTTCTTCATGTAATCAAAGCACGTCGGAGTTATCTACGTATATTCATTATCAGCAGCATATGTAGCTAACAGCACATTCATTACCAGTCACCACCTCTAAATTGTACCCTATTCATCCGAATTTTTAATATTCCCAACTCATCCGGAATAAATAACTTCACCAACAACCTAAACTATTGCTAATTCAATTTAAAAAACAATTTGAATTGGCGCCTGGCGAAGGAGTTGCCAAAGATTCTGACGGAAAGGTCTGGAGACAGGAAGGCTGGCAATTATTTTTGCCAACGTAGCATAGCCTTGCTATAGAAAAGGAAAATGTAGCTAATCTCTTCAAATTCAAATTCAAAATCGTTTATTGCACAGAATACAGGTAGATATAGGATAATACAATTTTACAGTTCAGCTGTATCCTACCATAATGGTATGCAAATAATAGTACATGTCAATTACAACTAAAATTATATTTGTCAACACTTATAATGTAACTATCTTATCTATGGGACTATCTCCAATGGGACTTCTCTAGATGACATTTTAATTTATAGTTCATATATAATTTTATTTTTATTATTTAAGTAGCTTTTAATTCAATCTATATTAATTTACTTTGAAATTTAAAAAATATTAACTATTTAAGTGTCGATAGACATTAAATATATAGTAAGACGGGATAAGAAGCCAAATGGTATAAGACTTAGGGCTAGGCCAATCGTCAAAAAAAAGTCTATAACAGTGCATTGCTATTTATGTCAAAACTTTATTGTAATTTACAATCGGAAAACATAATGCCGTAAGGCATTCTCTGACCGGTTGGGACAAATGAGATTTCTTCATTAGATCGAGGATAGTGAAATTATATTAAGAAATTATTTTTATTCCCATAAATACCATAAAAGTAAGTAATTCTTATATAAACACACATATACTTAAATACTATTTACATAAACATATAGATAACATTAATACATAAACATATATATATACATATCTATATATATATATTTATGGTCGTGTTCGATGTGTACTTTAAACTGATATTATTTTGTTGCTTCACGAACAATATCGTGAAGTGTAAAAAACCTCGAATCAGTTTATTAAAATAATAAATTAAAGTAACAAATGATTTGTATAAAAATGGCAACCAATGTCCTATGAAGAGAGCTATGCACGGTATTTATCTGATGTACAAAGTTCAAAATGTAGAAATCCCGGAGAACCAGTTACCGCCTTCAAAATTAGCAAGCTAAAGTAGCATTGGTTCGAACACGTCTGTCGCAAAACCGATGAACGATGGGGTAGACGCGTTATTGAGTGGAGACCACGTATGGGAAGACGTAGTTGGAGGAATGACCTGAAGAAGGTCTTTGGTAGGGGTTAGATGAGAGTGGCAGGAGATCGCGAGGCCTATATAGGCAGTGGAGAATCTCAGGCGCAGTTGAACATAGTCAATTTGGGCATAACCCGGCACCTACGGTTGGTTATAAATTATTCAATTACGTATACGCACAACATATGGGCCTCACCTGGGAATGATAATTTGATGGTTAGATTAGTTTTTGCGGAATAAGATAAATTTGCTACGTTTGATTGAAATTTTACGAGGATATATTGAAAACATATCGGTTTCATTTGTTAGGGAAATAAAATAAAAAAGTAACGGTGTCACTTGCAAAGGCGACGAAAACCGAGATCTATTCTTCCAGTTAACACCAGAGGTCGTAGGAATACACCACGTGATATTACCGTTGTGGCGTACGCATCTCAAATCTGACGCTCCGTACCATTGTCGGCGCCTCGCGTTACGTGAACGCGATATTATTCTTACGGAATAGACGATTTCCCACTTGTGAGAAACCTGGCCCCTTTGCACGCTCGTCCGCCGGAGGCCAGACAATGCTACCCCCGTCACCTGCTACCAATCACGGAGTCGAAATGCGGCCCCGCCGCCAGGCTCGTATACTTAAACCTTAAATGGTTACTCCATGCCCTGTTAGGTTAGTTACGAAAAGCGAATGCCTCTTTAAGAAGGCAAATACCTTGTCACAGATTCCCCACTCCTCCCTGCAGGGTGTGAGAAGACCAGTCAGCAGCAGTTCCGCTTTTATTTAAATGAGTATGATGATGTATAATAGTTGTGGAATAAACCAAAAGTAGAGGATAATACAAAGCCAAAACTGAATTATTAATATTTTTTTTGAAAATCTGAGTAATTCTCTAGTTGCTAGGATCTTTTTTAAATACCATTATGTTTTAATTAGTTGAGTTTTATACAAACATAGATTTTCCACCTGCAGGATTATCTCCATGACAATAGGTAGGCTTGTATATGTCGGTACAGACATTACCGCCTCCGGGACGCGTGTGTCTAACAGCTCGTTTATTACATCCGTCCTCATGAATATACATTGTATCATTCAGTACAGTGTGTACGGAACATTTACTTATATGTAAGGACCAGTGTAATACAAATTTGTTGTAATTTAGATAATATTCAGAGTCAAATTAAAAACCTAACAACTAAGAAACTGAAAAAGATTTTTTTAGGCTACAGGTGTCATTAATGGAATCCCTTTTAGAAATACTGTCTCCGTGGTCTAGCGGTTGAGTCCGTGGATTTGGACTCGGAGGTGCCGGGTTCAGTTTCTGGTCGGGACACAGAAATATTAGTTAATGTATATAAATACATTTAATTAATGTTTAATTTGATGTTTCTCGAGATTGGTACGCTGGAGACACGACGAGCTTGCCACTTGTCAATGTGAATCCGCTTATTTGTAAGCGTGGTTTCTGACCACCCCGAAAGGGAAACGGTCGTGATGATGATGATACCTTTTAGAAATAAAAAAGGTGACTTTATTAAAGTAAACATCATTATTCGAAAAACAAATATTATTAATTAATTTCGCTCACAGCCGAAAGACTAAGTAGAGAGAGAAATAATTACGTAAGTTGTTTAGGGTCGGTATGAGTGCCCATATTTTTACGAAAAGTTCTCTGCGCCGTAACTTAAGATTTTATTACTGAATAATTAAAAATTCCACGTAGTATATCAAGGAGCTTCCGACTTGTCATAATGGTTTTATAGTAAAGTTGGTTAAATGTGAACACGCTCTGGCCCGCAAGGGATATGGTCGTGATGATACTTTACTTTTTATTTTCAAAAGTTATTTTTTTCTTTTTTTTTTTATTGGCTTTAAAGGACATTGTACAGAATACATCAGTCCTAAACACGTAATTTATTTGCATAATATATGTTCATAACAGAGTTTATAACAATTTGATGCAGAATTTGATGCTTTTCGCGGCATTATAGCCCAAACACGTCGGGTAAAATATGGGAGTCCACAGCGCGGGAAAACCGCAAAAAATAAACTGCAACTTGTGCCCCATATTTAAAGTGCAATTTATGGTTTTCCATAATTATTCACATTATAGCACATTATTAAACAAAATAACACCACTTTTGACCAATAATATCCACAGTAAATTAATTTACAAAACAATAACTTGCACTTGACATCTCCGCACAAAATGGCGCGAAAGACCCTCTTCCAAAGTTAAATTCAAAATTTAAGCTTAAGCCCAATCCACATATATTACGTCAAAGGCGCGTACCTTTATTGTCATTTTATTGTTTCAAATTGTTGTTCAAATAGGCTGTACATATTACGAGTTTAGCTGTGAATTGTATGTCGCGCGATTGTTTAATTAGGATTTCATACTGTATTTAAGATTGTTCCTATTTATTTAAATATAATTCATTTTCAAACTTCGATTGGATTTTCGTAGCTAGCATTTTTAACGAAAATTTTAAGGAGTCCTTCGCGCCATTTTGCGTGGACATGTCAAGTACAAGTTTTTGTTTTGTAAATTAATTTACTGTGGATATTATTGGTCAAAAGTGGTGTTGTTTTGTTTAATAATGTGCTACAATGGGAATAATTATGGAAAACGATAAATTGGACTTTAAATATGGGGCACAAGTTGCAGTTTATTTTTTGCGGTATTCCCGCGCTGTCAACTCTGTGTTTGAGCAGTGGATGGTTCCGCGAGTGACTCCAAGAAAAGCATCAAATTCTGCAGCATCTGGAATTTGATGATGACCTCATTAACTTATGACAAAGAAAGATAAATTACGTCAGACTTGGCTGTATGGGCTAGACCCTTTGCCTTCCCTATCACCTTCTCATTCATCATCCATCGGGAGAAGAAAACTAAAATAAAATAAAAAACGAAAATTTTAACATTTATTCGAAAAAAATATTTGCAAGATATAAAATAAAATTTATATTAATACTAAGCATAGGGATATAAGTCCCGTCCGCGTGGAATGGTGGCAAGAACGCTGGCTGCATTTCCCAACTGAATTGCAATTCTAATTCTTTGGGCGAAGAAAGAGCCAGCCCTCTTGTCACCGAAAGAGACGACAAGACGCGGTGTTATGTCTTTTAAAAACTTTTTTTTGCGCTTGGACTCCTTGGACTCAGAGTTTCTACAGCAAACGGCATAAATATGTAATCTATGGGCTTTCTTGTGCTAGAAGTGCTGGCCGCATTCCTCGTCACGCGGCTCTCAACGACATCATCCGAAGGGCTCTTGTCACTGCTGGGGTACCCGCAATATTAGAACCATCTGGGATTGTGCGGAGCGATGGCAAGAGACCCGACGGAATGACTGTTGGGCCGTGGAAACTTGGCAGGTCTCTGGTGTGGGATGCGACGTGTGTAGATACATTAGCTCCATCTCACATACAGGCGACCTCGTCAGGCGCGGGAAGTGCGGCTTTTTCTGCGGAGAACCTCAAATTGCGCAAATACGCTAACCTTGGTATCGGTTACGAATTTGCGCCGTTTGGGGTCGAGACGATGGGCCCATGGGGACCGTCAGCGAGGCGCTTGGCCAAGGAGTTGTCAAAGCGGCTAACAGAAAGGTCTGGAGACAGGAAGGCTGGCAATTATTTCTGCTAACGTATTAGCCTCGCTATACAGAGGGGAAATGTTGCCAGTCTACTTGGGACTATCTCGGATGGGACGTCTCTAGAGGACATTTTTTATTTATAGTTTAGTTTATTTTTAATTTTATTATTTAGGTAGCTTTTAATTTATATTTAATGTACTATAATTAACTTCGAATAAAAGATATATACCAACATATACTAAGATTGTGACGTGGAAAAGTATTACACTTGACATTAAGTTACTTGGACAATATTTCTGGGCTTTAGCAATTGGTGATGCTATTTATTTATATATTTAAAAACTTTATTGCACTATGCACAAGAGGCGGGCTTAATGAAGCTAGGCATTCTCTAGCATGCAAACTTTGGGACAATGAAACC
Organism: Tinea semifulvella; assembly: GCA_910589645.1. NCBI lineage: Eukaryota > Metazoa > Arthropoda > Insecta > Lepidoptera > Tineidae > Tinea > Tinea semifulvella. The sequence continues at coordinate 5,538,899 of OU342592.1, read as the reverse complement.
ATTTGTGTTGTGAGGTAGGTAAATAGATCAATGGTTAATTCTAATTAAATCTAAATACAAATACATACGTACACAATACTGTAACCTGCCCTTTGCAGTTACTTGATTATCCAACGCCTGCGGTTGGATGTAGCTTTTAATTGTTACGGAGAGGATTCTACGGAACTCCTTTTTTATTAAAAATGTATAAAACTTTTTTATACTTTATATTTTAGAAATAATTACATATCTAGAAAAACTAAACACTTATCTACGAGGGACACTATTACGCGGTAGACTTTAACTAATAATTATTTTAATCCTAATCTTTATAAAAATACTCGCTCTGTCGACCTCCCGGTCCGAGCTCCCCCGATCTTCTTTTTTTTTCTTCTTTAAAACAAAAACCCATCAACCCTGTCATTGTCGTATATTGACAATACTATTCTTTCTTAAAATGCCAATAAAACTCTGTAACCTACATGTACCCGTTACAATACTTACTACATACTATAGATATATTATATACAATACATATAAAACCTACTTAACTGTGAGGAACTGTTACACGGAAACTAGATGGCGCTGTATGACCTGTCTGGAAATATTTATTTATTATTTAAAACTATTTAAAAGTAAAAATTAAAATAAATATAAACTAAACCTAATGAAAAATAAACTATAAGTATAAAATGTCAGTATTAAATATAAAATGTTCCTCACCAAGTCGTCTGGCCAGCGCGTGGCGAGTGTAGGCCAAATTCGCCAGATATATGTTCTGGAAGGCCCATCTCCAACAGGTCTAGGACGCTGTGTTCTAGGGGTTGTAATGATGATGATGATGATAAAATATCTTCTAGAGACGACCCTTCAGTGATAGTCCCAAGAAGACTGACAACATTTCCCCTCTGTATAGCTAAGCTAATACGTTGGCAGAAATAATTGTCAGCTTTCCTGTCTCCAGACTTTTCCGTTAGCCGTTTGGACAACTCCTTGGCCAGACGCTTGACTGAGTTATTTTATTCATCACCATTGTTAATATTTTTATTTTATTTGAATAAAATTACCAGCAAGGCTTGTTACGGGGAAAGTGGTAACAAAGAAAATAAAGAAAAAACTACAAGAATAAATATACTTTATACTATTTATTGATTTTAAATTATAAGAAAAAAAAAATATATAAATGATTTTCTACCCGGGGGTCGTGGTTATTAAAAGGGGTGGTCAGTACAAGAGCTTTCCGCCATGCCACGGAGCGGTACTCCCCTGGCCAACTCGCTGTGCCGCGCCGAAGTGAGGATCTGGGCGCTGGGCGTAGAACAGGCGGGGGCTGGTCGCAGTGCAGGTGGAGAGGCCGCTATGGATCCAGGCGCGTAGTATAGTTTATGTAGCTTGAATATTGAAGTGGAACGTTTAACCCCAAATAGAGGGGGCAAAACTTTAATTGACTATAGATGATTAGTTTTATAATCATTTTTAATACGTGATAGCGGTCGAACAGCAGTGCCGGCAACAGCAGCGTGGAGTAGGGCGCAGCTATCTTTGGGGACGATCCGCCGATCAATGACGTGAATGACGTGAGCCAGTAAGTCGCTTCGGTCACAAACTCGTGCGCATATATTCAATACTTTGACCGAGACCGAATGAAACGTAGCATTTAAGTGAAGTGCAACACATTTGTCGATTGTCGGTTTTTTAACGCTACAAGCTGCAGTAAAAAGTTCGTTGTCAAAAATGTTGTACGTAATGTTATAGGCTAAATGATATTGAACGTTTTGGGGTTCCAGATGTTCCAGTCAGCCTGTGTAGTGTGTTTCTCTACTGCTGGATGTCGGCCGGCCACTGAACGCAATCTTTTGCAACTCTATTCCAACCACCATCTGCGATCTTCTTTAGACTCTGCGTTGTTACGTACGTGGTCTCCACTCTAGAACCCCGATTCGATTCCTAGTCGGGACAAAATAATTTATTTACGATATTTCTTGAGTTTGGTATCCGTTTCTTTAAAAGCGTGGTTTATGCCCACCCCGAACTATACTATACTTTTTTATCACGCTAGTGTTGAATATGATATGAATAAAAAAATCTAACTAAATAAACATAAATTATTTAAATAATTTATAAATTAAATAATAAAAACCACGTTGGCGGGAACGAAATAAAAATAGGAGACAAATGAATTTTCTGCAGACACTAAGCAAGCACTGAAAAATAGACTGCAATTTTCTTGTAAGAGCTTTTCAGAGGAGTAAAAAATATTGGAAGTAAAGTACCTTTCGGGGTAGTCAGAAACAAAGCTTTTTTGTTCTAAATGAAACAACACATCAAAAACCAGAAACATCACATATTATCAATATAATTAGGTACACTAAGTAATCAAATACAATAAATAAAATTTAAATACTAATACTATAATAACTGCCTCCGTGGTCTAGCGGTTAAGTCCGTGGATTTAGACTCGGAGGTACCGGGTTCGATTCCTGGTCGGGACGCAAAAATATTGATTAATGTAAATAAGTACATTGAATTAATATTGAATTTATTTGTGATATTTCTCGAGTTTGGTACGCTGGAGACATCGACGAGCTTGCCACTTGTCATGATTGGCCTGTAGTAAAGTTGGCTAAATGTGAATCTGCTTATTGATAAGCGTGGTTTCTGACCACCCCGAAAGCGAAATGGTCGTGATGATACTTTACTTTTACTAAATACTAATAATGTCCAACTATGTTAAAATAAAAATGTCAAGTACTATAAGGTAATACGAGTCTGTTTACTTGCTTTTTTTTGCTCCGCTGCAACAGCTGCTCGTAATCTTCATATTGATATATATATTCATCGCTTCAAATTAACATACAATATACAATTCAACTCATCATTTGCCAGATATTGTACACCCCCCAGCTTGGGGTTCTATGTCTGGACTATAGAGCTGGGACCCAGCTTGAGAAGATAACCCCGCTGCCCAGGATCCCCGTGACACCCCGTTGTCCGCTCGGGATCGGCAGCGCTCTCCGGGCCCCCGTCTTCAGGCTCTCCGAGGGAAGGTACCACTACGCGCAGTCAACGGATGCATAAAGAGTGATAGGGCTAAGTTTTGGCTTATGACCCTCCCCCTTATATAATTTTTAATTCTCTTGCTCTCTTCTGTTAACTTCATTTTTAAAATATATTAACTTCATTAGCTTAAAATCTCTTGTTTCATTTTAATGTCCCGAATAACGTGACATCTGGCTACGTATTTGTGCCTTTTGGTCTTGAGACAATGGAAGCGTGGGGGCCAAGCGCTAAGAAGTTCTTTACCCCTCATTCCAAATCGCGCTCAGAGCGCTTAGAACGATTATGACACTGACCTCGTTTCGAATCAAATATCGCGATTTGGATGCTTAGAGCGTGATATCAATTCGGAACGGTCTAAATCACATTTCCATTTATAAAATGTTAGTTTTATTTTTAAATGCATGGAAGATAAATTGCGGATTCCACATCTTTGAGTATGAATACTAACAAATATACATCTCTCGGTTTATTCATCTTTATATGTGTAAAGTTTAATATTATTAACTTATTTTGGTAATTTAAAATAACTTGCCGTGTTACAGACATTTTTTTTTTACTTCCTACTTAAATATTAATTATAGATTTGTTTAAGAAGTAATATAGAAACAGTATAAACGAATTACAATATAACAAATATACATCTCTCGGTTTATTCATCTTTATATGTGTAAAGTTTAATATTATTGACTTATTTTGGTCTTTTAAAATAACTTGCCGTGTTACAGACATTTTTTACTCACTTCCTACTTAAATATTAATTATAGATTTGTTTTAGAAGTAATATACAAACAGTATAAACGAATTACAATATTAAATAATTTAAAAGAAAACTTCATTTAAGTAAACTTGAAAATGGCGCGCGACATAATGACAAAAAACTGACAGCGCTCAGAGCGATCTACCGTATATCGTGAGGAGTCTAAGTGCGAGAAATTATGTCATTTGTGACGTCACACAGCTTGGCAAAACAGTTTAAGCGCGTATCGGAACACCTTTAAGCGTGCTTAGATTACTATTATCGCGTATCGGAACGAAGTTAAAGAACTGTCTAAGCGGCTGGTTAACGCTGTTCATAACTAAATCATCATCGCTGTGCAGCAGGGGAAGTATATGCTGCGAGTATTCTTGGCACACTGTCACATGATCGAATCATAGGTGAATATTTTTATATATAGTTTTGTTTTTAATTTAGTTTTATATTTTTATTAACTAAATTTTTATTATTATTTAAATCATTGTACATTCTTAATAGGTAATACAATAATAGAAGAAAAACAGTTATAAATATCTCACATAAGAAATGATCAGCAACGGATTCAAGACTCAGATTTACGCAGTAAAAGTTGGTGCGAGAGCTTTGCATCACTAACTGAAATACAAAGCAGGTCTGCTATCAATACATTTAGGGAACGAGCTGCCAAGACGGATCAACTGAATCATACAGTATTATAGATTGGGTAGGGAGAGGACCGTCTTGTTGCTTAATAAAAAATCATTTTCTCATTCTCGGTGAATCCATGATTAGAAATTTATCTTCCTGATTTCCATTTATTTTATTAAACGAAGTGGCAAACGGAGAAATATCTCAAATAATTTAAATACTTTTTGTGACACGAAATTGAACACGGAACATCCGTATCTAAATTCACGGTGTTTACTGCTAGACCATCGGGCCAGTATGAAAAATATAGGATTTTTTCATTACCTTGAAAACTTGGTAGAAAAATATAATTAATACTTCTGTTATTGGATTGCTAGATTCTATGCTATAGAATTTGTAGATTCTATATTATTAAAGATTTTTAAATATTAAATTAATTAATTAAATTAAATATCCGTATTTATCATAAATAATTCTGAAAGAATTTCGAGTGCCATTATTTAAGTCTAAAATATTATTATACAATTGACGATTTTCTGACTGACGATGATCTCACATTTGACATCTTCTATATATCTATATATATAAAGGTGAATGTCTGCGTGTGTGTGTTCCCTATGCATTGCAAAACTACTTGACCGATCGGGATGAAAATTTGGAAATATGTTGTGTGAACACGAATAGGTAGCGCGCATCAGCGCTGATTTGTGGGGCATACCGACCGAGGGTACCGAGCGGGAGCCTAAAACTCCCTACCGCTCGCGTATATAACAAAAATTTTTCTTTAATTATTTAATTTTAATATATAAAACAATGTCGGGTTTGTTAGAAAACTTATACTCGAGAACGGCTGGTACGAAATTCAGATTTTTTTTAAACTATTTTTTTTTTTTTTAACATTTACGAGTATTTGCAAGCTTACAGTACATTAATTATTAACCTACACACGTGGAAACTGAATGTTCTATGCAGTGCTGAAAGTTTGTTATTCTTTTTAATAGTACTAGTTTTGATTCATTATGCTAAAACATTTGGTTGCTGTTTTTGTGTTGAGCACAGAACGAAATGCTTTGTGAAGTTGTTTTAAATTAAATTAAAAGTCAAGTTATAAAGTAGAGTATGTTAATTAACAGTATTTTAATTAGTGGTAGGTCGGTGTTGAGTTTGAAAACGAGACGTAACCGTCTGCCGGAGAACGAAAACTATTTCAAAAACGGTTCTCGTTGCAGCTGGTTTAAAGACGGCGGCGGCAAGGAGAAACAACATAATGAAAAATAAATTAAGCTAATAAAAATATATAAAAAATATTTACCCATGACTTGATCATGTGGCAGTGTGCCAAGACAACTCGCAGCATTCCCCCGCTGCACAGCGATGATGATTTGCTGCGCGAAAGAACTGCCAGCCCTCTTGTCACATACAGCATTAACCAGCCGTTTAGACAGTTCTCTAAAGAACTTCTTAGCGCTTGGCCCCCACGGTCCCATTGTCTCAAGACCAAATACGTAGTCATTAGCAATAGAGTCGTATTTGCGACATATGGCATTTTCAGCCGAGTCCGCGGCCGTGACAGATGTGCCCTGGACATGAGACCGATCAAGGGTGTCGACACAAGTAGCGTTCCACACCAATGCTTGGCCCTTGGACCACGGCACCAAAGTCAATCCATCGCGTCTTTTACCATCACTGCGAGAGATCCCAGACGGTTCGTACAGCTGCTATTTATTATTATTTCAATAAATAGAATACTTATAATTTGACGAGGCGGTTTCTACTGTTCCTGACCAGTAATTTTAAATCCATTACCATTTATTGAGTTGTTGAGCTAATATTATGTTTTTGTTTTGATCACTAGTAAATATTGTAATGTATACATTATGTAAATTAAATAAAATTATAAATATAAAATGTCATAAAACTGTTATGACGTGTAAAAGTGCTAAAAATATTGCCTATTTACTGAATAAATTATTTGATTTGATTTGTTTAAGAACCGAAGGGATCCCGGCAGTAACTAAAACCCATTACATTAATGACAGAACCGTGGCGGAAACGACGACCAGCACTATTATTATTATTATTCACTACCAAATGAGCAAAGTGCTAAGGATACCGCCAGCATTGCCACGTTGAACGGCAATGCTTATCCTTTGGCCCAAATACTGCCCAGCCCTCTTGTCTCCTAAGGTGTTGACGTTTGGCTGTTTTGACAACGCCTTAAAATTACCTGTGCAAAATTTTATAATATTTTTTTGAATTAATAATGTAACAGTACTCGTATATCCATTATTGACCACCTCCGTGGTCAAGTGGTAACAAACGTTGCCGTGAACTCGGGAGGTCGTGGGTTCGATTCCCACCGGGGGCAAGTTGTACATTGTATAATTTGTCTCGGTATATATATATGTATATATTTATAATAAAAAAAAAGTATAATATGTAGTTTATCAACCATCTAGTTTCCGTAACACAAGCCTCGTAGCTTACCATGGAAATTAGATGGCGCTGTGTGACCTGTCTGGAAATATTTATTATTTATTATTATTTATACTAAAAAATCTCAAAAGAAACATTTAGATGGCTCACACGTCGTGGTCAGATGATGATGCCCTATCGTTCTTTCTGTATTAAGTAACCTAGTATAAAGAATAAGTTAGTAAGAACTTACCTAGCTGTCTTAAAATAGTAAGTACAAGAGTCGTTGGGCATTTTGTAAACCAACGACGCCAGAGTATTACCGGTACATGAATACGTAAAAAATGAAATTTACCCAAGAAATGAAGTGAGCGGGCGATGGCGGTGGCGAAAGCAATTTCCCTGTGAGCAAGCAGTAATGGCTACTTCGACCTAGATGCTACAAGATTAGTGTGCACAGTTTTCATTATTAGATGCGGTAGTTAAAAGTTAAAAACAAATTAAAATGCAAGCAGTTTAAAATGGTTATTATATATAAAATGTTCCACACACCCACACATATGTCATGAAAACACAGAGAGGACATTTATTGTTGTAACATTGTAACACGGAAGAGCACTGATATCCCGCACTATAGGGCAACCTCTATTGATCTTATCACCTTATATTATACACCTATTTTACATTGTGGAAAACGCAGAGATAATAAATAAATAGCTAAGGGTGTAATAATTGCTAATTGCTATCAAAATCTTATAAGCAAATATTTTGTACCTACTTTACATATCGTGCCGTCTGACACTAAGCAAAAAACACAAATAATGCAGGTAGGAGAAGCATAATAAATCTAAATATTTCAGTTTTACTAATTAACAACGAGTAACACCATCTATCACGTAGATATTAACTTGTTTGAGTCACTACTATAAATTAGATCCTGATTTAAAGAGTAGTTTGAGCTAAACATATATATTTTGATAATTTTGTATAGTGACAGTATTGGATTATGGGATTTAAACTGGTATGTTATGATCATAATGACCTCTTAAGGCCTTATTGTCATTATTTTATAGCAATAATAAAGATTCATTGCTACATTTGACAAACATCTAAGATATGCGGCGTCACTCTGGCACATACGTAACGACGAAATACGGCTAAAGTTAGGTATGAAAGAAAGCATAGGAACAAAAAAAGTAAAATCATGTTCTGGTGGTTCGGGATATACTACCAAATAAATAAAACACTAGCTGAAGATGCAGAAACAAAAAAGGATCTATGACAACCTTGAATGTCGATGAACGAAAAAGGTATGTATAGATCGTGACGAATGGTGCTGAATTGTATCTGCGTACTCCACAAGGAAGATGGCGTGAAAATATGTACGAGTATGTATCTAAGAAAAAGTTAAATGTCTTTTGCTAGTGGAACACGCTTCTGTTGGCTATTAGACAAGCACCATCTGTCAATGTTTCTAACGTCTTGTTACCACATTCTTTCTCAATAAACGGGAGTTGACCGCATCAAGATACTAATTAATATAAATATTTGGTATAATATATATTTGTGTATGTATAGTATAAGTTATATATGTATAGTATAGTCACCTTATATGTACTAAGTTAAGAAAGTGTCTTGTATTGTATTTATCACTTTTATTATTTGTAACTTTCCAGAGTCAGTTGTTTGTTTTTTTAATTGCCTTTGTAAACTAATTTAAGCGCATTAAGTATTTAAATAAATAAATAATTTTATCTCTCAGATTTTTCAGTTCGACTTAAAAGAAGCAGCCCTATTCTGTTACTTAGTCGCAAAAGTTATTAGTGGATTTTGTTATTTACTTCAGAGATTGCGTCATAATTACAAAATATTATTCAATTCCCAACTCTATAAGCACTCGACCTTGACAGCGGCCGTGCAAATATCAACTTTAATAGCGTGATAAATATATAGTTAACGGATTCTTTTATATTCAGTTCAAATATTTTTATTTCAGATATAATCCATATTCTTATATTTAACATATTAATATTACTTTACAATATATTTATTATTATATAATTAATTATAACTATCTATAAATATGCTTAACCTAACTTCCCACAAGTACTGCGGTCCAGTGTTGCGCAATAGGCTCCCCCCATACTGCCTGCAACCACCCTCAGGATGCTATTGGGACTCCCGCATACCCGCGCCATCAGGGATGATACTTTCTTACGCATGATGGCGGGGAAGCCATCCGTGCGCATCTCAGCAAACATCCCGGAGGCACTACATAATCTCGGGAGTCCCAACAGCATCCTAAAAGCGTTATTATATTGCACACGCGCAGAGTGTTGTAGGCCTTCTGCGTGTAGCAAACCCATAGGCCGCTCCTGTAAAATGATTGACAAAATGCCTTAAAAATATATTTATATATAACGTTTGCGTTTAGTAACAGAATAGGGCTACTGGAAATGTTGTCGTTAATAATTACAATTGTGTAATGCCGCATCTAAATTTTATAGAAATGTTAAACCTTTATAAACTTCATGGTTTTATACTTTGAGTAACGCTTGTGGTCTGTTTAGAAAATGTTTCCCAGCTACCTTCTGAGATGGTTCTAGAGTTCAGTAAGATAGGTGAAAGAAGAAAGAAATGGCTGTGAAGGAGCATGAAGCTATTTTTAAATCGCTGTACGTATACTTACGTAGGTCCTTACTTGAGTATATTTCTTGGTGTATTTTATTAAAGTCAACTTCCGTACTAAGTAATATAGGCAGAATAATTATAATAATTTTTATTTTGTTTTCTCTTCATTTTAGTTTTTAGTTATATTTTTATTTATTAATTAGGTTTATTTTTATTAATAGTAATTTATGTTTTAAGATGTAAGTTTTTAGTTTAATTAATATTTTTTTATTTTTTAATCATTGTACCTCATTTCCTTCGAATAAAAATAAATAAGGCAGAACAGTTATTTATTAAGAGTCTTTAATGATTTCAATGACCTTGTAGAAGAGCTGGACATTGATTTATTTAATTCCAAGGCTGCAGACATTAGACGGCAGTTAACGCTTCGGTATGTTGAATCGGTCAATAGCGGGCATCAATTATAGTTATATTAAATGCTTGTATAATGTTTATTAGTTTAAGTAACTTGTGTTTCACCTATATTGTTATTATTCTTCTGTAGCGATGTTTTCTTCCTTTGCTTGTTAATTTGATTAATTTAATTTTATGTTTATATGTGAAAACCTTTAATAGTTCTTAGGGAATTTACTGTTTAATATCTATATACAATAGTCAACTGTTGGTTTTCCAAAATGAAAAAAAAAATATATATATATATATTAGAAATGTAAATGAAGCTTTGTCTGTGTGTATGATTTATACTAGCACTACATATGACCTTGGGCCCATCTGGTGGCGCACAATGCCTTTGAATGTTAGCAACTGAAATCAGACACTCATTTATTTATTTATTTAAATTCTTTAATGCACTTAAAAATAGTACAGAGGCGAGCTATAATGCCAGTAGGCATTCTTTACCAGCTAACCTTGAGGATCGAGTAATGTGATAGGCAGTATGAAAAAAATTAGAAATTTTAATGATACAGTTAATAAGTTACTTAAGTAATTCTAATATACTACACATTATACCTAAACACATAAACATACATAAACCATATATACAAGTACATCATATACATTATAACTTAAATAAATACACGGTTATTTAAATAGTGTTTTATTCTGTTTCTTCAGGAACGATGTGGTTATTAAACGTTTAAAGACGCTGACAGACGGTGCACGTCTAATGGCCAAGGGCAGCTTATTCCACTGGCGCAGATACCGTAAAGGAATCTCTCTCTCATGATAGAGATCAGTCCCTAAAACCGTGTGGCTTGCGCGAAGCAAAGAAGGGTTAAGTGTTTATCAGCCTATTTGTGTATGTTTGTTCCTTTGTGGCACTCTAGATACCAAACGCGTAGGTCGTGTTTAATAAATAATAATAATTAGATTCATAGTGTTAGTAACAGAAAACCTTATAAAACTATGTAACCTAATAATAACCCAAGTTTTTTTTTTTTCACATTCATCTAAGGCCAACTCCCCGCACATGCACGCCACAGCAACGAGACATGTACGGAGAGTTAAGGCTCTCAGCGACCATTCTGAGGATACTGTTAATAATGATTCGTCTCAATCATGCGACGTATATATATTTTAATGCGAAATATAGTGGCTTTAGCAGTCGGGACCCATTAAAAACCGGGACCGGCTCATATCTAACCAACAATGGGTCCCGGCTGTTAAAGTTCTGCAATGTTCTGTATTCTGTAAATGTTCTGCATTACAATCTATTATGTGTTCATTAATTATAAAATTATTTTAATAGTGTAGTTAAGCGGTTCTCAAACTTTAGGGGCCGGAAATCTTGGGCTTTTTTTTTTTTTAGTTTAATAAGCAAAGGCATGCTCCGATGGTTCGGGCATGTTGAAAGGATGACCGAAGAGATATTGACGAACCAGATATATAATGCGAAAGTTGTGGGTAAAAGAGGCCCTGGCAGACCAAGACTCACCTATCACGATCAGATAAATAAAACAATAGCGGAAGGTGCATTAAAAATGCATCGAAACAAAAGGGCATGTATGAAGAGGTTGATGAATGTTGAAGAAGCGAAAGAGGTATGTCGTGATCGTGACAAGTGGCGCTCAATTGTCTCTGCCTACCCCGCAAGGGATTTGGCGTGAAGATATGTATGTATGTATGTGTTTTTAGTTAACATTAACATTCACCTATCAATTCCTCTTGACTCCCACAACAGCATATTCCAAGCGGAATGTGTAGGCATCCTACAAGCAGCGCAAGCTGTACTAAGGAGAGATGTCAAAAACTTTGAAATTCGCATTCTTTCAGACAGTATGGCCGTCCTTCTGGCTCTCAAAAGCAATTACATCAACTCTGCACTGATTCTCGACTGCCACCTTGCCCTGGAAGCAGTGTGCAGAGACAACAAAACAACGTTGCAGTGGATAAAGCTCTCCCAAAGGTTAGCTGGTAGAGAATACCTTTATGGTATTAAGCTCGCCTATGTACATGTTTTTATATTTTATATTTTGTGTGCAATAAAGAATTTTATTATTATTATTATTATTATAAAGGGTCACAGTGGTTCACTGGGTAACGATGCGGCTGACGAACTGGCCAGAAGGGGGTCATCTACAATACCGATAGGCCCAGGACCGACGATCCCCCTACCATTCCAATTCATGCGAAGCTGGCTTCGCCAAAGAACTGATAAACTGCACGAGCAGATGTGGGCATCGACCACAAACTGGAGACAGTCCAGGGAGGCCCTTCCCAAACCAGACAGGCGCCTCACACGACATCTCCTGGGCCTTGACAGAGCCAGGCTTCGAATAGTGGTGGGGGTCTTGACGGGACACTGTGCCTTTAACAAACATCTACATACTCTGAACATTACAGATAGCCCACTGTGTAGAGGATGCATGGCGGAGGAGGAGACGGCCGCGCATGTGCTTATGGAGTGCGACAGTGTGCTGCGCCTAGACCGAGGTTCCTCCAGACTGCGAGGACTCTTCCGGAGGTCTGCAGGAACGTAACGGGTCTCCTGGCCTTCCTGGAGGAGATCGGATGTCTCCGCTGAAGGAGTAAAGGTCACGCACAATGGTCCAATGGAGACTAAGTGCCGAATAGCCATCGAAATCACAATCACAATCACATGTGTTTTTAGTTTAAGTAATTTTTACTTAGTTTGGTTTTTTGTTTTTTTTTCTTAAAGTATTATTAGATTTTTTATTTTTAAGAAAGTGGAAACATAGAAGCTTAGCATTGCACATCTTTAACAAACTCGTTTAAATTCCGGGTCTAGATTTAAGTCAATGCTTAACACAATGTAAAGGTCGGTAAGCAGTTAAGTGCACTTGAAAATACTCGAAGCAGCTGCGGCTAGAAAACCCTGTTTGATTTTTCACAAGCATGTTGGATTTAATTAAGTGTTAAGTGGGTTTAGCATTTGTTCTAAACATAAATTAAATCCGTTTTGTTCGCTTCTCAGCTTGGTTTTTTCACAAGAGTATTGAAATTTTACAAATCATTTCTGCTTATATAAAAATATTTACTCGTACGATTATAATAATTTTAATTAAATAAAAAACTGCCTTCGTGGTCTAGCGGTTAAGTCCGTGGATTTAGACTCGGAGGTACCGCGTTAGATTCCTGGTCGGGACACAAAAATATTTATTCATGTAAGTGTATACAATGGTTACATAATATTTAATTTATTTGTGATATTTCTCGAGTTTGGTACGCTGGAGACATCGACGAGCTTGCCACTTGTCATGATTGGTTTATAGTAAAGTCGGCTAAATGTGAATCCGCTTATTCATAAACGTGGTTTCTGACCACCCCGAAAGGAAAACGGTTGTGATTGATACTTTACTTTTTTAAAATTAAATAATTAAAAATTCCTGGCCAAGCCGTCTGGCCAGGCGTGGCGAGTGTGGGCCAAACTCTCCAGATTCCAGGACGCTGTGTTCTATGATTATAATGATGAATTAAAAGTGAAGTACTTAGGGAGGTATAAAACGGTAGTGGCTTAGTTGTAAAAACGCTTTTTTTTAATCCTAAAAAGGTCGATTAGAACCATGGCATGCACCAATGAGAAGTACACTTTTCATACGTCATTTATCATAGATTTACAACACCGTCAAATTCATCTACTAACACTAACTTGTGGAATCGTTAATAAATTGTCATTTAAATTGACATTAGACCCACGCCTTCACTGGCAAGCGTGGCGCGTGTAGGCCAAATTTTCCAGATAAACGTTCTGGACCGCCCATCTACAACAACAAGCAAATCAGCATCGCTGTGCAGCGGCAATACTGCAAGTGTTCTTGGCATGACCAAATCAAGGGTGACTATTTTTAATTATAGTTTAGTTTTTTTAACATATAAATTAAACTGTCACGATACAAATTTAAAAATGTTACGCAGTCTCAGTCCCGGTCCCACTAATACCAACTTGTGAAATTGTCATTAGACCATCGCCAACCCATTTCGCCAGCATGGCGAATTTCTACTGAAATATTTTCTGAAATGCCCATCTTCATCAGTGAAGGTCTAGGACTATGTCTTCTATAAGCTATGACGATTATTAGACAAAGTTCAAGCTGAAGAGTATATTATTTATTTATTTTATTTCAAAACTTTATGCACTAGGTACACAGGCGGACTTAATGCCGCTAGGCATTCTTACTAGTCAACCTTAGGGACAATTTAGAGCATTTGTTATGTGAGGCAGGTAAGATTTGTGAAAAAAAAACAAAATAAATCAAACTTAAATACTAAATCTAATATACTATATACAAAACTATATATTAATCAGTAGGTATACACAAAATAGACTACATACTATGATTATACTCGTATATAAATAGAATACATAGGTACATATAAATAATAATACATACATATTTATATAATACAATATCATATACTTATATATCTATAATAATAATAATAATAATATTTTTTATTTTTTCAGTGTTCTACAAAACTTATATATAAACCTAATGAATAATTTCGATTCTAGTACACTGCAGGAGTTTAAATTAAATTGTGAATTAATAGTGAGCCCACACTAGGTAATGAGCCTGGCTCGTGGGACTCTTCGATTACCTGTATTGGTTAATGAAAACGATTTTACTTACAATTACTTAAAATTAAATTAAGATCTAAGCTTATTAAATATCTATGTAATGGAGCTATTTAGGAAACGTGTAAAAACCATTCTTTTAAATAACGATCTGTTTGGCGCTTGTCGGACATCTACAGGCAGGTTGTTCCACAAGTTTGCGGCAACAACTGCAAAAGAGTTGGACATAAAGCTAGAATGATGGGAAGGAATAGAAAGAACACAGTTATGCGATGACCGCAACGACCTGTCGTGTAGAGAAGAAAGATAGGCGAATTTGTTCTTGAGGTATTTCGGTGTCGCAGCTCATTAAGTACAGAAAATTATAAACAAAGATTTCTGCGACTACGAATTGGCAACCACTTCAACCTGGCTCGATACTCGGAAATGTGATCGTATTTACGCAAACAGTAGATAAAACGAATACACGAGTTGAGCATCCGATCCAATTTATTGAGCAGCACTTCCGAGATATCGACGCTACACACGTCACCATAGTCGAGGAGAGGAAGGAGAAGGCTTTGAGCAATACTCGTAGCTCTTAACCTAAAATCTGCGGTCATTACCACCTAGGCCACGTAGACAGTTTAAAATGCTTATGAAAAAAATCTAAAGATTTTTACTGAAAAAAAAAAACCCAAGTATCTTTCCCACTTGAATTTAACACGTCTTTTCCTTAATGTCATTAACCGTTGAACGACCATCAAGTCCCATCAAGCCCCACCGAGCTAGCGCGGCGTCAACGATTTTAAAATAGCTCGCATCCCCTCTGCACTTGCTAACTTTTATTTTACTAGACAATTATGACAGCAATAGAACGTGGTTTGCGACTGCAGTTTTTCGTAGCGATATTCCGTAGAACATAGAATGCGCATTTATTTTTCTTATTGTAATAAAATAAAAAAAAATCATTAAAGCAACAACCAATTACCATTGTCGAAAAAAAAATGTCGACTAACTATGTATATTATTGTTTATTGTTGTTTATTCTTTATTAATTATCCGTAGGAACCTTGTTTCTGGGAACACTTGGATTTGTCAAAGTTTACCATTTTTTATATGCAATGTAATTAAAATACAATGACACAGAAAAATAGCCGGATACGAGAAAGCAAGGAACAGTCTGCTACTATATTGATTATACTAAGGTTGGATGCAGCTGTAAAGGGGCATTGTACTTATCAAAAACATTGTCTTATGTCAAATAATAAATAACGATGTATAATTGAGTGGGGTATCATCGAATAGGTATTTGAAAATCATTTAGAGGTTTCTCTTATCATTTTTTATTTAGAGTGATGACTTGGATTCTATAACGATTTAAAGATGGTCAGCAAATATTATAATTTAAAATTTTAATGAAGGTTCTATCTTCACCTACCTACCTATAATAAAGATATAATAAAGTTCATTTAAATAAGTATCACGACTTTGGAGGTTGTCAAAATAATTATATACATATTATAATAGACAGTGATAACTAAAAAGATAAATTAAAAAAAAAAAACTTTTGTGTCAAGCTTGACACTTCTCATAAAATTTAGTATAAGTTGGCTAAATGTGGTTTCTTACCACCCCGGAAGGGATACGATCGTGATGATATTTTTTTAAATAAAACGATATTAAACCTATTAGATAATTTATTTGATATAAAAGCTTGTCGCAAAAATTATCTTAATTCTACGCAAAAACATATGTTATACTCGTACTATTATTGTAAATATTAAATAAAGTTATTTATACAATCCATTTTTATATATTGTGAAATTAATTTAACTTTTGGATGATTTTTATTATATATTATATTTCACTATACATTGTTCTGGGTGGGTCACAGTGGGTCTGGTTCACAAATTCAAGGTCGCTCAGCGAGCTATGGAGAGAGCTATGCTTGGTATTTCTCTGATGGATAGAATTCGAAACGTTGAAATTCGTCAGAGAACCAAAGTTACTGACATAGCATTCAAAATTAGCAAGCTGAAGTGGCAATGGGCCGGACACATCTGCCGCAGAACCGACGACCGATGGGGCAAACGGGTTCTGGAGTGGAGACCACGTACGGGACGACGCAGAGTGGGACGACCCCCCGCCAGATGGACGGATGACCTAAGGAGGGTCGCTGGTGGGGGTTGGATGAGGATTGCAAAAGACCGCGTGCAGTGGCGAGCCTTGGGGGAGGCCTATATCCAGCAGTGGAAAGACACAGGCTGATGATGATGATGATGATACATTGTTCTACGACCCAAGGCCTATAAAAATGTATTTTTTTACTTCGAATAAATTATTATTATATTATATTATTATTAATGGGGTCACAATGGCCACAGGTGACCAACCTTGTAACACAAATTAAGCGCGACCGTAAGCGGGTTAAAATATCTACTTGCATCCTCGGCACTTGTTAAGTTTTTATTTTACTCGACAATTATGACAGTAATGGAATGTAGTTTGCGACTGCAGTTTTTCGGAGCGATATTTCGTAGTGACCAAAAAGTTTCTGTAGTATTTTTTACTTTCTGTGCTGCATTTGCGAAGTATTTTTTGCTAATTTGTAGCCACGCAACAAACAAAACTTCAGACTTGAAACAAAAAAGTACATGGGAATTTTCGTGTAAACACGGCAAGATGTTGTCACATAAACGTGTGACGAATGAGAATGCTCATTTTTCTTAGAGAAATAGGCCCAATAAAATGTTCTCGTGCCATAATGATTTCGTTTTCATTTGATAGTTAATATATTGTCTTTTCATAATCTATAATTAATTTTATTTATTTTACCCTAGCATGACGACAATTGACAAAAACTTTTACATAGTTTCGATCTCGCGCCGATTTGAAATCAAATGTTTTGTCTATAATAAAGTACCTGGTCATAATAAAGAACCTAATCGTATAAATAGTGCTTTGTAACTATTTCATACATAAATTTTAACCAATTTACTATTTAATTATATTATATTTTAATGCTGGGGTAAAAGAGATGTTGTAATTAACATACATATCTTCACGCCAAATCCCTTGCGGGGTAGGCAGAGACAATTGAGCGCCACTTGACACGATCACGACATACCTCTTTCGCTTCTTCGACATTCATCAACCTCTTCATACATGCCCTTTTATTTTGGTGGCTTTTTAATGCACCTTCAGCTATTGTTTTATTTATTTGATCGTGATAGGTAAGTCTTGGTCTGCCAGGGCCTCTTTTACCCACAACTTTCGCATTATATATCTGGTTCGTCAATCTCTCTTCACTCATTCTTTCAACATGTCCGAACCATCGGAGCATACCTTTCCTTATTTTTGTCCCTATGCTTTCTTTAATACCTACCCTTTTGCGTTAAATTTAGAAAAAAGCACATAATTCAAATTCAAATGATTTATTAACAATTTAAGGTTTTACAATATATGTTAACAAACAATCGTGGAACATTATTACAGGATTTGCAAAATGTATTTTGGTGATGGTCCCACACAAGGCAGTTAAGCCTGACATGTGGGTCCCAATCTTAGATTACCAACTTAGAGATAAATTGACATATAATTTTAAATATTTATTTATTTAATGAAGTAATATACAAACAGTATAAAATAATTACAATATAAATTAAAACTACTTAAAAGTAAAAATTAAAATAAATATAAACTAAACCTAATAAAAAATAAACTATAAGTAAAAAATGTCCTCTAGAGACGACCCTTCAGTGATAGTCCCAAGAAGACTGGCAACATTTCCCCTCTGTATAGCTAAGCTAATACGTTGGCAGAAATAATTGCCAGCCTTCCTGTCTCCAGACTTCTCCGTTAGCCGTTTGGACAACTCCTTGGCCAGACGCTTGGCTGAGTGTCCCCATGGGCCCATCGTTAAACACATAATTGTTATGATTATTAAATTATTTTTAGTTGAGGCACGCTGCAGAAAAGTACGGGCCTGGTTTTAGGTAATGTCTTTTTTATTCGAAGTAAGATCATACCAAAATATTCAAATAAAATAGATTAAAAAATAATTATAAATAAAACTAAACTAAAAATACATATTGAAGTTACAACTATTCTACAAAATAAAGTAAGGGCTTAACATTTTAACATGTGTGACTAGATGTGTCACGCGCATTACAAGATCGTGCTAGAGAGTTGTCATTTAGGACAATGTTTTTGCATTGGGAGGCCTTGTTGTAGCCAATACTAACAACTCTTCATACGCCATCTTTTATTTAATTGCCTTGTTTATGATATCATTCAAATTTAAATTTATATAATTTATTAGCAATGTAAGGTTTTACAATATATGTTAACAAACAATTGTGGAACATTATTACAGGATTTGCAAAAGTATTTTGGTGATGGTCCCACACAAGGCAGTTAAGCCTGACATGTAGGTCCCAACCTAATTACCGTATTAATAATAAAAAAAATTATAATAGGGTAGTTATTAATAAAAAAGGGAATTAAAAGCATTTATAATAAATTTAATTACGGTGTCTTGTAAGCTAAGCATATTATTATTGTATACATAATTCAATTATTAATACATGTTTTCATTATAGCTTTTGTAAATATTAGCTGGGCAATACCTATTTAATGTAGAGGCCGAGTCTTGCCTCGATTCGATTATAATGCGGTTGAACTAATATTATAAGAAATGAAAAATTGGCAGCAAATAATACTCGTATAATAAACGAAGGAAGGACTAAGATGACAAACTTTTTAAATAATAAATAAGAAACTACCTAAATAATACATTTAAAATTATTATTTTTTTTTTACAGGAAGGCTGGCAATTATTTCTGCCAACGTATTAGCTTAGCTATACAGAGGGGAAATGTTGCCAATCTTCTTGGGACTATCACTGAAGGGTCGTCTCTAGAGGACATTTTGTACTTATAGTTTATTTTTTATTAGGTTTAGTTTATATTTATTTTAATTTTTACTTTTAAGTAGTTTTAATTTATATTGTAATTATTTTATACTGTTTGTATATTATATTAAATAAAGTATCTAAGGTATTTAAAATTAAATAAAAAGTAATTCTATTAAAAATAAATATGTTTTTAAATATAAATAAAAAATAACCTCTAGAGACGTCCCAAAGTTAGTTCGAAGGAGACTGGCAATTTTTTCCCTCTGTACAGCCTCCTCTCGACAGCCGCTTTGACAATTCCTTGGCCAGGCGAGTGGGTGAGGGTTCCTATGGTCCTATCGTCTCGACGCCAAGCGGCACAAATCTGTACCGAGGTTGCCATATTTACGGTTCCCAACATGCACTGACGAGGTCGCCTGGACGTGAGATGGAGCTAATATATCTACGTCGCATTACACACTGATACCTGCCCGTGGAAACCAACAGTCATTATCTATAGGATCTAGAATTGCGGGCATGATGTCGTTGATAGCCAGCACAAGCACAAGCAGGCCCGTGGTGTCCGAGATCGACTGGTTCTTCACATAAACACGGGTGTAGTCCGGGCTCTGAAACGAAGGCACACCGTTAATAATATTACCATCATCCAACCCCCACCAGCGACCATGCTCAGGTCATCCGTCCATCTAGCGGGGAATCATCCCACTTTGCGTCTTCCCGTACATGGTCTCCACTCCAAAACCCGTCTACTCCATCGTTTATCGGTTCTACGACATGTCCAGCCTATTGCCACTTCAGCTTACTAATTTTTAATGTTATATCGGTAACTTTGGTTCTCCGACGGATTTCCTCGTTACCGACCATCAGAGAGATACCGAGAATAGCTCTCTTCATAGCCCGCTGAGTGACCTTAAATTTGTGGACCAGACTTACTGTCAGTACGAGTAGGTATATATAGTCGGTAGGTAGGTACGCATGATAAATATAATAAAGTAAAAATAGGTTAAAGAAAGGAAAAACACTTATTTAAATATACCTATATTTTTTTATTACACTTTGTTAATATTATTTTATTTTTAGTTATACTTTTAAATACCTAGTTTAAATTGCATGTTTTATATTTTTTAATGTTTTTGTATTTTAAATTTAAAAAGAGTTGAGAATAAGGTCCTTTCATGACGATAAATTCGAGGCCAAACACCGTTTAATATCCTGGAATTAAATATTGATGTTTACTCATTTTACGGCACTTCCTATTCTGCGTAAAATACAGGGGTCGGGCCATTCTTTTTTTTGCAACACCGTCTTGTTTTTAAATAATTTTACAAACAGTGTTTTTTTTATTGATTTCAAACCCAGCTGCGCGACCTATGTATGGACACTGGAGACCAAACGCGTTGGCCGATTTTGATCATTCTCACGTCAATCGATGCGTCTATATCATGCGAGTGTCACTGAATTTTTAATATATATAATTGTGAAAAATAAAAATAATAAGATTGACGAACCATATTGAGTGGGGGATCGTCGAATAAGTATTTGAAAGTCATATTAAGGTTTTTTTTTATTATTATTTTGAGTAACCATTTAGGATCTATAACGATTTAAAGTTGTTTAGGAACCATTATCATTTAAAAAAACAATGTAAGCCCTACCTACACATAACTACCTATAATCAAGATGTAATAAAGTGTTAAAAGTATCATCACGACCGTGTCCCTTTCGAGGTGGTCAAAAACCACGGCCTCAAAGAAGTGGATTCAAATTTAGACAACTTTACTATTGGCCCATCATAAGTAATTCATTATAATCGCATAATAGGTAATGTGGATTAATCCATAAATATTTAATGTCAATTTTGTATAGGTAGATTACTATTAACCGCCAATACTTACATACCTACGCATACGCTCAGTAGTTTGACATTGCCTGTTTATTATTACGAGTGTACCTATCTCTCACTGAAATAATGAAATATTATCCACATTAAAATTTACATATCTTGTAACAGTCACTGATAATTACAAAGACTAAATTTATAAATAATAATAATAAATATTTCCAGACAGCGCCATCTAGTTTCCGTGGTAAGCTACGAGGCTTGTGTTACGGAAACTAGATGGTTGATAAACTACATATTATACATATAAACACCCAGACCGAGACAAATTATACAATGTACAACTTGCCCCCGGTGGGAATGGAATCGAACCCACGACCTCCCGAGTTCACGGCAACGTTTGTTACCACTAGACCACGGAGGCGGTCTATAATATACAATATACTCGTAGTTAATTTTTAAAATATGAAAAACTCGTTTTTTTTTTAGTCTGCTGCTGCACTGGAAAAATGGCGCCTATCGTCAGCGCGCGTGTTACTCGTAGGTTGTCGGTACGTACGCTGGTTTTTACGTGACTAAAATGACATTAAATATTAGCAAGCGGTCTCTAATAGTGGAGATCTAGGACTAGTACTAGGGGTTGTGATGATGATGCCGGCTCTATTTCATATTTGATCTCTTTGCCCGACTATAAAATGAGTTCAGTATCGACCGTATCTCTTTCGGGGTGGTCAAAACCACGCTTTTAAAGAAGCGAATTCACATTTACCCAACTTTACTATAGGCCCATCATGACAAGTTGCAATGTCGGTAGCGTACCAATCTCTAGAAATATCACAAATTAATAAAATAAATAAACAGTAAATAATTAAAATTAGCAAGCTGAAGTGGCAATGGGCTGGACACATATGCCGCAGAACCGATGAACGATGGAGTAGATGGGTTCTGGAGTGGAGACCACGTACTGGAAGACGCAGAGTAGGACGTCCTCCCGCCAGGAAGGTCGCTGGTGGGGGATGGATGAGGGTGGCAGAAGATCGTGTGAAGTGGCGAGCCTTGGGGGAGGCCTACATCCAGCAGTGGAGAGACACAGGCTGATGATGATACTAGTAATCGAACCCTGTACGGAGACAGTTATTTCTATAAAAAAAATAGTTTTTAATTTTTTTTGAAAGTTCCTTTGAAGTTGTGCAAAAATACAGACTATGCAATTAAGCGTAGCTAACTTCAGCAAAGAAGCCGACAGACGTATTCAGCTAGGATTAGCGGCATTCTGGGAGCTGCGCCACATCTTCTTATCACCTGAGTAAAAAACGAAAGTTCCTCAACCAGTGCGTTCTTCCAGTACTGTCGTACGAAGCGTGGATACTGACAATGGGACTGGTCCACAAATTTAACGTAGCTCAGCAGGCTATGAGCGAAGTTACCGATATAGCCTTAAAAATTCCAAACTGAAGTGGCAATAGGCCGGACATGTCTGTCGCAAAACTGATGAGCGATGGAGTATCTGATTCTAAAGTGGAGACCACGTACGGGAAAACGCAGAGTTGGACAACCCTCCGCCAGATGTACGGATGCCCTGAAGGTCGCTGGATGAGGATAGCAGGAGATCGTGTGAAGTAGCGAGCCTTGGGAGAGACCTATATCCAGCAGTGGAGAGACATGCTAATTATGATGTCTTAAAAAGTAGGCAATCAAAAAACATTATTTTTTTCTGCAAACAATAATCAATTTAGAAAAGTAATGCAGCAAAAATGTATGTGACTTATATGGATTTAAAAATAGCCAATTGCATTATTATAGCTAAACAAAAATTATGCGAGTTATGCACTGAAAAACAAATTAAATCACCATCACAAAAAGTTTGACCCAACTTTGTGACGTCACAACTGGCATGGTAAGCGATATTTTATCGCACAATCTGCTAGAAGAACGTTTATGAAAAATAGTTTAAATTAATTCTCGAAAAGTGATAACCACTGACGACCACCTATAAAGTCTGTATCTATTTTTCCGACATACATTTTTGGGTTATTTTCAATATTGTTTTCATAAAAATGTGTAAGATATAACTTAAAAAACAGTACAGAGACGAGCTATTATGCTATGCATTTTTTTACCAGCTAACTTGGGGATCGAGTAATTTAAAAAAAAATTTTTTTTTTTCACCTTTTCATACATTTAGTACACTCGGTGTCGTCACATTAGAAATTCATTATTTTACAATCATAATAAGTACTTATTACTTAAATAATTGCAATATACTACTTATTAGATACATACATACATATCTTTACACAAAATCCCTTGCGGGGTAGGCAGAGACAATTGAGCGCTACTTGTCACTATCTCGACATACCTCTTTCGCTTCTTCGACACTCATCAACCTCTTTATACATGCCCTTTTGTTTCGATGGCTTTTTATTGAGCAAGAAAGAAAATATTTATTTGCACACAGCTAATACAATAATAAAAGACGTAAAAAAATATATAAAATTACCAACAAATAAACAAAAAATAGACAAGATAAATACATAAAAAAATAAATGAGTGAGCTGCTGCGACAAACAGGCACTCACGTCAGCATAGGCACGTATTGCACCTTCGGCTATTGTTTTATTTATTTGATCGTGGTAGGTAAGTCTTGGTCTGCCATATATATAAATACAATACACAAATATACATCATACACAATATAACTTAAATAAATACAGTTATTTGTATGATATATATTTATTGTTTATTTAGTTGATAAGTATTTTAGTTAGTAATTTTAAATCATAGTTTCTAAATATTCTTATACACATGCACCCACACTCTCTTCTCACTCTCCCAAAGGTTAGCTGTTAGAAAATGCCTAGACATTAAGCTCGCCTATGTACATTGGAATGTTTTTTTTTATTTTTTTGTGCAATAAAGAATTTATCTATCTATCTATCTATTTAGAGCAGCAGATACGTTAAATGAATCTGAATATCTGCTGAAAGTGTGGGGTGGAATTTTAGATTGTTATGAGAAGAACGAAGAGGGCGGTCGTGCAAAAGTTGCTATAGATTTCCAAAGAAGCTATAGAGTTGTAAAGATTAATATGTAGAAACTGAAGAATATATGAGATAAACTATCTAAATTTTGTTTTATATTTCTTATATATTGTTTATTTATTATCTTTAGGAGCCAATAAAAACATTTGAATAGCAGTTTCTTTACGCCTTGGTTCAAAAATATGTCAACCTCACATATGCAAGTGTGGTTCTCAAGTTGATGAAATGGGTCTACACCGGCTTAGTTGTCAAAAGAGCGCAGGCAGATTCTCCAGACACCAAGCCTTAAATGAGTTTATAAAGAGAAGTTTATGGTCTGCTAAAATCCCGTCCGTCCTTGAACCATCAGGTCTTTCACGTAGTGATGGTAAAGGGCTGGATGGTATGTCTCTTGTACCATGGAGTGAGGGAAGATGTCTTGTTTGGGATGCCACCTGTGTGGATACCTTTGCCGCTTGCCACATTTCCTCTACATCAAAAAAGGCCGGTACAATAGCATTAAACAAAATTATAAATTTGTGGCATTTGGGGTTGAAACAATGGGGGTATATTCTCTTGATACCCACAAATTCATAAAAGAGCTGGGTAAACGAATTTTCCAAGAGTGTGGCGATCCCAAATGCCGTAACTACCTAAAACAGAATATGTCCATAATAATTCAACGAGGAAATGCGGCGAGCGTTTTAGGTACCCTCCCTGGTGGTAAGCCCTTAGTTTATTTTGTAGAATAGCTTTAATTTCATATGTATTTTTAGTTTTATTTTTATTTATAATTAGTTTTTTACTATATTATTATACTATCTAAATATATTATTTAAACAATTATTGTGTAACATTTTTTTACGTCAGTGTAGCCTTCTTGAATTAATGTCAATGTGGCGTTGCCTTCTTCGGTAGTAAATTCAATATGATGTTCTCAATGAAAGCGGAGAAGGTAGTATTCTCTAAGGAGATTTATCATGAGGAAATACCATTTCAGCTTAGAAATGCTATAGAGCTTTCGCGAAACTGAAATAATACTTTAAAAGGCTATTGGACAAATAGCTTTTAAAAATAATTTCTGTAAGTCTTGTTTCAAGCAGTGTTATGTTTATATAAATATCACCATGGCAAGCTTATAATATTAGTTCTCCTTGAACGTAAAAAATTACATTTCACATCATAGTGTGGTGACAAATAGGGAATCAGCTCAGCGCTGATTTTCAGCTGATCCCTCACAATTTGACAATAACATTGTATTCCAATAAATTGACAAGAACAATATTAAATATAAACTATATACAAATAAATATCTATTGACATAAGCCCATAAAATGGGCAGATTGCATCATCATGACATGTACACACAACTGTAATTAGAATAAGCAATCCATACAATAAAGAATTTTAAATTTGAATAATATACCTAAATATAAATTGCACATATTTATTTATTTATGGTGCAACAAAAAAAATACAATCATTCACATTTTACATTTCGATGACTGAATTAAAGAACCAGACTGTAATTCTTGAGTAGTGCACACAACATTGAAAATATATATAGGTACGCGAGCAAGCTAGTTAAAAAAAAAAAAAATCAACTTAATCTAAATTTACACAATAAAATAAAAAATACATAAAAAACATGCAAACAAATAATAATAAATAATATAAAAAAATATTAAAAAAAATATTAAATAAAAAAAATAATAATAATAATAACTAACCTATAATTATAACCTAACCTAATTAATAAATGTTAAAAATAAATAAAATTTAAAATGTAAAATATTAAAACCGAAATAAAATTAATAAAAATAAAACTTAATTAAACTGCCTTCGTAGTCTAGCGGTTAAGCCCGTGGATTTGCGGGGACGGACAGTCTCCGACGAAGTCGAAAGGCTTCGGGCGGAGAAAGCTCAGCTAACCGTCGAACACGAGGAGCTCCGCAAGGAGATGGCGGTGTTGAAGGATGAGTTGAGGGAGTTGAGGAATGCGGTGATTCCTCCTCCTTCCTCTCCTCGACCCCGCCCTGTAGATGTGCCCTTGCCGCCGTCGACGTCAACGCGACCCGGGAGAAGTGTGAACGAGCCGGAGATATTCAATATCTCCTCCCGGTTTGATGAGATGGCCATGTCCCTGGAGAGGACGTTGACCGTCTTCATCGGGAAGAAAATTGAGGCCAGCGTGGATTCTCTCAGGAAGGATCTGGGCGCTGTCTCCCCGATGAGGCCTGTCCGCCCTCCTCTGGGTCGACAGGACGTTGGCCCGCCGGCTCCGGCGAGCTCGTCGGATCCAGTGCCCGCATCGCGGGCGAGTGTTCCGGCCGGAAGGCTCCGAGAGACCGGTCCGGAGACGTGGTCCGAGGTGGTGTCTCGGAACACGAGAAGGAAAAGGAGGCGGCGGGCGGCGCGGTCCGTGGCAGCCCCTTCGGCGCCAGCGGCTGCTCAAGCACCAGCGGCTGCTCCAGCACCAGCGCCCCCGAAGAAAGCCAGGGAGCGGCGCCTGCGCCCCCCCGGTACAACGGCTGTGATCATTACGATCACACCGGAAGGTCTGGCCAAGGGCGCGACCTACAAGGCCGTCTTGGACCAGGCCAAGAGGGGTGTCGACCTCGAGGAGCTCGGCATCCCTTCGGTCAAGTTCCGGCAGGCCGTCTCGGGGGGGCGGATGTTGGAGATCGCGGGGGCATCCAGCGGTGGCAAGGCTGACGCCCTTGCTGAAAAGATCAGAGGGGTCTTCCCGCTGGACGGGTTCGTCCGTGTGACCAGGCCGATGAAATGCGCGGAGTTTCGCGTCGTCGGCCTGGACGACTCGGTCGAACCGGAGGAAGTGGCGGCGGCCGTCGCGGGCGCCGGGGAGTGCGCGGAAGCTGACGTCAAAGTCAGTCAGGTCCGCGTCGCGGACTACGGGTCCTCTTCGGCGCACGTCAGGTGTCCAGTGGCTGCCGCCAATCGGGTTGTTGCGGCGGGCCGCATCAAGGTGGGCTGGGTTTCGGCGAGGGTAGTGCCGATTGAGCCGAAACCCATGCGATGCTTCAGGTGTCGCATGGTGGGGCATGCTGCTGCCCGTTGTCCCTCCGCAGTGGACCGCACAGCGGACTGCTTCCGCTGCGGACAGCCGGGGCACAAGAGGGCGGTCTGTACGGCTGCACCCCGCTGCGTTCTGTGCGCCGCGGAGGGCAAGAAGGCGGAGCATGTTCTGGGGGCCCAAGGGTGCCCTCAGATCAAGAAAATCAGAGGCACGGGGACGGTCGCCACCACTCAGGCGGCCGTCGCCATGTCCGTGGTAGCTCCACCCGCGGCGGCAGCCCCACCAGCCCAACCGGCCCAGGCTGAGGAGGCGATGGTAATAGTGTCGTCAGTATAGGTTATCATCGCCTCCTCCAGTCGAACCTCAACCACTGCGCCAGTGCCCAGGATCTCTTGATCCAAAGCATGGCGCAGTGGTCAATCGAGCTGGCCGTGGCCGCCGAGCCCTATTTTGTCCCTCCTGGATCCACCGACTGGCTGGGGGACCGTGTGGACTCGGTGGTCCTTATAAAGCGTCAGGTCGCGGACTCCCTGCCCCTCGTATCCAAAGTGAGGGGCCGAGGTTTCGTGGCGGCGTTGTGGGGGGAAACCCTTGTGGTAGGGGTGTACTTCTCTCCTAACAGAACCCTCGCCGACTTCGAGGCGTTTCTCGACGAGATCGACCGAGTTATCGGTCGATTCTCGTCCGGAAACGTGCTCGTCTTGGGAGATCTCAACGCCAAATCGAAGGCGTGGGGATCCCCCAGGACTACCCCTCGCGGCGAGGCTCTGGAGGAATGGACGGCGATGGCCGGTCTGGGTGTACTGAACCGCGGATCGGTCAACACATGTGTGCGACAGCAGGGCGGGTCAATCGTGGATGTGACGTTCGCGTCCCCGTCTGTCGCACGCTGGACTCGCGGCTGGAGGGTCTTGGACGGGGTGGAGACGTTGTCGGATCATCGCTACATCAGATTCGACGTCTCCACCTCGCCGACAGCCTCGAGTCCTTGCCGTCCGGGAGGGCACACCCCTGCCTTTCCCCGATGGGCTTTAAAGCGTCTCGATAGAGACCTGCTGGTGGAAGCCTCGATCGTGCGGTCGTGGGTGGCCGGTGGCGAGCCACAAGACGTCGAGGAAGGAGCCGAATGGTTTAGGGACGCCATGACGCAAGTGTGCGACGCGTCCATGCCGCGAGTTCGACTCCGACCTCCGAAGAGGCAAGTGTACTGGTGGAACGACGAGATCGCCGCGCAGCGAGTGCTGTGTGCCGCGGCTCGTCGTCGGTTCACCAGGCACCGAAGGCGTCGCCATCGCGACCCCACGATCGAGGCTCAGCTGTACGACTCCTACAGAGAGCTCAGGAAGGAGCTGCAGCTGACCATCAGCAAGGCCAAGACTCAGGCCCGAGACGAACTGCTGGCGACTCTGGACAGCGACCCATGGGGCCGCCCGTACCATTCGGTGCGTGGCAGGCTCCGCGCATGGGCGCCTCCTCTCACCCAGAGTCTCCAGCCGCAACTGCTGGACAGCGTCGTGTCCGCCCTCTTCCCTGTGGAGGGAGCGAATCACGCGCCCCCGTTCATGGCTCGAGCGGGGGAAGTTGTCCGGGTTGCGGTGCCGGAAGTGACTCCCGCGGAGTTCGTCTCCGCCGTCGCTAAGCTCAGGCGCAACACTGCGCCTGGGCCGGACGGTATACCCGGCAGGGCCTGGGTATTGGCCTTAGAAGCCCTCGGGGACCGGCTCGGGAGACTGTATCAACAGTGTCTCGAGTCGGGAAGGTTTCCCCTTCAGTGGAAAGTGGGCAGACTCGTGCTCCTGCAGAAGGCAGGGCGCCCCGCAGACTCTCCCTCTGCGTATCGCCCCATCGTGCTGCTCGACGAGATCGGCAAGTTATTCGAAAGAATAATTGCTCGTCGACTCGTCGAGCACATGACGTCGGTGGGACCCGACCTGAGCGAAGTGCAGTTCGGATTCCGGGCGGGCCGGTCGACTATAGATGCCATTGGTCGAGTAAAGGCCCTCTCGGAAGAGACGGTTGCCCGGGGCGGAGTAGCGGTGGCGGTATCGCTCGATATCGCCAACGCCTTCAACTCCTTGCCCTGGGGCTGCATTAAAGAGGCGCTCCGATACCATGGAGTGCCTCTCTATCTGCAAGAGGTTATCGGGTCCTACCTGAGTGACAGACATATTGTCTTCGAGGGGCGATGCGGGAACATCGTGAGGAGGGAGATGAAACGCGGTGTTCCACAGGGATCGGTTCTTGGCCCGCTCCTGTGGAACATCGGGTACGATTGGGTGCTGCGGGGTGCACTCCTCCCGGGCATCAGTGTGACCTGCTACGCAGACGACACACTGATCCTGGCCCGGGCGGAGGATTACAACGAGTCTGCCCTACTGGCAGCAGTTGGTACAACGATGGTGGTCGGTCGGATACGGATGCTGGGCCTGAAGGTCGCGCTGCACAAGTCGGAGGCTTTGTGTTTTCACGGCCCCCGGCGCGCGCCGCCTTCGGGTGCCGGCATCACGGTTGACGACGCCCGCATCGAGGTCGGGTCCTCTATGAAGTACTTGGGACTCGTCCTCGATGGCCGCTGGAACTTCCGCGCGCACTTTGCGCAGTTGGTCCCTAGGCTGGTCGGCGCGGCTTTTGCCCTCGGGCGGTTGCTGCCCAACATCCGCGGACCAGATGTGGGATGCCGCAGGCTGTATCTGGGAGTGGTCAAGTCCATGGCCCTCTATGGGGCCCCGATATGGGCTGACACCCTGGCGCGCCATAATTCCGCTTTGCTGCGTAGACCGCAGCGGATTATGGCCGTCAGGGTGATACGAGGTTACCGCACCATCTCCCATGATGCGGCCTGCCTGCTGGCGGCGTCCCCCCCGTGGGACCTAGAGGCGGTGGTCTGGGCTGAGGCCTACCACAGGCGCACAGACCATCCGCCGCGCGCGCGGAAGCTCCTCGCCCGACAGCTCCTGCTGCAGCGGTGGAGAAGAAGGCTGAGATATGCCACGGCTGGAAGCAGGACTGTCGAGGCAGTCCGACCCATCCTTAAAAGTTGGGTGGACAGGCGGCACGGGTCGCTCTCCTACCGAACGACGCAGATACTGTCGGGGCATGGTTGCTTCGGCAGATATCTGTGTCGCATCGGACGAGAGCCGACCACCACATGTTTATCATGTCGGGATAACGTCGAGGACACTGCGCAACATGTCCTAGAGCATTGCTCCGCGATGAGCATGCTCCGCAGTGTCCTCGTCAATCAGGTGGGAAGCGATCTCTCGCTACCATCGGTAGTCAAATCGATGGTAGCGAGCGAAGCGTCTTGGGACGCTGTGGCCTCCTTCTGTGAGCACGCCATGCTCCAGAAGGAGGCGGCGGAACGGGAGCGGGAAGAAGACCCGAACGCCCCTCCCTTCCGCCAGAGGAGAAGACAGCGCAGGAGGCGGCAGTACGCTGCCCTCCTGCCCACCTAAGGGGCCCGAGCGGTGTCACGGGGGTGACATCGCTCACATAGGGCCTCACGAGACGGCGCGCGCGGTTGTTCCCGCGCGCCTCTCCGAAGGCGAGGGAGGAGACTCGCTCTCTCTCTCCCTCCTCGCCATGAAGGCGCCCGCACACTAGCGGGCGACGCCGGCGGGCGGTGGTCGTTTGCATATTGCTCCCCGCCGTCCGCCATCAACACAAGGCGTCTCGAGGAACACCATCAGGTTTTAGTCGGTGCGAGCCCGACATAACCTCCCCCCTGTCCCCCGACTCGGGGGGGGGGTATCCGGTAGGGATTTCCTGATGTAAAAAAAAAAAAAAAAAAAAAAAAAAAAGCCCGTGGATTTAGACTCGGAGGTACCGGGTTCGATTCCTGGTCGGGACACAAAAATATTTATTAATGTATATAAATACATTTAATTAATATTTGATTTATTTGTGATATTTCTCGAGTTTGGTACGCTGGAAACATCGACGAGTTTGCCACTTGTCATGATTGGCCTATAGTAAAGTTGGCTAAATGTGAATCCGCTTATTTATAAGCGTGGTTTCTGACCACCTCGAAAGGCAAACGGTCGTGATGATACTATTTTTTTTCTTAATTAAATAATTGCGAACCACTGAATTAAATAATTATGTTATGGGTAAGTGAATTCAAGGACATTGTAAGTAGTAGGCAGACTGATTATAGTTTTCTCAGCTTCCTGAGGCGGGAAAGTATCCACCGTTAATTCAATAAACCCAGTAAAGTGTATCCACACGTTTCAAGATCAGGCTCGAATTGCCGTCATGGCCAGTAAAGCCGGCATAGTGTTAGGGACTGATGTCAGTCATGAGTGTCTGATTCCAGTTGCTAATATTCATGGACCTCGCACGCCACTTACCATCAAGGTCACATGTCGTGCTTTAATAATAATAAAAATAATAGCCGTACCTAACACTCATAACTTAATAACTATACATATAGAGAAAAATACTAATTATAGAGACCTTGCAATAGAGCTTAAATCCCAACTCAAATTAAGTAACAACTGTACTCTTATTAATATGTCGGAGTTATACCCAAAACTATCTTCTCATCGTCCATACCACAGTGTTTGAAGACAAAAGTCTTCAACCAGTGCGTCCTCCCCGTAATGTCGTACGGAGCAGAGACGTGGACACTGACAGTGGGTCTGGTTCACAAATTCAAGGTCGCTCAGCGAGCTATGGAGAGAGCTATGCTTGGTATTTCTCTGATGGATAGAATTCGAAACGTTGAAATTCGTCAGAGAACCAAAGTTACTGACATAGCATTCAAAATTAGCAAGCTGAAGTGGCAATGGGCCGGACACATCTGCCGCAGAACCGACGACCGATGGGGCAAACGGGTTCTGGAGTGGAGACCACGTACGGGACGACGCAGAGTGGGACGACCCCCCGCCAGATGGACGGATGACCTAAGGAGAGTCGCTAGTGGGGGTTGGATGAGGGTTGCAAAAGACCGCGTGCAGTGGCGAGCCTTGGGGGAGGCCTATATCCAGCAGTGGAGAGACACAGGCTGATGATGATGATGATGATACCCAAAACATTATATGACAGCCTTAAAACTATCAACTTAGACCTGCAGCCCTATTCTGTTACTTAGTCGCAAACGTTATTAGTGGATTTCGTTATTTACGTCAGAGCTTGAGTCATAATAACAAAATATTATTCAATTCTCAACTCTACATGCGCTCGACCTTGACAGCGTCCGTGCAAATATCAACCTTAATAGCGTGATATATATATAGTTAACGGATTTCATTATATAACGTTTCTTCTTTAGTCGCAAACGTTATATAATGAAATCCGTTAACTGTTCAGTGTGGTTCGGATCTGGTCAGACCAACGTATCGGGCTTCGGCCACGGGGCCTCTTGCCTTCGATTTTACCCGTGATCACCAGCTTTTCCAGATTGGCCGAACTTTTTCGTGCTATATGACCAAAATACTCAAGGACTCGCTGCAGGCAGATAGAAGAGAGCCTGGTAGTGACTTTGAGCTCCTTGAGTATTGATACATTGGTTCTCCGCGCTGTCCACGGAATGCGCAACATACGCCTCCAGCACCACATCTCAAAGGCGTCGACGCGGCTACGATCAGATGCTTTGAGGGTCCAGGTTGTTAGTTATCCTTAAATAAATAAAAAATAAAAATATTTTATTGATATCAATTTTTAACATCCTATATACATACATATAAATTATAAACTGGGAAATTATATAAGTCATTTATAATACATTGTTAGCCTGTAACAGAACTGTTACTTAAGCGTAAGCGTTATATAATGGAATCAGTTAACTTTATATATATCACGCTGTTAAAGTTGATATTTGCACGGCCGCTGTCAAGGTCGAGCGCTTATAAAGTTGAGAACTGAATAATATATAGTAATTATGACGCATGCTCATAACATGCATGCAAATAACTAAAATCCACGAGTAACTTTTGCGACTAAGTAACGGAATAGATAGTTTAAGTATAAGTCAAGGCACAGAAACCAGATTGATCAGGGAAGGTGTAGTTTTTTTATCCTAATTTTTATCTTAATTTTAAGTTCTATTTGTGCTTAAATTGTTTGATTGTTTTTACCATTATAATTTGTTATTTTTTTGGTGTTCATTTGTTATTATAATTACAAATATCTAAAAAACTAGTCGACGTCTCTGGTGACCCACGGGCTGGCAGCTTCCTCGCTGAAAAGATTAGTATTGAAATTCAACGAGGAAATGCTGCCAGTGTTTTGGGCACCATGCCGCTGGACAATGGCATGGAGGAAATTTTTATATTATAAGGTATGTATAATTTTTTTTTAATTATATTTAATTTGTTATTTAGATTTAGTTTATTTTTTTAAGTTAATTATTATATTGTAATTCTTTTATATTGTTTGTATATTACTTCGAATAAAAATTAGCAAATTAAACATTAGACTTGTATGTGTGACATTTCGCCATTCAGGGTTGTTGCAGATACACATTTTTTTAATATTAGGTCCTTACATTACAAATAAATAGTAAAGTAAAGTATCATCACGACCGTTTCCCTTTCGGGGTGGTCAGAAACCACGCTTATAAATAAGCGAATTCACATTTAGCCAACTTTACTATAGGCCAATCATGACAAATGGCAAGCTCGTCGATGTCTCCAGCGTACCAAACTCGAGAAATATCACAAATAAATTAAATATATTTATTTACATTATTAAATATCTTTGTGTCCCGACCAGGAATCGAACCCGGTAGCTTCGAGTCTAAATCCACGGACTTTATCGCTGACCACGGAGGCAGTTTACAAACATAAATACCGAGACCAGCTGTTCTGATCTAAGACCAAGGCTGGCGAAGTGGTATTTTCTTCAAGCGAAGTGTGAAAAGGCATCTAGTCAAGCCGGCATAGTGTTAGGGACTGATGTCGGACATAAGGGTCTGATTCCAGTTGCTAACATTCATGGACCCTGCGCGCCACTTACCATCAGGTGGGCGCAGGGTCACATGTCGTGCTAGTATAAAAAAAAAAAAAAAAAAAAAGGTCTTGCTTCAGGCACCACTACCTACTTGTGTAACTATAAATAACATATTATAATATAACAGTCAGGTTGTAGTTATTCGTTGTTTCCAAAATGACTTGGTTTTAGTATGTAAATGTACACAGTGGGTCCGATAGCCCCAGGTGTGCTAGCCGATGCAAATTAAGCAGATGCTGTCGAATATACAAAAGGTCTACCATGAACAATCAATATTTATAAAAAAAATATATACTAAACACAGAGACAAGAGGGCTGGGCAATAATGGGCATTGGTAGCGATTTGGAGCAAGTTTTTTCAACGAAAACGCTGTCTAAAAACTTTGAGGTATAGAAAAATCTAAATAATGCTTTGTTCGGGTAAAACAGCTAGATAATAATATAAATATAACACATTTATAGTTAATACTAATAAGTCCAAGATAAAAAAAAACATAATTTAATATTTTTTCGTTCATTTCTTTTCACATAATTTCGAACACGCTTTACTGAGTTTGGACAGATCATTAGCAAAAATGACAATATGTGGTGTTGACTCGAGGAAACTTAGTTCAACGAATACTATATTTCGTAGCGTATTTATATATACGATTAGATAGGGATTCATAGGTATTATCGTGTAATTTAATGGTGTATTGTTTTTTTAATGGCATCAGCAGTGGAGGTCATGAACTCTGTTCTAGGGGCTGCGATGAATTAAATGATGATTCTAAGAAGGCTGTAAACGGCGCACGAGCTTTTGGACGCTTGGAGCGTTCTTGTATTATAAATGAAATAAAATAATTTATTTGTCAGAAACAGGATGTAAATTATTATATGTAATCATATGACATGCTTTGCTATTTCAAGCATACAATTTTTTTTTATTCACATTAATTTGTCGAGCTTAAGCAAGCAGCATTGTTTGACTCTTAATTTGATCAGTTTTAGTAAGCTTATTAAATATCTTTGTTGTCATTGCATAACAATTTCGGCTATATTGGGTACTATAGGATAAAGCGTTTCAAAATTGCAATTGTCCACAAGAGTTTGAAAAAGTTCCGATAAACATCAATCGTGCATGTTTTTTTCTTTTAGTTGTCATTTTCGCTAGTTGGAATTATTTAGGTATAAATGATAAAAAAACTTTTTCTTTTAGTCTAAACCCATCATAAAACGAATTATTTGCTTGACCATAAATAAAAGATAAAATATAATATCATATTATAGGTTGTAGGCAGACTGATGGTGGTCATTGCCCAGTAAAGTGTATCCACACGCTTCGGGATTTGGCTATAACTGCCGGTATACCCAGTAAAGGCGGCATAGTGTTAGGGACTGATGTCAGTCATGTGTGACTGGTGTCAGTCTGATTCCGGTTGCTAACATTCATGGACCTTGCGCAGCGTTAACCATTAGGGTGGCGGCTTTAGCTGGGAAGTGCAAGAGTTTTGAGTTGATAGTATTATTATTATTATTTTCCCAATAACGACAAAGTCAAAATTATTGGATGGCACGTCTATTTATTTATTTTATTTATTTAAACTTAATTGCACAAAGTACAAAGGCGGACCTAATGCCGCTAGACATTCTATGACGGTCAAACCTTCGGGACAACGAGAGCAGTAAGTACATAAGGTAGGTGCAATACTGAGTAAAAGTCTATGACCTAATTAAACATGTCTTTAGAAAAATGTCATGTTGATACGTAATGATTCGCCATCCTTGGTCTAGAGTAAGAACATAAACAAACTTCCAGTTACTATATGGGAGCTGCCACTAAAACTGTTCAAATTAAGAGTTAAACAATGTTGGTTAATAAATGTTATTATTCGACAAAATAATACCTAGACACTAAGCTCGACAAAGTCATGTGACTAAATAAATATTTGTATGCCAGAACTAGCAAAGCGAACAAATTTCATACAAAATTAACCCGTATATCATTATTAAATGTCATGTTAGTGGTAAAAACGGTCATAGTATGCAGCCCTGGACTAAGTTTAATACACCGTATTTGAAGTTATGGCTATAGGGGTTTTAAATGTTGTAGTGTAGTCATAATATTTGCATTTATTTACCATGTTTGGACGAAATTAATTCATTATTGCGAATCCGTCATTAGGTCAGTTGTCAGTAAATCGCTAATCACTCGTAAACAAATATCTCTATGTAAGAGACTGGAGGCAGAACTAAATTAAGCGTAACATAGTAAAGCACTTCAGAAAAAAATATAATAAAACTTGTGTCATAGAGACTTCTAAGATTTAAATATTTAATACGAGTAGCGATCTAAATTTTCCACAATAGAACCCGCTTTATAATAAAGTAAGTGGTTATTAAAGAAAATTTTTAATAATTAAAATATATTTTTAGTGGAAAATCCGGGGAAAAGCTTGTTACATGATGACAAAAAAAAACAAAAAAAAAAACAGTCGTAACAGGTTTTGTTATAGGCTATCGAAGTATTTGTTTTGCTAAACATTTTCAAATATTGACTTAATTTCTACGACTGGGCTAGGTTCATATAAATATTTAGCTAAGTAATAATAATAATATATTATCATTTTTATTTATTTATTTTAAAACTTTATTGCACATAAGTACAAAGGAAACATCATTTATTTATTTATTGATTAGGGACGCCAACAGTGACAACAACAAAACATACATTGAGTTTTACTTACAACTAAGACAGAAAACAGATTCTGCACCAATTACAGGCAACCACCACATGCTATTACAGTATGTTGGGCCTTTGAGTAGCCAAAATAAAAACACAATACAATTACAACAATAACTAAGTAAATCTAAGCAAAAATTACAACACAATACAACACAACACAATCATCTTCATCATCAGCCTGTGCTTCTCCACTACTGGATTTAGGCCTCCTTCAAGGCTCGCCACTTTACACGATCTCGTGTCACCCTCATCCATCCCTTCCTGCGACCTTCCTCAGGTAATCCGTCTATCGGGCGGGGGGTCGTCCCACTCTGCTTTTCCAGTACGTGGTCTCCTCCATCGTTCATCGGTTCTGCGACAGACGTGTCCAGCCCATTGCCACTTCAGCTTACTAGTTTGAAAGCTATGTTTCTTTGACGGATGTCAACATCATAGCATAGCTCTCTCCATAGCTTGCTGATCGACCTTCAATTTATGCATTAGACTTGTTCCTAATACCTATCATTATCATGAAACTGTTTTATGTTTTTCCAGTTCTATTTAGGTATTATTACTATTAATCAAATCACAATTGTTTATTACTTTGCACTATGACTACATCTATTTAAATCTAGCCTATAGCTAACTTTTGAAAACATATAAAGTAAAGTATCCTCACGACCGTTTCCCTTTCGGGGTGGTCAGAAATCACGCTTATAAAGAAGCGGATTCACATTTAGTCAACTTTACAATAGGAAAAATATGGAGCTATTTTTTTAAGTTGCAGGATCCGTGTTTTGAGATTGCGGGATCTCAGAGGCCAATAAATGAGACAAGGTCTAGGTCTGTTAGTTCGGTGCAAGGGTTCGACCACTAGTCGAAGTTTATATATAGGTCAATGTTGTCAGGTATTTAGCTAAGTTCCAATGGGGCCGAACAAACTTAGAGCTCTCCGCTCCATTATTTAGCCAAGCCACTGGGGATGTTACTGGATCCTACCTTATCTGCCATTGATAAATACCCTAAGTTTTAGTTACAATCATAATTATGCTTTTCGTAGTATTATAAATATCCAAGAAGCGTTGTCTGTAAGTTTGTATGTATGTATGTATACTGCGTGGAATTTATTAAAGAGGAAAAATTTTTATACTATAATCTAGAATTTAAAAAAAATAACTACGTATTTTTTTATTTATTATTCTGTGTTAAAATCTTAAGTTACGGTGCAGAGAAGTTTTCCTAAAAATATCGCCACTCATACTGAACCTAATCAAGTAGGAAGACTCCTTTTAACTTGCCCAAATCATCGTAGCATGCCTTTCCTTATTTTTGTTACCTTTGTCCGTATTTAGACACTATGCGGTCCGCCAAAGTGACTACGCATATCCGACGCAACGATCTTATTTCTACTGTACTCTCATGCGAATTCTGACATACCCATGTCTCGCTTCCATACATCAGTGTTGTTACCAATATGGCATTGTCTATGTCGAGCCGACCTTTGTCACTGATATACATTTATACTGCAATAATATTTTTATTAGAAATAATATTGGGCAATATTTGGGCGAAAGGATCTATTGCCATTCAACGTGGTAATGCTGCCAGTATCCTTTGCACTTTGCCCACTGGCAGCGATTTGGAGCAATTTTTTTATTTATAATAATTTATATTTTGTTTTTTCTTCATTTTAGTTTTTAGTTATATTTTTATT
The DNA here is from genome assembly GCA_910589645.1 of Tinea semifulvella. Classification (NCBI taxonomy): domain Eukaryota; kingdom Metazoa; phylum Arthropoda; class Insecta; order Lepidoptera; family Tineidae; genus Tinea; species Tinea semifulvella. Next base: position 5,500,232 of record OU342592.1, on the reverse strand, counting down.
TATTAATTAGGTTTATTTTTATTAATAGTAATTTATGTTTTAAAATGTAAGTTTTTTTTTTTTTTTTTTTTAAATCATTGCACCTTCGAATAAAGCAAAGAAGATTTTTAGAGATATAAAAATACATAGAAAGTAATCTACGAGTATTCGGTGCAATAGTGCCATAGTGATATTCGTGTAAAAAATATCTTTTGAAACCGCCGAACCGGAAGGCTTTATTCCCTGTGCGACGAAAATATTTTTTTTGAATTTTTTGTCCAATACCATTATTGTTTTTCGATCGGGCCTTTGCTGCAATCCATCAACTGTGGTTTACCTCGCTTCGGTCCAATTTGTGCGAAACTATTCTACATTCACCCACAGATGAGGCAACTGTCACTCGTAGAATTATTTTTCGGTATTTCTACCGATACAAACAGCAAATCATATGAAAGTTGATATTCGTAAAATATTTTGTAATTTTGGTGTAGGTAAGCCGGTTTATGCTCGCGCAATTTTAATAATAAAAGCAATCCACTTTTTGGCAACTGACCACGGTCGCCATAAGACGAGACAAGCATCAAGGGTTGATGATAAAATCAACTTTATGAAATAATTCTCTAATCACATATCTATAACAAATTTAATTAAGCTATAATAAAAAAAAAACTTACAAAATTAAAATTGGAAAAATTGAAAATCTAATTACATACTATATTGAAATAAAAACAATATACAATTATTATAGTCTAAAATAAGTCGTCTTTAGCCAACCCGTCTGGCCAGCGTAGAGAGTGAAGGTCTAATTCTCCAAAAAAATCTGTAAGGCCCCTCCAACAGTGGAGGTCTATGACTTTGTGCTGTTGGCTGTGATGATGATGAAAATGAAATCCACTTTTGTTATACAAATTTTAATGAAATCCACTTTTTATATAATAAAATACGCTAGAAAAGCAATGGGTTGCCTAAATATATTTTATATTCTTCTCCTTCTCCAGATCATCCGTCCGAATCGTCCCAATCGGCTTACTACTTGCCGTACGTGGTTTCCAGTCCAGATCTAGTCTGTCGGTTCTGCGGCAGATGTGTCCAGCCCACTGCCTCTTTAGCTTGTTCAATTTAAAAAGTGTAGTAACTTTGGTTCTCTGACGAACTATGTACCGTATGGCCTCGTACGACATTACCGGGAAGACGCACTGGAAAAGACCTTCGTCTTTAAAAATTGTTTATTTCCATTGGTTCGCTTAAAACAACTTGGATAGAGTTAAACTAATAAAATCAATACAATTATTAAAACATATGTTCTAATCAAATTAGTAATAATGGTTAGACCGAAAACAGGCAATAATCCATATTTATGTATGTTAGGCACAACATTAATTACTGCTTCAAGCAAGTAAAACTAACTAACTTAGAAACTACTTAAATAAGATCGTGGCTATAAAGAGGCCGTGCCAATTTACATTCTAAATACTTAATAATTATGATGTACAGTTCTTGAGGAAGTGGTACCGCTTTATACACACAACGTCATCATGGGCGATTTCAACACCTGTCTCCTGGATGAACGTCGGGCTGGCAAAACAAGGGCGTCTAAACTCCTTAACGTCACTTCATCAGTAAATTTGTCTCTTCTGCCGTCTGGCCCAACTCATCATTTAGCGACAACGTCCACTCTTCTTGATCTTATTTTTACTTCACGCCCTGATGTTGTTGCCAGTCACGGCCAGCTCCTTGCTCCCTTCTCCCACCACGATCTCGTTTTCGCCTCGTATAAAGTAAGACCGCCAAGGTACCGCCCGCCTACCATAGTGATGCGTCATTATTCCCGTATGGATATCGATAAACTACGTGGTGATGCAGCTAGCATCGATTGGAGTACTTTACTAACAGCAAACAATATAGAAGACATGGTTGATATATTCAATCATGAGCTGATTAAATTATATGACTCGCATGCTCCACTCCGAGCTACAAAAGTTAAGAGGGCCCCAGCACCATGGATTAATGAGAATGTACGAATCGCTATGAGGAAACGAGATCGTGCGTATCGAAAATATCGGCGTAATCGCTGTGATGATAATCTGTCTGCATTTAGGTCTGCGAGGAATCGTTGCAACCAGGTGTGCAGGATTGCCAAACGTCATTATTTCCTAGACAACGTAACCAACAAATCATCATCAAAAATTTGGCAGTTCTTTAACTCATTGGGTCTTGGGCGATGTCGTGAACAGGTAAATCCTGGCTCCGTGACACCTGATCAGCTTAACACTCACTTCTCTGCGGCTCCGGTGCTGGATAGTGTTATAAAAACTAATACTTTGGCAGAGATAGCTGAGCTACCGGTGTCTGCTGATGTGGAACCATTTTTCCTGACAGAGGTTGCTAATGATGTAGTTTTCAAGACGATAAATTCAATAACTTCTAAAGCAGTAGGATGTGATTCCATCAGTCGTGTTATGATCATTACCATAATTGACCTTCTTTTACCCATCATTTCTCACATCATTAATTTTTCCCTTACCTCCGGTCAATTTCCCTCCCAATGGCGCAAGGCTTATATCATTCCATTACCAAAAATTCCTACACCTATACTTCCTACCCACTTTCGTCCTATATCTATATTACCATTTTTATCCAAGGTCCTTGAGTCCATTGTACATAAACAACTTTCCCTTTTTATAGATAATAATGATATATTAAACCCCTACCAGTCCGGATTCCGCCCTGGTCATAGCACAACTTCAGCTTTACTTAAGGTAACTGAAGACATCAGAAGAGGCATGGATGAAACTAAGGTCACAGTACTTGTACTGATTGATTTCACAAATGCCTTTAACACAGTTGATCCTGATTTGCTTATCGCTATGTTGTCTCGTCTTGGAATTTCATCGGAGGCTCTGTCATGGTTTTCACAATATCTTCATGGCCGTCAGCAGCAGGTACAGGTTGATCAGGTGTCGTCGGAGTGGCGCGATTTGGTTACGGGCGTTCCACAAGGTGGTATTCTGTCCCCTTTATTGTTTTCGTTGTTTATCAATGCCATCACCTCCCTTCTACACTGTCACTATCACCTGTATGCAGACGACTTGCAGCTTTATGTGCAGACGGATATCAATACCCTCAATAGTGCAATAGCTTGGCTTAACTCTGATCTTTCTAATATAAGTTCGTGGTCGGAACGTTTTGGGATCGTTGTCAATCCGAGCAAGTGTCAGGCAATTGTAATAGGAAGCTCCCGACAATTATGCAAAATTGACCTTAACGATATCGACTTGGTTCGGTTTGACAACGTTCCTATTCCATATAGTAGTGAGGTAAAGAATTTGGGAATTCACTTAGATTCCAATCTAAGTTGGACAGTCCAGGTTACGAACACGAGCCGTAAATTTTTTTCTTCTCTGCACTTTCTTAATAAACTTAAACATTTTCTGCCTATTAAAGCTAAAATAACCCTTGTCCAAAGCCTTCTCCTTCCACTTCTCGATTATGGTGACGTGTGCAGCGTTGATCTCTCGGAGATATTGCTCAATAAGATGGACCGGCTACTTAACGCATGTATCCGGTTCATCTATTGTTTGCGTAAATATGATCATATTTCCGAGTATCGCGCTAAGTTGAAGTGGCTGCCAATTCGGTGTCGCAGGAACCTTAGAATTCTTTGCTTGCTTTTTTCTGTTCTGAATGAGCCTGCGACACCGAAATACCTCAAGGACAATTTCGCCTATTTGTCTTCGTTTCACGATAAATCCCTCCGTTCCTCTCATAATTCTCTTTTGTCTATTCCCTCTCATAGTTCTAGTTTCGTTTCGAACTCATTTGTAGTTGTTGCCACGAACCTGTGGAACAATTTGCCTCTTAGCATAAGGCAAGTAACCACCAGATCTCTATTTAAAAAAATGGTCTATTCACACTTTCTATCACAAAAAAAGTAAGTATTATCTATGTATGTATATGTAGTTACTATAACTTATTTATTAGAATTTAGTATATTGTTGTCATTGATATATAATATGTAGTGTATGTAATAATATGTATGGGTATATGTAGTATATGTATTTTTATATATATGTATTAGTATTACTATATTTATTAGTATATAGTTAAACCGTAGAATTTAATACAATTTTGCACCTACCTTTCAATATAATACTCAAGTTGTCCCAATGGTTGGCTAGGATAGAATGTCTAGCGGCATTATAAGCCCGCCTTTGTCTTTGTGCAATAAAGATTTAAATAAATAAATAAATAAATAATTATATACATAATTAATAAATAATAATGTTCATAATAATTCAACGAGGAAATGCGGCGAGCGTTTTAGGTACCCTCCCTGGTGGTAAGCCCTTAGTTTATTTTGTAGAATAGCTTTAATTTTATAGGTATTTTTAGTTTTAGTTTTATTTATAATTAGTTTTTTAATCAATTTTATTTTAATATTTTTGTATCCTAATACCTACTTCGAATAAATCTTTTATAATATTAAACTAAAAACTTACATTTTAAAATATAAGTGACTATTAATAAAAATAAACCTAATTAATTAATAAAATACAACTAAAAACTAAAATTAATAAATTAATAAAACAAAAAATAATAATAATAATAATATTTTAGGTGAATGCGCGAATTTTATTGATTCATTATTTAAACTTATAGCAAGAAGCTTCCGGTAAACAGTCTGGTTTAATTTAAAACCGCTCGAAACTCGTTTTATCTGAGCTTCCTCTCATCAAAGGATCCCAAGGTACTTTAAAATAAAATAAAGTATCATCACGACCATATTTTTTTGTAAAAAGCACGTTTTAAAGAAAGATAAATTTATGTATAAATTTATATGTAGTTATAAAATATAATTCTTAATTAATATATATTATATTTATATTAATTAGGTTTATCTTTTAGTTTATTTAATTTAAGGTTTTGTTTAGTTTATTTTTAATTTTAGCATAAATTTATTAATAATTTCTATTTTAATATGTGTACACCTATTTTTCATTTAAGTGTTTAAAGTTGTCCCAATGGTTGGCTATGATAGAATGTCTCGCGGCATTAAAGCCCGCCTTTGTCTTTGTACATTAAAGTGTTAAACAAAAAATAAATAAAAATAAAAATTAAATTATAAGAAAACTAAGACAACTAAATGCTCAGTAGAATACACAAGATATGTGTTGACTAATCACAAATTATCAAATCAAGTTGCTACTCTGGGCGACAGCACTGATTTTCAGCTAATCCCTCGTCAAGAGTGCGTGCGGTGTTGATAGATAAATTTACGAATAGATATTATTAACTAAATAAGAACAAAACTACAATCAAAAACAAAAAACACGACTGCGTAAAAAATTGCTTTAATTAAAATCTGAAAAAAAAAACAATCAACCGTGGATACTATTGGAGATTATCTTCAAAAGATTGATAGCTTACAAAATTTGGTCGTCTAATGTCAATATTTTTAATTTGTTGATTAGGTATACATACCTACCAGAATTTAATTTATTTTACTTTTAAGCGAAATTTGTATTGTAGGTATGTATGTAAGTACCTATTCGTGGTTAATGATAATCTACCTATAAAAAAATTGTTTACATAATTCTTTTGGAGGAACTCTGATCCCCAGACTAGAATTCTCTGGGTTAAGCTGAGGATCAGTCTCTTCCTTGGTTACATTTTAATATTTACGAGTATAAATGTTATGCCTCAATATTATTTTTGTTTTATTATTTATTAAATTAATCATGCCATGCATTATACTATTATTATATTATATTATATTATATTCGACCATACTCAATATATCCCAAATAGTCACTCTAAATCAAAAATGGTAGGAAAACCTCAACACGATTTTCAAATAAGTACCTATTCTATACCTACCCCACTCAATATACTAGTTCGTCGACTTTCTTTTTTATTTTTCATAATATGGCGTCTGGTTGTCGCCTTACAAAAATTCAATCAATGTCATATCTTCAATGACACTCGCATGACAAATCGATTGACGTGGGAATCATCAAAATCGGACTACGCGTTTGGTCTTCAGTGTGCCACAAAGGAACAAACATACATACATACATACAAACATACATACATACATAGGCCGATAGACACATAACCTTCTTTTCGTTGCACACTCGGGTAAAAATACTGAGCAGGTATGGCTGCTAAAGTAGCTATTGTTATAACAGAAAAGACCAAACCGTTTACCCTCAGAAATATCCCGTAAATAAATTTTGTGTTTGAAATTGAACTTTATACCTCGGTGTCTTCATCTCTAAGCTACGAAGGCAGTCAATTCTAGATCCCAAGGTACCTCAAATAAAATATTTACAGTACAATCTGTTCAGACTGATTACCGCATCGCAACAGAGGCACTGAAATATTGTACGAACAAAATTAAACTCGAGTCTGATACTAATTTTGGTAAAATATTCATGAAATAATAGATTACTCAAAAAGGTGTGGAATGCTTTTACAGCCTATGTGTTTCCCCCTTCCTATAACCTGGGTCCTTTAAGTGAAGTGTGAAGCAACATCTCGCCAATATAGCGCCGCGATATTGAAAAATGCAGTTCAAAATTTTAGGGAGGGGTGGTGGCATGGGTGTTAGAACGCCTTTCTTAAGATCCAAAAAAAACGAGACAGACTTTTGACAGACTCTACTTACGACTTTTTGACTGTTTTTTTTTTAAGTGTGTTAAAGGACATTGTACAGAATACATCAGCCCTAAACACGTAATTCATTTACATAATACCTTTCAGATGCTCTCAATGTCCTACAGAGGCGGGCTATTCGAATAGTGGACGACACTACAGTGTCCAAAACTCTCGAATCGCTGCAGCTTCGCCGAGATGTGGCCTCCCTGAGCGTGTTCTACAAGGTATACTACGGTGAATGTTCTGAAGAGCTCCACAACCTTATCCCTTCTTCTCTATTCCGCAACCGAACCACTCGCACAGGCCAAAATATGCATCCACATACCGTAGCCACTATCCCTACGCGTACATACAAATTTGGAGACTCTTACATCTGTCGCACGCTGAAGATGTGGAATGCTCTCCCAGCCAGTGTATTTCCCCACTCCTATAACCTGGAGTCCTTTAAACGAAGTGTGAAAAAGCATCTTTATAGGCCGGCATAGTGGTAGGGACTGATGTCGGTCGTCTGAGGCTGGCGTCAGTTGCTCCCATTCTTGGACCTCGCGTACCGCTTACCATCAGGTTGGCGCAATGTCACATGTCGTGCTCCGTATAAAAATAATAATAATATATGTTCATAACAAAGTTATCATAAAATTGCAAGTGTTGCAGAATTTGATGCTTTTCATGGAGTAATTCACGTCAATATCGCCCAAACACGAAGGGTATACGGGAGTTCACAGCGCGGGAAAACCGCAAAAAATAAAGTGTAACTTCTGCCCCATATACTCGTATAGATTCAAATTTATCGTTTTCCATAATTATTCATAACGTAGCACATTATTAAACAAAATGACACCACTTTTGACCAACAATATCCACAATAAACTAATTTACAAAACAAAAAACTTGGACTTGACCGTGCAAAATGGCGCGAAGACTGACTTTTTGACTAACAATATTTGAGGATGATTTTATGATATTGACAGAGGGCTTTTTACTCAGACTTGACTAAGACAAAACAATTATAAGTAAAGTAAAAGAAAAAGTATAATCACGACCGTTTCCCTTTCGGGGTGGTCAGAAACCACGCTTCTAAATAAGCGGATTCACATTTAACTTTACTATAGGCCAATCATGACAAGTGGCAAGCTCGTCGATGTCTCCAGCGTACCTAACTCGATAAATATCACAAATAAATTAAATAATGATTAAATGTATATTTTTGACTGACATCCTAGGACACAAGTTTTTTTTCGTGGGTAGCTACTAAAAAAGAAAGACGTATTTTTTTGCTTAAATTTTTATTTATTATATAAATCTGTTTTTCTTCCAAGTTTTGGTTACAATAGACTTTATTAATGTAATATTAACCAGTGTAATTAATGAGTACAGTAAAAATTCTAAAAAATAGTGTGGTTATGATAACATAACATACCTCGGTCTCACATCACTGCCATTATCTCTCACAACATCACTAAACACAGTTCAAAATGGTTTCCCAGCAAGAAATGTCACTATATAGTCTTCAGCAGCAATTTGAAAAGTCCATGGAGTCCTTCGAGAGCCGAATTGTCAATGCTGCGGCTAACAACACCCTGCAGCAGCTTTCCGATGATTTTCACCAATTCAAGGTTTTTGTGCGAGACACTCTGGCACTGCTCCGGGCTCAGATTGTGCATGTTGCAACAATGACGGACGACCTCGAGAGCAGAAGTCGTAAAAAGTTTTTGTTATTTCGAGGTATCGATGAAAGTTCCGGTGAAAACACTACACAGCGGATAGCTGAGATTTGTACCACTAAGCTCAAGCAGAGCATTCAGACTGAGGACATCAGGTTTAGCTATAGACTAGGCGCACAGGGTGACCCAAGCAGACCTCGCCCAATTTTAGTAAAATTCCGGGATTTTGATGTGCGTTCTGAGCTGTGGCGCTCAAAAAAGGAGCTAAAGGGCTGCGGTACATCCATTGCTGAATTTTTGACACCATCACGCAGGCACCTGCTTGCTGAAGGGCGCAAGTTGTATGGCATGACCAACTGCTGGTCACAGGACTGCCAAGTATATGTTAAACTCCAGGATGGTACACGGTACCGTTTGATGTCTGAGGCGCACCTGAGCGAGTTTGTCGCCATCCATCCACCGGGACCATCTGAGGACAAAACAAAGAAATTAAGACCTGCAAGGGTAGCAAAGCGAAAGTAGCTAAATGTGCAGTTTCATCATACTTACTTAATGTTTTGATTTCTTCATTTTTGCTGATATACCTTAGTGATTTGTTTTTTTTTTTCTTTCTGTTTTAAACTTATATCTAACATATTTTAGTAATATTTATAGTGATAAGCGGGTTCCTCTTTCCAATCATTAATTTTTATTTATTTTTAAATATATTGAAGGACATGGTACAGAATGCTTAAGTCCTAAACAACCAATCATTCAAACCACAGACTATCCCTATGTTTGACTTGTCGCTTTAAGCGTAATTTTTTTTTTCCACTTTATTTCGCTTCGAATGTCGTTCGACTTGGCGTTTCTCTAAGATTCCATACAAAATTCGTTAAAATGCTATTTTATTTGCTTTCAAGTAGAACATAGCATATATGGGTACAAACAAGTTCATTCAAATTCTAATTCAATCAAAGAGTAATTAACATTCAATCATTCAAAGTTTTTTTATTTTTTTAAATTTATTATTTCTATGTTTACTTAGGGATGTCCCATCATTGTTATCGATTAATAGTTAAATAATGCGATTACTACTCTTAAATTCATTTAAATAAATAATATATTTAATAATTATTTATAATTAAATAAAAGTTTTATGTACTTTTGAGTGGTTGTAGGTAGGTACCTGCTTGCTTTATGTAAAACGGATTTGATTGTGTTTGGTATTTCTTTGTTACTGATAGACAGATTTGTTAAACAAATAACTGGCAGGTGAGGTGAGAAGTAATAGATATAATAATCAGATAGCCTTTAGAATTAATTTAAGTACCTATATAAAATTATATATATATATTTATATTTAGTTTATTATACTATACATGATGCCAAATAATTCTTCGTCTGAGTCTGATGCTTTTTTCTCCTGTATATCAACAAGTTCCGACGACGAGTCTGATGTCAGTCAGGCTTCTGTTCATCTGGTGGATGCATTGCACAATACCTTCTCGACTTTCCCCAAGAATCTAAATGTCTGCCACATAAATGCACAAAGCATTCCTGGACACTATCCGGATCTCCTTGCCACGTTCGGTAGCAACAACATACACGCTCTACTTGTCTCTGAAACATTTCTTAAGCCAACTCTTCCTTCTACGTACTACCCTCTTCCTGGTTTTATTCTTATCCGTAATGACCGAACTGGCAGGGGATGCGGTGGTGTCGCAATTTACCTCCGCTCCAATATTTCGTTTAAAATTCTCTCCCAATCTCCTTCTTCCTATTCTGGTTCGTCAGAACATATCTTCCTGGAGTTAAACTTAAATTCTGTAAAATTTCTACTTGGAGTCGTTTACGCTCCCCCTACTGTTGACTACTTTTCTACATTAGAACTACTGCTCGAGTCTTACATACCCTCATATGATCACAATTTGATCATGGGGGATTTCAACACTTGTTTACATAAAGATGACTCGCGCAGTAGGAAACTGAAATTTATTACTTCTTCTGTCAATGTATCCTTTCTTCCACTAAACACAACCTTTCATGTAAACGAATCCAGTAGCCTTCTTGACCTTATCCTTACCTCCAACCCTGACAGGATATCTACACATGGACAATACTTAGCACCTGGTTTTTCTCACCATGATTTGATTTATGCTTCGTACAAAGTAAAAACTCCCAAATTTAAGCCTAAAATTTATCTTCAGCGTAACTTTGCCAAAATGAATCAGGATTTGCTTCTGTCTGACGCTGCTGCCATGAACTGGAACACCGTAATATGTAAAGAAACTGTTGATAACATGGTATCAGAATTAAATAACTTAATAATAAAGCTGTTCGATAAGCATGCTCCTATACGCCCAGTACGTATGAAGAGACCCCCGGCCCCATGGTTGGACGACAAGATACGAAGAGCTATGAGGTGGAGGGACTCTTTAAAGAGGAAATACAGGAAGTCTCACAGTCAGGAACACTGGGATAAGTATAAACATGCTAGGAATCGGGTGAATCAGATGTGTAGGAACTCAAAACGCCAATTTGTTCACGAATCTATTAAATCTTGCACACCTCAAAACATTTGGTCATTTCTTCGAACTTTAGGTCTTGGTAAGGTAAAGGCTGATAGTATTATTTCTTCCTCAATGGACATCAACGGTCTAAACCGACACTTCTCTAGTCCCTCTTCTTCTATTAATAGTATTTCTAAAGCTGTCGCTATTTCTCAAATTGATGCTTTACCCCTATCTTCTAGTAATACTTTTCAGTTCGAACCAATGTCAAGCTGTGAAATTAAAAAGATTATTCTATCCATAACCAGTAAGGCTGTAGGAGATGATAATGTGGGCCGTGTTCTTCTGATTCCCATAATAAACATCATTATTCCCTTCATTACCTATATTATAAACTTTTCACTCTCTACTGGACAATTTCCCACAGTGTGGAAAAATGCCCACATAGTTCCAATCCCCAAAAATACTAACCCTACCGATTTTAGTCATTTTCGACCAATATCAATTCTTCCCTTTCTATCTAAAGTACTAGAACGTGTAGTTCATCGCCAGTTTGCTACATTTCTTTCCCACAATAAACTTTTAAATTCTTTTCAATCTGGCTTTCGACCTTCACATAGCACAACTACTGCTCTCACAAAAATTACTGATGACATCAGATTTTCTATTGACAATAAAAAGCTCACACTCCTTACGTTGTTAGACTTCAGTAACGCTTTTAATTGTGTAGATCACGATATTCTCACGGCCTTATTGCGTTCTCTTAACATTTCACAGAATGTGGCATTATGGTTCGACTCTTATCTTCGCGGGCGCCAGCAACGCATCCGGTTAGATGATACGTACTCGGACTGGTGTCCGGTTACTGCTGGTGTCCCGCAGGGTGGCGTGTTATCTCCCTTGCTCTTCTCTGTTTTTATAAACATGATCACTCAGGTAATACATTTCAGTTCCTACCATCTGTACGCCGACGATGTCCAACTTTCGCTTCACTTCAAGATGGACGATATACAAAATGCTATTCTCAAAATGAATAAGGATCTTGAAGCTATTAAAATACAGTCACAAAATTTAGGTCTACTGGTAAACCCCTCGAAGACGCAGGTGATGATCGCTGGCTCGAGGCAAATGCTGTGCAAACTGGACCATATACCTTTTACCCCATTAATGTTTGACAATGTGTCACTTCCTTTTTGTCAGCATGTGAAAAACCTAGGACTTCACATAAGCAGTGATCTCTCCTGGAATCACCACGTCTCCGAAATTTGTAAGAAAGTTCATGGCAGCATGCATTCGTTGAAACGCTTACAATATTTTATTCCTTTTAAGGCAAAGTTAATGCTAGTCAGTTCGCTGCTTCTTCCCATAATAGACTATGCAGATATCTGCTATCCCGACGTCACTGAAGAGCTACTGAACAAACTCGATCGTCTGCTCAATTTATGCATCCGCTATGTATACGGCTTGCGTAAATATGATCATATCTCTCATTTTCGTAATCAGTTGAAATGGCTCAATATCCGCTTTCGAAGATCTACCCATCTCCTCGTGTCTCTGTATGGTATCCTGAACAACCCTCATGCGCCTGCATATCTTAAATCCCGTTTTGAATACATGTGTGATACTCACAACCTTCCACTTCGCTCTTTACATAACAACCAACTTAAAATCCCATCCCACTCCTCTAGCAGATATTCAGATTCGTATACTGTGTCTGCAGCCCGCCAGTGGAACAGGCTACCACTCGCTATTAGACACGCGCCGTCTGTCCACGTTTTTAAGCGCTTGGTCACTGCTTTATTTCTAGACAAACAGGAGTCGTCATCAGGCTAAAAATATATATTTGGCATAATATATATGTGTATATACGTTTATTTATAGGTATATGTGTAATTTATGTAACAGTGTAAGTATCTATTAGTATGTAATGTGTGTAGTATATTCTATATTGTTAAACTTGATATCAGCACTACCCTTAATCTCACACTCTCCCAAAGGTTAGATGTTAGAAAATGCCTTGTAGGCATTAATCTTCGCCTTTGTACACTTATTTTGTGCAATAAAGAATTTAATAATTAATAATAATAATAATACAAGTCTTGGTTAGGAGTCAGGGACCATCTTAAAATTGCCTATCCTTGTGGTTTGCATTCAATCAAAAATGTTTGTATGCTTAAAATGTAAAATTCAAGAAATTCTTTATATATTGTTTACTCAACTTTGTTTGTACGTAGGTACCAATAAGAAAGCTCAATAAACGTTATTATTATTACATTAATAAATATTTTTGTGTCCCGACCAGGAATCGAACCCGGTACCTCCGAATCTAAATCCACGGATTTAGCCGCTAGACCACGGAGGCAGTTATAAGTATTTTTATTTAATTTACTCTTTTATTTACACTGACGACGACACCAATATGACGACGAATATTATTATGTACCAGACGGATGGTATAGGGCTCTTATGTCAACTTTAAATACAATTTATTAACGATTCCACTAGTTGGTATTAATGGAACTCCAGGAATGGTGATGTTGTGTCAATATAATTGTTTTATTTTTATATTTTTTTTATATACCTCATACGACAGCTGATGGTAAGCGAGCGACGCCAGTCACCAACAACCGGCATCAGTCTCTATCACTATGCCGGCCTAACACGATGCTTTTTCACACTTCGCTTGAAGGACCCCAGGTTATAGGAGTGGGGAAACACGCTGGCTGGGAGAGCATTCCACATCTTCAGCGTGCGACAGATCTAAGAGTCTCCAAATTTATGAGTATGCGTAGGGATAGTGGGTATGGTATGTGGATGCATATTTTGGCCTGTGCGTGTGGTTCGGTTGCGGAATAGACAAGAAGGGATAAGGTTATGGAGCTCCTCAGAACACTCACCGTGGTATAGCTCGTAGAACACGCTCAGGGAGGCCACATCTCGGCGAAGCTGCAGCGATTTAAGGGTTTTAAATACTGAAGTGTATCTTTTTGGAAACACGTATGTGACATCATTTAAGACCGCATTGAGGTTTATACATTCGCTAGGAAAAGTGTTGTCATACCAATCAAATCTAATACCTCCATGAATATTTCGACCCGAGTGATTATATCAATTGTGACGAAACTTATGAAAGAACAATGATAATATTTAGAAAATATAAAAACGCTGTTTTTAAAATTTGCCCGTAACGTGTTAAATACATATATAATGAAAACGTATTATATATAATTACATATGTACATGTACGCCCCTCATCTTAGTACCGGGCGCCCGCAGCTTCCTTCGCCTGACGGTGATTGATCACTGCAGGTCATTCTTGTGTTGACGGATCTGCGATCAAAATTCGGAAATTTGCGGCTTTTGGCTGATCACGTAAAGGTGACTGACGAACAACTGCTATGCATCATTCAAGTTTTTAGTAAGTCTTGTTTCAAGCAATTTTTATATAAATATCACCATGGCAATTTTAAGTTATATTTATTATTATTAGTTCTCCTTAAAAGTAAAAATTGGCATTTGACATCATTGCAAATGGCACAGACTTTCAACAACAACAACAAACAGATGGTAATTTGCCCAGGATGCCGGGGCGGAGAAGTATCCACCGTTCGTGCCGATAAACCCAATAAAGTGTAACTACACGTTTTGGTATCAGGCTCAAATTGCCGTTAAACCCAGTCAAACCGGCATAGTGTTAGGGACTGATGTCAGTCATGAATGTCTGATACCGGTTGCTAACATTCATGGATCTCGCTCGTCATTTACCATCAGGTCGGCACGGTACGGTCGTGCTAACAAATTCACTTCCGTTAAAATAGTTACGTCTTACCGTATGTTAATTTCCAACATTTTTTTAAGATGAAATGAAGTGTATAATATAGTGATCAGCAAAAAAATTACCTTCACGTGGCCGTAGGGTCACATATCATATTTATATTTGGACAAAGTAGAAGACAAATTTCTAAGCACTCCATGGACTCACCGTGCGGGTGCCGGGTTTATCGTGTGTGAAAAAAAATATGAAAAGAATGGTGTCTCGGGTTTTCGACCGACAATAGGCTGGTTTACAAGGGAGGCCTACTTTTTTATTTCATTGCACAACAAGATGTTATGTGTAATGTGTATAGATATTTAAAATAATAACATCATACAATTGCCTAAATAGGTTTACGGGAGTTAATATATTCTGAATTTGTTATTGAAACAGCGTGTGTGAGCGAATGATGGATTTAAGTAAATGTTTAAGTTTGCGACACAGATGCAGCTTGAGTCTTGAAAGTTTCTCAACGCCAACTTACTGTCAGAGTCTTTGACTAAAACTGTACTGTTCCCATTGGATGCGCACTAATTAATTCCGAATCATTCAAAACTAGTTTACGCCCGCCTAGCACGGGCTTTTTTGAATCTTGCCTTGACGGGCTCTCAAATGACATCATCTTTATTGGCTATTTTTGTACTTCTTGTTCTGTATAACTGCCTCCGTGGTCTAGAGGATTTAGATTCGGAGGTACCGGGTTCGATTCCTGGTCGGGACACAAAAATATTTAATAATTAACATTTAATTTATTTGTGATATTTCTCGAGTTTGGTACGCTAGAGACATCGACGAGCTTGCCACTTGTCATGATTGGCCTATAGTAAATTTGGTTAAATGTGAATCCGCCTATTTATAAGCGTGGTTTTTAACCACCCCGAAAAGGGTTTCCCTTCGTGATGATACTTCTACTTATAATACACTTTTTTTTTAAGTTATGTGGTGCACTTAGATGGCGCTGGACTATTCTTGTATTACATACATAGCTTCACCCCAAATCAAATAAATGTGGGTAAAAGAAACGGGCTCACATTTAGCCAACTTTACTATAGGCCAATCATGACAAGTGTCAAGCTCGTCGATGTCTCTAGTGTACCAAACTCGAGAAATATCACAAATAAATCCACGGACTTAACAGCCAGACCACGGAGGCAGTTAGTAGATAATGTTAATCGAAAGTGGTGTTATTTTTGAAATTATTATGATACAATGTAAATAATTGTAAAAAACGATAAATTTGACACTAATATGGTGCACAAGTTGCAAGTATACTTTTTGCGGTTTTTCTATGACTTTTATTAGGACTCTAGGAGGACGAGTATTGTTTGACTCGACTACTGCGACGACGGCGCGGCCGGTCATATGAACGCTACTTATCTTCAATGCGCAAGCGCTTTTGGACTAGCGTGAGCGGGATGGGCAATGTAGAAAGTAAGTAGCGAGAACGAGACAGCACAAGATGGGGATGACAAATTAAGAATGTCTGTTTATGCACTGACGAATCACAATATCGCCTAACCATCCAAAATTGGTCAAATTACTGCGAACGAAGCGAAGAATTATAAGTAAATAGAATGGAACCGCGTCCCTTTCAGTCGCTGGAGGTTTATTCTTAAACTTTATGTTCAACGTAAACTTAAATTAAGGTCTTGAAGTTTAAACACTCGACACTTGTGAGACCAGATACGTGTTTGCTTCTCTTAACACAATAAGTTTTCTGAACAAAATAGAGCCCATTTTTATATAAGCACGGGTCCCTTCTGAATAATAGGAGGTCAAACGAAGTATATTTATTGACGTAAACCTCTTCATCACACACTGCCTCCGTAGTCTAGCGGTTAAGTCCGTAGCAGGTTCGATTCCTAGTCGAAACACAATTTATTTAATTTATTTGACATGATATATAGGCTATAGGCCCCTATAGTAAAGTTGGCTAAATATGAATCCGCTTTTTTAGAAAAGCGTGGTTTCCGATGATACTTTACTCATCATCACAGCCCGTAGAACACATAGTCCTAGATTTGCACTGCTTGACGGGTTCACTTCCACGGCGTCCTTGAGTCTGGACTGTCGGAAGCCCTCACTCCCTCACTGGGAGTTGGCTGCAGGACGTGAAGAGCATCGCCCGCCTGCTCCCAGTTACAGGCCGCCGGCGCTGAGGATGCAAGGAGATGTGTCGCTATTCGGACGGAGCTACGTTTAGCCGTGGGGCCCTGGCAGTCACTGGGTCTGACTGCCGGGTAGCTAAAGGCACCTACGGCTGAGTCCCAGCTACAGACCGGCAGTGTTATTGAAGAAGAGGAGGACATACCCTGGTGTGTCGACTTATGCTAGGGGGCCTGGGAAATGACTGTCGGGGGAGATAGGGACACCGACGGCCTACAATAGCTCACCAGTAAGATGGAAGACGACGAATCCCTCACCCCGCCATTGTCGGATAGACTACTGGGACCTAGCTGTCAGGGAGTGGAGGAGCCGACAACCGCGCCCAACGTCAGCGGTCATGCGGGCGTGGGGGGAGGCGGTCGGAGACTACGTCGGAGTCGGCTTCAATCGAACGGGCGGTAGTGAAAGCGGTCAGAGGCGGAATTGCGGACCTCCGACCTTGGGCGAGTGGTGGTCTCCGCGGTTACATTACATACATATTACATGCCGGCCGCGTCAAGACCACTAGGGAGATAAGCCGCACACTTCTGCCGCAAACTTTTTACGGTCAGCGAGCGCACGCCTGAGGATTTCTTGACGTAAAAAAAAAGTATGCTAAAAACACTTGCAGTATTCCCCCACTGCAAGGCTATGTTGCATAAAAAAACTGCCAGTCCGTAAGGTGAGATGTATGTGAATACACCATTAACCAGCCGCTTAGTTCTTTAAATAACTTCTTAGCACTTGGCCCCCACGGTCCCATTGTCTCAAGACAAAACGGTATGTATAAACACGTGGTCATTCCAACAAACTCGTATTTATTGTAGGTATACCTATAGTTTTTATAAATATTGTATACACTACATAAAGGATATGATGTATTTATAAAAAAAATATTCCGATGATTACAAAATTTTCAAACAATTATTATTTTATCCAACGTAAATACAAACCAATTATAATATCACGTTTAAGATTAAAACTAACAGAAATTCTCTTAGAAATAACAAAATTTCCAAAGATTCCAATTAATTCTTAGACCCGAGTTGTTTTGCTCAGCTTTCTTCTAACCTTGAATGTATTTTGAACCTTTTTAGAAAAATAATATTTGAAGAAATGACTACTACCTACTAGACTATTTATAAGGATACAATTATTTATTTTAATATTTAACAATAATAAATTGGATAATACTTATCGGAATTAAAGCCAACATGAATATGTTCATCCATTTATGATATGTCATTATTTTATTGATTTTACTCCTGCTAGTTTAAACCTAAGCACTCTATAAGATTTATTTAAAGAACAAAGAATAAAAAAAAAAATAATATAAAAAATAAATTAAAAAAAAACACCCATGATTTGATCATGACATGAGACCTTGCACCCACTTCAAGGTAAGCGGCGCGCAAAGTACATGAATGTTAGCAACTAGGATCAGACACTTATGACTGACACAGTCCCTAAAACTATGCCAGCTTGACTGGACATGACGGCAATTCAAGCCTGATCACGAAATGTGTGGATACACTTTACTGGGTTTATCGGTACGAACGGTGGATACTTCCCCGCCCGGACATATTACCACCATTAGTCCGCCTACCATCTACAAGCAATGCTGATTTGCTGCGCGAAGTAACTGCCCGTCCTCTTGTCACTTACAGCATTAACTAGCCGTTAAGAGAGTTCTTTAAATAACTTCTTAGCACTTGTACACCACGGTCCCATTATCTCAAAACCAAAAGGTACAAACACCTATTAACAGACTCTTTTTTGCGACATTTAGCCCTTTTACCTGAGTCCGCTGCATCGCCATCCCTGCCAGATGTGCCCTAGATATAGACTCAGCAAGGTCACAAGTAGCGTAACACATCAATGCTCGACCCATAGACTATGGCACTAATTAATGGCTCAGGTCTTTTACTATCACTGCGAGAGATCTCGGTTCAAGAGCCGATGAGTTTCCGGCAGTAAACAAAGCGCGGTGAATAAAATTGTTAGCAGAACTTTTCTGACAAGGCTGGCCGTAGTAGCCAAGATGATCAAGCTGCTGCCACATTAACAAATATAAATGATATGGTCTCCCCTAAACAAATGCAATTATTAATAAATATACAATGAATATGCCGGTATGGTTTCGGTAGGGTATTGTCTTCCTATAATGAAAGTCTTTCTAAGTAAAGTCACATCCTTGCACACGCGGCGCAAGCACCAGGACCTTATATACTTACACAAAATTTTACACGGTGTGCTTGACTCGCCGCCTCTGTTGTCCTCACTGAAACTAAACACGAGGCGTGGCTTGCGCCACCACACGAACACGTTTATTATAAACACATTTCGCAATAATACCTCCTTCTACAATCCCTTAATACGCATGTGTCACTAAGGACTGCTCCGACCTTGATATCTTTAACCCTAATCGACATAAATTCAGAAAGCAAATTTTAAGTGTTCTCAGTTTAAATGAAATATAGTGTTTAAGTGATTTATATCTCATTAATATTAATACTTTGTTATAGTTTTTATTCTAATTAAATTACTTTTATAATTTTAATTTAATTATTGCATGCACTAAAATAATTATCTGATGGAAATGTCATATGTATATGTTTAGGATCACATTCAGTCTGTCGCCTGAGAACTTTCTTCCTTGTATCATGTTTTAATGTGCATCTGTTGTATACATTGAATAAATAAATAAAATAAAATAAACAACTACCGAAAAACATACATAACATAAGAAATCTTACGATTAAAAAAAGCATTTGGCTGACGCTAAAGTTCAAATACTAGATACGTAATAAACTAAGTTAATCCTTACCCGTACGAGGTAAACTTTCTCCATATAAAATAATTTATCTTCATTTCTACCTAGCATATCGCAAGGAATATTTAAGTTTATGCATACACCTGCATTTACTAAGATAACTTGACTTATGTGCATTTATTCGAATTGCTTTGAAACTTAATTTACTTTAATATACGAGAAAGTTATTGGTTATAAAATAACTGAAGGTAACTTATTCAAACATCTTGGCAAAAAGCGTTTATGGTCATGTAAAGTATAAAAAAACTATCATCCCGGCTTTGCGGGGTGATCAGAAACCACCCTTTTTTAAAGAGGCGAATTCACTTGTAGCTAACATAGTAATGTTAGCTACAAGTGAATTATATATAGTAATGCCCATGTGGCGAGCTAATCGATGTCTCTAGCGTTTCAAACTCAAGAAATATCACAAATAAATGATTGTGTCCCGACCAGAAATCCAACCCAGTACCACAGCGTCAAAATCCACGGACTTAGCCGCTAGACCCGAAGGCAAGTAAGTTGTAGTCAAGCCCGTAGCCCTGAAGTACTGAGGTTCTGAATACTGAAAGGGTTTACATAAAGGCATTCAACTCAAATCAAATCCTTGACTTCCTCTGCCTTGACTTTGCAATGAGCAACTTGTTAACACTGAACTTCAAATGTATATGTACATCGAAATTAATTAGTCGTTCAAAAGTATCGCATTATTTCATGACGCGAAGTGTTCTAAAATTTTGTAAGGAATATAATCAGATTTATGTTAATAGCTAAATAACTCAAGCATGAGTTTAATTACAGGTAAAATTGCCGCTTCAAATACACGAGCAAGTATTTAGATGCCGTAAAAGTTAACGAAGTTCTTTTACGTCACAGACTTAGAGAGACGTGCCGAAAAAATATAAAATAAATCTCACTATCATCATGGTCAATTACGATACCGATTTAGATAAATATAAAAATGGCTAGTTTTTTCGGTGTGCTGTTTTTTTTACGTTTTCTGGATTAGATTAATTAATTTTACGACGCAAACTCGAATGCTATTGTTATAAAACACATACTTATTGTTGAATAGTTTGTTTATACTGAATTAGATGTTTTATTCATTGAACTGGCTAGTTTTTTCTCTGACAATTATTTTGTATTTAATTATTTACAATTGGCGACCGTAGGATACAGGACAAAGGACAGATGCACTAAGAGGAACAAGAAGAATAAATATACTAAGAACTAAGTTTAAAGGCGAGGCCAGGGATGTAGATATTGAAGAAATTGATGACCTATTTACATCGTCGGAGATTAAAGCCGAACGATTATTCAGCTTAAATGAAGAAATTAGGAGGAAGATGCTTATTAATGATGCTACCGAGGAAGACATCAAGAAGGATTCAGACGCGAGAGATCAGGAGGTCAGAGGTAAGAAAAATAATTTTAAACTTCCTGTGGTAATATTCTACGGGGACGTAAATAATTGGATCAAATTATTGGGTTAGTTTTATTAGCTATACATATACGAGTATATGCCTGCTAGATTTTGCTCTAAATCATTTACATGCTCCACCCATAGAGATATACCAGTAAGTACTACGTATAGAAAGGTTAATCGAAACAAAACAACGGGTCCCAACCAGGTGACAGAATTACTACCATGCGGTTGATTTATTTTAACATGTTTTTAACACGAAAGACGGACATATTTTTATTTGTTAATTTCTCGGTGTGCATTCGCAAGGGAGTGATTATAATTTTGATGCCACGGCATCTCATAGTATACAAATCAATTTCATATTCATCTGGTTTGTGGTGTTGGTTCTAGTAATATCAGTTCACTGGTTTCACCTATATTTACTTTTGTGGCCAAAAATAAACCATCTTTCACATGGACAAGGTTTCATATGTAGGTCTATGCGTTACGGCGATTATTTTGCCAATTTTAGGAAGGGTAAATGCTTCGCTGAAATTCTTCACATCCGTTTTGTTACTGTATGTTAATTACCTAAATAATAGCTATTTATGAATTTTCTTTATTCATCATCATCAGCCTGCTGGATAATGAAACCCTCTCAATCTTTTGCCACCTTCATCCAACTCCTACTAATAAACATCTTCAGATCATCTGTCCTCCTTACAGCGTTTTTTTTTCTTCTCCTATTTTTAGGAGACTACAAATAGGTGGTAGACGTACTGTTGCTGGTAATTAGCCAAGTTTGCCGGGGTGGGTAATTATCTATCATTATTGCTGATAAACCCAGTAAACACATAAAATTCACGCACACGTTTCGGGATGAGGTTCGAATTGCCGTCAAGCCCAGTCAAGCTGGCATAGTGTTGGGACTGATGTCAATCATGATAGTCTGATTCCAGTTGCTATATTCGTGGACCTCGCATTAACAGTAGCCAATGATGAACATTGTCGGTTGCAATCGACATCCATTTTAAGGAAACAACTGTCAAACTAGATTACTTTTTTACGGTGGACAGAGTATGTATGATCCTTTTTCTATGTTTTTTACGCTACTAAAGCTGCATTATTAATTAATCAAGATCAAAAGTTATTCGCGCAGTGTGGGCCTTAGCCCATCACAATTAAAGAAAGGTTATTGTCATACACACTTTAACATTTGTCAAGATTATTTATTATTATAATAATGTGAATTCTTAAAGAATATCGTCATTTAGCAGGTTAACCTAATGATGTTCACAGGCCTCGCCAGCATTCTTTAACTCCAAACTTTCTGACTATACGGCAAGTATTAAGGATTGTAGCTTTTTGTAATTATCTGTATGTGTGCTGGTCTACGTTAATAGTTTTAAGGCTGTCATGTAATGTTTGGGTATTACTCCGGTCGCAGATACTAATATGGGTACAGTTGTTACTTTTTCTAATTTGAGTTGGGATTTCAGCTCTATTGCAAGGTCTCTCTGTATTTAGTATGTTTTTCTGAATGAGTAGTTATTATAGAGTATTAGGTACGGCTATGTCTATTAAATAAGCTGTTTCGTTTTCTTTGTTTATTACAGTAATATCAGGTCGGTTGTGGTGTACTGTTTTGTTAGTTATAATCGTTCTGTCCCAGTAGAGACGAATATTGTCATATTGCAGAACGGTGCTTGGATTGTATTTCTAGTATGAAATTATTTATTATTATTATTATTTACAATCAACTCAAACAATAGTTTATTAGGTACATAAATTTAATTCCTAAAATCTTGGCGTATCTGCTTTAGTTGTCCCAAAGGTTTGAACAGTTTAGAATATCTAGCGTTTCCCTATATCTCTTTGGTCTAGCGTTATTTAGTGACTTACCCAACATACGGCATCAGCTGAAAATCAGCGCTGCAGCGTCGGCTGTAGCATATGCTGAGCTGAACACCTATTTATCGCCACACCTGTATATACCTACCTGTTTCGGTATATACTCGTAGAATAGGCTTACATTTATACATTTATATTTATCCCTTGCATATTTATTTTTTTGTTACCATTGTAATTGTTGTGATAAATAAAGTATTTTCTTTCTTTCTTTCATTAGGTTCTTTGCGTGATAAAGTTTATATTAAATAAACAAAATAAGCGATTTTTGATCGGATTATATTTTCTTTTACCGCCTCTGTGGTCTAGTGGTAACAAACGTTGCCGTGAACTCGGGAGGTCGTGGGTTCGATTCCCACCGGGGGCAAGTTGTACATTGTATAATTTGTCTCGGTTTGGGTGTTTATATGTATAATATGTATATATTTACAAAAAAAAAGTGTAATATGTAGTTTATCAACCATCTAGTTTCCACACACAAGCCTCGTAGCTTTCCACGGAAATTAGATGGCGCCGTGTGACCTGTCTGGAAATATTTTAAACCGAACTAAGAATAATAAAATAAACCGATTGCCTATTAACACGTTTCAGACAATTGAGTCAGCAGTTCTACAGAATTAATGACCCATTGTGTGTAAGGAGCCAATATTAATACCCCTGAGGTGTAAGGATCGTGGCTGGCGAAAATATCCTATAAAATTATCATAATGATCCATGCAGGAGATTGGACAACGCTTTCCGATGACGATGTCATTTCCTCAAGTACTTTACATATACCTTTATCACAGGATTAAATATGTTAACGAAATTAGGTCATCATATAAACAGTTTTTTGTTAAGTGCCATCAGAACCGTAACCCATGGGGGTCAGCAGCCGTAATCCATTACTTAAGCGCAAACCTTAGATTGTCAAAATAGTGAATTCTGTTATTTACTACCACTTTTAGCCCGAGTTTTTCCGATCATTGCCGACCTTACGTCAAAATAGCGCTTTCCACTATTTCAAAAGTCACCCATAGGGTTGTAACTTCATAATCATTGGCAAAACGTGAATTAAAGACTTAAATTGTCCGCCGCGAATTTATAGTAAATATATTAATTAAACTAAGATTATATATTTACATTAAATATAGTTTTATAACACACATTAGGTAAAGTATCATCACGACCGTTTCCCTTTCGGGGTGGTCAGAAACCACAATTATAAATAAGCGGATTCACATTTAGCCGACTTTACTATAGGCCAATCATGACAAGTGGCAAGCTCGTCAATGTCTCCAGCGTACCAAACTCGAGAAATATCACAAATAAATTAAATAATAATTAAATGTATTTATTTATATTAATAAATATTTTTGTGTCCCGACCAGGAATCGAACCCGGTACCTCCGAGTCCACGGACTTAACCGCTAGGCCACGGAGACAGTTTATATATAATAAATTAAAAATATGTCAAATACTAAAAGAAATATATAATACTTTTTAAATGAACGCATCGGAACCAACCCCTGGAACACAGCGTCCTAGACCTACACCAGAACATATATCTAGAGAATTTGGCCTACACTTACTTGGAATTTTATTTATTTATAGTGTATGACTATGTATGTATGTATTATATGGCATGTATGTGTATTGTTTTTCACATTGTGTACGTATATGTTTTTTCAGTGCAATAAATGCGTAATTTACATACATATCTTCACGCCAGATCCCTTGCGGGGTAGGCAGAGACAATTGAGCGCCATTTGACACGATCACGACATACCTCTTTCGCTTCGTCGACATTCATTAACCTCTTCATACATGCCCTTTGGTTACGAAGACTTTTTAATGCACCTTTAGTCAGTGTTTTATTTATTTGATCGTGATATGTGAGTCTCGGTCTGCCAGGGCCTCTTTTACCCACAACTTTCGCATTATATATCTGATTCGTCAATCTTTCATCGCTCATCCTTTCAACATGCCCGAACCATCGTAGCATGCTTTTCCTTATTTTTGTCCCTATGCTTTCCTTCATACCAACCCTTTTCCGTATTTCGACGTTACGTATGCGGTCCGCCAAAGTGACGCCACATATCCGCCGCAACGACCGCATTTCTACTGCATTAACCCTACTCTCATGCGTATTCTGACATATCCAGGTTTCGCTTCCATACATCAGTGTTGGTACCAACATGGCATTGTGTATGGCGAGCCGAGCTTTGTCACTGACATTTCGACTGCCGATCAGTGACCTCAGGGCACCGTTAACACTATTTCCCGCGTTCACTCTTCTTTTAACGTCCCTATCGTACTTCCCATCCGCAGTGAAAACACTGCCAAGATATATAATTTCATTTACTTGTTCTAGAGTTTCATCATCAATCTTTATCGTTACGGTTGTCATCCTTCTTCTTTCAAACGCGTAATTTAGTAATTTAATTAATTTTTCTACATCCTGCCTTTCGTAATCACCAAGGTTAGCTAGTTAAGAATGCATTATGGCGTTATAGCTCGCCTATGTACTAGTTTTAAAGTTTAAGTGGAATAAAGTATTTAAATTAATAAAATAAATAATACACTCGCCACGCTGCACGCTGGCCAGAAGGGCTGGCGAGGGTCTAATGTCTTTTTTTTAATCAGTATTTATTAACGATACCTTTTTCTAAAGAGTAATCTATTGGGCGCGCCACACCTTTATCTAACTCAGAATCTTTCTTGTGAATTATTGATTTGATAGACAGATGGGGTCAATGTATGTAATTATTGTATTTTATATAATTAAGAATCATCATTTGGTATAGACATCTAGAGTTTTAGCTAAATGTTTTTTATTAGGTACTCGTCGTAGAAATGGTTTTTCTATCACATTAATTTGGTGAAAAAACCAAAGGTATCCGAAATCCTCGGATGCTTGCCATTATCGTTTTTTCTCGAATACCTCGGTAATGGTGCATGCGTCAGCATCATTAGTTCATTACGCTAGTAGGTACGCCCAGTGACAGAAGAAAAGCGGGCGCGCAGTTATAAGCAGTAGCGGAAAATTTATTAAGAAGAAAATCAAAATTTAGGTAGATAGAGCATGGCACAAAGAAGTTTTAGTTGTAAAGTTTCATATTTCGTTAAATGATATAAATATATCCGGTATTTAGAAAGTGCGATGGTGGCTCGGTGTAACAACGCTTTTCTTTAATCCAAAAGGTCGCGGTTCGAACCCCGGAATGTACTAATAGAAATACAATTTTCTTTGGTTCGCCGTGCATTGGCTGCTTTGTGCGGCTGCTGGTCTGGCGGGAGTGAGGTCCATCCTGTCAGGTTGGTGAAGGGTGGAGTGGTTACTGCACGGTCATATTGTTTTAATATTGCCATATTTTATTTTGTTTTTACTTTTATTTTCATTTTTATACTAACATTAGTTGTAAGGATTTTGTAACTAACAAGTGAGCCTAGTTGCTTTGAATAAACGTATATTATTATTATTAAGTACATTTGTCATTAATTTACATCACCACCGTTCCCGTGCCTCGGAGAGCACGTTAAGTCGTTGGTCCCGGTTCCCTAATACCAACTTGTGGATTCGTTAATAAATCGTCATTTAGGATTCACTTCTGGCCTGAATTTGATAATATGTATATCACAACCACCTGCAGAAGCTCTTCGAGATTAATAAGATTAACTACAGTACATCGAACAGCTGTTCGATCCGGACAAGTCATCAATGAAACGGCGAATTACATTTTTTTTTTTTCAACAGATGGCAACTAAATAATGCTGCAAAATGGTCATATCATCTATTTAATAATAATAATAATTTATTTACTTTACGAAAATTGCCTTATAACTAGTTACATTAAAATATGTTAAAAGTACACTGGAATTGAATAACCATATATATAATTTTACGCGAAGTTTTTTTTTTTTTATATATATAACAGGTAATTTGCGAGTACTTTAAAAATTAAGACAAAATAAAATTGTTATTTAATTATTTAAAATACATAATTAAGAAACAGTCGTCTTCATCGTAGCCACGACTCAAACTTATAACGCACTATGGGGCCTCCTTGTCAGGCTCCATAACCCTTTCAGCACGGACAATACCAAGCGTGCGTTATTTCAGCACGGACAGTATTAAGCGTGCGTAAACAACAAAAAAATCTAGCCGTCTCCAAATTCTGTTTTGCCGCTCCGAAAGCATCTAGCTACTTAGTTATTATCTTTATTACATTGTTAGGCTAGTCCTAGGCAAAGAAAAAAACATACAAAAGTGGTTTTTATTTCCTTATATACCTAACCCAACGCACAATGGTGCATATTAGAAAAAGAATATGCAATTTATATTATGGATTTTTTTCACTATTTTTACGAGATATTTTAGACCTTAAGACCTTAAAGTTATGAATAAAACTTTTAATATTCAAATTATTTTTGTCGTGCTGAAAGGGATAATATGTCGGACATGCGGTCAGCGGACTCATCAATAATTATTTTGTGAATCTATTCATAACAATATATATATTTTTTCTATAAACATTATTGCTTGCCCGCTACTCTGCCCGCTCAGCTTATCAATGGAGTGTTGGTCTCAAAAGTTAATAGGTCTGTCGAGCTGAGATACGAAGTGGTGCGCGAACTGTCACTATAATACGCATTCATTTTCACTCCCCCACCCTTTTTCACACTCTCCCATAGTCTTCTGACCATAGACATTGTATTTACTAAATACCGGACAATTTCTCAAACTGTTTCGAAGGCTGAGATCATAACTCAAAGCTTTCCATAAAATTATTATAAAAGTTGTATATGCGATTTATTTAAGTAAGATTAAAACTTTTTCCCGATAGTCCGAAAGACTGGGCCACGCATCCTCTTGCCATCGACTTTTTGCAGCACCTGTCCGAAGAAAGTGACAATGCGTGATTGTACAATTGAGAAAATGCGTTGGGAATAATTCCCAGTACTTTTAGAGTGGATATATTTGGTTCAAAATTCCATCCATAATATCCCCAACATTCTCCAATCATTTTCTGGTAAAACAACGTCTCTGAAGTATCTTAATAGAAATATAGGAAACTCGAGAGGTCTAACCAGCCGGATTAACTCACGCTAAAACTTACACAGCGAATATCACTTTTTCCTATAAAGAGACAACGGCGGCATAATACTATACGATTTAGTCATAGCTGAATTCAAAAGATTATTTATTGTTCTTAATTCTGTATATTTTTTATTTTGTAAATCTGATATAGCTAAGTTTTCCTTGCAGATTCCTTTCTCAGTCAGATTACACAATAACAGATTACTGGAATCTGCTAAGCTGCTGGTCTATTACTAACTCTTTGGACCACTTTGCTGCTTAGTCTTCCTCTAGCAGGAGTAGAATCATTCAAAATAATTTAATTAATGACGTGTCACAAATGCCTGTGATAGGTTTACATGAATAATGATAATTTGACTTTGACTTTTATAAAAAGCAAGAGTGAAAATAAAAGATTATTTCTTTATAAAACCTATATCACCGTGCAGTAACCTCTCCGTCCCTCACCAATCTGACAGTACATACCTCACGCCCCCCAGACCAGTAACCGCACAAAGCAGTAAATGCACTACGAATCAAATCTCTCTGATATCTTCATCATAATACTATCAGTACCTCACTTATTGTTTTAAAAAAATACTCACTGTAATTCACAAAAAGCAAGACTAGTCTATATAACTTGTGTTATTATATATTAAATTGATACCCACAAATTAATAAAAGAGCTGAAAAAAACAGAATATTTCCATTCTAATTCAACGAGGAAATGCGGCGAGCGTTTTAGGTACCCTCTGGTGGTAAGCCCTTAGTTTATTTTGTAGAATAGTTTTAATTTCATAGGTATTTTTAGTTTAGTTTTATTTATAATTAGTTTTTCAATCTATTTTATATTATTATTTTTATAAATATATTAGTGTATAAGTACTTTAGTTTAAGTTGTTAGAAATAGGTTAACTTAAAATAGTTGTTGAATTACTATTTTAAGTTAGTGATTTAATGCATCCACAATCCTTGCTCACTATACCAAATGTTAGCTGTTAGAAAATGTCAGCACTATATGTGAACTTGAGATCGGTCTCTAACACTAGGTCTTGACTGGGCATGACGGCAATTCGAGTGTATCCACACGTTTCAAGATACGATCCCAAAACGTGTGGATACACTTTACTGGGTTTATCGTCACGATGATGGTGGATACTTCTCCGCCCCGGCAGACTGAGCAAATTACCATCAGTCCGCCTACCACCTAATTATTATATCTAAATTTAAATGTGTTTTTGTTTATTCTGCAATAAATAATTTACCTATCTATCTGCTCTGTTGGGCAATTTAAATGGACAGGTCTAAGATATACATCTATGGTTTCGACATATTTAATAAACATGACAATCTTCTATTTATGTCTTGTGTTCTAACCCTCCTCTAATAAATAAGCTGCAATGGTGACAGCTTATTGCTTTGAATAAAATTATTGTAAATAAGCTTACAAATGGCTTATTTAGTACACTTATTAAAATTACTTGCTTCGTGGTAAACGGTAGTAAAAAACGTAAGAAATACGTAAATCATCTTGGTTTAAGCTGGAGGATGGATTAGTAAAGTCAAAGTCAAAGTCAAAATATCTTTATTCACGTAAACCTATTACAGGCATTTATGAAACGTCATTATTTTGAATTATTTTACTCCTGCTAGTAGAAGACTTAAGCCGCAAAGTTGTCCAATAAGTAAGCTGTTAGCAGATTCCAGTGACCTGTTAATGTTAAATCTGACTGAGAAAGGAATCTGCAAGAAAAACTAAGCTATATTAGATTTACAAAATAAAACATATACAGAACTGCACCACAACGATCAATTAATAACCTTTTAAATTTAGTTATCAGTACCTATGAGATTACAATACCTGGTACAGCAGTAACCCACCAGACAAGTTAGAATTAAGATAGACTACATGCCTATGTGCAACCCGAAAGTCGACAAAATCGAGTCGAGTACTATATAATGTCGTACTAATGACATCTGGAAAACCTTTCAACAACTATTTCAGATGATCTTAGCTGAATTATATATGTTAGTATGATGATTCAAATTTATATTTACTTGGTGGGTAATTAATTAATTTATTTACATAACCCTATGAACATACAGTATTCTTTTACAGTATCAGCAGCACGCCAGTGGAACCGGCTTCCACTTATCGTTCGAAAGGCACCCTCACTTAAGTGTTTTAAAAATTACTTACCTTACACCTTCACAAAAAGCAAGACGAGTCGACATAACCTCTCAAAATTGGTATAATATTGTATGTATTCAATATATATATATATTATGTATTTATATGTTATTATATATTTATATATTAGTGTATAAGTATTTAAGCTTTAGTTGCTAGTAATAGTTTAAGATTTTTATTTTTTAATCTCGATTTTAAATTAATGATTTAATGCACCCACAATCATTGCTCACTATCCCAAAGGTTAGCTGGTAGAAAATGTCACTAGACATTAAGTTCGCCTATGTACATTTAAATGCGTTTTTGTATTTGTGTAAATAATTTCCAATTACCGCTTCATAATCGCCCATTTTTTAAAGTATTAAAATGTATATAGTATATTATTTTTAAGAGAAGGACATATGCCATTGCAGACTTTTCTGTAGACCTATATAAGATACACAATTCCATCATACATTATTGTGTTATAACTCAAAGGGTTTAGGAGCGTTTTCGTTGAATGTTTCCAGACAGCTTATTTTTTTCAGACACCTCAAAAAATATTGTTAATGTATACAAAAACTTAACAAATTATATACTAAAACCTTCCTCGAGAACCACTTAATCGAAGTCTAGAAAATTGGTGGAGTAGTTATTGAGTTTATCGCGAACAGACACACAGAGGCGTCGTCGGAGGACTTTCTTTAATATGTAGCGATGATGTAACAGAAATGAATGAAAGATAGAAAATACTTTATTTACCGCAACAATTAAAAAGGTTACAATGTGAATAACATAATAATAATAATAATATAATTCTTTATTGCACACAAAATATAACATATAAAATAATGTACATAGGCGAGCATAATACCGTATGGTATTCTCTACCAGCTAACTTTTGGGAAAGTGAGCGATTATTATAATGGGTGCAGAGTACGAAATAAGAATAATAATAATAGTTAAAATCAATCATAAATATACCATAGTAAGTATAAATAACATACCAATATATAAATATGTCATACGATATAATAAATACTTAAATTAAATAAATACTAATATAATAATTATCTATGTCAAGATGTGGAAATTAGATGTCATTTTGTTTTTTGAGAAAGTATGTAATTAATAAATGTTTGAATATATTTAAAGACGGGGCCTGTCTAATAGATAAAGGTAGCCTGTTCCATTGGCGGGCTGCAGAAACAGTAAGAGAATCTGAATATCTGCTGGAAGAGTGAAGAGGAATTGAGAGTTGATTGTTGTGAGTAGAGCGAAGGGAGCGGGAGTGCGAGTCACAAACTTACATACAAGTGCGGCGATAAATAGGTGTTTAGCTCAGCATATGCTGCTGGGCTGATTTTCAGCTAATGCCTTATGTTGGGTGATTCACGGCTCGCAGATATGTACAGTACCATTGACATCTATAGGAGATTTAAAGCCCTGGTTTAGCAAAACCAGCGAGTCTCAAGGGAAGTTCGCCGATTACAAGCTGGTATAATTTGGCAGCGCAGTTGAATTCAATCCGTATTCGTATAGATTAACATAAACCATTTAAAACGTTTCCAAATAAACCTATTAAAGTACTAGTCCCAAGTATATATATTATATAAATAATAAATTTATTATATAAATACATAATAAATGTATTTAACAGACCTCCTCTTGTGTCTCAAAGTTGTTATTATTGTTGTCCTTTAGGTTAATTGTTAGGTAAAATGTACGTGAGTTAGGGTGTTGGCATAACAACAGCGTTAGTTGTCATCACATTACATGTAATGCGCAGCTGACTGAAACTGAGCCAAGACCCTTGCCACATCATATTAATTTAAATTGTAAATTATTATTATTTTCTTTGATTGTAATACTTATTGATGTGGCAATAAAGTTTAAATTCCAATAAGTTTTTTATTCTTTATTCTTATTCTAAGTCAAGCGCGTGTGAAGACACAGAGTGGGGCGACCCTCCGCTAAATGGACGGATGACCTTAAGAAAGTAGCTTGAATGATCGAATTTTAATAATGTTAATAATTTGTGAATTTCCATAACAAAACGGAAATCAACTTGGGATTATCAGGCTTTCAAATAACTTAATAATTCATGCTTCTACAGATAAATCAGCTTGAAAATATTTTTGTACTAGTGGTGGATGGTGAGCGTATTATGGCGCAGTATCATCATCACGACCGTTTCCCTTTTGGGGTGGTCAGAAACCACGCTTATAAATAAGCGGATTTACATTTAGCCAACTTTACTATAGGCCAATCATGACAAGCGGCAAGCTCGTCAATGTCTCCAGCGTACCAAACTCGAGAAATATCACAAACAAATTAAATAATAATTATTTTTTTTATTTACATTAATAAATATTTATGTGTCCCGACCAGGAATTGAACCCGGTACCTCCAAGTCCAAATCCACGGACTTAACCGCTAGACCACGGAGGCAGTTCATTGTTTTGTTTACTAGTGAGATGTTAATAAAATTTGGCCGACATTATTCTTGGAACCTTATTTATTATGCATTGGGATATCATCGTCTTATTTATTTATTGATTTAAAAAGAAAGTCAACATGATAAGATAGAAAAAAGCAACAGAGTAGAAGCAATCAAAATTATACCCACTACCACAATATATCGAGTATTTAGCTGTGCATTGTGCGATACAAAATTTCGTAAAATATCACCTTGGCCATGTACATATAAAAGAAAACAACTGCATTGTGTATGTTTGAATGCATTAAAACTGTTGGGTAATACTTTGCGAGCTAAACCGAAGTACCTGCTTCTTGATTTTGACTTTGAAGGCAGCGCGGGAGTTATTGAATATATCCACGTCGTCCAATAAACGCCTGTTGTACGTGTCGCACATCCCACGTACAGCAGCTATTGTACATGCATGGGAGACGTGGAAGAGATCGCAGGAGCGAGTCTGTCTAGTACAACAAATGACATCACGGCCTCCTTACAGTTTTTTTAAAAACAAATCAGACTAAGCTATAATAAATCTTCACACGTTCGATCCTTGTAAAATACATTGAAATTGAAAAGAAGTGCTGGACTAGTGTGATGCAGTGACCAAAGTCGATTGAATTTCAATCAGATTATTTTCTAGTCTAAAAACTGTAACACATCCATACACAGTACCGTATTTAGAACAGTAGACAAAATTTTAATACCACTAAAACTAATTGTATATATAGACCTTAAGTTAAACATCTAATTATTTTATAGAAGGTTACATAACCTAAATAATAAAATTTTTTTTTTCACTATTCTGCGAGGCACTTCACGGTTGTCTCCTACATGGTCTTCACTCTAAAACCTGTCTATTTCTTAATTCGTTGGTTCTGTCGGTAGGTTCTTGCTGTGTATTATTGGGCATGTACTCTAATCTTTTAAGTTAGCTTACTATTTTACTCTATACTGTACCATTATAATCCATCTAGTATTTTTTTATTTGTATTCAAACTTTTACTGGTATAACATTTATTTTTTTGTTATTGGTTAAAATATTTTCTAAATCTGTTTTTTTGGTAAAATTTAAATATAAAGAAAGCCTGGGTCCCACGGCATGTAGATGTTGTCACGGCATGTGTCGATGTCATTGGAGTCAAATATAGTAATATAGTTTAAGATTTTCTTTAATGGTTTATAAATAAAAATATCATCAGTGCTATTGCCCGTTTCTATTGAATGGCTTTTGATTGTGCGTTCAAAATAAATGAGTTGCTCGCCTTTGTACGCGGATCTGGCGGGCGACAGCGGGCTCTCAACGGACGCGATGGTTCTGGTGACCTATTCGTTGGCCTTATTGGGCGCGGCTCTTGGTCTGCCAAAGGGCGGGCCGAGGGACCCTGGCTTACTCCGTTTCTACACAGGCTCTACGCGTTGGCACCAACGTTGGTTCTATCCTGTCAGAGCCAATGTGAAGATGTCCGATACAGAAATTTAAATTACTTTTAGCGTTTTTACAGTACTGAGCGAATTTAATTTTTATTTGTATTTTAAAAAATGCGGTTTGGCGATTTTGTCGATAGTTAAATAGTCGAGATTAATTACCTTGGTGTCTTGGACGACTAGCGGGCGACGCCGGCGGGCGGTGGTCGTTTGCATATTGCTCCCCGCCGTCCGCCATCAACACAAGGCGTCTCGAGGAACCCCATCAGCTTTTAGTCGGTGCGAGCCCGACATAACCTCCCCCCTGTCCCCCGACTTGGGGGGTATCCGGTAGGGATTTCCTGATGTAAAAAAAAATAAAAAAAATGGTTTAGTCTTGGGGCCATGGGGGCCAAATACTAAGAAGTTATTTAAATAACTGTCTATGCGTCTGGTTAATGAAGTGTGTAACAGGAGGGCCGCACCAGCAGTTTTTTACGCAGCATAACTACTTTGCTTGAGGTGGGGAAATGCTGCAAGTGTTGTAGGCACACATATGCCCAAATCATAGATTAATATTTTTATTCATAGTTTAGTTTTTATATTTAAGTATCATCATCACGACCGTTTCCCTTTCGGGGTGGTCAGAAACCACGCTTATAAATAAGCGGATTCACATTTAGCCAACTTTACTATAGGCCAATCATGACAAATGGCAAGCTCGTCGATGTCTCCAGCGTACCAAACTCGAGAAATATCACATAGAAATTAAATATTAATTAAATGTATTTATTTACATTAATAAATATTTTCGTGTCTCGAGCAGGAATCGAACCCGGTACCTCCGAGTCTTAATCCACGGACTTAACCGCTAGACCACGGAGGCAGTTTATTTATAATAATTTGTTTTTATTGTATTTTTAATGATTTTATCTGTTTTCTTCAAACGTTCCATATTATAAATCAATCGAGTTACAAATACTATTGCAAGAGGTGGGATTTTCTAAAGTTCCTGCTGCATTATACAGGATGGTCCGACAAAGGCTGCTTAAAATGCAGGTCAGGACTTCACGACACGTCTGAGGATGCCCGTGTTAGTTGTGCAACTCTTTTTATATGCAATTGCAATTTGTACCGCACTTTGTTTTAAATTATCACTCTTAGACAACCACAATGCTGAAACTTTCAGGGTTCTTGCGTTTTGTCGGCTTTCGGGTTGCACATAGGCAAGTAGTCTATCCTATGTCTCTATGTATCTATGTACTTATGCGCCCTCCGGCAAAACATAGTGTACAACTAACTACACTGTATAACATCACAGAAATGTAAAACCTATTGTTTATAAGAAATAAATGAATTATTATTATTATTATCTTAATTATGACGTGCTTGGTAGAGTAACACAGTACCAGGTATAATAATAATAATAAAAAATACTGATATAAAAAAATAGATTACAAAACATATGTAGCACTGACCACTGAGGTAGGTTTTTGGCCGGTGCGACAGGAGCCAGTTTCCATTGAACCTGAATATAACATTGAGAGAGTACATTTTTATATACATATATTGTAATCAAATAGGTACCCAAAGCTAAATTTAAAAGGTTATTCATTGATTGTTGTGGTGTAGTTCTGTATGTTTTATTTTGTAAATCTGCTATAGCTGAGTTTTCCTTGCAGATTCTTTTCTCAGTAAGATTAAACATTAACAGGTCACTGGAATCTACTAAACTATTGGTCTTCTGCTAACAGCTTACTCTAATAAAGATAAAATAAATAAATACAGATTTTGATTTGATTGAAATTTAATTAATTTTGAGGTTGTAAAAAAGGGAAGTAATTTTATCGTACGCAGAACTAAACATAAACAAAAACGACAGATAAAAAAATATTTTTTTAAATTCGTACCTATATGGATTAAATTTTTGTATTTTTCGCTTTCCGCAAAAACTTATACTACAATCACTGAACATGACAAATTGCTAATCCTCTCAAAAATATGGCTTTTGGTGGAGCATCGAAATATTTTTAATTTTAATTTCAAATATAAATTAACACCTTTAAATAGATGTTATTACTTATATTTATATATATGATCAAGGTAAAAAAAAATATACATACATATCTTCACGCCAAATCCCTTGCGGGGTAGGCAGAGAAAATCGAGCGCCATTTGACACGATCACGACATACCTCTTTCGCTTCATCGACATTCATCAACCTCTTCATACATGCCCTTTTGTTACGAAGGCTTTTTTTTTTTTTTTACCTTCAGCTAGTGTTTTATTTACTTGATCGTGATATGTGAGTCTCGGTCTGCCAGGGCCTCTTTTACCCACAAGTTTTGCATTATATACCTGGTTCATCAATCTTTCTTCGCTCATTCTTTTAACATGCCCGAACCATCGTAGCATGCCTTTCCTTATTTTTATCCCTATGCTTTCTTTTATACCTAAAAATTAAATATATTTTATTATAAAAAAATAGTATTTAAAAAAATATAATAAAAGAAATATTATTAACTAATTATTCTTTAAACCAAGCTGAATAATTTGATTTGCCATACAGATATTAATAGATGCTTATATAAGTTAATTAAAATTAATATCTAAAAAAAAAAAACAATTTTTATATCTTAAATAATTAAATTAAAATATTAGAACGTTAACAATTTGCACAGTATAAAATTTTCTTTAGTCTTAATTTATCAAAGGACCAACCTCATTTTCGCCACAAACTCAAGGTAACTCTGAAAAAGTTCTGAATTAGCATCAACAATGCTTCGTCGAGTAATTCATCAAAATTAATAAAACATTGGATGCGGTATCCGCGAATTCGGGCTACTTAACATAGACCTATGTGCAGTTAGACGAACCAGCTCTGGCCTAAGACAAATAATCGCTTAGCAAGAAATGCAGCTAAAAGAAGGCATCTGAGATAAAACAGGCAGTATTACGCACGGAAAAATTTTCCTTAACGTAACCCTAAGTAAGTATCCGAATGAATTTCACTTATTAAAGAGGCGGTGATGGATGGCTAACAAAATATGTTCATGGCTTTATAAGGTAGTTTATAAGTGGTCATGGATAAATACTGCAATATACAATTTAAAAATAAATTAACTAG
Source organism: Tinea semifulvella (assembly GCA_910589645.1). Taxonomy (NCBI): domain Eukaryota; kingdom Metazoa; phylum Arthropoda; class Insecta; order Lepidoptera; family Tineidae; genus Tinea; species Tinea semifulvella. The sequence goes on along the minus strand of OU342592.1, from coordinate 5,463,116 downwards.
GCTAGTCGTCAAACGGACCCAAAAAAGTTGACATAACGATTTAATTCCTGCAGTTTCCTTAAGTTTGATGTTTGGCATTACTTTCCAAAAGTTGTTCCTTATAAGGAATACTGTCAGCTAGTGTAATCATACAGTATGTTATTTTATTTTCATTATTTAACATAGCCTATGTGATATGTTCATCATTATCAACAGCACAGTCCCTAGACCACAGTCCTAGACCTCCTCTATTGTTGATGGGCCTTCCAGATTTTTTTGAGATTTTAGCCAACACTCGCCACGCTGCCGCGCTGGCCAGACGGGTTGACGAGGATGTCATTTTTTTATGACAATTTACTAACAATTCCACAAGTTGGTATTAGTGGAACCGGGACCGACCGCTTAACGTGCCCTGCGAGGCACGGAAACGGTGGTATTGTATAAGTGTATTTCTCATTGGTACATACGGGGGTCGAACCTATATTTTTAGGATGTTAAGATAAGCGTTCTTACAACCAAGTATCCACCATTTTTATCTTTGTATGATCATATCGTTAGCAATCCATCGCAACTGATTTTTTTTTCAGAAATAGTGCATTTCATTATACTCGATCGGTTAAGGTCGCTCTTATGTGTACAATGAATCACATGCCTATCGTCATCATATATATCATATATATCGCCGCTTAGCAAAAATACCGCGCAAGTCAATTTGACCACTTTACAGGGGCGTCAAATTTAAGAATCCGTATGTTAAAATAATCAAATTGACTTCCGTGGTATTGTTTGCTAAGCGACGCTATGTACAATTTATTTAGTGCATTATATATATTTTAAATAAATTTGTTTCACTATTTGTCTGAAAACGGCCAGCATGGTGAGGCGAACGAATCATCTATGAACGATTAAGTCTGTCAGAAATGCCTAAATCTAGACAGAATGCCTATGAACTCACATTCGCTTCGTCGCGACATACACACATCAAAAAAGTCTAGGGATCAAGCATGTTTATGCGGATTTCTTGTGATTGAGATGTGGCTTTGTAATAAATTTATGATTTTATAAGTTTATATGGATCCTTTTTGGTGCATTTCATAATTTAAAACAGGAACTGTCAATCAAATTCGAGTAAAAGATGAAAATCAGCTGTCAATATTTTCCCTATAAAAACATAAGACGCATTGAAGACATTATTAGTGCTACTGTTTCCCTACTACTGATTAAAACCAACGTTATTATGGAGCGGCGACGTCATTTAAGCAGGGAAGAAATGATCAGAGCCGTGGGAATGATAGAAGCTGGTTCCCGGCAACGTACTGTGGCTTTAGCTCTGAATACAAGTCAGAGTGTTATCAGTCGACTTTGAACACGTTACCGAACCACTGGTACCGTGGCTGAGCGCCATGGAGGACGGTATCGCTGCACCACACGGAGACAAGACCAATACATTCAAATCACAGCTCGAAGAACTCCAACAATAACCGCCATGATGTTAGCCGTGAGCCTTCATCGCTCTTCAGGGAACTTAATTAGCGACCAAACAGTCAGAAACCGCTTGCATGAAGTGAACCTTCATTCCCGAAGACCGCTACGGGTACCACCTATAGCAATGCACAATCGTAGGACTCGATATCAATGGGCTCTTGAACACAGAAATTGGACAAAAGAACAATGGCGTTTCGTGTGCTTTTCTGATGAGTCTCGTTTTGGTATGAGGCCGGATACAAGACGTATACGACACTGGAGAACCCCTGGACGCCAACAGCGATTAAAATCCTGCCAGGAAGTCCATCCTTATAGTGGTGGAACCATCATGGTATGGGCGGGTATTTCGATCGGCGGAAGAACTGAGTTGATTTGGATCAGAGGCAACCTCAACGCTCAAATTTATGCTGAGACGGTTGTATCAGACGTCATCGTTCCTCTACAAGTGCATATCGGTCCCTTATTTCAGTTAATGCATGATAATGCACGACCGCACACCGCAAGAGTTGTAAGACAGACTCTCGCCGCAGCTAACATCAATGTCCTGCCCTGGCCTGCTCAGTCGCCAGACTTGAACCCGATTGAGCATGCATGGGATATTCTTCAGAGAAGAGCTCTGCCGAATATGGAGGGTATCCAGTCGCAAGAAGACCTTTTTTTGTTGTTGCAACGAACATGGGCGGCCATTCCACAGCGTGATTTGGATGAACTCATTTTGAGTATGCCAAACCGATGTTCTTGTGTTGTTAGTGTTCGCGGTAGAAACACGGATTATTAATTGTTTAAGTTACCCAATAAAATTAAAAAAAAAACTGTTATTTCAGTCTTTTTTTCGAACTTTAATGTTAGTGGTTCAAATGTCAAAAATCCCTTTATTAGGAAAATGGCAATTTTTTTTACTAATGCAAAGGTGACTTGGTTTATCGTTACTGTAGACAAACGAAAACATTTTATTTGATCAATCCTTAAAGAAAATTTTAATGAATATCAATCAGGAGAAAAGTTATTGCAAAAATATATGTTGATCCCTAGACACTTTTGATGTGTGTATTTGGAGATTTTAAGGAACACTTTAGGAACTATTTCAATCACTACTGACATTTGAACGTAGCGTGGATGAATGTGCTCAACCTGGCTTTTAAGACGAAAAGTCAACAGACCTGTCAATGGACGAACATTAGTAAATACGATAGTGAAAACGATTGTCCCTCGATAAGCCGATACAAGTAACACAATTACCTATATATCTTACTTGAGTCGCATGGCAGAATGATGAATTTACCTTTGGCCCTAAAAAAGGGTCAGATTTTTGTTATATCAGGTTGGCCCGTACTTGACATATGTCTAATCTCCTAAATATTAAAGAGGTTAAGTCGCGTGGAAATTCGTTCTTGGAGTCGGCGAACACCGAGTAATAAAATTTTGCTCCCAAGACACTTGAAATGTTGAGATTTTCTTAGGATTATAATGTAAAATTAAAACCACTTTAAAAATAAAAGCGTTGCGTTTTCAACTCCTTTTTTGAAGTCGGTTAAAAATAACAAAAAATGTACCATCTGACGGTACCATTCGACGTCATTTTGAACTTTAATCGTAATAATTAAAAAAAAGACTTCATTATGATGCAACCCAACTTTAGTCTTCCACCAGCAGTATGCCTAGTGTGACAGTGAAGTTTCGTAAACGCAACTATAGTAGTAGAGTTTTTTTACTGAATTTTTGGTGTTCATTGCCTGTTATTATAGCCAAACTTGCAATGTGAAACAAAAAAACGTAACTAAAGCAGTTACGTTTTCCGAAACTTGCATTTTACACTAAGCACACAGAAGCCCTCTTTCCCATTAGGTACTTTAGGCAATTGCCAAGGGTCGCGCGAACCACACGCACAGGTCAGAATATGCACCCACATACCTTAGTCATATATGGATGTGGAATTTAAAGATATGAAATCCTCTCCCAGTCAGTGTATTTTCCCATTCCTATAACTGAATTCTTTCAAATGTGAAAGGAAAAACATCTTGATAGGCCGACATAATTGTAGGGACTGATGATTTTTTGGACCTCACTTGCCACTTACAATCAAATAAAAATTGTGCAATAAAGAATTGTATACTTTACACGTGTCACAAATACAGTGGTTAACGTGAACACATTTATTTTGACTTTGAAATTGAAGCTTAAAGTAGATTTTCTGTTAATAAAATAACTTGTTGATGCAGTAAAAGTAAAAAGAAAAGAAGAGGAAAAAGCAGACAAATTAAGAGATCTTCATTATCAGGTTCTCCGCCATGATGCCAGCAATACTACTAAATCGTGGAGTTTGCATCGTTTTGTTATTTCGTGCTTTAACGCCTCTAATAACCAAAGTCTGTTGCATTAAGCGCAAATGTTATTTAAAAGACTTAACCAAACTTTTTTAAAAAATCATTTATTCACCATAACATACATAACGTACACTTGGTTTTGTCAGTTATACAATTAACAGTTTACATATCATTTAAGGATAGCATAAAGATCGACCATTAGTGCAAAGAACAGCCATCGTCATTACCAAATTAAAACTATGTAAATTAAAACACTCCCTAAATGTAGATGCTGCTGTAAAAGAGCATTGTCAGTTACTATACTACTTAAACCTACGTTATTAAATTAGATGTCAGTAAATGTCACAAAATATATTAATAAATATTACATTATGTAATTTAGCAGCTGTAAAAGGGCGTTGTCACTTTAAAACCAAATAAAAAATATAAAAAAACTAATATGTATGTTATCAAAGTAATCCAAATGTCATAATTAAAATAATAATAATTAAAAAATATGAAAGAATGTCACATTATATATACCTCTTTTAAAGTAGGTATATATTATCTATGGTGTAATATGATTTGTTGATTAGTTTTAATTCTATCTTTATACATATTATAATCTAAGTTACACCTGGCAGAATACATTGTGACAGAAGACAGAAACGTGGCGGAAGCGACGACCGACACTTCTCTGACACGAGGCCGTGGTGGCCAAGCTGATCAATGCTACTGCCACGTGAACAATACAAATTCTCTCCTCTAGGCGGGAAAATATATGTTAGCAACTTAACTCAGACACTCATGACTCACATCAGTCCCTAACACTATGCCGGCTTGACTGGGCATGACGGCAATTCGAGCCTGTTCCCAAAACGTGTGGATACACTTTACTGTATCGGCACGAACGGTGGATACTTCCCCACCCTGGCAGACTAGGCAAATTATTATATATTTTATTATTTAAAACTTTATTGCACGTTATACAAGGGGCGGACTTAATGTCGCTAGACATTATCTGACAGCCAACCTTAGGGACAATGTGGACCATTTCAAATGTAAGGTAGGTGCAAACATTTATAAATAATAATAATAATAAATAAATCTATATACATATAAATACAATACAAATTACCACCATTACATAATAATAAATACAATATTTTTGCGTTAAAAAACAGAGTAAGGCCACAGAACGAGTCCCGCGGGGTGTATTAGTTAATAAAAATAGATTATCTCTCGAGTCTGCGAAAGCGCCATATCTCAGTTTCACCAGCGGCTATTAACTTTTACGTCGCCTATTACAGGGATAATTGTCAACCTAATGAGCGCCAGACTCGAGTTAGTATGCGTCTTATGGGACAGGGTTATCTCCCTGGCCCGTATGTTACGGTACGTTTGTGAAGTCGGCGTGAAGAAGGGGCATAATTACTTGCGGGTATTAGCGACCTTCTTTTTGCATTCAAAAGGTTTTTCAACCCTTCGCCCCTTGTGGACAATTTGGGGCTCTTTGATGCTAGGTTTGCGGTGTTAAGAAAGATCATAGGGTGTTTAGAACTCTTTTGTTCTTCAAACGGGAACACAATGGTATTTTACTCCGAGTACATGATCATTTTTACAGTTATAAAAGTGTAATGCTTTACTAGGTTTGTGGTTACACAAAGGGGTTTATTTACCGTTTCAGAATTTACCACAAAGGGTAAGGTGGGTCTGATATGTTAACTTGTCACTTGGATGAATTTTACACCTATTCTCTTTATTCCTATACCGTGTTAAAATGATGGAAGAGAGAAACCCTCAGGCTGGAAGAATATTCCACATCTTCAAGATTCTCCAAATTTTAATATACGCTCAGTTTAGTTCGCAGCTCCTTAGCGAACTAGGTCACTTTTTTAGTTTGTCGGCTCCCGTTCAAAAGCAAAGAAAGGCTGAAGTTAGTTTTTATTAATTGTATATATTGTAGATTGTAAAAATATTTTGTAATGTACAAATATTACTTAGGTATTCAATATTCTAAAAATGTGTAGGCAGTAGCTTTAACTTGTATATAAAATAGTAGTGCAATATAATATGTATTGTATAGTTTAGTGCAATACATTATTTATTTAAGGCAATAAAAATACCATTTATAAATATATAAAACTTTTATCTTGCATTGACCAAACAACTAAACGATCGATGAGAAGCGCGAATGCAAGCTATTGGCCGCATATTTTGGAGATTCTTCAATCTTTACCATCATGTCTCTCCACTGCTGGAGGCACACGATTGCCACCCTCATGCATCACCCTCACCGAGGGTTGTAACACCCTGGGCTTTCACCAATCGACAATTCTTCATAGTAGTTCGTCGTAGTTGTTAAAACTATCCAAATAGTGGTTATTATTGCAGCATTTTATGTATTTACTTATTCGAAGAGAAAGGAAAGAGACAGGCAACCGCAGGCAACAATAATAACAATAAAGCAATAGAGTAGAAGCAATTTTAATTATACCCACCACCAGAATATTTCTCACTGTGAACAATAGTGCACCCTTTGTGCAAAACATATTTTAGTAAGCAATCACCCTGGCCAGGTATTTATTTAGAGAATAACTGTTTATGTTAAAATGCATTAAAATTACTAGATGAACTCCGAAGTAGCTACCTACAAGTAACAGTTTTGTGATTTTCGGCGTACAGATGCGCGGAGACCAACTATTGTATATTGACCTGGTCAGTCCACCAGGCGCTCCAAGGATGTTTCTCTATGCCGCGACACATATCAAAAGAAGGAAAATATTCATTTCTGTTTTAGTCAAATTGTTTGATGATTCATTGACGTTTCTAATGACAATAGGGCTAGCAGTTTTTTCTCAAAAATTTTGTATTTTCTTTTAGAGGGAAATGTCGCCCGTGTATTGGGCACCATACCATGTCACAGGACGGACAGTGACCGGGAGGAGCTATTTTTTGGAAGTATTTAATTTCTATTTGTAAGTTTTAGGTTAGATTCTTTTAATATTGTATTTTATTTTTTTTCTTGTTTTTTAGTTAATATTTTGTTAAATTGATGTAAACTAATATTACAAGTAAATACCTTATCATAAGAGCGGTGGTGGCTTGGTTGACACTTTCCTTAAAATCCAACAAACGTCGGTTCAACACCCCACGGCATGTACCAATGAGAAATACATTTTTCTGAAGTACATTTGTCATAGATTCACAAGACCACCGTTCCCTGCTTTGGAGAGCACATTAAGCCGTAAAATTTCATTATAAAATTGACATCGATCCCACGCCAACCCGTCTGGCCAGCGTGGCGAGTGTAGGCCAAATTCTCCAAAATTTTCTGGAAGGGCCATCTCCAAGAGTGGAGGTCTAGGACTCAGTGTTCTAGGGGCTGTAATAAATGAACCTTATCATAAATTCATAAGAGGAATAAAGATTCCAAACGGGCATATGAATTGTAAATACACAATTGGGGAAATATCGAAACACCGAACCAATCATCACGGATTTGGTCTAATTTATATGGATAAATTATGATGTTGAAAGGAGAGGTAATTCACTGGCCTAATATGCTAAATGATTCACGACTACTATTGTTTATAGCTCAGATTTCTGATTATGATAGATATTACGGCAGCCCCTATTCTTGTCGACGATCTCGATTTGATAACGGAGTTTTATTGTACTGGCTACTGCTTTAATTTTCGAAAACTCGCGTTTCTCTAACCCCCAGGTAGGCGGTGGATAAATACCTGTGGTTAAGTCCGTGGATTTAGACTCGGAGGTACCGGGTTCGATTTCTGGTCGGGACACAAAAGTATTTATTAATGTAAATAAATACATTTAATTTGTAATATTTCTCGAGTTTAGTACGCTGGCTGGAGACATCGACGAGCTTTCCACTTGTCATGATTTCCTCTAGTAAAGTTAGCTAAATTTATAAGCTTATTTATAAGCGTGGTTTTTGACCACCCCGAAAGGGAAACGGTCGTGATGATGATGATGATGATGAAAGGGTTAAAGTCATTTTTATTATTCTAGTATTCAAACCTTATTTGCTATAATAGAGACTTTTGTCCTGAAGAATCACGATTAAATAAAAACAATTTTTTTTTGTGTAATATTACCTTTTTTTCCAAAATCTGTTAATGCAGTTAAGAATATCTAAAAAAGTAATGGAAGGTCTCCTAAGAACGTTTTCCTGTAACTATAACAGTTAAAGTAAGCCCTTACTGTCCTATTTCAAAAATCCAGCCTGTATATACTTTTTATTATTTTTATATTAGTGTATAAGTACTTTACCTTGACTTAGAAGTAATTTAGAATAATAAATTTTAATTAATATATTCAATTAGTGATTAACCCACAATCCCAGCTCACCATCCCAATTGTTAGCTGTTAGAAAATGTCTCTAGACATTAAGCTCGTTTATGTACATTCAAATGTGTTTTTGTTTGTTTTGCAACAAATAATTTCTCTATGTTAATTTATCTAAACATCAGACTTGCATTTGGACGCAGATACGCAAAAAGGATCCAATCCATTTTTTTTTTCAGAAAATTGCGATTACAATCAGATCCAATGATATATTTAATATCAAAAACGATTCAGATAACAATTTTGACTTTTTATTCTAAATTTATTAAATTTTAATGTTGGACTAATCCAATTTCCAACTTCAATGGCCTATAACTTAAAATTTTATGGTCTTTGAATTTATTACATAAAATCGTTTTTAAATACATTTTATACAAATATAATATAAACTATAAAGTATACAACAATGTAAACAAACCATTTCTTATGTAAAATAAGATTAAAAAACTAATTATAAATAAAACTAAACTAAAAAAATACCTATAAAATTAAAACTATTCTACAAAATAAACTAACACCAGGAAGGGTACCTAAAATGCTCGCCGCATTTCCTCGTTGAATTATAATGGCGATATTCTGTTTTAGGTAGTCATGACATTTGGGATCACCACACTCTTGAAAAATTCGTTTACCCAGCTCTTTTATGAATGTGTGGGTATCAGACAGACAGTGGGGTCGTCCAGGCCCGGATGCGTAATGGGCGTGGGTTGGGGATGGGGACAGTCCCCCGTTTTCCCCGGCAGGATCTCAGCGGGTAACCACCCGCCGGTAATTCATGCACGTTTAGTGCTGGGCGCCGTTATACAGCGCCCGTGTGGCTCACGAACCCAGGGGGCTAAGTTCGACTGCTTCAGCTCTCCTCCAGGAGTACTTCTCTAGGAAGTGGTCTCCCGTTGGGGGGCCGTGCACAAGACGGAGCGATGTTCTGGAGATGCTTGAAGTGTCCGTTGTCGGCCCGAGAGAACATACGTCTAGTCAGGCCAACGACAAACTCCTCAATAGTAGGCATCTCTAAATCTCGAGCTAAGACGGAATTTGTGTGGGTATCAAGAGAATATAATCCCATTGTTTCAACCCCAAATGCCACAAAGTTATAATTTTGTTTAATGCTATTATATTTGATGTGTTTTTTTAAATTCGGCTGCATGAGCAGCTGAACGGGCCTTTTTTGATCTAGAGGAAATGTGGCATCCCAAACAAGACATCTTCCCTCACACCATAGTTAAAATTAACTTGATGTGGATTGGATCATCATTACAGCCCCTAGAACACAGCGTCCTAGACCTCCACTGCTGAAGATGGGCCTTCCAGAACATATATCTGGAGAATTTGGCCTACACTCGCCACGCTGGCCAGACGGATTGGGTTGGTACTTTTTTGCGTAGGTAATTACGACATATTTTCGATCGAAACAACACACAATAACAAGAATACCACCTTCAGCCACAGATCTGGTTAAACGTGTTTGCATCAAATTAAGCGTTATTCCAATAACATAACCGTTGTAGTTGTATAGCGAGTTGTGTTACTTAGCGGGGTGTTATATGACAGAAACATTAATGATTTACATTGCGCACTTGACACTGACGTGTACGTTATAATTATCGCAATATGCTGCTTGTGTTAGTTATGTGTTTTGAAATCGGAATTATTATTTTTATATCTGCAGTTGTAAGGCGTTTGTGGCCCAGTTATTGTGTTTATTTATTAAAAACTTTATTGCACTATGTACAAGAGGCGGGCTTAATGCCGCTAGGAATTCTCCAGCAGCCAACCTTTGGGACAATACAGAGCATTTAAGTTGAAAGGTTGCAACTGGCAATATGAAACATTTACAAATTAAATTAAATTGTTCTTATATTACAGAGAGGAAATGTTGCCGGTACAGGCCCCGAGCAGGGCTATCTTTACAAAAATTGTATATGCACACTACATGAAGTCATAATAAAGTTTATTTCTGGCGTTGCTGATAATTATACTTGTATTTAATATGGTTATATAGATAGTATTACATTTTATTTTATATGTATGTATTTGCAAGTAGTATTAGTATGTAGATATGTTAGGAGGAGGATTAAATAAATATTTATTGTGAAATGGGCAGGATTTAGCTTGGTCAGGGGGGCGCACCCCGCGCGCCGCTAAAATAAAACGCGTCATCTTTTTATAACAAGATTTATTCACCATTGTCCACTTAGGTTAAATTAAAACATCCAATAAAAAAAAACAACAACACTAACTTAAATTTAATATAAACAATAAAACTATGCTAACTACATAACACTTATTAAAAGTAAAAATAATTTCGCACGCCCGCTTTAATTCCGAAATAAAAACGAGATACAGACCGACACATGCACTGCTCAAGAGTATCTGTGGCGGACTGAGTTCGAAAAATTAAAAAAAGCAAGGCTAATCACTTCTGCGCGTGTAAGAATGAGACAAAGATATAGTGTCCGCCGCTAACCTTTTACTAACATAAATGTCGTAAACGCCAAATCAAACAATCGCTTATTTTGTAAATGTTAATTAATAATTGAAAAAAAAAAAACTACAATTAATTTAAAAAACGAGATTGTCTATTAAACTGTATTAAAATTTTGTTCCATTTCAGTTTATTTTCGGAGATAACATAATATTCGTGTTTTTGAAGAGCCTACTTTGGGAAATAAATCTATCGAGAAAAGTTTTACTAATTGCGTTTCTAACATCTTAATAATTTAGATTTAATCCTAAACTATATATTGCCTAAATATCAACTCTGACCCTTTTGCCGTTATTGGTAATTATTATAAAGCATTTGCCAGAAAAAAATGACATAGCCTCTAAATATTATTTATTTAGGTATCTAAGTATGTATTAATTTATTTATGTCATTATATTGTCTAATTAAGCCTGTAATTGCACCTACTTTTTATTATTTAATTGCTCTTGTTGTCTCGAAGGTTTGACTGTCATAGAATGCCTAGCGGCATTAAGTCCGCCTTTGTACTTTGTACAATAAAGATTTAAATAAATAAATATTCTTGGGACTATCTCTTATGGGACGTCTCTTGAGGACATTTTTCATTTTTTCATTTTTTATTAGGCTTAGTTTATAGTAATTTAATTTAATTTAAGTAGATTGTAATTATTATTTTAGATATTGTAAATACTATTTTTATATTTTAGAAATTTGTCATAAAAAACACACCAGACCAATAATAATAATAACTACAACCGACCTGACATTACTTTGATGAACAAAGAAAATAAAACAGCATATTTAATAGACATAGCCGTACCTAACACTCATAACCTAATAACTACACATACAGAAAAAAATACAAAATACAGAGACCTTGCAATAGAGCTTAAATCCCAACTCAAATTAGAAAAAGTAACAACTGTACCCATATTAGTATCCACGACCGGAGTAATACCCAAAACATTACATGACAGCCTCAAAACTATTAACGTAGACCAGCACACATACAGACAATTGCAAAACCTACAATCCTTAATACTTGCCGTATAGTCAGAAAGTTTGGAGTTAAAGAACCATGATGCTCACTTGGCCGAGGCCCGTGAACGTCATTAGGTAAACCGGTTAAATACCGAGATTCTTTAAGAATACACATTACATAATAATAATAATAAATTGTTTATTATCAGGCAACAGATGGCCCATAGATAAATACCTTACAACTAAAATACATATAAAAATATCATTAACTTAAGAGTAATAAAATTAATTAATCTAAAGCTTCCGAATCTTCATCTTCTTGTGGTCATAGAAGTACCCATCAGGTGCTGTGACCACCTTCTGAGGAGTACGAGAACCTTCAGTGGACGGTGTCGGCGTCCCTGCTGGGGGTGGTGCAGAGGGAGTAGGTGCTGGGCGGGGCCCAGGAACATCGTTGGTTCTGCGTGAAGCAAATCCACGAATGTATTTGCGGTACACAACACCGAGCGGCCAGAATTCCTTCTTCAGGAATATTTTGAGGTGCTCTGACCGCACACGAATCCTAAAGGCCTTGAATCCGGTGTCATCCCAATGGGAAGGTAACTCGTCGATGGCAGCGACAGAGTCGATCTCCCCTCGGTCCCGTATGTGTCCGAGAACATCTTGGGATGACATGTCCTTGCGCAGCCGCGATACATAGACATAGGATGTCGGTATCGCAGCTTTTAGAGCGCACTGTTCATTATAGTATACATTAGTTTACGGTAAAAAGATTAACAACTTAAGCGCTTAAATACCTGAGTCGGTTTAATAGTAGCTACAATGGAAAGCTAAGACCTAAATTTAGGTAAATCGCTTAAATCTTAAATTTAAATGATAGTTGTTTACGATGTTTGTCTACTATAAATTCAGATATTTATTATTAAAGTGTGCACTTTAACATTTCGCAATAGAAAATGAGAAAATTTATTGAAGTAACTATTACTACGACAAATGTAGGGTATAAATTATTTATCCAATGATAAAAAAAAGGTTATTTGGGTCAACTGCCTCCATGGTCTAGCGGTTAAGTCTGTGGATATAGACTCGGAGGTACCGGGTTCGATTCCTGGTCTGGACACAAAAATATTTATTAATGTAAATAAATAAATAAATATTTCCAGACAGGTCACACAGCGCCATCTAATTTTCGTGGTAAGCTACGAGGCTTGTGTTACGGAAACTAGATGGTTGATAAACTACATATTATACTTTTTTTTTTTGTAAATATATACAGTAAAGTACCATCACGACCGTTTCCCTTTCGGGGTGGTCAGAAACCACGCTTATAAATAAGCGGATTCACATTTAGCCAACTTTACTATAGGCCAATCATGACAAGTGGCAAGCTCGTCGATGTCTCCAGCGTACCATGCCTACTTGCAAAATAAATAAATGAATTGAATTGAGTTGGTTGTTATGAGAACAACGAAGAAGGCGGTCGTGCGAATCACAAAAAAAAGTGTGTTTTAAGGTAAAAGGGGGTTATAGGGTTGTAAAAAAGAAACAAAATACTAAAGAATATTGAATAATAAGGTTGTAAAGAATATTGTATAGAAAGTGAATCTATTACTGGACATCAGTCTGTGGGGCAAAATAAGCAACACAATCGAATTGATGTTCCTTAGTTCACAGATAAGTTGGTACATCTAAACGCCAGTCTACAACGCTTCCGGTGTGCCCAGGCCTTTAAGTGGAAAGTATACCTTTCATGGTGCGCCGGTTCGGTTTCCAGAATGAGTGGAGAGGAAACAAAATGGAAATTTATTCACTCACATAACTCAGTTGTACGGAAACGTTCGCTCTAACAAGACATCTAGAGAATTTTTCTCCGAATTACGGCGACATTAATCTTTCTCGTTCTCTAACTAAATAAAGTTTTAGCTTTCAAAAAAGGTTTTTTTTTTGTGTATTTTATTCTCACATATCTGGTGGGTAAGCAGCCTTAGGGAAAAACACAAATAACTTAGCATTGCAGGGTGTCGGATCCGTTGACCAAGATGAAAAAGTATAAAGTAAAGTATCATCACGACCGTTTCCCTTTCGGGGTGGTCAGAAACCACGCTTATAAATAAGCGGATTCACATTTAGCCAACTCGAAAAATATCACAAATAAATTAAATATTAACTAAATTTATTTATTTAAATTATAAATATTAATGTGTCCCGACCAGGAATCGAACCCGGTAGTAGTAAGTAGTGCAAAGATTTTGCTGTAATTTCTTTCGCACCAACTTTCACTAATATCAAGGTAAAGTATCATTACGACCGTTTCCCTTTCGGGGTGGTCAGAAACCACGCTTATAAATAAGCGGATTCACATTTAGCCAACTTTACTTTAGGCCAATCATGACAAGTGACAAGCTCGTCGATGTCTCCAGCGTACCAAACTCGAGAAATCTCACAAATAATTTAAATATGAATTAAATGTATTTATTTACATTAATAAATATTTTTGTGTCCCGATCAGGAATCGAACCTGGTACCTCCGAGTCTAAATCCACGGACATAACCGCTAGACCACGGAGGCAGTTGTAATATCAAGGTAATTCGGTAAAAGGCGCAATGCGTGCCATAAATTGTCTATAGACCAGCTAAATGACAGTTCAATACAGCCACCGAGCGGTGTGTCATTAAAAGAACATTAGCTTCGCAAATCAGAACAAGAATTCATAGGTCATTACCCTCTAACCCTGATTACGCGTAATGTAACGTATTTCAGTATTTTACCTATTGTATTTTCGCGTGAACGTGAAATATAACCATAAATGTACAGCCAGACAAATCGGCGCGGGCTCATTCAAAAATATTTATTTTATCACAGTCCCTAGGACACAGTGGCCATTATTAATTTATTTAAAACTTCATTGCATAAATCAAAATCAAGAATTCAACTAGATTAATATTCACATACAAAATTACTACGAGAAACAGGCAAGCGGACGTCTACGTACATGCTATCTCTTTCTCTTAATATATACGACAAACAAGGCGATCAGTCAGAATTAAAATAACATAAATGCTATTAAATATTTATCACAAAGTCAACCTAATTTATTTAAACATAAATTATAAATTGCCTCGACAACCCTCTGCATTTTAACACGTCCTCACGTTGGCCGTAGTTGAAACGTACTGTTGGAAATATCAGCTCACGATTGTTTTGTGCTGATATTTATCTGGCGTTTTCAGAGCCGACACCTATAATCTAGTTCTTTCTAGTTCCCATTATTCTTTATTTATTTATTTCCATAAAAATGTACATTACAGATTCTACGTCTAAACAATACATATTTCATAACAAAATTCAAACACAAGGATGAGTGACTAAATGTGCGAATTAATATGGCTCCAAGTACTTTAGGACAATGATTTTACTTTCCACATCCGTTGATATATATACAATACAATGCAATGTTAGTACCAACACTGATGTATGAAAGCGAGACGTGGATATGTCAGAATACGCATGAGAGTAGGGTTAATGCAGTAGAAATGAGGTCGTTGCGTCGGATATGCGGCGTCACTTTGGCGGACCGCATACGTAACGTCGAAATACGGAAAATGGTGGGTATAAAAAAAAACATAGGGACAAAAATAAGGAAAGGCATGCTACGATAGTTCATGGCATGTTGAAAGAATGAGCGAAGAAAGATTGACGAACCAGATATATAATGCGAAGGTTGTGGGTGAAAGAGGCCCTTGCAGACCGAGACTCACATATCACGATCAAATAAATAAAACACTGGCTGAAGGCACATTAAAAAGCTTTCGTAACAAAAGGGCATGTATCAAGAGGTTGATGAATGTCGACGAAGCGAAAGAAGTATGTCGTGATTGTGTCAAATGACGCTCAATTGTCTCTGCCTACCCCGCAAGGTATGTGGCGTGGCATCGACTGCACAAATTTGTTTAATACAACGATTGCACGTAGAAGTAAGTGTGTACGAGCACTCTCCTCAGCAAATAGTCGATGGCCGCGCGCGCGCACGTACTTGTTAGGTACAAACAATGAAATTAATTTTAATACAGCAGGTAGATATATATTTATGAACATTAAATTCTTGATTGATGCATAAAATATATAAAGGCATAATAATGTCAGTCGTTCGGGACAACCAGAACATTTATGTGAGGTAGATAAAGATAAAATAAGGTAATAATTCTTTATTTGCATAAATAATAACATTTACCAAGTAAATTGGCGAGCAAATATATTAAACATTAATATAAATTCTAAAATTTTAAATAAAATATATCCAAAAACTTACATGTAGGTATTCATACAATATTGTCAGCTTAAACTTTAGGTATAACAATTGTCAAAATATTCTTTTAAATTATAAATCATCTTTTCTTTTAACCAAATTATTAATTCATTTAAAAACAATTTAAATTTGTTAGGTAATTTATTATAACTTCGTACACACATATTTAGTAGGTACACTATGTCAATTAAAAATTAAATAGATTAAACATATAGATGTACAGAATATTTTTAAATATTCATTAACATAATTACATACGAATACATACACATATGTATACATATATACACTATATAAATAAGTTAGGAATACTAAATATTACAATTAGCGACAACCAATGATAATAATTACGCAATGTCTTGAATACAACCTATTCTGACGTCGCTTGAGCTATTGCTTGGCTTAACAACAAACTTGTCTATTGTAGTGCCAACCGCGACTCGATCTAAGGTAAGGAACGTAAGCAAGGGCTTGAGCTCGTTCTTAGAACTGACTATTATTATAATTAATCTGGCCCCTAGACCTCCATATTGGAGATGGGCCTTCGAGAAATTTCTGGAAAATTTGGCCTACACCCGCCACACGTCAGACGAGTTAGCGAGGGGCTGAAGACAAATTTGAATGACAGTTGTTATTAGTATGATTCTATGATTTACCGACCGAAATCGCTAAGATTGCGATCGGTATCTATATATTGTGTTGACCGCCTCCGTGGTTTAGTGGTAACAAACGTTGCCGTGAACTCGGGAGGTCGTGGGTTCGATTCCCACCGGGGGCAAGTTGTACATTGTATAATTTGTATCGGTCTGGGTGTTTATATGTATAATATGCATATATTTATATATAGGGAGGTATGTCGCCTTGCTTTGAATCCCAAATGGGCGTCAAACAGGGTTGTGTGCTTTCTCCTAGATTATTAAAGATTAAACGAACTTACCTGTAAGTGAAGTTCTATCATAATTATACGAGGGCTTCGTCCTCGAGATTAGCAATAATACGAGTAGTACCACCTACGGTGTCGCCATTTATAGCACTTCTTTGAGATCTGAAATCCAAACCTCAAAAAAAAAAAAAAAAAAAAAAGATTTTTGAGCTGGCAATCGTGACACCCTAACCTGTCATTTAGTTCAGAGCTTACCAACATCGTCATTTCACAACTTATCCTTGGGTGCACACTATAGGGAGGGGGGGATGCTAATCTCGAGGACGAAGCCCTCGTATAATTATGATAGAACTTCACTTACAGGTAAGTTCGTTTAATCTTTAATTATACTTCGTGCTTCGTCCTCGAGATTAGCAATAATACGTGTAGATGTTGAGAGATGGTTGTGAAATACCCTTGGAATAAAACAATATTGTTATACATAGGAGGAATAATCAATTACTTTAATAGTCATCTAAATAATAAATTTTGACAATGGTCTTAGAATTAATTAATATTGATGATAAAACAAAAATGTAACAATATTAATTATAATTATTTACAATAATTAGGTACTATTTAATATAGTATTGGCAAACAAATTATTGGCAGACTTATTTATAACATTTCTATTATAAAATTTCCCAAAAGTATTAGAACTGCTACTCCAACCAGCTGTATTTCGAATTAAATCTAAATTAATACCTAACTCATGCGCTCTAGACGTGGCAGCATGTCTTGTGCTGTGAGCAGTAAAAATTGAAACATCAATACCAGCACTATAAAGTGAGTTCTTAACCCAACGGCTTAAGGTCTGGGCCGAGACTGCCTTGTGCGGTTTCATTAGACTGATGAAAAGAGATTGATGGTTAGATCTTAAGTCTTTGGTCATATCCAGATATGCACAAAGAGTAACCCCAGGACAAATTTGGGGTTTTTCACGGAAAAATGGAAGTACGAGAACCGGTTGTTTTGAATTAACACTAGATGTCTTTATGAGATCCGGAACTTTTATAATGACCTGATTAGCCTGTATTTCGATATTATTGACGTAAATTTTCGTAAATGTTTGCATTCTATGAGCTGTGACGATGGCTAAGATAGTTATCAATTTCTTTGTTAAAACTTGTAAACTTAATTCATGATTTGGATAGCGCCCTGCTAAATTATCCAGAACCACGGAAACGTCCCACGTTAAGTTGTATTTTGGTAAAGGCGGTCTCGACCGAAATACACCTTTGAAAAACCGGTTTATTGTCTCATCTTTTCCAATTTAGGGGCCTAGTATTAATGAAAGTGCGGACCTACAACTGTTGAGAGTGCCGTATTGGGCACCGTTGTTAAAAAGTTCAGTTAAAAAATAAATAACGTTAGGTACTGACCCTTCGTAAACATTAATTTTTTGTCTAATGCAAAATTTAAACCATTTACTTAAGCAAGTGTAGTACTGTTTGATTGAGTTCTCCGAAAGAGAGTTTAACATAATGTCGAGTGAAGATGGAGGTACGCCGCGCCTTAACAACGACGTCCGGACAATATCCCTGCAACCAGGGTAATCTGATGATGTACCATGCTCGTGCTGGAATGAGATAAAATAAGGTCTTTTTCGGGTTTCAATATTAATGGTTCAGATATGAGAAGACTCTTGAACAGAGGATACCATGGTTGTGTGGGCCATAACGGGACCACCATGATACCACTAGCTTTATCATTTATAATCTTTCGAAGAGTCTTTAATATTATGGAGAATGGTGGAAACGCATAGAAATAAAAATCTGACCATGAAATTGTAAAGGCGTTAATGGCACATGCATCTGGATCCCTGTGCCATGAAATATATTTTTGACACTTCTTATTTATACGGCTAGCAAAAATATCAATGTCAGGAACCCCAAATGTTTTAGCTATTTTAGAAAACGCGTATTCCGCGAGTTCCCATTCAATGTCTGGATGGATTCGTCTAGACTCTGCATCTGCCACATCATTATCCGCCGAGCTTATATAGGATGCAAAAACAATTATTCTGCGTGATTCGCACCATTGCCATAACTCCTTGGTGATTTGTGTTAGGTGAGGAAACTGTATGCCTCCCATGCGGTTTATGTATGAGATAGCCGTCGTATTATCAATGCGTAAGAGAATCTGGCAATTATAGTAAGTCTTAGCGAAAGTCTTGAGACCAAAAAATGCTGCTAGAAGTTCCAAATAATTGATGTGCATTAACTGTTCCTTGTTATCCCATATACCACTAGCTCTCTCCTCTCCACAGGCAGCCCCCCACCCTGTCGTTGAGGCATCACTGAAAATCTCCAAACAATACTCATCCTTTTTGATTTTACTAACAGAGTTTCCTAAGGACTTAGTCCACCACTGTAAATCTGAGGTAAGAGAGTCAGGTATGTTCATGAATTTATTGTAATTAGTATCATTTAATAAATTTAAGAATTTACATCTTTCCAGTTCCTTTGTATATAGCCAGCCATATTCAATGGCTGGACAAGCTGATGTCAGTAAACCCACCAGACGAGCAAAATCTCTGATCTTGCAGCGGTGCCGGCTTTGAAATATATTTATTTCGTGTTTAATCTTAATTACTTTATCAGAAGGTAGACTAATATGGAATTTTTTAGAATTTATTATAAATCCTAAAAATTTACACAATCTACTGGGGTTGAGATTACTCTTTTCAACATTTATAATAAACCCTAAGGCTGTTAACAGTCTCGTAGTATGTGTAATATTTTGCATACAAGCGTCAGAGTTGGTTGCTATCAAAAGGATGTCATCTAGATAAATTGTAGATAAAAAACCACAAGACCGGAGTAATCTTACTACCGGCTTCATAATCTTAGTAAACACATACGGTGCAGTACTGAGACCAAATGGTAGGACATTAAATTGAAACAATATTCCATTCCATTCAAATCGCAGGTATTTTTTAGAATCATTGTGTATCTGAACTAAAAAATATGCATCTTTCAAGTCTAGGTTAGACATAAAACAATCTATACTAACTAGTTTTAAAGCTGTGCGGAAATCTTCTAGTTTAAAATGGTCTGTATAGATAAACTTGTTTAAATTTTTTAAATTTAGGATAAATCTGAATTTACCATTTGGTTTTGGTACTAAAAAAATATTGGATATAAATTGGCCTTCACAAGGTAAACATTGGGATATAGCGCCAATTTCTAAAAGGTTATTAATACATTCTTGGTAATGTATCCTTTCTGATTTTAATGTTACTCTGGTTAAAGGAGGTGTGTATTGAACAACTGGGCATTTAAATGGTATCTTGTATCCCGATATCCAAGAAAGTACCATGGGATCATTAGTGATCTTAGCCCATTGATCCTGAAAGTATGATAATCGGCCAGCATAAGTTACCGTGTTTATTGACGCCTGTAACGATGTACTGGATTCGACGACGTCCTCGAGGAGTTGTAAGGCTGATTCCTCCGAGCAGGCTCCCTGTGTCCTCCTCTCTGAGCCCCCCGGGGCCTGCGACTCGGGGGAGGAGCCTTCCAGTTTAAAGGCCTCGAAGGTGGCCTAGTTTTTGATGGCAGCTGTGGTATTTTCGGAGGCACAGTTCGCAAATCCGCGCTTGTTCTAGCGATAGACTTCGCTATTTTTAAAGCCTCTGGTAAGTCCTTACCAAACAACATATTGTCTACCGGAGCCTTTTGCAGTTGGTCCCGGGTTTCTTTGTTAACATTGCTAAGGACGAAGTTTCGTCTCACCACGGAGTCACAGTTTATGCAGTCACTTGTTAAACGCGCAGCATCCATCAGCAACTTGATTAAAGACATAGAATCTTTATGGTTAGTATCTAGGAGAGAAGTCAATGCCTCTCCTATGCAGGATACTGCTCCAGCCAGTTGCTTTTGTTTCTCCTCAATGCCCTTGTCCCTCTTTAAGACAACTTCAGAGACGGCACTGCGAATCTCCGGGTTCAGTGTAGGGGCATCAATGAGCGTACAGTTAGCCGGGACTAAGTATCGCTCAAGGAGCTCCTTGCGAACTTCCTTTGTAAGACCCATTGTGGCTATGTGCTGCAGGCGTACTGCTAAGTCTCCTTGGACATCCTTGCCATATTTCTTCTTAATAGAAGGATCAGCTCCCAAAATCTCTAAGATTGCAGTATCTAATGGAGCTGGCTCTGTGGCTGGGTCAGCAGATTCAAGAATCTCAGCAGGAGTGGCACTGCTTGTTGACGGCATAGTGCAACTGTCCATGGCACACTGACGGAGATCCTCTTGAACCTTAGGCTCGAATTCAATTCTTTGGCCGTCTGGAATTAAAATGTTCAAAATTTGTTGTATGTGGTCCTAAAGATAAAACATTCTGATTTACCGATTCCCATCTTTAATATCCATATTTAATGGTTGTGACAGATCCAATAACCATCCTAAACATAATAAATTGCTTGTACATTAGTAAAGTGGTAGCCCTATAGGCTACCCGCAGCACTAAACTTACAGGCATTATGTTATTTTAATTGCCTAGTTATTTATCGTATAAATATATGACAACCGCTATTTGATACGTATATTTGTGAAGTAACAGCCCCTTAAGCTGTTCGCAACACAAATCTTTCACGCATCTTCGCTCACATAGGCTCACGAGGTTTATTATGCTCGCACGAGAATATCAGTGAAGTGACAGCCCTAACAGCTGTCCGCAGCACTACTCGTATGTCGTAGGACTTGTGTTTAAATATTTCGTTTATCGAATTGCGATGGGTTATGGGGATTTTTCTTTCCTTATAGTAATTCATCATTTAACCTAAATTCCTTAAGAATTTAGGTAAGTTATTATTCGTAAATAAACTATTAAAAAACTTACCTTCTACGGTTATCGGCGAATTACGACTTGAATCAAGCCTTGGTGGCGTTGAATCATGACCCGAATCCCGGCGGTTGCGCCGTCTTTTCCGTCGTTTTAGCTTCCTTTCCAGCTTCCTCATTTTATGATCAATATATTGTCGATCGTCCATGTCATTATGACGCCGTTTTCCCATTCCTTTATCACTTTTTCAAATAAAAAATAAAAATAAAGCGCTAATGGCGGAGCACTGAAATGTGAATGACAGGTTAGGGTGTCACGATTGCCAGCTCAAAAATCTTTTTTTTTTTTTTTTTTTTTTTTTTTGAGGTTTGGATTTCAGATCTCAAAGAAGTGCTATAAATGGCGACACCGTAGGTGGTACTACTCGTATTATTGCTAATCTCGAGGACGAAGCACGAAGTATAATTCACTTTATATCTCGACAAATGCCTAAAAAGAGTGAGAGAGAGTGACTGTGGGATAAAGATGAGTGAACTAGTGGTGAACTGCCTGCTTTATGCAGATGATGCTGTTCTTATGGCATCGTTCGAACAACAACTGCAATCACTAGTCACAAGAATGAAGGAGGGATGAGCAGAAAAAGGACTCCGTTTGAATGCGAGAAAAACCAAGGTAATAGTGTTTGAAAGAAGAAGGATGACAACCGTGACGATAAAGATTGATGATGAAACTCTAGAACAAGTAAATGAAATTATATATCTGGGCAGTGTTTTCACTGCGGATGGGAAGTACGATAGGGACGTTGAAAGAAGAGTGAACGCGGGAAATAGTGTTAACGGTGCCCTGGGGTCACTTATTGGCAGTCGAAATGTCAGTGACAAAGCTCGGCTCGCCATATACAATGCCATGTTAGTACCAACACTGATGTATGAAAGCGAGACGTGGATAGGCGAGAATACGCATGAGAGTAGGGTTAATGCAGTAGAAATGCGGTCGTTGCGGCGGATATGTGGCGTCACTTTGGCGGACCGCATACGTAACGTCGAAATACGGAAAAGGGTTGGTATGAAGGAAAGCATAGGGACAAAAATAAGGAAAGGCATGCTACGATGGTTCGGGCATGTTGAAAGGATGAGCGATGAAAGATTGACGAACCAGATATATAATGCGAAAGTTGTGGGTGAAAGAGGCCCTGGCAGACCGAGACTCACATATCACGATCAAATAAATAAAACACTGACTGAAGGTGCATTAAAAAGTCTTCGTAACAAAAGGGCATGTATGAAGAGGTTTAATGAATGTCGACGAAGCGAAAGAAGTATGTCGTGATCGTGTCAAATGGCGCTCAATTGTCTCTGCCTACCCCGCAAGGGATCTGGCGTGAAGATATGTGTGTATGTATTTACAAAAAAAAAAGTATAATATGTAGCTTATCAACCATCTAGTTTCCGTAACACAAGCCTCGTAGCTTACCACGGAAACTAGATGGAGCTGTGTGACCTGTCTGGAAATATTTATTTATTTATTATTGTCAAGATTGCTGCCCTAGGAACACCTTTCAAAAACTTTTTTACCACCATCGCTTCAGTTATAATATGCGACCTTTCCTGACTGTACAGATTGTGCCTATAGAGGCGTTAAGAAAAAATATTACAACAAAGGTTTTAAACAATACCGTCAAGCCAGAAAAAAGAAAAACACAAAAACTTCTATTGAATCAAAATTTTATTGTTTGTGTAAACGACTGTAGTTAATAATAGGGAAATATCAAATTCAATGCGTATTGGGAAACACGTAATAGGATTCATACTAGTATATACAGGGTGTTTGGAAGGGAGCTGTACATATTTTTTTGCAGGACCCTAAGACTCTAACGATTAAAAGATGACCATTAGCAGACCGGTCCCATGGATAGATTTTGAGCTACAGGTGGTTTTAGTAAAAAAATCACAAAAAAGTCAAATAAAAAATTAACTAAATTAAAAAAAAAACTTCGAGGCCAAGGTCAATATATTGGGCGGGGGTAGGTAGCAGACTATCCCTAAATTCTACCCTAGGCGTATGTACAGCTCCCTTCCAAACACCCTGTATATTTAGATCTTATAGTTTATAGGCATATACATTAATAATATAATAGGCAGTTACATTGATAGTGATTTTCCCGATTTTGGTGCATATTAAGTTAATTAGCAACACTGGTAGTGACGCACTTTAGTTCACAAATAAGTTCTTATATCTATACACTATTTCACGTCACTGTTATTGTGACTGTGTTGTGGGTGTTGCGAATAAAGGTTTTGTAAATAAAACAACCATTGTAACAGTTAATTTCACGGTTGCTGAGAATAAAATTGGAATAGTAGGTGATTCAAATATTTAATGCCAATTTGATGAAAGCACTCACTGAGAGAGGGTATATATCTATTTCATTTTACGACTGCCTGAGTTATGGCTGAAACGTCTATGCCCTAATTTATGGGCCTAAGATAGGGACAGTCGCCAACACATCTGGCTATACACCTATCGCCCTATTCTGTTTATTTAATCCGTTAAATTATGAAAATATTGTTTAATTTACTGTCAGTTTTTGTGCTTTTGTTATGAGCTCATTTTTTAAATTAATTTAATCAAAGTAAAATTTATAAATAAAATTAATTAAAAAACTAAACTACATATAAATACCTAGGAAAATAAAACTAATCTAAAATATTACAGTAAGTCTTGTTTCCAGCGGTGTTATTCTTATATAAATATCACAATGGCAAGCTTACAATATTACTTGTCCTTAAAAGTAAAAATTGGCATTTGACATCATTGCAAATGGCACATACTTTCAATAAGAACAACAAATAGGTGGTAGGCGGACTGATGATGGTAATTAGTCCAGTCTACCGAGGCGGGGAAGTATTCACCGTTCGTGCCGATAAACCCAGTAAAGTGTATCGACTAATTTCGAGCTCAAAAAAAAAAAAAATACTAAATAATTTATTTGCTAGAATCAGGATCGAATTGCCGTCCGAGATCAGGCTCGAATTGCGTCATGTCCAGTCAAGCCGGCATAGCCTTAAGGACTGATGTCAGTCATGAGTTTCTGATTTTAGTTGCTAACAGATCTCGCTCCCATCTTACCCTCAGTGGGCGCAAGGTCACATGTCGACTAGTATAAAAAAAAGAAAAAAGAATATTTTGTTTTGAGCTACATACATCAATTCGATATTTTAAAAACATACAGAGCGGAATAACAAAAAAAAATACTGCAACTTGTGTCCCATATATACAAGTACAGTCCAATTTTCCATATATATTCACATTGTAGCACATTATTAAACAAAACCACCACCATTTTTGACAACTATATCCACAGTAATTTAAAAAATAAAAACTTACACTTAGCAAAATGGCGCGAATACTCTTTTTTTTTTGTTTCTTAAAGCTTAATTTATACGGCAATGGATAGTGTGAATTGTGACTGTACCCATTGAAGTACAGTTCAATGATTTTATTATAAAAGCGGGCAGAGGTGTAGTTGAAAGTACCTATTTAATGCCGTTGCGTTGGTGTTGGCTATAAATGGGCATCTGTTTTGTGGTGCTTTTCATTACGATTGGTTTTATTATGTTGTAGTAAATTGACGTAGGGGTTAGGTCCCATTTAATTATTTCAATACTTTTTGCACTATGTACAAAGCCAGACCTAATGCCGCTAGACATTCTTACTCGGTCAACCGTAGGGACATTACGAGCATGGTATGTGGGGAGGTATTTTTTTTATTATATACTATCAAGACATGCGACCTTGCGCCCACCTGAAGGTAAGTGGGGAGCGAGATCCATGAATGTTAGCATCATCAGTCTCTAACACTATGCCGGCTTGACTGGACATGACGTCAATTCGAGCCTGATCCCGAAATGTGTGGATACACTTTACTGGGTTTATCAGCACGAACGGTGGATACTTCCCCGCGCCAGCAGACTGGACAAATTACCACTATCAGTCTGCCTACCACCTATTATATTTAGACAGGAAAATAGATAATTAAAATTCTACTAAATCTAATACCTACTAACATAAAACATAAATATATATAATAATACTAAATTCAAATAAATAATAATACATACATACATAAATATAAACAATATTACTTACAGTTGTTAGGAACTATTCAAGAAGTCTGTAAAGACCATTCTTTTAAATAGCATTCTGTTGGACGCTTGTCGGATATCTAAGGGCAGGTTGTTCCACAGATTTGCGGCAATAACTGTAAATGAGTCGGACATAAAACTAGAGTGGTGGGATGGTATAGCAAGTACAGCGTTATGCGATGACCGCAACGACCTGTCGCGGAGAGAAGAAAGGAAGGAGAATTTGTCCTTGAGGTATTTCGGTGTCGCAGGTTCATTTAACACAGAAAAAATCAGACAAAGGACAAAGGTTTCTGCGACAACGAATTGGTAGCCACTTCAACTTAGCTCGATACTCAGAGATGTGATCGTATTTGCGCAAACCGTAGATAAAACGTATGCACGAGTTAAGCAAGCGATCCATTTTATTGAGCAACACCTCTGAGAGATGATTTTTTTTTTTTTTTTTTATTTTATTTATATTTATACATATTATAAACTCGACTTTGTTGTATATATTAAGATTTAATTTTATTTGTTTTTCTTTTTTATTTGTTTTTAGGTAATTCTAATAGCTTATATCTATCCGGTTATGTATCCGAAGCCCACTCACCAGAGCTGTTATCAATTTCCTAATTTACGCTCAGTTTCTGTCAACATCATTAAATCTATAATTCTACCCTAATCCTGTATGAAATACCACTCGACCGTTAAGACGGTTCATCGACCCACACGGTCCTTCAAAGGGTTAGGCCTACTTAGGTAAGTAAAAAACAATTTTGGTCACACAATATTGAATTCTTCATAATCACATTGATCCTAGATCATCGAGTATTACATTTCCTGAAGTTAGAACAGGTTTCTAAAGTGGCCTACAATTGCCATAGGTTTAATATTAATATATAAAAAAAAATATCTGATATATTTATTCGGAGTAAAGTACAAAGGTTAAAAAATAAAATTAATTAAGAACTAAATTATAAAAACTAATTAAAAACTAAATATTAATAAATAAAATTACGACTATTCGATGGGCGTAGTGTGCCGAGGACACTCGCTGCGTTCCCCCGTTGAACAGCTAGGCTGATCCTTTGAACAAGATATTCTCTACTCAAAGGGTCACCCGTCGCCAAGTGGAGTTTCTCACCAAGCTCGCGGGAGATCCCAAGAGCCTCCTAGGACCACGGACCCATCGTTTCAACTGCAAATGGAATGAAATGGTGATTGATGATGATCTCCGCGTACTTGTTGCGCTTAAGGCGTGCGGCTGATTCTGCAGCGGCCCCAGGTTTCTTATGGCTGGATGTCACATGTGACTGACAGAGTGTGTCAACACATGTGGCATCCCAAACCACTGTGCGGCCTCTAGTATATGGAATTAATGACATCCCGTCCGGACGCCTACCATCATTTCTAACTATCCCCGATGGTTCGAGGATGCAGGGGATGTTAGCAGTTGTAAGTGCTCTTGACAGGATGTCATTATTAGCATGATGTCTTGAGATTTTGCCGGCACTTTTTTGGCCGGTATTATATTAATATATTGATCATATATATAAGTATTTAAGTAACTGATCGACTGGTAATCATACTTTCATAGTTCATAAGTAAACATTTTAATTAACTTTAAAAGAAACTATTGCTTGTTTTTATTTATCATTTTTCCTGGTGGTGGGTAAAGTATTTAATAAATTATAAATGGGTTTCCTACAACAACAGAAAGGCTTTAAGATGACAATAGTAATAATATATAATAACAAAATATCTATGCTGGTGTCGCTTTACAGGTGTGTTGTGTTGGAACCTCTTTTGTACTTTGATTTACGTTGTTTATTTTATTTTATGATACCTTTAGAGCTGGCTATCTGAGGCTATAAGTCAATATGGAACTGACTGACATCCTAGGACACAAGTTATCTTGGTTAGGAGTCAGGGACCATCTTAAAATTGCCTATCCTTGTGGTTTGCATTCAATCAAAAATGTATGTAAATTCAGGGAATATTTTATATATTGTTTACTCAACTTTGTATATAGGTACCAATAAGAAAGCTCAATAAACGTTATTATTATTATTATTATTATTATTATTATATATATATAATAAAAAGTATTCTAAATTGCCCCATGAATGACCGTACTTGGGCCCAGGCTTCACTACCAATTCGGTTCGGAGGCCTGGGAACCCGCAAAATTTCTAGTGTAGCACTGCCAGCTTTTCTGTCGTCTGTACATAGTACTGTCGAGCTCTACGGGAGAATCACTAACCCATCTCTGGGTTCCGTTGAGCCGTCGTACTTGTCAGATGCCAGAGATGCCTGGTCAGTAGCATGTCCAAATGTTTCGGTTCCAATTTCACCAAAAATCCAACGATTATGGGACGAGCCGCTCTGCAAACTGGTACAGGAAGATATTTTATCTGCTAGTAATATGAAAGAGCGGGCTCGCCTCATGGCCGTTTCCACTAGGGAGTCAGGTCTTTGGTTGCAGGCTTTTCCCTCAGCATCGGTTGGCACACTCCTTGACCGACATACACTGACCATGGCGGTGTGCCTTCGTCTCGGAGCCCGGACTGTCCACCCGCACCAGTGTCGATGCGGAGAACCAGTCGATCATCTCGGACACCACGGGCTTTCTTGTGCTAGAAGTGCTGGCCGCATTCCTCGTGCGGCTCTCAACGACATCATCCGAAGGGCTCTTGTCACTGCTGGTGTACCCGCAATCTTAGAACCATCTGGGATTGTGCGGAGCGATGGCAAGAGACCCGACGGAATGACTGTTGGGCCGTGGAAACTTGGCAGATCTCTGGTGTGGGATGCGACGTGTGTAGACACATTAGCTCCATCTCACATCCAGGCGACCTCGTCAGGTGCGGGGAGAGCGGCTTTTTCTGCGGAGAACCTCAAATTGCGCAAATATGCCAACCTTGGTTCCGGTTACGAGTTTGCGCCGTTTGGGGTCGAGACGATGGGCCCATGGGGACCGTCAGCGAGGCGCTTGGCCAAGGAGTTGTCAAAGCGGCTGACAGAAAGGTCTGGAGACAGGAAGGCTGGCAATTATTTCTGCCAACGTATTAGCCTCGCTATACAGAGGGGAAATGTTGCCAGTCTCCTTGGGACTATCTCGGATGGGACGTCTCTAGAGGACATTTTTTATTTATAGTTTAGTTTATTTTTAATTTTATTATTTAAGTAGCTTTTATATTGTAATTCTTTTATACTGGTTGTATATTAATTCGAATAAATAAATAAATCAAAATCAATAATTGTTATAAAAAGTATCATTACGACCATATTTTTTCCGGGGTTGTCAGAATCACCTTTTTGAAGCATAGTGTTTAAATTTTAATAAATCAAGAATTTTAGGTATTAAATAAAATAAAGTATTTTAAAATTTGCCACCAATGCTAGTTCGGTGGGAACCCGTAGTAGAGCTGTTAAAACTGGCACATTTTTATTGTTTGGAGTTACACTTGTATTATGTTCCTCTTCTAATATTTATAGAATTATATTGTATTTTAGAAGTCATATTTTTATTTTGTTATTTTTTTTTTTGTTTGAACAATTTTAAACATAATTAGTTTTTAATTTCTTCTTCTTTTTATATTGGTGAATGCTGTGACACCTAATTGGTACATATATTAGATGAGTTATAATTATACTATGTTATGTGTGTGATAATATATGTACTGCTGTGTGTACTAAATAAATAAATAATCAATTTATGTCTGTATTAAATGTTTCCTTATGACAAAAATCAATGACAAAACACAATAGGTCCAGTGCACACTAACCCAGTTCATAACACCGACAGTTAAGGCCGAAAATCATAACAAATGTTTATAGGCCATTAATTCGGCACATTATTGTGTGCCTTTGGTAATGTTCCAATTTTTTCCGTGTTTTAATGCGAAATGTAATGTTAAAAGAGACATTATTACAAGTTATAATTCAATTTGACTGAAACAGGGCTATTACAGTTCGTTACAATGTTATGCTGTGATTTTGGTTTACATATAGAATATCAGTAAAAATTGTAAGGCTTCGCGTTACTATATTCGAATTGTATTTTTGAAAATGCTGTAAATTTCATAATGCCATCACCATTATAATATACACAGCATTTAATATAAGTTAGGTGCAACTGGCTATATAATGTGTACTATAATACATATAATAAAAAATACACATGCATATGAATATTAATCTCTTTGCATTGTCGCCTGTCTCTTACAGAAACCAGGTGTTGCAAATGTTAACTTTAGAAGAAAGAGATAATTAAAATGATAGTTATATTACTGTACCAAACAGGTTGTTTTTTTAAATTATTATTATGGGTTTAAAACAACTCATGAGTTACATTTACTTCTTTTAACATTTGGATTACCGAAGCTGGTTGTGCAGATATTAATATTGTTTGTAAAACCAATTTATTGTGTATTCTCTCTGTGTACAATTGTTTGTAATCCTGTATATAATAAAAAATAAAAAAATAATAATAATAACTGCTTCCGTGGTCTAGCGGTTAAGTCCGTGGATTTATACTCGGAGGTATCGGGTTCGATTCCTGGTCGGGACACAAAAATATTTATTAATGTATATAAATATAGTTATTTATTATTTAGTTTATTTGTGATATTTCTCGAGTTTGGTACGCTGGAGACATCGACGAGCTTGCCACTTGTCATGATTGGCCTATAGTAAAGATCGCTAAATGTGAATCCGCTTATTTATAAGCGTGGTTTCTGACCATCCCGAAAGGGAAACGGTCGTGATGATACTTTACTATGAATCTTAATATATAAAACAAAGTCGGGTTTTTTAGAACACTTAAACTCGAGAACAGCTGGACCGATTTTCATGGTTATTAATTTGTTAAAGTTAAAAAAAAATTAATAATAACATCGGAAAATTAACGAAAAAAATAAAATAAAAGAAAAAACATTTTACCATACAAAATGTTGATAAATGTCGACGAAGCAAAACAGGTATGTCGTGATCACGTCAAGTGGAGCTCATTTGTCTCTGCCTACCCAGCAAGAGATCTGGCGAGGAGTCATGTATGTATGTATGTATGTCATTCGGTACCTAGGTATAGTTTTTATTTATAATATTTGGGAATTAGAAATCATCTACTGGCTGATAAATCAATCAGCCTATAGGTCAGATATCTTAGTGTTTTCTCGGAACTCGAAAAAAGTTATCCTTATTGAACTTACCGTTCCGTGGGAATCAAATATTCCAAAAGACCATAACATGAAGTCGAATAAATATTATGATCTCAGAGAAGAAATGATCAGGAACGGGTTCAAGACTCAGCTTTACGCAGTGGAAGTTGGTGCGAAGAAAGAATCGGGCCTAAGCAGGTCTGCCGGCAATACATTTATGGAACGAGCTTCCAAGACGGCATTAACGGAATCATACAGTATTTGATTGGGTAGGGAGAGAAGTAGAATGATCGATGGTGAGCGTATTATCGCGCAATAAAATAAAAAAGGAGGCCTCCTTTTCTTAAACCAGCCTATTGTCGGTCGCAAGCCCGAGACACCATTCTTCTCATCTCTTACTCACACACGATGGACCC
Source organism: Tinea semifulvella (assembly GCA_910589645.1). Classification (NCBI taxonomy): domain Eukaryota; kingdom Metazoa; phylum Arthropoda; class Insecta; order Lepidoptera; family Tineidae; genus Tinea; species Tinea semifulvella. The sequence continues at coordinate 5,431,814 of OU342592.1, read as the reverse complement.
GGCACCCGCATGGTGAATCCATGGAATGCTTAGAAATTTGTCCTCTGTTTTCAGTACGTCCACGACCGCTGGTTTCCGAATGTGTTGCACTTCACTTAAATGCTACGTTTCATTCGGCCTCATATTCAATAGTTGCGCATGAGTTTGTGAGCGAAGCGACTCACTGGCTCACGTGATTGATCGGCGGATCGTCCCCGAAGACAGCCGCGCCCTACTCCACACTGCTGTTGCCGGCACTGCTGTTCGTCCGCCATCACGTATTAAGAAATATTAAAAATAAATAATTTCGAGCCAATATTTGTATTAAAGTTGTACCCCCTCTATTTGGGGTTCAATAGTTCAACTTGGATCTAGACCGGCCTCTCCACCTGCACTACAACCAGCCCCCGCCTGCACTACGCCTCCAGACCTCACTTCGGCGCGGCACAGCGAGTTGGCCAGGGGAGCACTGCTCCGTGTCATGGCGGAAAGCTCTTGTACTGTCTTATTATTTTTCTTAACTTCAGTATCCTTTAATTTTGACATTTTTTTTTTATTATTATTAAATAGTTTATAGTATATTTATTCTTGTAGTTTTATTTTTTTTGTTACCGCTTTCCCTGTAACAGTAGGTATTTGTAAATTAGACTATTAGATTGTTGCACACTGCCCATATTTACTCACCATCCCGAAGGTTAGTTTTTAGAAAATGCCTAACAGGCATTAAACTCGCCTATGTACCTAATTTTAGGTTTTAATGCATTTAAGAATTTAAATTTTAAAAAAATATTCTATAAACAAAACAAATGCTACTTGCAATATAAAAGTTAAGTTATTTAGCGTTTGACATGTAAATTTAATCAATACCTACATTCCATAAAGTAAGGCATCCGTGTGGTGCTTCTATATTCACCATAGACATAATAGGTATGAATTACGAAATACCAGCTTCACATTATTTAGTTTCTTACAATTTTCATATTTTGATAGAATTCAAAACGTTGATATCCGTCAGAGAACCGCGGTTACCGACATAATAATAATATTCAATTTTTATTATAATTACAATCCATTTTTATTAGTATACCTATTTTATTATTATTGTTAGTAACAATGGCTTACATTTAAGTTAGTAGACTAAAATTTTATGTTAGTGCCTTATTTATATGTACGCGAGTCAATATGTCGGTTATAGTGAAGCTTAATAAAGTGACACTGTATTGGATAGTCCACTTTATCCGATATGACCTTAAGCATATTGTTAAGCCTGTTGGTGCTGCCTCTAATTCTATTGACTAGAGATGTAGTGTAGAAGGTGCAAAAGCGACAAAGCTATACATTATTGCAAACTGAAGTAGCAGTGTGAGCGATAGAATAGACGGTTTATATATCCACGTGCAATAAGCTACAAAGTTGGATGACCATATGAATTGAGAGCTTGCAATGGCAAACCTATTTAATACTACACACATCAAAAGTGTCTAGGGATCAACATATATTTTTGCAATAACTTTTCTCCTGATTGATATTCATTAAAATTTTCTTTAAGGATTGATCAAATAAAATGTTTTCGTTTGTCTACAGTAACGATAAACCAAGTCACCTTTGCATTAGTAAAAAAAATTGCCATTTTCCTAATAAAGGGATTTTTGACATTTGAACCACTAACATTAAAGTTCGAAAAAAAGACTGAAATAACAGTTTTTTTTTTAATTTTATTGGGTAACTTAAACAATTAATAATCCGTGTTTCTACCGCGAACACTAACAACACAAGAACATCGGTTTGGCATACTCAAAATGAGTTCATCCAAATCACGCTGTGGAATGGCCGCCCATGTTCGTTGCAACAACAAAAAAAGGTCTTCTTGCGACTGGATACCCTCCATATTCGGCAGAGCTCTTCTCTGAAGAATATCCCATGCATGCTCAATCGGGTTCAAGTCTGGCGACTGAGCAGGCCAGGGCAGGACATTGATGTTAGCTGCGGCGAGAGTCTGTCTTACAACTCTTGCGGTGTGCGGTCGTGCATTATCATGCATTAACTGAAATAAGGGACCGATATGCACTTGTAGAGGAACGATGACGTCTGATACAACCGTCTCAGCATAAATTTGAGCGTTGAGGTTGCCTCTGATCCAAATCAACTCAGTTCTTCCGCCGATCGAAATACCCGCCCATACCATGATGGTTCCACCACTATAAGGATGGACTTCCTGGCAGGATTTTAATCGCTGTTGGCGTCCAGGGGTTCTCCAGTGTCGTATACGTCTTGTATCCGGCCTCATACCAAAACGAGACTCATCAGAAAAGCACACGAAACGCCATTGTTCTTCTGTCCAATTTCTGTGTTCAAGAGCCCATTGATATCGAGTCCTACGATTGTGCATTGCTATAGGTGGTACCCGTAGCGGTCTTCGGGAATGAAGGTTCACTTCATGCAAGCGGTTTCTGACTGTTTGGTCGCTAATTAAGTTCCCTGAAGAGCGATGAAGGCTCACGGCTAACATCATGGCGGTTATTGTTGGAGTTCTTCGAGCTGTGATTTGAATGTATCGGTCTTGTCTCCGTGTGGTGCAGCGATACCGTCCTCCATGGCGCTCAGCCACGGTACCAGTGGTTCGGTAACGTGTCCAAAGTCGACTGATAACACTCTGACTTGTATTCAGAGCTAAAGCCACAGTACGTTGCCGGGAACCAGCTTCTATCATTCCCACGGCTCTGATCATTTCTTCCCTGCTTAAATGACGTCGCCGCTCCATAATAACGTTGGTTTTAATCAGTAGTAGGGAAACAGTAGCACTAATAATGTCTTCAATGCGTCTTATGTTTTTATAGGGAAAATATTGACAGCTGATTTTCATCTTTTACTCGAATTTGATTGACAGTTCCTGTTTTAAATTATGAAATGCACCAAAAAGGATCCATATAAATTTATAAAATCATAAATTTATTACAAAGCCACATCTCAATCACAAGAAATCCGCATAAACATGCTTGATCCCTAGACTTTTTTGATGTGTGTATATATATCTTCTAAGCCATTTAACGTTTGTTCTAAAACAATAAATAGTCAATATCAGCGTGTATATATTGTAGGTAGGTCCTCAAATAAACGTCTATAATTTCCAGCCAGTACGAGTGTCACTATAAAACATAAGTACTTCTCGACACTGCTCGTACTGTGAAGGAAAACGTCGTGATGAAACCCACGACACATAAAAACAATAGCATTTCCAGTATTCATTTGAAATGTAAAGCCTAACATACACCAAAGAACGCAGACCAACTCGCAACAGCAATATGAGCTATGGTTTCTTTTAGCAAACATACTAGGTACTTTAATGATTTATCTCAATAACTCCTAAAATATAGTCCTATTCTGTTGAAGTTAAGCGTTGCAGAACATATTTCTGAATAATCTCATATCCCCCTGAGGCACGGATACTGTGGCTTTTTAGGCATATTCATACTTAACGTTGGTTTTTTTTTTAATAACTAAGAGACGAACTTAACTCCCTATAGATGAATTTAACCTACTAAAGCTAAAGTATATGTTACATATTCGATAGGGAAAAGCATAGTGTCACCTATGATGTCATTCACTCATCAATAATTATATAAATAAACATGTATCAATTTCATAGTTAATGCTTTATTTATTATTGGCGACGAGGAATTTAATTCAAAATGGATTTAAGCCTATAGCATTTGCATCACGCTCATTAAGTTCAAGTGAGAAAAATTACAGTCAGATAGACAAGGAAGCTACAGCTATTTATTGGGGGCTGAAGAAATTTTTTCATTATTGCTACGGTCGAAAGTTCATATTAATTACAGATCACAAACCGTTAACTAAAATTTTTCACCCCAACAGTACACTTCCAACTATGAGTACTATGAGGCTTTTCCATTACGCACATTTTTTATCAGGATTCGATTACCAAATAGAATACAGAAGTTCAAAATGCAACGGTAATGCAGACTTTTTGTCTAGATTTCCAGTCGGAAAACCGCCTAAAGACATTAACGATCAACATGATATTTTTTATATGAACCAATTAAATACATTGCCTATATCTAAATTAATAATCGCAAAAGAAACAAGGAATGATCCTGAATGTACAATACTGTTAGACGCGTTAAAAAATGGTACCTCCTTAAAAACTTTAGGATACAATGACAATGAATTTTCTTTACAAGATGACTGCATATTTAGAGGAATAAGAATTATGATTCCTAAATCATTACAGAACCAGATTTTACAAGAATTACATGCTGGCCATTTGGGAATACTTAAAATGAAGCTACTAGCTAGAAGTTTTGTGTATTGGAAAAATATTGATATGAATATAGAACATTTAGTCAAGACTTGTCGTTCATGTAGAATAAATCAGAATGAGCCTCATAAAGTTAGTTGTCATCACTGGGAACAACCATCTGCAGTATGGCAAAGATTACACATTGACTTTGCCGGACCAGTACATGGTTACTATATATTCATTGTCGTAGATGCATATTCAAAATGGGTTGAAGCCATACCAACAAAAAACATTACTAGTATATGGTGTATTACAAAATTACAAGAGTTATTCTCAACTTTTGGGTTTCCTTATACGATTGTATCAGACAATGGGCGACAGTTTGTTTCTAAAGATTTCGAATCCTACCTAGAAGACAATGGTATTGTACATAAAACGATTGCGCCTTACCACCCATCTACTAACGGACAAGCAGAAAGGTTTGTACAAACTGTTAAACGATCGTTAAAAAGCATGTCTAATGAAGCGGGAAACATTAATGATAAGTTGTTGATCATCAAGAACAAGTTAAGAAGGACGCCAAATTCATCGGGAGACTGTCCTTATAATTTAATGTTTGGTAGAGATATCAGAACCAAATTACATACACTTGTGGGAAAAAGTACGATCACTAATAGGAAATTGCAGTTAAGAGTTGTACAATCTCCAAATATTAAAGCATTTCAAGTGGGTCAAAGAGTACAAGTTAGAGATTATACAATGAAGAATATTAAATGGAGATTTGGTTCAGTTATTCAAAGATTAGGCAGATTACATTATCAGGTGAAAACGGATCAAGGAGATATATGGAGAAGACATGTTGATCAAATGCTTAACACAGAAGTAACTGAAGATAAAAGTATTATTTAAATATTTCATATATGAAAATGGGGCGGAAGACTGTTACATATTCGATAGGGAAAAGCATAGTGTCACCTATGATGTCATTCACTCATCAATAATTATATAAATAAACATGTATCAATTTCATAGTTAATGCTTTATTTATTAGTATATATATTAGTTTATGTTTTTTGTAGTTTATAAAGTATAAATAATAAATCTTTGTTTTAATAATCAAACAATATAAGAGTAACCAATATCTGTTTTGTATACAAGAAGCGTTACTGTATCCTTTTACAAACTAAATTTACACTCTATTTAATATGATTTTGAAGGTGTTGAAATATTTGCCACAACTTTATTGAATGGTCTCTCTATCAACATAAGAGAAGCTTCTACCAGATATTCATTCAAAAAAATCGTCTATCTACATCTTCTAAATAGATCCCAACAACGTTAATAAGAGCGTATATTTATGTTCATGTACAATGTAGTATATTGATATTACAGTAAGTATTTAAAATTATATTGTAGAATTTATCCTACTATTAATATTTATTTAATTATTATTATTACTAATTATTAAATTCTTTATTGCACAAAATAAGTGTACAAAGGCGAAGATTAATGCCTACAAGGCATTGATTACAAAAACGAGTATAGTTCTAATTTATCTTCAAGGTTCGCCTGTCAGAAAATGTGTAATCCGCCTTTGTACTTTGTTCAATAAACTTATTAAGTAATACATTTAAAGAAAGTAAAGTAAAATCTAATATATTGTTACGCAAACAAACGTTGCAGTATCAGTTTGCAAACTTAATGTACATACTGCCTAATATAATTCTAAAGTTGTTGAAATGAAAATGCTATCTCACAGTGTTGTTGAATTCCACGCTAGTTGCCACAACTTTACTCTGAGTCGGATTACATTTTGTAACTTGCACCCATTCATGTTGTGTTTCATAAAGTCATACAACGTATAATTATTTAAATGCATCTACTAATAGACTTCTGTAACGTAGCTTGTTGCAACAGTCGAATAAACGAGGAAAAGCCACCGAGTATTTCTCATGCATGTAGGACAAGTATAGATAAAGTTTCAATGCCCATTTCAGCAATATGTCCAGCTATTTGTTAACTTCTCCTGTAAATGGTATTTTAATTGCGTGGCAGTTTTTTGTCTACAAACGGTAGCACTTCCCCTGATCAGCTTTCGCCTAGAAGTTGTACCCATCAAGTAGTTAGGTACCTACTGACATTTTTTTTATTATTTTTTATTTATTGAGGAAACCTACAGATCTTAAAACATAATTACAACAATTGTAAAAGTTACACAATCCAGCAAAGTTTTCACTTAAACATTAAACATAGATTTTGCAAAAAAAATAATAATAATAGGGATAAGCTTAATATAACAAATATAACTAAATAATATACATATATATAGTAAAATATTGGAAAATATAAAAAAATATTAAATAAATAAAAAGTTCTCCAAGCATTCCAATTATGATTTATTTAGATAATTTTATATATTTTTTTTAAACCTAGCTACACTAATACTGAACTTGCAATGACAATCCTTAACTCTTATAGCACGTTTAATAAAAAAAAGACATCGACATTTTTTACGAACAAGTGCAAGTTTTTGTTTTGTAAATTACTTTTCTGTAGATATTGTTAGTCAAAAGTGGTGTTGTTTTGTTTAATAACTTGCTACAATGTAAATAATTATTGAAAATTCAAATTCAAAATTCTTTATTGTATAGATTGCTTATTCTAATTACAGTTGTATGTACATGTCATGATGATGCAATCTGCCCATATTATAGGCATACAATATGCTTATGTCAATAGATATTTATTTACAATATTTATTTGTATTTAGTTTATATTTAATATTGTTCTTGTCAATTTATTGGAATACAATGTTAATGTCAAAATTTGCATGCTAAAAATTCTTTTATTGAGTAAATACAGTTGTCAATAAGAATTTTCTTTAACTCAATAGTAAAACGTTATAGGTAACTCTCGTATCTCTCTAGGAATTTTATTATATACTCTAATGCACATTATGTGGTAGTTTCTGCTGTAATAATTATAAATCTGTTAGGAGCAAATATTTTAATATTATAATTTAGAATACAATTAAAGAACTAGGTACGTATTTTTATTTTTATTATCGGTAATTAAATCTTTAGTTACGTCGAAGAGAAATTTTCCTAAAAATATGGCCAGTCATACCTACCCCAAACGAATAGGTAGCGAGAGGTCGACGATCGCGCGAACGTTGATTTACTTAATTGTATCTCTCTCTATTTCGTCTTTCGACTGTGAGCGAGATTAGCAATGTTTTGTTTTTTGGATAATGATTTTTACTTTTAAAATAATATTTTTTTTGTTTCCTAAAGGGGTTCTACCAATGACATCTGAAGCCTAAAAACATATTTGCTCTTTGACAATTACACGCGGTATATGGGGCACAAGTTGCAGTTTATTCTTTGCGGTTTTCCCACGCTGTGACTTTCCTTATTATACCCAACGTGTTTGGGCTATGATGCTGCGAATAACTCCAATTACAGCTTTAAATTCTGCAACATCTGGAATTTGATGATAACATCATTAATATGATAACTAGACTGCACACAAGGTCGATATTTCATGTGCCATTTTCTCGTTCTAACCTTGACAGGAACTCGGCATTACGACGGATGACTCGGTTGTACAACGAGGTTTTCCTCGCGGACAGGACAATTGATATATTTAACGATAGATTGTCAAGCTTCAGAAGAAAGGTCTCCTGCTATCTAGCCGGGCGGTGTTTAGGAGCTAACTGAGACTTAGGATTGATAGTTGTCGCTTGGTGATGCTGTTTTAGCGCCGTGGTTCGTGCGAAATTCTGTAATCGCCAGGGTGGTATCCAGAGCGCCGTGGTTCGTGCGAAATTCTGTAATCGCCAGGGTGGTATCCAGAGCGCCGTGGTTCGTGCGAAATTCTGTAATCGCGAGAGATCTGGAGATGCCTACTATCGAGGCATTTGTTGTCGGCCTAGCTAAACGTATGTTTTACCGGGCTGACAACGGATCCTACAAGCATCTTCAGAATATCGCTCCTACTTTTGCACGGCCCCGGGAGAGGAGGCCACTACCTAGGTAGGCGCTCTTGGAGAGGAACTAAAGTAGACAAATCTAGGAGACTAGATTCGTGAGCCACAAGGGCGGTGTTGTAGTAGGAGCAGCGCCCAGTACCAAAGGTCGTTGAATCACCGGCGGGTAGTTAGCCGCCGAGATTCTGCCGGGGAAAACGGAAGATTATCCCACCCCCAACCCAGGCCCATTGAACATCCGGGCCTGGATGACTCCGCTGTCTGTCTGGATGCAGTTTTGGCTGAGAGCTTGCACGAAAGGAGATTTTGGGTCGCCGACTCTCAGTCTAAGCTTTTTTTTTTGTTGTTATTGTGCACTGCTGGTGACTGTGGTGACGCTGTGTAGATTTGTTCATATAATTCTATTATTTTAGTTTAGATTATACTGTTTGCATCTGGAAGCACTTGCGATATTCCTTTTTGTTGTTTTCTGTAGTTTACTGGTTTTGTCATGCCTATATTTTTTTTAAAATTGTACTACTTAGTTTTTGTGTTTTAGTAAACGATGTTACCTACCTTTTGAATGCAATGCTGGTCTGTAAGTAACATGTTTACTAAACTAATAAGATACCTTCTAGATTGTATATTGTATAAGATTTTGTAAACATGTTGTTGACTTGCTTAATTAAATAAATAAATGTTTATTTAAGGACAAAATATTTGAAAACTACTTTTAAAACACTTGCAATATTTAGAATATTATGAAAAGAAATGTATAATGTGAAAAAAACTGGGATCAAAAGTAAACCGGGATGAATGACAAAAGTTTTTTTCTCATTTCGTGTACTGGCCATTTCCTTGTCTTTATTAAGACGGATTGGAATTGTTCGCGATGTAAACGGATGATCCTGAAAAAACGCCGTCAGTTATTTTTGATGTAAATCTTCTTAATGACATTTTATTTTACGTAAGTTACCTATATTAACTGTATGTCGGTCATTATAAGGCACGTGATTGGATCAACCAACTAAAAAAATGTTAAAATCTACCAATCACGTGGTAATTGAGAAATTGTTAAACATCGTTTATTTTAATCATAAACTGACGTCATGGTCAAGCAGATATGTGAATTAAGACGCGGAAGTACCAGGTTCATGACATAATAAAATATAAAATTTATTCGAAGTAATATACAACCAGTACAAAAGAATTACATTATAAAAGCTACCTAAATAATAAAATTAAAAATAAACTAAACTATAAATAAATAATGTCCTCTAGAGACGTCCCATCCGAGATAGTCCCAAGGAGACTGGCAACATTTCTCCTCTGTATAGCGAGGCTAATACGTTGGCAGAAATAATTGCCAGCCTTCCTGTCTCCAGACCTTTCTGTCAGCCGCTTTGACAACTCCTTGGCCAAGCGCCTCGCTGACGGTCCCCATGGGCCCATCGTCTCGACCCCAAACGGCGCAAACTCGTAACCGGAACCAAGGTTGGCATATTTGTGCAATTTGAGGTTCTCCGCAGAAAAAGCCGCTCCCCCCGCACCTGACGAGGTCGCCTGGATGTGAGATGGAGCTAATGTGTCTAATGTGTACCAGGTTCGATTCTTGGTCGGGACAAAATCATTTATTTAATTTATTTCTCGAGGCCAGCCACTTGTCATGGTGGGCTTATACTCGTACGTGGTTTAGAAGGGATACGATCAAGATGATACTTTTTTATCTACTGTTTGCCCGGGTCTTAGACATAGGTCAATAATGTGACCTAACTTTAGAAAACCCGTTGCAACATTCATAATAAGTTACTTACATCGTTAACCCTGTATTTTGTGTGAAAAGGGTCAGATGCGACATTATTTAAATTTACACCAATGCTAAACCTATATTAATTATACTAGTTTAAACTACCAAATTAATGTGTTATTTATTTACTAGAAAATGCTATGCCGTTTGTTCTGCGTTTACTAATAATGTACATATGTTATTCATAACTCGGTGGCTAGAAACCAGACTTTTTTAAGATTCGATATTTAAAAAAAAAAACGAATCCTATTGTCAAAATATACTGGTTTGGTACCCGTCGTATTATTATTATTATTAAATTCTTTATTGCACGAAAAAATGTACAAGGCAAGGCAAGTCTTGTTAGTATTATTATTATTATTATATATTTTGTGTTGGAGGCTCGGTTGTAAGAACGCTTTCCTTAAAATCCTACTAAGGTCGGTTCAAAACCTCGGCATGTACCAATAATAATAATAATAATAATAACGTTTATTTCCAAGATCGATTTTACACAGTTAAATACAATCCAATTAATAAAACTAATAGAAAACAGTAAAAAAACTAAGAACTAAGTATATACTTGTAAAGTAAAATAAAAAAATAAATAAAACCAAAATTAAACATCCATACTGGGAGTATGATAGTCTCTCCATAGTTGGTGCAGTGGACTACCCGGCCAGTCACGCACAGCTGATATTATTTTGTTGCTCGAGTTAAATACGTGTGATCTGACGCCCGCTGTTCTCTGACGCATTAGTGTGGCCCAGCCCGGAGCGCGGCCTGTGCAGAACATCTCGCTAGCACTGCACCAGCGAGGTAGATGAAACATAGCTCGCCAACAATCATTGTACTGGACACGCATTGTTGACAAGGTTGCTTTTGTTGTGTATTGAGACCACAGCTCCACGGTGTACACGCTGGTACAGTATGATAAAAACAACTGCCTCTTTACGGCCTTGCTACATCTGTAAAAACGCCGCGCCAACATAAATATATGCGCCAATGACGAATACACTTTTCTAACGTTCCCGTATCTCGCAGAGCACGTTAAGCCGTCTGTCCCGGTTTTACTAATGCCAACTTGTCAAATCATTAATAAATTGTCATTATAAAATTGTGTTAGACCCTTGCTAACCCTGGTCAGCAGCGTGGCGAGTTTAGGCCAAATTCTCTAGAAATTTTCAAAAGGTCCATCTCCAAGAGTGAAGGTATGAAACTCTGTGGTCTAGGGGCTGTGATCATAATGATGAAATCAAGAAGCTGCTACTTTCGGTTTAGCTCGCAGAGTGTGGGCAGTTTGCTTCGGAGTTCGCCTAACAGTTTTAATGCATTCAAACACATACAATGCAGTTGTTTTTTTATACCTGGCATAGGTGATATTTTACGAATTTTGTATCAGACAGAGTGCACTATTGTTCACAGTGAGAAATATTCTGGTGGCGGGTATAATTTTAATTGCTTCTACTCTGTTGCTATCTTCTCTGTTTTTATGTTGCCTGTCTCTGTGCTTTCTCTTCAAATAAATAAATAAATTAATTAACATCAAGACCTTATCCCTTGCGGGGAGGTCAGAAACCTCGCTAATGTATGGATCAAGTTCAAATTTAGCCAACTTTACTATATATGGCTTATCATGATATGTGGAAGCTCGTCGAGACTCGAGAATACTGTTGCCCCAAGCAATACCAAAACCAAGCCTTGGTCTGGCCCATCTCCATAGACAACCGAATTTGACCGAAAGTATATGTTACAGTGCCCCTTCGAGGCAGACTCGTTCCAGGGACCTTTTCTATATCACCCGCACAGTAGTCGGTCTCCGCGCACCAGTACGCCGAATGTGCGAGACGTACAACACTCGGTTATTGGACGTCGATATATTTAGCAATTCTCGCGCCGCATTTAAGGCCAAAATGAAGAAGCTGTTGTTGTCGGTTTAGCTCGCTGGGTGGGGTTTGCTTCGGAGTTCATTGATAGTTCCATAAATTCGAACACTGCAATTGTATTATCCATTATACCTGGCCAAGGTATACATATGTAGTACTAACGTATTTATAAATATAAATGGTGCACTATTGTCCACAGTGGGAAATATTTTGGTGGCGGGTATAATACTGTATCGTTTCTTAATTGTTCTTATACTGCCTGTATCTGTTCTTTCTCTGCGAATAAATAAATAACTTTGCTTAAAATAACCGCTCATTACTCTTGTCGATAAACGAAATGGATCAGTATTAAATTATTTTTTAGAAAACCATCTGTGTCGATTTATCACAAGTTGAATAAAAGGGTTATAAATGATTTTAGTATGGAAAGTTGACATGAATGCAAATCGAACTTTTCAGAAAGGGAGATGAAACTAATGCCTATACATTTCCAGTATTTTTTTTTCATTAAAGGAAAAATAACTTTATGATTAATGTAAATACTATTTTCCAAGTGCGATCAGCTGAGAGTAATGCAAAACATCAGACGTTTATTTATAAGTGAAGACAAATTTCTAAGCTCCGTATTATCATTGTCTCTTTCATTCTTTATTGGTTTAACATTGTGTGAAAAGAGAAAAGTCATACTTAGGTGTGTGACGTTTCTCGACGTTTTTTTTTTATTTCCGGTACACACAACACACACAATTTTATTGATAAACTCTTTATTTTTGCAATTATATAAATGTTATCTTCAGCAAATATACATAATATTAATATAAAATGTTGTAAGTACTAATTCCTACAATGACATCTGAAACACCGTCCACCGACTATTTCAGATATCACAGCTGAACTGTTTTTGTCACTTTGTACTATTTCTTGTATGCCCTAACCTATGTAGGTACTAAATTGTGATGTATGTATATAAATTTTTATTAATGCATTTTATGCACAAAATAACTGTAAAATTAATGTACAAGGGCGATCTTAATGCCTTCCGGCATTTTATAACAGGTAACCTTTTGGAGTATGGCAGAGGATTACAGGTGCATTATGATAAATACAATTACCTCAAAATCCGTAGATTAAGTCCGTGGATTTAAACTCGGAGGTATCGAGTTTGATTCCTGGTCGGGACACAATAATTTATTTAATTAATTTGTGAAATGTCTCGAGTTTGGTACGCTGGAGACATTGACGAGCTTGCCACTTGTCATGGATGGGCCTATAGTAAAGTTGGCTAAATGTGAGTTTGCTTGTTACAAAAGCGTGGTTTCTGACCACCCCGTAAGGGATACGATCGTGATGATATTATACTTTAACAATTAATGAATACTTACACGATATATAATTTATGTGGTCTAGCTGTTAAGTCTGTGGATTTAGACTCGGAGGTACCGGGTTCGATTGCTGGTCGGGACACAAAAATATTTATTAATGTAAAATGTAAAATATATTTAATTTATTTGTGATGTAGGTTAGTTATCAGAGAATGCCTAACAGGCATTAAACTCGCCTATGTACCTAATTTTAAGCTTTGGTGCAATATAATAAAGAATAAAGATAATATAATAATATAATAAAGAATTTAAAATAAAATAAAAATATTTCTCGAGTTTGGTACGCTAGAGACATCGACAAGCTTGCCTCTTGACATGATTGGCCTATAGTAAAGTTGGCTAAATGTGAATCCGCTTATTTATAAGCGTGTTTTCTGACCACCCCGAAAGGGAAACAGTCTTGATGATACTTTATATATAATCTAATTAATATATATATAATAATAATAATAATCATAAATATATATTTATTTTTTTATTTATTTATTTTACACTTTAATGTACAAAGACAAAGGCGGGCTTTAATGCCGCGAGACATTCTATCATAGCCAACCATTGGGACAACTTTAAACACTTAAATGAAAAATAGGTGTACACATATTAAAATAGAAATTATTAATTATATTTTATAACTACATATAAATTTATACATAAATAATAATTATATATACATAGATAATATACTAATAATATACTTACAACCGTTGAGATAAGAAATAAGAATAAACCATTCTTTTGAATGCTAATCTAGTAGATGCTTGTCTTATATTTTGTGGTAGATTATTCCACAGATTTGTGGCAACAACTACGAATGAATTTGAAAATAAACTAGAATTGTGGGAATGGACGGCAAGAAGAGAGTTGTGCAAGAAGATATTATGTACGAATACAATAACAATCACATACACACATGCAACGCCCATAAAGCTACCATGTTTTTTATTTATTATCTGATCAATATTTTGATTTACTCCACGTGATTGGTAGACAGCTTGTCACTTTGGATATTTCAGCCAATGACGTGCCGCAAAAGCATATGTTAAACATGTCAAAAGATAATCAGCTTTTCTGCAAATGTTTTACTCCTATTCTTTAGGAATATTTAATGTGGAATTTGACGAAGTCTCTAATCACAAAGTTTTAGCAAGCATAAGTAGATTTTTAATTAGCAATAAAAAAACGTTTTGTTAGCACCTTTTAAATAATTAAGCCAAATTATATAAGAGTTTTAACGAAGGCATAACGATAACATCAGATGCTTGGCTCATATTTTGCAGACTAAAGTCTCCGCCGTCAGAAATTAATTAGAGAGAAAGAGCTACCCGGACGGTACAGTTCTGCCTCCTTTATAAGTTACATGACGCATAAGTCAGTCTTGTTGTATTTAAAATAAGTAAATGTTAATCTATTATACATCATTATACATCTGAGGATGATATCGTCGCGCTTTGACAGCGCTTTTGTTAAGCGCTGGATTGGAGTTGTAACTGGGAATGTGTAAATTAAATATGTACAGCATTTGCGTAGTATTAATATCCCTACAGATATTTACGAATTAATATTAATTAAATTAAGTGCTAGGTATTGTTATTATTATTATTATTTTTGCGGTTTGTTTTTGACTTTTTAATTGATGTGTATACCTACTAACATAGTTCTAAGTTGGAATGTTACTAATAATTATGGAATTAATTCTGAAATAAATAATTTATTATTATTATTATTATTATTATACTCGTACCTAATACAAATCAAAATATCCAATGCCAAATCTATAAGGATTACTGCTACAGGCAGAAGCAATATACATAATATACAGGTAAAGCAATAGTGGCTAATTTCAGTCAGAGTCAATTTGAAAACTATTTGTATTATTATTATTATTAAATACTTTATTGCACTTTACTTAAAAGAATGTACAAAGGCGAACTTAAAGCCATTTCGGCTTTTTCTACCAGCTAACCTTTGGGAGAGTGAGACAGTATAAATATGTGGGGTGCAATTATAACCAATAAACTACATAAATAGTATGTATACATAGACTACATAAATACTTATCAATATATAAGTATTATAGAAGATATACATATATGAAGATGATGTATTATTAGGAAGTAGAAATTTGTGGAGTTAAAATATATTGTTCTGCTTGTTTAAAAAGAAAGTATTAAGTAGTTTTTTAAAGATGTGAATGGAAGGAGCTTGTCTTGTATAGTACCTTACAACCCAAACTAGACGGAATAGGAGAAAAATGAGCATAGCATGGAGTTAAATGTTGTAAAAAAAATGATATATATCATAGTTCGACTCTCTAAGAACCTGTAGGTATAATATAAAAAAACCTCATCAGTTTTTAACAATGTTATTTATGACTTTTCCGCCACTTTAACCATTAATTTCTCAAAAACCTTTAATTAGTGGTTAATTAATTAATTTTAATATAAAGTGTAATGAATAAACCAAAATTGTTTCTTGACCTGTATGTATTTTGTTTACAATCCTAAACTGAGAAAAGGTACCCTTTACATCCTTTCTGCGACCAGCCGTAAGCATACTAGTATTAAACTTTTAGATTTTCGAAATAACTTCTCAATGTTCATTACTAGCAAGGCTGGTAACACATACAACACACACAGTGTTGAGAAGCAATTGTTCAATTGTATGGTTTCGTGAACCGACCTTTGTAGGATTTTAAGGTACGCGTTCTTACAACCGAGCCACCACCGCGCCTAGGCCTAAGCTCGGTTCAAACCCACCCGGCATGTACCAATGAGAAATACACTTTTCTTACGTACATTTAGCATAGATTTACAACACCACTGTTCCCGTGCCTCGAAGAGCACGTTAAGCCGTCGGTCCCGGTTCCACTAATGCCAACTTGTGGAATCATTAATAAATTTTCATTAAAAATTGACATGAGATCCTCGCCAACCCGTCTGGCCAGCGTGGCGAGTTTAGGCCCAATTCTCCAGTTCTGGAAGGCCCATCTCCAGCAGTGGAGGTCTAGAGCGCTGTGTTCTAGGGACTGTAATGAAATGGTTTCGCGCTTTAAAGAATGATTAAAAAAATAACAAATTGTACTAACAAGTAGCCCGTCAACATTTCAAATACCAACTACCATATACGTTACGGCATATTATTGTGGGGCAATGCAGTGGAAATAAATATAATCTTTATTGGACAAAAACAATGCATTCGTGCTATTTGTAACACACCTCCTATAACTTCCTGTCGTCCTTTATTTATAAAACTAAAATTACTGACTGTTCCTTCTATCTATATACTTAAATGCTGTTTATTTGTAAAAAGCCACCCGGAACTTTTTAAAACTCTTGGGGCTAATTGCAATTTTAAAACGCGCATAAAAGTACTCAATATAGCCGAAATTGTTATGCAATGGCAACAAAGATTTCTTTCAGTTACTATAAGGGAGCTGCCACTAAAACTGTTCAAATTAAGTGTCAAACAAATGCTGGTTAATAAATGTTTTTATTCGACAAAATAATACCTAGACACTAAGCTCGACAAAGTCATGTGACTAAATTAATATTTGTATACTAGAAATAGCGAAGCATGTGATACTCCTATAATTACATATAATAATTTACATCCCTGTACCTACCATGTTTCGGACAAATAAATTATTTTATTTCATGCTGCTATTTAAATAAAACTTATAAACGAGGTTCTACTGTACATCGCTTATTGGACTATAGAGAAAAATATATGGGACATCCGAAGTGGTGTGCACCGAGAATTTGTCGGCCTATTGCACTTCATGAGGTCTCAGTCGACTTAAATAGTCATTACCTCAACTTAATGTGGTACTCAAACTCAATTCTCGACGTGTGAAGACTTCAAAATAAAGTCTGCCGTTAATGCAATTACACTTTGAAAGCGGCAGGAGATTTATTTAAATGCAAATTTCTGGATAAATTATTTTCATTATATCATTTTAGTTTAGTTATACAGAAGCGTGTGTTCCCCATTTTCCTGTATGCTGCAGAGACGTGGACCGTGCGCGAAACTGAAATAAAACGTATTAATGCTCTAGAAATGTGGTGTTGGCGGAGAATGTTGGGCATATCGTGGACGGAGTTCCGAACCAACAAATCCATCCTGGATGAACTAGAGATAGGACAACGCCTTTCCTCAATCGTGCAATCACGCATTCTCACTTTCTTTGGACACGTATCGCGGCGTGGAGATACATCCATTGAGCGCCTTGTAGTTCAGGGAAAAGTCGATGGCAAGAGAATGCGTGGTAGGTCTCCGATGAGATGGACTGACCAGGTTAAAGCAGCAATGGATCACCCCCTACATGAGTGCTCCAGGAAGGCTGCAGTTCGAGGCGAGTGGCGACGGCTTGTTAAGCGTGCCACTGACACTCAAGTGACGACCACGATCACTCTGCCAAGAGTGTAGCGACTAAGAAGAAGAGATACAGAAGCGATGTAAGAGTATATTTTTTATCCTTTACAATTTAAAACATATATGGTACGACTATGTAATGCGAATGTTAGTTCTATTCTAAATATGGCAATAAATTTCAAGTTTGAACGTGTGCCAAGAACTTAGATTTTCAAAATGTAAGCAAATTTAGAGTTGGTACAGTTTTCTGCTCTTCAGCGTTATTAGACATAACAAGTTCAAGGATGTCTACGTCGAAACCAAGCTTGTAAAATATAAGATAAAATAAATAATTTATCGTGTAGGGGGATTTTGTATAAAATGTATTTACAGTTATATGTGCATTTATTCTAACAAGATGCCTGTCTGGCCCGCGTGACGAGTGTAGACCAAGTTCTTCATAAATTTCTGGCCCATCTCCAACAGTAGAAGTCTATGGCTCTTGATGAGGGGCTGTGATGAGGATATTGCAAAAAAAAAATTGTCTTATCACCAAAGTATAAAAAAAAAAATTTTTTTCATTGTTTTTCATTTCATAGCACAAGTAGTACAACAATAGCCTAAAATGGGTAATATAATTTATTATAAAGTGTAAAACACGTTCTTCTTCGACAAGAAAAAAAACCCAAATATAATAGATGCACCTGCACCTGATAAATGGCGCGCAAGTTCCATGAATGTTGGGAACTGAAATCAGACACTTATGACTGATTAGCTGCCTTTGTGGTCTAGCGGTTAAGTCCGTGGATTTAGACTTCGATTTCTGGTCGGGACACAAAAATATTTATTAATGTAAATAAATACATTTAATTAATATTTAATTTATTTGTGACATTTCTCGAGTTTGGTACGCTGGAGACATCGACGAGCTTGCCACTTGTCATGATTGGCTTACAGTAAAGTTGGCTAAATGTGAATCCGCTTATTTATAAGCGTGGTTTCTGACCACCCCGAAAGGGAAACGGTCGTGATGATACTACTAATGTAAATAAATACATTTAATTAATATTTAATTTATTTGTGACATTTCTCGAGTTTGGTACGCTGGAGACATCGACGAGCTTCCCACTTGTCATGATTGGCCTATAGTAAAGTTGGCTAAATGTGAATCCGCTTATTTATAAGCGTGGTTTCTGACCACCCCGAAAGGGAAACGGTCGTGATGATACTACTAATGTAAATAAATACATTTAATTAATATTTAATTTATTTGTGACATTTCTCGAGTTTGGTACGCTGGAGACATCGACGAGCTTCCCACTTGTCATGATTGGCCTATAGTAAAGTTGGCTAAATTGTGAATCCGCTTATTTGTAAGAATGGTTTCTGACCACCCCGAAAGGGAAACGGTCGTGATGATACTTTACTTTTACTATGACTGACATTAGTCCTCAACACTATGCCGGCTTGACTAGATCCTTTTTCACACTTCGCTTGAAGGGCTGAAGGTTATAGGAAAGTGGAAACACAGAGGCTGGAAGATTATTCCACATCTTTATCGTTCGACATATGTATGAGTTTCTAAATTTATACGTACGCGTAGGGATGGTGACTGCGGTATGTGGATGTATATTCGGACATGTGCTTGTAGTAAGGTTCCAGAATGGAGAGAAAGGAATATGATTATATAGCTATTCAGAGCAAATTGCCACCATCAGTCCGCCTACCACCTATTTGTTCTTCTCGTTGAAAGTATGTGCCATTTGCATTGATGTCAAATGCCAATTTTATCTTTTAAGGAGAACTAATATTGTAAGCTTGCCATCGTGATATTTATATAAAAATAACACCGCTTGAAACAAGACTTACCTAAATATATATATCACCAGCATTATTCCTCAACTAACGTAATGTGGCAGAAACCACAACCCTTAATTCCGAAAAGATAGGCCAAACGAATTTAACCCTTAAATTCGCCGGAGTAAACGCTAAAATTGTGAAGTATAATATTAAAGAAACTTAAAATTCATGGGTCGACTATTGCACGAAGCAAAAATTAATTAGTAAGGAAGCTTCATCTAACGGTTATTGGGTTAGAAGCAAAATATATGAGACAGCGTGGCTGCCTATTGTAAAAAGCTACTAAGTATTTTTTTAGGCTCAGCAGCTAATTTTTTTTTCTTTAGTTAATAACTTAATACATACGAGTATAAAAGAATCCTTAAACTAACAGAAACTGTCAAACAGTGTATCACGACTCCTAGAAATTAAAGTTCTAGACCTCCACTATTAGATTTGGGCCTTCCAGAATACATTTCTGTATAATTTGGCCTAGACTCGCCGCGCTTTGGCCAGACAGGTTGGCAAGGGTCAAATGTACACAACTCCTAGAATATAAATTTCTAGACCTCCACTGTTAGAGTTGGGCCTTCCAGAATACATTTCTGTATAATTTGGCCTAGACTCGCCGCGCTTTGGTCAGACAGGTTGGCAAGGGTCAATTGTTTAGAAAGACAATTTCACAAGCTTAAAATGCTTACTGATAATAATTGTCTGATGTCTTATTGGTATATGCCGGGGTTTATACCGCGATATTTTAGGATTTTAAGAAAATCGTTTTAACAACCGAGCCACCACCGCTGTTTTAAAAGTGTTTATTTGTATACAAAGGGGTCTAGGACCCTGTGTTCTCGAGGATGGAAAGATGATATATATGGACTAAAAGCCTATTTTTAATTATATAAAACAAAAATATTAGTTAAGTACAATTAAAAATACTTACAAATGGAGGCATAAATACATGGAATTTCCTGGTAAGCATGGAAATCGAACAGGTATACTTTGATTTTTTAAAGACGTTACTTGTTATTTTAATTTAAAATAAGTATTTATTTTTCAATTACTTAAGACCTCGTTGTTAGTAGATACCTTGATCAGATCAGAAGGTGGTCGCCGTACCCAATGGGTATTACGTTGCCACAATAAAATGAAGACGCGGAAGCTGTAGAGTAGTGTATATTTATATTTTATATATTTTAGGTTTTAAGGTATATATCTATGGGCCTTTTGTATTTTAATGCCTGCAATAAAGATTATTATTGTTATTAAATAATAATAATAAATACTATTAAAATAATATATTTAAATATTACAGTACTAGGTTTAGATATAATACAGCTGATATGGAGGATGTCCCAGCTATTTATAGACTTTGGAACGGTTTTCAAAAACGTTACAGGCGTTTAGTTTTTTGTTGTGAATGCGTTTGACGTTAACGTATTGTTTGAAGGTAGCAATAAATTTTGAAACGCCATTCAAGTTCCTATTCTATCGAGTTTTTTTTTTATACAGAAATCGGTGTTTGGATTTTTTCTTTTTTTTTTCTAGCTCCGTTGTAGGCACTCTATCTTTTTTATTACGTAGCTTTATTAACACATAGATATTTAATTTACTATTTTATTTTTGTTTTTTTAATTAGTAAACTCTCGCTAACCTGTCTGGGTAGCTGGGTAGTTTTTTTTTATCAAACTGAAAATATATTACCATTACCATTACAGCCCCTAGAACACAGCGTCCTAGACCTCCACTGCTGGAGATGGGCTTTCCAGAACATATATCTGGAGAATTTGGCCTACACTCGCCACGCTGGCCAGACGGCTTGGCGAGGATGAGATGTAATTTTTTATGACAATCTATTAACGATTCCACAAGTTGGTATTAGTGGAACCGGGACCGACGGCTTAACGTGCTCTCCGAGACACGGAAACGGTGGTGTTGTAAATATATGGCGCGGTGGTGGCTCGGTTGTAAGAGCGCGTTCCTTAAATCCTACAAAGGTCGGTTCAAACCCACCCGGCATGTACCAATGAGAAATACACTTTTTTTACGTACATTTGTAATAGATTTACAAATACATATATATACATAAATAAATATAAAATATTCATCAACTACATTACAGCCCCTAGAACACAGACCTAGACCTGGAGGTCTATTCTCCACTCTTGATATACATCAGTTTTTTCTGGGGCAATTGGGCCTCCACTTACCACGCTGGCCAGACAGGTAGGCGAGAGTCCAATGTAAATTTTTAATGATAATATATTAACGATTTCACAAGTTGGCATTAGTGGAACCGGGACCGACGGTTTAAAGGCTCTCCAAATTTTGTATCTCTTTATGTTGGTACGAGTATAACGACAGTAGCTCTACGAGTATACGGGGCACATATATATTACCTACTTATATCATATACAATTTCTACTATTTATTTCTGCTCTGAATGGCACGGACACGGTGGTGTTGTAAATCTATGACAGATGTACGTAAGAAAAAGGACTCCGTTTGAATGCGAGAAAAACCAAGGTACTAGTGTTTGAAATAAAAAGGATGACAACCGTGACGATAGAGATTGATGATGAAACTCTAGAACAAGTAAATGAAATTATATATCTGGCAGTGTTTTCACTGCGGATGGAAAGTATGATAGGGATGTTAAAAGAAGAGTGAACGCGGGAAATAGTGTCAACGGTGCCCTGGGGTCCCTGATCGCCAGTCGGAATGTCAGTGATAAAGCTCGACTCGCCATACACAATGCCATGCTAGTACCATCACTTATGTATGGAAGCGAGACGGGGATATGTCAGAAGTTAATGCGGTAGAAATGAGATCGTTGCGTCGGATATGCGGCGTCATTTTGACGAACCGCATACGTAATGACGAAATACGAAAAAGGGTAGGTATGAAAGAAGCATAGGGACAAAAATAAGAAAAGGCATGCTTCGATAGTTCGGGCATGTTGAAAGGATGAATGAAGAGAGATTGACGAACCAGATATATAATGCGAAAGTTGTATGTAAAAGGGGCCCAGGCAGACCGAGACTCACATCATCATCATCATCATCAGCCTGTATCTCTCCACTGCTGGATGTAGGCCTCCCCTAAGGCTCGCCACTTAACGCGATCTTTCGCTACCCTCATCCAACCCCCACCAGCGACCTTCTTTAGGTCATCTGTCCATCTGGCGGGGGGTCGTCCCACTCTGCGTCTTCCCGTACGTGGTCTCCACTCTAGAACCCGTTTGCCCCATCGATCGTCGGTTCTGCGGCAGATGTGTCCGGCCCATTGCCACTTCAGCTTGCTAATTTTAAAAGCTATGTCTGTAACTTTCGTTCTCTGACGAATATCAACGTTTCGAATTCTATCCACCAGAGATACACCAAGCATAGCTCTCTCCATGGCTCGCTGAGCGACCTTGAATTTATGGACCAGACCCACTGTTAGTGTCCACGTCTCTGCTCCGTACGACATTACCGGGAGGACGCACTGGTTAAAGACCTTAGTCTTTAAACATTGTGGTATAGACGATGAGAGGATGTGCCGGAGTTTCCCGAATGCCGCCCATCCTAGCTGAATGCGTCTGTCGGCTTCTTTGCTGAAGTTGGCTGCTCCTAATTGGATAGTCTGCCCGAGGTATACGTAATTTTGCACAACTTCGAGAGTGTCGTTTCCTATGCAGATTGGCCTCGGCTTGACATGATCATTGAACATGACTTTCGTCTTGTCTAAGTTCATTTCGAGACCAACCCGCTGGGATGCTACGTTTAAGCCGTTCAGCATTCCGCTAAGATCCTTGAGTGAACTGGCCATAATGACTATGTCATCCGCAAATCGGAGGTGTGAGATGAATTCTCCATTGATGTTTATGCCGCAGTAATTCCAGTCTAGAATTTTAAAAACATCTTCCAACGCGTTCGTGAACAGTTTCGGGGATATGACATCCCCCTGTCGCACGCCTCTGCGCAGTTGGATAGGCTTTGTATGCTGACCCTGTAACTGGACGGTCATAGTCGCAGAACTGTAAAGACATCTCAGCACCTCAACGTATCGATAGTCTATTAGGCATCGCTGCAAGGATTCCAGAACAGCCCAGGTTTCGATTGAGTCGAAGGCTTTCTCATAGTCCACAAACGCTAGACATAGCGGCAGATTATACTCCTCGGTTTTCTGTATTATCTGTCGCAATGTATGAATGTGATCGACCGTACTAAAGCCTTTTCGAAACCCAGCCTGCTCCGGGGGCTGGAAATCATCCATTCTCTGAGCGAGTCGATTTGTGACCACCCTTGAAAACAACTTATAGACATGGCTCAGGAGTGATATGGGCCTGTAATTCTTTAAAAGGGAGATGTTACCCTTTTTAAAGAACAGGACCACAACACTCCTGGTCCATGCCTCTGGCGTGGTTCCG
The DNA here is from genome assembly GCA_910589645.1 of Tinea semifulvella. Classification (NCBI taxonomy): domain Eukaryota; kingdom Metazoa; phylum Arthropoda; class Insecta; order Lepidoptera; family Tineidae; genus Tinea; species Tinea semifulvella. The sequence continues at coordinate 5,407,953 of OU342592.1, read as the reverse complement.
TGGTGAATGACGTAGTTAAATAGTCTTGCGAGTTCTTTGAGTACCGGTTTCCCGCCTACTCTCAGAAGCTCAGCCGTGACTCCGTCATCACCAGGCGCCTTGTTATTTTTAAGTTGTCCAAGGGCTATATCGATCTCGCCTAGATTGACATCCGGGATATCCTCGGTATAGTGGCGAGTTAAAACAGCTCGTTGGTCGTCGTCCCTGCGGGCTATAGGGCGAGTTGCGTGTGAGGCATATAGGTCTCCATAAAATCTTTCAACAATAAAAAGACTCACATATTACGACCAAATTAATAAAACAATAGGTGAAGGTGCGTTGAAAAGCCATCGAAACAAAAGGGCATGTATGAAGAGGTTAATGAATGTCGAAGAAGCGGAAGAGGTATGTCGTGACCGTGACAAGTGGCGCTCAATTATCTCTGCCTACCCCGCAAGGGATTTGGCTTGAAGATATGGATGAATGTACGTAAGAAAGTGTATTTTTTATTGGTACATGCCGGGGTTTGAAGCAGTGCTATTAGAATGTTAAGGAAAGCGTTTTTACCACCGAGCCACAATCGCTCTTTTTCAAAATTTTCATTCAGAGCAGAAATAAACAGTAGAAATTGTATATGACATAAGTAGGTAATATGTATGTGCCCCGTACACTCGTAGAGCTACTGCCGTTATACTTGTACCAAAATAAAGAGATACAACAGTAAAACGATATTAATTATTAGCTTGTTTACCGTTACCCGTATAATACTTTTTGTCGGGGCTTGGTAACAGTCCTTGTATCATCCTCCCTTCCTTGGTGTTGTTCCTAATTACGTTCCTTCACCAAACCGTTCATATCAAGAATTTAAATATCGCGCGACCTGTCATCTTGTGTGTCACGTGATCTAATTCGTGACACCCGAGCCTAGCGCCAATGTGGCCGAGGCGAGAACAACGAAGAAAAAAGTGGGTTGCCAAACGAGCGCGTGCGATTTATCAAATACTATTTAAATAAGAGTAAAATTAAAAGTTGTTGCATCCAAAGCAGTGAGTGATCAGAAGTTAACCTGCATCCCGATCCTCACGTAAGTCCTCTATTCATACCATTCCGTTGCGAGTTTTGATATTTATCGCCGTGTGAAATAAGCAGGTTTAGGTGTTCTCTGTGGAATCAACATCAGACCTCTTGGTCCAACCTAATTTCTCCCAAAACAAAGGAAAACACAACCACCAATTGCGTATAATATTAATGTTAATCAAAAGCCGGTGTCTCCGAAGCCCTGAGCTGCTCAGGAGTACCCAACACTTTTTGTGGTGTATTTTTATTCGGTATACATTTTTGGTTTCTCTACGATAACATGCTTTATTCTGTTCAGTTTTTTCAATAAGCATGTTTTTTTTAATGTTTAGGATCTATAGTCGTTTTTCTGTACTGTATTTTTTCTAATCAAGTTGTTTGACTATTCTGAATACTATCCCAGATAAACATTGACTCCATAAATATCCCTGACGTGTTGGTCAACGAACTTAGTTTAAGACCTAGGCACACCGGTCGGTACATCTAGATGCTGATGATTGACGTGGCGAAGTATTTTCGTTCATGTTTTATCATACCATGGCATCCAACACACATGATATTATTATGGTCTAATAATTTATTACATAAATACGTTTAAATACCTTTATAACAAAAAAAAAACTATAAAGTATATAAAAATGATAAACAAAGCATTTTATATGTTAATGACATCTGTCAAAAAGTAACATTAATAACCCTCCTTTCAACACGGTACTGACATACGAAATTAGGATCATCAAATGTTAGAATATTCAAAACAACGACTTGTGCTAAAAGAAGTGGTATTTTCATGCTAACATTTCTTAAAATTAACGCGGTCTAAATCGCGTCCGTGCCTTATATGTTTCACGCCTGCTCTGCGCCTGCACCTGGTGTTGCAGCGGAACAAGCGCAGATCAGCAAGCGTCGAAAATATGAAACTATTTGCAATCGTTACTTTTTTTCGACGTTTGCTGTAGAAACGATGGGCCCGTGGGGATCGGAACTTAAAGCCTTTTATAAAGAAATTGTTCCAAGGCTCATTGACGTCTCTGGTGACAATAGGGCTGGCAGTTATAAATGCTGCTAGTGTATTGGGGGGCACCATGCCACAAGACAGCGATTTAGAGGAGCTATTTTTTTTGTAAGTATGTATTTTTATTTTCTATGTATTATTATTATTATTATTTTTTAGGTTAAATTTAAATTTTGTTGTAATATAGTTTATTTAATATTGTAATTCTTTTATATTGTTTGTATATTACTTCGAATAAAATTTCTCCATTTTGTGTTTACTTGAAAGGTAAAGTATCACCACGACCGTTTCCCTTTCGGGGTGGTCAGAAACCTATAAATACACAGTATTTATTTAGTGTGGCCAGACCTTTAATCTCATTTTATTCTAGATCCAGATTTATAAATGGCAATTGAAAGCTGTTTGCCTGCGACTTTACAGCTTAAGGGATTTAAAATGAAGGAACGCTATGCATTCAGAAGTACCGCGATAAACTATGTTTTGTTAAAATTAAAACTCTACACTTATATACTGTGTTTCTGAGGAATCAATGAGTCAAAATAATCAATTTAAAAGTGCACATTGAAAACGAACTTTTTTTTTTTTTTTTTTTTTTATACTAGCACGACATGTGACCTTGGGCCCACCTGATGGTAAGTGGCGCGCAAGGTCCATGAATGTTAGCAACTGAAGTCAGATACTTGTAACTGCCATCAGCAGATATTCAGTTTCTGCAGCAAGCCAATGGATCAAAGTCAAAGCCAAAATATCTTTATTCACGTAAACCTATTACAAGCATTTATGAAACGTCATTAATTTAATTATGTTGAATGATTCTACTCCTGCTAGTAGAAGACTAAGCAGCAAAGTGGTCCAATGAGTAAGCTGTTAGCAGAAGACCACTAGCTTAGCAGATTCCAGTGACCTGTTTAATCTGACTGAGAAGGGAAAACTCAGCTATATCAGATTTACACAATAAAACATATACAGAACTGCAGCACCACAACTATCAATATTAATAACCTTTTAAATTTAGTTATCAGTACTAATGAGATCAAATTGCCCTTGTCAATCAGACTGCCACCTTTGTTAAACTAAGACATTCTTTCTTCTTCGTCTTTCTTAAAAAGCAGAATGAGATGTAATTTCTCAACTAGACATAATAATTATATGTATGAATAAAACATTTATTTACCTATATATGTATTTATATTTATGTATTTATATGTATGCTTATTTAAGTAGAATATTTATTAGAAACTTTATAATTTTAGTTAAATGAAAATACCCAGTGACATACAGCCAGTTTCTCGAAGCTCTACTTAATTATTTCCTAGCTAAGGAATCGTTTTTTAAGATTTTTTAAAGTCAAATCGGGCTTCACGAACAAATTTATTTAATTATTTGTTATTGCCTTTTCATTAACTTAATTATATCTTAAGATATGTTAATGAAACGCCTTTCTTGCAAAACCTGTTATTTTTTACTTAAGTAATTATTAAATACCAAAATACATATGTTCGAGAAACTAAAAAAAATGGAAACTGGCAACTCCAGGGCAGAGGCACTCGAAGGAGCTAATCGGGGGCTACTCAGGTAAGTACACAATCAAAGTCCTTCAGCTATGCAAACCTAAATTAAGAACTCTGACTAGATCCCTAATTGGTCACTGTAAATTAAACAAGCACATGTTTACCATGGGCTTGGTAGAAACAGATAAGTGCAGGTTCTGTCGCGAGGTGTCTGAGACACCAGTCCATCTCCTTTGCGCCTGTTATGCCCTGCATCACAAGCGAAGCACCATCCTACCGCACGGTGGCGCATCGCTACTCTCCGTTGCCTCGTGCACTTTATGCACTTAGAAATTTGCCAACACCACATCTTGACATCTTTGCTGACGATCTGTCCAAACTCAGTAAAGCATGTTGGAAATTTTATGAGTAAATGAAATTGATTAACATTTTAAGTATTATCTTTTGTTATTATTATTATTTTTCTTGGACTTAGTTTAATTAACTATTATCTAATAAGTCAAAAAAATGTGTTATTTTTATATTATTAATCGTCTGACTCCTCCTTGCATGGAGTATTGGAGTATCTGTAATACCATCTAAGGTGTATGTATGAAATTAAATAAATAAATAAATCTTGGGTACTCACAGTTTAAGCCCCGAGGAGGTGCGACGCCTCGCTCCTAAACCCATACTAAGGTTCCTTGAAGCCTTAGGGCTAGCGAACGAACTATAGTCTAGGGAGGTCACAACAGATCACTACTGGTCGCAGTGACGAGTAGTCCCACCCTATTTCACAAATAATATAATAACAGGCTGTTAGTTTTTTTATTGCTATTAGTTATAGTTAATTTTTTTCTTTAACTCTGCATCACACAAGTTCTTTTGTCGTTCTACCTTTAAGGTATTAAGCTCGCCTATGTACTTTATTTCATCGTAGATATTTATTGTGCATTAAATATTTTTTTGAAAATATGGCGCTGTGGTGGCTCGGTTGTAAGAACACGTACCTTAAGTCCTACAAAGGTCGGTTCAAACCCACCCGGCATGTACCAACGAGAAATGCACTTTTCTTACGTAGATTTGTCATAGATTTACAACACCACCGTTCCCGTGCCTCGGAGAGCACGTTAAGCCGTCGGTCCCGGTTCCACTAATACCAACTTGTGAAAACGTTAATAAATTGTCATAAAAAAAAATGACATCATATCCTTGCCAAGCCGTCTGGCCAGCGTGGCGAGTGTAGGCCAAATTCTCCAGATATATGTTCTGGAAGGCCCATCTCCATCAGTGGAGGTCTAGGACACTGTGTTCTAGGGGCTGTAATGGTAATGATAAATATTTTTTTACTTTATTTTACCTTAGCTGGTAATGACTGTCGTACAATAATTCATTATGTACCGATTGTTCCAGCTTTGTTTCTTATACCGTTAGGTTTCTTGCCCTGTTTTGTTATTTAATGTCTTTGGTGTTTAGTTACCTATCTAGGTAGGACGACGGCGACGCCACGCGGCGCATGAGTAAGTGTAAAGGTTCGAGCAAAACCGACAAACGATATGGTTAATCAATGTCGAAATGATTTCTAGAATAAAGACCATACGGGACGACGCAATGGGATGACCCGCCGTATGAATGGATGACGTTTTTTGAATTGAATAAATGTGATTGATTTCTTAAAAAGTGGTTTTTATGTTACTTAGAAGCAGTCTTGACATTTGAGTGCGATCGCTATCTTAGCGATATAAGGTTTGACGAGCCTCCCAACAGACCAAATGGAAAATTCCATAATTTGTTTACGTTTACGATTGATGAAAACTTAATTTATTTTTTATTCGGCGTCACAGTTTTAAATCACATCTACGTTCATTTTTAGTCTATTCTGCGTTGCGCCGCCACCAGTAACGTCACGTGATAATCTTGTTGAAACGGTCGATGCTATAAATAAATAAAATAAATAAATATTTCCAGACAGGTCACACAGCGCCATCTAGTTTCCGTGGTAAGCTACGAGGCTTATGTTACGGAAACTAGATGGTGGATAAACTACATATTATACTTTTTTTGTAAATATATACATATTATACATATAAACACCCAGACCGAGACAAATTATACAATGTACAACTTGCCCCCGGTGGGAATCGAACCCACGACCTCCCGAGTTCACGGCAACGCTTGTTACCACTAGACCACGGAGGCGGTCATCTATAATCTATCATTGTTTATTGTTTATTTAAGCCTATAGGAACACTTGGATTAGTCAAATTTTAATTTTTCTTATTTAATACATATTAATATTAAGTCAATATACATAAAAATGGTTGAAATAGCTGGCTGTTGTTAGCAAGGAACAGTCTGCTAATAAGGGCATAGTGCCTGAGAATAACAAGCTTAATTCTAATAGTGGATAGCAGCTGTAAAGGGGCATTGTCTTATTTACCTACACTAAAATAAAGCTAAATATTAAATGTCTAATTATTAAAATTATTATGTTAAATCTATAATATACTTAAATATAACTAGACTACTATGAAAAGTATTTATTGCAGCTGTATAGAGGCATTGTCAGAATTAATATTAAACCTCTTAATAATGTCCTAACTAATAACTAAAAATAATAATGTCATAACTAAGATAATTAATAATGTCATTACAATTGAAAAATATGGTCGTCCTTTAGAGCTTCATCCACAGTATAATAAGCTTTAACATTTTTTTTTATTATTATTAGTGTGCTAAATAATTGGACGCATGTCCATTCGGAAAGTTCGATTTAAACGGCATCCGTTTCTACGGTCAATGCCGTCTAGTCATAAAAATTACGGAATCGTATATACCAGGTCCCATATCTAAGTCCAGTTTCTAAACTTTTGTTTCATGCACAATCTGAACAAGAGGCCCATTAAAACATACTCAACTCATTTAAAATTTTCCTTACAGCGACTACGACGACATTTTTAACGTTAAAAAATACAACTAAAAGTGTAGTTAAAGTTTTGTGAGAGTCATTTTAGTATTCTGCAGCGCCCGTACTAACTGATGAAGAAACTTGCTGCATTTCATACTGTAAAGTAAAGTATCATCACGACCGTAGTCAGAAATCACGCCTTTTTGCCGGGCAATTTCTCTCTGAACAAAAAAAAGCTTCAGAAGCAACTGGCGACATGAATTAGGACATCACTAATTGATTTGTACTCGAGCTGTCAAAAGAATAATCCTCCTCCTCCTTGCGACGATACAGAAACGACAGAAGTCCTAATAATGGAAACAGTAAGCCTGACGCTTAAACTCGATTTGTGAAAATTCCTGACAGATTTCTATCGAGATCTTCACTAGAAGAAATTTCTTGCTTTTAAATACACGGACTTTAAAAAAAAAACAAAATAACTGAACAATTTCCTTTAAATAACATATATTTATTTATTTAGTTTTAAAACTTTATTGCACTAAGTACAAAGACGGACTTAATGCCCGAAGACATTCTCTGACAGCCAAACCATGGAGACAAATTTGATCAAATGTAAGGTGCAATCATAAAGATAATAAATAACTATTTAAATAAATATGTTGATAGGTAATTTTTTCCACAAATTAGTAGCAACAACTACAAAGAATTAGACACAAATTATGAGTGATGAGAAGAGACGGATAGAAGAGAGTTGTGAGATAAAACAGAATGAAATAATTAAAAAAAAACTACAAGAACCTGTACATTTATAAAATTAGGTCAGTATATCAAAAGTAAAATAGATAAATGAAAATCATATAGATGCAAGTATGTACTATTTTCTATGTCGACGGACTTTTTTTACTATTGTTGGATGACTGTCGTGTTAATTGATATTGTTAGTTAAATTTACAAGCTAAGATGCTTCAAACGATACGATTTTATTGGTCACAACTTAGGTATGCGTTCCTACTGTCGTGCTAGACACAAAAAACTCCTTAGCCAAGAATTGCACCCGGTACTTCAAAATGTAGCAGTTACCTCTACACTAGATCCACATTATTCTCATAACTTTCTACTATTGTAGACACAGAGTAAAAGTGGCTTCAAAAATGTTAATTAAGCTCGCAAATTAATTGAATAAAAACACTTTTCCATAGTTAGTTGACTGTACATCGGCTAACTCGAAAATAATTGTGAATAAAGAAAACTTTACTAACAAAAAAACTTGTGTTTAATGGCATTTTTATTTAATTATTTCAGTTTCCAAATTAAAGCTTTCTCGACTTTTTAAGTCTTACGTTTTTTTATTATTTATAGTACTCTGTTAGCAATTCAACATCATCAGCCTGTGACAGAGGGAAATATACTTTTATTTTACATGACAAGTATAGGCAAGTATGACAAGCTCCATCTCTCAAAATATTTAAAGACAAGATATACAATTTTTTACACCATAAACAGAATAACTTACCATAACTTTTCACTATTTATTTATTTATTTATAAGTTCTACAACAAAATCAACAATATTTCAATTTCTGAGTACATGCATACATAATTAACAGAGTAAATGTGATTTTAATTAAAGGAGAAGACGATCTGCTCATAATTACCATTGAGTATAAATTTAAAACTAGGCATGCAATAGATATTATACATTATATTAACAAATTATTTACCTACCTAACAGTTAAATCTATTAAATTAAATTATAATTAATAAAACTAATACCTAGCTAATTACCTAAATAAATATTATAATAATGAAAAAAAAAACAGTTTTAAGAAAAAATTACAAACAAAACTACAATAAAAAAGCTAAAATTAACAAAAACTACCGATTTGGTTTGTTTTAATGCCTTTTTAAATTTAAGAGCACCACATGAAAATGCGTCAAAATCGTGAAACTTGTGCAAGTAATTATACTGTTGTTTCATCCGGTTAATAGGCGAAAAGTAACCCAAATTAGTCTTTGAAAAGGTAGTCACGAAAGGAGTGTATGTCGAAACTCTCGGTCTTCTTGTGCTGGAGTGAAATGAGACCTTGCGAAGTAAGTCAGGAGAATCCAATGCACCTGTAATTGTTTTGTAGAAAAACATGCCATCTAAGTCTGAGCAACGTTTTTTAAGGGAACTTAATCGAAAGTAATTCAATTATATATATTTATATATATAATTCAATCATAGAATGAGGTTGACTATTAAAATACAATATCATCACGATTGTATTCCTTCCGGGGTGGCATTCGCCACGCTGGCGAGACGGGTTGGCGAGGACAGTCTATATTTGATAATAAATTAAAATTCGTTTTTTTTTAAATCTATTTGAGAAATAAATCTATCAAATAAAATCTTATCGTTAAAGTAGATTAAGGGCTGGTAACTGAATTCTTCTTTACTGGAATTTGTTCACTATATAATATCCGTGTTCTCATACATTTTTTTGTATTTAAGTGAAGTAAGCCCACTAAGGAAGAATTCAGTTACCGGCCCTTAATCCTTAAGTGCATATTAATTGCCTTAAAATCAATCTTGACCTTTTTGCTGTAAGTGGTAATTATTATGTTGTGCCAAAAATAAGGAAAGCCTTCTACCTACCTTATTATATTAAAAATCATTGTCCAAATTTGTATGGAAACTAACCTCTGTGGTCCAGAAGTATATTATACTTTCTATACAGAGGATAGGGTTCCAATAAATTGTTAATTGCTTGTAATATACTGTAGATCATATCCTGTTAACACTTAAGATACATTGATGTAACTAGTTATAACTGGTTATACCTTCCTTTCAGGGTGGTCAGAAACATTTTTAAATAAACTGATTTACAGTATTTAAAATAAGTCTTGTTTCAAGCAATGTTATTTTTATATAAATATCAGAAATCTTTTGGCTGCATCCGAAACAGAAATGGCGAGACTGCTTAATAGAATGGAGCAAATAACGATGTGGGTCTTCAAATCAATAAACAGAAGACAAAGATCATGGTGGTGGACCGCATCAAGAAACTGGAGCTCACTGGGACGCTTAAACTGGAACACGTTACTGAGTTCACATACCAGGGCTCCAGTATCTCTAACACCGGTTCGTGTGAAACGGAAGTACGCCGAAGGATAGGCATGGCCAAAAATGCTATGAGTCAGATGAAAGGAATATGGAAAGATCATAATATCACTATTGGGACCAAAACAAGACTCTTCCGCAGCCTCGTATTTTCCCTATATGCTGCCGAAACCTGGACCCTCAAAGCATCTGATCGTAGTCGCGTCGACGCCTTTGAGATGTGGTGCTGGAGGCGTATGTTGCGCATTCCGTGGACAGCGCGGAGAACCAATGTATCAATACTCAAGGAGCTCAAAGTCACTACCAGGATCTCTTCTATCTGCCTTCAGCGAGTCCTTGAGTATTTTGGTCATATAGCACGAAAAAGTTCGGCCAATCTGGAAAAGCTGGTGATCACGGGTAAAATCGAAGGCAAGAGGCCCCGTGGCCGAAGCCCGATACGTTGGTCTGACCAGATCCGAACCATACTTAACACCCCAGTCCACAATGTGCAGTGTGCAGACCCGGATGGCGCAGCATCATCTGAGACAAAGTGATCCGTGGAGGGGGTCACGACCCTCAGCATTGAGGATAACGACGCAAGGAGGAGGATCAAAAAGTAAAAATTGGCATTTGATATAATTGCAAATGGCACATATTTTCAACGCGAACAACAAATAGGTAGTAGGCGGACTGATGGTGGTAATTTGCCCAGTCTGCCGGAGCGGGGAGGTATCCACCGTTCGTGCTGATACACCCAGTAAAGTGTATCCACACTTTTCGGAATCAGGCTCAAATTACCGTTAAGCCGGCATACTGTTAGAGACTGATTGTTAGTGTCTGATTCTAGTTGCTAAAATTCATGGATCTCGGGAGCCACTTACCATCAGGTGGGCGCAGGGTCACATGTTGTGCTAGTATAGAAAAATAAAAAATAGCCCACTTTACTTCAGGCCCATCATGATAAGTGGCAAGCTCGTCGATGTCTCCAGAGCGTACCAAACTCGAGAAATATCACAAATAAATAAAATATTAATTAAAAGTATTTATTTATATTAATAAATATTTTTGTGTCCCGACCAGGAATCGAACCCGGTACCTCCGAGTCTAAATCCACGGACTTAACCGCTAGGCCACGGAGACAGTTTATATATAATAAATTAAAAATATGTCAATTACTAAAAGAAATATATTTTTTAAATTAACGCATCGGAACCAACCCCTGAAACACAGCGTCCTAGATGTTTCTAGCGTACTAAACTTTAAAAATAATAATAATTTGAATCCGGTACCTCTGCATCGGCGGTCTTAAACGCTAGACCAAGGAATCAGTTGCCTTTTGGAGCACATAATTAATTTTGAAAAAGGCAGTAATTACTTGAGTGATTAGGTTATGATCCAATCCGTCATACCATCGTCCAACCTCCGCCATCAACCTCTTCAGGTGATCCGTCCATCTGACGTGGGGTTTCCCGTACCTACATGGTCTTCACGCGGATTGTATCGGTCGTGATAATGCTTTATTTAATCAAAACTGCAATTATAAGTGTTTTCCTCGTTCCGCTCTTAATCCTGTCCTCTGAAGATATAATCTAGAATCTGATTCTAACTGAAAACTGTTTGCAATTCGATCTAGTTTAGGTTTCGATTTTGTAGTTATAAACAGACGCGTCATTCACGAGGCAGTGTGACAAGAACACTTGCACCATTCCCCCGCTGCACCAGCCCTCTTGTCACATACATCAATAACCAGCCGCTTAGATAGTTAACTATCTCTATCTTTAAAAAAAGTCACTTTCTTGAAAAGCTAAATGTCTAAATCACGCTCTGACAAGTAATTATTTTATATATCTATGGATATTATAATTACTACTATATACGTATTTATTTTTTAATTGTTGTTGTATATACATATTTTGTATTTTTTCTTATTATCTTATCGCCATCACAAAATAGATTAATTTATTAGAATTAGCTGTTAGAAAATTCCTACGGCATTAATCTCGCCCTTGTACAATACTTTTGTAAACAATGTGCAATAAATAATTTTATTATTATTTTATTATTAATAACTTGTTAGCACTTGGCTCCCACGGACCCAAAGTCTTAAGACCAAACGGCACAAACTCGTAGTCATTGCTAATAGACTCGAATTTGCGACGTTTGGCCTTTACAACCGAGTCTGCTGCAGTCCCATTCCCTATTATTATGGTTTAATTCTTAATGTTAGTTCGTTTTCTCTATTTTACATCTGTATATTTTTTGTGACAATAAATAATTTTATTATTATTATTTGTATTTAAATTGTATTATTATTTAATACAGTTAATATTTAACTTCTATTGTCAGTGAAAATTTGTGAAAAACTTGTTATATTCCTATTATAATTATTATAAAGGCTGCAAAATTTCCTAAGAAAAAAATATTAAAAATAAAATCTATTAAGTCTTTTATTTACAGTGGTGGAAAATTATGCTAGATTGGCAAATAATATATTGTTTGCAGACCAAGACTCACCTATCATGATCAAAAAGGGGCATGTATAAAGAGGTTATTAAATGTCGAAGAAGCGAAGTCGAGATCGTGACAAATGGCGCTCAACTGTCTCTGCCTACCTCGCAAAGGACCTGGCGTGAAGATATGTATGTATTATCGTCACGAAGTACTACATGATAGTGGCTCCTGGAAAATTGCTCATTAGAATTTATTTTGTTTTGAACATAGTCTAAATACAATCAGTCAATTTAAAGTTATTGAATTCTCGATCGTAATTCGTTCCAAAAAGTTTTTGTGACACAAGAATAGGTCCCTCTAATCCTAAGGTAAACACCATCCATCACTGGCATGACAAATCAATTGAAAAGGGATTTCGCTTTAAATTGAATTGTAAAAAGTATAATCACGACCTTAATCCCATAGAGGGTCAAAAGCGGGTTCAATTGAGACAGCTACTACTATATGAGTACTAGGTCTATCAAGACAAGTGGCATGAGACACGAGTCACAAATAATGAATATATTTTTTCGTCCAGGAATTGAACTCTTAGCATAGCGAATCAGCGAGGAAATGCGACTAGCATACTAGCCATTTTTTAAATTTATTATAATAAATTAGGTTTCGTAAGTAACTAACTTTTAACTATTTTTTGATTTAATTTATAGCGCTAAAAGCGGGAGCCGCAGCTTAATGCGCAGAGTCTGGCAAGCGGCGCAAATATGTAACTCTAATCAAAGACTATGTGTTTGTGTTAAACGTAGCTTCCCAGCGGGTTGGTCTCGGAATGAACTTAGACAAAACGAAAGTCATGTTCAATAATCATGTCAAGCCGAGGCCAATCTGCATAGGAAACGCTACTCTCGAAGTTGTGCAAAATTACGTCTACCTCGGGCAGACTATCCAATTAGGAGCAGCCAACTTCAGCAAAGAAGCCGACAGACGCATTCAGCTAGGATGGGCGGCATTCGGGAAACTCCAGCACATCCTCTCATCGTCTATACCACATTGTTTAAAGACTAAGGTCTTTAACCAGTGCGTCCTCCCGGTAATGTCGTACGGAGAAGAGACGTGGACACTAACAGTGGGTCTGGTCCATAAATTCAAGGTCGCTCAGCGAGCCATGGAGAGAGCTATGCTTGGTGTATCTCTGATGGATAGAATTCGAAACGTTGATATTAGTCAGAGAACGAAAGTTGACATAGCTTTTAAAATTAGCAAGCTGAAGTGGCAATGGGCCGGACACATCTGCCGCAGAACCGACGATCGATGGGGCAAACGGGTTCTAGAGTGGAGACCACGTACGGGAAGACGCAGAGTGGGACGACCCCCCGCCAGGTGGACAGATGACCTAAAGAAGGTCGCTGGTGGGGGTTGGATGAGGGAAGCGAAAGATCGCGTTAAGTGGCGAGCCTTAGGGGAGGCCTACATCCAGCAGTGGAGAGATACAGGCTGATGATGATGATGATGATGTGTTTGTGCCGTTTGCTGTAGAGACTTTAGGCCCGTGGGGTCCAAGTGCTGAAACATTTTTAAAAAACATCAACCCTCGTCTAATTGTCTGCTCTGGTGACAAGAGAGCTGGTTCTTTCCTCGCCCAAAGAATCAGCATAGCGATTCAGTGAGGAAATGCTGCCAGCGTTCTTGCCACCATGCCGCGCGGATAGGATTTAGGTTTAGTTTAATTTTTATTTAAATAATAATTGCTTATGTTAATAAATAAATATGAATCAGTTTATAGGTATTTGATTTTATTATTATTATTAAATAACGTTTTTTTTTCTTGTAAATAAAATTGAATCCTAGGGATTATACAAATGCTTAATTGTAGTTTTATCTCAAAAATACTCGTAAACGCAAGCAAAATTTATTGATCCAATATTATATACAATAATTCAATTAAATTGGCTTTTACATCGTTATCTACGCATGCTATTTATAATGAATTATATTTATTTATTAATCGAAATAAATAACATACATACATATCTTCATGCCAGATCCCTTGCAGGGTAGGCAATTAAGCGCCACTTGACAAGATCACGATATACTTACCTCTTTGGCTTCGTCGGCATTCATCAACCTCTTTATACATGCCCTTTTGTTACGAAGGCATTTTAATGCACCTTCAGCCAGTGTTTTATTTATTTGATCGTGATTTGCCAGTCTCGGTCTGCCAGGGTCCTTTTTTACCCAAAACTAAATAAATAACGATTAAAATATATTTGTTTCAAGTAGTTTTGATGTAAGCTCCGTTAAAGATTAAACTCGCACATTTATAACGAATCTAGTTTGTCAATTTAACATTTGCGCTTAAACAAAGAGACTAGGACCACTGTTAAAGTTACCGTGTCTGAAAAAGGAATTCGGAAAATCTATCCTTGCATATTTCTCTAGAAATTTGTCTTCTCAAAGATTTTCAATCATTGAAAGGATTAGTTGACGAATTGCAGCATTTAGAAGTGAAAATTGTCCTAATTCATTATGCAATGTTGAAATCGGCCATCTTGGAACGCTCCGCCATGATGGAATGAAAGTAATTATGGAGATTTTAAACTCTGTAATAAATACAAGAAAGACGGATTTAGGAGACTAGTAAGTATTTTTTGGGACTTGCAAATTTTATAACACACGGCCAAATGAACTAACTAGCTTATATCGCACACCTAGATAAAAAAAACCTTTTTTTTACAAATGAAGAAATACTAACGTTATTTGGTTAAACCTGTTGGTTTATAAATAATTCTGGAAAACTGTACTCGTACAACATCTAGTAGGGTAGTGAGGGACAACACAGTTACTACATCTTACTTGCTGTATAGGTGTTCGAATTAGTCCAATAATAAGGTTACCTCAAAAAGCGCGATTTTTGAGTTAAATAATTTAGGATCTAGGAGTGCGATATAAAATTTTGACAATTGCACGCGATATATACATATAGTTTTAGTCCAATTTATCGATATTTTTCTCTTTAAATTAAGCCCCTAGAACACAGCGTCCTAGACCTCCACTGCTGGAGATAGGCCTTCCAGAACTGGAGAATTTCGCCTACACTCGCCACGCTGCACAGACGGCTTGGCGAGGATATGATGTCAATTTTTTTATGACCATTTATTAACGATTCCATAAGTTAGCATTAGTGGAACCGAGACCGACGGCTTAACGTGCTCTCCGAGGGACGGGAACGGTGATGTTGTAAATCTATGACAAATGTACTTAAGAAAAGTGTATTTCTCATTGGTACATGCCGGGTGGGTTTGAACCGACCTTTGTAGGATTTAAGGTACGCGTTCTTACAACCGTGCCACCGTATTTGTAAAGCAAAAATATGAAACGTTTGAAGAGAAATGGCAGTAAAAAGATAAATAAAAATGTAAAGGGCCAATTTTATGTTTTAAAAAGGTTGTATTTTCTTATGAACCGGTGGCATTGGGCCAAACAGAAAGGGGTCAAACGTCGCGTATATTTTTCTTAAGCCCCTATAAGCGGTGGCACGTAGTTGGCCCGAGTTTACTTTTAATTAATATTAGGTCGAATTGCTTCGTAGCCTAGCAGTTACGGTCGTAGATTTTGACGCAGAAGTCCAGGTTCGATACTTGCAGCCAGATTCCCTTTCAAAATACATAATTGTTTATCGTATAGATTGCTTATTTTAATTAGAGTTGTCATGTCATGATGAAACAATCTGCCCATATTAGTCAATAGATATTTGGCAAAGAAAATATATATTTTAGCATTATTCAAAGTTAATTATAGTACATTAAATATAAATTAAAAGCTACCAAAATAATAAAATTAAAAATAAACTAAACTATAAATAAAAAATGTCCTCTAGAGACGACCCATCCGAGATAGTCCCAAGGAGACTGGCAACATTTCCCCTCTGTATAGCGAGGCTAATACGTTGGCAAAAATAATTGCCAGCCTTTCTGTCAGCCGCTTTGACAACTGTTTGGCCAAGCGCCTGGCTGACGGTCCCCATGGGCCCATCGTCTCGACCCCAAACGGCGCAACTTCGTAACCGATACCAAGGTTTACTTTAGATATTTATTTACAATATATGTTAACGACGCATATATCACACGGTCGTTATTATAATTAATAGTATAGTTCTATCTGGCGAGCTTTCCACTCTGCCCTAGAATTTTGTCTAGAGGTAAACTTTGTTACCGCTAAATGTCTGGGTGGATAAGTCCGTCAGATAGTGAAGATAGCTATTTTTTATAGTAAATCCCATAAATAAATAAATAAAATAATAAATAAATATTTCCAGACAGGTCACACAGCGCCATCTAATTTCCGTGGTAAGCTACGAGGCTTGTGTTACGGAAACTAGATGGTTGATAAACTACATATTATACTTTTTTTTTGTAAATATATACATATTATACATATAAACACCCAGACCGAGACAAATTATACAATGTACAACTTGCCCCCGGTGAACCCACGACCTCCCGAGTTCACGGCAACGTTTGTTACCACTAGACCACGGAGGCGGTCTAATATAACAATATTAGTTCTCCTTGACAGTAAAACTTGGCATTTCACATCATTGCAAATGGCGCATACTTTCAACAAGAACAACAAATAGGTAGTAGGCAGACTGATGGTGGTAATTTGCCCAGTCTGCATGAGGGAAGTATCCACCGTTCGTATCGATTAACCCAGTAAAATGTATCCACACGTTTCGGGATAAGGCTCGAATTGCCGTCAATGCCAGTCAAGCCGTCATAGTGTTAGTGACTGATGTCACTCATGAGTGTCTGATTTACCATTACCACGCAACTTACCATTAAAATTTAAATTCACATGTCATGCTAGTATAAAAAAAGTATGAGGTGGACTAGCATGAAACGTGCGCGAATGTGTACTGCGATAGAGCGCTAACTAATAGTGAAACACGTTTATTTGTTTACAAAAATGGTTTACATAATTCTTTTGGAGGAACTCTGATCCCCAGACTAGAATTCTCTGTTATTCTATCCCATTTGGTTTAATTTTTCGTCTATTTTGACTTATGTCATCTCATACTATCTATTTCATTCTACTTTTTGTAACAACATTTAATATTTTTAAAGGAAACTCGGCTAAAACTGATAGTAAATAACGGAATTACTCAGCGTTGGATTACAGCCGTGACGATACTATACTATATATATACACTACAAGTAGAGGTAGAAGTATTAGTAGAATTTTCCGGTAACCGATTTAAATCGGGTTATAAGTTTTATTCGGAAAATATGTTACATCCACTACTTGGACTAGTATCCTAAAACAACTAAAACCGTTTATAGAGCTATATTTAGAACAAGCAAAAATGTGAATATGCCTCTTTAAAATCGTTATTTCTGACCATCCCGAAAGGAATACGGTCGTGATGATGACACTGAGTAAATATTAATCTTTGTAATACCTAGATATAGTTTTAGTTATCCATACTAATTTTATAAACATGAAAAAAGATTTGTCTGTTCTCTTTTACGATTACATTACTTTTTTTATTTTATTGAAATTTGACAAAAATGTTCCTTAAAACCCAAGGATGGACGTAGTATATTAAACGTCATCATCTGACCACGACATATCACCCCATAGACATATATCTGTCAATCAGTTTAATTCACCTTCAGTACGTAAGGTTTTTTCGCTTAAAAGTAAAAAAAAACCAAGGTGATCAGATACCACACTTTTAAAGAAGCGGATTCATATTTAGTCAACTTTAATATATTCCCAATCTGATAAGTAGCAAGCTTGTCGATGTAACTGCCTTTGTGGTCTAGCGTTTGAGTCCGTGGATTTAGAACCCGAGGTACCGGCTTTGAAGCCTGGTCGGTAAACAATAATTCATTTTTGGTATTTCTCGAGTTTGGTACGCTAGGGACATCGACAAGTAAACGTAAAGTATCATCACGACCGTTTCCCTTTGGGGGTGGTCAGAAACCACGCTTATAAATAAGCGGATTCACATTTAGCCAACTTTACTATAGGCCAATCATGACAAGTGGCAAGCTCGTCGATGTCTCCAGCGTACCAAACTCGAGAAATATCACAAATAAATTAAACATGAATTAAATGTATTTATATACATTAATTAATATTTTTGTGTCCCGACCAGGAATCGAACCAGGTACCTCCGAGTCTAAATCCACGGACTTAACCGCTAGACCACGAAGGCAGTTACATCGACAAGCTTGCTACTTATCAGATTGAGAATATATTAAAGTTCACTAAATATGAATCCGCTTCTTTAAAAGTGGGGTATCTGATCACCTTGGATTTTTTTTTTACTTTTAAGCGAAAAAACCTTACGTACTGAAGGTGAATTAAACTGATAGACAGATATATGTATGTGGGGTGATATGTCGTGGTCAGATGATGACGTTTAATATACTACGTCCGTCCTTGGGTTTTAAGGAACATTTCTGTCAAATTTCAATAAAATCGATTAAGTAATGTAATCGTAAAAGAAGAACAGACAAACCTTGTTTCATGTTTATAAAATTAGTATGGATAACTAAAACTATATCTAGGTATTACAAAGATTAATATTTACTCAGTGTCATCATCACGACCGTATTCCTTTCGGGATGGTCAGAAATAACGATTTTAAAGAGGCATATTCACATTTAGCTAACTTAACTATAGATAAGTGGCAAGCTCGTCGATGACTCTAGCGTGCCAACATCGAGAAAAACCACAAATAATTTTAATAAATTATTAAATCTCAACTAGAAATCGTAACCTCATCTGCTCTTCTCTCTTAACTCTCATCCAGCGGTTTTTATTCAGAATTTTTTATGAGGCTCACCTGAAAGTAAGATAAAGCTAATGTACAATCTACATACCCAACAGACACTTGCTAAGTTTCTACTGCCGAATAGTCATTCCGTCGGCTCTCTTGACATCACATCGCGCAAAACCAGAGGGTTATAGGATTATGCGCGGTGGTTCAATTCAATTCAAAAATTCTTTATTGCACTAAAAAATATTGTACATAGGCGGGCTTAATGACTAAGCATTTTCTAACAACCAACCTTTGGGAGTGTGGAGAGGTAACAACGAAGGGTGCAATTTATTATAATAGACTTACATACTAATATTACATATACTGAATAAATATATACATAAATACCTACATATCTATATATATTATAATTAAGTTAAATTAGTACACGCATGGTTAAAGTAACATGTAGTGGCTCGGTTGTAAGAACGCGTTCCTTAAATCCTACAAAGGTCGGTTCAAACCCACCTGGCATGTACCAATGAGAAATACACTTTTCCTACGTACATTTGTCAAAGATTTACAGCACCACCGTTCCCGTGCCTCGGAGAGCACGTTAAGCCGTCGGTCCCGGTTCCAAACTTGTGGAATCGTTAATAAATTGTCATTCAAAAATTGACATCATATCCTCGCCAAGCCGTCTGACCAGCACGGCAGCGTGGCGAGTGTAGGCCGAATTCTCCAGATATATGTTCTGGAAGGCCCATCTCCAACATTGGAGTTCTAGGACACTGTTCTAGGGCTGTAATAAAAAAAAAAAAAAAATAGGATTATGGGTACTCCAGGAGTGACAAGAGCCCTTCGTTAAGAGCCGCATGATAAGTTTTTTAAATTAAGTTTCATATTTGAGACCTTTGCACCTACCTCTTAATCAAAATTCTCTGTATTGTCCCAAAGGTTGGCTGCTAGAGAATGCCTAGCGGCATTAAGCCCGCCCTTTGTACATAGTACAATAAAGTTTTTAAATAAAAAAAATAAGTATTACAACCGGCACTTCTCATACAAGAAAGAAAGCCCATTTTATCTATTCGGTGGAATAAAACAGCGGCAAATTTCGTACACTTTATATTTAATTTGTGATACAGACTTTAAATGATAATTTAATAGCGAGCCCGAACTCTCGGCACAGGACTCGACGACGACAGTATTGACAGTTTACTTTTTATTTGTTTAGGCTTAGGATACAACAGTATCCAAGATGATCGACTGGTACTCGACAGCAACAGAGTCAATATTGGTTAAATAGTTCTACGGTCCAAAACAGTAGTCTTTAAATAGGGCTAAACGTATTACCTGCTAAATTAGGAAGGTTTACCTACACAAGAAATACACCAATAAACTTAACGTAATGCAATGCTCATTTAATCGCGAGGCCTGTTTTTCACAAGCCTGGTATCAGACCGCCAGATTACAGGCAATTTGCAAGATAACGCCAATTAGGACCAGACGTTGTAAAAAGAATATTATGGTGTTGGTAATTGACATATACATACATGCACCGGTCAAAACACTACTATTTTATTAACTTATATTTTCATTCTATTTTTTTTATATATATAATTGGTAACCATAAAACGGGCTCTTGCCACCATTGAGGTTCCAGCTATTCTGGAACCCACTGGATTAGTCCGCGATGATGGCAAGTACCTGATGGTATTACGCTGATGCCACTTGTGTTGACAATTTAGCTTTGCCACATCTTAGGGGAACAGCGCTAAAAGCTAGAGTCGCAGAGTCTGGCATGCGGCGCAAATACGTATCTCTAATTAAAGACTACGTGTGCCGTTTGCTGTAGAGATTTTAGGCCCGTGGATTGATAAACAAAATAGTAGGCTTAAAATTTAAAGTTTGTGGTGACAAATAGGGAGTCAGCCCAGCATTGAGTTGCGACGCTCTAAGAGTCACAGCGATGATTTAGAAGTAAAAAAAAATGTGTCGGGGAATTTGGTACAAGAACATAATAATATAATTATGTTAATTACACAAATTAATAATAAATAATATATATTCATTTTTGTTGTTTCCTGTAGTCTATTATTTTACTTTTAGTGACTGCAATGCTGGTCTGTAAGTAACAAGTTTGCTTAACTAATAATACACCTAGTGCTAAATTATTTATTGAATAAGATTTTGTAAACATGTTGCTGACTTGTTTAATTAAATAAATAAATAGGATGTTAGCCTATCTCGTCAACTTATAAGATATTTTTTTTAAATCGTGTCGGTTAATATTGTAACTACTTAGATTCTTTTTGTTATCTGTTAGATAATGTTTTTAGACAAAAAACCTATGTACTGTAAAATGTTTTATTTACTGTGCAATTTATTTATTTATTTATTTATTTATTAAGGTACAAAAAACAGTTAACAGACAAAACATTTGACAAAATACAGTGATATAAATAAGTAGTAAGTTTGCCAACCTAATATTTGTACACAGCATGCAGTAAACAATATTAAGAATAAAATACAGAAAGACATTAATATCTAAATTTAAACATATAAGTAAACAATTTGGCATACATATCTTATATATAACTAAAATTAAATATATTTATATAAACACAAAAACAATAATAATATAGTAGTAATAATAAGTATTCTTAATAACATTAAGATTATAAAGAATTTATCCATCTATCTATCTATCTAAGTTGCTTTCATAAATAATAGCAGATTAGATACGTAATAGGGCCAAAGCAATAACATGTCTATAAAGCTTGGGTCTTTTATAGAGGTCTGTGGTGTTGTTCCATGCCTTCACGGCCGGAAAGTGTATAAAAATAAATTTAATCCACCATCAACTTTTATGTGCTCTGCGTTTCTTTTTGTAATTAAAGCTCTGCTTTTGTATCGGGTTTTATTTAAAATGTGCTTGAAATTAAAGTGATAGCGACTAGTTTTGGGTTAGATAGATACACAAATAACCCTTTCAGCACGACAAAAAATATTAAAAGGTATTAATAACTTTGAAATACTTCAGTTTTAATAAAGTATCTAATAAGAAATGTGAAAAAAAAATTCATTAGCGAATTCCACAAAGCCCCCTCCGCATATTCGTGCGTTGTTCTTTTCGAATATGTTGCGCACCTTCGTGCGTTGATTAATATGTTAGAAATAAAAAGCACTATTGTATGTTTTTTTCTTAAAAAAGGACTATGGACTAGCCTAACAATTTAATAAAGATAATCACTAAGTAGCTAGATGCTATGCATGATTTATCGAGGCTGATTTCGAGCGGCAAAATTTGTCGACCGCTCGAAATTTTTAATAACGCACGCTTGGTACTGTCCGTGCTGAAAGGGATAAAGGGTTTCTTCACGTACAATAATACGAGAGTAGGACGACCTCCTGCCAGATTAGGATGGAACATCTAAAAAGGACACTGATAGGGGTTGGATGAGAGTATATCTATCAGTAAAGAGACAAAGTCTGATGATCCTGATGTCAAAAATACCGCGTGGAATTTATTAAAGAGTAAATATTTATATATTATAATTTATAATAAAATTAAAGACCTACGTATTTTTTATCTTAATTACTCAATACTGTCTCCGTGGTCTAGCGGTTAAGTCCGTTGATTTTAGACCCGGAGGTACCTTCTCAATTCTCGAGTTTATATCACAAATAAATTAAATATTATTTAAATGTATTTATTTACATTATTAAATATTATTGTGTCCCGACTAGGAATCGTACCTCCGAGTCTAAATCCACGGACTTAACCGCTAGACCACGGAGGCACCAAACAAAATTGTGGTCCCGGCTTGGAGCATGTTGCTTTGTTATCTGTCACAGAGCTACTCGTATCATCATTTGACATATATATGTGTGGTCTTCATTCTAGGACCCGCGTACTTAGTCTTCGTAGCCATCGTATCTTCGTAGCATCCACATACCTTCGTAGCAGTATCGTAGCTCGTAGTCTTGTTACTTTTATAAATAGATTATTATTCTGATACTGACCTTGGCCACGGCTGTATAGTACCTGATGCATGGGTAAGGCAGCCTTAAAGTTGAGGAAACAAGTACGTGTTTTTTTATCTAAAAGTTATACATCCACATACCGTAGCCAGTATCCCTACGCGTACATACAAATTTGGAAACTCTTACATCTGTCGCACGCTGAAGATGTGGAATGTTCTCCCAGCCAGTGTGTTCCCTCATTCCTATAACCTGGAGTCCTTCAAACGAAGTGTGAAAAAGCATTTTTATAGGCCGGCATAGTGGTAGGGACTGATGTCGGTCGTCTGAGGCTGGCGTCAGTTGCTCCCATGTTCGGACCGCGCGTACCGCTTACCATCAGGTGGACGCGGTGTCACATGTCATGCTGAGTACATATTTAAAAAAGAAAATAAAAAAATATATTTTTTTTTGTCTTGTAAGTTCGCAATTAAGAGTTACGACAAATTGCTAGTTAACAGACGATATGAAACAATAAAGCAGTTTATTTTAAGTTATAAATGTGGGAAACGTGTCAAAAGTGAAAATAGAGGGTTTAAATTTAATTTGGCACATTATTATTTATGGTTGTGGGGACATTATTTTAAACAGGTTTCAGTGGTTTACAGCAAACCGCTCTCGGGTTCGTCTGATGACGTCATTTAAGATAATTATTCGCGGTAAATATTTAGGTAATGACCAAACGGTTACCAGGTTTTGTAACGACAATTTGGGACCACAAGGCGCGTGATAGCTGCATGCCTGAATCCACCTTGCTCTAAAACCTACGTAAGATTAAAATATTATACATGACTGTGCAAAGTTGCTTGTGTTATGTACAAGTGTGTTTGTAATGAAATGAAATGAAATGAAATATTTATTTGCAGGAAACATGGTAACAAACAATATTAGGTCTTATTAATATTAAATGGGCCACATATTTCGCCATAAGCATGCAAAAATTTACAACAACTGTTATAGAAGTAAAGTTACTAAAAAACTCAGCGTTGGTTCTTTAGTAACTTTACTTCACAAAAACCTTTGTGTTGCTTAAAATACACATAGTATTCCTCCAAAGTATAGAAACATTTCTGAACTAGCCACGCATGCAGTACTGTACAGAATCTTTTATAAGGCATCTCTGTCCATTTATGTATATGTATATATGTAATCTTAAGTAAGTTTAATGCGTTGTAATTATATACATCTACGACTTGATTTTCTATTCTTAAAGTGCGGGCTGAAAGAGGCGCTATGGCCTATCCCTAGGTTGTAGCGGACTCCAAGCTAAGTATTTCAAGTACTTTTTAAGTTATAATTTCCTTAAAACAATGTGAATGTAGATCTATAGTGGCTCGGTTGTAAGAACTCTTTCCTTAAAAAAACTTAACAAGGTAATAATATAATAATAATAATATGTTTAATTACCAATATACCTACAAAATACAATCTACATTTATTCCAAACAAATATTTATCGAATAGTAAGTATACTGCAACAAAAAATCATATGTGATTAGTAGTGGACTCACACAAGGCACTTTCATGCCTGACCAACTATGGGACCATGCAGTCGAATTACCAAAAATAGTTTACTAACAGGAAAATACAAATAGAAATTAAAATCTAAGTAAAAAAGCATAAAAAAATAAATAAAAAAATTAAAACAAATTGTTGTGTTCTTCAAATCAACCTTAAAATTGTTCTGTACGGTCGGTTCGAACTCTGGCATTTACCAATATGAAATACAATTTTGTAATTTATTTACAACACCACTGTTTCCCGTGCCTCGGAGAGCACGTTAAGACATCGGTACTGATTCCATTTATACCAAATTGTGAAAACGTTAATAAATTGTCATTAAAAAATGAAGACAGAACCTCGCCAAGCCGTTTTGCTAGCGTGGCGTTCATAGGCCAAATTCTACAGTATTTTCTGGAAGGCCAATTTCCAACAGTGGAGGTCTAGAACTCTGTGTTCTATTGGCTGTAATAATAATGTGACCGTGGAGGACAAATGCTAATAAGTAATTTAAAGAACTGTCTTAGGAGCTGGTTGATGCCGTATGTCACAAAGAGCGTTGGCAGTTATGCATAGCCCTTTGTTACGTAGACTTTTGAATAATATTTAAGCCCTTGTTTCATTTATTTTGTCGTGAAAAGGTATTGGTCTGCCAGGCATAATAATTTGCAATAATAGGCATAACATTACTGCCATAAGCAGGTAAATTTTAACTTAGTAACTAATTAAATAAGATCGTGTCTGTAAAGAGGCCGTGTTAACGTAGTAGAAATTCGTTGATGTAATGGCCTAGTCAGTTTACAATCTAATAGAGATAATAAATAATATTTATTTTTATTTTTGTGAGTGTGAGTGTCGTGTCATTTTATAATCCAAATAAAAATTATGATATGTCAATTAAACATAAATTAATAGCTGTAAAAGGGTATATAATGGTACACATATAACTGGTATATAATGTATAATACGACTCAAGTCAGAATGCGCAACATGTCCGTGGGCAGCAATTGAATAGCGCCTTAAATGTACATTTCAAGAAAAAAAAAACCTTAATTTACCAAAAGTGGGCATCAGCATGCTAGTGGTAAAAAGGCTTAGATTAGGACCAGTCTCGAAGCTATAGCGAAGCGTGGTCCTCCCAGTAATGAGGTACTTGGACCACATAATGAAAGGACGAGGTGTCCAGAACATTCCGTTGTAAGATTACAGACATTACAACCTACAATCTGGACTAATGTTTTACCCACGCTGAAATACTTGCGCCCATCGACATGTATATAAGGACTAGTCCAATGCGGAATATTGCGCTACGTGCCATAGTCGGCTCAACGCGATACGTCAGAAATAATGACATCCTGCGCGAATGGAAATACTGAACAAATTCGTTCATCGAGGGCATGTTTGTACGGGCAGAGAGGTGAAATCACTTCTAAGAAAACGGGCACTTCTGCACGCCAGAACACCCGACGCTCCATGGCGCATGGCACGCGATTTGACATCCAGATCATGTTGAAATTCCCTGCTGGTAATAAGCCCGTTGTTAAGTGCAGCATACCAATTCTGTTAGATTCTCGTCTCCCCGGGTCTGATATGACTTGAATCAGTAAACTTGCACTAGACCATTGATTGTCGCGTCGTGATGCTAATGACTGACCACATAAATATATCGTTTTTATTGTCCTTTTATACTAACACGGTATGTATCATGACTTGAACTTATACGCGGGCATGGGGAGTCTTGTAATAGTTATAAACATTATTTAAATAAATTAAATAAACAATTGTTTATTGACCTTTCTTTTGTTTATACGTCTATGACCGCAGTGAAATACTCTCACACTTCGGTCATGTTAATAGGCGGTCGCCTTAAAATTTATTGTAATTTAAATTTTATTGCAAATAATTTGTTTACACGTGTAGCCTTATTAGGCTGGGGCCGTTACGGATTTTTATAGCTAAAAAAAAAAAAATTTGTAACAGGCAACGGCCGGCTGGAATATGTAGTTGAGGTCATAAACAATGAAAAAAATAACTTTCCAACTTGAGATTAAGGGAAGTAGTGAAATGGGGTGCTATTTAAGGGATGAAAACCGTTTTTCGTTATTCGTGGCGGAACGAGACCTCCTAGAGAAAAGTATTACATACAAAAGTTGTAGATAATAAAAAAATCTAAAACTTTTATTATATATATTTTTCGACATAACCTTAAAGTTTACGAGAAAATGACGAAAAACCGATTTTTCTGTTTTTTATTTTTATCTCGCGTGAAAATTATTTAATTTAAATGAAACTTTGTGAAAACACGTAATTATTTGCACACAATAAGCATGAATTTTTTCAATTATGGAAAATTAATATTTATTGTGATTTCACAATTTTTCCGAAAAAAACACCCTTATCTTTGGTGAACAACTTTATTGATTTTTTTTTGGTTTCTGGTGTTGTACAAGGTCTTTTTTTTTTCGTCGTGATGTCTACTTTCAAATGGTATATCGATTTTAATTATTCATTGTTATTTAGTACCTTAAAATTAAGAAAAACCGAAAAAAATATAATTCGAGTCTCGAACTTACCGATTTTTTTCATTATTTTCAATTTTTTAGCATATTTATGTTAATAATTTATAATATTTTGATGAAATAACTTACTTTGGTATAAAATGAATAAATTTAAATGAAGTTCATCACGGAAAGGTAGGGAAAACTTCATGAAACTTAACATTTATATGGAAATCATAAGTACTTTATTAATTTTAATAAGCTACAGTTAAGTATCAAAAACTTTACATGCTTATTAAATTATTCTAAATATATATAATAAAATACAACATACAATTTATTTATATTGGCTACTAATTCTTTATTTTATTTACAGATATTTACTTCATTAATATTGGTTGTGTATATCTTATAAAAATGAAAATCAATAAAATAATTTTTAAAATCTAATCAATTTTAGACCTTTTTTGTTGTGGTTCGTTTTCTTCATCAATCAATCTCTCAAATTCTGTATTATCTTCAAAATCATTGGCATTTTCAGGCTCTTCAACTTCAATGTCATTATTCTTTGCTGGCTCTTCATCAATATCTTCAGAATTACTTAAATCTACAAATACTTCTCTGTCTCTATTTGAACAGTTCTCAGTGCATGAATTGCACACATTGGTACATTTTAAGCCGTGTTTTCGGCAGCCACACCTTTGATTATTGCATCCCCTTTCACAAGTGCAGCTGACGCTTTTTAATAACTTTTCGGAAATCAAGTCGGAACTGTCAGAGATGTATTTTGGCACGAGTCTTCCTACATTTTCGTTCCAGCCCCAATGCTTTGCCTTTTTGTTGTCCTGATCGTTGTCAAATATTAAAATTATAAAAGCTACTGACAATGTTAAAGGCTATAAAATTAATACTCAACTTACTTTGTTACTATTCAACGGCAGTAAACTACTGTCAAATAATAATTTGTTTAATTTTAATTGAAATCTTAATCACCACGTGTGTTAACAAAGGACGCATCAACAACTGAAAAAATATTTTCACACAACTAGTCGAATAGAAATTTACTACAACAGAACGAGCTCTGCTGCTCTTGTACAGGCTCACTTTATCCTACCCCTCTCTCTCCCCAACCTTCAGTCGTTTTTGGCGGGCATTTCAAATACCTGTATGCTGTGAAATTTTAAATTTTGTAATTATTTATTTTTTGAATACGTAACATTATTTTGTTATTTTTTATTCTATTAAATTATAGCGTTGTTTCCAATAAATAAATTCATTTAAATTTATTCATTTTATACCAAAGTAAGTTATTTCATCAAAATATTATAAATTATTAACATAAATATGCTATAATATATAATGAAAAAAATCGGTAAGTTCGAGAATAAAAATTTTTTTTTTTGGTTTTTCTTAATTTTAAGCTACTAAATAATAATGAATAATTAAAATCGATATACCATTTGAAAGTAGACATCACGACGAAAAAAATAAGATCTTGTACAACATCAGAAACCAAAAAAAAATCAATAAAGTTGTTCACCAAAGATAAGGGTGTTTTTTCGGAAAAATGGTGAAATCTCGAAAAATATTAATTTTCCATGATTGAAAAAATTCATGCTTATTGTGTGCAAATAATTACGTATTTTCACAAAGTTTCATTTAAATTAAATAATTTCCACGCGAGAAAAAAATAAAAAACAGAAAAATCGGTTTTTCGTCATTTTCTCGAAAACTTTGAGGTTATGTCGAAAAATATATATAATAAAAGTTTTAGATTTTTTTATTATCTACAACTTTTGTATGTAACACTTTTCTCTAGGAGGTC
The DNA here is from genome assembly GCA_910589645.1 of Tinea semifulvella. Taxonomy (NCBI): domain Eukaryota; kingdom Metazoa; phylum Arthropoda; class Insecta; order Lepidoptera; family Tineidae; genus Tinea; species Tinea semifulvella. The sequence continues at coordinate 5,379,338 of OU342592.1, read as the reverse complement.
TCGTTACGCCACAAATAACGAAAAACTGTTTTCATCCCTTAAATAGCACCCCATTTCACTACTTCCCTTAATCTCAAGTTCGAAAGTTTTTTTTTTCATTGTTTATGGCCTCAACTATATATTTCAGCCAGCTGTTGCCTGCTACTATTTTTTTCATCTCAAAAAGGTAATGGCCCCAGCCTATATCGCTTTGTCTACATTTAAGAATACTATGTTGTAAGAAAAAAGTATAGTTATGTAGATTTCATTGATAAACTAGCTGTTTGACTCGAATAATGCTCATGTGTCATTTAGTGGTCAGCGAAAAAAACTATAACGTGATGGCATTAAAATCGGCTATAAATTACTAGCCGTATGTTATGCTCAAGCCAACTATTATATTTAAACTTAAAGTAATTAATACCGTATTTGTGTAAATATCTTTCCAATTACTGATTTTTTAATTGGTAAAAACAATATGAAAACCGGTGCAGTAGTTTTTGAGTTTATCGCGAACAGACAGACAGACAGACGCGGCAGAGGACTTTGTTTTATAATATCTAGTGAAGTGATGTATTATTATTATTATTATTAAAACACTTTATTGCACTTAACTTAAAAGGATGTACAAAGGCGAACTTAAAGCCATTTCGGCTTTTTCTACCAGCTAACCTTTGGGAGAGTGAGACAGTATAATATGTGGGGTGCAATTTTAACCTTATTTTAAATTTGAATAAACTACATAAATAGTATGTATACATAGACTACTTAAATACTTATTAACATATAGTAGATATATATGAAGATAATATAATTTATTTATTTATTTATGTTAGGAAAACTTACAGCTACTATACATATATAAAATGAAAGATTAAACACAATTAAGCTAATAACAAGTTTTCACATATAGGTAGACACAATTACATAAAAAAAAACAAAATGAAAAATGTAGACAATAAAAAATATAATATTAGGAAGAATAAATTTTTAAATTTAAAATATACTGTTCTGCTTGTTTAAAAAGCTTGTTGTAGCTTAACTTATAATTCTTTAAAATGTAGACCAGAAGCAATTCATTAAGAACCGCTGCCCCATAGTTTCTTATTACAAGTGCATTCTGACAACCAGCGGTGGTCTAACAACTGTTTAAATTTCAAATGCAAATTACATTTTCCTCAGTCCAAGTTTTGATTAAATATTATGTTGATTTCTCGAGCAAACTGGTTAAGTATCATTATATGCAGGGGTTTAAATCTAAAAGTTTGCTGGTCTCGGGTCAGTTGTCAACTGGACACACTGAAATAGACACATGTGTGACCAAAAAATATTTTTCGAGTATGCTTAAATGAATGGTTGCACCCAAATACCATAGTCACCATCCCTTCGCGTACGTATAAATTTGGGGACTCATACATCTGTCGCACGATAAAGATGTGGAATGCTCTTCCAGCCTCTGTGTTTCCACTTTCCTATAACTTGGAGTCCTTCAAGCGAAGTGTGAAAAAGCATCTAGTCAAGCCGGCAAGTGTTGGGGACTGATGTCGGTCATGAGTGTCTGACTTCAGTTGCTAACAGTGGGCCCAAGGTCACATGTCGTGCTAGTATAAAAAAAAAAAAAAAGGAACCAAGAGACATTAAATAACAAGACTTTATGGTTGTATTCGATGTGCACTTTCAAATTAATTTTGTTGTTTCACTGACAATATGTCAAAGTGTAAAACACGTTCTTCCAAGAGAATAATAGGTGGTAGGCGGACTGATGGTGGTAATTAGTGTGCTGGGGCGAGGAAGTATCCACTGTTCATCCCGATAGACCCTGCAGAGTGTATCCACACGTTTCAGGCTCGATTTGCCGTCATGCCCAGTCAAGCCGGCATAGTGTTAGGGACTGATGTCATACATGAGTGTCTGATTGCATTTGATAACATTCATGGACCTCGCGCGCCACTTACCATCAGGTGAGCGCAAGGTCACGTGTCGTGATAGTATAATAAAATAAGTATGTACGAGTAAGTGTGTAAGGTACTTAGCAAAACTTAGCAAAGTAAGAATATAATGCATACAGTTTTACCAGTTTTTTGGAAGCTGTTTTTTTTTTTTAAATTAGTAATATTAATTGATCTGTGCTGAATATTTATCACAACACATTTTTTTAGTCATTTTTAAAATACCTACTTGTTTTTAATATGTGTTTTTAAGTAACAAAATTGTGTTTTTAAATAAGTCTAGTTGAAGAAAATTAATACTTTTTTTTTCAACTGTGTCTATTGCAGTGTGTCCGGTTGACAACTAACCTCTGGTTTCCGGCGTCAATCTTGGACGCCGCGCTGCCCTTTCTCATTTCTATGAAAACTGCAACTTGTTGAAAGGAACTTTTTGCTACAAGATTATTCTTTGAAAGCACATCGTGGGTAGAAAAAGTTTCAGTGACTATAAGTGTACAAATAAAATATAAATGTTCTTAACCAAGAAGTTGTCCAAACGGCTGATGGAAATGATGGCTGGAAATTATTTCTGCCAAGCCTGGCTATACGAAGGGAAATGTTGTCAGTCTTCTTTGGACTATTCCTGATGGGTTTACAGTCTCTGCTGCTCGTGAGTGGAACAAACTTCCTCTGGTCATCAGACGGGCGCCGTCAATATAAATATATTTTAAAATCTCCTCATTACCCATTTCTTAAATAAACAAAATAATCCGACTACCTGATATCTATTTCTGTCTCTTTTTATTTGTTGTACGTATAAATTCATTTTGTTATGTATTTCTTACATAAATTTAGATAAATGTATAATTATTATTATATATTTTTATTGGTATTTGTGTATTAGTATGTAAATTATTGTTATGTATGTTTAAGTATTTGTTTTGATTTCTAATGCATCCGCAATCGTCTACCACACTCCCGAAGGTTAGCTAGTATGAAATGCCGAGAGGCATTAAGTTCGCACTTGTACATGTACTCAACTGTTAAGTTTTTAAGTGCAATAAAGAATAAATAAATAAATGGGTCGTTTCTAGAAATATGTTTTAATTTTAGTATTTTTATTAGGTTTAGTTTATATTTAATTATGTTTTTACTATTTACGTAGTTTTTAATTATTTTACAAATAAAAAAATGTTCTTCTTGTTAATATGAAACTCGGACTTGGAGGTACCGGGTTCGGTTCATGGTCACAATAATTTAATTAATTTATTTGTATATTTCTTCTATTTGGTATTCTATAGACATCGACAAGCTCGCCACTTGTCATGATGGGCCCATAGTAAAGTTGGCTAAATATGAATCCACTTTTTTAAGTGTGGTTTTTGACTACTTCGAAAGGTGATGATAATATGAAAACAGCCCCTAGAACACAGCGTCCTAAACCTCCACTGTTAGAGATGGGCCTTCCAGAACATATATCTGGAGAATTTGGTCTACACTAGCCACGCTGGCGATCAGGTTACAATCTTGCATGGATAACAAAAATGCTAGACGGAAATCGTTTCCGAAAATTTTGACCAAGAGTTCGGTTCCTGCAGTTTCCTAAACTTCAAAGTTTGCATTACTTCCCAAAATTTGATGCTTGCAAGCGACACTATCAATTAGGTTTAATATAGGATGTTTTTTAATCAAAATAAAATGTAAAAAAAATGCATTAAACATAGGTATTTCATTATCGGTATTTTGGTATCACGGTTGCTACCGTATTTTATTATACAAAAAGTGGATTTTAGTCGCTTTTAGACGTATCTTAGACTACCATTGCGTAAGCAGATATTTGATTACTTCTAATAAAAGATGTTCTTACAATAGATACCGCATAAAATATAAAATTAAAACTTTGATTTATTAGATACGTAGGCAGCGAAAATTTAACGCCTTTTAACATGATCATGACATACCTCTTTCGCTTCGTCGACATTCATCAACCTCTTCATACATGCCCTTTTGTTACGAAGGATTTTTAAAGCACCTTCAGCCAGTGCTTTATTTATGTAATGGTGATATGTGTGTCTCGGTCTGCCAGGGCCTTTTTAACTCACATCTTTTGCCTTATATATCTGGTTCGTCAATCTTACTTCGCTCATCATTTCAATATGCTCGAACCATCGTAGCATGCCTTTCCTTATTAATGTCCCAATACTTAATTTTTGACCTACCCTTTTCCGTTTTTGGCACTTCTACTTGTAAGATTATTATTATTATCTGCTTAAATTAGGTGGCAGTAGAGCGGTAGTGGTAAGAACGCTTTCTGTACATCTAAAAAGGTGATTCGGAACCCGGCATGTACCAATAAGAGATACACTTTTCTTACGTATATTAGTCATATATTTGAAACATCACCGTTCCCGTGCCACAGAGATCACGTTAAGCCGTCGGTCCCGGTTCACGTAATACCAACTTGTGGAATCGTTAATAAATTGTCATTAAAAAAAATAAGATCCTCGCTAACCTGTCTGGCCAGTATGGCGAGTGTATACCAAATCTTGCAAAACAATCTCTCTGTATTATAGGGGATGTGATAATAATTAGCTGGCGCATGAAATTGTATTCTAATATATTGGCATGAAACCAATCAATAATTACATTTATATTATGAAGGCATTATTATTCTAAGTCTAAATTACGCATTCTCAGTGACATGCTGCGACTTTAACTTATTTGTGGAAGCCAATTCTGCCCGCTTTTGCTACATCTATTTAATTTTTAGATCATTGATCATAATGCTGAATGTTTGGACTGCGGTACAGCCGACAGCGTATATTGCCTAATAAATTTCTAACAATGGATATTTTTACAAACTTTATTGCAACTCATGGAGCTAGGAGCGTTTTAGCTTTTGTTTTTATGGATCCCCCAAATTGCTCGTCTCATAAATATAAGTATCTATTTTCTTGCGTTTACAGAAAAAATGGCAAGTATTTATTAAAATATGCAGTGGTGGCTCGGTTGTATGAATGCCTTCCCTAAAATCCTCAAAGGGGGTTCCCCGGCTTGTACCAATGAGAAATACTCGTACACTTTACGTACATGTGTCATTGATTTACAACACCACCATTCCCGTGCCTCGGAGAGAATGTTAATCCGCCGGTCCCGCTTCCACTAATACCAACTTGTAAAAACATTATTATGGTAGAGCTTGCTCAGGGATGAATGATAGACGATAAAGTTTAATACCAAACTATTTTAATGAGTTTCACAACTTCACAACAAAACTACAAAATAAAATTAAAACGATAAGATTGGCACGCGCGCGTGCTGTCGTCGGCGATGTAGCCGTGGTGTGTCTCGAATAGGCTACTCTTGGCGTCTCACATCGCCTACGGCGGTGAGAGCGAGAGCAACAAAACGCTTGCGCAGTAAATCTACAACTCGACGATGAACTGCGCCGGAAGTCGACCACGCGCAGCTCTTGGCGGCAATATACGATTTACTACAACTGTCATTAAAAATTGGCATCTGGCCTTCGCCAAACCGTCTGGCCAGCGTAGGCCAAATTCTCCAGAATTTTTCTGGAAGGCTAATATAAAATCGGGCGGTAACAACAACATTGGATAATACAAAAGATATTGCCCAAAAACAGCCCAAACTTTGTTGCAGCATGCCTCAACTAAATATGAGTATAATTTAATAATCATAATTATTTTCTGTTTTTTTTTTTATTTAATATCAACATATGTTGTTCTCCAGCATCAAAGTCAATTGGTTGAGATTTATGTATTGAATAAAAAAGAGCACTGTTTATACAATTAGGTACTTTATTATGATCAGGTACTTTATTATAGATAAATCACAGGATTTCAAAGTGTATATAATTATCTGATTATATCGGCGGGATCGAAACTATTTAATTATGTACGTCATAAAAAAAATGTCGTTATGCTAGGGTAAAATGAATAAAATTGATTACAAAAAGTATCATCACGACCGTTTCCCTTTCGGGGTAGAAACCACGCTTATAAAGAAGCGGATTCACATTGAGCCAACTTTTCTCTAGGCCAATCTTGATAAGTGGCAAGCTCGTGAATCACAAATTAATAAAATATTTATTAAATTTTATTTATGGTCCCGACCAGGAATCGAACCCGGCACCTCCGAGTCTGAATCCACGGACTTAACCGCCAGACCAACAGTTTTAAATAAATAAATAAGATATAATAACAATATATCATACAAATGCAGCTCAGCAGTGTGTTATATCCCTGGAGGTACATTTTGTGTCATCCGAAATCGTTCTCAAAGCAATTTCGGTCGAACTGTATAGATTTTCTTTGTCTCAAAGGTAACACATGTTCTAGATATAAATTCTTCAAGTGTAACACAAAAGAGTATAAATCGCAAACTATTATTATTATTATTTATGTCAATACCAGTAACTCTTTGCAAAGTTTAATAATGTTAAGAAATATGAGTTAAGGCAGATATTTTTTAAAAATATTTATTAAAGAACCTTACTGTCTTACATTATTTATTAAAAAAACTTTATTGCACAAAGTACAAAGGCGGACTTAATGCCCGAAGACATTCTCTGACAGCCAAGCCTTAGGGACAAATTTGAACAATTATAGATGCAATCATAGAAATAACAATAATACTATAATTATAAAGGTTAATTTAATAGGATTGATATATACTTACATCATATATCTTCATATATTCATAATATCAATATACTACATACTAATAATACACATTATTATACATAAACATACATATATACTACTTACTAACGCTGTCAGGAGCTATTTAAGAAGTGTGAATACACCAGTTTTTTAAAAGATGACCTGTAAGTTGCTTGCCGTTATTATTATTATTTAGCGATTCCTATCTTTAAATTGAAATAAAAAAAAATATCATCGTTTTTTTTATTCGTTATGTTTATTAACTTATGTAAGTATAGTTTCATTATGTAAAAAGTAGAAAAACTGCCTTCTGGAACCCTTAATTTCTTTTCCAGAAGTGCTCATTAACTGAAATTATTTGATTATGATTTGACTAACGTTCTCTAATTTTTTTTTATCTAAGCCTAACAATATAAAACAAAAGATGACGATTACATTGATCTATGACCCAAAATATAAGCTAGAGAAAATATCATAATACCTACTAAAGTATTAGTAGGTAGTTGTGAATTATTAATAACATAATTCCCATTTTGAAAGTTTATGAAACTCGTTATACGTATAATGTAACTTTATCATGGAAATAATGTAGGAGGTTCCCTAAATGCTCGTAACTTAGGGTATAATCCAACAAAGTCCTTAATACAATAATTATTACACAACAAAATTTCTTTATTATTTACGAAATTTAACCTTTAAATACTCATACATAAAGATGAAGTATTATTCTATAACGTTAGAAGTAATATTATAATATAGCGATTCATTAACCCTACTTCGCGCTGTGGTGGCTCGGTTGTAAGAACGCGTACCTTAAATCCTACAAAGGTCGGTTCAAACCCACCTGAAATGTACAAATGAAAAAAAATAAAATTAATTTACAACACCACCGTTCCCGTGCCTCGGAGAGCACGCTAAGCCGTCGGTCCCGGTTTCACTAATGCCAACTTGTGGAATCGTTAATAAATTGTCATAAAAAAATTGACATCATATCCTCGCCAAGCCGTCTGGCCAGCGTGGCGAGTGTACGCAAAATTCTCCAGTTCTGGAAGGCCCATCTCCAGCAGTGGAGGTCTAGGACGCTGTGTTCTAGAGGCTGAAATGAATGAAAAAAAACCCTACTTAATAAATACCTTGAATTCCTCGTCTTTTGGCTTCATAATTCATTCATTCGGCTGGAGTGGCCACACTCAACTTAAAGGACTAATCATGGGGCCACTACCCCGGGACTCAAGATATCTTCAATTTTGGACTTAAAAGAAGCTCTCCTCTACAAGCTTCACGAATTCTTGATTAAAGAATTCTACACTCTATACTCTGCACCGTTTAAGATCGAACTCAGAAGACTACTATTGCTTCACCGACTCTCGAACTCTTACGTCTTCGCACTTCACCCAAGAATTCTTCACACTACATTGCTCTGTTCAAGACGTACGCTCCACCAAAAGCTCACTATCGCTGCCTCATCTCAACGTGCTACTCTCATCTAACGCTGCTTGACCTTTACGCTCCTACAACTGCTCAACCCAGGAGTCTACGAAGTCACCATTTTATTTATTTATTTAAAAACTTTTTCCACTATGCACGAAGGCGGACCTAATGCCGCTAGACATTCTTATTCGATCAACCTTAGGGACATTACGAACATGGTATGTGGGAGGTAGGTGCAAATATTTAAACAGGAAAATAGATAATTAAAATTCTACGAAATCTAAATTTAATACTAATATAAAACATAAATATATATACTATATTCTATCCATTCATCTCTAAATTCATCACCGACTCGCTTCCGGAATGCCGTCGACCTACTGCAATGACCCGAAAACTATTCTCCGTGCTCTCCGAACTCACATCTCCACTTCACTCATCTCTTCATTTTCTGTTTTGTAAATAAACCTATATTGTACATAACTTATTTCTTCTTTTAATTCATATTTCTTAGATAGGCTCCTTCTTCAAATTCTTTTCTTCTTAACTATCGCTTCACGATAACGGTCGATTGCAAAATAGATGATTAAAATAATCCATTATCAACATTTTGATATACGCCACGTGCTTAATGGATAACTTGTTATTTCAGCCTATGACGGATATATATATAATAGGCATACGTAAATATAATTCATATTAAATATATTATCAACAACATCCTATGTTTTTCGACTGCTGAAAAAATGAAATTTTCTTTAGATCATATTTTATCATTTATTATGGTGCAACAAACTATTTACAATTTGCATTATTTTTGCAATAAATTAAAGAACTAGGCTGTAATTCTTGAGTAGTGCACACAACATTGAAAAATTTATAGGAACGCGAGCAAGCTACTTAAGTACTACACACAAAATGAGGAAAAACATACATGCAACAAGTTAAAAACAAATGTACTTAATCTGAAATAAAATAATACGCAATAAAATAAAAACATGCAAATAAATAATAATAATATAAAAAAATATAATAATAATAATGCCTAATAATTATAACCTAACCTAATTAATAAATGTTACAAAAAAGGTAAAATATAAATATTAATTAAAAAAATAACACGTAAAATATTGAAACCTGAATTTAAAAAAATATATAAAAAAAACATATTGCGAACCACTGAATATATACCAGAGGGTTGTCTATGCCGTACAAGTTTTCGATTCTATGTTCGTCCATTCTGCATCAGATGTGTCAGGCTCATTGCCACTTCAGCTCGCTAATTTTGAAAGCTATTATGGTGACTTTTGAGTCTCACGCATATCGACGCGACATTTCGATTTCTATAGATCAGAAAAATACCAGGCATAGCTCTCTCCATAGCTCGCTGAACGGCTTTTGAATTGTGGGGCAACAGTGTCCACGTCTCTGACGAGATAATGAGGAGGACGCGCTAAAAAGTTTTACAGTACTTACTACCAATTACTTTAGAACATTTTCAGTGTCTTAAAATAAAATACAAAAGAAAAATATCTGACATATCCTTTTTCTTAACTGCGGTCTTAAAGAAATTGTTTGTCTGCACTTTGGTGGAGTGACGTTTAGACACCGTTGTCTGTTGTTTTGTATTTCTCCAATGCTTTCTCAACAAACCTGGAATCTAGGTTTCCGTTTGATCGTTTATTTCAAGTGCCTTTGTATAGGGATCTGTCATTCCAGCAAATTTGCTAATTGCCTTTAACTTCGTTTGAGATTATTGATTGAATTTTACCTAGCATAAAAAAATGCTTATCAATATGCTGAGAACCTTATGCGCAAATATGCCAACCTTAGTACACGTTACGGGTTTCCGCTATTTGGAGTCGAGACGATAAGACCAAGGGGTTCTTTAGCCAAGGAGTTGTCCAAACGGCTGACTGAGAAATCTGGAGACAGGAAGGCTGGCAATTATTTCTGCCAACGTATTACCTTGTTACACAGAAGGAAAAATCTTGGGACTATCTCTGATGGGATTTCTAGAGGACATTTTATATTTATATATTATATATTTTTATATTACGTTTTGGTTATACGTATTTAATTTAATTAAAGTAGTTTATAATTATTATTTAAATAAAACTTCCTTAAAAATGTTCTATAAACGAAAAAAAAAAAATACCAAATCACTACTTTTACTTTTAATTTTAATACTTTTAAGCGTAACAAGATCACAAGTTCAAGGTTGTGGGCTATTTTTCTAATTAATAGAGTCCGAAATATTGAGATCCGTCAGAAAACCAAAGTTACCGACATAGCCTTCAAAATTGGTTAGCTGAAGTGCCAATTGGCACATCTGCTGCATAATCGAAGAACATAGAGTGAAAATCACGTATTGCCTATACGATCCTCTAGCATAGATAGACGTATGATCAAAATTAGTAAGCTAATAGGCCGGATACGACTGTCGCAGAACCGATAACCATCAGAGTATACGAGTACTGAAGTGAAGACCATGTACGGGAAAACGCAGAGTGGAACGACTCACCGCCAGAAGGATGGACTACCTGAAATAGGTCGCTTAGTTGGATGAGGGTGCAGATGATCGTAAGCAGTAGCGAGCCTTGGCGGACGCCAATCCAGGCTGATGATGAAGTTATTAAATAACTGTCTCTTATTTAAGTACAATAATAATAATAAATATATCCAGACAGGTCACACAGCGCCATCTAGTTTCCGTGGTAAGCTACGAGGCTTGTGTTACGGAAACTAGATGGTTGATAAACTACATATTAGGTCGCTTAGTTGGATGAGGGTGCAGATGATCGTAAGCAGTAGCGAGCCTTGGCGGACGCCAATCCAGGCTGATGATGAAGTTATTAAATAACTGTCTCTTATTTAAGTACAATAATAATAATAAATATATCCAGACAGGTCACACAGCGCCATCTAATTTCCGTGGTAAGCGGTAAGCTTGTGTTACGGAAACTAGATGGTTGATAAACTACGTACTATACATTTTTTTTTGTAAATATATACATATTATACATATAAACACCCAGACCGAGACAAATTATACAATGTAGAACTTTCCCCCGGTTGGAATCGAACCCACGACCTCCCGAGTTCATGGCAACGTTTGTTACCACTAGACGGAGGCGGTACACAATATGTAAGTATCATGTTTTAAATAATTATTTAATCCTATTACAACATTAAGTTCCCAACGGCTAAATAGACTTGCCAATTGAGATTCTAATAGAAATAGAGGTCGAGGAAAAGGTGACCTTTTTTGTACAAAATTCAATTGAGGATTTGCGAAGGCTTTGGAGAAAATTTGAACTAACTACGGTGGGCATTGTTATCACCTATGGCACCCTTTCTGATGGTAAGTCCATTACAGATTGGTCGTGCAATAAATTTCCCCGTTCTTTTGTAAACGACATTTGAATACTCGACCCCCGGTTGGTTTGGGAGGAGTATTCTTGTTGTTTTTCAAATCGTATTTGTACAAAACTAGTTGTGCTTAGCAAGCGATTCGTTTTTTTAAATTATTATTTTCCTAACTAACTATAGACTTAAGTACAATGTAAAAAGCTTTTTAAATAATAAAAATATGTAATAAAAACTAAATTATTACCACAAATAAAAAATAAACTAAAACAATAAATAAAAACAATGACATATAAATTGTGTCGTGTGGGACGAACGCTGGCCGCATTTCCTTGCTAAATCGCTCTGCTGATTCTCTGGGCAAGAAAAGAACCAACTGTAGACTAAAGTTTTTGATTTACCCAAATTGTGATTTATAATCACGGGAATAGGACTCCATTTGGTTGACGTTCGACCATTAAAAGAACATTAATGTTGGGTATAGGCGGTATTATTTACACACTGTGAGGCTGCGGATGACTTTCAATACAAATTATTTGTGATATTTTTTGTTACGAATCGCTTTTCAGAGCAAAATATTTTTAATAAATCAAATTAAGTGTGTTGCGGTTCAATTCAATTTGCATACCGGCAATTTTTTTTTATTGCCTTCTGTAAAGCCTGTGATGTCTGGAGAATTAAGTCTATACACACCACGTTGAACATCTTAGTTGGACGAAAGTCAATAACGATTTTTTTTTAAACTTTCCAAAAGTGACAATCCCCCAGTCATAAAAAATACAGAGATTATTTTGCAATTAAACATAATTGAGATATATAGTAAAGTATCGTATCATCACGACCGTTTCCCTTTCGGGGTGGTCAGAAACCACGCCTATAAATAAGCCGATTCATATTTAGCCAACTTTACTATAGGCCAATCATGACAAGTGGCAAGCTCGTCCATGTCTCCACCACCAAACTCGAGAAATATCACAAATAAATAAAATGTATTTATTTACATTAATAAATATTTTTCTGTCCCGACCAGGAATCGAAACCGGTACCTCCGAGATCCACGGACTTAACCGCTAGATCACGGAGGCAGTTATATATATATTATACATTAACAAAAATGTATGAAAATATATTTCTATATCAAATCATATTTAATAAAAGCTTTACGTTGAGAAAACTAAAAAAAAATATATAAGCAAGCTTATTTTTTGGAATTTCTTTGTGAGTCGCACGTTTGCCCTCTCCGTTATATCATAACATTTAAATATAACATTATTCTGCCAAACTATAAAATAGTTTATCGGCAGATAGCTCTCATTACAATGATATATTAGCACACTTTAGTTTATAAAAGATTAAATAAAATAAAATACAACTATAATAGATTCGGTTATTAACTGCTAAATAAAAAAATAATATAGCTTATCTTTCCAATCGCACACTTTTTTTATTTTTTTTATTTACACAAATAATCAATCGATTTTGCTACTCAGTTGTTCGAGTAGTTCTTTCTTAATTTTGTTTTTATATGTCAATTTGGAAAGTTTTTTTATTCTTATTTCTTGAGATAGACTATTTAGTATTCTGGGAATTGAATAGGCCCATCTATATACATCAATGTTTTTAGTGCAATATTTTTTTTTTAAATTGTAAAGAGTTCTTACAACCGTGCTACTACCGCCCTAATTTATTTTATGATCCTTCAAGTACTCTATATTAATGTAGCCTTATTTTCTGTATGGAAGTACCCACCCACTTATTTACCTACTTTAAAAGTATACGTGTATTTTTAATTAATTACTTAATATCAACGTTCATAAAGGTTGAACCTTTTTATGAAGTTAATGTTTCACCCACTTTAATATAAAGCTTTCGACAATTCAATTATAGAATACTAATTTAGTATTCAGTTTTTTTTTTGTTAATACACGCTTTCAACATGGTTTCACATTTAGCCAACTTTATTTAATATAGGCCCATTATTATTATTGTTATTAAATTCTTTATTGCACGAAAAAAAATGTACAAAGGCGAAGAATAATGCCTACAAGGCATTTTCTAACATCTAACCTTTGGGAGAGTATGAGATGAAGGGTAGTGCTAATATAAAAAAATATTAAGATAACAAACAATATACTACATACTAAGACATACATACATACACTACATACTAATAAATACATACACTAAAGCCTAATGAGCATGACGGCAATTCGAGCCTGATCCAGAATGAATGATACACTTTACTGGGTTTATCGGCACGAACGGTGGATACTTCCCCGCCCCGGCAGACTGGGGAAATCACCGCCATCAGTCTGTCTACCACCTATTTAATCATTTCCAACATATGGTTTCTTCGAAAATAGAATCACATATGAGTCATAACTTAAGGGCATAGAAAGTCATCCCGTATGTAACGAATAATAAATAGAATTACTGAAATAATAAATGGAAGTGGTCTAGCGGTTAAGTCCGTGGATTTGATTCCTGGTCGGGACACAAAAAACATTTATTAATGTAAATAAATACATTTAATTTATTTTTAATATTTGTCGAGTTTGGTACGCTGGAGACATCGACGAGCTTGCCACTTGTCATGATTGGACTATAGTAAAGTTGGCTAACTGTGAATCCGCTCATTTATAAGCGTGGTTTCTGACCACCCCGAAAGGGAAACGGTCGTGATGATGATGATGACTAAATCCTAATAGATAAATATTATAAAAGTATATATTTGCCAAATATTTATTGTGAGCCCGATGCTTGAATACGTGGACTGACGGTGCGTGTCTAATAGCCAGTGGCAGTTTGTTCCACCGGCGAGCTGCAGACACAGTAAACGAATCTGAATATCTGCTAGTGGAGTGGGATGGGATTTTCAGTTGATTATTATAGGAAGAATGTAATGGAAGGTTGTGCGTATCGCACAGGAACTCAAAACGGGATTTTAGGTATCATGACAAGCATCAAGGCAAGCTCGTCAATGTCTCTATGAGTGTTGGACTCGGGGTATCATGGGGTACCCTGACCTGGACATAGACTATATGACGTAATCATTAAACGAATGTTTTTTGTTTTTTACATACACTTTATATATATATATAGCTCCAAATTAAAGATCACTCCAATCAATACAATAGAGCCAGACACGAAGTCCTCTTTGACAAAAACCCCTTCGTCTATGCCAGAAAGATATTCAGCGAAAAAAGTGGTGTACTATCGCTGACCAGAGATCAAATATATAAATATTACAAAGAGACATACACAGAAATACAAAAAGAGGAACAATATCTGGACCCACCCTCGCCTCGACCCGTCAGACCTTTAGAGGACTTCCGATGCCTTCCACCAAGCATGGAAGAAATGGAGGAACAAATCAAAAGAAAAAGTTCCAAATCGGCACCAGGCCCAGATGGCATTCCGTACATTGTATATAAAAAATGTCCTCACACCCGTAAGCATTTATATAATATATATCGAAAAATCTGGTCTACTAATCAAGTTCCAAAGGCATTTGGCGAGGCAGTCTTCGTTCTCATACCAAAGAAAACTGAGGTAAATGATCCCAAAGATGCAAGACCGATCGCTTTGACGAATACAATGTCCAAAATCTTCTTCTCCATAGTACAAGCAAGAATGTCCCGATTTATGATCAAGAACGAGTACTTCTCACGCCAGCACCAGAAAGGTTTTTTGCCGGGAGTTTCTGGCTGCTTAGAACACAACACCTTACTCGCTGAGTGTTTGAAGGATGCCAGGAAACAGGAGCGGCAACTAAGCGTCTGTTGGATCGACTTGGAAAACGCATTTGGGTCGGTGCAACATGAATTGCTGCAAACTGCGCTAAAATGGTATAACTTTCCAACACTAATCAGAGATATAATTGCCAATTATTACAAGAACTTGAGATTTGTCGTAACAAACAAGGACGGCTACACAGACACACTAAAATACAATGTGGGCCTGTTCCAAGGCTGCTGCCTATCACCTGTAGCTTTTAATATAATTATCAATATCCTAATCGACAAACTTAAATCTAGTGAGAAGAAGTGGGGATATAGATTCAAACAAAACAACATCTATACGGAATCCGTCTTAGCTTTTGCAGACGACTTGGCGGTGATAACAAGAAATCCCAAGCAATGCCAGGGATTGCTGAAAATAGTGGATGATTTCTGCTCATGGACAAAGGGAATGAGAACGAAACCATCAAAATGCTTCAGCCTATGTCTGGCTAGGCGCAACACTACATTTACGTCTTATGATCCTGGACTGAGTATAGCAGGGCAGAGAATAGCTCCGGTAAATGAAACCATGCCCTTTAAATTTCTTGGCAGAAGGATCAATTTTCAGGGAAAAACACCATCCCTAGAAGTAGTTGTAAAACAATTCACTGACGACATGAATAGGGTTACTCAACAGCCTATAAGCAATGTCAAAAAAGCTTGGATATATGACAACTACTTAGCATCTCGCCTCACTTGGCCTTTTCTAGTATATGATTTCAACAAAAGTCTACTATCAAGTCTGGACGCGGACGTCATAAGAACATTGAAGTCTTGGCTTGGATTAGCCCAGGGTGCTGACTCCTCAACATTCTTTAGAGGACGGAGAAACTTCGGAATGGATCTGAAAAGACCATCTGAATTATACAAACATCTACGTAGAAGCAAATATCAAATTCTAACCAGCTCCCAGGATAATACAATTTCATCCCTTCCAAGAGACCCTCTGGTCTCAGATATGGAACCGAGACTACTATTCTTCAAGAAATTCATGACAGGTGCCCAGACTGACAAAAGAGGCATTGGCTGGAAGAAAAAAGAAAGTGACAAAGAGGTTATAAAATCCTTCCTCAGGAAAGATGAAGAGCATGGATACAGAGTGCACGCGATGACTCTAGAAGTTCAAAATGACTGGCTAACTTTGGGCGATTTTTGCATCCCTCCAGCCCTAAAGTGGCGCACACTAATGTACGATTGGTCTCCGGCGTTGCTAAAGTTCTACCTAAACGCTTTTCAAATGTCCCTCCCGGACCAGAGCAATCTGGTAAGGTGGGGAAAAGCTACGGAAAAGAACTGTACATTGTGTAGTGCTGCCATAGGAACTGCTAGACACACACTTGTAGGGTGCGTTACTCTCCTAGAAAAGGGCTATTACTCACGCCGACATGACAAAGTCCTAGGTGTTATCCGTGAAGCAGTAAGTCTTTCTATTGCAAGAGCCAGAAAGGGACTGACTACAAATAAAACTTTGACCACATTTGTAAAGGAAGGGCAAAGCACGAAAACTAAATGCAAGCCCACCTCGATCCTTGGCGCCGCATCAGACTGGAAAATTCTCATGGATACATTTGAACACCATTATAGGATCCCAGATGAACTAGCTGTATCAGCCTATAGGCCAGACATCTTAGTGTTTTCTCGGAACTTGAAAAAAGTTATCCTTATTGAACTTACCGTTCCGTGGGAATCAAATATTCCAAAAGACCACAACATGAAGTCGAATAAATATTATGATCTCACAGAAGAAATGATCAGGAACGGGTTCAAGACTCAGCTTTACGCAGTGGAAGTTGGTGCAAGAGGAGTTCCAGCAAAATCTTTGCATCACTTACTGAAAGAATTGGGCCTAAGCAGGTCTGCCGTCAATACATTTATGGAACGAGCTTCCAAGACGGCATTAACGGAATCATACAGTATTTGGTTGGGTAGGGAGAGAAGTAGAATGGTGGATGGTGAGCGTATTATCGCGCAATAGAAAAAAAAAAGGAGGCCTCCTTTTCTTAAACCAGCCAATTGTCGGTCGCAAGCCCGAGACACCATTCTTCTCATCTCTTACCCACACACGATGGACCCGGCACCCGCACGGTGAATCCATGGAATGCTTAGAAATTTGTCTCCTCTCTACTCCAATACACCATGCTAGGAGGAGTCAGACGTTATTAATAATATAAAAATAACACATTTATTAAACTTATTACATTATTTTTCATTACAGCCCCTAGAACGCAACGTCCTAGACCTCTACTGCTGGAGATAAGCCTTCCAGAACAACTTGTCTGAAGAATTTGGCCTACAATAGAAACGCTGGCCAGACGGCTTGGCGAGGATATGATGTCAATTTTTAATGACAATTTATTAACGACACCACAAGTTAGTGGAACAGGGACTGACGGCTTAACGTGCTCTCCGAGGCACGGGAATGGTGGTGTTGTAAATCTATGACAAATGTATGTAAGAAAAGTGTATTTCTCATTGGTACATGCCGGATGGGTTTGAACCGACCTTTGTAGGATTTAAGGAACGCGTCCTTACAACCGAGCCACCGCCGCAATTACGCACTTATTAGATAAAAGTCCAAGAAAAAAAAAAATGGAACGTGGCAGTTGTTTTTGAAGGTATCATTATTATTTATGTATTGTTATAATTAATTACATAATCTTGTATTATATCCATTTCTTGTATGTATTATTAAAATGTATGTGTATGTACCTATATTTATAGGTAATGTAAAAACTAGTGTTTACTCACTACATGCAAGAACCAAGTACCTAATTTTCCATTTTCATCCTTTTGTTTTAGCTCAGTTAGTTTACTGTGATTTATGATTAGTAGGCATAGTATTGTGTATATATTAAAATAAAATATATTAAAAAACTAATTATAAATAAAACTAAACTAAAAAAAGCTATGAAATTAAAACTACAACCAGCTTACCACCAGGAAGGGTACCTAAAACGGTCGCCGCATTTCCTCGTTGAATTATAATGGAAATATTATATTTTAGGTAGTTATGGTATTTGGAAACGCCACACTCGAAACTTGAAAAATTCGTTTACCCAGCTCGTTTAGGAATTTGTGGGTATTAAGAGAATATATATTATATTGTATTGTTAATGTTTTATTTATGTATAAATAGTTCTGTTCTGAAGTTAATTTAGTATTGCACTCGTCACGCTAGCCAGACGAGTTGGTAGGCAAATATTATTATGATTAATTATTCTCTTTTTCTTTCTTATTTATTTTAATATTAAATGATCTCAATGTCTCGAAGGTTAACGGGCAGAGAATGCCTAGCAGCATTACATTCGCCATTTGTTATTTTTACAATAAAGATTTCAAATAAATATGACGTTACCATAGAGCACGTTATGTGGACCCATAGCAAAGCCTGGTTAAACAGCTAGTGCAGATGTCGAGTTTTTATAAATGTTAACTTAGTAATTAATAAACATTACTATCAATAGTAATAGTGGTGTGGTTTTCCCCAAAGAGCAGAGCGTAGATTTCGGACCGCAGGCGAATTGCAAATTTTTCAATTTAGACCAATTTCGTTCCAGATTCAAGCCGGGTTAGGGCTATAATTCATTCAATATACTAGTATCTTAATTGTAAAATAATAATAATAAATATTTACTGCGTCTGCTGAATCCAAGGTTGGTCATAACACTCATTTTTTTAAATATTTTATTTATTTTAATTAATGTATATGGACAACTTACAGCTAGATAGATAGTATACATATGGGTAGTGTATGGGTATTAACAAGTTGCCACCGATAGCTGAAATTACATAAGTAGGTGGTGCTCGCTAAAATATGTTAACTTAACACGAATCCTTAAAGTAAACTAAAAACTAAGAACAAAAAACTACATAACATAAAACAAAAAACTAAAAACAATTATAAAAACAAAAAACAACAAAAATCTGAAGAAAAAAAGAAAAGTATCATCACGACCGTTTTCCTTTCAGGGTGGTCAGAAACTACGCTTATAAAGAAGCCAACTTTACTATAGGCCAATCATGACAAGTGGCAACCTTTTCGATGTCTCTAGCGTATCAAACGCAAGAATATTCACAAATCAATTTAATAATATTTAAATGTATTTATTTAAATTAATAAATATGACTGTGTCCCGACCAGGATTCGAAACCGGTACCTCCGTGTCTAAATCCACGGACTTAACCGCTAGACTAGACTAGATATATATATTTACTGCCTCCGTGGTCTAGCGGTTAACTCCGTGGATTTTACTTTATGGAATTCGTTCATAATATCTCCCACAGATACAAGACGTATTCTTATAAAACGTTTCGCCACTGGCAAAACACTGGCTATTTTAATAATCATACTCTAATTTAATTAAAATTTATTTTTAGTTTTCTAGAATGAATGGCAGCTCTACCCGACGCTGACGGTTAAGCCCACTTTAACGATATCGTAATCCGATTTAAACCAATAGCTCTATGACATGTAGGATCGTAGGAATCAAGGTTTAAGGTTTTGGGTTACACATTACACTAAGCTAAGGGTGGCAGTATGATACCATCAATTAAATAAATTATTAAATAATTTTGGCGCATCATAAAAGATAGTATTTAAAATAGAGATAGTGAAATGACTGGGGGCACGCAGTTAAGTTTAGCAGTTAAATCCTCGGAGACTGGGTTCGATTCCTGGTCGGGACACATTTTTTTTTTGTTACAGCCCTTAGAACATAGCGTTCTAGACCTAGTTCTCCAGCAGTGGAGATGGGCCTTCCAGAACATATATCTGAAGAATTTGGCCTACACTAGCCACGCTGGCCAGACGGCTTGGCGAGGATATGGTGTATTTTTTTTATGACAAGTTGGTATAAGTGAAACCGGGACCGACGGCTTAACGTGCTCTCCGAGGCACGGGAACGGTGGTGTTGTAAATCTATAAAAAAAATAAAAAAAAATAAAGAACGTGGTTTCTGACCGGTTACGGTCGTGATGATACTTACACGATTGAATGAAATATTTAATACCTTCAGCGAGGCGCGTGGCCAAGGAGTTGTCAAAGCGGCTGACGGAAAGCTCTGGAGATAGGAAGTCTGGCAATTATTTCTGCCAACGTATTAGCTTCGCCATACAAAGGGGAAATGTTGCCAGTATCCAAAGTGCATTCACACATTTCGGGATCAGGGTCGAATTGCCGTCATGTCCAGTCAAGCCGGCATAGTGTTAGAGACTGATGTCATGAGTATCTGATTCCATTTGCTAACATTCATGGCTCTCGCTCCCCACTTACTATCAGGTGGACGCCAGGTTACATGTCGTGCTAGTAAACTTTAATTCTATAAAAAACTTGTATATGCACACTTCATGAAGTCATGTAGCCAGGTAGTCAGGTAGCCGGTTGGAATAGAAGAGGATTTGACAGGTCGTGGTAAGAAAAAGAGGGAAATACGGAAAATGACAAGGGATAGAAAGGGATGGACGGCAGCCGTTTCGCTGTTGTACCAAACATGCATGGTAACCCGACAAAATAAAGACATTTTGCCAATGACCATTTAATCTTGTCTTATAATAACAAGTTGGGATGTAACAGTATGTATTAATTTATATATGTCATTCTATTGACTAATTAAGCCTGTAATTGCACCTACCTTACATTGTTTAATTGCTTTTGTTGTCCCGAAGGTTTGACTGTCATAGAATGCCTTGCGGCATTAAGTCCGCCTTTGTACTTTGTGCAATAAAGATTTAAATAAATAAATAAATAAAAATAGTATATCAAAAACAATACTAAATTTAATTTAATTTAAATTCGTGGCTGTAAAAGGGCCTATCAACTTAGGAATAAATATAAAAAGTAATATTTTAAATTTAAATATTGCGCTCAGTCGGATGCATTATTTGTAATTTATAAAATTAATCCAAGTACTTCTATGCAATGGTATCTTGTATTTACTAACAAAAGCTAAAGATAAGTTTTACAACATTGTTCTATTCAAAACGGTTTCACGAATAAAACTTGAACCAGAAATGGAATAACAAATCATATCCCAATATCGAATAGAATGTATTCTTCGTCTTCCAATTCAATTTTCACACTTTCAATCTTTGAATTTAAATTGAGCATTTTCTCAAGCAAGAGCCTCCACTTTGGACGTCTCCCATACATTACAGATCAAGAAGGAATAGATAGCCAGACAAATCGGCTAAGGAAATGAGCAGGTGCAGTTTAGAGAAATTGTTTTCTGGTAATTCAGCTTACTTTACTGAATGCAGTGAGCTTATCATTTTTTTTGCATACTAGAACGATATACTATATAAATATATATATATTTCCATACAAAAATATATAATAAATATAATATAAATATATTTCCAGACAGGTCACACAGCGCCATCTAATTTCCGTGGTAAGCTACGAGGCTTGTGTTACGGAAACTAGATGGTTGATGTATATCAAGCTCCTTAAATATAGAACAAACGATAACCCATTTACCGCTCAACGGTTAATTAACCTCTTACAGCATAACTAAGACGCCAATCCTGGAAGAGTGGAGCTGCCCAGCTATCACATAGGCCTTCTATGTAAAGTTTATTGAGAAGATTCAATCGGCGATTAGCATTGCGTATAAGCATTTCACATTGTGGAATTCTATGTACTAACTAAGGTTTACAAACATTCAATGACTGTTAGGCGGTACGAAGTTCGCCGGGTCAGCTAGTCCTGTATAAAGCTCAAATAAGGTCATGCGTGGAATACTGTTCAACGAGACATCATAGTGTCTTAAACTCTCGAATCACTGCAGCTTTGCGAAGACGTTGCCTCTCTGTCAGAACACACATGTAAAAAAAACCAAGCTGGCATGGCATCAACAGAGTCACATGTTGCCCTTAGTATAAAAAACCTTAAGATAAAAGTATTTCAAAGTCACCTTTAATGTTAGGTCCACAAAGGTCGAGTGCTAGACGAACTAATGGAATTAGATTAACCAAGATCTTAACAAATACGAAGCTTTTTAAAATTAGACAATAATTTATTAATTGATTTGTTTTCTCTTTGAATTGTAGCTGCTAATGGAGCAGGCAGTTTAGATGGATTATTTCGTAATTTACTGTTATAAATGGACTAAGTTAAGACAAATAACGATTGGCATTCAAATCAAATCAAATCAAAATAATTTATTTCCGTATGGTTAGCACGTAATACTTGGATATTGTCAATGCATACAAGCCAATAAATAAAAATAAAAACAAATAAAAAATATTACCATTGACCATGGCTGGACCGAACCTAACATCAATACAATAATTATAACTAAAACATTGTTGCCATAAACGAGGAATTTGTTTTTACTTACAGCTAGATACTTAATATTAAATTCGTGGCTGTAATTATTATTACGTTTGTATGACTAATATGATTAAACTTTTAAAACTGCAATATTTGTAGAGACTTGCTAGTATTAAAAAAACGCTGTTCTTAATATACACACATCAAAAGTGTCTAGGGATCAACATATATTTTTGCAATAACTTTTCTCCTGATTGATATTCATTAAAATTTTCTTTAAGGATTGATCAAATAAAATGTTTTCGTTTGTCTACAGTAACGATAAACCAAGTCACCTTTGCATTAGTAAAAAAAATTGCCATTTTCCTAATAAAGGGATTTTTGACATTTGAACCACTAACATTAAAGTTCGAAAAAAAGACTGAAATAACAGTTTTTTTTTTAATTTTATTGGGTAACTTAAACAATTAATAATCCGTGTTTCTACCGCGAACACTAACAACACAAGAACATCGGTTTGGCATACTCAAAATGAGTTCATCCAAATCACGCTGTGGAATGGCCGCCCATGTTCGTTGCAACAACAAAAAAAGGTCTTCTTGCGACTGGATACCCTCCATATTCGGCAGAGCTCTTCTCTGAAGAATATCCCATGCATGCTCAATCGGGTTCAAGTCTGGCGACTGAGCAGGCCAGGGCAGGACATTGATGTTAGCTGCGGCGAGAGTCTGTCTTACAACTCTTGCGGTGTGCGGTCGTGCATTATCATGCATTAACTGAAATAAGGGACCGATATGCACTTGTAGAGGAACGATGACGTCTGATACAACCGTCTCAGCATAAATTTGAGCGTTGAGGTTGTCTCTGATCCAAATCAACTCAGTTCTTCCGCCGATCGAAATACCCGCCCATACCATGATGGTTCCACCACTATAAGGATGGACTTCCTGGCAGGATTTTAATCGCTGTTGGCGTCCAGGGGTTCTCCAGTGTCGTATACGTCTTGTATCCGGCCTCATACCAAAACGAGACTCATCAGAAAAGCACACGAAACGCCATTGTTCTTCTGTCCAATTTCTGTGTTCAAGAGCCCATTGATATCGAGTCCTACGATTGTGCATTGCTATAGGTGGTACCCGTAGCGGTCTTCGGGAATGAAGGTTCACTTCATGCAAGCGGTTTCTGACTGTTTGGTCGCTAATTAAGTTCCCTGAAGAGCGATGAAGGCTCACGGCTAACATCATGGCGGTTATTGTTGGAGTTCTTCGAGCTGTGATTTGAATGTATCGGTCTTG
Organism: Tinea semifulvella; assembly: GCA_910589645.1. NCBI lineage: Eukaryota > Metazoa > Arthropoda > Insecta > Lepidoptera > Tineidae > Tinea > Tinea semifulvella. The sequence goes on along the minus strand of OU342592.1, from coordinate 5,355,602 downwards.
TCTCCGTGTGGTGCAGCGATACCGTCCTCCATGGCGCTCAGCCACGGTACCAGTGGTTCGGTAACGTGTCCAAAGTCGACTGATAACACTCTGACTTGTATTCAGAGCTAAAGCCACAGTACGTTGCCGGGAACCAGCTTCTATCATTCCCACGGCTCTGATCATTTCTTCCCTGCTTAAATGACGTCGCCGCTCCATAATAACGTTGGTTTTAATCAGTAGTAGGGAAACAGTAGCACTAATAATGTCTTCAATGCGTCTTATGTTTTTATAGGGAAAATATTGACAGCTGATTTTCATCTTTTACTCGAATTTGATTGACAGTTCCTGTTTTAAATTATGAAATGCACCAAAAAGGATCCATATAAATTTATAAAATCATAAATTTATTACAAAGCCACATCTCAATCACAAGAAATCCGCATAAACATGCTTGATCCCTAGACTTTTTTGATGTGTGTAGTTTACTCACATACTCGTACATCTGTCATAGATTTAAAACATAGTAATAGTAGGCAATGTCATTGTTATATAATGTTATGTATAGAAACAGACTTTGGGTGTAATGATGAATAATTAACCTTTACATGATTAATAGAGAAGTACAGTGACTGGCAGCGAAATTGCATTCTATTCATAGAATTTAAAGCTATCAACTTGTAAATTAGCAAGTTGAAAATTTCAGTCGTCCACTAGAAACTACATTAAAATCCCCAGGTTCATTTCACTTCGTCACGTTTCAGCTGGCCGTCGAGTTGCCGCTAAATCTCACTAGATTAGCTCGAAACAGGAGGGCGATTCTGAGATGAGAATATAAAATGATATATACAATACAGGCGTCTTTTAACGTTTTATTACTACCCCTAGGTATTAAAAAATCAAACACTAAAAAATTGGTTGCCTGTAAAGTCGGTATACGGGCGAAAGTTTTACGTGACAACGACTTTGAGTGGTAAAATAATTTTAATGTGAATATTCATTCGTATAGTAGGAAGAAGGATGAAATAATAGTAACAATTTAAAACATTTATTTATACAAAGAATTATATTTAAAACATTAATTTATACAAAGAATCTCGCACTGAATTTCATATTAACAAAATTTTATTTTTACCTTTACACATACATACGTATTTATATACAAATATACATACAATAACTTGCAATACATTTGCGTACAATGAAACAGCGTTTACTACAACTTAACTTGTTCCTATCTGAGTGATTTTGTTGAGGATAGGGCGATGATAGGAGAAATATGAAATGAAAGGAAGTGTTTCTGCTGTAATGTGCCTAGAAAATGTCAAGTCAATGTCTTTCACTTTTTATGTCTGTCTCTCTCGCTCTTAGGCGGGCTAACCATGCCCGAGTGGAAGGGACGCGTGCCTCTCACTCGCTCTCATTGTGAGCGCATAACGTGAGCGGAGCGTAACGCAGTTTCTTGAAGTGTCACCCGGCAAACCAATTTATAAGACGTTGTCACGTCAAAAACATTTTTTGGTCTAAAATTATTAATAGCTAAGCAAGCATATACTCACCTCTGGGATGACTTCGCTAAGTGTCTTACAGATGCTCTCAATGTCCTGCAGAGGCGGGCAATTCAGATAGTGGACGACACCACAGTCTCTAAAACTCTCGAATCACTGCAGCTTCGCCGTGACGTTGCCTCTCTGAGCGTGTTCTACAAGCTATACCACGGCGAGTGTTCTGAGGAGCTCCATAACCTTATCCCTCTATATTCCGCAACCGAACCACACGCACAGGCCAAAATATGCATCCACATACCTTACCCACTATCCCTACGCGTACTCATAAATTTGGAAACTCTTACATCTGTCGCACGCTGAAGATGTGGAATGCTCTCTCAGCCAGTGTGTTTCCCCACTCTTATAACCTAGAGTCCTTCAAGCGAAGTGTGAAAAAGCATCTTGTTAGGCCGGTATAGTGGTAGAGACTGATGTCGGTCGTGGTGACGGGCGTCAGTTGCTCCCATTCTTGGACCTCGCGTACTGCTTACCATCAGGTGGGCGCGATGTCACATGTCGTGTTCAGTATAAAAAATAAAATTAAAAAAATAACACTTCAAAGATTTCATTTACGAGTATATATTGAGTCACTGGTATTTCTATTAAGTACAGAGACATTAAAAATACAAAAATCGGTAGAGAATAAATTAGTGTTTCTTACACAGTAACTACGTATTATGGTCGTGTTCGACGTGTAATTTTAAATTGATTATTTTGTTGTTTTACGGACAATGTACCGACAAAGTAAAAGTGCGAGAAAGTAAAAAATAACTTTCTGTCAGTTTATATACGTAGTATTTTTTCATAACAAAGTATTTTTTTTTTTTTATAAAATACAGGGAACATTCTAGAAGTTGTCAATAAGTAATATATCATAGATAGCGCCGTTATAGTTACACACAATTATAGTCTTAAAATCATTAATCATATGGTAGACATCAGCTCCAGCATTGCTCAGTAGACATGTTTTTTTCCTAAACTGTTATGTTAATAATCAACTACAAATAATTATTTGGACATTTTGTTTTTTTATATATTTATCTTGTTTTAAGATTACTGACGTTCAAGTTCACATGTATTCATGGTCACATATAGCATAATAAGAAATAAAGTATTGTCGGAATTAAATTTAAAAATGTTGTTCTTTACAACAATTTAATGAACGCGAGAATGGCCCACCGAGCCGTCAAAATGTCAGTTTCGCCTCCCAGTGACGCGGGTACCGAACTGGATTCACCTGGTTTCGGGATTAGGTATTCCTAGCACTAAACATATTTCATTTTGTCTAGATTTCAATTATTTAAAAAGAAAAACAGAATTAAATATTTTAATGAATAAAATTGAAGATATAAAAAAAGTGCTAATATTTGCATACATGAATTCCAGGTAACATATCTGTATTCGTCATCATCATCAATATCACAGTCCCTAGAACTCAGAGTCCTTATTCCCCACAAAAAATCAGGAAATTATGCCTACATTCACCACGCTGGCGAAGGTGTGATGTAAATTGTTAATGATATATCAACGATTCCACAAGTTGGTGTTAGTGGAACCGAGACCGACGACTTAACGTGCTCTCCGAGGCACGGGAACGGTGGTGTTGTTAATCTATGACAAATGTACGTAAGAAAAATGTATTTTTTATTGGTACATGCCGGGATTAGACCCTACCTGTGTAGGATATTAAGAAAATCGTTCTTAGAAACTGCCTCCGTGGTCTTGCGGTTAAGTCCGTGAATTTAGACTCGAAGGTACCGGGTTCGATTCCTTGTCGGAACACAACAATATTTAATAATGTAAATAAATATATTTAATTAATGTTTAATTTATTTGTGATATTTCTCGAGTTTAGTACGCTGGAGACATCGACAAGCTTGCCACTTGTCATGATTGGCCTATAGTAAAGTTGGTTAAATATGAATCCGCTTATAAGCGTGGTTCCTGACCACCTCGAAAGGGTCGTGATGATTATACAAATTTTACATTGTTAAAAATTAAATAAAATATATTAAAAACTAATTTTAAGTAAAACTAAACTAAAAATACCTATGAAACTAAAACTATTCTACAAAATAAACTAAATGTACACCTGGAAGGGTACCTAAAATGATCGCCGCATTTCCTCGTTGAATTATAATGGAAATATTTTGTTTTAGGTAGTTATGGCATTTGGGGTCGCCACACTCTTGATAAATTTGTTTACCCAGCTCTTTTACGATTTTGTGACTATCAAGAGAATTTTATACTCCCATTATTTTAACCCCAAATGCCACAAAGTTATAACATTGTTTATTGATATTATATTTTATGTGCTTTTTAGATTCGGCTGTATGAGTAGCCGAAACGGCCTTTTTTGAGGTAGAGGATATGTGGCAAGCGTCAAGAGTATCCTACACATGGCATCCCAGACAAGACATCATTATATTTGTTATTTACTTAATTTTTTGTGACAAAAAAAAAACATATTATTATTTAAGCACATGTGACCCTATAGCCGCCTAAAGGTTTTGTCGGATACTTTGTATTACACAGGCAACACCGGAGCAAACAGCTTTATAATATTAGGCCTTAGTTTCAGTTTTTAATATACCCTTGACAGAATAAACTGATTGTCATTTTTTTAATGTGCTTTAAATCGTTAATTTTTTTTTATGGGGTCTACGCCTTAAAATCTACTTTTCGCTCGGCTGCCAAATGACGTCACGTAATAATATATTAACGTTTAATTTACTACACTAACAACGACTTCAGTTTTTGTCACAAAAAATACATAACTACAATGAATCTAAATACTTTTAAAAGTTGTTTAGTCCTCCTGTATGATTCCGTTAATGCCGTCTTGGAAGCTCTTTCCATAAATGTATTGACGGCAGACCTGCTTAGGCCCTGTTCTTTCAGTAAGTGGTGCTAAGATTTTGCTGGAACTCCTCTCGCACCAACTCTGCGTTCTTGAACCCGTTCTTGAGTTAGATCATAATATTTATACGACTTCATGTTGTGGTATTTTGGAATATTAGATTCCCACCTTAACCTTCAAATAGGTTTATTTAATATAAGTAATTACTTTGTTGAATAATAATAAAGTTACAATGTAAATGATCTCCATGATTGTGATGTGATGACTATTGCTTCTCCGCACTTAGTCCTTATAAGACCTTTGTGCGTGACCTTAACTCCATCATCGGAGCCATCCAATCTCCTCCATGAAGGCCAGTAGACCCGTCACGTTCCTGCAGACCTCCGGAAGATTTCCCGCAGTCTGGACAAACTTCAGTCTAGACACAGCACTCCATGAGAACATGCGTGGCCGTCTCCTCCTCTGCCATCCATCCTCTACACAGTGGGCTATCTGTATTTTTTAGAATGTATAGGTCATAGGGGTTTATTAAAGACACAGTGTCCCGTCATCAGTTCTACCATTGTGCGGAGCTCGCTCCATCTTGTTAAATATTTAATAACGAATAATCGAATATCATAAATATTACTGCACGTATTTTATACATATTCTAGTGTTAAAATCTAGATATTTGTTGAATATTTTTGTTCATATCGGGTGTATTTCAGTCCTACGTGTTCATAAAACTCATCCGTTTTATATCCTCCCAACCACTCACGGTAGAACGTGACGTGGGGGAAATACGAAATATCCTTTAAAAATTTGTTAAATTCCAAAATTATTTTACCGTCTCTCTCACGATGTACATCTGTCGCTCGATTAAGATGTGGAATGCTCTCCCAGCCAGTGTGTTTCTCCACTTCTATAAACCTGGAGTCCTTCAAGCGAAGTGTGAAAATGTATTTTGGTAGGCCGGCATAGTGGTAAAAAAAGAGTGGTGGTCGTTAGTGGGTGGCGTCAGTTGCTTCCCTTATTGGACCTCGCGGACTATCTTACCATCAGGTGGGCGCCATTCCTAAACATTAAATATTTTTGTCTTGCCTAGTACTATTATAACAATAAAACCGTATTTTAATTACCGAGGTGCGATTTCTGGCACACAATAATTTATTTGTGATATTTTTTGCGTTTGGTACGCTAGAGACATCGACGAGCTTACCACTTGTCATAATAGGCCTATAATAAAGCTAAATATTAATCCTATTCTTTAAAAGCGTGGTTTCTGACTACCCCAAAAGGTCGTGATGATAATGAAGAATATCTATAGTAAATACATCTTTATTCAGTATGCAAAGCGTGAAATTGATTTTAGCCACAATTGGTATGATCTTTGGCTATAGATTGAATATCTAAAATCACTTAATAGCCACATTTGCCAGTGACCAGCAAGGCAATTCTCGAACGTAGACCTGAGACGTATAGAATCAATATAGATTTTACAAATAACGGATCTTCTTCCCCCGATAAAACCTTTTTTATTAAGCTGTCAATTTTTATGTTATACTAGCTGTTTGACCGGACGTTGGCCGTCTAATATAGTGGTATAGGATACAAGATTAGGCTTTTCCGTAATGTAGCTCTTTTGAAATTCTTTTTTCAGCGGTACCGCTTCGTCACAGGTAGGAAATGAGATGTTTATCGTCAGGCGATCGAAGCAAAAGTGAAGGGGTTGCCAGTAAAAAAATATACAAGGTTATTAAAATAATTGGCTGCACAGTGTGAATCTGTGCCCTTGCAGGTAACTTGCTGTCTATGCGCCGACATTATACTGACGTATAATGAGAAATACACTTTTCTTATGTACATTTGTCATAGATTTACAACACCACCGTTCCCGTGCCTCGGAGAGCACGTAAGCCGTCAGTCCCGGTTTCACTAATACCAACTTGTGGAATCGTTAATAAATTGTCATAAAAAAATTACATCATACCGTCGCCAAGCCTGGAAGGCCTATCTCAAGCAGTGGAGGTCTAGGACAATGTGTTCTAGGGGCTGTAATAAATGAATAAGAAAAATATTATTTCGATTAAATTATTATTTATTTACTATTATATATAATAATGATAATAAATATCTAATAATAGTATTGACCGTAAGCTACCCCTTTAAGATAATTTTAGAACTTGACGATCGCATTGTATCTAATTGCTTGAATGGAATTGAGGTGGGCGTAAACAGGACAAAAAACCTTTCAGAAGGTATTACAATTAAAAAGTTATTTAAAAAGAGTGCAGAAGAAATAGGAATCAAAGAAATCTTAAAGCAGAGTAAGCTTAATGAAGGAAATTTAAATTACGGAGGAACTTCTGAAAATCCCTTGAAAGGATAATAAAATTAGCCTTTTGTTCGAGTTTGCTTTCAAATTTCACTTCCTATGGTCTGTCATAAATCATCTTATTACACAAAAATTTGAAAGATCAGTTTCTTTATAAGACGTCGGCTTTGTCCTCGAGACAGGTTAATAATGTTACTGTTCATATAATTAAGCTATCCCACTAGCTTGTTAAATAATATATTAAGTGTCAAAAGTCATGTACCAAAACGACCGTTTATACCTTGAGGCCTATCATGCTGACATCGACGAGCTTGCCACTTGTCATGATTGGCTAACCACATTATTTCTATTTATTTATAATGTATGTTTATGTATGTATGTATTGTATGTGCAATAAAGTATTTAAATAAATAAATTAGCCTGTAGTTAACTTGGCTTAATGGGAATCCGCTTCTTCATAAGCGTGGTTTCTGACCACCCCGAAAGGGAAACGATCGTAAATAATAGTAAACATTACATTAGTATTATCAATAAAATTATCAAAACTACTAGAGTCTGGCTAATGAAAGTAGATAACGATAAAGCGCGGCAAATAAAAATAAATATGTTATCCCTTAAAACCTTTCAAACAATTTGTTATGATTATGCGGGTTAATACACTTGTTAACTATACGGAAAAAATAAAGAAACGAAAGTGTCTTTTACTAAGAAGATTATTTGTTGCAAACATCAAAATAATTAATCATACTAAAATACCTAAAAAAATCAACACTAGGTACACGTAAACAATATTGTTTTTGGGTGAATTCAGATTATTTTCACTCTGTTATTTTTCTTGTACTTTAAATTTACTTGAAATGGTGTAAAAAATATCTTTCGGACTACACTTGTAATAGTTTTATTCATATTTTGAGGGCCATATTGAAAAATTTACATTGTTACAATAGTGGTTGCCATTTGTAAATTTCCAAATAATTCGATTATCTACTTTCATTAGCCAGACTATATTTACATTTTTTTTATCATCAATTGGGAGATGTATGTCTCTGGGGTAGATAAATCGCGTAAAGATCCGTTTAGTTTTAAACATTAACAATCTGAAAACAATTTAAATCAAAATTATGAATTGCAGAGTGACTATTCACGAATCACTTTGCAACTGTAGTACAAAACTTTGGCTATAAATTGAGAATTTCAGCTGTATAAGGCCGTTTAATGCTAGTGTTGTCTTTGAATTAAACTTAATGTTTGTTTATTTCTATACCCTTTTGTTCTTGATCGTAATCGATTGGAAGTTTTGTCGTTATTCAGTTCAGAGGGGTGATAATTGTTCCTTTAGCTACAATTACAATATTTTCATTGTCGACTCTATCTTTTGTTATATACATCAAAAAGCAGTTATTATTGGAAATAAGGAAAAATATTCTAGCTAAAAGTAAAGTATCATTGCGATCGTATGTATCCCTTTCGGAATGGTCAGACTTATCATTGTTCTTATCTGCATTATTATAATTTGATTAATAAAGATTTTTGATTTGATCATTTAAATTTGATTTTTTTCGTCTCCCATAACTCAGAACAAACTATAAAGACGAAAGTAAAGATTTATAAAAAAATATTTTTATTAAAATTTGTTGACAAGAGTAGAATGATAATTAACAGATGACATATTATAAAAGATGTTATTTTTACGCAACTGCACTAAACTATAGTACCTACCTTTTACAAAAACGCCAATTACAAGTCTCCTCCCTCCACAACCAAAATAAAAAAAAATGAAACATATTTCAAATTATAAATTATTACAGCTAAAATATTATCAATAATATGTTTTGATATGAAAAACTAATCATTTATGTACACAATCAAAATTTATCAAATAAAAAAGTAACAGATTTACACTTAGCCAACTTTACTATAGGCTCAAAATTATTTTTTAAAATAAAATACTCGCACGACATGTGACCTTGAATGTTAGCAACTGTACTGACGGTAATCCGATTTCCTGATCCCGAATCGTGTGGATACATATCATGACAAGTGGCAAACTCGTCGATGTCTCTAGCCTACTAGACTCTGAAAATATAAAATAAAACCACGGAGAAAGTCATAAAAAATACAATAAAAAATAATCAATTTCTGAAATATAAACAAAAATATAAGCGCGGTGGTGGATCTGTTGTCAGAACGCTATCTCTAAAATCCTATAAAAGTCGGTTTGAACCCCAGAATGTACCAATGATAAGTACTCTTTTCCTATTATATACAGGAAACTTAGGGTACGTTGTCATCTATATTCAGTTTTAAACGAGCGTCACCGAAATACCTCAAGGACAACTTTGCGTTTTTACGACAAATCCCTTCGTTCCTCCAACTCTCTTCTTGCTGTCTCTTTCAATAATTCTAGTTTTGTTTTAAATTCATTCGTAGTAGTTGCCACAAATTTATGGAATAATCTACCACAAATTATAAGACAAACAATCTACTAGATTAGCATTCAAAAGAATGGTTTATTCTTATTCCTTATCTCAACGGTTGTATGTATATTATTAATATATATGTATGTATATATAATTATTATATATGTATATATTTTAGTATATTATATATTTATAAGTAGTTATAAAATATTACTCATAATTTCTATTTTAATATTTGTATACTTACGTTCCTACTTTTCAGTTAAGTGTTTAAAGTTGTGCTAATGGTTTGTACATTGAAGTGTTCAATAAATAAATAAAATAAATATATTTGGAATGCAAAATCCTTAATACTTAATCAAATTCTAGGAAGAAAAACCTACTCAATTACAGTAACAAACAAAAACAAGTAGATCAATTTAGACTAATGCTATTCTTATATAGCAGTTAGACTTTTATTTTTTTATTTTCGTAAGTCCTAAATTGGTACATAATTCTTGTATCGTCAACAATAATAAATGATTGATGTACAAACTTCTCATTATAATGTAAATTGTTTTCCGATACCACTCGATCCATCAAACATATAAATACACAAAGAATTCTGAGAACGTTAAAATGTTAATGCTCAAGATATTTTTAAAAACATTCTAAAATAATGGAGAGAAGAAGAATTTCTAAGATTCATCGTGCTGTTGCCATAACGGCTCCATCGTGTGTGGGTAAGAGATGAAAATAATGGTGTCTCGAGCTTGCGACTTACATTAGGCTGGGTTGAAATGGAGGTCCTTTTATGAGGCTTCTTTACTTTATTGCACACCAAGACGTTCACTATCCACCATTCTACTCCTTCTACTCCTAGTAAAATTTCATTACAACCATATCCCTTGCGTGGTGGTCAGAAACCCTGCTTTTATAAGGAGAGAGTTCACATTTATCTATTTACAACTTTACTATAGGTCCATCATGACAAGGGACAAGCTTATTTTTGTCTCTAGCCTACCTGACTCGAGAAATGTCATAAATAAATAAATAGATTACTGTGTTCTGACCAGAAATCGAACCCGATACCTCCGCGCATAAATCCATCAACTCACGGAAGCAGCTATATATAATAACTAATAAATTATCCCCATAACACAGAATACATAAATAGTACAAATACAGAAAATTCACTCCGCAAAACTTTTTTTTTTAATACTGGTGAAGAAAAGAAAGGAGACTTACTGCGGGTTCTTCGATAGCTCCTAGGTCACTATTTGTAAGGCACGACACACCACCATAGCATCAAGAGTTGAAGCAGAGTTTATGAGCACACACAATTCACAATTTAAAGTCTTATATTTTAATAAATATGGGTTGAGTAGCGTTCACGGGTTCACCGTTCAAATATTATATTCCAACTGACAGGTGAATCGCGAGGCCGACCCATTTTAAGGTGCGTTTGCGCATTTCTCCATCTCTTTCACCCGTAAGTCTTATGGATAAGGAATAAAAGGAATATACATAAAGGATATACATAAAGTGTGAGATTGTTCTAGAAGCGTTATACTACATAGATAATTACGAGTATGTATATGTATATATATTAAAAACGGCGTTACAAATACTAGTACGTCATGTGACCTTGCGCCCACCTGATGGTAAGTGGCGTGCGAGGTCCATGAATGTTAGCAACTGGAATCAGAGACTCATGAATGACATCAGTCCTTAACACTATGCCGGCTTGACTGGACATTACGGCAATTGGAGCCTGATCTTGAAACGTGTGGATATACTTTACTGGGTTTATCGGCAAGAACGGTTGATACTTCCCCGTGACGACAGATTGGGCAAATTACCACCATCAGTCCGCCTACCACCTATTAAAGGTATGCAACATATATAATTGTGAAATTAAGGTAGTACAGCGCTAAATCATTACATCATCAGAGAAAAGATTTTCAGTACATATTTCTGGAGAATTTGGCCTACACTCGCCACGCTGATCAGATCTTTTGTTTTTTTTTAGTACTTGACTGGAAATCAAACCCGATACAGTTAAACCCACCAATCCATCGACTAACACCGACTTGACATATCTATCTATATTTGAACTAAATTTAATGGCTTGTACCTTAAATCCGTATTTAATCATATCTGAGCTGAAACCAATTAATAGCTGGTTGTGTAACTGTATTCTGTGGTTTGGGACGAGCTAAACCGGTCGGTTACAGCTGTCATCACTGGATTATACTGGTCATTACAGCAAGACAAATAAGATAGATGGTAATTACATTTAACTGTATAATTAACAGTGGATATTCAGATTTGCTCACTGTTACGGCTGCTCACCAGTGCAACACAAGATTAAAGAAGCGGATTCACATTTAGCCAACTCTACTACACACACATATATATTTATCTATTTTACGAGTATATTTATTTTATATTTCAACAACATGAAGTCGAATAAATATTATGATCTCACAGAAGAAATGATCAGGAACAGGTTCAAAACTCAGCTTTACGCAGTGGAAGTTGGTGCAAGAGGAGTTCCAGCAAAATCTTTGCATCGCTTACTGAAAAAATTGGGCCTAAGCAGGTCTGCCGTCAATACATTTATGGAACGAGCTTCCAAGACGGCATTAACGGAATCATACAGTATTTGGTTGGGTAGGGAGAAAAATAGAATGGTTGATGGTAAGCGTATTACCGCGCAATAAAAAAAAGGAGGCCTCCTTTTCTTAAACCAGCCTATTGTCGGTCGCAAGCCCGAGACACCATTCTTCTCATCTCTTACCCACACACGATGGACCCGGCACCCGCACGGTGAATCCATGGAATGCTTAGAAATTTGTCTTCTTCTTCTCTTATAACATTTTTATAATAAAATTACTTTAAAAATGATAATTTTTCCATCAACAGCCGTTGCTTTGTGACTTCGTTTGGCAAGTGTTATTGAATAGCTTTATCTTTTTTTTCAAACTACCTGCATTTTATGTATTATTTTATATTTGCAGTTGCATTTGTTTGATAGTTATACGTACTATTGGTTTTAATTATTAAGTTTGTTTATAGATATTTTGATGTAACTATTATCACAAATTGCAGGGAATCAACTGGTCTCCATGACGCAAGTTAACTTTTCATGGGGGCCAGGGAACCCCATATTTACAATATATTTATTTGTACTTATATTTTAAAATTATTATTATTATAATGTATGTACTATAGGCCAATTATGACAAGTGGCAAACTCGTCGATGTCTCTAGCGTACTGGGGAAAAATCACAAATAATTTAATTAATAATTCAATTTATTTATTTAAATTGATAAATATTATTGTGTAACATTTCCTTCTAGCTGTCAAACGAAAATTAAGTTTCTGTAATAGTTACGATTAAAGTTAAAAATTGAGTCGAGCGGACAGTTTTATTTTAAAGGTCAGCCTTAACCTGTTACATTAGTCGCCATTCTTAATTTTAATCGTCTCAATTAGTTTACGTTTGACAGCTGGAAGGAAATTTTGAGTATAGGAGCTGTTGAGGAAATGTGTAAACGAAAAGCGAGATCAACTTGGTCCTTTTTATAACTACAAAAAAAAAGGTAAATTACTTGTTCTTTGAAGAAAAAGCCTGACAGTGGAGATCTAATGCGTATTTACAATCAATCACGGCGCGGTCACTTAGATATGACAGTTGGGGTAAAAAATAAAACATTTTCCTTAACAATATTGGGTTCTATGGAAAGGCTTTGAGAGACGTGAGATGCCTTCAATTGGAACTTTATGGGCGGTTTTTGAACCAAAGCTGAGATTTATTAAGATTGCTTGCTTCATCTTTACAGGGCCTAAAACTTACTCCTAGACCTACAATGCAATGTTGGCAAGGCGATGGTGTAATCATTTGTTTCAAAATAGTGAACGGTAGTGTTGTAATATACGTATACTAATTTAATACATATATTATTATTATTATTATTGATTAATAGTCTCGCAGCGCATTGCTGATATGGCTATAACAAGCACTGGTGTAAAGTTTATTAAATTGTCAGTTGTCACCATAGTCTATTTCGATTGTCACTAGCCACTTGTCCAGTTTGTTTTTAAAAGTGTTTACAGTTGAGGACTTTAATATGTCTTCTGGTATTTTGTTCCACATATTTACAACTCTGTTATTCATGAAGTGATATCCTATATTTGTATTGCTGGATTTTCTCATTAGTTTCATTCCGTGGTCACGACGGGGAAATATCATTGTGTTAAACCTAAACATTTTGGCTAGGTGGGGGCAGTTATACCTATATATAAATAAATATTTCCAGACAGGTCACACAGCGCCATCTAGTTTCCGTAGTAAGCGACGAGGCTTGTGTTACGGAAACTAGATGGTTGATAAACTACATACTATACTTTTTTTTTTGTAAATATATACATATTATACATATAAACACCCAGATGAGACAAATTATACAATGTACTACTTGCCCCCGGTGGGAATCGAACCCACGACCTCCCGAGTTCACGGCAACGTTTGTTACCACTAGACCACGGAGGCGGTCGTATATATATATACGTACTTATTTAAAATAAGTTTATTTTTTTATTTTAGCACAGCATGTGACCTTGCGCCCTTGTAAGTGGTCTATAAATATTAGCAACTGGAATCGGATACTCATGACTGACATCAATCCCTAAAACTATGCTGGCCGACTGGGCACGACGAAATTTGAGTCTGATCCCGAAACGTGTGGATACACTTTAGTAGCCTAATCAGCACGAACAGTGGATACTTCCCCGCTCCGGTAGACTGGGCGAATTACCACTATCAGTCTGCCTACCCCCTATTTGTTGTTCTCGTTGAAAGTATGTTCCATTAAATGCCAATTTTTACTTTTAAGGAGAACTAATATTGTAAACTTGCCATGGTGATTTTTATATAAAAATAACATCGCTTGAAACAAGATTTACTGAATGTTTTGAAACTTTAGTTTTTATATTTAAAGTAATAATTTAGTTTTTAATTTAAAGGTTTATTAATATTAATCAATTTACTGCCTCCGTGGTCTAGCGGTTAAGTCCGTGGATTTAGACTCGGAGGTACCGGGTTCGATTCCTGGTCGGGACACAAAAATATTAATTTATGTAAATGTATTTATTTACATAATATTTAATTCATTTGTAATATTTCTCGAGTTTGGTACGCTGGAGACATCGACGAGCTTGCCACTTGTCATGATTGGCTTATAGTAAAGTTGGCTATCTAATAGTTAATTGTACGTTAACCAACGCAAAGTCTTCACGAACTTATCCATCTCAAACCTTACTTTCGTATAACACAATAAAACCGCAATAATATACTACTTTGAGTTTAGCATTGAATAGATGTGCACATTTTGGCGAATATAAAGAGCTCATACAAAAGTTATTTTTACCAATTACCTAATCCGACAATGGTATTTGAAAACATCTCATAAAAGCCACGCAACCCTCGTCAACGGCTATACCCCAAGCACAATTTCCTGTGCGCTAACAAGACAACCAATTTACATGTAGTATGTATTCAAAGACGTATGTTTAGAGCTTGTGGGATAAATATATATATAAATATAAATATTTCCAGACAGGTCACACAGCGCCATATAGTTTCCGTGGTAAGCTACGAGGCTTGTGTTACGGTAACTATATGGTTGATAAACTACATATTATACTTTTTTTTTACATTATACAATGTACAACTTGCCCCCGGTGGGAATCGAACCCACGACCTCCCGAGTTCACGGCAACGTTTGATACCACTAGACCACGAACGCGGTCAATATGTGTGATCTAGTGGTGCTTTATGCAAATGATGCTGTTCTTATGGCATCGTCCAAATAACAACTGCAATCACTAGTCACAGAAATGAAAGAGGGATGTGCAGAAAAAGGACTCCGTTTGAATGCGTGAAAAACCAACGTACTAGTGTTTGAAAAAAGAAGGATGACAACCGTGGCACAACTGCCTAGTGCTAGTCGCTTTCAGTCGATACACATTATCAAAATTTGATACGCGTTCCGTGATCGTGCGCGCGGCTTAATAGTGACGATTAGTTCAGAGTATCTTCAGGTCATCGTATAGGAATGAGAAAAATACTGACTTAGCTCGAACCAACAACTCAAACAAAACAAAATTACACAACGACAAATTACCATCAAACTAAATGAGCATTAGTTTAAAATATAATTTACAAAGGAATTTTAATTAATAGATTAAAAATAAATTAAAATTAAACTAAACCAAAAATATATATTAAATTTAAACTATTCTACAAAATAAACTAAGGGCTTAAACCTTAGAGAGTATATTTTGTTTTAGATAGTTATGGCGATAGAGGTCGCCACGCTCCTAAAAAAATCGTTTACTCAGCTGTTTCAAGAATTTTATTTTATTTATCTACTTATTTAAAACTTTATTGCACTATGTATAAGAGGCGGGCTTAATGCCGCTAGGCATTCTCTAGCAGCCAATCTTTGGGGCAATACAGAGCAATTAAGTTGAAAGCTGCAACTGGCAATATGAAACATTTACACAATACATACAAATACACATACATTTAATAATATATAATAACAAAATATCTATGCTGGTGTCGTTTTACATGTGTGTTGTGTTGGAACCTCTTTTGTACTTTGATTTACGTTGTTTATTTTATTTTATGATACCTTTAGAGCTGGCTATCTGAGGCTATAAGTCAATATGGAACTGACTGACATCCTAGGACACAAGTTATCTTAGTTAGGAGTCAGGGACCATCTTAAAATTGCCTATCCTTGTGGTTTGCATTTAATCAAAAATGTATGTAAATTCAGGGAATATTTTATATATTGTTTACTCAACTTTGTATATAGGTACCAATAAGAAAGCTCAATAAACGTTATTATTATTATTATTTAATTTTGTGTATCAAGAGAATAAACCCCCATTGTTTCAACCCCAAATGCCACAAAGTTATACTGAATAGGTAAACTTTTTTATATTTTTAAATAAAATATTGGACCTTTCTTTAAACACACGTCTATGTTTATAAGCCACATTTATCACTATGCAATATATACTAAGTTTGAGGCAAAACTGACCTTTATTTTAACCTGTTTAGGGCTGAGATTTTTTGAAAATATTCAATAGATGTGGATACTCAAGTAAGAGAGTCGAGGTTTACCTTCGTATCTCAATTACGTGGCAAGTACGAAAGGTTGATGATATATGGTATATATACCTACCTACATATGTATAGCTTAACGTATTTGTTTCGTGTTTGTATGAGCTTTAAATCTTAAATTGTTTACCTCGCATGTGGGTAGCAACAGAAAGCGTATTTATAGTTTTGCATCACAAGTGGGATAAAATGACTATTTTTTATGTTAAAAGTTGACATCGCAAACTGAAGTATATGATGATGTTGAGTACAAAATAGAATGGATGATAGTACTACTATTATATTCCGCGACTAGTAACTTTAATTAATATCAAAGAAAAAAAAATACTGCATAAATAAAATAAATAAATAATTATAATTGCATAAGTTGATAAAAAATGCTACTTTACCGCGGCAGTCCCCGAGTGCCACACGTATTTTTTTTAATATAATGATAGTGCTCAGAAAAACATATTCAGCCTACTACAGAGGGACTTAAATTTAGCTTAGAAATTAAATAAAATGTGCAATTAAAAAGTAGTTAATTGACGATAATGTAAAAAAAACACACCCTGTCATTCACGTTGCTATATAATATTTAGGATAGATTATGTTTAATATGCCTCCGTAGTCTAGCGGTTAAGTACTCGGATTTAGACTCGGAGGTACCGGGTTTGATTCATGGTCGGGACACAAAAATATTTATTAATATATATAGATACAATTATTTAATATTAAATTTATTTGTGATATTTCTCGAGCTTGCCACTTTTCATGATTGGCCTATAGTAAAGGTGGCTCAATGTGAATCCGCTTATTTATAAGCGTGGTTTCTGACGACCCCTAAATGGAAACGGTCGTGATGATACTTTACTTTACTTTATGTTTAATATATAAAATCGAAAATTAAATAAATAAACAATAAGTCACAATATAAGTTGTGTAGGAAAAGAAAATGCCCTTTGAATAACTGCGTAGATTATTGACCTATAGTTATATAATAATGACCGGGTCTACAGATTAAATTTATTGATCTTAAATACAAATATATTTTCTTAAAAATGTTGCACCGATAGAAAACTACAAGAATACTTACACCTACAGTTGTAACACGGATATCATTAACGAATGATATTGAATTAGTCACATTGGGACGCGAGCAAGACAGAATGAATAAAAGGCTAGCTTATTATTCATTTAAGTGTGTCAGTTACAGCGTAGTTTGCTAGTTCCACGCGTTCAGAGCTAATTAATTACAGACCAGACAGTGGAGTCGTCCAGGCAGACATTCCCCCGTTTTCCCCTACAAGATCTCAGCTGGTAATTTATCCACTTTTGGTGCTGGGCGCTGTTACTAGTGCAATAGCGCTTGTGTGGCTTAGAACCAAGGGGATCTTGGTTCGACTACTTCAGCTCTCTTCAATGAGCACTTCTCTAGGAAGTGGTCTCTTGTTAAGGGGTCGAGCGAAAGACGGAGCGATATTCTGGAGATGCTTGAATTATCCGTTGTCGGCTATGACGGAATTACGCACGAACCACGATAACAAATGCGGACAAGC
The DNA here is from genome assembly GCA_910589645.1 of Tinea semifulvella. NCBI lineage: Eukaryota > Metazoa > Arthropoda > Insecta > Lepidoptera > Tineidae > Tinea > Tinea semifulvella. Next base: position 5,337,766 of record OU342592.1, on the reverse strand, counting down.
GCGCGCCCTTCGGCAGAATGTGTCGCGTCCACGACGACAAACTTGTCTAGGTCGACATGTTCACACAAAGCTGCAGTAGTTACAAAACCAATGTTACTAAGCTACTAATTGATGAACAGCAAAATTGTTTATTAAATTATTAATGCTAATGCTTACTTTTCGTAACGTTAATTAGGTTCGTATTATTGTATGTAAACCACCAAAGGAAGTAATTCGAATGTAACTTATGATTGTTTTGTTCTTTTTTACCTAATTGTATTATTATGTATTTATTTGATTGTTATTGTATTGTATTGTATGTATCATTTCTGTTATTTTTCTCTCAATAAATATAATAAAGTCTTGAATACCGGAACATGGTTTATAGTCAATCTTATAGATATAAAAGTATTCGTTTAAAATTCTGCTGATTCACGTTGTATTTCTTTACACGAGCAACTTTGCTGGTTCATTGCTCGCTTCCAAAAAATAGCATACACACTCCATTACTTGAATTATAGTCTAAATTATAAATTAGGTACCTTTTACAAATACCCGCTACGAACGGAATAAAATATTACTTTTTCTTGCAAACGTCACACGTAGCTTTTTGTTGGACAGAAGATTAATAGATTACCCACATGGCATGAGTGACTTTTATTTTTATATTGTAATCATATTTTGGTATTTAATTTATAATACTCATGTAACGAAGCGGAACGTGGATATGTCATAAGGAGAGTTAATGCAGTAGAAATGAGGAGTGCTTCGCGCCATTTTGCGTGGACATGTTAACAAGTTTTTGTTTTGTAAATTAATTTACTGTGGATATTATTGGTCAAAAGTGGTGTTGTTTGGTTTAATAATGTGCTACAATGTGAATAATTATGGAAAACGATAAATTGGACTTTAAATATGGGGCACAAGTTGCAGTTTATTTTTTGCGGTTTTCCCGCGCTGTCAACTCAAATATTTTACCCGACGTGTTTGAGCTATGGTGCCGCGAGTGACTCCAAGAAAAGCATCAAATTCTGCAGCATCTGGAATTTGATGATGACCTCATTAACTCATTAAAAAGAAAGATATATTACGTCAGACTTGGCTGTATGGGCTAGACCCTTTGCCTTCCCTATCATCTCATTCATCATCCATCGGGAGAAGAGAACCAAAAAAAAAAAAAGCAGTAGAAATGAGCTCGTTGCGTCGGATATCGGCGTCACTTTAATGGACCGCATACGTAATGACGAAATACGCACAAGGGTAGGTATGAAAGAAAGCATTGGGACAAAAATAAGAAAAGGCATGCTTGAATGGTTCGGGCATGTCGAAAGGATGAGTGAAGAGAAATTGACAAACCAGATATATGTATAATGCGAAAGTTGTGGGTATGGGTGTCCAAGAAGCGAAAGAGGTATTTCGTGACCATGACAAGTGGCGCTCAATTGTCTCTGCCTACCCTTATCAAACCCCTTTTTGGCGTGAAGATATGTATGTATGTGTGTATGTAATCTTAATATATTAGAACACTTATAACTCGAGAACGGCTGGACCGATTTTCATGTTTTTTGGTTTGTTGGACTTGTCTCCGTCCCGAATAACTATTATTAATATTGTAAAATTTACAAATATTTTTTCACATACAAAGTGTTTAGGTTTCGTACCTGTCAAACAATGTTGGTTGTCAAATATTTATGCATGCGTTCAGAAATTTATATTTAGCTTATTTATATAATATGGAATAAATAACAAATAAACAAGTGAATTAAATAAAAAAAACAACTGTCAAATCGATTGGTGTCACTTTTACGTCGCGAAATCGTCAGTGATTTGTTTTTGAAATTGTTTTGTGTGCCTATTATTATTAAAAATAATGACATTCATTGACTGTCAGGTGATACGAAGTTCGCCGGGTCTGCTAGTTTATAATAATATTGACTTAACTACTAGATGTGAATACAGTTGAGTTGTATAAATAAAATATTAAATTGAAAAACTGCACAAGCGACGTTGGCGTTCGTAAATATATACACGCTTAGCTCGTTTGCTTTTGCCTAACAGTATCATTACGACCGTAATCCCGTCGAGTATTTTTTTTTGTGTTGTCCTTCAAGACAATTAAATTTTAAGTTTTAAGGCGATATATAATGGCAAGTAATAAGGTCTTCAATGACTCGATAACAAACAACTTTTACAAACTGTTAATTTTAAATTAGCCAGTTTGTATGGAGAAGCCAAATAGCCATTTGTATTTATGTTTTATGTAGATAAGGTGGACTTAATGCCCGTAGACATTTTCTGACAGCCAAACCTTGGAGACAAATTAGAACATTTATAGGTGCAATGAAAGAAATATTAATAAGAGGATAAATTCAACAACCTAATTATATAGACTTACATTATATACTGTAATATCAACATACAACATACATATTTTTTTACATTGAATAAATTATTATTATTATTAACTTTGTAGTATATGTATATATATTTTATATAGTACTTTGTGAATATATTTTTGGATATATTGTTAAGACCTTTCATTCATTCGTTATAGCCCCTAGAACACAGCGTCCTAGACCTCCACTGCTGGAGATGGGCCTTCCAGAACATATATCTGGAGAATTTGGCCTAAACTCCCCACGCTGGCCAGACGGCTTGGCGAGGATATGATGGTAATTTTTTATGACAATTTATTAACGAATGCACAAGTTGGTATTAGTGAAACCGGGACCGACGGCTTAACGTGCTCTCCGAGGCACGGGAACGGTGGTGTTGTAAATCTATGACAAATGTACGTCAGAAAAGTGTATTTCTCATTGGTACATGCCGGGGGGGTTTGAACCGATCTTTGTAGGATTTAAGAAACGCGTTCTTAGAACCGAGCCTCACGCGGCGAACGAGTGCCTTCACTCCGTAGCCACGACTCAGACTTAGCTGTAAAGGCACACAGGGCCAACAGTGAGATAGAGACGGTTTATAGGATTTTAGTCCGTAGGCGCCCTGGGGCTTCACTAGGAAGCTTCACGGATGAGTCGGGCATGCGTCCCCACCCGCGTTGGCCCTTCAGGCAGGGGGCGTATCATTGATGATTTATTGATTCACCGTCTATAAAAAAAGAAAAAAAAAAAAAAAGAACCGAGCCACCACCGCGCCGTTAAGACCTTATACTATACATTTTATACTAATATTAAACATAAAAAAGCTTAGTCTATACTGCCTGTTTGTCACGCATTTCTGTCTATATTTTTCTTTAAATAGGTGGTAGGCGGACTGATAGTGGTAATTTTCCCAGTCTGCCGGGGCGGGGAAGTATCCACCGTTTGTGCCGAAAAATTCATAACTGTCTGATTCCAATTGCCAACATTCATAGACCTCGCGCACCACTTACCATCAGGTGGCCGCAACATGTCGTGTTAGTATAAAATAAAAAATAAAATAGTACTGGACCGATTTTGTTGAAATTTGTATGTTACTTAAAATACAGAGATATAAGCAATATATAGACATATTTATTTATTTATTTAAGGACAACCAGTGGTCTGTTACATTATTGCTTACTTAAAAAAAAAAAAAAAAAAACTAGGACATAGATTCAACGATAAATGTACCACCTTTAGGTGCCACAACATGCACAAAATACAAGTGGTAGGTAATAATGAATAATTAAAAAAATATAAAATCAAATTAAATTAAATTCTAAGTTTAGACATACAAAAAGCTTAATAAAAAATATGAAACACGTCTAAAAATCATAAAATAAAATATTGTACTTAGTCTAATTTAATATTAATATTAATAGGAACAATGTATCTTAACATATGATTTGAATTTTGAAAGCGAATCGTTGATATTAATGGTAAGTTATCATTTGTTTGTTTTGTAGGTGTCATAATGACTAGATTCCGAGCGTTTTGACTTTTTGGCTAGAAATCGAACCAGATACCTCTGGGTCTAAATCTACAGTCGTAATATCTAAACCATAGACAATTTGGTCTAACAGATGTACGAGTGCCTAAATGTCATTCCCTCTGTAGACAGGAATACGAAATTTCTTGTTATGTAAATTAGAAATATACATGTAAATTTAGTGGACCGTCAGTCACCTGAGGATGCTCCGAGAACTGTTGGTAACTTTATTTTGTAATTTTAGAGGAATGGAAGTCGTGCAAAATTATTCTCTGTCCGAAATTAAATGACTGGTTGTGTTGTGTAAGCTTAGGTGTCTGGATACCTTTATTTAAGTTTTAGCTGATATATAAAAGTTACGCACAAGTAAAAATATCGCATTAAACTTGCAGCGGGTTTCTATTTCTTTAAACGTTAGATTGTCAAAATAATAATTATTTATTTACTTACTGTCAGTTTTAGCAAGTTTTACCAAGCTTAGCCGAGTTCACTAAGTTTAAAATTTTATCCAATTAACTCTGATAACGGTTGATATTGGTTAAATTTCCATACAAAATCTATGTTTTTTTTGCGCCAACTAACGTCACCTAGCAAACTTCTAACTTTAATAACTTTCAGTTTTCTTGAAACATGTCTACTGAGTAACAGATAGAATCAGTGTCAACCTTATGATCAGTGCCTTTAAGATTATTATAGTGTGCAACTATAATAGCGCCATCTATGATCAAGTATCGGAACTTTATCCTAATGACTTTCTATTTATAAAAGTAAGCTTCTAGAATTTTCAAATAAAACAATATAATATTTTAATCAAAATTTACTTACTCATAATGTTTGGCTTCTTGCCCCTGTCTTGTTATATCTTTAATGTCTCTGGGTTAATATTCACAGTCTGTAAGGTAAAGGAATACTTTTGCGTTTGAAGAAACATAAGGCAGTTCTAAGGAATGTTTTAATATTTAAAAGGATGTGCAACGCTATAAAGGAAAAAAATAAATTTGGCAAGGAGTTCACAGGGTGCCTTTTTAGTCGACGTAATTAAGAATTTCTCTTCGTTACCTCCATCTTGCTGATTTACGACTTAAATTATAGGGTAGGCCCGACCTTTCAAGACAAAAAAGAGTAAAATATATTTTCTTGAAATCAAAGACATAGGTACTCGTAAAATGAACGGGCTAAAATATATTTCATTTGTACTCGTAATTTAATTTCGCTAGTAGCTTGCATAAGTGTCATTATCAACCAAAACCTATTATTATATAGTAACTGAGTAACCTCAACAACAATAATTTTGTAATTATCTTTAATCCTTATACTATTATCATTAGAACAGACTGTGTCGTGAACGTGGTTAAATATAAGATAGAGCGTTTTCATACATAATGTTTATAATATATTTTTTTACGAAAATGTTAACAAAAACACTAGGAAAACTTTTATAGATAGAAATATTTTAATATAATATAATTGAGAATATTTGTAGCCAATATGAACCTTATAAATATTTGTTTTAAGGCTAAAATTGTGTGCAACTATAATAGCGCCATCTATGATCAAGTAGCAGAACTATTTCTTATTGACAACTTCTAGAATGTTCCGTTACATAATATTAATTTAATTTACGATAAATAACGTCTACGTCTATAGCGTCTTAAAACCAAATTGTTTTAATACGTTTTTTTAATAGTGTTCAAGTGACCAGGTGACCAGTATGAGGTCAACTATTATTATTTTTATATTAAAAGTTAAATGTGTCGCCCTAAAAAAATTATTTGTTATTAAAATAATAAGTAAGATGTGCTCGCGATTGGACTTTTGTCTTAAAACATAGACAATAGGTGGATGTACCGAAGATTCTCGAACGTTCAATTATTTGTATTTATGAATATTCAAGACTAGATGGCGTCGTTTGTTTTTACCAACATGTATTGTGGCATTGTTCATCTGTGGGTCATTAATGTAAGCGTTATATCTTGTTATATCTTTATATTCTCCATACTTTTTTCACAATAATGGTAATGCAGTGACGTTTTCTTCTCTTGCTCTTTATTGCTTAACTTTAAATTTATATGTGAAAACCTTTAATAGTTCTTAGTGAATTTACTGTATAATATTCTATAATCCGCCTCCGTGGTCTAGTGGTAACAAACGTTGCCACTCGGGAGGTCGTGGGTTCGATTCCCACCGGGGGCAAGTTGTACATTGTATAATTTGTCTCGGTCTGGGTGTTTATATGTATATTATGTATATATTTACAAAAAAAAAAGTATAATATGTAGTTTATCAACCATCTAGTTTCCGTAACACAAGCCTCGTAGCTTACCACGGAAACTGGATGGCGCTGTGTGACCTGTCTGGAAATATTTATTATTTATTATAATATTGTCAACTGTTTGTTTTCCAAAAAGAATTTAAAAAAAAAGTATTTTTTTCTGCTCACGTGTTTTTATAAATCTTGCTGTGAAAAACTTTAAATTTGTTACAGTTGTAAGCGAAAGCTAAATAAAATTACTAGCCTTGTCTATTTTATTATATGTCGATGTCTGAGACACTTAATTTAAAAAAGAACTCTCCTTTTCATTAGTTACCGTAAATTGTACACATCAGATAAGTCTCGCTGCTCTTTATTCCGTTCTAATAAGGTCTAATTTAAAACTGAAAAAAGTCTGATAAGTGGCTGAGATTACACCTAAAGAAAATGAAGCGACTCTTCAACTGTTTTATGACTTTTTTTAAACAAAAGTTAGGTCTTAAAAACAAATTGTTTTGATACGTTTTTTAATAATGTTCAATGACCAGTATCAGGTCAACTATTATAATTTATATTTATTGAAAGTTATTACAAAAAAGTTTTAAAAAGACATAACACCGCGTCTTGTCGTTTCCTCCGGTGACAAGAGGGCTCGCTCTTTCTTCGCCCAAAGAATCAGTATTGCAATTCAGCGGGGAAATGCAGCCAGCGTTCTTGCCACCATTCCACGCGGACGGGAATTATATGCTTAATATTAATATTTATTTTTTATTACCTTTGGTAATCAGACAAGCTCCACCTCTCAAAATATTTAAAGACAAGTTATACAATTTTTTACACCATAAACAGAAAAACTTACCATAACTTTCTACTATGTACTTAGATATGTATTTATTATTTATGTATATATTTATTTAATATGTAGGATATGTATATTTAATTAGTATGTATTTATGTTTCATAATTGTTGATCACAATATTATTTCTGCACCCGCTTATAATGTCTCCCCATTTACAAAGGTTAGTTGGTAGAAAATGCATTTATAGCATTAAGCTCGCCTTTGTACCCACACTATTTTTGGTTCTGTACAATAAATAATTTATTATTATTATTATTATTTTATAGGTATTTTGTAAATATTTTTTTCCAATAAATGTTAATATTAAAAAAATAAATATAAATTAAATGTTCTATTTAAAACTTTTTGCACTATGTATAAAGGCGGGCATAATGCCGATAGACATTCTTAGGGACATTACGAACATTGTATACGAAGATAGGTGCAAATATTGGAACAGAAAATATAGACGATAATTAAAAATCTAGTAATACTAATATTAAACTTAATTAACTACCACTATATATTATAAAACAAAGTACGCCGCCGCGTCTGTTTGTCTGTCTGTCTGTTCGCGATAAACCCATAAACTACTGCACCGACTTTCATATAGAGTGGTTCTCAAGGTTTTGGTATTGTTTAGCTGACCAAACATGCCTTGTATTCTCGTTTCTAGGCCGCAGCCATCATAATTATTGAGAGAGCAAATCTTACAACAAATATTATTTGAATGTAGTAAAGATCTGTGTGCTGTCGGTGTAAGTGGAAATTTAGTATTTAAGAATGTGTACATTAAATAATAAACCAGATTGCAACATTACGTTGTTTGTCTCATTTCCTACACGTTGCCCAAGACACCTTTGCGTGCTACCTCTTCTAGGTACGGTCTTGTGAGCCTGGTCGATCGAACCTGTATCCACCACCTTGAATCCCTGCGCAACCTTTGTTAGGATTCATCACGTTGGTCAAGACACCTAGCCGCCTGCCTCCTCTAGGCACAATCGCGTGAGCCTGCGCGCCTGGACTTGAATACCATCTTCCCCATTCCCTCGCTGCCTTAGGGTACTACACCGGCATTGAGACTCCTATCTTTACACTACCACTATAATTCAATATTGTTAGGTTTATATATTTCGCTTAGAGCTTGGACTTAGGTGTTAGGCCCTCTGCATTTGGCGTCCTCGCTTTGACAGTATATAATTTGTTAAGTTTTTGTATACATTATGAAATATTTGTTGGAATTTTCGGAAAAAAATAGGCTTTCAACGATAACGCTGCCTAAACCCTTAAGATATAATATAACAAAATAATGTATGGTAGAATTGTGTATTTAGGTCTACTGGTAAACCCTTTGAAGACGCAGGTGATGATCGCTGGCTTGAGGCAAATGCTGCAGTGCAAACTGGACCATATACCTTTTACCCCATTAATGTTTGACAATGTGTCACTTCCTTTTTGTCAGCATGTGAAAAACCTAGGACTTCACATAAGCAGTGATCTCTCCTGGAATCACCACGTCTCCGAAATTTGTAAGAAAGTTCATGGCAGCATGCATTCGTTGAAACGCTTACAATATTTTATTTCTTTTAAGGCAAAGTTAATGCTAGTCAGTTCGCTGCTTCTTCCCATAATAGACTATGCAGATATCTGCTATCCCGACGTCACTGAAGAGCTACTGAACAAACTCGATCGTCTGCTCAATTTATGCATCCGCTATGTATACGGCTTGCGTAAATATGATCATATCTCTCATTTTCGTAATCAGTTGAAATGGCTCAATATCCGTTTTCGAAGATCTACCCATCTCCTCGTGTCTCTGTATGGTATCCTGAACAATCCTCATGCGCCTGCATATGTGATACTCACAACCTTCCACTTCGCTCTTTACATAACAACCAACTTAAAATCCCATCCCACTCCTCTAGCAGATATTCAGATTCGTATACTGTGTCTGCAGCCCGCCAGTGGAACAGGCTACCACTCGCTATTAGACACGCGCCGTCTGTCCACGTTTTTAAGCGCTTGGTCACTGCTTTATTTCTAGACAAACAGGAGTCGTCATCAGGCTAAAAACATATATTTGGCATAATATATATACGTTTATTTATAGGTATATGTGTAATTTATGTAACAGTGTAAGTATCTATTAGTATGTAATGTGTGTAGTATATTCTATATTGTTAAACTTGATATCGGCACTACCCTTAATCTCACACTCTCCCAAAGGTTAGATGTTAGAAAATGCCTTGTAGGCATTAATCTTCGCCTTTGTACACTTATTTTGTGCAATAAAGAATTTAATAATAATAATAATCTTCTATATTCTATAGGTCTACGAAAAGTCATACGAAGGTTCTTACTCAATAATCAGTTTAAATATAGAATCAAGAAGCTATTGAAAGAGTGTTGTTTTTATTTGTTAAGCGAGTTTTATTTATACAAATTTTCAAATTGTAATAATTTGTATCTTTTTTTTTATACTAGCGCGACATGTGTCCTTGCGCCCTCCTGATGTTAAGTGACGCGCGAGGTCCATGATTGTTAGCAACTGGAATTAGACACTCATGACTGACATCAGTCCCTAACACTATGCCGGCTTTACTTGACCGGCAATTCAAGACTGATTCCGAAACTTACTAAAAAAAATACTGAGTTTATCGGCACTTACTGGGCAAATTACCACCATCAGTCTGCTTACCACCTCTAAAAGTATTAATCAACTGATCAAGATCTTGCATATGAGTATTATCTTATGCTAACTAAATTCATGATATTTTATTTATTACATAAATTACTGTAATTGTATATTTTTTGTATTAATTAGTAATTAATTTAGTTAGTATAAATTTATTTATTATTGATGTATTTACCATATTCCATACAAATAAATATTATTTCATTTCTTAACTAGCCATTTAGTAAATCGACGGCTCCTACGTAAAGTATTAAAACTGTTTTTTTTTCATTGCATCAATCGGTATATTTTTATATGATAAAATAAAAATCGATTGTTGTAATACACATCTGTCGTGATGTAACGAAAGTTGCCGTTCGTGCTGCTACGCGGAATCGAACGGTATACGAGTAAGATGTACCTAGTCTTTCAGTTTTGACTGAACTGCCTCAATTTCAAATGTGTTAATAACTGTCAATATATAGATTGTATTGTCATTATTTTTACAATAGTATTTTTGAACATTTCTCTTTTGCCTACATTTTGTGTTTCATATTTTAGTTTTATATAAATTGTAAAATGCACGATATTATATTTGTTATTATTTTTAGAATTATATTTGTTAATTTAATGAATTCGTACACCACATGTGGTAGGTTTTTTGCATGCTCACCCTAACCTAACCTAATAACTATGTACCGAAAAACCACGAATAAATGATTTTGATTTGATTTGATTTGCCTCCGTGGTCTAGCGGTTAAGTCCGTGGATTTAGACTCGGAGGTACCGGGTTTGATTCGTGGTCGGGACACAAAAATATTTAATTTAATTATTATTTAATTTATTTGTGATATTTCTCGAGTTTGGTACGCTGGAGACATCGACGAGCTTGCCACTTGTCATGATTGGCCTATAGTAAAGTTGGCTAAATGTGAATCCGCTTATTTATAAGCATGGTTTCTGACCACCCCGAAAGGGAAACGGTCGTGATGATGATGATGAATCATTACGTAGGGATCGTTGAAATTCGTGAACATAAGGCAAGCGTCTAACTTCGTTCTTCGTTCAAAAAACTCGTCTATCTACACTTTCTAAATAGCTCCCAACAATGTTAATAAGTGTATATATGTATATTTTTGTGTATGTATTAGTATTTAGTATATTGATATTACAGTATATGTTAAAGTTATTATGTAAGTATATATAATTATGTTGAATTTATCCTACTATTAATCTTTATTTCATTGCACCTATAAATGTTCTAATTTGTCTCCAAGGTTTGGCTGTCAGAAAATGTCTACGGGCATTAAGTCCGCCTTTGTACTTTGTGCAATAAAGTTTTAAATAAAATAAAATAAATAAAATAAAATGTGGTTAAAAAGAAAAGCCAAATTCAAGTCCAATTTGTTTATACAATAATACAAACTTAAACAAGATAAGTTACTCAAGTGGTTGTATTTCTGAGGAAAACGAATTCTTAAACGAATGACTTTGTCATTATTTTAACGCTCCTTTGTAAAACATACACTCGCTTTTTACTTATTTTCACGAGCGAGCATTCGTCACCCGTTAAAATCCGTTCTAGGAACAATTTTACACAATAAATTACGGTTTTCTACAAAATGGTAATAACAACATTTCTTAACCTTTCTGTAGTGTAAGTATCTATTAGTATGTAATGTGTGTAGTATATTCTATATTGTTATTCTTATTCTTATTCTTATTCTTAGTGTATCACCGTACATTCCCACCGGAATTTGGTTAAGTCAATATAATTTAAACAAAATTGTACACAACATATAATTAACGTTAAAATATCTGTCTTGCCTGGAGAGTGCAATGTGAAGACAAGGAACAGAACTGGTAGTGACATAGGAACATCAACACAATAACAAAAAATAACCAAAAATATAGGTACCTATATTAAATATAAATATCTACCTACGTTAGGTAAATAAATTAAATCAAGCTGTTGTTGCGGCTGTATATGGGCTTTGTCAGTAAAATTATATATTATTACATATCTACTTAACTAATTAAATTCAAATGTCATTTGAGTAATTTAGCAAATTCTAGTTAAAGCGGCTGAAAAAAGCCTTTGTCAACTATATAAAAAAAAAATATATATATAAATTAATAAATTATTAAATATGTCAGTATTAGCTGTAAATAAGCATTGTCAAAATAATAACATAATGTGCTACAGTTTATCGTAACAGTACCTTAAATGTAAATAATATGACTAGCCTATGCTAACATCCCTTAACGCTTCATCAACTGTATAGTAAGATTTTTGTATTAATACTGATTTTATTTTAATTTTAAACTCATTATATTCTAAACATTTAATTTCTTTAGTTAAATTGTTGTGCAGTTTAACGCAGTTACAAATAAAACTTTTGCTAAACTTACTTAACCTGGATTATTATGGATTAATTCGTTTTTCGTTGTTTTTACCACTGGTTTTACTATTTTACAATATCTTGGGGTGTGATTAGGGGAAAATTTAAAGGAGAGTTATTGTACTTATAATTACTGAGCAAATTAATCATGTAGTAGCTAATTATCTCTTTACATTGCTTTATCCCAATTTTACAAACTTTTACTTGAGTGGTATTAATAACTTCAAAATTCATATTAAATAATGCAATAGTGTTCAGTTTGCAGTTAATCTTGAAAATATCTTCATTAATCTTTTGGTGTTTTGGATTCCCTGAATATGGAATATTTGTCATAACCAGTTTTATGTCTTTATTTGATACACATTCAATTAGACTGGTAATTTGCTTTATATATTTATGAATGTCTTGATTCTCAAAGTCTTGAATAATTAGCAGTAAAATAATATTGTTTTCATTAATAATTATTTCTTTGGCAGAGTTAATAATCTTCTCTATTGGTGCGTTAGTATGTGTTTCACAGTATGTATTATACCGATCGTACATTTTATTTGCCAACTGGATTCCCATGTTTTTGGATAATTTATCACCAACGATTCTTATTTTTCTTTTTGTATCTTTACTTTGTAGATGTTCTTCTTGTTTCTGCTTTGTGGCTGTCTTGTCTTCATGTAAACTGCTGTCAATTTTTTCGAGTGCTTTGTGATCTTTACCTGCACTTAAAACCTTATTAGATATTATAGTGTCCAATTTCTTGTTCCTATTTCTAAGCTCTGTGTTGCACTTTCTTAGTTGTTGACATTTCCGTTTTATATTACTAATGATTTTATTTTGTTTTCTAATTTTAATTAATATCTTTTTATTTTTATTTAGTAGTATAGGCTGTGGTAGGATATCTGTAGCTTTCAAGTCACTTTCTGTTTCAAAATCATGGATTTCTTTTAGAAGCTGGGATATTTTATTGTGTAGCGTAAGGTTTTCAATTTGCATTTCGTCAATCTGAGTTTTTAATGGGTTGACCATTTTGTTATTTTCAATACAAATTACTTCATTTTCATCGCTTAAGGTAATATTTAAATTATTCAGCGTTTGTATATTATTCTGTAGTTCTTTATTATTATTTTCTTTATTAGCAATCTGCTTTTTGAGCGATGTGATTTGTTTACACATCTTTTCGAACTCTATGCAATTTTCATCTTGTTCAATCGTCATTGTATCTATTAGTTTCATTTTGTCAGCTAATTTTACCCTTAAGTCACAAATGATTCTTTCGTAAATCTTTAAATTACTTTCTAAATCTTCAATTCTATGTTTTTGATCGTTTATTATTTTTTCATTATATTTTAATACCTCTGATCGTGTTCTAAGGGAATTCGTTCGTTTGTTTTCCATTTTTTCTATATTTTTTTTTTATTCTTTCTATTAACACTGTATACTTTATATTTATTATAAGCAGATAATGCAGCTTATGAAACTTATACTGTTTAGCCTTAGTTTGTAATATACAGTAATAATAAAATAAAAGAAAATGTTTTTTTTTTTTTTTTAATTCAAATTCATTAAAATTGGCTGTATGGTTCTAATTCCTTTGCGTTGCTAAAATCGCGTTTTTTTTTTTTTTTTTTTCCAATATTTTAATTACAAATTTATTATTATAAATAAATTTAAATTAAATAAAAGCCAAGACTAGATTTTTTTTTATTTTTCGGTTGGATTTGAACCCATGCACTTTAATATAATATCAATGCAGTCCTATCTTCTTATCCAACAATCCATCGTGACTTACTAAGAGGCTTGCCAAATTTGGGTACTGTTTTGTCGGGAGCAATGTTTAAATTTGTAATTTACATATTCTGATTTTACCCTCACTTATTTTTATTGTTTTTTCACTAATTGAATTACACTTTCACTGTCACTGCATTTAATTCTGTTAATCAGTGTATTATACGCATTTATAATATTCACTTAATTAAATTTTTGCACCGTTTTCTTTAAATTATGCTAAGAGTTTTTAATATAATGAACACTGAAGCTCCGGCAAACGCGACCTTACTTAACGAACGTCCAACGATCCAATTAAACTTGATATCAGCACTACCCTTAATCTCACACTCTCCCAAAGGTTAGATGTTAGAAAATGCCTTGTAGGCATTAATCTTCGCCTTTGTACACTTATTTTGTGCAATAAAGAATTTAATAATAATAATAATATTACGATTTTATTTCGTAAGTTGGCGAAAACGCAATAGTAAATACGTTAAAGGTTTTCTAAGTTAAATTTATATTTGAAATAGTAAGTTGCCTGCCTCCGTGGTCTAGCGGTTAAATGCGTGGATTTAGAGTCAGAGGTACCGGGTTCGATTCCTGGTCTTGACACAATACTATTTTGTAATTTAATTATTATTTTTAATTTTTTGGTACGCTAGAGACATCGACAAGTTTGCCACTTGTCATGATTGGCCTATAGTAAGATGGCTAAATGTAAATCCGCTTCTTTATAACCGTTGTTTCTGACCACCCCGAAAGGGAAACAACCGTCGTGATGATACTTTACTAATACTGCTTGATAGTTTATTAGTAACGAACGGATAGCAGAGTTGTCCAGGTCCAGAAGTTCAAAGGGCTTAGGTTAGGGATGCAGGTGATTACCCGTTTTTTCGGCAGAATTTCGGCGTTTATTCCCCGACGGTGATTCTACAGGCCTTTGGTGCTGGGCGCTGTACCTAGTATATACAATATATATATATATATATGTTTGTATATACTTTTTGTACAAGACTTAATGCCGGGCATTCTCTAATTGCCAAACCTTTAGGACATTTATACGTTTAGAATCTCCATCCCACTCTAATATGGCAAATTAATACAATAGTATAGATATATTCTATACTATTGTATTAATTTGCCATATCAGAGTGGGATGGAGACATTTTGCGTTTATATTTTATTTACAGTAAAATTGTTAAAAGGCACGGTGGTGGCTTGGTTGTAATAACGCGTTCCCTAAATCCTACAAAGGTCGGTTCAAACCCACCCGTCATGTACCAATGAGAAACACACTTTTCTTACTTATGCACATTTGTCATAGATTTACAACATCACCGTTTCCGTGCCTCGGAGAGCACGTTAACTCGGTACTTGTGGAATCGTTAATAAATTGTCATTAAAAATTGACATCATATCCTCGCCAAGCCGTCCGGCCAGGCGTGGCGAGTGTAGGCCAAATTCTCTAGATATACGAGTATGTTCTGGAAGGCCCATCGCCAACAGTGGATGACGCTGTGTTCTAGGGGCTGTAAGAATAATAATAATTGTTATTGTTAAAATAAATAAATAAAATGAAATTTATCCTTGAAGATCCACCATCAGTTCTAGGACAATACAAAATTGCAAAACCTCTTGTTAAGACCAAATGTTCTAACATCAGTTAACCGACCACGGAGAGGAGCCTCTCCGTGGTCGGATAATAGCTTTAAGTTTAAGTATATTTTTGGTACCGTGGAGTCATTGTCGGGCATTCGCCGTTCATAGACGCATCTACAGTAATAAACGCATCAAACGAGATACAGTCCATCTTTCACATAATTTACCAGCCAGGGTACCCCGAGTCAACCTACAACGGGCCTTGGCCCCAACACCTCTCTTATTTCGTCTATTCTTACATTTAAACTGTGATTTAATCACTCTCCCTAAAGTTTCTGTAGTACTTGGAAACTTTTTTACCACCTTGAAGGAAGCTTCAAGTTTTGTGTACCTGAGGAAAACCTCAGCCAACAAGTTCGTAAAAGAAAAGTAAATTACTTGTTCATTTCCTACTGAGTTATTTTTAGAAGTAACATTTTGTTGCGACACGCTGGAGATAAAAAAACGTGCACCATAAAGAGAGAACACGTAAATAGGTACTGTCACAGGTAGATGTAGGTAACGGAGTTTTATTTGCATTTCAATAAAGAAGAGTTGTCAATATACGACAATGACATAGTTAATGGGTTTTTGTTTTGAGAAAAAAGAGAAGATGGAGACCTCGGACCGAGAGGCCGACAGAGCGAGTAATTTTATAAATATTAAAAGAAAGAAAGAAAGAAAGAAAAATATTTTATTTGTCACATTAACAAACATAAAAAAAAAAAAAGTAAACTTAAAATTAAAAGTGTGTGGTGACAAATAGGGAATCAGCTCAGCATTAAGCTGCGACGCTTTGAGAGTCACAGCGCTGATTTTCAGCTAATCCCTTAATATACAAGCATAAATGTGTCGAGGCTCTAGTGCAGAACTATAATAGTAAATAATATATAATTTATTATATATATTACACAAATAAATAATAAACAAACATAATAAATGCATATTAGGATTTAAATAATAATTTCGGTTAACGTCAATCGCGTAATAGTGTCCCGCGTAGGAAAGTGTTTAGTTTTTGTAAATTTGTATCAGTAATATCAAAAATAAATAAATAAATTATATATTTTTTTATGCATTTTTAATAAAAAAAGAAGTTCCGTAGAATCCTCTCCGTAACAATTAAAAGCAACTATATCCAACCGCAGGCGTTGGATAATTTTGTGAATGCAAAGGCAGGTTACAGTACCTATTTAGATTATTTTTTATACGACTTTTAACTCCTTGTATGGTCTAGCGGGTAAGTCCGTGAAAATAATAGTGGAGAACCAGGTTAGATTCCTGGTGGGACATAATAATTAATTTTTTATATATCTTTATAGAATATAATATGCATTTGAAGAAACAAAGAAAATAACAAACAAGTAATCATCGAAAAAAAAGTATCATCACGACCGTAACCCTTGTGAGGTGGTTCGAAACCACGCATTTGTAAGCGATTTAACATTTAACCAACTTTATTATTTATCTAGGCCCATTATGACAAGTGGCAAGCTCGAGAAAATGTCACAAATAAACTAAATATATATTTTTGTGTTCTCGGCCAGGAATCTGACCCAGCACGTCCGCGTTTCAATCTACCGCCTTAACTAGGTCTTAGGTCCTAGGCCACGAAGGCAATAAGAAAAACTACTTAATATAATTAAATTAAACAGAAACTAAACCTATTAAAAGCCTACTTATAAATAAAAAATATATATGTAAAATAAAGTAAAGTATCATCACGACCGTTTCCCTTTCGAGGAGATCAGAAACCACGCTTATAAACAAGCGGATTCACATTTAGCCAACTTTACTATAGGCCAATCATGACAAGTGGCAAGCTCGTCGATGTCTCCAGCGTACCAAACTCGAGAAATATCACAAATAAATTAAATATTAATTAAATGTATTTATTTACATTAATAAATATTTTTGTGTCCCGACCAGGAATCGAACCCGGTACCTCCGAGTCTAAATCCACGGACTTAACCGCTAGACCACGGAGGCAGTATATATATATGTGTAATGTAAAAAGCTTTCCAACTGTTAATAACAGTCACATGTCTATTGGGAATGATTTAAAACACGAGTCTATGAAACAAAAATAGATATTCTAATGTGATCTTGTCATTGATATGACAAGATATAGGCCCTAGGTCCGGCCGACTGGGAACTTATGCACACACGAGGAGCAGACGTTTTGCATGAGAATCGCGACTCACCTGCCCCCGAACAACACATTTACATAAACATTGTGACATAAACATTAAGGACAAGCCAAAACTTTAAAAAATCGCTTTAATCCTTATCCGATGGAGGCGAACTGTTATAATAAAAAAAAATACATATGGCACTCGGGGAATGCCGCGGTAAAGCTATTGCATAGCATTTTTTTATCAACCTATGCAATTATAATTATTTTTTTATGCAGTATTTTTTTACGCAGCCAAAAAGCACGCTGTCTCTAGCATTGTGTCTAAAAGAGATATGAGCAGTTAGCAGCTAGTCGCACGCAAACAAACACCGTGCCGAAGTCTCCCGAACTGAAACATCGTTAGACAATGCACGGCTTTCAACGGTGCACCGCTGTGCCGGTCGGAGTGGGGGGCGTTAGGTTTATTTCCGTTACGGAATTTCTTGATACGGTCGCCGCGCTTGAAGCCCGCGATAAAAGCTATGCATTAGCTTAAAACTCACTAATGTAGCAATAAGTAAAAATCATCATCATCATCATCACAGCCCCTGTTAGAGTTGGACCTTCCAGATTTTTCTGTATTCGGCCGACACTCGCCACACTGCTTGCCAGACGTTTTGGCGAGGGTACGTCAAAATAATGTAATGTTATGCACTAACCTGACGCGATGCTAATTTAAGCAGTTGGTTAAATCTGCTAGAAATATACAATGGCAGATTGCGGATGACAAAGTCAAAATATTTATATTTTTATTATTTTATTTATTCATTTTGGAAAACCAACAGTTGACTATTGTATCATTACAGCCCCTAGAACACAGCGTTCCAGACCTCCAATGCTGGAGATGGGCCTTCCAGAACATATATCTGGAGAATTTGGCCTACACTCGCCACGCTGGCCAGACGGCTTGGCGAGGAGACTATTGTATATAGATATTAAACAGTAAATTCCCTAAAAACTATTTAAGGTTTTCACATAAATATTTTATTATTACTCAGGTAAGTACACGATCAAAGCCCTTCAGCTATGCAAACCTAAATTAAGAACTCTCACTAGAGTCACTGTAAATTAAACAAGCACATGTTTACCATGGGCTTGGTAAAAACAGATAAGTGCAGATTCTGTCGCGAGGTGTCTGAGACACCTGTCCATCTCCTTTGCGACTGTTATGCCCTGTATCACAAGCGTAGCACCATCTTGGGTGCTCACAGTTTAAGCCCCGAGGAGGTGCGACGCCTCGCTCCTAAGCCTATACTAAGGTTCCTTGAAGCCGTAGTAGGGCTAGCGAACGAACTATAATCTAGGGAGGTCATAATAGATCACTACTGGTCGCAGTGACTTGGAGACAAATAGTACCACCCTACCCAAAACCCAACCTATTTCACGAATAATAAAAATAAAAATATATATTTTATTCACGTACGCCTGCTTGGGTATTTTTGACATGTCATTATTTAAATTATTTTGTATGTTTCAACTCCTGCTAGTAGAAAGTTTATGCAGCAAAGTGGTCCAAAGAGTAAGCAGTAGCAGAAGACCAGCTGCTGCAGATTCCAGTAACCGGTTAATGTATAATCTGACTAAAGGAAACTGCAAGGAAAACTCTAGTACTCGTACATACCGCCTCCGTGGTCTAGTGGTAACAAACGTTGCCGTGAACTCGGGAGGTCGTGGGTCCGATTCCCATCGGGGGCAAGTTGTACATTGTATAATTTGTCTCGGTCTGGATGTTTATATGTATAATATGTACATATTTACAAATAATAATAATATAATATGTAGTTTAGCAACCATCTAGTTTCCGTAACACAAGCCTCGTAGCTTACCACGGAAACTAGATGGCGCTGTGTGACCTGTCGGGATATATTTATTTATTATTTATATACCGTAGTATATACCAATGCCAGAGGTATACCTATTAACTGTTAACTGTAGTGGTGAACCTACTTACGTGTCTATTTATTATTATAATTTCATGGTAGATGGACCCATCGTTTTTTTAAAGTTAATATAAGTGAAAGTAAAAATATGTATAGTAATTTGTTTATTGATTTTTTTATCCTTTTGTGATTGCGTCATGTCAATGTCAATTACATTTTCTTTAGTGATAATAATTTTATGGTAACAAAGCAAGCGCGGTGGTCGCTTGGTTGTAAGAACGCGTTCCTTAAATTCTACAAAGGTCGGTTCAAACCCACCCGGCATGTACCAATGTGAAATACACTTTTCTTACGTACATTTGTCATAGATTTACAACACCACCGTTCCCGTGCCTCGGAGAGCACGTTAAGCCGTCGGTCCCGGTTCCACTAATACCAACTTGTGGAATCGTTAATTAGTTGTCATTAAAAATTGACATCATATCCTCGCCAAGCCGTCTGGCCAGCGTGGCGAGTGTAGGCCAAATTCTCCAGAACATATGTTCTGGAAGGCCCATCTCCAGCAGTGAAGGTCTAGGACGCTGAGTTCTAGGGGCTGTAATGAATTAAATCTAAAATAAAACTCAATATCCCATGTGATTGTAATGGTATCTTAATAAGACTAAAAGTAGAGACTCGTTTAGTTTTAAATTAATAAGCGTTCAGGGTGCCCCGTCTTTGCAGTGCCTCTGGGATGCTAGCAGAGGTGCGGGTGGATGGCTTCTATGCTATTATGAGGAAGCGCTGTGCCTCAATTCTCGCCCGCGTGAGGGGCAGCCCCAGCAGCATCCTGGCTGTGTGGGCTGATAGGTGGGACTCTCCGTTCTTGGGGCACTGGATACGCCTGTATGTCAGCAGGTGACCTGGGCCCCAGAAAAGGAAAAAAATAAATAAATTGTATTATAATTTTGTATTTTTACTAACACTAGATATAATAAGATTTCTTTAAAAATTGTTACTAACACATATGGAATTTATTCTGAAATAAAGTTTCTCGGTCTGGGTGTTTATATATGTATAATATGTATATATTTACAAAAAAAAAGTATAATATGTAGTTTATCAACCATCTAGTTTCCGTAACACAAGCCTTGTAGCTTACCACGGAAATTAGATGGCGCTGTGTGACCTGTCTGAAAAATATTTAATTTAATTTAATTATTATTATTATTATACGGTTTTTAAAAATAGGATAGGAGGAAAATAGGTTTGCGGCCTTCGATTACAGCTCTAGCAATAGGAAACCTCGTCTGGTCAAAGCAATACTGCTAAAGGTACTCCAAAACTAGAATTATTTGTAGAAAATCCACTTACTTGAACTAGCAATGACTAGGACTCCAATAGTCACGCATCAGCTGCAAGACGATCCAGATGCGGTTTCCGATGTCGCGGGTGTAAATTCACTTTATATCAGCGGATGCGAGTGATTATAAATAAAGGCTCTCTAATTCTCGGAATTGTCGACCGTAGCGCCATCTAGCTAAATGATGGCGCATGAAATCAATAAACATTAGCTAGCCTTGTAAATGGTTCTCACAAACAAGACTAGTTGGGCTTTTGCTGCGGCGCGACCTAGGTTTATATTCAAAATGTATTCACATGGTAAGATGCTGTCACTTGAAATTGAATTGTATATATGTCTGTGATGCCACCACTCTATGAATAACGAACGGACAGCAAGTCCTGATATCGGAAAACTAAGTGTTGGAGTTACATAATTTACTGATGTGCTTCGTGGTAAATGGGTCCCAAATAGTATAATAGTAGACTTCAAAATATACTTGAGCTCTTGGTCTATAACAATAATCAATAAGACAGGATTTAAAGCTAGTATAGTATAAAAATAGATATAGTATACATAAATCAAATCATAGCTCAAGAATACAGAATACTAGGACTCCAATGTTGGAGATGGGCCAGAACATATTTCTGTAGAATTTGGCCGAATTGCCGTCATGCCCTATCAAGCCGGCTTAGTGTTAGGGACTGATGTCAAGTGTCTGATTTCAGTTGCTAAATTCATGAAAGTCGCACGCCCCTTACTATCAGGTGGGCGCACGGTCACATGTTCTAGTATAAAAAAGCGTTCAACCTTCTTAAGAATTTATTACGAAATAGTTTAATAGTGAAAATAAATAAATTTCATATATGTATTACTCAACAAATATCCAGATGTTTTAGATTCTAGATAAGCCAACATGCAGGTTCAACAATCAGAGCGGATAATGTAAAGCGTATAGCATGCGACGTGCCCAATGTTTATCCAATGAAGTACCCAAGGAATTACAAACGGAACCGATCCAATGCCGCGTTTACACTCCAAATTCACTCTACACTTATTCGAAGATATTTTCTTATAATTTTATGACTCCAGGCCGAGGATCCAATTCTCTCTTTACTGAAGATAAATTTATTACTAAACTTATTACTAAAATGTAAATAGTATCATCACCACGACCTTATCCCCAGTCAGAAACCACGCGGACGTAACCGCTAGACCACGGAGGCAGTCATTACTAAAATGTGTACTAAAAAAAAAACAATTATTTTAAATTCGCCATTTATTTTAAATAGAAAGAAAGAAAGAAGAAAGAAATACGTTTATTAAGATATGCAGCACAACGCGCTCCGACAGGTACCCAAGTACTCCAGGATATAGCCGTAGGATATGGGGTGGCACGGACCATGAATTGATATTAAAGCCCCCATACCCCACTGCCACATCCCGAGCACCACCAGGCAGCCATCGAGGCGCGCTGCGCTACAATTCACACCGTAATTCCTGCAGCGATGAACGGGCCCTAAGCAGCATGTGTCGCGACTTACATAGTTGGATCCGCGACGCTGTTCTTCCGCTAGTACTCAAAAATAAATAACGTATAGGTGCAAGAATAACAATGGGGTCGTCCAGGCCCGGATGATGGATGGGCTTGGGTTGAGGATCCTTTTCCGTGGCAGGATCTCAGCAAGCCCGCCGGTAACTCGATACACACTCGATGCAGGGCACTGTTATTTGAGTAACTCGCCAGGAGCACCTCTTTTGGTTTGCCGTCGGAGGACGTGAGCATGTTGGAGCGATGTTCTGGAGATGCTTGAAGTGTCCGAGAAACGAATGCCCATTAGCCATCCGGGCCTCCCATCCGGGAACCCACTGTCTGTGTTACAATTTTTTCTCTGTCTAAAATTAGGTATATGAAAGTAAACGAATATCAAGAGTCCTCGGTTTTGTTTTGTTTCCTTGAGGGTTGATGGACTGCATTTCTGGGGGTTGCTCTCGGGCTTGAGGTGTTGGATTGCGCGAGTGAGAGTGGGGGCATGGGCATTAAATAACTACTAACATAGTTTTATAAGTTTGTTTGTTACTAACCCATTGAATCTTGTTATTCTAAAAAAACAATTATTATTATTATTAAAATCCCAAATATTGAACAATAGATACTATCATTCAAGTGCGCATGAACGTGTGTATGATGCATTAAACTGTTCGTATTTGTATAGCATTTGTAATGCATTACGTCTCCCGAAGACTAATGACTGAGTAAGCTTGCACTATCAGTTAATTGCCAATCAAAATTTCACTGTTTGACCTTGCCACTAAACTAACGAATTCTGCCCAGTTCTATAACACTTGGTAGGTATTTTTGAATGAATAAATTGTTAAAATGTGAATTTATTTATTTAGACTAATCCTTCTTTTTTATTTATTAATGATTATGATAGCACAATAATAATTAATTTTGTTACAAAATACTTAAATACGAATCCTGACGTTTCGGGATCAGGCTTGAATTGCCGCCATGCCCAGTCAAGCCGGCAAATTAGGGAGTTAGTCATAAGTGTCTTATTCCAGTTGCTAACATTCATGAACCCCGCGTGCCACTTATCATCAGATGGCTGCAAGGTTCACATGTCGTGCTACTATAAAAAAAAAAAATACCTATTTTATGTTGTCAAAAGTCTAGTGTCAAATAATTAACGTGTCAATACTCAAGGAGCTCAAAATCTCTATTAGGCTGTCTTCCATCTGCCTAAAACGAATCCTTGAGTATTTCGGCCATATAGCCCGCAAAACACCTGGTAACCTGGAAAGGCTTGTTATCACAGGGAAAGTCGAAGGCAAAAGACCACGTGGCCGAAGCCCCATACGCTGGTCTGACCAGATCCGCACCTCACTAAATACCCAGATACACGATGCCCTACATGCAGCCGTGAACAGACCCGGATGGCGCAGCATCGTCCGGGACAAGGTGATCCATGGAGGGGGTCACGACCCTCAGCAGTGAGGAGAACGACGCAAGGAGGAGTGTCAAATAAATAATTGTAAAAAGCAGAAGAGTTTTCGTAAAAAACATTTAATATTGCCCAATACGCAATAACAGTATTTGGCTAAAGATTACGATTGTAAAGACACCTTGTTAATCAATCATGTTACAATATAATTAAATACCACTTAAGTTATCTAATTAATTTGATAGGTAATTGGTAACCTAAAGCTTCTGAGTTATACTATGTTTGAAGTTAATAATATTATTATTATTACAATTAATTTATCGTTTAATATTATACATATTTACGAGTAGGTATATATAGCTTTAAAATAATAATAATAAATAACAAACCGTTTCAAAACTAACAAGCCGTTTGGGGTCAAGACGTTGGCCAATGGGGACACTCAGCCAAGCGTCTGCCCATGGAATTATCCAAACGGCTATCGGAAAAATCTGGAGACAGGAAAGCTGGCAACGTAATAATGGAGGTCGTCTCTAGAGGTCATTTTTTATTAATAG
Source organism: Tinea semifulvella (assembly GCA_910589645.1). Classification (NCBI taxonomy): domain Eukaryota; kingdom Metazoa; phylum Arthropoda; class Insecta; order Lepidoptera; family Tineidae; genus Tinea; species Tinea semifulvella. The sequence goes on along the minus strand of OU342592.1, from coordinate 5,313,434 downwards.
TTTAGTTTTTTTATAAATATCTACTTTTTAAGGAATATAATTAAAACTACGTAAAAAGTAAAAAATAAACATAAACTAAACCTAATAAAAAATACCTATAAGAAAAATGTTCTCTAGAGACGACCCTTCAGGGATAGTCACAAAGAGGCTGGCAACATTTCCTCTTTCTATACGTTGGCAGAAATGATTGCCAGCTTTCTGGTCTCCAGACTTTTCCGTTAACCGTTTGAACAACTCCTTGACTGAGTGTCCCCATGGGCTCATTGTCTCGACCCCAAACGGCGCAAATTCGTAACCTGTACCGAGGTTGGACTTGAGGTTCTCAGCGGAACCCGCCGCATTCCCCGTGCTTGACGAGGACGCCTGGATGTGTGATGGAGCTAATGTGCCCAACCGACAGGCCATCGAGTCTCTTGCCATCACTCCGCGCAATCCCAGAGGGTTCTAGGATCGAAATACTTTTTAAGTAGTTTGTAATAAAATGTATTCCTATAAATTTACAAATTGAAAAAAAAATAAGAGTTAGATGTATTTTTACCAACTAAGTACATACATACATATCTTCACGCCAGATCACTTGCGAGGTAGGCAGAGACAATGGGGTATATCACTAACTTTTTATCACGATAGATGGCGCATGATAGTTGGTACCTTATATAACTGTCAGTTGCATAGAAAACTTGTATTTTATTACGAAGTTTATTATTTTCTGGGTATTATGTCGAAGTGAGCAGCTTTTAAGTGTACAAATCAAGATTTCCAAGCCAAATCAAAGATATGGTGATCTCAAAATTACCGTTCTATTAATTTGATATTTTTTCTTATTAAAGACGGTGTTCGCTTTCTTAATTCGTATTTTAAGATAAGTAAAGATAATTCAAAATACATTTTTTGTTATAAAAATAAAAACTACAAAAACATTTAAAAAAATGATGCGTCAAAAGGTGTAAGCAAGGTACCAGTGCCGCTAGCGACATCTACAAAAAGCTTTGCCTGATACACCCCATTGAGCGCCACTTGACACGATCACGACATACCTCTTTCGCTTCGTCGACGTTCATCAACCTCTTCATAAATGCCCTTTTATTACGAAGGCTTTTTAATGCACCTTCTGTCAATTAAGGTATTGTGATTAAACGAATATAAAACAGCCTTTATCGCAGGTTGAACTAATGAACAGATTAATTCACTTCCATCAAATAGAATTGTTTCCACAAATTAAATTGGTAGCGACACTAAATCGTTCAATTGGAGCCATTCATTTTATCTGCAACAACATAGATTAGGACTTTTTCAATTGTACAACGTGTTCTGGGTTTAATCCTTACTATTATTACTAATTGAAACAATTTTTATCTGTTTTCCATATATTTTCTATTATATTTATATTTATTATATTTCTTTCGTAGTCGCAGCGTCATCCCTTTGGAACAGCCTTCCAGCCAGTATTCGTCAAGCACCGAATAGAGCCACCTTTAAGAAGCTTGTGTTTACACATTTAATTAAGTCCCAATAAATATATCTATTTTAATGTGTCTTTAGTTTATTCTAATTATTATGTAGTTATATGTGTATGTATGTATTATGTATATATGAGTATATGTAGGTTTATATATGATGTATATTAAGTAGTATATGTATTTGATATTAGGTTAAGTTTTAGTTATAGCAAAAACTGTCTCTTTTAACTCTTATTTTTGCACCGTCTCATATTTCTATTTGATATCTTCTTTGTCCCCAAGGTCGACTGTCAGAAAATGCCTAACGGCATTAAGCTTCGCTTTTTGTACATTGTGCAATAAAGTTTTTAAATAAAATAAAATAAATAAATAATTATTTTCCATCTGCCGCAGAACCGACCACCGATGGGGCAAACGGGTTCTAGAGTGGAGCGACTGAACAGAGTGGGACTACCCTCCGCAATATGGGCGGATGACCTAAAGATGGTCGCTGGTGGGGGATGGATGAGGGTTACAAAAGTCCTCGTGCAATGGCAAGCGTTGGGGGAGGCCTATATCCAGCAGTGAAAACACAGATAAATTCTTTATTGCACAGAAAATAATACATTTTACAGTATATAGGGGAGCTTAATGTATAAAAACATTTTCTAACAGCTAACCTTTGGAAGATGTGAGCAGGGATTGTAAGGTGCATGACCGCTAATATTTGAGATAAAGAGATTTATTGACTTAAAAACGTACTTATAACGAAAAAAAAGAATGATATTAAATCTATAATATAAATACATACAATACATAGATGACACACTTACATATATACATATACTGGTTACACACTAATTTCACAACACACTTTCACAAAAAGGAAGACGAGTCTACATAACTTGACTAAATCGGTATATTATTGTATTTATATATACAAATAAGTAATGGTGCTTTACGAATAAATAAATAAATATTTCCAGACAGGTCACACAGCGCCATCTAGTTTCCGTGGTAAGCTACGAGGCTTATGTTACGGAAACTAGATGGTTGATAAACTACATATTATACTTTTCTTTTTTTAAAATATATACATATAAACACCCAGACCGAGAAAAAATATACAATGTACAACTTGTCCCCGGTAGGAATCGAACCCCACGACCTCCCGAGTTCACGGCAACGTTTGTTATCACGGAGGCGGTCAAAGAGAATATGAAGACAGAGTCGGTTCAACTGGCGAGCTGCTGATACTATATAAGAATCTGAAATTCTGCTGAATGAATGTGGCGGAAATTTTTAATTGATTATTAGAGGAAAAGCGAAGAGAACAACTGTGTTTGTCGCACAGAAATTGTAAACGATCTTTTAGGTAAGGGGGTACATTGGATTAAATAGGACATTGTAAAGAAAGGTAATGTGCAGACCTGCGATTTCGGATATTGAACAACTTTAACTCTTTGCGAAATTGAGAAATATGATCATACTTACGCAAGCCGAATACATAGCAGATGCATAAGTTGAGAAGTCGATCGAGTTTATTTAGAAGCTCTTTGGTGAGGTCGGAGTAACAGACGTCTGCATAATCAATAATGGGAAGAAGCAACGAGCTGACTAACGTAAGCTTTGTCGAGGCTGGAATGAAATCCACAATTTCACGCGCAAAACCTGGTTATGTCTGCTATATTGCGACGCGTCTCTAGTGGCAGCAAATGGTATCTTTTGCATCGCTGATCATAGATTTATTTTTGGCAAATGGATTTACCTTGTATATTAACAATGCTGAAAATAATAAAACTGCATCAAATGTTCACCATTTCCTCCATGCGAAATTCAAACTATGTGGGGAACAAGCATGGACATTGGAAAACTCAAACTCAAAACATTATAGCCCCTTGATGTGGCTTGGTTTCATCCTCTCAATTTGATTCCTTCTACAATCATTATCCATAATCTATTTAAATAAACGTGGAAGCGTACGTAGCAACGGTAAAATCATGTGGTGTATGCATACGCCCTCTGGTGTGAACTGGAGGAGTCGAGAAGAGTTTTTTCGTCGCCCTTGCAAGTGACGCCGTTACAATCAAATATTAATAACATTTAGCTTAATACTCATAATAAGTATTAGTATATTTCAAGGACAATATGAACACTAAGGCGTGGTTTAGTGTAAGAATCGATGTAGTGATAGTTTTTGTGCAGTGAAATCGTGACCTGAACCCCTGCCATGCGTTGTGAGTATCCTATCTTTCCTATATTTTGTCATGCTTCAGCTGCGTTAAGTATGTTTAAGTATCCCCTAGCTTAGATGCTGGCTCTAAAGAAGGATATAAGCTACAAAAAAAAACTACAATTTATAAACTATTTCGAAATTTCTCTGGCTAACACCCCTAGAATACAATAGTTCTAGCCTGCTCCGACACAATAGTTTATTTAATTTATTTGTGATATGCTCGAGTTTGCTACGCTAGAGGGATCGACGAGTCATGAAGGGCCTAAAGTAAAGTTGGCTAAACGTGAATCCGCTTCCATAAAAATAAAAATTAAAGTGGGGTTCCTGACTACCCCGGAAGGGACACGGTCGTGATGATACTATAGATATGGACCTATTGTATATTCATTTTGATGATTATAAATTACAAACAAAACCTTATGTATGTTTTTTTTTATATATATGCTTGCACGACATGTGACCTTGCGCCCACCTGTTACCATGTTAAGTGGTGCGCGATGTCCATGAACGTTAGCAACTGGAATCAGACACTCCTGACTGACATCAGTTCCTAACACTATGCCGGCTTAACTGGGCATGACGGCAATTCGAGCCTGATCCCGAAACGTGTGTATACACTTTACTGAGTTTATCGGCACGACCGGTGTACACTTCCCCGCCCCGGCAGACTGGGCAAATTACCACCATCAGTCATGTGAATGTAATATTTCTACTTTTAAAAAACAAGAATGGACCCATTTTTGATGAGAAAATACAAATTTTACGGCAAACGTTGCAATGTTATTTTTGTAACGGATTTCTTAATACAACTTCAGCGATTATAAAAAAACACATTGTGGCCGCTGGTCTCTATGCTTCAGTCCTTGTGATAAAATTTATTCAGCTGCTACACAATGAAGCGGTTAATTGAATCACGGTTTATCATTTTGAATCTTTTCACCCGAAACATTTTCATTTATTGGTCATTAATTAATTAGAGTTCCAATGTAAACCCGTAGTTTATTAACAGTAATTTAATATATCTACTTTTGCTAATAATCATTAATATACCAAAATATGTGATAAATATTTTTGTTATTAAAAAAAACCTAGTAAACAAACTTGTAGGTATATCGATTACGAAAGGTGTCAGGTGGCGCTCAATTTTATTTGCCTACCCCGCAAGGGATCTGTTGTGAAGATATGTATGTAAGTAATTTTAATATACACACATCAAAAAAGTCTAGGGATCAAGCATGTTTATGCGGATTTCTTGTGATTGAGATGTGGCTTTGTAATAAATTTATGATTTTATAAATTTATATGGATCCTTTTTGGTGCATTTCATAATTTAAAACAGGAACTGTCAATCAAATTCGAGTAAAAGATGAAAATCAGCTGTCAATATTTTCCCTATAAAAACATAAGACGCATTGAAGACATTATTAGTGCTACTGTTTCCCTACTACTGATTAAAACCAACGTTATTATGGAGCGGCGACGTCATTTAAGCAGGGAAGAAATGATCAGAGCCGTGGGAATGATAGAAGCTGGTTCCCGGCAACGTACTGTGGCTTTAGCTCTGAATACAAGTCAGAGTGTTATCAGTCGACTTTGGACACGTTACCGAACCACTGGTACCGTGGCTGAGCGCCATGAAGGACGGTATCGCTGCACCACACGGAGACAAGACCGATACATTCAAATCACAGCTCGAAGAACTCCAACAATAACCGCCATGATGTTAGCCGTGAGCCTTCATCGCTCTTCAGGGAACTTAATTAGCGACCAAACAGTCAGAAACCGCTTGCATGAAGTGAACCTTCATTCCCGAAGACCGCTACGGGTACCACCTATAGCAATGCACAATCGTAGGACTCGATATCAATGGGCTCTTGAACACAGAAATTGGACAGAAGAACAATGGCGTTTCGTGTGCTTTTCTGATGAGTCTCGTTTTGGTATGAGGCCGGATACAAGACGTATACGACACTGGAGAACCCCTGGACGCCAACAGCGATTAAAATCCTGCCAGGAAGTCCATCCTTATAGTGGTGGAACCATCATGGTATGGGCGGGTATTTCGATCGGCGGAAGAACTGAGTTGATTTGGATCAGAGGCAACCTCAACGCTCAAATCTATGCTGAGACGGTTGTATCAGACGTCATCGTTCCTCTACAAGTGCATATCGGTCCCTTATTTCAGTTAATGCATGATAATGCACGACCGCACACCGCAAGAGTTGTAAGACAGACTCTCGCCGCAGCTAACATCAATGTCCTGCCCTGGCCTGCTCAGTCGCCAGACTTGAACCCGATTGAGCATGCATGGGATATTCTTCAGAGAAGAGCTCTGCCGAATATGGAGGGTATCCAGTCGCAAGAAGACCTTTTTTTGTTGTTGCAACGAACATGGGCGGCCATTCCACAGCGTGATTTGGATGAACTCATTTTGAGTATGCCAAACCGATGTTCTTGTGTTGTTAGTGTTCGCGGTAGAAACACGGATTATTAATTGTTTAAGTTACCCAATAAAATTAAAAAAAAAACTGTTATTTCAGTCTTTTTTTCGAACTTTAATGTTAGTGGTTCAAATGTCAAAAATCCCTTTATTAGGAAAATGGCAATTTTTTTTACTAATGCAAAGGTGACTTGGTTTATCGTTACTGTAGACAAACGAAAACATTTTATTTGATCAATCCTTAAAGAAAATTTTAATGAATATCAATCAGGAGAAAAGTTATTGCAAAAATATATGTTGATCCCTAGACACTTTTGATGTGTGTATTTCTTCATCCTGCTCCTTTCATGGTCGCCAAGGTTAGCTGATGAAGAATGCCTTATGGCGTTATAGCTCGCCTATGTACTAGCTTTTAAAGTGCAATAAAGTAATAAACTAAAATAAATAAGTAGATATAAGTGTGAGATGTGTTGTTAATACCTATATATATAAAAAATAAAGTGTCTTTAACAATTCATCGAGTGTATCCATTAATTAAGGCAATTAATAAAGTTTAAAGCCGTAATTTTGGACTTTAAGTTCATTTGCATTATAGGCGGCAAGCGGTGTGATAATTAAATACTTAATAACAAAATTAAAACTTTATAATTAGGTTCGTGTTATCAAAAAAAAAAGTGGGAAGACAAAATCTTCAGGGTCAATGAACTTTCAATGTAAGGCCCGGACACACAGGTATACATTGACGTGACGTAGGGCTTCCCATTAATTAAAATTATAATGTATGGAACTCGAAAAAAGAAAACATATTTTTTTTATTTGTGTAGTCATTCGTCTCCAAGTCACTGCGACCAGTAGTGATCTATTGTGACCTCCCTAGATTATAGTTCGTTCACTAGCCTTACGGCTTCAAGGGACCTTAGTATGGGCTTAGGAGCGAGGCGTCGCACCTCCCGGGGCGTAAACTGTGAGCACCCAAGATGGTGCTACGCTTGTGATGCAGGGCATAACAGTCGCAAAGGAGATGGACAGGTGTCTCAGACACCTCGCGACAGAATCTGTACTGCGTTGCTTACTTCGCATAGTAACAGCAATAAGTTGAAAATCGTATCATGCGCGGTTATCCATTTGCTTAGAGAATATTGAAAATCTAAATATTTGTTTTTTTAACTAATTAATTAAAGCTAGCTTTACACGCTTGCCAAGCCTCGGCAAGCATCCACGAGCTCCAAAATTCTACAAAGACTAGGCTGGCATTTGGAAGAAATTTAAATGCTTATGAGTTCATCAGTGTACTCTGGACAAACAAGCATGGCGGACATCGAACTTGTTTCGGCTATTACGTTTGGTTAATCTTATTTTAATTAGCCGTCCTACCTGTTGGAGATTGGCCTTCCAGAACATGTATTGGCGAGGATATGATGTCAATTTTTATTGACAATTTATTAACGATTCCACAAGTTGGAATTAGTGGAACCGGGACCCACAGCTTAACGTGCTCTCCGAGACACAAAAACGGTGGTGTTTGTAAATCTATAACAAATGTAAGTAAGAAAAGTGTATTTCTCATTGGTGCATGCCGGGTGGGTCTGAACCGACCTTTGTAGGATTAAAGGTACGCGTTCTAACAACCGAGCTACCACCGCGCCTAACTTTACACCATCGTTCCCGTGCCTCGGAGAGCACATTAAGCCGTCGGTCCCGGTTCCACTAATACCAACTTGTGGAATCGTTATTAAATTGTCATAAAGAATTGACATCATATCCTCGCCAAGCCGTTTGGCCAGCGTGGCGAGTGTAGGCCAAATTCTCCAGTTCTGGAAGACCCATCTCCAGCAGTGGAGGTCTAGGACGCTGTGTTCTATATAGGGGCTCTATATCACGTATCATCACGACCGTTTCCCTTTCGGGGTGGTCAGAAACCACGCTTCTAAAGAAGCGGATTCACATTTAGCCAACTTTACTATAGGCCAATCATGACAAGTGGCAAGCTCGTCGATGTCTCCAGCGTACAAAACTCGAGAAATATAACAAATAAATTTAAATATTAATTAAATGTATTTATTTACATTAATAAATATTATTGTGTCCCGACCGGGAATCGAACCCGGTACCTCCGAGTCTAAATCCACGGACTTAACCGCTAGATCACGAAGGCACTTAATGATGAACTTTCTATCAAATTATACAAGTAGTATTGAAATGCTTGTTGTTACAACAGTCAATGATAAGGATATTGACGCATTGTTGGTTATGTTATGCTGGCAAACGAATGTGTTGTGTCGAGGCCTTAATTTTATTATAGTCCAGTCAAAATAGACGAAAAAATAGTGATTAGAATAGATGGCAGGCAGACTCATGGTGGTAATTTGCCCAGTTAGCCGGGGCGGGGAAGTATCCAACACGTTCGGGATCTGGCTCGAATTGCCGTTAAGTCAAGTCAGTCAAGTCGGCATAGTGTTAGAGTATAATGTCAGAAAAAAATGTCTGATTCCAGTTGCTAACATTCATAGACCTCACGTGCCACTTATCATTAGGTGGATACAAAGTCATATGTCGTGCTAGTATTTAAAAAAAAAAAGTATAGAGCTGAATGTTGGTACATACTCGTACCTTGGTAGAATACGATTTCTTCAACTTTTCAGAATCAGAATAATCATAATTTCATGATCTGCTACTTAGTCTTAGTCTAGTATTTTTTTTATTTTTCTCCCAAAAATTAAGTATTTATTTATTATAAACTTTATTGCACAAAGTACAAAGGCCTAATGCCGCTAGACATTCTATACTGGTCAAACCTTTGGGACCACTAAACCAGTTACTACAAGATAAGGCAGGTGCTATCAAAACTAATAGAACAATATTAGACTTCAATATATATTTATTTATTTTTATTTATTTTAAAACTTTATTGCACTATGTACAAAGGCGGACTTAATGCCGCTAGGCATTCTCTGACAGCCAAACCTTTAGGACATTTAGACAGGATAGGTGGTAGGTGCAATTAAAAATTAGATGAAATTTAAATAAAACAGAAATATAATTGTAATATAAATATATACATACTAATATCTACATACAATTTACAAACTAATACATAAATAAGTCATACTATAGATATACTAATATAATATAAATAAAACTACTTACATGATGAGGAGAGTGTGACAAAATTAACAATGTGATGATGATGATATTAAGAGCAACAAAGATTGAAAAGAAAGGTTTAGGTTAGGTTACTTAGTTAGTTAAAAATATACTAGTGAATAAATACTTATTTACATACTAATACATACAAATAAAACTACATACATACGTTCTATGAATATACATAAATATAATATACCACTATATGATGACATAATGAGAGAAATAAATATAGCAGAGTGTATTAAGTATCATTATTCAAAGGAGAAATGCTGCTAGTGTATTGATCACCATACCACAAGACAGCAATTTGGAGGAGCAATTTTTTTTTGTTAATATTTATTTTTTATTTTCTAAGTATTATTATTATTTTTTTAGGTTAAATTTAGATTTTGTTGTAATATAGTTTATTTAATATTGTAATTCTTTTATATTGTTTGTATATTACTTCGAATAAAATATCTAGTATTCATGATAAATTTTGATTATTTAGAAAAAAACATTTATATCTTTGATTTTAAATATATTTTTTTTGCAGACCGTGACTTTTGTTTATATTGAAATGTCTATTTTGACTGGACTACAAAAGATTGTTTTGTTTTACAGTCACGATATTCGTGTAACATGTACGAGTACAATGGGTATTTACTAACCGTGACATCCCTACGGAGTCAACGTTTGTGTAATTTATTTTTTATAAACTCATTTTCTGTCACTTGAGCTTACATATTTTCACGCAATGATAGACCAAAATATGTTTCCAGAAATTACATAATACATAAAAGCTGCCACCGTGCGTGGATTTAGACTCGGAGGTATCGGGTTTGATTCCTAGTCGGGACACAAAAATATGTATTAATGTAAATAAATACATTTAATTTATTTGTGATATTTCTCGAGTTTGGTCGCTAGAAACATCGACGAGCTTGCCAATTTCATGATTGGCCTGTAATAAAGTGGCTAAATGTGAATCCGCTTATTTATTAGCGTGGTTTCTGACCACCCCGAAAGGGAAACGGTCGTAATTCTTTCCTTTTTTTTACATAAAAGCTGCCTCCGTGGTGTAGGGGTTCATTCCGATTTAGAGGCGAAGGTGCCGGGTTGGACTCCCAGTCGGGACACAATATATTATTTAATTTATTTGTTATATTTCTTGAGTTTAGTACGCAAGAGACATCGACGAGCTTGCCACTTGTCATGATGGGACTATGGTCAAGTTGGCTAAATGTATATTCGTTTTTTTTTTAAAGCGTGAGAAAGAAATACGGTCGTGATGATAATACGAGTATAAGCTATAATATAAGGTTTTAAAGATACACTGGATACATTATAGGTGCAATTAAATATATTAGTATAATAAATTCAACAAAATAATTATAAATACTTACATTATATATGTAATATATTACATGTAATATAATATATTTAAATGTGACATATTATGATAATTTCAATATATTCTTTGATAAAGCTCATTTGCAGCTGCTAAATTAATAATTTATTATTATTTATTTTGTAACCCTAGTATACTATTGACAAGGCCTCTCACAAGAACGGTAATGTTGTAAATCTATGACAGATGTACGTAAGAAAAGTGTATTTCTCATTGGTACATGTCGGGGTTCGAACCCACCTTTTTAGAACGTTAAGAAAAACGTTGTATTAATAAAATATTTATTTATACTGGAAATTCCAGTACACTATCACAAACTAACACCGAGCCTAGTAAATATTAAAATTAACACCGCATCTGAAACCGTGCGACAATAACGGCGGATTCGTAATCACCAGTGTAACATGGGTCGGCGTAAGGAAGATTTACATCGAATGCTGAACGGACCTAGTGCTTTAAATATTAACTAAATGCCGGCCTCCGTCCACTAGCTGACGAGGGTCATTGCTTGAGACAGCTTAGTCCGCCTTCGACTTGCACTTTTTGACCCGCTTTTAATTTGATACACCTACTATATTTTTTTCTTGTTAGGTTCGTAAATAATATATACATATCTTCAGGCCAGTTGAAGCGGTTTTTCCCGCAAAGCACAGATCAGATCATGCGTGGAATACTGTTCACACCTTTGGGATGGTTCAGCCAAGTACCTCACAGATGCTCTCAATGTCCTACAGAGGCGAGCTGTTCGAATTGTGGACGATGCCACTATATCTGGAACTCTCGAATCCCTGCAGCTTCGCCGAGATGTAGCTTGTTCCGTAGTGATGTAGCCGTGTTCTACGGGCTATACTATGGTGAGTGCTCTGAAGAGCTCTATAACCTAATTCCTTGCTCTCCATTCCGCAACCAAACCACACGCACAGGTCAGAATATGCACCCACATACCGTAGTCACTATCCCTTCGCGTACCTATAAATTTGGTGACTCATACATCTGTCGCACAATAAAGATGTGGAATGCTCTTCCAGCCTCTGTGTTTCCACTTTCCTATAACCTGGAGTCCTTCAAGCGAAGTGTGAAAAGGCATCTAGTGAAGCCGGCATAGTGTTAGGGACTGATGTCGGACATAAGGGTCTGATTCCAGTTGCTAACATTCATGGACTTACCTTCAGGTGGGCGCAGGGACATATGTCGTGCTAGTGTAAAAAATAAAAAATAAAAAAAAAGTTCCCTTGTGGGGTAGGCAAAGACTATTGAGATATTAATTCATATATGCCCTTTTGTTTTGTATATTCTTTACTGCAGCTTCTATATTTTTTTTTATTTATTTGGTTTTGGACTGCCGTGGCCTCTTTTACCTACTACTTTCGCATATCTGATTCAGTAATCTTTCGTCGCTCATCCTTTCAACATGCAACATCATTATTTTAGTCCCTATGCTTTCTTCATGCCTACCCTTTTGCGTATTTATTTGTTACGTATGCGGTACGCCAATGTGACGTCGCATAACCTACGTAACGATCTCATTTCAACAGCATTAACCCTACTCTCATGCTTTTACTATTTTATCAGCGTTGGTACCAACATGTAATTGTGTATGGCAAGCCGAGCTTTGTTACTGATATTTTGGCTGCCGCAGAGCACCGTTAACACTATTTACCGCGTTCGTTCTTTCAACATTCTAATCATACAAATCATATTATTGCTTTCTTTTAAACTCTTTTGCAGTTGTTGCAACAAAAACATTAAAAAAATGATGCGTCATAGGTGTAAACAAGATACCATTGCCGCTAGCGACATCTACAAAAAGCCTTTGTGTGATACACCCCATTGTAACGATTATAGTTAAATAGCATCGAATGTACATAAGTAATTTTGTTGGTCAGCCATCAGCTGGTGCATTCGACGCCATTTTTAACTTTAATCGTTATAATTACACAGACTTTGTTTTGGTGCAATCAAGCCTAGTATAAGAGGTTTGAAATATATACACAGGTTGGGATGAATATGAACTAAACCCTTGCTAGAACGTTGTACTCTATTGCCTTTAGCAAGATAAGCTTAATGAGCGTTCGTCTAAATTAGCTGCTTTAGATATTTGATTAAGTTAATTATTATTTCGGTGCAAAGAAGATTGTGCCCATTTACTCTAATTAATGAAAGGCGTAATAAAAAAGGTAAGAAAGACGTGAAAGAATTTTACAATAAAATTATTTTTGGTTTAAATTCTAATACTTACCTAATCGTAATTGTATGTGTAGCATACACATCGAACGTACAGCACAACACTACGGTGTGACATCTCTAGAGGACAGATCGAATAGTGGCGGCCGAGCGAGTGGATGTGAAATATTAAATAGTATATTAATATACGTATAAAGTAAAGGTAACTATTTAATTAGTAGATCCTATAAGTGGCGACGAGGATAAAAGTAAGTGGAAAATATGTTTTATCATTAAAGAATGGAATAAACAAAAAGTGAAAATGACGCTGTAAGTTGTGGGTTATGTCAAAAAATAAAATCATGTTTTCATGAATTAAAACAGTTATTTTATTGAATTACATATAAATGACGGAAACATCTAAATGATATTTTAAAGAAATATTGAAAATTGAATAAATTTGTCAAATGAAGAATCCTGATACAAAAAACAGTACAATGATTTAAATAAAAAAAAATAAAGAAGAATGGCCGTGATGCTTGTAAATCCAGTGTCAAGCGCCCGCTTTACAAACCAAATTGTGAGAACAAAAAGTAGCTATTAAATGAGCGCGAACAGCAAACTTAAATAAAATAAAATTCATTTTTATTTGTCACAAAAATAATGGTTAATAAAAATATAAAATAAAGTAACAAATAAAAAAAAAAAAGAAAATGTTGTTGTTATTATACATAGCCAACATTTTAATTTAGTGGAACAGTAATTATAATAAAAGTTATACTTCCATTTTAATCAAACTTTCATGTTGATGGCTTTGTATTTTGTTAATGTTGGGGGTTTCATTATTGTTGCATACCTAAACCAATTTTATAACTACTACACAGAAAATTAACATTTTGGCTTTCTAAAATGGACACTGGCTCATTCTAAATAAGCGACACTGAGCCTACCAATCTTCTCTGTATTTTACTCCAAATCTATTGCAGCACACAGACATAATCTTTTTATCCAAGCACAAGAAAAATAATATAATATTATTTTAAATTCCAAAGTCCCATGTATTTAAAAAATAAAATAATGGCCTTGCACAGAATAATAAAAAAAATATATATATATATATCAATGCTTAAAATAAGGGAAATTAAGGGCCATGCAAACAACAATAATAATAATAATATAAAAAAAAAGGTCTGCTTACAAAAAGGAAATTAAGGTCCATGCACAAAATATTATTATTAATAAAAAAAAAGGGTCTGCTTACAAAAAGGAAAATTAAGGGCCACGCACACAATAATAAAAATATATATATATCTATGCTTACAATAAGGAAAATTAAAGGCCATGCACAAAATATTATTATTAATAAAAAAGGTTATTTTTACAAAAAGGAAAATTAAGGGCCACGCACACAATAATAAAAATATATATATATCTATGCTTACAATAAGGAAAATTAAGGGCCATGCAAACAATAATAATAATATAAAAAAAAAGGTCTGCTTACAAAAAGGAAAATTAAGGGCCATGCAAACTATAATAATAATAATATTAAAAAAAGATCTGCTTACAAAAAGGAAAATTAAAGGCCATGCAAACTATAATAATAATAATATTAAAAAAGGTCTGCTTACAAAAAGGAAAATTAAAGGCCATGCAAACTATAATAATAATAATATTAAAAAAAGGTCTGCTTACAAAAAGGAAAATTAAAGGCCATGCAAACTATAATAATAATAATATTAAAAAAAGGTCTGCTTACAAAAAGGAAAATTAAAGGACATGCAAACTATAATAATAATAATATTAAAAAAAGGTCTGCTTACAAAAAGGAAAATTAAAGGCCATGCACTACAAAATAAAGGGCCATGCACTACAAAATAAAGGGCCATGCACTACAAAATAAAGGGCCATGCACTACAAAATAAAGGGCCATGCACTACAAAATAAAGGGCCATGCACTACAAAATAAAGGGCCATGCACTACAAAATAAAGGGCCATGCACTACAAAATAAAGGGCCATGCACTACAAAATAAAGGGCCATGCACTACAAAATAAAGGGCCATGCACTACAAAATAAAGGGCCATGCACTACAAAATAAAGGGCCATGCACTACAAAATAAAGGGCCATGCACTACAAAATAAAGGGCCATGCACTACAAAATAAAGGGCCATGCACTACAAAATAAAGGGCCATGCACTACAAAATAAAGGGCCATGCACTACAAAATAAAGGGCCATGCACTACAAAATAAAGGGCCATGCACTACAAAATAAAGGGCCATGCACTACAAAATAAAGGGCCATGCACTACAAAATAAAGGGCCATGCACTAACCAAATAAAGGTCCACGCACTATGCAAATAAAGGTCCACGCACTAACCAAATAAAGGTCCACGCACTAACCAAATAAAGGTCCACGCACTAACCAAATAAAGGTCCACGCACTAACCAAATAAAGGTCCACGCACTAACCAAATAAAGGTCCACGCACTAACCAAATAAAGGTCCACGCACTAACCAAATAAAGGTCCACGCACTAACCAAATAAAGGTCCACGCACTAACCAAATAAAGGTCCACGCACTAACCAAATAAAGGTCCACGCACTAACCAAATAAAGGTCCACGCACTAACCAAATAAAGGTCCACGCACTAACCAAATAAAGGTCCACGCACTAACCAAATAAAGGTCCACGCACTAACCAAATAAAGGGCCATGCCCATAACATTATGAAGGGCCATGCATATCAATATAAAGGGCCATGCATATTAACAATATAAAGGGCCATGCATTCAATTAAAAAAAAGGGCCATGCACACTATTAAAATAAAGGGCCATGCATATCAATAACTTCAAATATAATACTGCCTTCGTGGTCTAGCGGTTACGTCCGTAAATTTAGACTCGGGGGTACCGGGTTCGATTCCTGGTCGGAACACAAAATATTTATTAATTTAAATAAATAAATAAAATTAATATTTAATTTATTTGTGATATTTCCCGAGTTGGTACCCTGGAAACATCGATGATCTTCCGATGAATCCAGTACTATCCATAAATATGGACCATTTTGACTACGATGGTGACCCAACTTCGGTCGGTATACGTTCGCAAAAAATGGAAATGAGCTTGAGAAATATATCTACTGGCATCTAGCATAGAAGCGCCTCTCAAGAAACGTGCCACTCTTTTACATGTTGGAGGGTTGGGACTGCAAGAGATTAGACGTATTCGAATAGATTACCATGAACCCAATACTTACAATGATAAATGATAGATATATAACACGGGCTCATGCTGAGACCTTGGGAAATGTACGAGTATATGACATAGCGATCAAAAAAACTTGACAACTATCTTGGCCCTAAGCAAAGTCAATACTACGAACTCTACCTATTTAGACTAATAAAGCAGGAAGAAAGAGAAAGATTGGAAACATTATTGTTAGGGTTTAGGATCCAAACAGAAAAATGTAAGTTTGAAAACAAAGATGAGCATTTAATAGATAGATAGACCTGAGGAAATATTAATAACTGAAAAATATTAGCTGGAGATGACAACATTACTTTAAACTAAATTATAAATAAGGCTAATGCATCAGACGTAATCAGTCGGCAATTACAACAATTTTAAAATAAAAACACATTATATAAGACTGACATAAACAAAGTGGATACAAAATTAAGCCTTCGCAATACATTAAAAAGGAATTCCCATTCGGAGAAGAATTGTTCTACATGTGAAGTTACAATCATTTATCAGATGACTCAAAATGTCCTGCCAAGGACAAAAGATGTGATAATTGTGGCTTCATTTCCAATGTCGTCAGCAATGCTTAACAAGGTAAAAAGGAGATTACCTAACCACAAGAGCGATGAGTTCAAATAAAAATAAAAAGATTAGGACTAGGAACATCTAAAGAAGTGGATTACATCTTCCATATTGATGAAGACACATAGTTGCAACCTTGGGGGGACCAATATAAATATACTTATTAATTCTGCCATTCCAGATTTATTTATTTTACCATATGCCTGCAAACATCTTTGGAGGTTCATTTGAAACTGATATTCTGTTGGGTCAGTAAATAATAGAAGGGCTGTGGTATGTATTATGTAATGGAACAGAACTTTTAGGTAAAAGTACTGCTATTGAGTTGGGTGTGTATAAATGTGTGAATTGGGTGTGGGATTGGCCCGCAAATCTAAAGTACTAAAGTACAAATCCCAACTAAGAAGTATTTAGTCACATATGTAGAAGGATACTAATCATTAAAAAAAAGGTTTATGCAAAAGATAAATAAAGATAAAGAAGCAGACATAGAAGCAGTGACTGGACCCTGGGTTTCACTTATATGAATTATTAAAGAAAAAATTAAATTATGGATTAGTATTGATATGAGGAAATTTTGTGATTACAATTAAGTAAAACAGCTAATATTGAGAAACACTGGTCTAACGAACAAGAAGATGCATTTTAAGGTTTAAAACAAAATTTCTCTAACACAAGCATTAGGTTATTATAATCCTGCTGATCGTATTCAGGCGATTGCATGCTTCTCCGTTTGGTTTAGAATCTGTTCTTTCTTATACAAATAGATAATAAGATAGGGAAACAAGAAACTCACCGAGAGCGGCAAAAGATACTGTCAAACCGAGAAGGTAGCATTGGCCCTTGTTAGGGCTGTCGAGCACTTTAAAAGGCAATTACATAAAAAGCTATGGATATTGAACATAGAATTATAGATCATAAAACTATGGATGAGGACAAATAAAATAAAGAAAAAGGAAGAGAATATAATAACAGGAAAGGAAAACAACAACATACAGTAACAAAAGTTAATGGTGGAGATATAATTATAGGAGACAAGCAAGTGGAAAGATTCAGGCGTAATGTTATACACTCATCATCAACAAAAATAAAGATGAATTGAAAGGCAATTAAAATAAGTGTTACATTTTAAATAATCTTATTGTTGAATTAATAGTTTGTTTAATTGTTAAAATAAATCAAAAAATATATAAAATAAAAGGGATGTAGCATACACATCGAACGTACAGCACAACACTACGGTGTGACATCTCTAGAGGACAGATCGAATAGTGGCGGCCGAGCGAGTGGATGTGAAATATTAAATAGTATATTAATATACGTATAAAGTAAAGGTAACTATTTAATTAGTAGATCCTATAGTATGATAGCCTACACAATTTACCGGCTATTTATACACTGTTCGCGCCAATAGCCAATAATTAAAAGTAATTCGACCAATTTTGGATGGTTAGGCGTTATTGTGATTCATCGGCGCATAAACAGACGTCCTAATTTGTTACCCCTACACCTTTGTCCTGTCTCTTTCTCTCCGCTTCCTTTCTACATTACCCATCCCGCTCATGCTGCGCTTGCGCACCTAAAAAGAAGAAATATATGACTGACCGCGGTGTGTGCCACGGGAGTCGTTGTCGCGCAGTCGTTGTTCTCGAGACGTCATAGAAGACGACGAAGAAATCGCCGCGATCGTTGCTATTATACTCACAGTCGAAAAACCCCGCAAAATTTGTGATATTTTCAAGTGCTGGTGCCGAGGACAACAGGTGAGTTTCTTTACTTCAATTGTCACAGTATCGTCTGTGAATTCTAAGTTGGTGATTACCGCAACCCCGCTTTTTTATACAGTCCGCTAAACCCGCGCCATCACTGATTAATGAAGCGTTTTTAAATCTTTGTTATTTATTGTTTACGATCGGTGGCAACTGTACTGCAGCTATTTAAAAAAAACATTGTATAATTTTGCTATTAGGGAACGACACATCTCCTCTACTTGGTCGCTTCCCACAGCCCTTAACTCAGGTATCGCCCATGTGCATTGTGCAATGAATGTTCCCCACGGTCATCATACCCAATAACTCATTCGTTACCGACATCAGTGTGACACCAACTGTGGGTGTAACTTAACGTGTATTTGTAATCAAAGGAAAAACCTCTCAAATGAAGAGTGTTACGACTGAAAATAAATATTTTGTATCAGTAAAGTATCATCACGACCGAGGTAGTCAGCAGCCAACATTACTATAGCCCCATCATAACAAGTGATAAGCTTGTCGATGTCTCTAGCGTACCAAACTCGAGAAAACTCACAGATAAATGATTCCAACACCAGTAGCCTTATTCTGTTACTTAAGCTCAAACGTTATATAATGTAATCCGTTAACTATATATATATATATATATCACGCTAATAAAGTTAATTATTGCACGGCCGCCGTCAAGGTCGAGCGCTTATAGAGTTGACATATGAATAATATTTTGTAATTAAGACGCAAGCTCTGACATAAATAACGAAATCTTCTAATAACGTTTGCGACTAAATAACAGAATAGGGCTGCAGGAATCGAACCCAGTACCTCCGAGTCTAAATCCACGGATTTAACTGCTAGACTAGGGAAGTAAAAATAAATATTTATAGAATAATAATTCGTACCGTTTACAATTTCATGACAGACACTTTGAATTGGTTTGTCCGGATCCAAATACTTGTCATCCCGCAGATTTAACATGAAGAGGGTAAAGGCTTTCTATAAATTATACTTTTAATGTTACGTTAGTACCTATGATTTCGTAACTTTAAATTATCTTGTTGGTGAATTTCCATAATTATATACTTAAGTATACTGTTTTTTTACCTTTTCGACATTGTCAATTGTTGGTTTTAAAAAGTATATATGTAAAAATAATACTGTCGAATACTACGGTTTTATATTCACATTTAGCCAGCTTTACCATGGGCCTATTATAACATGTGGCAACCTAGTCGATATATGTACCAGAATCGAGATAAATCCTAAATAATATCCCGGTACCTCCGCGTCTGAATCCACGTATTAAGACGCTAGACTACAAATACAGTCTACGGGCATTACCGCGTAGTGTTATGTTTACCTACTATCGATTTCTAACTTCATGTTGACGCGAGTACGATTCTCTAAATAAATCGCGGCGAACGAGCGCCTTCACTCCGTAGCCACGACTCAGACTTAGCTGTTAAGGCACGCAGAGCCAACAGTGAGAGAGAGACGGTTCATAGAGTTTTAGTCCGTAGGCGCCTTGGGGTCTCCTTAGGAGGCCTCGCGGTGATTCGGGCATGCGACCTCCTGCAGTGGCTCTAGACACTAGGCTCGACAAAGTCATGTGACTTAATAAAGATTTGTATGCTAGAAATAGTGAAGCATGTTATATAATTACATACTCTTATAACAATTAACATCCCTGTACCTACTATGTCTTTGACAACAAATTATTTTTATTGATTTCGTTTCTTTTTTTGTTTCATCTCGTTTATTTTCGTTTCGATTACATTTGTTTTCTTTAGTTTCGTTTCCTTTTGTTTAATTTCACTGATTTCACTTTATTTCACATCATTCCACTTAATTTCACTTCATTTTCACTTAATTTTCCTTTATTCACGCATTTCACTTCACTTCATTTCATAAATCGCAGGAATCAAACCCGGACCTCCGTATCTAAATCTACGGACTTTAACTGTGAGACTAAGGAGGCAATTTGAATAAACGTGACTGCAATAATAAAAAGTCAATAAAATTAACAAATAATACCAAAGTATATAGTCCGATTTGCGGATGACATAGTCATTATGGCCAGTTCACTCAAGGATCTTAGCGGAATGCTGAACGGCTTAAACGTAGCATCCCAGCGGGTTGGTCTCGAAATGAACTTAGACAAGACGAAAGTCATGTTCAATGATCATGTCAAGCCGAGGCCAATCTGCATAGGAAACGACACTCTCGAAGTTGTGCAAAATTACGTATACCTCGGGCAGACTATCCAATTAGGAGCAGCCAACTTCAGCAAAGAAGCCGACAGACGCATTCAGCTAGGATGGGCGGCATTCGGGAAACTCCGGCACATCCTCTCATCGTCTATACCACAATGTTTAAAGACTAAGGTCTTTAACCAGTGCGTCCTCCCGGTAATGTCGTACGGAGCAGAGACGTGGACACTAACAGTGGGTCTGGTCCATAAATTCAAGGTCGCTCAGCGAGCCATGGAGAGAGCTATGCTTGGTGTATCTCTGGTGGATAGAATTCGAAACGTTGATATTCGTCAGAGAACGAAAGTTACAGACATAGCTTTTAAAATTAGCAAGCTGAAGTGGCAATGGGCCGGACACATCTGCCGCAGAACCGACGATCGATGGGGCAAACGGGTTCTAGAGTGGAGACCACGTACGGGAAGACGCAGAGTGGGACGACCCCCCGCCAGATGGACAGATGACCTAAAGAAGGTCGCTGGTGGGGGTTGGATGAGGGTAGCGAAAGATCGCGTTAAGTGGCGAGCCTTAGGGGAGGCCTACATCCAGCAGTGGAGAGATACAGGCTGATGATGATGATGATGATGACCAAAGTATAAATATGTAGGCAGTCGTAAATTATAGCAGCGATAAAATACATAAATTCATGTAAATTATTGGCCCAGTTGGGAGTTTAGGTTAAAGTATGCAAATTTACACTAAAATTGTTTCGCTAATCTATCTACAATTTCCACCAAGTCACAAGTTTAAGCGAAAGCCGAGATTAAAGCTTAATTGAGACGTTGAAATTTAATTATATACCTTTTGTAGTTCTAGAACACACTGTATAATAACCAAATACTGCCAACATATTGTAATAATCGTATATGTGTGTTGCTCGACATATTATATTGGTTATAATTAAAATGTTTTTACTATACGATACAGTTTTAAGTAGGTAAAGGAAATACTCAATGGCTTAAAAAAGGATTCGTATATTCGTTATTATCATCTCATACGGAGCGAGTGGACTGTAATCCTAGAAAAGATATAATTTTAAAGAATACACATACAGTAGTGACGTTTACCATAAGGGGCTGACGGCCAAACTAAATTTCTACTTGGAACAAAGTATGAATAAAGAAGTTGTGAGACTCTTACGCAAGACCAATACCAAGACTAAGGTTTATTTTTTATTTATTTAAAAAAAAAACACAGCTTATTATATTTATTTTATTTATATAGCCAACTGTGCTAACATCACACACTTATTTATACTTAACACTAAATCGAAGTTAGATGTTGCACCTATTATAGGCGACCACCACATTACCACAGTAGCCTTTATGGTCTGTAAAAATAACAATATTATAAAATTTTCAATAAGTATACAAAAACTAAATATTATTCTAAAAACTAAAACAATTTTTAAAATATATATATAATAAACATACAATTCCTTTTGCAAATAAAAAAATAAAATAATAATAAAGTAAAATAAATAAATATTAAAATATTCTTATTAAAAAAATAAAAATAAAAACATTTAATCGACTTATAAATTGTGGGCAAGTTAAATAAATAAATAAATAAATAAATATTTCCAGACAGGTCACACAGCGCCATCTAGTTTCCGTGGTAAGCTACGAGGCTTGTGTTACGGAAACTAGATGGTTGATAAACTACATTTTATACTTTTTTTTTGTAAATATATACATATTATACATATAAACACCCAGACCGAGACAAATTATACAATGTACAACTTGCCCCCGGTGGGAATCGAACTCACGACCTCCCGAGTTCACGGTAACGTTTGTTACCACTAGACTACGAAGGTGGTCAATATATTATATGTTAAAATACTCTTTGGGAGTCTCCAAAGATGTCAATGTCTGGAAATTTTGCATGTTGTTTGTATATTAAACATATAAACAAAGTGGCAATAGTGGAACACAAGTCAAAGAGATTTTATATTATTTAAACAATACAATTCAAAGAGAAATAAGAGCAAAATATAGTAATTAGATTTAAATTAATAGTTCAATTGAACTGTGACTAGTAAAAGAAAAATAATAATTGTGGGGGAGATTTCCAACTCCCTCACCCGTGGTAGATGAGTGGACTGTATATTGTTTGGGGGGGTTTGATGACGAGCCAGCTCTGTGAAGTCCAAAGAAAGGGGCAGAAGCACTTACCTCTTCCAGCAGCAGCTGACAACGTCTCAGTGGAGTCGACCCCAGGGTTCCAGAAGAATACCAGCTCTTCTGATGCTAAAACTCTTTTCACATAAAACTAATAATTCAAGTTCCGATCTATAAATACACTCGCGTGGCTTTTCAGCAGATACTGCTGCAGCACCGAAAAATTGAGCACACACGGTGTGACGTCACCGATACACAAATTGTTGACGTCCGCCGCCGACCGAGGTTGAGGTGCGACTACTACCCACCGATGGGTCACAGAACTGGCTTTAACAATAATAAACAATTGAAAAACAATACGTTAATGATTATTTACTTAAAAATAAAATGAATAAATGAAAGGCAGAAGCATAATTATACTATATATACGTGTATAGCAGTATTCATATATTCACAAGCGAAGCGGATTTGCAAAGTCAGTCAGTGATAAGAGTTGTCTTGATACTGCCTCCGGTGATCAATTAGATGTATTGAGGTCAGTTATTTTAGTTTTTGTGCAATAAAACATTTTTACAAAAATAATTGCCAGCTTTCTTATCTACTAGACTTTTCCGTTAGCCGTTTGATGAAGCCATGGGCCAAACGGCACAAATGTCTAAGCTTGAGGTTCTAAATGTATTTTATAATAGACTAAAATAAATAGTTCGTTATTTATTGGATGATCAAGAGAGTTAGCTTTACTGCATTTGAGTTATTTGCCTCAATCGAACTGAGATAATTCAATTCGATTCACTCCACCCGTATATCAGTGGCAAATAGTTGGAATGCCAAGCACAATATACTGTTCAATATGTAACTAAACATATTTTATACGTGTGTACGTATTATATATATATATTATATAAAGCATAGGTACAAAAATAAAGAAAGGCATGCTCCGATGGTTCGGGCATGTCGAAAGGATGAGCGAAGAGAGATTGACGAACCAGATATATAATGCGAAAGTTGTGGGTAAAAGAGGCCCTGGCAGACCAAGACTTGCCTATCATGATCAAATAAATAAAACATTAGCTGAAGGTGAATTAAAAAGCCATCGAAACAAGAGGGCATGTATGAAGAGGTTGATGAATGTCGAAGAAGCGAAAGAGGTATGTCGTGATCGTGACAAGTGGCGCTCAATTGTCTCTGCCTACCCCGCAAGGGATTTGGCGTGAAGATATGTATGTATGTATGTATGTATGCACGCCGCAGAATCGACTACCGATGGGACTAACGGTTTTTAGAGTAGAGACCATGTACGGGGTCTCGACGCACCGCCAGATGGACGGATGACCTGATCGCTGGTGGGGATTAAATGAAGGCCGCAAAAGAACGCGAGCAGGTGGCGAGACAGAGGCTGATGGTGATGTGAATTAAAACCCCGGCATGTACCAAAGACAAATACTTTTCTAAATACATTTGTCATAGATTTACTACATTGCCGTTCCCGTACTTCGGCGAGAACGTTAAGCCGTCATCAGTCCGGGTTCCACTAATATCAACTTGTGGAATAGTTAATAAATTGGATAATCAAGGATATAATTAAACTTTATAAACTTTTGCGCACATTCATTACTTAATAGTTTTTTTATAATTTTAACGGGTCTTTACGCAATTTACCTTAGAGACATATTTCTCCCGACGAGGTTTCGACGCCGGGAAAAATCACCCGGTGTCGCCAAGGATATTGTAAGTGTCGTGTGTCGTGATTTCTAAAAACTTTTAAAAGTGATAAGTGGGTAGGTTTACATCTACCGCCCAGTATGTACGAGACTACACCGCATAGCTTCAGTCGACCCGTGAGCACGGCCAATGCAACTTGGCTGAAACGTCGGGAGAAATATGTCTCTAAGGTGTAAATCGCGTAAAGACCCGTTAAAATTTAAAAAAAACATGGATATGTTATTAACCCTATGTTTGACTTGGCGCTTATTTTTCACTTTATTTCGCTTTAAAAATGGTTCCAATTGGCGCTGCTCTAAAGTTAGTAGACATTTTTTAAAAAATCTGTAAATAAAGCGTTGAACGCTTTTGAACCCCTGATCACGGCTCTAATTACAGATTTAAAAAACAAAGAAGCTACAAAATTTTATAAAACAAAAGACGGCATTCTAGCTATAATAAAAAATAAGTATGTCACCACAATCTTAAAATAGACGAGGTATCATGTTAGCTGTAACGAAATTATGACGGAATAAAAAATAACAGTCTGTCAAACGTTGAAATTAATGAGGCGAACTACACATCATGGGGTATTAGGTAGATGATCCACTATGACATACATAGGATGGCATATCATGCTTAATTTATTTATTCATTTAATATTTTTTTTTATGTACATTTGTAAATTAAACTATTATTTCATAAGGGATACAGGGACCGTCGGGGTGAAAAATCACGGTTTTAAAGAAGCGGATCCACATTTAGCCAACCCAAAAACTCCTTGAATACACCCCGATATTTTCATTTAGAATTTAAATCCGGCTCGACGGACCAAAATATTAATAAAGTATATCACCACGAATATTAATAAAATACGAGTTTATTTAAAGAACTTTTTGTGTTTACATTTTGACAAATAATGTAAACATATAAAATAATGTGTCAAAATATCGTAATGCTAAAAAAACATGCTAAAGTAGTCCGCAATAGGACGACCACCATGACAAGTGATAAGTTCGTCGATGAATTAAATAAATAATTGTATCACGACCAGGAATCAAACACGGTACCCCTTTCGTCTCAATCCACGGTTTACCCGCTACAATACTATTGAAATATTTTTGACCGGGTTTTGCCTTAGCACAATAGGGCTTAAATCTTTTTATTCAAATTAAATCTAAATAAAACTTATAAAAAACTTACTTGTATATTGATACACGTACGCCACACTAGTTGTATATTTATATAATAATAATTATTATAATTTGGTTCGCTAGATAATGGTTACTAATATTTAAAACGTAACTTGTTGAATTGAGTAATATTTTTATTCTGTCAAAAATCCAAACATGTCTTTTTATGATCAAAATAATAAATAAAAAAATATATTTTTAAAGTGGCATAGTCACCACATTACTATTATTTTTTTATTGTAGTCTATAGATATAATTTATTATTATTTATTGATACATATCTACGAGTATGTATTAATAGTTGACTGCAACAAAGAGCACCTACGACGCCATGACACCTGGCCTCCGTGATACTGGCTCACCTACAGCGGAGGTTGGGACCTCAGCATTTTCAGCCTAATCATTAATTTATTGTAGAACTAGGTATGTGAAATTATACTGCCTTGGTAAAACATGGATATTTTATTATTTTTTTTTTCATTATTTCAAACCCCACTTAATTATTCGTATATCATGCTATAGGCGAAAAATATTTTTTTTATTTCAATTTGTTTTTGCACTAGGTTATTCAGGAGAGAGTCGTACTTACAAGCGGGATGGTTGATGTCAATTACGTACTTATTAAATACCAAGCGAACCGAATTAAACGAGTACAATACAAGTAGTTATTTACTAGTAAATGCGATTAAGATAAATGTGTTCTCAAAGACGAAATATTAGAAACCTCGAATGTCTGGAAATCATACGCTGCGTCACGTCTGCCTAGAATGCGTATAATACAGGCAAAGGACAGAAATAAAAAAAAAAAAAAAACAGTCAAAGAATCATCAAGTGTAAAGATGCCTTAACTATAAAGCGCCTTACAGTTTCTTTCGACAAATGGTTTTAAGATCTTCATCAAGATGTTTAATGACGTGAAAATGGATAAAACGAATTTAGTAAAATACAAATTCTAGTTTTGCTTTCGTCATGATATTCGTTTGTCAATTCGATGACAGTCAAAGAAGATTATTTGAAAGAACCTAAGAGTAAAGAATATCGCAACCGTTATCATTTACAGACAGAGGAGTCATCCAGGCCTAGATGTTTAATAGACCTAAATTGGGGATAGGATAATCTCCCATTTTCCACGGCAGGATCTCGGTGGGTAAGCACCCACCGGTGATTCAACGCACCTTTGGTGCTAGACGCTGATCCTAGTATAACAGCGCTCGTGTGGCTCACGTCTCCTAGATTTGTCTACTTTAGTTCTTGAATGAAATGAAAACATTTATTTGTATGAAATATGGTATCAAAATACAGGTGGTTGATGAGTTCTGGCTCGACACATTTCGCTATTTCTGGCATACAAAATTTTAGTTTAAAAACTACACTTATATCTAACATAAATATTACACAAAAAATTGTGGTCAGTGGATTGCCCAAAACTTTTGTCGAAAATATTTTTTTTACTTCATCAAGCAGGATAAGGAAACCCCATTTGCTATGTGTTCCTTTTTCATCTACTAACTATAGAATTAACTCCTATATCCCTAGAAAATGTAGAGGTTTTAATGATTTGTCGCGATGTCGACCTGTTTGAGACATCTCCTTCCACCCTCAGACGTTTATTGACTACAGAATACTGTGATGAGCATATTGAGTAGATGTCCATTAAAATGTTGAAATATCTCATTATAATTATTTTAAATTATTTATTTGATCCTTGTTTTTTTTTTTTTTTTTTATATATTTTTCTATTACTTATGTTTCATTTGTGTTTCTTGTCAAAATTTGTAAAGTGTTGTTTGAATACCTACTTATTGTTACTAATACTTGTTGTTACACTTAATTACTTTTATTTTATTGTATAATTCTTAAGTTGTAAAACGGGATCAGTATACAAATGCAATTGTTATTTCATATCTCATTGTTATTGTACTGATTTTGTTGGTTCTTATTTTTATTATTTTTCATTATAGCTAACATTGAAAATTTGTAAGGCTTAAGATTAGATATTTTTTGTAAAGGCTGTAAATTTTCCCACGAATAAATAAATAAATAAAAATACTATAGAACACAGGTATCAGAATGGGTCTGTAGTTATCTACATCGGTTGTGTCACCTTTTTCATGAATAGGTTTTATAATTGTAGCCATTTTTGTATTTATGTTGTGCTGACAGAACTATTTATATATATAAATATATATATAAATAAAAAAATATATATATATAAAAAAAAAATATACTTATATAATAAATACTAATATGTCAAGATGTCGAGATTAGGGTATGCATTTAACTCCCTCATATTTTTTTATCATATTTTATACCCTCGGCTATTACATACCAGTTGACGGAAGTACATATCTAAACCACTTTCCATTCATTCCGTAAAGCATTCAAAATCACATTGGATTCGTAGAATGTAATAATAATTAATTAATACCATTGTACTTTAATGTTATATTACCTATCTACTTTTATATATATAAATAGTTCTGTCAGCACAACATAAATACAAAAATATTTATATATATAAAAGTAGATAGGTAATATAACATTAAAGTACAATAGTATTAATTAATTATTATTGGGATCAAATTAATTTGCAGAGTACCCACAGGGTTGTTGAAGTGTATACTGTAATAGTGCGGAAGGTTGTTGTGTATACACCCGAGGTGCATGTATGTGACACCTTGTTGGAGCCAGTTGTGTCGATTACGGTGTCGAGTAAATTGCTGTGCAAGGAAATTCTATCCAGATATAATTAATTAAAATTAATAATGGATCTAATCTAATGCCGGGATCGATAAACCGTTCTAAAGAGCGTGTAGTTATAATAAATCGTAAAATTGACTAACTTTCATTGATAATTAAAGTGGTCCGTGGTCTAGTGGTAACAAACGTTGCCGTGAACTCGGGAGGTCGTGGGTTCGATTCCCACCGGGGGCAAGTTGTACATTGTATAATTTGTCTCGGTCTGGGTGTTTATATGTATAATATGTATATATTTACAAAAAAAAAGTATTATATGTAGTTTATCAACCATCTAGTTTCCGTAACACAAGCCTCGTAGCTTACCACGGAAACTAGATGGCGCTGTGTGACCTGTCTGGAAATATTTATTTATTATTTATTTATTATTTATTATGTAGTCGTACATACATAATTACTTATATAATATATTATACAGTATATAATTATTTAATAAAAAGTACCTAGATGTTTTATAAAAAATAAAAGACATACTAGCCTACATTGATATGATAGCGACCTTTGGTAGGTATGTGCATTACTGCAAACAAACCAGTACGAGTAATTGTAAGTAGATTTTCCCGTAGAGTATTTGATTTCGAAACGATCCAGTTAGGTAAGTGTACACCAGGGAGCTATAAATTTAATATAAAAGCCATACATCATAATATACACTTACCAAGTTTAATGCTTCTCATATATTACTTTGTAGAATAATAATTTATTAAATTCTGAGCCAGTATTGCCTTTCTTTTAGTTAGACCCGTCAAGTATTCATGACTTTGAAATGTATTTTTTATTATTTACTTTTGTACTTTGATTTACGTTGTTTATTTTATTTTATGATACCTTTAGAGCTGGCTATCTGAGGCTATAAGTCAATATGGAACTGACTGACATCCTAGGACACAAGTTATCTTGGTTAGGAGTCAGGGACCATCTTAAAATTGCCTATCCTTGTGGTTTGCATTCAATCAAAAATGTATGTAAATTCAGGGAATATTTTATATATTGTTTACTCAACTTTGTATATAGGTACCAATAAGAAAGCTCAATAAACGTTATTATTATTATTATTATTTATATTTTGGAGAATTTATAGTATTAACTGTAACGTTCATAACCATACTTGTGATTGTATACGTCTGTTTAAAAAGCATCGCGAATTTTGTATTTTCGCGGGCTTTTTCCATTTTTTTTTTCGACGTGTATTTAAGAAGTAAAGTTCCATCACGACCGTATCCCTTTAGGGGTGGTCAGAAACCACGCTTATAAAGAAGCGGATTCACATTTAGCCAACTTTACTATACGCCAATCATGACAAGTGGCAAGCTTGTCGATGTCTCTAGCGTCCCAAACTCGGGAAATATCACAAATAAATTAAATATGAATTTATTTAAATTAATAAATATTATTGTGTCCCGACCAGGAATCGAACCCGGTACCTCCAGGTCTAAATGCACGGACTAGACCACGGAAGCAGATTCGACGTATATTTGATTTCTGATTTTTATGTTGCGTTATGTTGGTATTTATATTTTAAACGAAAAATGGGTTCACTTCTAGAAAATAGCACCTTACGCATATCAGTCTGCCTACGATTAGGTTTCCAAAAGATGTCGATGTGCTTGGTCAGCACGGGCTGTCATGTTTCAAAAGTGCGAGTGATCGCCATCAGTGATCTCATTCGTAGGACGCTTGCAGTAGTCTCGATCCGATCCATTTTAGAACCAACCGGTCTGAGTCGAGACGATGGCAAGCGTCTAGACGGAATGACATTAGTACCTTGGAGATTGGGCCTGGTATACGATTTTACCTGCTGGGATTCCCTAGCTCCTTCCCTTCAAGGCACTTTTGTTTGAGCCAAACAAAAAGCGCAACAAGCGCAATTTATAATAATAACAATAAACTTTTATTTCGGACTTTGCATCCATAAATTGTTAGTAACAATTTTACTTAATCTATATTTAGTATAACTAATAATTTATTTTAAACTATCCGCTACTGGAGGCTGTCTACTTGACTGTATGCAGCTGTATCCAATGCTCCAGCAGCGGAAAGTTCCACATCTGCCAATACGTTTAGGAGCCTGTTGGTACTTGGTTCTCATGCGGCCATGGTCTGTGCATGCGACACAGCAAGTTTTAGTTTAGCAAGCGTCGAAAGTTTGAAACGAGTTGAAATGACTTGCAATAGTTAGTTATTTTTGACAATTGCTGTAGAAACGATTGTCCTGTGGGGATCAGAACTGAAAGCGTCTATAAATAAATTATTCCAAGGCTCATTGACGTCTCTGGTGACAATAGAGCTGGCAGTTTTTTCTCTTAAAAAGTAAGTAGGTATCTTAATTCTGAGGGGACATGCTGCAAGTATATTGAGTGGAGGGGAAATGGGCACTATGCCACAGGACAACTATATTCATCAGAAAAGTGAGATTAACTATCTGGCGACGCAAGTCAAGCGGAAGAAGGTAGTGGCAAATGCAGCAGGAGTAGGGAAATTTCTTCTGATATAAGTTCTGAAAGGCTCATATTTTGAAGTGGACACCTTGGAACTTGTATTCTAGGCTGTAATGGTGAAGTTTATGTTTCGTTTGCTTTACTCACTTAAGAGTAAACTGTAGTGGTTGAGCTTTAAATAAGGCTTACCTCCTGGAAACAAGACATTGTTTGGTCATCGATTAGAAAAAAATTAAGATCTTTAACTAGTGAAAATTTGAACTATGCGAATGCCCGGGTTTTTATTTAAGTCAATGACGGAGTAAATCTGCTAAATACAGATAATAATTACTTTTAATTAAAACTCCTCTCATTAAAGCTGCATATAAACGCCACGAGAGTCGCACATCAGTCTCCCGCAAATATTTGTGTTAGTCGAAATATTGCGGCAAATATTTTGCATGCGGCATAAATTTTAATATATGCGGAAGCTGTGCGGCGTCTGCGATTTATGTAACTAATTAACAGAGACTGTGGCGTCTTCATCATTCTTTGTAGTCGTTATTTTGTCTCATAAAAAGGTTCGCCACTGCACGCGGTCTTTTGCTAACCTCATCCAACCCCCACCAGCGACCCTCCTTAGGTCATCCGTCCATATGGCGGGGGGTCGTCCCACTCTGCGCCGTCCCGTACGTGGACTCCACTCCAGAACCAGTGTCGGCCCATTGCCACTTCAGCTTGCAAATTTTGAATGCTATGTCAGTAACTTTGGATCTCTGACGAATTTCATCGTTTCGAATTCTATCCATCAGAGAAATAACAAGCATAGCTCTCTCCATAGCCCGCTGAGCGACCTTGAATTTGTGAATCAGACCCACTGTCAGTATCCACGTCTCTGCTCCGTACGACATTACGGGGAGGACGCACTGATTGAAGACTTTTGTCTTCAAACACTGTGGTATGGACGATGAGGGGATATTATGTTGAAGTCTGATTGATGAAATTGATTGCTATGATTATATATATAACTTATTTAAATCGTAAGAAAGACAATATATATATATATATTTAAATCGTTAGGAAACCCATCACCATTGATGTTAGCCTATTTTATTATATAAAAAGTGGATTCTTCTACGTATCTTGTACTAATAGCTTTACTATCGCAGAAACTAAAAGGAAATCACTGATCACTTCAACCTATATTCACGGATATAGATCAATCCGATACTGACTACAAATAACGTGGATTAGCAGGAACGAGAGAGAAATCCATTAAATGCTGCGGAACGATCGGACAAGAAAGCATGCGATCTACGATTCAGTGCCACTTAGCTGCCACTCCCAACGAATTCCGTAAAATGCATAGACATATATATATTATATATTTACACAATATTTATGGTTAATTGTAAGAAAAAAATACAATAATAAATCCTTTATAAAATATAGGTGAGCTTCATGCATGCGTTTTCTATCATATAAACTTTGTGACTGAATGTAAAATCTTATTAAGATTTAAAGTTAACATGAATATGATATATGATAAAGTGTCCAACAACAGCGCCTGATTTGATGTTAAACAAAAAAAATGGGTTGATTTCTTGCACCAATTAGACCTTGTATGCGTGCAAATGCAGATATTTTACCAAATGCTTCTGGAAATGTTTAATTCTTGACCACGATGCCGAATAGAAGTTCCTGGATTCTCGGCCACAGATTCCCTTACTGTGGCCATATCGAGTGACCGACATGGACAACGACGAAGAAAGATTTTTACCGCGTCCAAAAACTTGACGTAATTGGCGAACTATTTATAACATTTCCTTCACCATTTTTAAATGTATTTTTACTATAATTAAACGTTGTTGCTTTGAATACTTCTCCATATTCTTAAATTGCGAGACAACTGTCAAAAAAAAACGCTGTATAACAAAATGGCGGCATATTTAAATTCGGCTCTCTTGTTGAGTCACCCGTTACATAATGAAATAATGAATTTATTCGATAGCCTTCTAAACCGATTTTAATTAAACTTTAAGGTAAGCTTCAGATTAGTATAGCCGGTGATCATTTGAAGTTTGGTAGCGATCAGATCAACATACTTCATTTGGCCGATTCGGGGGTTTGAAGCAGAAAAATATTCTCTTGAAACCATTAAAACAATAATGAAGGAGTGAAAATATTACTTTAAATGGTTAATATATTATTAACGAGAATAAAAAAGCGATATATAAAAATAAAGAAGCGATTATAGGAAAAAAAAGTAAAATGTAACAATTTGTCTTTGTTATATTTTACAACTCCGATGGTTGATGGAATGATCCATCCGGATATTCAAAATAAATTCGGTCCGCAGTGAAATTCGTCAGTCGCCACAAATTTAAGGAACAAATTAAGGGAGCCCTGTTAACATAAGACAAGCGTCTACCAAATCTTCGTTCAAATAACTCTACTGCTAAATTAATATTTCTTTTGTTTCACCTATAAATGTTCTAATTTCTCCCGAAAGTTTGGCTCAGGTTAGAAAATGTCTACTGGCATTAAATCCTTGTACTTTTTACAATAAAGTATTTAAATAAATAAATTAAATTTTATGTGGGATAAATAATATGATGATGACGACATCGCTTTTTTCAATGTGAATCGTATATTTTAGGGCCATATTTTTCCAACAAAAACGTTGTTTAAAATGTCTTGTCCTTGTACAAGAGTCTATGGCTATATTTAATTTAGACCAATGAAATGCTCTTCGATCGGCTTAAATGAAGTTGGGCTTTACCGCAGTTTTGCGATGCGTTTTCAAATAGCAAAGCATTTTTATATGGAAAATATGTGGAGTATCAAGATTGATTGTAGTAACAAGTATGATTTATCACAGATTCTCTTGAATGACAGGAGTTACGTCATTAAGTAATAGTTTTATTTCATTACAGCCTCTAGAACACAGCGTCCTAGACCTCCACTGCTGGAGATGGGCCTTCCAGAACTGGAGAATTTGGCCTACACTCGCCACGCCTGGCCAGACGGCTTGGCGAGGATATGATGTCATTTTTTTTGTATCACAAATTATTAACGATTCCACAAGTTGATATTAGTGGAACCGGGACCGACGGCTTAACGTGCTCTCCGAGCCTCGGGAACGGTGTTGTATTTATTTATTTTACGTTAATAATTACATAGTTTCGATCCCGCCGATTTGAAATCCAGTGTTTTATCTAGAATAATGTACGTGGTCAAAATAAAGAACCTAATCGTATAATGTATGTCTTTTAAAAACATTTATGCACTTGGACTCTTTTTTGCAATTGTTAGGATTAAGTCATGATAAATTCGAAACTTTGTTTTTTTTTATGTAATCCAAATATACAAATGTTTACTGGCAAAGTTAAAACATTATGCGAACCCTAATCTAGGACGCGGAAGTATAATGTTCACTTAACACAGGAAAAACAAAACTTTCGATACAAAAAAGGGCAACACGACAGCGTTAGTTTCGCATCACGTAACTGCCATATTAACATGAAGTTAACTTTCTGACCGAAGTAAAAAAGACAGCAGAAGGGTAAGAACGAGTTACTTTATAAGAATAACAAACTTCAGCTTACTTATCTGGGCGCGGAAGTGAACAAACTTGGATGTTTGCGAAAGGCTGTCTTATCGTTGTTTTCTTTTATATACCTAGTCGTTTGCTTTATAATGTTTGTTGAATATTTTTTTTTAGCTTTAAGAGGGTCTAACACATTTGCAATGCACAATTCAATGGTTTCAAATATTTTGCAAGTCTAAGGGTGACAAATCAACATCGAGCTATGCTGTGCTGTACTGCGCTGTGCTGTGCTGTGTATCTTAAGCTACGTTTTTTTAACAATTAACATCAAGCTGTGCTGCGCTTTGCTTAGCTCAGCATTAAAAGTAATCAGCAGCTCGTGTAGTCGTTTATCTCGTCAAAAATGACTTTATTTTCAAAAAAACGTAAACAGCACGACATAGTTATATCCGATGAAGATGTAAGTGAAGAAGAAGCGGATATGGATATTGTATGTGTTATTTTTTCGTTAAAAGAGTCCAGTCACGGTACCTTGTTACCACACACCATACGTGAAAAACACGGAGAATTTAATTTTCTAAATAATATTGTCACTGAAGATGATTTTTTTTTAAATATTTGCGAAAGACTAAAAATATTTTTTATTATTTTTTGCTCAGCGCGCCACGCTCGAGACTGCTGCGTTTTTAACAGAGCGTAGCCTCACACAGTGCAGCACAGCATGGTTTGTTTATATCTCATTAAAATATTAGTCAAACTAGTTGACCAAACATAGCACAGCGCAGTACAGAGCAGCATAGCTCGATGTTGATTTGTCACCCTGAGAGTACTGTAATATGTACGTACTCGTACATGTAGGTTACGGAGTTTTATTTGAATGTTTAAAATTGTCATTAATACGACAATGATATAGACGATAGGTATTTGATTTGAAATCCAGTGTTTCATCTATAATATTTGACGAATTCAATTTGACTTGTGTTTCTTACATAAAATACTCAATAACAAAATTAATTGCCCTGATATCGTAAAAAGAATTTCATTCATAGGTTCACATTTACTTATTCGTCCACCACGAACTTCAACATAGTTATTCTAATATTTTTGTTCCACCGCGAGCCCTAAATAACTACACTAGAAATAGGTTTATAATTCTCTCTCTTACATTGTATAATGACCATTTTTCCGAAATATATATATTTAATACCTCACCAGCCATCTTTAAGAGACTTATCTATACTAATATTATAAAGAGGAAAGATTTGTATTTTTGTATGTTTGTAATGAATAAACTCAAAATCTACTGGACCGATTGCAATAATTTTTTCACCATTAGAAAGCTGCATTATTCAGAAGTAACATAGGCTATATAATATCACGCTAGGTCCTATAGTTGTGGAGCAGTAACCAAAAATGTTTTAAAAACGGGAGAAAAGTATCGTTTCTGAGGCCTTCCGGAGCGTGCGCTGAGCATATAGTTAAAGTTATACAAAAATGCTCTATGGATGAATTGTTCATCTTAACATTATTTTTAAAAAAGTCCGCGAGAGCATATGTCTACCTTTTATAGTTTACCCATAACAATATTTAAATAACTTTGAAACATAAATTGGTAGAGTTTTGTCTTTCAAATGGCATATAACTCTTTTCAACTAAAGTACCTATATAGTATTTATGTCATTTGCCACATCTACCAAATCGATGGCACATGATGACCAGATTACTACACGAGCGAAGCCGGGTCAAACAGCTAGTCCAAAATAAAATGGCAACTGTAACTGTTTAACTTGCTACCTATTGTTATTACTATATCGTATCTTGTATACAAGTAACTTGCTTATCTTTCTTTTAAATATTATGTCTTCCTCCTGTCTTATAATTAACTACAAATACAAAAATTAAAAAAACATTACAGACTAGAATTCTCTGGGTTAAGCTGAGGATCAGTCTCTTCCTTGGTTACATTTTAATATTTACGAGTATAAATGTTATGCCTCAATATTATTTTTGTTTTATTGTTTATTAAATTAATTTATCATGTCATGCATTATACTATTATTACATTATATACATATTATATTATACTATATTATATTATATTCCACAAACTGCTTACAATCTGTTAAGGTATTGGCCCTAAATGCCTTCTTTTATGTATTCTTTTTAAATTATATAACTTCATTTGTAATGACTGTTTGTGCCATAATAAACTAAAATAAAATAATAAATAAATAATATACCTGGTCAAAATAAAGAACCTAATCGTATAAATAGTGCTTTGTAACTATTTCATACATAAATTATAACCAATTGACTATTTAATTAAATTTTATTTTAATGCTGGGGTAAAAGATGTGTTGTAATTAAATTTAAAAAAAAAAAAAAAAAAAAAAAAAAATTAACAA
Source organism: Tinea semifulvella (assembly GCA_910589645.1). Lineage (NCBI taxonomy): Eukaryota > Metazoa > Arthropoda > Insecta > Lepidoptera > Tineidae > Tinea > Tinea semifulvella. The sequence goes on along the minus strand of OU342592.1, from coordinate 5,276,642 downwards.
AACACAATAGTTGTTAAGATTATTGAATTGTATTTTGTCGAGGCACGCTATATTATGGATATTCCCCCGTCCTCCCCGGCAGGATCACAGCGAGTAATCTCCTGCTGGTAATTCATACCCCTTTAGTGCTGGACTTGGAAGTACCGAGTTCGATTCCTGGTCGGGACAATAAAATATTTATTAATGTAAATGTGTAATATTTCTCGAGTTTGGTACGCTGAAGAGATCGACTAGCTTGCCACTTGTCATGATTGGCCTATAGTAAAGTTGGCTAAATGTGAATCCGCTTATTTATAAGCGTGATTTCTGACCACCCCGAAAGCGAAAACGATCGTGATGATGATACAATCCGAAAAAAGACAAACAAAAAACAATAAAAAAAAAACTCAAAAAAAGAGTCTTGCAAAACTCTTACTCAAGACAATCACTATAGCCCCTAGAACACAGCGTCCTAGACCTTCACTGTTGAAGATGGGCCTTCCAGAACATATATCTGGAGAATTTGGCCTACACTCGCCACGCTGGGCAGACGGCTTGGCTCAAATAATAATAATAATAATAATAATATGGCTTAAATAATAATAATAATAATTATCCAACAATATAAATTATACTTAGTGTAGCTTAATATTAATAGGAACAATTTAATTTAAATTTTGAAAGCGTATCTTTAAACGTATCTATTATTAACCAAGTTACAGACCCTTAATTATTATAATTATTATTAAATATTTCCTTTATATTTCAAAAACTAACTTTTTTAAGGATACGCAAGCAGTTTTTAAATCTTGCCTGATTGACGCAATCGCTGAGAGCAATATAAAACAATAGTTATTATTATTTTTATTACAAGTGCGAGTAATCCGATGTGTGTGTATCTAATTAAGCGGGTAAACCTATTTCATAACACCGTAATGTTTGCATTTTTTCCAATAATTATATTCCTTTTACTTGATGTTAGTTTTATATTCTTCCGTTCTTTTAATATAATTTTATTATTTCTTTTTGTAATTTGTTTTATATTTTTGTGTATTAGATCTTAGTAAGAAATGTAAATGGAATTAGGTTAAGCTTTTTAATTTAATCATATTTATACTATGTACTATCAACCTTAATGTCTGTAATTTCTTCTAAATAAATAAATAAATAAAAAGGGGTTCTACCAATGGCAGACAGACATACACCTGAAGCCTAAAAAAATATTTGCTCTTTTTGCAATTACAAATAGTATATTATATTTTTCATGTTCAAGTCTGGTTTTAATAAAAGCTTTTGCTAATTTATTAAAACTAATTGTTAGAAGCACTTTATAGTTATAATTATGTTTAATGCCATTACATTTGGATGGTATTACGCAAAACAGTACCAACTCAAAAAGTCAGTACATATTATAAAACCTAAAAAGTTCTTCGCCGCGTCTGTGTGTTTGTCTGTCTGTTCGCGATAAACTCAAAAACCACTGCACCGATTTTCATGCTGTTTTCGCCAATAGATAAAGTAGTTCTCGAGGAAGGTTGTAATATATAATTTGTTAAGTTTTTGTATACATTCACAATTTTGTTGGACATGTCGGATAAAAATAATCCGTCTGCGGTTTTCAACGAAAACGCTGCCTAACCCTTTGAGATATAACAAAATAATTTATGAATTAATTGTATATATTATATAGATCTACAGAAAAGTTACAAATGGTATATATCTATCTCTTAAGGATAACATACTATATCCACTTTAATACCTTAAAAACTGTACAATTGTAAAGCTGTAATTGGAAATCTATTAACACAAATATGGTATTAATATTTATCGTTTTAAATACTTTAGTTAGCTTGAGCATTTCATAAAGATTATTTTTTCCATTTACACCATGCAAATTTAATGAATATCTTAGGAGATATAACAAAATCAAAATAATGTGCAACAAAATTAATTTCGTGTTATCGTTTACACAGGCAAAGAAAGGTAGAACAGCTAGTCAAGAATAAATGTCTAAATCACCTGTAGTGTAATACAGACAGTCACTATAAACTAGTTTGCGCTGGCTATCACACACACGGCTACAATGTCATCATCACAACTGATCACCACTGCTGAAGATATTTTCAAAGATTTTGCCCTGCTCTCGCCGCGCTCGCGTTTGTTAGACGGGTTGGCGAGGGAAGTTGTACAGATCAATGTCTTAAGAAATCTTAGGACTAACATTGGGGATAGTTAGGTCTGATAATAGGCGTTCGGATAGGATTTCATTAATTCCATACAAACGATGCCGTGCACTGGTTCAGGATGCCACATGTGTTGACACACACTGTCCGTCATGTGTAACATCCAGCCAAAAGAAACCCGGGGCCACTGCAGAGTTAGTCGCATGCCTTAAGCGCAACAAATAGATCATCATTAATCACAACTTCATGCCATTTGCAGTCGAAACGATGGGTCCGTGGTTCGAGGAGGATCTGGGGTTCTCTCATGACCTTGGGGAATTACTCCGCCTGCGACAGGTGACCTTTTAAGTAGAGAATATTTTGTTTAAATGGTCAGCCTTGACGTTCAACGGGAGAACGCAGGTGCACACTACGCCCATCAGACGGTTGTAATTTTAGTTTCATTTGTAGTTTAGCTTATTTTATTTTATATATTGTATTTTTTTTCGAATAAGTTAAATTTAATCGTATAAATAAGACTAACAAATATACATTTTGTAATCGGTTATTGATTCGAGTGCTAAGTTGTTAACTGATGTGTATGTGATGGAAATTAATTGCATAACAATGTCCATTTAGGCTTTTCATTTGAGAGGCTGCTAAGTGGCACGCTTAACTTAGAAGCAGCCATTTAGTTAATTACCCTAATAAATGCGATCAACGCTTTTATCACAAAGCTAAATATTAAAGTTCCTCTTATGATTTAAGGCTCCTCTAGGCCGCCATTTTGTTCATATGATACTCGTAAATGTAAAAAATATTCTAAAATACATTATTTAATTTATTATCATTACACTCTGCCCATGTCGTATGGAGCGGAGACGTGGACACTGACAGTGGGTCTGGTCAATAAATTCAAGTCGCTCAGCGAGCTATGGAGAGAGCTATGCTTGGTATTTTACTGATGGATAAAATCCGAAACGTTGATATTCGTCAGTCAAAGTAACTGATTTCCTGAGATTGATGATCTCGATAATTAAAAAAACTATATATGAACTTATTAATTAAAAATCGGTTCAGTAGTACATGAGTGAAGGCGAGATTTCTTTTGCGTTTGTAATACTCAAAGTTACATCTATCAAATTTTCGTTAAGTTGTCACGAGAATGACCGAAACTGTGCGTCGGCAGATAAATTATATATACATTTATTCGAAAAAATATTTACAACATATAAAATAAAAATTAATATTAAGGATAGGGATATAAGTCCCGTCCGCGTGGAATGGTGGCAAGAACGCTGGCTGCATTTCCCCGCTGAATTGCAATACTAATTCTCTGGGCGAAGAAAGAGCCAGCCCTCTTGTCACCGGAGGATTGTTGGATGTCAATTAAAAATTGAATTAAAATAAATATATAATATTATTGAATTATAAAAAAAAATAGCAAAATAGAGAAGATTTTAGCCTTGTTTAAATAAAAAAATGGCGACAATGATGAACCGTTAATGTAGTGAATTATGTCGGAATAGAATGTGTAACTTAGTTTACACGATGGAATTATTGCGAACTTCACGCAAATTCGTGAAAATTTACTCTAACTGTAGTGTAATTTAATTATTGCTAATTAATTGTTATTGCCGAAAGGCTGGTAAAACATAATAAGGAAATACTGGTAGCTGAGTGAGTAACAACAGCTTTATATGAATCTGGTTTTTTATTTATTAAATCCTTACTAATGTGTTTGTCCGTCTTACATGCCTATATTACTGAACGGATTTTTATTTAATTTAGAAAAAATGTTTGTTGGAACCCACGGACGGACATAGGGTATTTGAGTTCATCATCTGACCAAGACATGTAACCCCACAGCCATATCACTCGTACATATCATCATCATCATTACAGCCACTAGAACACAGCGTCCTAGACCTCCACTGCTGGAGATGGGCCTTCCAGAACATATATCTGGAGAATTTGACCTACACTCGCCACGATGGCCAGACGGCTTGGCAAGGATATGATGTATATATATTTTTTTAATGACCACTTATTAACGATTTCACAAGTTAGTATTAGTGGAACCGGGACCGACGGCTCAACGTGCTCTTCGAGGCACAGGAACTGTGGTGTTGTGAATCTATGACAAATGTACGTAAGAAAAGTGTATTTCTCATTGGTACATGTCGGGTAGGTTTGTTATCATTAAAAGGTTATTAATTAATCGTTGTGGTGCAGTGGTTACAGGAATCTGCTAAGCTGCTGGTTTTCTGCTAACAGCTTACTTATTGGACCACTTTGCTGCTTAGTCTTCTACTAGCAGCAGTAGAATCATTCAAAATAATTAAATTAATTACTTTTGAAGACAAATTTCTAAGCATTCCATGGATTCACCGTGCGGGTGCCGGGTCCATCGTGTGTGGGTAAGAGATGAGAAGAATGGTGTCTCGGGCTTGCGACCGACAATTGGCTGGTTTAAGAAAAGGAGGCCTCCTTTTTTTTTTTTTTCTATTTCGCGATAATACGCTCACCATCCACCATTCTACTTCTCTCCCTACCCAACCAAATACTGTATGATTCCGTTAATGCCGTCTTGGAAGCTCGTTCCATAAATGTATTGACGGCAGACCTGCTTAGGCCCAATTCTTTCAGTAAGTGATGCAAAGATTTTGCTGGAACTCCTCTTGCACCAACTTCCACTGCGTAAAGCTGAGTCTTGAACCCGTTCCTGATCATTTCTTCTGTGAGATCATAATATTTATTCGACTTCATGTTGTGGTCTTTTGGAATATTTGATTCCCACGGAACGGTAAGTTCAATAAGGATAACTTTTTTCAAGTTCCGAGAAAACACTAAGATGTCTGGCCTATAGGCTGATACAGCTAGTTCATCTGGGATCCTATAATGGTGTTCAAATGTATCCATGAGAATTTTCCAGTCTGATGCGGCGCCAAGGATCGAGGTGGGCTTGCATTTAGTTTTCGTGCTTTGCCCTTCCTTTACAAATGTGGTCAAAGTTTTATTTGTAGTCAGTCCCTTTCTGGCTCTTGCAATAGAAAGACTTACTGCTTCACGGATAACACCTAGGACTTTGTCATGTCGGCGTGAGTAATAGCCCTTTTCTAGGAGAGTAACGCACCCTACAAGTGTGTGTCTAGCAGTTCCTATGGCAGCACCACACAATGTACAGTTCTTTTCCGTAGCTTTTCCCCACCTTACCAGATTACTCTGGTCCGGGAGGGACATTTGAAAAGCGTTTAGGTAGAACTTTAGCAACGCCGGAGACCAATCGTACATTAGTGTGCGCCACTTTAGGGCTGGAGGGATGCAAAAATCGCCCAAAGTTAGCCAGTCATTTTGAACTTCTAGAGTCATCGCGTGCACTCTGTATTCATGCTCTTCATCTTTCCTGAGGAAGGATTTTATAACCTCTTTGTCACTTTCTTTTTTCTTCCAGCCAATGCCTCTTTTGTCAGTCTGGGCACCTGTCATGAATTTCTTGAAGAATAGTAGTCTCGGTTCCATATCTGAGACCAGAGGGTCTCTTGGAAGGGATGAAATTGTATTATCCTGGGAGCTGGTTAGAATTTGATATTTGCTTATACGTAGATGTTTGTATAATTCAGATGGTCTTTTCAGATCCATTCCGAAGTTTCTCCGTCCTCTAAAGAATGTTGAGGAGTCAGCACCCTGGGCTAATCCAAGCCAAGACTTCAATGTTCTTATGACGTCCGCGTCCAGACTTGATAGTAGGCTTTTGTTGAAATCATATACTAGGAAAGGCCAAGTGAGGCGAGATGCTAAGTAGTTATCATATATCCAAGCTTTTTTGACATTGCTTATAGGCTGTTGAGTAACCCTATTCATGTCGTCAGTGAATTGTTTTACAACTACTTCTAGGGATGGTGTTTTTCCCTGAAAATTTATCCTTCTGCCAAGAAATTTAAAGGGCATGGTTTCATTTACCGGAGCTATTCTCTGCCCTGCTATACTCAGTCCAGGATCATAAGACGTAAATGTAGTGTTTCGCCTAGCCAGACATAGGCTGAAGCATTTTGATGGTTTCGTTCTCATTCCCTTTGTCCATGAGCAGAAATCATCCACTATTTTCAGCAAGCCCTGGCATTGCTTGGGATTTCTTGTTATCACCGCCAAGTCGTCTGCAAAAGCTAAGACGGATTCCGTATAGATGTTGTTTTGTTTGAATCTATATCCCCACTTCTTCTCACGAGATTTAAGTTTGTCGATTAGGATATTGATAATTATATTAAAAGCTACAGGTGATAGGCAGCAGCCTTGGAACAGGCCCACATTGTATTTTAGTGTGTCTGTGTAGCCGTCCTTGTTTGTTACGACAAATCTCAAGTTCTTGTAATAATTGGCAATTATATCTCTGATTAGTGTTGGAAAGTTATACCATTTTAGCGCAGTTTGCAGCAATTCATGTTGCACCGACCCAAATGCGTTTTCCAAGTCGATCCAACAGACGCTTAGTTGCCGCTCCTGTTTCCTGGCATCCTTCAAACACTCAGCGAGTAAGGTGTTGTGTTCTAAGCAGCCAGAAACTCCCGGCAAAAAACCTTTCTGGTGCTGGCGTGAGAAGTACTCGTTTTTGATCATAAATCGGGACATTCTTGCTTGTACTATGGAGAAGAAGATTTTGGACATTGTATTCGTCAAAGCGATCGGTCTTGCATCTTTGGGATCATTTACCTCAGTTTTCTTTGGTATGAGAACGAAGACTGCCTCGCCAAATGCCTTTGGAACTTGATTAGTAGACCAGATTTTTCGATATATATTATATAAATGCTTACGGGTGTGAGGACATTTTTTATATACAATGTACGGAATGCCATCTGGGCCTGGTGCCGATTTGGAACTTTTTCTTTTGATTTGTTCCTCCATTTCTTCCATGCTTGGTGGTAGGCATCGGAAGTCCTCTAAAGGTCTGACGGGTCGAGGCGAGGGTGGGTCCAGATATTGTTCCTCTTTTTGTATTTCTGTGTATGTCTCTTTGTAATATTTATATATTTGATCTCTGGTCAGCGACAGTACACCACTTTTTTCGCTGAATATCTTTCTGGCATAGACGAAGGGGTTGTTGTCAAAGAGGACTTCGTGTCTGGCTCTATTGTATTGATTGGAGTTATCTTTAATTTGGAGCGATATTCCTTGGATCAATTTGAGAATTGATCTAAGTGCTCTAGCCACTTGATGGCACTGCTGTTTATCTCCAATGTTTTTGGCGCATCTAAGTCTCTTTCTTAGCTCCCTCTTCTTTCGCCTCAATTTCAGCTTAAAAGTGTTTTCCTTATTGGTGTGAGCATGAGTGGTCGTTGGTGGATAGTGCTCACTGAAGTAGTCATAGACAGTATTTTGAAAGGCACGAACTTGGCTATCAAGATCCTGTTTTGTACCAGGACAATCCAGCATGACAGCCAGATTTCCGTCGTGAACCTTCCAGGTGGTTTCTTTTATGGTCGGGATGCTTAGACGTGTCCTGATGGTCATGGACTCCTGGTTGAATTCACATGGAGGTGTACCATGGGATATGTGAGGGGAAACTCTATCCGCAGTACTAGTCGAAGGTCTTACCATCTGTGCTTCGATCCCTTCATGTGTTTTTAAGTGTTTCTTGAACCAGGCTTGTCTTCTGTATATTTTTCCGCACGTTGGGCATTTCAAGTCCATATTATCGCCAGGGTCGTTGTTATTATCTACCAGTGGACAGTTCATCCTCCCCCCCTCTCGGACTGTCCCAGGGGTATTATTCTTTTTTGACTTTTTAGAGATATAATACGAGGGAATGGCTTGCTGGGCCTTAACCCTCGGCATTCTTTCTTGCTGTCAGCAGTCTCTCCCGCTGTCGGCTGTCTTTCAGCTATTGTCCCCGTCTATCCGAGGTGTAATGTTTTTTGAAGACAAATTTCTAAGCATTCCATGGATTCACCGTGCGGGTGCCGGGTCCATCGTGTGTGGGTAAGAGATGAGAAGAATGGTGTCTCGGGCTTGCGACCGACAATTGGCTGGTTTAAGAAAAGGAGGCCTCCTTTTTTTTTTTTTTCTATTTCGCGATAATACGCTCACCATCCACCATTCTACTTCTCTCCCTACCCAACCAAATACTGTATGATTCCGTTAATGCCGTCTTGGAAGCTCGTTCCATAAATGTATTGACGGCAGACCTGCTTAGGCCCAATTCTTTCAGTAAGTGATGCAAAGATTTTGCTGGAACTCCTCTTGCACCAACTTCCACTGCGTAAAGCTGAGTCTTGAACCCGTTCCTGATCATTTCTTCTGTGAGATCATAATATTTATTCGACTTCATGTTGTGGTCTTTTGGAATATTTGATTCCCACGGAACGGTAAGTTCAATAAGGATAACTTTTTTCAAGTTCCGAGAAAACACTAAGATGTCTGGCCTATAGGCTGATACAGCTAGTTCATCTGGGATCCTATAATGGTGTTCAAATGTATCCATGAGAATTTTCCAGTCTGATGCGGCGCCAAGGATCGAGGTGGGCTTGCATTTAGTTTTCGTGCTTTGCCCTTCCTTTACAAATGTGGTCAAAGTTTTATTTGTAGTCAGTCCCTTTCTGGCTCTTGCAATAGAAAGACTTACTGCTTCACGGATATTATATTAAATGCCTGTAATAGGTTTACGTAAATAAAGATATTTTGACTTTGACTTTGATATAAAATATAAAAAAATAAAATGAATATACCTACTGAAAAAAAAGAAGAATAATAAATACTTTTAAAAAACCCTAACCTGTTCTCCTGTGTACTAAGGCATTAGTATTGGTGTGTATGTAAAATGTATGTAGTTGTGACAGTGTGGATGTGAGTGTAATTTGTAGTTTGAGTGTGACTATGTAATCCTCAGAATTAAACGTTTAGTTTTTCTGTTTTAAAATATTTGAAAGTTAAATAAAATATGTCAACATGAGATTTCTAGCCTAATTCATCATCATCATCACGACCGTTTCCCTTTCGGGGTGGTGAGAAACCACGTTTATGAATAAACGGATTCACATTTAGCCAACTTTACTATAGGCCAATCATGACAACTGGCAAGCTCGTCGATGTCTCCAGCGTCCCAAACTCGAGAAATATCACAAATAAATTAAATATTTAAAATGTATTTTTATTTACATTAATAAATATTTTTGTGTCCCGGTACCTCCAAGTCTAAATCCAGGTACTTAACCGCTAGACCACGGAGGCAGTCTAGCCTAATTATTAATCTTAAATAATAATTTAAATATCTAAACAGAATTATAAGTAATACTATTAAACCACTGACCATCGCCGTCTGTTCTGTATCTTTAATCCACAACAAAGTACTAACGTCAACAAAATGAAACTCTAATTCAGTTTTAAAGGCACCTAATGGAAATAAAGTGGTTAATTGCATTTGCTCCATGCACCAGCTGTTACTTTTCATTGCAGAAAATTATACCACTTCTGCGGAGAGAACCGTATAAGTTGCTGTAATTTGGCTTAACATTAATGTAGGTGCTATTACAAAATAAAACAATATTAGAGGGTTCTTCTAAATGTATTAAATGTTCGATAAATCATCGATGTATCGATAAATTAATCTAAATTCCAACTTTAATGGCTTATAACTTAAAATTAACTTAATGTGGCTTGGATCCTTTTTGCGTAACTACGTCCAATATTAAACGTACGTAGCATATGCTTTAGTTTATTTCGTGATTTAAATTGTTGTTTTTATTGTTATTATATCAAGCACTGGTGTAAAGTTTATTAAATTGTCAGTTATCACCATAGTCTATTTCGATTGTCACTAGCCACTTGTCCAGTTTGTTTTTAAAAGTGTTTACAGTTGAGGACTTTAATATGTCTTCTGGTATTTTGTTCCACATATTTACAACTCTGTTATTCATGAAGTGATATCCTATATTTGTATTGCTGGATTTTCTCATTAGCTTCATTCAGTGGTCACGACGGGGAAATATCATTGTGTTAAACCTAAACATTTTGGCTAGGTAATTATTTATTTTTTTAGTTTTTCTAACTGATATGATATGGTATGATTTTTAAAACATTAATTTCGTCGCCAGTTATCTAAATAAACTTAACCTGTATTATTTCACCAGCATATAAGGATCAAATGGGGAAAGTATCTTTAAACGGCAAACTAAAGGAAAGTGCTCAGAAAATTCAACGCAATATTTCAGTATATATTGTAAGCGGTCATGGAATTTATTAATTTATTTGACATTAATATTATACTTGTGTAGTTGTAAGCTGACACGGCTTTTACAGCAACGAATTAATATTTATGGACATAAATATCATTATTTTTAGATTGTAAGCTGACATGGCCTTTTCACAGCCACGAATTTATATTTATATTAATATTTATGGACATAATTATTATTATTATTAGATTGTAAGCTGACACGGCCATTTTACAGCCACGAATTTATATTTATATTTATGGACATAATTATTATTATTATTAGATTATAAGCTGACATGGCCTTTTTACAGCCACGAATTTATATTTATATTTATGGACATATTTATTATTATTATTAGATTATAAGCTGACATGGCCTTTTTACAGCCACGAATTTATATTTATATTTATGGACATATTTATTATTATTATTAGATTATAAGCTGACATGGCCTTTTTACAGCCACGAATTTATATTTATATTTATGGACATATTTATTATTATTATTAGATTATAAGCTGACATGGCCTTTTTACAGCCACGAATTTATATTTATATTTATGGACATATTTATTATTATTATTAGATTATAAGCTGACATGGCCTTTTTACAGCCACGAATTTATATTTATATTTATGGACATATTTATTATTATTATTAGATTGTAAGCTGACACGGCGTTTTTACAGCCACGAATTTAATATTAAGTATCTAGCTGTAAGTAAAAACAAATTCCTCGTTTATGCCAACAATGTTTTAGTTATAATTATTGTATTGATGTTGGGTTCGGTCCAGCCATGGTCAATGGTAATATTTTTATTTGTTTTTTTATTTCTTAGCTTGTATGTATTGACAATATCCAAGTGTTATGTACTAACCTACACCTTATGTAACAACTGCCTCCGTGGTCTATCGGTTAAGTCCGTGGATTTAGACTCGGAGGTACCGGGTACGATTGCTGGTCGGGACACAAAAATATTCATTAATGTAAATAAATACATTTATTTGTGATATTTCCCGAGTTTGGTACGCTAGAGACATCGACGAGCTTGCCACTTGTCATGATTGGCCTATAGTAAAGTTGGCTAAATGTGAATCCGCTTATTTATAAGCGTGGTTTCTGACCACCCCGAAAGGGAAACGGTCGTGATGATACTTTACTTTACTATGTACTAACTATACGGAAATAAATTATATTGATTTGATTTGATTTAAAAATTACGAACCACGCTTATAATCTTTGCAATAATGAACAGAGAAATCTAAATTACAAATCTGTAAAGTTTTCAAGTAAGATAAATTCTCCCTCCGAGCACCTGTCCGCCTAGATGCAAAATTAAATCAAATACAACAAAAGTTCAAAATCGGACCCAGAAATTAAACCTGGTTAGAAAGTTTGGCCGTTTAACAAGAATGGAAATTTTGTACGAAGCGTTAGAACTTTGTTACTTAGGTACTATTCCTTGGTTCTGTGAGATGGAATTCATTATTATTTGTCGCAAACTTATTAAAAGCAAGTTGTTTGGAGTAGGTTACTAGGTGGTCACATGTAATAGTAAAGTATCATCACGACCTTTCGGGGTAGTCAGACACCACGCTAATAAATAAGCGGATTCACATTTAGCGAACTTTACTATAGGCAAATCATGACAAGTGGCAAGCTCGTCGATGTCTCCGGCGTACCAAACTCGAGAAATATCACATATAAATTAAATGTATTTATTAACATTAATAAATATTTTTGTGTCCCGACCAGGAATCGAACCCGGTACCTCCGAGTCTAAATCCACGGACTTAACCGCTAGACCACGAAGGCAGGCAGTCACATGTAATGTAGAAGTTATATACAACCCTGCAGTCCTATTTAGTTCCTTAAGCGCAAACGTTATTTAGTGGAATCTCTTAATAGAATAGTTATCATATAGCAGATTCCGCTATTTTGACAATCTAACGTTTGCGCTTAAGTAATGGAATACGACTGCTGGGGCAGCAGTCACGACATTTTTTTTTGTATACCAACATTTTGAAATTTTTGAAAAATGCAAACAATAAAAAAAAAATGAAATAATAACAAAAGATTACAAAGCCGGGTTCGATTCCTGGAAGGGACATAAATATATTTATTAATGTATTTGTGATATTTCTCCAGTTTGGTACGCTGGAGACATCGACGAGCTTGCTACTTGTCATAATTGGCCTTATTTATAAGCGTGGTTTCTGACCACCCCGAAAGGTGATGATACTTTATTTTTACTTTTTTTACGAAACCAAATATAATGTAAATATATCTAAGTGGGTGATCCTTAAGGTATTAGGTTGTATTTTATAAATAATGTAGATCACTGTAATAATAATATTGTTTTCTACTCCTTAAATAAATAAATAAATAAAACAAAATAAACGTATAAAGAAGTATATATAAATCATGAAAGCACACTATGAAATAGTAAAAACAGAAATTTTTTTTTTTTTTTTTTTATACTAGCACGACATGTGACCTTGGGCCCACCTGATGGTAAGTGGCGCGCAAGGTCCATGAATGTTAGCAACTGAAGTCAGATACTCGTAACTGCCATCAGGCCCTAACACTATGCCGGCTTGACTAGATGCTTTTTCACACTTCGCTTAAAGGACTCCAAATTATAGGAAAGTGGAAACACAGAGGCTGGAAGAGCATTCCACATCTTTATCGTACGACAGATGTATGAGTCCCCAAATTTATATGTACGCGAAGGGATGGTGACTACGGTATGTGGGTGCATATTCTGACCTGTGCGTGTGGTTCGGTTGCGGAATGGAGAGGGAGGGATTAGGTTATAGAGTTCTTCGGAGCACTCACCATAGTATAGCCGGTAGAACACGCTCAGAGAAGCCACATCTCGGCGAAGCTGCAGGGATTCGAGAGTTCCAGATGTAGTGGCATCGTCCACAATTCGTACAGCTCGCCAACGACGAAGAGACGAGAAACAACGCTTTTAAAGATTCACATTTACCAACAATACTAAAGGCTCATGATGACAAGTAGCTACCACTAAGCTCAAGAAATATTAGAAAAAAAAAAGTCCCGACCAGGAATCGAACTTGTCTAAATCGACAGACCTGACCACTAGACTACAGAGCCAGTTTTTAAACTTAAAATCCATTTTAAAAAAAAGTCAGTGCATCTATACTACGTGTATAAGAATTGAACCTTTGTGTTTAATCTGCAGTAATAACCGCTATACCGTAGTCAAAAAATGCTCACGAAAAATGCTTTAAAAAAGACACAAAACATATCACGATATTGCGTAAAACTGCTTCTAAGCACCTGATAGCGGAGGAGTCTTTGTGTCCGGTGTTTTTGTCAAAAAAACCCGGGAAAATAATGAAAATTTCTGTATTTCCCAGCTCCCGGTTCTGCCGCGTTATCTTTATTGAGTTTCCGTACAATTTATCCCCACACAAGTCTCAACAGGTTTACACGTACGTTGTGATAAAAATAATATTTTTTCATATACTTAACTTCGTCAGTGGAAAAATGTTCGAGCATTAATATAAACGACAAGTCGAATTGACGGATCTCGAATCATTCCTTGATTGTCGGTTTTTCTTTGAATTTTATCAGAATGCGTTTTGTTACTAGTAGGTACAGGTCGCGCGGGAAAAGATGAGCTCTACTAATGAAAGGTATACAAAGTGTTATTTTATTTTATACAGAGAGTCATATATATTTATTAGGGTTACCAACAGTGTCAGCATACGAGATTTTCACTTACAACTAAGACAGAAACCAGATGCTGCACCAATTACAGGCAATTCAGTATCCATTAATTGGGCCTCTGAGTAGCCAAAATAAAAACACAATACAAATAATAATTAAGTAAATCTAAGCAAAAATTATAACACAGTACAACAAGATGCAACCACAATCAAGGAACACAATTCCAAGAATCAAATTTGGTCAGACAGTACCAGCCAGGATCCGCTGCAGTAACAATACATTGCGCTTAAAAACATGCACAGAGTTAGCAAATATGTCTAGACTGTTATTCTTATTTTTTCGTGAAAATCTGTTGTATCGACGACATGTGCGGTTTAGTACGCAGTAAGTTTAAGAACAGCCTATTTATGATAACTATAGAAAATCGATGGGTTCGATTCCTGGTCGGGACACAATAATATTTAACAATTTAAATAAATCAATTTAATATTTTAGTTTATTTGTGACAATTCTCGAGTTTGGTACGCTAGAGAAATCGACAAGCTTGCCACTTGTCATGATTGGCCTATAGTAAAGCTGACTAAATGTGAATCCGCATGGTTTCTGACCACCCCAGACGGGAAACTGTCTTGATGATACTTTACTTTTAATTTAAAGCAAATTACAGTGTTTGCTCTCTTTCTTGTCAATAAGAGTATGCAAGCTAGAGGATCATGAATCTAGTTTTTGCGACGGCTTCATGTTTCTACAATGTATGTAAGCAATGTGGAAGTTTTTTTATTTTTTTCTCTTGTACAAGGCTATGCAAGCTAGAGGGAGACGAATATAGTTATCGCAACGGCTTCATTATAACAAATAATGTATGTACGTTTCACACACAAATACACACACATTAAAAATGTGTCTTTACTAGTAACGGGAAGAGCACTGATACGAGTATGACAGTTAACTGGTATAGGTATCAGTGAATTAAAATTGATAGTGTACCTAATGTAAAAGAGTTCTTTTTATCTATGATGTACCACTTATTTAATAAATAAACACTTTTTATTATTATTTATTATTAAATAATATGTCAATGGGTTATCTCTAACTCATTTTATATCGCGCCATCTATACCTTCTTACCATTAAAATTGATGATTCACAAATATTTTAGAATATTCTGACCCCGTGTGTGGTTTGTCGCTTTAAGCACTTTTTTCAGTTTATTTCGCTTTAAAAAGTCTCATAGCTTTATGGTTTTCATACCTCCTCCTTGCGTCGTTTTCCTCAATCCTGAGGGTCGTGACCTCCTCCACGGATCACTTTGTCTCGGACGATGCTGCGCCATCCGGGTCTGCACACGACGGCATGCAGCGCATTGTGGACTGGGGTGTTAAGTTCGGATCTGGTCAAACCAACGTATCGGGCTTTGGCCACAAGGCCTCTTGCCTTCGATTTTACTCATGATCACCAGCTTTTCCAGATTGGCCGAACTTTTTCGTGCTATATGACCAAAATACTCAAGGACTCACTGCAGGCAGATAGAAGAGTGCTTGGTAGTGACTTTGAGCTCTTTAAGTATTGATACATTGGTTCTCCGCGCTGTCCACGGAATGCGCAACATACGCCTCCAGCACCACATCTCAAAGGCACGTCGACGCCTACGATCAGATGCTTTGAGGGTCCGGGTTTCGGCAGCATATAGGAATATGGAAAATACGAGGCTGCGGACGAGTCTTGTTTTGGTCCCAATAGTGATATTACGATCTTTCCATATTCCTTTCATCTGACTCAATGCATTTTTGGCCATGCCTATCTTCCGGCGTACTTCGGCTTCACACGAACCGGTGTTAGAGATACTGGAGGTTTTCATACACTTTAAGCAAAATTCGGTAAAAAGCAAGCTTTGCTTATAAGTCGAACATAACATAAGTACGACGATTATATTTTATTTTCGTATACACGCCTATTGATCATAATCACATAACAATAGTGATATACTCGTATGAGTTGGCGACATTGTAAATACCTAACTTTATTGCACACGCCAATGGTTTATATCCCCCAAACATATTTATATTTACGCATGCATGGTTCCTGTTGGCTCGTAACTTGGGAGTGGATAAAGAGGTTTCGTTTTATCCGTTCTAAGATATATACGTTTTAACTCACAAAGGCAGGCGAGTCATTTATTAATTTGTATACGTTCACACGCTTTGTATGCGTAAAGTGCGTAAAAATTATGGTTTGTTTGTCTGTACCGTACCTTCGATCCGTATCAGAGCGATCCAAAAACCGTTGTTTGGACGTTGCAGCTGTTCGGTACGCTCCGACCAATCGATTTTTTTTGGACTGTTGTAAAAGTGCTACGGTCGGTGGTACGATTTATCCAAGGGGTGGAAAATTAGCAAATGTAAAATTTTGATTTTTACAGAAAGTGGCGCCGCCTAGTAGTTGGTAGGGAGAACTATTTATTTATTAATATA
This sequence comes from Tinea semifulvella, assembly GCA_910589645.1. Lineage (NCBI taxonomy): Eukaryota > Metazoa > Arthropoda > Insecta > Lepidoptera > Tineidae > Tinea > Tinea semifulvella. The sequence goes on along the minus strand of OU342592.1, from coordinate 5,260,120 downwards.
TTTATTATTAATATTAATTTTTACGTTTATTAGTTTTTTTTTTATGTTTTAATTAATAGCCCTTGAAAATACATAAGTAAAGGGCCTGTAACAATTATACTATTTTAACGAAGCGAGCCTTATTTATCTACTGCCATGCAATGATTTAAAAAAAAAACTAAATTATTAAATAAACTTAAACCATCAATTTTTAAAACATCAATTACTATTAATAAAAAAAAACTAAATTATTAAATAAACTTAAACCATCAACTTTTAAAACATCAATTACTATTAATAAAAAAAAAACTACTTACTAATTAAAAATACAACTGAAATTAAAACAAAAATTAAATAAAGGAAAAACTAAATGAAATAAAAATATTATAAATAAATAAATTGCTCCAAATCGCTGCCGATAGGCAAAGTGTCAAGGTTAATGGCAGCATTGCCACGTTGAATGGCAATGCTGATCCTTTGGCCCAAATATTGCCCAGCCCTTTTGTCTCAGGAGGTGTTGATGAGCTGAGTTTTTTTTTCTTGGGAATTATATTATGGACATTTTAAAGAAGTTAATCAATTGCCGTCAATACATTTAAACATACAAACGAGCTTCCAAGACGGCATTAACGGAATCATACAGTACCTATTTGGTTGGGTACCTAGGGAGAGGAGTAGAATGGTGGATGGTCGCTCACCAAATAAAAAAGGGAGGCCTCCTCTTCTTAAACCAGCCTATTGTCGGTCGCAAGCCCGAGACACCATTCTTCTCATCCCTTACCCACACACGATGGACCCGGCATCCGCACGGTGAATCCACGGAATACTTAGAAATTTGTCTTCTTCTCTCTCATAAATAGTAAAATAGAGAAAAATCGTTATTAATGTTTTCGCAATTTTTCTGTGTCTAAAATTAGGTATATGAAAGTGTTTCATATACCTCTTAAATTAATTTATAAATAATTGATTGATTTCGCGTAATCTATGTGATTTGTCCCTAAAACCGCCCGCCTTAGTGAGATGAAATAACGGTACGCTATAGTCAGTGGGCGGATTCTTTATGACATTGCGTTTCCTCCACGACCCAGTTCCCCAAGACGATTACGTTTGCCTGTGCTTTACCTTTGGCTTTACTGCAATTTTTAAGTATTAATTTTATTGTTCTCATATTTGTCCTTTTCTTTTCGTGTTGATAAGACTTGTATTAGCCCTTTCAGCACCGATGATACCAAGCGTGCGTTATTACAAAAAATAATCTAGACCTCTCGCCAAATTCTGTTTTACCGTTCCGAAATGGCCTGAGTAGTTCCATTCTCATCTAGCCACTTCGTAATTATTAGGACTAGTTAAGAAAAAAACATACAAAAGTGATTATTATTTCCACTGGATTACCCAACGCACGATAGTGCGCTAGCACATTAGAAAAGGACAACGCAAGTCCCCTTTTTTTTACTATTTATACGAGATATTTTAGACGTCAAGGATCTCAAAGGTATCAATAAACCTTTTATTATTTAAAATATATTTTGTCGTTCTGAAAAGTGTAATCTTAATAATAATATCTTAATAAATATTTATCCTACGAGATTTTTGTTATGAATGTTGGGTGTAGAGTTTCTGTCACTCAGAGGAGACTATGCGCTTATTAAATGTGTTTGGCGGATAATTAGAGGTCAAACGACAACCTCGAAGGTGCTACAACAAATAGGATTTCTAGTTCTGACGAGGTTTCAGTATATGCGTACTATGCAGCCGCTATTTAAGGAGCCGATGACGCGCACAGTAGCATACGAGACTTCGTCGTTGCTAAAATCGCTCGGCATTTAAATTGCTTGTCACTGTCTCGAGTTTAAAAAGGTGGCAAAAACTTTTTTAGGATATAGTGAGGATTGATATCTCTCTTAATTATTATTGTTACTGCAAATTATTTAGGTATTTTTGTATATTTATTGTATTAACCATATGTAAACAACAGTTAGGTGTTTGTAAATAAATAAATAAATAATATATAAAACAAAGTCGGGTTTGTAAGAAAACCTATAACTCGAGAACGGCTGTACTGAATTTCATGGTTTTTGATTTGTTGGATTTGTCTCCGTCCCGAATAACAGAATAACTATTATTAACATTGGAAAATTGTCGAAAAAATAAAATAACTGGTATCACATTTTCCCATACAAAATGTTTGTGGTTTCCCATACAATTTGTCAAACAATGTCAGTTATCAGCTGACATTTATAGAAAATTATATTTAGCTTAGCTAATATGATAAACAAAATATTTATATAATTATTGTATGTCCAATGGACGGAACATAGCGACCACCATATCTAATAATAACTACCTTATTCAAAAGCCTATGATCCACCATAAAATACTTTTGATTTGATTTTTTTAATTTTTTAATATATTCATGTACTATTTCGTGTTCTCGACAATTGAAAACGCACATGTCTAAATCTATCACTAGACCACAAACGCACTTTTCTTTTTCTCTACATTTATGACTAAAATATTACGTATTTTTATAAGAAATGGAATGTTGCGCATACCCGTATAACATTTTGTAGACATGCAAATCCAATATGACTCCACGGTATAAGCCACTCATGTCACGTTGTACAGGGACGTAAAATTGGCTGGGACGTTACATGTGTCTAGTTCCATCATATTTCATCACCATATTTAGACGGCCAAGGTTTTTATTTATGTAAAACGATAAAATAGTAACGTCTCAGTTTACATATCTCAAAATAAAGATTATTACAAAATAAGGCACTTTACACAATACACAAGCATTTAAAGTGAATTAACACAAAGCGAATCGCGCAGAAAATACACTTACGTACATTTATCATAGATTTACAACACCACCGTTCCCGTGCCTCGGAGAGCACGTTAAGCCGTCGGTCCCGGTTCCACTAAACCAATTTGTGGAATCGTTCATTAATTGTCATTATATCCTCGCCAAGCCGTCTGGCCAGCGTGGCGAGTATAGGCCAAATTCTCCAGTTCTGGAAGGCCCATCTCCAGCAGTGGTCTAGGTCGCTTTGTTCTAGGGCTGTAATGAATGAATGAAATGAATCGCACACGTTTAGCTTAGCTCAACTAACAATACATTGACAGTTACCGTTTGTTAAACTATAAACATAATTTGGCTATTTATTTATTGACAAAGTGGTTGGGGTGTTTCTAGACCTGCAGAATGCTTTTGACACAGTCAGTGTAACTATCCTGCCCGTAAGGCTGGAAGCTATGGGAATTAGGGGTAAGCTGCACAGTTGGTTTAAAGACTACCTCCAGCAGCGCTCGCAATATGTCAGAATTGGCGACTTCAAAGACCTTCTGCAGCTACGAAATTCCATGAGGATGCAATGTTGGTCCTACCTTATTTCTGAGGCGCCGAGCTTATTATGTTCGCGGACGACACGGTACTTCTGTTTCATGCCAAAATATGGGACTTGACACGTCAACTGGTTGAAAAAGGGCTCTCATAGGTTAGAGGACAGTCTATTATCGCTTAATGTAATAAAAGAATTTTTAGCATGCAAATTTTGACATTAACATTGTATTCCAATAAATTGACAAGAACAATATTAAATATAAACTATATACAAATAAATATTGTAACTAAATATCTATTGACATAAGCATATTGTATGCCCATATATAATATAGGCAGATTGCATCATCATGACATGTACATACAACTGTAATTAGAATAAGCAATCTATACAATAAAGAATTTTGAATTTGATTAACATGAATTTGTCTTCAGCGAGTCGACAGTATCAAATAGCGTTTTAATTAATGAAGGTCTTAATTGTCACATACATATCTCAGAATTAACGGCATGGGTGAGGAAACTGATTTACATATTTAGGAACCTAAGGTTCTTGGTATCATGGCACCAGATCATATGTAAGTATATATCATCACTAGATTTATTTATAATTTATTTTAGTAACTTAATTCCTTCAAATAAAATTATTTTATTGTTTTTTTTTTAAAGTGTACGATGAGATGTTTAAAGTCAAAGTCTAAATATATTTCTTTACGTTAACCTATTACAGGCCTTTGTATAAAACATTAAATATATATATATATATATATATATATATATATATTTATAATAATAAAATATATATAAATATATATATATATATATATTTATAATATATATATATATTATTATTCTACTCCTGGTAGTGGAAAACTAAGCAGCACAGCGGTTGAAAGAGTAAGCTGTTAGCAGAAAACCAGCATCTTGGGTGATGTCAATGACCTGCTAATGTTAATGAGAAAGGAATCTGAAAAGAAAACTCAGCTATATCAGTTTGATGTTGCTAAGACAAACAACTTAATAATGCAAAAAATAAACATTCGTGTTTTTGGCATAAAGACGACGATATTATGGTAGACAATGACCTGGTTTTTAATTAATAAACAAGAAGGTACCTAACTAACACGCGATAGTATGTAATCATTCAAAACTATACGACCCTCATCAAGCCCCGACTTGTTTTGCATGTAAATCAACAATTTCTACCGCATGTTGTTGTACCTATACTCAAACACAAATATTGACAAACGGCTTTCGTTAGTTGCCAGCCGTGTATGTATATAAGCTTATCTTTATGTTTTACACAATTATATTAGCGATAACAAATATATTATAGTCGCAAAGACAAGAATAAATATTAATATTTAAGGTAATTTAAAATGTCGATGAATTAATTGACAATGAAAGGTTCGGCATTGCCTTCGGCCTTCGTGAGCAAGCAATTCGTGCAGTTTTCGATCGTTTTCGCACAAATTTTACTATTCTCGATCGAAAACCATTAACAAGACAAAGAAATGTGTGAACCAAAGAGAATATTGCTGCTGTGGCGCGTAATGTTGAAGAAGACGTCGAAATGTCGATTCGCCGTAATGTAGTAGTAAAAAATTGGACTGATCAAGTGAACTATGTAACTCATAGCCGAAGCGGACATATGCAAATATTAAAAAAATATAGCCATGAAATTAAATAATAAAAAAATCATATCAACTATATTTCTGTCTTGAATTATTATTTATCTCAAGCTCTTGAAAAAATTACCCATTTTAAGATCAGTATTTACATGCCATGGTACCAACACTAATGTATGGAAGCGAGACGTGGATACGTCAGAATACGCCTGAGAGTAGGGTTAATGCAGTAGAAATGAGGTAACGTAACGAAATGAGACGCAACGTCGGATATGCGGGGTCACTTTGGCGAACCGCATACGTAATGTCGAAATACGGAAAAGGGTTGGTATAAAGGAAAGCATAGGAACAAAAATAAGGAAAGGCATGCTACGATGGTTCGAGCATGTTGAAAGGATGAGCGAAGAAAGATTGACAAACCATATATATAATGCGAAAGTTGTGGGTGAAAGAGGCCCTGGCAGACCGAGACTCACATATCACGATCAAATAAATAAAACACTAACTGTAGGTGCATTAAAAAGTCAAAACGCTATCGATACAAAAGGGCATGTATGAAGAGGCATGTTGGAAAAACGAAAAAGGTATGTCGTGATCGTGACAAATGGCGTCTAATTATCTCTGCATTATCGCAAGGAATTTGGCGTAAAGATATGTATGTATGTATACTTATAAAATTATAGCAAAACTGCAGAAATACACAATCATTTTATTAATTGAAATTGCAACCGTGCACATGATGTGAAACCGTCAGTTTCGTTTTGTGGTACAATCAGCGAATTGCCCCATTTTAAATGGACAATATATTCCAACAACAAATGTAAGGGTTTGCGCTCTTCTCTTTTTAAAAGCTTGTTCGGAAATTGCTTGTTTTTCGCAAGGTTGAGGATATATTTTTACTGAATAAAACATTGTTAGCACTCGTATTTGTTAGGATAATACAAAAGTTCAATCATGCGCTAAGTAGAATAACATGAATTACTAAAACAACAATAACAATTATTTTGCATTTCCTACATAATTTTTGTAAAAAGTAAAGTATCATCATGACTGTTTCCCTTTCGGGGTGGTCAGAAACCACGCTTCATCAAGAAGCGGATTCACATTTAGCCAACTTTACTCTAGGCCAATTATGACAAGTGGCAAGCGTACCAAACTCGAGAAATATCACAAATAAATTAAATATAAATTAAATTTATGTATTTAAATTAATAAATAGTATTGGGTCCCGACCAGGAATCGAACCCGGTACCTCCGAGTCTAAAGCCAATAACTTAACCGCTAGACCACGGAGGCAGTAAATAAAACATAAATTCCATGATAAAATCTATGACGTGAAATAATATTTGCGCTCGCTTTGTTGGGGACCTATTTCGTTGAACGTCCGTACGTCAAAACAGCGCTCAAGGGGAAACAGCGCGGCGGGGAAGGGAAAGAGATACATTACATTTATACAATATTAAAATCATTTACATTTATAATACCATGCCATCATACCATGCATTCATTTAATCTCCATATTCCTACCAACTACGAAATTAACAACTTGCAAGTTTAGTTCCCACTTTTGCGGTACGTCCCGCGACGCAACCGTTTTTTTTGTCTGTTTGTATAAGTTTGTCTCGCTTTCACGCCAAGTAAGAAAACTAAACAAAACCTTAAATTAAAGAAACTAAAAGATAAACCTAATTAATATAAAAACTAAATACTTACAAATATCTTGATTATAATCTACATGTCATCGAATCCAGGAGAAGATGAACCCAATGTTCCGAGGACTCCGGCGACGTTGCCTCGTTGAATGGCAACACTGATCCTCTGAATAAGATATTCCCTACTCAGAGGATCACCTGTTGACGCTCGGATGGCAACGCTTATGTCGCGTATTAAAGATTTAGCGTCCTCAGACCAAGGGCCCATCGTCTCTACGGCAAATGGCACAAAATGGTAACGGTTTGCCAACTCTATGTACTTATTACGTTTACCATTTGCAGCCAATTCAGCCGCTGCACCTGCTCGTTTTCGTGTCGCCAACACGACTAGCACAAAGGGTGTCAGTACACGTCGCATCCCAAACCAAAGACTTACCTTGTTTATAAGGCACGAGCGTTAGCCCATCTGGTCTTTTAAGAAATAATTTTAATAAAATTTGAATTTATTCTTTAGACGGTCGTAGTTAAACAATAACGTCAATAGTCTATACCGGTCTACGGCCATTTCTCTGTCAATATGTTTGTGTAGCCTTCAGACATACAATACTGGAGCGATTTTAATAAAATTTGGCAAAGATGTTCCTTGATACCCAGGCATAGACATAAGTTAAATATCATCTTTATCTGACAGCTACATGTGAACGCACGGCCACCTTAAGGGTGTTTTTAACCGATTGCTATATTACACGCACGTAATCTCTATAGTTTCTATATGTCTGAGACTATACTTGTATAAGACTGTATGTAATAATACATAAAATAAAATAAATATTGCTGGTTTGTAGATTTTACTAGCTATGGATACTAAAACGCCATCTAACGGTGTCTCCGGGAACTAAAAATCGACAGTGCAAAAATTATAAAATTTTAAAATCCTAGATTTAGGTAGTTGCGGATACTTAGGGATTCATGGAGATTTTACACTTATTTCTTGTTTTAACTAATTTAATTTAATAAAAAACGATAGCAGCAAAATTTTATTATTTTTGCACTGTCGATTTTTAGTTCCCGGAGACACCGTTAGATGGCGCTTTAGTAGCTTGTACATACAAGAGTAATATTACTTGTCATATTCAAATAAATGAAAACGTGAGCAAAATTCCCAATAAATCGTAATAAAATTTGAACTTTACGAGTAGATCTGTTTGCGTGTGTTATTCAATATGGAAATTTAATTTCGTATCAAGACGCGGGAAAGTGTCACGCATCGACGACGTAATAAAAATCACTCGACGACTCAAACGATAAAAGCTCCACATTTAATTTCATTAAATAATTGAATTTCTTTTATTTACAATGTACAGGAACCCTATTTATTCGTTTTCTTATTAATCCGACTTATTAATAAGAAAACAGTAAAATCAACAATTTACAAATGCGAAAATTGATACAAAATAATATATTTATCTAAAAGCAGTAATAATCATGTCACTATATTACAGTTAGGTACATGTCGCTACATATCTGGTTACAACCTCGAAAAGCTCTTTATTCCATTGTTTTAAAGGCTAAATTTGCGTGGTATAAACATATGCGCAACAGTATATGTGTGATACAAGCGACGCATTCCAATCCCAAACGTCAATTTAGCAAAGAACCTCACGAGAAGGGGGACATTTTTCCGCGCTAAGAAAATAAAGTACAGAATATATGGCCCTTCGATAGCACAAAAAGATATAGCAAATGAATACGACTTTTCTAATAGATTAGCTACAGAGGGTGGTTGCATAACGAAGCGGGTTACTGGTACAGATAAGTATTTTTATATATTTAGAAAAAAATCACAGCTCATTATATTAAATATATAAACAACGTGACAATAATGAAACACAAGCCAAGGAGATTTTATATGATTTAGACAATACAATTAAAACAGAAATAAGAGTAAAATATAGTAATTAGATTTAAATTAATAGTGCAATTGAACTGTGACTAGCAAAAGTAAAATAATAATAAATAAGTGAAAACCAATAGGTTAATAATTATTTACCTAAAATAAAATGAATGAATGAGAGTTAGGAGCAAAATTATACTATATGCAGTATTCGTATATTAGCAAGCGAAGTGGATTTGCAAAGTCAGTCCGGGATAAGAGTTGTCTTGATACTGCCTCCGATGATTAGTTAGATGTATCAGAACATGGCTAAAACGTTAATATAGACAAGTCATTTACAGTAATCTAAACAGGTGAATGAATAAATTTCTTTTAGTATTTGCCATATTTTATCTTTAAGATTCAATTTATTTCAACAAAATAACAATAATAACTAAAAAAAACATAAAACTAAATATATAAAATCATCTAACATTCATTCACATTCAATCATTCATTCGTTCCCTCAAACATACCTGCTCCATCCTCACATCCTATCCATCTCACTCGCTTTCTGGTTCCTCTGATCCTTAAGCTTATAGCCCGTATTACAGAAATTTGTATTTTTGAAATTTTTATTTTATGAATAAATGTTTAAAAAATGTCTTAAATGACGGTAATATAGTATATAGTAAATAGGTACTGATTTATAATTAATTATTGATTGCGCCCAGCCCGGCTAGTATTTCTTGAATCTTGCTTTGACGGGCTCTTAAATTAGTTTTTAAAGCAAAAACCTATCAAAATTAGGCCATTATAATTAGTTTTATTTAATTTTTGTTCTCTTCTCCCAATGGATGTTGATTGAGGTGATAGGGAAGGCAAAGGTTCTAGCCCTTACAGTCAAGTCTGACGTAATATATCTTTCTTTCTTATGAGTTAATGATGAGTTATCATTAAATTCCAGATGTTGCATAATTTGATGCTTTTCTTGGAATTTAGTGACATTATGGCCGTCTGGCCAGCGTGGCGAGTGTAGGCCAAATTCTCCAGATATAAATTCTGGAATGCCTATCTTCAGCAGTGGAGGTCTAGGACACTGTATTCTAGGGGCTGTACTGTACTGATAGCCTGTTTGGGTATTCTATTGATAAACAACACATGTTGTACCTTTGTCAGCCAATAAAAAAAAACATGGAGTACTTCGCATCAATTTTCACGGACAAGTGCAAGTTTTTGTTTTGTAAATGACTTTTCTTTGGATATTATTAGTCAAAAATGGTGTTGTTTTGTTTAATAATGTGCTACAATGTGAACAATTATGGAAAACGATAAATTGGACTTTATATATGGGGCACAAGTTGCAGTTTATTTTTTTACGGTTTTCCCGCGCCGTGTCTAGCAACTGCAAAAAATAATTGCATTGGAACAAAATGGGAATGTACTAGTATCTAAAACTGTTGAATCGTTGAAGCTTCGCCGAGATGTGGCCTTCCTGAGCGTTTCGTACAAGCTATATTATGGTCGGAAGAGTTCCACAACCTTATCCCTTCTTCGCTATTTCGCAACCGAACCTCACGCACAGGCCAACATATGCACACCTATACCATAGTCACTAGTTATTTATTTATTTTATTAAAAACTTTATTGCACAAAGTACAAAGGCGGACTTAATGCCCGTAGACATTTTCTGACAGCCAAACCTTAGGGACAAATTAGAACATTTATAGGTGCAATGAAATAAATATTAATAGTAGGATAAATTCAACATAATTATATATACTTACATAATATACTTTAACATATACTGTAATATCAATATACTAAATACTAATACATACACAAAAATATACATAAATATACATATATACACTTATTAACATTGTTGGGAGCTATTTAGAAAGTGTAAATAGACGAGTTTTTTGAACGAAGATCTGGTAGACGCTTGCCTTATGGTTACAGGGAGATTGTTCCATAAATTTGTGGCAACAACTTTAAAAGAATTTGAAACAAATCCAGAATGATGTAAGGGAACAGAAAGAAGTGCGTTGTGAGAAGAACGAAGGGAACTATCGCTACTCGGAAATATAAATTACGAGACTCTTACATCTGTCGCATGCTGAAGATATGGAATGTTCTCCCAGCCAGTGTGTTTCCCTAATCCTATAAGCGAAGTGGTAAAATAGTAAAGTTTCAAATAGAAGTCGTAATAGGTACTTTTATTTTCAACTTTATTCATATACTATACAGGTTTAGTAAACGCGATTCATTGTGAAAATCAACATCTTATAGATACATGTTAGTTAGGTCCTCTGTTCTGTTTTAATTAATTTTCCCTCTAGACATTGGCCGACATAAAGTTGGAAATTATGCTGCCTACCCTCCACAGGAGGCCTTAATGGTGACACTTTAAGAGTTCCGACTTGGCTACTCAAGTTTTAGTTGTAAATATTTCGTTAGGCAACCCATCACTATTGCTTTTGTTAATGTATTTTATTATTTATTTATTAGGGTCGCCAACAGTGACAGCAACAACACATACATTGATTTATACTTACAACTAACACAGAAAACAGATGCTGCAACAATTACAGGCAACCACCACATGCTATTACATTATCCATTAATTGAGCCTTTGAGTAGCCAAAATAAAAACACAATACCATTACAACAATAACTAAGTAAATCTGAGCAAAAATTACAACACAATACAACATATTAAAAAATAATTTCATTCGAATAACAAATCGTTGAAGGTCTGTTTTCTACGTGTCTATAATGCCCGGTATCTAAACCGTCAAGCGTTTAGCAAAGAGGCGAGTGCAAGTACAGTGACAAATAGCTAGAGTCTGGACAGTTGACTGTTTATACTGCGGCCATTCAAGTAGCATTTCTCCATAGCTGACATACTCATTTACAAACTGCATTGTTGTGAATTCGGACCATTTACCTACCATTTTGTTGAACAAGGAATACTACGAACGAACATAACACGTCTTGGAGTCGCTCACTTATGCAGTAAATTTTACTGTTTATACTACGTCAAGTACTCAAGGTCCCTCCTTACACTTCCAGCAGATATTTAGATTCTTTTACAGTCTCCTCTGCTCGTGAGTGGAACAAACTTCCTCTGGTCATCAGACGGGCGCCGTCAATAAATATATTTAAAAATCTCCTCATTGCCCATTTCTTAAATAAACAAAATAATCCGACTAACTGATATCTATTTCTGTCTCTTTTTATTTGTTGTGTAAATTATACGTATTTTTTCCTTCATTTTGTTATGTATTTCTTACATAAATTTAGATAAATGTATATATTATTATTATATATTTTTATTGGTATTTGTGTATTAGTATGTAAATCATTGTTATATATGTTTAAGTATTTGTTTTTATTTCTAATGCACCCGCAATCGTCTACCACACTCCCAAAGGTTAGCTAGTATAAAATGCCGAAAGGCATTAAGTTCGCCCTTGTACTCAACTGTTAAGTTTTAAAGTGCAATAAAGAATTTATAATAAATAATAATAAATAAGTATAATCGCGCATTAAATTTCTCTCCAATACGCACAACTGTGCTCTTCGCTCCTTTCAGAACAATCAGCTAAAGATTCCTTCGCTAGCAGATATTCAGATTCCTTTACTGTTGCTGCCGCTCGTCAGTGGAACAAGCTACTCCTGGCTATAAGGCGCGCACGTCCGGCAACGTTTTTAAAAACCTTCTTACCACATTATTTCTTGAGAAACAGAATGTATGTCTCTCGAATTAACTAAGTTGTTTGACATTTCATTTATATATATATATATATCTATTTATTTATAGCGCATGTACATACATGATAATATACTAGCTTTATATATAATAATAGGGAATGCGAATAGACCATTTTTTTTAATAGCGATCTGGTGGTTTCCTGCCTGATGCTAAGAGGCAAATTGTTCCACAAATTAGTGGCGACAACGACAAACGACACTTCAAAAAAGTTAGCAGTAAACAAAACACACTTTGACCAGTCTCTGAATAGGAACATGGACTTTGAACCCGTCCCCGATAGAGCATGAATGGTGACACTAAGAACGGGGGAGGGCGAATATTACCAAGAGAAAGGCCTGTCGCGAACTTTGCCTATTGCAACCGCGTTTTATAAGACAATTTCAAATGTAAAACTCGATACAAAAGGGGTGCTTTCAAGGCCTAGGAATGCCGATTGCGTATATGTGCCGGCATTTCAATATTATATTGATTTTATCACGCACCGCTTGACGACCAATCGCTTTCCACGGTGCGTGTGGGTCTGAATTCTAAGCCACTTTGTTATTTTAAAATGCAACGTAAAAGAGAACTTATCGCTGGTTCTGTGCCTTTCGTGATATTTAGTAATAATTATCACACGAGGTCACATGTAAAAGTCCATTTCGCATATTATACCCAGATTTTTAATATGAATTCAGAACCCTCTAGTCTAAAAAAAACCTTCTAAAAATCAACTAGGCATTCTATCGAACCAATAATTAATCCGTACATCTTAAATAAAAAAAAAGTATTTAGTATGTTACGCGATTTCTCCGTCAATTGTGAATTGATTTTGATGAATCTGTTTTTGTACGCAGAAAACAAATTGAAATTGGTTCATCATTTTTATTCATCGACATTGGTTTTACGGTAGTATTCTTCAAGAATGAATTTAATTTATGGATTAACCAACGATATTCAATTAGTTTTTTTTTTTTTGTGTTAAACTGTGATGTTACGAGTGTGTAGGTTTATCCCTTTCAGCACGACATTTTTTTTTTTTTGGTATTGAAGGGTTTATTGATAACTTTAAGGTCTAAAATATCTAATATAAATAGTGAGAAAAATCCTTTCCTAGGCAATTCTACAAAACCCCTTCGCATATTCGTGCATTGTCCTTTTTTAATATGCTATCGTACTAGCGCGTTGGGTAATACAATAGAAATAAAAACCACTTTTGTATTTTTTTTTTTTACTAGCACTAACAATGCAATAGAGATAATTACTAAGTTGTTAGATTAAGACCGTTTCAAAGCGGCAAAACAAAATTGGGGGCTAGATTTTTAAGCTGTTGCATAGCTTTTATCGCGAGCTTTTAGCGCGGCGACCGAATCAAAAAATTCCGTAACGAAAATAAACCTAACACCCCCCACTCCGACCGGCACAGCGGTGCACCGTTGAAAGCCGTGCATCGTCTAACGTCGTTTCAGTTCGGCAGACTTCGGCACGGTGTTTGTGTGCGTGCGACTAGACGTATGCGTGTAGACTAGCTGCTAACTGCTCATAACTGATTCTATCTCTTTTAGACACAATGCTAGGTGAGACAGCGTGCTTTTTGGCCGCGTCCAGTGAGTTCGAGCCCGCGACTGGTTGAACCTTAAAGTGTATGTTGACATACACGTTACTTGAATTATTATCAAAGAAAAAAAAAATACTGCATAAATAAAATAAATAATAAATAATTATAAACATATAAATATTATGTATATATATATATATATAATATATGGCCGTCTGGCCAGCGTGGCGAGTGTAGGCCAAATTCTCCAGTTTTGGAAGGCCCATCTCCAGCAGTGGAGGTCTAGGACGCTTTGTTCTAGGGCTGTAATGAATGAATGAATAATGAAATATTTCCAGACAGGTCACACAGCGCCATCTAATTTCCGTGGTAAGCTACGAGGCTTGTGTTACGGAAACTAGATGGTTGATAAACTACATATTATACTTTTTTTTTGTAAATATATACATATAAACACCCAGACCGAGACAAATTATACAATGTACAACTTGCCCCCGGTGGGAATCGAACCCACGACCTTCCGAGTTCACAGCAACATTTGTTACCACTAGACCACGAAGGCGGAATAGTAATTATAATTGAATAAGTTGATAAAAAATGCTATACAATAGCTTTACCGCAGTTGTCCCCGAGTACCACACGTATTTTTTTTTGTAATAAAGCACGTTTGGTATAATCCGTGCTGAAAGGGTTATATACTCATAGAAGTAAATAAATCTATTACATTGTAAAGATTCTGCACAAATTATTTTTTGTTATTACACTAGAACTATTACACAAAATTAAGTTATTCCCAATACCAGGAATTATATAGTTACAAATCTATATCTTTATGTAATAAGATTAATTTGGGACCGTATAATATCTAATAAAGGTATCCATGAATATTTAACAGTATTTGTAATCTTTGCTATTCAAATTTATGCTGCCTACAAATTTAGTATACCCTTTTAGTAAATATGTTGTGTTTGATACAAGAAGATCTACAATCTATACCACGCTAAGTGTTCAGTATGCCTAGTGTGACAGTGAAGTTTCGTAAACGCAACTATAGTAGTAGAGTTTTTTTACTGAATTTTCGATGTTCATTGCCTGTTATTATAGCCAAACTTGCAATAACACGCAATGTAAAACAAAAAACGTAACTACACCAGTTACGATTTCCGAAACTTTTATTTTACACTAAGCACACTGTACAGCTCAATAACCTTATTCCTCCTTTCCGCAAATGAAACACACAGCAGCCCAATTCTTCTAATTTTGTGTCGATTAAAGATTCGTTACGTTCTTTTTTGATCCCACATTTGTTATTGTCCCCGTACGGCATTCTACTTACCTATATACAAAGTGGAACTAAAGTTGCATCGAAAGCAAATTGAATGGAATAATTGTCGATTTTTTTTTTATGAGGCCAAGGCAATTTCCTATATGTTACAAATTATTTTAAAACCTAAGCCACTTATAAAACAACAAATATTATATAACTGATTATATAATAACAAATATCTAATAAAAAGTTACATTTATAAAAGAACCACAGATTTATTTAAATAATATCTATTTTTATCTATTAGTGAATATTACAGCAAAAACTGCTACATAATGTGCATTAGAGTATATAATAAAATTCGTAAAGAGATACGAGAGTTACCTGTAAAACATTTTACTATTGAGTTAAAGAAAATTCTTATTGACAACTGTTTTTAATTAACCACAAGATAGGATGTAGTGTGCAGCATAATTAAAAACTAAAAAAAAAATAAGTTAATGTCATTGCTCATAACTCGTGCCTCATATTTGCACCAAATTATATCTAGTGACTTACTAACCGTTTTCCAAAGTTTCTACAAATTACCACCAAGCTCAAAGTAAAAGAAAAAGGACGACGTCAGGTGCAATTTTTGATAAATAAAGCCAAATAGAAATTCAGCCATTCGGCATGAAATAGGTAAATAAGTAGAAACTGGGCGTGCGATGTCAGGCAAAACGCTTGGCCGGCAATAAAACGTAAAACGCTGCGATGCGGTTTCCCCGCCAGATGGCGCAACTGACGCTCAGAATTATATTCTACAATAATACCCTCTCGTTGACTGTCATGTAAGATTCGGGTATCGTTCATTTTAATTTTCTTTATTAGGGTCAACAAACAGCATTATATTTTTTTTAATCAAATAACAACAATAAGATAAATTTGTTAGATCATGCAATACCCACCACGTTGGGCAAATATTTGCATGATCTTTACAGCTAAGTAAAAATAAAGATAAACTAAATAAAAATAAATTAAACAACAATAACAAAATAAAACAATACAAAAGGCTATTCTTTTAATGCTGCTGGTGACTGTGGTGTCGCTGTGTTGATTTGTTCATATAATTATATTATTTTTGTTTAGATTATACTGTTTGCATCTGTAAGTACTTGCGATGTTCATTTTTGTTGTTTTCTGTAGTTTACTGTTTTTGTCATGCCTATATATTTTTTTAAATGTACTACCTAGTTTTTGTGTTTTAGTAAACGATGTTACCTACCTTTTGAATGCAATGCTGGTCTGTAAGTAACATGTTTACTAAACTAATAAGATACCTTCTAGATTGTACATTGTATAAAATTTTATAAACATGTTGTTGACTTGCTTAATTAAATAAATCAACAGATAATGCCATTAAAGTATAGTGGCGCGGGTTTAGTAGTCACTGCACTACTACTTGGTTGCGAAAATCTTCAAATTATGTAAGTCATGATTATGATTATTATCGGTGCAATCAACAAACATGAAGACGAAATTGGTAAAGGAACTCACCTGATGTCCTCGGCACTGAAACTGAGAATTTCCCCCTTATCACTAATTTGACGGGTTATGCGAAGGCGGGTAATAACAACAATCGTGGAGACTATTATAGCATCTTCTATAATGACTTAAGGACAACGACTTGACGACTGCGGTCTTTAGACTTGCGTGAGCGTGATGGACAATGTAGAAAGAATGCGGCGAGAAAGAGATAGGACAAGGTATAGGGGTAACAAATTCGGAATGTCTGTTGACGTACCGATGAAATACAAATCGCTTAACCAGTCGAAATTGGTCAATATACCGCGAATGGTGAAAACATTTGTTTTGATGTCAATACGATTAAACTTTTTATTGTAAGTGTCAATCAGTTAGTACGGCATGAGCTTACTGCAAATAGTTGAAAAATATTGGATTCTCGTTAGTGACGTTTGAGCGAAACTCTACAGCATAATTTATTGTTGTACTGCCTCCGTGATCTAGCGGTTAAGTCCGTGGATTTAGACTCGGAGGTACCGGGTTCGATTCCTGGTCGGGACACAAAAATATTTATTAATGTAACTAAATACATTTAATTTATATTTAATTTATTTGTGATATTTCTCAAATTTGGTACGCTGGAGACATCGACAAGCTTGCCACTTGTCATTGATTCCATAACAATATACCCTTTCGGAATGGTCAGAAACCACACTTATAAATAAGCGGATTCGCATTTAGCCAACTTTATTATAGGCCAGTCATGACAAGTGGCAAGCTCGTCGATGTCTCCAGCGTGCCAAACTCGAGAAATATCACAAATAAATTAAATATGAATTAAATGTCGTCGTGTACACGTCGAGTACTTAAGGGTATAAATAAACTGCAACTTATGTCACTATTAGAGTTAAATTTATCGTCTACCACAATTATTTACATTATTAAACAAAATAACACCACTTTTGACTGATAATATCATTGTCACTGATTAAATAAAATAAGAATAAAAAAAGACGCCGGATCCATTACAAAAGTCAATGTTCTTTAACTTATCTAATGCTTCGTCTTCTTTATTGTTTTATACCTCGCTTCATTTGCAACCGTTGTAGTGATTAAATAACTCAACTGACTATAATGTTTTTAATGCTGTTCGCAAGAACAATATTAAACCAAATATAACAATCGTGCTGTTAGCGTTTATTTATTTTTATCTATTTATTTAAAAATAATTATTTTTAATATCATAATTTTTGATGCTTAAAAACGATTTGACTGACATTTCACTGTGTTAATGTGCGTTTGTGCACTAGCCCGAAAATTAAGCATATTGTGAACTGTATGTAATGTAAACTGATGTATGTAATGACTACGTGTCTTGAGACAAAGTTTTGGGTGAATTTTTTTATATATTGTTTAGTTTTAAGTTTTATTTTTAATTTAGTTTATATATTTTTATTTAAAATCTTTGTACATTACTTCGAATACATCAGTCACTATATCTAAATAATAATGATGATATGTCAATTAATACATTAATTCTTCGCGCTATTTTGCGTGGACATGTCAAGTACAAGTTTTTGTTTTGTAAATTAATTTACTGTGGATATTATTGGTCAAGGGTGGTGTTGTTTTGTTTAATAGTGTGCTACAATAGACTTGCACTTGACATGTCCACGTAAAATGGCGCGAAGACCTCCTTTCGCAAATGAATTACGTGTTTAGGACTGATGTATTCTGTACAATGTCCTTTAAAGACAATAAAAAAAAAAATACATTAACATCGCCGCTTAGATTTATTAACTTTATAGCTTAAAGCAAGCTACGTCAACACAGCCTAAGAATACAGTCAGTAAACTACGAGTAGAGTTTTTTTTTTTTTTAATATCATTTACGGCCAATGTGGCATAAAGCCCAGAAAGCTTTCACGCTTCACTGGAACTTTCATGCACAAGAAATTGCAAACTTTTAATATTAGAAACTTTTTTAATTCTTTTATTGTACAGTCGAAGTATTTCTACGTTAAAACTTAAATATTTCTAACTTGCTTAAAAAATATAAGTAAACAGCTGACTTAATGTTGTTTTTGTAATTGTTTTATTAGATTTATTTTTTGTATAGTAAAGTTTTATTACGACTGTCTTGCGGGGTCAGAAAACGAAGCGGATTAACATTTATCCAACTTTACTATAGGCCAATCATGACAAGTGGCAAGCTCGTCGATGTCTTAAGCGTACCAAACTCGAGAATTATCACAAATATTTTTTTTTTTAACTAAATTAATAAATTTGATTATGTCCCAACCAGGAATCGAACCCAGTAAAACTTTTCTAAACCTATTTAGAAAAAAGTCAGAACTGTGTTTTTTTTTATTCGTTTTGATATGTAGGTAAAAGGAAAAAAACTACTGTAATATTGTAATTGCAACGTTACGAAAATTAGTTCCGAAACATATCACTTCGCGTGTTGTGTGCATTTTGGAGCTTAATATACCGTTAAATGACTATTACGTAAACTAGTCGTAATATAAAAAAAAGGTACATACATACATATATTAACGCCAGATCCCTTGTGGGTTCTTTTTCTTCTTCGGTGCCATCTCCTATCAGAGGTCGGCCATCATTAAGGCGATTTTGATTTTGTTGGCCGCTGTCCGGAACAAGGATCTGGTGCTCATCCCGAACCACTCCCTGAGGTTCTTGAGCCAGGAAGTGCGTCTTCTCCCCGTGGGTTCTTATGGGTTAGGTAGAGACAATTGAGCGTCACTTGATACGATCACGACATACCTCTTTCGCTTCGTCGACATTCGGCGTACCTCCGAGTCTAAATCCACGGACTTAGCCGCTAGACCACTGAGGCAGTTTTATAAGTGATCTAATAAAAATTAAAATATAACATTTTATAAGATTTCACATCTCCTTTTTAAACAAGCAGAACAATATATTACCCTAATAATATATTATCTTCATATATGTATTATCTACTATAATACGTATATATTGATGAGTATTTATGTAGTCCATGTATACATACTATTTATGTAGTTTATTGGTTAGGATTGCACCCCACATATTTATACTGTCTCACTCTCCCAAAGGTTAGCTGGTAGAAAAAGTAAGTTAAGTTCGTTTGTACATACTTTTAAGTAAAGTGCAATAACGTATTTAATAAATAAGAAAGAAATAAATAAATATGGAAGAGTATTAACATGGAATATAAATAATAGTTCTTCTTAGTCGCTACACTCTTGGTAGAGTGGTCGTGGTCGCCATTGGAGTGCCAGTGGCACGCTTAACAAGCCGTCGCCACTCCTCTCGGACCCCGGCTTTCCTAGTGCACTCATGTAGGGGATGATCCATTGCAACCTTCACCTGATCGGTCCATCTCATCGGAGACCTACCACGCATCCTCTTGCCATCGACTTTCCCCTGGACTACCAAGCGCTCGGTTGATGTTTCTCCACGCCGTGACACGTGTCCGAAGAAAGTGAGAATGCGTAATTGTACAGTCGAGGAAAGGCGCTGTCTGATCCCCAATTCCTCCAGTATAGATTTGTTTGTTCGGAACTCCGTCCATGATACGCCCAGCATTCTCCGCCAACACCACATCTCTGGAGCATTAATTCGTTTTTTTTTTTGTTTCGCGTAGGGTCCACGTCTCCGCAGCATACAGAAAAATAGGGAACACAAGAGCTCTAACCAGCCGGATTTTAGTGGCTTTGGTATCATAGCAGATAGCAGATCTTGTAACTGCCATTCGACGCTTGATTTCATCTTCGCATCCACCGTTATTAGATATTAGTGCTCCCAGATAAATGTAAGATCGGACCACATCGCACTTTGCTATCCTTGTAATTTCTGGCCAGTTATTGTTGGCTCGGTCTACGAATACGAATAAATATATATTATTCCAAAAAATAAATATTCCAAAAGACCACAACATGAAGTCGAAAAAATATTATGATCTTACAGAAGAAATGATTAGGAACGGGTTCAATACTCAGCTTTACGCAGTGGAAGTTGGTGCAAGAGGAGTTCCAGCAAAATCTTTGCATCACTTACTGAAAGAATTGGGCCTAAGCAGGTCTGCCGTCAATACATTTATGGAACGAGCTTCCAAGACGGCATTAACGGAATCATACAGTATTTGGTTGGGTAGGGAGAGAAGTAGAATGGTGGATGGTGAGCGTATTATCGCGCAATAGAAAAAAAAAGGAGGCCTCCTTTTCTTAAACCAGCCAATTGTCGGTCGCAAGCCCGAGACACCATTTTCATCTCTTACACACACACGATGGACCCGGCACCCGCACAGTGAATCCATGGAATGCTTAGAAATTTGTCTTCTCAAAAGTACAGTAACATTAATAAGAAAAATGCAAATGAAACTTGTAAAATAACCGTCCCACGTCGAATTTGAGAACTGGAAAACTAGAACGATGCCATTTAGAAGTAGTAAAATACGTTTGGCGGGAGGCGTAGACATACACAAAACAAACTGTTTAAACTAATAATTCTGTATATGTTTTATTTTGTAAATCTGATATAGCTGAGTTTTCCTTGCAGATTCCTTTCTCAGACAGATTAAACATTAACAGGTCACTGGAATTTGCTAAGCTGCTGGTCTTCTGCTAACAGCTTACTTTTTGGACCACTTTGCTGCTTAGTCTTCTACTAGCAGGAGTAGAATCATTCAAAATAATTCAATTAATGACGTTTCATAAATGCCTGTAATAGGTTTACGTGAATAAAGATATTTTGACTTTGACTTTCAATTTATTCTTGACGAACCACTGGCTAGTTCGTCTAGAAATATACTCTAAAAACAAGTTGTGCAAAAACATATAGGACTTTTATCGGGAATTCCAATAATTAACAGTTTTTTTTTTAAATTAATTTTGCCTACGTGGTCTAGCGGTTAAGTCCATGGATTAAGTCGGAGGTACCGTGTTCGATTCCTGGTCGGGTCACAAAAATATTTATTAACGTAAATAAATACATTTAATTAATATTTGTGATATTTATCGAATTTGGTACGCTGGAGACATCGACGAGCTTGCCACTTGTCATGATTGGCCTGTAGTAAAGTTGGCTTAATGTGAATCCGCTTATTTATAAGCGTGGTTTCTGACCACCTAGAAATGGAAACGGTCGTGATGATACTTTTACTTTGCTTTTAATAATTAAATGCAAACCATCTCAAAAAAAAATGGCCTGAAGTAGTGACTTAGTTCATATGTCCACAAAATTCAAAGTTATCAAGTCCCAAATGGCAATTATAAACTCGTATGGTAAACTGAAAAACGAAAACCACAGATCATGCCACACCCTTGAAATAGTATGTTTCGTACATTATACAATTTTTAACATTATTAACCTTAAATATGTGAAAGGCTAACAGACAGTGTTTCCTTGTTTACATAACGTTTAAAAGTCAAAGTTATTAAAAAGTATAAATCATATCTTTATTTACTGAAATCGTCATTACAGCCCACATAACTCGACTTCTAGACCTCGACTGCTGGAGACGAGCCTTCCAGATCATATGTTTGGATAATTTGGCCTACACTCGCAACGCTGGCCAGACTGGTTGGCGATGTTCTGATGTCAATTTTAATGACAAATTAGTATTTAGTATATTGATATTACAGTATATGTTAAAGTATATTATGTAAGTATATATAATTATGTTGAATTTATCCTACTATTAATATTTATTTCATTGCACCTATAAATGTTCTAATTTGTCCCCCAAGTTTAGCTGTCAGAAAATGTCTACGAGCATTAAGTCCGCCTTTGTACTTTGTGCAATAAAGTTTTTAAATAAATAATTAAATCTGTGTTTTTGGAAACTTAGCTTCTTGGGGTCATTTACAGAGCAAAATATCGTCTAACCTTACAAATAAAACAGTAAATTGTATTTTTGCGGGTCCTTATTTCGTTTGTTTCACTGTCTATGGTAGGAGGCACAACTTTGCATCGCCTTAGGCGTTTTGGTAGCTGCGCAACGACTTGTTCCACTTTCATAGCTCCTGTAAGTTCTTCGGCAATTAATTAGAAGCTTCCTAAATCTGTTACCCTCATTGACTTAACTATAGCACCGGGACAGTAATACGATTTATTTTGGCTGCTGTTTGGTCTCTTTTAATGTACCTATTGTGAATAAATGGAGCACTGTGTTTTTTTTTTGTTTTATCGTCTTGATATGTAGGTTAAAAGAAAAAAAACTACTGTAATATTTTAATTGCAACATTACGCGAATTAACTAGATCAGCTTAATATACCGTTAAATGATAATTACGTAATATAAAAAGGTACATATGTATATATTTATTTATTCGAAGAGAAAGAACAGAGACAGGCAGTATAAGAACAATTAAAGAAACGATACAGTAGGAGTCATTAGAATTATAGCCGCTACCAAAATATTTCCCACTGTGGACAATAGTGCACCATTTATATTTATAAATACGTTAGTACTACATATGTATACCTTGGCCAGGTATAATGGATAATACAATCGCAGTGTTCAAATTTATGAAACTATTATACATACATATCCTCACGCCAGATCCCTTGCGGTGTAGGCAAAGACAATTGAGCGCCACTTAACACGATGATGACATACCTCTTTCGCTTCGTCGACATTCATCAACCTCTTCATACATGCCCCTTTTGTTACAAAAGCTTTTTAGTGTACCTTCAGCCAGTGTTTTATTTATTTGATCATGATATGTGAGTCTCGGTTCTGGCAACCTCTTTTACCCACAACTTTCGAATTATATACGTGGTTCGTCAATCTTTCTTCACTCATCCTTTCAACATGCCCTAACCATGTAGCATGCCTTTCCTTTTTTTTGTCCCTATGCTTTCTTTTATTTCATTTTCAGTATTTAGATGTTACGTATGCGGTGTGATCCCTATTTAGCCGTGCCAAACAGCTAGTGACCAATTGCATCGAATAGACTGGTCTACTGACGTCAGTCCACGTA
This sequence comes from Tinea semifulvella, assembly GCA_910589645.1. Classification (NCBI taxonomy): domain Eukaryota; kingdom Metazoa; phylum Arthropoda; class Insecta; order Lepidoptera; family Tineidae; genus Tinea; species Tinea semifulvella. The sequence goes on along the minus strand of OU342592.1, from coordinate 5,236,575 downwards.
ACTTCCTAAATCTGTTTCCCTTAGTTTAATTGGGACAGATTAATTTGCGATGTGATTATCTTTCTCCTTTGAAATTCGCCTCATCGTTTCGCGTTTATCTTTGCCGTGTGTAATTATCGCTGAGTCGACACTACTGTTGTGTTAAATTGCAACAAACTTCCCCTAATGAACTTGTTTATAAACACTTATAAGTTATTTTGAAGAACCGAAATAGGTTAGTACTGGATTACAATATCAAACAGGACAAGTTTTCTACTTATGTTTTCTCCGATCTCTAGAGACTTTTTATTATTTTTTTAATTTTATATTTAATTTTATTCATTTTGTGTTAACTAAAAAAAATATATACAAAATATAAAAATGAAATACTACACTTTAAATAAAATATTGATAAGGTACAATTAAAAATAAAAAAACTAAATTATTATATAAACTATAAACTTATAAAACAAATAAATTACTTACTATTAATAAAAAATAAAATATTGTAAATATTTTTTTTTTTTCAAACTTTATTGCACAGAAGTACAAAGGTCTAACATAATGTCGTTAGTAATTTTCTGCCTAAGTTAACCTTATGGACAATGAGTGAATTGTGAAGGTGACAAAAATAATCTACTGTACAAAAAAAAAAATACCGTCTGATGGGCGTAGTGTGCCGAGGACACTCGCTGCGTACCCCCGTTGAGTTTTTCTCCAAGCTCACGAGAGAATACCAGAGCCTCCTCGGTCTACGGACCGATCATTTCGACTGCAAATGGGATAAAGTGGTGATTATGATCCGAGTACTTGTTGCATTTAAGGCGTGCGACTGACCGTGCAACGGCATTCCAAACCAGTGCACGGCCTCCTCGAACCACAAATCAAATCAAAATCATTTATTCGTGGTTTTTCGGTACATAGTTATTAGGTTAGGTTAGGGTGAGCATGCAAAAAACCTACCACATGTGGTGTACGAATTCATTAAATTAACAATTATAATTCTAACAATAATAACAAATATAACAACAACTTAACATGCATTTTACAATTTATATAAAACTTAAAATAAAATTATATAAAGCGTGATTTCTGACCACCACGGATGGGAAACGGTCGTGATGATACTTTACTTGAACCAGAATATTCTTCGAAAAATAAAAATACCTATACGACTAGGTGTATTTTATTGTACAATATTAAAAAAAAAAAAACAATATTGGGACTATAAAATTTAGTTTAGTTTAGCGTAAGACAATTGCTATAAAAGGTTCCAGGTAAAAAATACTGGCTTAAGTCCCCATTACATATTAAATAGTGTTGCGAAACAAGTTGATTTGTGAAGTCACTATGACAGAAGGTTGTCATAGAGACAGAAAAAGATTGTCAATATGTAACTTTTGAAAAATGTCCTAATTGGGGAGGGTAGGTAAGGTAATTAAATATAAATATTAAATAAATAAATATTTCCAGACAGGTCACACAGCGCCATCTAATTTCCGTGGTAAGCTATGAGGCTTGTGTTACGGAAACTAGATGGTTGATAAACTACACATTATACTTTTTTTTTTTTTTTTTGTAAATATATACATATTATACATATAAACACCCAGACCGAGACAAATTATACAATGTACAACTTGCCCCCGGTGGGAATCGAACCCACGACCTCCCGAGTTCACGGCAACGTTTGTTACCACTAGACCACGGAGGCGGTCAATGATTTTTAATATATTTATTTTTAATTTATTATTAATAGATAATTATTTTTATTTATTATGATTTTTTTTTTTTTTTTTTTTTTTTTATTATTATTATTTTTTTTATAACATCTACTTGTTATTTTTTTTCCCACCGAGCTATAATCAAAGACTTTGTTATTGTATTGAAATGTTGCAAATATTATTTAATCGGCGGGCGGTGGTCGTTTGCATATTGCTCCCCGCCGTCCGCCATCAACACAAGGCGTCTCGAGGAACACCATCAGGTTTTAGTCGGTGCGAGCCCGACATAACCTCCCCCCTGTCCCCCGACTCGGGGGGGGGTATCCGGTAGGGATTTCCTGATGTAAAAAAAAAAAAAATAATAATAATAATATTATTTAATCGGGATTTGCAAGGTGGGGAATATGTTGCGGAACAAGTAGATTTGTGAAGTCTCTATGACAGAAGGTTGTCATAGAGACAGAAAGATTGTCAATATGCATCTTTTCGGAAAATGTCCTAATTTGTGTTGTGAATTTTATTATATTTACGAGTATTTACCACAGTCATAGTGTTTATTTCGGCCTTTAAGTAAATTAAATTAATTAAATAAATTATTTAGTGTGAACTCATATATTATGTGTATCAAGGTTTACAACAACATACCTAAAGAAATTAGACAGTTACCAAACAAACTGTGTATTATAAAATTAAAAAAAATGGATAATAGAAAATTGTTATTATAATATCAATGAATTCTTTACTATTACAAAAAATGACATGGTTTACTATTTGTGATCTTAGTATTGTTTATCCTTTTTTAAATGTAATGCATTAATAGAACACACATGTATAGAATATTTGCTCGCCAAAACTTGGCAAATGTACCTACTCTTAAGTTTACTTGAAGACCTGTAAATTTGTAAATATGACATTTATGGAAATAAATAAATTATTATTATTTCTCCACAAATTAAATTGAATACTCTAAACTAGTGGCTCCCTTGATAAAACTTTGCCTTCCCAAAATGGAACCCGATGCAAACTAAGTTTTATCTTAATAATACGTCAAAGGACAAACTTGAGAAAGTCAACGACTTACAAGCGAGATTATGCAAATTAATTTCACGTGTTAAACGTAATAGGTATTCCTACATGCGACACATACATATGTATGTTTATGTGTTTAGGTATAATGTGTAGTATATTAGAATTAGTTAAGTAACTTATTAACTGTATCATTAAAATTTCTTATTTTTTTCATACTGCCTATCACCTTACTCGATCCCCAAGGTTAGCTGGTAAAGAATGCCTGTAGGCATTATAGCTCGCCTCTGTACTATTTTTAAGTGCATTAAAGAATTTAAATAAATAAATAAATACGTAGTTATATGAAATAATATACCCATCGAATAGTTTTTATTTAATTATAAAATATTTTATCAACTGCCTCCGTGGTCTAGCGGTTAAGTCCGTGGATTTAGATTCGTAGGTACCGGGTTCGATTACTGGTCGGGACACAAAAATATTTATTAATGTAAATGAATACATTTAATTATTATTTAATTTATTTGTGATATTTATCGAGTTTGGTACGCTGGAGGCATCGACGAGCTTGCCACTTGTCGTGATTGGCCTATAGTAAAGTTGGCTAAATGTGAATCCGCTTATTCATTAGCGTGGTTTCTGACCACCCCGAAAGGGAAACGGTCGTGATGATACGTTACTTTACTAACTTTTTATACTTTCGCGCAAATTCATAATAGTTTTTTTATAATTTTAACAGGTCTTTCCAGTCGAACCCTGACCACAGCCAATGCAACTTGGCTGAAACTTTGGGAGAAATATGTCTCTAAGGTAAATCGCGTAAAAACCCGTTAAAATTATAAAAAAAAACTATTTTTAGGTTTATTTTTACATTTGTAATTTAAAGACCTATTATTACATTATGTTCCAATACTAATGTATAGGCAGTTTATTATTATTAGACTCTCGAGTAAAAACTCTAGCTTCCGTCACTTGACGCATGAGTTCACCTAGAAGAAGTTCTTATTTCATATTATAGTTGGAGCCAAAACGTTGCTAAATCATTGACATATAGCTATACATATTAAAAGTACCAGACCATCATTAAGGAACATAATACCAAAGAAGAAGCGCAACAATAGAAAAAAAAAATAGTTTTAGCAGCGCCACTGCGGTTGCCCTCTAAACTAAAATAGGCGAGAAATGTTAACTTATTATTGGCGGGGCATTTGAATTTGAATACATTTTTGGTAATAACAAAAACATATTTACTAAAAAACAATAACAATTTTAATAACAAATAAACTAAAACAAAAACAAAAAAAACCTACTTACAAAACCTAATTTAAATATAAATCGTATCGGCATGGCAAGCGGCGCAAACACATAGTTCTTGCTAAACTCTGCGCTTTCAGCTGCGGCTTCCACTTTTAGCGCTGTTCCCCTAAGGTGCGACAAAGACAAAATGTCTACACAAGTGGCATCGCATTTTTTGTTAATTGGACTATTCCTAATAATCGCTTAATTTATTATTTTCGATAGCCTAACTATGGAAACGATCAATAGTATACAAAGTTTGCCACATATAAAATTAAGTGTAGGTAAGTGAACAAACATAAAAAATAGCGGTAGGTAATAAGTAAGTATATGTATAAGTTAAATTATTATTTTGTCTTAAAATAAAGACAATTAATATTTAAATATTACTTGCGTATTTCTTAGAGTTAAACTGTAGAGTTTGACCGCCTCCGTGGTCTAGTGGTAACAAACGTTGCCGTGAACTCGGGAGGTCATGGGTTCGATTCCCACCAGGGGCAAGTTGTACATATTTATAAAAAAAATAAGTATATTATGTAGTTTATCAACCATCTAGTTTCCGTAACACAAGCCTCGTAGCTTACCACGGAAATTAGATGGTGCTGTGTGACCTGTCTGGAAATATTTATTTATTATATATTTTTTATTAACTGTTGCCGCTGTACGAGCGGCCCCTATCGTTGACTTAACAATACTACACATAATAGCCAATGGTTATTTTACTCTTGACCTTGACTTTTGAGCTTGACCAGCGCGTTCTAAGTGTGCCCAATAGACCAGTTTGAATCCAACACTCTTTCTGTGCCAGAAACAATGTCGTCTTTAAATCTCCAATCTCGCGTATGTGTCGAGTTGTAACGAACTTTATGTATCTGAGATGAGATGGATAAAAGCACAATCATTGAAAATAAATAACTGCCTCCGTGGTCTAGCGGTTAATTGCGTGAATTTAGACTCGGAGGTACCGGGTTCGATTCCTGGTCAGGACACAAAAATAGTTATTAATGTAAATGAATACATTTAATTTATTTGTGATATTTCTTGAGTTTGGTTCGCTGGAGACATCAACGAGCTTGCAAATTTCCTATATTTTTTTATATTTCATTGCACCTATAATAGTTCAAAGGTCTGGCTGTCAGAAATGTCTACATTAATTCCGTCTTTGTACATCGTACAATAAAGTCCTTAATAAATTAATTTCTACGAGTATATAAGTAAAATCAAAATTCTGTACCGATCCCAGCCTGTGCGTTCTACAACAGAATATCGTCCTATAAACGCCCGTCTGAGTTTATACTTAGGTATATGTCTACGTGCTAAATAGTGTAACTTCCACGAGTGCCTCATGTGCCGGATCTCAGAATTATATGCTTGATGAGTTTAGCATGAAATATGCTATAATGCTTATTGCATTTTCAGCATTTTTTTTTGTTTTAACGGCGAATTTACCAGTAGTTTTAAACTTATGTTTTACAGAGCTGTTGAATTCGTATTTAATTTAACATAATATATAAAGAAGATATATTTCATGTGTTCTCCGTACCACACAGGTTATACACATTAGTCTGACATAAGGCCATATAAAGTCACCCCGTAGGTATATAGAAGGTCTGCCGTCAATACATTAGTGGAATGAACTTCCAAGACGGCATGAAAGGATTCGTACAGTATTTCGTTAGTTATGGAGAGAAGCAGAATGTATCTATTAAATATGCTATTTTAAAATAAATAGTTAGTATGATTTTTATTTTTTTTTTCACACACATATATATATACATACACACATATATATATATATATACTACAAATAAAACGATCAATTTTAAAATAGCTTATATAATACATACATTCGACCGCTCCGTGGTCTAGTGGTAACAAACGTTGCCGTGAACTCGGGAGGTCGTGGGTTCGATTCCCACTGGGGGCAAGTTGTACATTGTATAATTTGTCTGGGTCTGGGTGTTTATATGTATAATATGTATATATTTACAAAAAAATAAAGTATAATATGTAGTTTATCAACCATCTAGTTTCCGTAACACAAGCCTCGTAGCTTATCATGGAAACTAGATGGCGCTGTGTGACCTGTCTGGAAATATTTATTTATTTATTCTAGGAACAGAAAGTATGGAGACTGTATGTACGTATGAGCTTCTAAGACGGCATTAAGGGCTTCATACAGTATTTGGTTCGTAATGGAGAGGAACAGAAATACCAATAATTTAGACTTTGTATGTATTTGCCTTATCGCCTTACGTTGTACAAATATGTGATTGATTCTATTGATAGAAACAAGCAACTTTTCCTAAGACACTGTATGTCGGAAATTACATATTTTTTTGCCTTCTCCATAAAAATTGGCTATTTTAAAATTATAAGTTGGAATGAAGAAGCCATTTTTTTTTTGTCATTTCCGATTTCAGGTAAAATGTTTCTTAGTAAAAGTCCATTTGCTGGGAGAGAATTCCACATCTTCAGCGTACGTCAAATGTAAGAGTCTCCAAATTTATATGTGCGCGTAGTGATAGTGGCTACGGCATGTGAATCTCCTAGGAACGGGAATGGCGGTGTTGGCAATTATGATAAATTTATGTAAGAAAAGTATTTGTCATTAATACATGCCGGGAATCTATAGGAAATATATCCTGATTGAAACCCGCAGAGTAAAACATTTTTAATGACAGTTAACAACATGACATCTATAAAAACTGTCAATTATATTTTTATTATTTTCAACAGTTTCTAACCACGAACCTCTTTTTTCGATCTTATCACTCCGATTTTAAATAATTTTGAAAGAGATTTTTTATTTTTGGAACCCAGGGTTGGTCATGACGTCAATCTAAGCACGACATGTGACTATACTGCTACCTAAAGGGTTTTTTTCTTTGATCACTTATTCCACGTGCAACGTCGCGTCGTTACCCGGCTATAACCAAATTAAGTACCTTGTAAACGCGACACAGCAGGATTACCATTTTTTGTGACAAGCTTCGGCTTAATTTCGCTGGTAGCGTGTATATTAGAATAATTGACCAATATAATAATAACACAAGGCCCGGTCGCTGCTAAAATTAATTTATGCCCACGAGTTACTTTAGGATAAGTTAAACTCAAATCCTTTTTTTTGTAGTCCACAAGGTCGCTCAATGAACTAGGTATATTACCTACTAGGTATTTCTCTGAAGGATAAGGTCCGAAATGTGGAAATCCGTCGGATAACAAAAGTAACCGACATAGATTAAAAAATAGCAATCTAAAGTCGCAATGCGCCGGACACATCTGTCGCAGAACCGATAAACGATGGAGTAGACGGTTTCTGGAGTGGAGGCCACGTACTGGAAGATGCAGAGCGGGACGACCCCCTGCTAGATGAACTTATGACCTGATGAAGAAAGAAGATGAAGGTCGCTGATGGATGGATGAGGGCGGCAGGTTATTAAATCTTACCATCTTTAAGCAAAATTCAGTAAAAGCGCACTTTGCATTGCTTTCAAGTCAAACACGGTCTTTGTATTATTAAGTGACGTCACTCACGCTGACTAATGTTTTTTTTAAAATAAAATTTAAAATATTATGTATATTTTATTAAAAATGAATTCATAAATTAAAACGAAAATTAATGTGATTTTAGGTACTCCAATAAAATAAAGATTATAATAATAAATTTAAAAAATACATATGTTTAGACTGCCTCCGTGGTCTAGCGGTTAAGTCCGTGGATTTAGACTCGGAGGTACCGGGTTCGATTCCTGGTCGGGACACAAAAATATTTATTAATGTAAATAAATGCATTAATTTAATATTTAATTTATTTGTGATATTTCTCGAGTTCGGAATGCTGGAGACATCGACGAGCTTGCCACTTGTCATGATTGGCCTATAGTAAAGTTGGCTAAATGTGAACCCGCTTATTTGTAAGCGTGGTTTCTGACTAACCCGAAAGGGAAACGGTCGTGATGATACTTTACATATTTTTTACAAAACTCAACTAGGTTACAGTCATCCAGAGGCTGGTGTCAGTTCTATTTGTTTTATATTTATTCTCTAACCACAATGTTCATTTGATAGTCATTTTACTATCAAAGAGATTTAAAACTTTAGTTTTCCTTACATTTCATTCGGATCATGAACATAGTATTTGTTACCCATTCCTTTGAAATCGTCGACAATCAAATTGTTACTGGCAGGACTCCAGGATTTGTTATTACTTAAGGTACCAACTAATCTTTAGATACTTTCGTTTATGACCGTACTGAGACTTGCTTTTTATCTAAATGTAAAAAATACGGATGACTTCGACTCTTTCAGCCAGTTTCTCGAACGTATGTTTGGTACTTGATTATTACTTAAGTAAAAATAAACCTGTTAATTTTTACTAAAGTAATAATTAAGTACCAAAAATACGTTCGAGAAACTGGCTGTATGTTTTTTTTTTAAATGAGATGCAACTGATGCCCTCAGCACTATTATGCTTATTCACAGTGACATGACTGGGAGAGAATTCCACATCTTCAGCGTGCGACAGATGTAAGAGTTTCCAAATTTATATGTACGCGTAGGTATACTTGTATGAGGGTGCATATTTTGACCTGTGCGTGTGGTTCGGTTCCGGAATAGGGAAGAAGGGATAAGGTTGTGGAGCTCTTCAGAATACTAACCATAGCATAGCTTGTAGAACACGCTCGGAGAAGCTATAGCGATTTAAAAGTATACACTGTGAGGTACTTAGCGGATCCAACCCAACGGTAAAAACAGTATTCCACGCATTTATTAATGCGTTATAAAGCTTATGCTAGGTGAGGGCGAGTCAACCGGTTCACCTTGTTCAGTATCTCCAGTTATTTGGAAGCTGTTGTAGTGATGTAGTTTTGGTTGTTGAGATCTGAACGTATTTTAACCCCAAGTATATTAAACCTGGGTTGTAGTTCCAGCAGTGCTGGAGCAGCATGGTGTCCTGAAGAGTAGGAAGAAGAGAGCAAGAGACTATTAAATAATAAATAAATATTTCCAGACAGATCACACAGCGCTATTTAGTTTCCGTGGTAAGCTACGAGGCTTGTGTTACGGAAACTAGATGGTTGATAAACTACATATTATATATATATATTTTTTAAATATATACATATTATACATATAAACACCCAGACCGAGACAAATTATACAATGTACAACATGCCCCCGGTGGGAATCGAACCCACGACCTCCCGAGTTCACGGCAACGTTACCACTTGACTACGGAGGCGGTCAACCTGAGGTGCATTTGTTTCTGTATACGATAATAATTTCGCAGTTTGTTCGTATATACATAGACGCTACATCATTGTTACATATACGAGCAGAAACACTATTTCAGTGTTTGAAAGTACGAAGACGCTTAGCAAATTACATAGACAGATGTGCTCGATATTTATCCAAAGGATATATCCTTAAAAATAAAATAGTAGTAGGCCAGACAAATCTATCATTCAAGCGACGAGCAATGGAATCAGGTTGTAAAGTAAACACCACGTGCGTGATACGCAGAAGACGACTCCCAGCCAAATGAACACATGACCTGAAAAGCGTCGAAGATGCGGATGGCAGATCGACGAAATGGTGTACCTTAGACCTAATATTTAACAGTGGAGTCAAAGTCATGACGATAAGACAAGATTTATTAAAACCTAAACAAATAAATTTAGCCAAATGTTGTTTCTAGTAACAATATCACCTTCATAAATTAATCTATGGGGCATTTCTCGCACGCTGTAAAATAAATGGTTTCAACTTTATGGGTTTTGAAGTGCAGCGGCGCTTCCGCAGCTATGTCGGGATTTTATTGCCCAGATTTAATGCGTCCTCAGCTCTACCACCTTTATTTGAAAAATTACATTCCTTTTATAGGTAAGTGCAATGTGATTGTACGGTTCACTTCTTTGTTACCTAGATTTTATTGTTGCACCTATTCTTTCACGACACCTTAAACTGTATTTGTTTCAGCTAAAGTATGTATGACAATGCCTATTTACAGCAGCTATAATTTTAAGATTATAATTATGTATATTTGGGTTGTAATGTGCTGCTCCAAATACAAGCTATTTCCCAGAAAATAAGCTTTTCGTTATATTAATTAATTTTTTGACATGTAAAAGCGCAGAATACATTATATTTATTGTCCTATGCCTACTTACAAAATAAATAAACTAAAACTAAAACTTATATTTTTTGCAGAAATCTTTAGTTCAAAAATGTCAATGGGGTGTATCAGGCAAAGCTTTTTGTAGATGTCGCTAGCGGCAATGCTACCTTATTTTACACCTATATCGCATCATTTTTTAAATGTTTTCGTAGTTTTATATGTTTATAACAGAAAAATGTATTTTAAATTAACGTTACCTACCTTAAAAGACGAATTAAAAAGCGCACTTTCTTTAAAAAGAAAAAAGGGTTTATTAATAGAACGGCAATTTTAACATCACCATATCTATCCATTTGTACACCTAAAAGCTGCTCACTTCGGCATAATATCCAGAAAATAATAAATTTAGTAATAAAAATACAAGTTTTCTATGCAACTGACAGTTATATTAGGTACCATCTATCGTGATAAAAAAGTTAGTGATACACTCCATTCAAATTTTACTTCAATAATTGACAAGAGGGCTGAATTCAGTGTTAGTGTTGCTAGGTTAAAAAAAGAAATTAATATAAGATTATGCTTGGAGAACTTTTAATTTATTTCTTTTTGATTACTATTTTTTTTTCTCTCATTTGCCATTATTTTACTATATACTTATATGTATATTATTTAGATGTATTTGTTCTATAGGTATTGTTTTTAAGCTTATCCCTATTATTATTATTTTTTTTGCAAAATCTATGTTTAATATTTAAGTGGAAACTTTGCTGGATTGTGTAACTTTTAGAATTGTTGTAATTATGATTTAAGATCTGTATGTTTCCTGAATAAATAAAAATAAAAAATAAATAAAAATCTTTCTTCGCTCTGAGAATCAGCATAGCGATTCATCAAGGCCAGCCTTCTTACCACCATGCCGCGATTGATATATAAATTAGGTTTTGTAACTATTGTTATGTTTTTTTAGAACATATTTATGAACATATAATTAGGCCTATAAGTACATTCTAGACAGGTTGGTGCGGAGCAGATAACAATTTTCCAAAAGACAGAAATGAGATTAAACTAGTTCTCCTTTGGTTAAACATTTTTGAATATAAAGTAAATATGTAAATGTCTCGTTGGAGACGCATTTACATTATACAAGTAGCTTTAACATGAAAAGCAGACGCAAGGTGAATGAACGGTCATGTCTGCTGGACTGACCAAATGAAACTTGTAAACTGTAGTTCAACTAATATTGAGGAATTGTAAACAAACCCAATTTTAAGAGGATTTAACGCTTTTCATCGCCATACACAATGCCATGTTGGTACCAACACTTATGTATTGAAGCGAGACGTGGATATGTCAGAATATGCATGATAGTAGGGTTAATGCAGTAGAAATGAGGTCGCTGCGTCGGTTATGCGGCGTCACTTTGGCGGACCACATACGTAACGTCGAAATACGAAAAATGGTAGGTATAAAAGAAAGCATAGGCACAAAAATAAGGAAAAGCATGCTACGATGGTTCGGGCATGTTGAAAGGGTGAGCGAAGAAAGATTGACGAACCAGGTATATAATGCGAAAGTTGTGGGTAAAAGAGGCCCTGGCAGACCAACGATCAAATAAATAAAACACTAGCTGAAGGAGAATTAAAAAGCCTTCGTAACAAAAGGGCATGTATGAAGAGGTTGATGAATGTCGATGAAGCGAAAGAGGTATGTCGTGATCGTGTCAAGTGGCGCTCAATTGTCTACCCCGCAAGGGATCTGGCGTGAAGATATGTATGTATGTATGTATGTTCATCCCTCTCGCTTGCACAATTCAATATTTCAATATTTTTTCAAGTCTTGTCGTCTTCTCCGGTGACAAGAGGGCTGGCTCTTTCTTCGCCCAAATAATCAGTATTGCAATTCAGCGGGGAAATGTAGCCAGCGTTCTTGCCACCATTCCACGCGGACGAGATTTATATCCCTATCCTTAGTATTATATTTTTTTTTTTTATTTTTTTTTAATAAATATTTTAATAAAATGTAAATAATGTTTCATTAAATTCCAGCTTTTTTCTGGTGTTATGTTGTGTTTACATCAAAATAGACGAAGCGACGCTGCTGGGATCTGTGGAATATAAAGTAAGAGAAGTCCAAACGAGCTGCACGTGAGCCTTTCACCATCCTGTATACATTGCATCCAATTCATCCAGGCAACTAATTTAGGACAATAATATTATTTTTGTATTTAGCAGGGTTATATCCCCCATCTTTACCTACTCTTCTTGTTAAGTTCAATCCAGATTCTCTCCAAAGAATTTTATCAAACTCTGGTTATTTACATTCAAAAATGGATGTGAAGTTTTCGTGTTTTCTTGTACTTTTTAAAGAAAAGCGAAACCTGGACCAAGCTGGACCTGTAAATTTAGTATAAGTCCAACACCATACCTACTATCTAATATTTACATTTTGTTTATTTATGAATGAAACAAGCTATAGTTTCGTGAACGCTTTGATATGAGCATCATAGGATAAACTTATAATCTATTTAGAGAGCGGTGTCTAAGGAATTCCGATTTTATAGCCTCTCAGACGCGCGTTCTTAATCAAAACTGGGTTTAGTATTTTCATTATAATACAATGCGTGTTTTGGTAAAACTAAATACAACCAAGCTTGTACATAACATTCCATGTATATAAAAAATATAGTAATACATTAGTACGGTCAATAAAATAACATATTTTTAATCCATGCTCCTTATTCCATTATAATAAGGCTTAAATTAAAATCGAAAAGTTTGCTAGTGTATGCCAATGAAAAATATCGATAACCATAAATATCTTCACCATGTTGACGTGAATAAAAATAATAATAATATTTAAATTAAATAAACGTGTTTTTAACAATGTGTGATGCAAACTAATTTATGAGGTGATGTTTGTCTAGTAGGTATAAAGAGATTTGAGTTTCATTTTACGTATTTGTTAAAATATACTGTTTTTTTTTTTTTTGAAGTTTATGTCAATAATTTTATTCCCTTTTATCATTATTAAACTTCATGGTCTAGCGGTTAAGTCCGTGGATTTACTCGGAGTTACCGGGTTCGATTCCTGGTCGGGAAACTATGTTTATTATTAGTTTGGTACGCTAGAGACATCGACGAGCTTGTCACTTGTCACGATTATAGTAAAGTTGGCTAAATGTGAATCCGCTTTATAAACGTGGTTTCTGACGACCCAAAAGGGGAACAGTCGTGATGATTTATTTTACTACTATTATTATTAAATTATTTACTATGACATGATGGGACCATGAGGAGCCTCAGCCAAGCGTCTGGCCAAGGAGTTGTCCAAACGGCTGACGGAAAAATCTGAAGACAGGAAGGCTGGCAATTATTTCTGCTAATGTATTACCCTTTTTTTACTTTTATTTTATATTTTGTATTTTTTTTTTCGTATCAATTAGGAATTATTATTACATACAATGAAAAAATAAATAAAACAATATACCTCGTAGTTTAGATAGCTACTTAGCCATCCACGCCAACATTTTAAATTCATTCACAGCTTGAAATTATTTTGTTAAACAACACATCACAGCCGCTATTGTACTAATTGTAGTATTTGCTTTCATGTAAAATTGATTTCATTCAGATACTCGATCAGTGAAGGTCCCTCTTAAACGTTATCATACTTTTGCCTTATTACCTAATGTGTTAAAAAAAAAACTAAATTATTAAATAATATAAAAACTAAAATTTTAAAACATGTAATATTAAGTTTAAAAAAAAAAACACTTTATAAATAAAAATACTACTAAAATAGTTAAAACTATAATAGTCGCAGCAGCGCCTGGGTCCTTAGAGGTCAAGGACAAGTGGGAAGGCGCCAGGGTGTCGACACAGGTGGCATCCCACACTAAAGGCGAACCTATCATCCATATGACCAGCGTCATTCCATTAGGCAGTTTGCGACGAACCACATGACGTGAAGGCTGGCATGCCTTGGGTTGCGACCTGTGTTCTTGCTGCAGGGAAGGCCGTGGTAGCCGAGTGCCCCGACGTTATCTCCACATTCGCAGCGATGTAGAACAGTGGAAGAAGCTCGACGTAAGAGTGCTGAAACATTTGTTGTTAAATGTTAATGTTAAACCTTGACACCGTCAGAAGACGAGCACGATCTGGCCGCTGTGATAGTAAATAATAATAGTAAACGTTACAAAAAATACTTTTATGTTATTTTTATTTCATTATCTACTTTATTAAGAATAAAAAACAGTGCAATGATTTAAATAAAAATAAAAATTAAGCCAATAAAAATTTATAAACTAAATTAAAAATAAAATCTAAACTACATATAAAAATATTCACCCATGACTTGATCATGTGGCAATGTGCCAAAAACACTCGCAGCATTCTCCCGCTGCACAGCGATGCTGATTTGCTGCGCAAAAAAAACTGCCAGCCCTCTTGTCACATACAGCGTTAACAAGCCGCTTCTTCTTAGCGCTTGGCCCCCACGGTCCCATTGTCTCAAGACCAAAAGGCACAAGTAGCAATAGACTCGTATTTAAGACATTTGGCCTTTTCATTATTGTATTTATTTGTACTTCTCTTTAAAAAAAATATTATTTCGAATTTTATATTTATCTTCCTTTTGCGATTTATTAAAAAAACTTGCAAATTTAATAACTGGAGGAAGTCTTGAGATTATTAAAATTTAAACCTATTTTTAGGTAAAGAAAGATATTTCAAAGAAGGAATAAAAAGACAAATTCAAACACAACGCCAATAGAATTTATTAACGGAACACGGAAATAAAGAAAATAGTGATATTTCAAAGTCGAGGAAAAATGATGGTCATTATGAAAGCACTCAGTCAACATGCCCTTAATACTTTAATTTCTCCCTCCAGCCCTTTCGTTTAAGCTGGGTTTACATGGCGATAATGACCGATGACTACAAATAAAGATATCTCAGAATATTTTACCTTTTTGATAAAATAATAATTAAATAAAAAATGTAAGAGTCCTCTGTCTATTTTTTTTACGTTCTTCTCATAACTTTCTTCATACTGTCTCATTTTGTAGTCGCTGCCACAAATTTATGGAATGATCTTCCGGTGAATATAAGGCAGGCAATTAACAAATTGTCATTTTAAAAATTGGTCTAGTCACCCCTTATGAATAGCTCTAAACCACGTTTGTAAGTTGTATGTACAATATTGTGTATTTTAATTTAATATATTGATATTATAATACATGTTTAAAAATATGTAAGTAATATATAATATTTGTTAAATTATTATATAATTGTATATTATTACCATTACTTTAATTGCACCTATATTTGTTCAAATTTGTCCCTAAGGTTTGGCTGTCAGAGAATGTCTACAGGCGGACATAATCGCCTTTGTACTTTTTTGCAATTATATTTTTCAAATAAATAAATATATAAGATAGGTACTTATATAAAAAAATAACACACGAATTTACACAAAAAACTCAGCATTTTTACAATTAATTCATCGTTAAATAAATTGCTAAAATATATTCTGTTTTCCATGTAAACTAAGCTTTTTACAGAATCATTTGTATACGGAAATATATTCCATATTTCCTGTTGTAACTACTTTTGGCTTACTGTTGTTTTTAATGGAGATTTTAACGAAAATAAAAACAAAAGGAGATTAAATTAATGACAGTATTTTTTTTCTGACAATTATATTTTTAATTAAGAAGGTTACACCAAAATAATGGCATATAATACGGTATTAACAAATATAAAAAAAATATTAAATAAATAAATAATTCATCTGATCATGACATGTTCGTTCACCCCATGTCCATATCTTGTTCGTCTACTTACTTATATATTTTAATTATTCTCAGAAAAAATATAAAGTTGTTTATTGAATTGATGTGTTTGTTGTGTCTAATTTTAATTGTTAAAAAAAAATTAAATATTAAGTAATTTGAAAGTTACATGTGTACATAAAATCTGACCCTACGACCATCTGAAGGATTTTTTAGCTGACCACTTATTTATTACACGCTCAAATCCGGTATTGTAAATGGTAGTAAAAATATTAGTTTTTCGTAATAAGTAGTTCGTAGTTGTCATTTTTTTACAGTTTTGCCAATCATCTACATATGTGATCTCAGCGCAGGGCGTGAGCTACCGCAACGCATTACGACTTACAAGGTCCGCAATATTTATGCAATGCGGCAACATGGGGCCGTTTATAAATAAGCATGTCTTCCACATAAATGTGTCATGGTGGTTTTGTAATACGGGCGTCTCAAATCGGGGGAATCGCGCGGGGGGAAGCGAGCTCAACGCGCGCCGCCTGCCCAAAGCTCCCAAGCGCGCTGAACGAAAACCACGTGCGCTGCTGTAAATTTTCATGCATTACAGTACGTGTTTACGAAACATTTTAAATAGTGAATTACAGTTGTTTTGACTATGAAGTGAATGGTTGAGTGATGTGCTAAAGGCTATAAGTTCTGCAGTGTTATGTTACGTCGTTTCGGATTTCTACGGACGATTTTTAATGTGATGGAAAATCAACAGCAACAGCGAACTTTAGTTTGAAATAAACCGCCTTTATATGGTAAGTTTTATTCACTTATTATATTTTTACAAATAAAAACATAAAAAAAATGTTTAGGAAACTTTTCTTAAATTATTATCTTAATATATTGGTTATTTTCCCCTGACAATTAATATTTTTCTACATCACTGCGGTTATATTAAGTTAACTATACCTACTAATATTTTTATGACAATAAAATAATATTTAGGTAGGTATCAAACTACAAAAACCTAATAATACCCACCTAAAAGTACCTACTACATTTATCGTCGATTCAATATCCTAGTTGTTAAGCAAGTAATAATGTAACTGACCACTGCTTGTCCTTAAATAGTAAAGTAAAATATCATCACGACCGTTTCCATTTCGGGGTGGTCAGAAACCACGCTTATAAATAAGCGGATTGACATTTAGTCAACTTTACTATAGGCCAATCATGACAAGTGGCAAGCTCTTCGATGTCTCCAAAGTACCAAACTCGAGAAATATCACAAAAAAAAATTATAATTTAAATAAATATATTTTTGTGTCCCGACCAGGAATCGAACCCGGTACCTCCGAGTCTAAATCCACGGACGAATCAACGAAGGCTTAGTCCTTTAATAAATAAATGTCAATTGACTCAGTTTGGTTACGGTGGACGCGAGGATTACCAGTATAAATATTCACCAATATCATCAGTCAGTGAATATTATCCATCTATGGTGTAAAAAATATTTTTATCTCTGATGAGACGGCATTTTTTATTTATAAATAGTTTAGCTATGTACGAATTAATCCACGAATTACGGTTTGAACTGCTTGACCATCTACCTTACTGACCTGATCTATCCCCAAGCGACTTCTTTCTGCTCTCAGCTAAAAATTGTGCTCGGAGGACAGAGATTTTCGTCAAACCAGGAGGCTATCACCTTCGTGAACAATTATTTTGCAAAGAAGAATGTAGTACTATTTGGACGGGTTAAAGAGAGCATCGCTGGGAGAAGTGTGTAGAGTTACAAGGAGACTATATAGAAAAATAAAAATATATTTTTAAAATAAATATCTTGTATCTTTGTTAGGTCGGAATCTTTTCAGACCACCCTCGTAGTACCTATCTACCTATTTTTTTTTGTACGATAAAGTGTTTAATATTAAATTATTTATTATTAAGTTTCGTTTACATACGTAACGTCGAAATACGAAAAATGGTAGGTATAAAAGAAAGCATAGGCACAAAAATAAGGAAAAGCATGCTACGATGGTTCGGGCATGTTAAAAGGATGAGCGAAGAAAGATTGACGAACCCCTGGCGGACCAAGACACACATATCACGATCAAATAAATAAAACACTAGCTGAAGATGAAGAGGTTGATGAATGTCGATGAAGCGAAAGAGGTATGTCGTGATCGTGTCAAGTGGCGCTCAATTGTCTCTGCCTACCCCGTACTCATTAAAAAAAATGGTCTATTCGCATTTCCTGTCGCAATAAAGCTAGTATATTATTATGTATGTATGTAGGTTTATACGAGTATATAAGTATGTATTAGTACGTACTATATTATATATTTATACATCTAGTTAGTTATTAAATATATATATTTTTTATTATCCTTTAATTTTGCACCTACTTTTCAGTAAAGTGTTTAAAGTTTTCCCAATGATTGGCTATGATAAAATGTCTTGCGGCATTAAAGCCCGCCTTTGTCTTTGTGCAATAAAGTATTAAATAAAAAATAATAATAAGGGATCTGGCGCGAAGATATGTATGTATGTTTCATTTAACATAATTTCTAATAGGTTGTTATGAATTGTTAATGATTTTTTAAATATTATTTAAGAGGGTTTACGCTTCTGCATCCCTCTCGCTCGCACAATCTAATATTAAAAAAAAAAATCTGCGTGTATTTTTGAAATAGTAGTTCAACTTTCTAGTAAGTAAATAAAACTACGGACTTTTTGGACATTGTACTTTATACAGCTAAAAATAGCACAAACATTGATGATCTATTTTACTAAAAACAAATAGGTATATAGAAAAGATAAATTTCTAAGCATTCCATGGATTCACCGTGCGGGTGCCGGGTCCGTCGTGTGTGGGTAAGAGATGAGAAGAATGGTATCTCGGGCTTGCTACCTACAATATGCTGGTTTAAAAAAGACTCCTTTTTTATTTTAATGCGCGATAATACGCTCACCATCCACAATTCTACTCCTCTCCCTACCCAACCAAATACTGTATGATTACGTTAATGCCGTCTTGGAAGCTCTGTCCATAAATGTATTTAATATATCTCTAAAATATTTCTCAAACGTACACTCAGACTTAACAATTCTTTAAAAATATTTGATTGTGCAAGCGAGAGGGAGAATGCTACACCCTCTATAGTCTATCATCTAAATATAAGCTGACACGGCCTTTTTACAGCCACGAATTAATTTTAACTACCTAGTTTTAAGCAACAACTTGTTTATGGAAACAGTGTTTTCGTCGAAGATGATGGTATAGCTGATATGATGGGTCCACCTATAGTAGCTGCTGGATATTTTATAATCGAAATAATAGTAAACTATTGAGAAAAAATGTATTGACAATATCCAAGAGTTGTTGTGACAACCAAAGGAAAATAAATGATTTGATTTAATTTGATTATTAATGGGTTTTTACGTGTCGGGAGGTCGTCAGGATTTATCTATCCCTAAAGTAAAATCGCGTAAAGACCTGTTAAAAAAAACTATTGTTAATGATAGCCGACCTTTCTAGCTAGCGAGTAAAGGCATTTTGCTCCAGAAATATGTTCAGGAAGGCTCATCTCCAACAGTGGAGGTCCAGGACTCTGTGTTATAGGGGTTATGATACTATACGTAGAAGATTTAATTTTATTAAGTTAAAAAAAAAAACTAGGTATTGGGAATAAAAAATCTGTTAGCGATTTTTCCTATGTATTCTAACAAAGCATTAACTGGAAGGTCGTTTGATCCAATCGACTTTACTGTACAAAATGGGCTATTAATTCTTACCATGTCTCGAATGTAAATATTTGTTAGGGACTTTTTATTGGTCCAGAGGGAATTGGTCCCATTTGGCCCAAAATTGTGACCCAAAAATCTGGTGATTAAGATATGACCCTCTATTTACATACACATTTTAAATATGTGAAACACCATACCCACTGTCAGTCTCCACGTCTTTGCTCCGTACAACAATACTGGAAGTTAAAAAAATCGTTAACAGTTTGGTATACTCGTATAAGCAAATGGTATTTAAACGTGAGTGCAATGTTCTAGGTGCAACGTCAAAGTCAAAATATTATTACAAGTCCCTATTTAAATTATCTTTGATGATTCTACTCCTGCTATTAAAAGACTAAGCAGCAAAGTAGTCCAAAGAGTTAGCTGTTATCAGAAGACAGCAGCTTAGCTGATTCCTGTTTATTACCTGTTAATGTTTAATTTGACTGAGAAAGGAATCTGCATGGAAAACTCTGTTACATCAGATGTACAAGTTTTACAAATAAAACAAATTAAATACAGTATTACACAATAACGATAAATAAATAGCCTTGCGAATTCAGTACAGTGGTACCTTACCAGGTAGGTCAAAATTATATTTATTATTATATTTTGAATTCGCGCCGTTTGAGGTCGAGACGATGGGGTCCCATAGCAAAGCGCCTGGCCAAGGAGTTGTCAAAGCAGCTGACGAAAAGGTCTAGAGACAAGAACGCTCGAAATTATTTTGCCAACGTATTAGCCTCGTATACAGAGGAGAAAATGTTGCCAGACTTCTTGGGACTATCTCAGATGGAACGTCTTAAGAGGACAATTTTTATTTATACTTTAGTTTATTTTTATTATTTGGGTAGCTTTTAATTTATAATTATTTACTTGGAATAAAAAGATGACTTCTTATTAATAATAATAATATTTATTGCACAAAGTTAAATAACTTTAAACTAAACTATAAGGCATCTTCTACAAGCTAACATTTGTGAGATTTAACAAATTACAGGCAGAGTACCAAAAAAATATAAATAAATATTATCTTTATATATTTAAACAAAAATATTATAAAACCCGTAACCCGAAAGCCGACAAAACGCAAAACCTGTGCTGTAATAATAATATGTTACATTAAAAATGGGTCAGTTTTTCTATTATATTAGAAGCTGGCCGTGTTGAATGTTTGTATTTCAATCCAACAAAGGTACGAGTAACAGTCGTAAACCCTTTTTGCGAACACAAAGAATACACAATACTAATGTCATTACGCACGTTAAATCGCAATATAACGTAAGTACTTTATTTTTAATCTATACTATAGATTCTAACATTATAAATGCAAAAAATATATCACCTGTTTGTATCTCATTCTCAAGCATACATACAAATATACATACTTGGCTAATTTTATTCGAAGTAAATTAATATACATACATTGAATATGAATAAAAAGATACTTAAATATTAAAAAATAAAATTAAATATAAACTAAACAATTGCCTTCGTGGTCTAGCGGTTAAGTCCGTGGATTTAGACTCGGAGGTACCGGGTTCGATTCGTCGGGTCCGCACACAAAAATATTTATTAATTTATATAAATACATTTACTTAATTAATATTTATTTATTTGGTACGCTCTGGAGACATCGACGAGCTTGCCACTTGTCATGATTGGCCTATAGTAAAGTTGGCTAAATGTGAATCCGCTTATTTATAAGCGTGGTTTCTGACCACCCCGAAAGGGAAACGGTCGTGATGATACTTAAACAAAAATAAAAAATGTCCTCTAGAGACGTCCCATCCGAGATAGTCCCAAGGAGACTAGCAACATTTATCCTTTATATAGCGAGGCTAATACGTTGGCAAAAATAATTGCCAGCCTTACTGTCTCCAGGTCTTTCTGTCAGCTGCTTTGACAACTCTTTGGCCAGGGACTCCTTGGGACCCCCCATCGCCTCGACCCCAAATGGCGCAATTTCGTAACCTGTGCCAATAATAGCATTTTTTGTTATTATACTGGTATGACATGTGACCTCGCGCCCACCTGATCGTAAGTGGTGCGCAAGTCCATGAATGTTAGCAACTGGAATCGGACATTAATAACTGACATCAGTCCCAAACACTATGCCTGCTTGACTGGGAATGACGGCAATTCGAGCCTGATCCTGAAACGTGTGGATACACTTTACTGGGTTTATCGGTACGACCGGTGGATACTTCCCCACCCCGGCTGACTGGGCAATTTACCACCATCAGTCCGCCTACCACCTATTTGTTGTTCTCGTTGAAAGTATGTGGCATTTGCAATGATGTCAATTGCCAATTTTTACTTTCAAGGAAAACTGATATTGTGAGCTTGCCATAGTGATATTCATATCAAATTAACACCACTTGAAACAAGATTTACCTTTAAATTTGTATATACAATTTGTAATTGAGCAACTTGAGGTTCTCAGCAGAAACCGCCGCATTTGACGAGGTCGCGTGGATGTGAGATGGAGCTAATATGTCTACACACGTCGCATTCTACACCAGAGACCTGTCAAATTTCCACAGCACAACAGTCATTCTGTCGGGTCTCTTGTCATCGCTCCACACAGTCCCAGGGGGTTCTAAGATTGCAGGTACCCCAGCCCTTCAGATGATGTTGTTAAGAGCCGCGTAGCGAGGAATGCGGACAGCATTTTAAAAATTTATTGATTAACTGACGACATATTTTTTTTTTTTAAATAGGTATCTTTATTGCTCAGTGTTGATATTTCAAAAATAATTATTTAAACCAATGTAATTTTAATTATAACACAATGTCTAAACTTAATGCAAATATACATTCAGCACAATTTAGAATTAAATCAATGTTCGTAGTTTGTAGACGAGGTAATTAATAGTGAGATGGTATTATGCTGTTGACGGAGCTTGTCAACATTTGGAAAGTTCGCTAATTACTCAAACTAAATGTCACTTCATTTGAACAAAGCTAAATTAGAACGTTCGTCTTAAGATTAACATACTTAATTAGAATTTACTACATTTGTATCTTTTTATTTAATTATTCTGCTATGTCATGAGAATTTACTACATTTTGTATCTTTTTATTTAATTATTCTGCTATGACATGAGAATTTACTACATTTGTATCTTTTTATTTAATTATTCTGCTATGACATGAGAATTTATTACATTTGTATCTTTTTATTTAATAATTAAGCTATGATATGAGAAATTAATACATTTTGTATCTTTTTATTTAATTATTCAGCTATGACATGAGAATTTACTACATTTGTATCTTTTTATTTAATTATTCTGCTATGACATGAGAATTTATTACATTTTGTATCTTTTTATTTATTTATTCTGCTATGACATGAGAATTTACTACATTTTGTATCTTTTTATTTATTTATTCTGCAATGACATGAGAATTTACTACATTTGTATCTTTTTATTTATTTATTCTGCTATGACATGAGAATTTACTACATTTGTATCTTTTTATTTAATTATTCTGCTATGACATGAGAATTTACTACATTTGTATCTTTTTATTTAATTATTCTGCTATGACATGAGAATTTACTACATTTGTATCTTTTTATTTAATTATTCGCTATGTCATGAGAATTTACTACATTTGTATCTTTTAATTTAATTATCCGCTATGTCATGAGAATTTACTACATTTGTATCTTTTTATTTAATTATTCTGCTATGACATGAGAATTTACTACATTTGTATCTTTTAATTTAATTATCCGCTATGTCATGAGAATTTACTACATTTTGTATCTTTTTATTTAATTATTCTGCTATGATATGAGAAATTACTACATTTGTATCTTTTTATTTAATTATTCTGCTATTACATGAGAATTTACTACATTTGTGTCTTTTTATTTAATTATTCAGCTATGATATGAGAAATTACTACATTTGTATCTTTTTATTTAATTATTCTGCTATGACATGAGAATTTACTACATTTGTATCTTTTTATTTAAAAAATCTGCTATGACATTAGAATTTACTACATTTGTATCTTTTTATTTAATTATTCTGCTATGACATGAGAATTTACTACATTTGTATCTTTTTATTTAATTATTCAGCTATGATATGAGAAATTACTAAGTTTGTATCTTTTTATTTAATTATTCTGCTATGACATGAGAATTTACTACATTTGTATCTTTTTATTTAATTATTCAGCTATGATATGAGAAATTACTACATTTGTATCTTTTTATTTAATTATTCTGCTATGACATGAGAATTTACTACATTTGCATCTTTTTATTTAAAAAATCTGCTATGACATTAGAATTTACTACATTTGTACCTTTTTTTTGAATTATTCAGCTATGACATGAGAATTTACTACATTTGTATCTTTTTATTTAATTATTCAGCTATGATATGAGAAATTACTACATTTTGTATATTTTTCCTAAATGATGGCGGCATTCGGAAAACTACGAAACATCGTCCATACTATGGTATGGTCTGAGACGTAGATCTTTAACCAGTGTCTCCTTCAGGTAATGTCGTACGGAGCAGAGACGTGGACTCTGAGGGTGGGGTTAGGTCCATAAATAAAAGGTATCTCTGCGAGCTATGCTTGATATATTATCTGTGATGGGTAAAAATGGAAACGTTGATATTCGTCAGAGAACGGAAGTTACTGACATAGCTTTCAAAATTAGCAAGTTGAAGTTGGCCAGAAACATCTGCCGCAAAAATGACGAACGGTGGGACAAACAGGTAGACAAACATAGATGGACGGGAGGCCTACAACCAGCACTGAAGAGATACACGCTGATGATGACGATAATATGCTCCACGTCAAAGTCTTTACGTGGTGTGCCAAAATTATTCTCGCGCTTTTGACATGAAAATCGACTTGATTTGTTCGAATAAAACTAACAGTTTTCTATTGACATCTGTAACTTTTCACTCGGATAGGAGTACATCGAATTGACAAGAAACTCTCCAAGTTCAATAAACCTGATTCGTTTGATCATTTTGTCTGATCATTTATTATAATTTCAATTAACTTTTAAGGTGACATTTTACATGAATAAATTAGTAACTTTTACTTAATTCTTCTGTTTTCCAAAAATGATAGCTTTTCTTCGAACTTATCAAAGACGATTTTAATTTAAAATTAATATTCCAAAACACTTACGGTCCATTGCAAAAAATATGATTAAAATAATAGATGATCAATATTTTGATATAAGCCACGTGATTGGTCCTTGTCCCTTTGGTTATCTCGGCCAGTTTTCCACTAAAAAGATAATCAGCTTTTTTTCAACCGGCCGATTATATCCTAAAACATAATTATCAATAATAGAAATTATATTTTTTTGTTTTTCTTAGTTCATAACTTAGGGCATTTGTCACTGCTGGAGTACCCGCTATCCTAGAACTCTCTGGGATTGGCGGAGCGATAGCAGGTGTCTGGTGTGGAATGCGCCACGTGTAGACACATTAGCCCCAATTCACATCCAGGCAACTTAGTCAAGCGCGGGGAGACTCTGAACCTTAAGCTGCGCCGATCTAGGTCCAGGTTTTCTTGTTTTTACACGAATTTGCGTCGTTTGGGGTCGAGACAATGGGACCATGGGGTCCTTCAGCCAAACGTTTGGCCAAGAAGTTGTTGTCCAAACGGCTGACAGAGAAATCTGGAGACAGGTAGGCTCGCAATCATTTCTGACAATGTATTAGCATCGCTATTCAGTGGGGAAATGTTGTCAGTCTTCTTGGGACTATTTACCAACAAATCAATGAAATACGCACTTGGTGATGCCGTTCGGTTATCCGTAAAAGTAGTTTGTAATAAGCTCATTGACAGAGATGTAAACACTCATCAAATAAAAAAAAAACATAATATTTTTGAAGATTTATTGTAGATACAGTAAGGCATTTTCGCAGTTCATATTTACCATTACAAAATTCAGAACTTAACATGTCGTATTTTAGATGACAGCAATTTTAGCATTTAAGCTATGTATTGTGAATTATAAGATATTCAAGCGGGGATTTAACAAGGTGGTATACTCTATTACTCTTCTCATCGTTTATAAATTCTCTTCACTGTCACACCCACATGTAGCTCTATGTTCAGATAGATATCAACACACTTAATAGTGCAATACGTTAGCTGAATTCCGTTTTACCTAATATCTGTCAACCCGAAAAAGTGACATATATTATCATTAGAATCTCTCGACTACTATCTAAATTAGGTATGAGCACAGTTAACTTGTTCGGTATGACTGAGTGCCAATTGCGTTCTCCAGCGGGTTTTAAAACCTTGATTCTCATCTTAGCTGCGGCACGCAGACCGCCCAACATTAGTTGTAAAATATTTTCTTCAGTGCACTCTCTCAACAAATTCAATAATCAGGGATTGCTCGACTAAGGTGACCTGTGTTGTGTGAATCTCACTCAAGAGTTATTAAATGAAATAGAACGTCTAAATAACGCATGCAACTGGTTTATTTATTGTCTTCGAAAATACGTCCATATTTTACCTTTTCGAGACAAATTGAAGTGGTTGCCCATGAGTCCTCGGGGGATCGTAGAGTTCCCGCATGTTATATTTGAGTCCGACCGCTACTCCCTGTTACTCAATATATTGCTTAACTTATTTTGGTGTTACCCATGACAAAACTCGCCGTTTTTCCATTAACTCCACTCCGTCCATTTCCACTTAGCATACTAGTCTAGTCTCTAAATCCTTTGTAGTTGTAAATGTAAATCTTTGGAATAAGTTACCCCGCAAGAATCCTTCAGGCCCCGAATAGGAATATCTTTAAAAAAACTTATGTTTCCTGAAGTCCATGAAGTCATTTAACGAATTTAATAAGTTTCATGCGTATTTGATGTCAATTATTAGATTATATATCTATTATTATTATTAGATTAGAGTAGATCTCCACTGTTGGATATGGGCATTCCAGATATATTTTTTTTGTATTTTGCCTACACTTGCCACATGGCCAGACACGATGGCAGGGTCTGATTTCAATATATAATAACAATTTAAAATGCTGATATATTTGTATGTAGTGTTAGAGT
Source organism: Tinea semifulvella (assembly GCA_910589645.1). Classification (NCBI taxonomy): domain Eukaryota; kingdom Metazoa; phylum Arthropoda; class Insecta; order Lepidoptera; family Tineidae; genus Tinea; species Tinea semifulvella. The sequence goes on along the minus strand of OU342592.1, from coordinate 5,209,794 downwards.
ATATACTGATATACATATATCATGCGGCATTAAGTCCGCAGTTTAAATTTGTACAATAAAAAAAAAATATCAAAAAAAATAAGATATTTTTTGTTAAAACAATATAGATACAATAGATTATGTAGTCGACCAAGATTGATGGATAGGGAAGAAAATCGTTAAGTAGGTACCTTAGTTTGACAAAAAATGGGATAGAAAAAGGAGCCACTTCAAGGTCGAAACGTAGGAAATTACTAAAATCGTTCTGCCATTGCCGTTCGTGACTAAGCATTTTGGGGGGAGGGGGGGACCTAGATTATATTGTTTTGATCGTCGTGTTTAACATCTGAGTTTCACATGAGCAATCTACGAGGCTATTTACTATATATAGGTATATATAAAGTTATTTTGACTTAGACTTTAAAATACTGATGGCGAATGCTTTACTACCTACTCTACTACTACTAGCGTATGTTTTTTTCAGTCTTGGATTAATTGTGTAGGTACAAAACACAATACAAACATACAAATACAAATTCAAATTGTCCATTATTCTAAGTCAGTCAAAGTTTGACCAGACTGATGGACTAAACTGATGAAATACTATGCGTGTAATGCTTACCCTATTTCATAAAACAATTACCCGAAGTGGTTGAGTATTGAGACGGTGGTCTCTGAAACCCGCGGTTACAGCTAACCTGTCTCGAACACTTTGCGTTGACGCACGTTCCAATTAAGATACAGGGGTCCTCACGACCCAATACCCACACGCTTTGTTTGTACAAGAAGGTAAATGACATAGACGTATTATGTTTCTGTGTTGGTCTAGTACAGGTGACATGCTTACGTAATTACTCGTACATACATTCATCGGGCCATTAGATAAAATGTAAACAACGAAGCTAGTATTTTCAAAACTTTAACAAACGAAGAAAATGTAATGTAAAGTAAAAGATAATGAAAAAAAAAACTAAAGTATTAACTTAACCAAACAATTGTTTTAAAGGCAAACCTTTAAACCTGGCAACACTTACTGTGTGTCGGTTGTACCATTTGTTTATTGCAGTTGTTAAAAATTAAATTCCACGTTGTAAGCTGTAGATGTCAATGTAGACGTTCCCCTCTGTATTCTGTCGTTTTATTCAAAATCTATAGCCCTTAAAGCTCATTTTAGCAAGTGTGCTAATTGTCTTTCATATTCCTGGTGTTGCGTTTAAATGTTATTTCACATTAAGAAAGACGAAGTGGCACCTAAAAGCATCTACAATTTTCACAAGAATTTAACAGTACTGTTTAGAGAATTATACTCGCCTCAACAAGAAGTTAGAGATCGATAGTAACAACACTGATAAATACAAAATATATATTTCTTTAGATATTTCTTCGTAAAGTGGTGAGACAGCGGTGCATCCTAATTTGTCTGTATTAAATTGTATAAACTTTAAGTTTAAAACGCAGGAAATCGGCAATCATTAGCTAGCCTTATAAATAAAAGGTATGTTTTATGATCTAAGACCTAAGCAGTTTTTAGATTTTTATTAATACGAGTCTTAAATTATTGTCTATGGTAACTTACAATTAATACGAGTTCCGTAGCAACAGTGTTGCACGGTTGGAGGTTATTGTAAATTTAGGGTTGAAATGATTCTAGTTTGGTCAATTAACTATGAAACCTGTTGATGACAGACGCCTGTCAAAATTGTTATTGTAATGTAATTTAGTTAACAGGGGTATTTGTAAATGAATTAATCATTACAAACATATCAGGATAATGTTTAAAATATTAATTTGTGAAAAAGACGCTTTTAAAATATATATAAAGTAGGTAGGTAGGTATGTGAGTAAAGCTTGAAACAATTGTACATATCGCTAGAGGGCGCAGGCAAGAAAGTTGATTTCAACATCGCTAAAATCGCATCGTAGAAAATATATAATTCAAACATAGTAATTATGATACAGAAGTTAGTGATAGTGCCAATAACATGTCATTAAATAAATGTGACGAAAGTTAGGATTAAATGAACAAACATGGACAATTCAGTCATCTTGTTAAGCAGGCTGATAATAACAATAATAATATATCTCTTTATTTCACACAAAATATATAATAATGTACATAGGCGAGCATAATACCGTATGGTATTCTTTACCAGCTAACCTTTGGGAGAGTGAGAAATTATTATAGAGTACGAAACAAGAATAATAATAATATTTAAAATGAATCATAAATATACCATAGTAAGTATAAATAACATACCAATATATAAATATGTCATACGATATAATAAATACTAATATAATAATTATCTATGTCAAGATGTGAAATTAGATGTCATTTTGTTTTTTGAGAAAGTATGTGATTAATAAATGTTTGAATATATTTAAAGATGGAGCCTGTCTAATAGACAAAGGTAGCTGTTTCATTGGCGGGCTGATGTTGAACGTTACTGGCTGACGTCTACGTACGTACGAATTGAACTTTTCCGCTTTTATAAAATTATTAAAATACTTTATTGCACTTAACTTAAAAGTATGTACAAAGGCGAAATTTAAGCCATTTCGGTTTCCATCACGTGGATGCATATCACATGTAGTGTTCAGTAAAAAAAAAGGTAGTTGCGGTTTGACATTCGCATGATATTTATGGCTGTTAGCTAAAATCATTTTAATCACATTCAAAAACAACTATTGAATAGTTTTGTGCTAAGCCTGCAGGCGAATAGCTGATGGGCGCAAAACCAAAGTCTAAAGAGACATTCCGCAATTTAATTACAAGCAAAAGATTTATAAGGACAATAAAAAGTTAACCTCATCCGGTATCAGCAATGATCTTGAAATTAGGTAGATATAGCATTAGTAGACGAAAAGTGTTTAGTAAGTCTTGTTTTAAGCAGTGTTATTTTTACCCGACTGCGCGACGCAAAGAATGGTTATCTGTTTATCAGCCTATGTATGTATGCTTGTATGGATATATGTATATAAGTTCCTTTGTGGCACACTGGAGACCAAATGTGTTGGCGGATTCTGATGATTCACATATCAATCGATTTGCCTTCATCACGCGAGTGTCACTGAAGATATGATATTAATCAAATTTCGTTAAGGCGACATCAAGACGGAATATTGTGAATATTGTCGGTGAACTATATTAAGCAGGGTATCGTCGAATAGGTATTTAAAAATCATGTTGAGGTTTCTCTTATCATATTTCATTTAGAGTGATCATTTAGGATCTATAACGATTTAAAGTTGCTTAGCAACCATTATCATTAAAAATTTCAATACAAATCCTACCTATACCTACCTACCCATAATAAAAATATTATGATAAAGTAAAAAGGATCATCACGACCGTAAAGCGGATTTAAATTTATACAAATTTACTACTGGCCCATCATAATCAATTAGTTATAATCGCATAATAGATAATGTGGCCTAATCCATAAATATTTAATGTCAATTTTGTTAGGTAGATTACTATTAACCGCCAATACTTACATATCTACGCATACTCTCAGTAGTTTGATATTGCCTATTTATGATCACATGTCGTGCTAGTATATATAAAAAAATATATAAAAAGGGTTTCCACAAATTAGTGCACCACAAATAAATATTAAGAATAAATTGTATCACGAACGATAAAAAAATATTGCATATTCCTACGCATAAGTTGTTACTCTGTTATCTAACATACGAGTATAAGCACTAAGTCGATCCGACTTGCAAGAATGAAATGGGGTGAACTTTTAGGGGTGGGAATGGTTTTTCAGCGAAATTCTAAGTTATAAGTAGCTGTTAGCTTAAAAAAAAATTAAATAGTTTTCTTTTATCACCTACAAAATATTATTATATTTTACAAAAATTGGCCTTAAAACTTTTTATGTACCAAATTGGCAATAAAAAAATTGACCAAAAATTAATTACATTATATTCAACTGAAAATATTTTTGTACTGGATTTTTTTTTTTTTTATAAACAGCGATTTATTTTTCATTCGCAATATATATATATTATAAACTTATTAATTTTAGTAACATCCTTTGACGACATATCCGAGTATTCATAGACTAATCCTCGGAAGCAATTGCTTGATAGTATTTTAATATGTGATCCTGTATCCTTGATTTAAAGATCTTTGGTATTTGGGAAAAGTGTGTCGGTCCCTAATTGGGTGGGATCAGGCACGTATTTTGGTATCCCACAAAATGAAGCCACGAAAACGAAACCCTGTTTTACTGTCTATAAAATTTCCAAATCGTGGCCGATTGCCTTTAGCTAAAATTTGAGACGTCTTTTTTACTTATTCAATTTTCTCTAAGTAGATATTTATTTCTATACGGAATTCAGAAAACCAGAACATTAAATACAGCTAAAAGAATATGGTTTATTTTATTATTTTATTTTATTTAAAACATATATTTAATCGAGCTCAATTTAAAAAATGGTCTATCTTTATTTCTTAAATGGCTCCTAACAAGAGACCTACTTAGTGTATGTATATATATTGTATTGTATGTATATATGTATGTATGTGTATGTATATATATTGTATTGTATGTATTATTGTGTATGTATATTGTTTGTATGTGTTTATGTGTGTATATAATTAACATAATGTTTATTGCTTACAATGTGATCGTTTAGTTATAATAGATTGGATTTTTACTTGCACCTACCGTTTACTTTAAATGCTTTATCTGTCCCTAAGGTTGGCTGTCAGAGAATGTCTAGCGGCATTAAGCCCGCCCCTTGTACATAGTGCAATAAAGTTTTAAATAAATAAATATTTAAATAAATAAAAAGTATCATCACGACCGTTTCCTTTTCAGAGTGGTCAGAAACAACGCTTATAAATAAGCGGATTCACATTTAGCCAACTTTACTATAGGCCAATAATGACGAGTGGCAAGCTCGTCGATGTCTCCAGCGTACCAAACTCGAGAAATATCACAAATAAATTAAATATTAATTAAATTTACATTAATAAATATTTTTGTGTCCCAACCAGGAATCGAACCCGGTACCTCCGAGTCTAAATCCACGGATTTAACCGCTAGACCACGGAGGCAGCAGTGTAAAGAAGACAAATTTCTAAGCATCCCATGGATTCACCGTGCGGGTGCCGGGTCCATCGTGTGTGGGTAAGAGATGAGAAGAATGGTGTCTCGGGCTTTCGACCGACATTAGGCTGGTTTAAGAAAAGGATGCCTCCTTTTTTTTCTATTGCGCGATAATACGCTCACCATCCACCATTCTACTTCTCTCCCTACCCAACCAAATACTGTATGATTCCGTTAATGCCGTCTTGGAAGCTCGTTCCATAAATGTATTGACGGCAGAACTGCTTAGGCCCAATTCTTTCAGTAAGTGGTGCAAAGATTTTGCTGGAACTCCTCTCGCACCAACTTCCACTGCGTAAAGCTGAGTCTTGAACCCGTTCCTGATCATTTCTTCTGTGAGAACATAATATTTATTCGACTTCATGTTGTGGTCTTTTGGAATATTTGATTCTCACGGAACGGTAAGTTCAATAAGGATGACTTTTTTCAAGTTCCGAGAAAACACTAAGATGTCTGGATGTTCATCTGGGATCCTATAATGGTGTTCAAATGTATCCATGAGAATTTTCCAGTCTGATGCGGCGCCAAGGATCGAGGTGGGCTTGCATTTAGTTTTCGTGCTTTGCCCTTCCTTTACAAATGTGGTCAAAGTTTTATTTGTAGTCAGTCCCTTTCTGGCTCTTGCAATAGAAAGACTTACTGCTTCACGGATAACACCAAGGACTTTGTCATAAGGTTTTTTTAAATACTTTGTAGGATTATAGGCGTTTTTACAACCGAGCTACGACAGAGCTGCTCCTCTTGTCATGTTTCGCCTAAAATAAATTTGGCTAAATAGAAATCCGATTCTTTAAAAACGCAGTTTCTGACCATCCCGAAAGTGATACGGTCGTGTCGTTACTTTACCTTATTTTTAATAAGTGTATATCTAACATGAAAAGAAAAGTTCACTGTGACAAAGTGGAACTTCAGTAAGAAATCTCATCAAGCGTTGTGATCTTATTGAAATATTACCAAGAAAAATAAAGCGGCCTCCTTTCGTAATTTGTTCTGGAGTTACGCCCTTTTTTGTTAGAATCAATCACCTGGATTGATGTCTCTTTTGCATGTTTTAACCGCAATAAATTTAACAAATTTATGCTTAAAAAAAGTTGAAATTAACTTTGTGAAGTTTACTTTTTAACATAAAATATCTCTCTCATCTCATAACTCATCTACTTTATGTCAAAAGAAAAATTAAGTATTTGTTTCATTCACAACTTAAGCTTTTATTAAAAGTCCACGATGCAAATGTTTAATAAATCTACTTATAAGTAGATCATTACTTTTAAAGGACTTGTTTGGGTTTTGGGAACATTAAGGTAAAAGACAGAGATATTGAAAGATATATAATAACAAGATGGAGCAAGAAGCGGAACAGTATAAAAATTAAAGCTAGGACAATCGTTGAAAGAAAAGAAAGAAAGAAAGAAAAATATTTTATTTGTCACATTAACAAACGAGAAGACATAGTAATTGTAGTTTCAGTCGTCCAGGCCGGGTTGGGGTTTTTTTATGTGACCTTTGTGAAGAACTCCAAGTTATAGGAAAGTTGAAATACAGAGGCTGGAAGAGCATTCCACATCTTTATCGTACGACAGATGTATGAGTCCCCAAATTTATACGTACGCGAAGGGATGGTGACTACGGTATGTGGGTGCATATTTTGACCTGTGCGTGTGGTTCGGTTGCGGAATGGAGAGAAAGGGATTAGGTTATAGAGTTCTTCGGAGCACTCACCATAGTATAGCTGGTAGAACACGCTCAGAGAAGCCACATCTCGGCGAAGATGCGAAATGGGGAAATTATCCCATTTTCCCCGGCAGAATCTCAGCGGTTAACCACCCGCTGGTAATTCACGCTCTTTTAGTGCTGGGCGTCGTTACTAGTATAACAGCGCCCGTGTTGCTCACGAGCCCAGAGGGCTAGGTTCGACTGCTTCACCTCTCCTTCATGAGCACTTCTCCAGAAAGTGATCTCTCGTTGGGGGCCGTGAGCAAGACGGAGCGACATTATGGAAATGCTTAAAGTATCCGTTGTTGGCTCAATAGAACATGCGTCTAGTCAGGCCAGCGACAAACTTCTAAATAGTAGGCATCTCCAAATCTCGAGCTATGACGGAATTATGCACGAACCACGGCGGTCGGGAGACAATCTGAGCGATATGTTCTGCTGACTTTGGATCTTGTCCCTGTTGGTCTTGCGAGAAGGTGGTGCCAGGCTGGCGCAGCATAGGTGAGACTAATTGTAATTTACAATTGGCTAACATAATACGAGTATACGGTATTGTTACCGTTGACCATTAGGACAAATCAGATTTCTTTGTTAGATCGAGGATAGTTAAACGATATTTAAAAAATATATATTTTTAATAAAAATAATAAAATAAAATTGTTATAAAAGAGTTATAAAACTAATTATAAATAGAACTAAAACTAAAAATACCTATGAAATTAAAGCTATTCTTCAAAATAAACTAAGGGCTTACCACCAGGGAGGGTACCTAAAACGCATTTCCTCGTTGAATTATTATGGACATATTCTGTTTTAGGTAGTTATGGCATTTGGGATCGCCACACTCTTGGAAAATTCGTTTACCCAGCTCTTTTATGAATTTGTGGGTATCAAGAGAATATACCCCCATTGTTTCAACCCCAAATGCCACAAAGTTATAATTTTGTTTAATGCTATTGTATTTGATGTGCTTTCTAAATTCGGCTGTATGAGCAGCCGAACCGGCCTTTTTTGATGTAGAGGAAATGTGGCAAGCGGCAAAGGTATCCACACAGGTGGCATCCCAAACAAGACATCTTCCCTCAATCCATGGTACAAGAGACATACCATCCGGCCTTTTACCATCACTACGTGAAAGTCCTGATGGTTCAAGGACGGACGGGATTTTAGCAGACCATAAACTTCTCTTTATAAACTCATTTAAGGCTTGGTGTCTGGAGAATCTGCCTGCACTCTTTTGACAACTAAGCCCGTGTAGACCCATTTCATCAACTTGAGAACCACACTTGCATGTCTTACATATTTTTTAGTTGACATATTTTTGAACCAAGGCGTAAAGAAACTGCTATTCTTAAACTGTCCTTATCCAGGAGTGTACCAAGAGTATTTGTATTTTTAATGCAATAAACTAAAAATTGCTTGGACACCAAGGGCCTAGAGTCTCTACAGCAAACGACACAAACAAGTAGTCTTTGATTATTATATGAAATTAAATTGGAAACCGCGTCACACGTTTCCATTAACGACCGTCCACACAGCTATAGATTACGAGTCCTATACATATTTAGTAAAAGGTCCTACTTCAACCTAATTGGGGGAAATAGGAACACTGTTTATAGTCTCCCTGGGACCTTGGCGGGTGCTCGGTTGATCAATTTCAAAAGTTAGTATCTATTTTAAATACATTAGCATATTTATATTGCATACCTCTATATCCGTGACATATATTCTAGACGCTATGGCATACCCCTACGTTGAAGATGATGTCTAGCTAATCGCCTTTTTAACGAAATACCCACATTTGCTGGTAAACAAATTAATTTAAGTACTATAAAAAATAGATGAATGATTCTTTTATTGCAAAACACCTTTATCATTTAAGGCATTTATTCTTACTCCCAACACATTACAATTTATTTAAAAAAATATATAATTAAAAAAAAATGAATCTAATATTCTACTCACAAAAAAACCATTAAAAAATTTGAAACTTCGTAGTTGTCAGAATTTCCATTCGTTCTGGTATATTGCCTTCAATGCGTATGTAAACTTGCTTTCGATATGGTTCTGCAGCCTTAAAATCAGCCTAGATGGTGTCCTCGTCATGCCTTCATGATGCCTTCTTATTGAAATATACAAGGACTGATACAAATATCGTATCCAATCGTAATCTCTTCAGTCGTTGCAAAAGCTCGTCTTAACATACTGCGATGTTCTTTATAGTTAATCCATCTCTCCGCACGGTCGCCACAATATAGCGGAAAAGATGGAGGCTTTTGCATGATAAAATTATCATTTTTTTTAAATTGTAGATCGACACCTTGCGCCCACCTGATGGTAAGTGGCGCGCATGGTCCATGAATGTTAGCAACTGGAATCAGACACTTATGTCCGACATCAGCCCCTATGCCGGCTTGACTAGATGCCTTTTCACACTTCCCTTGAAGGACTTCAGGTTATAGGAAAGTGGAAACACAGAGGCTGGAAGAGCATTCCATATCTTAATTGTGCGACAGATGTATGAGTCCCCAAACTTTCACCGAGAGGACTGACAAAACACGTCGAACCTTTTCAACATTTTTATCTTGTCACGGTCGCCACAATATAAGAAATGACTCTTTATAATGCATACATACTATATATTTAAATTGAACAGCCGTGTTTCTCACCCTCAAACATAAAACAAGGAATTGGAAAAATAAATTTCAGGAGCAAAAGGTAATATGTGAAACGTGGTCGGGGGGGAGGGGGTATTCTGAGGACTAGTGTTGTTTTTTTTTTTTTGCGTGGTACAGATTTGATTACTGTAGGTATCTCGGGTGGAATTGAAATGTGAAAACAAGTGAAATTTTTCGGTTAAAGAACATGAAAGAAGACAAATTTTGACACAATAACACTAAAGAGCGATGCTGACTTGCTTGTAAGAACGCTTACCTTAAAATCCTAAAAGGTCTTGGTTCGAACCCTGACGAATTTCGAATTTGTCATTGATTTACAACACTACAGTTCCTATGCCTCGGAGAGCACATAAGCCGTCGGTTTCGATTCCACTAATACTGACTTATGGAATCGTTACTATATAGTCCTTTAAAAGAGATTGCCCAAAACCAGGCCCCATTTTTTTTGCAGCGTGCCTCGACAAAACACAATTGAATAATCATGACAATTAATTGTGTTTTTTTTTAATTTAATTACTTACATCTTTTTTACCCCAGCATTAAAATATTATTTAATTAAATAGTCAATTGATTAAGATTTATGTATGAAATAGTAACAAAACACTATTTATGCGATTAGGTTCTTTATTGTGATCAGGGGTGCGATTACGCGCACATCATTATTAGTTCTAATTTGGTTCAGCTTTAGTTTAGCTTTGATTCGGTTTAATTTTAGAACATCTCTGTGTAGCGATTACGCGTCATATGAAAGCTAAACTTTTACCAAATTCCAACCGAAATACGGCGTGTTAGCCCAATTGCCAGTTGAAATAAATAAAATGATTGAATGACATTGTTTTTTAAATATTACGTTAAATAAAATGTTTTAAATAACATAAGTGATATAAATATACTTCTAACTTCTGTTTTTTTTTATTTCATATACTAATAACATCAAATTTCATCTAAAAATATCCTTAGTTATCGTTCGGTCTTTTATGTTTTTTTTATCGGCAACACACACGTTCCTTTCCACGAATGACAATCATTATACTTGTAAAATAAAATAAAATAATATATTATTTAACAATATATTTAATAATAAAAATAGTTAATGCGTCTACTAATAACACATTAAGTGTGTTATAAGAACGTAGATATGATTGTCCTACATTTATTTCAAGATACCTACTAATCAAAACGTTATATAAACAAGATTTGTGATGTGTAACGAAACGCTAAGGTTGGTTTGTTTACATTTTACAAACAATAGCATTCAAGTTTTTATCGTTTCATCTCAATCTCTTGAAAAAATACTGTAAGTACCTCTACTACTAAGGCTTTTTCGTCACATTCGTTTTTTATTATATTTAAATGGTTAATTTTATAGCTCCGATGGCACGAAGACGAGTTTGTTTCGAGCAGATGGAGGCACTTGTGGAGTACCTCGAAGGCTATCCTCAGCTGGCTCGGGGCTATAGCCGGACAGCGGAAGGGAGGCGTAATTCCCTTGGGCATTGGGATACTATTGCGCAGAAACTAAATAGTATGGGGAATGGCTGCTACAAGTCGCCCAAGGATTGGTGCAAGGCAAGCTATTGTGTTACCTAGATATTTAAAATCATAAGCGTAAAGTTGTCAAATTATCCACAAAATCGAATAAACCTTGAGTTTCCAGTCATAAAAGCTATTTTGAATAAGTTTCATCTCAATGATAACCCTTGCTTAGTCATGCTTTTAAAGGAGTGGATTCACATTTAGCCATCTTTACATAGGGCCCATCATGACAAGTGGCAGGCTCATTGTCTCTAGCATAAATTAAACAAATTATTGTGTCCCAAGCAGTTATTATATATTATTACTTTTTCAGTATTGGAATGACCTCAAAGCCAGGTTGAAAGCCAAAAACTCTCTTCTAAAAAAGTCACATTCTGCTACAGGTGGTGGTCCTCCACCACTTGGACGAGAGTTGACAGATTTTGAAGAGAGAGTTTTAAAGATCTTAGGTGAAGATCTAGGCTTGGGGTCACCAGGAGTGTCTGTTAATCCATTCCCCACAAAGGTTTAATATTGTTTTTTTTTTAACTGTAACAGTTAAAATATTTATTATGTAACACTTTTTAGATTATATTCTGTAGCTATCTAGGTAGGTATTTATCTAATGTAATGGATAGCTGATGGTATATTCAGAGGGAAATAATTTTCTTGTGTAGCTAAAAATACTGAAATACCAGAGGGCCAGTAATTCAATTCTTCTTTCAGATTTATCATCATCATCATTTATAATACCATTCATTGTTTTTTTATTTGGTAATGTATTTATAAAGAGTAGTTTGATTATGTATTATAGTAGTGTAGTTTGGGGTAGTGGTTTGTAATGGTTGTTGAAAGTTAGTCCATATAACCTATTAATTTTAATATTATTTTTTTAGAGTACCATTTTGCCTGTCCCCAATGCCGATAATGTAAATGATGACTTTTTTTTGGAAATTATGGAAGAATGCAAGTATAATTAAAAAAGCAACATGATCACATCACAAGTTGCTGTTACTGCAATAGTCAAAAATAGCATATTTTGGCAAACTGAAAAAGCTTTGTACATTTTTGTAAATATAACTTTAAACAACAAATAAGGACGCAAATCACAAAATCAAGCCAAAATCATCGCGAACCGCATTTTTGATATGCGACCTATTGCAGTAACAATGACAATATGAATTAGAAGTACTTATAATTTATTTTTTACTGCAGTACCGCCAGCCAGTCCTGTAGCACCACCTGCCTGTCCTCCACCTAGTCCACATGTGGTGTCACCAATAGATGCTGCAGAACCTACACCACTCGGTACATCTGCAGCTAGCAAACGCCGCAGAAGAAGTAATTTCAATATTTTTTTTAGTTTTTAGCCCTTCTATTACTATTAAATATTGTGCTTTTTAAACTATTATCATGATATTACATTTGAGGTTATTGGCATTTATACTTAATCATAAGAAGGTACACACATAAGTAACTTATGGCATATTTTCAGGTCGACCACAAACATCATTAGATGAGGCTCGCTCTATACTCACTAATATTGAGAGTCAGAGAGTGCAAGCTGAATCATTGATGGCGGAATCAATGCGGAGTATTAGCAGTGACCTGAAACAGCTTCTGCAAGTGCAGGAGCGGATTGCTGTAGCACAGGAGCATAGGGCTGCAGCTGCAGAACGGTGTGCTTTGGTGGAGGAAAAAGTGCAGGAGCGGATTGCTGTAGCACAGGAGCGTAGGGCTGCAGCTGCAGAACGGTGTGCTTTGGTGGAGGAAAAAAAGCTTGCCTTACAATTAAAGGAATCTAAAAATTGAAATAAAGAGATACAATGGCCGTGTTCGGGGAGTAGCAATGATAGCACGATATGTTGTTTTTTTTATTATTAAATTTTTATTAACATCATGCATTCATTTATGGAAATGTTAACATCACATTTTAGTTTCATTCCGTTGTTACATGCAGCTCATGCAACTTCTCTTAGGAGGCAACACCTCGTTACAGTTTCCCATCCCCTACGAAAAGGTCTGAGATGACCTTTTGATTGACAAACTTTGCAGTTTGCCTATTATAATGCAATTAGGTAATAGGTACTAAAATCATTAAGATTCAATAAAATAACTTATTAATTGTGTTATTATTATATAATTGCTGTATGCCTAGTGTGAGGAATAGAAATAATAAAGTTTATATAAAGTTAGATTAATAATCTTAAATAAAGAATTCTAAAAATAAACTCGTGTTTACACTTAATTTTTATTTCACATTACAGCCCCTAAAACACGAATCCTAGACCACCACTGCTGTAAATGGGCCTTAATTAATATAATATTATGAAGAACATATGTTCTTACTAACAAGAGCATTAATAATTATAATATGGGCAGTAGTTGTTAAGTTGTTAGAATGCTGCCCAGCAATCGAAAGATTGCAGGTTCCAGCCCTGGCATGTACCAATGAACGGATAGGTCTAGTGTCATAAATTTACGATTTTACAAGTTACAACTATGTGTTTTATGTTTCCACTACATAGGCATCATAGAATGAACTACTAATTTATCTATTATCACACTCCTAGTTTATCTTAAAGTATGCTCATTCCACAATCTTTCTACAAGTTGGTCTCGTACATCTCTACCATTCTGTAGAGCTTGGTTCCTGCTGTTAGGCCTCTCTGTATGAGACATTATAACTTGTAAAAGATTATTTCCATTAAGATCTTCTGGATATAAATAAGGTATGGGCAACCTTGCTTTATTAGCAATGTTGTGCAGGACTACACATGCATTGACAATTTTTCCAGCAGTGATTGGGTCATAGTGCATCACACGATGAGCAAGCAGACACCGCCAACGTGCCTTCATCACTCCAATTGTCCGCTCAACAACATTTCTTGCAGTTACATGCAAAGAAGTGTAATAGGCTTCTGAAGTACCTGGTGTTGCATCAGTAATGGGTGTCATCAGCCATGAGCGCTGTGGATAACCTGAGTCACCTGAAATTAAATTATTTTCTTTAAGTAGGTATTCAATTGTAAACCTTGATTACTTGTTAAAAAGGAAATACAAAACATCTTAAAAATTTACAACTTACCAAGCAACCAAACTGCCTCATTATTTGCATTTAATTGTTGCATATGAGTGTGTACTGGGTGATGCTGCCAAATGAATGAGTCATGGCTGGCCCCACCATGACTAGCATCCACACTCAATATGTTGAGGTCACTGTCACAAATCTATAAACAATAAAAGTGAATTTATTAACAATAACTTAATTAACATGATCATTTTAGGTAGCCAAATTTTAAACACTTACAATTTGGGTGTTTAGAGAGTGGTAGTGCTTTCGATTGAAAAACCTCTCTTCAAATTCCTTGGGCCTTATTATTGCCACATGAGTCCCATCTATACAGCCAATCACACCCGGTATTTTAAACTTTTCATAAAATCTGTAAATTACAAATAAGTATAGGACTTAAATATTATTGTTACTAAAAAAATATATCCATACTAATATTATAAATGTGAATGAAGTTTTGTCTGTGTATATGTATGTATATTTGTCTCGCCTTCACACCTATATTACGTCTGAATTTGATGATATTTGGCAAATCTATTCCACAGAACCCGGAGACGCATTGATAGGTCATCATGTGACCACATATCTGTCTGTTTGATTTGCCTTCACACCTATACTACTTTAAATAAGGCAGATATTTTCCTTGGAATCCAGGGTTTGACATGATGGTGAAGGTTGAAACTTGTTTTCGCTGACCACTATATTGCACGGGCAACGCTGGGGCAAACAGCCAGGATATCTATATATACGAGTACCTACATACATATTAATCTGTTCAGCAGTGAACGTCTTCCGGCTAAGATGATATATAATCTCACATGGTCTTTTATCATAACATTAAAGGATTAAAACTATATTAACAGTATAAGGGTAACAAACCTTAGTTTTAAATTGTTTCTTTCTTGTAAAGTTTGTGGAAAATTTATATATTTTTGTAGTATCTCTGGCTTGTTAAGAGTATCAATTATCAGCCTTATGCATTTGGACACAGTAGGCTGAGCTATTGCATGATGTAGGCTTTGCCCTACACCTCTCTGATAGGACCCAGAGGCGAAAAAACCAAGTGCAGTGAGAACCTGTAATAAAGTAACCTAAGTAAAGCAAATACTCTGGTTTTAATGTTTAATCATTTTTATTAGGTATCTACTCACTTTTATATCGATTGGCACACTTGTAGTTTCGTTTTTGAGGTTAATAAATGGAGTCAATTCATCAATTAACCTAAAGACTGACGGTTTATCTAGCCTGTAGGTTTTGATGAATTCCTCCTCCGAAATGTTGAAATTAATCCTCCTGCTGTTTCTCAGGCTTGCCGACCGTCTATTTTCCTCAAAATGAGCTCTCTCCACGAGGTCCAACTGTAGGCCTAATCTCGCCATTTTAACAATGCCTAAAAATATCCACAATTAAAGAAACGCACACCAACACAATTAGGACATTTAAAAATAACAAAAACTTACTGTTTAATATCTAAAACAAGTAAATAATTAATAATTAGTTCGTCAAAAGCTTGCTCGCAATCAACTTTATTCCAACCAAATACGAACTGTTATTTTGACAGTTAATTGGTTGGAATTTGGTCAAACTTTAGTGCGCGTAATCGCGTTTTCCATACAAAAAAGATGTTCTAAAGTTTGACCAAAGTTCGACCGAAATTTGGCTAATTTCTGACAGCTGACAAGCGGGCATAATCGCAACTTCTAAAGTTCAACCAAATTAAGACCAAATAGAAACTAAAATAGTGCGCGTAATCGCCCCACAGGTACTTTATTACAGATAAAACACTGAATTTAAAATTGGCGGGATAGAAACTATTTAGTCATTAACGTAAAAAAAAGTTTTTGTCAATTGTAGTTATGCTAGGGTAAAACAAATAAAATTAATTACAGATTATGAAATCACAATATATTAACTATGATATAAAAAAGAAATCATTATGACACGAGAACATTTTATTGGGCCCATTTCTCTAAGAAAAATCTCATCACACCCTAGACAACTCGTCTGGACAGCGTGGCGAGCGATTCTTCAGAAAATTCTAAAGCACCCATCTCTAACAGTGGAGGTCTAGAACTCTCAAAGCTATATTTAATAACACAAATTCACGTAAAATACCTACACAATATGCTTATACTAAGTATATATAGGTAAGTAGGAGTATATTAATATAATTTGCTATGAAATTGCAAATCTATTTATGTGCCGAAGCGAGCGGGAGTCCTAATTAAGCTCGATAACAATATCATATCTATTGCAACACCTTGGGAAGCTTCGTCGATTTTGCTTTGTCGCATTAAGTTGGATTATCGATTATTATTATTAATTAGTTTGTCTTACATTTTTTGTATTATTATTTATTAGACTTGTATTCCATAACTTTAATAAAAAAGTAAACATTCTCAGCTTTCTCTGATCCAGACTTTACCGTCAGCTATATGGATAACTCTTTGGCCAGACGCATGGCTGAGACGCAATATCTGTAGACGCATCGTCTCGACCTCATACGGCCCAAATTCGGTGTATTTGCGTAGCTTGAGATTCCTTAATAATTATATTTGATTGTATTTCCACCAGAAATCGAAACTCCGCGTGCAAATATACGGTCTTAACCGCTACACCACGAAGGCTATCAAATACTATCTTATATACTAGATACTATAGTAATTGTGTAAGGATAATTAAACAAAGATAAAGTCTTAATAAGAAAGAAAGAAAAAAGTTTATTAGTCTCAAAAAAAAACACAAGCAGTAAAATAATAATAATACAACAAGATAGTGTTGTGACAAATAGGGAATCAGCTCAGCAATAAGCTGCAACACTCGGTCACAGCGCTGATTTTCAGCTGATCCCTCACAATGATATAAACAAATATATGTATACAAAAAAGACTACATATATATGTATGACAATAAATTATTAAGGAGGTGGTTAAGCCTCTTAACAATACCATGTTCCATAACCAAGAATGGTCTTTTTAGCAAGGAGCACCGGGGCATAAAGTTCGATCTACACAAGCGTGGCTTGAAAGGAACGTTTCTGACTTCATTAGAGCTGAAGATAACCTAGTCCCGATCTTAGTCCATTTAATTATAAATTATGGTCTATTTTAATGAGTATGATAATTTAGAGTCTCTAAAACATTTCATAAGATTGGCAGTAAGGAATAGTCCCAGGAAGAAAGTGCGTGTTTCAATTGATAGCTGGCCAAAAAATGTATTGGGTCCAATTGAGATTTTTTTTTTCAATTTATAAAAATGTTATTATTTAATACTATCGTAAGTAGAATACTTCGTCATAAATATTTAAACAATTTTAAGCCTACGTTTTCATATTCTGCTCAAAGGTTTTGTTGGGAAATTATAGCAGAAAATTAGTTTAATTGGACCATGTTCAGAGGGCCTGATACTTCCAAAACAAAATTAATTAGACGAAATGAAACTCGAGAGGGATAATTAACTCTTCGTAATTATTTTTTTTTGGTTCTGAATTCCTACATTTATAGAAATTAGAATTTAGCATCGTTAACTCATACATTGTGACATTAATTATATTTTTACACTAGCTGTTTTACCCGGCTTTGCCGGTGTAAACGGCAACACGGAATTGATTTCGTAATACATTATTTTGATTTTGATTTATCTCTAAGGTAGTCATTTGCATGGTGTAAAGGGGAAAAATATTCTTCATAAAAATGCTCAAGCCAACGTAACGTTTTGAAAATGTGGATTAATACAAAAAAAAGTATAATATGTAGTTTATCAACCATCTAGTTTCCGTAACACAAGCCTCGTAGCTTACCAAGGAAATTAGATGGCGCTGTGTGACCTATCTGGAAATATTAAAATAAAAAACTTTCCAATTACCACTTTATATTTACCCATTTTTTGGAAGCATTAAAATGCCGTGACCGAGTGTTGCAGCTTATTGCTGAGCTGATTCTCTATTTGTCACCACACTATCTTGTTTGTTGTATGCGTAAGTTATGCGGTGGTGGCTCGGTTGTAAGAACGCGTTCCTTAATTACTACAAGGTTCGGTTTAAACCCACCCGGAATGTACCAATGAGAAATACACTTTTCTTACATACATTTGTCGAAGATTTACAGCACCACCGTTCCCGTGCCTCGGAGAGCACGTTAAGCCGTCGGTCCCGGTTCCACTAATACCAACTTGTGGAATCGTTATTAAATTGTCATTTAAAATTGACATCATATCCTCGACAAGCCGTCTGGCCAGCGTGGCGAGTGTAGGCCAAGTTCTACCGATTCAGTTCTGTAGGTCTAGGTCGCTGTGTTCTAGGGGCTGTAATGATTACAAAGTTTTTTTTTATTTTATTACGCTTTCCCCCACCTTCGTATTTCTTTTGTTATATTATGAACAACAAAAACTTGAGACAAACTTTATTTTTCTTTCTTTTCCATGTAATGTTGCAATAAAATATACACAAGAACTCCCGATTTCAGGATTTTATTCAACAAAGTATAAATTAATTGGGTCAAAATCCAAGCTGTTTCACATAAGGAAGCAGGTTCAAATATACCTACGAGTTTAGTTTCATCACATCACATCATTGTGATAATAGATAAAATAATATAAAGAAACCATAATGATAATAAACTGAAACATTTAAATACTTATGTAGGTATCTAAAAATAAAATATGTAACCTTAAATACTGATTGGTAAATTCAATATACAACTAACTGCATTTGTATATATTATTTAAGTATATGTATATATTATTTATTTATTAATTTATTTTCTAAGCACTTATAGTATTTATATTAATAATAATTATTATTTATTTATTATATTACCCACCTGTTGTTTTGATTAAAATACCTTTATTTATTGTAAATATTTTTATTGTTAACTGTTTTCACTACGTATTGTATCTTTTTTGAATAACTAATGGAAGTAACTGGGATCCTAAATGACAGGTCTAACTTAGTTAGACTTAGTTTAGGAGTCAGTGTGTAAATCAATTTGTTAATTGTACTTTTATGAACAATAAAATTGTCGGATTTCTGTCGGTAGTTCGTTCAACAGATTTGCGGCGACAACAGAAAATGAGTTGGCCATAAATCCAGTATGGTGAGAGGGAATGGAGAGAACAGAGATATGAGAAGAGCGAATAGCCTTATCATGGAATGAGAGAGATAGGCAAATTTACTCTTGAGGTATTTCGGTGTCACAGGGTATAGAAAATAGTAAACAGAGAATGCGGAGATTCCTGCGACAGCGAATTGGTAGCCACTTTAATTTTGTTCGATACTCAGAGATGTGGTCGTATTTGCGAAGGCCGAAGATAAACCTGATACAGGAGTTGAGTAACCTGTCCATCTTATTGAGCAACCTCTGATATATCGACACTACACACCTCACCATAGTCGAGAAGGGGAAGGAGAAGGCTTTGGGCTAGCGTTATTTTGGCTTTAAATGGCAAAAAGTGTTTGAATTTATTGGGAGAGTGCAGTGAAGCAAATAATTTACGACTCGTGTTGGAGACTTGAGTTGTCCAGCTAAGATCAGAATCTAGGTGTACACCCAGATTCTTTACATCGCAACTAAATGGAATTGGGATGTTGTCAAATTATATTGGTATAATATATTGTCAATTTAATGTAGTTATTAAATCTGCCATCGACTATAAATTCCTGTATTATTACTATTACGACCTGTTTGCGAAAGACCGAGGGCAATTGTTAACAGCTCACAAGTTTCAGAAACTTATGGCTCCAGATCTAGGATGTCAATTGGGAATCACTGTGGAAACTAAGAGCAATAAATAGTTATTACCCGCACGGTACATTACGACTGCTACATCGTAACTTACCTCTGGATTTTATCTGTTTACGATTTACTAGACCGATAAGTAAAGACCGAGTATTTGATGAGGTTAGTTGAAAGAAGATTGTAAAAGGTACATACAAAAATATTTATTTCAAAACAAAAATTGGTTCGAAAGACAAACATTTAAATAAAATTAATACATAACTAATTTTCTTTTATTTGTATATATATAATAATAATTATAATTATATATATTTATATTATATAAATTTTATTTAACATATAATTAACTAAAAAAAGAAGTATTTAAAATAAATTGCAAATTGAAATCTAAAAATTAAATAAACTATACTACTTTAAAATATAAATTAATAAGAAATATAATCACCAATCAAATATTATCACCAAAACACCTAGAATACAAAAGTCCTAGACCTCCATTGTTGCAGATGAACCTTCTAGAAAAATCTGGAGAACTTGACCTACACGCTGCCTGGCCAGGCGGGTTGGCGAGGTTCTGATGTCAATTTTTAATGTCAATTTACTAATGATTCCACAAATTGGTATTAGTGAAACCGGGACCTACGGCTTAACGTGCTCGGCGAGGCATGTGGATGGTAATGGTGGGCAATTCAAAGTCGAACCGTTTTTAAGAACCGTTTTCAGGTTTCGATTAAAACAGTCTTCGTTGCTTTTTCTGTCGTACTCGCCGCAACTCTTTCCCGTTTTGTTAACAGTATAAGTATGTAACCTTGTATTTTAAATGAAATGAGCCCTTATTATAACGTAATTATAGTTTGCTTATTTCTAAAGTATAAAGTACTTAAATTTAATGAAATTTTAATATAAAGTTTTATATTTTATCTCTTGTATATCAATTTATATCAACCACAACCATTTTACTCTACGATCAGGGATTCAACTAGAATAATAATAATAAATTTATTTTAACTTCAGTTATAAGTTGCCTCGACAGAAAGTGAATGAATATATTTATACCGTCTGTCTGGTACATAATAGATTTGTCGTCATATTAGTGTCGTCTCCAGTGTAAATAAAAGGCTAAATTAAATAAAAATACTTATAACTGTTTCGTCTTGGTCAAGTCTGAGTAAAAAGTCCTTTGTCAATGTCATATTCTAACAATCTGTCAAATATAATAGTCCTCCAATATTCAAAAAGTCAAAAAGGAGGTCAGAGTCTGTCAAAAGAGGTCGGTCGCTCGGCTACAATATTCATTCCAAACAAAACAAAATTCAAGTGTTACTGAAGTGGTAGCTGTTTTTGCAGTGTTTAAACGGACAGTATGACAATTTAACACGTCCTCACCTTGGCCGTAATTAAAACGTACTGCCGGAAATATCAGCACACGATTATTTAGTGCTAATATGTCTTCCGGTGTTTTCAGAGCTGTAACCCATAATCTAGTCGATTCTTAATCGATGATTTTACTCGAAAAAAGGTATTATTTTTTTTTCAAACCATTTCCATCAGTATGTGTTTAGTTTGATAACGCGTTCTTTTCATACGTCTCTCGTTGCACCGTCTTAAAATCAGTTGCAACGAGAACCGTTTCCGTAACTAATTTTCGTTCTCTGAAAAACAGTTGTGTTTCGTTTTCAATAAATTCCACAACGACCCACCACTAGTAGACGGTTCTTGACCCACAGATGCCCAAGCTCAACATTTAGGTCAAAACAAGTCGGTAATGCGAGCTAATGTGCCTTGCTTTTATATATTGTGTGAAACCTAAAATAAATATTGATTTAACTGTCGTGAAACAACGAGTTTGATGTTGCTCTTGAATAAACACAGTTTGTTTTCACAACATTTAGATACTCAATTAAAACCTTTTCGACTTAACACAGAACGTGAAATTTTAACAGAATTAATTAGATTTAAATCCTAAGAGACCGGAACGATCGAGGTTCAAATGTCTCTTAAAGCTATTTATGTCGTTAATTAATTTATGAATAATAATAATAAATAATAAATATTTCAGACAGGTCACACAGCGCCATCTAATTTCCGTGGTAAGCGGTAAGCTTGTGTTACGGAAACTAGATGGTTGATAAACTACATATTATACTTTTTTTTTTTTTTTGTAAATATATACATATTATACATATAAACACCCAGACCGAGACAAATTATACAATGTACAACTTGCCCCCGGTGGGAATCGAACCCACGACCTCCCGAGTTCACGGCAACGTTTGTTACCACTAGACCACGGAGGCGCCAACCTACAACAAATAATTGAATTTAAGACTTGAAAGATTGGATAATAATGCAAAGGGACAGAAGAGCAAACTGACAGGCTTTTACTGTTTCAGTTTAATAATTGAAATTGAAATACATTTTCCAAGACAATTGAAAAAGATCGTTTCCAATTCCTATGTGATTCTCACAGCCTTTCACTTCGTTCTTCATATAATTACCTACTTAAAATCCCTCCCCACTCTTCCAGCAGATATTCAGATTCCTTTACAGTATCTGCAGCTCGCCAGTGAAACAAACTTCCTTTAATTATCGGACAGGCACCATCTCTTAAAATATTGAATGGGATAATTGTAGATATTTTATTTGTTTGACCACTTAAATCATAATAAACAAAGTCTGCTTGACAATTAATGACGAGTCGATGACAATTTTATATTTATTGTGTTGGGCAAAGGCCCCCCACCCTCCCCCCTTGGTGATACGTGGTGAGGTAAGACTAACACAACACCCCAAATCACGTGTATTTTTTTAGTATCTACAGATAATTATTTGACAAAAAAACACACGTGATATTTTACTACACTCCCCCTCCTTCCCCCCTCCCCCTTGTGATATTTCGTGATTTTTGCCGAACCCTCCCCCCCCTTTCGATCCTCACGTGATTAATGGACGCCCATGGGTGTTAAACTTTGAAATCAACAGACCTACTGCTAATTGTTGAATGGTGAAACTAACCTTTATATTTATTTATTTATTTAAATACTTTATTGCACAAAAACTTAAAATTAGTGTACATAGGCGAGTTTAATACCAGATCGGATTCCAGGTCGGGACACAATAATATTTATTAATGTAAATAAATACATTTAAATTATATTGCATTTATTTGTGATATTTCTCGAGTTTGGTACGCTGGAGACATCGACGAGCTTGCCACTTGTTGTCATTGACCTAGTGAATCCGCTTCTTTTTCTTTCTAATCACCCTGAAACGGTCGTGATGATACTTTACTTTTTTATTGTACTTTTATACTTTAAACTTGATATAGAAATTTTTTTTTTGTAATATTAGTTTGCCAATTAGCTATTTTATGATGACGATATTACCACAACATGCTAAGCAAAATAAAACTATCAAAACATCCTACACATTCTAATTTCAAATATACATGTTAAAAACAAAACTAATACAATAAACCAGATCAAAGAATACAATTTGTTCACCAAAATCTGGTCTCTGTTATGTAAAAGCCAATATTTGTGTACAAAAATAAAACTAGTAACTTTACCTAAGTCGTTGGGACGAAAATTCCTAAAAAATAACTATTGACGACAAATACCAGCCTTTGATCACGTCGCTAGTACAGATTAAGGATTGGTCGATATTTGAATATATCGAACTTAAATAGTCAAATATATACATTTATTCGAAAAAATATTTACAACATATAAAATAAAAATAATATTAAGGATAGGGATATAAGTCCCATCCGCGTGGAATGGTGGCAAGAACGCTGGCTGCATTTCCCCGCTGAATTGCAATACTGATTCTCTGGGCGAAGAAAGAGCCAGCCCTCTTGTCACCGGAGGAGACAACAAGACGCGGTGTTATGTCTTTTAAAAACTTTTTTGCGCTTGGACTCCATGGGCCCAGAGTTTCTACAGCAAACGGCACAAATATGTAATCTTTTAATATACCTACATACTTGCGCCGCTTGCTGGACTCCGCATTTTCCGCCGCGGCTCCCGCTTTATGCGCTATAGTCAAATATATATCTAAGTCAAATAAAAAAAAAATGCCCTCTTTTTACTAATAAACAATAAGCAAACACTATGTTACTAACCTCTATGGATACTATTCTCCAGAAAGTCTATATATGAGTTTGTATTCAACCGGCTGTAATAATGACGAATAAATTCAAATTACTTTTATTTTATTTTATTTTATTTTATTTTATTTATTTGGAATAACAAACAATTGTACAATAAGGATACAATACAAATATAGATTACATAGTACAGGTAATTATACAATTAACACCGTTATCCACAGATAGGATATATAATTATAGAATGTACAAAGTTATAACAAACTAAACATTAAGAAAAAATAAGAAATTGTGAAAAATAATAATAATAATAATTAAAAAGCCTATATAAATTTTAACGTTTCTTTGACCTTATTCTTATACCTACATGCAGATAAAGCAAATATGTCTACATTAGAAAATATATCATTATATGAGCACACAAGACGTCTTAATGGGGCACGAACAGCAGCGTTAGTGCGGGCTGCAGTAGTTACAAATAAGCGATGCTGGCACACGTCGCGCTGCGGGTTCGTGGGAATACGGTAACAGAGTTTACTATTAAGATCAATACAGTCATATTTATTATTGCATAAACCATGAAGTGTCATGGCATCCAACAGGATGCGTCGATTTGCCAAAGTCATCATAGTATATTTATCCAAAAGCAGTTCATACGAGAGCCGGGAGCGAAAGCTTCTATATTGTACAGTACGAAGAAACTTACGCTGCACTCGCTCAAGTAGGACAGTATATTTATCATAGATCGGATTCCAGATTTGTACCGCATATTCAAGTTGTGGTCGTATTAGAGAGGTGAACAAGTGTGTAAGTGTGGACGGGCGTTTAAACTCCTTAGATGATCTCATTACAAAGCCATACATCTTGTAAGCCTTATTAAGAATATTCTCAACATGTATGTCAAAATGTAATTTAGAGTCTAACTCGACACCAAGATCACGAACTGAGTTGAGTTTCTTAAGAGGAACATCACATATGAGGTAAGAGTAATTAATTATGTTAATTTTCTTAGTAAATGTTATAGTGTTGCATTTGGGTAAACTTAAATGCAAT
This sequence comes from Tinea semifulvella, assembly GCA_910589645.1. Taxonomy (NCBI): domain Eukaryota; kingdom Metazoa; phylum Arthropoda; class Insecta; order Lepidoptera; family Tineidae; genus Tinea; species Tinea semifulvella. Next base: position 5,184,817 of record OU342592.1, on the reverse strand, counting down.
TTGTTGTTAGAGCAATAGCTGCTAAACCTATTTAGGTCTTCTTGAAACCTGTGACAGTCGTCTATATTGTGAATAGGCAAAAACAACTTGAGGTCGTCAGCATAAAGAAGAAAACGACAATGTCGGAAACATTTACCAATGTCATTAATAAAGAGGATGAACAACAGAGGCCCAAGAATAGACCCCTGAGGTACCCCCGACGTCACACAGAATGTACCAGACTCATAACCATTAATAACAACCTTTTGCATTCTGTTCGTTATGTACGAGACAAACCAACGCAGCAAGTTACCTCGAATTCCGTTGTAGGCAATTTTTTCCAACAGTATCTTGTGGTCCACCTTGTCAAAAGCTTTCTGAAAATCTGTATACGCTGAATCGACTTGAATCCTGCTATCCATGCATTCAAAGAGGTAGGTAGTATAAATAAGTAGATTTGTGATAGTGGACCTTCGTTGAACAAACCCATGTTGTTCTTGGATGATGTTATTATGTATAGCAGGGTAAATGCTACTATGAACAAGACGCTCAAAGAGTTTTGACAAGGTGGACAAAATTGAGATAGGACGATAATTCTCCACATTTGCCTTTGACCCACTCTTATATACTGGGGTAATATTTGCCAATTTCCAAATACTAGGAAATGTACCCTCTTGGATGCATTTATTATAAATGTAATAAAGAGGGATACCAATACTGCAGGCCGTATTTTTGAAAAATGAAGGTGGTATGCCATCTGGGCCAGGACCTTTAGTTATATCAAGGTGTTTTAATTCGTTAATAATAGTTTTGAGGGAAAAAATAGGATTATTAATATTTATGTTATTGATATCATTGTCAACAGGCGGATTCCACGAATTCACATCCAATTCTAAGTCAGAGGGCTCATACACCGATTGAAAAAAAGAAGAAAACATGTTACAAATATTCTCTGGTTTATTTGATTGCATGTCCTTGTAATACATATTTGATGGAACACCAGAGTTCTTTTTGCGGTTTGAGATGTACGTCCAGAAATATTTGGAATCTTTATGTACAGATTCCTCAACAGATTTAATATATTGGCTATAACACCTTTTAGACTCCACCCTAAATCTTTCCCTGTATAACGCAAAAACCTCATAGTCCGACACATTTTTATACTTCTTCCACTTGACCCAGGCTTTGTTCTTTGATTTAAATATATGCATTAAAGCTGGGGAGAACCAAACTGGTGTATTATTCTTTTTAGGAGGCTTTGTTGGTACATACATTTTCATAATACCATACAAACGTTCATAAAATAATTCAACGGCACACTCAGTAGAAATACTTGCAAACAAAGACTCCCATTCAAGCTCATGAAGTGCACTATTAATTTTGGAGTAGTCTGCCTTATCGAAACATAATTTACGTATAGGTCGCCGCGCCATTGAGTCATTTTTAATATCCAGCTGAGCTGTAACATAGAAAGCAGGGTGGTGTCTATCCTGAGGCAAAAGTGAATTTGAGACAAAAGAACATTCGCAATCAGAGTTAGAAATAAATAAATCCAAAATGCGACTGTTTATATTTTTGGTGTTGTTAAATTGAGACGCGTTATTCATTGAAAGAAAATTAACAAGTTCTCTGCCAGCCTGGCTTGTATTATTATTTATATTAGGTAAGCAGTGCATTCCATCAAAATCCCAATCAAGGCAAGGCAAGTTATAATCACCAACCAGACAGAAACGTTTAATATCACTAGACATAACAATATCCTGCAAAATGTTAAGGTGCGTAGTGTAGATTTGTAATGGTTGTCTCGGTGGTATATAGACCGCGCTAATGACATGAAAGCCGTAGTCAACGGCAGGCAATCGAAGTAGCACGTGGTCGACGGCGGGCAGGCAGGGCGCGTTGACGCGCACGGTTTGGAGCCCGCGCAGCACGGCCACCAGCACCCCGCCACCATCCCGTTTGCTACTAGCCGCTCGGTCTCTGTCGCTACGATAAACCACGTACCTGTTGTCTATAAATTCCTCATCATTGATATCGGGTATGAGCCATGTCTCAGTAAGGATTATTATGTCAAAGAAATTTGACAATATATTCATATACAAAGTATGTAGCTTGGTTCGGATCCCTCCACAGTTTTGGTAATAAATAGATACCTTATCTAGCTCGCTGCCGTTAATAAATCATATGTTATAGTACTAGAAACTGAGTAACAGGTATTATGCGTCGCCATTTGGATAAGCATACCTAGACGGGGCCTAAAGCAGCAGAAAGATGCATATAACTTGTAATAATAAGTAAATTTGTAAGTTTGTTTAGGATAATTATAATTGTTATTTGGATTTATAAAATAAGTATTCATATTGGTTAAAATATTAATAATATGTAGCAAATAAGGATAAATATGGATAGGATGGGAAAAAAAGGCAAATACTTTATGAATAAGGGTTTTTATTACTGAAGAGGTATTTTCTATTAGGTATAAATATGTAATAATTGCTTTACAGATATATAAAAAACTGGTTTTAACATATAAATACAAATTAATAAGATAATAATATAGATTGTTGTATAGATGAATTGTGTAGATTGTAAGTATATGATGTGAACTCAAGAAATCAGTTGCTGTATAAAATAATATATTCATTTTAAATAAAATTAAATATTGTAGTTTTATTATTACGATAAGACTGCACCAACAAATATTTTTATAAACTATTAGATAAGTAGACAATCTTGTGTACTCAACATTGCTGTCAAAACAAAACGAACTTATTAATGTAATATGTCCCTCAAGTTGTAAATAATGCTGTATTAATATAAAGAATAAGGTTTTGGAAATAAATATTATAAACAATAGCAAAAACTTAGAAAGCAATATGATCAAGAACACATAATTAAACATAATTAGAACAAAGGCTAGAAGATAGTTAATAATTAAGTATAGTAAGGGCGTAGCTTTAGTATTTAAATTAAAATTATTTTGTGTTATGTATAGGCATAAAGGTAACTTATTATAATTATTTGTTAAAATAAATATTTTCATATTTTTAAGAATTCTACTAAAACATAACAACTTGCCTTCGCCCCAACTATTCATTATATTTATAATTAATTCATTAAAAAGGCAAACGTCAATTAAGCAAGAAATAACTAAAATCACTAAAATAATAATAAGTTCCTTTTTAGGATTTAGAGCGAATTTTGGCAATATCACTAAGTAGTCGAGCGAACAGCAAATACTGGTGATGTTTCTTTTTCACGTACAAGAACACATCCATTCTTAATCCAGACAAAACGGTAATTATGCTTTTTAGCTGCGTCCCGAGATTCCCGAAAGAGTTGCTTATTTTTCAATGTAAGATGCTCGTTAACATACACTTTCTGTGCCGGGCCAGGAATATGGATTGCGTCAGAGGATACTCCTTTTGCCAATCGAACCGCTGAAATAATATTATCTCGCAACACTCGAGTGCCAAGCTTAACGATAATGTTTTTAGGTTGGGAATTACTCGAATTGGGGTGTGGGACACGATGCACAGAAACAATATCCTTTTGGTTAATTGACTGCTTAACTGCTATACCTAGGTTCTCAACAATTGTCACAAGGTTTTCTCCACGTTTCTCTGGGACATTGCTTAGCTCAATATTGCATTGCCGAGCCTGCTGCTCCATCTGATCGATCCTATTTTCTAAAAAAGAAGTACGTTTTTCTTGTTGTTCCACTATAGCCAATCTGTTTTCCAACATACTCATGCGTTGTTCCAAAGCTGTAGATTTATCATTTAATTCATCGTATTTTTTACTAATAAAAAAAACGGATTTTTTAACCTCTTCGAATTCGTTCAACATTTGGGTCATCTTTACATCTTGCTTTTCAAACCACTTCTCCAATATTTCAACTATATTATTTTGAAATGTTTTCATGTCCTCAAGAACAGGCATTCCGGCTTCATCTAGAGCAACCCGATTTCGAAATGTCACGTAATTAGGAGGCGACTGCCCATCCAGCAATGAGGATGAGTTTGTAGTATCGTTGGTTCTTAATTTAACGATTTCCTCGGGCCGGTCGAATGTACTATTCATTTTTAAGTATTGATATTAAAACAAATACTATGACAAACTATTATAATGAATAAAATCACTACACTTCGCGTATTTTATAATGACGGTGAAATATTAATTCTCAGTACCGAGCGCACACGCGTATTCGCCGCGAGAGCGAGTGACCGAATGAAACTTAAGCTGTGATGCATAGATTTATTTTATTTTTGTGACGCAACGATATCGAATCACACTCGTACATATGTATCATCATCATTACATCATTACAGCCCCTAGAACACAGCGTCCTAGACCTCCACTGCTGGAGATGGGCCTTCCAGAACATATATCTGGAGAATTTGGCCTACACTCGCCGCGCTGGCCAGACTGTTTAGCGAGGATCTGATGTCATTTTTAATGACAATTTATTAACAATTCCACAAGTTGGTATTAGTGGAACCGGGACCGACGGCTTAACGTGCTCTCCGAGGCACGGGAACGGTGGTGTTATAAATCTATGACAAATGTACGTAAGAAAAGTGTATTTATCATTGGTACATGCCGGGTGGGTTTGAACCGACCTTTGTAGGATTTAAGGAACGCGTTTTTACAACCGAGCCACCACCGCGCCAGTATACATATGTATATGCTTTGATAATAGACATCATATTCTCTATTCTAAACTAAGTATATTTTCAAAGTGAAGCGGCAATTTTTAATACTGATGTTTCAAGGACGTTTGCCAGTTTGCTCTTATTCTGAAAGCAGATTTAAACGCAAAATTCCTTTGACTAGAAACTAGTCGACGACTCCGCCTTTGATACAAGTATTTATTCCTTTGTGACCAATAAAAAGGTCTAATCGTGACATTTGCTTTTGGCATTTTATTTAATTCGATAGAGCTATACTCCAGATATTACCCTCGCAAACTCGTCTGGCCGGCGTGACAATAGTATTATTATTATTAATTAATAGGCTCGCAGCGCATTGCTGATATGTCTATATCAAGCACTGGTGTAAAGTTTATTAAATTGTCAGTTATCACCATAGTCTATTTCGATTGTCACTAGCCACTTGTCCAGTTTGTTTTTAAAAGTTTTTACAGATGTGTAAGTTGACTTTAATATGTCTTCTGGTATTCTGTTCCACATATTTACAACTCTATTATTCATGAAGTGATATCCTATATTTGTATTGCTGGATTTTCTCATTAGCTTCATAGCTAGCAGCGAAACATGTTGGCTAGGTTGGGGCAGTTATACCTTCCTGTTAGAATTTGAAATGTCTCAATTATATCTCCCCTTATTCTGCGATCACTGAGACTTGTAAGCTTCAAATATTTAAGCCTCTGGTCATATGACTTCTTCAGCAGTGTGGGAGTTTAGTTGCCCGCCTCTGTACTATTTAAAAATTTCTATATTTTTCTTGAAGTATGGATTCGATACTTAAAAACCATATTTTAATAGTAGTAGGCCAAATTCTCCAGAAAAATCTGGAAGGACCATCCCAATAAGAGGTCTGGGACTCTGTTCTTGGAGCTGTGATGATACTCCAGAGAGGTGGTGACTTAGTTGTAAGAACGCTTTCCTTAAACCCCAAAAACGACGGGGTTCTCTTCTTGCCTAAATATATCGTAGATTTATAACAAACCGATAGACTCAGTTAGACTAATACGAACTTAAGAGAAAACTCGTTAATAAATTATTATTATCTTCAACAGTGGAGGACAAGGACTTTGTGTTTAAGGGGGTGATGATAATGATGATACTTCAAAGACTGCACCGTGGAATATCTATTACTACTATAGATTTAGACGTGGAGGTTCCGGTTTCGTATATTAGTCGCAACACAACATATTCCTAATTCTTGTACTACAAATGATAAAGTTTTGTCTCGCTGTGTACGAGTATGTCTATTTGTCTTGCTGTTACGTCTATTATATTGCAATTTTCATGTTTAGCGTACCTCGATGTATCTTGAAACCCGGCATTGGCATAGGGTATATCACAGACTATAAAGAGTACGCGGACTGACGCCGATGCCGGCGAATGACAAACGAGCATCCGTTCGAAAAGCTATAAAACTCGAATTTCAAAACGAGAAATGAACTGTCATATAACCTCGGAAGTGTCTAACGCACTTTTTTCTACGTCTACGATTTGAAGTATAAAGTCGAACTAGTGTGGGGTATATGACGACAAAGTCACTACCAGACTCTATTCCATATGTCTGCAACGAGTCCTTGAGTATTTTGGTCATATAGCCCAACGAGCGCTTGCAAAGTGGAAAGGCTCTGGAAATCTGATCATCACGCGAAAAGTTGAAGGCTACCTCTTGACCGAAGCCCGACACGCTGATCTGACCAGATCCGCACTACATTTCACACACAAATGCACAGCCGTGAACAAACCCGGATGGTGCAGTATCGTTCGGGGCAAAGTGTCACGACCCTCAGCACATACCTACTCGTATGACTATACGGCCACTTGAAGGTTTTTCTGCCAACGATTCCACTTCCACTTTTCATGATATCATTACAATATCATTTTTAATCGAATTTGCTAAAGTAGATAGATAGATAGATAGATAAATTCTTTATTGCACAAAAAAATAAAAAAAACATTCCAATGTACATAGGCGAGCTTAATGTCTAGGCATTTTCTAACAGCTAACCTTTGGGAGAGTGAGAAGAGAGTGTGGGTGCATGTGTATAAGAATATTTAGAAACTATGATTTAAAATTACTAACTAAAATACTTATCAACTAAATAAACAATAAATATATATCATACAACAATAAAATACATATAGAAATAATAATATATGTTATACCTATATAATAACCATAAAGTAACCATGCTCCTTCAAAAAAATCCCAGAATTACGGACATGATGATACTATAAATAAGATATTTCTTTATAGTTTTCGTTAGAAGTTGGAAGTATTGAAAATACCACCACTTTAGTTTAGAAACGCGTTGGAGGACAATTTTTGTTTGCAACTATCAAATATTGATGGTTGCGTGGGAAGGTATAGCGAGTTTAATATCTACTTTATCCTGGCTACTCCCACGCCTTCGACATCCAATATTCAATCGCCTTCCTTCTGTAAATTTTCACAGAAATTTATGACATTGGTCGCATTTCTTCAGGATAGGAGTTCGTACTTTTACTGTATTTGTAACACTTTGGAGAAGAATAAGTGAATTACAGATGTTCTGGCTTTGATCAGGCTTTAGAACCTTACAAAAAATCTGGAGAATTAAGCTCGATTTTAATAAAATTCCCCAGTAAGTAGCTTGGTTATAAGGACGCTTTCCTTAATATCCACCTCCCTTCGGCATGTACCAATGAGAAATAAACTTTTATTACGTACTAATTATGTGTGTATGTAAGATATATTGTATGTAGTATATATATATGTAGTGTGTAGTATATGTATTATTACGTACATATTTGTATGTATTGGTGTGTATATTTATATGTATTGTTTTATCTTAGATTAAGTTTATTAAATATATTTAATAAGTTTCATATTTGAGCCCTTTTCACCTACCTCATAATCAAAATTCTCTGCATTGTCCCAAAGGTTGGCTGCTAGAGAATACCTAGCGGCATTAAGCCCGCCCCTTGTACATAGTGCAATAAAATTTTAAATAACTAAATAAATACCCTTGTTCAAATTCTTCTCCTTCCTCTTCCCGACTATGGTGACGTGTGTAGCATTGGTATGTCGGAGATGTTGCTTAATAAAATAAATACATGTATCCGGTTCATTTTTTGTCTGCGCAAATACGACCACATCTCTGACTATCGAGCTAAGTTGAAGTGGCTGCCAATTCGTTGTCGCAGGAATCTCAGAACCCTCTGTCTACTGTTTTCTGTGCTTAATGAGCCTGCGACACCGAAATACCTTAAAGACAACTTTGCCTATCTCTCTTCCTTCCACGACAAATCTCTTCGCTCCTCTCACAACTCGCTTCTTTTTGTCCCCTCACACCATACTGGATTTGTTTCCAGTTTCTTCGTAGTCACTGTAACAAACCTATGGAACAATCTCCCTACCAACATAAGGCAAGCTAATACCAGGTCGTCTTTTAAAAAACTAGTATATTCGCATTTTATAATCAGCTCCGAACCACGGTAGTAAGTTTTATATATGTATGTTTATGTTTAATATTGTGTAAATATTTACATTTATTATTATGTATTGATATTATAATATACATAAAGGTATTTAAGTAGTTATATAATATTTTTAGATTATCCTATATTATTGTCACTTTTATTGCACCTATATTTGTTCAAATTTGTCCCTAAGTTTTTAAATAAATAAATAAATAATTGTTAGAGTAACAATACCACCGTTACCACCTGAAAGAGCACGTTAAGCTGTCGGTCCCGGTTCCACTGATACCAACTTGTGGAATCGGTAATAAATTGTCATTAAAATTGTCATCAGACACTCGCCAACGAGTGTAGGCCAAATTCCTCATATATGTTCTGGAAGGCCCATCTCCAACAGTGAAGGACGCTGTGTTCCAGGAGCTGTTATGAATTGCAAAACATCCTTTTGTTAAAATAGGTTAAAAACGAAAATCCATAGATAAGCAAAATTCGTTCCAAATTCAAGTGGCACCAACTAATTTCAAAACAAACCCCATACATAATAGTACAAGTTTGCGAAAGTTCTTATCCGATCCTGGCATTGTAATTCCTAAGTTCTGTGGTTTATTTTCGCTTAGTTTTAACAAGTTGAATGAGTTTCTTTGAACAACGTACAAGTAGGTATTTAGCAACATAAGACCTCAAATAACTTGCTCGGATTAAGGTAAAGTCCGTGGCTTAGTCCAAGACATTATGGCGTTTTGGATTACTTTTCTAATATACTTCTATTGTCTTCTCTTTTCCATTTTTTAAACATCGTATCGAATAGAAAAAAACATATTTTCCTTTTGTAGCTTGTGAGGAAAAAAATATTAATAAAAACCTAAAGTCAAGTATCATCACGACTGCATCCCTTCCGGGGTTGAATACACGCTTTTTAAAGAAGGGGATTTTCATTTTGCCAACTTTACTATAGACCGATTAACCCAAGTGGCAAGCTTGTCGATGTCTCTAGCATAACAAACCTGAGAAATACTACAAATAATTTGTTAAAACTAAAAAAAAAAATATAATGCTTGCTACATAGTTCATGTAATTGCTTCGTATGTAAGTAGTATATTTATAAATTAGACCATTAAGTTGTTGAAACCTTCAAATATTAATAGGAATAAAATAATTACTCACGCCTCTGTGGTTTACCGGTTAAGTCTGTGGATTTAGACTCGGAGGTACCGGGATCGATTCCAAGTCGGGACACAATATATAATTAATTTAATTGTGATATTTTCTCGAGTTTGGTACGCTAGAGACATGGACGAGCTTGCCACATGTCATGATGGGCCTATAGTAATGTTGGCTAAATGTGAAACCGCTTCCTTATAAGCGTGGTTTCTGACCACCCCTGTTCACTCTCAACTGTAGTTTCCCAATTTTAAGGGAAACCTTTATATATCTGGCAACACTTAACTGTGTGTCAGTGCCATTTTTTTGGCACGAGTCGTCAATCTGAAGTCGTTGAAGAAAGTTCAACGCTGAACACTGTAGTCTGTAGATGTCACTGTAGACGTCCCCTCTGTATTGTGTCGTTTTATGCAAACTGTAGCTCTTCAAGCCCCTACTGTAGCAAGTGTGAAGTGTGCTAGTGTCCTTCCTATTCCTGGTGTTGTGCAAAGTGTGTTCACATCAAGAAAGAAGAAGCGGCGCCGCTGTAGTCTTTGGGATAGGAAGTAAGAGGAGTCCGAACCACCCTGCACGTGAGTCTTTCACCATCCTGTATTCCTTCCACCCCGCGTCCAGGCAACCAACTTAGGACCTGGATGCACCAACCCCGGAAGGTCGTGATGATACTTTACTTTAATTTCTCACCATCCCAAAGGTTAGTTGTCAGAAAATGTCTCGAGTTTCTGTGTACCTAATTTTAAGTTTTGGTGCAATAAAGAATTAAAAATTAATAAATTAATAAGGACGGACAACCTGACATACATACAGAGCTTATTTTACATTTATGATATTATTATTATTGTTACACACGCTAATACATATGCAGAAAACACACAGTGAGATTACACGAAATACCTAATTTTAAGTTTTAATGTACCGGTTCTATGGTAAACTCGCATGCTTTTTTTTTGTGTCACCTGGGAGTCTACGTGTATGTCATCTAGATCTATGACAAGGATCAGCACATCCAATGTTAATTTAAAATGTAAAATCTATTTGTTAATTAGTTTATTTTTATTCGAAGGAAGTAGTTCCTTTCCTATGTATTAAAAAAAAAAAAAAAAAAAACTAAATTTATTTTTAATAAAAAAAAAACTAATTAGTCCTTTGCGCAATTTTGCGCGGAGATGTCAAGTGCAAGTTTTTGTTTTGTAAATTAATTTTACTGTGGATATTGTTGGTCAAAAGTGGTGTTTTGTATTGTTTAATAATGTGCTACAATGTGATTAGTTATGGAAAATGATAAATTTGACTTTGAATATGGGGCACAAGTTGCAGTATATTTTATGCGGTTTTCCCGCGCTGTGAACTTCCATAGCATATGCCGACATGTTTAAGCCATAATGCCGGAAGTGCCTCCAAGAAAAGCATCACATTCTGCAGCATCTGGAATTGATGATAACCTCAAGGGAAGGTCGTAATGATTTTTTACTTTTTAACGATAATTTAAATAAAATACAAAAAAAAAAAAAAAAAGCTGACAATTCTAGCATAACAATATACTTATTTAAATATATTTAGGCAATAAAAAAATATATTTTTATTACAGCCCCTAGAACACAACACAGCGTCCTAGACCTCCACTGCTTGAGATGGGCCTTCCAGAACATATATCTGGAGAATTTGGCCTACACCCGCCACGCTGGCCAGACGGCTTGGCGAGGATAAAAAAATATATATAAGTACTTATATGATTACACAAGATGTCTTAATAATGTCATAAACGATTTTTATTTATTTTATTATTGTAGTGCACATGTGTGTAACTATTATTATTGCAATAAGAAAACTAGGTTGATAACCCTGGCAATAAATAATGTTTATTTAGGTAAAGGGTCGCCCGCTGACTTGTTGAAACGCCTTTGTGTGCCCCTGGCATTTATCGCGCTGTGTTGAGAACGCAAAGGAAAAGCGTGTGAAATATAGCTAAATTATGAATCTTGAAAAACCAAGAACGGTTAAGAATTTAGCGTTTTTTCATTCGGTTTTAACCTGGCGATATGTGGGTTGGGTCAAAATGGCACACCATGTTTAGTATAATTGTAATTTTGTTACTACGAATGCGACGTTGCCGTACTTTTTAATAACTGGGGTTGTTTATCACCTTTAGACGTTTTTTCTAAGTAATTACGCTGTAATTAGTGATCGACGGTAGCCGTGCTGGGACCTATTTGAGTCCACAATTAAAAAAGAAGAAAAAAAATAATGAATATATAAAAAAGTTGAATTGAATGTCACGTGACCACACGATTTTAGTCCTATTATTCTTTATTCTTTTTATTCTTTATTTGTCACCGTACATTCCCTCCCACCAGAATTTGGTTAGGTCTATGATTAAGTACATAATTTTATTAGGTACGAGTGTTATGTTATATAATTTATTTACTACATACAGGTTGTCCCAAAAATCAACGTCAAGCCGAAAACGGTTGATAGGGCAGGTGGTGACAGTTATCAGAAAAATAATTTAAAAAATCTAAGTTAAGTACTTTTTAAAATATTGACATTAAAAAAAAAAATTGAAAAATGTCAGGGATGATCTTTTAAGTACTGTGACTACAAATTTTTACTTTTTATATTTTTTTTGTGAGTGGTGTCAATATTTTGAAAAGTACTTAACTAAAATTTTTTTAATATTTATATCAACCAACAACTTTAATATCAACCGTTTTTTTGGCTTGACGTTGATTTTTGGGACAACCTGTATATCTGTGCCTAGTTGCTTTTGTTGCGGCTACTTTGGTATTCTTTAGTAATTAATAAATCCATTTATAAAAATAACATTAGTTTTATTTTCTTCACAAATTTAGAGTGTCATTATATAAACAAGATTCACATATGAAAATATTTATAAAAATAAGGTAAAGAATTAGAAAAGGTTAGGTCACGCCCGCCACCAGTGGAAACGTCGGTATATCTCATAGGAGCTCTGATTTGCCGTCCGTATATTGACGTGGTGGTTGGGTTTGATGATAGTTCAGGGGATGATAGTGGTGATGGTGATGGTAGTGGCTGTGATGGTGGTGGTGGCGTTGATGGTAATACAATACGAGTAGGTGATGGTGTTACTCGTAGTAATGTTCCTTCACGGTCACTCGAAACTGTTGAAGGTTTTCCTTAATAAGTAATTTAAAATGCTTTGGTAATTTTTCCAACACAAAGAAAGGGCCGTCATAAGGTGGTTGTAAAGGTTTTCTGATATTGTCATTACGAACAAGATTGACATATGAAAATATTTATAAAAATAAGGAATTAGAAAAGGTTAGGTCACGCCACATATCTATCGTGCCTGGTACTTAAAATACTTAAGATACTTAAAATAACTTAAATGCGGCTGTAAAGTATTGTCCTAACTTTAGTTCTCATACCGTTTGGATTCATGCCCCATCTTGTTATATGTTTAATGTCTTTTGCTGTAAATTAATTGTAATCAAATCTGGTATAATCTTGCTAGCTGAAGTTTACTGTATTCCATGGGTCCTTTTTCTACAGAGCTTTATATTTACATTACCTACTTGTGACGGCGTCTTAACATTGTATAAACATAACACTTCCGCTCATTATTTTTAGTGCCCCGTCACACTGGGACCTGAAGCACGTCATTAGCAACAACTCATAGTTGCTTCATTTGACCTGCACTTAAAATCAGCCGCACCTAGATTCGCTAACTAGTTTCATTCTATCTATTTTTTAAAAGCTATACTAACTGTTTTACCCGGCTTTGCCCGTGTAAACGGTGACACGAAATTAATTTTATTGCCATTATTTTGATTTAGCTATATATCCTAAGGAATTCATTTAAAGTGTACACAGTGTAAAAGGAAAAAATAATCTTCATCAAATGCTCAAGTCAACTATTTTTTTAAAAATGATTAGAGTTATTACCGTAATTGTGTTAGCTTTCCAATTACCACTTTATAATTGCCTATTTTTTAAAGTAATAAAATGGATATAGTATGTTATACTAAGAGATAGACATATGTCATCCAGGACTTTTCTGTACACATATATAAGATACACAATTCCATCTGAGCTCTTAACTCTTTGGGCCAGTACAACCGAGTGGTCCTAGGGTGGGTACCTGGGCATTGTGGCATTATTGGAAATGAAATAGCCGATGAACTGGCCAGGAAAGGAGCTGAGTCTGCACTGATGGGTCCAGAACCCTTTTGTGGACTATCAAAAAGCACTTTCCGCTCAGCATTAAAAACATAGAAACACGTACAATGTATATATGCCTGGAAGGCAAGTCCAGGGCAGAGGCACTCGAAGGAGCTAATCGTGGGCTAATTCAGCTATGCAAACCTAAATAAAGAACTCTCACTAGAGCCCTAACTGGTCACTGTAAATTAAACAAGCACATGTTTACCATGGGCTTGGTAGAAACAGATATGTGCAGATTCTGTCGCGAGGTGTCTAAGACACCAGTCCATCTCCTTTGCGACTGTTATGCCCTGCATCACAAGCGAAGCACCATCTCGGGTGCTCACAGTTTAAGCCCCGAGGAGGTGCGACGCCTCGCTCCTAAGCCCCTACTAAGGTTCTTTGAAGCCGTAGGGCTAGCGAACGAACTATAGTCTAGGGAGGTCACAATAGATCACTACTGGTCGCAGTGACTTGGTGACGAGTAGTCCCAACCTATTTCACATATAATAATAAATACACAATTCCACCATAAATTATTTTGTTATATCTCAAAGGGTTTAGGCAGCGTTTTAGTTGAAAGCTCCCAGACAGCTTATTTTTTACAAAAACTCCAACAAATATCGTTAATGTATACAAAAACTTAACAAATTATACACTAAAACCTTTCTTAAGAACCACTTTATCCATTATGTCTGGCTATTTGTAAATTAATATTTAAAAGCCATTCGACTGTTTTTTTTTCTCTCTAGACAAGGCCTGCTCTCATATCCCTGATGACAAACAATTAAAGCAACTACTAACACAAATATCCTGCCAAAACAAATCCCTAAGTTAGCAAGCACAAAGCTACACTCAAGTGAAATTGAATTCATCAAAACAATATAGGAGTATCGTAAGCTCACCTCATTTTCACAAATACAGTTACGTTAAAGCCAGCAACTGACCTGATATTTCACTACGAACGTGTTTGAACATTACAACGTCAGTAAAATCGTCAATTCAATTCGTTTATTTTTTGTAATTAGGCAAAGGACAAAAACATTTTTTTTTTCACTTTTACATCTCAAATTTACAATAAGTACGAGTATGCTATAATATTAGGCAATATAATTTCACAGCATTCTACCAGGTAGAACGCCATGAAACTACACAAGTTCACTTAAATATAGAGCAGTGCGTTATAATACAAACATCAGAACAATAAGTATTAAAAAAAAAACAACGTGATATATATACATAATACTTTTCTTACGTACATTTCTCATAGATTTACAACACCACCGATCCCTGTGCTTCAAAGAGCGCATTATGTCGTCAGTTCCGATTAATAATACCAACTCGTGGAATCGTTATAATAAATAAATTGTCATTAAAATTAAATAAAAAAAAATTAAAGTATCATCACGACCGTTTCCCTTGCGGGGTGGTCAGAAACCACGCTTTTAAATAAGCGGATTCACATTTAGCCAACTTTACTATAGGCCAATCATGATAAGTGGCAAGCTCGTCGATGTCTCCAGCCTACCAAACTCGAGAAATATCACAAATTAATTAAATATTAATTAAATGTATTTATGTACATTAATAAATATTTTTGTGTCCCGACCAGGAATCGATCCCGGTATCTCCGAGTCTAAATCCACGGACTTAACCGCTAGACCACGGAGGCAGTTTAAAATTACATCATCTATTTTTATACTATTTATGCTCTGTACAATGATAAAAAAAATAGTTTCAATTCTTTTATTGATAAGACTAATTTTATTTTTACTATAAGTATATTATTGTGCAATTAAGTTTTTTTTTTTTTTTATTTATTAATGGCATTAGTAACAATTTGCCAGTGTCAAAGTTAGGGAAAGACGGGTTAAATGCAATTAAGTTATTTGGAAAATAAAATATGAAGTTTTCGTATCAAACAATTACTGAGCTGTCATAATGATATTTAAACATTTTGCACACCTAAACTAGAATAAATGTTTTTTTCTACTTAAATTATATTCTTGTCTTAAAATGTGATACGCTATACATATACACAAGACCAAGGCAGTTTTAACTAGGGGGCTAATATCTTAATGTGAATCAGGCGAGTAAGTTTAAATCCATCCTTTGCGTCTTGCGCGACACTAAAAAAATATTAGTCAGAATTAATTTCAATTATTAATTCATTTATTACCGCTCCTAGAACACATAGTCCTAGACCTCCACTGCTGGAGATGAACCTTCTTGATATATGTATCTGGTGAATTTGGCCTACACTCGCTAAGCCTGTTTATAATAATAACAATAATAAACCTTATTTTAGAATAAATTCCATATATTATAATTCGAAATACGGAAAAGGGTTGGTATGAAGGAAAGCATAGGGACAAAAATAAGAAAAGGCATGCTACGATGGTTCGGGCATGTTGAAAGGATGAGCGATGAAAGATTGACGAACCAGATATATAATGCGAAAGTTGTGGGTAAAAGAGGCCCTGGCAGACCGAGACTCACATATCACGATCAAATAAATAAAACACTGACTGAAGGTGCATTAAAAAGTTTTCGTAACCAAAGGGCATGTATGAAGAGGTTAATGAATGTCGACGAAGCGAAAGAAGTATGTCGTGATCGTGTCAAATGGCGCTCAATTGTCTCTGCCTACCCCGCAAGGGATCTGGCGTGAAGATATGTATGTATGTAAATTCCATATATGTTAGTAACAATGTTTAAAGAATCTTATAATATCTAGTGTTAGTAAACATACAAAATTTTAATATATTTTTTTCCATTTCTGTGGCCGAGGTCACCGTTTTACTCGTAATTAGCAAGACCCAATAGATTTTAGTTATAAAGACATGAAGCTAAATTAAGTTCATTACTGAAAAATAACCAAATAAGTAAAAATACACAATGATTAGTCACCACATGTACGTTGCGAGGATTTTGTAAAGACTATTCAAGAATATATTCTTCCTTGTAACATATTACAGCGCGTTCAAATGATACAGGTAAGTCGCCAGCTTAACATATTACACGAACTCTGCCACATCACAAGCGATCGCCTTATAAAACGATAGAGTAAACGGAACATACCATTGACTTATATATAACAACCGGTCATAAAATGGTATTTTATTTTTGCTATGGCGCGATACGTATAGTTTTATAGGTGACTACAAAGCTGTCCATCGATCGTTATCAATATACATATCATGAGAATTACGAATAGCTTTTTAAGATAAGAGTAGAATTACCATGCTTTTTTTATGCTCATTTATGCGTCACTGATGTCATACGTCAATGTCAATGCTTGGGAGCACGAGATTATTCATAATTATTTATTTATTTAAAAACCTAATTGCACTAAGTACAAAAGTCAAACCTTAGGGACAAATTTGAATAAATATAGGTGCATTGAAAATAACAGTACCAAAAATATACAATTATAGGATAATCCAACAAATATTATATACCTACTGGTATACGTTTATACATATATGTATTATAATATCAATATACTAAATGCTAATACATACACAATTACAACTTACGTGGTTTAGAGCTATTCATAAAGTGTGAATAGACCAGTTTTTTTAATGACAATCTGTTAGTTGCCTGCCTTTATATTTACCGGAAGATCATTCCATAATTTTGTGACTTCATCATAATCAGCCTGTAACTCTAAACTGCTGGATGTAGGCCTCTCCTAAGCCTTACCAATTAACGCGATCTCTTGCCATCCGCATCAAATCCCCACCAGCTACCTACTTTAGGTCTATCTGGCGTGGGGTCATCCCGTATAATCTGTCATTAGATTATTGTCGAACTGAATTATAAAATTTAATACAGGCAAAGCCGACAGATGGCTTAATCAACGGCTCCTAGAGTGAAGATCAAGTACGGAACGGCCGCCCTCACGAACAGATGTTTTTTTTTTTTCTGTAGTAGGGATTTTATAATTGGCCTAAATTTAGCAGTGGAGAGATACATGATATAATAATAAAATGATAAAGAAACAATAATAATATGATAAAGAAACAGTAAACGCGTTTTACCTTTTAAGACCAGCGTATTATAAGACTATTAACTTGTGATAAATGCCCAGTACTTTTATATAAGGCAATGCGATACACCCAATAACCGAATATATTAGGCGCATTCCCTAAATTGATCCAATCATAGATCTGAATCGCGTTTGGTAAAGCCGGTCATAGTAAGCTGGGAACAATGCGTTGACTTATATTTATTGACTGGTCCTCCAATTAAACTTATTAAGCGCGATAATTGTAAATGTATAATAGCTTTTAGAAATGACAGAATACGTAAAAACCCTTTTTCAATACATAAAAGCTCAATCTACAACTTTGTAACGTTTACGTTTTGTTCTTTTTGGGATATACGAGCATTAGCAACAATTTTCCAATCTCAATATCATCATCATCACAAACCCTAGAACACGGAGTCCTAGACCTTCACTGTTGGAGATGGGCCTTCCATAAAATTCTGACGAATTTTACCTACACTTGCCACGCTTGCCAGGTGGGTTGACGAGGGTAATCTCAACATAGTCACATGTTAAATAAGAAGGATTTGTTTTTTTTTATTAGGATCATAAGGGTATTTTATTCATTTCATACATGTCTTGCCGTCTTGTCGTATCCTCCGATGACAAGAGTGCTGGCTCTTTTTTCGCCTAAAATTACAATGTCAGTATTGCAAATCAGGAGGGAAATGCAGCCAGCGTTTTTGCCACGATTTGAAGTCAAGGATTCTTGGATTTTTTATTTTTTAAAATGGTTTACGTTTTTTATTTATTAATGTATTATTATTTAAATAAAATAACACCGCTTCTATAATAAAGATAGCTATATATTTACTACTAGTACATAGTACGAGGCAGCTTAAAATTAAAATATATGATTTAATGGCCGTTGACCTAACGTTTGCGCTTTAAGATATAGACCAGTAGGTACATATAAGTCAAAGTTACAAAGCGTCTCGGTCATTGTTTTCTGCTGATAATAAAAACGTATTGTTTCCCCGACTGGGTTGCGGAAGAAACCGCCTGAAATAAGGTCACCGCCCGGAATAGAAGCTGGTGTGGCTCACAGCCAGCGCTGGAACTAGTGTTATTCACATTGCGAAATATGTGCTTGACTGTAGACATCACTTTTTTATACTGAGCACAGGTTTCCGAAACCGGTTCTGTTTTTGAGAACCGGGAATTACGGTACATTTTCGTAAAGGCATTAGGTATTAAGTAAGAATAATGGTAAAAATAAGCAGTCATGTTCCATGAACGGAAAAATATATCTATCGATAGGTACCTAACTTAAAAATGTATTTATTTATTTATTTATTTATGGTGCAACAAACAAATTACAATTTTACATTTCTATGACTGAATTAAAGAACCAGACTTTAATTCTTGAGTAGTGCACACAACATTGAAAAATATATAAGCAGGTACGCGGTATGGAGTCTGGTCCAGCACCCTTTGTATGATCAATGGTGGACAAACACCGATATATGTCCTGCTCCAAAAACTTCATCGAACCAAAAGTGTCGTCGAGTATACAACTTTTATTTGTTTTAAAGTGACGTGCTATCGTTGGTTTGGGCTTACGATAGACTGACTGAAACTGTTCAATAAAAAGTTCGCAAACCTCCTGGCCGCCTCGTGCTACCCTATCATTTAATGACATTTCACTCGGTATCAACGAGTTGCTTCTTCTTTGGTCCTTTATAAATTTTCTAAAGTATTTCGGATTCAACTTTAGGTGATCGAAAGCATGGTATTTAAATTTATTGTAACACCCCTTGATCATCTTGTCACAACGTGTTCTTAACAAATTAAATGTCAATTTATCCAATTGATTACCGTACTTCTTAAATTTCGTGCGATACTTGGCCTTCTCCTTGAGTGCCTTGATCAAAGACCTAATATACTAGAAGGCCCATCTCCAGTAGTGGAGGTCTAGTACTCGCGAGTATAATGAAGCACCTACCAATAGGGACCGCGCAATATCTAAAAATTCAAAGATAAAAATTCCCAATTTCCATCTATTTTATTTAGTATTTTAACTTCGTATCATCTATTCGTATTTTTAGTTGCAAGATATTAAAACTAAAATTATATTTTAATTAAAAATATATTTAATATATAAAATAATATATAATTAAAGATATTGTCCTATTAGATTAAAATATTATTTAACCCTCTAACCTACTAGTTTCTTGCACATTGTTTAAATACTGGTAAAAAGACTATGTTCAAATAATGTCTAAACTTTCTTTATTTTTTTATATTTGAATCTAAATCATTGTCATTGTTACTGCCCATTAGATAGTTTGGGGTATAAACAAGTCAGTCGCTTAGGCTTGAACCAATCTATATCAATGACCTCGCTGCCGTTAGCCATCACTAAAGACAAATATCCTCTCTCCGGCTATTAATCCTTCTAATCTTAACAGCACCATCCGCCCAGAGACCATTTCCTGCTCAGTATCCAACAGATATGTAATTGTTCAAGATAATTTTACTAATAGATTGTAACAAAACTGTATGCCACAATGTTATCTTCAAACCAATAAATAATGCTGTAAAAATAAAACAATAACCCCACCGTTATTTGTTTTCGTTGAAATTGGTACATCAAACAGGTGTTTGTTCGGCCTAGACCTATTATCTGACGTTGTTTACCTAATCTTATATGATTAACGTTTCCCCTCTGTTGTTCCAGGCAGACGAGCGCCGATGTAAACACAAAACCGAAATGAGATGAGCATGCGCGCGGCGTGGGCCGGGTGGTACTGGATCGTTATACTGAGCACGTGTGCCGCGAGGACTGGCAGCGACTGGCTGGACTGCGCGCATATAGCCGCCTGCCGCTGCAAGTGGTCCTCGGGCAAGAAGACAGCCACGTGTGCCTCCGCAGACCTGCGCCGCCCGCCCGCGCTTTCTCCAGACATACAAGTCCTCGACCTGCATGACAACCCATTGCGGAACCTGCCTCAAGAGATATTCGCCAACATTGGACTTCTCAACCTGCAAAGAATTAATTTGCGAGCGACCAAGCTTAGATCACTACATGCTGACGCTTTTCATCAGTTAACTATATTAATAGAAGTGGACCTGGCAGATAACGATCTAAGCAATTTACCTAAAGATATATTTAGAGGCAACGAGAGACTGCGGCTTGTAGTGTTGAGCAACAATCCATTGACATCCTTAGTTGCTGAACAATTTCCTGCTCTACCGCATTTACGTATGTTGCTTTTAGATGGTTGCCGATTGAGAGTCATTCATACAAATGCATTACGAAACCTTAAAGCTTTAGAAAATATAGATTTACGACGTAATCAACTCACATTCCTTAGACTTATTACTTTATCTTTACCGGCGCTAAAGTCGGTATCTCTATCTGGGAACCCATGGCGATGTGATTGTCGTTTACGTGAATTCAAAGACTGGTTCTTAGAGAGCAAATTGGGAACAGAAGATTTAGTTTGTGTGGAACCATCTACGCAGGCCGGTAATAAGTGGCGGACGTTATCAAGTGATCGTATGGTGTGTGCACCGGAAGTTCGATCCAGTACTTTAGTTGTACGAGCCGAAGTGGGTATGCCAACTTCTTTTGGATGTTGGATTCACGGTGTTCCAAAGCCTCAGGTGAATTGGCTTTTCGATGGAGTGAATGTACATAATAGTACGTTAGATAGTGATATGGAGGAATCTGTAACTGAAGTAGAGGAAGAAAATCTAGAATTTCGAGCTCCCGGTAGTGTTAGATGGGTGAACATAACGATTTTAAATGTAACGTCCAGTGCTGCTGGTGAATGGACATGTGTGGCCAAAAGTACGGCAGGAGAAGCTCGTGCTATTATTAGTTTAGTGTTACCACGTTTACAAACAGCGACTGCTCGTACAGCACCTGGTATTCCGCAACTCCTTGGCGTTGTTTTCGGTGCGTTGGGAGCTCTAGCCACACTTGGATTAATCGGAGCAGTAGCATGTTGGCAACTTAGAAGACGAAGAGTGCCACCCAGTAGAAGTTTTACTGATCAAGAAAAACGTTTGCTAGATGCATCAGTCGTAGTAAGTTGTGATAGATCAATAGCGGATTTGGCATCGCCCTGTAATTTTGAATTAACAGAGAGATCTTTATCTACAGGAGAAGATCCTAGAATAGGGTGTGCATTTGATCCTGTACATATTACTATAGAAGGGACCTCCGGGGCCTTTCCTCCACCACCCGCCGAGTTTGCCGTGCCAGTTCCTTATGGGAATATTTTTATATCTGTTCAGGTAAACGGAAGAACAGGTGAACCAGGTAAATATCCTGATTTAATAAGTGGTGGAGCTACATTACCAAGAAGAAGCCGCACTTGTTGTGGTACGCCGGCTTACGACAACATGGGGCCTCGTGTGACGGCTGCTGGTAGCTCTACGTGGTCTTTGCCAGGTGCAAGTACGGAGAATTTGGAATTATCAGCAACCCCAGTGCTTCAGCTACCCCCGCCACCTCCTGAGTTTGTTTCACTTTAGCCAAGGTCGTTGGTACTGGACGTCACTACATTAAGGTGACCTGGTACCTTTGATTTGCGGTAATTTGTTTGGTTATTAGACTTTCCCCCATTTTATTGACTTTTATTAAGTGTATAGTTCTTATTGTACATAACATTGAAGTGTTGTATAAGGAATGTATGACATCCTAAGAGTGATGGTAAGTTAGTTTAAGTAAAATTGTTATCAAAATATTCAAAATTAAATTTTATAAGTTGAATCTAAGATATAATTTAACTTGATAGTTGTATGGAGAAGACGTGATGTGCACGAAGAAGATGTTTCAATTAATTTACTATAAAACATTGTTTTTGATCTTTTGCCTAATTGTCTTCCCAATTTTTGTATATACTTATTTATTACTTACAAACTTCCCAAAGATAAGACTGACCCTTTATCTCTTGTTTTCATCACTCTTTGTATAAAAATAAACACTAAATGGTTTAGTGAGAACACTCCAGTTTAGCTTCTGAGATTTCTTTATGCAAGTGCAAACCTACTAGTAAAAATAAACCAATTATAAAGAAAAGATGGTTGTTTTATTGTTTATATTGTGTAGCTTCTTGGATTTCCTGCGGGTGAGATTTGTAAGCTGTATTTATTTTCGCACGAGCCAGCGCCTGACAGCATGAAGAGCGCGGTGTAACTGTGGGATTACTTCTACTAATAGTTTTAACTGACGGTGTCTTAGAAGTATTTAGACGGTAAGTAATATTACAGTAGAGCGCAAGGCCTTTTGAAAGGCCAAATATACAATATACAAGCTCTCAAGAAACCTTTTGCATCTTGAACTTTTTAGAAAATGTGGATATCTTTGCAATGTTTGTCAAGTATTCTAATGTTTTCTCATTATAAGATTAACAGTAATTTAAATTGTTTGAATCAAAAGGACGGACAAACACACATACAAACAAAGCTTCATTCACATTTATAAACTTGTATGGACTAATATTTAGATTATAAAAATTTAGTTTCTTTATATACCTGCCTTCGTGGTCTAGCGGTTAAGTCCGTGGATTTAGACTTGGAGGTACCGGGTTCAATTCCTGGTCGGGACATAAAAATATTTATTAATGTAAATAAAAATACATTTAATTAATATTTAATTTATTTGTGATATTTCTCGAGTTTGGTACGCTGGAGACATCGACGAGCGACTTGTAAATCCGCTTATTCATTAGCGTGGTTTCTGACCTCCCCGAAAGGGAAACGGTCGTGATGATACTTTACTTTTTTTATATACCTGGTCTTTTGTCGCATACTTTAGGTACGAGTCCACTCATCTCACTATGCATAACTGAATTATTGGCGGTAAAAGCGTGATACTGAAATAACTGGATTGAACTGTTTTTACTTATTTATACATTTTCATGTTACAACTAGCCCCTTTATGTATGTAGGGGTGTAAAATAAACTGTACAGTGTATAGACTCATCTCCTTATTGCATTGACGCATATGAATGTTTTGAACCAATAGGTGCAAAAATCATTTTTTTAAATTTTTTGACTCATCTCCTTTTTCCTTGACACCGCAGATTTGTTCACGTAAACCTATTTCAAGCGTTTGTAAACGTCATTATTTAAATATTTTTTAATGATTTTACTCCTACTAGTAGATGACTAAGCGGTAAAGTGGTCCAAAGCGAAAGCTGTTAAGAAAAGACAAGCATCTTAGCAGATTCCAATTACCTGTTGATGTTTAATCTGACTTAAAGAGGAATCTGCAAGAAAAACTCAGCTATATCAAATTTACAAATAAAAACAAATACAGAATTACACAATAATAATAAATTGATACAGTTATAACTAATAACTATTATTTATTTATTTATTTAAAACTTTATTGCACTATGTACAAGAGGCGGGCTTAATGCCGCTAGGCATTCTCTAGCAGCCAACCTTTGGGACAATACAGAGCATTAACGTTGAAAGGTAGGTGCAACTGGCTATATGAAACATTTACATAATAAATTAAATCGTTCTTATATATACAATACATATATAACTACAAATACACATACATTCAAATATTAAATAAAAATACATATACTACAAACTATATACATACATAGATATACACTACATACAACATTTACTTACATACGCTATAAGGAGCTCTTTAAGAAATGAGAGTAAACCATCTTTTTAAATAGTGTTTTGTTGGGAGCTTGGCGAATTTCAACTGGCAAGTCGTTCCACAAATTTGCTGCCACTACTGCGAATGAGTTAGCCTGAAAACTAGAGTGATGAGAAGGAATAGATAGAACAGAATTGTGGGACGAAAAAATACGTGTGGCACTCGGGGACTGCCGCGGTAAAGCATTATAATAATTTATTTATTTTTGCAGTATTTTTTTTCTTTGATATTAATTCAAGATTTTACATACACGTTAAGGTTCAACTAGTTGCGGGCTCGAACTCACTCGTGGACGGGGCCAAAAAGCACGCTGTCGGTGAGACAGCATTGTGTCTAAAAGAGATAGAATCAGTTATGAGCAGTTAGCAGCTAGTCTACACGCATACGTCTAGTCGCGCGCACACAAGCACCGTGCCGAAGTCTGCCGAACTGAAACGACGATGCACGGCTTTCAACTTCGCACCGCTGTGGCGGTCGGAGTGGGGGGTGTTAGGTTTATTTTCGTTACGGAATTTCTTGATTCGGTCTCCGCGCTCAAAGCCCGCGATAAAAGCCCATCAGAGTCCCATGGAGATTACCAACATTCTAATTGTTGGCAGAAATAATTTAACGCCTTCCTGTCTCCAGACTTTTCCGTCATATGGCTGGAGGGGCCCCATGCTCCCATCATCTCGACCGTCGACGTAAATTCGTAACATGTACTGAGTGTTAAGGATGGATCTTATGATTTATTAAAATTCCAGAAACTATTAATTTCATTTATTATTATGTAACACATTACTACGTCTCCGTGACAACTCAAACGTTCCTTCAAAACTATCAAAACTATATACATAAAAGTATGTGAACACCAGCCAGTCGTCAACACTGAGATTGACGTATTTCTGCAGCTTGATAGCAATAAATTAATAAATAGTGTTGATAATATAATTTAATACAATACGTTGGATTCCGTGGAGCTCTCCAACTTTTTACTTGATTTAACTCCATGTGCCTGGGTGTGGCACGTAGAGGCGAGCTTGTCAGCCTGTCCCACTGTTTGCGATGCCATTCTGCCGTACGGTAGGTAGTGTTCTCGACAAACTACGCCCATCGGAACTGTTATAAATTTAGTATAATTTTTTTTAGTTTTATTTGTAGTGTAGCCAATTATTTTTCTTCTTTATTTAATGTTAGGTACTCTTTTTAATTGTAATTCTTTTATACTGTTTGTATATTACTTCGAATAAAATTCAGACAGGCTAATTTATTTTTGGTTAGTCAATATAATGCTAATGGAAAAGGTTATCGCGCAACATCTGTTCTAATTTCATTATATTCATATTTGTGTAGACACAACCTCGGAAGATTATTTATTAGGAAAGGATGGACTTGCTATATTCATGGAAATGAAACGAAGTGGCAAATTATAATATTAATCATATCTAGAGTTAATACAAATTCCAAACTATTGACTTATATACAAGCACCAGGCATTTTTTTTTTATTGTGACATATTCACTAGTGGTGTTGCACCAACCCATATTATATTTTACTAAGTGGGCATCAACTTCAAATAATTCGATTATAATATTATGAAAAAAAAAGGCTGAATAGCAGCGTTTAATCCTCTCGCTCGCACAATCTTACATTCCAAATATTTTTCTGGAGAGTGTACTTTTGACTTATCTACTAACTTTTAAAAAAATCAAATTACGGACATTTTAGACTAATTTTGACTGTCATATACATAATTTTAGACAGAAAAAAATAACAAAAACATTTAAAATTTTAAAACATTTGTAGGTAGACAGCATGCAGTAAACAATATCAAGAATAAAATACAGAAAAACATCAAGATCTAAAGTTAAACATAAAAATGACAATTTGGCATTCAATATTCACAGGTCGACCCGTGACCACGGCCAATGCAACTTGGCTGAAACGTCGGGAGAAATATGTCTCTAAGGCAAATCGCATAAAGACCCATTGAAGTTATAAAAACTATTATGAATTTGTAAGTCTAAAAAGTAAAATTTTACAAATGTTAAATTCGCAAACTTACCACTTATTTAAATAATTGTATTTTTTTTAAATGTTTTTGTACCTAAATAAATAAAGTCGGTTAATAACTACGATGTTTCTAGATTAAAAAAATATAGTAATTTATACATTTTTAAAAAATTATAAGTTATTGGAAAGTTGGTGCGTTACAGACCATATTCTTTACTAGCTTATTGTAGCTGTAGAATTGTCTTTCTGACTTAACATATACATAGGTGCGGTGGTGGCTTGGTTGTAAGAACACGTACCTTAAATCCTACAAAGGTCGGTTCCAACCCACCCGGCATGTACCAATAAGAAATACACTATTCTTACATACATTTGTCACAGATTTACAACACCACCGTTCCCGTGCCTCAGAGAGCACGTTTGGCCGTCGGTCCCGGTTCCACTAATACCAACTTGTGGAATCGTTAATGAATTTTGATAAAAAAAATACATCATATCCTCGTCAAGCCAGGTCAGCGTGGCGAGTGTAGGGCAAATTCTCCAGATATATGTTCTGAGAGGCTCCAGCAGTGGAGGTCTAAGACGTTGTGTTTTAGGGGCTGTAATGTCGATGATGATGATGATACATAATTTTTTTTTGTTCATTTTTGAAAACCAACAGTTGACTATTGTATATAGATATTAAACAGTAAATTCCCTAAGAACTATTAAAGGTTTTCACATATAAGCCTAAAGTTAAACCAATTAAATTAACAAGCAAAGAAAGAAATCATCGCTACAGAATATTAACAATATAGGTGAAACACAAGTTACTTAACTAATAGACATTATACAAAAAAATATTATAATTGATGCCTGCTATTGAACGATTGAACATACCGAAGCGTTAACTGACGTTTAATGCCTGCAGCCCTGGAATTAACCAAATCAATGTCCAGCTCTTCCTCAAGGACATTGAAATCATGAAAGACTATCAATAAATGACTTTTCTGCCTATACCGGCGTATGGCATGAGCAAGAGGGGAGAACGTCGGAGATTGGGTCTTGGAACTCACAGTCCTATACCAGCCAGCAACTCAGAACTATCGACTATACTGTTGGCTATGTTTATTAAATATGCAACATCAGCTATTGCGTCGAACTTTTTGTGACCTTTATTTTTCCATACGTTTTTAGTAACCGAAAAAGTTTAATTAAATCCCTGTCACATATGAAAGTCAATGGTTTCAACAATTTACTTAACCCTTCCGGATTTTCTATAAAGTTTACATTAACCCAAAAGTTTTAGCCACTTTTTGTATACGTTTATTAGGATAAATTTTATACAATTTTAATAAATAATCTGCTATGTGATGTCTTTACAATAATATCTTATCAATATATCGTGGCATGAAATAAAACAATAAATTATGTACAATATTAAATATTTTATACGAAAATGAAGTTATTGACAAATAATGTCGATTATTATTACACAGGGTCGTAGGTGAAAGCTAAAACTTAACCCTATAACTCTATTAATTTAAATTTAAAAAAATATACTACATTAACTATACCTACATGGGCGTAACATAATGTCGCTTGACATTCTCTGACTTCAGACCTTTGGGACAACGAGAACATTTTTATGTGAAGTAGGTGCAATATATCAATTAAAAATTTAGATTCAAAATATAGGTTTATACAATATTACTTATTAATTATATATACATATTTATTAATAAAATTACATACATATCTACGCTACATAAATATTTATTTATTTAATTAAGCAAGTCAACAACATGTTTACAAAATCTTATACAATATACAATCTAGAAGGTATCTTATTAGTATAGTAAACATGTTTCTTACAGACCAGCATTGCATTCAAAAGGTAGGTAACATCGTTTACTAAAACACAAAAACTAAGTAGTACAATTTAAAAAAATATAGGCATGACAAAAACAGTAAACTACAGAAAACAACAAAAATGAATATCGCAAGTACTTACAGATGCAAACAGTATAACCTAAACAAAAATAATAGAATTATATGAACAAATCAACACAGCGACACCACAGTCACCAGCAGTGCACATTAACAACAAAAAAAAACAAAACTTAGACCGACAGTCGGCGACCCAAAATCACCTTTCGTGCAAGCTCGCAGCCAAAACTGCATCACTAAGCGACATCTATCTAAGTATGCTAAGCCTCAGTTAGCTCCTAAACACCGCCTGGCAAAATAGCAGGAGACCTTTCTCCTGAAGCTTGACAACCTATCGTTAAATTTGTCAATTGTCCTGTCCGCAAGGAAAACCTCGTTGTACAACCGAGTCATCCGTCGCAGTGCCGATTTCTGCCAAGGTTAGAACGAGAAAATGGCACATGAAATATCAACCTTGTGTTGCAGTCTAGAGTTTATCTTATATTTATTATATATGTTATACTATATATTAATACTACAAAATAACCGATTTAATGAATATTATGAATCCAGAAAATGCAAACAAATCTTTTAAATATAGCTCTGTTTGGAGTCTATGAGGTCAAATCAAATAATTTGTTCAATAGAATAGTCAATATTTTTAGTACTTTGACAAGTCATAACAGTTTTATTACATTAATTTTATATAATCTATTCATTATACTATTTACTGGTGATCGACACAGAAACAGAATATCAGCTGAACAACTCAATAATAGGTAATGGATTTATAAATTACCTACTGGCCAGAAACAGTAGATACCGCCTGGTCAAATTATAATTCAATAAATAGGTCATTCCAAAGCCTTGAAGCCACAACTGCAAACGACTTGGACACAAAAGCGGCGTGCTGAGAGGTGATAGCAAAAGTAATATGGATAATGGATAAGGATAATGGAGGAAGAGCGAAAAATTCTGTCATGATGCGAGCCAAGCAAATCAAGATTAAAGCATCCGTTGACCAAACGTAGGGATACCTTTCCTCGCAGAGCAATAAGACGGGCCCCGGAGAGCGCTGTCGATCAGAATTATCTTCTCGAGCTGTGCCCCAGCTTTGAGTAGTCTAGACATAAAACTCCTACTCAAAAACAGCTTTATCGTAAAACCAAGGCGGTCATTCCACTGGCGACTGTATCCAAACGAGTTGGCTAAGGATACTTAATAAATACGTGTAATATTTGATAAGTATAAATAACGTAGCTTAATCTACGAGTATTAAGGAAACTTATCAGGCAGTGATTATTCCTGGAATTTCGTCAATCCCCGATATTTTCATTGTTTACTCGGTTTTCCACTCAGTTATTTGACATGATCAAATATGAGATTTTTTCCTTATTATTTTCTTCCATATCCATTACGATATTATGAATAACGTCAATAGTAGACTAGCAACCATATTCCATTACTTTAGGCACATTTTTTTTTATTAATATTGATGTCACTAGCCAATTGTCCAGTTTGTTTTTAAATGTTGAGGACTTTAATATGTCTTCTGGTATTTTGTTCTACATATTTACAACTCTGTTATGCATGAAGTTACATCCCACATTTGCTGGATTTTCTCATTAGTTTCATTCCGTGGTCACGACGGGGAAATATCATTGTTATATAGGTTTACTAAATATTTTGGTGGAGGCAGTTATAACTTTCTGTTAGAATTTTAAATGTCTCAATTATATATCCCCTCATACTGCGAATTGTAAGCTTCAAATATTTAAGCTTTTGGTCATATGACTTCTTCCTCAAGCAGTGTGGAAGTTTAGTCGCCCGCCTCTGTACTCTTATAAGAATTTCTATATCTTTCTTGAAGTATCAAAAATACAAAAAAACAAAACGTTTATTTGTTCACAAATCCTTTTACATAATCAATTCGGAGGAACTCTGATCCACTGACTAGAATTCCCTGGGTTAAGCTGAGGATCAAGTATGGATTCCATACTTGAAAACCAAATTTCAATAATGTAATTATGATGATTTATAAAAAATTATAAAGGTGTTGGGGATGACTTGCTGGAAAGATCTCTTAAAGAACTGTTGTATTTTGACTTCATGAAAAAACGTCTAAATCATGAGAGCCCTGCTACAAGCGCTAAGTGTCATCTTTGACAGCAAGTAAGGTGAATCGATCTTATTATTGAGGACTTTAAAGAAAAACTGTTGTCATATAGTTAAGGTGTTATTATTTGCAAATTGTTATTTAAATAAGTTTTTAAAATATGTTATTATTTGCTACGACGCTACGGGGTGTCTGTTATATACATATATGTAATTGTACTATTTTGTAAAATACTTATTGACATGTGATAAAATATTTAAATGAATTGCTGATTAATTTAGATTATATTTCGTGCCATAAGTTGCTGACGAACTGGTAATTTTAGCTGACGTACCTAATACATTTTTCTTGTAACAAAAATGCAGTTATTTCGCTATACATTTAAAATAAAATAATAAAAATAAAATGCGTTTATTTCGGAATAGTATCCATAGGGGTTAGTAACATAGTGTTTGCTTATTCTACATTAGTAAAAAGAGGACATTTACTTTTTATATTTGCCTTGCCCTCCTGAGGCACTGGGCACATACATGTGAGTATGTACCCAGTGCCCCATGATAGGGCAATCTGGCTTCTCACTAACTGCCCTCAAGATGATGTTGCCGCTCCCTTGTACTCTGTGCATCAATGACGCGACTCGTTTCCGCAATACTGAGTAGAAATCATCTGTGTGCGCGCACGCAAACATCGCTGATACACTGCACCAACGAGGGAGCCCCATCATCATCCTGAAGGCGTTATTATATTGTACTCGAAGAGCGTTGTAGGCCCTCTGCGTATGATTGACCCACAGGCTGCAGTGTAAAGATTTTGACAGAATGCCTTAAACAGGGTCACCTTGACATCTGCCCTACAAAGAGCGAACCTGCGGGCCAGCATATTGCAGCGAACCGCCAACGCTCTCCTTTCCCTTTCCAGATCAAGGTCGTCCTTCAAATCCTCGATGACCACATGGCCGAGGTACTTGAAGGACGACACTATCTGTAGAACCTTACCAGGCGGAACATATGAAGGTTTTCGCAATCCCGCCCGAAACACCAGGAGCTCGCTCTTCTTGACATTGTAAACGAGACCGTGTGCTTCAGCATAGCGCTCGCAGATAGACAGAAGCCTTCTGAGTGCCCCGATTGAAGGACTTAGCAGCACCATGTCGTTCGCATAACTGATGCTATTTATAATATTACCATCAATCGAGCATCCGACACCAGCGCTGCCAAGCTCGGCAATCAACTGGTTCATGTACAGGTTGAAGAGTGCTGGAGAACTTTTACCACCTTGACGCACGCCACAATCCAACCTGTACTCATCAGAAAGCTTCCCTCTCCATTTGACCTGGTTAGTCTGGTGACACCCAAATAATTTTCCTAATTAAATTAGGCATTATGTAAAAAAAAAAACGGTAAGTAATTGAACAACCACCTTGTGCATGTTCATTGTCCATACGATTTTGCATCAAAACATTCTTAACATAAAATATATAACTTTTATGTATTTGTATGTGCATTTTGCAGCTTGTGCACTCCAGTGTAATGACATAGAAATTCTGGCACTCGCCAGGGACGGGTTGGTTTCTTTTTGTGTTTCTGTAGGAAATACGTCTTTGAATCACTAAACACGACATCGAGAACGGAACTATTGCGGTTCTTATTTTTGACAGCATCAAAATCTATGGACCACTAGACCACGGTTCTAATAATAATATATTTTATAACTATTGAATTATTTATTCGAAAAAAATATTTACAAAATATAAAATAAGATAAATATTAATACTAAGGATAAGGATATACGTCCCGTCCGCGTGAAATGGTGGCTAGAACGCTGGCTGTATTTCCCCGCTGAATTACAAATACTGATTCTTTGGGCGAAAAAAGAGCCAGCCTTCTTGTCACCGGAGGAGACGACGAGACGCGGTGTTATGTCTTTTAAAAACTTTTTTGCGCTTGTACTCCATGGGCCCAGAGTTTCTACAGCTATCGGCACAAATATGTAATCTTATAATAAACTTACATACTTGCGCCGCTTGCTGGACTCCGCATTTTCCGCCGCAGCCCCCGCTTCATGCGCTGTCCCCCTGAGATGCGACGCGGCGAGGGTGTCGACGCACATGGCATTCCACACCAGTGCACTACCTCGTTCCCAGGAGACCAACGTCATACCATTAGGTCTCTTGCCATCATCATATCTTGAATGTATTTATTACAATAAGTTATAAAAAAGGCAAAGATTTTTGTGACTTTTTTTTAATTATGTTTTTTTTTATATGATATCGTTTCGCATTTTTTTTTCTGTTGCAAAACATTATAATTTAAAAATAGATTAAATTATTTACCATTTATTTCGAAAGGTATTAAACCCTAATATGAGCATTATCGTAATATGACTTATGATTGTACCTGAACAATAACTAGTACGAGTGCAGAATATGTCCTTCCAGTTCCTAACTCAATGGTAACTTTACTATCTATATCTATACTTCTATACTAATATTATAAAGAGGAAAGATTTGTATTTTTGTATGTTTGTAATGAATAAACTCAAAAACTACTGGACCGATTGCAATATTTTTTTCACCATTAGAAAGCTGCATTATTCAGAAGTAACATAGGCTATATAATATCACGCTAGGTCCTATAGTTGTAGAGCAGTAACCAAAAATGTTTTAAAAACGGGGGAAAAGTATCGTTTCTGAGACCTTCCGTGGCGTGCGCTGAGCATATAGTTAAAGTTATACAAAAATGCTCTATGGATGAATTGTTCATCTTAACATTATTTTTAAAAAAGTCCGCGAGAGCATATGTCTACCTTTTATAGTTTACCCATAACAATCGTTTTAATGAATGGTTCAATCCTTATAAAAGTTTGCTCTAGATAACTTTTGAATTGTTCAATCGGTTACCTTAAGACTATTAATTCATCCAAAAGATACCTATTAGGTAAGTACTTACCTACTATTTCAAAAATACATAAAAAAGGCGCGGGGCGGCGCGCGGCGTGAAGTGACTAGCCAGCCGGGCAACGCAGCGGTGCGGGGGAGGGGAGGTCAGATCAGTGAGATAGGTAACAAACAACAACAAAATAGGTAGGTTCCTATTTAAGAAGAAAATAATTAATTAAATAAATGAAATAAGTAAATGAAGTCCGGAAAAATATTTTCAAAAGGTAAATACTTCCTAAATAAAAAAAAACTGAGAATAAATATAAATAAAACGTAAAACTATGTAAAAAATCTTAAGTCCCCCCGTGCGAAGCCGGGACGGGCCGCTAGTTTGATATATTTGGAAATGTCACCATTATTTCTCATGACATGCATAAGTTAAACACATTTTTTTATTGTATTTTACATTGTAAATTTTAGTTTTAAAAGCGTAATCCGTAAATATACGCGTTAAATTTTATAATAATGGAAGGAGCCGAATTGCGGCTATTCTAGTAATATCACCTGTAGTATTTTTCGTTAACCTACTTGTACATTTTTGAATCTATGGGTATTAACTTATTATTATATAATTAATTATGGGAACTACATTGAGAGCATCACCAAAACTGCGTCGAAAAAACTTGGGATACTGAACAAGGTGAAGCGGTTTTTCCCGCCTGCTCTAAGACTTATGCTTTATAAAGCACAGATAAGGTCATGCGTGGAATACTGTTCTCACCTCTGGGATGGCTCCGCTACGTATCTTACAGATGCTTTCAATGTCCTGCAGAGGCGGGCAATTCGGATAGTGGACGACACCACAGTCTCTAAAACTCTCGAATCACTGCAGCTTCGCCGTGACGTTGCCTCTCTGAGCGTGTTCTACAAGCTATACCACGGCGAGTGTTCTGAGGAGCTCCATAACCTTATCCCTTCTTCTCTATTCCGCAACCGAACTACACGCACAGGCCAAAATATGCATCCACATACCTTACCCACTATCCCTCGCGTACTCATAAATTTGGAGACTCTTACATCTGTCGCACGCTGAAGATGTGGAATGCTCTCCCAGCCAGTGTGTTTCCTCACTCTTATAACCTGGAGTCCTTCAAGCGAAGTGTGAAAAAGCATCTTGTTAGGCCGGCATAGTGGTAGAGACTGATGTCGGTCGTCAGTTGCTCCCATTTTTGGACCTCGCGTACTGCTTACCATCAGGTGGGCGCGATGTCACATGTCGTGTCCAGTATATAAAAAATCTTTGGCTGACACATGCATTACGTCCGCGATCGAGCCTGGGGTCTCTGCCGAATACGTTAAATTTATTATTATGAAACTAGCAGAGGTTTTGCGTTATGCGCCTTTCGGATTGCACTCTAGCGTACCGGACTTGAGAAATATCACAAAGAAATTTAAATAAAGTATTGTGTTGCTACCAGGAATCGAACTCAGTACCTCCGCTTCTAAATGTACAGTCTTAACCGCTAGATTTCGAGCAAGTAATCTATATTATAATTCTGCCATGCCTGTTACCTACCTACTGTATTCTTATGGTTTTTAGTAATTTTCAATGTATTTATTTGTAAGTAAGTAGGCATAGGACAATAAATATAATGTATTCTGCGCTTTTACATGTCAAAAAATTAATTAATATAACGAAAAGCTTATTTTCTGGGAAATAGCTTGTATTTGGAACAGCACATTACAACCCAAATATACATAATTATAATCTTAAAATTATATCTGCTGTAAATAGGTATTGTCATATTACAAATTAAGACATACACAATTATAAAATAAATACACCAAGGATCATAGCTGCTGTAATGGGGCATTGTCATACTATAAGCTAAAACATAATTATTTAATAAATAGTAATAAGTTGAATTATGAAGATTTTTTTTTTGTTGATGCGTATGTCTATATAATATATTTTTTTTTAAACCTGCTATAGCTTTAGTTTTCCTTGCAGATTCCTTTCTCAGTCATATTAAACATTAACATGTCACTGGAGGTACTAAGCTGCTGGGGCCTAATTCTGACGATTTCGACTTACATGTCGGTTCAAAATATTCGAATAAAAAGCAACATATCTCTATGGAAAACTGACAGTTTTATTCCAGCCCGAATCAGGCCTTAAATCGGGGTCTTTTTCTGGCAGAAGTAGAATCATTCAATATTAATTTAAATACTGATTTTTACTAATGCTACAGTACATATTTATTTATAAACTCTTTATTGCACAAAATAACATAAAAAATAATGTACAAGGGCATTTTATAACAGCTAACCTTTGGGACTCTGGCAGAGGATTGAGGGTGCATTAAGATAAATATAATTACTTAAGAATAATAAATACTATTACATAAATGCTTACATGATATATAATTAAAATAATATATATATATATATATATATAAATAATAAAAATAAATATATATTATGTATGAATATATAAACACACTAATAGATAGGTACTCGTATTAAATTACATAGGTATAATCATTTATGATAAAATATTAGGAAAATATAATAATATAATTTATTAATATTATAATGCATAGGTACTTGTAGTTATCATGACAAATTATTTTGTTTATTTAAAAAATGAGCAACAAGTAGATTTTTAAACACATTTATTGAAGTTTACGTGAATAAAGTCATTTTAACTGTGTCTTTGACTCCCATTGTCAGTCAGTTAAAAAGCAACGACCTGTTGGTCTTCTTAAGAAATTTATTGATTCAGCAGTGGACTCTGTGGCTAAAAAGGTGAAGACAGAAACTAGAAAGTTTTTTAAATTTTAATATCGAGAAAAAGAAAGAAACAAGAATGAAATATATTTATTTGTCGCCAAACCATACACATAGCATAATACAAATTAAAAAGTACCTAAACTTTAAAAAAAAATAGGATAAAAAGTATGCATAAAATACTAAGCCTTTTTTTCTGAAAATAAATAAATAAAAGCCTACGTACATGTATACCCGACGGCAATATACAGGTACATGTATTGGATATAACTGGCCGCATAGTAGAGATTGCAACCCGGTATGTTTTTCAACCCGGCCGGGTCCGGTCACATTCGCCGCCAACCTAGCCGGGTTGATGTGTTAGGATGAAACCTTTGAAGTATTTTATGAAAATTTGGTTTAAGTAAATGAAGGAAAATACAATGATTCAAGGTTACGGAATAATATTTATTTCAAACCAGCAAATCAACAATAATCAGTCTCAAAATCACGAGTTTTTAATAAAGAATTAGTTAGTATCACTTATGAACGGAATAGTAACATTAGTGTTACTAATTAAGTTTAAGCAAGCATTAGTATTCAGTAATTAAGTTTAGGATAGAAATGATCTTCCACGCGCTGATGAAATGCCTGGATTTTGAGGATTTCGAGAAAAAGTTTGGAAAGTAGTCAAATTATTTAAGAGGTCGCCCGTAATTTAATTACTAATACTATACAGAGTAAAGAGAAAGACCTGCTTGCTTAAAGTTAATTACTAATACTAATGTAACTATTTGAAAACATAGTATTAAAATATTAAACTAATAACGCAGCCTAATGTACTAAACTTGTCTTATCAACTTAGATAGATAAACTTTGGTAGCTTTAGTAAAAACAAAACAAATTCTTAAGAGCAATAACTATACAACAAAAAGCATATTTTAGCTTGCATAAAGCAAAAAACAAATTGTATTATTAGTTTTTTACAAGTTGGGGCTTCCGTGCCGCAGTTTTCGTAGCTACCGGGCCCGGTGGATGTCTAAAAGGGCACCGGGCCGGGCCCGGTTTGCAATCTCTACCGCATAGTGTACTGCTCTACTTGGCGCTGCGCTGTGCGGTCGCTATGATAGGCTGTGAAGCTGTGTATATACATATATTATAGTTAAATTTAAGCACCTTTATCTGTAAGTTATATATTTTTTTAAATATGAATCCTAGTGGTTGAAATAAACGATTTATTATTATTATAATAAGACAAACAGCAATCAGCTCGGCGTTCGCTACAACCTAGGTGCGAGTATATTATAGCGCTGATTTTAAGCCGTCGCCTTACGAATGCAAAGCACGTCACACACATAGATGTACCAATTACAACCTAATTAACACATACACACAGATATAATAATAATAATAATAATCGTTTATTGACTTAAAAACCTAGATACATTAATCAGTAAATACGGGGTTCCCTGTACTATGTTCCAGAAGGTCTGTGATACAATTTTAAAGACGTATAGTGAAAAAAAAAAACACAAAATAAAATTAAACAACTACAGTAAGAAACATAATAAAAATATGCACATAATAATAACAACTTCGCAGCCTTGCATAGTATTGTGAGCGACTCAGCATGCTTGCTGAGAAGGAATTAATTAATTTCAGTTAATTTTTATTACTTAGTTTATTATTTAATTCAATAACTGATTAAAATAATGAATAAGAAAGCTTTAAAGATCGTATTTTTAAACACAAAAATTTAATATAAATCGTAAATTGTTAGAAATTTATTGCTTCAACAGTGGACTTTGTGTGCTAAATGTGTGATAAAAAAGAAACTTAAAACCTTTTCATTATTTCAATAATAATATATAATAATAAATAATAAATAATGCTTTCAAAAACCGTATTTTGATACACAAATTTTAATTCATTTTCATTTCATTACAGCCCCTAGAACACAGCGGCCTACACCTCCACTGTTGGATATCGCATTATTTAAATGGTTCATAAGTTATGTAATGGTATCATATGTAGTATATGTATTATTAGTATTTAATATATCATAGTTATTAGTATGTATTTAGTAATATAATTGTATTTATATGTATAAAGATTTATTAATATTATTAATATTATATATAAATATGTGCACCTACCTTACATTTGAAATGGTCCACATTGTCCCACAGCCAACTGTCAGATAATGTCTAGCGACATTAAGTCCGCCCCTTGTATAACGTGCAATAAAGTTTTAAGTAAATAAATAGGCCTTCCTGAAAATATATTTGGAGAATTTAGCCTACACTCGCCACGCTGGCCAGACGGGTTGGCGAGGATCTGTTGTCAATTTTTAATGACAATTTACTAACGATTCCACAAGTTGGTATTTGGTGGAACCGGGACCGACGGTATAATGTGCTCTCCGAGGCACGGGAACGGTAGTGTTGTAAATCTATGACAAATGTACGTGAGAAAAATGTAATTCTTATTGGTACATGCCTACATTGTAGGATTTAAGATAAGCGCTCCTACAACCGAGCCACCACCGCGCCCAAACTTTTATTTATTTATTAATTCATTCATTTCCACAGCACATTACAGAACATAAAGGTTAGTATATAATTGAGTTTATACATTGACCAAATTAGGAAACATACTGTATTACTGATACTTAGGTGTCAAAGAAAAGGAGAAAAAAACAGAAGAAATACAACCAAAAGATTAATTAAATATTAGTCGTAAATTTTTAGAAATTTGTTGCTTCAACTGTGGACTCTGTGGCTAAAATTATGAAGACAGAAACTCAAAAGCTTTTAATTATTTTATATTAATAGCGATGCTTTCAAAAACCGTATTTTGATACACAAACTTTAAATATCAGTCTTGAATTGTTAAACGAAATTTTGAAGGAGACTTTTCCAAAATAGTCGAACTTTGAAGAAAATTTATTAATAATTCACTTTTCACAGGCTTCTGTTAATTTCCTTTTAAGACGTAACATGTGCGTGTTTTAACCTAGAATAGGTAATATTATGGTGTTTCGTAGAAGTATACCTATTGGCTGGTGTTAAGGAGTTTGGGAACGGCTTTCTTGTGCCAGAACAAAATAAAACAAACCCATCTGTGGTCAGGCCATTTATTACATAAACCATCTACTACTACTCTACTCTAGCTTAAATTAGGACATGCACAAACATAAACCTGTCTTTTCTGTCATCTGGGAGATCACGGGTGCAGCTCCTGCCGCAGGCATGCCCTACTCCAGGTGGGCTCAAACTGGCCTGCCGGAACCCCACCAACACCAGTCCACAAAACTTCACTGTGAGAGCTCCACCACCGCAATTGCCGAACTGGGCCTAGCCACAGCTCCAGCCAAATGCCCTGGTAATGGACGCTCCTCACCAAGGCTCAACAACAATATACCGCTACGTTTCTCCACAAATTAACGTAGCGCGAGCATAATCAATCCAAATAAAAAAAATCAACAAAATCAGCCGGTCCGTCCCCCGCTGCCAAACGTCAAAAGGTCCCTTTTTTTATTCGGCCGAGGCCAAAGCGACAAGTCGTACACCCAAGCGGCAGAAACCAAAATAAAAACAAAATCTAAACATAAAACTAAATCTAATTCTTAACATACCCCCGCCCCGGGCAGACAACTCTTCTGACCGT
The DNA here is from genome assembly GCA_910589645.1 of Tinea semifulvella. Lineage (NCBI taxonomy): Eukaryota > Metazoa > Arthropoda > Insecta > Lepidoptera > Tineidae > Tinea > Tinea semifulvella. The sequence goes on along the minus strand of OU342592.1, from coordinate 5,145,304 downwards.
ATTTAAACAAATAAATTAACAATATCTAAAATTCACTAATCTACCGGAAGACGTGACAAAGAAGCTACTGCCCTCTTCAAAGTGGAGCCCCGGACAGTAACCTCAGCAAAACGTGGAACACCATCTTTTCCAGGAAACAAATTCAAAATACGTCCACGACGCCACTGTAAGGTGGGCAAATTAGGATCCTTGATCAAAACCAAGTCCCCAACTCTTGGAGGATCTGTTCGATCGGTCCACTTAATGCGCTGCTGCAAAAGATGCAAATATTCTAAAGACCAACGGCTCCAAAAATTTTGTGTCATTTGCTGCAAAAGTTCAAACCGCGACAGTCGATTAACTCGTTGATCCCGAAAAGAATATTCCGGGAGCGCAGTAAGTGGCTGACCAATCAGGAAATGACCAGGAGTCAGTACCTCCAGATCATTGGCATCTGATGACAAAGGGCACAAGGGCCTAGAGTTCAAAACGGCCTCTATCTTACAAAAAACAGTCGCCAGTTCTTCAAATGTTAGATGCGTCTCTCCAATCACCCGCTTTAAATGTGTTTTGGCAGACTTGACAGCTGCCTCAAAAATGCCACCCCAATGTGGGCAGTTAGGTGGGTCAAATAACCAATTCACCCCTCTACGGGAAAGGTTATTGCCTATATCGTCCTCATGCGATACTAGAAAATCATGGAGTTCCTTCAAGTGACGATTAGCTCCCTGAAAGTTAGTGCCGCAATCCGACCTAACTAGAGTGGGTAATCCCCGACGGGACACAAATCTGCCCATTGCAGCCAAAAACGCTTCTGTAGACAGTGACGATACCAATTCCAAGTGTACGGCCTTTGTGCTCAAACAAACGAACACACAAAGCCAAGCCTTAACAATCTTTGCTTGTCTTAGAGTACTGGTTTTCACAAAAAACGGGCCAGCAAAATCCGTTCCACAACCAAGGAATGGTCTGGCCTGAGAAACGCGATCCGACGGCAGATCCCCCATTTGGGGTTGCAGGGTAATAGCCTTTGTCCGGTAGCATGGCATACAGCGAAATATTATACTACGGACTACACGACGTGCAGACAAAATCCAAAATTCGCGCTGGAGCACCGCCAAGAGTGCACTGCATCCAGCATGACAATTTTGAAGGTGTCTGTCACGAACCAAAATCGTAACAAAATGGCCGTGATTTGGCAACAATAAAGGATGACGGACACCAAATGGAAGATTTGAATTGCTAAGCCTGCCGCCAACTCTCAAGAGACCATCCCTGTCAACAAAAGGATTAAGTTTTCCCAAAACACCCTTGACCCTGGGTAGATTTGACCCTAAAGTAACAAATGTGGACCGAAACTCATCCTGCTGAACCACCTTAACCCAAAACATAAATGAATCATGTCGTTCTTGTGGCAACAAGACAGCTGATCGATTTCTACTACTAGAATTCTTGCAGTTACTAACAAACCGCCTAATCCAAGCAGTGACTGCAATCAACTTACTTAAAGAGCTATACCTATTTAACAAATCCTTATCAATAGTGGAGTCAGACTCGACAGCTAAACAACTCAAACCCGGCAAATTGTCCGATTTAGCAACATGAGTATTAGTAGGCCAGTCGGAATCACGATTGGTGAGCCACTGCGGTCCCCACCACAAATTGTGGGAAGTAAGCTTAGAGGCTTCACAACCCCTAGAGGCACAGTCGGCAGGATTCATCTCTCCTGATACATGCCGCCAAATTATAGGAACTTCAGCGTTTTGTATTTGAGAGACCCTATTTGCCACAAATACTTCCAAATTGTGGGCAGAACTACGCAACCAAGCCAAAACTATTTCACTGTCTGACCAACCAAAAACCGTATCAATATCAATGGACCGCGCCAGTACAGACGAAATATTGACTAACAGACGAGCAAGAAGATTAGCACCACAAAGTTCCATCTTTGGAATGGTGAGCTTCGACCGAAGTGGTGCAACCTTGCTCTTAGCCATTACTATAATAACGGTGGCTACACCACCACTATCAACAGCACGCAAGTATATAACTGCGGCGTAACCAAGCTCCGAAGCGTCGGAAAACCCATGCAAGGTTACACGCACCGGTCCCTTGGGCAAGAATCGCCGCGGCAAAGAGACTTCACTAATGTGAGGCAAGCCCTGACAAAAATGTAACCAATCGTGCAGCAAATCTCCGGTCAAAGGTTCGTCCCAAGTGACAGAAGCAATCCAAAGACGCTGAAGAAAGCACTTAGCTATAAAAACTATGGGGCTAATCCACCCATTAGGATCAAAGATGCGTGCCACCGTCGAAAGGACGGACCGCTTGGTCCAAACCTGACGGTGCTCTAGGTCTACCCTATAGGTAAACATGTCACGAACCGGACTGAACTGAACCCCCAATACAGATACAAGGTTAGGGTTGTCAGCATTCTCAAACAAATGTGGATCTTGCTGATGATCGTCAGCAAGGCCTGCCAATATGGTGGGAGAGTTGGACAACCATTTCCTTAACTCATAACCGCCAGCTTTCATCAAATCTACAAGCTCATCTCTTAGCTCCAAAGCTGCCTTTTCACTGGGAGCACCAGTCAGAATATCATCTACATAGACGTCGTTCTCCAGGATAGCTGCAGCTCGAGGGTACCTCAACTTTTCCCTGGAAGCCAATTCCAGCAGTGTCCGAATGGCGATGAACGGACTGGACTTCAAGCCATAGGTATTGGTGTTTAGCTCATACACCGACAACGGATCTGATGGTGACTCTCTCCACAATATGAGTTGAAACCTACGATCATCAGGATGAATCAAGGTCTGACGAAACATCATTCTGATATCACTAACCAGAACCACCTGATGACGCCTAAAATTTGTCAAGATCTCACCAATGTCACGATGCAACTTAGGACCAGAGTGTAGACAATGATTAAGCGAAACGCCTGACGAAGTAAAGCATGAACCATCGAATACCACTCGAATCTTATCCCCATTAGGCTTAAAGATGCCATGGTGAGGAATGAAATAGTGTTCATCAGTGCCGAAATCAAAATGAGAAGGTGACATGTGTCCCAAGTCAATATATTCCCGCATGAACTCAATATATTTACTTCGAAGAGCTGGGTCTCTATGCATTCTACGCTCCATAGCGAGAAAGCGCTTCTCTGCGATATCCCTTGAACGCCCCAATGGCGGGCGAGTGGGAAGAAAAGGCAAGCGTGTCACAAACCGACCAGACCGCAAACGAGAAGTATTCCGTTGATAGAAAGATTCGCAATCTTCATGTTCTGGATTGACACGTGGCGCAGATGGGGGCTCCTCAACTTCCCAAAACCGTTGAACAGCATCTACCAGGGATACCCCCACACAAAAAGGGTCATGGGCTGGGGGTGAGTTTACAACGGGTCCAAACACAATATGGCCAAGGACAGTCTCTAAAGCGACCAAGCCACTCTGCTGGAGAACACGTTTGTTCCCAACTAATAGTGATCCCAGGACATCCACTCCAATCAACATATCCACTGGTCCAGGAATATGAAACTTAGGATCGGCTAAGTTTAACCCCTGCACCAGATTACAAACAGCAGGTGACAACCTTATCTGAGGATGCCTACCTAAAACATTATTCATCACAATAGCCGTAGTAACTACCTTAGAAGAGGAAGACGTATGAGGAGAAAATGTAAAGGTAGTTACACCCTCCAAGTTACTTATTTCTACACCCCCAACCCCCTTAATTGGGGTCGGATGGGCTTTCAAAGAAAGGCCCAACTTATCCACCACTAACAAAGACAAGATACAGCCTTGGGCCCCTGAATCCACAATAGCCCGCACAATCATATGACTTCCAGAGGGACCATATATTCGAACAAGTGCTGTAGGCAACACAACTGTCTCTGCGCAAGGTAGAAGGGTAGGTGGGTAAGTGGGCGCCTTATCCTATAACGAATTAAACTGGTTATTGTTACCAGACTGGTTAGTAGTGCCAGACTGGTTCCTGGTACCAGACTGGTAAGAAGTACTAGGTCCAGAAATTTCCCAAGAGTCATGGGGCCACTCTAAATCCAATCCCGAAGCCACTCCAGCATAGTGTTGGGCAGGAGAAGTACTAGGTATCTGGTTTCTAGAACTAACATTGGGAGGGACACCCCCGCCCGTGCCAGAGTTATTTCTCTCCCTTCCCAAAACCATACACAACATTGGATGGTGGTTCCCATTGCACTTATAGCATGGTTGAGATGATGGGCACCTTCTAAACAAATGGGGGCCCAAGCAACCATAACACATCTTTTCAACATTGGCCCATCGCCGGCGGTCCTCCACCCCATTTCTCAAAAAAGGCTGACAGTGACTGATGTCATGGCCTGCACCCTTGCAATAGGTGCATGCACTTAAGTCCGTCAGAAGAACATTCCGATGTGTGTGGTCTATCCGCTTAGTCTGACCCCTTGAAGGATTACCAAAACCGATGGATGATACGCTAGCCCCTGAATTATCTAATAAGCGACATTCATCCTCGAGAAACTTTACTAAATCACCGAAACGGGGTAAGTATGTCGATGAATTTCCTCCAAATCGGTGCTCAAAACGCACCCTCATCTCTGTTGGCAATTTCCCAAGTACAATATGCAACAGGATGAACGACCACTCCTTTACTGGCAAATTTAACTGTTCTAATGCATTGACTGCCACAATCAATGGATTTAAAATCTGACCTCTGAGTGCAGACACCCTACTAATGGTGGGCAAGGACAAAATTTGTTCGACATGGGTATCTGCTAATCTACGCACATTTTGATACCTTCCATTCAATATCTCACGGGCCGAGTGATAGTTGTTGTCTTCGACATTTAGGTGCTGGGTGAGATCTTTTGCTTCACCGCTTAGCGAGCCCAACAGATAAGCCAACTTTTCGGCATTGGACAAGTCCCTGCGTCGATCCACCAAAGAGTCAAACAAATTAATAAACCCGACCCACTTACTTATGTTGCCATCAAAACCAGGCAAATTTAAGGTTGGCAATCGGGAAACAACCGCTTGGTTCACATGAGAAGATTCTACTTTATGTGATAAGGGCATCAACAATTCAGGCTGGGCCTGCTTAATAGCAATCCTAATTGTATCTGCTAAATCCATGCCGTGATCCAGGTCCCTACCCAACTCTGTGACTAACTCTGCATTATCTGGATCCTCACAATCAATAGCCCCTATGACCTGTAGGTAAGATGCCTCCAGCTTGTTAACATAATGGTCAACTTTGTCAGCCCTTATTAACATATGTTCAATTTTATCACCACGTTGACAGATGTCAACAGTCACTGCTAGCCAGCGCAACGCTGTGCTCATTACAGCCTTAGTGGCAGCAATAGACATTTTATTAAAATAAATTAGACTAAATTTACAATAAAAATAAACAAATCAAAGCTTATGCATAGAAACAAACTTAAACTTATTAATTTAAACAAAAAAAACAAAGATAGTAAATAAAAACTTAAAGTAACAACTATTTACTAAAAATAACTATAGAAAATTACAACTACAACTAAGGCAAACTAAATCTAATAAATACAACAAAATATAACTTATTTTACAACTTCAACTATGGTAAATATATATAATAAACTAAATATTATGCATGCAAAAATAAAACAATGCTACATACTAAAAACAAACTGCAGTAACTATGTACAATGCAAAAAATATGTAATAATAACAAAAATACAAACTTACAAACAAACTTAATATTACTTTATACAAAGCAATTTAATAAAATTGCATAATTATTTACAAAATATGCTACATTCCTTAATTAATTAAAATTAAAAAAACATGCAAATTAAGGCCAAAATGAAATATTAACAACTACTAAGTACTATTTATAATTACAATGCATTAACTACACTTACAAAACTAGCAAATCAAACTCAAATTAAACAAAATTTGCACAAATTGCTTTAGACAACAAAATGTTTATGCAATAAATGTCAAACCACGTTCTGCTACCATATGTTAAGGAGTTTGGGAACGGCTTTCTTGTGCCAGAACAAAATAAAACAAACCCATCTGTGGTCAGGCCATTTATTACATAAACCATCTACTACTACTCTACTCTAGCTTAAATTAGGACATGCACAAACATAAACCTGTCTTTTCTGTCATCTGGGAGATCACGGGTGCAGCTCCTGCCGCAGGCATGCCCTACTCCAGGTGGGCTCAAACTGGCCTGCCGGAACCCCACCAACACCAGTCCACAAAACTTCACTGTGAGAGCTCCACCACCGCAATTGCCGAACTGGGCCTAGCCACAGCTCCAGCCAAATGCCCTGGTAATGGACGCTCCTCACCAAGGCTCAACAACAATATACCGCTACGTTTCTCCACAAATTAACGTAGCGCGAGCATAATCAATCCAAATAAAAAAAATCAACAAAATCAGCCGGTCCGTCCCCCGCTGCCAAACGTCAAAAGGTCCCTTTTTTATTCGGCCGAGGCCAAAGCGACAAGTCGTACACCCAAGCGGCAGAAACCAAAATAAAAACAAAATCTAAACATAAAACTAAATCTAATTCTTAACAGCTGGTACTGCCACTTCTTGGTACACACGATTTATCGGATTCGGATTCTCATAACAAAGTGATTTTAAATAAATACAACATAATGAATAGCTCTAAACCACGTTAGTAAGTTAATTTGTGTATGTATTAGTATATTGATATTATAATACATAAAACAGTATTTGTGTGGGGGAGATTTCCAACTCACTCACCCGTGGTAGATGAGTGGACTGTATATTGTGTGGGGGGGGGGGGGGGGGGTTTAATGACGAGCCAGCTCCGTGAAGTCCAAAGAAAGGGGCAGAAGCACTTACCTCTTCCAGCAGCAGCTGACAACGTCTCAGTGGAGTCGACCCCAGGGTTCCAAAACAATACCAGCTCTGCTTCTGATGCTAAAACTTTTTTCACACAAAACTAAGAATCCAAGTTCCGATCGATAAATACACTCGCGTGGCTATTCAGCAGCACCGAAAATTGAGAACACACGGTGTGACGTCACCGAAACACAAATTGTTGACGTCCGCCGCCGACCGAGGCTGAGGTGCGACTCTCCCCACCGATGGGTCATAGAACTGGCTTTAACAGTATTTAAGTAGGTATATAATATTTGTTGAAATATCGTATAATTGTTTATTACTGTTACTGTCATTGCACCTATATTTGTTCAAATTTGTCCCTAACGTTTGGCTGTCAGAGAATGTCTACGGGCATTAAGTCCGCCTTTGTAATTTGTGCAATAAAGTTTTTAAATTAATAAATAAAAGTTGCCATCTTCGCTAACTCATTTGGCCAGCGTGGCGAGTGTAGGCCAAATTCTCCAAATATATGTTCAGGAAGGCCCATCTCCAACAGTGGAGGTCTAGGACTCTATATTTTAGGGGGTGTGATGATGATGAACAATAGACGCATCAAAGTAAATTTATCAATGAAAAGTATATCAAATGCAAAAAAAAAAACATAATTTGGTAGAGACATTTGCAAAGATAACAAAAATTCTTTAATCGCAATATTTTTTTCACAACTGTAGGTACTAACAAGTTGAAAGTAAAATATTTACGAAAACCTTACTGCTTCCGTGGTCTAGCGGTTAAGTCCGTATTTAATATTAGTATTTACACCTTAATATTAGTATTTACTTATTTTTTTATTAATTACTTTGTATACGTCTTTGGTATTCTCCTCAGTTTATCGACGAAGGCCTAATAATATCAAGCTCTTCATCAAGTCGAGTGGGGGAAAGTGAGGCAGTGCAGACAACTCTGTGTCGTCAATGTCACTCTACCTATTTTATTATAAGGGTGAAGTATCATCACGACCGTGTCTTAAAACCCCACTGTTTTTAAGGAGCAGGTTAATATTTATGGAACCTAACTACAGTTAATATTTTATAATTAACGCGATTTACCTTGACGTTTCGGTCAACTTTTATTGGCCGTCACGGGTCGATTGAAGCTGCGCGATGTCCATAATGGGCGGTAAATGTAAATCTATCACTTCCTCCCCCCCTATCACATTAAAAGTTTTTAGAAATCGCGAAACACAACACTCACAATATCCTCGGCTATATCGGGCGATTTATCGCGGCGTCAAAATAGTTAATTACTGGATTCCACGACGAAGATAGTTAACGCCTATCGATAGGCACACAGGGCCAACAGTGAGAGAGAGACGGTTTATAGGGTTTTAGTCCGTAGGCGCCCTCCTTAGGAGGCTTCGCGGATGAGTCGGGCATGCGACCCCCACCCGCGTTGGCCCTTCAGGCAGGGGGCGTACCATTGATAATACGATTCATTCGATATGATTCGCCGTGTTTAAAAAAATATTTTTTTTTTTGTGTATCTCAGATTATCTTCGGGTCGTGCAGATCAATCAGTTTATCGCGGCCCTTACGTTTTCTATAACTAAACAGATTTTTATGAAATTTTACAGGGATGGTCATAGGCTATATGACGTCATCATTTCACTAAAACCATATTTAATATGGTGCTGTAAAACCTTATTTTTATTTTATTTCGCTGTAAAGCAAATTTCAGTTGAAATGTAAATGAACTCAAACACAGGGTAAGGCCGGCAACGACCCTACAGCCATTCGTCTTCCAGTATGTCTGCCTTCACGTCTAAACTACTAAACCGATTTTAATAAAAATTAGTAGAGATGTTACTTGGTAGTAAACAAATATAATAAGAAGTGAGAATATAGAATATTAAAAAAAATGTATTCTACTAAAAATCGAACAGCGTCTAAATCTACGGCATTAACCGCTAGGACGACAAAAGCAATTTTGGGGTGCTTCACCAAATAGGTAAGGGGAAAGTAAAGGCTAAGGACCTTCGGAGATCAGTTTTTGAGGCGAATTTCCTTGCGTTTAGACTGGAGTGGTTTTATAGAGGCTTGAGTGGAAATCTTGGCAGTAAATAGGCGGGGAGGCGACGCCTTCAACAAATCTCATTTTGTGATAGCACACAAGCATCATGTACGACATAAAAATGTAGTTATATTTTTAGTGACTCTACTTTGTAGCTTATTTTGAAGATTTTCATCCTGATTAAAGTATGCTACATAGTTTTTATAACATAAGTACTAAACCTAGTCTTCAGAGATGGACTAAGTTGTGGCCAAATTTGTTGGGTTTAAGGGCTTTGTGAAGACAAACGTCCTCAACCAGTGCGTTCCTGCAGTAATGTCGTATGGAGCAGAAACGTGGACACTGACAGTGGGTCTGGTCCAAACTCTAATCTAGGTATTTCTCTGAAAGACACGGTCCGAAACGTAGGCATCCGTCAGAAAACCAAAGTTACCGACATAGTTAAATTTCAAAAAATAGCAAGCTGAAGTGGGAATATTAAAGTCAAATATTTTATTACAATTCGGACTCTTTTGTTTATTTATTTATTTGAAAAAATTACAGCCAATTAAATGTACAATATGGCGGCGCGGTGGTGGCTCGGTTGTAAGAACGCGTTCCTTAAATTCACAGAGGTCGGTTCAAACCCCCCCGGCATGTACCAATGAGAAATACACTTTTCCAACGTATATTTGTCATAGATTTACAACACCACCGTTCCCGCGCCTCAAAGAGCACGTAAAGCCGTCGGTCCTGGTTCCACTAATACCAACTTGTGGACTTGTTAATAAATTGTCATTAAAATTGAGATCAGATCCTCGCCACAATATATATCACAATCTATACAGTTCACATTTCTAGATTGCAATCCAAAAGCAGTGTACACAGCATGCTTATTGTAATTTAGCCATGACATTGTCATTTCAATTAAATTATTTAATTTCAGTGAAAGGAAAATAATAATAAAAAAATGGTAGGTATTTCAAAGAAAAATAATAAGGTAGTATATCAAAAATAAAATAAAAAAAGCAATGAAAATTTAAAATAGAAATAATACTCACTTACTTAATTAAAATAATAATAATAAAATAATATATCAATCATAAATATATAAAAAATTAAAATCCAGAACATTTTATATTATTTAGGAATTCTTACAGCTAATTTATACATATATAGGAAAAAATAGTAATAAGATAAAGCCAATAATAAGAGTTCGCTGACAGATTAATAATCAGATTTAGATGAAACATTTTTACCCTATAACTTTTACGGGTTACATTTTTACCGTGTGACATGAGAATGAAATTAAATTGACAAAGAAAACGAAACAATTTCCCAGAAACTTGGCCAACGACATAAAATTACTCGGAAATTATTCAGCAGCCCTATTATTCTTAGTCGCAAACGTTATTAGTGGATTTCAGACATTTACGTCATCATTACAAAATATTATTCAATTGTCAACTCTATAAGCGCTCGACCTTGACAACGGCCGTGCAAATATCAACTTTAATAGCGTGATATGTATATAGTGGAAGACACTGTCTCCTGTTATACAGTACAGCTCATGCAGGAGACAGGGTTCACCATAACGAAACAACATTATTTTGTGTTAATAAACGATTTGTATTTGTATAGTTAACGGATTCCAATATACAGGATGTTTGGAAGGGAGCTGTACATACGCCTAGGGTAGAAACTAGGGATACTCTGCTACCTACCCCCGCCCAATATATTGACCTTGGCCTCAAGGTTTTTTTTTTAATTTATTTTTATTTTTTATTTGACTTTTTTGTGAATTTTTTACTAAAACTACCTGTAGCTCAAAATCTATCCATGGGACCGGTCTGCTAATGGTCTTGTTTTAATCGTTAGAGTCTTAGGGTCCTGCAAAAAAATATTTTACACCATAAAATTATGGAGAAGAAAAGTTATGGGGCCTGAAGTCGTGGTGGTAAAAGTGCCCTAGTTGCGGAAATTAATTAATAACTTTAAAACTAAAAGTGATAATTACACTTTTAGCATATCGTTAGAAAAGCATGGACTGAGGATGTTTTAAAAAAATCATAGAACTCCAACCCTGTTAGTTTTTTCTTAAACCCCATAGAAAGTTGCCCTAAAAATTATTTCTTTACCTTACTACGGTACTTCAGGCCCCATAACTTTTCTTCTCCCCAATTTTCTGGTGTAAAATATTTTTTGCAGGACCCTAAGACTCTAACGATTAAAACAAGACCATTAGCAGACCGGTCCCATGGATAGATTTTGAGCTACAGGTAGTTTTAGTAAAAAAAGTCAAATAAAAAATAAAAAAAAAATTAAAAAAAACCTTGAGGCCAAGGTATATTGGGCGGGGGTAGGTAGCAGACTATCCCTAGTTTCTACCCTAGGCGTATGTACAGCTCCCTTCCAAACACCCTGTATAATGTTTGCGACTAAGTAACAAACAGCATAGGGCTGCAGTTCTCGTAAAGTAAAACAACTTTTTAAAGATTGTTTAACGTAAGTTAGGTACAGTTGTCTGCAAGTACTCAACTTCAGGGTATTAAGTTATATTCAGCTAGATACATTAAATACGCGCTCGTACATAACAACCGGGGCAAGGTAGGACAATTGTCTCGAAATGGTTTAGTCTATGACAATGCATTGCCGGTTATGGTCGTGTTCGAATTGCACTTTTAAATTAATTAATTTATTTATATTATATCGATTTACCAATAGGTGGACTTTAAACTAAAAACTGCTTTTTCTGCGATAGCTTGACAAATGTTTCCTTACTATAACCACAGTTACACTGTTCCACATCGCTGCAGACAATGTCGGGGAACTTGGCCATCACGGCCTCTTCAGCAGCAAGAGCACAGGTATCCCAAGACGGGAAGCGCATCCATGGCACCCCAGTCTCAATGACGTCATTCGACTGTGGGGTCGCCATACTATCTTAGAACCCAGTGGCATGGCCCGCGACGATGGCAAGCGGCCCGATGCAGTGACGCTGGTACTCGTACCATGGAAGATGTGTGTAAATTAGTGTGGGATGCCACCTGTGTGGAAACCCTGGCGCCTTCTCACCTGTCACTGACGTCCAAGGACCCAATAATAATCGCTTTTTGTGCTGTTTAGAGTTGAACTCTCGGGCCATGGCGACTAAGTTCAAAGGCGTTGTCAAAACAGCTCGTCAACACTTCAGGAGATAAAAGGGCTGGGCAATATTTAGGCCAGAGGTTCAGCATTGCTATTACACGTGGCAATGCTGCCAGTATCCTTGGCACTTTTCCCATTGGTAGTGATTTGGAGTAAGTTTTTATTTATAATATAATATTTTATTATTCTTTTGTTTTAGATTTTAGTTGTATTATTTTATTTATTAAGTAGTTTTATATTAGATTTTATTAGTATTATTTAATTAGATTAGGTTTACAAACAGTAACACACATATACTCGTACATAATTACATTTAAATAAGCAAATTGTTATTTATGTTACCAACGACGTAAACCACAGATTATATAAATAGGTAACACGTCAGATCACTATCTAAGTTAAAAAAAGAAAACACCTATTTGTAAAAAAAATATGAGTAAAGAAGAAAACAATTAGTTAACAAAAATAATGATAGGTATTAATAACATATTATGGTTTTAGTATGTCCAAAATAGACTTGCTAAAAGCCGAGTCGAGGCAATGTCTATAAAATAAAATTTGTTATGTGTCAACCAGTCGGTATATTTATTTATTTATTCTATAGAGAACTATCTAACTATACAATAAAAAAATAAGTTAAAAAAGAATTAGAAACAAAGTGTCATTAAGAAGTTCTTACTAATAGTAACATTTTTTTTTTTTTTTTTTTTTTAATATATATTTTATTATATTATTATTGGCGATCGTTTACCCGCGTTAGTGCGGCAACTTCCTACTAAGAAGAGCTGAAAGGGTCTAGATGATCGGTGATGCACTCTCATAGGAACCCTGACAACATATGAATAAAACAAACAATATATTAATAATACTACGAATAAATTATTTAACTTTAAACGTTTAATTACATTGCTATTACGAGGTGCTCAAAAAAATATACTATACTTTTTATTATACCAAAGGATGAGTAATAATTATTGGTTCGGGCGCCTAGTCGATTGTAAACAGGTATAGTTTAATTACCGAGAGGCCGTAGTCCGATACGCTGGTCCGACCAAATCCGCTCCACCACCAACACTAGCGTCCATGATGCTGTGCATGCCGCCGAAGACAGGAACAGGTGGCGTGCTATCATCAAGACGCACACCAATTCATCGGGAGGTCACGACCCTCAGCAATGAGGAAACACGACGCAAGGAGGAGGAGTTTAACTACGCCTAATGGGTACTGAACTCATTTAAAAACTCGGGTACATTTTTCCCAGTACAAGTTGGATTTTCATACCAAAAAGGAAAGACAGAATTATACGTGTTTCTTGCTGAGACACGCATTAATTTTATATAGCAAGTCGTTGTTTTTTATAGTAAAACGCAAAAAAGACAAATAACGTAACACGTGGGCAAGTCGCAACGCAGGGTGGACCACATTCTGCATTGCGTATATCCGTGATATGGGTACCACAAGTACACAAGAATTTTAGCTTACCAATTTAAAAACCAAGTAAGTATATCGAAATAACTAATTAATAAAATAAATGTAAAGAAATAAAGGCCGAAATAAACACTATGACGAGTTACATAAATATAATAAAACAAAACAACATTTTCTAAATTTTTGCGATAGTTTAATATTGACAATTTGTCTCACTGACAAACCTTATTTCATACTTCTAAAGATTTAAACAAATATAGTAATTTATCTACTTTTTGTAAAGTATCATCACGACCGTTTCCCTTTCGGGGTGGTCGGAAACCACGCTTATAAGCGGATTCACATTTAGCCAACTTTACTATAGGCCAATCATGACAAGTGGCAAGCTCGTCGATGTCTCCAGCGTACCAAACTCGAGAAATATCACAAATAAATAAAATATTAATTAAATGTATTTATTTACATTAATAAATATTTTTGTGTCCCGACCAGGAATCGAACCCGGTACCTCCGAGTCTAAATCCATGGACTTAACCGCTAGACCACGGAGGCAGTCATCTACTTTTTCCACGACAATAATAATGTATCAAACAACATTTTTGTTAATAGGAATAAAAGTTTCATCACGACCGCCAAGCCAAGCCAAGCCAAAAAGCCAAAGGTCTTGTCTAGTCTAGTCTAGTCTAGTCTAGTCAAGTCAAGTCAAGTCATATTAACTCAAAAAATGACGTAAATAGTCATTAATTCAATTATATTGTTTGAAGACCAGCATTTTAGCAGAATCCAGTTCCCTGTAATGTTCAATTTTACTAAAAAGGAAATCTGCAAGGAAAACTCAGCTATACCAGATTTACAAAATAAAACATATACACAACGATCAATTAATAAAATTTTAAATTTAGGTATAAGTACCTAAATATAAGATTATAATACAACGGTACCCCACTCCCACTAGGCACGTCAGAACTAAGATAGACTACTTGCCCAAACCCCTGTTATTTAAGTTTATAATTATTTACTGATAAAATTAAATATCTTTAAAAAGTACTTTGGACACAATATTAACGAGTTACGGCTAAACGGTTAAATTGGATTTGTGATACATAAATAAATACAAGACTTTAAATTTATTAATATATTCATAGTTTTATTGTTACCATTTAAGTTGTCAGGTTTTTAAATATGACAACAGATTATCCCTCACCCAACTGAATAATTTGACTCAAATAAATTCATAAATTTCCGCAATAATATCTGCATTGGGCCGAATAATAAACAAAATAACTAAAGGCTCTTTGAAGCGAAACGCCAAAAAAATAATTTATTTGGGAAGTTTAAAAATTAATAAAATAGTCCTTTTTTCACATCATAAAACAATACTATTGTTTTTGTGTGTATATTTATATATACATATATAAACTGCGTGGAATTTATTAAAGAGCTAATTTTTATTATAATCTAAAATAAAAATAAAGAACTGTGTAGTATCAATTTTAATTATTTAGAGATAAAATCTTGAGTTACGGTGTAGAGAAGTTATCCTAAAAATATAGACACTCATACAGAGCCTAATCAAGTAGGTAGCGAGAAGTCGACGATCGCCCGAATGTTGACTTACATAATTCTTTCTCTCTCTATTTCGTCTTTCGGCTGTGTGAGAGATCAATTAATAATAACATTCCCCAGCCTTTAGGTATTTATCACAATGGATATCGTTTTAGATGCGGACAATGAATTTTATCTTTTAAAAAATGACACCATTTTTATTTTAAATAGAGGTTCTATCAATGTGTCCTGATGTCTAAAAAAAATATTTGCTCTTTTCACAATTACAGCAGTATAAGTTTAAAATCTACGTATATGTTTTTTTTATATACTAGCACGACATGTGACCTTGCGCCCACCTGATGTTAAGTGGCGCACGAGGTCCATGAATGTTAGCAACTGTCAAATTTGCACAACAAAATTTCTCATTGTGACCCGAGTCTGGACATATTTCATTGACGATCTTCAGTCTTTTAAGCGTAAGGTACTGGCGGCTCTTCAAGCCGCTAAGCATCCAGTTTGCTGACGAATCACTGGCCACAGATTTGTTGCTTAGTCATTGTTAATTGTGTTTAGGTAGGGTTAGGGTGTTATTGTGAATTTAAGATTTATTTTTTATTTTCCTTTTAGTACTAGGTCTTATTAGGTTAAATTAATTACTTATATATTATTTCATTTTTTTATATATTTTTGATGTATATTAAAAGACGTTATGATTAATGCATGCTGTAATGGTCCGTAATGAAAAGGGCAATAACCATGTGTTAGTTCTAGTAATATGATTGTACCTTTTGTTGACTGTTCCTTGAATAAATAAATAAACTGGATTTAGACACTCATGACTGACATCAGTTCCTAACACTATGCCGGCTTGACTGGGCATGACGGTAATACGAGCCTGATCCCGAAACGTGTGAATACACTTTACTGGGTTTATCGGCACAAACGGTGGATACTTCCCCGGTCCGGCAGACTGGGCAAATTACCTCTAATTTAGTTGTAACATAATTATTCCTATCTAATTCTTATGTTTTACTTAGACTTTCAATGCACATACATTAAGACCGCTATGTACTTTGTGCAATAAAGTTTTAAAAAATAATAATAATATAACATTTGCGAATTTTGTTGCTGGTCGAATAGGGAATAACTCCACATTTTATTTTATTTCAGCAATTTCTATGTATACGAGTTGTGAACGCTGTAGGCGTATTCATATTAAAACCACAACTAGGGGTTGCGTGGAAAATGTACCATTGAAATAACTAGGGTGGGTATGGTTAATTATTTTCAACACTTTACATATTGTGTTATTTAAATTGTTTGCCATCATTACGACCACAATTCTATGTACGAAGTTCCTCGTAGCTCTAATCATAGACAAATATACTTGTCTAACAATCAATGTCAAATCTTTACATAATTAGTCTATGACTACATCACTTACGGCGCGGTGGTGGCTCGGTTGTAAGAACGCGTTCCTTAAATCCTATAAAGGTCGGTTCAAACCCACCCGGCATGTACCAATGAGAAATACACTTTTCTTACGTATATTTGTCATACATTTACAACATCACCGTTCCCGTGCCTCGGAGAGCACGTTAAGCCGTCGGTCCCGGTTCCACTAATACCAACTTGTGAAATCGTTATTAAATTGTCATTAAAAATTGACTGAGCCGTCTGGCCAGCGTGGCGAGTGTAGGCCAAATTCTCCAGATATATGTTCTGGAAAGCCCATCTCCTTCAGTGGAGGTCTAGGACGCTGTGTTCTGTGTTTCAAGACGGCATTAACGGAATCATATAGTATTTAGTTGTGTCAGGAGAGGAGTAGATAATGGATGAGCTATTGTTGCGCAAAAAAGACACCTCTTTTGTAAACCTGCCTATAGTAAGTCGCAAGTTCGATACACTATTTTTTTCATCTCTTTGATCGACCCGGCACCCGCAATGAATGGAATGCTTTGAATATTGTCTTCTTCACCATCAATCCCGTGTCAATCTTGTGGAATCGTTATGATAATGTCATTAAAAACTCACAACAATCAACTCTCAATTCCTCTTTACTCTTCCAGCAGATATTCAGTTTCTCTTACTGTTTCTGCAGCCCGCTAATGGAACAGGCTACCTTTATCTATTAGACAGGCTCCGTCTTTAATATATTCAAACATTTATTAATTACATACTTTCTCAAAAAACAAAATGACATCTAATTTCCACATCTTGACATAGATAATTATTATATTAGTATTTATTTAATTTAAGTATTTATTATATCGTATGACATATTTATATATTGGTATGTTATTTATACTTACTATGGTATATTTGTGATTGATTTTAACTATTATTATTATTCTTATTTCGTACTCTGCACCCATTATAATAATTTCTTACTCTCCCAAAGGTTAGCTCTATAACCTAATTCCTTCCTCTCCATTAGGCAACCGATCCACACGCACAGGTCAGAATATGCACCCACATACCGTAGTCACTATCCCTTCGCGTACCTATAAATTGTGTGTGACTCATACATCTGTCGCACAATAAAGATGTGGAATGCTCTTCCAGCCTCTGTGTTTCCACTTTCCTATAACCTGGAGTCCTTCAAGTGTGAAAAGGCATCTAGTCAAGCCGGCATAGTGTTAGGGACTGATGTCGGACATAAGGGTCTGATTCCAGTTGCTAACATTCATGGACCCTGCGCGCCACTTACCATCAGGTGGGCGCAGGGTCACATGTCGTGCTAGTATTAAAAAAAAAAAAAAAAAAAGTTAGTAGATAATACCATACGGTATTATGCTCGCATATGTACATTATTTTATATTTTGTGTGCAATAAATAATTATATTATTATTATTATTAAAATTGACATCAGCCGACTCAAATACAGGTATACAGCTTGATTGTAAGAACGCTTTTCTTAAAATGAAACCCGGCGTATACCAATAAGAAATACACTTTTCTTTAAATGTCATAGATTTACAATACCAACGTCCCTGTACCTGCGAGAGCACGTAGAGCCCCCGGTTCCCCTTATACCAAAGTCAAATCATTTATTACAATTTGTCCTTCTCGGGCTCTTTTGTATTGTCACATTACATTGTTATAATTATTTAAATAAATTATATTAAATTTATTACAATACAATTGAATTGACCTAAATATAAACATACACCAACAGTAAAAGGTGTCCAAAATATATTAATAATTTTAATAAGGCATTTTTGTCACTAATAAAATCATTCATCTTATAATAGGCCTTGCCTATAAGTCGACGTTTGACATGAATTTTTAGTTTATCTAAACACAAGCTAGTTAGTTCCTTTGGGAGTGTGTTATAAAAACGAACACCAAGTCCCAAAAAAGACTTACTAGTTTTACTGAGGCGTAGGTGAGGCAAAGCTAATTTGTGATTATTGCGTGTGTTGCGAGAATGCAAGTCACAATTCCTTTTAAATTGTTTTATATTCTTGTGGACATACATAATATTCTCTAGAATATACTGAGATGAGAGATACCAACTTGTGGAATCGTTAATATATTGTCAATAAAATTTACATTAGATCATCCATCGCTAACCTCGTCTGGCTAGTGTGGCGAGTGTAGGTCTTGGGTTCTAAGTTTTTAAGGAATTTGTTCTGACAGGTCTATCTCCAGAAGTGGATATTTAGGATTTTGTGTTCCAGGGTCTGTGATGATGATGAAACGGTTTGTATTATTGTTATACTTGTTCTTATATATAAATTAATCTATGGTTTTATCTGTCAACGCTGATGGCATACTTATTAGCCCTTTGATTCAATTTATGCTTTGAAATGTAGCTCCGGCGCATATTTGAATACACAAGTCGGTATTTCATTTCCGAGTTTGCATCCTGGATCTTCGTGATACTTGATCTAAAAGAAAATAAAAGAAGTTTATGATTAAAATGTTGGATGACTTTCTCAGCAGTAAGGTTGCTTTTTCATTAGAATTTTTTTTTTTCTTTTTTATAAACTTTTATTCTTTTCATGAGGCAGTGCATACTTCTAGGTACATTTTGTTGTCTGTAGGATTACGACCCTTGATGTTACTATTAGATATTATAGAGCACCTAACTCCGAGATCCTGAATATGTGCGTTGGGAGGTGCTACTGACAGAGTCGAGGTATTCGCTTACGCACGCGCACGCTTCCACAGACTTATATCACTTTTATTTTGTGACGTCATCGCATAGTATAACGTCATTTTCATATCACATCATCATAAAATATGTTCTGGAAAACCCATCATCAGCAGTGGAGGAATAGGACTTTGTGTTCTGTCTTCTAGAGTTTTCAATGACATGATGATCATTTAAATAATAGTTTATTAATCTAATTAATTAAGACAAATTAAACATAACATTAATAACAAAACGTAATTTAAATAGAAATCCTATCCACGCAGTTTGTTGGCAAAAACGCTGCCTGCATTTCAGCAGAATCGTTATTCTGATTCCCCGAGCGAGGAATGCACCAGCCTTCTTGTCACCGGAGCAGACAATAAGATGAAAAGTGATATCTTTTAAAAATAATTTTAGCTATTGAACTTGGGCGGAGAATCGCTAAAATATGAAATATATAACCGACATTTGTGTGTGAGCTAGAATTGTGTTTTGTCGCCAACTCTGATCTGGTCAGCGCAGCGTTTTTTTTTCGTCCATTTTTTTTTTTTCAGAAATGTTATCTAAATGCTTGAAGTCAGTGGAGTAGTGAAGGTCTAGGACTCTTTAAAATGATGAACAAAATTTCAATCTTCGAGTGAGTAAGATTCTTATTACTTCCGTATTTTCAGGTCAGTATTGTTTCAAGCAGTGTTATTTTTATATAAATATCACCATGGCAAGCTATAATATTAGTTTTCTTTGAAATTAAAATTGGCACATATTTTCAATGAGAAAAACAAATAGGTGGTAGGCAGACTGATGGTGGTAATTTGCCCAATCTGCCGGCGCGGGGAAGTATCCACCATTCGTGCCGATAAACCCATTAAAGTGTATCCACGAGTTTCGGGATCAGGCTCGAATTGCCGTCATGGCCAGTCAAGCCGGCATAGTGTTAGGGACTTATGTCAATCATGAGTATCTGATTCCAGTTGCTAATATTCATGGATCTTGCGTGCCACTTACCATCAGGTTTGTGACCACATGACATGGCGTTCTAGTAAAAAAAAAACACTTATTTTAGTGGGGTGTATTAGATTATGCGATAAGTAAATTTTATTTGACAGCTATCGGTTTAGTCCGGATTCGATTACTGGTTGGGACACAATAAATTATTTAATTATGTATAATATTTCTCGAGTTTGATACGCTAGAGACATCGACGAGCTTGCCACATGTCATAATGGGACTATAGTAAAGTTCGCTAAATGTGAATCCGCTTGATTAAAATAAAGCGTTTCTGACTACCCCGAAAGATGATGATATTGTACCCATTTTTTGGCTTGACAAGAAAGTAGTTAAATTCTTACCTCTTTTTCGCAACTTTCTGATACAAACTTCATGTGATCGAGTTTCTTCTTGTTCGTAAACACGAGCGGAGTTATAACTTTTAATAAACCTTGCTTTGAATATTTATTGTTCTTTACTACACCAATCTGTAACACAAAGTCAAAAATATTTTTATTTACTTAACATTTTCAAATTACAGGCATTAATAAATAAATAATATAAATGGCCAAGTCGAAAGGTCAGTCAACACGATAAATATCGCGATTATCAGACGTGGTCTTATTCACCATGCAGTGTTGTTTTGTTTTTTGGATAATGATTTTTATGTTTAAAAAAAGTGACCTTTTTATTTTGCCTTTCCTATTATATTTGCCTTCCCTATCACCTCATTCATCATCCATCGGGAGAAGAGAACAAACAACAAAATTAAAGGATTCTACTCCTGCTGGTAGAAGACTAAGCAGCAAAGTGGTCTAAAGAGTAAATTAAATCGAGAACATTAATTTGTTTTTGATTATTTGTTGTTGTTGATTTTAGATTGTTTTTTTTTTTATATATTTATTTAAAAACTTTATTGTAAATCTATACAAAAGGCGAACGTAATGCCGCAAGACATTCTCTTCCCGTTAACCTTTGGGACATTGGGACATTTAAATATGAGTACGGTGCAAATAGAGAAATAAAATATTAAAATGAAACATAAATAATATTAAAAATTAACATACTTAGACAACGATAATATATATATACATATATATAATATATACACATACATACTAATACTACATAAATATAATACAATAAAATTATATAATAATACATAAATACCTTAATGTTAATAATAACTACCTACAATGGATTAAAGTCAGTTAAAAGTTAAGCTAGTGTACTCTGCTGTAGCTGTACACTCTTTTCTTGAATATTGGTCTGCTGGGTGCTTGTCTGACTTCAACAGGAAGGTTGTTCCACAGGGATGAAGATGACACAACAAAAGATTTGAAAACAAAGTTTGTGTGATGGGAAGGGATAGATAGGAGGGAATTATGTGAGGAGCGAAGAGTTTTATTGTGAAAGGCGCTGAGGTAGAAAAATAAATCCTTCAAATATTTAGGTGTATTAGGTTCCTTTAGCACAGAGTATAGTAGGCACAGTGATCTCATATTTCTTCGAGAGCGAATTGGCAACCATTTAAGTTTGGATCGATATTCGGAAATATGGTCAAACTTGCGTAAACAGAAAATGAACCTAATACACGTATTCAAGAGACGATCCATTCTATTCAGTTGATCCTCTGTCATGTTTACACAGCACACATCTTCGTAGTCAATGATTGGCAAAAGTAGACTCTGAGCTAGCGCGATTTTTGCCTTCACTGGCAAGAAATGTTTAAGTTTGTTTAGAGAATGAAGTGAGGCAAAAACCTTACGCTTAGTGTTTGTGAGCTGTGTAGTCCATGCAAGATTGGAATCGATATGCACACCTAAATTTTTAACATCGCTTCCAAATGGAATGGAAGCGTTATCAAATCGAACAGGCACCAAGTCTGTAAGAACAATTTTAGACATAAGTCTAGAGCTCCCTATCACTATAGCCTGGCACTTGCTCGGATTGACCACTACCCCAAATCATTTGGACCAGGAACTTATATAAGACAAGTCCGTATTTAACCAGGCTACAGCACTATTTACAGTATTAACATCAGTTTGTACATAGAGCTGCAAGTCATCGGCGTATAAATGATACTGGCAGTGAAGAGAAAAGGTGATTGCATTTATGAATAAAGAAAATAAAAGAGGAGAGAGAATGCCACCTTGTGGTACCCCTGTGGCGATGTCGCACCACTCAGAAAGCTCATGACCCACACGAACCCTCTGTCGGCGACCATGTAGATACCGTGAAAACCAGTCCAATGACTCTGATGATAATCTTAGACGAGAAAGCATAGCGATGAGCAGGTCAGGATCCACTGTGTTAAAAGCATTCGTGAAATCAATTAGTACCAATTGTTCACATAGTTTTAGATTGACACAATAATTTATGTAATAATTTCGATTTTGATGCTCTAAAGACATTGACGAGCTTGGCACTTGTTATGACGGGCCTATAGTAAAGTTTACTAAACAAAACCCTATCATATTCCACGTCGTCCTATAACCAAGATCCTGTGCTGTCCTCCCTCAAGAATTAATGTAGGTTCACATTCGTCAACATCCCGAATGTTCAACACCTACAGTAGTCTCTGCAGTGCCAATAATGATATAGACATATTTCATGACCGTTACAATGTATTCAGAAAAAATGTTCTCGAACATTTCAAACCATCAATATACGAGTAGCTTATAATTTATTTAACAAGTGTTTTGTTTTTCTTTTTAAAGGTACCAAATTTATGCAATTTTTATGTTTCCTTATTAGTTCTATTAAAAAAGAAAAAATGTATAATTTAATTTTAGATGTCATATTTTTATGTTATATTTTGTATATTTGTTAGTTTTTGTTAAATTTATTTTTTTGTTTTAACAGTAATATGTTTCTAATTTCTTCTTCTTTTTATATTGGTGAATGCTGTGGCACCTAATTGGTACATATATTAGATAAGTTATAAGTACACTGAGAGAAAAAATATGTTAAAATAACAAAAAAAATGTTGTTTTAACAAAACCTTACGTTTAATATAGCGCCTATCGAGAAATTGGTTAATTGAACAATTTTGAATTGTTTAAATACACAGTAAAATTTGGTAGATATAACAATTTTTTTGTTGTGTTTACTGTTTTTTCATTAATTTAAACGAAAAAAATTGCGCCAAAAACAAAAACGCATTTGTTAAACTAAACAATTCATTTTGTGTTAAATCATATAGTACATAATACTAAAGTGTTTGGTTGTACTTACTAATATAATTAGTTATATACCCGAAACACAGTGTTAGAAATCGTTTAGTTTACTAAAAAAAATTGTTGGGTTAAAGTTGTGCTTTGTTAAAATAATTGAAACTTATTGTTGAAATAATCGATTTTTTATTAACACTAAAGGATTTTGTTGTCGAAATTTTAAATTTTATTTGCTAGAGTAACTGCAGTATTTGTTTGAAAAACTACTTCTCACGTTGGTTTAACGAAGAATATTCGTAGGGTTAACACTGTGCTTTGTTAAAATAATTGGAAGTTATTGTTTAAATAATCAATTTTCTATTAAAACCAATCGATTTTGTTGTTGAAATTCTAAATCTTATTTGTTAGAGTAACTGCAGTATTTGTTAGAAGAACTACTACTAACATTGGTTCAACTAAGAATACTCGTAGGGTTAACGTTGAACGTTGTTAAAATAATTGGAAGTTATTGTTAAAATAATCAACTTTTTATTAAGACCAATAGATTTTATTGTTAAAATTCTAAATCTTATTTGTTAGAGTAACTGCAGTATTTGTTAGAAGAACTACTACTTACGTTGGTTCAACTAAGAATACTCGTAGGGTTAACGTTGAACGTTGTTAAAATAATTGGAACTTATTGTTGAAATAATCAATCTTGTATTAAAACCAACCGACTTCGTTGTTGAAATTCTGAATCTTATTTGTTAGAGTAAATGCAGTATTTGTTAGAAGAACTACTACTAACGTTGGTTCAACTAAGAATACTCGTAGGATTTAACAATTGTGCTTTGTTAAAATAATTGGAAGTTATTGTTGAAATAATCGACCTTGTATTAAGATCAATTGATTTTGTTGTCGAAATTCTGTGTTTTTTTATATGGTGTATCATTAAGTTTCAGAATTGTTTTATTTTTTA
Source organism: Tinea semifulvella (assembly GCA_910589645.1). NCBI lineage: Eukaryota > Metazoa > Arthropoda > Insecta > Lepidoptera > Tineidae > Tinea > Tinea semifulvella. The sequence goes on along the minus strand of OU342592.1, from coordinate 5,121,042 downwards.
ATGTTTTAACTAATTCTTGAGGTACAAATAGGTAATCCAACTAATTATTGATCCACCACATTTAAAAACACAGTTGTTTAAGTAATAAACACAATACAGAATTTCAACTACAAAATCAATTGGTCTTAATAGAAGGTCAATTACTTTAAAAATAAGTTCCAATAATTTTAATAAAGCACAACGTTAACTCTACGAATATCTACTGAACCAACGTTACTAGTAGTTCTTCTAACAAATACTGCAGTTTAACAAATAAGATTTGGAATTTCAACAACAAAATCTTAATACAAGGTCGATTATTTTAATAATAAAGTATTAATAATAAGTTCCAATAATTGTAATAAAGCACAACTTAAATTGTCTAGCACGTCTGTTAAACACGACACAGAATCAAAATAACAAAATCTATTAGCCTTAAAAGTTAAGTTATTAAAATATTCCAATAGTCAAAGTCAAAGTTAAAATTTAAGTTATTGAAATATTCTAATAATTTTTAATAAATTAAGGTTGTACACCTTAATTTTAGATACAATAATTAAAAATATAATACCCAGCATTAGAAGAAGGAAGATAGATATACTGGGTTGTTATTTATTGCTGAGTTTATAAACTACATGTGAATAAGAAAAACAAAACATAATTAGGTATTTTTATTTATTTTCAAATTAAAATATTATATGTTATTTTAAAATAAACTAAAAAAGTCAAAGCACTTCGCAAATTAAAACAATAAGGGCTACATCTAAGTACTTATTCATATTGCATGTCATCTATTACAACGTAGAAGGACTCCAGATTACTATAGGTGCCAACGCACACAACGAGGGGTTGACAAGTAAGACCTTTTCGGTCATAGCACTTACGTCTATTCTTCAAAATTTAATCTATGGCAGAATAATTCTGAAACAAATACATATACATGTACCTATGTAATTTAATATTTGTCCTGGTACTAAACTCACCTGTGCGATAACATACCTCCACAATAGTAACAAAACTCAATATGAGATATCTTTATGTGTTTTCCTTTAGAATCCAAGATTTTAGATGTAGGTTTGATTTTGGGCACCAGCAATGCCAAAACAGCATAAGTCTGGGTATCTGAAATTAATAGTAGTGTTAGTGATTTCGAATTAACTTGTAATAAGTCAAGATCGTGTTTCTATGTCTATGTAATGTATGTGTGTGATATAATGATAAATATGTGTATGAAAAAGTCTAAAAACTTACTTATACTGTATTTGTCATTTAAATACTTTATTAAGTTATTTCCTGGAAAATCCATTTTCATTATCGCAGTGCATTTTATAAAAAAGTTGTCCCATTGTTCTAACAAACTAAATTCTCGTTCAGTGAATTAAAAACGAAAATCTATTTCAATCTGTAAAAAAAGATAATATGTTTTATTATCTACGACGTTTGAAACTTTGTCCCAATGAAGGCCGCGCCGCCGCCGCCATGTATTCATATTCTTTATCTACACCCATGCATTCTTTATATAAATACTCTATAAAGGCTCAGGTTTAGCAACGACTATTAATCCAGCCCTTAATATAATGAAGTGACTTCGTAGAATAAATTTAATTATCAAATGAAAAATTGGCTCTTAATTTGCTTGGATTTGTTTTTTTTACACAGTTGCAAAAACATATGATTTAAACACAGTTTGTGGCAATGTTTGAATCGAAAAATAAGACGATAGGGCTGATTAAGACAGCATTGATAAAGTGACAAGACAAAATGGATTTAATAAATAAACTTCTATCTACTCCTGAACAAAGGCCTCCTCCTATGATCTTCTGAACAACCTGTTGGTATAGGACTGCATCCAGCAGCTTCCTGCAACCTTTAAAGGCTGTCTGTCCACCTTGTAGGTGTATGTCCTTATGCTGCGCTTGCACCAGGCATGGTCACCACAAATTGCAGACACACTGTGCTATGTTGGTGACATTCATTCTTCTGTGGATCTTTTTTCAGTCCCATAAGGAGCCTTAGTATACCAGAGCTGTGGGAGCAAGATATCTGATCTCTTTCCTCACATGAGGAAGGCACATGTTCAACACACAGCTCTGGTGGACAGGCAGCCAAATGACATACTTGTTAATTTTATTTAATTGAAGGAAAGAAGTACTTACTGAATGTAAAGTTTTTAACTCCTCCAAATAGTTCCTGCGGCCACTTATAAATTTAATACGGTCCCGTATTTGGTTGTCAGGTATAAGAATCCTTATTTCAGGGTCTTCTATCTGATCTAAGCACAAAACGTCGACACTGTTCTGAAAGTAGTTACAATTGACGTTAATAGTTCAACAAATATTTTTAGTTCATTTTACAAATTTTAATTGGTTAATCTTACCAATATTTTAGTTATGTGTCTACTACACGATTCATTAGACTAACAAAATGAACTTTCAACAACAAATCACTATAGGTAACTAATAAGTAGGTACTTTAACCTTATTACGTAGATAAGTGGCCGCAGAATTCACCAATAAATATTTCTATTGTTTTGGGGCTTACTCCCCATGACGCTAGTAAATCTTCCATATTTAAACTAAAATAATATTTTAAGGTAATAAATAATAATGTAATCACGAACTTTTCACAATCACATATACCACATTTGAATAGTTTTGAATACCAACGACAAACGCAACGTACACAAACAAGTTGAAACTTAAAGTCACACTTGAAGCAATAGCAAGGAACCACAGACGAGATACGTAACAAGGAACCACAGACTAATATTGCAAGACTAGCGCCAAAAAGAGTATAGCTTTTGGAGTCTTTCGCGCCATTTTGCGCGGAGATGTCAAGTGCAAGTTATTGTTTTGTAAATTAATTTACTGTGGATATTATTGGTCAAAAGTGGTGTTATTTTGTTTAATAATGTGCTACAATGTGAATAATTATGGAAAATGATAAATTGGACTTTAAATATGGGGCACAAGTTGCAGTTTATTTTTTGCGGTTTTCCCGCGCTGTCAACTCCCATATTTTACCCGACGTGTTTGAGCAGTGGATGGTTCCGCGAGTGACTCCAAGAAAAGCATCAAATTCTGCAGCATCTGGAAATTGATGATGACCTCATTAACTCATGAAAAAGAAAGATATATTACGTCAGACTTGGCTGTATGGGCTAGACCCTTTGCCTTCCCTATCATCTCATTCTACATCCATCGGGAGAAGAGAACCAAAAAAAAAAAGAGTATAGCTTTTTTTTTGTTTATTTTAAGGACATGGTACAGAGTACATAAGTCCTTGGTGTCAAATTTATCGTTTTCCATAATTATTCACATTGTAGCACATTATTAAACAAAATAACACCACTTTTGACTAACAATAACCACAGTTAATTTTTGTCTTCTGTTAATTTTGCATATTTTAATCTCGGCGAAAGTTTAATTTTAATCACAAATGTGCAAATATACCTAGTGGTATCCATTTCAAAGTTATCTTATCACCACCGATCTGAAACCTACTGAATTTAAGAGATTATTTACTTATTTATTCAAATCGGACTGGTAGGTGGTACTTACCTAGGTTAGCGCGTTAAACCATACAAGTTCTTCAGCTTTATAATATTAGTGTATAGATATTGGTTAATCACAAAAAGATAATAGGCTTCAATTTGGAAAGAGCATGGTTAGAACAACAAAAATCAAAATCAAAAAATGATTATTTGCCAAAGAAAATGAGTCCTAGTTACCTAGCTTTGCCATTGGCCCCCACACTAGGAAGACCTGTGGCTTAAGTCTGCTAATTTACATATATTTTCATTCAATTACTATTCCATTACGATTCTGACGACACACTATAGATATTGTGTCATAAATCGGTAGTCTGTTAAAACTTAACTGCACAATCGTAATAGTGTGTCGACTGCACGCCGTATAATGTTCAATAGTAGCAACAAGGGCCATACAAAAATCACAAAATAGCCCACTGTTAATACACTAAATACTAATACATAAAGATACATATATACACTTACTAACATTGTTGAGAGCTATTGGTAGCCACTTCAACTTAGCACAATATTCAGAGATGTAAACGTATTTACGTAAACAGAAGATGAACCGGATACACGCGTTAAGTAAAAATATATAGGATTGAATATGCCAAAAGCATAGGTGGTACAACAGAAATAACATTGTTTCGTGAATTGAAAAGTTTTTATTAAATTAAAAACTAAATAGTGTATTTGACAGGTAAAAACAGTCAAAATAACCGAAAAATTGGTTTATTTTTCATGTTCCACCAGGTTACATCAATCCAATTATTTTAGTTAATTCAAAAAATATGTAGGATTGAATATGCCAAGAGCATGGTTCGTACAACAGAAATAACATTGTTCCGTGAATTGAAATTTTTTAATAAATTAAAAACTAAATAGTGTATTCGACAGGTAAAAACAGTCAAAATAACCGAAAAATTGATTTATTTTCCATGTTCCACCAGGTTACATCAATTCAATTATATCGGTTAATCCAAAAAATATGTAGGATTGAATATGCCAAGAGCATGGTTCGTACAACAGATATAATATTGTTTCGTTAATTGAAATGTTTTTTATAAAATTAATAATAAAATAGTGTATTTAACAGATAAAAACAATCAAAATAACCGAAAAATTGGTTAATTTTCCATGTTCCACCAAGTTACATTAATCCAATCGTATTGGTTAATCTAAAAAATATATAGGGTTCAATATGCCAAGAGCACGGTTGGTATAACAGAAATAATATTGTTCCGTAAATTTAAAAGTTTTTATAAAATTAATGAATAAATAGTGTATTTGACTGATAAATACAATCAAAATAACCGAAAAATTGGTTAATTTTCCATGTTTTAACAAGTTAAATTAATTAAATTATATTAGTTATTCCAAAAAATATATAGGATTAAATATGCCAAGAGAATGGTTGGTACAACAGAAATAATTTGTTCCGTGAATTGAAAAGTTTTTACAAAATTAATAGTGTATTCTTATTATATCAATTAAATTAACAAAAAAAAATCATGAGTATTAGTAGTATTTAATATTTTTTGTGTTAATTAGTACTAGTTGAAATAACAGTACTTAAATGGTTTATCAAACGAATAAGACGTTTAACTTTACCGAAGGCAATCCGTATTCCCAACAAATTCTACTTTGTTAAAAGAATTAAGTCGATTTTGTTATATTAACTGGCCCACAGTAAACTTAACAAATAATGTGCCAACCAAAACGCAATTTGTTAATTTAACAAATCCGTTTTTTCAGTGTATACTATGTTATGTGTGTGATAATATATGTACTGCTGTGTGTACTATATAAATAAATAAACAGGAATCCGCTTCTATAAAAAAACAGAAAAGAATAATGAATATCATGATGATATTTTACTTTTTAAATTAAAACTTACTACACAATAGCTCTGATCTATGTAGATGACCTACATCCATATATTATATAAACCCAATTTAATTAAATAATTAGGTATTTGTATTTGCATTACAAACACTATAATTATGCGGAATTTAATGATATAGAACCGCAGCTTCTATAATAATTACTTGAATTGGAATTTGGGGTGGTTAGACACCACATTATGTCGTCAAATACTCGTAAATTGAAGAATAAATTATATAACAATTATTTTTTATTTATTTATTAAAAAAACTTTATTGCACAAAGTACAAAGACGGACTTAATGCCCGTAGACATTCTCTGACAGCCAAACCTTAGGGACAATAATATAATTATAGGATAATTTAAAAATATTATGTAACTACTTAAATAATAATTAAGCATTTTATTTAAAATTTTGTATGTATTTTTTTCGAATATACATTTTTTTATATGTGACTTGTGTGGCTCCAGCGGTGGTGGCTCGGTTGTAAAAAACACTTTCGTTAAAAATCCTACAAAGGTCGGTTCAAATCCCCCGGCATGTACAATGAGAAATACACTTTTCTTACGTACATTTGTCATAGATTAACATTATTATTTATTGAACTTACCGTTCCGTGGGATTCAAATATTCCAAAAGACCACAACATGAAGTCGAATAAACTTACTGAAAGAATTGGGCCTAAGCAAATACATTTATGAAACTTCCAAGACGGCATTAACGGAATCATACAGTATTTGGTTGGGTAGGGAGAGGAGTGGAATTGTGGATGGTGAGCGTATTATCGCGCAATAAAATAAAAAAGGAAGGCCTCCTTTTTTTAAACCAGCCTATTGTCGGTCGCAAGCCCGAGACACCATTCTTCTCATCTCTTACCCACACACGATGGATCCGGCACCCGCACGGTGAATCTAAATGTTTTGTCTTCTTTCTTCCACCGTTCCCGTGCCTCGGAGAGCACGTTAAGCCGTTGGTCCCGGTTCTTGCAACAACTTGTGGAATCCTTAATTAAAATATTATTATAAAATTGTCATGGGACCCTCGCGAATCTGTCTGGCTAGCGTGGCGAGTATACGCCGAATTCTCCAGATTTTTCTGGCAGGCCCATCTTAGTCCTAGTCCTAGTTAAGTCCTAGGACTTTGCGATCTAGGGGCTGTGATGTGTGTAAGTAAATATACTTTGTAATGAGAAGGGGAGAGTTGAAGTAACGTGTAAGCGAGTATGGTGTCTGTATATATGAGTATGCGTGGTGTCTGTATTTGTGTGTGTGTGTGTGTGTGTATAAATACACTTTATTGTAAGGTACCTGATCAAGAAGACATTTTATGATGCAGGCGCTTTTCTCGGGCCATGGTGGGTCGTTTCTCAAGTACTCCAAATCATCAATAGTGGCATTTACATGGTCCATACATTGCTTAGCTGTGGCTACAAGCAACTTCTTCACTATGCTTGTAAATGGATTGTTTTCTGTTAAATGAAAAGTTGTAATTTATCATCATCAACAGAGTCCTAGACCTCCAATGTTGGGGATAGGGCTTCCAAAAATTTCTGGAGAATTCGGCCCATAGTGGCAACGCTGACCAGACGGGTTGGCGAAGGATCGCCTTTAATAATCTGTCGAAACTACTCTTGGTCAGTCCATCTCATCGGATACGTACCAAACTTTTCTCTGAACTGCCTCTCAGTCACAGTCACTCGATGGATGTTTCTCCACAACACGAGAGTAAGGGTTGACCTTATTGATATACAGCATGATTTTGTATGGTCTTACTCTAGACTAACATGTGAATATATTATAAGAAACAAACACTGGGTTCGATTCCTTGTCGGGACACAAAAATATTTATTAATGTAAATAAATGCATTTAATTAATAGAAAGTAAGTAAAGTATTATCACGACCGTTTTCCTTTCGGGGTGGTCAGAAAACACGCTTATAAATAAGCTGATTCACATTTTGCCAACTTTACTACAGGCCAATCATGACAAGTGGCAAGCTCGTCGATGTCTCCAGCGTACCAAACTCGAGAAATATCACATATAAATTAAATATTAATTCAATGTATTTATTTACATTATTAAATAATTTTGTGTCTCGACCAGGAATCGAACCCGGTACCTCCGAGTCTAAATTCACGGACTTTTAATTATCAAAATCATGATTGGCGGCCTATATAAAGTTGGCGAAATGTGAATCCGCTTATTTATAAGCGTGGTTTCTGATCACCCCTAAAGGTCGTGATGATACTTTACTTTTTTTTAGAAACAAACAATCATATGTCGGTAGTGACAAAAATGTTTGGCTTCTCCATACAAATTGGATATTTAAAATTTTACAGTTTGTATGAAAAAGCCAAACATTTTTGTCACATCCGAGGTAAGGGCATACAAAGTCAGGCTGTAACATAAGTCAGACAAAGGTCAAATCGTGTATGTGTGATAGACAGTTAATTTAAAAATAAAATAAATAATCTTTAATCTTATTCTCAAAAGTATATATAAAAAGATTCAAATTATAGGTATTCAAATATTAATTTACATATATTTTTATTTTTCTAATATATGTCACTAGCTGGCCTGGTTTGACATCGACTTATAGGACACCCTGTCCTGTATAGGCCATAACTGGTATGAAAAAGTTCACATAAAACTAATCTAAATAGCAAAAGTCTATTAGTTCTCCAGTCCTATGCTGGAGGCCTTCACGCTTGAAGTTCAGTATAAAAAGAAAAAAGTCGCATCAGAGTGATCGATCCTACCGCGCATCCACCTGATTGGTCGATTCTTACTGCGACTCAAATGTTAATAGGTTTTTTAAACTACGTTTTGTATTAAATAAGCTTAGGTATATATACATTGATGGTTGTCCTTACCTTAAAACTTACCATTATCAAAAGAATTCACAGGTACAGATAATAAATAACATAAAAATAAAACGATAGTAAAGTCACGAAAAGACAACATTTTCAACGTAATAGCCCTTTGGAGTGTGGTTACATAATTGCGGGTATTTTTGGTCATTACCAAAAAAATATTACGGACAGTTAAATATCTGGTAATAAGGCTGTTTATTCACCAGAGATAAGCGGCGCACGAGGAAAAAATAATAATTAGGAAACATACATTTGTATCTTAGAATATATTAATAACAATTATAATAGTAAATTACTTAATGGAATATCTTTATTCATATTAACAAAACAATAATTAATTAAATTATTAATAAGAAAACCTTAAATTAAATAAACTATATTACATTAAAAACTAAGTTTAACCTAAAAAAAATATGAAGAAAAAATCCAATGCACTTCTCAGCATTCGGCATCATTTCTCCTCTGAAGATACCTATTTTTTGAGAGAAAAAACTATTCTCCCCAGAGACCTTGGAACAATTTCTTTATAGAACGCTTCCAATTCTAATCCCCATCGTTTTTACAGCAAACGTCGAAAATAAGTGACTATGGCAATTCGTTTCATATTGTCGACGCTTACTAAGCTTGTTCCGCTGCAGCACCAGCTTTAACAAAAGTGCCTTAAAGGTGGAAAGGGGTTAGGGAATCCCAGCAGGTACAATCCCGCAGCAGGGATTGGCCCAATCTCCATACTAATGTCATTCCGTCTGGACGCTTGCCATCTTTTAATGGAATAAAACATACAATTTAATAGGGAACTAAATATATATATATATATATACTAAACTACTAAAACTTAAAATTGCTCCAATTCACTACCAATGGGCAAAGTGCCAAGTGGCAGCAAATCCGCATTAAATGGCAATGCTGATCTATTGGCCCAAATATTGCCCAGCCCTCTCCTGAAGTGTTGACGAGCTGTTTTGATAAGGCCTTGAAAATTTTAGAGTACAATACGTACAAAGTTTCCAATTAATATATAAATTACATAAATTATAAAAAAAATAGATAAGTTGTTAAACTAGTAGGTATATAATACTGCTCCAATAAAAAATAAAAATTTAGCTAACAAAACATATTTTTGCGGTCGCTTATGACCATGTTGTTAATAGCGACCGTAAATAAATAATCAAATAATACAAAAAATATATATATTTATTTAAATAATAAATTCAAATAAAACATAAATAAACTAATGCATCGAGATTTGTGGGTACACAGAAGTATGCCCTTAAATTGTATAAACAATAGTTTTTGTTTAGTTTAGCAATAAACTCAATATGAAAATATAATATAAATAATAATAGAAAATAAGAATAATAACTTACAGAAGAACCAGCTCATATTCAATAATAGTATCACTTCATCACCGCTCATTTTTATTGAACAGCTCTGGTAGATAATCAGCCTAATTATAATGGTTTGAACTTGAATTGTACCCAATTATACTTTTTTATAAAACACATATCATTATGTTTGGGAAAATTCATTATTTTTTTATATTACATTTTACTAATTATATTTAACGGAAATTTCAATTAAATTTAGACATAAAACTTTTTATACAAAAATTACCTGTGACTTTATCGATATACAGATTTTATTTAAATCTTTATACTGAGCACGACATATGACAACACGCCTGTCACTCACTACCAACATTGTATTAACACTTTGTCGACTTCAAAAGTTAAAAAGTTGTCCTAATAGCTTATACAAGTAAAAAACGATATATACACCCCAATAAAAATCTCATTCAACATCCAAGACAAACTATATCCGTTGACACCGGATCTATCAGAAAATAATAGTAACTTTTTGTGAGAACGGACTGCCGGCTGATAGGATCAGATTTACTCCGGTTATTGGCCTAGTAAAGGAAATTCCCCGATAGGAACCTGTCTATGTTTTGACGTTGATGTGATTCATGGGACAAAACATTGTGATGACGTTTCAGAGGCGGTTCGAAAATGTCGCACATTTTTTGGTTATCATAATGCACCATCTCGAGCTGTTGTGGAGAATTTAATTAATAAATTTTAATCTGTTGGCTCCGGTACGGATCGGTCGCTTGAAAACATTGCGGCAGTTAGAGAAAGTGTACACGAATTCCTATCCACCTATTCGCCATCGATGTCAACAATTAAACATCTCTAGATGTTTTTTACAACGAATATTGACTAAAGCACATGAACGCTTACAAGATTCAATTAACGCAACATCTAAAGCCAGCAGACGCAGCAACGCCGAACATTCGTCAATTGTATGATCATCAAGTCGATGATGGTTATTCCAAAACATCTTTAACATCTTTAGCGATGAGTCGCACTTCAAACTCGATATCAATAAACAAAACCTCTGTGTCTATAATTCACATTAAAAAAAACACCTCATTACAATTTACCTGCAATATGTCTTAATTAAAAAAAATATATCAAGTTGGTTTCGAATCATGCTATAAAGATATAAAGAAGATATACATATATTAATACGTATTTATGTAGTTTATACTTTTTTTCACCACAATATATTATCAGTGGAATTTGATTATAGACATCTAAATTGAGTTGTCCCAATATGTTCTCTGAAGGAATTTACCCTGTATAATTAAGTATGACCAATAATTGTGTTATTCATTATTATTATTAAATACTTTATTGCACTTTACTTAAAGTAAGGGTTAAGGGAAAGTGAGACATTATAATTATGTGGGTTCATGGCTAAATGTGCTGAGCTTAATTTTAATGTCAAATAATTGTACCTCATATATTGTAAATAAAGATTTAATTTATTTTGAATCATTAATTTGACAGACTATTTCCCACTAAAAAATAACCTACAGCAACAATTTAACCAAAATCTAAAACAGGACGTGCAATTAATCATCTAAAACCCTTGAGACATTTGAAGACAATATTATCCTAAATCGAAAACAAAACACACCTCCGGAAGAGAAATTAGACGTAAAGGTAGCACCGACAAGGGAATCAACTTTGTAGAAAAAATAAACCAAAGAAAAGGTGGAAAAGTCAAAGAAGCAATAATGTCATGTCCCCTGATAGTCCACGCCGACGCAGGAAATTGTCGAACGTGCTACGCGTGAGTTCAGACATTTTCAAAAAAAGTTCTATTCTGATAATTCGAATGAACCTAATCTAATATCTCGAACCTAATCAAATAATATGTCGAATTTATTTGTTTTTACGGATCACAATCAATATGATTGACATTTTACAACTATTTCTTAAGTTCTAGATTATTGTGATTACCCACGACATTGTCATTTCTTTAAAATTGTTTTATTTTAGTGAATTATATCAAAAGGAAAATGATACAGTATAGTGGTATTGCCAGATCAGATTCGTCAAAATACCTAGGTGTTATAATAGACGATAGACTTACCTTCAGTGGTCATATAAACGCAACCACGTCGAAAGCACGTAAATTATTATTTACTTTCAAATCTCTCCGAGATGTTGCAAACAAAAAGTTGCTGAACATAATTTATCTGTCCCTATGCCAGTCAATCCTCACATACTGCATTATTGCCTGGGGGGGTGCCTCCACAACTGTATTGATAAAGCTAAAGAGGGCTCAGAGGTATATTCTCAAAGTTATGTACAGGAGGTCGCTCAGGCATCCTACTTTGGCTCTCTACGACGACGCCCAAGTGTTAGAAGGTTGTTTATCCTAAGGATGGCAATTTTTATACATCTAAAAACTATTGGATCGAACCAATTGCAAATCATGCTACAGAAGCGCGTTCCTGCTGTGCCTTATATTTCAGCTAAAACGGAATTTGGTAAATCTTTGGTTTCTTTCTCGGTCCTTTCCTCTACAACAAGCTTTTTGGTATGTGTAGTCTCAAGGACGTCAGTGTCCGCGAAGCTAGGTCCAGACTCTCAGGACTGTTGCTAACATGGGACCATCAGGATACAGAACAATTTTTAAGAACCATCCGTTGATTTGAAGAACACAACAATTTGTTTTATTTTTTTTAATGCATTTTTACTTAGATTTTAATTTTATTTTCCTTTTAGTAAACTATTTTTGGTAATTCGACTGCATGGCCCCATAGTTAATCAGGCATGAAAGTGCCTTGTGTGGGTCAACGCATTTGATATTTTGTTTTGTATTTTGTAGGTATATTGGTAATTAAACATATTATTATTATTATTACTACCACCAAACAAACAGTTTTATTCTAAAAGACTCCTAAAAATATAATAATAAAAAACTTCTTTATTGTCAGAACTCCCTCGTACTGGTATATTGCCTTTACTACGTACATAGACTCGCTTTCGGTATACACACACTTGTCAAACATGACGATTTACTTTTAAAAATATACAATTTAAAAAACTAATAAAAAAAAGAGGTTCGCATTTATTAACAACAAGAATAGAACGCCAGAGGGCACCGATTCTCGCGCCTTTTACATGCATGTTCGTTTGATTTGCTCGAATGAAACTGACAGTTTTCTATGGAGATCTGTCGCTTTTTATTCGAATATTTCGAAAGTCGAAAGCGCCAGAATTAGGCCCCAGGTTATTTACCCGATCCTGTAACGAGCTGAGATTCTCGGTGTATTTATAATAGGGTACACTTTTTGTTTACGGACACTGAATCAATAAGTTTAAATCGTGCAATACTATTGTTTATTTGCAATTTAAAACCGGAAGGTTTATCTGTCACATTTTTTTTGTATTTTTTAAATAATAAATTTAAAAAAAGGAAAGTATCATCACGATCGTATCCCTTTCGGAGTGGTCAGAAACCACGCTTATAAAGAAGCGGATTCACATTTAGCCAACTTTACTATAGGCCAATCACGACAAGTGGCAAGCTCGTCGAAGTCTCTAGCGTATCAAACTCGGGAAATATCACAAATAAATTAATATTAATTTATTTGTTTAAATTAATAAATATTAATTAGTCCCAAGACCAGGAATCGAAACCGGTACCTCCAGATCTAAATCCACGGACTTAACCGCTAGACCACGGACGCAAATAAATATATTTTTTAAAAGCTAATGCAACCCATACACGCTACCGTCTACCGGAGAGGTTACCTGTGCAGGTCAACTAGACGTCGATAGCGTGTAACGTTTGGGAACGTTTTGCTGTACCACAGCGGTCTTCAGCTATTTTTGCAATGGCATAGATTGAGGACGATGACGCACTGGCATTGTTAAACATTGCTTTGGTTTAAAAAAAAAACATTTAAAGAAAACATAATTAGCGGTTAAGCATTGGTTATTCAAAAGTAAAAAATGTAGCCATGGTAATTTATTATCATCATCACAGCACCTAGAACACAGAGTCCACTGTTGGAATGAGCCTTCCAGAAAATTCTAGAGAATTTGGCCTTCACTCGCCACCTGGCCAGACGGGTTGGCTTATTAAATGAATTAAAAATCGTACCTGATATTTTTTTTCTTCTCAGAATGGACGAGAAAACATACCTAAAACTACATGCAATGGTAACTCCTATGATAAAAAAAGATACACTTATGAGAAATAGTATTTCTGTGCACTAAACATTTTCAGTGACTTTAAGATTTCAGATTAAAGAAAACAACTGACGCGACCTGCACCGGAGAACTTGCAACATGCACAAGTACACCGTACGGTTCAAAAAACTGCACAGGTCTTTTCCCACACTCGCTCCGGGCTACCTGCACAGGCCGGTCTCTCCGGTGGAGCGTAGTGTGTATGGCCGCCATAAGACGCTTTTCCTATAAACCGGAAGATATTAATTTATAGGAACAACAAAAAAACTCCTTTATTTATTATAAAAAAATATACGATAAAATATAAAGTATTTTAAATGAAGAGCGACGTTCACCGATCTGTTATTGCAATGGAATCCACTTTTCTGAATATAACTGCAGGAATCAAACTCTATTGTCGAAATCTTCGTGTCTGATTCCTGACTAGAATAAGAATTATTATCAAAAAAAAACATAATGCAGCATTATTTTCTAACAAAATTGACCCTTGCACTTCTCTTATAATTTTTCGATATTTCTCGTAGTTTGGACCTTCAACTCCCACTTAAAAAATCACCCTTATAGCCTTGACCATATTTCGTTACCATCACGATTGCTTTTGTTATTATGTAAAAAGTGGATTTCATTTGGATTACAGACCAGTGAAGGTTGCTCTTCCACGTATCTTGTACTATACCAACCGCCCGACAACGCACAAAATTTTAATTCATAATACACGCTCCGGCTTTAAAAGGATATCAAATCCGCCAAAGAACATTTTGAAGACTTAAAATACCTAAACAGAATTCTTTTCACAGCGTTTATTTTCTCAAAGAACGTGCTTGTTTTTAATCTAATTAACGTTAACTCTTTAAGTGCTAAGCTATCGATTAGATTTTCTTCTGTTTCTAAACAGAATTGGCAGCAATTCAGCTAAAGTTTCCACCAGCTTAACCCTAAAACTGTCAACAAAAGGAACTGGCACGAATCGATTAAATCATTTATTTGTATATATTTTAGGCACAGCTTGTGCTAGACTGTAGCTTCTTCCCGTCATAGACTGTGATGTGCAATAAATACTTTTTATCACTGACACTAGAACTCAGAGATTGTTGGTATTTTTTTGAAGAATTCGGCCTACAATCGCCACGTAGAGTTTCTTCATTCATTCATTATTACAGCCCCTAGAACACAGCGTCCTAGACCTCCACTGTTGGAAATAGGCCTTCCAGAACATATATCTGGAGAATATGGCCTACACTCGCCACGCTGGCCAGACGGCTTGACGAAGATATGATGTCAATTTTTATTGACAATTTATTAACGATTCCACAAGTTGGTATTAGTGGAACCGGGACCGACGACTTAACGTACTCTCCGAGGCACGGGAACGGTGGTGTTGTAAATCGACGACGAATGTACGTAAGAAAAATGCATTTCTCATTGGTACATGTCGGGTGGGTTTGAACCGACCTTTGTAGGATATAAGGAACGCGTTCTTACAACCGAGCTACCACCGCGCCAGTAGAGATTGCGAGCGTTAAATACTTCAATACTAGACCAGTGCAAACTTTACTTTTCCCATCATAATCAGGGTGTATCTCCACTGCTGCATGCGACCATGACCTTCTTTAGGTCAACGGTCCATCTGGCGGGGTTTGTCCTACTCTGTGTCGTCCTATATGTAATCGCCACTCTGGAACTCGTTTGCCTCATCGATCGTCGGTTCTGCGAGATTTGTCCGGCCCACGGCCACTTCAGCTTGCTAATTTTGAAAACTATATCAGTAACTTTACGCATGTCATTAAAATAGATGTGAAGTATAAAACTGAAAAGATGCCTTGAACTTTATTTAAATTATTAATTAACTAATAATTCTAATACGCTATAAACAAGAGTTAATAAGACCTTATTGGACTACTTTCGCTTCGACAAACAGCGCGAGTGTCGCAGGGTTAAGAGTTATATAACCAGTGCACCTTCAGGACGTCGATATCCTTGTGCTAGAGTTATGAGGCCCCGGTCTGCACTTGGATTCGGGCCAACACTTATTGATTTTAAACTTCTAAATGCGACAAACATTTTACCACTTCTTGTTATGTTTCATTGAACGTATTTAATTTGCATAAACTAAACCTGTATTTACAGATGTCATCTCTATCTGCTTGATGTTATGCTTGAGTGAATCACGTACAGCAATGAGTGATAAACCTCCTTTCATGGAGTCTCTATAAAAGGTCACTAACCTCTGAGACCAGTCTCAAAAGAGGATTTAACACTTTTGCGTCCTTCTCCCTCGCACAGTTCAAATATTTAAAGGTTTTTTAAGTTTTAAGTGTACTTTAATTATATTTTAAGAAATGTAGTCTATGAAATTTCTAGAAAATAAAATTACGGACATTTTATACATATATTATTCATAAATTTGTTTTAATAAAATGGAAGAAAATTAAAAAAAGGTTTAGGATCTTCACGAACGTTTACCTTTCGGGGTGGTCAGAAACTACGCTTATAAATAAGCGGATTCACATTTAGCCAACTTTACTATAGGCCAATCATCACAAGCTCGTCGATGTCTCCAGCGTACCAAACTCGAGAAATATCACAAATAAATTAAATATTAATTTTGAAGATATATTTATTCGAAGTAGATACAAAAATATTAAAATAAAATACATTAAAAAACTAATTATAAATAAAACTAAACTAAAAATACCTATAAAATTAAAACTATTCTACAAAATAAACTAATAAATAATATTAATTAAATGTATTTATTTACATTAATAAATATGTTTGTGTTTCGACCAGGAATCGAACCCGGTACCTCCGAGTCTTAATCCACGGACTTAACCGCTAGAGCACGGAGGCAGTTATAAATTCGTAGTCTAGCGGTTAAATATGAACTTGCTTATTACAAAACCCTGGTTTCCGACCAACACGCAAGAGATACAGTCGTGATGATATTCTTTTTATCTGCCTAAAATTAGTTACCTACATGAAAGTGAAAATATATTTAAAAAGTCCATAATTTGATTTCCTAGAAAGTTACACTATTTTTTCAACAGTACTATCTCTACAATCCTTTTTCAATTTTACATAGGACAAATTATAAGAATATTTGTTTACGAGCTAAATTAACACCTATTACTAACTGGCGAAGTATGTCAAAATGTCAACAAAATCTATGTTCATGATAAAATAGCGTCATTTTTCTTCGTGACGTTAGGCACTATCAATTTGGTATCACCTGCACAATACAGCGAATTGTTAGATCAATTTTTCACATTGAAACCACATCATCATCACGACCGTATCCTTTCCGGGGTGGTCAGAAACCACGCTTTTAGATAGATAGATAACTCAGTTTGATTCATTATTATTATTTATTTTCTTTGTCAATTATTTTTAATTCTTGGTTTTTCATATTTTTATTATCTTATTTAATAATAATAATAAATAAATAAATATTTCCAGACAGGTCACACAGCGTCATCTAATTTCCGTGGTAAGCTACGAGGCTTGTGTTACGGAAACTAGATGGTTGATAAACTACATATTATACTTTTTTTTTTTGTAAATATATACATAATATACATATAAACACCCAGACCGAGACAAATTATACAATGTACAACTTGCCCCCGGTGGGAATCGAACCCACGACCTCCCGAGTTCACGGCAACGTTTGTTACCACTAGACCACGGGCCTCCGCCTGGTCAATATATTCAATTTAATAGAAGCGGATTCACATTTAGCCAACTTTACTATAGGCCAATCATGCTGCCATAACGTTGACATTAAATTTATTTAATCTTAATTTTTGACATCACAGTACATATATGCTTTTATATATAGTAGTTGTAGTTAAGTTAGTATAAGTTATAGTGACATTTAAGTGACAACGCCGATTTACAGCCGCTTCCTATTTATTATACTTATAATGACATTATTATTTAATTTATACTTTGAAAATAATCTTTTAAATGACATACGAATATCATATTTATGCACGAGTAGGTATTTGTTAAGTTAGCTTAAGTTTGGGTATTAAAGTTAACGCTTATTTCCTTATATATATATGTATGTGTGTATGTGTATGTGTGTATATATGGAGAAACATGTTAATTTTTGTTTAGTAGTAGAAAATATTATTTTGTTTTGACATAATTATACCATGACAAGTGCAAGCTCGCCGATGTCTCTAGCGAAATATCACAAATAAATTAAATAATAATTTTAATTATTTATTTTAACTAATAAATATTATTGTGACCCGACTAGGAATCGCACCCGGTACCTACAGGTCTAAATCCACGGACCTAACCTCTAGACCACGCAAGCCACATACTAACAAAATATAGGCAATTTCGACAGTTTAGTAGATAGATTTTTTTCAATTTTGTGTTTGAAAAAACAGAGTAGAGTTAGTTATAAAACAGAAAAGCCAATTTACCGACTGTAGTCTTTAATCGCTTATGTCACTATAAAATAAGAAAAAAACCACAAGGCAGCTTTCTATTTCCTGAAGTCGCGGCAACGTTGATAGCCGCCATTTTTCATTTCCCGCGCCATCCAACTTTGTTTGCTAAATCGTTAAGCTGTTTGTGGTCGAACACATGAAACTTATTTTAAAATAACGAAGCTTTTATACGGCGTCGAAAGAGTTTATTTTTAAATTTTATATATATATATATATATTTTATATAGAATCGTAGCGCCTCGCGCCATTTGATTGTTAGCGAAAAGCAAAGCTGGTGACTTGGTCGTAAGAAAAGCATCCTTAAAAAAAGGACTCTTTTCGTAATCTTGCATGTACCAATGAGAAATATACTTTTCTTACGTACATCTGTCACAGATTCACAACACCTTCCTTCTGCGTAGCACATTTTTGTATGGAAACTAACCTCTGTGGTCCAGAAGTATATTATACTTTCTATACAGAGGTTAGGGTTCCAGATCATATCCTGTTAACACTTAATATTCATTGATATAACTAGTTATAAGGCAATTTTTGTGAAGAAATAAATGATTATTATTATTAAACCATCAATCGCAATGAAACCACACTTACAGGCCAAAATATGCATCCACATACCATAACCACTATACCTACGCGTACTCATAAATTTGGAGAGTTTTACATCTGTCGTATGCTAAAGATGCTCCTAGCCAGTGTGTTTCTCTACTCCTATAACCTGGAGTCCTTTAAGCGAAGTGTGATTTTTCTTGTTAGGGCGGTATAATGGTAGAGACTGATCCCATTCTTGGACGTACCGCTTACCACCAGGATTTAGTATTCAGTATAAAAAAATAAACTTTAAGCTGTCTGTCGTAGTTTCACTAATACTAATGGAATTGTTAATAATCTATATATATATAAAGGTGAATGTCTGTGTGTGTGTGTTTCCTATGCATTGCAAAACTACTTGACCGATCGGGATAAAACTTTGAGAATATGTCGTGTGAACATCGGGGAAGGTTTCCGACATATTAGATTGCATAATAAGTACATCTTAATATATAAAACAAAGTCGGGTTTGTTAGAACAATTATAACTCGAGAACGGCTGGACAGATTGACCGAGACGCTAATCCTGGAAGAGTGGAGCTGCCCAGCCATCACATAGGCCTTTATTTATTTTTATTTTATAAACTCTTTATTGCACAAAAAAACTAAAAAGTAATGTACAAGGGCGAACTTAATGCCTTTCGGCATTTTATAACAGCTAACCTTTGGGAGTGTGGTAGAGGATTTGCGGGGTGCATTATTATAAATATACAATTTACATACAATACATAATAATCGTTACATACTACTACTTAAATAAATATATATATATATACACAAATACGAGACTAAGTAAATATATAGTACTGTTTACACATAATAAAAATAGTATGATGGCCTTCTATGTAGAGTTTATTTAGAATCGGCGATTAGCATTGCGTATAAGCATTTGACATTGTGGATTTCTACGTGCTAACTAAGGTTTACAAACATGCAATGACGGTTAGGCGGTACGAAGTTCGCCGGGTCAGCTAGTTGTCAATGAATTTGACATCAGACCCTCGCAACCCATACACACATTTTTTTCACTACAGCCCCTAGAACACAGCGTCCTAGACCTCCACTGCTGGAGATGGGCCTTCCAGAACATATATCTGGAGAATTTTGCCTACACTCGCCACGCTGGCCAGACGGCTAGCCGAGGAATGTACGAGTATACACAGACATTAATCTTTGAAAATATTGGATTGTGCGAGCGAGAGGGATGAAAAAGCGTCAAACCCTCTTAAACTTGCCCATGTACATTTAATTGTTTTTATTTTTTATCCAATAAAGAATATATCTACCTATTTATATATCTAAAACAAGGGAAATACAGACTGAAAATAAACAGAATAGTCGTAAAAATTTCAGCAGCTTGAGATGTATGCAACATAGGTCAGGAGTTAGGAGTCAACAATTCGTCTCGGCATATCTTTGTTCGTCCTTTTGTAAGGAACTTTGTGAAAGGGCACCAAAACAATGGAATGACGGCTATGACCTGCGCTTTGTCCCTTCCCAAGGAGGTTTAAAGTGAACGGGAGACAATGTGTTTTTGTGTCACGATTCGCTTTGACACCTTGACTTTTGGAGCAGTTTCTCAAACAAACCGATTGTAAACTATTTTGAGATGCTTTGTTAAGGAAATAATAATGACAGTGGGTCAGGGGATTGTTGTTTCTGGGTTTGTGTAATTATAAGCAACTAACCCGGCCTCGCTTGTATATGAACAGAAACATTAAATATAAACCGGTCTAAGATTTAAAGAATGAATTAGTGTTATCCTAGTAGAATAATTATTCCAGCTCATAAAAGTACTCAATATAGCCGAAATTGTTATGCAATGGCGACAAAGATATTTAATAAGCTTCCAGTTACTATAAGGGAGCTGCCACTAAAACTGTTCAAATTAAGAGTCAAACAAATGCTGGTTAATAAATGTTTTTATTCGACAAAAGAATACCTAGACACTAAGCTCGACAAAGTCATGTGACTAAATAAATATTTGTATGCTAGAAATAGCGAAGCATGTGATATAATTACATATAATAATTTATATCCCTGTACCTACCATGTTTCTGACAAATAAATTATTTCATTTCATGAAATTGCCGATTATGGTCGTGTTCAACGTACACTCAAAATTGATAATTTTTTTGTTCAACAGACAATATGACGACCTGCGTACTACGGAAGTGTAAAACACGTTCTTCTTTGACAAAGAAATCTCGTGTCAGTTTATTTTCCTAAGTAAATGTTGATTAAACTAATATTTTTTTATTTTTTATTAAAATAGGCGAAATTATATTTGTAGTTGTCTTTAAGAAATAGTTTCACCACTCGATCAATATGCACACAATTATAGGCTTAAAACAATAAACATAAGGTTGACATTGGCTTCAATTAATGGTTATTTGACCATTAGATAAAAAAGTTCCTCCAGTCAATCCTAGATGGCGCTATTATAGTTGCACACAATTATAATCTTAAAAAACACTAGCTATAAGGTTGACATTACCTCCATGCATTGCTCAGAAGATATATATTTTT
Organism: Tinea semifulvella; assembly: GCA_910589645.1. NCBI lineage: Eukaryota > Metazoa > Arthropoda > Insecta > Lepidoptera > Tineidae > Tinea > Tinea semifulvella. Next base: position 5,099,642 of record OU342592.1, on the reverse strand, counting down.
AAACTGCAGGTATATATAATATTAAAAATTTTGCTGCTAGACGTTAGACGGCATTAACTTTTATTTGGTTGGGTAGGAATGTTGGACGGTGAGCATCTTGGTGTGCAATAAATTAATAAGGGAGATCTCTTTTATAAACCCGCCTATTGTCGGTAGCAAGCCCGAGATACCATTGTTCTCATCTCTCTTTGGCACCCGCACGGTGAATCCATGGAATGCTCAGAAATTTGTCTTCTGCTTCATATTTTTATTTTAGTAAAATATAGAATAATCATTATAAATGTTTTTCCTATTCTTCTCTGTCCAAAATAAGATACGAAAGTAAAAAAATGTCCAAAATGTCCGTAATTTTATTTCCTTGAAAGTTGATTGTCAACATTTCTCATATTTAAAAAATCTTTCAAAATATTTCGCACAATAGTGCGAAAGGGATGCTAAAGCTATATATATTGCGTATTTATGTATTTGTATATGTATTAGTATGTAATATTGTTATGTATGTATTAATACTGTTAAGAATAACTTAATTAATGATTATACCATCTATACTGTCTAAATGTCCTAAAGGTTTGGCTGTCAGAGAATACTTGGCGGCATTAAGTCCGCCTTTGTAATTCAATTCAATTCAATTCGTTTATTTTGCAAGTAGGCATAGGACAAAAATATATGTATTCTGCACTTTTACACGTCAATTTTTACAATATTGATATAAAACGATATAATTTTATATTACATATTGGTGAATCTGGAGCAGTACATGATAACCATCATTTGGAAAGAGAAACAATAAAATAACAAAATTATAAATACAGAATACATAGTGCAATTAAGTTTTAAAATAAAAGAATTAAATAAAGCGTTCAACCTTCTTAAGGAATTATACAAACGTAATCACTATAAACATCCTTATTAGTCTATATATAAAACACAATATATCAGCATAGAGTTCATTCAAATAGTACCCAAATCTATATAATAGTTTCCTTTAAAAAAAGGGTTCTGCCATCAGTGCGGCTCGCATCAAACCTGCGACCCTTTCCTAATGTCTACCATAAAGAGTAAAAAATGTATTCCACTGGATACGTAATGGCCCCTATAAAATTTGTTGGGTAACATTACATTCCGCCTTTTTATGAATAACAACAAAATATTTACGTTCCTGTATTAACGATCCTTGTGAAAGTGACACGGTTTTTTTCTTGTATTTAGTTGACACGGCCTATTCACAGCCACTATCTTATATTAAGTAATTATTAAGTTACAATTACCTTGCTTATGACAATAATGCTATTATAAGACACATAAATATGGATTATTACCTGTTATGGTCCAACCATGATTACCTAACTTATGTTTGTTATTTTTTTTTAATGTTCTTGTTTTACATTATTTTAGTGCTGACAATATCCAAGTTGTTCCTCGAAAAATTTAGGTACTCTTTTGGAAAATAGCTCCTTACGCATATCTGTCTGCCTACGACTGGGCATAAAAGTATTTGAACCACATCGTTGTCCATGTGGCAAAGATGTCGATGAGCTTGGTCACCACGGGCTGTCGTGTTCCAAAAGTGCGGGTCGCTTTTTTCGTCACAGCGCCATTAACGACCTCATTCGTAGGACGCTTGCAGTTGTCTCGATCCCATATATTTTAGAACCAACCGGTCTGAGTCGAGACGATGGCAAGCGTCCAGACGGAATGACATTAGTTCCTTGGAGATTGGGTCAATCCCTGGTATGGGATTTTACCTGTTGGGATTCCCTAGCCCCTTCCCACCTTCAAGGAACTTCTGTTAGAGCTGGTGTTGCAACGGAACAAGCGCAGATCAGCAAGCGTCGAAAATATGAAACTATTTGCAATAGTTACTTTTTTTCGACGTTTGCTGTAGAAACGATGGGCCCGTGGGGATCGGAACTTAAAGCTTTTTATAAAGAAATTGTTCCAAGGCTCATTGACGTCTCTGGTGACAATAGGGCTGGCAGGTATTTCTCCCAAAAATTAAGTATCATCATTCAAAGGGGAAATGCTGCTAGTGTATTGGGCACCATGCCACAAGACAGCGATTTGGAGGAGCAATTTTTTTTGTAAGTATGTATTTTTATTTTCTATGTATTATTATTATTTTTAGGTTAAATTTAGATTTTGGTTTAATATAGATTATTTAATAGTGTTACAAGATAACCTAAGGTAATAAATAATCTGATTTGATTTGTTAGTGTTCTCTTCTCGCGATGATCTCTCTCCAATACTGGAGGTCTAGGAGTCTGTGTTGATGATTGATACCTTGAGGTCGTAAAGCATTATGTACCAACTAACCTTTGTGACTTTTAACAGGTGCAGAAGAAATACTATTTTTATACGTAAACACGGAAAATGTGTTAATAACATTCAAGTGTAAAATAATATCGTGCAAGATTTTAATTTAATCTGATTAATTCTCATAATTATTAAGACAAATGTACGCCGGTAGCGGGCGGGCGTTCATATTTCACTACCTGAACCACGCCAGTTCAATCTGTGACCCTATTAATTGGTTCGGAAGGTGAATATCATATTTTCTTTTTTATGCAAATTTTATTTTTCTCTCATCATAATTAAGAACCTATACTAAATTTAACAACCTTTATTCAAAGTAAGATATAAAAATATTAAAATAAAATAGATTAAAAACTTATTATAAATAAAACTAAACTAAAATACCTATGAAATATTTACTATTCTAAAAAAATAAACTAAGAGCTTAACACATGGGAGGGTACCTAAAACGCTCGCTGCATTTCCTCGTTGAATAGTAATGGAAACATTTTGTTTTAGGTAGTTATGGCATTTGGGGTCGCCACAATCTTGATAAATCAGTTTACCGAGCTCTTTTACATTTTTGTGGGTATCAAGTGAATATACTCCCAATGTTTTAACCCCAAAAGCCACAAAGTTATAAATGCCTAACTTATTTATATTTTATGTGCCTTTTAGATTTGACCGGCATTTGCCGAGGTAATGTGACAAGCGGAAAAGGTATCCACACAGGTGTAATCCCAGACAAGACATCTTCCCTCACTCCACGGTATAAGAGTCAATACCATCCGGCCTTTTACCATGACTACGTGATAGATCTGATAGGTTAAAGACCGACGGGATTTTAGCAGACCGCAAACTTCTCTTACTAAATTTGAAAAGCATAGTGATATGCATTGGTATCAACCTTTAATGTAATATTTAGCTCCTAGTATTCTTGACTAGAAGGCGCGGTGGTGGCTCGGTTGTAATACACGTTCCTTAAATCCTACAAAGGTCGGTTCAAACCCACCCGGCATGTACCAATGAGAAATGCACTTTTCTTACGTACATTTGTCATAGATTTACAACACAACCGTTCCCGTGCCTCGGAGAGCACGTTAAGCCGTCGGTCCCGGTTCCACTAATACCAACTTGTGAAATCGTTAATAATCGTAATAAAAATAAAGTTTTCTATGCAACTGACAGTTCTATCAGGTACCATCTATCATGCGCCATTTAACGTGATAAAAAATTTGTGATATTAAATGGGATACGTTGCACAATTTCAAAACATAAATTTAATATTCAATTCGCGTAAACAGACAATAATAGTCATCAATAGTTAAGATCCATTTTTTTTCGATTTGGTTTTGATAATTTAGGGTTATCAGTAAAATATCAGTTTAAAAAAACTTTACTAAAATACACTATACTAACATTCTTAATAATAATAATAAATATATAACAAATAAAACAACGAATTTGATTAAATATGTATAAATGTTATTCGTAACCTATAAAAAATAGCATTCCTCGGGAACAAGTGCAATGTATGGAAGAGAATAGCCAATATAATAGGTAATAATATATGGAAGCGCTACGAATCTGTCTTAAGGATTACATTAGACCTTCGCAAACCCATCTGATCTCGTAACAATTATTTTTTAAATAAGGCTCACCTTTAGTAGACGTAATCTAGGACTTTATGTTCTAAGGAATATAATGATAATTTTCTAGAACTGATTTTCAATAAAATAATGTACTAGACGCTGTATCCTTGTTTGGAATATCTTTGCCAACCCCCAAAAGCATCTGGAACGTTCTAATTTAGGGAAAAACAATGAACAGAACATCGGGCTGTAGTATTGAAGTAAACAGATTCGCCCGTCTGGCTAAATGCCAAAATGTTATCGATTTTTGCATCAACGAGAAGATGTAGTTCACATGTGCCTACCAAAGGGCTGAGCATAAAATGTTGATTAATATTTTACACTATATAAATGTAATTAAAACATTTATTCGAAAAAAATATTTACAAAATATAATTACTTAGGATAGGGATATAAGTAATAAGATAATAAGTAAGTAATAATATTATAAGAAAGACCCTCTTGTTACCGGAGGAGACGACAAGACGTGGTGTTATGTCTTTTTAAAACTTTTTTGCACTTGGACTCCATGGGCCCAGAGTTTCTACAGCAAACAGAAATAAGAGTAAAATACTCGTATAGTAATTAGATTTAAATTAATATTGTCATTAAACTGTGACTAGCAAAAGTAAAAGAAATATAACTCAAAAACACCTTCGTATTTAAAAACACAATTTGAATTTCTATGCGACTCGCACGACCGCCCTCTCCGTTCCTCTCATAACAATCAACTTAAAATCCCACCCCACACTTCTAGCAGCTATTCGGATTCTTTCACCGTATCTGGTGCTCGCCAGTGGATCAAGCTCCCACTGACCATCAGACAAGCTCCCTCCGTTCACATCTTTAAACAATTACTCACCACCTTTTTTCTAAATAAGCAGAATAGTGTCTCCTAGTTCATTATATTAATCACTTATGTTATTGTATTTTATCCTTATCATTATTATTATTCTAAACCAACTGTTACTTTTACCATGTGTGTACTAATTTAACTTAATTATAATATATATAGATATGTAGGTATTTATGTATAATAATATTAGTATGTAAGTCTATTATAATAAATTGCACCCTTCGTTGTTACCTCTCCACACTCCCAAAGGTTGGTTGTTAGAAAATGCTTAGTCATTAAGCCCGCCTATGTACAATATTTTTTAGTGCAATAAAGAATTTTTGAATTAAATAATTAATAAGTGAAAACCAATAGGTTAATAATTATTTACCTATAAAAAACTTGCTCTAAATCACCTTCAATGGGCGAATTGCCGTGTTGAATGCAATTCTGATTCTTTGGCCCAAATATTGCCCAGCCCTCTTGTCCCCCTAATACTTCCTACATTCATATTTAGTATTTTAATTTACTTTATATAGTCGTCAGGCGTAACTAAGTTCTGACTGACGAAACTGACGTAAATAACGAAATCCACTTATAATGTTTAGGACTAAGTAACAGAATGCAGGGTCCCATACAAATAGGACTGACATTCAGTAAAAGCTTAGAATGCTAGTACATTCTAAAAAAACAGTTTACAGGAGTATCGAACAACTGTCAATAGAAAATGAGTCATTAGGTATTTAAAAAATAAAGATGTGCCACTTAGTAAATAATATCCATCTAACTAAGTAACAGAATAGAGCTGTAGGGCCCCTTACAAATAGGACTGACATTCAGTAAAAGCTTAGAATGCTAGTACATTCTAAAAAAACACAGTTTACATGAGTATCGAACAACTGTCAATAGAAAATGAGTCATTAGGTATTTAAAAAATAAAGATGTGCCACTTAGTAAATAATATCCATCTAACTAAGTAACAGAATAGAGCTGCAGGGCCCCTTACAAATAGGACTGACATTCAGTAAAAGCTTAGAATGCTAGTACATTCTAAAAAAAAACAGTTTACATGAGTATCGAACAACTGTCAATAGAAAATGAGTCATTAGGTATTTAAAAAATAAAGATGTGCCACTTAGTAAATAATATCCATCTAACTAAGTAACAGAATAGAGCTGCAGGGCCCCTTACAAATAGGACTGACATTCAGTAAAAGCTTAGAATGCTAGTACATTCTAAAAAAAAACAGTTTACATGAGTATCGAACAACTGTCAATAGAAAATGAGTCATTAGGTATTTAAAAAATAAAGATGTGCCACTTAGTAAATAATATCCATCTAACTAAGTAACAGAATAGAGCTGCAGGGCCCCTTACAAATAGGACTGACATTCAGTAAAAGCTTAGAATGCTAGTACATTCTAAAAAAAACAGTTTACAGGAGTATCGAACAACTGTCAATAGAAAATGAGTCATTAGGTATTTAAAAAATAAAGATGTGCCACTTAGTAAATAATATCCATCTAACTAAGTAACAGAATAGAGCTGCAGGGCCCCTTACAAATAGGACTGACATTCAGTAAAAGCTTAGAATGCTAGTACATTCTAAAAAAACAGTTTACAGGAGTATCGAACAACTGTCAATAGAAAATGAGTCATTAGGTATTTAAAAAATAAAGATGTGCCACTTAGTAAATAATATCCATCTAACTAACAGAATAGAGCTGCAGGGCCCCTTACAAATAGGACTGACATTCAGTAAAAGCTTAGAATGCTAGTACATTCTAAAAAAAACAGTTTACAGGAGTATCGAACAACTGTCAATAGAAAATGAGTCATTAGGTATTTAAAAAATAAAGATGTGCCACTTAGTAAATAATATCCATCTAACTAACAGAATAGAGCTGCAGGGCCCCTTACAAATAGGACTGACATTCAGTAAAAGCTTAGAATGCTAGTACATTCTAAAAAAAACAGTTTACAGGAGTATCGAACAACTGTCAATAGAAAATGAGTCATTAGGTATTTAAAAAATAAAGATGTGCCACTTAGTAAATAATATCCATCTAACTAAGTAACAGAATAGAGCTGCAGGGCCCCTTACAAATAGGACTGACATTCAGTAAAAGCTTAGAATGCTAGTACATTCTAAAAAAACAGTTTACAGGAGTATCGAACAACTGTCAATAGAAAATGAGTCATTAGGTATTTAAAAAATAAAGATGTGCCACTTAGTAAATAATATCCATCTAACTAACAGAATAGAGCTGCAGGGCCCCTTACAAATAGGACTGACATTCAGTAAAAGCTTAGAATGCTAGTACATTCTAAAAAAAACAGTTTACAGGAGTATCGAACAACTGTCAATAGAAAATGAGTCATTAGGTATTTAAAAAATAAAGATGTGCCACTTAGTAAATAATATCCATCGCTCGGAAGGATATTGATTTAAGAGATTCCATTGAATGTCGAAGTCATCTTCATTAGCTTTTACATCCCCCTTGGATAAAGATAAAATCTTTTTAACAGATACTGAGAGGAAATTGAAAAAAAAAAAGAAGAATCTACAGGGTGGAAGCTATTAGATTTAACAGGTTAGATAAGTGAAGGTAATCTATCCTTATTCGTTCGTAAAAACTTTTTATCTATGAGTGTGTTGTGGTTATAAATGCTACAATCCCTTCTTCTGCCGATATTAGACTACGGTGACGTTTGTTATGTGGATCTTTCACAAGACTATCTCAATAAAATGGAAATATTACACAATGCATGTATTAGGTTCGTCTTTGGATTGCGGAAATATGACCATATTTCTTCTTTACGGAATCAACTTAAATGGCTGCCTATTCGTAAAAGGCGGAATCGTAGGGTTATGTGCTTGTTATACATTCTCAACGAACTCGATACACCTATCTTAAATTTATTTATTTAGTTTTTTCAGCTCACATCACGTGACCTTCGTTCCTCTTCCAACTCCACTCTTTCCATTCCCTCTCATCACACCTCTTTCGTCTCTAAATCGTTTGCTGTCGTCGCCGCAAATCTATGGAATGAATTACCTCAGGATATTAGACAAGCTTCTAGTCGTGCTATATTCAAGAATGGGGTGTGCAAATACTATCTTTAACTTAAACTATTTTTTTTACTTCTATTGTATTGCCACTCTCTTCATTCACACTTTCACAACGAGCGACGACGCGACGTCTACTTTTGTCCTGCGTCGTTCATCACATGAGTAGTTTTATTTTATATATGTTATTGTATATATACATATATGTATAGTATATAACCTATTTACATATTTGTAAGTATTATTTTAATGTATTTGTTTTATAAATTGTTATTTTATGTTTATTATTGCACCTACTTACCATGAAAACTGTCCTATTGTCCTAAAGGTTTGACTGTCAGAGAATGCCTAGCGGCATTAAGTCCGCCTTTGTACATAGTGCAATTAAGTTTTTAAATAAATAAAAAAATATATATTACTAAATTTAATCCAAAGTAGAGGTAGGCGTTATAGGATCTTTTTGACATCGATGCGCATTTGCTAGAAAAATAGCATCCATCGCCTGCATTGTTTTTAGGTTTTGATGCAAAGAAAAGTATGCGATGCGCTATGGACGACAGATAAAGCTCGTTGTTGGTAACTGTGTGTTCGTATCATGAATTAATTTAAGAAATTTCCATGTGTTTATCGTCAGAAACCTGTCTCTCCGTGATCTTTTGCAATCCATCTTTTTAGGTTAGTTTAATAGGTGGTGGGCAGACTGATAGTGGTAATTTGTCCAGTCTGCTGGAGCGGGAAAGTGCCGATAAACCCAGTAAAGTGTATCCATACATTTCGGAATCAGGCTCGAATTGCCACCATGTCCAGTTAAGCCGGCATAGTGTTAGGGACTGATGTCAGTCATGAGTCCAGTTGCTAACATTCATGGATCTCGCTCCCCACTTACCATCAGATGGGCGCAAGGTTACATGTCGTGCTAGTATAAAATACGTGTTTGTAAATAAATAAATAAATAAATAAAAAAGTCTTGTTTTTATGCGGGTATTTTTTTATATAAATATTTTATATGTATCGCTAAGGGTGAAAGAGAATTCCGTCATAATTCGGCGACCGTATAATGTATCTTGCAGAAGCAATGCGGCAGGCGTGAATTGCACAATATGCGCTGTCAAACATTATTTTCGTATTAGATGCCTCCATGGTCTAGGGTTCGATTCCTGGTCGGGACACAAAAATATTTATTAATGTAAATAAATACATTTAATTAATATTTAATTTATTTGTGATATTTCTCGAGTTTGGTACGCTGGAGACATCGACGAGCTTGCCACTTGTCATGATTGGCCTATAGTAAAGTTGGCTAAATGTGAATCCGCTTATTTATAAGCGTGGTTTCGGACCACCCCGAAAGGGTGATGTCGTGATGATACTTTACTTTTTTTTTAGATGCCAATATATTGCTTTAAAATGCTTGCAAGATACATAATAAGCTTGCTTGAGATTCCTGCAGATGCAAATTTGTTTGTTGTTACGGCTAGACGTATTCAAAATTCAAAATTATTTATTGTATAGATTGCTTATTCTAATTACAGTTGTATGTACATGTCATGATGATGCAATCTGCCCATATTATGGGCATACAATATGCTTATGTCAATAGATATTTATTTACAATATTTATTTGTATATAGTTAATATTTAATATTGTTCTTGTCAATGTATTGGAATACAATGTTGATGTCAAAACTTGCATGCTAAAAAATATTTTATTAAGTAAAAACTGTTGTCAATAAATTTTTTCTTTAATTCAATAGTAAAACGTTTTATATGTAACTCTCGTATCTCTCTAGGAATTTTATTATATACTCTAATGCACATTATGTGGCAGTTTCTGCTGCACTTACACATCTTGGGTAGATTAGTCGGGTATAATCTCTAGGTACAAATTTGTATGGAACGAGGAAATACAAAAATAAGTGTTACAATATATTCAATAAGTATGTGGTTGGAAATATCAATTATACTTTGTTAGTTTTGTTACTTTTCATATACATATGCTGACTATGTATACATATTTTAGAAATTTGTCTTAACTGGCGGACAACACTTTACTACTTTAACCAATTTTTCCCATTGTCCTTTGATAACAAATTTTGTACATCGTATTTGCGTTACGTGTAGGCGGAACAAGCTTCGACGAATGTTGTAAAAAGCACGTCCGTTGCCAAAAAAACCTACGCCCTGAGTGACGTCACAGAAAGGCTTTCAAACGAATTCAATAAACTTTTTTGAAGAATAAAGTTTTTCAATACTGATTCTATGAGCGAAGAAAGCCAGCCCTCTTGTCACCGGAGGAGACGACAAGACGCGGTGTTGTGTCTTTTACAAACTTTTTTGCGCTCAGACTCCATGAGCCCAGAGTTTCTACAGCAAATGGCACAAATATGTAATCTTTTAATATACTTACTAGTTGCGCCTCCGCATTTTCCGCCGCGGCTCCTGCTTTATGCGCTGTCCCCCGGAGATGTGACGCGGCGAGGGTGTCGACGCACGTGGCGTCCCACACCAGAGCACCCGATGGTATGACGTTGGTCCCCTGGGAACGAGGATTCCCAGGGGACCAACGTCATGCCATCATCTCGGATAACTCCAACAGGCTCTAGAAGATCTGGAACCTTGATGGTGACTAGAGCCCTTTTAATAATACCCTTTTCAGTAGATTGCTTAACATAATCAGAGCAAAAATTACTACACATTCTAGAATAAAGACCGGTAGGCATATATATTTAGTTTATTTATATATTTAATATCCTCACCTAATTAATTAGTTTGTTATTATATTTATCTATGTATTTAGTAAACTTATATCTTATTTTATGCTTTAATATTATATTTACTGACGTTATTGACTTATATATCTTATAATAACCGTAATGAGCCTCAACGGAGTCAACCAATGCGCGGGCCCAGGCCCTTATTGGTGACCCAACCATACACCACCCAGCAGAGATGTACCTCTGTAAACAATATATCTCTCATATTTTGTACCACTAAAATTCTCTGCAATTCATGTAAACTTTGGTCAATAAATGATTTGTATTTGATTTGTATTTGTAATTAACCTAACTTTGTACATAGAATAATATGTGGCTTTACTAATGTATTGTGCAATATTATTGTGTGTATGTGCCTATTAATGTAAATAAGTATTTTATAAGTCATAGTGGTAGAAACTGACGCAAATTTTTCCTTTGTCAGTTGCGTTCACAAACGAACCAACCTTCATTTATTTATTTATTTAAATACTTTAATGCACTTAAAAACGTAGTACATAGGCGAGCTATAACGCCATAAGGCATTCTTCACCAGCTAACCTTGGGTATCAAGTAAGGTGATGGGCAGGATGAAGAAAGATATTAAAATAGCTTAAATTAGTAAATAAAATAAACATATTTACGCATTTATAGCACTTAAAAATACATATACGTACACAATATAAAAAAAACAATATACATACATAACTATAAATAAATAGATATATATATATATAAATAAAATGTCAAACAACTTCGTTAATTCGAGAGACATACATTCTGTTTCTCAAGAAATAATGTAGTTAGAAGGTTTTTAAATACGTTGACCTTTGTAGGATTTTCAGGTAAAACGTTCTTACAACCGAGCCACCATCGGTCTGCAGCATTGTCAGTGAAACAGGAAAATCAATTTGACAGTGCGAGTCGAAGACGCCCATACCCGGAAATAGACTGAAAAAAATTATGAAGCTAATATCAACTTTATGCCTAGTAATTTTAAGATTGATATTAGTAATGTAATTAAAATTATTTGAAATCTTGATTGCACATTTAAAACAGTATAGTTGGTACATAATATTACTGATCCTAAGCGATTTTCGTTGATTGTCAGTTTCTTTTTATTTTAGAACGATTTTTCATCTCTATTTGGTCAGGAATTTCAATGCAAAGCTTTGACCTATGTCGTCAAGTATCTCGATTACCCAGAACGAAATGATGACGTCATTATGGCGGTTGAAAACAACGGTCGGCCCATTTACCTTGGCTATTTACAGGAATATTACAAATTTGGGACACCTCTCAAATGATTATTGCGGATATTATTGTCGTAATACAAAACGCGAGGGTAGTTTCTTTGTTAAACTAAAAAAAGAACCGCCATTTATATTTTCCAGGTAAAAGCTTTTGTAGGTTTATGTTATAACAAGACAGGGAACGAATCCAACCAGTATTAGAATCTTTTTTTTTTTTTTTTTTTTTTTTTTTATACTAGCACGACATGTGACCCTGCTCCCACCTGATGGTAAGTGGCGCGCAGGGTCCATGAATGTTAGCAACTGGAATCAGACCCCTATGTCCGACATCAGTCCCTAACACTATGCCGGCTTGACTAGATGCCTTTTCACACTTCGCTTGAAGGACTCCAGGTTATAGGAAAGTGGAAACACAGAGGCTGGAAGAGCATTCCACATCTTTATTGTGCGACAGATGTATGAGTCACCAAATTTATAGGTACGCGAAGGGATAGTGACTACGGTATACGGTACGGTATATTCTGACCTGTGCGTGTGGTTTGGTTGCGGAATGGAAAGGAAGGAATTAGGTTATAGAGCTCTTCAGAGCACTCACCATAGTATAGCCGGTAGAACACGCTCAGAGAAGCTACATCTCGGCGAAGCTGCAGGGATTCGAGAGTTCCAGATATAGTGGCATCGTCCACAATTCGAACAGCTCGCCTCTTCAAAAAAAATCAAAGCTAGACCAAGCGGTACAGAATTAATTAGTCTATGACAGTGGATTGCCGGTAATGGACGTGTTGGACGTGCACTTTCCAATTGTTTTTTTTTTGTTTTACGGACAATATACCGACCTGCGTCATTAAATAACATTAAAGAATTCATTCTAAATTCAAATTCAAAATTATTTATTTTGACACAGGTATATTATATATATATATAACATACATATTTTCACGCCAGCGGGGTAGGCAGAGACAATTGAGCGCCATTTGACATGATCACGACATACCTCTTTCGCTTCGTCGACATTCACTAACCTATTCATACATGCCCTTTTATTACGAAGGCTTTTTAATTCATCTTCAGTCAGTGTTTTATTTATTTGATCGTGATTTGTCAGTCAGTCAGTGGAGTCGTCCAGGCCCTGATGGCTAATGGGCTTGGGTTGGGGATGGGGAAATTCCCCCGTTTTCCCCGACAGGATCTCAGCGGGTAACCACCCGCTGGTAATTCATGCACTTTCGGTGCTGGGCACCGTTACTAGTGTAACAGCGCCCGTGTGGCTTCGTGATATGTGAGTCTCGGTCTGTCATGGCCTCTTTCACCCACAACTTTCGTATTATATATCTGGTTCGTCAATCTTTCTTCGCTCATCCTTTCAACATGCCCGAACCATCGTAGCATGCCTTTCCTTATTTTTGTCCTTTATACCAAAGAATCATTTTTCGTATTTGGACGTTATGTATGTGGTCCGCCAAAGTGACGCCGCATATCCGATGCCACGACCTCATTTCTACTATATACATATATATATATATATTGTTTGACTAATTAACAAATATGCACCACTATGCTCTGCTTTTAAAGCGTACAAATATTATAATCTTACATAAATGTTTGTGGTGTTACAAGTGGGTATATGTAGTTGGGACCATAAGCATTTCTGCAGTGGACTTGTATTGTTGAATTTAGATTAATAAGATATACTGCACTACTTGGTCACTGCACTTAATTTGTCAATATTCATTCTTGGTTTTATGGTTGAAACCTGAAAACTTGTATTTGCTGATCATTTTGATAATATATAAATAATCCTTTAATTATTACATGTCACTTTATCACCAACATTGGTAATCAATATTAATCAAACTTATGATAATAAAATAATAGGATACCTAAACATCTTATATACAGCAATAAAGGCATTTTTTTTGTTTTATTTTTAAAATTGTGGCATAATGGATGGATAAGGCAAAGGAATAATTGGCTAAGTCCCAGCCATGTATGCGTTCGGAAATAGATTGAGTCTTTCCGTTTTCGTTGTACAATGCGTGTTATTATTGAGCCAAGAAAAACTTTTGCTTAATGCGGCACGCGATGCCAGTTGTGCAAGAATACAAGTGTTTCGGAATTACAATAAAGTGGTATTAAACGTCATCTTGCCATTCGTTCATTACGAGCGTTTCATTTATTTACTTTTTTTGTAGTTCATATTGTGTAAAATGGATGGCGTTCGTTACTTTAGGATATTAATTTGTGGCAGAGTGTTACTTACATAATATTATGATTTAAGGCTACATCTATTGTTTAATAACTTAGTAATTAAAAAAAATTGTATTAAATACTATTATTAATTATTTTAATTTTATTTTTGTAGAACATATTTATAGATTTTTTGTATTAGGCATGTACTTCGGTATGTATCTCATAAGTTAATCAGTGTAACTAGTGTTTTTGTAACCCGCTTGCCGGCAGGACTGGCAGAGTTTGAATATTAATATTGTTTTATAATTCTAGTAGTATTCTATCATATCATTTATATTATACCTACAGATATTATATATTTATTTACGTATATTTTATATATTAACTTATATTTACAATACCTCCAAAGTAGCTGCTATGTCAAGTTCTGATGATGATGTCTCCTTACAGTCTTTTGTGTCCTGTGATGGGTCTACGAGTAGTGACTCATTTCATGACGCTCTTGATTTGGATGTCTTGCTTGTTAACCGTTTGGGAAGTTTCAATAGAAATTTCAATGTGTGCCATATTAACGCACAAAGTCTGCCTGCACATTACACGGACCTAGTTGTAACCTTTTCCTCTCCAAATGTAGTTGACGCCGTGCTAGTGTCTGAATCGTGGCTCAAACCGAGTCTGTCATCAGCCTCGTATGCATTGCCGGGATACGTACTTATACGTAATGACCGTACGGGATGTAATGGAGGCGGGGTGGCGATTTACCTGCGTGCTGATTTGCCGTATAAAATTGTTTCTTGTTCCCCTAACGAATATTCGGCTTCTCCAGAATATTTGTTTATTGAAGTTCTATTATTAGGTTCCAAAACTCTTGTGGGTGTAGTGTACTGTCCTCCGTTGATAAATTATTTTGCTAAATTAGAAACTATGTTTGAGGAACATGTTGCACTATACTCACATCATATTATAATGGGCGACTTCAATACTTGCCTCATCAGTGATCAAATAGCCTGTAAGTCTCGTGCAGCCAAATTTAACAATATTATATCTTCTGTCAATTTATCCCTTTTGCCATCTGGCCCCACTCACCACCTAGATATGTCTGACACGCTTCTCGATCTGATGCTTACTTCTCGCCCTGACTTGGTGTCTTCTCATGGTCAACTTCTTGCCCCATCCTTTTCTCACCATGATCTTCTTTTTCTGTCGTACAAATCGAAACCTCCCAAATATAGTCCACCAACAATTTTCATGCGGCATTTCAGCCGCATAGATATAGGCAAACTGCGCGCGGATGCGTCTGATATTGATTGGCTACCTCTTATTTCTGCCAACAGCATTGATGAGAAGGTGTCCATATTTAGGAAAGAGGTAATCAGAATATATGATAGTCATGCACCAATCCGTCCCACAAGACTCAAGCGCGATCCAGCCCCATGGATCAGCGATGATATCCGCCTTGCGATGAAGAAGCGGGATAATGCTTATCGCAGGTACCGTAAAAACCGCAGTGATGAAAACAGTGAGCTATATAGAGTTGCAAGGAATCGGTGCAATCAAATGTGTCGAGTCGCAAAACGACATTATTTTTATGAAAACATACGACGTAATTCTCCCTCAAAAACCTGGAATTTTCTAAAGTCTGTTGGCCTAGGTCGGTCTCATAGTGAAACCAATCTGGGCAATGTTACACTCGATCAACTCAATAAACATTTTGCTTCTGCTCCTGTGCTCAGTAAAGACATTAAGACACGAACATTAACTGAAATCGCCGAGTATCCGTTGCCAGACATTGAAACATTTACATTTGCTGAAGTTTCTAATGATATTATACTTAAGACGATTAAATCCATTACTTCTAAAGCAGTAGGATGTGACGCTATCGGTCGTGCTATGATCGTTACCATAATAGACCTTTTACTTCCCACAATTACCCATATAATTAACTACTCGCTCAGTTCTAGTCAGTTTCCCTCCTCGTGGCGAGAAGCGTACATTATACCACTTCCTAAAAAACCCTCACCTTCACTTCCTAATCACTATCGTCCTATTTCAATTTTACCTTTCCTTTCTAAAGTACTAGAGCACATTGTCTATAAGCAATTTTCCAGTTTTCTTTTTATACATGATTTACTCAATCCACATCAATCTGGTTTTCGCCCCGGTCATAGCACAACTTCAGCTTTGCTTAAGGTAACTGAAGATATCAGAAATGGCATGGATGAATCAAAAGTTACTATATTGGTATTAATTGATTTCACGAATGCCTTTAACACAGTTGATCCTGATCTGCTCATCGCTATGCTTTCTCGTCTAAGATTATCATCAGAGTCATTGGACTGGTTTTCACAGTATCTTATTGGTCGCCGGCAAAAGGTCCGTGTGGGTCAGGATATGTCTGCATGGTGTGACCTGTTCACAGGGGTACCACAGGGTGGCATTCTTTCTCCTCTTTTATTTTCTTTATTTATAAATGCAATCACCTTTTCTCTCCATTGCCAATATCATCTTTACGCCGATGACTTGCAACTCTATATACAAACTGATATTAATACCGTAAATAGTGCTATAGCTTGGTTGAATACGGACCTGTCTCACATTAATTCCTGGTCTAAACGATTTGGGGTGGTGGTCAATCCGAGCAAGTGTCAGGCCATAGTGATTGGGAGTTCCAGACTCATATCTAAAATTGTTCTCACTGATCTGGTGCCGGTTTGGTTTGACAACGCACCCATCCCATTTTGTAGCGACGTAAAGGACCTAGGTGTATTTATCGACTCTGATCTTGGATGGACTACACAGCTCACAAATACGAAGCGTAAAGTTTTTGCCTCACTTCACTCGTTAAATAAGCTAAAACATTTCTTGCCAGTAAAAGCAAAAATATCGCTAGCCCAGAGTCTTCTATTGCCACTTATTGACTACGGGGATGTGTGCTGTGTGAACATGACAGAGGATCAACTTAATGGGATGGATCGTCTCCTTAATACGTGTATCAGGTTTATTTTCTCGCTACGCAAATTTGACCATATTTCTGAATATCGTGCAAAACTTAAATGGCTGCCAATCCGTTTACGAAGAAATATGAGATGTCTTTTATTCTCTGTGCTAAGTGAACCTGATACACCGAAATATTTAAAGGATATGTTTTTTTACCTCAGCTCCTTTCACAATAAAACTCTTCGCTCCTCACATAACTCTCTCCTTTCTATCCCTTCCCATCACACAAACTTCGTTAGCAAATCTTTTGTTGTATCCGCTTCATCCCTCTGGAACAAACTTCCTGTTGAGATCAGACAGGCACCCAGCAGAGCAATATTCAAAAGAAGAGTGTATACTTATTTCTATGAGTCCATAGCCAAATTTTTAATTATTTTTTATTTGTTTAACTTCTTTGTTTCAAATTTTTTTTTTTTTGTAATGTAACCGGTTCACGGGAACGTGGTAGTTGTTTTTGAAGGTATCATTATTATTAATGTATTATGTTATAAGTAATTAAATTATACTCTTATTATGTATATATATATATAGTTTATGTAATATTAGTATGTACGTGTATGTACCTATATTATTATATGTATGTGTATTGCCATATATATATATATATTTATATATATATATATATATTTCAGTTTTTAAATATTATTACGATTGATTATTCTATTTATTTGCACCGTACTCAATATTAAATGATCTCAATGTCCCAAAGGTTAACGGGCAGAGAATGCCTAGCGGCATTACGTTCGCCTTTTGTATTTTTTTACAATAAAGTTTTAAAATAAATAAATAAATAAAATAAATATAATATAAAGTTAAATAAACATTTCAATACTTATCAAAACAAAATTAAAATATATAAATAAATATATCTATTTTATTGTGTGTTTTTAGTTTATTCTAATTATTATGTAGTCATATATGTATTATGTATATATGAGTATGTAGGTTTATATATGATGTATATTAAGTAGTATATGTATTTGATATTAGGTTAAGTATTAGTTATAGCAAAAACTGTCTCTTTTAACTCTTATTTTTGCATCGTCTCATATTTCTATTTGATATCTCTTTTGTCCAAGACCAAACGGCATTCGCCTTTTATACATTGTGCTTAAAGTTTTTAAAAGTAGTATCATCATCACGACCGTTTCCCTTTCGGGGTGGTCAGAAACCACGCTTATAAATAAGCGGATTCACATTTAGCCAACTTTACTATAGGCCAATCATGACAAGTGGCAAGCTCGTCGATGTCTCCAGCCAGTCAACCTCGAAACTCGAAAAATATAACAAATAAATTAAATATTAATTAAATGTATTTATAAACAATAATAAATATTTTTGTGTCCCGAACAGGAATCGAACCCGGTAAATAAAGCTTATAAAAAAATATATATAAGGGATTCGACATGTGACAAGTTTTATAAGATGAAATTTAAGTATTCAGTAGTACTATAATATGTCTTATCAATGAGAAAGTTTTTTAATTTAGATCTAGGACTCTGTGTTCAAGTATACTATGTAGAAACATATCGTCACCTATATATAGTGCTACAAAAAATGCGTAAAAAGCTCTCTTTGGATAGGATTTATCTTTAAAAGTTTTAGAACTTCATTTGCATTCGAATACGAATATTTTAAAGTTGAACTGAATAATCCCAAAGGATTCGGCTTTGGTAAAAGCACTGACGTCTATATTGGCTATCAGCTACACACATCAAAGAGTTTCCTAAAATTCTACTTTTAAATTGACATAGGTTTTATTTTATATACAGCATCATCTCCCCCATGCGACGTGGACAAAACTATCTATTTTCAGGAGCTAGTTCACATTTACCTGACTTAACTATAAGCTTGCGGTGGTGTCTCGGTTGTAAGAACGCGTTCTTTAAGGAACGCCTACAAAGGTCGGTACAAACCCACCCGGTATGTACCAATGAGAAATACACTTTTCTTACGTACATTTGTCTGCTGCTCCGTGGTCTAGCGATTAAGTCTGTGGATTGAGACTCGGAGATACCGGGTTCGATTACTGGACACAAAAATATTTATTAATGTAAATAAATACATTTAAATAACATTAAATTTATTTGTGATATTTCTCGAGTTTGGTACGCTGGAGACATCGACGAGCTTGCCACTTGTCATGATTAGCCTAAAGTAAAGTTGGCTAAATGTGAATCCGCTATTTATAAGCGTGGTTTCTGACCACCCCGAGAGGGAAACGGTTGTGATGATACTAATTTGTCATAGATTTACAACACCACCGTTCCCGTGCCTCGGAGAGCACGTTAAGCCGTCGGTCCCGGTTACACTAATACCAACTTGTGGACTCGTTAATAACTTGTCATTAAGAATTGACATCATATCCTTGCCAAGCCGCCTGGCCAGCGTGGCGAGTGTAGGCCAAATTCTCCAGATATCTGAAATGATATCTGGAAGGCCCATCTTCAGCAGTGGAGATCTAGGACGCTGTGTTTTAGGGGCTTTAATGAATAAATGAAATGTAAAATTGATTGCATAAAATAAGAAAGAAATAAAAACTAAATCCTAAATTTCAGTTAAACAGATATAATAATATAATCTTATAATTACTCCTACAATTATTATTATTTTTGTTATTTTTAATTATGGTGAATGCATGTTTGTGTGAATAGGACAGTGAGTGCATGTGTTTGTTTGTTTAAATGATGTTTTAGTATGTTTATTTATAGTTTATTTGCAATTATCTTCTTTTTAGACTTATAATTTGATATACTAAAAATGACAATTTCCGAGTACTCCAAGTTATATGTACGCGCGGGTCTATACAGTACAGAGTGATATGCATAGTTCGCCTTCGCGAAAGGCACAACAAATAACGATGTGTGTCTAGAACGTCGAGGGGGCACACAGAATCGAATCGTAGCTATCAGCTCTGGACAGTCGTGGCGCCCCTAAGAGCAGTATTATTATGTATAATAATTAATACTGATATAATTTGAGTCAGTCATGCGAGACCAAGACCAAGATTAAGATTGCAAGACCTAGACCGAGACCAACTGTTCTGATTGAACTCCATCATTATTCATATTTATTCATTCCTAAGGCGTGTCGGTACCAGTAAATACGTGTGTACTTCTTACGTATTGTTTGAAATTGGGTTATATTCTCCTGCCCTATTCGTAGACCAAATAACCTTTCTGCATAACGTTATTATAAACAATACAGTACCTTCTAAACTTATCCGTAAAAGGTTTTCTTCAGCCCTTAAGGCCGTAACACATTGTGCCTTAGCCACGTAAAAATAAATTTAAAAAAACTTGACAACAAATAATTAATGTTGAACTGATGGTCGGTCATAGGTATTGGCGCGTTTACGGATGTCCACAAAAAAAAAGTAAAGTATCGTTACGATCGTCTGAGTCTGGCGTTATTTGCTCTCATTCTTGGTCCTTGCGTACTGCTTACCAATGGTGGGCGCAAGATGTTTCTAGCGTACCAAACTCAAGTTCATACCTTCATTACAGCCCCTAGAACTCCACTGTTGGGAATAGAATACCAGAACTATATATATATCTAGAGAATTTGGCCTACACTCAGCGCGACCAAGTATTATCACAAATAAAATATTGTCTCCCGACCTGAATTCAAAAACCGGTACTTCCGCGTCTAAATCCACGGACTTTACCGCTAGATATGATATCAACATGAGGAATAATAAAATAAAAATATTACAATCTCGCTCTTAGAAACAAAGTGTCATTAAAAAGATACGATACAATATACAATGTTAAGCACATGTCTCACCGTATAAAATATGTCGATATCGCACTTGAGTAACAGCTCATTGAATGACCTAAATGCTCTATTAAAATATGTCGATATCGCACTTGAGTAACAGCTCATTGAATGACCTAAATGCTCTATTAAAATATGTCGATATCGCACTTGAGTAACAGCTCATTGAATGACCTAAATGCTCTATTAAAATATGTCGATATCGCACTTGAGTAACAGCTCATTGAATGACCTAAATGCTCTATTAAAATATGTCGATATCGCACTTGAGTAACAGCTCATTGAATGACCTAAATGCTCTATTAAAATATGAATTTCGTCTATATGAGGTATTGGAATTCTGGACAACAAAAGTGGGTTTGTACCTAGATATTCTTACAGTATAGTATAGGCGAAATTCTCCAAAAATATATTTCAGATATACCGGTAGTGGAGTTCTAGAACTGTGGGTTTCTAGGTGCTATAATGGTAGTAGTGGTAGTAGAGATAGGAAAAAAATACATCATGTCTGTTACCACCTTAACATGCAAAGTAGCCGCATGTGCCCAATATAATAAGGCCACAATGGCGAAGTGTCGGACAAAATTAAAAAGGATACGGTTTGGGGAATGGAAAGTTTTCTATTCATAATAAATTGAATTGATGATTACCAACAAGTATGTTGTTGTGCTTCGCGTGGGCTAAATGACCCATTTTGGCGTAATACGATCTTTTATTCGCGGACTTTAGTTTGAAGTACCTTTGGTTAGCTAAAGAATTGAAGTTTATACATTTTATTAGGCTGTTACGCTTTGCATTTATTTGTTTATGTAGGATGTTTATTTATATATATGATATTGTATACAATAAGTACAATATATACGTAATTAATGTATATTTTATATCATTCATTATCATTACAGCCCCTAGAACACAACGTCCCAGACCTCCACGCTGGAGATGGGCCCTTCCAGAACATAATATATGAGAATTTGGCCTACACTCGCCACGCTGGCCAGACGGCTTGGCGAGGATATGATGTCAATTTTTAATGACAATTTATTAACGATTTTACAAGTTAGTATTAGTGGAACCGGGACCGACGGCTTAACGTGATCTCCGAGGCACGGGAACGGTGGTTTTTGTAAATCTATGACAAATGTACGTAAGAAAAGTGTATTTCTCATTGGTACATGCAGGGGGGGTTTGAACCGACCTTTGTAGAATTTAAGGAACGCGTTCTTATAACCGAGCCACCACCGCGTAGTAATAAATACACACATCAAAAGTGTCTAGGGATCAACATATATTTTTGCAATAACTTTTCTCCTGATTGATATTCATTAAAATTTTCTTTAAGGATTGATCAAATAAAATGTTTTCGTTTGTCTACAGTAACGATAAACCAAGTCACCTTTGCATTAGTAAAAAAAATTGCCATTTTCCTAATAAAGGGATTTTTGACATTTGAACCACTAACATTAAAGTTCGAAAAAAAGACTGAAATAACAGTTTTTTTTTTAATTTTATTGGGTAACTTAAACAATTAATAATCCGTGTTTCAACCGCGAACACTAACAACACAAGAACATCGGTTTGGCATACTCAAAATGAGTTCATCCAAATCACGCTGTGGAATGGCCGCCCATGTTCGTTGCAACAACAAAAAAAGGTCTTCTTGCGACTGGATACCCTCCATATTCGGCAGAGCTCTTCTCTGAAGAATATCCCATGCATGCTCAATCGGGTTCAAGTCTGGCGACTGAGCAGGCCAGGGCAGGACATTGATGTTAGCTGCGGCGAGAGTCTGTCTTACAACTCTTGCGGTGTGCGGTCGTGCATTATCATGCATTAACTGAAATAAGGGACCGATATGCACTTGTAGAGGAACGATGACGTCTGATACAACCGTCTCAGCATAAATTTGAGCGTTGAGGTTGCCTCTGATCCAAATCAACTCAGTTCTTCCGCCGATCGAAATACCCGCCCATACCATGATGGTTCCACCACTATAAGGATGGACTTCCTGGCAGGATTTTAATCGCTGTTGGCGTCCAGGGGTTCTCCAGTGTCGTATACGTCTTGTATCCGGCCTCATACCAAAACGAGACTCATCAGAAAAGCACACGAAACGCCATTGTTCTTCTGTCCAATTTCTGTGTTCAAGAGCCCATTGATATCGAGTCCTACGATTGTGCATTGCTATAGGTGGTACCCGTAGCGGTCTTCGGGAATGAAGGTTCACTTCATGCAAGCGGTTTCTGACTGTTTGGTCGCTAATTAAGTTCCCTGAAGAGCGATGAAGGCTCACGGCTAACATCATGGCGGTTATTGTTGGAGTTCTTCGAGCTGTGATTTGAATGTATCGGTCTTGTCTCCGTGTGGTGCAGCGATACCGTCCTCCATGGCGCTCAGCCACGGTACCAGTGGTTCGGTAACGTGTCCAAAGTCGACTGATAACACTCTGACTTGTATTCAGAGCTAAAGCCACAGTACGTTGCCGGGAACCAGCTTCTATCATTCCCACGGCTCTGATCATTTCTTCCCTGCTTAAATGACGTCGCCGCTCCATAATAACGTTGGTTTTAATCAGTAGTAGGGAAACAGTAGCACTAATAATGTCTTCAATGCGTCTTATGTTTTTATAGGGAAAATATTGACAGCTGATTTTCATCTTTTACTCGAATTTGATTGACAGTTCCTGTTTTAAATTATGAAATGCACCAAAAAGGATCCATATAAATTTATAAAATCATAAATTTATTACAAAGCCACATCTCAATCACAAGAAATCCGCATAAACATGCTTGATCCCTAGACTTTTTTGATGTGTGTAATTTCAAGGTATCTATTTTCTTTTTAACCTTCTGCACCCGCTTATTACAGATCTCAGTCACAAGTGACTTTATTGTTCACGCATATTCAAATTTGCCAAGCTCCGAATAGATGTATTTTTAAAAAACTAGTGTATGCTCACTACATGCAAGACCGAGGTTCGTAATTTTCCATGTTTCTCCGTTTGTTTTAGCTTAGTCCTAATCAGACTGTGATTTATCATTAGTAGGTATAGTATTGTGTATATATTATATTGTAAAAAAAAGTAAAGTAAAGTATCATCACGACCGTTTCCCTTTCGGGGTGGTCGGAAACCATGCTTATAAATAAGCGGATTCACATTTAGCCAACTTTACTAAAGGCCAATCATGACAAGTGGCAAGCTCGTCGATGTCTCCAGCGTACCAAACTCGAGAAATATCACAAATAAATTAAATATTATCAACATTTTAAATCGCGGTTTTATATAAGCCTAAAGAATTTATTATTATTATTCATCTCACTCGCACACTCCAACATTTTCAAATCGCGGTTTTGTATAAGCTTAAATAATTTATTATTATTATTAATCTCATTCGCACACTCCAACATTTTCAAATCGCGATTTCATATAAGCCTAAAGAATTTATTATTATTATTCATCTCACTCGCACACTCCAACATTTTCAAATCGCGGTTTTATATAAGCCTAAAGAATTTATTATTATTATTCATCTCACTCGCACACTCCAACATTTTCAAATCGCGGTTTTGTATAAGCTTAAATAATTTATTATTATTATTAATCTCATTCGCACACTCAAACATTTTCAAATCGCGATTTCATATAAGCCTAAAGAATTTATTATTATTATTCATCTCACTCGCACACTCCAACATTTTCAAATCGCGGTTTTATATAAGCCTAAAGAATTTATTATTATTATTCATCTCACTCGCACACTCCAACATTTCAAATCGCGGTTTTATAATAATAATATAATAATAATAATAATCATTTATTTCTTCACAAAAAATTGCCTTAAAACTAGTTACATCAATGTTTAAGTGTTAACAGGATATACAATTTATTACAGGCAATTTCCAGATTATTGGAACCCTAACCTCTGTATAGAAAGTATAATATACTTCTGGACCACAAAGGTTAGTTTCCATACAAATATGGACAACATTTTTTTTTTTTTCTTTTACTAATCAAATATACACATGCAAATATAAGCCTAAAGAATTTATTATTATTATTCATCTCACTCGCACACTCTTGTATAAACCTTGAGTTTTAAGACTGTACTTGTCGCTAAACTTTAAAGGCTACCAAACAACTTCAGTACTGTAGTTCAAATTTATTACTTAAGAGTCAGTAGTACCTATAACTTTAACTGGATGGCTTTCAACATTGACATACTGGTACAACGAAACTCAACATTATTAATACCTATTATACCATTCTGGTCTATATTTTCGTATACGAGGTCTGTTCAGCAAGCAAGGTGCAGCTTAATTAATTAATCTCTTTCTTTTACTACTTAACTTCTATTCAAAACCTCTGTATCCTTTAATATAATAAACCTACTGGATATTGTCGCCCCCTTAGCTTGGGTAAGTATTGAATTAACAATAGTACGGGTCACTTCATGACCACGTGCAGTAGATTAATTTTTATTTGTGCACCACCGCTGCGGTCTCACCAACTACATGGTATCTTGTCTTGGTGTGTGTGGTGAATCTAGTGAATCTAGAGATGGAACGTAACGTGTGCTCCCCATGCGTTCCAGGGTTTTTATAGTAGGACTTTGGAGCTGGGACCCAGGTTGAGAAGACAACCCCGTGCCCAGGATCCCCGTGACGCCTCGTTGTCCGCTTGGGATCTGCAGCGTTCTCCGGGGGAAGGTACCTCTACATACGGTCAACGGATGCATAAAGAGTGATAGGGCTAAGTTTTGGCTTACAACCCTCCCTTATATAATTTTAAACTCATTGCTCTCTTTCTGTTAACTTCATTTTACTTAATATATTAACTTCAATTGTTTAAATTATTTGTTTTATTTCAATGTCCCGCTTAACGTGACACCCATTAGGTACATGTTTTTAGAATTATTTATTTATTTTATTTATTTATTAATAAAACATTACATGGCTTAACAGTAAAGCCCAATTTACCATGCAGTCAATCTTATAATTAAAAATAATAATTTTCATTAAAAATAGATTGTCAATATACCTGTATATTTTTTAATTTTATATACATATAATAATATTTATAAAGCTTTCAAGTTAACAATAGTTATATACAGTATAAAATTAATATAAAAAGAAAGAAAATACAAAGAAATAATAATGATAAAATAAAATCAAAATTCAACACTAATAAAATCAATGAAATAATAGAGTTAATACAAAACAATAAAAATTAGAATAAAAAGTGAGTAAGTATATAAATAAATAAATCAATTCGACATCATGATAAAATTAATACAAAAAATAACAATAATAATGCAATCCAAATATTTTAACTTATAATTTATATTTAATCTCAATTTTTAATTAGGCTTCAAATTTTCGTAACCAAAGAAAAATGATGACATAGTACCGACTGTTAAGTAGAATTGTAAGTTCAACCCACACTTTGTACAAGTGTACAGCATTTCTCATTTCCCATTCGAAACTACTTTGACCACTCTCTTGATTGCTGTCTCAATGTAACACGTAACTCATATACATTGTATGTATGTATAGCCGGCGACAAGTGAAAACGTCTTATACAACCAGATACATTAAATATATAACAAGACAGGGCTATAAACCAAACGATATGAGAATCAAAGCTAGACTAATATAAATAAATAACTAATAATAACTTTCGGGGTGGTCAGAAGCCACGCTTATAAGCAGATTCACATTTAGCCAACTTTACTATAGGCCAATCATGACAAGTAGCAAGCTCGTCGATGTCTCCAGCGTACCAAACTCGAGAAATATCACAAATAAATTAAATATTAATTAAATGTATTTATTTACAATAATAAATATTTTTGTGTCCCGACCAGGAATCGAACCTGGTACCTCCGAGTCTAAATCGACGGACTTAACCGCTAGACCATGGAGGCAGTTGGGTAAGTATTGAATTAAAAATAGTACGGGTCACTTCATGACCACGTTAGACCACGGAAGCAGCAGCAATTAAAGAATGAATTAATTTATATTATATTATTATTTATAAATTAGTATAAGACATAATTTACAACAATTTTAATTCTATTTTATACTATAATCGAAATGAATTTATATTAATATAGTCAAAAAAGGCCTTAATTATTTGGTTGTCTGATTGTCTCAGTCGGTCCATAAAAGAAGCGTGCCGCTTGCGGAGTATGTCAAAAAAGTCAAAAGTCGACTCTGTTCTCCGCAAACATAGCAGACGCACTAAATCCCCTTATTTAATTAGTAGGATATGTATATTTACTTGTATTTTTATTTTATTATTCTTGATTACATTATTATTTCTGCACACGCTTATAAAGGCTCACTAAGTATAGTACTGTAAAAAATTCTGTTCAATATGTATTTTTTAGTGTCAATAAACTACATACATACATATCTTCACGCCAAACCTTTCGCTTTTTCGACATTCATCAACCTTATCATACATGCCCGTTTGTTTCGATGGCTTTTTAATGCACCTTTAGCTATTGTTTTATTTATTTGATCGTGATATGTAAGTATTGGTCTGCCAGGGCCTCTTTTATCTACGACTTTCGCATTATATATCTGGTTCTTCAATCTCTCTTCACTTATCCTTTCAACATGTCCGAACCATCGGAGCATGCCTTTACTTTTTTTGTCACTATGCTTTAATACCTACCGTTTTGCGTATTTCGTCATTACGTATGCGGTCCGTCAAAGTGACGCCGCATATCTGACGCATAAACTATTATTATTACTATTACTATTTTTCGTTCTATGCAATAAATATTTTTTTAATAAATAATTATAACTAATAACGGTTGACATTTTTAGTGTCCTCATCGTTAAAAGTTCACTTATATAATTGCGCTTAAATGAGCAGAATCTGGCTTCTGGTATTTTTCCTACTCCATGAAACACGAATAAAAACATCCGGTGCGCTATTGCGTTCTTTTGTAATAAGAACTCTAGCTGAAATTAAAAAGTTCGAAATCTCCACCGGAAGCTCTAGACTTTTTTATTCTACCCAAAGGGGAACAAATTGCCTTGCCATTGTTTTAAGGCCAATTTGAGACGTGAACATTTTCTCAACGTTCTTGAATGCGTTGCTTTCTTATATCAGAACAATAGTAAGAAATATGAATTAATGTAACAGGGACAATGCCTTGCGGCTTGGGCACATCAGATATGTAAAAATATAATCTTAGAGGAGTGGTGGCCCGGTTGCTTTCCTTAAAATCATAAAAGGTTGGTTCGAACACTTTAATTGCGTATATTTGTCATAGATTTACAATACTACCGTAAATCGGAGAGCACGTTGGTCCTGGTTCCACCAATACCAACTTGTGGAAACGATAATAAATTGTCATTAAAAATTGACATAAGAACCTCGCCAACTCTTGAGAAACAGAATGTATGTCTCTCGAATTAGTTGTTTGACATTTTATTTATATATATATATATGTATTTATTTATAGTGTATGTTTATGTATGTATGTGTATTGTTTTTTTATATTGTGTATGTATATGTATATTAAAGTGCTATAAATGCGTAATTATGTTTATTTACTAATTTAAGCTATTTTAATATTTTTCTTTATCCTGCCCATCACCTTACATGATCCCCAAGGTTAGCTGATGAAGAATGCCTTGTGGCGTTATAGCTCGCCTATGTACTAGGTTTTTAAGTGCAATAAATAATTTAAATAAAATAAATAAAAAACTCGTCTGGTCAGCGTGGCGAGTGTAGGCCAAATTCTCCCGAAATTTCTGGAAGGCCTATATCCAACAGTGGCGGTACAGGGTTCTGCAGTCTAGAGGCTTTGATGATGATCTTAGAGGGTCTAAGATCGACGCTAGAAAGACAAATGACTGAGCGACATTTTTGTGGATATTAAGTTATATACATGCGACGTTGTCAATCAGGCGAAGGCGGCCCGAGCCTTGTTACTTCATGTTATGAATTCCATGCTCAGGTCAAAATCTACAAGATGTTCATCTGTTCCCGTCTCATCTATGCTGCGCCAGCCTGGCACAATCTTCTGGCCAAGATCAATAGGGACAAGATCCAAAGTCAGCTAACGCTCAGAGTGATATTCCGGCGCCAGGGTTTGTGCGTAATTCCGTCACAGCTCGAGATCTGAAGATGCCCACTATTGAGGAGATTGTCGTCGGCCTGACTAATGTACTATCGGGCCGACAATGGATTCTTCAAGCATCTCCAACTTCCTGGAGAATGGCTAAAGAGCTAATAATGGAGAAGAGCTAAAGTAGTCAAACCTAGCCCCCTGGGTTTGTGAGCCAAATTGGCTATCCAGGTTTGGACGACTCCAGTGTCTGTCTGTCTTAAGCAATAATAGCATAAGCGCGTGGTCACTGTTCTGTGGTTTTAAAGGAATGTAAAGTAATTGATAAATACCTATAGACGTGACGATATGTAAATAAATTCATAGCATACGTGTGCGTGGATTGCAGTGGACGGTAGCTCATATATTTCCATACAAAGCAAAGCTAAGTTTAATATTATTATTTTTACCAATTGTCAAATCAAGAAAGATCATAAGATTACTTTAGTGAATATTGGATCTTAAAATTGATTTGTGCATACTGCCTAATGATTGTGTTCTACAAGCTATACTACGGTGAGTGTTCGAAAGAACTTCACAACCTTATTTCTACTTTAACGCACAGGCCAAAATTTGCACCGCGCCATACCGCAGCGAATATCGCTACGCGTACATATAAATTTTGAGGTAAAAAATTACAGCGACAAAAAATATTAGTTATACAATATTTTAATTATTTCATACTGTTTGTATGATTACTTCGAATAAAGGATTTATCTAAAATGAAAAGACAAAAAAATGATCCCTACTTTTTTCACTCTGTAAATGACATTACACTTTCTTTGTGTAGAGCGAGGTCAGGAATTGTGTCACTCTGCTTGAACTATTGACGTATATAGATAGGACTACTAAATATAAAACGCAGTCTAAAAGGTTCCGCTTGCCACGTACCAACATTGGAGGCGCAGTTCGAATTACAAGTTAGGTGAAGGTCCAGTACGAATCGACCAATCAGATGGAGGCGCGTATGAACCAACTAAGCAAATACGAAATAATAGACTATCTATATCGATGGGTTTTACACACAAAAATCTTATCACTAACAAACGCTCCAACCGATTCACTGCGTCTTACGAAATATTTCTCATTAGTTGATAAAGTTAAACTGCAGGACTACACTATAGTAATATTTATGAAAATTTTATTAAGAAACTTTAATATTGGTCTGAAAAGAAATATATTTTCATTAAAAAGTTCCTTGCGCTACATGATAGCAAACACGACTGACGTATGAATTAAATTTATTTTCTTAGCGTTTATATTTAGACAGCTAATTATATTATATTAAAATAGCTAAATAAACAAGATATTATATTAAACAAAAAGCGTCAAACATACTCATACATCATGGTCCATGTGTCGAGCATTGGCATGGGACGCTAGTTGTATCGACACCCATTCTCGATCTTATGTCCCGAGCACATCTATCAGGGCTGGGGCTGCTGTTGACTCAGCTAAAAAGGCTTAATGTCTCTAATCTAATGAACCACATCGTTGTCTATTATTATTTTTTTATTTTAAATTCTTTATTGCACCAAAACTTAAAATTACGTACATAGGCGAGTTCAATGTAGGCATTCTCTGACAACTAGCCTTTGGGATTGTGAGAGATTATAGGCAGGGTGCAACTATTATATATATATATATATATATATATATATATATATATATATATATATATATATATATATATATATATATATATATATATATATATATATATATATATATATATATATATATATATATTATAAAATATGATTAAAAATAAAGTAAAGTATCATCACGACCGTTTCCCTTTCGGGGTGGTCAGAAACCACGCTTATACATAAGCGGATTCACATTTAGCCAACTTTACTATGGGCCAATCATGACAAGTGGCAAGCTCGTCGATGTCTCCAGCGTACCAAACTCGAGAAATATCACAAATAAATTAAATATTCATTAAATGTCTTTATTTACATTAATAAATATTTTTGGGTCCCGACCAGGAATCGAACCCGGTACCTCCGAGTCTAGGTCCACGGACTTAACCGCTAGACCACGGAGGCGGAGGCGTTAGGCAGTATGATTAAAAATAATAAAAATAAAAAATAAAACTATTTATATATAAAATAAAATAATATATACACCTAATTATATATACACTACACTATAGATGTATTTATTATTAAGTTTGAGTCAGAGGAACCTGGAGTGCTGTAACACAGACTAAGCTTTCGCTTAGTTTAGTTTTGCCTCCAGTCTCCTACATAAATGTTTTAAAAATATTGTTACTAATTTTATATTTTGGGGGAGAAAATAAATAACCTTTTTATTTTTTATATATGTATATAAACATACATAAACATATTGCGTGCTAAATATTCAATGTGTACTGGATGCAGTGTGCTCCTGCTTATTAAGAAACAAGTTAGTGACTGATTGTTTAAAAACATTGATAGATGGTGCCCGTCTAATGGCCAGTGGTAGTTTGTTGTCGATGAGCTTGGTCAACACGGGCTGTCGTGTTCCAAAAGAGCCTACCGGAATACCTAATTTTAGACATAAAAAATGACAAAAACATTCCTTACGAATTTACACTATTTTACTAAAACAAATCTATGAATAATATAATGTGTACAATGTCCGTAATTTTATTTGATAGGAAGTTAATAGACATTATTCCTAAAAGTTCACCTGACTGGAATAAAAAACTTTTAGAATTTTGTATTGTGCGAACGAGAGAGATGCACAACGTTAAACGCTATTATAAGTCACTGTGGCTATTCTGTACCTATACGTCTGGTTTGCCCAGGCTTAAAACATCTCTATCATACTTGACCGGGATTCGATCAAGC
Organism: Tinea semifulvella; assembly: GCA_910589645.1. Classification (NCBI taxonomy): domain Eukaryota; kingdom Metazoa; phylum Arthropoda; class Insecta; order Lepidoptera; family Tineidae; genus Tinea; species Tinea semifulvella. The sequence goes on along the minus strand of OU342592.1, from coordinate 5,067,882 downwards.
GAAACCTTTGCTGTTGGCCACTGGACTATATTTGCGGAAATTTTTACGCTTCGTCCATTGCACATAACACTGGTCCAATGGTTGTCGGATCAAATCAATTGTGTATCAAGTGAAATAGACGTAAATAATGGCTTTTATTCTTGTTATTGGTTTAGTGCTGATGCTTCGATTCGTAACATTTTATTGAGGTCAGCGCTTAAATAGCTGTTTGACCCAGCCATGCCCATGTTATAAATAAATAAATAAATAAATATTTCCAGACTGGTCACACACACAGCGCCATCTAATTTCCGTGCTAAGCTGCGAGGCTTGTGTTACAGAAACTAGATGGTTGATAAATTACATATTATACTTTTTTTTTTGTAAATATATACATATTATACATATAAACACCCAGACCGAGACAAATTATACAATGCACAACTTGCCCCCGGTGGGAATCGAACCCACGACCTCCCGAGTTCACGGCAACGTTTGTTACCACTGGACCACGGAGGCGCCAAAATTAAAATAAGAAAGCGGAGGAAGTTACTGTATTTAGGACACATCATGCGTAATAAAAGGTATAGCGTGCTGGAGCTCGTCATGCAAAGAAAGATACAAAGCTCCAGAAGGCCGGGGAGATGACGCATATTTTTGCTTAAGATCCTCAGGGAGTTATTCGGGATGACTACCCGATCCTTGTTCTGGATAGCGGCTTACATCGCCAAAATAATAATGATGGCACCTTAAGAAGAAGAAGAAGGATATCTATAACATTAGTGCAATAAAGTTTAACAGTGCCCAGTGGTGTACCTCATAATCAACAGGTATTTTTGTATGAGTAAAAAAAAACACCGTCCTTGTTTCAAACAACTTTAGTAAATATAAATCATATTTTAAACTATTAAACAGGAAAATTAACTATATTTTAAACACAATAGGAAATACTGAATTTGCTTATGCAAGATTTGACATAAAAGTGACTAACATATTTTATTCTTCATAAAAGAAAAAATGACATTATGTTTTTATAAAATACATAATATAATAAAAAAACGCAACCTCAACATCCTCCCAACTAAAAGAAAAGAGAAAGAAGAAAAAAAAAACCATGTCATACAAAAATAAAACATTAGTCACATAAGTATAACAAGAAAAAAATGATAAAAGGAGACATCTAGTACATATTATTTTAAACACAAATTGAAAACAAACAAATTAAAACTAAAATATATGAAAAAATTAAAAATAATAAATACATTAATAATCTAATCATAAGTCAATCAGGTGCGCGTACCTTCATTACATTATTGTTGCATTTAACATGTAAAATAATAGTTTGTAATAACGTAACACTTTGGCACAGTAACGCTTCATTATTTGACGGTTGATTGTCGCATGAGTTTGATGATGTACTGCCTTCAGCTTTGTCAGGTAATTGCGGACACATAACTATGCTGTGTCGCTTAGAACACAGCAAGCATTTAGGGAATGACTTGCACGTTTTTGCTGGATGACCTAATTTTAGGCATATATAGCAACCCTTTTTGCTCCTAATATGCTCCTTTTTCTCCTCTAAATTAATTTTATTTAACTTTAAACATTGGACGCTATTGTGTGAAGGTTTGTTGCACCATATACATAATAATGCATCCCGTTTTTCTTCATTTATTTTTAAATAAGATTCATCTTTATTTATTGCTGACAATAAGCATGTGGCGGACGGCTCTCTTAAATTAGTAGTAGTACTACTAAAGCCAGTTTTAGCCATTTGTATCCTCTCTTCACATTCGACTTCAGACTTTAAAAAAATAAGTAAAGTACTTAGCTCGTCATTTCCTTCACGCGTCACTCTCGCTCTCTCCCAGACTCTGAGCGTCTCTTCAGGAATCGCCGACTCGACCAAAGGATACAGCATTGCCGCATATTTGTCACTGGTAACTCCAAAGGTCTCCAGTGCTCGCAACTGTGTATTTAATTTATCGTATAATATACGTAAATCCATTTTTATATGTTCCCTTGATTGGGATAAAACTAAATCAATCAGTTCTCTGACATAATTTTGTACCAAAAGCTCGTCGCGCGCGAATCGCGACTTTAGTTGAGCGACGGCTTTGTGATAATTTTCTCCGCTGGGTGGAAAACTCTCGATTAACTCGCGAGCGCTTGTGCCAGGTTCGGTAGCTTGGTATAAATATTGGAATTTATCATCATCATCCAAACTAAGGTCATCATTAATCTTTTTAAATTGGCCCCAAAATGACAGCCAGTTTTTAATGTTTCCGTCGAATTTTTTTACTTCAATTTTAGGCAATTTAAATTGCCTTTTGACATTTATATGTCCATCATGAGACCCCACCTCAGCATCAGAATCACGGTCATGCCGTGTAGCTTCACTTCTAGTGATATATGACCTTACAGAGGAATTATTAGGATATTCGGTACGTTGCATCGATAATAAGTTATTGACTTTACCTTTGATCATAAGCCAGCCCAACTCAATGTCGTCGGTTACCTCCGAATCCTCTAGTATATCCTTTTCGGATGTCCCGCTGTCGGCCCAATGTTGCCGAATCTTCTCATCGCAAGAAAATAAAAGCTCCGCTTTCATAGTTAGCTGCTCGAAAGCAGCACGGAGCTCTGCCTCGCGAACGGGGACTATGCATAATTCCTCGACCTTGCTAGCCCGTTTGGTATATACGCTTCGGTGGATATTTCGAATCCTTTGAAGCGCTTCCATAGTTGTGTCGTTAATTAACCCTTTTTTTATTTAATCACGGTCGCCATAAACAGGAAAAATTAACTATATTTTAAACACAATAGGAAATACTGAATTGCTTATGCAAGATTTGACATAAAAGTGACTAACATATTTTATTCTTCATAAAAGAAAAAATGACATTATGTTTTTATAAAATACATAATATAATAAAAAAACGCAACCTCAACAACTATCATCAACATTAAAAAATAACCGTACATGTATAATTTAAACCAATATAGGAGGTGTCTGTCCTCTACTGTTACTGGCGTAAAAGTGTAATTCTGATGCAAAGTGGACACATGTGGGTTATACAATGGCCCTGTAATGCGGTTTTGTCTCAAAAACCACTAAATTCAATATACAATAGATTCATTTTTAGGCTTTATTTTGCTTGTAATACAGACTGTTTTAGAATTTAAATGGTCAGATTTTGTGTTAACAAAACTGTTTACAGGGGAGGTGGCAACCAAAAGGTAATATGTCCTTTTATTTTTACTCTTCATTTGACCATTTTAGGACCAGACGCTATTCGATTGCTGTTTGTATTTAAAGTAATTAAATGACGGTAAATTAATTGTGTTTAAAACGAGACGATTAATTGCATTGCCGTGTCGTGTTGTATTTGCTTTAGTTGTGCCAAGTATATAATGTCCAGCGGGATTTGATCCACCTTTGGTGCTTTATGCAAGTTAATAATAAATATCCATTTGGGTACGACTCACACTTAGCTGTTAAGGCACGCAGGGCCAACAGTGAGAGAGAGACGGTTTATAGGGTTTTAGTTCGTAGGCGCCTTGGGGTCTCCTTACGAGGCCTCACGGTGAGTCGGGAATGTGTGTCCTCCCCCCCCCCCCCCCCCCCCCGCGTAGGCAGGGGGCGTATCATTGATCATTTATAGATTCACCGTCTTGTTGCTGTTTGGTATTTGCAAGATACTTCCGGTGCATGATAAAGTGAACTTTTTAATAGCCCTGGAGCAATTTGAAGGTAGTGCCTACAAAAATGTATATACTGGATAACAAGATACAATGAATACCGATATAACAACTATTATGGTAAAAGAACTAGAAAGTTTTTAACTCCCATTATATTTAATAATATTATGCCCATTGATGACTGTGTAAAAATGACAAAAAAAGAATTTAAAGGACAATTAAAGTTGCTTTTGCTAGGTAAATACAACAGTAATGTGATTTAATCGTAAATAACTTTGTGTTTTAAAAATATAGGGTAAAAAAAAAAAAAAAAACTGTAAAAAAAGAGTGTACTATTCGCCAACAAACTGTTATGCAGTTTGGCGTATAATTTTAAAAATTTAAATAGTTTAAGTTTTTATCTGAATAAACGAATTTAAAAAAAAAAGTTCTATTGTGTCTGCCTACCCCGCAAGGGAGCTGGATAAAGATATGTAAGTCATTAACATCGTCAAATAATAAGCTTTGTCTCACTCTGTCTTCTGTCTTTGTTTTTGTGTCGCCTTTACGCATTTAGGCTGACTGAACTGATTTTGATGAAATTTGGCAGTAAGAGTTCTTCTTGAAAGTTGGCAATTCACAAAATTGCAATTGATTCAATCAATCAAATCGGGGCGGGGAAATATCCACCACACGTTAGGCTCAGTCAGACTGGCATAGTGTTAGGGACTGATATTTAATTTTAATACCCGTTCGACCACTATATGGGTTACATAAATAAGCTGCGACTTATAAATAAATAAATAAATGCGAAAACATAGAAACAAACACTACTAAATAGCTAAACAAAAAGGTTGAAAAGAAACTGGCTGCCTCCGTGGTCTAGCGGTTAAGGCCTAAGATTAAAACGCGGAGGTAACGGGTTCAATTCCTGGCCAAGAACACAAAAATATATATCTAATTTATTTGTGACGAGCTTGCCAATTGTCATAAAGTAAAATTGGTTAAATGTGAACTCGCTCCTTCCAAAAGCGTGGTTTCTGACCACCGCGCAAGGGATACAATCGTGATGATACTTTATTACAGAAACATATATAAATATTATTAAAATAATAAAAACAGGACATGACACCTTTTAATTTGACTACCTTATACGCATCTAAGTACTTTAGGGTTGAGGAAATAGGATGACAGAATTGTGACGCCTTTATAGCCAATTCCTGGCTAGTGCAGTGTAATGAAACACAGATGAATGTACTTGGAAACAATGGGTTACGAGGACGTGGAAATGGAGTGAGTACTTGTTTAGTCTCTGCATTTGACTACTTTACTACGCTGTTCAAATACTCCTATTACTTTAGTTGGATTGTTGTTTTATTTGTGTTGTTTTGGAGTAAACACTTTTGTATTTAAGTGTGTTATATTGATGATTTAATGGGATTTATTCGAAGTAGGTATTAGGATACAAAAATATTAAAATAAAAGTGATTAATAAACTAATTATAATAAAACTAAAAATACCTATGAAATTAAAGCTATTCTACAAAATAAACTAAGGGCGTACCACCAGGGAGGGTACCTAAAACGCTCGCCGCATTTCCTCGTTGAATTATTATTATTATTGATTTAGTTAGTACCTCTGCCACTCATATTCTTTACGTATCTTCAAGGACTCCTCCTAGGATGCTTAGATATCAAACTGTCTAGGTAAGTATTCTTAAATAGATAAATTCTTTATTGCACAGAAAATAAAAAAAATACAGTACACAGGCGATCTTAATGTCTAAAAATATTATCTAACAGCTAACCTTTAGGAGAAGTGAGCAGGGATTGTGGGTACATAACCACTGATGTTTGACAATGAGTTATAACTAAAAGAAATATATATAAATAATAAAGCTATGGTACTTATCTACCGATATATATATATATATATAAATAACACATAATTATACTTAATATTCACTATATAATAAATAAATATATATATTTATATAAATGTACAAATAATACATACAATAATATACGGACTCTGTAAAGTTATGTAGATTCGTCTTGCTTTTGTCGTGATTCTTAAATTGTGATTTCGCTATCTACAAGAACCCCTTGCAGGCTACATACTTTATCAGCTTGTAGTTTGGTTGCAGCGCATACACTAGGTCAACTAAACAGTCGGTTTGGTGGTGCACAACAGTTGTCGAACGATTTGGAAAGGAAGCTCGGAACAAACCAAAACAAACAAAGGCGGCCGATAAAACAATCGGCAAGAGAAGCGCATTTTTTTTTTTCAAATACATAAATGTTTAATCTTTAGTAAAACGAACCACGGCCTGAAGCGCCCAATCCGGGTTGTGATTTAATAATAACAATAATAATAATAAATATTTCTAGACAGGTCACACAGTGCCATCTAATTTCCGTGGTAAGCTACGAGGCTTGTGTTACGGAAACTAGATGGTTGGTAAACTACATATTATACTTTTTTTTGTAAATATATACATATTATACATATAAACACCCAGACCGAGACAAATTATACAATGCACAACTTGCCCCCGGTGGGAATCGAACCCACGACCTCCCGAGTTCACGGCAACGTTTGTTACCACTAGACCACGGAGCGGCATAAACATCAATGGAGAATTCATCTCACACCTCCGATTTGCGGATGACATAGTCATTATGGCCAGTTCACTCAAGGATCTTAGCGGAATGCTGAACGGCTTAAACGTAGCATCCCAGCGGGTTGGTCTCGAAATGAACTTAGACAAGACGAAAGTCATGTTCAATGATCATGTCAAGCCGAGGCCAATCTGCATAGGAAACGACACTCTCGAAGTTGTGCAAAATTACGTATACCTCGGGCAGACTATCCAATTAGGAGCAGCCAACTTCAGCAAAGAAGCCGACAGACGCATTCAGCTAGGATGGGCGGCATTCGGGAAACTCCGGCACATCCTCTCATCGTCTATACCACAATGTTTAAAGACTAAGGTCTTTAACCAGTGCGTCCTCCCGGTAATGTCGTACGGAGCAGAGACGTGGACACTAACAGTGGGTCTGGTCCATAAATTCAAGGTCGCTCAGCGAGCCATGGAGAGAGCTATGCTTGGTGTATCTCTGGTGGATAGAATTCGAAACGTTGATATTCGTCAGAGAACGAAAGTTACAGACATAGCTTTTAAAATTAGCAAGCTGAAGTGGCAATGGGCCGGACACATCTGCCGCAGAACCGACGATCGATGGGGCAAACGGGTTCTAGAGTGGAGACCACGTACGGGAAGACGCAGAGTGGGACGACCCCCCGCCAGATGGACAGATGACCTAAAGAAGGTCGCTGGTGGGGGTTGGATGAGGGTAGCGAAAGATCGCGTTAAGTGGCGAGCCTTAGGGGAGGCCTACATCCAGCAGTGGAGAGATACAGGCTGATGATGATGATGATGAGACCACGGAGGCGTGATTCACCGTGGGGCCTCATAAGAAGACCTCAAAGCGCCTACGGACTAAAACCGTCTTTCTTTTAATGTTGGCCCTGTGTACCTTTACAGCTATGTCTGAGGGGTAGCTACGACTCACTCGTTCGCCGCGTTGTGTATAAAAGAGCATCACACTGATATAGCAGTTGACCGAGAGTTTGCCGATAGTTACTAAGAGTAGAATGCAATTATGCAGCCCAAATATGCCAAAATATGCATCCACATACCGTAGCCACTATCCGTACGCGTACATACAAATTTGGAGACTCTTACATCTGTCGCACGCTGAAGATGTGGAATGCTCTCCCAGCCAGTGTGTTTCCCCACTCCTATAACCTGGAGTCCTTCAAACGAAGTGTGAAAAAACATCTTTATAGGCCGGCATAGTGGTAGGGACTGATGTCGGTCGTCTGAGGCTGGCGTCAGTTGCTCCCATTCTTGGACCGCGCGTACCGCTTACCATCAGGTGGGCGCGGTGTCACATGTCGTGCTCAGTATTAAAAAAAAAAAAAAAAAAAAAAACTATACGCACGTGCATACTTCTTCATACTAGAACCCCGACTAAACTATCGGCCGATATTATTATTATTATTGCAGTAAACATAAATGCAATGCAGGTTCTATTTAGTTTTTTTCACCACCAAAACTAGAATGTCTAGATTTACAATCCGTGTTTACAGGTTACTCATGTATTATATAGAATTAACTCCTATATCCCTAGAACATGTAGAGGTTTTAATGACTTGTTACAACGTTTGGATGTCGACCTGTTTGAGACATCTCCTTCCACCCTCAGACGTTTATTGACTACAGAGTACTGTGATCAGCATATTGAGTAGATGTCCATTAAAATGTTGAAATATTACTGTTATATTATTTTTTTAAATTATTTATTTGATCCTTGTTTTAGTTTATTTTTTTATTTTATATATTTTTCTATTACTTATGTTTCATTTATGTTTCTTGTCAAAATTTGTAAAGTGTTGTTTGAGTTCCTACTTATTGTTACTAATACTTGTTGTTAAACTTAATTACTTTTATTATATTGTATAATTCTTACGTTGTAAAACGGGATCAGTATACAAATGCAATTGTTATTTCATATCTCATTGTTATTGTACTGATTTTGTTGTTGTTATTTTTATTATTTTTCATTATAGCTAACAGTGAAAATTTGTAAGGCCTTAAGATTAGTTTTTGTATACATAATATTGTAAAGGCTGTAAATTTTCCCACGAATAAATAAATAAATATTGGATAAAATTATTCGAAAATAAGCTACAATTTTAAATGGGTCCTTCAGTAATTCAGTAGCACAGATGGGCGGGATCGGCTCAACATAAATCTGTCTGACCGACGCTCAGCCGTCTGCCGATTATTTGACGATAAACTACGTCAGAGAACGTCACTTCGGTGCTTCGAGTTCAAATTTCACAATGTCTGGTCGCTTGGTGTCAGAACGCATTTATCTTAAATTCTCTGTACAATTAAGATCGGTTTGTTCTGATTAATGAGCTTTAAAAGTATCACGATGATTACCCCTTTTGTTAAGCCACTCTTTTGAAGATAAAAACCCACATCAAACATGGTTGCAAACTTATCGAATAAAAAACTCAATAATATAATAACAATATTTTAATTTTAATTTTGTTTTGATAGGTTTTAAAATGTTTATATAACTTAAGATCATATAAAAGCCGTCTGGCCAGCGTGGCGAGTATAGGCCAAATTATCCAGGTATATGTTCTGAAAGGCCCATCTCCAACAGTTGTGGTATAGGACGCTGTGTTCTAGGGGCTGTAATGAGTCCCGACCAGGTATGAAACCCGGTCTGAGTCTAAATCCACGGACTTAACCGCTAGACCACAGAGGCAGTTTACATATTTTTTATATGAAAAGTGGATTTCATTCGGATAACAGATCGGTACAGGTCACATTATTGTCACCAGAGACGTCAATAAGTCTTGAAACAATTTATAAAAAAGTTTCAGTTCTGATCCCCACAGGCTCATCACTTTTTTACCGCAAACTTTGAAAATAAGTAACTATTGCGTAATCGTTTCTATTTTTGACGCCGGAATCTATAATCCTAAAGGATTGGCCTAATTTTCGAGGTACCAATGTCATTCCGTCTGGTCGGTCTTGGTTCTAAAATGATGGGATCGAGACTACTGCGACCTCATACGAATGAGATGGATTTTAGAAAAAAGCTACCCGCACTTCTGGAATACGACTAATATTAAAAATAAATAATAATAACTATTGCGAATAGGTTAATTCGCAAAGTGACAAAACAATAAGCGGTAAGTCATTAAACTTTTAGCTTCTTTAATGTCTTAACAGCTTGATGTAAGCGGTTCATGTAATTTACAAGGTTTAACCCGCAAGAGTCTAGACTGCTAACCGCCTCATCTATTATTTTAGTACTTAGCCCAATGGACTAAATTACTTACTGCAAAGAGTAAAAGAGCTTAAGTTAAGTACTAGAAAAAGATTATCTACATGATAAGCTTTAAAGATAAAAACTAAGTTTAATAAGCCAGAAATATACTATGAAAAGAGACCGAAGCTGACATTCGTCAGTAAACCTAATTCTACGACATTTTTATTATTATTACGAGTAATCACAGGCCCAAGATTGGGAAGTGGAAGAGAAGACTGAGTCAAGAATGGTGACTGTTGGATATGCGCCTTTTTTGGCCAATACTGGAGATTTTCTGGAGACTGATACTGCGGTGTTTATGTAGTTAAACGATTGCCCTACGTCTCGAAATAGTTATAATAATAATAATATATTCAATTTAAAAGATAATTACAATCCATTTTTGTTAGTATACCTATCACTATGTTAGTAACAATGGCTTACATTAAAGTTAGTAAACTAAAATTTAATGTTATAACTTATAACTTTTTTTTGCGCTTGGACTCCATGGGCCCAGAGTTTCTACAGCAAATGTCACAAATATGTAATCTTTTAATATACTTACATACATGCGACGCTTGCCGGACTCCGCATTTCGCGCCGCGTCTCCCGATTTATGCTGTCCCCATGAGATGCGACGTTCCCAGGGATCCAACGTCATACCATCGGGTCACTTGCCATCATCTCGGATAACTCCAGCAGGCTCCAGAAGAGCTGAAACCTCAATTGTGGCTAGAGCTATTTTAATAGTACATTAATAGTGATCGCAGACACAACTGATATTTAATTTTCATTGACATTGAATTTTCAACTCAATTTATCGCACAAATTTGAAATAAACATTTTTAGTTATAAAGGTATGTTCGATCATAGACTAGATTTTCAAAAGCGCATGTAATGTGGTATGCATTCGACACGTCCGCATCCGTACTTGTAACATTTATAAGGCGTCAATACACAATGCACTCAATTAATTCAATTATTTTAATAACTCTTATCATAATGCATCGACATTTGGTCTGCTTTGCTATGATGAGAATGTGATGTGAAAATACGCACATCTCTGGTAGACAAGCACCCTTACACTCGCATAACGGTATTATTTTTTTATTTAATCTAATCGAAATTATTATTAAAATTAAACAAAAACACAAACTTACATTAACATTCTGGGTTAATCCGCTGTGATAGGTTGAACATAGTATGTCATTTTAGTACAAAATAACGTAACATAACAATGAAAATATCGATGCCATGATATTGACGTTTTCGCGCTTTGAAACTCATTATTTAAAACTTGAATGAAAATGAAAAGCCCCTGTAGCTTAGCGGTTAAGTCGATTCCTGGTCAGCACAATAATTTAATAATTATTATTTAATTTAAACTTTTTAAACTTTCGCATAATCATAATAGTTTTTATAACTTTAACGGGTCTTTACGTTAAAAGTGATAAGTGGGTAGGTTTACATCTACCGCCCAGTATGTACGGACTACACCGCATCGCTTCAGTCGACCAGTGACCACGGCCAATGCAACTTGGCTGAAACGTCGGGAGAAATATGTCTCTAAGGTAATCCCGTAAAGACCCATTAAAATTATAAAAACAATTATTTAATTATATATAATAAATCTGTAATCTTATGATTATCTGTATTTTATTCTCTGTTCTCTACGAACCTCCCTCACCTAAATATTTAAAAAATAATTTTACATTTCTTAGCTCTTTTCATGATAGGATTATCCGTTCTGTCCATCCCTTCACATGACACTAACTCCATTTCAAATTTCTTCTCAGTCGTAGTTGTGACATTATGGAACAGCCTACCTCTTAGTATCCGTCAGGCACCCAACAGAAGTGTATTTAAAAGACTTCTAAAAGATCCAATACATATTTACAATACATTTCTTTTCTTATTGTTATGGTAATGTAGTTGTATAACATAAGTATTCGTTTTCTGTTTATGTATATACGTATATAGTTTAAGTAGTTTATGTATGTATTATTTATGTAGTGTAAGTATTAAAATTATGTATTTATTTTATTTAATAAGTTATAAGTATAGTTTAAATTAATGTCAAAAATATTTCAATAATCTTTATTTTTTGTTTGTTTTATAAATCTTCCATAAATGATACAATGTCCCGAAGGTGGATGGTAAGAGAATACTAATCGGCATTACATACGCCTTTTGTTATCAAAACAATAAAGTTTTAAAATAAATAAATAATTTCATTTGTGATAATTTCAAGTACCAACTAGAGACATTGGCTTGCCAGTTGTCATGTTAGGCCTATAGTAGTAAAGTTGACTAAATGTGAATCCGCTTCTTTGGAAAAAAAAAACAATGTTTCTGTCAAAGCGTCGTGTAATAAATATATATGGACGTATAACAATAACAATTCCACGCGGACGGGACTTATAGACCTATCCATAGTATTAGTATTAATAATAAATTTATTATATTTTCTAAATATTTTTTACAATAAATTAGAGTTTCTGTAAAAGTGTCGTGTAATAAATATATATGGACGTATAACAATAAATAACCATTCCACGCGGACGGGACTTATAGTCGAATAGCTTAACTTATAGCGAAGGCTGGGGTATGCCTATATGTCCGCGATGATGTCTGTTGTCGCCGTCTTCGTTTCATGGAGGACTCCTCCTTTTCGGTCCTTTGGGTGAATGTGGATCTGGGGCATCAGTCTCGGATCTACGTGTGCCTTTATCGATCCCATCGGGGTGACTTCGAGACAACTCAGCTCTTCGACTACCTGAGTCGAGCGACAGATGATGCGCAGGAGCGGTTTCCGACCGCCGAAATGGTGTTTTTGGGGGATTTTAATGCTCACCATGCACAGTGGCTGGGTTCCCCTAAAACCGACCATGCGGGCAAAACTGCCCATGACTTTGCTCTGACATACGGTCTGACTCAACTGGTAACCCAGAACACCAGGATTCCAGATGTAGTCGGACATACACCTTCCTTACTTGACCTACTGCTGACGAGCCATGCTGCCGGCTACAATGTTTCAGTTTTAGCCCCTCTCGGTGGTTCGGACCATTGCCTGGTAAGTACGACAGTGCCGCGTGCTCCGCCTCCTCCTCGGATGGGCGTCGAGCGTATCGTGTGGCACTACTCGTCAGCAGACTGGGATGGACTGCGTGAGTACTACGCATCCATCCCATGGAAGCTTCGCTGCTTTAAGGACGATGACCCATCCAGGTCTGCGGCTGCCGTTGCTGATGAGATACTTCTGGGAATGGAATATTACATTCCCTTCTCCAGAGTCATCAGCAGCGGCAAAAGCAGACCTTGGTTTAACAACTATTGTGCCTCGGCTGTAGCAGCCAAAAACACTGCATACCGGGCATGGGTGAGAGGTCAGGCTCACTCTGACCCCAATATTAGTTCCTTAAAGTCAGCTTATAACAAAGCTTCTAAGGTTTGCAGGAAGGTGTTTGTCAGAGCTCAGTCCCAGCGCGTCTCTCAGATTGGCCGAGACCTAGCCGCGCGACCAAGAGGAAGTCGCAGTTTCTGGCAACTGGCCAAATCTGTAGAGACCAACTTCTGTCGCTCCTCATTGCCACCTCTGCGATATCCGGATGGATCACTAGCCCACACCGCTAAAGAGAAAGCCGACTACTTGGGCAAACTCTTTGCGGCTAACTCTCGACTCGACGACGGGAATGCGCAGCCCCCCACACTGCCTTGTTGCGGCACTTCAATGCGCGATTTACGCATTCGGCAGTGTGATGTGCGGGCAGTGCTCCGATCGCTCGATGTTCGCAAGGCTAATGGTCCTGATGGTATCCCAGCAGTAGTTCTTAAGAGGTGTGCACCTGAGTTGACTCCAGCCCTCACGCGCCTTTTCCGTCAGTCATACTCCTCTGGTGTTGTGCCGGAAACATGGAAGGTGGCCAACGTGCAGCCCGTTCCGAAGAAGGGAGATCGTTCAGACCCTTCCAACTACCGCCCCATTGCCGTAACCTCAGTACTGTGTAAAGTAATGGAACGAATAATCAACGCCCAACTCGTTAGATATCTAGAGGATCACTCCGTAATACATGACCGCCAATATGGCTTCCGTCCAAAACGGTCAACGGGTGATCTTCTAGCATTCGTATACCACGTCTGGGGTGAGGCAATGGACAAATATGGTGAATCATTGGCGGTCAGTCTGGACATCTCCAAGGCCTTCGATAGGGTTTGGCACAAGGCTTTACTGTCCAAGTTGCCGGCATATGGTCTGCCCCCACGGCTGGTGGACTGGATAGCTGGCTTCCTACATGAGCGCAGCATTCGTGTCCTTGTAGATGGGAATGCGTCTGATCTCATGTCAGTGAACGCCGGCGTACCGCAGGGCTCTGTGTTGTCTCCAACACTCTTCCTTCTGCATATCAATGATATGTTGTCTCTGGGCAACATTCATTGTTATGCAGATGACAGCACGGCTCACGGGCGGTATCTGAGTCCTCGAGCTTTGGTGGGCAACCAACTAGAGGAGTCACGGCGCATCATGACGGCAGAACTGGACGACACCCTCCACAAAATCTATTTGTGGGGTGTTCAAAATCTTGTCCAGTTCAATGCCAACAAGACCCAGGCTTGCGCGTTGACGGCCAAGAAGTCCCCCTTCTCTCCTCCCCCTACTCTTCAGAGCACCACGCTGGACCTACAACCCAGCTTCAACATTCTCGGGGTGGAAATACGCTCAGACCTTAGCCACCGGAACTACATTGAGAGCATCACCAAAACAGCGTCAAGAAAGCTCGGAATACTGAACAAGGTGAAGCGGTTTTTTCCGCCTTCAATTAGACTGTTGCTGTACAAAGCACAGATCAGATCATGTATAGAATACTGTTCTCACCTTTGGGATGGTTCCGCCAAGTACCTCACAGATGCTCTCGATGTCCTGCAGAGGCGAGCTGTACGAATTGTGGACGATGCCACTACATCTGGAACTCTCGAATCCCTGCAGCTTCGCCGAGATGTGGCTTCTCTGAGCGTGTTCTACCGGCTATACTATGGTGAGTGCTCCGAAGAACTCTATAACCTAATCCCTCCCTCTCCATTCCGCAACCGAACCACACGCACAGGTCAGAATATGCACCCACATACCGTAGTCACCATCCCTTCGCGTACATATAAATTTGGGGACTCATACATCTGTCGTACGATAAAGATGTGGAATGCTCTTCCAGCCTCTGTGTTTCCACTTTCCTATAATTTGGAGTCCTTCAAGCGAAGTGTGAAAAAGCATCTAGTCAAGCCGGCATAGTGTTAGGGACTGATGGCAGTTACGAGTATCTGACTTCAGTTGCTAACATTCATGGACCTTGCGCGCCACTTACCATCAGGTGGGCCCAAGGTCACATGTCGTGCTAGTATAAAAAAAAAAAAAAAAAAAAAAAAGACCTATCCATCCAATTTATTTTATATTTTCTAAATATTTTTTACAATAAATTAGGTCGTGATAATACTTAACTTATTAATTTAAATAAGATTTTGCTATTATTGTAGTAGACAATATTGAACAGTTTTTCAAGTTGTAATAGGTAAATAAATATAGGTAAATGCTTGATGTAGCAGTGCCTTATAGCAATCGTTATGTCACGGACTATTGAATGTATATTTAGGAAATTAATGCAGTCTGTTTTGAAGTCTGTGTCATTGTATACCTATAATTTGGAGCTGTCAAATTGTAATAACAATTGTCGTTACAAAAATATTGTTTGGACGCGAACCAATTTCGAGATAATGAAACTATGACCAACTAAAAAGCATGCAGAAAAAACTTGAATAACTTATGTAGCCCAAATCCACATACAAGATAAATTATATATTTTCTGTATTCACTAAACAAATGCCTAAACTATTATTGCTATTGAAACTATATACCTATATTTATAAAGGCACAAGAACTAACTCAGTCACAGATGTTTGTGACTGTGCATAAATCCCTCACGTCATGCTGGCCAGTTGATTTGTTGACGAGCCTATACATGCGTCAGTCACTTCGGTCAGTTTGCTATTTATTTTGTTGATATTATTGACTAACATGATAAGGACCGAGCCGGCATAGTGTTAGGAACTGATGTCAGTCATGAGTTTCTGATTCCAGTTGCTAACATTTATGGACCTCGCGCTACAGAACATCAGTTGGGCGACGTTGCCTACGATTTCATTATAAAAAAAAAATGCATTAACATAAAAAAAAAAAAATATGCGCCTACTCCTGTTACTTAAAACTCTCTCATTGTCCTTAAGGTTAACAGGCAGAGAATGTCTAACGACATTATGTTAGCACTTTGTACTTATTTATAATAAAGAATAAATTAAAAAATATATATATATTTTTATTTATTTTATTACACAAAGACTAAGACGGGCTAATAATACCGCAAGCCTATGAAATAAAGCCTTAAATACCCAAACTTACAAACTAACTACCAAGAATGGCTTTTTCTAAAGAATAAAAAGTATGTAGCCTAATAAGCCTATGTGAAGCATTGCTTTAAATACCCAAAGTTACAAAATAACTACCAAGAATGGCTTTTTTGTAAAGAATAAAAAGTAAGTAGCCTAATAACCCTATGAAGCATGGCCTTAAATACCCAAACTTACAAACTAACTACCAAGAATGTCATTTTCTAAAGAATAAAAAGTATGTAGCCTAATAAGCCTATGTGAAGCATTGCTTTAAATACCCAAAGTTACAAAATAACTACCAAGAATAGCTTTTTTTTTTAAGAATAAAAAGTAAGAAGCCTAATAAGCCTATGTGAAACATTGTCTTAAATACCCAAAGTTACAAACTAACTACCAAGAATGGCTTTTTTGTAAATAATAAAAAGTAAAAAGCCTAATAAGCCTATGTGAAACATTGCCTTAAATGCCCAAAGTTACAAACTAACTACCAAGAAAGGCTTATTTTTAAAGAATTAAAAGTAAGTAGCCTAATAAGCCTATGTGAAGCATTGCTTTAAATACCCAAAGGTACAAACTAACTACCAATAATGGTTTTTTTCTAAATAATAAAAAGTAAGTCGACTAATAAGCCTATGAAGCATTGCCTTAAATACCCAAAGTTACAAACTAACTACCAAAAATGGCTTTTTTCTAAAGAATAAAAAAATAGCCTAATAAGCCTATGAAGCATTGACTTAAATACCCAAAGTTACAAACCAACTACCAAGAATGGCTTTTTTCTAAAGAATAAAATGTACCTAGCTTATTTTTTTTATTTAAGTTTATTTAATGTAATACAACGTTTGTATATGGGTATTTGTAAATGGGATTGCAATCCGGCCCAATCGTTACAAGCTTTATTAAGTAAATTTGTCATGTAAATTTATGAAGGCGTGAGTTTCCTCGTCAATTTCATTTCGAAATTAAATTCTGAATTTTTCAATAGTCGTTAATTTAAACCAAATAATATTGGTCTTTCTATTGGTAAAAACACGTTAAGCCGTAGGTCCTGGTTCCACGAATACCAACTTGTCGAATCGGTGACATCAGAGCCTCGCCGTCTGTTCAGCATGGTGAGTTCCCAACCCAGATTATATGTTTGTTTTGGAAGGTTCATTTAAAAAGTTTAGGACGCTGTGTTTTAGAGGCTCTTGTCAGTTAAATAAATAATAAATAAATAAATATTTCCAGACAGGTCACACAGCGCCATCTAGTTTCCGTGGTAAGCTACGAGGCTTGTGTTACGGAAACTAGATGGTTGATAGACTACATATTATTATTTATTTTTTGTAAATATATAAATATTGTACATATAAACACCCAGACCGAGACAAATTATACAATGTACCCCTCGGTGGGAATCGAACCCACGACCTCCCCAGTTCACGGCAACGTTTGTTACTACTAGTAACGGTCAAAGTTATGAGTAAGTATTGCCATTTTTTTATTATTATTAATTAGTATTGTCCATTCTAGGGACAAGTGGGCTGGTTCTCTCCCAGAGAATCATATGACACCATGCGGCGCGGATACGATTTATATTTAATATTATATTATTATTTAGTAAGTTGTTTTTTCTTTATTTTTGTTATAGTTTTATTTTTATATCTTAATTAGTTTATAAACGAAATTTGACAATGTTGTTAAATACTATACTAATGGAAACTGTCAATACGAGTATGAACCGCTATTAGAGTTGTTTTTTTATACAAATACTTGGACCTCGCGTACTAGTACGGCAATCTGGGGCGCGATGTCTCTTGTACATACATACATACATTCATCTTCACTCTTCGCTAGATACCTTGCGGGTTAGGCAGATACAATTGAGCGCCACCTGACACGATTGCGACATACCTCTTTCTCTTCCTCGACATTCATTAACCTCTTCATACATACATGCCCTTTTGTTACGAAGGCTTTTAATGCACCTTCGGTCAGTCTCTGCCAGGGCCTCTTTTACCCACAACTTATGCATTATATATCTGGTTCGTCAATCTTTATTTCAGCAATGTCTTGTCGTATATAATAATAATAATAATAACGTTTATTGAGCTTTCTTATTGGTACCTATATACAAAGTTGAGTAAACAATATATAAAATATTCCCTGAATTTACATACATTTTTGATTGAATGCAAACCACAAGGATAGGCAATTTTAAGATGGTCTCTGACTCCTAACCAAGATAACTTGTGTCCTAGGATGTCAGTCAGTTCCATATTGACTTATAGCCTCAGATAGCCAGCTCTAAAGGTATCATAAAATAAAATAAACAACGTAAATCAAAGTACAAAAGAGGTTCCAACAATAAAATAAAAATTAAATTTGGAATTCAGCTATTGGACTATGTTACGAACGAACAATATTACGAATAAATCATGACCATTTAAAATCAGAACATGAATAATAACGATTATTGTCATGAAAGTCGTTTTACGGCTGACTGATTGTAAAAGCACGCCAAATGTAAAATGCAAATAATTATCAGAAGTCATAATTTACCGTTGATCGTTGACCTATGTACAGTCAGTAAAAAGTACGTTTTACTTTTATACTTTGTACATAATTAATTATAATATTAACGCATGTGTTTCTGTATCTCGACACATTTATATCAAAGTAGGTATCAAGTAAGTGATAGATGTGAACGCATTATTTAGGTATTTAATAGATGGTAGGCGGACTGATAGGTAATTTGCCCAGTCTGCTGGGGTGGGGAAGTATCCACCGTTCGTTCCTATAAACCCAGTAAAGTGTATCCACATTCCACACGTTTTGGGATCAGGCTCAAATTGCCGTTATGCCCAGTCCAGCCGGCATAATGTTAGAGACTGATTCAGTCAGTATGAGTGTCAGATTCCTGTTGCTATTTCGTGCTAGAATTAAAAAAAACTTATAATGCAGGACCGCATAGGTACGCGACGTTGCCTACGATTTCATTATTAAAATGTTTTAAAATGCAATAACTGCAGCGCATGCGGCACTTGCGGCGCGTCACAGCTCAATTATTAGAACAACCTATATTAGAAATACTTTTAATCGTAAGTTCTAAATTATTTAACAAATAAAACATTTTCGTCTTTAAGTACTTTTAAAATAAATATTTAGCTTTTTTTTTTAGTTTATTAATTATTTTTTTATTAATCCTGATTCATGAGGCAGCTGTCGTCGTCCCCCCCCCCCCCCTCCCCGTGGATTTTGTTTACCTATGTAGTTTTGCCGATAAAAATAAAGAAAAATAACTTTTTCCTACGACATAAACCGTTTTGCTGAAGACCCTCGAAAATTACTTTTAAAATAATGGATATTAAAAAAAAAAAAAAAAAAATACATATGTTTATTTATTTGCCTAGGTGCTTATAAAAATCTGATTTGCCCGCCCTGGCCCAGAACCAGTAGAGGCTGATGTCAGTGGCAGTGACTAATGTCATTAGGAAGTATTTTATTAAATATAATTTATTTCGAAAATCTATTTATAATTTCCTTTTGCTGACTGTACCTCTCAGAATGTGTGATTTTAAAGCAGACAATGTCATTGAAGCTTCACGTACTCGTAGTAATAACACCCTGACACAAACCCCTAACAACCTCGTTACTCCGGTTTCTTACATCGAAAACAGCTCACAATTTTTATTTATATATCGAAAATAAAATTACATTCAACGACCGAATTTATTGCTAAAAATACCAGTTCAAATTATATCTAAATTGGGAATGTATAAAGAGTCTCCAAATTTATATACGCGTAGAGATAATGACTACAGAATGGGGTGCATATTTTGGTATCTGCGCGAGATTTGGTAGCAAAAAAGGTATGAGGTTATGGAGCTCTTCAGAATATTCGCCGTGGTATAGATTTTAGAAGAAGTTCAATTTAAAATAGGTGAAGAATCCAGCGGCTAGCCGAAAAAGTGCACAAAATACTGAATATGCGAGAACATGAAAAATAACAAATTGCCCTTGGCGACAAATTACCGAAGACTATTTTATTAAAAATAAAAAGAGGCAAGGCACGCCAGCCTCAATGACGTCATTCGTCGGGCCCTTGTGTCTGTGGGTTCGCCAGCCATATTAGAACCCAGTGGCATGGCCCGCGACGATGGCAAGCAGCCCGATTCAACTCAATTCAATTCGTTTATTTTGCAAGTAGGCATAGGACAAAAAGATATGTATTCTGCACTTTTACACGTAAATTTTTACAATATTAATATAAAACAATATAATTTTATAGTACATATTGGTGTATCTGGAGCAGTGCATGATATCCATTATTTGGGAAGAGAAAAAAATAAAAATATTAAAAATAACATAATTATAAATAGAGAATAACGCTTAACATTATAGCTGCTGTATATAGGCATTGTCACACTATAAGCTAAGATAGACACAATTATAAAATGAAAATAATGTAAATGTCAGTTAAGATAATAGCTGCTGTAAAGAGACATTGTCATACTATAAGCTAAGACAGAAACAATTATAAAAATATAAATGTAAATGTCAGTTAAGATAATAGCTGCTGTAAAGAGGCATTGTCATACTATAAGCTAAGACAGAAACAATTATAAAAATATAAATGTAAATGTCAGTTAAGATAATAGCTGCTGTAAAGAGGCATTGTCATACTATAAGCTAAGACAGAAACAATTATAAAAATATAAATGTAAATGTCAGTTAAGATAATAGCTGCTGTAAAGAGGCATTGTCATACTATAAGCTAAGACAGAAACAATTATAAAAATATAAATGTAAATGTCAGTTAAGATAATAGCTGCTTTAAAGAGACATTGTCATACTATAAGCTAAAACAAACAATTATAAAAAGGTAATTTAAAATTATAAGGTTTGCCTTTAGTGTGGGATGCCACCTATGTGGATTCCCACTTGTCCTTGACATCTAAGAACCCAGGCTGCATCGCAAGCAGAGAACCTCAAACGGCCTAAATACACTCAGCTTATTGGGAGATTTGTTTTTGCGCTGTTTGAAGTTTCTATCTTCCTTTTTTAACGTTAGTCGCAGTTCAATATATTATAGTGCTATATTTATCTAAAGGCATAGAGACTTTATTGCTACCGAAAAGAGAAAGTTCATTAATAAATATAGTCATAACTCGTAAGATAAACTCAGTGCTTTGTTAAGAAAAAAAAGGTTTTAAGAGCCCTAAATACTTTGTTTTATTACCTTAGATTATTACTTTTTCTTACAATTATTTCTCATACTTGCCGGGGCTTTCCTCGTTCTTGGAGTTCGTGACAACATAAAATATTATTTACGGTTCTGCAGTAACTTTTGCTTATGACGTTGCTGTTTTTAATTTGGCCTACGAATTTTCGTTGGAATTTTACACAAATACCTCTATTCGTTTATGGTGTAGGTATTTATGTTTGTAGACGTACCTATGCTACGTACTACAAAAAATTGGAGTCTATTGAAGTCGTTATTGACTCACGTTCCGTTGTAGGTCTACTGATAACCCAGAGACTTTAAACATATCACAAGACAGAGCAGGAAAGCTGCTATGCGGCTTTTAAAAATTATTAATAAAAAAAAACATAACCTGATATTAAAGTGTACAAACTTAAACCAAAAAAAAAAAAATGTTATTAATTAGGTACTTCAAGGATTTAATATTAATAAACAAATATTTTTGCAGTCGGTGCTAGCCAAAAAATAATAATAATATATACCTACTCAATTAATATATAAATGCGAAATCGAACGATAGCTGATAACGAAAAGTGCACGAAAAGCACAATAACAATTTTATGCCATTTAGACCATCAACGTCGCCTACCTTGACGCAGCTGCCCGCAATAGCTCATTCACTCAGGCACATCACCCCGCTATTGCCTCCAACCACCCGCAGAATTAAACTGTCCTTTTATATAATGTTCAAAGAAGATATGTCTATATTTTTAATTATCTGTAGAAAATCTACTTACTTGAATTAGCAATGACGAAGACTCCATGAAACACGTATCAGCCTTCTGGTCAGTTGCGAAACGATCCAGGTGCGGTTTTTAATGACGCGGTTGTGGGTATACATGAGAATGCAGTTAAACAATGTAATTTCTTCTTCTATAATCTTTATATCATGTATGCGGGTGATTATATGAGCGGTGCGATTTAAGAGTGGTCTTCCCGAGTATACAAGGCACACACCAATGTTCCCAAGCTTATTATTTTGGTTTTGTTTAACTTTATCAAGTAATTATTTTTATTATTCATTCGAGAAAAGCTATTGACAGTATGAAATAATAGCTACAACTTGTCACAATCTTTACGACACACATGTTGCACAAGAATAATTTATGGGTTATTCTTTATACGAAATTGGATATAAATTTTCAGTAAAAATAAAAATGTTTTATAAAAATCTGGTTAGGATTTTTCTTTAAAGCTGTGCTAAAAAATCTTGCCATTGCCTGCGATCCCACCCTAATCCAACCTCCAGCAGCGACACTGTTTAGGTTCTTCATTCATCTGGGGCGAATCGCATTCAAACACAATGTAGTTGTTTTCTTTATACCTGGCCAAGGTGATATTTTCCGAATTTTGTATCGCACAAAGAGTGCACTTTTGTTCACAGTGAGAAATATTCTGGTGGCGGGTATAATTTTAATTGCTTCTACTCTGTTGCTATCTTTTATTACGACCGCTGGACATTTCTTAGGTTCTCTAGAAGACTATTGTCTAGTGAGTCAGTGTCAAACAAAAAGTCAATGAACTCAAACCTATATTTTTGTTATGCCTTGTTAATATTTCTTTATTATAGTATTCTTACAAATACTGCCTATCTTTCCGCTGTGTTTTATCAATATCATATTTTATGTTCTTATGTTGCCTGTCCTTTCTCTTCGAATAAATAAATCTATTCCATATTTATAACTGTAATTTTGGTCATCTGACAGATGTCAGAGTTTCGTATTCCGAGTAATCCCAGAATGCTCTCTACATAGGATGAGCAAATACTCAGTCTATCTTCTTTTTTTTTGTAAACAAGATTTATTCGTTCTTATATCTTTGCTCGCAAAATTATATAGAAGTAAAGAGATCAAATATAATACATATAAGGCAATGGTTATTTATTTATTTAAATACTTTATTGCACTTAAATACCTAGTATATAGGCGAGGCATAACGCCATAAGGCATTCTTTACCAGGTAACCTTGGGAATAATGAAAGGTAATCGACAGGTTAATCAAATTTAAAAAAATACGTTAGTTAATAAGATATATACAATTACTTAATATAGTAATAATATATAATACACATACACACCATACAATACATTCATAAAAATCAAAATCAAAATAATTTATTTCCATTGGTTCTCTCGAAACAACTTGGATACAGTCAGAACTAATAAAATCAATACATTTTTCACAACATATGTACTAATCAAAGTGGTAATAATGGTTGGACCGTAAACAGGCAATAATCCATATTTATGTATGCTATGCACAACATTATTGCTATAAGCAAGTAAAACTAACTAACTTAGAAACTACTTAAATAAGATCGTGGCTGTAAAGAGGCCGTGTCAGTTTACATTCTAAATACTTAATAATTATGATGTGTAGAAATTATATAAAAAAAAAAAAAAAAAACAAAAAAATAATAATTATTAAAAAAAAAAGACGTCATCTTATAATCTAAATACTAATAATGATATGTCAATTAAACATAAATTCATAGCTGTAAATGGGCCGTGTCATCATACATAAACAAACAATATAAATAGATATCCAAAATGTCAAACGACTGATCACGTCGAGAGGGGTACATTCTGTTTCTCAAGAAATTATATGGTTAAAAGGTTTTTAAATACATTGACAGACGATGCGCGCCTGATAGCCAGGGGTAGCTTGTTCCACTGACAAGCGGCAGAAACAGTGAAGGAATCTGAATATCTGCTTGAGGAATGACAAGGAATCTTTAGCTGGTTGTTGTAAGAGGAGCGGACGGCACAGTTATGAGTGTTAGTGAGAAATTTAAATCGCGAATTAAGGTTAGTTATTATTTTTATACGCTATCTTCTTTGTTATTTTTCTCTTGTCGAAGAAAAATGTGTTTTACACTTCAAAGCATGCGGTCGGAATATGATCGTGAATAAACAAAATAATTTTGGGAGTGCACCTCGACAACCATAGCACTGTCACAGGCTAATTAATTCTGTACCGATTGGTCCAGCTTTAATTCTCATACTGTGTGGTTTTCTGTTTATCCCAGATGAAAACATATCATAGCTTCTTTGCTAAAATTGTCATAAAATAATATCATAATTATAGTTACATAGGTATTTATCAATTGCAACAATCAAGATTTTATTTATTTATTATTTATTTATTAGATGCTCATAACAAGATGCAGTCATACCAAAATATAAACAGATACACACAACTAACTAAGATCTGGACTTCATCTCAAAAATTTGAGCATACAGCTTGCTATTTTTACAACCATTCCAATGGTTAGGTTAGGAGGTGGTTTCTTTTTACATTTATTTATAATAATAATAATAATAATAATAATAAATTCTTTATTGTACAGAACCAAAAATAGTGTGGGTACAAAGGCGAGCTTAATGCTATAAATGCATTTTCTACCAACTAACCTTTGTGAATGGGGAGCCATTATAAGCGGGTGCAGAAATAATATTGTGATCAACAATTATGAAATATAAATACATACTAATTAAATATACATATCCTATATATTAAATAAATATATACATAAATAATAAATACATATCTAAGTACATTGTAGAAAGTTATGGTAAGTTTTTCTGTTTATGGTGTAAAAAATTGTATAACTTGTCTTTAAATATTTTGAGAGATGGAGCTTGTCTGATTACCAAAGGTAGTCTGTTCCACTGGCGAGCTGCAGATACCGAAAAGGAGTCTGAATATCTGCTGGAAGAGTGGGGAGGGATTTTAAGTAAATTGTTATGGGAAGAACGAAGTGAAAGACCGTGCGAGTCACAAAGAAATTGAAAACGAGCTTTTAGGTAAGGGGGTGCCTTGGGATTATAGAGAATGCCGTAAAGAAAGGAGAGTGTATGTGCAGACCTGCGATTTCGGATATTGAGCCACTTTAACTCTTTGCGAAATTGGGAAACATGATCATACTTACGCAAGCCAAATACATATCGGATGCATAAGTTGAGAAGTCGATCGAGTTTATTTAGTAGCTCTTCGGTGAGGTCGGAGTAACAGACGTCTGCATAGTCGATAATCGGGAGAAGTAATGAGCTGACTAACGTACGCTTTGCCGAGAGAGGAATGAATTGCTGCGATCGCCAAAGACAGTGCATGGATGCATAGATTTTTTTGCTGACTTCAGCAACATGGCAGTCCCAAGACATGTCACTACTCATATGCAGTCCCAAATTCTTGACGCTATGACATACAGATAAAGGTATATTGTTAAATTTTAGTACTGGAAGTGAACCTGAGTCCAACCTCCCTATCAACTGCTTCGTACCCACAACCATTACCTGAGTCTTGTTTGGGTTAACTAACAGTCCGTATTTTTGAGACGCAATACGGATAGACTCCAAATCTAAATTCACCCTATCAAAAGCAGTTTGCGGTTCGTTTGCATCAAAGTTAATCGAAAGTTGCAGATCATCGGCATACAGATGGTAGGAGCAGAATTTGATTGAGCGGACTAAGGTGTTAATGAACACAGAAAATAAGAGAGGAGATAAAACGCCGCCCTGCGGGACACCAGCATTTACCGGGCACCAGTCTGAAAAGACATCATCCAGGCGAATGCGCTGTTGGCGCCCGCGAAGATAGGAAGAGAACCATTGTTGCGCAGACTGTGAGATATTGAGAGATCGCAAGACAGCTAAGAGAAGATCGTGATCAACGCAGTTGAATGCGTTGCTAAAGTCCAAAAGGGTAAGGAGAGTTAGTTTCCTGTTGTCCATAGCAAACCGTATGTCATCAGCAATTTTGACTAGAGCAGTATTGGTGCTATGAGACGGTCGGAAACCAGATTGGTAAGGATTGAAAAGGTTATTTAGGTTTAGGAAATCGGCAAGCTGACGGTGAACCACGCGTTCCAAGACTTTTGAAAGAAAGGGGAGTATTGAGATAGGACGGAGATGGGAAAAGTCTGTAGGTGCTGTTTTCTTTGGAATAGGCACAATATGTGCATATTTCCAAACTTGAGGAAATGAACAAGATGAGAGAGAAAAGTTGATAATGTGGGTGATGTAAGGAAGTATAATGTTTAAGACAGGTAAAAGTAGACTGCGCCCGACATTATCGTATCCGACAGCCTTGCTGGTTAAAGATTTAAGAATCCTATTTATCTCACTGCTGAGCACAGGTTGAAAGTTGAAAGAAGAGTTGTCAAGATGAGAGATAGAATTTATCTGTGAAATAGTAACGGCCTTAATCGCAGGATTTAAGGTGATTGGTGCTGTTGAAAAATGCTGATTAAGGCCATTAATATCTACAGGGAAATTAGAGTCAGATTTTGGTTTACCAAAACCTGCTGAACGAAGAAATTTCCAAATGTTTTGGGGAGTAGAAGATTCAATAGATTTGTGAAAGTATTGGCGTTTGGCGTTCCTACACATCTGATTTACTCGATTCCTTGCAGACTTAAATGCACTCCAGCGATCATCGGAAGGTGATTTATGGTGTTTTCTCTTTAGTGAGTCTCTCCATTTCATGGCCTTTACGATTTTTTCACTCAACCATGGTGCCGGAGGACGCTTCATACGAACCGGGTGAATAGGAGCATGCTTGTCGTAAAGATCTATTAGTATGCGATTAAACTCGGACACCATACCATCAACTGTCCCCATTTGTGTCACTTTATTCCAATCCATGTTCCCAGCATCAGTCAGGAGCGACTCCAGATCCATTCTGGCAAAGCTACGTTGAAGAATGACTTTGGGCCTAAATCTGGGTGTCTTAATCCTGTAGGAGGCAAAAATAAGGTCGTGATGAGAAAAGCCTGGGGCGAGATGTTGACCGTAAGACGTTATTTTATCAGGGTTAGAGGTGATAATTAAATCGAGAAGACTGTGCGCATCATTTAGGTGAAAGGTAGGGTTAAGAGGGAGTATAGATGCATTGACAGATGAAGTAATGTGTTTAAGACGCTTAGTTCGGGAGTTATTTTTAAGCAAACAGGTATTAAAATCACCCATGATTAGATTATGTTCGTAGGAAGGTAGAATAAGTTCTAGCAGCTCTTCAAGTTTACTGAAGTAGTCAAGAGTTGGAGGGGCGTAGACTACACCAAGTAGAAATTTAATAGTGTTGAGGTTTATCTCAATAAAAAGGTGTTCAGAAGTACGACTGTAGAGGGAAGGGGATTGTGAAATTATTTTATATTTAAGATTTGAGCGAATGTATATAGCTACGCCACCTCCTCCCTTACCCACGCGGTCGTTACGTAGAAGAGTATACCCAGGAAGGGAATAGGTAGAAGAAGGTAGTGATGGTTTAAGGAAAGTTTCAGAAATTAGGATGGCGTGTATATGATTACTACAAAATGTGGTAAGGAGATCGGAGAAATGGCTGGGTATACTTTGGGCGTTAATATGACAGACATTCAGATTTTTAGGCGATGATGAGAATGTATCGTGCAGTATATCACCTAGCAGAACAGCACCCTGTGATATATCAAATTCGTCAGAACTTGCTGTGTCACATGAAAAATACTCTTCAGAACCAGAATCAGACATAATGTTAATAAGTTGTACTCTCTAAATAATAAAATAAAATAAATAGATAAAACAGTTGTATATTGTATAATAATATATATAATAATACTTATAAAATAGGTAGGTACTGATCTCCTCATATAGTAATCCATTTCACATTCACTGCGGCAAGTTGGTGAAACTACATTTTTACATAAGATACACAACAAAAGTTAAAAGTTACAAATATAGAAGGTATTAAAGTTTACAGATAGGTACAGAGATAAAGAAATTACACATATTAGATATATTTCAATAGTGCCAAAATAATATAAAATAATTTAAACTAAAATATGTATTTTTATTTGTTAAGTTTACATCTATACCATACAAACTATGCCCTGTCTATCACTGGAACGCGCAGCCTCCGCCTGTCAATAACAGCTGACTAAGCATGATAATGCAAATTACAAGATTTATTAAAAAAAAAAAATTAACATTAAATGATGTGTGTGAGGATATTTTATTAATATATTGATTGAAAAAATAGCAGTAAAGTATGCGTATACATGATTGAATATTACAAATTTCGAAAAACTGCAAGTAAAATAAAAGCAACAAAATGTAAGTATGAATATGATTTATGAACACTGGAAGGAAATTAAACTTGTAATCAAATGCTGTCATGAAATAAATGCTAATCAATATAAAAATAGTTTGCATTTCAGTCGAAGAAATCTATAAAACACTCGATTAATCACTTCTTAGATTTAACAATCCTGGCAGGACGTGACCTTTTTTCTTGTGTTTCAGGTGGAACCGGCGGAAACTTTGAAGAGAATTCTCTAAGCTGGGCCTCAGATAGGATGCGGTGCTTAGCACCTTTGACCTTTACGTACACATTCCCATCCTGTGACCAGCAGCAGTGCATTCCATATAGTCGTCGGGCTTCAGTGAAAACGCGTCTACGCATGTTGGTCAGAAATTCAGCCGTCGAGATGCTAGTGCCTTTCAGACCCTTTTTGGCTCGCCACACATTGGCCCGAGTCTCGAGGCTCCGGAACTTAACCAAGATTGGCCGGGGTCTATCCTGGCTGCCCGCTCCCTTTGCTCCGAGACGATATGAAAAGTGAATGTCAGAAGCATTGATGTCAAGATGAAGCCTATTTGTGCCTATATCACTAATAATAGAAGTGGTGTTCTCATCTGATGACTCTGTAACACCCCGGAACAAAAGGAATTTCCGACGGCTTCTATTTTCCTGCTCATCGGTCATGGTGGCAACAGTGTCAATCTGTGATCTAAGCAACATTAAGGCATCCCTTATGAAGATTTTGAAGTCATGAAAGTCTGTAGCGAGCTGGGCAATTGTAGGTGTAGGAGTGGAAGTATTGATGCGCTTCTCGAAGGACTCCATTGTTCTCATGAATGTTTCTTCCAATCTCATGATGCCAGAGGCAGTATCCACAGGGTCTGTAGCCATCTCTGTGTAGCAGTTGTGATAATTGTGCAAATTAATGTAGTGCAGTGAGTGAATGGAGACTGATCCAAAGAAATAAATCAATACATTCCTTTTGTCTTTTATTTATTACTCACTTGGATTCTTGGATTATTCACTAAAACTAACTAAAATGTAAGTACAACTGTGTGTTTTCAGATATAATAATGATTAATAATAATAAACATAAAAAAAACACGACTGCACTTAACCGTTTTTTTTTTTTTTTTTTTTTTTTTTTTTTTTTTTTTTTTTTTTTTTTTTTCTTTTTAAACTGCCTCCGTGGTCTAGCGGTCCATGGATTTAGACTCTAAAGTACCGGGTTCGATTCTTGGTCGGGTCACAAAAATATTTAATAATGTAAATAAATACATTTAATAATATTTAATTTATTTGTTATATTTCTTGAGTTTGGTACGCTGGAGACATCGACTAGCTTGCCACTTGTCAGTATAGTAAAGTTGGCTAAATGTGAATACGCTTTTTTATAAGCGTGGTTTCTGACCACCCCGAAAGGGAAACGGTCGTGATGATACTTTACTACTATGTTTTTTTATTTACTAGAATAGCCCACCGTTACTCCCTCGACATTTTTATCCGCTCTCTCGTTACCGGATATATTTACTATGACACCGCTTTCTGGAGAGTCGTCAAAGCTGATTTTTATAAAATAACATTGTGGAGTTAGTTTGGAAAGTGTGGCATCGTTTTGTATTAGTGTTCCAACTACTTTGCTATATTCGTAGTTTGGAAAATAATTCTAAAGAAAACACACTATTTAAAATAATTTATTCCTTTTGTGATGGGTTGACGTTAAAGAACACTGTATGTTCCACCGAGTCGCTTCTATACTTATGCGTGGCGTTGTGCATATCTTTACGTTCTTCTCACAACTCTCTTCTTTCTGTTCCCTCACATCATTCTGGATTTGTCTCCAGCTCCTTCGTAGTAGCTGACACAAAATTATGGTATGATCTTCCAATAAACATAAGGCAGGCAACTAACAGATTGTCGTTTAAAAAACTGGCCTATTCACACTTTATGAATAGCTCTAAACCACGTTAGTAAGTTGTGTTTGTGTATGTACAATTTTGTGTATGAAAGAAAGAATGAATATATTTATTTGTCATAAAAAAAACACAAGCAATAAAATAATAATAATACAACAAACAAGATAGTGTGGTGACAAATAGGGAATCAGCTTAGCAATAAGATGCAACACTCGGTCACAGCGCTGATTTTCAGCTGATCCCTCACAATGATATACCTAAATATAAATAACATAATATATAAATATAATACTACCAAAAATATTTTACAACGAATATAATAATGATTATTGTATGCATTAGTATTTAGTATATTGATATTATAATACAAATATAAGAGTATATTATTAGGTATATAATATTTGTTGAATTATCCTATGATTGTATATTACTGTTACTTCCATTGCACTTATGTATATTTATTCAAATTAAGAGTAAGGTGATAGGCAGGATGAAAAAAATAAGAAATTTTAATGATACAGTTAATAAGTTACTTAACTAATTTTAATATACTACACATTATACCTACATACATAAACATATATAAACTATACATACAAGTACATCATATACATTATAACTTTAATAAATACACAGTTATTTAAATAGTGTTTCTCCAGGAACGATGTGGTTATCAAACGTTTAAAGACGCTGACAGACCTATTGTGGAATTGCTCATAAATTCTTATTAAAAATTACATCAGACCCTCGCCAACCTGTCTAGCCGACGTGTAGGCCAAATTCTTTAGAAATGGTCGTGATGATGATATGATATATTTTTCTTGTCCAGATGTAAGAACGATTGAAGTACATTCAATCTAAAGATCGCGGTTTGAACCCTTACATCTACAAATACAAATAAATATACCTTCATTACTTACATTTGTCATAGATTTACAACACTACCATTTTTGTGCTCTGGAAACGTTAATCCGTCGGTCCCGGTTCCACTAATGACAACTTGTGGAATCGTTAAAAAATTGTCATAAAATATTTATCTCGCCAACCCTAATTTCCAATATGATGTTCTAAAAGGTCCTCATGCAGTGGAGGTCTAAGGTTTTAAATGATTGACGTTGTCAATAAATACCTACAAAAAGGCAAGAAAGCAATTTGTTTTTAAATAACTTCGATAAATGGCCAGCCTTTTCGTTTACCATAAAAAGTAAATAAAAGTAAAGTTAATTTATCTTTGTCTTGATTATAAATTGAATTGTAACGAAATGAACTCGAACACAGAAATCAGAGATTTTATTGACGTTAAATCCTATCTTAATGCAATTATGTCGACCGTAACTTTTGTAATAAAAAACCCGATTGATGTCACGGCCCAAATTAATCTTTGGGAGAGGAAATATTCAAAAACACCCACGTAAGTGTCCATACTAATAATATTGTAAATGTTTAAAAAGCTTATTTTGTATGTTTTTATTTTATTTTATTCAATTCGTTTATTTTCAGTAATTAGGCATAGGACAAAAAAAATGTATTTTGCACTTTTACATGTCAAATTTACAATAAGTATTCTATACTATTAGGCTACATAATTTCACAGCATTATACCAGGTAGAACGCCATGAAACTACACAACCTTACTGAAATGTAGAGCAGTGCGTTACAATACAAACATAAAATAAATTTAAAATAAAAACCTACGTGATTTATACACAAAATAAAATTCCACACAAAACTACACTTATAATTATAATTATAGCTGCTATAAATAGGCATGTTCGAATGTATATATGTATGTCTGTTTGTCTATCTGCAACTCCTATATTACTGAACTTATTTTGATGACATTTGGTAGAAACCAGGGAGAAACATAATACGGGGTGAGGTGACTTTGTGTGCTCTATTGATAGAATCAAACAACTTTTCAAAGAAACCATATGTCGGAAGTGACATAATCATTTGGCTTCTACATGCAACTTGGCTATTTTAATATCATTAGTTTGTATGGAGAAAAAAAAGCGTGGTTTCTAACTACCCCGGAAGGCATACTTTACTTTTTCTATGATCTCTAATAATTAATAGATTAGCAGCTATTTAAAAGGGGCCCAAAGTCCATTTGAAATTGAGATCAATCGCTTCCCTAAAGGGTACCAATAAAAGTTGTCTGCCTCATCGATTTGTGAGCGAAAACAAAACTCGAATGATTCTGTAACAAATCCAATTTAAATTCGCATATTTTAATTAAATACGTCCGTAGCATTGAGATATAAGTACTACGTATAGAGAGGCTAAACCAAACAAAAAATCGTTGCGCAATTTAATGACAATATCACCCTGGCTGTGGTGGCTCGGTTGAAAAAACGCTGGTGTATTTTCTATGGGGGTGTGAAGGTGTCAGGTCAGCGCGATGCAGCAGCTTCTTCCAGAGATCACTGATGGTCACGAGGCCTTCACAATACACCAAGTCTAACGCGGTAGCGGTTGAGAGAATTGCTTAAAACGCGAATTACGGAATAATACGGTTTTAGCGGCGTGCACAGTGGACACAAGAATGTGTGTGCGGCGTGCGGTGGATCCTCTCGCTCAGGCGTAGGTGTGGGAAAGGGGTGGATAATACATATACCTAATTGGACGTACATAAATGGATATAAATACATAGTGGCCAAGCCAAACGCCTTCCTTAAAATCCTACAAAGGTCGGTTCACCCCCGCGGCATACACTTTTCTTAGGTATTTTTCTCATAGGTCTCCTTTGAATTAGTTTTCCTTCAAAATCAAAATTGGCATTTGATATAATTGGAAATAGCACATACTTTCAACGAGAACAACGAATAGGTGGTAGGCGGACTGATGGTGGTAATTTGCTACCCAGCTCTCCTACTACCTATTTACGATATGATATTAAAATTTATTATATGATATAAATTTATTTATATATAATATTTATTAAAGTTTAAATATACGGTGTTCGGTACCTAGGTTTAGTTTTTATTTATAATATTTTTGATAGGGAATTAGAAATTATATATTGGCTGGTAAAATCCTTGTTTCCTACCTTTTCATTGATTTCCTAACGTGGCGCCATCTACTGGCCTACTTCAGAACAATGGCTGAGGTTTAAACCCTCTAGAGGCAGTTAGTCGTCATCGATCAGCTCTCACGTATGGTAATGATTTCTCAATAAAAAATAAGCAGTTCATCGTACAGCTATCAGACCGCGTAGTGTCTACGTCTTCCGTCGGTGATCATCATCAGAACGTCCACGACCGCTGGTTTCCGAGTGTGCGCTAGCTACACTATATAAACGTTCGTGAAAGTGCTGTGCTAGTAAAAACAATTATGTGAAACAATACAGTCCACGTATCTGCTGGATTCGATCTGGAGGCTTCCAGGAGGAAGATACCCACGGACCCACGTGAGTAACCTTTCTTTTCCTTTCCCTAAACTGTCTCCGTCAGCCAGTAGTTATTTTCCCCTACATACGGTAATAAGGCTTTTATTGTTAGCTTAAAATTACAAATCTGTATATAGTAGGTACTTGCAGATAGGCCACAAATTCTCATTAAAGCCGATCAAACTTAAAATCTTTTCCCTAAGTAGGTGCTTACTAGATCTATCCATCAAGAGCTTAAGTGTTGCCCTCTTGAGTAATAAATGTTAACTATATAAATTATTATTATTTAATAAGGTATAGGGACCAGGAATTGATCGTTTTTTATTATTATACTAGTTCGACATATGAACTTGCGCCTACCTGATGGTAATTGGCGCGCAAGGTCTATGAATGTAAGTAACTGGAATAAGACACTCATAATTGACAGCAGCCCCTAACACTATGCCCGATTGACTGGTCATGTCAGGGTTTATCGGCACAAACGGTGGATACTAGATGTATTAAAAAACTAGTGTATGCTCACTACATGCAAAACCAAGAAGGTATTATATATTAGGTATTATTGTACGCGGAAGTTTAATATGTTTAACACATACTCGTATATATAAACATATATAAAAAATCAAAATTTAAAATAAAGGTTATTTCAATATTAATTTTAAAAAAAAGTTATTATGATCTTAAAGCTACCGCACTATGAGGACCGCCTTACTTACTTTAGACTTTTTTCTCTGGAGAATCGCAGAAACGTTGCCGATATAAAAACCCTACATAACATTGCTGTGGGTGGTTTTGGAGATGCTCTTACCGGTACTCTTAACTTTCATATCCCCACACGCCCTGAACGCATTAAGCGCCTATTTGAAATTCCCTCAGCAACGAACAATGTATCATTTAACGCCCCTATCACTCGTATGTGTCGCAGTTTCAATGCCCTGTCCATTAAACATAACGAATTAGATCTGTTCAATCTTGACCATAAAGCGTTTGGGGGACAGGTAACCAAACTATTTATGGGGAAATAATTTATTGATTTGTAATTTGGTGGTTGAAAGTGAATCTCAAAATTGTGTACATTTTTTATATTTTTTCCGAGTTAAGTTTTAATTTGCATTTAATTTTTGTTTAATTTTAATTTTGCTTGTTTGTAATTTTCATTTGTATTATTTGTGTAGATTTACTTTAGTTTAAGTTAATATTTTCATCCATTTAATTTTTAATTCATGCATGCAGTGTACAATAGTTTTAGGTTGTTAAATTTAACTTGTTTCCCTTTGTTTTTGATTTTGATAATTGTTGTAATTTAATAACTGTTTGTTGTACTTATTCTAAATAAATAAATAAATAAATTAAGGACGCACTAAAAGATACCATTGCATAGAAATTTGTTTCATATATTAGTAATATTTAGATCTTAAGTTGAACACGGCCTTTTTACAGCCACGATTTGTTATTTAT
Organism: Tinea semifulvella; assembly: GCA_910589645.1. Lineage (NCBI taxonomy): Eukaryota > Metazoa > Arthropoda > Insecta > Lepidoptera > Tineidae > Tinea > Tinea semifulvella. The sequence continues at coordinate 5,032,820 of OU342592.1, read as the reverse complement.
GGACATAAATATTGTTATTACTAGACTGTAAGCTGACACGGCCATTTTACAGCCACGAATCTATATTTATGGACATAAATATTATTATTACTAGGTTGTAAGCAGACACGGCCATTTTACAGCCACGAATTTATATTTAAGGACATAAATGTTATTAGATCATAAGCTGACACGGCCTTTTTACAGCCACGAATTAAATTTTAAGTATCTAGTTATAAATAAGTACAAAATCCTCGCTTATGGCAACAATGTTTTATTTATTATAAATTGTATTGCTGTTAGATTCGGTCCAGCCAAGCTTATATTGTATTAAAATATATGTATTAACAATATCCAAGTGTTGTGTACTAACCTAAGGAAATAAATGATTTGATTTGATTTGATTTATAAACAAAAAATGTTTAAACATTCACATAAATGTTACAATAATAATATATAGCCCCTTATAGCCTTTCATTTTTTATTTTTATATTTATGTTTTGCTTATATGTTGTTTTTTGCTTTTATTATTTTCGTCTTTTATTGTCATACATTGTGTAACTTTAACGAAGAGCACTTGTCTTCTGGAACACAGTCTGTTTCATCAGACTAGTCCAGGAGACAGAGCACATTTATATATTAGGTAAAAGAAAAAAAAATGTGTCAATAAAGATTTTTATTATTATTATTATTATTTAATAATAAAATGTCAGTTATAATAAAATAAAATAAAGTCAATTAAATTAATTGTGTAGGAACTCATCTGAGACAGACGTGTCCATCCCATTGCTACATCAGCGTACTAATTTTTAAGACTATATCTATATTTGGATTTTATCTCTTTATAGCCCGCTGAACGACCTTCAATTTGTTGATCGGACCCACTTTGTTTGTCTTTCTTGCGTATGACAGAAAAGGAAAGGCTCCTGTAGCCCATTTCTGTTACTTAGTCGCAAACGTTATTAGTGGATTTTATTATTTACGGCATAGATAGCTTCATCATTACAAAATATTATTCAATTCTCAACTCTATAAGCGCTCGATCTCGACGGCGTCCGTGCAAATATAAACTTTAATAGTTAGTTAACGGATTCCATTATATAACGTTTGCGCTAACAGAATAGCTGGACTCTACACAAAGAACACGCGTTGTCTAGACTTCTCAGTTATGATATTGTTAATTGCAGTCGATGTCTAGATTTATTAATAGAAAGTATCATCACGACCGTTTCCCTTTCGGGGTCAGAAACCACGCTTATAAATAAGCGGATTCACTTTTAGCCAACTTTACTATAGGCCTATTATGACAAGAGGCAAGCTCGTCAATGTCTCCAGCGTACCAAACTCAAGATATCACAAATAAATGCAGCAGGTGCAGCGGCTGAATTGGCTGCAAACGGCAAACGCAATAAGTACATAGAGTTGGCAAATCGTTACTATTTTGTGCCGTTTGCCGTAGAGACGATGGGCCCTTGGTCTGAGGACGCTAAATCGTTAATACGCGACATAAGCGTTGCCATCCGAGCGTCAACAGGTGATCCTTTGAGTAGGGAATATCTTATTCAAAGGATCAGTGTTGCCATCCAACGAGGCAACGTCGCCGGAGTCCTCGGAACATTGGGTTCATCTTCTCCTGGATTCGATGACATGTAGATTATAATCAAGATATTTGTAAGTATTTAGTTTTTATATTAATTAGGTTTATCTTTTAGTTTATTTAATTTAAGGTTTTGTTTAGTTTATTTTTAACTTTATTGTTTAGGTAGCTTTAATTTATATTTGTTGTTTGTATTTGTGTATCTTACTTATAATTAATAATTTGAATTATCGTTTGATTGTTCAATAGCGTTAACATTTTCATTATTTGGCAATAATGGACGATTTAGGAATTTATTGTTATATTGACGTTTTCTACAAGTGGATATAGTATGACCGTTTTCTTTGCAGTATCTTCAAATAAATTAAATATTAATAAATATATTTTTTTTGTGTCCCGACCAGGAATCGAACCCGGTAACTCCGAGTCTAAATCCACAGACTTAACCGCTAGACCACGGAGGTAGTTAGATTTAATAATACAGGCCATAATACCGTTTGGAGGTTAAAAAGTATAGTATATTGATGTCAGCTCTGTTAAGCGATTTTTGTGGCATTGTATTTTCTCTTTTTTGGTCCGCCCTTAGGTAATAAATATATTTCCTTTACATTGAAATAATTTCCTATCTTGATGAACTCAATAATTAATGTGTCTTATTTTAGAATTCGTTTAATTAAATTAATCTGTCATAATTAGAATATTTTATAAGATGTTTGAGGAATTTCATGCATTAAATAATGGCGCCAAAAGGTTGTTCATTAATAATTATAAACACCTACGTATAGAGACCGGCTTTTGATATACAAATTTGTAGAGAGTGATTTGTTTTAAATAATAAATTCGTTAATAAAATGATTCCACAAGTTGGATGGAAATGAACCGGGACCGAGCGACGCGACGGCTTAAAAGCGAGGCACAGGAATTGCGTGTTGTAAATCTATGACGAATGTAAGTAAGAAAAGTGTTAACAGCCAGTTTCTCGAAGCTCTACTTAATTATTACCCAGCTAATGAATTTTTATCTTTAAGTTTTTCTTAAGTCAATTCGGGTTTTGACGAACAAAATTTCCCTGTTGACAATGACATTCCGTTTTTGGTGACAAAAATACACATAGGTATATTATTATTGTTCAAAATTATAGAATGTGTTTTTTTTTTAGACATAAAAGTTTTTTTTAAGTCTATCTAATAATTTCTTATTGTTTTGTGAAACGTATAATTGATAACTCCCCATTTATTTGTAGACACATCAAGGTGCATTTTCCCGCAAGTAAATAAGGTTTATAATCGCAGCAAATGCTCCCATCTACGTTGCAGGGCGTAAGTGACTAACAGTGCACACGACACTAAAAATCACTTATAGCACTTTACTTTTCGATTTCTTAATATTCCCTTATATGGTAATGTCGTACCTTATTAATTAATAAACTTTCAACTGAAGTGGTTTATGACAAAGTTCACCTAAAGGTGGGAACAGCCACAAGCCCTGGAACGTAAGTCAGTCTTCCCGTAACCCTCTGACAGTCACAACGTGGTTTCCCCACTAGACGATAATGCGCTAAATTATTTTATTAGCTTTGTAACCAATTATACGTATCTTTAAAAGTTAACTATTCTTTTCATAAAGTCATCCTAATATATCCCCGCACACACATCTCTATATTTCTCTCTATACATTTGTTTAAATGACAGTTCCCTTGTTAATTATTTCTTAAGATATGTTTGTAAAACGCATTTCTTGCAAAACCTAGTTTATTTTTAGAAAAAGTAAACTAAAGTATCATCACGACCGTTTCCCTTTCGGGGTGGTTAGAAACCACGCTTATAAATAAGCGGATTCACATTTAACCAACTTTACTATAGGCCAAACATGACAAGTGGTAAGCTCGTCGATGTCTCCAGCGTACCAAACTCGAGAAATATCACAAATAAATTAAATATTAATTAAATGTATTTCTTTACATTTACATTAATTAATATTTTTGCGTCCCGACCAGGTATCGAACCCGGTACCTCCGGGTCTAAATCCACGGACTTAACCGCTAGACCACGAAGGCAGTTCATTTTTACTTAAAAAAATATTAAGTAGGTAGCATAAATACGTTCGAGAAACCGAATGTTAGTGTATCATCACATCACACATCAGAGTTCTACACCTCCACTGTTGGAGATGGGCCTTTCAAAAATTTCTGGAGAACTTGGCCAACACTCGCCACGCTAGCCAGACGGATTGGGTATGCCGGGGTTTAATCCGCGACCTTTTGGATTAAATGGAAGCGTTCTTACAACCAAGCTACCACTTCCTTTGGGCCACCACCGCTCATCATCATTATACCAGCCCCTAGAACGCTGAGTCCTAGACCTCCACTGATGTGTGGGCGAGGATCTGATCGCAATAATAAATTCGTTAATAAAACGATTCCATAAGTTTGTATTAGTAAAACCTGGATCGACCTTAACGTGCTTTTCGAGGCACGGGAATCGTGGTGTTCTAAATCTAAGAAAAATGTATAATTTTTTGGTACATGCCGAGGTTCAAACCGCGTCCTTTTGGAGTAAAGGCAAGCGTTCTTACAACTGAGCCACCACGCTCATTTAACAATTATTAATATTTCAACATTCATTCATTCCTATACTACAAACAACGCTCCATCCCTTTCATACATTCTATCCTTACGAGAAGCGTTCCTACCCAGGCCAGGCGAGTGTAGGCTTGATTCTTTCTATATGTTCTAGAAAGCCTATCTCCAGCAGTGGAGGTCTAGGACTCAGTGTTCTAGAGGCTGTGATAATAATGGATTGTTACATTCCAATATAATACGACAAGGTTGAAATGGCAATAATCAAATAACACAGTCTTTATTTTATCGGGTTACCATGCGTTAGTACAACAGCGATACGGCTGCTGTCCATCCTTTTCTATCCCTTGTCATTTTTCGTATTTCCCTCTCGCTCCCACAACGACCTGTCCACAAATTCTCTTGAATCGAGCTGCTGCCTGAAACGCGTGTGCTCAATGCTAATCATTAAAATTATTTAAAAATAGACGATAAAAATAATTTTGTGTACTTCCCAGTGTATTTAGTGCTACCCTCCTAGATAACAAACTTAAACATTCTCTATCATCATCAGCCTGTGTCTCTCCACTGCTGGATATAGGCCTCCCCCAAGGCTCGCCACTGCACGCGGTCTTTTGCAATTCTCATCCAACCCCCACCAGCGACCCTCCTTAGGTCATCCGTCCATCTGGCGGGGGGTCGTCCCACTCTGCATCGTCCCGTACGTGGTCTCTACTCCAGAACCCGTTTGCCCCATCGGTCGTCGGCTCTGCGGCAGATGTGTCCGGCCCATTGCCACTTCAGCTTGCTAATTTTGAATGCTATGTCAGTAACTTTGGTTCTCTGACGAACTTCAACGTTTCGAATTCTATCCGTCAGAGAAATACCAAGCATAGTTCTCTCCATAGCTCGAGCTAAACATTCTTTATAGAGTAGGTTAATAAAAAATAAAATATAATGCAACTAGTCTGTCTTGCAGACATTAAAATATGAAATTAAGTTAGCTGAAGGATATTCCTGTGAGAGCAGGTGTGGAGTTTCTCTTAGCATTTATTAAGACAAAGTAACTTCCCGCTCGCTGGCCATTAGGCGTTGGTACAGATGGCTTAAAGGCCAGTGGCCCCAGTCTGTTTCTTTAAACGTTACGTGTTTAAAACTATTAAGTTTTATTGTCAAAATGCGTGAGATTAGCCAAGCATAACTAAGCTCACATCAAAATTATGTAATATTATTCAAACATAAACTCCAACAGTTGTTGATATTGACAGCTGGGGTTCCACAGGGTAGCTGATGATCTCTAGTACTTTACGCGCTCTATACATGTAATGACATCCCAAACATCTCTGAAGTCCTGGTGGAGGACGGTGAAGACAGAGAGGAGAAAGAAAGAAAAACAGGATGTCATGCTGGCATGTCATTTTATTCATTTGTGATATTTCTCGAGTTTGGTACGCTGGAGACATCGACGAGCTTGCCACTTGTCATGATAGGCCTAAAGTAAAGTTGGCTAAATGTGAATCCGCTTCTTTATAAGCGTGGTTTCTGACCACCCAGAAAGGGAAACGGTCGTGATGATACTTTACTTTACTTTTACCGATTTTGAGACTGTCTTGAGGGATCTCGTTTGATTCTTCTTTTTAGTCGTTACACTCTTGGCAGAGTGGTCGTGGTCGCCATTTGAGTTCTAGTGGCACGCTTAACAAGCCGTCGCCACTCCTCTCGGACCCCGGCAATGCACTCATGTAGGGGATAATCCATTGCAACCTTCACCTGATCGGTCCATCTCATCGGAGACCTACCACGCATCCTCTTGCCATCGACTTTCCCCTGGTCTACCAAGCGCTAGATGGATGTTTCTCAACGGAACTTAATTGTACAGTCTCGTTTGATAGCTGGAAGAAATATTTGAGTGTATGGGCCGTTGATCAATATGGGTGTAAGACTATAAACCCGCGCATCACGCCTAAGACACTAAAAATAACTAAAAATTATAAAATATTCGATATAAATCCGTATAATAATAATTTTTTTATGTACGGGTATTTAATAATAGAATTATAATACGACATGACAAAAACAGCTTTTTCTTTACTTTGCAAAGAAAACATCGCCAGAAAAAAGTTCATATTGGATTACCCTCTTTCGTACAAGCTAAGGGACCGTGCCTCGGGCTTGGTAAATAATCAGGATCGCTATTCTTTAACATTTTTAAACCATTTTAGCATAATATACAGTAACAAAGAATCACCTAATTCATTTTAAAAAAAACTTTTATTTTACGAGTATATCATGAACGCGATTGGTAACGACCGGTTGCAGAATTAAAGTAAAGTATCATTACTACCGTTTCACTTTCGGGGTGGTCAGAAACCATGCTTATAAATAAGCGGATTCACATTTAGATAACTTTACAATTTATTTTACAATCATGAATGAAGTGGCAAGCTCGTCGATGTTGCAGAAGATGTCAGTAAATGTCACAAAATATAATAATAAATATTTGATTATGTAAAATGAAATAGCTGTAAAAGGGTAAGATTATAAAAAATAGAATAAAGAAAAACAAATATTATTTTATTTTTTATATTCTTACGTGACAATGCCCATTTACAGCTGGTTTTTTTTTCTAAACAGCACCTAGGTCATAGCGTCCTAGACCTACACTGTTGGAGATGTTCCAGAATATGTATCTGGATAATTAGACCTACACTCGCCACGCTGGCCAGATGGGTTGGCAAGGATCTAAAGTCAATATTTAATGACAATTTATTAAGGATTCCACAAGTTAGTGGAACCGGGACCGACAGCTTAACGTGCTCTTGGAGGCATAGATTTACAACAGCACCGGTTGTAAATCTATAAACAAATATTTAACACAGATCATAAAGTGACGTAAACGATAATCCAGTATTAATAACACCCTGCAACCCGAACGAAGAGTACCTGTGTTCCGGGAAGCAGTGTTCATTGCGTGCGGAATGAGTATGATTCGATATATGTATTTATACACCTAAGAAACTATGATGGAATAAATGGATATTTAATGTAACCTTGTGATATGCAACCTTGCCAGAAGTTTTATTACACGGGTTATGATTAACAGCCTACTAACCATAAAGTTGTAAAACAAAATCACGCAATGAAAATAAAGCCAAATTGTCATTAATCACTAAATAATAACAATAAATATTTTCACAAGCGCCATCTAGTTTCCGTGGTAAGCTACGGGGCTTGTGTTACGGAAACTAGATGGATGATAAACTACATATTATATATATATTTTTAAATATATACATATTATACATATAAACACCCAGACCGAGACAAATTATACAATATACAACTTGACCCCGGTGGGAATCGAACCCACGACCTCCCGAGTTCACGGCAACGTTTGTTACCACTAGACCACGGCGGCGTAATATCTATTTAAAGTTTAATTCCATAATATAAACTTTGATTTGATTCCGTTATGTTGTGATAGAGTCATTCTACATTTATTTTAGTCATAGAAATATATTGATAAGGACTAGCTTATTTTAGATTAGAGAATCGACCAAGAAGCTGCCTCCGTGGTCTAGCGATTACGTCCGTGGATTTAGACTCGGAGGTACCGGGTTCGATTCCTGGTCGGGACACAAAAATATTTATTAATGTAAATAAATACATTTAACTAATAGGTATTAAATTTATTTGTGATATTTCTCGAGTTTGGTACGCTATCGACGAGCTTGCCACTTGTCATGATTGGCCATGACAAGTGGCAAGTGGCATGATTTATAAGCGTGATTTCTGACTACCCCGAAAGGGAAGCGGTTGTAATGATACTTTACTTTTACCTTTAGAATCGACCAGATTCCGCAACCGAACCACTCGCACAGACCAAAATATGCATCTACATACCGTAGCCACTATCCCTACGCGTACATACAAATTTGGAGACTCTTACATCTGTCGCACGCTGAAGATGTAGAATGCTCTCCCAGCCAGTGTGTTTCACCATTCCTATAACCTGGAGTCCTTCAAACGAAGTGTGAAAAAGCATCTTTATAGGTCGTCTAAGGCTGGCCTCAGTTGCTCCCATTCTTGTACTTCGCGTACCGCTTACCATCAGGTGGGCGCGGTGTCTCATGACATGCTAAGTATAAAAAATATATTAATTTAAGCATATAAAAACTAATATAAGCATATAAAAACGTTTATTTCAAACGTTACAGTAAAACAATGTTTAATGAGGATGCACTGTATCATTAATTTATGTAAGTAGTCATATAGTTTTATTGTGTCAAATATAGGGAAACTGCCTTCTGGAGCCTACAATTTATTTTCCAGATGGCAGTGCTCACTAACTGAAATTATTTGATTATGATCCAATAAACGTTATTTTATTTTAATAATAATATGCAATTTAAATTACCTAAACATGATGTGGCAAGACTATTGGCTAAGTTTTAGTCAGTTACGCATCACATGTTAATTTATGATGCACTACTGACGCTGCTGTTATGAAATACAAGAGAAGGCCTGTTAAAAAAAATATACATTGTCTGGCCAGCGCGGAGTGGCAAATGTAGGCCATATTCTCCAGATATATATTCTGGAAGGTCCATTTCCAACAGTGGAAGAATAGGACTAATAATGATATATCTACACAACGTAATGATATCGTAGCTTGAGCCAAATTCACGCTTCACAATACAGCCCTCGGACCTCCACTGCTGGAGATGGGCCTTCCAGAATTTTTATAGAATTTGGCTTAAACTTGTTACGCTCGCTAGAGGTGGTGGGCGTGGTACTGTTTTCTTTTAATTCGACGGCCTAACTAAACTAAAGCAGTTGGTGTTGTAAATCTATGACAAATGCAGGTAAGAAAAATGTATTTCTTATTGGTGCAAGCGTTCGAACCACGACCTTTTCTTACCAATTCTCGCTTATTCAACACTTCTACGTTTATTTGTAAGATTGGATTCAAGTGTATTCGCGTTAGACAAAAATCAAATCAATATTTTTTTTCAGCTGTCGCGTCCTTCTGAAAATTCTATGTTTAAATCGCAGTTTCAATTCCGATTTTAATTAACCGCACAAACCGGACTTTATTTATTTACCGGCCAAATGATAGGGTTTATTCAAAACATAACGTTTTGATTTGTTCAAATTGAGTACTTGCTTCGTGTAGGTATTTATATATTATGTACTAGCTGTCCCGGCGAATTTCGTACCGCCTGACAGCCAATGAATTTCATTATTAATAATAGTACTACTCACACAAAACAATTTTCAAAACGAATCACAGACAATTTCGCAACTTAAAACTGAGACCAACCGATTTGATAGCTTGGTCGCGGCATTATTAATAATAATAATACACACACAAAACAATTTTCAAAACAAATCACAGACAATTTCGCAACGTAAAAGTGAGGCCAACCGATTTGATAGCTTGGTCGCGGCATTATTAATAATAATAATACACACACAAAACAATTTTCAAAACGAATCACAGACAATTTCGCAACGTAAAAGTGAGGCCAACCGATTTGATAGCCTGTGGTGCGATTACGCGCACATCATTATTAGTTCTAATTTGGTTCAACTTTAGTTTAGCTTTGATTCGGTTTAATTTTAGAACATCTCTGTGTAGCGATTACGCGTCATATGAAAGCTAAACTTTTACCAAATTCCAACCGAAATACGGCGTGTTAGCCCAATTGCCAGTTGAAATAAATAAAATGATTGAATGACATTGTTTTTTAAATATTACGTTAAATAAAATGTTTTAAATAACATAAGTGATATAAATATACTTCTAACTTCTGTTTTTTTTATTTCATATACTAATAACATCAAATTTCATCTAAAAATATCCTTAGTTTTCGTTTGGTCTTTTTATGTTTTTTTTATCGGCAACACACAACTACATGTAGAGTTCCTTTCCACGAATGACAATCATTATACTTGTAAAATAAAATAAAATAATATATTATTTAACAATATATTTAATAAAAAAAATAGTTAATGCGTCTACTAATAACACATTAAGTGTGTTATGAGAACGTAGATATGATTGTCCTACATTTATTTTAAGATACCTACTAATCAAAACGTTATAATTGTAATGTGTAACGAAACGTTAAGGTTGGTTTGTTTACATTTTACAAAATTGTTTGAAGTTTTTATCGTTTCATCTCAATCTTTTTTTATTATATTTAAATGGTTAATTTTATAGCTCCGATGGCACGAAGACGAGTTTCTTTCGAGCAGATGGAGGCACTTGTGTCGAAGGCTATCCTCAGCTGGCTCGGGGCATATTCCCTTGGGCATTGGGATAATATTGCGCAGAAACTAAACAGTATGGGGAATGGCTGCTACAAGTAAGTCGCCCAAGGATTGGTGCAAGGCAAGCTATTGTGTTACCTAGATATTTAAAAGCATAAGCATAAGGTTGTCAAATTATCCACAAAATCGAATAAACCTTTAGTTTCCAGTCATAAAGCTATTTTGAATAAGTTTCATCACAATGGTAACCCTTGCTTAGTCATGCTTTTAAAGGAGTGGATTCACATTTAGCCCACACACTTCACATTTTTCTAAACTATTATCATTATATTACATTTGAGGTTATTGGCATTTATACTTAATCATAAGTAGGTACACACATAAGTAACTTTGGCATTTTTTCAGGTTGACCACAAACATCATTTGATAAGGCACGCTCTATACTCACTAATATTGAGAGTGCAAGCTGAATCAGTGATGACGGTAATCAATGCGGAGTATGTGGAGTGACCTAAAACAGCTTCTACAAGTGCAGGAGCGGATTGCTGTAGCACAGCAGCCAAGGGCTGCAGCTGCAGAACGGTGTGCTTTGGTGGAGGAAAAAGAGCTTGGCTTACAATTGAAGGAATTTGAAAATAAAGAGTTGTTCATTTAGCAAAAAATCTTAACATTTGATGCTAATTTTTTATTAACATCATGCATTCATTTATGGAAATGTTAACATCACATTTTAGTTTCATTCCGTTGTTACATGCAGCTAATGCAACTTCTCTTAGGAGGCAACACCTCGTTACAGTTTCCCATCTCCTACGAAAAGGTCTGAGATGACCTTTTGATTGATAAAGTTTGCAGTTTGCCTATTATAATGTAATTAGGTAATAGGTACTAAAATCATTAAGATTCAATAAAATAACTTATTAGTTGTGATTATATTATATAATTGCTGTATGCCTAGTGTGAGGAATAGAAATAATAAAGTTTATATAAAATTAGATTAATAATCTTAAATAAAGAATTCTAAAAATACACTCGTTTTTACACTTAATTTTTATTTCATATTACAGCCCCTAAAACACGAGTCCTAGACCTCCACTGCTGTAAATGGGCCTTGTTGGCGAGGGTCTGGATGTAAATTTTAATGACAATTTATTATTGACACACAAGTTGGAATTCGTGGATCCAGACTGACAGCTCAATGTGCCTTCCGAGGCATGGGAACAGTGGTGTTGTAAATCTATGTAAAAAAAGTTTACATGCCGGGGTCTGGACAACCTGTTTGGATTTTAAGGAAAGTATTACAACCAAGCCACCATCGCTCCTGTTTAGTTTTCCCCATAATATTATGAAGAACATATGTTCTTACTAACAAGAGCATTAATAATTATAATATGGGCAGTGGTTGTTAAGTTGTTAGAATGCTGCCCAGCAATCGAAAGATTGCAGGTTCCAGCCCTGGCATGTACCAATGAACGGATAAGTCTACAGTGTCATAAATTTACAACATCACCGTTCCCATGCCTTGGAGGCACATGGCATATTAAGCCATTGGTCCCGGTTGCACTTATACTTGTTGTCCGCTCAACAACATTTCTTGCAGTTACATGCAAAGAAGTGTAATAGGCTTCTGGTGTTGCATCAGTAATGGGTGTCATCGGCCATGAGCGCTGTGGATAACCTGAGTCACCTGAAATTAAATTATTTTCTTTAAGTAGGTATTCAATTGTAAACCTTGATTACTTGTTAAAAAGGAAATACAAAATTTAAAATTTACAACTTACCAAGCAACCAAACTGCCTCATTATTTGCATTTAATTGTTGCATATGAGTGTGTACTGGGTGATGCTGCCAAATGAATGAGTCATGGCTGGCCCCACCATGACTAGCATCCACACTCAATATGTTGAGGTCACTGTCACAAATCTATAAACAATAAAAGTGAATTAATTAACAATAAGTTAATTAACTTGATCATTATTTTGATTGATTATTATTTGGCTACCTAAGCCAAATTTTAAACACTTACAATTTGGGTGTTTAGAGAGTGGTAGTGCTTTTGATTGAAAAACCTCTCTTCAAATTCCTTGGGCCTTATTAATGCCACATGAGTCCCATCTATACAGCCAATCACACCTGGTATTTTAAACTTTTCATAAAATCTGTAAATTACAAATAGGTATAGGACCTAAATATTTTTGTTACTAAAAAAATATATCCATACTAATATTATATATGTGAAAGAAGTTTTGTCTCGCCTTTACACCTATATTACGTCTGAATTTGATGATATTTGGCAAATCTATTTCACAGAACCCGGAGATGGATTGATAGGTTACCATGTGACCACATATCTGTCTGTTTGATTCGCCTTCACACCTATACTACTTTAAATTCGGCAGATATTTTCCTTGGAATCCAGGGTTTGACATGATGGTGAAGGTTGAAACTTGTTTTGGTTGACCACTATATTGCACAGGCAACGCTGGGGCAAACAGCCAGTATATCTATATAGACCTACATACATATATAATCTGTTCAGCAGTGGACGTCTTCAGGCTAAGATGATATATAATCTCACATGGTCTTTTATCATAACATTAAAGGATTAAAACTATATTAACAGTATAAGGGTAACAAACCTTAGTTTTAAATTGTTTCTTTCTTGTGAAGTTTGTGGAAAAAAAATATATTTTTGTAGTATCTGTGGCTTGTTAAGAGTGTCAATTATCAGCCTTATGCATTTGGACGTAGGCTGAGCCATTGCATGATGTAGGCTTTGCTCTACACCTCTTTGATAGGACCCAGAGGCGAAAAAACCAAGTGCAGTGAGATACAGGTTCTCATAAAGTAACCTTAGTAAAGCAAATACTCTGGTTTTAATGTTTATTCATTTTTATTAGGTATCTACTCACTTTTATATCGATTGGCACACTTGTAGTTTCGTTTTTGATGTTTATAAATGGAGTCAATTCATCAATTAACCTAAAGACTGACGGTTTATCTAGCCTGTATTTTTGATGAATTCCTCCTCCGAAATGTCCTCCTGCTATTTCTCAGGCTTGCCGACCGTCTATTTTCCTCAAAATGAGCTCTTTTCACGAGGTCCAACTGCAGACCTTATCTAGACATTTTAACTATGCCTAAAAATATCCACAATTAAAGAAACGCACACCAACACAATTAGGACATTTAAAAACAACAAAAACTTACTGTTTAATATCTAAAACAAGTAAATAATTAATAATTAGTTCGTCAAAAGCTTGCTCGCGATCAACTTTATTCCAACCAAATACAAACTGTTATTTTGACAGTTAATTGGTTGGAATTTAGTCAAACTTTAGTGCGCGTAATCGCGTTTTCCATACAAAAAAGATGTTCTAAAGTTTGACCAAAGTTCGACCGAAATTTGGCTAATTTCTGACAGCTGACAAGCGGGCATAATCGCAACTTCTAAAGTTCAACCAAATTAAGACCAAATAGAAACTAAAATAGTGCGCGTAATCGCCCCGCTGGTCGCGGTATTATTAATAATAATAATACACACACAAAACAATTTTCAAAACGAATCACAGACAATTTCGCAACGTAAAAGTGAGGCCAACTGATTTGATAGCTTGGTCGCGGCATTATTAATAATAATAATACACACACAAAACAATTTTCAAAACGAACCACAGACAATTTCGCAACGTAAAAGTGAGACCAATTGATTTGATAGTTTTTTTTAATATATCATTTGTTCTATATTGAAGGAGCTTGATATAAATTTATGAACGCACCTATATATGTACGAGTATATTTAACAACACACATTGTTTGACCGAAATACACGAACTTTTTGTTGAAATATAAAAACACTAATTAATTTAATAAATGAAAAACGTTAAGAGACTTCAATATCATTTTTAAATACCTATTCAATGATACCCCACTCAATATAGTTCGCTGACATTATTATTTTGATTTCCACGAAACGAACGTCGAGTTGCCGCATTACTAAAATGTTATTAATGCCATCTTTAGTTGCACTCGCATGATTAAGACGAATCGATTGACATGAGAATCATCTAAATCGGCGAACGCGTTTGGCCTCCAGTGTGCCACAAAGGAATAAACATACATACACACAGGCTAATAAACACATGATTCTTCTTTGCATCGGGTAAAAAGGCACATAAATGACGTCACATTGGTTCCAAGAGTAAAGCGAATATCATCTAAAAAGCATTTGACAGTAAGTTTCCGTTAGTTTAGGAAATTCATTTTGGGTGTATTTCTTCAGAGTAAAATTGTATTATGTTGTATCGATATATTTTTTTCATCTCATACATACATACATACATATCTTCACGCCAGATCCCTTACGGGGTAGGCAGAGACAATTGAGCGCCACTTGACACGATCACGACATACCTCTTTCGCTTCATCGACATTCATCAACCTCTTCATACATGCCCTTTTGTTACGAAGGCTTTTTAATTTTCCTTCAGCTAGTGTTTTATTTATTTGATCGTGATACGTGTGTCTTGGTCTGCCAGTGCCTCTTTTACCCACAACTTTCGCATTATATACCTGGTTCGTCAATCTTTCTTCGCTCATCCTTTCAACATGCCCGAACCATCGTAGCATACTTTTCCTTATTTTTGTGCCTATGCTTTCTTTTATACCTACCATTTTTCGTATTTCGACGTTACGTATGTGGTCCGCCAAAGTGACGCCGCATAACCGACGCAGCGACCTCATTTCTACTGCATTAACCCTACTCTCATGCATATTCTGACATATCCACGTCTCGCTTCCATACATAAGTGTTGGTACCAACATGGCATTGTGTATGGCGAGCCGAGCTTTGTCACTTACATTTCGACTGGTGATCAGTGACCCCAGGTATCTCATCATCATCATCTCATCTCATGGTGATCTATACAATCACTCGTGTATTAAATAGATTTGAATATCACCAAGAGTAGCGTTAGGTTTAAAGAAAGACGTTGTAGAAAATCCTATAAAGTTGCGCGAGTGTCGGAGAGCTAATGGTTGTGCTGCTTCCACTTTATTTTAAAGCACACTTCCGCCTTACGCGACAAAAAATCAACCATTGAAATTCTATTTCAAAAGCAAATACGAAACTTGTAAGTACCTACTCTGTCGTACCGAGTCTGGTACGCTAAAGACATCCATAAGCTTGCCACTTGTAACCGTGGTTACTGACCACCCCGCAAGGAGGTAAAGTTAACAAACTACTTAATCGAAATAAATTTATATTCGACTTAAAACTAATAAAAAAAAAACTGTCTATAAATAAAAAACTCATTTAGAGATTTCTAATCAGAGATAGTTCCAAGGAGACTAGAATTATTTCCCCTCTGTATAGCGAGGCCAATTGACAGAAATTGAGATATAAATAATTGCAATTAGTTTTTTCTGGCCTGGTGGTGGCTCTGCAGTAAAAACGCTTTCCTCAAATCCTACATGGTCGGTTCGGTTCAATCCCCTCCGGCATGTACTACTGAGAAATACACTATACGTACATTTGTAATAGATTTACAAACACCACCGTTCCCGTGCCTCGGAAAGCACGTTAAGCCGTCGGTCCCGGTTCCAATAATACCAACTTGTAGAATCATTTATAAATTGACAATAAAATTGACGTCAGATCCTCGCCAACCCGTCTGGCCAGCGTGGCGAGTGTAGGCCAAACTCTCCAGATATTCCGTAGGTATTCGGTAGGTCTACGAGGCTACGTTCTAGGGGATGAAATGAATAAAAAAAGGTATTTATGATTTTTTTAACCAAAAAAAAAACAAAAAAATATATTAAATGACGATGTCGCAGACACTTGAAATGCGCTTTTAATGGCATGCCGACGCAAAATGATGTTAGAAAGTATGTTTTAAATAAAGTGCCAATTTCAATGCTACATATTTAGCGGTTTCCTATCGTTAATGTATGTTTTCATTTATAAATAGCCAGCATATGCTTATGAGATGTTAATAACCGGTGTTTAAGAGTTATCGGATATTTTCTGGATCATACTACTGAATATAGGCTTGCCTCCAGAATATGAGTTTATATTTTTGTTGTGAAAGTCGACATAACCATCAGCGTATCTGTATAGCTTAATTCCTCTTCACTCCTTCAGATATTCTTCACATATTCAGATTCACTAACTGTTTCTGCAGCCCGTCAATGGAACTGGCTGCCTTTATTTATCCGACAGGCACCGTCCCTAAATATTTTTAAAAAACTCTTAATTTCTCACCTTCTTAAAAAACAAAATGCATCTTAAACTCCTTTCTTTGACATATAGGTATTAGTATTTATTTATTTTAAATATGCACGTATTTTATTTATTATTTATACACGGTTTATATTTATTATCATCTTAGATGTTTAAATCATATACTTACCTACGTACAGTACTCCCAAATTAATAATGCGCATGCAGATCTTCGCTAATTGTCGTATTCCCGGAAACACCCGAATCATTGAATCGTAAGAGCACTAAACAATGCACTTGCATTTTGCACCTTGTTCCAAAGAAATAGAAGTCAATATCATGAGTACACAATCGAAAACAATTCGGGCAGTGTTTTTTTGTTTTTGTTTTTTTGGCGGTGACTGCACGTGTTATCTCTGTGTGAATTTAATTTCAACTTTAATTATCTTATTTAAATAGTTTTTTCGACAATTGCTTGTCTGTCTGACACATTTTATATTTAAAGGAGGCCACTACAGTACTATAAAATTTTCGAAGTAAATCAATCCAACAAAGATTGTAGCATATTCTCAATCGTATGGTTTTCCTCGCTATTTACTTTGAATCAAATTTCGTTACTGATAAATCAATATTTATCTCTTTTAGCACAAAACACATAATTCTACTAAATTATGCATAAAGAAAATGCACTTAACCACTCTATATACATATCGTCTTCCGACGCTCGGGGAATACGACCGTTGCCGAACAGTGACGAAGATTTCTATGCGCATTATCACTTTGGGAGAGCTGTACCCATATATTTATTGATTTTACTTATTATAATATTTTGATCTATTTGCGTTAATTTTTCTTACTCTGCACCCATAATATTCTTCTCTCACTCTCCCAAAGGTTAGCTGGTAGAGAATACCTTTATGGTATTATGCTCGCCTATGTACATGTTTTTATATTTTATATTTTGTGTGCAATAAAGAATTTTATTATTATTATTATTATAGCGGTAGTAAAAACGCTTTTCTTAAATCCTACAAGGTCGGTTCAATCCCCCCGGTATGTACCAATGAGAAATACACTATACGTACATTTGTCATAGATTTACAAACACCACCGTTCCCGTGCCTCGGAAAGCACGTTAAGCCGTCGGTCCCAGTTCCACTAGTACCAACTTGTGGAATCGTTAATTAATTATCATTATAATTTGACATCAGACCCTCGACAACCCGTCTAGCCAGCGTGGCAAGTGCAGGCCATATTCTTCAGAAATTTCTGGAAGTCCCATCTTCTACTGTGGTTTTTGTGGAACAAGTAGATGAATTACCATATTTTATATTTAAATCTAGAAGTCTCTATGACATAAGGTTGTCATAGAGACGAGAGTGTCAATATGTAGGCTTTTGGCAAAATAAGTCCTAATTTGTGTTGTGTATTTTATTATATTTATTTATTTATTTTTATTTTTTATTTATAAACTTTATTGCACAAAGTACAAAGGCGGACTTAATGCCCGAAGACATTCTCTGACAGCCAAACCTTGGGGACAAATTTGATCAAATGTAGGTGCAATCATAAAGATAATAAGAGAAATAAATAACTATTTAAATTAACAGCAATTTAATATATTCTTACTTACAATATATATGGAATAAATATTATAATATCGATACACTAAATACTAATACATACATATTAATATACATAAACATACATATATACTACTTACTAACACTGTGTGGACTGTATTTACCACAGTCATAATGTTTATTTTGGCCTTTATTTCTCCACAGTGGTGGTCGGTCTTCTAGGGGTTGTTATGTGATACCAAGATAACTTAACTATATTTATTTATTACCAAACTTTATTGCAAAAAGTACAAAAAGCGGACTTAATGCACGTAGACATTTACTATATACCACACAAATACAAGAAAGCCTTAAGTCTAAAAATACAGGAAAAGATAACGAAATTATTATATAGTCCGTGTACTTTTTCCGTCATACTGAAGAAAGTTTTCACTTTCGTAAAGGTAATTAAGGGGCACTTAGCTAGGGTTACTGGGGGTAAGAAACACTTAGAGGCTCGCGGGAAGAGCAGAAAAACTAAAAGATCTTAGCTTCGTTAAAATGGCAACATTTTGAGAAACGGTTACTGCTGCAAGATTTAACACAATTGTTATTACAGTTTTTTTACTGTGCATGAAATTTGACAATGCTACCAACCAACAACCAACCTGGAATATCGTACTATGTAGTATGTGTACTAACAATTTGTCCTAACTGTTAATTTCCAACTTTTAAAGATAAAGATAGTCTACCATTTTTATTTTTGGTTCATTACGTCACAAAGAACAATTTGCGTCTATAACAATAAAGAACAATAAAAAACAACACATTACAGCCCCTAGAACACAAGCGTCCTAGACCACTGTTGGAGATGGACCTTCCAGAACATATATCTGGAGAATTTGGCCTACACTCGCCACGCTGGCCAGATGGGTTGGCGAGTATCTGATGTATTTTATTTAATGACAATTTATTAACGATTCTACAATTTGGTATTAGTGGAACCGGGACCGGCAGCTTAACGTGCTTTCCGAGGGATGGGAACGGCGGTGTTGCAAATCTATGGCAAATGTACATAAGAAAAATGTATTTCTCATTGGTAAATGCCGGGAGGGGTTCAACCTACCTTTAGGATTTAAGGAAAGCGTTCTTCGTTAGTAACAAAAGGGCATGTATGAAGAGATTGATGAATGTCGACGAAGCTAAAGAATGTCATGTTCGTGTCAAGGGATACGGTCGTGATGAAACTTTACTTTAAATATTGTACGATGTTTCAAGTAAAATATCCTCGAATAATATGGTTTTACGATCTGAAATACCCATATCAGTCGGGTAGTGAATTCATTTCGGACGCCGTCATCGGACTTCATCATAAATCCTATTAACACAAAATACGAAAAACGTCAAAACCCAAATCAAGGACTAAAACAAGTTATATAGAGTCAATACCAAACGATTTGGCTGCTTTTGCACCACAAATGTAGAGGTGTACCTCGCACAGATCTATCGTACTTTTCCACCACAAATGTAGAGGTGTTACTCGCACAGATCTATCGTACTTTTCCACCACAAATGTAAAGGTGTTCCTCGCACAGATCTATCGTACTTTTCCACCACAAATATAGAGGTGTTCCTCGCACAGATCTATCGTACTTTTCCACCACAAATATAGAGGTGTTCCTCGCACAGATCTATCGTACTTTTCCACCACAAATGTAGAGGTGTTCCTCGCACAGATCTATCCTATTTTTCCACCACAAATGTAGAGGTATTCCTCGCACAGATCTATCGTACTTTTCCACCACAAATGTAGAGGTGTTCCTCGCACAGATATATCGTATTTTTGTCTATAGTGTTAGGGACTAATGTTAGAGTATATGATTCGAGTTCCTAACTATCATGGACCTTGCGCGTCACTTACCA
This sequence comes from Tinea semifulvella, assembly GCA_910589645.1. Taxonomy (NCBI): domain Eukaryota; kingdom Metazoa; phylum Arthropoda; class Insecta; order Lepidoptera; family Tineidae; genus Tinea; species Tinea semifulvella. The sequence goes on along the minus strand of OU342592.1, from coordinate 5,012,709 downwards.
TCTGGGTAGCAGGTTCACATGCGTGATAGAATAAAAAAAAACATATGTGAATCATTTTAAAATTTGACACTATCTAAGCTCTTTAAACTTTATTTACAGCAGTGAAAGTTTATGGACTTAATTAAAGGTTGTAAACGTATCATCACGAACATACCCCATCCGGGTTATTCACAAAACCGCGTTTTATTGAAGCGGATTCACATTTAGCCAACTTTACTATAGGCCCAACATAACAAAACTTGAGTACTAAACTTGAGAAATCTCACAAATTACTAAAATAATTTATTTTGTCCAGATCAGGAATCGAACCCGATAACTCCGTGTCTAAATCCACAGACTTAACCGCTGGATCCGCAGTCGTAAAGGTTGTAATGATGTTTATTAGATAAACCGCGGTGGTGGCTCGATTCTAAGAACGCAACAATCTACGAAGGTCGGTTCAAACTCCAAGGACCGGTATATACCAATGAGAATTACACTTTTCTTACGTACCTACATTTGGCATAGATTTAAAACGCCACCGTTCCCGTGCATCGGAAAGCACGTTAAGCCGTCGGTTCCGGTTCCACCATAACAACTTCTGGAATCGTCAATAAACCGTCATTAAAAATTTACATAAGATCTTCGCTAACCCATCGTGGCGAGTGTAGGCTAAATTCTCCTGATATATGTTCTGGAAGGCCCATCTCTAACAGTGGCAGTCTAGGACGCTGTGTTCTAGGGGCTGTAGTGAGATAAACACCCAACAAACTTATACACACATATACTAGTATTATATTGCAAATTGCCATCGAGGAAATTAAATTGTTTTAAAGTCAACGTACTCGTGTACAAATCAATTTGAACGCTAGTTGATAATACTGATCAATCTGACTCGTGAATTCGAGATAGGAGCTCTTTCATTACTGCAACACTAATTATGCGTTCTGCATGATAAATAATGATGTATTCGTGTATGAAGTTTTGCGACAAACTAATGAGTCAATAATATCAAACGAAATTCTTCCACTGTTTGATTTATTTATTAAAGATTTTATTTTACGAAGTACAAAGGCAGACTTAATAACAGCTAACCTTTGGAATAGTAAGCAGGGATTATCGGTGCATTAAAATCACTAATTTTAAATCGAAATTCCAAAAAAAACTATTACTAACGACTAAATCTAAAATACGTATACACTAATATATAGATATATAATAACACAAGTACATATATACAAAATACATATAATATTATGTTAATTTAGATAAGTTTGGACTGTGAATGTGGACTCGTCTTGCTTTTTGTGACGGTGTAAGGTAAGTAAATTTTTAAAACACTTAAGTGAGGGTGCTTTTAGAAAATTAAGTGGAAGCTGGTTCGACGAGCTCGTACTGTAAAATAATCTGAACATCTGCTGGAAGTCGGAATTTTTAATTGATTGTTGAAAGAGGAACGAAGCTCACAACCGTGTGTTGCATAGAAATTGGAAACAATATTTTAGGTAACGGGGTATAATTATGATCTTGATGCGGTTAACTCCTGTTTATTAAGAAATAATGTAGTAACTATTGTTTAAAAACATTAAAGGATGGCGTGCTGCAGACGTAGAGTCTCAGTGAAGTACGTCTGTTAGAGGAATACTAAATTACACATAAAACAATCACTAAATTCTAATTCAGAAAATAGCGACTGTTAAAGTTGGGACTCATTTTTAGGAAGATTTCCAGTTTCGGTTTTTTTTTTATATGCAATTTTATATAAACCTTTTAAATAAATAAATACTTCTTGTTACTGTAAATTGAATTAAATAGGACAGATGTATGCGTAAAAGAGATTAGTGGTAAGTAACTAAATCCTTGGATTTGTCGAAGTTGCATCCGTAACCTAGATCCGGAAACCTTTGTCGGTCATTAGTTTGGGCTTTAGTTCGGTCACCAATTAATCTTAGTGGTTTCACTACTTACTATGGGACGAGGATGTTTGTTGCTTAAGAACATTTGTCTGTCTCCTTTATTTTTAAAATAGTATATATACAATTAGACGTAGGTAAAGAAGCCGATAGACGCATTTAGCTAGAATGGGCAGCATTCGTGAAATTGCGCGACAACTTCATATCAGACATACCACAGTGTTTGAAGACGAAAGTTTTCAACCAATGCGTTTTTCTAGTATTATCGTACGGAGCAAAGACGTGGACACTGATAGTGGGTCTGGTCCACAATTTTAAGGTCGCTCAGCGAGCTATGATAAGAGCTATGCTCGGTTTTTCTTTAATGGATAAAGTACGAAACGATCCGTCAGAGATCCAAAGTTACCGACATAGTCCTCAAAATTAGTAAGCTGAAATGGCAATGGGCCGGACACGTCTGTTGCAGAACCGATGACCGTTGGAGTAGACGGGTTCTGAAGTGGAGACCACATGTGGGAAGAAGCAGCGCGAAACGATCCCGCGTCAGATGGACGAATGACCTAAAAAGGGTCGCTGGATGAGGGTGGCGGAACTATGTGTGAAGTGGCTCTCGGCTGTTGGAGATGGGCCTTCCAGATAATTCTGGAGTTTTGGCCTACACTCGCCACGCTGCTAGCCAGATGGGCGAGGTTCTAATGTAACTTTTTTATGCCAATTTATTAACGTTTCCACAAGTTGGTGTAAGCGGAACCGGGACCGACGGTTTGAAGAAAGAAAAGTGTATTTCTCATTGGTACATGCCGGGGTTCAAACCGATTTACATGTTTTTTTTTTAAGGAAGGCGTTCCTACTGTTAAGGATGGATCTTATGATTTATTAAAATTCCAGAAACTATTAATTTCATTTATTATTATGTAACACATTACTACGTCTCCCTGACAACTCAAACATTCCTTCAAAACTATCAAAACTATATACATAAACGTATGTGAACACCAGCCAGTCGTCAACATCCTCGGCCCCTGGTGCAAGCACAAGTTACTGGATGACGACTGACTGGGTTGATGTTAACAATTTAATTAATTTTCTTACAGGTCGCCGTAATATTCCGCCTTTTGTTTGAACGTCTGCAACACGTACAATCGCACCAGAGCCTTTAAAAGTTTTAACAATTCTGCCCATCGGCCAAACCCTTCGTGGTAACGCCCAATCGACTATTAACACTATGTCACCTTCTTTAAGTTCATCGACGTCTATTCCAGGTTGTCGCCTCGGAGCCAACGTAGGCAAATATTCCTTCAGCCACCGCATCCAAAATTGATCAGCTAATCGTGCAGCATGCTTCCAACCAGAACGTCGGACCAGATTGCTGTCATTGAGATCGGTCGGCCAAGTGACTGTGGATGAAGTTCCAATTAAAAAGTGAAATGGTGTTATGGCTTCTGAAAAATCTGGTGAAATTGGTATATACGTGAGAGGTCGGGAATTTACTGTGGCTTCCGCTTCCAATAAAAATGTTAGGAATACTTCTTCCTTGGGAGTACTCTCCTTAAGGGTCCCATGTAAAGCCCTTTTAACAGTTCGCACCATTCGCTCCCATACCCCGCCCATAAAAGGCGCAACTGGAGGAATAAAATGCCATGATATTTTATTGTTCGTGGCAAACTCTTCTACAGACTGACCAAAAAAAGCACCCAACTCGCGACTTGCTCCGATAAACGCCGCACCATTGTCTGAGAAGATTTTAGCTGGAGATCCACGACGAGCAATGAGGCGCCGCAGACTCATGATTGCAGAGTCTGTAGACAGACTGGAAACAACTTCCAAATGTATAGCTCTTGTCACTAGGCAAGTATACAAAGCCACGTAACGTTTTTCGTGGCGTCTGCCAACTCGTACATTTAAAGGGCCAAAATAATCAAGTCCCACGTTAGTGAAGGGACGGGTGTGGTGTTCTAACCGTTCTGGAGGAAGATCGCCAAAGGGTGGCAACTGAGGCTGTGCACTCTTCTTTTTGCAAATAATACATTGTCTTGAAATACTTCTAATAACATCTCGACATCGTAAAATCCAAAAACGTTGCTTAAGTTCATTAAGAATGACTTCATTAAAAGCATGTCCATATTTAATATGATAGCTTGAAACAAGTAGGCGTACTATAACATGTCGGCCATCCAAAATTATAGGCGATTTCGTTCTATCTGGAACACCGACTGTTGACATAATACGAGAATTCAAGGTTAACATTCCATCCGTGGCAATTATAGGGTTAAGTGTAAATAAGCGACTAGATTTGGGCAATGACTGGTTATTCTTTAAAAGTGCGATTTCTTCCGCAAAACTTTCCTCTTGCGATCTACAAAATAGAATCTTCTCGGCGTGTTCCAAATCAAGAGTTAACAAAGTTGTATTAAAAGAAACATTATTAGAATTTGAAGAACCAGGTAATTGAATAAAAGACCGAAACTTTTTGACCGCCAACATAGTACGGGCAGTTGCTCTAACGAGTCGCAACCAATTACTAAATCGCGACGGATCAGGTGTTATAAATTTAAAATTGGAATGAGTTGTGTATCCCACTAATTCTCGTGTTTTTAACTCGGGAAGTGGTGCGATCTCATTTGCCAAATTATCAGGCTCCTCTGGCCATTCTTTTGAAGGGTTTAAAAGAAAAGAAGGGCCAGTGAACCACCTATGAGACACGTTTAAATTAACCGATTTTAACCGTGTCGCATCATCTGCTACATTCAAACCGCTGGGTAACCATCGCCAGTCAGCTATATTTGTGATCTCGGTTATTTCACCTACTCTGTGCGCGACAAAAGATTTATAATTGCGAGCATCTCCGCGTAACCACCTGAGCACAGTAGTAGAATCCGTCCAAAAAATCGATGCTGAAGGCTTGATTCTATGGTGAATTATTACTGTTTGCGCAAGTCGTGACGCGATGAGAGCTGCTTGTAACTCTAACCGAGGGATAGAGACAGGCTTAAGTGGAGCGACGCGTGCTTTTCCTGAAATAAGAGCCAGTTGAATAGTTCCATCAAAATAAACAAAACGAAAATATGCGACACAAGAATAAGCCTGCTCACTCGCATCGGCAAAGATGTGCAATTGTATATCAGTAGGGTCTGCTTGTTGTAAATACCACCTAGGTATCCGGAAACTGGAAACTTCAGCGAGCTCCTGCAGCCATTCGCGCCATACTAATTTGTATTGATCAGATAGTTCGTCGTCCCACTGAGTACCTTCTCTCCACAACTGTTGGATAATGATACGACCCCTGACAGTTAGTGGAGTAAGGAAACCCAACGGATCAAAGACGCTCATTACTTGAGATAGTATAGTTCTTTTCGTAATTTTAATGTAATTTTCACGTAAAGTAGTTCTTATACCTAACGTATCACTGACAGGATTCCAATTAATACCTAAAGCACTGACGTCTGACGGTAAATTAACATCTGCGTTCGGATTTGCCCACAATTCTTTAGGAACACGAGATAGTGCTCTAATGTCGTTAGATACCCAGGCTCTCATCTCAAAACAACAAGATTTATGTATAGTTAATACTTCAGAAGCTAAACAAGTTGCCTTAACTACGTCATTCATTCTGGTAATGAAATCGTCTTGATAGTGGTTATAGATTATTTCGTGTACAGCGTCTGGATACTGAGATTGAAACTCTAAAGCGTTTTTATTTTTGATAAATAGTGCAGTGAAAGGGCTAGAGGCGGCACCAAAAATCATAGAACTCATTCTGAACTCTTTGACAGGTAGAGAAGGATTGCCGTCGCGCCATAAAAATCTAAAGCTCGTTGGTCGTCTATTGAGTTTTTAGGTACTGACGCGCAAATACCAAGCGAGTCTAACCTATATTGCTCTTTAATAAGTTCTCCGATTTCAACACATGACAAATTATTAACAAACTCTACAGTACGTGTATGACTCGAGATAAAACCATGTAAAACCCAACCTAACAGAGTATGACATGCTACAGGCTCAAAGCGTGTAGATTGACGAGTTTGCCTACTAATAGATCGCCTGCGCCTAAAAGTATAGTTGGCGTAGCATTTTCGTAAGTCAAATCATCAACCAAATCGACTAAATGTTTATATTTTAAGATGTCATGCCTATTTATAGTTTGTGTGTTCAATTTCAACCCATTCATAGAACGAGCATTCTCAACCAAATATGTATCCGATAAATTTTGACCACGAATATAGAAATTAACATAACTAACCATAGTATCCCGAGACATACCACCAACTCCGTCAATACGAAGTCTTTCCTTATGAGAACCTTTAGCACCGATGCGCGCGGCTACGTCAGCATCGATAAGAGTGGCGGTGCTTCCATCGTCAAGCAGCGCGTAGGTTTGATACTCGCCGCTCGGGCCGATTACAACGACAGGGACGACTTTGAGAAGCGCGTGAGACCGGGACGCTGGCGCCGACTCGCAGTGAAAATGAGAAACATTAGAAACATTTATTATATCGGTCTGATTATCTTGTGATTGGGAGGTTGATGACGGTAAAGTGGAAGGAGATCGATTATGTTGCGATTCCGAAGTATTATGTACGGAATTATTATGTTGAGAAAAGTTTGAACGAGGTGGTGTTTGTAAAGATAGACCATGCAATAAATTTATATGACGCCTTGAGCATCCATTCACACCACATCGTTTCGCTCTACATGTATTCCACTTATGCGGGCTACTTTTCAAACAACGATAACATAATTTGTTATCGCGAACATACCGCCATCTATCCTCGAGGGACAGAAGCTTGAAATCCTCACAAACTTTCATTAAATGTTCTTTATTGCAATAATTACAAGCTAAAACATTATTATGATCGGAATACGTTGCTTGGATAATTTCGTTTTTTTTAGATGATTGGCCATAGGACTTGTTTGAGCTTATATTTTGCTGATTGGTAAAGTCGGGCAAAAACGTAAAACGCAACTGTCTGTCTGCCTCACGGATTAAAAATTGGGATAAAAGTTCTAATTTAGAAATCTCTGGATTCTGATCGGCTGCATAATCGGTAAATCTCGATTTAGTAAGTTCGTTTAGATGTGTCATAATACTTTTAAGAAAATCGTGAGAATATAGAAACTCTTTTTGATTCAACAGTTTTACGTCGTAAACACAATTTCTAACCTTATTAGCAAACACATTAAGTTGCTCGGCGTTACTTATCCTCTGAAATGAGCGTATCGCAGCGATCTGCTGTGCAATGATAAGCTCGGGGCGAGCGTAGGCTTGTTCCAGCACCTTAATAACTTCATCTGGATCCTCCGCACCATAAAGCAGCGTCTCAACCGCTTCACGTGCCGCACCGCGTAGAGCCGATGCCAGGCGAGTAATATTCTCTGTATGAGAAAAACTATGTTTACTTCTGTTATAACTATGTTTGAAGGCTAACCATTCTTTGTAGTTACCTGAAAAAGGAGCTAAACCAGAATCTTTTTTCTGATTAGTCAATGAACTGATGGCATTAGCCAATTGAGTGAAGTCTGAAGGAGATCTGTGTGACGGTACATCGGCAGTCGGACTTATAGTTATTGGGTTAGCAGATCTACTAGCCGGAAGGGTGCTACCTTGAGCCTGACTCAAAGGAAGTGCCGGTTTTGTAGAAAGCTGAGGGTCCCCACAAGCATGGACTTCAGCATGTTCAACATTCTGAATCCAAGAAACTATGTTACTACTAGACTTAGCTGAATTTTCGTCGGCTTCGAGCGCGGCAAGACGTGCCTGCAACTCGAGCTCTTCGACCTCTTGTTCCTGACGGGCGATCTCTCTGTTCCGTTCTAAAGTACGGCGCCGTAGCTGCAGTTGTGCTGCCAGCTTATAAGAAGTCGACCTAACAGAAGAACGACTCGCACAAGAAATAACTTGAGAATACAGACTTTGGTTGTCTTCGTTATTACATCCTCCGGCAAGCTGGGCGCAGTCTGAAGGGTGCGGGCCTATGCCCGAAGACTGCGCTTCAGGGGGGCGCATGTTGCTTGACGATCCCAAGGGTGCGCAGGAAGGTTGCGGGCTGGCGCCCGTCCACTGCGTGGGCTCCTCTTGCGAAATAACATCGCCTGTGCCGCGATTTGTTTGTGACCGAGTGCGTACCATAGTAATAAATAAAATCAACAATTCCTGGTAATCCACTAGGCTTTTCGAAGGACCAATGTTAAGGATGGATCTTATGATTTATTAAAATTTCAGAAACTATTAATTTCATTTATTATTATGTAACACATTACTACGTCTCCCTGACAACTCAAACATTCCTTCAAAACTATCAAAACTATATACATAAACGTATGTGAACACCAGCCAGTCGTCAACACCTACTACTAAGCTACCTCCGTCAATTTATATAATAAATATGTTTGAGATTATATAAAAGTAAAGTATCATCACGACCGTTTTCCCTTTCGCAGTGGTCAGAAACCACACTTATAAATTAGGCGGATTCACATTTGGCCAACTTTACTATAGGCCATGCTCGTCGATGTCTCCAGCGTACCAAACTCGCGTATCACAAACAAATTAAATGTATTTATTTACATTAATAAATACGTCCCGACCAGGAATCGAACCCGGTACCTCCGAGTCTAAATACACAGACTTAACCGCTATACCACGGAGGCAGTTTGATATTATATAATAAAGAAAAATAGTTAGATACCTTTTAATATTCACCTAAACAATGAAACGAAACGATTAATCACACTAAAAGTTAATGAATTCAAAAACTTTATGTCAGAATACTAAATTAAGGACTGCTAGTAATTTATTCCATCATAATTTAAGAGAGTACGCAAAAAGGAGACCTAATTCAAAGTAAATGTCTAAACGGTGAACAATAGTTCGCGAAATTATTTTATTTTACATAGTATGAAAAATAAAGAACGTACTTTCTGTCTTCGTTTTGAAGATGAACGTATTTTACAACTTACTATATTGTTCGTAAAACAAAATCAATGAAAAAGTACACGTCTAACACGACTATAACCGGCAGTGTACTGTCCTAGGAACATAATACTAAAGAAGAAGCGTATCTCCATAGAAGAAAAATGTGCCGGTTTTAGCAGCACTACTACGGGTTCCCACCGAACTAGAATTGGCGGCAAATTTTAAAATTACACATCTATATATTTTTTTACTTTTTGTTAAGATGCTCTATCTTTAATTATTGATTAATTTCGATAGTCACTATGAAAAAAATCAATAAAAGTATGAATTTGACTATAATAGACAATTTATTCCATAAAAATATGTCTATGGAAACATACCGCCTCCGTGGTCTAGTGGTATAAATATAAACAACAAAATTGATTAAGTAGAAAAATATTATTCGAAACCTACAAAAAAATAATTAATAGCAACCCTCGATTTTTCCCAATAAGTACAATGTATGAAAGAGTAATGTATGTCTTACTACATTATATTCATTGGAACCCAAAGTTGAACATTACGTAAACATTAAAACAGAGATAACAAATATGAACCTGATTTAGTATGAGAAGAAGTCTGATTTTGAAAGCTTGAAACTTTTGTTTGCCAGACGATGACTAACAAACGCCCGCGATCTATTGGCAGTACACTGTACACGCCAAATGTATGGCTGACTATTTCTGCCTTTTCCACTAAGTTATTGTTATTTGCTAGAGCCAGCGTGCCGGAGGTTTCGTGACTGGAATAACTTTAGGCTAAAATTTTCCCAAAATCACTAGAAAATGGTTTAGTTGGTACATGTATAGTTTAGCTCCCTGTCTCCGGGGTAATGCGTGACCACGTTTAACTTAATAAATCCTAACATAACCCTTTTTTGCTTTACTGAAATTATTTATATTTTACCCTAAAAGTGATTTAAGAAATAAACTCAAATTACATAAACTAAACCTAATAAAAATAGAATCTAGAGATAGTCCCAAGTAGGCTGGCAACATTTCCCCTCTGTATAGCGAGGCTTATACGTTGGCAGAAGTAATTGCCAAAATTTCTCCAGATTTCTCCGTCAGTCGTTTGGACAACTCCTTGCACAGGCGCTTGGCTGAGGGTCCCGATGGTCCCATCATCGCGACCCCAAACGGCGCAAACTCGTAACCTGTACCAGGTTGGCGTAGTTGCGCACTTTCCGCGCTGGACGATGTTGTCTGGATGTGAGATAGTGCTAATTTGTCCAAACATGTTGCTTCCCACACCAGTGAGTGACTAGTGAAGGTTCTAGGTTTGCGATCGATTGATCTATGCTATTTCTATTTCTTAGTGGTCTAAGTTTGATAAAATATATAAAAAATAAAAAAAACATCTCATCAATACCTCGGGAGACAAGAGGGCTGGGCCATTCAACGTGGCAATGCTGCCAGTATCCTTGGCACTTTGCCCATTGGCAACGATTTGGGAGCTTTTTTTATTTATATATATATATATATATTGTTCACATTAATTTATTTTATTATTATTATAGTTTTTACTTGTATTCTTAATTATTGAGTAAGTAATATTCTTTTTATTATTAAGTAGAGTTCTACGTTAATTTTCGAATTTAAAATTCCAAATACATTTTCACAATGAAATCGCTTATTTTAAGACATGTCAGCGAAGTGAAGGCAATCGACTAGGTGTTGATATCTATATATTTTAAGTCGATTAAAGTGTGACGCAGTGAACGCGGAAATCCTGCCACTCGATCACTGGGAAAAGCACTATAGAAACACGACGTTGTAAAATGTAGAAAGGACATTTAAACATAATTTAAACTTAGTCGATATCGACTTTAATATCGAATAATGGTAGTCTCTGTTATCTTGAATAAGTATTGCAATCTTTATTTTTACACAACAGCTAATTAAAACCACATATTAATTAAACTAAATATAAATAAATATTTCCTGACAGATCACACAGCGCCATCTAGTTTCCGTGGTAAGCTACGAGGCTTGTGTTACGGAAACTAGATGGTTGATAACTACATATTATACTTTTTTTTTGTAAATATATACATATTATACATATAAACACCCAGACCGAGACAAATTATACAATGTACAACTTGCCTAGGAATCGAACCCACGACCTCCTGAGTTCACGGCAACGTTTGTTACGACTAGACCACGGAGGCGACCTATGAATAAAAAATGTTCTCTAGAGACGTGCTATTAGAAATAGTCCCAAGAAGGATGGCAACATTTCCCCTCTATATAGCAAAGATAATTACGTTGGCGGAAACGCAACGTTCCGTCAGTCGTTGGCCAGACGCTTGGCTGAGGGTCTCCATATGGACCCATCGTCTCGACCCCAAACGGCGCAAACTCGTAACCTGTACCGAGATTGAAGTATTTGCGCAGCTTGAGGTTCTCAGCAGATACCGCCGCACTCCCCGCACTGAACGTATTAAATGTAAGACTGTCACAACTGATGGTCAGTTTTGATAGTTCAAAAACTTTCGCGGCATTCTACACTGATATATAAACACATATATTTAGTTGAATTGTATTGCATTCCTTTCCGCTTCCTAAGTTATTTTGCGGGTACCATTGGGTGACCAACAAAAAATGGTCACGCACGGGTTGCGCACCGGCAGAAGCGATCGAGATCTCGCCGCGTGTGCGCGCAATTTTGTGGTCTCGTACGATAAACTGTGACAAAGTGTGTGTAATCTCAATTTATGGACTGGGGTTAGCTTTCTCTGTATTTGTCCTATTTTATATTTTCATGTACGTTTATTACCTACTTGTCGGTTTACAGCTGGGCGTGGGTCTGATTCAGCCGGTGTAGGCATCTTCTTTTAAATACAGTCCACTCATAACATCTAGGACAACTGAAGCTATGCTATAAGAATGCTGTCACGATTGATAGGTTCGCAATTTTGTTTAGAGTAAGATGCAAATTATTGACGCTGACGCTAGCACAATACAGCATATTTAAAGATTATTCAAGTCTGATAATTACTTTTGAAAAATGTAATCTATTAATTATCTACGACCACCTCTATCAAATAAGTGCGTAAATAACTAAGACCGCCTAACTTCAGAAAAGCTTATTGGGTATGGCTCCTACAATTTATAATAAGTTACCGAACGATTTAAAATATTTATCCCTTCCATTGTTTAAAACTAATTTGACTTTAATTTTAATTAAAAAATGTTATTATACCTTAGATCAGTTTTTTGATGACGAAAGCATATCAAATGTTTCAAACAGCGAATAAATAGATTTTTGTGTTATTATTTTTACTTGTACATTCAATCTTATTTTTGAACATTTCTCTTTTGCCTAAATTTTGTGTAACATATTTTAGTTTTATATAAATTGTAAAATGCATGCTTAAGTTGTTATTATTTTTAGAATTGTATTTTGTTACAAATTCGTACACCACATGGACTAGGTTTTTTGCATGCTCACCCTAACCTAAGAACTATGTAGGTCCGAAAAAAAAACAAATTTAATGATTTTTATTTGATTTGATAACTTTCTAAAATTACGGACATCAAGCCGGCAAATGGCAAAAGCAAAGGCTTATGTCAGTCATGAGTGTCTCATTTCAGTTGCTAAGATTCATAGACCTCGCTCGCAGTGGCCATCAGGTGAGCCTAAGGTCACATGTTGTGCTGGTACTAAAAAAGTCGTTAAAATAGTACGTTATCTAATGCCGAGACTGCCGGTCCTGGTATGTCAGAATTAAGTTATATTGCTTGCCCATGGGCAATACAAAAGCCGACAAAACAACAATTGAAAAAAAAACATACTTGTGTCTCTGGCAATCCGCATCGGCGCTCTTGCGCTATAGAAGCCTTACCCCGTATATTGGATTGAACCAGATACGATGGAAAGCAATCTGAAAATCGGTCAAGCGATGTGCGAATAACACGCTCAAGTCTAAGAGAAAACTCTTAAATTTCTCCAGTTACGATTAAAGGCACTGGGCACATCAGATGCATACCTCTACATTTAGGAGATCGATTAAGCTTTGCTTTGATTATAATAATAATAATGATTTTTTATTAACCAAAATAAAGAGTACAATATAAAAAAAAACTTAAATCTAAGTACAAATAAATATAGTGTAAATATGGCGTTCCCTGGCCTGCATAAAAAGTTAACTTGCGTCATGGAGACCAGTTGATTCCCTACAATTTGTGAAAATAGTTACATCATAATATCTATAAACAAACTTAATAATTAAAACCAATAGTACGTATAACTATCAAACAAATGCAACTGCAAATATAAAATAATACATAAAATGCAGGTAGTTTGAAAAAAAGATAAAGCTATTCAATAACACTCGCTAAACGAAGTCACAAAGCAACGGTCTGCAAACTCACTCGCAGTAAAATTATCATTTTTGAAGTAATTTTATTATAAGTGTTAATTGTTCACAAACTTTCTTATAAGTACTCGTTTTTAGTTTATAAGCATATATAAATAAATAAAAACGAAAATTGACAACGTCCCTGTACAGCCGCATCTAATTTAAAGTTTAAATAATAATAATAATTTATGTATCTTCAAAAGGCACTGCCAGTTCTGTTTTTTGATTCTAACATAATCAGGCACGATTTAGTTAGGTAATTAAATTAAAATATCGAATGTAGAAATTGATGTAATCATGGACCTAACCAAATTCCGGTGGGAACGTACGGTGACAAATTAAGAATAAGAATAATAAGAATACAATTTAAATAACAGTGTAAGGTCTAGCCCAAAACAAGGTAACATATTACATTTTATGAAAGTAAGCATATGAGAAGGAAATCTTGTTGCGCAATAAAAAAGGCCTCCTTTGTAAATCAGACTCTAGTCGGTCGCAACCCACGACACCATTCTTCTACTCTCTCTTTCACACAAACGATGGACCTGGCACCCGCACGTTGAATCCATGGGATGCTTATAAACTTATCTTATCTAATCTAAGGCTAAACCTTATAAAAGTAAAGTATCATAACGACCGTGTCCCTTTCCGGGGTGGTCAGAAACCACGCTTATATAAGCATCACATTTAGTACTAAACTCGAGAAAAATCACAAATAAATAAAATATTAATTAAATTTATAAATATTATTGTGTTACGACTAGGAATCGAACCCGGTATCTCCGAGTCTAAATTCACGGATTTAACCGCTAGACTACGGAGGCAGCTAAAGTATAAAACTTATATATAAGACTTTAACTTTCCTCTATCAAGCCTGATATTAAATGATTTAATAACAATAATAATAAAAAAACAGTTACGATAGCTCCCATTAGATATTTAATTATTATGTTACATGATTATTAAGTCTAAGGAGATATTTATTTATTTGTTTAACTACTTAATTGTACTTTAAAACCTAGTACATAGGTGAGCTATAACGCCATAAGGCATTCTGCAACAGCTAACCTTGGGGAACATAAAAGGTGATGGGCAGGATGAAGAAAAATCAGTAGCATCTGAGTAAATTATATTTTAAAAATAATAAATGATTTGACTTTGACTAATAATGAACATTCATACTCGAAAAACAGCCAACTTTACTATAGTCCAATCATGACAAGTGGCAAGCTCGTCGTTTTCTCCAGCGTACCAAACTCGAGAAATATCACAAATAAATTAAATATTCTTTAAATGTATTTATTTACATTAATACATATTTTTGTGTTCCGACCAGGAATCGAACCCGGTACCTTCGAGTCTTATTAAGGACTTAACCGCAAAACCACGGAGGCAGTCTAATAATAAATCATTTTGGGACTTTTTTTTTTTTTTTTTTTACGGAAAACGAACGTATCCTTTAATATATTTTTTTATGCTACCTACTACAGGAATCGAACGGCATATCGGTAAGTGTTATTTATTAAAGTAAATTTGTGAAATGTTCCCTAAATTATTTTAAGATACATTATATTATATTGTATATTAAGATACATTATATTATTGTAGTTGTAGTAGTAGTTATTTTGTCTAATATATCGCTTTAAAAAATAATCCGTCTCAAATAAGTTTGAGAGTCGCTGCCGCATCGCATTGGTTGTATGTGCTTGTTTTATCTGGTGTGACGTCCGTGCACGTACGTCTACAAGTACGCTTTCGATGTGCCCTAGCCTCAAAAGTAAACATCTTTTTGTTGACGCTTGTTTCTAGGTTAATGTATTGGGAAATAATAAAACGATTTTTATTATTATGTGACGACGTTGGATGAATATTTTAACTTAAATGACATGTTGATTAAAAACAAAAACATTAAATATACAATTAACAGAAGACGGGGCAAGATGCCAAACGGTATGAGAATTAGAGCTAGAACAATCGTCTCAGGATTAATCAAATTCAAATAGTTTATTAATCAAAAATACTTAATAATATAAATACTTACATACATATACATACAATATACACACATTCTATAAACTAAAATAAATACACATATACATGTACAATAAATGAAACGTATTTTATAAAGTCAATTTGTAATTTATAAAGTTAATTTATAAAGTCAGCTTGCCTCTTTTTCCTATTCCTACTTTAATTGTTTTGTATTTTTGGCCTGTTTATAATTTTCTTTTATTATTTGTAATTATAACCTGTTTTACTCCTAATATTATAATCAACTGTTTTAATTGTATATATATGTAAATATTCAGCAGTGGCCATCATCAGGGCTCATCGTACGTGTTTACGCACAAACCACGGCACTCGGAATTTCACCCTGACCGATAATTTCCCCTACGTACTCGTACCTTATGGGCCGAGTAAATTGAACTTGATTAACAGACAGCGGAGTCATCCAGGCCCAGATGTTCAATAGGCCTGGGTTGGGGATAACATAATCTCCCTTTTTTCCTTGCAGGATCTTGATGGGTAACTACCCGCCGGTGAGTTAACGCAACTTTAGTGCTGGGCGCTGTTCCTAGTACAAACCGTCCGTGTGGCACACAAATCTAGTCTCCTAGTTCTTCTTCTATAGCTCCTTCCTAGGCAGTGACTTTCCCTCCGGGGGCCATGCAAAAGTAAGAGCGATATCCTGAAGATGCTTGTAGGATACGTTGTCAGCCCGGTAAAACATACGTTTAGCTAGGCCGACAACAATTGCCTTGATAGTAGGTATCTCCAGATATCTTGCTATTACAGAATTTCGCACGAACCACGGCGCTCTGGATACCACCTTGAGCGATATGTTCTACTGACTCTGGATCTTATCCCTGTTGGTTTTAGCCATAAGGTGATGCCAAGTGTGACTCGATGCATGACAGTTAGGCATTCATCATCATTACAGCCCCTAGAACACAGCGTCCAAGACCTCCACTGCTGGAGATGGACCTTTTATAACATATATCTGGAGAATTTGGCCTACACTCGCCACGCTGGCCAGACGGCTTGGCGAGGATATGATGTTATTTTTTTATGACAATTTATTAACGTTTCCACAAGTTTGTATTAGTGGAACCGGGGCCGACGGATTAACGTGCTCTCCGAGGCACGGGAATGGTGGTGTTGTAAATCAATGACAAATGTACTTTTTAAAAGTGTATTTCTCATTGGTACATGCCGGGTGGGTTTGAACTGACCTTTGTAGGATTTAAGGAACGCGTTCTTATAACCGAGCCACCACCACTAGTTAGGCATTATCAGAATTAATTTACAAGACGCAGTGGATCGGTTAGAGTTGTCACATAGTTACGTAATGACGCCTCTGGGTATTGTGTACCTAACAGGCTGTTTAGACCAAAACAAAACATCAGAGACAAAGGACTAAATTTTATTGTCTGAGAGATTTTTGAGCTTGAATAATTTTATAAAGAAATCCCATATCGTTATTTAAGAGTAAAAACCAGATATGTCTTACAATAAAAGATAAAAAATAAATCTCAATGATTTCTAGACATAATAATTTTACGCTAGCATAGACTCAGCATATGCGATGCAAGCTTCATAGATAACAGCCATCTCAAAATTGTGTGATATGATTATTCTCATAGCATGACATAGGAAGATCAGACAAGAATTACCCTGCCAATTAATATCGTCCAGCCGGCAAAGACTGCATCATCTGCATCTTAGCGTACGAGCATTTAATATTACAACAATAATAGATTATTATTTTCATTTATGTTTTACTAATAATGTCTCACTGAGCTTCAGCATGCAATGATTGATGCCAACGTTATGTCACAAGATTTTTATTATGTCAAAAGTTAATCTAAATAGCTATACAGTGACAATTTTTACCCTTTTTTATTTTAAATTTCATTTGTAGAATAATAATACAGGCAAAACTCGCACAACCAACCAGGTGGCCGTAGGCAAATTTCATAAAATCGGTCAAGTATAGGGCCAATAAAACAGACATACAGATAAATAGCCGTAGAGTCACATGTGGTCAGTTTGTGTTATCATATAACCTATGTCCGTCTGAGGGTTTCAAAGAATATATCTAGCAAATTTCATCCAAATCGGTCCAGCAATATAGACGGAAAGGCGATACATACATACAAAGTCGTTCATACACATCGTACAGTCATACCGTCTGTCCAGTTTGGCGAGTGCTGTGTGTCTTCTAGAGGCTGCGACACAAACAAAGCTTCTTTCACATTAGATGGATTTAGCTGTCAGATATTATGTGGCATAAATAGTAAA
Organism: Tinea semifulvella; assembly: GCA_910589645.1. Taxonomy (NCBI): domain Eukaryota; kingdom Metazoa; phylum Arthropoda; class Insecta; order Lepidoptera; family Tineidae; genus Tinea; species Tinea semifulvella. The sequence continues at coordinate 4,995,197 of OU342592.1, read as the reverse complement.
ATAATATTTAAAAAAGAATTTTTTTTTTGTTAATGCGACTTAGGAGGATTTTACTCTTAGACGACGATATATGCCTAAACGAGTGACCTTTGTTTCCTCGTAGGAATACAATAAATATGTCGCCTTTGAATCCCATGCCCATAATTAAGGCCAGGCCGACAATGGCTCTGGGCAGATAATTTTCGCTTTTCATCCTTACGGTGTTTATTCACTAGAGATGTGTTGGGAACTTTATTTGACTTAATGTCGCTCTCAGTTTCGATCGAATCCAAAATTTAAGTTTGATGCTACGTAACAGAACTATAGGTTAGCAAATGGAATGTATGACTTTTTACCCTATATAATAACAGTGATGGTGAAAAGAAAGGAGACTTACTGCGGATTCTTCGATACCTCAAGAGTTGGAGCAGAGTTTATGAGCACACACAATTCTTCCGGGTTCACCGTTCAAATATTTTATTTCAAATGACTGGTCGCTTTTAGCTGCGTTCGTGCATTTTTCTATCTCTTTCACCCTAAAGTCTTAAGGATAGGGAACATAAGAGATGGATATATGTATATAAAGCCTAAGATTAAAAGCATATTTCGTCAAGAAACCCATTACTATTGCTTTTGTTAGCATATTTTTTTTTTTATTATTTTTATATTACAGAAATAATATCACAGAAAAAACAAAATCGTCACTCTGGCTTGCAAGATACTAAAATTGAAAACTAATAAATAATGTGAACCACTAAGGGGCCCCTTTGAAGGCTTTGCCGGCACGTGACAAGTTTGAACATCTGTGTAATAAATTAATAACAATAAAAAGACATTGAGAGCCAAAAATATTTTATACATAATAGAAGCTAAACACTAATACTATGGAAAGGAAAAAAAACTGGATATAAAAATAAAAATAAGGATAGAGTAAGAACGCAAACATGATACTTAAATTAACAGATGCTATAATAGTAATTTATAAATACATACTTATAATACTAATTACGGATACAACAAACTACCAACCATCAACAGTAATTTTTGAATAAACTTGAATTAGAATTAAGTGATTTTATTATTCATCAACAGTGAGATTGTAGTAGGATAGTATTATCTAGCCAACTGAAATATGCCATGATGAATGCATAAATGCTTGGGACCCGGCAAGTTCAAGTTCAGAGCAGCGAAGAAAATACACTCCTCTTCACTACTCTGGAACTGGTACCAAACATGTCTATTTCAGCAAATTCATCATTGCACATTTTTAAAGTTCGAGTAATGAAATTGTTACGAGTATAATCCTTTTTGAAGTGAGGTGGTACAAACATATTTTTAGGCTTTGAGGTTCGAGCAGGAAGTCGCATACGAGCTACAAATAGTATCCTGGCCAGACGCGTAGGGGAATCTATTTTGTTAAATTTAATTATAAATAAAGTCTCTTGGCCAGAAGGTGGTGCCAGGCTGACGCAGCATAGGTGAGTCGAGAATGGGTGAACAAGATGCATCTCTCAACCTGAGCTACATGCTAGAATTCATAATAGGACGTAACATGGCTCGAGCCGCCTTCGCCTGATTGACGGCGTGGCAGGCCATTACACCCATTGGTCAACATTCTGTTAATTATTATATAGTAAAATGTGTACGTCCTTGCACATTAAGTAGTGGGTAACCAGCCTTATAAGTGGAGTTATATTGAATGACCAGGAAACCCCTCTAGCACCCCCCCTCCTCTTTCCCAAATCGTCGCGCTCTTTTGTTTTTAACCCGCAAATTTTAAAACAATTACCTTGCCGTTGTGTCTTCAATTGTTCGGATTTGAAGCTATTCTTCAGACTTTCGGTCACGTTCCAAACTTCAGCAGTTATTTAATATTTTTCTTATATAAAAAATATTCCTGTACAGAAATAAATACATTGGCTATAATAATATAGTAAAAAAAGTAAAGTATCATCACGACCGTTTCCCTTTCGGGGTGGTCAGAAACCACGCTTATAAATAAGCGGATTCACATTTAGCCAACTTTACTATAGGCCAATCATGAAAAGTGGCAAGCTCGTCGATTAATTAAATGTAAATATTTACATTAATAAATATTTTTGTGTCCCAACCAGGAATCGAACCCGGTACCTCCGAGTCTAAATCAGCAGACTTAACCGCTAGACCACGGAGGCAGGTCAATAATATATATATGAGCTTGAAAATCGAACGACTGGTGATTTTTGAGAACGCTCTACAATAAGTATCTTCATTGAGAAACTCAGAAAAAACTCGTAGAAGTTTCTGGAGATAGTCGGTTTAAAAAATATTTAAAACAAAAAATGTCTATTGCAGTTTAACGCGGGAATGCAGCCTATGTACTTGGAACTTTTAATAATGAAATTTTCTTTGGTAGAGATTTTATAGATTATTTTTATCTGTTATAAATATTTAGTACTTTTTTTTTAAATTGAGTACTTGAATAATAGGACCCTGTGCACAACACTACATTCAAGTACTCATTTTTTTTTAAAACAATAACATCTCTATGACCGCACCTTATTCATATCCTCTCTTATTTCACTCCGAGTTCCATTTCCTACTAATATTTCATCCCTACTTGTATATAATAAGCGAAGTAAATTCATATATAATATCATTGACCGCCTCCGTGGTCTAGTGGTAACAACCCGTGAACTCGTGAGGTCGTTGGTTCGATTCCCACCGGGGGCAAGTTGTACATTGTATAATTTGTCTCGGTCTGGGTGTTTATATGTATAATATGTATATATTTACAAAAAAAAAAGTATAATATGTAGTTTATCAACCATCTAGTTTCCGTAACACAAGCCTTGTAGCTTACCACGGAAACTAGATGGCGCTGTGTGACCTGTCTGGAAATATTTATTTATTTATTATATTTATTGGTTCATTCATTATAGATAATAATATTAAAGTAGAAATATAACTATGTATCTTTCTTTATTGTATATTCTTTATTATTTAGTAATCTTAATATTTTACTTTTGTATTAATTTTAACCTTAAGGACAATTTTGCCTATCTCTCTTCTTTCCATGACATATCTCTTCGCTCTTCTTACAACTCCCTTCTATCTGTTCCCTCACATCACACTGCATTTGTCTCCAACTCTTTCGTAGTAGTTGCTACTAATTTATGGAACGATCTTCCTGTCATCATACGACAAGCAACTACCAGGTCATCTTTTAAAAAAACTGGTGTATTCACACTTCTTAAATAGCTCCTGACAGCGTTAGTAAGTAGTATATATGTATGTTTGTGTATAATAATGTGTATTATTAGTATGTAGTATATTGATATTATGATATATATGAAGATATATAAGTATCATCATCATTATCATTACACCCCCTAGAACACAGCGTCCTAGACCTCCACTGTTGGAGATGGGCCTTCCAGAACATATATCTGGAGAATTTGGCCACACTCGCCACGCTGGCCAGACGGCTTGGCGAGGATATGATGTCAATTTTTATGACAATTTATTAACGATTCCACAAGTTGGTATTAGTGGAACCGGGACCGACGGCTTAACGTGCTCTCCGAGGCACGGGAACGATGGTGTTGTAAATCTAAGACAAATATACTTAAGAAAAGTGTATTTCTCATTGGTACATGCCGGGTGGGTTTGAACCGACCCTTGTAGGATTTAAGAAACGCGTTCTTACAACCGAGCCACCACCGCGCCTTATATAAGTATCAATCCTATTAAATTAACCTTTATAATTATAGTATTAATATTATTTCTATGATTGCATCTATAATTGTTCAAATTTGTCCCTAAGGTTTGGCTGTCAGAGAATGTCTTCGGGCATTAAGTCCGCCTTTGTACTTTGGGCAATAAAGTTTTTTAAATAAATAAAATAAAGAAATAATTTAATATTATTATACTTATAAATACTTCTTTGATCCTATTCTAAATTTTTCGAATCCCTTTTATTTAACCCGTCTTTCCCTAACTTTGACACTGGGAAATTGTTACTAATGCCAAAATGCAACAAAAAAAAAAAAAAAAACATCTCTTCTATATCTTGCAATGCTTTTCTATAAATAACTAAAATAGGAACAAACTTCATGATAGTATACGAGTATGTTGTACAAACAACTTATTTACGAGCGTCTTGAAAGAGATTTTAAAACTTTTCCAAAAACAAACAATGTCTTGTTATGATGAAAAACTCTTTATTGTGTACAACTGGCATTTTGTAACTTTGATACTGCGCGTAAAAATGTCGAAATGTAAAAAAAAAAGACTAAGAGAATTATACAAATTTAAATACCGACATTTTAATACCAAAGTTCAAAACACCGAAAAACATAAAAACTAATGTTTCTCAAAAGATTAATATATATATAGAAAAAGACAAATTTCTACGCATTCACCGTGCGGGTGCAGGTCCATCATGTGTGGGTAAGAAATGAAAATAATGGTGTCTCTAATATGAATAAAAAACTCTAAGATGTCTGGCTTATGATACAGCTAGTTCATCTGGGATCCTATAATGATGTTCAAATGTATCCATGAGAATTTTCCAGTCTGATGCGGCGCCAAGGATCGAGGTAGGCTTGCATTTAGTTTTCGTGTATATATATATATATATATATATATATCTTACTCTTCATTGTATAACTTTAAAACTACTTTATTTTAAATGGGCCCTCTGGAAAATTTGGCCTACACTCGCCTCGCTGGCCAGATGTAGTTGGCGAGGGTCTTATGTATTTTTTATGACTATTCTTTATTGATTCCACAATTTTGGCTTAACGTGCTCTATGAGGCACGGAAACGCTGATATTGTAAATCTATGACAAATATATTTGAATGTGTATTTCTCATTGGTGCATGCCGGAGTTCGAACCGGGCTTTTTAGGATTTTTAGAAAACTACGCCACTGTTATAATAATTATTTATTTATGAAGTGACTGTTGTATTTCCAAAATAAATAAATAAAATTATTGAACTCAAATTTGACAATAGATAAAACCTACAAAATACCAAAAATCCTCCGTGGTCCAGCGGTTAAGTCCGTGGATTTAGACTTGAAGGTACCTGGTCGGGACACAATAATATTTTATTGGTACGCTGAAGACATCGACGAGCTTGCCACTTGTCATGATTGGCCGATAGTAAAGTTTTTAAACTTTCGCGCACATTCATAATAGTTTTTATAATTTTAATGGGATAAATTAAGAAATACAAAAATTTCAATCGAGAGGGGGGTAGTAATCAATAGGTTTCGATATTGTAAGTGTCGTGTGTCGTGATTTCTTAAAACTTTTAAAATAATAAGTGGGTAGGTTTACATCTACTGTCCAGTATGTACGAGACAACACCGCATAGCTCCAGTCGACCCGTGACCACGGCCAATGCAACTTGGCTGAAACGTCGGGAGAAATATATCTCTAAGGTACATCGCGTAAAGACCCGTTAAAATTATAAAAAAACTATAAAGCAAAGTTGGCTAAATGTGAATCCGCTTCTTTATAAGCGTAATTTCTCATCAAAAGGGAAATCGGTCGTGATGATACTTTTACTTTTACCAAAAATATAAATACCATTCTGGTACTACAATACAATTTTAACAGTTTATTATATTTTTTTTCCAAGTTTCTTTGTCAGTACTCGTATATCTTTTATCCAATAAGTTTTCTTTTGAGAACATTGAGAAGCGCCATCCGTTGGGAGTCTATAAATCGGTCATCCAATTCTCTTTCCTACAAAATACATCTCATACGAGTTGTATTATACTGCAGCTATATAATAATATGTTGATATTCGAAGCGAGATCAAGACTTTAAGACAAACAAAAAAACATTTATGATATTCAAAATAAAAAATATTAATATAATTGAAAACTACTTAAAGAATAAACAATAATATAAACTAAACCGTAACTAAAAAAATGTTCTCTAGAGACGACCCTTCAGGCTGGCAACATTTCCCCTCTGTATAGCGAGGCTAATACGTTGGTAGAAGTAATTGCCAGCTTTCCTGTCTCCAGACTTTTACGTTACATCACTTTGCGCATCCCAGAAGGTTTTAGTATCGCGGGTACTCCAGCAGTGACAAAATCTCTTCGGATGATGTCGTTGAGAGTAGCGTGACAAGGAATAAGGCCAGCATTTGTAGCGCAAGAAAGCCCATTGTGTCCGAGATGTTTCACGGGTTCTCCACACCGACACTGGTGTGGGTGGACCGTCCAAGCTCCGAGACGGTGCTCGTGTGCCCATGGTCAGTGCATGTATGTGTCACGTAGTGTGTGCATGTGTATGTTTAAAGTAGGTATATCACTAAAATACATTACATATAGTACGAGTTATTTAACTTGACGCGATGATTGTTTCATGCTACGATGAAACCATTTTGAATGTTAAGGCGTGAAAACAATCTTGATCTTATTTCTGAAGGCTCGATTGATTTCGTGATAACCATTCGAAGGACCATGTTGAACCCAAGCCCGTCGTAAGTTGACTAAGGCTACTCTGACTGGAGTTGTATTATAAAAGATTCAAAATGAAAGGAAATACTCGTAATATTAATTTTAAACTATTATCCGACCGCGCAGAAGCACTTTTCCGTGGTCGGTTAAGTGATGTTAGGACATAAGGTTTAATAATCATCACATTTATTATATTTCTGGAGAATTTGGACTACACGCCTAGTATAGTATTAGTGGAACGCGATAAAACTGCTTAACGTGATATCCGATTCACGGAAACTAGGATTTTAAGGTAAGCGTTCTTACAACCGAGCCACCACCGCGATTCGATCTTAAACTGCATACTATTTTTAAATAAACAAAAACAGTTAATTTTTATACAATATTTTTTTTGCCATAGTTAATTAAATAAAATTAAAATATGAATTAACTAAAGCTATTTATTATGTACAAACATACTTTGTATATATATTATAATTAACAGAGAAGTAAATAAAACACTAAAAATAAACATGTTAGTATTGAGACGTATTTACGGATAAAAAATACAATTGGGCCTAAGCAGGTCTGCCGTCAATACAGAATCATACAGTATTTGGTTGGGTAGGGAGAGAGGAGTAGAATGGTGGATGGTGAGCATATTATCGCGCAATAAAATAAAAAAGGGAGGCCTTCTTTTCTTAAACCAGCCTATTGTCGGTCGCAAGTCCAAGACACCATTCTTCTCATTTCTTACCCACACACGATGGACCCGTCACCCGCACGGTGAATCCATTGAATGCTTACAAATTTATCTTCTTCTAAAAATAAGTGGTCACTATTTAAAGTTTTATATGCCATCACTCGTATTCTGAAAGTATTATTTCAAGGAGTTTTATGTTATCTATATATACCATATATACCACATATACCATAGCAAGCTTACAATATTAGTTCCCCTTGAAATAAAAAAAGGCATTTAACATCATTGCAAACACATACTTTCAACGAGAACAACAAATAGGTGGTAGATGGACAGATGGTGGTAATTTGCCCAGTCTACCGGGGCGGGGAAGTATCCACCGTTCGTGCTGATAAACCCAATAAAATGTATCCACACATCTGGGGATCAGACTCGAATCATGAGTGGCAAGATCACATGTATTATTTATAAGTATATTAAAAAAAAATATGCCACCCCAACTCATCTTAGAAGTATTTATTTAACAAAATAAACTGTACCTAACAATACGTACAACAATGGAGCGAAGCTAAGAAGAGAAAATCAAATAACAATATTTACCAATTTACCGCGCGTTTTAATGTATTTCTTTTTCATTCGTAAGCCGCAAAGTATTCTATTATCCTCTTCTGAACCCAAAGGCGTGAAGTTGTAGATATAGTATGTATAGGTGAATAGCTACGGCGGCCGCCCCTACATACCGCCCTAGGACCGCGTACGGTGCGGACGCGTACCAAATTCACACAAAATCACTTCGTAAAATATAATTAAAATGGAATCTACTAATTAGGATGCCGTGTTGACATGCATTTTGATTTTTTGTCGTAAAAAGTGTATAAATGGGAAATTTCAGTGTTGTGTCGGACTGCGGTTTGTGGATAAATTAACACCGGTGTTTCGATGATAAAGTGAGTATTTTGATTAATTTTAATGAATTAACATCCACAAATAATTCTTATACATTTAAATGTTATAATTTTACTCAATTAAAGTGTTGTTTATAATAAATTTATAATTAATTAAACAGTTGAATCGAATTAAATAAACACTGTTTTTGATAACAATGTAATAAATGCGTGACTTATGTTTCTAAACTGCTTCCGTGGTCTAGCGGTTAAGTCTGTGGATTAAGACTCGGAGGTACCGGGTGCGATTCCTGGTCGGGACACAAAAATATTTTATAAATGTATATAAATACATTAAATTAATATTTAATTTATTTAAGATACTTCTCGAGTTTGATACGCTGGAGACATCGACGAGCTTGCCACTTGTCATGATTGGCCTATAGTAAAGTTGGCTAAATGTGAACCCACTTATTTATATTATATTTATAAGTGTGGTTTCTGACCACCGCGAAAAGGAAACGGCCGTGATGATATTTATTTAAAACTTTTTGCACTATGTACAAAGGCGGACTTAATACCTATTTAGTTATTTCTTAATAAAATAGTGAAAAATTGTATTATTTTATCGTGCACTATTTTCTTGGAGTAGCTGGTTGCTTTAACATTGTTAGTGAAAGATGGATCGCTTGTTTAATAGGACTTGGGAGACAAATAGTTGAATGTCTTGCTAATAGGGTTTTCACTTAAACCTTTTAAGTTTATTACTAGCTTTTTGCTTAAAACATTTCTAGTAGTATTAAAGGAAAATTCCTTAAACATAAAAGAGTTGAAAGAAAAAATAAAATTTCTACTTAGTCACATATTTTACTATTTTTTTTTAACCTAAAAAAATCGGCTAAGGCTAAGGTTACAAACACAAGTACATTCGTCCTGCCTGGAGAGTGCTATAAGGCAAGGAACAGAACTGCAGGTTAAATCAGTGTCAAAGAAAAAATAAACAAAAGAGAAATATAAACTAAAAAATCATTTTTTTTTTTTTTTTTTTTTTTTTTAAACTTTATTGCACAAAGTATAAAGGCGGACTTAATGCCCATAGACATTCTCTGACAGCAAAACTTTAGGAACAAATTTGAACAAATATAGGTGCAATGAAAGTAACAATAATATAATTTTAATTATAGGATAATTTAAAAATATTATATAACTACTAATATACCTTTATATATATTGTAATATCAATACACAATAATAAATGCAAATATTCACACAATATTATACATAAACATACATATATAAAACTTACTACCGTGGTTTGGAGCTATCTATAAAATTTTATATAATATAATATATTATAAATTTACAATAAAACTGAATGATATTATTTTATTCCTTAAACGCTTCCCTGCAGAAACTTGTCTCTGGCTCCAATTCCCGCTGTAAAACAAACTGCTCCTTCGTTCAGTATTGGATAAAACCCAGTCCCCCGGACATGTAGACATGACCAATCTGTACTAACTAGACTGCGAATCGGGCATACCAACCTAACACACATCCACCTTATAACAAAAAATCCAAAGAATTAATGCGATAGATGTACTTCTGAGGTGTCTGTTAGTCACCTCTTAATAGATTGCAGCGCCTACGATAATGACAGATCTCGCTTCAATTTACCCCCAACACTAAAAATGTGCCTCAAGATGTGTTCAGCTTCTTAATTACGGTTAATATTTAAATTCACTGTAGAATTCATGTGTTATTAGGCGGGCGCTTATGACCATGTTGTTAATAGCGACCTTAAATAAATAATATAAAAAATATAAAAAACTGCTCTTTTTTGAAAAAATTATCGTCGTCAAATCGTATTATATTGTATTCGTATATTGTTTATTAATAATGTAAGAGAATGATAATAAAGTTTAAAAAAAATTGTATTAGTATGGATAGACGGCAGTGGTGGTGGAGAATTGTTATACAGTTCTCTGTAGTCTACCTGTACGCATCGGTAAACTATAAATCACAATAATCCATCAAAATCTAGAACAGAAACAGAACTAGAAAAACTTTGATAATCTAATCAAAAGTGTATTAATCAAGGTGTCGTGGCAGGTGTGACGTCACAATGGCGTTCTAACTAGACCACTTCGTCATAGGATTAGGGGGAAAACAAAAGAGTGTATGTGTAAATATGGGGTTGGAAATGGTTATTGACTTTCATGTGTACCGGGCGTTAGATAAATGTCACCGCGATGTTCTTAACATCATCTCATCAATTACCATCATCAGTCCGCCTACCACCTATTTGATTCTTTTGAGAAAAAACTTAATATTATTATGTATTTTTTTATTTTTTCAAGTAAATAAATTATTTAATCGATGTAAAATACAAAGGTAAAAATTAAAACTAAATATAAATAAAAATACTCACCCATGATTTGTTCCTGTGGCAGTGTGCCAAGAACACTTGCAGCGTTCCCCCTCTGCACAGCAATGCTGTTTTGCTGCGCGAGATAACTGCCAGCCCTCTTGTCACATACAGCATTAACCAGGCGCTTAGACAACTCTTTGAAGAACTTCTTTGCACTTGGCTCCCACGGACCCATTGTCTCAAGACCAAAAGTCACAAACACGTAGTCGTTGCTAATCGACTCGTATTTGCGACTTTTGGCCTTTCAGCCAAGTCCGCTGCAGCCCCGGCCCTGGCAGAGGTGCCCTGGAGATGAGACCTTGCAAGGGTGTCGACGCAAGTAGCGTCCTACACCAATGCTCGTCCCATCGACCAAGGCACCAAGATCAATCCATCGGGTCTTTTACCGTCACTGCGAGAAATCACAGACGGTTCGAGAACCGATGGGATTCCGGCAGTAACCAAAGGCCGATGGATCACATTGTTAACAGAACCGTGGCGGAAACGACGACCGGCACTTTTGAGACAAGACAGGCCGTGGTGGCCAAGCTGATCAACGTTGCTGCCACAGGAACAAATAAGGGGAACGCATATCCTCTCCCCTAAGCGGAGGGACATGGCGATCCTAAGTGTGTTGATTTTTTTTATTGATTTAATTTATTTGGTTTTGGCAATGTACGTTTCAGGGTTCCGAAGTTTTTTAAATCAAAATCGGTTCAGTAATTATAGACGTGAAGGCGAGACAATCATCATCCCGTACATACAGTCAGACAGCTTTTCTAAATAATATTAGTATAGTTTAATTAAATAAATATTTTCAAATAAATCGTAAATTTTTCGTTAACTTAATTTGACTTTTTCGATTTTATCTCAATCAAGGTCAGTTGACTTCTCCGTTTAATATTCTGCTGTGTCTGACATCTTATTTATGATCCGATTTGATTAATTATATTGCAAAAGAAAGTCGAATATTTTAACCTAAATATTATAAGAAAAAACAATATTAATCGTTAGAAATTATGTTTTTTCACTTGAACTTTTATCTCGTTTCGAATAAATTTTTGTTTGTTATTTAAAATAAAACTTTAATTTGTCGGCCGTTTAACACTTTGAGTGCTAACCCAAATTTATCCATGTTTTTAGTTTTTGAATTTTCTAAAAGTTTTGCTTTTTAATCACATCGCAGCCCCTAGACCTTCACTGTTAGAGATGGGTATTCCAGATATATCTTTGGAACTTGGCCTACACATGCCACTGATGGGTCAGACGGGTTGTCGAGGGTTTGATATCAATGTATATACAAGTAATAGTGGAAGGGCTTAAAGCTAAGATTGTATGCTTTAAAAAAAATACAAATTTGACCCCTACTTTAACGTTAATCGTAACCGGTGGGTTTTGGCTGATCTATGTTAAAGTTACCGTAACAAATTGTTAGGTCCTCTTATCAAACGAAACAACAAACAAACGACCATGGGTGATTTTATATAGACCCCGCCCCCACCTCTAATTAGAGATTGCAAACCGGGTGCCCTTTTAGACATCAATCGGGCCCGGCCATTCATACCGGGCCCGGTAGGTATGAAAACTGCGGCACGAAGCCCCAACTTGTAGAAAACTGGCATGGCAAGCGCTGCGAACCGCGATTTTGCCGTTCTGTTCTGTTTATTATTCTAATACTATGTTTTCAAATAGTTACATTAGTATTAGTAAGCAAGCAGGTCTTTCTCTTTACTCTGTATAGTATTAGTAATTAAATTACGGGCGACTTCTTAAATAATTTGACTACTTTTCAAACTTTTTTTCGAAATCCTCTAAATCCAGGCATTTCATCAGCGCGTGGAAGATTATTTCTATCCTAAACTTAATTACTGAATACTAATGCTTGCTTAATCTTAATTAGTAACACTATGTTGTGTGATTGTGTATATATTAGTATTTAGTATATTTATATTTATAAGTAGATTATATATAAGTAAGTTTATTATCCAAGTATTTATATCTAATTGATGTGTCACTTATACTTTCCTTGCACCTACAGTTGTTCTAATTAGTCCCAAAGGTTTGGCTGTCAGAGAATGTCTACGGGCATTAAGTCCGCCTTTTGTACTTTGTGCATTAAAGTTTTAAAATAAATAAATAAATAATGTTACTATTCCGTTTATAAGTGAAACTAACTAATTCTGTATTAAAAACTCGTGATTTTGAGACTGATTATTGTTGATTTGCTGGTTTGAAATAAATATTATTCCGTAACCTTGAATCATTGTATTTTTCCTCCATTTACTTAACGCAAATTTTCATAAAATACTTCAAAGGTTTCATCCTAACACACAGAGGTTGGCGGCGAATGTGACCGGCCGGGTTGAAAAACATACCGGGTTGCAATCTCTACCTCTAATATATTTGAATTTGAAATATATAGGTATTGTTTTGTAAATAGAACCAGAACTAAAAAAAAACATTGTGTACATACATTTGGTACGTTAGAAATGAAAACAAAGCACTTCTACTACTATTATTTTTTGTATTTTTGTGTATACACACAACTGTGCCCTTCGCTCCCCTTACAACAACCAACTTAAGATTCCTTCTTATTCCTCAACCAGATACACTGATTCCTTTACAGTATCTGCGGCTCGCCAGTGGAATAAGCTACCCTTGGACATTAGACGTGCACCGTCTGTCAGCGTCTTTGAAGGTTTGATAACCACATCGATCCTGGAGAAACAGAATAAAACGAAGAAAAAAAATAGTTATAATGTATATGATGTACTTATATGTATAGTTTATTTGTGTAGGTATAATGTGTAGTATATTATTAGTTAATATATATAGTATAATTAGTTAAGTGACCTATTAACTGTATCATAAAAAAATCTTATTTTTTTCATCCTGCCTATCACCTTACTCGATCCCCAAGGTTAGCTGGTAACGAATGCCTACTGGCATTATAGCTTCCCTCTGTACTATTTTTAAGTGCATTAAAGAATTTAAATAAATAAATATATATATATATGTTAGTAATGAATACACTCAAAAACTACTGTGTCAATTTCAAAAATTAAAAGTAAAGGGACAAATAAATATGTGAAATTATTGGCATTGCAGAGTATTTCTCGAGTCTAGTACGCTAGAGACATTACAAGGTTGCCAATTGTCATGATGGGCCTATAGTAAAGTTAGATAAATATCTGACCACTCCGCAATGGATACGGTAGTGATGATACTTTACTTTACATATTAATTATTACAGAAATTTATAATATGTACGGATAGCAAAACACAGTGAACAACAACTCGGTGGGGAACTGTCAAAGTGGTCTCTGCGGCTGATTGTTCTGCTAGATTTCTCCACCCGCGACATTGTGCATGCATTCTGTACGGTCTGCAACACTTGAATTTATATGTGTTATAGAGTTATGATTATATATATATATATATATATATATAAATAAAATACAACTATACTATATAATAGGCCGTGAGTTTAAGTTGTATTATAAAATAACAATATTATATTTAAGCAAAATAATTTTCCACCATTAATTATATATATAATAAATTATATATATATATATATATATTATATTATATTATATTATATTATATTATATTATATTATATTATATTATATTATATTATATTATATTATATTATATTATATTATATTATATTATATTATATTATATTATATTATATTATATTATATTATATTATATTATAATATATTATATTATATTTTTAAAAAGCTAGTGTATGCTCACTACATGCAAGACCGAGGTTCGTAATTTTCCATATTTCTCCTTTTGTTTTAGCTTAGTCTTAATCAGACTGTGATTTATCATTAGTAAGTATAGTATTGTGTATATATTATATGGTATTGTTAATATTAAATTTATATAGGTTATATGTATGTATTAGTATGTAATTATTTACTTATTAATAAGTATGTGTATATTATCTGCATTAAAACTCTTCAAGTTTATTTAGGCCTTTGCACTTTGTGCAATTAAGTTTAATAAATAAAATAAATAAATATTGGAAAAAAGATGATTAAAATAATCTACGAGTATGACTAATAATTTTATATACGACCTGTTATTGGTAGTTAGCTTGTCACTTTGGTTACAAGTCAGTCAGTCAATGATGTGTCTCATAAACATCTTAAACATGTCCAAAGATAATAAAGTCTTTCTGCAACTTGGCTTGAAGGTATGTTTATTTGTTAAGAGATATTGACGAACTTGCTAAAGATAGCACGTTACGCGGCTCTCAACGACGTCATAGAACTCTCTGAGATGTTGCGGAACTGCCGTGGAAACTTGGCAGGTCCCTGATGTTGGCGACATGTGTAGACACATTAGCCCCATCAACTAGGCCACCTTGTCGAGCGCGGGAAATTGGGCAGTTTCTGCTGAGAACCTCAAGCTGCGCAAACCTCTTTCAACTTTCAACTTACGAATTTTCGCCGTAAGGGGTCGAGACGATGGGACCCTCAGCCAAATTAAATTAAATTAATGGTTTTGGTAGGTATATAATATTAAGCTTCGAGAGTAATTGTCTCCTCCAACAAACTATGGGCTATTTAATAAGTTATATTTATTGGAAAGTAAATAAATGGCGCGGTGGTGGTTCGGTTGTAAGAACGCGTTCCTTACATCCTACAAAGGTCGGTTCAAACCCACCCGGCATGTACCAATGAGAAATACACTTTTCTTACGTACATTTGTCATAAATTTACAACACCACAGTTCCCGTGCCTCGGAGAGCACGTTAAGCCGTCGGTGCCGGTTCCACTAATACAAACTTGTGGAATCGTTAATAAATTGTCAATAAAAAAATACATAATATCCTCGCCAAGCCGTTTGGCCAGCGTGGCGAGTGTAGGCCACATTCTCCAGATATATGTTCTGGAATGCCCAACTCCAACAGTGGAGGTCCAGGACCTGTGTTCTAGGGGCTGTAATGATGAAATAAATGATTGATTTTTTTTTAACCGTGTGGCCAAGGATTGTTCGAACGGATAACGGAAACATTTCTAAACAGGACGGCAGGCAATTATGTTTGCCTTACTATGTACATCATACAGAGGGGAAATGTTGCCAGTATCCTTGGGACTATCCTTAAAGGGTCGTCTCATTTTTCATTAATAGTTTATTTTGTATTAGGTTTAGTTTATAAGTATATATATTTTTTAAATTTTTAAGAAGTTTTAAATTACAATGTATTTTGCATCTTAATCTCATCTTACAATTTTCTGATGTAACTTGATTAGACTTAGCTCAAATACAAAATAGTAGTTCTTGGAAAAAAAAACTAAGCTTTAGTTTGGTTGAATCGATGTTAGTAGTAGGTATAAACGAATTCTCGAGAAAAACAACATTTAATAACATAAGCCAATAAACTAGCAAGTCGTTTTCTCGTTAAGCCTCTTCAGTGAACCTAACATGTGTAAAATTGGCTTTTGTTGAGAAAAGAAAGACTTTAAAACTTCCCATAGTGAGATAGTATGACCTAAATTAAAAGTCAAAGGACGAGCCTGCAGAGGGGATCCTTTGCGAAGTTAATTCGTAGGCATTTTGCCAACCAGTGCAGAGTACACTGGCTGTGAAAGCCAAAGCATGGAACCTGCAGAACGAAATTTTGATCAAAAGTTTCGTATACAAAATTACTTTATTCCTGAGTAAAGTATAGTATCATCACGACTTTCGGGGTGGTCAAAAACGCTTATAAAGAAGCGGATTCACAATTAGCCAACTTTACTATAGGCCAATCATGATAAGTGGTAAGCTCGTCGATGTCTCTAGCGTACCAAACTTAAGAAATATCACAAATAAATGAAATTTGTCTCGGAGCTCGGACTGTCCACCCGCACCAGTGTCGATGCGGAGAACCAGTCGATCATCTCGGACACCACGGGTTTTCTTGTGCTAGAAGTGCTGGTCGCAGTTCTCGGCACGCGGCTCTCAACGACATCATCCGAAGGGCTCTTGTCACTGCTGGAGTACCCGCAATTTGAGAACTATCTGGGATTGTGCGGAGCGATGGCAATAGACCCGATGGAATGACTGTTGGGCCGTGGAAACTTGGCAGGTCTCTGGTGTGGGATGCGACGTGTGTAGACACATTAGCTCCATCTCACATCCAGGCGACCTCGTCAGGCGCGGGAAGTGCGGCGTTTTCTGCGGAGAACCTCAAATTGCGCAAATACGCCAACCTTGGTATCGATTATGAATTTGCGCCGTTTGGGGTCGAGACGATGGGCCCACGGGGACCGTCAGCGAGGCGCTTGGCCAAGGAGTTGTCAAAGCGGCTGACAGAAAGGTCTGGAGACAGGAAGGCTGGCAATTATTTCTGCCAACGTATTAGCCTCGCTATACAGAGGGGAAATGTTGCCAGTCTCCTTGGGACTATCTCGGATGGGACGTCTCTAGAGGACATTTTTTATTTATAGTTTAGTTTATTTTTAATTTAATTATTTAGGTAGCTTTTAATTTATATTTAATGTACTAATTAACTTCGAATAAATATTTAAGATATATCTATCACTAGTTACCAACATAATATTTAAGTATCCATTGTTATAAACACTTTATGGCTATGTCTGAAATAAAAAATATTATTTTGCAGCGAGTAAGTAATCACTTTAGCAACCGAATTCGTTTTTTTAATGCCAGACGATATATAATGGTATCTTTTAACTAACGGAAAATGTCGATGTAAAAAAAAACCCATCAATATCGTAAGCAGCCTGTCTCTTTAGCGTTGCATGTAGGCCTCCCACGAGGCTCGCCACTGCACGCGGTCTTTTGTAAGCCTCATCCAACCACCGCCAGCGACCTTCATCAGGTCATACGTCTGACGAGGGGACATACTTCTCTGCGTCATTCTGTACGTGGTCTCCTCTCTAGAACCTGTTGCCACTTCAGCTTGCTAATTTAGAAAGTAACTTTGGTTCTCTGACGAATATCAACGTTTCGAATTATTTCCATCAGAGAAATATCAAGCATAGCATATTTGTTGACCAGAACCACTTTCCACGTCTCTTTCGTCTTGAGACACTGTGGTATGGATGATGAGAGGATGTGTCGAAGTTAAAAAAAACTATACTAGTTATTTTGTAAATTAGTTTATTTATTACTGTTTTAAAATAAAGTTTCTAGTTTATGTTTGATTTCTCTGAGTAGCTAATCATGAGTTTTTTATGCTTAACAAAATATATTTGGATGATTAAATCTCTACAATTACCATTTCCATGCTTCCAACTCTACATTTTATCTAACCCACCTATAATGTACCTTAACATACTGCACATAAGACTCAAAATAGCTATTTTGGTGTAAAAAGTTAACTGGTAGGTACAAGAAGAAATTGATGTCAACGACCTTAATCTAGGATCCTATTAGGTCCAAAATTAATGTAGCCTTTTTGTTTAAAAACTACGTATGAACGAAAATAGCTTCTTTGATAAAACTTGGCTTCGTTTAGCCCGCGGTTAAGTATTTTTTAAATTGTCTGTAATAAATTAGATTTTACAACGTTCTTATATTAATTTTTCCTACCATTTTTATAACTCAATTCTTACCGTAATTTAGCTTTTTTTACGCATCGTTTTTGTAATGAATTTCTGTAATAGGCGCATTATAGGCGTTTTCATTTATATCCTAATCTCCTTATTTACTGGCGTTGTTAATGTGCCTGGGAGTAATCTCCAAGCAGATTATATAATCTGAACACCTACTACTGTTTTGTTTGTTCAATTAAGTACTTTGTTTAAATATAAGTTTATTAAATTATTAATTAGTTTTTGTTTGTTTACAAGTTCAGCGTACTCTCCATGTTGAACAGTCAGCAAAGATTAATACCATGTCTCAGCTACACACAATATGGATGGACAGGACCATCTCCATAAAAATAAAATCCAGCCTCGTTAGATGACTGGTTTGCTCCATATTCCTATATGTCGCTGAGAGATTGACTTATAAAGAGCGCCGACCGAAACCGTATCGTTGCTCTTGTGATGTGGTATTCGATAAAAATGCTGAGGATCTCATGGACTAAGCATCGGACAAATGTGTCGATTTTAAAATATCTAAAAATATCGACTAGGTTATCTACCATATGTCTTTGTCGGATACTCCAGTACTTCGGACACATTGCCAGAAAAGGAGGGTATAACCTGGATATTTTTTTTGTTACTGGCAAGGTGCAAGGAAAGAGACCGAGAGGCCGGAGCCTGGTAGGCTGGTCTGACGAAATCCGCCCCACCAACAACACTAGCGTCCATGATGCTGTGCATGCCGCCGAAGGCAGAAACAGGTGGCGTGCTATCATCAAGACGCACACCAATTCTTCGCGAGGTCACAACCCTCAGCAATGAGGAAAAACAACGCATACGGAGAGGTATAGCGTCAACCCTATCGTCGTTTCAGTATTGCTAATGAACTGAAATAACAGAAAAACAGAAATCGCGAAAATCTGGAATTAATAGTAAAGTATCATCACGACCGTTTCCCTTTCGAGGTGGTCAGAAACCACGCTTATAAATAAGCGGATTCACATTTAGCCAACTTTACTATAGGCCAATCATGACAAGTGGCAAGCTCGACGATATCTCCAGCGTACCAAACTCGAGAAATATCACAAATAAATTAAATATTAGATAAAAGTATTTATTTACATATTTTTGTGTCCCGACCAGGAATCGGTACCTCCGAGTCTAAGCCCACGGGCTTAACCGCTAGACCACGGAGGCAGTTGATGTAATTAGTAAAATTTATTCACATTAAAAATACATACGAATCCATTTTTTTTTTCACTTCTATGATATATTTCATGTCATATGTGTGTTTCGATAGAATTTGGATATTAAACAGGTATTTTGTAAACTTTGTTTTGGTAAATTATCAAGTGAACCACATATCGAATTATAGTATATAAAAAAATATTCTTTTTAAATATAAAATAATAAGTACTAACTACTTAAATGAAACATAATAATAATAATTATTATAATAAAATAACGTTTATTGGATTATAATCAAATAATATCAGTTAGTGAACACTGCCTTTTGGAAAATAAATTCTGGGTTCCAGAAGGCAGTTTCCCTATTTTTGACACAATAAAAGTAAACAAGTACTTACATAAATTATTAATAAAGTACATTCCCATCCTTATTAAAACATTGTTTTACTGTAACCAGCCTCTCGGCAACTGTGTGCTGCAGTAGCAACTATAAACACTATTCGTTTGTATATCTCGTTATTAAAACTATACATATAATTATGCATATATATGACCGCCTCCGTGGTCTAGTGGTAACAAACGTTGCCGTGAACTCGGGAGGTCGTGGGTTCGATTCCCACCGGGGGCAAGTTGTACATTGTATAATTTGTCTCGGTCTGGGTCTTTATATGTATAATATGTATATATTTACAAAAAAAAAAGGATAATATATAGTTTATCAACCATCTAGTTTCCGTAACACAAGCCTCGTAGCTTACCACGGAAACTAGATGGCGCTGTGTGACCTGTCTGGAAATATTTATTTATTATTATTTATTATTTAATTAAATTGTTACTTTTATAATAAAAATGTCCTTAAGAGACGTCCCATCAGTTATAGTCCCAAGAATTCTGGCAACATTTCCCCATTGTATAGCAAGGCTAATTTTGATAGTAATTATTTTTTAGATTGTAAGGTAACATGGCCTTTTTAAAGAAACGAATTTATATTAATAGACATAAATATTATTATTATTAAATTCTAAGCTGACACTGCCTTTTTTAGCTACGAATTTAATATTAACTGCCTAGTTGTAAGTAAAAACCAGACTTAAGAAATGTCCCCTTTTTTTTTTAGATTTTTTATTTTTTGTTGTTTTTAATAAAGGTTTTCTTTCTTTATAATTAAACAAAATTCATTATTCTAGTGCCTATGTCATACGTTAATAATAATAATAATAAAATAATAGTTTGGAATAGCTTAAAGTACGCTTAAGATAGATTTTTCTACAAGTCGAAAACTGCATTCTTCTGCGCTCTATAAAAACGACGTTGCTTTTTAATTTAACTCGAGATGAAAATGCAAATCCGTTAGTTCCCAGCTCGTTGTCGATCGGTTACCCGTTTCTTGGATATTTTTTATCTTTATTCTTCGCCTTTTCTTAAAAATATTTATGCCTCGAAATAGCGATTAAGGAGATATAGATATAGATGCAGAGATCCGGTTTTTTTTTTGTTTATAGACGGAATCGAAAAATCATCTAAAGATGCGGAATAGCGCCTACGAACTAAAACATAATAAACAGTTTAAACTTCCAGGGGCAAATAATGTTTATGGTACAAGAATGCTGAATTATATAACCTCAGCATATCTTAATGATATGCCCGCCGAGCTCCAAAGAACATACATTGATAATAACAAATATAAATATAAGTTTAAAAAGTTTTACATGAGTCAATAGCAGAATTATTTCTCATACATATTAGTAATTGTGATAAATAAAATACATATTATTTAATAGTGTTTTATAATTTTCTTACTTTATTTGTATATTTTAATGCTCTTTACCGCTGCCACCATATTAGTAATTGTGATAAATAAAATACATATTATTTCATGTTGAGTCTATTTATTTAACTGACATTTCTTGCCCACGTCAAGACAGACAATTATATTTTTATAATATACAACAATACAGATTGTGAGTGACTTGCCGTAGCCAGATAAACCTTAAAGGTTTTTGTGGACGGCTATATAATATTGTTAATGTATTTTTGTGTATCTTGAAAACAATAAATAAAAAAAAAAAAAAAACGTCGCAGTTCCCTGTTGGTCCAGTGTTCCTTTACAGTTAAGTCTGAGTGGTTACACGTAAGGTTTGATTACGATTTATACTGCCTGGAATTTATTAAAAAGCAAATATGTTTTATATTATAATGTAAAATTTAAATAAAGTACTACGTAATTTATTTTATTATTATTCAGTATTTAGTTCTTAAGTTACGGTGCAGAGAAGTTATCCTAAAAATATCGCCACTCATACCGAGCCCAATCAAGTAGATAGCGAAATGTTGACGATCGCGCGAACGGTGACTTACGTAACTAATTCTTTCTCTCTCTATTTCGTCTCTCGGCTGTGGGCGAGATCAATTAACAATAACACTCCCCAGTCTTTAGGTATTTATCACGATGGATATTGTGATTTTCAGACATGGCATTATTCATCATGCGTGTTTTGTTTTTTGTCTAATGATTTTTATCATTAAAAAACGGAGGTACTAATGACAACTGAAGTCTAAAAAAATATGTGCTCTTTTGACAATTACTACAGATATACCTGTAACTAGCTGTGACGGCGTTGTCCGTGTGGTGTGGTCAGCAAAATAAGCTTCAAGTGTCAAAGGCTGACATGTTATGCTTAGATGTCATGTATTGGACTGCGTTCCAAGGAAAAAAAGTGAAATAAATAAACATACATTTATATAGGCGCGGAGTCACATGCTGTAGTCGGATGACGATGTCATATAGCCTATGACCGTCTCAGGCTTTTAAGGAACAATTCTGAAAAATTTCATCAAAATCGGTTCAGTAATATCGGCTTAAAGGCGAGATAAATATAGATACTTTCTTTCACAGACACTTTCTTTTACGTTTATAAAATATGATTATGTATATTTTTGATTCTGATACAATAGAGACATCGCCGAGCTTGCCACTTGTTATTGGGTCAATCATACAGAAGTTAAGTGAAGTATCATTACAACCGTATCCCTTACGGGGTGTTCAGAAAACACTCTTTTTTATTTAGTGGATTCACATTTAGCCGACTTTACTGTTGGTCGATCATATCAAGTGGTAAGCTCGTCGATGTCTCTAGCATACCAAACTGTTGACGTATCACAAATATATTAAATAAACTATTGTATCCCGACCAGGAATCGAAACCGGTACCTTGGAGTCTAAATCCAAAAACTTTACCGCTAGACCACGGATGCAGTAGGCTATGGTACAGTTGGTTTAATATGAATTTCTGACACCCATAAAGGGGTAAGGTTTTTTTTTTTTCATTAATAGAACTAATAAAATAAATTTAAAAAAATTAAAAAAAAGATGTAGTATTTGCAGAGTAAAAATGAGTGTCTTATTTAAAACCTCTAGTTTCCGAGAGCACCTCTTACCGACAAACAAACCCATAAAGTTTTTCTTTGTAGTTTTCCGCAACATTAATTTCCCTTTTATTATTTCTGTATTAGTGTGGAAACATGGAACAAATATTATATCTCTTCTATACCATAATAACATCTATTATTATCTTCTAATGTTTGTTCCTTACAAAATATCAGCTTGTCATTTGTAATTAATAGTTTTGGCAAAAATAATGTTTATGAGCAATGAGGTCAAATATAAGATGAATACGTTTTCATAAGAAATATTTGATACATTACTTTTAAGCCACCTAACATCCGTTAGCAAAACCTTTAACTTTAATAGATAACATATGTAGTATATGTATTATTAGTATTTAATATATCATAGTTATGTTTATGAGCAATGAGGTCAAATATAAGATGAATGCGTTTTCATAAGAAATATTTGATACATTACTTTTAAGCCACCTAACATCCGTTAGCAAAACCTTTAACTTTAATAGATAACATATGTAGTATATGTATTATTAGTATTTAATATATCATAGTTATGATTATGTATTTTACTAATATAATTGTATTTATATGTATATAGATTTATTTATTATTATTATATATAAACATTTGAAATTGTCCCTAAGGTTGGCTGTCAGATAATATCTAGCGGCATTATGCCCGCCGCTTGCAATAAAGTTTTAAATAAAATAAAATAAAGTTTAAAAATAAGGGAAGGTATAAAAGAAAGCATAGGGACACAAAAAAAAAAAAAAAAAAAAATAAGGAAAGAAATGCTGCGATGGTTCGGGCATGTTGATAGAATGACCGAAGAAAGATTGACGAACCAGGTATATATTGCCAAAATTGTGAGTAAAAGACGCCCTGGCAGACCGAGA
This sequence comes from Tinea semifulvella, assembly GCA_910589645.1. Lineage (NCBI taxonomy): Eukaryota > Metazoa > Arthropoda > Insecta > Lepidoptera > Tineidae > Tinea > Tinea semifulvella. The sequence continues at coordinate 4,971,738 of OU342592.1, read as the reverse complement.
CTCACATATCGTGATAAATAAAACACTTGCCAAAGGTACATTAAAAAGCCACTAGTAGTAGAGACATCAGGTTTAAATCCTTTGAATTTATTCGCGATATTTCTCGGTATGCTAGGGACATCGACGAGCTTGCCATCATCTCATGTTGGGCCTATAGTAAAGGTTGCTGAATTATATTCTTTACTTTTAGATAGCTATATGTATATTGCCGTATGGTCACATGTCGTGGTCAGATGTTGAAGTCCAACCTATGTCCGACCCTCGTTTCCAATAAACATTTCGCTATATTTTTTTCAAAATTCAGTAATATAGGCGTTATTCAACTAATTGAGACATACATACATACAAACAAAGCTTCTTTAATATTTATAATATTAGTATAGATGGAAGTATGGATTAAGAAAAGTTCTATCGAAAGACGAAGTATTGTTTGTTATAGGTACTTATAATCGTATAGCACTGTAACTACAGTGACGTGATTTATGATTGACTTGATTGATTGGAAAGTTCGTATGCGTTGAGAGTTGCAAAATATAACAGAGGAAATGCGTGAAAGATTGTAGCATGTAAACAACAAATATAAATATAATATGTTTTTGATATAGGAATTACGAGCTTGTTTTTATACCGCACTCTACGGTTGCGATTTTGATCAACAATTGGGAAAAGTTCCCCATTGTTTTTGACAAAGTTAGCTATTTCCAGTATATAAAAACATGGTACTGTGAGTATATGTAAGCTTTTAAAATAAGGTCTACAGCTATCAGTCGACTTAAGGTTGCATAAAGCACATATGCACCTTTTTTGTATTTTAAATATAGCTTCTTTATTAGTGGAATTCCCCCAGTATATTACTCCATATCGCAAAATAGATGCTATGTGGCCATGATGTGCCATCATAGCTGTATCAATACTACTAATTGAGCGGCTCGCCGTTTGAGTGCAAATATAAATTTACTAATTTTGGAGACTCTTATATTTAAGAGACTCTTATATCTGTCGCACGCTAAGGATGTGGAATTCTCTCCCAGTCAGTGTGTCTCCCCACTCCTACAACCTAGAGTCCTTCAAGCGAAGTGTGAAAAAGCATCTTGTTAGGCCGGCATAGTGGTAAAGACTGATGTCTGTCGTTAGTGGCTGGCGTCAGTTGCTCCCTTTCTTGAACCTACATTCTTGTACCGCTTACCATCAGATGAGGTGAGTGATGTTTATAATATAATATAATATAACTGCCTCCGTGGTCTAGCGGTTAAGTCCGTGGATTTAGACTCTGAGGTACCGGGTTCGATTCCTGGTCGGGACACAAAAATATTTATTGATGTAAATAAATACATTTAATTAATATTTAATTTATTTGTGATATTTCTCGAGTTTGGTACGCTGGAGACATCGACGAGCTTGCCACTTGTCATGATTGGTCTATAGTAAAGTTGGCTAAATGTGAATCCACTTATTTATAAGCGTGGTTTCTGACCACCCCGAAAGGGAAACTGTCGTGATGATACTTTACTTTACTTTTATAATATAATATAATAGTATAAAGCATGGTACGATAAATAAATTTAATAAATAATAATAAAATATATATTGAGGCATAACATTTATAAATAATAAAATGTAACCAAGGAAGAAACTGATCCTCAGCTTAACCCAGAGAATTCTAGTCTAAGAATCAGATCAGAGTTCCTCTAAAATGAATACGAGTACTATGTAAAAAATATACATTTTTTTTTTGTTATAATGAAATTCAGTATAAAAAAGGATATTTAGGAGGGAATTATGTGATGATAAATGAATAAACAACGGCACAATAAAGATAACATCACATAATTTTGCTTAGGTAATTTCCAAGTTTGCTTCAGCCATAGTAGAAGAGAAACTTATCAGAATGAAATTAAGACAGCTTCTCAAAATCCGATTTGACACCTACGTAGAGGAAGTAGTTAAACTGAGTCACGTTCAAAATTGGATTTAGGGATACGTTCGCCGTGCTTCGAAGCTAACCTGTCGCTATAACTCTGTTTACATTGAATTATATTATAGTGTTAGGTATTTAACAACACATTCTTAGCGAAACACACTAAAAGGTTGGCATGTAACATAGACATTAACACCTGAATTCTCAGACGTTTCCTCAACGTTCCAGTTAATTATTCCTTCTGATAAAAAAGAGTGATTCGCGCCATATTAGAAGGACATGTCAAGTGCAAGTTTTTGTTTTGTGGAATTTACAGTAGATATTGTTAGTCAAAAGTGGAGTTGTTTTGTTTAATAATGTGCTACAATGTGAATAATTATGCAAAAAGATAAATTATACTTTATATATGGGGCGCAAGTTGCAGTTTATTTATTGCGGTTTTCCCGCTCTGTGAACCCTATATACCCGACGTATTTTGGCGAAAATGTTCGCGAATGACTCCAAGAAAAGCATAAAATTCTGCAACATCTGGAATTTGATGATAACCTCATTAACTCATTAAATGAAAGATATTTACGAGATTATCACATAAGACTTGGCTGTATGGGCTAGACCCTTTGCCTTCCCAATCGTCTCATTCATCATGGTAGAATGGAACAAAAAAAAAGGGATTGACTCCATGAAAAGCATCAAATTTTCCAACATCTATAATTTGATAATAACCTCAAAAACTCAATATCAAGGATATATTACGTCAGACTTGGCTGTATGTGCTAGACCCTTTGCCTGTCTAATCGTCTCATTCATCGTCCATCATGGGAGAATGGAACAAAAAAAAGGGAGTGACTTCATGAAAAGCATAAAATTTTCCAATATCTAGAATTTGATGATAACCTCAAAAATTCAATATCAATATTACGTCAGACTTGGCTGTATGGGCTAGACCCTTTGCCTTCCCAATCGTCTCATTTATCATCTATCGGGAGAAGAGAACACAAACAAACAAAAAAAAAAGTAGGTTTCTAAAACCACCTTCAAAAAAGAGGTTAGTGTTTAAGCAGAGGTCGTACGTAGTCGTGAAGACATTAAATCTCGTATGTGGACTGTAACTTAGCCGTAAAATACTACTCTGCCAAATATTTCCCAGTTTATTGACCCATAAAGCTTGAATGGAACTTTCAAATAAATTGATAGTAACTACATTGTAAAAAGCTCCGAGACATTTTCATAAGCTGATTGAGAAATATTGTAATGCCACAAAGTCTCTGTCCTCTAGAAGTTGAAAGACGATATTGTTCCCGTTATTGTTTGTTAATAGTATTATATATATAAATAAATAAATATTTCCAGACAGGTCACACAGCGCGATCTAATTTCCGTGGTAAGCTACGAGGCTTGTGTTACGGAAACTAGATGGTTGATAAACTACATATTATACTTTTTTTTTGTAAATATATACATATTATACATATAAACACCCAGACCAAGACAAATTATACAATGTACAACTTGTATTGTATCTCACTTTATTAAAATTAAATAATAAGACAACTTACACTACTTTAACTGCCTCCGTGGTCTAGCAGTTAAGTCAGTGGATTTAGACTCGGAGGTACCGGGTTCGATTTCTGGTCGGGACATAAAAATATTTATTAATGTAAATAAATACATTTATTAATTAATATTTAATTTATTTGTGATATTTCTCGAGTTTGGTACGCTAGAGACATCGACGAGCTTGTCAATTTTTATGATTGGCCTATAGTAAAGTTGGCTATTTGAATAATAATAATAAGTATACAATTACAAATCGTTTATTAACACAAAATAATGTTGTTTCGTTATGGTGAATCCTTTCTTCTGCATGAGCTGTACTGTATAACAGGAGTTAACAAATACTTTAAGCATCTTCAGAACGTCTCACCGTCTCACTCACGGCTTCCAACGGGAGACTTTTCCTAAAGAAGTGCTCCTGGAGGATAGCTAAAATTGTCGAACCTTAACCCCCTTGGTTCATGAGCCACACGGGCACCGGGTTGCCCGCTGAGATCCTGCCAGGGAAAACTATGAAATCCCTAACCCAGGCCTATTAGCCATCCGAGCCTGGACGACCCTGTCTTAATCCTAAAAACATTAGCCATAAGCTTGACATTAGCTCTATTGATTGCACAGTAATGTGTTTTCTTTAAAACTATTATTTCAATGCCGGCTCTATTTTATTTATATTTGAACTTTGCCCATGAATCTAGAAGCAATTTCAGCTTTGTGATAAAAATAAACAAAATCAAAAAAGTCAAAGTCAAAATATCTTTATTCACGTAAACCTATTACAGGCATTTATGAAACGTCATTAATTTAATTATTTTGAATAATTCGCTAGTAGAAGACTAAGCAGCAAATCCAATAAGTAAGATGGTAGCAGAAGACCAGCAGCTTAGCAGATTCCAGTGACCTGTTATGTTTAATGTTTGACCGCCTCCGTGGTCTAGTGGTAACAAACGTTGCCGTGAACTCGGGAGGTCGTGGGTTCGATTCCCACCGGGGGCAAGTTGTACATTGTATAATTTGTCTCTTTGGGTGTTTATATGTATAATATGTATATACTCGTATTTACAAAAAAAAAGTATAATATGTAGTTTATCAACCATCTAGTTTCCGTAACACAAGCCTCGTAGCTTACCACGGAAATTAGTTGGCGCTGTGTGACCTGTCTGGAAATATTATTTATTATTTATTTATTTAATCTGACTGAGAAAGGAATCTGCAAGGAAAACTCAGCTATATCAGATTTACAAAATAAACCATATACAGAACTGCACCACAACGATCAATTAATAACCTTTTAAATTTAGTTATGAGTACCTATGAGATTACAATACCTGGTGCAGTCGACAAAACGCAAAAACCTCTGCTAATTTAAGAAATAGCATATGTTTTCCTTGTCAAATTAACATGTCAGCTCAACGTATTATTGCGGTAATGTAAATTCGCCGTGACGTGAATGGAACGCGCAATGAATGAAAAGTTAAATACCTTTCAACTTTTGTCGCCGAGTCATTTATCAAGAGCGATCCCTAAGGCTTATTTCTGACACGTGGTAGTACGGATCCACATCGAAGTTAGGTACAAACAAAGACGTATATACCTACAAATATTTAAAAAAACCTGCATTTGTCTTACTTTTCAACAACGCTTTTCTCTGTAATAACCCCCTTTAATTTTCTCTCTAATACGCACAACTGTACCCCCCGCTTCTCTCGCAATAATCAGCTATAGATTTCTTCCCATTCCTCAAGCAGATATTCAGATCCTTGCCCCACACCCCCCTAAGCGATTGTTTTCAATATCGACTCTCACTTCCGATCTCTTCCGTCTTCACTCTTCCAGCAGATATTTAGATTCTCTTGCCGTGTCTACAGCTCGTCAATAGAACAGGCTACCACTATTCATCAGACAGGCTCCAGCTTTAATTATATTTTACAAAAACTATTATTTTCACACTTTCTTAAAGAAAATGAACCGTTATCTCGACACCTTGACATATTAGTATTTATTATATACGAGTATATCTATATAAGTATTATATGGATTGTATTTATGTAAGGAATTTATGTAATATATATTAAATAAAGTATTTATGTTTTTATGTATTTAATTCTGTAATATATTTACAGTTACCTAAAAAATCTCAGACTGCACCCATCATACAAATCTATCACTCTCCCAAAGGTTAGTTGGTATGATACCTTCATGGTATTATGCTAGCCAATGTACATCATTTTATTTTGTATATTGTGTGTGCAATAAAGAAAGGTATTATTATTATTGTTAATATCTTGATATATAGATATTTAATGTATTAAGGCCGGTGATGGCTTGGTTGTAAGAACGATTTCCTTAAATCTTACAAGGTCGGTTTAAAACTCCCCGGCATGTACCAATGAGAAATACACTTTTCTTACGTGCATTTATCATAGATATACAACACCACCGTACCCGTGCCTCGGAAAGCACGTTAAGCCGTCGGTCCCGGTTCCACTAATACCAACTTGTGGAATCGTTAATAAATTATCATTAAAAAATTTACATCAAATCCTCGCCAACCCGTCTGGCCAGCGTGGTGAGAGTAGGCCAAATTCTCCAGAGATATGTGACTACGAAAAAGCCTTTGAGCCTTCGACTCAATCGAGACCTGGGCTGTTCTGGACTCTATGCAGCGATGCCTGATTGACTGGCGATACGTTGAGGTGTTGAGATGTCTCTATGATGCAGCGGTTATGACCGATCAAAGATATCAAAGATACAAGGCCAGCATACAAGACCGATCCAACTGCGTAGAGGTGTAAGACAGGGCGACGTAATATCGCCGAAACTGTTTACAAACGCGTTGGAAGATGTCTTTAAAATGCTGGACTGGAGTGACTACGGCATAAAAGTCAATGGAGAACATATCTCACACCTTCGATTCGCGGATGACATAGTCATAATGGCTAGCTCGCTGGAAGATCTTAGCGGAATGCTGACAGGCTTAAATGTGGCATCTCAGCCACCAGCCATTGGACAAGACAAAAATCATGTTCAAAGGCCATACCATACCGAGACCAATCAACGTGGGAAATTCCACTATCGAAGTTGTACAAAAATACGTCTACCTTGGACAGACCATCCAATTAGGAATAGCTAACTTCAGTAAAGAAGCCGACAGACGAATTCAGCTAGGATGGGCAGCATTCGGGAAGTTGCGACACATCTTCCTATCAAACATACCACAGTGTTTAAAGACAAAAGTTTTCAACCAGTGTGTCGTGTAATGTCGTATGGAGCAGAGACGTGGACGCTGACGATGGGTCTGATACATAAATTCAAGGTCGCTCAGCGAGCTATGGAGAGAGCTATGCTTGGGATTTCTCTGAAGGATAAAGTCAGAAACGTTGACATCTGTCAAAGAACCAAAGTTACCGACATAGCTTTTAAAATTAGCAAGCTGAAGTGGCAATGGGCTGGACACGTCTGTCGCAGAAGCGATGAAAAATGGAGTAAACGGGTCCTGCAGTGGAGACCGCGTAGTGGAAGACGCAGTGTGGGACGACCCCCCGCCAGATGGACAGATGACCTGAGAAAAATGGCGGGCCTTGGGGGAGGCCTATATCCAGCAGTGGAGAGATACAGGCTGATGATGATGATGATGTTCTGGAAGGCCCATCTCCAACAGTGGAGGTCTAAGACGCTATGTTCTAGGGGCTGAATGAAATGTATTTGATTGCAGCCCTTGATAACTCTAGGTACTGTTTGTCTGTCTCCGGTTAGTTCCGTTTCAAAATTTCAATCCAACGAGGAGCAAAATTAATTTTAAACTAAAATGAATACGTACAAAAAATCTCCAAAAAGTTCTGGTAGGCCATCTCCTACTAGGTCTAGCACTCTGTGCTTTAGCACTGTGACGACGTACCAAAATATGAACCCACTTGTTAAAAGCTCATTTTCACGCGCCGTCATTTTTTCCGTAGACATAAATAGAAAAGGGCACAAATCACGAATAACAAAACGAAATTGTAAGCCACGCGAATTGTATATTTCGTTTGTATAATCGTAAATTATAGAATAAATCTAATTGGCTTAAGTTATTTGGGTTAAAGACTTGGCCACACCGAATGCGTACGTTTATGAGTGTACGGGTAACTCCACTCGTAAGTCAGACGTCAACAACCAGACGTGTACGCCACGCATGCGGTGTGCTTAGGTACGAAGACATCGTGAAAGCAAACTACATCTAACCGACGAACTTGAGTCAGTAGTAAGCTTGCTCAGTTGGTGGAAATAGAACAAGCAATTGACAAATTTCGGACACATAGAAAGTGTCGCCCGCCTAGTAAATGGTAGGGGGTACTAAATTGAATGTCTCTGGTTTGAACATAATAGAGTTTTCATTCATTCCATCAGCTCTAAACATGTCGGCTATTATTGCCAATAACAGTTATATAATCTTAGTAAATAGTAGTTTATGAAACTGTGTTGCATAATAAGGGGTATTACACACGAGTGTTTTAATACCAAGTTATGTGCAGTTTCATACACTAATTTATCTACTCTCATACATTGGGATTGAACCTACTATATAAAAGATAAAAGTTAAAAGAGTAAGAAAAATCACACGAAATGCTATACAACAAAAGGTATTGAATGGCGCCAATATTTATTTTTATTTTATTTAAATGACCATGGTACAGTATACATAAGTCCTAAACAATGAAATGGCGCCAAAACATAGCTTATGACCGCGCACGCGCTATGGCGGGCGCTGCCATAGCCAAGTAAAAATTGGAATCAAAACTTTTTTGTAATGGAACCTTTGCCTTAAAAAAAATAACTGTTATATAATATGTATGATTCTATTTTTAAAATGAATTATAACATTATTTTCTTAGAGAAAAAGTGTTATTATGTGATTCTATTTTTAAATTTAAGCAGTATGTTTATAAAGTAGGTAAGTATGTCAATATAAAGTCAAAACAAGTTTGTAATTCACATTTTACGATATAAGAGTAGATAAAAATGTATATTATTATTGCTTTGTAAAGATTACAAGGCATATCATGCTGCATCTTTGGATATTAACTTTTCACCATAATCGCATTATACATATTATTTGATAATTCCTGTTATTATTTAGGCCAACAACCTAAAAAGTGTTTTTTTCATCATCACATCATCACACCCCCTAGAACTCAGAGTCCTAGACCTCGACTGTTGGAGATGGACCTTCCAGAAATTTCTGGAGAAATTGGCCTACACTCGCCAAGGGTCTAATGTCACTTTTTATTATGACAATTTATTAACGATTCCACAAGTTGGTATTAAACCGAACCGACGCGACGGCTTAACGTGCTCTCCGAAGCACGGGAACAATGGTATTGTAAATCTATGACAAATCGTCATGATCGTAGAACAGTGACGGATCTGCTATATTTAAAATTTTCATGACGGCCATTCAAAGTTAAATAACTGTTTTTTTGTCACTTTTTTTTTAAGTTAATACTAGTCTCATAATAAGTGCAAACCTTCTAGATTTCATTTTGGAACCCTTTCTAACATTTGCACTATAAATTACAGACCACAAACAATATAAAACTATACTTAAATAAAATCAGATTTTTTAAAATCCAACACTGTTCTACGATCATAACGAAATGTACGTAAGAAAAGTGCATTTCTTATTGGTACATGCCGGGGTTTGAACCCACCTCTTTGCAATGTTAAGGCGTTCTTATAACCGAGCCACCACCGCTCTATTTTTATTATTAATCTTAAATTTGCTTGTAAATGCATAAGATGTATTAGCGACCGAACGGATTTAATAGTTTTAATAGTATTATTCAATTCAATTCAATTCATTTATTAACCATAAGATACATTAAGTATACCCGGTTTTGTCGGTTATACATATTATTGTTTACCAATCATGGCAGGATAGCAGAAGAATGCCATTAATAGCAAAGAACAGCCATCGTCATTTACACACATTTACCACACATATATTTGGGTGGTTCAATTGCGGAACAAAGAAGAGATAAGGTTATGGAGCTGTTTAAAACACTCACCGTAGTATACCCTATATAACACGCTCGCTCAGGGCTACATCTCGGCAAAGCTGCGAATTAATCGACCCGTGACCACGGCCAATGCAACTTGACCAAAACGTCGCCGGGAGACCCGTTAAACAATAAAAACTAAAAACAAGAATAGTTGCATCCGTACCTTAAGTATTTTTGAAGCTTTTTTCGGGAGTTGATGTCTATGCAGGTCAGAGCCGGCAAGTTGCCAAGCGCACTGCCGACTCGCGCACGGATGATTAAATTTCACAACTACCCCTGAAGGCACGTGGAAACTTAATAAAAGAAAAACTACCTAGTTCGACACGGCCACTGTGACTGCCAAGCGGTATCCTAGATCTTATAGTTTTTCGTATAGCAATCTACAATCACAGCAGCCGTACTTTAGGAAAAAAGGCAATTAACATAAAGTATTCAAGTCGCTCAGTGAGCTTTCGAGATATTGGTATTTTTTTGATGGAATTTAAAACGTTGATATTAGTCACAGAACTAAAGTTGTTAACTAATAAATAAAGCATTATTTATGAAATTGATAAATGTTTATTTATATAATTATTGAAAAGTGAATGACATCATAGATGACACTATGCTTTTCCCTATCAAATATGTAACAGTCTTTCGCCCATTTTCATATATGAAAATATTTAAATAATACTTTTATCTTCAGTTACTTCTGTGTTAAGCATTTGATCAGCATGTCTTCTACATATATCTCCTTGATCCGTTTTCACCTGATAGTGTAATCTGCCTAATCTTTGAATAACTGAACCAAATCTACATTTAATATTCTTCATTGTATAATCTCTAACTTGTACTCTTTGACCCACTTGAAATGTTTTAATATTTGGAGATTGTACAACTCTTAACTGCAATTTCCTATTAGTGCGCGTAAATCGACCTCGTATTACCTTCGTTTATTTTCTATTTAATTAAATCCATTTTGAATTAAATTCCTCGTCGCCAATAATAAATCAATAAAATATAAATATTTCCAGACAGGTTACACAGCGCCATCTAATTTCCGTGGTAAGCTACGAGGCTTGTGTTACGGAAACTAGATGGTTGATAAACTACATATATTTTTTTTTATTTTTTTTTGTAAATATATACATATTACACCCAGACCGAGACAAATTATACAATGTACAACTTGCCCCCGGTGGGAATCGAACCCACGACCTTCCGAGTTCACGGCAACATTTGTTACCACTAGACCACGGAGGCGGTCTATAATATAATATAAAGGAATAAAGCATTCATTATGAAATTGATAAATGTTTATTTATATAATTCTTGAAAAGTGAATGACATCATAGATGACACTATGCTTTTCCCTAGCAAATATGTAACATTAATCATGTTCCATAACCATGTCCTTTCAGCAAGACTCAGCACCGAGTCATAAATCACGATTCACTCAAGCGAACCCTGAAAGAAGCGTTTCTGATTTCATCAGAGCTGAAGACTGGCCGTCATCTAGTCCCGATCTTAATCCACTGGATTATGAATAATAGTATATTTTAGAGAGTATGGCATGCTCTAATCGTCATGATAATTTGAAAACATTCCATAAAATTGTATTTCAATTGACAACTGGCCAAGAGTGTATTAAGGCTAACAGCTACTTATTGGACCACTTTGCTGCTTAGTCTTCTACTAGCAGGAGTAGAAACATTTAAAATAATTAAATTAATGACGTTTCATAAATGCCTGTAAAAGGTTTACGTGAATAAATATATTTTGACTTTGAGGCCAATGGAGATAATTTTGAATGAACTTCAATATTTTTTTATGCTATAATATTATTGTATGTACTAACACACACTGCAGTAATTTAAAAAAAAACTAGATTTCATTGTAACAATATTTATAGTAAGACTAGGTAATAATAAAAATCAACTAAACATAAACGAAGGAGAATAAAATAAAGAGTAAATGACATGAAATGGATTAAGCAGTATTTTTTCAACCTGACATTAATGTTAAACCTCATAGCGAACGATTATTGCACGCTGCAGCCCCTAAATCATGTTAGGGTAGTAATTAATAGCAGGACTATCCAATTACTTGGAAACACATCCGCTACGTACATACCCATATACGAATAGGTCAGTGAACTATATTACTAGAAATGACACCGCGAACCAGATGTCCATACCATGCTTTGATGCTGCGGCATCAAAATCATAATCACTAATCTACGCTCATTGCGACCGCGCTCCAAAATTGTGACTAAACAATCATCACTATCACTACATATTATAAAACAAAGTCCTCCGCCGCCTCTATCTGACAGCTGTTCGCAATAAACTATACATTAACGATATTTGTTGGAAGTGTCGAAAAAAAATTTGCCGTCTACAGAAAAGTCCGCAAAACTTCTAAATTTTAAGTTAACATTTAAAAAAGAACATTCTTACTGTGCAATTCATAGAGCTAATGTCAACCTGGTGTTGACATTAGCAATAGCTAGTGTTTTTAAGATTCAGACAGACACAGACAGTGGGGTCGTCCAGGCCCGGATGCGTAATGGGCGTGGGTTGGGGATGGGGACAGTCCCCCGTTTTCCCCGGCAGGATCTCAGCGGGTAACCACCCGCCGGTAATTCATGCACGTTTAGTGCTGGGCGCCGTTATACAGCGCCCGTGTGGCTCACGAACCCAGGGGGCTAAGTTCGACTGCTTCAGCTCTCCTCCAGGAGTACTTCTCTAGGAAGTGGTCTCCCGTTGGGGGGCCGTGCACAAGACGGAGCGATGTTCTGGAGATGCTTGAAGTGTCCGTTGTCGGCCCGAGAGAACATACGTCTAGTCAGGCCAACGACAAACTCCTCAATAGTAGGCATCTCCAAATCTCGAGCTAAGACGGAATTACGCACGAACCATGGCGCTCGGGAAACCACTCTGAGCGATATGTTCTGCTGACTTTGGATCTTGTCCCTGTTGGTCTTGGCCAGAAGGTGGTGCCAGGCTGGCGCAGCATAGGTGAGACGAGAACGGATGAACATCTTGTAGATCCGGACCTTCAACCTGAGCGGCAAGCTGGAATTCATAACAGGACGTAACATGGCTCGGGCCGCCTTTGCCTGATTGACGGCGTGGCAGGCCATTTCACCCATTGTCAACGTCCTGTTAATAATGCAGCCCAGGTATTTGACGGTCGGAGTCCACTCGATGTTCTGTCCCCGAAGCTGCAGTGGTGGAGGCAGCCGGCATCTGGATGTCATCAATGCGGCAGTTTTGCCGACATTGATGGACATACGCCACTTGTCCAACCATGCAGGGAGAAGATCTAGGAGGTCCTGCATTTTGTCAGCAGCTTCATATTGGCTTGGAGAAGAGCTAAAGTAGGCACTGTCGTCCGCAAACAGTGCAAGCATGACATCCTCCTCTCTGTCCTCCCCGTCCTCCTCCAGGACTTCAGAGAGGGTTGGGATGTCATTAGTGTACAGCGCGTAAAGTACGGGAGATAAGCAGCTGCCCTGTGGAACCCCAGCCAGAATGGGTTTTTCCACAGAGATGAGATCCTCCACAGCGACGTGGAATCGTCGTCCCTCCAGGAACGACGCCAGGATCCTTACTGCCATTGCTGGGACTGACGTGTAGAGAAGTTTGTACAAGAGACCGTCGTGCCAGACTCTGTCAAACGCCTTCTCGATATCAAGAAAGACGCCGACAGAGCGACGGCCCTCGTTCCTCTCGACCGCCAGGTGGTGTAGCACCCGGGTCAGTTGGAGCGTGGTGCTATGTCCCTCTCGGAAGCCAAATTGTTCATCACGAAGTTTGATATAACGTTTTAACCTCCGGAGGAACAAGCGCTCAAACAACTTTGCCGGGTGTGGCAGCAAGGTTATTGGCCTGTAACTTGAGGCATGGCGTCGGTCTTTTCCCGGTTTGGGGATGACGATAACCTTCCCTGATTTCCAGCACTCAGGGAAGTGGCCGGTGCGAAGGATCCCATTGCATACTCTGGTGTAGGCTACCATGGCTCTGCGCGGCAGCTGCGATAGCGCAATATTAGAAATTCCGTCGGGTCCCGGGGCCTTCTTTGGTTTTAGACGAAGGGCTGCTTTGCAGACTTCCGTCGGCGACACAAAGAAGTGCCCGGGTAGGGCCGGTGGTATTTCGGAATTAAGCATCTCCCATACTTTACGCTCCACAATTTCGTTGTGGATATGGTCGACGACCGGGAAGGGCTGAAATTGCCGCTCAAGATGATTGGCCAGGATCTCGGCCCTATCTTGAGCAGAATAACAGCGATTTCCGCGGTCGTCAAGCAATGGCTGTACAGGTTGAGGAGCATTGGTTAGGCTCTTTGTGAGGCGATAGAGGGATACGAGGTTTCCCTTTTCCTCCCCGATGGTGTCCATAAGTGACTCCCAGGTACGACCTCGAAAAGCAGCGATCTCCATAGAGAGCTCTTCCGCCAACCGGTTAAGCTCCCTTTTGGTGCTGGGACAGCGGGAATGAGCCCAGCGCTTTTGAAGATGCCGCTTCTCTTGGAGCTTCTTTCGAAGGTGATCTGGGAGTGCACTTTTTCGACGAATGTGATTTAAGGGCAATTCTGTAGTCGAATCTGCCTTCGCCGATTGGATGGACTCCATCAGGTGGCTGGCTGCCGCCTCGACTTCATCCGGAGAAGAAAGTGTACCAGGCAATTTATAGTTTGATAAACTTACCCGGTACTGTTCCCAATTAGTTTTAAACCGCCCTCTGGGAGATACGAGGTCAGCATACGTGCCCAGGACCACGAGGAGGGGAAAGTGCTGCGTGTCGCAGTCATAAAGCACATCCACGTGGACCGGGACCCGCATGGCTTGAGCCACTACTATATCCAGCACGTCCGCGGCGTACGTTTCATTAGTAGGAACGTGCGTGGGTGAGTCGGGCCCAAGGACCTCGTAACCCTTGGTTTCCGAATCCTGAAATAAAATTCTCCCAGCTGGATTGGAGCATCGGGAGCCCCAAGAGGGATGTTTTGCGTTGAGGTCCCCGATGACCAGCGTTGGGATATTTCCATCCAGGATTCGGTTGATATCGGTCGTATTTATCGTTTTTGTAGGAGGGCGGTATGCTGCGTATATTCTGAGTTCTTCTCCAGATGAATTGAGCCTAACTCCTTTTGAGCGGACGTTTTCGAACTCCACGTCCACCAATTCCTCGTGGACGACATCCCGGCGAACAAGGACCGCTGTCCCCCGATAAGCGGTTCCTTCTGGGGATATTTCGTCTCTTCTGTATACGAAGTAACCGGGAACGCGGAGTTCGTTTTGCGGCTTAAGCTTCGTTTCTCCCAGGAGAATTATGTGCGGATTGTGTTCCTGGACTAGGAGACGAAGATGTTGTGTATTGGAACGAATGCCCCCTGGGTTCCAATACACAATTTTTAGGCCTTCAGCCCTCACAATGCCGAGGCCGTCATGGCGCACAGTTGGGTCAGGCCAAATGTTACGGCCTCTATTGGGTCCGACCCCTGTGCTAGACGGTCTAGTACTCCGAGCAGCACCTGGATCGCTGCTCGGAGCACTTCTCGGTTGTGTGCGGGTAGGTGGTGGTTCCTCTCCTTGGTTTGTGGAGCTGGTTGCTCCTTTTGTGAGCCTCGGGCAGAAGTTCCCTTGGCTTTTAGTTTTTTCTGCGTCTCTTTTAGGGCTGGTAGTGTCGCCGGCGTCAGCGATAGAGATGTTTTCGTCGACACCGGCTGAACGGGGAGTGATGGCTTTAAGTGAGCCAAGGGAGCAGATGCCCCTGTTGGACCAGATGTCATTAGAGGGGCGACAGCTCCACTGCCCTTGTTGGACTTCTTCTTTTTTGTCTTTTTCTTCTTTTTCTTTCCCCCTACTGGGACAAACCTCACACTCGGTCCGTTGGCAGGCGCCATTAAATTGGTATCCTGTGTCGATTCGGAGTGAGTGACCGGACTTGGTTTAGGGGGAGATTTGGGATGTTTATTAGGGAGAGGGGGAGGGAGCTGAATGCCTCGCTTTCTGGCCTCCTTTCTGAAAGCAGGACATTGCCTGTTACTGGCCGCATGTGGTTTGCCGCAGTTAGCGCACTTTAGTGCGGCCGTCTCACGATCGCAATTTGCCACAGGGTGCGCACCTGAGCACCGCACACAGCGGGCCTGGCGGAAGCATCCTCCCGAAGAGTGGCCAAAACCCTGGCAGTGATGGCATTGGGGAGGACCAGGTCGACGTGTCCACTCCTTAATTATTACTCCCGGCAAGTATAGGAGAGTTGTGGTGCTATATAATTTGTCCAGCTCATTCCGGTCCAGGTGAGGGAACTGGGCAAAGAACACAGTTCCATGCCGGTTTTTCCTGGGAGGGATCATCCTAACGTACTCTGGCATCTTACCAATAAGAGCACCCAGTTCGCTGATAATCTCCTCCACAAGTGTGTCTCGAGGGAGGCCCGTGATTGCCACTTTATGTGGACGGTCAGCCTGGAGGCTGTAGGTATGGCCTACAATCTCCGAGTTTGTCTGGCGCTGTTCCTCTAGATAGTCCTGGACTGTGCGGAACTCCTGCGTGGATTTGGGCATGAACCTCATGCCTTTACCCGCAGGCCTCGCGTTGGGAGGGAATCCAAGACGGTGGTACAGCGCCTTGAAGTGAACCGTCCACTGGGGCAGGGAGTCCACATGAATAGGTGGAATCCCTTTCCCGTTAGTAGTTGGCTCGGTTGGTTGTGAGGCTGCCGGGGAAATCGGTCGAGATGTTACGGGAGGAGGGGGACTGCGCAACGCATGGCTGTAATCCATGGATGTGCTGTCCCTGGGGTTTGACGAGGCCCCTGCCATAGGAGAGGGAGGCCTATTTTCTACCGCCACGCACCTGGAAGGAGCCGGCTCTCCGGAGGACTGGGCACCCAACAGCGAACTCGGGTCGGTAATGCAGAGGGGGGAGACGAGACCGTTGTCCGGCGCTCGCTTTTGTGTTTCTGGGTGGTCGTCTCCACTTGAATCGCCGCGCGAGTGTTTTCGCGGACGGGTCGCTGGAGGCGTGGAAGACTTTGATTTGTCCGCAGAAACATTCGGGCTAATTTTTTCGGACGGAGCGAGGCCGAAACCTTGAGAGTTGGTGTTCCCCCCGCCACCAGATTTAGGGCGGGCGAAGGTGCGGGATGGGACTACTTTTATTGTCTTCATCGGTACGGGACGGTTTAAGACGTCGTCGTCCGATGAAGAGGAGGAAGAGGGTAAGCGAGGTAGTGGGGAACTTGTTTTACCCCGAGCGGCAGACATCTTGGCACGGGGGTCCTTCTAACCCGTTAGGGCTAAGAAGGGCCCGGGGTAGGGCGTTGTCAATAAAGGCAGGAGCTATTGTATGCTATGGGCATCTATTAAAGAATAGATGGCATAGCATGTTTTTAAAACAACCGATTTAATTTGCCACTGATTGAGCTAAGTCTCAACACCTATACGTCTCTGTCAATAGTTGTTGTTAAAATCGCCTTACAATTATCAACAAAAACTGAAAGAAATTGCTAACAATTGCATTGGCAATTATCAACAACAACTAATGAAAGAAAGAGACAGATAGGTGTGGAGACTTACTGTCGTTCGAGTGTCGTCGGCAAGACTCGGGTTGAGTTCGGCTATCAAAATGCGCCGGCGGCGGCGCCAGACTGGCGGGCGGCGGCGGCGCACTCGATTACCAAAACTACAACCAAAGTGTCCTTACAACTCACGATCACGACAGGGATAAACCACTCTTTTTGCGTCCCAGCGTTCCGCTTTTGAGGTGGGCACTTTCCTAACCAAAATAGGCCTAGTACTCACGTGCGTCCCGGGCCAAAACCGATCTCGCACAAGGTCGCAAAAGCAAAACAAAACACACGTCCGCACGCAACGGTGCCGAGGCAGGGACTCTTTTTAAGATTACAATTGTGTGCAGCTATAATAGCGCCATCTATGATCGACTAGAGGAACTTTTTGTATAATGGTTAACTGAGCAATAATTGGGGCCAATGTTAACCTTAATTATTAGTATTTTAAGGCTATACAGTTGTGCATATATAACAGTGCCATCTATGATCGAGTAGCTGAATAATTTTATAATGACTTGTTAATTATATTTATTTAATATGAAAACTAAAATTAAATGTTAGTTTAATCAACATGCCGACACGAGGTTCTTTTGTCGAAGTAGAATGTGCTGGTCGGTATATGAAACAACAGAATAATCAATTTGAAAATGCACCTCGCCCGCGACGATAACCGGATACACTAAATTATTACATGGTCTAGTTTTGATTCTCATACCGTTTGGTTTCTTGCCCTGTCTTGTGAATTGTCATAAAGTGCGACACCATTTTTGTTTGGAATAGCCTCTCTATACGTAGTACTTATATCTCAATGGAGTAGGTATATTACATAACATATCACTAAATTACAATCCCAATGCTAAAGGTCGTATAAGTAATTAGGTTTATACAAACTCTGTGTGACCTTATTATGTTTCTTCAGACGCAACGGTTAAAATATCAAAATAGTGGATTCATTTACTGACAGTTTTATAGTAGTAAATGCGCAAATATGCTGAGTATAACCTCATTATCACAGCCCCTAGATCACAGAGTCCTAGGCCTCTACTTTTGGAGATGTCCTTCCAGAAATTTCTAGAAACTAGCCACGCGTGGGTCTGATGTCAATTTTTAATGTCAATTTACTAACTATTCTACAAGTGTACTGCTACTGTACATGATAACCATTATTTGGGAAGAGAAACAATTAAATAACAAATATAGTTTTAAAGAATACAAAAGGAATGATGTCATTTAAAAATATAATTAGTCGAATGAAATTGAAGTCGATAGTTACAAAGTTACCCACTTTCCGTAAAATGTGTGCAGCATGGCTGCTTGTGAAGCAGGCTGGGGCAGCTCCCATCTAGGTTTCTGTTTATGAATATTTTTTTTCTTGGTTTTTTATTTGTTTTATTTTAATTTTATTTTAAATCAATTTTGTTTCATTATTTTTTATAACTTTTATTTATATTACTATTCCACTAAATTTGAATTTTGGCTATGGTATAATAACAGAGGTTGTTGGAACCTGCTTCCATCTGAACCATAGACCCTTTTGTAATAATATCTATGTTTTATTTTTAACTTTATTTTTATTAACTCCTATTTTTGTGACAAATAAAAACTGTTTTTTTTTTATTTTTTATTGTTTACGATATAAACGCAGTGATGGGTTGTCTTATAAAATGTAATATGTTCAAGCCTATACAGGTAATTTTGTTCAAGTGGTCGTCGACTACTTTCTGATTTACGAGGAATTTTGAAGAATGCTAAAAGAATTCAGCAACATAAATTATGGGAAAAATAAATGGAAAGAAGCTTATAAAAATATAATCGGTCCCGAAAATTTTGTCATTTCACATTACTTCCTAAAAGACCCTTATAAGCGACTTATAGCTTATCAGCTAATAAATAGTAATAATGTAAATAAACAGGATGTTTTTATTTGTCAATCCAATGAAAAAAATATAATAAATATCTTATCATATTTTGATAACTGCCTCCATGGTCTAGCGGTTATGTCCGTTGATTTAGACTTGGAGGTACCGGGTTCGATTCCTGGTCTGGACACAAAAATATTTATTAATGTAAATAAATACATTTAATTAATATACTACTACTAATGACCACCCCGAAAGGGAAACGGTCGTGATGATACTTTTAAGATATTTTGATATGCAACGCTGCTTGCTTTTGTTAGTGTGTTTAATTATATAAAAAGTGGATTTCATTCGGATAACAGATCAGTGAAGGTCTTCTCGTATCTTACACCCGTATTCTAAGATGTCAACGCCTCCTCCACTCAACATTTCCTTCCAGCTGTCAAACGAAAATTAATTTTATCTGTAATAGTTACGATTAAAGTTAAAAATAGAGTCGAACCGACAGTTAACAATATAGTTAACACAGTTAACTGACATTGACATTTATATTTTTATAATTGTGTCTGTCTTAGCTTATAGTGTGACAATGCCTATCTACAGCAGTTATAATGTTGCCTAAGTTAACCTATGCCTACTTGCAAAATAAACGAATTGAATTGATTAGTTTATTTTGAAGGTCAACCGTAGCTGGTACATTAGACGCCATTTTTAATTTTAATCGTCTTAATTACAGAGCCTTAATTTTCGTTTGACAACTGGAAGGAAATGTTGAGTGGAGGAGGCGGTGAGGAACTTTTTAGAATGTAAACTTTTTAAACTTTCGCGCACACTCATAATATTTTTTTATAATTTTAACGGGTCTTTACGCGATTTACCTTAGAGACATATTTCTCCCGACGTTTCAGCCATCAACTTATTGGCCGTGGTCACGGGTCGCGTAAAGACCCGTTAAAATTCTAAAAATCTATTTTTAGAATGTGTTAGTTAATTGCTCATTTTTCCAGACAAAGAGAACAACGTTTTTTCTTTCTATATAAAAATAACTTTTAGTCAAAAATATAAAACACATAGGTACTTCTTAAATTCCGTTTTATCACTTATTTATTTATTCAGAATAGCTGTTTTTACCTTTTGTTCATTATGCCACGAATAATTATTTTTCTTAACAGTTAAGATATGACTATTCGCCAAATCACAGGTCCTTTATGACATGTGGCAAGCTTGTTGATGTCTTTGTAAACTGGAGTCGACGGGTATCTAGGTTATTAAATTTAAATGTAAAGGAAATATTTTAAAATCCCCTTTAATAAACTTCTATATAAGACCTCTAGCATTAATTTTTTGTTTTTATCTTGATATTTTTCCAAGTATAAACTTTTGTATAAACTGGAGCCTTTCATTTTAAACTAGTAGCATTTGCATAATATCACAGACAAATATTTGCGGCAAGTCCTACAACTTTTTTTTTTCTTTTACTCCGCTTTAGGGCCAATGTTTGTTATTGCTTGGACTCGCGAGTATCTAGTATATACATACGATCTCGTACGGTTGATACTAGGCTGATACTCAGAAATAACTCGTATGTACATATCCGAGCTTATTTAAGTTTTTCGAACTCTTAGAATACCTTTTTACGGTTTTAAAAACTCATATATCAAAACATCACTTTATTTTTTGGTAAGTGTTTAACCTTGAAAGAATAAACGACTCAGACTTGTGTATTTCTTGTGAATGCTATTACTAAATACAATATAGCCAAGGGAAGTACAGTGCACAGGAAAATGACGCTTATGTGGCCATGTTAGTTTTTGTTTTAATACAAAAACATTGTGCAAGCAAAAATACAGCTAAGACCAATTGTTCTATATATATATTATTTAAAAATTCCATTCTATAACCTTTCCCATTAACAATATCTACTACCCAGTGTATATATAATTATAGCATAAGCAACTATTTAAATAGCAAACATATTTAATCTAAAATAGTTTGTAGACCTACATTTATACTTTTGCACAATACAATTACACATAATTATCTTTGTTATAATTCGTTATTTTGTTTATTTTCCCTGAAAGCATAAATTATATTTTTGGTATTTTACGTAATTTAGGGCCATCAAGCACTGTAAACATAAATTATATTTATGGTTTGGCTAAAAATAATGTCTATGTAAAAAGTGGATTTTTCCCTCTTGCCTTGTGACCACTCTCCGCAAACTGCCTGTTCAATTTCATAATGAAATGAGATACACCAAACAACTGTTTTTCGTATAAAAATTAAATTAAACCAAATAAAATACAAGTAGTCACTTCACTTACTATTAATAAATTACATTTGCACTTATTGAGGACATTTTTTATTCAAAGTTTTTTTTTTATTAGATTTAATAAAAGCGTTCTTTTAGGTATTGTGGCGAGAGAAGTGGATAGATTGCACAGAAAATAAAACATTTCACAGTACATAGGCGAGCTTAATGTCTAAATACATTATCTAACAGCTAAGCTTTAGCTGGTTAGAGCTCTTGTGTTCCCTATTTTTCTGTATGCTGCGGAGACGTGGACCCTACGCGAAACAGAAAAAAAACGAATTAACGCTCTAGAGATGTGGTGTTGGCGGAGAATGCTGGGCATATCATGGACGGAGTTCCGAACAAACAAATCCATACTGGAGGAACTGGGGATCAGACAGCGCCTTTCCTCGACTGTACAATTACGCATTCTCACTTTCTTCGGACACGTGTCACGGCGTGGAGAAACATCAATCGAGCGCTTGGTAGTCCAGGGGAAAGTCGATGGCAAGAGGATGCGTGGTAGGTCTCCGATGAGATGGACCGATCAGGTGAAGGTTGCAATGGATCATCCCCTACATGAGTGCACTAGGAAAGCCGAGGTCCGAGAGGAGTGGCGACGGCTTGTTAAGCGTGCCACTAGCACTCCAATGGCGACCACGACCACTCTGCCAAGAGTGTAGCGACTAAGAAGAAGCTTTAGCAGAAGTGAGCAGGGATCGTGGGTGCATGACCACTAATGTTTGACAATGAGTTTTATTGAGAAAACCACTTATAACTAAAATAAATATATAGATATATATAAATAATAAAGCTATGGTACTTATCTACCGATATGCCCATAAATAACACATAATTATACTTATAATCACATGTGACATCCAGCCATAAGAAACCTGGGGTCGCTGCAGAATCAGCCGCACGCCTTAAGCGCAACAAGTACGCGGAGATCATCATCAATCACCATTTCATTCCATTTGCAGTTGAAACGATGGGCCCGTGGTCCGAGGAGGCTTTTGTGTTCTCCCGCGAGCTTGGTGAGAAACTCCACTTGGCGACGGGTGACCCTTTAAGTAGAGAATATCTTGTTCAAAGGGTCAGCCTCGCTGTTCAACGGGGGAACGCAGCGAGTGTCCTCGGCACACTACGCCCATCGAATAGAATAATAATATTTATTATTTTTAATTAGTTTTTATAATTTAGTTCTTAATTTATTTTATTTTTTAATCTTTGTACTTTACT
Organism: Tinea semifulvella; assembly: GCA_910589645.1. NCBI lineage: Eukaryota > Metazoa > Arthropoda > Insecta > Lepidoptera > Tineidae > Tinea > Tinea semifulvella. The sequence goes on along the minus strand of OU342592.1, from coordinate 4,949,272 downwards.
CTGAATACAACTTATCTAACATAAAAAATAAAAAAAACTTACTACATACAATATAATAAATAAATAATAATAGAAGTACCCTCAAAAATAAAATAAAATATTACTAACAAGCTAGTACCTATCGTTTAATGAAGTGTGTACAAGTATGTACTTGGAACGTGATTATGCATTAATTAAACTAAATTTAATTATAAAATCAAAGTGATATGGTTGGCTCGCCGCCGCACTCTTTAGAACTTCTAATTGGGTACTTTGACCGACGCGGTGTCGACAAATTTGAGATGAATTTATACTGCAATATAAACTGTTCGAGGCTAACAAGTTGGATTTAGTTTAATACACCAGAGTTTTGGTCAGAATTTCCATGCATTCTTAATTTTGTTTGATGAATTTTATTAATAATCGACGGGTAAATTTACCTTTAAGGTTTAAGAGGGTTTAACGCTGTTGCAACCCTCTCCCTCGCACAATCTAACATATTCATGTACTTCTGAGAAATGTAGTTTATTAGCTTTCTATGAAATAAAATTTCACACTATTTGGGCTGATTTTCACTTTTTATTCTACTGCGCGACGCAAAGAAGGGTTATGATTTTATCAGCCTACGTATGTATGTATGTATGTTCCTTTGTGGCACACTGGAGACCAAACGCGTTGGTCGATTTTTATAATTCTCACGTCAATCATCGCGCGAGTGTCACTGAATATAAAAAATGGCTATTTAAAAAAATGGTCTATTCGCATTTCATTTCCCAACAAAATTTGTAAGTATATTATTATGTATGTATGTGTAGGTTTATGTATTAGTATTTAGTTTATTATATGTATATTTGTATGTATGTATATGAAGTTGTATGTATGTGGCTAGTTATTAAATAATACTTTTGATATTTATATTTAATATTTCAGCACCTACTTTCCAGTAAATGGTTTAAAGTTTTCCCAATGGTTGGCTATGAGAAAATGTCTTGCGGCATTAAAGCCCGCCTTTGTCTTTGTACAATAAAGTATTAAATAAATAAATAAATAAATATATGACATTAATTAAATTTCGTTAATGCGACAACCAGACGCCATATTGTAGTAAATAAAAAAAAAATAAGTATTTGGAAATCATGTTGAGGTATCTCTTATTATTTTTGATGATCAAGTTTGTTAGCAACCATTTATCATTTAAAATTTCAATGTAAGTGTTATAAAAATATTTTAATAGTGTAGTTAAGCGATTATCAAACATTTTGGCGAAGAAAACCATGCGTTATTTTTAGTTTTTATTTATTTATTTTCAGTTTTTAATTCAATATCCTTATTTATGCAGGCGGGTTTTTATATACCTAATTTTAAACAGAAAAATAATTTATAACGATTTTCCTCTATTTAACTAAACTAAATACATATATGATTAATATATCTCCAAAATGTCAGTAATTCTACATACATACATATCTTTACGCCAAATCCCTTGCGGAGTAGGCAGAGACATGTCCGAACCATCGGAGCATGCCACAGAGCACGGAATCCACGCGCGCCGGGAGTGGGCATGCATCTGTGGAGCATGCCTTTCCTTATTTTTGACCCTATGCTTTCTTTAATACCTACCCTTTTCCGTTACGTATGCCGTAAAGTGACGCCGCATATATTTGACTTATGTATATGTAATACATATTATTTTATATTAAATAAGACATGTGACATCGTACCCATCTGATGGTAAGCGGTACGCGAGGTCCAAGAGTAGGAGCAACTGACACCAGCCACTGACGACTGACATCAGTCCCTACCATTATGCTGGCTTTCAAATAATTGAAGTACAAAAAATGATTGCCTAATTTCATGAATTTTCATTTAATTTCGATGTTTTTCAGTGTTATTTTACACCGTGAACTGATCAAAATGAAATCAAATAATTGCTAAATTAATTTCAGCCTTAGAATTAAATAACGTGACAGAAATAACAAGAATCGAAATGATGCCGTAGACATATATTTGTTACAAGGACAAGTCCAAAAAAATTGACTGGCACTTCCTTGTGAATCGCACGACCGCCCTCTTCTCATAACAACCAACTCAAAATCCATACTTCCAGCAGATATTCAGATTAATTTACCGTATCGTCGCCAGTGAAACAAGCTTCCACTGACCATCAGCTTCTTTCACTTGATCTTTAAAAAACTAGTTAATTTTTTTTTTTTTTTTTTTAAATACTTGACACGACATGTGACATCGCGCCCACCTGATGGTAAGCAGTACGCGAGGTCCAAGAATGGGAGCAACTGACGCCGGTCACCACGACCGACATCAGTCACTATGCCGGCCTAACAAGATGCTTTTTCACACTTCGCTTGAAGGACTCCAGGTTATAAGAGTGGGGAAACACACTGGCTGGGAGAGCATTCCACATCTTCAGCGTGCGACAGATGTAAGAGTCTCCAAATTTATGAGTACGCGTAGGGATAGTGGGTAAGGTATGTGGATGCACATTTTGGCCTGTGCGTGTAGTTCGGTTGCGGAATAGAGAAGAAGGGATAAGGTTATGGAGCTCCTCAGAACACTCGCCGTGGTATAGCTTGTAGAACACGCTAAGAGAGGCAACGTCACGGCGAAGCTGCAGTGATTCGAGAGTTTTAGAGACTGTGGTGTCGTCCACTATCCGAATTGCCCGCCTCTGCAGGACATTGAGAGCATCTGTAAGATACTTAGCGGAGCCATCCCAGAGGTGAGAACAGTATTCCACGCATGACCTTATCTGAGCTTTATACAGCATAAGTCTTAGAGCAGGCGGGAAAAACCGCTTCACCTTGTTCAGTATCCCAAGTTTTTTCGACGCTGTTTTGGTAATGCTCTCAATGTAGTTTCTGTGGTTTAGATCTGAGCGTACTTCGACTCCGAGCATGTTAAAGCTGGGTTGAAGTTCCAGCACGGTGTTCTGAAGAGTAGGAATAGGAGAGTAGGGAGACTTCTTGACCGTCAACGCGCATGCCTGAGTCTTACTGGCATTAAACTGGACTAGGTTTTGGGCACCTCACGCAGAAATACTTTATTTTTAAACAAGCAGAACAATATATTTTAACTTCACAAATTTCCTCTTTTTAATAATATATTATTTTCATATATGTATATTCTACTGTAATAAGTATATATTATGAGTACTTTTTAATAATTAGTTGCACCCGACATATTTACGAGTATAATGTCTCACTCTGCCAAAGGTTAGCTGGTAGAAAAAGCCGAAATGGCTTTAAGTTCGCCTTTGTACATAGTTTAAAATAAAGTATTTAATAATTAAGATGAAAGATTCTGATTATAGGAAGCTAATGGCATAAGGGGGTTCAACGATTTTACATCTCTCTCGCACAATCTAATATTTTCGAGGATTTTTAAGTCTGACTCTTACTTTCCCTGATTTTCACTTTAGAAAAAACATTTATAATAATAATAATAAAATATTGCACACAAAATATAAAATATATAAACATGTACATAGGCGAGCATAATAAGGTATTCTCTACCAGCTAATCTTTGGGAGAGTGAGAGAAGAATATTATGGGTGCAGAGTAAGAAAAAAATACACAAAAAATCAAAATATTATAATAAGAAAAATCAATAAATAGTAGGTAAGTATATGGTTTAAACATCTAAGATGATAATAAATATATACTGTGTATAAATAATAAATAAAATAATATAACGATTTTCCTATCATTTACTAATAATATATGACTAACATTATTTCATATAAAGATTCAAAATAAAATTATAAAAGAAGACGCATTATTGACTCAATTTATGAACAAGTAATAAATCTCAGGTCAATAATAATAAGCGTACGATGTTCTTTGATCGTTATTAACCACGTCTTGAATAGATTGATGAGATATCACACGTTTTAATCACCGTCCATTAATTAGTGATATTCATAAGGGTGTAGCTCGTATACCTAGAGATATATCATCTATTATGAAGACAGATATTACTGTCAACTCTTTGGAAATTAGCAAGCTGGGCCGGCAAGCGACAGACGATAGGGAAAACATAAGGGACGACGCAGAGTGGAACCAGGTGGGGATTAAATGAGGAGAGGCCTATATTTAGCAGTGAGACAAAGGCTGGTGATGATAGAGACATAATTTAATCATGTTGTTTTATAATCATCATTACAGCCCCAGGCCACAGAGTTTTTTGGAGAATTCGGCTTACACTCGCCACGATAACCAGACAGGTTGGCGAGGGTGTGATGTCAAATTATAATGACATTATTAACGATTCGACAAGTTGATATTAATGTAGCCGGTGTTGTAAATTTGTTCATAAAACAAATGTACGTAAGAAAAGTGTACTTCTCATTGGTACATGCCGAGGTTCGAACGAACCTTTTTAGGATTATAAAGAACTGATGGTAAGCGGTACGAGAGGTTCATGAATGGAAACAACTGGCACCAGCCACTGACAACCGATATCAGTTCCCACTATTATACCTACCAGCTTGACAAGATCCTTTTTTACACTTCGGCAGTCGTAATTCAATTCTTTGAGCGAAAACGTATTAGAAAAGAATATTTTAACTAACAGACACTATTAATCAGTAAGTTTTGTTTCAAGCAGTGTTATTTTTATATTAATATCACCATGGCAAGCTTACAATTTTAGTTCTTCTTGAAAGTAAAAAATAGCATTTTACATCATTGTAAAATAGTGGTAATTTTCCCAGTCTGCCGGTGCGGGGAAGTATCCACCGTTCGTGCAGATAAACCCAGTAAAGTCTCTGATTACCCAATCGCGCGTTACTTACCATCAGGTGGCGAGGTCCATGAATGTTAGCAACTGGAACCAGACACCCATGACTGACATCAGTCTCTAACACTATGCCGGCTAGACTGGGAATGACGGCAATTCGAGCTTGATCCCGAAACGTATGAGTACGTTTTACTGGGTTTATCGGCAGGAACGGTGGATACCTCTTCGCCCCGGCAGACTGGGCAAATTACTGCCTACTAATTAATTTATTTATGCGCAAACGACTATTAATGTCAGCACTATAATAGTTGATATTCGTACGATATGGTGTAACAATCCACTATTTTAAAGAAATAAACTACAGCCGCAGGTTATTAGAATAGGGAAACACACAGGCTAAGAGAGCAATAGTTGTATGTATATACATAATAGTCATCAAATAAACTCCACTACATTCTATGTTTATATAGCGAAACCTATAATTTGCCATGTTCCATAAATTGTACCATACTTACTATTATTAAGCATATTGTTACGTTATTGGTTTCTTAATAAATAAATAAATAAATAGTGGTATTAATGACTTTTCTTTTGTTTCAGGTAAGGTCATTCAGACCGAAGTCTTGATATGAAATGGAAAGGCGTTTGTCATGGAGCGGCTGGTGCTGGCTCTTGATTTTCACTTCATTCATAAACCAAATAGGAAGCGACTGGCTAGCTTGTGCCCAAATATCAGTCTGCCAATGCAAATGGTCCTCAGGAAAGAAAACCGCGTCATGTGTGGAAGGCGGCCTAGTCAAACCTCCAAACCTAGCTTCAGATATACAAAACTTAGACCTTCACGGAAATCCCCTACAAACCCTCAACCAAGACGCATTCGGCAGCATCGGACTCCTCAATTTGCAGCGAATAAATCTAAGTTTAACGAATCTTCGATTTCTGCACGAAGACGCATTCCGTGAGCTCCGCATTTTAATAGAACTAGATTTATCAAGAAACGAACTTTCACAGCTTTCACCTAACACATTTTACGGTAACGATCGATTGAGACTGTTAGTACTAAGTGATAACCCAATAGACACCCTTGTTGCCGATCAATTTCCCTCATTGCCTCACTTAAGAAGACTAGAATTAGTTAGATGCCGACTACGCACTATTTACCCGACGGCTTTTATGAAATTACGTAATTTAGAGATGGTCCAAATTCACCAGAATCTACTTTTTTATCTCCATAGAGACACTTTAAACCTACCAAAGTTAAAAACTTTGACTCTTTCGGATAATCCCTGGTATTGTGATTGTAGACTAAGAGAATTCCACGAGTGGTTCGCCAACAGTAATTTGGGCAACGAGGAGGTTATTTGTAATGGACCAGAAAATAAGAAGCAAATATCTTGGCGTGATGTTTCCAGTAAAGATATGGTTTGTTTGCCTAAAGCAGTATCAAGTCCTGGTGTTATAAGAACTGAAGCTGGTGCAGAAATAGCCTTTGGATGTTTTGTCCGCGGTGACCCGAAGCCAACAGTTACTTGGACGTTTCGTGACACTGTTATAGACAATGATACTTTAAACGAAATTTCAATTATCAATTATACTTCGGATTCATTTAATGATTTAAGTGATGATGTAATGAACAAAAGTGCTCAATGGGTGAATGTGACAATCAGTAATGTTACTAGTGATATGGCAGGGGAATGGGTTTGCAAGGCAAAAAGTTATGTAGGAGAAGCGATGACATTTCTCACATTAGTATTGCCTAAAGCGAGGACTGCGACAGCTCGCGTTGCTCCCGACTACTCCACACTGTTAATGGTAATAGGAGCTACGATCGGAATGGTGGCAATCGGGTGTTTAGGAGCTATAATATGTTGGAAAACAAAACGACGAAGAGTTCCACAAAGTCGAAGCTTTACAGATCAAGAAAAGAAGCTACTCGACACTTCATTGGCTGTCAGTTGTGATAGAACCAGTGCGGAAATGGGATCGTCTTATGGTTTCGAAATGATAGACAGATCGATGTCGCTAGAAAGTGAAGACACCCAGAGATGTTTGGACCCTGTACATATAACTATAGAAGGTCCTCCAGGTAGCTATCCCCCTCCTCCTGCTGAGTTTGCTTTACCTGCTCCTTATGGAAACATTTTTATATCTGTACAGGTGTCTAATGAGGAATACCCTGATATTTTAGGAGGTGGTGCAACTTTGCCCAGACGAAGTCGTACTTGTTTTATAAAACCGGCGTATGATAATATGGGTCCTCGGATTACAGCCACTGGTAGTTCCACTTGGTCGTTACCTGGTGCCAATAATAAAGATATTCAACCACATTCAGAAATCCCCGAACCATTAGCTGCATTTTCTACAGAGTTTACTGCACTGTGAAATTATTTTACTTTAGAGATATTATGGAAGTATTATTTATGAAAATTTATTGTGCATATTAGATGTTACTGTTTTGTTTTTGGATTGTGTTATTATTCTATTTTTGGAGACATATCAATAAATTTTATATAATTGTTATTTATCACTATTGTTTAAATCAGTGTTGTTTATTTGTTAAACAAATATTCATATATGTATAGCTTTTGTCTCATCGAATTGTAAGAATTGGACTGACAGAAAGGTAGTAAGTATACGAAGTAACTTCTAATTAATTTTGTTTATAGAGCCCCAAACATAGGTACCTATCCATAATATTAAAAACGAACTATACCCCCAGGTTATTTAGATAATAATACCTAATTAATTGTAATTAATAATAAAATTTTGATCCGAACTATTGCTTTAAAAAGAAAATAAAAATGTAATATAATATTGTACGCAGTTTTATTTTTACCAATAAAAAATAATTAGGATAAGATAACATATACTTTGAAAATATATTAAAACAAATATTTAGATCTAATTAACGTTACAAAAGGTTTATATAAATATGAAATTATCTAACCTTTTTTTTTTGAGAAGCGAACTTCGTACCAGATTATTTTCGCAAGTAAATGCATTAAACTAATATTTTATAAGTAAACGAGAGTATAATACTATAATTAAAGTTTGTATATATATATATATATATAAACTTTAATTAAATATATTAATACATGCATATAACACTATGTATATAAATAAAATATTAACAATATCATGTCATGATTGGCCTACCTAGTATTGTTAAAAAAATATTTATATATTTATTTATATATGAGGATATTCGTCTCAAGCCGTCTGGCCAGCGTTGCGAGTGTAGGCCAAATTCACCAGATATATGTTCTGGAAGGCCCATCTCCAACAGTCTAGGACGCTGTGTTCTAGGGGCTGTAGTGATGATATTTAGCCAACTTTACTATAGGCCAATCTTGACAAGTGGCAAGCTCGTCGATGTCTCCAGCGTACCAAACACGAGAAATATCACAAATAAATTTAATGTATTTATTTACATAAGTATATATTTTATAAGTAATAGCTAGATCATAGCAGTTAAGTCCGTGGATTTAGACTCGGAGGTACCGGGTTCGATTCCTGGTCGGGACACAAAAATATTTATTAATGTAAATAAATACATTTAATTTATTTGTGATATTTCTCGAGTTTGGTACGCTAGAGACATCGACGAGCTTGCCACTTGTCATGATTAGCCTATATTTAAGTTGGCTAAATGTGAATCCGCTTATTTATACGCGTGGTTTCTGACCACCCCGAAAGGGAAAAAGGTCGTGATGAACCTTTATTTTATTTTTTACCTACTAATGATAAATCATAATGAACCAACTAAAGAGCTAAAACAGATATGGATGTAGTGAGCAACCGCCAGTTTTTTTTTTTAATTGATCTATTCGGAGCTTGGGTTTCATTCAAAATCATTACAAGTAACAAAAATCTCACATCAAAGCAAGCTGACGAATAAAATAAACCAACTTGACTAAATGCCGCAGCTCCGACTAAAGCGAGCAGTAAAATGAAAACTAAAGCAATTTTATCGTAAGCATTTTTCAATAGTTGTAAAGTGGAATGTCACGAGCCCTCAACATTTCCACCTAGTTTCGATAACATCAGAGAAAAGTCAAACCGATCGCTGAAATCGGCTCCCCAATTTAAAAAGCAAGCAACTGACATTGTAAAAAATAAAATTCTGTTTTCTTACACGTTCATTACAGTCCCTTAAACACAGAGTTCTGTCCTCCACTGTTGGAGTTGGACTTCCCAGAATTTGTAATTTGAAAACAGTTTGACTAGGATCTTGGTAGTATTTTGTCTTGGTCAACACGGTTTGGTGTCGTTGTCAATCCGAGCAAATGTCAATCTATTATCATCGGGAGTCCCCGACAAATTGCCAAAATTGACATGAGCAAAATTGATTCTGTACGGTTTGACAACGTTCCAATTGCTTTCTCTGACGAGGTTAAGAATCTTGGTGTATACCTTGATTCTCGGCTTAGTTGGGTAGCGCAAATCACCAATACCAGTCGTAGGATTTTTTCTTCACTGCACTCTCTCAATAAATTAAAGAATTTTCTGCCGTTGAAAGCTAAAATTACGCTTGTACAAACACTGCTGCTTCCCTTACTTGATTATGGTGACATGTGTTGTGTCGATCTCTCACAAGAATTACTTAACAAGATGGAACGACTACACAATGCATGCATCAGATTCATTTTTTGTCTTCGCAAATACGATCACGTTTCTCCATTTCGCGAAAAGCTGAAGTGGTTAAATATTCGCAGTAGGAGAAATAGCAGAGTGCTCTGCTTACTATACTCCATATTATACGAGCCTGTGACCCCCAAATACCTTAAAGACAGCTTCACTTTGCTTGGTTCGCATCATGACAGAATTCTTCGCTCTTCCTTTAATACTACTTTTGCTATCCCCTCTCACCACTCCGCTTTTATGTCCAAGTCGTTTGCAGTTGTGGCTGCAAGGCTTTGGAATGACCTACCGACGGAGGTTAAAGATGCTCCAAACAGAGCTATATTTAAAAGATTAGTTTACAGACACTTTTTGGGTTCATAATTTTCATAAAATTTTCATTGATTGTTGCTTATTATTATCCTACATCATCGGTTATCATTAAGTACGTAGTACCTAATTTATGTTTATGTAGTATATAAATAGTATAACTTATTTATGTAGTTTATATATGTATGTGTGTATGAATTCGTATGTAATTTTATTAATAAATATTTATTATAAGCAATAAATAATATTCTATAGACGTATATTTTTAATATATTTAATTTTAATTGATATATTGCACCTACCTCACATAAATGTTCTCGTTGTCCCGAAGGTCTGACAGGCAGAGAATGTCAAGCGACATTATGTCACGCCTTTGTAATTTATGTGCAATAAAGTTTTAAATAAATAATAAATAATGACATTTTTATTAACATGCCGCTAATAAACGATTCAGTTACCGGCTCTTAGCCGTAAACTTCTCCTAAAAATACACATCATTGAAGTGTGTTATCATCATCACAATTTTTTATCATTTACAAATTCCTAATGATTTTACAAAATATACATATATTTAAATGTAGTATATTGTAAAATTGTTAACAATTTGTACATATATACGAGTAAGTATATATTTGTTTATATATTGTTTTTTTAAATACATTTTTATATATTAACCTCTCCTACATATGCTGGGACCCGGGTGCCATAGTAAATCCATGGAATGCCAAATAATTTGTCTTTTGGTATTAGTGGAACTGGTAATGACGGCTTAATGTGCTCTTCGGGCACAAGAACGGTGGTGTCGTTAGAAAAGTGTATTTTTATTTGTGCATGCCAGGAGTTTGTATCGCGACCTTTTGATTGAATGACAACGTCGAGAACGTTGTCTTCTTCTTCTTCTCTCTCGACAAATACCGTTATTTATCTCTAACTTACTTTTAAAAAGATTGAATAATCACAATTTTTGTAACTTTGAGCGAATTTCTCATTTGCACTTACTACTAGGTTTTTAAATTGGGAAGCCGAAGTGGGAAGAAATAAAAATATTGGGTATAGGAGGAAATTGGAAATAGTGTAACTGTTAAGCTTTTAGCGTTGCTTTCCAACTAAAGCTGGGTCCACATTTATATCACTAAGGTGTATCGTATTAAGACAGCGTACACACTGGCGTACAAATGCATCACCACACTGTACAACTAATTCTAAATCAATTTAATCATCCATATGATAGATGAAGAAAGAAGCTTTGACTGTGTGTCTATGTATGTTTGTCTCGCCTTCACGCCTATATTACTTAACCGGTTTTGATAACATATGGCATATAGTTTTTATAATTTTAACGGGTCTTTACGCGACGGATATTGTAAGTGTTGTGATTTCTAAAAACTTTTAAAGTGATAAGTGGGTAGGTTTACATCCACCGCCCAGTATGTACGAGACTACACCGCATAGCTTCAGTCGACCCGTGACCACGGCCAATGCAACTTGGCTGAAACGTCGGGAGAAATATGTCTCTAAGGTAAATCGCGTAAAGACCCGTTAAAATTATAAAAACTATTATGAATATGCGCGAAAGTTTAAAAAGTTTAATATGGCATATATGTATGTTCCTTGGAATCCTGAGACGGACATAGGCTATATGCGTCATCACCTGGCCACAACGTGTCTATTTAATTCGCCTTCAAGCCTACTTAACTAATTCTAATAAAACGCTTTATATATTGGTGAATGCAGTGACACCTAATTGGTACATATATTAGATAAGTTATAATTATACTATATTATGTGTGTCATAATATATGTACTGCTGTGTGTACTATATAAATAAATAAACGCTTTCCTTAAATACTTACATAGGTCGGTTCAAAGCGCGCCGGCATGTACCAATTAGGAATATACTTTTCTTATGTACATTTGTGATAGATGTCTTGTAAATACTACCGTCCCTGTTCTTCGGAGAGCACGTTAAGCCATCGGTCCCGGTTCCACCAATATCAAATTTTGGAATCGTTAATTACATACATATCATCACGCCAGATCCCTTGCGGGGTAGGCAGAGACAATTGAGCGCTACTTGGCACGATTACGACATACCTCTTTCGCTTCGTCGATATTTATTAATCTCTTTATACATGCCCTTTTATTACGAAGGCTTTTTAGTACACCTTCAGCCAGTATTTTATTTACTTGATCGAGATATGTGAGTCTCGGTCTGCCAGGGCCTCTTTCACCCACAACTTTCAATTTATATGTTAATTAATTGTCATTAAATATTGACATCATCATCATCATCCTCGCCAACCCAGCATGGCTAGTATAGGCCAAATTCTCCAGATATTTGTTCTGGAAAGCCCATCTCCAACAGCTGTGGTCTAGGACGCTGTGTTCTTAGGACCCAGATTTATAGGGATCTGAGGTTATCAACTGATCACGACCGTTTTTTGCCCACCACTTCATTACGAAGCCGGGTCAAATATATAACTGTGCCTAAAATTAAAATAAATGGTAAAAGACCAAACTGATAAGCCTTGATGCCTTGGACGATTGGACGCTTCTTGCTCTCTTGGTCTCATCTGTCAGTGCTGGGGCTGCAGCAAATACGAGACTTATTAGTAATGTTTACGTGTTTGTGCCGTTTGTTCTTGAGATTTTGGGTCCGTGGGCCAAGTGCTAAGAAATTATTTAAAGAACTACCTAATCGGCTGGTTATTGATTTATGTGACAGTTTTCTAGCGAAGAAAATTAGCATAGCTGTGCAGCAAGGTAATACTGCAAGTGTTCTTCGCACACTGCCTCATTAACAAATCATATTTGAATTTGTTTTATTTATAGTTTAGTTTATAGTTTTATTTTATTTAAAATTTTATTCGAAGTTAATTATAGTACATTAAATATAAATTAAAAGCTACCTAAATAATAAAATTAAAAATAAACTAAACTATAAATAAAAAATGTCCTCTAGAGACGTCCCATCCGAGATAGTCCCAAGGAGACTGGCAACATTTCCCCTCTGTATAGCGAGGCTAATACGTTGGCAGAAATAATTGCCAGCCATCCTGTCTCCAGACCTTTCTGTCAGCCGCTTTGACAACTCCTTGGCCAAGCGCCTCGCTGACGGTCCCCACGGGCCCATCGTCTCGACACCAAACGGCGCAAATTCGTAACCGATACCAAGGTTAGCGTATTTGCTCAATTTGAGGTTCTTCGCAGAAAAAGCCACACTTCCCGCGCCTGACGAGGTCGCCTGGATGAGTGATGAGAAGGGATACATAAAACAGAGTTATGGGACGAACGGAAAGATCTGTTATGAAATGAGGAAAGATAGCGAAATTTGTTCTTGAGGTATTTCGGTGTCGCAGGTTCATTGAGAATAGAAAAGAGTAAACAGAGAATTCTTAGATGCCTAGTAGTGGTGTCATTCACTACAGCTTCTTAAGATCTTGCCAGACAATTAATAAATCCAAAAAAATTGATTTAGATCTCTTTTACCTTATATACACGGGCAAAGCCACGTCAAATTACAGTGTAAAATAAAATACATACCTACAGTACAGATTGTAAATGGAGCACTTTAGAAATTACTTAACAAATCCAGATGGCTTTTTCTTATCAAACGTAAAACAAGGGACAAAGTAAAGGCAGCGGAAACTAAGGGACCAACCCTATTATCCAGATACAAGCATAAACACGATTATTTAAACGATTTCAGGCTCATACATTCAACCCTGAAGATCATTTTCCACCAGAGATCTTCAAGAAACGTGTGCTTGAGAGAAATATCAATTAATAGTTTAACTGAACAATCCTCATACACCAACCTCCCTCTTCGTATTCTTTGACTGTGTCTGCAGCCCGCCAGTGAAACAAGCTACAACTAAGCTAGCATATATATATATATTGAGTGCCAAATATTTAATGTAGTGTGCTCCTGGTTATCAAGAAACAAGTTAGTGACAAATTGTTTAAAAATATTGACCAACGGTGCCCGTCTACTGGCCAGTGGTAGCTTGTCACATGTGGTAGTATACAAAAAAATAAGTCAAAATATATTCACGTAAACATATTAAAGGCATTTGTGACACGTCATAATTTACACCATTTTAAATGATCCTAATCCTATTATTGGAAGACTAAGCCTGGTATAGTAGTACCCTACCAGGTATGTCAGAATTAAGATAGGATACTTGCCGTGTGCAACGCGAAAGCTGACAAATCGCAAAATCTCTGCTAATTTAAGAACAATAAATTGAACATGTGTCCTTAGTGTACATAGTCCTTAGAGACATATTTCTCCCGACGACGACGTTTCGGTCTAGTTGCATTGGCTTTGGTCACCTGTCAATTGTAGCTGAGCAGTTTATATTTCAACAAAATACACAAATACTCGTATTTGGTGGAAAACTAGTCAAAAATCTTGTAATAAGAACAAAATTGATAAACAAAGGCATATGAATAAAAATGACCATGAAGCTTTAAATTCAGAAAATCACCAATATTTTACTCTTTGTCTCTCTTATGAAAATATTGACGTGTTAGAAGGAGATAGTGATACTTAAGTTTGATCTAAGCTTGAAGCTTCAGTGTTGGTAGTAGGGTACAAAAAAAGGTTGCTTAATGACAGGCATGAACGTTTAAAGGACGATAAAGAATTATGATCGCATGAACGGATAGGTCGAAAAGCCATTTGACGTACTTAGGTATACTTTGGTATAAAACATTAAATTTATATATTTTCACTTGGATATAAAGCCAGTTTACTGATATTTTTGAAAGAATAAAAAATTCAAAATTTTTTATTGTATAGATTGCTTATTCTAATTACAGTTGTATGTACATGTCATGATGACAGTGTCAGACTGATATGCTTCTGTCCGTCATGGAATAGTATTATAGTATCTTGATCTGGTCGTCTAACTATGCATACCTTTAATTGCCTTTTATGTTGGTATCATAACTTAGCCTAGAAGTACATAAAATTTTATACATATAATATATATTTTTATTTATTTAATTATTATTTGTAAACACTAATATTTTTAATTGTAATTTATAACCTACAAGTAGCTTGGTGTGGAGTTAGAAAGTCTATTTTAATACACCCTTTGTACAACTAACAAATAGCTAAGTACTGTATTAACAAAGTGTATCATTATGAAACTGTTGTACTTATGCAATAAAAATATTATTATTATTATGATGATGCAATCTGCCCATATTAGGGGCATACAATATGCTTATGTCAATAAATATTTATTTGTATGTAGTTTATATTTAATATTGTTCTTGTCAATTTATTGGAATACAATGTTAATGTCAAAATTTGCATGCTTAAAATTATTTTATTGATTCTAAACAGTTGTCAATTAGAATTTTCTTTAACTCAATAGTAATACGTTTTCATTAAATAAGTCTTAAATTATTCTGTAAGGTTAGCTTTATTTTTTGTTTTGTATGTTGTCAATAATGAATACCTAGTTACAAATTTTATAAAATAAATAAATGATTACTTATATTGTAGGTATGTATGCGGTGGAAGATTGGTCGTAAGAACGCTTCATGTATCAATGACATCGACGAGCTTGCAACTTGTCATGATTGACATATTGTAAAGTTGGCTAAATGTGAATCCACTTATTTATAAGCGTGGTTTCTGATCCCCCCGAAAGGGAAACGGTCGTGATGATACTTTACTTTTAAGTATCAATGATGTACAGTAGAGGTCTAAATATTTACCACTTTACGAATTCAATGCTTTGTACATACACGTATAGAGGCTCCGATAATAATGATGATTGTGGATATCAGTAGGTAAATACTATTTATTCCTTTACACAAATAGTCTTAAAAAAAAAAAAACTAATTTACAAGCGAAACATATTACAATGATCTCCGCACTCATACTACATACTACACACTACATAATAAAAAATAGAAAAAATAAATAAAATAGCAGATGTATGCCGATCACAGTACAATCTACATAGTAATACCTAACTGTCTTGTCTACGCAGGGACTAAAACCAGGAGTCTGTAATTGACATATATATAATACTCTGTAACTAATATTAGTTACGGAGTATTATAAATTGACATAACCAAGTGTTCCAGACGGACCCTACGGTGATAATTAAATGAAATGAAATGAAAATTAGCAGGAGTAGAATAATTTAAATAGTAACATGTCACAAATGCATGTAAAGAGGTTTAGGTGAATAAGGATATTTAAATTTTAACTTTGAATAGTGTAGTCCTTGCGAATACGATGATTTTGCGCCCCTGCCAATAAATTATGTTAAGTATTCAGTCCACGTAGAAAAGTCCTGTCGCCATAAGACTCTCAATGATAGACATTATTTTATACAAATTGAAACGTCAGCGACAACGAGATCAAATAAGTTAGAGAGGGCATTGGTTGCTATTATCAAAGTGAAGTTTGTTACATTTTTTTTTTCGTCATCTAAAGTCAAATATCAAAAGTTGCTAATGACTACATGTTTGTGCCTTTTGGCCTTGAGACAATGGGTCCCTAGGGGCCAAGTGCTAACTTTAAATAAATGTCTAAGCGGCTGGTTAATGCTGTATATGACAAGAGGGCAGGCAGTTTTTCGCACAGCTAATCTTCATCGCTGTGCCGCGGGGGAATGCTGCAAGTGTTCTTGAAACACAGCCACCACATGATGAAGTCATGGGTGAATATTTTTATATGTAGTTTAGATATTAGTTTTAAATTTATTATTTTTATAATATATAATCATTTTACTTGAATATAATAAAGTACCTAGAACAGCGTCCTAGACCTCCACTGCTGGAGATGGGCCTTCCAGAACATATATCTGGAGAATTTGGCCTACACTCGCCACGCTGGCCAGACGGCTTATCCTGATGTAAATTTTTAAGACAATTTATTTTCGATTCCACAAGCTGGTATTAGTGGAACCGGGACCTACGGCTTAACGTGCTTTCCGAGGCACGGGAACGGTGGTGTTGTAAATCTATAACGAATGTACTTAAGAAAAGTGTATTTCTCATTGGTACTTGCCGGGTGGGTTTGAACCAACTTTTGTAGGATTTAAGGAACGCGTTCTTACAACCGAGCCACCACCGCGCCACTGTATTATAGTGCTAATTAGTTTGAAAGTGCTCGTAACACGACCATAACTGACAATGCACTGTCATACACTTATTCATTCTGTGCCTAGCTTCGATTTTCATACCGTTTGGCTTCTTGCCCTGTCTTTTTTATATATTTATTGTATGAATTAACGCATTGTAGCTTTTGAGACGTTAATGTTCCACTGAGACAAATTTCGTAGCAAGCTTTTTAAACTCTCAGACGATATAGACATTGGGCTTTGCATTCCGCTTGCCATCAAGATGGGCGTGGTATCGCACCCTATAGTGGGTACAAATAAAAAACGTGCTGGAACTTCAACCCAGCTTCAACACACTTGGAGTCAAAATACGCTCAAACTTAAGCCACAGAAACTACATTGAGAGCATCACCAAAAACAGCGTCCTAAAAACTCGGGATAGTGAACAAGGTGAAGCAGTTATTCCCGCCCACACTAAGACTTATACTATATAAAGCACAGATAAGGTCATGTGTAGAATACTGTTCTTACCTCTGGGATGGCTCCGCTACGTATCTTACAGATGCACTCAATGTCCTGCAGAGGCGGGCAATTCGGATAGTGGACGACACCACAATGTCAAAAACTCTCAAATCACTGCAGCTTCGCCGTGACGTTATCTCTCTGAGCGTGTTCTACAAGATATACCAAGGTGAGTGGTCTGAGGAGCTCCATAACCTTATCCCATCTCTCTTTGCTGTAACTGAACGACACGCACAGGCCAAAATATGCATCCACATACCATACCCACTATCCCTACACGTACTCATAAATTTGGAGACGCTTACATCTGTCGCACGCTGAAGATGTGCAATCCCAGCCAGTGTGTTTCCCCAATCCTACAACCTGGAGTCCTTCAAGCGAAGTGTGAAAAAGCATCTTGTTAGGTCGGCATAGTGGTATAGTAGAGAATGATGCAAGTCGTTGGTGACTGGCATCAGTTGCTCTCATTCTTGAACCTCGCGTACCGCTTACCATCAGGTGAGTGCAAAGTCATATGTAGTATAGTATAAAACATATTAAAAAAACATTGCAGCCATCAGTTAGCAAATAACTATATTTTCTAAATAGAACGCTATAAAGCTAATAAGATAATTATAATATTGAGCGTAAAATATTGGATAGATTCAAGCTAAAATGTTAAAGAAGATGCCAGTTTTCCAACAACATACATGATACAAATGATTTAATCCCAGACAAGCTCTATTTGCTGATTTGGCAAGCGTGCTTGATGGCAAGGAATTCTCTTGTAGTCACGTGCTGAGGTCATTAACCTTTCAGTGGAAATTCCAGAATTCCGACCAGAGCCGCCAGCTGCAGTGCCATTTAAATTGTACTACGGTTTAAAGCTAAAAGACCTGGGCACACCCTTTAAAATATATTTCTATTAGACATACATATCTTTACGCCAGATCCCTTGCGGGGTAGGCAGAGATAATTCAGCGCCATTTGATACGATCACGACATACCTCTTTTGCTTTATCGACATTCATTAACCTCTACATTTTGGTTACGAAGACTTTTTAATGCACCTTCAGTCAGTGTTTTATTTATTTGATTCTTAAAAAATAACATATTTATTCTTTAACATATTTATTTATTTATTTTAAATATGCACGTATTTTATTTATTATTTATACACAGTATATATTTATTATCATCTTAGATGTTTAAACCATATACTTACCTACGTACCCATATATATATTTATTGATTTTACTTATTATAATATTTTGATCTTTTTGGTTATTTTTTCTTACTCTGCATCCATAATATTCTTCTCTCACTCTCCCAAAGGTTAGCTGGTAGAGAATACCTTTATGGTATTATGCTCGCCTATGTACATGTTTTTATATTTTATATTTTGTGTGCAATTATGAATTTTATTATTATTATTATTTGATCGTGATATGTGAGTCTCGGTCTGCCAGGGCCTCTTTCACCCACAACTTTCGCATTATATATCTGGTTCGTCAATCTTTCTTCCCTCATCCTTTCAATATGCACGAACCATCTTAGCATGCCTTTCCTTATTTTTGTACTTTATAATTAGCCTAAAATGCAAATATTACTACAAAAAAAATATAGACACTTTCCGAGTCTACCTACCCACATACAAGTATAAAGAAAGTCGCTATGGTAAAAAAAGTGTTTTAAATCTCTAATAAAATCCCCTATAGTGCATTTAGGTATTAAAAAAATATTCATAACTATATTTTATTCGAAGTAATATACAACCAGTATAAAAGAATTACAATATATAGGCTACCTAAATAATACAATTAAAAATAAACTAAACTATAAATAAAAAATGTCCTCTAGAGACGTCCCATCCGAGATAGTCCCAAGGAGACTGGCAACATTTCCCCTCTGTATAGCGAGGCTAATACGTTGGCAGAAATAATTGCCAGCCTTCCTGTCTCCAGACCTTTCTGTCAGCCGCTTTGACAACTCCTTGGCCAAGCGCCTCGCTGACGGTCCCCATGGGCCCGTCGTCTCGACACCAAATGGCGCAAACTCGTAACCGGAACCAATATTTGCGCAATTTGAGGTTCTCCGCAGAAATAGCCGCTCTCCCCGCACCTGACGAGGTCGCCTGGATGTGAGATGGAGCTAATGTGTCTACACACGTCGCATCCCACACCAGAGATCCGCCAAGTTTCCACGGCCCAACAGTCATTCCGTCGGGTCTCTTGCCATCGCTCCGCACAATCCCAGATGGTTCTAAGATTGCAGGTACACCAGCAGTGACAAGAGCCCTTCGGATGATGTCGTTGAGAGCCGCGTGACGAGGAATGCGGCCAGCACTTCTAGCACAAGAAAGTCCGTGGTGTCCAAGATGATCGACTGGTTCTCCGCATCGACACTGGTGCGGGTGGACAGTCCGGACTCTGATACGAAGGCACACCGCCATGGTCAGTGTATTTCGGGCAAGGAGTGTGCCAACCGATGCTGAGGGAAAAGCCTGCAACCAAAGACCTGACTCCCTAGTAGAAACGGCCATGAGGCGAGCTCGCTCTTTCATATTACTGGCAGATAAAATATCTTCCTATACCAGTTTGCAGAGCGGCTCGTCCCATAGTCGTTGGATTTTTGGGGAATTTGGAACCGAAACATTTGGACATATTTCTTCATAACTATGTATATGAAGAAATATAAAACAACGGGTAGCTTTTATTAAAATCAAATACTAGACTTTTTGAGAGTTTTTGGCAAGTTGTGCGTCGTTTGCTACTATAATGCATTAACAAAAAAAACAGAAAAACTTATATCAAATTAAACCCAAAATTATTACGTAAATATATGTATATGTATAAAAATTTAAAAATATGCCTTACGAAATCGCTGTCTTGTGGCTTGGTGCCCAATCTCGTACGCTGGCAGCAATATCCCTTTCCGAATTAAAATACTTAGTTAATTTTTGAGAAAAAAATGCCAGTTAAATTATATAAGATTTGCAGAAAGAACATATACAAATTAAACACTCTAACAAATACTCGTTTTTTTTTTAAACACTTTATTGCACTAAAATTGTACATAGGCGGGCTTAATGGCCAGGCATACGTGTATCATTGCTATCTTTTCTAATACAAAATATTTTTTTAAGAAGTATTTTACTGTAGATGCAATTTATTTTAATATACCTAATTCAATTCATTTCCTGAAGTTAAAGCGGACACCTAATAATGTGCCAAATATCAGGGGAAATCAAACAGGGTTTATTAGCACAGAATACAAATGACACCAATTTGGGGAAATTAGCTTTTAGGTTTCAAAAATAAAAACACAATTTACAAACATTTTTTTTTTTCAAACTCTTTTTCGTGTGATTAAAATGTATGATAGTAGTACAAACATATACATTTAAAAAAGTAAAGTAAAGTATCATCACGACCATTTCCCTTTCGGGGTGGTCAGAAACCACGCTTATAAATAAGCGGATTCCCATTTAGCCAACTTTACTATATGACAAGTAGCAAGCTCCTCGATGTCTCCAGCGTACCAAACTCGAGAAATATCACAAATGAATTAACTATTAATTAAAAGTATTTATTTACATCAATCAATATTTTTGTGTTCCGACCAGGAATCGCACCCGGTAGGTACCTCCGAGTCTGAACCCACGGACTTAACCCTTAGACCATGGAGGCATGATATAAATTTAAAATACACCAAATAATTAATTTACAATTGACATTTGAATTTTACTTAGCTTTTGTTGTGACACGGCCTTTTTACAGCCACGTATATAAATTATTATTATTGTTATTTAGAATATAAGATGACACAGTCCTTTTACAGCTACGAATACATGTTTAATTGACATATTATTATTATTTACATTGTAAGGTGACACGGCTCGCTTACAGCCACGAACTAGTATTAAGATTTGATATTTATTATTATTGTTAGATTGTAAGCTGACTCGCCCCTTTTACAGCTACAAGTCAGCTGCGTATACATTTAAAATAAACCCAATAATCAATTTACAATCGATATATACTGATATGGCAGATATGCGGTTTTTGTTCATAATTTAAATAACTATTTTATTTTTATAGTTATTATTTTATGTTCATAAGTCAATTCATTTGACATTTTAATTTTACTTAGCTTGTAAGGTGACACGGCCTTTTTACAGCCATAAATATAAATTATTGTTAATGTTACGAGTATTTAGAATATACGATGACACAGCCCTTTTACAGCCACGAATATATGTATAATTGACATATTATTATTATTTACATTGTAAGGTAACACGGTTCACTTACAGCCACGAAATAGTATTAAGTTTTGCCATTTATTATTATTACATGTAAGCTGATTCGGCCCTTTTACAGCCACAGGTCAGCTGCGAGACGATCCAGGATTTCGATGTTGCTGGTTTAATTTCACTTCATATCAGCGGATGCGTGTGATTATAATGAGCGGTGCGGTCTGAGAGAGCTTCGTGGTGGTCTCCCTGAGGTGCAAGGGAAACCAACCTTAACTATTGTCCAAAGTACACTGACGAAAAGTGAAAAGCTTGGCGCTAATAAGGGCTCTCTCATTCCCGGAATTGCCGACCGTAGCGCCATCTAGCTAAATGATTTTGGACATCTCTTTATATTTTGGATGTATGCTTATTTGTTAGAAAACACAGCGACATGTTTAGAAAGATTGGAGATTTTAGCGCTAGAAGTAGGACAAACCCCTATGATCTTATTGTAGATATAAGAAAACTAAATGTAATAAAAATTGCCTAATTATGTGTATACGAAGTAATAATAAATTACCTAACAAATTAAAATTGTTGGGAAAAAATGTTTTTAAAAATCAATTAATGATTTGGTTAAAAGAAAAGATGTTTTATAATTTAAAAGAAAATTTTGACAATTGTAATACCTAAAGTTTAAGCTGACAATATTGTATGAATACCTACATGTAAGTTTTTGGACACATTTTATTTAAAATTTTAAAATTTATATTAATGTTTGATATATTTGCTCGCCAATTTACTTGCCAAATGTTGTTACGTTAAGTTAGTTTACTATAAGACCTGTAAATTAGACTAACATTTATGCAAATAAAGAATTTTTATCTTATCTTTTATGATGGCGCATAGAACTAGATTAGTTTGCGCTAGCTTATGCTGTGGCGCTACCACATACTTTATATTTTATAGATATAAAAAAAAAAAATGTGTGTTTTATTATTGTTGTTATTATTTTTATTTTTTTTTCATATTTACCTTTTCATAACTAAGTCTAGTTTTCTTTTTCCTCCTGGGTTGACTGTGTTGTATTTAATTGTACTTTGTTATTCTGCCATCATCATCATTACAGCCCCTAGATCACAGAGTCATAGAACTCCATAGTTGAAGAAAAAAAATCCAGAAAATTTGAGAATTTGACTTACACTCGCCACGCTTGCCAGACGGGTTGGCGAGGTTCTGAAGCCATTTTATATATACTAAGTCATCTCAGACCCCCCCCTTCCGGGGGAAGACGGGAATTTGTAACGAGGTGTTGGCCTCCTAACAAAAATAGCATTCGCTGCACGTAACTACGGACAGGGCGTGGGAACCTTTATTATAGGTTAAATTTAATACGAGCGGGCGCGGCGGAGGCCGCGGAAAGTCACCGTGATCAGGCTATCAAATCGCGCGCCATGCACCGTGGAACCTCGGGAGGTCTAGCATGCAGAGGGGCCAGATCTCTCACGAGTGGGAAATTTGACCCCTCTGCCCGTGCGAACATTCCCTTGGCTAGACGGCGCACGAACTCATCCAGTGTTTCCATCCGCAGATCGCGGAGAATGACGTCGTTTCTCACATAGCGCGTGGCGCCAACAATGGTACGCAGCGTGAGGTTCTGTTGAGCCTGCAGCCGGCCTCGTTGGGCCTGAGATGTTAAGGCGTACCATGCCGGAGCGGCGTATGTGAGACGAGAGCGAATATAGGCTTTGTATATTAGCAACTTAGTGTGCAGAGCCAATGTGGATGTAAACACTGGACGTAGTTTGGCTCGGGCCAAACGTGTCGTGTTCACGGTGACTTTCACGTGGTCGCTCATGCTGAGGCGTCTGTCTATCGTGAGCCCTAGGTACTTGACCTTCGGAGCCCATGACAGATTCTCGCCATACAGCTGAAGGGGGGAAACTGAGAGAGCTGCCGCTTGCCTCTCTACATTGAGCATGATAGCTTGCGTTTTCGCCACATTCACCGACAACCTCCACTTGTCTAGCCATTCGGGGAGCAGATCGAGACAGCGCTGCATTTGAAATGACGATTTATTTAAATAGGTGGCAGGCCGACTGATGATGACAAATTTCCCAGTCTACCGGGGTGGGAAAGTATCCAACGTTCGTGCCAATTAACCCAGTAAAGTAAACGCTGGCACAGCCAGTATGTATGGGATCAGGCTCGAATTGCCTTCATGCCCAGTCAAGCCGGTATAGTGTTAGGGACAGAAATCAGTCATAAGTGTCTGATTCCAGTTGCTCATACAAGGACCTTGAGCGCGACTTACCATCAGGTCACATGTCGTGCTAGTATATAGTTTCCACAAGTCCAACGGCTTAACGTGCTCTCCGAGGCACGGAAATCAGTGGTGTTGTAAATAAATGACAAATATACGTCAGAAAAGTGTATTTCTTATTGGTACAAGCCAGGGTCGGAATCTTCCATTATAGGTTATTTTGTTTCATGTAAAACTTTCTTACAACGAGCCACAAAAAAACCACTTTAAATTATGCCAAAACTAAAAAAAAAAATATTCAATATTATATTAAATATCGATACATGAATCGACATTCCGGCAACACTAAAACCAAAGCGCACTTAAGCTGTGCTCGTAAACTTCGTCCATTTTTTTCCACTCGAATTGTCGTTTGTATCGCAAAAGATGAAAGAATACTTCGGATTTCGAATATTTTACAAAATGGGGCTTTGTGGATTTATAATGATTCGAGAGGCTACGAGAATTCGTAGTCGACAAATATGTAGCTAAGAACTCGTAGCATGGTCGTAGTCCTTCATGACAAATCGACCGTAGAAAAGGTTAAGTTGATAAAAAATTTGGTTAATGCTACAAGTGCTCTTTAATACTTTGATACCGTCTTACAAAATATAAAATTCGACTAATAAAATATCCAGCAACATAATAGGTATCATTTGTATTTTTATAGGGAGAAGGTGTATAAAAACCAAGCACTAAATCGCTTCGATATATTGCGATAAAATTGGCTTTAGTGTAATTAGATATTAAAAATAAATGACACACTGTTATTCTGTCAATCCGGCATAGTGCTTGGTACTATATCAGTTTCCCGATTCCTAAAACTCTCGTTCAGTTTAAATTCGTGAAACTTTTACTATTTTTTATATTTATATACATTTGTGTGACACGTCATAATATAAATTATTTAGAATGATTCTACTACTGTTAGTGGAAGAATAAGCAGCGAAGTGGTCCAAGAAGTAAGCTTTTAGCAGAAGACTAGCAGCTTAGCAAATTCCAGTGACCTGTTAATGTTTGATCTGATTGAGAAAGGAATCTTCAAGGAAAACTCAGCTATAGCAGATTTACAAATGAAACAAATACAGAATTACACAACAACAATAAATAAATATCTTTCAAATTCACCTGAGTACCTGCGACTAAGAATCAAGGGCGTCGCCAAGGCGCTGCAGGGAGAGTAAGGTGCTCCTCCGCCCCTAGAGATGAAAAATGGGGCAAAGCAACCAAGGCTTAACTTGCCGCACATTTTTTTATCTAATAAATATTTATAATTAATAACTATGTTTATTAATTGCACAGTCAAAATCTTGTTGGTCTTTACATGTTGGACTTTAGTATCGTTATTATTACAATCAAGTAAAGATATTGTTTAGCTGACCAAACATGCCTCGTGTCCTCGATTATGGGCCGCAGCCGTCACAATTGTTGAGAGAGAAATTCTTACAATATTTTTTTTTATGTGGTGAAGATTAATGTATCTTCGTGCTGTCGGTGTAAGTGAAAATTTAATATTTAAGAATTTGTACAGTAATAAATCAATTTTGTTTAACAACAACATTATTTTGTTTGTCTCATTTTCTACACATTGTCCAAGACACCTATATTTCATGCGTGATACAGTCGCTTGAGCCTACGCGCCTGGCCGTGAATACGAGAATCTTCCCCATTCCCTCGCTGCCTTAGGGTATTACACTGGCAGTGCGACTCCTATCTTTACACTACTATTATAATGTATATATTGTTAGGTATATATATTAATAATATAAATAAATATAATATATATGTGCTCACAGCTTGAATTTAGGTCTTAGGCCCTCTGCATTTAGCGTCCATACTCTGACTGATATAAATATATATTCAACTTGCCCCCCTATTAAAAATCAAGAATGCTAAGAATCGTTGCTTTAACTAGACCACAAAAGCAACTATTGTATTCCTTTTGTGTCTCCGTCATGAACTGTGACGGCGGCAGTTGCCCGAGGGGCGGATTGGTCACTTTAAACAGTAACATGGCAGTCTTCAGACAATAAAGGAAGCTATTTAGTTTGTAAAATATCAGTTATGATAATTATTTTAGTGTTGTATATGTCAGAAGTCTATTATTTTAAGTGCAAACGTTAATATTGTCGCAAGAGTGAAAAGCGTCAGTTTTAGCACGACATCTGACATCGCTCCTACCTGAGCAACTCACGCCAGCCACTGACGACCGACATCAGTTCCTATCATTATGCCGGCCTATCAAGACGCTTTTTCACACTTCGAGCATTCCACATCTTTAGCGTGCGACAGATGTAAGAGTACGGTATGGGGGTGCATATTTTGGTATGGTTGCGAAATAGAGAAGAAGGGATAAGGTTGTGTAGCTCTTCAAAACCCTTATTATAGTATAGCTTAAACAACATGCTCAGACCACATTTCGATGTAGCTGTAACGATTCGAGAGTTTTAGACACTGTAGTTATCGACTATCCTCATCGCCAGCCTCTTTAGGATATCCAGAACAGTATTCCGCGTATGACCCTATTTTTTACACCCTTAGTTTAGCTGAGCATAGATCAATATTTTAATATATTATACGAATAATGTCCAGAAGGTTGATAAGGTTCAAGATAAGTGAAATAAATAAAATTTATGTAGAATACCTATATATTAAGACAATCTAACATTTTCACTTTTGACTAACATGCTATCATCATTATTACATCCCTTATAACACAAAACCATAGACCTCTTATGATGGGCATTCCAGATGACAATTTTAATGACTATTTATTAACGATTCCACAAGTTACTATTAGTGGAACAGGAACAGACATCTAGACTTGCTCTCCTCACAGCAACAGCGATATTGTAAATCTAGTTGTATGTCAAATGTATGCATGAAAAGTGTATTTCTCATTGGTACATGTCAGGGATCGAACTGAGACCTTTTTAATTTTAAGGAAAGCGTTGTATCATAATGTCCACATTATAGAAGAACCATTTTGTAACAGTTCGTGTTAAAAAAAAATGCAAGCTATAAGTTTAGAGGAAACAGATTAAATTCAGAGTTAAGTTGCAAACGCAATCTTTTGCTATCTTTGTTATTCCTTCGAGGTTGCACTCTCAACTGTGAGGTCAAATTCTGATTCTTAACTCCGAAAAGAGCTTCGGAGGCGGCCGTAAAACAGATAATATCGCTGCCATTCTTTAACCGACGCGTACAAGCTAGTATGAACCAACACAGTCATCGATTGACACTTCCGAAAGATGACAGCTTTTGTTCGGTAAGTAGGTATATATATATATATATATATATACATATACATACATACATACATATATATATATATATATGTATGTATGTATGTGTATTATTATTTTTTAAATTAAATATTCGAATGTATGTGTATTTGTAGTTGTATGTATTGGTGTATATATAAGAACGATATAATTTATTTTGTAAATGTTGCCAGTTGCCTTTCACACAGTTACCTTTCAACCTAAATGTTCTGTATTGTCCCAAAGGTTGGCTGCTAGAGAATGCCTAGCGGCATTAAGCCCACCTCTTGTACATAGTGCAATTAATATTTAAATAAATAAATAGGTACTATAGAAGAAAGAACTAAGTACCCCAGCTTTCGCTAGAGAGGTGCACGTTTATTACAATAATTTTCCCTGTATATAGTTTTTTTATTTTATTTTTAGACTGACTTTGCTATTCATAAGTTTAGCAAGTTTTTTTTTTTAATAAATACTAATACTATATACTTAAAAATTTTGTTTGCTAAGAATATAATATCCTACATATTTATTTTTTTAATTCAAAAACTTAATTAATAATGTACAATTTATTATTTATTTTTAGGAAAAAATACATAATAGGAATATTTATTAATAGGAACAAATTTTCACTGATAAAAAAATAATATTAAATTAAAATATGAATGTTATATAAAATAATCCTATAAAGAACAATACACTTAATATCAACCGCTATTCAAGTTAATATTCGTATGTTTTGTAATTTTGTGCAACACCGGTAATGTTCAGCTAAGCACGTTAATAAAATTGAAAGTAAAAAATTACTTCACTATTTTAGGAATTCAACGGTTGCGGTTAAGGAAACAGACTAGGGCCACTGAGCTTACTTCGAAGCGACCACCAAAACTATTACTGCGAAAGTTAAATCAGTTTTGTTCCGACCTTCCTAAGAGACTTGGACTAAAATCCATAAAACGTACTCAGACATTTCTCAAAGCTTTTTTTTATACTAGCACGACAAGCGAGGTCCATGATAGCAACTGGAATCAGACACTCATGACTGACACCAGTCTCTAACACTACCGGCTTGACTGGGCATGAGGGTAATTCGACCTTGATCCCGAAACGTATGCATACACTTTACTGGGTTTATCGGCACAAACGGTCGATACTTCCCCGCCCCGGCAGACTAGGGAAATTACCACCGTCCGTCCGCCTACTACCTATTAATTTAGTATTAGGCGCTTAAGGAACTTATAGTTTTGACGTAATAATTAATGAATACTGTAAGGTAGTATAATATAAAGAACCACCAAATTGTCACATTTACACTTATAAATTCACACTTTTAATTCGCAGTTTCCACTTCCACATTCACACCGAATTCCCCACATACTACACTAACATTACTATCACGCGTCACATACAAAAACACACACATACTGTATGTTAACCGCGCGAGGAAACTGCCAGCCCTTATGTCGCAAATAGTATTAACCAGTCGTTTAATTTTAAATCCTTTTTTTTGTCACACTTTTATTAGACCCACAGACCACTATATATCAAGGGCAAATTAATAATGAAAATCTTATCGCTTAGCTACCAAAACAGCACGAAAAGTTTGTCATAATTTATTAAAGGTCAGGTGTACTATATTACGAGTATAATCTATATTAAAAATAAATAACGTACGTATTTTTTTTAAATTTATTTAGTAATAAAATCTTAAGTTATGTTGCAGAGAAGTTTTCCTAAAAATATCGCCACTCATACTGAGCCTAATCAAGTAGTTATCGAAAGATCAACGACCGCGCGGACTTTGATTTACGAAAAAAAAGAGCCTTGAGATTCGAGCGAGGTTGCCAGCCCGCGCCGTCCGGCCGGCGTGTGACCTTGTCACACTCCCCAGCCTTTAGGTATTTATCACGATAGTTATTGTGCCTTATTCACCATACAGTAGTGTTTTGGTTTTCGGATAATGATATTTATCTTTAACAAAAAGTTTATTTATTTATTTTATTTTTTATTATATTTATTTATTATTTTGGTTTTACAAAATTACAGCATTAAATTAATACATATTTGACGATTGGAATTTTGTTATACATTAGCCAAAATGATTTTTATTATACAAAGGGGTTCTACCAATGTCACCTAAAGCCTAAAAAAATATAAAATTATTAATTTATAAACATTATATTAGTCTTATCAATAAAAGTAGCAAAACAACTTTATTATCATTGTAAATATTTAAGTAGTACAAAAATAAATGTTGCAATTTTTGATTGAAAAATGTTTTTGAAATGTCACAGTATACATTTGACTGGAAAATTTCTAAAAAGTTCACAAGCCTCTTGTGTATGAATGTAAAGTATTGCCTTTATCTAAGCGCATTCGATTTAAAGTTGAATCTTAAAGATTGTCCATATAGGATTGCTTTGACGATAACTTGGTTTGAGATATTGACGGCCTTTGAATTTTTACTTGAATTGCATATTTTCAATACAACTGTCTATCTTATCGGAAAACATTTGCGAACTTAAATATTTAAAATCTTTTGTAACAAACATTGGCGTGTTACGGTTACGAATTTACTCAGCCAAGCGTCTGGCCAAGGAGTTGTCAGCTAACGGAAAAGTCTGGAGACAGGAAAGCTGTCAATTATTTCTGCCAACGTAATTGCCTCGCTATCAGAAAGAAAAAGTTGCTAGTAGTTACTATCTCTGAAGGGTCGTCCCTAGATGGCATTATTTACTTATAGTTTTTTTTTTATTAAGTTTAGTTTATATTTAATTCAATTTTTACTTTTTAAGTAGTTTTAATTATATTATAATTTAATTAACACATTAATATTTTGTACACTGAGAAATATATACCCAGGTTTTTCATATTAATTAAGTACCTAATAGGCGTGTACTACTTAAAAAACTACTACGTCTAAACCAATAATTCATCTGTATTTCTCTCTTAATAATAAAAAGTTATGATATTATTCACTACCACCACCTCGGGGTACCACGATAATAATACATAACATAAGTTAGTTTAAAGGATTTTTTGATAGGACGGCATAATGGTAGGGACTGATGTCGGCCATCTGTAGCGTCGGTTGGACCTCGCGTACCACTTACCATCAGGAACAAGGTCACATGCCGTGCTAGTAAAAAAAAAAAAAAAAAAAAACTTGGTACGTTTATTTGACTTCCGCTTAAATATAATAAGTAAGTAGTCTTAAGTAAAGGTTCTGAAGATCTTCAGAGCGTTTTCTGCCTACAGGCAAAATATGATGCACGAATCTAATCTAAACTTCATAACAAGTTAGAATATAAGAATAAATTTGTTTTTGTAAATGTAAATCTGTCACCGCATCGTTTAATAAAAAGTAAGTGTTGTATCCTAAGCCTAGAAATTTTAAAAGTAAACTGTCAATAATTGTCGTCGTCGAGTCGTCAGGCTCGCTATTAAATTATCATTTAAAGTTTATATCACAACTTAAAAATATTAAATATAAAGTGTACCAAATTTGCCGCTGTTTTATTCCACCAAATATGGTGTCAGAAGTGGGATATCATTAAATATGGTCAAAAACCTTTTATTCAACTTTACTTAACGCCGATCATGGCAAACTCAAGCTCATCAATGTTTCTACCGTACCAAACTTGAGAAATGTCACAAATAAATTTTATAATTTTCTGTGGTCTCGACCAGGAATTGATCCCGGTACCTACGCGTCTACATCTACGGTCTTAACCGCTAGACTATGAAGTCAGTCGTCTAATACTCGTAGGCAAGACATTCTTCCTTGTATGTTTAGGAGAACCATTAAAACTTTCCAAAATTACTTGCAACCAGTAACTTGGATGACTAAACTTTTATACAATTTAACTTTATTGGTTAAAAAAACAGGATGTCGTAGAAATTGCTAAATGATAGCTGTAGGACCGGATTGTGCTAAATGAGTCGCTCTTACAATAAGAAAAACATGGTGAAGAAGTCACCACGGTCATCGTTTCGTCACTGCTTTCTCAGGTCCAGACAGCTGCATATGGTCTTTTGCAAGTCTGATCTAGCCAATTTATAGTATTCGTTATTTTTATATCTTATTTTTTGTTTTATTTATTTATTTAAAACTTTATTGCACTATGTACAAGAGGCGGGCTTCATGCCGCTAGGCAACCTCTAGCAGCCAACCGTTGGTACAAGGTAACCATTTGTGTTGTGACGAAGGTGCAACCATTAAATATATAAAGGTGTATAAAATTTGTATACATTGTTAAAATTTATTTATTAATATAATTAAAAACTACTTAAAGAGTAAAAATAAAATATAAACTAAACCCAATAAAAAATAAACTATAAGTAAACAATTACTTCTAGAGACGACCCTTCAGGGATAGTCCCAAGACCTGCAACATTTCCCCACTGTATAGCGAGGCTAAATTAATTATATTTTATTTTAGGTATCTAGAAACCCATAGTTAGTTTATAAGTCCGCCTCCGTGGTCTAGTGGTAACAAACGTTGCCGTGAACTCGGGAGGTCGTGGGTTCGATTCCCACCGGGGGCAAGTTGTACATTGTATAATTTGTCTCGGTCTGAGTGTTTATATGTATAATATGTATATATTTACAAAAAAAAAAAAGTATAATATGTAGTTTATCAACCATCTAGTTTCCGTAACACAAGCCTCGCAGTTTACCACGGAAACTAGATGGCGCTGTGTGACCTGTCTGGAAATATTTATTATTATTATTATTATTATTATAACAGTACTTTGGCAGAAATACTCGTAATTGCTAGCTTTCCTATTTTCAGACTTTTCCTTTAGCCGTTTAGACTACTCACAGACGCTTAGCTGAGTGTGGGACCCATCGTCTCGACCCCAAATGGCGCAAATTTGTGACGTGAGGTTCTCAGCAGAAACCGCCGCATTTCCCGCGTTTGACGAGGTTAGCCTGGATGTGTCTACACATGTCGCATCCCACACCAGGTACCTGCCAAGTTTCCACGGCCCAACGGTTATGACGGCTGGTTTCTTGCCATCGCTCCGCGCAAACCCAGAGAGTTCTAGGATCGCGGGCAATTAAAATTAAACCTAAATATTATAAATATCAAATACATACTAATATGTACACAATACTACATACTATAAATATATTATATACACTTATATATATATATATATTTTTTTGTTTTTGTAATATTTTTAAATTATTAAATCTCACCAAACCATTAAGGTTTGTTGGCGAGAAAGGTCGCTCGTTAGTAACAATTTATGTTTTTAGTGTTTCAGAGGTTACTATTACAATTTTATTTTATTTATGTATTGAATTACAGGTATATATATATCAGTCTGGTAAAAACACATTTAAATGTACATAGGCGAGTTTAATTTCTAGTGGCATTTTCAATGAGCCTATGACACCAAAATATCTCAAGGATAAATTTACCGTTCGTCCTTAACCTTAGCTTAACATCATTGAAATAATTTTAGTTATTTTATTATATAGTGGCATTAAGCCAGCCTGTTGTACATAGTACAATAAAGTTTTTAAATAAATAGTGAGCAGGGATTGCGGGTGCATCAAATCACAGTACATTAAATGCTTGATTGATCTCAGTCTAAGCAGTTACTTAAAGTCCCATCAGCATTATTTTCCTACGAAAAGAAAGACTTCCCAACAACAAACGGTCGTAAATAAACAATTCATAATTCCAATAAGGATAAGACAAGTCGAAAAATTCTTCCCTCAGGAGGCAGAAAGTTTTTCAACCGTTCACTGAGGAGGTGTTTTATCATAGGCATTATGAATGAGACCTCGTGGAACGTTTAAGTCTGATGTATGGGAACATTACAGCCTCCGGATCGCTGCGCTTGCCGTTATGCCTTGTTGACTACCCTCTCAAATGAATGAACTGGACTTCTTATATGCTATCTGGTGTACACATTTACGTGCATATATTGACTATAGATTTACACGTCAGAGATTCGTTTCTTGTCAACTTTCTTGGAACAAAAAAAATACTTATTGAGACATTTATCGAGTTATCTGAGCCGACCTATAGTCAATTGTCATGATTGGATGAGTCGAAACATACATTGCATCTTTTTTTTTCATTACAGCCCCTAGAACACAGCGTCCTAGACCTGTTGTTGACCTGAATGTTGGAGATGGTGCTTCCAGAACATATATCTGGAACTCATATTTTTAATGATAAACTTTTTTAATGAAAATAATTATTATTGGAAAAATAAAACACTACTGTATAAAATAAAATCGCGTCTGAAAACCACGATATCTATCGTGATAAATACCTAAATGCTGGGAAGTGATACGAAGGATGATCTTCTTGACATGTTTAACGTATGCCTATGAAGCACGTCATTGCCTTAAATATAAAGTGACAAACAAATACTAATCACGTGGAATATCTCAAAATAGAGAGAGAAAGAATTACGTAAGTCAACGTTCGCGCGATCGTCGACCTTTCGCTACCTACTTAAATAGGCTCAGCATGAGTGGCGATATTTTAAGGAAAACTTCTCTGCACTGTAACTTAAGATTTCATAACCGAATAATTAAAATAAAAAATACGTAGTTATTTATTTTTATTCTAGATTATAGTATAAAATATTTGCTCTTTATTAAATTCCACGTAGTATATAAATCCATTTATAAGAAGAAAAAAAATTCAAATAGTTTATAGCTTTTAAAACTGACAGTGTCCGTCATCATCACCTCCAACCCAGACTTATGACGCAGATAAAAAAAACACTAATCTGTTTGCTTTAAAGTAAAAAATCACACCCAAAAACTTTCCAATGGTAAATTACACTAAAAGCAAAAATTTTACTTTATAATATTTCCGAAGCCGCAAAAGTTACGTCGAATGTGTGATTTAGGCAATCCATTAATAGGATTTATATCTTCAGCGTGAACGTGCCAAAGTACGTATGGAATAACTCTAATGTATGACTCGACATATTTTCTCTTGTCTTTAGGTTCAGATATACTAAAGGGTGATTTGCTAGTAGCTGCCCTAGACCTTAACACTATATATTTATTAAAATACTTATGAAAAATCATAGGCGGGTGCAAATAAATATAATACAAAATACTTAATTTACTAATTTATTATATGTACATTAAAATAAATTACAAGCTACCTAAATAATAAAATTAAAAATAAACTATATCATAAATAAAAAATGTCCTCTAGAAATAGTCCCAAGGAGACTGTCAACATTTCCCCTCTGTATAGCGAGGCTAATTCAATTCAATTCAATTCAAATATTTTTATTTCAGATAAAAATCCATATTCTTATATTTAACATATTAATATTACCTTACACTATATTTATTATTATCTAATTAATTATAACTAAATATAAATAAACTTAACCTAACTTCCCACCAGTACTGCTGTCCAGTGTTGCGCAATAGGCCCCCCCACACTGCCTGCAACCACCCTCAGGATGCTATTGGGACGTTATATAATACGTTGGCAGAAATAATAGCCAGCCTTCCTGTCTCCAGACCTTTCTGTCAGCCGGTATGACAACTCCTTGGCCAAGCGCCTCGCTGACGGTCCCCATGGGCCCATCGTCTCGACCCCAAACTGCGCAAATGCGTAACCGATACCAAGGTTGGCGTATTTGCGCAATTTGAGGTTCTCCGCAGAAAACTCCGCTCTCCCCGCGCCTGACGAGGTCGCCTGGATGTGAGATAGAGCTAATGTATCTACACACGTCGCATCCCACACCAGAGACCTGCCAACTACTTACTTAACATATAATAATAAATTCTTTATTGTACAAAACCAAAACAAGTGCAGGTACATAGGCGAGCTTAGTGCCGTAAATGGATTTTCTACCAACTAACCTTTGTGACTGAGATAGGTAATAAGCGGGTGCAGCAGGAGAAAAATGATAGTTAAAATTATTTATTACTATATAAAACCCACATTAATTAAAAACATATAGTACTTATATATAAATAAATGTCCCACAAAAACAAATAAATATATAACTAAATATAAAAAAACATACATATACGCATATATATGTGTATAGCTTATCTTTGAATATTTTAAGAGATGGTGCCTGTCTGATAATTAAAGGAAGTTTGTTCCTCTGGCGAGCTGCAGATACTGTGAAGGAATCTGAATATCTGCTGGAAGAGTGGGGGAGGTATTTTAAGTAGTTTATTATGGGAAGAACGAAGTGAAAGGCTGTGAGAGTCAAATAGGAATTGGAAACGATCTTTTAGTAAGTACATATACTACATACACTCATTAAATACATAACTTATGATATACTACATAAAGAAATATATGTATATTATGCCAAATATCTATATTAATATCTCAATTAGGTTAACTCCTGTTTATTTAAAACAAATAGAGGTCAGCAGTTTTGGTGAATAATTATTATTTTAATTATTAATTGTTAGGGTATTTTATTGTGTAATTATTAATTATTCTGCTGGAAGAGTGGGGGAAGCATTTTAAGTAGGTTATTATGGGAAGAACGAAGTGAAAGGCTGTGAGAGTCAAATAGGAATTGGAAACGATCTTTTAGTAAGTACATATACTACATACACTCATTAAATACATAACTTATGATATACTACATAGAGAAATATATGTATATTATGCCAAATATCTATATTAATATCTCAATTAGGTTAACTCCTGTTTATTTAAAACAAATAGAGGTCAGCAGTTTTGGTGAATAATTATTATTTTAATTATTAATTGTTAGGGTATTTTATTGTGTAATTATTAATTATTAGGGTATTTTATTGTGTAATTATTAATTATTAGGGTATTTTATTGTGTAATTATTAATTATTAGGGTATTTTATTGTGTAATTATTAATTGTTAGGGTATTTTAATGTGTAATTATTAATTGTATTTTAATTTAAAATTTTATTTTTAATTATATTTTTAAGTATTATTAGGTATGTTTATATAAATTATTACTTTATAAAATTTTATTGCTTTACATATATTTTTTTACAATTGAACTTAATCTAATTTATATTAAAATTGTATATATACTCTAATTTGAATGCTGTAATCTCCTATAATTAAGGTGGCACTTAGCGCCATATTATTCTTATTATGTTGCAATGAATTGGTGTACATCTTGTTGGAGATCTAATAAATAAATAAATAAATTTAGAATGAATGTAGTAACTAGACGTCTAAAAAAATTGGTAGATGGTGCTAGCCATTAGGAGCATTAGCTCAGCGGTAGCTTGTTCCACTGGCGGGCCGCCTACACAGTGAAGGAATCTGAATATCTGCTAGAGGAGTGAGAAGAGATTTAAAGTTGGTTATTGAAAGTAGAACTATATTACACGAGTGAAGCCAGTCTAAACAGCTAGTAGTCTTTTCATTATAAAATTTTAATTTACGCGATAGCATTTAATAATAATAATAATGTCGCATAAAGAACCGTTCATTAATTAAAAATAATTTAACAGCCTCTAAAATAAAGATGTAAAAATCTGTTCTGTTCTGTCCACTGTTATAAATAGGCATAATAATTGTCGTGAAAAATAATATTAAAAGGTTTCTGCGTAAACTTTTTTTTATACTAGCACGACATGTGACCCACCTGTAGGTAAATGGCGTGCAAGTTCTATAAATGTTAGCAACTGGATTCAGATACTCATGACTGACATCAGTCCCTAATACTATGCCAGCTTGATAAGGCATGATGAAAATTTGAATCTGATTCAGAAACGTGTGGATATACTTTAGAGGGTTTATCGGCACGAAGGGTGGATACTTCCCCGCCCCGGCAGACTGGGCAAATTACCACCATCAGTCCGCCTATTACCTATTTATTGTTCTCGTAAAAATAGTGTTGCGGACGGATGAGCCCTTAGCATTAAGCTCAATATATTTATTAGGCTATTTATATAAAATCTACAATTAATAAATCACGACACCCCTTAATATTAACTTCTATCGATATTTTACATAATAAAGATTTGATGACGCCCTTAATATTAAGTTTGTAGGAATATGTAGAATAAATAAAACCTAACCCGACATCCTTAGGATTCAGATCCCCAGACGTAAGTAACATATATGTAAATAATAACGACATAATATATAATATGTAGGCAGGTACATAGAGGCAGGTATATAGACGCCAAGCATTGTACATAGAAGGGCTAGCTTGGGTTGGGCTACGTGACTTGGTGCAGTTTTAAACATAAAATCACCATGTTAAGATGACGCAAAACTGCATCGTCGCCGCGCCAGATGTCCGAGCTAAGACAATAGAAACCCAAGCGCCGCCACACTCGCCTTGCCTCTACGACGCGACGATGAATGAATAAACAACAGGGTTTGGTACGCGGGCACCGGACAGTATCACATGGACACCCGACGGAGACAGTAGCTAATTGACACCCGACGCAGACAGACGGACTCTCATCACCGACGCCCGACACCGACACGACACCACTGACAAGGGAGACGACGCCCCTTACAACGACGTCCTGACGCTAGCTACCAAGCCCTGGTGAGAGTCCAACCAACATATTTTATTTAAACCCAAAGACGAACCCCAGTACGACGAGACGCCGCAGCACGAGCCAGCACGCCGCCTAGCTAACCTGTGACGAGACGCCCACGGCTATAGCGACGGACAAGCCAATTGGACTGTAATTGGCGCGCACACGACGCCCGACGACGCCGTCGCCAATAAATAGTATGTGCCATTTAGAATGATGATATGATAAAATTTGTAGTACTTTATTTTTAATCTAGATCATAATATAAAAATATTAAGTCAAAATAAAATTCACGCAGTATATAGGAATAATACTAAATAATATCAAAAGTGACAAATAAACTCTCATTTATTTGACGATAAAAGTTGAAAATAAAAACTAAATATAAGTAAGTGATTAGGATAGGGTTTCGCAACAATAATTATCTAGAGAATCTGGCCATCTCTTCCTAAACAAAATAAAAAAAAATAAAAATGTTACTAGTAAATATAAATATAAATAAGGATTTACAAGAACCCATGACCGAAAATAACAATTTACAAACAACACGAAATTATCAATACTTTTGGCGTTTAAACAATTACAAATATTTATCTGATTTGTTTGTTTGTAAATATTATGTAAGCGGATTTTCAAGGAATAATATTTTTGTATCTCGGGGCAGACCTGTTGAAGGTAATGGAATCAATTTCTCATATTTACCTTCAAAACATTACGAATAAATTGTTTGGTAAACACCAGAAATTATAACGCATATTTTGGTTTGATTGCTTAACAAATATTAAACATTTCTTTAACCAAAGCCGATCATCGTTGAGAAATATTCATAACCCCAACTTCACCCTTAGCAATTTATTATTATTATTACAGCCCCTAGAACATCGCGTCCTCTCCGAGGCACGAGAACGGTGGTGTTGTAACTATGACAAATGTACGTAGGAAAAGTGTATTTCTCATTGGTACATACCGAGGTTCGAACCAACCTTTTTAGGATTATAAGGAACTGATGGTAAGCGGTACGAGAGGTTCATGAATGGAAACAACTGGCACCAGCCACTGACAACCGATATCAGTTCCCACTATTATACCGTCTTGATAAGATCCTTTTTTACACTTCGGCAGTCGTAATTCAATTCTTTGAGCGAAAACGTATTAGAAAGGAATATTTTAACTACCGGACAATATTAATCAGTATTTTTTTGTTTATTAAGAAAAGCATTGTTACAACCGAGCCTAACAGTAAAATAGAACGTTATAATCTTAGAATTAAAACGACTAGAAACGAAGTAGTAGCAAGATACTTGGAAAGCTTTACTGAGCTATAACGGCTTGGTTACTGAACAACCTGTATCAGTCTTAAGGTAAAATCATTATGCTAATGCTCAAGCACAGCCCTAAGGTTTGTGCTTTAAGGGCCGGTAAATGAATCCTTCTTTAGTAGCATTTGGTCACTTAAATACAGATGAGAACGCGGCCATCTAAAGAAGGATTCAGTTACCAGCACTAAATCAATTTGTCTATTTGCTGTCTTTTAAGTGAAAGACGAAAGGACATTCAGACAAGTTGCAGTCCCTGAAGACATCTTTCAACACAGTCTTTGACGGGCCTATTTGCAACTTTGTTTATTCTCAGAACGTATCTGTAGAACGACTTTGGCATTTGTTTGTTGAATAACATTGTACAACGACACTTTTTTCCTCGTTTTTGTGTATATCTAGGAATCGTATATTTTAAAAGAAAGATTTGTAATCAAAATGCATAGTCCTCTACAAAATTGGGTTCTCGCATTTTTCGCCATCTCTTATGGTTTCCTGAGAACCCCTCAGCGTTACATCAGATTCTTTATATATTTCTCTTTTGCCGATCACCAGCTTCAAATCTTCGCAAACATGGCAAATTCATTGCAATTCTTGCTTGGCCGGTTTTGCTTCTACACGCCTCCAAAACGTCTTTCGACTTTTGTATAAAAAAAATATCGCGGAAATAAAAAAAAAATATTACGGCACCCCTTTTATGACATTTGCTTGAACAACCCCATCTATTACAGTTCTCCGAGAACCCCACAGTTATATAGAAGTTTGTCCATATAATGTAAGTCTGACCAAAGATTCTGCATGCTGTATTTATGGCTAAATGTCCTCAGCCATATTTTATTGTCAAACAATTGTGCCACATTTATTGCAACTAAAGATTTTGATTGCATTTGATCTAATTAAGAAAAAAATCTGTATGCTGTCTTTAGTTTTTTTACTAATTCGTCTACAAATATAGCAAGCAAAAACGTTTTCCTAATATTAATAGTTTCTTCATATTTTATATCCCCTATATTATGTTAATAAGTTTTTAAGTAGTTTATGTATACTGTTATAGACATATATATACCTATTAAGTAATCTATGTATACAATTTTAAATTAGGTTAAAATCTATAGTTATACTGTCTTACCATGCTAAAGGTTAGCTGGTATAAAAAGTCAAAATGGTTTAGTTTTTTTTTTTTATATATAAAAATTTAGACTTCATCTTTACGAAAAACAACAAAATATATTTTAGTGACATTCGACAATTATTGAAATTGATACATTTCTACATTAAACAAGACATTTTTGTGCTAAATTTCGTTTCTCTCACAAACTGGTAAAGAAAAGGTCAGCGTGTAAGTGCTCTTATAGATGTCGGCACAGAATTAATCGCCCTTGACGAGAATAGTTGTCGCTACTATATTACTCTTCCCACACCGCTTAGTACCATCTTAATTCTTAGAATAGAATAAACTAGAGCGGTTGTGGTCGAGTAGTTAGAATGTTGTTCTTCAATCAAATCAAAAAGGAGATTATAGTTAAAGGGACTAATATATAACCATGTGGATTGTGAATTAACATCGGGATTTTAACAAGGCCAGTTTTAGCTCTTATAAAACGATCAGAAACGTTTATTTCAAGCAACGCTTATGTGGATCAGTTTACTGAGCCTTGCTGAAAAGACCATTCTTTGTTATGGAACATGGTGTTGGTCAAATGGTGCACAAGAATCGTATTTTTGTATACCTGGGCCGATGTTTTTAACAAAAATATGGCTTTTACTCCTTGATAGCTAATATTATTATAATATACAATCATATTATTATTGTTCTCAAATACCAGAGGTTTTTTTGTGTATTGTCGACTTTCGGGTTGCACATGGGCATGTAGTCTATCTTAATTCTGACTTGCCTGGTGGGTTACTGCTGTACCAGGTATTGTTATCTCATAGGTACTAATAACTAAATTTAAAAGGTTATTAATTGATCGTTGT
Source organism: Tinea semifulvella (assembly GCA_910589645.1). NCBI lineage: Eukaryota > Metazoa > Arthropoda > Insecta > Lepidoptera > Tineidae > Tinea > Tinea semifulvella. The sequence goes on along the minus strand of OU342592.1, from coordinate 4,908,381 downwards.
GGTGCAGTTCTGTATATGTTTTATTTTGTAAATCTGATATAGCTGAGCTTTCCTTGCAGATTCTTTTCTCAGTCAGATTAAACATTAACAGGTCACTAGAATCTGCTAAGCTGCTGGTCTTCTGCTAACAGCTTACTTATTGGACCACTTTGCTGCTTAGTCTCCTACTAGCAGGAGTAGAATCATTCAAAAGAATTAAATTAATGACGTTTCATAGATGCCTGTAATAGGTTTACGTGAATAAAGATATTTTGACTTTGACTTTGAAACACTCCACCAAACCATCTCTGAGGCCGAACTATAATAACTAGGATGCTTCTCTATAGCTTTAAACATAAATTCGATCAATCTGTTAATTAAAATGTTGCTTGATAGTAAACATTTTCTCGTCAGATTGTTTTTTTCTGTAGTTTATGGAACCGCTTCTGTTTTGGAGAACCGGGAATTTCGGTTAAAGATAGTTTTTGTTATATATCATGCTCTACTTCGGTAGGTAGTAAGTAGCCAATCGTTAAAGATTTAAAATTTTTGTTTATTACAGTTGATCTGAGCGTGTACGTTTGCCATTAGTAATTTTGAACTTTCATTTATTCTCTCCCTGCTGAATATTTCATCGCGATCCGTTTGATCTGTTCACGAGAGAGCATTATTTTGAATAAACACCGTCTCTTCTAGAACTTGCTCTTTATCCTAAATACCTAAACGATTAATGGCTTAACCGAAAATCAATACAATTATACTATTAACTATAGTTAAGAGAAGAACGGAGGCTGTAATGGGTTCATCATGACATATCCCTGAATTTTAAAGAAAATGTTTTTCTTGTTGTTACATTAGGCGTGACAGTGAAATAAATCAAAAGGAATTTGGAAGAAAATGAAAAAATGAAAATAAATGTGAAAATGAAGTTAACAAATCGAGAGAAATGAGTTTACAATTATATAATCAATATAAATTGGAACACACGTTACGTTCCTTCTCTAGATTCACCACCACTCAAGTCCACACCAAGATAAGATACCATGTAGTTGGTGAGACCGCAGAGCTGGTGCACAAAAAAAAAATCTACTGCACGTGGTCATATAAGTACTAGTATAGTAATTTAATTCATTAATTACAGCCCCTAGAACACAGCGTCCCAGACCCCCACTGCTGGAGATGGGCCTTCCAGAACATATATGTGGAGAATTTGGCCTACACTCGCCACGCTGGCCAGACAGACGGCTTGGCAAGGATATGATGTCATTTTTTGAATGACAATTGTCATTAACGATTCCACAAGTTGGTATTAGTGGAACCGGGACCGATGGATTAACGTGCTCTCCGAGGCACGGGAACGATGGTGTTGTAAATCTATGACAAATGTACTTAAGAAAAGTGTATTTCTCATTGGTACCAGGTGGGTTTGAACCGACCTTTGTAGGATTTAAGCAACGCGTTCTTACAATCGAGCCACACACCGCTCCTAAACTACTTAAGTATAGTAATAATTGAGTTTAATATGAAGTTAAGCTAAAGTTGTATACAAAGAAATAAATTAGTTGCGCGTCTCTTGCAGTCTGCTTTGAAAAGGAGTGGTTGTTGAAATCTATATTGACAGGTGACGTTTTAAATAAATGCAAGGCAAAGGATGTCGATTGCAGCCAACAATATTTATTCCATGGCCGCATCTAATACAATCGTTACATTGTAACAATATTTAATGCAAGAATACGTTTTTTTTATATACTAGCACATGTGACCTTACGCCACCTGATGTTAAGTGGCGCGCGAGGTCCATTCGAGGCTCGAATAGCCGTTATGCCGGCTTATAGTGTTAGGGACTGATATCAGTCATGAGTGTCTGATTCCAGTAGCTAACATTAATGGACCTTTCGGGCCACTTGCCATCAGGTGAGCGTAGGTCACATGTCGTGCTAGTATGAAAAAAAAAATATAAAAAGAAAAGTTTGTGGAATTCCCGCGATATTTAACATTATTTACCGATCGTCTTAGCGTGATTAAGGTTGTTCTCAGCTTCAAAACTTTAGACACAAAACACCTCGAATTAATTAAATATTATCCGCATACAAGAAATATTAAGACGCGGTAAGCTGTCTTCAGATCTGGGCGACCTTTTCTACTCGAATGAATTGAGGTCAGAGCTCATGTGAACTGAGCCGACTTTCCTTACACTTGGTATATTACGTACTTAGACATCGTCTAGTTTAACACCCCAAGGCCCATTGGAAAATAATATTAAAAATACGTGTGGCACTCGGAGACTACCGCGGTAAACCTATTGCATAGCATTTTTTTTTTCAACTTATGCAATTATAATTATTTATTTATTTTATTTATGCAGTATTTTTTTACGCATCCAAAAAGCACGCTGTCTCACCTAGCATTGTGTCTAAAAGAGATAGAATCAGTTATGACCAGTTAGCAGCTAGTCTACACGCACACGTCTAGTCGCACGCACACAAACACCGTGCCGAAGTCTGACGAACTGAAACGACGTTAGACGATGCGCGGCTTTCAACGCTGCACCGCTGGGCCGGTCGGAGTGGAGGGTGTTAGGTTTATTTTCGTTTCGTTCAATTTCGAATATATTATTTAAAAGAAACTAGACTGCACAAAAATGTTACCATTAATAATCGCCATTTCAGCAAAAAAAAAATGCATATTTGGTTTTGTTTTTCTTTTTGTTGCGAAATTTCGTACACGAGAGGTCATACCTAGCGTTTTTTTGCCGACACCAAATTTCAAGTATGTAATAAATCGAACTGAAGATCCACAATTTTATTTTATCGTACATTTTAAATATTTATGCCAAATATTAATGACACATTTTTTTTTTTGTTCAATTAAGTTTCTAGATAGAATACTAACAGTAGATTAAGTGATATATGACAGGTTGCAAAAACCCGATTATCTTTTGATATGTTTAACGTATGCCTGTAAGGCACTTTATTGGCTGAAATAACTAAAGTGACAAGCTAACTCGTCAATCAATCACGTCGCGTATATATAACAGAATATTGAATTTAAAATATTTTAAATATTTTAAACATCGTTTATGCAACTGGCCATATGTAACAAAAAATATAGATTATTTAATTATAGTACAAATAAAATATATTTTTATTGATATTTTCAATTGTGTAGAAAAGAGGTTTTTAAAGTAGGCATTTTCGCTTTATCTTTTACATTCATGACTTGAATGTGAAGCGGTTTGTGGTTTTTAACTTAAAGTAAACTTTAGTGGCTTATAATCTTTAGTTTTATAATACGGCTCCACTTAATTGTGGTGTAGGGTATTTTTCTCTTTTATGTGTAAAATTTTCATTTTTACAGCTTAAGAGCTCCAACAATAATTGATTAGGATTGAGTTAGGAAAGGATTTAAGACATCAGCAGAATCTACTAATAACTGAAATACATAGACCATGGCAGTGTGCCTTCGTCTCGTAGCCCGGACTGCTCACCCACAGAAGTATCAGTGGGGGAAACCAGTGGACCACCTCAGACACCACGGGCTTTTTTGTGCTAGAAGTGCCGGCCGCATTTCTGGTCACACGACTCTCAACGACATCATCTGAAGGAGTCTTGCCACTGCTGGAGTACCCGCGATCCTAGAACCCTCTGGAGAGCGATAGCAAAAGACCCGATGGCATGACCGTTGGGCTGTGGAAACTGGGCAGATCTTTGGTGTGGGATGCGAGATGTATAGACACATTAGCCTCATCTCACATCCAGACATCCTCGTACAGAGCGGGGAGTGCGGCGGTTTCGGCCGAGAACCTCAAGCTGCGCAAAGACGCCAACCTCGGTACAGGTTACGAGTGTCCGCCGTTTGGGGTCGAGACGATGCGAGCATGGGGACCCTCAGCCAAGCGGCTGGCCAAGTTGGAGTTGGCCAAACAGCTAACGGAGAAATATGGAAACAGGAAGGTTGGCATTTCTGCCAACGTATTAGCCTCGCTATAAATAGGGGAAATGTAGCCCTTGAGACTATCTCTGATGGGACGTCTCTAGAGCACATTATTTATTTATAGATGTACTCGTACCTATTTAAAGCAAGGCCAGAAATAATTGCCAGCCTTCCTGTCTCCAGATTTCTCCGTCAACCGTTTGGATTCCTTAACCAGGCACTTGGTTAAGGGTCTCCATGTTCTCAACCTTTAATGGCGCAAAAAAAAATATATTATTTTCATTTAATACGAAGCTAAGTCAACGTGCGTAGCATGTCCGTGCGCAGCAATAAAGTAGCGCCTTTATGATAAATTTATTTTGGTACGTTCAATACAAAAATAGTTCTCGCATATTGAAAGTAGCATTCGAATGCACAACACATTTCGACCATTCATAACCAGTTAGGCTATAATGCGATTTTAATGCACAGTGCAACCGCTCCCATCCCAATACCGCTATCGAGAGTCTGCACAACAAATCATAACGTACTTATTTCCGTTTAATTTTCATACAAAATCACTATTCAAATTTTGCGTTCTGGTTTTCGGAATCACTTCATAACAACAATAGTGAATTTAATGTTACTTGCCAATGCAATGTTACTAATTGATTTTTAAACCACTCGCTGCTTTTCCATCGGATATTTGCGAGTAAAATGAGTGATACGCGAGGATAATACCTACCAATACTATTTTGTTATTATTATCACATCTCATAATCATGCAGTGGTTTATTCAGAACACAAATGGTTTCATTGTCCCTAAGGTTGGTTACTAGAGAATATCTAGCGGCATTAATCCCGCCTCTTGTAGATAATGCTAAAACTAATTAAATAAAAAAAGTATTATCACGACCGTTTCCCTTCCGGGGTGGTCAGAAACTACGCTTATATAGAAGCGGAATTACATTTAGCCAATTTTACTATAGGCCAATCATGACAAGTGGCAAGCTCGTCGATGTCTCCAGCGTACCAAACTCGAGAAATATCACAAATAAATTAAATATTAATACCTAATTTAAATTAATAAATATTATTGTATCCCGACCAGGAATCGAACCCGGTACCTCCGAGTCTAAATCCACGATCTTAACCGCTAGACCAAAGAGGCAGTTAAATAAATAAATACAGGTTTTTTATTATATCAATATTTATTTTTATTTAAAAACTTAATTGTACTATGTACAATAGCAGACTTAAAACCATAGCTAGGCATTATCTGACAGTCAAACCTGCAGTAATAGATGAGCCCAAGGTCACATGTCGTGCTTGTAAAAAAAAAAGATATAAAATGAAAATTTTAATATATTGGTATTGAAATCAAACACAAGGGGAAAAAATCAGTATTGCAATTCAGCAGGTAAACACAGTCAGCGTTCTTGCCACCATTCCACGCGGACGGGACTTATATCCCTATCGGTAGTATTAATATTAATTTTATTTTATATTTTGTAAATATTATTTTTAATGAATATGACATTAAATGTTTTTATTCAATTAACCACAGCTGTCACAGAACAATATTTTATGAACTATTCGGAAAATGCACTACGCAATTCTAAAAAAAAATCTCACAGAAAATAATCCAACTAAAATAATAACTATAAATCGCAAAACAGACATATTTTTAGTTGACATTTTCTTTCTGCTTCCCCTTTCTTCTCAACACAAAAAAAAACCCTAAGCAGGCATTTTTGTCGCCAACTTTTATAAATGAACAAAATCTCGAATTATGTATGAGGCGTTGAATGGCTGAAGTTTTAGGAATAATGCTGGCTTCAAACGATTGCGCGCACGTGACGTGAGAAGAGAGTAAATTTTCTATTGTCGCATGCAACAATGTTGTCGAGATCTTACGTTAAGTACGCGCTTTCGTCAAAGTTGCTAGCACTTTATTAGGTGTGAAAATATAGGGAATAGCTTGGCTACACAATTTCAATGACATTTTTATTTTTTCATTGCTGTAAAAAGGCATAGTTGGTGAGACCGCAGCGATGGTGCACAAATAAAAATTAATCTACTGCACGTGGTCCTGAAGTGACCCGCACTATTTTTAATTCAATACTTAAGCTTAGGGGGTGACAATATCCAGTAAATATACTAAGGTATTTAATAATTCAGTTTAAAATGATTTAAATTTAGAAAACTATTTAAATTAATTTAGAAGAATATTGCTCGCAATGGGTTTTAAAAAAAAGAAATTTCAAAATCTTCACTGACAGGTGGCGTCTTAAATAAGTGCAAGGCAAAGGATGTCGATTGCAGCCAACAATATTTATTCCATGGCCGCATCCGATACAATCGTTACATTGTAAAGGCTGTAAATTTTACTACAATTAAATAAATAAATAATCTTAAACAGACACAGTTATGAGAATATAAATCATACTTGTGCTTATTATAGCTGCTGTAAAGAGGCATTACAAGTCTATACCTAAACCGAAGATTCACTATTATCAAAAAGTCACTTAAGGAGTATCTAGCCTTAGTATAATGATGGTAAAACTTGTTTCAAAAACAAAAAAAGTATTTGTTAACTGGCTGGAAAATTAAAACAAGAAATTGGTTTGAAGTGAAGCCTCGGTCGCTTAGCGTAGGTAACTAGGAATAATGTAATCAAAATCCCAGAGTGGGTAGGCAGCGGAAAATTATTCCTCGCGTCAGTCATCAACTGGACATATGGATCTGGACATACGAGTATATTCGGTTCAGAAAAAAAAAATGTTTGTTGAAAAGATGATAGTAGGAGAAACTAAAGTATCATCACGACCGTTTCCCTTGCAGGGTGGTCAGAAACCACGCTTATAAATAAGCGGATTCGCATTTAGCCAACTTTACTATAGGCCAATCATGAGCAAGCTCGTCGATGTCCCCAGCCGGCGTACCAAACTCGAGAAATATCACAAATAAATTAAATAATAATTAAATGTATTAATTTACATTAATAAATATATTTGTGTCCCGACCAGGAATCGAACCCGGTACCTCAGAGTCTAAATCCACGGACTTAACCGCTAGACCACGGAGGCAGTTGGAGAAACTTGGTGTAAATTTTTAATTTGTTGACGTCGATGTAATAACTGGACAATTTTTTTTAAATTAAAATATGTTCATTATACATCACAGACCTATTAGTGGAACCGGGACCGACTAACGTGGTTATCGAGGCACTGGAATTATGTTGTTGTAAATCTATGACATACATAAGAAAAGTATTTCTCATTGGTAGGTAGGAAAGCAATACTACAACTGGCTCGGTACTACCGCTCTTTTATTTTCCAAAGAGGAGATTTTAGGTTAAATTAACTCGATAAACTAAAATAATGACCACGATGTCTTCGTTACCAAGTGGGTATAAATAATAAAGAATATACAGTGTAAAAATAGTGTAGTACTTGTAAGTTGGCACATTTTTGATGGCAACTTTTAAATTAATTTGCCAAACTGACGTAGTACATTATAATATTTACAGTCTATTAAAGTTGGTTAAAGTATTAATTTTGAATACTTGATTTGACAAAAAGTGACATTCTCTTCAAAGCTGGAGCATTCGGCTTAGAATTTAAGATTTGGTTACAGAAGGACCATTCAGGATTACATTAGAAAAAAAAATGAAAAAAAAAATATTTCTAAAAACTGGAGTTTATTATATGTATATTTCTAAAAACCATTACAGGGTGTACATTATATTGAATAAAAAAATGCATAGTAATTTAAAAAATACTTCATTTGAATTTTTGAAAATATTTTTCTAATGAGTATTAGATGACTCGATTCCGGCTTGATGTCGACATCTGGAACACTCTGTATATAACTTTCAGTCGTTACAAAATGTAATATAAGGGTGCACTCTTGTCTAACGCTTCATTATAATATCAATCGTTTATATTAATTATATTTTATAAAGACTTTGTAAAAATTTGGTAAAGTTTTTAACTGTCATATATATATCATATATTTCAAATTATCCAAACTGAACACACGTGTGACCAGAACAGTGAGTCCAGTTGACTACCAACCCATTCCTGTGTACAACGAGAGCAGAGTATTTACATGGAATTATGAATATGTTAAAAAGTCATCAAACGCTGTTTTTCGTACAGTAAAATGTTGCAAATGTACAAACATGAAATACGATGTTTTTTTATTAAATTAATTTCTGCTTACTGCTTGTTACTTTAACACGAAATTATAAAATAAGATCAAAAATGACGTTAGTCCTTACCACTATGGTTCTCTTAGAAGTGAGATAGTAATAACTATTTCCCGTATTGTTTTCTTTTCACAAACATCAGTATGAATAAATATTTTATAGAAGATTACATATTTGTGCCGTTTGCTGTAGAAACTCTGGGCCCATGGAGTCCAAGCGCAAAAAAGTTTTTAAAAGACATAACACCGCGTCTTGTCGTCTCGTCCGGTGACAAGAGGGCTGGCTCTTTCTTCGCCCAGAGAATCAGTATTGCAATTCAGCGGGGAAATGCAGCCAGCGTTCTTGCCACCATTCCACGCGGACGGGACTTATATCCCTATCCTTAATATTAATTTTATTTTATATGTTGTAAATAGTTTTTCGAATAAATGTATATATTTTATTTTATCTACAATAAATATACATTCAAAACTACCTAAATATTAAAATTATAAATAAACAAAACTAAATAAAAAATGACCTCCAGAGACGTCCCATCCGAGATAGTCCCAAGGAGACTGGCAATATTTTCCCTCTGAATAGCAAGGCAGTTAGTACGATAGCAGAAATGACTTGTCTTGTCTTGCCTTGACTTGATTTGACTTGACTTGACTTGACTTGACTTGACTTGACTTGACTTGACTTGACTTGACTTGACTTGACTTGACTTACCTTGACTTGACTTCACTTGACGTAACGTATTATCATGACCGTTTCCCTTTCGAAGTGGTTAGAAACCACGCTTATAAATAAGCGGATTCACATTTAGCCAACTTCAATATAGGCCAACATGACAAGTGGCAAGTTCGTCGATGTCGATGCGTACCTACCAGACTTTATACGTGTATGTCACAATTTGCGATGCATCGCGATGGAATGACGCTGATTCCATGGAGAATAGCTTTAACGTTAGTGTGGGATGCCACCGGTGTGGACACTCACCTGTCCTTGACCTCTAAGCAAGCTAAAGCATTACAAGCAGAAAACCTCAAACAGCGGTTTATGGGAAGAAGTGTTTTTACGACGTTTGGAGTTGAAACTCTAGGGCCGTGGGGACCAAGTGCACATGAAATTTTCAAGGCGTCACACCTCGGGAAACAAGAGGGCTGGGCAATATTTGGGCTAAAGGCTAAAGGATTACCATTCAACGTGGCAATGCTGCCAGTATCCATTGCACTTTGCCCATTGGTAGCGATTTGGAGCTTTTTTTTTATCTACAATATTATTATAAAGAGCAAAGATTTGTATTTTTGTGTGTGTGTGTGTGTATGTTTGTAATGAATAAACCCAAAAAGTACTGTGCTGATTTTATAAATTCTTTTACCATTAGAAAGCTACATTCACCCTGAGTAACAAAGGCTATATTTATTGCTAGAAAAGAGGAGGCATCCTTACGTAACCCAGGTGTAAAAAAATGCCATAAAACGTTTTTCGTCGCATGCGCTGCAGAAACTATTGATGATAGAACAAAAGTGTGCTTTACAATATTAAAGAACATATGCTTTACAATATCTACAAAAAATTTCGCGATACCATATGTCCAACTATTATCGATATTGTTCCAATAACAACTTTTTACATTTTAAAAGTTGATAGAAATACCGATCAAAATTAGACCATGTTACTTATACTTCTGTTTAAATCCTTATCCAAATAAATCATATTGTTTTCAAGACTGTTTCAATTCATGTAGATCTCTTTTTGAATTGTTCAAATCGGCTATTCCATTCAATAGATATTACGAATTTAATAAGTCATTGAAATAGAATAAATAATAATTTAATAAAAAGAGATAGACGTTAAAATCAAAATATGACATGTCTCTAAGGTACCTGAAGGTTTTCTTTGTCGACAACACAACATTACACGGGCAACGCCGGGTTAAACAGCTAGTTTACAGTATTTTTATTGCCGTAAAATATAAAGCATTCTGAATCTGTAATGAATATTACCGCACTAGTTATATTACGCACCGTCTTTTTTGGTGTAATATGCCATTTAACAAGCAAGTTGTTGAAAATGTATACTTAACACACAATAATAATGAAGTGTTTTTTCTGCAAATTAATTATTAAGTAATCCACTGTTAAAAAATCAGAATTTAAAAGCGTGCAAAGAATAAAAAATAAAATTACCATTAACAATAGTTTTTCGCGTAATATTCCCCAACAAAGGGGAATTCGTGCATTATTTAACTCTCGCAAAAAAGTTCAAATAACGTGTGGACGAGCGCTTTGCATTAATTTACTACCGGATTTAGTTAGTAGTATTTAAATATTCTTGCGAATATAATGCCTAAAGCTGAAAGGATCTGAAATCTTACTATTTTATATTTATCTTTATGTTATTATTTATCTTTATTTTTATTTACAGCTAAATTCCAGAGTAATAGATTTTCAGAAAATTCCTGAAGACTGTATCCTTGTCGAACTCGAACGATTACATAAGTTAGTATTGTTTAAATCGGTATGTTTATTATATATTTTTGTTTATATTCAGTTCCAATAGCGCAAGTCCTAGATTTCCAGAATACATTTCTGGAGACTGTATCCTTGTCGAACTCGAACGATTACATAAGTTAGTATTGTTTGAATCGGTATGTTTATTGTATATTTTTGTTTATATTCAGTTCCAAGAGCGCAAGTTCTAAATTTCCAGAATACATTTCTGGAGACTTTATCCTTGTCAAACTTGAACGATTACATAAGTTAGTATTGTTTGAATCGGTATGTTTATTGTATATTTTTGTTTATATTCAGTTCCAAGAGCGCAAGTTCTAAATTTCCAGAATACATTTCTGGAGACTTTATCCTTGTCAAACTTGAACGATTACATAAGTTAGGATTGTTTGAATCGGTATGTTTATTATATATTTTTGTTTATATTCAGTTCCAAGAGCGCATAGTCCTAGATTTCCAGAATACATTTCTTGAGACTTTATCCTTGTCAAACTCGAACGATTACATAAGTTAGTATTGTTTGAATCCGTATGTTTATTATATATTTTAGTTTATTTTCAGTCCCACGAGCGCATAGTCCTAGATTTCCAGAATACATTTCTGGAGACTTTATCCTTGTCGAACTCGAACGATTACATAAGTTAGTATTGTTTGAATCGGTATGTTTATTATATATTTTTGTTTATATTCAGTTCCAAGAGCGCATAGTCCTAGATTTCCAGAATACATTTCTGGAGACTTTAGCCTTGTCTTGCATTCTGATAAAAAGGATTTTTAAAATACGGGAACTTAATCTTCAATAATGCCAGTAAAAGCACTTTTGTCACCGGAAATATTTAAAATGGTAACATGTATGCCCTTTGAGGTACGAGTATAGACAGTTAACAACAAAGAATTTCGATTTCGATGATACCTTAACCCTTGTCGTTTGACGGCTAGAAGGAATTATTAAGAGATATTATTGTTGAGAAAACGTCTTAGAATTCAGGTGTGGGTGTGACTTGAAAATTAGTTAAGAAATTGACAAAAAAATTTTGAAGAAGAAGACGATTTACAATTTTATTTCTATTTACGCTTGGGTGATAATAGACTGCCGCCCCAGGATGACTATGCTATTTGCCTGTTTATGTTCTTGGTGCTTTAATGAGAAGTAGTAAAAAAAGTATCTCAATAGCTCTGTGAAATTATTTATTCTGTTTAAAACCTAGCAAATTCGCAGAGAGATAGTACGGCTTAGATAGCTACGGCAAAACCCTTCGGTCACAGTGCGGTGGAGGGATATATCGAGGCAATCACCTACCATGTCGACGCTTTCCGAGTCTAGACTAGGGATGTGACATTCGAGAAACTATCGATTTAACTATTGTGGATTGCGTTACATCTTAATATTCCAGTGTCATAGGGGTGGAACATAATAATTAAAAGATACAGATAAAAAAAAACTTATTTGCTCTGCAATAAAATATGCTTGGAAAATTGAAAAAATAATAATTAAAAAGTCTTGGGTCCTACCTACAATAATAATTACCCTAATAGGGAATACAATATGGTGTAGCCCTATAGGATTGACAGTAGCACCGTAGACGTCACCAGCAACCGGGATTCGAAACCGAAGTATAGCCGATATATATATATACTTTTCATATTATATATTTTTATGTTAATAATAGCGCGGTGGAAGGTCGGTTTAAGCCCCCGACCTGTACCAATGAAAAATACACTTTACTTACGTACGTATGGACGGGACATAGCGAACATAATAACATGTACCTTATTTAAAAACACAATAAAATATTTTGATTTTGATTTGTACATTTGTCATAGATTTACAACACCACCGTTCCCGTGCCTTAGACAACACGTTAAGCCGTCGACCAGTTAAAGTCCCAGTTTCACTAATACCAACTATTAATAATAATACTTATCGTTGTCATTAAAAAAATACATTAGATCCTCGCCAACCCTGTTGTTTAATAAAATATTATTAGATTCTGGCTAGCGTGGCGAGTGTAGGCCGATTTCTCCAGATTATGTTATGGAATGCCCATCTCCAACAGCGGAGTCTAGGAAGATGTGTTATCAGCACGAACTGCACGACTGGGCAAATTACCACCATCAGTCCACTTACGTAAGTATATGCCATTTGCAATGATGGCAAATGCCAATTTTTACTTTCAACTTATATTGTAAGCTTGCCATGGTGATATTTATATAAAAATAACCACTTTAACTACTGTCTTATTATCTATCTTAAAGGGTTAATATTATACATTTTCGTAGGTCGAGAATTTAAAGATTTTTTAAATATGTTATAAATATTTTGTACTGCTTTTAGGTTATGTTATTTTGTATTATACGAAGTAAATATAAAAGTTCAATTTTATTTGAGATTTAGTTCAGTGTGATTAACAAATGGGCTGTACAAGTAATTTCCTAATTGGCTACGAAGTTACATTAATCTTATGCCTGAGTATTTTATTTAAAATGATATTCTATCGAATATTCTTGACATCACTAGTATGTCTATAAAATAGTGTGCCCGGAGAGATGTCGGCATGTGTATTTTTTATGTCATATCACACGGATAGATTCCATTTCCAATATCGGATGGAAAGAAGCGAAATTTACCTGTAAAGGTGTATTGTAAATTTACATTTCATCTTCGTCAACCCGTAACATCTCACTGCTAACCATGTCTTTATCTAGTAGGTACAGTATTATTATTAAAGAGACAAAATATGATGTAAGAGAGGACATTGGTCGTTATGTTCATACAAAATGAGTGTTACTATATTATGTTTTTCTGCCTTTTTTTTTTTTTTTATTCCTTAAAGGCCGAAGTCACAAAATCGTCAAACGATACGACCACGGCCTGAACGGCCCAACCAGGGTTGTGTTTCTCCTTTTTCTCCTACAGGGACCTCACTGTTGGCCATATTTGCCTTCACAGATAAGTATTTAGTATGTTTGCGAAAATATTAATGTAATATACCATTATTTTTATCTAACTAGTGTTAGGACTAATTTCTCAAATTAAACCAGTCTTCAATGTTGTACGATTTATTTCCATTGCCAATAATTATTTACAACCTTCACTATTTTAAAGGCGCGCAACGACCGACTCGTCTGCTGTGTTCTTGTAATCTGGCGCGATATGATTCGCGCCATTCATTAAAGCGACTCGTAACATCGTTATTGAACCAATCAGAAATCAGCACACGACTACGTTCGTACACAACGCCACCTACTTTACAAAACCATATTGCTAATCATTCTTAACTTATGTTTAAACACTGAGATAATAATGTAATAATAACTATGTTACATTAAAAGATAACACTAGTAAATATAATAACCCTAACTAGGTAGATACAAAAATATTAAAATAAAATAGATTAAAAACTAATTATAAATTAACTTTAACTAAACTAAACATACATATTAAATTAAAACTATTCTACAATATAAACTAAAGGAATTATAAGGGAAATATTCTGTTTTATGTAGTTATGGCATTTGGGGTCGCCACACTCTTGAAAAATTTGTTTACCCAACTCTTTACCCTAACTTAGAGCAAAGGTAATAAAAAATACTTATCACGATTTTTTCGATAAGATGGTCTGTCAAACCACGGGTTAGTACTTAATTTATGATACGAATCGACATGACGTCTTCATATGAGTACCAAATGTGACCCTACAGCCACGTAAAGGTTTTCTTTGACAGCTAATGTTGTAGAACAAAAAGATGATTTAACATATTTATTTAAGTGTTTAGAAGTCTCCAAGACATAAGGTTGTCATAGAGACAGACTGTCAATATTAGAAACTTTGGCACAATGTAATTTAATATAGAAGATATTTTATTACCAAAATTTTATAGCGTACTAGCTGTTTGACCCGGCGTTGCCCGTGTAATGTTAGGCATGTCATACTCGTATTTAGATTTTAATGTCTTATATTACTTTTTATTAAATTATAGGTTATGCATTGCGCGTTGCTGCGATTTTGAGAATATAATTTTAAGAAAATTCTATATAAGAAATTACATTTGAATTAATTTTATTGACAATTGACTTGGCTTTGTTTCTGTATTCGATGATAGTCAAGCGCAGTGTGGGCTCGCGTAACTATATATATATATATATATATATAAAGAGCGCTAGGGAGTTTTAGGCTCCCGCTCGGTACCCTCGGACAATAGTAGTACTATCTCAGAAACCTTCGCCGATGTTCACACACAATTTATTGTTCTTAAATTAACAGAGGTTTTTGCGTTTTGTCGACTTTCGGGTTGCACATAGGCATGTACTCGTAGTCTACCTTAATTCTGACTTGCTTGGTGGGTTACTGCTGTACCAGGTATTGTATTCTCGTAGGTACTGATAACTAAATTTAAAAGGTTATTAATTGATCGTTGTGGTGCAGTTCTGTATATGTTTTATTTTGTAAATCTGATATAGCTGAGTTTTCCTTGCAGATTCCTTTCTCAGTCAGATTAAACATTAACAGGTCACTGGAATTTGCTAAGCTGCTGGTCTTCTGCTAACAGCTTACTTATTGGACCACTTTGCTGCTTAGTCTTCTACTAGCAGGAGTAATATCATTCAAAGTAATTAAATTAATGACGTTTCATAAATGCCTGTAATAGGTTTACGTGAATAAAGATATTTTGACTTTGACTTTGACAACATATTCCCAAAGTTTCATCCCGATCGGTCAAGTAGTTTTGAAATGCTTAGGGAACATACATACATACATACAGACATTCAATTTTCACAGCTAATATACTATATATTTATCTCTATTTTTACTGAAGTCTTAAATAAGTTTGTAGGTTCGTTAAAATATTTCTCCGAGATGAATTTTATTATATTTATTTTTATTTTAAGTATTTTGTAAGTAGGCATAGGACAATAAATATAATGTATTCTGCGCTTTTACATGTCAAAAAAATTAATCAATATAACGAAAAGCTTATTTTCTGGGAAATAGCTTGTATTTGGAGCAGCACATTACAACCCATAATATACATAATTATAATCTTAAAATTATAGCTGCTGTAAATAGGCATTGTCATATTATAAACTAAGACATACACAATTATAAAATAAATACACCAAGGATTATAGCTGCTGTAATGAGGCATTGTCATACTACAAGCTAAGACGAAAACAATTATGAGGATGTCACTAAGATTATAGCTGCTGTAAAGTGGCATTGTCATACTATAAGCTAAAACATTATTAAAATGTCACATAAATTATAGCTGCTGTAAAAAGGCATTGTCATACTTTAGCTAAAACAAAAACAGTTTAAGGTGTCATTTAAATTATAGCTGCTGTAAAGAGGCATTGTCATACTATAAACTAAGACATACATAAGTAACATTTAAATAAATTATGACCAAGCACGCTTGTCATCCAAATATTCGCTGATGGTATAATAACCCTTTAAAATCAGTTTTTCCTTAACATATAATTTAAATACATTTAGTGGTAGGGTTGTTACCTCATCTGGAATTTTGTTGAAAATACGTATACATTGCCCTACAAACGAACGATTCACTTTACTGAGTCTAAATCTTGAAGTAACAAGTTTATTTTTACTTCTAGTGTTACGAGAACTTAATTCACTATTTTTACGAAACATGTGAATATTCTTACGGACATACATAATATTTTCAAAAATATACTGGCCTGCGACTGTTAGAATATTAATTTCTTTAAATATTTCTCTAAGAGAGACGCGACATCCCAATTTATAGATTGATCGGATGGCTCTTTTTTGTAATACAAAAATGGACTGAATATCAGCTGCGTTGCCCCATAAAATAATACCGTATGAGAGTATACTATGAAAGTAGCTAAAGTAGACTAATCTAGCCGTCTCTATATTAGTTAGCGTACGGATTTTCTTAACTGCGTAGGCGGCAGAACTCAATCTTTTTGAAAGATTAGAGATATGGGGTCCCCACTGAAGCTTCGAGTCTAATGTAATCCCCAAGAATACTGTAGTGTCTGTGAGATCTAATATAGCATTGTTTAGTGTTAGTATTGTTTCCACTGGTTTAACATTTGGCACACAAAACTTTATGCATTTAGTTTTCTTTGCATTTAACAGCAGGTTGTTCACTGTAAACCAGTTTAGCGTTTGAGACAGTACAACATTCAGGTCGTCATAATTATCTTTATTCCTGTCTATTTTAAAAACTAAGGAGGTGTCGTCAGCAAATAAAACTATGTCATGATTATATTTATCTTTGATAATACAGGGGAGGTCGTTTATGTAGACTAGAAAAAGAAATGGACCGAAAATGGATCCCTGAGGCACGCCCATCAATACAGGTGCTCCTACCGATGTTACAGAATTAATGACAACCTTTTGTGTACGATTTCGAAGATAAGAGTTTATCAGCTTCAGGGCCATATCTTTAACACCATAATGATTAAGCTTGCACAGCAAGATACTATGCGACACACAATCGAATGCCTTGGAAAGATCGCAAAAAATGCCAATAGCGTTCTGCGATTCTTCCCAAGCCTCATAGATACGCCTCACAAGGCTTATTCCTGCCTCTGTTGTAGACCGACCCTTTGTAAAGCCAAATTGTTTTGAATGTAGTAATTTGTGTTCAGTAAAGTGTTCAAGCATTTGGTTTAACATAATTTTTTCGAATATTTTGCTGCACGCTGGTAGTATAGAAATAGGTCTATAATTAGTAGGATCTGTATGTGAACCTGATTTAAAAAGAGGTATTAATTTACTGATTTTCATTAGATCCGGGAAAACGCCTGTCTCTATGCACTTGTTATATATTAAGGCAAGGTAGGGAGCAATAACATCTATAATGGAACCTAATAATACGATAGATATGCCCCATAAATCTTGAGTTTTTTTTAAATTTAATGTTTTATATGTTTTTACAATATTGTTAGCATAAACACGACTAAAATTAAAACCTGACTTACATTCCTTGACGTGTGTATTTAGTATTGAATGAGCAACTTCTGATGATGAGTTAAGAAATTTTGTTGTTTCGATAGAAATCTTTGAAAAGTAGTGTTCAAAAGCATTCGCAATTTTATTATCATCTTTTATTATTGTATTGTTAATGTTCAATTTTAAGTTCCTGTCTACCTGATTTATTTTGCCAGTTTCCTGTTTAATAATATTCCAAACTGTTTTAACTTTATCATCCGAATTATTAATTTTATTCCTTATGTAGATAGATTTTGCTGTAACGCATACTGATTTAAAAATTTTTGAATAGTTCCTTACGTATGTGTAAAACATATCGTTGGAATACTTTCTTATACCGTAAAGTTCATACATCCTATTTCTACTTATATGTATTCCGGGCGTAGCCCAGTCACTGAACTTTGTCTTACTATTAACATTACAAAGTTTAGCCTTAAAAACTGCATCCAGCTCTGATTTTAAGAAGTCAAATAATGCTTTGTACATAGTATTAGCATCATCATTGAGGGGATGTACTAAATATATTTTATCACAAATGTTTTCTTTAAAACGTTGAACTTGTCTCTGAGTGATAGATCTACGTACTACTTTTTGCTGACTAATCTGTAACGAACCAATGAATGTAGCTTTATTGCCACAATGATCTGATGAAAGTTGGTTAATTATACACTTATGTAAGGGCTCACTATCACAAAAAATATTGTCCAAACAAGTGGCCGTGGTAGAAGTGATTCGTGTTGGCTCAGAAAATAAATTAACTAGGTTATACGACCTAAACAAACAAATAAGTTTTGATGACGACGGTGTGTCTTCCAGTATATTAATATTAAAGTCGCCACAAACAATGATATATTTTTTACTTTCACTAAGTTTGTTAAGAATGTCCTCCATTACAATTTCAAATGAATCGTAGTTTGCAGAGGGCGGTCTGTATACTGTAACTATAATGTACTGCTCCATTTCTACACAAGCTATTTCAATAGTTCGCTCAACAGAGAGACCTACTATATCTTTCCTTTCTTTACACTTAATATCATTTTTTGTAATAATTAAACTGCCACCGCATTTCGCGGACTTCCTACTGAACGAACTAACAATCCTATGACTCGAGAAATTAAAAATTAACTCATGACTTTTGAGCCAGTGCTCAGTTAAACAAAGTATATGAATACCACAGTTTTCGAGAAACAAGGCTATCTCTAATTCTTTGGCTAAAAACCCTTGAATATTCTGGTGTACAATATTGATTTTATACCCAATGTCTTTAATACAAGGTGTTCTGCTGCTCAAAGATGTATTTACTTTAATACAGTTTTTAGGCATTGTCGAACAAGTCAGTTTAAATTATTTATTATTGAATTTGACCTAACGTTACAAATATTATAAGATAACAATTTAGCAATATTACTTAAAGTTTTGTGAGGCAAAACAATTCTCTGATTTTTATGTAATTTCAATCTATCAATGTAATTATTAGGCTCAAAATAGAAAATATCATTGACATAACATGTGCCATTGTACAATAGTGAATTAAAATTATAGATTTGCCTATTATATTTATTATAATTTGTATAAGGGTATCCACATATTATGATTTTTCCTATTCCAAGCTCAGAAATATTTTTCAAGGTTTGGATGTGGCTTAGTAAATCATTTCTTTTTACATGTAAACTATCTCCTAGCATTAGCACCAAAGTAGTATTATTGTCAAATTTTTCTTTTTTTAGTTTGTCGTTAAATTGCTTCAGCGTAGCCCCAGGATAACAGTTGTTAATTACGCTATGTCCTGTATATTTTGACATAAGAACGCTTAGTCCACATGCTACATTATCTGAATAAATAATGACTTTTAATTGCGTCTGACAATTGACATTATCATTATTAACAGGTTTTCTTTTTGAATGTATTCCTAGTCCTTTTGATAATCTGTCTCCAGCAATATTCACATTTACTTTATTATTTGTCTTAATTTCTTCTAAATTGTGTCTTTTTATTTCAAAATCTATTGTATTTTTTAGTGGTAAGGTTTCATCTATTCTATTTTTCATATTCAGATCATTATTTATTCCTTGTTCTGTAAGTTTTCGAACATTTCTTCTAAATTTGCACAATCTTTTACATCTATGTTCCAATGTTTTCTTGATTTTATTAAGTTCATATATTCTTTTAGTTAATCTTTTATTTTTAGTCTTACTTGTATTTCTTTTAATATTCAATCCGTTGTTGGCTTCAATTTGTTCCCTATATATATTGTTTTCCCTTTTCAATATTTCAAGTTCATTATGTAAGTATTTATTTTTGTTCTCAACCTCAATAAGTTTTATTTTTAGTGGTGTTATCACATTAATAGGTGCAGTAATATCTTCGTAATCCTTTGTGATTGTTTCATTTAATTCCTTAACATTGAATAAATCATTTTGTAGGTCTGTATTTTCTGATTCCTTTCTAGCTAGCTCCTTCTTAAGAAATTGGTTGTCTTTACATAATTTTTCAAATTCAATAGAATTTTCCTCTTGTTCCCCTATCAAAGATTCTATAATCTGTTCTTTTTTCAATAATTTTCTATGTAGGTCAGATATTAGCTTTTCATAGGTTTGAATACTGTCTGTCATTTCACTATTTTTCTTTTCATATTCTTCTAATAATCTATCCTTTTCTTTCATTAATTGT
Organism: Tinea semifulvella; assembly: GCA_910589645.1. Lineage (NCBI taxonomy): Eukaryota > Metazoa > Arthropoda > Insecta > Lepidoptera > Tineidae > Tinea > Tinea semifulvella. Next base: position 4,888,129 of record OU342592.1, on the reverse strand, counting down.
GACCTTGTTTTTACATTAACAATTGGTCTGTAACTCATCTTGAAGTAATAATTTGAATTATAATAAATTCAATGTCCAATAATAATTAAATGTAATTTTAAATGTCAATATATTATTAGTAATGATTACTTATTAATTAATGTTCTAATATTGAAAATACCAGTACTGTGTGTCCCGCAACTATTGCACGCTTGTAATATTCTTATATCACTCTTTATAGTATTATCCAGTTTTTGGGCTATACCAATCTTTTATTTTATTCCTTCTTGAGTCAAAATTATATATGATTACTTACAAATTAATGTTTAATATTGAAAATAACAGTACTGTGTGTCCCGCAACTATTGCACGCTTGTAATATTCTTATATCACTCTTTATAGTATCATCCAGTTTTTGGGCTATACCACATCTTTTATTTTATTCCTTCTTGAGTCAAAATTATATATGATTACTTATTAATTAATGTTTTAATATTGAAAATAACAGTAATGTTTGTCCTGCAACTATTGCACGCTTGTCATATTCTTATATCACTCTTTATAGTATCATCCAGTTTCTGGGCTATACCACATCTATTATTTTATTCCTTCTTGAGTCAAGTGTGCTCACATCTGTGCACAGTTGATTAATGGCTCCGTGTTATGGATTGTTTTATGACAATTTATGCGGTTATTTTCAAGGCAAAACATGCTACATATTTGCTATACACTGCACAAGGTTTATTTTCAGACAATCAAGCACATACCAGCACCCATATACAGATTTATTCCAATAGTGTAGTGTTTACCAAAAGAAAACCACTTATCTTGTTGATATTTTGCTTTTGACCATCAATCACTAAACCGTAGATCTGAAATCATCTTTGTTATTGTATTCGAATGCTGTTTCAGCTCATAGTTATCGTCTATTAATAGTTCACAGCCAAAGAATCACACTAATCAGTTTTTTATTTTATTTTTAGGTTATGTCATTTCACTTTAACTAATTATTTTAGTTTATTTACGATTTTAAACACTTTTGTTTGTAGTAACACTTTCAGTTTTTCATTTTTATACAATAATATCGTCTAATTATATAATAATAACGCACTAATTTTATATAAATTACATTCTAAAATACGAGAGATGACTTTCGACCCAAGGTGCGTTCCGTTCCTCATTACCTTTGATGTCATATCTTGAAAATTTAAAGGTGTCGCATAATTCTTTGACCTTTGAGTTTTTATTCAATAAATGTGCCCCGAGCCACAATAATCAAATCAGGACACTTGAAGATCCAGCGAGTCTGGGCTAAAAGGAAAAGCATTCACCTGAAAAAGTCCTTTACTATATATTAACTATGAATTTGAAATAACTAGAAAACCATTTACATTTTTACGGAGCGTCTAGAACTAATACTCCTAGATCTTCACTAGGACCTTATCCCTTCTTCTTTATTCTGCAACCGAACGACATCACAGTAGCCATTATCCGTACGTGTAAAAATAATAAAAATTAAAAAAATATATATTACATTGTTTACAAAAAAAATTACAATGCCGAGATTAAGGCCGTAGGCATTTTTTAACAGCTAACCTTTGTTATGGCGATAAGAGAACTACCGTGGTGCAGATAATAGGAAAAATTACAAAATAGATGTATACAACAACAATTAAAGAGAAAAGAGAAAAAAGAGAAAAAATATATTTATTGACAAAAAATCTAATTTACAAGCGAAACATATTACAGTGATCTCACTCGGCACCACTGCCAGTCATGTGGTGATCTTGTAACTACATAATAAAAAAATAAAAGAAAAATAAATAAATAATACAATCACATCCGATCACAGTACAATCTACTAGTAATACCTAACTGTGTTGTCTACACAGGGTCTAAAACCAGGAGACTGTAATTGACATACACTAAACAATCACTTCTTAATTAAAATTCATCAATATAAATAAATACTTTAGGCTCTTTATTCGAAGGAAATAAGGTACAATGATTTAAAAAAAAAATGGCACCAGGATCTGTCTTCGAAAGAAAGTATGGATGTCTCCTCCCAGAGCTCCGTCGTCAAGGTACCAGACATTAAATTTAGACTTTAAATTTTGAATGATGGAAAAAATACCTATATAATATGTATATAAAAAGTATTCATTTACATATATAAAATAATTACTATGCCAGAGCGAGATTGAGACATTTTGCTTTTTAAGAAAGTGACTGAAGACCAAGTTTTTAAAGATGGAGATAGAAGAGCATGTCTAATCACCAGTGGAAGTTTATTGTGAAGCCGAGACAGTGAGAAAATCTGAATATCTGCTGAAAGTGTGTAGAGTGATAGATAGTTGATTGTTTTGAGAAGAGCAGAAATTGGAGACGATCTCTCAGGTAAGGAGGAGTTATACAGTTCTTGAGGACGCCATACAGGATGGAAAGAAGGTGCAGATGTCTTCGAAAACGTATATTTAGCCACTTTAATTGAATAGGAAATTGAGAGACATGATCATAGTTACGCAGGCCAAATACATAGCGAATGCATAAGTTGAGAAGACGATCTAGTTTTTCAGTAGCTTTTTTTAGTAAGGTAACCAGCGTAAGCTTCGCTGAATGCAGTATAAAGTTCTGCGATCACCACAAACAGTGCATGACACCAACAAAAAAACTGTTCATTTCTGTTACATGTCTATTCCAGGACAGGTCGTTGCTTATATTTATAAATGCCAAGAGTTTTTACGTCTTGGCACAGAGGTAGCGATGTTATTGAAGAGAACTGGTGGAAGACGCATAAGCGTACTCGTATTCATTTGGAGACTTACATCTGTCGCATTTTTATTTAACGTATTTTAAATATAACATTATAAAAATAACGCAATAAATCCTGCAGGCCTATTCTGTTACTGATATTAGTGCATTTCGTTTTTTTCGTCAAAGCTTGCGTCATAATTAATAAATATTATTCGATTATCAACTCTATAAGCGCTCGACCTTGACAGCGGCCGTGCAATTATCAACTTTAATAGCGTGACAATTATATAGTTAACAGATTCCATTATATATTATTTGCGTTAGTAAGTAACAGAATGTGGCTATTGTTCTACATACCGTAATAGTTTAGGTTTTGAATCATAGCCTAAAACAATAATTAATAAGGCAAAATTATTGTAAATATAAAATAACAATTTTATTAATATAATTTTATTTTTAAATGAACACTTGCGAAATGTTCTTTTTACTTGAAACTTTAATACGAGAATGTATGTTTTATTAAAATCTTTACAATTACAGTTACAGTAACGCTATTTAAGGGATTCAATTATATAAGGTTTGCGCGTTTATATATATACAAAATTAAAAATAAAGTAAAACAAAAATAAAAAAAACCTACTTACAAAACCTAATTTAAATATAAATCGTATCCGCGCGGCATGGTGGCAAGAACGCTGGCCGCATTTCCTCGCTGAATCGCTATGCTGATTCTATATATACATATATTTTTTTTTACTTTCATATACCTAAATAAAGATGGAGAAAATCTGCAAAAACATTATTAACGATTTTCCTTCATTTTATGATTAATATATGACACAAACTCGGGAGGTCGTGGGTTCGATTTCCACCGGGGGCAAGTTGTACATTGTATAATTTGTCTCGGTCTGGGTGTTTATATGTATAATATGTATATATTTACAAAAAAAAAGTATAATATGTAGTTTATCAACCATCTAGTTTCCGTAACACAAGCCTCGTAGCTTACTACGGAAACTAGATGGCGCTGCGTGACCTGTCTGGAAATATTTATTATTATTATATTTCCAAAAACTCAGCAATTTTATTGCTTAGAAAGTTGATACACTACATTTTAAAAAGAAACACTAACTTAAAAAATATTTCAAAATATTGGCTTGTGCGAGCGTGCAAAAGCATTAAGTAACACATAAGGTCTGCAGTTACTGGGTTTTTGATTTGTCCAGCCAACAATGAGGCCGCTTCAATGGTGCGCATCTATATTTTCGAAAGGCCCATAAAGCTCCCGCTCCTATGGGATCTAGGCAGGTTGTACTCACACGTACGTACATATAGATAGACGTACAATTTATGTACACCCGTACCTACGATTTACTTCGCAATTGTCGATTGCCGTAAATTGTAGTATATTGAAGTTAACTACTCAAGAAAGGCTCTAGGCATACCGCATTACTACAAGGCATACATTTAAGTACTTTTTTATTTTATTTTATTTTATTATAAGCGATTTAAAAAAAAAAGGAAAATGGAAAAGGAAAAATAAGTCAAATAAAAAATATATAATTAAGTACAAGATTGTTATCATTAGAAAAAGTTGTCGACGATATGTATCATCACGACCGTATCTCTTGCCGGGCCAGAAACCACGCTTTTTTAAAAGTAGCGGATATAGTATTACTGTAGTGTCTATTAAATGACTATTTTTAAATTACAATACATCAACTTTCATAAAATATATAAAACATATTTTACAATAAGTTTATTTACCTTGTGTAATATCATATCTAATATTTATATCTTATCATATCATATTTTAATATAATTTTTAATATTTAATAATAATATATATTTTAATAATTTTTATTTTCAGTGTTTTACAAAACTTATATATAAACCTAATGAACAATTTCGACTCTAGTACACTGTAGGAGATTAAATTAAATTGTAAATTAATAGTGAGCCCACACTAGGTAATGAGCCTGGCTCGTGGGACTCTTCGATTACTTGTATTGGTTAATGAAATCGATTTTACTTACATTTACTTAAAATTAAATTAAGATCTAAAGAAATAAAAATTAAATTAAGGAAAAACAACAATTCTTATGAATTGCTCTGTCTCATTATAGTCCCAAGTAAAAAGTAGTCGTGACTACTTTAACTTCACCTCTCTGGCAGATAATTCCAAAAAGCCATACCTATTAACAAGTTTATATATTAACAAGTTCATATTTATATATATATGTCATATCATATCTTACTTAATCATATATTATCATATCATTTCTTATCTTACCATAGGTTTGTATAATATAATGCCGCTAGACTATACTGATCAAATCTTTGGAACAACTAAAGCAGTTACGACAAGATAAAGCAGGTGCATCAAAACTAATAAAAAATATTAGACGTCAATATATACTTACGATGATACGGGGATACAATACACCACTGTGATATCTATGTGGACCCAGCTTGAGTTTGCTATTTCTTGTTCAACCCATCACCGAGAAAAAGTTCAGTGAATATCGAAGAAATATAGCAGTGAATAAAGTTCTTATAAAAAGCACTTCTTAAAGTACTAAAAGTGAAGTTTTTAAAGAGTTCCCCTGAAGGATGTTAAGAAACGTTCAATAGGTAAGCAAATAATGAAGGAATTTCAGAGCTTTCTCTTTAACTTTTCCATAGTCTTTTTAAACTTCTTGCCATTCAATTGATTTATTTATCTTTACTGCTAAAGTCTGGCTATTGAAAGTAGATAACGAATAAGCGCGGCAAATTCTAAAAATTGCCACTTATTTCTTTATTTATTACGGTCGCCAACAGTGACAGCAACAAAACATACATTGATTTGTACTTACAACTAAGACAGAAAACAGATGCTGCACCAATTACAAACAACCACCACATGCTATTACAGTATCCATTAATTGGGCCATTGAGTAGCCAAAATAAAAACACAATACAATTACAACAATAACTAAGTAAATCTAAGCAAAAATTACAACATGATGCAACCACAATCAAGCAATCCCAAGGATCAAATTTGGTTAAACAGCAGTTCAGTTAACAGTCCCAGCCAGGATCCGCTGCAGTGACAATACATTGCGCTTAAAAACATGCAAAGAATTAGCAAATATGTCTAGACTGTCATTCTTATTTCTTCGTGAATTTTTTTTTTATTGACGACATGTACGGTTTAGTGATGAGTGGTAACCCAAATTGAATTTAGATTGTCGTAGAATAATTAGATCATATTTGCCAACCATTGGCAGCTTGGTCGGCACACAGCCACTTGTCATGATTGGCTCTTTATGACCGTGATTTCTAACCACCCCGGAAGGGAAACAGTCATGATGATGATACTATATATGCAATACTTATGTTATTGAATGGTACTTTGGCGTATTATTTTATCAGTACATCAATGATACTGACCTACTCCAACAAAAAACTAATTCAGCATACAGTTATTCGTAGCTCATCATGGCAAGGTTGTGGTCCATTGTACCCTGTAGATACGGTGGCCGTAAATCAAAACGGGTTGAAAAGCCCCGAATATTGCACGAGCGAACTTCCACAATGTTTGGAACTTCCCAAAGTTTCCGTGGTCGCTAAATTTTCCTTACAATCTTTGCCGAGAATTAATTCTGTGAAGTAGGGTGCTTGCGACCTACATGACTGTTTTAACAGGTTAAATAAAAGACAATAATTATTTATGTGTTTAAAATAACAGTTTCATTTTAAGAGGGTTTAATGCCCTTGCAACCCTCTCGCTCGCACAATCTAATATTTTCGAATATTTTTCATGTATATATATATTTTTCATTCATTACAGCACCTAGAACACAGCGTCCTAGACTACTGGAGATGGGCCTTCCAGAATATATATCTGGAAAATTGGGCCTACACTCGCCACGCTGGCCAGGACGCTTGCTAAACTATATATTTATACTATATAGTTAAACTATTTATAAATAAAAAATGTCATCAAGAGACGTCCCATCCGCGACAATTCCAAGGAGTCTGGCAACTTTTCCCCTTTGTATAGCGAGGCTAATACATTGAAAATATAAATACAGTGTAATCTCCATGTAACGTCACTCGATTTAACGACAAACTCCCTGAAGCGTCGAACTCAATTGGCTTTGGTTGGTTTAGTTTGTCTTCCAATTCTGATTTTTCTTCTCTCCATTTAACGACAACTCTCTATAACGTCATTAAATCATCGATCAGCCTCTGCACTGTTGTATACAGGCCTCCCCCAAGACTTGCCACTGCAGCACGCAGTCTTTTGCAACCCTTATTTATCCCCCACCAGCAGGTCATTCGTCTACTCGTCAGGCGGAGGGTCTTCCACTATGCGTCGTGTCGTTCCATCTCTAGAGCCCCATCATCCATCGATTCTGCGGCAGAGGTGTTCGGCTTATTGCCACTTCAGCTTGCTCATACTCTTAGTCATGTCAGTAACTTAGTTTCTCTGACCAATATTAATGTTTCGAATTAATAATACCTGTCATTGCTCACTGAGCGACCTTGAATTTATAGACCAGACCCACTGTTCGTCTTCACTTTGCTCCGTACGACATTACGGGGAGGTCGTGCTGGTTAAAGGCTTTTGTCTTCAGACATTATGTGGTATGGACGATGAGAGGATGTGCCGTAGTTTCTCGAATGTTGGACATCCTTGCTGAATGCGTCTCTCGGCTTCTTTGCTGACGTTGACTGTATGGTAACTGTCCTAGGTAGTCGTATCCTGCACAACTTGAGAGTAGCATTTCGCACGCAGATTGCCCTCGGATTGAAGTGGGCATCTAACTTTAGTATTGTTGTCAAGCAATAGGTCAAATTACAGTCACAGTATCAAACCCCGGCATTTATAAGAACACCTTTCTTGACTAAGGACAGCATTAAGTTGAATCGTTATGGCATTGTGGATTTAGCAGTGAAGCTGTCATAAAGATTGAGAGTTTAGTAGAGCTGTCATCATAGCTCCTTGAAGACAGAGTTCTAGACCTCCACTGCAGGAGATGAGCCAGACCGTATTTTTAGAAAATTTAGCCTACACGCTGGCCGATCGAGTTGGCGAGAGTTTGAAGTGGGTAGCAATTTTTTATGACTATTTCTTTTATCAATTCCACAATTTTGTATTTGTGGAACTGAGATCGACGCGACGGCTTAACGTATTCTATGAAGCACGGAAATTAATAGTAGGTGGTAGGCAGACTAATAGTAGTAATGTGTCCAGTCTGTTGGGGCGGGGAAGTATCCACCGTTCGTACCGATAAACCCAGTAAAGTGTAACCACACATTTCGGGATCAGGCTCGAATTGCCGTTATTTCCAGTCAAGCCGGCATAGTGTTAGGGACTGATGTCAGTCATGAGGGTCTGATTCCAGTTGCTAACATTCATGGATCTCGCTCCCCACTTACCATCAGGTGGCCGCAGGTCACATGACGTGCTCAAAAAAAAAAAAAAAAAAAAACGTTGGAGCTGTAAACGTATGACAAATTTGTCATTGGTACATGCCGGGGTTAGAACCGCGACATTTTTGGATTTTCAATATAAAGCGTTTTACAACAGGACCACCACTGCTACCTGTAGTAGTAAAATTATATTGCGTTACAATTGGACTTTTAAAATAGTGTATTTAAATGTAATTAATAAAAAAGATAAATTTTGTAAAATTCCTTTTTAAAACAAATTAAATAAAAGAAAAACAAATATTTTTAAAATTCAGAAATATTTTACAGTTTTATTTTACTTTTAACATGACAAAATCATTAAATTTAAATATTATATTCTGCGAAAACAGCGATCAAAGCCAGAGCCGTACGTTTAAAATTATTTTTATGTATTCCATTTTTTTCTCGCTATAGCTGACTCCGTGCTCTAGCGGTTTTAACGCGGAGGTACCGGAATTGATTCATGCTGGACAACACATACATATCTTCAAACTACCTTTCATAAATGTATTGTTTTCTTGCGTAGAATTTTGAATGAAGGTGTTTAATTTATTTGGTCGCACTTTTTACTCTCAACTTTTGCATTACGAGATATAATAAACCTTGTTTATATGCGCGGTGGTGGCTCGGTTGTAAGAACGCGTACCTTAAATCCTACAAAGGCCGGTTCAAACTCCCCCGGCATGTACCAATGAGAAATACACTTTTCTTACGTACATTTGTCATAGATTTACAACACCACCGTTCCCGTGCCTCGGAGAGCACGTTAAGCCTTCGGTCCTGGTTCCACAAATACCAACTTGTGGAATCGCTAATAAATTGTCATAAAAAAAATAAAAAAAATGACATCATATTCTCGCCAAGCCGTCTGGCCAGCGTGGCGAGTGTAGGCCAAATTCTCCCGTTCTGGAAGGCCCATCTCCAGCAGTGGAGGTCTAGGACGCTGTGTTCTAGGGGCTGTAATGAATGAAAAAAAAAAATGTTTTACGCGGTGGCTTGGTTTTTAAGAACGCTCTCCTTGAAAAAAAAAAAAAAAAAAATGGTCTATTCGAACGATGTCATGTACCAATGAGAAATACACTCTTCTTAAGTACATTTGTCATGTCTTTACAACATCACTGTTTCATTACTGACTGCCTCCGTGGTCTAGCGGTTAAGTCCGTGGATTTAGACTCGGAGGTACCGGGTTCGATTCCTGGTCGGGACATAAAAATATTTATTAATGTAAATAAATATGTACATTTAATTAATATTTAATTTATTTGAGATATTTCTCGAGTTTGGTACGCTGGAGACATCGACGAGCTTGCCACTTGTCATAATTGGCCTATAGTACAGTTGGCTAAATGTGAATCCGCTTATTTATAAGCGTGGTTTCTGACCACCCCGAAAGGGAAACGGTCGTGATGATACTTTATCACTGTTTCCCGTTCCTCGGAGAGCACGTTAAGCCGTCGGTCCCGGTAAAATCAACTTGTGGAAACGTTAATAAATTGTCATTTAATGACAATCAGAATCATCAGAATTTTCCAACCAGTCTGGCCAGCATAGCGAGTGTAGGCTGAATTCTTCAGAAAATTCTGGAAGGCCCATCTCGAGCAGTGGTGTTCTAGGAGCTGTGATGATTATATGTTTTATTATTTATTAAAAAAAAAAAAGAAAACAACAATAAAACCATAGAGTAGAAGCAATTAAAATTAAACCTTCACCAGAATATTTCTAACTGTGAACAATAGTGCAATCATTGAGCGAAAAATTTGGTAAAATATCACCTTAGCCAGGTATACGAGTACAAGACAACTGCAATGTGTTCGAATGCATTAAAACTGTTTGGTGAACTCCGAAACAAACTGCCCACCCTTTGCGAGCTAAACCGTGAGTAGCAGCTTCTTCAGGCTTTGGAGGCAGCACGGGAGTTACTGAATATATCCACGTCGAATAACTGCCTGTTGTACGGGTACAGGCTGGCCGTTGTACGTACATATGTGGGAGATATAAAAGAGATCACAGGAACGAGTCTATCTCGAGGTCAGGTTTGGACAACTAAGTGGGCCTCGACATATATTGACAGTAGTGTCTACATGTCTACGGTTTTAAAATGTCTTTAGTCTGAATTGTAGATATAGTTTGTGGTAGTACAGATCTTTGGTTACGTATCTGCGATTCGTCAATAATTTATGTCGTTTCTTAAGTCTAGTCACATAGACGAGTCTGTCATTTGTCATGTCGGCCTATAAGTAGTTCGCTAAAATGTAAACTCGTTTTTTACGATCGTGATAATATTTTATTTTTTATAATGTACATACAAATCTGGTGGAAATTTCCAGAGATTATGTCCCTGTAGTTATTAATGGTTATGCGCAGATTGGATTTAAATGCAGAGCGTTCGCACACTTTATGTTACCAATAACTGACATTTTCAGTAGAACTTAATCCTCCCACGCTAAGTACTACTAGACCCGTTTCAAACATTTATTTTATTTTATTGTTTCATCACTAACTAAGCCAGCAGCCTTATTTTGTTACTTAAGCGCAAACCTTATACAATGAAATCCCTTAACCTATATATGCCCGTAATTATTTAGATCATGGATTTTCTCCATAATCGGATATATTAACCTTAAGATACACAAAAAAGACCCTATTTATGAAAACAAGACAAGGACAAACAAGTAGGGTTTTTGATAGGGTCGTTAACAACCCGCTGGGCAAATATTGGAAATTTGAATTAAAGCAACTTGCTTCAAATACAAGAAGAATATAATTTTACAACTTATACTTTATATATGGGGCACAAATTGTAGTTGTTTTTTTGCGGTTTTCCCGCGCTGTGAACTCCTATATTATACCCGACGTTGGGGCTTTTACTATAATGCCGCGAGTGACTTCAAGAAAATAAGCATGGTTTCTAACCACCCCGGAAGGGATATGGTATTGATGATACTTTTAAATCATTAACCCATAAAAAGATAGATATATTACGTAAGACTTGGCTGTATAGGCTAGACCCTTTGCCTTCCCTATTACCTCATTCATCATCCATCGGGAGAAAAGAACACAAGAGTATATGGATTTGACGATCCCTAATGACAGCTATTCTAAAATAAATATGTTAAACCATATTGTTATAAATAGAAAATAATTTAAACATCATCTAATTACTTTACAATTGTCAGTTTTGAAAATCAGACAAATTCATTCGAATAGATGCTACATATTTTTTTAATACTGGCAACACGAAATCACGCGAAACGGCTAAAACTGGAACTAACTGAAGAATAGCGATTGGCAGAAAATAAGCGGGCATTCTGGATTGGGACTTCACGGGGAGCACTAGGTTCAAGAAAATAAATAAGTGAATTGATTTTAAAAGGTGTTTGTATTACCTTTTACACATGAAATTCGCTATGGGTTAAAGAGTAATATTATGAGCTATAAAATAAAAAAAATTAGGCCTCATTTGAAAACGGTCGACGGCGGTTCGTGTCTAGGTACTGGAGCTTCTACTGCTGTTTGGTCTACAGGATTTGCAGGTTACGTTACACTTGAAGGAACATGATTGACATCTGGAAGGAAATAAGTAAACAAGCCGATGAGGAAACGCCTTTGGAGAATCAAGAGGCATTTGCACTTGTCTGTATTATATAATAATAAATAACAAAATCATCGGTCACATCTATTGCAATAATAAAATGAATAAATATTTATCATTCGTGTGCAAACGTTCTGGAGAAAGCTGAACGAAAAAGGGGATGGAAAAAACTTATTTCGTGCTGAATATTTTATTAGTATAATAAAGATAACTGACGAAATGTCTTTATCCTCCGCGAAAAACATACCAAGGTGAAGTAGCATGAATTATTCAACGACAAGCGGACAAAAAATCAAAGGCGAGTAGGTATAATGAATATTTTAAAAATCCGTAATAACCGTGATATTTATACTTGGTTTTGTTATTAATGTTATATTTTTAACTTACTTTTGAATATCTCAAAAACACGTCATTTTAACTTTGAGTCTGACGTCACTAAGACACACACACACGGTTCTTCGCGCTATTTTGCGCGGCATGTCAAGTGCAACTTTATGTTTTGTAAATTAATTTACTGTGAATATTGTTGGTCAAAAGTGGTGTTGTTTTGTTTAATAATGTGCTATAATGTGAATAATTATGCAAAACGATAAATTGGACTTTAAATATGGGGCACAAGTTGCAGTTTATTTCTTGTGGTTTTCCCGCGCCGTCTACTTCCATATTTTACCCGACGTGTTTGAGCTATGACGCCGCGAGTGACTGCAAGAAAAGCATCAAATTGACCTCATTAACTCATAAAAAATAAAGATTACATCAGACTTGGCTGTATGGGCTAGACCCTTTGCCTTCCCTATCACCTCATTCATCTAATATCGGGACAAGAGAACAAACAAACGAAAAAAAGGAGTTCTTCGCGCCATTTTGCGCGGACATTGACATGTCCATGACAGTGCAACTTTTTGTTTTGTAAATTAATTTACTGTAAATATTGTTAGTAAAAAGTGGTGTCGTTTTGTTTAATAATATGCTATAATGTGATTAATTATGGAAAACGATAAATTGGACTGTATACCATGTGGCACAAGTTGCAGTTTTCCCGCGCTTTGAACTCCACCCAACTTATTTGGGCTATAATGCAGCGAAAAACTCCAATAAAAGCATCAAATTCTGTTACATCTGGAATTTAACGATAACCTCATTAACTAATAAGAAAGAAAGATATGTTACGTCAGACTTGGCTGTATGGGCTAGACCTTTGCCTTCCTCCTCATCCATCAGGAGAAAAAAAAATGAATTTGTTATTATGCGGAGAATCAAATGATATAACCAGTTTTAAAATAAGGGAAACGCGAATAGTGCATTTTGAAAAAAATGTTTTCAATATACTAAAAAACATAAACGTAACAGAAAGCAACATAGACTAATAATTTAGGTGTAAGGATTACGTGTTATCTGGATAAAGTTAACTAAAGCGAGGAAGATAGGAGCTAAGCTGTGGCATAAATTGGTTGAATTTGCAGCTATTATCGGCAAGCAAGCGAGCTGCAGCGAAACTAGGATACTGACCAAGTATGCACATAGGGAAGCATGATCATTTTGTTTATTATAACGGGTGGCGCATAAGTGAGCACTATTTGGTTCAGCTACAACAAATTTTCTAAATAAAAAATAAACAGGTCCATGCGGAGAATATTCGGATTTCTAATAACATAATATAATAATTTGTATATTTAGACTCGGAGGTACCGGGTTCGATTCCTGGTCGGGACACAATAATATTTATTAATGTAAATAAATATATTTAATTTATTTGTAATATTTCTCGAGTTTGGTACGCTGGAGACATCGACGAGCTTGCCACTTGTCATGATTAGCCTATAGTAAAGTTGGCTAAATGTGAATCTGCTTATTTATAAGCGTGGTTTCTGACCACCCCGAAAGGGAAACGCTCATAACGACCTCTTATAATATAATATAACAAATTATTTTTCAAACGGATTTTCTAGATTAGTTTTTTTAAATGTCCTTTGATATGTTTCTTATATCTTGATGAATATTTTATTTTAATACTGTCTGGGGAGAGCCTATAGCTTGTTCACATATACCTACCAGAGTTTTTAAATAACCCCGAAGAAAGAAGTCTAAACAGGTCAGATCAGGTGATCGTACATTCAAAGTCAAAGTCAAATCATTTATTACAATTTGTCCTTCTCGGGCTCTTTTGTATTGTCACATTACATTGTTATAATTATTTAAATAAATTATATTAAATTTATTACAATACAATTGAATTGATCTAAATATAAACATACACCAACAGTAAAAGGTGTCCAATTTGATATGATTTGATACGATTATTACACGTTCTTGGGGAGTGAAACGGTCCATGTTTATTTTTGGTGTAATTTATATTTGTTTACTACATAAATTTCAATATCAGGATGACAGGAGAAGCTAATAAAAAAACATATGTAATTTCTATAGACAGTGTACGATCTTTTTCTTTTCTTTTGGTTATAGACGGAAATCACAAAATCGTCGAACGATGTTTGCATGCCTGACTCACCGTGAGGTTAAAATCTTATAACCTGCTCACTTCACTGTTTGCCCTGTATGTCTTTACGGCTAAGTTTGAGTCGTAGCTACAAGTGAAGGCACTCGTTCGTCGCGAGTGTCCGATCGTTAACATTCATTCTTATACACGTATAAAGATTTGTATTTAAAGAAAATATAAAAAACGGACTAAAAAGTAATAATAATAATAATAAAAAAAAAAAAAAAAAACGTTTATTTCAAACACAAGTTCATAACATAATATAGAGCTTGATTAGTGGTTAGTAACAATGTATTATTAAAACTATGTTACTGTTGTTAGTACCTTATAACTATTTACTGTGTTTATTACAACTGATGACTGTCTCTATCCAGTGTTCTTGGATGGGACAGTCAAACCGTGCAGCAATTGTTTTCAGAACACTACTGCGACTACTTCTCAGGCGCTGCAGCAGTGAGGCCATTTTCTTGCGGCGGATCGCGTAGAAGTCATCTGTCCGCGCCTCTGCGAACATACCCGACGCACTGCAGCGCCTAGGCAGTCCCAGCAGCATTCTGAATGCATTGTTGTATTGCACGCGCAGGACGTTGTAGGCTCGGCGCGTATACGTCACCCACAGACCGCTCGAGTAGAATGATTGGCAGAAGGCCTTGAATAGGGTTATCTTGACTGGTTCAGTACATCGAGCAAACCTGCGTGCGAGCATATTGCTCCTCACCGCCAACGCCCTGCGCTCCCTCTCAATATCCTCATCATCACATAGGTCACTTGTCATGACATGCCCTAAGTATTTGAACCTGTCAACCAGCTGTAGTGGAGCTCCACCGAGGAATACTGAAGGCACATGTCGAGGTCGTAGTCTGCCCGCTTTGAAAACCATAATTTCACTTTTCTTAGCGTTATACTTTAAACCGTGTGCCTCGGCATACATTTCACAAATTGACAGTAGTTTCCTCAGTCCACTTATCGAGGGACTCAGCAGCACCATGTCATCGGCATAGCTTATATTATTGAAACACATTTCGTCTATGTGACAGCCGACATGTGTGCTGCTGAGCTCCCCGATCAACTGGTTGACGTAAAGGTTGAAGAGCAACGGCGAACTCAACCCGCCCTGCCGGACACCACACTCCAGAACATACTCCTCCGACAGACCCCCAGCCCACTTCACCTGGTTTTTCTGGTTTGCATACCAAAACCTTAGGAGGGCAATACATTCCTCTGGCACAACTGAAGTAATAACTGAAGAATTTTAAATAACAACAATAATTGAGATCTTAATAATATAAAAAGTTGTAAGAAAATAATATAAATACCAATAAATCTAAGAAGAATGATGTAGACCTTAAAGTTTTAGAATTTGTTTCACGCAGTTTGTGTAACGATGCTCAAGAGCTAGTATTATGGGTCAATTTTAAACTTGTTTTTTTTTAAATTGTAGTTTAAAAAAAATACGCAAAAACAGTAAAGACGATGCCACACGGGCATTTTACGGTATGATTTTAAGGCACTGAATTCCACACGAGCCCTCTAATAACCCAAAGCCTTCTGAAAGAGGCGTAGACCCAAAAGTGTCCTCCAGTACACAATGAATAATTTATGACCAATCTCAATCTCAGTCTCAACCGTTTGAAGCCTCCAAGTCCTCTAGCGCCCATATCAAAGACTCTCTGATCCAATCACCGCTGCCTCCATCTCCCAGTTCTCTCTCGATGGCTCCACTGCATGCTTCTACCCTTCAGTTAGCTCTGCTTCCATCGAGTAGATTGCTGCATGTTCTCTTAACGCCTTGAAGGAGTGCCTTCACTTGTAGCCACGACTCGGACTTAGCTGACAGACAGACAGTGGGGTCGTCCAGTCCCGGATGTCTAAAGGGAAACTACTACCAAACTCGGAAAATATCACAACCAAATTAAATATGAATTTAATTTATTTATTTAAATTATTAAATATTATTGTGTCCCGACCAGGAATCGAACCCGGTGCCTCCAGGTCTAAATCCACGGACTTAACTAAAATTTATTGTAATAACTATGATCCATGTTAATGCCTCTTAACTTTAGTATCAAGTAAAAGCCTCAGCAATAATTTCCAAGTTTTCAGCGGTTCGATTCCAAGTTCGGAAGTCAATTAAAATTTCAATTTAAGTAATTATTTTCTCAGCAGAACTGGCTGAGGTTGTATTTGACATCTATAAATTTTGATAGATCATATTTAGCTGTTAACTTTAAGAGGGTTTTGCATCCATCTCGCTCGCACAATTCAACAAACAAACAAAAGGTTTTTTAAGTTTGCTTGTACATTTTGAGAAATGAAAATTTTCTAGGAAATAAATTTACGGACATTTAGTATTTTGACTTCCAGTATACTAAATTATAGACAGTCAAACTATAGCATTTAAAACGATTTTACTGAGTTCCTGCTCCTTACTATAAAGTGAAAGTTCCCACCACTATTAAATAATAAAAGCCTACAAAGACAAAACTGGCTCGTTAAATGCTAAACACCGCCGCCACCCGTAGACACGGCGCAGTAAATTTCGCAAATCTATGTATATTATCGGGATTTATCTGGCTCGAACGCATCACGTGGGATTTGTATACAGGATAAGGGAAGGATCATCGTTTTACGTATATAAATAATATTTAGTCGTAGCGATTCACTTGGTAATGATGGGGTTGATGAACTGGCCAGAAAGTCATCCACAACACCAACAGGCCCAGGACCAATTTATGCGAGGATGGCTTCAGCTACAGACAGTCTAGGAAAGCTTTTTCCAACCCTGACAGGAGCCTCGCGTGACGCCTCTTGAGGCTTAACAGAGCTAAGTTTCGCACAATGGTAGGGATGATGACGGGACACTGTGTCTTTAACCTATATACTTACAGATAACCAACTGAGAGAGGATGTATAGCAGATGAGGAGACGGCCGCGAATGTACTCATGGAGTGCTTCAGTGTGGCTATGCCTAAAATAAAGTACCTGCGGTATAGTATAGTATAGTGTAGTGAAGTGTAATGTAGTGCATAGTACAGTACAGTATAGTACAGTACAGTGTAGTATAGTAAGTGTTGTGTAATAGTGATTTAAATGACCTTGTTTTTATATAATATAGAAAACCCGTGAACATCATTATGTAAATCGGCTAAATGCCGAGATTCTTTAAGAATTCACATTACATAACAATAATATTATTTTTAATATTTTATTGTGCTAAAAACTATACAACATATGGACATTTGGATTTGATCAATGCTTTGTATACAATTTTAGCATGCTCTGACTCCCGGACTATTTGTGTGTGTTTCAGGAGTCAGTCTTCCATGAATTTCTACATAAATACGTTTATCCAGACCCAATATATCTTTCATTATACTATTATTACAATAAACCTTTGTATATTTATTAATTTTCCAACAGTTACTGATTTCAAAATACACATTATTATTCAACTACACACAAAAGATTTTCCAGATCATTGTAGTGTTTGGAAATCAGCTGAACACCATCTTTTTGCAATAAAATAAGTAACAGAATAAACCATTTCTTTGTACATTTTATTTTACTTATTTCGAAGTTTTATTCAGAGTAGGCATCCTGTCTCTCATTTATTTGGTCGGCTAAAAGCTGCGGTGTAATGGGGTATTATGTATAAAGATTTACATATTTATCAAGGTTTTAAATGTAACAGCCGGGATAAATCTTTGTCGTGTTAAATCATCTAGTCGCAAAGCCGTTTTGTGAATGTACGCGTTGATTAAGACGACAAGGCATCAGGTTAATTCCAAGTCTAGAAATCTAATATTTATTTGTGACTTTTTTTATAATAAAACGTATCATCACAACTGTTATGAGCAGGGTAGTCAGAAATCACACATTAAACAGCCGGAACATAAGCATTTTTCGCGACAAAATAAATGCCAAGCTCGTAAAATAATTAATTATTGTGTTCTCAACCAGAAATCGAACCCAATAATCAATGAATCTGGCTGTAATACCCCCTAGACCCTACTGACATATTTCTGGACGATTTGGCCTACACAGTGTTAATTAATGAGAATATATACACGAATTGAAAAGTTGGCTTTAGTAGAACTAGGATAAACATGCTATCCACCATATGTCTTAGTCGGAAACTTCAGTACTTCGGACACGTTGTCAGAAAAGGAGGGGATAAGCTGGAAAAACTTTTTGTTACTGGCAAGGTAGAAGGGGCCGAAGCCCAGTTCGCTGGTCCGACCAAATTCACTCCACCACAAACACTATCGTCCATGACGCTGTGCATGCCACCGAAGATACGAGCGGGTGGCGTGCTATCATAAAGACGTACACCAATTTTTCACGACCCTCAGCAATGAAGAAACACGACGCATGGAGGGAGGAGTAAGAAAAGTTCATTAATATTTGTACCTACTATTAAGAGTCTTTTTGATTTAGAAAAAATATATTCACAATGACTTACCATACCAGCAAAACATCACGACGCCATCTTCTGCTTGACAGTCCGCAAGAAGTAAATGAAATGAAAAGAAATTTTAATAATTTATTTGTCAGAAACATGTTAGGTACAGGGATGTAAATTATTATATGTAATTATATCACATGCTTCGCTATTTCTAGCATACAAATATTTATTTAGTCACATGACTTTGTCGAGCTTAGTGTCTAGGTATTCTTTTGTCGAATAAAAACATTTATTAACCTGCATTTGTTTGACTTTTAATTTGAATAGTTTTAGTGGCAGCTCCCTTATAGTAACTGGAAGCTTATTAAATATTTTTGTTGCCATTGCATAACAATTACGGCTATATTGAGTACTTTTATGCGCTGGAATAATTTTTCTACACGGATAACGCGTTTTAAAATTGTAGTGCTGTCTTCTCTACCAGTGTTGTTACTCGGTTGATACATTCAATAAAAATAAAAAACCGCGATATCCATCGTGATGTTCAGTTGGTTTTTGTTCTAACACGGTGATATTAGCTAAAATATTTTTAGCTTAAAAAAATATTAAAAATAAATAAAGGTAAAATTCAATGTACAAATTAACAATGGTTCATTGTAGATTCATTGAAGTCATTTGTACTATAATATTTATTATCAATGAGAAGAGAATGCATGTTAATCACGAATGCGTTTGTAAGCAAGAATAGGGCTGCCTGTATCACAGACTTCCTGGGACATAGTACAGGGATTACTGATTGATGTATCTAGGTTTTTAAGTCAACAAATATTTTATTATTATATTATTATTAATTACAAGTGTTAATTTAAGGCATAGTGTCCCGTCATCAGTGTGAGTGTGAGTTCGGCTCTGTTCCTTCAGTCTATCTAGACATGTCGTCAGTAAATTGGTCACACTCTTATCAGAAGTGAATATTTCAAAAAGGTAGAATACTGGAAGGTTAGGTATAGATAAACGGTCATCGTAACGGCCGAGCGGATCCCCTATAATGGTCTCGATTGCGTGACGAAAAGAGTAACGTGTTGGAGGAGATCAATTTATCTTAGGACCTCGGAGGATGGCTTTATTTATTGCTCCGGGAGAGGAGAGATAGGATCGGGTTCAACTCTCATTGTTAAGGGATTGAGCTGTGTTATAAAATATAGATTTACTGGTCAATACGAGAAAATGCGGCTATATGCGAGTGGTTTGGCGAGTGTTGCCAAATTAAGCGATAACGCTAAATAAAGGAATCCTATAACGAAAGACGCGGACAATGTTTTATTTACTTCTATGTTAATTATAATATACCTACGCGAAATATATTTGTAGATAATAAATAGCTTTAGTTCATTCATATTATAATTTTGATATTTTTAGGTACCTTCATCTTGATCTCTTGCCGGCGCCTGCCAGACCCGCTGCTGTTCTGTGGGAAGGAAGTGAGCTAAACGAACACTGTCACCTACTTGGCGGGCCGTATGGGACCTATAGCACGCCACACAATCAACCGCGCGAAAGCCGCTCGGTCCCAAATCATAGGGCGCTGCTGCATTCGTCGTTACCACCCCGGGTGAAAGTAAACATCTATAACGTTTGTCCGTTTGCGCCTCACCTACAATGGCCCGGCGTGGCACCACCCGGTGGCGCCATCCGTAGCTGCTAGAATTCAAGCGCAACCAAATATCTCCTTGCGCACGACAGTGGTGCTCCGTGGTTCGTGCGCAACATCGTCCTCCACGACGACCTGAAGATGGAGACCATCGAGCAATTCTTGGCCAGGCTCTCGAAATCCATGTATTATCGAAGCGACCGCAGCCACTTCGACTTCTTTTCTGCGGGGAATCGCATCTCTCCACGCACAGCTACAGTTACAGACGATCGATATTGGCAATAGACTGCCCCACAGGTGCCACAAATCCTATAGTGGTTTTATCCCCGGCGGCTAACGTCACCGAGGTAAAACAAGCAACCGGAACGGGCGGGACGTTGTCCTTGGGGATTAACGCACGCGAAATATAACCCCGGAGCGTTTCTACCTAGGGCGAAGATAACTACTAGACTACATTTTATTAAAAATATTGGATTGTGCAAGCGAGAGGGATTCAAAATAGTTATTAATTCTTTATTTTTTAAATTAAGTATACATACCAGTTTTATTTTTCATTCATCACATAATAAATAACAACTTCCGCCTTTTCTCCTTACAGTTGTGGTAGGACTATTGCAATGTCTACATCACCGTCCGACATTGTAATTTCTGATGATATTGAAGTTTTGTTGTGACGTCACAACGCGTAAGCGTGGCGCGTTCCACAGTGCATTTACTGCGATGCGGCGCGCGGATGGCGCCGCCGATTACTGCCGATTTTGGCGATGCAGTTACGCAAAGCTGTTAAATATTTAGGTCCTTAGGAATGTAATCACACTTGGCTGTGTACACATTAAATATGTATTGACGATTTGACATTGAAAAATGTATATCATTGGCAATGTCTGAAGGTCTTTACTGCCTTTAGATTATAAGTAATAGCATTTTAAATCAAAAATAAATGTAATCGAATGTACGAAGATTGGAAAGTAATCGTTTATTTTTCAACGCTCCAGAGAACCATTTATAGCAGAATTTAATTGGTTATGTACTTAGCTAACAGCAGGTTTCTGTGGGCTTTGGCTAATTTTAAGAAAAGATCTTCACTCTACAGTAAAACCGCGATTACCCCTTTCAGACCTGACATAATTTCTCGTGTAGATTTGATTCTTTTAAATAATAATAGTAGTAAACAATACTTTCAACATGATCTTTACAGTATTACTACTCGACAAATATTAATTTTATTGCAATCCCTTTCTTTAATCCGTTTTTTAAGTTTAAAATTTAAACTTTCAATATTGTTTTGGTCAGCACCGAAAGTAGGCAAAATAATGATGTACAAGAAATCTGGAGATGCCTATGTGGTGAGTTACACCTACTATCGAGGCATTTTTAATCGGCCTAGCTAAACTTATGTTTAACCGGGCTGACAACGGATCCTACAAACATCATCACGATATGATAAATCGTTAATAATTGACATCAGACTCTCGCAAACCCGTCGGACCAGGCGTGGCGAGTGTGGGCTAAATTTTCTAGTCTAGGACTCTGTGTTCTAGGGGCAGTGATGACGATTGTCATATATTGTTAAATCCCCTTAATGTACTTGTATATTATGAATGTAGCGTATATATGGCGCGGTGGTGGCTCGGTTGTAAGAACGCGTTCCTTAAATCCTACAAAGGTCGGTTCGAACCCCCCCGGCATGTACCAATAAGAAATAAACTTTTCTTAGGTACATTTGTCATAGATTTACAAAACCACCGTTCGCGTGCCTCACGTTCCACTAATACTAACTTGTGGAATCGTTAATAAATTGTCATAAAAAATTGACATCATATCCTCGCCAAGCCGTCTGGCAAGCGTGGCGAGTGTAGGCCAAATTCTCCAGATATAAGTTCTGGAAGGTCCATCTCTGGTCTAGAATGCTGTGTTCTAGGGGCTGTAATGATATTATGAAAAAACTGTATAGCACTCTTCTGTCATTATTTGCTGCTTAAAGTATTACATAGCTATAATTCTGTAAGATTATTATTTTATTGGTGTTTTACTGTATTTGTATCTCTTGGTCTATAAATTAGAGCATCTGGCCGACTCGGTTTTCAGATAAATTTGTCTTTGGAGGAAAGAATCCACTGCGAGTATTTAAACACTTATTTGTTGAATCCATTTGTAAATTAAAGATCGTTTTTAAAGGTTATAATCTTTGCTGAAATTGTTGTATCCTTTTCTTTAAAATATTACTAAACTAAATTAACAATATCATGATAATGTCTCTTAATGACCGCCTCCGTGGTCTAGTGGTAACAAACGTTGCCGTGAACTCGGGAGGTCGTGGGTTCGATTCCCAAGTTGTACATTGTATAATTTGTCTCGGTCTGGGTGTTTATATGTATAATATGTATAAATTTACAAAAAAAAAAGTATAATATGTAGTTTATCAACTATCTAGTTTCCGTAACACAAGCCTCGTAGCTTACCACGGAAACTAGATGGCGCTGTGTGACCTGTCTGGAAATATTTATTTATATTATATTATATTATATTATTTATTTATAATATTTCGTAGTAGTTGCTACTAATTTATGGAACGATCTACTTGTCAACATTCGGCAAACAACTATCAGGTAATTTTTCAGACACTGGTGTAATTTTAAATAGCTCCTGATAGCATTAGTAAATAGTATATATGTATATGTATGTTTTTGTATAATAATGTGTTTTTAGTAGATATTATGATATATGATGTAAGTAATGTACGGGTAATAAGCTGCCTCCATGGTCTAGCGGTTACGTCCGTGGATTTAGACCCGGAGGTACCGGGTTCGATTCCTGGTCGGGACACAAAAATATTTATTAATGTAAAAAATACATTTATTTAATAGGTATTTAATTTATTTGTGATATTTCTCGAGTTTGGTATGCTGGAGACATCGGCGAGCTTGCCACTTTTCATGTTTGGCCTATAGTAAAGTTGGCTAAATCTGAATCCGCTTATTTTATTAAAGGGAAACGGTCGTGATGATACTTAACTTTTTTTAATATACGGGTATTATTTATATACGTATTACTATTTATAATTATATTCTTATTTCTTTGTATGCACCGATTTTTTTCAAATTATTCAAATGTTTGGCTGTCAGAGAATGTCTTTAGGGCATTAGGTACGCCTTTGTACTTTATGCAATAAAGTATTTAATGTTTAAAAAGTTGTATTGTGCGAGCGAGAGGGGTGCAAAACCCTATTAATTTGACACGAATTGATTGATCGAGTTTATAGGCAAACATTTAAATAGTTCCTATATATCTGCAACCGATTAAATGGCGCCTATTCATTGGTTGGTCTATAGCACTTCATTTTTCGCTCTCCGTGTCAGATCGATGTCGGATGCATCCGCTTACCCCATCCAGTGTGAGGTGACCATGCAATACATCATTTTCAAAATAGAGACATTGACTTGTCACTTGTCATGATGGGTCTATAGTAAAGTTGATAAATTAGAATTTAGTTTAAGTGGTTTTTCACATCAACCCAGGGGTACGGTCGTGATGATAGTTTACCTAATAAGGCACGGCACTTTATAAGGCAGTGGTAATCTAGTTTTTAAAGTACTACTGTATACTGAACCCCCTAAATAGACTGGGCGGAGATATGGGGGGGGGGGCTGATTTTCGCAACCGGTCGCCCAATATGCTAAGAACGGCTTATTAAGTCTCCTAAATTAGAAAACAAGAGTAGGAAACAAGATTGAATTATGAAAAAAGTTACCAAAACGACATTAATATAGGTACTGTATTTTGTTGGGTAGAGAGAGAAGTGAATACAGATTGCTAAATATTTTATCTTTTAACATTAAAAACTCTCGCATATATTTTTTTTATACTAGTACGACATGTGACCTTTCGCATGCCTTATGGTAAGTGGCGCGCAAAATTCATGAATGATAGCAACTGGAATCAGACACACATGACTAAAATCAGTCCCTAACACTATCTCGGCTTGACTAGGCATGACGGCAATTCCAGCCTGGGTTTATCGGCACGAACGGTGGATACTTTCCCGCCCCGGCAGACTGGGAAAATCACCACTATCAGTCCGCCTACCACCTATTTATGAGAAGTCTTCAGTTAAGATGATTTTTCTGTAGCAATACCTAGTGAGTATTGGTTGCTTTAATTTTTATAAAGAAACACCTTGTATGTGTTGACTAACCCAATGGTTACCCCAATCATCATTCATAGATCCTCGCCTCATACGATACGGAGTGTTGGAATAGATAAAAGGATATCTGTGCAAATGGCGAACCGAGTGCACGATATCCGATCATAGGGATAAAATATTTATAACATCGACTAACATGTACCTGGGCATCTTCTATACAGAAACCCAACACGCTGGGTGCTTGGTGTTCGGTTTGCGCTAGAGAGCCGGATTTTATGAAATCAACATACATATATGAATACATAACTGCCTCCGTGGTCTAGCGGTTAAGTCCGTGGATTTAGACTCGGAGGTACCGGGTTCGACTCCTGTTCGGGACACAAAAATATTTATTGATGTAATTAAATACATTTAATTAATATTTAATTCATTTGTGATATTTCTCGATTTTGGTACGCTGGAGACATCGACGAGCTTGCCACTTGTCATGATGGGCCTATAGTAAAGTTGGCTAAATGTGAATCCGCTTCTTTATAAGCGTGGGTTCCGACCACCCCGAAAGGGAAACGGTCATGTTGATACTTTACTTTACTTTTTTACATATATGAACTTTCGTGAAAGTGGTCTGCTAATTAATTCCTATGATAAAATAACACAGTCCACGTATATGCTGGATTCAATTTGGATAGGCTCCTGAGACGGGTGATAGCTGACTTCTGATGTCATTTTCAATGTGTTAACGATTACACAAGTTAGTACAAGTGGAAGTGGTCCCAGCGACAGTTTAACGCGCTCTCCGAGGTGTTGTAAATAAATAACAATGTATGTAAGAAAAGTGTATTTCTTATTGGTACATGCCAAGGTTTAACCCGACTTTTTTAGGATTATTTTTTTAAGACAAACGTTTTATAACCAAGCCACCACCGAGCTACTCAAATGCTATATTGTAGTATTTCTTTAAATAAATAAAAATAAAATCAGTTTTTATTTGTTGCAAAAAAGAGTTAATAAAAATATAAAATATAGTAAAAAAATAAAACAAAGATATTATGACAAATATATAAGATAATATAATAAATCGATGGTTCAGAAAATGGTGTTGGAAGCAGGTTCCAACAACCGCTGTTATACCATAGCCGACATTAAAATGTAGTGGAACAGTAATATAAATAAAAGTTATAAAAAAATGCGAGAAAAACCAAGGTACTAGTGTTTGAAAGAAGAAGGATGACAACCTTGACGATAAAGATTGATGATGAAACGCTAGAACAGGTAAATGAAATTATATATCTGGGCAGTGTTTTCACTGCGGATGGGAAGTATGATAGGGATGTTGAAAGAAGAGTGAACGCGGGAAATAGTGTTAATGGGGCCCTGGGGTCACTGATCGCCAGTCGGAATGTCAGTGATAAAGCTCGACTCGCCATACACAATGCCATGCTAATACCAACACCTATGTATGGAAGCGAGACGTGGATATGTCAGAATACGCATGAGAGTAGAGTTAATGCAGTAGAAATGAGGTCTTTACGTCGGATATGCGGCGTAACTTTGATGGACCGTATACGTAATAACGAAATACGCAAAAGGGTAGGTATAAAAGAAAGCATAGGTACAAAAATAAAGAAAGGCATGCTCCGATGGTTCGGGCATGTCGAAAGGATGAGCGAAGAGAGATTGACGAACCAGATATATAATGCGAAAGTTGTGGGTAAAAGAGGCCCTGGCAGACCAAGATTTGCCTATCATGATCAAATAAATAAAACATTAGCTGAAGGTGAATTTAAAAGCCATCGAAACAAGAGGGCATGTATGAAGAGGTTGATGAATGTCGAAGAAGCGAAAGAGGTATGTCGTGATCGTGACAAGTGGCGCTCAATTGTCTCTGCCTACCCCGCAAGGGACTTGGCGTGAAGATATGTATGTATGTATGTATGTATAAAAAAATAATAATGAAACGAAATTGATTTAAAATAAAATTAAAATAAAACAAATAATTAACCAACAGAAACCTAGACGGGAGCTGCCCCAGCCTGCTTCACAAGCTTCTTTAGCTTCTGCACACTCTTTTTTTTATAAAATATCAGCCCTCACTACTCAAAAACCGCGTCCGTTGTTCTGGAGCGAAGAGGTCAGATAATTGTAGACCTATTGCGTCTTGCTCAACTCAAAAACATCTGACACCTTTGCATGACGCAATTAATTAGTCGGACTTGAACCTGTATTAAAGTTTTCAAGGACCAGGCCTGCAAAGTAAGTCAAAGATATACCTATTGTGTTCTGCATGAAAAACCGCGTGTGAGGAAAGAATTATTACCAATATTTATATAGCATTGCATATTAAATTTTACGTTCCATAAAACGCAGTAAACAATAATACGACTGACGTTTTATTTAATTCGACGAGACGTTGCCGTCTTCATTTAGGAGACCATCCATTGAGTAGGTACGTCTTGTTTCAAGCGGTGTTATTTTTACATACATATCAACATGGCATGCTTACAATATTACTTCTCCTTGAAAGTAAAAATTGGCATTTGACATCATTGCAAATGGCACATAATTTCAACAAGAACAACAAATAGATGGTAGGCGGACTGATGGTGGTAATTTTCCCAGTCTGCCGGGGCGGGTAAGTATCCACTGTTCGTGCCGATAAACCCAGTAAAGTGTATCCACACGTTTCGGGATCAGGCACAAATTGCCGTCATGCCCAGTCAAACCGGTATAGTATTAGGGACTGATGTTAGTCATCATCAGGTGGACACAAGGGCACATGTCGCGCTAGTATAAAAAAAGTAAATAACTTTTTGAGATATTCTGAACTGCAAAAAATACTGTAATATTTTTTATGAGGATCAAAAGCCTATACTGAACCGGCTGAGGTACTTGGAATGCCAGAAATCGCATAAAACTTTTCCCATACAATTTGTATGGAAAAATATGATTAGTCAAGTCGAAATATTCTTTGATGCCAAATATCCGTAATTATATTTCCTAGAAGGTGATTGAGTACGTTTCTCAAAACCCTTTAGCTCGCATAATCCAATATTATTAAAGATTTTTCAAGTCTAAGTGTACATACATATCTTTACGCCAAATCCTTTGAGGGGTGTAAGCAGAGACAATTGAGCGCCACTTGTCACGATCACGACATACTGATTTCGCTTCTTCGGCATTTATCAAAGTGCAAAGGCGGACTTAATGCCCGTAGACATTCTCTGACAGCCAAACCTTAGGGACAAATTTGAACAAATATAGGTGCAATGAAAGCAATGGTAAAATATACAATTAAAGAATGACTTAACATATATTATATACATACTTATATAGTTTTATATATGTAATATATTATCAATATACTAAATAATATATACACAATATTATACATAGACATACAACTTACTAACGTGGTTTAGGCCTATTTATAAAGTGTGAATAGACCAATTTTTTAAATGACAATCTATTAGTTGCCTGCCTTATGTTCAATGTTCAAATTTTAATGCACTTTCAACTAATGTTTTATTGCGGAAAGGCATGCTACATATCTAGTAATTTAAGTGATTTCTGTAAGTGTTTAGGGATGACATCTGTAGATTACATGACTATTGGTAGGTACTATTGTGACGTGAGGCATGTGCCACATGCGGGATATTTCATCTTTAAGGTCGGTATACGAGTATTTTCTTATTTTTTCTGTTATTGTGTTTGGGATAGCAATGTCGATTATGTGTGTCGTTTTGTTAATTTTGTCTACTAATATCAGGGCCCCGATTTTCGCGCTTTCGACATCATGCATTCATCATGCTCGATTTTCTCGGATGAAATTGACAGCTGTCGTTTTTCATTCGAATATTTTGAACCGACACGCAAGTCGAAAGCGCTAGAATTGAGCCCTTGGTCTATTTGTAATGTATTGTTTTATGTGAGAATGGCTCAGTCAAATTAAAGCTTATTATTATTATGGAGAGGTTGAATGTCGACGAAGCGAAAAAGGTATGTCATGATTGTGTTAGGTGGCGCTCAATTGTCTCTGCCTACCCCGCAAATTGATAAAAAGAGAAAAAAATGTAAGAAAATTACATGAATTAAGATCCTTTCGTGTTTTTGATGTGTATTTATTACCCTTCTATTGTGTTTGAGCGATAGCACAGTCCGCCACACAACTGGCTATATTTATAAATCTTATTTTAGTCTTTAATACAATTGAATTAGGGTTATTTTATTTTTATCGTATTTGACTGTGTTACCCTCGAGATAGGGTTGAAATATGAATGTGTGAAAAAGAACGTGAGTAAGTAGTAGGGACTCCATTCTCCTAATGTTAAAAAAAATAAACTCCATCCCTATCGAAATTCCAGCTGCCTAAACTCTATGGTATTCTATTATAACATAACACAATCATAAGTGAGTTGGTTGGGTTTTTCTGTATTGCCAGTTTAAAAAATACCCAAAATATAAAGAAGTATCATCACAACCGTTTCCCTTTCGGGGTGGTCAGAAACCACGCTTATAAATAAGCGGATTCACATTTAGCCAACTTTACTATAGGCCAATCATTACAAGTGGCAAGCTCGTCGATGTCTCCAGCGAACCAAAATCGAGAAATATCACAAATAAATTTAATATTAATTAAATGTATTTATTTATATTAATGAATATTTTTGTGTCCCGACCAGGAATCGAACCGGGTACCTCCGAGTCTTAATCCATGAACTTAACCGCTGGACTACGGAGGCAGCTAAATATGAAAAATCACTGATTTAAAAGTTTTAATCAAAAATGAATATGTTTCGATATTTCATTTATTTTAACATCAAAAATACTCGTCCAAAACTATTTAAAACATATATATTTGTGTATGTAGTATATAACTTTATATATAAAACAAAGTCGGGTCTGTTAGAACACTTAATTCGAAAACGGCTGGACCGATTTTTATGGTTTTTGATTTGTAGGATCTGTCTCCGTCCTGAATAACAAAATAACTACTAATAATAATATATATTATAACTATTAAATCGACGAAAAAAATAAAATAAAAGAAAAAATATTTACTTATAAAACATACGTTACTTACATACGTTATTTTTCACACATTCATATTTCAACCCTATCTCGAGGGTAACACAGTCAGTTTTATATATTTTTATTGTTTTAGTTGTTTTTTTAATTAGTTGTAGTATTATCTTAACCTACTCTGTATTTCATTTTATTTTATGTATTTTTTTCTATTTTAATGGATATGAAAATGTCACTCATTTAATACAATAATTGATTGACACTGCGGGAGTCGTCGCATTCCGATTGACATCGAGTTTTCCCGATGAATTTACATACATACTGTATACATTTATATCTTCAAATAAAACATTTAAAATAAGTACAATTAGAAAATCAAGACATGAACGAATGTAGAGAAATAAACCGTATACGTTATGTATTAAATTGAATATAACTTATTATGCTGACAGTACCCATGTTAAATTTGCCTCATAATTGGACAGTATTATTCAATTTAGCATATCAAAAAATAAAATATTTTATTAGTTTTTCATTTAATTCATTTAGATATATATTCTAAAGAAGTAAGGTACAATGATTTAAAAAGAAAATAAAAAACATATTTGCAGCGCGAAAAAATTGTCTTGTCACTTACTGCATTATGTTTAATGCTTCTAAAGTTATTTAAAGAACTGTCTTAACGGTCCCATTGTCTCAAGATAAAAAGGCATACACACGTAGTCATTGCTAACTCGTAACTGCGACATTTGGCCTTTTCAGTCGAGTCCGTCGCAGCCCCATCCCTGATAAATGTGCCCTGGAGATGAGACCAAGCAAGGGTATCGACCCATGGACCACGGCACCAAGGATAATCCATCGGGTCGTTTACCATCTGTTTAATTTGGCCTTCAAGTTTATTACTGATATTAATGAAATTTGATAGAAATGTTTGTTGCAACCTAGAGAGCGACATATAGTCACTTGGAGTAGAACATGTAACCCAACTGAAGGGTTTTTGTCAAAAATTTTATTCCACGGGCAAAGTCGTGTCAAACAGCTAGTATTTATTATCACTGGAGAATACGGATTATTTATTATATATGATCAGAACACGCACCATAAATGTTATTGTGAGTAATTATTCTGCACTGAAAAAAAAATACTGTCTTAATATCTTTTTTGGTCAATATCATTTTACATTTTTATTAACCTGTCATTCAATAATAGTCAGTTAATTTTAATATAAATAATTTTAAATAATTTAAATAAAAAAAGTTAGAAAGATACAATTATTTCAACTGTTACGACATGTTTTTTTTTTTTAATAACAGTATTTTCACTGTATATAGAGTAATTAGTCCTAAGGTATCTTTTATTTATTATATAATAGTTATTGGTCAAAGAGTAAAATTTACTGTTGTGATTATGGTTTTTACAGTTATCGTTTATTTTCGATTATTTTAGTCTTAATAGCTTACTTTTATCATTTTTTGTTAGCTTGTAAATAGATTAGTTTTTCTTTATTTATGCATGCGTAGTTTTTGAAAATGCTTTAATATTTATTATTCTACTAGTTTTAATTTCATATACATTTTTAAATTTAATTTTGTATTTATCGCTTTTATATATTATATAACTTAAATTCAGAAACTATTGTTTGGTGTATTTCAATTACCTACGAGTACAATCTCATAGTTTTAATCCCTGCGTAGACAAGATCGTTAGGTATTACTTTGTAGATTGTAGGTACTGTGATCAGCACACCTGCTATTTTTTTATTATCTAGTTACGAGATCAACACATGTCTGGCAGTGCCGAGTGTGGAGATCACTGTAA
Source organism: Tinea semifulvella (assembly GCA_910589645.1). NCBI lineage: Eukaryota > Metazoa > Arthropoda > Insecta > Lepidoptera > Tineidae > Tinea > Tinea semifulvella. The sequence continues at coordinate 4,856,804 of OU342592.1, read as the reverse complement.
TATGGTTCGCTTGTAAATTAGCTTTTTTATAATATATATTTTTTCTTTCTTTTTTTCTGTCGTTACTAACAAGTTTAAATACAGTAAAGTATCATCACGACCGTTTCCCTTTCGGGGTGGTCAGAAACCACGCTTATAAAACGGATTCACATTTAGCCAAACTTTACTATAGGCCAATCATGACAAGTGGCAAGCTCGTCGATGGCTCCAGCGTACCAAACTCGAGAAATATCAAAAATAAATTTAATATTAATTAAATGTATTTATTTACATTAATAAATATTTTTGTGTCCCGACCAGGAATCGAACCCGGTACCTCCGAATCTAAATCCACGGACTTAACCGCTAGACCACGAAGGTAGTTTTAAGTTTAAATACATGTCAGGTATAAACCATATTTTACATTAAAAATAACAGACAAAAACAGAAGCTTCATTTTAACTGCCTAATTCATAAAGATTTAATGAAATTCTATTTTATTGAACAGTGAATGGCATAACACTGTCCAAATATTATTAACAGAAAGTCTCGCTTTGTGGTGTAGCTATTGTTATTTTTTCCGCAACATTTTTATTCACAATATATTTGCTATTGGTATTAAATGAATAAATTGCGTATTTTTGTGCCAATTTAATTGGTTTCATAAAAGAATACTGATGACAGCTATTGTTCGAATAAAGAATCGAATTCTGGTAGGTTCGTTCAATTTTATATTAAAAGAACACCGCGTCAGACCTCGACTGCTAAAGAAGATATGTTTATCATCAAGCGCAAACGCTATATAATGGATTCCGTTAACTATATATTTATAACGCTATTAAAGTTCATATTAGCACAAACGCCGTCGAGTTCGAGCGCTTTATAGAGTTGAGAATTGAATTATATTTTGTAATTATGACGCAATATTTGACATAAATAACGATTTTTTTTTTATTTTTATTTTTTTCATTTATTTAGGCAACAAACAGTCAACATACGCAAACAATATCACAGATAAACAAAATTGTCACTCTGCAAGATACTAAAATTGAAAACTAATAAATAATATGAACCACTAAGGGGCCCCTTTAAAGGCTTTGCCGGCACGTGACGAGTTTGAACATCTGTGTAATAAATTAATAACAATAAGAAGACATTGAGAGCCAAGCATATTTTATACATAATAGAAGTTAAACACAAATACTATGGAAAGGAAAGAAAAAAAAAACTGAATATAAAAAAAAAAAAAACAAGGATAGAGTAATAACGCAAACATGATATAAAGATACTTAAATTAACAGATGCTATAATAGTAATTTATAAATACATACTTATAATACTAATTACGGATACAACAAACTACCAACCATCAACAGCAACCCTTGTATAAACTTGAATTAAAAATAAGTGATTTTACTATTCATCAACAATGAGATGAATGAGAATGAGAATGAGAACTAAATCCACTAATAACGTTTGCGACTAATTAACAGAATAGAGGTACTGAATAATTTGAACCAGTCTTGTTACGCCTGGGCAAAACAGCCTGCGGCAGCGGCTTAGGTCTGGTGTCTATTTGTTATTTAATTGAAACGCAGTGCAGAGAGAACCTATATAGCCTTGAACATATTTTGTTAGGCAACCCATCATCGCCGCTCAAGTTTTCGTATTTTATTATATAAAATATATTAACGATGAACGATGATATGAAGACCACATATTGGAAGACGCAGATGACCTGAGAATGTCGCTGGTGGGGGATAAGTAAGGATGGCAGGAAATCGTCGACCAGAGACCAGGAATCAAATCCGGTACTTCCATGTTCAGGGTGATATTGATGAAGATCAGATAGTGGATTTCATAGTGACAATGACAATCGATCAGTGAAGGATTCCTTTTTTTTTGCTGAATAAATATTTATAAAATATATACTTTTCCTAGATAAAATCTTTTGATATGAAATGAAATAATTTATTAGTCAGAAACATGGTAGGTACAGGGATGTAAATTATTATATGTAATTATATCACATGCTTCGCTATTTCTAGCATACAAACATTTATTTAGTCACATGACTTTGTCGAGCTTAGTGTCTAGATATTTTTTTATCGAATAGAAACATTTATTAACCAATTTGTTTGACTCCTTATTTAAACAGGTCTAGCCCATACAGCCAAGTCTGACGAAATATATCTGTATTTTTTAAGAGTTAATACATTATCATCAAATTCCAGATGTTGCAGAATTTGATGCTTTTCTTAAAGTAACTCGCGTTATTATAGCCCAAACACTTTAGGTAAAATATGGGAGTTCACAGAGCGGGAAAACCGCAAAAAATAAACTACAACTTGTGCCCCATATTTATGGTCCAATTAATCGTTTTCCATACTTATTTACATTGTAGCACATTATTAAACAAAACAACATCACTTTTGACTAACAATATCCACAGAAAAGTAATTTACAAAACAAAAACTTGCACTTTACATGCCCGTGAAAAATGGCGCCAAAAACTCTTGTTTTTTTATGTAACAGTATTTATGGCCAGACACTTTTGTTTTAATCTAAGGTTTTTGTCGAACTTTTACATGTTTTTTAAATTGACAAATTATTCTCCTTAAAGTGGGTCAAATTAAGTACAGCGAAGTCGTGAGCGTTCTAAAGTTTGTCCTCCACACGCTGAGAAGGGGCTCATTATTGACACCCGCGCCCAAACTTTCTATAAAACTTGCTCTTTCGTCTTTTAACATGCGACTATCGTAACTTTGAACATTGAACAAAAAAAAAACTATTTGTGCATTATATTTATTACCGATATTTATTAATTTTATACACACACTATAAAAGGTTAAGTAAAGTGTAATTATGATGGATGATGAATGACAGCGGGCAGAGGCGAGTCTTAGGGGAGGCCTACATCCAGCAACGGGGGGACACAGGCTGATAATGATGATGTTTTGTCGACTTTGGGGTTGCACATAGGCATGTAGTCTATCTTAATTCTGACTTGCCTGGTGGGTTACTGCTGTACCAGGTATTGTATAATCTTATAGGTACTGATAACTAAATTTAAAAGGTTATTAATTGATCGTTGTGGTGCAGTTCTGTATATGTTTTATTTTGTAAATCTGATATAGCTGAGTTTTCCTTGCAGATTTCTTTCTCAGTCAGATTTAACATTAACAGGTCACTTTGCTGCTTAGTCTTCTACTAGCAGGAGTAAAATCATTTAAAATAATTAAATTAATGACGTTTCATAAATGCCTGTAATAGGTTTACGTGAATAAAGATATTTTGACTTTGACTTTGTAAATAAACTATTGTGTCCCAATCAGGAATCGAACCCGGTACTTTCACGTCTAAATCTACGGACTTAACCACACGAACACACATACACAAAAACCGTTTACTTTTCCCTTTTCAAATGTAAATGAAATCTTTTCGGCACGTCATGAGTAATGGGACAAAGATCAAGGGAATATTAGCTTTGGAATTTAAATGGCCTTCTTCAAAATGGTAATAACTCTTGCTTTAAGGGATTCTGCGATCCTCAATGCTGTCGTTTTTCCTCTGAATGTTAAATACTCAAATGTAGCTATTTCAGTATGTTTTTAATACTTGAAATATACAGGCTGCAGGCTGAAGTTTTTTTTTTTACAATATTAATCTATTTCTATTTGTGAAGACTTATAAATGACAATCTGTTGTTAAGTTTAGTTCTATTTATTGTTGGATATTGTCAATAGTTTTCCTTAATTAAACAAAAAAATACGTGTGGCACTCGGGGACTGCCGCGGTAAAGCTATTGCATAGCATTTTTTATCAACTTATACAATTATAATTATTTACTTATTTTATTTATGCAGTATTTTGTTTTTCTTTGATATTAATTTTAGTTTTTTTATATTACTCGTGGACGCGGCCAAAAAGCACGCTGTCTCACCTAGCATTGTGTCTAAAAGAGATAGAATCAGTTATGAGCAGTTAGCAGCTAGTCTACACGCATACGTCTAGTCGCACGCACACAAACACCGTGCCGAAGTCTGCCGAACTAAAACGACGTTAGACGATGCGCGGCTTTCAACGCCGCACCGCTGCAGCTGTGCCGGTCGGAGTGGGGGGTGTTAGGTTTATTGTCGTTACGGAATTTCTTGATTCGGTCGCCGCGCTCAAAGCCCGCGATAAAAGCTATGCAATAGCTTAATAAATACATATATATATTTACGCCAGGTCCCTTGCGGGGTAGGCAAAGACAATTAAGCGCCATTTGTCACGATCTCGACATACCTCTTTCGCTTCTTCGACATTCATCAACCTCTACATACATGCCCTTTTGTTTCGATGGCTTTATATTGCACCTTCAGCTATTGTTTTATTTATTTGATCGTGATAATGTAAAACGTAATACGTAATAATAATAAAATGTAATACGTGAGTCTTGGCGAATGCCTCTTTTACCCACAACTTTCGCATTTTATATCTGGTTCGTCAATCTCTCTTCAGTCATCCTTTTAACATGCCCGAACCATTGGAGCATGCCTTTCCTTATAATTCATTAATAAATTTGTAATAATTAAAATTAAAGGGTTGTTTATTTAACATCCCCACTGATTTAAATAAAACATTATTATTGTATAGTAAATCATTTATTAATAAACAAAATAATAAATGTACATATTATTTATAAGATTGATTATCAAATTAAAACTAAGTTACCAAAGTTTTAAAAAGGGGGAATTAATTATTTTAATCACCAGGATATTTCTTCTGATTTAATTTAATTAAATTAAATTATTGCTTAGGTTTATTTTTATTCGAGTTTTCCCCCGTGGTCGTTATTACCCCACTGTACCCTTTTTAAGCGTAACCTAGGACTTTTTTCTCGTCAGTTATGGAGGGTATAGTTGGGTAAATGTATGAAATATAGGGATTAACGTGGGAAGAGTTATGCTGAAGCTCCTGTCTCTCGATTTCCAACTGCACGGCGTAGGTATAGTACACGAAAATGAAGTATGAGCCGAGAACTGAAAAAAAAAAAATGTCATTACGCCGTTAAGCAATATATCCATTTTCTACTGGACTACCTTTAATATATTAAAATAATTATGTATATGTATATAAAACATAAATGAATTACATACTCATACATGTAGTAGTATATAAGTATCTACCGTTCCCGTATAAACCCAGTGAAGTGTATCCACACGTTTCGGGATCAGGCTCAAATTGCCATCATGCCCATAGTGTTAGGGACGCCCCATTTACTATCATTTGGGCGCAAGGTCACATGTTGTGCTAGTATATATATATATATATATAATATTATATATAAATATTATTATTATAATATATAAATTGTATATATATATATATATATATATATACAATTTATAATTAAAAACTACAGTAAAATTAAACTAAATAAAAAAAAAAAAACTATAAATAAACTTTCAGGGATAGTCCCAAGGAGACTGGCAACTTTCACTTTTTAGTGAGTATTGTATATAGTAAAGTATCATCACGACCGTTTTCCTTTCGAGGCTGTCAGAAGCCACGCTTATAAATAAGTGGATTCACATTTAGCCAACTTTACTATAGGCATCATGGCAAGTGACAAGCTCGCCGATGTCTCCAGCGTACCAAACTTGAGAAATATCACAAATTAATTAAATGTATTTATTTACATTAATAAATATTTTTGTGTCCCGACCAGGAATCGAACCCGGTACCTCCGAGTCTAAATCCACGGACTTAACCGCTAGACCACGGAGGCAGTTATATGTATATCCATACTATTATTATGTATGTCTCGCCTTTATTTCTAATACGATTTTTGCAGCGATGTTTTTTTTAAAATACTAGCACGACATGTGACCTTGCGCCTACCTGATGGCAGACGGCTATTCGAGCCTGATCCCGAAACGTGTGAAAACACTTTACACGGGTGGAGACTTCCCCGCCCTGGCAGAGTGAGCAAATCACCATCAGTCCGTCTACCTCCTATTTGTTGTTCTCGTTGAAAGTATGTGCCATTTGCAATGATGTCAAATGCCAATTTTTACTTTTTGTGATATTTATATAAAAATAAAAATCACCATGACAAATAAATTAGGTAAAATTTTTATTTATTTTAATTTTTACTTATAAGTAGTTGTAATTATATAAAATAAAAGTTCCTCGTGTTTTTTGTTATTATTATTATTATTATTATATATTTTATATATATATATATTATTATATATAAATTATTTAGTGCACATTGTTTACAAAAGTATTGTACAAGGGCGAGATTAATGCCATAGGCATTTCCTAACAGCTAACCTTTGTGATGGCGCTAAGAGAGCTACCGTTGTGCAGATAATAAGAAAAATTACAATATAGATATTTACAACAATTAAATAATAAATAATTATATAATATATACTACTGATTCATAATATACATACATATATAAAATAATTACTATGTCAGAGCGTGATTGAGATATTTGCTTTTTAAATAAGTGACTGTAAAGTAAAAATAAAGTATCATCACGACCGTTTCCCTTTCGGGGTGGTCAGAAACATCGCTTATAAATAAGTGGATTCATATTTAGCCAACTTTACTATAGGCATCATGACAAGTGACAAGCTCGTCGATGTCTCCAGCTTACCAAACTTGAGAAATATCACAAATTAATTAAATGTATTTAATAAGTAACTGAAGACCTAGATTCAAGATAATATGATTATTTATTTGTGATATTTCTCGAGTTTGGCTAGATATATCAACGAGCTTACCATGAGCTTGTCATGATGGGCCTATACGTAGTAAAGTTGTCTTAATGTAAAAACAGAAGCGCGGTTTCTTACCACTCCGGAAGAGATACGGTCGTGATAATACTTTTTTTTACTTTACGTATAATCATAGTTTTTAGTAGCATGTCTATCACCTTTAATGCATGTCATCATAATTCATATGAATTAGTAAATATTTACATAGTATTGCAATATTATTTATACAGTTGTATCATGTTGAGTTATTTTTAGGTAGGTGTCGTCTCATTTGTGTGGCAAGCTTATAATATTAGTTCTCCTTGTAAGTAACAATTGGCATTTGACATCATTGCAAATGGCAAATACTTTGAATGCGAACAATAAATAGGTGGTAGGCGGCCTGGTGATTTGCCCAGTTTGCCAGGACGGGTTAAAGTGTATCCACACGTTTCGGGATCAGGCTCGAATTGCCGTCATGTCCATAGTCAAGCCGGCATAGTGTTAGGGACTTATGTCAGTCATGGGTGTTTGATTCCATGATTCCAGTTACTAACATTCATGAACCTCGCGCGCCACTTACCCTCAGGTGGGCGCAAGGTCACATGTCTTGCTAGTATTTAAAAAAAAAATAAAAAAAACATATTTCCTAAGCATAGGTTGATTTTAAGAACGCTCAAACACAAGCATGCTCATTACAAACAATTTAACACTTTGATACAATAGCTCAATCATAGCATGCTTTTGTGTTAGTAATGAGCATGTCTTTACGACCTTTAGGTATAGCGGACAAAAAATTCTGCAATATTTATATAAATAGATAATACTAATAAAAATCTTTATTTCTCACAAAATATACAAAATAAAATGATGTACATAGGCGAGCATAATACCATGAAGGTATTCTCTACCAGCTAACCTTTGGGAGAGTGATAGATTTATGTGATGGGTGCAAAGTCTGAGATTTTTTAGTTAAGTAAATAAAAACATTTTTTTTAAATTTAATATATACATAAATTCGACCTACACAAATACTTATATACGAAATAAATATTATAAATACTAAAATTTCAAGATGTCGAGATTGGGGTTCATTTTGTTTTTTAAGGAAGTGTGAAAATAATAAGTTCATAGCATAGAAATAAGCATTTTTCTACCAGCTAGAAATAGAGAGAAGTTCCAGCAAAATCTTTGCATCACTTACTGAAAGAATTGGGCCTAAGCAGGTCTGACGTCAATACATTTATGGAACGAGCTTCCAAGACGACATTAACGGAATCATACAGTATTTGGTTGGGTAGAGAAAGGAGCAGAATGGTGGATGATGAGCGTATTATCGCGCAATAAAATAAAAAAGGGAGCCCTCCTTTTAATAAACCATCCTATTGTCGGTCGCAAGCCAGACACACCATTCTTTTCATCTCCTACCCACACATGATGGACCCGGCACCCGCATGGTGAATCCATGAAATGCTTAGAAATTTGTCTTCCTCTTCTTAGTGGCAACCGAATCACACTCACAGGTATTATGTACTCATACATACATACCATCCCTACGCGTTCGTATAGGGGACTCATACATATGTCGCACGATAAAGATGTGGAATGCTCTTCCAGCCTCTGTGTTTGCGCTTGTCTATAACCAGTAGGCCTATTCTATTACTTAGTCACAAACGTTATATAATGAAATCTGTTCTATATATATCACGCTATTAGGGTTGATATTTGCACGGCTCTGTCAAGGTTATAGAGTTGAGAATTGAATATTTTGTAATTATGACGCAATCTCTGACGTAATTAATGAAACTCACTAATAACGTTTGCGAATAAGGAACAGAATAGGACAAAGCATACTATACAAGATCATAATTGTGATTTTTGGAACTGGCAATCCTCCTACTTCAATATAAAAAAATATTATTCCATATTTCTTTACCCGGACAAATTGCAATAGAAATAGTGGCAGGCATTGAAGCCACGGCAAACTTACCCAGATCAATAATGTAAGCCAGCATGTCATCGCTTTCAATCTTGGAGTTCATGACGATGTAGATGAACCACGCCAAAGCCAGCATGAGACGAGTGGATGCGAAGGCCACGTATACACGGATTGGTCCTGGTCGATTCTGAAAATTTCACGTTTTATTAATTTACTATCTGACCCGACGAACTTCGTAGCGCCTAACAGTCATTGAATGTCATATTACTTATTATCTCTAAATTTATGATATGATATTTATGGCTTTATTTCTGTATTCGACGACAGTCAAGCGCAGAGTGGGCTCGCGCAGGAGTCTCAAGACAAGAGTTTAGGCTCCCGCTTGGTACCCTCAAATCAGCGCACCACCTATCGGACAACAGTAGTACTACGTCAGAAACTTCGCCGATGTTCACACAACATATTCCCAGTTTCATTCCGATCGGTCAAGTAGTTTTGAAATGCATAGGGAACATTCAAACACACAGACATATATTTATATATATATATATATATAAAAGATGAACACCGCTTAGAACACAACGCTAGGGCAAACCTCAAAAGACAGACCTTCGTAAGCCTTAAGCTCCTTATATACCATCCATCTTGCTGTACAGCCCACCAAGTACGAGTACATGCACGATGCAGAACGAACGTAAAGAGGCTCGACGTATACGTACAAAATTGTGTTACTCTCGTTGCAACTTTCACTCTAATATCTTTAGTAAGTGTTTTATTTTATTTATTTATTTCATGAATCCTGTATATATATATTTAATTATTTGTACTATTTGCTTGGCACTCTGCCTGTCACATGTTTCAAAACTCCGAAAGGTTAGCTGGTGTATAATGCTTCACGGCATAAAGCTCGCCTGTGCACATAAATTTATTAATTAATTATTTAATTTTTTGTGCAATAAAGATTTTTTTATTTATAATTATTATTATTAAGTGCGAGTTTTTTATATACTCGTACATTATACATTATGTAGTTTATATTTAGATATATCATCATCATCACGACCGTTTCCCTTTCGGGGTGGTCAGAAACCACGCTTATGAATAAGCGGATTCACATTTAGCCAACTTTACTATAGGCCAATCATGACAAGTGGCAAGCTTTTTAATAAATATTTTTGTGTCCCGACCAGGAATCGAACCCAGTACCTCCGAGTCTAAATCCACTGGCTTGACCGCTAGACCATAGAGGCAGTTATTATTATTATTAAGTGCGATTTTTAATATACTCGTACATTATATGTATTTATTTAATATTAAGATTTATATTTATTGTTTATGTAGGACATGTTTATTTATGTAGACGACAAATTACTAAACATTCCATGGATTCACCGTACGGATGCCAGGTTCATCGTGTGTGAGTTTAATATGAGAAAAATGTGTCTTAGACGACCGACAATATATTTTATTGCGCGACAATACGCTCCCCATCCACCATTGTACTCCTTTCCCTACCCAACCAAATACTGTATGATTCCATTAATGCCGTCTTGGAAGCTCTTTCCATAAATGTATTGCAGGCAGACCTGCTTAGGCCCAATTCTTTTAGTAAGTGGTGCAACGTTTTGCTGGAACCCCTCTCGCACTAACTTCCACTGCGTAAAGCTGAGTCTTGAACCCGTTCCTGATCATTTCATCATGGAAAATATTTAGTATTCGTAATATTTAAAGGATTTTTGTAAGTGCGATCTTGTGAATATAAATCACAAGACAATAAGGAATTAGCCGTAAGTATTTTATCTTGTTCTGGTCCCATATGATACATAAACTTGACATATAGCTCGCTTTCTCAACTCTAGGATAGGGATGGGAAAAATGTATTATATAAAGATATAACTCATTTAACTTACTAGCTCAATAATTAATGTTTTTTACTTTTTTCCACTTAGTATTTCTACTAGAACACTCATACTAATATAAGCTTTGTCAAAATTTGGGAGAAATGTTTATTGGACACCAGGGACTGACATTGGCTTTATGACGTCATCATCTGACCATGATGGGTGACCCCACAGGTTACCCCATATGTTTGAAATGACAGTAAAATCTTAACTCTTAAAACATGTAATCTTAAGATTATTTTCGCTGATATTTCAAACAACTCGTAATTTTATACTTAAAAAAAGTAAGTATATACATATAAGTATATGTTTTTCCAGAAAGTAGTGCTTACTCGGTAATTTTTACTTGTTTTTATCTTAATATCTATGGGTTTATTGTTAAAAAAAAATATATGGTTATACATACCTTCAGAACACATTTTTTTATTTTCGATCTAATAAATACAATACTGTATAAAGGTGCAGTCAGGAGTCTAAGCGACAAAGAGGCATAGATAGATAGATAGATAGATCTTTATTGCACAGAAAATAAAACATTTTACAGTACATAGGCGAAAACATTATCATTATTTGACAGCTAACCTTTAGGAGAAGTGAGCAGAGATTGTAGGTGCATGACCACTAATTTTTGACAATGAGTTTTATTGAGAAAACTACTTGTCAGGCATGCACGAGTATGTAACGTATGTAGTAAGTATAGTATGTAACTTTACAGCCGCATTTAAGTTATTTTAAGTGTCTTCATCTTAAGGTTCCTACTGCTAGTTCTGTTCTTTGCTCAAATATAACACTTTCCAGGCACGATAGATATACGAGTATGTAGTCAGTAAATTACATAACATAACACTCGTACCTAAGAAAAATTATGCACTTAATCATAGACCTAACCAAATTCCGGTGGGAATGTACGGTGACAAAATAAAGAAGAATAAAGAATAATTAATGTCGACGAAGCGAATAAGATATGCGGTGACAAATAGCGACAAATGACTATATTCTCTACGCGCGAGGTCTATAAATATTAGCAACTGGAATCAGACATTCGTCACTGACATCAGTCCCTAACACTATGCCGGCTTAACTGTGCATAACGGCAATTCGAGCCTGATCCCGAAACGTGTGGATACACTTTACTGGGTTTATCGGCACAAACGGTGCATCAAACTGGGCAATTTACCACCATCAGTCCACCCACCACCTATTAGACTTAGCTTTTTATTTTTGAGCTACAAGAAAAGAGCTAACTCATTTTTATAACTCACTGAGCTTCACATCGCTACTCCAGGGAGCTGTTGAAGGAACTTTTAAAACATTTCGCACTAAAATAGTTTAGAAGTTAATTTATTCAGGAAATTAATCTGCAAATGTTTGCGCGTATAAGTTTTAATTATACTGCACTTTTGAAGTCGCAAATAGATGTGTTATATTTGTTTCAATTTGTGAACTTCGTTCCTTTTAGACAAGGAAATTCGACCGGTCAACTAAGTTCCTTACTCGTCCGATAAACTTTCTTAAAATTACGATCAAAGTTTATTTCTGACAACTACATTTGGACTATATTTTTTCTAGAAAACTATACCCACTCGACGCCTGAGTTTTTAGTTTAATTTCGTATTGCATCAAGCGTTGTTCCATAAGACGCATGCAGCTTATCGTCTACACCTAGTTGTCAAGATTCTATTCATTCTAATAGTCATGTCCGTGCAAGGGAATTCACACCCCTATGTTGTTTAGTAATTATTGGCTATGTCCACACAAGTGCACTTTTATCTTGCGTCTTCCATGAATGCTTGAGAAACCATTCATCATTCATTACAGACCTCCACTGTTGGAGATAGGCCTTCCAGAACATATGTATATCTAAATAATTTGGCCTACACTCGCCACGCTGCGCGCTGGCTAGACGGCTTGGCGAGGGTTGGATGTCAATTTCATAACGATTCTAGAAGTTGGTTATAGTGGACCGGGACTGACGGCTTACTTACCTACCAAGGCACGGGAACGGTGGTGTTGTAAATCTATGCCAAATGTACGTAAGACAAGTGTATTTCTCATTGATACATGCCGGGGGTTTCAACCGATCTTTGTAGGATTTTAATAATAATAATAAATTGTTTATTATCAGGCAACAGATGGCCCATAGATAAATACCTTACAACTAAAATACATATAAAAATATCATTAACTTAACTTAAGAATAATAAAATGTATTAATCTAAAGCTTCCGTATCTTCATCTTCTTGTGGTCATAGAAGTACCCATCGGGTACCGTGACCGCCTTCTGAGGAGTACGAGAAGCTTCAGTGGACGGTGCCTGCGTCCCTGCTGGGAGCGGTGCAGAGGGAGTAGGTGCTGCGTGGGGCCCAGGAACATCGTTGGTTTTGCGTGAAGCAAATCCACGAATGTATTTGCGGTACACAACACCGAGCGGCCAGAATTCCTTCTTCAGGAATATTTTGAGATGCTCTGACCGCACACGAATCCTAAAGGCCTTGAATCCGGTGTCATCTCAATGGGAAGGTAACTCGTCGATAGCAGCGACAGAGTCGATCTCCCCTCGGTCTTGTATGTGTCCGAGAACATCATGGGATGACATGTCCTTGCGCAGCCGCGATACATAGACATAGGATGTCAGTATCGCAGCTTTTAGAGCGCACTGTTCGGGAGGCGCAATTCCCCGATTATTACGTTTGGGCCTCCTTTTTTTCTTTCCACAGTCACAAACCCAGTAAAGCGTTCTTACAACCGAGCCACCTATTGATGTTAGCTCTATAAAAATGATTCATGAAACATTATTAGTACTAACCTTATGAAGTCCAACAAGGCAAGCAATGCTGACTATGAGCCAGATGAGATTGGATGCCAGCATCACGATGAGCAGCACTCCGATGTGGGCCAGGATCGGTTTCTCTATGTCAACGGATATGTCATGGGTCGAGGTGGGATCCCGATCGAGATGATCAAACCCGTGGGTAGTGATTCCGAAATAGGTTGTCAGCATCACCAGGCGCAAGATATGGAATGTGTTGAGGATCTAAAAAGAAGTATTTTACTGTCAGTTGGTTCTTGGAGAATTACTGTGTGTTTTAGAAGAAAAGGAGGTTGGTCTAGGCTGAAACCAAGAATAGAAGTGCAAGGGCGGTTTTTGGTGTTGGCAAACAGGGTCTCCCGTACAAGAACCTCGCAACAACCAAAATGCGTCGGGCAGTCGGGTAATAAACATAATTACTGAATGAATCACTGATTCTTTTTGTGCTAGAAGTACTGGCCGCATTCCTCGTCACGGGCTCTCAACAACATCATCCGAAGGGCTCCTGTCACTGCTGGTATACCCGCAATCTTAGAACCTTCTGGGATTATGCGAAGCAATGGCAAGAGACCCGACGGAATGACTGTTGGGCCGTGGAAATTTGGCAGGTCTCTCGTGTGGGATGCGACGTGTGTAGTCACACTAGCTCTATCTCACATCCAGGCGATCTCGTCAGGCGTGGGAAGTGCGGCGGTTTCTGCTGAGAACCCCAGGTTGCGCAAATACGCCAACCTTGGTACAGGTGAAGAGTTGGCGCCGTTTGAGGTCGAGACAATGGTCCCATGGGAACCCTCAGCCAAGCTCCTGGCCAAAGAGTTGTCAAAGCGGTTGACGGAAAGGTCTGGAGATAGGAAGGCTGGCAATTATTTCTGCCAACGTATTAGCCTTGCTATACAAAGGGGAAATGTTGCCAGCTTCCTTGGAATTATCTCGGATGTGATGTCTCTAGAATACATTTTTTATTTATAGTTTAGTTTTAATTTATATTCGATGTATATTAATTCACTTAGAATTTACCACAATTTTCTTATTTCTATTTTTTCTTTTTCTATTTTTAATAGATATGTTTCATCTTAATAAAGCTTATGACATGTATTATACCTACACTCGACAACGAGGGTATCAAACACAGATGTCTCCTATAGTTCAGTAAATTATGTATAGGAGACAGAACACCACATCACTGCAACTGGTTTAACAGTTCTTTGTTGCTGGAATTAGGGGAGTGGGCTAGTGTACTGTGGCTATTGCGCGGTCTGGACATTATCTCCAAAGTTAAATTACTCGTAGATATGACCATTTCAAATCATTGTTTGTTGACATAAAATAATAAGGAAAATGTTGTAAACTTTTTTTTTATTATTTTTTAAATATTTATTATCTTTTCTTTCTTATTTAAGAAGTTTTATGTTCTTTTTCAACTTCTGTTCACTTCTATCGAGACATTCCGAGACAGAGCGTTAGTCTCAGGTTCTCTCGGAATTCCTCGCTAGCTTTCGGTTCCATGTTTGTTTTTTCCGCCAGAGTCAAAGGGTGTCGTGGTTTTTCGCGCGACTACAACTGTAGCTATACTACGGTGAGTGTTCGTAAGAGCTCCACAATCTTATCTCTTCTTCTTTATTCCGCAACCGGACCACACGCACAGGCCAAAATATGCACCCCCAATACCGTAGCCTCTATCGCTACAAGTTTGGAGACTGACATGTGTCGCACGCTGAAGCTTTTCCAGCCAGTATGTTTCCCTATTCCTATGACTTAGAGTCCTTCAAGCGAAGTGTGTAAAAGCATCTTGATAGGCCGGCATAATGGTAGGGACTTATGTCAGCCGTCTGTGGGTGACGTCAGTTGCTCCCATTCTTGGATCTCGCGTACTCAGTATAAAAAAAGATAGCAAGAGCTCTTGGTCGCAAGTATACAACCACAATTATAGTTTTTTTACTTACCACATTAAAATACCCCAGAATAAAGCATCCAGTCCTCAAGGGAAAACACCAGCAGCAATTAGAGAACATAGGCTCCCGAGGAGGAGACGACATACTGAAAATAGTAATATTTTTTTATTATGTGAAAAAAAAAAAAGAATTTGTTCAGCTAAATATCGGCAACTTATGGCAAGCGTACATTTCTAAATCGAAAAACAAGGACTTCTCTCTCAGTTTTATAGGATATGATAGGGTAGGATAGGCAATTAAATATTTACGATGCGTTTTAAATAAAATCCATATCAAAATGAAAGCCTAGCAAACGAAATATTTGGCCGGCATAGTGGTAGAAACTGATGTCGGGCGTTAATTTACTGTCAGTTTAATCATTAAAATCCGCAAGCATAGATATGGTAATCATAGCTGAGCATATGAATTACAAAATATTATACAAATATCAACTTTAAATGAAATTCAATTGTCAAAGGATTTATTTATAAGAGGTTTCCAAAAACAATATTTTCTGTTAAATGTTTGCGTTTCTCTGTAACTCAAAATCTATCTATTTTCACAACGGTGATTGTGATTATGAAAAGTTTAAATAAACATTTAAAAACAGACTGAAAAATATTAATAAAGTATTTCGTCATGGTGCACTTTGCATAATGACAAACCGTCCGCTTCGAGTTGAATGACCGAGGCGTGTTTACGTTCACGGGAATAATGCTGATAAATAAACCATTTGTTTTTGGTCGATCTTATGCAAAACAGCAACATATATTTTAAGTTAACATTAAAAATTATAGTATTGAAAAATGCTAACGACTTTCACTTTAGCTGATCACAATCATGACAAGCAATTGAAAACCGTCTCAAATTATTTTCAAGTGTTTTGTTATAACCTACTATAAAGTTAGTAAGGAAAAAACACGTAGGCAACGTGCAGCTTATCTATACAAAGAAATGTATGCCTACCTACTAAATGC
Organism: Tinea semifulvella; assembly: GCA_910589645.1. Classification (NCBI taxonomy): domain Eukaryota; kingdom Metazoa; phylum Arthropoda; class Insecta; order Lepidoptera; family Tineidae; genus Tinea; species Tinea semifulvella. The sequence continues at coordinate 4,840,516 of OU342592.1, read as the reverse complement.
ATATAATTAGTATGACGAATGCAGCATTGCATTGTGTAGTGTTACACAGATGAGAAAATTAGTTCATTGTTCACACATTTTAGCAGTTATTCCATGTCTGCATATCATGCTGAACTGCAGTCTAAAATACGCTTACAACAACGAGATTAAATATAAGATAAAGGGGACATCGAGCACATGTTCATACATTTATGTTTAAAATTATAGTTTGTAATTATTATTTTTTACATTATATTTCGAATTGTTCATTATAATAATAAGCTTCATGTCAAATTCAATTAAATAAATAATTTAAGTCTTTTAAATATCGTGTTTGAATTTTTGCCCGGAAATGTTGCAGTTGCAAATGGCTGCCAGATGACGTCACATAACAGTAAATAAATAGTATTTTTGTCACAAAAATTACAAATTACAACTTAAATGAATACTCACAAAAGTTGTTTCGTGCCTCAGTGCACAATAGTTTAAGTTTAACATAACCTCCAAATATACGTAAATTTAAGTTTTTTTTTTATATTCCCAAAAGATAATTATTTATAAAAAATAAACTAAAACACAAACAGCAAAAAAACTACTTACAAAACCTAATTTAACTATAAATCGTATCCGCGCGGCATGGCGGCAATAACGCTGGCCGCATTTCCTCGCTGAATCGCTATGCTGATTCTCTGGGCGAGAAAAGAACCAGCTCTCTTGTCACCGGAACAGACAATTAGAGGGGTGATGTTTTTTTACAAATGTTTTAGTTTAGTTAAAATTAAGTATCATCATTCAAAGGGGAAATGCTGCTAGTGTATTGGGCACCATGTCACAAGACAACGATTTGGAGGAGCCATTTTTTTGTAAGTTTTTAATTTTTATTTTCTATGTATTATTATTATTATTTTAGGTTAAATTTAGATTTTGTTGTAATATAGTTTATTTAATATTGTAATTTATTTGGAAAAAATAATACCTATTTAATTTAAGAAAAAATGTTTAGTAAATAATTTATCATGTAAATTGTTGAATTATATTAAAGTTATTATGTAAATAGGTATTTATAGTAAGTTAATAACACTATAACAATTTAAATAATGTTTACATTCTCGTTTTATCATTGGAGAATTCGTCTGAACAGAAATCACCGTTCGTTGCAAAAAAACTTGCAATCATGATAGAATCTATCCTTGGCAAATTGGAACTATTTTATAGAACTATATACTTTTATAAATTATTATTTATTATTTATTTATTGTTCTTCGCTTCATCATCATCATCACAGCCTCTAGAACCTAGACCTCCACTGTTGGAGATGGGCCTTCCAGAAGAATCTGGAGAATTTGGCCTACACTCGCCATGCTGGCCAGACGGGTTGGCAAGGTTCAGAGATGTCATTTTTAATGTTTCCACAAGGTTTTTAATAATGAAAGCTGGACCGAGGAGTTAACGTGCTCTCCGAGGCACGGGAAACAGTGGTGTTGTAAATAAATGACAAATGTACATAAGAATATTTTTTTTATTGGTACATGCCAGGGTTCAAACCGACCTTGTTAGGTTTTTTATTTATAATTTTTAAGGAAAGCATTTTTACAACCGAGCCACCACTGCATTGTTCTTTTAGTTAGTGCTACAATACCTAAACCAAAACACAACTTAATGATAATGATAGCTGATTTTATTTTTTATTTTTTTGATAATTTTTGTCAGTTTACAATATTTACTATTAAGTGACGTCACTCACGCTGACTAATGTTTTGAGGTAACGTTAAATATCTCCATAATAATGTATTTATTTAATTGAAATAATAATTGTTTCGTTAGTTATGGTTTGGTTATTCCCGCCTATGTACGTTTTTAGTGCAATAAAGTATTTTAAATTAAATAAATTAATTAAATAACTGCCTTTGAGGTCTAGCGGTTAAGTCTGTGGATTTAGACTCGGAGTTACCGGATTCGATTCCTGGTCGGGAAACAATAATATTTATTTATTTATTTTTATTATTTTTTATATTTAATTTAATTGTGATTTTTCCCGAGTTTGGTACGCTAAGCTTGCCACTACTCATGATTGGTCTATAGTAAAAATGTGAATTCTTTATAGTAGTCAGAAACCGACAACCCCTAAAGGGAAACGGCCGTGATGATATTTTACTTTTTAAATCAATAAGAAATAATAAAATTCGGAAGACCAACTTTACGGGTTAGCCTATTCCTGCATCCTACATTTCCAGTTCCTTGTATTATCAATCGCCCGTTGACGCCATATTTAACGATATGCAGTAAAACAACCAGCCCCAAGTGCAATCGACATAGGATATTGTTATCAATAATGGATGTTTAACTACGATGACCCGTATGGACTGACACGTAATGATAATTTTATCATTGCACTCACAGCTGCAAAACATTACTAGGTAGGTACATATAGTTCATAAAATCATCATGCAAAAACGTCATACTGCAAGAATAGTACGTCAATTTATTATAACCACAAACTATGAACAATATTAATTATTAAAAACACAATAATTAAAAACATTAGTGTATAGTTTTAGCTATTTTATGTAGACGCGTAAGATTCCTTTTCAGGACACAATAATTTATTTGTAATATTTCTACACCAACGACATTAAATATAGGTATAACAAGATGTGACACACACACACGATGTGACAGTTGATACCTTTGTAATTTTTGAATTGTATTATTACTTACGTAGGTAGGTAATAGTGTACTTCTCAAATAAACGAATTTACTATTATTATTAGTATATTATATGACGATCAAACTGGTTGGGACAATAAGAGCAGTAAGTCCATAATAAGATGTGACACTTGACACCGGAAAGCATAATCGCATATCGTTAGGTCCTATAAATGTTTACATTGCGCTTCGAATTACTTGAATGTTGGCTTCTTAGAATAAAACCAATCGGCGTTTGTGGGTTTCAAATGCCTACCATAAATTATACCTACCTCATAGGTATACATAATAATAATATACATAATTAGCTATCGCTGCGTTTTAACTAGATAAAGCTTGTCTAGTTTAAGAGCTTAAAATTTACCACCATAAAATTTAGTAGGAGTAGTCATCTTCGCCCTGGGGCGGAACGCTCCGGGGTTATCCCCATTAAGCGTGCGTTATTCACGGTGGGCGACGGCCCACCGGTTTCTTGTTTTACAAGAAGGGAAGGGACCACTGTAGGATCTGTGGCACCTATGGGCACTAATATTGTTAGTAACTACTGGTTACGCTTCTGCCCCCAGGATCTCACGGGGCAGGGGACGGCCCTCCGGTGGCCGTGCGTGCAGCGGTGCGATTCCCCGAAGATGGTCGAAGCGGCTGTGGTCGGCTCGATCGAACATGGATTTCGAGAGCCTGGCCACAAACTGCTCGATGGTCTCCATCTTCAGGTCGTCGATGGTCGATGACTTCAGGTCGATTAATCATAAAATTTGCATTGGCATTTTACTATCAAAAAGGCCAATCATTGGTTTAGTTTTGGCAGCTACATTTAATGGCTCCTACACCTAGTGAAGCGTCTTCATTCGTAAATTAATGATTATTTTATTAAACGAACAATAATTTCACAACAAACTGCCTACGTCTAGCGGTTAAGCCCGTGGATTTAGACTCGGAGGTAGCGGGTACGATTCTTGGATACGGTCGTGATGTTATATTAGTGTATTAATTTTTAAATTAAGGAAAGCGTTCTTACAACCGAGCCACCACCGCTCTCAGAGGTCGGTTCGAGACCCGGCATGTACCAATGAGAAATACATTTTTCTTACGTACATTTGTCAGATTACAACACCACTGTTCCCGTGCCTCGGAGAATGCACGTTTAGCCGTTGATCCCGGTTGTCATTATTATATTGACATCAGACCGTCGCCAATCATTTGGCCAGCACGTGCAGCGTGGCGAGTGTAGGTCAAATTCTTCAGATATATTTTCTAGAAGGCCCATCTCCAACAGTGGAGGTCTAGGATGCTGTGTTCTATTAGGGGCTGTAATGATTATTTTAAACATTATCACCTCACTTCACTACATATTATTATTATTATTTTATTTTTTTTCAGACAGGTCACACAGCGCCATCTAGTTTCCGTGGTAAGCTACGAGGCTTGTGTTACGGAAACTAGATGGTTGATAAACTACATATTATACTTTTTTTTTGTAAATATATACATATTATACATATAAACACCCGAGACAAATTATACAATGTACAACTTGTTCCCGGTGGGAATCGAACCCACCACCTCCCGAGTTCACGGCAACGTTTGTTACCACTAGACCACGAAGGCGGTCAAAATTATAAAACAAAGTTCTCCGACGCCTCTGTCTGTCTGTTCGCGATAAACTCATAAACCGATTTCCATGCTGTTTTTACCAATGGATAGAATAGTTCTCGAGGAAGGTTTTAGTACCTATATAATTTGTTAATGGATAAGTATTAACGATATTTGTTGGAGGTGTCAGAAAAAAAAATGTCTGGAAGCTTTCAACGAAAATGCTGTCTAAACCCTTTGAGATATCACAAAATATATATGTTAGAATTATGTATCTTGAATTATGTAGGTCTACAGAAAAATCCGCGATGACATATGTTTATATTTTAAGGATAACATACTATACAGGGTTACAGGAAGAGTCGTGCTAGATCCGTTCAGGGCGTGGAGTACCCATCAGTTCTGACTTATTTCTCTATGAAACACCCTACCTTAAATTTAACCCTTTTCGAGATTTTCGACTTTTAATTTTTTTATTGAAAATTGCCGATTTTCGGGCTACTAAAATTAATTTTGTTTATTTTGTGTGCCTTATTATTATTATTATTACATTTACATGTGTAATAAGATGCTTTAGGACGTTAATCATTAAAATAGTGCATAAGTTAATTGAATAGGCAGATGTATTTGCCGAACAACTGCCATAATATATTTTTTTAGATATCCCTTAGAGAAAAAAAACTTGCTAATTATTTTTGTAATTTCTTAACTTTCACTTGTCTACTACGGCAATTCAATGATTTAATTAACTTATGCACTATTTAAATGATTGACGTCCTAAAGCATCTTATTACACATGTAAAAATGCAATAATAATAATAATAAGGCACACAAAATAAACAAAATTAATTTTAGTAGCCCAAAAATTAAAAGTTGAAAATCTCGAAAAGGGTTAAATTTAGGGTAGGATGTTCATAGAGAAATAAGTCAGAACTGATGGGTACTCCACGCCCTGAACGGATCTAGCACGACTTTTCCTGTAACCCTGTATACATTTTAAGACTTTAAAAAATGGACAACTATAAAGCGGTTATTGGAAAGCCATTTGCACAAATACTGTATAAACCCTAATCATGGTAAATACGTTAGTGGCTTCAGCATTTCATGGAGATTTTTTTTGCCCTTTACACCATGCAAATTAAATTAATACTTTAGGAGATAGATAGCAAAATCAAAATAATGCGCAAAAAAATAATTTCATGTCGCCGTTTGCAAAGAAACAACAGATAATTGATTATAAGTACCTATAAAAGAAAACAAATTGTAGTAATAATGCAGTCATAAATGTACTTAACTACAAGTCATTCTCCTTATATCTCGCAATACTTAACAGTGTTATAATGTTTTATCAATATTTAGTAACGTTGTTGTTTCAAGAAATGTTTCAATACATTACATTAATTATTAATTAATGTAAAATTAATATTTGTGATATTTCTCGAGTTTGGTACGCTGGAGACATCGACGAGCTTGCCACTTGTCATGATTGTCCTATAGTAAGTTGGCTAAATGTGAGTCTGCTTATTTATAAGCGTGGTTTCTGACCACCCCGGTCGTGATGATACTTTACTGTGTGAATTAATTAGGTACCAAAAATAAGTTCGAGAAACTGGCTGGTAGTTTGTAACATAGATTGGCAGCTATTATCGTGTTCTCCATAGCAAAATTTAATAAAATAAGCGCGCTTTCCTCTAGACGTAAACACGGGGGTATGTTGGTACTTCTTCGCAAAATAATTTATAAAGTAAACGGCCGTATCCATTTTGAGGTAATCGGAAAACACGCTTGTTTTTTTTAAAGGAAGCAGATTCATATTTAGCCAACTTTGCTATAGGCCCACAGTGACAAGTGGCAAGCTCGTCGGATGTCTCTAGCAGACCAAAGTCGAGAAATATCACAGATAAATTAAATAATTTATTGACCAGTAATCGAACCCGGTACCTCAAACGCTAAGTCCACGGACTTAGCCGCTAGGCCACGGAGGCAGTTTATTTAATTGGGCCGATTTTACGTTCACAATGCCACATACCTACATATTTAGGGATTGCAATCCCGCAGAATAGCTGTGCTGGATTGCTCAATCCCACGGGATCTCGCACTTTAAATATTATTTCAGAATCATTGTAAAAAAAAAGTTTCGCGCAAGAAAGCAATTATTGTTAGACATGTTAAATATTCACAATCAAACAAAAACAAAAAGTAGGTAGGTACTTATTTAGGTATGAATAATTTAAGTAGGTATTTATTGTTAGTAATTTATAAATGCTTTCTTTGGTAAAAAAATACCCTTGATAAATCTAATTTAACCACCCTTGCTTGTTCTTATTGTCTTGTTCCTAATACCTAAAATTTTTATGTAATCGTTTTATGCTTGTTCACTCCTATAATTCATTTCATTTCATTACAGCCCCTAGAACACTCAACTATTAGAGATGTTATGTTCCAAAACATATATCTGGAGAAATTGGCCTACACTCGCCACGATGTAAAATTTATATATGCTGCTGTATGCAATAAACTGCATGGTTCAGCGGTTAAGTTCGTGGAGTTAGTCTTTGAGGTACCGGGTTCGATTCCTGATCGGGGCATAATAAATGAATCAATTTATCTGTGATATTTCTTGACTTTGGTACGCTATGTCATGATGAGCTTATAGTAAAGTAAAAAGCGTGGTTTCTGACCACCCCGGAAAGGATACGGTTGTAATGATACTTTACTTTATGTATTAACTGCCTCCGTAATCTAGCGGTTAAGTCTGCGGATTTCGATTCCTGGTCAAGACACAATAATTTATTTGAGATATTTCCCGAGTTTGGTACGCTAGATATCGACGAGCTTGCCACTTGTCACGATGGGCCTATAGTTTTAATTTGGCTAAATATGAATCCGCTTCATAAAATAAAATTAAAACGTTTCTGACTATCCCGAAGGTACGGTCGTGATGATACTTTAATATGAAATAATGGATAATTTAAATAAAATTTTATACAATGATAAAATTTATTCTTTAAAAAATAAAACGACCTACCTACCGACATTATACGTTAATTTCCAATCCAACACGTAGGTACTTTTCTAGAATACCTACATCTGTTACAATACCTACAATGTTAATGAAATGGCACAAATTATGACACCAAGCGTGTCTGTCGATTGAATCATGCGCAATTCGAGATCCAACAATCTGTTTTAACACATGGAAAAGTTATCAACAATGTAAAATAATACTCACGCATTATATGGCACGGTGACCGTCATTTTCGCTTCAATAACTTCTTGTTCAAATTAATAAACCAACCGATTTAAAACACACGCGCACTCTGAGACGCGAACAACTCAAAACTAGTGACTCTTGCTTACTTGTTCCGTGCTGGCCTACTGATTGATCAGTGCAAGCAACACAAAAACATTGCTTTAGGGATGTGCCATATTTATTTGGTTAAATATCGATAATCACTACTTGTAAATATCGATATTTTAAACGAGTTTTTTTAGGCTAGTCAGACTCTGTACCAGCTACGGAACCGGCTTAAAGAAAAACTACTCTCGCATTTGTTCATCTTGCATTAGCTTCAGAGGATTGACAAAAAACTATTGGTAACTTTAGCCTAATAGTAATAAGACGTAGGCAGTGGTCCCATTGTTAACTGTCAATAGTAACTTAACATCTTATTTATTTTATAATATTTTTATTATTGTACGAAATAACTTAATAAGTAATATACAGGGACGAACTTAAAACCTTCCAACAATCAAGACATGTTCTGATAAAAAGTAAAATGTTTATTATTTATTGGATTATTTTTAGTACCTACATACTCGTAATTAACAGCTGATCATGGTTTCTAATTATGACACAATCATGCCTTAAAGGTTTTACTTAATAAAACATAACATATCCATTGTTTGTGGTCGATAATATCGAAATATCGATGTTAAGCTATTTTAATATCATTATTTTCTTAATATCGCTCATTCCTACAATGCATAGGAATACGGAAAAAGTATCGATACTTTTCCGTTCGATACTAATCTATTTTTAAATTCGAATGGGTTGCACATAAACCGCACAAGTTTTGTTTGGTCTCAAACCGCTAGCAAGGCAGTGTTTAAAAAAAGCATGTGTGTGCTGGTACAGCAGCTGTTACAAATAACTTTTTAATAAAACTTACTATCACGACAAATACCTACAGAAAATATGGATATGCTGGGCACATTATAGTGTTCCCTACATTAAGGCAACGCAAAAAGTAATAAATACTTTTCCTTCTGATTCCGATATTTATCCAAAATCAACAGTATAGTATCGATAATATTCCTTTAAATTCCGATATTTTTTATCGGATATTAGGAGTATCGATACATTTAACTTGATTCCTTATTCCAAACAATGCAGCTGGCGAAGCGACTCGTGAGCACAAGGTCGTATGACGTCTTGCATTTTCAACCAATTAGAAGCCGCGCAGCGCAATAATGCGTCCTTCTCATTGGTCGAGATGTATGTGCTCGAAACGTCTACATTTTAGCTGTGTTAGAGAAAAAAAATAATAATAACAAGTTGATCTAATTTTGCAGTTTGCACCTCCGTATAATTTATGCATTGTCAAAAATTCAATGCAATAAAATAACATATAATCTTATTTATGAATATGTGGTAAAGTTCTTTGCACCACTTACTGAAAGAATTGGGGATAAGCAGGTCTGTCGTCAATACATTTATGGAAAGAGCTTTCAAGACGGCATTAAAGGAATCATGCAGTATTTGGTTGGGAGCAGAATGGTGCATGATGAGTATCTTGTTGCGCATTTAAAAGAACCTCCTTTTTTAACCAGGTTATAGTTAGTCGCGAGCACGTGACACCATTCTTTTCTTCTCTTTCTCACACACGATGGACCCGACACCAGCACCGTGAATCCATGGAATGCTAATAAAAGACATTTTCGGCTATATTTGTACTACTTGTATTGATACAATAATAAAAAAAAACGTTAACAGTAGTTCCAATACTTTATTGCGAAAACTAATTTATTTTTTACTATATATTACTGTTAATGGGGTGTATCAGGCAAAGCAAATTGTAGATGTCGCTAGCGGCACCTGATATAACTGATCATTTTTTAAATGTTTTTTTTATTTTTATAACACAAATATGAATTTTAACTTAACATTACCTACCTTGAAGACGAATTGGGAAAGCGAACACCGTCTTTAAAAATAAAAAGTTGTAATTAATGGAACGGCAATTTTGAGATCACCAAATCTTTGATTTCGCTTGGAAATCTCGATTTGTACACTTAAAAGCTGCTTACTTCGGCATAATATCCAGAAAATAATAAATTTCGTAATAAAAATACAAGTTCTATCTTGCGCCATCTATCGTGATAAAAAGTTAGTGATACACCCCATTAAGTTAATAAAATAAAAAAATAAAAATCGTATCAATCATGTCATTCAGTACTCGAGCTGCCAAAATCATATTTAAAACATTCTGCACACCTAAACTATATAAAATAAAGGGTTTTTCTACTTAAATTCTAATCCTGTTAGAATAACTGTTCACTGCCTCCGTAGTCTAGTCCGTGGATTTAGAAGGTTCGATTTCTGGTCGGGACACAAAAATATGAATTAATTTAAATAAATAAATTTGATAAATATTTAATTTACTTGTAATATTTCTCGAGTTTGGTACGCTAGAGACATCGACGAGCTTGCCACTTGTCATGATTGGCCTATAGTAAAGTTAGCTAAATGTGAATCTGCTTCTTTAATATATTTTTTTTTCTAAAAATGCATATATTACTGTGAATACAATTTAACCCAAATCCACATGAATGATGAATGATGTCCTTTGTCTTGTCTTTTAGAACCTTGTCAAAATGGCATGTGTACTACATTTACACGTCACATTTTGTTAACTATTTTGTTTTTAATTCAAAATTATTTATTGTATAGATTGCTTATTCTAATTACAGTTGTATGTACATGTCATGATGATGCAATTTGCCCATATTATGGGCATACAATATGCTTATGTTAATATAGTTTATATTTAATATTGTTCTTGTCAATTTATTGGAATACAATGTTAATGTCAAGATTTGCATGCTAAAAATTATTTTATTGAGTAAAAACAGTTACATACATACACATCTTCACGCCAGATCCCTTGCGGGGTAGGCAGAGACAATTGAGCGCCACTTGACACGATCACGACATACCTCTTTCGCTTCATCGACGTTCATCAACCTCTTCATACATGCCCTTTTGTTACGAAGGCTTTTTAATGCACCTTCAGTCAGTGTTTTATTTATTTGATCGTGATATGTGAGTCTCGGTCTGCCAGGGCCTCTTTCACCCTCAACTTTCGCATTATATATCTGGTTCGTCAATCTTTCTTTGCTCATTCTTTCAACATGCCCGAACCATCGTAGCATGCCTTTTCTTATTTTTGTCCCTATGCTTTCCTTTATACCAACCCTTTTCCGTATTTCGACGTTACGTATGCGGTCCGCCAATGTGACGCCGCATATCCGGCGCAGCGACCTCATTTCTACGGCATTAACCCTACTGTCATGCGTATTCTGACGTATCCACGACTCGCTTCCATACATCAGTGTTGGTACCAACATGGCATTGTGTATGGCGAGCCGAGCTTTGTCACTGACATTTCGACTGCCGATCAGTGACCCCAGGGCACCGTTAACACTATTTCCCGCGTTCACTCTTCTTTCAACGTCCCTATCGTACTTCCCATCCGCAGTGAAAACACTGCCCAGATATATAATTTCATTTACTTGTTCTAGAGTTTCATCATCAATCTTTATCGTCAAGGTTGTCATCCTTCTTCTTTCAAACACTAGTACCTTAGTTTTTCTCGCATTCAAACGGAGTCCTTTTTCTGCACATCCATCCTTCATTCAAAAACAGTTGTCAATAAGAATTTTCTTTAACTCAATAGTAAACGTTTTATAGGTAACCCTCGTATCTCTCTAGGAATTTTATTATATACTTTAATGCACATTATGTGGCATAAGGCAACTAGGCAAGAGTCAAGCGCATTAGCAATTGGCGACAGGACCTAGTAGGTAACTATAACTTTAACAATGCCTACATTTCGACACCTTGGGGTAAAAAGGTCGTATAAACCATTTTACCCTAAATGACTTATGAATGCAGTCTTATTCAGAATTTCCCGCTCTTATGATTGATCTTTGTACAATAAATTTTCCATTGCAAAGAAAATAAAAATCATATCTCACTGTATAGGGTCAATATACCTACTAAGAGAACAAAAAAGTCATTAGCCAAAATGTTGTTTTTTGTTATTCCTGTAATGTATGGCTTTTACGACCTTTGCACCCCAAGGTAGCGATATTGTTCTGTACGGGGAATAGTACCGTGTGCCCTTGAGACGATCAATAGAATCGGTTAACGAGAAAACTTGTGCCACAAATGATATAAACTTCGACTAACCCTAGCCCGTTCTGTCACTACTTGCACCTGCCATAATTGTTTATGTGTTTGCCGTTTATTACTCAGATATACATACATACAAGGCTTGAGGGCTTTGGTAAACTGATAATATAATAGGTAGTAATTTAAAAAGTTATTCATTTATTTCAAAACAATTGTGAGTAGTGTTGCCCAGTTGCAAAAAAGCAAGACCAAGAGCAAGACCACTGATATGTTAGTAAGACCAAGACCAAGAGCAAGACCACTCATATCTTAGCAAGACCAAGACCACTGATATGTTAGTAAGACCAAGACCAAGAGCAAGACCACTGATATGTTAGCAAGACCAAAACCAAGAATAAGACCACTGATATGTTAGCAAGACCAAGAGCAAGACCACTGATATGTTAGCAAGACCAAGAGCAAGACCACTGATATGTTAGCAAGACCAAGAGCAAGACCACTCATATCTTAGCAAGACCAAGACCAAGACCACTGGCATGTTAGCAAGACCAAGACCAAGAGCAAGACCACTGATATGTTAGAAAGACCAAGACCGAGAGCAAGACCACTGATATGTTAGCAAGACCAAGAGCAAGACCACTCATATCTTAGCAAGACCAAGACCAAGACCACTGATATGTTAGCAAGACCAAGACTAACCCTAGTCTTCAAGTGTCTCGCAAGACTCTTGCTTAGATCTTTTTTCCTAATTCTTTATTTGCTAAAACTGGTCATATATTCTTTGATATAGGTACTTTTTTTTCCAATTGGTAACTGTTTCGTGTCTGTCTTTTTATATGTAAATAAGTAGATATAAATACTAAAAAAGTGATTAAGATTTAAGTATTATACAACATTATTATAATCCGCATTATGTAACAAGATTATGTTTGTAGGTTACGTTAGTCTAAGTAAAGATTTCAAAACAGTTTAGTGTAGAGCTTACGATACCTTTTAGGGTTGTCACACATTTAAAGTCATACGTTACGTTAGATTCAAAGAAAAATAAATTTGATAAATTCTAAGAAAGCATTCTAATCCAAAAACGTTCGTGGTTCTAACTCCGGCGTGTACCAATGAGAAAATACTTTCCTTACGTACTTTTGTCATAGATTACCAACACGCACGTTAGCACGGTCCTGGTTCCACTAATACCAACTAGTGGAATCGATAATTAATTGTCATTTAAATTGATATCAATTGCAAACCTGTCTAGGCCAAGAGCGAGTGTAGGCAAAATTCTCCAGAAAAATGTTCTGGAAGACTCATCTTCAACAGGGGAGGTCTAGGACTCTTAGTAAAAAATGAACAACCATTACACAGAGTGCAAGAGCTCCATTGCTGAAAATTTGCTTTTTTGTTTGACAGAACATAGTTATGGAGAATTTGGCCTTTCTGGTCACGATTAGTGAGAGTCAGATGTAAATTATTCTAGTAAATTTCTTGATGGAACCGGGAGCAATAGCTTAACGTGCTCTGCGACGGCGACGGTGTATAATAATAATAATTTATTCGATGTTAGAAAAAAAAAGTAGCAGTAACTTAAAAAGAGTATACATGGGTTTCTATTCTATGGCGCTAACATGACATATACATATTACATATACTTTAACACAAATTAAATAATAATATAATTTAGGTGTTCGAGCCTTTAGGCTTGACCCACCAGAGACTAACCTCCCGAACATCAGCGCCATCTGGCAGATCTACGTGGAATCACATCGATACTATTGTTGACCGATAACAAACGTATGTAATAAAAAAAAATCCTTTGACTTTACATGCCTGGGTTTGAACTCCGACCTCTGGATTAAATGACAACGTTATGATGATGAAGAAATCCAAATAAAGTTCAATTATTTCTACCATTTTAACCATTATCTACATGTGCAAAAGGAAAACACAACTAATAAGAACAATTTGTAACATGTCTCTTTTCTGACGTCGAAGAACTTGCGACTTGGTAAATGTGGGTAAATGACCGTAACGGAACATTTCAAAATATACTGTTATTAGTAATTGAAGTTTAAAACTTTTAGTAAGTAATACGATATAAATACTCATAGCGAGTATAAATAAAATCCATATTTCAGTAACATTGTATTGTTCCGTGAATGACTTTTACAATAACCTACCATTCTGCATACTTAACTCAAAAGACGCGATTTCGGAGAAGTTCCGGTAGTGAATTTGACTTCCGAGTTGGCTAAATGCGTGCACAAGCGTTTTTTTTTGACTCGGGTGGCTGCCAGGAAGTCCGATCGTGATAATACTTACTTTTTTATAAATAATTTTATTCAGTTGACAACCCTGCGAACAGCTCGAATTCCTCTTTACTAACTCTATGAAAACGCCTGAAATACTTGAAGTTTCCTCTTAGTTATAACAATAACATGCTTATTAAGGTGGCGTGGTTGCAATTAACTTGTATAATGGCATTATTTTATGTTATATATTTATATTTACATATATTTTTATTGCGCTATGTACAAGTGGCGGGCTTAAAGCACTCCAATATTCAAAAATAATTTACTAGTTTGGGTGTTGCTCGCGCCTATTTAATTTAAATAGGTTATTTGTTACTTTTTATTTGGTAAAGTAGTAGCTAAAGAATTTTTGAATTTGAAATAAAACGTCATAACTTCGTACCCAAATATATTTATAAAGTATACATGCATGTATGTATTTTATGTTTATTATATATAATTTAAGTATCTATTTCTTAGTGTATTTAGGATATGATTATGTATGTGTAATACATTATATATTATTTTGTGTATGTACCTATTAGTAATAAATTATTACCTAATTGTCAAATGTCTTCGTAAGCTGTCTGCACTCGCTTATAACAGATCTCAATCACAAAGGTTATAAGCTCGCTTATGTGTACTCACTTATTTTCGTTTTGTACAAAAAATAATTTATTATTATTATTAATGGTGCGCGGTGGTGGCTCGGTTGTAAGAACGCGTTCCTTAAATCCTACAAAGGTCGGTTCAAACCCCCCCGGTATGTACCAATGAGAAATACACTTTTCTTACGTACATCTGTCATAGATTTACAAAACCACCGTTCCCGTGCCTCGGAGAGCACGTTAAGCCGTCGGTCCCGGTTCCACTAATACTAACTTGTGGATTTGTTAATAAAACGATTATAGTTTTTGTTATTATACAGTTATTAGTTTATTGCATGAAGTGATAGTTTGTAGATGCTTTTATCGTTCATAATATGTATTATTCTAACACTACTAGTGAAAACTTGTAAATGACTTTCTGTTTCTATTTTTGTATCTATACTTGTGAATTAAATGTCAATAGTTTTCCTTAATAAATAAATAAATAAATTGTCATTAAAAATTGATATCATACCCTCGCCAAGCCGTCTGGCCAGCGTGGCGAGTGTAGGCCAAATTCTTCAGGTACATGTTCTGGAAGGCCCATCTCCAGCAGTGGAGGCCTGGGACGCTGTGTTCTAGGGGCTGTAATGATGAAAATGATGATGATTATTATTATCTGTGCGAGAGAGATGCAAAGCTGAACAACCCTCCTAAATAAATAAATACACACAGTCACGAGTAATTACGTGTATTTAACAAAACTCCAGTTTTCCGTGTAGAACCAATAGAATGGCTGAACGTAATCAATAGAAGTATAATGAGAAAACTTGGGCTAATGATGAAAGTTCGTGCCCTTATCGGATTAGTCACCTGTGAACATGACATTAGGTACCGCAGGACCACGTAATAGATCACAAAGAACATTAACATAATAAGGTAAAAAAGTGCGGGTCGCTTTTTTCGTCACAGCGCCATTGACACGGCCTCTTTACAGCCACGATCTTATTTAAGTAGTTTCTAAGTTAGTTTAGTTTTACTTGCTTATAGCAATAATGTTGTGCATAGCATACATAAATATGGATTATTGCCTGTTTACGGTCCAACCATTATTACCACTTTGATTAGTACATATGTTGTAAAAAATGTATTGATTTTATTAGTTCTGACTTTATCCAAGTTGTTTCGAGAGAACCAATGGAAAAAAAAAAAAAAAAAAAAAAAAAAAAATAATGACTTCATAGGACGCTTGCAGTTGTCTCGATTCCATCTATTTTAGAACCAACCGGTCTGAGTCGAGACGATGGCAAGCGTCCAGACGGAATGACATTAGTTCCTTGGAGATTGGGTCTATCCTTGATATGGGATTTTACCTGTTGGGATTCCCTAGCCCCACCTTCAAGGAACTTCTTTTAGAGCTGGGGTTGCAGCGGAATAAGCGCATATCAGTAAGCGTCAAAAATATGAAACGATTTGCAATAGTTACTTTTTTTCGACGTTTGCTGTAGAAACGATGAGCCCGTGAGGATCGGAACTGAAAGCATTTTATAAAGAAATTGTTCCAAGGCTTATTGACGTCTCTGGTGACAATAGGGCTAGCAATTTTTCTCACAAAAATTAAGTATAATAATTGAAAGGGTAAATGCTGCTAGTATATTGGGCACCATGCCACAAGGCAGCGATTTGGAGGAGATATTTTTTTGTAAGTCATCATCATCATCATCATCAGCCTGTATCTCTCCACTGCTGGATGTAGGCCTCCCCTAAGGCTCGCCACTTAACGCGATCTTTCGCTACCCTCATCCAACCCCCACCAGCGACCTTCTTTAGGTCATCTGTCCTCTATCTCATCTTTAGAACCCGCTTGCCCCATCGATCGTCGGTTCTGCGGCAGATAAATAAATAAATAAGTGTCCGGCCCATTGCCACTTCAGCTTGCTAATTTTAAAAGCTATGTCAGTAACTTTCGTTCTCTGACGAATATCAACGTTTCGAATTCTATCCATCAGAGATACACCAAGCATAGCTCTCTTCATGGCTCGCTGAGCGACCTTGAATTTATGGACCAGACCCACTGTTAGTGTCCACGTCTCTGCTCCGTACGACATTACCGGGAGGACGCACTGGTTAAAGACCTTAGTCTTTAAACATTGTGGTATAGACGATGAGAGGATGTGCCGGAGTTTCCCGAATGCCGCCCAACCTAGCTGAATGCGTCTGTCGGCTTCTTTGCTGAAGTTTTTTGTAAGTTTTTTGTAAGTATTAAATTTTTATTTTCTATATATTATTTTTATTTATTTAGGTTAAATTTAGATTTTGTTCTAATATAGTTTATTTAATTAAAGGTTTTGTATGAAATAAATAATTATTTAATAAGGTAAAAATAAGGTAAAATAATATGTAAATCGCAGTGGTAGTACAATTGTAATCCTGGAATCAACCAATGAGAAATAAACTTTTCTTAAGAAGGTCATACACGCTACGGTCTACTAAAGAGGTTACCTGTGCAGGTTTGCCTGTGCAAGTCAACTAAACGTCGATAGCGTGTATGGGGACGTTATAATGAATACACCGTACGGTGTCACTGGAAATGATTGTTTTTTTTTATTTTACGACGCGACGGTCGCCTGCACAGGTGTATTCCCACACACGCTACCTACCTAGTTAAATATCATCACGACCGTATCCCTTGCGGGGTGTTAAGAAACCACACTTATAAAGAAGCGGGTTCACATTTAGTCAACTTTAGTTTACTATAGGCTAATCATGACAAGTGGCAAGCTCGTCGATGTCTCTAGCGTACCAAACTCGAGAAATATCACAAATAAATTTAATATTAAACAAATTTAAATTAATTGCACACGAAATTTTCAAGGCGTTGTCAAAACAGCTCGTCAACACCTCGGAAGACAAAAGGGCTGGGCAATATTTGGGCCAAAGAATCAGTATTGCCATTCAACGTGGCAATGCTGCCAGTATCCTAGTTATATTTTTATTTATTAATTAGGTTTATTTTTATTAATAGTAATTTATGTTTTAAGATGTAAGTTTTTAGTTTAATTAATATATTATTTTTTTTAAATCATAAAATTTTTGTGTCCTCCTACTAGTAATCGAACCCGGTACCTCCGAGTCTAAATCCACGGACTTGAAGTGAGACCACGGAGCCATACCTGCACAGGCAGACCTCTCCGGTGAACCGTAGTGTGTATGCCCGCCATTATTATTTTATTATTATTTTCACTTTATTAGGTTCAACACACAGCATTGCACAGGTTTTACCATTTAACAATAATAAGATACATTAGATCATGCAATACCCACCACGTTAACCACATATTTATAATTGCTTACACTTTATAATTAATTAATAATAATAAACAAATATTGATAAATGAAAGAATAAAAAAATAAATAAAAAACTAAATAAAACAAGTAAAATCAAAGGAGAAAAACATAATATAAATAAAAAAGAAAAAAAAATATGTACGAGTACATTTGTCATAGATTTACAAAACCACCGTTCCCATTCCTCGTGAAGCCGCCCGGTTCTGTTTCCACTAATACCAACTTGTGGAATCGTTAACAAATAGACATTTCAAAAATCAAAATCAAAATATTTATTTCCATAGGTTATCTTGTAACAACTTGAATATTGTCAACACTAAAATAATATAAAACAAAAGCATACAAGATATATAAACAAACATAAGTTAGGTAATCATAGTTGGACCGTAACGGGTAAACAATCCAGATATATGTGTGTTATAATAGCATTATTGTCATAAGCAAGGTAATTGTAACTTAATAACTACTTAATATAAGATCGTGGCTGTAAAAAGGCCGTGTCAACTAAATATAAATTCGTGGCTGTAAAAGGGCCGAGTCACCTTACAATGTAAATAATAATAATATGTCAATTAAGCATATATTCGTAGCTGTAAAAGTGCCGTGTCATCTTATATTCTAAATACCATTAACAATAATTTATATTCGTAGCAGTAAAGAGGCCGAGTCAACTAAATATAAATTCGTGGCTGTAAAAAGGCCGTGTCAATTTATAAACATAAAATAAAAATCATAATAATAACTATAAAAAAGAAAATAGTGATTTAATTAGAATAGAAACAGAAATTAGAACATGAATTAAGATTTTAAGCCAAGTAATTCTATACAATAGTATCTTTCATTGCATCTTTCTTTAAATATTAATAATAATATATATTTCATTAAACTTTACATAGACAATCGCCAACTTATTTGGCCAGCTGTGAAAAGTTTTAGGTAGGTAGGTACAGATTTAAAAGTAAAATTTAAGTTTGAAATGTAATAAGTAATTAATTAATGTTAATTAAGTTATGTGTTTGATGATTTATGCGTAACGCCATTAATATTCATTAGGCAATTAATATTTTAACTTTTTAAGACTTTTGATTCCTTAGATCTTATTAAAATAATTAGTACTTATTTGACTTTATACTAATATTATTATTTTGCTTTGCCAAAATCACAAAAAAAAACATAGTTCTTCGCGCCATTTTGCACGGACATGTCAAGTGCAAGTTTTAGTTTTGTAAATTACTCTACTGTGGATATTGTTAGTCAAAAGTAGTGTTGTTTTTTTAGTAATGTACTACAATGTGAATAATTATGGACAACGATAAATTGGACTTTGAATATGGGACACAAGTTGCAGTTTATTTTTTGCGGTTTTCCCGCGCTGTGAACTCCCATATTTTACCCGACGTGTTTGATGATGACCTCATTAACTCATAAAAATGAAAGATATATTACGTCAGACTTGGCTTGGGCTAGACCGTTTGCCTTTCCTATCACCTCATTCATCATCCATCGGGAGAAGAGAACAAACAAAAAAAATCATTTTCCTTTTGACATATTACACTAAAATTAATCAATTTTAATGAAACGACAATGTTGTGGCTAATCACTAGGATACTTGGTCCTAGGCTAATCACAATAAGCAGGTTGTGTATACTGCTTTTGGATTGCAATCTCAAACTTAAGTAACTTTTGTAAAAATATGAATTGTTTTGATTGTGTACAGTACCTATTTATCGCCACACCTGTATGTATGTTTCGGTATATAGAATAGGCCTACATTTATACATTTAGATTTATCCCTTGCATATTTATTTTTTTGTAACCATTGTAAGTAATTGTTGCGATAAATAAAGTATTTTCTTTCTTTCTTTCTTTATTTTACCTATAATAAATAAATAATTTAGTTTTGTTTTACTGGTTATATTGAATGTCTCCGTGGTCTAGTGGTAGGATTTATTTTTACAAATATTTATTTGTAAATATGACATTTCTTGAGTTTGGTATGCTAGACATCGACGAGCTTGCCACTTAAAATGATACTTAAGGCTCAGTAGTTAACTAAGTATTCACTAAGTTGCCTAGATTTTTTCTGCTTTATGATAATCAGAGGTGTTGCTCAACAAGATGGACCGGTTACTAAATACCTGTATCCGGTTTATCTTTTGTTTACGCAAGTATGATCACATCTCTGAGTATCGCGCTAAGTTAAAGTGGCTACCAATTCGTTGTCGCAGGAACCTCAGAATCCTCTGTTTGCTCTTCTCTATTCTCAATGAGCCTGCAACACCGAAGTACCTCAAGGACAAGTTTGCCTATCTCTCATCACTTCATAACAGGTCACTTCGCTCGGCCCACAATTCTGTTTTATCTATCCCATCTCATCACTCCAGCTTTCAGTCAAACTCCTTCGCAGTAGTGGCCGCCAATTTGTGGAACAATTTGCCAGTAGAAATTCGCCAAGCACCCAATAGATCACTCTTTAAGAAAATGGTATATTCACATTACTTAAATAGCTCTCAACAGCGTATGTAAGATATATAGTATGTAGTGTATTAATGTGTAAATATGTATAATGTGTAGTACATGTATTATTGTGTACATATTTGTATGTATATTAATATGTATTATGATATCATAGAATAAGTTTATTTTATTTTACCTTTAAATTAAGTTTCATATTTGAGCCCTTTGCACCTACCTCTTAATTAAAATTCTCTGTATTGTCCCAAAGGTTGGCTGCTAGAGAATGCCTAGCGGCATTAAGCCCGCCCTTTGTACATAGTGCAATAAAGTTTTTTAAATAAAAATAAATAAAAAATAATAGTACCCATGTACAAATACGTACATGTGGCAAATAGTCAACAGATAGTGGAAAGTGGGGTAATTGGAACACTTTAAATGCTCCAAAACAATAAATACCATCACAATTTGTATTAGCATTATTGAATATATAATATCATTCTTCAAAATAAACTACGTATATAATAAAAATAAGAATAAAAAAATGTACATGATCTAGAAGCAATCCAAATATACAGAATAGGCTAAAAAAATGCAAATAGTAACACTGGATTTCTTAAAAGTCCGTTAGAGGGAAAGGAACGCGTGAACGCGGCAAACTAGTGCCTTCACTACGTAGCCACAACTCATACTTAGCTGTTAAGGCACGCAGGGCCAACAGTGAAAGAGAGACGGTTTATAGGATTTTAGTCCGTAGGCGCCTTGGTGTCTCCTCAATTTATTGTTCTTAAAGTAGCAGAGGTTTTTGCGTTTTGTCGAATTTCGGGTTGCACATAGGCATGTAGTCTATCTTAATTCTGACTTGCCTGGTGGGTTACTGCTGTACCAGGTATTGTAATCTCATAGGTACTGATAACTAAATTTCAAAGGTTATTAATTGATCGTTGTGGTGCAGTTCTGTATATGTTTTATTTTGTAAATCTGATATAGCTGAGTTTTCCTTGCAGATTCCTTTCTCAGTCAGATTAAACATTAACAGGTCACTGAAATCTGCTAAGCTGCTGGTCTTCTACTAACAGCTTACTTATTGGACCACTTTGCTGCTTAGTCTTCTACTAGCAGGACTAGAATCATTCAAAATAATTAAATTAATGACGTTTCATAAATGCCTGTAATAGGTTTACGTGAACAAAGATATTTTGACTTCGACTCCTTATGAGGCCTCCTTACTGTGATTCGAGCATGCGACCTCCCGCGGTGGCCCTTCAGGCTGGGGTCGAATCGTCAGGCGATTTTGCGATTTTAGTCTTAAAAAACAAAACGAACGCGGGTAGCGGGGAATTACGCATCATTTCATGCAACTTTTAGTTTGTCAAACATATTCTTTACAATAAAGGTAATCAATTAGGAAAAAACCTCTGTACATCAAACAAGAGTGGCCATAATAAAAATTTATAGCCAATTTGGCTAGAGAATTACGGCTTCTTCGTCTATTCGCTTTTGTGTTTTACTAATGAAAGAATTTACCAAAATAAGGAATTTTATTTGAAAGTAAAATTCGTATTTAGTATTACCACGACCAAGTTTTTCGAAAAGGTCCTATTTCCGCAGTGGAGATCCTGACCCCCTAGCACGCTTTCGCTTAATACGTAATAGTTATTTTACTCAATCATAGATGGCGCTATTAAAGTTGCACACAATTATCATCTTTATAACACTAATCACAAGGTTGACATTGGCTACATCTATTATTTTGATGTTAGGTGGCGTATAAAAAATGAAAAAAACATTTTATTTATCTCTATCTGATATTTGACCTCGTTGAATTAAAAAAAGTAAACTTCTAGAATGCTTACGTTGAAAGTAAATTTCGTATTTAGTATCACTACGACCAAGTATTTCGAAAAGGTCCTTCTTCAACAGTGGAAATCCCCGACCCTTTAGCACTATGCAATTGATGTAGTGTTCGACTTGAAAACAAAGCAAAGCTTTTTTTACTGAATTTTGCTTAAACAAATAAAAACGAAAATCGAACGACTTACAAATCGAATTTAATTAAAAAAAACGTTATTACGAAATAGTTCTTCTACTCGATCATAGATGGCGTTATTAAAGGTGCACACAATTATAATCTGTATAATACTATTCGTAAGGTTGACGTTTGGCTACATCTATTACATTAGATACGTGTATTTTTAAAACTACCTCTTTTTTAATTTAAATTTAATTAAAATTTAAAGTTTTGCTAATGGAAGTTAGGAGGCGTATAAAAAAATTAAAGAACCTGGATGAATTTAAAGAAAGTAAACTTCTAAAATACTCCGTTTAATTTAATAAAATGTATAAATACTTTTACATACCAAAATAAACTGACATGGTTATCTTATCGAAGAAGAACGTGTTTTATGCTTCCAATGTTATGTGACAAAACAAAAAAATCAATTTAAACAGCTCAAATTACACCATTTTTATTATTATATGTAAAAATAGGGTGGGACTCGTCACCAAGTCACTGCGACCAGTAGTGATCTATTGTGACCTCCCCAGACTATAGTTCGTTCGCTAGACCTACGGCTTCAAGGAACCTTAGTATGGGCTTAGGAGCGAGGCGTCGCACCTCCTCGGGGCTTAAACTGTGAGCACCCAAGATGGTGCTTCGCTTGTGATGCAGAGCATAACAGTGGCAGAGGAGATGGACTGGTGTCTCAGACACCTCGCGACAGAATCATTATCTTTACGCACGAGCACGTCGCAAAAATCCACGTTTTATAAAGACAAATTTCTAAGCATTCCATGGATTCACCGTGCGGGTGCCGGGTCCATCGTGTGTGGGTAGGAGATGAGAAGAATGGTGTCTCGGGTTTGCGACCGACAATAGGCTGGTTTAAGAAAAGGAGGCCTTCTTTTTTTTTATTATTGCGCGATAATACGCTCACCATCCACCATTCTACTCCTCTCCCTACCCAACCAAATACTGTATGATTCCGTTAATGCCGTCTTGGAAGCTCGTTCCATAAATGTATTGACGGCAGACCTGCTTAGGCCCAATTCTTTCAGTAAGTGATGCAAAGATTTTGCTGGAACTCCTCTTGCACCAACTTCCACTGCGTAAAGCTGAGTCTTGAACCCGTTCCTGGTCATTTCTTCTGTGAGATCATAATATTTATTCGACTTCATGTTGTAATAAAAATCGATGGCCGTAATATATTTAAAAGGATTTATTTCAACCGCTTACCGTTGTTAGTGGGAAGCCACATTCAGTTTCAAATTGGGCCACAACTCGGTACATCTACAATATTATTAGTTACTAAGTATGATTTTTAAGGTAATCGAGCCATGGACTGACTGTTGATTTTTCATACAAACTTATTAGACCCCTCTGGGAATGAATTAGTGTTGACCGTCATTGCCGGTTATGGTCGTGTTCGACGTAAAATATCATCACGACCGTTTCCCTTTCGGAGTGGTCAGAAATCATGACAAGTGGCAAGCTCGTCGATGTCTCTAGCGTATCAAACTCGAGAAATATCACAAATTAAATAATTTATTGTGTCCCAGGAATCTAACCCGTTACCTCCGAGTCTAAATCCACGGACTTATCCGCTAGACCACGAAGGCAGTTAAAAGTAATCTATATGTTTTAAACTGCCTTCGTAGTCTAGCGGTAAAGTTAATGGATTTAGACTCGGAGGTACCGGGTTCGATTCCTGGTCGGGACACAAAAATATTTATTAATGTAAATAAATACATTTAATTAATATTTTATTTATTTGTGATATTTCTCGAGTTTGGCGCGCTGGAGACATCGACGAGCTTGCCACTTGTCATGATTGGCCTATAGTAAAGTTGGCTAAATGTGAATCCGCTTATTTATAAGCCTGGTTTCTGACCACCCCGAAAGGGAAACGGTCGTGATGATACTTTTTATAAGTATGTTTTAAAAGTTTAGTTTTTAGTTTATTTAATAAGTTGAATTTATTAAATCATTGTAACTTACTTCCTAATATCTGCAATAAATATTTTATTAATAATAAATAATATTATCATTTTCATTATCATTGCAGCCCCTAGAACACAGCGTCCTAGACCTCCACTGCTGGAGATGGGCCTTCCAGAGCATATATCTGGAGAATGTGGCCTACACTCGCCACGCTGGCCAGACGGCTTGGCTACTTTTAAATAAATATATTTTTACAGTTACAGCGAATTGTCAGTCCACATACGATACTCAGCTTTAGTATTGCAATCTCGTTTCATTCGTCAGCAGTCGTTCTAAGGCAAAAAAACAATGCCAGTAATAAAAGACTGAATACTTTGAAAACTCTATTCAAAATTCATTTATAGCTAAGCGAATATAGACTATTAAATATTTTATACAAACATAAAAGGTGCATTGAAATCGTTAATGCCTTACGACAAACAGAGCTTAAATGCATAAATTTATAGCTGGTATAATCTTCCTACTGAGCAACTATGTTTCTCCTATTCATATTTACAACTTTGGCGATAAATAAAAGTATAAAATTAATCTCTTAAGAGGGTTTAACGCATCTGCATCCCTCTCGCTCGAAACGAAACGAAACGAAAGGAATCGAAACGAAACGAAATGAAACGAAACAAATCGAAACCAATTCAATTCAAGTCCAGTCAGGTCAAGTCAAGTCGAGTCGAGTCGAGTCGAATGGAGTCGAGTCAAGTCAAGTCAAATAAAATAAAATTGAATTGGTAGCTGTTCAATATTTTCCGGAATGTGGTTGTAGAGTTTTATTTCGTTTCGTTTCGAGCGAGAGGGATGCAGAAGGTTTGGTTAGGTTAGGCTAGGTTTGGTTTGGTTTCGTTTCGTTGATGTCGGTCATCAGTTGCTCCAATTCTAGGACCTCGCGTACCGCTTACCATCAGATAAAAAAATATATACAAAATTTGGTAGAATCAGACTTGTCTTTATTCATATTGCATGGCAATAAAACTACAATCACATTCCGGAAAATATTAAACAGCTACCAATTTGACTTGCCTTGTCTTGTCTCGTCTCGTTTCGTTGCGTTTCGTCTCATCTCTTCTCGTCGCGTTTCGTTTCGTTTCGTCAAATACCCAGAACCCGGTACCGTCTAAATCTACGGTCTTTACCGCTAATAATATAAAAGCTATCAGTTTTCAACACCTAAGAAAAATATCGTTTTCTGTAAAAATAAAACGTATCATTTTATCGAACAAATAGCAATTGATCATAGTTAGAGACAGTTCAATAAGACGAAAGTTGGCCAACTTAAATCGATCAGCTGGCCAACTTTCTTCAAATAGATGTTTCAACAAACATTATTAGTAAAGCCCCAGATCTATAGACATTAAAAAAAAGTATTTTTAATCCCCGTACCTACTCCGAGGTCGTTGAAGACCAGCTAACAAGGGGTTGCATGATACACGGGCGCTGACTTTAAATAGTAAGCATACGTGTCCCACTTGGATGCTAAAAGTGTTTTTTTTTACAATTGTCATTATTCTAAGGGTTTTTTACTAAATTTTGCTTTGTTGCTGTTGTTTGTTTTAAGCTTGAAAGGTAAAATTTATTACAAGAATTTTCTCTAAATATTGTTATTTTTAGATTTATTGTATTTAAGACTAATTATATCGTAATTAATCCAATATACTATAGTATTAGGGTGGATGGATAATTATATGTAATCAAAGTAAGTACAAAGATTTAAAATCTAATAAAAATTAAGTTAATAAAAATATATAAACTAAATCCAGCAATACAAATATAGGATATCACTTCATGAATAACAGAGTTGTAAATATGTGGAACAAAATACCAGAAGACATATTAAAGTCCTCAACTGTAAAAACTTTTAAAAACAAACTGGACAAGTGGCTAGTGACAATCTAAATAGACTATGGTGATAATTGACAATTTAATAAACTTTACACCAGTGCTTGATATAGGCATATCAGCAATGCGCTGCTCGCCTATTAATCAATAATAATAATAATAAATTAAAAATAAAACCAAACTGTATATAAAAATATTCATCCATGACCTGATCATGTGGCAGGGTGCCAAGAACACTTGCAGCATTCTCC
The DNA here is from genome assembly GCA_910589645.1 of Tinea semifulvella. NCBI lineage: Eukaryota > Metazoa > Arthropoda > Insecta > Lepidoptera > Tineidae > Tinea > Tinea semifulvella. The sequence continues at coordinate 4,814,066 of OU342592.1, read as the reverse complement.
CGCTGCACAGCGATGCTGATTTGCTGCGCGAAAAAACTGTCAGCTATTATACAGCATTAACTAGCCGTTTGAAAGGTTAATGTTACATTTTTTAAAAGCCACTAGATACAGAAGAATTCAAATTTTTGTTAATTTTGGTTACAAATGGTTTTTTATAATAAGTTATAAGGGGTTATTTAAGCGTGCGTTAATCTCGGTGGGCGACGGCCCGCCGCGCCGGTTGCTTGTTTTATAATAATAAAAAGTAAGTAAAGTATCATCACGACCGTTTCCCTTACGGGGTGGTCAGAAACCACGCTTATAAATAAGCGGATTCACATTTAGCCAACTTTACTATAGGCCAATCATGACAAGTGGCAAGCTTGTCGATGTCTCCAGCGTACCAAACTCGAGAAATATCACAAATAAATAAAATATTAATTAAATGTATTTATTTACATTAATAAATATTTTTGTGTCCCGACCAGGAATCGAACCCGGTACCTCCGAGTCTAAATCCACGGACTTAACCTCTAGACCACGGAGGCAGTTTATAATAATAATAATTACTACTATTATTATTTTCAGGCAACAAAATAAATATACAAAAGATAGATATAAATTATAGAAGAATTAGAAAGATATAAATTATAGCCCATAGATTAAAAACTAAAATATATATAATCGTGAGCCGCCGGGGAAGGACCACTGTAGTATCTGTGGCATCTGTGGGGCAGTCTATTTCCAAATATCGTTAGCAACTGCTGGTTAAGCCTCGGCCTCCAGGATCTCACGGAGCAGGCGACGGCGCTCAGGTGGCTGTGCGTGCAGCGCAGCGGTGCGATTTCCCGAAGATGGTAAAAGCTGCTGTGGTCGGCTCGATCGAACATGGATTTCGAGAGCCTGGCCACAAACTAATAAGTAACGTTACATATCATAATTTAAGTGGTACTGTATGAAGCTGTGTTTATGTAGTCTATATTAGGGTGATGGATAACCTGTATAGGTTTTAAATATAAGGTTATATAACAATATATAGGATTATTATTGCACTAGTAATACAAAATACAAAATAGATAATCTTATTCAACTGTCGGAATTAGCAATAATATACATTTATGTAACATTTAGTTATTAATAATTCATTAAAATTTAAAAACATAATAATTATTATTTCAATTAGTAAAAATAAATCTGTTTTTAAAATTGTACGTACGTTCCTAAAATTGTGGCCGAGAGAAGACGTTGCGGGGAGAGGTCCTCTTAACACCTGATGAGATTCCATTGTTCTTGCCTTAAGGGGACGCCACCAACTGAATATGAATGTCCACATTATCTTTACGTACATGATTTTGATTGTCTAGTTTGAAAACTTACCTAATAAAATTCCTTGTATAATCGACAGAGACGTTTATTAGTTGAACCGTCTCCGAAATGTACGTAAGAATAGTGTATTTCTTACCGCCTCCGTGGTCTAGTGGTAACAAACGTTGCCGTGAACTCGGGAGGTCGTGGGTTCGATTCCCACCGGGGGCAAGTTGTACATTGTATAATTTGTCTCGGTCTGGGTGTTTATATGTATAAAATGTATATATTTAAAAAAAAAAAGTATAATATATAGTTTATCAACCATCTAGTTTCCGTAACACAAGCCTCGTAGCTTACCACGAAAACTAGATGGCGCTGTGTGACCTGTCTGAAAATATTTATTATATTTATTATTTATTTTTACTGAAATAATGCTACTAAACTCCTTTGTATTGAATAAATTACATATTTATAAAATCTACACACTTTTACGCGATTGACTCTATCTATTCACTTGTATCAAAGTCAAAGTCAAAATATCTTTATTCACGTAAACCTATTAAAGGTATTTATGAAACGTCATTAATTTAATTATTTTCAATGATTCTACTCCTGCTAGTGGAAGACTAAGCAGCAAAGTGGTCCAATGAGTAAGCTAATAGCAGAAGACCAGCAGCTTAGCAGATTCCCAGTATTATGTTTATTATTCAGTATTATTTATTTATTAAAAAACTTTATTGTTTAATACAAAAGGCGTATGTAATGCTTGGCATTCTCTTACCATCAACCTTCGGGACAAAAAATCGAAGTTTAGGCATGGCAAAATAAAAATAAAAACACAAAAAATAAAATAAAAATAATTACATCACTTATTAGTACTAGTTAAATTAAATGTACGATAAACATCATAAAAATAATAATACTTAAACTACATAAATAATTATATTCTTACATACACTACATAGACTAGATAACTAATTATATACATACACTACGTAAACGGGACATATATACTTATATACACAATAATATGCGAACTACAATACACTTACAAAATATAACATTATATATTATGTTTGCAATCCTAATACTACAATAAAAATACTCTCTCTGTCGACCTCATGGTCCGAGCACGCGGTTCTCTTCCTTCCTTCAAGACCCCTTCACTATGTCATTGTCATTTTCATGACAATCCTATTCTCAATTAAAAATCGATTAAAAATTCGTGACCTACACGTGACACTATATTCTTTCCCCACATAAAAAAGAACTATAACATAAATAAATATAATAAATAAATAAAATATAACATCATTAAAATATTTTATTATAGCTATATAAGCGCTAACCCCTAACTTAATTAACAACGCTAACTCCATGCACAACTCTTTACGTATCAACGCTACCTTGAGTGACCCCACTTAACTCAAGTAACAACCCTATCCTATCTAAGTGTCCCTGCATGATGTAGCCTCTTGGTTCGAGCTCTCGGGTTCCTCTTCCTTCCTCCAAAACAAAAACCCTTGACTATGTCATTGTCATTTTCATGACAATCCTATTCTCAATTAAAATTCGAATAATAATCCGTGACCTACAAATGGCAGTTACAGTAACTACTATCACCTAGGAAATGTGAAAGATGAAAGAAATAAAGACACTTGAAATCATTGCACGTTTTTATCGCGTAATAAAATAATGAATGAACACGAAAAACGACCCTAAAATATCCTAAAAAATTGACGAAATAATCATAGCAGCGTTTTCGGATAATCTTTTTGACTTGCATTTAAGGACCGGATATTTAAAAATATACACACAGATCCGTGGACTAGCGGTTAAGTCCGTGGATTTAGACTCGGAGGTACCGGGTTCGATTCCTGGCCGGGACACAATAATATTTATTAATAATAAATAAATTTAATTAATATAAATTAAATATATGTGACATTTTTCGAGTTTGGTACGCTGGAGACATCGACGAGCTTGCCACTTGTCATGATGGCTAAATGTGAATCTGCTTATTATTATATATATATATATTATAAGCGTGGTTTCTGACCACCCCGGAAGGGAAACGGTCGTGATGATACTTTACTTTTTACTTTATTGGCTTCTTAATCACTCTTGGTAAAAAGTAAACGCTAAATATGAATAAAATTATTTAATAAACTAATTAAACTGACATCACAACTATGCCTATAATTAAATACTTAAACTAAAAAGTAAAAAAAAATATAAAAAAAAAAAAAAGTATCATCACGACCGCTTTCCTTTCGGGGTGGTCAGAAACCACGCTTATAAACAAGCGGATTCACATTTAGCCAACTTTACTATAGGCCAATCATGACAAGTGGCAAGCTCGTCGATGTCTCCGGGGCGTACCAAACTCGAGAAATATTACAAATAAATTATATATTATGTAATTAAATACATTTGCATAAATAAATATTTTTGTGTCCCGACCAGGAATCGAACCCGGTACCTCCGAGTCTAAATCCACGGACTTAACCGCTAGACCACGGAGGCAGTTTTATTTTACATATTTTAATTACTTCTAATCAAATTGCCTAAAAGGGCAATCAACAAAATTATTAGTTATGTATCTATTTAATATTTATATACGTGTATATCTATTTTTGCAGTCGGTGCCAGCCAAGGAAAAATGACCTTTAATAGATACCTACTCAATTACGAGTAAACAATATGAATGCGAAATCTAACGGAAGCTGATAATTGCAAAAAAGCAAATCAAAGTTTTTATGCATTAAGACACGACCATCAACGTCGCCGACTACCTTCACGCGTCTGCCTTACAGACTATAGAGTGCAAGTGGTTTGCCCGCGTTCGGCATTATTTCAATGGAACCAATGGGCGTATTTTTTAATTTAAAGTTTGGTTTATTGGTTTTTTATATATTTATCCACATCTTTAAAAGATGGTCCATTAATGTTAGCAACTGCAATCAGACACTCATGACTGACATCAGTCTCTAACATAGACCTACATACGGCATACGACTTACGGCTTGACTGGGCATGACGGCAATTCGAGCCTGAACCCGAAACGTGTGATACACTTTACTTTGCCCCAGCAGACTGGGCAAATTACTACCATCAGTCTGTCTACCACCCATTAAAATTTACTTTAATATTTATTGGTAATAAAATCTCAGTCAGGGCAGATATAATTATTGGTATTAAAATGCCGGTTCAATATAGATATGTCAACGGATAAGCCAGTTAAATTTTATCACCAGCTTTGTTACAAATATTTGTCGAATTTTTGTTTGCACGGAACATAAAGTTTGAAGTTTTCGACTTCGCGACTTGCTACTGTTTTCGCTTTATTTCCGTGTTGTTTATTCGAAATTTGGTAAACAGTAACTTTCAAGTATTCGACTAAGTGAACAGTGAGAATACTAGTCGATGAACCTGTCTGTGCGAGGGGTTGGCTGGAATAAACACGAAGACATGTCTCGTACTTAAATAATTCTTTAAAATCATAAATGCTAGTTTAATGGGGTATATCACTAACTTTTTATCACGATAGATGGCGCATGATAGATGGTACCTAATATAACTGTCAGTTCCATAGAATTTTTTTATTTTTATTCTAGGTCCGTAAAGAACTATAAGTTAACGTATAAACATTTGGCAAGTAAACTGGCGGGCAAATATATAAAACGTAATTCAATTAATAAATTCATTATTATGTTTTAAAATTTATGTCTAAAAAATATATAATATTCTGATAGGACGTCTCTCGAGGATTGTTTTTTATTCATATATAGTTAAATTTTTATACTTTTAATTTGTAGGTGTTTTATTGAAGTAGTTTGTAATTATTTATTATTTAGTAAATATATTTTTCAAATAAACATGATTAATGTACATTAGGTGTTTCTTCCAATTTAGTAAATGGTATTGTACGTACTGTGGCGCGGTGGTGGCTCGGTTTTAAGAACGCGTTCCTTAAATCCTACAAAGGTCGGTTCAAACCCACCCGACATGTACCAATGAGAAATGCACTTTTCTTACGTACATTTGTCATAGATTTACAACACCACCGTTCCCGTGCCTCGGAGAGCACGTTAAGCCGTCGGTCCCGGTTCCACTAATACCAACTTGTGGAATCGTTAATAAATTGCCATTATAAATTGACATCATATCCTCGCCAAGCCGTCTGGCCAGCGTGGCGACTGTAGGCCAAATTCTCCAGATAAATGTTCTGGAAGGCCCATCTCCAGCAGTGGAGGTCTAGGACGCTTGTTCTAGGGGCTGTAATGATGAATGATGATGACTGTACGTACATCTCTGCGACCCGTGACTCACCCAACATAAGGCATCAGCTGAAAATCAGCTCTCCGAGGCTGTAGCATATGCTGAGCTGACCACCTATTTATCGCCACACCTGTTTGTATGTTTCGGTATATATAATAGGCTTACATTTATACATTTAGATTTATTTCTTGCATATACAACAACCTGTCCTTAGATATCCGACAACGCCCAACAGAAGCTATTTAAAAGAATGGTCTTCATATACTTTTTAAATAGTTCCTAACAACTGTAAGTAATATTGTATATAAAAGTATCATTACGACCGTTTCCCTTTCGGGGTGGTCAGAAACCACGCTTATAAATAAGCGGATTCACATTTAGCCAACTTTACTGTAGGCCAATCATGACAAGTGGCAAGCTCGTCGATGTCTCTTGCGTACCAGAATCGAGAAATGTCAATGTGAACATGAGAACAAGTGTAACTGACTTACTACTGATTCAAAAGCATTAGTTAGACGTATGTAGATTGCTAGTTCCACATGTGATACTGTGATGTCTTCGTACCGTATCTTTCCTTTTGTTTTATTCTAGGGTTATTGTATCTTTCTTTTATGTAGGTCTTACTGATAATCTCTGTTAGACCTTTAACTATTATTATTATGACCGCCTCCGTGGTCTAGTGGTAACAAACGTTGCCGTGAACTCGGGAGGTCGTGGGTTCGATTCCCACCGGGGGCAAGTTGTACATTGTATAATTTGTCTCGGTCTGGGTGTTTATATGTATAATATGTATATACTTACAAAAAAAAAAGTATAATATGTAGTTTATCAACCATCTAGTTTCCGTAACACAAGCCTCGTAGTTTACCACGGAAATTAGATGGCGCTGTGTGACCTGTCTGGAAATATTTATAATTTAATTATTACTAACTTCGTTTTGTTTACATGAAGCATCATCACAAACCAAAACAAAAAGATAATAATTCTCCCCCGTTTAAATGAAATAGTAAACCCTTCTAACCCATGATAAATCCGAGACAGCCGTTAAAATAATTTACACAAAGAAAAGGGAAATAATCTAAATTCCTAACACATTCACTTTACCCGCGGACTTTATAAAACATTTTTTCTTATTTACACGAGAAATATTACCTACGCTTTTCGGCTTTAGTCTAACGTTGAAATCTATAAACCATACTTATGCTTCGCTTCAAGAAAGGCCTTAGCAATACATGCGGGTTTATCAGCCGGCTCCATCGTGTTGGTAATTAAAGCCTAACAGCACTCTATGAATTTCAGGCTAAGTAAGGACAGAAAGGCCTTTAAACTAATCCTGAACGTGATCAGGGTTCGTATAAATCAAGTCTTCCCGTACACTAGAACTAAGGGCCGGTATTTCAACATTTACTCGTACTTATCTTGGATTACGTTTATATCATTTAAAATTGTTTTGTTGAAAAGTTGAAGTCCTAAGAATTTAAGTTACTTATGCCGATTTGTCATAACAAAAACTTAATAGACTGATATCAGTCTTAATCTAGCAATTGTAATTTTCCCAATGTCTTTTAAAAATGGTCTGGTAGTTTATTTGCAACCGTTAAAATAGTTTTTATAATTTTTACGGGTCTTTACGCGATTTACCTTAGAGACATATTTCTTCCGACGTTTCAGCCAAGTTGCATTGGCCGTGGTCACGGGTCGACTGAAGCTATGCGGTGTAGTCTCGTACATACTGGGCGGTAGAAATATGTCTCTAAGGTAAATCGCGTAAAGACCCGTTAAAATTATAAAAACTATTATGAATGTGCGCGAAAGTTTAAAAAGTTAAACCGTTAAAATGTCAAAATAGTGAATTCCTTTATTTACAGTCAGATTACTGTTAGATTTAACGTTAAAAATGTGCTAACTTACCCAAATATTAGACGAGCATAAATCAAAAATTCCATAAATTATGTTGACATTGACTATCAAATTTATTTATACACTGAAAAAAAAATTGATGTAATTGAAAATGGTTATGAAGTCGATAAATTTTACGCCAATAATACAGCAGTATTTACGAATACAATGCCTGTTGAGTCCAACGGCCTCATTGCGCAGGCTTCGCCGACCTCGACGTCGGACCGCGACTGACCACCACGCCATTTAAAAACGACGGCGCGGTGGTGGCACAAGTCTTCTTTAAAAACCGCGACTTATCCAATAATTGTATCACAGTCCATAATGTAATCAAACCTTAGTTTTATTACCCTACAATGCTATTATATATATATATATATATATATATATTTATTATTCAACTATAGCTGCATGAGGTGCTGGTAGCGAGAAAATATATAGTCTTCATTACTAAGATATAAATTATTGGTTCGGACGACTTATTTAAGAGGTATACGCCTAGTGGACGCTGAATTCATATATATCTAGGTATATTTTTCTCAGTTTATCGAAGCAAATTATTTAAACTCAAGTTAACCAGCGTTTGAAATACCAGCTTCTGTGTGCTTAGTGTGGTTCACATTTACATGTCCCTGGCGTAACATTCGTCCTTTAAAAACATAAGGGTTTTTGCGTAACTTAGGAGACATGTACGTGCCTATACGAAAACACGGTAAATGTACTGAAAAAAATTTGTAAGAGCTTTTTTTATACGATCGCGGTAAATTATTTATAGCATACTCAGAGATACGTAGATATTATTCATTTTCATTACGACCCCTAGAACACGGAGTCTTGGACCTCCACTGCTGGAGATTGAAGGCGTTCTAAAACTAATTTTTTGAAGATTTTCGCATATATTTACCAAGCTTGGCGGTGGTCACCATTGGAGCAACATATGTGACCAACTGAATTGTTTTTTGACCACTTTATTACACAAAGCTGATTAAAACAGCTAGTTGTATTCTCTTTTTAGTCAATTCTTAAATCAAGAATTGTTTATCAGAAACATCGTCAAAGTCAAATCTTTATTCTTGTAAACCTATTACAGGCATTTATAAAACATCAATAATTTAATAATTTTGAATGATTTTACTCCTGCTAGTAGAAGACTAAGCAGCAAAGTGGTCCAATAAGTAAGCTGTTAGCAGAAGATCAGCAGCTTAGCAGATTCCAGTTATTAGAGTTGTTAAATCTGACTTAGAAAGGAATCTGCAAGGAAAACTGAGATATTACCTGGTTCAGCAGTAACCCACCAGGCAAGAATTAAGATAGACTGCATGCCTATGTGCAACCCGAAAGTCGACAAAAATCGTAACAAACAATATAAGGTCTTATAGACTACGACAACTTATGTAATAATTTCATTCATTAGCATGATGGTGTACTATTAAAAAAACTATTGAAAAATCATTGTTTCCCAATTTCTTGAAATTACTAATTCTCCCACCGTGTCAGCAGCTCGTCAATGGAACAGGCTACCATTGTTTATTTGTTTAAATATATTCAAAAAACTTCTCTCTTAACTTCCTTAAAAATCAAAACGAATCCTAATCACCTGACATATTATTAGTACCTATATCTGTGGGGGAGAATTCCAACTCAACAACCCGTGGTAGATGAGTGGACTGTATATGGTGTGAGGGGTTTGATGACCAAAGAAAGGGAGCAGAAGCACTTACCTCTTCCAGCAACAGCTGACGACGTCTCAGTGGAATCGACCCCAGGGTTCCAAAAGAAGACCAGCTCTTCTGATGCTAAAACTCTTTTCACATAAAACTAATAATCCAAGTAACAGTTCCGACCGATAAATACACTCGCGTGGCTATTCAGCAGACACTGCTGCAGCACCGATAATTGAACACACGCGGTGTGACGTCACCGAAACACAAATTGTTGACGTCCGTCGCCGACTGAGGCCTCCACCGATGGGTCACAGAACTGGCTTTAACACTATATATGGATATATAATTATTTATGTATTTATCTTAAATTATGTATTATTATTTTTCTGTTAGGTATTATATTATTATAAATGTATATATTGTATTTATTTACATATACTCTGGCTTTTACTGTATTATTTCCATTTTCACTCTCTGCACCCATAATATTAATCTCTCACTCTCGCAAAGGTTAGCTGGTAGAGAATACCTTCATGGTATTATGCTCGCCTATGTACAACACTTTATATTGTATATTTTGTATGCAATAAAGAATTGTATTATTACCGTAGCCACTATCCCTACGCGTACATACAAATTTGGAGACTCTTACATCTTTCGCACGCTGAAGATGTGGAATGCTCTCCCAGCTAGTGTGTTTCCCCACTCCTATAACCTGGAGTCCTTCAAACGAAGTGTGAAAGAGCATCTTTATAGGCCGGCATAGTGGTAGGGACTGATGTCGGTCGTCTAAGGCTGGCGTCAGTTGCTCCAATTCTTGGACCTCGCGTACCAATTACCATCAGGTGGGCGCGGTGTCACATATCGTACTCAGTATTAAAATATATTTATTTATTTATTTATTGAGAATCCAACAGCGTTTCAACTTTAATAAATTAAGTACTTACAAGTTAACAATTTTAGGCCACTAACAGGATTCCACATATAATATTAAAAACTGTGATAAGTGATACAATAAAATTCAAAAGTTAAAAATACATATTTAAGAATTTAAGATGTAAAATTGATTGCATAAAATATTAAAAAAATAAAACTAAATTCTAAATTTCAGCTGAACAGATATAATAATGTATTATTAGTCCTACACATTTTTTTTTTTTTTTTTTTTTTTTAATTATGGTGCATGCATGTTTGTGTAAGTATGAGAGTGAGTGCATGTGTTTGTTTAAATGAGTGTGTGTGTGCGTGTGTGTTTTAGTATGTTTATTTATTTAATGTTTATTTGCAATTATCTCCTTCTTTAATTTATATTTAGATATATTAAAAATGTCAATTTCCGAGTACTCCAAGTTATATGTACGCGCGGCTCTATACAGTACAGAGTGATATGCATAGTTCGTCTTCGCGAAAGGCACAGCAAATAACGATGTGTGTCTAGAACGTCGAGGGGGCACACAGAATTGAATCTTAGCTAGCAGCTCTGGACAGTCGAGACGCCCTGAGAGCAGCGCATGCAGGAACAATATATCTTGCAATCGGCGCCGATTTTCGAGTGTAGATAACCGGTAGTGATGGCAAGCCGACAAATAATCATCGAACCTATTGTAATATTTAAAGTTTAGAATTTTAATAAATTTCTTCTGAATTGACTCGAGTCTTTTAATGTATATGCCATATTGAGGCGACCAAACGCAACTTGCATATTCCAGGTTGCTTCTCACATAAGCAAAATACAGAATTTTTAGACACTCGATGCTTTTAAAAGGTTTACTAACACGATAATATATATATATATATATATATATATATATATATATATATATATTATTATTATTACTAATAAAAAACAATACATTTTAGGATTTTAAGGAAAGCGACTACGGAAGCGACCTACAGTCGCTACTCTGGCCAAACGGGTTGACGAGGGTCTGATGTTATTTTTTAATGACAATTTATTAACGATTCCACTTGTTTGGTATAAGTGGAACCAAGACCGACGGCTTAACGTACTCTCCGGATCCCGAAAGCGGTGGTGTTGACAAAAAATACGTAAGAAATGTGTACTTCTAAAATTTTAACGAAAGCGTTCACAACCGAGTGCGAGCCACCATTTTTTTTATTTTATACTTTTACACTTTATACCATTACAAATTCAATCGCGAAATGACTGCCTCCGTAGTCTAGCGGTTAAGGCTATAGATTGAAAGGTGCTGGGTTTGATTCCTGGCGAAGAACACAAAAATGTTACCTATTTATGACATTTCTAGATTCTGGTACGCTAGAGACATTTCTGCTTGCCATTTCTCATGATGAACCTATAGTAAAGTTGGCTAAATGTAAACTTGCTCCTTATAAAAGCATGGTTTCTGTTCACGATCGTGATGATACTTTACTTTACAAATGTAACCTTGTGTTTTACAAAGGTGATTGGCCTTTACATTGAGTTGTAAAATGCGAATAAATACACGCGTAAACTCAATAGCATTTTATGGAAACAAATAACGCGGCAGTTTTTATTGACATTCTGAATTAGTCATCAAATCGTTTATTATTAAGGGGCCGGACACAACGCCCCGCGGTCTGCGGTCGAGGTCTCCGGTTCGCGGTCTCTGTGCGGTGCGGCGTAAAAATGGCTTTCACCGGACCGCGGCAGTCAGCGTTCTGTGTTCATTTTTTTTTTAATACGTCATCAAAAGTTTTTTTAATTAGTACGAGATATATTTAGTTATATATTTATTTGTTTATGTAGGAGTACTATATGTTTGTAATTAATGTGTGTTTTATATAGTAATAAATAATTTCAATTATAATTTTTCTTCTGCTGCACCCGCTTATTACATACTCGTATCTCATTAGTCACAAAGGTTAGTTGGTAGAAAATGCATTTACGACATTAAGCTCGCCTATGTATGCATTTGTTTTGGTTTTGTACAATAAATAATTTATTATTATTCTTATAAACATAATTTATAAAACTCACGAGTCTTAGACGTCTCCTCAAATATGTCACTCAATTATTTATTCCAGCTGTCAAACGGGTTTCCTCAAGAGATCCTGGAAATCGGTATTCTTAGTTGTAAACTCTCCGAACCTCTTAAGACCATTTAAAATATATTTATTTTTTATTTTTATTTAAAACCTTTATTGTTTTGTTAACAAAAGGCGTATGTAATGCCGATTGGCATTCTCTTACCATCAACCTTCGGGACATTGTGTCAATTATGGTAGGTTATATATCCGGTAAGATTATTTTTTTTCCTGACAACATTGAACATTGCGTTCCCGTATTGTAAATATTAAGTTTTAACAACGTGCCCTGCGTGCCTTAACGGCAAAAGAGAGACGGTTTATAGGATTTTAGTCCGTAGGCGCCTTGGGGTCTCCTTAGGAGGCCATGCGACCTCCCGCGGTGGCCCTTCAGACTGGGGTCGTATAGTCAGTCGATTTTTTGATCTCCATATTAAAAAGAAAAACCTTACAAAGTCACCCCGTATATATCAAGGTAGGATACGAAGGATATGCGCATAGATACAAGTAGGTACGTTAATGTCGGTTACATCTATCGGCCTGTCCCCAAACCGTTTTATAAGATCCCCGATCACATAAAACGGATTACGGTAACGGTTTTTTGGTTCTTTTTAATCTTATAAAAGAGGCCAAAGTGAATTCCTATAGATTTATAATAATTAGTGTTTCCGATAAGATATTCAATAAGCCTTGAGATTTATTTAGTTGGATAAGTAAGATAGGTTTTGGTTTTGGATTTTAGTAACATATCCGGCTTTTAGTCGATCCTGTAAAGTGGTTTTAATTGCTTGGATTTTTCATCGTCCTATAATTGATGGTTCTGACATGGAATTATCGGGATACAGAACAATTTTTAAGAACCATCCGATGATTTTAAGAACACAATAATTTGTTTTTTTTTTTTTTTTTTTTTTTATGTCTGTTATTATATATGTATATAGTAGTAGATAGTTGGTCAGACATAAAAGTGCCTTGTGTGGGTCCACTACTAATCACCTTGGAAATTAATAGTGAAGTAGTACTTACTGCTCGGTCTTAATAACTGTAAATTGTATTTTGTAGGTATATTGGTAAATAAACATATTATTATTACTTAAGTCAGACAGTCAGAGCCTGTAATTCCCCCGTAACAATCCGCTGGTAATACATCCATTTTTGGTGCTGGGCGCAGAACCCAAAGGGTCTAGGTGCGACTACGTCAGCTTTCCTCCAGAAGCACTTCTCTAGGAAGTAGTCTTTCATTAGGGGGCTGAATGCAAGACGGAGCGATATTCTGGGGATGCTTGAAGTGTCCGTTGTCAGCCCGATAGAACATACGTCTAGTTAGGCCAACGACAAACTCCTCAATTTACTCTCCAGATCTTGAGCTATGACGGAATTACGTACGAACCACGGCGCTCGGGAGACACTATGTCCATCTGGTGGGGGGTTGTCCCACTCTGCGTCTTCTCGTACATGGTCTTCACTCTAGAACGTTTGTCGGTTCTGCGGCAGATGTGTCCGACCTATTGCCACTTCAGCTTGCTAATTTTAAAGGCTATTTCAGTAACTTTCGTTATTTGACTAATATCAACGTTTCAAATTCTATCCATTAAAGACATATCAAGCATAGCTCCATAACTCGCTGAGCGACCTTGAATTTATGGACCAAATTTAAAGTCAGTGTCCACGTCTCTGCTCCGTACGATACCGGTAGGACGCACTGGTTAAAGATCTTCGTCTTTAAACATTGTGGAATGGACGATGAGAGGATGTGCCGGAGTTTCCCGAATGCCGCCCATCCTAGCCGAATCCGTATGACGGCTTCTTTGCTGAAGGCTGCGCCTAATTGGATAGTCTGCCCGAGGTAGACGTAATTTTGCACAACTTCGAGAGTAGCGTTTCCCACGCTGAGGCGAAGGCTTGACATGACATTGAATATGACTTTCGTCTTGTCCAAATTCATTCCGAGACCAACCCGCTGGGAAGCTACGTTTAGGCCGTTCAACATTCCGCTATGATCATTGACCTAACTGGCCATAATGACTATGTCATCCGCAAATCGGAGGTGTGAGATGAATTCTCCATTGATGTTTATGCCGCAGTAATTCAAGTCTAGCATTTTAAAAACATCTTTCAACGCGTTCGTGTACAACTTCGGGATATGATATCCTCCTGTCGCACATCTCTGCGCAGTTGGATAGGTTTTGTATGCTGACACTGGACGTTCATAGTCGCAGAGCTGTACAGACATTTCAGCACCTTAACGTATCGATAGTATATTAGGCATCACTGTAAGGATCCCAGAGCAGCCCAGGTTTCGATTGAGTTGTCTGTTCTCAGCTCATGTATTTGACGGCCAGAGTCCACTCGATTTTCTGTCCCTGAATACTTATGTGAATAAAATTATAAATAATAATATTTTACTGTGAAAAGCATAAAGCATCAGCCTTTTGATCTTCTAAATTCTAATATTTAACTGTATTACCCAGTTTAAGCAAACAGGAGCACAAATTAAGTTTTGGTGTTCAATTTAACCGAGGGGTTAATAATCCCGACCCGTGTTGATTTTGATTGTGCTAATAATGTTACTATTTCATTTACTACTGTTACTAACCTAGATACTATTATACTATGGACTTACATTTATTGACATAAATATTGTAGTTATAATACAATTTTTATGTATATTTGTATTGTTAGCTGACACAGCCTCTTTAGAGTTACGAATTAATTTATTACATATATTACATATGTAATTTATTTTAGTCTATAAGCTGACACGGCCTTTTTACAGCCACAAATTAATTTTAACTAGGTACCTAGTTTTAAGCAAAAACTTGTTTATGGCAAGTGTTTTAGTCGAAGATGATGGTATAGCTGATATGATGGGTCCACCTATAGTAGCTGCTGGTTATTTTATAATTGAAATAATAGTAAACTATGGAGAAAAAATGTATTGACAATATCCAAGTGTTGTTGTGACAACCAAAGAAAATAAATGATTTGATTTGATTTGACATTTATACATTTAGATTATATATTTCTTGTAACCCAGCGTCAAAAAAGCTCGGAATACTGAACAAGTTAAAGCCACCTTTCAATTAGAATGTACATACCTACTCGGATATCTATCGACGCCATGTAACAAAGTTTATTTATTTATCTTCTTTATCTCTTTACTGCACAAAAAAAACTTAAAAGTAATGTACAAGGGCGAACTTAATGCCTTTCGGCATTTTATAACAGCTAACCTTTGGGAGTGTGGTAGAGAATTGCGGGGTTTTTAAGTTGTTTGGCATTTTGGATATCTATTTATTTATAGTGTATGTTTAAGAATCTATGTATTATATATTCAAGCCGGCATAGTGTTAGGGACTGATGGCAGTTACGAGTATCTGACTTCAGTTGCTAACATTCATGGACCTTGCGCGCCACTTACCATCAGGTGGGCCCAAGGTCACATGTCGTGCTAGTATAAAAAAAAAAAAATAAAAAAAAAAAAAATATGTATGTCTATTATTTTTATATTATGTACTCGTATGTTATTATATTTTTGAGTGATATAAATGCGTAATTATAGTTATTTTAGTAATTTTTTTTTTTTTTAAGATACATTTTCCTCTTTTATTCGAAATTAATTATAGTACATTTAATATAAATTAAAAGCTACCTAAATAATAAAATTAAAAATAAACTAAACTATAAATAAAAAATGTCCTCTAGAGACGTCCCATCCGAGATAGTCCCAAGGAGACTGGCAACATTTCCCCTCTGTATAGCGAGGCTAATACGTTGGCAGAAATAATTGCCAGCCTTCCTGTCTCCAGACCTTTCTGTCAGCCGCTTTGACAACTCCTTGGCCAAGCGCCTCGCTGACGGTCCCCATGGGCCCATCGTCTCGACCCCAAACGGCGCAAATTCGTAACCGATACCAAGGTTAGCGTATTTGCGCAATTTGAGGTTCTCCGCAGAAAAATCCGCACTTCCCGCGCCTGACGAGGTCGCCTGTATGTGAGATGGAGCTAATGTATCTACACACGTCGCATCCCACACCAGAGACCTGCCAAGTTTCCACGGCCCAACAGTCATTCCGTCGGGTCTCTTGCCATCGCTCCGCACAATCCCAGATGGTTCTAATATTGCGGGTACTCCAGCAGTGACAAGAGCCCTTCGGATGATGTCGTTGAGAGCCGCGTGACGAGGAATGCGGCCAGCACTTCTAGCACAAGGAAGCCCGTGGTGTCCGAGATGATCGACTGGTTCTCCACATCGACACTGGTGCGGGTGGACAGTCCGGGCTCCGAGACGAAGGCACACTGCCATGGTCAGTGTATTTCGATCAAGGAGTGTGCCAACCGATGCTGAGGGAAAAGCCTGTAACCAAAGACCTGACTCTCTAGTGGAAACGGCCATGAGGCGAGCCCGCTCTTTCATATTACTGGCAGATAAAATATCTTTCTGTAAAAGTTTGCAGAGCGGCTCGTCCCATAGTCGTTGGATTTTTGGTGAATTTGGAACCGAAACATTTGGACATGCTACTGACCAGGCATCTCTGGCATCTGACAAGTACGACGGCTCAACGGAACCCAAAGATGGGTTAGTGATTCTCCCGTAGAGCTCGACAGTACTATGTACAGACGACAGAAAAGCTGGCAGTGCTACACTAGAAATTTTGCGGGTGCCTAGGCCTCCGAACCGAATTGGTAGTGAGGCCTGGGCCCAAATACGGTCATTTAAGTTATAATAATATTTTTTATCATCCTGCTCATTACCTTTCGTGTTCCCCAAGGTTAGCTGGTAAATAATGCCTTATGGGCATAGCTCGCCTATGTACTAAGTTTTTAAGTGCAATAAAGTATTTAAATAAAAATAATAAAATCAGACGGTTGCTTTACAAAGCACAGATCTGATCATGCGTGGAATACTGTTCTCACCTTTAGGATTGTTCAGCCAAGTAACTTGCAGATGCAAGCTGTTAAATTGTGGACGATACCTCTACATCTGGAACTCTCGAATCCCTAGATGCCACATCTCATCTGAGCGTATTCTACCGGCTTAATGCTCTGAAGAGCAAGCACAGGTCAAAATATGCACCCACATGCCGTAGTCACAATTGACCGCTTTGTACGGAAGCCATTATTGATGGTCATGAATTACGGAGTTATCCTCTAGACACCTAACAAGTTAGGCGTTGATGATTCATTCTATCACATTGTACACTGAAGATGTGTGTGTATTTGCCCATTACTATAACCTGGAGTCATTCTAGCGTTAAAAATAATATTATAAAGATCGCTCGTACGGCTATAAAAAAACTTAAAATCTGTTCTAGCTTTTGAAAATTCGTACCATACGACATACGTATGTATTTACGTGAATAGCAGGTGTGCGCGACAGTACACCTCGCTCTAGCGTCAGCAGCCAATCAGCATTCGAAGAGAACGTGCAAACAAGTATCACATTTGAATTCGAAATACGAATCGGACGATTCCGCGCTGCATATAGCGGCATATGACAATGATTGACGGATTTTGTAGTACTTTTGACAGCGATACTTGAATGTGAAGGTATAGGAAATACACAAGGGTTCACTCATGGTGGCTAAAATATTTATCTAGTACACTTGTTTGTGCGTTACGGAGATCATCAAGCAGTTCGTAGCCGGGCTGTAATAAAGTTCATGTTGGATCGATCCGACCACAGCTGCTTCAAGTCCATGCACGGCCACCGGACGGCCGCCGCCTGCACCAGGAGATTTTGGGGACCGAGTTTATAGACCGCAACGTCATACAACATCATTTCGCTCCAACAGATACTTAGGTGTACCTACTTAGGTATTCTTCTTTTTTTCGATCTACCCTCAATTTCTGAAAATATTATTTTATTACTACTATAGACTACCTAATATAATTTAGAATAATATTAAAGGCACTAAACGATAGTTTCTAGTTTTGATACAAATAATATTTTAGGTGTAAACAATCTACAACATAAAAAATCTAATGTGTTATTGGAACATTTTTTTGTACACAAAAATCGTCATAATCAATTTAAAATCCCGCGAGCTTTTAGAACGATGGTTTGACCCTGAGACTGATACGGGTTATTTACATACATATCTTCACGCCAGATCCCTTGCGGGGTAGGCAGAGACAATTGAGCGCCATTTGACACGATCACGACATACTTCTTTCGCTTCGTCGACATTCATTAACCTCTTCATACATGCCCTTTGGATACGAAGACTTTTTAATGCACCTTCAGTCAGTGTTTTATTTATTTGATCGTGATATGTGAGTCTCGGTCTGCCAGGGCCTCTTTTACCTACAACTTTCGCATTATATATCTGGTTCGTCAATCTTTCATCGCTCATCCTTTCAACATGCCCGAACCATCGTAGCATGCCTTTCCTTATTTTTGTCCCTATGCTTTCCTTCATACCAACCCTTATATACGGTTATTTACATAGCCGTTATTGTCTTACTTATTTTGTTTATGGGCGTTATTATTGTATGGCTAAAGGCATACTTTCTGTTGCTCAAATAAAATAAAATCTTCCTATATATAGTTATAAAAAGAGTATTTAGCAAACACAAAACATGTCTAAAGCTTTGATTAAGACAAAAAGAGAAGATACGGCACGCGCTATATTGTTCACAACGATATACAACTACACGCAATGTCACACACACACTTGCATCACCGATGTCGTTAAATAATGATATTATATAATTTGTTACAGTGGAACGCGAGCGAGATAGAAAATACACAGAAGCCGCGCGTGTGGCGTCATTGCGGCTCGATAGCTAGCTTACTACTGACCTTGCTACTGACTAAAGTGCTTCAGTTTGACTCAGTTAGTTAGTTCCACGCGTAATATTTTAGTACCGTATATTCCCCTTTTGTTTTAATCTAAGGTCTAAACCGACAAAAGGTAAAGAGAAAAAATAATAGTTAGGTAATTAACTCATATGAATAGTATATCTCGTCTAACATCGAATCGAAGTCCAAAATACTTATTTTTTATTAGGAATAACAAACAATTGTACAATGAGGATACAATACAAATATAGATTACAAAGTACAGTATTAACACCGTTATCCACAAATAGGATATACATACAATTATAGAATGCTCAAAGTTATATATTTTGTTAAAAAGAGATAACGTACAACTAACATAACAATCTATCAGTGAAAATTTGTAATTGGCTCATAGAAATATAAAATAAAATAATATTAAATATCCTACAAATATTGTGTATCTAATTGCAATGGCTGTAAATTTTCCAAATAATAAATAAATAATAATAAATAAACATACAAAACAAAAAAATAAATTATACTAAAATATCTATATAAATTTTAACGTTTCTTTGACCTTATTTTATTTTTAATACTAGCATGACATGTGTGTGGTCACCTGATAGTAAGTGGCGCGCGAGGTCCATGAATGTTAGCAACTGAAATCAGACACTTATGACTGCTATCAGTCCCTAACACTATGCCGGCTTAACGGGGCATGACGGCAATTCGAGCCTGATCCCGCAACGTGTGGATACACTTTATAGAGTTTACCGGCACGAACGGTGGATACTTTCCGGCCCGGGAGACTGAGCAAATTATTACCATCAGTCCGCCTACCACCTATTTTAAATTCTATTTTTTATTCTTATACCTACATGCAGACAAAGCAAATATGTCATAATCAGAACAAATATCATTTTAATACTTGCATGTAGTTTATGTAATTGTTTGGTATGTAATGTATTTATAAATTAGACTATTATTATTAGATTGTTGCACCCTGCCCATAATCTCTCTCCATCCCAAAGGTTAGTTATCAGAGAATATATATATATATGATCACACAAGACGTCTTAATGGGGCGTAAATAGCAGTGTTAGTGCGGGCTGCACTAGTTACAACCAGGCGATGCTGGCACACGTCGCGCTGCGAGTTCGTGGGCATACGGTAACAGAGTTTAGTGTTTAAATCAATGCAGTCATATTTATTTATTTGCAACAAAATACAAAAAAACTAAAAACAATGGTTACCCTAAAATGGAATAGGGTGAATGTTTTCATTAAAATGCAGAATTGAATAAATTGATCCAATTCATCGGTTCTAATTAATTGAATTTATTTGATTCATACATAGTTTTATTTAGGTTATATGTATCATATTACCATTGTATATTTCGACTTTAAAGAACTTAAAATACAGACAGTGGTGTCATTCAGGCAGGATTTTAGCTGGCAACTGCCGCTAATTCATGCACTTTTGATTATATTAAAACGCCCGTGTGGCTCACGAACACAGGGGATCTAGGTTCGACTGGTTGGGAGGAAATACGCAAGACAGAGTGATATTATATACTGTCTAAATGTCCTAAACGTTTCGCTGTCAGAGAATGCCAGGCGGCATTAAGTCCGTCTTTGTACATAGCGCAATATTTTTTTAAATAAATGAATAAAAAAAATACTGGAGAAGCTTCAAGCGTCCGTTGTAGCAGCGAAAGAACATACGTCTAATGAGACCAGCAAACTCTTTAATATAGGCATCACCAGATCGCGAGCTACGGAATTACGCACTCTGAGCGATAGGTTCCGCTGACTTTGGATAAAGTCCCTGTTGGTTTTTACCAGAAGGCTGACCCTCATAAGTATGAAGGGAACGGATTAACATCTTGTAGATCTGGACCTTCAAAGTGAGGGCAAGCTGGAATTCATTCATAAACGTATATTAATAAGGATATGTGTACGAGTCTATTGCTAATGACTAAGTGTTTGTGCCTTTTGGTCTTAAGACAATGGGACCGTGGGGGCCAAGCGCTAAGAAGTTATTTAAATAAGCGGCTGGTTAACGCTGTATGTGACAAGAGGGCTGGCAGTTTATTCGCGCAGCAAATCAGCATCGCTGATCAAGTCATGGGTGAATATTTTTATATACCATAGTTTAGATTTATTATTAATTTAGTTTTTTAGAGCCTCCGTGGTCTAGCGGTTACTCTGGAGGACATTTTTTACTTATAGTTTATTTTTTATGGTTTAGTTTATATTTATTTTAATTTTTACTTTTAAGTAGTTAGTATTAATTTATATTGTAATTATTTTATAGTGTTTGTTTATAAATAAATAAATACTTTACCGCCTCCGTGGTCTAGTGGTAACAAACGTTGCCGTGAACTCGGGAGGTCGTGGGTTCGATTCCCACCGGGGGCAAGTTGTACATTGTATAATTTGTCTCGGTCTGGGTGTTTATATGTATAATATGTATATATTTACAAAAAAAGAAAGTATAATATGTAGTTTATCAACCATCTAGTTTTCGTAACACAAGCCTCGTAGCTTACCACGGAAACTAGATGGCGCTGTGTGACCTGTCTGAAAATATTTATTATTATTATTTATATTTATTTGTGATATTTCTCGAGTTTGGTACGCTGGAAACATTGACGAGCTTGCCACTTGTCATGATTGGCCTATAGTAAAGTTGGGTAAATGTGAATCCGCTTATTTATAAGCGTGGTTTCTGAAAGGGAAACGGTCGTGATGATTCTTTACTTTAGTTTTTCAGAAAAAAATTCAGATATGTGTTGTAGCCTTGTGTTATCTGGTGCTAGACCCATTAAGTGTCCATATTCTTTTGTAGTGATATTAATTGTAATAAAAAAATGCTCATGGAAAATATTCATGGCTATAATAAGACTACATTTCTTAAAATGAACAATTAAAAATTCAAAAACCTTTAAACTGTGAGCGAGAAGGGTCCAAAAAGTTATAAATAAATTATTTTATTTTCACCAACCCCTATTTTTGCGTTCCTCTAAATTTATCTATGAGTGTATTAGACGTTAGCCTAATAATCAGTATACATTTACCATTAGCAACTCAAGTGGGAACCTAATAATCCCTGACCTAATTTGATGGTGAAATTGCCCGCAGCCTGTAAAATTATTGCTCCATTGACAAGTGTACGGCGTTGTCCTAATAAACCGCGACCACGCGATCATTAGGTGTTTGGGCGATGCGATTGTAAGCAATGTACACTTGCGCTGTCCATTTACCGAATGAAACTTCAACCCTGATCCTGTTCCTTGGTATTCGACAAAGTCCCGACACAGCTCCAGAGGTTGGTTGCTAGCCGCTTCTTGTGGAGGTCAGTTGGCCACCAGTGCGCTTGCAGTCTTTCTATCTCACTGAAACAAAACACTAGCGAAAGAGACTGACGAGAACGTAATGTAAAATAATTTTATTCACTTGTATAAGATACACTTTTCTTACGTACATTTGTCATACATTTACAACACCACCGTTTCCGTGTCTCGGGGAGCACGTTAAGCTGGCCGTCAGTCTCGGTTCCACTAATACGAACTTGTGATATCAGTAATAAATTGTCAATAAAAAAATTACCTTAGATCCTCACCAACCCGTCTGATCAGCGAGGCGAGTGTAGGCCAAATTCTCCAGATATATGTTCTGGAAGGCCCATCTCCAACAGTGAAGATCTAGGACGCTGTGTTCGAGGGGCTATAATGAATGCATGATAAATAAGATACAGCAATATTATATCTATATATCAAAAAAAAATTATTGTAAAGCTTATTTTCTAGGAAATTGTTTTTGGAGCAGCATATTACAAACCAAATAAACATAATTCTTTTATTCTATTAATCTTCAAATTATAGCTGCTGTAAAAAGGCATTATCATACTATAACCAGAAGAAAAACAATTTAAGATGCCACTTAAATTATAGCTGCTGTAAAAAGGCATTGTCATACTATAGCTACAACAAAAACAATTTAAGATGTCACTTGAAACATTGTTGGGAGCTATTTAAAAGGTGTATTTAGATGAGTTTGTGAACGAAGATCTGGTAGACGCTATGTTAACAGGGAGATTGTTTTATAAATTTGTGGCGAACTGCAAAATATTTTGAAACTAATCCAGAATATTTTGTATTTTATTACGGCGGCCTTTTTAAAGAAAATTAACTGAGGTACTAAATTTACGGACAACAATTTTAGGCGAGCAATGGTATAATTATTAGACAGGCGTACCAACGATATACCATCATAGTAATAATATTAATCTGAATCAAATTTATTCAGATAAACATATAAACTAGTAGATACAATTTAAAAAAGCCTGTTGGAGTTATCCGAGATGATGACAAGAGACCCGATGATATGACGTTGGTCCCCTGGAAACGAAGAAGTGCTCTGGTGTGGGACGCCACGTGCGTCGACACCCTCGCCGCGTCGCATCTCACGGGGACAGCGCATAAAGCGGGAGCCACGGCGGAAAATGCGGAGTCCAGCAAGCGGCGCAAGTGTGTAAGTATATTGACCGCCTCCGTGGTCTAGTGGTAACAAACGTTGCCGTGAACTCGGGAGGTCGTGGGTTCGATTCCCACCGGGGGCAAGTTGTACATTGTATAATTTGTCTCGGTCTGGGTGTTTATATGTATAATATGTATATATTTACAAAAAAAAAAGTATAATATGTAGTTTATCAACCATCTAGTTTCCGTAACACAAGCTACGCTTACCACGGAAACTAGATGGCGCTGTGTAACCTGTCTGGAAATATTTATATTTATATTTATATATATATATTAAAGGATTACATATTTGTGCCGTTTGCTGTAGAAACTCTGGGCCCATGGAGTCCAAGCGCAAAAAAGTTTTTAAAAGACATAACACCGCGGCTTGTCGTCTCCTCCGGTGACAAGAGGGCTGGCTCTTTCTTCGTCCAAAGAATCAGTATTGCAATTCAGCGGGGAAAGCGTTCTTGCCACCATTCCACGCTGACGGGACTTATATCCCTATCCTTAGTATTAATATTTATTTTATTTTATATTTTGTAAATATTTTTTTCAAATAATTGTAATTAACAATTCCTATTTAAAGAAAGGTTATTTAAAAAATATTATAGATTTCAATTATACTACGCAGACAGAGTTCGCTGGTGCTTTAGTGTTGCGTTGTCGCATAGTCGCAATTGATTAGGACAAAACGCAAATATGAGTATTCAACGCGGACTCATAATATCATTACAAAGTCATTGCGCGTTCAATTGTTGATTCGCACATTGTTACTGTCGAATTAACTCTTTAAATATGATCTCGTAGCATCGATGTTTCGTGGTAATACAACAAGTAATGAATACCTTTACCCATCCTTCTAGCCGTTCCGCTAAATCTTTCAGAACTTCAGGTTTAGGACTCTGTTTTTTTTTGTTATATATACCTTTAAAATATGCGCCCACCTGCTGGTAAATTGCGCGCAAGGTCCATGCACAGAAATAAAACAAAATATGCATTAAAATAAATTTAAAAATTATAACTAGACAAGATGATATACGTAATATGAATTTTTAGTTCTATTTAGATTTGATTTTGTTCACAGTTTCGGAGCTGAAAAGGTTTAGCTTTAATAGAGTTTGGTTTGAGTTTGATTACTTTAATGATTATTAGAAATTCTGTTACAAATTTACTCCTTTTTATCTTTAGAAACTTTCATTTTGTACTCCTTTAATTTTAATAGCTTTAGTTTATACTAATTTGTATTTGAGATCGGTGGTAGCTTGGTTGTAAGAACGCTAAATATTAACGAATAAATATAACGACCGGTATATCACCATGGCAAGCTTACAATATTAGTTCTATTATTATTATTAAAATACTTTATTGCACTTTAACTTAAAAGTATGTACAAAGGCAAACTTAAAGCCATTTCGGCTTTTTCTACCAGCTAACCTTTGGGAGAGTGAGACATTATAATATGTGGGGTGCAATTTTAACCTTATTTTAAATTTGAATAAACTACATAAATAGTATGTATACATAGACTACTTAAATACTTATTAATATAAAGTAGATATATATGAAGATAATATAATATTATTAAGAAGAAATATTTAAATTTAAAATATACTGTTCTGCTTGTTTAAAAAGAAAGTATTAAGTTGTTTTTTAAAGATGTGAATTGAAGGAGCTTGTCTGATGGTCAGTGGAAGCTTGTTCCACTGACGAGCAGCCGATACAGTAAATGAATCTGAATATCTGCTGAAAGTGAATATCTGGAGAAGTTCTCCTTGAAAATAAAAAATTGACATCATTGCAAATGGCACATACTTTCAACGTAAACAACAAATAGGTCGAGGTAATTTACCCAATCTCCTGGGGCGGGGAAGTATCCACCGTTCGTGCCGATACACCCAGTAAAGTGTATCCACAGTCCACACGTTTCGGGATCAGGCTCGAATTGCCGTCATGCCCAGTCAAGCCGGCATAGTGTTAGGAACTGATGTCAGTCATGAGTGTCTGATTCCAGTTGCTAACATTCATGGACCTCGCGCACCACTTAACATCAGGTGGGCGCAAGGTCACATGTCGTGTTAGTATAAAAAAAAATACGAGCTTGAATGAGACCAAACTTGCATGCACGTTTCACACATATAATTCTACAATGTGGCTCATCTTTAATTGCGCGACCTGTACTTGAGATGATTATTTCCCTAAGTGAGCCAGCGCCGATTTGTCTGACTGTAGAAAAGTAGCTGAAACACCTCGTTACGAATTCAATTCTCCGAAAGTAATAGATTCAATTGTGAGTCAGGTCGCGCGATGCGGCACGACGCAAGTGGTGAAGAATACTAATTCTCCACTGCAAGTGTATTTTGGAGCTGCTCCTTTTTCAAGACTGACCCAATGGTCTAGCGGTTAAGAACGTAGGTTTATTTATTTAAAACTTTTTACACTATGTACAAAGGCCCTATGCCGCTAAACATTCTTACTCGGTCAAACTTTGGCGAACTTACGAACATTGTACTTAAGGGAGAAATTAAAATACTACTAAAACTAAACTACTTAAACAAAAATATACTTAATACAATAATATAATATAACTTAAAATATTAATATATATATATACATAAATACAATATATACTCGTACATACTTACAGTTGTTGGAATCTATTCAAGAAGTGTGTTAAGACCATATTTTTAAAGATCTAAGGAATAATATGAATCTAAGGGTAGATTGTTCCACAGAATTGAGGCAACAATTGCAAATGAATCGGACATAAAACTAGTGTGATAGAAATAATGACCTGTCATGAAGAGAAAAGAGAAAAGCAAATTTAGATACGGAGATATCGGGTGCGATATCTAGAAGAGACAACTTGCTATCCTAAATAAAATTATAGTGGTTTTTCGACCATTTTAAGAACTGATTATATTATTATTAAGTTTTTAGGAATGAAATACAAATTTTACAAAGAAGTTAAGAGAGAATCATCTCGACTGTATTTCTTGAGGCACTCAGAAACCACGCTTATAAAGAAGCGTAAATAACATTTAGCCAACTTTACTGACGGCCCATCATGACAAGTGGTAAGTTGGTCGATGTCTTGACGCATACTAAATTCGAGAAATATCACAAATAAATTAAATATTAATAAAAAATATTTTTCCCCGACCAGGAATCGAATCTCTGAGTCTTATTCCACTGACTTAACCGCTAGACCACGGAAGCAGTTATGGTCACAAATTCAAGACTCACAATAAGGTCAACATGACGTCATGTTTGTTTACACAATATTGCAAGTAATATTAAACAGAGAGTAGTGCGATTATTTTATTGTACACCTACTTATTCTTACATATAGGTATAGAAAATACATACATACATACATACATATTTATTTTTTAAGTTTCTAAATTATGCCGCCTCCGTGGTCTAGTGGTAACAAAGGTTGCCGTGAACTCGGGAGGTCGTGGGTTCGATTCTCACCGGGGGCAAGTTGTACATTGTATAATTTGTCTCGATCTGGATGTTTATATGTATAATATATACATATACATATATATTTACAAAAAAAAAAGTATAATATGTAGTTTATCAACCATCTAGTTTCCGTAACACAAGCCTCGTAGCTTACCACGGAAATTAGATGGCGCTGTGTGACCTGTCTGGAAATATTTATTTATTTTATTTATTTATTTCATACAAAACCTTAAATTAAATAAACTATATTACAACAAAATCTAAATGTAACCTAAAAAAATATACATACTTGGGACTATCTCGGATGGGACATCTCTAGAGGACATTTTTTATTTATAGTTTAGTTTATTTTTATTTTTAATTTTATTATTTAGGTAGCTTTTATATTGTAATTCTTTTATACTGGTTGTATATTACTTCGAATAAATAGGATACATTTTGAGAAAAAATATACATAGAAAATAAAAATTAAATACTTACAAAAAAAAATAGCTCCTCCAAATCGCTGTCTTGTGGCATGGTGTCCAATACACTAGCAGCATTTCCCCTTTGAATTAGGATACTATTTTTTTGTGAGAAAAAACTGCCAGCCCTATTGTCACCAGAGACGTCAATGAGCCTTGAAGCAATTTCTTTATAGAATGCTTTCAGTTCCGATCTCCACGGGCCTATCGTTTCTACAGCAAACGTCGAAAAAAAGTAACTATTGCAAATCGTTTCATATTTTCGACGCATGCTGATCTGCTATTGTTCCGCTGCAACACCAGCTCTAACAGAAGTGCCTTGAAGGTGGGAAGGGGCTAGGAAATCCCAACAGGTAAAATCCTACACCAGGGATTGGCCCAATCTCCAAGGAACTAATGTAATTCCGTCTGAACGCTTGCCATCGTCTCGACTCAGACCGGTTGCTACTAAAATAGATGGGATCAAGAAAACATACATATATACATCTTGTAATAGTATCATCATCACGACCGTTTCCCTTTAGGGGTGGTCAGAAACCACACTTATAAATAAGCCGACTTTACTATAGGCCAATCATGACAAGTGGCAAGCTCGTCGATGTCTCCAAGCGTACCAAACTCGAGAAATATCACAAATAAATTAAATATTAATTAAATGTATTTATTTATATTAATAAATATTTTTGTGTCCCGACCAGGAATCGAACCCGGTACCTCCGAGTCTAAATCCACGGACTTAACCGCTAGACCACGGAGACAGTTTTTTCTTGTAATAAATAAACAAAAACACCTGAAGAATTCAAGCCGGTTATCAAATTTTATGGAAGATTTTTATAGGGACACATATTTCGATTTTACACCACCCACGGGCAGGTAGCAATAAAAATTGTGTCGTATAATGAAAATCCCAGCTTTTGTACATTTTCACTTAAATTTCCATACACGTGGTTTACTGCTTTTGGTTGAAGGGACATACTGGCCCGGTATATAAAACATCTATATTTAGGTCTAGCGTATAGGGTTCAAAACTCATTCATTTCATTAATTTAATTTGTTTTATACTAGCACGGCATGTGTCCTTGCGCCCACCTGATGGTAAGTGGCGTGCGAGGTCCATGAATGTTAGCAATTAGAATCAGACACTCATAACTGACATCAGTACCTAACACTATGTCGGCTAGACTGGGTATCACGACAATTCGAGCCTGATCCCGAAACGTGTGGATACACTTTACTGGGGTTATCGGCACGAACGGTAGATACTTTCCCGCCTGGACAGTTTACCACCTTCAGGCAGCCTACCAACTAATAGCTTCGGTCCGCCTACCACCTGTCACCTTATAACCTAGGATGTCGTGTCCAACAATTGGGTATCTTACACTACCTACTTTCAAAGCCAAGTGCGTATTTCCTATAAGGATAAATTTTCACGTATCTACCACAAAAAGATCCTTATAAACATCAAAGCAAAAGTTAGATTTGGCGACACAACAAAAATCTACAAATCAACCCTCCTGTCTCGCATAACTAAAAGAAAGAGATCTAAATAAGACAGATCTGTTGCCGCGAAAGTGGGGAATGGGGGGCAATCAGGCAATTTGTCTTCGGCGACGGGCCAATCACGAGCAACGCCTGGCCTAAATCACTAGTGTCAGCCGCCGAAACAGCTGACGGCTAATGTAACCGTATAAATCAGAAATACAAACTAAATTCGCCCTTTCCGTAATGCTTTGACCTTGGTTATTACAGATCTTTGACTCTAAAAGGACTATTCATTTCACAATTAACAAACTGCCTCCGTGGTTTAGCGGTTAAGTCCATGGATTTAGACTCGGGAGGTACCGGGTTCGATTCCTGGTCGGGACACAAAAATATTTATTAATGTAAATAAATATATTTAATTAATGTAAATGTATTGAAAGTTTTCAACCAGTGTGTTCTTCCAGTAATGTCGTATGGAGCAGAGACGTGGACGCTGACGGTGGGTCTGATACATAAATTCAAGGTCGCTCAGCGAGCTATGGAGAGAGCTATGCTCGGGATTTCTCTGAAGGATAAAGTCAGAAACGTTGACATCCGTCAAAGAACCAAAGTTACCGACATAGCTTTCAAAATTAGCAAGCTGAAGTGGCAATGGGCTGGACACGTCTGTCGCAGAAGCGATGAACGATGGAGTAAACGGGTCCTGCAGTGGAGACCTCGTACTGGAAGACGCAGTGTGGGACGACCCCCCGCCAGATGGACAGATGACCTGAGAAAGGTCGCTGGTGGAGGATGGATGAGGGTGGCAGAAGATCGTGTAAAATGGCGAGCCTTGGGGGAGGCCTATATCCAGCAGTGGAGAGATACAGGCTGATGATGATGATGATATTGGAATACAACGTTAATGTCAAAATTGTGAGAAAAAGTGTGACCGAGTGTTGCAGCTTATTGCTGAGCTGATTCCCTATTTGTCACCACACTATCTTGTTTGTTGTATTATTATTATTTTTTACTGCTTATGTTTTTTTTGTGACAAATAAACTTTGTTCTTTCTTCTTTCTTAATATTTAATTTATTTGTGATATTTCTCGAGTTTGAAACGCCGGAGACATCGACGAGCTTGCCACTTGTCATGATTATAGTAAAGTTGGCTAAATTTGAATCCGCTTATTTATAAGCGTGGTTTCTGACAACCCCGAAAGGAAAACGGTCGTGATGATGCTTTTTTTTTATTACTTTATTTGACAATTATTGGAACATTGTATTAAAGATTAATGTAAGAAACCTCAAACATTGCGGCCGACTGCATTAAGGTTAATTATCTTTCGATATATTTAACTGCCTCCGTTGTCTAGCGGTTAAGTCCGTGGATTCAGACGTGGAAGTACCAGGTTCGGTTCCCGGTCGGGACCCAATAATTTATATTTATTTGTGGTATTTCTTAAGTTTGGTACGCTGGAGACATCGACGAGCTTGCCACTTGTCATGATGGACCTATAGTAAAGTTATCTAAATGTGAATCCGCTTCTTTAAAAGCGTGGTTGCTGACCACAAAAAAGGGATACGGTCGTGATGATACTTTACTTTTTTACCCTACCTCACACGTCATTGGCTAAAATAACCAAAGTGACGTCGAACTCAAAAAAAAAAACGATATTTGATATAACATAAAATCGTCAGATTATTATCGATTTTTTTTAAGATAAGCCTGATTTTGTTGGCCTAAAGTAAAGTATCCGTATACCTTTCGCGGTGGTCAGATACCACGCATTTAAAGAATCTGAATCACAATTAGTCAACTTTACTATAGGCCCAGTCATAGGAGGATCGTCCCAGATCACCCCGCCTGATTGAACGTTCTGCATATTTTTCGCAATTATTTATTCTTATTCAGTAATTTGTGACATACGACTATGGTGTCTTGTTAGTTAAATTACTTAGTAATGTGGCGTAATAACCCAATTAAACGTAGTTAGTTAGGACCGTCGCTAGAATCTATGGTTTAAAATATTTTGGAAGAGATATTTTCTAAAGTAGCGGTGCCTAAACTGGAACCTCAAAACAACCGATTCTGATTAAAACTAAACAGCATCAACTAGAGACAGAATAATATTACACACGACCAAATAGAGAAACTTACGGGCAGGGTTGTGAGATAAAGGGCCGGTTGCACTCTGATTTATTTATTTATTTATTTATCTGGAACTCCAACAGCATAACCAAAAAAACAATATTATCAAATTTTACACAATAAATAAGGCCATGAATGGGTTCACAAATTATACACAAAAATATAAATCCACTGTGAAGACAGATTAAGAAATCAACAAAAACAAATAGTGCATAAAATTAAGGTAATTTACAAAATACAACAAAAACGCAAAGAAAACAATAACATACAACAAGACGGAAGAAAATATGTATTCATTCCTACCCATCAGCCACAGACACCAAAGCGTAAACTGTAACATAAACATTTGACGAATAGATTTACATTAAATTAATTAAAACAAAAAAAAATGTGCTGTCAATGAAAAAAATGTCGAAAACGTCTATTTTAATGCTATTTGTAACCGGCGAATTTTGGCTAAACAACATATAAGTTACCGTTACAAGCAAGGTCAAATTGTCATTACTCTCATATGTGTGGGAGTTAAACACAATGCATTTTTACAAAAAAATGTTGTCACAACCGTACCCCTTGCATATATTGCATCAAAAAACACGCTGTTGTAATAGAGGCCATACACGCTACGGTCTATCGGAGAGGATACCTTTGCAGGTCAACTAGACGTCGATAGCGTGTATGGGGACTTTCCAATGTACCGGAGCGGTCGTACATCGTACGGGTACTCGAAATCGAATAGTATTATATCCGTAATTAGATTTTTGAGCTCGCAACCAATTAGGCAGATACTAAAAGTTACACAATACATTTAAATTTCATTTTTTTACTAATTGTTTACGTTCGCTTATTGACAACTATGACCGACATGTTGAATGAATTGAACCAAATGATTGAAATATTGAATGAATGACAACTCTATTATATTCAAAGCACAGAAATTAAGATTGTAATATTTTTTTGCTGTGTATACAATTTTAGCATCCTCTGACTCACGAACTATTTGTGTGTGTTTCAGGAGTCAGTGTCATTAAATTTAGTACCCCTACCGTCTACTAGGCGGTGTCACATTCTATAATAATAATAATAATTTCTTTATTATCAGGCAACAGATGGCCCATAGATAAATACCTTACAACTAAAATACATATAAAAATATCATTAACTTAATATTAATTGATCTAAAGCTTCCGTATCTTCTTGTGGTCATAGAAGTACCCATCAGGTACAGTGACCACCTTCTGAGGAGTACGAGAAGCTTCAGTGGACGGTGCCGGCGTCCCTGCTGGGGGTGGTGTAGAGGGAGTAGGTGCTTCGCGGGGCCCAGGAACGTCGTTGGTTGCCCCAAATTTTGTAAATTGCTTGTTTTAAGTGATTTATGTTCATATCTGTAGTATTAATCAAACCCGGTGCCTCTGAGTCTAAATCCACAGACTTAACCGCTAGACCACGGAGGCAGTTTTTTTTTATTTTATACTATCACGACATGTGACCTTGGGCCCACCTGATGGTAAGTGGCGCGCAAGGTCCATGAAAGTTAACAACTGAAGTCAGACACTCATAACTGCCATCAGTCCCTAACACTATGACTTGACTAGATGCTTTTTCACACTTCGCTTGAAGGACTCCAAGTTATAGGAAAGTGGAAACACAGAGGCTGGAAGAGCATTCCACATCTTTATCGTACGACAGATGTATGTGTCGCTAAATTTATACGTACGCGAAGGGATGGTGACTACGGTATGTGGGTGCATATTCTGACCTGTGCGTGTGGTTCGGTTGCGGAATGGAGAGGGAGGGATTAGGTTAGTATATACAGCCTTGAGGTACTATTGAATTTTGGATCCTCATTTTACATTTGTTCCGTTGTCACAACCCTGGTAACAAAACTTAAAGCACATACGCCTAGATTTAGTAAGACTATGTAATTTAAGTTTGGTTTTGAACTGGCCAACTTAACTCCTGACTTAAAAGTTCCACTTCACTTCTTCCGCAAGTTTAGAGCTTGTCTTGGAAACCTTCGAGGCATCTGGGACTTTGGATTGACGAACTAAATATGTAAATATTAAAAATGTATTTTCATAGCTTCACCATAAATAGCTAATTATTTATTATTTACTATAGTTATTCTTTCTTCGCCCAGAGAATCAGTATTGCAATTCAGCGGGGAAATGCAGCCAGCGTTCTTGCCACCATTCCACGCGGACGGGATTTATATCCCTATCCTTAATATTAATTTTATTTTATATGTTGTAAATATTTTTTTCGAATAAATGTATATGTCGTTATTCTTTATATTATATATTTATATTATATATATAGTGTATTTATTAACCTTTGAAATTTTTTTAAATTTCTACAATGTTTTTTATTTTGGATTTATTGTATTTAGAATTTAATTTTAATTTAATATGCATTTATGTAAATTTTAGATTTAGTGTAATTGAGACCCCACAATACCGGCTTTTCTAGTGTGGGTCTCCAATAGAAAAACATGTACATAGGATTTTATTGGAAATAAACGATTATTATTATTATATTCGATTCCAAATTGTATACTAATATTATATATGGGGTGACTTTGTAAGACGGTATTAACGGAATTATACAGTGTTTGGTTGGGTAGGGAGAGGAATGGAATGGTGGATGGTGAGCGTATTATTGCGCAATAAAATAAAAACGGTTTCCTTTTCAAACCAGCCTATTGTCGGTCGCAAGTCCGAAACACCATTCTTCTGATCTCTTACCTACACACGATGCACCCGGCATGCGGCACTTGGAAATTCCATGCTATTTTAAAATTAACTGCCTCCGCGTGGATTTAGACTCGGAGGTACCGGGTTCGATTCCTGGTCGGTACACAAAAATATTTACTAATGTATATAAATACATTTAATTCATATTTAATTTATTTGTGATATTTCTCGAGTTTGGTACGCTGGAGACATCGACGAGCTTGCCACTTGTCATGATTGGCCTATAGTAAAGTTGGCTAAATCTGAATCCGCTTATTTATAAGCGTGGTTCCTGACCACCCCAAAAGGGAAAAGGTCGTGATGATGATTAAACTTTAGTGTAACTTGACTATTGTAAAAAATGATATTTTTTGGTATATTTTAATATTTGTTTCCAAATTCTTTGTAGTCGCCACTTGTCATGATTGGCCTATAGTAAAATTGGCTAAATTCGAATCCGCTTATTTATAAGCGTGGTTCCTGACCACCCCGGAAGGGAAACGGTCGTGATGATACTTTACTTTTAAAATTAACAGTTGTGAAGAAGAAGGAGATGGAGAAGTCAAAACATATATATATATGTAGCACCAATTATAGACGCAATGCATTTTTCAATAGGGCGGGTAAAATGTTTAATGAGCTCAGTGGCGACATCGATCTCTTCAATACTAGTACGGCGATGATTAGGCGGGTGATGGCAGGTGAGTACTTCGAGGGATTAGAATAGTTTTATATTTAAAAGTTTATGTATGCCTATGTGTATGTGTGTGTGTATATATGTATGTTTATTTCCGTTGTAGTTATTCTGTTATTGATGTAATGCCTATTCCTTCGTAATTATTGTACTATTGTATTCATTTTTATTTTTAAATTTATTATCATTGTTTTCTTTGCTCATTTTTATTGTATCTGTCAGCGAACCCTTATTATTGGCTTTATCGTATTACTATTTTCTCCTATATATGTATTATTATGTAGTTTTACTTGCTTATAGCAATAATGTTGTGCATAGCATACATGAATATGGATTATTGTCTGTTTACGGTCCAACCATTATTACCACTTTGATTAGTACATATGTTGTGAAAATTGTATTGATTTTATTAGTTCTGACTGTATCCAAGTTGTTTCGAGAGAACCAATGGTAATAAATTATTTTGATTTTAATAAATTAGCTGTAAGAATTCCTAAATAAATAAATATGGTTTTTAAGGAAAAGTTGTTTGTTTCTATCAATAGAATAAAATATTAGTCTAGAGTAGGTAAGAGCATACAAAATCAATTGATATGTGACTGAAGCTTTGTATATAAAATATTTGTAGTAGTTGGTTTGCCACGGCGCGGGCGTCATGGCTAAACGACTCCATTTAAACTTTAGTATTACTTTCTGTGACAGAGAATATCCCTCTCGCTCGCACAATCTGTTATTTCAAAACATTTTTCAAGTCTTGAGTGTATTTTTGAGAAATGTACACTAAAAACTTTTAAGGAAATTAAATTATGCATATTTTGGACATATTTTTACTGCCTCCGTGGTCTAGCGGTTAAGTCCGTGGATTTAGACTCAGAGGTACCGGGACACAAAAATATTTATTAATGTAAATAAATACATTTAATTAATATTTAATTTATTTGTGATATTTCTCAAGTTTGGTACGCTGGAGACATCGACGAGCTTGCCACTTGTCATGATTGGCCTATAGTAAAGTTGGCTAAATCTGAATCCGCTTATTTATAAGCGTGGTTCCTGACCACCCCAAAAGGGAAAAGGTCGTGATGATGATTAAACTTTAGTGTAACTTGACTATTGTAAAAAATGATATTTTTTGGTATATTTTAATATTTGTTTCCAAATTCTTTGTAGTCGCTGCAACAAATCTATGGAACAATCTTCCGACCAAAATTAGGCAAGCTAATACCAGGTCGTCTTTTCAAAAACTAGTTAACATATGTTAAATAACTCTAAACCACGGTAGTAAGTTTGATATATGTATGTTAATGTATATTGTTGTGTACTTATTTGTATCTATTATTGTGTATTGATAATATAAAGTAGTCATATAATATTTTTAAATTATCTTATAATTATATTATTGTTACTATCACTTTAATTGTACCTATATAATTTGTCCCTAAGTTTTGGCTGTCAGAGATTGTCTTCGGGCATTAAGTCCTCCTTTGTACTTTGTGCAATAAAATTTAAAATAAATAAAAAAATAACCACACGCAAATGTGCCCGCGCTCTGTGAACTCCCATATTATACCCGACGACGAGTGACTCCAAGAATAGCATCAAATTGTGCAACATCTAGAATTTGATGATACATTCGTAAAAATTACAATATATATTACGAGAAACATGGCTGTATGGGCTAGATCCCTTTGCCTTTCCTATCACCTTATTCATTATCCATCTAGAGTAAAGAAACAAAAAAAATAACGCCATAAAGTCTTGAGTAATTATTATTGCAATCACGTCTCCTCAGTCCACGAGGCGAAGTTTTAACTGCACAAACTCAAATAAGTAGTTGCGGTTAATGTGCTCACGAATAGACTCTCATTTCGTGCTGTAATTTGATTAGTTCTGTACTAGGTTCTTATCGCAGCTTCCTTGCTGGATACTTTAAACTTTATCTCTGGCATTTTATAGTCAAGCTCTAAGATGAGCAATCTCTCCTGTTTACATTATTTTTTTAATAAAACACGGCAAGAAGACAAACTAAAGAACATCAAAGCTATAGATAAATTGGTATATAATTACTAGTCTTCTCAACTTATGCATCCGCTATGTTTTTGGCCTGCGTAAGTATGACCATGTCTCCCAATTTCGTACACAGTTAAAGTTGCTAAATATTCGATTTTGCAGACATCTGCATCTCCTTACCTTCTTGTATGGCATCCTTAATAACCCCATGATTTCTCCTTACCTAAAAGATCGTTTCGAATTCCTGTGCGATTCGCACAGTCGCCCTCTTCGCTCTTCTCAGAACAACCAACTTTCCATCCCTCGACACTCTTCAAGCAGATTTTCAGATTCTCTCAGTTTCGGCAGCTCGCCAGTGGAATAAGCTTCCGCTGGTAATCAGACAAGCTCCTTCTATCGCCATCTTTAAAAACTTGGTCTACAGTCATTTCTTATTCTATTAAATTATTCTCTTAAATTAGGCAACTCAGATTTGTCTGTCATTTTCTTGAAAATACAGATTCTAAATCTCTACTACTCTAAATGATCCCTTCAGTAAATTTCTGGATAATTTGGCCTACACTCGCCACGCTAACCAGATTCAGATCTAATTTTTAATGCCAATTTATTAACGAATACCACAAGTTGGTATTGCTCTCCAAGGCATGTTAATAGTGGTAATGTAAATTTATGACAGCAAGAAATACATGAATAATATATGGCTATATGAAATTACGAGCTTTTCGAAATCCACTAACCGTAAAGCAAAGATACACCAAGACAAGTCTATCCGTGGTTTATATGCGAAACCTCATATACCCTCTTTAACCATGGCCCATTGCTTCAGCTAACTCGCGTGAAATATCGGATGGAGTCTGCTAAAACAAGGGGAACATAATACTCATTGGTTCGACCTATATTTTCGGCCCAGGCGACGAGTGTTCTTTTACAGTTGTTAGAATTACGAAAAACAGTATTTTGTCATATATTTTTGTATATAAATAATATTATTTTTATGATTTACTACGTATTATTATACAGGCACATTGCTTTGCAAATTTAACAATCATCATAATTATTACAGTCCCAAGAACACCTAGTCCTAGACCTCATTAACGTGTTTAAATAAAATGTTCTTTAAAATCACGCACCCGCCATATTGCCTTTCTACACAAAACATAATGTTTATAAAGCACCCTACACATATGTCGACTTATTGGGGTTAACGACTCACATATTTCTTTATTTAAAATACTTTATTGCACTAAAAATGTACAGAGGTGGGCTTAATGACTGAGACTTTTCTAACAACCATACTACTCATCAAATTCATAAACGTTTCCACAAGTTAGTGTTACCGGGACCAGCGCCGCTTAAAGTGCTCTCCGAGGCACGGGAAAGGTGGTATAAATCTATGATAAATGTACCTAATAAAAGTGTATTAGTCGTTGGTACACCACAAGGTCCTAAACTTTTGTATTTAAAAGAATATACGAGTATATTGTTTTAATATTGTTATGCACACATTTCTTTGACAGTTAGTGTTACAATATTCCACGTCGTCGTTCTATAGCCAAGATCCTGTGCTGTCCCCCCTCAAGGACTAATGTAGGTTCACATTCATCAACATCCCGAATGTGCAACTCCTACAATAGTCTCTGCAGTGCCAATAATGATAGACATATTTTATGACCGTTACAATGTATTCAGAAATAATGATATCGAACATTTTAAACCATGTATTTATGTAATTTTTATGTTTTCTTTATAGTTTTTTATGTTATATTTTGCAAGTTTGTTATTATTTGTTAAATTTAGTTTTAAAAGTAATAAGTTTCAAATTTATTCTTCTTTTTTTATTTGTGAATGTTGTGACACCTAATTAATATCTAATATTAGATAAGTTATAATTATGTTATGTTATGTTTCCAATTTCACCAAAAATCCAACGACTATGGGACGAGCCGCTCTGCAAACTGGTACAGGAAGATATTTTATCTGCTAGTAATATGAAAGAGCGGGCTCGCCTCATGGCCGTTTCCACTAGGGAGTCAGGTCTTTGGTTGCAGGCTTTTCCCTCAGCATCGGTTGGCACACTCCTTGACCGACATACACTGACCATGGCGGTGTGCCTTCGTCTCGGAGCCCGGACTGTCCACCCGCACCAGAGTCGATGCGGAGAACCAGTCGATCATCTCGGACACCACGGGCTTTCTTGTGCTAGAAGTGCTGGCCGCATTCCTCGTCACGCGGCTCTCAACGACATCATCCGAAGGGCTCTTGTCACTGCTGGTGTACCCGCAATCTTAGAACCATCTGGGATTGTGCGGAGCGATGGCAAGAGACCCGACGGAATGACTGTTGGGCCGTGGAAACTTGGCAGATCTCTGGTGTGGGATGCGACACATTAGCTCCATCTCACATCCAGGCGACCTCGTCAGGTGCGGGGAGAGCGGCTTTTTCTGCGGAGAACCTCAAATTGCGCAAATATGCCAACCTTGGTTCCGGTTACGAGTTTGCGCCGTTTGGGGTCGAGACAATGGGCCCATGGGGACCGTCAGCGAGGCGCTTGGCCAAGGAGTTGTCAAAGCGGCTGACAGAAAGGTCTGGAGACAGGAAGGCTGGCAATTATTTCTGCCAACGTATTAGCCTCGCTATACAGAGGGGAAATGTTGCCAGTCTCCTTGGGACTATCTCGGATGGGACGTCTCTAGAGGACATTTTTTATTTATAGTTTAGTTTATTTTTAATTTTATTATTTAGGTAGCTTTTATATTGTAATTCTTTTATACTGGTTGTATATTACTTCGAATATGTTATGTTATGTGTGTGATAATATATCTACTGCTGTGTGTACTATATAAATGAATAAATTATGTTTTAGGCATAATTTTGTTTTGTAAAATTAGAATACAATTTTATTACGCTATTTAAAAGCCTAAATCTTATGACTATAACAGGCATGTATATATACGAAGTAGTCACATTTATTAGGACACACAGTGACCTATTTACTTACCAAAAAGATATCTTTAAAAGTAGTCGACATCCAAACACTATTGCCTATACTAAGACACCAAAAAGCAGAGTTTTCGATAATAACTCTTACGTTATGTGCATTCGTATTTATAACAAGTTACCAGAGGTTCTCAAACAATTACCCAATAATCAGTTTAAATCTAGAATCAAGAAGCTATTAACAGAGTGTTGCTTTTATTCGTTAAGCGAGTTTTATTCATACAAATTTAGAAATTGTAATAAATAATTGTAATAAATTGTATTAATCAACTGACCATAATCTCGCATACGAGTATTATCTTATGCGAAATTTCTTAAATTCATGACATTTTATTTATTACATAAATTATTTTCAGTGTATAAATTAGTAATTAATTAAGTTAGTATAAATTTGTGTGCCAGAAATGGCGGAGTATGTGAGCTATTCTAAAACTATGTACCTATTTACCATATTCCATACAAATAAATATTATTTCATTTCATTTCATATTTCATTTCATTTCATTTCATTACAATGGTAAAATTTATAATTATGGCTATAATTGTAACGTGACCTCAAAACAACATTAAAAAAGTACCTATCACAAGTTGGCTAAATTACAACGATTTTTAATTACTATAAAATAATTATTTTTATGCTAATATTTATTACAAACGAAATTACTTACAGTTTTTTATATTTGTATAGAAAGATATTCGTCCCATGGGCTGAAAACCAAAGGGACGAGTTACTGCCTCCTAAATAGGTAAAACAAGGATCTGCCGACATAAAGGATTTGAGCCTGGTTTTTGGGCCGCGCGCATTGCGACAGCGGGCGCCATGGGGGGCTATGCGGAGTCGAATTTGCCACGATAACAATGACAGTTGTTTTTTTAATAACACTATGGCCAAAGACATAAATTAATAGACTCTGTGGTTGTCAACTTGACCCCTGTTACTGACTTACTTTAGGGTTATATTAATGAATTATATTCATAGTTAAATTAATATTTATACAGTTAAATGCTAACATAGTCTCTGGCTCCAAGTATCCGCATGAAATATATTTTGAAACAGACTTCAAAAAAGAAAGAGAGTCTCAATTCGACTGCATGTATGTACATATATATATTGAGATAAAAAATGCTAACAAAATATTTTTTTATTTTTGTTTATACTAGCACGACATGTGGCCTTGGGCCCACCTGATGGCAAGGTCCATGAACGTTATCAACTGAAGTCAGACACTCATGACTATGCTGGCTAACAAATAATAATGGGTTGCCCAACGAAATATGTTCAAGGTTAAAATTAATATTTATAAAACAAACATAAGCGACACTTGCGCTGATAGTGAGGATGATTGGGGATAGGGACATTCCCCCGTTTTCTCCGGCAGGATCTCAGCGAGTAACCACCAGCTGGTCATTAATTCAATTCCCGTTTGGTGCTATAATATATATTTTTAGCCTGATGACGACTCCTGTTTGTCTAGAAATAAAGCAGTGACCAAGCGCTTAAAAACGTGGACAGACGGCGCGTGTCTAATAGCAAGTGGTAGCCTGTTCCACTGGCGGGCTGCAGACACAGTATACGAATCTGAATATCTGCTAGAGGAGTGGTCAATCAATTTATTTTAGTTCTATTTAAAATATTAAAGTAATATTTTATTTTAGAAGTTATATTTTTGTTGTGTTATGTAGATAAGTTTTGTAATTTTTTGTTAATTTTGTAATAAGTTTTAAATTTATTCTTCTTTTGTATCGATGAATGCTGTGACACCTATATTAGATAAGTTACAATTACTAGTATATTATGGTATGTGTGTGATAATATATCTACTGCTGTGTGTACTATATAAAGATATATATTTCTTTTTCTGCCATATGATCAAGCGATGGGTGAATATTTTTATATATAGTTTCGTTTTTAAGTAAAATACAAACTAATAAAACTACACAATGTAATTTATTTATTTTTGCTCTTTTTTTTGTAGGTTCTCTTCTCCCGATGGATGATGAATGAGATGATAGGGAAGGCAAAGGGTCTAGCCCATACAGCCAAGTCTGACGTAATATATCTTTCGTTTTTATGAGTTAATGAGGTCATCATCAAATTCCAGACGCTGCAGAATTTGATGCTTTTCTTGGAGTCACTCGCGGCACTATAACTCAAACACGTCGGGTAAAATATGGGAGTTGACAGCGCGGGAAAACCGCAAAAAATAAACTGCAACTTGTGCCCCATATTTAAAGTCCAATTTATCGTTTTCCATAATTATTCACATTGTAGCACATTAATTAACAAAACAACACCACTTTTGACCAATAATATCCACAGCAAATTAATTTACAAAACAAAAACTTGCACTTGACATGTCCACGCAAAATGGCGCGAAGAATTCCGAAAAGTAACTCCTAATGCGATATAATAAATAAAAACAACTACACAATACTGACAAAAAGTAACATTTAACATTTTATAAATTAATACAAGTAAAACAACGCTGTTAGATTCTTAATATTTATATAATAATATTTTGATAACAAATAGCATTTTATTATGAGAATAGTACCCCCTGAGTTATGTACGACTGTGTTTTGATATGTTTTAAATTAAGCAGCTTTGTTGGTTTTGGGGTTCTGAAGACACCGCGAGATGTTTGTTTTCATATATTAAAAACAATATTCATGCTTTCGTATCTAATTATTCTACGTCACATTTTCCTCAAGTTAAATTTATATAGAAGTAATGTACCTACTATATGCGAACAACTCTAAAACATAGACATATGTGTTAAGGCAAAACCCGATATGTTTTTTTTTATTATTATTATTTTTAGAAAAATTACAGCTATGATTTTATATTGGAACGTAATGTCATACGTCACACTTAAAGAAATTGTAGCTTTCGGTTAGGTATTTTTTTTTTTTTTTTAAATTGCAATTTTATTATTTATCAAAATCGGCCTGGAGACTCCTTTCAGCATTTTTCTATATTCCTCGTAGTTTAGACAGTTGCCATTCACGCTTAATTTATTCTGTATAGCCTTGTCAGTCAGCGGTGGTGGCTTGGTTGTGAGAACGCTTTCGCAGAATGGTTTTTTTTAGTTAGCGTGGGTAGTTTAACCCCGGTATGTACCAAGAAAGAAATACAATTTTCTTCCGTACATTTGTCATAGATTTACAACACCACAGTCCCCGTGCATAGAAGAGCACGTTAAGCCGTCGGTCCTGGTTTCACTAATACCAACTTGTGGAGTTGTTAATAAATTGTCATTAAAAATTTACATGACAGACCCTCAGCAACGTGTCTGAACAGCGTAAGTGTAGGCCAAAATCACAAAAATAAACTGTCAGGCCCATCTCTAACAGTGGAGGTCTAGGATTCTGTGTTCTAATGTGATGATGTAATGATGACAGCCTTGAACATATGTCCTTCAACCATCACCATGTATAATTTGTCTCGGTCTGGGTGTTTATATGTATAATATATATATATTTACAAAAAAATAAAGTATAATATGTAGTTTATCAACCATCTAGTTTCCGTAACATAAGCCTCGTAGCTTACCACGGAAACTAGATGGCGCTGTGTGACCTGTCTGGAAAATATATTTATACTATTATCCGAGTCAGCACATATCCTTATAAGAGTTAATATTACCATAAATCATCAGGAACAAATTCGTCTGAATCTGACATGATTTATTCTTGAGAATTGTGTCATAGAAAAATGAGTTAACTTTCTTACAATTTCCAACATTCAGCTTCTGTGTGCCTACTTCTTACCGTCCTGTATTCATGTGTGTTCTCTTCTCCCGATGGATTATGATATTTGGCAAATATATACTTTTTTAATATGTATTTATTAGGATTTAGTGTTTTGTTTTTGTTTTTTAGTGTATCACCGTACATTCCCACCGGAATTTGGTTAAGTCAATATAATTTAAACAAAAATGTACACAATATATATTTAACGTTAAAATATCTGTCTTGCCTGGAGAGTGCAATGTGAAGACAAGGAGAAGAACTGGTAGTGTCATAGGAACATCAACACAATAACAAAAAATAACCAAAAATATACCTAGGTACCTGTATTAAATATAAATATTTACCTACCTTAGGTAAATAAATTAAAGTGTATGTATTTATTAGTATGTAGTCTATGTATGTATGTCTTAGTATGTAGTCTATGTATTTCTTAGTATGTAGTATATTGTTTGTTATCTTATTATTATTTTATATCAGCACTACCCTTCATCTCATACTCTCCCAAAGGTTAGATGTTAGAAAATGCCTTGTAGACATTAATCTTCGCCTTTGTACATTTTTTTTTTCGTGCAATAAAGAATTTAATATAATATATAATATGAATGAGGTAATAGAGAAAGCAAACGCCATACAGCCAAGTCAGACGTAATATATATATATATTTTTATTTAAATAATGTATTAATTTTTTTTTTTAAACAGTTTATGGTTGGATGCTTATCGGATTTCTACTGGCAGTTCGCTGCGAAATTAATAAACGAGTTGGACAGAAATCCAAAATTTTGATCACATCAAATATCAATTTTTCTTACTGCCAGTTGCGGAAATTAAAATAATCTCTGATAAATATTTTGATATACGCCACGTGATTGTTAGTTAGTTATTTTGTCCAATGACGTGCCTCATACGCATACGTTAAAGATGTCATATACAGCAGCATAATATTACAAATGTAGACGAGTATTTTCGGAAAGTATATAAAGTTGTTTGGTGGATTAATGTGTCTGTTTTGTCTTAATTTCTATTGTTAAAATGAATGATTGTTAATTGCATGTATTTCACGTGTAAAAGTGTCTACTGAATAAATTAATTTGAAAAACTGGCTGTTAGTGTACTAGACTCGAGAAATGTCACAATTATTTTTTTTTTTTTTTTGTGTTCTCGACTAAGAATTAAACTAACTCCACGATTAAATCTACAGTTTAAGACGGAGGCAGTCTAAAAAAAAACTGATATAAAAATCTCTAGAATCCGACGCCAGGTAAAAAGCGAATGACTGCTGTCGACGTTTGACGGATTAGTTCTAGCTACTATTTGTATGAAAAATAAATTATTGAGACATTTATCCAATATACGCAAAAAAGTAGGTATGAAAGAAAGCATAGGGACAAAAACAAGGAAAGGCATGCTCCGATGGTTCGGGCATGTTGAAAGGATGAGCGAAGAGAGATTGACGAACCAGATATACAAATGCGAAAGTTGTGGGTAAAAGAGGCCCTGGCAGACCAAGACTCACCTATCACGATCAGATAAATAAAACAATAGCTGAAGGTGCATTAAAGAGCCATCGAAACAAAAGGGTATGTATGAAGAGGCTGATGAATGTTGAAGAAGCGAAAGAGGTATGTCATGATCGTGACAAAGCGCTCAATTGTCTCTGCCTACCCCGCAAGGGATTTGGCGTGAAGATATGTATGTATGTAATATTGGACAGTCCACCTTATTTCGAACC
Organism: Tinea semifulvella; assembly: GCA_910589645.1. Lineage (NCBI taxonomy): Eukaryota > Metazoa > Arthropoda > Insecta > Lepidoptera > Tineidae > Tinea > Tinea semifulvella. Next base: position 4,769,138 of record OU342592.1, on the reverse strand, counting down.
AATTTGTGTAGAAAGTTAGATAAAGAAAGATAGTCCAACAGTTAATTATCACCAGATACGTCAATGTGCTAAAAAAACTTAAGATGAGATCTATAGATAGTGTGCTTAGACAGGTGTCCCACAAGGGTCAATATTGGGCCCCTTTTTATTTTTGGTATACATCAATGACCTGCCACACGTAGTAAGGGATATATGTGACATTGTTTTGTTTGCAGACGACACCTCATTAATATTTAAAATCAACAGAAAGTTGTCTAACTTTGATGATGTAAACAATATACTATCACGTGTAATAAATTGGTTTAATGTTAATAACCTACTACTTAATGCTGATAAAACTAAGTGTATTCGGTTTACATTGCCTAACACACAAATAGTAACGCCTATATTAAACCTCAATAATCAAAGTTTGGAATTGATAAATGATACTGTGTTTTTGGGTATCACAATTGACTCCAAATTACAATGGGGTGCCCACATTTCGGCACTAGGAAAAAGGTTAAGTTCAGCGGCCTTTGCTGTCAGGAAGATAAGACAACTTACCGATGTTGAAACTGCTAGACTCGTTTACTTTTCTTATTTTCACTCTGTTATGTCGTATGGAATTCTTTTGTGGGGAAATGCAGCTGATGTGCAATCTATATTTGTACTACAAAAAAGAGCCATACGTTCTATCTATAGTTTAGGTTCGCGTGCATCTCTGAGGAAAATATTTGGGAATATTAATATTCTCACTGTTGCCTCACAATATGTATTTGAAAATATATTGTATGTCCATAAAAACATTAACAAATTTCCAAAGAATAAGGATCTGCACTCTATTAATTTACGAAATAAAAATAAGCTTCATGTACCATCCTATAGACTGGGGAAGACTACCCGATCATTCATGGGACAATGTGTTCCCATCTACAATAAAATACCTGAAGAAATTTAAAAAAAACCAATCCTTAGTTTTAAATATTATATAAAGGATATTTTAATGAAAAAGTCGTATTACACAGTGAATGAATATCTTGAGGACAAGAGGGCCTGGACAGTTTGAAATACTATAAGATTAGGTATATAGATCTAGTTTTAAAGTTAATTTTTTGTTATAAAACAACATTGTTGTTTATATATAGGTATGTGTGTATATATAATAATAAAAATGTTAAGACATTATTAATGAATTATAAGTCTTATAAATTATTATTGACAACGCCCATTTACAGCAGCAAAATATGTTATTTTTAATTCATTGTACCATTATCTTAATTTTATCTTAAGGAATTATGACATTATTATTTTTATTATAATTTTTATATTTTTTTATTTAATTATCACTGTTATTTTTTTATGTATGTATAACATTTTTTAATTTTTTGAGACTTAGGTTAGTTGAAATGTTTTTGACATTTGTTTATTTTTTATCATTACTACTGTAAGGTATTTGGTATTATTAAATTATAATTTAGTATTAAGTATGACAATGCCAATTTACAGCTGATATTTATTATAATTTCAATAAATAGAATACTTATAATTTGACGAGGCGGTATCTACTGTTCCTGACCAGTAATTTAAAAAATCCATTACCTATTATTGAGTTGTTCAGCTGATATTATGTTTCTGTTTTAATCACTTGTAGATATTTTAATGTATACATTATGTAAATTATATAGAATGATAAATATAAAATGTAATAACTGTTATGACGTGTAAAAGTGCTAAAAATGTTGCCTATTTACTGAATAAATTATTTGATTTGATTTGATTTGATTAGACTTTGACAGCATTTGTACTCACTACTACTAAAGGGACTTAAAACAGAAAAGTCAAGGAATCAAAGCTTTGTCAACAAACGAACGGATTAGCGCAAAAATCCATTATCAAAAGATACAGGATTGCAATCAGCGATCTTGTGCAGTGCGGAGTGTCAATGCAGGTCATCATAGACTTAATATGTCATACCCTGTATAATAAAGAAGAAAAAGACAAAATTCTTAGCATTACATTGATTAACCGTACGAGTGTCGGGTCCATAGGGTAGGCCTTCTATTTTTATTGCTCAACAAGACGCTTACCATCCACCATTCTGCTCTTCACCCTACCCAACTAAATACTGTATGATTAATGCCGTCTTGGAAGCTCGTCCCATGTATTGAGGACAGACCTGCTTAGGCCCAATTCTTTTAGTAAGTGGTGCAAAGATTTTGCTAAAATTCCTCTCGTTCCAACTTCCACTGCGTCTTGAATCCGTTCCTGATCATTTCTTCCGTGAGATATTTGTCCTATATTAAAATGTGTTATTTGAAAACAAAGATGTTGATTTGTAAATCACTGGTCCTTGCAACTGTGTCAATTCAGGCCACTCTATATAATTTGTACTGCTCTCTGATTTTCTCTGATAATGAAATTTAAGATCACAAAGGTCTCGCTTCTAGAAAATTGAATTGAAGTTAGTAGACCAATACGGTCTCTTTTAAAGGCATTGTCAAATATAATAGTGCTATAATAATAATAGTAACGTTTATTTTTCAGATTGATTTTATATAGTTAAATACAATCCAATTATTAAAAGATTACATATTTATGCCGTTTGCTGTAGAAACTCTGGGCCCATGGAGTCCAAGCGCAAAAAAGTTTTAAAAAAACATAAATCCGCGTCTTGTCGTCTCCTCCGGAAGAATCAGTATTGCAATTCAGCGGCGAAATGCAGCCAGCGTTCTAGCCACGTTTCCACGAGGACGGGACTTATATCCCTATCCTTAGTATTAATATTAATTTTATATTTAGTAAATATTTTTAAGGCTATAGATAACGCACTATTACGGCAAGAACACAATATTAGAGTATATACAATGATACTATCATTCTTTATTGCACAACTTTACTGCCTCCGTGGTCTAGCGGTTAAGTCCGTGGATTTAGACTCGGAGATACCGGGTTCGATTCCTGGTCGGGACACAAAAATATTAATTAATGTATATAAATACATTTAATTAATATTTAATTTATTTGTGGTACGCTGGAGACATCGACGAGTTTGCCACTTGTCATGATTGGCCTATAGTAATGTTGGCTAAATGTGAATCCGCTTATTTATAAGCGTGGTTTCTGACCACCCCGAAAGGGAAACGGTCGTGATGATGATACTTAAATATTTTTTTCGAATAAAAGTAATTTTAAAACTAATATTACCAGTAAAATTAAGAACTATGTACCTATATAAAATACAATAAAGAAAACTAAAATCAAATATCTATACTGGGACTATGATAGTCTCGCCATAGTTGGTGCAGTGGACTACCTGGCCAGTCACGCACAGTTGATTTAATTGTGTAGTTACGTGTGATCTGACGCCCGCTGTTCTCTGTCGCATTAGTGCGGCCCAGCCCGGAGCGCGGCCTGTGCAGAACATCTCGCTAGCACTGCACCAGCGAGGGAGATGGAACATAGCTCGCCAACAATCATTGGACAAGGTTGCTTTTGTGTATTGAGACCACAGCTCCACGGTGGACACGCTGGTACAGTATGATAGAAACAATTGCCTCTTTACGGCCTTGCTTTTTTTTTTAATTGGCTTTTAAGAATACATCAGTCCTAAACACGTAATTTATTTGCATAATATATGTTCATAACAGAGTTCATAACCGAATTGGGGATGATCAAATTCCAGATGCTGCAGAATTTGATGCTTTTTTGGAGTCACTCGCGGCATTATAGCCCAAACACGTCGGGTAAAATATGGGAGTCCACAGCGCGGGAAAACCGCAAAAAATAAACTGCAACTTGGGCCCCATATTTAAAGTCCAATTTATGGTTTTCCATAATTATTCACATTGTAGCACATTATTAAAATATAAATAAATTAAAATAACACCACTTTTGACCAATAATATCCACAGTAAATTAATTTACAAAATAATAACGTGCACTTGACATCTCCGCGCAAAATGGCGCGAAAGACTCCTTACGGCCTTGCTACATCTGTAAAAGCGCCGTGCCAACATATTTGCTCTCACCGATATAGCCCTTCTTTGTCGTTATTTATTTATTTTATTTAAAAACTATTGTAAATCTATACAAAAGGCGAACGTAATGCCGCCAGACATTCTCTTCCCGTTAACCTTTGGGACATTTAAATATGAGTACGGTCCAAATAGAGAAATAAAATATTAAAATGAAACATAAATAATATTAAAAATTTACATACTTAGACAACTATAATATATATATATATATATATATACATATATATAATATATATACATACATACTACTACTACATAAATATAATACAATAAAATTATATCATAATACATAAATACCTTAATGTTAATAATAACTACCTACAAAAAATTAAAGTCAATAAAAAGTTAAGCTAGTGACTTATAAAAATGACTGTACACTCTTTTCTTGAATATTGGTCTGCTGGGTGCTTGTCTGACTTCAACAGGAAGGTTGTTCCACAGGGATGGAGATGACTCAACAAAAGATTTGGAAGCAAAGTTTGTGTGATGGGAAGGGATAGATAGGAGGGAATTATGTGAGGAGCGAAGAGTTTTATTGTGAAAGGCGCTGAGGTAGAAAAATAAATCCTTTAAATATTTAGGTGTATTGGGTTCCTTTAGCACGGAGTATAGTAGGCACAGTGATCTCATATTTCTTCGAGAGCGAATTGGCAACCATTTAAGTTTGGATCGATATTCGAAAATATGGTCAAACTTGCGTAAACAAAAAATGAACCTAATACACGTATTCAAGAGACGATCCATCCTATTCAGTTGATCCTCTGTCATATTTACACAGCACACATCTCCGTAGTCAATGATAGTCAATGATCGTTCTAAATCGTTATTATCGGAGAGGTCGGAATTGATCACTTATATGCCCCAAATATTTCACCTCGTTCACTCTCTGTAAACATCGACCGTTTAGTTTTATTGCTATTATTGGCCCCCCAACGGAATATCAAATAAATAAAAATAAATAAATAAAATAACTTTATTCGAGGTCAAAAAGTTCAAGTTTACCTTTTATAAGTAAGTAGGTATAAAACAAATATTTAACGCAGATCATAGAGTGACGTAAACTATCCTCCAGTATTTGTAAAACTCTGCAACCCGAACGAAGAGCACCTGTGTTCCGGGAAACAGTATTCATTGCGTGCGGAAAGAGTATGATTCAATATTATGTATTTATACACCTAGAGATTGCAACCCGGTATGTTTTTCAACCCGGCCGGGTCCGGTCACATTCGCCGCCAACCCGGCCGGGCCCGGCGGGGTTGATGTGGTAGGATGAAACCTTTGAAATATTTTATGAAAATTTGCTTTAAGTAAATGGAGGAAAAATGCAATGATTCAAGGTTACGGAATAATATTTATTTCAAACCAGCAAATCAACAATAATCAGTCCCAAAATCACGAGTTTTTAATACAGAATTAGTTTCACTTATGAACGGAATAGTAACATTAGTGTTACTAATTAAGTTTAAGCAAGCATTAGTATTCAGTAATTAAGTTTAGGATAGAAATGATCTTCCACGCGCTGATGAAATGCCTGGATTTCGAGAAAAAGTTTGGAAAGTAGTCAAATTATTTAAGAAGTCGCCCGTAATTTAATTACTAATACTATACAGAGTAAAGAGAAAGACCTGCTTGCTTAAAGTTAATTACTAATACTAATGTAACTATTTGAAAACATAGTATTAGAATAATAAACTAATAACGCAGCCTAATGTACTAAACTTGTCTTATCAACTTAGATAGATAAACTTTGGTAGCTTTAGTAAAAACAAAACAAATTCTTAAGAGAAATAACTATATAACAAGGTGCGCGAGAGGAATGGAGAGCGGCCATTGGCACGTCAGAACGGCAACATCGCGGTTCGCAGCGCTTGCCATGCCAGTTTTCTACAAGTTGGGGCTTCCGTGCCGCAGTTTTCGTACCTACCGGGCCCGGTATGAATGGCCGGGCCCGGTGGATGTCTAAAAGGGCCCGGTTTGCAATCTCTATATACACCTAAGAAACTATGATGGAATAAATAGATATTGAAGGAATAATAATAATATTTTTATTGTTTATATTGAATAGATAAAATATAGTTTTTATATAAAAAAATATATCACTTCCTAGAGAAGAGCTAAAGTTGTCGAACCTAACCCCCAAGGTTCGTGAGCCACAACGGGCACTTTGTATTGAGTTGCCGGCATGGCGGGTGGTTGCACGCTGAGATTCAGCGGGGAATGGCTCCATCCCCAACCCATGGCCCATTCATCATCTGGGCTTAGGCGACCTAGATTGTTATTTGTTGTTGTATCCTATTATACGTAATGTTTGTGCATTGTTTGGCCGATAGACGCAGATAGAAGGGGTCATGAAGGGGTATCTTTATATTATAATATCACAAATAATGGTTTTTATTCGTACCGAGCGACCGTTCGTCGTTCGTCTGTCCGTTTATACGAGAATACCTACAGTCTCAGTGTTAAGGATCGGTAACGCTTCGCGGATAAAATTTCCTAATATTTCGTTAGATAATATTCTATACATAACATTTATATGATAGTAAAAATAAAGATAAGGTAAAGTTAATAATGAAATATATTCACAAAACATTATTTTTATTAGTAAGTTCCCAAAAACGAAATAAAGGATTAATTTTAAAAAACATTGAGCTATTTTTTTATATCTTGTAAAAACTCATCGTTATATAATTACAATAAAAATAAATTTAAAAGAAATACTATATCTAATAAGGGACTATCACTGAAGGGTCGTCTCTAGAGGACATTTTTAACTTATAGTTATTTTTTTATTAGGTTTAGTTTATATTTATTTAATTTTTACTTTTAAGTCGTTTTAATTTATATTGTAATAATGTTATACTGTTTGTATATTGCTTGTCTAATTAAAAATTCGTCCAATATCGAATAAATTGAAAGTTGCGAATCTCCTATAAATTCAAATATAGAGATTTTGATTTATTTTTTTGTTTTTTTAGATGTCGCGTGATTCCCAGTCTGTTCTTTTCATTTAATGAGTAATTTGGATCCAAACCCATCTCCAACAGGTCTAAGTATTCTAATGGCTGTGATGATGAGATAATGTTGCATGGTCGTCTACCTGTTAATTTACTTTAGTCTCGTTTTTACACCACGTCTTTTGATATACATGGGGGTGTAAAAAATATATGATCCACTATCTTTGAAAGTCCTCACTATACGATTTTAATGTAGCTGATATTGAAATCTTCTCATAGCCCATTTCTTAAATAAACAAAATAATCCGTCTTCCCAATATGTAACTCTTTCTCGTTTTATTTGTTGTGTAAATTATTATTATGTATGTATTTGAGTTGTATTTAATTATTAATGCAATCGTCTACCACAGTCCTAAAGGATATAAATATAGTATAAAATATAAAATGTCATGAGGCATTAATAAAATAAATAGTACCCACACCATTTTTTTATCTTCGAATTATATACATTGTACGAGAATATGTAATTATAATTTGTCATGCATACTAAACGTGTAGGTAATTTCAGCTCAATCGGTTGAGGATAACTGATTAAAAATTATGTTACAAGATTGACCTACAACACTATAAGTTAATAAAAATAAAATATGGCGGCCGAACCAACCGTTAACTCCGCAAGCGTGGGGCCCGGCCGCCGCCGCCATTGTGTAACTTAACTTGATCGATCGCTCGGCTATCGTATACGCTAATCGATGGCTCAAAAAAAAACGGCGTGGCGTAACCGGTCGATGTGAGTCACTCGCAATCGGATTCATCGCAAAGAGCGGTCGTGTTTTCGTTCGTGCAACGTCTATTTATTACACGAGATAGATATTTTACAACCCTACTCTAAGAATAGAATTAACAAAATGGTAAAAATCCAATGAAAAGTGTTTGTGGTTTGTTTATAGTGCTGTACTACGTAAGTAATTTGTATAATAATAGTATTATTAAATAATATAACTTCAAGTACTTCACTAGCCGGGGAACGTCCTTGAATATAATAAATGTCACACATGCGCTTCAACGTTAACAAAGCGCCTGAATAATTTATGTTATATGCTTTTTGATGTTTTATAAACTTTTAGCGTTTCGTTTAGGCGCTGTTCTATTATTTTATGTTGTGTTTTTTATAAGCGTAACTTATTTATAATCATGCCAGTACTGTTATATAACGTAGCCGATCGATATTTTCCCCACGAACACAGTCAAGTATTTGTTTAGATTTGATTTTTATTTACTGTATTGCACCTTTGCATTTTATTTTACGCGTTCCGAACAGACAGACAGTGGGGTCGTCCAGGCCCAGATGGTTAATGGACCTGGGTTGGGGATGGGGACATTCTCATAAATATTGCTTTAGAACAGCGCCATCTAGATTAATACTAATACTTACAATAAAGGCGGAAATTTTAAATGTCATATACACGGCGACGTTTATGTTTGTAACGAAAATAAATATTATTAAATAATTTATATTGTTTTTTTAGTAAGTATTATTATGTAGAATAATAAGCAACAGAAATATTTATAATACGAAAACCATAAACAATCTTATATATAATAGGTACATGGCCGATTATTATTTTGTTTTGCGTTGCGGTGTTGCCATGATAATAAATAATAATTATTATTTTTTATTCCCGCCAATTTACGCACATTCAACATTTCCTATTAATAGTACCTATACCATGTGCAAGGTCCATGAATGTTAGCAACTGGAATGAGACACTCGTGACTGACATCAGCCCTATGTCGGCTTGACTGCGCATGACGGTAATTCGAGCCTGATTCCGAAACGTGTGGATACACTTTACTGGGTTTATCGCCACGAACGGTGAATACTTCCCCGACCCGGCAAACTGGGCAAGTTACCACCTATTTGTTCTCATTGAAAGTATGTGCCATTTGCAATGATGTCAAATGCCAATTTTTACCCCTCCGTTATGCAAGCACCTATAAGCTGGAAACTCAGCTGTTGAGATCTGCCGAATACGAAATGTTACCCGTGTTTGAAATAATATTACCTAGACTCAAATGCCACTTTTTGACATTTCAACCGAGATAGCCATTTTTGCTGCTTTTCTCGCAGCCCGTGCTAGGGGGGCAGTAATAGTAATTTTTGAATCTGTGTAATTTAGGCAGTTGCCCACAACTAAAACTAACTTTATTTGCAAATTCAGAATGCCAAGGCCGCGTACAGTAAGCCTTCGTCAAGTCGATCAGCTGTTAACTATGATGGAGGACAACAGAGATTTGATCAGTCGCAAGGACGCCGGCTCAACGGGCCGCATTCTATTATTCTGGAAAAACGTGGGCATCACACTGAACAGAATTTCTATAGGTGGCATACAAAAGACTTCAAAACAGTGGAAAGCTGTAAGTAATATTGGTCCTTACTTAGAAATTGACGTTTTGTCGAAATGACCATTTTGATCTCAAATATCTGGCGTTTGGCTAGGCTAGGCTAATTCAAAATTGAAACTTATTTCACATTTAGGCTTGTGTATTTGTTTTTTATTTTATTTAGTGATTCATTTATGTTCACGCCATTAGATTTTTGTTTGACAACGATCTGTTCACAATATGGTAAATTTTAAATATCGCGTTATTTACGAATACGAGTTCCACCGTGGCACCAGCGCTGCAGAAACAGCTCAAAGGATTAATGATGTCTATGGCGAAGCTACTGTAAAAGAAAACACGGTACCTTTTTGGTTCCAACGTTTTCGTTCTGGTAATTTTGAACTACAGAACAAACCCCGTGGACGACCGGAGACCCTAGTTGACAATGAATAATTAAAGGTGATCGTGGAAGCAGATCCATCGCCTGAAGCAGATCTGTATTGTCAACAATTACAAACCTTGATGTAAAAGCTTGCTATTCAACAACCGAGACTGGTCAATTGCTCTAGCCTACTGCTGTTTCAGGACAACGAACGAACTCGCAAACGATCGTTAAATTAGAGGAGCTTGGAATGTCTCCGACACCCATCATACTCCCCAGACCTTGCTCCAACAGCTTACCTCTTTTTTACAATTTTAACAATTTCTGGCAACGAAAAAATCCAATTCCGATGGGGCAGTCCCAACCGCCTATAAAGATTTTATTGATTTTTATCCCACATTTTTGTCAGCAAAGGAATCAATAAACTACTACAAAATGGCGAAAGTGCATAACTAATAATGGTACAACACATCGATTGATTAAATATATATTTTCATTATTATTTTTTCGTGTTACTTTTTCCATATAAAATGTCAATTTCATATGTAAGGATCTAAAATGTTAGATCTTTGAAAGCTATTGAGCCGTAAGCCGCATTCTATGCATGCATTTAGTACCGCACGCGTCCCACTGCACTGTGACATTTTTTTATATCTCATTCGTTGAATTTCTTGTTAACGACATAAAGTGACATAAAGTGTTGGTGTGGTTTTGCGTATCTATTGGTATCGTGCTGTATCTTCTCCTTTTGCTCAATATCTGTTATATATGTTTATCCGCCTAAGACAAAAAAAATTAAGTTGTTTCTTCTGTTTTGCTATTAGTACTGGCATGATATAAAGTATCGGGCTAAGAAGCGTGCTGCGATGTGGAGAGAACATGCGAAAAGCAAGGGTAGCAGACCGTATGGCAGACAACTATCCGATACAGACAAAAGGATACTAGACATTATGGATGACGATTCGTATGACGGACATCCTGCAGGACAATTACCAACTAATGTAAGGCTATTTTTATATTAACTATTAACTTATATTAACATATGCACAACGAATCGAGCAACGGAAGTTTTTTATTTTTAATTGTTCCTATTTGGAAATTTATCACCAAAACAGCGTCAAAAAGCTCGAAATACTGAACAAGGTGAAGCGGTTTTTTTTCGCCTTTAATTAGACTGTTGCTGTTAAAAGCACAGATCAGATCATGCGTAGAATACTCACCTTTGGGATAGTTCCTCACAGATGCTCGCAATGTCCTACAGAGGCGAGCTGTTCGAATTGTGGACGTTGCCACTATATCTGAAACTCTCGAATCCTTGCGGCTTCGCTGAGATGTAGCTTCTCTGAGCGTGTTCACCGGCTTTACTATAGTGAGTGCTCGGATGATCTCTATAACCTAATCACTTCCTCTCTACTCCGCATCCGAACCACACGCACATGTCAGAATATACACCCCCATAACGTAGTCACCACACCCTTCGCGTACGTATAAATTTGGGGACTCATACATATGTCGCACAATAAAGATGTGGAATGCTCTCCTAGCCTCTGTGTTTCCACTTTCCTATAAAAATCCACTACAAAGAAATATAAAGCTTCATGTGTCGTCCATATATCAACTTCCCCACCCCTGAACAATCGGTTGACGACTTCCTTGAAGGTACCAACTTTGAAAAAAATAGAATACTAATAGTAATACTACTATCTACGCAAACTGGAGTTATTTTTTCTGTTAAGAACAATGGTGTCAGGAACTCAGAACTCAGAACTTCGGAAAGGTAAGCATTATATTTCATGGTATTAAAAATTTGTTGGCAATTAAAATAGCTACTTACGCTGAAATTTTAAAGGAACAAGTAATGACATGTAGGTTCCATTTTTAATTCTATTAGGGCCATGTTCGACTTGGCGCTGTAAACGATTTTTTTTTACTGAATTTCGCTTTGACATTTCGAGTAGCGTTTTTGTCTATAAAGTGCGCTTTGCTTACTACGCGAACACGGAGTATTTTTATAGGGCAAGTTTAATAGCTTTATAAATGTAAATTATTGTTTTTTTGTTAAATAAAACATTAGGTTTTCTAATTGTTATTTTCTTTTACAGATATATTAGTAAAAGTAATAGGACAATGCCAGAAATTGCGCCAGCTAGGTAAGTATACAGTATATTTTATTTATTTATTTAAGGACAACCAGTGGTCAGTTACATTATTACTTGCTTAAAACTAGCACATTGAATAGACGATAAATGTACCACCTTTTGGTGCCACGACATGCACAAAATACAAGTGATAGGTACTTAATGGATAATTAAAAACAAATCAAATTAAATTCCAAGTTTAAACAATTAAAAAGAATAATGAAAAATAAGAAACAAAACAAAACAAAGTAAAACATATAATGTAAAATATTGTACTTAGTCTAATTTAATATTAATAGGAACAATTTATGTTAATATTTAACTTAAATTTTGAAAGCGGATCGTTAAACATATCAAAGTATTTCTTGACCAATATCTTTATATTTTTTTGATAATCTGGATATAGGAGAGCTGTGTTTAAGATTAGTTCTGGCTTGAGGTGAGCGTAGTAGTGCAGTAGGATATCGCGGTAGTCGGTTTGGAACCCGGATTTTTAATAATTTTAATAGTTATGGACAGTTTATTTGGTTTCTAAATATTTTATATAGAAAACTCATATCGAGCATGACTACGAACTATTAAACTGTCAATGTTTTCTTCTCTTCTTTGTTTTTCTTCTTCATCGAATGTATTAGTTTTGAAGGTCAGATGGAATTACAGAGACTTTATTTTGGTGCAACTCAGCCTTAGTTTCGAACTGTAGGTAAATATGTCGCATGTGGTATAAATGTCGAGTGAAGAAACCAAACCGCGTGCGTTTATAAGAATTCCCAGCGGCGGCGCTAGCATAAAATGCTATCAGTCGTTCCATTATTAAAACAATGTAAGAATCTGACATTTTAAACTAAAAATGTTAGCGCGGTTATAACTGGAACATACTGTCATTCGCGATTTGAAAACAAACACGCCGTGATTATCATCTCATCAATTATCATAATGTAATATATACGTACGGAAAGTGATTATTTGCTCTGAGATCAAGGAGCATAATAATTCTGCTTTGTAGTTACTTATGCTACTATATTTGTAGCCCAAGTCTTGGTTGTGGTTACGAGATGGTGCGTTGTATTAACTGTGGTTTGTGCTTACAACGGATACAGAAACATGTTGTATCAATACTTCCAATGCGATCGCAAATTGTTTTGTCTGAATGGTTAACATTACAATCAGTAAGAAAACTTTAACTACCTACCTATCTTAAAAATTGTTGGTTAACAGGTAAGCTAGTATTATGGAATCAAATAAAACGTACCAATAAAGTTCATAGTTACAGATGTTTTACATTAAAGTAACAGGGTATTAATAATCAATGGCAAAGTGCATAATTATAAAGACAGGACTCATTGTTTATTACAGTTAGAGGGTGTGTAGCACCAATTGATCTTAATTGATCACAACTTGATCTAAAATTCATAAGATGCGTTAAAAAAGCAGTTTTTAAGATAATCCTATAATAAGTACTTCTCTCCTCTCTCTTACAATGCAAAATGTAAGATCAAGATATGGGGAATTAAGATTGGTTGAGCGCGAGTGTTGACTTAAATTAATGACTGATTGTTTAATTTGGCACATTTGACTTATGCAACACCTGACCAAGATCAAACTGTACAATATGAACAATATATTATTGTTTTTTTTTTTTTGTAAAACTTAGATTTATTATTTTATAAAAAAATGGTATTTAAATGCACTAATAGAAATATAATGTCCTCGGAGCCACATTCGTTTTTGTAACCTTGCATAGGGTTTGATGATATTAGTTATGACAAACAATTTAAATGCAAAGTATCTACACTATAGACAAAAAAAAAAAAAAAAACTTTCTAGAGTTTATATAAAAAAATATTTATATGGCCCGTGTTTCTACGGAGTTAAAAACTTACAAATGAGAGAGATAGTAGAGTCAGTTTATAATCTATGGGAGGTGCATTGCCATTTAGTTTTGTCTCTAATATGTACTATGTAATTACACAACAGTACATATGCAGAGTGTTGGTGGCTCAGTTATAAGAATGCATTCCTTAAAAATGCTGAAAAGGTTTGTTTGAACCCCGGAACGGAAATACATTAAAATTTGACATATATTTACAACACCACCATTCCCATGCCTTGGAGAGCTTGTTAAGCCGTTGGTCCCGGTTCCACTAATGCCAACTTGTGGAATTGTTAATTATTGTCATTAAAATTTTACAACTCACCCTCGCGAACGCGAGGCTAGTCAGTGTAGCCCAAATTCTCCAGAAATTTTTGGAAGGCTCATCTCTAACAATCATAACTAAGACTCGCTGTGATGAATGATAAAAATGTGTTATGTATTTCTGAGCAGCTAATAAATGATAATATTCTGTTATTTTAGGTGCCATCTGATGGATTACTTTGCCATGAGTGTTTTATAATATTGCGTCGGTCTGCAGATTATCATGCACCTGAACGAGTATTAGGCCACATAAACATCTGTGTTGGTTGTGGCTGTTCTGTATTGAGGTCTAGGTGTCATTATATTAAAAATAACTCATCACTTTTAGAATACTTCCCATGGACTAAACAAAGCCAGGTTAGAACCATATTAAAAGTAAAGTAAAGTATCATCACGACCGTTTCTCTTTCGGGGTGGTCAGAAACCACACTTATAACTAAGCGGATTCACATTTAGCCAACTTTACTATAGGCCAATCATGACAAGTGGCAAGCTCGTCGATGTCTCCAGCGTTTAAACTAGAAATATCACAAATAAATTAAATGTATTTATTTACATTAATAAATATTTTTGTGTCTCAAACAGGAATCGAACCCGGTACCTCCGAGTCTAAACCCACGGACTTAACCCCTAGACTACGGAGGCAGAAAGATATTAGCTATAATATATAGCTATATACATTTTATATTTATTTAAAACTTTTTGCACTTGGTACAAACGGACCTATCGTCGTTAGACATCCTTACTTAGGGACATTATAAACATTGTACGTCCCACCACCATTATAGGTGCAAATATTCATTCATCACGAAAAAAGAAGTTAATTAAAATCCTACTAAATAACTAATATAGTATATTATACTAACTAGTACAGTACTAGTACTAAAGATATATAATGCACATAGAAATCTTTATCATTTCTGAGCACTTAAAATGCTAAATCTATATAATATAAAGTGACTAAAGTACACAAGTAAATAAACCATGTACTTGTTTTTGATAGATGTCATATATATAACATAATTTATGAGAAGAAGACAAATTTCTAAGCAATCATTCCACGATGCAGGTGCCTGGTCCATTGTGTGTGGGAAAGAGAAAATAAAAGAATGGTGTCTAGGGCTTGCGACAGACTATAATAAAATTATTTATTGCACATAATTTAACCCATTCCTGATCATTTCTTCTGTGAGATCTTAATATTTGTTGGACTTCATCCTGTGGTCTTTTGAAATATTTGATTAATTTGAATGGTAAGTTCAATAAGAACAACTTTTTTCAAGTTCCGAGAAAACAGATGTCTGGCCTTTAGGCTACAGCTAGTTCTACTGGGATCCTATAAAGATGTTCAAATGTTTCCATGGAGCCATCAGTTTTTGTTAGAAATCCAAAGTGTTTTTTTTTTATAATAATATTTTTTTATTCGCATTATATGTCTAACGTACTGTAGTTTGTAGTATTTTTGGTTGTACACACACATTGCAGAACATTATTGTTAACATCTAGATTACTATGCCTATCATATTAAAAGTAATAATTTAATTTAATTTTCAGAATCGTCAAGTGTGTCATCGTTGTTGGAGAAATGCTGTTCGAAGGAAGCAGACTTCTGAAGGAGGCAGAGAACAAAAAGCTAAAAAGAATTGTCAAACTGCACCAAATGTATGGGAACCGATGTCGCAAAAATAACACATTGACAAATTTTTGTAGCGATTTTGAACAGTATGGTAGTTATACAGTATGGTGTTAGCATAACACATTATTATTTTAATAAATAAATTTATGCCATCTACCGCCGAGCAGCGGATGCTGTTTTTTTTTTCATATTACTAATCAATAGATCACTGTATTTTAATCATTGTCATACTCAAAAGAAATAATAAATATAAAAAAATAATAAAAATAATTTTAAATTTTAAAATATTTTGTTCTGCCCTTTTCTGGAAATATATATTTCTGTTTTTATATTATGCACAGTGAATCAAATAAGCAAAAAAAATCTGTAATTGTTATTATTATAATTACGTTTAGGTACAATATTGATCTGGCTTTTTTAAATTTTATTCTGTTTTGAAATAGTATTTCTGCCTATAAAACCCCTAAATCATATTTCTTGTAAAAAATCTCTAAATCAGTAACTTTAAATATCAAACTACAAAAAAAATACAATTTATTTATTTATTTATTATTAGGTGTGCAAACAGATTCCAGTCTGTTGCAAATTTGAGTTCGTTTAATTTATACATGGACCAGACCGGAATCCAATTGCACACAACATGCAAATTATAATAATTATTATACAAATTAGAAGACAAATTACACAAATTAAATTTAAACATAATCAAAATTTAATAATAACAAATTCCTTAAACAAATTCAATTTTTAACAAAAATTTAACTCCATTTACGGTATATGTATATACTTTAAGTTGTTTTACGATATGTGGGAGTTAATTTTCATTTTATTTTATATAGTTCTTGGAAATACATATGCAGCCTCCACCACCACATATCAAAGAAGAAAAAGATGAAGAAGAAGCAGAGGAAGAAGGAGACCAAAAATTATCAAGTGACGATGACGATGACGTTGCAGAAGAATTCGGTACAGTTATAAAAAAAGTTTATGTATTATTGTACTATTGGAACCCTTAGCCTAAGGGCCTGACCGAACGGCTGACGAAAAAGCTGGAGACATGAAGGCTGGCAATTAATTTTGAAAATGTTGCCAGCCTCCTTGAGACTATATCTGATCTTAAGTGGACATTTTTAATTCTCAGGTTCAGTTTCTAATATATTTTATTTTTTTATTATTTAAGTATTTTTTGTATAAATTGATTTAATTTTTTTTTAATAATTTATTTTGTTCTAGAACAAAAAATCCCAGCAAGCAGGCTAGACCTCCCTCGGCTCCCCCCCGTTAGAGAGGCTATCAACAAACCTCGGTGTAAGTTTTTCGAATACAGAAATTTGTAATGATGGATTCAGTTACCCAGCCCGTAAAGATATAAAAAAAATATCAATAATTATGAAAGTGAAAATATGTCCTCACTCTGACTTGAAAAGTTTTAGAAAATATTGGATTGTGCGAGCGAGAGGGAAAGAGAATTAGAGAACATATTTATAATTTCGCCTTCGTTTACTCCAATTTTTATTTTTTATCCAAAAATAGCTAGTAACTATCTATTTTGTTTCACAGACCGACCAATGACAGATCCGGTCCGTTTTGACTACGAGAAGAGAAGACTCATAATCGATGCTCAGCGAGCTAGGGCACAGAATCGTATAGCTGATGCCTTGGAGGCATTAGTGCCTACATTGTCACGAATACAACAACTCATGGAAGAACGGACTGAGGTTAAAGATCAACAACAACATTGCTAAGGGTCTTACATTGTTTGAAGCCTGGCGTGCTAGGACACAATTGTATAGCTGATGCCTTGAAGGCATTAGTGCCTACATTGTCACGGATGCAACAACTCATGGAAGAACGGACGGACTCAGGTTAAAGATCAACAACAACATCGCTAAAGGTCTTACATTGTCACGGATACAACAACTCATGGAAGAACGGACTGAGGTTAAAGATCTACAACAACATCACTAAGGGTCTTACATTGGTTGATGCCCGGCTAGTACACAATCGTATAGCTGATGCTTTGGAGGCATTAGTGCCTACATTGTCAAGGATACAACAACTCATGGAAGAATGTACTGAGGTTAAAGATCACCAACAACATCACTAAGGGTCTTACATTGTTTGATGCCCTGCGTGCTAGGACACAATCGTATAGCTGATGCCTTGGAGGCATTAGTGTCTACATTATCACTGATTCAACAACTCATGGAAGAATGAACTGACTAAGGTTAAGATCAACATCATCACCGCTAAGGGTCTTTCATTGGTTGATGCCCGGCTAGTACACAATCGTATAGCTGATGGCTTGAAGGCATCGCTAAGGGTCCTACATTGTTAAATATCCGATGCCCAGCTAGTTAGTGCACAGAATCGTATAGCTGTTGCCTTGGGAGCTACGATCAAGGATTCAACTAGATTAATAGTCACTTACAAAATTACTGCAAAAAACGTAGCGGACCTCTATGTACATGCCATTTTTTTCTCTTATTAATATGCAAAGATCAGAAATAAAATAACATAAGTTTTAAATTGCCTCAACAGCCCTCTGCATTTTAACACGTCCTCACGTTGGCAGTAGTTGAAACGTACTGTTTGAAATACACACAATTATTTTGTGCTGATATTTTTTCTGACGTTTTCAGGCCGTCCGCGTCACCTATAATAGAGTTGATTCTTGATCGATGCTTGGAGGCATTAGTAGTACATTGTCACATCGCTAAAGTTCCTATCGACAGCATTTTTTTATATTTATTTATTATTATTATTATATTTAGGTTAGCTGTTAGAGAATACCTACAAGGTATTAAGCTCGCCTATGTACTTCATTTTATTTTGTATATTTTAATGTGCAATAAAGAATTTTATTATTATTATTATTATTATTATATTTAGCTTTACAAACAGTAACACACATTATGTATATATAATTACATTTAAATAAACAAATTCTTAAGTATGTTACCAACGACGTAAACCACAGATTATATAAATAGGTAACGTCAGATAGTGAAGTTAAACAACAATTAGTAAAAAAAATAATAGGTATATGAGTAAAAAAGAAAAAAAAAATACCACAATAATGTATTATTAACAGATTATAGTTTTAGTATGTCCAAAATAGACTTCCTAAAAGCACCTGCAGTCGAGGCAATGATGTCTATAAAGTGAAATTTGTTACTTAAGTTAAAAACCCTCTGCCAAATAGATAATTTGTTTTATTGTACTTATTGGTATAATTTTTATAATAAAATGTACAAAGTAGGTTATGGCGACATCATGTCTTCTTATTGTGATTAATAATTATAAATCATTGTAAATACTTATGTGTTTTCTTACCTACCCTTTTTTTTTTAATTAATTTAAAAATGCAGTCTATCAGCTTTTTAGGAAGTAAAATGACTAGCATTATATTGATATATTAATCATATTTGCTTTAGTAAAATAAAGGAAAACCCTTATTAAATGCTTTTGCTGTGTCTCTGTCTAAAATCACGTTCATATGTCATCTAGGGAGTCCCAACAGCATTGCAGTAGAGTAGGTCTTACAATACTATTACTCCGTGGTCTAGCGGTTAAAGAGCCTCGGAGGTACTAGGTTCGATTCCTGGTCGGGACACAAAATATTAATGTAAATAAATATATTTAATTTATTATCGAGTTTGGTAGGTACGCTAAGAGACATCGACGAGGTTGCCACTTGTCATGATTGGCCTATAGTAAAGTTGGCTAAATGTGAATCCGCTTCTTTATAAGCGTGGATTCTGACCAGGTCGAAAGGGAAACGGTCGTGATGATACTTTAGTATGTATAACTTTTTAAATTACTTTAAAAACATTACGAATTAAATTGGGCATACGTATTATTGCGGGGTAGGCAGAGAGAGCGCCACTTGTCACGATCACGACATACCTCTTTCGCTTCTTCAACATTCATCAACCACTTCATACATGCCCTTTTGTTTCGATGAAGTTACGCCGCATATCCGACGCAAGGACCTTTTAACTGCACTAACTCTCATGCATATTCTGACATATCCACGTTTCGCTTCCATATAATAAGGCATATATCATCATTCATCATCATTACAGCCCCTAGAACACAGCGTCCTAGACCTCCACTGTTGGAGATGGGCCTTCCAGAACATATATCTGGAGAATTTGGCCTACACTCGCCACGCTGGCCAGACGGGTTGGCGAGGATATGATGTCAATTTTTAATGACAATTATTAACGATTCCACAAGTTGGTATTACTGGAACCCGGACCGACGGCTTAACGTGCTCTCCGAGGCACGGGAACGATGGTGTTGTAAATCTATGACAAATGTACGTAAGAAAAGTGTATTTCTCATTGGTACATGCTGGGTGGGTTTGAACCGACCTATGTAGGATTTAAGGAACGCGTTCTTACAACCGAGCTACCACCGCGCGTATATACTATAAAGTATTTTACGTCCCCCACTCTTGTTCGTACCATATGCTAGTACCAGGTATAGACAGAACAGTTATTTATTAAGAACATGTAACAACTATAATATTCTTGCGGAAGATTTCGACATAAACATGTTTAACTCCAAAGCAACATATATTAGACGTCGAATGACGCTTCGTTACGTTGAATCGATCATCGGCAGCAAGCAATCCCTAATGAGTGATTTGTTTTTTCATTATCAACTTACTTATGGTTCTCTTGCTCTTTATTACTTAACTTTAAATTTATATGTGAAAACCTTTAATAGTTCTTAGTGAATTTACTGTACATTATTTACTATAATATTTTCAACTGTTGGTTTTCCAAAATGAATAAAAAAAAAAGAAAAAGTAATTTGGTAAAGCTATAAAGCAAATTTTAAGTAAATATGTAGCTGCAATATAATAATATTTTATTAAGTAGAGATATGTTGCAAGCCCTTAGGTGGCCAGTAGCTGACGAATTTTTGCAAGGATAAGTAGCGTAAATTGTATGGCATTTCTAAAGATATAAGAGTAGGTGGTGCCGTCGAGATGTTTGATAACCCATTCCTTCAAAACTGGTTCGAAAATCGGCATGTTGCAATGAATGTTAGGCATACGGTAGCGTAAATAGTATGGCATTTCTAAAGACATAAGAGTAGGTGGTGCCGTCGAGATGTTTGATAACACATTCCTTCAAAACTAGTTCGAAAATCGGCATGTTGCAATGAATGTTAGGCATACGGTAGCGTAAATAGTATGGCATTTCTAAAGACATACGAGTAGGTGGTGCCGTCGAGATGTTTGATAACACATTCCTTCAAAACTGGTTCGAAAATCGGCATGTTGCAATGAATGTTAGGCATACGGTAGCGTAAATAGTATGGCATTTCTAAAGACATACGAGTAGGTGGTGCCGTCGAGATGTTTGATAACCCATTCCTTCAAAACTGGTTCGAAAATCGGCATGTTGCAATGAATGTTAGGCATACGGTAGCGTAAATAGTATGGCATTTCTAAAGACGTACGAGTAGGTGGTGCCGTCGAGATGTTTGATAACCCATTCCTTCAAAACTGGTTCGAAAATCGGCATGTTGCAATGAATGTTAGGCATACGGTAGCGTAAATAGTATGGCATTTCTAAAGACATATGAGTAGGTGATGCCGTCGAGATGTTTGATAACACATTCCTTCAAAACTAGTTCGAAAATCGGCATTTTGCAATGAGTTCGCTAGTTTTAGGCATACGGTTGTGATGATCCATAGATGACCTTTTACTATTATTGTCATGGCCAGACTGGATTTATCGAACTCTTGCAACACATTTCCTTGACAGTACTATATTCCACGTCGTCCTATAACCAAGATCCTGTGCTGTCCTCCCTCAAGAACTAATGTAGGTTGACTAATGTCAACATCCCGAATGTGCAACACCTACAGTAGTCTCTGCAGTGCCAATAATGATATAGACATATTTCATGACCGTTACAATGTATTTAGAAAAAATGTTCTCGAACATTTCAAACCATCAATGTATGAGTAGCTTATAATTTATTTAACAAGTGTTTTGTTTTCGTTTTTTATTTTTAAAGTACCAAATTTTTGCAATTTTTATGCTTCCTTATTAGTTCTACTAAAAAAGAGAAAAGATGTATAATTTTATTTTAAAAGTCATATTTTTATTTTGTAAATTTATTAGTTTTTGTTAAATTTATTTTTTTGTTTTAACAGTAATGAGTTTCTAATTTCTTTTTATATTGGTGAATGCTGTGACACCTAATTGGTACATATATTAGATAAGTTATAATTATACTATGTTATGTGTGTGATAATATATGTACTGCTGTGTGTACTATATAAATAAATAAATGATATTAAATCTTTACTATAAGCTACCTCCAATAACTTTGTGGCAATTAAGTTGCTTGTTCAAGAAGCACTAAAGCTTCGTTGCTCGTAAACTGGTTCAGTTGTTACGATAATGGATAAAATTGTATGTGTGATAGTTTGCTGGCCATAATTCTGTGCTAAAGGCTACTAGGAAAACAATATACAATAGATCGCATTATTTAGGGCTTGTTGTTTCACAGCAGTTACGTATAAAGTTACTGTAAAACTGTGCGTATTTGTTTTAATTTGTAAATCTGTTGTAGTTGAGCTCCTTGCATATTAAACATTAACGGGTCACTGGAATTTGCTGGTCTTCTGCTAACCGCTTACTCATTGGACCGTAGGCTGGTGTAGTTCGCGAACGAACTAGTTCCATAGAGTGCTCCCACAGAGGATCTACAGAAACTAGTTCCAACTTTGCCAGATCCCTTCATTTTTACTTCATTCCATTCCATTTAGACCGACTTGTAATAGCGGGAGTGACAAAAAGGAAGTGGTAGGTAAACAGAGCTTATCACGTCATACTACCCGTCGTGTTCACGTAATAAGCACAGCGCGCTTTTTTAATGAATTTTGCTTTAAAGTGAATTAAAACGCTACTTGAACGTCTGTCGAAGTTAACTTCAGTGAAAAAGGTGCTTAGAGCGCCAAGTTGAACACGGCAGTACACGGAGAATGCACGCATTTCTCGATCGTTTAAAGTGCGGTTCTTAAAAATTAAAACTTATTTCTCAACATCAAAACATTGTAACTCATGATTACAAAAAGGTTCAGGAGACCCAAAAACAGGTTTATCACATTGATAAAACTTATGTTCATAAGTGTAACATAGCTGTAACAAAATTAATAATTTATTTGTCCTGATTATACTAATGCCAAAATCATAATTTGCAATACATTGAATAGTACAACCATTAAACCCATTTACATAGTTTATTAGTAAAGTGAGCAAACGACTGCCTTGAATCTCAGAACCCTAGGAAGAACGCTCCCTTTCTTTGGTTCAAGACAGGGAAGTCGGAGCTAAGAAAATAAAATAGCGACCTAGTTCACTAAGGAATGGCGAACTAAACTAAGCGCCCCGGCAGTTTCGACATTTGGTAACGATCGGTATCTTAGCGATTTCAGTCGGTAGGTCATTAAAAAAAGTTGCCACTTACAAAATCAAAAAGCTGATTTGGTCAATATTATTAGTTCCAAATGATGGTACTATATCAATGATAACTTAGGTACGTCATTAAAAACTCTAACTACAGTGATAATACAAGTATGTTCTCCATACTGGCCAACTGAAGGACATACGAGTATGTCAACGTGAATAGATTATGGTGTGGACTTTTTTCCATCTTCTAGCCGAGCAATCGCACATGGTTTGTTATTTAAACCAAATAGTAGAAAAAGACACCAAAGTTATGTAGCGAGCTTCTATCATAGAAGTATATTAATGAATCCTACATAGCCCGTTGGCCCTAAATATAGGTAATTGGACCAAGGCTTGTCGGAGATTCCCTTAGAATAGATACTGAATTCGTCTCCCTAAACTGTTTTCCGCATAAAACCTATAACTACCTGCGACACTAGGAGTGCCTTTGGTATTTTTTTTTTTCATTACAACCTATAACTTTGGGTCCTTCAAGCGAAGTGTGAAAAAGCATCTAGCCAAGCCGGCATAGTGTTAGGGAGTGATGTCAGTCATGAGTGTCTGACTTCAGTTGCTAAAATTCATGGACCTTGCGCGCCACTTACCATCAGGTGGGCCCAAGGTCGTGCTAGTATAAAAAAACCCCTAAAACACGGCGACCTAGATCTCCACTGTTGGAGATGGGCTGCACTCGCCACGCTGGCTAGACGGGTTGGTGAGGATCTGATGTCAACTATTGATAAAAGTTGGTATTAGTGGAACCGGGACCGACGGCTTAACGTGCTCTCCGAGGCACAGGAACGTTGGTTTTGTATATTTATGACAAATGTACGTAAGAAAAGTATTTTTCTTATTGGTACATACCGGGAGGGTTTGAACCCACCATGTAGGATTTAAGGAAAGCGTTCTTACAACTGAGCCACCACCGCGCTGATCAATTTGTCTTACTATATATATATATATATTATTCTATTTATTTTATATAAGTACTACATTTAATCTATTTACTATTTAAAAAAAAACTAATCGTTAAAATTCACTTAATATCTATTTATTCCATCATAGTTTCTCAGGTGTATAAATATATCGAATCATACTTATTCCGCACACAATCAATACTGCCTCCTAGACCACATGTACTCTTCATTCCGGTTGCAGGGTTTACTAATACTGTTAGATAGTTTACGCCACTCTGTGATCTGCGTTGAATATTTGTTTTATACCAGCTTATCTTATAAAACGTAAACTTGAATTTATGAGCGTATATCTACATACGACCGACGGTACGGTGCCGATGCGACGCGCTACAATCTACATAGAGATATCCATAGATTTATTTATTAAGGACTTAATACCCGTAGTATTCTGGCAGCCAAACCTTGAGGACAAATTTTAACTATTATAGGTGCATAATGAAAGAAATAGTAAAAGTTAGATAAGAACTAAAAGCTTAATGACACTAACATATAATATTATAATATCAATATACTAAATCTATATAATAAGGTTATACATAAACATACACTTATACTATGAGGATTTATTCAAGTGGTGTAGATACATAAGTTTTTTAAACAAAGCTAGCATATCTCAGCCACACTTTCGGCGCCTACCCGCATTTACATTACTTTCACTCAGCGAGGTGATGCGGGGAGGGGTGTATGCCTGAGTGCCACTCCATGTCCATTCTATCCTCACGGTCCAACGTCATTGTCGCCGTTCGTGTCACTGCCAATACGGAAAAATCAGTGCGGTGCGGCTCTGCTGCAACGCACTGTTACGTACCTACATGAGTCAAATGTTTAATTATAATAAAATAAAATAAAAAATTACTGCGAGTCAGTTTGCAGAGTTGTTCCATCAATTAACAGCAGTTGCTTGGTGACTTCGTTTGGCGAGTGTTATTGAATAGCTTTATCTTTTTTTTTAGACTACCTGCATTTTATGTATTATTTTATATTTGCAGTTGCATTTGTTTGATAGTTATACGTACTAATGGTTTTAATTATTAAGTTTGTTTATAGATATTTTGATGTAACTATTTTCACAAATTGTAGGGAATCAACTGGTCTCCATAACGCAAGTTAACTTTTTATGAAGGCCAGGGAACCCCATATTTACAGTATATTTATTTGTACTTAGATTTAAGGTTTTTTGTATATTGTACTCTTTATTTTGGTTAATAAAAATCATTATTATTATTAATTAACATAAATCTAACATTGGTCAGCATTTAACCACCCATCGTCAAGATTATCAATAAAAAGCGAGAGATTGTTATGTGTTTGTATAAACTATTATAGATGATATTAGATTGAACTTTTTAAACTTTCGCGCACACTCATAATAGGTTTTTAAAATTTTAACGGGTCTTTACAGGTAAATCGCGTAAAGAACCGTTAAAATTATAAAAGATATTAGATTGAACAATAAGAGATAAAAAAAACTTAAAAGTTTTAAATCCATCGATATATATAGATAGGCCCTCACTGATTTAAAACGTTCCCGCAAAACCAATCAAAGTCATGTAGCTGCACCAACAATGCGAGCTAGAGTGAAACTCAATAATAAATATCTCAGGCGACATTATCATTGCTTCAGAATTGGCTCCCAAAGTTGGTAGGTACACGTGGCAAGCGGCACGTTTTGTATTGAATAGACCAATATACTCGTAAATTGATGTTTAACTCTAAAATAAGTCTTATGTGAATTACTCGATATACTTCTATGGTAGCAAAGTTATGCACGGACCCCGATGGCACAGTGCAGTCAGTTAGTGTTTCTAAAGTTGTTTGCAGTCCGTGAATTGTTCCACTTCCTGTTTGTTGACGATTTTTATTGAAATCCCGTAACTAAGTTTTTGACGGTTGGCGACTCTTTGCTTTGTCATTCGCTTCAATTATTTACTGTGGTGTAGAAGTCAAGTATTTTGAACAATATCGTAAACAGAAGTTGTTTGGGATGACGTTTTCTATAATTGCCATTACATGTTACATTAATAAAAACAATAATATTGCATTTGAATGTCAATGAATTATCACGATAGATGCCGCATGATAGATGGTACCTAATAGAACTGTTATTTGCATAGAAAACTTGTATTTTTATTACGAAATTTAATATTTTCTGGATATATTACCGTAGTAAGGAGCTTTTATGTGTAGAAATCGAGATTTCTACAACGAATAAGCGGAATCAAAGATATGGTGATCTTAAAATTGCCGTTCTATTAATAAAACCTTTTTTCTTTTTAAAGACGGTGTGCGCTTTCCTAATTCGTCTTTTAAGGTAGGTAACGTTAAGTTAAAATTCGTATTTCTGTTATAAAAATAAAAAAAACTACAAAAACATTTTAAAAAATATCTGACATAGGTGTAAACAAGGTACCAGTGCCGCTAGCGACATCTATAAAAACCTTTGCCTGATACACCCCAATGGAACCTGTCATAATCTATAAATATTACGCACCGTTAGTAATACATACGGGCATAGAACTAAAAATATTTTTTTGGAAAATTGCATTTATAATTCTGGATTCTTACATTCTAGCTTAAAAGTAAGCTTAATAATAATAATAAAATGCTTATTATTGTGAAAATCTGCAGGTTTGTTCTTTGATAACTACATAAATAAATAGCAATGATAATTTAAAATATATTTAGGTACCTACACAATTCCATCTTGTGCCCTTAGCATTTAAAATCGCACTATACTCGTACATACATTTTGACTTGAGCTCTTTTATGTTAACTTCTCATTACCGCGCCAATCTACCTACATATGTTAATTATTCTAGTGATAAAATGATTAGGAGAACTGAATTGCTGTGATAGCATCACACAGTACATATAGTAGGTATGAAGCCTAGAGGTATGATCGGCCCTGAGACTCCTTTGAGCATTGTAGCTGGTTGGAACCGGGACCGGACGCGGCGAACGGCTTAACGTGCCCTCCGAGCTTACCATCGCCCTATTGTTGCAGTGTATATCCTCGCGTTTTAAGTGATAATTTTACTGAATTTATTAAAATAGTAATGTAACGTTCTAAAATCTAAAATTATTTATTTATTATATTATGAAAACTTACATCTACTATAAGTACATATATAAAATTAAATATTAAACACAATTAAGATAATGATAAGTTTTCATTTATAGGTAAATACAATTACATATACGAGGATACTTTATTTTATTAAAATATAAATAAATTAGTTAATTAAAACGAAAAATATTGTGATTTTAGGTACTCTGATAAAAAAAAGATTATTATATAGCAAAAAACACTTTATTTTTTACAATAGTGAAATAGTTTACCCTATTGTTCGTGTATGGAGGACTTAAAGTAAAAAATACTGTAAAAAAAAGCTCCCAGCTTTTAGCGGATTGAATCGTCAAGATGGCATTTTCTTTCGTAAAGGACACCTGCAAATTGGTTTAGTTTTCGTCAAATTTTATATATAATTTTTTTGTATACTGTATGTGTCATGGACTCCGGTTCCACTTATACCAACTTGTATAATTGTTAAGAAAACTATAGCTACTGCACTGTACGTACAATGGTCATGGATGTGTATGTAATGGCCATTCTCATTTACTGTTCTGAACTTAAATGTTTTGTGCATAGTTATCGTTTTTGACATGAAACATATATGTAATGCTGTGTTCGACATATGATTGACGAAAGCTGGATTTACTGTTATTATCCGGAAACTATAAGACAATCTGCTTAGAACGAGTGCCTTCACTCCGTAGCCACGACTTAGACTTAGCTGTAAAGGCACACAGGGCCAACAGTGAGATAGAGACGGTTTATAGGATTTTAATCCGTAGGCGCCCTGGGGCTTCACTAGGAAACTTCACGGATGAGTCGGGCATGCGACCCCCACCTGCGTTGGCCCTTCAGGCAGGGGGCGTATCATTGATGATTTATTGATTCACCGTCTATAAAAAAAATAAAAAAAAGTTGTTCCTTCCGAAGAGTTGCCAACTCAGCTGAAGAGAGGTGAAAGTGTTGGAAAAAAGATGGCGGCCTCATTCAGGTCATTACGCGACAATTATTTTAGAGGATCAAAAAACAGTTACTGCAGAGTGGTACACTACAGATTTGTTAGCCACTTGTCTTTGAAAATGTTCGGGAGAATCGGTCTCACAGTAGGATCCTCCTTTACCACGACAACGCCTCGTCGCATGCCGCCGGGCGAACGATCGACTGCTTGGTGACGTCAGACGTCGAATTACTGGGTCACCCGCCGTACAGCCCTGAAATCGCAATTGCCTTGCAAATTTTATTCCTGAAAATAAAAGAAAAACTTAGAGGTAAACGTTTATCGAACCAGAGGAAGCAGTGACTGCGTTTCAAAAGGCCGTCGAAGGGATCCATAAGGACGAGTGGGCAAAATGCGTTCCTCAGTGGTTCCATCGGATGCAGCGACTGTGAATGGACTCTATTGTGAAAAGATATAATAAAACTAATAATTTACTAGATTGCTTAGTTTTCAATTTTCTAAGAACTTACAGATTGACCCTCGTATGTTTTGGGTAATTTGTGCAAAGGTAAGATCAATAAAAAGGAAAATTATATGAGTTTTTGCTGTCAAAATCTCACGAATTTAGGTATTTTGTTGTACGCATCAGTCTTTTTAACAAATCGCTTGCAGCCCTTTTCTGTTACTTAAGTGCAAACGTTTTATAATGGAAACCGTTCTATATTAATATCACGCTATTAAAGTTAATATTTGCACGCCCGCTGTCAAGCTCGAGCGCTTATAGAGTTGAGAATTGAATAATATTTTGTAATTATGACGCAATATCTGAAGTAAATAACGAAATCCATTAATAACGTTTGCGACTAAGTAACAGAATAACAGGTTATATATAGGGAAAGTAGAAACACATAGGCTGAAGGAGCATTCCACATCTTTATTGTGCGATAGTTGTATGAGTCCCCAAATTGATACGTACGCGAAGGGATGATGACAACGGTATGCATATGCATATTCTGACCTGTGTCTACTATCATAAGTGACACCTTAAACTATTTTGTTTTAGCTAAAGTACGACAATGCCTCATTACAGCAGCTATAATCCTTGGTGTATTTATTTTATAATTGTGTATGTCTTAGTTTGTAATATGACAATGCCTATTTACAGCAGCTAAAATTTTAACATACATACATACATTCATATCTTCACGCCAAATCCCTTGCGGGGTAGGCAGAGACAATTTTGAGCGCCACTTGTCACCCCACATATCTCTTTCGCTTCTTCGACATTCATCAACCTCTTCATACATGCCCTTTTGTTTCGATGGCTTTTTGATTCACCTTCAGCTAATGTTTTATTTATTTGATCATGATAGGCAAGTCTTGGTTTGCCATAATTTTTTATGGATTATAATTATGTATATTTAGGTTGTAATGTGCTGCTCCAAATACAAGCTATTTCCCAGAAAATAAGCTTTTCGTTATATTAATAAATTTTTTGACATATAAATTTTATTGTCCTATGCCTACTTACAATAATAAATAAATTTTAAAAATGAAAATATACAACAACAATAAATAAATACATATACTACGTTTTCGCCGGATCTCCTTTTCTGTTTATTATTCCGACCACCAGTTACTCATTTTATTGGTTTCGTTGCGACTCGACAGTTACTGCAGATTAAGTTTTTTTTTATCTGGTGAATTTCCTTTGTGTCTTATAATGCTCATTTTATATCAAAATCCGTTTTTCATTCAATATCGCAACTTTTACTTAAAAAGGCATCGTTAAAACAACACCTATATAAAAATACGTAAAAGTAAAGTGTCATCATTCAGTAAGTCTTGTTTCAAGCGGTGTTATTTTTATATAAATATCACCATGGCAAGCTGAGGAGAGGACAAATTTCTAAGCATTCCATGGATTCACCGTGCAGGTGCCGGGTCCATCGTGTGTGGGTAAGAGATGAGAAGAATGGTGTCTCGGGCTTGCGACCGACAATAGGCTGGTTTAAGAAAAGGAGGCCTCCTTTTTTTATTATTGAGCGATAATACGCTCACCATCCACCATTCTACTTCTCTCCCTACCCAACCAAATACTGTATGATTCCGTTAATGCCGTCTTGGAAGCTCGTTCTATAAATGTATTGACGGCAGACCTGCTAGGCCCAATTCTTTCAGTAAGTGATGCAAAGATTTTGCTGGAACTCCTCTCGCACCAACTTCCACTGCGTAAAGCTGAGTCTGGAACCCGTTTCTGATCATTTCTTCTGTGAGATCATAATATTTATTCGACTTTATGTTGTGGTCTTTTGGAATATTTAATTTCCACGGAACGGTAAGTTCAATATGGATAACTTTTTTCAAGTTCCGAGAAAACACTAAGATGTCTGGCCTATAGGCTGATACAGCTAGTTCATCTGGGATCCTATAATGGTGTTCAAATGTATCCATGAGAATTTTCCAGTCTGATGCGGCGCCAAGGATCGAGGTGGGCTTGCATTTAGTTTTCGTGCTTTGCCCTTCCTTTACAAATGTGGTCAAAGTTTTATTTGTAGTCAGTCCCTTTCTGGCTCTTGCAATAGAAAGACTTACTGCTTCACGGATAACACCAAGGACTTTGTCATGTCGGCGTGAATAATAGCCCTTTTCTAAAATTAGTTCTCCTTGAAAGTAATAATTGACAGATACTTTTAACAAGAACAACAAATTGGTTCTAGACGGACTGATGGTGGTAATTTGCCCAATCTGCCGGGGTAGGAAAGTATCCACCGTTCGTGCCGATAAACTCAGTAAAGTGTATCCACACGTTTCGGGAACAGGCTCGAATTGTCGTAATGCCCTGTCAAGCCGGCATAGTGTTAGGGACTGATGTCAGTCATGAGTGTCTGATTTCAGTTGCTAACATTTATGGTCCTCGCGCGCCACTTACCTACAGGTAGGCCCAAGGTCATTTGTCGTGCAAGTATAGTTAAAAAAAAAAACTTTTATGAAATTACATGACCTCCATGACAAAACAGACGTGCTTAATATAACTAAATACGGTTTTAGAGAGCATTTCCTTTAATAGGATTAGGATCACAACA
Source organism: Tinea semifulvella (assembly GCA_910589645.1). Classification (NCBI taxonomy): domain Eukaryota; kingdom Metazoa; phylum Arthropoda; class Insecta; order Lepidoptera; family Tineidae; genus Tinea; species Tinea semifulvella. The sequence goes on along the minus strand of OU342592.1, from coordinate 4,737,876 downwards.
ACTCTCGGCCATCCGAGATTGTACATGATTTCTCAAAAAGATGCGAACAAGGAAATTGCACTTTTATTTCTATTACTCAAAGATATTCCATCCATAGATACCGCATCACAAAATAATTTATTTATTTATTTATTTATTTATTTATCTTTAAGGAAAACTTACAGCTTCTAACAAATGATTACTTATATAAAAAACTAGATGCCAATTACAAGTTTCCACAAATATCTTATACAACTAAATAACTTACAAATAGAAGAAACATATAAATAATAATTTTAAACCACAATAATTTATAAAAATAAAAATAAAATAATATAAATAATATATGTGTGTTATACTGTAAAAAATGCTCTAGACATCGCCCGACCGACTAATTTAGGCGATGTACAGAACATGTCAATATCCATGACCTCAGCTAGGCGGTTGAGTTCTTTTGATGCTCTCGCTAAAAATGAGTTTTGACGGTAGTTGGTGCGGGCATATGGCACTACCAAAGGTCTATAAGCCCTTTGAGACCGGCTAGGTATACCAAATCCGAGTAATCCTAGGAGTTCACTGGAATCTATTTTCGATTGCGCAATTTTAAAGAGGTAAGTAATGTCCGCTATGCTTCTACGTAGCTCCAAAGGGAGTATGTGATGTCTTCTGCATCTACTCACGTAGTCAGGGTCAAACGTTTTGCATCTAAAGGAAAGATGACGCATAAAACGGCGTTGAATTGATTCAATCCTAGCTACACACATCAAAAAAGTCTAGGGATCAAGCATGTTTATGCGGATTTCTTGTGATTGAGATGTGGCTTTGTAATAAATTTATGATTTTATAAATTTATATGGATCCTTTTTGGTGCATTTCATAATTTAAAACAGGAACTGTCAATCAAATTCGAGTAAAAGATGAAAATCAGCTGTCAATATTTTCCCTATAAAAACATAAGACGCATTGAAGACATTATTAGTGCTACTGTTTCCCTACTACTGATTAAAACCAACGTTATTATGGAGCGGCGACGTCATTTAAGCAGGGAAGAAATGATCAGAGCCGTGGGAATGATAGAAGCTGGTTCCCGGCAACGTACTGTGGCTTTAGCTCTGAATACAAGTCAGAGTGTTATCAGTCGACTTTGGACACGTTACCGAACCACTGGTACCGTGGCTGAGCGCCATGGAGGACGGTATCGCTGCACCACACGGAGACAAGACCGATACATTCAAATCACAGCTCGAAGAACTCCAACAATAACCGCCATGATGTTAGCCGTGAGCCTTCATCGCTCTTCAGGGAACTTAATTAGCGACCAAACAGTCAGAAACCGCTTGCATGAAGTGAACCTTCATTCCCGAAGACCGCTACGGGTACCACCTATAGCAATGCACAATCGTAGGACTCGATATCAATGGGCTCTTGAACACAGAAATTGGACAGAAGAACAATGGCGTTTCGTGTGCTTTTCTGATGAGTCTCGTTTTGGTATGAGGCCGGATACAAGACGTATACGACACTGGAGAACCCCTGGACGCCAACAGCGATTAAAATCCTGCCAGGAAGTCCATCCTTATAGTGGTGGAACCATCATGGTATGGGCGGGTATTTCGATCGGCGGAAGAACTGAGTTGATTTGGATCAGAGGCAACCTCAACGCTCAAATTTATGCTGAGACGGTTGTATCAGACGTCATCGTTCCTCTACAAGTGCATATCGGTCCCTTATTTCAGTTAATGCATGATAATGCACGACCGCACACCGCAAGAGTTGTAAGACAGACTCTCGCCGCAGCTAACATCAATGTCCTGCCCTGGCCTGCTCAGTCGCCAGACTTGAACCCGATTGAGCATGCATGGGATATTCTTCAGAGAAGAGCTCTGCCGAATATGGAGGGTATCCAGTCGCAAGAAGACCTTTTTTTGTTGTTGCAACGAACATGGGCGGCCATTCCACAGCGTGATTTGGATGAACTCATTTTGAGTATGCCAAACCGATGTTCTTGTGTTGTTAGTGTTCGCGGTAGAAACACGGATTATTAATTGTTTAAGTTACCCAATAAAATTAAAAAAAAAACTGTTATTTCAGTCTTTTTTTCGAACTTTAATGTTAGTGGTTCAAATGTCAAAAATCCCTTTATTAGGAAAATGGCAATTTTTTTTACTAATGCAAAGGTGACTTGGTTTATCGTTACTGTAGACAAACGAAAACATTTTATTTGATCAATCCTTAAAGAAAATTTTAATGAATATCAATCAGGAGAAAAGTTATTGCAAAAATATATGTTGATCCCTAGACACTTTTGATGTGTGTATATATACTGAGTACCTCGGGTTCCAGATCTGAGAGCCATATTCCAATATGCTTCTTACATAAGCACAATAAAGGATTTTTGACACCTTAACAGATTTGAGCTCCAAAGAGCAGCGGAGTATAAAACCAAGAGATTTGGAGGCTTTGGTCACTATTGATTCGATATGATTATCAAAAATTAGTTTTGAGTCGTGAATTACTCCCAAGTCCTTGATCTCATCTACTCTTGGGACGTCTTGGCCATTTATTACATATTCTGCAGCTACCGTACTGTTTTTGCGTGAAAAAGAAATTACAGCACATTTCGAGACATTTAAATCAAGTTTGTTGACCCTACAATAGTGACCAAAGCGTTCCAGATCAGACTGAAGGGATCTTGCATCAGATATACTGGAAACTGGCATAAGAATTTTCATGTCATCAGCAAATAACAGATGTTTAGAGTAATAAAAGCAGTTCCCTATGTCATTCACAAATAATACAAACAAGAGAGGTCCTAGTAATGATCCCTGGGGAACTCCAGAGGGAATAGACAGGGATCGCGACGTGTAGCCTCGCAAAACAACAGCCTGGGATCTTGTGTCTATATACGACGCGAACCATCTATAGAGGCTGCCATGGATACCCAATCGCAATAGCTTCTCCAGCAACACACAGTGGTCGATTCGATCAAAACATTTGCTGTAGTCAGTAAAAATAACGTCAACAGACCGACCAGCACTCATGTTACGTGTTATAAAGTCATTGGAAAGAATGAGATTGGACATCGTTGATCTATTTTTTAAGAAACCATGTTGACTGTCAGTAAACGTTTGTTGCATGGCCGCATAGACCTGTTTATAGACTATCCTCTCAAGAACCTTGGCGAATATACATAATTTAGAAATTGGCCTATAGTTTTCCACATTGTCTTTAGGTCCCTTTTTGTGTATTGGAGATATAAAAGCGGTCTTCCACACATCTGGGACGTGGCCCTCAGATATCGACCTCGTGAAAAGAATTGATAAGGGATGAACTAAACTATCGGCACACTGCACAATGAACAGAGGGGGTATAAGATCCGGACCGCCATTTTTATTAAGATCCAATGTTCTTAGCAGCCTACCCACTTCCTCCTCACTGATGAAAACAGAGCCTAAGCATGCTGATACGTCGATATTTGCACAGTCCATATCTACCGTGGAATTGCTGGTTATGCCATCACTTGAATTAGAAGCTCTAAAAGTAGAATGAAAGTAGGAAGCAAATAAGTCGCAGACCTCGTCTCCGTTTGTAGCAATGACGTCACCATATTTCATAATGGATGGAAAAGCATTTGATATTCTTTTATTTTTTACAAAGCGCCAGAAAGCCTTAGGATTGGATATGATATCAGATTCAATTATTTCAATATAATTTGCGAAACATTTTTTTTCCAATTCCTTAGCACGTTGTCTTAACATTGAAAAAGAATCATAGTCCATCTTATTACCATATATTTTATACCTGCGATGGAATTTTGCTTTCTCCTTGAGTATTTTAAGTAAAGGGCTGGCAAACCATGCAGGGTAAGTATTTCGTGTGCTAGTTTTAGAAGGTATATGTAAGTCCCGTAACGCGTATAATTTACTGTAAAAACGATCGAAAGCTTCGCGAATAGAGCAGTCACATAAGAGACTTTCCCATTGAGTAGTGTCTAAATTAGCTTTAATTGCGGAATAATCGCCCTTTTTGTAAAGAAAGTAAGTTTTAGGGTTATTCTCAATCATGTGATACTCGGCAAAGGCGACCTTCACAGTGATGGGTTTGTGATGGGGGACCTCTGGTACAAGAGGGTCAATACAAGGTCCAACCGTTACACAATCGTTTGAAAACACAAGATCGAGAATACGGCCCAAGTCGTTTTTCTGACTGTTATATTGACTAAAACTACAGAACTCAATACTGTCAAAAAACAAATTCTGTGATTCACCAGATATATTCTTATAAACAAGTTCATCAACGTTCTGTAATTTATCCCACTTTATATTCGGTAGGTTAAAATCGCCCAATATTATAAACTTATCCAGAGGGTGCGCAGAAACAATGTCACACATGTTTTCTGTGAAATTAATTAATTGTGAGTTAAATGAGTGGCCGAGATTTTCGGCGCATAAATAAACCAAGCCAATATGCATTTTATATACAACTGAATGACGATTATTATAAAGGTCGACCGTAACCCACAAGTCCTCCGACGTAGACCTCCACTCGACCCGCTCAGTGGCAACAAGTTCCCGGCGGATAGCCAGCAGCACCCCGCCCCCGTACCCCTGAGCAGTGCGAACGTAGTCACGGTCGCGTCGCCAGACAATGTATCTATCGTCAAATAATTCACCATTAAAAATACCATCCTTTAGCCATGTCTCTGTCAGGGCAATGATGTCATATGAATTAAGGGCTAAGTTTCTACAAAAAAAATCACATTTAGTACGTAGACCCTGAACATTTTGATAATAAAGCCTTAGAGAATTGGCCATTTCAGAGGAAGAGTTATAAGTAAATAGTAGCTATATAGAAGCAATAGGGGACTTAATTTATGATATACGAGAAGCTTAATAAACACTACAACACACAATGAGCCAGGAATAATTAATATAATATATATTACAATTAATAGTACATAATATAAATAATAGGTAAATAAACAGGATATAGATAAATAAAATATAATAATGAATAAATAGTATCGGGCTGGAAATCCAGGACAGCAAGGTATAGTGATTGCGTCATGCTTATGGTTAGTACCAAATTTTAGATTAAGCCTAATAGGTAGATAAAATAAAACAAACACATCTATTAGTACATTAAGTTTCTGTTCGTAAGAGATGGTATAATATAAACAATTTAACGAAAAGTAGGATTTGATTATATACAACCATTTTACAATATTGAGGGAAAATAAAACAAAATAATATACATATACAATTAATTCTATTAGTTTTAGTGGGTTAAATGTTAAATATAACCTTATTATATACAACCAGTTATTAACAATAAGATAAAAATATGTACTTATATCAAAACCAAATCCCATAACAACACAGACATTAGTCAACCTTATAAGCACATAGTAGTATTTATTTCGTTCATGGCAAATTATGTGATACAAAAACTCTAAATAAAGATTTAACATCAAAATTGCGAACTTAGATTTAGAGATAATGCTACTCCAATCATTGTAATTAGTTTTATTAAAATGTAAACATATTTTTATAAAATTTGCATTTAAAGTAGGATAATATATCTTTTGTATAAAGTATAAAAAATCTTTCTTTTGAAATAAAGATAATCTTTGAATATATGCTAAAAAAGAATATAGTATGAATAGTTTATTGACCCTATGCCCACCCAATACAACAACTAGGATATTGAAATAATGAAATGCTTTCTCATCAAAGTGAACCAAACTATGCACAAATAAATATGAGGCTATAGAACAATGGAATAGATGAGTATTATAATAGTATAAAATATCTACTAAAAATATAGGGCAGCAGCTACTAGAACACTTCATGATAAATGTACTTAAATTATTTTTGCTATATCTTGTTCCGTAAATATTGTCATGGGGGGCGAGGTGGTATTCTTCCTTACAAATATTCTGCAACTCTTGACCCAGCAAAACTGAAAATTATGCTCTTTTACTGCAACTTTCACCTTAGATAACAGCATTTTATTTGGCACTGTCAGATGGTCATTCACATACACTCTGCTACCACCCTGAAGACCTAAGTCTGCAGGGGTCAACTGTTTAAGCTTTCTAGCTGCTGCAATAAAATCGTCCTTCATATATCTATTGTTGAAACATACTATAATTGGCTTATTGCTATTGTCTCCCTGACGTGTAGGAACCCGGGCCACAAAGTTAATGTGCTGAGCAGAGATTCTCATACTTTCTTATTTATTTATTTATAAATTCTTTATTGCACTTAAAAACTTAACAGTTGAGTACAAGAGGTTCTTAAAAATCAGAATGAGATATAATTTCTCAACTAGACATAAATTAAATATTATCTATTTATATGTATGCTTATTTAAGTAGTAAATGCCTCCGTGGTCTAGCGGCTAAGTTCCATTTTCATGGATTTTCTAATAACGAACGGTAATGACGTATACAATATTTGATGGATATATAATTTGTAATAGTGTGGATTATTATATGTATCAGTTTATGTTTATAATAATATAATTTATAATAAATACAATTGTAACAAGAACACGAAGTAGCTGAAAGAAAAGTCCTGAAAATAAGTGGAGAGAAAGCTTTGGTCCGGGACGACCTTAGCCAAGTTTGTAGGCAATAATGGTTATTGAGGCTCTTATTTGTAGAACCATTATTGTCTGCTATATCCACATAATTTATTGATCATTGGTATCACTACATAAAAACCTAATCAGCAAACAAAGAAGTTAAGTCGCTACGAATTGTCCGTTCGTCGTCGAGCAAAAATAGGCGAGCATTTTTCTTTGACCGACTTTGGCCATTGTTTACGAAACGATAAGGAAAAGTCTTTTCAGACACAGTGTGCTGAAGAACAGTATCTTATCCTGTGATAATCAATGCCTACTCATGCCACGCTAATGTAATTTTTTAGACAATTCTCCGACGATGTCACAATTCAGTATCAGTAGACGTGGTCTATGATGCACAGGAACGTGGTGTTGCACTAGTAAGGTAGCAATAATAATAATAATAAAGTTTATTGACTGCCTCCGTAGTCTAGCAATGAAATCCATCCTGGTCGGGACACAAAATTTATTTAATTTATTTATTATATTTCTTGATTTCCATGCTAAAGACATCGCTGAGATTGTCATTTGTAAAAGGCCTATAGTTAAGTTGGCTAAATGTGATTCCGCTTCTTTAAATAGCGTGGTTTCTAACCACCCTGAAAATGATACGGTATTTAAAACCTACAAGTTCATAAAAAAACCATTAGTAGTTTGTTAGTCATAATGTATCCATAAAAAACATTACCAGGACCCAACTTTTCTTATTATTATATTCTGGTATAATTTTTACAATTAGCGGTGATGCATCAACAATACCTGCTAACTTCTCGTAAAGGTTACCTGTTAGATAATGTTTTTGTACACTAAACCTTGTCGCGTAGGGGTTGCGACAGATTAAGTAGGGGCTCAATGAAACCAGCTTTTAGACTGATATCTGTAATTAGCCTATTATTGCACAGCCCGGGAGATGTTTATTGACCTGATGGGTTTAGGGAAACGACTGGCCTGGTAGTCTTCGGCTTCTCCAGGCTCGCTTTGCACCCCTCCACCGATCTTCTTTGGCGTGGAGTCGCGGTTGGCTGCGAGCGGTCTCTGGAGCGTTTCCTTTTCTGCAGAACGTACGTATGGTAGGGTAGAAGTAGGGTCCTGGAATGGAGAACACCCCAGGCTTTAGCACAGCAAAACGTGGGGGCCAGCTACACCGGTGAAGGTCCAGTAACCCGGGACCCCCAGTGCAGCTGACGCACAGAACAGTACAGCTTACAATATTAGTACCAGATTATGGCAACTCACCCCAGCGGGACCTTCTATGAAGATTTAGAATTAATTAGACGACTAACGATGTTATTTCTTATATCGTAGCGATTTGACAGCTCGCCTGCCTTTTCGTTACTGTTTAAAAGCTGCGCATGCGCATGACAATTCATAGACAATTCTCTTTGGCAGGCGTCGTAATATTATATTTATTATTATTTAACTTAGTAAGTCGGTAATTTATTTATTTTAATACAAACACTTTAGATAATAGTTTATTTTCTCATTAGCAACACGATTCCTAAGTCGTAACACTACAACTCGCCTTATGGACTGTAAAATGATTTATTTTCTGAGCAATAAATAATCTATCTATCTATCGGCATAAATTCTAAAATTATCAGTTAACCAACGAGTTTCCATTACTCGTACATAATTTTTTTTGTACCTCGTTTACTCTTACCAACTCTTCTGGCGAGCGGTGTCAAGATTTATCGTAATGCCTTCGATGATGACAGAAAGAATAATATGTTCGTTAGAGTTAACTCCACGACACAATCCTAACAACGGTTCAGCAGAAAATTAGCACTGTGAAACGGTCGGATCTCGATGTTGAATGCATATTTTCCATCACCCATCTTGATATTATTTATTTTATTTATTTTTTACTTATTGAATTTAGGATTTACCCCGCGTTCGTTTTATAGCATTTCCAACATCTCGTAGCAACTTCATAAACCAGCGCGAAATGTCGTTTTTGTTAACAAATACCACTTTTTTTAACAATGCTAATATTTCTAAAATAAAACGAGCGGTGAGGCTACTTTTTGACACGTATTTTCGTTCATCTTTTATCATACCATGGCATCCAACACACATGATATTATTATGGTCTTTGAATGTATTATATAAAATCGTTTAAAATATCTTTTTAACAAATATAATAGAAAACTATAAATTATATAACAATGTAAACAAACCATTTTATATGTTAATGACATCAGTCGAAAAGTAACATCAATAACCCTCCTTTCAACACGGTACTGACATACGAAATTAGCATCAAATGTTAGAATTTTCATTAAACGAACGACTTGTGCTAAAAAAAATGGTATTTTCATGCTAACATTTCTTAAAACGAACGCGGCCTTCGTTTTTTTTTTTGTGTTTTTAAACTGTACCTATATTACGCTGTGTCTTCAGCTAGATAAATCCGGTTATTGTTTGACTGGCCATTACGATGCTCTTACTGATGGCCGAATAGACCAAAGTCGAAGTGGAGTTCTGCGACTTCTAACATAGTCACCGATTGTAGTTTTCTATTGAATGTTTAGGAAATGAAACGGAAACCTTAACTTAAATAAAGATATTTTTATTTACAAATATGTAAAGCCCAGGCCTTCGATATATACTGGTAATTCGACATATATCCATTTAAACATGATATCTAAATATTTTATTCGAAGTTAATTATAGTACATTTAATATAAATTAAAAGCTACCTAAATAATAAAATTAAAAATAAACTAAACTATAAATAAAAAATGTCCTCTAGAGACGTCCCATCCGAGATAGTCCCAAGGAGACTGGCAACATTTCCCCTCTGTATAGCGAGGCTAATACGTTGGCAGAAATAATTGCCAGCCTTCCTGTCTCCAGACCTTTCTGTCAGCCGCTTTGACAACTCCTTGGCCAAGCGCCTCGCTGACGGTCCCCATGGGCCCATCGTCTCGACCCCAAACGGCGCAAATTCGTAACCGATACCAAGGTTAGCGTATTTGCGCAATTTGAGGTTCTCCGCAGAAAAAGCCGCACTTCCCGCGCCTGACGAGGTCGCCAGTATGTGAGATGGAGCTAATGTATCTACACACGTCGCATCCCACACCAGAGATCTGCCAAGTTTCCACGGCCCAACAGTCATTCCGTCGGGTCTCTTGCCTTCGCTCCGCACAATCCCAGATGGTTCTAATATTGCGGGTACTCCAGCAGTGACAAGAGCCCTTCGGATGATGTCGTTGAGAGCCGCGTGACGAGGAATGCGGCCAGCACTTCTAGCACAAGAAAGCCCGTGGTGTCCGAGATGATCGACTGGTTCTCCGCATCGACACTGGTGCGGGTGGACAGTCCGGGCTCCGAGACGAAGGCACACCGCCATGGTCAGTGTATTTCGATCAAGGAGTGTGCCAACCGATGCTGAGGGAAAAGCCTGTAACCAAAGACCTGACTCTCTAGTGGAAACGGCCATGAGGCGAGCCCGCTCTTTCATATTACTGGCAGATAAAATATCTTTCTGTAAAAGTTTGCAGAGCGGCTCGTCCCATAGTCGTTGGATTTTTGGTGAATTTGGAACCGAAACATTTGGACATGCTACTGACCAGGCATCTCTGGCATCTGACAAGTACGACGGCTCAACGGAACCCAAAGATGGGTTAGTCATTCTCCCGTAGAGCTCGACAGTACTATGTACAGACGACAGAAAAGCTGGCAGTGCTACACTAGAAATTTTGCGGGTGCCTAGGCCTCCGAACCGAATTGGTAGTGAGGCCTGGGCCCAAGTACGGTCATTCATGGGGCAATTTAGAATTTCGGTTAGTGAATTTTGCAATTGTTTGTCTAATAAAAAAAGTTCTTCTGAAAATTTCCAAAGTTGAGAACAACGGAGTACATATGTAAATTTGGGGGCGAACAAACAAAATCGTATGATAAAAAGTGCCATGTGGGGTTGAATTTGGAATAAGCGTTCTGAAGTTGAATTAAATTTAGTTAATTGTTCCTGAACATAAATTTGGATGGATTCATCTAGGATTGGTGATCCTAGGAGCCGAAGGGTTTCATTATTTAAAATTTTAATATTGGGCGCTAGACTATTAAATTTGGAAATAATTTCAATTTGTTTGCCATGAGTTAATAAATTTGATAAATAAAGTTCACATTTTGAAAAATTTAATTCTAAACCTATGGTGCCAAAATCGTATATAAGTTTTTGAAGGTCACTGAGAACTGTGTCCGCATTTCCTCCGATCGTGCCATCATCGAGATACCATATATTAAATTTTGAATTTAGGCTAAACTAATTATTTAAACATTTAAATAATTACCTCCGTAGTGTAGCAATGAAGACAGTGGATTTAGACGCGGTGGTACCGGTTTCGATTCCTGGTCGGCACACAATTTATTTAACATAATTGTGATATTTTTTGGTTTTGACGCTAGAGACATCGACGAGCTTGCCACTTGTCATGATGGACCTACAGTTGGCTATATGTGAATCCGCTTCATTATGTCATATCATTATTATCACGATGCGACGAAATAGGAAAGGAATACGGATGGTGTATCCGCTGCTTCTCTTCAGTGCGCAAGCGCCGCCCTTTAGACTAGCTGGATATAACTAGGGATAGGTAATATAGAAAGAAAGCGGCGAGAAAGAGACAGGATATAGTATAGGGGTAACAAATTAGGAATGCCTGTTTATGCATCGACGGATCACAATATCGCCTAATCATCCAAAATTGGTCAATATACCGCGAACGGCGCGAACAGGATGAATTATTGGTTACTTTTTTTTTTTGTATTCGTAAAGATTGATCGCTACAGTAATGCACTAAACGATGCTCAAACAAAATGGTGTGTTCGCGTTTTAAAACTTTTTTTCTATACGAAAAACTAACAGCATTAATATTATATTAACTAAAATTATGCTACAAAAGGCCGACAAAAGCTCCGTTTACAAACTTTCGCCGACACGAAATTTCGGCGTTTCATTGGCCTTGTTTTATTGTTCATATTTCCGTCATAAGCTATAAAATCAGTAGGCCTATTTCGTATCCTAAATAAATTAAATTTTATTGCACAATTTTGTCTTTAATTTCCAACCTAATAATCTAGGTTGTACCAAAACGAAGTCTGAAATTGTAACGATTGAAGTTTAAAATGGCGTCGAATGTACGTGCGTGTATGTCGTAGATAAATCTCTACCTTTTTTATATACTAGCACGACATGTGACCTGATGGTAATTGGCGCGCTAGTACCATGAATGTTGGCAACTGGAATGAGAAACTCATGACTGACATCAGTCCCTAACACTATGCCAATTTTTACTTTCAAGGAGAACTAATATTGTAAGCTTGCTATGGTGATATTTATAAAAAATAACACCGCTTAAAAGAAGACTTAACCAAAATAAAATTTTTGCCCAATATTAAAAATAAAAGATCAGCATTGTCATTTAACGTGGCCAATCTGCCAGTATCCTTGGCACTTTACCCATTAGTATTTTTTTTGTGTTTTTAGTTGTATTTTTATTATCAAGTAATTTATATTAATAGTAATTTATATTTTTCCTTCGAATAAATAGTTACGTTTTAGAAAAAGAGTTATAAATACATTTTATAATCATTCATTATATCATTATAAAGAGAGACGGTTTATAGGGTTTTAGTCCGTAGGCGCCTTGGGGTCTCCTTATGAGGCGTGCGACCTCTCGCGGAGGCCCTTCAGACTAGGGTCGTATCGTCAGGCGATTTGGCGATCTTTAAAAAAAAATGATAAAATTTAGACATACGCTATAGCCCCCCGCAGTTCGCGTGAGGGAATGACATTTGCGTGCAACGGAATGGTTTCGTTCACATTGATTGAAACCATTCAGCTATATTGTAAAAGAAATATGAGACACATACCTATATTATATTTATTAAGCGAGACAAAAGTACATTAACTATATATATATATATATATTATGCATTTTATATCTATGTATATATGTATTTGTATATCTTCTAGTGACTCCGTGGTGTTGTGGTTAAGGACATAGGTTTACGCGGAGATTCTTGGTTCGATTCTAGAAACAAACAACTACTCAAGAAACATCGACGAGCTTGCCACTTGGCTATAGTAGAGTTGGATAAATACATTTCTTTAAAATCGTGGTTTCTGACTACCCCGCAAGGTACCTATACGGTCGTGATGATGCTTTTACAGAACCTATTAAAAGGTACGTTTAATAAAATTTAATGTATTTTCTGTTATTTATTACATACGGATCTCGGCCATTATTCCTGTGATACGAATATTTACGACTTGAATTTCATGTGAGCGTTTGTCGTAATTTGCCAAAACTGTTGATCTTTATAAAATTTAATAATATCATAACAACCGTAATCCAAAGCAAGGAAGCCATTTACGTTTCAGCTATGTCTGTCTCTCTTCGTATCATGACACATGCCTTTGTTCTCACAACTCACTTCTTTCTGTCGTCTTGCATCATCCTGGATTTAAGTTTCAAATTCTTTTGCAGTTGTCGCCACAAATTTATGATACAATCTCCCAGTTAAGATAAAGACAAGCGTCTACCATTACTTCGTTCAATAAAAATAACTACCTTCTAAATCACTCCCAACAATGTTATTACCACGGAAACTAGATGGCGCTGTGTGACCTTAAAAAAAAAATATATATATGTATAATTTTGTGTGTATATTAGTATTTAGTATATTGATATATAATATTTATTTAAATTAAGAGCTAATAGAAAAAATAATTATGTACAATAAAAAAAAAAGATAAAAAAAACCTACTTTCAAAACCTAATTTAAATATAAATCGTATCCGCGCGGCATGGTGGCAAGAACGCTGGCCGGATTTCCTATAATCGCTATGCTGATTCTCTGGACGAGGAAAGAACCAGCCCTCTTATCCCCAGAGCAGACAATTAGACGAGGGGTGATGTTTTTCAGAAATTAAATTCTAAGCATTCCATGGATTGTGCGGGTGCCGGATCTATCGTGTGAGGGTAAGAGATGAGAAGAATGGTGTCTCGGGCCTGCGACCGACAACTGGTATACAAAGAGGCCTCCTTTTTATTTTATTGTGCAACAAGATGCTCATCATCCACCATTCTACTCCTCTCCCTACCCAACCAAATACTGTATGATTCCGTTAATGCCGTCTTGGAAGCTCTTTCAATGTAAAATGTATTTACGGGAGACCTGCTTAGGCCCAATTCTTTCAGATTTTGCTAGAACTTCTCTCGCACCAACTTCCACTGCGTAGACTCAACTAGTCTTGAACCTGTTCCTAATCATCATGTTGCGGTCTTTTAAAAAAGGTAATTCCCACGGAACGGTAAGTTCATTCAGTAAGGTAAGCCATGATAGGCCTATAGTAAAATTGGCTAAATGTGAACCCGCTAATTTAATAATCCACGCTTTTAGAAATACAGTCGTGAAGATACTTGACTTCCTTTTTTAGTTGCGGCAGTTTATTAAAGAACCTTGAGAGGAAAATAAGTACGCACTTGTTTACGCGGGAAGATATTAAGATCATCCATCACAAAGGAGACGATGATTAATTATATCAATACATTATCGGCATCCCCCGATTCTAAAATCCATTTAAATAATAATAAGATAAAAAGAGTAGTATCATCACGTTTACCTTTCGGGGTGATCAGAAACCACGCTAAGAAATAAGCAGATCCACAATTAGCAAACTTTACTATAGGCCAATCATGACAAGTGGCAAGCTCGTCGATGTCTCCGGCGTACCAAACTCGAGAAATATCACAAATAAATTGAATATTAACTAAAATATTATATTTTGTGCCGTTTGCCGTAGAGACGATGGGCCCTTGGTCTGAGGACGCTAAATCGTTAATACGCGACATAAGCGTTGCCATCCGAGCGTCAACAGGTGATCCTTTGAGTAGGGAATATCTTATTCAGAGAATCAGTGTTGCCATCCAACGAAGCAAGGTCGCCGGAGTCCTCGGAACATTGGGTTCATCTTCTCCTGGATTCGATGACATGTAGATTATAATCAAGATATTTGTAAGTATTTAGTTTTTATATTAATTAGGTTTATCTTTTAGTTTATTTAATTTAAGGTTTTGTTTAGTTTATTTTTAACTTTATTGTTTAGGTAGCTTTAATTTATATTTATTAACTAAATGTATTTATTTACTTTAAATTAATATACATGTATAATTTATTATTGTAATTTATAGTATGTAGTATTGTGTACATATTAGTATGTATTTGCCTATATAGATATAATATTTAGATTTAATTTGAACTATGTAATAATCTATTTAATGGTAGCACCTACCTCACATGATAAATGGTTTTACTGTCCTAAAGGTTGGTTGCTAGAGAATGCCTAGCATAGTACATAGTGCAATAAATTCTAGGATTGTGTGAGCCAATTACTTTCCACTGATAGATACACTTACTATGACAGATGAAAGACTGAGATATTTTATATAAGACTTTATTTCCTTTGGTATCAGAAATTGGAAATTTCCTTTGCGTTTAGTGTTATAAAGCAAAGGAGAATGGAAGATCTAGATTCAAGTTACAAACAACTGGCATTGTTCTGTATGTCCTGTTTGTCTTCAACTTTTCTCTTTATCAACTCTTTGAAACTACCGACTGAGGACATCCCATAAATAATATATTTTTCTCTACACTCTACCAAAAACTACTTGAACTTTTAACTTTTAAACCGAGTTAGAAATATTTCGTTCACACAACAGTCTTTCACTGAAAAATACCTAAATATCTAATTTAAAGTCATATAAAGATTGACGAACCAGATATATAATGCTAGAGTTGTGGGTAAAAAAAAACCTCCACTGCTGGAGATGGGCCTTCCAGAACTGGAGAATTTGGCCTACACTCGCCACGCTGGCCAGACGGCTTGGCGAAGATATATAACAATAATTATAAAATAATAATGGAACAAAATTCATTAAAAATAAAATTAAAATAAAACAAATAAAAAAACCAAGAACATAAATAAATAAAAAAAACAGAAACCTAGACGGGAGCTGCCCCAGCCAGCTTCACAAGCAGCCATGCTGCACACATTTTACGGAAAGTGGGTAACGTTGTAACTATTGCGTCCCGAACGGGCGGTGGAAGATCATTCCATATTTTGGCAGCGGCATGCTTGAAGCAGCCCCGGGCGCCTACCAGGCCGTACATGGGAAGGTTAAACAAAAGGTTAAACAGAAGAAGAAAAGAGGCCCTGGCAGAATAATTCACCTATTACGACCACATAAATAAAACACTGGCTGAAGGTGAAGTTACGAGCCTACGAAACAAAAGGGCCCGTATGAAAAGGTTGATGAAAACTGCCTACCTCGCAAAGGAGCTGGCGTAAAGATATGTATGTAAAGTTATATAAATAAATTTAAAGTTGATAAAAACGCCGATTGGAGTGTCGTGGGACCTGACATTGTTTGCTTTCACAGTAAAAGCAATCAATAGAAATTGAATTGTACTTAAACACTAGCACATGGATTTTTGATCCGCTAATTATACAATTTTAACGAATTTTACATATAATATATATATATATATATATATATATAATAAATCGGGAAAAGTTATTATTAAAACTACGACCCCAAAACAAAAAACTATCAATCAGCATTAAAGTTCCGCCGTCATTACATTTGGACTTATGGCCAACTACATAACCAAGTTAAATTGTGAATCCAGGTGTGAAATCCACACCGTGCAATGCGAAACGCTTACGTAATGGCGGCTATTAATTTTGCGAACGTTGTGATTTCCATACACGATGCCTTACTCTGGTAAATGATTCCAATTTGATATACCATAAGTATTTCACGTTTAATGCACCGCTGATTATTTAAACTCTAATTATTTTTCTACTTTACAAACCTTGAAACTGCTATTACGAATAATCCCCTATCGAATTATTCTGATAGCTCCAACCGATCTTTTGTCTCTTTTTTAACAAATTATAAAAATGCCTAAGTGAAACCAGCTAGGATTAGGCTTGTAAAATGGAGACCAGAAGGAAATGTTTATTATTACAGCCCCTGAAACACAGACTTGCTAGACCTCTGCTGGTAGATATAGTCTTTAAAGAACATATTTCTGGCCTACACTGGTTACGAAGGCCAGACGGGTTGGCGAGTGTCTGATGTAAATTTTATTGGCGCCGGGACCGACGCGACGGATTAACGTGTAAAATGACAAATGTATTTAAGAATAGTTTATTTCTTATTGGAACATCCCGGGGTTTTTTTTGGATTTTAAAGAAAGTTCTTACAACCTCTCTACTCTCGACCGCTCGCATCCTTGGAATTGCCACATACAAATTTTCGGGCACTTCCGTCACGCCAAAGTATATTATGGCGTAATAAAAAGCTACAGCGCGAAAGTGGCTTTCGCTTACGCTTTCCTTAAAATCCTACAAGGGTCGGTTTAAAACCCCCCGGAATATACCAATGAGAAATGCACTTTTATTACGTACATTTGTCATTGTTTGCGCCTTATCATATTTAAAAACAACTTTAAGGTTGTCTATTTATTGTCTATTAATTTGTATATCGCCATACCCATCCTTTATCCCTCTCATACGCACTAGCGGAAGGGTGTGCCTATCTCGTTCTAAAACCTGCGAGATCTTTCCGAACGCACCTTGCGCATGGGAAGAAAGTGAACATTATTGAACGCGACCCAGCTGTCAGAAGCGTCAGTGAAAATGTGCCAAGGTTATTGCTTGCACAGAATTTGAAGAAGAGACATCAACCGCTCGCAATTTCGAAATTGCGAGAAAAGAAGCCTGCCCGCGGCCAGCAGCAACCTGGCGACCCAAGGAAAGCCCAAGACCACCTGCAGCGAATACAAGTAAGTGCGTGTGAGCGTCCAGCCCCTTCATACAGTCCACTATTATAATTTATTAATTTTTGCTCTTTTTCACGCCCGTCCATTTGGCCTCTTACGAGCCGGTTTTCCTATCAATTCCTGCCTATTTCCTATCCTTATAGGTATATGTGTAGTCTATTGTATTTATATGATAATTCCTGTAAATTTTATACGATATTTCGTAAACCCGCGCCGCAAAACTTTACATTTCTTGTCAAACTTTTGTGTTACAGGAATCAATCTTGCATTTAGGTCATTTGGGTATTGGGTTATTTGGCTTACTATTGTTATTAGGTACAAATATATATAAAAAAGGGAAAAACCATTTTTTTGTGAAAAAAGTTTTGGTACCCACCTGTTATAAACCCGCTTACTGTTAGCTTAATTGTTGTTTTATAGGTCTGAATAGTTATTTGTATGTTGTAATACTCACCCGCACAGCTTATAAACACATAAAAGTTACAATATTTTATAAAATAATAGGATAATTTGTACCAAGATGTCTGACAATGAAATTAAACTACAAGTTGCATTGTCTAAGCGTAATTCATTGTTTTCTCGCATTCAATCAATATATAATCATTCAAAGAATGTTGATGACGAAGCGTCGAGGGAAGTATTTGTTTCCTCATGTGTAAATTTGGACGAAATCCGCACAGAGTTCCACAAGGTTATAGATGAATTTAATTTATTGTCGCTTAAAATAAAACCGGGTGCGCTTATTGATGACCAGTCATGGTCATCATTTGAAGAGCTGTTTTGCCGTATTAAATATAGATATACATTATTGTTGTCCTCGCAATCATCGGTAAAAAGTGAAAAACATGGAGATTTTTCCCGGCAACAAACCAGACTACCCCCAATTGAACTTTTATCATTTGATGGTGATATTAAAACATGGCCAATATTTTATGCCAGCTTTAAGGCTACGGTTCATGATAATGCATCACTCAACGATTCAGAAAAGTTGTATTATTTGATGGGAAAGCTCTCGAGTAAAGCGCAACTCGCATTTGCTGGAACCCTGCCTTCTGCAGAAAACTACCTATTAATATTAAAAAGTCTTACGGATAAGTATGAAGATAAACGGCTACTTGCCGCTTCATATTTAAATCAAATATTCGAACAAAAACCTTTTACTTCACCGTCAATAGCGAATTTTGAATCTTTTTTGAATAAATATGTAGCATCGGTTAACTCTCTTAAAAAACTAGATATACGGGAACTAGAAGACTTTATATTTTTGAGCATCGCTCTTAAATTACTAGATTCTGACACCACTCAGGCATTTGAAATGAGTCAGAGAACCGTTCAGATACCCTCATTTAGTGATTTAGTTTATTTTGTCAAGGATCAGATGCGAATATTACAAAATACTATGTCTAGTTCTCAGCATTATGTCGCTAAGAAAGGTGTTCGTCCGTATAATGATAAACCGCTCAAAATACCGCAACAACAAACATTTGTCTCCGTCTCCAAACCAAATAAATGTTTGTGCGACAATATTGTGCATGAACATTTGTATTTGTGTCCTGCGTTTACAGAACTAAAACCCGTTGATCGATACAATCACGTTAAGGATTTAAAGGGATGTATTAATTGCCTAAGTATTAAACATAAAACTTTTACCTGTCATTCTAAACAAATTTGTAAAACGTGCAAAGGCAAACATCACTCCTTACTACATTTTAATAAGGAACCAGCGGGTCCTGATAATTTAGTAAACGCTGCCACTTTGCCTAAGGCTATGGAGCCAACCCCTTCTACCTCGACTGATCCTGCTGCCAGCTGTTCCAGGTCCGAGTCAGCGAACATTTCATTTTGTGCAACGTCCATTGCTCGTTCTTGTGCTAACGCTGCCCAATCTCACATACAAAACCCGCAATGTAAAGTGCCCACTACTATTTTATTAGCTACTGCCGTTGTTTTGGTTAGAGATTCTAACGGAACGGAACATAAGGTACGGTGCCTTTTGGATAGTGCATCTCAGGGCAATTTTATAACTTATAGTTGTTGTGTTCGATTGGGGCTTAACAAGTTAATCAGTTCAAATAATTTAAAGGTAAAGGGTATCGGGGGAACAGAGAAAATGGTTCAGGGTTCTATATCCTACCAATTTTCTTCAAGATTTAATACTAAAGTAAAATATAATATTGTGTCATTAGTAGTTGATAAAATTACTGAAAATTTACCTACCACATTAGTGGATATATCCGCTTTACCCTTCTTAGAAGGATTACCGCTCGCAGATGAATCGTTTGGTGTACCCGGTCCAATTGATGCCCTCATTGGAGCCGCTTTGTTTCCGCATTTACTACTCCCAGGTGTTATTGGGAATAATAATATATCCGCACCTCCCGCTATACAAACTGTTTTGGGTTATGTTATAATGGGTTCAGTTCCTGTTCTTCAAGATCGTCAAGGATCAGCTTCGACTCAATGTTTTGCGACTCAAGCTGATGACGCTTCGCTAGACCCTATCAATACGTTGCTCAAACGGTTTTGGGAAATTGATGAATCGCCAGTCTCCGCAGCTCAGAAACACTCAGTCGGCGAGATTGAGTGTGAGCACCATTACCGCACGACCACCGTTCGAGTTAAAGACAGTGGTCGGTATACGGTTGCATTACCGTTTTGTTCAGATAAATTTTTACTTGGCGATTCTTATGACATTGCTTATAAGCGTTTTTTATGTTTGGAGAAGAAATTAGAGTCAGTACCGACGTTCCGCGCCGCTTATAATGATGTCATCAATGATTATATTACTAAAGGTTTTTTAAGTCCTGTACCGCTTTCAGAATTAAATGATAATAATCCCGCTTATATTATACCGCATCATGCAGTTTTTCGCTTAGACAAAACTACAACAAAGATTCGCTCAGTTTTAGACGCTAGCTGTAAAACCACATCAGGGGTTTCACTAAATGACATTCTTCATAGTGGCCCTAATTTACAAGGTGATTTATTTACAATAATTTTAAATTTTCGATTATTTCAATTTGTATTGACAGCTGATTGTAAGCAAATGTTTTTACAAATCAACGTTCAGAATAGCGACCGTCGCTTTCAACGTATTTTGTACAGATTTAAAATTGATGATCCAATAAAGGTTTACCAGTTTAAAACCGTGTGTTTTGGAGTAAGGTCTAGTCCATACCATGCCTTACGCACAGTCCAACAATTAATTAAGGACGATGGCGATATGTTTCCAAACGCACGCGACGTGGCAAGTAGCTTCTTGTATATGGATGATATAGCGTGTAGCATTGAATCCGAGTCTCTAGCTTCTCAAACTGCTCGCGAACTGATAGAATTGTTTAAGCGCGGACAATTCGATCTCTTGAAATGGTCGAGTAATTCACCGTCAATATTAAAGGACGTACCCGCATCGCATAAATTCGAACAGTTCGAGTTTGATAAGTCCATAGACCATAAAGTATTAGGTCTATTATGGTCAAAGTCAAGCGATTATTTTGAATTAAGTATCAAAGTCCCTCCTAGCGATAAATGCAGTAAAAGGATAATATTATCCACTGTCGCGCGCTTATGGGATCTGATGGGATTCGTTGCTTCAGTTATTTTATATGCAAAGCTTCTTATCAAGGAATTGTGGATGTTAAAAATAGACTGGGGCGATGCCCCCCCGCCTAGTATACGTAAATTATGGAGCCAATTTTGTTTGGAGTTACCGCAATTAAATAAATTTATAATACCGCGTTTTTTAGGTGTACAGCAAAACTGTACCGTTCGTTTGCTAGGATTCTCCGACGCGAGCGAGCGAGCGTACGGAGCTGTCGTCTATATGCATGTCACGATTGACAGTAACGTATTAGTAACATTGGTATGTGCAAAGTCAAAGGTTTCGCCCGTCAAGTCTGTGTCTATCGCTAGGCTAGAGCTTTGTGCTGCTGAACTAATGTCAAAGCTATTACGCCGTGTTCATGATACTTTTATTCCTCGATATAGTATTACCGCACTTTATGCGTTTACCGATTCTAAGGTAACGCTTTGCTGGCTTAATACCGAGCCAAATAGATGGCAAACATTTGTCGCTAACAGAGTAGTGACAGTGAAGACTGCAACCGGGATGCTAGTGCGCCCTGTTGTGCGGCTTTGCCCGCTGCCGACCCAATAGGTGTTGGTCAGTCTTTAAATAATCACTTATTAGTTTTATTATTATTATTTTACTTTTCGATCTAATGTTAAGATTTTATTTGTGCTTATACTTACTATTTTCTTACACTTAATGTTAGGTTGAATATTTGTTTTTCTTTCCTATTGCTATTAGGTAGCTAGGTACACTTAAGGGGTATGGTCAGGTGACTATATGCAAGATTGATTTTAGAAAGCCATCAGTTTCTAATTGCGTAATTTTCACCATTTATTTTTAAAGGCGACCCTTTAAGGCCGGGGGGATGTTTGCGCCTTATCATATTTAAAAACAACTTTAAGGTTGTCTATTTATTGTCTATTAATTTGTATATCGCCATACCCATCCTTTATCCCTCTCATACGCACTAGCGGAAGGGTGTGCCTATCTCGTTCTAAAACCTGCGAGATCTTTCCGAACGCACCTTGCGCATGGGAAGAAAGTGAACATTATTGAACGCGACCCAGCTGTCAGAAGCGTCAGTGAAAATGTGCCAAGGTTATTGCTTGCACAGAATTTGAAGAAGAGACATCAACCGCTCGCAATTTCGAAATTGCGAGAAAAGAAGCCTGCCCGCGGCCAGCAGCAACCTGGCGACCCAAGGAAAGCCCAAGACCACCTGCAGCGAATACAAGTAAGTGCGTGTGAGCGTCCAGCCCCTTCATACAGTCCACTATTATAATTTATTAATTTTTGCTCTTTTTCACGCCCGTCCAGTCATGTTTACAACACCACCGTTCCCGTGCCGCGGAGAGCACGTTAAGTCATCGGTCCCGGTTCCACTAATATACCAATTTGTGAAATTGGTTTAAAAATTGGCATTAAAAACTGACATCAGATCCTCGCCAACCCGTCTGGCCAGCGTGGCGAATGTAGGCCAAATTCTCCAGATATACGTTTTGGAAGACCTATCTCCAACAGTGTTCTATAGGGGTTGTAATGAAGAAGCTGCTCTCCCTACTTGGGTAGGTATACAATATTGTCAAGAATAAGCCGCTTTATCATGGTTTGAAATACTATTACCGTGGCGTATTGTGGCGAGTGCAGGAGACGGTTTTGTGATGTGACGGATCATTTGACATGTTTTGAAGGTCGGGATATTAAAAGATATTTGAATTACTCTATTGCCGTTCCAGCCCCTAGAACACAGGCCTATATCTCCACAGCTAAAGGCCAGTCTCTCAGAACGTATTCCTTGGGATATCTGATATATCTTTTTTATAGATATATTTTTCGACAGAATCTCGGCGAGCAACCACACGCCGATAACTCAACGTAAAAATGTATATTTTTTTTCTTTTCTTGTTTCTCTTCTCCCGATGGATGATGAATGAAATGATAGGGAAGGCAAAGGGTCTAGCCCATACAGCCAAGTCTGACGTAATATATCTTTCTTTTTAATGAGTTAATGAGGTCATCATGAAATTTCAGATGCTGCAGAATTTTATGAGTCACTCGCGGCATTATAGCCCAAACACGTCGGGTAAAATATGGGAGTCAACAGCGCGGGAAAACCGCAAAAAATAAACTGCAACTTGTCCCCATATTTAAAGTCCAATTTATCGTTTTCCATAACTGCGGTTGTGCCATCGAGGGGGAGCCGAGAGATAGAGGCAGCGGCAACTGGATCAGACGCTTGGGTTGTCTTTTTTTTTGGTTTATAGTCGGAAGTTACAAAATTATCTAATACGACCGCCGCCGTTAAGTCCGTTGATTTAGACTCGGAGGTACCGGGTTCGATTCCTGGTCGGGTCACAAAAATATTTATTAATGTAAATAAATAATTTAATTTATTTGTGATATTTCTCGAGTTTGGTACGCTGGAGACATCGACGAGCTTGCCACTTGTCATGATTGGCCTATAGTAAAGTTGGATAAATGTGAATCCGCTTATTTATAAGCGTGGTTTCTGACCACCCCGAAAGGGAAACGGTCGTAATGATAGTTTACTTTTTTTTTTACTTTACGACCACCGCCTAAAGGGCCCAACCCAGGTTGTGATTCGCATGCCCGACTCACCGTGAGACCTCCTAAGGTGATGTCAAGGCACCTACGGACTAAAATCCTACAAATGTATCATTTCACTGTTGGCCCTGTGTGTCTTTACAGCTAAGTCTGAGTCGTGGAGGCATTTGTTCGCCGCCTTAAGAGTAATATGCAGGTATGCAAAGCAAATACAAAGGCACTCGATGGCAGCAGACTCAACCTGAATAGTAGGGGCCTGCGGTGGAGCCATGGAGGGGGAGTTGGGAGATGGAGGCAGCGGCAACTGGATCGGAGGGTCCTTGGCCTGGCAGCCGGAGGACTTGGAGGCCTCGATTAGTCGATTGAGTTTGAACGAGAAAGGGCATTCAATTGTCGGTTCGTCGCGGCTTATATACTAGGTGGGGATTATAGAATCTTTGAATAAATTGGGTCAAAATAATAACAATTGATTGTAAAGGGGCTATAATACTGCATCTGACAATAATAGGAACCCTTTGATGGTTCATCGTAGAAATTTTAAATTAATTCTTCCAAAAGCCGCGTAATTCATTAAACAAAACGTTTTGTAATTTTCTTTGTCTATTCTTGTGTAAAATAAACCGCTAATTTTCTACTTGGATGTTTTAATAGGCTTGTTTTTCACAAGACTAGCGCCTTCCCGAATTACCCATTTAAACTAGAGAATCATAACTGTCTGTCGCCTTCACATATGTTATTGTATCACGCAATAATATTACCCAAAAAGAACTTAGTGTTAACTCTGAACGTTAGCTTAAGACAAGTTATACAATTTTTTACACCATAAACAGAAAAACTTACCATAACTTGATACAATGTACTTAGATATGTATATATTATTTATGTATATATTTATTTAATATGTAGGATATGTATATTTAATTAGTATGTATTTATATTTCATAATTGTTGATCACAATATTATTTCTGCACCCGCTTATAATGGCTCCCCATTCACAAAGGTTAGTTGGTAGAAAATGCATTTATAGCATTAAGCTCGCCTTTGTACCCACACTATTTTTGGTTCTGTACAATAAAGAATTTATTATTATTATTATTAGCTTAAACTTAACTAGTCCATTATAATAATAAAAAAAACAATAGCACTTTAGTTTGAAGTACGTCGATAAATAAAAGTCCAAAGAACGTTTATTATAGAAGTTTATGCAATAACGGCATTCCAAGCAATTAAACATTTTACAGCATTCAATTTTTACTACTGTCAAGACGCCGCAGAGGAAAATAAAATTAAATACAAACTACTGTCAACCCTGGAAAATACATAACATCTTCTCTTTATTATGCTTCCGTAAAATTAATTATTTTACAGTCCATCTGCTAAAATAATGCGTTTGTAAATACAGTATCAGTATTCATTTAGAAAAACGCGAGTTTGCAATAGCAATTTCTCTTCGTAAGTGTGACCACATTTCTGATTACCGCGCTAAACTCAAATGATTGCCTATATGAGCTAGAAGAAATTTAAATGATTGTGTCTACTATATTCTTTTTTAAATAAACCTAACAAGAAATAAGAACACAGCGTCCTAGAAATCCACTGCTGGAGATGGGCCTTCCAGAACATACATCTGGAGAATTTGGCCTACACTCGCCACGCCAGTCCAGACGGCTTGGCGAGTGAGTCTTTAGCGTTGATATTTATTGACACCGCGACCGGTTCAATTTCTTCACGATGTTTTATTTATTTCACAATGCTTCAAAATACTCGCCACAAGGAACTGTACATTTCTGATTACGATTCGACTGAACAATCACTAACAAATTTCACCCAACTGAAACTACACAATTCACCAAAACGAACTTTATTCTCAAACTATTAAGTTTCACATTCTGGGGAAATGTTGTAAAGGTTACATTTATCCGGAAAAATTGTGAGTTTGTTCTCGTTTCGTCATATCAAGCTTTATAAAAATTGACACGAGATTTCCCGTCGAGTGATTTCATGTTTATCTACAACTACACTTATATTAAACATTATTTTTTATATATATATTACCTATATATTAATTATATAGTTTTTTTTTTACACATATATATATATTTATTTTTAGTTATAGTTTATTGACATATCTAAATTCGAATATAGTATTTTAACTACTATTTATTAAAATACCCGACGAGGCACCTTTACAGCCACAAACTAGACCTAAATTATTATTATTATTATATATTATAATAATTATTAGGCTTAGAAGTGGAAGAGATAGAGATAATAATAATAATGGAAATTTGGGCTGTTCCTTGCCATACTGTATCACCATATCTGGCCAGGTATTTTGTTTAGCATTGTTATTTAGAAAAATTTACTTAACCGAGTGTTCCGATAGGATCCTATGGCGATAAATATATAAATATATATATATATATATTAATAAATTAATGTATCTGTGTTTGTATGTTCCCTATGCTATGGGTACCGAGCCTAAAACTCTATTTTTTTTTTTTATAGACGGTGAATCAATAAATCATCAATGATACGCCCCCTGCCTGAAGGGCCAACGCGGGTGGGGGTCGCATGCCCGACTAAAATCCTATAAATGAGAATTAGCATCCAAAGTTGGTAGGTACACGTGGCAAGCGGCACGTTTTTAAACTGCATATACATACATACATATCTTCATGCCAAATCCCTTGCGGGGTAGGCAGAGACAATTGAGTGCCACTTGTCACGGTTACGACATACTTCTTTCGCTTCTTCAACATTCATCAACCTCTTCATACATGCCCTTTTGTTTCGATGGCTTTTTAATGCACCTTCAGCTATTGTTTTATTTATTTGATCGTAATATGTGAGTCTTGGTCTGCCAGGGCTTCTTTTACCCACAACTTTCGCATTATATATCTGGTTCGTCAATCTCTCTTCACTCATACTTTCGACATGCCCGAACCTTCGGAGCATGCCTTTCCTTATTTTTGTCCCTATGCTTTCTTTCATACCTACCCTTTTTCGTATTTCGTCATTACGTATGCGGTCCATCAAAGTGACGCCGCATATCCGACGTAACGACATCATTTCTACTGCATTAACTCTACTCTCATGTTTATTCTGACATATCCACGTCTCGCTTCCATACATATAGTGCATATACATCGATGCATTTATCTAACTATACAGTTTCATTCATGCCATTGCTAATCTGAGCAGGTAGCCCGCTTCCTACGTCTGTAAAAAAAGAATTTAGCTATAGTTCCGTTTAATCTTTTTCGATGAGTCCATCAGTCTTGACACTGATAGGACAAGGGGGAACAACCCATCCACTTGTAGGTACATGCTTCGGGAATGAATAGCGTAATTTGTCTTGTTTTTGTTGGACCTCTAAC
The DNA here is from genome assembly GCA_910589645.1 of Tinea semifulvella. Classification (NCBI taxonomy): domain Eukaryota; kingdom Metazoa; phylum Arthropoda; class Insecta; order Lepidoptera; family Tineidae; genus Tinea; species Tinea semifulvella. The sequence continues at coordinate 4,710,896 of OU342592.1, read as the reverse complement.
TGACACAAAAAAACTACGAACGGACGACTGAAAAGACGAAAACCCAATTGATTGTTGCCATGAATATTGGCTCACCAATTTAACAAGCTAGTAACTACATTTTTCTTTAAATTTAATTGTGAAGCTATTTTTTTCTTTCTTTTAAAAAAGGTTAGTAAATGCTGTTTTTTCTATCCTTTTAGAGTACTAGATTTTATTAATAAACGAATATCCGGAAAGAATAACTTACAACTAACAAAAAATAATTTATAGAAACAACGTTTAAAACTAGATTTTCACATCATTTTATGATAGCTGCTAAAGTACCTACAGGTACAACCAGGATTCCACTTGCAAGTCGACTCAGCAATAAATCGTAAGCGTGAGGCTCCCATTTATCGCATTTATCAATATTGCATATCACGTTATAAGTGTTGCCAGTATAAAAATAAATATAAAAAACTAAGCAACTATCAATACACACCAATATATTTGATAATATTTAAATACCATCCGATACATTACAACGTTTGTAAGGTTATATGTATTTAAAATATAAAAAATATCAACAGCAAACTTGTGGCTAATGCGATTGCTAAAATAATTAACAACTTTACTGTCTCCCAACTTTTCCATCGGGCGTTTAGACAACCCCCTGTAAGTAGAAATCATTCCATTGTAATCAAACATCACTCTTAATAGAGTGGTTCTCTTTTTGGGTGTTTACATAACGAAGCGAGTTACCGGTCACAGACAGACAAGTCGGTACCGATCGGGTACAAGTTAAATAGCCCTATGTTATCTATACACTCGCAACGCGGCCCGAGGTGACGGCCTGTTGTGTGGTATGGAGCTCCAATGAACTATTCAAAGTCACTGTGAGGCGGCCAAGACGTGGACTTCCTACCGCGTCGGTGTATGTGCACCTCCGCGGCCAGTTACGATTTGTTACAACAACCTACAAGTTTCGCTGCTGGATAATGCATCACGGCATAAAGATTGCCTGTGGACATTAATTTTAAATCATTTCAGTTTTTGTACAATCATTTCATTATTATTATTATTGATTAAGACTTATGTATCGCAGCAGTGTTTTTTGTGGCGACACTTAACAGTGTCTGTGAGACACTTACTCGTAAAAAAGGTTCAGGAATATGTAGTTTCGGTTCATCAGCATATTTATACCTGCAACAAAATTTGCGTACTCTTAAATGTTTGCTGTGTGAGTTGCTATGTTTTTACATTGGAGAGCCGATATTAAGTGACAACTTGCGTAAATCGCTATTGTATTTTGTAGCATAATTAAACGCCATAGCCATGGGCGAATGAACTGTCTATCACATTAATCGAAACATCAAAAATAATAATTTAAAATGTCAATTTTGTTTTGGCTAATGTTATTTTGTAAACCAGTCTATTGTCGGTCGCAAGCTCGAGACACCATTCTTCCCATCTTTTACCCTCACGATAGACCCGGCACACGTACGGTGGATCCATGGAATGCTTAGAAATTTGTCTTCTCTGATTTGAACAATGAATTATTTAATCTTTGTATGGTCACCAAATATCAAATACCTATAATGTCACTGTTTTATCGGATAAAGATATGTTTTTCTTAGCCTTTGTTCATGGGTAATGTTAACGTTGTTTTTTTTTAAATTTAATTTCTGTATTTTATTAAAAAACATCATGTATTAAAATAAATAAAAATTCATTTGTCTCTTTACGTCAGATCTTTATTGAAATAGGTTTTTTTTTATTTGTTTTTAAAACATAGTTAATTATCCTGTTTAATCGTAGATACTTTTCCATACATCATCATCATGATTATGAGTCCTAGACCTCCACTGTTGGAAATAGGAATCCCAGATATATGCCGGTTCGGCATCTTTTTAAATAACAGTTTATTAACGATTCCCCAAGTTGGTGTTAGTGGAACGGGAACCGACGGTTTATCGTGCTGTCCTAGCCACGAGAATATACCGAGATGCAAAACTTTTTTTTTGGATTGGAAAAGGTGTTCTTACAACCGAGCGAGTCACCTGACTAGATATTAGTTTTAATTAAACCTTGATTTGTTGATCTTGATTAGGTTCAGTATGATTGGCGATATTTTTAGGAAACCTTCTCAGCACTGTAACTTAAGATATTATTACTAAATAATTAAAATAAAAAATACCTAGTTCTTTATTTTTATTCTAGATTATAATCTAAATATATTTGCTCTTTAATAAATTTTACACAGTATAATTGGAATTTTGGGCCCAGGGGCCTAATTCTGGTGCTTTTGACTTACAAACTTACTTACGGTTCAAATTTTTTTTTTAATAGTTAGTAGCCGGACTGATGGTGGTAATTTGCCCAGTCTGCCGGGGCGGGGAAGTATCCACCGTTCGTGCCGATAAACCCAGTAAAGTGTGTCCACACGTTTCGGGATCAGGCTCGAATTGTCTAAGCGGGCATAGTGTTAGGGACTGATGTTAGTCTCTGATTCCAGTTGTTAACATTCATGGACCTCGCATGCGACTTACCATCAGGTGGGCGCAAGGTCACATGTCGTACTAGTATAAAAAATAAAATTTAAAAAATCGACAGATCTCCATAAAAAACTGTCAGTTTCATTCTAGCAAATCGAGCGGACATGCATGTCAGTCAAGTCAAGGCGAGAATCGGGGCCCTGAGGTCATACAAAAGCTGAAATATATCATTTTATTGTTCAAATACTACCATTAATTATTCTAACGTTAATAATGACGATATACTAATTAATAATCATGAATCATTATTATATTTGCCTTTGCACTTTATTGTCATCGTTAGCCTACAATACTAGTAGATGTGTGGCGAAATTCTAAAGCAAAATTCTAATATCAAATTCATTCATAAACTTTAGTAATTTCCTATTTAAACGTGATTTAATACGACCATTGTCCTAATATAACAATGAATTTCTATTGCCATTGACTTAAATACTGTGCCTATAATAAAACTGAACGGTGGTGACTCGGTGGTAAGAACGCTTTGCTTAACATCCTAAAAAGGTGGGTTTGAACCCCGGCATGTGCCAATAAGAAATACACTTCTCTTACGTACATTTGTCATAGATTTACAACAACAATTTTTCATTACTATCAACTTCTTCTTCTTCTTATATACGGTGCCATCTCCTATCGGAGGTCGGATATCATTAATTTCTAATATGTTGGCACGTAGGTTTGCACGCAGTAGTGAGCAAGTCAAGATAAAGCTATTTAAAGCCTACTGCCAAACGTTCTATACTAGCAGTCTGTGGACCAACTTTACGCAGGCATCGATCAGCGCCCTTCGTGTACAGTACAATAATAGCTTCAGGATACTGTTAGGGCTGCCACGCTACTGTAGTGCGTCCGCAATGTTTGCGCAGGCTCATACAGATGTCTTTTTTGCTATAAGACGCAAAACCACTGCATCATTGCTTAACAGAGTGAGGACAAGCACTAACAGTATCCTGAAGATGATATCTGAAAGATATGGTTCGCCGTGCATTGGCTGCTTCGTGCGGCTGCTGGTCTGGCGGGAGTGAGGTGCATCCTGTCAGACTGGTGGTTAGTAGAGTGGTTACTGCACGGTCATACTGTTTTAATATTGTTATATTTTATTTTCTTTTACTTTTATTTTCATTTTTATATTAACATTAGTTGTAAGGATTTTGTAACTAACAAGTGAGCCTAGTTGCTTTAAATAAACGTATATTATTATTATTATTATTAAGGCGATTTTGATTCTGTTGGCCGCTGTCCGGAACAAGGATCTGGTGCTCAATCCGAACCACTCCCTGAGGTTTTTGAGCCAGGAAGTGCGTCTTCTCCCCGGTCTTCTGGAGCCTTGTATCTTGCCTTGCATGACGAGCTGCAGCAAGCTATACTTTTTATTGCGCATGATGTGTCCCAAATACTCCAACTTCCTTCGCTTTACCATTTTGAGTAGTTCAACGCCTTTGTTCATCCTCTGCAAGACAGTTTCGTTTCTTACTCTGTCCTTCCATGATATCTTCAACATTTCAAAAGCTTCTAACTTCATCGACATTGTGTTTGTCAGCGTCCATGATTCGACACCATACAGGAGAATGGAAAATATGTAGCATCGGACGAGTCGACATCTTGTAGGAAGTTTAAGATTGCAATTGCAGAGAAGGTGGCTCATTTTAACAAAGGCGTTTCTAGCTTGTTATCAACTTGTGAAGTCGTAAATGAATTGTCATTAAAAATCTAAATCGGGCCCTCGCCAACCCCTCTGGCCAGAGCGTGGCGAGTGTAGGTAAAATTTTCAAGAACAACGCAAAACGTTCAGTAGGTTATTATTATTACTTAAAGACGGAAATCTAAAAATCATTAGTAATACGAACCACGGCTTGAAGGGCACAACCCGGGTTGTGGTTCGCATGGCCGACTCACCGTGGGGCCTCATAAGGAGACCTCAAGGCGCCTACGGACTACAACCCTATAAACCGTCTCTCTTTCACTGTTGACCCTGTGGTCCTTTACAGCTAAGTCTGAGTCGTGGCTACGGAGTGAAGGCACTCGTTCGCTGCGTCGTCGTCGTCTTTTCTTTATGGCTGTGTTCACGTAGCTCGCTTTAAGTGTTCTAAGCAATGTCAATGTAGGATTCGCAGCGTATTTAAAATACCTATATATTCATATACGTAATCAAAAGTTCACAAGACTCCGTATTTTCGGGGTATTCCACAAACGCAGTGAAATGTCAGTCATATCATTTCTAAGCGCCATTTAAAAAAAAATGGTATTTCTGATAAAAATGAAACAAATATACATAAGTAGGTATCAATAATCAAAACCACTGAAATCATCAATCAAAACTAACACACTTTTAAAATGTCACATATTCTGTTAAGAAGCTATTTTTAGTCCAATTAATTTACGAAAATGCTCAGAAAAAGGCAGAAAACAAAATATATGCTAGTAATTCTTCTAGAATTAATTTTAAGAAAGATAGCGGTTTTTTTTTTCAGATATTCATTGGAGAAACTAACCTAACAAAACCGCAAAAGTGAAAAAAAAAACAGTTTTTTGCTTATTAATCAAAAAGTTGAGCTCGAATCAAAAAACGTAAAAGTTGTAGCTATTAAAATTATCTTTCGCTTGTTTAGGTGTATTACAAAGTAATAATTAGTGCCTCCTATATGAATAAAAACACAAAATTAAAAACTGTTAAAAATCACGTTTTTTTTTTATTGAAACAACCTAGACACTTTTTTAACGCGTCACACATCACGACAAATATAAATACAAATAATATATGGAGCGAGACTTGTTTTTTGATGAATAAACTGGCGTTCGGAACCAATATATAATAATAAAATCCCAGTCTATTGAACATAATTCAACAATAACAGCTAATATTATCTAGTCGTTAGATTACATTAGGAGATTTCATATTTGAATAAGATCCGACAAACTACATTTTAGTACCAATCCACCACAATTTTATTTACCATTCAAAATAGTGTTTCCCAAATCAAGAATTGGTCTTAGTCTTCATCGAACAAAGTCTTGGTCTTGGAAATGCACTCTTAATCTTTGTATTTATTTATTTAAGGACAACCAGTGGTCGATTACATGATTACTTACTTAAAAACTAGGACATTGATTCGACGAAAAATGTACCACTTTTAGGTGCCACAACATGCACATACATACACATACAAGTGGTAGGTAATAATGGAAAATTAAAATAAAAATCAAATTAAATTAAATTCTAAATTTAAATATACAAAAAAAAACCTTAATAAAAAAAATTAAACACGTCTAAAAAACATAAAATAAAATATTTAAACCTCTGGTACATTTATTTATTTATTAAGCAACGTAAAAATATGCTTAATAATATTATGTATGTATGGTACAATATTATGGAGTAAGGTCAATTACAGGTTTCGCTATATAAACATAGTACGTAGTGGAGTTTAACTACTTACTATACAAAATAGGTACATAAATGTTTCAATAGTTTATTAAAACATAATTTTATAAAGCACGGAAAATTTCCAAAAAATAATTGCAAATAAAAATGTGCATATGAGAAAGTCGAAAACAATATTAATCCATCCACTCAATCTGCGAAACAAATCCAACCAGGAACGCTGTCACCTGTCTATTCATATAAACATAATGCATATTATTCAAACAAGAAATTTTTCGATGATAATTTGACATTATAGACCTAGCAACTATTTATTATTGCTCATTGTTAGTTACACAGGCCAAAATATGCATCCACATACCGTAGCCACTATCCCTACGCGTACATACAAATTTGGAGACTCTTACATCTGTCGCACGCTGAAGATGTGGAATGCTCTCCCAGCCAGTGTATTTCCCCACTCCTATAACCTGGAGTCCTTCAAACGAAGTGTGAAAAAGCATCTTTATAGGCCGGCATAGTGGTAGGGATTGATGTCGGTCGTCCGAGGCTGGCGTCAGTTGCTCCCATTCTTGGACCTCGCGTACCGCTTACCATCAGGTGGGCGCGGTGTCACATGTCGTGCTCCGTATAAAAAATATATATATATATTAATTTGACAAAAAAATTAAATTATTAAAACAATATTACTATTGACTTAAATTAATTTAATACATTGACATAATAATATATATATATATATGCATGTATAATCAAATCAAATCATTTATTTGTTTCAACACAGGTAATCTAGTTAATATATTAACCTAGTTTATAAAAGTGCAGCTGTGTTCTGACATGAGGCGTACAAATATTGTATATATATGTATATTGTAAAGATACATATAACTATATTATTACACAACACAAAAAAATAAATGTAATATTAGATTTATAACATACATGTTTAATATTTTTATGCCGCTAGCGGTAGAATGCTTCGGAAATTATGCATAAGACCACATTATTATTTTGAACAGTATTCTGGAAAATAAAGATATTTTGATTTTAATTTATTAATAGGAACAATGTATCTTAACAATCAACTTATACTTGGTATTGCTGTTGCGAAGAGTTTCGAAAGAGGTTTGCGCGGTAAAGGAAAAGGCGTGCGCAAGAATCTGCTCTGATTGAACATATATTTCCAGGCTCACCACTGCACCCGGTCTTCTGCAACCCTCAACCAACCTTTCCTACTCCTGAGGTCATCCGTCCATCTGGCGGGGGTCGCCCTGTACGTGTTTTCTCTCCACTCTAAAACCCGTTTGCGGTTTTGCGACAAATGCCGGCCTAATAAATAAATAATTAATAAATATTTCCAGACAGGTCACACAGCGCCATCTAGTTTCCGTTGTAAGCTACGAGGCTTGTGTTACGGAAACTAGATGGTTGATAAACTACATATTATACTTTTATGGTAGAGCTTGCTCAGGGATGAATGATAGACGATAAAGTTCAATACCAAACTATTTTAATGAGTTTCACAACTTCACAATTACAACAAATAAACAAAAATAATATTAAACGTTACGAATGGCGCGCGCGCGTGCTGTCGTCGGCGATGTAGCCGTGGTGTGTCTCAAATAGGCTACTCTTGGCGTCTCACATTGCCTACGGCGGTGAGAGCGAGAGCGACAACACGCATGCGCAGTAAATCTACAAGTCGACGATGTACCGCGCCGGAAGTCGACCACGCGCAACTCTTGGCGGCAATATACGATTTACTACATACTCCCCCTCTAGTTCAGGAGAACGCCCTCGCTCCTGGACTAGATCCTGCCCCTTAGCTCCAACAGTGCGGGTAGGGCGGCCGCGATTTCTCTTGGGTATGACGGGTCTAGGTGGGGTATCATGGCTACCGATATAGGGTGTAAGATCTTGTACGTGATACTTACCGAGAAGATTGCCAGGCTGTTCGATGTCTGAAATCTCGTAAGTTGTGGGACTGACCTTTTTAGCCACACGATAAGGACCATCGCGTCGTGGCACAAACTTAGAGGTTAGTTCCTTAGAACTTTTGCTAAGAACGTGGGATTTAAGGAGTACTAAATCATTTACCTGAAATGATACTGCCGGACGGCGCGAAATATCTGCGTACTCTTTGTTCTTATCCTGCTGGAGCTCCACGCGCTCGCGAACAGCTGACAAGGAATTTAAAAACTTCCCAAGGTAAGGAGTTATTTGTGGTACAAAATTTTCTTTTAATTGTATGGCACGAAGGTCATGTGTGACCTCTGTGGGAGATCTCATCTCTCTGGCGAAAGTTAAGTAAGCTGGTGACATACCTGTTGTGCGACATTTTGCACTATTTAATGCGAAACGAATCACCGAAAGCTTCTTTGGCCATGAGGTGTGATCTTCTTCCACGAGTTGTGCGAGTAAAGCTTTGACATCGCGGTTCTTTCGCTCCGCAGGGTTAGCTTGTGGGTGGTAAAGAGGAACAAAATTTTGCTTTACCTTTAAAATGGACATACACTGCCGCATAACTGCCGACACAAACTGTACCCCATTGTCCGATACAATCCTGCGGGGTAAACCGTAACGCATAAAATATTCCTCAATGAGAATATGGGCACAAGCTTCTGCAGTCGCTTCTTTAAGCGCGTATAGCTCTATCCACCTGGTAGCAGTGTCTTCGACAAGGAAAATCCAACGCTCCCCCTGGTCTCCCTCTGGTAATGGACCGAAGAGGTCTATGGCTAGCACCTCATTTCGCTGATTCATCACCGGTGTTTGGAGAAGACCTGGTGGCTTAGCGTTTGTGGCCTTGTAGCGTTGGCAGTGGATGCAGGCTTTTACATAGTCAGCGACTATCCTCCGCATCCCCGTGAAATAATATAGCTGACTAACCTTTTGGTATGTTCTATCAACTCCTGGATGACCTGCTGTAGGAGAGTCATGGAGTTCCTTTAAAATTTCTGGTACTAGAGCAGCAGGTATAACTAGTTGAGGAGATTCACTTTCAGAATCTGGGTTATACCTGAATATGACTCCCTGGTCCATAACGTAACCGCGCTCTAACCATCTTTGAGCAGCGAGTTCATCAGGACATTCAAGTTCTTTTATGATTTTGGCCACTTCCGGGTCAGAGATTTGATCCTGACGTACCTGAGTAGGTGATTTTCTTGGCAGGTCGCAGATGACTGAGCAAACGCCGCAGGAGCCGCGGTCGTCACTCGAACATATAGGTCTGCTGAGCGTATCTGCTACAACATTTGCCTTCCCGGGTGTGTATTGGAACTGAATGTCAAACTCTTGAAGTTTGAGAGCCCAACGAACTAACCTGCCTGCTGGTGATTTTAATGATAGCAACCAGCGGAGGGGTTGATGGTCACTGCCGATAACAACTGGCTGGCCGTCTAGGTAGGGTCGAAACCGCTCAACCGCCCACACCACAGCAAGAGCTTCCCTCTCTGTGGTGGAATAGTTCCGCTCTGCTGCGTTGAGGAGACGACTGGCATATTCGATTGGCCTTTCCTGATTGCCCTCCCCCTGTAATAAAACTGCGCCAAGGGCGTAGTTGCTTGCGTCTGTACGCAGAATAAAGGGTAGGCCAAAATCAGCCTGAACCAGTACTGGAGCCGTTGTTAATAAATGTTTTAGCTCCGTAAAAGCATTTCTTTGCTCAGATGTCCAAATCCAGACTTGGCTTTTCTTAGTCAAACGTGTCAATGGTTCGGCAATTTTGGAAAAGTTTGGTATAAACTTTCTGAACCAAGAGCACGTTTGTAAGAAAGTTCTGAGATGTTTCAAATTACTCGGCTCTTTCATTTCTACCACAGCACTTACCTTTTCAGGGTCAGTGGAAATACCGTCTTGAGTTATGACGTGGCCAAGGTACCTTACATTGTCCCTGGCAAAAACACATTTCTCCCTATTTATGTGGAGATTGTACTCGTCCAGCCGCGAGAATACTGCTTCTAGGTCTTGCAGGTGCTGCTGGAATCCCTCAGATATAATCAGGAGATCATCTAGATAAGCAAGTATAGTTACATTTTGTAAAGCGGAGCATGAACGGAGACGGTCGATAAGGCGTTGAAAGGTCGCCGGCGCGTTCTTTAATCCGAACGGCATTCTTTTAAAGCGGTAGGTTCCCAAAGGACAAACGAAGGCGGTTTTATCCCTATCCTCATCTTTGACACCTACCTGCCAATAAGAAGAACGAAGGTCCAGAGAACTCATATAACAGTTCTTCTTGGTACCTTGGAGCAGATCATCGATGCGAGGCATCGGATAGGAATCTGACTTCGTGATCGAGTTAAGACGCCTGTAGTCTACACAAAAACGAATACCACCCTTGGCCTTGGGCACCAGCAGAGCAGGAGAGCTCCAAGCAGATTCGCATTCTTCGATCACGCCATCTTGTAACATTTTATCAATTTCATTTTTCATCAGCTGTTTCTTCGAGGGGTTTAGACGATAAGGAGGTACCGATATAGGAGAGTGCTCACCTGTTTCAATCCTATGCTCAGCATAGGGTGTGGGGCCTCCCCCTGCTTTAAAACTGCGGTCATGCCTAACGAGGGTTGCAGCTAGTGCTTGGCGCTGAGCTGGACTTAAATGCGCGCCCTCGTCGTCTCGAAGAACGTCTGTAGTAGCGCAAACAGCAGAACACGAGGCACGTTCAAAATATAACTGGTATGTGATATCATTATCATTACCAAAGAACCATGATTTCTTATTAAAATCAATAACAACACCAGCTTTAGTAATGAAATCGATGCCCAATAATGTTTCATTGTTTGTAGAATCAGGAAAAATTAAGAAAGGAATAGATATTACCTTGTGTATCAGCTTGACTTTTAAGTCAGTAGTAAGGACCGCCATCTCCCGGACGATGCCGTCGGCGAGTTTGATATCTCTTGTTGACGGAGTAAGGGGGTGGCCTTTACGTAGAAGGAGAGCATATAGAGTATGACCAGCAATGCAATGCCTAGCTGCCGTGTCAATAAGCGCGGTACCGTTAACACCTAAAATCTCAATTTTAAAAATTGGACGTAAGTCGATGTGTATGACGGGCTTAACATGATGACTAACGCGCGGTACATCGTCTCCACTACAAATACACAAGTTATTTAATACATTTTTATCATTTATATACTTATTCTCAATTTTCGGAAAATTGCAGCTACTACATTTTGAAAAAGTTTCATTTTGCTGAATTTTCAGAAAATTGTTGTTACTATAATTTGCAAAGTTATCGTAAGAGTTTAAATTACGTAAATTATAATCGTTAAAATATAAATTCTCGTAATACTTATTATTAGTACCTAAGCACCTATGTGATAAAGAAGAATAATGATTCATGCAACGTGCATTAACATTCTCTACACATTTTGTGTTACAAGAAAGATCGATATTATCACGTAAACATGCGTCCTTATGAGGAAAGCACTGCCTTAAGCACACAGTTTTGTTAGGCATGTTGCATGTATCTGTACTACAAACTATCTTATTACTAACACAAGGTATATATTTACATTTATTACTATCGTTCAAATTATAATTTGACAAAAAACTTTGATTTAAATTGTTAAGGTCAATGTCCTTTTGAGCTGGCAAAACACTGTAAAAACTTTCTTTATAGTTATCACTATCACACACGTACGCAGGAGAGTTAGTAAAAACACGGGATTCACCTCGATTTGCTAATTTACGACACTGGTCTCTGAGATGTCCATAACTCTTGCAGTACGAGCACACGGGACGCTGCTTCTTGCTGAAGTCTCGCTGATGCGACGGCATCGCTGGCGGCCTAGCCGCGGTGTCGGAGTCCCGTAGCGTGGTGGTAATCGGGCGTGCGAGCGCAGAGGCCGGCGGCGGAGGCGCCGGTCGAGGCTGCGCGACGGTGGAAGCGCGACCTTGAGTTACCGTCAACTGGTCGCGACGTGCACGTTCCGGCAAAGTGACCTTGTCGCCTTCACCGATCGAGTCCTCGATGTTACGAGCTCGACGAAGTAATTCTGTGAACGTGATGAACTCTTCTCTGCGTAGTCGTTTCTTGATTCTTATATTGAGAAGGGCATAAGCCATGTCTAATTGCGCCCTGTCGGATACATCATCCCGGGGAATTTTTGCCATCATGGCACGAAAACGGGCCAAAAATACGTCCGTGTTTTCTGCACCCTGGGGTGAGGAGAAGATATCGAGGTAAACGCGATGAGGCGGTCGTCGATCACCAAAGGCACTTATTAGATTATCCTTGACCTGGTGCCAGGAAGAGAAGGTGTGCTTTAGACCTTGCCACCACGTGGCTGCTTCATCTGTAACTAGCATTGCTAGACCGCGAATGATATTTGCGTCTGATACAACGACGCAGTCGCAGTAGCTCTCCACTGCGTCGATGAAAGCTTCGACCGATTCGGTCGAGCGGCCGCTGAATGTTGCTTTGCAGCGAGCCAGGGTACCTTGACCAGGATCTAAAAATGTCGAGGACCGGGGTGATGGCCTCTCCCGCTGGCTCATCAGCGTCTCCATCAACTCCTTGAGGGCGCTGGTCTGCGAATTCTGCAGGGAAGCCATGAGTGAGGCAACATGCTCCTGTGTGTATGTTCTATCACCCGGTGATGAGGCGACATCTGCGTAACGGTCTTGATGAACGGGGGGAAAGTTTGGAAGGTGGTCACCCCCGTCGTCCGTCACGAATTGTGCTCCTAGTATTAGGCATTTTAATGTTAATCACTGAACAGTTAGGTACGAGTTTATTTTTGCACACGACGTTTTTCGGTTTTATGGCGCGAACTCCCGAGTAGACGCCATTATGCACGGAGTCGAAAAAAACCACAAAACCAAAAGTTAAAAAGCGCGAAAATGTTGTGAGCGTCCTTGAAACAAACACTCACACGTTGTACACCGATTTATTTATTGTAAACGTCCTTAAAATTACACTTAACACTTTGGGACGCCGTTTTATTGTAAGCGTCCTTGAAACCCCATTAACACGTTGGGACGCCAATTTATGGTAGAGCTTGCTCAGGGATGAATGATAGACGATAAAGTTCAATACCAAACTATTTTAATGAGTTTCACAACTTCACAATTACAACAAATAAACAAAAATAATATTAAACGTTACGAATGGCGCGCGCGCGTGCTGTCGTCGGCGATGTAGCCGTGGTGTGTCTCAAATAGGCTACTCTCGGCGTCTCACATTGCCTACGGCGGTGAGAGCGAGAGCGACAACACGCATGCGCAGTAAATCTACAAGTCGACGATGTACCGCGCCGGAAGTCGACCACGCGCAACTCTTGGCGGCAATATACGATTTACTACACTTTTTTTTTGTAAATATATACATATTATACATATAAACACCCAGACCGAGACAAATTATACAATGTACAACTTGCCCCGGTGGGAATCGAACCCACAGCCTCCCGAGTTCACGTCAACGTTTGTTACCACTTATTGCGAAACAACTTAATTTTCAACAATTAATTATCATTTACTTAAATAAATTTTAAGCAAAACACATACTAAATATGATAAGACATATATTTTTGCTGAAATTCAACTAGAAACACTAAATTAAATTACCAGTTTCGGAGGCAGAAAATGTCTCCTCGCTCTCTAACCGCGCGAAAATAATTCAACAAAAAAATACCCAATTGTACAGAAGGAAAACTTCTTTTATCAATAACAAAATCCAATTTCAACCTGTTAGATTCATTGCGCAGAGGGAAAAGAACAAGTCCAATATCTAAAGGGGCTCGTTTATCAGAACAAGTGTCAAAAATAACATCATATAAGTTTTTTTACGGTTTGCCAGGAGGCAACGATCTTGCAATCATGGATACCGCATCAGGTGCAATATTTATAACGTGTTTATATTTATTGTCTTACGTTACTAATATATTATTCTATTAATAGAAACAACTAACTTTACTTAAGAAATCATATGTCGGAAATGACAAAAAAACGCTTCAAAAAAAAGTCAACCTGTATTTTGCTTATCTGCAAATCGATCAAGTCATTCACAACACAAAAAAATGTTGTCATGTCATGGGTTTCGCATCAGTTAACATTAAACTCGTCGATGTCTCTATTAGATTAGCGTAAATTTGACCTGACCAGAAATCAAACCTGGTACCTGCACGTCAAAATCTATAGATTAACCGCTAGACCACGGAAAATAAGAAAAAAAACTTAGTGATGTAAATATGGCTTAAAATTATTTTTTGACATAACCTTTTTAAATACCTATAAATTTTAGTTTGTTTATGAATATCATACGTACACTGGTAAGTTCGAGCGCTATTAGAGTCAAGTATTGTATAATATTTTGTAATTATATAACGAAATCCACTAAAAACGTTTTCGCTTAAAGTAATGGAATATGGCTGCTGGCCATCCTAAAACACACAATGTGTGGTGTATGAAATTTACTAAATTACAATACGTCCGCGACCGGATAAAATAAAATAAATAAAATAAAAACTATTTATTGTGACATAATAATATCACATTTTAAGGCCCTTTAATTATATATTTTCTAGGGATGTAATTAAAACTAAATAAAATATAAGCTAAATAATATAATGAACGTATAAAATATAAATATAACTTAACAAATATATTATATTAAAATATAAATCAATCAACAATTTTTATTTAATAAAAAAATATCATTATCCACACTTCTCTTACTGCTCTTCTAATTTTTATTTATTTTTTATTTATTATAATCAATAGCCACAGGCGCTTATTAATTGCTCTATTGTAAAAATATATGTGCTGTGTAATAATGCCTAATAAATAGTGTGGCAAGGCCGAGATCGGAATAAAAATATATTGTGTGCTTACGAGTATGTTCTACTCAGAAATTTCCATATAACGATAGGCAGGCCCAATAAATCGATCTCAAGATCCGACACTTCTCTTTTATTCTTTTTTAATTTGCCTTTTGGTAAAAAGAGACAAGTAATAACCTGCAAATACTAAACGCATCGTGTTTATGGTAATATACTTAGTTTTCGCAAACGCGACCAAAATGTACCTATTTGGTAAAATCGGATTAATAAACAAATAACTGAGTTCATATTTCGAAGTTGACCTCAATTTACAGGAAACTTGTTTTACTTTACTTGGTATCAAAATAGTACACGGTGAAATTGGCCCTTAGGCTTTAGGTACTTATTTGTAGAGGATTTTTTCGCCGGCCAATGCTACATCTAGTTAATTTTAAGATCATTGGTTGGAGGGCGTAGATTTATATAAAGTACCCGCGGCGCGACCTCTTATGAAAAGAGACACATTTTCTCGGTCCTCTATTAGTATTTATCGTCTCTGTCTTGATAAAATAACTCGCTTTTTGTGTCCAATTGAAAGATAAATTAGGATTTATTAATGGCAGAGAAATTATTTTCTAGTCCAGGTTATATATACTAGGGCTGCCTTTCAAAAAGAGAAACGCTCTTAATAAATAATGAGTTCTTCGCGCCATTTTGCGCGGACATATCAAGTGCAAGTTTTTGTTTTCTAAATTCGATGACTATGTAAAAATGTCTAAAAGTGATTTTAAATGAAAATTGAAGTTGCTTTTGCCAAGTAAATACTAAATACTAACAGTAATTTATTTTAATGTTGAATAACTTTGTGTTTTGATAAATATAGTGTAAAATTACTGAAAGAGTGTACTATTCGCAAACTAACTGCAATGCAGGAATAGTTTTAAAAAATGAAAATAGTTTATGATATTATCTGAATAAACGGATACTAATTCGTTTATTACTAAATACTAAACTAATATATTAATACTAAAATAATAATAATATATATTAATACTAAAATAATAATAATATATATTATTACTAAAATATTAATAAATTGACTGTGGATATTAGTCAAAAGTGGTGTTGTTTTGTTATAATAATGTGATACAATGTGAATAATTATGGAAAACGATTGGACTTTAAATATGGGGCACAAGTTGCAGTTAATTTATTGCGACATTTGCGCTGTGAACTCCCATATTATACGCGACGTGTTTGGGCTATAATGCCGCGAGTGACTCAAAAAAAAACATCAAATTCTGCAACATCTGGAATTTGATGATAACCTCATTAACTCATAAAAAATAAAGATATATTACGTCAGACTTGGCTGTATGGGCTAGACCTTTATCATCATCCATCGATGATTAATGATGATACCGGGTTCGATTCCTCAAAAATATGTATTAATGTAAATAAATACATTTAATTTATTTGTGATATTTCTCGAGTTTGTTACGCTGGAGACATCGACGAGCTTGCCACTTGTCATGATTGGCCTATAGTAAAGTTGACTAAATGTGAATCCGCTTATTTATAAGCGTGGTTTCTGATCACCCTGAAAGGGAAACGGTCGTGATGATACTAGTACATTTTTTAATCAAAAATAATAATTTTCTTTTTCCATTTTTTTAAATCGTTAAACTCAACACTTTTTGTATTATATATTTTTTATACACGCTAGTTAAATACATTTAAAAATATTTTATTTTTATTAATGCATTTTAAAAAAAAATCGACGGCTGCAGGAAGTATTTGTGTGATTGCGAAAAGCTAAAGCAAACTAGAGCGAAAACAGTTTTTGATGAGAGTTTACATTGCTAACCATTGCATGAAAGAGACAAACCGTTTCTTCGGTCAATTTTTTTATTTATAAAAAAAAAAAAAAAAATCCAGACAGGTCACACAGCGCCATCTAGTTTCCATGGTAAGCTACAAGGCTTGTGTTACGGAAACTAGATGGTTGATAAACTACATGTTATACTTTTTTTTTTTGTAAATATATACATATTATACATATAAACACCCAGACCGAGACAAATTATACAATGTACAACTTGCCCCCGGTGGGAATCGAACCCACGACCTCCCGAGTTCACTGCAACGTTTGTTACCACTAGACCACGGAGGCGGTCCTATTTATAGAATGAGTGTTATACATATATATTCATGTTATTATATAACACAGCGTCCTAGACCTCTATTGTTGGAGATGGGCTTTCCAGAACATATGTATATCGGAAGAATTTGACGTACTCTCGCCGCGCTGTTGGCGAGGATCTGATGTCATGTTTAATAACAATTTATTGACGATTCCACAAGTTGGTATTAGTGGAACAGGGACTTACTTAACGTGCTCTTCGTTGGTGTTGTAAATCTATGACAAATGTACGTAAGCAAAGCGTTCTTACAATGGGGTGTGTCAGGCAAAGCTATTTGTAGATGTCGCTAGCGGCAATGGTACCTTATTTTACACCTAAATCGCCTCATTTTTTAAAAGTTTTTGTAGTTTTATATTTTTATAACAAAATAATGTACTTTAAATTAACGTTACCTACCTTAAAAGACGAATTAAGAAAGCGCACACCGTCTTTAAAAAGAAAAAAGGTTTCATTAATTGAATTGAAATTTTGAGATCACCATATCATTGATTTTGCCTAGAAATCTCGATTTGTACAATTCAAAGCTGCTTACGTCGGTATAATATCCAGAAAATAATAAATTACGTAATAAAAATACAAGTTTTCTATGCAACTGACAGTTATGTTAGGTACCATCTATCATGCGCCATCTATCGTGATAAAAAGTTAGTGATACTACCATTCTCTGGTATATTATGGAGTTGTAATGTTAGGAAACCAGTGTACGAACTCATGACCAAGACTATGTGGCATCTTCACAAAGAATATTATGTAAATTTGATAATTTTGATAAATAAATGTTTTCTTTCTTTCTTTAAATATGCATCGAAATGCAACTGTGGATGTGTCTTTTCTATAAGACCTCGCTAACCCGCGTAGTATCTACTCATTACGGTCGTGATGTTTCTAACACTTTATCAATCTCATTTAGGAAATTTGTTCCGAGTTCAGTGACGCGTGAAACCCTTTTGTATAGGAGTTAAAACGTCTTTGCCGGTTCGATTCACAGTAAATAATGGCTCTCCCATTGTTAACCTTTAGAGAACCCCACACCCTTTGCCTTCTGAGATTGGGTTTAGTTAAATTGATTTCTTACGTTTTTTGTATTTAAAGTGAACGTCAACTGAGCAATGATCGCTTAATATCTTATGTTAAAAAAATATGAAGTCTCGATAAATTCGAATACATGGATGCAAACTATAAAATCTAGGCCGAGAAAATATAGTCGAGAACGGCACTTTTGACAGATAGGTTGAAATTAGTCGCGTCGCGGAAAAAACGAAAATTAATGTTCTTGGAGGATTACCGGTGTTTTTAACACTTATATCTAGTTGATCTATTATAATAAAAAATAACGATAGCATTGTGTTGGCAAAACAAAGCACTATAAGTATTAGATTGCGTACAGTGCAGAATTTGTAATGTATGATCGTCGGGCCACCACGATGGTAAAGTCAACAAACGCCCGTCTCTTCAACAGCGTCATCCAAACTGCACAAACAAAACGCAATACAGAGACATATATATATCAGCCACGAATGTAGTTTGGATAACATTAATTTTGAATCGTTTGATTTGAATATTCGCGGTAACATCGTCTCGACGCCCTCTAGTAGTGACTGTGCTTAGTGCACTTTCTGTTAATGACGTTTCCACCGAAAACAACGCTCTCTGCCGGAGTTAGTCGAAGCACGGTCGCGCCGGTCGAAGCATATCGTTGCTCCCCATATTTAATTCGTAATTACCATAGATTTCGCGACCCCTTTAAAAGACCGTTTTTTTAAAGTTTAGTTGCTGCTAATTTAATTTCTTTTGCTGAATTTCGGAGTATTTTCATTAGCGCCTATTCCATTCCCGTTCAGCCCTTTTACAGCCACGAATATAATATGTTCAAATTGACATAACAATTATTGTTATTATTATTTAGTTTGTAAGCAGATACGGTCCTTTTACAGCCACTTATTTTATCTGCTAAATAAATATTTCTTTTCATTTCGTTTCGTTTCATTTCATTTCATTTCATATTTCACTTTACTGTAAAGAAATGTCATGAGGGAGGATTCAGGGGCCTAATTATGGCGCTTTCGACATGGATGTCCACTCGATTTCCTCGAATGAAACTGACAGTTTTCTATTTTCATTCGAATATTTCGAACCGACACGCAAATCGAAAACGCCAGAATTAGGACCCAGATATGGGCCCTTAGACAATAAAATTAACACAGAAATAACATTAAAATATAGTAATTAGATTTTAATTAATAGTAATTCCCATACAATTCCTCGCATACAGTCATCATCCACTATGTTGACAATTTTTCTGCGGTTTTAAGAGCCACTTAAGTCGTTCCAAAACACAAATAACGTTATCGTAATGAAAACAATATGGAGTCCTAAAATGAGCGGGAATTTTGCCTGAAAACCCCGGGGCCTTGAAAGTAATGGCACGGACAAACACGATGTGTTCCGGAAATTCCTTGGCGTCCCGACACCTATTTCCTGTGCCATGGTCGCCATTACTGCCCCGTATCTATTGTGAAAGCTAATAAGTTTTAAGATTTCACGTGAAAGTACGGTGGATATCGCATGGATACTGAAGAAATTCCGTTCGGGAATATTCGAACAAAATAGTATCATCACGATTGTATCCCTTGCAGTGTGGTAAGAAACCACGCATATAAAAAAACGCGTTCACATTTACTTTACTATCAGGATTTACTACACTGGCATGTAGATGTCTCTAGCGTATCAGATTCGAGGAATAACATTAAATAATTTATTGTGTCCCGACCAGAAATCGAACCCGGCACCTTCGATTCTAATTCCACGGACTTAACGGAGGCAATATTTTTTGAATTATTAGTGCCTTATACTATTATTTTTTCATTTACTGTCTTCATCCTATGTTTTCGGAAGAAACAGTCAAACCGTGCAATGATTTTTAGAATGCTGCTACTAAAATGAAGTTTCTGTAAAAAGGTAGTAATTTTTTTTTTTTTTTTTATTATAATCCTAATTTTATCAGAGTACCTAAAATCACATTGATTTTCATTTTAATATACGAAATTATTTATATTATAATAAAATAAATACATTTTACATTTTAGAACGTTACCTTTAACAACATCAGTCAGCGTGAGTGAAGTCACATAATAATACGAAGATCGTGTTCGACTTGAAACAAGGCGCGCATTTTTACTGAATTTTACTTAATTGAATAAAAACGCTACTTGAACGACTTTTACAAACGAAATAAAGTAAAAAAAGCTTACAGCGCCAAGTCGAACATGAGATGTCGAGTCGATGATATGTCATACTCGATATTTGAAAAGTAGATTTAAAAAATCTAAAGTATTTTTCCCGGAATTTAAAACACATTTTGAAAAATTTACAACATTTTACAGTATTATAACGATTTAAGCTAAAAATGGCGTCGTCTTGATACAACCCATCCTTAGACTGATGCCGTTCTAGGAATCTACAAGTAATTGCAGATAATCGATGAGTTACACAATAGTGAATAGTCCCAATAATGCACGACAGACGAGGAATCCTAGTACACGCACCCTGTCGATTTACAAAGCCATCTTTGGACACGTGGCCTACTGAGCCTATTGTGACGTTACCAGATATTTCAGACACATATTGTGTTTATGATAATACCTCTGATTTATAACGATGTACTCGTACACTTACCCTATATTGATTTGTCGCTATAAGCGCTTTTTCACTTTATTTCGCTTTGAAATTCGTTCGACTTGGCGTTTGTTGTGTTTTTAATACAAAATTCGATAAAAAAACAAGCTTTGCTTTATTTGCTTTCAAGTCGAGCATAGCATAAGAGGGTTTAATGTTTTACATTCCACTCGCTCGCACAATCCAATATAATCATATTTTTAAAAATATATTATGTACTTTTAAAAATATATAATGTAGTATATAGTATAACGATTTAAAAAATAATAAAATATTAATTAAACTAAAAACTTACATCTTAAAACATAAATTACTATTAATAAAAATAAACCTAATTAATAAATAAAAATATAACTAAAAACTAAAATGAAGAAAACACAAAATAAAAATTATTGTAAATAAAAAAATTTGCTCCAAATCGCCGCCAATGGGTAAAGTGCCAAGAATACTATAACTTATGTATGTAGTGTATTTGTATTTTTTTTTTTTTTTTTTTATTAGGGGCTTTTACCCAAATTGAGCATGTCAGCCCCATCGTACTTAACCTAAATAAACAAACAATTATCAGTTTTCCAACTGCCTATTATTATTATAATAATAAAAAAAAATACTAACCTAGCCGATTGGGAACAAGGGTCAGCTGGCATTGAATTGAAGGCACCCACCCGTATTATATGGATTTAATTTTAGATGTTGTATCAGGTATTGCCTTTTGCCCTGGCTCCTGACACAATCCCTTAAGATGTGTTCTAGATCTTCTACTTTACCACAAACTTAACAGTTGGGTGAAGCATTCAATTTATTATAATTACAAAGTAATATTTTATACATTTCAATCTATTTAATTTTAATTGACATATTGCATCAACCTCATATAAATGTTCTAGTTGTCCCAAAGGTCTGACAGGCAGAGAATGTCAAGCGACATCATTTCAAACCTTTGTATATTTTGTGCAATAAAGTTTAAAATAAATAAATACATTATCAAAATGCGTTTTGGAGATATATTAGAAATATTATGATCTCTCAGAAGAAATGATCAGGAACAGGTTTAAGACTGAGCTTTACTCAGTGGAAGTTGGTGCGAGAGGAGTTCCAACAAAATCTTTGCTCCACTAACTGAAGGATTGGGCCTAAGCCAGTCTGTCTGCCTTCAATACATTTAAGGATAGAGCTTCCAAGACAGCATTAACGGAATCATACAGTATTCGGTTGGGTAGGGAGAGAAGTAGAATGATGGATGTTGAGCGTCTTGTTGCATAATAAAATAAAAAGGGAAGCGTCGTTTGAAAACCAGATCCACATTAAGCAAACTTTACTATAGGCCCGTCATGGCAAGTTCGTCGATGTCTCTAGCCTACACCAAAAAGCCTTTGATAAAAATTCCTATATTATGTGTTGAATTTACAATAAGTTACCCGAGTTTCTCAAAAAATTACCTGACAATCAGTTTAAAGGCCAAATTAGGAAACTATTGATAGAATGTTGCTTCTATTCGCTAAGTGAATACTACAACCACAAATTTTAAGTATTTTTATGTGTATTATAACAATTACCTGTACAATATGTTTTAATAATAATCTGTATGTAATAAGTGTGACTAAAATTATAAATATTAATAAGATTTTAACATTGTAAATAATGTTTAACAAAATTTGTGTGCCAAAAATGGCTGAATGTGCATAACTATAACATTTACTATTACCATGTTCTATGCAAATAAATAATTTCATTTCATTTCATTTTATAGCGTACCAAACTCAAGAAATATCACAAATATAATTTATTGTGTCCGAGTCTAAATCCACGGACTTAACCGCTTGACCACAGAGGCAGTAGTAAAATGTAATGGAGGGATACTAATAATGGGTGTATTTTGCTTTAGAATAGGTCCTATTTTTTTATACGTAAAACTCTCTAATCTAGATATCCTTACAATATGATAAATTTCAACAAAAAGTCTTATCTTATTTATTTAATTTATTTTAAAACTTTATTGCACAAAGCACAAAGGCGGACTTAATGCCCGTAGACATTCTCTGACAGCCAAACCTTAGGGATAAATTTTAACAAATATAGGTGCAATGAAAGTAACAATTATAGGATAGTTCAACAATTATTATATACCTACTTATATATTCTTATATATGTATTATAATATTAATATACTAAATACTAATATATACACAAAATTGTACATAAACATACACAAATACAACTTACTAACGTGGTTTAGAGCTATTCATAAAGTGTGAATAGACAAGTTTTTTAAACGACAATCTGTTACTTGCCTGCCTTATGTTTACTGGAAGATCATTCCATAATTTTGTGGCAGCTACTACGAAGGAGTTGGAGACAAATCCAGAATGATGTGAGGGAACAGAAAGAAGAGAGTTGTGAGAAGAACGTAAAGATTTATCGTGGAAAAAAGAGAGATAGGCAAAATTGTCCTTGAGGTATTTCGGAGTCGCAGGCTCGTTTAAAACAGAAAAGGAGACAGAGAACTCTAAGATTTCTGCGACAACGAATTGGCAGCCACTTCAACTTAACACGATATTCAGAGATGTGATCGTATTTGCGTAAACAATATATAAACCGGATACACGCGTTGAGTAACCGGTCCATCTTATTGAGCAGCATCTCTGACATATCAATGCTACACACGTCACCATTGTCGAGGAGAGGAAGGAGAAGACTTTGAGCAAGGGTAATTTTAGCTTTTAACGGCAGAATTTTTTGTAAGTTTAATAAGAGAGTGCAGTGAAGCGAAAATTTTACTACTAGTTTTGGTTACCTGAGTTGTCCAGCTAGATTAGAATCAAGGTATATACCTAGATTCTTCACCTCGCTGCTATATGCAATTGGGACGCCGATATGCAGAATATCTTATGCTGCAGTCAAATTCTGTTTCTTTTTACAGTCGGGTAAAGCGACGCAAGGAAGGGTTATGTATATATGTTTGTTCCTTTTGATGATTCTCATGTCAATCGAAATTATGCGAGTGTCATTGAAGATATGACATTAATCAAATCAGTAACTACCTCCGTGGTCTAGCGGTTAAATCCGTGGATTTAGACTCGGAGGTACCGGGTTCGATTCCTGGTCGGGACACAAAAATATTGATTAATGTAAATATATACATTTAATTAATATTTAATTTATTTGTGATATTTCCCGAGTTTGGTATACTAGCTTGCCACTTGTCATGATTGGCCTATAGTAAAGTTGGCTAAATGTGAATCCGCTTATTTATAAGCGTGGTTTCTGACCACCCCAAAAGAGAAACGGTCGTGATGATACTTTACTTTTTTTCAGTAAGGCGAAAACCAGACACCATATTGTGGAAAATAAAAAAATAAAGTCAACGAACTAGTTCTTCCCAATAATCTTCCTATTGTTCCTAGGCTATGTTAGTTACTTTGGTTTCCTGATGAATCAAGATTTCGAATTCTATCCATCAGAGAAATACCAAGCATAGCACTCCATAGCTGGCTAAACGACCTTCAAATTATGGAACAGACCCGCTATCAGTGTCCACGTCTCTACTCCGTATTACCTGGAGTGTTAAATAAGTTATTAACCAGTAGGTTAAAGACCTTCGACATTAAACAGTCTCCCGAATGGCTTTTAATTTAAATTGTAAATATATAGTTATAAGTTTAGTTTTTAAGGCGTTGTCAAAACAGCTCATCAACACCTCGGGAGACAAAAGGGCTGGGCAATATTTGGGCCAAAGGATCAGCATTGCCATTCAACGTGGCAATGCTGCCAGTATGCTGGCACTTTACCCATTGGCAGCGATTTGGAGCAAATTTTTTATTTATAAAAAATATATATTTGGTTTTTTCTTCATTTTAGTTTTTAGTTGTATTCTTATTTATTAATTGGGTTTATTTTTATTAATAGTCATTTATGTTTTAAAATGTAAGTTTTTAGTTTATTAATATTTTATTTTATTTTTTTAAATCATTGTTACTTAATTCCTTCGAATAAAGTTTATTAATGTAGTAGTTTATTAGCTTAAATTTGTTCGCTTCTTTTTTTATTATTTGCATTCTTATTAGCACTTCAAGTCGAATAATACAAGTTGACAAATGCTGTGCTCAACTATAAAAAAATTATGTACTAGACAAGTTTTTCAAAATTGTATAATAATCTAATGTTAAGTATATATATACTCTTGTTTGAGTCTTGATAAATAAATGGCTGTAAGTTCCTCCAAATAAAAACTGTATTTTTTTCTCTTTATATTGACAATTTATCAGTTGCGGTTAAATACACAGAATAGGGCCACTAAAGTCTCAAATTTGATGGGTGGTCATTTGTAAAGGAGTTGTCAATGGATCGTAAATGGGTCTTTGGAATGGTTGGTAGTTGATAGGGTCGGCACAATAAAACTTTTAGAACTAACCTTCAAAAACCCTTCGGCCCTGTTTAACCCTGTATTTCACACTCTGACCCAACTGATAATGTTTCCTATATTGATTACTTGAAGGTCCGATTCTAGGGTTCGATTCCAGAATACACAAATATTTTATTTGATGATGAGATTTTAAATGTAAAATAAAATAATAAAATGTTACCTATGAAAAAATTTAAATAAATATATAATGATGAGATAGTCCCGAGAAGGCTGGCAACATTTCCTGTCTATATAGGTTTAGTTTATTGGTATTTAATTTGATGTAGTTTGTAATTAATATTATAAAAATATAAAATATATCCATATAAATATATGCATATATCGTAAATAAAAAAACGACTTCCGTGGTCTAGCGGTTAAGTCTGTGGATTTAGGCGATTGATTTAATTTATAGGTAATATTTCTCGAGTTGTCGTACGCTAGAGACATCTTTCTTTATATACTAGCACGACATGTGACCTTGCGCCCACCTGATTGTATACTTCAACCTTTAATGGTTACCCCATGCCCTGTCCGTAGTTACGGAAAGCGAACGCAACCTCTGTTAGAAGGCAAATACCTTGACACAGATTCCCCACTCCCCCCCTGCGGGGGGTGTGAGAAGACCCTGGAGCGCGAGGTCCATGAATGTTAGCAACTGAAATCAGACACTCATGACTGACTTCAGTCCCTAACACTATACCGGCTTAACGGCAATTCGAGCCTGTGGATACACTTTACTGGGATTTTGGATAATTCCCTTCCCCAGCAGACTGGGCAAATTACTACCATCAGTCCGCCTACCACCTATTTGTTGTTCTCGTTGAAAGTATGTGCTTTTTGCAATGATTTGACATTCAAATTTAACTTTCAAGGAGAACTAATTGTACTTGCTATGGTGATATTTATATAAAATAGTAGATGTAAATCGACGAGCTTGCACCTTATCATGCCTATAGTAAAGTCGATTAAGAAAAAATCGTGGCTTCTGACACATACAAAGGATACAGTGATACTTTACAATAAATTTAAAGTTACTTAAATAATAAATATTAACTAAACAAAACTACTCGCAAAATCTATTTAAAATATAAATTGTGTTGTGTCCGATGATTCACTGAGCGAGTAAAGAAATCTTATCATTGCAAATTTCATTTGAAATTCTTAAAATAAAACCACATTTATTTGGTTAGGATAATTTCAATTTGGAAGCAAAGTGTTGCGCAAGGTGAATCAATTTAGCGACTTATAGGTAATAAGATCATCTCTCCAGGCGTCCGGCCCACGATTAAAAGCCAAAAGAACGTACTACAGAATTTTATTAAAATATTTTTAATGTACTTTTGTAAGAACGCTTTCCCTAAAAAAAAACAACTAAATTGGTCGGTTCGAACCCGGACTGTACCAATGAGAAATAGACTTTTCTTACGTACATTTGTCATTTATTTACGAGCGAGCTTCCAAGACGGCATTAACGGAATCATACAGTATTTGGTTGGGTAGGGAGAGAAGTAGAATGGTGGATGGTGAGCGTATTATCGCGCAATAAAATTAAAAAGAGAGGCCCCCTTTTCTTAAACCAGCCTATTGTCGGTCGCAAGCCCGGGACACCATTCTTCTCGTCTCTTACCCACACACGATGGACCCGGCACCCGCACGGTGAATCCATGGAATGTTTAGAAATTTGTCATCGGAGAGCACGTTAAACCGTCGGTCCCGGTTCCACTTATGCCAACTTGTGGGAACGTTTATAAATTGACATTCGAAAAGTGACATTAGAACCTCGCCAACCCGTCTGGCCAGCTTGGCGTGTTAGGCCAAATTTTCTGGAAGGCCCATCTCCAATAGAGGAATTCTAGGACTTTGCGTTCTAGGGGCTGTAATGATGATTACGATTTTAATTTTAATTTGACTTGGCCACTGTACAGCCACGAAATTAATTAAATTTCATTATAATTAGACATTATATTATAATTAATTAAGATTATAAGTTGACACAGGCTTTATACAGCCACGAAATTATTTTGTTTTTTTTTAATTTGACATTAAATTATAATTATTTAGATTGTAAGTTGACACGGCCTTTATACAGCCACGAAATTAATTTAAATTTATTATAATTATACATTATGTTATAATTATTTTATATTATAAGTTGACACGGCTATAATCCCTCGAATTTAGGTTAAGCTACAGTTTATTTATTATTTTATTAATATTGTAAAAAATTTACAATATCCGAGTGTTACATGTGAACCATATGGAAATAAATATTTTGAATTTGAATTTGATGATGACTTATTGCTTGGTTATAAAAATTTTTAGGGTTTTTTTATATATAAAGCAGTATTTTTGCCTAAGCCAAATTCAAATCAATTGCTTGTTTAAAAAAAAAAAAAAAACAATTTATATGCGCAGAACACTTTAATTCAAATAGCACTTCTTGTGCCACTATCTCTGTGTTTGACATGTCGCTTTAAGCGCTTTTTTCACTTTATTTCGCATTGAAAATCGTTACTTTAACCAAAATTCGGTAAAAAAAGCGTGATTTGCTTTCAAGTCGAACACAACGTATAATATATAATCTAACAAAAACTTATTTGTATTTTGTAGAGTTACGTGGTTTTGCAGTATAAGCCAGTAGACGCAGTGACGTTTTAATCTTAGCTCGAATCCTTCTGGAATAAATTCATCTAGAACAAGACAAGATGCAATAAGAAATTCACAATTTCATAAAAGTTTTAATGTTTGTGAGAATAAATACGTAGTTATTCAGTTTTATTGTCAGGTCAGGTATCAGGTAGTTTATACAATGAACTAATGATTATAACTAGACTACAACCAAGTAAATTTATTTTTTTCCAAAATAATAAAAAGCGACGAAGAAGGTTCGCAATTTTTTTTTTTTAATTTTAAGCTATTGCATAGCTTTGAGCGGGGCGACCGAATCAAGAAATTCCGTAACGAAAATAAACCTAACACCCCCCACTCCGACCGGCACAGCGGTGCGGCGTTGAAAGCCGTGCATCGTCTAACTCGTTTCAGTTCGGCAGACTTCGGCACGGTGTTTATGTGCGTGCGACTAGACGTATGCGTGTAGACTAGCTGCTAACTGCTCATAACTGATTCTATCTCTTTTAGACACAATGCTAGGTGGGACAGCGTGCTTTTTGGCCGCGACCACGAGTGAGTTCGAGCCCGCGACTAGTTAACGTGTATGTAAAAACTTGAATTAATATCAAAGAAAAAAAAAATACTTCATAAATATTTTTTTATTTTAACACCCACCCTTCCTACCGGAATTCGGTTAAGTCGTACTCGTAGTTTACAATTATACAAATTTATCATTATATTATACATTAATTGTACTAAAAAATATTTCCAAAATATAAAATAAAATAAATATTTATACTAAGCATAGGGATATAAGTCCCGTCCGCGTGGAATGATGGCAAGAACTTTGGCTGCTGAATTCCAATACTGATTCTGTGGGCGAAAAAAGATCCAGCCCTCTTGTCACCGGAGGAGACGACAAGACGCGGTGTTATGTCTTTTAAAAACTTTTTTGCGCTTGGACCCATGGGCTCAGAGTTTCTACAGCAAACGGCACAAATATGTAATCTTACATACTTGCGCCGCTTGCTGGACTCCGCATTTTTTTATTGTCATTGTCCTATCTCGAGAGGTTTATGCAAAGGCAAACAACAGAACTGCAGCCCTATTCTGTTACTTAAGCGCAAACGTTATATAATGGAATCCGTTAACTATATATATATAAATAAATAAATAAATAAATATTTCCAGACAGGTCACACAGCGCCATCTAATTTCCGTGGTAAGCTACGAGGCTTGTGTTACGAAAACTAGATGGTTGATAAACAACATATTATACTTCTTTTTTTTGTAAATATATACATATTATACATATAAACACCCAGACCGAGACAAATTATACAATGTACAAATCGCCCCCGGTGGGAATCGAACCCACGACCTCCCGAGTTCACGGCAACGTTTGTTACCACTAGACCACGGAGGCGGTCAATATATATATATATATATATATTAATTCAAGTTTTTACATACACGTTATGTAGCGTTATATATATAACGCTATTAAAGTTGATATTTGCACGGCCGCTGTCAAGGTCAAGCGCTTAAAGACTTGAGAATTGAATAATATTTTGTAATTATGTCGCAACCACTGACGTAAATGACGAAATCCATTTACAACGGTTGCGACTGAGTAACTGAATACTGGAAGTTTAAACATTTACAACAAACACATAAATCAATAGAGGTTATTAATGCGGCTGTAAAGGGACTTTGTTAATAATGTTCTAGACACACATCGTTATTTGCTGTGCCTTTCGCGAAGACGAACTATGCATATCACTCTGTACTGTATAGAGCCGCGCGTACATATAACTTGGAGTACTCGGAAATTGACATTTTTAATATATCTAAATATAAATTAAAGAAGGAGATAATTGCAAATAAACATTAAACATTAAATAAATAAACATACTAAAACACACACGCACACACACACACACACTCATTTAAACAAACACATGCACTCACTCTCATACTTACACAAACATGCATGCACAATAATAAAAAAAAAAAAAAAAAAATGTGTAGGGGTAATTAATACATTATTATATCTGTTCAACTGAAATTTAGGATTAAGTTTTAATTTTTTCATATTTTATGCAATCAATTTTACATCTTAAATTCTTAAATATGTATTTTTAACTTTTGAATTTTTTTGTATCACTTATCACAGTTTTTAATATTATATGTGGAATCCTGTTAGTGGCCTATAATTGTTAACTTGTAAGTACTTAATTTATTAAAGTTGAAACGCTGTTGGATTCTCAATAAATAAATAAATAAATAACTTAAAAGTAAAAGTAAATAATAATATGTTAATGTACTTACACTGTAACTGTAACATTGTAACCCACATGTGCTAAATGCTAAGAACAAATTCCAAGAGCTGGTGTGAGGACGTCAGGTGAGTTCCTTTACTTTATCTTTCTTGTTTGTTGATTGCACAGTATCGTCTGTGAATCTAATTTGGCGATTATCACAATTCCCGCTCTCCGATACAGTCCAATAAACCCGCGTCACTATAAGAGTTAGATTTGAATTTGCTAAAATATTTTCAAAGCTCCAGGCGCTAGAATCACCTTGGCGATGTATCTGGACCAAGAAGATTTCCGAAACACGTAAAATGTGTTCACAATGTTTCCTGATAAAAAGAGGACATTGAGATAGCTGACTTTATGGAGATCTTAACGAGTTGCCTGAATAATAAATCTTTTGAAAAACGACCGCCCGATAGACGCTTGATGGCAAATGGTTTATCACATCTGCATTACATTTACAATGTTATCCTATAAGACAAGATGGTGTTTTATGCTTTAGTTAATTGAAGCCAATCAAATATAAGATAGAGGTTGTTTTTAAAATGTTTTTTTTTATTTTTTTTTATGCCAACTACTTTGATGTTCTTCTCTTGTTGAAGACGAAGGTGTCTTATACTTCCGTAGAATGGTCGGCATATTGTCAGTAAAACAACACATTCAATTTAAAAGTGAACACCAAACAACCAAATGCAAACCGGCAATGCACTGTCATAGACTAATTAATTATTTTTGTATGCTATGTCAGTAACTTTGGTTCTCTTCTTTGGTTCTGCTGAGCGACCTTAAATTTGTGGACCAGACCTACTCTCAGTGTCCACATCTCTCCTCCGTACGACATTACGGGGCACTGGTTGAAGACTTTTGTCTTCAAACATTGTGGTAAGGACGATGGGTTTTCAAAGTTTTCCAAATGCCGTCCATCTGTCTGTCAGCTTTTGTGATGATGTTGGCGGCGCCTATGTATGTATTTATATACATAAACATGTAACTGAGATAAATATATATATAGTACTCGCTGACCCGGCGAACTTCGTACCGCCGGACAGGAATGTACCCTTGGTCGGTATGCCTCACAAATCAGATCTGATGCGCGGCACCTATCGGACAACAGTAGTACTATGTCAGAAACCTTCGCCGACGTTCACACAACATATTCCCAAAGTTTCATCCCGATCGGTCAAGTAGTTTTGAAATGCATAGGGAACATACATACACAGAGACATTTATTTTTATATAGATAGATGAAAAAACACTAATTTAAAATTAATCTCATTAAATTGATGGTCGGTAGGTATGCATTATAAATTAAGAATAGGGTTAGGAAGGAAAAAGAAATATCTGGCCACAATATTTTGTTTCATGTTTTATCCCATTTTGTATATTTTTAGTTTTTATAGATTTTACTTTTAATTGCATGTTATATATATTTTTTTACTATTATCTTTTTTTGTTATTACCATTTTTTAGTATTTCTTTAGGCTAGCAAACCCGACAGGATTGTTTGTCTATGATTTCAATAATTGTTTTGTTTGTTAGCTGTTTGTACCTTACTTCGAATAAATAAATAAATAACCTATAAGTTTCTCAGCCAAAATTCACGGCTCAAACCTTTAGCTCTAGTCCACAAAGTAAGGTAACTATAAATGTTGAATAATAACTAAAGAATATGAAACCAAAAAATAACAATATCTTAACCAGAATTCATTTTAACCAGTATTTAACTAAGTAGGTAAACTGCACAAGTAAACAAAATCTTGTTGAAAATTGTTCTCACATTAATATTTGCTCTTCTCTTTTTAGAAAGCCGTTAATGTCTTGGACGAGGATTTTTCTCAGCTCAGGAAGACTATTCTGGTTTTTAAATCTACACGTCTTTCACACCGTATTATTGAGAATAGTAACCTTTTTGCAAATGTTCATAGGTGGGAAGTCTACAAAATGTTTGCTGCTGAAGATGAACGACAGTTCGTAAGCGAAGAAAACAGCTGCGCTATGATAATACAAAATACAATACAAAATAATTTATTGTTCATAAAAGTTCATTTTTTGTTTGTTCTCTTCTCCCGATGGATGATGAATGAGGTGATAGGGAAGGCAAAGGGTCTAGCCCATGGATGCACAGACCGCGGCCCGCGGGCCGCATGCGGCCCGTGGGTCGAATACTGGTGGCCCGCCGACAGCAAAAATAATACTCTCGTGCATTCGAAAAATATTGAATTCTATTCCAGAATAAAACAAAAAAAAAATATGTTCGAAAAGTAATGTGAAACTCGCGCGCGCGCAATTTGAATCTAGCGCCCAAAATTGCTAAGTCAAGTAACATCGCTCGCTATAGAAATCAAGAATTTTCTAGCGCGGTGAGCAAGCGAGATAGATATAGTCCCGTATTCCCGATTGCTCGCGTATCTACACGAAGCTTCCAGAGTCGTTTGCGCGGTATAAAAATCACGTTAACCGCAGCGGCCGAACAGTTCGCTTTTCATTTGAGTGAAGTGTCAACAACAGAAAGAAATAAGCGCGAAAATACAAAGCGAAGTAATAAGTGATTGAGAATAAGTGCAGTTTATTAGTGTTTTTGGGAGGCAATAGTTCTAGTGTAGATTTTAACTCGACTAGCCGGTGTCATATATTTTGATCCACATTCAACGTAGATTTCCTGTTGCAGTGTTAACCCGTCAAGTGCCGTGTATAATTGTGTTGTGAAAACGTAAGTAAAACTCTGTTATTAATAAGTGTTTCCCTACCTATTTAATCAATTTTAATCAAATTTAGCTTTAATGTTGGCTAAATATTAAAATAAACAAAGAAATTACAATTTTTATAAGAATTTCTCTAACTGTAATAATTACGTCATTATTTCAGATAAAATCTGTATAAAAATCTTAAAATTTCTGAGAAATAATATTTAATCAATTATTTTTGATAATTTAAAAAAGGATAAGTAATTTAAGTGGGTACTGTAATTGTTTTTAGGTGCTGTGTTAATCCTAGCCAGGATTAGAACGCAACATGGAGAAGCCAGGACCTAGTAAAAAACGTAAGGTTAAAGATGAAAATCGGCAGTTTCAAGAAATTTGGACTGAGAAATACTTTTTTGTATGGTCGCATAACAAAGTCGTTTGTTTAATTTGCAAGAATTCTGTTGCGATTGCAAAGGATTATAATGTAAAAAGGCACTATGAAACGCAGCATCCTTCTTTTACCAAGTTTACAGGCGAATTAAGAAAGCAAAAAATGTTGTCTTTAAAACGGGAGCTTATTGGTCAGCAAGCTATGTTTACAAAACACATTCAAGATTCAGAAACGGCTACAGAAGTTAGTTATGAAATTTCTCGAATGATAGCAAAGCGAAGTCGCCCCTTCAATGATGGCGATTTTGTAAAAGAATGCATGGAAATTGCCGCTAAGAAAATGTGTCCAGAAGCAGCAAAAAAGTTTGAGAAAATTCAACTGAATCGTATGACTATCCAAAGACGAATTATGTCCTTGTCAGGTAATATTGCGGAACAATTAATTGAAAAAACTAAGATCATGGAATTTTTTTCATTAGCACTCGACGAATCGACTGATATTAGTTCCACAGCTCAACTTCTCATATTCATACGAGGTGTTACTCAAGATTTTGAAGTCTTCGAAGAGTTATTAGGAATGTGTTCATTGAAAGGTCAAACCAAAGGAGTTGATATACTCAATGGACTTTTGGACGAGTGTTCAAAAACTGATTTGGACTTATCTAAGTTATCGGGAGTTGCGACTGACGGTGCTCCTTCCATGATTGGTATCAATTCCGGGCTAGTTACTTTGCTGAAAAAGCACCTGCAAGAAAAAAACATAAACACTGAAGATCTCATGCAGTTTCACTGCATTATACACCAGGAAGCCCTCTGTTCTAAAAAAAATGAATTTCAAAATGTAATGAAAGTAGTAGTTTCGACTGTAAATTTCATAAAATCACGAGGACTCAATCACAGACAATTCAAACAATTCCTTGATGACATCGAAAGCGAATACGGAGATTTACTGTATTATACAGAAGTAAGGTGGCTAAGTCGTGGATTGACACTGGAACGATTTCTAAATTTAATAGAAGAAATTGGAATATTTCTGGCGGAAAAGCAAAGGGATGTCCCGGAACTTAAAAATCCTGATTGGTTGTGTGATTTAGCTTATTTAGTTGACATTACAAATCATTTGAATGTCTTGAACACACGGCTTCAAGGCAAAAATCAACTGATATCCCAGCTCTATGCTCATGTAACATCCTTTCAATGCAAGCTGACACTTTTTCAGATCACAATTGAATTCTGGAAATTATAATCATTTTCCGAATTATAAGAAAATGGCTGAAAAATTCAACAAAACTGCGATTAATTTCAGTTATGTAGAAAAGCTAGATATTTTGATTCAATCTTTTGAAGACAGATTTTCGGAGTTTAAAAAAGTGAAACCTCTGTTGGACATATTCAGCAATCCTTTCACTATTTCAGTTGAAAATGCGCCAGAGTCAATGCAGTTAGAAATTATCGACATTCAAAATGACCAAGATTTACGCAACAAATTCAACGAAGGAGACTTGCTGAACTTTTACCGCTGCATTGATAAAAATATGTACGAAGAGTTGCGCATAAACGCTCTGAAATGTGCCAGCTTATTTGGTTCTACCTATATATGTGAACAAACTTTTTCAATACTAAATAATAATAAAACAAAAAATCGAAACCGCCTTGCAAATGAAAGTTTGGAAGCAGTTTTACGTGTTGCTACAAGTAAATTTGAGCCAAATATAAAAAAGATTGTAAGCACTATGCAGTGCCACGCTTCAAATTAATAATTTCTTTTTTAATTTTAATAAATTTTTATCAATTCTTTATTGTCTTTAACTACCTATACCTACTTCTGGCGGCCGGCCCGCTATCAGTTCATGATTTGGCCGAGTGGCCCCTAGTATTAATAAGTCTGTACAACCCTGGTCTAGCCCATACAGACAAGTCTGACGTAATATATCTTTCTTTTCTATGAGTTAATGAGGTCATCATCAAATTCCAGATGCTGCAGAATTTGATGCTTTCCTTGGAGTCACTCGCGGCACCATAGCTCAAACACGTCGGGTAAAATATGGGAGTTGACAGCGCGGGAAAACCGCAAAAAATAAACTGCAACTTGTGCCCCATATTTAAAGTCCAATTTATCGTTTTCCATAATTATTCACATTGTAGCACATTATTAAACAAAACAACACTACTTTTGACCAGTGGTATCTACAGTAAATTAATTTACAAAACAAAAACTTGCACTTGACATGTCCGCGCAAAATGGCGCGAAGGACTCTAATGATTTCTTTTTTATTTGTAATCTGTAATTAGTTTTATTTATTTTACCCTAGCATAACAATTGAAAAAATATTTTTTTACGTTAAGCATTAAACAGTTTCTATCCATTCGATATAATCAGAGAATTATTTACATTTTTAAATCCTGTGATTTATTTATAATAAAGTACCTGATCATAATAAAGTACCTAATCGTATAAATAGCGCTCTGTTTTAATTTACTCCGGAAGGGTTAGGGCGCCATTTTGCGCGGACATGTCAAGTGCAAGTTTTTGTTTTGTAAATTAATATACTGTGGATTTTGTTCGTCAAAAGTGGTGCTGTTTTGTTTAATAATGTTCTACAATGTGAATAGTAATGGAAAACGATAAATTGGACTTTGTATATGGGGCACAAGTTGCAGTTTATTTTTTGCGGTTTTCCCGCGCTGTCAACTCCCATATTTTACCCGACGTGTTTGAGCTATGGTGCCGCGAGTGACTCCAAGGAAAGCATCAAATTCTGCAGCATCTAAAATTTGATGATGACCTCATTAACTCATTAAAAAGAAAGATATATTACGTCAGACTTGGCTGTATGGGCTAGACCCTTTGCCTTCCCTATTATCTCATTCATCATCCATCGGGAGAAGGAACCAAAAACAATTTTTATTCCATAGATAAATTTTAACCAATTGACTGTTTAATTAAATTATACTTTAATGCTATAAAACTAGTGTTGATATTAAATTTTAAAAAAACACAGGAAATAATTATGATTATTGAATTATATTTAGTTGAGGCACGCTGCAACAAAGTTGGGGCCTGGTTTTGGGCAATCTCTTTTATAAAATAAAGCATAAAAAATAGATTATATAAATTAAGAATACACCTCCCTGTAACGACTTGGTGATTATACGGTACATTTTTACTTTATTACCAACTTTACAGGTTTGCTGCAAATAATGCAATTTGCTTTGAAAATTACTAATATAAGGTGTAAATTTTATTACCTACTACTCGTAGATGTTAACAGACAGACAGACGGTGGGGTCGTCCAGGCCCGGATGTCTAATGGGCCCGGGTTGAGGTTAAGGACATTCCTCCGTTCTCCCCGGCAGGATCTCAGCGAGTAACTACCCGCTGGTAATTCATGCACCTTTAGTGCTGGGCACTGTTACTGGTATAACAGCGCCCGTATTGCTCACGAGCCCAGGGGATCTGGGTTCGGCTACTTCAGTTCTCCTCCAGGAGCACTTCTCTAGGAAGTGATCTCCCGTTGGGGGGCCGAGCGCAAGACGGAGCGATTTTCTGGAGATGCTTGAAGTGTCTATTGTCGGCCCGATAGAACATAAGTCTAGTCAGGCCAACGACAATCTCAAAGCGAAAACAAAAAAAAATAAGCCGGCAGTAGAGTCACATGTCGTGATCAGTTGTTGACGTCATATATATGTTGATTTCTGGGTTTCAATAAGCATCTCTGCCAAATTATATATATATATATATATATATATATATATACGACATGTTTCTTGATTACCTGATGGTAAGTGGCGGGCAATATCCATGAATGTTAGCAACTGGAATCAGACACTCATGACTGACATCAGTCCCTAACACTATGCCGGCTTGACTGGGTATGACGGGAATTCGAGCCCGATCCCGAAACGTGTGGATACACTTTACTGGGTTTATCGGCACGAATGCTGGATACTTCTTCGCCCCGGCAGACTGGGCAAATTACCAACATCAGTCCGCCTACAACCTATTAAAAGTCCAGTAGTTTAGGTGTAAAGGCATATTAAACATACATTAGATAATCTTGGAGCACATGTCGTGGTCCGATGATGAAGTTATTTAACCTACCTCCGTCTCTAGTTTTCAAGGATCTCTGCCAAATGGTAATGTTTGATAATTAATAAATTTGATAGTTAATATATTGTATTTTCATAATCTGTAATTAATTTATTTATTTTACCCTAGCATAACAACCATTGACAAAAACATTTTTTTACCTTAATAATTACATATGTATTATGTAGTTTCGATCTCGCCGATTTGAAATCCAATGTTTTATCTATAATAAAGTACCTGGTCATAATAAAGAACCTAATCGTATAAATAGTTATTTGTAACTAATTCAACATAAATTTTAACCAAATAACTATTTAATTAAATAATATTTTAATGATGGGGTAAAAGAGATGTTGTAATTAAATTTTAAAAACACAATTAATTGTTATGATTATTGAATTGTATTTTGTTGAGGCACGCTGCAAATAAGTTGGGGCCTGGTTTTGGGCAATCTCAAATCGGTTTAATATAGGCGTAAAGGCGAGAGAAACATACTCATACATACAGACACACAGACTTTCAATAAATGACCTCAAATCCAAGTAGGTATAAACAGACAATATCTGCTGGCTTTTACTACACGGGCTAGATTATCATTACACCCCAGAACATATTACAGGTTTATGTCGTTGGTAACAAACTTAACAATTTGTTTATTTTAATGTTATTACATATATATATATATATATATATATGTATATATTTATATATTACGTATTTATGTATTTGTATATGTATTAGTATGTAATATTGTTATGTATGTATTAAGATACAGAATTATACTGTTAAGAATAACTTAATTAATGATTGCACCTACCATCTATACTGTCTAAATGTCCTAAAGGTTTGGCTGTCAGAGAATGCCTAGCGGCATTAAGTCCGCCTTTGTACATAGTGCAATAAAGTTTTTAAATAAATAAAAATAAATACATATGTGTGTTACTGATTGCAAACCTAAATAAATAAATAAATAAAAAAAAAAAAAATGGCTTATCATCTAGAATTTCACTAGACTGACGATGCTAAACAGACGAGTTGGCTAAGTCTTATTTTTTTGACAATAAATTAATGAACAGCAATGGTTATGCAATTTAACTTAATAATAGGTGACGTAATAATGTGACATTATTAGGAACATCCCGTCATTCCCAGGGAGACGGTTTCCCACTCAATAAACCTGTTATGTTCATAATTTCCCTTGAGAAGACATGTCTCGGATCATTCAATCTAACGTTTACGTCGCAACTTGGGATGTCAATTACGACCTAAAAATATACATTAAAACATATAAATGTTACTTTTTTATTTATTAAATTTACTGCTACCGGTTAAGTCCGTGGATTTCGACTCGGAGTTACCGGGTTCAATTCCTGGTCGGCATACAATTAATATTTAATTTAATTGTAATATTTCTGGGGATTGGTACGCTAGAGATATCGACGAGCTTGCCACTTGTCATCATTGGCCTATAGTAAAGTTGGCTAAATGTGAATCCGCTTCTTTATTAGCGTGGTTTCTGACCAAGGGATATGATCGTGATGATACTCTTTACTTTTTAATTTATTTATAAATTCTTTGTTGCACTTATAAACATAACAGTTTATAAGTTATATAACAAGGGCAAACTTAATGCATCTCGGAATTTTATACTAGATTCCTTTGGGAGCGTGGTAGACGATTGCGGGTGCATGAGAAATAAAAAAACAAACACAATAATAGTTAATATACTACTAGACCAATACAATAAATGATTTCTATCTAACTCTTTTTTTGTTAAATTGATTTAAAGCTAAAGTTGAAACTAAAACGTTTAATTAAAACAAAAGGAGAAGATACGTCACACACTATATTGTTCACTACGAAATGCTGAACCAATAGAAAATCATACACGAAAAGTCACACCCATAGTTGTATCACCGCGAATGAGACTGAGCGAGACAGCATGCATAGAACGCGCGGCTTACGGCTCGATAGCTAGGGTAATACTGATTCAAGTCAGTTTGCTAGTTTTACACGTAATATCTTCGTACCGTTACCCTTAATCTTTATTAATCTAAGACTTATTATTAAATACACAACTAACAACTAGGTACCTACATCCTGAAATAAGGAATTTAATAAATTAGGCATAATATTATACAAGTAGGTAGTTGATCAGTATTCTACCAACATCATAACAGCCCCTAGAACACAGCGTCCCAGACCTCCACTGCTGGAGATGGGCCTTCCAGAATATATATCTGGAGAATTTGGCCTACACTCGCCACGCTAGCCAGACGGCTTGGCAACATGTCATACAAATATTATCTTATTATAGTAGGTAGTTATTAAACTTGAGGCTTTAGAACACACACACACACACAGTCTAGTTTGTCTTTGGCACCATAGTGCAGAAATACATAAAATCTTGTAATTCTTTTAGGTTACATAGGAACAGAGAGACGAATTGGCGTTGACCCATTAAAGAAAATTATCACAACAGGTAACGCTTTTTTTGTAAATAATATGTACAGCCGGCATCCCTAGTTGTTACGGACTTTACCAAGTGTAACGTGGACGACAATGGCATGTATTGAAGGATGTCAATCGAGGTGTTAGCATATCATATAGGATTAAATACTGGTTGACCCCAGATACCAACCAAATTGATTGTCTGACCTGGCCCCCTAGGTACAATAGACAGTGGCATAAACAAACATATTAGAGAAGAGAAATTTCTTAGCAATTTGACGCTGCCATTGCAAAAAAGCAAATTCTAATTAATTATTGCACTTTATAGACTCAAAAAATATTGATCATAAACTTAGATACGAGGTGTGGAAATTAAGTGATGAGACTGTTTTTATAATTTAGTTTTATTCCCGTGCCTCGGAGAGCACGTTAACGTGTCGGTCCCGGTTCCACTAATGCCAACTTGTGAAATCGTTAATAAAATGTCATTAAAAATTTACATCAGATCCTCGCCAACCCGTTAGGCCAGCGTGGCGAGTATAGGCCAAATTCTTCAGATATATGGTCTGGAAGGCCCATCTCCAACAACTATGATGCTGTGTTCTAGGGGCTGTAATGATGAATGATGAATTTATTCGATATAAATGTTGTCTCTTTCAAAGTCTTTCAAATCCCTTGAGAAGCATTGGAGACGGTTCTTCCACTCCTCATAGCAGTGCTGGAACCGAGATAGCTTTCAGCTGGCGTTAGAGAAGAGGAAAAAGTCAGTAGGACTCAAGTCATTTATAATTGATTCCAAAAGTCATGGCAATTTGCCCTCCTAATGCCCTTTTGTAACTGCGAAAGTTTTTGGAACCATTTTCGAACAGATCTTTGTCAACCCCAATTCATTGGTCAAAACCTGACGAACGGTGGTGTGACTCAAATTCAACTGTTCCCCGATATTTATTAAATTGTTATCATCCTTTTTTTAATACTAGCACGACGTGACCTTGCGCCCACCTGATGATAAGTGGCGCGCAAGATCCATGAATGACTGACATCAATCCCGAACACTATGCCGGCTTGACTGGGCATGACAGCAATTCGAGCCTGATCCCGAAACGTGTACCCTTTACTGGCTTTATCGGCACGAACGGTGAATACTTCCCCGCCCCGGAAAACTGGGCAAATTACCTCATGTCCTTTTCTTCCCGCGAAAGTTTTTTGGAACCATTTTCGCACAGATCTTTCTCATTCCCAATTCATTGGTCAAAACCTGAACGGTGGTGTGTCTCAAATTTAACTGTTCCTCGATATTTATTTAATTGTCCGCATAATTAAATAAACCAATAACGGTACGGTAAATAAAACCAAATCCCCAATTATACGATTGTCATCATTAAAATAATAACTTAATTATGTAAAATAAATGATAAAATGATCAATTATAATTGTGATATAATATAATAAAGTTAGGGAAACGAAAGAAAACATGTTTGGAGAAATGATGGAGGATTTTCTGACAGGAATATTAATTACCAAGTATTTCAGGGAAACGCATTAACAATTAGCCATCAAATTTAATTACATCCAAGTTTCTGACATTAGACACGTCCAGTGGTGTACTACGATCGATTTATTTTATTTTAACACTTTATTGTAAAAATAATAAAGTAGAACAAAATGCCACTAAGCTCTGTATGAGTGGCGATATTTTTTAAGAAAACTTAACGCGGACGGGACTTATATCCCTATCTTTAGTATTAATAATAATTTTATAATTTGTAAATATATTATCTTCGATACACAACTAAAAAATATATATAAATATTTGATCTATAATAAATTCCACACAGTATATTTCTACACACATTGTAAACGACATTAACGAAATCATACAGTATTTGGTTGGGTAGGGCGAAGAGAATGGTGGATGGTGACCGTATTATCGCGCAATAAAATAATAAAAGGGCGGCCTTTTCTTAAATCAGCCTATTGTTGGTCGCAAGCCCGAGACACAATTCTTCTCATCTTTTACCCACACACGATGGACCCGGCACCTACACGATAAATCCATGGAATGCTTGGAAATTTGTCCTCTCTAAAAAAAAACTATAAAAATGTCATGGTAGACCATCTGCAGAAGTTGACTCGTTAGGAAGTAGGTGAATTTATGCAGGCCGTGTGTGAAACGACCGTAATCATTAGGGAGGGTGAAAAGTTGCCATTTTCTTTCGCAAACTTTGCCAAAGCCTAAAAGGAAAGAATGCTGAAACGATGGAGAAGAAAATATTACTTGAAAAAGTATCTATTTGAGAATAGATCTTAGTCCTCTGGCCACTTGATGGCACTGCTGTTTGTCACCAATGTTTTAAATTATTTATTTAATTATTAGAGTAAAGTAGTATCATCACGACCGTTTCCCTTTCGGGGTGGTCAGAAACCACGCTTATAACTATACTATACTTTACTATAGGCCAATCATGACAAGTGGCAAGCTCGTCGATGTCTCCAGCGTAACAAACTCGAGAAATATTACAAATAAATTAAATATTAATTTAATTTATTTATTTACAATAATAAACATTTTTGTGTCCCGACCAGGAATCGAACCCGGTACCTCCTAGTCTAAATCCACGGACTTAACCGCTAGACCACGGAGGCAGTTATTTATTTAATTATTATTTGGAAAATATATATAATAAATAATTCCTCCCAAGCCTTTGTCCCAAGCGCGGCGAGTGTAGGCCAAATTCTCCAGATATATGTTCTGGAAGGCCCATCTCCAGCAGTGGAGGTCTAGGACGCTTTGTTCTAGGGGCTGTAATGATGATCATGATGAAATAATAAAATATAAAATAATTGCAGCCATGCAATAGATACCCAATATTTGTAGGTAGTAACTTAATTTAATTATCGCATTGTTGTGTTGACATTAGGCGCATCAGCGAGTTTCGCGTAGTGTAGAATAGTTTTTGGCCCATCTCATTTTCTTTCTCAGCTCCCTCTTCTTTCGCCTCAATTCCGCTGTTGGTGTGAGCACGAATGATCATTGGTGGATAGTGCCCTGAAGTCTTCATAGACAGCATCTTGGAAAGTACGAACTTGGATATCAAGATCCGGTTTTGTACAAGGACAAATTTGTACTTATGTCGATTTTTTCATAGTGACTATCGTAATTAATAAATTAATCAATTATTAGGAATGCTCTAAATTAACAAAAAGTAAAAGAATAATTTAATTCTAGTTCGCTGGGGTACGATAGTAGCGCTGCTAAAACTGGCACATTTTTCTACTATGTCCGCTAAAGCTAGCCTCCTATGCTTTCTATCTTGTTCGCGTCCCACTGAGACAAACAGGGGGTGGAAATTAAAACAAGCAATTGACAAATTTCAGCTTACATAGAAAGTGGCGCCACCTAGTAGACGGTACTACTAAATTTAATGTTCATTTATTAATTAAATTAATTTGTTCAATTGATTCAAGATGTCGGCCGTTGTTGTCAACAAGCGAACTATACAATCTTAGTTAAAATGTATTGTGTAACTTTTAGTAAATGCCTATGTATCGTATGGTTAACTAGTAACACAATAGATACACAATATTTTTAATTTACGCGCGTAGTTAATGGGTTGTTGGCTTAAAAATCGAATTTGGGATATAATACTATTCCTACCTATAATAAGTTTAACCCCGCGTTCGTTTTATAGCATTTCCAACATTTCGTAGCAACTTCATAAGCTAGCACGAAATGTCATTTTTGTTAAGAAATACCACTTTTTTTAACAATGCTAACATTTCTTTAAAAAAACAAGCGGTGAGTCTACTTTTTGACAAGTATGACAAGTAACAAATAATAACAAATCAATTGACAATGTCTTTGAATTTATTACATAAAATCGTTTAAAATACATTTTAAACAA
The DNA here is from genome assembly GCA_910589645.1 of Tinea semifulvella. Lineage (NCBI taxonomy): Eukaryota > Metazoa > Arthropoda > Insecta > Lepidoptera > Tineidae > Tinea > Tinea semifulvella. Next base: position 4,667,498 of record OU342592.1, on the reverse strand, counting down.
ATATAATATAAACTATAAAGTATACAACAATGTAAACAAACTATTTCTTATGTTAAATGACATCTGTCAAAAAGTAACATCAATACCCTCCTTTCAACTCGGTACTGGCATACGAAATTAGCATCAAATGTTAGAATTTTCATTAAACGAACGACTTGTGCTAAAAAAACTGGTATTTTCATGCTAACATCTCTTAAAACGAACGCGGCCTAAGTATCCTACCATCCACCTGGCTTCGCTAGTGTTCGGGTGTACGAGAGTTTTTTTGCGTGAGTGGCCACTCTTTTCCCCATAGTCACTATACACTTTGGTGACAAATCTCAGTCGTTAACAACATCGGTGATGTAACTGTAGGTGTGACTGCGTGTAGTTGTCTATTGGTTACGCATTTTTAGTGAAAAATATAGCGCGTGCCGCATATTCTCCTTTTCTTTTAACAAGTCATTGTAGTTAGAAATAATAAAATTCGCTTTAAATACGAATATTTAAATCACGCACCGATTTCTTTCCTATTAAATCAACACTAAAAATACTTGAAGGTAATGTGAAAAAGCGTTGGGTGTAAGAGGCGAAGTCTATTTATCAAAGTATCGGCCTGCATCCACGAGCCCATTTCTCAAACAAGATTAATTACTATCAAACGACACGAACCATATTTATGGTCTTTGCTGGGGTGTTTTTTTTAAGGTTTTTTTTTTATAACGTTAGGCTGAGGTCTATGTATGAGGCTCCACTCAACATTTCCTTCCAGCTGTCAAACAAAAATTAAGTTTCTGCCGAGCCGACAGTTTTATTTTGAAGGTCAGCCGTAAGACATTAGACGAAATTATTAATTTTATCGTCTCAATTACAAAGACTTAATTTTCGTTTTATAATATCGTAATAGGTTTACGTGAATAAAGATATGTTAACTTTCACTAAATAGCAAATAAAATTAAAAATAAAATTAAAAATAAACTACAAAAACCTAATTTAAATATAAATCGTATCCGCGTGGCACGGTGGTAAGAACGCTAGCCGCATTTCCTCGCTGAATCGCTATGCTAATTCTGATTACATATTACATATAGAAACAAACAAACAATAATAAAAACAACTCAAAGTACGTAATCTACTTATTGCACCAATTACACCTTTTATACTGTGTATTCTAGTATGCACTTGTATAGTAAAAGATCTTATTTCGTATTCAAGAGAAGAACTAACCCGTCTCAATGTAGTGAAAACGCGTATAAATAAAAGGATCCGTTCTACCAGAACGAGACGAGCTTGATCCACGCATCTGACACGTGATGTGGGTGGAGATTAAATCTTTCTTAATCAACTAATGACAATGCTTTTTCAGATGATGCTTTTGGAGAATTATAGAATAGAATGGAAATATTCACGAATATTCATTTATGTTGAAAAATCATCATTCATCAGTACAGCCCCTAAAACACAGCATCATAGACCGCCATTGTTGGAGATGAACCTTCCAGACCATATATCTGAAGAATTTGGCCTATATTCGCCACGCTGGTCAAACGGGTTGGCGAGGAACTGATGTTAATTTTTAATTACATTTTATTAACGATTCCACAATGTACTTAACGTGCTCTCCGAGACACGGGAACGGTGGTGTTGTAAATCTATGACAAATGTACGTAAGAAAAGTGTATTTCTCATTGGTACATGCCGGGGGGTTTGAACCGATCTTTGTAGGATGTTAAGGAAAGGCGAAGCTCAATGGTGTTAGGCATTCTTTGACAATCGACCAAAACAAAAAGGTAATAACTTAACTTGACGTAACCTAATATATGATAGACAAATTTCTAAGCATTCTATGGATTCACCGTGCGGGTGCCGGGTCCATCGTGTGTTGGTAAGAGATGAAAAGAATGGTGTCTCGGGCTTGCGACCGACAATAGGCTGGTTTAAGAAATTTTATTTTATTGCGCGATAATACGCTCACCATCCACCATTCTACCCAACCAAATACTGTATGATTCCGTTAATGCCGTCTTGGAAGCTCGTTCCATAAATGTATTGACCTGCTTAAGCCCAATTCTTTTAGTAAGTGATACAAAGATAATATATAAATATGTATATATTTATTAATAAACACACACATTATTAAATTCTTGTAATATAAAAAAAAAATACAAACCTAGTCGATTGCGGACAAAGTTCAGCTAGATGTTGAAAAACGGAAAATATGGTGTAACAATTCTTATATTAAAATCGCTGGTGGATAAGCGCCTAAACACCACATTTTCAACTAAAAACTACACAATTTTCAAGTTTCCTATGAGTTTAAAAACACCTGGCGATTTGTACATAAATGTGTACCTCTATATGTGGCGCGTAATAAAACCCTTGCGCAGTTACTACGGAATTTATTGACCATTCCTGTCTTGCGGGGTACGGGACGACCTTAATAAAAGTAAAATTATAATACATCGCTTCAATGACAGCACATATTGATACCACCGTGGAAATATTCTTAAAAATATTCACTTGTCAAGTGAATAGCGGTGAGAGCAGAAAGACCTGTGGTGTCTCAGTTGTAAGACCGTTTTTCGTAAAATCCAAAAAAGGCGGCTCCAACTCCAGAATGAACCAATGAGAAATACACTTTTCTTTGATGTTTCGATGAGATTGTGAATAATTTTAAAAAATATTTATTTATTTATTTTATTTTATTATAGCACAAACAGTCATTACAAATGAAGACACTGGCTCCTGTTATACAGCTCAGCTCATGCAGGAGACAGGGTTAACCATAACGAATCAATATTCTTATTGTGCTAATAAACGATTTGTATTTGTATGTTCTCTGCCATTACTAATATTTTGTTTGGATTAGTGATGAATGTTTTGATCACAAATTCTAAAAAAAAATATAAAAAAAAACAATACGTACTAAGTTAAACAGTTACAGTTTCCAATTTATTTTGGATAAGTCTCTTAAAGGTGGCTGGTGAGGTATTAAATATATCTATTTCGGAAAAATTGTCATTATATTTAATGACAAGAGAGCGAGAAATGTAAGAGAGCGAATTATAAACCTATTTCTAGTGTAGTTATTTAGGGCTCGCGGTGGAACAAAAATATAAAAATACATATATATCATGTCTCATATCTCTTCTTAGTCGCTACACTCTTGGCAGAGTGGTCGTGGTCGTCACTTGAGTGTCAGTGGCACGCTTAACAAGTCGTCGCCACTCGTCTCGAACTGCAGCCTTCCTGGAGCACTCATGTAGGGGGTGATCCAATGCTGCTTTAACCTGGTCAGTCCATCTCATCGGAGACCTACCACGCATTCTCTTGCCATCGACTTTTCCCTGAACTACAAGGCGCTCAATGGATGTATCTCCACGCCGTGATACATGTCCAAAGAAAGTGAGAATGCGTGATTGCACGATTGAGGAAAGGCGTTGTCCTATCTCTAGTTCCTCCAGGATTGATTTGTTGGTTCGGAACTCCGTCTACGATATGCCCAATATTCTCCGCCAACACCACATTTCTAGAGCATTAATACGTTTTATTTCAGTTTCGCGCAGGGTCCACGTCTCTGCAGCATACAGGAAAATGGGAAACACAAGAGCTCTGACCAGCCGGATTTTAGTAGCTTTCGTAATGTTTCGGTACTTACCCTACTTCTATATAAAGACTACAAATAAAAATATTACATCATAACTAGGTACTCTAATGAACTTATGTTTTTATGGTTTGGACGTCTTCGCCAAAAGGATGGCTGAGGGTCACACGACATATGTTATCTATTCGTTAACGCAGTTTTTGAGTGCTAGAGCTACTATAATACACGATTTTGGACTAATTTGATACCAATTATTTTTATTTGTATTTTATCTGCCTCCGTGGTCTAGCGGTTAAGTCCGTGGATTAAGACTCGGAGGTACCGTGTTCGATTCCTGGTCGGGACACAAAAATGTGAATCCGCTTATAAGCGTGGTTTCTGACCATAATTCTTTACTTTTTATAATAACCTATTATAACTACGTTAACGAATCGAGAGCATAGTGGGATCCTCAGTCAACCGCTTGGCCAAGATGCCTAAAACATTTAAAAAATATATGAATTAGAGTACCTACTTCTGAGATTATTATTTTTTTGTAGTTTTAACCCTCTGCAGCTGACGTGGTAGTCTTCTAGACACCATATTTTTATTTCCTGAGTTTGTATTTTTAAAACATTCAACCAACTAATTCATGTTATTAGTAGGTGTCTAGCATTTTATAAAACTTGATTAAACTTAAATTGATGTTTTACATCTACAAAACACTAAATAGGTAGCAATATTTAATATAATTTATTTTTATTACAAAAATAAAATATATAAATACTTTGATTGATCTTTATTTATGTACAGTATTCCCAAATTAATAATGCACATACAGATCTTCGCTAATTGTCGTATTCCCGGAAACACCCGAATCATTGAATCGTAAGAGCCTAAACATTGCACTTGCATTTTGCACCTTGTTCGAAAGAAATAGAAGTCAATATCATGTGTACACAATCGAAAACAGTTCGGGCGGTCGGTGACTGCATGTGTTCTCTCTGAGTGGAATTATATAGAGCTGATATTACACACCATTCTTGGTTTTGTTTTCAAAGGTGAATTTAATTTCAACTTTAATTATCTTATTCAACTTTAAATAGTTTATTTTGTAAAATAGGAAAACGTACTAACATTTTCACGTTTTTTTAATATTAAAAAATTAAAAATACCTACATTAAATACATATTAAGTACTAGAAAAAACACAACAAAAAAAATGCACTTAACCACTCTATATACATATCGTCTTCCGACGCTCGGGGAATACGACCGTTGCCGAACAGTGACGAAGATTTCTATGCGCATTATCACTTTGGGAGAACTGTACAGGGTTAGCCAGTGAAACGGGAAGATTGGAGATGGCCTTGACAGTTGGAATGTGAGTGGTGGGGGTAATAGTGGCCGGCTCCGTTCCACCCGCGTGTCCCATTTAGTTGAGATGGATCGTTGGATGGGTGAACATCGCGGCTACGCGGTTAAAGCGTACTTTTTTTTTTTTTTTTTTTTTTTTTTTTTTTTTTTTTATACTAGCACGACATGTGACCTTGGGCCCACCTGATGGTAAGTGGCGCGCAAGGTCCATGAATGTTAGCAACTGAAGTCAGATACTCGTAACTGCCATCAGTCCCTAACACTATGCCGGCTTGACTAGATGCTTTTTCACACTTCGCTTGAAGGACTCCAAATTATAGGAAAGTGGAAACACAGAGGCTGGAAGAGCATTCCACATCTTTATCGTACGACAGATGTATACTATATGAATGGTGAGAGTTTGGTGAAAACGCGACGTGCTTTTCGACGCCATTTCAACATACCGCGCAAAAGGCCCGTTCCTTCGGAAAACGCAATTCGTTCGTGGATAAACAACCTTGAACAAACTGGATCAACGTCTAAAAAACGAGGTGGGAGTGCAAAAAGCATTCGAACCCCTCAAAACATCGCTACTGTTCAACAGGCAATGCTCAGAAGTCCACGCCGATCTGCCAAAGAACATGCTCTACGCTACTCAATGGAGGACATTTGACAAATGTTATATTCAAAAAATATTTTTTTCACTCATTGTACAGTAAATGGCTACCTTTTTACTTTATATTTATAACCATTAAATAATAAAATTTATTTTCTTAAAGAATTACTTACTTATTTAAAACTTTCACTGGCTAACCCTGTATATTAATTTAAAATAATGTATGTTGGTAAACTAACGTACATAGAAGTATTATCACTGCATTAATTATAAAGGTGTCCACCAGTCTACACGTCAGTTAAATCGTTAACCCTAGGACACGTCAGTTGCAGAGGGTTAACATATTGCTGCCAACCCACCGTCCATTAAAAGAAACGTGTAAGTTTGTAATACAACATAATTAAATACTCCTTGGGACTATCCCTGAAGGGTTGTCTCTAGAGGACATTTTACACTTATAGTCTATTTATTTTTTTACTTTACTTACGTCCCTCATACATATCAGAGATAATCCCAAGAAGACTGGCAACATTTTCTCTCTGTTTAACGAGGCTAAAAACGCCGTGGTGGCTCGGTTGTAACCCACCCGGCATGTACCAATGAGAAATACACTTCTACGTACATTTGTTATAGATTAACGAAATCATACAGTATTTGGTTGGGTAGGGAGAGGAGTAGAATGGTGGATGATGAGCGTATTATCGCGCAATAAAATAAAAAAGGAAGACCTCCTTCTCTTAAACCAGCCTATTGTCGGTCGCAAGCGCGAGACACCATTCTTCTCATCTCTCACCCACACACGATGGACCCGGCACCCTCAAGGTGAATCCATGGAATGCTTAAGAATGCACGTTAAGCCGTCGGTCCCGGTTCCACTATTACCAACTTGTGGAATCGTTAATAAATTGTCATTAAAAATTGACATCATATGCTCGCCAAGCTGTCTGGCCAGCGTGGCGAGTGTAGGCCAAATTCTCCAGATATATGTTCTGGAAGGCCCATCTCCAGCAGTGGAGGTCTAGGACGCTGTGTTCTAGGGGCTGTAATGATGATGAATGATAGCAAGATGAATCAGACGCTTGGCTGAGGGTTCCCATGGTCCCATTATCTTGTCTACCGAGTTTGGCGTATTTGCAGCTTGAGGTTCTCAGCAGAAACCGCCGTATTCCCTGCGCTGGACGAGGTTGCCTGGATGTGAGATGGGGTTAATGCATCTATACATGTCGCATCCCACACTAAAGACCTGCCAAGTTTCCACGGCCCAACAGTCATGCCGTCGGGTCTGTTGTCATCGCTCTGCCCAATTCTACAGGGTTTTAGGAGAGCGGGTACTCCAGCAGTGACAAGAGTCCTACGGATAATATCGTTGAGAGCCGCGTGACGAGGAATGCGGCCGGCACTTCTAGCACAAGAAAGCCCGTGGTAATTAATATATACAACACAAAATTGTATAATAATTGTATTTAATTGCATATTATTATTATAACAGGATAACAAAAATGCGAAGCCACTCGTATAATTGGACATAAAGAAAAAAATATTTTAATTTATTGTTTAATTATCTGCCACAACAGACTGGCGAATAAATTGCTCGCATTTATTATAAACGACATTATCTTCGTTTAGATAAGGGAAAAAAAGTTCCAGTGTATATATTTCACCCGGCGCTTATCACAAAATTTGAATAATAATTGTTTCTGCATAAAACTTTCCATTTTATTAATGATGCTCAAAGAGATCAAAAATAAGATAGAGCGGGCATTGGTTGTCATTTTCACACAAAATGTCTGTGAAAAAAACACAAACCCGTTTTTGGGTTCCGTGAAACCGTCGCGTCGTACTTTTTTTTTTTTTTTTTAATATTTCCAGACAGGTCACACAGCGCCATCTAATTTCCGTGGTAAGCTACGAGGCTTGTGTTACGGAAACTAGATGGTTGATAAACTACATATTATAGTTTTTTTTTTTTTTGTAAATATGTACATATTATATCATACAGATGCCTTACCAATCTGGGTTCCAAATATACCAAAAATTCAACGACTATTGGACGAGCCGCTCTGCATACTGATCATTGATGATATTTTGTCTTCCAGTTACATGATAGGAGTCTCTGATTGCAGGCTTTCCCTTCAGCATCGGTTGGGACGACGGCGACGGTGTGGTGATAGCTCGGTTGTATGAAAGCTTTAAATTTTTCTTTTTCATTACTATTTTAAGGTCTGTGGCTTGCTACCAACTTGAATACATGAACGTGTATAGGCCAATTTTTCCAGAAATTTGTAGAAGGCCCATCTCCAACAGTGAAGGCCTTGGACATAGTCTTCTAAGGGCTACATCAAATATATGTTTTTTTTTCGGTGTATCAAGCACCGGGCGTATATTTTTTAGGTAATCTTGTTTCAAGCGGTGTTATTTTATATCACTATGGCAAGCTTATACAATATTCTCCGTGAAAGGTAAAATTGACATTTGACATCATTGCAAATGTCACATATTTTCAACGAGAACAACAAATAGGTGATAGGCGGCTGATGGTGGTAAATTGCCCAGTCTGCCGGGGCGGAGAAGTATCTACTGTTCGTGCCGATAAACCTAGTAAAGTATATTCACACATTCAGTTGCCGTCATACCCAGTCAAGCTGGCATAGTGTTAGGGTTATGTCAGTCATGTTTTTGCTGGCACTCGTTTTAATGACCTGCTTAGTTTGTACTCGTATATTAGTTTATTTAAATAATAAATTTAATTTAAATAAAAAAATAATAAAAAAAAAAAAAAAAAATTTCTATATTTTTTGTAGTCTATTTGTGGTAACTTTTAATTGACCTTTTATGTTTCCTTTTTTTTTCTTTAGGTGTTTATTAGTCGTTAGTTATAATAATAATAATAATAATAAAAAGCGTTTATTCATTAAATAAGTGGTACATCATAGATAAAAAGAACTCTTTTACATTAGGTACACTATCAATTGTTGGTTTGATTCACTGATACCTATACCAGTTAACTGTCATACTGGTATCAGTGCTCTCCCCGTTAAAGTAAAGACACATGTTTAATGTAAGTTTAGAGATTAAGATTAAGCTTCCAATTCCAGAAGAGCAAAAGGTGGTTGCAATCAAAGTATCAAAACGTTAGAGGAAATGGCTCAACTGGGTTGGAAGCAAAGTTTCATTACTATGTATTGCATATAAAAAGATGCACAAGAAAAGTAACGATTATAATAAATTAATTTAAGTTTGGTCTATATTTTATTTAAATATATATATTATCCTGTAATGAATAATTACAGGCCCAATTATTGGATACTGTAATAGCATGTGGTGGTTGCCTGTAATTGGTGCAGCATCTGTATTCTGTCTTAGTTGTAAGTAAAAATCGATGTATCTTTTGTTGCTGTCACTGTTGGCGACCCTAATAAATAAATAAATGAGTGTTCCAGTTCCTAACATTCATGGACCATAGATATATGTATGAATCGGTGAATAGCTAGGTAAAATTATGGATTACTTAAAAGCTTATAATGCAAACTACTCACATTTTGTATGTTTTACGGGTAAAGCTGCAGCTTTGCCTTGCGAACGTCAAAGAGGTTTGACGCCAAATAAACTTAGCTACAAATGGAACTACACACTTTAGTCGCAATTATAGTCTTTACTACCACGAATTAAGACTAAAAATTTATGCTATGTGGGAAAGGCAAGCGGGATTTAAACGGACTTCAATTTTAACTAATCTTCTCTGACGAATTCTAAATTACTCATCTACCTTCAGTAGCCGTTATTTAAGAGCTTTGGCTAAAGTTCAGAATGTTGAGGTTAATTGCAGAAATAAGCTAAAATACATTACAACCAAATATATATATATATATATATATATATATATAGATCCACTTGAAATATACCTAATAACTAATAACAATAATTGCAGCAGCACGCCTAATTAAGAAAACTAGGACTATTTTATTTTTAATCTACTTTGTAAACATTATTTATTTATTTTAAAAATTACCCAAATTATATAGCCATAATTTTATGTATATTATATTATTTATTTGAAGGACAAGTTTTATTTTATTTTATTCTTTATTGTTTATTCTAATTACAGTTGTGTGTACATGTCATGATGATGCAATCTGCCCATATTGTAGGCATACAATATGCTTATGTCAATAGATATTTAGTTACAATATTTATTTGTATATAGTTTATATTTAATATTGTTCTTGTCAATTTATTGGAATACAATGTTAATGTCAAAATTATGAGTCAGCTGAAAATCAGCGCTGTGACCTAGTGTTGCAGCTTATTGCTGAGCTGATTCCCTATTTGTCACCACACTATCTTGTTTGTTGTATTATCATTATTATTTTTTACTGCTTGTGTTTTTTTTTGTGACAAATAAACTTTTTTCTTTCTTTCTTCTTTCTAATAACATACCTATAGAATATTATTGTAGAGTATATATTATTTAGAACACTCTGGGATTGTGCGAAGCGATAGCAAGAGACCCAATGGAATGACTGTTGGGTCGTGAAAACTTGGCAGGTTTCCAGTGTAGGGTGCGACGTGTGTAGACACGAGCCGCGGTGGTTGGCTTGTGTAAGAAAGCGTCCCTTAAAATCCTACAAAGGTCGGCATGTACCAATGAGAAATACACTTCTCTTACGTACATTTGTCATAGATTTACAACACCACCACCACCCGTGCCTCGGAAAGCACGTTAAGCTGTCGGTCCCGGTTCCACCAATACCAACTTGTGAAATCGTTAATAGATTGTCATTAAAAATTGACAATCAGATTCTCGCCAATCCGTCTGGCCAGTGTGGTGAGTGTATGCCAAAATCTCCAGATATAAGTTCTGGAAGGCCCATCTCCAACAGTGGTGGTCTAGAAACAAAGCAGTACTAGAGGGCTGAAGAACAAAAAAAATGGTGAAAGACCTAACTCCATCTCATACCCAGGCGACCTCGTCAGGCGCGTATAGTGCGGCGGTTTCTGCTGAGAACCTCAAGCTGCGCAAGTACGAATTGCGTCGTTTGTGGTCGAGACGATGGGACCAGCCAAGCGCCTGGTCAAGGAGCTGGCAAAGCTGCTGATGGAAAGGTCTGGAGACAGTAAGGCTGGCAATTATTTCTGCCTACGTATTGGCCTCGCTATATAGAGGGAAAAAGTTGGTACTATAACCTTCTATATAGTCTTCTTGGTACTATAACTGATGGGACGTCACTTGACGACATTTTTTATTTATAAATACATATGTAAATATTGTATTTCTTACAATAAATTCGAAAGAATATTTACAAAATAAAAAAAAGATATAATAATAATTACAAACTACCTAAATAAAAATAATCCAATTAAATAACTATAAACTAAATACAATAAAAAAAAAACTAATAATAAAAAATGTACTCAAGGGACGAATCATCAGAGATAGTCCCAAGAAACTGGCAACATTTCCCCTCTGTATAGCGAGGCTAATACGTTGGCTGCCATCCCGTCTTCAGATTTCTCCGTCAGCCGCTTCGACAACTCCTTGGCCAGACGCTTGGCTGAGGGTCACCATGGTCCCATCGTCTTGGCGCAAACTCGAAACCTGTACTGAGGTTGGCGTATTTGCGCAGCTTGGGGGTGCCAGCAGAAACCGCTGCACTCCCCGCGCTGGATGAGGTTGCCTGGTTGTGAGATAGAGCTAATGTGTCTAACACATGTCACATCCCACACCAGTGACCTGCCAAGTTTCCACGGCCCAACGGTCATGCCTTCGAGGCTCTTGCCATAAAGTCAATATAATTTAATCTTTAATTTGTTCTCAATAAAAATTTTGAATTTGTAAAATAAAAAAAAACCTTATTTATAAATATCTACCTACCTTAAGTAAATAAATTAAAATATACTAGTTGTTGCGGCTTTTTATGGGCCTTGTCAATAAATCAATAAAGTTATTTATTTATTTATTTATTTAAAACTTATTGCACTATGTACAAAGGCGGACCTAATGCCGCTAGACATTCTTACTCGGTCAACCTTAGGGACATTACGAACATGGTATGTGGAAGGTTACATATAATATTAGAATTATCTTACGAATCTAACTTTTAAAAGAACGCAAATATTTCTCCGTTTCGTGGAATATTTATAAGTAAGAAAAACACATAAAATATTCTATCACCGTGCCAGATTTAGGTGTAATTTAAAATACACATTAGCTGACCACCCTGAGCCCGGGGCGAGTCTCAAGACCTTGTTTATTTAGGTGCGGGACACATTAGGTATTCATAGACCCAAACCGACCATATGCGACGCACAGGACCCGCATCTATAGGCGATAAAATAAATTAAAAATACAATACAAGGTAAAATAAATGTTTTAGGTAGTTATAGGTAATAAATATAGACATTTGTTTTGATCCTTATCTCCCGAAAAAGTTGTTTGTGAATCAGGAGATACTTACAGCTGAGTCTAGATATGTTTTTACCACCAAGCTTTATTATTGCATATATAATGTAGTATAAACAAATAGAATAATAATTATCTATTTATTATAGTGACGATGTATGTGTATCGCGTATGTGTCATGTGTAAGTTTGAGTGTGTGTGATATTGTTGTATGATACAGCTTTAAACAATTCTTCAGTGTCATCATAATCCAATCCCAAGAGCCACATATCTATTATTATAATGACGTTATATTTGCTGAGATTTCTAGCATTCCCGTAAAATTTTATAAGTTTATTATATATCCTGGGTGCTAAATAACTATAAAATCTACCGGCACAACGTGTTTGTACTGAACGTGTTTCACAACAATCGACACTTTTTTTCTTTTATAAATTTAAGAAGCACTGTTTTTAAAATCAACTTACGCACTCTGAGTGCACCGATTTAGCATAAATTTTGATCATAGGATTTCAAAATGTTTTTTTAACATAACTATAAGCACGGCTCTCTGTCCTTCTTTCCAACATTATAAGATGCGTTATTGGTGCCCCATCGGAGATAGTACTAAAAAGACTGGCAACATTTCCCCTCTGTATAGTGAAGCTAATATAGCAGAAATAATTCGCCAGATTTCTCCGTCAGCCGTTTGGACAACTCCTTGGCCAGACGCTTGGCTGAGTGTCCCCATGGTCCCGGCGTCTCGACACCAAACGGCGCAAACTTGTAATCTGTACCTAGGTTGGCGTATTTGCGCAGCATGACGTTCTCAGCAGAAACGTTATTATATTGCGTTATGAAATGAAATGAAATATTTATTTGTGATTGTATGGTTACAAATGAAGGTGAACAATATATTTTTACATGCAACAATCTACCTTAAGAGGCGTACAAATATTAATTTGGGTCCTAATACTAATTAACAAACTTAGGCTAAAACAAAATATTCATTTACATACATTAAACTTATGTTCATTACATATGTCAATATTATATAATATAAATAAATGTTAAAATTCATTTAATCGTAATTTTAAAACCTTCACTGCTTTCGTGGTCTAGCGGTTAAGTTTGTCGGGGGCAGATTATTTCAGATTTTAGTAGCCGTATTTCTATGTCCCCTCTATATACTGACAAAGACTGTAGTGTGAAGAAAAATACCTTAGCCTGAGGAATTACCATATTTTTTCGATTTACATTAAAAATGTAGGTTCCGAATAAAATTAGTGTGTTTGCGGTGCGAAATATTATAACAAGTGTCGTAAAGGAGATAAGAAAGATTTTTGGGTAAAAATAAATCTACCTTTTTATTCCACCGAAATTTATGGAAGGTCCATCTCCAACTCGTGTGTTCTAGAGGCTGTGGTGATTCCTAAAGAGCGGTAGTGATAGAGTTATAACGCTGTTTCTGGTGTTTTATTCGTTCACATTTTGTCATGTCTTGCTCTAGCTAGCTCTTATGGTGACAGTTTGCTATATTATTTATTTATTTATTTAATTAATCAAGTCAACAACATGTTTACAAAATCTTATACAATATACAATCTAGAAGTTATCTTATTAGTTTAGTAAACGTGTTACAGACCAGCATTGCATTCAAAAGGTAGATAACATCGTTTACTAAAACACAAAATCTAAGTAATACAATTTAAAAAAAATATAGGAATGACAAAAATCAATAAACTACAGAAAACGACAAAAATGAATAACGCAAGTACTTACAGATGCAACAGTATAATCTAATAAACAAAAATAATTGAATTAAATGAACAAATCAACACAGCGACACCACAGTCACCAGTGCACAATAACAACAAAAAAAAAACAAAACTTAGACCGAGAGTCGGCGACCCAAAATCACCTTTCGTGCAAGCTCTCAGCCAAAACTGCATCACCAAGCGACAACTATCAATCCTGAGCCTCAGTTAGCTCCTAAACACCGCCCGGCAAGATAGCAGGAGACCTTTCTCCTGAAGCTTGACAACCTATCGTTAAATATATCAATTGTCCTGTCCGCGAGGAAAACCTCGTTGTACAACCGGGTCATCCGTCGTAGTGCCGAGTTCCTGCCAAGGTTAGAACGAGAAAATGGCACATTAAATATCGACCTTGTGTGCAGTCTAGAGTTTGTCTTTGGAACTGGAACATTGACAAACTTTCCCTGGAGTTCAGGCGACCGTTAATAAGTTTGTACAGCACAATAAGATTTGACACATTTCTACTCAAATACAGACTATCCATTAAAAAAAAAAACTATATTGAACCTTAGGTGGGTTAAAAATTATATTCTTTTGAAATTCAATCAAGAATAAGAAAACCATTTTTCTTACTCACTTTAGCCTGTCACAACACCACCGATCCTGTATCTCGGAGAGCATCCCTAAGCAGTTGTGTCGGCTTTGGTTCTACCAATACCAACTTGTGAAATCGTCAAGTCAAAATAATTTAATTAATGACGTTTCCTAAATACCTGTAAGAAGTTATTTTGACTTTAACTTTGTCTTTGTAATGATTTTATATTAGATCTTATGGCGGATATTGCAATAGAACATTAAATATAAATTAAAAGCTACCTTAATAATAAAATTAAAAATAAACTAAACTATAAATAAAAAATGTCCTCTAGAGACGTCCCATCCGAGATAGTCCCAAGGAGACTGGCAACATTTCCCCTCTGTATAGCGAGGCTAATACGTTGGCAGAAATAATTGCCAGCCTTAGATATTGCAATAGATATTTTTTTGTATACCAACTATTTTTATTATTTTATTTTCAAAGCATAGTCATCTTTCCCATAAATGCTTATCAATTCACGATCAAAGCGAAATAGTTAGCTACATTTATAGGGTTCAAGTTCCCGGAAATCTACAAGTATTGGCTGGATATCCAAATGTATCATCAAATATGGATGTCGACAAAGAAAGACGTATACTTAAGTTTCTAAGTTGTGGTCCGAAAAAAATATAATAATAATAAATATTTCCAGACAGGTCACACAGCGCCATCTAATTTCCGTGGTAAGCTACGAGGCTTGTGTTACGGAAACTAGATGGTTGATAAACTACATATTATACTTTTTATTTGTTGTAAATATATACATAAGTATTATACATATAAACACCCAGACCGAGACAAATTATACAATGTACAACTTGCCCCCGGTGGGAATCGAACCCACGACCTCCCGAGTTCACGGCAACGTTTGTTACCACTAGACCACGGAGGCGGTCTCTTGTCAATTGCGTTTTCAGTTCGTGGTATAATATAACATTATTATTTTATCAGTCAGGAACTTTTTTTAATAGTCATCTAACCAATATTTAGTTCTTTCCTCGATCAGAGAATCAATATAGCGTCATTTTTTACTTATAGTTAATTTTTTATTAGGTTTAGATTATATATAAAAGAGATTGCCCAAAACCAGGCCCCAACTTTTTTGCAGCGTGCCTCAACTAAATACAATTCAATAGTCATAATAATTAAATGTGTTTTTTTTTTAATTGAATTACAACATCTCTTTTACCCCAGCATTAAAATATAATTTAATTAAATAGTCAATTGGTTCAAAATTTGTATGAAATAGTTACAAAGCACTATTTATTTGATTAGGTTAGGATTAGGTATTTATGATCAGGTACTTTATTATAGTAGATAAAACACTGGATTTCAAATCGGAGGGATCAAAACTATGTAATTATTAACGTAAAAAAAGGTTTTTGTCAATGTCAAATAAATAAAATTAATTACAGATTATGAAAACACAATATATTAACTATCAAATAAAAAAGAAATCATTATGACTCGAGAATATTTTATTGGGCCCATTTCTATATGAAAAATGATATTTACATTTATCACAGCTCCCAGAACACTGTTGAAGAAATTCTGGAGAATTTAGCCTAGACTCGCCACGCTGGCCAGACGGTTTGGCAAGGTTCTGTTGTCAATTTTAATGAAAATTTATTAACGTTTCCACAAGTTGATATTTGTGGAACCGGGACCGACGGCTTAACGTGCTCTCCGAGGCACGGGAAACAGTGGTGTTGTAAATAAATCGGTACATGCCAGGGTTCGAACCGATATTTTTAGGTTTTTTTTTTATTTTCAAGAAAAGCGTTTTTACAACCTCGCCTCCGCTTCCACCTTTATTTATATTAATAAATGACAATCTAAGACATACACGATGAACTTCATAAAAACACTTATTTTTTTACATAAGGCAGATAACAACCAATTTTGTTGTTTCATGCCAAAACTCACAGCCCATTTAACCTCTGTGTTCTAGAATTTTATTTTATTAAAAGCGACATCAGACCCCTTGGTGAGTGTAGGCCAATATCCAGAAATATGATTTGGAAGCCCCATCTCCAACAGTAAAGAGAACAAAAACTATGAATTCTAGGGGTTGTGATAATACCTATCTACTGTAATTTAAAGTGTTTTAAATATATGCTTTTCCGTTCTCGTAATATGTCTGTGGATACCGGCATCTGAAGGCAAGTTTTGGACAAATCTTCGAGTCTTATCTGTGGGAATCTTGTTCCGGGAAGAGCTCGAAATCTCGGGATTATCCCGCGCCATGACTTATTCTTGTACACTTACCTACATATCATTTTGATTTAAAAATATATACAGGTACTAGCTGTTTGACACGGCGTTTAATATGATTTATTTATTTATAATATTTATTAATAAATTATTTATTGCACTTAGCCTACGCCTCTCGGAATTTTATACTAGTTAACAATTGTGGTAGACGATTAAAAATAAATAACAATATAATAATAATAGTTACCACGCAATTACTAACATTTATTTATTTAATACTAAATTTATTGCACAAAGACAAAGGCGGGCTTTAATGTCGCAAGATATTTTACAAGCCAACCAACCAACTATAAACACGTTACTAAAAAGTAGGTGCACATATAAAGGTATATAAAAATTAGTAAATATTCAAAGCGAGTGAGATGGATAGGATGTGAGGATGGAGCAGGTATGTTTGAAGGAACGAATGAATGATTGAATGTGAATGAATGTTAGATGATTTTATATATTTAGTTTTATGTTTTTTTTTAGTTATTATTGTTATTTTGTTGGAATATATACTTTATTCACAGTAAATAATAACTAACTACATGTATAAATATAATATATATATATAGATATATATATTAGTAAGTAGTATATTATATATTTATACATGTAGTTAGTTATTATTTACTGTGAATAAAGTATATATTCCAACAAAATAACAATAATAACTAAAAAAATACATATATATATATATATATATATAATACATACTCATATATAAACTTACACACTTACTAACTTTATTGGAATATGAAACGCGAAAAGACCATTTTTTTAAATAGCGACCTGATGGGCGCTAACAACTGCTAACATCCAATAGGTCTGATGGTAGGCGTCCGGATGGGGTGTCATTGCTTCCATACAAATTAATACAAATTCCATACGAATAAATACCTATTTTATTTTATATTGCCGTGCACTGGTTTGGGATACCACATATGTCGACACACTCTGTCCGTCACATGTGACATCCAGCCATAAGAAACCCAAGGCTGCTGCAGAGTCAGCACGTCTTAAACGCAACAAGTACGCGGAGATCATCATTAATCTTCATGCCATTTGGAGTCGATACGATGGTGTGAACCGAGGAGGGTCTGGCGTTGTCTCGTGAGCTTGGGGAAAAACTTCGCTTGGCGACAGGTGATTCTTTGAGTAGAGAAGATTTTTATTTTAGGGTCTGATGTCAGTCAAGAGTGTCTGTTTCCAGTTACTAACATTCATGGACCTCGCAAGTGGGAGCAATGATACATGTCGTGCTGGAATTAATAACATGCTGGATGTGTGAAGAGGGATCTTAAGCTGATTGTTTATAGCAGAGCTAAGAGGAAGATTGTGACTGTTCAACGAATTGAAAACGAGTCTTAAGGTGTACGAGTATACCTACAAGTGTACATTTTTGCGAAATAATTAAATGGTAACGCGTTAATTTTCTTTTATTTTCTAATTACCAGAACTCCGACAGAAAACGAGATTAAATTCCGTCCTAATAAAGATTAACTAGAGAGCAATGTTTGTTTTTTCTATTTCGAAGCGAATTAAAGGCCAGTACCTATTTTACGCATTTAGCAAAAAAGAGAAAAACACTTTGAGAGCGCTGTTTTTCTCTTGTGGTTATACCTCGCCAGACATTTTTTTTATGTAGTTACAAATTCAACAGCGCTTTCACATTCTTCTAGCAGATGTTCAGATTCTTTTACAGTATCAGAACAACAAGTCCATATAACTTTTCTTTATATTGTATGTATTTTATATTACGTATTTGTGCCGTTTGATGTAGACTTTAGGCCCTAGCGCTAAAACATTTTAAAAAAACATCATTGTCTGCTCTGATGACAAGAGGGCTGGTTCTTTCCTCGCTCAGAGAATCAGCATAACATTCAGCGAGGAAATTCGGCCAGCGTTCTTGCCACCATGCCGCGCGGACACGATTTATATTTATGAAATGAAATAAAATAATTTATTTGTCAGAAACATGGTAGGTACAGGGATGTAAATTATTATATGTAATTATATCACATGATTCGCTATTATAGCATACAAATATTTATTTAGTCACATGACTTTGTCGAGCTTAGTGTCTAGGTATTCTTTTGTCGAATAAATTAACCAGCATTTGTTTGACTCTTAATTTGAACAGTTTAGTGGCAGCTCCCTTATAGTAACTGGAAGCTTATTAAATATCTTTGTTGCCATTGCATAACAATTTCGGCTATATTGAGTACTTTTATGAGCTGGAATAATTATTCTACTAGGATAACGCGTTTTAAAATTGCAATTATTGCAATAATTGCAAAAGTTTTAAAAAGTTCCGGGTGGCTTTTTACAAATAAACAGCATTCAAGTACCTATATAGATAGAAGGAACAGTCAGTAATTTTAGTTTTATAAATAAAGGACGACAGGAAGTCATAGGAGGTGTGTTACAAATAGCACGAATGCATTGTTTTTGTCCAATAAAGATTCTATTTATTTCCACTGCATTGCCCCATAATAATATGCCGTACCTTATATTTGACGCAACATATCCATTTTTAAATTAGGATTTGTAAGTAGGCTTTTCTTTTTTATTTTATTTTTTATTTTTAATTTAGTCTCAAAAATCTATATTTATTTTATATTCATTTAACATGTATTATAGCTTTAGCTTTTAGGAATAAGTATTTAAAATACTTTATTGCACTAAAAACTATGCATTTTTTGACAAGCAAACTTTGGGAGTGTGGAAAGTTATGTACGTACCTACTCATATGAGTATAGTTGTAATTTTATTTAAAGGTAGTTATAATCTTCTATTAGGTTTATATTTATATTTAATTTTATTTATATTAAGTAGTTTAGTGATTTAATGCACCCACAATCATTGCTCACTATCCCAAAGGTTAGCTGGTAGAAAATGTCACACTATGTACATTTAAATGTGTTTTTGTTTATTGTGCAATAAAGAATTTAACTATTTATCTAGTTTTTAATTAAGTATTTGTTTATTATTTATTTTTCTTTATTCTTTCGAATAAAACATATAGAAATAATAAAATAAAATATTCAATAATTGGAAGAACTGTGATGATGATAGAATAAGAAAAAGCTATATATCTCTTCGGCACCAATTATTTATTATGTGTTTCATGATAAAAGCTTGAAATTCCTTAAGTAATTATTAAACAAAAGGGATTTTAACCCTTTCAGCAAGTAATTAAAACAAAATATTATTTTTAATTAAATTTTAAAACAGGACTAACAGTTTAAAAATCCTGTCGCTAATGTTTTTTTTTATTATCCAAGGCCGTAAATATTACCAAAAAATATTCGTTTTTCGCGCCATTTTTTGTTTTGTAAATAACTTTTCTGTGGTCACAAGTAGTGTTGTTTTGTTTAATAATGTGACTAATTATGGAATACGATAAATTGTACTTTATAAATGGGGCACAAGTTGCAGTTTATTTTTTGTGGTTTTTCCGTGCTTTGAACTCCCATATTGTACCCGACGTGTTTGGGCTATAATGCTGCAAGTAACTACAAGAAAAGCATCTAATTCTGCAACATCTGAAATTTATGATAACCTCATTATTGTCATTTATATTTTTTTATTGTATCTCAATTTTTGTTCACGTGTCTGTATTAAAATTTAAATGTTATCCACAATTACTAATATTTGTACGCCCTATGGGCAGAGCACTGGTGCACCTTTATAACCTAAATCTGTTGTTTATAATATTAACCTGTGTCTAAACAAATAAATGATTTTGAATTTGAATTTGAATTTGAATTAATTAAGAAAGATTTATTACGTCAGACTTGGCTGCCATCCCTATCACCTCATTTAACATCCATCGGGAGAAGAGAACACAAACAGGACTTCTTCGCGCCATTTTGCGCGGACATGTCAAGTGCAAGTTTTTGTTTTGTAAATTAATTTACTGTGGATATTGTTAGTCAAAAGTGGTGTTGTTTTGTTTGATAATGTGCTGCAATGTGAATAATTATAGAAAACGATAAATGGGTGATCTTGTGGTGAACTGCCTGCTTTATGCAGATGATGCTGTTCTTATGGCATCGTCCGAATAACAATTGCAATCACTAGTCACAGAAATGAAAGAGGGATGTGCAGAAAAAGGACTCCGTTTAAATGCGAGAAAAACCAAGGTACTAGTGTTTGAAAGAAGAAGGATGACAACCTTGACGATAAAGATTGATGATGAAACGCTAGAACAGGTAAATGAAATTATATATCTGGGCAGTGTTTTCACTGCGGATGGGAAGTATGATAGGGATGTTGAAAGAAGAGTGAACGCGGGAAATAGTGTTAATGGGGCCCTGGGGTCACTGATCGCCAGTCGAAATGTCAGTGATAAAGCTCGACTCGCCATACACAATGCCATGCTAATACCAACACTTATGTATGGAAGCGAGACGTGGATATGTCAGAATACGCATGAGAGTAGAGTTAATGCAGTAGAAATGAGGTCTTTACGTCGGATATGCGGCGTAACTTTGATGGACCGTATACGTAATAACGAAATACGCAAAAGGGTAGGTATAAAAGAAAGCATAGGTACAAAAATAAAGAAAGGCATGCTCCGATGGTTCGGGCATGTCGAAAGGATGAGCGAAGAGAGATTGACGAACCAGATATATAATGCGAAAGTTGTGGGTAAAAGAGGCCCTGGCAGACCAAGACTTGCCTATCATGATCAAATAAATAAAACATTAGCTGAAGGTGAATTAAAAAGCCATCGAAACAAGAGGGCATGTATGAAGAGGTTGATGAATGTCGAAGAAGCGAAAGAGGTATGTCGTGATCGTGACAAGTGGCGCTCAATTTTCTCTGCCTACCCCGCAAGGGATTTGGCGTGAAGATATGTATGTATGTATGATAAATTGGACTTAAAATATGGGGCTCAGTTTGCAGTAAATTTTTTGCTGTTTTCCCGCGCTGTGAGCTCCCATATTTTACCCGACGTGGTTGATCTATAATGCCGCGAGTGACTTCAAGAAAAGCATCAAATTCTGCAACATCTGGAATTTGATGATAACCTCATTAACTCATAAAAAAGAAATATATATTACGTCAGACTTGGCTGTATGGGCTAGACCCTTTGCCTTCCCTATTACCTCATTCATCACCCAACTGGAGAAGAAAGATGACCAGGAATCGAACCCGATACCTCCAAGTATAAATCCACGGACTTAACCGCTAGACCACGGAGGCAGTTAGACATAGACTACGACGTGATTATACATCTATATCTACGACATGTGGCTCATTTTGCAGTGACGAATTATGTACAAATTAGTATAAAAAGTGAATAAGATAAGTAAACACAGAATTTTACAATGTCTCTTAAAAAAAAAAATAACTTAAAAATACTGTCACACACAGATTCACGTTTCTAAAAATAGAATTACAAAATTTATATTCATGAGCGAAAGCATCCAGTAGTAAAGAAAAGGCCCTAATATTCTGTAGATTTGCGTATCAAAGCGGCAAAAAAAGAGGTGGCAAAGAAGGACAGAGGACTAATGAGTTGCTGTTTGTTCCTGTTTGTTTCTCGGAAGTCAGTGCCGGAAGTTACTTTGAGAAGAGACAACACCCTATATAAATAAAAAAAGTCTACTGTATAAGTATATCTAAACGTACAGAGTGTTTTAACAGTTGTTCCGAAAACATTATATAGGTATCTAACAGTTCTAAAATAATGACTGTTTTTGTTTTTTTATTAACGCTTTATGATTCGTGCCTTAACCGAAATAAAGAAAAACTTTAATAGTAAAATATAATCACACATCCTCTCCGGGGTCATCAGAAAACCCCGTTTTTAACGAAGCAGATTCACCATTAGCCAATTTTACTATAGGCCCATCATTACATGTGGCAAGCTTGTCGATATCACTAGTGTAAACTTTTTAAACTTTCGCGCACAATTATAATAGATTTTTATAATAAAATATATTTTTTTATAATAAAGTAGCAAAACACGTACGCACCCCAAAAGATGTCATTCCTTTCCAAACGCCTGGCGTATATAAAGTGGACTGCAGCTGTGGGAGTTCATATATTGGCCATACTACGCGCACAATAGCCGAGAGGGTCAAGGAACATATAGCAGCTGTAAAAAACTGCCAATTAAACAAGTCAGCAATAGCAGAACACCTAATGGATAGTGGCACAAACCATTGGATTGAGCTGCATGACCCGAAGATACTTTCCACCGATCGTCACTATTACCCTAGAATAGTACGTGAAGCGATCGAAATAAAGAAACACAAAAATTTCAATCGAGAGGGGGGTTATAAGCTATCTTCATCGTGGAATCCAGTAATCAATAGGTTTCGACGCCGGGAAAAATCGCCCGGTGTCGCCAAGGATATTGTAAGTGTCGTGTGTCGTGATTTCTAAAAACTTTTAAAGTGATAAGTGGGTAGGTTTACATCTACCGCCCAGTATGTACGAGACTACACCGCATAGCTTTAGTCGACCCGTGACCACGGCCAATGCAACTTGGCTGAAACGTCGGGAGAAATATGTCTCTAAGGTAAATCGCGTAAAGACCCGTTAAAATTATAAAAATCTATCACTAGTGTATCACAATAAAATTAAAGTATCCTAACCAGGAATCAAACCCGTAGCACGTCTCAATCCACTAATATAAACGCTAGACCACAGAGGCAGTTATCGTAATTGTAACAATTACAGAAATTTGATTTTGGTGCATTTAATAATGTCTCCATTTTTCGTGATTTTCGTTCCGACGGCGGAGCCATCCAATTTCCTCCAGGAAGGCCAGGAGACCCGTTACGTTCGTGCAGGCCATGGGAGCACTCCATAAGTACATGCGCGGCCGTCTTCTTTTCTGCCAGCATGCTCTACACTCTACACAGTGTAATGTTTAGAGTGTATAGAACTAAAATTCTAAAAAGGACGGTTGGAGCTCCGTTCCCAATTAAAAATACACTTTTCTGTAATCGTATATTTGTTACTTACAACACCACCGTCCCCGTGCTTCGAAGAGCACGTTACGGTCCCGGTTCCACTAATACAAACTTCGTCATCATCATCGGCCTGTGTCTGTCCACTGCTGGATATAGGCTCCTCCAAGGCTAGCCATGTCACACGATCTTCCGCCACCCTCATCTAGCCCTCTCCTTTTTCAAGTCAAAGAGATTGTAAGTTGACACGGCCTTTATTCAGCCACGAAATTAATTTAAATTTATTATAATTATACATTATGTTATAATTATTTAGATTATAAGTTGACACGGCTATAATGCCTCGAATTTAGGTTAAGCTACAGTACTTGCTTATGGCAGCAATGTCACTTACTTATTTCGGTCTGTCCATAATTTAATTTAATTTATTATTTTAATAATATTGTAAAAATTTACAATATCCGAGTGTTACATGTGAACCATATGGAAATAAATATTTTGAATTTGAATTTTTAATCTGGTTTGCAACTCCACTCCAGAAACCGTCTACTGCAACAGGCATCGGTTCTGTGACAGACGTTAGCCTATTTCCACTTCAGCTTAATAATTTTGAAGGCTATGTCAGTAACTTTGGTTCCCTGACGGATGTCCCCGTTTCGGACTTTATCCATCAAATAAATACGGAGCATAGCTCTCTCCATAGCTCGCTGAGCGACCTTAAACTTGTGAACCAGACCCACCGTCAGTGCCCACGTTTTTGCTCTGTACGACAATACTGGGAGAGCGGATTGGTTAAAAACTTTCATCTTCAAACACTGTGATATGTCCAGTAAACAGATATGGGGCCAATTTCCCGAATGCTGCCCATCCTAGCTAAATGCGTCTATCGGCTTTATTGCTAAAGTTGACTACGTCAAATTTTATAGTTAGCATTTCCCACGCAGATTGGTCTCGGTATGACGACTGACCAACTTATTGAATCGTTAATAAACTGTTTTTAAAAAATTACAACAGATCCTCGCCAACCCGCCTGGCCAGCGTTGACCAAATTCTCCAGATATATAGCGGCTATAATAAATGAAAAACATAGATTTATTTATTTATTTATTTCCATGAAAATGTACATAACAGATTATACGTCTAAACAATACATATTTCATAACAACATTAAAACACGAGTGACTAGATGTGTGAATTAATTGGCTCCAAGTACTTTATGGCAATGTTTTTACTTTCCACATCCGTTGATGCGAACACATCAAAATTCTCATCGGACTGCACGATTTTGTTCAATAAAACGATTGCACGGGGAACGGGGGCACTCTGGAGTAGATGTGTACGAGCACTCTCCTCAGCAAATAGCCGATGGCCGCGCGCGCGCTGGTACTTGTTAGGTACAAACAATGAAATTAATTTTAATATAGTAGGTAGATATATTTTACCTCTAAGAATATTTAATATATATAAGACTAGTGCTTTATTACGTCTAACTTCTAAGGAGATATAACGCAGCATACCTAATATAAATAATGTGGGGTACAGAAAGGGGTAGAACCATATGTCTTCTTGTACATGGCCCTGAGAAATAGTTTCTAGATGTTTGTTAAAGGCTCAATGTCCTCACCCCATAGTGCAAAGCTTAACTCTGTTAAGGCTTACGAGGCACCTCGAAAAGGCGTTGGGATCGGCCTCTCTAGACTGTCGATGTGTGGTCGATGTAAACATTTGCCCGTGCAGTATATCAGTTATTTGGCGGAGCCAGCTACGCAATAATTGGAACTGTAGGGGGATTATTGTTTCTAGGCCTGTTAGCTTTAATGTTGTGGATGACTCCCTTTTCAGCCGCATGACCCAGGGAGCCACTATGACCCTTTATTATATATATACCAATATTTAATTACGAGTAGTTCTACAAAACATAGAATTGCACGGGCGTCAAACAGTGGAATAGCAAAAACTTTTCAAGTCTCCGAAACTTCGAAAGATTTATTATTCCATTAGTTAATTAAATTATTCCGAATCCCGAAAGTACACAACAACAATCGCTGAACGTTCACAGCGGCCGTAATCTATTTATTTAAGCACAAACGTGAGATTGTAAAAAAATAGTGAATTCGTTTACTCGTACTGTCGATTTTAGCGTTAAAAATGTGCAAGTTTAACCTAATTTAAGTCCAAATTGAATAACAGTGGTAGCTCAGTTATAAGTTTAGAAAATTCTTAAAAAGGTCGGTTCGAACGAATAAGAAATACAACACCCGAAAACCCTCAAGAAGCACGTTAAGCCGTCAGTCTCTATTGCACTAATACCAACTTGTGATAAAAGGCCCTAGCCAAATCGTCTGGCCAGGCGCGGCGGCGTGGCGAGTGTAGGCTAAATTCTCTAGGAATTTTTGGAGGGCCCATCTCCAAAACTGGACGTCTAGGAGCTGTGATGAATGCAAAACGTCCAAATTACAAAATTATATATTATTATTAACTCTAAAGCGGTGTCCGTTAAATCATTTCTTTATATAAACAGAATCTGGCTGCAAATTCAGTAAACGAAACGTTGTTTTTAAACTTATTTTTCTTTTATATTCTAAAGCTTTAAGCTAACGGTATCTATTATCGAGTCGTTAAAATTGAGCAACTATTATCAAGATTTTTTTTTTAATATACATATTTTCTATTAAAAGGGGTTACCGCTTTTACGTCTCGCTCGCACAATATAATATTTTCAAATATTTATTGTAAAGTATCATCACTATGGGCTTTACAAGTGGCAAGCTCGTCGATGTCTCCAGCGTACCAAACTTGAGAAATATCACTAATTAAATATTAATTAAATGTATTTATTTACATTAATAAATATTTTTGTATCCCGAGGAACTGCCTCCGTGGTCTAGCAGTTAAGTCTGCTTAAAAAATATATAGTCTATCAATTTTCTAGGCTTTTTTGACTATTAAAATAGATAGAGTTTGATAACAGAAGTGGAAAAAGAAGTCTACAAATTTAGATAGTCGAATTTCATGAAATTGTGTTCACGTTTTCAGAAGATTGTTCCGGTCCCGACTGTGAACATTCAAATGTACCATTATGTCTTTTTATTTATAAGAGATAAGGGTGCAAACGGTCTGCTTCTGTTCGCCCTCGCAATTACCGCAATGCAAGGGAAAATAAACGTATTACTTATCTATGGTCATGAATTTTTCCGAGGTTCTTTATTTTGTTGATTTCGCAGCAATAAATGTCTCTGGCACTCGCTAATCGTGGAGTTAGAATGTTATTTGTTTTGTTGCTGGCAATGTTTCTCCATAAAATTGTCTATGTCAAACTGTTATAATGTATATACATACATATACACATATATATCTTCACGCCAAACCCCTTGCGGGGTAGGCAGAGACAATTGAGCGCCACATGTCACGATCAAGACATACCACTTTCGCTTTCTTCACATTGATCATGCCCTTTGTTTCGATGGCTAATTAATGCACCTTCAGCTAATGTTTTATTTATTTGATCGTGATAGGCGAGTTTTGGTCTGCCAGGGCCTCTTTTACCCACAACTTTCGCATTATATATCTGGTTCGTCAATCTCTCTTCGCTCATCCTTTCAACATGCCCCAACCATCGGAGCATGCCTTTCCTTATTTTGATACCTATTCTTTCTTTTATACCTACCCTTTTACGTATTTACTATTGTACTGCATTAACTCTACTCTCATGCGTATTCTGACATATCCACGTCTCACTTCCATACATAAGTACCAGCATGGCATTGTGTATGGCGAGTCGAGCTTTATCACTGACATTTCGACTGGCAATCAGTCACCCCAGGGCACCATTAACACTATTTCCCGCGTTCACTCTTCTTTCAACATCCCTATCATACTTCCCTTCCGCAGTGAAAACACTGCCCAGATATATAATTTTATTTACTTGTTCTAGCGTTTCATCATCACGGTTGTCATCCTTTTTCTTAATCTTCTTAATCTATAATATATATGTTATATGTTAGACTCGGAGGTACCGGGTTCGATTCCTGGTTGGGACATAAAAATATTTTACATTAATTTAATATTTAATTTATTTGTGATATTTCTCGAGTTTGGTACGCTGGAGACATCGACGAGCTTGCCACTTGTCATGATTGGCCTATAGTAAAGTTGGCTAAATGTGAATCCGTTTATTTAAAAAGCGTGGTTAAGACCACCCCGAAAGGGAAACGGTCGTGATGATACTTTACTTTTTTTTAAATACTTATATGTCGTAGGGATATGAAGAAACCAGGGATTATGTGAAATTCCTAGGGATATAATAAAATCACGGATAATATTCTTCTTTTGTTACATCTTCTTACTGAAAACATCTAGTAAATTGGCAAAATACTGACATTATTTCAGCGATACATCACTAGACTGACGGCCGGTTACAGAAAGAATGATCTATTATCAATATTATGAAATATGCTACGGTAGATACCTCGTCACTTTGATTATTTTAGCCAATGACGTGCCTCGTAGTCATACGTTACATAAGTCATACGTCAAAGGATAATCGCGTTTTCTGCAACTAGCCGTACCTAGTAAAGAGACAAATAATCAGATACCAGCGAATTGTGTAGTGCGCTGCCCACACAATAATATACAAAACAAAAAACACAAAATGCTATATAATTAAAGGTACCATAAAGCGCTGTCTTGCTTTTATCGCATAATCTTATGGTATTTTAAAATGTTTTTTTTTTTTAATATACTAGCACGACATGTGACCCTGCACCCACCTGATGGTAAGTGGCGCACGGGGTCGATGAATCATGACATCATATCCCTAACACTATGCCGGTGTTTTTATTGGGCATGACGGCAATCCGAGCCTGATCCCAAAACTTATGGGTACAATTTACTGGGTTTATCAGCATAAACGGTGGGCATCCGTCAAGCCTCAAATAGAACACTATTTAAGAAACTGGTCTATGCGCACTATTTAAATTCACCAGAAGCCTAATACAGAGTGTATATGATATATTTATTTCTCTCATTATAGTAGGTATGTTATATTTATAGAACTTCTCCTCCTTGCGTCGTTTTCCTCAATGCTCGTGGGTCCTTACCTCAATGGGTCGTGACCCCCTCCACAGATCACTTTGCCTCGGACGATGCTGCACCATTCGGGTCTGCACACGGCGGCATGCAGCGCACTGTGGACTGGGGTGATAAGTATGGTTCGGATCTGGTCAGACCAACGTATCGGGCTTCGGCCACGGGGCCTCTGCCTTCGATTTTACCCGTGATCACCAGGTTTTTCAGTTTTTCGCTGCAGGCAGATAGAAGAGAGCCTGGTTGTGACTTTGAGCTCCTTTAGTATTGATACATTGGTTCTCCGCGCTGTCCACGGAATTCGCAACATACACCTCCAGCACCACATCTAAAGCGTCGACGCGGCTACGATCAGATGCTTTGAGGGTCCAGGTTTCGGTAGCATATAGGAATATGGAAAATACGAGGCTGCGGACGAGTCTTGTTTTGGTCCCAATAGTGATATTACAATCTTTCCATATTCCTTTCATCTGACTCATAGCATTTTTGGCCATGCCTATCTTCTTATATAACGTATGTATGTAGTTTTATTTGTATGTAGGTACTAGTATATAAATAAGTAATTATTCATAAGTATATACTAAAGTCTAATATTTTCTATTAGTTTTGATAGCACCTGCCTTATCTCGTCGTAACTGCTTTAGTTGTCCCAAAGGTTTGACCAGTATATGTCTAGCGGCATTAGGTCTTTGTACTTTGTGCAATAAAGTTTATAAATAAATAAATCGTTCGTTTGCGTATGCGATCCGCTAAAGTGACGTCGCATGTTCGATGCAACGTACTCATTTCTACTGAATTAACTCTACTCCCATGCGTATTCTGATATATCTGCCCGCCTCCGTGGTCTAGTGGTAACAAACGTTGCCGTAAACTCGGGAGGTCGTGGGTTCGATTCCCACCGGGGGCAAGTTGTACATTGTATAATTTGTCTCGGTCTGGGTGTTTATATGTATAATATGTATATATTTACAAAAAAAAAAAGTATAATATGTAGTTTATCAACCATCTAGTTTCCGTAACACAAGCCTTGTAGCTTACCACGGAAATTAGATGGCGCTGTGTGACCTGTCTGAAAAATATTTATTTATATTCATTTATTTATATTCACGTCTCGCTTCCATACATAAGCGTTAGTACTAACATGGCATTGTGTATATGTCGTCTCTATACATTGGCCAATTTAGGAAATATACTTAATTACCCCGTCCTTCCCCGCCCCAGCAGACATCAAATTACCACCATCAGTCCACCTACCGCCTATAAATCAGGTGAACATAGAAAGCTTGTGTTTATTCACATTTAAGATAAATATATCGAATAAGTACAGTAACTAATCCGTTCGTTATAAGAATTTCTTTATGTTTCAGTCTAAAATAACATAACTTGACAACGGGCGTTTAAACAGCAACAATATATCAAAACAGCGACTTCACAATACGTTTTGTGTCTAACAAAAGGTTCACTCTATCTTTTACACCTAAACTCAACTTTGTGCATATTTTAAAAGCTCTAGATTATCCTCATTCGCTGTATCCAGGTTTGCCAGATTATAATCTAAAGTACGCTGAGAAAAAATGATATTATTATACAAACTCGCACATATCTTTACGCCAGGCCAGACCCCTTGTAAAGTTTTGAGCGCCACTTATCACGATCAAGACATACATCTTTCGCTTCGACATTAATCAATTTTTTCACACGTTCTTACCTTACATCTAGTGTTTCATTTAATAATCGTAATATGTAATGAGTCTTGGTCTGCCAGAGTCTCTTTAACCACGATTTCCGCATTATACATCTGATTCCGTTAATCTTTTTTGACTCATCCTTCCCGAACCATCAGATCATGCCTTTTCTAATTTTTGTCCCAATGCTTTCTTTAAAATCTACCTTCTGCGTATCTTTATAACATACGGCAAGCAACTACCAGAACATTATTCAAAAAACTGGTATTTCCACACTTTCTAAATAACTCCAGACAGCGTTAGTAAGTAGTATATATATGTATGTTTTATCGATATATAGTTTATCGATATTAATATATTTATTCTATATAAATTAGGTAAGTATATTAATTAGCTGTTAATTTAAATAGTTATTTATTTCCCGTATTATTATTATCATTATGATTGCACCAATATTTAATCAAATTTGTCCTCAAGGTTTGGCTGTCAAGGAATGTCTTCGGGCATTAAGTCCGCCTTTGTACTTTTGTGCAATAAAGTTTATAAATAAATAAATAAAATGTTCGTTTGCGTATGCGATCCGCTAAAGTGACGTCGCATATCTGACGCAACGTCCTCATTTATACTGCATTAAGTCTTCTCTCATGCGTATTCTGATGCTGACGTCTCGCTTCCATACATAAGTGTTAGTACCAACATGGCATTGTGTATATGTCGTCTCTATAGATTGGCCAATTTAGGAAATATACTTAATTACCGATACCAAGAAAAAAACAGAAAACATTATTAATAGATAAACAAATAAATATTTTTTTTATTTTTGAAATTTTATTAGTTTAAATAAGGTATCCTCCTCCTCCTTGAGTCGTCCTCCTCACTGCTGGGTACATCATCACGTATTCTCCTCCACGGATTACTTTGTCCCGGACAATGCTGCGCTCCGGGTCTGTTTACGGCTGCATGTAGGGCATCGTGCATTTGGGTATATAGGGAGGTGCGCATCTGATTAGACCAGCTTATGGGGCTTCGGCCACGCGGTCTTTTGCATTCGACTTTCCCTGTGATAACAAGCCTTTTCATTTCCAGGTTACCAGGATAAATAAGGTATAGGGAAAATAATAATAATAATAATAATAAAATTCTTTATTGCACACAAAATATAAAATATAAAAACATGTACATAGGCGAGCATAATACCATAAAGGTATTCTCTACCAGCTAACCTTTGGGAGAGTGAGAGAAGAATATTATGGGTGCAGAGTAAGAAAATTTTACCAAAAAGATCAAAATATTATAATATTTTGATCTTTTTGGTAATAAGTAAAATCAATAAATATATGGGTACGTAGGTAAGTATATGGTTTAAACATCTAAGATGATAATAAATATATACTGTGTATAAATAATAAATAAAATACGTGCATATTTAAAATAAATAAATAAAAATACCTATATGTCAAAGAAAGGAGATTAAGATGCATTTTGTTTTTTAAGAAGGTGAGAAATTAAGAGTTTTTTTAAATATATTTAGAGACGGTGCCTGTCGGATAAATAAAGGCATCCTGTTCCATTGACGGGCTGCAAAAACAGTTAAAATATATATGTATTTATAAAAACTACGTGAGCTGGTAACACTGCAATGTCCTAGGTAAGCTAGGGGTGGTTTAGGCAATTTATGCAGGTACTCTACTTCTTTGTGTGTTGTGCTGTAAATTCGAGAAAACTTTTAACCCGTGTTAAATACTGGATATATATGTGATCATGCCTATTTATTTATGCTCTTTAAATTGGGTTTCGTAAATTCTAAAATTATAAATCGTAAAGTAGTATAATAAGCTAAAAGGGATTAACGCTTGTGGTTTCTTCTCGCTCGCACATACCAATATTTTTAAAGATTTTTTAAATTGTTGAGTTTAAGTTTTTGAGAAATGTAGTCTATTAACTTTTTAAGAAATAATCTTACCTACTTTTTGGCCATATTTTCAACAATTTTAGACAGAGTTACATAGTTATCTCAAAAGTACACTTCGAAAATATTGGATTGTGCGAGCGAGAGGGATGTAAAAGCGTTAAAAGCTCTAAAGTTGGTTAGGTGTTTAGAGTTTAAAATTAAAATTAATTTTAATAAAGCGGGTATCGAGCACATTTTTATAGTAAAAGTTACATTAATTTTAACGCTACCTAACGTCTGCTACGAAAACTTCTAACTTGAATAAAAACAATATTAAATAAAATAAAAAATAAAAAAAAAAACAATGAACGGAGCTAATGTATTTAACCTTGCAGCTAGTGTTTTTAAGATTATAATTGTGTGCAACTATAATAGCGCCATCCATAATCGACTTGAAGAACTTTTATGTCTGTAAACTGAGCATTTGGAAGATTTTGGAGGCAATGTCAACCTTTTTTTTTTATTTATTTTACCTTATTTTTAGTGTCTTTAAGGCTTTAATTGTGTGCATCTATAATAGCTTCATCCATGATCCAGTAGCGAAACTTTTTTAATGACAGTTCTAGAATGTTCCGTGTATTTTTTTTTTTTTTTTATAAATATTGCATGGGGAATGGGAGAATGGACATGACCCAGTGAGATGGGCGCTGCGGCGGCGGCTCTGACCCCGTATACAGTGCTGTGGCCCCGCGTGCTGAAATAAGCCCTAATTACTAATAATAATATGTGCTTATAATTAATTAAGTTATAGCTTGACTGTTGTGTGTGTAATGTCCACACTATTAATATCTCACTGTGTTGTGTAATATGTCTCTTGTGATGTGTTGTGACGTATCATTCCCACTAAATTACTAACCAATCCCCCCTTTTCTTTTGTTTTAGTGTTTGTGATTCACCGCGACCAGTAGATAAAATAAATATAATATATATCTATATAGAAATCAATTCACATCAATAATTCATACAAACGTGATGTTGGCACAAATGCCTTAGTGGCGATTGCCATTACTAGTCTACTAGACTAGTTTTAAAAAAAGAAGAAGAAGAAGAAATATTAGTTTAAATAAACTGACACGAGGTTCCCTTGTCTAAATCGTCATTCTATGCACGTTCGGGACCCTACCTATACAAATCGTACGAATCGCTGAAGAGACCGCTCGCAGCAACCTAAGACTCCACGCCAAGGAACTGCTGTGGAGGGGTGCAAGGCGAGGCTGGAGAGGGTCTGAAGTCAATTTTTAAAACAATTAAATTACGATTGCACTAGTTGGTATCAGTGGAACCGGGACGGATGTCTTATTTATTTATTTATAATAGGGTAGTCAACAGAATTTGTACTTTAAACTAAATCAGAAATTAGATGCTGCACCTATATAGGCGATAGGCTCTCCAAAGCACGGGAGCAGTGGTGTCATAAATCTATGACAAGAAAAGTGCATTTCTTATTGATACATGCCTGAGTTCAAATAGGTGGCAGGCGGACTTATGTTGATGATTTGCCCAGTCTGCTGGGGCGGGGAAGTATCCACCGTTCGTGCCGATAAACCCAGTAAAGTGTATCCATAAGTTTCGGGATCAGGCTTGAATTGCCGTCATGCCTAGTCAAGCCGACATAGTGCTAGGGAGTGAAGTCAACCACGAGTGTCTGATTCCAGTTAATTCCAGTAACATTCATAGACCTCGCGCTAGACCACTTACCATCAGGTGAGCGCAATGAGGTGATAGTATTTTTTTTTTAAAGTTTCTTCCACCTCATATGATATGAACATACAACCATAACTACCATCACTAACCACCGCTCTTGAATTATATATTTTATTGACAGTCAATTGACATAATTGTTAAATACGGTTAGCAAGCTTTTATATTTTGAAGTTACGATGGTGTTCTTGGTCCAACAAGTTTGTATGGCACCTCGAGAACACGTGTCGCCGTGTGTCCGAACCCGCTCGCAACTTTTCCCATTTCACACAAGTTAACTTTGATTACTTTAAGGGGGACTTTAATAGGCCTAGTTCTAGTTCTTATACCTACTTAAACCACAATGTATCCTTTATGGTTAATAAGGCCAAATACAAGATAGCACGATTATCGAAAAAAAAATCATACAAACAAACGAGAGGGGTCGTCCAGGCCCGGATGGCTGACCTGTTGATAAGTGGCGCGCAAAGTCCATAATCCATAAGTCTGTAATTGTGACGATTAAAATTAATATTATGCTTATATATTTTTCAGGGTACTTTTACTATCTTATAGTTTTTTAAACCTTGTGCCCTCAATTGTGGACGCCAGGTCTGAAATTGTTAATATAGTCTGTATGCTGTAAATATTTATAATATTAAATATGAAGTGGTATTGTTCAATATTTTTTTAGTCTGTTTCAGTTACCACAGAGTCAGTTTAAACTAAATCATTCGTAAACAGATGCGGAAGTTATTTCAATTATAAATTGTTGCCATTCTTAAAAAAAGAGGAAAGTAAACTCAAGATCGTAAAGTGAAATAAACAAAAAGTGCTCCCCATTGATCAATATATAAGGGATGGTCATTCAATGCAATAAAAAAACTAAAATATTTAAAATCAGAATTAGACCACATATAAGTATTATATTATGATTTTAACCTCAAGGCTTAGCCCAAGACTTAGCCAGATCAAGACTTAGCCAGTAATAGGTGGTCTTGGCCTTGCAACCATATCAGTAGTCTTGTTTTTAGTCTTGGTCTTGCAAAAAGCAAAACCAAGACCAAGACCAAGATTAGGCAACACTAGTAGCGACGGCAAGTTTATCTTATTTATTAGTTTTAAATTGTTTATTTTATTTTTTGTAATTAATAAGTATACCTATAGGTATTATTTTTGCTTTTAAAATTTTAGTTTTTATTGTTTTTATTTCATAAAAATTAACTATAAATAAAAAATGTCCTCAAGTGACGTCCTATCAGTTATAGTTCCAAGAAAACTGGCGACATTTTCCCTCTGTATAGCGAGGCTAGAACGTTGGCAGAAATAATTTCCATCCTTCTGTCTTCAGACCTTTCCATCAGCCGCTTTGAGAACTCCTTGGCCAGGCGCTCCCCATGGGCCCATCGACCCCAAACAGCGCAAATTCGTAACCTGTACTAAAGTTGGCGTATTTGCGCAACTTGAGGTTCTCAGCAAAAACCGCCGCACTCCCAGCGCTGAAAGAGGTTGCCTGGATGCAAGATGTGGCTAATGTGTCCAATATGTCGCATCCCACAACAGAGACCTGCCAAGTTTCCACGGCCCAACTATCATGCCGTCGGATCTCTTGCCATCGTTCCGCGCAATCGTAGAGGGTTCTAAGATGGCGGATACTCCAGCAGTGACAAGAGCGCTTCTGGGCACAAGAAAGCCCGGGTGTCCGAGATGAACGACTGGTTTTCCGCATAGACACTGGGCTCCGAGACGAAGGCTCACCGCCTTTGTCAGTTTATTTCGATCAAAGTATGTGCCAACGGATGCCGAGGAAAAAGCCAGCAATCAAAGACCCGATTCTCTAGTGGTAACGGCCATAAGGCGAGCCCGCTTTTTCATGTTACTACATAAAATATATTCCTGTTTCTACTTGTTTGAAGAGTAGAACAGAGCGTGACAAGTGTAAGTCAATTACTCCAAAAATATATTCTAGAAAATCCATCTCCAGCTCAGGTAGTCTTAAATTATGTGCTGATAAGGAAACACTATTTACAAAAAAATATTTAAAATTTTTAAACGTTAATAAATTGAAATAACCCAGAGCTTAGATGCAAGTCAAAGCCCAAAGTAAATTGCAACATAAATAACCTAAAAGATTCTGTAATTCACACTGCCACAGAATTTTCTGGCAACAGCGAAAAGCAAACGATTTATCACAATTAGCTCCGAGGCCGGTCCTTTGCTACACAAAAAATATAAGAAACAGCTAAGAAGTTACTTAGCCATTCCAAATTATTAATGCATTGGAATTAGAAACGACACGTTTTGCCTTGTAATTTTTTTCTTCTGGTTTGTGTTCCTTCTTCACATGGATGATGAATGAGGTGATAGGGAAGGCAAAGGGTCTAGCCCATACAGCCAAGTCTGACGTAATATATCTTTCTTTTTATTAGTTAATAAGGTCATCATCAAATTCCAGATGTTTTAGAATTTGATGCTTTTCTTAGAGTTACCCGCGACATTATAGCCCAAACACGTCGGGTATAATATGGGAGTTGAGAGCGCGGGAAAACCGCAAAAAATAAACTGCCACTTGTGCCCTTGTACGTCGATTAAACAACACCGCTTTTGACTAACAATATCCACAGAAAAGTAATTTACAAAACAAAAACTTGAACTTGACATGTCCGTGTTTTTTGCTCGATCCGATCTTGATTTGATACCATAATTAATGCGTGATGAGCCATCGAAATATGGTAAATATCTTTTCTTCACTAGATAATTTAAAACCTTTCCATTGTTTTGAACTCTTAAAACAATGGGGTGTGCCACTAACTTTTAATCACGATATGGCGCATGATAGATGGTACTGTCAGTTGCATAGAAAACCTGTATTTTTATTACGAATATTTTATATTTTCTGGATATTATGCAGAAGTGAGCAGCTTTTAAGTGTACAAATCAAGATTTCCAAGCGAAAGCAAAGATATGGTGATCTCAAAATTGCCGTTCTAATAATTCAACCTTTTTTTATTTTAAAGACGGTGTTCGCTTACTTAATTCGTATTTTAATGTAGGTAGCGTTAAGTTAAAATATATTTTTCTACTATAAAAATGTAAAACTACAAATAAATTAAAAAAAATATCAGTCCTAGGTGTAAACAAGGTACCAATGCCGCTAGCGACATCTACAAAAATCTTTGCCTGATACACCCCATTGTCTAAGACTATCTACTTATGTATTTTTAATTAAAATTTGCTGGTCAAAGCAAGCTTATTGGCTTCTTCAGAAATAGGTGCCCTACTGCATACAATATCGAAGACTGATATCTATAAGGCGTTTTATGCTTCTCATAATTCTCTTGACTTATTCCGTAACAGATTCATACACTTAAAATAAAGCAAGCGGCGCGATAGTATGACGCTGGTACGATGGAGGATAGGTCTGCCTTTAGTATGTGATGCCATCTGTGTGGACAACCTGGCGCCTTTCTCCGCGTGTCCTTGACGTCTAAGAATCCACTGCTGCATTACAAGCACAGAATCTCAAACGGCGGAAATACATACAGCTTATTGGATGTGTTATGCGCCGTTTGGAGTTTCTCTCGGGCTGTTGGGGACCAAGTACACAGGAATTTTTGCCCATTGGTAGTGATTTGGAGCGACTTTTTTATTTATAATGTTTTAATTTTATGTATTTTGTTTTGCCTTTGCAATAATCTCCAAGAGTTCTGAAAAGTTCCGGATGGCTTTTTACAAATAAACAGCATTCAAGTATGTAAATTGAAGGAATAGTTATAACTTTTGGTTTCATAAATAGGAAGTCATAGGAACCGAGACAAGATAATTTGTCAATACAATTTAATTCACTGTGACAAGGTTCCATCCAATTCTTAGTTGGATCGTATAGTAAGCATAATTCAGCAAAGTCTAAGTACGCCTTATATATCTCAGCCGAAGTGCATGCACGGCCATCCTGCAAACTTGATCATGCCGAAGCATGCAAATTGGATAATAAAATTTGATCGTGGGTAGACGCCATACATTTTGTCGAATATCTTTTGTAAACTGGACTTGCACGATATGAAAAGAAGCTATTTGTTAGAAAATGTATAGAAACCAAAGACGATATAAATTATAACAAGATAAGGCAAAAAGCCAAACGTATGAGAATCAAAGCTATGAATCAGTGTCTATTTAAAAATTGAAAATTTTGCTCTTTGCCTCGCAATTAATGAATGACAGATCTCTTATATTACAATGTGAGTATGTGAATACTGTGCTAAACGAGTATTATATTATTTTGAGTAAATTAATTAAATAAAAATATAATATAATATATAGGTATATAACTAAAATACTAACTTTGCTAACATTAAAAGAATTCTATTATTGTTGTTTTAAATAATTAATAATAACGAAATTGATTTCATTGTTACTAGAAGGAGAGTGAGTGCCCAACAACATTAACTTTTTAATTATCTTATATCTGTAAACCATGACTTATTCTATTATCGTTGAAAAAACCTGTGTGCCTGAAATAAAACGGTCTTAAATATATATATATGGGTTAGTTGGGTCCTTCGCGCCATTTTCCGTGGACATGTCAAGTGCAACTTTTTTGTTTTGTAAATTAATTTACTGCAGATATTATTGGCCAAAAGTGGTGTTGTTTGGTTTAATAATGTGCTACAATGTGAATATTTATGGAAAACGATAAATTGGACTTTAAATATGGGGCACAAGTTGCAGTTTATTTTTTGCGGTTTTCCCGCGCTGTGGACTCCCATATTTTACCCGACGTGTTTAAAACTATGGTGCCGCGAGTAACTCCAAGAAAAGCATCAAATTCTGCAGCATCTTGAATTTCATAATGACCTCATTAACTCATTAAAAAGAAAGATATATTACGTCAGACTTGGCTGTATGGGCTAGACCCTTTGCCTTCCCTATCATCTCAATTATCATCCATCAAAAAAAAAAAGTTAGTTGTGTAGGTCGCACGATTTGTCCACTCCGCCTTGCCCTCAACTTATAAAAAAAATGAGTATGACATAAGGCGTGTGAAATTGGACTCGTTACCGATTATACTGAATGACTCTGCTACAAGACCGCTTTCATTACTCAGCTGTAAGACCAGGGCAACCATGTACAATACTTAATAAAAAAAATGTTCAATATCTTTTTTTTTATTTCAATAAACTATTATTATTAGTGTATATTACAGTAATTACCGGTTATGGCTTGCCACTTGTCATGATTGGCGTATAGTAATGTTGGCTAAATGTGAATCCGCTTATTTATAAGCGTGGTTTCTGACCACCCCGAAAGGGAAACGGTCGTGATGATACTTTACTTTACCGGTTATGGTTGTGTTCGATGTGCACTTTTTAATTTATTATTTATTGTTTTCACGGATTATAATTATTAAATACTTTATTGCACTTTACTTAAAAGTATGTACAAAGGCGAACTTAAAGCCATTTCGGCTTTTTCTACCAGCTAACCTTTGGGATAGTGAGACAGTATAAATTCAATTCTAACCAATTAACTACATAAATAGTAGGTATACATAGACTACGTAAATACTCATCAATGTATATATTCCGTGGTCTATTGGTAACAAACGTTGCCGTGAACTCGGGAGGTCGTGGGTTCGATTCCCACCGGGGGCAAGTTGTACATTGTATAATTTGTCTCGGTCTGGGTGTTTATATGTATAATATGTATAAATAAATAATAATAATAAATATTTCCAGACAGGTCACACAGCGCCATCTAGTTTCCGTGGTACGCTACGAGGCTTGTGTTACGGAAACTAGATGGTTGATAAACTACATATTATACTTTTTTTTTGTAAATATATACATATTATACATATAAACACCCAGACCGAGACAAATTATACAATGTACAACTTGCCCCCGGTGGGAATCGAACCCACGACCTCCCGAGTTCACGGCAACGTTTGTTACCACTAGACCACGGAGGCGGTATATATTTACAAAAACAAAAAAAAGTATAATATGTAGTTTATCAACCATCTAGTTTCCGTAACACAAGCCTCGTAGCTTACCACGGAAACTAGATGGCGCTGTGTGACTTGTCTGGAAATATTTATTTATTATTATTATTTATTTATTATAGTAGATATATAGTACGCTGGAGACATCGACGAGCTTGCCACATGTCATGATTGGCCTATAGTTAAGTTGGCTAAATGTGAATCCGCTTATTTATAAGCGTGGTTTCTGACCACCCCGAAAGGGAAATGGTCGTGATGATACTATACTTTCTATAGTAGATATACATATATGAAGATAATATATTATTACGAAGTAGAAATTTGTGGAGCCAAAATATATTATTCTGCTTGTTTAAAAAGTTTTTTAAATATGTGAATGGAAGGAGCTTGTCTGATAGTCAGTTACGCTGACCTACGTGCTACAATTGTGTCTACCTAGCCTACCCCGCAAGGAGGCTAAAGTAAAGATATGTATTTATGTATGTACGAGTATGTAGGACAGCGATTGCAACCTCTTCCAGAACAATTTACAAAGCAAAATTTCGAAATACCAAATTTTAAAAAGGGTTCACATTTCACGGGCAATTACTCGAAACATCTTTGATAGATTAGCATAAATTATTGAAATAAAATATGGCAAATTATACAAAGAAGGTTAAAGATTAATTATATCTAAAAGAGAATTTATTATAACTTAATTTGTTAGACGATGCCAAAAGTTTGGAAGCACCGAATGGAAATAAAGTATCATCACGACCGTACTTGCAGTTAGAAACGAGCAGGTTTACATTTAGCCATCTTTAGGTACCTACTATATTTTCATTCATTCATTCATATGTATAATATGTATATATTTACAAAAAAAAAAAGTTTAATATGTAGTTTATCAACCATCTAGGGAGTCTCTCGCGCCATTTTGCGCGGCCGTGTCAAGTGCTAGTTTTTGTTTTGTAAATTAGTTTACTGTGGTTATTATTGGTCAAGAGTGGTGTTGTTTTGTTTAATAATGTGCTACAATGTGAATAATTATGGAAAACGATAAATTGGACTTTAAATATGGGGCACAAGTTGCAGTTTATTTTTTGCGGTTTTCCCGCGCTGTCAACTCCCATATTTTACCCGACGTGTTTGAGCAGTGGATGGTTCCGCGAGTGACTCCAAGAAAAGCATCAACTTCTACAGCATCTGGAATTTGATGATGACCTCATTAATTCATGAAAAAGAAAGATATATTACGTCAGACTTGGCTGTATGGGCTAGACCCTTTGCCTTCCCTATCATCTCATTCATCATCCATCGGGAGAAGAGAACCAAAAAAAAAAAAAAATCAACCATCTAGTTTCCGTAGCTTACCACGGAAACTAGATGGCGCTGTGTGACCTGTCTGGAAATATTTATTTATTATTTATTTATATTACAGCCCCCCAAGAACACAGAGCCCTAAACCTCCACTGTTGGAGATGAGCCTTCCAGAACATATATCTGGAGAATTTGGCCTGCACATGGCTGATGTAAATTTTTAATGAAAATTTATTTACGATTCCACAAGTTGGTATTAGTGGAATCGGGACCGACGGCTTAACGTGCTCTTCGAGGCACGGGAACGAGGTGTTGTAAATCTATGACAAACGTATAAAAAATGTATTTCTCATTGGTACATGCCGGGTTTGTACCGACCTTTAGAACACGACACGGATATTATTGGATAAACTAGTAATAAAAATAATAAAATTCTTTATTTCTCACAAAATATACAAAATAAAATGATGTACAGTTCTCCCAAAGTGATAATGCGCATAGAAATCTTCGTCACTGTTCGGCAACGGTCGTATTCCCTGAGCGTTGGAAGACGATATGTATATAGAGTGGTTAAGTGCATTTTCTTCATGCATAATTTAGCAGAATTATGTGTTTTGTGCTAAAAGAGATAAATATTGATTTATCAGTAACAAAATTTGATTCGATAATTCCATGTAAGTAAATAGCGAGGAAAACCACACGATTGAGAATATGCTACAATCTTTGTTGGATTGATTTACTTCGAAAATTTTATAGTACTGTAGTGACCTCCTTTAAATATAAAATCTCTGCCTGTGTCAGACAGACAAGCAATTGTCAAATAAACTATTTAAATAAGATAATTAAAGTTGAAATTATATTCACCTTTGAAAACAAAACCAAGAAGGGTGTGTGTGTAATAGCAGCTCTATATAATTCCACACAGAGAGAACACGTGCAGTCACCGCCAAAAAAACAAAAACAAAAAAACGACTGCCTGAATTGTTTTCGATTGTGTACTCATGATATTGACTTCTATTTCTTTGGAACAAGGTGCAAAATGCAAGTGCATTGTTTAGGGCTCTTACGATTCAATGATTCGGGTGTTTCCGGGAATACGACAATTAGCGAAGATCTGTATGTGCATTATTAATTTGGGAATACTGTACATAGGCGAGCATAATACCATGAATGTATTATTTACCAGCTAAACTTTGGAAGAGTGATAGATTTATATGATGAGTGCGCCTAAGGGTGGGTCTAAGAATTATTAAGTAAATGTAAATAAATTATATATAAATACTCTATAATATATTAAATATAATATTACATAAATTCCCTATATAAATACTCATTTACGTACATCCATATAATAGCTTCTAAGACGGCATTAACGGAATCATACAGTATTTGGTTGGGTAGGGAGAGTGGAGAGTGGTGAGAATAGTGGATCGTGAGCGATAATCCGCGCAATAAAATAAAAAAGGGAGGCCTTCTTTTCTTAAACCAGCCTATTGTCGGTCGCAAGCCCAAGACACCATTCTTCTCTTCTCTTACCCTCACACGGTGGACCCGGCACCCGCACGGTGAATCCATGGAATGCTTAGAAATTTGTCTTCTTATATATATAGTAATATGTCAAGATGTCGAAATTAGGGTTCATTTTGTGTGGGAAGTGTAAAAATAATAGTTTAAATATATTAAATGACGGAGCTTGTCTGATGAATAGAGGTAGCCTGTTATAGACAAGAGGTATAGAAAATATTTGTGTTCTTGACCTGGAATCTAACTCGTTATCTCTGCGTTTAATACTGCGGTCGTAACCGCTAGACAACAGAGGCCACCGACTGAATTCCAAATTGTTTAGTGAAGTTAGACGCTTCCGTTAAATTAATCCAAAAATGTATATCTATCCAATTCGATATTCAAATTTTATTATTTAAGAATAATAAAGTTTAATTTAGATATTTTCTAGTAGACCGCCTCCGTGGTCTAGTGGTAACAAACGTTGCCGTGAACGCGGGAGGTCGTCGGTTCGATTCCCACCGGGGGCAAGTTGTGCATTGTATAATTTGTCTCGGTCTGGGTGTTTATATGTATAATATGTATATATTTACAAAAAAAAAAGTATAATATGTAGTTTATCAACCATCTAGTTTCCGTAACACAAGCCTCGTAGCTTACCACGGAAATTAGATGGCGCTGTGTGACCTGTCTGGAAATATTTAGGTATATTTATTTATAATTGCATTTGACAGATCTTAGGGGAAGAACCAACATTAGCTTGGCTTTACTAATGAGAAATACACATTTTGTTTTACCTTGTAAAAATATAAAATAATATTTACAAACTACATTACCTATATATAAACATATAAACAACTTATTTGTTATAATAGATACTTTTGTCGCTCTCTCGACTACTGCGATAAGGAATCGTCTCATCTTGACTTATTTAACTCTAGTTTTAACAAATTTAAAAACGACCTAAAATTACATATGTACTCTAAATAAAAATAATACATTTCTAATGTGAAACGTGAAGGCGAGGTGGTGGCTCGGTTGTAAGAACGCGTTCCTTAAATCCTACAAAGGTCGGTTCAAACCCCCGGCATGTACCAATGAGAAATACACTTTTCTTACGTACATTTGTCATAGATTTACAACAACACCGTTCCCGTGTCTCGGAGAGCACGTTAAGCCGTCGGTCCCGGTTCCACTAATACCAACTTGTGGAATTGTTAATAAATTGTCATTCAAAATTGACATTATATCCTCGCCAAGCCGTCTGCCAGCGTGGCGAGTGTAGGACAAATTCTCCAGATATATGTTCTGGAAGGCCTATCTCCAGCAGTGGAGGTCTAGGACGCTGTGTTCTAGGGGCTGTAATGAATGAAAAAAAAATTTGAAGCTGTTTATATATGTAGTATTAATAATATTAAAGTGAGAACTTTATTACGTGCGCTTGGTGGGGACCTATTTCGTTAAACGTACGTCCTACGTCAGAACAGCGCTCAAGGGGAAACAGCGCGGCTGGGAAGTGGAAGGGATACATTACATTTATACAATTTTAAAATCAT
Organism: Tinea semifulvella; assembly: GCA_910589645.1. Taxonomy (NCBI): domain Eukaryota; kingdom Metazoa; phylum Arthropoda; class Insecta; order Lepidoptera; family Tineidae; genus Tinea; species Tinea semifulvella. Next base: position 4,623,244 of record OU342592.1, on the reverse strand, counting down.
TTACATTTATCATACCATGCATTCATTTAATCTCCATATTATATATTGTAACTTAAAAAAAAACGCGTTATACGTGATTGTTTATAATACATGGCTGATATTGTGTACACATGGTTTGAGTTTTAGCAATGTCTATACACTATATCCATTATTTTTAGAAACTGTAATGCTAAAATTTGTTTTCTGTGCCTTTTTTTTTTTTAATGAAATCAATAACCTGCACGTTTTTTTTTTCTCACTTCCCGCGACGCACCCGTTTATTTGTTACTGCTATATAACTTAGTATTTCAAACCAATTTTGATATTTATCATTTTATTTTTTTCTTAATTGTTAGTTCTTAAGCATAGCAATGTTTGTCTTTACGTTTATTGTATTTTGTGTAAATTCTCGACACTCAAGGTCTTGTAAATGTTAATTATGTTTGTAATTCGATGTAAATGACTATTTGTTGTCAAAACCGCCTCCGTGGTCTAGTGGTAACAAACGTTGCCGTGAACTCGGGAGGTCGTGGGTTCGATTCCCACCGGGGGCAAGTTGTACATTGTATAATTTGTCTCGGTCTGGGTGTTTATATGTATAATATGTATATATTTACAAAAAAAAAAAGAAGTATAATATGTAGTTTATCAACCATCTAGTTTCCGTAACACAAGCCTCGTTGCTTACCACGGAAACTAGATGGCGCTGTGTGACCTGTCTGGAAATATTTATTTATTTATAAAATAAAATAAAATAAAATAAAATAAAATAAAATAAAATAAAATAAAATAAAATAAAATAAAATAAAATAAAATAAAATAAAATAAAATAAAATAAAATAAAATAAAATAAAATAAAATAAAATAAAATAAAATAAAATAAAATAAAATAAAATAAAATAAAATAAAATAAAATAAAATAAAATAAAATAAAATAAAATAAAATAAAATAAAATAAAATAAAATAAAATAAAATAAAATAAAATAAAATAAAATAAAATAAAATAAAATAAAATAAAATAAAATAAAATAAAATAAAATAAAATAAAATAAAATAAAATAAAATAAAATAAAATAAAATAAAATAAAATAAAATAAAATAAAATAAAATAAAATAAAATAAAATAAAATAAAATAAAATAAAATAAAATAAAATAAAATAAAATAAAATAAAATAAAATAAAATAAAATAAAATAAAATAAAATAAAATAAAATAAAATAAAATAAAATAAAATAAAATAAAATAAAATTAAATTAAATTAAATTAAACTAAAAATACCTATGAAAATAAAACTATTCTACAAAATAATCTAAACCATGGGCTTACCACCTGGGAACCCCTAAAACGCTCGCCGCATTTCCTCGTTGAATATTAACGGAAATATTTTGTTTTAGGTAGTTATGGCATGGTCGCCACACAAATTCGTTTACCCAGGTCTTCTGCGAATTTGTGGGTATCAGGAGAATATACTCCCATTGTTTTAACCCCAAATGCCACAAAGTTATATTTTATGTGCTTTTTAAATTCGGCTGTATGAGCAGCCGAACCGGCCTTTTTTGAGGTAGAGAAAATGGGACAAGCGGCAAAACAGGTTGCATCCCAGATATTTTTTTATTTTATTTTATTTTATTTTATTTTATTTTATTTTATTTTATTTTATTTTATTTTATTTTATTTTATTTTATTTTATTTTATTTTATTTTATTTTATTTTATTTTATTTTATTTTATTTTATTTTATTTTATTTTATTTTATTTTATTTTATTTTATTTTATTTTATTTTATTTTATTTTATTTTATTTTATTTTATTTTATTTTATTTTATTTTATTTTATTTTATTTTATTTTATTTTATTTTATTTTATTTTATTTTATTTTATTTTATTTTATTTTATTTTATTTTATTTTATTTTATTTTATTTTATTTTATTTTATTTTATTTTATTTTATTTTATTTTATTTTATTTTATTTTATTTTATTTTATTTTATTTTATTTTATTTTATTTTATTTTATTTTATTTTATAAGACATCTTCCCTTACTCAATGGTATAAGAGACATACCATCCGGCCTTTTACCATGACTACGTAATTGACCTGATGCTTTAATTTAGCGCACCATAAACTTCTCTTTATAAAATCATATAAGGCTTTGTGTCTTAGAATCTGCCTGCGGTCTTAATAAAATTCAAAAACTATAAACTAACCCAATAAACTATAAATAAAAAATTTCCCCAAAAGAACGTCCCATCTGAGATAGTCTCAAGAAGACTGGTAAAATTTCCCCTCTGTATAGCGAGGCTAATACGTTGGCAGAAATAATTACTAGCCTTTCTGTTTCTAGATTTCTCAGTCAGTCGTTTGGACAACTCCATGTTCCCATCGTCTCGACCCCAAACGTAAACTCGTAACCTGTACCGAGGTTGGCATATTTGCGCAGCTTAAGGTTCTCAGCAGAAACCGCCGGACTCTAATGTGCCTACACATGTCGCATCCCACACCAGAGACCTGCCAAGTTTCCACGGCCTAACGGTCATGCCATGGTCGGGTCTCTTGTCATCGCTCTGCGCAATCCCAAGGGTTCTAGGACAGCGGGTACTCCTGCAGTAACAAGAGCCCTACGAATGATGTCGTTGAGAGCCGCGTGACACTTCTTTACTTTCACTTACTTGTCATTATTCTAAGGTTTGTCTAAGCTATAGCGACACATTTAAAAAAAAAAAAAAATTTCAATTCACCGTCACGAACACACTGAATGTGAATGACCAGAAAATATATTTTAAAGTCTCAATATTACTGAAATATTTATTATTTATATATATACATATTTTTTAATTATTTATTTAAGGTCGCTATTAACAACATGGTCATAAACGACCGCCTAAATTAAATATTTTTAAACATATTAACCGTAATTAAGAAGCTGAACACATCCTGATAATGTTCATCACTGAGGCACATTTTTAGTGTTGGGGGTAAATTGAAGCGAGATCTGTCATTATCGTAAGCACTGCAATCTATTAGGAGTGACTAACAGACACCTCAGAAGTACATCTATCGCATTTATTTTTTGGATTTTTTGTTATAAGGTGGATGTGTGTTAGGTTGGTATGCCCGATTCGCAGTCTAGTTAGTACAGATTGGTCATGTCTACATGTCCGGGAGACTGGGGTTTTATCCAATACTGAACTACAGACTAGGGTTAGAGCTCTAGTATTGTTGGTTTTCCACATAATGTCCCAGTAGCTATTAACTCCAGCTTTAATGACCTTTTTAAATTCTGTTGCAGTATGCAGTAGCAAAAAAAAACATACGGTATTTTGAAGAAAACACATTATTAATAATTTAAAAATCTAAATCCACGGACTTAACCGCTAGACCACGGAGGCAGGCAGTATTTTTATTCTAAATTATAATATAAAATTATTTACTCTTTAAAAAAATACACGCAATAAGAGCAAAATTTATTTAATAAAACCTCGCTAAAACTAAGTGGACACGGAGTAGTATGGATACTGTTTATTAATTGAACCAACATCGTTGAAACTCGCATATTACTTTAGCGTAAATTAATATTTCTATTAACAAAGACTTTCTGAAAGGTTTTCCATACACCATGCCTATAGAGTCTCTCGTGGCTGTAATGACACATTTAAAGGTGCAGTGTCGAATAACACGACTTTTGTCGCGCGACAATGCAGCAACAAAGACCGCAGTATGATTGTCAATTGTTTAAGCTAAAATAATAATATTGATTATGTCTGGCATTTTATTGTCTTAGCGAACGAGTGCCTTCACTCCGTAGCCACGACTCAGACTTAGCTGTTAAGGCACGCAGGGCCAACAGTGAAAGAGAGACGGTTTATAGGGTTTTAGTCCGTAGGCGCCTTGGGGTCTCCTTAGGACCGCCTCCGTGGTCTAGTGGTAACAAACGTTGCCGTGAACTCAGGAGGTCGTGGGTTCGATTCCCACCGGGGGCAAGTTGTACATTGTATAATTTGTCTCGGTCGGGGTGTTTATATGTATAATATGTATATATTTAGAAAAAAAAAAGTATAATATGTAGTTTATCAACCATCTAGTTTCCGTAACACAAGCCTCGTAGTTTACCACGGAAACTAGATGGCGCTGTGTGACCTGTCTGGAAATATGTATTATTATTATTATTTATTATTAGGAGGACTCACGGTGATTCGGGCATGCGACCTGTGGCCCTTCAGGTTGGGGTCGTATCGTTAGGCGATTTTACGATTCACCGTGTGTAAAAAAAAAGCATTGTCTTACAATTACAGCAGCTGTAATTTTAAAAAAGCATTATTTTTTTTTAATTTGTTTTTTTTTTTATATTTTATCGTTTCTCTTCCCATGATGATGATGACAAGCTTACAATATTAGTTCGCTTTAAAAGTAAAAATTGCCATTTAACATCATTCCCAATGGCACATACTTTCAACAAGAAGAACAAATAGGCAGGAGGATTGATGGTGGTAATTAGCCCAGTCTGCTGTCTCGTCGATGATGCGACATTTTTTTTTCCTTTTTTTTTTTTTTTTTGTTCTCTACTCCCGATGGATGATGAATGAGGTGATAGGGAAGGCAAAGGGTCTAGCCCATACAGCCAAGTCTGACGTAATATATCTTTCTTTTTCATGAGTTAATGAGGTCATCATCAAATTCCAGATGCTGCAGAATTTGATGCTTTTCTTGGAGTCACTCGCGGCATTATAGCTCAAACACGTCGGGTAAAATATGGGAGTTGACAGCGCGGGAAAACCGCATAAAATAAACTGCAACTTGTGCGCCATATTTAAAGTCCAATTTATCGTTTTCCATAATTATTCACATTGTAGCACATTTTTTTTTTTTCGACGTCTGTCGCGTGCTTCAGAATAGAACATAATAAATGGCTTCAGTACAAAATATATTCTCGCCCGGCACCCACGCCGTATTTTGAATAAAACTGAATGCTTTCACCGTACGGAAATATATAAAAAAACACTTTACCTATAGAAACAAGTCCTGCGGCGAATTCTATACAACCTTATTTTTCACTATTCATGCGGTTTTTTTTTTTTCTTAATTAAGAAAGTTAATACTTGTATATTTTTTAACATATTGTTTGTTGAAAGTATATTGTTTAAAATTATTTTTGTGACGACTTCTCCCTCCCACTCACTGGAAATATTCTAAAAATCCTTCCGTAATTAGGCATTAATTAGAATATATATACACTAAAAAGTTAGATAGACGTATGTAAGATTTGTTTGTTTTGTGCGCTGTGACGTCACAATATTTTCAAACCTCAAGTCAAAGTCAAAGTCAAGTCAAAATATCTTTATTCACGTAAACCTATTACAGGCATTTATGAAACGTCATTAATTTAATTATTTTGAATGATTCTACTCCTGCTAGTAGAAGACTAAGCAGCAAAGTGGTCCAATAAGTAAGCTGTTAGCAGAAGACCAGCAGCTTAGCAAATTCCAGTGACCTGGTACAGCAGTAACCCACCAGGCAAGTCAGAATTAAGGTAGACTACATGCCTATGTGCAACCCGAAAGTCGACAAAACGCAAAATAAAACAAATAACATAAAAAAGTAAAATATTTTTTTGAAAAAATAATATACCAATTTCGTAGATATATTAGTACGTAATAAAACATTGCAGTTTTTGTACGTAACATGCATATTTTATAAAAACAGTGGTAGTGAAATAATTGTATATTTTAATTGGCCATTTTGCGAGTAAAACCTGCGTACCATGAACTATACGAATATACTAATAAAAAATCATTTAAAAGATTTTGACTATTGAAATAAAATACATGCATTTTAAAGCGTGTCGTCTAGCGATTACGTGGTTCAGGTTTGAATTCTGGTCGAAATACGAAATAATATATTTAATTTGTGACATTGTAAAGCTTTAGTATTAATGTTCCTTGTTTTAAAGCTATAGTATTAGTAGTTCCTTGTTTTAAAGCTTTAGTATTAGTAGTTCCTTGTTTTAAAGCTTTAGTATTAGTAGTTCCTTGTTTTAAAGCCTTAGTATTAATAATTCCTTGTTTTAAAGCTTTAGTATTAATAGTTCCTTGTTTTAAAGCTTTAGTATTAGTAGTTCCTTGTTTTAAAGCCTTAGTATTAATAATTCCTTGTTTTAAAGCTTTAGTATTAATAGTTCCTTGTTTTAAAGCTTTAGTATTAGTAGTTCCTTGTTTTAAAGCTTTAGTATTGGTAGTTCCTTGTTTTAAAGCTTTAGTATTAGTAGTTCCTTGTTTTAAAGCCTTAGTATTAATAATTCCTTGTTTTAAAGCTTTAGTATTAATAGTCCCTTGTTTTAAAGCTTTAGTATTAATAGTTCCTTGTTTTAAAGCTTCAGTATTAATAGTTCCTTGTTTTAAAGCTTCGGTATTAATAGTTCCTTGTTTTAAAGCTTTAGTATTAATAGTCCCTTGTTTTAAAGCTTTAGTATTAGTAGTTCCTTGTTTTAAAGCTTTAGTATTAATAGTCCCTTGTTTTAAAGCTTTAGTATTAGTAGTTCCTTGTGTTAAAGCTTTAGTATTAGTAGTTCCTCGTTTTAAAGCTTTAGTATTAGTAGTTCATTGTGTTAAAGCTTTAGTATTAGTAGTTCCTCGTTTTAAAGCTTTAGTATTAGTAGTTCCTCGTTTTAAAGCTTTAGTATTAGTAGTTCCTTGTGTTAAAGCTTTAGTATTAGTAGTTCCTCGTTTTAAAGCTTTAGTATTAGTAGTTCCTCGTTTTAAAGCTTTAGTATTAATAGTTCCTTGTTTTAAAGCTTTAGTATTAGTAGTTCCTCGTTTTAAAGCTTTAGTATTAATAGTTCCTTGTTTTAAAGCTTTAGTATTACTAGTTGCTTGTTTTAAAGCCACACGCTAGAGATGGTAGGCGGACTGATGATGGTAATTTGCCCAGTCTGTTGGGGCGGCGAAGTATCCACCGTTCGTGACGATAAACCCAGTAAAGTGTATTCACACGTTCCGGGATTAGGCTCGAATTACCGTCATGCCCAGTCAAGCCGGCATAGCGTTAGGAACTGATGTCAGTCATGAGTGTCTGATTCCAGTTGCTAACATTCTTGGACCTTTCGCGTCACTTACCATCAGGTAGGCGCAAGATCACATGTCGAGCAAATATTTAAAAAAAACAATGCTATATTGTTTCTAATATTTTGTGCAGTCATTCATACCAAGGTTTCGGTCTGATGGACCCGGTGTACCTAACTGTTTTCGTCAATAAACATTGTCCATTTCCATTCATACAAATGTTTTGTTATTTGTCGGCTAGTACATAAGAGTACCTATACTGTTAAAATACCTACACTGGAAATACTTATATTGCAAGGAAACCATTCGTGTTGTATTGTTGACTTTTTATTTGTTTATATACTGTACCAACGAGGTCAAATATAAGATGTTAGCGGATTGATTGTATCCACAGTTCCCGCGAAGCCGCCGCTTAGCCGCAGAGAAGGAACGCCGTCAGGTTTTATTCGGCGAGCCCGACGTAACCTCTCCTTTCTGCCTCCACAGCGGGGTAACCGGTAGGAATTTCATGACAAAAAAAAGTCAAAAATACTCAAACATCAAAACTTGTAACTTTTATAGATGAAACATAAATTTTCTAGTCTTGGAGCTAATGTATTGGGGATGAGGACATTCCCCCGATTTCCCCGGCAGGACCTCAGCGTGCTGAGAGAACTTTTGGAGCTGTTACTGAACATCAGCGCCTGTGTAACAATTTATAATAGTACAGCAAATTTGGAAAGAAAATGGAAAGAACAGATTCTTTACTGTGTCGGCCAGTGGAATAGACGTGCTATACAAAAAGCACCATTACTCACCATTTAAAAAAAAATGCTAACGAAACACTTAAATTAAAATCACAACAAGATCACATAATATGACAATATGTATGATGTGTTCTATATACTGTTATCTGTTCTACATATGTATATATTTATATTATTATTTGTAAAAGTAAAGTATCATCACGACCGTTTTCCTTGCGGGGTGGTCAGAAACCACGCTTATAAATAAGCGGATTCACATTTAGCCAACTTTACTATAGCCCAATTATGACAAGTGGCAAGCTCTTATTATTTGTATATGATGTTATTATTATACGATGTATATATATATAATATATATATATTGTTTATTAGTTGATAAGTAATTTTGAAATCATAGTATCTAAATTTACTTATACACATGCACCCACTCTTTTTTCTCACTTTCTAAACATTAAGCTCGCCTATGTACATTTGAATGTTTTTATTTTTTGCGCAATTTTTTTTTTATTATCTATCAATGAGAGAAATCCTGAAGATTCTGGCGGAAGCGAAGACTGGCTCCTAATTGTTAATATTCTTAACATTTGAAATCGGATTTCGTAATGTATGTGGCCGGCCGTGTATATACTTGTAGTATAAATTGATTATAAATTGTATTAACTACGAAGCTGACACAAAATAAAATGAAGGAACGACGTCTTGCGCTAGGGCGTGCGTCTGTAGGCGTAGGCTTAACCCATTTTCCTGTGACATCATAATCTGATAATACGGTGTGATATCATCGGCGAATATTTTATCTACCAGCTACACGATCAACCTTATTAGACTTTTTTATACAGAGTGCTTATTTTAAGTGAGCGTAGATAACTAAATTACACTACAAGAATTATATGCTCCAGTTTAGGATTTAGCCAAAATATTAAAAATACACCCTGTTCCTCTTACAGCACTTAGAGCACTAGAGCACTTAGAGCTAGACCTGTTGGAGATGGATTTGGTTGGGTAGGGAGAGGAGTAGAATGGTGGATGGTGAGCGTATTATCGCGCAATAAAATAAAAAAGGGAGGCCTCCTTTTCTTAAACCAGCCTATTGTCGGTCGCAAACTCGAGACACCATTCTTGTCGTCTCTTACCCACACACGATGGACCCGGCACCCGCACGGTGAATCCATGGAATGCTTAGAAATTTGTCTTCTTTCTAGGCCCATCATCATCATCATCATCATTACAGCCCCTAGAACACAGCGTTCTAGACCTCCACTGCTGGAGATGGGCCTTCCAGAACATATATCTGGAGAATTTGGCCTACACTCGCCACGCTGGCCAGACGGCTTGGCGAGGCCCATCATAACAAGTGGCAATCTCGTCGATGTCTCTAGTGTAGGTACCTATCAAAATTGGGAAATATCACAAATAAATTAAATATATATTTTTTTGTTTCGACCAGGAATATAACCCGGCGTATAATAACATCAAGTCTGAAAGACAAAGTATTAAAGAGGTCTATCTAGTCATAAATTCCTCGGCATTACCCTTGATAAGTTTTGCAATTGGAAGGACCACGTGCATGGTGTTTCCAATAGACTCAATAGATTTGTTTACGCTTTAAAAATAGTTAGACAGTTCGTCAATAAATCAGCAGCTATTATTTACTTCATACTATGGATATGTAAACTCTGTGCTGAGATATGGCAATGTAATTTGGGGGAACTCTGTAGATATAGATACGCTGTTTATAATCCAAAAACAATGCATCCGTGCAATTTTTAATCTCAGACAACGCGACTCCTGTAGACCATACTTTCGTGACTATAATATTCTAACATTACCGTGTCTGTATATTTTAGACGCATGTATGTTTATTAAAAACTACCTGAGTCTTTTTCGGCCTGTTAACGAGGACGGGCGAACAAATGTTCGGACTCAATATAAATACAATTTATGGAAACCTGCTACAAAACTTACCATTGTTTCTAAAAATAGTAACCAAATGTGTATTAAAATATTTAACGGTTTGCCTATAGCATTAAAACAATTGACATCAATAATTAGATTTAAGAAGCTGTTAATTAAATGGTTAAAAGAACAATGTTTTTATAGTATCCAGAATTTTTTACATTATACGAGTAAGTGTTGACAAATATAATTTAGTTGTAATTTAACATGTACTATTATTTGCATTCCATTATGGTAGGATGGATACAGCTGGACTGTAAAATTGTATTCTGTGCAATAAACGATTTTGAATTTGAATTTAATCCACAGACTTAACTAAACTGCGGAGGCAGTGGCCAGCGTAGAGTGTAGTTCAAATTCTCCAGAAATATGTCGAAGGCGCAGCAGTGGAGATGTGATGAAACAATACAATTAAAAAAATGAGTATCAGCTTAGTTCAACCTCATAGCTTTATTCGACTTTAATTATGCATATTTAATAGGTAAATATGTTAAGCCTGAACAAAGTCCCACGCTTTGTAGACACGAAAGCGACTGACCTACTTCCATTAGGCTAAAGAAATGTGACTGTAAATAATCTACGAGTATTTTCCTATTAAATACTGTTTTCAAAATGTTTTGCTTTTTATTTTAAATCATCACGCCAATTCCCTTGCAGGGTTGGGAGAGGTAATTGTATTTATTTGTCATGAACGTCAAGGCGCGGTGGTAAGGACGCTTCCCTTAAAATCTCACGAAGGTCGGTTCAAATCACCCCGGCATGTACCAATGAAAAATATACTTTTCTAACCTATATTTATCATAGATTTAAAAAATGACCGCTATCGTGACCCGGTTACACTAATACCAACTTGTCGAATCGTTAACAAATTGTCAATTAAAAGTTACATTAGGCCGAATTCTCCAGATATATTCATATGTTCTGGAAGGCCCGTCTCCAACAGTGCATCTAGGACACTGAATGATCGTGACATGAATGATGTCACGAACACCACATACCTCTTTCGCTTCGCCGACATTCATCAATTTCGTAGGCTCTGTACTGCACCTTGAACTTGTGTTTTATTCATTTGATCGTCATAGGTGGTTTCTACTTTTACCCACAAATTTCGCATTACAATTAGTGGTTACTCATCCTCTCAACATGCACAAACCATCAGATCATGCTTTACCTTATTTTTATCCATAGGTATGCCTTATCTTATACCTACACTTTTTCGTATTTTATCGTTACAATACAGTTTTTGCATTGATTATAAATTAATATTCTATATATCCTAAATCAGTTTCTGAAAGAATGGCAAACAGAAAATAAAATTGGGGTAAATCAGATTAAACAATTTTATCTTAATAAAAAAACAATATAATTACATAGGTAACTTTATAGTTATTTGCTCGAATTCTATAAACAATAGATAACTATTTAAGTCTTAACAGTTAATTAATCTAATTAAAGCTTTTCATACAATAATACTGAACAATTCAATCCGTTTCTCCGACATATTTACAATTAGCCGCATCTGTAGGAACTAATGTGTACAAATTCTTCCCTATAGTTAACAGGAAGTTATTGTCCTTATCAAACGTCAGCGCTCCGATTGCAGACAAATCCGCCACTTTCGCCAACTTAGATTTTCTCCAATCATTATGCCTAAACAACTTGTAAATACCATCTATCCACCACGTATATAATTCACCATTTTTATCCAACGCCATACCTCTAAAATAAGCATTGTCACTAAGGTAAACACTTTCATTGGCGCTATTTCTCCTCCCAAACAACCCCTTGATCCCCATAAAATAAGTCACCCCGCTCGGATCGATAATAAAATCTTTGACGTATTCGCTTTCGAACCCTTTGACATCATCGAATCTATCTCCTTTCTTTATTCTGATCCTATTTGCGGGGTGCACCGTGAAGTAAACGTTACCTTTGTAAAATATAGACCTTATTGTATCGCCCCTCGAACTGTACTGGGTAACAGCATAAGTGTGCGTATCGAGCTGAAATATCCCATCACTACCACCAAGATAAACAATCCCTCCAGCCTCATCTATAGCGAACGTCCCAAAATTAAACAACTGTTTACTATCCGGCTTAGGCTCCAATACACCGTACACTTTCGGATTATCAAGATTCACAAATCCCACTTTAAAATACTCCGGATCTCCAATTTGAGGTTCAAAGCTGTAATACAGTCTGTTTTGTCGTAAATGAACTGTCATTTGTGGGATGACAATTTGGTTCCTGAAGTTGCCTTGAAGTTGAAACAGCAGGGTCATATTGTGACATGTTTCGTTAACTTTGATACACGATGGACATACTTTCTTGGCTTCTTCTTGCGCTGATACATTCGTTAATAAAAGCGCGACGACTAAAGTCTTTAACCACATTATTAAGCACTAAAGCTTTACTAAAATCTCCGCGAAGTATTTTCTTTACCATGGAATAGTTCGTAGTCACGCGGTGTTGAATAAATAAAACTTGGGGAATTAGGCCAACACACGCACGATTCCTGTTGCACCACGCGTGAGAATGTCGACGTGGGGGCCTATTACCATTAAATATACCACCATAATTACCACGAGCTCTAGCACAGAAAAACCATACGTTTTCCAAATAATGGATTTTCATATTTTTATAAAAAAAAATATTTTTATTTATTTATTTATTAAGTAGGCACACAAAACAAATTTTAGCATTACAGTTTCTAAAAATAATGGATATAGTGTATTGATTTTTTTTTTACATCAGGAAATACTTACCGGGTTATTAATTTAAATAAATTTTAGTTAATATTTTATTTATTTGTAATATTTATCTAGTTTGGTACGCTAGAGACATCGACGAGCTTGCCACTTGTCATGATTGGCCTATAGTAAAGTTGGCTAAATGTGAATGTTTAATAAATAATTTATTTTATCAATTTCATTCTAAAATCTTTGCGCCATTTTGCACGGACATGTCAAGTCCAATTTTTTTGTTTTATTAAATAGTTTACTGTGGATATTGTTAGTCAATAGTGTTATTTTATTTAAAAATTTGCTACAATGTAAATAATTGTAAAAAACATAAATTTTACAATAGACACAAGTTGCAGTTTATTTTTTGCGCTTTTTTCGCGCTGTGAACTCACATATACCTGGTCGTGTTTTGGTGATATTGACACGAATTTTCATGAAAAGCATCAAATTCTACAACACTTGGAATTTTATAATGCCCAACTCGGTTACGAACACTGTTAAGAACAAATATTAATAATAAATTACGTGTTTAGGACGTATTCTATACAATATTATTTAAATAAACTTTGAAAAAAAAAACAAATTCGTTTAAATTAATAAATTCTTGGCTCTACAGTTTTCCCTGTTCCAACATTTTCTGACCGTTTCAGATTGTGGATATAGATAGAGCTATCTATCAGCCATTCAGGGTAATGCATAAATAAAGTGACATGAGCTTCAAACCCACTCACGGACCAACCAATAAGCCCTTCCCTTATCCTGGATTTACTTCAGCCATTGATGGCGTCCGACAAAATATTGGAAACGATTTGACGTGTACTTTTTATATTTAAAGGTAATTCCTTCGGAAAGAATTGCAGAAAGTCTATTTATCTTTTGACTTGTTTAACGGTTACCTATGTGGCACGCTATTGGCTGAAATAACCAAAGTGACCCACCAATCACGTGGCGTATAATAAAATGTTGATCATAGTTTATTTTAATCATCGTTTCTGCAACCGGCCGCTAATGATAAAAAATTTTGGACAACGACAGAATCAGGGACGTCGCCAGTCCATGAAGCCAAGGTAAAGGACAAACGCTTTAGTTGCATTGTTAATGGCATTAAAATTGGGACACAGTTTTGTAATAATCAGCATTCATAACGCGTCTATAGTTTTTCATAATTATTAATATTGTAGCACATTATTAAACAAATCAACAGCACTTTTGACTAACAATATCGACAGTAAATTAATTTACAAAACAAAAACGTGCAATTGACATGTCCGCGCAAAATGGCGCGAAGGACCTTAACCAAGTTCGATTACTAACAAAAAAAAGTAGACAGTCAATTTGCGTTCAAAATTCTAATATTCGAACATAATATTAGAATCTTGAATGCAATAATGTAAGAATTACTTTTAGATATGATGGCCAAGTCTGTCTCTTAGGATGAATAATAAAACAATATTTGTCGAGGCCTACTTGGTGTCTACAAACCTGACGGTATGTATTTATTAGTCTATAAAACCAACCATAATATTGTACTCTTCTTAGCATCCTCAAGTATGCATACATATACACTGATACACTGTTTATATCACACGAATAGAATATATTTAAAAGAGATTTCAACAACGTATTAGGCTCGCTATACAGAGGGCAAATGTTGCCAGTCTCCTTGGGACTATCTCGGATGCGACGTCTCTAGAGGACATTTTTTATTTATAGGTTAGTTTATTTTTAATTTTATTATTTAGGTAGCTTTTAATTTATATTTAATGTACTAATTAACATCGAATAAATTTATGATTAAAAAAAAAAAAAAAAAATCTGAGATATATACAATTCAAAACTAAAATCTATAATTTAAGCTACGATCAACGATGCAAACATCATTTGTTGCCACTTGAGACGCGTCGTAATATTGCAGACACAACTTACCTGGTTAATGTTGCAGGAGAGAATGTGGACTCTCCTGAGTTACTAAGCAAAATTCTATTATGTATACATGTATTATGTATGTATGATGTTTGGCAAATATTTTATTTTGTTTTCTATGTATTTTTATATTTTATAAATGTAATACCTACACTGTAAATTTTACTTGATATGGGTGTATACCTGAAATAAAACTTCATTTTTATTTTTTTTTTATACCCACAAGGAACACCAGGTAAAGTTCACTTCTACTCAATCCTCGTTTCAGCACTAATTACAGGCGTAACGCGTTCTTTACCAGGGCAGGTGAGCTGTTCAATGATTTTAATATCGATATTGATATTGTTAATGCTACTACTATGTCTATAGTATAGTTTATTTTTATTTATAGTATTATTATTTTTTTATTTTTTTGTTCTTTTCTCCCGATGGATGATGAATGAGGTGATAGGCAAGGGGTCTAGCCCAACAGCCAAGTCTGACGTAATATATCGATATATTTTTCATGAGTTAATGAGGTCATAATCAAATTCCAGATGCTGCAGAATTTGATGCTTTTCTTGGAGTCGCGGCACCATAGCTCAAACACGTCGGGTAAAATATCGGAGTTGACAGCGCGGGAAAACCGCAAAAAATAAACTGCAACTTGTGCCCCATATTTAAAGTCCAATTTATCGTTTTCCATAATTATTCACATTGTAGCATATTATTAAACAAAACAACACCACTTTTGACCAATAATATTCACAGCAAATTAATTTACAATACAAAAACTTGCACTTGACATGTCCACGCAAATGGCGCGAAGAACTCTCCAAATTTATTTATTTTGTATTTAAATTCTCTTTTTTTTTACGGTGCAACATAAGCGCATAAGTGTCTTAACCTCTAGTTCTATTCTTTGACTTTGCATAACGCTCTCCAGACAGGACAATTAATGTTATGTACCTATCTACATATAATGATAAATGTGTAAGAAATGTATAATTATAAATTACGAGTAGTATGGTGTTAAAAAAAATATATAAACATATGCCAAAAAAAAAAAACTCGCAATCATAGCAAACTACCGAATTGTACTGTAATACGAGTAGGTACTGTACAACAAATCAACACATTTCGTCAAGACTGTGGAGGTGAAGTGGCCTGCTGATTACTACGTCCGGCAGTGGGCATACTAAATCGTTCTATTTATTAAACTAAGCCAAAACTTACAAATAGGCCAAGTACAAGTCTTTTCTAATTTACTGGATTGTGTTCCAGGGTGTTGTATGGCCACAATAGGGCCGCGTTCGTTTTAAGAAAAGTTACCATAAAAATGTCCGATGAATGAGGTGATAAGGAAGGCAAAGGGTCTAGCTCATACAGCCAAGTCTGACGTAATATGTTATATTTCTTTCTTATGGGTCAATGAGGTTATCATCAAATTCCAGATATTGCAGATTGTATTATTTTCTTGGAATTACTTGCAGCATTATAGCCCAAACACTTCAATATAGGTGTTCACAGCGCGGGAAAACCACAAAAAAAAATATACATATTTAAAGTCCAATTTATCATTGTCCATGATTATTCACATTGTAGCACATTATTAAACAAAACAACACCAATTTTGACTAACAATACTAGACTATACTAGAAAAGTAATTTACAAAACAAAAACTTGCACTTTACATGTACGAGAAAAATGACGCAAAGAACACACAGTTATTTTTATAAAATATATTAATTGATTTTTAGAAATAACCTGTTGCAGAAAGCCTGATTAAAATAATCCATAATCAACATTGTGATACGCCACGTGATTACGGTTTTTACCTCTTCGGCATACTTTAAACAGGTTAAAATACAATCAGCCATTTATCAGTCCCTACCAGTGTCATACAGATCCATACCTATAAAATGTTATGACCATTGTGACAAAATTCGTATTTTTGTTTAAACTAGAGATTTGTCTTATCGTAGCTTCCATGCTGCGTAGGTACTAGTATTTCCGCCCACTCTATTTAATCAATTGATATAGTTAATTAATCACTGTGCATGTTTGTTTTTTATTCACAAGGGCATAGCAATTGACACCGCACTGACCTAGGAATTGAAGACGGCCACGCACTTGGGACTTAAGTATTCTTATATCTATTACTTTAATTGGGACTGACAGTGGCCTTTCGGTTTAAGGACATTCCAAACGTCACCACAGATTTACGGGATGTTTATTTTCAAATTGTGTTTAAACATACACAGCTTATTTAAAAAAATAACACAAGTAAAATCGAATACCTTCCGATACCTACTAATACTCGTACCTAAACTTATCCTATTGCATAATACCGCATATCTTTTTTGGTAAATAATATTGTTAAAACTGTCTTATGGTCTAAATTACGAAACTTTTAAAATAAAAATAATATTAAAACTTCCGGCGTTAGCTTCTTTGCTAATTATAAGTAAAATATTTATATAAAAGTTTTTACCGCGCATTTTTAGTTTAGAAATGTTTTTTTTTAATTTATTGCTATAGTCCATATTTAAAAAGTAGTGTTTTTGATTAAATAGTAACAACAAATGGCGGCAATTTTAAATATTTACGTACAATACTTAAAAATACACTTTAACTACAATTCAATTTCATAATTCGCTATGTATTTTAATGAAAAACAGCATGATGTTCTTTAAAATATGTATGAAAAAGTGCGGAACGCGTAGACAAATTGTCTGCGTCATGCGCTCGCTCGTGTGGTCGTGTCATGGTGTCATGAAACACGCGATACCATTAACTATAGTGGGTTTAGCATGGCAGTTAACTAATATATACTAAAATTCAAGAGGCCTTAAGTATAATAAATGAAATAAAAATAATAAAAGGCGTTCCATTTTTATACGTTTGTACGTACATACGAGTCAAAGCTTAGAGAGTGATTTCCCGCGTGAATAATTGTTTATGTGCGTTTTTTGACAGCCAGTTTCTCGAACGTATTTTTGATACCTAATTATTACTTAAGTAAAAATTTATAGGTTTTGCAATAAATGCGTTTCACAACCATATCTTAAAAAATAATTAAGAAGGGAACTGTCATTTACACAAATGTATGGAATGTTGTCAATTTTATGTTTCACAAAGCAATAACAAATAATTAAGTATTTTTTTACAACTATACTCTTAATAAACCGAACTAGGTTCATTAACTTTTTCTAAAATTTCTTAGCTAGGAAATAATTTTGTAATTTAGTAGAGCTTCGAGAAACCGGCTGTGAGACTGTTACGATCGAATCGTCGACGAGCTTTACAATCGTGGTTTCTGACAAAGGGATTGGTCTTGATAATTCTTCCTTGCAGGGGCAGCAGTCTCGACATTTTATAGCGATCGTTAACTTAGCGATTCAAGATGGCCATTGACGAGCCTTCTAACAGACTAAATCACGTGCGGTTACTTTTTAAAATTTGTTTTTTTTTTTTTAATTGTCTATAAAGGACATACAGAATACATCAGTCCTAAACACGTAATTTATTGGCATAATATATGTTCATAACAGAGTTCATAACCGAGTTGGGGATCATCAAATTCCAGATGCTGCAGAATTTGATGCTTTACTTGGAGTCACTCGCGGCATTATAGCCCAAACACGTCGGGTAAAATATGGGAGTCCACAGCGCGGGAAAACCGCAAAAATTAACTGCAATTGTGCCCTATATTTAAAGTCCAATTTATCGTTTTCCATAATTATTCTCATTGCAGCACATTATTAAACAAAACAACACCACTTTTGACCAATAATATCCACAGCAAATTAATTTACAAAAAAAAAACTTGCACTTGACATGTCCACGCAAAATGGCGCGAAGAACTCCTTTTTTTAAAATTTGTTCATGATTGTCGAAAACGTATATTGTTTTTTTAAACGACGTTACAGCCTAGGATTACGTCTACGACCATTTTTTTATTTTTTAAATTTTTATTGTCGATTGCCATGCTAGGACTGCTGTCCACTATAAAATATGGCAGAATATTAAAATAACATAATGCGCATAGTTTTGTTGTTGCCGCTTTTCAGTTCCTGTGTGTTTACTGTTTAATATTAAAGATATAATTCGAATAAGTTCGAATATAATTTAATACCTTTAAAGAAACTTAAAAAAAAAAAAAAATAACCACACTTTGTATTTTATTTATAGTAAATAAATACATTTAATTAATATTTAATTTATTTGTGATATTTATCCATTTTGGTACGCTAGAGACATCGACGAAATTGCCACTTGTCATGATAGGCCTATAGTAAAGTTGGCTAAATGTGAATCCGCTTATTTATAAGCGTGGTTTCTGACCACACCGAAAGGGAAATGGTCGTAATACTTTTTATTTTTAAACTTAATCTATGTGTTCAAAATGAGAACCTTTTTTCTTGTGTTAGATTTATTATTTTACTTACTACTTGCAATATATAATCTCCTCAGTGAAAGCATTTCACTTCCATTTCTATCTTGTCTTTGTTGTTAGTTGTTTAGTTAAGAAGTGCAATAACCCGAACATAGACGATCAATTCGTCATGATCGTAGAATAGTGTCGGATTTAAAAAAATACCCACAATTTTGCATATATATTTATATATAGTTTTATATTGTTTGTGGTCTGTAATTTATAGTGCAAATATTAGAAAGGGTTCCAAAAGAAATCTAGAAGGTTTGCACTTATTATGAGACTTAAAAAGTGACAAAAAAACAGTCGAAATGACAGTTGAATGGCCGCCATGAAAATTTTAAATATAGCACATCCGTCACTGTTCTACGATCATGACGAATTGTTCGATATGAAATGAGGGATACCATACTATTTTTTTTTTAATTTGCCGCGCTTTTTCGTTATCTACTTTCATTATCCAGTCTCTATCAGTTTATTTTCGTAAGTAAATGTTGATGAAATAATTATTTCTTAAGTTTTCAATTAATATACACAGAACATCAGTGGAGGATTTACCAGTAGGCTGAGTAGGCTGGAGCCTAGGGCGGCAGATTTTAGGGGGCGGTAAATTTAGCCCATTTTTTTATTGTCTTACAGCAATAAAAAAAACATTATTATACAACGATATATTTATTATACAACAAAGAAACGAGTAACAAAAAAAAATATTTTAGTTAATGCACAGTGTACTGAATACTCTTACTTCCGTTCCTCTTCCGTTTTCTTGACATTATGTCCGTAATCCGTATAATATACGGATTATATTTAGCATAATATTAATCTAGAAACTGACACAATTATCCCTTAGTTTAATCATACTAATAACGGGAAAAATCCGATGTAATAAGGACGATAGAACACAAATCATAAAGTTGCAATTTCAGAATTTTTAATTTCATTTTTTTATTTATATTATATTTTTTACGTGTTTTATTTATTTGTATTATATTAATATTTTCAGAATAAATGTATATAATATGATTGTGAACTAAACTAGCGTATTGAATTTCAATGGTCAGTAGGGGCGGCAAAAATGTAAATCCGCCACTGCAGAACATTCTAGAAGTTTACTTTCTTTAAATAAGAAGTCATTAGGAAAACTTCCGCTACTATTACTATAGTTGCTATAGTTGTACGTACACCATAGGGTTGATATTGGCTCCATCAATTTGCTTTGAATGCGAGAAAATTAATGTATCAAACGTTTTGTATGAGAATTGCAACCAATGCCAGCTCTATATATATGTTTGATCTCTTTGCCTATAGGTAACTGAAAATCTTATCTAAGTTTTAGATGAGACGGTGTTTATTCAAAATAATGCTCTCTCGTGAACGGATCAAACGGACCGCGATGAAATATTCAGGAGGGAGAGAATAAATGAAAGGTTCAAGATTACTAATGCGGACCCCCCCTCATCTTAATAAATATAGACTGGGAGCTCTAGATTGATACATATACCTATTGCGTATAATTTTTAAAGAACAAATATTTTTTTAAAGCTAATGTCCGTCTCAGGGTGTCCATCATTTTAAGGAGAAATTTCATCGAAATCGGTTCAGTAATATAGGCGTATATAAATATACAGACAGAGAAATCTCACATTTACAATATTATGTGTAAAGACCATTTTTCCGAAATAGACGTATTTAATACCTCACCTTTATTTTAGACTTATCCAAAATAAAATGGAAACTGTGACTGTTTTACTTACTATTATGACTATGTTATTACTATTGTATAACTTGCTTATCTTTCTTTTAAATATGTCTTCCTTGTGTCTAATAATTAACTACTTACAATGTGTTTGAATATTGGCCCTAAATGTCTTCTTTTATGTTTTTTAAAATCATATAACTTCATTTGTAATGACTGTTTGTGCCAGAACAAATTAAAATAATAATAATAATAATAAATACACACAATATTTTACAGTAGGTATAGTTCTGGACTGCAATTCACAGTAGGTATTGTAACTATGGCGGGGTGGTGGCTCGACTGTAAGAACGCGTACCTTAAATCCACTTAATCAACACAAATTTCACCGGTTTCACTAATGCCAACTTGTGGAATCGTTACTTAATTGTCATAAAGTATGACATTATATCCTCGCCAATCCGTCTGGCTAGCGTGGCGAGTGTAGGCCAAATTCTGTTCTGAAAGGCCCATCTCCAGCAGTGGAGGTCTAGGACTCTGTGTTCTAGGGGCTGTAATGAATGAATTGTAACTATTAGTTTTAAATGGCGTCGATTGTACTGACGACACTGACCTTCAAAATAAAAATGATACATTTAATCGACATTTGCCTCCGTTCTGTATTTCTTCAGTTTGATGCAACTCAGCTTCTTACTTATGTAGGTACTGGAATTTGCTTATGGTTTTATTTGCTTAATGGATTTACCGTGTGTGGGAGTTAAAAAGCTTGGTGTCTTCTTTGACCATTATTTTCTTGAAACATTATTGTTGGATGCTATGTTAAAGTTTAGATCATATTCTTCCACTCGAGGTTAGCTACTTGACCTAGCTTATAAATTAATTTATTTTTATTTATTTATGTTAGGAAAACTTACAGCTACTATACATATATAAAATTAAAGATTAAACACAATTAAGCTAATGACAAGTTTTCACATATAGGTAAACACAATTACTATAAAAAAAAATTTGAAAATGGGGATAATAAAAATTAAACTAACAATAGTAAATAAATCAATAGTACTCTACACGGATAAGCTGAACACACTTCCCTACCCGAAGTGCTCATTTGTCATTGCGCGTCTAATAGATATGGTACTGTCATTAAACATATCAACTATATGTAAGAGTGGACGCTGCCGGAGCTTGAGTGAAGGTATTTTTAAGGATATCAAATTTACTCAGTTGTAAAAAGTTGTAATGTTGGTCATAATATATATTTTATACCGTCAGCTCCCAGTCTATGACAATACCAGGAAGTACAGGCTGAGTATAATCAACACTAACAATGAAGATTTAAGCGTGAGCCGCCGCGCGCCGTGTGGGATACCTCACATGATGTTAGGAAATATTATTTATGGATTATTTGGTTTCCAATAAGGTTACATACAAATGGGATATACATTTATTCGAAAAAATATTTACAACATATAAAATAAAATTAATATTAAGGATAGGGATATAAGTCCCGTCCGCGTGGAATGGTGGCAAGAACGCTGGCTGCATTTCCCCGCTGAATTGCAATACTAATTCTCTGGGCGAAGAAAGAGCCAGCCCTCTTGTCACCGGAGGAGACAACAAGACGCGGTGTTATGTCTTTTAAAAACTTTTTTGCGCTTGGACTCCATGGGCCCAGAGTTTCTACAGCAAACGGCAAAAATTGTAAAGAGCATCGAAGTCAAGCCATACGAAGTAGTGATGCAACGAATTTTCGTATTCGCCGAATTGATATTTATTGCAATTCGTATTCGCCGAATATATTCGCCAATAAAAAAAAAATGCTTTTATTTCGGAATAGTATCCATAGGTATATATACTATCCTTAGGTAGTGTTTGCTTATTCTATATAAGTAAAGAGATGACATTTTTATAAAATATTTCCCTTACCCTCCTGAAGTATTTATTTACATGTGATAGGTATCCAATCCCCATGATAGGGCAGTCTAATTGCTTTTATTATGATGTTGCCGCTGCCTCATACGCACGCTGTGCATCAACGAGATGTGACTTGTTTCCGCAACACACTAAAAAATCATTAGTGTGAGCGTATGCAAACATCGCCGATGCACTGCACAAACGAGCCCCATCATCATCCTGAAGTCGTTATTATATTGTTCTCGGAGATTAAAAACAAACTATTTATAATTGAACGCAAAGCTACTAATTACAGTCTGGCTGTGCACCGTGTATTCGAACGCGTAAAGCCAATATCTGTGCGTATTGTGTGCGTGCGTGCGGATTTACTATTGTCATTATTCTAAGGTATGGATCAACTCTTGTAGTAGTTACACAGACTTTGAATCTGTATTGAAACGCGCAACGCCTGTGCCAATTGGTTGAAAAGCAACAGCTTTGCTTTGTCTTTGGTAAACAAGTTTGAAATTATTCGTATTCACCGAATAGTAGGTTCGATATTCGTATTCTTGAAAGTAGTGTTCGTTGCATCACTAATGCCAAGCCGCAGAAACACGCCAACCATCGGAATGGTCCAGGGGGAGCAGCAGCAGTCACGCCAGTGTAGTAGTTTCTCCGCCGAGTGACGTTATCACACGGCCATTGCAGCAGGCCTGGTAACGCCAGGTTGTATCATGGCAGTTACGCCGAACGATACGTATCGTCGCCAATCCACTTGGCATAAATATTTTATGAAGCCTTTGCCTCGCTTAAAGACAATATTAAGAGGAGTCTTTGGCGCCATTTTACGCGGACATGTTTTTGTTTTGTAAATTTATTTACTGTGGATATTGTTAGTTAAAAGTGGTGTTGTTTTGTTTAATAATGTGCTACAATGTAAATAATTATGGAAAACGATAAATTGGACTTTAAATATGGGGCACAAGTTTGTAGTTTATTTTTTGCGATTTTCGCGCGCTGTGAACTCCCATATTATATCCGACGTGTTTAGGATATAATGCCGCGAGTGACTCCAAGAAAAGCATCAAATTCTGCAACATCTGAAATTTGATGATAACCTCATTAACTCATAAGAAAGACATATTACGTCAGACTTGGCTGTATGGGCTAGACAAGATGAATGGTGCTCTGCTGGATTGCAAAGTCTGCCCTTAATTTGTAAATAATACATTCGGTTTGCCCAGGCTAACTGTAAAGCTAACAGGTTTTTAGATGGAATAAAACAACAAGTAATTTAGCAAGAGTTTAATAAAAAAATGCAAAATAATAAATATCTCCAAATATTGGGCCTTATAACTAGAATATCTGTAGGGTCAAAAGTTACAAAAAATACAAAATATTCGTTCACGAACCTGTAGGAATGGTGTATAAACTGGTCAAAATGTCTAATTATACGCTACGTTATTTATTTACCCTATTACGTACAAAATGGAACTATTTAAATATAAAGATAAACAAATGTAGGTACACTTCGCAACACCGCGACAAACTACATGATAATGTGCAAATACTGAAAACAGACTATTAATACAAATACTTCACGTATTTCTACATAATTTCAGACCAATATAACTAAAAGAGATCAGTGCTCCAAATCTCATTTCACTCGAATTTATGTCAAATTCGATTTGGAAGCAACTCTACTGAAAATATAACTAAAAAGCGATCGTTAATTCGATATCTGGTAATATACATATTTTTTTCGATAAATATAGCATTCGACATAATCTCTGTTACGAAAGAAACGGATCTCAGTGCCATAAAATAATTAAAAAATCTGCGCATTAATTCGTGGGTCGTTTGTCGCCGTTCCGAATTCTGACTTGACAAAACAATGTTGTAATTGGCACTAATTTACAATTACCAACTTCTTTATGTATGAAACAAAATACAAAAGCGGCAAAACGTGTTTCAAAGTTTGGAAGGATTTTTTACGAAATTATTGTCAGTCCACAACATTGTGCTAAATTACTTAATTTTTTGTGCAAATTAAATATACTTACTAACCTAATACTGACTTTATTAAACAAATGTTAAATGTTTTAAAAAATTACGACAATAAAATTACATAATTGGCTATTAACTAGTTTCATAACTGTTTCGTTCAACTTTCCTCGGGGTAAAGCAGGAAACAAATGAGTTTTATCACGTTTGTTTTAAATTGCGGAATTATATTGGCGCGCAATATTGATGACATTAATGACAAACAACTGACAGACCGAGTGATCCACCTCCATATCGTGAGCAGTCTGTCCGCGAGGAATGTTGTCATTTGTGATGTCACAAAGCTTTGGCAATACAGTTTATGCACTTCTCAGCGTGCTTAGGTTACTATTATCGTGTCTCGGAACGAGGGTAAGTTAGCCCCATTTTACGAAACGATTATAAATACAGCTATATACAAGTATGTATTTAATGCAAAAAAATACATTAAAAGTCAGTACCAAGCTAAGAAAATGTATACAATTCATACAGTAAAAAAAACATTCGTCGTTGTTTATTCGTAATTTTGCCGTATAATACCACAACACTAAAAAAAATCAGACCACTTTTGCTTAAGTATTACACGGCAAAATTAAAACGTCTCGAAAGTACAAAATAATAAGATATTTTGTTACATAAAATAATGAATACGCAATATGTAATAATAATAATATTGATTAGAGTAATAGTGCCTCTTATAAAATAATAATACATAGTAATATGCTGACTAAATATAATAATTTAACGCCATATTAAGCTTTAATCGCACTGTCCTAAACACAAGCGGACAGCAGTAAGTTTTTTCTGTTTTCTGTCTTTAGTTTTCTAAAGAAACCAACACGAAATTATTAAACTGAGTTAATTTATATTTATAATAAAATAATCTGCGTCAAAAAAAAATTCGAATATTTTCTGTAATTCATGTGGGTAGTTTAAAATAATTTTATACATTATACTTGTATATAAGACAGATGCGATGCGATCATTACGATAAATAACAAAGCATCAAGTTTTTTTGACTAGTGATTATATTACATCTAACGTGAACTTATATTTTAATAATCTGTGCACTAGTTACATACGTTTTAATGGGGTGTATCACTAACTTTTTATCACGATAGATGGCGCATGATAGATGGTACCTAATAGAACTGTCAGTTGCATAGAAAACTTGTATTTTTGTTACGAAATTTATTATTTTCTGGATATATTACCGAAGTCAGCAGCTTTTAAGTGTACAAATATATATTTCCAAGCGAAATAAAAGATATGGTGATCTCAAAATTGCCGTTCTATTAATTAAGCTTTTTTTCTTTTTAAAGACGGTGTTCGCTTTCCTAATTCGTCTTTTAAGGAAGGTAACGTTAAGTTAAAATTGGTATTTCTGTTATAAAAATAAAAACTACAAAAACATTTAAAAAATGATCCGACATAGGTGTAAACAAGGTACCAGTGCCGCTAGCGACATCTATAAAAAAGCTTTGCCTGATACACCCCATTAAGGAAGCTTTCATTTAGTAAAAAAGTTTAAGATATATGATTTGGGCTGGGTTATACCAAAACGAGGTCTCTGCAATTGAAACGATTAAAGATTATTATTATAAGATTTAATTACAGGGAGATCATTCCATAAATTCGTGGCGACAACGATAAAAGAATTTGAAACAAATCCGGAACGATGAGAGGGGACTGAAAGAAGTGAAAATACACTTTCGCCTATTAGTAAATCGACCAACTATAGCCTCATTCCAAATCGTGCTCAGAGCGCTTAGAACGAATATGACACTGACCGTCGCGTCGTTCCGAATCAAATATCGCGATTTGGATGCTCAGAGCGTGATATCAATTCGGAACGGTCTAAATCACATTTTCATTCATAAAATGTTAGTTTTTTTTTAAATGTATGGAAGATAAATTGCGGATTCCACATGTTTGAGTATCAATACTGACAAATATATGATACATCTCTCAGTTTATTCATCTTTATATGTGTAAAGTTTAATATTATTAACTTATTTTGGTAATTTAAAATAACTTGCCGTGTTAGACATTTTTTCAGGAGTAATATAGAAACAGTATAAACTAATTACAATAATAAATAAAACCTAATATTAAATTAACTTGAAAATGGCGCGCGACATTATGACAAACAACTGACAGCGCTCAGAGCGATCTACCTCGATATCGTGAGCAGTCTAAGCGCGAGAAATGATGACATTTGTGACGTCACATAGCTTTGGCAAAACAGTTTAAGCGCGTCTTGGAACACCTTTAAGTGTGCTTAGGTTACTATAATCGTGTCTCGGAACGAAGTAATAATCAATTTAACACTGTTAATTGCACATATTATTAAATAAAAGTCCACAATTAATAATAGAGAATACATAATACAAAAGCTTCAGTATAGCTCCCCATACCAACTTATAGCCATAACATTATTTTATTTCATTTTAAATATATGATATTATTTGAGATTCCATTTCAGATAAATGTGTAAGATTTCGCTTCATACAAACCTGTGTTTGACTTGACGCTTTGAGCGCTTTTTTTACTTTGTTTTGACGTTGCTATGGTTTTGTAATTTAAGCAAAATTCGGTAAAGAAAAGGCGTAAAACATTTTGCTTTTAAGTCAAACATGGCATTTGTAGAATTTAGGAATAACTGACTGTAAACAGAACCATTTACTTTAAATAATTATTTAAATATTTATTGTTACATAGTTCTTCAATGTTATCATCTTTTTTATCTATATTCAATATTTTTTTATACTACCTACTGATTTGCTTTTTTTTTTATTACAGCCCATAGACCTCCACTGTTGACCTTCATCTGGAGAATTTGGCCTACACTCGCCGCGCTGGCCAGACAGGTTGGCGAGGATCTAATGTCAATTTTTTTATGACAATTTATTTACGATTCCACAATGTTTTCTCATTTGTACATGCCGGGGGGGTTTGAACCGACCTTTGTTTGATTTTAAGGAAAGCTTCGAGCCACCACCGCACCTAGATTTATTTTAGCTGTTATTGCATTGATTGATTTTAAATAGTGAATTGTAATTTACAATCGGCGAACATAATGCCCAGCCGAGGATATTGTGATTGGTTGGGTTGCGTTATGACTAAAAACTTAAAAAATATGGACGACGGCTACACCTGTGCAACTCCATTCGACGCGTGACAACGGTTAATATTTTTTAGTTTTAGTTATAATACTATTATGATGGTATCTGGGCATGACTGCAATTCGAGCCTGATCCAGAAACTTTACTGGGTTTATCGGCACGAACGGTTGATACTTCCCCGCCCCGGCAGACTGGGGAATTTACCACCATTAGTCCTCCTACCACCTATACAACTTGACCGAAACAGCGAGATAAGCAAATTGGGTAAAATCCCACTTTATTTTTTAATTTTTTTTTATAGTTACCTTTAGCTAATTATTGCGTGTTTAAAAATAATAGAATACTCGTACTTACAATTGAATGTAATTAAGCAAAAAGGATCCAATCCACATTAAGTTAATTTTAAGTTATATGCCATTAAAAAAATGATTGAATTTAGATTCGTCTATAGATCCAGCGAAGGATTATTCCTACATTTAAAATATGTCAAAAACGGTAGTTTTAAATAAATCGTTTTTTGATATGAGATATATCATCCTCAGGACCGGATTAAAAATCATAATAAAATTTCTGAAAAATTGTGGATTGGATCCTTTTTGCGTCATCTCTATACTTATTATGATTGATTAAAGTTTGTATGAAGTGACGTCAAACACCATTTTTATATCAACTTTTTATTATAGGGCTAATTAAAAAATATGTTTTATACCTAATTATTTTTTTATACGTATGATCCATTACAAAATTATCGTCAATCTTAGATATTGTAATTTGGTATATGTATTTGCCCCTGCAGTTACTTAAGTATTATTTAAGTTTCTTAAGTAATATTGTATATATTTTTGCATGTATGTATTATAATTTATTTGTATTTAGTATTATTATATTTTATTTATGTTTTATATTAGATTTAGTAGAATTTTAATTATTTATTTTTCCGTTTAAATATTTGCAACTACCTCCCACATATGCAGAGTAAGAATGTCGGCTTTAGGTCCGCCTTTATGCATACTGCAGAGTTTTAAAATAAAATATATAAATAAATAAATATGATATATATATTTTTGTTGTACGTCAGGTAAATATCATTTCTGGTATCAGTCCCTAAGACTATGCCGGCTTGACTGAACATGATGGCAATTCGAGCCTGATCCCGAAACGTGTCGATACACTTTAACGGGTTTATCGGAACGAACGGTGGATACTTCCCCGCCCTGGCAGACTGGGCAAATTACCACCATCAGGCGGTCTGACACCTATTTAAATATCTGGTGGATAAACAGTTTTACAGGCAAAAAACATTTCTAATTAGCCCTTACAACAATTTGATTTAAATACAAGATTTAATTTAATACAAAAACACAGAAAATTCGACAAGATTTTTACAGCTCTTTGGCATATTGAGCAAAACATTTGATTTTACATGGCATGATCTAGCTTCCTACTGTCGCTATGAACAATGAACCTATACATTACTTACGTTAATTTATATAAAGGCTAACATAAAAAACCTTAAGAGCCAATTCAACCAAAATACCGCGAGCATTTGTCAAAACAGCAAATATTTTTTAAGCCCGTAATTGTTAAGCGCAAACGTTATTTAATGGAATCCGTTAACTATATATATATATCACGCTATTAAAGTTGATATTTGCACGGCCGCTGTCAAGGTCGAGCGCTTATAGAGTTGAGAATTGAATAATATTTTGTAATTATGACGCAATCTCTGAAGTAAATAACGAAATCCACTAATAACGTTTGCGCTTAAGTAACAGAATAGGTAGAACCTCATTAGTAGAATCTTTATTTCAAATATTAAATAAAAAAATACATAAAATTATTATTCGAAAAACAAAACACTACTGCATGGTGAATAATGCCGCGTCTAAAAATCTCGATATCCATTGTGATAAATACCTGACGGCTGGGGAGTGTTATTATTAATTGATCCCGCCCACAACCGAGAGACGAAATAGAGACTGAAAGAATTACTCAAGTCAACGCTTACGCGATCGTCGACCTCTCACTACCTACTTGATTAGGTTCAGTATGAGTGGCGATATTTTTAGGAAAACTTCTCTGCACCGTAACTTAGGATTTTATCACTGAATAATTAAAATAAAAAATACGTTGTTTATTATTTTTATTCTAGATTATAATATAAAAATATTTGCTCTTTAATAAATTTCACGCAGTATACGAATGTCGTAATTTTTGGCTTTTCCATGCAAATTGGTAGAATTAACAGTTTCGCTTCCGACATATAGTTTCTTAGTAAAATTTGTTTGTTTCTATCAATAGAATAACATATAAAATATAAGAGCATATAAAATAATATTTGTATTAAAATATACAGTTTAACTTTGCATGGTCTTACGTTATATGTTATTCTATTGATAGATACAAACAACTTTTCCTAGGAAACTATATGTCGGAAATGTCAAAAAAAATTGCTTCTTTATACAAACTGTTAATTTTAAAATAGCCAATATGTATGGAATATAAAAAAAAAAAACATTTTACACATCAGCCTAATGTAAGACCATACAAAGTCATCCAGTATAACTTATTTTTTATATTAAAATTCTCATTTAAACAGAAGGATCAATTCAATCAAATGGCTATTAAGAACCAGAATAATTCAATTTTTTAGTAAGAGCTCGGTATAACAGCAGTTGGCTTTTAAAGTTAGTCTTTTATATAAAATAACATGTCAATAGCTTATTTTAATATTCTAAGTAAAGAGCTTACCGTAAAGTCTATATCAAATCACTATTACAGGGTTTCAGAGAGGATCAATAAGATATGGATTATTTATTGCCTAGAAAATGCAATAAATAATTTTACAATAGATAGGCGCGCCTAATATGCATGACCGCTAAAGTTTGACAAAGATTTTTATTGAAAAAAACTAAGGTAAAACCGCGTGTAATTTTCAAAAGAACAATTTTTTTTTAGGCTTCAGGTGTCATTGGTAGAACGTCTATTTAAAATAAAAAAAATTACACTTTTTTTTTAAAGATAAAAATAATTATCCGAAAAACAAAACACCTACTGTATGGTGAATAAGGCCGCGTCTGAATATCACAATATCCATCGTGATAAACACCTAAAGTCTGTGGAGTGTTATTATTAATTGATCTTGCCCACAGCAACGTAAGTCAACGTTCGCGCGATTGTCGACCTCTGATTTGATATTAGGTTCAGTATGAGTGGCGTTATTTTTAGGAAAACTTCTCTGCACCGTAACTTAAGATATTATTACTAAATAATTAAAATAAAATATACGTTGTTCTTTATTTTTATTCTAGATTATAATATTAAAATATTTGTTCTTTAAATAAATTCCACGCAATATGTATTTTTCAATCACGTGCCCTATAATCAAAAAGATAAATCTTCCATGTTATTGATCTCCTCAAAAACCGTGCATATAAAGGTATATAAATTGTATAAATGCATTTATATGGCAAACAGGGGAATGTCACGCTAAATATATTTGTCATGTATAATTAGATGAGCAAAAGTGAGCAAAGGGTTTAATAAAGTACAAACTGTTGCGATATTATAAAACTATAAAATATCGTACTTTTGTAGATATGAAATAGTTAAATGAAATAATTTCTTCGGTATTTAGAAAATTGGCTGGTATCAAAGTTAATTATAAAGTATCATCACGCCCGTTTCCCTTTCGGGGTGGTCAGAAACCACGCTTATAAATATGCGGATTCACAGTTAGCCAACTTTACTATAGGCCAATCATATAGACAAGTGACAAATTAAATGTATTTATTTACATTAATATTTTTGTGTCCCGACCAGGAATCGAACCCGGTACCTCCGAGTCTAAATCCACGGACTTAACCGCTAGACCACGGGAGGCAGTTAATAAGTTAATTAAAAACAGTTTTTTTGTAGTATTGTTGTTGTATTCTTTATTTTGTTTAATACAAAAAAATATTGTTGATCTGTCAACCTGTTCCATTTAAAAGGGTTTAAAGATTTGTATTCCTCTCGCTCGCACAATCCAATATTTTCCACTTACTAGGGAATATAATTACGACCTTTTGGAGATATATTACAATCTGCCGTCAATATATTTACGGAAAGAGCTTCCAAAACGGCATTAACGGAATCATACAGTATTTGGTTGGGTAGGGAGAGGTGTAGAATTGTCGATGGTGAGCGTATTATCACGAATAAAATAAAAAAGGAGGCCTCCTTTTTAAACGAGTCGCATCTTGAGACACCATCCTTTTTATTTAATTCAAAACTTTATGCACTAGGTACACAGGCGGACTTAATGCCGCTAGGCATTCTTACTAGTCAACCTTAGGGACAATTTAGAGCATTTGTTATGTAAGGCAGGTGCTAAATATAATAGGAGCATTTAGGTTTGTGAAAAAAACAAAATAAATAAAACTTAAATACTAAATCTAATATACAAAACTATATACTAATCAGTAGGTATACACTAAATAGACTACATACTATCATTACATATAAGTATACTACATAGGTATTTTATCTCTTACCAACACACGATGGACCCGGCATCCGCACGGTGAATCCATGGAATGCTTAGAAATTTGTCTTCTCTTCTTCATATTATATTTTAGAATAAATCGTAATAAATATGCAATTGTTCTCTATCTAAAATTAAGTATTATTCTTCTCAACGATCGGAGGTCGGCTAACAACAAACAAGGATCGGGTGCTCATCCCGAACCACTGAGTTCCTTGAACCAGGACGTGAGTCTTCTCCCCGGTCTTCTGGAGCCTTGTATCTTGCCTTGCATGACGAACTGCAGCAAGCTATACTTTTTATTGCGCATGATGTGTTTATCTATATATATAATAATGAATGTTCGTGTGTATGTTCCCTATGCATTTTAAAACTACTTGACCGATCGGGATGAAACTTTGGGAATATGTTGTGTTTCTGACATAGTACTACTGTCGTCCGCTAGGTGGCGCGCATCAGCGCTGATTTGTGGGGCATACTGACCGAGGGTACATTCATTGACTGTCAGGCGGTACGAAGTTCGCCGGGTCAGCTAGTTATACAATAAACCTTTTAGGACAAAGTTAATGCTAGTCAAACTAACCTGCTAACAAAAGGGCATGTATGAAGAGGTTGATGAATGTCGAAGAAGCGAAAGAGGTATGTCGTGATCGTGACAAGTGGCGCTCAATTGTCTCAGCCTACCCCGCAAGGGATTTGGCGTGAAGATATGTATGTATGTCGTATTTTTTAAAAAAAGGGCATCCTCATTTGTACTTTGTGCAAATTTTTAAATAAATAGATAGTGCGAGCGAGAGGTATGCAAAATCGTTAATCCCCCTTAATAAAGAAATAGACTATAATAAAACCTGTATTAATTATTGTTAATAAATCAATGTTTTATACAAAAAATCATCCAAAGTCTTTAATATCTCAAAAATTCCTAAATTAAAAAAGAAAATGAAAATATCAAATATCATAAAAATGATACAAATATTAAACTTAAATTAATGAGTTAAGTATTTGATTGCGCTAGAGAGACAGTTTTAGCAAGCTAGCAATTCAAATGCATAAATGCCTAGCTTAAATAAAATGCTAGAATAAAATTTTTAATATTTAAAAAAACATTTCATTAAAAATGTATTAGTTTTATAGACAATTTTTTTTTTTTGTGTCTTTAAAGGATATTGTACAGAATACATTAGCCCTAAACACGTAATTTATTTACATAATATATGTTCATAACAGAGTTGGAGATCATCAAATTCCAAGTGTTGCAGAATTTGATGCTTTTCATGGAGTAATTCAAGTCAATATCGCCCAAACACGAAGGGTATACGGCAAACAGCAAAAAACAAAGTGTTACTTCTGCCCCATATACTCCTGTCAGATTAGAGTCAAATTTTTCGTTATCCACAATTATTCACAACGTAGCACATTATTAAACAAAATAACACCACTTTTGACTAACAATATCCACAGTAAACTAATTTCTTCTTCTTCTTACGGTACCATCTGCTATCGGAGGTCGGCTATCATTAAGGCGATTTTGATATTGTTGGCCGCTGTCCGGAACAAGGACCGGGTGCTCATCCCGAACCACTCCCTGAGGTTCTTGAGCCAGGACGTGCGTCAACTCCCCGGTCTTCTGGAGCCTTGTATCTTGCCTTGCATGACGAGCTGCAGCAAGCCATACTTTTTATTGCGCATGATGTGTCCCAAGTACTCCACGAAGAAGACGAAGAAACTAATTTACAAAACGAAAAACTTGGACTTGACATGTCCGTGCAAAATGGCGCGAAGAACTCTTTTAATATTAAACAAAACATTTATTTAATTTAGTTTTTAATATTTATTTTGCTTTATTTAGACGAATCAAGAAAATTTAACTTTAATATACCGGGTGACTTACATTGTAGCCCCTAGACCTCCACTGCTGGAGATGGGCCTTCCAGAACATATATCTGGAGAATTTGGCCTACACTCGCCAAGCTGGCCAGACGGCTATGCTCTTACTTTAGATTAATATGTTATTCTATTGATAGAAAGAAATAACTTTTCCTAAGGAACCATATATCGGATTTTTTTTTTGGCTTCTATATACAAATTGGTTATTTTAAAATAATCTATTATTTTTATACTAGCATGACATGTGACCTAGCGCCCACCTGATGGTAAGTGGCGCGCGAGGTCCATGAATGTTAGGAACTAGAATCAGACACGCATGACTGACATCAGTCACTAACGCTGCCTATGACGGCTTGACTGGGCATGACGGTAATTCAATTCTGATCCCGAAACGTGCATACACTTTACTGGGTTTCTCGGCACGAACGGTGGACCCAAATTTACCACAACCTATTAAAATATATAAATATAATATAATAATAATAATAATAAATTCTTTATTGTACAGAACCAAAAATAGTGTGGGTACAAAGGCGAGCTTAATGCTATAAATGCATTTTCTACCAACTAACCTTTAATATATAGGCCGGCATAGTGGTAGGGACTGATGTCGGTCGTCTGAGGCTGGCGTCAGTTGCTCCCATTCTTGGACCTCGCGTACCGCTTACCATTATGTGGGCGCGGTGTCACATGTCGTGCTCAGTATAAATAAAAATAATAATAATAAAATTGTATGGAGAAACCATTTTTTTTTTTTTTTTCATTTTATATATATATAGTTTCTGATGAAAAGTTGTTTATTTCTATCAATAGAATTACATAATAGTCTAAAGTGAGAGCATACAAAATCAGGCGGTATATTATTGAACTAATTTCTACAATATTTTTACGTAAAAAACCCATAGATTGCTAATA
This sequence comes from Tinea semifulvella, assembly GCA_910589645.1. Taxonomy (NCBI): domain Eukaryota; kingdom Metazoa; phylum Arthropoda; class Insecta; order Lepidoptera; family Tineidae; genus Tinea; species Tinea semifulvella. The sequence goes on along the minus strand of OU342592.1, from coordinate 4,588,338 downwards.
GAATTATCTTTCTTCTTTCTGAATAGTACTACCAACCTAAAGACAAATACAAATCATGTTATTAAATGTCCTGTATCAAAATTGTCTATAAAACCTAAATAATAAATTTTACAATGTTTGGATAGATAATGTATGACTTCATTATATGTCAATATTTAGACTAGGGGTGTATATAAGTATATATGGATTGCACTAGAATCCCATATAATATACAAATGATCACTAATGTATAGAAAAACAAACCAACGCCAAAGTATAAAATACCACAATTATTACTATCTGTATGTCAAACACAAAAATAAAGTAGTTTTCCAGTAGTTATTACTGAACAATAGCTCTACATAAAAGTATCATCACGACCGTTTCTCTTTCGGGGTGGTCAGAAACCACGCTTATAAATAAGCGGATTCACAATTAGCCAACTGTACTATAAGCCAATCATGACAAGTGGCAAGCTCGTCGATGTCTCCAGCGTACCAAACTCGAGAAATATCACAAATAAATTAAATAATAATTAAATTTATTAAAATACATTAATAAATATTTTTGTGTCCCGACCAGGAATCGAACCCGGTACCTCCGAGTCTAAATCCACGGACTTAACCGCTAGACCACGGAGGCAGTAATTTTTATTTAGTATGAAATAAACCGTATTAAAATTAATTCTGATGTCTTTTATTTAAATATCATAAACGAAAAACATTCTGGGACATCCTTTATTACATGTATATAGGCTGATAAAAACCCTTCCTTGCGTCGGGAATTCGGGTAAAAATCAAAATGATTGCTAGTTTTTTGAGAGATGTTAAATTCATAACACCTTCTAGAAATATACATCACAGCTATGAACATAAAAATAAAGGAAATATTGTTTGACATACAGATATAGTAAATATTGTATGATTTGTTCAATGATCCCACTCGTCGTCGTCGACTCCCTCCATGCTGTCTTGTTCTAACTTGAGATTCATCTGCACGCGAGCGCTCATAGATTTCATTATCTGCAAATGAGTATAATAAGAGGGTTAGACACGCCGCTAGTTGAAGCTCTTTTCGCTACTCACCGCGGGGTGGCGTGTACGTGTATTGGTATAAATACCGGACGGGCACACGCATTAAGCCCGCAAATTATAATTCATCCTAGTGAACGTAATTTATGTATGTATTTAATGTTTTTAAATTACCAGTGCTCTCCCAAATATTAACGTCTACTCAGAACATACACAAAACAGACAATAATAATAATAATAAAATTATTTATTGCACATTGTTTACAAAAGTATTGTACAAGGGCGAGATTAATGCCGTAGGAATTTACTAACAGCTAACCTTTGTGATGGCGATAAGAGATACCGTGGTGCAGATAATAAGAAAAAATACAATATAGATATATAGTGCCTCCGTGGTTTAGCGGTTAAGTCCGTGGATTTAGACTAGGAGGTACCGGGTTCGATTCCTGGTCGGGACACAATAAAAATATTTATTAATGTAAATAAATACATTCTGTGTTTATTGTCTGTTTTGTGTGTGTTCTGAGTAGTCGTTAATATTTGAGAGAGCACTGGTAGTTTAAAAACATTAAATACATACATAAATTATGTCCATAAACTGCCTCCGTGGTCTAGCGGTTAATTCCGTGGATTTAGACTCGGAGGTACCGGGTTTGATTCCTGGTCGGGACACAAAAATATTTATTAATGTAAATAAATATTTAATTTATTTGTGATATTTCTCGAGTTTGGTACGCTGGAGACATCGACGAGCTTGCCACTTGTCATGATTGGCCTATAGTAAAGTTGGCTAAATGTGAAGTCGCTTCTTTATTTCTGTTTTCTGACCACACCGCAAGGTATACGGGCGTGATGCTTTACTTCTGTAAAACTGCTATAGCTTAGTTTTTCTTGCAGATTCCTTTCTCAGTCAGATTAGACATTAGCAGGTCACTAGAATCTGCTAAGTCTTCCACTAGCAGAGTTGAATCATTCAAAATAATTTAAATAATGACGTGTCACAAATGTCTGTAATAGATTTACGTGAATAAAGATTTTTTGACGTTTACGAAGGCTCTAACAGTGGAGGTCTAGGACGCTGTTCTAGAGATTGCTGATCTAATGATGATGTTAACTTACGCTTTCTTGTTTTTCCTTAGGGTCAATGGGCACGTGAGACTTGATGAGATCTGGTTTGGGTTTTTGAAGGGGCTTGTCTTTTACAGCGTCTTTGGTTTGCGGCGCTGGCGTCGAATGGTCCGATACTGAAAAACAACATTTAATGGTAATGATCTGTGGTGGTTCTGTTGTAAAAAAAATCAATAAGCAGTTCAAACCCCGGCATGTAGAGTAAAGACAAATTTATAAGCATTCCATGGATTCACCGTGCGGGTGCCGGGTCCATCGTGAGTGGGTAAGAGATGAGAAGTATGGCTTGCGACCGACAATAGGCTGGTTTTAAAAGGAGGCCTAATTTTTTAAATTTATTGCATATCCGATGTCATTCACTATTCTACTTCTGTCCATACCCAACAAAATACTGTATGATTCCGTAAATGACGGCAGAAATGTATTGTAAGCCCAATTCTTTGAGTAAGAGGTGCAAAGATTTTGCTGGTAATAATAATTTCCACTGTGTAAATCTGAGTCTTGAACCCGTTGTTATGTGAGATCATAATATTTGATCGACTTCATGTCCGCAGACCACAGTCTTTTGGAATATTTAATTCCCACGGAACGATAAGTTCAATAAGAATAACTTTTTTCAAGTTGCCAGAAAACAGTGAGTAAAAACAATAAGAAAAAGTTATAGATTTACAAGACCTCCGATCCCGTGAGGAGGAGAGCAAGTAAAGCCATCGGTTCCACTAATAGCAACTTGATTACTAATAATTGTTATTGAAATTTACATCAGACCTTCGCTAACCTGTCTGGTCAGCGTGGCACGTGTAGGCCAAATTCTACGGAAATCCAATCTCTAGCATTGGAGTTTTAGGATTCAACACATCAACCATTCAATAGCTGAGCAAAGATTTCCCCTGGATGTTAAGAGGTATTAAAATAAAATACTATTATAACACCTTCAACAACAAAAATATTTTAATAAGAATCATCAAGCCCAAGGTATGTGTTTCATTAATATATCACTGAGTTCATATAATTATTAATTAAAATCACTATATAATTTGTTTTGTAATTAAATGTGTAAATTGGTCGAGTTTTTATTGCAATAGCATTTTGCATAATCAAGTATATGTACTAAAAGTATAGGCTGCATAAAATAAGGAACCCAGTAAGGATCCTTGAGGGACACCTTTCTAAATTTTACCACTGACAACTCACTTGTTCTTATTTGAAAAATAAAATACTGCCTAGCACAATAAATTACTACGAGATGTATTACATGACCTATTTTGGTAATATTTTAATCTCATCAAATTCACACGATCCAAGGCTTTTACTAAATCAGTGTCGATCACATCCTCCACGAAAGTGTGTTGCAAAATTAATTAAATAAACTGGCTGGGATTGCATGAGGGTAGGAAAAGATCACGTTTTATAAGGAGTCTTGGTAAACAGAGGAAAGACACAACTGATAATACATACTTGTATATATACTCGTATAATACTCACGTCTCTCCATATGTGGTGGCTGCAAGCTTTCAGTAAGGACAGTAACTGTCCGGGCAGCGAGCCAGTCGGAGGCAGACTGCCACGCCTGCCATGTTACCAGTGTGGGCGGAAATAAGTCATCTTGGAATAACTCGCTCTGAGAAATTACATGGATTTTAGAAATCACGAAGTTAATAATGAAGCTAACGGCCAAACACATTTGTGAAATAGTCATGGTTTAGTAGAGTGTAGGCCTAATTCTCCAGATATATGTTCTGGAAGGCCCATCTCCAGCAGTGGAGATCTGGGACGCTGTGTTCTAGGGGAGTAATGATGATGATGAAACATCTTGTCGTCAGACTCAATGCTTTAGCTAGTGCTAAAATGTCGCGTCGCCGGAGTTTTAGTTGAATATTTCTTTTTCTTATACGATGACCGATAAGCGGTGCGCGAGGTCCAACTGGGAGCAAGTGACGCCATCATCATTCTCTAACATTATGCCGGCCTATTAGGTAGCTTTTGTAGCGAGAGATGTTAGAGTCTCAAAAATTTATATGTATGCGTAGGGATAGTGGCAATTGTGCGTGATGTTTGGTTGCGGAATAGAATAAGGTTGTGGAGCCCTTCAAAACAATCACCGTAAGTACTGCTTTTTTGAAGAACAACGCGTTTTTGAAAAAAGTAATGTTTATTTGCGCCTTTCACCAATAAAAACAGGTTAGGTTAAAAAGGAGCTAGATTCAAAAGAGTTTTAGAAAACCGTTTTCCTTTTCGGGGTGGAAACCACGCTTATAAAGAAGCGGATTCACATTTAGCCAACTTTACTATAGGCCAATCATGACAAGTGGCAAGCTCGTCGATGTCTCCAACTGATTATTTACAAACTAGTACATTTGTCATTCTTGTGAAAATATGAGGTAGTTTAAACGCAAAGTCACATACCTTTATCCTAGGCACAGTGAAGGACAGGGGTTCGATGTTTCCGTTAGTTAGTCGCAATGCTCTCGCAAACTCCACCTTATCTACTGCTAACAAGTTTTTCTGAAGAAACGATATCCCTTGGTGCAGACTGGAAGACCGGTGATGGGATAATGCACAGAGATGAGGAGCCTCGCAAGTTACTTCATAGCAATATATCGTCGAATCACCCTAAAAATTAAAAAGACTTACTAAAAAATCTTCTCACAAAAACAGCCTTCTCACAAAATGTTAACAATAATAACATCTTTATCATCTACTCGTACAATGTAAAGTAAAATATCATAACGACGATATCCCTTTCGGCGTGGTTAGAAACCACGTTTTTAGAGAAGCGGATTCACATTTAGCTAAATTTACTATAGGCCCATCATGACAAATGGCAATCTCGTCGATGTCTCTAGCCTACCAGACTCGAGAAATATCACAAATAGATCATAATGTCCTGACCAGGAATCAAACCTTCGCGTCTGAATCCAGGGAGTTAACGTAAATAAGTACTCCAATGTAAATAGTCTATATTCAATCGAATTTAAACATCAAGAAATCAAAAAGAAAGAAAAATCAAACCTACAGACTTTAGACAATTTTATATATTTTTTTTTTATTAACTGCCTCCGTGGTCTAGCGGTTAAGTCCGTGGATTTAGACTCGGAGGTAGGGGTTCGATTCCTGGTCGGGACACAAAAATATTTATTAATGTAAATAAATACATTTAATTAATATTTAATTTATTTGTGATATTTCTCGAGTTTGGTACGCTGGAGACATCGACGAGCTTGCCACTTCTCATGATTGGCCTATAGTAAAGTTGGCTAAATGTGAATCCGGTTATTTATAAGCGTGGTTTCCGACCACCCCGAAAGGGAAACGGTCGTGATGATACTTTGCTGATACTTTTATATTAAATAAAAACAATAAAAGTTGACTTTATCGAAAGTTTTGTAACAGGTGAATTTCTTTTGATTTTGGACTTGTGGAGGATTTAATAAAATCGTCACACATTCCTTCGACGTTTTAAAGAGATTTAGTGAACTTACCCGTCCAGTAAGGAATAATGTTCCAGAATCGTGATCTATGTGAATTTGAAGTATGGCGGGTGACACATCCAATCCGACCGTGCATACTATGGTAGATAAATCATCTGCTTTGTACAGAAGAATTTGACGCTCAGATACTCTGCAATTTAAGTTTTTTAAATCTTTTTACTCACAATCCCAAACCCCTAAAAAATGTCGCTGGACATAGATTTTTGGCAGTAAAAGCGGCGGTAGCTTGGTTGTAAGAACGCTTTCCTTATCCTAAAAAGGTTGGTTTGAAACCCGGCATTTACCATTTGTTTTATGTTCATTTATCATAGATTTACAACACCACTGTTCTCATGGTTTGTGAAATCGTTAATAAATTGTCATTTAAAATTTACATCTCACCCTCGCCAAGCAGTCTGACCAGCGTGGCGAGCGTAATAATAATAATAAATTCTTTATTGTACAAAACCAAAACAAATGCAGGTTAAACATAGGCGAGCTTAATGCCCGTAAATGCATTTTCTACCAACTAACCTTAGTGACTGAGATATGTAATAAGCGTAGACTAAATTTTCCAGAATATTCTGGAAGGCCTATCTCCAACTGTGTAGGTCTAGGACTTGTGTTCTAGGGGCTGTGATGTGATAATTAATGATGTTATATGTTATATACAGGGTATCCCGTGAGTAGTAAATCAAACTAATACTGGAGATAGAGAGTTGAAAAAATATATTAAAAAATCCACCTATCTCCAAAATGACGGGATGCCCTGTAAGATAAAAATTGACGAGGTGGGAGAAAAAAGACCAAAAGGACTGCTGTGCAGACGGCGTGCTATCATCAGCAAATCAATTCTATGGGAGGTCACGGCTCTCAAAAATGAGGAAACACGACCTAATGAGGAATGATAAGACAGATATAACTTACTTGTCGAACCCGGTGACGACGAGATGTGTAGCGTTGAGAGCCCACACGACACGCGCGCCCCGAGACCCGCACGGACCCGGGCCCGACCGCAGTGGGGCAGTACTTACACGGGGATTATACACCTGGGTATAACAGATATTACACATTTATTAAAGTAAATAAAAGGTAAAAATAATAATAATAAAGCTGCCCGCCGTAAAAGTCTATAATACAAATAATAATTTAAGCTACCATTTTGTTTATAACGGACTAAAAAGTGTAAAATAATTTCTCTAATCCTTATGAAGAATAAAAACACATACAGATTTATAACTTTTTCTAAATTATTCTGAAAATTAATACTTGGTAACTAATTGGAAATAAAAAATGTGGGGCACATAACTTAATATTTGTATTAATCATCATTATCATCATTACAGCCCCTAGAACACAGCGTCCTAGACCTTCACTGTTGGAGATGGGCCTTCCAGAACATACATACATATATCTGGAGAATTTGGCCTACACACGCCACGTTGGCAAGGATATGATGTCAATCTTTTTATGACTAATTATTAACGATTCGACAAGTTTGTATTAGTGGAACCGGGACCGACGGCTTACGGGGGTGTTGTAATTGACAAATGTACGTAAGAAAAGTGTATTTTTCATTGGTACTTGCCGGGGGGGGGATTTGAACCGACCTTGTAGGATTAAAAGAACTTAATTATCGGTTCATATTATTTGCGGTGCAATAAAATTGTTAGTTGAGCATCAATGCACTAATTGTCTTCTACATGCGCCCCATTCAATTTCCAATCTTAGCAGTATTTTAAAAGTAGCTCTATCATAAGATAGGGAGGCACGGAATGAATTAAAAGAGAGGATTTTGGTGCAAACAATAGTGTTATTACAATCAAGTTTACTTACTCTAATAAGTCCATCCTTGCAAACTGTAGCCAAAAACTGTCCACACGGGGACCAGTCCATAGCAAAAATCTGGTCTGTATGACCGGTTAATGTTATTGCAGCGACTGGTGTTTCTGGGGTTAAATCCCAAATCTTAACCAGAAGATCATGGGCAGCCGTAGTCAATACATTTGAAGCAGTTGGATGAAATTTAACCATGTATATTTTATCCGGATGAGCTGAAAAACTTCGCAACGGTGTGTTGGTTGATTCCGTTAAACCTAAAAAGAAAAGTTCAGTTTTTGTATTATTTTGAAGTACATAATAAAATTGTAGCTGTATGCACATCATGTGGCAGAGTTTATTTTTTACTTCTTTGTCGCCTGCTGTTGTTAATCGAAAGTTACCGTTAAACGCATTTGTGATTTATTTATTTTCTATATAAATATTCTCACAAAATTGGTGACGCGGGTTTAGTGGACTGTATCTAGGCGCAGGGTTGCGGTGATCTTCAAATTAGATACATAGACGATACTATGGTAATCGGTGCAATCAACAAACAAGAAAGGAAACTGGTAAAGGAACTCACAGCAGCGTGAGCGGGATGGGTAATATAGAAAGGAAGCGGCGAGAAAGAGACAGGACAAGGGTATAGGAGTAACAAATTAGGACGTCTGTTTATGAACTGACGAATCACAATAACGCCTAACCATCCAAAAATAGTCGAATTACCGCGATCGGCGTGAGCAATAATTATTTCGTCATATTTAGAAGTCATAAAATTGATATGGATTCATCGTTCTTACCGTTCTCCGGAATGATCCATTCTCGGACGATGCCATCATCGCAGGCCACCATGAGGCGGTCATCTCTGAAGGGATCCCAGGCCCAGTCCTGCAGTATGGCGGGATGTAACAAGGCCGGTGGATGGAGACCGGAGGGGTGGGAGGCCGGGGCCTTGGATATCGAAGTGGACCCAACAGGTAGCTCCACTATAGCCACCCGGCCACCTCCACCTGTTACTGGCACAGCGCAACGGACTCCATTTGCTGAAATAGATATATACTGAATGGAAAGATTGAACCATATGTATCAATCATCACAACCATATCCCTTCCAAGGTAGTCAGAAATCATACTTTTTTTTAATGATATAGATTCACATTTAGCCAACTTTACTATAGACCCATTATAACATATATAAATATATAATAATAATAAAGAGGATTCTTGCACTGTCTTATTATGTCTCGACAACTAACCAAATATTTGTGCAAGTGTAAAAAAGTGGCTATGTCTCTAAAAAATCAAATAAATAAAATAAGAATAAAAACAGTGTATATTCTTCACTAGGCCATATTATAGCTTCGTTTAATATTTTATATTTTTTTTATATTACATGTGGTACACTTTCTTTTCATTATTTATGATTTTTTTATACAGTTTTTTACGTTTTTTTGTAAATAACAGAGAATCCACTATGGCATATATTTGGCAATCTAACGTCATTGGTCTAATGATATGTATATTGTTCGTTATACAAAATATAATGTAACTATTTGTGACCATTAAAAATGAAACATATATTCACCATAAAAACCGTTGCATTCTCCTGAGATTTGCCGACTGACATTCTTAATATTCTCAACTTGGGTAGACTTGTGTCCTGGAGTTCCTTTTAAATGACGGAATTTCGACACGCGACCTAGGAATAAAACGTTAAAATTAAGAGGGTATAACGTTTTGCTCGCACAATCCAACATTATCAAATTCGAGTTCTTCTGAGAACTTCTGAGCAATGTAGTCTAACAACTTAACAGGGAATAATGAATTATTGACATTTTTAATCAAAATCAAATCAAAATAGTTTATTTCCATTGGGTCGCTTAAAACAACTTGGATACAGTCAGAACTAATAAAATCAATACAATTATTAAAACATATGTACTCATCAAAGTGGTAATAATGGTTGGACCGTAAACAGGCAATAATCCATATTTATCTATGTTAGGCACAACATTAATAAATAAATAAATAATAAATAAAAAATATTTCCAGACAGGTCACACAGCGCCATCTAATTTCCGTGGTTAGCTATGAGGCTTGTGTTACGGAAACTAGATGGTTGATAAATAATAATAATATACTTTTTTTTTTTTTGTAAATATATACATATAAACACCCAGACCGAGACAAATTATACAATGTACAACTTGCCCCCGGTGGGAATCGAACCCACGACCTCCCGAGTTCACGGCAACGTTTGTTACCACTAGACCACGGAGGCGGTCAAATTACTGCTACAAGCAAGTAAAACTAACTAACTTAGAAACTACTTAAATAAGATCGTGGCTGTAAAGAGGCCGTGTCAGTTATAAAGATATAATAATCATAGATTTATTTTTAGTAAAATCGTTATAAATATGTTTGCAATTTTTTTCTGTATAAAATTAGGTAGGTATATGAATGTGAAAATAAGTCTAATATGTCCGAAATTTTATTTTTAAAATTGTTGTATTGTGCGAGAGAGAGGGATCCAAAGCGTCAAACCCTTTAAAGTCCTTTATCTTTTCCTATACTGTTATAGGAAAAGATACAGTGATGTAGGATTTACAGTTGTGGAAGGACTACAGTGGGCTATGGATTACAATGTTTTTCGATTTAAAAAAAATGTAGGATGTGGGTGTTGTTGTGTGCCTTATATAATATAAATTATTTACATTCTATGGATTTGAGCAAATTGTTTATTTGTCTACTTACCAAAAACAGTAGATGTCCTTTTAGTAGTCACATTGGGAACGGATGCCCTCTTATCTTCACGGTCTGGACTCTTCCTGGACTTCAAGGAATCTCTTCGTCTACAAAAAAACATTAACCTGTACATTACATAAGAACAGAGCAGGCTGGGTTTCAAAAAGGATTCAGTGCCGTAGACCACATTCACTTTGCGGCATATAATACAGAAAACTGAATAATATAAATCTGCCGTTGTGGACTACGAAAAAGCCTTCGACTCCATCGAACCCTGGCCTGTTCTAGAATCCTTGCAGCAATGCCTAATAGACTATAGATACGTTGAGGTGCTGAGATGTCTCTACAGCTCTGCGTTTAGTTACAGGGTCAGCATACTAAACCGATCCAACTGTGCAAAGGCGTGCGACAGGGAAATGTCATATCCCCGAAGCTATTCACGTACGTGTTGGAAGATCTTTTTAAAATGTTCAACTGGAATTATACGACATAAATGTCAATAGAAAATACAGCTCCGATTCGCGGATGAAATAGATCATCATGGCCAGCTCGCTCAAGGATCTTAGCAGAATGTTGAAGCTTAAAGTGGCTTAAATTTTTTAAACTTTTGCGCATATTCATAATAGTTTTTATAATTTTAACGGGTCTTTACGCGATTTACTGCTGTGTACACCCCATTCTCTAAAGTAGCAAAACACGTACGCACCCCAAAGGATGTCATTCCTTTTCAATCGCCTGGCGTATATAAAGCTGACTGCAGCTGTGGGAGTTCATATATTGGCCAAACTAAGCGCACGATAGCCGAGAGAGTCAAGGAACATATAGCAGCTGTAAAAAACTGCCAATTTAACAAGTCAGCAATAGCAGAACACCTAATGGATAGTGGCACAAACCATTGGATTGAGCTGCATGACCCAAAGATACTTTCCACCGATCGTCACTATTACCCTAGAATAGTACGTGAAGCGATCGAAATAAAGAAACACAAAAATTTCAATTGAGAGGGGGGTTATAAAGCTATCTTCATCGTGGAATCCAGTAATCAATAGTGTCCAGTGTCGCCAAGGATATTGAATTGATTGTGTCGTGTGTCGTGATTTCTAAAAACTTTTAAAAGTGATGAGTGGCTAGGTTTACATCTACCGCCCAGTATGTACGAGACTACACCGCATCGCTTCAGTCGACCCGTGACCACGGCCAATGCAACTTGGCTGAAACGTCGGGAGAGATATGTCTCTAAGGTAAATCGCGTAAAGACCCGTTAAAATTATAAAAACTATTAAAGTGGCTTCCCAGCAGGTTGGTCTATATATATATATATATGTATATATATAAATGTACAATTAATACAATCTATAATACATACAATAATATACGGTAGAGAGTTTACAACTCTAAGAATACTGATTTTGAGGAATAAATGAGTGGAGGAACTATTGAGGAAAAGTCTAAGATTACATGTGTTGGTCACGCAGGCCCGGGAACGTAGATGCGATTATAAACCTTATTTACTTGCAAATGCACCTTGATGTCGATACAAGGGTATACATGTTAGATGTTCGAATTATCGAGGCCCTGCTGTAATGTGTATTGAATTCATACCTAAGCGGTGCTGGTGATGGTGGTGTATCAGATTCTACCACCACGCTAATGGATCTGGCTTCGTAAGCTCGACGTCTCTCAGCAATCGATTGATTTCCACTGGCAAATATAAATTAATATTTATAGTCACTATCTTAAATGCTACAGTTTGGGTAGGGAGAGGACCAGAATGGTGGAGTGTTCACCATCGCAAGACCGAATCTTCTCCTTGTTCTCTCACACACAATCGATACAGTATCTGCAATGTCACTCATATTTATGGCCAGTTGGACTTATACTATGAATTATTTGCTTGTAAATAACACAAGACAAAAATATTATTGAAATGTTATCTGGTAGATAATTTCACAGCATTTATTTTTTAAATATGATTTCCGGCATATGTTCGCCACGGCTACGAGTTACATAGTTCATTCGATCAGTCCAATTTCCGGTTTGTCTCTGCTTTTTCAGCTTTATATGTGTAACGTTTAATATTATTAACTTATTTTGGTCTTCTAAAATAACTTCCCGTGTTACAGGGAGGGAGTTACTTAAATATTAATTATAGATTTGTTTTAGAAGTAATATTCAAACAGTATGGTATAAACGAATTGCAATATTAAATAATTAAAAATTAAACCTAATATTAAATAAACTTGAAAATAGCGCGCGACATAATAGCTGACAGTGCTCAGAGCGACATACCTCGATATCGTGAGCAGTCTCGAGCACGAGGAATGATGTCATTTGTGTTACAGTTTATGCACGTCTCGGAATGGCTTTAAGCGTGTTTAGGTTACTATTATGGTGTCTCGGAACAAGGGGGTTATTAATGGATTTCGTTATTTACGTCAGAGCTTGCGTCCTTTTGCGTTCCATTATATAACGTTTGCGCTTAAGTAACAGAATAGGGCTGCGTGTGTCATAATCTCAGTCTTTACTTTCGTTTCGTCGTTCGTCTAGACAAAAAGAAAGAAAGAGAAAAAAAGAAAGAAAGAGAAAGAAAGAAAGTAGAAACAGCTACTGTAGCAGCATACCTTCTTAATAATTTATAGTTCGTTTTTCACGATAATTTTACATATTTTATTTTTTATTTAATGTATTAGTTATCCTTTTATGCGTACATACATACACCACACTATATATATGTATATATTATCCATTAACACCTCTCCTAACAAGGGATTAGCCGAAAATCAGCGCTGTGGCCCAGAGTCGCAGCTCCATGCTGAGCTGATTCCCTATTTGTCACAACACATCTCGAGTATACTACCAGGCTATATTAATATGTGTTTATTGATATGTGGCAAATAAAATAATTTTCTTTCTTTTAAAATGTACACTCAAACTTGGAAAAACTTTTAAATTGTTGATGAAAAATGTTAAACCATCTTAATCATAGGTATTAGAATATAATAATAATAATAACTTACTCTGTAGTTTCGAACATCTTTCTTCTCTCAGCCGTGCTAGGGGTTTTGGGTCGGTAGCCAGAGTCAGAAGAATTCACTTCTTCTTCCACACTAGTGTCCGACTTGCCGTTAGTATATTCTTCTGAAAATTGGTGCTTGTTTAAGAGTTTTATCGTCGGATCTACACTTTAGTAAAACTGCAACACTACTGGTATCTATATCATACAGTGACACTCCTGTGATTAAAACGAATCGATTGACGTGAGAATCATCAAATTTGGACCACGCGATTAATCTCCAGTGTGCCACAAAGGAACAAACATACATACATACATACATAGACTTACACATAAGCCTTCTTTACGTCGTAGGGTAAAAAGAGACAAAACATACTTGAGTATGTGTTGGATCTTGAGTTGGATTTATTATCATTTATATGAACTGCCTCCGTGGTCTAGCGGTTAAGTCCGTGGATTTAGACTCGGTGGTACCGGGTTCGATTCCTATTCGGGACACAATAATATTTAATAATTTAAATAAATAAATTTAATTTATTTGTGACATTTCTCAAGTATGGTACACTGGAGACATCGTCGAACTTGCCACTTGTCATGATTGGCATATAGTAAAGTTGGCTAAATGTGAATCAGCTTAATCATAAGCCACCCATAAGGGAAACGGTCGTGATTATACTTTACTTTTATTTGAACGAGAATATTTTTAAGCGCAAAAAAAATATACCTTTAGTAGCATTTTCCACGTCGCTTGTTGGTGAAAGAGACTTTTCATCAGCAGGTGGCGTCTCCTTGGTGACCGGGGTAGAGGTGACAGGGGTGTTGGCAGAAGGCGTACTAGACACGGGAGATGATGCTGTAAATTAGAAAAATAAAGTTTAGTATCAACAATATCCTTTCCGGAGTAGTCAGGAACCGCGCTTTTTTTAGAGAATCGGAATTACATTTAGCCAACTTTACTATAGGCCCATCATGACAAGTGGCAAGCTCGTCGATCTAGCTTACAAAACTCGAGAAATATCACATTTCATCATCATCACTACAGCCCCTAGAACACAGCGTCCATCTCCAATTGAGTCCGGGTTGGCGAGGATCTGATGACATTTATTAACGATACCACAAGTTGGCATTAGTGGAACCGGGGAACGGTGGTTGTAAATCTATGACAAATGTACGTAAGAAAAAGAAAAATATTATTGGAACATAATAATAATAAAAATTCTTTATTGCACAAAAACTAAATTAACTTAAAATTAATGTGCACAGGCGAGCTTTATGCTGTAAGGCATTTTTCACCAGCTAACCTTGCAAACATGCCGGGGGGGGGGGGGGGGGGGGTTTAAACCGATCTTTGTATGATGTGGATGTGTTCTTACAACCGAGCCACCACCGCGCCACCCAGAAAATACCCATTTAAAACGAGAGCACAAATGGGATTCAAAAGTGTACACTATCATAAACCTACCAAGATACTGACCTAACCACTACACTACGGTGGCAGTCTTATTATGAAACAATTAGTCAATAATCAATAATCGGTTTTTGAATAAGATTATTAATATTATTATTAAGTCGCTAAGTCCAGTCCGTTGAACATACAATAATTGAACGTTACTCAAAAAGAATCCAATTCACATTAACTTAATTTTAAGATATAGGCCATTAAAGTTGGAATTTAGATTAGTCCATCGACACATCGATGGATTAGTCCGACATTTAATACATATAGGGCCGCGTTCGTTTTAAGAAATGTTAGTTTTAGCACAAGTCGTTCGTTTAATGAAAATTCTAACATTCGATGCTAATTTCGTATGTCAGTACCGTGTTGAAAGGAGGGTTATTGATGTTACTTTTTGACAGATGTCATTTAACATAAGAAATGGTTTGTTTATATTGTTGTATACTTTGGCCGCGTTCGTTTTATAGCATTTCCAAATTTCGTAGCAATTTCATAAACCAGCGCGAAATGTCGTTTTTGTTAAGAAATACCACTTTTTTTATAAATGCTAATTTCTTAAATAAAACGCGCGGCGAGGCTACTTTTTGACAAGTGTTTTCGTTCATGTTTTATCATACCATACACATATTATTATGGTCTTTGAATTTATTACATAAAATCGTTTTAAATGCCTTTTTAACAAATATAATAGAAAACTATAAAGTAAATAAAAATGGTACATAAACCATTTTATATGTTAATGACATCTGTCAAAAAGTAACATCAATAACCCTCCTTTCAACACGGTACTGACATACGAAATTAGCATCAATATATAATTAGAATTTTCATTAAACGAACGACTTGTGCTAAAAAAAGTGGTATTTTCATGCTAACATTTCTTAAAACGAACGCGGCCATTATAGTTTATATTATATTCCTTCGATTGACACATTCATAATAATAATAATAAAATCCTTTATTGCACACAAAATATAAAGTATATAAAATTGTACATAGGCGAGCATAATACCATAAATGTAATCTCTACCAGCTAACCTTTGGGAGGGTGACAGAATGAATATTATGGGTGCAGAGACAGAAAAATTAAATGATATATTTTATCTTTATATATTCATGGTGTGTGCGTAAGAGATAAGAATGGTGTCTCGGGCTTGCGACCGACAATGGGCTGGTTTAAAAACAGGCCTTCTTTTTAATTTTATTGCGCAACAATATACAATTCTACTCCTCTCCCTACCTAACCAAATACTGTATGATTCTGTTAATGTCGTCTTGGAATCTCTTTTCACAAATGTATTGACAGCAGATTCTTTCAGTAAGTGGTGCAAAGATTTTGCTGGAACTCCTCTCGCACCAACTTCAACTGCGTCAAGCATAGAAAGATCTAGAAAAACTAACCTGAATCTGATTTACTAATCCCCGGAACAACGGGTACCGAGAAGACTTTGTCAAATGAGAATTCTTCACTGCCACTTGATGCTGAGAATGGTTTTGGCCCGAGACGAGGCTAAGAAAAGAATAACATAGATAAAAGATTTGGTAACATTTTAAACTAATAATAATAATAAATATTTCCAGACAGGTCACACAGCGCCATCTAATTTTCGTGGTAAGCTACGAGGCTTGTGTTACGGAAACTAGATGGTTGATTGTAGTTTATATTATTATACTTTTCTTTTGTAAATATATACATATTATACATATAAACACCCAGACCGAGACAAATTATACAATGTACAACTTGCCCCCGGTGGGAATCGAACCCACGACCTCCCGAGTTTACGGCAACGTTTGTTACCACTAGACCACGGAGAAAAACTGTCAAAATAGATGGTATTTTTTCAGAAGTTGACACTTAACCTGTAATCATCACAGCCCCTGGAACACAAGAGTCCTAGACCTCCACTGTTGGAGATGGGGCTTCCAGAAAATTCTGGAGATTTTTAAAATATTATTTCTAGGTATCTTATTTATATTTAGTTAAATTACTATTATTATTTTTTTACTTATTTTATTATTATTGATTAATAGGCTCGCAGCGCATTGCTGATATGCCTATATCAAGCACTGGTGTAAAGTTTATTAAATTGTCAGTTATCACCATAGTCTATTTCGATTGTCACTAGCCACTTGAACAGTTTGTTTTACAGTTGAGGACTTTAATGTCTTCTGGTATTTTGTTCCACATATTTACAACTCTGTTATTCATGAAGTGATATCCTATATTTATATTGCTGGATTTAATCATTAGCTTCATTCCGTGGTCACGACGGGGAAATATCTACTACTACTACTACTAAAGAACTTATTTTTAAATATAACAAAAACGTGACATATGAATATTCATAATATGAAAGAGACTTATGGATGTCAAAAGTTCTATAGCGTGTAGTAATTCCGGCAAAATGAATATTTACAATAAGGGAACGCATCTTCAATGTTGCCAGAAAAAAAACTTACCGGAAATATTTAAAATGGTAACATTAATGCCTAACGAGGTTTGAAGAGTAGTTTACTAGTTTTTAAAAAAAAAAAGATAAAGTTTACAACTTCTCGGATCATTTAAGGGAACCCGTTTGACAGTTGGAAGGAATGGTTAAGTTCAGGATCCGCTGAGGATACGTACGGAAAATAGGGGCTTTAATGATGATATAGTATCATTACGACCGTGTCCCTTCTGTAGTGGTCAGAAACCACACTTATAAAGAAGCGGATTCACATTTAGCCAACTTTGCTATTGGCCAATCATGACAAGATTGCCTCTCGATTGGCTCGTCAATGTCTCTAGCGTACCAAAATCGAGAATATCACAAATAAATTAAATATTAATTACATTTATTTATTAAAATTAATAAATATTATTGTGACCCGACGAGGAATCGAACCCGGTACCTCCGAGTCTATATTCAAGCTGCACATGCTAGACCACGGAGGCAGTTTAATTTATATAAATAAAGAAATATTAATCACTAAACACTAAAACAGGCAATAATAATTAAACATCAAAATATTTTTAATAATGTTATTCTAGTAAAATAATAACAATTGTTAAAATAAATATACATATATAAAAATATATAGTACACAGTATATTTGATGGATGGACTTTCATACAACCATTAATTAATAATAAAGAGGGATGCAAAATCGTTGAACTCTCTTACATTTTTTCATTTTTTTTCTTTCATTACAGCTCCTAGAACACAGCGTCCTAGACTCCACTGCTGGAGATGGGCCTTCCAGAACATATATCTGGAGAATTTGGCATACACTCGCCACGCTGGCCAGCTGGCTTAGCGAGGATATGATGTCAATTTTTAATGACAATTTATTAACGATTCCACAAGTTGGTAATAGTGGAACCCGGACCGACGGCTTAACATGCTCTCCGAGGCACGGAACGGTGGTGTTGTAAATCTATGACAAATGTACGTAAGAAAAGTGTATTTCTCATTGGTACATGCCGGGGTTTGAACCGACCTTTACAGGATTTTTAAGGAACGCGTCTCTTACATATTAAAGAATAATTGTTGTAAAAACTGGTAGCTTAACTTGTAGCACAACACACATCTACAGCTATCATACCTTATACCCAGAAACAGGGCCAGCTGTGGTCCTAGGCTTAGGTTTAGGTACTTCAGATTCTTCCCCTGCACCTGCCTCGGAAATAGATGACCTTGGCAAAGGCTTGGGAGCTTGCAAAGGTATCCCATTGGATAAATCTTCGATATTACCAACTTCTTCCTCAATATTGTCCAATTCATCATCTTCCTTAATGTTGTTAGTCTCTTCGCATTTGAATTTTTCAATATTATCAAGTCCATTCTTGTGAAAACCATTAGTTTCCTTTTCTGTTTTCGTTGGAGTTACGTCCATTTTTTGACGTTCCATGCCTTTGATTAAGTCTTTAACGTTGACGAAGTCTAGTTTGTCTTCATCTTTGTTTTCTGTCGGACTTTTAGTTACTATGGTAGTTTCTTCAATTTTAGTTTGTATATGTACTATAGCCTTTTTATCTTGATTCTTAGGTGAAGGCATGGCCAAGATAGATTTTACAACTTGGTCCAAATTTCCTCTGTGTACCTGTAATTAACAATCCATGATAATAAATAAAACTTCAAAAAAATAATGTACTTATAGATATTAAAGCGTTGATTTTTTAATCATTTAAAAATAAATAATGATAAAATGACATGTAGTATTTAATTTATTTTATATAAAAAATAAATTTAATGTTAAAGAATGTGGGTTCTTGATCAATACAGGGTTTTGTATTTTTATTAGACATTGCGTGTTATTGTTAAAACTAAACTGATTTGATGTAGAAACGTGATGTCCACCATATGTCTTCGCAGGATACTCCAATACTTCGGATACATTGCCCGAAAAGGAGGAGATAATCTAGAAAAACTCCTTGTTACTGGCAAGGTGGAAGGAAAGTGGTCCGACCAAATCAGCTCCCCCCCGAACTAGCGACCATGCTGCCGAAAATAGGAGCGGGTGGCATGGCATTATCATCAAAACTCACGACCCTCAGTAATGAGAAAACACGACGCAAAGAGGAGGAGAACCGTAATGACCGAGACCGTGTGACAGGTATTCCTTAAGAATGTCTGCCAGCCTTTTATGAAGATTTATCAAAAAAGAGATCTCTTCCCCAGCATTAAAATAAATTTATTAAAAAAAAAAGTTAAAATTTATGTATAGTTACAAAGCACTATTTACACGATTAGGTACTTTATTAAAGATAAAACACTGGATTTAAAATCGGCGGGTTTGAAACTATGTAATTATTAACGTAAAAAAAGTTTTGGATAATTTATTGGCGTTATGCTAGGGTAAAATAAATAAAATTAATTACAGATTATGAAAACACAATACAATAATTATCAAATAAAAAATAAATTTATATGGCACAAGAAAATTTTATTTATTTTCTCTAAGAAAAATAGGCATTATCATTTGTTTATCATAAAAGGTATAGATTAAAAAATCAACTCAGAAATTATAAAAATAGGCAAACGTTCAAAATTCATGCTAAATATAACAACGAAAAAATTGATGCATATAAATAAAATAAAAAACTTACCATAAAAAAAAAAACTAAACACCACACAAAACTAAATACGACACCAAAACACTACAGCAATCACTAAAACTAACTTTAACTACTTTGTACTATAATAAAATTATTATAGAAAAAAAAAAACAAACAAATAGTATAAAGGTTAAATAAAATCTTGCAAAATTTATAGCCCATATAAAAAAACCCAACACCGTACATTTCATCAAACACGCGATCATGCGGTATACAATTTAAAAACCTACCAACGTAAATATAAAAAAAAAACTTTCACACAAATTATATATTATGTAAAAAATAACATAAACTAAAATTCTATATAAATAAAATAAAAAAGTATCATCACGACCTGTCCCTTGGTCAGAAACCACGCTTATAAAGGAGCAGATTCACATTTAGCCAACTTTACTATAGGCCAATTATGACAAGTGGCAAGCTCGTTCCGAATCATGCTCAGAGCGCTTAAAATGAATATAATACTGACAGTCGTTCCGAATCAAATATATTGCCGCGTTACATTTTTTATTCACTTCCTACTTAAATATTAATAACAGGTTTGTTTTAGAAGTAATATACAAACAGTATAAACGAATTAAAATTTAAATAATATTAAAGTAAACCTAATATTAAATAAACTTGAAAATGCCGCGCGACATAATGACAAACAACTGACAGCGCTCAGAGTGATCCACCTTGATATCGTCAGCAGTCTGAGCGCGAGGAATGATGTCATTTGTGACGTCACAAAGCTTTGGCAATACAGTTAATGCACGTCTTGGAACGGCTTTAAGCGTGCTCAGGTTACTTTCGTGTCTCAGAACGAGGGGAATGTCTCTAGCCCCAATTAAATATTAATTAATATAATATTAAATAAATTTATTTATTTAAAGTAATAAATATTATTGTGTCCCGACCAGGAATCAAAACCGGCTCCTCTCCCTACCCAACCAAGGTATAAACTGCATTTTAACTCTCTTTATTTCCTATTGATAATAATAATAGTAAACGTTTATTTCAACCAGTTGCAAAAATTGCCCATGGAATTCTAAAAGAGTGTGAATGAGTGATCCCCGAATGAGGCTGTGCCTGGAACGCACATCAATATGGATACATGTTCATGTTACATTGAGTTCTTAAAGATATGTTAACTACGAATTTCTAAACTAATACAGAGCAGAGTTTTATATATCTCAACCTAGCCAGCAACAGCACTTACCTGTACAGAATTATTGGCATCCGGGTGTAAAGAAATGTTGGGTACAGCATAATCTTGTTTTTCCAGCCACATTGGTGCATTTAAATATGTCACACAGCCACTTGTGTCAGGGTATAAGTCCGCATGGTACTCACGATATGTCTAGAACACAAACAAAAAATATCATCACAAACTGTCTTTGTGGTCTAGCGGTTCAGTCCGTGGATTTAAACTTAAAGGTACCGGGTTCGATTCCTGTAGCCCTATTCTGTTACTTGAGCGCAAACGTTATTTAGTGGAATCCGTTAACTATATATATCACGCTATTAAAGTCGATATTTGCACGGACGCTGTCAAGGTCGAGAGCTTATAGAGCTGAGAATTGAATAATATTTTGTAATTATGACGCAATATTTGTTATTATTATTATTGATTAATAGGCTCGCAGCGCATTGCTGATATGCCTATATCAAGCACTGGTGTAAAGTTTATTAAATTGTCAGTTATCACCATAGTCTATTTCGATTGTCACTAGCCACTTGTCCAGTTTGTTTTTAAAAGTGTTTACAGTTGAGGACTTTAATATGTCTTCTGGTATTTTGTTCCACATATTTACAACTCTGTTATTCATGAAGTGATATTCTATATTTGTATTGCTGGATTTTCTCATTAGCTTCATTCCGTGGTCACGACGGGGAAATATTGTGTTAAACCTAAACATTTTGGCTAGGTGGGGGCAGTTATACCTTTTATTGTTATGTTATTATTATGTTATTTTCCAATAACAAAAATATCCATAAATTTATATATACTCAAAACTTGGTCTCAAATCTCTGCTAATGGAAGACTAAGTAGCAAAGAGTAAACTGTTAGCAGAAGACCAGCTTCCACCTAAAGAAATAATGATATTATTAATAATATTACCTTTCTGGGCACCTGGTACATGATAGGTACTACGCTGGAGCCTGTTAACTGTAGCACCCTGTTCACTTCCCCATCCATAACTCTAAGGGCACGCTTGGCAACCAAACAAGCTCCCTTAGTTTGTTCGCCTAGAAACGACAAATTCATATGAAAAAGGTGTTTTTATTACACTCATATTTTCTTTTGATATTCACGAACCAGATATACAATATGAAAGTTGTGGGTAAAAGTCAGACAAAGACAGACAAAGACAAACAAAGAGCTAAACACTACTTTTTTATACATCCACTTATAAATAAAAAAGATACACAATTATTAATACATTAGGCTAAATTATAAATCCCAAACACATAAACTTACACTCAGTCTTCCTTCTCCTCCCCTCCCCACACCTTGCCCTACTCACACAACGCAAGAATATACACACACACACACATCTACAGACAACACTCTCACACACATCTACAGTCAAAACTCTCACACACATCTACAGACAACACTCTCACACACATCTACAGACAACTCTCGCACATATCTACAGACAACACTCTCTCACTTATATATTATATATCATATAGTACATTTATTTATTGTATATATACATACTTCACACACTAATTTTGAAACTTTTTTTTTATAAATTGTTGTATGTTCATTATTGGAAGACACATCATAACTAATCAATCCTCTTTTATTAAATATCACCATGCCAAGCTTACAATATTAGTTCTACTTGAATATAAAAATTGACATCATTGCAAATGGCGCATACTTTCAACGAGAACAACAAATAGGTGGTAGGCGGACCGCTGGTGGTAATTTGCCCAGTCTGCCGTGGCGGGAAAGTATTCACCGTTCATGCTGATAAACCCAACAAAGTGTAGCCAAACGTTTCGGGATCAGGCTCGAATTGCCGTCGTTAGAGTCTGATTCCAGTTGCTAACATTCATGGACCTTGCGCATTTGTTCAAAATAAAACAATCACTAAATTAAACATAATACAACAATAAAAACAGTCATTACCTTAACAACATGTTAAAACTAGTCCATTTATTTATCTAATGAACCAATTCGAAAATATAATTGCTTTTTCTCTGATAATAATAATAAAATTCTTTATTGCACATTAAAATGTACAAAATAAAATGAAGTACATAGGCGAGCTTAATACCTGGTAGGTATTCTCTAACAGCGTCCCAGACCTCCACTGTTGGAGATGGGCCTTTCAGAACATATATCTGGAAAATTTAGCCTACACTCTCCTAGCTTTCATAGCGAGATGCAATCATGCCCAGGATACCGTTGCTACTGTATATATATTCACGTCAGTAATAGTTGAAACTCCAAAAATCATGAAAATTATGAGACATTATTTTGAAATAACATACCTGAATGCCTCAATCCTTCAATGAGGTAAGGTTCTCGATCAGTTAGCTCCATATACAATATTGTTGTATCTCCTTTGCCAGCCAAAAACAGCATGTTAGTGTCGGCATCAAATAATGGCATAAGAATACCAGTAGAACAGTCCAGTTCTAAAGTCTTCTGACTTTGACTTAGGTTACGAATGTCACGGATCATGATCTGACGGAGACGGGCTGCGTCAAAACCTATAAAAAAATACATATTAGCCAAGAAGTTAATATAAAGTATGTCCACAATCGTAATCCGAATAAAAATTAACTAAACTAAACTTTTCTTTAATCGGATTTAAATTTAGTCAACTTTACTAAAAGCTAGTGTTGCCGGCCTAAAGTCATAGTTTTTTTTATCTTGAATAGTTTTTTAATGCATTTCCAATAAGGTTCTGTGTTTAAAATTCGTGCGAGAAAAAATTAAATGAATCATTTACTTATTAGCTTTTGGTGCATTCGTTTAGGTTATATTATGTTAGGTGGATTTAGACTCGGAAGTACCGGGTTTGATTTCTGGTTGGAAATTATTAATGTAAATAAATACATGTAAATAATATTTAATTGACGGTAAGGAAGGAAGACTGTCTCCCAGGAAATATGCCTTCTAAGCTCCCCCACAGCAACTCAGCCAAATACCCAGGCTGCCTTGGGGAAAACACATAGACACAAAAAGGAATGAAATCAACTTTAGATACAGAGAACTCTACTGGTTGCTTGACAGAAACTCACAACTGTCTATCAACAACAAAATCCTAATATACACATCAATGATCAAACCAATCTGGACTATGGTATTCCTCTATGGGGAACAGCCTGTAATTCCAATTTGATGTCAATTCAGAGAACACAGAATAAAATACTGAAAAATATTGGAAATGCACCATGGTTCATTAAAATAACTGAGTTGCACGAATACATGGCTATGAATACTGTAAAATCACCTTAACCAGCTATCTGTTGTCTCACAATCCCTAAAAAAAGTCAGGCATCTGAAAATACGCAGTCTTGGAAGCAGACAGCCAGGCGGATCTTGCAATCGGTCATCAACTTCAAGCAGATGTATCCGTAATATTGTATGTGAAGCCATTCGCATTGGGAATAACTCCTGGTTCGTTCAGCAGCTTAAATCCTGGCTGTCTGCTTTCAACACTCTGCGTCTTTTTAGACGCCTGACTTGTTGATTGTGAGAATAACAGTTAATTAACATTTTACCAGCTAGCTGGTGAGGTGGTGGCTGACAAAGGTCTGTGCAAACCACCCTGACATGTACCAATGAGAAAAACACTTTTCTTACGTACATTTGTCATACATTTACAACACCATTTCCCATGCCTCGAAGAGCTTGTTAAGCCGTTGGTCCTAGTTCCACTAATACCTTATATACTTGTGGAATTGTTAAATAATTGTCATAAAAAATTGACATCAGATCCTCGCCATTCTGTCTGGCCAGCATGGCAAGCGTAGGCCAAATTCTCCAGATATATGTTCTGGAAGGCCTATCTTCAACAGTTGAAGCCTAGGATTCTGTGTGTTAGGGTCATTTTCCACTCTAGTCTTGCAGAAGGAATTTAAATAAATATTAAAGTATTTAAATAAATATTGATGAAAAAAAAAATTGGTCTACCTACAAAATTGGTACTAGCTAGCACTGATATTCGATGCAACATTATTTGTATGTTTTTAACATTTTTTTTAAACATAATATCATCTCTTTTATGACTTACCAGTTGTCAAAATGCGATCTTGTTCACCGAGCCAAACAATTCTGCTTTCCTTAATATTTTGGTGACTATTGGCCACATTTAGGACAGGCTCGGGCGCTCTCGGGTCCAAAATGCGAACTTTCTTATCTTTGCAAGAAGTGGCCAGTAATTTGCCATCTTTCTTCCAGGATGTTGATTGGATCACGTCGCTATGATCTTTGTTTACTGTGGAATTATATTTACATTATTAAAACTGTCTTTACTTATGATAAAATCAAGTGGGAATTAATTAACTACATATCACCACACTTTACAAACTAATTCACAATACCTAAGGTTTACTGAGAAAATAGTAAAGTTAGAAATTAACAATTATCACAAAACATTCTGACTTTGCTCATTAACCTCTCACATCCCGGCTGTCAAATGACGTCCAAAATAGGCCTAAAATTGCATGACCCACCAACAGGTCATAGTACAAGTTCCAAACATCTAAGGTTTTACTGGAAAATCAAGCAGATACCGTAAAACATTCTCTGCATTGCCAAATTCAACATCAAGTAAAAGCAAAGTATAATGGCAGTTAAAAAAATTACTCACCAAAAACTTCCTTCTGTTTAGTTAAGTCCCAGAGAGCTATTTCGTGTCCGGAAGCCACATGAATAAGACCATCAGCCACAGGATGGAATCCTACATTCTCAACCCTTCTCTGTTTCTGAGACAAAGTACACTCCGCAGTAGAAAGGGACTCTTTTAGACCCTCCGACGGAATGTGCCAGATCTTAACCTGCAATTTGTAATTCAAATGAGAATAGCTGTTTGACAAACATAACACAAAAAACATCTTGATTAGTTTCACAAGATTTAATCTTATTACCAATGTGATAAAACAATAGATAAAATAACTAGACACTTACCAAAGAGTCCTGGGATCCAGTGACTAGCAATCCATCATGAAACGGAGAGAACTCCATATCAGTAATTGTATCTGAGTGAGCTTGTAATAGTGGCATAGTCTTGCTCTTCCTACCGCAATCATCTAGTGGCAAGACAGCTAAGCTCGAGCCCACATGCTCCCAGTTAAAGGCCATAAAGGCAGCAGACGCGCAAATATTGTTGCCATAAGTCTGATATGATCCAACACAAATATCGCGCACACAAGCCTCTGGCTTGGGCACAATTGGTGCAGCATTTTTATACTTCGATGCCTTAAACCTCCACGCCATCCTTACCCCTCCTTGTGTATATCAGTCTTTTATATGGAATGTTTCAGCCTCAAAAAGAGGCCAGGATATCGTCGATAAAATACTAAAACATGAACATGATAATAAAAAAAAGTAACAACGTACAAGACGAAAGTTAAGCGTTATCGCTAACGATAGCGGAATTCGAAGAAAATTAATGATGAAGCAAATACTAATTATAAGCAATTGACATTTAAAAATATATAAACACATCTTTGTTTTGAATACCATAGCCGGTTTTGTTACACTTTCATTTAAGCACTTAAAGCTCCAAAACTATACTTATTTGTTTATTAGTTAAATGCACAGAGATGTAATGTATTAAATTATATTATTTACCACTCACCAATTCGAAATATTACAATAAAAATAATTTCGATAGACAGACACTCCCCCTAAACGTCGGCCATTTCCAGCGCTAGTGTCGTACGATCGATATTTGTTAGCGTATGTACTCGAATGATAGTGATGTCATTAGTAATCATAAATCAATTAAAGCTGAGTTGCACCAGAAGGAATTACGATTACAGTTAAAAATGGCGTTGAATAGGACGTTAACAATAGGTGAAATGGCCTGCCACGCCGTCAATCAGGCCAAGGCGGCCCGAGCCCTATTATGAATTCCAGTTTGCCGCTCAGATAGAAGGTCCGGATCTACAAGATGTTCATCTGGCATCAACTTCTGGCCAAGACTAATAGGGATAAGGTCCAAAGTCAGCAGAACATATCGCTCAGAGTGGTCGGACACCGTCATCTACTTGGGGTGTGTGCTCGATCGCCGCCTCCGCATGGGCCCCATGGAACGCCACACCAATAACCGCGCAAAAGCCGCTTGGGCCCAGTGAGGCCGCTGCTGCACTCGTCGTTACCACCCAGGGTAAAGGTTAATATATGACCTTCATCCGATCACGCCTCACCTACGCCACCCCAGCATGGCATCACATGCTGGCTCCGACCATGAAGGCCATGATACAGGCCCAACAGAACATCTACTTACGCGCTACCGTCGTCGGTGCTTCCTGGGTCGTGTGCAACACCGTCCTTTACGACGATGGAGACCATCGAGGCCACAACCCGTTCCGAAGCCCCTTCCCTGGCCACCCTTAGGCCGGGGTAAAAATAGAAAACTGAGACAAACTGGATCCGAATGGGGCTAGAGCGTGCGATAAAACTTTATCGTCAAGATCTGGAGATGCCTACTATTGAGGATTTCGTCGTCGGCCTGACTAGACGTATGTTCTATCGGGCCGATAACGGACACTTCAAGCATCTTCAGAATATTGCATCATCTTGCGCGCGGGCCCCCAACGGAAGACCACTTCCTAGAGAAGTGCTCTTATAGGAGAACTGAAGTAGTCGAACCTAGACACCTTGGGTACGTGAGCTACACGGGCGCTGTTATACCAGTAACGGCATCCAGTACCAAAAGTGCATAAATTACCAGCGGGGTTACCCGCTGAGATCAGGCAGGGGAAAAGGGGGGAATGCCCTCACGCCTATTTGTCATCCGGGCGTCGACGACCTCCTCGACCCACTGTCTCTCTGTATACCTACCGATTAACCGGTATACATTAAAAACAAAACTCATAATTTCGACAGCATTTTTAATTTAATCGTTACATTTATTTTGGTGCAACACAGCCTTAGGCTGTAATCCTATACTACCGAACTTCTAGATAAAGGTGCTTATACGCGGTGCATGTTACTGGAGCAAGTTACTACTTGCGTGAGCAGTATGGTACATTAAGTTACCTACTGGCTTGTGCTTGTATCGGTGCATGCTGCTGGAGAGCAAGTTAAGCGAGGATTATTGCACAAGTTACTTGCTTACATGCAGTACTTATACACAGGTGGTAGGTATTTCAAATCCGAGGCGTTTAATTATGAAATAGATACACGTGCGTTAAATAGGATACAGTTAACAATACTAACTTGCAACTACCGTTTACATACAGCGAATACTAATGAGGTGCATATATTTTATAATTATACCGTATTTAAGAATTAGGCTACACTACAAGGCTTAATTTGAAATTTAATCGGCAGTAAAGACCATATTATTTATACGATGATTTTATTATTTTATTCATCCACGAAATATAGTACTAAATTTAATGTTTGCTTAGTATGCCAAGCAAAGCGCATTTTTACTGTACTTTGCTTCAAATTAAATAAAAACGCTACTCGAACACCTATCAAAGCAAAATTCAGTAACAATGATGTGAACTAGCCAAGCCGAACATGGTCTAAGCCAAATTTATTAGAGCATAGAAGAATGAGCAAGCAACGGATTCACCATGCAGGTGTAGCGTTTTTTTATTTTTTTTTATTGTCTTTAAAGGACATTGTAAAGAATACATCAGTCCTAAACACGTAATTTATTTGCATAATATATGTTCATAACAGGGTTCATAACCGAGTTGGGGATCATCAAATTCCAGATGCTGCAGAATTTGATGCTTTACCTGGAGTCACTCGCGGCATTATAGCCCAAACACGTCGGGTAAAATATTGGAGTCCACAGCGCGGGAAAAACGCAAAAAATTTACTGCAACTTGTGCCCTATATTTAAAGTCCAATTTGTCGTTTTCCATAATTATTCATATTGCAGCACATTATTAAACAAAACAACACCATTTTGACCAATAATAACCACAGCAAATTAATTTACAAAACAAAAACTTGCACTTGACATGTCCACGCAAAATGGCGCGAAGAACTCTCGCTCGCAGGTGTAGCGTTCATTGTGTGTATGGACAAGAGAGGAAAACAATAGTGTATCGGGTTATAATCTTCCACCCAGGCTATATTAAATCCACTATATTCTTAAAAGATAGTTATTATATATATTAGGGTTATGGCATTCGAAATAAAACAAAGTTATCAAAGTGATAGGTTTATTGCGAGTATTACTTACAATAATTTATTATCTTTGGCGAGATGTTCATTACCCCATGTTTTTTTTTTATATTGACAACATTTAAAGTAGGTATCTCATGCATAAATCCAATTAAGAATTATTATTGTTTTACCCAAGATAATAGAGACATAATAGATATAAAAGAACATGGGGTATCTTAGATATAAAATCGATGTATAAAGATTAGTCTTTTCCTAACTCAAGGTACATTACGACGAACCTTAAAACCTCATTGAAATGTTTAAATTATTTTTAGCTAATATTTAAACTTTTATTTCTTATTAATAATAAGTAAAATTACTTATTAGAACATTAAAGAATTGAATTTTGAAGAATTATTTAACAAAACAAATTGTCATAAAACTTGTGTAGTTCGCGAACGAACTAGTTCCCAAAAGTATCACGGAGGAATTACCGGAACTAGTTCCAACTTTACCAGATTTCTTGCTTCTTTGTTCGTTCCTTGGTAGCGCGGGAGCAGGGAATGGGAGCGGCGAACAGCAGTGAACGGAGCTTGTCACGTTACACTATCGATCACTCAACGGTACTTCGGCTTAGTTCAGCCAGAACAAATATTCTAGAGGCCCAAGAATTGGTGGAAACCTTATTTGCCTTGTTTGAACCATTGGTTATGGGTGTTGTGTATAATGCCACACCATAATATGCGTTATAGAATTAGCTACTAATGCCTTTCTCTGGTTTAAGACGCGAAGCTGAGGAACTAAAAGAGCGACCTAGTTCACTAAGGATTGGCGAACTAAAATGAGTGTTCCTGGCCCGGAACTACTATGCGCGACTCTTGTCAAACTCATTTAAATCAAATTTCGCTCCAAAATTATAAATAATTTTCGTGAAACATGAATATTCATAATATAAAAGAGAGAATGTTAAAAGTGCTAGAGCGTGAAGAAGTTCAGAAAAATAGATATTAAGAATACATGGACGTAATGTGAAATATTTATTATTATTATTTATAAAATAAAAAATGTTCAATGTTGCTAGGAACAAAACTTAGCTTACCGAAAATATTTAAAATGGTAACATTTATGCTTTTCGAGGTTTGAAGAGTTTACAACAAAGTATACCGAATTTGAGGATTTGAGGAAGCCGTGAAAGAGACGGTTTATAGGGTTTTAGTCCGTAGGCGCGTTGGGGTCTCCTTATGAGGCCTCACAGTGATTCGCGGTGGCCCTTCAGGCTGGGGTCGTATCGTCAGGCGATTTTACAATCGCCGTCATTAAAAAAAAAAAATTTGGAGATCAAACGTGTGGACCCATTTTTCTCTTATTTTTTCACAAATTACCTATCTTTATTCATCGATGCCTTATTACTTTCTCAGATCCAATAATAGTTATAACGAATTGCATAAAAGCACAACAACATTCATCACAAAACAATCATAATATACAACAGTCAATTTCACATTAAGTGCAACATAAGTTAGTTTAGTACTTAGAGAGTAAATATTAAATTTAAGGCTTCAGGATGACGTGATACTATTGGAGGATATTTTCCTCGCACATACATAAGTAACCTTATGTGAAGACATACTTATACATTAAATTAGATTGTGAACTAAACAAGACAAAAAATTCGACATTCGTTACTGAACATTTAGGACCGGTAACTGAATCCTTCCTTAGTGGCATTTGGTCACTTGAGAGTCGATAACTAAATCCTTCCTTAGTAGCATTCCTTCACTTAAATAGCCGCGTTCCCATATATTTTTTTGTATACAAGTAACGAAATGCCACAAAGGTTAGCTGGTAGAAAACGTCACTAGACAAGTTCGCCTATGAATATTTAAATGTGTTTTTGTTTATTGTGCAATAAATAATTCATCTATCTATCTAAGGGATGATTTAGTTACTGGCCCTTAAATATAGAAATTTGTATGAAAACACGGTTTCGGTAAATTCAAGTGAACGAATGCCACTAAGGAAGTTTTCAGTTACCGGCCTTAATATCAGCTTTTGAACAAAATTGAAATATTTTTGAGAGTATAAATTTAAATAGGGGAATTAATTTTAAATACGTAATTTATTAGTTTTCAGGGAGTATTTATAATTATTTTTTTTAAAACAAATTCGTAAATCGCTATTAAAGATTACATTAGCTAGAAGCCTTGTGCGTTGGTGTAATGTTTTTTTTTAATACCGTACATTTTAATTAAAAATAACTTTTGAACTTATAAATATAAAAAAAATACAATCGGAGACACATCAGAGGGATCGAGCACGGTTTATCGCGTCAGCTTAACATATTATAATTTATGACAAGAATGTTTGTATTCTCGTAAAGTCGAAATATGATATTATATATAAATTACCTCGAAATATACCGCGTGTAATTGTCAAAAAGCAAATATTTTTAGGATTCAGGTGTCATAGGTAGAACATCTATTTGAAATAACTAAGGTCACTTATTTTTAAGATAAAAATCATTATCTGTATGTTTGTAACTACACTTACCTAACGTAAACAAATAAAATAATATTTTAATTACTTCAAAGGCCAATTAACAAAATTATTGATACTTATGTATCTATTTCATATTTATTAAGTTATTTTTAAGTCGGTGCCACCCAAGGACAGTTTAATCCAGTGGGTGGCCGGAGCAAGGCGATAGTGGGGTGATGTGCCTGAGTAAATACGCGAACGCGGGTAGACGCGTGATGGTAGACGACCGCGACATTGATTGATGGTAGTGTTTGCATAAAATTTGCATTTATATATTAATTTAGTAGATATTTATTTAAATCTTTATTGCACAAAGTACAAAGGTGGACTTAATGACAGTCAAACCTTCGGGACAACAAAAGCAATTATACAATAAAAGGTAGGTGCAATTACAGGCTTAATTAGACAATATAATATAAATCAATACATACTTAGGTACCTAAATAAATAATATTTACATATCTACATACTAATACTACATGCAAATACATACATATAAACAATAATAATATGCATACATATAAAATAAAATGTAATACTATCTATAACCATATCAAATACAAGTATAATTATCAGCAACGCCAGAAACACACTATTTATTATATACCATGTCTATAATGACTTCATGAAGTGTGCATATACAAGTTTTTTAAAGATAGTCTTGCTCGGGGCCTGCCGGATTTTTATAGGCAACTGATTCCAGAGGTTTACGTTTAAGATCTAAAAGGTTATATTTTTTTTTGGCTGGCACCGACTGATTTTAAGAATCAACAATTTTGATTATTTCAAGGCTCTTGCTTTGATGTAATTAAAGCATTTTTTTTTACTTTAATTAGTTTAATTTTGTACATATACATAGGTAAGTATTTAAAGTCGGTTTTTGTTTATTCTTTTTTTTTTGATGACGTGTACCCGAGTGTAATATAAAAAAATAAATTAAAATTATCTAAATATACAAAAATTGGCTACAAAACTAAAATCTCATTGTTCTGAGAATTAAAAACCACAAATGCAAACTAGTAGCTAATACCATTAAAACAATGGCCTTTAAGATTTTTGAGTAGCCTATGTTTTAGAATATATTAGGGCAAGTTCAGATTTTAGCTTATAGATTTAAAATTTATCTAGCCACTATATTGTAAAAAAATTGCAATGTTATATTTACACGCGTACGTATAAATTTGGGGACTCATACATCTGTCGTACGATAAAGATGTGGAATGCTCTTCCAGCCTCTGTGTTTCCACTTTCCATATTCCACTTGGCATAGTGTTAGGGACTGATGGCAGTTACGAGTATCTGACTTCAGTTGCTAACATTCATGGACCTTGCGCGCCACTTACCATCAGGTGGGCCCAAGGTCACATGTCGTGCTAGTATAAAAAAAAAAAAAAAAAAAAAAAAAAAAAAAAAAAAAAAAAGTTATGTATTATAAAATATAAAAATTTAAAATGTAAAAAAAATATTTACAAATAGTGTCTAAAACCATTTGTTAACTTTAATACTAGCAGGACATGTGACCCTGCGTCCACCTGATGGTAAGTGGCGCGCAAGGTCCATGAATTTTAGCAACTGGAATCAGACACTCGTGACTGACATCAGTCCCTAACACTATGCCGGATTGACTGGACATGACGTCAATTCGAGGCTGATCCCGAAACATGTGGGTGGATATATTTTACTGCGTTTATCGGCACGGACGGTGGATACTTCCCTGCCCCGGCAGACTGGGCAAATTACCACCATCAGTCCGCCTACCACCTATTTGAATATTTAAATAGAATAAAAAACAAAATAAAAAGATTTTTTCACGTCACATTTTTTTTAACTAATAGGAAAGCATTTAGTATCAGCAAGTATTAAAAAAAATATATATATATATATATATTAAAAATTAATATTGTAGATAAATTTGTAATAAAAATGCATAATTCACTATTGTTTGTAAATATAAAAAAATATGTTTAATACCTACTGTGTTAGTGATTATTTGACACAAACAATTACAAATACTATATAAATATAACAATCACAAACATATAATACAACAATTTAAAATTTATAACAATGTTATTTAATTAATATGTAAGTAATTTAATTAGGAACCTATATTATCAATATTAAGAAAATTGTTCGCATCCCTTTTGCACAGACACTACAATTTTAAAGATTTTTAAATATGTAACTTGTTTTCTTTTAAAAAATGTAGTCAATCAGCAAAAAAATACCTATATATATATATATATATATATAATACATATTTCCAGACAGGTCACACAGCGCCATCTAGTTTCCGTGGTAAGCTACAAGGCTTGTGTTACGGAAACTAGATGGTTGATAAACTACATATTATACTTTTTTTTTGTAAATATATACATATTATACATATAAACACCCAGACCGAGACAAATTATACAATGTACAACTTGCCCCCGGTGGGAATCGAACCCACGACCTCCCGAGTTCACGGCAACGTTTGTAACCACTAGACCACGGAGGACATACATAAATATATATGTGTATAATATATGAATCATAGATTTGTTTAGTGAACATAGTTTCATAACAAAATATAAAATATTACAAACTAATGTAATTAAACAAAATTACCTAATAAAAAAATAACTAAATATGAATAAAAATGTCCTCAAGAGGGGACTTAGAAGTCTGGCAACATTCCCCTCAGTATAGCGAGGCTGACGTTGATGTTGGCAGAAATAATTGCCACGCTTCCTGTCTCCAGATTTCTCGAAGCTCTACTTAATTATTTTTCCAGCTAAGTAATCATTATCTTTTAAGTTTTTCTTAAGTCAATTCGGGTTTCACGAACAAATTGTTTACTTAAGTTTTTTTTAGTTAATATTTTTGACGTTCCGTTTTTGGTGGTGTGTTTGACTCGAAAGCAAAAGCGTTCAACGCTTTTTTTACCGAATTTAGCTTAAATTGTATCAAAACTATAGAGCAACGCCAAGTCGAACGACTTTTCAAGTGAAATAGAGTGAAAAGAGCGCTTAGTCAAACACAAGGATTATTAATTATTTTTTACTGTGAATCTGAAAAATAAAACACCTGTGCTTACGTTTATATTCTTGTAGCTATGTAGGTGATAAGAAATAATTAAAGTTAATGGACTACTTAAGAAAACGATTGTCAAAAATTACCTAATTATTTGTTATTTTTTTGTAAAACGCAAAATTGACAACTTCCTTTACAATTGTGTAAATGACACTTTACTTCTTCATTATTTCTTAAGATATGATTAAGAAAGTTAAATACGTTCTAATGGGGTGTATCACTAACTTTGTATCACGATAGATGGCGCATGATAGATGGTACCTAGTATAACTGTCAGTTGCATAGAAAACTTGTATTTTTATTATTTTCTGGATATTATGCCGAAGTTTTTAAGAAGCTTTTACGTGTACAAATCGAGATTTCTAAGCGAAATCAAAGATATGGTGATCTTAAAATTGACGTTCAATTAATAAAACCTTTTTTCTTTTTAAAGACGGGGTGTGTGCTTTTTAATTCGTCTTTTAAGGTAGGTAACGTTAATTTAAAATACATCTTTTTTGTTATAAACATATAAAATCACGAAAACATTTTTAAAATTATGCAATATAGGTGTAAATTAAGGTACCATTGCCGCTAGCGACATCTACAAAAAGCTTTGCCTGATACCCCCCTTTAAGTAAGTTAAATACAGTCGAGAAACTGGCTGTCCGTCTGCTTGGACAACTCCTTGGCTCCCCATGGTCCCATCGTCTCGACCCCAAACGGCGCAAACTCGTTACCTGTCTGTCGAGTCTCTTTGTAAATATTGGAGTGTGCGAGCGCGAGGAATGTTTAACGTAATAATATACCTCTTTTAAAGTCAATATTGCAACTTACCATACACACAAACAATTATTTAAGTCTTGCCTACAGCAAATATAAATAAATATTGTCTAGAGTGAAATTAAATGTTGTAAGTACTAATTCCTACAATGACATCTGAAACACCGTCCACCGACTATTTCAGATGTCACAGCTAAACTGCTTTTGTTACTATGTACGATTTAATTTATGCCCTAACCTATGTAACAACTAAATGGGGTGTATTTTTGTAGATGTCGCTAGCGGCGATGGTACCTTGTTCTACACCTATGTAGCATCATTTTTAAAATGTTTTTGTAGTTTTTTAGTTTTATAACAGAAAAATGTATTTTAAATGAACGTTACCTACTTTAAAATACGAATTAATAAAGCGCACACAGTCTTTAAAAAGAAAAAAGGTTTTATTAATACAACGGCAATTTTGAGATCACCATATCTTTGATTTCGCTTAGAAATCTCGATTTGTACACTAAAAAGCTGCTCACTTCGGCATAATATTCAGAAAATAATAAATTTCGTAATAATAATACAAGTTTTCTATGCAACTGACAGTTACATTAGGTACCATCTATCATGCGCCGTCTATCGTGATAAAAAGTTAGTGATACACCCCATTGTAATGTATATTTATTTTGCAATAAAGATTTTTATTATTATTATTATAACTAATAAATAAATATTATAACACGTTAAATATCAAAATTATTAAAACGTCAAATATCTATAATACACAAGAACCAGCATACAGTTTCAAAAAGGCCGATTAATTTACTGATCATTTAACATTTCGAACCTTTTCAGAAAAAACGTATATGGAATATACTTTAATTAGTCCCAAAGGTTTGGCTGTCAGAAAATGTCTAAGTCCGCCTTTTATACGAGGGGCGTTCAAAATATTCTCGGTATTGATACGTTACAACCTCTTTTATATATATATTTGTTACTGGCCGCTAAGATTCATCCATTGACATTAAAAAAAAGTAAAATTGGAACCGAGATGTTCTTTTGTTTTTCTGCAATTGCCGAACAAACATGAACACCATGAGCGAATTAACAATTTTAACGAAATTAGAGCACCGATCCGTCATAAAATTCTTGACAAAACAGGGTAAAAATCAAAAAACCATAAAAGAGGAAATGGATTGTGTTTACCGTGAGTCTGCTCCTTCTTTATCTACTATTCAAAAATGGTCAAGCGAATTTAAGCGTGGAAGGGAGAGTATTGAAGATGACCCTAGACCTGGCCGGCCTGTAGTGGCTACCTCACAAGAAAATATTGATAAAGTGGAAAAACTTATATTGGAAGACGGCCGAGTGAAGGTAAAATCTATAGCTCAAGTAACCAATCTCTCTATTGGTACCGTACATGACATTATACATGACCATCTTAATATGTCAAAAGTAAGTGCAAGATGGGTTCCGCGAATGCTGACGCTTCTTCAAAAGGATATGCGTGTGGCTTGCTGTTCAGATTTTATCGACCTGTGTGGTGAAAATCCCGATGAGGTGCTGCAAAAAATAGTTACTGGAGATGAAACCTGGGTTCATCATTATGACCCAGAGAGCAAACAGGAGTCCATGCAGTGGCACATTAAGGGTTCAGCTCATCCCAAGAAGTTCAAGGTAATCCCGTCAGCTGGCAAGGTCATGGCCACAATATTTTGGGATTGTGAAGGAGTTTTGCTTATCGATTATAAAGAAAAAGGTGTAAATATCACAGGGCAGTACTACGCTAACGTTATACGTCAATTAAGAGATGCGATCAAAGAAAAGAGGCGAGGAAAGTTAACCAAAGGTGTTCTGCTTCTGCATGACAACGCCCCTGTCCATACTGCTCATATTGCCAAGGCAGCTATTGTTGAATGTGGGTTTGAAACTGTTACTCATCCACCCTATAGTCCGGACTTAGCCCCAAGCGACTTCTTTTTGTTTCCCAATCTTAAAAAGGATCTGCGTGGAAATAAATTTTCTGACGATGAAGCGTTGAAGACGGCCGTGGAGGAGCATTTTTACACCAAAGATAAAAAATATTTTTATGAGGGATTAAAAAAAATAATTGATCGATCTTATAAGTGTATGAACATAGGGGGGGAGTATATTGAAAAATAAAAATATCAAACTTTTCGTACTTGTTTGTTTTTATCCACATACCGAGAATATTTTGAACGCCCCTCGTACTTCGTGTAATAAAGTTATGAAATAAATAAATGAAAATTTTAAAGAGCAATGGAAAAAACTTCTGTAAAAAAGCAAAATGGCGGTTGTTCTTCCTAAAAAGGTACGAATTTGTTATTATATTTATTGGTAGGTCACTTGTCACTGCGTTCGTGGAACAATCATCATCATTACAGCCCCTAGACACAGCGTCCTAGACATCCACTGTTGGAGATGGGCCTTCCAGAACATATATTTGGAGAATTTGGTCTTCAGTCGCCGCAGCACGTTGGCAAGGATCTGATGTCAATTTTTAATGACAATTACTAACGATTCCACAAGTATTAGTGGAACCGGGACCGACGGCTTAACGTGCTCTCCGAGGCACGGGATCCGTGGTGTAAAAATTTAAATAGATTTGTCATACGGGAGAAAAGTGTATTTCTCATTAGTACATCCCGGGGGGCGTCCTAGACCCCCACTATTGGAGATGGGCCTTCCAGAACATATCTGGAGATTTAAGCCTACACTCGCCACGCTGGCCAAAAGGGTTGGCGAGGACTGTGACTTATTACCACATGTTAATTTAATCATCCTTTTGGAAACTGGGGCTACTGTAATAAAGACAATGTGTCAAAGCCGTATTCTTTAAGATAAAGCTTTCTCCTTCGTTCTTTAGTGTGAGTACATTAGATAGAGCGAGCTAAACACATGTAACGTATTTCATATCTACATATGTATGTATAATAGAAAATTGAACCGTCAACTAACTCTGTCCTGCTCTAACAGGTTGTCTCTCTTACGTTCATTAGTCGTTGTGAGTACGATAAACACATGTACATACTTTAAACCTAATGTTTTATTTTTATAATCTAAGTTACTACAATTTCGTTTAGTTATCACGAATAAAGTTGGTACTGTTAGAATATTATTTGCGAAATCATCGATAATGGTCTTCTTCTTCTTTTTTAATACTAGTAATGGCAATCGCCACTAAGGCATTTGTGCCAACATCACGTTTGTATAGATTAATTAAAAAAGTAGCTATCTTGTGACATTGTTTTGACTTTTAGCTTGGTGCGGTGAATCACAAACACTAAAACATAAAACAGTTTGGTTAGTATGGTACGTCACAACACAGCACAATAGGTTATTACGAGTGAGGACAAATAACATGTAGCATATATCTATAGTGCAAGCAACCTATTGAACTACGCACGCTTTGTCCTCCAAGGCCACAGTCCCGCATACGGGGTAAAGGCTCCAAGCCCAGCAACAATCCCACCGGGCTGCCTCCCCCGTCCCATCCCACATGCGTAGTGAAAAAACTACTTTATCAGTCCGCATGGAGTGGGAAAGAGCAGTCCCGCGGGCCGAAGCAAGGCCAGTCCGTCTCCACCCCGTAGGCGCCTCCGTGATCCTGGTTGTTAGAGTTTGATATTATTCTGGTTGAGGAACCTTGTAAGTATGGCGTAAATAACAGGGCTTAAAAAAGAGAGAAGAGAAGCGATAGAGGTGGGAAAGGGAACAGTTTTTTGAAGAGACGATAATAGAGTGGATCGGTCGTAGAGGGGACATGAGAAGAATATATGATTAATATTTCCCTCGTCCAGTCCACACTCGCATATTGAAGTATCCTTGATCCTAAGTTTAGCAAGGAATGCAGGGGAGCGGCAGTGGCCAGCAGATGGTTGAAGTATCTTTTTTGTTAAGGTTAATTTTGGTGAACCATGGTTTGTTAATGATGATTGATGATAATGGTCATTCAATTGATTTGAGACTACAACGCTACTCGTTGAGGTTTGGGAACGTCACTACGACGGCTGTCACTTTATGTCCGTTTTTGCGCTTTGATTTAAGTTGTAAAGTATTTTGTTAAATATATCTACTTATTATATTCATAAACCTGTTTTATTTATTAGTATAAATCTATTATTCTTTCTGTGCTAGCTTGATTTTAAACTGTTAATTTTACTACAATTATTATTATTATTGATTAATAGGCGAGCAGCGCATTGCTGATATGCCTATATCAAGCACTGGTGTAAAGTTTATAAAATTTCATTGCCATTTATCACCATAATCAATTTCGATTGTCACTAGCCACTTTGTTTTTAAAAATTTACAGTTGAGGCCTTTAATAAAAAAAAAATGCTGGATTTTCTCATTAGTTTCATTCCGTAGTCACGACGGGGAAACATTTTGGCAAGGTGGGGACAGTTATACCTTCTGTTAGAATTTTAAATGTCCTAATTATATCTCGCCATATTAGCTTCAAATATTTAAGCCTCTGGTTATATGACTTCTTCCTCAAGCAGTGTGGAAGTTTAGTTGCCCGCCTCTGTACTCTTTCAAGAATTTCTATATCTTTCTTGAAGTATGGATTCCATACTTGAAAACTTTATTCCAATAATGGTCTTATATATTTTTATAAACGTTTTGGGGTTGACTTGCTGGGAGGATCACTTAATTGCATAAAGATCTGAGTTGGCTCGCTATACAATCCCTTCTATATGTTCAGCCCATTTTAGATTGGACTGGCGCAATGCAGAATAATATTTATTATATCTGAAAGTCATCTCGTTACTCTTTAAAACATATATTCTAGGATTTATATTTTTTCTTTCATCTGTGTAAGTTTAATTTATTTTTCTAAAATAATATAAAAAAGTAAAGTATCATCACGACCGTTTCCCTTTCGGGGTGTTCAGAAACCACGCTTATAAATAAGCGGATTCACATTTAGCCAACTTTACTATAGGCCAATCATGACAAGCGGCAAGCTCGTCGATGTCTCCAACGTACCAAACTCGAGAAACATCACAAATAAATTAAATGTATTCATTTTTTATTATTGTGTCCCGACCAGGTACCTCCGAGTCTAAATCCACGTACTTCACCGCTAGACCATGGAGGCAGTTTCTAAAATAATATAATTTTCTCATTATCATTAATCTAAAAAAAATCCAAAAAAAATATTCATCCTACGGATAGGGATATAAGTCCCGCCCGCGTGGAATGGTGGCAAGAACGCTGGCTTTATTTCCCCGCTGAATTGCAATACTGATTCTTTAAGCAAAGAAAGAGCCAGCCCTCTTGTCACCGGAGGAGACGACAAGACGAGGTGTTATGTCATTTAAAAACTGTTTTGCGCTTGGACTCCATGGGACTAGAGTAACAGCAAACGGCACAAATATGTAATCTTTTAATATACTTGCGCCGTTTGCTGGACTCCGCATTTTCCGCCTCGGTCCCGCTTTATGCGCTGCCCCTGATTTGCGACGCGGCGAGGGTGTCGACGCACGTGGCGTCCCCCACCAGAGCACGTCGTCGTTAAGTTGGATTTTAATACACATTATTATTAATTATATAATAAAATAATTGAATTTATCTTCATAAACTGAAGAATACTGTAAATATCATGGAATGAAATCCAATGATTCCTTCATATATATGTAAATGTAATATTATCACAAAGATATTAAATTATGGAATGATATTAGTAAACTCTACAAATTACTAAAATGATTTGCATCAAAAGGTCGGATTAATAGACATTTCTGAGATGACATCTCGGCTAAAGACGTGTCGAAGCATCAAATTAACGGTTTTTACAGTGCTAATGTTTTGTGGATAATGCTTTTATGGCATTAAAAGTTGTTCCCATTTAACTATTGGCCGTTATTAGAATCAAAAATAATATTTTGTAGCAGCAGGACATTCTTTGCCTGTCAGAATCAAGATATCACAACAACGAAACTGTTGTGCAAAATCGTTCCGAATCATGCTCAGAGCGCTTAGAATGAATATGATACCGACAGTCGTTCCGAATCAAATATCACGATTTGGATGCTCAGAGCGTAATTTCAATTCGGAACGGTCTAAATCACATTTTATTCATAACATAATAGTTTATTTTTAATGTATAGAACCTAAATTGCGGATTCCACATCTTTGAGTATAAATACTAACAAACACACACCTATCGGTTTATTCATCTTTATATGTGTAACGTTTACTATTATTAACTTATTTTGGTCTTCTAAAATAACTTGCCATTTCACATTTTTTTTATATACTTCCTGTTTGAATATTAATTATAGATTTGTTTTAGAAGTAATACACAAATAGTATAAACGAATTACAATATTAAATAATTTCAAAGAAAACCTAATATTAAATAAACTTGAAAATGGCGCGCGACATAATGACAAACAACTGACAGCGCTCAGAGCGAACTGCCTCGATGTCGTGAGCAGTCTGAGCGGGAGGAATGATGTCATTTGTGGCGTCACAAAGCTTTGGCAAAACAGTTTATGCACATCTCGGAACGGCTTTAAGCGTGCTTAGGTTACTATTATCGTGTCTCAGAACGAGGGGCAAGACTACAAATATTAGCAAGACATTGGAAATATTTCATAAGGATAGACTCTGTCTGTCCATAAGGCCATCATCGATTTCATTCCCTCTAAACGCTAAAAAGGACTCATGTCTGTCCTGCAGTTACAAAACGTAATCCCAAAAAAACATAAACAGTTGCGCAAGATTTTTGCTAGACTCAGTAATTTTATCCCAATTTTGATAAACTGTAATATTTCGTTTTTCATATTTAGGCCGCGTTCGTTTTATAGCATTTCCAACATTTCGTAGCAACTTTATAAACCAGCGTGAAATGTCGTTTTTGTTAAGAAATACCACTTTATTTTAACAATGCTAACATTTCTAAAAAAAAAACGAGCTGTGAGGCTACTTTTTGACAAGTATGACAAGTAACAAATAATAACAAATCAATTGACAATGTATTATGGTCTTTGAATTTATTACATAAAATCGTTTCAAATACATTTTAAACAAATATAATATACATACATACATATCTTCACGCCAAATCCCTTGCGGGGTAGGCAGAGACAATTGAGCGCCACTTGTCACGGTCACGACATACCTCTTTCGCTTCTTCGACATTCATCAACCTCTTCATACATGCCCTTTTGTTTCGATGGCTTTTCAACGCCCCTTCAGCTATTGTTTTATTAATTTGGTCGTAATATGTGAGTCTAGGTCTGCCAGGGCCTCTTTTACCCACGACTTTCGCATTATATATCTGGTTCGTCAATCTCTCTGCATTCATCCTTTCAACATGTCCGAACCATCGTAGCATGCCTTTCCTTATTTTTGTCCCTATGCTTTCTTTCATACCTACCCTTTTTCGTATTTCGTCATTACGTATGCGGTCCGTCAAAGTGACGCCGCATATCCGACGCAACGATCTCATTTCTACTGCATTAACTCTACTCTCATGCGTATTCTGACATATCCACGTCTCGCTTCCATACATAAGTGTTGGTACCAGCATGGCATTGTGTATGGCGAGTCGAGCTTTGTCACTGACATTCCGACTGGCGATCAGTGACCCCAGGGCACCGTTGACACTATTTCCCGCGTTCACTCTTCTTTCAACATCCCTATCATACTTCCCATCCGCAGTGAAAACACTGCCCAGATATATAATTTCATTTACTTGTTCTAGAGTTTCATCATCAATCTTTATCGTCACGGTTGTCATCCTTCTTCTTTCAAACACTAGTACCTTGGTTTTTCTCGCATTCAATATAATATAGACTATAAAGTATACAACAATGTAAGCAAACCATTTCTTATGATAAATGACATCTGTCAAAAAGTAACATCAAATGTTAGAATTTTCATTAAACGAACGACATGTGCTAAAAAAAGTGGTATTTTCATGCTAACATTTCTTAAAACGAACGCGGCCTTAGTCACAATGTAGCACATTATTAATCAAAACAACACCATTTTGACTAAAAATATTCACTGTAAGGTAATTTACAAAACTAAAGCACATGACATGTCCATTTTTTTTTTGTTTGGACAATGTTGTTTGTATTGATGAATAAAAGATCATCCCTGTGTTTGACTTGGCGCTGTGAGCGCTTTTTTTACGTTATTTCGCTTTGAAAGCCGTTCGAGTGGCGTTTTCATTCGCTTTAAGCAAAATTCAGTAAAAAGAGCGAGTTTTGCTTTGCTTTCAAATCAAACAAGACTCATACATATATACATACAGTGTAAACTCCATGTAACGTCACTCGATTTAACGACAAACTCCCTAAAGCGTCGAAATCAATTGGCTTTAGTTGGTTTAGCTTGTCTTCCAATTCTGATTTTTCTTCTCTCCATTTCACGACAATTCTTTATAACGCCATAAAATGCACAGTCCCTTCAGTGTCGTTATATAGAGTTTACACCTCTATATACATTTTTGAACATTCTGGTCAACAAGATCTATATCCGGTGATTTTGTATGGTTTTACGTTTGACTAATATGCAATTCTATTGATAGAAAAAAAAACAACTTGTCCTAAGAAACTATATGCTATAAATGACAAAAAACAATGTCGATTTCAAAATAGCGACAGTTTCCCTTTCGGGGTGGTCAGAAACCACGCTTATATATAAGCGGATTCACATTTATCCAACTTTACTATAGGCCAATCATGACAAGTGGCAAGCTCGTCGATGTCTCCAGCGTACCAAACTCTAGAAATATCAGAAATAAATTTAATATTATGTAAATAAATACATTTAGGTACATTAATAAATATTTTTGTGTCCCGACCAGGTATTTAACCCGGTACCTCCGAGTCCTAAGTCCACGGACTTAACCGCTAGACCAAGGACGCAGTGGCAAAATAGCCAAATTGTATGATGAAAACAAAAAAAATTACATTTCCGACATATGATCTAACCTAAGACCATACAAAGTCACTAAGTACAGTGTAAACTCCATGTAACGTCACTCGATTCAACGACAAACTTACTAAAGCGTCGAAATCAATTGGCTTTGGTTGGTTTAGCTTGTCTTCCAATTTTGATTTTATTCTTTCCATTTATAAAATAAATAAATATTTCCAGACCGATCACACAGCGCCATCTAATTTCCGTGGTAAGCTTCGAGGCTTGTGTTACGGAAA
Source organism: Tinea semifulvella (assembly GCA_910589645.1). NCBI lineage: Eukaryota > Metazoa > Arthropoda > Insecta > Lepidoptera > Tineidae > Tinea > Tinea semifulvella. The sequence continues at coordinate 4,543,728 of OU342592.1, read as the reverse complement.
CTAGATGGTTGATAAGCTACATATTATACTTTTTTTTTTGTAAATATATACATATAAACACCCAGACCAAGACAAATTATACAATGTACAACTTGCCCCCGGTGGGAATCGAACCCACTTCATCCCGAGTTCACGGCAACGTTTGTTACCACTAGACCACGGAGGCGGTCTAGTGGTAACAAACGAGGTCGGCATTTAACTACAACAACTCTCTATAACGCTATAAAATGCACAGTCCCTTCTGTGTCGTTATATAGAGTTTACACTGTATATACCATTACAAAATTCAAATAAATCAGACCAGTACTTTTCGAAATAGTAGTTTGCGGACAGAAACTAGAGTTTCACAAACCTTACTTCAGAAACAAACATATATGTTGAGTCAGCAAGTGTCTTGCGAGACCAATATCAAGGACCAAGATTAAGAGTGCAGGACTAAGACCAGTGTCACCAGCTGTTCTGATGCAAGACCAAGATTGGCGAAGCCTTGGTCTTGCAACAGCTTTGGGTAACACTAGATGCTTTTAATCAGGTCATAGACCAAAGAAATGTCTATTAATCTGGGCAATAGTATAAAAATTCGTTTCTTTATGAACGTAAACAACACGACCCATCGCCTACCGAAGAAGTTTTCCCATTGATTGTACCCAAACTCGCGTCGTATTTTGGTAAATCCTTGCATTTGGCTCGCTAGAAAAATAAAAACGTCTCTTTACAATCTTCCCCTTACCATAACAGCCCTAGTCTTTTAGAGGTGGTAGGCAGACTGATGGTGGTGATTTTCCCAGTCTGCTGGGGCGAGAAGTATCCACCGTTCGTGCCGATAAACCCAGTAAAGTGTATACACACGTTTCGGGATCAGGCTCGAATTGCCGTCATGTCAAGCCGGCATAGTGTTAGGGACTGATGTCAGTCATGAGTGTCTAATTGCAGTTGCTAACATTCATGGACCTCGCGCGCCACTTAACATCAGGAGGGCGCAAGATCACTTGTCGTGGTAGTATAAAAAAATATAGTTTGGGACGGCCAAACCATATTTTTGAAGAATTTCGCCTATACTCGCTGGCCAGAGGGTTGGCGTGGCTAAATTTCAATCTAAATTCTAATAGCAATTTATTACGATTTTACAAGTTGGTATTACTGGAACCTTTAGCCCAATGGGGTGTATCAGGCAAAGCTTTTTGTAAATGTCGCTAGCGGCAATGGTACCTTGTTTACAGTTTACACCTATGGCGCATATTTTTTAAATGTTATTGTATTTTTTTAATTTTATAATAAAAAAATGTATTCTAATTTAACGTAACGTTAAAAGATGAATTAATAAGGCGGACACCGTCTTTAAAAAGAATAAAAGTTGAATTAATAGAACGGCAATTTTGAGATCACCATATCTTTGATTTCGCTTGGAAATCTCGATTTGTACATTTAAAAGCTGCTGACTTCTTTATTATATCCAGAAAATAATAAAGTTCGTAATAAAAATACTGACAGATATTAGGTACCATCTATCGCGATAAAAGGTTAGTGATACACCCCATTCTACTAACAGTTTTATTTTTGTTATGTTGGTATAAATTATGTTCTGTCAAAAATATAGTTGACATACCTACATGACATCTTATAGTTACTATTAATTGTGATCTGGACAATTAACATATAATTAGTTACTTTGTGGTCAATTAAACAATATTAGGCGTGAAACATAATCTCCTCGTTCCGAATCAAGCTTAGAGCGCTTAGAGCGAATATGATACAAACAGTAGTTCCGAATCAAATATCACCATTTGGATGCTCAAAGCGTGATATCAATTCGGAACAGTCTAAATCACATTTTCATTCATAAAATGATAGTTTTTTTTTTTATGTATGAAAGATAAATTGCGGATACCACATCTTTGAGTATGAATACTAACAAACAAACATCGCTCGGTTTATTCATCTTTATATGTCTAAAGTTTAATATTATTAAATAATTTGGTCTTTTAAAATAACTTGCCGTGTTACAGACATTTTTTTTTTCACTTACTACTTAAATATTAATTATAGATTTGTTTTAGAAGTATTATACAAACAGTATAAACGAATTACAATATTAAATAATTTAAAAGAAAACCTAATATTAAATAAACTTGAAAATGATGCGCGACATAATGACAAAAAACAGACAGCGCTCAGAGCGACCTACCTCGATATCGTGAGCAGTCTAAGCGCAAGGAATAATGTAATTTGTGACGTCACATAGCTTTGGAAAAACAGTTTATGCACGTCACGGAACACCTTTAAGCGTGCTTAGGTTACTATCATCGTGTCTCGGAACGAGGGAAATAATTTTCATTCTATTTCATTTTAACGTTAAATGCTGTCAAAACATGTTTTGATATTCACCTACAGATTCAATACTCTCTGTACTCGTTCAAGAATTTCTATTTGTTTCTTGAAGTGTGGATTTTACTTAATTATACTTAAAAACCATTCCGATTTAATTTTGTATCATTTGTAAGTCAATAAATAAATAAAAATTATACCTCCATCAACTCCACAGCAATTTCCATAAACAGTCTTTCTACGTTTTCTGCTTCCTTGGCTGAGGTCTCCAAGAAGTACATTCCGTGTTGCTGGGCAAAGTCCTCTCCAATATGCTTAGGTATCTCTCTGTCTTCTCTGTCAGTTTTGTTACCTGTAGAAGAGAGACAAAACAATGCCATATTTTAAGCTAATAATAAAATAAAATAGACTGCCTCCGTGGTCTAGCGATTAAGACCGTGGATTTAGACTTAGAGGTACCGGGTTCGATTCCTGGTTGGGACACAATAATATTAATTAATTTAATTAATATTTAATTTATTTGTGATATTTCTCGAGTTTGGTACGCTATAGACATCGACGAGCTTGCCACTTGTCATGATTGGCCAATAGTAAAGTTGGCTAAAGGACAATGGGCAAATATGACCCGCTTAGCGAAAAGTGGCGGACATTAACCAAAATGGTTTTAAATTAAAGAAAATAATGTGGCCTTTCATTATATGTAAACATTTTTTTTTTAATCGATGGGAGAATAAAGTTATGATGTTTTTATTCAAATAAAAAATACACAACTAAACGAATGTTTTTCTCTATATACAGTGTAAACTTCATTTAACAGCACACGATTTAACGACAAATACCCTAAAACGTCAAAATTACTTGACTTGGGTTGGTTTACCTTATTATAAATAGTGTTAATGATAGGTACACTCGTATGTAGCATTACAAACCCTCTAAATAACGACAACAATACGTCATTTTTGGTCGATTTAAGAAAGATTTTAAAATATTACCTTATATTATAATACCTATTTTAACATTGCATTGCCGAATATGATGACCGATTTTAAAATAACAGCGGCAATTATTAATGCTACTCGTCAGCAATACGAAGATAATATGTACGCCGAGCAGTTTATAAATATTGTTAATTATAATATTATTAGAGAAAATGAGTTGGCAGAATACGTTATAACAAATAATTTAAACAGACAAAGAGTAGCATTCGAGCCCCTAGATGGAAACAATCCTGATTTTGTAGATTTTCCACAGCTGACCTTCGAAGATTTAATACTTTTCACGTTGGGATCATATCACCTGAAACTCGCCAGGTCATATTGTCACGAGCACATGCGACCAAACGGTGTCTACACTATAGAAATGTATCGACACCAACAATTAATTAATAATAATATATTGATCAGAGGACGAATCCGGTCACGACATATCCGCCTGAAAGAATATTATACATATATTATGATAAACCCAACACAAAACGGGAGACAAAGTATCGAAGCATACTACTGCTCATGTATACACGGCCGCCGCACTTTTGGGAGTTGTGCACACATTGCAAGCATTGTTTATTTTCTGTCTTGGGCCAGACATCAAGAAGCTATAGACACGCCTGCTTTATTCTTAGATAATGTTATTATAGATTTGGATGAATTTGAATAATTCATATATACATATAATGGTATAAATAATAATTTACTTTTATTTTATTCTATTCTATTTTATTTATTTTCCCTTTATTATTTTTTAGTGTTATAATAGTGCTTTTAGAAACTGTTATCTGACAAGAATGCTACAAAATGTCGAAATCTTATTGATTTTTATATCAATATATTTCTTTATTTTTTACAAGATTCCCGTAACCCACAATAATGCGACTAAGTTCATAGTAACTCAGAGTCATATACCAACACATTGTGCTATATTTTGTTCGTGTCCGCCGTGGGTATGGTTTCCATACTAAAGTGCCCCATGTCCTTTTTACGTTAATAATTACATAGTTTTGATCCCGCCAATTTGAAATCCAGTGTTTTATCTATAATAAAGTACATGATCATAATAAAGTACATGATCGTAATAAAGAACCTAATCATATAAATAGTGCTTTGTAACTATTTCATACATAAATTTTAACCAATTAACTATTTAATTAAATTATATTTTAATGCTGGGGTAAAAGAGATGTTGTAATTAAATTTTAAAAAATCACAATTAATTGTTATGATTATTGAATTGTATTTAGTTGAGGCACGCTTCAAAAAAGTAGGGGCCTGGTATTGGGCAATCTCTTTTGTAAAAACATTTCTTGGGTCTGGTATGCTAGACATTCACAAGTTTACCTGGTTCAAAATCTTGGCAATCACTCCTTTTTGTGTGATTGCTCATGCTTAAGACAACCCTGATAACTTTTTTAAGCGTTTGAAGTATTTTTAGTTAATCCTGTATTCTTTTAGTCAAGATACTTTGTAAGTTCTCCCCAGCCTCTAAAGCTCACAACCACAGTCATATTTGACGAGTTAACGAGAGTCTGATGTATTTTTTTTTTAACAATTCCACAAATTGGCATTAGCGGAACCAACGGCTTAAAGAGGCACAAGCACAGTGGTGAAAGAAGACAAATAAGAATGCCCATTTTTCTTAGAGAAATGAGCCCAATAAAATGTTCTTGTGTCATAATGATTTCTTTTTTATTTCATAGTTAATATATCATGATTACATAATCTATAACTAGTTTTATTTCTTTTACCCTAGCATAACGACAATTGATAAAAGCTTTTTTTTACCTTAATAATTACATAGTTTTTATCCCGCCAAATTCAGTGTTTTATCTGTAATAAAGAACCTAATCGTATAAATAGTGTTTTGTAACTATTTCATACATAAATCTTAATCAATTAACTATTTAATTAAATAATATTTTAATGCTGGGGTAAAAGAGATTTTTAGATTAATTGTTATGATTATTGTATTGTTTTGTTGAGGCACGCTGCAAAAAAGTTGGGGCCTGGTTTTGGGCTCTTTTCTATGCATTCCACGGATTCACCGGGTGTGTATCGGGTCCATTGTGTTGATCAGAAGATGATAAGAATGGTGTCTCCAGCTTGCAAGTCGGTCAATTTTGCCTGGTTTACAAAGAAGTCCTCCTTTTTTTTATTACGCAACAATACGCTCACCATCCACAATTCTGCACCTCTCCACCAACCAAATACTGTATTATTCCATTAATGCCGTCTTGGAAGCTTATTCCATAAATGTATTGACAGCAGCCCTGCTTATGCTGGAATTCCTCTCGCACCAACTTCCACTAATATGTAAGTTACAAAATGTATTTCCCAGCGGTATATGTTAGCGGCAACCTTTTTAATCGGAACGCCACCACTTATATAAGGTTACTCATCTAATTACCAACTAATATCCTCAGCACTTTGTTATTAGCATACTCTTCAATTTCCCGGAGCCAGTCAGGTAGACAATCGAAGGTCGGCTGGCATGATATGTCGTACACCAATATCAGTGCATGTGCAGATCTGTAGTAGCTTTGGGTGATAGAACGAAACCTCTCCTGACCTGCTGTGTCCCATATTTGGAGCTAGAATGAATAGGATATTGTATTAGGATTTTAACAAACTTGTCTAGAGACCTCTACGGTACTGATATCGTAAAGTAAGAAAACAAAGTGGTTAGTCGGGAAATTAAGAAAATGTACTGCTTGGTACAGGTTCTTTCATTTCGAAAATCACACTTGCATTAACAAATAGATCAAGAGTAGGTAAATTATGTTTTTTTTTTTTTTTTTAATTCGTTTATTCAGATAAAAACTTAAACTATTTACATTTTTAAAATTATACGCCAAACTGCATAACAGTTTGTTGGCGAATAGTACACTCTTTATTTACAGTTTTTTTTTTTTACACTATATTTTTAAAACACAAAGTTATTTACGATTAAATCACATTACTGTTGTATTTACCTAGCAAAAGCAACTTTAATTTTCCTTTAAATTCTTTTTTTGTCATTTTTACACAGTCATCAATGGGCATAATATTATTAAATATAATGGGAGTTAAAAACTTTCTAGTTCTTTTACCATAATAGTTGTTATATCGGTATTCATTGTATCTTGTCTTTTGTGAGAATCTAGTATTATAACCACATCCAGTATATACATTTTTGTAGGCACTACCACTACTACACACTACCTTCAAATTGCTTATTTATTTATTTATTTATTTTTTTTCCTTTATTTCTTCATGATCCTTATTTGTAACTGTTTGATTTGGTCTAAATACGAAGGAAAAGTACAGCCATAAGCCTGGTGGAAGGCTAAACAGAACCAAGCTCCGTACAATTGTAGGAGTGATGACAGGCTATTGTGCCTTAAACACTTATAAACTCTGAATATTATAGATAGCCCACTGTGTAGAGGATGCATGGCAGAGGAGGAGATGGCTAAACCCAGACTATGAGAACACTTCTGGAGGTCTGCAGCTATGTGATGGGTCTCCTGGCCTCCATGGAGGTTGGCTCCATTAATGATGCCCAGCAGTCCTATTCTGTTACTTAAGCGCATTATACACACATCAAAAAAGTCTAGGGATCAAGCATGTTTATGCGGATTTCTTGTGATTGAGATGTGGCTTTGTAATAAATTTATGATTTTATAAATTTATATGGATCCTTTTTGGTGCATTTCATAATTTAAAACAGGAACTGTCAATCAAATTCGAGTAAAAGATGAAAATCAGCTGTCAATATTTTCCCTATAAAAACATAAGACGCATTGAAGACATTATTAGTGCTACTGTTTCCCTACTACTGATTAAAACCAACGTTATTATGGAGCGGCGACGTCATTTAAGCAGGGAAGAAATGATCAGAGCCGTGGGAATGATAGAAGCTGGTTCCCGGCAACGTACTGTGGCTTTAGCTCTGAATACAAGTCAGAGTGTTATCAGTCGACTTTGGACACGTTACCGAACCACTGGTACCGTGGCTGAGCGCCATGGAGGACGGTATCGCTGCACCACACGGAGACAAGACCGATACATTCAAATCACAGCTCGAAGAACTCCAACAATAACCGCCATGATGTTAGCCGTGAGCCTTCATCGCTCTTCAGGGAACTTAATTAGCGACCAAACAGTCAGAAACCGCTTGCATGAAGTGAACCTTCATTCCCGAAGACCGCTACGGGTACCACCTATAGCAATGCACAATCGTAGGACTCGATATCAATGGGCTCTTGAACACAGAAATTGGACAGAAGAACAATGGCGTTTCGTGTGCTTTTCTGATGAGTCTCGTTTTGGTATGAGGCCGGATACAAGACGTATACGACACTGGAGAACCCCTGGACGCCAACAGCGATTAAAATCCTGCCAGGAAGTCCATCCTTATAGTGGTGGAACCATCATGGTATGGGCGGGTATTTCGATCGGCGGAAGAACTGAGTTGATTTGGATCAGAGGCAACCTCAACGCTCAAATTTATGCTGAGACGGTTGTATCAGACGTCATCGTTCCTCTACAAGTGCATATCGGTCCCTTATTTCAGTTAATGCATGATAATGCACGACCGCACACCGCAAGAGTTGTAAGACAGACTCTCGCCGCAGCTAACATCAATGTCCTGCCCTGGCCTGCTCAGTCGCCAGACTTGAACCCGATTGAGCATGCATGGGATATTCTTCAGAGAAGAGCTCTGCCGAATATGGAGGGTATCCAGTCGCAAGAAGACCTTTTTTTGTTGTTGCAACGAACATGGGCGGCCATTCCACAGCGTGATTTGGATGAACTCATTTTGAGTATGCCAAACCGATGTTCTTGTGTTGTTAGTGTTCGCGGTAGAAACACGGATTATTAATTGTTTAAGTTACCCAATAAAATTAAAAAAAAAACTGTTATTTCAGTCTTTTTTTCGAACTTTAATGTTAGTGGTTCAAATGTCAAAAATCCCTTTATTAGGAAAATGGCAATTTTTTTTACTAATGCAAAGGTGACTTGGTTTATCGTTACTGTAGACAAACGAAAACATTTTATTTGATCAATCCTTAAAGAAAATTTTAATGAATATCAATCAGGAGAAAAGTTATTGCAAAAATATATGTTGATCCCTAGACACTTTTGATGTGTGTATAATGGAATCCTTTTACTATATATATATATATATTACACGCTATTAAAGGTGTTATTTGCACAGCTGCTGTCAAAGTCGAGCGCTTATAGAGTTAAGAATAACAGAATAGGGCTGCAGGTCACTCAAAATGATCTCAAGACAAATGTGGAAAATACCAAGCCTCTACTACATATGGTGGATACAATGGAATAAGAAAAGACAACAAAGATAAAAGACATCATTCATCTTGATTGAGGATTTTTTTTTTTATATACTTGCACGACTTGTGACCTTAAGTCCACTTGAAGGTAAATGATGCGCGATGAATGATTGCAACTGCAATGGGGTGTGTCACTAACTTTTTACCACGATAGATGGTACCTAATATAACTGTCAGTTGCATAGAAAACTTGTATTTTTATTACGAAATTTATTATTTTCTGGATATTATGCAGAAGTGAGCAGCTTTTAAGTGTACAAATTGAGATTTCCAAGCGTAAGCAAAGATATGGTGATCTCAAAATCACCGTTCTTTTAATTCAACCTTTTTTTTATTTTAAAGACGGTGTTCGCTTACTTAATTCGTCTTTTAAGGTAGGTAACGTTAAGTTAAAATACATTTAACTGTTATAAAAATGTAAAACTACAAATAAATTTAAAAAATGTTCAGTCATAGGTGTAAACAAGGTACCAGTGCCGCTAGCGACATCTACAAAAAGCTTTGCCTGATACACCCCATTAGACACTCATGACTCACATCAATCCCTAACACAATGCTGGCTTGACTGGACATGACGGCAATTGTAGCCTGATCCCGAAATGTGTGCATACACTTTACTTGGTTTATCGGCACAACAGTGGATACTTCACTGTCCCGGCAGACTGGGAAAATTACTATCTACTATCTATTTAAAATATTTATAATTAAATTATTATTTAAAGCCTTTTTTGGGCTAAATTGAATTAACAGTTATTCACAATATTTAAGAACCGTATTAGCTCTGTATGTATGTATACCACAAAAAATATATATATATAAAATTATTTTCACTTTTGTGCAAACCCAATTTTAGTAAAATTAAAGAGTAAACTACGCAGAATGGGTCTACCATCGATAAACGTTGCCGATACAGTTCGCAAACACGATTTAAATTGCTATCTTCATGGCTTACCATAGCATCATATTGTAATATTCCGAGTTAGAAAGCATTGTTAATTTGCAAAAAATTTGGTGAAAAAACAGTTATAGGATTAGAAGATTTGAAATTGTCAATTTTTTTTTCTAACTTGACATTTTTTGAAGTATAACAACATTTTTGTATTGAGGTAGCAAACATTTATGAATGAATAATAGAAAAACTATTCAAGTAGACAATTATTAGGTAAAATAGGTATGTAGGCCTTTCTGTTAAATAATCTTTGTTTCCTGACATGACAACATACTAGGGTTGACAATATTTTTGGCTTAGATAATTAATTATATTTTAAGGAGTATTTTGTAACACGTTGTATATGCATTTTTAAGATAATTGATTCTATCAAAATTCAATTAAAGTAGAAAAAAACCCATATTTCATAGTTTAGATGTGCAAAACATTTCAAATATCATCATGACAGCTCTAGGACTTGATTGATATGAAAACTACATATTTTATATTCCAAATAACCTAAAGCACAGTTATATATAGTAAAAATAACATTAGTCTTATCAATAAGGACAAGTAGCTAGTGACAATCGAAATAGACTATGGTGATAACTGACAAATTATTAAACTTTACACAAGTGCTTGATATAGACATATCAGCAATGCACTGCTCGCCTATTAATCAATAATAATAATAACAATATAAGTATTGAAACATAAAATTTTTCCATCATTGTACACAGCACAAGTAGTACAAAAATGGATGGTGTTATTTCATGGATTCACCGTGCAAGTGCCATGTTCAATTTCCATGATGTAAAGGGAAAAATAATATTCATGAAATGGTCAAGCAAGCTAATGTATGAAAACAAGAAGACAAATTTCTAAGCATTCCATGGATTCACCGTGCGGGTGCCGGGTCCATCATGTGTGGGTAAGAGATGAGATGTCTCGGGCTTGCGACTGACAATAGGCTAGTTTAAGAAAAGGAGGCCTCCTTTTTTTTTCTATTGCGCGATAATACGCTCACCATCCACCATTCTACTTCTCTCCCTACCCAATCAAATACTGTATGATTCTGTTAATGCCGTCTTGGAAGCTCATTCCATAAATGTATTGACGGCAGACCTGCTTAGGCCCAATTCTTTCAGTAAGTGATGCAAAGATTTTGCTCTCGCACCAACTTCCACTGCGTAAAACTGAGTCTTGAACCCGTTCCTGATCATTTCTTCTGTGAGATCATAATATTTATTTGACTTCATGTTGTGGTCTTTTGGAATATTTGATTCCCACGGAACGGTAAGTTCAATAAGGATAACTTTTTTCAAGTTCCGAGAAAACACTAAGATGTCTGGCCTATAGGCTGATACAGCTGGTTCATCTGGGATCCTATAATGGTGTTCAACTTATAAAACCTGTTGGTTTAGGTTCTGGAAGTTAACAGGTTAATATATAATATTGTCAGAATGAGTTCTCTTTTTTGTCTTGCCTCGGTTAGAGCCCGCCTTAACAATCTCATCAAACTGTATTGTGACTCATGTACCCTTCTTACATGTTGTTTCAAATTATTCAGGCTTGATACATGAACTTTTATTTTGGTGTCTTTCGGCAAGCAACGCTTACAAGCAAAAAGTATTTGCTGGCCCGATCTGGATACAAATTCCACATACTCAGTCAAATGTGACCAATTCTCATCAGGACCGCTGAAATCCAATTCCATGTCTTCCATTATATAGTTTTAATTACTACACTGCACAGTACACTTTTCTATCTAACTAATTACACTGCACTCTTCTTTATTAACACGCAAATTATCACTGACAGTAATTTATAATAACAACAAACACAACACTCGTCACTCTAAGCACTGGCGCTAGTACTTCGCAGTTTTCCTACTCGCACGCACTGGCAAAATATATCTAGTTTTGTTTTTGACTCACGCGCCACCGCGCCCGGCACTTGTCGTTTCATACTTGTCTGAACCTGTTTTTCGTGCCACACCGCGGTGCCGTGCGGTAAATAGTGGCATTGGATTAACGATTAACGGACTTCTGCATATTAACGGAAGTTAACGTGTCCTTTAACATTTTTAAAAGTTAACTTAAAAGTTAAGCCGTTAATCAAAATGTTAACTTCGTTAATTAACGATTAACGGATTAACGAGTTAATGCCCAGCTATGGACATATACCATTGCGGACCTTTCTGTAGACCTATATAAGATACAAAATTCCACCATACATTATATTGTTCTCTAAGAGGCAGCGTTTTCGTTGAAATCCCAGTCAGCATTTTTTTTCAGATACCTCAAGGAAATATTGATACACAAACTTAACAAATTATATACTAAAACCTTCCTCGAGAATTCCTATCCATTGGTGAAAACAGCATGAAAATCGGTGCAGTAGTTATTGAGTATATTGGGAACAGACAGAAGCAGTGGAGGACTTCATTTTATAATATGTAGTAATATTTGTATTTATTTCATCACTAGACATCACACTCTAAGAAGCTAAAGAGCTTTGACCGCACCTTTTAACCGCCTCCGTGGTCTAGTGGTAACAAACGTTGCCGTGAACTCGGGAGGTCGTGGGTTCCATTCCCACCGGGGGCAAGTTGTACATTGTATAATTTGTCTCGGTCTGGGTGTTTATATGTATAATATGTATTTGTTTACAAAAAAAAAAAAGTATAATATGTAGTTTATCAACCATCTAGTTTCCGTAACACAAGCCGTAGCTTACCACGGAAATTAGATGGCGCTGTGTCACCTGTCTGGAAATATTTATTTATTTATTTATAGCTAGCTGGAATGCTGGTACTTTTACAGTCACCACTCAACATAGATTAATAAAATTCATAGCAATGCTTTAAAAAAAAGGTTAACAGTAACATACTAGAATACTTAGTAGTAACATTAATGAACTGAAATGGCAATAAATTATCATACCTTTACTTTCTCACCGTCCACTTCAACGGTTTTAATCATAAAATCAACTCCAATTGTAGCACCTTGACCTGGTGGAAATAGACCTTGGGTAAATCTCCGAACCAAACATGTTTTACCGACACCCGCGTTACCAACCAATACCACTTTAAAAAGGAATTTATAGTCCTCCATAATGAGCGCCAAATAACATCTGTTAGAATTACAGCAATTACAATAATATCGGCCAAAATTCCATTCACTTTACGCTTTAGTGAATCGACACTTTTAGATTAGATAATACACTTAAAAGAAATTCTGAAATACAAGATATTATTCCATTTAAATTCTCATTTAGATAAGATTTGGTAAATTGATTTTATTATCATTGTATTAGTATTTTTTATATAAATAAACACAACAATTGGATGAATGAATAATAACACACACGACGTCAAGCAGAAAACCAACAGAAAACAGATGTGAAATATTTGTAAAGCATGTATTGGATATATATATATATAAACCATTTTATGAATATATTTGCTACATCAGGTATATTTCAATCAGATTTAATAATATATTAGAACTGTTAAATTTGGTAAATACTGTAATTAATGAAAATTTATAAGTTTAATAATTTATTCTTTAATATTGTAATAGGATGTATCACTAACTTTTTATCGCGATAGATGGCGCATGATAGATGGTACCTAATATAACTGTCAGTTGCATAGAAAACTTGTATTTTTATTACTAAATTTATTATTTTTTGGATATTATACAGAAGTGAGCAGCTTTTAAGTGTACAAATCGAGATTTCCAAGCGAAAGCAAAGATATGGTGATCTCAAAATTGCCGTTCTATTAATAAAACCTTTTTTCTGCTTGAAGACGGTGTGCGCTTTCTTAATTAGTCGTTTAAGGTAGGTAATGTTAATTTAAAATACATTTTTCATTACAAAAATAAAAAGCTACAAAAAGATTTGAAAAATTATGCGATATAGGTGTAAAACAAGGTACCAGTGCCGCTAGCGACATCTACAAAAAGCTTTGCCTGATACACCCCATTCTTTTATACTGTTTGTTTTTGTTTGTATATTACTTATAATTAAATAATTTTATAGGTAACTCATTAGTTTTTAAAATATAATTTACTTGATAATAAATGCGTTGCTAACTTTAAGAACGCTCGAAGAACGTCAAATGTAGTCTGTGCTCTTCATAGTCTGTGGTCTGTGCATAGGTGGGCCCTGATCATAATATTTTTTCCTATATATATTACTATATGTGATAGCCCTTGATGAAGAATCAGTATTAATTCTAACTGTGCGCGCAGGTTTCATCTTTGCGTTGCGGATGTAGCGATATCGATTTTTACGGTGTTCGAATACTATTCCAGCATTAGTTAGGAATATGTTTCTTGGAATCCAGCTTCATTGTGTTGGAACCTGAAACGCACAAAGCAAGCTAGCAAGCGATGAAGACATTCCTTATTAGTCTGTGAAGATAGTAAGCAATTTCTATAGTCTCTATTAGATTCCTTGCTGATTGGTGCCAAGCCTGTTGCTGTTCCAGTCATCTCTGTGGTCAGCCACAAATTTTCCAAAATGTTTAATGTTAATTATAATACAAGAGAAGAGGGCGAGATAAAAATCAACACGCTGATATGGACATTACCAAGTTTCATCGAAATTATAGGGGATAAGAACCTCAGAGAGCTCCGGACTAAGCCTAAAGTTGAAAATTCAGATCTGAGGTACCATCTTAAAATGCAGTTTTTGGGGAAGAACAATGATATCGCCGAAGTCTATTACATGTCGCCTAACAACTCATTTTTAAAAGTGGTCCTTACAATTGTGGTGAAGCGTTTTGAGGAGAATTCGCTTGTAATAAAAGATTACCATACAGTTCCAAGCAACAAGTGGCAGTATTTGTGTACGCTATCAAAGCGAGACATCATTGGTAGGGACTCTTTTCTCCTTATAGATGGAAGTCTGAAGTTGAAATTTGAGTTTATGGTGACAAATAATGTAAATGTAGGAACGCAGAAAGTTCCAGCAGCCCAGTTGAGTAATGATTTTGAGTCTTTGTTTAAAGATTCTCTGTTTACTGACTTAGTAATAAAGTCTGTTGACGGGGATGAGTTTAAAGTCCATAAGGCTGTGTTGGCAAGTCGTAGCTCCATGTTAAAAGCCCACTTTGAGAAGAATATTGAGGAATGTGCTACAAATTGTATTACTTCTCCACTTCAGACAGAGGTGCTACGAGAAGTCCTGACATATGTGTACAGCAATAAAGCTCCACGAGTAGACGAGATGCCGGAGAAACTGTTGTCTGCTGCTAGCTACTACCAGCTAAGTAGATTGAGAAAAATATGTGAGGAATCATTGCAAAAGAGATTGACTGTTGATAATGCCATAGAAACTCTCCAACTTGCAGAGCACCACGCTGCTAACAGTTTGATTACATCAACTTTGGAGTTCATAAGAGATGGTCAGGAGAAACTTATTACTAAAAGTGAGGGATGGATTCAGATGCAAAATGTTGAGTTGATTAAGAAGATCTATGAATTTGTTGTGACAGAGCCAACTGATGATCTTAAATAGAAAAAATCAATGAAAAATGTGATTATAAATATCTATGCTGTATTTCATAATCACTACCTTTTTAATAGGTAATCAGAATAAAGCAGCACAAGCTGAAGGAATATGAGGTTTTAAACCATAACTATCTTAAAGAAATATGTTGCATTTATTAGAATAGATATAAGCTAATCTAATTTCCATATTATTCTATATTATAATAATTTATTATATATTATATATATATATATATACTACCAGGTACCAGGTGGGTGCAGTGTCATGTGACGTGCTAATATAAAAAAAGAAATTTGGTTAAAATATGTTAATATAAATATAAAAACTCAGGCTTCTATAAAGATGGATAATGTTGGAAACAGAGAGAAAGGCAGATTCAAGCTGCTGAGGAAACCGGGAGATATTCCCAATGGGGAATACCATATTACTTTCAACTCATCTGGTTTAAACTAATGGGGTATTGTGAAATAAACAAGAAAACTATTTAACCAATATTGCTCATCCCTAGTGTAGCACACACACACAGTGCCAAAGAGTAGATCATGTAAGCTAAAGACAACAAAATTGT
This sequence comes from Tinea semifulvella, assembly GCA_910589645.1. Lineage (NCBI taxonomy): Eukaryota > Metazoa > Arthropoda > Insecta > Lepidoptera > Tineidae > Tinea > Tinea semifulvella. Next base: position 4,528,056 of record OU342592.1, on the reverse strand, counting down.
AAATCCATCATGTAATCACCATGCCATGTCTAGTAAGCGTTATGAAGAAAAAGCCTGACTGAAAAAGATGTGTTTAGTAAAAGTAAAACATTTCTCATCACTATTTTAGACCCTGAATACTGTGCTGAGGAACTAAAAGAGTGACCTAGCGCACTAAGGAGCGGCGAACTAAACTGAGCGCTCCTGCAGGGTGAGGCGGAGTGCATAATCGTCCGAAAAGATCGATTACGTCTGTCAAAAGCTAGGCGAAATGCCTCAGATTTTGACATTCTGACAGACATAATCGATCTTAGACGATAAGTTTTCGGACGATTGTGCACTCCGCCTTACCCCGCTGATCAGGAACTACTATGCGAGACTCAAAAAGGAATCGGCTATTTTGACCATGGAATAACTAAAATTACAAGAGATGGCAAAGCAAACAAATGTATAGGAACCGATGTAGCCAAACTCGTACAAATAAACCTATAATCATTACAAGTAAACAATGAATTTACACTGCAACAGAGCACAATTAGGCATATTAACGAAGTTTTATGCAAAAAGAAAGAAAGAAAAATATTTTATTTGTCACATTAACAAAAAAATAGAATTAAAATTAAAAGTGTGTGGTGACAAATAGGGAATCAGCTCAGCATTGAGCTGCGATGCTTTAAGATTTACAGCGCTGATTATCAGCTAATCCCTTAATATACGAGTTTAAATGTGTCGAGGCTCAACTACAGAAATACAATAATAATAATAAATAAATAAAATATGTAATTTAATTGACATTCTATTGCATAAAAATATATTTAATTGACGCAGAAAGCCACAAACGGCTGGCATACATGCTAAACCCACAACGCATTGTTTTATTTATTCCGTGATTTAGATCCTTAACAATCCATGATTAAAAAATATATACTTACTAGTCACTTTAGTACATCCAGAGATAATATATGCTTATTATATAGATCTATGGGGAGTCCACAGCGCGGGAAAACCACAAAAAATTAACTGCAACTTGTGCCCTATATTTAAATTCCAAATTTATCGTTTTCCATAATTATTCACATTGCAGCACATTATTATACATTGGGGCACAAGTTGCAGTTTATTTTTTGCGGTTTTCCCGCGCTGTCAACTCCCATATTTTACCCGACGTGTTTGAGCAGTGGATGGTTCCACGAGTGACTCCAAGAAAAGCATCAAATTCTGCAGCATCTGGAATTTGATGATTAACTCATGAAAAAGAAAGATATATTACGTCAGACTTGGCTGTATGGGCTAGACCCTTTGCCTTACCTATCACCTCATTCATCATCCATCGAGAGAAGAGAACCAAAAAAAAAAAAAAAAAGAACCAAAAAAATCAAAACAAATAACATGATTCGGAACGAGATTGTGAAGGTAGTGAGGAATTTCCAGTATCTTTGGCAGTTCCTTGCTCTTTGATGACTTGTTTTGTGGCTCTTTGGTTCCCTGCTGGTTCAAGGAAATAATGTGCTGTTTGGTGCACGTAGTACATATTACTATATAATCTGTGGTTGGTGCGTTGTGGTCTGTGGTGCGTTGGTGCGAAGCCGTAGTTTTAATTTTATTTTTATACTGCTATTCCATCCATCTCTTAACAAGCAGTTGAGAGAATGCGTTGTTCAAAGTAATCTTTTATCCGTGGTTGAAGCCACAAATTTGTCAAAATGTCCAATGTTAATTATAGTACAAGAACAGAGGGCCAGGTAAACATCAACACCCTGATTTGGACATTACCAAGTTTTCTCGAAGTTATAGGAGATAAAAACCTAGGAGAGCTGCGGACTAAGCCTGAAGTTGAAAATGCAGATCTGAGGTACCATCTTAAAATACAGTTTTGGGGGAAGAACAATGATATCGCCGAAGTCTATTACATGTCGTCTAACACTTCATTTTTAAAAGTGGTCCTTACGATTCTGGTGAAGTGTTTCAAAGAGAATTTGCTTGAAATAAAAGATTACCATACAGTTCCGAGCAACAAATGGCAGTATTTGTGTACGCTATTGAAGCAAGACATTATCAGTAGGGACTCTTATCTCCTTTTAGATGGGAGTCTAAAGTTAAAATTTGAGTTTATGGTGACAAATGATGTCCAAGTAGAAATGGAAATAGATTCAGTAGCTCAGTTAAGTTATGATTTTGGGTCTTTGTTGAAAGATTCCCTGTTTACTGACTTAGTGATAAAGTCTGATGATGGGATAGAGTTTAATGTCCACAAGGCTGTGTTGGCGAGTCGTAGCGATGTGTTAAAGGCTCACTTTGATCATAATACTCTGGAATGTGCTACAAATTCTATTACTTCTCCATTTGAGACAGAGGTGCTGCGAGAATTCCTGACATATGTGTACAGTGACAAAGCTCCACAAGTAGACGAGATGCCGGAGAAACTGCTAGCTGCTGCCGACTACTACCAGCTGAGTAGATTAAAGAAGATATGTGAGATATCGTTGCAAAAGAGATTGAATGTTGAAAATGCCATAGAAACTCTCGAACTTGCAGATCTCCACTCTGCTAACACTTTGAGGATATCAACTTTGGAGTTCATAAGAGATGGTCAGGAGAAACTTATTACTAAAAGTGAGGGATGGATTGGGCTGCAAAATGTTAAGTTGATAAAAATGATTTATGAATTTGTTATGACAAGGCCAACTGATGATCTTAGATAGAAAAACAACATTAAAAAATGTAATTATGAATAACTGTGCTGTATTTCATAATTACCACCTATTTGATGAAGCTTTAAAGGATAATCAAATTTGTTAATAGTTTTAGATTAATTGTTATGACATTAATTATTTTAGGTTACAAATGACAAAAAACAATGAAAAATGTGATAATGAATATTACAAAAAAAAAAAAGTATAATATGTAGTTTATCAACCATCTAGTTTCCGTAACACAAGCCTCGTAGCTTACCACGGAAATTAGATGGCGCTGTGTGACCTGTCTGGAAATATATTTATTTATATCTATGCTGTATTTCATAATCACCTAATAGAAAAACAACATTAAAAAATGTAATTATGAATAACTGTGCTGTATTTCATAATCACCACCTATTTGATGAAGCTTTAAAAGATAATCAAAATTGTTAATAGTTTTAGTTTAATTGTTATGACATTAATTATTTTAGGGTACAAGATATGACAAAAAATAAAAAAAACAATGAGAAATGTAATTATGAATATCTATGCTGTATTTCATAATCACTACCTATTTGATGAAGCTTTAAAAGATAATCATTTTTGTTAATAGTTTAGTTTAATTGTTATGACATTAATTATTTTAGGTTACTAGATATGACAAAAAATAATAGAAAAAAATAATAATGATAAATATTTTTTGGCCTAATGGGAAACGATATTGCGAAACTCGTACAAAGAGACCTATAATCACTGTAAACAATGAATTTACACTGGGACACAGCACAATTGGGCATATTTACAAAGTTTTATGTAATTTAATTAACATTTTATTGCATATAAAAATGTTGTAATATATGCAAATATTTAATTGACGCGGATAACCACAAACGGCTGGCACACGTGCTACACCCACATCGCACTTCCCAATGTTTTATTTATTCCGTGATTTAATCAATCCATAATTAAAATATATATACCTACTAGTCACTTTAGGATAGCCAGAGATCATATAAAATATGCTTATTATATAGTTTATGTAGCCTATGTGTAAGTACAATAGCTCTAGCATGCACAAACTCCGTTATCAAATCAAGAACATTAACACAACTGTATATTGAAGTTAAAAATGGCGTGGAATGTACCAGTTTTATTTTCTACCCTACTATTTTTATCCCAGCTATGGCATTTTAGACACCAACATGCAACGTAATGGAACTACAAATTGGCAGCATTGATGTATGAACATTAACAGTTTGACAGCTTAAGAGTAACACCTTGTGTAAAGGTGTGTGTTTTGCATGCTAGAGCTACAGTAGTTTAAAAAAATAAATAATTAAGATTTTAATTAAAATTATTATATGAATAAAATTAACATGGGAATATTTCATTTTAGTACCTGCTTGGAAAAATTAACCAAAAAATAACTTCAGTCAAGCTGCTGAGAAAAACCGTTGCTGAAATGCATAGTGTAAAGTGTTACATCCCAATATCTCACCCTCTGATGATCCATTTATTTTCTGTATGCCTAGTGTGACAGTGAAGTTTCGTAAACGCAACTATAGTAGTAGAGTTTTTTTACTGAATTTTCGATGTTCATTGCCTGTTATTATAGCCAAACTTGCAATAACATGCAATGTCAAATAAAAAAAAGTAACTACAGCAGTTACGTTTTCCGAAACTTGCATGTTACACTAAACACACTGATGTAGACTTCCTTGAGCTAAAAAAATTGCCCCAGAAGTATTTATCGGCCGCCGGGAATGTACAAACTGAAAATAATAATAAACTACAATATGAACTATAATTTTCAAAAGTTAAAGAACTATAAGTTTTAAAACAAAAAACCCTATTTACAGAAGTGCAAAATACATCTCTTTCGGTCCTTTGCCTAATTGCAAAATAGATGAATAAAATATGTTTGTTCAAATAATAATTACAAACTAGAAAAGGCAGGCAACATTTCCCCTGTAAATAAATAAATTGAAAAGTATTTGTTGCATCACTAAATATGAGAAAGTAAATAAAACAAAAAATACAAATAAATATTATGTATTATCATCATCACTACTGCTAGTTACTGATTCAGATTCACTATGTACATTAACTCTGTTGGGATTAACAAATATATTGTCTTCTATTTTCTCTTTCACTTTGTTATCTTCAAATTGTATAGGCCAAACTTTATTTTCCTTAAAATATTTAATAGAATCATTGTTTAATATCCTAACTATTTCTGCTTTTACTTTATCTCCTTCTAAGATAGGTTCTACAAGGACATAATCACCTCGCTTAACCCAAATGTTTTTCCTAAATTTTGTTGGCATTGATACTAAATAAATGTCTTCTTCTGGAGAAGTTATCTGAAATCAAAATTAATCAATTTATGTTTACTGTAAAAGTAACATCTCTCACCAAACTTTTTTTTAATATGAACACATGTGACCTGCCAATCTGTAGGTAAGCGGGTACATGACGTCCAAGAATAGGAACACAAACACACACAAACTTTGCTTAAAGATGGTAATAAAAAAAGGAAACACATAGGCCTGGAGAGTATTTTACATTTTCTTTTCTGGAAGGCTATCAGAGAATGTAGTGTTCTAGGGGCTTTGGTTATAAATTTATTTACACATAAATTGCTGTTATACAAGCTAAACTATTTCAAACTATAATGTAAAAGCTTTTAAAGTTATGATTTATAATGGAAACTAACTTCGTGCAAATTATTTCCCTTGCTACGTAAAACCTTCACAATGTGTTGGTTTTCTTTCGGTAATTCAAATTCGTCGTCAAATAGCTCTTTCATCACATGTTTTCTCTTTGTAGTTTTCGACATACTTAATGATTTATTAATTTTTTAATGGTTATATTGAATAGATTCCGATGAAAATAGTAAAAACAATCTTGAAAACGAGGATCTGACTGACTGTGACACTGACGACACGATCAAAATAATAGTGTTGTACCCTAGGACTATTCTTAGCCCTAGGTTGTACCACAGATTATATACCGTATATTTGACTTGTTTGTTCAAAATTCGGTAAAAAAAAGTTAGCTTTGCTTTCAAGTCGAACATAGCAATAAGTGTTGCATACCTATGTTTGACTTGTCGCTTTGAGCGCATTATTTCCTTTTAAAGTCGTTTGACTTGCCTATCGTTCCGATACGATAATAGCAGGCTTAAAGGTGTTCCGATACGCGCTTAACTGTTTTGCCAAGCTGTGTGACGTCACAAAAGACATCATTTCTCGCGCTTAGACTGCTCACGATATCAAGGTAGATCGCTCTGAGCGCTGTCAGTTTTTTGTCATTATGTCGCGCGCCATTTTCAAGTTTATTTAAATTAAGTTTTCTTTTAAATTATTTAATATTGTAATTCGTTTATACTGTTTGTATATTACTTCTAAAACAAATCTATAATTAATATTTAAGTAGGAAGTGAAAAAAATGGCTGTAACACGGCAAGTTATTTTAAAAGACCAAAATAAGTTAATAATATTAAACTTTACACATATAAAGATGAATAAACCGAGAGATGTATATTTGTTAAAGATGTGGAATCCGCAATTTATCTTCCATGCATTAAAAAAACTAATATTTTATGAATGAAAATGTGATTTAGACCGTTCCGATTTGATATCACGCTCTGAGCATCCAAATCGCGATATTTGATTCGGAACGACGGTCAGTGTCATAATCGTTCTAAGCGCTCCTGAGCGCGATTCGTAATAAGGGGTTGGTGAGAAACGCCAAACGTTCATACAAAATTCGGTAAAAAATCTAGTTTTGCCTTCAAGTTGAACATAACAATAGCAAATATCGAATTATTATCTGTTTTTTGATTTTGGACGCAGGATCTAATTAATATTTACAAAAAACAAAACGTATAATATCTAGTTTCCGTAACACAAGCCTCGTAGCTTACCACGCAAACTAGATGGCGCTGTGTGACCTGTCTGGAAATATTTATTATTATTATAATATTTTTTTCCAAAATTTAATAAAACAGACAATTAGGTACTAAGGATGTTTAATATTAAAAACGATCCATATAATACGTTTTTGGCATACTGAACATATTAAATGTTGGATCCGTTGAATAATCTGTGAGTTAAACTAATCTAAGTTCCAGTTTCAATAGCATATAATTTAAAATTAACCTAATGTGGATTGGATCAAAGTGTATAGTAGGTAATGATTCATTTTTACGTAACGTGCGTGTTGCAGTCTTTTAGTTTTGTAATTTATGTAATTAAAATCAATTTCCGAAATTTTGTCTACAAAATAAACTTTCTTTTAGATTTTTCATCTTTTAGAAACCGGCTAGTATTAAGAATGTTATACAAAATATCTCGAAGAGAGAAATAGATCGATATTTATATTTGCAATTTTTTTACAATGGGGTGTATCACTAACTTTTTATCACGATAGATGGCGCATGATAGATGGTACCTAATGTAACTGTCAGTTGCATAGAAAACTTGTATTTTTATTACGAATTTTATTATTTTCTGAATATTATGTTGAAGTGAGCAGCTTCTTAGTGTACAAATCGAGATTTCTAAGCGAATTCAAAGATATGGTGATCTCAAAATTGCCGTTGTATTATTAAAACCTTTTTTCTTTTTAAATACGGTGTGCGCTTTTTTAATTCGTATTTTAAAGTAGGTAACGTTAATTTAAAATACATTTTTCTGTTAAAAAACTACAAATACATTTAAAAAATGATGCGATATAGGTGTAAAATAAGGTACCATTGCCGCTAGCGACATCTACACAAAGCTTTGCCTGATACACCCCATTGGCCAGGAAATTTGTAGAGTTGGCTAAAATTAGACATTATTTGGTCTAAAATAATTAATTCTAGGCAGTTCAAGCATTATATGCTTATGCTTCATATGAGAAAAAAAAAACTCAATTTTAAATAATTATTTATTACATTTATTTAGAACTTGAAATATATCTAGAGATTCTCCATTTAGTATACCATAGCCCTTTTCTAGTCCGTGGGGGTTGGACGGGGTTGTACAGCACAGATTCGATTCCTTTCTTAGCACTTGGTCAACTTCTACTGACGTGAAAAATGCTACTGAGAGAGGCAAGTCGTTCATTCCAACCCTAAAACAGAAGACATGTAAGTATAAGGAGTCCTTCGCGCCATTTTGCGTGGACATGTCAAGTGCAAGTTTTTGTTTTGTAAATTAATTTACTGTGGATATTATTGGTCAAAAGTGGTGTTGTTTTGTTTAATTATGTGCTACAATGTGAATAATTATGGAAAACGATAAATTAGACTTTAAATATGGGGCACAAGTTGCAGTTTATTTTTTGCGGTTTTCCCGCGCTGTCAACTCCCATATTTTACCCGACGTGTTTGAGCAGTGGATGGTTCCGCGAGTGACTCCAAGAAAAGCATCAAATTCTGCAGCATCTGGAATTTGATGTTGACCTCATTAACTCATGAAAAAGAAAGATATATTACGTCAGACTTGGCTGTATGGGCTAGACCCTTTGCCTTCCCTATCATCTCATTCATCATCCATCGGGAGAAGAGAACCAAAAAAAAAAAAAAAACATGTAAGTATAAGCCATATATTTCACTAATATTGGATAACACCGGTTATCTTCAGCAGGTTCCTATGCTTTGAACTTTACCAGTATCATCATCACGACCGTTCCGGAGTGGTCAAAAACCACATCCTTTTTTTTTAAGAATCGTGTACACTATAGGCCCATCATGACAAGTGGCAAGCTCGTCAATGTTTTCAGCGTACCAAACTTGAGAAATATCACAAATAAAGTAAATAAATTATTGTGTCCCGAACCAGGAATCGAATCCAGTAGATACCTCCGAGTCTTCAGTCAGTCTTCCATGATCTTAACCGCTAGACCACAAGGCAGTTTAGGACCATAAAAAAAAACCGGGGTGATGTTCCTGAGTGAACGCGGGCGGACGCGTAATGTTCGACGACGTTGATGGTAGCATCTGCATAAAAATTTTCTTCCTTTGCAATTATCAACTTCGTTCGATTTCGCATTGATATCGCACAACTACCTCTGTGGTCTAGTGGTTAAGTCCGTGGATTTAGACTCAAAGGTACCGGGTTCAATTACAGAGATTCCGTTTAGGTAAATCCTAGCGCAAGAACGGCCTTCACTCATCCGTTATCCGACAAAAAAGGACCGTAGTTACTTTTTCTATTACCTCTGTGAACAGAACGCCCGGGTCAGCAAATTGGTGATTTGTAATGCCAAAGCAGTCTCATACTTGTCTTCATCACGGACTAAATATCGCACCTCGTCGTGAAAACTCAAGCAAAACCTAAAAGTAAAAAAAAAAAACAGCCACGTTTAATAGACAACTTCGACATTTAAAAAAAATGTGTTTTAAATTGTTTATATTATATTTTTATGGAGTCGAAATCATTTTAAAATCTACTGTTAAATATCGTGTTTGATTTTCGCTGGATGACGTCACGTAATAGTAAATAAACAGCTAATTTACGACACTAACATAACTATTTGCTTTTATAAAAGTAGGGTCCATTTATTAATTTTTCTTTAACAATATTGGGAATAAAACAACTTAATTAGGCGGATTACAATATTTACTATTAAGTGACGTCATTCACGCTGACTAATGTTTTGAGGTAACGTTGCAATATCTCTAAAATAATGTATTTAATTTATTAAAATATATATGATTTCGTTTATTAAAACCTACGAACAAGGATTCTACTAGATTAATAGTCACATACAAAATTACTGTCCTCCACCTTGTTATCCGGCGAAGGTGGGAGAAAGATGGCGCTACTATCATAAGGTTTTATGTCTGCGGCTACACTCTGCACGGCCCAGTTCAGTCTGGTGGAGACCCACCGGCCTTCTGTGTTACCTGGTGGAGGCGGGAGAGAGATGGCGCATTGCTACCATCATAAGGGTGGAGGAAGTCTGCAGCTGCACTCTGCACGGCCCAGTTCAGTCTGGTGGAGACCCACCGGCCTTCTGTGTTACCTGGTGGAGGCGGGAGAGAGATGGCGCATTGCTACCATCATAAGGGTGGAGGAAGTCTGCAGCTGCACTCTGCACGGCCCAGTTCAGTCTGGTGGAGACCCACCGACCTCCTGTGTTACCTGGTGGAGGCGGGAGAGAGATGGCGCATTGCTACCATCATAAGGGTGGAGGAAGTCTGCAGCTGCACTCTGCACGGCCCAGTTCAGTCTGGTGGAGACCCACCGGCCTCCTGTGTTACCTGGTGGAGGCGGGAGAGAGATGGCGCATTGCTACCATCATAAGGGTGGAGGAAGTCTGCAGCTGCACTCTGCACGGCCCAGTTCAGTCTGGTGGAGACCCACCGACCTCCTGTGTTACCTGGTGGAGGCGGGAGAGAGATGGCGCATTGCTACCATCATGAGGTGGAGGAAGTCTGCGGCTGCACTCTGCACGGCCCAGTTCAGTCTGGTGGAGACCCACCGACCTCCTGTGTTACCTGGTGGAGGCGGGAGAGAGATGGCGCATTGCTACCATCATGAGGTGGAGGAAGTCTGCGGCTGCACTCTGCACGGCCCAGTTCAGTCTGGTGGAGACCCACCGACCTCCACTGTGTTCGAGGGCGCGAGAAAGACGACCAGATAAAAAGGCAGTAGCTGGACTTTCGGAATCTAAAATATAGACAAAATTATGATTTTAAGGAACTTGACAAATTATTCTGATTTAATATATTGAAAATGTGTTTACATAATATAAATAGTGTGCAGTATAGGTGAAAATAACATTAACTTTTTCAGCTTCAAGGACGTTTCAAGGTACGTCGCGATACTATGGAACTAATAAATAATTGAGTTGAACTATTAATAGTCGCTTCTAAGACGCGAGCTAAGCCAAAGGCGTGCTTCCGACAGTCAAAGTGACAGTGTTTACTATAATAGTCCGTTCTATGGCCGCCGACTTGTGCTTAGCTTAAGCACGAGCTTCGCTTAGAATTAGTCATGGATTTCACTATAATAGTCGATTGTAGTTTCTTAAGTCCACCATTTTATCAACACAAATAATTTAAATCAATTAAACACGGCTGTGTTCTAAGGGCTGTGAATTGTGATGATGTTGATAAAATATGTTACCGGCGATTTGTTCCAGTTTGTTGAACATTTCCGACTCGGTGCCCCCCACCCACTGCGGTCTCTCGAACATATCTGCGATATTTTTATTGCTAAGTTTGCTCATCCTTACAGCTTGATATGACGTCATTTCTACCACCTAAAAATATTTTTTATTAATTGGCTTAAAAGTATACCTCGTGTTCAGGTACGGACAAAGCGCGCTTTATTACTGAATTGTGCTTTGGAGTGAATGTAAACGCTTCTTAAATAAACAGTAAAAAAGCAGCTAGTCGAACACGGAGAGATTGTTTTTTTCTTTATTGTAAGGAATAACGAAAAGAGCCATATAGGTATTTTTTTAAAAAACATCTAGAGTCCATCGCGCCATTTTGCGCGATATTGTTAGTCAAAATTGGTGTTGTTTTGTTTAATAATGTGCTACAATGTGAATAATTATGGAAAACAATAAATTGGACTTTAAATATTGAGCACAAGTCGCAGTTTATTTTTTGCAGTTTTCCCGCGCATGCACGCAAACAATCCTGCAAACAGACTTTATATTGTCAAGCAAAAAATATCTTAATATTGTTCTGCAAACAATGTTAATATTGTCCTGTCCTGCTCTGGACACAAAAATATTTATTAATACAAATAAATACATTTAACTAATATATAATTTATTTGTGATATTCTCGAGTTTGGTACGCGCTGGAGACATCGACGAGCTTGTCACTTGTCATGATTGGCCTATAGTAAAGTTGGCTAAATGTGAATCCGCTTCTTTATAAGCGTGATTTCCTGAAATGGAAACGGTCGTGATGATGATGATGATAGTTAACAGAGAAAACATCTGTCTGAATAGTTCTGTCAAAGCGTCTGATCAGAAAGGTCTGGAGACAGGTAGGCTTATTATTTCTGTCTCTCTCTCGTATATTATTTTATTTTTATATTAGGGATGAAACGGATATCCGGTAACTATCCGATATCCGGCCGGTAATAATAATTTCAAATCAAACTGGTCGCGTTATGCAACGCGATAAAGGGCCGAATATTCAGTTGCCGGATATCCGGCGGCGCTCCGGCCTCGTATTCGGTAACCGCTATCCGGCCAAACCACTATCCGTTTCATTCCTGCTAATAATTTGAAGGCTATCCGTGACGGGATGCTGAAGCCAACATTACCTGGTCTGTAAGATCTTCATCCATGAATCCCTCCATGTATTGTTTCTTCAGACGATACACCCTCCGTCCTTTGGTAGTGGTAAACATTTTAACTGCCTTACTTTTGGCTTCGGAAACCGTCATCGTAGGATTAAACTGTTTTAACAACCTTTCAGCAAAATTTTGACCGGCACCTGGCGATAAACGGATTCTGTATACTTTACGGAAAGTGAAAGGCCATTAATTTATTATGTAAGACAATTTAGGGGCGTCGACCATGTCATACATATTTCTTATTCTTATCATCTTATCATTTTTCATTTACAATCTATAACGATTTAAAGTTGGTTATAATAATAAATAATAAAAGATAAAAAGTTTATTGAACCAAAGAAAAAAATTAGCGTACAGGTAATGTTGGTGGTTCCACACTAGGCCTTTTAGGCTCGACATATGGGAGCCATGATAATAACAGTAATAAACTGCCACCGTGGTCTAGCGGTTAAGTCCGTGGATTTAGACTCGGAGGTACCGGGTTCGATTCCTGGCCGGGACACAAAACATATTTATTAATGTAAATAATTATTTATTAATTTATTTGTGATATTTCTTGAGTTTGGTACACTGGAGACATCGACGAGCTTGCCACTTGTCATGATTGGCCTATAGTAAAGTTGGCTAAATGTGAATCCGCTTATTTATAAGCGTGGTTTCTGACCACCCCGAAAGGACAACGGTCGTGATGATACTTTTACTTTTTACTAAATGATAATATAACGCAAGCGTAAATAAATAATAAGGATATATAGGATTAGCTGTTAGGATATATATATTAGGTTAGCAACCTTTATCATTTAAAATTTTAGTCCTACCTTCACCTACCTACCTATATACATTATAGGTATAAAGTTCATATAAAAAAGTATCAACACGGCGGTATCCATTGCGAGGTGGTCAGAAACGTTATATATGTGTTACATTATATTAGAAAGCTATAATTATTTAATAAAAAAAAACGGGTGCGTCGCGGGACGTACCGCAAAAATGAGAACTAAACTTGCAGGTTATTGATTTGTTATTGATCGAATGTTGTGGACGCTATACTCATTTCTGAGACTTGGCTGAAACCAAGCCTTCCCTCAACTTCATATTTATTACCCGGATATGTACTTATCCGCAACGATCGTACAGGTGCTAATGGAGGCGGAGTAGCCATATTTTTGCGTTCTGATCTCACCTACAAAGTTGTATGTCGTTCGCCAAGTGCGTACTCGGCATCGCCAGAATATTTATTCATCGAGATATGTTTTTTAGGTTCCAAACTTCTCGCGGGTGTAGTGTACTGTCCCCCAAATATTAATTACTTCTCGAAACTTGAAATAGCTTTGGAGGAGACAGTTGCACTATACTCACACCACATCGTTATGGGCGACTTTAACACCTGCCTCCTCAGCGACCAAATACATAATAGATCCCGTGCTGTCAAGCTCTTAAATATAATTTCTTCTGTAAACCTTTCTTTATTACCATCTGGCCCCACTCATCACCTTTCTTCCTCCAATACTCTTCTGGATCTAATTCTCACTTCTCGTCCTGATTTGATTCCTTCCCATGGCCAACTTCTTGCCCCTTCCTTTTCTCACCATGATTTACTGTTCGCATCCTATAAACTAAAACCGCCAAAGTATCGACCCCCGACAGTATTTATGAGAAATTTTAATCGCATAAATATGGACAAGCTGCGTAGTGATTTGTCTGGTATAGACTGGGTACCTCTTCTTCAAACCGACAATATCGATGATATGGTCTCCATATTTAATCGAGAGTTACTTAAGGTATACGACGAACATGCTCCGGTTCGCCCTACAAAAATTAAACGTCCGCCTGCGCCGTGGATCACTGACGACATCCGCGCAGCCATGAAGAGGCGTGACAAGGCCTATCGTAAATATCGCAAGACTCGCAGTGATGAAAGCGGTGCTGCATATAGAATTGCAAGGAATCGGTGTAATCAGATCTGTAGAATTGCTAAGAGACGTTTTTTTCATGAGAATATTAAAAAAAATACTCCATCTAAGAACTGGAAATTTCTAAAAACAATCGGTTTTGGCCGTTCACACAGTCAGCTTAATTTAGGCATAATTAAACTTGACGACCTAATTAATCATTTTTCATCTGCCCCAGTTCTCGACAACGCCACGAAGGTGAGAACGCTAAAAGAAATTCTCGAGATGCCGGCTCCAGATACTGAAACATTTACGTTTGCGGAGATTTCTGATGATATGGTTCTTAAGGCGATTCAATCCATTACTTCAAAAGCAATAGGACGTGATGAAATCGGTCGTGCTATGATCGTTCCCATTCTTAACATCCTTCTACCTATAATCACCCATATAATAAATTTCTCTCTTAGTACTAGTCAATTCCCCTCCTTGTGGCGTGAAGCATTTATTATACCTCTCCCAAAAATATCATTGCCTACTCTTCCATGTCACTTTCGTCCTATTTCAATTTTACCTTTTCTATCGAAAGTATTAGAATATATAGCTTATAAACAATTTTCATCATTTTTATGTGTATACGATTTGCTTAACCCTTATCAATCTGGTTTTCGCCCCGGTCATAGCACAACTTCAGCTTTGCTTAAGGTAACTGAAGATATCAGAAACGGCATGGATGAAGTCAAGATTACAGTACTGGTACTGATTGATTTCACGAATGCCTTTAACACAGTTGATCCTGATTTGCTCATCGCTATGTTATCTCGCCTTAACCTATCATCGGAAACGTTACAGTGGTTCTCACAGTATCTACATGGACGAAGGCAAAGAGTTAGAGTTGGCCAGGATGTATCTGAGTGGCGTGACTTGCCCACAGGAGTTCCACAAGGTGGTATCTTGTCTCCCCTGTTATTCTCCTTATTTATCAATTCAATTACTTCTTCTTTACATTGTCATTATCATCTTTACGCCGATGACTTGCAACTCTATATACAAACTGGCATCGAAACTGTTAATAGTGCCATAGCATGGTTAAATGTTGATTTGTCGCACATTAACTCTTGGTCCAAACGATTCGGTGTGGTGGTGAACCCGACCAAATGTCAGGCCATTGTAATTGGAAGCAGTAGACTCATGTCGAAAATTGATCTCACAAAGATTGAAGCCGTTCGATATGATCAGGCTCCTATACCGTTCTGTGATAACGTCAAGGATCTCGGTGTGTTTATCGACTCCCATCTTAGTTGGGATACTCATCTCTCTAACACAAACCGAAAAGTTTTCGCATCGCTACATTCGCTCAATAAGTTGAAAAATTTTCTGCCGCATAAAACAAAGATAACTCTTGTCCAAAGTCTTCTCCTTCCACTTATTGATTACGGCGATGCATGTTGTGTAAATATGACTGAAGAGCAGCTTAATAAAATGGATCGCCTTCTCAATACATGTATTAGGTTCATTTTCTCCCTTCGCAAGTTTGACCATATTTCTGAATTCCGTAGTAAACTCAAATGGTTGCCTATCAGGTCCCGAAGGAATCTCAGAATAGTATGTTTACTTTACACGGTATTAAACGAGCCTAATACACCTGTATATCTAAAGGAACAATTTGCGTTCCTAAACTCTTTCCATGAACGTACTCTTCGGTCATCGCATAACTCGGTCCTTGCAATCCCCTCTCATCACACAAACTTTGTATCAAAGTCTTTTGTCGTCGTAGCGTCATCTCTTTGGAACGATCTTCCGGTCTCCATCCGACATGCCACAACTAGACTAACTTTTAAGAGTCAAGTTTATAAGTATTTTATGGAGCCAAAATAAGACCTCCACATAAAATTAAACACGTTGTTTTACTTTTATTCATTTGATAAAATGTTAAAAGTTGCTTTTTGTCAGTATTGTGTAGTTGTTTATATTTATTGTATCGAATTTGTGTAGTTGTATTAGTATGTATTTATTATATAGTATTCGTATGTAGGTATATGTATGTTTATTATACTTATATAGGTATATTACGTAGGTCTATATTATTTCTTAGAATTAAGATTGTAAATAATGTACATTATTCAATCATTTTTATTTTTTATATTTTGTGCACCTACTCCTGTCACTAAAAACTCTCTTATTGTCCTTAAGGTTAACAGGCAGAGAATGTCTAACGACATTATGTTAGCCCTTTGTACTTATGTGCAATAAAGTTTTTAAATAAAATAATAAATAAAAATAAATGAATGCGAGTTGCAGACGCGTAAAGAAAGAAAGAGAAAGAAGGAGCGGAAGAGAGCGAGAGAGGTAGTGGCTATCGCGCGCCTTTCCGCCCCTCTTCCCCTTTCCCGCCGCGCTGTTTCCCCTTCAGCGCTGTTCTGACGTACGTTCAACGAAATAGGTCCCCAACTAAACGCGCTCAGAAAGTTCTCACTTTGAAAAAAAAACCGCCTGCTTAAAAGAATATCTTAAATTCAAAACTGAAAAGAAATAAATAAAATACAAAAAAACAAGTCGGTTTTAATAGGTGTTGTAACTGTTAAAGTCGCTATTTAATAAAATACATATAAAAAATTATCAAAGTATTTAAATCAAAATATTTTTTTTGGCAGCGGGTTTTTTATTTTGTAAATTAACTTTTTTTTTAAATAATATTTTGGCTAAAGACGTAAGTTAAGGTTCTTACACCCGTATTCTAAGGCGTTACCTCAACGCCTCCTCCACTCAACATTTCCTTCCAGCTGTCAAACGAAAATTAAGTCTATGTAATAGTTACGAGCCGAAATATTTATTTTGATGGTCAGCCTTAACCTGGTGCATTAGACGCCATTTATGATTTTAAATAAATCTTAGAATACTGTTGGTATCCCAATGACAGATCTCACCATATATCCTGGCATAGTTAATAACTTTGGCGTGGTCTCTGGATATGCCGGCAGCGCGCGCGGTCAGGGAGTGCAGGTCGGTGTGGTTATGTTTACTGCCGGCCAACACTGACCACCCCAGAGCTGTGCCCCCCGCTATGCCTACAGAACTATCTCCCAAAAGAGAAGCTATCCATAATTCCTAAAAAAAAAAATTGTGTTATCCCCCCTCCAATAGTGTTGCCCAAAGCAAGACTAACCTATCGTTCCGATACGCGATAATAGTAACCTAAGCACGCTTAAAGGTGTTCCGATACGCGCTTAAACTGTTTTGGCAAACCTGTGTGACGTCACAAACGACATCATTTCTCGCGCTTAGACTGCTCACGATATCGAGGTAGATCGCTCTGAGCGCTGTAAGTTTTTTGTCATTATGTTGCGCGCCATTTTCAAGTTTATTTAATATTAGGTTTTCTTTTAAATTATTGAACATTGTACTTCGTTTATACTATTTGTATGTTACTTCTAAAACAAATCTATAATTAATATTAAAGTAAGAAATGAAAAAAAAAATGTCTGTAACACGGCAATTTATTTTAAAAGATCAAAATAAGTTAATAATATTAAACTTTACACATATAAAGATGAATAATCCGAGAGATGTATATTTGTTAGTATTCATACTCAAAGATATGGAATCCGCAATTTATCTTCCATACATTTAAAAAAAAAACTAACATTTTATGAATGAAGATGTGATTTCGACCGTTCCGAATTGATATCACGCTCTGAGCATCCAAATCGCGATATTTGATTCGGAACGACGGTCAGTGTCATATTCGTTCTAAGCGCTCTGAACGCGATTCGGAATGAGGGGTAAGATTGACCAAGTCTTGGTCGCAAGTCAAAATATATATATGTTTCTGACTTTAGATAGGAACTAGAAATAGTCGGCAAACTACTATCTCGAAAACTACTGGTCTCATTTATTTAAAATGGTTATAGATCTTGTTTCTATATATATATATATATATATAAAAGCTTTATAAATATTATTTTTTGTAAAGAAAATAAAAAAATATATATAGTGACAATCCATTTTTAATTAAAATGTATGTATTAATTATAAGATTGACTGCATGGTAAATTTGGCTTTACTGTTAAGCCATGTAATGTTTTATTAATAAATAAATAACACGGCAGACGTTGTTGACGAAAATGTGTCCAGACGTTGTAACCAAAACTCTGTAGCTAGCAACAAAAAAAAACGTCAGTGCCACATCGGAACACTGCGTAGTTTGTAGTAAGATACTTCAAGTCTTCTACTGTAAGGGAAGGAAGAAGACAAATTTCTAAGCATTCCATGGATTCACCGTGCGGGTGCCGGGTCCATCGTGTGTGGGTAGGAGATGGTGTCTTGGGCTTGCGACCGACAATAGGCTGGTTTAAGAAAAGGAGGCCTCGTTTTTTTTTTTATTGCGCGATAATACGCTCACCATCCACCATTCTGCTCTTCTCTCCCTACCCAACCAAATACTGTATGATTCCGTTAATGCCGCCTTGGAAGCTCGTTCCATAAATGTATTGACGACAGATTGACGGCCTGCGATATTTTTACCTCTGAACCGTAAAAATGATGGAAACGAAACAGTTATCAATTAATTATGTATATATAATAAGTTAAAAGATATGACCATTTTTTAGCAAAATTAGGAAATATTGCTAAGATATCGGTGGTCTTGGTCTTGTAAAAAAGCAAAAACAAGACCAAGACCAAGATTGGGCAACACTACTCTCCAACCCGTCTGGCCAGAAGCGTGGCGAGTTTAGGCCAAATTCCCCAATATAACAGGCAAGGCCCAACAGTCGAGGTCTAGAATTCTGTCTTATATAGGGGCTAAAATATAATGATGACATTTTGAATATATATAATCAGTTTTTTTTTTTTTTTTTTTTTTTTTTTAATTCTAGCACATGTGACCTTACCCCCACCTGATGGTAAGATAGCAAGGTCCATGAATGTTAGCAACTGAAGTCAGACACTCATGACTGCTATCACTCCCTAACACTATGCCGGCTTGACTAGATACTTTTTCACACTTCGCTTGAAGGACTCCAGGTTATAGGAAAGTGGAAACACAGAGGCTGGAAGAGCATTCCACATCTTTATTGTCGAAGATTGGAAGGTTGGAAGATTGCGTCTGGTTCGGTTGCGGAATGGAGAGGAAGGAATTAGGGTATAGAGTTCTTCAGAGCACTCAATATAGTACAGCCGGTAGAATATACATATTACTGTTTTAGTAAAATAGACGAAAATCATATAAATGTTTTTGCTATTTTTCACTGTCTAAAGTTAGTTATGTGAAATTGAAAATTTGTCCAAAATGTCCGTAATTTTATTTCCTAGAAAGATGGTAGATTAAATTTCTTAAAAGTACACTCAGACTTAAAAAATCTTAGAAAATATTGGATTGTGCGAGCGAGAGGGATGCAAAAGCGTTAAACGCTCTAAAGAACGATCTAGTATACGTCAATTCAAATGCTGGTTGTACTAAATGCTGGTTGTACCAAATGCTGGTTGTACCAAATGCTGGTTGTACTAAATGCTGGTTGTACCAAATGTTGGTTGTACTAAATGCTGGTTGTACCAAATGTTGGTTGTACCAAATGTTGGTTGTACCAAATGCTGGTTGTACCAAATGCTGCAGCCCTATTCTGTTACTTAAGCGCAAACGTTATATAATGAAATCCTTTAACTATATATTTAATCACGCTATTAAGGTTGATATTTGCACGGCCGCTCAAGGTCGAGCGCTTATAGAGTTGAGAATTGAATATTTTGTAATTATGACGCAATCTCTGACGTTAATAACGAAATCCACTAATAACGTTTGCGACTAGAAAACAGAATAGGGTTACAGGTTGTACCAAATGTTTGATATATTTTTAAAGTAAATAAATCTCT
The DNA here is from genome assembly GCA_910589645.1 of Tinea semifulvella. Lineage (NCBI taxonomy): Eukaryota > Metazoa > Arthropoda > Insecta > Lepidoptera > Tineidae > Tinea > Tinea semifulvella. The sequence goes on along the minus strand of OU342592.1, from coordinate 4,508,322 downwards.
ATCAATTAAAGGTTGTTTTTCTGCAAAAATGTAATAGAAATTTTTTCAGACCTGTGAATCGACATCAGCTCCAACAAATTTGTACCCCGGCGGTGCCTGTACCAGAGCTCGCAACTCTGATCCCACGCGATCTTTTTGGGCATTACTGGCCGTCATCCATGTTGGTTCACTTGCACTGGAAATAACGGTTAAAGGATAAAAAAATACAGGGTTCTGAAACTTAGAGTGTCTCAGAATGTTTTTCGTTTTTGATATTTACGACATTCATTTCAGTAGTTTCCAAATAGTTTTTATGATACTAAATAATAGATCACTTTGTTAATTATATAATAATTTTCGTTTAACCTAGAACTAAAATTCTTGATTACAAGCTGGAGCATCGACCTAGGAATAGCTTTATTTTTGTCTGTATTTTTGAAGCATCCAAATTGGGTGGGTTCTACTCTTTACAGGAAAAAATCAGCTGGTGGTAAGTCTGGGCTCCTTGGTGACCAGTTAATGTCTCCTCGGCGACTTATCACTCTGTCAATAATTCGTGAAGAGAAGCTAACAAGTATCATCATTATCATCACTATATAGAACACAACTGCTGGAGATGGGCCTTCCAGAACATATATCTGGAGAATTTTGGCCTACACTCGCCACGCTGGCCAAACGGCTTGGCGAGGATATTATGTCAATATTGAATGACAAGATGGTATTAGTGGAACCGGGACCGACGGCTTAACGTGCTCTCCGAGGCACGGGAACGGTGGTGTTGTGAATCTATGACAAATGTACGTAAGAAAAGTGTATTTCTCATTGGTACATGCCGGGGGGGTTTAAACCGACCTTTGTAGGATTTAAGGTACGCGTTCTTACAACCGAGCCACCACCGCGCCTAAAAAGCTAACAAGTATAATGTGAAGTAAAGCTAGAAAAATAAGTTGCAATTGTAGGCGTTTGCAAACGGTTGGTTTTCACAAATAAATGTTTAATAATTGATCTTTATTTAGTATCAAATAAGCCGTATTAGAATAAATTCTTTTCTTTTATTTATATAAATAAATAAATAATAAATATTTCCAGACAGGTCACACAGCGCCATCTAATTTCCGTGGTAAGCTACAAGGCTTGTGTTACGGAAACTAGATGGTTCATAAACTACATATTATACTTTTTTTTTTTGTATTTATATACATATTATACATATACCCAGACCGAGACAAATTATACAATGTACAACTTGCCCCCGGTGGGAATCGAACCCACGACCTCCCGAGTTCACGGCAACGTTTGTTACCACTAGACCACGGAGGCGGTCAAAAACGAAAAACATTCTGAGACACCATTTATTATTGCCCCTTCGTTTGACAGGATTAATTGAGTGCAGGAGCCGCTGAGGTAACTCCTAAGAAACGTGCAAGTTCATCCCAATAAACCTTACCAGTGTCTTTAATAACAATGAGAAATAAATTTTCTTACGTATATTTGTCATAGATTTATAACACTACCCATCCCGCGTGCCTCGGAGAGCACGTTAAGCCGTAGGTCCCGGTTCCACTAATGCCAACTCGTGGAATCGTTAATAAATTGTCATAACAAATTGACATCATATCCTCGCCAAGCCGTCTGGCCAGCGTGGCGAGTGTAGGCCAAAATCTCCAGTTCTGGAAGGCCCATCATCTCCAGCAGTGGAGGTCCAGGATCCTGTGTTCTTGGAAGCTGTGATGAATGTCTTTAAATTATTTCTAAACTAATTACCGTCTTGTCAAAGTACCACAAACGACGACTTGTGGTATAATAGCCCCATACTGAGTGAGTGTTGAGTGCAGATGTTCTGGTAAGTGTTGGTGAGGCAACCATACCACTTGCTGGTTCATTATACGCTCGCGATTGTTACGCCAGTATGATATCATACGACCGATGTTTAGTACCTAAGATGGGAGAACAATATGCAATATAGAAAACCGTCATGTCCAACACTGGGTTCTAGGGAACATCTCTGCCAACAGACAGACACATATAAAAACGGTACTCTCTTAATGTTTTAATAATAATTTCATTATTATAATAAGCTGCCTCCGTGGTCTAGCGGTTAAGTCCATGGATTTAGACTCGGAGGTACCGGGTTCGATTCCTGGTCGGGACACAAAAATATTTATTAATGTAAGTCAATATATTTAATTTATTTGTGATATTTCTCAAGTTTGGTACGCTGGAGACATCGACGAGCTTGCCACTTGTCATGATTGGCCTATAGTAAAGTTGGCTAAATGTGAATCCGCTTATTTATAAGCGTGGATTCTGACCACCCCGAAAGGGAAACGGTCGTGATGATACTTTTATAATAATAGTAAATAAGGCGTGTAATTATCATAACAGCAATTATTTTTTTGAGGCTTCAGCGGCCCTATTGTGTGTATATATATATATATATATACTTAGTCGCAAACGTTATTAGTGGATTTCGTCATTTACGTCAGAGATTGCGTCATAATTACAAAATATTATTCAATTCTCAACTCTATAAGCGCTCGACCTTGACAGCGGCCGTGCAAATATCAACTTTAATAGCGTGATATATATATACATATAGTAAACGGATTCCATTATATAACGTTTGCGACTAAGTACAGTATTCTGTGTCATTGGGCCGCAGGTGTCATTAGTAGAACCTCTATTTGAAATAATAAAGGTCCCGTTTTTAAAGATATAAATCCTTGTCTGTAAAACCAAACACTACTGCATAGTGATAAGACTGCGTCTACAAATCGCGCTGTGTGACCTGTCTGGAAATATTCATTTATATTTTTAAATACGTTAGTACTACATATGTATAGTGTTTGAATTTATGGAACTATCGATGAACTCCGAAGCAAACCCCACCCAGCGAGTTAAACCTTTCATGATTGGCCTATAGTAAAGTTTGCTAAATATGAATGCTTTATTAGCGTGGTTTTGACCTAAGGGAAACGGTCGTGATGATGTTTAAAATAGAATTAAGAATTACTTACTTTTTCTGCCTCATCGCCTTGAGCGGCGAGTACATTTTGACTGAACATATCCAAGAAATCTTTGGCTAAAGGATTTCCTACTTTATATTTGGGGCCATCTTTATGTGGCAACCTGAAAAGGGCACAGAATCTTACATTTTTTAAATTATTTTATTATAACACCGCTGTCATAGGTCCCGTTCGTTTTATTGCATTTCCAACATCTCGTAGCAACTTCATAAACCAGCGCGAAATATCGTTTTTGTTGAGAAATACCACTTTTTTTAACAATGCTAACATTTCTTAAATAAAACGAGCGGTGAGGCTACTTTTTGACATTTATTTTCGTTCATGTTTTATCATACCATGGAATCCAACACACATGATATTATTATGGTCTTTGAATTTACATAAAATCGTTTAAAATAACTTCCTTTCAACACGGTACTGACATACGAAATTAGCATCAAACGAACGACTTGTGCTAAAAAAAGTGGTAATTTCATGCTAACATTTCTTAAAACGAACGCGGCCTTAGTCAACAATTGTTGTATTTATGAATTCATAACTATATCTATTTTGTTCCTAAAATGTAAAAATAATTGATAATCGCCGCAAACCTGTGGAATGAACTACCAGTAGAAATCCAACAAGCATCCAACCGAAAAATTATTTCATCATCTCTGCCTGTAATTGGCTACATTTCACAAAGGTTAAAGGTTAAGATGCCTTAAGGGATAAAGCTTGCCTATGCGCTTAGTTTTAAATTATTAAATTTTTGCAATAAATATTATTTATTATTATAATTATTTCTCAGTTCTGAACCCTAGCACTAAACCACTATAATTTTCCCTGAACCTACCTTTGTTGAGCCTCAGTAGACTTGGCTTAATAATTAATGAATTTAATTCATTTTTTGTTAGCCATATATTTCGGCGATCGCATTTATCTTTCATTTTATAGTATAGTATTATCACGACCGTTTCCCTTTCGGGGTGGTCAGAAACCACGCTTATAAATAAGCGGATTCACATTTAGCCAACTTTACTATAGGCCAATCATGACAAGTGGCAAATAAATTAAATATTAATTAAAATGAATTTGTTTACATTATTAAATAGTTTAGTGTCCCGACCAGGAATCGAACCAGGTACTTTCGAGTCAAAATCCACGGATTTAACCGCTAGACCACGGAGGCAGTTTTATCTTTAATTTTAAAACATAATATTAAAACTATCCAACTACATATATCTTACAAATTATCATTTAATAATATTGCACCTAATTACTATTAATACTGTCTAAATGTCGTAAAGGTTTCACTGTCAGAGAATGTCTAGCGGCATTACGTCCGCCTTTGTATAAATAAAAAATAAAAAAAATAGCAACCTCTCAAGGGAGTTCTTCGCGCCATTTTGCGTGGACATGTCAAGTGCAAGTTTTTGTTTTGTAAATTAATTTACTCTGGATATTATTGGTCAAAAGTGGTGTTGTTTTGTTTAATAATGTGCTACAATGTGAATAATTATGGAAAACGATAAATTGCACTTTAAATATGGGGCACAAGTTGCAGTTTATTTTTTGCGGTTTTCCCGCGCTGTCAACTCCCATATTTTACCCGACGTGTTTGAGCTATGGTGCCGCGAGTGACTCCAAGAAAAGCATCAAATTCTGCAGCATCTAGAACTTGATGATGACCTCATTAACTCATAAAAAAGAAACATATATTACGTCAGACTTGGCTGTATGGGCTAGACCCTTTGCCTTCCCTATCATCTCATTCATCATCCATCGGGAGAATAGAACCAAAAAAAAGCAACCTCTCAAACTATTTTATAACCTCTAACCTTAAAAAATGGCAGCAACCTTGCATTTCTACCCCACACCACACTCCAACACCATGATAATTATTAGCAGATGCTTTTTCGTCCAATTTCTTTCTAGCATAGTATGTTCTACGACCCAGATCCGCCTAAAAAAAAACCGGAAATCAAAAGTCGAAATATCTTTATTTACGTAAACCTATTTTGAAATTCCATTACCATCTAAAATGAGTCATTTATTACATTTAGCTAATTATAAAATATTGTCCCTTATTTGTAAATATATCGATTATTTTAATATTATTAGAGTTTAGTTTTAGTTCATTTAAAATAAAATATTTATTAATCTTTTTTTATTTAATCTGTTTAATTTTTCTTTTGGTTTACTATTGCATAGAAGTGATGCCTAGTTTTGATTGTTTCATCGCGGTCATGGATAGGACTTAAGCCTTAAACATAAGCCCATCCACTATTTTGTACTGTGGCAATATTGTTACATTAACGTGACAGAAGGCCAATTTTCAAGATTGAATTAAATTGATTTTAAATGAGTCCTTCGCGCCATTTTGCGTGGACATATCAAGTGCAAGTTTTTGTTTCGTAAATTAATTTACTGTGGATATTATTGGTCAAAAGTGGTGTTGTTTTGTTTAATAATGTGATACAATGTAAATAATTATGGAAAACGATAAATTGGACTTTAAATATGGGGCACAAGTTGCAGTTTATTTTTTGCGGTTTTCCCGCGCTGTCAACTACCATATTTTACCCGACGTGTTTGAGCTATGGTGCCGCGAGTGACTCCAAGAAAAGCATCAAATTCTGCAGCATCTGGAATTTGATGATGACCTCATTAACTCATGAAAAAGAAAGATATATTACGTCAGACTTGGCTGTATGGGCTAGACCCTTTGCCTTCCCTATCACCTCATTCATCATCCATCGGGAGAAGAGAACAAAAAAAAAATGAATTGATTTTACTCCTGTTAATGGAATACTAAGTGGAAGTGGTCCAAAGAGTAAGCTGTAATCAGAAGACTAGCAGCTTAGCAGTCAAATATCTTAAATCTAATAGTCGTCGTATTGGACATATTTATACTTTCTTATACCTAATTTTAGATAGACGAAATTAACAAAAAAATTATAACAATTTACCTCTATTTTATTTTTTGTTTACTAAAGCAAATTTATGATGACAATAAAGATTGCCCAAAACCAGGCCCCATTTTTTTTGCAGCGTGCCTCAACTAAATATAATTCAATAATCGTGCTCTCTCTTTCTTAGGGTGGTGCTCAAAGGAGTCACGGGGCAGATTTAGATAAAAACTAAAGCATAAGATTTTTTCAAAACCTTATTCTAGCCTGGAATCGAAATGATTTAAAAAAAAAAAAAACTATTGTTGCACCAGCTTATAAGGAATAAATTCTGGTTAGTAATCTCAAACGGTAAACTAAAAAAAAAATGTATATAAATTCATACGAAAATGATTCATTTAAACAATGATTGACAATTCCGGCATCCGATTGAGACCCTAATTTTGTCGAAGGAAATACTATATCTGTAGAATTGGGTCAATTAACACAAATTATTCAAAAGAGATTGCCCAAAACCAGGCCCCAACTTTTTTGTGGACAAAAACCACGCTTATAATAAGCAGATTCACATTAAACTTTACTATAGGCCAATCATGACAAGTGGCAAGCTCGTTGATGTCTCTAGCGTACCAAACTCAAGAATTATCACAAATAAAGTTTTTATTCATTTAAATGAATAAATATTTTTGTGTCTCGACCAGGAATCGAACCCGGTACTTCTGAGTCTAAATCTATGGAATTAACCGCTAGACCACGAAGGCAATAATAAATTACAAGTCAAATAAAATGACATGTAATATTTTTTACCTTAAAAAAGTCTTTGATTGTGTAGTATGTCTTGTCAATAAGTATATATAAAGACTTAAGTCTTCTTTTCATTTCTCTTAACAACAATAAATAAATAATAAATATAATAAATAAATATTTCCAGACAGGTCACACAGCGCCATCTAGTTTCCGTGGTAAGCTACGAGGCTTGTGTTACGAAAACTAGATGGTTGATAAACAACATATTATACTTTTTTTTTTAAATATATACATATTATACATATAAACACCCAGACCGAGACAAATTATACAATGTACAACTTGCCCCCGGTGGGAATCGAACCCACGACCTCCCGAGTTCACGGCAACGTTTGTTACCACTAGACCACGGAGGCGGTCTCTACAATACAAAATAAAAGTTACTGTAATGAACATACCTCAACATTTTTGGAAAGCTTTTGAAGTGTTCCACTGAAATCTTGTTCAGAATGGATTTTGCTAACAACCGGACATTTGGCTACGAGTTGTTGGAGTGGTATTTGTGGTTCTTCCTCTACAAAGTCGTAGGTTTCTGGTCTTGTATGGGAGAATGGTACCAAAAACCCCCACCCTTCAGACTTTAAGTGGTGGAGAGGATAACCTTCCCATGTTAAACGGAGTAACTTTGGAGTTATCTGAAAACATATATATCCCGCATTTTTTTATATACTAGCACGACATGTGACCTTGGGCCCATTTGATGGTAAATGGCGCGCAAGGTCCATGAAAGTTAGCAACTGAAGTCAGACACTCATGACGGACATTAGTAGGAAAGTGGAAACACAGAGGCTGGAAGAGCATTTCACATCTTTATCGTGCGACAGATGTATGAGTCCCCAAATTTATACGTACGCGAAGGGATGGTGACTACGGTATGTGGGTGCATATTCTGACCTGTGCGTGTTGTTCGGTTGCGGATTGAAGATGGAGAGAATGGAATTGACAAAAGAGAGAATTTTATTTGGCCTTCAGGTGTCTATGTTAAAACCTTTATTTGAAGTAAAAAAGGTAACTTTTTTTAAAGATAAAAATCATTTTATTATTTATTTATAAATTCTTTATTGCACTTAAAAACCTAACAGTTGAGTACAAGGGCGAACTTAATGCCTCTCGGCATTTTAGACTAGCTAACCTTTGGGAGTGTGGTAGACGATTGCGGGTGCATTAGAAATAAAAACAAATACTTAAACATACATAACAATAATTTACATACTAATACCTATAAAAATATATAATAATAATATATACATTTAACTAAATTTATGTAAGAAATACATAACAAAATGAAGAAAATAATACGTATTATTTACACAACAAATAAAAAGAGACAGAAATAGATATCAGGTAGTCGGATTATTTTGTTTATTTAGGAAATGGGCAATGAGAAGTTTTTTAAATATTTTTATCGACGGCGCCCGTCTGATGACCAGAGGAAGTTTGTTCCACTCACGAGCAGCGGATTATCCGAAAAACATAACACTACTACATGGTGAATCTCAAAATCGCGATATTCATCGTAATAAATACCTAAAGGTTGGGGAGTGTTATTATTAATTGATCTCGCCAACAGCCGAGACGCGAAATAGAGGGAAGAATTACGTAAGTTAACGTTCGCGCGATCATCGACCTCTGATTTGTTGATCTTGATTAGGTTCAGTATGAGTGGCGATATTTTTAGGATAACTTCTCTGCACCGTAACTTACGATTTTATTACTGAATAATTAAAATTAAAAATACGTTGTTCTTTATTTTAAGTCTAGATTACAATATGAAAATATTTGCTCTTTTATAAAAAACATACATATAACTTATTAAATAGCCCGCCAAACTGTAACCACTGTTTGTTGGCGGAGACAATTACTCTCCAAGTTTAATAAATATTTAATCAAGGACAATATGCCGACCGTTCGTGCTACGGAAGTGCAAAACACATTCTTCGACAAGAAAACCGTCAGTTTATTTTCATAAGTTTGTCATTGTGAAATAGTTCTGCTGCTCGATCATAGATGGCGCTTTATTTAATAAGTTGCACACAATGGGGTGTATCACTAACTTTTTATCACGATAGATAGCGCATGATAAATGGTACCTAATATAACAGTCAGTTGCATAAAAAACTTGTATTTTTATTAAGAAATTTATTATCTTCTGGATATTATGCCGAAGTGAGCAGGTTTTTTAGTGTACAGATCGATACTTCTAAGCGAAATCAAAGATGTGGCGATCGCAAAATTGCCGTTCTATTAATTCAACCTTTTTTCCAATTAAAGACGGTGTGCGCTTTCTTAATTCGTCTTTTAAGGTAGGTTACGTTATGTTAAAATAGATTTTTCTGTTATAAAAATAAAAAACTACGAAAACTTTAAAAAATTATGCGACATAGATGTAAAACAAGGAACCATTGCCGCTAGCGACATCTACAAAAAGCTTTGCCTGATACACCCCATTATAATCATAAAAACACTAGACACTAGGTTAACATTATCAGTCTGCCTACCACTTATCTTGTTTTATGTAAATATAAGCATAAGTTGTATAATTACTAAAAATCAAATCATGATTGTTTATTACATTCATAATGTTTAGTTTGTTTTAAATGTCATTTTTTTATCTAATAGTAAGATTAAGAGAGGAAACGCACTAACCTTTAAATTAAAAAAACTAAAACCAGATCATTATTTAAAAAGCTGGTCTACTCACATTTACTTAATAGCTCCAAAAAAAAATTGTAAGTTTTATATGTATGTTTATTATTGTGTATGTATTAGTAAATATTTAGCATATTTATATTTATAAGTAGATTATATATAAGTATGTATATCTAATTGATGTGTCACTTATACTTTCCTTGCACCTACAGTTGTTTAATCCCAAAGGTTTGGCTGTCAGAGAATGTCTACGGGCATTAAGTCCGCCTTTGCACTTAGTGCATTAAAGTACAAGTGCGTGGTAGCCTGAACCTCCTGTGCATTCCGCGATGCAAAGCATCGGCATTCCGTGGTAGTTTTAGGTATGCAGCTGCAAAAATTTGGAACGACTTACCCCCACCACTTCGCGATTTGCAATCAGTAACTGGGTTTAAGTTTAAGCTTAAAATGATTCTTCTATCTTCGCAGCTGCAGGCCTGAACTCTATATTTTTATTTTTATTTTCAACCATAAATACCAGAGTTATACCCGTCTATCTCTTACTCTTTGTTTACTATATTGGTAATTAGAAAAATAAAGCTAAAAAACTAAATTACTAATATTTTTTTACTTTATTATAGGTATATTTGTTACTTTTCTGTTTTTATTTGACTTTACTCACACATATACATATATTTATTATTTATCCATTATATATTTCAATTTATTTATTATGGTTTCATTTTTATTAGAATAATGAGAGTTACACTCTTTGAATTTTTATTTTATTTTTTATTTATTTGGTTTTGTTAAAGGGTTCAGTGAAAATCAGCGCTGCAGCATCTACTGTTGCAGCCTATGCTGACCTGAACACCTATTTGTCATAGCAGCTCATTTTCTTTTCTCTTTTTACCAAGTTTATATTATCATTATTATTTTTTACCATTTACTTTTTTTTCTCTTTTGTAATTGTTATGACCAAGCTGTTTTTTGATAAATAAATGTTTTCTTTCTTTCTAAAGTTTTGAAATAAAATAAATAAATAAATAAATGCGGCGATCGAGGCTTCCTTCGGTGTCCTTCGGCTGGTTCACTATCTGATTTCTCCACTTATTTATAAATATTATTTCAGAGTGTTTATGTTGGTTTTAGCGTGCTAATTACTAGAGCACTGCACTTGGAGAATTTGCGGCGTGATTCGCGTTTTTTAATGGCGGAGCGTGGTAGGTTTGCGGACACGTCCAAGCGCGGCGGTTAAGCGACTGCGATGCCAAATGGCGTTGGGCAAAGGAGTGCGTAAAAGTGCAAAATACATCTCTTTTTGTCCTATATCTACTTGAAAAATTAAACTAATTGAATTGAATTGAATCCGCGTTTATAGGTGTGATATCTCACAGGCCATCAAGCAGGATCACGTATTGCAGCTCGTTCCAAAAATGTACTGACTGCAAACCCGATTATTACATTACCTGCATGCTCGTAGTAATATTATTAGCACCAGGTATCCAATCGTCCTTTTGGCTTGGTTTGGTACAAAGTTTTCTGTACCACGCAGGATATCCCGCCAAAAACGTTCTTCTAAGAGGCAATCTCTCTCCAAATTCATACAAATATGCGAACTTTTTCTCTAAATCCGTTAAATTCTCTCTGGTATTCGAATTTGGAATTTCCATTTTTAAACTATCAATGTATTCTTCATTTAAAATTGCTCTATCTAGTTTTTTTGTAACGGTTTTTGTAACTGTTTCTGTATTTGTTGGATCTGTAGGATTGGATTTTTGTTTGTTTTTATTTAGTTTTAATTTCTGTGTCGACCAATCTTGGTCCCACATCCAGAGGTCTTTTTTGTATTCATCATTAATCATTAAGCGACATGCTTCGTCGGCTTTTAACGATAACCGTTGTCGAGATTCTAATTTTAAATCTTCGAATGCCGTCTCAGCTGATTCTATGTACTGAGTCCATTTCGAATTTACTGGCAAATATGCTGAACCTAAAAACATAATAAAGAACTGACAAACTTCTTTCTATCTTATTCTAACATAGACGTTATGTATATCTAAAAGTATCTTAAAAAGAGACAAATGTATTATCACATTGTGTATTTATTGTAGGACTATTGCGTAAAAGAGAATGTAGTTTAAGAGACGCTTTTGCATTCCTCTAGCTCTGCCGCATTGATGACATCCAGATGCCCGCTGCCTCCATCACTGCAGCTTCCGGGGCAGAATGTTTGAGTGGACTCTGACCGTCAAATACCTGGGCTGTATCAATAACAGGAGATCAATCAGGAGAAGGCTGCACAAGCCATGTTACGTCCTGCCATGAAATCGACGAATGAATGCTATTTCAAAAAACGCATATTGGACAAGATTTTTAGTACATGCTTAATTTAGTAAATGGTGGGTGTATCCTTAGGAATCAATTAGGACTTTATATGGAGGTACCAAGCCACTTTTACATACCTAATTCCAGCATTCCCGCCAAAGTGACCGGATGTGGAAATCGCTCCAAAAACAATGGCAGTAGTTTTTTCAAAACATTAAGCGTGGCCACTACGTCGTTCGCACAATACACCATTAATTTATTAAAGTTTTCATGTACATCTCTCATTGTGCCTTCCATGAATATGTCCCTAGTTGCCTTGTCTATGGCTGTCCCACAATACAGTTTATGAACCTGAAATGTTATAATAATATACATATAAAGATTGAATTCATAAATAATAATAAGTTGACATAATACATTGACAGGATGGGACAAGAAACCAAACGGTATGAGAATTAAAGCTAAAGGTTATAGAATTAATTAGTCTATGATAGTGGGTTAAATTCAAATTGTTTCATTCATTACAGCCCCTATAACACAGCGTCCTCGACCTTCACTGATTCGAGATGTGCCTTACAGAACATACGAGTATACATACCCACAAGGCGGTATACTCTCTCCGTTACTTTTCTCATTATTTATCAATGGGATTACCTCCTTTTTTCGTCGTACGCAGATGACTTGCAGCTCTATTTGCAGACAGATGTCACCACTCTCAATATTGCTTGGCTAAACACCGATCTTAGAAGTATATATTCCTGGCTAAAAAGCGCTGGCAGATTTTCACGTCATGGCTCCCTAAATAAAACCATAAAACGGGCTCTTGCCACCATTGAGGTTCCAGCTATTCTGGAACCCACTGGATTAGTCCGTGATGATGGCAAGAGACCTGATGGTATGACGCTCATCCCCTGGAAGCGGGGACGGGTCTTAGTGTGGGATGACACTTGTGTCGACACTTTGTCACACCTCAGGGGAACAGCGCTAAAAGCGGAAACCGCAGTTGAAAACGAAGACTGGCAAGCGGCGCAAATACGAGTACGTATCTATAATCAATGACTACGTGTTTGTGCCGTTTGCTGTATAGACTTTAGGCCCGTGAGGTCCAAGCGCTAAAACATTTTTAAAAAACATCACCACGCGTCTAATTGTCTGCTCTGGGGACAAGAGGGCTGGTTCTTTCCTCGTCCAGAGAATCAGCATATTCAGCGAGGAAATGCGGCCAGCGTTCTTGCCATCATGCCGCGCGGATTAGATTTACGAGGGGCGTTCAAAATATTCTCGGTATTGATACGTTACAACCTCTTTTATATATATATTTGTTACTGGCCGCTAAGATTCATCCATTGACATTAAAAAAAAGTAAAATTGGAACCGAGATGTTCTTTTGTTTTTCTGCAATTGCCGAACAAACATGAACACCATGAGCGAATTAACAATTTTAACGAAATTAGAGCACCGATCCGTCATAAAATTCTTGACAAAACAGGGTAAAAATCAAAAAACCATAAAAGAGGAAATGGATTGTGTTTACCGTGAGTCTGCTCCTTCTTTATCTACTATTCAAAAATGGTCAAGCGAATTTAAGCGTGGAAGGGAGAGTATTGAAGATGACCCTAGACCTGGCCGGCCTGTAGTGGCTACCTCACAAGAAAATATTGATAAAGTGGAAAAACTTATATTGGAAGACGGCCGAGTGAAGGTAAAATCTATAGCTCAAGTAACCAATCTCTCTATTGGTACCGTACATGACATTATACATGACCATCTTAATATGTCAAAAGTAAGTGCAAGATGGGTTCCGCGAATGCTGACGCTTCTTCAAAAGGATATGCGTGTGGCTTGCTGTTCAGATTTTATCGACCTGTGTGGTGAAAATCCCGATGAGGTGCTGCAAAAAATAGTTACTGGAGATGAAACCTGGATTCATCATTATGACCCAGAGAGCAAACAGGAGTCCATGCAGTGGCACATTAAGGGTTCAGCTCATCCCAAGAAGTTCAAGGTAATCCCGTCAGCTGGCAAGGTCATGGCCACAATATTTTGGGATTGTGAAGGAGTTTTGCTTATCGATTATAAAGAAAAAGGTGTAAATATCACAGGGCAGTACTACGCTAACGTTATACGTCAATTAAGAGATGCGATCAAAGAAAAGAGGCGAGGAAAGTTAACCAAAGGTGTTCTGCTTCTGCATGACAACGCCCCTGTCCATACTGCTCATATTGCCAAGGCAGCTATTGTTGAATGTGGGTTTGAAACTGTTACTCATCCACCCTATAGTCCGGACTTAGCCCCAAGCGACTTCTTTTTGTTTCCCAATCTTAAAAAGGATCTGCGTGGAAATAAATTTTCTGACGATGAAGCGTTGAAGACGGCCGTGGAGGAGCATTTTTACACCAAAGATAAAAAATATTTTTATGAGGGATTAAAAAAAATAATTGATCGATCTTATAAGTGTATGAACATAGGGGGGGAGTATATTGAAAAATAAAAATATCAAACTTTTCGTACTTGTTTGTTTTTATCCACATACCGAGAATATTTTGAACGCCCCTCGTATATTTGAATTAGGTTTTGTTTATTTGTTTGGGAGTTGCCGACTATTATCCAAAGTCGACATGAATTTAATCGACGCTGTTCGGTTTAGCAAAGTGCCTTTTCCATTCTCCGGTGAAGTTAAGAATCTCGGTATTTACCTGGATTCGCATCTCTCCTGGGGAGCGCAGATCAGTAATGTTAGTCATAAAATACTTTCTTCTCTCCACTCTCTCAACTAATTAAAAAACTTTTAGCCATTCAAAGCTAAAGTTACGCTCGTACAATCCCTTCTTCTGCCGATATTAGACTACACGGTGACGTATGTTGTGTGGATCTTTCACAAGATTATCTTAATAAAATGGAAAGATTACACAATGCATGCATTAGGTTTGTCTTTGGATTGCGGAAATATGACTATATTCTTCGTAATCTTAACTGCCTCCGTGGTCTAGCGGTTAAGTCCTGTGGATTTCGGTTCGATTCCTGTTTGGGACACAAACATATTTATTAATGTAAATAAATACATTTAATTCATATTTATTTGTGATATTCTCGAGTTTGGTACGCTGGAGACTTCGACGAGCTTGCCACTTGTCATGATTGGCCTATAGTAAAGTTTGGCTAAATGTAAATCCGCTTATTTATAAGCATGGTTTCTGACCAACCCGAAAGGGAAACGATCGTAATGATACTTTACTTTACTTACATCGGACAATCCGTTTAAAGAGCTAATGTCCATCCACGAGTCATCGTTGTGGTCGCCCTTGTCCTTAGTGTTGAGGACTGCTCGCTGATAGCTGGTCACCCCACTCACACATGTGTGCATTGACATTGTGTCCATGAAACGAAGTCCTGAAATGTTAAGATGGTTTAACGATTTCGGATCCCTCTCGCCCACACATTCCAATATTTTCAAGGATTTTTCAAGTTCCCGATTTTCCCGTTCCTTCTATCTATATACTTGAATGCTGTTTATTTGTAAAAAGCCACCCGGAACTTTTTAAAACTCTTGGGGATAATTGCAATTTTAAAACGCATTATCCTAGTAGAATAATTATTCCAGCTCATAAAAGTACTCAATATAGCCGAAATTGTTATGCAATGGCAACAAAGATATTTAATAAGCTTCCAGTTACTATAAGGGAGCTGCCACTAAAACTGTTCAAATTAAGAGTCAAAAAATGCTGGTTAATAAATGTTTTATTCGATAAAAGAATACCTAGACACTAAGCTCGACAAAGTCATGTGACTAAATAAATATTTGTATGCTAGAAATAGCGAATCATGTGATATAATAAAAATTGACATTTAACGAATGGGCTACCGTGGGAATACACACTAGCAGGCGGAGGCTTTATGAGCTTTATAATGAAAAAACATATAATCATGAACCTAGGTTTACTGAATTCGTAAAAAAATACTCTAAAATGTTTAAACGTGTATGTATTGCCGCAAAGTCATTATTTACTGCCAAAAAAATAACATTATCCGATAATAAAATTAAAACCGCATGGAATATAATCAACATTGAAACTGGCAGAACCAAGGTCAGCGACAATGATATTACTCTCAAAACGGCGGACAGATCCCTATGTTCCAAGCAGGAAGTGGCTGAGGAATTTAATAATTATTTTTCTAATATCTCTGTCGAAACCACTAGATCCTTAAGCTCATCTCCTGATCTTGCGTTCTCTCTTTTACATCAACATGTAAATAAGTGTACAGTTTCTTTTAGATTTAGATACATAAATGCTGAAGAAATTGTAAAAGCGTTTAAATTACTAAAATTAAAAAAACAGAAGATTTATGGGGAATATCAGTTAAAATTCTCAGCTGTATAATAGACACGATTGCTCCATATTTAGCTGTGATATTTAATAGTTGCGTGAATTCTGGAACCTTTCCAGATTTAATGAAGATGAGCAAAGTTATTCCTTTGTTTAAAAATGGTGACAAAACGAACCCATCAAATTTTAGACCAATATCCATACTTCCAGCATTTAGTAAAATATTTGAAAAAAATGTATTAAACCAACTGATGTACACTTTAATGGTAGCAAGATCCTCCATAATAAACAGTTTGGATTTACTAAAGGTAGATCCACAACTGATGCCGGGATTGAACTTATTGGCAATATACTTGGTGCTTGGGAGAAGTCATTGGATGCTATAGGGGTTTTTTGTGACCTCTCGAAGGCATTTGACTGTGTCAATCATGACATCTTGATTAGAAAGCTGGAGTTTTATGGAATCCATTATTCTGCTCTTGATTTGATACAGTCATAC
Source organism: Tinea semifulvella (assembly GCA_910589645.1). Classification (NCBI taxonomy): domain Eukaryota; kingdom Metazoa; phylum Arthropoda; class Insecta; order Lepidoptera; family Tineidae; genus Tinea; species Tinea semifulvella. Next base: position 4,491,842 of record OU342592.1, on the reverse strand, counting down.
CTACAAAACAGAGTCCAAAAAGTTGTTGTAAATGGAGTACTCTCTTCAGGATCTCCTGTTACCATAGGTGTCCCACAAGGGTCAATATTGGGCCTATTTTTATTTTTAGTCTACATCAATGACCTGCCACACGTAGTAAGGGATATATGTGACATTGTCTTGTTTGCAGACGATACCTCATTAATATTTAAAATCAACAGAAAATTGTCTAACTTTGATGATGTGAACAATACACTATCACGTGTAATAAATTGGTTTAATGTTAATAACCTACTACTTAATGCTGATAAAACTAAGTGTATTCGGTTTACATTGCCTAACACACAAATAGTAACGCCTATATTAAATCTCAATAATCAAAGTTTGGAACTGATAAATGATACTGTTTTTTTGGGTATCACAATTGATTCCAAATTACAATGGGGTGCCCACATTTCGGCACTAGGAAAAAGGTTAAGTTCAGCAGCCTTTGCTGTCAGGAAGATAAGACAACTTACCGATATTGAAACTGCTAGACTCGTTTACTTTTCCTATTTTCACTCTGTTATGTCGTATGGAATTCTTTTGCGGGGAAATGCAGCTGATGTGCAATCTATATTTGTACTACAGAAAAGAGCCATACGTTCTATCTATAGTTTAGGTTCGCGTGCATCTCTGAGGAAAATCTTTGGGAATATTAATATTCTCACTGTTGCCTCACAATATCTATTTGAAAATATATTGTATGTCCATAAAAACATTAACAAATTTCCAAATAATAAAGATCTGCACTCGATTAATTTACGAAATAAAAATAGGCTTCATGTACCATCCTATAGACTGGGAAAGACTAGCCGATCATTCATGGGACAATGTGTTCCCATTTACAATAAAATACCTGAGGAAATTTTGAAAAAGCCAATCCTTAGTTTTAAATGTTATATAAAGGATATTTTAATTAAAAAGTCGTATTACACAGTAAATGAGTATCTTCAGGACAAAAGTGTCTGGACAGTTTAAAATACTATAAGAGTATATAGTTATGTGTATATATTTATAATTATATAATAACAAAAATGTTTATAAAAAAATTATTATAAAATTAGTATGTAGATTGACAACGCCCATTTACAGCAGCAAAATATATATATTATTTTTAATTTAATGTAAATGACATTATAATTTTAGCTTAAGTAATCATGACATTTTTATTTTAGTATTATTATTATTATTTTTTAAATTAAACCTGTTATTTATATTTTTAATGTACCTATGTATAACTTTTTATTTTTTTTTTCTTTATTATTACTGTAAGGTCTTTGGTATTATAAATTATAATAATATAATTTAGTATTAAGTATGACAATGCCAATTTACATCTGCTATTTATTATTATTTCAATAAATAGATTACTTATAATTTGACGAGGCGGTTTCTACTGTTCCTGATCAGTAATTTTAAATCCATTACCAATTATGGAGTTGTTCAGCTGATATTATGTTTTTGTTTTGATCACTAGTAAATATTATAATGTATACATTATGTAAATTAAATAAAATTATAAATATAAAACGTAATAAAACTGTTATGACGTGTAAAAGTGCTAAAAATATTGCCTATTTACTGAATAAATTATTTGATTTGATTTGATTTGATAATTACATATAATAATTTACATCTCTGTTACCATGTTTCTGACAAATAAATTATTTCATTTCATTTCGTATTCTAATAATAATAATAATAAAGCCGTTTATTCCTTAATAAATTAACATATACAGTTTGTTTATATAATCGACACAATTAATAATTTTAAATTAAAATATAAATATAATAATAATATCCTCGCCAACCCGTCTGGTCAGCGTGGCGAATGTAGGCCAAATTCTCCAGTTTTGGAAGGCCCATCTCCAACAGTGGAGGTCTAGGACGCTGTGTTCATGACAAGTGGCAAGCTCGTCGGTGTCTCTAGCGTACCAAACTCGATAAATATAATAAATAAATTAAATAATTTATTGTGTTCCGACTACTCCCGACCAGGAATCGAACCCGGTACCTCTAAGTCTAAATCTACGGACTTAACCGCTAATCCAAGGAGGCAGTTGGTACAAATGTATTAATTTATATTTTATTTGTTGTATTTTTTTTTTTCTTATAATAATAATAATTATTAGATACTTTATTTTAGTAGTGAAGTGTGTGTGTACGTAGAAGACTCACCACCATCCGTCAACTAGACACTACATATCCTCTATTAAGTTTATTTTGTATAATACATATATTTATTCCAAGGAATATAATTAAAACTAAAAAAAATAAAATAAATAAATAAAAATTAAATATTATTTATTTATTTAAAACTTTATTGCACTATGTACAAAGGGCGGGCTTAATGCCGCTAGGCATTCTCTAGCAGCCAACCTTTGGGACAATACAGAACATTACAGTCATGAGGCTAGGTGCAAACGATTGTAAGAAACGTTGCCAAATAAATTCATTTAATCTTACATACCATAGATATTAAAATAAAAACACATACTTGTACATACAAATATGTACACAATAATACATATACTACACACTATGTTGGCTACTATATACTACATACAATACATACTTATATACGTTGTGAGGAGCTCTTTATGTAATGAAAGTAAACCAGCTTATTAACAAAACCTAATAAAAATTTAACTATAAGTAAAAAATATCCTCTAGAGACGACCCTTCAGAGATAGTCCCAAGGAGGCTGGCAACATTTTCCCTCTGTATAGCGAGTATAAATATAATAATAATATCCTCGCCAAGCCGTCTGGCCAGCGTGGCGAGTGTAGGCCAAATTCTCCAGATATATGTTCTGGAAGGCCCATCTCCAGCAGTGGAGGTCTAGGACGCTGTGTTCTAGGGGCTGTAATGATGATAGCGAGGCCAATACGATGGCAGAAATAATTGCCAGCCTTCCTGTCTCCAGACTTTGTATAAAAAGGTCGCCAATACCCGCGCTATCTTTTATTTGACCTCGTAATGATACTTTTCTTTTAATATAATATGTTTATGCGTACCTGTTCTTTCCAGCCAGTATTGTTCTTTGACTTTGGCTCTGTCAAAAGACACATTATGCCCGACGATTATTCTAGGAGTAACCTTATCGCTACAGGGTTCGTTTCCATCTGTTTCCAAAGGAATTAAATTATCATAGTTTATATTATCAAACTGTTGATGATCATCGCCGTTCGCTACTGGTTCACATACCCAACCATACCTGAAAGTGTGTTAGGAAATTTTAGTTTTTTTTTATATATTTATTTTAAAATAATATTTTATAAAATAAGTTTATAATATTTAAGAATTACCAGGCTTCAGTAGACAATGCGCAGGCCATAGTGGGACGTTTTCCAGCTGACATGAGCACTTCCACATCAAATACCAGAGCATCATCTGCAGGGTAAGGAACAGGCTCAGGAGACTTGTTGCCATGGTATCTGTGCCAGCCAGCAGCTTTAGACCAAGTCTAAAAAAAACAGGCTTACATGCGTTGTGCATTACACCGCGTAAAGAAGTGTGCGGGTTTAGCAAATCTGTCACTGTTAAGTGTACAAATCGAGATTTCCAAGCGAAAGCAAAGATATGGTGATCAAAATTACCGTTCTATTAATTCAACCTTTTTTTATTTTTAAAGACGGTGTTCGCTTACTTAATTCGTATTTTAAGGTAGGTAACGTTAAGTGTTAACAAGGTACCAGTCACAATCACCATATCTTTGATTTCGCAAGAAAATCTCGATTTGTACACTTAAAAGCTGCTTACTTCTGCATAATATCCAGAAAATAATAAATTTCGTAATAAAAATACAACATTTATATGCAATTGACAGTTATATTAGGTACTATCTATCATGCGCCATCTGTCGTGATAAAAAGTTAGTGATACACCCCATTGTTACGATTAAAGTTTAAAATGGCGTCGAATGTATGTGCTTTATTTTGACACGGTCAGCTTCGACGCCATTTTTTTACTTTTAACAATTCATCATTACAATTACTAAGACTTCATTTTGATGCAACTCTGCCTAAATGTGACAGGTTGACAAGAAGGGGCCTTTACAATATAAATTATAATATACATAATAAGACGAGTCTTCAACTCATTAATGCCTCAGGTGCATCACAATTTTAAGAGTAAAAAAATTAACTACCTACTAAAATAAATTTCATTAACTACTAGATTACCTAAAAATACGAAAAGATTAAATAAAAAGGTAGGAGAAAAAATACAGCTTTTACCTTTGGAATTGGCGGTATTTTAGTTTTGGCTAATTTATTTAATAACTTCCTGTATGGTGAACTTTGAGCCTCTCCTATATTCCAGAAGTGTTCAACAATATTTTCACCTTCCAACTTTGGCAGTTTTAACTTAATATCTGGTAGTTTCGCACAATCTTTGAAATCTATTCCATGATGAAGTAAATGTTGTTGGCAGCTGAAAATTGTGAACAAACAAAATTGTAGAAGTGAAATTTACATGTAAATCTTATTTCTCTGGGGCCTGCTAAACTTTTGTAATTGGCTCTAGTAGTAGCAGGACTAGAATAAAGAACATACATACATATTTTCACACCAAATCCCTTGCGGGGTAGGCAGAAAAAATTGAACGCCACTTGTCACGGTCACAACATATCTTTTTTGCTTTTTCGACATTTCGACAACATATTCATACATGCCCTTTTGTTTTGATGGCTTTTTAATGCACCTTCAGCTATTGTTTTATTTATTTGATCATAATATGTGAGTCTTGGTCTGCCAGGGCCTCTTTTACTCACAACTTTCACATTATTTATCTGGTTCGTCAATTTCTCTTCACTTATCCTTTCAACATGCTCAAACCATCGGGGCATGCCTTCCCTTATTTTTTCCCTTTCTTTCATACCTACCATATTGCGTATTTCGTCATTACGTATGCGGTCAGTCAAAGTGACGCCGCATATGCTACGCAATGACCTCATTTCTACTACATTAACTCTCAGCGTATTCTGACATATCCCCGTCTCATTTCCATACATAAGTGTACCAGTATGGTATTGTGTATGGCGAGTCGAGCTTTTCATCATCAATTTTTATTGTCACGGTTGTGATCCTTCTTCTTTCAAACACGAGTACCTCGGATTTTCTCACATTGAAACAGACATAGAATAAAGAAGAAGAATTCCTTATAATTCCATTAATTCACCGTGGGGGTAACCATGTGTGGGAAGGAAAGATGTGAAGAATGGTGTTTCAGGCTTGTGACTGACTATCGGCTAGTTTACAAAGGTTCCTTTTTTATATTGCCCAACAAGACACTCACCATCCACCATTCTGCTTCTGTCCTTACCCAACCGAATACTGAAGGATTCCATGATGAAATACTTCATATTTTATTTTGTTAAAATAAAGAAACAATTAAAATTAAACATACTATACATTAGTTTTAAATAAAAATATAAAAAAGTGAAAATTAAATTAAATATACGAGGGGCGTTCAAAATATTCTCGGTATTGATACGTTACAACCTCTTTTATATATATATTTGTTACTGGCCGCTAAGATTCATCCATTGACATTAAAAAAAAGTAAAATTGGAACCGAGATGTTCTTTTGTTTTTCTGCAATTGCCGAACAAACATGAACACCATGAGCGAATTAACAATTTTAACGAAATTAGAGCACCGATCCGTCATAAAATTCTTGACAAAACAGGGTAAAAATCAAAAAACCATAAAAGAGGAAATGGATTGTGTTTACCGTGAGTCTGCTCCTTCTTTATCTACTATTCAAAAATGGTCAAGCTAATTTAAGCGTGGAAGGGAGAGTATTGAAGATGACCCTAGACCTGGCCGGCCTGTAGTGGCTACCTCACAAGAAAATATTGATAAAGTGGAAAAACTTATATTGGAAGACGGCCGAGTGAAGGTAAAATCTATAGCTCAAGTAACCAATCTCTCTATTGGTACCGTACATGACATTATACATGACCATCTTAATATGTCAAAAGTAAGTGCAAGATGGGTTCCGCGAATGCTGACGCTTCTTCAAAAGGATATGCGTGTGGCTTGCTGTTCAGATTTTATCGACCTGTGTGGTGAAAATCCCGATGAGGTGCTGCAAAAAATAGTTACTGGAGATGAAACCTGGGTTCATCATTATGACCCAGAGAGCAAACAGGAGTCCATGCAGTGGCACATTAAGGGTTCAGCTCATCCCAAGAAGTTCAAGGTAATCCCGTCAGCTGGCAAGGTCATGGCCACAATATTTTGGGATTGTGAAGGAGTTTTGCTTATCGATTATAAAGAAAAAGGTGTAAATATCACAGGGCAGTACTACGCTAACGTTATACGTCAATTAAGAGATGCGATCAAAGAAAAGAGGCGAGAAAAGTTAACCAAAGGTGTTCTGCTTCTGCATGACAACGCCCCTGTCCATACTGCTCATATTGCCAAGGCAGCTATTGTTGAATGTGGGTTTGAAACTGTTACTCATCCACCCTATAGTCCGGACTTAGCCCCAAGCGACTTCTTTTTGTTTCCCAATCTTAAAAAGGATCTGCGTGGAAATAAATTTTCTGACGATGAAGCGTTGAAGACGGCCGTGGAGGAGCATTTTTACACCAAAGATAAAAAATATTTTTATGAGGGATTAAAAAAAATAATTGATCGATCTTATAAGTGTATGAACATAGGGGGGGAGTATATTGAAAAATAAAAATATCAAACTTTTCGTACTTGTTTGTTTTTATCCACATACCGAGAATATTTTGAACGCCCCTCGTAAACTAAACCTAATAAAAACTATAAGTGAAAAATGTCTAGGGGTGACTCTTCAGGGATAATCCCAAGGAGACTGGTAATATTTCCCCTTTGTAAAGTGAGGCTAATAGATTGGCAGAAATAATTGCCAGCTTTCCTGTCTCCAGTCGCTTGGCTGAACGGCTGAATACATATCCTTACACCAGTTACTTTGCCTTGTACCTTCAGCTAGTGTTTTATTTATTCTTGGACGGCTTTTTTACCCACACTTTTCGCATTATACATAAAAATTCATGTTTTCCATAATTATTCACATAGTAGCATATTATTCAAAAAAACAATACAACTTTTGACTAACAACAACCACTGTAAAGCAATTTACAAGCTTACATGGAAAAGTACTTATGTCAAATAATGGCACTAGTCTGTACAGAGGCTAGATCCTACATCCTATAATATTCTGGTCTCTTGCATTTTCTAGACCTACCTTCAGCTGGTCTGACTGTGAGACTAAGTGGCACGCAAGGGTCAGCCGGCGCTGGGTTATTTTAATAACAAAATAAGATATAAAAAATATCAAACCTTTGAGTTATTTTAGAATTTAAAGTGCGTTCCTTATCTTTAAATAACTGCTCATAAATATTCCTCGATATCATTTGTATATTTACATCATTTACTCGATATTCTTCGCTGTTTTTGGCCGGTTTACTTTCTTTGAGGTTAGTTTCCACATATTGTACCTTAGGTTGTTTCGATCTTATTATAACAGTTTCACTGTTGGGTAAATAATTACAGTAGCATCTTTTGGTGACACTTCGGCACTTTTTAGCTTGCCTTATAAACAATTTATATTGTATTCTACTCATTTTCGTGAAATAACATGAAAACTGCAGTTTGTTTACAAATACCTATTACTTTTTAATTTATTTAGGCAAGGGTTACTAGTCCTTCAGCCATCAACGATATGCTTATTCTCCATCAACGATATGCTTTCTCTCCATCTACGATATGAAGATAAGGGTTATGTCTACGAATACGGATTCATTTTACCTGCGCCACCAGTCATAGAGAGATTGGATATATGGAACGACTAAAAGCAACCTATGACTTGCATCATATTTACAGCATCTAATATATTTTGCATCGATAAAACAAGCATTATCTGTCAAAATTTGCATCCTATGATATCTTAGGTTAAAAAAAAAGGCTGTATATTGAATTCAAATATATTGTGTCATTAAAATAAGTAATACATTTGTTAAACCTAATAATACAAAATTATTTAAAATATCTGCCGATGCTAAAATAAAATAAGTGCCTAAAGGAATGTTAATTAAATAATAATTATTTTAATTAGTTCTTAATTGATAGTCTCCATTTTGGGTGATATAGCGGACCCATGGCAGGGCTTGGTATCCACTTTTCTCAATGATTTTGAGATATCTTACTTGAATGCCTGATGTTGTGAAATATGGGATTTCAAATTTAACTTGAATTGGTGGTTTTCCATCCAAATCTTCACATTCAACTGATGGGAGACCAAAATGAGCTCTCATTAAATACTCTTTGCCTCCAGGAAAAGATTTAATAGACCAAGTTATAGCACTTTGTTCTGGAGTATATTTCACACTGCCTATTGTGGTCTTGAATTTAGGCGAGTCAGCATCAGCTGGTACTGGAATTATGATCTCCACATTGTTAGCTGTGGAGCGTCTTTTAAACTGAGATTTAGCTTTAATCATATACTCAACTCTTGAATGAGCATGTCTTTCAATCACAGACTCAATCCAAATCAACGGCTTGACATGTGTGTTCAACCTGTAAGACATCAGCTCAAATTCACCATCTGGAGGTATGAAGGATATTGTTCTGTCATTTTCAAATCGTGACAATCTCACACATTGGTGGAACTTAACATCTTCTAACTCAACAGACTTGGATTTACCACGGCCAGTACTCTCAAAAAGTACCTTATCATTCAATCCAAGACGCAGCTCCGGCATTCCTGATAAGTAAACTCTCATCTTAATGGCACCAACAATCTCGCTGCGTAAAACATTTCCATTTGAATTAGCTAGGAGGTTGACAGACTCTATGACATCAAGAAAGACCTCATTTTTCCTGTACTTGATGCCTTCCGATCTCCAGGAGACAGCATTTGTAACAGCCATGGGGATACGAGGCTGCATCTCAAGCTTATGGCCCTCCTGAGTGATATACTCCTGCAAGATCTTACTGTCCGTAGTCTGTGGGTATCCAAAGTCTATCAGCTCATCAAGCAGCTCGTAAATAACAACAAAATTATCTCGAATACTCTCTTCTTCAAGCTCTTTAAAGTATTCTGTCATTACTTCAACAATTTTATACAAAAAGACGAAAATTAAGGCAATGTTAGCATTTTTCTTAGTGGTGGACACAATGTAAAGATTATTCGTCTTTATGTATGCAAATGTGCACTCGCTGGTTTGAAGAAGTGGTGTTACCAGCCCTTCTTCTTCTTTCTCCATTAGCAATGGCATAAACTTGTCGATAATGGCCAAATCGACATCGCCCCGATAAGTTCTCGATATGAGAACCTTTCCTTTAACATCTAATATGTATATCGCAGAAGAAGACATTTTGATTCTGAAAATTATAAATACAACTTTATCTTCTTATCTTTTGTTAAAATTATAATTAAATTACAATATCGAATAATACACCGGTTGAGTATCTCTGATACAGTAAATAATAAAATAAAGCGAATACTTACGAAGAAATATCACTATTTATTAAATTCTACATCGCCAAATACGTGTGAGTGATGATGGTGACGCAACTGACAGCTGCTGACAGCGCTTGAGCGCTGAATTTTTTTTTTTAATTGTCTTTAAAGGACATTGTACAGAATACATCAGTCCTAAACACGTAATTTATTTGCATAATATATGTACATAACAGAGTTCATAACCGAGTTGGGGATCATCAAATTCCAGATGCTGCAGAATTTGATGCTTTTTTGGAGTCACTCGCGGCATTATAGCCCAAACACGTCGCGTAAATTATGGGAGTCCACAGCGCGGGAAAACCGCAAAAAATAAACTTCAACTTGTGCCCCATATTTAAAGTCCAAATTATGGTTTTCCATAATTATTCACATTGTAGCACATTATTAAACAAAACAACACCACTTTTGACTAACAATATCCACAGTAAATTAATTTACAAAACAATAACTTGCACTTGACATCTCCGCGCAAAATGGCGCGAAAGACTCCGCTTGAGCGCTGACTGCTGACCAACTGTGTTTGACTTATCACTTTAAGCGCTTTTTTTTGCTTTGATAGTCTTTCCATTTGGCGTTGCTCTATGGTTTTCATGGGTTTTCATACATTTTAAGCACAATTTGTTAAAAAAAAGAAAGAACGTATTCTTTTGTTTTTAAATCGAACACAATTCGGTTAATCGCGATTAAACCACTGCGTTGCCATCCATCGTGCCACAGATTATATCATCATGCTAATACTCACAAGGGTAGGTATAAAAGAAAGCATAGGTACAAAAAATAAAGAAAGGCATGCTCCGATGGTTCGGGCATGTCGAAAGGATGAGCGAAGAGACATTGACGAACAAGATATATAATGCGAAAGTTGTGGGTAAAAGAGGCCCTGGCAGACCAAGACTTGCCTATCATGATCAAATAAATAAAACATTAGCTGAAGGTGAATTAAAAAGCCATCGAAACAAGAGGCATGTATGAAGAGGTTGATGAATGTCGAAGAAGCGAAAGAGGTATGTCGTGATCGTGACAAGTGGCGCTCAATTGTCTCTGTCTACCCCGCAAGGGATTTGGCGTGAAGATATGTATGTATGTGCTAATACTCCGGGATCTATTTAAAAGTGTAAGAAAAAAAACTAGTAATGGAACATAAGCCTTTGGATACGCAATGTTTAGCCTCAAACATATTTTTTCAGTCTTTGAATTGGCGTTGTTTGGCTTGGTTTTCATCTTAGAATAATGACAATAGGTTTTCATACAATTTAAGCACAATTCAGTATAATAGTATAATTTTTCAAAATGTGAACTTTATTTATCAAATTTATTAACTCATGGCAAACAAATTGAAATTATTTCCAAATTTAATAGTCTAGCGCCCAATATTAAAATTTTAAATAATGAAACCCTTCGGCTCCTAGGATCACCAATCCTAGATGAATCCATCCAAATTTATGTTCAGGAACAATTAACTAAATTTAATTCAACTTCAGAACGCTTATTCCAAATTCAACCCCACATGGCACTTTTTATCATACGATTTTGTTTGTTCGCCCCCAAATTTACATATGTACTCCGTTGTTCTCAACTTTGGAAATTTTCAGAAGAACTTTTTTTATTAGACAAACAATTGCAAAATTCACTAACCGAAATTCTAAATTGCCCCATGAATGACCGTACTTGGGCCCAGGCCTCACTACCAATTCGGTTCGGAGGCCTAGGCACCCGCAAAATTTCTAGTGTAGCACTGCCAGCTTTTCTGTCGTCTGTACATAGTACTGTCGAGCTCTACGGGAGAATCACTAACCCATCTTTGGGTTCCGTTGAGCCGTCGTACTTGTCAGATGCCAGAGATGCCTGGTCAGTAGCATGTCCAAATGTTTCGGTTCCAAATTCACCAAAAATCCAACGACTATGGGACGAGCCGCTCTGCAAACTTTTACAGAAAGATATTTTATCTGCCAGTAATATGAAAGAGCGGGCTCGCCTCATGGCCGTTTCCACTAGAGAGTCAGGTCTTTGGTTACAGGCTTTTCCCTCAGCATCGGTTGGCACACTCCTTGATCGAAATACACTGACCATGGCGGTGTGCCTTCGTCTCGGAGCCCGGACTGTCCACCCGCACCAGTGTCGATGCGGAGAACCAGTCGATCATCTCGGACACCACGGGCTTTCTTGTGCTAGAAGTGCTGGCCGCATTCCTCGTCACGCGGCTCTCAACGACATCATCCGAAGGGCTCTTGTCACTGCTGGAGTACCCGCAATATTAGAACCATCTGGGATTGTGCGGAGCGATGGCAAGAGACCCGACGGAATGACTGTTGGGCCGTGGAAACTTGGCAGATCTCTGGTGTGGGATGCGACGTGTGTAGATACATTAGCTCCATCTCACATACAGGCGACCTCGTCAGGCGCGGGAAGTGCGGCTTTTTCTGCGGAGAACCTCAAATTGCGCAAATACGCTAACCTTGGTATCGGTTACGAATTTGCGCCGTTTGGGGTCGAGACGATGGGCCCATGGGGACCGTCAGCGAGGCGCTTGGCCAAGGAGTTGTCAAAGCGGCTGACAGAAAGGTCTGGAGACAGGAAGGCTGGCAATTATTTCTGCCAACGTATTAGCCTCGCTATACAGAGGGGAAATGTTGCCAGTCTCTTTGGGACTATCTCGGATGGGACGTCTCTAGAGGACATTTTTTATTTATAGTTTAGTTTATTTTTAATTTTATTATTTAGGTAGCTTTTAATTTATATTAAATGTACTATAATTAACTTCGAATAAATTATATAGGAATTAAATTGTATAATAGCTAGCAGTAAGATTTGCTTTTAAGTCAAACACAACATTTGGCTGATGATAGAATCTGACTGACAGCCAAAGAGAAGAAGCACAGATTATATAGACAGAAGGTCTGTGCTGACTTTAAAAAAAAAAAAGAATTTATTTGTGTTTTGCTTTGGCGTGATTTCGATTAAATGCTAGCTCATAGCATTTAATTTATAAATTAAAATCTATCTAAATGACTTTATGATAATAGTGTATTGTCTGAATATTCCCCTGCCACATACTAATGTACAAGTTACCTACAGGAAGCTTTTGAAGCATAAAACATGGATTTACGATCGCAGAAAGAATTTGTTAAACGGAATAATCCCATTGTGTTCCTCGATATAGCGATCGATGGAGAAAAAGGTGAGTTTTTTTTGTCAGCTTTTATTATCGTGGGCAATATAGAATGAATTTTGTGTTATGGTTTAAAATTGAAGGACTTTACAGGTTACAAAGTAAGTTCTCATAAATTATTAATTTATAATGCAGAGAGCTCAACATTATCGTTGTTGGAGCGATCTGGAGGTCATTGTGGTAATAAACTCACTCGGTAATCTTTAAAATGATGCATATTGCATTATAGTAGCAATAGCAATCAATATAGTATTTATTTTTAATAATAATAATAATCAATTATTTATTGTAGAGAACCAATAATAGTGTGGGTGAGCTTAATGCTATAACTGCATTTTCTACCAACTAACCTTTAAGGTCATAAGTTATATTTAGTCCGATGAATGTTGAATTTTATTATTTGTTTTATGATTTTGTAGTTTCAAAAAACCATTGTACTGCCAGTGTTTTTCAAACTGTCTAGTTTTTTGTTAGTACCTATATTAATTTATTATATTGTTTATAGCAATTAATTTTTGTAAAAAAATCTGGGTTCTAACCAACTCCCTTACAGCAACTCAGTCAGATACTTGGATTGCAGGCTGACTTAGAGAAAACACATTGACACAAAAGTAAAGTAAAATATCATCACAACCGTTTCCCTTTCGGGGTGGTCAAAAACCATTTCATATAGCTGTAGGGTCACACAGGCAATGCCATTATATCACACCATTAGTAATACAATGGCATAATATTTTTTGGGAAACTGCATTGAAAGATTCTGTTAAGAACGGGAAGAGTGTTAGAGAGACACAAATACAGTTACCGAGTCATTATTGTCCTTTTTCTTTCTCTGTCAGCACTAACTGGTGGATAATTCCATCTTGTGCCCTTAGCATTTAAAATCACACTAAACAAAACCTTGACCTAAAAATAAATTTGACCGCCTCCGTGGTCTAGTGGTAACAAACGTTGCCGTGAACTCGGGAGGTCGGGGTTCGATTCCCACCGGGGGCAAGTTGTACATTGTATAATTTGTCTTGGTCTGGGTGTTTATATGTATAATGTGTATATATTTACAAAAAAAAGAGTATAATATGTAGTTTATCAACCATCTAGTTTTCGTAATACAAGCCTCGTAGCTTACCACGGAAACTGGATGGCACTGTGTGACCTGTCTGGAAATATTTATTTTATTTATTTATTTATTAAATAAATATTTCCAGACAGGTCACACAGCGCCATCTAGTTTCTAGTAGTAGTAGTAGGCTTGTGTTACGGAAACTAGATGGTTGATAAACTACATATTATACACTACATAGTACAACTTGCCCCCGGTGGGAATCGAACCCACGACCTCCCGAGTTCACGGCAATGTTTGTTACCACTAAACCATGGAGGCGGTCTATGTCTATGCCCTTAATTCATATTTAACATAAAATTACAATATGTTTGGGAGCCTGATATCTTGCTTATTCAATCAATGTATTCGTATCCACAAGTAGGTACTTGTAATTAGTTTGTAAACAACATGTTGCAGTATCATGATTTATTAATAACTTATTTATTAATATTCAAACTGCATAATGCAACATGTTTATTTAAAATTTGTTATGCAAATAAATGTTTACTAAATATTATCATATTACTGAATCAAAGGTTGCATTAACAAATTATCTATGTCACTTTGATTTTATAGAAGTGTATAGGGTTTTTTTAAGAGCTTGATAACTTTAAATAATAATACAAGACAAAAATATTGTGGATATTTTAATTTTTTATTATTATAATCTGGTAGATAATTTCATGGCATTTTTTTTTTATTCCACATAAGACTTACATAAAAATTAAAGTAAAAGCCTCCAATTGTGTTGTTTGCTAAGCAATGTTATGCATAGCCAACTAATAAATATAATATGTTGTTGCAGCTGGTCGCATAGTGATTGAGTTAAGAAGAGATGTGGTGCCAAAGACTGCTGAGAATTTCAGACTGCTGTGTACGGGTGAAAAGGGTATTGGTGTAAATGGAAAACCACTGCATTATAAAGGATGCAAGTTTCATAAAGGTTAAATATGTAATATTTTTGTTCAACACGGCAGGATATGCCAGAAAGCTGTACCTACTAATGATCAGGAACGGATTCAAGAGTCAGCTGTACGTAGTGGAAGTTGGTGCGAGAGGAAGTCCAGGAAAATCTTTGCTCTGGAAAAATTCCAGATTCCAGTTGCACTACTTACTAAATGAATTGGGCCTAAGCAGGTCTGCCGTCGATAAATTTATGGAACCTAGCATCCAAGACGGCATTAACAAAATCACACAGTATTTGGTTGGGTAGGGAGAGGAGCAGAATGGTGGATAGTGAGCGTCCTGTTACGCAATAAAATAAGGAAGGCCTCCTTTGTAAACCAGCCTATAGTCGGTTGCAAGCCCAAGACACTATTCTTCTCGTCTTTCTTTGTGACACATGATGGACTTAGCACCCGCATGGTGAATGCATGGAATGCTTAGAAATTTGTCTTTCCAGACTGTAATCTATAACATAAATGTTTTGATTTTGATAAAAATGTTAACAATTTTATTATATAAAAAAAATATTAGAAAATTATACATCTTGCATAAGCGACGATTTTAAATGTAATTTAAAAATATATTTTTTACGTTTGTTTTATTTGTAGCTATTACACAATTTATGGTGCAAAGTGGTGATATTGTAAATGGGGATGGATCCAGCGGAGAAAGTATTTATGGTCCGACTTTTGAGGATGAAAATTTTAAATTAGATGTAAGTAGAAACAATATTGGTAAAATAACCGCACCGTTGAATGTGTTAGAGGTGCCTTAAAAGGCGGGTAGGTACTTGTGCGTGTGAGTATGATGCTATGACCCCACCTGACGGTTTTCTGAAGGATGTCTACGTTTCGGACTCATGGAGAATTCTCTTTGGCAGGCATCAAAATATAATATTTAAATTTGTATTTAATTAATTTATTATTATTTATATGAGCAAGTAGGTATTTTATTGTAGGATTTATTTATTAATTTTAAACAAACACTAGATAACTTAGCAACACAATTCCTAAGTCGTAACGCTACAGATTGATTGTCATATTATATCCCTTATTAGATACTCGTATTAAGTATATCTTTTATTTTTAATAACTGTAATAAATATTACTTATTATTATTATTAATTACTCCGTCAATGCTTAAATGTTTGATTAATGTGTATTTCTACTAACATAGTATAATCTTCATCTTCGCTCTGCAAATAACAATCAGCTCAAAATCCCTACCCATTCTTCCAGCAGATATTCAGATTCTTTTACAGTTTCCGCTGCTCGTGAGTGGAACAAACTTCCTCTGGTTATCAGACGGGCGCCGTCTATTAATATATTTAAAAATCTACTTATCGCTCACTTTCTAAACAAACAACAGAGATCTTCCTAGTACCTATATCTATCATACTATTTTATTGTGTGTAAACAGTACTATATACTTGCTTGGTTTCGTATTTGTGTATATATATATATATATATATATTTATGTATTTAAGTAGTAGTATGTAACGATTATTATGTATTGTATGTAAATTGTATATTTATAATAATGCACCCCGCAAAATCCTCTACCACACTCCCAAAGGTTAGCTGTTATAAAATGCCGAAAGGCATTAAGTTCGCCCTTGTACATTACTTTTAAGTTTTTTGTGCAATAAAGAGTTTATAAATAAATAAATAAATAGTTCTAAGTTAAATTGTTACTAACATATATGGATTGAATCCGAAATTAAATGAATTATTATTATTATTAGCCTGTGGCTGACAAGTATTTTTTTCCAGCATGAAGTAGGTGCACTATGTATGGTAAACAGTGGAAAGAAACACACAAATGGATCTCAATTTTGTATAACAACAATCCCGTGTTTTCACTTGGATGGTACTAATGTGGTTTTTGGCCGAGTATTGGCCGGTCTTGGGGTTGTCATGGAGATACAGAAGTATGGACAGGGCAAGAATGATGCTCCCAGTGTGGTGAGTATTTATATAAACCTATTTAAACCTTATTCATTACCAGAATACCCTTGATATATATTAGGTAATAGATAATATTGATGTCGCCTCGTAACAGGCCTTCCTTTAATTTTATGAAGCGCTCCAATTTTAATTTGGAACAGTATACTTTAGGAAACTGCGGAATCGATTTTCGTACACGAAAAAGTTCTTTAAATGTGGATGGTGAGCGTATTATCGCGCAATAGAAAAAAAGGAGGCCTCCTTTTCTTAAACCAGCCAATTGTCGGTCGCAAGCCCGAGACACCAATCTTCTCATCTCTTACCCACACACGATGGACCCGGCACCCGCACGGTGAATCCATGGAATGCTTAGAAATTTGTCTTCTTCTTCTCTTCTTATTGTGCAATAAATCAGAAGCCTCTTTTGTAAACCAGCCCATAGTTTCTTGCAAACCCAAGACACTGTTCTTCTCTCAAGCCGGCCGTCCTTGGATACACCGTCCATGCTAAGATTTTGTCGAGAGACAGGGGCTGATGATTTTTGTTCTCTTTCCTTCAGGACTGTGTGATAGAGGATTGCGGACAGTTGTCCGGGGGGACAGGAATGTCGTGTGGGGAGAGCACATGGGGACTGTCGTGTGGAGACGGCACACCAGACACTCTCGCCGAGCATCCAGAAGACTGCTATTTTTATAAAAAAGCTACGGTAAAACATTTTATATAAACACTAGAATGAATTAATTAACAGGTCACTGGAATCTAAGTCGCTGGTGTTATTATTAGCGGTATATTGAACAATTCTGGATGGTTAGGCGATATTGTGATCCGTCGGTGCATAAACACACATTCCTAATTTGTTACCCTTAACTTAAATACAATAACCATATAACAAATATAACTAAATAATATTATGGAAAATAAATAAATAATTAAAAGTAGTAATTAAAAAAAAGCATTCCAATGGGGGTGTATCACTAACTTTTTATCACGGTAGATGACGCATGATAGATGGTACCTAATTTAACTGTAATTTGCATAGAAAACTTGTATTTTTATTACAAAATTTAATATTTTCTGGATATTATGCCGAAGTGAGCAGCTTTTAAGTGTACAAATCGAGATTTCCAAACGAAATCAAAGATATGGTGATCTCAAAATTGCCGTTCTATTAATTAAACCTTTTTTCTTTTTAAAGACGGTGTGCACTTTCTTAATTCGTCTTTTAAGGTAGGTTAACGTAATTTATAATACATTTTTCTGTTATAAAAATAAAAAACTACAAAAACATTTATAAAATAATGCGAAATAGGTGTAAAACAAGGTACCATTGCCGCTGGCGACATCTACAAAAAGCTTTGCCTGATACACTCCATTAGGATTCATTTAGATAATTTAATGTTAATAAAATAAACCGCCTCCGTGGTCTAGTGGTAACAAACGTTGCCGTGAACTCGGGAGGTCGTGGGTTCGATTCCCACCGGGGGCAAGTTGTACATTGTATAATTTGTCTCGGTCTATAGTTTATTTTACTTAATAAATATACACACACCAGGGATTGACCCAATTTTTTATTTTTATTTTATTTATTTCAAAACTTTAATGCACAAAGTACAAAAGGCGGACTTAATGCCCGTAGACATTCTCTGACAGCCAAACCTTTGGGACTAATTAGAACAACTGTAGGTGCAAGGAAAGTATAAGTGACACATCAATTAGATATAAATACTTATATAATAAGCTTACTTATATATGATCTACTTATAAATATAAATATACTAAATACTGTGTATATATTATACACAATAATAACATACATATAAAACTTACAAATTTTAGTTAGGAGCTATTTAGAAAATGTGAGTAGACCAGCTTTTTAAATCTTCCAATCTCCAAGGAACTAATGTCATTCCGTCTGGACGCTTGCCATCGTCTCGACTCAGACCGGTTGGTTCTAAAATAGAAGGGATCGAGACAACCGCAAGCGTCCTACGAATGAGGTCGTAAATAAAAATAGTACTAAATAATACACATTTGCTTTGCATATTCGCAAGTGGAACACATCGTGCCTTAACCCAGTTGTAAGAATGTGTCGCGCTTATAATGATATCGTTTGTAGTGGAGACAGTGACGAAAGGAGAAAGGCCATTGACATATTCAACACCTGATTTTTAGTGTATAAGTGCGAAGACTTTTGTCTTCAAACACTGTGGACGATGGGAAGATATGTCGAAGTTTCCCGAATGCCGCCCATCCTAGCTGAATGCGTCTGTCGGCTTCTTTGCTGAAGTTAGCAGCGCCTAGCTGAATAGTCTGTCCAGGGTAGACGTATTCCTGCACAACTTCGAGAGTAGCATTTCCCACAC
Organism: Tinea semifulvella; assembly: GCA_910589645.1. Taxonomy (NCBI): domain Eukaryota; kingdom Metazoa; phylum Arthropoda; class Insecta; order Lepidoptera; family Tineidae; genus Tinea; species Tinea semifulvella. The sequence continues at coordinate 4,472,792 of OU342592.1, read as the reverse complement.
AGATTGGCCTCGGCTTGACATGGTCATTGAACATAACCTTAGTCTTATCCAGGTTCATTCCGAGGCCAACCTGCTGAGAAGCCACGTTTAAGCCGTTTAACATTCTGCTAAGATCCTTGAGCGAGCTGGCCATGATGACTATGACTATGACTACTTAAACATATAATGTATCATAATTGAATGTAGTTTGACATGTTGTGGTCACCTGTTACTGGGGTACCATTCACTAATGTTTTTTTTTTACTGTTTGCTTCTATTGATAAAATTGGATTCAATGTGTACTCTGTTGATGATCCTAATTAAATAAATAAATATTTTTAAAAATAATTTAAAAAGTGATGACAATTTTTTTTTTTTTTTTTGCAGGTAGCTGAGACCATTAAAAGTATTATTAATGTAAAGGTGAGCGGCAACCATTACTTTGGCCAGCGCCGGTACAAGACTGCCATTAGGAAATATAACAAGTGTCTCAGACACATAGTATTCTTCAAACAACGTATGGAGGCCAACAACCATCTGCCTGATGACGAAAATAGTAAGAATATTTATTTATTTATAAGTTCTCCAACAAAATCAACAATATTTCAGTTTCTGAGTACATGCATACATAATTAACAGAATAAATGTGATTTTAATTAAAGGAGAAGACGGCCTGCTCATAATTACCATTGAGTATAAATTTAAAACTAGGCATGCAATAGATATTATACATTACATAAACAAATACCTAACAGTTAAATCTATTAAATTAAATTATAATTAATAAAACTAATACCTAGCTAATTACCAAAATAAATGTTACAAATATTATAATACTGAAAAAAAAAATCAGTTTTAAGAAAAAATTACAAACAAAACTACAATCTAAAAGCTTATTAACAAAAACTACCGATTTTGTTTGTTTTTAATGCCTTTTTAAATTTAAGAGCACCACATGAAAATGCGTCAAAATCGTGAAACTTGTGCAAGTAATTATACTGTCGTTTCATCCGGTTAATAGGCGAAAAGTAACCCAAATTAGTCTAGTATAGTACTACCAATTTACGTGCACACGGCGTCAGATTTAGTCTGGATTGTTTACACGGTCGTTCAGTTTGGCAGAATCCTTTTCTTTCTAAGATAGTCACTATCTGATTTTGTGCAGGATCCACTATGTTTTAATATGTTGTAAAAGTAAAGTATCATCACGACCGTTTCTCTTTCGGGGTGATCAGAAACCACGCTTATAAATAAGCGGATTCACATTTAGCCAACTTTACTATAGGCTGTGATGGCAAGCTCGTCGATGTCTCCAGCGTACCAAACTCGAAAAATATCACAAATAAATTAAATATTAATTAAATGTATTTATTTACAATAATAAATATTTTATTGTCCCGACCAGGAATCGAACCCGGTACCTCTGAGTCTAAATCCACGGACTTAAACGCTAGACCACAGACGCAGTTTAATAATATGTTGTATTGTGTATTAATGCTATTGTACTGGACGACACGATAATATATAAATTCTAACATACACCTCAAAACTTGTCGGATCTGGTTTTCCCGGGATGCCGTTACCGGAAGCATAATGTGAACATATTGAAATACAAGTGCCACATAACTTGTCGGGTTCTGTTTTCTGTATGATCCCGTTACCGGAAACATAATGTAAATACATTAAAATACAAGTGCCACAAAACTTGTCAAATCATGTTTTTTGCGGGATCCCGTTACCGGAAGCATGCTGTAAAAATATTGAAAGACAAGTGCCACGAAACTTGTCGCATCCTCTTTTATGTAGGATCCCGTTATCGGAAACATAATGTGATACAAGGGCCACGAAACTTGTCGAATCCTCTTTTCTGTAGGATCCCGTTATCGGAAACATAATGTGATACAAGGGCCACGAAACTTGTCGAATCCTCTTTTCTGTAGGATCCCGTTATCGGAAACATAATGTGATACAAGTGCCACGAAACTTGTCGGATCCTCTTTTCTGTAGGATCCCGTTATCGGAAACATAATGTGATACAAGTGCCACGAAACTTGTCGGATCCTCTTCTCTGTAGGATCCCGTTATCGGAAACATAATGTGATACAAGTGCCACGAAACTTGTCGGATCCTCTTTTCTGTAGGATCCCGTTATCGGAAACATAATGTGATACAAGTGCCACGAAACTTGTCGGATCCTCTTCTCTGTAGGATCCCGTTATCGGAAACATAATGTAATACAAGTGCCACTAAACTTGTCGGATCTTCTTCTCTGTAGGATCCCGTTATCGGAAACATAATGTGATACAAGTGCCACGAAACCTGTCGGATCCTCTTTTCTGTAGGATACCGTTATCTGAAACATAATGTGACACAAGTGCTACTAAACTTGTCGGATCCTCTTTTCTGTAGGATCCCGTTACCGGAAACATAATGTGATACAAGTGCTACTAAAACTGTCGGATCCTGTTTTTTGCGGGTTCCTGTTACCGGAAGCTTAATATGAACATATCGAAATACAATTGCCACTAAACCAGACCCTGCATTTTGTAGTTATAGTTGCTAAGAGTTTTTTTTTTATTTCAGGTATGAACACATTGAAACTCTTTCCGCTCCAATGTCACCTTAACCTGGCGGCTTCTTATTTGAAAATACACAACTACGAATCCTGCATACTAAGTTGTAATCAGGTATGATTATTTTACTTAAATCATCATTGTCAACCCAGAACATACCAGCGGGAAATTTTAAAACCCATGTCTGGACGCTAAGCAAATGCGTTTCTGCCAGAGTAAAGTATATACATTTATAAGTAGATTATATATAAGTTTATTATATAAGTATTTATATCTAATTGATGTGTCACTTATACTTTCCTTGCACCTACAGTTACTTCTAATTAGTTCCAAAGGTTTGGCTGTCAGAGAATGTCTACGGGCATTAAGTCCGCCTTTTGTACTTTGTGCATTAAAGTTTTGAAATAAATAAATAAATATTCTGGCGCTGCTGGTCAGAAATCACACAGAAACCGAATACCTACATAGTTTTTGGCTTAATTTTTTTTTTTAATATTTGTTATCAAGCAACATATTAACATATTGTTTATTGCTTACAATGTGATCGTTTAGTTAAAATATATTGGATTTTTACTTGCACCTACCGTTCACTTTAAATGCTTTATCTGTCCCTAAGGTTGGCTGTCAGAGAATGTCTAGCGGCATTAAGCCCGCCCCTTGTACATAGTGCAATAAAGTTTTAAATAAATAAATAAATAAATAAACATAATACTACAAGATGCGTAACTCCATACAATAAAAATGTGTCACTTTTAACAGCGCTACTTCGGGTTCCCACCAAAATAGCATTGGCGGCATTTTTTTTTTTAAATCATATTTTTTTTTACTATTAGATCATCCTTAATAATTGATCAATATATTAATTTCGATAGTTACTATAATAAAAACAATATAAGTACAAATGATTTTTCTTAGAGAAATGGGCCCAAAAAAATGTTCTCGTGCCATAATGATTTCTTTTTTAATTGATAGTTAATATATTGTGTTTTCATAATCTGCAAATAATTTTATTTATCTTACCCTAGCATAACGATAATTGAGAAAAACTTTTTTTACGTTAATAATTACATAGTTTCGACCCCGCCGATTTGAAATCCAATGTTTTATCTATAATAAATTACCCGGTCATAATAAAGAACCTAATCGTATAAACAATGTTTTGTAACTATTTCATACATAAATCTTAACCAATTGAGAGTTCTTCGCGCCATTTTGCGTGGACATGTCAAGTGCAAGTTTTTGTTTTGTAAATTAATTTGCTGTGGATATTATTGGTCAAAAGTGGTGTTGTTTTGTTTAATAATGTGTTGCAATGTGAATAATTATGGAAAACGATAAATTGGACTTTAAATATAGGGCACAAGTTCCAGTTTTTTTTTTGCGGTTTTCCCGCAGTGGACTCCCATATTTTACCCGACGTGTTTGGGCTATAATGCCGCGAGTGACTCCAAGTAAAGCATCAAATTCTGCAGCATCTGGAATTTAATGATCCCCAACTCGGTTATGAACTCTGTTATGAACATTTATTATGCAAATAAATTACGTGTTTAGGACTGATGTATTCTGTACAATGTCCTTTAAAGACAATTAAAAAAATATAAATAAATAACCAATTGACTATTTAATTAAATTATATTTTAATGCTGGGGTAAAACAGATGTTGATATAAAAAAAAAATCGAAATATTGAGAGTAGATTTGACACAGCATTTTGTCCCATCGTTTCAGGTATTACAGATAGACAGCCAGAATAAAAAGGCTCTATACAGACGGGGCCAGGCTCGACACGCGTTAAGAGATTACGAATCTGCTGTCACGGATCTCAAAATGGCCGCCACCTTGGACCCCGACAACAAATCCATACAAAGACTGCTAACTCAGGTAAGAATGGCTTTAAAGCTCTACAATGAAACCCAAAAACAGAGGCTTTCAAACTTTTTTCGTCCCTAAAGTTAAGAAACGACCTTCCGAAGCGGTCGATGATACTATGTTACGACTTAAAGTTGTTATTTACACTGTGGTCTAAGGACTCCTTACGTTTACGTTGGAAGTGCAGAAATTTGTATGAGTATTGGCCTTAGGAAGTGGTGGTTTGCCAATCCTAAGGCTTAGGGATATAGCTCATTAGAGCCACCCGTCCCGTCTTGCGGTTAGTATTCTTTTTATAGCTCAGACGGCAACTTGCTGCTCGCATGCTTGCCTTGAGTTGAATATGCCGACGCACATGTCCCGAGTGGATCGCACGCTGTCCGCCAGTAATTCACGCGATGCGTCGCTCCCCACCCACCCATTATTCTCAACCTCTGTTGACCTCGCAAAGTTCACTGATTGACCACGCGAGATTTACTGGTTGACCACGCGAGATTTACTGGTTGACCACGCGAGATTTACTGGTTGACCACGCGAGATTCATTGGTTGACCACGCGAGGTTTACTGGTTGACCACGCGAGATTTACTGGTTGACCACGCGAGATTTACTGGTTGACCACGCGAGATTCATTGGTTGACCACGCGAGGTTTACTGGTTGACCACGCGAGATTTACTGTTTGACCACGCGAGATTTACTGGTTGACCACGCGAGATTTACTGGTTGTTATTGAAGTAAAACTTTATGGGTCTTGACGCGATTTACCTTACATACATGTTTCTCCCGACGTTTTAGCCAAGTTGCATTGTCCGTGTTCACGGGTGGACTGGAGCTGCGTAATGTAGCCTTATCATTTTTAAAACCTTAGAAATTGCGACACCACGTTGACGACGGCCAATGCAGCTTGGTCTTTAAAGTAAATCGCGTAAAGACCCGTTAAAATTATAAACACGCGAGGTTCACTAGTTGAGCACGCGAGGTTTATTAGTTGACCACGTGCGGTTCACTGGTTGACCACGCGAGGTTCACTGGTTTATGGACGACCAACAGTAGACGCCGAACGACTAGGGGGTGCTAGTCGGGTGGTTCTAATAAGCTTATGGCTGAATTATATGAAGTTTTATTATTATTTACATAATTGAATAATGACTTCCAATACTTCACTGTTGTACAAAAAATATAGGTACCTACATCTCTTTTTTTTTGCATAAATGCCACATGTACAAAATATGTTTAGCTCTATAAAAAGCAATATATAAAATGTTATATAACTATTTATGAATAGTTTGATGATTATAATGATTTAGAATCTTAAACACTTTTGAAATACAATCAATAGTCGCATATTTCAATAGTTTTTGTTTTTTTTTGTTATAAATTATTAATAATGGATATGTGTGTACTGCCAGTGCGTATAGCACAACAGACGGTCGGGCAAGCACTGTAACTGATTTTATTAACCTGCCCTAGATTAAAACTAAAAATAGATTATTTGAAAAGATTGTTTGTGTAAACTGGCGTCTCACGAAATATTTGGGAAGTTAGTGAAAACACGGTCACTTTAGTTTTCTTGCTGTAGAGCAATCAGGAATCCAATAATGGGATTATCATGTAACATGGTAGTTTATATTATATATAAACGAAACGCAGCAATGCGTTATATTGTTAACTCGGAGTAACAGAACGCTCAGGGACGGAATGCAAAGTGTCAACATTAGCCGTTCCTCAATAATTTTGAACTCTTTATTTTTGCGCATGCGCTGCGGATACTCCGATAAACTACATTAAAAACCTAATTTTCTCACACACAAATTATTGTGCATAACAATCCTTAAGCGACCGTAATCCCCGAATAGGATAACGAGTTTTGGGTCAGAAGATCCGTGCGCTTCCGGAGACTAATTGGGCGACGTCGCGCCGGTTAGTCGGCATCAGCCAGATTACCTACACTCTTAAATATATGGAAGTGTCCTCAACTGAATATACAATAAATTTACGACCCGTAGTTTTTTTCGTCGAGCCCCCGCCTCTCTACAACCGGGGCATTCGAGACATTCGCGCCCAACGTATCCATGCGCATCCGTCCCTGAGCGTTCTGTTACTCCCGAGTTAAGATCTTGTTTTACATACATATATACATATCTTCACGCTAAATCCCTTGCGGGGTAGGCAGATACAATTCAGCGCTACTTGTCACGGTCACGACATACCTCTTTCGCTGCTTTAACATTCATCAACCTCTTCATACATGCCATTTTGTTTCGATGGCTTTTTAATGCACCTTCAGCTATTATTTATCTCATCGTGGTATGTGAGTCTTGGTCTGCCAGGACAACTTTCGAATTATATATCTGGTTCGTCAGTCTTTTCAACATGCCCAAACCATTCAGCATGCCTTTTCTTATTTTTGTCCCTATGCTTTCTTTCATACCTACCTTTTTGCGTATTTCATCATTACGTATGCGGTCCGTTAAAGTTACGCCGCATATCCGACGCAACGACCGCATTTCTACTGCATTAACTCTACTCTCATGCGTATTCTTGCATATCCACGTCTCGCTTCCATACATAAGTGTTGGTACCAGCATGGCATTGTGTATGTAGTCTTGTTTTAAGCGGGGTTATTTTTATTATATAAATATCACCATGGCAAGCTTACAATATTAGTTCTAGTTAAAAGTTAAAATTGGCATTTGACATTATTGCAAATAGCACATACTTTCTACGAGAACAACAAATAGATGGTAGGCGGACTAATGCTGGTTATTTGCCCAGTCTCAGAAGTATAATAATAATAAATATTTCCAGACAGGTCACACAGCGCCATCTAGTTTCCGTGGTAAGCTACGAGGCTTGTGTTACGGAAACTAGATGGTTGATAAACTACATATTAACCTTTTTTTTTTTGTAAATATATACATATTATACATATAAACACCTAGACCGAGACAAATTATACAATGCACAACTTGCCCCCGGTGGGAATCGAACCCACGACCTCCCGAGTTCACGGCACGTTTGTTACCACTAGACCACGGAGGCGGTATTCACCGTTCGTGCAGATAAACCCAGTAAAGTGTATCCACACATTTCGGGATCAGGCTCGAATTGCCATCATGCCCAGTCAAGCCGGCAAATAAAACATAACTAATATTGTAGATGATACTGGAAGACGTATACTGCCATTATTTTTCACTTTTTTAAACTTTTCTTATTTTTTATTTTTTTTACAATTTAAGTAACAAGGTATTGAAATAATAGGAATATTTTATCTATAAATAGATGTTATGGTACTATAAAACATAACTAATATTGTAGATGATACTGGGAGACGTATACTGCCATTATTTTTCATTTTTTTTAAACTTATTAGTTAGTAGTAGGCGGACTAATGCTGGTTATTTGCCCAGTCTCAGAAGTATAATAATAATAAATATTTCCAGACAGGTCACACAGCGCCATCTAGTTTCCGTGGTAAGCTACGAGGCTTGTGTTACGGAAACTAGATAGTTGATAAACTACATATTAACCTTTTTTTTTTTTGTAAATATTTACATATTATACATATAAACACCCAGACCGAGACAAATTATACAATGTACAACTTGCCCCCGGTGGGAATCGAACCCACGACCTCCCGAGTTCACGGCAACTTTTGTTACCACTAGATCACGGAGGCGGTATTCACCGTTCGTGCCGATAAACCCAGTAAAGTGTATCCACACATTTCGGGATCAGGCTCGAATTGCCATCATGCCCAGTCAAGCCGGCAAAGTGTTAGGGACTGATGCCAGTCTGAGTGTCTGTGTGTAGTTGCTAACATTCATGGACCTTGCACGCCACTTACCATCAGGTGGGCGTAATGTCATGCTAGTACAAAAAAAAAATGCAATATACCGCATTGCTGCGTTTTGTTTAGGTATAATAAATATTAACTACCATGTTACAATCTCAAAAAAATGCATTTTAAGTTAAAACTAGTTTTGATCTAGGGTCGAGAATATGTTAGGGTGAAGTGTTGGGATGGTTCATAGATCTCAGTACCATTAGCTATTTTTTTTTTCTAAAATACAAGTTTTTGTAAGAATATATAAAGGATGTCCAAGAAAGTGTATGTTTTTTTAATAAAACATGTGAATTGTACACATTTTAACAGAGATTTTAAATGAAAACCTAAAGATGCCGATTTAATATGGAAAATTATAAATATCAATAAAACATCCCTATCGATTTTCATAATATCTATCAGTACATATGGCACTTAAAATACTAATATTGTAGATGCATCCTGGGAGACGCAGTGCTGCCATACTTTTTTATTTGTTACATTTTAAGTAACAAAGTATTAAAATAATAGGAATATTTTATCTACAAATAGTAGTAACTATAAAAGATAACTAATATTGTGGATGATCATGGGAGACTTGGTACTGACATTTTTTTCCATACTTCGTTTTTTTTTTGTTATTTGTTACAATTTAAGTAACAAGGTATTGAAATAATACGAATATTTTATCTATAAATAGATGTTATGGTACTATAAAACATAACTAATATTGTAGATGATACTGGGAGACGTATACTGCCATTATTTTTCATTTTTTTAAAACTTATTCTCATTTTTTTATTTGTTACATTTGAAGTAACAAGGTATTGAAATAATAGGAATATTTTATCTATAAATAAATGTTATGGCATTATAAAACATAACTAATATTGTAGATGATACTGGGAGACGTATACTGCCATTATTTTTCACTTTTTTAAACTTACTTTTCTTATTTTTTATTTTTTTTACAATTTAAGTAACAAGGTATTGAAATAATAGGAATATTTTATCTATAAATAGATGTTATGGTACTATAAAACATAACTAATATTGTAGATGATACTGGGAGACGTATACTGCCATTATTTTTCAATTTTTTTAAACTTATTCTCAATTTTTTATTTTTTACAATTTAAATAACAAGGTATTAAAATAATAGGTATATATTATTGATAAAATTCTACATATTTAATCTGCAAGCGGTGGGGGCTCGGTTGTAACCAAATTCTCCAACCATATGTTCTGGAAAGAATGCATCTTCAACAGTGGAGGTCTAGAACTCTGTGTGGGCTATGATAAATCGGCAAGTTTTGATTACAATATCTTGTAAATGTTTATAATTCATAATCCAGCCTCTTACTTGGATACCCTTCATCTATAGTACACAATTCACCTAGTAAATTACTTCCAGAGTATCTAAATATTGTATAATGATATATTTCCTTAATTATGCTCAAATATGTTCGGAAATTAGCCTGCTTAGGCTGCCATTAGACGGGCATCGCAGCAACCGCGCGCAGTCGATATATTCAACTGCATGCAGTCAGATCTGACTTTGCGCAGTTGACGTCACGCATCTAGACCAGGAGCTCAGTGTAAGATTTGACGTCGAAATAGAAGCACATACGTTACCTTTCTTATTATTATTACGGCACCGCCGCCGGCAGCGGTGTAATCAATAAATCGCGAATGTGGATTTATCCTTGCTATTATTTTGCCATACAGAAGGTGATTTTTTCATACTGTATCCGAAATTAAGACAAGATGAAGTGAAATTTTATTTTATTATTTTACATATATTCTTGAATTTTATAATTCCAAATTCAGACTTTACTTTTTTATTAAAGAAATATAAGTCTGTGTCGAAATTCATTTTTATTTAGACCGTTTGACGCGACCGACGAGCTTTCTGTTCCTTGACTAACTGCACACTTACTGTATGCGGTTAGCGATGGACAGCGTGCGTCGACACTACACGACTGTAGCCGAATGCTTAAAGTTGAAGTCACGACTGTATGCAATTAATATTGACTTCACACGACTGCACCCGACCGCGTGAAGTTGATATCATAACTAAACTAAGCCGAACGTACAACTGCATGCAGTTGAATATATCGACTGCGCGCGGTTGCTGCGATGCAGTCCGTCTGATGGCAGCCTTACCCAACCGAATTGGTCGCCATTTTGTCTCTATTTAAGAGCTAGAACATACATGCAATTAATTGCTGTGCAATAGTTATGAGATCTGCGAACTTTTGCGATAGTTTCAAAACACATGAATGCAACTTTTAATATTGCATTGATACTTTTAATTGCATAGGCGTCGTTTTCTATATGAAACCATCAAAACCCCCACATTGAACGATCAGCAACCCAATTCTATTAAGTTTTATTATATCCATTCTATATTATTTTAACGTTAAATGCTGTCAAAACATGTTTTTTAAATACGCCTACTTATTCAATTGCCATAAGTGGAAAAAAAATAGAACTTATGACAAATCGCTGCAGCTGTATCAGCAATTTCACAAGCAGCATTTACCACAACGAAATCCATATCGAAATATAATTTCGTATATCGAAAATACTATTAATAAATTATTTTACAAAATCAAAAGGCCGAGCTTAATGACGTAAATATTTTTTCTACTATATAAGAAAAAATAAAAATTGACGAATCCAAGTGTTCCTATAAGCTCCTAAGTATAATAAATAAACAATATACCAACTAACCTTTGTAATCCGCTTATTAGCAGAAGAAAATTGATAGTTAAAATTATTTATTACTATATAAAACACACATTAATTACATACATATAGTACTTATACATACATTAACGTAATAAATATGTAACTAAATATAAATTAGATATACTCGTTTACATAATAAGTGAGTATAATAAATCGCAGAATGATTAATTTCAAGTGTGTTTTAGCATTAAAACAATAGTTTTTAATAGTTATACTTAGAGGTATATTTACCCGTTTAATAACAAAAGAAAACTATAAAGGTTTACGTGTTATTATTAAGTTAAAAATATTATGACAAAAACAATGGCGGCCAACAGAGGTTCTTATGTTAATCTATGATTTAATGTCTAAGTGATAATCTCATATTGGTAGTTTAGCAAATGATCGATTTCGGACATTGTGTTACAAAGTGAAAATACAACTATGTTCGCATAAGTCTTTGCTACTAATATGTCACTCACATAAAGTTTACGGGTTATTATGTAAATGCGCGTGGTAATAATATGGTTATAATAATAATAATATTTAAAAGCAGCGTTGCTATTGGTTGTTTATACAGCCAATACGATATTGTCCATGTATTCGAATGAGATTAATTCGATTACTAATTAAATTCTACGTCTCGAATTAGTTTATGTATCGATTGTTTATTTAAATCGAATGCTACGATTATTGTATTGTTTTTCTGAATCAAAAAAGACCACTGAGGATTGAACAATGAACATCCAATTAGCTTGAGTTATAGCCAACTAAACTATCGATACATTAATTGATTCGGAACGTAGGATTTAACAGTTCACTTTTTGCGATTGCGCCGTGCAGTGCAGCCATAATAAGTTTTTTTAACACTATTGGCCGCTACTAAATCTGTAGCTCTATTCTGTTACTTAAGCGCAAACATTATATAATGGAATCCGTTAACTATCTAGATATTACGCTATTAAAGTTGATATTTGCACGGCCGCTGTCAATGTCGAGCGCTTATAGAGCTGAGAATTGAATAATATTTTGTAATTATGACGCAATCTCTGACGTAAATAACGAAATCCACCAATAACGTTTGCGACTATATAACAGAATAGGGTTACTGGCTGCCCTAGGCCCGGGCCAATTCAGCCTTAGGGAAAATCCGCATGTAGTGACTCGACTTTATTTGCAAAGACCAAATGGTATTTTTAATTTAGTGCTGCTATGCTACACAATGTCCGAACTCGACCGCATGATATTATGTGTTCATAACAATAATGTAAGTTTAGTTTATGACAAAATTATTTTGTACCTGAAATTGGAGGGGATATTATTATGAGATTTACAGGATTTGGGTTTTTTATCGGCAGATATAGTCCGCGTTCCGTTTATAGTAATTACCAGCGGCGCTAGCATAATGTGCTAACATTTTTAGCTTAAACTGTTCCATACCAAAGAAAACTGACTTTTAACATCAAAAATATCATTTTTAACAGTGCTTACTTACTTGTCAAAATTCAAATCGAACCTGCGCTGTTTGGTGGTTTTCCATTTTTACTTGTCAGTGTCAAAAAATAACCAAAATAGTGGAGCTAAAAAACGATATATTGGACTTAAAATATGGGGCACAGGTTGCAGTTTTTTTTGCGGTTTTCCCGTGCTGTGAACCCTATATTATACTCGATGTATTTGGGCTATAATGCCGCGAGTGACTCCAAGAAAAGTATCATATTCTGCAACATGTGGAATTTGATGACAACCTTATTAACTCATAAGAAAGAAAGATATATTACGTCAAACTTGGCTGTATGGGCTAGACCCTTTGCCTTCCCTATTACCTCATTCATCGGGAGAAGAGAACACAAGAAGTAAACAGCTTAAATCAAATGGTTGGTGGCGCTAGTTTAGCTCTGACATAAAAGGAAAGTATTATCACGACCGTTTCCCTTTCGGGGAGGTCAGAAATCACGCTTATAGGCCAATCAATACAAGTGGCAAGCTCGTCGATGTTACCTGAATCCCATTTTTAAAAGAAACTTAATTTTGATTGTACTTTTGACAAATGTGTACATATACTGGTACTGAATATTTTATCTGCCGATAAAAAAGCTATTAGGTTTTTATGGCATGACAATTTAAAATAGATTTAGACCTTATTTTGATAACTGTTAACTTCATTTGTGATTCGAATGCGAATTGCTTAGCCAAAGTACATTGTAAACTCTATATCACGACACTGAAGGGACTGCGCATTTTGTTGCGTTATAGAGAGTTGTCGTTAAATAGAGAGAAGAAAAATCAGAATTGGAAGACAAGCTAAACCAATCAAAGCCAATTGATTTCGACGCTTTAGAGAGTTTGTCGTTTCATCGAGTGACGTGGAGTTTACACTGTACTTGTATGTCAAAAGTGACATTTACCAGAAGTATATTTTTTTAAAGTAATTCTTTGGAATGGCATTGAACGACTACGAATAAGTGAATTACAGTATTTAACAATAAGAAAGATTATATTTCTTATTAATAAAAATAATCTTGGTGTCGGTCCATAAAATACGTAAGGGTTTTTTTTTAACGATAGAGGTCGTAAACCCTACTTGTGTTTAGAAGCTTCGATACTTCTGAAGTACAGAAGCCTTTAAGAGGGTGTAACACTTGTGCTGGCCTCTCGAACGCAAAATCTCATTTTTTTTTAAATTTCCAAGTCTGATTATACTTTTGGGAACTTTTTTAAACTGTTGGGGATAATTACAATTTTAAAACGCGTTATCCTTATAGAATAATTATTCCAGCGCATAAAAGTACTCAATATACCGAATTGTTATGCAATGGCAACAAAGATATTTAATAAGCTTCCAGTTACTATAAGGGAGCTGCCACTAAAACTGTTCAAATTAAGAGTCAAACAAATGCTGGTTAATAAATGTTTTTATTCGACAAAAGAATACCTAGACGCTAAGCTCGACAAAGTCATGTGACTAAATAAATATTTGTATGCTAGAAATAGCGAAGCATGTGATATAATTACCTATAATAATTAACATCCCTGTACCTACCATGTTTCTGACAAATAAATTATTTTATCTACTCTCATATCGTAAAATGCAAATTACAAACTTCAAACGAATTTATATTGACATACTTTATAAACATACTGCAGAAATTTAAAAATATAATCACATTATAACACTTTTACTCTTAACAAAATAATGTTATATTTCATTTTAAAAATAGAATCATACATATTATATAACACTTATTTTTTTTAAGGCAAAGGTTCCATTACAAAAAAGTTTTGATTCCAATTTTTACTTGTCTATGGCAGCGCCCGCCATAGCGCGTGCGCGGTCATAAGCTAGGTTTTGGCGCCATTTCATTGTTTAGGACTTATGTATTCTGTGCCATGGTCTTTTAAAAAACATAAAAATAAAATAAAATACATAAATAATTTAGCAGGTTCCATCCCAATGTATGAGAGTAGATAAATTGGTGTATGAAACTGCACATAACTAGGTATTAAAACACTCGTGTGATACTATTAAAACACACACTCGTGTATAATACGCCTTATTATGCAACAGTTTCATAAACTACTATAATTTTATTTCCAAAATGTACACTTACACTTTATTCTAAGACGTTACCTCAACGCCTCCTCCACTCGACATTTCCTTCCAGCTGTCAAACGAAAGTTTTTATTTACTCAAATTTATTATTATATAAATATTTATTCAAATTTAAAATAAGGTTAAAATTGCACACCACATATTATACTGTCTCACTCTCCCAACGGTTAGCTGGTAGAAAAATCCGAAATCTTTGTACACACTTTTAAGTTAAAGTGCAATAAAGTATTGTAATAATAATAATAATAAAGTTTTATTATATTAAAGTTAAAAATAGAGCTGAGTCGACAGAGTTATTTTAAAGGTCATAGTCAAAAAGTCAAAGTCAAAATATCTTTATTCACGTAAACCTATTACAAGCATTTGTGACATGTCATTATTTAGAATGATTCTACTCCTGTTAGTGGAAGACTACTCGTAAGCAGCGAAGTGGTCCAAGGAATAAGCTGTTAGCAGAAGACTAACAGCATAACAAGCTGGTCAGCCTTAACCTGGTACATTAGACGCCATTTTAAATTGTAATCGTTGCAATTACAGATACTTAATTTTCATTTGACAGCAGAAAGGAAATGATGAGTGGAGTTGTTGACGAAATGTCTTAGAATACAGGTGTTAGTCTTCATAAATTTTAAAAAAATATTACATTGTGCGAGTGAGAGAGATACAAAGCTTTGAACCCTCTTAAATACTCGTATACGGTGTAAACTCTATATAACGACACTGAAGGGACTGTGCATTTTATGGCGTTATAGAGAGTTGTCGGTAAATGGAGAGAAAAATCAGAATTGGAAGATAAGCTAAACCAACCAAAGCCAATTGATTTCGACGCTTTAGGGAGTTTGTCGTTAAATCAAGTGACGTTACATGGAGTTTACACTGTAATTCGTTCTGATATTATTATTTGCTTAGCAACAAATTCAAATTTGTCCCTAAGGTTAGGCTGTCAGAGAATGTCTTCGGACATTAAGTCCTTTGAACTTTGTGCAATATTTTTTTTTCTAATAAAAATATATATTCGGTGGAATAAAACAGCGGCAAATTTGGTACACTTTATATTTAATACTTTTAAGTTGTGATACAGACTTTAAATGATAATTTTATAGCGAGCCCGAACTCTCGGCACGGCGACTCGACGACGACAATATTTGACAGTCTACTTTTTAATTGTTTAGGCTTAGGATATAATATATAACATGAAAAACAAATTAATTAAATTAACTAAAAGCACAATCGCGAGTGACTATACATGTATTAACCTGAACTAAATTTGAAATGTCTTTACATCAAAAAATACAAAGGTCTCGAGAACAACTTTAAAATAATTTTAATAAAAAGCCGAGAAATATAGATATCTTTATTTAAGTAAGTTTTTTGTCGTTGGGAAACGTCATTATTTTTTATACCTACACAAACTATGAATGACAGCTTTTTGTTTTTAACCATCTCGTTCCGAGACACGATAATAGTAACCTAAGCACGTTTTAAGCCGTTCCGAGACGTGCGTTAACTATATTGCCAAAGCTTTGTGACGTCATAAATGATGTAATTGTGCACAGTCCCTTCAGTGTCGTTATATAAAGTTTACACTGTATACAGGGTTTCAGGAAAAGTCGTGCTAGATCCGTTCAGGGCGTGGAGTACCCATCAGTTCTGACTTATTTCTCTATGAAACACCCTAGATAGTAGATATTTTAAAATACATTTGCCGAACAACTGCCATAATATTTTTTTTAGATATCCTTTAGAGAAAAAAAACTTGCTAATTATTTTTGTAATTTCTTAACTTTCACTTGTCTACTACGGCCTATTCAATTAACTTATGCACTATTTTAATGATTAACATCCTAAAGCATCTTATTACACATGTAAAAATGCAATAATAATAATAATAAGGCACACAAAATAAACAAAATTAATTTTAGTAGCCCAAAAATCGGCAATTTTCAATAAAAAAATTAAAAGTCGAAAATCTCGAAAAGGGTTAAATTTAGGGTAGGGTTTTTCATAGAGAAATAAGTCAGAACTGATGGGTACTCCACGCCCTGAACGGATCTAGCACGACTTTTCCTGTAACCCTGTATATATAAGATGAAAAACAAATTAATTAAATTAACTAAAAACACAATCGCGAGTGACTATACATGAATTAACCAGACCTAAATTTGAAATGTCTTTACATCAAAAAATACAAAGGTCTCGAAAACAACTTTAAAATAATTTTAATAATAAGCCGAGAAATAAAGATATCTTTATTTAAGTAAGTTTTTTGTCGTTGGGAAACGTCATTATTTTTTATACCTATACAAACTATAAATGACAGCTTTTTGTTTTTAATCCTCTCGTTCCGAGACACGATAATAGTAACCTAAGCACGTTTAAAGCCGTTCCGAGACGTGCATTAACTGTATTGCCAAAGCTTTGTGACGTCATAAATGATGTAATTCCTTATGCACAGTCCCTTCAGTGTCGTTATATAGTTTACCTACACTGTATATACAATAAGTAAAAAAATATAACCATTTTTAACAAGATTAGGAGTAGTAGGAGTGGTCTAGCGGTTAAGTCCGTGGATTTAGACTCGGAGGTACCGGGTTCGATTCCTGGTCGGGACACAAAAATATTTATTTATGTAAATAAATACATTTAATTAATATATAATTTATTTGTGATATTTCTCGAGTTTGGTACGCTGGAGACATCGACGAGCTTGCCACTTGTCATGATTGGCCTATAGTAAAGTTGGCTAAATGTGAATCCGCTTATTTATAAGCGTGGTTTCCGACCACCCCGAAAGGGAAACGGTCGTGAAGATACTTTACTTTACTAGGAAATAAAATACTAAGCAAGAGACTACGGTTAGTTTTGGAAAGATTGGGAAACACTACTTAATAATATTGTTTATATAAAAGGGTTTCCTTATTATATTGTAATACAAAACATTGCCAATATATATTATATAGGAATTATAGATGTATAATGTTAATATAAATGTGTAATACTATTATAAACAAATATACAATATACTTGTATATATTTGCTATTGTTTTATTTTTCCCCCGAGCCAGAGTACACACGCATACATATCGTCATGATCGTAGAACAGTGACGGATCTGCTATATTTAAAATTTTCATGGCGGCCATTCAAAGTTATATCAATTGTTTTTTTGTCACTTCTGTTTTAAGTTAATACTAGTCTCATAATAAGTGCAAACCTTTTTTTTCATTTTGGAATTCTTTCTAACAAATTTCTATAAATTACAGACCACAAACAATATAAAATTATATATAAAATCAGATTTTTTTAACCAAGTTATAATAATTCCTATTATTTGCTATCGAAATAATGAAAATTGTGGGTAAAAGAGGCCCTGGCAGACCGAGACTCACATATCACGATCAAATAAATAAAACACTGACTGAAGGTGCATTAAAAAGTCTTCGTAACCAAAGGGCATGTATGAAGAGGTTAATGAATGTCGACGAAGCGAAAGAGGTATGTCGTGATCGTGTCAAATGGCGCTCAATTGTCTCTGCCTACCCCGCAAGGGATCTGGCGTGAAGATATGTATGTATGTATGTATGAAATAATGCAAATTTATGGGTATTTTTTTAAATCTAACAGTGTTCTACGATCATGACGATATACAGACATCGCACCCTCACTCACCTACTATACCACATACAAGCGCAGATCAGCAAGCGTCGAAAATATGTAACGATTTGCAATAGTTACTTTTTTTCGACTTTTGTAAAAGCTTTCTATACAGAAATTGTTCCAAGGCTTCGTCGAAAAGGCTTCGTAGTGGACAGTCTGCAAAGTGTTGCATTGCGTATGAATGAAATGAATAAGGTAAGGCATTCTACATTCGCCCGAGTGCGAGTGAGAAAGTTGCACTAAAAAGAATTTGACGTTTAGTTTAAAAAATAACGGCCAGTTGCAGAAAGGATAATCGAAATAATATCTGATCAATACCGCATATCAGCGTCACGTGATTGGTATTTAGTCTATCACTTTGGTTATTTCGGCCAATGACGTGCTTCATAGGCATAGGTTAAACATGTCAAAAGATAATCAGCCTTTCTGCAACTGGCCGTAAGAGTAATAAAATAAAAAAATATAACGAAATGTCTAATTATTTGTTTTTCGCAATGTAGGTAGGTACTTAAAGTAGATAGTTTTTCACAACGTTATTTGATAATGGATCCTTTATTTCGAAAACCCATAACGACACATCTCTAGTTCAATTTAAAAATCCAATAGTGTTATCGTAACAGTCTTTAAGTTTTATATTAACAAAAAATAAATCAATAAGAATGCGGTTAAGTCCGTGGACTTAGGACTCGGGAGGTACCGGGTTCGATTCCTGGTCGGGACACAAAAATATTTATTAATGTAAAAGTATTTATTTACATAATATTAAATATATTTGTGATATTTCTCGAGTTTAGTACGCTGGAGACATCGACGAGCTTGCCACTTGTCATGATTAGCTTAAGTAAAGTTGGCTAAATGTGAATCCGCTTATTTATAAGCGTGGTTTCTGACCACTCCGAAAGGGAAACGGTCGTGATGATACTTTACTTTATACTTATTTGTGTAATGGAATTGGTGCCTGAGATTCAGATTAACTTTGGGCACCAGGGACCAATTCCTAAAAAATGTACTAGCTTTTCAAGTAAATAAACGATTTTCATTATTATTATTATAGTTTTGGTCTAGAGGTTCGATATGTAGCATTTTTAAGACACTATGAATTAAGGGTTGAAGGTCACACCAAGTTTCTTAAAGGTTGATTATAAGACGCGTGATTGGCTCAATAAGATAGCGACAATCCACCAATCACCTAGCGTATAACAAAAAAATATTTTACAATGAGAAAATGAAAATTATCAATTGAGAAAATGGTTATCGTTGGGATTAAAAATAAAACTCCAAAGTATTTTATAAAACATGATGTATAAATACAAGCTGTAACACAGAAATAACAAGGTGGGTACAGTCGTGAGGACGGCAAGGTTCCAAGGTAATATTATATTTTTGACATAAAAACTTATAAATATACTGCATAAACGTATCGCTAAGGCCCCATTCCCACTTCAACAGACAGTAGGAGTTTCCAGAAAAAGGATGGATCCGTTGAGGAATCACATACAGACGCCGACTTCCGATTAAACAGACGCACGGTCTGTCATAGTCGAAACACGAAAATTCGGTTGCCGTCTTCGAATTAAACAAACACACAGTCCGACATGGTGGAATCAAACACGTGCCGGCGTCATCTGTCGTTTAAACAGACGCACGGTCCGTCATGGTAAAAACACGCAAATCCGGGCGACTTTTTTCGTTTAAACAGACGCACGGTCCGTCATGGTAGAAACACGCAAATCCGAGCGACGTCTTCTGTTTAAACAGATGCACAGTCCGTCATAGTGGAAACACGCAACTCCGGGCGACGTCATCCGTTTAAACAGACGCACGGTCCGTCATGGTGAAAACACGCAAATCCGGGCGACGTTTTTCGTTTAAACAGACGCAGGGTCCGTCATAGTAGAAACACGCAAATCCGAGCGACGTCTTCTGTTTAAACAGATGCACAGTCCGTCATAGTGGAAACACGCAACTCCGGGCGACGTCATCCGTTTAAACAGACGCACGGTCCGTCATGGTGAAAACACGCAAATCCGGGCGACGTTTTTCGTTTAAACAGACGCAGGGTCCGTCATAGTAGAAACACGCAAATCCGAGCGACGTCTTCTGTTTAAACAGATGCACAGTCCGTCATAGTGGAAACACGCAACTCCGGGCGACGTCATCCGTTTAAACAGACGCACGGTCCATCATAGTGGAAGCACGCAAATCCGGGAAAAGTCTTCCGTTTAAACAGACGCACGGCTTGTCATAGTGGAAACCCGGGCGACATCTTCCGTTTAAATGCAAGGTCCGTCATAGTGGAAACATGCAAATCCGGGCGCCGTCTTCTGTATAAACAGATTTGTTATAGTGGGAACGGGGCCTAACAACGGGGAGAAATCATTTGTCACCTGATATAGTCTAAGGAAAGTTTGGAAAATCGTTTATAAATAGCTTAGTTCTGAAAATATTGTCTATTTTTACTGAAATATGCAAATAAACAATATACAGACAATTCAAATTTCGTTGCTACATTAGACTTTTATTAAAACATATACATTACTTATAGCCGTATATTTGCCAGTATGACATATATGGGTGATCTGCAAAAAAAATTCAAGTGGCTATGGGGTTCACACGTTGTGTAGAATTCATTTTTTTTTGGTAATAGATCGACTGATGATTGCATTTCTATAAATGACACGGGCCACTTCGACTTTTCACTGTAAGCGCTTTTTCTTTATTTTGCCTTGAAAGTTCGATTTGCGTTTTTATTCACTTTAAGCAAAATTGGGTGACAAAAAACCCGCCAGCAGATCTAACGTATGTTTTACCGGGCTGACAACGGAGTCTACAAGCATCTTCAGGATATCGCTCCTATTTTCGCACGGCCCCCGGAGGGGAGGCCACTACCTAGGGAGGCGCTCTTGGAGAAGAACTAGAGTAGACAAATCTAAGAGATTAGATTTGTGAGTCACAAGGGCGGTGTTGTAGTAGGAACAGCTCCCAGCACCGACGGTGCGTTGAATCACCGGCGGGTAGTTAGCCGCCGAGATCCTGCCGGGGAAAACGGGAAATCATCCCATTTAACATCCGGGCCTGGATGACTCCGCTGTCTGCCTGTCTGTAGAACTAACTTATGTTTATTCGTATATTTCAACAAAAACAAATCATACTTTCCAAGATTACATTGGTATTTTAGATATAAAATGGTGTAAAAATATTTGAAATTAAAACGATAATCTTTCTGTTAAATAAGTTATTTAAAATAATTAAAGCGCTGCTGTGCATAGGTTACCTAACAATTAACTTAAATAATACTGTCCGCCAGTTAAATTAATGCACGTTTAACACTTACGATAAACATGGATTATTTTAAACTTTTGCAATCTGGGAGTGTCAACATCACTCCTGTAGCATTTCTCATTTGACAGTTGTGATTCTTTTTTTTATTTCTTCCTACCCTCAATACGGAGGATTTTTCAAAAGTAACATTATACGGGGTATTTGGAAGGGAGCTGTACATACCCCTAGGGTAGAAACTAGGGATAGTCCGCTACCTACCCCCGCCCAATATATTGACCTTGGCCTCAAGGTTTTTTTTAAATTTATTTTTATTTTACTTTTTTGTGAATTTTTTACTAAAACTACCTGTAGCTCAAAATCTATCCATGGGACCGGTCTGCTAATGGTCTTGTTTTAATCGTTAGTCTTAGGGTCCTGCAAAAAAATATTTTACACCAGAAAATTGTGGAGAAGAAAAGTTATGGGGCCTGAAGTACCGTAGTAAGGTAAAGAAATAATTTTAAGGGCAACTTTCTATGGGGTTTAAAAAAAAACTAACAGGGTTGGAGTTCTTCTGATTTTTTTAAAACATCCTCAGTCCATGCCCTTTCTAACGATATGCTAAAAGTTATTAATTAATTTCTTTAATTTATATTTATATTTTTAATTTACATGGAGATGGGCTTATCAGATATTTTTTTGAGAATTTGGCTTACACTTGCCACGCTTCAGCGCGCTGGCCATATGTTGGAGGTTGGCGTTAATTGTCATAAAAAAATTGGCATCAAATCCTAGCCAACCCATGGCCGAGTGTAGGCCAAATTCTCCAGATGTATGTTCTGTAAAGCCCATCTCCAACAGTGGAGGTCTAGGACACAGTGTTCTAGGGGCTGTAACGATGAATGATGATATTATTAGAATAGACATCACAACTGCCAAATAAATCAAAGATTAAATTTACATATAAAGCCACCTTAAAATATTAATTTCGTTAGTAACATCGATGTATATAGATAAGCCTATTCAATACAAAACGCACTCTTAAAAACGTGCCGCTTGCTTTGTGTACCTACCAACTTTGGGGGGCAATTCTCAAGCAAGGATAATGCCACACGCTTTATTCATCGGAAATTATATCACAATGCATACAAAAAGACTAGTTTTACTCGATATAAATATTAATATTAGGCGCTCTCGACGCTTGCTATCTCGCGACTGTTGGTGCAGCTACATGACTTCGATTGGTTTTGCGGGAACGTTTTTATATCAGTGAGGGCCTATCCTATATACATCGATGGTTAGTAATAAGTCCACGCATGGAATGTTTATATTATCACATTATTTTTGTGTTAATTGTTACAATATTTGCATAATTCGAGATTCCAATAAATTTACAATACTTAACAAATAGTAAATTGTGTAGTTATTTATTTAAAGTTTACTTTTATTATAGGCAGTGTTAATATTGGTATTTAATTTAAATATTATGCTAAGTTATAATAATGCCTTAATATAAGTTTAGGGTACTTCCGACAATAAGCTATTATCGCTAGGCTGTCTACCCACTGGATAGATTATAAATATAGATTTAAATGGGTGGTACTAATAAAAGAGATTGCCCAAAACCAGGCCCCAACTTTTTTGCAGCGTGCCTCAACTAAATACAATTGAATAATCATAACAATTAATTGTGTTTTTTTTTTAATTTAATTACAATATCTCTTTTACCCCAGCATTAAAATATTATTTAATTAAATAGTCAATTGATTAAGATTTATGTATGAAATAGTCACAAAGCACTATTTATACGATTAGGTTCTTTATTATGATCAGGTCATGATACACATAAGACAATGAATTTTAAATTGGCGGCATAGAAACTATTTAATTATTAAGGTAAAAAAAAGTTTTTGTCAATTGTAGTTATGCTAGGGTAAAATAAATAAAATTAATTACAGATTATGAAATCACAATGTATTAACTATGATATAAAAAAGAAATCCTTATGAGACGAGAACATTTTATTGGGCCCATTTCTCTAAGAAAAATGGACATTCTCACTTATAAATTTAAAAAATATTTTGATCTCTGCTCCACATTTAAGTAAACTTGTGTAGTTTCATGGCGTTCTCGGTAGAAATTATATTGCCAATATTATTGTATACTTATTGTAAATTTGACATGTAAAAGTGCAAAATACATTTTTTTTTGTAATTTAGTTGTAACTTGCCCAGTCGGCCGGGGATGGGAAGGATCCACTATTCGTGCCGATAAACTTGTGTAAAGTGTATCTACGTTTCGGGATCACGCTCGAATTGCCGTCAAGCCCAGTCAAGCCGGCATAGTGTTAGGGACTGATGTCAGTCATGAGTGTCTGATTCCAGTTGCTAACATTCATGGACCTCGAGCGCCACTTACCATCAGGTGGGCGCAAGGTCATGTAGTGCTAGTATGTAAAAATAAAATAAAATGTTTCACTGTTCTCACTATAATTCGTTGGTCCCGGATCGTTAATAAATTCTTATTAAAAATTGACATCAGATCCTCGCCAACCCGTCTGGCTAGCGTAAGTGCGAGTGTAGGCCAAATTCTCTATATATGTTTGTTAAAGCGAGTTCTATGACCCATCGGTGGATAGTCGCACCTCAACCTCGGTCGGCGGCGGACGTCAACAATTTGTGTTTCGGTGACGTCACATCGTGTGTGCTAAATCTTTCGGTGCTGCAGCAGTGTCTGCTGAAAGCCACGCGAGTGTATTTATCGATCGGAACTTGGATTATTAGTTTTATGTGAAAAGAGTTTTAGCATCAGAAGAGCTGGTATTCTTTTGGAACCCTGGGGTCGACTCCACTGAGACGTTGTCAGCTGCTGCTGGAAGAGGTAAGTGCTTCTGCCCCTTTCTTTGGACTTCACGGAGCTGGCTCGTCATCAAACCCCCCCAAACAATATACAGTCCACTCATCTACCACGGGTGAGGGAGTTGGAATTCTCCCACACAATGTTGTATGTATAGACCCATCTTCAACAGATGTCTATTTACTTATGTGAAAGTTTACAATATTTACTATTAAGTGACGTCACTCACGCTGACTACTGTTCTGAAGTAACGTTGCAATATTTCTAAAATAATATATTTATTTTATTCAAATATAAATGATTTAGCTTAAACGAAAATAATTGTGATTTTAGGTACTCTGATATAATAAAGATTACAATAAAACAAAAAACACATATTAATTCACAATATTCAACTACCCTATTCTCTGTATAATATAAACTAACAGTGTATAATAGATATAGTTACGCAAAAAGATCCAATCCACATGAGGATTGACATTTAAGTTGAAATTTAGATTAGTCCAACATTTAACACATTTAGAAGATGTCAAAAACGGTATGTTTATATGGATTGCTTTTGATATAAGATATATCATCGTAAGGAACTGATTAAAATTGATAATTTAATTTCTGAAAAAATGTGGATTGGATCTTTTTTGCGTAACTGCGTCCAATTGATTTGCACTGGTGTGTAGTGCTAGTCGTGTACCATTTCGAAATTTCGACAACAGCTGTCATAGAGCTGAAGCTATATTTTATAAACTATAGGACACCTCAACTGCTGAAGCATTTGTCTTACACATATCTGGTGGATAAGCAGCCTAACAGAGACATCACAGAATCAGCAGAACAATATCTTATTATCAACATCTACTTTGCCACAAACAAGTGTGATGTACTAAGCACATTACACTAACAATTAGCTACACGAATGCGACCTGAATTACTTACTAGCTAGTTGATCTTCAATTGGTTGTAGGTTCACATGTCGTGTTAAGTTAGTAATATTCATACAAATCACATAGTTACCAAATTCTATTAAAACCTATTTTATGTCACTTTTGACAAGTTGTCTGTTTCTATCAATAGAACATATTAGTCTAGAGTAAGAGCATACAGAATCACAACGTATATATATCGATGGTTTATGTTTTTAAAATTATTTTGAAATACGACAATTTTGTCAACCATATGCATACAACATATCCCTCTTTGCTTTATGAGAAGCCAGCATAGTGGGAGTAAATGACGTCACTGTTTATCTCCGCCAACAATTTATAAGCATATTTAAACATGAATAAATTTTCTAAAGACCATCACGACTATAATTTTTGTGACAAAACAAATCACTAATTTCGACTGTTTAAAACAGATCTTATATATCTAATAAAAACATTTAAAAGCTGCTAACATTATATACACTAATAAAACTATCTAAAAAAAACGGGTGCGTCGCGGGACGTACCGCAAAAGTGAGAACTAAACTTGCAGGTTATTGATTTCGTATTTGGTAGGAATATGGAGATTAAGTGAGTTGCGCGTGGCTGTGGGCGCAGGCATAGTTGCAGACGCGTAAAGAAAGAAAGATAAAGAAGGAGCGGAAGAGAGGCATAGGTTATACGCGCGGCGCGCGCCTATCCGCCCCTCTTCCCCGCCGCGCTGTTTCGAGAGGAAAAAAGAAAGAACGAGCGGGAGAGAGGCTATACGCTCGCGCCTATCCGCCCCTCTTCCCCTTCCCCGCCGCGCTGTTTCGAGAGGAAAAAAGAAAGAACGAGCGGGAGAGAGGCATAAGTTATACGCGCGGCGCGCGCCTATCCGCCCGCCAAAGAACGAGCGAGAGAGAGGCTATTCGCTCGCGCCTATCCGCCCCTCTTCCCCTTCCCCGCCGCGCTGTTTCGAGAGGAAAAAAGAAAGTACGAGCGGGAGAGAGGCTATACGCGCGCGCCTATCGGCCCTTCTTCCCCTTCCCCGCCGCGCTGTTTTTCCCCTTGAGCGCTGTTCTGACGTACGGACGTGCGTTCAACGAAATAGGTCCCCAACTAAGCGCGCGCAATAAAGTTATCACTTTAAAAATAGTTTGTGACATTCATTGATTATTCATTACAGCCCCTAGAATTCAGCGTGCTAGACCTACACTGCTGGAGATGGGCCTTCCAGAACATATATCTGGAGAATTAAGCCTACACTCGCCACGATGGCCAGACGGCTGATGTCAATTTTTTATGACAATTTATAAACGATTCCACAAGTTGGTATTAGTGGAACCGGGACTGACAGCTGAACGTGCTCTCCGAGGCACGGGAACGGTGTTGTTGTAAATCTATGACTGCAGTAGGTAAGAAAAGTGTATTTCTCATTGGTACATGCCGGGGGGCTTGAACTGACCTTCGTAGGATTTAAGGAACGCGTTCTTACAACCGAGCCAACACCGCGCCTATTTGTGACAATGAAATGAAATTCCAGACGAGAATGGCAGCGGTGAACCAAAATGCAATGTAAACGGAAATAAAGATATATTAATACTGCATAAAGGACTAGATCGTTTAAAAGAGTTTTGAGAGGGACTCACACATACAAAAAATATAACATTATAATCAAACCTTTGGTGGCGTTTAAATTATGCTAAAATCGTAATATTAAAACCTAAACAATAATTGTGATTCAGTAAAATAAATAATAAATGCTTATTGCCTAACAATTTACTTGTCATGTACCAACTAACTTTTTTGTTTATTAAAATACGAACACATTTTCTAGGCTCAAAGCTATTCTATACAAATATATATATACCTATATATGTTTAGATAAAAGAGTTTTCATTAGAACTCGAATGCAGAAAAATGTAGGTTCATTCATGACAAAAATGTTAAGATTAACTCGGCTAAATTTGCGCTAAAACCATTGATGTACATAGATAGGCCTATTCAATACAAAACGCACTCTAAAAACGTGCCGCTTGTCACGTGTCCCTACCAACTTTGGGGGCCAATTTTCAATGTCACATGCGATATTTGTCAGAAATTCTGTCACAATGCATGCTATAAAGAATAGTTTTACTCAATATAAATATTAATATTAGGCGCTCTCGACGCTTGCTATCTCACGACTGTTGGTGCAGCTACATGACTTCGATTAGTTTTGCGGGAACGTTTTTATATCAGTGAGGGCCTATCTATATACATTGATGGCTAAAACTGACAGTATGTTTTTTCACTATGTGTTGCCAAAGTAGCAACAACAAATCGTCAGTGCCATATCGGAACACTGGGTATAGGATATAGGAGATATTGGACGCTTCGTAAACCGGCGTGAAATGTCGTTTTTGTTAAGAAATTCCACTTTTTTTTTAAATACTAACATTTCTTAAAAAAACGAGCGGTGAGGCTACTTTTTGACAAGTATGACAAGTAACTGCCTCCGTGGTCTAGCGGTTAAGTCCGTGGATTTAGACTAGGGGGTACCGGGTTCGATTCCTGGTCGGGACACAAAAATATGTATTAATGTAAATGAATACATTTAATTAATATTTAATTTATTTGTGATATTTATCGAGTTTGGTACGCTGGAGACATCGACGAGCTTGCCACTTGTCATGATTGGCCTATAGTAAAGTTGGCTAAATGTGAATCCGCTTATTTATAAGCGTGATTTCTGACCACCCCGAAAGGGAAACTGTCGTGATGATACTTTACTTTTTTTCTATGACAAGTAACAAATAATAACAAATCAATTGACAATGTATTATGGTCTTTAAACTTATTACATAAAATCGTTTAAAATACATTTTAAACAAATATAATATAAACTATAAAGTAAACAATTTCTTATATTAAATGACATCTGTCAAAAAGTAGCATCAATAACCCTCCTTTCAACACGGTACTGTCATACGAAATTAGCATCAAATGTTAGAATTTTCAACAAACGACTTGTGCTAAAAAAAAGTGGTATTTTCATGCTAACATTTCTTAAAACGAACGCGGCCATTAAAGTCATCTACAGTAAGAGTTCAACATTTTTACCTTGACACAAAACAGTTACCAATTAAATACTTAAGCAAATATTTTTTGAGGCATCTGCAGCCCTTCTATATACTTAGTCGCAAACGTTATTAGTGGATTTCGTTACTTATATCAGAATTGCGTCATAATTACAAAATTCTCAACCCTATAAGCGGTCGACCTTGACAGCGGCCGTGCAAATATCAACTTTAATAGCGTGCAATTAAGTAACAGAATAGGGCTACAGGTGTCATTGGTAGAACCTCTATTTGAACTAAAAAGCAGTTAATACAAAAATGTTTGTGGCCACTGTCAAGAGGCAAAGAGGTCATTGTACGAAATTGTTCCTTCTCTGCGGTCGGACTTTAAAAGACATTATTGTACGACTGTACCTAATACCAGTAGGTATCAGTCTACAAGACTTTCCTTCTCATTTAACGTGTCCGTGTGCGCCTCGTTGTCAGATATACTGTGGATTTCGGTTAACGATTTCTCCTCGTTGAAGTCGTCAAAATTACTCTCGAGTTCCAAGATTTTTTCTCTGTTTCAAACAAAAAAAAAACATATATTTATAAATATCAATAAACAAATTTTATTTTTTATTAGGGGCGGAGAAGTATCCGATAGAAGTGCCGATAAACCCATGTATCCATACTTTTCGGGATTAGGCTTGAATTGCCCAGTCAAGCCGGCATAGTGTTACTAACATTCATGGACCTCGCATCAGGTTGGGGCGAGGTGTCGTGCTAGTATATATATATAAAAAAAACAATACAATAATAAAATCTCTATTGTACAAAACCAAAACAAGTGCAGGTACATAGGCGAGCTTAATGCCGTAAATGCACCAACTAACCTTTGTGACTGAGATATGTAATAAGCGGGTGCAGCAGAAAAAAAATGATAGTTAAAATTATTTATTACTATATAAAACACACATATATTCCAAACATATAGTACTTATATATAAATAAATGTCCTACATAAAAAAAAAATAAGTTAATATAAAATACATACATATATAATAAGTTAGTTATGGCGACTTATTCTGCTTGTGAAATAAGTTTTTTTTTTAAATATTTCGTCTGTGAACTGGCAAATATAAAAATCTTTACTTATAGGAAAAAAAAAATTATATGCAAATTGATTTTTTAGCGTTTCTTTAAAAAAAAAATTACGACAAATTCCAAGTTCACAGTCGATACACATTATTAATTACTAAATAAAGAAGAACATAAGTGATTTAAAATATATAGGCTAATGTACGTAAAGTGTATTTCTCATTGGTACATGCCGGGAGGGTTTGAACCGAACTTTGTAGGATTTTAAGGCAAGCGGTCTTACAACAAAGGTACCACGGGCCAATACCAGGCAACCACCGCTCATTACCAAGCCACCACCGCTCATTACCAAGCCACCACCGCTCATTACCAAGCCACCACCGCTCATTACCAAGCCTCCACCGCTCATTACCAAGCCTCCACCGCTCATTACCAAGCCACCACCGCTCATTACCAAGCCTCCACCGCTCATTACCAAGCCATCACCGCTCATTACCAAGCCACCACCGCTCATTACCAAGCCACCACCGCTCATTACCAAGCCACCACCGCTTATTACCAAGCCTCCACCGCTCATTACCAAGCCACCACCGCTCATTACCAAGCCGCCACCGTTCATTACCATACCACCACCGCTCATTACCAAGCCTCCACCGCTCATTACCAAGCCACCACCGCTTATTACCATGCCACCACCGCTCATTACCATACCACCATTGCTCATAATAAATTAAATAATTAATTAAAGATAATACTTACTGTAAAGTACAATCAATATCTTCTACTGCGTGTGTGTGTAATGGCGCCAGAGAATTGGGGGCAGATATAGGCAAACTTTGGGGTCGCTTTAACCACGTGCAGCGCTCTTCCTGGAAATGAGAAGGAACAAATTAACAATGGAAAGATAAAATAGAAAGAAAGAAAGATGTTTTAGTATCATCACGACCCTTGCTTGGTGCTCAAAAACCACGCTATAGGTCTATCATGGGTCTAAAGTAGGGTTGCCGCCTGCCGCTTCTTAATGTAAGGGTTACCAGCATACAAAATGGGTTTTCGATTTGTTTTATGGAGACAATTAAAAGGTCTTTATTTATTGTCAAAATTTTAATTTATAAATTTATATCTTAAGAAATTTACAATAATTGACATACAATCCTTGCTAACCCAGCTAATCCAGCGTGAGAAACATTAGCCGAATTCTACAGAAATATAACAATAATAAATTTCTTTATCTAATCGTAAAATGCGAATTACAAACTTCAAAACGAATTTATATCGACATACTTTACAAAACATACTGCTGAAATTTAAAAATAGAATCACATTATAACACTTTTTCTCTAACAAAATAATGAAATATTTCATTTTAAAAATAAAATCATACATATAACAGTTATTTTTTTCAAGGCAGAGGTTCCATTACAAAAGAGTTTCGATTCCAATTATTACTTGTCTATGGCAGCGCCCGCCATAGCGCGTGCGCGGTCATAAGCTAGGTTTTGGCGCCATTTCATTGTTTAGGACTTATGTATTCTAATACGTTGGCAGAAATAATTGTCAGCTTTCCTGTCTCCAGACTTTTCCCTTAGCCGTTTGGACAACTCCTTGGCCAGACGCTTGGCTGAGTGTCCCCATGGGCCCATCATAATATAATATAGAGCATAATAATACTCTTACATACTAATAATAAATATACACATAGGCCAAATGTATTTTTACACATATCCCAATATTACCTGAGGAGTTAAGACCGCTATGATGTCAGTTTGCGTGGCCCGTGGCTCGGCGACCTGTTTGGTACAAACAGCCCGGAGTACCTCCTGCATACTGCTTTGTAGCTCAACAACCTATAAATAGTAAAAATCGTTTTTCGGTGGTCGCTTTTAAAAACAAACTTAAAATATATTTGTTCACATCTCAACAATCTAAACCTAAAACTAGGTTATATTACTATGTGAACATTATTTTTTTAAATTTTTTTTTAATAAATAAATATTTCCATACAGGTCACACAGCGCCATCTAGTTTCCGTGGTAAGCTACGAGGCTTGTGTTACGGAAACTAGATGGTTGATAAACTACATATTATACTTTTTTTTTCTAAATATTATACATATAAACACCCAGACCGAGACAAATTATACAATGTACAACTTGCCCCCGGTGGGAATCGAACCCACGACCTCCCGAGTTCGCGGCAACGTTTGTTACCACTAGACCACGGAGGCGGTCAAAGTTTATGTATAATAATTATTTATTTTAAGACCAAGTTTTTTATTAATATTGCTTTTTTTTTAATTTTCTCGTAATTAGTTTGTGTTAATACAATAATCATTATTATATTCCTTTTAGAATATTTTTGGTAGTTTTATATTTATTTATTATGTTATTTATATTTAGGTATATTATTGTGAGGGATCAGCTGAAAATCAGCGCTGTGACCGAGTGTTGCAGCTTATTGCTGAGCTGATTCCCTATTTGTCACCACACTATCTTGTTAGTTGTATTATTATTATTTTACTGCTAGTGTTTTTTTGTGACAAATAAACTTTTTTCTTTCTATTGAGGAATTGAGTTACAAAAAATTGAAAATCTAAAATAGCTTCGCATGCGTTCAACTTCTATTTTATTTTTACCATAATTTAAAATATTGCTATATTTTTATTAATAAGCTATTTAAAAAAAAAACTAGTGCGATATGCGACCTTGTGGGTTAGCGGTGGTTCAAACCCCCCCCCCCCGGCATGTACCAATGAGAAATACACTTTTATTACATACATTTGTCATAGATTTACAACACCACCGTTCCCGTGCCCCGGAGAGCACGTCAAGCCGTCGGCCCCGGTTCCACTAATACCAACTTGTGAAATCGTTAATAAATTGTCATTAAATTAAAATGACATCAGATCCTCGCCAACCCGTCTGGCCAGCGTAGGCCAATTATCCAGATATATGTTCTGGAAGGTCCATCTCCAACGGTGGAGGTCTAGGGCGCTGTGTTCTAGGGCTGTAATGATGTGCACCCACCTGATGGTAAGTAGCGCTAAAGGTCCATGAATGTTAGCAACTGGAATAAGACACTCATGACTGACATCAGTCCCTAACACTATGCCGGCTTGACTGTGCATGATGGCAATTCGAGCCTGATCCCGACACGTGTTGATATACTTAACTGGGTGTATCGGCACGAACGGTGGATACTTTCCCGTTTAGGCAGACTGGGCAATTAACGAATTAGTCTGCCTACCACCTAATTAAATTATATACCATGCATTTACCGAGATGTGGCTTCTCTGAGCGTGTTCTACCGGCTATACTATGGTGAGTGCTCCGAAGAACTCTATAACCTAATCCCTCCCTCTCCAATCCGCAACCGAACCACACGCACAGGTCAGAATATGCACCCACATACCGTAGTCACCATCCCTTTTTATTTATTTATTTATAAACTCTTTATTGCACAAAATAACTTAAAAAGTAGTGTACAAGGGCGAACTTAATGCCTTCCGGCATTTTATAACAGCTAACCTTTGGGAGTGTGGCAGAGGATTGCGGGTGCATTAAGATAAATATAATTACTTAAGAATAATTAAATACTACTACATAAATACTTACATGATATATAATTAAAATAATATATATAATAAACATAAATATATATTATGTATAAATATATAAACACACTAATAGATAGTTACTCGTATCATATTACATAGGTACAATCATTCACGATAAAAATTAAGGAAATAAATAAATATTATAATGCATAGGTACTTGTAGTTAGCATGACAAATTATTTTCTTTATTTAAAAAGTGAGCAACAAGTAGATTTTTAAACACATTTATTAAAGGCGCCCGTCTAATGACTAGTGGAAGCTTGTTCCACTCTCGAGCAGCGAAAACAGTAAAAGAATCTGAATATCTGCTAGAAGTGTGAGGGGGAATTTTGAGCTGATTGTTAGAAGCAGACCGAAGAGGAAGGTTGTGACTGTCTCCAAGAAATTGGAAACGAGTCCTAAGGTATAGAGGAGCTTGGGGATTGTAAAGAACGTTGTGAAGAGAAGTAAGGACATGTGCAGATCTTCGAAAACGGATATTAAGCCACTTTAATTGAATACGATATTGGGAAACATGGTCATACTTACGCAATCCGAATACGTACCGGATGCATAAGTTGAGCAGACGATCGAGTTTATCCCTTCGCGTACGTATAAATTTGGGGACTCATACATCTGTCGTACGATAAAGATGAGGAATGCTCTTCCAGGCTGTGTTTCCACTTTCCTATAACTTGACGTCCCTCAAGCGAAGTGTGAAAAAGCATCTAGTGCAGCCGGCATAGTGTTGGGGACTGATGGCAGTTATGAGTATCTAACATTCATGGACCTTGCGCGCCACTTACCATCAGGTGGGCCCAAGGTCACATGTCGTGCTAGTATAAAAATATATATATATAAATTATATACACACATACAATATACATACACTAAGTATTATACCATCTTATTTTTTAACTGCCTCCGTGGTCTAGTGGTTAAGTCCGTGGATTTAGACTCGCAGGTACCGGGTTCGATTCCTGGTCGGGATACAAAAATATTTATTAATGTAAATAAACACATTAAATTTATTTGTTATATTTCTCGAGTTTGGTACGCTGGAGACATCGACGAGCTTGCCACTTGTCATGTTTGGCCTATACTAAAGTTGGCTAAATGTGAATCCGCTTATTTATAAGCGTGGTTTCTGACCACCGCGAAAGGGAAACGGTCGTGATGATACTATGTACTATATATTTTTTTACCTGTGCTTGCAAATTACAACAAGTGTCAGTCAGTTGTCGTAATACTTCTGAGTTGTCCTCTGGCTCGGCTGTTTTCTGCTTTTGAGTGTCTAAAATAATTAAAAATAACTAAAAACTACTAAAGAGTAAATAAATAAAAAATGTCCTCTAGAGACGACCCTTTAGGGATAGTCCCAAGGAGGCTGGCAACATTTCCCCTGTGTATAGCGAGACTAATATATTGACAGAAATAATTGCCAGCTTTCCTGTCTCCAGATGCTAGGCTGAAGGTCC
The DNA here is from genome assembly GCA_910589645.1 of Tinea semifulvella. Classification (NCBI taxonomy): domain Eukaryota; kingdom Metazoa; phylum Arthropoda; class Insecta; order Lepidoptera; family Tineidae; genus Tinea; species Tinea semifulvella. The sequence continues at coordinate 4,438,310 of OU342592.1, read as the reverse complement.
CCATGGGCCCATCGTCTTGACCCATTCGTAATAAGTTATTTGGTGTTTTTAAATAGACGGATCGATTATTAGAGGTTGTGAAATTATTTAAATTCCTACTTGGCAGGTATAATAATCGGCCATTTTAATTCTTCTCAATTGTCTCTGCCTACCCCGCAAGAGATATGTATTATTATTATTTAAAACTTTTTTTTTTTTAACAAATATTTCCAGACAGGTCACACAGCGCCATCTAGTTTCCGTGGTAAGCTACGAGGCTTGTGTTACGGAAACTAGATGGTTGATAAACTACATATTATACTTTTTTTTTTGTAAATATATACATATTATACATATAAACCGAGACAAATTATACAATGTACTTGCCCCCGGTGGGAATCGAACCCACGACCTCCCGAGTTCACGGCAACGTTTGTTACCACTAGACCACGGAGGCGGTCGATTGCACATTAATAAACAAATTTGGTGTTTTTAAATAGACGGATCGATTATTAGAGGTTGTGAAATTATTTGAATTCCAACTTAGCAGGTATAATAATCGGCCATTTTTATTTTTCTCAATTGTCTCTGCCTACCCCGCAAAAGATATGTATTATTATTATTTAAAACTTTATTGCACATAAATATACAAAGGCGTGACATAATGTCGCTTGACATTCTCTGCCTGTCAGACTTTCGGGACAACGAGAACATTTATGTGAGGTAGGTGCAATATATCAATTAAAATTAAATATATTAAAAATATACGTCTATAGAATATTATTTATTGATAATAATAAATATTTATTAATAAAATTATATACGAATACATACACACATACATATATAAACTACATATATAAGTTATATATGTATGTAACACTTAGGATATAAAAAAATCTTAGAAAATCACATAGAGTTATGCGTTGACTGAAATTGACCCAAGGCCCGGTCACATCATGTCAAGTAAATTTTAATTGTATCTTACATTTTTTTGTCTGATTGTACATGTAATATTTATAGATGTAGCAATAAACGTTTTTATTCTTATTCTTAAAATGTTTAAGTGTGCGAGCGAGTGAGAAGTAAAATCCTTCTTAAGAGGAGTTTTGTCTGGCCGTGTGGGCTGATAGGTGGGACTCTCCGTTCTTGGGGCACTGGATACGCCTGCATGTCAGCAGGTGACCTGGGCCCCAGAAAAGGAAGAAAAAAAAAATTTCTTGTATTATAATAATGTTTTTTTTTTACTAACACTAGATATTATAAGATTTCTTTAAAAATTGTTACTAACACATATGGAATTTATTCTGAAATAAAGTTTTATTATTATTATTATTATTAAATGTAACCTACCAGCAGTTTGTATGGTAGATACTTTTTTCCACAGAGCGTTAATGGCCTGCATTTGTAGCTGTTGTATTTTTCGTTCACTTTCTAAAGCTGCTTTAGTTGCTTCCATATCACATGTTAGCCTTCTAAAATTAAATAAATATATATTAGAAAAAATATTATATATTAAATTATCAAATACAGTTTAAAAATAAGTCGTAAACCAATAAAATTATCAAATACAGTGTAAAAATAGGTCATTAAATAAAATATTAAATATAGTGTAAAAATAATTCATTAAACTAAGAAAATTATGAAATACAGTGTAAAAATAAGTCATTAAACTAATAAAATTATTAAATACAGTATAAAATAAGTCATTAAATAAAATATTAAATATAGTGTAAAAATAAGTCATTAAACTTTAGGAAATATCTTCTATGTTTTTGCAATAAAATATAGGATAGGATAATTGTATATATTTTATTTGTATGACAGCTTAAAACATAATAAAAATAAATAAAATTATTAAATACAGTGAAAGAATAGGTCATCAAATTATCCAATACAATGTAAAAATAAGTCATTAAATTATCAAATACAGTGTAAAAATAAGTCATTAAATTATCAAATACAGTGTAAAAATAAGTCATTAAATTATCAAATACAGTGTAAAAATAAGTCATCAAATTATCAAATACAGTGTAAAAATAAATCATTAAATTATCAAATACAGTGTAAAAATAAGTCATTAAACGGAAATTATAATGGTGGCGCTGTATCTAAGCGCGGGGTTGCGGTGATCTTTGATCGGTGCAATCAACAAACAAGAAAAGTAAAGACTGGTAAAGGAACTCACGTGATGTCCTCGTCACCAGCACTTATAAATTGTTCAATATTACAAATTTTGCGGGGTTTTTGAATGCGGTTGTTAACAACGATCGCGGCGTATTCTACGACTGTGACTATATTTCGATTCGACGACATGCTGTTTTGGACTAGCGTGAGTGGGATGGGTAATATAGAAAGAAAGCGGCGAGAAAGAGACAGGACAAGGTATAGGGGTAACAAATTAGGAATGTCTGTTTATGCACCGACGGATCACAATATCGCCTAACCATCTAGGATTGGTAAACTAACCGCGAACGGCGCGAACTTATAAGGTGCTTTTTTATTTATCTCTATACAATTAATTACTATTATTTTCTTTGTCTTTTTAAGTTAGCATAAGTTACCAGTTCACAGACTAGTTATGTACTTACTGTATATGCTGTCTCGCTCTTGCAGCTTGAATAGCGTGTAATATCCTCAAGGTGTCTTTATTAAGGTTCCTACTCCGATATCCTCTCCACATTTTCTGTATAGTTACAGCAGCAACCGTTTCCACGCTCATTTTTTTCTGTCTTCTCTGATTCGACGCCATTTTAATTCCTTCTAACTTATCCTGAGCCATATCAATAGAATCAACTTTAACCCCATTTAGTTTATGATTACTTTTTTTGGAATCACTATCGCTAGATAGACTTCCTTTGCGTTCAATTTTAACTCGCAATTTAGGACTAGACATGGCGCTTCTAACTAATTTCGGTGAGCTTTTAATATTTTTGTTTATAGCTCGTTTTTCGTCTTCCTTGCTGCTGTTACTAGAGTGGGAGGAAATGTTATTCTTGACAGAGTTGCGATGGATGTCGTATATCGGGTCTTGGTAGTCTGGACTCATTAGTGATTCGGGAACTGGTACCATTTTTGAAGCCGCTTCCAATGAATGATTAACCGGCTTTGCTATCGGTTCTAAAACATAATTTTATTAGCAGTATAAATGTGTGACGTACATACATACATACATATCTTCACGCCAGATCCCTTGCGGGGTAGGCAGAGACAATTGAGCGCCACTTGACACGGTCACGATATACCTCTTTCGCTTCGTCGACATTCATCAACCTCTTCATACATGCCCTTTTGTTGAGTAGGCTTTTTAAAACCTTCAGCCAGTGTTTTATTTATTTGATTGTGATATGTAATTCTTTGTGATTAATTAAGTGATATGTAAGGCAGTGGTGACTCGGTTGTAAGAACGCGTTGCATAAATCCTACAAAGGTTCACACCCGGCATTTACCACTGACAAATACATTTTTCTTACGTACATTTGTCAATTTACAACACCACAGTTCCAGTGCCTCGGAGAGCACGTTAAGCTGTCGGTCCCGGTTCCACTAATACCAACTTCTGGAATCGTAAATAAATTGTCATTACAAATTGATATCAGATCCTCGCCTACCCGTCTGGCCACCGTGGCGAGTTCTGGAAAGCCAATCTCCAACAGTGGAGGTCTAAGGACGCTGGAAAGAATCTTTTTTTTTTTTTTTGTATTTACTGTCTGTCGCTCACTTAACTATAATAAAAAAACCGCCTCAGTGGTCTAGTGGTAACAAACGTTGCCTCGGGAGGTCGAGGGTTCGATTCCCACCGGGGGCAAGTTGTACATTGTATAATTTGTCTCGGTCTGGGTGTTTATACGTATAATATGTATATATCTACGAAAAAAAAAGTATAATATGTAGTTTATCAACCATCTAGTTTCCGTAACACAAACCTCGTAGCTTACCATCGAAACTAGATGGCGCTGTGTGACCTGTCTAAAAAATAAAAATAAAAAATTGGTTTGTCACTGACGTGTCATTTTATGACAACGTTAGAGTTATTGTTGCCACACTTAAAATATAGTTACTAATGCTTACCTTGAACTTTGTCTCTGGCACTTTCTCTGTGAATTACTTTGTCATTGACAGTTTTGTCATTTAATGACAGCATTAGTCCGGGTGAGTCATAACTTTGACTCATTTGTGACGTGGGATGGCTAGAGTTAATGTCACCGCAGTATGATGAAGACATCTGATTTGACGGCGAACTGCACTTAGTATAGGCTGAGTGGTAACTTGACGACAATCTATCAGGAGATCGACCCATGTTGCGAGTAGCTATTCTTGCTGAAAAGGTTGTTAAATTAATAAAAAAGTACTTTTTGGGAAGTAATCAAATGGAACTGCCTCTGTGGTCTAGCGGTTAAGTCTGTGGATTTAGACTCGGAGGCACCGGGTTCGATTCCTGGTCGGGACACAAAAATATTTATTAATATAAAGAAATACATTTAAATAATATTTAATTTATTTGTGATATTGCCCGAGTTTGGTACGCTGGTGACATCGACGAGCTTGCCACTTGTCATGATTGGCCTATAGTAAAGTTGGCTAAATGTGAATCCGCTTATTTATAAGCGTGGTTTCTGACCACCCCGAGAGGGAAACGGTCGTGATGATACTTAATAATCAAATGATATTCATTTCAGGGTGGTCAGAAACCACGCTTTTAAAGAAGCTGATTCACATATACCATAGGCCCAATCTTGACAAGTGGCAAACTCGTCGATGTCTGTAGGATACTCGAAATAATAACACATCATCATCATCACGACGGTATCCCTTCCGGGGTGATCAGAAACGGATTCACATTTAGCCAAGTTTACTATAGGCCAATCATGACAAGTGGCAAGCTCGTCGATGTCACCAGCGTACCAAACTCGGGCAATATCACAATTAAAGTAAATATTAACTTTATTTATTTATTTAAATTAATAAATATTATTGTGTCCGACCAGGAATGGAACCGGTACCTCCAGTTCTAAACCACGGACTTAACCGCCAGACCACTATTATTATTATTTAAGACACATTTATTTAATAATAATTGTGCTATTTCTGGAGTATAGTCAGAGTTTTTTTTTTTTTTATACATGCACGACATGTGACCTTGCGCTTATAAAGTGTGTTTTGTACTTACATTGCATTCGTGGGGATTGTAACTTATGTTTAAGCGGACTGTTTGTCTTATCCTTTAGCTGTTGCTGATGTTCTTGTGCCTAAAAAAATATAATAATAATAAATTGTTTATTATCAGGCAACAGATGGCCCATAGATAAATACCTTACAACGAAAATACATATAAAATATATCTAATTTAAGAATAATAAAATTAATTAATCTAAAGCTTCCGTATCTTCATCTTCTTGTGGTCATAGAAGTACCATCAGAAGCTTCAGTGGACGATGCCGGCGTGGTGGTGGGGGTGGTGCAGAAGGAATAGGTGCTGCGCGGGGCCCAGGAACATCGTTGGTTCTGCGTGAAGCAAATCCACAAATAGATCTTGTAAAGCCAGTTCTGTGACCCAGCGGTGGGGACAGTCGCACCTCACCCTCGGTCGGCGGCGGACGTCAACAATTTGTGTTTCGGTGACGTCACACCGCGTATGCTCAATGCTCAATTTGCTGCAGCAGTGTCTGCTGACTAGCCACGCGAGTGTATTTATCGGTCGGAACTGTTACTTGGATTATTAATTTTATGTGAAAAGAGTTTTAGCATCAGAAGAGCTGGTCTTCTTCTGGAACCCTGGGGTCGACTCCACTGAGACGATGTCAGCTGCTGCTGGAAGAGATAAGTGCTTCTGCCCCTTTCTTTGGACTTCAGGGAACTGACTCGTCATCAAACCCCCCCGAAACCATATACAGTCCACTAATATACCACGGGTGAGGGAGTTGGAAATCTCTCCCCCCCCCTACTTGAGAATTTGGCCTACACTCGCCACGCTGGCCAGACCGCTTGGCGACGATATGATTTAATTTTTTTTTATGACAAGTTATTAACGATTCCACAAGTTGGCATTAGTGGAACCGGGACCGACGGCTTAACGTGCTCGCCGAGGCACGGGAACGGTGATTTTGTAAATCTATGAAAAATGTACGTAAGAAAAGTGTATTTCTCATTGGTAGGTCTTTGTAGGATTTAAGGTACGCGTTCTTACAACCGAGCCACCACCGCGCCTGCCGGCATTAATGACTTGTAAATAAAAAAAAGTCTAAGAAAAAAAAAAGTTAAACAAAAAGTCGTCCATGTAGTATTCGTCCTAAAAGAATTCGAAGAAATTCTATCCGAAAGCAACAGATTTAATTTAAGGAAATGAATATAGCACCCAGAACCACGTTGCGTATTTCAAAAGATGACTATGCCGCTATTCGCCCCAATTTTACAGTATAGTAATTCAAATTCAAATAGTTTATTAATCAAAAATACTTCTTACTAGGGTTTCACAATAAAATAATCCTACAGAAGATGTAGGTAGGCACTTTTACAAATAATATCTAAACTAGTAATATTAGATGTGTCGCTGCTAGCTAAACTAATAGCCTTTCAACTACTGTTAAATATAGCTAGCAGGTCTCTTTCCGGACACAACATTTTTAAAAGTTACATAATCATTTCTATATATCATTTTTCATTTATTTATTTTTTATTTAAAAACTTTATTGCACAAAGTACAAAGGCGGACTTAATGCCCGTAGACATTCTCTGACAGCCAAACCTTAGGGACAAATTTGAACAAATATAGGTGCAATGAAAGTGAAAGTAACAATAATATAATTACAGGATTATTTTAAAATATTATATAACATACTTATATACCTTTATATATATTATAATATCAATACACAATAATAAATGCAAATATTTACACAATATTATACATAAACATACATATATAAAACTTACTACCGTGGTTTGGAGCTATCTATAAAATGCGAATACACTAGTTTTTTAAAAGACGACCTGGTGTTAGCTTGCCTTATGTTGGTCGGGAGATTGTTCCAAAGGTTTGTTGCAGCGACTACGAAGGAACTGGAAACAAATCCAGTATGGTGTGAGGAGACAGAAAGAAGCGAGTTGTGAGAGGAGCGAAGAGATTTGTCGTGGAAGGAAGAGAGATAGGCAAAGTTGTCCTTGAGATATTTCGGTGTCGCAGGCTCATTCAGCACAGAAAATAGGAGACAAAGGGCTCTGAGATTCCTGCGACAACGAATAGGCAGCCACTTCAACTTGGCACGATAGTCAGAGATGTGGTCGTATTTGCGCAGACAAAATATGAACCGGATACATGTATTTAGTAAACGGTCCATTTTATTGAGCAACATATCATTAGGTATATTCAAAGAAACTAAACTTATTAAATTCATGCAATAATAATAATAAAGAAGAAGAAAAACTTAAGCTTTAAACCAAGAGCATGCATATTTTTGTATTTGTGTGTAATAATATAATATATAATCATTGATGTATATAGATAGGCTTATTCAATACAAAACGCACTCTTAAAAACGTGCCGCTTGCTTTGTGTACCTACCAACTTTGGGGGCCAATTTTCAATGTCACATGCGATATTTGTCGGAAATTCTGTCACAATGCATGCTATAAAGGCTAGTTTCACTCGATATAAATATTAATATCTAAGCGCTCTCAAAGCTTGCTAGCTCGCGACTGTTGGTGCAGCTACATGACTTCGATTAGTTTTGCGGGAACGTTTTTATATCAGTGAGGGCCTATCTATATACATCGATGTATATAATATAATATCATATAACATAATACAATATAATAAATAAATAAATAATATATGTAAATTGGTGTGTGAGAGTGACAGTTAAGTAAATAAGCAACAAATAGTAATATATATATATATAATGAGTAAGGGGAGAACGGTACCCACATCTTAACCGGCCCAACTGTCAACCTCACCTGCACGTGGTACTCCCTGCTAGACAACGGACGAGGCTCTGACGACCGAGCCATGGCGGTATAACCATAACCCTAATCGGGAAACCGGTTGGAAGAGACTACAGAGAGCCTTGGGGTCAAAATAGGTCCTAAAAGTTCTGGTGCAGAAGGCAAGGGGAAACCACTGCACTACTATCCCAAGAAAGTCGTCATGAAAGTACAATGTAAGAATATTAAGTGGCCATGTGATCCGCTTAGCAACCGGCGCCGTACTGCGTCCGGGGCATGCGGTGTGAAATTGGTTACCGGCCATGGCAATGTAGGAAACCAGGCATCCCATGGAAAATGGACTACTGGAAATGCAGTAAAAATGCGACATATACAAAAGATAGGTACATGGAATGTACGCGGTCTTCTTACTCCAGGAAAGTTGCATATTGTAGAAAAAGAATTAACCCGATGTGAGCTAACTATCTGTGGCCTTAGCGAAACTCATTGGAAGGGCAATGGTCACTTTGACACTGAGATGAGCACTGTCTACTTCTCTGGCAATACTAGCAGTAGCAAAAATGGCGTTGCTTTCGTCATCCCAAAGCAAATAAAAAACTGTAAATGTGGTGTTGGCGGAGAATGTTGGGCATATCGTGGACGGAGTTCCGAACCAACAAATCCATCCTGGAGGAACTGGAGATAGGACAACGCCTTTCCTCAATCGTGCAATCACGCATTCTCACTTTCTTTGGACACGTATCACGGCGTGGAGATACATCCATTGAGCGCCTTGTAGTTCAGGGAAAAGTCGATGGCAAGAGAATGCGTGGTAGGTCTCCGATGAGATGGACTGACCAGGTTAAAGCAGCAATGGATCACCCCCTACATGAGTGCTCCAGGAAGGCTGCAGTTCGAGACGAGTGGCGACGACTTGTTAAGCGTGCCACTGACACTCAAGTGACGACCACGACCACTCTGCCAAGAGTGTAGCGACTAAGAAGAATATATATAATAAATAGTAAAAAAGTTACCTTGCTAAGAATGAGCCTGAGTTTCCTCTGGTCTTCCGTTTCCAATGCGTCTGCAGTGAGGGGACACGTGGTGGAGAGATATTCACACAACTCATGGTGCTGACCTGGACGGTAATACCGACCCTTTCCTTGACTATACAACCATTCCGCTTTTAGACTGTAAATTGTAAATCAAATAAACTGCTTGAACGCAGGTCAAAAGTAGAAAAGTCACTCATTCAAATAATAGCCACTAAGATAAACAATAATCAGTGGGCCACAATTTGTAATGAGTTACGCAAACCCCTGTTTCTTTTATCAACTCTCAGCGAATAGACCATAGTTTATAATGAAAGTAAATACACTCTTACATGTTCCTCGCTGCAACACCAATTACAGACGTAACGCGTTCTTCAACAGAGCAAGTGAGTTCTTCAACGACCTGAGCATTGATTTTGATATGTTTAATGACAGTACCATATCTATTAGACGCGAAATAACAAATGAGCACTTCAGGTAGGGAAGACGTGTGTTCAGCTTATCCGTTTAGAGTAATATTGGTTTATTTAGCATTGTTAGTTTAATATTTTATTGTCTACATTTATCCAATTTTTTTTTTATGTAATTGTGTCTACCTATATGTGAAAACTTGTTATTAGCTTAATTGTGTTTAATCTTTCATTTTATACATGTATAGTAGCTGTAAGTTTTCCTAACATAAATAAATAAATAAATTACCTTTCAATAGCACTAACTACAAATCCATCTATAGATTTGACACTCATGATCCAATTGAGAACAAATGGCCGATGATCAAATCTTCTGAACATAGACATAAGAAAAATATTATTATGTTTGATTTGGATATAATATAGGTACGCATTTTTCTGCTACAATTGACCGCCTCCGTGGTCTAGTGGTAACAAACGTTGCCGTGAACTCGGGAGGTCGTGGGTTTGATTCCCACCGGGGGCAAGTTGTACATTGTATAATTTTATATGTATAATATGTGTATATATTTACAAAAAAAAAGTATAATATGTAGTTTATCAACCATCTAGTTTCCGTAACACAAGCCTCGTAGCTTACCACGGAAACTAGATGGCGCTGTGTGACCTGTCTGGAAATATATTTAATATTTATAATTATATGTAATTCATGAATATATCGGAAGATAAGTACCAAGTACCATATCTTCATGCCAAATCCCTTGCGGGGTAGGCAGAGACAATTGAGCGCCACTTCAAATATGGAATCGAACCCACGACCTCCCGAGTTCACTGCAACGTTTGTTACCACTAGACCACGGAGGCATCAATATGTATTCTTTCTTTCTTAATGCCTAGATGATTTTAATAGCTCTTGCTAGAGTATAAATAAAAGGATACAGTTTGTCTTTACCATCCATAATAACACAAGGGTTCCCCTGAACACTGAAGTTCTCGAGTTTGTTTAAATGTACTAAATGAGACACTTCATTTAGATCCTGTATATTATTGTGACCGAGGCCTAAGTGGTGTAGACTGGGACTTAGGTAGCGGTCACATTGCCGGAGGTCGATGATGCGGTTTCGTTCCAAATTTAGATGCTGAGGAAGAAATATATGTATATAAATAACAAAACTTTTGGTCATATGATTTAATCTGATCGTTAAATTATACTTATATTATTATTATTGTTTATATGGTTGCTCAGTTGTAAAACCTCTTTCCATAAAATCCAAAATGAAATGAAATAATTTATTTGTCAGAAACATGGTAGGTACAGGGATGTAAATTATTATATGTAATTATGTCACATGACTTTGTCGAGCTTAGTGTCTAGGTATTCTTTTGTCGAATAAAAACATTTATTACCCAGCATTTGTTTGACTCTTAATTTGAACAGTTTTAGTGGCAGCTCCCTTATAGTAGCTGGAAGCTTATTAAATATCTTTGTTGCCATTGCATAGCAATTTCGGCTACATTGAGTACTTTTATGAGCTGAAATAATTATTCTACTAGGATAACGCGTTTTAAAATTGCATTTATCCCCAAGAGTATTAAAAAGTACCGGGTGGTTTTTTACAAATAAACAGCATTCAGTTATGCGGTTTGGATTTTATGGAAAGAGTTACATATATTTGTCTTACATTTACAATACCACCGTCCCCATGCCTCAGAGTGAGAGATATTAAGCCGTTGGTCACGGTTCTACTAACTTGTGGAATTATTAATAAATTGTCATTAAAATCGACATCAGACCCTTGTCAGCCTGTCTGGTCAGCGTGGCGAGTGTAGGCCAAATGTTCCAGAAATGTAATTTGTAAGACCCCACAGTGGAGATCTAGGATGCTGTATTCTAGGTCCCATGATGATGATCTTACCTTTAAACTCTTTAAATAAGAGATATCAGATATAAAAGAAATCTGATTGTTGGATAAGTCTAGATGCTCCAAATGCATGTTGTGGTTTAGATGTTCAATGGATTTTATGTTGTTACCTGAAATAATACATAATTTTTACTGCTGGTTTAAACTCCATAAAAAAAGTAAAGTATCATGACCATATCCCTTCCGGGGAGATCCGACACAACGCTTTAAATTTAGGCGAATTGAAAGAAAGAAAGAAAGAAAAATATTTTATTTGTCACATTAACAAACAAAAAAAAAAAGTAAACTTAAAATTAAAAGTGTGTGGTGACAAATAGGGAATCAGCTCAGCATTGAGCTGCGACGCATTAAGAGTCACAGCGCTGATTTTCAGCTAATCCCTTAGAGAGAAGAAGACAAATTTCTAAGCATTCCATGGATTCACCGTGCGGGTGCCGGGTCCATCGTGTGTGGGTAAGAGATGAGAAGAATGGTGTCTCGGGCTTGCGACCGACAATTGGCTGGTTTAAAAAAAGGAGGCCTCCTTTTTTTTCTATTTCGCGATAATACGCTCACCATCCACCATTCTACTTCTCTCCCTACCCAACCAAATACTGTATGATTCCGTTAGTGCCGTCTTGGAAGCTCGTTCCATAAATGTATTGACGGCAGACCTGCTTAGGCCCAATTCTTTCAGTAAGTGATGCAAAGATTTTGCTGGAACTCCTCTTGCACCAACTTCCACTGCGTAAAGCTGAGTCTTGAACCCGTTCCTGATCATTTCTTCTGTGAGATCATAATATTTATTCGACTTCATGTTGTGGTCTTTTGGAATATTTGATTCCCACGGAACGGTAAGTTCAATAAGGATAACTTTTTTCAAGTTCCGAGAAAACACTAAGATGTCTGGCCTATAGGCTGATACAGCTAGTTCATCTGGGATCCTATAATGGTGTTCAAATGTATCCATGAGAATTTTCCAGTCTGATGCGGCGCCAAGGATCGAGGTGGGCTTGCATTTAGTTTTCGTGCTTTGCCCTTCCTTTACAAATGTGGTCAAAGTTTTATTTGTAGTCAGTCCCTTTCTGGCTCTTGCAATAGAAAGACTTACTGCTTCACGGATAACACCTAGGACTTTGTCATGTCGGCGTGAGTAATAGCCCTTTTCTAAGAGAGTAACGCACCCTACAAGTGTGTGTCTAGCAGTTCCTATGGCAGCACCACACAATGTACAGTTCTTTTCCGTAGCATAAATGTATTGCGTATTTAAATTTAGCCAAGTCTACTAAAGGCCCTTCATGACAAGTGGCAAGCTTGTTGATGTCTCTAACATACCAAACTCGAGATAAATAACAAATAAATTTAACAAATTATTGTGTCCCACGCAATAATGAAACCCGGTACCTTTTCGTCTAAATCCAAGGACTAAGTACGCTAGACAATGGAGACAATTCGGTAAAAGAGTTTAATGTCCTTTAAATCATTTGCTATCTCCTATATTTATGGAACAATCTACCTGTTAACGTACTCATACAGCAAGCAACTACCTGCAGGGTGAGGCAGAGTGCACAATCGTATTAAAACATATTGTCCAAGATCTATTAAGTCTGCCAGAAATGTCAAAAGCTAGGCGGAATGCCCAAGTTTTTGACATTTCTGGCAGACATAATCGATCTTAGACAACACATTTTCGGACGATTGTGCACTCCGTCTCACCCCACTGGCCACTATTTTACCATGTCGACAATTATTGATATATGATGTAAGTATATATTAATTCTATTAAATTACCCTTTATAATTATAGTTTTATTATTATTTCTATGATTCCACCTATAATTGTTCAAATTTGTCCCCAAGGTTTGGCTGTCAGTCAATGTCTTCGGGCATTACTTTGCCTTTGTACTTTGTGCAAGTTTTTTAAATAAATAAAAATACTTTCCCACCAACCACAGACTTCTTTTTCACAATGCATACCAAAACAACATACCTGCAAGTTTTAACACTTTTAGGAACAAAAGATCTTTTAATCCTTCTATTTGCAGTAGATCATTATTGTTGAGGGCCAATTCTCTGATATGGGTAAGACGGGACACTCCATGCATTCGGACCAGGAAATTGTTACATATTGACAACTGGAACAAAAAGAATTGGCTTGTTAATTTATAAAATATACACAAACAGATCACAATCAATTTAATATACATACATGTCACTTTTGCATTTGTAGTAGTGTATGGTTAGCAAATACATACAATATTTTCACACCAGATACCTTGCGGGTAAGCAAAACAATTGTTTGCCACTTGACACAATCACGACATACCTCTTTCGCGTCGTCGACATTCATCAACGTCTTCATACATGCCCTTCATACATAAAGGCTTTTTAATGCACCTTCAGCCAGAGTTTTATTTAATTGATTGTGATACGTGATACATGTTGGTGAGGGTCTGATATCAATTTTAATAACAACTTATTAATAATTCCACAAGTTGGTATTAGTGGAATAGACAAACCGGCATAGTGTTAGGGACTGATGTCAATCACGAGTGTCTGATTCCAGTTGCTAACATTTATGAAGCTTGCGCACCACATATCATCAGGTGAGCACAAGTACACATGTTGTTCTAGTATAAATATATATATATATATACATATAATAAGTATAAAAAACAAAATTTCTCATACTACTTATATGCAAGCCATGTGGTAGTTAGCCCAAACTAGTTTATTGTGTCTGTATTACAACAGGATCTCTTCACTATCATATATGTGGCTTATTATTTCATCACATCAGGTCATATTTTACCACACAGCAGTAGCTCATGCTTTTCATTCAAATTCAGTTGCAAAGGAATACACTATTTTAAGTATTTTATAACTAAAATTGTGTAAAAAGTGAAGAAGAGCCCTCAGCAAACAACAGAGATAGGGACATATCCATTCCACTAGGGTAAAATGTTTTATTAATTTATTTAGAAGAAATTACAGACATTAAGGTTGATAGTACATAGTATAAAGAAGATTAAATTGATAAGTAAAACCAAATTCCATTGATATTTCTTACTAAGATATAATACACAAAAAAATACAATAAATAACAAAAAAAAATAAAAAAACATGAATGTAAAACTAACATCAAGTTAAAGGAAGAAAAGAATATAATTATTAGAAAATAAACATTACAGTGTTATGATATAGGTTTACAAAAAAAAAAATTACAATAAATAACAAGGAAATATAAATAAAACAACAGATGAATATAAAACTAACATCAAGTTAAAGGAAGAAAAGAATATAATTATTAGAAAATAAACATTACAGTGTTATGAAATAGGATTACAATAAATAAAATTTACGATAGATAACAAAGAAATATAAATAAAAAAACAGATGAATATAAAACTAACATCAAGTTAAAGGAAGAAAAGAATATAATTATTAGAAAATAAACATTACAGTGTTATGAAATAGGATTACAATAAATAAAATTTACGATAGATAACAAAGAAATATAAATAAAAAAACAGATGAATATAAAACTAACATCAAGTTAAAGGAAGAAAAAAATATAATTATTAGAAAATAAACATTACAGTGTTATGAAATAGGATTACAATAAATAAAATTTACAATAAATAACAAAGAAATATAAATAAAAGAACAGATGAATATAAAACTAACATCAAGTTAAAGGAAGAAAAGAATATAATTATTAGAAAAATGCAAACATTACAGTGTTATGAAATTGGTTTACAATAAATAACAAAGAAATATAAATAAAAGAACAGATGAATATAAAACTAACATCAAGTAAAAGGAAGAAAAAAATAGAATTATTAGAAAAATGCAAACATTAGTGTTATAAAAAAGGTTTACCTACTATCTAACACACACATCCGATTTACTCACACTTATAATAAATTTTTAATGAACTATTGTGTTTTATTGTTCTTAGCAATTATGTCAATCAGACAAGATTTAAAAACTGTTTTGCGAATCCTTAAAAAAGTCCAAAGACAATGTGTTTTAGGATAAGGGGACGTAAAATAAGTAGCTTGACCTTTTCCTACGGGGCTTTGCTAAATAATTAATCTGCTCAACAAACTCAGGTCAGATATATCGGCCTAAACATATGCTTCGAAGCATAAGAGTATCTCACTATTTTAATAATGTTTACTCTTTTGTGATGCCTGCATATATGCTATGCTAAATAGAGTCCAACAAGAAATATATTCTTCATATTCAAAATAATTGATTTTATGTACAATAATTAAGAATTATATACAAGATATTTCTTTTTTACATAAAACTTCATAGTGCTTGGCAATGCAGCAAAGTTTCACTCTTTCTCAAATAGATATGACATCAACCACATCTCATTAATTTGTAATGCAAATAAATTTTATAAGCACTTATGCTATTAAACTAAATTAAATTATAACTTAAAATAAAGTTCTTATTGCTCTTTTTATGCGTGTAGCTTTACTTACATTTTCAACCCGGTTATATGTGTCGATGTTATCCAGTTTTTGGAGCTCATTGTGATCCAAAATGAAATTAATAATTTTTTTAGAGCTATCCGTAGGAGCTTTCTCTATTTTCTTAAGCCCACGCTTGGAATAATCCAGGGTTTCGTAATTAGTTTCTGCTATAAAAATATTAATTATATAATAAACATGTTTAAGAGCATAAATATAGGTAATAAATTAAATACGCACCCATTTTTTTATTAGATTTTCGGCATTATTTATTTATCGACGCAAATTTGTACATCCATTATGCGTTTTGAAACTTGTTCTGGTTTTGTTTTTTTTGTGTAGTATAATTCTTTTTTTAGTACTATCAAATAAGTAAATAAACACAATATTTAAAACCAGATCCACTTAGATATCACATATTTAAGTAATTAAGCATTAAACAATTTCTAATTTTCTTATAAAAAATAAAATTTAGCTTTAGGAGAATTGATTTGTTTTACAAAACACAAAAATGACAAATATTTAGTATTCGAACGTAGAGTAATTAATGACATTTTAAAATCAGTGTTACAAGCTACAAACGGAACAATAACACCTAGCTTGAGCATATTTAAAGCAATATTGCTGCCTATTTCTCTTTATTATTAGTTTTTAAGTAACTATATGTCAATAAAATAATTTACTTGTCCTTATGTAATATATAATATTTTATTGTTTTGCACAATTTCAATTTTTCAGTGGTAACACGCGTGTTCTAGGCGCCAGTAGCTTTGGAGGTTAGTGAAATATTTGTAAAATAGAATAAGGTTTATTTTATAGAAATCGTGATTATTTTTGAATGTTGTTTATATACAAAATACAATTATAAGTGGGCTATTTCCTGAGTAAAGTTTAACAATGAGTTTCATTCATCTTGGCTTATTTTAAAGGGACGCTTTAGTTGACGCTTTTTTTAATACAGTTTGTTACGCGTTGGAAGGTTTAAAACTTGTTTAATAAATCGTATTAAAATGCCAGAATGCCTGAAACAGCTTTAGTTATGCTTATTACAATGTCAAATTAGTTTTAATGTTGTGGAATCAGACCACGTTTGTATTTTCTATTTATAGCTGTAACCTATTGGTTTTAGGCGGGAGAATGGCGTTGGGCAAGGGCTTGAGACCTCTGCATGTGATCGGAGTGATATTATTTGTGAGAATATTGTCTGTGTTTGTGGTACAGACATGGTATGTGCCGGATGAGTATTGGCAGAGTTTAGAAGTTGCCCATAATAAAGTTTTTGGTTATGGTGCATTGACCTGGGAATGGCAGAAAGGGATCAGAAGCTACTTGTATCCTGGGATATTTGCTGTGGTCTTCAGCATACTCAAGTTTACAGGATTGGATAACCCTTTAGTACTGGTAAGTCAACAAAGTTGGTAACAATATTGTTTACATAATAAAGCTAATTAAGGAAAAAATGAAAAATAGTAGTTTTGATTAATTTTATCTATAGAGGTATATCAAGAACCAGTTAAAATTATTCATTAGATTTCAATTAACAACTGCCTAATTGATAAACATTAAGGAAGACAAAATCATAATACAGGATATATACAGATTTATTTCAATATATAAACAGAAATACATTATTGCATCATCACAGCCCTATAACACAGTCCTAGATCTCGACTGTTGGAAATGGGCCTTCTAAAATTTTCTGGAGAATTTGACCTACATTCAGTACACTGGGCAGACATGTTCCCTAATATAATTGCCTAAAATAAAGATTGATTTTTTGATCATCAAATAACATTTTTCCCCTGTTAAGAGGTAGCAAACAAAAATAAAAAAAAACTTTACCATGGAAATCTGACTGAGTCCCTGTGTACAAGTGGTTGCAACCTTGTGCCAAAAAAATGCAGTCAACCATTTTCTGAAATTCAATTACTTACATATTTGCTTTGAGAAAAGTTCAAGAATATCACAGAAGCGCAACCATTTATTGTTCCTTGTTCGCATAAAAATGGCTGAAATATGTTTGCTGTGGACTCAGGCACTGTGTGCGATTGGTGAAAGGTTAATGTTGTTAGCATACACAATATTTTGATTATAGTAAAATGCAATATTAATTATATATTTTGATTATTTTTAGATTTACCTGCCAAGAATATTGCAAGCCCTTCTCAGTACATTTGCTGATTACAGTTTCTACAAGTGGACGGGTGGTAGGAAATGGGCATTATTTCTGTTGTTAACGTCATGGTTCTGGTTTTACACTTCAAGTAGAACATTGCTACAAACAGTGGAAACATCCCTCGTAACTATTGCCCTTTCCATGTTTCCTTTTAAACAAGAAATCAGAAGGTTTAGAGAAACTGGTAGGTATTTTATTTTTTAAATTTATAAATTATGTGAATTAACGGGAGATATATAACGTCAGACTTGGCTGTATGAGCTAGAACCTTTTCCTCCTCTATTATTCCATTCATCATCCATTTCGGAGAATAGAACATAAACAATAATTAAAATATGTTGATTATTATACTACTGTATTATATAATTATTAATTTAAAGATAATAATAATTTGCCATGTTTGTAACCACCCTTTTTTAAAAGGATTTAATGATTTAATTCAATTGCTAAGTACAAATAATTATGATTGCTTTGTAGTTAAAACTCAGCATATTAATTATCTCTATTAGTCATGGTACTTAATTGAGTTTTAACTGTTGATTTATTATTGTTATTACGCCTTGAGAGTTTATGGAAAGAGCTTCCAAGGCGGCAATAACCCAATCATACAATATTTGGTTGGGTAGGAAGAGGAGGTTGGGTAGAATTGTGGATGGTGAGCGTATTATCGGGCAATAAAATGAAAAAAAGGAGGCCTCCTTTTAAAACCAGCCTATTGTTGGTTGCAAGCCTGAGACACCATTCTTCTCATCTCTCACACACGATGGACCTGGCACCATCCATGGAATGCTTAGAAATTTGTCGTCCTCTTCTAAGTTAATTATAATCGAGCCTTGTATTATAATAATTAAAACCATTACCTATAACTTAAGTAATTTTTAAGTTTTTTAACTTTGTAGAAAGTACGAAATGGTGCTGGCTGGCGTGCGTCTGTGTATTTTTACGACCAACTTCTGCACCTCTCTGGATTGTTCTTGCAGTCTATAATCTATGGACAACCACCGAGGGACGACTAAAGTTAATTTTGAGAGGATACTTGCCTGCTGCGTAAGTTCATTGCATTGTTAATTTCTTAAAGACAATTACTTAATATGGTCACTCACAATGGTATTTCTTTCAGGGTGATCAGAAACCATGCTTTTAAAGATGTGGATTTGCATTGATAAACTTGTCACATGTGTGACATATCTAGCATATATATAGACTTTATTGCTAGACCACAGTTATAAATATTTTTACTATTTTCTCTGTCTAAGGCCTGGGTTGCACCAAAAGGAAACACCATTTTTACCTTAATTGTTACTATAACAAAGTTTTCATTTTGGTGCAATCCAGGTTAAGATAATAATATAATAATAATATATAATATTTATATTCTATACATTTAAAAAAATACTATTATGGTATGAATAAAAATGAAATTTTGTCTGTTCCCAATTGATACATGCTCTGAGCATACAAATCATATTTGATTCGGAATGACTGTCAGTATCATATTAATTTTAAGCACTCTGAGCATGATTCGGAACAAGGGGCATGTCAGCTTACAATTAAGCAAGTTAATTGATTGTTGTGGTGCAGTTCTGTATATATTTTGTAAATATGATATAGCTGAGTTTTCCTTGCAGATTCCTTTCTTAGTTAGATTAAACATTAACAGGTCACTGGAATCTGCTAAGCTGCTGGTCTTCTGCTAACAGCTTACTTATTGAACCACTTTGCTGCTTAGTCTTCCTCTAGCAGGAGTACAATCATTTAAAAGAATCAAATTAATGCCGTTTCATAAATGCCTGTAATAGGTTTACGTGAATAAAGATATTTTGACTTTGAGTATAATTTTCATGTGAAATAAATTATTATTATTGATTAATTGCGAGCAGCGCATTGCTGATATGCCTATATCAAGCACTGGTGTAAAGTTTATTAAATTGTCAGTTATCACCATAGTCTATTTCGATTGTTACTTGTCCTGTTTGTTTATAAAAGTGTTTACAGGACTTTGATATGTCTTCTGATATTTTGTTCCATATATTTACAACTCTGTTATTCATGAAGTGATATCCTATATTTGTATTGCTGGATTTTCTTATTATTATTTGTGGCTTTTTTTTTTTGCTCGTTTATTTTTATTGTTTTTTTTTTTCAGATTAATAACATCAGCGGTAATCATTGGACTTGACTCACTGCTATATGGTCGCATTATAGTGACAGTGTGGGAGTTCTTTAAATTTAATGTACTTAACGACGTAGCTTCTCTCTACGGAACTCATCCTTGGTAAGTTTAAATTATACTTTAATATACATTAAAAAGTCTGTTAGTATATATGTATGTGTTTTTATTTTATATGTATTTTATTTTATATTTTTATATATATTATTATATATTTTATTTTATATGTATATATGTATTTTAATCCTTCACTTAATTCTGAGATTTATATTCATTTACTTAAAACAATCTTAAGCGATCCACCAAAGGTTAGCTGGTAGAAAATACTTTGCCTTGACACATATTTTTTTATATATATATACCTTGTGTTTTATTAAAGAGCAAATATTTTTATATTGTAATCAAAAATTAAAATAAAGAATTACGTATTTTTTATTTTAATTATTCAGTAATAAAATCTTAAGTTACGGTGCAGAGAAGATTCCCTAAAAATATTGCCACTCATACTGAACCTAATCAAGTAGGAAGTCTTTCGGGTGTGAGCGAGATCAATCAAATCAAAAAGACTTACAGCATACAGAAAGCATTTTGATATATTCCACGTGATTGGTAGTTAGTTTGTCAGGTACCTATTTAAGGCAATGACGTGCATCATGGGCATATGTTAAACCATGTCAAAAGATAATTATCATTTCTGCAACCTGCCGCATAATTCCCCAGCCTTTAGGTAGATGTTTGAAACTTCGACATATCCTCTCATGGTCCATACCAGTGTTTGAAGACAAAAGTCTTCAACCAGTGCGTCCTCCCCGTAATGTCGTACGGAGCAGAGACGTGGACACTGACAGTGGGTCTGGTTCACATATTCAACGTCGCTTAGCGACCTATGGTGAGGGCTATGCCTGGTATTTCTCTAATGGATAGAATTTGAAACGTTGAAATTCGTCGGAGAACCAAAGTTGCTGACATAGCATTCAAAATTAGCAAGCTGAAGTGGCAATGGGCCGGACACATCTGCCGCAGAACCGACGACCGATGGGGCAAACAGGTCCTGGAGTGGAGTACGGGGCGGTCGCAGAGTGGGACGACCCCCGCCAGATGGACGGATGACCTAAGTAGGGTCGCTAGTGGGGGTTGGATGAGAGTTGCACAAGACCGCGTGCAGTGGCGAGCCTTGGGGGAGGCCTATATCCAGCAGTGGAGAGACACAGGCTGATGATGAGGATGATAGGTAGATGTCATGATTTTCAGTCGCGGCCTTATTCACCGTAGTGTTTTCCTTTTTGGATAATGATTTTATCTTTTAAAAATACCTTATTTATTTAAAAAATGGGTTCTACCACTGACAAAATGAAGCGATACTTATATTGTGAGTAATAAATAATTTTATTATTATTATATGTGTGTGGTGTGTACGGGCCAGTAACTGTATCTTTACTTATGCTATGTTCGACTTGAAAGCAAATAAAGTAAAGCTTGCTTTTTTTAACCGAATTTTGTATGAAAACCATAGAGCGACGCCAAGTCGAACGACTTTTAAAGATAAATAAAGTAGTGGAAAAAAAGTGCTTAAAGTGACAAGTCATTTGTTCACTTAAATACCTATGTATGGGAATGTGGATATTTAAGTGAATAGAATACAACAAATATGTTTTATTTTTTTAGGCATTGGTACTTATCTCAAGGGTTGCCAGCAGTGTTAGGTGTGACATTAGCTCCGGTGCTGTTTGCTTGTGCAATAATCCTCCGCAGACCCAAAGAACATAAAATACCTTTGGTACTTCTTATCTCTGCTGCTGTTCATGTTGCTGTACACAGGTAAATATTTAAATACATTTGTGCCTGAATAAATCTTTGTTAATTGCTTTGTTCGAGCTATCCACAGTCATCAGTTATCGCTGTGACTAAATTTCAAACAATTTTACATAACATTCTCCATTGTAATATCTTTGTATAATAATAATAATAATCTTTGCATTACTTACTAAAAGAATTGGGCCTGAGCAGGTCTGCTGTCAATACATTTATGGAACGAGCTTCCAAAACGGCATTAACGGAATCATACAGTATTTGGTTGGGTAGGGAGAGAAGTAGAATGGGTGGATGGTAAGCGTATTATCGCGCAATAAAATAAAAAAGGGAGGCCTCCTTTTCTTAAACCAGCCTATTGTCGGTCACAAGCCCGAGACACCATTTGTCTCATCTCTTACCCACACACGATGGACCCGGCACCCGCACGGTGAATCCATGGAATGCTTAGAAATTTGTCTTCTATTATACCTTATTCAAGATAATAAAAAATATTATGTAATCAAGAAAAGAAGTTGTTTCTAAACCATTTTTGCTATACGGGGTGACTTAAGACCATGTCTTAAGCTAGACTAATATGTGATTCTATTGATAGAAACAACCAACTTTCCCTAGGAAACATATGTATGTTGAAACATGTCTGCCATTGTTGTCAACTAGCGA
The DNA here is from genome assembly GCA_910589645.1 of Tinea semifulvella. NCBI lineage: Eukaryota > Metazoa > Arthropoda > Insecta > Lepidoptera > Tineidae > Tinea > Tinea semifulvella. The sequence goes on along the minus strand of OU342592.1, from coordinate 4,415,747 downwards.
ACTATACAAACTTGTAAAAAAAATGTAATTGAAATATATTGTGTAACTTTTAGTACATGATTATGTATTGTATGGTAAACTAGTAACAAAATACACAATTTTTGTTTTGTTTTCGCGCGCAAATAATAGGTTGCGGGTTTAAAAATCGAATTTTGGATATAATACTATTCCTTTATAGAAGATATATTTATAATAGTTATGTATGGCACTTTAAGTATCCTACCTGGCTACGCTAGTGTTCGGGTGTGTGTTTTCATCAGATTAAAATCCTATTTTGTTTTTGACAACTGTTTGTTTACATAATTTGTTGTTATGACAAATTTAGAGTAGATTAATATATTTATATGCATTTCATGTTTTGTATTCCATTTCAGTTTTATACCTCACAAGGAGTTTAGATTTGTGTTGCCCTTGTTGCCTATTTTCCTGTATCTCGCTCAAGATGTCCTCGTACGATGGAGCCGGAAAGCTAAGAGGTATGTTTTATATATGCTTTAACTATACCATTTGTGACTAAGAGCGGTGGTGGCTCAGTTGTCGGACCCTAATGCCGCTAGACATTCTATGACGGTCAAACCTTCGGGACAACGAGAGCAGTAAGTACATAAGGTAGGTGCAATACTAAATAAACTTGAAGAGTTTTTATGCAGATAACATATACTCATACATACTTACTAATACATACATTGCGGTGGTGGCTCGGCTGTAAGAACGCATTCCTTAAATTCTACAAAGGTCGGTTCAAACCCACCCAGCATGTACCTATGAGAAATACACGTTTCTTATGTATGTACATAGATTTACAGCACCACCGTTCCCGTGCCTAGGATAGCACGTTAAGCCGTTGGTCCCGGTTCCACTAATACCAACTTGTGGAATTGTTTATAAATTGTCATTAAAAATTGACATCATATCCTCGCCAAGCCATCTGGCCAGCGTGGTGAGTGTAGTGCCAAATTCTCCATAATTTTCTGGAAGACCAATCTCCAGCAGTGGAGTTCTAGGACTTTCTGTCAGTGGCTGTGATGAATAAATACAATATTTTGTTTAATAATAGTTTTGATGAGTGATAAAATTTTTGTCTGTCTGAAGTTTTTTATATGTAATCATTATTTTTTTAGATGGCAACTATTTGTGGCTGCAGCCTTGATTTTGGTTGGTAATTTGTTACCAGCCGTGTATTTCGGAGTAATTCACCAGAGCGGTACTTTGAAGGTTATGCCTTTACTGAGAGAATCTGTGCCAAATAACAGGTCTTCTGTCTTCTTCATGATGCCATGCCATTCTACACCATTATACAGGTAAAGCATCTTTATTTGTTATTGACAAATGTTATTTAGTATTTGATAATCCGAAGACAGGAATGACAATTATTTCTGCCAACATATTAGCCTCGCTATACAGAGGGGAAATGTCAGTCTGGAAGACATTTTTTATTTATAGTTTATAGTACAGGTATTTAATTTTATGTAATTTGTAATTAATATTTTATTTATTTATTTATACACTTTATTAATATCAACACGACTGTATCCCTTGCGGGATATAAAAAGAGGTTATACTAATGACAAAATTAAAATAAAAAAAAATTTCTGTTGACAATTACACGCGGTATATTTATATAAGTTGGCTAAATGTGAATCCTCTTCTTTAAAAAGCGTGGTTTCTGACGACCCCGTAGGGGATACGGTCGTGATGATACTTATATAATCTTAATATATAAAACAAAGTCGTGTTTGTTAGGACACTTATAACTCGAGAACGGCTGGACTGATTTTCATGATTTCAAAATTGGCGAAAAAATAAAATGTTCGTGAATTTCGTACCTGTCAATGTTTGTTGTCAAAAATTTATGCGTGCGTTCAGAAATTTATATTTAGTTTATTTAAATAATATAGAATTAATGAAAAAAAAACAATAACTGTCAAATCGTTTGGTCTCACTTTTACGTCGCGAAATTGTCTGTGATTTGTTTTGAAAATTGTTTTGTGTGAGTATTATTATTATTAATAATGACATTCATTGACTGTCAGGCGGTACCTATTTGGTCCGAGGGCGGTACGAAGTTCGTCGGGTAAGCTAGTACTAATTAAAATAAGATTAATTCATGTTAAGTAGAGGAGATTAACTAAAAAGCAGTGATAAATTTGAAGTTTTAATAAGTATACAGATGAACAATACAGGGTGATGTTTTTGTGATACCTACACAAGGTTGCCCTGTAGTGCGGGATATCGGTGCTCTTCCGTGTTATAATGTTACAACAATAAATGATGTATGATGTAAATAAATTAATTGAATTGAATTCTGACCACCCCGCTAAGAATACAGTTGTGGTGATACTCAATTTTATTGTTTTTATTTCAGCCATTTACATATAAACATAACTGCTCGCTACCTCAACTGTGACCCTGCTTTTGAGAAGATCGGTGAAGGATCAGAAGCTGACAGGTTCTTCAACAACCCAACAAGATGGTGGAGAGCTGAATATACTAACAAACCTACACCAGACTATGTTGTCATGTTCGACAAGTTGCGACCGAGAATCGAACCTGTACTCGCTACCTACAGCCTCAAACACGAACTTCCTCATACACAGGTAAATATCTATCCTACACCAATTTATCCCATCCAAATTCATTCCAAAATTCCTACCACCAAGCCTGGTAGAATCGTCTATGGATCGCGAGTAGTTTCGTGATCTACCACTAGAGGCGCCCAAGTTGGCGCCAGTACAAAATCTACGCTCGGCCCGTGCGGATCGAAAATCACCGCGATTTTAGTGTGAAAGCTCTCAAGCCGGGTTGGACTCTTAAATCGTGTCTAAAACAGTTCCGAGAGAGTGAAGTGTGAGAAGAAAGCGTGCCCGCAGTGAAAACCTGTCTTTTTTCCCGTGGTATGTCCTTTTTTCTTGTCCACTTGTTGGTTCTAAGCAGATCCTTGCCATTTGCTTCTTTTATTTATTGATTTATTCGTGGGAAAATTTACAGCCTTACAAATTTTCAAAGTTAGCTATAGTATCATCATCACGACCGTTTCCCTTTCGGGGTGGTCAGAAACCACGCTTATAAATAAGCGGATTTACATTTAGCCAACTTTACTATAGGCCAATCATGACAAGTGGCAAGCTCGTCGATGTCTCCAGCGTACCAAACTCGATAAATATCACAAATAAATTAAATATTAATTAAATGTACATATTTATTTACATTAATAAATATTTTTTGTGTCCCGACCAGGAATCGGACGTTAGCTATAATGAAAAAAAAAAGAACCAACAAAATCAGTACAATAACAATGAGATATGAAATAACAATTGCATTTTTATACTGATCCCGTTTTACAACTTAAGAATCATACAATAAAATAAAAGTAATCACGTGTAACAACAAGTATTTTACAAGTACCTACTTATCCTGCTTGATTGGAAAAAAAATATATTTTCGACAAATTTAGTGACTCATTTTCTAGACAAAGTAGACCGCCTGACCGATGGCTGGACCCGTGTTACCCAGTACGGACCACTTTTAGATATTATAAAACGAAATTATTAACAAACTCAATCACCTATATTCATCTAAGACGTTACCTCAACACCTCCTCCACTTAACCATTCCTTCCAGCTGTCAAACGGGTTTCCTACAGGGGTCCTCGAAATAGGTATTCTTAGTTGATAACTCTCCTAACCTCTAAAGGCATAATGTAACCATTTTAAATACTTCTGATAAGATTTTTCTGGCAACATTGAAGAAAAAAAAGCATCATCACGACCGTTTTCCCTTTCAGGGTGGTCAGAAACCACGCTTATACATTTAGCCAACTTTACTATAGGCCAATCATGACAAATGGCAAGCTCGTCGATGTCTCCAGCGTACCAAACTCGAGAAATATCATAAATAAATTAAATAATAATTAAATTTATTTATTTACATTAATAAATATTTTTGTGTCCTGACCGGGAATCGAACCCGGTACCTCCGAGTCTAAATCCACGGACTTAACCGCTAGATCACGGAGGCAGGAGCAGGCAGAACATTGAAGATTGCTTAATTATTTAAATATTTATTTTATCTGAATGACTACACGCTCTAGCACTTTCCCTGTCGACATCGACGAGCTTGCCACTTGTAATGATTGGCCTATAGTAAAGTTGGTTAAAATAAATTAATATTTTACCCGTCTGGCCAGCTTGACGAGTGTAGGCCAAATTTTCCAGAAATGTCTGGATCTGCAACATTTATACTTAAGTTGGGTAGGGAGAGAAGACACCATTCTTCTCTCTCCCCCATACACGATGGACTCGGTGCGTACGGTGAATCCATGGAATGCTAAGAAAGTCTTCAAATGTGTAAAACTTTTCAGTTCCCCGAAGGCGAGGTGAGTGAAAAGGTGTTACTGTTAGAAAAAGTGGAGAAAATAGAGAAAAAACCGACTCCCACCCCCGCCACTGATGAAACCCTATAGTTCTATAATTCTACAGCCAAAAAGTGCTAATCTCAGTAAGTATTTGCCAATAAAATAAGAAACAAAAACACTAAATAAATTAACGATAGGTAATCTTCGCCATTGCAGTTTGATGCAAATTTCTAACAATATTAAGATGGGTTCAGACCAAACGAACAATGCTAGAGCTAGAACAATAATGTACGTCGTTATTTTTTGAAACCTTTTTTTAAATCCAAATATATTTATTGACAGGTTTTTTAAAATAAGATCTTATTAGAATTGTGTTCTAAAAAAACCGTCAATTAAATACTGTTTAAACTAAGTCAATAAATTAATTTGCTTATAAAAATAAATGAGAATAAATATTTTATCAAATAACACTTAACTGAAACTTTTATGTATTTCCAAAAGCAAAACAATATATTCAATACATTAACATAAATAATAAACAATTAGAAATGTCATAATAAACACTACAAAACATTTCAATTTAACAGACAAACAGTCTGTTTTTGCTGAGGTTCTCTCGGTACAGGATACATATTTGCGCCGTTTGAGGTCGAGACGATGGGCCCAAGGGGACACTCAGCGAAGCGTCTGGCCAATAAGTTGTTCAAACGGCTAACGGAAAAGTCTCCCTGAAGCGTCAAAGTCAATTTGACTGGTTGGTTTCGCTTGTCTTCCAATTCAGATTTTTCTTTTCGACAACTTTTTTTTTCTATAACGCCATAAAATGCACAGTCCCTTTAGTGTCGTTATATAGAGTTTACACTGTAGTTGGATTTTATATCTATTTTTATATAGGAAACAAAATGGCGTAGATAACTTATCGTTAAACATCTTAGTACTATAATATCATTTTTTAAAACATTGGTAAATAATCCAAACGTATTAATATCAATAATATTTGATTTTTTCTATCGAAGCCCTCTTTAGTTAGTTAAGTAAAAACATAAATTCAATTGATTTTTTATTATTAATATAATTTAGTTTAAGAATAATAAATAAATATGCAATACAATATATTATACAAAATTTTTTTTGACATGTTTTTTCTATTTTATGTATTACAATTATACTTAAATAATTAATATACACAGAATTTATGTAATTTAATTTAGTATCTACAGTGCGGTAGTGAGCTTTTTTAATTAAATTTTCTGTCACTGTACCCTGTTCAATATACCTAGATTCATTTGACAGATAGGTTTTTTAAACTAAACAAAAAGGCTATTAGTATGTAATTTTCTAACAGAATTAAGCAATCAAGGTTTATTTATAAGCTTAATGCTATTAAAACATAATCTTAATGTTTGACATGTCAAAAAATGTCATAAGAATTAAGCCATATTAAACAGGGTTAGAGATTGTTAGTCACCGGCGTTTTCAATCCAGCGGGATTTTTGCTGAACTAGCATAATCCGCATTTTTTCTTCTTCTACTGATTAGGTACCTACCTACTTAGGTATTAGGTCAATATCCTAAAATTAATCTAGTTAAGATTCAGTACAAATCAGTAAATAAAACTTTAAAAATCTTTACATTATTCATTCACCACGGAATGAAGCTAATGAGATAATCCAGCAATACAAATATAGGATGTCACTTCATGAATAACAGAGTTGTAAATATGTGGAACAAAATACCAGAAGACATATTAAAGTCCTCAACTGTAAACACTTTTAAAAACAAACTGGACAACAAACTATGGTTATAACTGACAATTTAATAAACTTTACACCAGTGCTTGATATAGGCATATCAGCAATGCGCTGCGAGCCTAATTATCAATAATAATAACAAAATGGTTACGATTTGCCTTTACAATACTTTATAAATATGCTATATGAAAATATTGATTATAGATTATTTTAATAATTGTTTCTGCAACTGGCGTAAATCTATTTATATCATTTTATTATTAACATATTTCACTAAAATGCATGAGATTTTTGTGTATATTTGTTACACATATAGAATTAGGAATTTAGCTCAGTATCGCACTGTAGTCCGAGCTTTATGTAAAGATAGATATTGTGTTCAATAAATTAAGGATAGTTTGCTCTGAAATAAGAATTAATTATGTCGCTAGACTGATTACTAAATTAAGACATTGTTATTGTAACTTTTTGTGTAATTTCTTAAGACGGTTGTTAAGATTTGCTCTTGCTCGAACACTCCATTTTAAAATATCTTTCTGAGATATAGATAATAGAGATAATTACTAAGTGGCTACATGAGTGCACAAACTACTCGTTTCGGAGCGACAAAACAGGATTTGGCGACACCTCTAGTTTTTTTTTTATAACGCACACTTCGTATCGTCCGTTCTGAAAGGGTTTTTTTTTTTTATCCAGACAGGTCACACAGCGCCATCTAGTTTCCGTGGTAAGCTACGAGGCTTGTGTTACGGAAACTAGATGGTTGATAAACTACATATTATATATATATATATATATATATATATTTTGTAAGTATATACATATTATACATATAAACACCCAGACCGAGACAAATTATACAATGTACAACTTGCCCCCGGTGGGAATCGAACCCACGACCTCCCGAGTTCACGGCAACGTTTGTTACCACTAGACCACGGAGGCGGTCAACTATATATAACCTTTCAAGTTCTTGACCTGCGCCTATAATCGTATGTATAAATAATTAATAAATTTACCCGTGGCCATAAACCTGCGAACGCGACAGAAAATCCTTAATATTAAATTTATGGATAATAATTTTGTATAATAATAAAATGTGACATTATTCGCTCTTATTTCAGAGCAATTTAAAATATCTGAATTTATATTTGGTGTACGCGTGTAGATTTTATATTGATACATGTTTGTGTGTTGTGGTTACAATAGGGAATATGCACGATGTTATTATCACTTAAAAATCATAACTCGATAAAATAACTTTTATTATACATAATAATGGATTCCTATTACACATCAATACATCCAAAAACGAAACATTAAACAAAATGTGTATTGTTTAAATAATATAGTTTCTAAAAATAAAATCAGTCATGTCTCCACGAAATTCTGGTTGCAACCACTCTGAACACACTGGGGGCTCTATAAAATTTAATTTCGTTGACTATAAATAAATCAATCTATACTTCGAGTTGTATGGTTATAAACACTCCCAAAATGGTGACTCCGACGTCACGGGAGACCCCACAATATTATTTTGATTTTTGAAATTAAAGAATAATAATCGTTTATTTCCAATAAAATCCTATGTTCATGTTTTTCTATTGGAAGCCCACACTAGGAAGGTCGGTATTGTGGGGTCCCAATTACACTAAATAAAAATTTAAATAAAAAATAACACTTGATTTAAGCAATATTTTTTTACGTTAAATGCATATTCCCTATTGAATCGTTTTGATATATATTTTTTACCTTACTATAAGTAATTAATTAGGATATACCAGACACCCAATTTCTCAAGGGATGAATAAGATGTTAAACATTTTTATTATTTATTATAAGAGATGTGATTATCTCTACTAAAATAAATCAACGTTTGGCATCCTATTTGTGCTTTGAGGAACAGGTTTTTTTTCTATTCAATCCATGACTGGCAATAGTGCACAAAACTAAAAGTACAATTGTTTTTTTAAAAGCTTTATATGCATTTAAAGTATTAATGACCTGAGGCAGTAGTCTCGACATTAAATAGTAATCGCTAACTTGGCGATTTTAGGTGGCCATTGACCACCTTCTAACAGACCAAATCGCTTCGTCCCTTACAAAAATTTGTTTAGGATTTATGAAAACCTATATTGTTTCTTAAATGACGCCGCAGATCGAATTTATCTGTGAGATTAGAGATTTTCGCAAACTTTGGCATTTTGACATTTACTTCCAGTGTTGCAAAGGAATGAATATTATTGTCCATATACATATTAGGGCATTAAATAAGTTGATATAGAGCTGCCTAAGTTTTTAATTACGTAAGTTCTCCTATTATAATATTACCGTTTTTTGAAACCAATAATATTGATATTTTTTTTTTTTATTTTGTAATTAGCAACATTTTTTTATGACTTACTGACGAAAATCGCTAAGATTCAACGCGAACGTTATTAAATGTCGAAACTGCACGCCCAGCATTTTTTTAATAAATAAAGGTATCTTTAAGGGACATTCGAGACATTTCTCAAGAGATGTTTCGGTCGAGTTGAATCGACCCTGATCAAAGGGCAATCGATCCAAATCATTTCAGGGGGGTCTGAAATCTGTAACGAGGTGTTGGCCTTCTAACAGAAGTAGCACATAACAACGGGCAGGACATGTAGAACCTTTACATCATACATAAATTAATTACGGGCTTCAAGTCGCGTCAGTGCAGAGGTGCCAAATTTCTCAGGAATGGGAAAATTTGACCTCTGCCCGTGCGAACATGCCCTCGGCTAGATACGCACGAATCCGTCCAATGTTTCAATCTGCATATCGCAGAGGCTAACTTCATTTCTCACATATCGCGTCGCGCCGTGAGATTTTGCTGCGCTTGCAGACGACCTCATAGGCTAAACTAAGAACAGGCAAATGTTAAATTTTCATTCATATAAAAATGCGCCGCCTAATATGGCAAGGAGAACTAAATTCTTGTCTGTGTCTTAAACATAATAGAGTTGTCGTTAATTAATTAATTCAATCAATTAGTTCAATTCATTTAACATGTCAGCGTGTTAACACAAGCTTAGTAATCAATTGTAATTTACTCGTAAATGAATTGTGTAAGCCTATAATCCACTATATCCTACCATCCACCTGGATACGGCTAATGTTCGGGTGAACGCCACTTTTCCCCAATTAGTTACTCTTTGTTATTAGAGTATCATTTATTAGAACGTACCATGCCGGAGCCACGTACGTGAAACGACAGCGAATATAGGCCTTATAGATGCACAACTTGATGTTTAGAGCCAATGGACCTAACATCTAACACTGGACGTAATTTGGCTCGAGTCAAACGTGCCATGTTTATTCTACATAGTGAATTTTACGTGGTCTTACATGCTAAGGCGTCTGTCTATTGTGAGCCCCAGGTAATGGAGCTGCGCAGGTTTAGTCCACGTTCATATTGGGCGAAAGATTTAAAACTACCCACATTTCACATTTTTTATTGTAAATCTTGGTATTTCCGTTGCAAAGCCTGCGCATCTCAAATCGGTCTCGTGGCCACGGTCGGTGCATCTTAGACGAAATGTTTCTAAAAATAACCGACCGAATTTATAGAAGGTATAGCGCAACCATATCTGATAATTTTCATTTGTGTTATAATGTAAAGAAATTAAGATTTTTACTTGCCAAAGTTATTTATGGATTAAGTAAAGTTACTAATTTCTAATATATTTATGTCTACCACCGAATACAATTTATTATATAAAATAAAATTTAATGACTTAAACAATAATAAGAGCACACCGGGTTTAATTATTGCTTGTTTTTAATAAACTTTATTATTATATATTTTACAGTAGATGACTCACCAAAAATCTATTTGATTTTAACTATTCAAAAGCGGATCAGTCAAATCATACGAAAGAAACTGACAGAGCACAGGTACAATATCTGTGATAATTTACATAGTGGCAATTTCCGTACGAAATTACATATTTGTATTTTATCGATTTTTCAGCTGTCCCTTTAGTTTTTGCAATTTTTTTTGCTTGTTCATTCTATTTGTAAATATCTTTAAAGATTTAGGATCATGTTCCTCATCCCTCTCTGTTTCTCAAAGGATTAATAAAATAACGATTGTTTAACTTTATGATTATAACATCTATTATTGGCTCATAATAGATAATCTTCCATTATTCTTTTTTTAAGTTAAAACCATCCAAAGTAAACAAGGTTATAGAAAAAAAACACTTTGAGGGTATCTAAAAGTTAATAAAAATAACGTGTGGCGCCATCTTGTGGCATACTTTGGAAAGGAGGCAGAGGGAAATAAATTGCTCACAACATAATTTAAATCAACCAATTTATTTAGTTTAAACTATCTTTCACAATGGCGCCTGGTGTGCGTTCAAAATAATTAAGTAGGTATTACTTTGCTCAAAATATGAAGACATAAGTTTTAAGACTCCCGAAATGGTATCTATAAATCGCTACCTTGGGGTACAAAGGTCGTAAAAGCTATACAGGAGTAACAAAAAAAAATTTTGTTGACAACTTTTTTGTTCTTTTTACCTATTGTATATTGACCCTATTAAATGAGATTTGATATATTTTTTCTTTGCTATAGAAAACCTTATTGTACAAAGATCAATTAATAGAGCGAAAAATTCTTAATAAGACTGCATTCATAACTCATTTTGGGTAAAATGGCTTATACGACCTTTCTACCCCAAGGTGTCGAAATGTTAGATACTCTTAGATCTTTATTATAGTAAAATTTATTTATTTTAATAAATTTAAATAAATATTTATTATTTTGAGCATTAATCTTTGTATATCAGTTGGATAACTGTAATTTTAACAAACAAAACATTTTAATAAAGTCTAGAACATATTATTATTATTAAATTCTTTATTGCACGAAAAAAATGTACAAAGGCGAAGATTAATACCTACAAGGCATTTTCTAACATCTAACCTTTGGGAGAGTATGAGATGAAGGGTAGGGCTGATATAAAATAATAAGATAACAAACAATATACTACATACTAAGAAATACATACATATTATAAAAGTATATATTTATCAAATATTTATTGTCAGCCCAAAGCTTGTGTCTAAAAATATTGCAGTAACCAAGCTTTTAAAGACGTGGACTGACGGTGCGTGTCTAATAGACAGTGGAAGTTTGTTCCATTGGTGGGCTGCAGACACAGTAAACGAATCTAAATATATACATATATTTACAACAAAAAAAAACCGTCATACCGCGTCGACCCGTTGAACGGGGAGGGATGACCCTTTGAACAAAATATCTTCTACTAAATGTAGTCTATCAACTAACGAAATAAAATTACTGACATGTTTAGATAGAACAAATCTATGATTAATATGTCGCAAATCTGTGGAATAACCTGCCCTTAGATATCCGACACGCGCCCAACAGAATGCTATTTAAAAGAATCTTCACACACTTCTTGAATAGTTCCTATATTATTTATTTATTTAGGAATTCTTACAGCTACTTTATACATATATAGGAGCGGCATTAGGTCCGCCTTTGTACATAGTGCAAAAAATTTAAATAAATATACCTAAAATTTGATTTACTAAAAATTTTTGAAAATGTTTACTGGGCAAACTACCACCTAGGCAGACTGATGGTGGTAATTTGCCCAGTCTGCCGGGCGGGTATGTATTCACCGTTCGTGCCGATAAACCCAGTAAAATGTATCCACACGTTTCGGGATCAGGCTCGAATTGCCGTCATGCCCAGTCAAGCCGGCATAGTGTTAGGGACTGATGTCAGTCATTAGTGTCTGATTCCAGTTGCTAACATTCATGGATCTCGCGCGCCACTTACCATCAAGTGGGGGCATGATCACACATCGTGCTAGATATAAAAAATAATAACAGACTACGTTTATCAAAAATCCGGCTCGAAGGACCAAAATTAATGTAAGGTTTTACACTCTTATGTGCTAAATGAAACTCTTAGATTTTTCGGGCAAATTGATAATGAACGCGCGCGACGGGGATCGCGTATGATGGTACAATTTATAGGCGTAACGTATTTACGCCGAAGGTGTAAACGCACTGATGTTAAAATTGTAACAAATTGTCCACCTACAAAATACCTGACACTGCGATCTGCTTTTCGGTGTATGAATTCTTCGTACAGACTTGATTCTTTGAAAATATTGGATAGTTCGAGCGATATAATAAATTAATAATTTATGTTTAATAATTCAACTGTTATACAAAGGTTATAAGTAAAGCCTGTTATTTTCACGTTTAGCGTGTAGGTAGTTATGGACTTTTTTGTATGTGAGTGTGGGATTAATAAAGATTTATTTTTTATATGATGTCTTTTATTTTGACGCTGTTGTTTATTCTTAGAACCCTATGTAGTTAAAGCAATGGTGCATGAGAACCAGTACCAACAGGCTCCAAGTATTGGCAGAACGGTGGGACTCTCCGCTTCTAGAGCACTGGACACTGTATGCAGTCAAATAGACAGCCTCCAGTAGCTCTATTCTGTTACTTAGCTGCAAACGTTATTAGTGGATTTCGATATCTCGTAACGTCCTCTCCGAGGCACGGGAACAGTGGTGCTGTAAATCTATGGCAAATGTACGTAATAAAAGTGTCTTTCTCATTGGTACATGCCGGGGGGGTTTGAACCGACCTTTGCACGATTTCAGCGAAAGGGTTCTTACAACCGAGCCACCACCACGCATACTCACTATTGTTTAGAAAGAAAAAAAAAATACGTTTATTCATCGCAAAAGTATCTGTTTTATGAACTTACACAATTAAGATTAAGATATGTAGCACAACGCGCCCCGACAGGCACTCAACAGTACTCCAGGATATAGACGTGCATAGGATATGGGGTGGCACGGACCATGAATTGATATTAAAATATGGAATTGGCCGCCCCCACAGGCAGCAATCGAGGCGCGCTGCACTACAATTCACACCGTAATTCCTGCAGCGATGAACGGGCCCTAAGCTCAGCATGTGTCGCGAGTCACATAGTTGTATCCGCGACGCTGTTCTTCCGCTAGTACCCAATAAAATAAAATATATATTTTTAAATAAATAACAAGTATATAGGTACTTACATATAACCATACGAATACTTATCTACATAAAACATAAATACAAATTGAAATCGTTTATATACAATACACACAGTAAAATTTGTACATTTCACCCAAAAATGCATTTAAATTATTTACAAAAGTAAATATTAAACAAGAAAGATAAATAAATAAAATAAAATATTAAATAAATTGTCATCTGAAAAGTATAGGCGGTTAGCGCGAAAAGTGTTTTTAATCATTAAAAAAAAATTCGTGTTGCAACCGGTTGCGCTTTTGAGAAAAATTAAACTTCACGGTTGCTTTTTCCAGTCTGAAATTACGCACTATTATTATAGGCATAATGTGACCCCTATTTTGTCGCCTTCTTCGGCCATCCTGGTTCTATTTCTGGCCGAAGCTTAGCATGGAACAGTCTACTGCTGTCTCTCTCTCTCTCTCATTCTCTTAAGAGGGTTTAAAGCTTTAGCACCCCTTTCGCTCGCACATTTTTTTTTTCTAGTCTGAGTTACTTTTGAGAAACATAGTCTCGACTTTCTAGGAAATAAAATTGCCGACATTTTGGAAATATATTAGTTATATATTTGTTTTAGTAAAATAGAGGAAAATTGTTATGTTTTTGCAATTTTAATTGTGCGAGCGAGAGGGATTTAAAAGCCCTTTAAAAAGCTATTATTCGAAATTTAAATAAATAAAAATCTAGTTTTATTTTTAATTATTTATTTTATGAAATAAGGTGTAAATCTAATTTCTAATTGTGTATAGAGATTTAGTAAAGATAAAATTTTACTTCATTATACGTCATTCATCGAGACCTAAGACAAAATGTAAACAAACCAGCAAAAACATATTTGAAGAGTTCTCAATTATGGAAGAAGCAACTCAAAATAAAAGTTTGGTGTGTTAAAATTTATGTTTTTTCTGTTACGTTTTTACTGTTTGTTCTTGTCTTATAAAAAAGCGAGCCTGGGCCAAACAGTGCGTTACATTTTCTTCGTTTATTAAAGTTTGGGAACTACTGCGAGGTGAGGCGGAGTGCACAATCGTATTAAAACGTATCGTCTAAGATCAATTACGTCTGTCAAAAATGTCAAAAGCTTTTGACATATCTGACATACGTAATCGATCTAAGACGATACGTTTTTCGACGATTGTGCACTCCGCCTCACCCCGCAGGATTTTCTTTGTTTACATTTTATCTCAGTGCCGGATGAATACCATATAGATTGGAATTTCTAATATTGATTACGTAATTATAAACCGCGTGTAATTGTCAAAAAAGCAAATATTTCAGGCGTCATGAGTAGAATATCTATTTCAAATAAATATTATGTATATGTTATTTGTCCCCACCAATTGTGCTGTGTTGTGGCGTTACATACTAACCAACCCGTTTTTTGATTTAGTTTTTGTATTTCATTGCATCCAGTTAAAAGTCAAAACAATTTCACAAAATTATTTATTAATATTTATCTATACAAACGTGATGTTGACACAAATGCCTTAGTGGCGATTGCCATTACTAGTTTTACGTACTAAAGGCTGGGGAGTGTTATTATTATTTGATCTCGCCCCCAACAGAGAGACGAAATAGAGAAAGTATTACGTAAGTCAACGTTCGCGCGATCGTCGACCTTTTAGAGATACACTTTATCTCTCGTTATTGACGAAATATTTCGTTAATATTAATTAATTAAAAGAAACACATGTTGTTTGTGTAAATATTGTAATCCATCTAATTTTCTTAATTGTAAATTTAAAAGTGTTGACAGTGTTATTTTACAGTGGCCAAGGAAGTTGCCACAACCTCTTAATTATCTTCTTGATACTTGATTACGCTCAGTATGAGTGGCAATATTTTTAGGAAAACTTCTCTGCACCGTAACTTAAGATTTTATTACTAAGTAATTAAAATAAAAAAATAAGTAATTCTTTATTTTTATTCTAGATTATAATATAAAAATATTTGCCCTTTAATAAATTCCACGCCGTATGTTCGTTCTAAGAAAAAGCCAAACTGCCTATAAGTGCCAGAGCAAGTAGTAAGTATAATTTATTAGTGAGTTTTCTATTCTCGTAGGCCAGAGACCTCGACGAGTTTGTCTTGATAGGCCTATAACATATATAAGTATATTAGTTTTTATAATTTTAACGGGTCTTTACGCGATTTACCGTAGAGACATATTTCTCCCGACGTCGTGTGTCGTGATTTCTAAAAACTTTTAAAGTGATAAGTGGGTAGGTTTACATCTACTGCCCAGTATGTACGAGACTACACCGCATAGCTTTAGTCGACCCGTGACCACGGCCAATGAAACTTGGCTGAAACCTCGGGAGAAATATTGCTCTAAGGTAAATCGCGTAAAGACCCGTTAAAATTATAAAAACTATTATGAATATGCGCGAAAGTTTAAAAAGTTTAATATATATATTATTTCAACTGCGTATTTTGACTACTCCGTCAGTGTTACGGTCGTGATGATATTTTAAAGTCTATGTAGCTATTGGTGGTAGTTTTTCGTTGGTCAAAATCTTCCTGATAGGGCCACGTTTTGGGTCTAAAACTCTGCCGTCGTCACGGCGAGGTATGTTGCTGGAAAAAATAATCCTTAAATTACTAAATAATTCCTATATACCCTTGGAACACAGAGCATTCCTATTCTCTTACTCAAGTGCAAACGTTATATAATGGAATTCTAATTCTACTAATAAGTAAATGATGCACAGATTTTGCTAGAATTCCTCTCACAACAAGAATGAGGATATGTATATTAACTTACTTCCAAGCGAATGGTCCATTTCTCTGCAGGCGCAAGATATTGTTTTGACAGATCATCAGCTCATTTTGCAGATAGGTGCGTTGGTCATTCACGCGGACAAACAGCTGTAATATACCAAATATGTATAAACACATGATCGATCGAAGAACTAAAGAAAAATGGGCAAAAGAAAACTGTTTTCCATGCAAAAAATTGATTGAAATTCTCCTATTGATGATTACATCCAAAAACGGTGCGTTACTATCGCGCTATCTATGTGACGTTTTAATAATGTTTTAGCTTATAGTATGACAATGCCACTTTACAGCAGCTATAATCTTAGTGACATCCTCATAATTGTTTTCGTCTTAGCTTGTAGTATGACAATGCCTCATTACAGCAGCTATAATCCTTGGTGTATTTATTTTATAATTGTGTACATATGTCTTAGTTTATAATATGACAATGCCTATTTACAGCAGCTATAATTTAAAGATTATAATTATGTATATTATGGGTTGTAATGTGCTGCTCCAAATACAAGCTATTTCCCAGAAAATAAGCTTTTCGTTATATTGATTATTTTTTTTGACATGTAAAAGCGCAGAATACATTATATTTATTGTACTGTGCCTACTTACAAAATACTTAAAATAAAATAAAAAAAACGTCAGAACACAGTAATCAAGTTTATTGTTTGATTGTGTATTGTTTAAAATTATTTTGTTGACAAACATGCCAACCTTACTTGTTTTAGTGAAAGAACATATTAATAATTTTTTTTAATGAAACAATTTAAATTTATTCATATCAGATTTTGTTCCAATATAACAAATAATTTGCACATTACATTTCATAAATATGCATAATATTAAAGAGGAATATTCATATTATTTATGTCAAAAGTACTAGATCGTGTAGTAATTTTGACAAAATAAATATTTTGAACCGCAATCTCCAATGTTTCCAGCAAAAAAAATATCTTACCGGATGAATATAGTTAAAATAGTAACATTTATGCCGTTTTTGGTTTGAAGAGTTTACAACTAAGAATACATACATACATACATACACATCTTCACGCCAGATCCCTTGCGGGGTAGGCAGAGACAATTGAGCGCCACTTGAGACGATCACGACATACCTCTTTCGCTTCATCGACGTTCATCAACCTCTTCATACATGCCCTTTTGTTACGAAGGCTTTTTAATACACCTTCAGTCAGTGTTTTATTTATTTGATCATGATATGTGAGTCTCGGTCTGCCAGGGCCTCTTTCACCCACAACTTTCGCATTATATATCTGGTTCGTCAATCTTTCTTTGCTCATTCTTTCAACATGCCCGAACCATCGTAGCATGCCTTTCCTTATTTTTGTCCCTATGCTTTCTTTTATACCAACCCTTTTCCGTATTTCGACGTTACGTATGCGGTCCTAACTAAGAATAACGATTTCAAATATCCCTTGAGGTGAGTGAGGGAAAAAGGTCTAGGAATACGGGTGTTAAACCAGCATCATAAATAAAAATATATGTACGTGGATCTCTACTAGGGGATAAAAAATTAACCTTGGATTCCGAGTCCAAACGCCATTCCCTGCTTCTGAGTGTGCTGATTAAATCTGTCTTCAATCTTTCGAATCTTTTCACTGTCCTCAATAGTTCAACCTGAAATTAAATTAAATTTAATTTGTTTGGTCCTTCGAGCCGGATATACAATACAAAATAACGTACAGAGGTCAGCAGCTCCAAGTTTATATTGAGGTCGTCGTGCTTCAATTTGCAATCTGAAATAGAATTAAAATTTGTTTATAATAGCCTAAACCTCTTCTACCAACAGCAACGGTGATTGCCTAACGAAATATGTTCAAGAATTTTTATATTTATTATTTTGATCAAATAACAATATTCCGTATTATTACACTAGCTGTAGCTTTGAATATATTTTGTAAGGCAACCTTAAGCCCTATTCCTTACTAAGTCGCAAACGGTATCAGTGGATTTCGTTATTCGAGCTTGCGTCTTAATTACAAAATATTATTCAATTCTCAACTCTAAGGCCGCGTTCGTTTTAAGAAATGTTAGCATGAAAATACAACTTTATTTTAGCACAAGTCGTTTGTTTAATCAAAATTCTAACATTTGATGCTAATTTCGTATGTCAGTACCGTGTTGAAAGGAGGGTTATTGATGTAACTTTTTGACAGATGTCAAATGGTTTGTTTACCATTTTTATATAGTACTTTATAGTTATCTATCATATTTGTTAAAAAGGTATTTTAAACGATTTTATGTAATAAGTTCAAAAACCATAATAATATCACGTGTATTGGATGCCATGGTATGATAAAACATGAACGAAAACACTTGTCAAAAAGTAGCCTCGCCGCGCGTTTTATTTAAGAAATGTTAGCATTGTTAAAAAAAGTGGTATTTCTTAACAAAAACGACATTTCGCGCTGGTTTATGAAGTTGCTACGAAATGTTGGAAATGCTATAAAACGAACGCGGCCTAAGCGCTCGAACTTGACAGCGGCCGTGCAAATATCAACTTTAATAGCGTAATATATATATAGTTGAAAATGGTAAGCAATCTGAGCTTTATTAATATGGGCCTAATGCAGATGATGATGATTTAAATCTATTGTAAAACTTCTGACAATCTCCTAACTCTGGAATCGAATTAAGGAAATAAATCATGCATTCGAAAAAATAGTTTATCACAACGGTATCCCTTGATTCACCTTTAGCCAACTTTACGCTTCACCCGCGCTCGTTGTAATCATCAAAAATTTTACCAGACGATATAGTATTGTTGACAACAACAATGGCCGACCGACCTCTTTGTTGAATGAATTGCATCAATGGGGTGTATCACTAACTTTTTATCACGATAGATGGCGCATGATAGATGGTACCTAATATAACTGTCAGTTGCATAGAAAACTTGTATTTTTATTACGAAATTTATTAGTTTCTGGATATTATGCCGAAGTGAGGAGCTTTTAGGTGTACAAATCAAGATTTCTAAGCGAATTCAAAGATATGATGATCTTAAAATTGCCGTTCTATTAATAAAACCTTTTTTATTTTTAATGACGGGGTGTGCGCTTTTTAATTCGTCTTTTAAGGTAGGTAACGATAATTTAAAATACATTTTTCTGTTATAAATATATAAAACTATGAAGACATTTAAAAAATTATGCGATAAGGTGTAGATAGAACAAGGTACAATACCATTGCCGCTAGCGATTGATTGAATTTATAAGAATTAATAAAATAAATGACAACTTTATTATGTTCAAACCACAAAGAGTTAGTTCTCCAATTACTAAAACGCGCCACTTACTATATAAATATTTTTATTACAGTTGCTAGTTCGAAATTCCACCACCTCGTAAGTACACTTGTGAGCCACCATTTTTTTATTTTTTTCATTGACAAATTGGCTACTGGCCCTTAGCCAACTTACCAGGCCCACAGCTCTTAGCGCTGCGTATCTTATCCTTCAGCAAGGGCAGTTGTCCCTTGAGCGCTTCTATTCCGTCCAGCAGTTGTTTATGTTTAGCACTCTCCCGCTGGAGGTCGCTGTCGCTGTCCCAGGGGTGATCCTGAAGGTGTAGCTGGTCCTGGAAGTACACGATCTGCTTCTCCAACTCCGTGTTTTGCCATGCTGCTGCTTCTCTGTTTTAAATTCGATTTTTTTTTACTTTTTTTTATTGACGTTTACTTAAAGCGATTGAAAACGCTACTCGAACGACTTTCAAAGAGAAATAAATATTAATAAAAGGGCTTACAGCGACAAGTCAAACTTGGGGTTAGATTGTACCCCTGCTAAACCCATTTTTGTCTGATATTACAATTTAAATGCAAGTTTTAATTTTAAATTGATAAAATAGAGTGCTGAGTAAATCCAACAAATCCATGTCGTCAAAAGTTCGCGGCTAACTCCTCCTGACCGTCATTTTATACTGATATATCGATGTTAGCATATACGAGCATGCTGTGTTTAACTTGGAAGCAATGCAAGCTCGCTTTTTACCGAATTTTACTTAAAGTGTATGAAAACCAACGCCAAGTCGAACGACATACAAAGCGAAAATAAAGCGCTTAAAGGGACAAACAACCACATGGATATTATATAAATATGTATGATATGTAAATACCAAGATATTATAATTTTTGTAGTTATTTTTTAATAAATAGGGACCTCTAAGGACCCAGGCGCTGCTGCATTACAAGCAGAGAACCTCAAGCGGCGGAAATACACTCAGCTTATTGGGAGATGTGTTTTTGCGCCGTTTGGAGTTTAAACTCTCGGGCCGTGGTGGGGACCAAGTGCACACGAAATTTTCAAGGCGTTGTCAAAACAGCTCGTCAACACCTCGGGAGACAAAAGGGCTGGGTAACATTTGGGCCAAAGAATCAGTATTGCCATTCAACGTGACAATGCTGCCAGTATCCTTGTCACTTTGCCTATTGGCAGCGATTTGGAGCAAATTTTTTATTTATAATAATTTTTATGTCGTTTTTTCTTCATTTTAGTTTTTAGTTATATTTTTATTTAGTAATTAGGTTTATTTTTATTAATAGTAATTTATACCGTAACTTAAGTTTTTATTTCTGAATAATTAAAATAATAAAAAGTTATGTTTTTTCAATAAAGATATAATTTTCAAGATATTTATAATTGATGAAAAAGACATAGTATCTTAGGAGCCAGAAGAATCTAGGTATTTCCGTTGCTTTTGGCTAAACTACTTAATTAAATTTTAACGTTGGGATACTTACCTACAAGCTTTCTCGTGTTCGAGTTCATTTTTCAAGCAATCAATCTCACTATCGTTCATTTTAGAACTATGCTTCACTTAATAATACGTATATATATATACGTACTTAACGTTACAATGCTAACTTAATTCCCCAATAAAATTACCTACCAATACTGTGGATATTGATTAAACAGTCATTGACTACCCTTGTTTGACCCTTACTTCTCTACTTGGTAGACTTTCGAATCAAGCGTCAGTATTGCGGTAGGGATTGCAATTAGAGCGCAGCGACACATTTCAATAAGGCTGCATTCGTTTTAAATCAAATTAAAATATTTATTTGCAATAAATATGGTAACAATTGTGTTTGACAATAAAATGCTCAGCATATTTAGCCATGAATACAGCATGCAAAATCATTGGTCAGACTTCATCATCATCACCCGGTGTCTCTCCACTGCTGGATGCAGGCCTGCCACTTTAAACGATCTTCTGCCACCCTCATCTATCCCCCACTCTGCGTCTTCCAGTACGTGGTCTCCACTCCAGAACCCGTCTACTCCATCGTTCATCGGTTCTGCGGCATATGTGTACAGCCCACTGCCACTTCAGCTTGCAACTTTGGTTCTTTGACGGATGTCAACGTTTCTGACTTTATCTTTAAGAGAAATCGCGAGCATAGCTCTCTCCATAGCTCGCTGAGCGACCTTGAACTTGAACAGACCTACCGTCAGTGTCCACGTTTCTGCACCATACGACCTTACTGGAAGAATGCACTGGTTGAAAACTTTTGTCTTCAGACGTATATTATAGTATATACAAACTTTTGCTACAAAATTATAAGTACCTACCAATAAAATACATGAATTTATTATTATTATTCACCCAACATACTTATACAACACATTTAGACTCCTTTAAACTATAAAAACATTTTACACTCGGATTTTTTAATGTTATACACTTAGTGGAAGCTTATTAGAAAAAAAAATAAGCCATTGTTTTACAACTTCGGCGGAACAAACCTACTAGGGGGATATCTAGTATTAAATTTACACTTATCTTTTAGGGTATGAAATAGTTGTAATTTTACAAACACACATATATGCAAGGAACAGTCACTTTCCAAAATTTGTTCACGATTGTCGAAAACGTATATTGTTTATTAAACGATGTCACAGTCTTGGAGTACGTTTACGTCCATTCTGTTTATTTTACGTTGCGCCCGCGCCGCGCCGCCCGCCCCGCCAGCCAGTGACGACTGCAGGTTCAGAATTGTTGAAAATGGCATCGCAAGCGCTGAATGCGACAATCAATCAACAGTGTGCTAAATAATTGGACGCACGTTTATTTGAATAGTTTAATTAAAACGGCGTCCGTTTGGATGTATAGCGAGTGAAAATGTCGGAATCGTATCGAATTTATCTTAAAAATAACTTTTTACTTAAAACTACAAAAACATTTAAAAAATGATGCGATATATGTAGGTGTAAAACAAGGTACCATTGCCGCTAGCGACATTTCCTAATACACCCCATTGTGACCCCCTCTTTCTTACCATGCAGACTGAAAATGTATTTTTTTTTCATTATGCATGAGGAAGGGTGGAGCGGTTGAAGTCAGCTAGACGTATATTGATGCTAGGGTAGGGGCTTCGACTCGGGTGGCAGCATAGATATAGAATACTAAGCGACGACGCGACGATCCTATGTCTATGGGTGGCAGTGCTGTGGCCCTGGCTACCGGAATCTGTGTAATGGCAATGTAATCACACCCTAAATGTATGTGTTGTCTATATATTGTCCATTGATATAATACACGTATTAGGCTATTAAATGAATTAATATGGAGCTGTCTAAGTTTTTTAAATATAATATTACCGATATTTAGAAGTAATAATATTGACCAAATCAGTTTTGTTAATTTTGTAAGTGGCAACATTTTTTTATGGCTTAACGACCAAAATCGCTAACATAGCTATCTGTCGAGACTGCCTGCCATAATCGACACCGTTTTGTTTCCACCCAATTTTAAATTTACGTTACATTCGATCTCAGCCAGGCACTGACGCTTACTTCGAAAGTGCACCTTTACTTATTCTGTACTTATCGTTGCCTTGAATCGATCAAATGGTTGCGTGTTTTGATTATTTTAAGTAGGTATGTATTATTATTATTTTTACGTGATTTCATAACAAATTATTTCTCACCTTTTCTAAATTTGAACATGAAAATATTCCTACAGAGTGAAGAAAAAAGAACTGTACTATCCATATATATAGAATGCAAAAATCGCGCAGAAAACGATTAGGTACTCAGGTACCTACCTAGATTGATTCCTAACTAGAGATGTAGGCCAAATTGTCCAGAAATTTCTAGAAGGGATTTGTTATGAATCGATTTGGTTATTAATATCTGTTTTAAAACCGTTTTGGTTCAAAATATTGATTTTATATAGAATGTATGTAAAAAAGTATGTTGGGATGGACACAATATGGATATTAAATTAATACAATAGAAACAGACGGCACATGCGGTGTTATTTAATTTAAATAAAACCAATAATTATAAATAATAATACATCAATAATACAATATATAATACAATAAATAATACATCATTTAGATTTACCAAACTTTTATTTTTATTTGTACTATTATATTTGAAGGTACTCGTAATTCTAAAGTAACAGTCCTTGTACTAATTGATTTTACGAATGCATTTAACATAGTAGATCCTGATTTGCTGATTTTTAAAATCTCATCGGATGCTCTGTTGTGGTTTTCACAATATCTTCATAGTCGTCAGCAACAGGTACAGGTTGATCAGGGGTCATCGGAGTGTCATCGGGCGTGCCGCAAGGTGCCATTCTTTCCCCTTTATTGTTCTTATTATCTATCAATGCCATCACGTTACTTATTCATTGCCAATACCGTTTGTATGCAGATGACTTGCAGCTCTATATACGGACAGATGTCATCACTCTTAATAGTGTAATAGCTTGGCTTAACTCAGACCTTTGTAATATTAGCACGTGGTCGAATCGCTTTAGAGTAGTTGTCAATCCGACCAAGTGTCAAGCAATTGTAATACGGAGTTCTCGACAGCTATGTAAAGTTGATCTTAATAGCATTGACTCGGTTCGGCTTGACAACGTTCCAATACCGTTTGGTAGCGAAGTGAAGAATCTAGGTATTTACCTATATTTCAACCCCAGGTGACAAACACGAGCCGTAAAAAATTTACTTCACTGCACTTTCTTAATAAACTCAAAAACTTTCTGCCGATTAAAGCTAAAATAACCCTGGTCCAAAGCCTTCTCCTTTCTCTCCTTGACTGTGGTGACGTGTACAGCGTTGGTATCTTAGAGATGCTTAACAAGATGAACCGGTTACTTAACGCATGTATCCGGTTCATCTACTGCTTACGTAAATATGATCATATCTCAGAGTATCGAGCTAAGTTGAAGTGGATACCGAATTGGTGTCGCAGGAATCTTAGAGTACTCTGTTTACTTTTTTTCTGTTCTTAATGAACCTGCGACACCGAAATACCTCAAGGATGATTTAGCCTATCTTTCTTTGTTCCACGATAGATCTCTACGTTCCTCTCATAACTCTCTTCTTTCTATCCCTCCATATAATTCTAGTTTCATTTCAAACTCGTTTGTCGTTGTCGCCACTAATTTGTGGAACAATTTGCCTCTTAGCATCAGGCAACTAACCACCAGATCGCTATTTAAAAAAATGGTCTATTCGCATTTCCTATATCCCAATAAAGATCGTAAGTATATTATTATGTATGTATGTAAGTTTATACGGGTATATAAGTATGTATTAGTACGTAGTATATTATATATTTATACATCTAGTTAGTTATTAAATTAATTTTTAATTTTTCTTAATTTTTTCGCCTACTTTAAAAGTCCCAATGGTTGGCTATGATAACATGTCTTGCGGCATTAAAGCCAACCTTTATCTTTGTGCAATAAAATATTAAAGTAATAAATAAATAAAAATATACATAAACATTTGTCCATGACTGTGTTTGACTTGACGCTTAAGCGTAAGCTTGTAAGCGCATTTTGTACTTTATCACGCTTTGAACGTCGTTTGCAAAATTCAGTGAAAAAAAGCGCGCTTTGCTTCAATTCGCTTTTAAGTCGAATATGAAACTATCATTCTTTTTATCTGCCGCTACTTTCATTTGATTTGAGGGGGATGCTTTACATTGGAGGACGGCCTCACTTACTAGGTTTGACGAGCGAATAAGAGAGTAGTCTAGGATGAGTTATCTGCTAGTATCACATAAGACATAATTGAGTTGTAATTACTCTTCGATCAAATCTAACCTGGCATAGTCGGATCCTTGTATTATGATCCTTGATCGGATCTGACTTAGGATTTCTGGATATGACTTAATCGAGATTTAAGAAAACCAAATCCTTCTGCGTCTATCACTTTTTTACAACTTACCTAATTTAACTTAAAACTATTAATTTTATTTAACCAGGCATACCCCTTTAAAAAATCATGCATCAGGGCATTTGTATCTATTAATTAATTAATTACAGTGATTTACTTTCATTAGCCTGTCTTTCCAGGACTCCCTAAAACTCGCGATCTGCTGGCTCTAGTGGTTTTGTTAATTATTCATGCTTCATGTAGTATAATAATAATATCACTTTTGATATGGTCCTTGCCTTACAATATCCAGCATAAATGTAGACAGAGGAGTAAAGTAACACTTCACATATCCGTGCAAAATAGCGGGAACGATTCGGCGGCCCTTGGACTCAGCTTTTTTTTTAATAAGCCCGGGTAAAATGGGACGGTATGCAAAGCTGTCAAATTATAAGAAACGGAACGTTTTTTTTTTTTAAAAATGGATATCTTTAAAAAAAAACACACCTGTAAACCTGTTTTATTAAAACAATTAGATAAACCATAGATAACTAAAAATAAATCAACAGAAAAATTGAGACCGCAATTCAAATGTATATTTTTTTGTACTTAATCAATATGAACGGAACGCATTTATCCGTTTGTTTTTTTTTTAAATAGGCTAGCTAACCGTCTAACCGATCCTTAAATTAAAATAAAATAGGAATTAATAACTAAATATGAGTTTAGTAAGTGATATTTTAGCTGAATCTGAAAAAGCTAGTGATGAAGAATTAAAACAGCAATGCAATGAAATATATCCTCAACTCTTGGAGTTGACAGAAAAGGTACGAATGTTATCATGGGAACTTCAACAAAATCTAATTGATTTACATCTTAATTTTGTTCACACAAAGTCCTTAGAACAACTGAATTATAAAAACAGGAAAGATAATATATTATCAGATTACGACAAGCTAACTCATCAAGTAAAACAACTTCAAACCCAGCGTAAAACGAAAAGCGATTTCAACGAATCTTGGTCAAAATTAAAAAACAGTTTTTTAAATTTAAAGGGTATATGTACAGCATGTGAAGGTAAACGTATATTATGGAATGCAGATCACGAGTTTCGTCGCTGTAAATATGTTGCTGCATTGCTTGAAGTAGAAAATTTACGAAAAGATCTGAAAATGTTAAGTTTTGATGGTGATCTTGGTGTAGCATTGAAGAACTTGCGTGCCAGTGCTGATAATCAGATGTCGCTATATGTTGCTCAGGTGAGTGCGGAGTGGGAAGACTTGTTCAGCTGGTCTGAACAGAAGTGCTTGTATCACTTAACATATTCCCTTAGCATTCAGCAGTCCGACCTAGTGCTTATGAAGAATATTTTAAAATCCCTGTACCTGTCTAATAGACTTAATGAGGAGCTTATTCTGTTTTCAGAGTTTTTCATAAATAAACTACTGCACAATTTGATAAGGCATAATTGTGAAATTTACACGGATGAAAATCTTGGTGCTATAATATTTAATATTAAAATAGACTTGACTGATACAACACGGCCGAGCTTTCAGACAATATTCACAAATTTAACAGCGGTGTTCGAGTTCCTCCAGTCTACTTTGGATGCTCAGTTTGATGGTGAAGAAAAGTTTGTAGCAGTCTTTGCTGAATGTATCAGATCAAAGTTTTTCAATAAAATTATAAATGATTGCATTAAAGCAGTGCTGCCAACTTGTGAGGCAAGTTATGAAAACTATAAACAATTTATTATGGAGCTTGATTCGTTTAATAACTTTTTAATTGATTTGAAATTTGTAAAAGCAGAAAAGTCACCGTTAAATGAATATATGAACACTGAATGTGTTCTGTACAAGAAAATATATGACAAGTTATTGTCAGATGTAGATATTATTATGAAAGAAAGCTTGTCGTATGGGACTGTATCTGTTGGGGTGTCCGATGAATATGGAAATAATTTGTCTCTTAATGCTGTTAAAGACTGGGATTTCATCAACATGCCAATGTTCTTACCAAAATGCGTGATATCACAAAATGTCAAAAAGATTGTTATGATGATATATGACCATTTGGAAGACAGTGTGAAGTTGCCGGAGAAGTTTAGCAATCAATTAGTTCTGTACATTAAAGATATTGCAGTGATGTACCAGTGGGCGGTTCCTAAACAGTTCAAAATTAATTTGGAAAGCTGTCCTTTGGATATTGGTGCGTATTTTAAATTGCATAGTCATTGCTAATTAAATACTCATTGTAAGTATTATATAAAGAGGATTCACATATTCCAACATTTTCAATTTCTTTTAAAACTGAGTGATATATATATGTACAATTAAAGAAGTAGAGGTCTAGGACTCTTTGTGCTTAATGTTATAACACCTTGAAATTTCAGCATTATTCTTCAACAATTGTTTCTACTTGGCTCACAGCCTCCTCTTTCCATCATGGAGGACCCCTGAAACCTATAAGTTGGCCGACAACCTCATTGCTACTCTAACAGAATGTATCCATGACTTAAGAGTGCTCGGGTTGGAAAAAGTCTCACTTTATTTGCAAAAACAGAAGGATGTTATCTCCCAGAGTATTCTACCAAAAGGTATATTTATTTTAATATTTTCAGAACCATAAAGTTTTCAGTAACATTTTAAAAGATTTTCACATCTGCATGTACTTTTGTCAAATAAAAGGTACCTACCATAACGTTGTAAGTGTCACATGATCTCAAATGATGCAGGACCTCACTTGAATATTTTTAAGATCTTTTTTTACTATTGTATATAATTTATTTACACTTTTTTCAGAAAAAACCCCATGGACACACAACACTTGTTCGTCTTTTAACTCTGGAGTCATGGAGGCGATAGACGTAATGGAGGATTTAAAATGCAGTTGGTGGGGAGTGTTGCCAGTCAAGATGTATGAAATGAGTCTCTGCAGGCTAATACAGGATTTAAGCCAGAATATGCTGGATAGACTGATGATGAATATTAAATATATACCGGAAGATATCATCTTACGTATCAAAGAAACTTTTGAATATGTTATACAAAAAATTGAAATGCTTTTTGAGGTAATATGTGATACTGCTAAAGATTAAGATCAAAAGAGTTGATTTTTTTGCTCCCCTAAAAAGTTGACAAATTAGAGTTACACTGTGTTAGAGCTTGCGACAATATCTACATAAGCCAGTTTTAATAAAATACTCCTCTGTCTAAGTCTATATATATTAAGTAAAAAGTAAAGTATCATCACGACCGTTTCCCTTTCGGGGTGGTCAGAAACCACGCTTATAAATAAGCGGATTCACATTTAGCCGAATTTACTATAGGCCAATCATGACAACTGGCAAGCTTGTCGATGTCTCCAGCGTACCAAACTCGAGAAATTTTACAAATTAATTAAATGTATTTATTTACATTAATAAATATTTTTGTGTCCCGACCAGGAATCGAACCCGGTATACCTATATATTAAGGTATGATATAATTTATTGTATTTATCTAGTCTTATACATAAATGTGTATATTATATAAGTATGTAATGTAGACATGTATGTATGTTTATTTTTTATTACTTTAAAAAAATATATTCTATTTGCCATACACAATTTTAAATGTCCCAAAGATAAACGGTTCTCCACCTAAAAATATATCAAATAATAAGTTGTTTTCTTAATAGCCATTAATATTACAGGATCCCAAAGTATTGGAGAAGAAGGTAGGTAACTGGGAGAAGTTTACAACCATGTCAAAGTTACTAAAAGCTCAGCTATTGGAAATCTCGGAACTTTGGAACGAAACTAAAGACATTCAGCTATACTCGTGCGAGGAGGTGCGGAAAATTATCAAACTACGCTTCATAGATAATGATATTAGGTTGAAAGTATTAGCAGAAATACAATAAATTAACTAATTTACAAACAAATAAATCTTTATTAATATTACATTGTAGTTTTTCTTATAATGCCCATATAGTTTTCCATTCTAATCTAATAGTCCTAAGAAAGAGAAAATACCGGAAAAGCAATGGCATAGGACTCCCGAGGCGTTTAAAAATAGAAACCTGTTATTATTTATAGTAAGAGGCTATGCTGTATTTTATAAAATATTAAAAGGGGGTTCTTCGCGCCATTTTGCGCAGACATATCAAGAGCAAGTTTTTGTTTTGTAAATAAATTTACTGTGGATATTGTTAGTCAAAAGGGATGTTGTTTTGTTTAATAATGTGCTATAATGTGAATAATTATGGAAAACGATAAATTTGACTTTAAACATGGTGCATAAGTCGCGGTTTTCCCGCGCTATAAACTCTCATATTATACGACGTGTATGGGCTGTAATGCCGCGAGTGACTCCAAGCAAAGCGTCAAATTCTGCAACATCTTGAACTTGACGATGAGCTCATTAACTCATAAAAAAGAAGATATATTACTTCAGACTTGGCGGAAAGGGTTAAACCCTTTGCCTTCCCTATCACCTCACTCGGGAGAAGTCACAACCACAGATTATATAGTAATATGTCACAACACCAACAAGAATCAATGAAATCATGAACTTTTTGATGATGGAACATGCTATTGACTTAACTAAACAGTGACGAGCAAATTACCTGGCGTACCTTTAAAAAGTTTTATTATTTTATTCATTGATGATCACATTACTCAACTAACATTTAACATTTATTAATACAACATTATAATAATAATAAATAATAATAAAATCTTTATTGCAAAATAAAAATACATTACAATTCAGTTTTTACATAGGTTAGGGCATAAAATAAATCGTTAGTTACAAAAACAGTTTAGCTGTGACATCTGAAATAGTCGGTGGACGGTGCTTCAGATGTCATTGTAGGAATTAGTACTTACAACATTTAATTTTACTCTAGACAATATTTATTTATATTTGCTGTAGGCAAGACTTAAATAATTGTTTGTGTGTATGGTTAGTGTGTGTGTGTTGGTGTGTGTGTGTGTGTGTTGGTGTACGTGGGTTTGAATGAATGTATATAAGTATGCATGTGTTAGCAACAACCTATATCTTATAATATTATTTTACGATTTTAAACAGGTTTTCAGTATCCTCATAAGTTAGTTCCTGAAGCCAGTTCCTAACGAGTACCTTGCACGTTCTGGAGGTTTGGGGATAAATATTAAGCTTTTTATTTAACCTATTATATAACCGGCTACTTAAAGTGATATAATGCCTTTGGGCCAACGCAACCCTACAGCATTTAGTGTCACATACTCGATCCCTGGCTCGCACATGGTTGTTGATTTCATTATATGGTAAGACAGCGTGTGTTCTTAATATGGTTTGAAGAATAAATAGCTGCCTCACAGTAAGGACTTTGCTCTCTTGATATACCAGGGTTGTAGGAAATCTATATGGTTTTTTCATCATCACCTTCAAGATTGCTCTCTGCGCCCTCTCGAGTCTAAGCATAGCCGTTACATAAGTACCACCCCATGACGTAATACAGTACGATAGGATTGACTGTGCCAGCGCATAATAAACCGTCCTGAGCGTGTCGATGTTAGCAGATGCTCGTAACCTCTTAAACACATATGAGTTTCCTAGCTCGCGACACTAGACTATTCAGGTGTTGATGCCAGCTTAGTGTTTCATCAATTATGACTCCC
This sequence comes from Tinea semifulvella, assembly GCA_910589645.1. Classification (NCBI taxonomy): domain Eukaryota; kingdom Metazoa; phylum Arthropoda; class Insecta; order Lepidoptera; family Tineidae; genus Tinea; species Tinea semifulvella. Next base: position 4,384,981 of record OU342592.1, on the reverse strand, counting down.
AAATACTTAATACTTGAAGTACGGGTAATCGGTAGGCAATCACACACATCATTATTGGTTTTACAGCATGTATGAGCCTTAACATCAAAACAATCAAATGCGGGCTGTGACGCCCCAGAAACAGAAAATGCAACATATTTAGTCTTCTCAATATTTAGGGTAAGAATGTTAGTGGACAGCCATGACATGACATCACGGAGAGCATCCTCAGTGTGCTTGTGTGCACTTTTCCAATCTCTTCCCTGTACAATGAGTGCCGTATCGTCTGCGTACGTAAATATTTTGGAATTCGGTAGGTTTAGGCGGCATAGGTCGTCGATGTAGATTAGAAACAGGGTAGGTCCTAATACACTACCCTGTGGGACACCATAAGATAACACCTCGTCATCACTAGTAAGGCTGTCAATCTTAACGCACTGGCTACGTTCTTTCAAGTAACTGCAAAATATATCCAAGACAATGCCCCTCACTCCAATTCTTTCCATTTTACGCAGGAGAATAGGAACAGAGACAGTGTCAAATGCCTTAGACAAATCCAAAAACACCCCAATAGCTTTATTTCGTTTGTTTAGGCAACCAACAATGTCATCAGTGAGTTTTAGAACTGCATCTTCTGTAGATCTGCCACTTCTGAAGCCATATTGGTTGTCTGCCAGTATGTTATACTTGTCTAAAAAATCTTTAAGTCTGTTATTCAACACCTTCTCCAATATTTTGGAAAGGGTTGTGAGCACTGATATTGGCCTATAATTATTAACACTGTCTCTGTCCCCACCCTTATGTATTGGATGTACAAGCGCTTTTTTAAAAGCGACCGGAAAAACGCCTGTAGTCAGACACAGATTGACTAGATACTTAAGCGGCGGTATTAATGCGTGACGAGCCATCTTTAAGATCTTGGCAGGAATTCCATCCCAGCCAACTGCACAGTCACTGCGCATCCCTGTTATTATTTTATCTAATTCTCCATCATCAACCTCCAACAAACCCATAGAATTATTTAATACTTTATTCGATAAGTTAACACCTAGGCCAGTAGTCTGGTTTCGTAGCATACTCGCAGCCAATTTTTGGCCTACATTTACAAAAAATTTGTTTACCGAATTGATCGAAATCTTTGGGTCCCCCTGAGTATTTATTAGTTCATTGCAGGGATGAGTTACATTTCCCAGTCCTGCTATACTTTTAATTACCTTCCACGTTTGTTTAGGATTATTTTTAGCTTTTTGTAGTTCCTCTTGTTCAAATGTTTGTTTTAGTTTTTTAAGTAGTTTGTTACAGAAATTTCGATATCGACAGTAGGTTACTCTTAATATCATATTGTTTGGATATTTTTTTGATTGTTTATGTAGTCTGTCTCTATGTCTGATGCACTTTAATAACCCTGGTGTAATCCAAGGTTTAATTGTTCTATTTTTACGCGATATTTTAACAGTTTCAGTATGCTTTTTAAGAGTTTCAGATATTTTAGTCACTAAAAAATTTGCTGCAATGTTAGCATCAGTAAAGTTAAACATTTCAGAGAAATCAATATTATTTAGTTCAGCCTCGACTAATGGATAGTTTATCTTGTTGGCTATAGTTTTAAGATTTTGTGTCCTACAAGCTGATACAAAGCAAAAAAGTACCGGGGCATGGTCAGTGATATATGCATCCAGTACTAGAGTAATAGATTTCTTGTTAGTCTTCAGGATAACATGGTCTAGGCAAGTAGTGTCACGGGTTGGTAGAAAATGCGCAGGTAGAAATCCATGTGAGGCACCAATGTTTAAGTACTCATCAGAATGTGGACTGTTACTATTAGGCATAATATTAATGTTAATATCTCCTACAACCGTAACTGTGTTAAACGCCGAATATTTTTTTAGTGTACCATCCAGGCTTGCCAAAAAGTTATCAATTTTTTGATGAGACGGTGAACGATACAATGCTATAATTGCAATGTTCTTATCGCATTCAACAATCATGCAGTTAGCATTTGCAAAATGAGGTTCTACAACTTTACATTTAATTTCTGATCTTACATATATCACTAAGCCATCATTTTGATTAGTAAACTTTGATTGGAAGGTCGCATAACCATCCAGTATAGGTACCTTTTGTACCTTGCTCAGCCAACATTCCGATAACACAATAATGTCACATCTTTCAACGATTCTAGTTAATAATATTTTAAGTTCGTCAAAGTTACAATTAATACTTCTAATATTAATTTGTAGAATTTTTAAAGTGCGTTTGTAAGATTTAAGATGCTGACTACAGCTCTCAGGTGAACAGGTAAGTGACTTAGATATGACGCAACTCTCCAGATCCTTCCCTACATCACATATTATTGGATCCATTTTTACTCTGTTTCTTTAACTAGTAGAAAAAATATTTTGGTGCAATGAAATTTATCTGATTGTAAATAGATGGAGAGTTCAGCAAATTGTAAATACTTACGTATGTCAAGTAAATGACAATAATAATACTGGGTTGTTGCATAATATGAATCCTGTTTACCAAAAACCAATGAACGACCAAATGAAAATGAGATGACCAAAGGTCGCCATAGGGTTGCTGTGTTAATTTGTATAAAATATTTGTAAATATAGTACGTATATGTGTATGAATTTGTGTGTGAGAATGTGTTCGTGTTTTGTGTATATTGTGTTATTGCGTTAGGTATAAGAATAATGTTATGATAGACTAACAATGAGTTTAATAACTTAAAACTAGTATATATTAAAAAAATTAAGGAAAGCATGCAAACAGTAGGACATAAACAATCTAGTATTAGTGCACAAGGTAGTCAATTTTGAGGTTTTATCTTTTCAAAATCAGATTCCGAATCAATTCGCACCGGCGGCAGACCTTCCTTATGTCTGAGATAAATTCTTCCACGTGTTGTCCAGCAGAAGGCATATCCATTTGACTTGGCGAAATCCCTGGCCAAGAAATACAACCTCCGTGCTTTGAATGTAAGACTTTCTGATATAAAAATAGGTTTTGTTGGACCCTGTACGTTAATATTAGATGTATTAAATTTGCTACTTTTGTTTTCTCTATTGTATTTTTTGACAGAGTTTATTATTCTTTCTTTTGTAAGGACACTATTAAAATCCACTGTAATCGGTTTATCTTTAGGTGACTTGTTGGTTCGATAAACTCTTATATCGGATGGCTGGAGGGTTACATCCAAAGCTTTGGCCGTGGTTAAAATAATTTCTCTTATTGTTTCCTTAGATTCAGTGCCATTTGAAGGAATGTTTCTTACTTCGATACAGCTTGATTTAGAATTTCTCTCTAGATGTTCTATTTTATCCTCCAATGTCTGTATACGTGCAATATTATTTATTCGCTCACGATCAAAATTGACCAAATTCAATTTTATATCGTCGTACTGCTTTGACATGAAATCAATAGAGTTTTGTAGATCTTTATTCTGCTGTTTTATTTCCCTCACTGTAGTAAGCAATGTTTCATATTTTTTATTTTGTTCATCAAACATTCTTTTCATTTCTTTCATACGATCATCTTCTCCTGGTTCCCGCTTTTTTCTTAAGCGATGAGTAACATTTGTTGCAGCTTCTCTCTCCACTGACATGTCCGGCGCCTCACTTTGAATAGGATCCGATGTGTGCCTAGTTTTTGGTGATGGTACCTTTAACGTTGGTGTTTGTGGCGGCGTGCGTCTTAGTGACATTTTTTAGTATTTAGCGGACAAAGTTTCACTGTTAATGTTATCAGTTGGCAGAACCAGCGCGGCTAGATAATAATTGTAATTGTATTTCGTAAATAGACAAAATAACTCGTAACGGATAGATCCAGCGGTGCGTAGCACTTTGTCGTGGCTTGTAGTCGGCCGCATTACATGGCTTAACAGTAAAGCCCAATTTACCATGCAGTCAATCTTATAATTAATAAATACATTTTAATTATAAATGGATTGTCAATATACCTATAATCTTTTAAATTTAATATACAAATATTAACATTAATGAAGCTTTAAAATTAACAATAGTTATATTAATTAATATAAAAATATATAAAATTAATATAAAAAGAAAGAAAAGACAAATAAATAATAGTAATAAAATAAATCAAAATTCAACACTAATAAAATCAATGAAATAATAATAAAGTTAATACAAGACAATAAAATTAGAATAAAATATGAGTAAGTAGGTATATAAATAAATCAATCAATTCTACATCATGATAAATTAATACAAGAATAACAATAATAAATAAATCCAAATATTTTAACTTATAAATAATTAATTAATTATTCACAAAATTTAAAGAATGCCTTGCTCAGAATATGCAGATGATCAGCAAAAATATCTAGATGTGGTGTCGTCTCGAGAAGCTTCCTTAGGCTGCGGAGTGCGCGAGGCAGAGGCGAGGAATCGTGCGCCACTGTGCGAAATAATGGCAATGCCAGCAACTGGTGGTGACGCGCTAGCATATAGTTGTTAGGCACAAATAGGCGGCACACCTGCGACAACAAATCAGGACAGTTACATTTCACTAAGGGTGGGTTGTACCAAAACGAAGTCATTTTAAACTTTAATCGTTGTATTAACAGAGACTTCGTTTTGTGGTGCCTTTCATACTATTTCTCCATTTTAGGAACGTATTTTCAGCGGCCGGATCCTGTCAAGTTATTTATCAAATTAGTTTAGTTTTCACTTTAAACTATTTACACTTATATTATTCATGCGTGTGCTTCACAAGTTACATAAGTTCGCACCGTAATTAGACAATGAAAAAACGTACGGAAACTCATCGGAACAAGGAAAAAGCCGCGAACGAGTACAAAATAACTACTATAATAGATAGATGATCAAAAAAATAAACAATTGCTACGCTTATTGGAACACGCTATTATAATTTCAGCTTAGTTTACGTGGGAACTTAATCGATTGTTATGTAACTGTAGATTATGTAAGTAGTCATGACATCTCTAACCCCAGGTTTCACAGATTACCGGGTTTCTTAAAGGATGGATATACATATACATACATATCTTCACGCCAGATCCCTTGCGGGGTAGGCAGAGACAATTGAGCGCCATTTGACACGATCACGACATACTTCTTTCGCTTCGTCGACATTCATTAACCTCTTCATACATGCCCTTTGGTTACGAAGACTTTTTAATGCACCTTCAGTCAGTGTTTTATTTATTTGATCGTGATATGTGAGTCTCGGTCTGCCAGGGCCTCTTTTACCCACAACTTTCGCATTATATATCTGGTTCGCCAATCTTTCATCGCTCATCCTTTCAACATGCCCGAACCATCGTAGCATGCCTTTCCTTATTTTTGTCCCTATGCTTTCCTTCATGCCAACCCTTTTCCGTATTTCGACGTTACGTATGCGGTCCGCCAAAGTGACGCCACATATCCGCCGCAACGACCGCATTTCTACTGCATTAACCCTACTCTCATGCGTATTCTGACGTATCCACGTCTCGCTTCCATACATCAGTGTTGGTACCAACATGGCATTGTGTATGGCGAGCCGAGCTTTGTCACTGACATTTCGACTGCCGATCAGTGACCCCAGGGCACCGTTAACACTATTTCCCGCGTTCACTCTTCTTTCAACGTCCCTATCGTACTTCCCATCCGCAGTGAAAACACTGCCCAGATATATAATTTCATTTACTTGTTCTAGAGTTTCATCATCAATCTTTATCGTCACGGTTGTCATCCTTCTTCTTTCAAACACTAGTACCTTGGTTTTTCTCGCATTCAGGATGGATATCTTTTTGGATATAGGTAATGCAGGTGATTGGCTCGACTAAGAAAGTATATTATATAATCTGTGGTGATCGCATTAGCGTCATGACCAAGGAACATAATATATGACAGTATTATTTATTGATAAGATTTAGTTATAATAAAATTAAAGATAATCTCAAATTTCACTTAATTATTAACTTAACTCTTCATATTTTTATTATAATTTTAAATAATAACTTGTTATTTAAAATTATAATAAAAATTTGAAGAGTTCAGTTAATAATTAAGTCCGAATACGAGTACCTAAAAAAAGATTTTGTATTCGAACTTTAAAGTGTTTGACTTTTTGCTTTAAGCGTTTTTCTCGCTTTGAAAGTCGTTCGACTTGGCGTTGCCATATGGCTTTTATATAGTTAAAGCAAAATTCGATAAAAAAGTAAGCTTTGTTTTGTTTTCAAGTCGAACATAGGGAAAGGGTATTCGGGTCAATAACATTTATGGGGCAACGTTAAGAGCGGTTACCTCTTGCATCCCTCTCGCTTGCACAATCCAATATTTTCAAAGATTTGTCTCAACGGCTCCTCCACTCAACATTTCCTTCCAGCTGTCAAACGTTAATTACCTTTCTGTAATAGTTACTATTACAGTTAAAAATAGAGCCGAACCGACAGTTTTATTTTGAAGGTCAGCCTTGGAGGAAGCTGGAAGGAAATGTTGTGTGGAGTAGCCGTTGAGACAAATCTTTGAAAATATTGGATTGTGCAAGCGAGAGGGATGCAAATGTCTTAGAATAGGTACGGGTGTGAGTGTACTTTTAAGAAATATTGTCTTTTAACTTTCTAGGGAATAAACAGACATTTTGGGGATATATTAATCATATATTTGTTTTAATAAAATAGAGAAATATGATTTTGTTTTTTTAATATGTATAAAATTTCCCTAAAAAGTTAACAGACATAATTTCTCAAAAGTACATGCAGACCTGAATAATCTTTAACATGTTATTACTACTGCCTTCGTGATCTAGCGGTTAAGTCCGTTCGATTCCTGGTCGGGACACAAACATATACATTTAATTAATATGGAATTTATTTGTGATATTTATCGAGTTTGGTACGCTGGAGACATCGACGAGCATGCCACTTGTCATGATTGGCCTATAGTAAAGTTTGGCTAAATGTGAATCCGCTTCTTTATAAGCGTGGTTTCTGACCACCCCGAAAGGGAAACGGTCATGATGATACTTTACTTTTCTGTTATTATTAGCCTCTTAAAAACGATTGTGGAGATTTCTCATGTCAAGATGGGGGGCTTGAGGAAAGTATTGTCAACCTTTGTTTTCGTATTTAGGTATGATCGGGAATTGAACCTGCTCGTGCTATTGCTTTGTCTCATCGGTAATCGGTGGAGGGTCTTGTGCTTAGGCATTATCAGATTAATGCGGATTATTACTGGCAGTGCCTACACTAAACTAATAAATGAAATATCTATAAAAATGTGTTTTTTAAATCGTGCAACATTGTTATTAAGAATTTCACAATAAAAATATGATTGAAACAATGTTTACAAGTTAATAGATAACAGACAAAATAATAAGATACGTTCGGTTCAATCACATCGAGCATTAACGACACGCGATTTTTTTTTAAAGTAAGATACAAATGAAAACAGTATAAGCTGCCAGATATCATGTGTATAATCTGCTTTTCCCGGTTGAAACAAACAGTTGAAAATTCGTGCGAGAGAACTATTTTAATGTTTTTATTAAATATTTATTTTATTACTATTTATACAGTGGAAACGACAAGTGATCTCATCTTTTTCTGTAACTAACACCCATTTTGTTTTAATATACATATGTATATTCGAAAAGGGAATACTCGTATTCTGGTTCTGCTATGTTGTTGTACGCTTTTTTTTACTGAATTTTGCTTAAAATGTATGGAAACCATAGAGCAACACCAAGTTGAACATTTTTTTAAATGAAATAAAGTAAAAAAAAACGTCAAAGTTTAACACAGGGTTCGTAGTTTGAATTTCGAAGAAGTTGCGTTTTGTTTTTTCTTGAATGCTAACGGTTATCGGAAAATAGCTACTTGAAATCTTTAGACAAATATTAAACCTTTGTTACTAGCAAAAGGCCTAGTACAGTAGCACTAAGTTTAAATAAGAGCCCTTATTTATTCAGAGTTTCAAAATAGTTTTCGATTCGGCATTGGCAGAGAAAGTCGAACCCCAAGTACTAATTACACGAATGCTATATAAGTCACCGACGCTTCCGACCACCGATCATTACGTGTATGTTTGCAATCGGCCTCGGCACACGCCAATATGCAATACTTATCGGTAGGTATTAAAAAATAAATAGGTTTTTGCAAAAACAAAACGTTTCGCGCCATTATTTCGCGCTCGTTTTCAATTATGCGCCATTTTTCGGGAGCTTAATTACGCGCGTGTGCAGTCGTCAATGATCAAACAAGTGCGTGGAAAGTGAAAAGAAAAGTGATTAGTGATATTGTGGATGTGAATAAAAAATCAATCAACTGTTATTGTGTTTGTGTAAACTGTGAAGTGAAAAAACCTATGGATTATTATAAGTGGTTTGGATTTTGCAAATTATTTATTTATTAAAAAAATATTATACTTATAATTTCAATAAAGTGTATAAGTAACAATTTGTTCTTTTAATTTAATCCAGTATAAATGTTGGTTTAAAAATTCAAAAAGTACAAGACTGACATATCTATACATAATAACCCTGTGACTTGTTCGGTAAAAAAAGCGTTGAACGTTAGCGTAATTGTTAAATACGAAAGAAACTTTGTCTTTCTCAACTTACGTCTAAACCAAGGCTGCCAATCTTTTAACAGTCGGGCACGATTCTCATTCGATTGGTGAATTTCGGCTGTCAAACATGAATCTTAATTATGTAGAGGGGAGTCTTTCGCGCCATTTTGCGCGGAGATGTCAAGTGCAAGTTATTGTTTTGTAAATTAATTGACTGTGGATATTATTGGTCAAAAGTGGTGTTATTTTGTTTAATAATGTGCTACAATGTGAATAATTATGGAAAATGATAAATTGGACTTTAAATATAGTGACAAGTTGCAGTTTATTTTTTGCGGTTTTCCCGCGCTGTCAACTCCCATATTTTACCCGACGTGTTTGAGCAGTGGATGGTTCCGCGAGTGACTCCAAGAAAAGCATCAAATTCTGCAGCATCTGGAAATTGATGATGACCTCATTAACTCATGAAAAAGAAAGATATATTACGTCAGACTTGGCTGTATGGGCTAGACCCTTTGCCTTTCCTATCATCTCATTCATCATCCATCGGGAGAAGAGAACCAAAAAAAAAATTATGTAGGTAGGTATTTTTGAAAATGAATCGAGATCTGCTGCGCGTGCTATTTGAAATTTGATATTGCTAAAACACAGCGGAAAGATAGGCTGTATTTGTAATAATACTATAATAAAGAATTAATAACAAAATATAGGTTTGAGTTCATTGCTTTTAGTTTGACACTAACTCACTAGACAATAGTCTTCTAGACAACCATTTGGAGTCTAACCTTGGAACCTAGTGATACGTTATATGACGTCATTATGAATTCTTTTTTTTTTGTATTCAATGCATCAGTCCTAAAAAAGTAATTCCAAGTGTTGCAGAATTTGATGCTTTTCATGAAGTAATTTAATTAATAGCGCGGGAAAACCGTAAAAAATTAACTGCAACTTCTGCCCCATACTTATATAGAGTAAAATTTATCGTTTTTCATAATTATTCACATTATTAAACAAAATAACACCACTCTCGACTAACAATATCCGCAGTAAACTAATTTACAAAACAATGTTTTTTAACGGACTTGACATGCCCGTGCAAAATGGCGCGAAGAACTCTAACGTATATCTTAAATTTTATGGTTACATTAAAAGCTTCGGCAGAACAATAAACGCACACGATTTGGACAGCTAATTACCTTTTGTTGAAATACGAGTATTTAACTTAAATGCAGTTGTTAATAAATGTTTAGGCGTATAATTACCTTTTACTCGATTATATTATTATATAATTTGATTGGCAAAAAACCAAAGTATGACAAGTGGCGTGCAAATATTACAACCTACAGACCCGCGTTCTTAATCAACACTGGGTTTTGTATTTTTATTGTACATTGCGTGTCGTGGTGGCTCGGTTGTAAGAACGTTTTCCAATGGGGTGTATCAGGCAAAGCTTTTTGTAGATGTCGCTAGCGGCACTGGTACCTTGTTTACAACTTTTGAGGCATCATTTTTTAAATGTTTTTGTAGTTTTTTTTTTTATAACAGAAAAATGTATTTTAAATTAACGTTACTAACCTTAAAATACGAATTAAGAAAGCGAACACCGTCTTTAAAAAGAAAAAAGGTTGAATTAATAGAACGGCAATTTTGAGATCACCATATCTTTGATTTCGCTTGGAAATCTCGATTTGTACAAAAAAAAGCTGCTCACTTCGACATAATATCCAGAAAATAAAAAAAAACGTAATAAAAATAGAAGTTTTCTATGCAACTGACAGTTATATAAGGTACCAACTATCATGCGCCATCTATCGTGATAAAAAGTTAGTGATACACCCCATTAAAAAAAAAAAGGTTCGTGGTTCGAACCCTAGCACATGCCAATAAGAAATATTTTTCTTAGGTACATTTGTCATAGATTGCCTACACAATCGTTTCCATGCCTCGGAGAGCACGTTAAGCCGTGATTCCGGTTCCATTAATATCAACTAGTGGAATCGTTAATAAATTATTAAAATTTACTTCAGACCTTCGCGAACCCGCCTGGCCATTGAGGCGAGTGTAGGACAGATATGTGTTCTAAGGTTCTCTGGAATGATTGCGTGTTAACGTTACGAACTAAATCGTGTTGCTAATGGAAAAAATAATAAACTATTATCTATAATGTTTGTATTATAAAGTAAATAAATAAATCCTACATTAAAATTCCTACTTATAATAATAAATAACCTATAAATATATACAAATTTAAATATGATACCACAACGCCTGCCTACGACAGTTGTATATTACATGAGTCTGCGCAGGCGTTTTAAAAAGTAACGTAAAGTCGAACGAGCTGTCAAAACGGCTTAAAGAAGAACCTCGTTAAATGGAACTAAATACATATGAATTTTCATAGAAGGTTTTGCTGGGGTGAGTTGCCATATTGGCAGTAATATTGTAAGCTCACTGGGGGGTTCCGGGTTACTAGACTGTCATCGTTGTAGCTCCACGTCTTGCTGGGCTAAACCCTGGAGTGTCCACCATTGCCTACGATTTGCTGAGAAGGAAACGCTCCAGAGACTGCTCGCAGCCACCCACGGAACTGCTGTGGCCCCTCCAGCAAGGCGAGGCTGGAGAAATCTAAGACTACCGCTAATTGTTTCCCTAAACCCAAAAGGTCAATAAATATCTACCGGGCTATGGCTAATATAATTATCAGTACCAAAGGACTGGTTTTATTCGACCCCTACCCTATTCTATCGCAACCCGTACGTTAAAACAAACTTGATATAAAATGACACGCAATGTACTCGTACAATGAAAATACAAAACCCCGTGTTAAAAAACGACCATTAGTGCGGCTAAACACTATCACGGATAGCTAAATCCGAGAGTAAAAATGTGCGTGAAATAATCTTAGATTCACTTTTAAATCGTATCGATAACGAACATAAATTAAAAAGTAAAATTAACCGATACTAGATATCATGACAAGTGTATTTAATGCGTGATTACTAAGAAAAAGTTAACTTTTGCGTCAGAGAGAATTGATAATTTAGTTTATATTAAAGTATTATACACGCATGTACTTTATATTTACTTATTTATTAATAGCCCAAGTTAAATTTATCTTTAGTTTATACGAATAAAATTGACCTGAGGTTAACTTCGTTGTATCGTCATCATCATTACAGCCCCTAGAACACAGGCGTCCCAGACGTCCACTGCTGGAGATGGGCCTTCCAGAACATATATCTGGAGAATTTGGACTAGACTCGCCACGCTGGCCAGACGGATTGGGGAGGATATAATATAATTTTTTAATGACAATTTATTAACGATTCCACAAGTTAGTATTAGTGGAACCGGGACCGACGGCTTAACGTGCTCTCCGAGGCACGTAAGAAAAGTGTATTCTCATTGGTACATGCCGGGGGGGGGTTTGTACCGACCTTTGTAGGATTTAAGGAATGCGTTCTTACAACCGAGCCCATCGCGTTGTATGGTTTGAGCAAATTCTGAGCACGTTTTACCGATCTGTATTAGAATAACCTCGTAAACAAAATACTCGTAATATAGTCGAGTGACATCTCTACCGAAATTACCATAAAGAAAATGGTTTAACTCTATATCAATTATTGTTTTTTTAATATTTCGAATGCGATATCGTTAATAAATCGGAAATAGGGTCCAGCATCTAAAAGTTACGTACTTACCAGCAGCTTACTTCTGTTGCTTAAGCGCAAACGTTAAATAATGGAATCCGTTAACTATATATATATATATATCAAGCTATTAAAGTTGATATTTGCACGGCCGTCGTCAATGTCTAGCGCTTATAGAGTTGAGAATTAAATAATATTTTGTAATTATGGTGCAACCTTTGACGTAAAGAATGAAATCCACTAATAACGTTTGCGACTAGGTAACAGAATAGGGCTACAGGATGTCAATTCTCGAATGTAGAGCTAAGGTGTAGAGAATCAATTTTATTACATCAGTTTGAAAACTAGTTTTTTAAAGAGTCGAGTCTACCTGCTTTTCAATGTTTTATACTTTCGATAATTGCTTCCCAGTTCAGAGAGCGTGGAACCAACTACTGAAAGAGCTAGCCTAGATAGGAAGGTAAGCCTATATTGAACATTATAGATGCTGCTGAACGTCTAAAATGCTTATTTCAGCCAGTGTCTTTTTCCTATCCTATAAACCGGAGTATGTCTAGCGTGAAAAGCATTTTGTTAAGGGGCTAATGTCAGTCGTCAGACTAATTTCAGTTACCCCAGCTATTAATCTTATCTAAATCCAAATATTAACATAATACAGGTCACTTTCACTTTTTATGCACCTACCTACATTTCTTTCGTTAAAGACGAAGGAGGACATTGCCACGTCAATCGAAGGCAGTGTGGCAAATATGACCTGAACCCTGTTATTCGGGACAGAACCTTGCGCAGTAGTGGCGTTTTTTATGTTAGCACAATATAACCTCACTCCCACCTAAATCGTAAGCGTTATCGCGAATTCCAAGAATCAAGAATGGCAGCATCAATACCACTTTCATAAAATAATGTTGATGGTATTATTTTAAATAAATATATATACCTTATCCTATCATTGACAAAGTTTTAAAGTCAATTTTAATATCTTATTCTCGCATTTCGAGCTATTTCTTTGTAGATGGCTCTTGTAAAATTTATTGCTTGGCAGTTTTTCGGTGGCGTGGAGGCTTAGAGAGATGATGTTATGGGTTGATGATAGAGTTAGCAACCTTAGTACTTTTACAATGTCATACATAGGTTATCGGCCTTGGATTGCACGTTGGGTGGCATCACCGAGCAATGTCGCGCTTAACGTACCAGAACACAAGTCTAGGTACCTACTTATTACTGATATGCAGTAGCAGTAGTGTGCAATGAGTTGTCCCTATAAAACACTATTATGCAGATATCGGCAAAGGTTATATTAAGCTATGACCTTGACTTGGTGTTCAAGCCTTTTTTATGGTTGAATAGAGCGTTTTGTACTTTAGGCGAAATGTCAAAAAGTAAATTGTTGTGACAGCTCTAATAAAATCTGCTTCATTAACCTTGTGTTTGACTTATCGCTGTAAGCGCTTTTTTCACTTTATTTTGCTTTGAAAGTCGTACGACTTGACGTTGCTCTATGGTTTTCATACACTTTAAGCAAAATTCGGTAAAAAAAGCAAGCTTTGCTTTTAAATCAAATACAAAATATAAGACACAAGTGCCAATAACTGTACTCGTATATGTTGCCTTATTTAAAACCCACTGTGCACATTTAAGTATTATTTAACAACTGTTTTGTATTTTATTTTTCAGGCAACACTCTCGATAATAGTGTTGGTGATTATCGTCAACCAAGGAGGCGGACAAGTCATCACGGTGCTGCAAGATTGGGACCAAATAGCCCAAGAGTCTAGGCCGACCCGAACCGCCATCGCTTTGATAGATGGCCCCAAGTACGTAACTCCTCCGCCGACCCAACCTGTGGTTACACAGCCACACACGCCTGACCTGACGAGACCGCCAAGCAAACCCCCACTCAAACCCGGCCCGAACATACAAGGAAAGCAACTAAAATATGTCGAAAAGTTGCCATCCCGACAAGTTTATTACAGTCAACAGGGCAACGCCCCTCCCGGACCTTATAAACCAATACCGAATCACATAAAACAACCTCATGGACCTTACAAGTATCCCAAAGTGATACCGTTAAACGGTCATCATAGACTCCAGTACTATTCCCACCCCCAAGGCGCGCCGCCTGGCCGACAACCTTCTCTCGCATATTCCGCATCTTCTGGAAAACCTGTGTATATCAAGGGTAATAGTCCGAAGTTCAGTATTCCCGTTCAAACTGTTAACGGTATCCGTTCCTCTGAAGTCCGTCCTCCCAGAATCCACCACAATACCACGACTTCCACTACCACTACGACAACTGTAAAACCATTACGGAACAAAAGAATATGGCCTAAACACATACTTGACAAAATGAAGGGGACTCATAATGACACTGACATTCGACTAAATAAGACTGTGACTGTGACTAACAAGACTGTGACCAACTCGACAAGGAATAGCACTGACCAGGAGACAGCCGCCAGCATACAAATCAGACGCTACGTGCCCAGAACCTCTAACATTACAACTACTACAACTTCTACAGAAGCGACCACTCGTGCTTATCGCAGGGTAAATAGGGTACCTAAGCACAAGTCCACCAGGACAAACCCAATTAATGAAACGTCAGACTTTAAACAAAATGACTGGATACCACTTATACCATCACATTATCCCAATATGAGACGACATATACCCAAGACTATCAGACGATCTGACTCACAACTTGAAAACATTCAAACTCCGGCAGAAGACAGGCGCATGCTTTTTCTTCATTCCGTTGGGCTCGTCCCAGTACAAAGACTTCCATCTTCTTCTGCGGTAGGAAAAAAGCAAATGATTTTTTTTCGTAAACGAAAGAGACAACTAAAGCCGAACATGTATTCTAGTTACAGCAGGCGACCCTCGTCTCGACCGCGACGAGTGGTATATGGAGACCTGCACTCGGAGGGCAGTCACCAGCGCGTCGTCACCAAGGTCAAACATCACCACCACCATCATCATCACAAATACATTAAGACTGTGGAGAAACCCGTCAAAGTACCCTACAAAGTGGAAGTGCCTAGGCCCTATCCGGTGCCCGTAGAGAGAAGAATTCCATTTCCAGTCGAGAAAGTGAAGGTGGTAGAGAAAAGGGTCCCGTACCCGGTGCCCTACGAGAAGCAGGTGCCTTATCCCGTGCAAGTGAAAGTTCCACAACCTTTCCCCGTGAAAGTTGTCGAAAAGGAGTATGTTCCGAAGCCTTACCCTGTCGTGCAACAAGTGCCGGTCATCAAGCATGTCGAGGTCAAAGTGCCGCAGCCGGTGCCCGTCCCGTACGAGAAGCGGGTTCCGTACCCGGTGCACGTGAAGGTGGCGGTGGACCGGCCCGTGCCTGTCCCTGTGCCCTACGAGAAAAAGGTGCACGTCCCCGTCCCAGTGAGAATATTAGTGCCGCAGCCATATCCAGTCGAAACGAAAGTCCCCTACCCCGTAGAAGTTAAAGTTAGGGAACCATACGAAGTTATTAAACACGTTAAAGTGCCAGTCAGAGTACCGGTGCCGCATCCTGTGCCGATCCGAGTCCCTCAGCCTGTGCCGATCACGATAGAGAAGAAGGTGCCTTACCCAGTGGAAGTCGAAAAGAAGGTTCCTGTACCGTTTAAAGTGTACGTGCCCCAGAGAGTGGAGGTGGAGAAGAGAGTGCCAGTGTATGTGCCCAAACCGTACCCCGTGGAGAAGAAAGTTCCCGTACCTTTTAGGGTACCTGTCCCAGTTAAGGTGCCAGTGAAGGTTTCTTATGAAGTGAAGGTTCCCTACGAGGTTCCTGTACAAGTGCCGATTTACGTTGGTCACCTATCCCCAACATCTGATCACTATTCATCAGTGACCACTTCATCATTGGACGCTGTGGTCGGTACAGGGCTGACAGTCTCCGACTCCTCCGTGACGCAAAATCCTCATCACACAGTAACTGTCCACGGTAATGGAGCATTTACGGGATTCTCTGATCGTTCCGACACGCCGACGACAACGCCCGCCCCCGCGCCGACCAAGTGAATCACTGAAACTTGTATTTGTGTAAATATTGTTAGTAAAAATATTAAGTTATTATCGTGTGAGAGCGCATTGTATTTTGTTGTAAATGTGTTTGGAAATGAACGAGTAAATGAATGCTGTGATACTTGAAACAGTTTTTTTATTCCGGTACACCTTTTCAGTGTTTTGTTTGCATAAATTAGCGTATTAACTTAGTATTAACATATTGAATGACATTCGTCAATTTTTATAAATTAGAAGTGCATAAATGTGGTAGGTAGAGGAATCGGAAGCGATATGGAAAGTGCATGACTTTCACGGTAGAATAAGCGCGCGAAATCGTGGAGCGTCCATTGAATACTGCTGAGACACGCATCGCTTCCTCGTTCGTGCAATTTTCGTGAAACATGAAAAAATGGCCAGTTAACATTAAAATCCAGCAGCACGCTATAGAATTCTCACACACTTTGACTCTGTAAGTTCCGCTAGCATTGCTGATAACAAATTTCATAGCAATCTATTGATTTGTGTGGTTGCCGGGTACATCGTATTTGTGGGGATATTGGAGAAGAATAGTGTATCGAGCTTGTAGCTGGCTAACTGGGTTGTGAGGCTGTTTCTTGCACACTCTTCATCCACTATTCTCATCATTTCTGCTAATGTCGTTTTGGAAGCTCTTTTCTTTAAAGCAGGGTGCTCAAACTTAGACTGATGGCTAGCTCAGAATTAATAAAATCAACTCTTCGACAAGTCAAATACAGTGTGTGATACAGGATTGTAGTCCTAAAATGCTGCAACCACATACATGTGAATTGTGTTGACTTGAAACGAAAATCGTGAATCAATATTGGCCAATATTTCCCAAGATCGACTACAAAAGCTCTTGCAATCGAGCGTTTGAGCACCCCTGCTGTAATGTAATGACAATAATCTGCATAGGCAAAATTCTTTTAGTAAGGGGTGTAAATAAGTTACTAGTAAGAAGTATTATCACCAACACAACACATTCCTATATCAAAAAAGGTCACCATTCCACACGGACAGGACTTATATCCCTATCCTTTAGTATTAATGTTTATTTTATTTTATATTTTGTAAATATTTTTTTCGAATAAATAACTTTTAGTATTTTTACTATAAAAAAATCGAGTCCTACGCGCCATTTTGCGCAGACATGTCAAGTGCAAGTTTTTGTTTTGTTTAATAATGTTCTACAATGTGATTAGTTATGGAAAACTCCCACATTCTACCCGACGTGTTTGGGCTATAATGCCGCGAGTGACTCCAAGAGAAAGAGAAATTCTGCAGCATCTGGAATTTGATGATGACCTCATTAACTCATAAAAAATAAAGATATATTACGTCAGACTTGGCTGTATGGGCTAGACCCTTTGCCTTCCCTATCATCTCATTCATCATCTATCGGGAGAATAGTACCAAAAAAAACAAAAAAAATAGTCAATTTATTTAACTTTAATAAATTGCGATTCTAATTCGTAGACTCCTACAGAAGTGTTATTCTTATCATCATATTCTACCCATTCCTTTTCCGATAAATCCACATCATCAAACTTTTTACCTGAAATAGAAAAATAACTTTTAATAAGCTTTTCTCTGACGCTTAACAGTGGTCAATTACTGGCCAACAACACAATAATTTGTGATATTTCCTAAGCCTGTGATATGTCTACCATTCAAAGTGATGAACATGGTAATTACTAGTTTTTTAAAATACATTTTGCTGCAAATTCTCAGTATGCAACAGATACAAACTTGTGAGCACTGTGATTGTGATGACCGTTGCTTCTCCACACTTAGTCTCTATCAGATCTTTGTGAGTGACTTTTACTCAGTTATTGGAGGCTATCCAATCTCTTCCAGGAAGGCCACGAGACCCGTCACGTTCCTGCAGACCTCTGGTAGAGTTCCCAGTCTGGAGGAACTTGTGAGCACTCCCAGTCACCCAAAAGTCTGACATAAACTACTAAATATTGTAATATTAAAAGTAGAACAAGTATCATCACGACCATATCCCTTTTGGGATGTTCAAAAAACACTTTTTAAGAATCAGATTTACATTTAGCCAACTTTCATCATCAGCCTGTGTCTCTCCACTGCTGGATGTAGGCCTCCCCCAAGGCTCCCCACTTCACACGATCTTCTGCCACCCTCATCCATCCCCCACCAGCGACCTTCCTCAGGTCATCTGTCCATCTGGCGGGGGGTCGTCCCACTCTGCGTCTTCCAGTACGTGGTCTCCACTCCAGAACCCGTCTACTCCATCGTTCATCGGTTCTGCGGCATATGTGTCCAGCCCATTGCCACTTCAGCTTGCTAATTTTAAAAGCTATATCGGTAACTTTGGTTCTTTGACGGATGTCAATGTTTCTGACTTTATCTTTTAGTGAAAACTGAGCATAGCTCTCTCCATAGCTCGCTGAGCGACCTTGAACTTGTGGACCAGACCTACCGTCAGTGTCCACGTTTCTGCACCATACGACATTACTGGAAGAACGCACTGGTTGAAACTGGTTTTGTCTTCAAACACTGTGGTATGTTCGACAGGAAGATGTGACGTAGCTTCCCGAATGCTGCCCATCCTAGCTGAATGCGTCTATCGGCTTCTTTGCTGAAGTTGGCTACTCCTAATTGGATGGTTTGTCCAAGGTAGACGTATTTTTGCACAACCTCGAGAGTAGCGTTTCCCACGCAGATTGGTCTCGCTATAACATGCTCGTTGAACATGACTTTCGTCTTGTCCAAGTTCATACCGAGACCAACCTGCTGGGATGCCACATTTAAACCGTTCAGCATTCTGCTAAGATCCTCCAGCGAGCTAGCCATTATGACTATGTCATCTGCGAATCGGAGGTGCGAGATGTATTCTCCGTTGACTTTAATGCCACAGGTTCTCCAGTCCAGCATTTTAAAGACTTCTTCCAACGCGTTTGTAAACAGTTTCGGCGATATTACGTCGCCCTGTCGTACTCCTCTGCGCAGTTGGATCGGTCTTGTATGCTGGCCTTGTATCTGGACGGTCATCGTTGCTGCCTCATACAGACATCTCAACACCTCAACGTATCGCCAGTCAATCAGGCATCGCTGCATGGAGTCTAGAACAGCCCAGGTCTCGATAGAGTCGAAGGCTTTCTCATAGTCTACAAAAGCAAGACACAGTGGCAGATTATACTCCTCAGTTTTCTGTATAATCTGGCGCAGTGTGTGTATGTGGTCTACGGTACTATATCCCTTTCGAAACCCGGCTTGCTCCGAGAGCTGGAAATCATCCATTCTCTGGCCAACTGGCCAATTTAGCCAACTTTACTATAGGCCAATCATCACTTGTTGATGTCTCTAGCGTACCAAACCCGTTCACTCCTCCTCTAAATCCACAAACTTAACTGCTAGACCTTGGAGGCAGTGAATATTGTAATATTTAACTAACCATTTTCTTCACTTTCTGCAAGCCATCCAGATTTGGGCTCAAAATCTATAGGTTCGACTCCTCGGCAGTCAAATATGACTATTGTCTTGAATTTACCAGAGTCATCAGCTGTGTATACTCCTAAAAATTATTTAAAGACACCATTATTATAAGAATTATATAGAGGATATAATACTTATATAACATTTCCTATATATGTAAAAACACATTAATGGTCTATAGATATATTGATTATGTAATTAGTTAATAAGAACATTATGTTATAAAATAAATAAAAAATAAAAAAAGAAAAGGATTCCCTCAAACCAGCCTATGTTGGTCATAATTTAATTCCATCCCCCATACACAATGGACCCAGCACCTGCATGTAAATGTTAGGAACAGGTACCCCCTTAAAAAGCCTTCTTTTTTTTCAGTTTTAGAATCGGATTTCAAGTAGGTAAAAGAGTAAAAAAGTATCATCCGACCGAATGCCCAAGCTTTTGACATTTCTAATAGACGTAATTGATCTTAGACAATACGTTTTCGGAAGATTGTGCACTCCGCCTCACCCAGCTGATCATTTCTTCTGTGAGAACATAATATTTTTTCGACTTTAGAAGACAAATTTCTAAGCATTCCATGGATTCACCGTTCGGGTGCCGGGTCCATCGTGTGTGGGTAAGAGATGAGAAGAATGGTGTCTCGGGCTTGCGACCGACAATTGGCTGGTTTAAGAAAAGGAGGCCTCCTTTTTTTTCTATTGCGCGATAATACGCTCACCATCCACCATTCTACTTCTCTCCCTACCCAACCAAATACTGTATGATTCCGTTAATGCCGTCTTGGAAGCTCGTTCCATAAATGTATTGACGGCAGACCTGCTTAGGCCCAATTCTTTCAGTAAGTGATGCAAAGATTTTGCTGGAACTCCTCTTGCACCAACTTCCACTGCGTAAAGCTGAGTCTTGAACCCGTTCCTGATCATTTCTTCTGTGAGATCATAATATTTATTCGACTTCATGTTGTGGTCTTTTGGAATATTTGATTCCCACGGAACGGTAAGTTCAATAAGGATAACTTTTTTCAAGTTCCGAGAAAACACTAAGATGTCTGGCCTATAGGCTGATACAGCTAGTTCATCTGGGATCCTATAATGGTGTTCAAATGTATCCATGAGAATTTTCCAGTCTGATGCGGCGCCAAGGATCGAGGTGGGCTTGCATTTAGTTTTCGTGCTTTGCCCTTCCTTTACAAATGTGGTCAAAGTTTTATTTGTAGTCAGTCCCTTTCTGGCTCTTGCAATAGAAAGACTTACTGCTTCACGGATAACACCTAGGACTTTGTCATGTCGGCGTGAGTAATAGCCCTTTTCTAGGAGAGTAACGCACCCTACAAGTGTGTGTCTAGCAGTTCCTATGGCAGCACTACACAATGTACAGTTCTTTTCCGTAGCTTTTCCCCACCTTACCAGATTACTCTGGTCCGGGAGGGACATTTGAAAAGCGATTAGGTAGAACTTTAGCAACGCCGGAGACCAATCGTACATTAGTGTGCGCCACTTTAGGGCTGGAGGGATGCAAAAATCGCCCAAAGTTAGCCAGTCATTTTGAACTTCTAGAGTCATCGCGTGCACTCTGTATTCATGCTCTTCATCTTTCCTGAAGAAGGATTTTATAACCTCTTTGTCACTTTTTTTTTTCTTCCAGCCAATGCCTCTTTTGTCAGTCTGGGCACCTGTCATGAATTTCTTGAAGAATAGTAGTCTCGGTTCCATATCTGAGACCAGAGGGTCTCTTGGAAGGGATGAAATTGTATTATCCTGGGAGCTGGTTAGAATTTGATATTTGCTTATACGTAGATGTTTGTATAATTCAGATGGTCTTTTCAGATCCATTCCGAAGTTTCTCCGTCCTCTAAAGAATGTTGAGGAGTCAGCACCCTGGGCTAATCCAAGCCAAGACTTCAATGTTCTTATGACGTCCGCGTCCAGACTT
Organism: Tinea semifulvella; assembly: GCA_910589645.1. Taxonomy (NCBI): domain Eukaryota; kingdom Metazoa; phylum Arthropoda; class Insecta; order Lepidoptera; family Tineidae; genus Tinea; species Tinea semifulvella. The sequence continues at coordinate 4,363,398 of OU342592.1, read as the reverse complement.
GATAGTAGGCTTTTGTTGAAATCATATACTAGGAAAGGCCAAGTGAGGCGAGATGCTAAGTAGTTGTGGTCTTGCTAATATAACGTAAGTAGTTGTCAGTAGTGTAAATTATATACTTATAGTAGTTATATACTATTTAGCAGCAGTTAAAGTAGTTATATACTACTTACACCACTCGCCACAACTTACATTATATTATATACTAATATTGGGTTTTTTGTCTATTTAGTCTTCAACAAATACTTGAATACACCAGTTTTCCAATGGCCTAAGCAGGTCTGCCTTCAATACATTTATGGAACAAACTTCCTAAACAGCATTAACAAAAACATACAGCATTTAGTTTGGTAGGGAGAGGAGCATATATGGCGAGCGCCTTGTTACAATTTACACAATTAAAAGAAAAGTCCTCCCTTTTAAACCAGTCTACAGTCAATCGCGAGCCAAAGTCACCATTGTTCTCCTCTCTCACCGACACATCCATCCATGGTAAGCAAAAAAAACAGTAACATTATCTTTGTAGCTTGAGAATTGATTCCCAGGTTGTTTTAGTATCCTGCATCATTATTTGGCTGGTATAAAAGCCATTGGGATCAGGCTATTATTATTAACATGCATTTAAAAAGTAATATCCCACTGTCTTTATTACTCACGCTAGCCGTAGCAGGTTAGCAAACAATTTATTTATGATCAAATATAAATATTACAGTAAAATATGCAATTTTGGTCTTAGTAACCTCGAAAAATGTTAAAAGGATATTTTATACCATTGCTGCCCTCAATCACATCCATGCTGTTTTCCCTTGAGCATAATTTGCATTTAATAATCAAGTTGGACTCAGACCGCTGGTGTTTTTGCGATACTTTTTCAGATTCCATAAGATCATGAAACTTTTCAGTCTCTTCTCCACAGCTACTGCATTTTAGTTTTAGGAACCACTGGTGATCAGGATAGTTCGTGTATAATTTTTCGATACATTCTAACGTTGCCTTTATTTGTAATGCTACTTTAACCATTGTTTATAAATAATATATCCTATTTCACGTACTTTTTTAAAAAGACATCGATTAAATTTACTATCGGACGGATGACACGATGACAGCACGCACAGATAGTTTTATTTACTTAAGGAGGGCCTTGGTATAAACGACTATTTCAGCCACAAGTTTTAGAAGTGAGATAACTTAGGTCTTGTTCAACTCTTGTCTTACTGAATTTTGCTTTGATAGCTCAGGTAGCGTATTTATCTTATTATTATTTTATGAAAACATTCACTTTATAACAAAAATTCAGTAAAATAACTTTTAACAATACTTTCTTTGGAAAATAAACAAGGCAGGTTAGGATCTGAAATAAAATGCTTTTGGCTGATATACAGTTTATTGGTGTTATTTAGATATTTATAACAATAATTATGGTACCTACTTAACAATACATAGGAAGCTATGATATCGATATAAAGTGTATCTATTGGATACCAAAACATAAAGCTGGAAGAGAAAAAAAAAAACATATAATTCATATTAGTTAGGGCTTAAAAACATTAAACTTAAATTAAAACGTTTGGCGTTTGAAGTTACTTTCCATTTGATTCCTATAAGCGACACCAAGGAACATAATACAAGAGCGACACTATCAGTATTTTTTTTTATGAATCAATCGGTTCAAATCCTGGATGGTTTTTTTTTTTAAATCTATACTTATATGTCGTTTTATTTTTCATCAAAATAGGCTCGAGATGCATTTGAGCTATTCCTTGTGTAGTTTAGGATTTGGATTGAAGGCCCACTTGACCTGTATACTAAAGTTCAGAACCGGAAAATCCCGATCTCGAAAGTACGGGAATTCCAAGTTCTCAGTTCAGTAAAATGGAACCGGGAAATTAAATTTCATTCCCGGTTCTTTAGGGAATTTTAATTTGATTACTCGATTCATACTACTACTTAATTACTCTTCCTTTTTTAAGTCATAATTCTTGAATATTCAAAAGGAAATATTAGATTTATTTACTGTATGTTAAAAAAGTTTAATTTTGATTGTTTTCTTTGAAAAATACTTAAGATAATTTTAATTCAGGTATAAACTAATCTAAATTATGATGACTGCCTAATTTTTACCATTATACTTAATACTTAACAAGAAGATAGATATTTTTACTGTTTTATAATTACTACTTACTTGGTATGAGAACAGAAAATAAGAAAAATGTTTATGAGAATATTCTAAGACATTTCGTCAAAAGCTCCTCCATTCAATTATTCCTTTCCAGTTATCAAACGCACATATTATATAGGATTTAGGCCGCGTTCGTTTTATAGCATTTCCAACATTTCGTAGCAACTTCATAAACCAGCTTTAAAAAAACGAGCGGCGAGGCTACTTTTTGACAAGTAACAAATAATAACAATTACAAAATGAATAAAAAACAAAAAAAAAACGGGTGTGAGTGATTTAGTTGTTTTTGATTCTTATGTTATTTATTGGAATTACTTAAAATTTACAATAAAAATAAATTAGTGTTTTACTTTTGAAGCATAACACTCGTTTTATGTATAAAGAACACTACCAAGAACCGAAAATACCGGGAAATACCGATTCGTTTACGAAAAACTATCAAAATTCCCGGAAACAGAAGCGGTTGCGGTAACCCTACTGTATATACCCTACTTTTCATATATCGATGCTATTTACCTTCAGAATAATGTTCGTTACTCGAATCAAAATCTGCAAATTGTTGTAAAGAGTAAAAAAAAAGTATCATCACGACCGTTTCCCTTTCGGGGCGGTCAAAAAACCACGCTTATAAATAAGCGGATTCACAATAAAGAAATATTATTGTAACCCGACCAGGAATCGAACCCGGTACCCCCGAGTCTAAATCCACGGACTTAACCGCTAGACCACGGAGGCAGTGAGTCTTATAGGTAGTAAATTATTAAAAATACTCCAAAAATTTTAGGACTAGATTTAGTATGGACAATAACAACCAAACCCAAAATTCAATTTTAAGTGTTAATATTGAGTATATTAAGTTTATTGTTTGAAAGGAATAGGTAGGTTTATCGTTTAGGCAAAGGAGCAATTTTGATGGAATTTCCTTGAGCATCTGATTGTAATGTTAGACCCATCTCTTGAAGCATTTCGTTGTCCACCGGCCCATGCATTGTCATCTTAGCTATAATTTCCTAAAAAGAAAATATATAAAAATACATATTAAAGGTACAACTTTGTAGCCGACTGCAGTAGGCTTGTGTAGTTCGCAAACGAACCAGTTCCATAGAACGCTCCCACAGTGGAACTAGTTCCAATTTTCTCCTTCGTTTGCACTTTTTTAATTTATAAATTTTAATTAAGGTGAATAAAAATGCTAATCGAACGACTTTTAAAGCGAAATAAAGTTAAAAAAAACGCTTACGGAGCCAAGTCGAACATGGCAAATAGCAAGAGAGCGGCGGCGGCAGCGAACGAGACCTGTTTAACGTGTCGCCTTATTTCGCTTTAAAAGTCGTTCGACTTGTGCTTTTTTTTTTAATAATATTTTAGCACATGTTTTTTTATTATTATTATTATTTTTTCACGCAATGGAGACCAAGTGCGAAAAAGCCACCGTTATCACAATCACACACAGCCAGCTCTCGAAGTCCACGTTCGATCGAGCCGACCACAGCCGCTGCAACCATCACCGGGGAATCGCGCCTCTCCACGCACGGCCACCGGAAGGCCGCCGCCTGCCCCGGGAGATCCTGAGGACCGTAGGCCCTTCCTTGGCCACCCTTAGGCCAGAGTAAAAATAGAAACCGGCGGGTTGTTGCCCGCTGAGACAAACTGCAGCCTAACGGGGCCACCCCATAGGCTTCCCTGCGCTAGCGCGTGCAATGAAACTTCATCACATCATCATCATTCTGACCTGTGCCCGTGGGTATAGTTCTATCTTTATTCACGTAAACCTATTACAGGCATTTGTGACACGTCATTATTTAAATTATTTTGAATGGTTCTACTCCTGTTAGTGGAAGACTAAGCAGCGAAGTGGTCCAAGGAGTAAGGTGTTAGCTAGAAGACTAGCAACTTAGCAAATTCCAGTGACCTGAAAACTTACCTATAGCAGATTTACAAATGAAATTACACAACAACAAACAATACTACCTTTACATAATACCTTTTAAATTCACCTGAGTACCTATGAGATTACAATATAGTTAATTAAGTTACATAGTTACCTGATTTTCAGGACAATTTTCACAGAGGTTGCGAATCGCAAATATAACCCATTGCATTATTACTGTTTATTTATAAGAAATACATATTTTAAGGAAGAAAATAGAAACTGTGGTGACACAGTACGGGCTACACCACCACAACAATCGACCTTGTGGAGTAGTGGTATTTATTTAGCCCACGGTTATATTCGTTCCGTTTGGTTGGGTTAGTTGTGGATGTCCGCACTCTAAGTTGAGGGGGTACCCCCACTACTCCACCAGGTCGATTGTTGTGGTGGTGTAGCCCGTACTGTGTCACCACATACAAGACATGGATTCGCCGTTCGGGTGCCGGGATTATTATGTAGTGTTGATCTCTCGGAGATGTTGCTCAATAAGATGGACGTAACGCATGTATGCGGTTCATCAACCGCCTCCGTGGTCTAGTGGTAACAAACGTTGCCGTGAACTCAGGAGGTCGTGGGTTCGATTCCCACCGGGGGCAAGTTGTACATTGTATAATTTGTCTCGGTCTGGGTGTTTATATGTATAATATGTTAATATTTACAAAAAAAAAAAAGTATAATATGTAGTTTATCTTTTGTCGTATCGCGCCAAGTTAAGGCTGCCTATTTGTTGTCGCAGGAATCTAAGAATTCTTTGTTTACTATTTTCTAATATGTGTGTGTATATATTATATAAACTATTATTTTCACACTTCTTAAAAAAACAAAATGAACCCTAATCTTGACATAATAGTAATTATTATATTTATTTATATAAGTAATATATAGATTGTATTTAGGTATTTGTGTAGGTTGAATTTATGTAATATGTATTAAATAAAGTATTTATATTTTTACGTACTTAATTATTTAATTCTAATATATTTACATTTACTTAAAAAATCTCATACACCCATCATATAAATCTATCACTCTCCCAAAGGTTGGCTGGTAGAGAATACCTTCATGTTACGCCGCAATAAAGAATTTTATTATTATTATTATATATGTAATTATTATCTAAGTTTATATATTATTTCCACTGCCTCTAAGGTCTAGCTTTTTGGATTTGTGTTCTTACACCGGAGTCGAAGGAGTTACGAATTTGTGCTAATGAATATATCGTCATGATCGTAGAACAGTGACGGATCTGCTATATTTAAAATTTTCATGGCGGCCATTCAACTGTCATTTCGACTGTTTTTTTGTCACTTTTTAAGTCTCATAATAAGTGCAAACCTTCTAGATTTAATTTTGGAACCCTTTCTAATATTTGCACTATAAATTACAGACCACAAACAATATAAAACTATATATAAATATATATGCAAAATTATGGCTATTTTTTTAAATCCGACACTGTTCTACGATCATGACGATATATATGTTTTTTTTAATTATAAAAGGATACATGGATTTCTGGAATCAATATTACAGCAATCTAGAAGGATTGGTATTACATCCAACTCTCGTATCTGTGAAATAATGAAATACAAACTTAAAAATCGTATAACTACATTTCCGTATTGTGTTTCCTTTGGTGAAGAAGACAAATGTTATCAATGGGCTAAATTATATTTATATATATACATATTTTTTTTGGTTCTCTTCTCCCGATGGATGATGAATGAGATGATAGGGAAGGCAAAGGGTCTAGCCCATACAGCCAAGTTTGACGTAATATATCTTTCTTATTGATGAGTTAATGAGGTCATCATCAAATTCCAGATGCTGCAGAATTTGATGCTTTTCTTGGAGTCACTCGCGGCACCATAGCTCAAACACGTCGAGTAAAATATGGGAGTAGACAGCGCGGGAAAACCGCAAAAAATAAACTGCAACTTGTGCCCCATATTTTAAGTCCAATTTATAGTTTTCCATAATTATTCACATTGTAGCACATTATTAAACCAAGCAACACCACTTTTGACCAATAATATCCACAGTAAATTGATTTACAAAACAAAAACTTGCACTTGACATGTCCACGCAAAATGGCGCGAAGGACCTCTCTTATATACATACATATCTTCACGCCAAATCCCTTGCGGGGTAGGCAGAGACAATTGAGTGCCACTTGTCACGATCACGACATACCTCTTTCGCTTCTTCGACATTCAACAACCTCTTCATACATGCCCGTTTGTTTCGATGGCTTTTTATGCACCTTCAGCTATTGTTTTATTAATTTGATATTGTATTCACAGTTTTATATATATATATATATGCATATATATTATCTATAAAAAATAATTATCTATAAAAATGCATATATACATATATATATATGTATATATGCATTTTTATAGATAAATTCATTACAGCCCCTAGAACACAGCATCCTAGACCTCCAATACTAAAGATGGGCATTCCAGAATATCCATATCTGGAGAATTTGGCCTACACTGGCCACGCTGGCCAGACGGGTTGGACGTAGGATAGATTCTAACAAGATTACAAATTAGGTAGAAAAAACCCTTTATGTTATTTAGTTCAGATGTGCAAAATTTTTAAAATATCATTACAGCTCTAGTACTAAAGGACTTGATTAATACGAAAACCACATAGTTTATTTATTATATTATTATATGTAGTGTATGTATTAATGTTATGTAATGTATGTACCTAATGTATTAATAAAACGTTGTGTGCATGTATTATTAGTATTTAGTTTATTATAGTATTTATTATTGTAGTTTTGCCTCCGTGGTCTAGCGGTTAAGTTCGTGGAATTAGACTCGGACGTACCGGGTTCAATTCCTGGTCGGGACACAAAAATATTTATTAATGTAAATATTTAATTTATTTGTGATATTTCTCGAGTTTGGTACGCTGGAGACATCGACGAGCTTGCGACTTGTCATGATTGGCCTATAGTAATGTTGGATAAATGTGAATCCGCTTATTTATAAGCGTGGTTTCTGACCATCCAGAAAAGGAAACGGTCGTGATGATACTTTATTGTAGTTTAGATAATATTGCATATTTATTACATAATCATATTTCTCTAATTGCACCTACCTTACGTGTTTAATGATCTACAGTGTCCCTAAGGTTGGCTGTCAGAGAATGTCTAGCAACATTAAGTCCGCCCCTTGTATATATTGTGCAATAAAGTTTTAATAAATAAATAATTTATTTTTCAAATAACTTAATTGCACAGTAATATGTATACAGCAAAATTAACATTAATCAAATCAAATCATTTATTTGTTTCAACACAGGTAATCTAGTTAATATATTAACCTAGTTTATAAAAGTGCAGCTGTGTTCTGCCATGAGGCGTACAAATATTGTATATATATATAATTGTAAAGATACATATGGTTATATAATTACAACACAAAAAAATATTAGTCAGTAAAAATAGTAGTTAGTAAATATTAGTCTTATCAATAAATATACACAGCACAAGTAGTACAAAAAAAACACCAAAATAGTTGATGTTATTTCATAGCATTCACTTCCCAGTTATAGGACGCGCTAAGATCAGAAGCTAAAATTTTGTGTCGTGCTGAAAGGGATAAGACGCGCTAAGATCAGAAGCTAAAATTTTGTGTCGTGCTGAAAGGGATAAGACGCGCTAAGATCAGAAGCTAACATTTTGTGTCGTGCTGAAAGGGATAAGACGCGCTAAGATCAGAAGCTAAAATTTTGTGTCGTGCTGAAAGGGATAAGACGCGCTAAGATTAGAAGCTAAAATTTTGTGTCGTGCTGAAAGGGATAAGACGCGCTAAGATCAGAAGCTAAAATTTTGTGTCGTGCTGAAAGGGATAAGACGCGCTAAGATCAGAAGCTAAAATTTTTAGCTCGCTGTCATATTCATACATAAGATAAGACTAATGTTATTTTTACTATACTATGTGCAATTAAGTTATTTGGAAAATAAATATGTAGGTTTCGTATAAATCAAGAAGCAAATAATAATCAGTAAATATGAGTTATCATGTAGGTAGTTCAACAATATTTTTGACAGATCAGTTATTATGATAACCTACTTAACTATGGCCGCGTTCGTTTTAAGAAATGTTAGCATGAAAATACCACTTTTTTAGCACAAGTCGTTCGTTTAATGAAAATTCTAACATTTGATGCTAATTTCGTATGTCAGTACCGTGTTGAAAGGAGGGTTATTGATGTTACTTTTTGACCGATGTCATTCACATATGACATGGTTTGTTTACATTGTTATATACTTTATAGTTTTCTATTATATTTGTTAAAAAGGTATTTTAAACGATTTTATGTAATAAATTCAAAGACCATAATAATATCATAATAATATCCATGTGTGTTGGATGCCATGGTATGATAAAACATGAACGAAAATACTTGTCAAAAAGTAGCCTCACCGCTCGTTTTATTTAAGAAATGTTAGCATTGTTAAAAAAGTGGTATTTCTTAACAAAAACGAAATTTCGCGCTGGTTTATGAAGTTGCTACGAGATGTTAGAAATGCTATAAAACGAACGCGGGGTATATCTACCTGTTTTTTATTTTCCTGGTTCTTCCAGCAGAGATTGGCGAGCATCCTGACGAGGGTGGCTTTGAACCCGAAAGCCACGTGACGTTCCACTGTCTCCACACTAGTCTGAACATTCTTATTATTTGTCATGTCTATTGCTCCTAACCTAAAATATGAAAATAAATAATTTCAATGGGGTGTATCAGGCAAAGCTTTTTGTAGATGTCGCTAGCGGCACTGGTACCTTGTTTACACCTATGACTGATCATTTTTTTAATTTATTTGTAGTTTTACATTTTTATAACAGAAAAATGTATTTTAACGTTACCCACCTTAAAAGACGAATTAAGTAAGCGAACACCGTCTTTAAAATAAAAAAAGGTTAAATTAATAGAACAGCAATTTTGAGATCACCATATCTTTGCTTTCGCTTGGAAATCTCGATTTGTACACTTAAAAGCTGCTCACTTCTGTATAATATCCAGAAAATAATAAATTTTGTAATAAAAATACAAGTTTTCTATGCAACTGACAGTTATATTAGGTACCATCTATTATGCGCCATCTATCGTGATAAAAAGTTAGTGACACACCCAATTGAATTTTGACTATTTACCCTTTCACTGTCGACTGCCTCCGTGGTCTAGCGGTTAAGTTCGTGGATTTAGACTCAGGGGTAACGGGTTCGATTCCTGGTCGGGACACAATAATTTTTATTAATTTAAATAAATTATTATTTAATTTGATTGTAATATTTCCCAAGTTTGGTACGCTAGAGACATCGACGAGCTTGCCCCTTGTCATCATTGGCCTATAGTGGAGTTGCCTAAATGTGAATCCGTTTCATTATTTCTGACCACCCCGAAAGGGAAACAGTTGTGTTGATACTATACTTTACTTTACTTCACTAATAATATGATACAATCACGATTGTGGCTGAAGAAAGACAATTGGAGGAATGGAAATGTTATGAAGAATTGAATAGGTACCTGGCTTTTTGTGAATCAGGTGAATCAATCTTAACTGAAGGTACGGTCACTACATTATCTTCAGATATTTTGACCTCTTTGGCTGGCTCATTCTTTTTGGATTCAACTGATGCTTCCCCTCGCGTCTTCTCAGACGAAATTCCCAAAATCTTTTGCAGTTGTTCACTTAAATCAAATTCCGTTGACAAATTCTGACTCTTCTTAATTTCTTTAGGAGTCTCTGGAGACTGTTTCTCTTGTTCTTGAGGTAAGTCGGCTAATGGAGGTGAGATTTCGCTTGGAGAAGCTTTAATTTCACCCAGTAGGTGTATTTCTGTTGGTGGGTCGTTGGGTGAACTGTCATTAGATTCTGATATACTTGGCACTTGTTCCAGCTTTGGTTGTAAACCTACAGGGATTACCTCAGCTATAGTTTGTATGCTACCACTTGGGGACATAGAATCAATTATTAATGGTGGTTCAGTATCATCTATGTCTATTTTATGTTCAAGACTTATTCTTCTCATAGGTAATTGCATAGATTCAACTTTCGGAACTGAGCTACTTCTAACATAAGCAACTTTGGTCAAATCATTTTCTTTACCCTTTTCGACTTTGGCTTTATTCATATCAAATGTTAAGGGCTGTTGTAGGTTTTCGGGAGTTGTTATTGGCTCAAACCTATCTGTAAAAGATGGGTTTTCGTTGCATTCAAAATATTGCTCACTGCTTTCTGATTCTGTACATTCTGACGTGGTCTCATTGCAGGATAACATATTGTCTGCTGAATTGTTTTTTGATAGAGGATCTGAAAATCATTTCAATACAAAAATAAAATAAATTTAGATCATGCTAACATTGTTAAATACATATTAATGGTTATAAAGTTCGTATTAGTGCAAATAAACATAATTGAAAACAAATTTTAAAAAGTCATCGAATCGGTGACAACGACATTCTCTGGTCTTAAATATGAGGGGCAAGTAAAAAATAAGGTTCCCAACGCTGTACAGTCGCCGCGCGAGATGCTAGGCGAAATCCGGCAACACGGCCTTGATTGTTGGTCGCCCCACTCCATTTCCACTACTGGGTGGGATAGCTGCGATGCTCAGTGCCAGCCTAACAGTTATCTGCGATGGAGCCCGTTATCGCCGTAACCGCCGGGTGTAAACCTCCTTTCAGTGATTCTATTTTTAAACACGAAGAAGCTTATACCTATTGAAATTCATAGACAGTTGGAAGAAGTTTATAGCAAAGCTTGCATCAGCGTCCAACGCGTCCGCAAATGGTGCAGGGAGTTCTTCGAAGCGGGTTTGCAGAAGTGGATAACTCGTCAGGGAAAATGCGTAGAAAAATCTGGCGACTATCTAGAAAAATAGGTTAAAGTACAAGCTTTCAGATGGTATACTTATTTATTACAAAAAAATAAATGACTTACACCTGAAATAAATGTGGGAACCTTATTTTTTACTTGCAACTCGTATTTTGTTTATAAATAGTATAGAAGTGAGATTGTAACCAAATTAATATATGTAACTTAATTTGGTTATATGTCATCATTATCATGTGTGAACTCAAATTTTATGAAAATAATATATTCATAAATTGTTCTTTGTGTCCTAATGAACCAAATATAAAAATGGTATACTTTAAAATAGGATTCAAATGATTTTGCATAACTATTAACATTCATCATTTCTATTATGTACATTTGAATAATACTCACTAATACTCTCAGGAAGTACTGTTGGTATATTTTCGTCGTTTACAAGCTCCTTTCCTGTGGCAGCATATAGTTTGTTTAGAGATGTGAAGAAATTTTGACTTTCCTGTCCCAATTTGTGAATAGCGCGAAGAAGGACTAAAACATACAAATTATTACGTTTTAATTATACTATGGGTTTGTCATACATTTATGAACCACCTTTATTGAGCACCAGTCTGCTTTATCACTCTGCCGCAGTAAAATATATATATATATGTATATATTGTTAGCTGATTGACTCCGGCAATCGCATTTATTTTAATTTTCGATGAATATTAAATTATTATTAATATTCAATCGTCTACTACACTCCAAAAGGTTAGCTAGTGTAAAATGCCGAGAGGCATTAAGTTCGCCCTTGTACTCGACTGTTAAGGTTTTAAGTGCAATAAAGAATTTATAAATAAATAAATATATTTAAAAAAAATGAAATACGTTTTGTTTGCTGGGTCAGATGTTTTTTGCTTTTGTTTTTTTACCTTTGTCACCTGGAAAATACTTCTAGTCTTTTTGTAGCTTAAATCTAAATGAAATAAAAAGAACTCACAAGCACAATTAATAAACAAAGATGTATCACTTTGCAGACTTTCCATATAAGCATCCATGCTAGAAGCTGTAGCTATGATTTCTAACAAAAACACAACTTCCTGTGGCTCAATTCTGTTCACATATTTGTCAACAGTCTTTAGAATACAATCCGACTTGCTTTTGAACTCATGCGACATGAACCGGACAAAATTGACAGAAACATTGATATCTTGAGATTCGGTAGACATTAGAATATTGTATGCTAAGTTTAATACTAGCATTCGGCATTCTGGGTCCAGTTTTGAGTATAATCTTTCAATATATGTATTTTCGACTCCGATTAAATATTCTATTATTAAGTGCGGGTATTCTGCGTTTCCATTATTGTACATGTACGCTAAAGAGTTTAGAAGTGTTACGTCTTCAGGTAAAACATTAGGTTGGCCGAGGAGTATGTTGTATACTATCATGGCAGCTGCAGATGTTATTTTGTCGTTGTGACCTGTAAATTAAAATTAATTAGTTGGCTGTATTTACACTTGAATAGAGACTGTTTCAACGGGTTTAATGTTGAATTTTTGTTACTATTATCAAACCAAATCAAAATAATGTATTCTTGGCTATTATTTTGTAACCTTGTGTATTGTGGTTTAGGGCGGCATGCAAAAAACCTACAACTGTTGTGTTTTATTTATTTATTTTTATTTACTCCTCCACCTGCTGGAGATGGACCTTCCAGAACATATATATGGATAATATGGCCTAGACTCGCCACGCTGGCCAGACGGCTTGGCGAGGATATGATGTAAATTTTTATTGACAATTTATTAACAAGTCCACAAGTTGGTTTTAGTGGAACCTGGACCGACGGCTTAACGTGCTCTCCGAAGCACGGGAATGGTGGTGATGTAAATCTATGACAAATGTACGTAAGAAAAGTGTATTTCTCATTGGTACATGCCGGGTGGGTTTGAACCGACCTTCGTAGGATTTAAGGAACGCATTCTTACAACCGAGCCACCACCGCGCCGTTGTGTACTTGTATGTATCTTAACATTTGTAAATTCAATTCTAAAAATGTTAACAGTATCATAATTCTTAAGTAAAATAATAACAATTTAAACATGCATCTATAATAAAATAACATTTATTAAAATTAGTTTTAAATAAGGTAAGGGATAATTTTAACTCCTTTAAATTGTCAGGTTTCATTCAGAATTATCTACGACAGGGGTCAGGACATCCAACCTAAATTTAAAGTGTAAAAAACATATTTGTTAAATAATGTCAATAAACATTTTTTTTAATTTATTTTTTTTATTACAGCCCCTAGAATGGCGTCATAGAGCTCCACTGTTGGGGTTTTGTTTTTGGACATTCCAGAACATATATCTGGAAAATTTGGCCTACACTTGCCACGGTACATGGTAGCTCTCTTATTGCCATCACAAAGGTTAGCTGTTAGAAAATGCCTATGGCATTAATCTAAAATAGAAGACAAATTTCTAATCATTCATTGGATTCACTATAGGGTCCCAGGTCCATTGTGTGTGGGGAAGAAAGATGATAAAACTTGTGGCTGGGATTTGCATTTTTTTTGCATCAAGACTCTCACCATTCAGCATTACTCTCTCATCTACTCCTCTCCCCCCTACCAAGAGAGATACAAGAGAGGTATACTGGTAAGGGAAAGCAGTATAACCATCATATAATAATAATAATATTAATAAAACGTTTCGAACTAAACTTAGTTAATAATTTATTAGTAGTTTGTTAGTAACAATGCATCCATAAAACTATATTAGTATTGTTAGTACTATAATAATTATTATTATTTTATGTATAATGTTTTTGGATGGAGACAGACAGTCATCAAAATCCATTCAGTAGCATAATCGTGAAAGTTAAAAATATTAGTAGATTGCTAAAAAAAAAAAAACATTACGATCTCTACCTTTGTAATATTTAATTATAGTAATAATGTTAAAAATCTTACCAACAAGACAATTTAATATAATTGTATCAAATTTATTCCAAACTATAATTTGATTGAACGGATTGTTAACAACAAGGTTCCCAAGTGTCTGAATAAGTGTGATCATGCACGACTCATACTTCTTCTGGATCTCTTCACTTATTATATCTATACTCGGGTGTTGATATTCCGTAGCCAATACAAACATAGAGTCCAAAATGCTCAGTTCTTTAGATACATATGTTTGCATTTTTGTTCCGGCGGCTGCACACGATCGGACAAGACGCAGACATTGTTCAGCTACTGCCAGAGTGCTGCGGTTATAGGAAGCCTGTTCTACATCTAGCCGCATGATGTGAAGCACTTCAGCTATTAGCCGCAATGTGTAATCAGATGCTTTTTTACTGGAAATAAAATAAATATATATTAATTGCTATTGCTTAGTCTACGACTCATACATTAAAATTTTGTTTAATTGCTGTTTTGTTTACATTTATGGAACGAGCTTCCAAAATGGCATTAGTGGATACAATATTTGGTTGGGTAGGGAGAGGAGTAGAATGGTGGATGGTGAGCGTATTATTACACAATAAAAAAGGGAGGCCTCCTTTTTTTAAACAAGCCTATTGTCGGTCACAAGCCCGAGACACCATTCTTCTCATCTATTCCCACACACGATGGACCCGGCACCCGCACGGTGAATCCATGGAATGATTAGAAATTTGTCTTTACCATGAGAAGAATGGTGACTTTTAAATTACACAACAAGCTGCTCACTATGCACCATTCTACAGAACCAAATATTGTATGATTCCATTAATGCCGTCTTGGAAGCTCTTACAATAAATGTATTGGCGACCAATCCTTTCAGTAAGTAGTGCAAAGATTTTGCTGGAACTCCTCTCGCACCAGCTTCCACTGCGTAAAGCTGAGTTTTAAACCAATTCCTATAAGAAAATAACTCAACAGCATAGGCTAGAGTGCACAGAAATATTTTCTGGAAGGCAGTTCATCTTCAGCAGTGAAGATCTAGGGGCTTAATGATGAAAGATTATTTTCTAATTCTAATTATACAAAATTATTATAATGAATATAAAAGAAATGTGAGTGTAATGGCGAAATTTAGGGAAAGCCCAGAAAGTGGAAATGACTCGGAAGCATCAAGCACATAGTATAAGCATAGGTTGTGTGGTAGAAATATTTTTTTCTACGTACGGCCGTAATCTGCCGGTTTCAGCATCTCTTGACAGCTGTGCTTCAGCCTTCAGCATTTCTTCCACGGCATCCCATTCTCCCGTCTCCAATTGGAAGTTAATAAGTTTCGCATCCAACAAAATTTCTTCAGCAAACCAAACACTTTTATCGCGGGACATTGTAATTCATTAATTTCACCTAATTTATCAAAAATGTGGAAAAAGCCGAGACATAAACCAATGTCTTTTCATTTGATGACATTTCTAATAAATTTCGGGACCAGCTGTGCCAATCATAATGCTGTTTTTAAACACCAAGGATTTTACCAAAAAATAAAAATGGAACACCATCAGTTTTAAAAAGTAACTTTAACCGCTCGTGTTATGTAAATTTTTATTTTATTTTATTAGCTACTATGATAACAGGGATAATATTGTTAATTGATACTCGCGCTGGCTTATAATATTATTATTAGATAATCGCGTATTAGCACCGCTGGTCCCAGAAATTATAAACATTGACAGCCGACCAAAAGTTTTGAAATTGACATTATTCTGAGCTTAGATCGCTACGTTTAAAAATTATTCTAATACTTTAATGAATACGAAAAAGCAATTTGCTAATATATCATTGCATTATATTGATAGGTATTGAAATAATTAGATATCACTTACATTGTTTCGTATTTCTAATGCATGTCAACATAGTTTTAGGTTTTAGCGGCGCGCGGGTGATTGTCTGTCGCTTGTTGCCGCCCCCGCTTCACCTCGCCCGCTTCGCTCGTAAAACGAAGAAGTTGGAGCAAGTGGCGATATTGGCATTTACGTGAGGAATTTGTGATCTTTTTTGAGTGAACAAGTGCATATTTAATAAGTGTTTACGTTTAATTCATTGCAACTGTATTTGGTGTTTATTTGTGTTGTGATAAAGTGAAATGTTCCGTGTATTTGTGAGACGAAAATGACGAAATAAGTTAGTGAAGGGGTGGCTATCCTGTGGATTATTCATTATACCATGCCCACAACAACTTTACGCTACGATCGTTGGAATTTTAAACATTAGGTGAGTCATCAGATGTTAAAATGTTATAATTGCACTTTAAAATGTAGAAATAATACCTTACACTTGTATCTAAAAATATCAAATACTTGGTAACATGGTGTCAGCTCTCTATTTTTCTATTAATATCAGCGGATTTTTGATACTTTGTGAGCCGCTTTTTAAGCCTTTATGTTCAAATATAATTCATAATCTGTGGGGCAATGATGAAATGGCATTTTGGAAATGTTTTGTTATGATAGTTTCAATCAAACAGGTTAAATACTTTGCCTCTACCTTCCTATACTGACATAAAGGTCAAAGTTGAGTATTGACCAAAATAACCCTTAGTATTTATTATAAACTTGCTAACCTGTCTGGCCAGAATGGGCAGTGTAAGCCTAATTACCTAGAAATATGTTCTTGAAGGCCCATCTGCAACAGTAGAGGTCTAGAACTCTGTGTTCTAGGAGCTATGATGATGATGATGTTTTATTATGATGTGGTGCAACAGTTAATATTTCTACTAAGCTTTAAGTGCATGATTAAGTACAAAATTATAATAGTCAATGAGTAAAAATTTCATTGTTACTTGGTAGTAACTATTGTTGTATGTCATTTTTGACCTGTCCAATAAGGTGCTATTCCATTGTGCAGCATGCTACACAAAGGTGAGCTTTGTATAAAAACAATGATATTTCCCTGTTGTGACCATGAAATGAAATTGATGAGAAATTCCAGTAAAACAAATGTTAAATATCACTTCATGAATAATAGAGTTGTAAATATGTAAAACAAAATACCAGAAGACATATTGAAGGCTTCAACTGTAAACACTTTTAAAAACAAACTGGACAAGTGGCTAGTGACAATAGACTTTAAACTATTGTGGTAACTGACAATTTTATGAACTTTACACCAGTGCTTGATATAGGCATATCAGCAATGCTCTGCTCATCTAATAATCAAAAATAATAATAAAATAATTTGTGTGCTGTATGTTTGCAGTGGAAGTTAGCACATATATTTTCAAACTAAGTGAAGCTTGATGTGTGTAGCATGTAATGCAATAGCACATTTATGCTTATCAAGCTAGCATTGTGGTAGGGACAGATGGATGTAAAGTCCAGTATGGAAGATTTATATATTTATATTATATACTAGTAATAATTAGACACAGTTATACAAAAAGGATCCAATCCATTTTTTTTTTTGATTTGAAATTTTAATGTTAATGCCAATCAGATCCTTAGGTAGGTAGATGTATTAAATATTGGACTAATCCGAGTTCCATTGCCTATAACTTAAAATTAACTTAATGAATTCATTTTAGTAGAATCTTTCTTTTAATTTCCTATTCCGTTATTTGGACCTACCTTCCGAATACAGTGGACCCCCAGTAATCCAGTACCCCATGTAATCCGACATGTCTTGTATTATTGAATATTTTTTGCTAATCTTTGCAAATTGTAGTATAATCATGCTTCATAAATTGATTGATTCATATTATGATTTTTATTCATAATTTTTGTATGTACATTTGTTTGTACACAATTATGTAAAGTTATAACATATTAATTTTATAATAAATCATAGACCCTATTGTGTTATTTAATTTACTAAATTTGACATACATAATGATTTGTACTTCAGAGTATAACACATAGCATTGTATCTGTAATTTGATGAATTACAAGGTACTCTTTTTTTTTAAAAAAATCCGTGCCTTAGAGTGTCTTAGGCAGTATTCTATAATACGACAAATTTTGATATTTTGAAACTGCCCTGCAAAAAGTTTGTTGGATTACCTGTCCACTGTAATAGTAAGGATGTCTACCAGCCCATAGTTGTTCACTAGCCTGAGACCCCATTCTCTTCACCAAAAACGTTTGACCTGGTGAACCATGTGTTGCTAATTTGTCTCTTTATATTTATTAGTTGTCTTTAATAGAGCTGTTAAGCTTTGCACATTTCAAAGATTTTTAACATTTAAGTGCCTTTTATGAAATGTAACAATCAAGTTTTTGGATTTTACTAGAGGAAAATCATTATGTTTTTCTCTCTCTAAAATTAAGCATTGATGAAATAAACTTATGACTAAAAGGACATTTTATTTCCTTGAAAGCTGATTTCATTTCTCAAAAGTAGACTCAGACTTGAAAAATCTTTGAAAATGTTGGAGTGTGCGAAAGAGAGGGATATCATATATATATAAAGCTTAACTGTCTCCATGGTCTAGGGGTTAAGTCCGTGGATTTAGACTCAGAGGTACCGGGTTCGATTCCTGGTCGGAACACAAAAATACAAAAATATTTATTAATATAAATTTATTTAGTTTTAAGTATATAAATTTAATTATTTAGTTAATATTTAATTTATTTGTGATATTTCTCGAGTTTGGTACACTGGAGACATCAACGAGCTTGCCACTTGTCATGATTGGCCTATAGTAAAGTTGGCCAAATGTGAATCCGCTTATTTATAAGCGTGGTTTCTGACCACCCCGAAAGGGAAACGGTTGTGATGATACTTTACTATATAAAGCTTAATAATCTTAACTGTCTCTCTTTTTGTAGGTCCCACGGGATGGACGAATGCTTGCTCAACGACCTGCTAGAATGTTCTGTATGTCTTGACCGCCTGGATACATCATCAAGGGTGCTGCCATGTCAGCATACATTTTGCCTCAAATGTTTGAAGGTAATTTATTAGTAAAGTTCCTTTTCTTCATAATCCCTGGTTGTGTTTGTGTTTAGCCAATTTTGAATAACTTTTATGATATTATTATCCTATTCTTATTAATATATACATATATTACTTTTATTTAAGCTTCTTTAAAGTACATTCTACAGATTACATCAGTCCTAAACAAGTCATTTATTAATAACCGAGTTGTAGAGAACATGGATTCCAAGTGTTGCTGAATTCGATGCTTTTCACGTCGGGACATGAGAGTTCACAGCTCAGGGAAACCTTAAAAATAAAATTGTGCTGCAACTTATGGCCCACTTAACTGCCCCAACTTATTAGTGTCAAATTTATCGTTTTTCAAAATTGTTCTTATTTTTACACCTTATTAAACAGAATAACACCACTTTTGAATCAGGCAAAGCTTTTTGTAGATGTCGCTAGCGGCAATGGTACCTATGTTTGACCTATATCCCATATTTTTTTGAATGTTTTCGTAGTTTTATATGTTTATAACAGAAAAATGTATTTTAAATTAACGTTACCTACCTTAATTGACGAATTAAGAAAGCGCACACAAAAATAAAAAAAAATATATTAATAGAACGGAAATTTTGAGATCGCAATATTTTTGATTTCGCTTGGAAAATTCGATTTGTACACTTAAAAGCTGCTCACTTCGGCATAATATCCAGAAAATAAAAAAAATCGTGTTAAAAATACCAGTTTTCTATGCAACTGACAGTTATATTAGGTACCATCTATCATGCGCCATCTATCATGATAAAAAGTTAGTGACACACCCCATTGCAGTAAAATAAAAGAAAAATATGATTTGAAAGAACACTTTTTTAGAAGGTTTTAAGTAATATAAATCTTATAGGTATGAGTCATTTATAAAAAAAACACGTTTGTAGATATAAATTAATCATGATAATAGATTAAAATTTATTAAATATCACTGTTAATCTGTGACGCATTTGTATATATTAGAAAAATATGTATATATAATAGGCAAGTAAGTTTCCTCCTCGGCTCGTTTCGACTGCAAATGGAATGAAGTGGTGATTTACAATGATCTCCACGTACTTGTTGCGTTTAAGCTCTCCAGGGCCACACGGTGAATCTATGAATGCTTAGAAATATGTCTGGCTCTCTTCTCTGATGTATACTTAATCACAAAATTGAACAAAATAAACCTTTCAATTCTTCGCCAACCCGTCTGGCTAGCGCGGCGAGTGTAGGCCAAATTCTCTACAAATTTCTGGATGGCCCATCTCCAACAGTGGAGGTCTAGGGCTCTTATTCTAGGGGATGTGATGATGATGAACCATTAAATTCAGAGATGTTTTTCTAATGGAGATAGGACTAATATACGTGAAGAAAGTCTTTTTATAATTTGTACCGGGGTTAGAAGGGGGATTTGTTTGAATTTTAAGGGAAGCGTTCTTATAATCAAGCCAACACTATCACAAGTCATCACGACCTCATAATATACTATATTATAGTCTATGTCAGGGGTGGTCAACTAGACCCAAGATCTACTGTTTGTGACGAAACCCTGTGCGATCTACCAATTTACATACAATTACATACCTACTTCTTAAAATGTCAAATGAAACCACATAAACATTATTAAGAGGGAAAACATAAAACTGAAAATTATTCATAGGAACTACTTATTTATTTTAGCGTGATCGTCTGTGCATCTTCCGCTAGATGAGCAAAATCGGTTTTGTAGTTGGAAATTGCCAACCTTAAAGAATCCAATGTATGAGCGTCTGTTAAGCGAGAACGATGTTTATTTTATGTTTGTTTTAATTAGCAAAATGCTGACTAACATACATATTTTGAACCAATGATCGAACACAGTTGTTATTTATTATTTTTATTTATTATAAACTTTATTGCACAAAGTACAAAGGCGGACCTAATGCCGCTAGACATTATATACTGGTCAACTTTGGGACAACTAAAGCAGTTACGACAAGATAAGGCAGGTGCTATCAAAACTAATAGAAAAATATTAAACTTCAATATATGCTAGTGAATAAATACTTATTTATATACTAATACATACAAATAAAACTACATACATACGTTCTATGAATATACATAAATATAATATACCTACTATATGATGACTATAATGAGTGTATTAAGCTTATGGTAAATTTAAATAGTGCGCATAGACCAGTTTCTTAAATAGTGTCCTAAAGAGGGATGTGCAGAAAAAGGACTCCATTTAAATGCGAGAAAAACCAAGGTACTAGTGTTTGAAAAAAGAAGGATGACAACCTTGACGATAAAGATTGATCATGAAACGCTAGAACAGGTAAATGAAATTATATATCTGGGCAGTGTTTTCACTGCGGATGGGAAGTATGATAGGGATGTTGAAAGAAGAGTGAACGCGGGAAATAGTGTTAATGGGGCCCTGGGGTCACTGATCGCCAGTCGAAATGTCATTGATAAAGCTCGACTCGCCATACACAATGCCATGCTAATACCAACACTTATGTATGGAAGCGAGACGTGGATATGTCAGAATACGCATGAGAGTAGAGTTAATGTAGTAGAAATGAGGTCTTTACGTCGGATATGCGGCGTAACTTTGATGGACCGTATACGTAATAACGAAATACGCAAAAGGGTAGGTATAAAAGAAAGCATTGGTACAAAAATAAAGAAAGGCATGCTCCGATGGTTCGGGCATGTCGAAAGGATGAGCGAAGAGAGATTGACGAACCAGATATATAATGCGAAAGTTGTGGGTAAAAGAGGCCCTGGCAGACCAAGACTTGCCTATCATGATCAAATAAATAAAACATTAGCTGAAGGTGAATTAAAAAGCCATCGAAACAAGAGGGCATGTATGAAGAGGTTGATGAATGTCGAAGAAGCGAAAGAGGTATGTCGTGATCGTGACAAGTGGCGCTCAATTGTCTCTGCCTACCCCGCAAGGGATTTGGCGTGAAGATATGTATGTATGTATGTATGTATGCTCTATTTGGAGCTTGACAGCTTGTTAAACACATTTCTTCAAATTTTGATATTTCTCGTTGGAAACCAATGCCCAGAAATGATCCAAGATGATACGTGCAGCAGTTGGTGATTCCGTTGCGCAGTCTGTTCTACGTATTTATATTTTTTGCCTGGCCACGTTCGACTGGACTAGTCGCGATCGACCGCTCGGCTACCCCTGGTCTATGTCAATACCTAAGATAAGTAATACCAATATTTTTTTAAACTTTCGCGCACATTCATAATAGATTTTTATAATTTTAACGGGTCTTTATGCGATTTACCTTAGAGACATATTTCTTCCGGCGATTCAGCCAAGTTGCATTGGCCGTGGTCACAGGTCGACTGATATAATATTATTGATTATATTGATACAATCTTTTTTTATCCAAATCGGTTCAATAGTAGTAAGACAAAGTACCGACAAAATATCTGAGTAAATTTCATAGCGGTAATTCGAATACAATATTAACATTTTTTTGTTTTTTCGCCTGTTCCATTATTTTCCTAGCGATTTATTTACTTGTTATTTTCCTAAATCTAATTAATTTTATTAGTAATTGCTATGTATATTTTACGCGTCGCGCTGCCTACCCTTTGTTTATTTTCATGGTCGTTTATTTTAAGATACGTCTTTGTGAATCATCGTATTCATTTTAATTAGAGATGCAGGACTTTAAGATGAATATATGTTCAACATGTCCTCTGGTATTTCTTAGAATAGTTAAGTATCATTACGACCGTAATCCCTTGCGGAAGGAGTTTACATTTAGCCAAATACTACTACTGCTACAGCCTGATGGTCCTTCCAGAACATATATCTGGAGTCATGTGTCCTTAAGCCCACCTGATGGTAAATTGCGCGCAATTCATGAATGTTGAAACTGGAATCAGACACTGATGACTGACATCAGTCCCTAACACTATTGACTGGGCATGACGGCAATTCAAGCCTGATACCGAAACGTGTGGATACACTTTACTGGGTTTATACAGAAGACTGGGCAAATTACCACCAACAGTCCGCCTACCACCTATCGAATCAATTTTTAATGACAATTTATTAACGATTCCACAAGTTGGTATTAGTGGAACCGGAACCGACAGCTTAACATGCTTTCCGAAGCACGGAAACGGTTGTGTTGTATGACAAACGTTAAGTGTATTTCTCATTGGTACATGCCGGGGGGGTTGGAACCGACCTTTGTAGGATTTTAAAGAAAGCGTTCTTACAACCGAGCCACCAATCTGCCAACTACTATGATGATACTCTATCATGATAAATCAAGTGGCAAGCTCTGTGGTACCTCTAGCGCAGAGGTTCCCAATTATTTTTTGCTACAGAACCCTAATTTATTATACTTGTCCTAGAGGAACCCTGTTTAATTTCTGGCCAGTTATCGTCGGCACGGTATTAATTAAACAGGTAGCAAAATGCTATGTTGTTCAATCATACATTTATCTGGGAGCATTAATATCGAATAGCGGTGGATGCGAGGAGGAAATTAAGCATCGTATGGCAGTGTCGACGTCTGCTATGGAGAAGCTAAAGAAAATATCGAGGAACCGAAACATTACGAAACTACTAAAATCCGGCTGGTCAGAGCTCTTGTGTTCCCCATTTTCCTGTATGCTGCAGAGACGTGGACCCTGCGCGAAACTGAAATAAAACGGATTAATGCTCTAGAAATGTGGTGTTGGCGGAGAATGTTAGGCATATCGTGGACGGAGTTCCGAACCAACAAATCCATCCTGGAGAAACTAGAGATAGGACAGCGCCTTTCCTCAATCGTACCATCACGCATTCTCACTTTCTTTGGACACGTGTCGCGGCGTGGAGATACATCTATTGGGCGCCTTGTAGTTCAGGGAAAAGTCGATGGCAAGAGGATGCGTGGTAGGTCTCCGATGAGATGGACTGACCAGGTTAAAGCAGCAATGGATCACCCCCCTACATGAGTGCTCCAGGAAGGCTGCAGTTCGAGACGAGTGGCGACGGCTTGTTAAGCGTGCCACTGACACTCAAGTGACGACCACGACCACTCTGCCAAGAGTGTAGCGACTAAGAAGAAGAGGAATCCTAGCAGCTTAATATTACCTTGTTTTTGTATATTTTCATGTTTGATTTGAAAATAAAGAGCAAATATACATGAAAAACAATTACTCGTATATGTATTAAAAAAAACATTTATTAAATAATTATTCTTTATTCTTTATTTTGTCACCGTACATTCCCACCGGAATTTGGTTAGGTCTATGATTAAGTACAAGAACAGAACTGGCAGTAGGAACCTTAAGATGAAGACACTTAAAATAACTTAAATGCGGCTGTAAAGGGGCCTTGTCAAGCTTTATTAGTATACTAAAATTAACTTAGATTAGTAATTAGTTAAAATAGCTGCGGCTGTAAAAGGGCTTTGTCATAAATTGTAAACATTAAATTAAATAATTATATTATTCTAAAGATAATGTCATTTTTTTGCGGCTGTAAAAGGGCCTTGTCAGTGTTACCTTATACTTAAAAATTAATTATATAATTATGTCAGATGCATAGTGCAATATAAATAAATAAAGAAACAAATGTCAATAGTCTTATGCTATATTAATATCTTGTAGTGCTTCATCAACGGTATAGTAAGCTTTTTTTATTAGAGCTAACTTAAGCTTTTTCTTAAAGTCCTTATCCTCAAGAGTTTTTATTTCCTTCGATAGATTGATTAAATACAATGTAACTAGGTAAATAACGAGTACCTAGATGTTTTAATGAATTTTATGAGAAGAATGATTTTTTTTCACGTATTTTCTTGAAATAGCACTAAAAATGGGCTTAATGTCTCACAGTTGAATGCGAAGATCTGTGCTGCTTTTTTCGACGAATGTTTTGTTAATTTTTGGACGGAACGCGAAAGCCTTGTGGCTCTTCCATGGAACCCCAGGGTTCCGCGGACCACCTTTCGGGAATCACTGCTCTAGCGTACCGTTATAGACTAAAAAAATTTTACATAATGTTTTGTGTCCTCGACCGTCCCGATATGTCCGCGTCTAAATCCACGGTTTACACGATGCGTTACATTGTCATCAACTTTTTTAACACCTACGTGTTATTCAATATGATTGACAGCTCAAGAGAAAGTCGTACTCGTATAATTAAAAAAACGTTTAAATGAAAATACAATGCATTATTAATTAAGTAAATAATATTATGATAAATGTTTTAAACACGTAATGTCATTCCATACCTCGAGTACTTAATTATATTAAGGTATTTACTCGTATGTACGTACAATGGTATTATATTTATAGCGCGGTAGTGGCTGGGTTGTAAGAACGCGTTCCTTAAATCCTACAAAGGTCGGTTCAAACCCACCCGGCATGTACCAATAAGAAATACACTTTTCTTACGTACATTCTTTATAGATTTACATCACCACCGTTCCCGTGTCTCTGAGAGCACGTTAAGCCGTCGGTCCCGGTTCCACTAGTACCAGCTTATGGAATCGTAAATAAATTGTCTTCAAAAATTGACATCATATCCTCGCCAAGCCGTCTGGCCAGCGTGGCGAGTGTAGGCCTAATTCTCCAGATTTATGTTCTGGAAGGCTCATCTTCAGCAGTGGAGGTCTAGGACGCTGTGTTCTAGGGGCTGTAATGAATGAATGAAATATATTTCTATTTGTGAAAACTTATAAATGACATTATTAAATAAAGTTTATCGATCAACAAGTCTTGTAGTGACATTGTGTACAATTGAAAATTCTTTGCATTACGTATGCGCAATGCGATAACAAGTGCACTTATCTGACTCATTCATTTCTTTGATTGTCCTATTTGCCTCTCACCAATTGTCTCGAGTGTAGGCGATGCTACTCGAAGGCCATTTTAGTTTATCTTCCCACAATTTGTCGACCCAAATGGTTCTATACTGAGTTCCATAAAGTGCGCTTATATTTTACCAAAACGAAGTCTGTAGGTGTAATGGATAAAGTTAAAAATGACTTCGATTGTAACAGCTGACGGCTGACCTTCAAAATAAAACTGGTACCTACTTAATTTTAGTACAATTTAGGTTTAGACTTTATCCAAACTTTTCAAATTCAAATTCAAAATTCTTTATTGCATAAAGACATCTTTACCTTAAATGTTACATACATACATACATACATATCTTCACGCCAAATCCCTTGCGGGGTAGGCAGAGACAATTGAGCGCCACTTGTCACGATCACGACATACCTCTTTCGCCTCTTCGACATTCATCAACCTCTTCATACATGCCCTCTTGTTTCGATGGCTTTTTAATTCACCTTCAGCTAATGTTTTATTTATTTGATCATGATAGGCAAGTCTTGGTCTGCCAGGGCCTCTTTTACCCACAACTTTCGCATTATATATCTGGTTCGTCAATCTCTCTTCGCTCATCCTTTCGACATGCCCGAACCATCGGAGCATGCCTTTCTTTATTTTTGTACCTATGCTTTCTTTTATACCTACCCTTTTGCGTATTTCGTTATTACGTATACGGTCCATCAAAGTTACGCCGCATATCCGACGTAAAGACCTCATTTCTACTGCATTAACTCTACTCTCATGCGTATTCTGACATATCCACGTCTCGCTTCCATACATAAGTGTTGGTATTAGCATGGCATTGTGTATGGCGAGTCGAGCTTTATCACTGACATTTCGACTAGCGATCAGTGACCCCAGGGCCCCATTAACACTATTTCCCGCGTTCACTCTTCTTTCAACATCCCTATCATACTTCCCATCCGCAGTGAAAACACTGCCCAGATATATAATTTCATTTACCTGTTCTAGCGTTTCATCATCAATCTTTATCGTCAAGGTTGTCATCCTTCTTCTTTCAAACACTAGTACCTTGGTTTTTCTCGCATTTAAACGGAGTCCTTTTTCTGCACATCCCTCTTTCATTTCTGTGACTAGTGATTGCAATTGTTGTTCGGACGATGCCATAAGAACAGCATCATCTGCATAAAGCAGGCAGTTCACCACAAGATCACCCATTTTTATCCCACAGTCACTCTCCCTTACTCTTTTTAGGCATTTGTCGAGATATAAAGTGAATAATCTGGCGGACAGCACGCAGCCTTGTTTGACGCCCATTTGGGATTCAAAGCAAGGCGACATACCTCCCTCCACCCGCACACAAGCTTTACAGCCCTTGTACAGGGACTGTATAGCCTGTAGCAGTTTGTCATCCACTTCATACTCCGGCAATATGTTCCAAAGCTTCTTTCTTACAACTCTATCAAAAGCCTTCTCCAAATCCACAAAAGCACAGAAAACTTTCTGGTTTAAGGCCAAAAACTTATCTGTGATATTGCGGAGCGAGAAGACTTGGTCAGTGCATCCTCTTCCAGGTCTAAAGCCTCCTTGTGCCTCCCATAAAAGACCTTCTGTCTTCTCTTGCAGGCGTTTCGTGAGAATCTTGCCATACATCTTGCTCGCCAAAATACAACAGTAATAAATTAATATTAACATTTTTATATATTATATATAGGCTTTGTGATAATGTCTTACTGAGCCTCAGTATGCAATGTAGGTATGACTTGATGTCAGCACCATATATGAGTACATTAAAGGGTACTTATGTCAGAGAATTTATGTAATGTCAAAACTTAAATCTAAATAGTTATACAATGTCAATATTTTATTTTAGTTTTTATTTAAGAATTCATTTGTGGAATATAAACAAATCATCACAGATCCTTGAAGACAAGAGTCCTTAAACTCCACAACTTGAAATGGGCCTTTATTGCGGATATTATTTAAAGTTTAATTTTATCAAGGCTGCTCCGACCTTGATATCTTTAACCCTAATCGACATAAATTCAGAAAGCAAATTTTAGTGTTCTTAGTCTAAATGAAATATACATACATACATATCTTCACGTCAAATCCCTTGCGGGGTAGGCAGAGACAATTGAGCGCCACTTGTCACGATCACGACATACCTCTTTCGCTTCTTTGACATTTATTAACCTCTTCATACATGCCCTCTTGTTTCGATGGCTTTTTAATTCATCTTCAGCTAATGTTTTAATTATTTGATCATGATAGGCAAGTCTTGGTCTGCCAGGGCCTCTTTTACCCACAACTTTCGCATTATCTGGTTCGTCAATCTCTCTTCGCTCATCCTTTCGACATGCCCGAACCATCGGAGCATGCCTTTCTTTACTTTTGTACCTATGCTTTCTTTTATACCTACCCTTTTGCGTATTTCGTTATTACGTATACGATCCATCAAAATTACGCCGCATATCCGACGTAAAGACCTCATTTCTACTGCATTAACTCTACTCTCATGCGTATTCTGACATATCCACGTCTTGCTTCCATACATAAGTGTTGGTATTAGCATGGCATTATGTATGGCGAGTCGAGCTTTATCACTGACATTTCGACTGGCGATCAGTGACCCCAGGGCCCCATTAACACTATTTCCCGCGTTCACTCTTCTTTCAACATCCTTTCATCTTTCAATATAGTGTTTATTTATTTATTCGTGGGAAAATTTACAGCCTTTGCAATATTGTTTAAGTGATTTATATCTGATTAATATTATTACTATGTTTTTTTTTTCTATTTAAATTATTTTAGCATTTTAATTTTATTTCTGTAAATACATTTTTATATAATATCTTAGTTTTAAGTACTTTTAAATTGTAGTTTTAATTATTGCATCCACTAAAATAATTATCTGATGGAAATGTTATATGTACCTATATGTTTAGGATCACATATAGTCTGTCGCCTGAGAACTTTCTTCCTTGAATCATGTTTTAATGTGCATCTGTTGTATACATTGAATAAATAAATAAATTTCATATTTAGTCGCTCGGTAGTTCTAATGTATTTTTTTAATAGCCACACCAATGTAATTTAACCTGACGTCAGTTTCTACAATTCTAGGAAATAGGTAGCATGTAGCATATCAACAAAATCAAATAACGTGGGAAAATTTTGCTGAAATAACTGTCCGAGGAAATATTGCAATAAGGAAAAAAATACACATTGGTCTTTTTTTATACGCAATTAATGAGTCAACATTTTATTTATTTATTTATGGAAAACGTTAGAACATAATAGAAACATGAGTGTCATTTACATATGTATATGTCTTCGATTTACAACTTCACCGTCCCCGTGTCAGCCATAATAATAATAATAATAAATTATTTATTGTACAGAACCAAAACAAGTGCAGGTACATAGGCGAGCTTAATGCCGTAAATTACATATATATAGTACTTATTATATGCATTACAGCAATAGGGACCGGTTTCACTATTACCAAGTATGTGTGGCAAGTATAGGCGAGATTCTCAATAAGTTTTGGAGAACCCATCTCTAACTGTCTAGGACCGGTCTAGGTGTTGTGGGGGCTGTGATGATGATGATAAACTTTGCATTTCTTGTGAAGTATCATCATTAAAATTACTTTTACAAAGACGAAAGGCCTCGCAAAGATCTACCCGCCCGGAGCCTCGGAATGGCTAAGGCGTTCCTAGGGGAAGCCTATAGGTATCCCTGAGTGAAGAGACATTATGTGTCGGATCCTCAATTTCAAAGCCTTATTTCTCATGCAACTCTACGAAGGAGCTCGCCCGGCCGACATATACGAGGGGCGTTCAAAATATTCTCGGTATGTGGATAAAAACAAACAAGTACGAAAAGTTTGATATTTTTATTTTTCAATATACTCCCCCCCTATGTTCATACACTTATAAGATCGATCAATTATTTTTTTTAATCCCTCATAAAAATATTTTTTATCTTTGGTGTAAAAATGCTCCTCCACGGCCGTCTTCAACGCTTCATCGTCAGAAAATTTATTTCCACGCAGATCCTTTTTAAGATTGGGAAACAAAAAGAAGTCGCTTGGGGCTAAGTCCGGACTATAGGGTGGATGAGTAACAGTTTCAAACCCACATTCAACAATAGCTGCCTTGGCAATATGAGCAGTATGGACAGGGGCGTTGTCATGCAGAAGCAGAACACCTTTGGTTAACTTTCCTCGCCTCTTTTCTTTGATCGCATCTCTTAATTGACGTATAACGTTAGCGTAGTACTGCCCTGTGATATTTACACCTTTTTCTTTATAATCGATAAGCAAAACTCCTTCACAATCCCAAAATATTGTGGCCATGACCTTGCCAGCTGACGGGATTACCTTGAACTTCTTGGGATGAGCTGAACCCTTAATGTGCCACTGCATGGACTCCTGTTTGCTCTCTGGGTCATAATGATGAACCCAGGTTTCATCTCCAGTAACTATTTTTTGCAGCACCTCATCGGGATTTTCACCACACAGGTCGATAAAATCTGAACAGCAAGCCACACGCATATCCTTTTGAAGAAGCGTCAGCATTCGCGGAACCCATCTTGCACTTACTTTTGACATATTAAGATGGTCATGTATAATGTCATGTACGGTACCAATAGAGAGATTGGTTACTTGAGCTATAGATTTTACCTTCACTCGGCCGTCTTCCAATATAAGTTTTTCCACTTTATCAATATTTTCTTGTGAGGTAGCCACTACAGGCCGGCCAGGTCTAGGGTCATCTTCAATACTCTCCCTTCCACGCTTAAATTCGCTTGACCATTTTTGAATAGTAGATAAAGAAGGAGCAGACTCACGGTAAACACAATCCATTTCCTCTTTTATGGTTTTTTGATTTTTACCCTGTTTTGTCAAGAATTTTATGACGGATCGGTGCTCTAATTTCGTTAAAATTGTTAATTCGCTCATGGTGTTCATGTTTGTTCGGCAATTGCAGAAAAACAAAAGAACATCTCGGTTCCAATTTTACTTTTTTTTAATGTCAATGGATGAATCTTAGCGGCCAGTAACAAATATATATATAAAAGAGGTTGTAACGTATCAATACCGAGAATATTTTGAACGCCCCTCGTAATTCTATTTCTGAAGTTAAGTGCTAAGTGTAAATATTAACTTATTTCTACATCAAGCCGGTATTTTTAATGACCAAGAACCCATCGCGCACATAGTCTTTCGAGCCGAATTTTTAATACCCAAGAACCCATCGCACCCATGGTTCTTCGAGTCGGATTTTTAATACCCAATAACCTATCACGGACATAGTCCTTCGAGAGCGCTCGCCCGGCCGGCACGCAATTCTATATAATTTTTCTTTTTCTTAAGTTTAAAAGTGTAAATATACTTATTTCTACATCAACCGGTATTTTTAATAGCCAAAAACCCATCGCTCACATTAGGATTATAGTTAAATAACTATTTAATAATAGATAAATACTTTATTGCACATAAAAAAATTTTACATTTTACAGTGTATAGGCGAGCCTAATATTTAAAAATATTATTTAACAGCTAACCTAAACATAATGAATAAAATATAATTCCAAATTGCTAGTGTTACGGACTAGCCATAACTGACACTTTATGTTAGATATTAAGTTCAATCATACAATGATGCGGAGGCGAATGTACTAGCAGCAGGGAACCCCACGTAATACTTGCGTACAATTTAACGAATTATGTCAATATCCTGTAGTTTTATTTCGCAAATATTACAATTTGTTACATTAAAGTACCGTAATCCGGAGCTGGTTCATATTTATTTTATATTTTATCTGTCTGTAACATGAAAGAGCGTTTAGCCTCATGGCCGTTTCTACTAGACAGTCGGGTCTTTGGTTGCAGGCTTTTCCCTCAGCATCGTTTGGCACACTCCATGATCGAAATACACTGACCATGGCGGTGTGCCTTCGTCTCGGACTGTCCACCCGCACCAGTGTCGATGCGGAGAACCAGTCAATCATCTCGGACACCACGGGCTTGACGGAAAAGTCTGGAGACAAGAAGGCTGGCAATTATTTTTGCCAACGTATTAACCTCGCTATACAGAGGGGAAATGTTGCCAGTAGTCCTTGGGACTATCTCGGATAGGACATCTCTGGAGGTCATTTTTTATTTATACATAGTTTAGTTTATTTTAATTTTATTATTTAGGTAGCTTTTAATTTATATTTAATGTATATTAATTTCCTCCTCCTTGCGTCGTTCTCCTCACTGCTGAGGGTCGTGACCCCCTCCACGGATCACTTTGCCCCGGACGTAGCTGCGCCATCCGGGTCTGTTCACGGCTGCATGTAGGGCATCGTGCATCTGGGTATTCAGTGAGGTGCGGATCTGGTCAGACCAGCGTATGGGGCTTCGGCCACGTGGTCTTTTGCCTTCGACTTTCCCTGTGATTACAAGCCTTTCCAGGTTACTAGGCGTTTAGCGGGCTATATGGCAGAAATACTCAAGGACTCGTTTTAGGCAGATGGAAGACAGCCTAGTAGAGATTTTGAGCTCCTTGAGTATTGACACGTTAGTTCTTCGAGCTGTCCAAGGGATACGCAACATACGCCTCCAACACCACATTTCAAAGGCATCGATGCGGCCACGATCACCGGCTTTGAGAGTCCCAAGTTTCAGCGGCATAAAGAAATATGGAGAATATTAAGCTACGTATTAATCTTGTTTTGGTCTTCAGGCTGATATTTCGATCCTTCCATATTCCTTTTAACTGACTCATTGCATTTTTAGCCATACCATATATTAATTTTAAAATAATAATAATATTAATTTACTTCGAATTAAATTGTTTGGTTTAACATTTTTGTTACATCTCTAGCATACCTTAAACAAATATATAAGTAATCACAGTAATCTAACCGGTTAATTGTGTCTAGAATAGATGATATTACATTTAAATAATGTTACTCTATGAGATTAATGATCAATACCGTTTTATTTTTAGACATTGTATATGTAATTACTGTAACCTACATACCGGAATAACCTATGAAATTGTTACCAAACCATGAACTAGTTGTTTTTGGATCACGCTATGCATGTATTTAACACCTGCTAGCAAAATCTGTAATCGCAATAAATACTTGACATGTGCAAGTATAGTCCTCGACTCAAATGAGCAAATAAGAAGATTTCTTTACGATTTTTTGTGTTTTACAATTTGTTCCAAAGCCTTGCAGCCACTTTTTAAAAATGTTTATTTTGTGTAAATAAAAAAAATAATAATATTGTTTTTATTTATTTAAGGACATGGTACAGAATACATAAGTCCTAAACAATAAAATATTTTAAGTATATTATTGTGTATTAAAATATGTCCCTGAATAATGTAGCTAATTATAGGTAAAATATTTTTTTAAATCGGTTAAGTTATAGGTTTGAATTGTCATTGGACTCGTATTGTTAGACGTTTTCTCAACGGATCCTCCACTCAATTATTTCTTCCATCTGTCAAACGAATATTTAGAATACGAGAACGCAACTTTCAATGTTGCCAGAACATTATATCTTATCTTACTGAAAATATTTTATATGGTAACATTTATGACATTCGAAGTTTGAAGAGTTTACAATGGGACACCCCACTAACATTTTATCACGATAGATGGCGCATGATAAATGGTAACCTGATGTAACTGTCAGTTGCATATAAAACTTGTATTTTTATTACGAAATATTTTTTTCTGAATATTATGCCGAAGTGAGCACCTTTTTAGTGTACAAATAGAGATTTCTAAGCGAAATCAAAGATATGGTGATCTAAAAATTGCCGTTCTATTAATAAAACCTTTTTTCTTTTTAAAGTCGGTGTGCGCTTTCTTAATTCGTCTAATAAGGTAGGTAACGTTAATATATTTATATAATATTTTTTTCTGTTATAAAAATAAAATACTACAAAAAACATTTAATTAATGATGCCACATAGGTGTAAAACAAGGTGCCATTGCCATACCAGCGACATCTACAAAAAGCTTTGCCTAATACACCCCATTAAGAATACCGCTTTCGAGAATCCCTTAAAAGAACCCGTTTGAAAATTTGACAGTTGGAAGGATTTCAATTCAATTCAATTCAAAAATTCTTTATTGCACTAAAAAATATTGTACATAGGCGGGCTTAATGACTAAGCATTTTCTAACAACCAACCTTTGGGAGTGTGGAGAGGTAACAACGAAGGGTGCAATTTATTATAATAGACTTACATACTAATATTACATATACTGAATAAATATATACATAAATACCTACAGGATTGGTTGAGTGGAGCAAAATATTAGTTTAGATGTATTGATTAATTATTATTTAATATATATATAACTGCCTCCGTGGTCTAGTGGTTAAGTCCATGGATTTAGACTCGGAGGTACCGGGTTCGATTCCTGGTCGGGACACAAAAATATTTATTAATGTAAAATGTATTTATTTACATAATATTTTTATTTATTTGTGATATTTCTCGAGTTTGGTACGCTGGAGACATCGAGGAGCTTGCCACTTGTCATGATTGGCCTATAGTAAAGTTGGCTAAATGTGAATTTAATTAATTTTAATTATTTTATTCTAAATTTGCTCTTAAACAAATGCCACGCAGTACTATATCTTGGCTTTGCTTACTGTAGATAGAATATTGAATTGATCTAAAATGACTTATCAAATATCTATTATCAGTTGCATGTAATTACTATCAGACATTGACACGTTTGTTCAGCTCTCATCATGTTGCCAAATTCTGCCAGATTTAGATCACCACTATGACTATCTATTTGTGTCAATGCTTAGAAATTATGTCACGTGACTTTACATATTGTAGAGTAGGTTATCTAAAATCTGTAAATTATTACCTAGAAACCCTTACAATTTGAGATTGTTTGCGGACAGACATTTGTTAAAAAAAAAAAACAGTTTTAAGCTTGAGACATGCAAAATTATGTTAAGGTGTGTTTAATTTATTTTTAAATACTTTACATATTGTAGAGTATGTTATAGGTGGTAGACGGACTGATGGTGGTAATTTGCCCAGTCTGCCGGGGCGGGTAAATATCCACCGTTCTTGCCGATACACCCAGTAAAGCGTATCCACACGTTTCGGAATCAGGCTTGAATTGCCATCATACTCAGTCTAGCCGACATAGCGTTAGGGACTGATGTCAGTCTAACATTCATGGACCTCGCACACCACTTACCATCAGATGGGCGCAAGGTCACATGTCGTGCTAGTATAAAAAATAATAAAAAAAATATTATAATGAATGTCGACGAAGCGAAAGAGGTATGTCGTGATCGTGTCAAATGGCGCTCAATTGTCTCTGCCTACCCCGCAAGGGATCTGGCGTGAAGATATGTATGTATGTATTATAAATTATTAGTTAGAACCATAACTCCTCTACTACTCTACGAGTATATAACATATTTTACATATAATATTTATTCATTTAATTTATTTAACTAATTATTATTTGTAAGCAGTATATTTTTTATTTGTAATTTATAACCTAGAATAATAAGCTGCAACTCCCATTACACAAGTAGCTTGATGTGGAGTTAGCAAGTCTACTGTAATATAACCTTTGTACAACTAACAAATAGCAATTACTGTACTAACAAACTGTATCATTATGAAACTGTTGTACTTATGCAATAAAAATATGATTATTATTTAAATTCAATTCAATATATTATTATTATTTAGTTAAAAATAACACATGCCGTACTTTCTATTATAAAAACAATATGTTACTTTTATATATTTAAAATTTAATTGTATTATGGACAGCTAAACCTTCAGGACATTTAGACAGTATCGATGGTGCAATCGTTAATTAAGTTATTCTTAACATAATTAATACATACATTTACAAATACATAAATATGCAATATATAAATAAAAACCGGGTTCGACTCCTGGTCGGGACACAAAAAAATATTTATTAATGTAAATAAATACATTTAATTAATATTTAATTTATTTGTGATATTTCTCGAGTTTGGTACGCTGGAGACATCGACGAGCTTGCCACTTGTCATGATTGGCCTATAGTAAAGTTGGCTAAATGTGAATCCGCTTATTTATAAGCGTGGTTTCTGACCACCCCGAAAGGGAAAACGGTCGTGATGATACTTTACTTTACTTTACTATAAATAAAATGTAAATTTTATTTGTTGATGGTGAAGGGAGTGAAATAGTATGTTGCTGGAATTGAGGATAGTGAGTAAATGGAAAAGAAACATGAATTTAGGTTATTTTAGTTTTTTTGGCTAGTTTGTGAACCCTATTTTTGTAGTTTGCCTTATACCTAAAGTTTGGTCATTTCAAAGATTTGCAGCAACAACAGCAAACGAATTACAGACAATAAAAGTGTGATGAGAAGGCATAGAAAGGTTAGAAGAAGGGCGAAGAGTTCGTTCTTAGATTATGCCTAAAA
The DNA here is from genome assembly GCA_910589645.1 of Tinea semifulvella. Taxonomy (NCBI): domain Eukaryota; kingdom Metazoa; phylum Arthropoda; class Insecta; order Lepidoptera; family Tineidae; genus Tinea; species Tinea semifulvella. The sequence goes on along the minus strand of OU342592.1, from coordinate 4,327,256 downwards.
AAGTCAAGCTGTCTTTCAGGTATTTCGGTGTATTGAAAACAAGCGAAAGTTGTGACGACTTCTTGCCGGGTCGATATATTTATCTAGGCTAATTTTGATCGATACACAATAGACAAGAAGTGAACGAACTCGTCCCATGAGGTCGAGGACACGCCGGGTAACGAGAGCCGGTTATTTCAACTGCCATTTAGCGGAAGTTAGGCCATCCGTTGTAACGGGCGGTTTAAAGATCAACGCATGGTCTTAAATTCCTTTGGTATCCGACATCCGTTAATTGTTGCGAATTCTACTGTTTACGATAATAATAGGGTGGTTGATGTTTTAATCGAAGGTTACGATAAATGTTATAATTAAAGTTCGGTCAACATTTTTAAGGCAACATTAATTTTAATATTGTGTTACATCTCCAAAAAGATGTACCTATTTATTATAATAAAACATAAATAATATAAGGCTAGGTGGCATGACCTTAATACTTTACAAATTCGGGTTTTTTACACCGTTGTAACTCCAGAACGCCTGGTCCGATTTTTATGATCTTTGATTTGGTGAATTTATCTCCACCCCGAATAGCAGAATAACTATTGTGTGATTGTGATGACCATTGCTTCTCCGCACTTAGTCTCCATGAGACCATAGGCACAGCCACACTGCAGCACTCCATGAACACATGCGGCCGTCTCCTCCTCTGCCATGCATCCTCCACACAGTGGACAGTTAGAGATAGTAATGTTCAGAGTGTATAGGTGTTTGTTAAAGTCACAGTGTCCCGTCATCACTTCTGTGTCCTACTATTGTGCGAAGCTTAGCTCGGGCAACCTTTGTCAGTTCTTTGGCGAAGCCATCCTCGCAAGAATTGGAATGGTAGCGGGATTATTGAATAGCTATGACCCTATTATGCAAAATAACTATTAAAACATGAGAATAATTAACGAAAAATAAAAACTATATATATATAAAATCCATTTTGTATGGAACAGTTTTTTGATAATATCTCGACTAAATTACTGAACCGATTTTAATGAAAAGCTTCATTCACATTTAGTATATTTATTAATTATTTAAATTTCGGAAAATTAGCATTTACATAATAATGAAGAAGATTTATTAACAATTGAAAAAAATTCACATATGAATATGCAAACTAGTAGATACAGGTTAAAAAAAAGGAGTCTTTCGCGCCATTTTGCGCGGACATGTCAAGTGAAAGTTTTTGTTTTGTTAATTAATTTACTGTGGATATTGTTAGTCAAAAGTGCTGTTGTTTTGTTTGATAATGTGCTACAATGTGAATAATTATGGAAAACGATGTATTTGACTTTATAGGCTCAAGTTGCAGTTTATTTTTTGCGGTTTTCCCGCGCTTTGAACTCCCATATTATACCTGACGTGTTTGGGCTATAATGCCGTGAGTGACTACAAGAAAGCATCAAATTCTGCAACATCTGGAATTTGATGATAACCTCATTAACCCATAAAAAGAAAGATATATTACGACAGACTTGGCTGTATGGGCTAGATTCTTTGCCTTCCCTATCACCTCATTCATCATACATCGGATCAGAAGAGAACAAAATATACAACTAAACAAAAGATGTGAGAAGGTATACAGTAACTAAGTAATAAAAGTGATTTAAAAGAAAAACATATTAGATATATAAAAGAAAACATAAGAAACAATAAGACCATGTGCTATCAAAATAAATTATCGTCGTTCCTTTTACTTTTTACGATGTTTATTTACTCAGATATTTATTTTGTTTTGTAAATCAAATGTTTTATATGCGTTTGGTGCAACCGAGCATTAGATTTGTTCACAAATCGATGATTTCTTAGACATTTACGAGTAGTAAGGTCCTTGAGATGCGCAGTAAACATTTTTTGTCTATTTTACCTAAAAATAACTCTGAATAGTTTGATATCATTATTTTAAAGATAATGTATTATTTAAATGTGTTTTAGATATGAATAATGCTATTCAAAGTCAAGTATTATTATCTTTATGGTTGAAAAGGAAACTTTCTTGATTGTCATATCTTTTATCTTTGACAACGTTTTGTTAACATTACTTGTGTTTTTATTAGCAATATTTTTTTTGGGCTTTCTAACCGAATCATGTTATCCTAAACTATAAAATAGACTGGTCTTAAAAATATACATACTATCTATGTATTACGATTGCCAATGATACCTGTAGGTCCTATTTTGTTTGTAAACAATAATTAATTAATATCCTGGCCTTCCATTAACATTGTTTACGACTAAATCACAACTTATTATTTTAGCAACGCGTGACAATACTTTATCGATCTTAGCCTAAAACTTTTGGTCCTTCGAGCCGGATCAACATTATTATTATTATTTAATGACTTATCTATTTGTAATTATGCACTTGGCTTACTTACGAAATGTTATCCGATTGTCGCAGATTAGATTGCGGATTATTGTATTAAAACAATGGGGCTACTGGTTGAAGGTAATTCATGTTTGTTAATTGCGGTACGCGTTTTTGCAATAACAAAGCCAAAATACTTATCGGAATTGAGGTTATGAAACTTGACACATTTTTTTAATGGGTACTTCTATTGTTTAAGTTACCTATTTTAATTTCGTTTTTAACGTTCGGTTGTATTCACCTGATCGTTTTTTATGTTAATGATAAAATACGTACATATATACAGGTACCTGCAGATAACAAACAGGTGTACGGCCGTTGCATACCCCTACTGATGATTGAACATGTTTTTTTATTTCAGTTTGACAATCCATAGTGTCATAGCGTATTGTGCATTAAAATTGTTATATCACAATAATAAGCAGGACGCAATGAATGTTTTAAAATGTGGTTCTCTATAGTCCTGCTGATTGAGTTTTGTTTTTCCAGGAAATCGTAGACTCTCACAAGGAGCTGCGATGTCCGGAATGTCGGGTGCTGGTGGAGGCGAAGCTGGAGGAGCTACCTCCGAACGTGCTCCTCATGAGGATCCTGGAGGGCATGAGAAACTCCGGACCGCCTCGCAAGCCCTCTGTTAGTCTCAGGAATGCTAGAGGGCATCATCCAGTAAGTAATATCTTTTTAAGCAATCATACTCATCTGGAGGACAGGTGAAAATCTCTGCATGTCTCCTTCTCCTTAGTAGGTACCCCACTGATGGGGATCGAGACTCCGTCGCAGTCGCAGCTATTCCACTAGCTGTCTCCAATCGTTTCGATCCTCGTCGTAGTCGATGGCCTGGTGTACAGGGATGTTCAGATGGACCATCGCCTGGGGCTTTTTCGTCTTGCTCTTTAACTTTGCCCGTAATTAGATTATCGTCACCTCTTCTTGCAATGTGGCCAAAGTATGGCCGAATTCAAGTAAAGCAGACGATAGAGAGTCTCAGCCTATTATATATATTCCCCGCCCTGGCAGACTGGGCATATTACCACCATCAGTCCGCCTACCACCTATTAGTTTACTATCTTCAAGCACAGAAATGTTCGTACATCGATCCTGTAGTCCAAGTGATTCTAAGCAAACGACGACGCCAGCATCACATTTCAAACGCATCAATTATCGCTCTATCCGAGGCTTTTATGGTCCATGTCTCCGAATCGTACAGAAAAATGGAGAGTTTTCTGATGTGTGATAGTGGAACCGAGGTAAAGAAAATCGTCCACGGTTGCATAGGCATCAAGGTCTGTTGTGCGCGATAATCTGTGAGATTTGTCGACCACCATCAGGTTTGTTTTGCCTCTATTGATGGAAAGACCATGTTTTTCTGCAAATTTTTCTTAGGGATATGGTAGACTCACTAGGAACGTTACTTGTGAAGTATCTCCTTATGAGGATCCTTGATGGTATGAACTCCGGGGCGCCTCGCAAGGCCTGGTAAGAGGGTTATTAAGATTATATGGAACTTGTTAGGCGCAGCAACGAAATGTTGTGTTATGCGATAAGAAATAGATAAATGGTCTAATAGTTGCGTACCTAAATATGTTTTTAATCTTTCCAGGCGCAGGGCCACAATCACTTGGTTCGGGTGACCGGAAGTGATGGCAAGCCACTTCCTCCACATGGACGAGCGATATTCGACTACATAGCAAAGGAACCTGGGTAAGAAAACAAAATAATATTTTATGCTATGTACTATAAGCTTGTTAACGGAATTGCACGACATCAGGTGGATAGCTTGGAAGTAATTATTATGTTGATGTTTGTGTGTGTCTCGAAGGTCGTTAATAGTGTTGAGGTTCTCATGGTGTCCGCACCCTAAGGGACTGGTTGAGCGGGGGAATGGTAGGGCATGCGTTATGTTGTGATCCGGTGCTGCTGTGGGGGCCTGGGACCAAGGCTTCCGGGTACCAGGTATTGTATTGTAATAGGTACTTATATAGGTGAATCTTAAGATGAAAAGTATATACTCGTATATATATATTTGTTGTACATACACATACATACATATCTTCACGCCAGACCCCTTGCGGGGCTAGGGAGGTAGGCAGAGATAATTAAGTGCCACTTGAAACGATCACGTCATACCCATTTCGCTTCGTTGACATTCATCAAACTCTTCATACATTCCCATTTATTTGATCGTGATATGTGAGTCTCGGTCTATCAGGGCCTCTTTTACCCGTTTTTACATTATACTCGTACAAGGGGCGGGCTTAATGCCGCTAGACATTTTCTGACAGCCAGCCAACCTTTGGGACAATAAAAATATAACTTAGATCGAGAAGTAGGTGCGAAGACTTATTTAGGACTGATCATTATTAAATAATAACTATATTTATCAATAATATATATATATATACTAATAATAATAAAAATGCTTTATTTCACAAAAACTAAAATAACTTAAAATTTATGGGCACAGGCGAGCTTTATGCCGTGACGCATTATCCACCAGCTAACCTTTGGGAGTTTTGAAAACATGTGACAGAGTGCGTAAATATTAAATAAACAATACATACTAATACTACATGTATAATACACGTTATACATATAATAATACATATCTATAATACAATACATATAATTAAATATATACAGTATAAAGTAAAGTAAAGTATCATCACGACCGTTTCCCTTTCGGGGTGGTCAGAAACCACGCTTATACATAAGCGGATTCACATTTAGCCAACTTTACTATAGGCCAATCATGACAAGTGGCAAGCTCGTCGATGTCTCCAGCGTACCAAACTCGAGAAATATCACAAATAAATTAAATATTCATTAAATGTTTTTATTTACATTAATAAATATTTTTGTGTCCCGTCCATCGAACATATCGAACCCGGAATTATTATTTTATCTGGAGGAAAATAAAATTTCAATTTATTTTATATATTTCAATTATATACAGTATGTAATAAATAAATAAAATAAAACACATCCTAAAGATATTAGAGCAAAAACAAGGATAAATTTTAACACATAAGTAATCGTCAGTTATTTTGAGTAGATAACAAATAAGAATAGTACTTACATACATACATATATACATCACTATACTACATACAATATTTATTTATTTATTTAATTTATTTCAAAACTTTAATGCACAAAGTACAAAAGGCGGACTTAATGCCCGAAGACATTCTCTGACAGCCAAACCTTGGGGACAAATTTGATCAAATGTAGGTGCAATCATAAAGATAATAAGAGAAATAAATAACTATTTAAATTAACAGCAATTTAATATATTCTTACTTACAATATATATGGAATAAATATTATAATATCGATACACTAAATACTAATACATACATATTAATATACATAAACATACATATATACTACTTACTAACACTGTGTGGAGCTATTTAGAAAGTGTGAAAACACCAGTTTTTTGAATAATGTTCTGGTAGTTGCTTGTCGTATGTTAACAGGTAGATTATTCCACAAATTAGTAGCAACAACTACAAAAGAGTTAGACACAAATGAAGAGTGATGAGACGGGACAGATAGAAGAGAGTTGTTAGCAGAGCGAAGGGATTTGTCATGGAAAGAAGAGAGATAGGCGAAATTGTCCTTGAGGTATTTCGGTGTCGTAGGCTCATTCAAGACAGAAAAAAGGAGACAAAGGGCTCGAAGATTTCTGCGACAACGAATAGGCAGCCACTTCAACTTAGCACGATATTCAGAGATGTGATCATATTTACGTAAACAATAGATAAACCGGATACATGCGTTCAGTAACCGGTCCATCTTATTGAGCAACATCTCCGACATATCAATGCTACACACGTCACCATAGTCGAGCAGAGGTAGGAGAAGGCTTTGAACAAGGGTTATTTTAGCTTTTAACGGCAGAAAGTTTTTAAGTTTATTAAGAGAGTGCAGTGAAGCAAAAATTTTACCACTCGTCTTGGTAACCTGGGCTGTCCAGCTTAGATTGGAATCTAGATAAATACCTAGATTCTTCACCTCGCTGGAATACGCAATTGGGACGTTATCAAACCGAACAGGGTCAATACTGTTGAAATCTACTTTACTCAATGTTCGGGAGCTCCCCACTATAATTGATTGACACTTGCTCGGATTGACAACAACCCCAAAGCGTTTGGACCACGAGAGTATACTACTAAGATCAGAATTAAGCCAAGCTATTGCACTATTGACCGAGTTGATATCTGACTGCACATAAAGCTGCAAATCATCTGCATACAGGTGGTAATGACAATGAAGAAGAGAGGTGATGGCATTAATAAAGACTGAAAATAACAAAGGTGAAAGTATGCCACCCTGTGGGACGCCCGTATCCAAATCACACCAATCCGACGACACTTGATCAACTCGAACCTGCTGCTGGCGATTGTGTAAATATTGGGTAAACCAGGCAATGGCCTCCGGTGATAAACTTAGACGAGACAATGTAGCGATTAGCAAATCAGGATCAACCGTGTTAAAGGCATTCGTAAAGTCAATCAGTACAAGTACTGTGACTTTAGTTTGATCCATGCCTGTTCTGATGTCTTCAGTTACTTTAAGTAAAGCTGAAGTTGTGCTATGACCTGGACGGAAACCGGACTGGTAAGGATTTAGAAGATTATTTGCAATAAGGAAACGGGAGAACTGCTTGTGGACAATCGACTCTAGGACCTTGGATAGGAAAGGTAATATTGAGACAGGACGAAAATGGGTAGGCAATGTAGGTGAAGGTATTTTTGGTAGTGGGATGATAAAGGCCTTACGCCATATGGAAGGAAATTGTCCGGATATGATGGAAAAATTTATAATGTGTGAAATAATAGGAAGGAGTAGGTCAATAATTGGAGTGATCATAGCACGACTGATAGAATCACATCCTATTGCTTTCGAAGTAATGGAATTAATCGTCTTAAGAATAACATCACCAGAAACCTCTGCGAGGGAGAACGGTTCAGTGTCTTGTACCGGTAGCGCGGCTATTTCTAATAAAGTACATGATTTTGTAACACTATCAAGAACTGGAGCCGAGGAAAAGTGAGTATTGAGCTGATCAAGTGTCACCGAACCGAGGTTGACCTGGCTGCGGCAACGACCCAGACCCAATGAGTTAAAGAATTGCCATATTTTAGATGAAGGCTTGTTTGCAATGTTGTCAATAAAGTGGTGACGTTTGGCAATCCTACACACCTGATTGCAGCGATTTCTCGCAACCCTATATGCAACCAGATCATCATCACAGCGGCTACGTCTATATTTACGATACGCACGATCTCGTTTCCTCATAACAATTCGAACATCTTCCGTGATCCACGGCGCAGGTGCCCGTTTTAATCTTGTGGCTCGAAGTGGAGCATGTTCATTATATAACTTGAGCAGCTCATAGTTAAATTTATCGATCATGTTGTCGATATTGTTAGCAGTAAGCAACACATCCCAATCTATACGACCAGTGTCTTCACGCAGCTTGTCGACATTTATTCGTGCGTAATGGCACATTTCCACTGTAGGCGGACGATACCTGGGTGGTTTCACTTTGTATGATACATAAACGAGATCGTGGTGTGAGAAAGGAGCGAGGAGCTGACCGTGACTGGCAACAACATCAGGGCGTGAGGTAAAAATAAGGTCGAGAAGAGTGTTAGTTGTAGCTAAATGGTGAGTTGGCCCAGACGGCAGGAGAGACAAGTTAACAGAGTTAATGATGTTACGGAGTTTAGACGCCCGTGATTTGCTAGCCAGACGGTCATCTAGGAGACAGGTGTTAAAATCGCCCATGATGACGTGATGAGTATAAAGTGGTACTACCTCCTCAAGAACGCTTTCAAGGTCATTAAAGTAGTTAATAGATGGAGGACAGTACACAACAGCAAGCAACACTCGTGAACCCCTAACTACCACCTCAATAAATAAGTATTCTGCCGAAGCTGAGTATAGGCTGGGTGAGGAAGAAATTATCTTGTATGGTAAGTCAGCACGCAAATAAATGGCTACACCACCTCCGCCCGATCCAGTGCGGTCGTTGCGAATCATGATGTAGCCTGGAAGAGAGTAGGAGGTAGACGGTAAGGACGGTTTAAGCCAGGACTCAGAAATAAGAACAGCATCTATTAGACCCGGAGATGAGAAAGAAGAAAGAAGGTCACTGTAGTGGGCTGGTACACTTTGTGCATTTATATGGCACACATTAAAGTTATCTTTTAAAGGAGAAAACTCAGTGTCCAAAAAGACGTCCAAGCCCGCATCCGCGTCCTGGTATTCAAATGAGTCGGAAGATGTAGTACTGGTGATAGAGTGAAAAGAGTCTTCATCTGTACTGAAATAGTCCATACAACGTTATAATGTAAGTGTAAAATAATAATGTATATAAATAATAATACTGTAATAATATATCTTAACTATTTACTATATGTATAAAAATAAAAATGGATTTTACTACTTGTCCTGCCGGCCGGAAAATTTACATATAATACACAAATTTTATACAGTCGTATAGCTCCTGCGCAAAAACCCCTGCATAGGCATTAATCAATTAAATTCTAAGCATATTGAAAATATCAATATCCACTTATACAAGGTGTTGGGAGCTGTTTAAGTTCAAACATTGTGGTATGGACGACGAGAAGATATGCCGGAGCTTCTCGAATGCCGTGCTGTCAGCTTCTTTGCTGAAGTTTGCTGCGCATTTGAACATTTTTCCATTAATTGCCCTTAATTTGTAATTACATTTGTTTCAGAGATCTTTCGTTTAAGAAAGGCGAAATGGTGCTTATGCAAAAGAAACTGGATGCGTTTTGGTACCTCGGAGAATGCAATGGGAGAAGTGGATCATTTCCTATCACTTATATACAGGTAAGCAGAGAACCAAAGTTACCGACCGACATAGCTATTAAAATTAGCAAGCTGAAGTAGTAATAGGCTGGACACTTCTGTCGGGTTATGGAGTGGAGACCACACATATATATATATATATTTTTAAAACTTTATTGTAAATCTATACAAAAGGCGAACGTAATGCCGCAAGACATTCTCTTCCCGTTAACTTTTGTGACATTGGGACATTTAAATTTGAGTACGTTGCAAATAGAGAAATAAATATAAATTTATTTCTCTATATATATATATATATATACTTTTCAAACAAACGCGAGTACAACACATTTGTCCTGCCTGGAGAGTGATATAAGACAAGGAACAGAACTGCAGGTTAAATCAGTGTCAAAACTATAGTCATTTAATTTAATATTTATTGTCTTCATTTTTATAATTTTGTGTTGATTTTTTTTTTTATTTAGATATTTTTTTTGGTCTATTTAATGTTTAATTTAATCATTAATTGTCTTTGTCTTTATGAATTTAAATTGAATATCAGTGTTAGGTTTACTATTAATAGGTTGCATTGATTTCATGCTTATGTATAATTTTATTTGTTAATTTTAAGAATGTAACCAGTTTGTAAACTAATTAAAAAAAAAAAGAAAAAAAAAAAGAGAAATAAAAATATATATATATATATAGTATGTATATAGTATTAGTATGTATGTATATATTTACTACATAAATATGATACAATAAATTTATATAATAATACATAAATACTTTAATATTAATAATAACTACGTACAAGTCAGTAAAAGTTAAGCTAGGGACTCATTAAAATGACTGTACACTCTTTTCTTGAACATACTGGAACACCAGCCCAAACCTGATGGACGTATGACCAGAGGAATGGAAGGTGGGATGGATCGATGGATAAGAGGAAAAGCGTTTTCATTTATTATTATTTTCTTAAATAATCGCTCTAAATGATTGTAATTTTCTTTCATAAAAAGCAGATTGACTTCATTTTAAAAGATTAGTCATTAAAAATATTGGAGTGTGCAAGCGAGAGAACCTTCTTAACAGGATATTTATAACAGGACATTTCTCTCTATATTTTATTGTAGGTATTGAACTGCCTCCGTGGTCTAGCGGTTAAGTCCGTGGATTTAGACTCGGAGGTACCGGGTTCGATTCCTGGTCGGAACACAAATATATTTATTAATGTAAATAAATACATTTAATTAATATTTAATTTATTTGTGATATTTCTCGAGTTTGGTACGCTGGAGACATCGACGAGCTTGCCACTTGTCATGATTGGCGTATAGTAAAGTTGGCTAAATGTGAATCCGCTTATTTATAAGCGTGGTTTCTGACCACCCCGAAAGAGAAACGGTCGTGATTAGGTATTAATATTTTTTGACTGTCTATGTAGTTCGATTCCTGGTCGGGTCGCAACAATATTTATTATTATTATTGATATTTTTTCTCGGTTTCGCTAGAGACATCTACGAGCTTGTCACTTGTCATGATTGGCCTATAGTAAAGTTGGCTAAATGCGAATCCGTTTCTTTATAAGCATAGTGTCTGACCACCCCGGAAGGGAAACGGTTGTGATGATACTTTCCTTTTTTTTTTCAGGTGATAGTACCATATCCTGCACCGTCAGCATTATGTAAAGCATTATACGACTTCCGAATGTCTGCGCCAGATGAAGAAGGTTGTCTTTCGTTTGATAAAGGTAAAAGTACTGAAAAGAAAAATAAATGTATGCTCGCAAGACTCTTGCTCTGATTTAAAATTAGAGATGAAAAGGAATAGTGGTTTCGCCGGATACCGAATACGCAACTTACGAGGCCAGAGCGCCGGATATCCGGCTACCGAATATTCGTAATCAGTTTGATGTAAATATAGGCGCAGTAAACGAGATCGGAAATATTCGTACGCGTTAGGGTTTTATCGCACGTGAGAGTGAATTGGGATATTGAAATTGGAAAGTCGATTTAAATAATTTAATTTAATATAAAAGGGCTGGGCAATATTTGGGCCAAAGGATCAGCATTGCCATTCAACGTGGCAGCGATTTGGAGCAATTTTTTTATTTAATAAAAGAAAATATTTTGTTTTCTTCATTTTAGTTTTTAGTTGTATTTTTATTTATTAATTAGGTTTATTTTTATTAATAGTCATTTATGTTTTAAAATGTAAGTTTTTAGTTTATTAATATTTTATTATTATTTTTTTAAAATCAAAATGTACCTTAATTCCTTCGAATAAAGTATGTTTAGCTACACTATTTAATATTATATACTACTTACAGTTGCTGGGAGCTATTTAGGAAACGTGTAAAAACCATTCTTTGTAACTTCAAAGAAGTTGACGAATGTCGACAAAGAAACTAGCTGGCTATATATTAGAGATGAAATGGATATCCGGTAACTATCCGATATCCGGCCTATCCGGCTTTATTTTTACTATAGGGTCGGATACCGGATAGTAACTCAGTATCCGGTCGGAAGCCGGATAGTTATATTCAAAACATTCTCATTATTTTATACGAGGAAAATGATACCACACTACGTTATGGACACAGTTTATTTTGATTAGCTTAATACTCAAAATTAACAAGTGGCAAATTATTGTTGATAATAACATTTCAAATCAAACTGGTCGCGTCATGTAACGCGATAAAGGGCCGAATATTCGGTTGCCGGATATCCGGCGCTCCAGCCTTGTAGCTTGCCGAATATTCGGTAACCGGTATCCAAACCACTATCCGTTTCATCTCTACTATATATTATTATTGATTCATTTGTTGGCTTTAGTTGACAATTTTGTGGGCTACTTTTGATTTTAAGGCATGTTAAATTTGTAACTAAATAAATAAAAAAAAGTAATAGAGGTATGTATTCGTGACAAATGGTACTCGATTACTCCACAAGGGGGAGTTGGCATGAAGATATGTATGTATGAAAGTTAGTAATTCCTTTTTACGATCCTACGACATTTAGTTTGTAGCTTTGAAGTTGATTTATTAATAATTACAAACTACTAAATTAAGCGTCATAAAAAATAATTAAAAAAAAATCTAAATAAAAAATGTCCTTAAGAGACGTCCCATCAGAGATGGTCCCAAAATGACTCGCTAATACGTTGGCACAAATAATTACCAGCCTTCCTGTCTCCAGATTTCTCCGTCAGCCGTTTGGAAAACTCCTTGGCCAGACACTTGGCTGAGGGTCCCCGATACCCCAATTAGCATATTTGTTTTAATTAATCGATTTATTATTATTTTTGTGCTGTTTTAGGTGCAATTATAACGGTGCATAGACGAGTAGATGAAAACTGGGCAGAAGGAAGATTGGAAGATCGAGTGGGAATATTTCCTATAGCTTTTGTAGAACTAAATCAAGCGGCCAGACAACTGATGAGCACGTATGTATTTAATACTTATACACGAAACTCAACATTTACATTATTATTATTATTATTGATTAATAGGCTCGCAGCGCATTGCTGATATGCCTATATCAAGCACTGCTGTAAAGTTTATTAAATTGTCAGTTATTACCATAGTCTATTTCGATTGTCACTAGCCACTTGTCCAGTTTGTTTTTAAAATTGTTTACAGTTGAGAACTTTAATATGTCTTCTGGTATTTTGTTCCACATATTTACAACTCTGTTATTCATGAAGTGATATCCTATATTAGTATTGCTGGATTTTCTCATTAGCTTCATTCCGTGGTCACGACGGGGAAATATCATTGTGTTAAACCTAAACATTTTGGCTAGGTGGGGGCAGTTATACCTTCCTCTTAGAATTCTAAATGTCTCAATTATATCTCCCCTCATTCTGCTCATTCATTCATTATAAATCACATTTACAGGACATTACATGTAAATAAATAATGAGAAAACAAATATTTCATGATTCACCGTGCGGGTGCTGGGTCTATTGTATGCGGGAAAGCGAAATGAGAAGAATAGTGTTTTGGGCTTTCAACGATGCCTTCTCTTTTTAATTTAATTGCGCAACAAGACACATACTGTATAATTTAATGCCGTCTTGGCAGCTTGTTCCATGAATGTATTGACGGCCCAATGGCTTAGGCCCAATTCTTTTAGTAAGTGGTGCAATGATATTGCTGGAATTCTTCTCGATTCCCTCTGTGAGATAATAATATTTGTTCAACTTCATGTATGTTCTTTTGCAATATTTGATTCTTATGGAATTAGTTCAATAAGAATAACTGGTGGTGCGGGTTTAGTGGACTGATACATGTGCGGGATTTGCGATAATCTTCAAATTAGATAAATAGATGATACTATGATAATTGGTGCAATAAACAAACTAGAAAGGAAACTGGTAAAGGAACTCACCTGATGTCCTCGGCACCAGCACTTATAACTTGTTCTTACGCTAATTTTGCGGGTTTGGCTAATGCGGGCGAAAACAATGATCGCGGCGATTTCTTCAGCGTCTTCTATGACGACTGTAGGACAACGACTGCGCGACGACGACGACTATACTTCGATTCGACGATTACGACCAGCATGCTGCGCGGCCAGTTATATAGGCACTGCCTCTCTTCAGTGCGCAAGCGCCGGCCTTTGGACTAGTGAGCGGGATGGGTAATATAGAAAGGAAGCGGCGAGAAAGAGATAGGACAAGGGTATAGGGGTAACAAATTAGGACGTCTGTTTATGCACCGACGAATCACAATAACGCCTAACCATCCAAAATTGGTCGAATTACCGCGATCGGCGCGAACAATAACTTTTTTCAAGTTCCGAGAAAACACCAAGATGTCTGGCCTATTTTGAATACAATAGGTATAAGTTTTTTATTAATCTGAATAAAATGTTTTTTTTTTTCATAGCAGCGCAAATTTAACGCGTCCCGTCCCTCCCACACCAGAACATAGTCGAGCTGGACATTCCGATCACAGACATCATGCTACGGTAAATATATATCTTCATCCACACAGCCCCTAGACAGCACAGTCTTAACCTCCACTGTTGGACATGGGTCTTTCAGTTTTTTTCGAGAATTAAGCCTATATTTAAGCCTAATTTTTAATGTAAATTTATTAACAATAAAAGTTGGTATTAGTAGAACGGGGAAAGTATGATATAAATATATATTATTATGAAATACATATGTAAATAAATATAGCTAAATACATTTACTTATTACCTTCTAGAGACACAGTTATCTGTGTGCTTAGTGTAAAATGCAAGTTTCGGAAAACGTAACTGCTGTAGTTTATTTTACATTGCGTGTTATTGCAAGTTTGGCTATAATAACAGGCAATGAACATCGAAAATTCAGTAAAAAAACTCTACTACTATAGTTGCGTTTACGAAAAAATGAAAAAAAAAACAATCATTTATTTACTTTCCAATACATACACCTTATTAAATAGCCCGCCAAACTGTAACCACAGCTTGTTGGCGGGGACAATTTCTCTCCGACTTTAACATGTATTTATAGTAGGTACATAAAAAAAATTCACTGGCGCGAACCACTCTCCCCGAGTGGCCAACAGGTCGATCGCGACTATTAGTTCAGTAGATCGTGGCAAGGCTATAAATATAAATACCTACTTAATACAGACTGCGCAACGTAATCACCAACTGCGTCACGCATCATCTTGCATCATTTCTGGGCATTGGTAGCAAACAAAAAATATCCAAATTAAAAAAAATGAGTTGTTCACTGTGTTTTGATTTAACATATTTATGTGAGTCAGCATTTTCCTACTAAAGTGTATTTCTCTGGTATATACCGGAAGTATTTGAACCGACCTATGTAGGATTTGAACCGACCTATGTAGGATTTGAACTGATCTATATAGGATTTTAAGGAAACGTTCTTACAACTGAGCCACCACCATTCTAGGATTTTTACTGAAGATCAATTGTGTGTTTTTTTATTCCACAGCATTCTTCAAGATACCAACCAATGTCGATGTCGACTCCGACAGCCCAACAAGTTAACTATCAGAACGCGACCATGAGTCAATCCCACCCAAACTTCCATCCCCCAACAACCCAACCCCCACTAGTAATTCCCCAAAACGCCCCAATATCCCAACTAGTAACCGCAATACCTAGGAACATAATGGAACCATTAAACAAGTCCCTAAATCTAATAAACTTTAATGTACGCAATATTAGTCAAGCAGCAATGGGTTTGCAAACTGTAAGCGCTCGGATAGGTGAAACGTTTGAAAGTCGATTACGATCTGGAAAATATGAATTCTCCACCAATCAGAAGCCTGAAACAACTTACCAAAACGTCAGAAATCATACAGCACCAATAGCGAGCTTCACAAACAGTTCTGATAGCTCCAGTGCTAATACTCCAGGAATTAGTTCCACAACAACACCTAATACCAGTTCTGATAACAGTACCAGCGAGAGTACTGAACCCTCATTGCCTTCATCACCAGATAATAATACAGTACAAACAGTACCAACGGTGCAAGTTGCTGAAGAGACCGATGAACCAAACGATGCAGAAAACTCGATTAACACTTCCATGGGCTTATTGTCTTTGAACGAAAGTTCTACAGCAACAAATACATCGTTAAACGTCAGTTTGCCAGCAGAAAATGCTTCGTCATCGTCGAATCAGAGCGATTTGCCAACTGAAGCTCCGTGTTCGTCGAAAACTTTGAGAAATGGATCGGAAATGATGAATTTTGGTCTAAATCTCCAAGCAGCGTTATCTCCATCTCATAGTAAAGATTCTTATCGTCATAATGCTCACCACCATAGGGAGAAAGATAAAAGAAATAGCCTGACTCCAGCATGCCACTTGCAAGCTAATCAACATACTCCAAACAGGTTAGTATTTCGTCGGTTAATAGATAAAACACATTATATATTTATATTTGGACCTACCTCCCACATACCATGTATGCTAGACCTTGCCACTTGTTATGCTGGGCCTTATTGGTCTAAAGTTGGCTAAATAGAAGCGATACTTAGTACTGTACAGTCGGACCCATATATAATTTAGACCGGCTTAAATCTTCCAAACAATTTCGCAATAAATTGTATTATGAATTTTTGGGTTATTGATTAATTTTATTTTATTAAGTTATTTTTGTTAAGCAGTCATATATTTTAATAAATTGCTTTTTTTTTAAATAAATCACTAGTCAAATTAGTTATTTTAGTTAGTGAACATATTTTAAAATAAATCAAATTGTTAAACACATTGAAATCAGATTTCGTCCGAAATATATAAATATTTTTATAAAATAAGGTTGACCGAGTAAGAATGTCTAGCGGCCTTTGTACATAGTTTTAAATAAATAAATTAAGTGGCATGTTATAAATAATTAAAAAAACTTCAATTTGGAGCAAATCTATCAGCCGTATTCTCAACAGCAATTAACCATTCCTTCCATCGTTGTAAATTCTCCAATCTCGAAAGACATAAATACATTTGAAATATATCCGGTAAAATAAGTTTTTCTAGATATATTGCGTTCCTGTATTCTAAATATTAATTTGGTCAGAACTACTACACGCTCTAGCACTTTTGACATCCATAAGCCTGTCTCTTTCATATTATGAGGATTCATGTTTCACAAAAAAATATTTATAATTTTCGGACGACATCTGATTTCAATGTGTTTGACAATTTGATTTATTAAAAAAATATTTTTATTAACTAAGATAAGTAATTTAACAAGTTATTTATAAATGAAATAAAGTTAATTTATAAAATAAAAAATCTGACTGCTTAAAAAATAACTAAATAAATTAATAAAATAAATCAATAACCCATAAAACTAATAATACAATTTCTTACAAAATTGTTTGAAGGATTTGAGCCGGTCTAAATTTTCTATGGGGTCTAGACATTTTCAACCCAAGTGACTTTATTATTCTTATATCGACTTTCTTGACTTATAATAATATATAACATATGATGTAACTTTCAATATACATTTACATTAATAATAATATATATAATATATTGAAAATGGATGAAACCTAAAATCTGAAAAAAACACAGTTGATTCTAATCATCCAATAGCTATGGATAGCATGCCGTGTACACTGCCCTTGGGTTGCAATTCCGTCCTTATAAATTATTGTAAATAAGTTCTTTTTTTTTATTACAGCCCCTAGAACACTTGTAGATGGGCCTTCCAGAACATATATCTGGTGAATTTGGCCTACACTCGCCACGCTGGCCAGACGGCTTGGCGAGGATCTGATGTCAATTTTTAATGACAATTTATTAACGATTCCACAAGTTGGTTTTAGTGGAACCGGGACCGACGGCTTAACGTGCTCTCCGGGGCACGGGAACGGTGTTGTTGTAATTCTATTACGTAAGAAAAGTGTATTTCTCATTGGTACATGCCGGAATGGATTTAAGGAACGCGTTCCTACAACCGAGCTACCACCGCTTGTTATGTATTGATTAAATAAATAAATATTTCCAGACAGGTCACACAGCGCCATCTAGTTTCCGTGGTAAGCTACGAGGCTTGTGTTACGGAAACTAGATGGTTGATAAACTACATATTATACTTTTTTTTTGTAAATATATACATATTATACATATACACATATACATATACATATGTACATTGTATAATTTCTCTCGGTCTGGGTGTTTATATGTATAATATGTAGTTTATCAGCCATCTAGTTTCCGTAACACAAGCTTCGCAGCTTACCACGGAAACTAGATGGCGCTGTGTGACCTGTCTTGAAATATTTATTTATTTAAAAAAAAAAACACCCAGACCGAGACAAATTATACAATGTACAACTTGCCCCCGGTGGGAATCGAACCCACGACCTCCCGAGTTCACGGCAACGTTTGTTACCTTTAGACCACGGAGGCGGTCAATTGTAACCTTAAATAATAAATAAATAAATAATTGTAAACAGAATGGGACTTACTGACGTCAAATTAACCCGTATAAATTCCTTAAAACGCCTAAGGGTGATTTTATAACCTTGATAAATGGCTAAAACCACTTTTCTCTATACAAAACTAGACATTCTGCGGAGATCCTAGCCACAAGTTTATTAGACCACGTGCCAGAGCGAGACAGAGAGCGGGGAGACCGCGAGAGGGAAAGAGAGAGAAGACGCAGAAGATCTCGAAGTAATGAACGACCATTACCAGCTGCATATGTTGCTCTATATCCTTACAAACCTCAGAAAACAGACGAACTTGAACTTAAGAAAGGAGGTTAGTAGATATTTATTGTCTACGGTTAAGGATTCAACTAGATTAATGGTCACATACAAAATTACTGCAAGGAACTGAACCTTACCGTATAGTATTCTTTGCCAACTATCTCATATATATATATCTATCTATTTAGTATTCGATATTCCTCGTAATTTAGAAAATCTACTTGAAATATTGTACCATATAGAAGAAGACAAATTTCTAAGATGGATTCACCGTGCGGGTGCCGGGTCCATCGTGTGTGGGTAAGAGATGAGAAGAATGGTGTCTCGGGCTTGCGACCGACAATAGGCTGGTTTAAGAAAAGGAGGCCTCCTTTTTTTCTTTTTTATTGCGCGATAATACGCTCACCATCCACCATTCTACTCCTCTCCCTACCCAACCAAATACTGTATGATTCCGTTAATGCCGTCTTGGAAGCTCGTTCCATAAATGTATTGACGACAGACCTGCTTAGGCCCAATTCTTTCAGTAAGTGATGCAAAGATTTTGCTAGAACTCCTCTTGCACCAACTTCCACTGCGTAAAGTCGAGTCTTGAACCCTTTCCTGATCATTTCTTCTGTGAGATCATAATATTTATTCGACTTCATGTTGTGGTCTTTTGGAATATTTGATTCCCACGGAACGGTAAGTTCACTAAGGATAACTTTTTTCAAGTTCCGAGAAAACACTAAGATGTCTGGCCTATAGGCTGATACAGCTACGAGGGGCGTTCAAAATATTCTCGGTATTGATACGTTACAACCTCTTTTATATATATATTTGTTACTGGCCGCTAAGATTCATCCATTGACATTAAAAAAAAGTAAAATTGGAACCGAGATGTTCTTTTGTTTTTCTGCAATTGCCGAACAAACATGAACACCATGAGCGAATTAACAATTTTAACGAAATTAGAGCACCGATCCGTCATAAAATTCTTGACAAAACAGGGTAAAAATCAAAAAACCATAAAAGAGGAAATGGATTGTGTTTACCGTGAGTCTGCTCCTTCTTTATCTACTATTCAAAAATGGTCAAGCGAATTTAAGCGTGGAAGGGAGAGTATTGAAGATGACCCTAGACCTGGCCGGCCTGTAGTGGCTACCTCACAAGAAAATATTGATAAAGTGGAAAAACTTATATTGGAAGACGGCCGAGTGAAGGTAAAATCTATAGCTCAAGTAACCAATCTCTCTATTGGTACCGTACATGACATTATACATGACCATCTTAATATGTCAAAAGTAAGTGCAAGATGGGTTCCGCGAATGCTGACGCTTCTTCAAAAGGATATGCGTGTGGCTTGCTGTTCAGATTTTATCGACCTGTGTGGTGAAAATCCCGATGAGGTGCTGCAAAAAATAGTTACTGGAGATGAAACCTGGGTTCATCATTATGACCCAGAGAGCAAACAGGAGTCCATGCAGTGGCACATTAAGGGTTCAGCTCATCCCAAGAAGTTCAAGGTAATCCCGTCAGCTGGCAAGGTCATGGCCACAATATTTTGGGATTGTGAAGGAGTTTTGCTTATCGATTATAAAGAAAAAGGTGTAAATATCACAGGGCAGTACTACGCTAACGTTATACGTCAATTAAGAGATGCGATCAAAGAAAAGAGGCGAGGAAAGTTAACCAAAGGTGTTCTGCTTCTGCATGACAACGCCCCTGTCCATACTGCTCATATTGCCAAGGCAGCTATTGTTGAATGTGGGTTTGAAACTGTTACTCATCCACCCTATAGTCCGGACTTAGCCCCAAGCGACTTCTTTTTGTTTCCCAATCTTAAAAAGGATCTGCGTGGAAATAAATTTTCTGACGATGAAGCGTTGAAGACGGCCGTGGAGGAGCATTTTTACACCAAAGATAAAAAATATTTTTATGAGGGATTAAAAAAAATAATTGATCGATCTTATAAGTGTATGAACATAGGGGGGGAGTATATTGAAAAATAAAAATATCAAACTTTTCGTACTTGTTTGTTTTTATCCACATACCGAGAATATTTTGAACGCCCCTCGTAGTTCATCTGGGATCCTGTAATAGTGTTCAAATGTATCCATGAGAATTTTCCAGTCTGATGGCGGCGCCAAGGATCGAGGTGGGCTTGCATTTAGTTTTCGTGCTTTGCCCTTCCTTTACAAATGTGGTCAAAGTTTTATTTGTAGACAGTCCCTTTCTGGCTCTTGCCATAGAAGATAACACCAAGGACTTTGTCATGTCGGCGTGAAATAATAATAATAATACTTACGTATACATTTGGGGACTCATACATCTGTCGTAAGATAAAGATGTGGAATGCTCTTCTAGCCTCGGT
Source organism: Tinea semifulvella (assembly GCA_910589645.1). Classification (NCBI taxonomy): domain Eukaryota; kingdom Metazoa; phylum Arthropoda; class Insecta; order Lepidoptera; family Tineidae; genus Tinea; species Tinea semifulvella. The sequence continues at coordinate 4,306,486 of OU342592.1, read as the reverse complement.
GTTTCCACTTTCCTATAACTTGAGAGTCCTTCAAGCGAAATGTGAAAAAGCATCTAGTCAAGCTGGCATAGTGTTAGGGACTGATGGCAGTTATGAGTGTCTGACTTCAGTTGCTAACATTCATGGAACTTGCGCGCCACTTACCATCAGGTGGACCCTAGCTCACATGTCGTGCTAGTATAAAAAAAAAATATAAAAAAAAACGAAGTAAAAGAACATAACATACATTTTATGGCGCTCTGAATCCCGAATAAGATGTTTTATAAAAAACACCTGCGTTACGGGATTCAGGTTCTTCCAGAGGTACAATATAACAAAATTTTAGAACAAATAATATAAATAGAATTTAAGCATGCAAATTAACATAATAAAGAATTTATAATTGAAGTAAGCACATATTATTACATTTCTAAAGAACTGCTAGCTTTAGCGGTTAAGTCCGTTGATTTAGACTCGAAGGTACCGGGTTCGATTCCTGGTCGGGACACAAAAATATTTATTAATATAAATAAATACATTTGATTTATTTGTGATATTTCTCGAGTTTGGTACTCTGGAGACATCGACGAGCTTGCCACTTGTCATGATTGGCCTATAGAAAGTGGTTTCTGACAACACCGAAAGGGAAACGGTCGTGATGATACTTTTCTAAAGAATTACTTATTATTATTTATTGATATATATCTTTACTGTCTACTTACTTTTTCAGGAATATACATGGTTAGTGAGAAATGTCGTGACGGATGGTTTAAGGGGTGTTCAGAGCGCACTCAGCGTTGCGGCGTCTTCCCAGGAAACTATGTCGCCGCTGCAACTCAACACCGACCCAAACACGATAAGGTAACACTCAAATTCTATACGGCATTCACCGATACCTAAATTTAACTGCAAACAAACCACCTTACATCGCCGGGTTAGAGCGAAAACTAAGTCAGCCATTTTTGGACAAATTATGCAAGCGCCATCTAGTTTCCGTGGTAAGCTACGAGGCTTGTGTTACGGAAACTAGATGGTTGATAAACTACATATTATACTTGTTTTTTTTTGTAAATATATACATATAAACACCCAGACCGAGACAAATTATACAATGTACAACTTGCCCCCGGTGGGAATGGAACCCACGACCTCCCGAGTTCACGGCAACGTTTGTTACCACTAGACCACGGAGGCGGATTACTCTTGCATTTTGCGTTTTCCGCTTAAACCGTTTGTTTAATTGCTTTTAAGACCCACTATGTTAAGACATCCAATAGGATCCTACACCAATTTATCCCATCCACATTCATTCCTATATTTCTACCACCAAGCGTGGTAGAATCGTCTATGGATCGCGAGTAGTTTCGGGATCTACCACTAGAGGCGCCCAAGTTGGCGCCAGTACAAAATCTACGCTCGGGCCGTGCGGATCGAAAATCACCGCGATTTTAGTGTGAAAGCTCTCAAGCCGGGTTGGACTCTAAATTGTGCCTAAAACAGTTCCGAGAAAGTGAGATGTTTTTCTTGTCCACTTGTTGGTTCTAGCAGATCCTTGCCATTTACTTTAGTGACTCATTTTTTAGACAAAGGAGCAGAGTAGACCACCTGACCGATGACTGGACCCGTGTTACCCAGTACTGACCACACTATCTTCGAAATCTATCAATTTTATCACTGGAAAAAGCAGAAGTGTTTTAAACGACTGGAGTAAAAAAGGGAATTTACTAAAAAAAATGTTAGTTGGTTTTTGCTCTAACCCGGCGATATGTGTTTTAAAGAGTATCAATTATGGAAATACAGTGTAAACTCTATCGTTTGAATGCGAGAAAAACCAAGGTACTAGTGTTTGAAAGAAGAAGGATGACAACCGTGACGATAAAGATTGATGATGAAACTCTAGAACAAGTAAATGAAATTATATATCTGGGCAGTGTTTTCACTGCGGATGGGAAGTACGATAGGGACGTTGAAAGAAGAGTGAACGCGGGAAATAGTGTTAACGGTGCCCTAGGGTCACTGATCGGCAGTCGAAATGTCAGTGACAAAGCTCGGCTCGCCATACACAATGCCATGTTGGTACCAACACTGATGTATGGAAGCGAGACGTGGATACGTCAGAATACGCATGAGAGTAGGGTTAATGCAGTAGAAATGCGGTCGTTGCGGCGGATATGTGGCGTCACTTTGGCGGACCGCATATGTAACGTCGAAATACGGAAAAGGGTTGGTATGAAGGAAAGCATAGGGACAAAAATAAGGAAAGGCATGCTACGATGGTTCGGGCATGTTGAACGGATGAGCGATGAAAGATTGACGAACCAGATATATAATGCGAAAGTTGTAGGTAAAAGAGGCCCTGGCAGACCGAGACTCACATATCACGATCAAATAAATAAAACACTGACTGAAGGTGCATTAAAAAGTCTTCGTAACCAAAGGGCATGTATGAAGAGGTTAATGAATGTCGACGAAGCGAAAGAAGTATGTCGTGATCGTGTCAAATGGCGCTCAATTGTCTCTGCCTACCCCGCAAGGGATCTGGCGTGAAGATATGTATGTACTCTATATAACGACACTGAAGGGACACATTTTATGGCGTTATAGAGAGTTGTCGTTAAATGGAGAGAAGAAAAATCAGAATTGGAAGACAAGCTAAACCAACCAAAGCCAATTGATTTCGACGTGGAGTTTTCACTGTAGTAACCGCAAAAATAATTATAATAGATTTAAAACAATGTTTTGTTGTAGGTACCCACAGTATCGGTCCCCAAGCCGACAGTAGAGGGCGCGCCCGACGCCCCGCCTCGCTCCGCGTCGCCCCCGCACAGAGCTATACATAGACAGCATGACACTCTACTAACTTCAGGTATGCTACCCAGAGCTGCATTCTTTTTTTTGACATAGCGTAAAGTTCTGACGTCATGAGTTTAAGTTACTCGACACTGACGTTCACGAATGATTTCCCCCTCATTCCGAATTGCGCTCAGAGCGCTTAGAACGATTATGACACTGACCGTCGTTCCGAATCAAATATCGCGATTTGGATGCTCAAAGCGTGATATCAATTCGGAACGGTCTAAATCACTTTTTCATTCATAAGATGTTAGTTTTTTTTTTAAATGCATGGAAGATAAATTGCGGATTCCACATCTTTGAGTATGAATACTAACAAATATACATCTCTCGGATTATTCATCTTTATATGTGTAAAGTTTAATATTATTAACTTATTTTGGTCTTTTAAAATAAATTGCCGTGTTACTGACATTTTTTTTTCTACTTCCTACTTTAATATTAATTATAGATTTGTTTTAGAAGTAACATACAAACAGTATAAACGAATTACAATAAGTATTCAATAATTTAAAAGAAAACCTAATATTAAATAAACTTGAAAATGGCGCACGACATAATGACAAAAAACTGACAGCGCTCAGAGCGATCTACCTCGATATCGTGAGCAGTCTAAGCGCGAGAAATTATGTCATTTGTGACGTCACACAGCTTTGCCAAAACAGTTTAAGCGCGTATCGGAACACCTTTAAGCGTGCTTAGGTTACTATTATCGCGTATCGGAACGGTAGGTTCGTGTAGCGAAACGTCAAACAATGTTGTTGCCATATGAATTGTTTTTTTTTTTTTGTAAATAGTTATTTGTTTATTGTACTTAGCTTCAATTATTATATCAATAATAGTAAAGTACCGTTTTTCTTTCGTGGTGGTCAGAAACCAGCTTATAATAAAGCTAATTCACATTTAGCCAAACTTTACTATAGGCCAAATTCATGATAAGCGGCAAGCTCGTCGATGTCTCCAGCGTACCAAACTCGAGAAATATCACAAATAAATTAAATGTATTTATTTATATTAATAAATATTTTTGTGTCCCGACCAGGAATCGAACCCGGTATCTCTGAGTCTAAATCCACGGACTTAACCGCTAGACCACGAAGGCAGTTATATGGATAGTCAACAATCTCGTCGACGATGTGCTATAATTATATTGACTGCTATAACACTAATAAAACAATATACAGTTTATTGTTTATTCTGTTACAACCATACATTCCCACCGGAATTCGGTTAAGTCAATAGTTATTATTAGTTATTCTTGTGCACAATTTACACATTGTAATATACATTGATTTGTCCTGCCTGGAGAGTGTTATGGAACTATGGGACTGGAGGTTAATATAGCATTTGAGTTGAGATACCAACATAAAACTAAATACAAATTCTTAAATTATTATAAATAAAATTAAATACTAGTTGCAGCTGTAAAAGGGCCTTGTAAAACTAAAAATTAATTAATTATGTTCAAAATAAAAAATATATAAATATATATATATATATAAATGTTCAAATTAAATTATGCAGCTGTAAAATGGCCAGTGTAAACTCCATATAACATCACTCGATTTAACGACAAACTCCCCAAAGCGTCGAAATTAATTGGCTTTGGTTGGTTTAGCTTGTCTTCCAATTCAGATTTTTTTTCTCTCCATTTAACGACAACTCTCTATAACGCCATAAAATGCACAGTCCCTTCAGTGTCGTTATATAGAGTTTAGACTGTATACGAATTACCACACACACTGCATCCGTGGTCTAGCAGTTAAGTCCGTGGATTTAGACTCGGAGGTACCGGGTTCGATTCCTGGTCGGGACATAAAAATATGTATTAATGTAAATAAATACTTAATTTGTGATATTTCTCGAGTTTGGTACGCTGGAGACATCGACGAGCTTGCCACTTGTTATGATTGGCCTATAGTAAAGTTGACTAAATGTAAATCCACTTGTTTATAAGTGTGGTTTTTGACCACCCAAAAAGAGAAACGGTCGTGATGATACTTTATTTATTTATTTAAAAACTTTATAGCACAAAGTACAAAGGCAGACTTATGCCCGTAGACATTCTCTGACAGCCAAACCTTAGGGACAAATTTGAACAAATATAGGTTCAATGATAGTAACAGTAATATACAATTATAGGATAATTCAACAAATATTAAATACCTTCTTATATATATATATTATAATATCAATATACTAAATACTAATACATACACAAATACAACTTACTAACGTGGTTTAGAGCTATTCATAAAGTGTGAATAGACCAGTTTTTTAAACGACAATCTGTTAGTTGTCTGCCTTATGTTTACTGGAAGATCATTCCATAATTTTGTGGCAGCTACTATGAAGGAGCTGGAGACAAATCTAGAATGATGTGAGGGAACAGAAAGAGAGTTGTGAGAACTTTACTTTATAATATAAAAATAAATAAATTATTATTGTAAGATATGTGTTAAATGAGTTTTGAATGAAAATAATTTAATTGCAGTCTCTAATTTAGTTTTTTTTATTAATGATTTTTAGTAATTAAATCTTGGAAAATTACTTGATTACATGATTTAATTCAAATGATTGTGCCTTTATTATTCCAGCTCAACCTACAAGTTTTCCTTGGACTGGTACAACTGCGCAGCAAACTTTAACGCCCAAGAATGAGAAGGTAAATAATTATTCTGCATTCCTCCAGCCCTGAAGTGGCGCACACTAATGTACGATTGGTCTCCGCCGTTGCTGAAATTCTACCTAAACACTTTCAAATGTCCCTCCCGGACCAGAGTAATCTGGTAAGTTGGGGGAAAGCTATGGTAATAAACTGTACATTGTGTGGTGCTGCCATAGGAACTGCTAGACACACACCTGTAGAGTGCGTTACTCTTCTAGAAAAGGGCTATTACTCGCGTAGACATGACAAAGTCCTTAGTGTTATCCGTGAAGCAGTGAGTCTTTTTATTGCAAGAGCCAGAAAGGGACTGTCTACAAATAAAATTTTGACCACATTTGTAAATGAAAACCACCTCCTTGCCTTCATCCTCGGCGCCCATCAGACTGATAAATTCTCATGGATACATTTGAACATCATTACAGGATCCCAGATGAACTAGCTGTATCAGCCTATAGGCCAGATATCTTTGTGTTTTCTCGGAACTTGAAAAAAGTTATTCTTATTGAACTGTTCCGTTTGAATCTCATATATTTCAAAAGACCACAACATGAAGTCAAATAAATAATATGATCGCACAGAAGAAATGGTCAGGAACGGGTTCAAGACTCAGCTTTACGCAGTGGAAGTTGGTGCGAGAGGTGTTCCAGCTAAATCTTTGCATCACTTACTGAAAGAATTGGGCCTAAGCAGGTCTGCTGTCAATACATTTATGGAACGAGCTTCCAAGATGGCATTAACGGAATCATACAGTATTTGGTTGGGTAGGGAGAGAAGTAGAATGGAGGATCGTGAGCTTGTTGCGGAATAAAATAAAAAGGAGGCCTCCTTTTTAAGCCAGCCTATTATTGGTCGCAAGCCCGAGACACCATTCTTCTCATCTCTTACCCACATATGAAAGACCTATGAAATCATTAATGAATTCATTCAAATTGAGATCAGACCCTCGCCAACCCGTCTGGCCAACGTGGCGAGTGTTGGGCCAAATTGTTCAGGAATATGTTCTGGAACGCCCATATCTAGCAATGGAGGTCTAGGACTCTGTGTGATGACTGATTTTTATTTTTATTTTATTTCTCAAAAGTACTTTAAAAATCATTGAAAATAATAAATAATAAATCTACCCAAACAGTTAAAAGGTTACTAAGGAAAATACTTTTAGAAAAGCAGAAAGAGAAGTGTGGATAGTATTTTTTAAATTTTACTTTAATACAATGTTGTTTTATCTATTTATTAATATGTTTATTATTAATGTTTATTTATACGTTTATTAGTTTTTATTTGAATTTTTTGGTTTTTATATTATTTAGTTTAATTATTAGCCCTAAAAAATACATAATTAAAGGGCCTGTAACAATTATAATATTTTTAAAGAAGCGAGCCTCATTCATCTACTCTTGCACTGCAATGTTTGCCTATCTTTTTTGTATGGTTTTGTTAGTCTATTTATTTATTTATATAAACCTTGTAATTTTAAAATTATAATCACTACGTGAGTACGGGAACGGGTTGAAAAACAGCGCCGTGCAGTTGTATTTGTACAAACAGCTGACACCTGACTCATTTTGTCACCTTTGTTTAAGATAATAACACTGTGTGATGTTATTATGTGACAATAAATGATTTTTTATTTATTTATTTATTCATTTCAAATGTTAGATTGTTGCCATGGTTAGTATTTATCTATATACTTTACTTAATTAACTTGTTAATTGTTACAGTCAAAAGAAAAGTCCAAGCAAGACAAATCGATGTCAAGCGGTATTAGTTTGATGAAACGGTTGGCTGCTATGAAAAAGTGCAAGTCACCGCCCCCGGCAGGCTATAGCATGGACAACCCAGTCTTCGAGGACAGCCCCGGAACCTCACTCATGCTGAACCTGCCGTCCACACAAACACACCAACCTGTTCATGTTAGGTATGTTAAGAAAATATTTTTTAAAAAAGTTCAGAAAAAATAAACATGGTCGACTCCCTTTCCCCCTAAATTGTCTAATGTAATAAATAATTGGTTCCTTAATAGAAAAAAAAAAACCTTTTATCTACTCTCATATCATTGCGAATTACAAACTTCAAAACGAATTTATATTGACATACTTTTAAACATACTGCTGAAATTTAAAAATAGAATAAATACATATTATATAACACTTTTTTTTAAGGCAAAGGTTCCATTACAAAAAAGTTTTCATTCCAATTTTTACTTGTCTATGGCAGCGCCCGCCATAGCGCGTGCACGGTCATAAGCTAGGTTTTGGCGCCATTTCATTGTTTAGGACTTATATATTCTGTACCATGGTAATTAAAAAAAAAAATTGGCGCCAGTCAATACGTTTTGTTGTATAGCATTTCGTGTGTTTTTATTGCTTAAAATTCTTACTCTTTTAACTTTTATCTTTTATTTAGTAGGTTCAATCCCAATATATGAGAGTAGATAAATTAGTGTATGAAACTGCACATAACTAGGTATTAAAACACTCGTGTATAATACCCCTTATTATGCAACAGTTTCATAAACTACTATTTCAATTACAACTTCAATAAAGTAAAAAAATATGTGAGTCACTAATCATGTATGTTGGTCTGTTTCACGCATGTGTATACTCATGTGTTCGACTTGAAAGCCAAGCAAAGCTCGCTTTTTTAATTTTGCTTAATTTTTTTTATTTTTTATTTTCTTTAAAGGACATTGTACAGAATACATCAGCCCTAAACACGTAATTTATTTGCATAATATATGTTCATAACAGAGTTTATAACCGAGTTGGGGATCATCAAATTCCAGATGCTGCAGAATTTGATGCTTTACTTGGAGTCACTCGCGGCATTATAGCCCAAACACGTCGGGTAAAATATGGGAGTCCACAGCGCGGGAAAACCGCATAAAATAAACTGCAACTTGTGCCCCATATTTAAAGTCCAATTTATCGTTTTCAATATTAATTTTGCTTAACATGTCTGAAAACCATAGAGTAACGCCAAGTCGAACGTATTTCAAAGCGAAATTATGCGAAAAACGCGCTTAACGCTTTCATGTCAAGTCAAACACAGGGTGTATCATTGATTTTTTGTTTCATTTATATAATTAAAATACTAATTGGAATTTAAATTATTATTATTAAAATACATACAAAAACATAATCAATTCTTAATTTACCTTACTTTTACTATATTTATTTATTTATATATACTGCATCCGTGGTTGTTCGATTCCTGATCGGGACACAAAAATATTTATTAATGTAAATAAATACATTTATTTTTTTGTAATATTTCTCGAGTTTGGTACGCTGGAGACATCGACGAGCTTGCCACTTGTCATGATTGGCCTATAGTAAAGTCGGCTAAATGTGAATTCGCTTATTTATAAGCGTGGTTTCTGACCACCCTGAAAGAGAAACAGTCATAATGATACGACTATATTATACGAGTATACAATAATTATAATATGTGATTAAAATAATAAATATATATATTTATATCATTTATAAAATATTTTCTATTTAGTTACTTTTTTCCCCAAAAGCGGTGGTGGCTCGGTTATAAGTACCTTAAAAAAACCTTAAAACGTCAGTTCGAACTCTGGCATGTGCCAAAATACACTTTTCCTACGTACATCATATATTTCCAACACCGACGACTTAACATGCTCTCCGAGACACGGGAACTGTCATAGATTAAATATGACATATGTACGTAAGAAAAGTGTACTTATTGGTAGATGCCGGGGGGGTTTGAATTGACCTTCTCGTTGGATTTTAAGGTAAGCGTTCTTACCACCGAGCCACCACCGCGCTCAATAATCATGTATAATAATTTTCCATGATGTATTTTAATTGAAATAACAATGTCGCACCACAGGATTTGTGTTGTTTTGCTCACACCCCATATATATATACCCCTAGTTTGTGTCGCTTATAATACGTACGCATTGTTCTGTGTTACTAAATATTCGGCTTAACACGTGTTTTGGACCAGTTAAAAGGAAAGAACAAAAAAATATTGTCTATGCGTATACCGCGTGTAATTGTCAAAAGAGCAAATATTTTTTTAAGCTTCTAGTGTCATTGGTAACCTTTTTGCAATGAAAAAGGGATTTTATTTTAAGGATAAAAATCATTATCCGTAAAAAAAACACTACTGCATGGTGAATAAGGCCGCGTCTGACAATCGCGGTATCCATCGTGATACATACTTAAAGGTTGAGGAGTGTTATTATTAATTGATCTCGCCCACAGACGACAGACGAAATAGAGAGAGAAAGAATTACGTAAGTCGACGTTTGCGCGATCGTCGACCTCTCGCTACCTACTTGATTAGGTTCAGTATAAGTGGCGATATTTTTATGAAAACTTCTCTGCACCGTAACTTCGGATTTTATTACTGAATAATAAAAAAAAATACGTAGTTATTTATTTTTATTCTAGATTATAATGTAAAAATATTTGCTCTTTAATAAATTCCATGCAGTATGTTTTTAAACACAAAATAATAATAACAAGGTCGGGATCGTTCCCTTACTATATTTTACAGTGGTATTAAGTTATTAAAAGGTGACAAAAACCAAAAAAAAACCCAATTTAATAACTTCCGTCGCACTCTGTGTGTATAGCCCACTGTGTAGAGGATGCATGGCGGAGGAGGAGACGGCCGCGCATGTGCTCATGGAGTGCGACAGTGTGGCTGCGCCTAGACTGAGGTTCCTCCAGACTGCGAGGACTCTTCCGGAGGTCTGCAGGAACGTAACGGGTCTCCTGGCCTTCCTGGAGGAGATCGGATGGCTCCGCTGAAAGAGTAAAGGTCACGCACATTGGTCCAATGGGTCTCCATTGGACCAAGTGCGGAAAAGCCACTGTAATCACAATCACACAACTTCCGTCGCAACTGCTCCGTGTGTTGTCCTCCAAGAATAGGTCCAAGTCAACGAATGTTACTGTATTTTACAGTGGTAATAATGACCAAAAATTTGTCTAAATTGAATATACACGTATATATTTGGTAACATAAAACCCGTTGTACTCATAACAAGGTCGGGATCGTGTCCGTCCCAACTGCTCCGCCTGTTGCCCGCGGAGAGTCGGTCCGCATCCCACCGACTCCGCGTCAAGGAGCGACCCAGCGTCCTGCCCAGTGCGGTAGACCATCCACTTACCCACGGACGGCATACACCCAGGTGGGAATGGGATGTGGTTTTTAATTGCAAACGACTGTGACAATATTACGGCAATAGTCAAAACAATAGCCAAGATAAGGAATGTAAACTAAATATTATTTTTTAACGTGTTTTATATTTCGAATTATATTCTATCTCTTTTTAACTGTATCTATGTTTAACTTTAAGATCCTTACGGTCTAAAATATCTCTTATAAATAGTGAAAAAAATCCTCCCCTAGGGAATTCTACAAAACCCCCTTCGCATATTCGTGCGTTGTCGTTTTCTAATGTGCTAGCGGACTATTGTGGGTTGGGTTATACAATGGAAGTAAAAACCACTTTTGTATGTTTTTTCTTTACTAGTCCTAATAATGAAATAGAGATAATTACTAAGTAGCTAGATGAGTGCACGAACTCCTCGTTTCGAAAAAGAGAGAAACAGAATTTGGCGACACGGCTAGATTTATTTTGTAATAACGCACGCTTGGCATAGTCCATGCTGAAAGGGATATAGCAAAAATAACATTGGTTTTATCATTAAAATTATAAAAAACAATTTTGTACACGGCACAAGGAAGTAAACTGGATGATGTCTTTTTCCTTTTTGTAGATGTCGGTAATGGTACCTTTGACGTTTCTATTTTACTTTGCTTTTTAAATTATTTTTATTAGACAAACGTAATCTGTTACCGTAAAAAGGGAAAAAATCAGAATTGAGTTTGAGATGACCATATCTATGGTATCGCTTGGAAAACAGAAAACACTTCCACACTTCGGCATAATAACAAGCAAAAAATAATTTAAAGTTTTCTATACAACTGACAGTTATATTAGGTATCTATCATGCGCCATCTGTCGTGATAAAAACGTAATACACAACTTTAATTCAAGTATTTAAAATATCAGATATCGTTTTCTATTTTTATTTACCATTCTATTTTTTCTGATCGTTGTGGTTCTGTATATGTTTTATTTTGTAAATCTGATATATCTGAGTTTTCCTTGCAGATTCCTTTCTCAGTCAGATTAAACATTAACAGGTCACTGGAATCTGCTAAGCTGCTGGTCTTATGCTAACAGCTTACTTATTGGACCACTTTGCTGCTTAGTCTTCCACTAGCAGGAGTAGCATCATTCAATATAATTAAATTAATGACGTTTTATAAATGCCTGTATTAGGTTTACGTGAATAAAGATATTATGACTTTTTTTTTGAAAAGGTTCAAATTCCTTTGCGAAGGATTATTTTAATGTTTACATTCATTATCTTGTCTCATTGTGCGACCAATTAATCAAAGTACAAACTAATCATATTAAGTAATACTATTAACTGCCAAGTTCGTTTGAATTTATAAACATAATCCCTTAGGTTTAACGCTTTGCATCCCTCTCGCTCTCAAAATTCAACATTTTAAAATATTTTTCTTAATTATAGATTTGTTTCAAAAGATATTATATTATTCTGTCTAAAATTAGGTTAATGAATGTGAAAATATGTCTAAAATGACAGTAATTTAATTTCCTAGAATTTTTTTTTATGCTCAACGCTTTTGCATCTCTCTCGCTCGCACAATTATTTTGATAATGTAAACGTATTCGTAAAATAATAATTACAAAATATAAAATAATAATTACAAACTACTAAATTAAATTAAATAACTATAAACTAAACCAAATAAAAAAATAAACTATAAAAAAAATATCCTCAAGAGTCGTCCCATCGGAGATAGTTCCAAAAAGACTGGCAACATTTCCCATGTCTATCCCCCATATATCTCTCTCTAAAATTAGGTATATGGTAGCGCAAATATGTCTGAAATTAGGTATATGAAAGCGCAAATATGTCTAAAATTAGGTATATGAAAGCGTAAAAATGTCTAAAATTTGGTATATGAAAGCGCAAATATGTCTAAAATTTGGTATATGAAAGCGCAAATATGTCTAAAATTTGGTATATGAAAGCGCAAATATGTCTAAAATTTGGTATATGAAAGCGCAAATATGTCTAAAATTTGGTATATGAAAGCGCAAATATGTCTAAAATTTGGTATATGAAAGCGCAAATATGTCTAAAATTACAGTAATTTTATTTCCTAGCAAATTTATATACTACATCTACACTTGTAGGACACAAAAAAATATTTATATATATAAATCTTGGAGCTTGCGATCGAGACGGATACAAAGCATTATACCTACCTTCTTAAATGCTTATTTTGTATGTGCATGCATGCTTTATTCCTTTGTGCTTGTTTGTTTGTTTTTGTGGGTTGTTTTATCACACAGTTTTTACTAATACATTACAATATCAAGACAATTTTTTAATAGCTATATCTTAAATTCCAGTAATAATAGCCAATTCCATCGATAATCGGCTTAGTGTTAACTCTATACAACGACACTTAAGGGACAGTGCATTCTATAGCGTTATAGAGAGTTGTCGTGAAATGGAGAGAAGAAAAATCAGAATTATGAAGACAAGCTAAACCATCCAAAGCCAATTGTCATTGTCGGGCATTCGCGGTTTATACACGCATCCACAGAAATAAACGCATCAAACGAATTACAGTCCATCTTTCACATAATTCACCAGCCAGGGTACCCCGAGTCATCCTACAACGGGCCTTGGCCCCAACATGGTCCTTCGAGCCGGAAGGTGGGAACGAATGACGACGTTACTTCCAAAGACGCAAGTGGATCTTAATGACCATTCGAAGGACCATGTTGGGGCAAGGCCCTTTGTAGGATGACTCGGGGGGGTACCCTGGCTGATGAATTACGTGAAAGATGGACTGTATTTCGTTTGATGCGTGTATAAACCGCGAATGGGCGACAATGTCTTCACGGCACCAAAAATATACTTAAACTTAAAACTATTAGCCGACCGCAGAGAGGCTCCTCTCCGTGGTCGGTTAACTGATGTTAGGAGATATGGTTTTAACAGCCGTCTTGGAAGCTCGTTCCATAAATGTATTGACGGCAGTAAGTGATGCAAAGATTTTGCTGGAACTCTTCTCGCACTAACTTCCACTGCGTAAAGCTGAGTCTTGAACCCGTTCCTGATTGATTACTTTAAATTAACACTCGTATTCGAAAACGTTTTCTCAACGCCCCCCTCACTCAACCATTCCTTCCAACTGTCAGGTTTGTAAACTCTTCAAACCTCGAAAGACATAAATGTTACTATTTTAAATTAATTACAGCCCCTAGAACACAGCGTCCTAGACCTCCACTGTTAGAGATGGGCCTTCCAGAACATATATCTGGAGAATTTAGCCTAGCCACGCTGGTCAGACGGGTTGGCAAGGATCTGATGTCAATTTATTAACGATTCCGATAAGTCAACCAAACCCTAAACACGTAATTTATTTACATAATATATGTTCATAACAGAGTTGGGGATCATCAAATTCCAAGTGTTGCAGAATTTGATGCTTTTCATGGAGTAATTTACTTCAATATCGCCCAAACACGAAAGGGAGTTCACAGCGCGGGAAAACCGCAAAAAATAAGTGTACCTTCTGCCGCATATACTCGTGTCAGATTAGAGTCAAATTTATCGTTTTCCATATTTATTCACAACGTAGCACATTATTAAACAAAATAATACCACTTTTGACTAACAATATCCACAGTAAACTAATTTACAAAAACTTGACATGTCTCTGCAAAATAGCTCGAAGAACTCCTCAGTTCTATTCCTCGAGCGTAGTGACGTGCCGAGGCGTCTTGAAAAGACAGTTTAAAGGAATAATTGAGTGTAGGAGCCGTTGAGTAAACGAGTAAAGTAAGAATACGGGTGTATGGACACTATTTACCCGCAGATCGAGTGACAACCCTTGGCAGTCTCAACACCGCAAGTCACAATCCCTTGATGTCACCGCAACAAGAAAGGACAGACATCAGTCTCAGCCCGTCAAAGAAAGGTAATAAAATTATTGAGCGATTCATGATGAATTGCCAAAACTTACTGAACATAAATGTCAACACAGATTGACTCAACTGTCAAACCATAGACAACAACCATTGAAACTCCTCACGCACACACCACAAACACTCTTCTTCTTCTTAGTCGCACACTCTTGGCAGAGTGGTCGTGGTCGTCACTTGAGTGTCAGTGGCACGCTTAACAAGCCGTCGCCACTCGTCTCGAACTGCAGCCTTCCTGGCTTTCCATTGCTGCTTTAACCTGGTCACTCCATCTCATCGGAGACCTACCACGTATCCTCTTGCCATCAACTTTTCCCTGAACTACAACGCTCACGCGTGATTATACGATTGAGGAAAGGCGCTGTCCTATCTTCAGTTCCTCCAGGATGGATGGAAAAACACCCTATACATACTTTTTTTTTTCTCATCTCCCGATGGATGATGAATAAGGTGATAGGGAAGGCAAAGGGTCTAGCCCATACAGCCAAGTCTGACGTAATATATCTTTATTTTTCATGAGTTATTGAGGTGATCATCAAATTCCAGATGCTGAAGAATTTGATGCTTTTCTTGGAGTCACTCGCGACACCATAGCTCAAACACGTCGGGTAAAATATGGGAGTTGACAGCGCGGGAAAACCGCATAAAATAACCTGCAACTTGTGCTCCATATTTAAAGTCCAATTTATCGTTTTCCTTAATTATTCACTTTGTAGCACATTATTAAACAAAACACTTTTGACCAATAATATCCACAGTAAATTAATTTACAAAACAAAAACTTGCACTTGACATTCCCACCCAAAATGGCGCGAAGACATACACATAAACATACATACATAAATACACATACAAGTACAAAGCTTCTTTAAATATATATTTATTTATTTTTAGGTTTCGATGCATAGTGCCGTATCCTCCTAATTCTGAATACGAATTGGAGTTGAAAATCGATGACATAGTTTTGGTACATCGTAAGAGGGGTGATGGCTGGTACAAAGGAACTCTTCAGAGAACAGGTCGTACCGGGTTGTTTCCCGCGTCTTTCGTACAGAGCTACCCCGAATGACGACGAAACACGCCGACAAGGTTCGGCACATTGTATTAAAGCTACGTTATATTGAAGTGACGTGATTCGACATGCCATATTGAAGGTATGTGATTCGACATGTCATATTGAAGTTAGGTGATTTGGCGTGTTATAATAAAGATATGTAAATAGTTAAATTTCAATATATCGAAACAATATTAGTTAAAATCTTTTAAAAGGGGTTTAACGCTATTGCATTCCTCTCGCTCGCACAATCCAATATTTTCTAAGACTTTTGGGAAATTTAGTATATTAGCTTACTAGGGGATGAAATTCAAAATGATTATTATATTTTAATTATTGTCAAGATTGTTTACATTGGTATAAAGAGGTGATGTACATTACTTAAATTTTTAACAATCTGCCCACAATTTGTATTTTGTATTAATATATATATATATATACTTATTTTTCTAAATTAAAAACTATTTTATAATGTAGGTATGTCCAAATTCAAATTAAATTATCAAAGTCAAAATATTAAAATTAAATATTAAAATAGACTAAACAACAACATAATAATAAAGTTCATTACGGACATTACGGTAATTACGGACATTATGTAGATATTATTATTATTATATGAAAGTGAAAATATGTCCAAAATATCCGCCATTTTATTTCCTAAAAAGTTGATAGACGACATTTTTTGAATTGAAAATTCTTTGTAAATATTGGATTGTGCGAGCGAGAGAGATGCAACAGTGTTAATCCTGTTTAAGGAGATCGGGCAATTTTTTTACACCTTATATTTTACTTGCATAGGCTGAAATATTTATTTATATATTTATTGAATTGAAGTACCAAAAATTTTTCAGACTCGACACTAAGCTCGACAAAGTCATGTGACTAAATAAATATTTGTATGCTAGAAATAGCAAATCATGTGATATAATTACATATAACAATTCACTTCCCTGTACCTACCATGTTTCTGACAAATAAATTATTTCATTTCTTTTCGCTACCTAAAAATTTAAAAAGTCAAAACAAATGCGAAAATGGCAAAGTATGGCATAGCACTTTTTTTTTACGCTTCATTATTGGACTCTACAATAAACTGCCTCCGTGGTCTAGCGGTTAAGTCCGTGGATTTAGACTTGGAGGTACATCGATGTATATAAATATGCCTATTCTCACTCTAAAAACGTACCGCTTGTCTACCAACGTACCTACCAACAATTCTCAAGCATTGATAATGTCACATGCCATATTTATCGGAAATTTTGTCACAATGCATACGAAAAGGCAAGTTTCACGCGATATAAATATTAATATTAATCGCTCTAGACGCTTGCTAGCTCGCGAATGTTGGTACAGCTACATGACTTCGATTGGTTTTACGGGAACAATAAAAAATAAAAATGGCTGAAATAGCTGGCTGTTGTTAGCAAGGAACAGTCTGCTAATAAGGGCATAGTGCCTGAGAATAACAAACTTAATTTTAATAGTGGAAAATAAAGTATATACGAGTATATCGATGTACATATTTCACAATTAGATCTAAAGGGAGTTAACTCAAAATCTTAATTTTTGAGTTATTAACACTATACCACCGACCAATAAAAGAGATTTAAAAATATTTGAATTGCACATGCCTGCCGCAAACAAATTGGAGATAAAATAAAAGCATAGATCTATTCAGAAAACTCTGCAGCACACGGATACAGTAAACTCGTTCGCCTTTTCCGAAAGTCCGTACGTCAGAACAGCGCTCAAGGGGAAACAGAGCGGCGGGGAAGGGGAAGAGGGGCGAATAGGCGCGCGCGTATATCCGCTGCCTCTCTCGCTCTCTTTCTTTCTTTCTTCCTCTCGAAACATCGCGGCGGGGAAAAGGAAGAGATAGGCGCCCGCGTATTGTCGATGCCTCTCTCGCTCTCTCCCGCTCCTTCTTTCTCTTTCTTTCTTTACTCGTCTGCATCTATGCGTGCGCACGCAGCCAAGCGCATTCATTTAATCTCCATATTCCAACTGTGAAATCAATAACCTGCAAGTTTAGTTCTTTGCGGTACGTCCCGCGATGCACCCGTTTTTTTTGAGTTAGTGCTGTTTAGATTCTAGGTGTTCGATATATTCCTAAGTTGCCCGATTTTCTTTTTATAATACTCAACATATAACCTAGCAATTATGTAATGTTTTTATTTGGTATTTTATGAAACAATTTTAATATTAATGGACGTGTCTGTATCAATTTATGACTTTTTTTATTGGGCCAGTGTTCAGGTAATAAAAGGACGCTGGGTCGTCTGTATTTTAACTATTAACTTATTTAGATAAATAAATGTTGTAAAGTTTTGATATAGTAGCTAGCCAACAATAACTTAAAGATATTTTTGCTCTTCAATGGGGTGTATCACTAACTTTTGATCACGATAGATGGCGCATGATAGATGGTACCTAATATAACTGTCAGTTGCATATAAATCTTGTATTATTATTTTTATTAAATTTATTATTTTCTAGATATTATTCCGAAGTGAGCAGCTTTTAAGTGTACAAATTGAGATTATCAAAGATATGGTGATCTCAAATTTGCCATTCTATTAATTCGACCTTTTTTCTTTATAAAGACGGTGTTCGCTTTCTTAATTCGTCTGTTAAAGGTAACGTTAAGTTAAAATACATTTTTCTGTTATAAAAATAAAAAACTACAATACATTTAAAAAATGGTGCGTCATAGGTGTAAAGCATACAAAGGTACCATTGCCGCTAGCGACATTTAAAAAAAATAAAAAAGTTTATCTGTTACACTCAATGGGGTGTATCAGGCAAAGCTTTTTGTAGATGTCGCTAGCGGCACTGGTACCTTGTTTACACCTATGATTGATCATTTTTTAAATTTATTTGTAGTTTTACCGTTTTTAGTTTAACTTAACAGACGAAATAAGAAAGCGAACACCGTCTTTAAAATAAAAAAAGGTTGAATTAATAGAACGGCAATTTTGAGATCACCATATCTTTGCTTTCGCTTGGAAATCTCGATTTGTACACTTAAAAGCTGCTCACTTCTGCATAATAGCAAGAAAATAATAAATTTTGTAATAAAAATACAAGTTTTCTATGCAACTGACAGTTCTATTAGGTACCATCTATCACGCGCCATCTATCGTGATAAAAAGTTAGTGACACACCCCATTGCACAATTGTTGACGTCACGCATTATAAGCCTGTCTGAATAATTTAAAAAAGTACTTTTTTTTGCATTTTATGAATTTGTTATCAGTACGGTCGAGAATATTTAAGTACTGCTATCGGATATGCGAAACTTAAAAATGTGACATACAACCCACTAAACCCATTTAATATTTCCTCAATCAGGACATTAGAAGGATTTTATATAGACTTTGACTGAATTGCCTGAACACTGGAATCGTGTAAAGCAGTGTTAGTGCATTTAGGTGTATAGATTTAAATTTTAAACATATAATGATATAATAAGTTTTTATAGTCAAATTTTTTATAGTAAATAAGATTTTTTAAGTTGTTTTTTGTCTCAAGTTGTCACAAACTATGGTAGTTGTAACATATCGTGTATCGTATATTTATTGTATTTTATATGTTTATAGAAAAGAATAATTTTAAAGTTTTTTATAAAAAAAATAATCTGTGAAATATTTGTGTAGTTTTTTTGTTATTTATTTTATTAGTATGAGCGACACATACTTTTTAAAAATAAATTTGGCCCAAATTTTACTGCCATTTCGGACAAGCTTCCATTTTTTATTGTATTGTTTATTGTATATCCACCAGTAATAATAGAGGAAATGAGCAACTCGCAAATAAAATATCTACCGATGTTTTGGTAACAAAAATCTTTTTATCAAGAGCAATCAATAGTGAACAATCGAAGTTGTGCAAAAATACGTCTACCTTCAAATTACTATACAATTAGGCGTAGCTTACTTCAGCAAAGAAGCCGATAGACGCATTCAGGAAGTTGAGCCACATCTTCTTATCGGATAGTCACAGTAGTAGTCGATTTTATCACTGGAAAAAGCAGAAGTTTAAAACGATATAAAAAAGTCAATTTACTGAAAAAAATTGTTAGTTTTCGCTCTAACCTGGCGATTTGTATAATTCAGTCAAAATAGTAAAACTGTAAGTATAAGTCAAAATAGGTGGTAGGCGGACTGATGGTGGTAATTTCCCCAGTCTGCCGGGGCGGGGAAGTATCCACCGTTCGTGCCGATAAACCCAGTAAAGTGTATCCACACGTTTCGGGATCAGGCTCCAATTGCCGTCATGCTCACGCAAGCCGTCATAGTGTTAGGGACTGATGTCAGTCATGATATATATACACAATGATATATACATATATTATTTAGTACTATATATATTTTTAAACTGAGTTTCTGGTTTCTGCTAAACAATCAGATAATAGTCATTAAAATACAGACACAAAAAAATATTTTTTTTTAGTTGTGGTATCTGTTGGTCACACCTCATTTTCGTACTACATCTCTGGTGGATAAACAGCCTTAAATTACCAAAATGGGCCAATTAATTATGTCTGTCTGAGAGAAATTATAGGATAATTATAGGATTTTTTATGAGTGTACAGTATTTTTTTAATTGAATTTGCAAGTTTATTAAAAAATAGTCGGTTTTAAAATCCGTAATTATTTTAATAGTAAAATTATTTCTCTATTATTCTGAATATTTTATCATTTATTTCGTTAAATAAGAAGGTGATTTTTATAAAATTATGTTATGTATTCATATATTTTTCGTCTTTCTTGCAGATTCCGTTAAAATAAATAATAACCTAAAAAATAGAATGTGTAATACTAATAATTCTGTTTCAAGTTATTATTTTCGTTACTTTTAATTTTTTAAACGTAAAAAAAAAATAAAAAAAAAAAACAATGTTTTGTTTTTAAATATTTATTTATTTAAACTTAATTGCACAAAGTACAAATGCGGACCTAATGCCGCTAGACATTCTATGACGGTCAAACCTTCGGGACAACGAGAGCAGTAAGTACATAAATATGTGCAAGTAAAGAAGGCATTTCGTTTATTAAAACGGGCGGGTTTTTAATTTACATCTGAAGCCTAAAAAAAAATATTTGCTCTTTTGACAATGGGGTGTATCACTAAATTTTTATCACGATAGATGGCGCATGATAGATGGTACCTAACTAATATAACTGTCAGTTGCATAGAAAACTTGTATTTTTGTTGCGAAATTTATTATTTTCTGGATATTATGCCGAAGTGAGCACAGCTTTAAGTGTACAAATCGAAATTTCTAAGCGAAATCAAAAAAGGTGATCTCAAAATTGCCGTTCCTTTAATAAAACCTTTTTCCTTTTAAAGACGGTGTGCGCTTTCTTAATTCGTCTTTTAAGGAAGGTAACGTTATAATAAATACATTTTTCTGTTATTAGTATCATCACGACCGTTTCCCTTTCGGGGTGGTCAGAAACAACGCTTATAAATAAGTGGATTCACATTTAGCCAACTTTACTATAGGCCAATCATGACAAGTGGCAAGCTCGTCGATGTCTCCAGCGTACCAAACTCGAGAAATATCACAAATAAATTAAATAATAATTAAATGTATTTATTTACATTAATAAATATTTTTGTGTCCCGACCGGGAATCGAACCCGGTACCTTCGAGTCTAAATCCACGGACTTAACCGCTAGACCACGGAGGCAGTTTTAAAAATAAAAAAATGATGCGACATAAATGTAAAACAAGGTACCATTGCCGCTAGCGACATCTGCAAAAAGCTTTGCCTGATACACCCCATTACTGTATATTGGACAATTTTAATACAGATCCTGATTTTGCTAAAATATAACTAGAAACAGTATTATTAATATTTTAATATAGTAAAATATATCAATAGGTTTTAGCTAAGTAGTTGTTAATCGTTGTCAACGAATTATTTAATAGCTTATATTTTATTTAGGTTTGATACGCTTATTATGTTTAGACATCATCATTTCTTTCAAAGACCACTGCCATATTGTTTAATTAGATTTTCGCCAATTTCCATATTGTATTTACGCTCTCTCTCTCTCTTTTTGTCATAAAAATATATTTAAAAAAAACTGGAAAATTATACACACCGATAAACCCAGTAAAGTTTGTGTTGAACATTCTTACGTAATAACTATCGACCCATTCATCCCTTTGTAAGAAAAAAATAAGACATGGTCGACCCCCCCCCCCCTCCTAAATTGTCTCTTACGTAATAATAATGAATGATCCCTTAAAAGGGTTGAACGGTTTTGCATCACTCTGGCCCGCACAATCCAATATTTTCAAGTCTTATTTATTTTATTTAAAAACTTAATTGCACTTTGTACAAAGGCAGACTTAATGCCGTTAGACATTCTCTGACAGCCAGACCTAACTATACGAGTATGTAGACATAACAAATACATACTAATAATTACATTCTAATACATAAACAAGTACATATATAAATTATTAATTATGGATTATATATATATATATATATATATATAACATAATAACAGTATACATCCGTCAAGCTCCAAATAGAACACTATTTAAGAAACTGGTCTATGCGCACTATTTAAATTTACCATAAGCTTAATACACTCTCTGCTATATTTATTTCTCTCATTATGTATATTCATAGAACGTATGTATGTAGTTTTATTTGTATGTATTTGTGTATGTATTAGTATGTAAATAAGTTTTTTCATTATTTATTCACTAGTATATATTGAAGTCTAATATTTTTCTATTAGTTTTGATAGCACCTGCCTTATCTTGTCGTAACTGCTTTAGTTGTCCCAAAGGTTTGACCAGTATAGAATGTCTAGCGGCATTAGGTCCGCCTTTGTACTTTGTGCAATAAAGTTTATAATAAATAAATACACAAAATAAAACCAGTCATGTGTGAAGAAGTGGCTAAAGAAAAAGGTTACAAAGGAAGAAGACACCGCTGCAAAGGTGTAGATAAACTGAAGAGGTGAAAAAATAAATTGAAAGAGAAATTTTAAGTTAAAAGATAGTTTTTGTACAAATTACTCTTGAATATTGCAGTATTAGGACTTTCTTAAAAAAAAAAAGTACGCGCCGATCGCGGTAATTCGACTAAATTTGGATGGTTAGGCGTTATTGTGATTCGTTGGTGCATAAACAGACGTCCTAATTTGTTACCGCTATACCCTTGTCCTGTCTCTTTCTCGCCGCTTCCTTTCTCTATTACCCATCCCGCCACAAGTCCAAAGGCCGGCGCTTGCGCACGGAAGAGAGACAGGGCCTATATAACTGGCCGCGCAGCAAGCTGGAAGTCGTCGTCGTCGAATCGAAATATAGTCGTTGTCCTACAATCGTCATAGAAGACGATGAAGAAATCGCCGCGATCATTGTTTTCGCCCGCATTCGCCAAACCCGCAAAATTAGTATAAGAACAAGTTATAAGTGCTGGTGCCGAGGACATCAGCTCTGGTTCCTTTACCAGTTTCCTTTCTAGTTTGTTTATTGCACCGATTATCATAGTATCGTCTATACCTAGATCCACTAAACCCGCGCCACCAGAAACTGACTTTTGGAGCCCATAATTTCTTTTCCAGAAGGCAGTGCTCACTAACTGAAATTATTTGATTATAATTCAATAAACGTTATTTTATTTATTATTATTTCTTGTAAATAATACACACATCAAAAAAGTCTAGGGATCAAGCATGTTTATGCGGATTTCTTGTGATTGAGATGTGGCTTTGTAATAAATTTATGATTTTATAAATTTATATGGATCCTTTTTGGTGCATTTCATAATTTAAAACAGGAACTGTCAATCAAATTTGAGTAAAAGATGAAAATCAGCTGTCAATATTTTCCCTATAAAAACATAAGACGCATTGAAGACATTATTAGTGCTACTGTTTCCCTACTACTGATTAAAACCAACGTTATTATGGAGCGGCGACGTCATTTAAGCAGGGAAGAAATGATCAGAGCCGTGGGAATGATAGAAGCTGGTTCCCGGCAACGTACTGTGGCTTTAGCTCTGAATACAAGTCAGAGTGTTATCAGTCGACTTTGGACACGTTACCGAACCACTGGTACCGTGGCTGAGCGCCATGGAGGACGGTATCGCTGCACCACACGGAGACAAGACCGATACATTCAAATCACAGCTCGAAGAACTCCAACAATAACCGCCATGATGTTAGCCGTGAGCCTTCATCGCTCTTCAGGGAACTTAATTAGCGACCAAACAGTCAGAAACCGCTTGCATGAAGTGAACCTTCATTCCCGAAGACCGCTACGGGTACCACCTATAGCAATGCACAATCGTAGGACTCGATATCAATGGGCTCTTGAACACAGAAATTGGACAGAAGAACAATGGCGTTTCGTGTGCTTTTCTGATGAGTCTCGTTTTGGTATGAGGCCGGATACAAGACGTATACGACACTGGAGAACCCCTGGACGCCAACAGCGATTAAAATCCTGCCAGGAAGTCCATCCTTATAGTGGTGGAACCATCATGGTATGGGCGGGTATTTCGATCGGCGGAAGAACTGAGTTGATTTGGATCAGAGGCAACCTCAACGCTCAAATTTATGCTGAGACGGTTGTATCAGACGTCATCGTTCCTCTACAAGTGCATATCGGTCCCTTATTTCAGTTAATGCATGATAATGCACGACCGCACACCGCAAGAGTTGTAAGACAGACTCTCGCCGCAGCTAACATCAATGTCCTGCCCTGGCCTGCTCAGTCGCCAGACTTGAACCCGATTGAGCATGCATGGGATATTCTTCAGAGAAGAGCTCTGCCGAATATGGAGGGTATCCAGTCGCAAGAAGACCTTTTTTTGTTGTTGCAACGAACATGGGCGGCCATTCCACAGCGTGATTTGGATGAACTCATTTTGAGTATGCCAAACCGATGTTCTTGTGTTGTTAGTGTTCGCGGTAGAAACACGGATTATTAATTGTTTAAGTTACCCAATAAAATTAAAAAAAAAACTGTTATTTCAGTCTTTTTTTCGAACTTTAATGTTAGTGGTTCAAATGTCAAAAATCCCTTTATTAGGAA
This sequence comes from Tinea semifulvella, assembly GCA_910589645.1. NCBI lineage: Eukaryota > Metazoa > Arthropoda > Insecta > Lepidoptera > Tineidae > Tinea > Tinea semifulvella. The sequence continues at coordinate 4,281,777 of OU342592.1, read as the reverse complement.
AATGGCAATTTTTTTTACTAATGCAAAGGTGACTTGGTTTATCGTTACTGTAGACAAACGAAAACATTTTATTTGATCAATCCTTAAAGAAAATTTTAATGAATATCAATCAGGAGAAAAGTTATTGCAAAAATATATGTTGATCCCTAGACACTTTTGATGTGTGTATTACGGACATTTAAAATATATATTAATTAATTATAGATTTTTTAGTAAACACAGGTAATAAGTAATAAATGTTTTTGAATTTTTTCTCTATCTAAAAATAGATTTATATTACTACATATGTCCAAAATGTCCGTAATTTTTTTTCCTAGAAAGTTTATAGATTACATTTTTCAAAAATACTTAAACTTGGCATTTTCTTAGCATCAAAACGAGACAAGCAATCGAAGTCTAGGCATGGCAAAATATAAAAATACAATACGTAAGTAACATTATGTAAGTTGATTCTTCTTTACCAGGAACCTTTAGATCTATTTGCGTCTTCCAGACTGTAGTCCGGCCCATTGCCACTTCAGTATCTTCATCACAGCCCGAGTCCTAGAATTTGGCCTACACTGGCCGGCCAGCCAATTTAACTTGTTTTTTTTTGTTGACAATATTCGATTATGCGAGAGAGAGGGAAGCACATGCACAACTCTCTTAATAGCATGCTGTCATTTATTTTTTAATAGGTAGGTGAAAAAAAAATTTTTTTTTTTTTCAAATGTTGATATTATTTTACTATTCGTTAGATAATTTAAAATATACGTCAGTTTTATAATAATTATAAATAATCTTATATGAATTTAGAAAAAACAAAACAGTTTTGTAAATTTAATAACTCGTGTTTAGTTAGTAATAATTTTGGATAAAAACAAATAGTTATATAGTTTAAATTTTAAGATATTTTAAAACAAATTTAAGACTGTACTTTCGGGATGAATTCTAAACATACTCATTTAGTTTTTTTAAATATTGTATCGATGTCATTTGTATGGTTTTTTAAAGCATAATGTCATTTTTTTTTTTTTAATTTTGTTACATGCTCATAACAAGATGAGGTCATACTAAAATACAAACAGATACTGAGATCTGGAGTTCATCTCAAAATTTGAGCATACATCTTGCCACCTCTACAACCATTAATGCTAAGGTTAGGTGGCGGTTTCTCAGATATATTACAGTAGTTATACATATAAGAATGAGAAAAGAATGTGATTTCGTAACCGACCAAAAATAGACTGCAACTTCGGACCCATATATAAAGTCGAATTTGTTGTTTTTCACAATTATATACATTATTAAACAAATTAACACCACTTTTGACTACAACGAAACAAAAAACTTTGATATTGGCATGTCCGTGCAAAATGGCGCGAAGAACTCCATGTTTTTTTTTTTAAATTGTCTTTAAAGGACATTGTACAGAATATATCAGCCCTAAACACGTAATTTATTTGCATAATATATGTTCATAACAGAGTTCATAACCGAGTTGGGGATCATCAAATTCCAAGTGTTGCAGAATTTGATGCATTTTATGGAGTAATTCACGTCAATATTGCTCAAACACGAAGGGTATACGGGAGTTCACAGCGCGGGAAAAAATAAAGTGCAACTTCTGCCCCATATACTCGAATAGAGTCAAATTTATCATTTTCCATAATTATTCACAACGTAGTTCATTATTAAACAAAATAACACCACTTTTGACTAACAATATCCATAGTAAACTAATTTATAAAACGAAAAACTTGTACTTGACATGTCCGTGCAAAATGGCGTGAAAAGAACTCCGTGTCAACTTAAATAAATTATACGTTCCAGTTATAAACCGCACTAACATTACATGATATATTTAAACTGTTATTTTTTTAAGCTCAGTTATTTAGCTGTAAATGGAACGTTTTATTGCAAAAAAATATATAAGTTGACAATATGCTTAATTTACTATTAATGACTAACTTGTTTGGTTTATAGTACTGTATGGAATAGTACATAAATAAAAATAAATATCGCTGGTTCGTAGATTTCACTAGCTGTGGATAAGATCTAGGTACTTACGGATATTTAGGGATTCACAGAGCACTGGATTAGAACAGTTTTTACACTTATTTCTTGTTTTAACTAATTTAAATTGATAAAATAACGAGAGCGCGCACGCGGCTAATTCTTCATAATTTTTTGAACTGTCACTTTTTAGTTCCGGGCGACACCGTTAGATGGCGTTGCCGCGTTATCGTGGTTTTGGTTGGATTGGATAAAGGAAAATGGATAGGACTTAGCTAGTTTCCCAACATTTCCCCCCACCGAAATCAATTGATTTCAGAATAAGTAAAATAAACTAATAAATAGAGCAATGGACTGTATAAATATATATTGAATAAAGTTTGATATGAATAATAAGAAAAATATATAACTAAAATAAAACTAGATAGATATAGAAAGTTGAAGCTAATGTTTATTGTCGTCGATAGGTAACGGACTAAGCTTATTGACCGGGCGTTGTAATAACGTGGTCTGAGTGCGAACAGACACCACACGAACTTTACCGTCAGCTCCAGGATAGGTATTTTCTACGCGACCCAGTGACCATTGTTGACTTGGTAAATTGTCAGAATGAATAAGGACAAGGTCACCTATTGCGAGATTAGGTTTGTCTGTGAACCATTTTTCGCGTTGCTGAAGCGTATGTAGATATTCGCGCTTCCAACGTCGCCAAAAGTGTTGAGTCGCCTGTTGTACGAGTTGCCAACGTGATAATTTATACAGCGGCTCGTCAGACAAATCATATTCTGGTGCGGATACCATTTGTCGACCGATAAGAAAATGACCGGGGGTTAAAACCTCGAACTCGTTCGGATCATTTGAGAGTCCACAGAGGGGACGCGAATTTAAAATAGCTTCAATGCGACAAAAAAGCGTTGTTAATTCTTCGAACGTAAGTGCGCGAGTACCTACTACACGACGAAGGTGATATTTAGCCGATTTAATGCCAGCTTCGAACATACCACCGAAGTGACTACCTCTCGGGGGGTTATACTTCCACGTGACCTTTCGTGCAGTAAAACCTACGTCAAGTTCAGTTTCCTGCGTCTTATAAAAAAGGGAAACTTCTTTTAGATGTTTTCCTGCCGCCACAAAGTTTTTACCGTTGTCCGAATAAACAGTGTGGGGTAGGCCACGTCTGGAGGTAAAACGGTCAAACGAGGCAAGGAAGCACTCGCTTGTGAGATCCGACAGTACTTCAGTGTGTACCGCGCGCGTTGAATAACATACAAATACACACAAATACGATTTATGAATTTTAGCGTTACGCCTACGAGATTCCTTCGTAGAAAACGGACCGCCTATATCTACACCTACAGTATGAAAAGGGTGAATATCCTGAGACCTACATTTAGGTAACGAACCCATCAGTGGCTGTGTTGTTGTAGGTTTAGATTTAAAACAAGTTATACATTTGCATATACGTGAACGTATAACACAGCGCGCCGATATGATCCAGTATTTTTGGGACAGAATGCCCTGTAACGTACGTGGACCTGCATGTAAATATAATTTATGGTAATAATCGATCAGTGTATTTGTAAATTGACATTTCTTGGGTAACAAAAGTGGGTGTTTTTTAGAAAGAGATAAATTAGATTGAGCGAGTCTACCCCCCACCATGAGTAGACCTCGGTCATCGATAAATGGGTTTAATTTGGACATAAATCTAGGCAATAAATGCAAATTACCCTTTTTTATTGATTCGATGTAACTTGAGAAATAAATATTTTGAATTATTTTAATAATCAAGTCATGAGACTTGTTAAGTTCATCTGTACTTAATATATTAAAATTACGGTTACATTTAGAAAGTTTTGAGTTTGATATAAATCTCAAACACCAAGCTATAGTGCGTTGTAAAAGATTAAAATTAGAGAATTTATTGAGAATGTCTTCGAAATTATTGTCTATTGAAAATAAATTATTTTGAATTAAAACAACCTCAGTAGATTTTAATTCTGGTAATTCTAAGTTATTTTTAAATTGATCTATGCTCCGTACGGGCCAAGTGTGGTCCGACTGGCTAAGCCAGAGCGGTCCACCGAACCACGCTTCTGCGACGGCCAGCAGTGCGGAGGGCGTGGCTCCACGAGAACACAGGTCGGCAGGGTTGTCGACGCCACGCACATGTAGCCACCGCACGTCACTACCACACTCGTGGATTTTAGTGACTCGGTTTGCCACAAAAGTTTTTAACTTGTATTCCGACGTATTTAACCACGACAGGGTCACTGAACTATCTGTAAAAGCAAACGTTTCGAAAACGTAGCCTTCGTCCAAAAACATAGACCTAACATACTGTAATAATTTACTTAATAGATGAGCCGACATAAGCTCTAATCGAGGGATTGAAATTGTCTTTAAGGGCGCAACCTTAGATTTTGACAATAATAAATTAGTCTTTACGTCTCCGTTAGCGTTAGTACTACGCACGTAAACGACGGCGGCGTACCCTAGCGTTGAAGCATCGCAGAAACCTATCACTTGAATTTTAGTGCAATTTTTAATGAATACGTGTCTATTATGTCGCAGATTAGATAATAATGGAATCTGACTACAAAACTTTTTCCAATCTGTGACGAGATTACCTGATAAGTTGTCGTCCCAGTCCAGGTTTGCACACCATAATTTCTGCATAAAACATTTGGCATAAAAAATGCATGGTGCGGCAAATCCCAGGGGGTCGTACAACTTGGCTATTTGAGATAGTACAGACCTCTTAGTAACCTTAACTTCTGTAGACGTGGTGTGGAAAGAGAAGACGTCTTCAGTGGGTAGCCAGTGGAGACCCAGGACCTTGATGGCTGACGTGGAACCGTCATCGAACTGTAAGGGGGTTTCCAGGTGATCGCTAGGTAGCGAGTTCAACACCTGGACGCTGTTGCTCGACCACTTACGTAATTCGAACCCACCAAGCTGGAGAAGGCTCATCAGCTGACTCTTCACCTCCAACGCTTCATCAGGAGTATCCACAGACCAGATCAGGTCGTCGACGTAAAAACCTTCCCGCAGTGCACGCGCAGCTAAGGGGAACGTCTCGCCTTCGTCCTGAGCAAGCTGGAGCAGCGTACGAATTGCTAGGTACGGGCTGCTGACGACTCCGTACGTGACAGTACGGAGCTCGTACACCTGGATCGGCAAACCAGCATCGTCACGCCAGAGAATGTGTTGGTACTTACATTGGGTAGGATCCACGAGAATACGTCGGTACATTTTAGATATGTCGCTAGTTAAACATACCTCGTGTAACCTAAACCGCGTCAATAGTTTGACTAGGTCAGACTGCAGCTTTGGACCAGAATACAAAACGCAGTTTAACGACAAACCATTTGACGTCTTGCATGACGCATCGAAGACGACGCGGAGCTTGGTAGTGCTGCTGTCGGGTTTGTGCACGCAGTGATGAGGTATGATGTACTCAGAGTGAGTACGAGTGACGTCACCAACTAGTGCCATGTGTCCAAGAGAAATATACTCGTTAATGAATTTGTGGTATTCCGATTTCAGTTCTGGTGAACGAGATAATTTTCTCTCCAAACACATGAAACGCCATACAGCTGTCTGCTTCGAATCGCCGAGCCCAACGAAGTCAGGTTTAAAAGGGTACCTTACAATATACCTACCGGAAGTGTCACGCTTATGTTCAATACTGAACTTATTTTCGACATAAGTATCGTCAGAAGACGTAGGTATCTCAGACAAAACGTTTTCTGTTTCCCAAAAAGATTGCATAAGTTGATCTATTTGACCATTACTTGAAAACAAACAAGTAGAATGATCGGTTTGATTATTTAAATTAACTTGGCCGGTGATGACGTAGCCAAATATGCTGCGAAGAGCCGGCGGAGCCCCGTCAACTGGTGGACGGAAAACGGCACCGTCGTAAATGGACGGAAATACGTCACCGGCAAGTAAAATGTCTATTGGACTCGACCTATAGAAATATGGGTCCGCAAGAACAATGTGGTTGTATTGATTTATAATATTGAGAGGTAAAGAAATAGTTGGCATGTTTCCTGTAATTTTAGAAACCACGACCAACTCCGTATTTAAAATAGGACTGTCGCATTTAGATGGTTTAAAAGTACAGGAAACAAGACCGTAGTCCCGCACGGGGGCTCCGCCCAGTCCGGACAATAACAAGTCACACTGGCGACGCTGCAGGCCGAGCCGCTGCGCGCAGTCGTTAGTGATGAATCCGTTCTGAGCGCCGCTGTCTATGACGACACGCACAGATTGATAAGACCCGGAGCAGTCTGCGACGAGAATGACGGCGGTCCCTAACAACACGGTGCTTCTAGCCGTGCACGACAACGAAGTGGATTGAACTGACAAAGGCATGTCAGAATTATTAGAACTAGTAGATGCTAAGTTTAAGTTATCATTATTGATAATAGAATTATCGATATGCAAAGTATGATGATGCATTTTATTGCACACCGAACAACGTAGTTTGGAGGGGCAGTCTGTGTGTTTGTGCCCGTCGCGCAAACAATTCTCACACAGATGTAACGCCGTAATTTTCTCCAAACGTACCTGTGAGGCTAGACCTAAATAGCTAAAACATTTATAAATGGAATGACCACCCTTGTTACAAAATAAACAGTTTTTATTGTTTCTATTACAAGTCACAGTTGAAGTCAAACAAGTTTTTTGACCAACATTTTTTATTAATTGTTTATTAACAAAATTAGGTTTACTATTGTTAGATGCAGGGTTAAATTTATTTGATTTAAATGTACCGTTATCTGACATTTCTAAAATACGGACTTGTGACACAATAAAACTGATCAACGAATCGAAAGTGGGTATGTCATTCTTATCAATTTGTTGTTCGAAATAACGTCTTGTTGTAGAATCCAAATTTCGAAAACCTATAAAAAACAATATAAAACCTGCTAAGTCTTCCAATTGTAACATTTGTAATGCCTTTACACTCTCCTGAAAGTTTTCTAAAAACGCATTTAGTCCGCTTAAGGATTCGAGGGTTAAAGGTTTAAAGTTGAACAGCTTATCCATATATCGCGTCGCTAACGCCCTTTTATTTTCGTATCTTTCTATTAAAGACGTCCAAACAATATTATAATTATCGTTAGATATCGGAACAGTCTTAACAATTTGAAGCGCGGGCCCGCTGACGACTGATAATAAATAATGAAACTTTTCGACATTACCTATTGAAGGGTTATCGTGAATTAAGCTAAAAAACGTGTCACGAAAAGTAACCCAATTTTCAAGTTTACCATCAAATTTATATAAATCGATCTTAGGTAGTTTTGGTTGCATGCTCCTGCTTTCGCTAATATGGTTACTACCTACTTGTTTCGTTTTTGCTAACTGATCGCGAATTCTTATAATTTCGTAAAATAATTGATCGAATGATTCGCTTTCCTTATTACTAGGTATAAATTCAGGTTTTAACTTTAATTGTAGCATTATGACCTCCTCACAAGCCTGCTCAAATGATTCTCGAATTTGTTCGATTTCCCCTACGCGCGAAACAAAGGAATCGTAATTCCTTGAACAATCCGTCTCAACACATTTAGCGATATCGTACAAACGTTGTAAACGCATAAAATACTTCTCCTTTCGCGATATCATTGTTTTAAGTTTGATTTCGTTCATCTCAGTCATTTTGAATAGAAAAAAATAACCTTTGACCGTTAACTATAAAACGACAAATAAGTGAAAAATAGTGAAAAATAAGTAAATTCGAATACGTATAAATAGATATTACTTATTATATCCCCCAATAAACGTACATACGATAGATAATCCGGCTCGAAGGACCAAAATGTATGGAATAGTACATAAATAAAAATAAATATCGCTGGTTCGTAGATTTCACTAGCTGTGGATAAGATCTAGGTACTTACGGATATTTAGGGATTCACAGAGCACTGGATTAGAACAGTTTTTACACTTATTTCTTGTTTTAACTAATTTAAATTGATAAAATAACGAGAGCGCGCACGCGGCTAATTCTTCATAATTTTTTGAACTGTCACTTTTTAGTTCCGGGCGACACCGTTAGATGGCGTTGCCGCGTTATCGTGGTTTTGGTTGGATTGGATAAAGGAAAATGGATAGGACTTAGCTAGTTTCCCAACAAGTACGTTTCTAGAAAAAGAGAAATTGACAAATCTAATTCATAGAAGTTGACTTCTGATAATAAAATTATTTACTTTGTTCACTGCCTTCGTTAAATGCGACCGAATAAAAACATGAAAAGTAGTATCATCACGACCGTGGTAGGATACCTTTCGAGGTGGTCAGAAACATTCACATTTAGCCAACTTTACCATAGGCCCATCATAAGTGTTAAGCTCGTCGATGTCTGTAGCGTACCAAACTTGAGAAATATCACAAATAAATTATTGTGTGCCGAACAGCAATCAAACCCGGTACCTCTGCGTCTAAATCCACGGACCACTGAGGCGTTATATATTAAACATATTTGTAACATTTCTCAACTCCGTCTGGAACTTTTTGGTACTTAATTATTACTTAAGTAAAATATATTATTTTATTATTTAAGTACCAAAAGTACGTTCGAGAAACTGGCTGTAACTTACGTCTAAGAGCGATATTGATTATTTGTACGAAGTCCACGTTTTTATGTAATGAAATATATACGCTGGGTTAAATTCGGATAACTTGACGATTCGAATCTTATACTAGAAGCTAGTGACATCGACGAGCTTGTCATGGGGTCTAATAAATTTGGCTAAATGATTGAAATATCTTTTGCATTTTCTTTTCGAATAAATGCTAGCAATCACAGACTAAATAATTTTAATATAATTATTAACGCAACCGTAAACAATAGGCCATAGTGTCCCAGATTCTCCTTGAAGATTAGTGTCTATATTGAACAAAATCGTGTAGGTGTTCGCTCAATAATATAACTTTAAAAAATAAACAATCTTTTATTTATTACCCTTATCTTATCTCTAAATAGTTCCAGTTCCTAAATTAATAGTCTCAAATAATAATAGGACCGAGACATACTCTGTTACTTGGCCGCAAACGTTATTAGTGGATTGCGTCATAATTACAAAATATTATTCAATTCTCAACTCTATAAGCGCTCGACCTTGACAGCGGCTGTGCAAATATCAACTTTAATAGCGTTATATATATATATAGTTAACAGATTCCACTATATAACGCTTGCGCTTAAGTAGCAGAATAGGGCTACAGATACTTGTAACGATTAAAGTTAAAAATGGCGTCGACTATACCAGTTGATCGTTCATCTTAAAAAAAAACTATTCGTTACATTCACATTTGGCGTAGAATGTGTTGGAAATATTTATCATCAATAAATTTATGCATAACATAATAAGCTTAATGGGGTGTATCACTTAACTTTTTATCACGATAGATGGCGCATGATAGATGGTACCTAATATAACTGTCAAAATTTTTAGTACGAAAATTATTATTTTCTGGATATTATGCCGAAGTGAGCAGCTTTTAAGTGTACAAATCGAGATTTTCAAGCGAAATCAAAGATATGGTGATCTCAAAATTGCCGCTCTATTAATTCAACCTTTTATCTTTTTAACGACGGTTTCGTTTTCTTAATTCGTCTTTTAAGGTAGATAACGTTAGGTTAAAATTCATTTTTCTGTTATAAAAATAAAAACTACAAACACATTTAAAAAATGATGCGTCATAGGTGTAAACAAGGTACCATTGCCGCTAGCGACATCTACAAAAAGCTTTAATGATGATTGACACCCCATTGTACGTATGTCTGAGCCTCATAAGTTGCTTAGTAGGCGTCTGTATACTCTGTGGTCCGGCGCCAATTGGGTGCATCACGCAATAATTTTTGATGATTTAGTATTTGAATTTCTAAACCAGTTTCTGTGAAATATAAAGCAAGACGAAGATTATATGCGCATTATATATTTAGATGTATATTCGACGCCATTTTAAACTTTAATCGTTACAATAACAGATAATTCGGTTTAGTACAACCCAGCCTTATAGATAGCCTTTATTGCCGTAATAAGTGTTGGAAGAAGTAGTAAATGAAATTAATTATTTTCTTCTAGTTATGTCAGCTATTAAATATTCTACGTTAATCTTAAATAATAAAAAAGTTTTTTTTTATATAATTGTTTAACATAAAATAATCAGAAAAGTTCTTAGAAAAATCAAATTACCTTTTTTGTTATTTGTACTTACACTGACGCAACAAAAAAAAAACACATTTGCAATTATTCAGAACTTTAATTTTCATTGCTAATCAGTTCCTTACGATGATATCTTCTTTAATATTAAAAATGATCCAGTTAAAAATACTGTTTTTGTCATATTCTAAATGTATTAATTTTTGGACTAATCAAGTTCCAGCTTCAATAGGCTATAACTTGAAATTAACTTAATGTGGATTGGATTATTTTTGCGTAACTACGTCCATATTTATTCATTCTTTCAAAAAGTATGAGTAAATTAAAAAATATTAAATTATGTTGAACTGGCAAATTGTTACAAATGCAATATCGAAAAAAATAAATTTTGAATTTCGAATCATCCATAGCTAAATTTTTGTCACGAAATAAGCTAAAAAGTCTATAGCTCATCGTTAACCATACGCATGAGATCGTTTTCATCATCGGTCCACTGATCCGGTTCTCCCGACATCTGGCCAAGAGCTTCCATTCGCTGGTCCATTATAGCCCTATCCAGGATATGCTCCATTTTCATATGCATACAATCGTTAAACGTCGAAGCGTAATCACAAATTTCGAATATACCATCTACTATTTTTTCGCATTCGTCTACTGCTTCGTGTAGCCTGGAAATTATACGTTAATTATAAGAACATAGTACAAAGTACACAAACGATAAGGTAGGTAATAAGGACAAAACGGCAAAAGTTTTGTGCAATAAGTCGAGTCGAGACAGTCCCTCGTTCCGAGACACGATAATAGTAACCTAAGCACGCTTAAGGTGTTCCGAGACGTGTATAAACTGTTTTGCCAAAGTTATGTGACGTCACAAATGACATTTAATCCTCGCGCTCAGATTACTTACGATATCGAGGTAGATCGCTCTTTATGTCGCGCGCCATTTTCAAGTTTATTTAATATTATGTTTAATATAATATAAGATAAAAAAATGTGGATTGGATCCTTTTTGCGTAACTGCGTTCAATTATGAATTTCAATCAGGTCCTTAAGTGTTAGTTATCTTATATTAAAAAACGATCCATATAAAAATATCGTTTTTGACATATTCCAAATGTATTAAATGATGGACTAATCTAAATTCCAACTTTAATGGCCTAAGTATGACTTAAAATTAACTGCATCTCAACTGCTACTGTAGCAGCATACCTACTCAATATTTTATGGTTCATTATTTATGTGTTTTGTTCTATTCACTTATATGTATGTGTATATATGTATGATATATATTATACTATAATGACGTTATTGTGTCATTCATGAATATGCATTTATTATGATTGTTTATTATTTGTTTGTGTAATATTTATAATAAATTATATTATTTTATTATTGTAGTTCTGTACCAGAGCCTCGACACATTTATGATTGTAAAGGATTAGCTGAAAATCAGCAATTCCCTATTTGTCACCACACACTTTTAATTTTAAATTTACTTTTTTTGTTAATGTGACAAATAAAATATTTTTCTTTCTTTCAATTACAAAAAGAAGGTTTCTCAAAACTGTTAGATCACCTTTAGGTACATTGTACAAGATTTGTGGGATTAATCTAAATTAGCAGGCATTTTACAAAAACTGCGTACCTATATTGAAGCGAATGCTATTTCTGTTAGGAGGAGAACACCTCGTTACAGATGGTACCCGTAGAATTACGAATGCTTTGAAGAGCGATTTTAAAAGTAAAAAGTACGGTTTTACGAGTAATAAAATAAATAAATATTAACAGTTCATTTACCTTTCCACTACATCGCTATTTTCACCATAAACATTCATATTAGCCTCGATAAGGTTTTCTTTTGAGATTTTATTCTTCCTAATTATATTATATCTCTTTAGTATACAGGCCACGAAACATTTGCCCTCGGGACTCTGTTGTGGTGTTCTTTTCATGAAATCTTCAACATCTGTCATGCTAGCCCTCACCTCTCGCGCGCATTCTAAGGTAAAGTATAGTTAAATCAGTTTAATAATGTGCTACAATGTGAATAATTATGGAAAACGATAAATTGGGACTTTAAATTTGGGGCACAAGTTGCAGTATATTTTTGCGGTTTTCCCGCGCTGTCAACTCCCATATTTTACCCGACGTGTTTGAGCTATGGTGCCGCGAGTGACTCCAAGAAAAGCATCAAATTCTGCAGCATCTGGAATTTGATGATGACCTCATTAACTCATGAATAAGAAAGATATGTAACGTCAGACTTGGCTGTATGGGCTAGACCCTTTGCCTTCCCTATCATCTCATTCATCATCCATCGGAAGAAGAGAACCAAAAAAAAAAAAAAAATAGTTAAATCAGCTTGAGGAAGTTTATGCGTTTGTAGTAGTGTAATATAGACAGTTTTATAAAATAAAAAGGCAATGGTGCGTAATTTCAGTCTGGAATAAACAACCGGACGACTCTTCAATAATTTGACTCTCACCCTTTTTCTCAGATTCCGTCCATTTTGGGGATTGGAAGGACTACGAGGGGCGTTCAAAATATTCTCGGTATGTGGATAAAAACAAACAAGTACGAAAAGTTTGATATTTTTATTTTTCAATATACTCCCCCCCTATGTTCATACACTTATAAGATCGATCAATTTTTTTTTTTAATCCCTCATAAAAATATTTTTTATCTTTGGTGTAAAAATGCTCCTCCACGGCCGTCTTCAACGCTTCATCGTCAGAAAATTTATTTCCACGCAGATCCTTTTTAAGATTGGGAAACAAAAAGAAGTCGCTTGGGGCTAAGTCCGGACTATAGGGTGGATGAGTAACAGTTTCAAACCCACATTCAACAATAGCTGCCTTGGCAATATGAGCAGTATGGACAGGGGCGTTGTCATGCAGAAGCAGAACACCTTTGGTTAACTTTCCTCGCCTCTTTTCTTTGATCGCATCTCTTAATTGACGTATAACGTTAGCGTAGTACTGCCCTGTGATATTTACACCTTTTTCTTTATAATCGATAAGCAAAACTCCTTCACAATCCCAAAATATTGTGGCCATGACCTTGCCAGCTGACGGGATTACCTTGAACTTCTTGGGATGAGCTGAACCCTTAATGTGCCACTGCATGGACTCCTGTTTGCTCTCTGGGTCATAATGATGAACCCAGGTTTCATCTCCAGTAACTATTTTTTGCAGCACCTCATCGGGATTTTCACCACACAGGTCGATAAAATCTGAACAGCAAGCCACACGCATATCCTTTTGAAGAAGCGTCAGCATTCGCGGAACCCATCTTGCACTTACTTTTGACATATTAAGATGGTCATGTATAATGTCATGTACGGTACCAATAGAGAGATTGGTTACTTGAGCTATAGATTTTACCTTCACTCGGCCGTCTTCCAATATAAGTTTTTCCACTTTATCAATATTTTCTTGTGAGGTAGCCACTACAGGCCGGCCAGGTCTAGGGTCATCTTCAATACTCTCCCTTCCACGCTTAAATTCGCTTGACCATTTTTGAATAGTAGATAAAGAAGGAGCAGACTCACGGTAAACACAATCCATTTCCTCTTTTATGGTTTTTTGATTTTTACCCTGTTTTGTCAAGAATTTTATGACGGATCGGTGCTCTAATTTCGTTAAAATTGTTAATTCGCTCATGGTGTTCATGTTTGTTCGGCAATTGCAGAAAAACAAAAGAACATCTCGGTTCCAATTTTACTTTTTTTTAATGTCAATGATGAATCTTAGCGGCCAGTAACAAATATATATATAAAAGAGGTTGTAACGTATCAATACCGAGAATATTTTGAACGCCCCTCGTATGCTAAAGGTTCCAAATTGCCTCAGGAACTCAAATACCAAGAGTCATCCAGTTGCTTTTTCCAGACTAAAATTACCATTGCTTGAACTAAAGATGTTTTTTTTTATTCATTCATTACAGCCCCTAGAACACAGCGTCCTAGACCTCCACTGCTGGAGATGGGCTTTCCAGTACTTTTTCAACATTTTCTTATTGTGTTCTCTTCTCCGGATGATGATGAATGGGTGATAGGGAAAGCAAAGGGTCTAGCCCATTCAGCCAAGTCTGACTTAATATATCTTTCTATTTTGTGAGTTAATGATGTTATTATCAAATTCTAAATGTTGCAGAAATTGATGCTTTTCTTGAAGTCACTCACGGCATTATAGCCAAATCCGTCGAGTATAATATGGGAGTTCACAGCACGGGAAAAATGCAAAAAATTAACTACAACTTGGGCCCCATATTTAAAGTCCAATTTATTGTTTTCTATAATTATTCACATTGCAATATATTATATCAAACAAAACCACTTTTGACTAACAATATCAACAGTAAGTAAATTCATTTATAAAACAAAAACTTGCACATGACATGTCCGCGCAAAAGGGCGCGAAGGGCTCGTCAACATTTTTTTTATTTAAACAGGCGATATTTTGGCCTATTGTCTGTGCCTTCCTAAACTTATTAGCCTTCGGCTCGGACTGCAATTCCGCATAGAATGTGTTCGCGCCATTTTGCTAGGACGTGTTAAATCAAAGTTTTTTGTTTTGTGAATTAGTTTACTGTGTATATTGTTAGTCAAAAGTGGCGTTAATTTGTTTAATAATGTGCTACAATGTAAGTAATTGTGGAAACCAAAAAAAAATACAGTAAAGCGGCACAAGTTTAATAATAAAGTTATTTTTCCGCGGTTTTCCCGCGGAGTGAATTTCCGCCGAATTCCACAACACTTGCGAATGTGATGATCCCCAACTCAGTTATAACCAAATTACATGTTTAGGCCTGTTGTACTTATTCTGAACAATGTCCTTTAAAGTAACTTTTTAAATCAAAAATGTGTTATTTACAAACCTGTTAAATTCTTTCTAAACGGCTCGACGTCTTCGTTGAGTTTATTCATTTGTCCTAATTGTTCTTCCTTGGTCATTGGTTCATATGACGTCACCAAGCCAAAGGCTATTAAAAAATATATATCGAGTAATAACATTTTATACGTGTTAACGATTAACGTATAACTTATTGTGTTGTTTTAATTGATTCGTTAGTTAACTTTTATTACGTTTATATGTATTATAAGTGTTTCTTTTATTATTGCCTAACAGTAAGTCATATTTTGAAATGTTAGCATTTAAAAAAAAATACCAAGCATATGTGATACTGGGTCCAGCTGATGGATGGTACGCGGTATTCTAGATCCATAAATGGGAGTAACTGACGCCAGCACTCCGGGTTACAGGAATAGAAAAACACCAGATTCCCAAATATGAGATACAGCCCGTTTCTCGAAGCTCTACTTAATTATTTCCTAGCTAAGGAATCATTATCTTTAAAGATTTTCTTAAGTGAAATCGGGTTTCACGAACAAATTTATTTAATTATTTGTTATTGCTTTGTGAAACGCAAAATTGGAAACTTTCCATTAACTTAATTATTTCTTAAGTTTATGAAACGCATTTCTTGGAAAAGCTTGTAATTTTTATTTAAGTAATAATTAAGTATCAAAATACGTTTGAGAAACTGACTGTTAGTGGGAAAAAATGTTTTAAACATGTTTTGTATGTGTTGTGTGATTTTTTTACGGCATCTACTTTGTTCCTCAGTTGTCAAAGAACGCGTTTTACCGTAGCATGCAGCAGGGGGTGGAAACAAGCAATTGTCAAATTCCGGTTCTTATACTAAATCTATGGTTCTTATAGAAAGTGGCGCCGCCTAGTAGACTGTAGGGGGTACTAAATTTAATATCAGAATGAGTTGTCATTCATTCAACATGTCGGCTATTGTTGTCAACACGCAAACTATACAGGCCGCGTTCGTTTGAAATGTTAGCATGAAAATACCACTTTTTTTAGCACAAGTCGTTCGTTTAATAAAAATTCTAACACTTGATGCTTATTTCGTATGTCAGTACCGTGTTGAAAGGAGGGTTATTGATGTTACTTTTTGACAGATGTCATTTAACATAAGAAATGGTTTGTTTACATTGTTGTATAGTTTATATTTGTTTTAAATGTATTTCAAACGATTTTATGCAATAAATTCAGAGACCATAATACATTGTCAATTGATTTGTTATTATATGTTACTTGTCAAAAAGTAGCCTCACCGCTCCTTTTTTTAGAAAATGTTAGCATTGTTAAAAAAAGTGGTATTTCTTAACAAAAACGACATTTCGTGCTAGTTTATGAAGTAATTAATAAAAAATAATTGTATTGTATATATATTTAAATTTTCGCGCGCAGTTAATTGGTTGCGGGCTTAAAATTCGAATTTCGGATATAATACTATTCCTATATTAAAGCTATACTTATAATAGGTATGTATGGCACTTTTTGATGATGAACTCATAAAAAAGAAAGATATATTACGTCAGACTTGGCTGTATGGGCTAGACCCTTTGCCTTCCCTATCATCTCATTCATCATCCATCAGAAGAAAACAACAAAAAAAAAATTAGTTACTTTGTATAGCTTTAAATTTCTTACAGTATGACTTCCTCCGTCTTGTTACCTATATATTTAATAACTTTGGGACACATAGGCTGAACATAATTTCAGATGTAATACTTGCGATCCAAAATTATAAATATTTGTCCCTACAAATTAATATTTATTCTAAGAAAGGGACAGACTTATGGCTATTAAAAGGAGCAAGTAGTAATTTAAACAAGATATATTTTTATAATTTTGCTCTATATCACTAATATGCGGGATTGTAAAATAAAACAACATAATATGTATATTTACATGTTTATTATATTTGTATACTTAATGCCCATTCCTCTATTAAATGTAATATTTTATTTTATTCGAAATTAATTATAGTACATTTAATATAAATTAAAAGCTACCTAAATAATAAAATTAAAAATAAACTAAACTATAAATAAAAAATGTCCTCTAGAGACGTCCCATCCGAGATAGTCCCAAGGAGACTGGCAACATTTCCCCTCTGTATAGCGAGGCTAATACGTTGGCAGAAATAATTGCCAGCCTTCCTGTCTCCAGACCTTTCTGTCAGCCGCTTTGACAACTCCTTGGCCAAGCGCCTCGCTGACGGTCCCCATGGGCCCATCGTCTCGACCCCAAACGGCGCAAATTCGTAACCGATACCAAGGTTAGCGTATTTGCGCAATTTGAGGTTCTCCGCAGAAAAAGCCGCACTTCCCGCGCCTGACGAGGTCGCCTGTATGTGAGATGGAGCTAATGTATCTACACACGTCGCATCCCACACCAGAGACCTGCCAAGTTTCCACGGCCCAACAGTCATTCCGTCGGGTCTCTTGCCATCGCTCCGCACAATCCCAGATGGTTCTAATATTGCGGGTACTCCAGCAGTGACAAGAGCCCTTCGGATGATGTCGTTGAGAGCCGCGTGACGAGGAATGCGGCCAGCACTTCTAGCACAAGAAAGCCCGTGGTGTCCGAGATGATCGACTGGTTCTCCGCATCGACACTGGTGCGGGTGGACAGTCCGGGCTCCGAGACGAAGGCACACCGCCATGGTCAGTGTATTTCGATCAAGGAGTGTGCCAACCGATGCTGAGGGAAAAGCCTGTAACCAAAGACCTGACTCTCTAGTGGAAACGGCCATGAGGCGAGCCCGCTCTTTCATATTACTGGCAGATAAAATATCTTTCTGTAAAAGTTTGCAGAGCGGCTCGTCCCATAGTCGTTGGATTTTTGGTGAATTTGGAACCGAAACATTTGGACATGCTACTGACCAGGCATCTCTGGCATCTGACAAGTACGACGGCTCAACGGAACCCAAAGATGGGTTAGTGATTCTCCCGTAGAGCTCGACAGTACTATGTACAGACGACAGAAAAGCTGGCAGTGCTACACTAGAAATTTTGCGGGTGCCTAGGCCTCCGAACCGAATTGGTAGTGAGGCCTGGGCCCAAATACGGTCATTCATGGGGCAATTTAGAATTTCGGTTAGTGAATTTTGCAATTGATTGTCTAATAAAAAAAGTTCTTCTGAAAATTTCCAAAGTTGAGAACAACGGAGTACATATGTAAATTTGGGGGCGAACAAACAAAATCGTATGATAAAAAGTGCCATGTGGGGTTGAATTTGGAATAAGCGTTCTGAAGTTGAGTTAAATTTAGTTTTAAATATAAATATAAATATATATAAATATAAATTTTAAATATAGTTTTAAATATAGTAATTCCTCTATTTGAAATAAAAAAAGTCACTTTATTTAAAGATAAAAATCATTTTATCCAAAAATCAAAACACTACTGCATGGTGAATACATACCTAAAGGCTGGGAGGGTTATTATTTATTTATTTATTTATTATTTACTTATTCCACAGCTGTATTTTACAAATAAATATTTACATTCAAATGATTACCGAACACCTAGCCAATTACGGAATAACATTATTTTCACTAAACATATAGCATGAACGGATTATTAACAATTTAAACTATTAAAAAATAAACATAAGAATAAAAATAAAGAGACAATATTTAAAAAAAAAAAATCCATCTACGCATCATTATGTGAGTGTATGTATATGTGAATGTGTAGGTGTGTGAAGGTGTATATTGTAAGTGTGAGTGAGTGAAAATGTGTAGATTTCATTGCATTGTGCATATCTAATGTATTATTTACATAGAACTACACCTCCATCCTGCTCAGAATTCTTCCTCTGAATTGGTGTTTAGACAGACAGAAGGGGTCGATATCTGTAAACAATTTATTGTATCTTCTTGTTATTCTGCTCACAACAGAATTAGATGCGTAATTAGTTCGGGAGCTAGCGGGGACAAAAAGATCCCGATGTCTAGTATTGAAGCTTGGCACTCTGATACGTAAGATATCGGCCACCAGCCTTGAGCTATTAATTGATTACGCCCACAGACCAGAACTACCTACTTGATTAGGCTCAGTATGAGTGGCAATATTTTTAGGACAACTTCTCTGCTCCGTAACTTAAGATTTTATTACTAAATAATAATAAAAAAAATACGTGGTTATTTATTTTTATTCTAGAGTGTAATATAAAAATATTTGCATTTTTATAAATTCCACCTAGTATAATTTTATGTTAATATTTCAGTTTTTTTTTTAATGGAACAGTTCACGCGTAATATGTTAGCATTTAATGCAATCGCCGCTGGCATATTCTATAAACGAACCCACGGCCTTAGTTCACAAATAATTATTTATTGATTTACTAATAAAGGACTTAGCAGCTTTTTCTTCCTCTCCTCACCTCACCTTTGGGCCTCATCGATGGAAGTTCCAAAAGAAGTGAAATATTATATACTCATAATTAAACCAATCGGGATTCACTTTCATATACTGTAGTTTATAATTACATATGAATAATTACTTTCAAGATATACACAGTTACATAATAATAAGGCTTCAGAAGGCATTGAAAAAAGCGAGGACTAAGGGCCGGTAACTAAATTCTTCCTTAGTGGCATTCGTTCACTTAAATGGCGTTCACATAGGTTTTTTTTTTTTATTTCTGTATTTAAGTGTACAAATGCCACTAAGGAAGGATTCAGTCCTAAGTTTGGCTTTCGATTATCACTACATGTCCTCAGCCGGGTCTGTCTGTTCGCGAACCTCTAAAAAATCTGTTTGTGTACAAATTTTCTTTTAACGAAAACGCTGAGATATGACAAAATAATGTATGGTGGAATTGTCTTATAAAGTATCATCATCACGACCGTGTCCCTTTCGGGATGGTCAGAAGCTCAGAAGCTCAGAAACCACGCTTATAAATAAGCGGATTCACATTTAGCCAACTTTACTATAGGCCAATCATGACAAGTGGCAAGCTCTTCGATGCCTCCAGCGTACCAAACTCGAGAAATATCACAAATAAATTAAATATTAATTAAATGTTTTTTTTGTTACATTAATATATATTATTGTGTCCCGACCAGGAATCGAACCTGGTACCTCCGAGTCTAAATCCACAGACTTAACCGCTAGACCCCGGAGGCAGTAGCAGTGTGTTATAAAGGTCTACAGAAAAGTCGGCGATGGCATAGGTCTATCTCTTAAGGAAACATACTATACCCATTTTAATAGTTAAAAAAATGGACAATTAAAAAGCGGTAATTGGAAAGCTATTTACATAAATTTTAAATCAACTAATGAATGAAATAGAAATAAAGGAAACTCTGCCATCAACATGGGATGATATTTACCATATACAGGATGTGCCGTACGGGCTAATAGTGAAGATAGGGAGAAATATGTTTGTAAGGTAAATCGGGTAAAGACCCGTTAAAATAATATTTTTTTATTTATTTATTGAAAACTTTATTGCACTATGTACAAAGGCAGACTTAATGCCGCCAGGCATTCTCTGACAGCCAAACCTTTAGGACATTTAGACAGCATAGATGGTAGGTGCAATCATTAATTAAGTTATTCTTAACAGTATTAATACATACATAACAATATATAAATATATGAATGTGCGCGAAAGTTTAAAATGTTAAACTGTAAGGTGGCATAAATATAAAAAAAAACTATTGGAACGTCTGAAATTTTGTAAATTTTAATAATGTAATTTTATAAATTTGTTGTGGCAGACCAAAAACTTTTTTTTGTAATTCTTTTGACCCTATATAAAACCAAAAATATTATTAAAAACAATTTTAATTCGCCAATTAGTAGTAGAATTACCAAAACACGTCAAAAAAGAGTTAAACTTGAAATAAAATATTACCGCCAATATCATTGCTTCCCGCGTTTTGGTGGTTTTTGAAGTTGGAATGTCGATGAGGTTCCTGCATCGGTGGATAAACCTGTATTTAAGCCAGTGTTTAAGCCTGTAGTTAAACCTGTATTTAAGCCTGTAGTTAAACCTGTATTTAAGCCTGTCGTTAAACCAGTGTTTAAGCCAGTATTTAAACCTGTGTTTAGGCCTGTTGTTAAAGGTTGATTAAGGGTTGTTGAACCAAAACTAGGTTGCACTTGCGCCTGCGGTTGATACCAACTGGAACCTGAAAAATACATTTGGGACTTATTTCTTCAAGTCTAAAACGTGGAATTAAGAGGGTTTTTTTTTTAAATACTTTATTCCACTAAAATTGGACATAGGCAAGCTTAACTCGCTTGCACAAAATTTTCCAAGTTTTTTTAAGTCTGACACCCGTATTCTAAGACATTTCCTTAACGGCTACTCCACTCAACATTTCCTTCCAGCTGTCAAACGAAAATTAAGTTTCTGTAATAGTTACGATTAAAGTTAAAAATAAAAGCCTTGGGGGAGGCCTATATCCAGCAGTGGAGAGACACAGGCTGATGATGATGATGATGATGAAAGTTAAAAATAGAGCCGATCCGACATATTTATTTTGAATCTCAGCCGTAAGCTGGTACATTAGACGCCATTTTTAATTTTAATCGTCTCAATTACAGATAATGTAATTTCGTTTGACAGCTTGTAGCGTTAAAAATAAACCAACAATCGACAAATGTGTTACACTTTACTTAAATGCTACGTTTCATTCGGTCTCGGTCAAAATATTAAATGGCGGCACGAGTTTGTGACCGAAGCGACTTACTGACTCACGTCATTGATCGGCGGATTGCTGTTGCCGGCACTGCTGTTCGCCCGCCATCACGATATTAAAAATTATGTCAATTAAATTTGTACCCCGACCGCCTCCGTGGTCTAGTGGTAACAAACGTTGCCGTGAGCTCGGGAGGTCGTGGGTTCGATTCCCACCGGGGGCAAGTTGTACATTGTATAATTTGTCTCGGTCTGGGTGTTTATATGTATATATTTTAAAAAAAAAGTACAATATGTAGTTTATCAACCATCTAGTTTCCGTAACACAAGCCTCGTACCTTACCACGGAAACTAGATGGCGCTGTGTGACCTGTCTGGAAATATTTATTTATTTGGGGTTCAACGTTACTTTCAACATACAACTGCCTAGTGTGACAGTGAAGTTTCGTAAACGCAACTATAGTAGTAGAATTTTTTACTGAATTTCCGATGTTCATTGCCTGTTATTATAGCCAAACTAGCAATAACACGCAATGTAAAATAAAAAAACGTAACTATAGCAGTTACGTTTTCAGAAACTTGCATTTTACACTAAGCACACTGTACTATTTTAGCAACGCCGGAGACCAATCGTACATTAGTGTGCGTCACTTTATGGTTGGAGGGATGCAGAAATCGTCCAAAGTTAGCCAGTCATTTTTAACTTTTAGAGTCATCGCCTGCACATAGTATCTCAAACTGAAGACTTGAAAAATCTTTAGCAATATTGGATAGTGCGAGCGAGAGGGACAGCCCCTTTAAAGTAAAGTATCATCACGACCGTTTCCCTTTCGTTGTCAGAAACCACGCTTATAAATAAGCGGATTCATATTTAGCCAACTTTACCATAGGCCAATCATGACAAGTGGCAAGCTCTCCAGCGTACCAAACTCGAGAAATATCGCAAATAATTAAATATACTTATTTACATTATAATGTATAGGTGGTAGGCAGACTGATCCTGGTAATTTATTCAGTCTGCCGGGGCGGGGAAATATCCACCGTTCGTGCCGATAAACCCAGTAAAGTGTATCCACACATTTCGGGATCAGGCTCAAATTGCCGTCATGTCCAGTCAAGCCGGCATAGTGTTAGGTACTGATGTCAGTCATGAGTGTCTGATTCCAGTTGCCAACAATCAGGTGGGCGTGCTAGTATATTAAAAAAAAAATGTGTCCCGACCAGGAATCGAACGCTAGACCACGGAGGCAGTTAAGTCAAACTCTTTTAACAATTTAATATGGATTAATGTCCGAAATAAATGTTTTTATGTTACCTGTATCAGCTCCAATATACGGAGAAATGGAACTGCCTAGATATGAAAATGGCGACGGACCCGCCAAATGTTGAACGGAACCTGTAAAAAAAGTCTCATTATTAATTAGCCTATATCTCTGCTGGATGTGGACCTCCAACCTCCACCAGCGACAGAAGGAGGGTCACCACTCTATCCCATCGTTCGTCGGTTCTGCAGCTGATGGGCCCTATGCCACTTCAGCTTGCAAACTTGTTACACATTCCATTGCTTCACCGTGCGGGTGGGTGCCGGGTCCATTGTATGTGGGTATGAAATAAGAAGAATGGTGTCTCGGGCTTGTGACCGACAATATGCTGGTATAAAAGGGAGACATCATCATCATTACAGCCCCTAGAACACAGCGTCCTAGACCTCCACTGTTGGAGATTGGCCTTCCAGAACATATATCTGGAGAATTTGGCCTACACTCGCCACGCTGGCCAGACGGGTTGGCGAACGATTTTTACCATTATGAAATTTAATTAAATATATTTAATTTCAGGCATCTAAAAACTTGTTAAGTATTTTTTTTTATTTAAGACAATTTTAATTTAGGTAAGGTACCTATTTATAGGTATATGCTTCCGTCAAGGAAGATGACAGCTTAATTTTTACCATTATATTTACTTAATACTTAACAATAATAATATAATATAAATAATAAAAATATAATATAACTGCCTCCGTGGTCTAGCGGTTAAGTCCGTGGACCTAGACTCGGAGGTACCGGGTTTGATTCCTGGTCGGGACACAAAAATATTTATTAATGTAAATAAAGACATTTAATGAATATTTAATTTATTTGTGATATTTCTCGAGTTTGGTACGCTGGAGACATCGACGAGCTTGCCACTTGTCATGATTGGCCCATAGTAAAGTTGGCTAAATGTGAATCCGCTTATGTATAAGCGTGGTTTCTGACCACCCCGAAAGGGAAACGGTCGTGATGATACTTTACCTTTTTTACTTAACAATAATTAGTTTTTTTTACTGATTTATAATGACTACTAACTATTAAATTTTGAGAACAGAAAATAGAAAAAAAATGAAAAGGCTGAGTGATATTCATTCTAAGCGCTCTGAGCTTGATTCGGAATGAGGGGATAGACGCACCTTCAAGGTTATGTCGACCTATCAAGAACACACTTCGTTGAAGGACTCCAGCAGCCCTATTCTGTTATCTAGTCGCAAACGGTATCAGTGGATTTCGTTATTTACGTCAGAGCTTGCGTCATAATTACAAAATATTATTCAATTCTCAACTCTATAAGCGCTCGACATTGACAGCGGCCGTGCAAATATCAACTTTAATAGCAGTTAACGGATTCCATTATATCCGCGCCTGATCTGGAACCTTTCAGCTAACTATGCTTATGCCGCAGGCTCAGACCAAACGCGCACAAAGGCAGAATTGGACTGTATTTTAAATTCTAAAATAAATGGTTATGAGCAATCCGGACACAGAGGTAAAGTTCATAAGAAGACGGTAAATCGGAGAGGTCACTTATTTAAGGAAAGTATGCCACATACCTTTTCACAGCTTCCGGAACACCTATCCTGGCCAGGATAATCAGCAAACTCGACGTCACCAATTTACACAAGTGCTATACGATGCTCACACAACCGAGTCACAAAGTACCGCAGAATTCCAGCACAGACAACCGCGCGCGATTATTATGTCCTTTCGCTGGCGTGCAACTCGCAACTGATTCCCCAAAGTAAACAAGCTTATAAGAAGACAAATTTAATGTTCACTTTGAAGGTATCAAAACGTCATGAATATTATAAAAATAATTGTCCATTTTTAAAACGTGTGGCGCCATCTAGTGGCATACTTGGAACGGAGGCGGAGGGAAAATAAATTGCTCATACCATAATAACTAAAATAAACAATGTGAATGGCGTAAACACATTATATAACGTTTGCGACTAAGTACCAGAATAGGGCTGCTGGTTATAGGAATGTTATTGTTGTTTTACCCAATGCAGCTCTAGGATCAGATAATACTGCACTTCCGTGACTGACATCAGAATAGCCCAGGAGTTTGGTCTTCTTCTTATTCCCTTCAGCATCACGGAGAATTTGATCCAAAGTGTTAGCTGAAAAAATAAAAAAATATATACAGTTCCCAAACTACGATCAAGCATTCAACTAGATTAATAGTGAAAAACAAAATTACTGCGAGAAACCGGCATGAGGACCTCTTCGTACATGCTATCTCTTTCTCTCAATGATATACGACAAAATAAAGCGATCGGTCAGAAATAAAATAACATAAATGCAATTAAATATTTGCTGGAAACATCGACGAGCTTGCCACTTGTCATGATTGGCCTATAGTAAAATTGGCTAAATGTAAATCCGCTTTTTTATAAGCGTGGTTTCTGACCACCCCGAAAGGGAAACGGTCGTGATGATACTTTACTTTTAAAAAATAATTATTGTCGCTTTTATATGCTTAATTTTAGACAGAGAACAATAGCAAAAATAATGTTTTTCCTCTATTTTAACTGCCTCCGTGGTTTAGCGGTTGAGTCCGTGGATTTAGATGCGGAGCTGCCGAGTTCGATTCCTTTAAATTTTTTTTTTTGTGGTATTTTTCGAGTTTGGTACGCTAAAGACATCGACGAGCTTGTCACTTGTCAGCGTGGTTTCCGACCACCTGTAAGGCATACGGACGTGATGATACTCTACTTTTCCTCTATTATACTAAAACTGGGTTCAATTCCTGGTCGGTCCATTTGTGGTTTATTTCGAGTTTGGTTCGCTAGAGACATCGATGAGCTTGTCATTAGTGGTTTCGGACTTAAAAAATCTTTGTGCGAACGAGAGGAATTAGTATGTGATACTCACATGGGTTAGTTTCGAAGACATCTGTGGGGTCTTTGAGTATGTATTTCCTAAGATTGAGGTACTGTTCCTTCTGCGCCTCCACCTGCGCGTGCGCCGTCTGAAGTCGAGACGCCAATGCCACCAACGACTCGTGCATACGACGAATACCCATTGTTACTTCTACAAATACAATAAAAAATAATTAATAATTATAAGGTCAGAGAATCAATAAAAATGGCGATCCAATATTTATTTTGACAATACTGCACTTTCAAAAATATTAACTATGAACGCTTCACTATCCTGCATCCGCACCCCGCGTTCGTTTTATAGCATTTCCAACATTTCGTAGCAACTTCATAAACTAGCACGGAATGTCGTTTTTGTTAAGAAATACCACTTTTTTTTTAACAATGCTAACATTTCTTAAAAAAAAAAACGAGCGGTGAGGCTACTTTTTGACAAGTAACAAATAATAACAAATCAATTGACGATGTATTATGGTCTTTAAATTTATTACATAAAATCGTTTAAAAGTAGTTTATGAAACTGTTGCATAATAAGGGATATTATACACGAGTGTGTGTTTTTAATAGTATCACACGACTGTTTTAATACCTAGTTATGTGCAGTTTCATACACTAATTTATCTACTCTCATACATTGGGATTGAACCTACTAAATAAAAGTTAAAAGAGTAAGAAAAATCACACGAAATGCTATACAACAAAACAAATTGAATGGCGCCAATTTTTTTATTTTTTTTAAATGACCATGGTACAGAATACTTAAGTCCTAAACAATGAAATGGCGCCAAAAATCAGCAAATTTCAGCAGTATGTTTATAAAGTATGTCGATATAAATTCGTTTTGAAGTTTGAAATTTAAAATACATTTTAAACAAAAATAATATAAACTATAAAGCATACAAAAATTTAAACAAACCATCTCTTATGTTAAATGACATCTGACAAAAAGTAACATCAATAACCCTCCTGAGAGACACGGCACTGAAATACGAAATTAGCATCAAATGTTACAATTTTCATTAAACGAACGACTTGTGCTAAAAAAAGTGGTATTTTCATGCTAACATTTCTTAAAACGAACGCGGCCTAAATAGTGATTTCATAGTAAATCACTTTAGCCCAAGTTTTGCCAATCTTAGCCGACCTCATGTCATAATAATTCATTATGCAGATTCCTTTCTCAGTCAAATTAAAAATTAAATGTCCTCTTTTCATGACTGCCTCCGCGGTCTAGCATATAAGTCCGTGGATTTAGACTCGGAGTTACCGGGTTCGATTCCTGGTCGGGACACAAAAATAATTATTATTGTAAATAAATACATTTAATTATTATTTAATTTATTTGTGATATTTCTTGAGTTTGGTACGATTGGCCCATAGTAAAGTTGGCTAAATATGAATCCGCTTATTTATAAGCGTGGTTTCTGACCACCCCGAAAGGGAAACGGTCGTGATGATACTTTACTTTTTTTTAAATTTATATATTTCGTATTTTAGCACCAACTTTACAGTAAATTGTTTAAAGA
This sequence comes from Tinea semifulvella, assembly GCA_910589645.1. Lineage (NCBI taxonomy): Eukaryota > Metazoa > Arthropoda > Insecta > Lepidoptera > Tineidae > Tinea > Tinea semifulvella. Next base: position 4,254,352 of record OU342592.1, on the reverse strand, counting down.
TTTCCCAATGGTTGGCTATAATAAAATGTATTGTATGTAGGTAGACCTCCACTGCTGGAGATGGGCCTTCCAGAACATATATCTGGAGAATTTGGCCTACACTCGCCACGCTGGCCAGACGGTATATGATGTCAATTTACTAACAATTCCACAAGTTGGTATAGTGGAACCGAGACCGACGGCTTAACGTGCTCTCCGAGGCACGGGAACCGTGGTGTTGTAAATCTATGACAAATGTACGTAGGAAAAGTGTATTTCTCATTGGTACATGCCGGGTGGCATGTACATGTAACTGTGACTTCAACAAAATGCCAAATTACCCTGTTCGCTAAGTAATTTAGGGGCAGCCTGCATTTGCTTGTCGGCTTCGTCCATTTGTCGTCTGAACATGATGACTTGTTGCTCCAACTCCAGGATCAGATCCTTGATGTAGGCCGGAGGAGCTGATCCTTCCAGTTCCGAACCTGAAATCAATGCAATATTTTAAATATAGAAACCACCCACCACACGCACAGGTCTAAAAGATACATCATCTTGTATTTACAGTTATATATATCGCCAGATTAGAGCGAAAACCACCTTTTTTTTTTCCTAATAGGCTAGGTTAGCATTTTTTATTTATTTATTAATTCGTGGGAAAATTTACAGCCTTTACAATATTATGTATACAAAAAATATCTAATCTCAAAGCCTTACAAATTTTCACTGTTAGCTATAATGAAAAATAATAAAAATAAGAACCAACAAAATCAGTACAATAACAAATAATATGAAAGAACAATTGCATTAAGATAATATCGTAAACACTCACGACAGCTACTATAACGAATATGTCGACCATGTCGTAACGAGATCAGTCTGCGTGGGTAATGCCACTCTACCTTGGACAGACTATGCAATTAGGCGTAGCCAACTTCAGCAAATAAGTCGACAGACAACTAGGATGGGGAACATCTTCTTATCAAAGATATTAACATAACGGGTTCGATTCCTGGTCATTACAGCCCCTAGAACACAGCGTCCTAGACCTTCACTGTTGGAGATGTGTCTTCCAGAACATATATCTGGAGAATTTGGCCTTCACTCGCCACGCTGGCCAGACGGCTTGGCGAGGATATGATGACAATTTTTAATGACAATTTATTAACGATTCCACAAGTTGGTTTTAGTGGAACCGGGACCGACGGCTTAACGTGCTCTCCGAGGCACGGGAACGATGGTGTTGTAAATCTAAGACAAATGTACTTAAGAAAAGTGTATTTGGGTGAATATACGCTATTTGAATTCCAATGGTCCATAGACGAATTTTATGTTAAACTTATTATATTATTGTTCTTGTATGCTTAAACATTAAAGAATATGGTCTTTTATTTGGTCCACATAGTCTATTCACGATAATTGTTTAATTTAAGGCATTAATAGTTGAAAATAGTTATGAATGTATACTCCTCTGGCCTCCCCCATTACTAGTTTTAATGATTTTATGGCCAGATACTTTAAAAACGTATGCCATTATGTTTTTTTGTAATATGATCACATGCTTTTATAAACATCGAAACATATTTTATCAAAATTCACTGTAAAATTATATATTAATATAAAGAAAAATAACTTTATTTCATGTCATGTTACAATAATGTCACTTCATCTGGCGTAACTCAAAGAAGTAAAATTTGACTTAAAACGGCAAAGGTATGTTTTTGTCCCTAAACTACGCGCGAACAACAGTGTGAAGTTAGAAGCAAGCTAACGACTTTGAGCTAAACTCCAATAATAATGCGTCAGTTTCCAATTCACCGTAGAAAAGCATGTTTGTGCCAGTCGTTGGAGTATTTCCTTTGGTAAGTATATTTTTTTGTATTTTATAGTTACAAAATTGTATATTTGCACAATGCAATGTTTATTGTGTGTAGATGTCATGTATTACCTTAAACGGTAATCAGAAAAGCGAGTGATTTTGTTTTTGTAGGTTATGTGCGATTTTGTCACTTCTCTGGCGTCACTTCTCTGGCATATTTCATGCCAGAGGAAATACATAAGCGCCAGGGAAGTGATGATTTTTTTTTTCGTTAATATATAATGTTTTTAGGCTTCATTTCATTTGTTTTAGATACTGGAGTATAATCAGACATCATGGCGAATGTTAAAAAGAAACAAACAAGGGAAGAGAGGTTAGAAAAAAAGCGTCAAGCTAAAAAAATAATGTAAACGAACCGCTGACAAAATTGTAGCTTTAGGAACTGACATTGCTACGATTGACGACTTTGCTACGGAATTGAACAAATATTGTCCCGGCATTTAAATTTTTGTGATATCTGAAGAAGAAATTGATTTTCAAAATAAGATAATGGAAGATAACCGACCAAACATCAAACCTTTTACTCGTACACTAAAAGTCAATCAAGTACGAGGAAACTATCTGAGCAATACGTTGTACATGAAGAGCCTCAGCTGTTTTTGTAGCAATTTTTGTCTTCACTTCCACTTAGGCGACATTAAATGAAAAAAACAAATTAGATGTTGATACAGTATACACCGATTCTGAGGAAGATGTGCAAAACAAAATGGTTGCACAAACATCTACTCATCTTATTAATACTATAGACAATGCAGATACTGCTATGACCGTCAAGAACGGAGATTTTGTACTTTTGGAATACCATATTAATAATAAAAAATATAGATATGCTGGCGTATGTTCGTCAGATTTTGATGAAGAAGAAGGAGAGATTAGGGTTACTTTTTTAAAGATCACCAATGAAGATGGTACTCTTTTTAGAATAAATGACAATGACATGTCTGATGTTAAATGGGAACAGATTTTGACTATATTACCAGTGCCAAATATACGTATGAAGGGTAACAGAGTATTCTACAAGCTTCCAAAGCCTGTTGATGTATTTGAAAAGTAAATCGTTGATTGTTTAGTATTTAAGTAAAAAATATTTAGTTTTGTGAAAATTATTGATTCTGTTCTTTGCAAAAAAATTTAGTTTTCATTTATACTGTGCACTGATAAATTTTAAGGTTATTTGTTTAAATAGCCTCGAGACTGATAGGTGTATCATTAGATAGTACTATTGTTTTGTTTTGTGAACGAAGTTTATATTTTTGTTTTATTTAGAAATTTTATTTAGATTAAAGCGCCTTAAATGTGGCTTTTAAGATTTTGAACAGTTTATAATTAAAATCTATCAAACAGTATGTACTGTGATTTTCATCTCAGATGAGACTGATAAGCAGAAAATATTAATTCTGTTATTTGATACGGGTTATTAAAATTTACGCATCAATAAATGGTTTTGTTATTACTTGTTTGGTGGTATTAAAAATAAGCTTGATTTAGAAACTGTGAAGACCAAATGTATGTTGTATATTAAAAAATATTCAAATACCATAATTTATATATGTTTTATTTAATATGTGTCCCTTTCTTAGCTAATATCAATGGCCTGTCAGTTCTCTGCTTTAATATGTCACTACTCTGCCAATAATGTCACTCCTCTGGTAACACATTTTCCTCTGGTGCTTATAAAATTCAATAAAATGGAAAAATCTTCTGGCCCTCATCATTACAAATTTTAAAATAGTGTCAAATAGAGATATTATCAATATTGAATGGAACAGATTACATTCTCTTCAGGGACACAAAAAAATCAAATACCGTATATTCACCCATTTGTCATTGGTACATGCCGGGGGGGGGATTTGAAACGACCTTTGTAGGATTTAAGGAACGCGTTCTTACAATTTTCCTGGTCAGCACACAATAATTTATTTGTGATATTCCTAGGTTCGTAAGAGATTTCTTTAGTACAAATGGAAAAAATATACCGCGTGTAATTGTCAAAGGAGCAAATATTTTTTTAGGCTTCAGGTGTCATTGGTAGAACCTCTTTTTAAATAAAAGAAGTCTCTTTTTTTTAAAGATAAATATCATTATCCGAAAAACAAAACACTACTGCATGGTGAATAAGGCCGCGTCTGAAATTCGCGATATCCATTGTGAAAAATATCTAAAGAATGTTAATGTTAATTGATCTCGCACACAGCCGAGAGACATACGACGACGAGATTGGCCTATAGTGAAGGCTAAATGTGAATCCGATTATTTAGAAGCGTGGTTTCTGACCATCCCGAATGGGAAACGGTCGTGATGATATTTTACTTTTTACAGCCGAGATACGAAATAGAGAGAGAAACAATTACGTAAGTCAACCTATGCTATCGTCGGCTTTTCGCTACTTACTAAATTAGGCTCAGTATGAGTGGCTAAACTTAAGATTTTATTACTGAATAATTAAAATAAAAAAAAACGTAATTCTTTATTTTTATTCTAGATTATAATATAAAGATATTTGCTCTTTAATAAATTACACGTAGTATAGTAAGAGTCTTGCGAGACTCTTGCGCAAGACCAGGATTGAGCAACACTAATCCAAGTGTTCCTATAGGTTCATATGGGTGAATAGTAAACATATTATAAGTTATAAGGTGATGGAGGTGAGTATTTTATATATATTTTAAGTTATAAGGTGTATGGAAGCGAGACGTGGATATGTCAGAATACGCATGAGAGTAGGAGTTAATGCAGTAGAAATGAGGTCTTTACGTCGGATATGCGGCGCAACTTTGATGAACCGTATACGTAATAACGAAATACGCAAAAGGGTAGGTATAAAAGAAAGCATAGGTACAAAAAGCGTTTAGCTCATGGCATGCTCCGATGGTTCGGGCATGTTGAAAGGATAAGCGAAGAGAGATTGACGAACCAGATATATAATGCGAAAGTTGTGGGTAAAAGAGGCCCTGGCAGACCAAGACTTGCCTATCATGATCAAATAAATAAAACATTAGCTGAAGGTGAATTAAGAAGCCATCGAAACAAAAGGGCATGTATGAAGAGGTTGATGAATGTCGAAGAAGGGAAAGAGGTGTGTCGTGATCGTAACAAGTGGCGCTTAATTGTCTCTGCCTGCCCCGCAAGGGATTTGGCGTGAAGATATGTATGTATGTATAAGGTGATCCCAACCGACCTGGTAAGTCCGAGGCAGCTAGCTCTGCAGCAGCCAATGCTCTTGCAGCGGCAGACCTCAGTCTTCTGGACTGCGCGCGCGCACGACCCACTTCACCACTCAAACTTAACGCAGTACGAAGAGTTTCTTCAGCTTCTCGGGCCACCTAGTTGCAATCATAAATAATTTTTATTATTTCTCAAGTTTTATTTAAATAATAATAAAAGAAACGGACGGCTGACGGAAAGGTTTGGAGACAGGAAGGCTGGCAATGTATTGGCCCCGCTATACAGAGGGGAAATGTTGCCAGTCTCCTTGGGACTATCTCGGATGGGACGTCTCTAAAGGATTCTTTTTTATTTTAATACTAAAAAGTAAAATAAATAAAATTAAAAAAAAAAAACATCACATTTTTGTAATGTCATGTAACTTTTGTTAATTTTAGTATTGAAATTGAAGTTTTTTCTTTTTTTTATTAGTGAATGCTTAGACACCTAAATGGTACATACGGGGTGACATTGTATGATCTTACATTAGACTAATATGCGATTCTATTGATAGAAAACAAACAACCTTTCCTGAGAAAACTATATCGTAAATGAAATTAATTTGGGCTTCTACCGTCGATCAAGAATCAACTAGATTGTAGGTGACTGCTCTGAACAAGACGGAAGAAATATCAGCACAAAATAATCGTGTACTACAGTGAACGTGTCACAATGCAGAGGGCTGTCGAGGCAATTTATAACTTATGTTTAATATATAATATTAACGTTTTAGCCATGTTCTACTCTGATACATCTAACTAATCACCGGAGGCAGTATCAAGACAACTCTTATCCCGGACTGACTTTGCAAATCCACTTCGCTTGCTAATATACGAACACTGCTATACTCGTGTATATAGTATAATTTTGCTCCTGCCTCTCATTCATTCATTTTGTTTTAGGTAAATAATCATTAACCTATTGGTTTTCACTCATTTATTATTATTATTCTTCTACTTTTTCTTATTCTTATTAATCTAATTACTATATTTTACTCTTATTTCTGTTTTAATTGTATTGTCTAAATAATATAAATACTCTTTGGCTTGTTTTTCACTATTGCTACTTTGTTTATATGTTTAAACTGTGATTTTTTTTTAAATAAATAAATAAATTAAAAATAAGTTGATTTTTTGTCGTATATTATTAAGAAAAAGAGATAGCATGTTCGTAGAGGTCCGCTTGCCAGTTTCTCACAGTAATTTGTATGTAATTTTAATGTAGTTGAATCCTTGGTCATAGGCTTCTCCATACAAATTGGCTATTTTATAATTAACAGTTTCTATAGATGCCAAAATTGTTTGACCATATAAAAAAAAAATACATTACAAAGAACTGGCTCCGTGGACTTAGACTCGGAGGTACCGGGTTCGATTCCTGGTCGTGACACAATAATATTTATTAATGTGATATTTCTCGAGTTTGGTACGGTTGCCCCTTGTCATGATTGGCCTATAGTATAGTTTGCTAAATGTTAATTCGCTTCTTTATAAGGGTGGTTTCTGCCGCAAGGAGATTTTTTTTCATTATTCATTTTTTTTATTTAGTTAACATTTATGACTTAAGCTATCCCCCAGTTCTGGCTTGACGTCGATTTACGGGACAGCTTGTATATCCTACCTTATGAAGCGGCTTGATGGACACCCTCATAATATCAGTACTAAGGGCTTTCTGTTTTTTCACATGTTCTTTAAATCCTTCCACCAAGGTTAGCATTTCATTTGGCAGCTTGGATTGTTTTGGTTGTTGATCTGTAAGCATACAAAGATAGAAATAAATACAAAGAAATTGTTTCAATTCATTCCATTGACGTCTCTGGTGACAATAGGGCTGGCAGTTTTTTTCTCTCAAAAATTTAGTATCTTAATTCAGAGGGGAAATGTTGCCAGTGTATTGGGCACCCTGCCACAGGACAACGATTTGGAGGAGCTATTTTTTTGTAAGTTTATAATTTTTATTTTCCGAGTTGTTTTAAGGTTAAGTTAAGTTATTTTATAGTTTACTAGCTGACCCGGCGAACTTCGTACCGCCTAACAGTCATTGAATGTCGTGTTACTTATTAGCTGAACTATGCTGGGAGAGGTCGATTAACCGTTGAGCGGTAAATGGTTTGATTTGGCATATGTATAAGCTAAAATTACCTTTGGAATCAGTAGTGTTGGTGGATGCAATTCCTATCCCACTGGTGGGAGGGCCTCCAAGGCCTAATGATGGAGCCGCTGAAAAAAAAAAAGATTAGAACACAAATTTCTTAGCTTTCCATGGATTCACCATGAATGGATGAGAGAGAGGTACGAATGGTGTCTCGGGATTGCAACCAACTATAGGCTGTTTTTTTATGGGCTTTTTTTGCGCAATAAAACTAAGGTATGTGAGCCTCATTATCTCAGTAAATAAAAACATAAAAAAATAAAATAAAGAGTGTTACCATAGATGTTAAAAAAATATCTAAAAGTGTAAGAAAAAATATTTTAAATAATTTGGTGATTTTATTGTAAAAATATATTATAATCATTACAGCCCCTAGAAAACACGACTCCTAGATCTCCACTGTTGGAGATGGGCCTTTCAGAAATTTCTGGAGAATTTGGTTTAGACTCGCCACGCTGGCCAGACGCGTTGAGTAGGGTCTGATGACAATTTTTATGTAGGGACCGACAACTTAACATGCTCTCCGAAGCACGGAAATGGTGGTGTTGTAAATGCATGACAAATGTACGTAAGAAAAGTGTATTTCTCATTGGTACATGCTGGGGTTTGAACACACCTTTTTTTAGGATTTAAGGGAAGTGTTTTTACAACCACCACTCTCCGAACCGCACAGCAAAACATATTCCTGGAGAATTTGGTCTTTACTCACCACGCTGGAAATTTGAACAGATGTTAGAACATAATTATTATACATATATATATTATTATTATTACCTGAAATAGATGGTTGTAGCCCAGTGGCAGGTGTGGTGCCTAAAGTAGACCCTAAAAAGCAATTAATAATATTAAGCCTAAGCTAGGTACTAATGTGCAAACCAAAATCTACAAGCAAAATTAAAATTGATACTGGATTTTTCTATATGACGGCTAATTATTTTGCAAAAAGCACAAGTTATTTGTTACGATCGTGCAGCCCTATTCTGTTACTTGAGCGCAAACGTTATAAAATGGAATCCATTAACTATAGATACATCACGCTATTAAGGTTGATATTTGCACGGACGCAGGTCGAGCGCTTATAGAGTTGAGAATTGAATAATGTTTTGTAATTATGACGCAAGCTCTGACGTAAATAACGAAATAATAAAGAAATTCACTAATAACGTTTGCGCTTAAGTATCAGAATAGGGCTGCCTGTTCTGTCTAACTTGAGCTATGTTCGACTTTAAATTTTATACCGAATGTATGAAAACCATAGAGCAACGCCAAGTCAAACGATTTTCAATGGAAAGTAAATTAAAAAAAAAACCGCTTACAGCGTCAAGTTAAACACATGGTTGTATAATACAAGTTCAACTCATATTTTTTTTGGCCTACACTCGCCACGATGACCAGACGGATTGGCGAGGGTCTGATGTCGTTTTTTTAAGAATTTATTAACGATTGCACAATTTAGTCAAAGTGGAACCGGGACCGACGGCTTAACGTGTTCTCCGAGGCACGGGAACGGTGTTGTTGTAAACCTATGACAAATGTATGGTACATGCCGGAATTCGAACCCAGTTATTTAGGATGTTAAGGAAAGTGTTCTTAGAACCGAGCCACCACGGCTTTTACATCTACTAATTCACAAGGTTTGGCTGTCAAAAAATGTCTATGCGCATGAAGTCCGTCTTTTGTACTTTTTGCAATAAAAGGCCATGCCAAATCAAGTAACCTATTACAACCAATTACTAAAACAATGGCTGAAGGTTAATTTAAAAGCCTATGCAAAATAAGGGCATGTATGAAAATGTTTAAAAACATTGCTGAAGCGAATTCAGTATGTAGTAATAAATAAATTTTTTTTTATTTTGTATGGTGGGTAGTCTGTTAATTTGCACAGTTTTGTTAAATCACATCTAGATTATGAACCCAGGCGATCTCGTTTTCTGCGGAGAACCTCAAATTGCGCAAATATGCCAACCTTGGTGCCGGTTACGAATTTGCGACGTTTGGGGTGGAGACGATGGGCCCCTGGGCACCGTCGGTGAGGCGGTTGGCCAAGGAGTTGTCAAAGCGGCTGACAGAAAGACCGGAGACAGGAAGGCTGGCAATTATTTCTGCCAACGTATTAGCCTCGCTATACAGAAAGGAAATGTTGCCAGTCTCCTATCTCGGATGGAACGTCTCTAGAAGACATTTTTTATTTATAGTTTAGTTTTAACCTATAATAATAATAAAATGGTGTTAAAATCACCAACAAAAGTGTAATTTCTCACCATAAATAGTAGGATAACAGTCACATCTTGCACTCTTTAATGTAACAAAATTATTATGATCCATTTCCTGTATTATGCAAGTATTAATTGTTGATATAGCTTTGAACTGTGAAAAGAGAGTTTTCATAAGATTGAAATAGATGATAATTTGACAACGATTACAGATGGTGCATATCTAATAGCCAGATTAAAAAAATGCTTCGTCATTAAGCCCGCCTATGTACATTTTTAGTGCATTTGTGTAATATAAATAAAAGTAAAAATAGATAAAACAAATTATTATATACAAATAAATATTATTTGTAAAAAATACTAACTATAAGGCCGCGTTCGTTTTAAGAAATGTTAGCATGAAAATACCACTTTTTTTAGCACAAGTCATTCGTTTAATGAAAATTCTAACATTTGATGCTAATTTCGTATGTCAGTACCGTGTTGAAAGGAGGGTTATTGATGTTACTTTTTGACAGATGTCAAATGGTTTGTTTACCATTTTTATATACTTTATAGTTTTCTATTATATTTGTTAAAAAGGTATTTTAAACGATTTTATGTAATAAATTCAAAGACCATAATAATATCACGTGTATTGGATGCCATGTGTATTGGATGCCATGGTATGATAAAACATGAACGAAAACACTTGTCAAAAAGTAGCCTCACCACTCGTTTTATTTAAGAAATGTTAGCATTGTTAAAAAAAGTAGTATTTCTTAACAAAAACGACATTTCGTGCTGGTTTATGAAGTTGCTACGAAATGTTGGAAATGCTATAAAACGAACGCGGCTTTAATAAAAATATTCACTTCATGTGAACTCTTGCAGCATTCTCCAGCTGAACAGCGCAGTTTATTTTGTGCGTCAGAAAACTGCCAGCACTCTCGTCATAATACAGCATTAACCAGTTCAAAGTCACAAGATCAAATGGCACAAACAAGTAGTCAATGCTAATAGCCTTGTAAAGGGACGTTTAGTCTTTTCAGCCTCTGCAGATGGGACCGAGCAAGGCTGTTGATACAAGTAGCATCTTACACCAATGATCAATCCATGTCCAAGGCACAAAGGTTCATCCATTGGGTCTTATACAATCACTGCTAAGATATTCCAGAAGGTTCCAGAACCTATCGGAACCCGAAGCCCGGCGGGTTACATTGTTGACAGATCTATGGTGGAAGTAATGACCAGCACTTTCTACTACTAATAGCTTGATACTGACTAAAAATTCTAAGCAATCAGCAGTGCATTTATTGTTAATAATAAATTCTCTAGTTTGACATCAATCAATCTTGGTGTGAGTGTTGGTTCTACTTTCCACCTAATAATATGAATTTACTTACCAAAAAGACTAGTGCTTGTAGTTGCAGTAGAAGTTGCCCCCAATAACCCAAATCCAGTGCTCTGAAAAAGAAAAGAAAGTTCAGTTGATTGCACATCTTCTTATTTCAAAAGAAAGATAATATATGCTCACAGCTTCAACTAAGAGTTAGGTAGGTAATATGATTAATTGTAATTCTTTAACTAGTACTATATTTAAATTAAAATAAATAAAAAAAAAACATTTTATGGTCACATAATAATATCACATACAGCCAGTTTCTCGAACATATTTTTGGTACTTAATTATTACTTAAGCAAAAATTAACAGGTTAAGTACCAAAAATATGTTCGAGAAACTGGCTGATAGTCTTACAATTTTGAACAATATGTAACAAAAGGAATCAGGTGTCTGTTTCTCAACCTGCTCCTGTTCTCACATAGTAGTTATAATTTTAAAATTACAGGTTAGACAAAAAAGTAAAGTAAAGTATCATCACGACCGTTTCCCTTTCGGGTTGGTCAGAAACCACGCTTATAAATAAGTGGATTCACATTTAGCCAACATTACTATAGGCCAATCATGACAAGTGGCAAGCGTACCAAACTCGAGAAATATCACATTAATAAATATTATTGTGTCACGACCAGGAATCGATAATAATGTGTATTATTAGTATGTAGTATATTGATATTATGATATATATGAAGATATATGATGTAAGTATATATCAATCCTATTAAATTAACATTTATAATTATAGTATTATTATTATTTCTATGATTGCACCTAAAATTGTTCAAATTTGTCCCTAAGGTTTGGCTGTCAGAGAATGTCTTCGGGCATTAAGTCCGCCTTTGTACTTTGTGCAATAAAGTTTTTTAAATAAATAAATCGAACCCGGTACATCCGAGTCTAAATCCACGGACTTAACCGCTAGACCACGGAGGCAGTTGATACAGGGTAGACAATAAATTAAAATATAAACAAAATTATACTAAAAAGTATAGACGCATGGTTTGTTTTGTTAGAAATATTAACATTGTAGCAGGACTTTTAATTATATATTTTCTAGGGCTAATGATTAAAACTAAATAAAAGATAAGCTAAATAATAAAAACTAATAAACATATTTAACTTTTTCCCTAACTTTATACTTCTATTAGCTTTTTTTCCCATGATGCGCCTCAAAGAAGAGCAGTGTTTTGTGTTTCTTAGCCTATGTATGTATGTTTGATTCTTAGTGGCACTCCGGAGATCGAACGTGTTGGTCGTTTTTAATGAACCAATCGATGATATCTTTTGACATGTTTATATCCTTTCTGCAACTGGCCGTTAATCTTGTGCATGTCACTAAAGATATGTCAGTAATTGAAATTCAATAAAGCGACAAACATACGTCATATTGTGAATATTAAAAATAAATATGAGTAAGTTATTTCTTTTATTGAATTTTTGTAAGTAATAATTCACCACACACAATGTACCCGGTACCTGCACAGTGAATCTATGGAATGCTAAATTTGTCTTCATCTGTTTATTTCTGATATTTCTATAGTCCAGTAAGCTAAAGATATTAATTGGCTTGCCTTAACTTCTCATTATGGGCTCATAGTAAAGTTAGCCGCTCCTAGGTGTGGTTTGTAACCACCTCATAAGGATGTGCAAAGAATATTTTAACTGCAGCTATAACAGTAAAGTGTATTAGGTCTGTTCCTAATTCTAAAAATATCTAAAATAGTACCTGTGCAGCTTGTGTAGTGCCAAATCCAAATCCTCCAAGTCCCAAACTTGTGTTTGCACTAGTGGCAGGAGTCCCAAAGCTTAAACCTGCAACATAACAATGTTTTTAAAACAAATCACTTTAAATGTTCTTATCTATACATTTTTATAGGCTCAGGTGGTTCAAACTGCAGCGGTAATTTTCCCAGTCTGCCGGGGTGCCATTCGCAGTGATAAACTCTGTAAAGTGTATCAACACATTTCAGGATCAGGCTGGAATTGCCTCATAAGTGTCCGATTCCAGTTGTTAACATTCATAAGCTTTACCATCAGGTTTTTTTTTTATACTAGCACGACATGTGACCTTGCACCCACCTGATGTTAAGTGGTGCGCGAGGTCCATGAATGTTAGCAACTGGAATCAGACACTCATGACTGACATCAGTTCCTAACACTATGCCGGCATGACTGGACATGACGGCAATTCGAGCCTAATCCCGAAACATGTGGATACACTTTACTGGGTTTATCAGCACAAACGGTGGATACTTCCCGCCCCGGCAGACTGGGCAAATTACCACCATCAGTCCGCCTACCACCTCAAAGAAAAGTGGTCACAAGTTCACATATAAAGTATAAAAAAAAACCAGCAATGGAAGTCTAGAATTGTATGTTCTAGGGGTTGTAATAATGATGAAAAGCTTCTGCAGTGATATAGTTTTGCTTTAAGATAAAGGGGCGAAAAAAATGATGAATCCCTATGCAACTATTTTTATTTCAATTTAGCATTTATTGGTTCTCTGGCAGAACTCTCTTGATATATGAGTTGCATAGAATCAAACCAGTCATTTGTCATTTATACACATAATATGTTATCTGCTTTTGATTTTATACAACTCATAGATGTTAGGCAACTTTTATTTAAGACTCACTATATTTGTATTATTATATTAGTAATTTAAGGTACCTGCAGTGGTAGTTCCAGTGCCAAAATTGAGGCCACCAGTTCCAAAAGTTGGTGCCGCAGTTGTTGCACCAAATGTTGGGGCTGTAGAAGCCCCAAATGTTGGCGCAGGGTTTGTCCCAAATGCAGGGGCCGCGGCTCCGAACGTTGGGGCCGGATTAGACCCAAATGTAGGTGCGGCAGCTCCAAATGCTGGTTGTTGAGCTCCAAAAGCTGGTGTCGAAATTCCAAAAGCTGGAGTCGAGGTCGCTCCGAACGCAGGAGCAGATGTAGCAGGTGTCCCAAATAAACTAGAAGTCGGCTGAGAACTAGTCCCTAACCCAAAACCAGGTGTAGCCGGCCTACGACAAAAAGAAACGTCAAATCAATTTTGGATTATTTAAGGTTATGTTTCCAAATTTTTTTCCGGTAGTGAAAATTTTGTGTTTTAAGCGAATGTAGTTTTTTTTTTCATACAAAGTAGTTAGAATGTCATACTTTAATACTTACTTAGCCGCTCCAAAACTGAATCCACCAGCCATTCCCGTTGCCGGGGCGCTCGACGGCGTACCAAAAGAAAACGCCATCGTCTCAACACCGTAATATTTAACAGAATATAAATTAGTTGATATTAGCAAAATTATTAATTATTATATTGAAGATAAATCCATTAAATTAACTTTTTGGCCCGAACAAACGTCTTCTACAACCGCCAAACGCGCTTGTCAAAATTGTTTTTTTTAGGTAAAGGTTTCATGCTGTTACAGCCACGAGTTCGATTTTTGAACGTAAATTGCTATTTTGTCATTAAAATCAATAAAATCAGTGTTTGTCAATCCACGAACTCTTTAGTCTTGTGGTGATATTAAATTATGAATTACTTGTCTGGTGGTGGAAAAATGATGCGGCAATGCAGGATTACATTTTTAACAACACCAACTAATGTGGATATAAGACTGTCGCCCGTTAAGTACCCGAAACCAATGGACAAACCGACTCCACCGAAAGTTTTTACCTGTGAGAGGCTATTTAGAAGGCTTGTAAATGGAAATATGCGCATCAGGGCGGGATATACAGAAAAAGAAAAAATAGTAATTTCTTATTTTAAATTTTAATTTTAACTTAATGATAATAAAACAAACATTCAAGGTAAAATATGTTTATTTAAGACCCTACAAATGTCGGTTCAAACCTACGCGCCCGCAATTTGGCCTACACTCGCCTGCGTGGCGGATGTAGGCCAAATTCTCCAAAAAATTCTGGAAGGCCCATCTCCAACAGTGGAGGTCTAGAAGTCTGTTCTAGGGGCTGTAATAATGTAATAATTTATTTATGGCTCTGGATTAAAGTCATTTTTGATGACAGTCCCTGTGTTTGATTTGACGCTTTAAGCGCTTTTATCTCACTTTATTTCTCTTTGAAAATCGTTCGACTTGGCGTTGCTCTATGGTTTTCAAATTCGCCAAAAAAAGCTTTGAACGCTTTTGCTTTGCTTAAAAGTCGAACATAGAACGTATTTCACACTGTCGGTTTATCTAGTTTATGATTTTTTT
Source organism: Tinea semifulvella (assembly GCA_910589645.1). Classification (NCBI taxonomy): domain Eukaryota; kingdom Metazoa; phylum Arthropoda; class Insecta; order Lepidoptera; family Tineidae; genus Tinea; species Tinea semifulvella. Next base: position 4,239,345 of record OU342592.1, on the reverse strand, counting down.
TTTCGCATCCTACCCTATAATGTTGTCTCGTAAAGGGCCTTGAAGGCATATGAAATTAATAACAAAATTTCACAATTTATAACAAGTATAAAAATATTTAAGTAATACGAGTATATGGAAACTTGTCTCAAAAAGTCCTAGGTTTACACTTTGATATTATGTTTCTTGGGTTTCAATGATTATGTCAAGCCGAGGCCAATGCCGCTTTCGAAGTTGTGCAGGAATATATATACCTTCGACACACTATTCAGCTAGGCGCTGCCAAATTCAGCAAAAAAGCCGACAGACGCATTCAGCTTGGATGTCCAGCATTCGGGAAACTTTGGCACATTCTCTCATCGTCCAGACAAAAGTCTTCAACCAGTCTTCGTCCTCCCCTTGATGAGTGTTGCCCATAGCAAGACCAAGACTTAACCAGTCAGACGCAATATATATATATATAATTATATATAATTATATATGTGATTATATATATATATATGAATGCCCATAGCAAGACCAAGACTTGACCAGTCTTGAATTCAAGGAATTCTTTTGAGTCTGTCCGCAAACTACTATCTTGCTAGCTACTGGTTTGATTTACCTAAAATCTGGATTAGTTTCTTATTTAGTTGTTACCTGTGCCTCCGTGGTCTAGCGGTTAAGTCCGTGGATTTAGACTCAGACAGACGTGCCGGGTTCGATTCCTGGTCGGGACACAATAATTTATTTAATTTATATTTTCGAATTTAATTTGAAAATTAATTTAATATTATAATTATTTAATTATTACTTTTTTCCCTTCGGAATATTAAAGATGACGGACACGACGCAATTACAATTTATTGAAGACAATAACCTTAATCCTAAAAAAAGTAAACATTAAGTACTATGTTTACTTAAAAAAAAATCTTAGCAAGAGTCTTGCGAGACTCTTACGCAAGACCAAGACTAGGGTAGTCTTGGTCTTCGTCTCGGTCTCGCAAAACAGCAAGAGCAAGACCTAGACCAAGATTGGGCAACACTACCGTTGATGTCGTACTAAGCAAAGACAAGTGGACACTGGCAGAGTGGGTGTGGTCTACAAATTCAAGTGACCTTTAGCGAGCTATAGAGAAAGCAATGCTTGGTATTTCTCTGGTGGATAAAATTCGAAACCTTAATATTCGTCAGAGAACCGAAGTTATTGACATTCAAAATTAGCAACCTGAAGTGGCAATGGACCGGACACACCTACCGCAGAAGCGACGACCGATGGGGAGAGTTTTGGCGTGGAGACCACGTACGGGACGACGCAGAATAGGACGACCCCGCCAGACGAGCAGTAAAGGCCTACATCCAGGCTGATAATGATGATAACCTAATGTAGTACCTATATAGAAAAAAATATGCTAAGTCTTTATTTCAGTCTATAATTGTCATGACTTTACAAAAAAAAAAAAAAAAATTTAGTCATCGTAGGTATTATAACCTGCCTTTGCGGTCACAACGCCTGCGGTTGGATGTAGTTTATTTTATTTGTTATATACTCATTCTACGGAACTCCTTTTATAAAAAAATGCATAAAACTTTTTATACTTTATATTTTCGGTATAATTACAAAAACTATATACTATTACGGGATTGACTTTATCCGGAATTATTATTTTAATCCTCATATTTACAAAAATACTCGCTCTGTCGACCTCTCGGTCCGAGCTCCCGATTTTCTTTTTTTACAAAACAAAAACCCATCGACTCGTATTATTGACAATACTATTATTTATTAAAATTCAAATAAAACTCCGTAACTGTTACTAGTTTTATAATTATAAATTAAACTCCACATACGATTATAAAGCTTTATTTCACGGATCTTTTCAAACATTTATCACCACGCTTCCACTCAATATATCTCCGTCCCTTTCTGTCAAAACCTGTCAGATGGCCATGCCTACCTTATTTTTAATTCTTAGTTCCGAATACAATTCTATTCGAATGCATAAAATATAATTACTTACTGCATTTTGGTTTAATAATATAAATTATTTACGAGTGTGTTCTATTTTGATTGACTAAAATAATAGTTTAATAATTAAATGTTAACATTTCGAATAGAACACAACTAGTATCCATCACACTAGGTACTGTTGTAGGTAGTGCATGAGTAATAAAATTTCAAAATACGAGAAGGAACGCTTTGAATTACAAAATTAAATTGCGGACGAGGATTTTTGCGGGTATAAAACTGCTACAGGTGTCGATCGATGCGGCGCGACGACTTCCCCGTTCGCCCCCTTGTCTGGCTACGATGGCATGAAGGGGTGAATTATTTAGATTTATCGTTCGAAATGCAACTTTATAGGGAACCTAAATCCCATGACTAACATAATGAAGATCGGCCATTTCGGAGCCATATTATGTACCTACTATCAGTTATACTTCCTGCGAGTATTTATGCTTTTTTGCCGGTCCCGGTTCCACTAATACCAACTTGTGGAATCGTTAAAAAATTACATTGAAATTGACATCATATCCTCGCCTCGCCAACCCGTCTGGCCAGCGTGGAGAGTATAGGCGAAATTCTCCAGATATATGTTCTAGAAGGCGCATCTCAGCCCATTAATAGGTGGTAGGCAGACTGATTGTGGTAATTTGCCCAGTCTGCCGGGGCGGGGAAGTATCCACCGTTCGTGCCCATAAACCCACGTGTATTCCGCCTCCGTGGTCTAGTGGTAACAAACGTTGCCGTGAACTCGGGAGGTCGTGGGTTCGTTTCCACCGAGGGCAAGTTGTACATTGTATAATTTGTCTCGGTCTGGGTGTTTATATGTATAATATGTATATATTTACAAAAAAAAATATATATAATATGTAGTTTATCAACCATCTAGTTTCCGTAACACAAGCCTCGTAGCTTACCACGGAAATTAGATGGCGCTGTGTGACCTGTCTGGAAATATTTATTATTATTATTATTTATTATTCACACGTTTTGGGATCAGGCTCGTATTGCCGTCATGTCCAGTCAAGCCGGCATAGCGTAAGGGACTGATGTCAGTCATAAGTGTCTGATTTCAGGTGGGCGCAAGGTCATATATCCTGCTAGTATAAAAGAAAAAAAAAAGGTAGATATGTCTTCTAGGGGCTGTAATAAATAAAATAAAAAACAATGAAAATTAAAATTTTTTGTACTTGTATTTTTGATTACTTAATTTTATAAACATCGATGTACCTATATACCCGTAGATAGGCTCTCACTGATATAAATATATTTTCGCAAAGTCATGTAGCTGCACTAACAGTCGCGAGCTAGCAAGCGTTGAGAGCGCATAATATTAATATTTATATAGAGTATAACTAGTCTTTTTGTATACATTGTGACAAGATTTCCGATAAATATAGCATGTGACATTTTACTTGAGAATTGCCCCCCAAAGTTGGTAGGTACACGTGGCAAGCGGCACGTTTTTAGAGTGCGTTTATATTGAACTACATTGATATATATGTATATTAATATACATTGATGTTTTATAAAGCAGTTATGTACAATTTAAAACAACGTTTTTAACTTAAATTAATTACAATAGTGAAATAGTTGCAGTGGTGTTTTATCTGCAATAAAGTCGCCAAACAGTCTCATCGATTTGGCGCGCACACACCCTGCAGTCCGAAACGCACACGGCTGTACGCCGACTGAGCAAATAAACCAAAATACTACAGTCTGGGAGGATAGACGCGGCAATTTGTATAATAATCGATAAGAAATTACAACCACATTTTTTCATCATCATCACATCCCGTAGAACACAGTTATAGACCTCTACTGTTGGAGATAGGCCTATCCGATATTTCTGGAGAAATTGGCCTACACATGCACAAGTAAAAAGTAAAGTATCATCACGACCGTTTCCCTTTCGGGGTGGTCAGAAACCACGCTTATGAATAAGCGGATTCACATTTAGCCAACTTTACTATAGGCCAATCATGACAAGTGGCAAGCTCGTCGATGTCTCCAGTGTACCAAACTCGAGAAATATCACAAATAAATGAAATATTAATTAAATGTATTTTTATTTACATTATTAAATATTTTTGTGTCCCGACCAGGAATCGAACCCGGTATCTCCAAGTCTAAATCCACGGACTTAACCGCTAGGCCACGTGCACAAAACGGAGCAATATTCTGGAGATGCTTGAAGTGTCCGTTGTCGGCTCGATAAAACATACGTCTAGACAGGCCTCAATAGTAGGCATCTCCAAATCTCGAGCTAAGACGGAATTACGCACGAACCATGGCGCTTGGAAAGCCACTCTCAGCGATATGTTCTGCTGACTTTGGATCTTGTCCCTGTTGGCCTTGGCCAGAAGGTGGTGTCAGGCTGGCGCAGCATAGGTGAGACGAGAACGGATGAACATCTTGTAGATCCGGACCTTCAACCTAAGCGGCAAGCTGGAATTCATAACAGGACGTAACATGGCTCGGGCCGCCTTTGACGAACAAGTTGGTATTAGTGGAACCGGGAACGACGGCTTAACGTGCTCTCCGGGGTGATTCTAACTATGGTGTTTTAAATTTATGATAAATGTACATAAGTAAAGTGCATTTCTGCATTTATCATTGGTACATGCCGGGGTTCAAACCCACCTCTTTGCCACTATATATAAAACTCTATTCTTTTTTGAAAGAACGAAAGAAGAATAGTTTTTTTTATCTATGTTATTTTATTTCACGTCTAATTTAATACTACCTACATAGATTACAGATATAATACTTACAAAGAAAAATATTACAACTAAAGATGTAGGTTAAGTTGCCTTCCACTATGAAGTATAATAATTATTTAAGGGGTGTTATATAATAATATGCTACCGTGTGAATAGTTATGGATAAAATAATATATATAGGGCAAAAGTTTTTTAGAAAGAAAGAAAGAAAGAAAAATATTTTATTTGTCACATTAACAAACAAAAAAAAGTAAACTTAAAATTAAAAGTGTGTGGTGACAAATAGGGAATCAGCTCAGCATTGAGCTGCGACGCTTTAAAAGTCACAGCGCTGATTTTCAGCTAATCCCTTAATATACAAGCATAAATGTGTCGAGGCTCTGGAATCTGAAATCTACAATAGTAAATAATATACAATTTATTATATATATTACACAACTAAATAATAAATGCATATTTATAAATGACACAATAACGTAGCATAGCATAATATTTATACACATAAATATATACATATACACACATACATACAAACGAATAGAACAAATCACATAAAAAATAATTAACCATAAATTTTGAGTAGATATGCTGCTACAGTAGCAGTTGAGATGCCAACAAATACATTTTATATTTATTTTTAAAAGCCACCACCGACTGGTACTACGGTATTACGGTTTTCCTGCGCTGTAACTCCCATATACCCCACATATTTGGCCTATATTTCAAGCTATAATTCTGTGAGACTTAGAAAAGCATAAAGTTTTCTTACACTTGGAATTTATTCCAATTCCATAATGATTCCCAACTCAGTTATAAATAAATATCGTGTTTAAGACCTAGTTTCTGTATGTTCAAAAATTAATTGAAAATAATAATAATATTTTCTCAAACATAAATGCATATCGACGGGGTAGAGCGAAAACCAATCGACTTTTTTTTATATATTCACCTTTTTTTACACCAGTCGTTTAAAAAAATATTTAATTTATATAAATACACTGAAAGTTCATTAAATTTGCTACATAACTACCTGCTCTTACATCTCTAAATGTGCCAAATATGTTAGAAAATACCACAAACTTTCAAAAGGCTTTGCTCAAAATATTATTAGTGCAATAATGGGTTTTCGCTCTAATCCGTCGATATGTAAAAACGCAACTCAAATTAAAGACAGGAATATAGTCGTAAAAAGAGACCCATCATCATTTTTTATTACAGCCCCTAGACCAGAGTCCTAGACCTTTACTGTTAAAGATGGGCATGCCACAACATGTTCTGAGAGTTTTTGGAGTACTTAGCCTACACTAGCCACGCTGGCCAGACTATGTAATTTTTTACACAAATAAATTTTAATATATTTGTAAATATTAATTTTAATTCTAGTATATCTAATGAAAATATACTTAAATTACAGTACCTATAATGAATGATATTCTTTTAAACCAATAAGGTCAAATATATTTTATCACTCAAAAATGCAAAACGGCATTATTACCAACCAGCATGAAAAAAATAATATTTATAATTGTCACGGCTCTGCTCTCAGACTACAATGAGCACGCCGCTTTCCAAGCCCCAGACAACAAAGGCCGTCGGGATAAGAGTAGGAAGCTATAACCCAGCCTCTTAAGTGAACTTCTACGTTCATTTTAATTACCAAATTTAACTTACTTTATGCTGTAAAAAGTTGTTTTAATTTAATTATGCTACGATTAATATGAGAACATTTTCAAAGGGCATTAAGTTGTCTGCCTAATTGCAAAATAATATCTTTTTTTGTTTTAATCGCCTGATAGATGATAAATATATTACGACGTAAGCGACATGCCCTAAAGTCGACAAAACGCAAAAACCTCTGCTAATTTAAGAACAATAAATAAATTGATCGTGTTCGGCAGAGGCCTCCACAATTATTACTATTGGATGTATTTTTAAATTTATTCACGTAAGCTATATAAAACTTGAATGTAAATGTTCTCGAACGCCCATCTCCAGTAGTGGAGGTCTAGGACGCTGTGTTCTAGGGGCTGTAATTATTAAAAAAAAAAAAAATGCTGGGGTTAAAGAGATGTTAAATTAAATTTAAAAAAAAAACAGAATTAATTGTTATGATAAACGATTATTGTATTTAGTTCAGGCACGCTGCAAAAAAGTTGGGGCCTGGTCTTGGGCAATATCTTTTCAGCGTAGTTTTAAGAACCGTAAATTAGCTATCTAGTTTGTGAATTGGTATTTTTCTTAAATCGCGGAAAATCTTTATAAATTGCTTCTCCGGGTTCGGATTCGCGGTGTATCTTCTTCAAGTTCGTAATTAAAAATCGAGAAAGTCAATTAAAGTTTCTGCGGAGTTCCTCAGGGTAACTCTTCTAGCGCCTATATTCTGTTTCTTTAACCGCAACCGTGAAAATAGTGAATACCTTATTTATTCTTAGTCGCTACACTCTTGGCAGATTAGTCGTGGTCGCCATTTGAGTGCTATTGGCACGCATTAGCTTTGTCATACCTCACGAGAACGGCGCTAAAAGCTGGCCGCAAAGTCTGACAAGTATTTATTTATTTTAAAACTTTAATACACAAAGTACAAAAGGCGGAATGCCCGTAGACATTTTCTGACAGCCAAACCTTTGGGACTAATTAGAACAACTGTAGGTGCAATGAAAGTATATGTGACACATCAATTAGATATATATATATATATATATATACTTTTTTTTTTGTAAATATATACATATTATACATATAAACACCCAGACCGAGACGAATTATACAATGTACAACTTGCCCCCGGTGGCAATCGAACCCACGACCTTCCGAGTTCACGGCAACGTTTGTCACCACTAGACCACGGAGGCGGTTATTATTATGTATTATATTTATTATATTAGTATTTAGTATATTTATAAGTAGATTATATATATAGATTTATAAGTAGATAAGTAAGTATATATATATATATATATATATATATATATATATATATATATATATATATATATATATATATATATATATATATATATATATATATATATGTATATATGTAACCATCTAGTTTCCGTAACACAAGTCTCGTAGCTTACCACGGAAACTAGATGGCGCTGTGTGACCTGTCTGGAAATATTTATTTAATAAACATACATATACAACTTACAAATTTTGTTTGGAGCTATTTGGAAAATGTGAGTAGACCAGTTTTTTAAATGATGATCTGGTAGATGCCTGCCTTATGTTAATAGGTAGATTGTTCCACAGATTTGTAGCAACAACCGTAAAGGAATTCGAAACAAATCCGGAATGATGAGATGGAACGGAAAGAAGTGAGTTGTATACTTACGTATTCAATTTTATAGAAACCCGTAGAGTCTAAATCTTCAAAATAAAGTCTTAAATCTTTTTTAAAAGACATATTGACTGCTTCGGTGACAAGAGAACTGTTTTGAGCATTTTCGGTGTACGGGTTCGATTTATATTTAATTTTTTTAATTATTTGTTTTATTTTTTATATTATTAACTGTTTCCGTGGTCTAGCGGTTAAATCCATTTAGACTCGGAGGTACCGGGTTCGATTCCTGGTCGGGACACAAAAATATTTATTAATGTAAATAAATACATTTAATTAATATTTAATTTATTTGTGATATTTCTCGAGTTTGGTACGCTGGAGACATCGACGAGCTTGCCACTTGTCATGATTGGTCTATAGTAAAGTTGGCTAAATGTGAATCCGCTTATTTATAAGCGTGGTTTCTGACCACTTTTTACTTTTGCTAGTCACAGTTCAATTGCACTATTAATTTAAATCTAATTACTATATTTTACTCTTATTTCTGTTTTAATTGTTTTCTCTAAATAATATAAAATCTCTTTGTCTTGGGTTCCTACTTTGTTTATATGTTTAATATAATAAGCTGTTTTTTTTAAATAAATAAATTAGTATAAATGCGCTGATCACCCATGAAATGATACCTTTATATAAGTTTGCGCTTACAAAAACAGAATTTGACTACGGGGAACTAATTATATATTTAGTACTTTTTATACAAAACTATCTTTAATTTATTATTATTATTAGTCAGTAGCTCACAAACTCCATTATCGAATATATGAGGTGAGACACGACCGCGACAGCCAGGAGACTTCTTTAGAGCGTGCGTCTACGACCTTTGTCTTTCTACGAAAAATAGTGAAAAAGACAATAATGCCGCGACGCTAAATGCGCGCATATTCATACAAACCCTTAGGCTTAATGTGAGAGACAAATTAATTGAGGAGACAAAATTTGTTCGTGAATAATTGACCGCTAGGGGGTATTCGCACGTGTTTTTTGCACAATAAACAAAAACACATTTAAATGTACATAGGCGAACTTAATGTCTAGTGACATTTTCTACCAGCTAACCTTTGGGATAGTGAGCAATGATTGTGGGTGAATTAAATCACAAATTTAAAATCGCGATTAATAATAAAAATATATAAATATCAAACTATTACTAGCAACTAAAGCTAAAATACTTATACACTAATATGTAATAACACAAGTACATATAAATAGATAATAAATATATATAATATACATACAATATTATACCAATTTAGAGAGGTTATGTCGACTCGTCATGCTTTTTGTGAAGGTGTGAGGTAAGTAAATTTTCAAAGCACTTAAGTGAGGGTGCTTATCGAACGTTAAGTGAAAGCTGGTTCCACTGGCGGGCTGCTGATACTGTAAAAGAATCTGAACATCTGCTGGAAGAATGTGTCGAAATTTTTAATTGATTGTTGGAAGAGGAACGAAGCGCACAACTGTGTGTGTCGCATAGAAATTGGAAACGATCTTTCAGGTAAGGGGGCGCATTTGGGTTATAAAGGACACTATAGAGGAAGGTAAGAGTATGAGCAGACCTGCGATTTCAGATATTGAGCTATTTGTTTTTTTATTAATAACAATTTGCCAGGATAATTCGAACGTAGTAAAACTTAATGTAACGGAATTTGTGTGGTTTAATGTTATAAATAATAGTCCAAAATACTTAAGCCAAACAAAACTAATTGAAAAAACTATTAATTAAAAACAAATTGATAGGATCACAACACAACGTAGTTTTTCATCCAACGAACGTTCAGTTTTCCTGGATTATGGTTTGTTGACGAATCGTGCTTTTAAATTTATCGATGTTTGATGAATTTATTACGTGCAAAATTGTACTATAACCAGTTTTCGACGAATATGAATTTTGTTCGGCAGAAAATTACATTCGCCCCAAAATATAAAAAGGAATATTGCGTTCCATAATTATACATATTCTATCTGACAAATGAATATTTAACCTAAAAAATAACCAAACTTGTGGCTTGTTAAAAGGCCTAGAGCATAAAACTACATATAACATCTTAATAATTTAAATAGAGATAGGAGGTTCTTCGCGCCATTTTGCGTGGACATGTCAAGTGCAAGTTTTTGTTTTGGAAATTAATTTGCTGTGGATATTATTGGTCAAAAGTGGTGTTCTTTTATTTAATAATGTGCTACAATGTGAATAATTATTGAAAACGATAAATTGGACTTTAAATATGGGGCACAAGTTACAGTTTATTTTTTGCGGTTTTCCCGCGCTGTCAACTCCCATATTTTACCCGACGTGTTTGAGCTATGGTGCCGCGAGTGACTCAAAGAAAAGTATCAAATTCTGCAGCATCTGGAATTTGATGATGACCTCATTAACTCATGAAAAAAATATATATATTACGTCAGACTTGGCTGTATGGGCTTTGCCTTCCTATCACCTCATTTATCATCCATTGGGACACAAGACCCAAAAAAAAAAAAAAAATAGAGATACTAAATAATAAATAATATTGATGAAATAATCAAACACTGACCAGAACTTTGTTCAAAAAACTCGTGTATCTACACTACCTGAAAAGCTCCTCACAGTGTTAGTAAGTGTATATATATGTATGTGTTAGTATTTAGTATATTGATATTATAGTATATATAACAGTATAATATGTAATAATTAAGCTGTTAATTTTTCTTTCTAACTTTTAATATTTCATTGCACCTATAATAGTTTAAATATATTCCCAAGGTTTGGCTGTCAGAAAATGTCTACGGGCATAAGTCCGCCTTTGTACTTCGTGCAATAAAGTTTTAAATAAATAAATAATAAATATAAACAACAAAGTAGAAATCTTCCGCCCAATAGTGACAAGGACTAGTCGCAGATGCTCTGTGAGCATGGTCAATGCAACTTAACGGAAACAACGGGAGAAATATGTCTCTAATAAAAATAGAATAGAAGAAAATAGATTTAATTAAACTGCCTCTGTGGTCTGAGATACAATAATATTTACTAATTTAAAGAAATAATTTAAATTTATTTGTGATATTTCTCGAGTGTCATGATTGATTAAAGTTGGCTAAATGTAAGTCGGCTTCTTTATGTCTGGTTTCTGACCATCCCGAAATAATAAAAACTACAAATACAAAAAAAATCGAAAGTAAGCAAATCTAATATTCCAATTCGATTTATCCTAGACTTTTATAAACCAATCGCGGGATTAAATTAAATTGCAAGTGTAACCACAAGCTTCATTGGTAACATCTACGAGTACTATTCCACAGATTCATAAATTCTTAGATACAGCATATCTTTAGTAGGTATCTATGTATAATTGTTTTTTGTTCTATGTTATGTAGTTTATTGTTCTTAGTTTTAAGTTTAGGTTAATTTTTCTTTAAGGTTTCGTATTGATATTTCAGAGACCACCTACTTATGTAATTTTAGCTATCGGTGGCAACTTGTCATTAGCCATACACTACCCATATGTACTGTATATATATTTTAACTATCTAGCTAAGTTGTTCTTAAACATTAAATAAATAATAAAAAAATATGATTATTATTTATGGGCCTTCCAGAACATATATCTGGAGATTCAATAATTATATCGCATAATAAGTAATGTATAAACTATGGATGGACCGTAAAGGTATGATACATTGTTGGCACAAACAATTACTTATATCTTAACCTAAGAATGTATAAATAAATAAATTCGTTGCTGTAAAGAGGCCGTGTCATCTTACAACTAAAAAATAATAATATTCATTATGTCAAATTATTTATGTCTATAAATTTAGATCAAGGCTGTAAGGAGACATGTAAATGTTAAATAATAATTATATGTTGTATGTGTTGTAAATCTATGACAAATGTACATAAGAAAAGTGTATTTTACATTGGTACATGCCGGGGGGCATTGAATCGTCCTTTGTAGGATTTTAAGGAAAGCCTTCTTACAACCGAGCCACCACGGCACCAGTCCTGAATCGTCCTTTGTAGGATTTTAAGGAAAGCCTTCTTACAACCGAGCCACCACGGCACCAGTCCTGAATCGTCCTTTGTAGGATTTTAAGGAAAGCCTTCTTACAACCGAGCCACCACGGCACCAGTCCTGAATCGTCCTTTGTAGGATTTTAAGGAATGCCTTCTTACAACCGAGCCACCACGGCACCAGTCCTGAATCGTCCTTTGTAGGATTTTAAGATATGCCTTCTTACAACCGAGCCACCACGGCACCGGTCCTGAATCGTCCTTTGTAGGATTTTAAGATATGCCTTCTTACAACCGAGCCACCACGGCACCAGTCCTGAATCGTCCTTTATAGGATTTTAAGGAAAGCCTTCTTACAACCGAGCCACCACGGCACCAGTCCTGAATCGTCCTTTGTAGGATTTTAAGATATGCCTTCTTACAACCGAGCCACCACGGCACCAGTCCTGAATCGTCCTTTGTCGGATTTTAAGGAAAGCCTTCTTACAACCGAGCCACCACGACACCAGTCCCGAATCGTCCTTTATAGGATTTTAAGGAAAGCCTTCTTACAACCGAGCCACCACGGACGGCACCAGTCCTCCAGTCCCGCGTTCGTTTTATAGCATTTCCAACATCTCGTAGCAACTTCATAAACTAGCACGAAATGTCGTTTTTTTAAGGAATCCAACTTTTTATGCTAACATTGCTTAAAAAAAAAACAAGCGGTGAGGCTACTTTTTGACACGTATGACAAGTAACAAATAATAACAAATCAATTGACAATGTATTATGGTCTTTGAATTTACTAATAAAATCGTTTAAAATACATTTTAAACAAATATAATATAAACTATACAACAATGTAAACAAACCATTTCTTATGTTAAATGACATCTGTCAAAAAGTAACAACACGGTACTGACATACGAAATTAGCATCAAATGTTAGAATTTTCATTAAACGAACGACTTGTGCTAAAAAAAGTGGTATTTTCATGCTAACATTTTTTAAAACGGATTCAGCCTTTGACCAATATTGTTAATCAAAAAAGAGGCCCGAGTCAGTCAATAGTGGTCGGTCGGTCGCCCCGCTTATACTATACAGACAGTCAATGATGAGTGTAATCATTAATTATGAACAGTCCGTAGAACTTTACGTCTGGAACTGTCTATAAAAAGTATTCAGTTTTTATAGGCGTGAAAGAGACCTGGTTTCAGCGAGCACTCTGCTACTGGCATATATCTCCGCCAAACCAAGGTACGTTCTTAAACGACACTAACGCCATCTAGTTGGATTTATTAGAAACTTTCGTCTGAAAAAAACTAAAGGAATAATGACACCCCTCACAACACCCATAATCCTATACCCGTACTCTAAGACGTTTCCTCAACGCCTCCACTAAGCTCGAGGACAATAAATAAATAAAAATAAATAAATAATGATTATTTATTTATTTCTTAAGGAAAACTATTAACGTTTAATTCACAAGTATAGATATAAAAATAGAAACAGAAAGTCATTTACAAGTTTTCACTAGTAGTTTTAGAATAATACATATTATGAACGATGAAAGCATCTACAAACTATCACTTCATGCAATAAACTAATAACTGTACAATAACAAAAACTATTATCGTTTAAAGAACCTTAAGTTAAACGCATTTCTCACCACTATCAACTTGTCATGAAAGATATCAACATCAGTTTTATCAAATTCAAAATTCAATTCAAATTTATGAATGCTGTGACACCTAATTGGTACATATATTGGATAAGTTATAATTATACTATGTTATGTGTGTGATAATATATGTACTGCTGTGTGTACTAAATAAAAAAAAAAAAAAGAATGTATTAAGAGTATTACAAGCTCTAATTAGACATACATATCTTCACGCCAGATCCCTTGCGGGTAGGCAGAGATAATTGAGCGCCATTTGACACGATCACGACATACCTCTTTCCTCAACTGCCTCCGTGGTCTAGCGGTTAAGTCCGCGGATTTAGACTCAATTTCTGGTCGGGTCACAATAATATTTATTAATTAAAATATACAATTTAATTGTAACATTTACAGTGACTTTATTTTTATGAAACTCAGCCTAACTTTTCCCATCGTAGCGTTTGAATGGCTACAACTGATTGTCGAACTACGAAGATGCTACGCGCTACGGTTACGCAACGATTCGTTGCCAACGACATGCCCCATTGATTTCGCCTGTCACTGATATCGTTTACCAATTTCTTGCTACTTCCTACTGTGAATTATTTTATATTGGCGTACTGTTAACTTTTTCTTTTAATACTGAACACGACATTTGACATCGCTCCCAGCTGGTGGTAAGCGCTATGCGAGGTCAAAGAATGGGCGCAACTGACGCCAGCCACTAACAACCGACATCCAGCGGTCTAGGTCTAGCGGTTAAGTCCGTGGATTTAGACCTGGAGGTACCGGGTTCGATTCCTGTTTGGACACAATAATATTTATTAATTTAAATAAATAATTAAAAATATTATTTAATTTATTTGTGATATTTCTTGAGTTTGGTACGCTAGAGACATCGACGAGCTTCTTTATAAGCGTGGTTTCTGACCACACCGAAAGGGATACGGTCGTGATGATACTTTATTACTTAATCAAATTAAATCAAATCAAAATCTTTATTTGCAATAAATGTGGTACAATATATATGTGACAATAAAATTTGGCCTACACATTTAGCCATGGTTACAGCATGCAAATTTATTGGTCAGACTTACATTATATATACAAACTTATGCTACATAATTACAGAATATTATTTGTGGTTTTTTTTAGTAATATTCATATAATAATAATAATAAAGCCTTAATAAATTCAAATATAAGCCAAATATATATATATATATAAATGAAGGGCCACTGCGGGAGGTCGCATGCCCGACTCACTGTGAGGCCTCATAAAGATACCCCCAAGTCGCCTACGGACTACAATCCTATAAACCGTCTCTCTTTCACTGTTGGCCCTGCGTGCCTTAACAGCTAAGTCTGAGTCGTGGCTACGGATTGAAGGCACTCGTTCACCGCGTAAAACTTCGAATGTGTTTTTTTTCTTCGCAAAATCATCAATGATACGACCCCAGCCTGAAGGGCCACCGCGGGAGGTCGCATGCCCGAATCACCGTGAGGACTCTTAAGGCGCCTACGAACTAAAAACGGACTATAAACCGTCTATCTTTCACTGTTTGATCCTGCGTGCCTTGACAGCTAAGTCTGAGTCGTGAAGACACTCCGTTTACAATTTAGTAGCTCAGCGTACTACAGTAATAATTTATTTTACATTTAAATCTTATCATCTTTTAACCAATAAAGTAATATAAACATTGTAAAATGTATAAATAAAACAGAATCCTAAATATTCTTATTTACCTCTATACTCGTATATTTAAAAAAAATCTTAGGTCTATGGTAAAAATAAATTCAAATGAAGTTTAATCTGCAACGCCTTCGAACCACTCGAATTTGTCGTTTAATTTATTTCCGAGTTTATCAAATACTCGACTACTTGTTACTTTTTATTTGCTCCAGTTACGAGTATTGGCAAAATTGAAATGTAATCCAACTATTTAATGACATATTAAAATATTATTTTAAACGTAAAACCCTCAATTTTTAGTTACGTTCATTATATTTTGCCTAAATTGTGAGGTTTTTGCTTTCCCTGATCAATTTGGTTTCTGTGCCTTGACAGAATTATCTAGTGCAGAAACACTTACTAACAGTTCTATAGCTCAATGTATTATAAATAAATAAATGATATAATTTCCTAGTTAGTAATTTATGTATATAGGATGTTAAAAGTTGGTGTCTATAAATATATTTTTTTTTTTATACAGTTTATCCTAAATAAAAAAAAAATGATGTCCTCTGGGGTTTTTAAGACTTTAACTGGTTATAAAATATATGTATGTATACCATGTAGCAACGTCCATCGTCATCGCATTCGTTTCTAGAGTTTTATAGTCAGTAAAACTCGTCCCAAGTCCAAACCAATCTGTCTTTGACACCGCCTTTTATTACTTCACAGCAATGATCTTGAAGTTAATTAGATGTGGCATTGCAGGCGAAATAACTCCCACACATTTCAAAGCTTTCTGTCGTCATTGCTATTCCGTTACTTAACCGCAAATGTTGTTAATAAAAAAAAACTTTTATTTCTGGTATCAATCACACCCATATCAATAAAACACAGAAAAAATACTGTAAAATATAATATAAAAAACTGCCTCCGTGGTCTAGCGGTTAAGTGCGTGGATTTAGACTCGGAGGTACCGGGTTCAATTCTTGGTCGGGACACAATAATATTTATTAATTTAAATAAATAAATATCAATTAATTTATTTGTAACATATCTCGAGTTTGGTACGTTGGAGACATCGACGAGCTTGCCACTTGCCAGTTGGCTAAATGTGAATCCGCTTATTCATAAGCGTGGTTTCGGACCACCCCGGAAGGGAAACGGCCGTGATAATACTATGCTAATTATAAAATACAAAAATATTATTAAATATTGACACAAGCGACTTTACCGAGTCAAACTCTCGGAGAGAATCGAGCAGGACACCCACGCCGACCCGCAGGCGCCAGGATCGATTTAATATTAAACATTAGTTTATTTACGGTTTGGGCTCTGTTGTTGTGAGAGTATTTTAAACCGATTAATAATAATAATAATAAAACTAAACTTAGTTCATAATTTATAAGTAGTTTGTTAGTAACAATGCATCCATAAAACTATATTAGTATTGTTAGTACCTAATTCTATAATTATTTTATTGTTTAATTCTAAACCTTCCAGCAATTGTTTTCAGAATGCTGCTGTTACTACTTCTCAGGCGCTGCAGCACTGAGGCTGGCTTATTAAACAGCACTCAGGATGCGTTTGGTTGAGCAACTTAACCGCTCCTAAAAGATGTAACACGGTTTCGGAGCCCCGCGAAGAAATCTGGCACCTCTGAGCGAACATGCCCGATGCACTGCAGTACCTCGGCAGGCGCGTGAGAGTACAGAAAGCATCATTGTACACCCTCATAGCACTGTAGAATTTCCTATGGTGTACATCTACATACACTTTTCAATTAATGTATTCCATTATTTATATCAGAAATTTCATGAACATTACAAAATAATACCCACTGTACTCTAAAAGGCCTTGCGAAATTTTAAATCTATTTGCGTTATAATAGTTAAGGGATGCTATTAAACAACGTTAAAAATAATGATACGGCTGCAGTGTAAGTTTAAGCGATCAACATCGCGAATAAATCGTAGACTAGGAATATTGAAAGCGCAAAGAATCAGATTTATCCTCTTTTCTTTTTGCTGTATCTATAGATCTTACATATCTTTGATCCAGCGTTAATGGCCAAAAGGCGAAAACAAGAGAGCAACTGTTAAACAGTGATTTTCTATTGCAACATAAACCAATACTTCAATTTAGTTCGTTTTATACCTTGTTTTGTGGCTTAACTGTTAAATACGATTAAGTACCTATAATTGTGGCTCCTAAAACTAATCTTTACTTTTAAAAATAAACGTTCCAGGATATTTTTTGAAAGCCAGCAGTTATTCTGTTACTTAAGGACAAACTTTATATAAAGTAATCACTTCAATGACGGAAACTGTCAGTGTAAAACGCTATTAATTCGAATCATCATCAGACCCCTAGAATACAAAGTCCTAGACCTTCACTTTTGAAGATAGGCCTTCCAGAATTTTGCCAAAACTCGCCTCGCTGGCCAGACGACTTGGCTTACTTTAATTTAGATCCTTACATATGAATATGACGTTTTATATGGAAAAAAGAATAATGAAATAATATATTTAATCAATTGAAGTATGTTCCTATATTATCTGGCGGCATAAACTGTACTCGTAAAAATCAGCCATAAGTTCATGAAAACAAAAAAGACATTTCTACAATTATATTTTATTTTACTATTGACTAGCGGTAAGTTCAATGGAAAGAGCTACATGTATGCTTCGTATTTCTCTAATGAATACAATTCGAAGCGTTGATATTAGTCAGAGATCGAAAGTTACTGCCATAGCTTTTTAAATTAGCAAGCTGAAGTGGCAATGGGCTGGACGCATCAGCAAACAGGTTCTAGAGTGGAGACCATGTACGGGAAGACGTAGAGTGGGACGTCCTGTCCGATGGACGGATGACCTGAAGAAGGTCGCTGGTGGGGGTTGGAAGAGGGTGGTGAAAGATTGCGTTAAGTGGCAAGCCTTGGGGTAGGCCTACATCCAGCAGTGGAGAGATAAGCTGATGATGATGATGATAGCGGTTACAGTTAGTCAGTGGATTTTGACGCGAAGGTACAGGTAATTATTATAAGGCGATCGTGTGTCTGGCAAATCAAGAGCGTCTAAACTCATAAATCTCACCTCTTCTGTCAACCTGTCACTTCTGCCGACTGGGCCCACTCATCACCTGTCCGAATCCGATACTCTGCTCGATCTTATTTTTACCTCACGCCCTGATGCTATTGCCAGCCACGGTCAGATCTCTGCTCCCTTCTCTCACCACGATCTCGTTTTTGCTTCATACAAAATTAAATCCCCGAAGTATCGTCCGCCAACTGTTATAATGCGTCATTTTAGTAGTATTAATATGGAAAAACTACGAGAAGACGCCGCTTGCATCGATTGGGGTTCTTTACTCACTGCCAATAACATTGAAGTCATGGTCGCCATTTTCAATCGAGAGCTTTTAAAACTTTACGATGTTCATGCTCCACTTAGACCTACGAAGCTAAAGCGGCCACCTGCTCCATGGATAACCGAAGATGTAAAAATGGCAATGAGAAAACGAGATTGTGCGTACAGAAAGTATAGACGGAAACGTAGTGATGATAATCTGGCTGCATATAGGGTTGCAAGGAACCGCTGCAACCAGGTGTGTAGAGTTGCCAAACGTCACCATTTCTATGATAATATCAAAGGCAAATCATCTTCACAAATCTGGCAATTTTTTAACTCCCTGGGCCTAGGTCGTTGTCACGAGCAGGCCACGCTGAGCTCTGTGACACCGGATCAACTCAACGTTCATTTTGCCTCGGCTCCAGTTCTTGATGGTACCACAAAAGCCAGTACATTGGCTGAGATATCTAGTATGCCTGGTCAAAATGACATTGTGCAATTCTCACTTGAAAATGTTTCTGAGGATAGGGTTCTTAAGACGATAAGTTCAATAACTTCCAAAGCAGTAGGATGTGATTCTATCAGTCGTGCTATGATCGTTACAATTATTGACCTGCTCCTACCTATTATCACTCACATCCTTAATTTTTCTTTGACTTCTGGTCAATTTCCTTCTCAGTGGCTTAAAGCATTTATCATCCCGCTACCGAAAATCTCTTCACCCACTCTTCCTGCTCATTTTCGTCCTATTTCTATATTGCCCTTTTTATCCAAAATTTTAGAGTCTATAGTGCATAAGCAATTGACCCAGTTTCTAAATTCCAACAATTTCCTAAACCCCTTTCAGTCCGGATTTCGTCCCGGTCATAGCACTACTTCAGCTTTACTTAAAGTAACTGAAGACATCAGAAGTGGCATGGATGAAACAAAAGTTACAGTACTTGTGCTGATTGATTTCACAAATGCCTTTAACACAATTGATCCTGATTTGCTAATCTCTATGTTGTCTCGTCTTGGAATCTCCTCAGAGGCATTGGCGTGGTTCTCTCACTATCTACATGGCCGTCAGCAACAGGTTCGTGTGGATCAGATGTCGTCTGAGTGGCGTGATGTAGTTACAGGTGTCCCACAAGGTGGAATTCTCTCTCCACTATTGTTTTCTCTATTTATTAATGCTATCACTTCTTCTCTCTATTGTCACTACCACCTGTATGCGGATGACTTGCAGCTCTATGTGCAGACTGATGTCAGCACACTTAATAGTGCAATAGCTTGGCTTAATTCTGATCTTAGTTATATACACTCATGGTCTACTCGCTACGGGGTCGTTGTCAATCCGAATAAATGTCAATCAATCATAATAGGGAGTTCGCGACTACTGTCCAAAGCTGACATGAGCAAAATTGACCCTATTCGGTTTGACAGCGTTCCGATTGCATATTGTGGTGAAGTCAAGAACTTGGGTGTATATTTGGACTCTCACCTCAGCTGGACTGCTCAAGTCAGTAACACGAGTCGTAAAATTTTTTCTTCACTGCACTCTCTAAATAAACTCAAAAATTTTTTGCCAATTAAAGCTAAAATAACCCTAGCTCAAAGCCTTCTCCTTCCTCTCCTTGACTATGGTGACGTGTGTAGTGTCGATCTCTCGGAGGTTTTGCTTAACAAGATGGACCGGCTACTTAACGCATGTATCCGGTTTATCTATTGTTTACGAAAATATGATCATATCTCTGAGTATCGCGCTAAATTAGGGTGGTTGCCAATTCGATGTCGCAGAAATCTCAGAATCCTTTGCTTACTTTTCTCTATTCTCAACGAGCCTGCGACACCGAAATACCTCAAGAACAACTTTGCCTATCTATTCACATTTCATGACAGATCCCTTCGCTCTTTACATAACTCTCTTCTTTCCATTCCCTCGCATCATTCTTCCTTTGTGTCAAACTCTTTTGCAGTTGTTGCTGCGAATTTGTGGAACAACCTGCCCTTAAATATAAGACAAGCATCAAATCGAGCACAATTTAAAAAGATGGTCTATTTGCATTTCTTAAATGGCTCCTAACAAGAGACCTACTTAGTGTATGTATATATATTGTATTATATGTATGTTTATGTATGTGTATGTATATATATTGTATTGTATGTATATATGTATGTGTATGTATATGTATTGTATTGGTATGTATTATTGTGTGTATGTATGTATGCGTTTATGTGTGTATATAATTAACATATTGTTTATTGCTTACAATGTGATCGTTTAGTTAAAATATATTGGATTTTTACTTGCACCTACCGTTCACTTTAAATGCTTTATCTGTCCCTAAGGTTGGCTGTCAGAGAATGTCTAGCGGCATTAAGCCCGCCCCTTGTACATAGTGCAATAAAGTTTTAAATAAATAAATAATTCTTGAGTAAGCAGTACGCGAAGTCCAAGAATAGCTTACGGCCGACATCAGACCCTACCATTATAACGGCCTAACAAGATGCTATTTTAAACTTCGCTTGAAGGACTCTAGGAATAGGGCTTGTTTTATTTTTGAAGTGCAGAAGAATAAATACAGACCCACCCGGTTCTAAGTAGGTAAGTTTGCACAACTAAACTGAAGCTAAACTACGAGTAAATGTGCTTTGTCTTGTTCAGTTACGAGAGAAGCGTTCGGGACGTGACATTTCGGTTGGCCACCAATCTGCTGTTTACCCTACATTGTCACTTACCTTAGCACTTTAAAAGGTCACGAAGCTGGAACTCCTATACTTTACTTTACATTTAGAGTAAAACGGCCAATATTTAGTTACATAACAAGCTTGTCTTTGTTTCATTTGTCTTCTACTTTTAATCCGATGTTTGTATGTTCCATTAGTTTATTTAACTTTTGACATATCCTTAAATTATAACGCCTGCAAAGATGCATTGCACAGCGGTATCATTACATAAAATATCATCTCTCAACTGCTGGATATAAGCCCAAGGCTCTCAATTTCACACGAACTCCTGCGACTCTCATCCAAAACATTCCTTAGGTCATTCGTCAATCTGACGTGGGTCGTCCCCCTTTACGTCTTTCAGTACGTGGTCTCCACCCCAGAACCCGTCTACTCCATCGCTCATCGGTGTCCAGCCCATTGCTACTTCAGCTTGATAATTTTGAAAGCTATGTCGGTAACTTTGGTTCTCTGAAGGATATCAACATTCCTGACTTTATACTTCAGAGAAATCCCGAGCATAGCTCTCTCCATAGCTCCTTGAACCTTGAACTTGTGGACCAGACGCACTGAGAGTGTCCAGGTTTCCAGATGCTTCATTCAACATTACTGGTTGAAAACTTTAGTCTTTAAACACTGTGGTATGTATTGCTTAAAGGTTGGCCTCGGTATAACTTGGACAAAAGACATGTTTAACAAGACCAATCTGCGTGGGAAACGCAACTGTAGAAGTTGTGCAAAAATACGTCTACCTTAAGCTAGCTTCCGTGATATCGCGGACGGACGCGGACCAGCTCGCACGACACACCGTGGGAAGGGTCTCGTCCGTAGTAGCATAGACACGTCTGTGGCGGTGCGCCGGTATCCGTCGCGAGGCGGTAACTTTAAAGGTAGGCGTGCGGTGCGATACTATGATAAGTTTTTCCGAATCATTCCCCATGATCCCACCGGTAGGATCACAGGACAGGGGATATTTTATGTCATTTGTTCATTTTCTACCGTGATCAAAATACAAAATAAAATTAGATATTTAGGTAAACTTACCTTAAACGACATTTGTTGTATGCTGATCCACCAGCGACGTGGTTTCTTTTTACTTTTACTAGATCGCATAATTTGGTAATTGTTAATTAATACCACAGCCGCAGCTGCAGCGACGATACGTTATCTTTCACTTTGCATTTTGAAATGAAGCTATCAAAAGACCTACATAGACCGACACGCACCGTTGGAAGAGCTCTGTCTGTGTGCGTTGCCGTCCGTGGCCGTCGGCTATGCGTGATGATCCGCAGAATCACGGACCGTGGGAAGCTAGCTTAAGACAGTCCATCCAATTAAGCGTAGCCAACGCCGACAGACGTATTTAGTCAGGATGAGCGGCATTCGGGAAGTTATGTCACCTGTGTTGTACACAATAGAGTCTATTACAATTAAGGCAACCTCTTCCAAAGCGGGTAGTGCGGCGGTTTCTGCTGAGACCCTCAAGCTGAGCAAATACGCCAACCTTGGTATAGGTTACGAGTTTGCGCCGTTTGGGGTGGGACCATGGGATCCTTAGTCAAGAAGTTGTCCAGACGTATAACGAAGAAAACTGAAGAAGAAGAAGAAGAAAGGCCTCCGTGGTCTAGCGGTTAAGTCCGTGGATTCAGACTCGGAGATACCGGGTTCGATTCCTGGTCGGGACACAAAATCTAAAGGTCCCCGGTTCATTCCCGGGTTTCGGCACCAATTTTATTAATTTAAACAAAGAATATTTAGTAAATTCACTTTAATTGCGTTCACACATTTTTTGAATCTGTCTGAATTGACGGATGGCGACAACGCTTGCCAGCCTACAAAACCGGCGGAGAGCGGTGTTGCCATCATTTATGTTTATTATTAAACAATATTTATTCATGTAAATAAATACATTTAATTTATATTTAATTTATTTGTAATATTTCTCGAGTTTGGTACGCTAGAGACATCGACGAGCTTGTCACTTGTCATGATTGGCCTATAGTAAAGTTGGCTAAATGTCAATCCGCTTATTTATGAGCTTGGTTTCTGACCACCCCGAAAGGGAAACGGTCGTTTTTTACTTTTTTAAAGAGAAAGGCTGGCATTTATTTCTGCCAAAAGATTAGCCTCGCTATATTAAATGAGAAATGTTAATTATCTATATTATTTTTTATTAGGTTCAGTTTATTTTTTTTATTTTTATGAAAGTAGTTATTATTATTATATGTCTACAATATCTTAATAATTTTACGGTACAAACGGTGTACGTATCAAAATGATAGGAAACAGTTTGCATAAACGAAGGCACCCACCCATAAGATGTGTTGCCTAAATAAATATTTATAAGATGGTTCTTGACAAGGATAGTACAATTAATAATGCTAACCCGGTTTAATTGTATTTTGGTTTTTATATCATACTATATAATAATAATAATAAAAAAAACGTTTATTGACTTAAAAACCTAGACAGATCAATCAGTAAATACGGGGATCCCTGTACTATGTCCCAGAAGGTCTGTGATACAGGGAGCCCCACTCTTGCTTACAAAGGCATTCGTGATCAACATGCATTAACAATAATTTTAAAGAATACAATACTACTTTACCTATTACTCGTAAAATGTATATTCGACCACATTTGACTTTTTTTTTTATAGTAACTCTTTCTGTAATTAACGAGAAGTTAAAAAAAAACATAAAGAACAATGAGCTGGGGTGCCGCATTAGCGCGTCTGAAACTGGCACATTTTTCTTCTATGGTGTTATGTTCCTTGATTTTCACGGTGCGGGCTGTTTCGTCCGCTAAATCACGCACCATGGAAAGCCCACTGAACTGGGCACAGCGTTCGCAGCAATGATGTTGAAAATTCTTCAATTTACATTGTCCAATTAAGCACTATTTTATTTGACGTGCAATTAATATAATTACAAGGATTAATGTTTAATAAAACACTATATGGCCGTATAATTAGGCACAAGCGACCCGACGAGCGGCGACCGTGGCTATTAACTAATTACCACATCAAATGCTTTCATTTTATTCATTGACTTAATTTATGGAGAGGGACTCTATTTTGCGTTTTGCTAAACTAGCTCGCCTGGCCACCTTCACACGCTACGTCTTACGTTCAAAGTCTATTTCGCCAAGCGTAAACGTTAGATTGTAAAATAGTTAATTTATTTATTTACTGCTAGTTTTAGCGTGAGTGTAGCCGAGCTATAGCGTTATAACGTCAATTTTTTTACTCAGAAACCATACACATCTTATTGGGAGATGTGTTTTTGCCGTTTGGAGTTGAAACTCTCGGACCGTGGGGACCAAGTGCTCACGAAATTTTCAAGGCGTTGTCAAAACAGCTCGGCAACACCTCGGGAGACAAAAGGGCTGGGCAATATTTGGGACAAAGGATCAGTATTGCCATTCAACGTGGCAATGCTGCCAGTATCCTTGGCACTTTGCCCATTGGCAGCGATTTGGAGTATTTTTTTTATTTATAATAATTTTTATTTTGTTTTTTCTTCATTTTAGTTATATTTTTATTTATTAATTAGGTTTATTTTTATTAATAGTAATTTATGTTTTAAGATGTAAGTTTTTTTTAAAAATCATTGTACCTTATTTCCTTCGAATAAATTAAAAACTTATAACCATTTATAAATAGAACATATTCCAACAAAATTTCCACAATAAAAAAATACATAAATTATGCTAAAAAAAAGTTGAATTATATTAGTTTTACTGTTACTAACAAGAGAAACAATACAAATTAAAGGATAAAAATAACTATACCTATATATTCGAACCAATAGAAAAAGGAAATATATAATATATTTTAATAGGATAGGTACTGTAACCTGCCCTTTGCAACGCCTGCGGTTGGATGTAGTTGCTTTTAATTGTTATGGAGAGGATTCTACGGAACTCCTTTTTTTTATTGAAAATGCATAAAACTTTTTTTTATACTTTATATTTTAGAAATAATTACATATGTAGAAAAACTAAACACCTATCTACGTGGGACACTATTACGCGGTAGACTTTAACTAATTATTATTTTAATCCTAATCTTTATAAAAATACTCGCTCTGTCAACCTCTCGGTCCGAGCTCCCCCGATCTTCTTTTCTTTTCTTCTTTAAAACAAAAACCCATCAACCCTGTCATTGTCGTATATTGACAATACTGTTCTTTCTTAAAATGACAATAAAACTCTGTAACCTACATGTACCTGTTACAGTACATAAAAGTAAAACTTAAAATAAATATAAACTAACTATTGGATTGACAACTGAAAGACGTCTGTCACTACAGAAAGTCACTCTCGACGAGATTGTGTTAATCCGATATTATTTATGTTTATGGTTTATTTAATATACGCACATTGTAGATTACTAATAGTGTTTACTATGTAGGAGACGATCCACCACCTCAAATCCTATTACTAAACCTAATTAAAAATAAAATAAACTATAAGTAAAAATGTCCTCTAGAGACGACCCTTCAGGGATAGTCCCAAGAATACTGGCAACATTTCCCCTCTGTATAGCGAGGCTAATACGTTGGCTGAAATAATTGCCATCATACCTGTCTTCAGCATTTTCCGTTAGCCGTTTGGACAACTCCTTGGCTAGATTTAGTATTAATCTGTATTTCGGATGCAGATCCCGGTCGTTGATGCTGTCCGCGGTGCTGCTGTCAATTCTACAGGGCTACATGACATCTCACTCACTGTTAGGGTACATTTTCCTGTAGTTAGGGCAGCCAAGAATTATTTAATTTAGAACTCTTTTTAATTTAATTATTAATTTAATCTTTAGTTTTTTTTCTTTTTTAATTTTTAATTTAATTTAATTCAATATTGGATATCTGTAATTTTGTGTTATTGTTTTTTGTTTAATTGAATTTCTATATCTTTTGGTTGTATTTCTTGTTTTTTCTCCTTTTCTTTGACACCTAAGTATCAATAATAAAGTATGTTTCCTAATTTGGCCAATGTATAAACTCAATTATATACTAACCTTTATGTTCTGTAATGTGCTGTGGAAATGAATTAATAAATAATAATAAAAATAAAAAAATAGACGCTTGGCTGAGTGTCCCCATGGGCCCATCGTCTCGACCCCAAACAGCGTAAACGGTTGGCATATTTACGCAGCTTGAGGTTCTCAGCAGAAACCGCCAAAAAAATATCTATTCAACTAATTTTGATAACGCTCAATCACATCTGTGCCTGTTGAAGTGAAAATACTCCTCGCTTTCCCGTCTCCGGGCTGGTATGATGACCGCGTTGCTCTGTGTATTTTATTATTTGTATTTTTAGAAAAAAAAATATTAAACATCCGGTCCTTTCATATTAGGTCATTTATTTTAACATAATTCTACCCTTTCATAGAAAATGGACGCTTTAAATGAAGTCTAACATGTATTATATTACTGAACACGCTATATTACTAAATAATAGCAGAAAGTTAACTTTTAGAGCTTTATCAGACTTGCGATTTAAGCTCTCGGATTTAGAGGCAATCTACACTAGCTAATATTTTTTTGGCGACTAACACGACTTGTGATCTCTGCGTGGTGGTAGCTGGCGGGCAAGATTGACATCCTCTATAATATGGAGTCCTACACCTCCACTGTTGGAGAGATATGTTACTAGAGAATTTGGCCAACACTAGCCACGCTGCTTGGCGGGGGTTGCCATTCTTTAATGATACTAGTTGGTCTTAGTGAAATCAGGCACTTTCCGAGACACGGGAACGGTGGTTGTTGGATATTTCATTATTTGAGTATATATAGCCTATCCAACTGCGCAGAGGCGTGCGACAGGGGGATGTCATATCCCCGAAACTGTTCACGAACGCGTTGGAAGATGTTTTTAAAATGCTAGACTGGAATTACTGCGGCATAAACATCAATGGAGAATTCATCTCACACCTCCGATTTGCGGATGACATAGTCATTATGGCCAGTTCACTCAAGGATCTTAGCGGAATGCTGAACGGCTTAAACGTAGCATCCCAGCGGGTTGGTCTCGAAATGAACTTAGATAAGACGAAAGTCATGTTCAATGATCATGTCAAGCCGAGCCCAATCTGCATAGGAAACGACACTCTCGAAGTTGTGCAAAATTACGTATACCTCGGGCAGACTATCCAATTAGGAGCAGCCAACTTCAGCAAAGAAGCCGACAGACGCATTCAGCTAGGATGGGCGGCATTCGGGAAACTCCGGCACATCCTCTCATCGTCTATACCACAATGTTTAAAGACTAAGGTCTTTAACCAGTGCGTCCTCCCGGTAATGTCGTACGGAGCAGAGACGTGGACACTAACAGTGGGTCTGGTCCATAAATTCAAGGTCGCTCAGCGAGCCATGGAGAGAGCTATGCTTGGTGTATCTCTGATGGATAGAATTCGAAACGTTGATATTCGTCAGAGAACGAAAGTTACAGACATAGCTTTTAAAATTAGCAAGCTGAAGTGGCAATGGGCCGGACACATCTGCCGCAGAAACGACGATCGATGGGGCAAACGGGTTCTAGAGTGGAGACCACGTACGGGAAGACGCAGAGTGGGACGACCCCCCAGATGGACAGATGACCTAAAGAAGGTCGCTGGTGGGGGTTGGATGAGGGTAGCGAAAGATCGCGTTAAGTGGCGAGCCTTAGGGGAGGCCTACATCCAGCAGTGGAGAGATACAGGCTGATGATGATGATGATGATGAGTCGTTTGATTTGAATATTGGCGGCAACGCCTTTGTGCGCCCGCGCACACGTGTGGGCGACCGTCCGCCGACCCGACGCCCCCTGGCGGGCGATACCGACTGTGCTCGGCGAACTTCCTGTCGTTGACGTTTCTGCCGGACGCAACGCCTTCTGATGGAGAGTAGTGGAACTATCACGCCGGTCGCGAAGCACATGCTGCTCCTAAATTTCGTGCAGATTTTTTTTTTTTTGTGATTGTGTTTCGTATTTATGCTGTGATCCTCGTCGGCACCGAGCTTATCACGACGCGTCGGCTATTAAAACTACAAGAATTCTATCGACATTCGAGACAACGGAACAAAAGGTTAGTTGCTGCTAATTTCATTTCTTTCGCTCAATTTTGGAGTATTTTCACCAGCGCCTAGTCGTTTCCCATTCAGTGGTATAGATTTACACTTTGGCAAGTGTATTTCTCATTGGTAAGTGCCGGTGTTTGAACCGCGCGTTTTTGGATAAAAAGGAAAGCGTTATTACAACCGGAACATCACCATCATCATCGTCACAGCTCGTATAACACCTAGACCTTCACTCTTGGAAACAGGATTTGAGAAATTTCCGGAGAATTTGGCCCACACTCGCCAGACAGGTTGGCGAGGGTCTGATATTTTTTTTAATTTCTATTTATTAACGATTCCATAAGTTGGTATTAGTTGAACCGGGACCGACGGCTTAACGTGCTATCCGAGGCACGGGAACGGTGGTGGTGTAAATCTATGACAAATGTACGTAAGAAAAGTGTATTTCTTATTGGTGCATGCCGGGGTTCGAACCCACTTTTTTACGATATTAAGGAAGGTGTTTGTACAAACGAGCCACCACCGCTTTCGGTAAGTAGTAGGTACGCAAGAACGCAACTGACGCCAGCCATTGATGATTGACATACCCTACCACCATGCCGGCCAACAAGATGCTTTTTCACACTTTGCTTGAATTCCGGTGCAAGATTCAAGTAGGTCTTTAAAATATTCATGGAGTGGATTTCAAAATGTTGGTTACTGGAATCAGCCAGCGAAGACTGACACCAGTACAGTTCAGTGTCATCACGACCTTTTCCCTTCCGGGGTTCTCAGAAACCAATCTTATAAAGAAGCGGATTAAAATTTAGCCATCGTTACTATCATGACAAGTACAGATTTATTTATTAAAATTATTAAATATTATCATGTCCCGACTAGGAATCGAACCCGGTACCTCCGAGTCTAAATCCACGGACTTAACCACTAGACCAAGGAGGTAGCTGACACCAGTCCTTAACACTATGCCATCTTGATGATGAATGGTAGAGGGTTTTTTCATTAGAAACTGCCCCAAACACAATCATTTACCAAATGCCTTAAATTGGTTGCCAAATCGGACCGACAACCAAACAGTTAGCAAAATTTCCTACTATTTAGTTTGACAAATTTATCAGTTAAATTGCTAAATTCGTCGTAGGTACGCGGCAGCTGAGTTTGAAACAACCAATGATCTTAAAATTATGCAGATGTGGCTATAGCAGGCGAAAATGATTTCCACAGATGCTTTAATTAGAATTACATTTTGGACTCTTGCAGTATTGCGTAAAACCTCGAGTTTCCAGATGATAGAATATGCGATAAACATAATAACATACTATAAGGGTTCGAACCCCGAAACACTTTTCTTGCGTCTCTTTCCTAGCCCTTCGAATAAATAAATAAATTGTGGAGTAAGAAAATCGTCAAGTTACAAAATTATTCAATTCTCATTTTTTTTATTTAAATTATATAGTATTATTTTAATGAAACAATTTTGAAATGTTGTTAAGATTATTATAAACGCACCTCGAAAAATATTTCCTTCAAAATCATCCACCAATCATTGGGAACAAATGATTTTTAAGTTGCAACTGGATGGGTAGGTTTGGGTGACTTTTGAAATAGTGGAAAACGTTATTATGACGTGAGTTCAGCTAAGATCTGAAAAACTCAGGTTAAAGGTGATAGTAAATAACAGAATCCACTATTTTAACAAACTAACTTTTGCGCTTAAGTAATGGAATATGGCTGCTAGACCAAATAATAC
Source organism: Tinea semifulvella (assembly GCA_910589645.1). Lineage (NCBI taxonomy): Eukaryota > Metazoa > Arthropoda > Insecta > Lepidoptera > Tineidae > Tinea > Tinea semifulvella. The sequence goes on along the minus strand of OU342592.1, from coordinate 4,209,142 downwards.
ATTTATCGCAACTAGGCAAAGTCCATGCAAACTCAAAGTCTATTACTGTATAAGTGACCGCCTCCGTGGTCTAGTGGTAACAAACGTTGCCGTGAATTCGGGAGGTCGTGGGTTCGATTCCCACCGGGGGCAAGTTGTACATTGTATAATTTGTCTCGGTCTGGGTGTTTATATGTATAATATGTATATATTTACAAAAAAAAAAGTATAATATGTAGTTTATCAACCATCTAGTTTCCGTAACACAAGCCTCGCAGCTTACCACGGAAATTAGATGGCGCTGTGTGATTGTCTGGAAATATTTATTTTATTTATTTATTTGTCAAAATTTTGTATTCTTCATGCGGTATCTATTTTTTGAAAGATATTTGGTAACAACATTTTCGCTTAATCTATTTTCAATTTATAGGAAAATGGCATTTAACGTCAACGTGTTCAGGCCTCTTATTGAATGCTGAAATGACGCTGGTATCAAACATCAATAACGTATTATTACATTTCAAATTCACTTTGTAATTTGATAATATCTTAGAATAGAAATCTCCTCTCTTGTAATGATATGATTATCAATATCCAACGAGTTATAGATAATATAGAGCGAGCATCGAGCATATTTTAAAAAGAACTTGAAAAATACGACTGTACGTTTTTTTGTATGTTTGTTACGTAAAAAAGAAGTAAAAGTATCATCACGACCGTTTCCCTTTCGGGGTGGTCAGAAACCACGCTTATAAATAAGCGGATTCACATTTAGCCAACTTTACTATATAGGCCAATCATGACAAGTGGCAAGCTCGTCGATGTCTCCAGCGTATGGTACGAGAAATATCTCAAATAAATTAAATATTAATTAAATGTATTTATATACATTAATAAAATTTTTTTTGTGTTCCGACCAGGAATTGAACCTCCGAGTCTAAATCCACGGACTTAACTGCTAGACCACGGAGGCAGTCATGTTTGTTACGTGATTCGTATAATTGCACAGTCGCAAAGGTTAGCTAGTGTCAAATGCCTTAGGCATTAAGTTCGTCCTTATATATAACTTTAAGGTTTTAAAGTGCAATAAGGAATTTATAATTAAACCTTTTCTATATTAAAAATATACTCGGGGCGAAGACAAATTTAGATCTGATTTCACCAAACTTCAGACTAAAACCAGTGTCAAAAATAATGGCAAATTTTAAGTCAAAGTCAAAACATTTACAATCACGTAAACCTAAAGTAAAGTACCATCACGACCGTATCAAATTCACGCTTTTAAAGAAGCGAATTCATAATTAGGCAACTTTACTAGGCCCATCATGACAAGTGGCAAGCTCATTATTCCGCCAATTATCAAGAATTCGTCGATATCTCCAGCGTACCAAACTCGAGTAATATCACAAATAAATTAAATATCATTTAAATGTATTTATTTACATCAATAAATATTTTTGTGTTCCGACCAGGAATCGAACCCGCTACCTCCGAGTCTAAATCCACGGACTTCACCGCTAGACCACGGAGGCAGTTAATCAAATATTTCTTTATAAGTTCATATTATTGGGTTTATTTAGAAATATAGTTGGCAACCCTGCGGAGATGTTATCGAGGCCTACAAACTTGTCAGAGATAAGACTCAATAAATCACTACGCGACTCTTGAACCGAATTAAGCCAACACTCTTAAGGTCGTTCGTTTTCCATATTAAGCAATTTTTTTCACCTTTAATTTTTACGCATCAACTGCAGTCACAGAAATGAAAAAGGTATGTCCAGAAAAAGGACTCCGTTTGAATGCGAAAAAACCAAGGTACTTAGTGTTTGAAAGAATAAGGATGACAAAAAGGATGTAAATGATACTATATATCTAGGCAGTGTTTTCGCTGCGGATGGACAAAGCTCGGCTTGCCATACACAATGCCATGTTGGTACCAACACTAATGTATGGAAGCGAGACGTAGACATGTCAGAATACGCATGAGAGTACAATTAATGTAGTAGAAATGAGATCGTTTAATTCAAATCAAAAATTCTTTATTGCACTAAAAAAAAATGTACAATTGTGCCTAATGACTAAGCATTTTCTAACAACCAACCTTTGGGAGTGTGGAGAGGTAACAACGAGAGTGAAAATTATTATAATAGACTTACATACTAATATTACATATACTGAATGAATATAAACATACATACCTATAATATATAATAATTAAGTTAAATTTACATGGTTAAAGTATCAGTAGATTTAGAAAAAATGACGAATATGCGGCGTCACTTTAACGGACCGGTGACGCTTAGTTTCGAAGATATTGGATCTTAAAAGCAATTAAATGTGCATAATATTTTTGTGCAAAGATGGCTACCTTAATAATATATATAAATACCAATATTTGTTTTAACCAGGCGATATACGAAAATACTTTATTTAAGTGAAATTCCGAAAATTGACACGGTTTAGATGACAACTTTGGTTAGGCATCAAAATTTTCTGAAACAGCTCTTTTACTAAAAAAAAATCCTGCCTAAAGTACAGAAAAAATATCTTTATTCAGTAAAAGTTACAAGATATGAAAACAATAACATATTTCATTATGCATACAGAAAAACAGCAGTCGAACTAAGCCTGTCCTGTATAGGTCTGTCCGTCGGCAGTCAACGCCCAGACACCTTTTTAAATATATTATTACTTTTTACAAAATAAAAAAGAAACAAAATATACACAAATAGAAAAAAAAAAAAAATTGTGTGGTTGAGATCCTCTTTTTGTGTATGATGTAAGTGTGAGTGTGTGTAAGAGGGTGTGTAAACTTTACATACTTTGTTATTATCGCATTCATATTTTATTGTAGCCATTGTGTGAAATTCTTTCTACATATCACTTTAGTGCATTTCATAAACAATATGAACAAATCATGAATAGTATGAACAATGAACGTCCTTAAGTCAAGATTCTAAACCAAAAACGTTTTTATTTCCAAGACAATTTCAAGCATTTCAAGTCTTATTTTCTCCCCTTTACAACTTCAAGTTTAATTAACAAATGTGAATTTTAGGAACAAGCGAGTTCTCAAAGGTGTTTTCATATTGGATTTTATCGTCTGAATTTACATCTAAATTGCTTTGGAAAATCATACCACATTTAACATAGAGTACCTATGAGACTTATTTACGCAGACAAAAGTTTTAGACCCAGCCAGGGTGACCAACTTAATAAAAAGTTAGTAAATACATATATAAATTCCATTTGCGGTCAAAGTCAAAGTCTAAGTCAAAATATCATTATTCACGTAAACCTATTACAGGCATTTATGAAACGTCATTAATTTATTTATTTTGAATGATTTTACTCCTGCTAGTAGAAGACTAAGCAGCAAAGTGGTCCAATAAGTAAGCTGTTAGCAGAAGACCAGCAGATTACAGTGACCTGTTAATGTTAAATCTGACGGAGAAAGGAATCTGCTATATCGGATTTACAAAATAAAACATATACTGCACCACAACGAGCAATTAATAACCTTTTAAATTTAGTTATCAATTGGTACAGCAGTAACACACCAGGCAAGTCAGAATTAAGATAAACTACATGCCTATGTGCAACCCGAAAGTCGACAACATATAATGACCCATCATTTGATTACTTTTTTCAAAATTTGTAGTAAGTAATTCTTTAATAAAAAAATATGGTAAATCTAATCTGCGATTTTCAATTACATTAACGGATTTTTTTTCTTAGTGCAGATATAAAAAGGTAGGTATGAAAGGAACAAAAATAAGGAAAGGCATGCTCCGATGATTTGGGCATGTTGAAAGGATGAGCGAAGAGAGATTGACGAACCAGATATACCTATAATGCGAAAGTTGTGGGTAAAAGAGGCCCTGGCAGACAAATACTCACCTATTACGATCAGATAAATAAAACCATAGCTGAAGGTGCATTAAAAAGCCATCGAAACAAAAGAATATGTATGAAGATGTTGATGAATGTTGAAGAAGCGAAAGAGGTATGTTGTGATCGTGACAAGTGGCGCTCAATTGTCTCTGCCTACCCCGCAAAGGATTTGGTGTTAAGATATGTATGCAGATATCTGCCTAAGAATTTAACAACTTTTGAAATAATTGTGCCATCCGCAAGAAAATATTTGTTTGTGATCACCCTTGAATGAAGTTTTAATTTTGTGTTCTGATTATTGAATATTTTAAGACGTTGAAAGTTTCAAGGACAAGAATGTGTGAATAATTTTGAGCGCCTTCTCGAAACCTAATCTAATAAAGAGTTTATTTTTCTCGAAAACCCGCGCCCATTCGCCAACATTCGATCTCCAACAGCGTCGATTTTAGGAGCTCTTTTTTTAAATACATCAGTTACTTTATGGCATTTGGGGTTGAAACAATGGGAGTATATTCTCCTGATACCTACAAATTCATAAAAGAACTCGGTAAATAAATTTATCAAGAGTGTAGCGAAAACAAATGCCATAACTACGTAAAACATTATTATTTTATTTTTATATTAAAGATATAATATTTATTCGAAGGTATATAATTAAAACTATTTAAAGAGTAAAAATTAAATATAAACTTAACCTAATAAAAATAAACTATCAGTAAAAAATGTCCTCTAGAGACGACTCTTCAGGGATAGTCCCAAGGAGGCTGGCAACATTTCCCCTCTGAGGCTAATACGTTGGCAGAAATAATTGCCAGCCTTCCTGTCTCCAGACTTTTCCGTTAGCCGTTTGGACAACTCCTTGGCCTTAACCTGTACCGAGGTTGGCGTATTTGCGCAGTTTGAGGTTCTCAGCAGAAACCGCCGCACTCCCCGCGCTCGTCGATGTCGCCTGAATGTGTGATGGGGCTGATGTGTCTACACAAATTATTTATATTATTATTCAAAGAGGAAATGTGGCGAGCATTTAAGGTGGTAAGCCCTTACTTCATTTTGTAGAATAGTTTTAGTTTTTATTGCCAGTGGCTATTAGTCAAGCACCGTCAGTCCACGTCTTCAAACGCTTGGTTCATCATTATCATCATTACAGCCCCTAGAACACAGTGTCCTAGACCTCCACTGCTGGAGATGGGCCTTCCAGAACATATATCTGGAGAACCTACACTCGCCACGCTGGCCAGACGGCTTGGCGAGGATATGATGTCAATTTTTAATGATAATTTATTAACGATTCCACAAGTTGGTATTAGTGGAACCGGGACCGACGGCTTAACGTGCTCTCCGAGGCATGGGAACGGTGTGTATATCTATAAAAAATGTACATAAGAAAAGTGTATTATTCATTGGTACATGCCGGGGGGGTTTGAACCGACCTCTGTAGGATTCAAGGAACGCGTTCTTACAACCGAGCCACCACCAACGCTTGGTTACTGCATCATTTTTAGACAAACAGGAATCAGCATCGGGCTTACAATAAATATTTAATAATAATAATAATAATAAATGCGTTTATTGAGGAATAAGGTACACTGGTATGAAAGTATAAAATTGGGATACAATATGTCTAAGGGTCGACTCCTCAACCGTCAAGCAGAAGCGCTCTACACAAACCCGCATTAAGAACTGAGAGAATAATGATTATGTTCTCCATTCGGGCTAACTGTGCTACTCCACCCCACGATTGGAAAGTCAACCCCAAGAAGAATTTGGGTAGGTTGCATTGTTCAACATAAACGCCTGCTAGATGGAATTCAATGCAGACGTTTCATGATATTAGACATAAAGCCTTTTTAATCCCCTAATGTTGCTATGTCCGTTATACACACAGTGTACCAACAAAACTTGTACAATTATTAGCGTCCCAGCCGCCGGCAAATATATACTTGTATAATATGTATGTATTTCCTAGGATGTAGTATATGTATTTCTTAGTATGTAGTATATTGTTTCTTATTTTATATCAGTACTAACCTTCATCTCATACTCTCCCAAAGGTTAGATGTTAGAAAATTCCTTGTGGACATTATTTTTCGCCTTTGTACATTTTGCAATGGGGATACAAAAAACAATATATTTCGGAGTCCACTTTTAATAGCTTTATGAATATTTTACGACGCAAATAAGGAATTAATTAGCCATATTCAAAAATTTTTTTTTCTTTTTTCTGTACGGTTCGGAGACATGGACCATAAAAGCCGCGGATAGAGCGAGGATTGATGCTTTTGAGATGTGGTGTTGGCGTCGTTTGCTCAGAATCCCTTGGACCGCACGACGTACTAACATTTCTGTGCTCGAAGAGCTTAAGCTGACCAGGGAGCAAAGACTCTGCTTTGCCCGAATTCTGCAATACTTTGGCCACATTGCAAGAAGAGAAGACGATAATCTAGAAAAACTTCTAATCACGGGCAAGGTAGACGGTAAAAGAACAAGAGGAAGAAGCCCCAAGCGTTGGTCCAGTCAGGTGACTGACCACCTGAACATCCCTGTACACCAGGCCATCCACTACCCCGCGGACCGAAACCGTTGGAGACGGCTGGTGGATGAGCTGCGTCTGCGACGGAGTCACGATCCCCATCAGTGGGGTACCGACTAAGGAGGAAGAGGATTCAAAAATTTACACTGTCATAATAGTATTGCCATTTAAAAGTTTCCAAATCTATCTAATGTTACCGCAACTGAAACTGTAATTGTCATTGTGTGGTGTGAATCTTTTGGAGCGTCAATATTTTTTTTGTGTTAAGATTTCATGACTACTAAAAATATATATATAAAAAGAGAATAGTGTATAGTCGTTACTTGTAGGTACTCCAAAACAAAGCGTACACTTAGATACTTGTTCAATTCATAATATGGTTAAATATTTTGGGTTTCCCTTGTAATCACTATAGGTAAGCGAGAGGGGTAGGAAAATCAATATTCCTGTCTGGGAGGGTGTGGACCCTCGAAAATCCCGTCCGCTCACCCTCTATAGGTGCATCAGATGCCATGTGCAAGCCCAATTTTATATGAAACTAGCTTTTTCACCCGGCTTTTCCCGTAACAATATTTTTTTTGGAATTATTTTATTTATTTATTTAAATGAAATGATTAAAACTACTTACAAGTAAAAAAATAAATATAAACTTAACCTAATAAAAAATAAACTATAAGTAAAAAATGTGTATTTTTCTTTGAATGATTCATTCATTATCAATCCCTAGAACATGCAGTCCTAGACCTCCTCTGTTGGAGATGGGCCTTCCAGAAAATATCTACATATACCCATATCTGGAGAATTTGGCCTTCACTTGCCATGCTGGCTATAAATCTTAATTCTATTTTATTCCCTATCCTTAAGACTTACGAGTGAAAGAGATGGAGAAATGCGCGAACGCACCTAAAAACGCTGGGACTCGCGACGCACCTGTCAGTTGGAATTAAATATTTGATCGGTGAATAGTGTTGCCCAATCTTAGTTTTGGTTTTGCAGTCTTCTTGGTCCAAGAGCAAGACTAACCCTAGTCTTGGTCTTGCGCAAGAATCTCGCAAGGCTCTTGCTCAGACAATTATTTTAATTTTTGCAAAAAAAAAAAAAAATTAGACTCTTTGTAACTGTTTCGTGTCTGTATTTTTTTTCGGATTCAGAAGTAAAAATATCAAACCCTTATTTGAAATATCTCCAAAACATACATTTTTGGATACATGTTGGTTAACGAGACCTATAACCATTCCAAATTACAATAAATTAGACCAGTAGTTCTCGTGGTACGTTTGCGGACAGACACTTAAGTCACACTAGCTTTTCTTAATACAATTAGAAACAAATATGGCAAGAGCCAGAAACGGACTGACTACAAATAAAATTTTGACCACATTTGTAAAGGAAGGGCAAAGCACGAAAATCATCGCATCAGACTGGAAAATTCTCATGGATACATTTGAAACTCATTGTAGGATCCCAGATGAACTAGCTGTATCAATCAGCCTATAGGCCAAACATCTTAGTGTTTTCTCGGAACTTAAAAAAAGTTATCCTTATTGAACTTACCGTTCCGTGGGAATCAAATATTCCAAAATACCACAACATGAAGTCGAATAAATATTATGATCTAACAGAAGAAATAAACAGGAACGGGTTCAAAACTCAGCTTTACGCAGTGGAAGTTAGGGCGAGAGGAGTTCCAGCAAAATCTTTGCACCACTTACTGAAAGAATTGGGCCTAAGCAGGTTTGCCGGCAATACATTTATGGAAAGAGCTTCCAAGACGGCATTAACGGAATCATAGTATTTGGTTGGGTAGGTGGAGAAGTAAAATGGGGGATTATTATATATATTATTGGTCGCAAGCCCGAGACACCATTCTTCTCATCTCTTACCCACACACGATGGACCCGGCACCCGCCCGGGTTATCCATGGAATGCTTAGAGTTTTTTTTTCTTCTCTTTTCAGTCAAGACCGCGATTTTAGGAGTGCAAGGACATGACCGAGAAGAGCTGTTATTATGCAAGAACAAGACGAAGGGTAGCCAATTTTTGGTCTTGCTTTGGGCAACACTAACAGTGAACCCGAGAACGCTACTCAACCCATATGTATATAAACATAAGACTATTTAAACCGTGAATTATTTGTGCTCATAAACTCTGCTCCAACTCTTAATGCTATAGTGGTGCCACGTGATCTTGGAGCTATCGAAGAATCCGCAGTCGCCATCCTTTTCACGACCACGCGTTCTAAGTTATTTTATTTTATTGTTTCTCTTTCCAAATGATGGTTATCATGTACTGCTCCAGATTCACCAATATGTACTATAAAATGATATCGTTTTATATCAATATTGTAAAAATTGACGTGTAAAAGTGCAGAATACATCTCTTTTTGTCCTATGCCTACTTGCAAAATAAACGAATTGAATTGAAGTAACATTTGTCTTTGATGAAAACTAGTCCATAAATATAGATATGACACGAATCAAACAGACAAAGACTGTTTCGCATTTATAATATTAGTTTTTATATCCACAATACTTACGATTAATCCTATGTATTCGTACGCTGTCAAATCCCTTTGTAAAAATTCGTTTGATCTTTAAATTAAAAAGTTATTGATGTTTTTTTTTTTTTTTTTGCACGATTGTTTTGATCCATGATTGGTGTATTTATTGGAAGAAAGTAAGGTACATAGAAATAAAAAAATATATGGTCTAGCGGTTAAGTCCGTGGATTTAGACGCAGAGGTACCGGGTTCGATTCCTGGTCGGTCACAATTAATTGTATAATTTATTTGTGATATTTCTGGAGTTTGGTACGCTAAATATATCAATGAGCTTGCCACTTGTAATTGCTTTTTTAAAAGCGTGGTTTTGACCACCCCGGAAGGGAAACATGAAACCCAATTTTTTTAAAGTAGCGGATTCTCATTTAGCCAACTTTACTATAGGCCCATCATGACAAGTAGCAAGCTTGTGGATGTTTCTAGCGTACCAAACTTGAGAAATATCACAAATAAATTAAATAAATTATTGTGTCCCGACCAGGAATCGATCCCGGTACCTCCGCTTCTAAATCATTAGCTTAACCACTAGACTACCAAGGCAGTCTATTTATAACTATTTATTATATTTCACTAAAACAAATATATGAGTAAATCGTCCTTAATTTTATTTTCTATTAAGTTGGTAGACTACATTCAAAATACAAAAATCATAAGATCCACGTCAACCTGACTGGTCATGCCGGTGATTTTTTCATTTTTTCATTTCATTACAGCCCCTAGAACACAGAGTCCTAGACCTCCGAGATGGGCCTTCCAGAACTGGAGAATTTGGCCTAGACGGCTTGGCAAGAATATGATGTAATTTTATTTTAATTTGTTTATGACAAGTTATTAATGATTCCACAAGTTGGTATTAGTGGAACCGGGACCGACGCGCGCGACTGTTTAACGTGCTCTCCGAGGCACGGGAACGGTGGTGTTGTAAGTCTATGACAAATGTACGTAGAAAAGTGTATTTCTCATTGGCACATGATGGTGGGTTTGAACCGACCTTTGTAGGATTTAAGGTACGCGTTCTTACAACCGAGCCACCACCGATAGTATCCGGTGATATTAGGACAAATTAGCCAATGATATGTGGGGATCTATTTAACTCTCGTAGGTATCATTTAATGTATCAGTGAAAACTACATGCGATCATGTCCTAAATAGTTCATTATTACACAATGTGCAAATAATTAAGCTGTTTGGTTAGTAATGTGTTCGTAATGGCATTAACAGCTTAACCTATTGTCGTTTGATTATTCATTAGGTTTAATAGCTATTAATTTACAGTTATTAATTCTACCGGGTCGACAATAAAATTCTTATATATAATATTAGGTCCTTCCTTACATATGAAATTGACGTTTTGTCGAACTGGCCACTTTAATCTCAATTATCTAGCGTTTGGCTAGGAATTCTAAATTAAAATTAATTTCAAATGAGAATGCCCATTTTTCTTAAAGAAATGGGCCCAATAAAATGTTCTCGTGCTATAATGATTTCTTTTTTATTTGATTGTTTTTTGTTTTATCTTAAGGTAAAAACCTTAGCATAACGATAATTAAGAAAAAAAAATACCTTAATAATTACATAGTTTTAATCTCGCCAATCTGAAATCCAGTGTTTTATCTGTAATAAAGTACCTAATCATAATAAAGAACCTAATCGTATAAATAGTGTTTTGTATCTATTTCAAACATAAATTTTAACCAATTGACTATTTAATTAAATAATAATTTAATACTGGGGTAAAAGATGTAATTAAATTTAAAAAAAAAACACATTGAATTGTTATGGTTATTGAAATGTGCGGCACGCTGCAAAAAAGTTGGGGCCTGATTTTGGGCAATCTCTTTTAGGCTTGTGTATTTGTGTTTCGAATTTAGTGATTCATTTGTTTTCAAGCCATTAGATTTTTCTTTGACATAGGTCTACTCACAATATTATCTACTTTTCTATCTAATCTATTTATAATATATATTTATTTTACTTATATGTATCTTATTTCATTTATTTTATATATAATAATGGAATGCAGGTGCTGGATTCCGCGCGACGCTTTTATTCAGGTGGGCACATGGTGGGACATGTCTTTATTACATAAAAAAAATGTTTTGTGTCCTCAAGAAGGAATTAAAACTCTCGCGTCTTAAAAATAGTAACCTCCGGGACTTGGTTTTTTTGTTTGTTTATTACACTTTTCTCCATTTTGTCGAGAACGTCCGCTATTCCTGAACCGCATGTGTGATCGTATAATACAAGTTAAACATTAAACTGTCTGGGGAGTATAAAAATAGGAATGTTCGCCAACTTTGTCTGCTACATGAGCACCTTATTTTGTAAGGAGACATTTTACGGCGTGTCACAGATGTTTGTAATGATGATAGGCTGTAAAAATCGGCCATAATTTTCTTGTAATTTGGCTTTCTTGTCGCTTCAAGAATACTGATGTCTAATTTAAAAATCTAGTAACAAATATTTAGCCAACTTCCATCAAGTGGCAAGCTCGTTTATTTATTCGAAGAGAAAGGACAGAGACAGGCAACATAAGAACATAGAAGATAGCAACAGAGTAGAACCAATTAAAATTATACCCGCCACCAGAATATTTCTCACTGTGAACAATAGTGCACTCTTTGTGATAAAAAATTCGTAAAATATCGCCTTGGCCAGGTATAAAGAAAACAACTGCATTGTGTTTGAATGCATTAAAACTGTTAGGCGAACTCCGAAGCAAACTGCCCACACTTTGCGAGCGCAACCGAAAGTAGCAGCTTCTTGATTTTGGCTTTGAAGGCGGCGCGGGAGTTACTAAATATATATATCCACGTCCGATAAACGCCTGTTGTACGTGTCGCACATCCGACGTACATCGTTAATGTCTGTAGCGTATCAGACACATATATGATGTGATATTTTCACAAATTCTTGGGCTGTACAATTAATGTCGAATGCGATCGCCTATCCGTCGTACCGGGCCTAATTCTGGCGCTATCGACTTGCGTGTCGGTTTGAACTATTCAAATGAGAAGCGACATATCTCCATAGAAAACTGTCAAGTTTCATTCAAACAAATCGAGCGGACATGCATGTCGAAGGCGCGATAATCGGGGCTCAGGTCCAGGTTATAAAAACAATACAATAATACATATCAAACACTTATTTTCAATAATTGATAAGGTCGGAATTTCAACCCAAGGGCAGTGTACACGGCATGCTATACATAGCTACTGAATGATTAGAATCAACTGTGTTTAGGTTTCATCAATTTTCATCATTATCAATATATTAATACTATATATACGATAATAAATATATTATTATTAATGGCAATTTATGTTGAAAGTTATATCATATGTATATATTAGTATAAGTCAAAAAAGTAAATATAAGAATAGTAAAAAGTTACTTTACGTTAATTTGTTATTAAAAACTTTTTTTTTTGGCGACGTCAATAAATGTGTTTGCTGTGTTATGTTACTTTAGCTCAAACATTTTGAACAATAAACGTCTTTGTTAGTATTATTATTTATTGAAACTCTATTTTTTCGTATGTATTATGAATTTGCGATTGCTTGAGAATCGGGGCCCAAGGTCTCGATCATTGAAGCGCAAAAAAGAAAGACCAAGACTGCAAGATTGGGCAACAGTACTTCAAGCACAGTCGAGTGAACCTGCGAGTGAATCATAAATAAAAAAATGCACAAATATAAAATGTAATATTGATTTAGACAACACTGTTTTGCTTGTTTAGAAAGTAGGTGGTAAGTAAATGTTTAAAAAAAATATGAACAGTCCGTCCGTGGGAGCTTGATCCATCTGCTGGAACTATGAGACGGTATTATGAGTTGATTATTCTGAGAAGAACAGACGGTCGTCAATGAGACTGATATTATAAATTGTTAGGTTTATCTATTTTATGTTCCACGCTCTGACAATGTCCTTATTTATTGATAGTAGGTTTTAAAATAGGACAACCGATATACTTGTTGTAAGTTGTAAAAATGTGTTGATAAAAATATTGGAAAGATATCAAAACGATTTGAATATTATATGCCACTTCGGTACTTTGATGTTATAAAAATAATATACACCGTGAACAAATGGATATAAGATAAGTACTAAATATATATTTAAAGTAAGATACAGAAAAAAAAGATTAAGAAATTAACGAGTGTCCTCGGAGCACTACGCCCATCGGACGGTTATAATTTTAGTTCTTAATTTTTTTGTTTTATTTATAGTGTAGTTTTTTTTTTATTATTAAATTTTAAGTTTTTTTTTAATCATTTAATATTATAATTCTTTTATACTGTTTGTATATAAACTTTTCTACAAAATAAACTAAGGGCTTACACCTGGGAGGGTACCTAAAACGCTCGCTGCATTTCCTTGTTCAATAATAATGGAAATATTTTGTTTTAGGTAGTTATGGCATTTGGGGTCGCCACACTTTTGATAAATTTGTTTACCCAACTCTTTCACGAATTTGTGAGTATCAAAAGAATATACCCCCATTGTTTCAACCCCAAATGCCACAAAGTTATTATTTTGTTTAATGCTGCTATTACTGTATGAGCCGCTGAGCCTGCCTTTTTTGAGGTTGAGGAAATGTGACAAGCGGCAAATGTGGCATACCAGACAACATTCCCTCACTCCATTAACATATACAATTGTATTTATTTATACCAAAAGAAAGCTAGACATCACATACATTTTAAGTATGTCTAAAAGATTAATTATATGGGATAAATCGCCCGGTGTCGCCAAGGATATTGTAAGTGTCGTGTGTCGTGATTTCTAAAAACTTTTAAAGTGGATAGTTTTACATCTACCGCCCAGTATTTACGAGACTACACCGCATGGCTCCAGTCGACCCGTGACCACGGCCAATGCAACTTGGCTGAAACGTCGGGAGAAATATGGCTCTAAGGTAAATCGCGTAAAGACCCGTTAAAATTATAAAAACTATATGTGAATATTCACTATTTTGTACAGACTGACTGTCTCCGTGGTCTAGCGGTTAAGTCCGTGGATTTAGACTCGGAGGTACCGGGTTCGATTCCTGGTCGGGACTCAATAATATTTATTAATTTAAATAAATAAATTTCTTTATATTTAATTTATTTGTGATATTTTTACGTTAGAGACATCGACGAGCTGGCGGAACATTTTGGAGACAGAAAGGGTGGTAATTTTCTGACAACAGTCTATTATTATTAGCCTTGCTATACTGAGGCGAAATGTTGCCAGCCTCCTTGGAACGTCTCTAGACGACAATTTTTATTACTAGGTAGTATTATTTTTTATTCTGTTTAGTTTTTTTTAATTTTATTTATATTAGGTAGTTTTTAATTATTTGTCTATCATAAGCAACCTTAGTTATGTATGTAGTTAATAAAGCTTATGTTTTGTTAGTTTTAATGGAAACTTTGTTGGACAATGAGATGAACAATTTTGTTATTACTAGGTGTAAGAATAACTGTTTGTTTCCCAAATGATGAATAAATAAATATATATATAAATAAATAAATTATTGTCTTTGTTCCTTCGAATTAATTATTGTTTTCATTGACAGTGTCCTTTAGTTTATTTACGTTACTTACACAATCTAGTTGCAGGGCACACACAGCTGCACGTACGCACGTCGCGTGTAATCAAAAGATTCGACTTTTTTGCAATTAGGTATCAAATTGATGACCGCCTCCGTGGTCTAGTGGTAACAAACGTTGCCGTGAACTCGGGAGGTCGTGGGTTCGATTCCCACCGGGGGCAAGTTGTTGTATAATTTGTCTCGGTCTGGGTGTTTATATGTATAATATGTATATATTTACAAAAAAAAGTATAATATGTAGTTTATCAACCATCTAGTTTCCGTAACACATGCCTCGTAGCTTACTACGGAAACTAGATGGCGCTGTGTGACCTGTCTGGAAATATTTATTTATTTATTTATTATTTATATATCAAATTACTGGCGCGGTGTAGCTCGGTTGTAGCTTTCCTTAAATGAGAAAAACACTTTTCTTACGTACATTTGTAAAAGATTTACAACACCACCGTTTCCGTGCCTCGGAGAGCACATTAAGCCGTCGGTCCCGGTTCCACTAAAGCCAACTTGTGGAATCGTTAATTAATTGTCATTAAAAAATGACATCAGATTAGAGTGGCGAGTGTAGGCCAAATTCCCCAGATATGTGTTCTGGAAGGCCCATCTCCAACAGTGGAGGTCTGGGACACTGTATTCTAGGGGCTGTAATTTTATTTATTTATTTAATTATCCGAAGTAAGGTACAAATAACAGATAACAAACAAAACAATTATTGAATACATAGACAAATAATCCTGTCGGGTTTGCCAGCCTAAAAAAAATGTACACAACATTGAATAATACAAAAAAATGGTAATAATATTAAATAAAAGTTCATAGTAAAAAAAATATATATAATAAATGCAATTAAAAGTAAAACCTATAAAAACAAAAAGTAATAACTAATAAGATTATAAAAGTAAACATAATAATAACAAAATAAGATAATAACATGAACAAAATCACTTTTTCCTTCCTAACCCGTTCCACAATTTATCATGCATACCTACCGACAAACAATTTAGTGAGGTTAATTTTAAATGAGTGTTTTTCATATTAATTGTATTGTATTGTAATGAAAAAAAAAATTGTATTATTTCCTTTGAATGGACATCGACATCGTCATAATCAAATAAAACTGCCAAAAATAGAGTGAAGGAAGTAGAACGCGCGTTCAATATGTATGTAAATTCCTTATTTCGTTTTGAATAAAAAAATCTCGTTTACATTATACAGTAATGGACTAGAGGGAGGGATAAATTGATTTCACCATGCACTGAATGGAATGAAGATTGGTATACACGATGCAATATAATCTATAATATGCAGCGGCCGTAAAATAAATAAACTACAAGTTAGGCAGGATCAAATTTTTGTCTAGCTTTATCGTTTATCCATCACTTAACTGAGCCTAATATAGTTTTTATAATTTTAACGGGTCTTTACGCCATTTACCTTAGAGTTTGTCGTGTGTCGTGATTTCTAAAAACTTTTAAAAGTGATAAGTGGGTAGGTTTACATCTACCGCCCAGTATGTACGAGACTACACCGCATAGCTTCAGTCGACCCGTGACCACGGCCAATGCAACTTGGCTGAAACGTCGGGAGAAATATGTCTCTAAGGTAAATCGCGTAAAGGCCCGTTAAAATTATAAAAACTTTTATGAATATTCGCGAAAGTTTAAAAAGTTTAATGAGCCTAATATGCTTACAAATAAACTATCCATACTTAAACTTCGCCTATTTGTCAGATATTGAAAATAGAGATTATGGAACGCACTCCCAGGCTCAACTTGATGCTCTAAGCACGCGTTCACCTAACTTTGTTCAAGTACCATTTTCATCATATGATTATGACAAGTATTGATTGACTTCAAAGCAAAGTTCATTAGAAAAAAGCGAGATTTGCTCAGTACGCTTTATTTAATTATTTAAAATCTTTATTGCACAATGCACAAAGGCGGACTTAATGCCCGTAGACATTCTCTGACAGCCAAACCTTAGGGACAAATTTGAACAAATATAGGTGCAATGAAAGTAAGAGTAATATAAAATTATAGGATAATTCAACAAATATTATATACCTACTTATATATTCTTATATATGTATTATAATATCAATATACTAAATACTAATACATACACAAATACAACTTACTAACGTGGTTTAGACCTATTCATAAAGTGTGAATAGACCAGTTCTTTAAACGACAATCTGTTAGTTGCCTGCCTTATGTTCATCGGAAGATTGACTTGTGGCAACTACTACGAAGGAGTAGGAGAAGGTGACAAATCCAGAATGATGTGAGGGAACAGAAAGAAGAGAGTTATGAGAAGAACGTAAAGATTTATCGTGGAAAGAAGAGAGATAGGCAAAATTGTCCTTGAGGTATTTCGGTGTCTCAGGCTCGTTTAAAACAGAGAAAAGGAGACAGAGAACTCTAAGATTTCTGCGACAACGGATTGGCAGCCACTTCAACTTAGCGTGATATTCAGAGATATGATTGTATTTGCGTAAACAATATATTAATTTAGTCGGGTGCAACGAGGTAAAATACAAGATAGAGCAGGCATTGGTGACTTCTTTATAAATAACTATTTTTAAAAAAATGGCTACTGAGTAATGCATTTAGCTAATGTCAACCTTATGGCTAGTGGTTTTAAGATTAAAATTGTGTGCAGCTATAATAGCGCCATCTATGATTGACTAGATGAACTTATTTGTCTAATGGACAACTGAGCAATAATTGGAGCCAATATCAACCTTATGATTAATATGTTAAGACTAATTGTGTGCATCTCGCCATCAATGATCGAGTAGTGGATCTATTTCTAAAACACTTTCTTCCTCGACAAATCAAATTAAATCAAAATCTTTACTCGTAACTAATGTAGTACAATTGTTTGACAATAAAATTTGGCTTAAAGGCACTTTATTTATAACGTATATTGGAGCCTTTAAAACTCAGACAATCAATTCAATTTTAAAACGTACATGAATATTCATTTGAGGGTAGTACTAAATTTTCCACTGTGTTGTATAAATCGGTCGCATTAACCGATCTGAAAGTATCATGACGACCGTAATTTCCAGCGGATGGTTAGAAACTACACGTTGTAGATGTCTCTAGCGTATCCAGATACATTAAATATGAAACAAGACAATTTAAGAAACCAAACAGTATTAGAATCGGTACAGAATTAATTAGTGTATGACAGTCATTGCTAATAATTGTTTTTATTCGGTTATTTCTTTGGCATTTTGACCGCCTCTGTGGTCTAGTGGTAACAAACGTTCACGGGAGGTCGTGGGTTCGATTCCCACCGGGGGCAAGTTCTACATTGTATAATTTGTCTCGTTCTGGGTGTTTATATGTATAATATGTATATATTTACAAAAAAAAAAGTATAATATGTCACCTTCTAGTTTCCGTAACAAAAGCCTCGTAGCTTACCACGGAAACTAGATGGCGCTGTGTGATCTGTCTGGAAATATTTATTTAATATTTATTATTTTCATGTTTATTTTAGGTGGTATATCAATGAGGTACAGATATAGTGCATAGTTTATTTCCATCGGGAAAACTCTGGTCTCAATCTTAATACGACGGCACCCGAAGTGATAATCAATTATTGTATAAAGTGATTATTTTTAATGGAACTTTAGTGTCAAATGTCAAAATGAAAAATGTTATTGTATAATATACTCTATATTTTTTATTAATTGAAATATTAGATAATGAAACTACTTGTATCGGCAAAATCACAAAACTGACCGCCTCCGTGGTCTAGTGGTAACAAACGTTGCCGTGAACTCGGGAGGTCGTGGGTTCGATTCCCACCGGGGGCAAGTTGTACATTGTATAATTTGTCTCGGTCTGGGTGTTTATATGTATAATATGTATATATTTATAAAAAAAACTATAATATGTAGTTTATCAACCATCTAGTTTCCGTAACACAAGCCTCGCAGCTTACCACGGAAATTAGATGGCGCTGTGTGACCTGTCTGGAAATATTTATTTATTTTAGGAGTATAATGAGACAATAAAACTTGTCCAAAATCCATATAAACGCCGGAACTTACACTTCAAAGATATACTTATAAATGTTAGCTTATTATTATTACAAAAATATTACAATTATTTATCGAATATTAATTTGTTAGCAAAATTTTTCATAAATAGTAATAACCTCAAATTATATTTTGACATGAATAATCTATGTTGTCCTTGGATTTTAGAGATGTACCATGTGGGCTATTTAATTATTCTAATTATTTTTTTAAAGAAAGTTATTTTGTTGTAATCCTATATAATATTATAATAGTTTTTATAATTTTAACTCAATTTACATTAGAGACAAATCGCGTAAAGACCCGTTAAAATTATAAAAACTATTAAGAATGTGCGCGAAAGTTTAAAATATTATAATGATTTTAACCCTTCCACGACTATAAGGTATTTAGAACTGAATCAATGTGTTTTTAGAACTGAAATAGAAATTTCACAAAGAAGTAAGAGAGTGTCATCTCGACCGTATTCCTAGCGAAGTGGTCAGAAACCATACTTATAAACATTCGGAGTCACATTTAGCCAACTTTACGTCGGCCTATCATGAAGTCTACAGTTTACAATGCTAGACCACAGAGACGGTACAAAAAAGTAGTTAGGTTAGTAGTTATTTATTTATTTATTTAAAACTTTATTGCACTATGTACAAGGGGCGGGCTTAATGCCGCTAGGCATTCTCTAGCAGCCAACCTTTGGAACAATGCAGAGAATTTTGATTATGAGGTAGGTGCAAAGGGCTTAAAAAAGAAACTTATTAAAAATATTAAATAAACTTAATCTAAGATAAAACAATACATATTAATATACACACCAATACATACAAATATGTACGCAATAATACATATACTACATACAATATATCTTACATAAACTGTTGGGAGCTGTTTAAGTAATGTGAATATACCATATTTTTAAAGAGTGATCTATTGGGCGCTTGGCGAATTTCTACCGGCAAATTGTTCCACAGATTCGCGGCCACCACTGCGAAAGAGTTTGACTTGAAGCTAGAGTGATGAGATGGGATAGACAAAACAGAATTGTGGGCCGAGCGAAGTGACCTGTTATGAAGTGACGAGAGATAGGCAAACTTGTCCTTGAGGTATTTCGGTGTCGCAGGCTCATTAAGAATAGAGAAGAGCAAGCAGAGGATTCTGAGGTTCCTGCGACTACGAATTGGTAGCCACTTTAACTTAGCGCGATACTCAGAGATGTGATCGTACTTGCGTAAACAAAAGATAAACCGGATACAGGTATTTAGTAACCGGTCCATCTTGTTGAGCAACACCTCTGATAGATCGACGCTACACACGTCACCATAGTCAATGTCATATTTATTTTTTGGACATAGTACTCCGAGAAAATGTGTAAATGTAAACATCATTGCAATGCACTATTTGTCTAAGGTAATTAAATAAAATGAAATACATTCAATTAAACTAACTTTTGAGCCGTTTGGGGTCGAGACGATGGGCCCAAGGGGACACTTAGCCAAGCGTCTGGCCAAGGAGTTGTCCAAACGGCTAACGGAAAAGTCTGGAGACAGGATGGCAATTATTTCTGCCAACGTATTAGCCTCGCTATACAGAGGGGAAATGTTGCCTGTCTTCTTGGGACTATCCCTTAGGACATTTTTTACTTAAGTTTATTTTTTATTAGGTTCAGTTTATGTTTATTTTATTTTTTTACTTTTAAGTAGTTTTAATCATTTTATTTAAATATAGTATCATCACGACCGTTTCCCTTTCGGGGTGGTCAGAAACCACGCTTATAAATAAGCGGATTCACATTCAGCCAACTTTACTATAGGCCAATCATGACAAGTGGCAAGCTCGTCGATGTCTCCAGCGTACCAAACTCGAGAAATATCACAAATAAATTAAATATTAATTAAATGTAATTATATACATTAATAAATATTTTTGTGTCCCAACCAGGAATCGAACCCGGTACCTGCTAGTCTAAATCCACAAACTTAACCGCTAGACCACAGAGAGATTTAAATAAATCATAATAATTATCTGAAAACAAAAAAAAACTAATTAAATTAATAACGTTTGTACTATTGGGCACGATTACTAATACTCGTTCGTAGTCTATGGTCACCATGACGTCATGTTTGTTTACACAATATTGCAAGTAAGAAATAACAGAGAGTAAAGATGTTACAACCATAGCTGGGCACCGTTAATCAAATAGTTAACTTCGTTAATCGTTAATCCGCTACAAAAAAAGTTAGCTTCGTTAAACGTTAAAGCGTTACATTTCGGAAGAATTAACGGAAGTTAACGTTAATCGTTAATCCGTTAATATGTCTAAAATTGCATTTTTATATCGTTGCGTTAGTGAACTTATAAAACCTGTTGGTTTAGGTTCTGTAAGTTAACAGGTTAATATATAATATTGTCAGAATGAGTTCTCTTTTTTGTCTTGCCTCGGTTAGAGCCCGCCTTAACAATCTCTTCAAACTGTACGTATTGTGACTCATGTACCCTTCTTAAATGTTGTTTCAAATTATTCAGGCTTGATACATGAACTTTTATTTTGGTGTCTTTCGGCAAGGCAACGCATTCAAGCAAAAAGTATTTGCTGGCCCGATCTGGATACAAATTCCACATACTCAGTAAAATGTGGCCAAGGATTCTCATCAGGACCGCTGAAATCCGATTCCATGTCTTCCATGATATAGTTTTAATTACACTTTTTTATCTAACTAATTACACTGCACTCTTATTTATTAACACGCAAATTATCACTGACAGTAATTTATAATAACAACAAACACAACACTCGTCACTCTAAGCACTGGCGCTAGTACTTCGCAGTTTTCTTACTCGCACGCGCCGGCAAAATATATCTAGTTTTGTTTTTGTCTCACGCGCCGCCGCGCCCGGCACTTGTCGTTTCATACTTGTCTGAACCGGTTTTTCGCGCCACACCGCGGTGACGTGCGGTAAATAGTGGCATTGGATTAACGATTAACGGACTTCTGCATATTAACGGAAGTTAACGTGTCCGTTAACATTTTTAAAAGTTAACTTAAAAGTTAACCCGTTAATCAAAATGTTAACTTCGTTAATTAACGATTAACGGATTAACGAGTTAATGCCCAGCTATGGTTACAACCACCCTAAGAAAGAGAGAGCACAATAAATACGAACTTTTCCGATAAAATACGATGTAAAATCATTATGCACATCTGTACTATGATGACGACTGATGACTGTATGTGGGTGCGTTGCTAGGTTTTGTTTCTATGGAAGTAAAACAAAAAACAAGGGTGACATTTAACAGTAGTGACGATATCGAGGTAGACTTCCGAAACCAGCGTCAGTATCGACGCCCAACCCGAGGGCCATACGGCTCTCCAAGCGAATTCGCTTTGTGCTGCAAGCGTCAGCGTCAAACGTGAAAAATTTATGCACAGAATCGAAAGGCCACGAAACTTAACGTACGTACGCTTGCAGCGATATAATCCAATATATTATTTTAAAAATAGTAACGACCTCATTTTTTTTTAAAGCCTGAATTGTAATTAAGCTTTGTTTGAAAATAATAATAATAATAAATATTTCCAGACATGTCACACAGCGCCATCTAATTTCCGTGGTAAGCTAGAAGGCTTGTGTTACGGAAATTAGATGGTTGATAAACTACATATTATACTTTTTTTTTTTGTTAATATATACATATAAACACCCAGACGGAGACAAATTATACAATGTACAACTTACTCCCGGTGGGAATCGAACCCACGACCTCCCGAGTTCACGGCACCGTTTGTTACCACTAGACCACGGAGGCGGTCAAGAAAATCTAACATATATAGATATTGTGCTTATTGTTTTTCGAGGTATCATCATCATCATCAGACTGTATCTCTCCACTGCTGGATGTAGGCCTCCCCCAAGGCTCGCCACTTAACGCGATCTTTCGCTACCCTCATCCAACCCCCACCAGCGACCTTCTTTAGGTCATCTGTCCATCTGGCGGGGGGTCGTCCCACTCTGCGTCTTCCCGTACGTGGTCTCCACTCTAGAACCCGTTTGCCCCATCGATCGTCGGTTCTGGGGCAGATGTGTCCGGCCCATTGCCACTTCAGCTTGCTAATTTTAAAAGCTATGTCAGTAACTTTCGTTCTCTGACGAATATCAACGTTTCGAATTCTATCCATCAGAGATACACCAAGCATAGCTCTCTCCATGGCTCGCTGAGCGACCTTGAATTTATGGATCAGACCCACTGTTAGTGTCCACGTCTCTGCTCCGTACGACATTACCGGGAGGACGCACTGGTTAAAGACCTTAGTTTTATTCTTTTTCGAGGTAAATAACTAAAAATTATATATTTTCAAAATAAACCCAAGGAACGTTGATTTCCTTGAAAATCTTATTTCTATTAGAAAAAACATAGAGCAAAAGCGCCAAGTAAATATCGGCTCAGAGTGAAATGTCAAAATTTCTTTAAAATCTTGATTAGATTTAGCTAATCTATATCATAGCTTCTCAAAAGCGCGCGAAACTAGCCTAGTCCAAAGCAAAGTAGCGATTTTCGCTACACTTGCAGATTTATTTCATGAACCTGATATGAAACTGAACTAGTTTTTGACAGCAAGAGCAGATTGCAGTGCAAAGTAAATCTCTACATCTTCATATGATATTTCTCTACGGCTCTATCGCGGTGCGACGCATGCTTCGGAAGTCCAGCTTTAGGGCAATAAATGAACTTTGACGCCACTTTATTTACCACATAGTAGCTATTGTTTATCTGTTTTAGCCACAAAATTTTATAGTGAAAATGGATTCGCCTTTTGTGGCAATAATACTAGTATATTCAACAAATATAAAAGAGCTTATACAGGTCTGGTCGTTTGCTTAAGCTTAAATACTTCAAGAGAGAGTGCTACCTAAAATAGCACTTTTGACATCCATAAGTCGTTCTTTGTCATATTTTGAATAATTACGTGTCACAAAAATAATGAGAGTAATTCTTGTAAAACAAGCGGTGTTATTTTTATGTAAATATATTTATAGCAAGTTTACAATATTAATTCTCCTTCAAAGTAAAAATTGGCATTTGACATCATTGCAAATGGCACATACAATGGAACAACAAGTAGGCGGACTGATGGTGGTAATTTTCTCAGTCTGCCGGGGCGGGGAAGTATCCACCTTTCGTGCCGATAAACCCGCGTAAAGTGTATCCAAACGTTTCGGGATCAGGCTCAAACAGCCGTCATGCCCAGTCAAGTCGGCATAGTGTTAGTAACTAATGTCAGTCATGAGTGGCTGATTCCAGTTGCCAACATTCATGGACCTCGCGCGCCACTTACCATCAGGTGGGCGTAAGATCACATGCAGTGATGGTATATAAAAAAAGGACTTATGGAATAAAATATGTTTTGAATGATTTTGACAATTTGTTTTGTTCATAAATGTTAAAACTTATTGTTTAACTAAAAAAATTAATTTAGCTAATTTTAATAATAAATGTTAAAACGTTTTGTTTAACTAAAATAACTAAACTCCAACTGGCGCCAACTTGGGCGCCTCTAGTGGTAGATCACGAAACTACTCGCGATCCATAGACGATTCTAACCGGCTTGGTGGTTGAAATTTGAGAATGAATGTGGATGGGATAAATTGGTGTAGGATCCTGTTGGATGTCTTAACGAGGAATTATAAAATATATATATATATAATTTGCAACCCTCTTTAAAAGGAATGTGCCTATAATAAATATAATTATAATGGTCAAAGCAAAAAGGAGGTGAAAAGCAAAAAACAATTAGCCTCAAAATTATTCGTTGAGAAAATAATTACGGCGGAAATTTGGGCGAATTTTTGCAAGATCGATGGACTCGCCAAATGAGCTGGTAACGAGATCTCACCGTTTCTTTCCTTTTTGCTGTGAAATAAATATACAAAAATTGGGTCAGTTTAGAAGATAATTATTATACTTTACAAAGCAAAATGTTTATTTTAGGCGGCATTCACTATTTTTTTTATCTAAAAATTCTGATAATATTATATCTTTTGTATAAGATACGTTAACCCTTTACATCTATGGTGAGTGCTCTGAAGAGCTTTATAACCTAATTCCTTGCTCTCCATTCCGCAACCGAACTACACGCATAGGTCAAAATATGCACCCACATACCGTAGTCACTATCCCTTCGCGTACCTATAAATTTAGTGACTCATACATCTGTCGCACAATAAAGATGTGGAATGCTCTTCCTCTAACCTGGAGTCCTTCAAGCAAAGTGTGAAAAGGCATCTAGTCAAGCCGGCATAGTGTTAGGGACTGATGTCGGACATAAGGGTCTGATTCCAGTTGCTAACATTCATGGACCCTGCGCGCCACTTACCATCAGGTGGAGGCAGGGTCATATGTCGTGCTAGTATATAAAAAAAAAAAAAAAACGAAATAATCTACGAGGATATTTTCACATAAAGCTGTTCATTAGCAAGTGTCTAGAATACATGACAGATACAATAACGTTAGTATAAATTTTTCTATAGAGACCACCTACCTACACGGTTAGTCTCAACACCTTCCCCAAATTTTATATCCTTCAAACTAATGATAATCTAATCATAATAATAAAAATTTAAGTAACAAATCAATTCACATATGAACCACTTTGAAATATTTATTTGTCCTGAATACTGCTTAGTCAATATAATTATTACTATCTAATAGCATACATAAGTGTTTTTTTTTTTTATTACAAAACTTTATTGCACAAAGTACAAAGGCGGACTTAATGCCCGAAGACATTCTCTGACAGCCAAACCTTAGGGACAAATTTGAACAATTTTAGGTGCAATCATAGAAATAATAATAATACTAGAATTATAAAGGTTAATTTAATAGGATTGATATATACTTACATCATATATCTTCATATATATCATAATATTGCGTGTTATATATGTTATATGTGTTCGTTGCGTTTATTATTCATTATAATTACAGCCCCTGGAACACAGCGTTCTAGACCTTCACTGTTGGAGATGGGCCTTCCAGAACAGATATCTGGAGAATTTGGCCTACACTTGCCACGCTGGCCAGACGGGTTGGCGAGGATCTGATGTAAATTTTTAATAACAAATTAAATTATTTAGAGAACACGCCTGCGATTTATCTACCCCTTAGAATTAACTGAACAATCGCATTAGCACAAATTAGTACACACATGACAACACTATACATTCATCAGAATTACCTCCATATTTGCAATCAGGAAAGCGATCTATCTATCTATGTACATTCCAACAATCGACAATTAATATGCAATTTGATTGACTGCCTAAAGTCTGCTACACATCAATATCAGAGTCGAAACATTATTATTTACGTAAACCGTTACAGACATTTGTACAGGGTTTTTTTTTTCTTATTTTTATCAGGGCTTTGGACATAGTATTGTCCACGCCAGCCCTATTGTAAGATTCCGACAGCTTACAACTCTACACAGACAAACCACAAGAGTAGAAGTTGGTGCGAGAGGAATTCCAGCAAAATCTTTGCACCAGCTACTGAAAGAATTGAGCCTAAGCAGGTCTGCCGTCAATAATTTATGGAACATGCTTCCAAGACGGCATTAACCGAATCATACGGTATATTTTTTAAATTAACTTTTTAGTTATCGCTGTCTGTTAAAGGTGGCAAATTTAATATAAATAAAAAAATAGGATTTGAATCCGCTTTTTTGACGGTGTGGTTTCTGACCACCTAGAAAGGCATACTGTCGTGATGATACTTTTTTATAGGTAGGTAAGTGTAGGTAATATTTGCATTGATATGTAAATGATAATGTGCTAACCAACTTTATTTCGTTATAGATCCAAAATGGTCTCTCTAAATAAAAAAAAATAAGAGAATCTCAACATGATTTTTGAATAACAATATTACATCAACTTTTATTTTAAATTTGATTAATGTCTCATCTTCAATGACACTCGCATGATGAAGACGAATCGATTAACGTGAGAACTATCAAAATCGGCCCGCGCGTTTCGTCTCTAGTGTGCCACAAAGGAACAAACATACATACATACATCATACATACATACATACTCAGTCGGGTAAAAAAGAAGGCCACCTTTGTCATAGATCTCTACTGTTGAAGATGGGCCTTCCAAAAACGAAGACTCGCCACTTTGGCCAGGTTCGTCCAGTTGTCGGGACCCAATCCCAAACTTTAGTAATTTATAAGGTACAACCATCTTGACGCTCGTAGTTTTATTTACCATGGCAGCAATGCAGGGATCCCAAAGGTAGATGCTATATCGATGACATATAGTTATTATATAAAAGGACCGGCCTGTTAAGGATGGATCTTATGATTTATTAAAATTCTAGAAACTATTAATTAATAATAAATAATTTATTATCATGTAACACATTACTACGTCTCCGTGACATATAAAAACATTCCTTCAAAACTATCAAAACTATATACATAAAAGTATGTGAACACCAGCCAGTCGTCAACACGGCCATCATACAATTTCAAGGTAGTCCTTTAGAGCCAGTAACTGAATCCGATAGCTGGGCATTAACTCGTTAATCCGTTAATTAACGAAGTTAACATTTTGATTAACCGGTTAACTTGTAAGTTAACTTTTAAAAATGTTAACGGACACGTTAACTTCCGTTAATATGCAGAAGTGCGTTAATCGTTAATCCAATGCCACTATTTACCGCACGGCACCGCGGTGTGGCGCGAAAAACAGGTTCAGACAAGTATGAAACGACAAGTGCCGGGCGCGGCGGCGCGTGAGACAAAAACAAAACTAGATATATTTTGCCGGCGCGTGCGAGTAAGATAACTGCGAAGTACTAGCGCCATGACGAGTGTTGTGTTTGTTGTTATTATATATTACTGTCAGTGATAATTTGCGTGTTAATAAAGAAGAGTGCAGTGTAATAGTTAGATAGAAAAGTGTACTGTGCAGTATAGTAATTAAAACTATATCATGGGAGACATGGAATCGGATTTCAGCGGTCCTGATGAGAATCCTTGGCCATATTTGACTGAGTATGTGGAATTTGTATCCAGATCGGGCCAGCAAATACTTTTTGCTTATAAGCGTTGCTTGCCGAAAGACACCAAAATAAAAGTTCATGTATCAAGCCTGAATAATTTGAAACAACATGTAAGAAGGGTACATGAGTCACAATACGTACAGTTTGAAGAGATTGTTAAGGCGGCCTCTAACCGAGGCAAGACAAAAAAGAGAACTCATTCTGACAATATTATATATTAACCTGTTAACTTCCAGAACCTAAACCAACAGATTTTATAAGTTCACTAACGCACGATATAAAAATTTCTCCCGTATAGCTCGACAGAAAAGCTGGCAGTGCTACACTAGTTGTTAAAGATATTTTATTCTATCATTACATAAAAAAAAGCAGCTGATATGGAAACATCATCTAAATTAGTATGTACTTATATACATACATACATACATATCTTCACGCCAAATCCCTTGCGGGGTAAGCAGAGACAATTGAGCGCCACTTGTCACGATCACGACATATCTCTTTCGCTTCTTCGACATTCATCAACCTCTTCATACATGCCCTTTTATTTTGATGGCTTTTTAATGTACCTTCAGCTATTGTTTTATTTATTTGATCGTGATAGGTAAGTCTTGGTCTGCCAGGGCCTCTTTTACCCACAACTTTCGCATTATATATCTGGTTCGTCAATCTCTCTTCACTCATTCTTTCAACATGTCCGAACCATCGGAGCATACCTTTCCTTATTTTTGTCCGTATGCTTTCTTTAATACCTACCCTTTTGCGTATTTCGTCATTACGTATGCGGTCCGTCAAAGTGACGCCGCATATCCGACGGAAAGACCTTATTTCTACTGCATTAACTCTACTCACATGCGTATTCTGACATATCCACGTTTCGCTTCCATATATAAATGTTGGTACCAGCATGGCATTGTGTATGGCGAGTCGAGCTTTGTCACTGACGTTTCGACTGGCTATTAGTGACCCCAGGGCACCGTTAACACTATTTTCCGCGTTCACTCTTCTTTCAACATGCCTATCATACTTCCCATCCGCAGTGAAAACACTGCCCAGATATATAATTTACTTGTTCTAGAGTTTCATCATCAATCTTTATCGTCACGTTTGTCATTCTTCTTCTTTCAAACACTAGTACCTTGGTTTTTCTCGAATATATGAGCCGTTAAGGTAATGTCTAAGAATAAGGGTTAATATATATGAGCCGTTAAGGTAATGTCTAAGAATAAGGGTTAATATATATGAGCCGTTAAGGTAATGTCTAAGAATAAGGGTTAATATATATTAGCCGTTAAGGTAATGTCTAAGAATAAGGTTTAATATATATGAGCCGTTAAGGTAATGTCTAAGAATAAGGGTTAATATATATGAGCCGTTAAGGTAATGTCTAAGAATAAGGGTTAATAGAGGTCGTAAAAATCTTTGGGATACGAGTATATATACGGGGATAGACCGCCTCCGTGGTCTAGTGGTAACAAACGTTGCCGTGAACTCGGGAGGTCGTGGGTTCGATTCCCACCGGGGGCAAGTTGTACATTGTATAATTTGTCTTGGTCTGGGTGTTTATATGTATATATTTACAAAAAAAAAGTATAATATGTAGTTTATCAACCATCTAGTTTCCGTAACACAAGCCTCGTAGCTTACCACGGAAACTAGATGGCGCTGTGTGACCTGTCTGAAATATTTATTATTTATTATTTTATTTATATGTTTGACCGTTCATTTAATATACGTCGCCATACCATATACGGTGTAGTCTATAGACCGAGGTGTGTTGATGGTTGTGAAATTCATGTCCCTCCCAGACTGGAGGGTGACTAAAATCGATATTGTCTGAGGGGGCACGACCCTCTCAAAATTTCCACTGTCCTTCGTCTGTATTTTGATTGCATGTGTGCTGATTGGACCTTTTTTTTCAAGGTTATACGCAGCATAGCAACCCCCTAAAATAGGGAGAAAGTGCAAGGGACTTCTGTTATTCGGCTGTCGAATTAAAAAACCTAGTATCTATCTCTGAGGGGACGTCTTTAATGGAAAGTTTTTTAAAATTTTAATTTTAATGTTTTACTAGGTATAGTTTATTTTTATTATTTAAGTAGTTTTTAATAATAACACATACCCACGCCAACCCGTCTGGCCAGAGCGTGGCGAGTGTGTGCCAAATTCTCCAGAAATTTCTAGATGGCCCATCTCCAACAGTGGGGGTCTAAGACTCTTTGTTATAGGGGCTGTGATGAATTATTACACGTAATTTATTATTATTATAATATTTTTATTTATATTTATTTAGGTACTTCCAATAAAAATAAAAGTCAAATGTACAAAAAAATAGCATCTATTTACAAATGAGAAATTAGTAGTATCATTATCACAGCCCTTAGAACATAAAGAACACCTCTACCGATGGAGATAAACCTTCCAGAAATTTCTGAAAGAACGATTCCACAAGTTGATTGCACGGAGGCAGTCTTTGGTAGTATTTTGTCAGATAGTAGGTTTTTAAATTGACCGAACATAAATAATATTGCAAGTAATTGCGTTTTCAATGTTACGGTCGGCGTAGAATCGCAGATATCGTCGCTATTTGAAATGAAATGACTTTTCGTTCAAACAACACAAACGTGGTCGGTTGAACTATATACGTCTGGAAGTAAATCGCGCAATGAACTTATAGTCTAAGATACGTACAAAAGCGCGATCTGGGTACGTACAAAATCAACATTTTTATATAATAAAATACGCCAACATAAGCAATGCATTAATGCACCTCGCGCGCCATTTACACTCATTTGTCATACTAGTAAAAAAAAAAACGTTTTAACGTCGACTTCTGGGACATCCTGTATGTATAGTCCTCATGAGTATTTCAAGATGCAGCAATAACAAGATGGGGCACGAAGCGACACGATATGAGAATAAAAGCTAGAACGATCGTCTTCTGATTTAGTCTGATTATAACCATAGACGTGATCAACATGCACTTCCAAATTAATTTTGTTTTTTCACTGACATTATGCCGAACACGTTCTTCTTTATAGGGTCTTTACACGGTTTACCTTAAATATGTCTCTTTCTAACAAGGTGCGCGATTTTTTTAAAAATATATCTTCTTCGCAAAGAGAGTTATATATCTATAGCTCTCTATAGTGGATTATTTCTGGCCTTTGGGAAGGAGTAATTTGCTGTGGACGGCGAGCAAATTAAAACTAAATTAATATTTATGAACTATACTCACTATATTGTATTGTAATTTTTATTTTTAAATATATGTAAATGTTTCATAATTGCATGCTGTATGCACATGCTTTTGGAGATGGTACTGGAAATGTATTGAAATTTAAAAAATGTTTTGTCGGTACCCATTTCTGTTGTGTGTACCTAATAATGATAAATAATATGTCGCGAAAATATGTAACAAACATTTTGTAGAAAAATAACAACCAATGACCGCTCTGTTTCATATTTGTAATCTTTGACTTACTTGCATTGCGCTGGAGACATCGACGAGCTTGCCACTGTCATGATTGGCCTATAGTAAAGTTCGCTAAATGTGAATCCGCAGCGTGGTTTCTGATCAGCCAGGAAGGAAAACGGTCGTGTTGATACTTTACTTGACTTACTTGCATGGTACATTTTATTGGATTTAATTTAAAGAGAAAAGTGCCAATACTTAATCCACTTTTCAGTTAGTTTGTTGTATGTAGCCACAGGATATTGAATTATATGCAAGGCCCAGGTATTTATTTATTTTATTTATTTATTTATTCATTCATTTCCACAGCACATTACAGAACATAAAGGTTAGTATATAATTTCAGTTCAATTCAATTCGTTTATTTCTGTAATTAGGCATAGGCCAAAAAAATATTGTATTTTGCACTTTTACATGTCAAATTTACAATAAGTATACTTTAATATTAGGCTACATAATTTCACAGCATTCTACCAGGTAGAACGCCATGAAACTACACAACCTTACTTAAATGTAGAGCAGTGCGTTACAATACAAACATAAAATAATTTAAAAAAAAAAATTGAGTTTATACATTGGCCAAATTAGGAAACACACTTTATTACTACGTGTCAAAGAAAAGGAGAAAAAACAGAAGAAATACGAGTACAATCAAAAGATATAGAAATTCAACTTAACAAAAAACAATAAAACAAATAAAATTAGAGATATCAAATTTAAAATTAAATTAAAAATTAAAGAAAAAAAAACTAAAAATCAAATTAATAATTAAATTTAAAAAAAAATCTAAATTAAATAATTCTTGGCTGCCCTACCTACAGGAAAGTGTACCCTAACAGTGAGTGAGATGTAATGTAGCCCTGTAGAATTGACAGCAGCACCGCGGACAGCATCAGCAACCGGGATCTGCATCCGGAGTACAATTAATACTAATACTTTTATATATATTTGTCTATTTTCTTTATTCAGGAGACATACAGATCCCATCCCAACCGTCTGCATGTTTTAATTTAAGGATGATACGAAAGCTTTAAAACAATATTATCTTTATGAATTATTTATTAAAGTATTTATTATCGTAGTATATGGTTTAGATAATATTGTATATTTATTACGTAATCATATTTACCTTACCTTATGTACTTACTGCTCTCGTTGTCCCGAAGGTTTGACCGTCATAGAATGTCTAGCGGCATTAGGTCCGCCTTTGTACTTTGTGCAATTAAGTTTAAATAAATAAATAAATAAATAAAATATTTCTTTAATTGCATGAGTGGTAATTTCACTCAACTTCGTTAGCTAATATGACGATCCCAGTGAAACCTCAAGGCAAGTAATCTGACCCACTGACCTGGTGTTCTTCAACGACTGCTGCAGATGCTGATAGAAGTCCTGGGCTAGCCCGTGTATCAGCTTTCTTCAGGTAAGTACCAATAACTTAATTTTAAGGTTTGCTAGGCAAAGTCTAATTTATTTATTTATTTATGGTGCAACAAACAAATTACAATCATTAACACTATACATTTCTATAACTGAATTAAAGAACCAGACTGTAATTCTTTAGTAGTGCACACAACATTGAAAAATATATAGGTACGCGAGCAAGCTACTTAAGTACTACACACAAAATAAGTGAAAAATAGACAAAAACATGCAAAAAATTAAAAACAAATCAACTTAATCCAAATTTACACAATAAAATAAAAAATATAAAAAAACCTATAAAGCATGCAAACAAATAATAATAATTTAAATAAAAAAAGTAAAAAATAATAAAAATATAATTAATTTAATACCTAACCTAAAATTATAACCTAACCAAATTAATAAATGTTAAAAATTAATAAGATTTAAAATGTTAAATATTTAAATTGGAATAAAATTAAAATAAAAACTGAATTAAATTATTGCGAACCACTGAATTTAAATAATTATGTAGTAAGTATTATATCACTTTTATGGTTTTAGCGTCATACACATTACAATTTAACTATTTTAGGACTTTATATTAAATACGAATTTAGCGACGGAAGAGTACACGAACGTCGTGTCACTTTAAGCTCTCACGCATGACTGTCGTGCCTTGGTCGGAGCCGTTGTAGTTTTTTTTCACCGAGTCAAAACTACCCACATTTTGGACTCGACTAAGGATCGAACATTGCACCTACCTTACGTCTTTAATGTTCTAGTGTCCCTAAAGGTCTTTCATTAAGCGCTTCCTATCTTTAAATGTAAATAAAACAAAGTGTGCGTGAGAGATCATCGAATTCTTTTATTCGATTAAAAGACCTATTGATGCCATTATGTGTGGAATATAACATCGCTCAAATTTCCGCCAAGGTTTGTCAGGGTGAAGCGCATGTGATATGTCCAATTTTCCATGACTGGTACATAAAGCAGGCTGAATTTGACCGATGGCATAGGCTATGTTGGATTTAAGGACCACTGTAGTTTGTGGCGAATAATCGCGACTTAAGAAAACCCCACAAGAAAAAGTCTAACGGGGTCGAATTGCACGATCTCGGGGACCTATTCACATCACCTTCACGTTATCTGACCATGCCCTCAAATCGTACGTGCAGAATATCCAATGTGGCATGAGCTGTGTGGCACGTAGCACCGTCTTGTTGAAACCACATGTCGTTGTTATCCAGATCATCTAATTCAGGCCAAAAGAAGTTGATAATCATCGACCAATAGCGCTCGCCGTTAACAGTGATGGACTGGCCAACGTCGTTGTCAAATAAATATTGACCGATTACGCCGCCACCAACAATCCACACCAAACAGTGACTTTATCGAAATGCATTGGATGCTCTTGGATCTCATGTGAATTGGTATCGTCCCGAATTCGACAATTTTGTTTATATATTCACGTACCCATTCTTTCAGAAATGGACCTCAACGCTGAAGATGATATTTCGATGGGATAAGGGCATATGTAGCTTATATATCGTCATGATCGTAGAACAGTGTCGGATTTAAAAAAATACCCATAATTTTGCATATATATTTATATATAGTTTTATATTGTTTGTGGTCTGTAATTTATAGTGCAAATATTAGAAAGGGTTCCAAAATGAAATCTAGAAGGTTTGCACTTATTATGAGACTTAAAAAGTGACAAAAAAACAGTCGAAATGACAGTTGAATGGCCGCCATGAAAATTTTAAATATAGCAGATCCGTCACTGTTCTACGATCATGACGATATATAGCTTTAACAAAGATGGCCGTTATCAACTATCAAAGTCCCTGTTGGAAGATCCTATGTGCTATTAGTTGCCTGAAAATAAACGTTTTATTAATACTATTAAATAATATTAATTATAATTAATATTATTATGTTCAAATTCCGGCGAGCTATGGAAAGAGCTATGCTTAGTATTTCTCTAATGGATAGAATTCGAAAAGTTGATATTCATCAGAGAACGGAAGTTACTGACATAGCTTTTAAAATTAGTAAGATGAAGTGGCATTGGCCGGACACATCTGCCGCAGAACCGACGAACGATGGGGCAAACGTGTTCTAGAGTGGAGACCACTCGAACACAGCCTCGTAAAAAAAAAGACGTAGTGTATAGTGAAAATACAGAGTTTGGGCTAAAAATCGCGAAACCTTAAAACTAGCTCGATCGATTGGCGTTAGATAATGTCATAGATGTATAACACCACCGTTCCCTTAAATTTATCTTAGTCTGGGACTATTGTGTTATAGGGGCTGTGATGATGTTGAATAATGTAATATGCGCTGGTCATCTTTGTATTAGGTCCATGTTGCAGGCTAATTGATTGCAATGGCGGCCGGCTAGACGGCTGAAAAGCCTCGCGTCTGTGCTCGCGGCACGTTACTTTGTCCGGACAATTACATGGGAATTACACATATAGTCGTAATATGTTTGTGCGTATAGCAAAACGTGTTACTAAACTGCCTTTTTAAATATAAGAAGAACCTGGCATCGAGCACATTTTATTAAACATATTTTTTTTCAAATCAAATCAAATCAATCAAATTTATTTGCTAGAAAACATGGTTACATTGCAAGATCTTATAGCTAGAAAATTCGCATGTTTCACCTCAATGGCATGCAAATATTGGGCTATTACAACATGACAAAAGTCAAGTTGTAAAATAGAAGTAGGTACATTGAAGCTACGCTCAGACTATACACATTATATCATCGATATATATATACCGATATATATTACCGCCTCCGTGGTCTAGTGGTAACAAACGTTGCCGTAAACTCGGGAGGTCGTGGGTTCGATTCCCACCGGGGGCAAGTTGTACATTGTACAATTTGTCTCGGTCTGGGTGTTTATATGTATAATATGTATATATTTACAAAAAAAAAAGTATAATGTGTAGTTTATCAACCATCTAGTTTCCGTAACACAAGCCTCGCAGCTTACCACGGAAATTAGATGGCGCTGTGTGATTGTCTGGAAATATTTATTTATTTATTTTATATATATATATATATATAATATTTATATATAATATATATATATAAATATATATATCACATCGATCGGTCTCTTCGTTCATCACACAACTCTGTCCTCTCCATTCTCTCACATCATTCTGGTTTCAAGTCCTTCGCAGTTGATGCAGTAAATCTTTGGAACAATTTGCTGGTCAATATTCGGCAAGCATGCAACAGAATAATATTCAAAAGATTGGTATACTCACATTACTTGAACAGCTCCCAATGGCGCGTATATGGATAGTGTGTGTAGTATACTTATGTATATATGTAAGTACTATTAGTATGTAGTATATATATTATTGATAAATATAGTTATTATTTAATAATGATCAGTCTTAAAGTCTTTTTATTGGCTGTCAGAGAATGTCTAGCGGGCCCCTTGTACATAGTGCAAATAAAGTTTAAAAAAAAAAGTTATTGCTTAGATAGTCTTTAATTGTATAAAACATTTTTTTATTAAATAATTGTACAGATCCTTTTTGAATCGGTTAATCGGTAATACCTTGGTAACTTCTGGTAAGTTATTTAAAAGTTTAATTAACATTGCATAAATGTTTCTAGAACACATTGTTGTTTTGCAAAAACGTAAACCTGATGTTTTTTTATAAACAAGTTGTAATTAAGCTTTACAAATTTGCAACATTCGAATATATACCTACTAGTGTCAAAATGTTGAGTTTCGTAATGAATGGGTCAATGGAAGGCACATGAACGGCATTTAGAGTTCCACATCTTCGCTAGGTCAAGTAAGTCGATTTTCTACTAATAATTCTGACTTAGGAGTGGCTATGTCTTCTTGTGACGTGTCCAGGTTTTCCCACAGCTGGAGCATTCGAAGGCCGCAAACCAGCATACTATTTAAAAAAACCGCTAAACTGCTGTACCACTGAGCAATGCATGGAGCTAATGTCAACCTTATGATTACTGTTTTTAATTGTATGCATCTATGATAGCGCCATCTATGATCGACTAAAGGAACTATTTGTCTAATAGTCAACTGAGCAATGACATACTCATAATACGTAAAAACAAAAGTAAAAAATATCTAAAAATCTCTACCAACGATAATTTATTGATTAAACGTTCCAATATCATTGACTGCATTGCAATACATTTGACAATGATTACAAAATAAAAATCAACGTTAAGCTAATAAAAATCTTGAAAACTAAATTAAAATTAAATGCAACAATAAAATAAAAAAACAATATATAAAAATAATCATCCATGATCATGTGAAAAAAAATGTCTTAAATAATGTTTAGTTAGACCGACTATCTCCAGAGCCGTCTGTCTATCATTATTTTTTCCCGGTTTCTCAATTTAATAATTATAAATAAACATCAATATAAAAAAGATATTATTAAAAAGTACGTAATATATTAATTCGATTTAAATTATCAAAATTATGCAGTACATATTAACAAATTTATAATAGCGCGGTACTTTTTATTTTAGTAAAACGGTTAATTAATAAAAAATTGCGACTAGCATAACTTCTCTTCATATTTAATTTGTATTACGATCTTTGTGAGTGAATCCAATCATAGCTAGATGGGACTTGTACAATACAAAAGGTCTTTAAATATTAAATCTTCTTCCTTCCAGTTCCTCTATTAAATTCTTATTTCCTACTTAGTAGTGGCCGATACGATTACTCCTTTATAGAAATCCACCTTTTACACTCTCTCAAGCGGATCGGGAAATTCTCTCAGAACTAATGGGATTACGTTTATCCGATGGCCTATTCTTGTAATGGAATTTGAAGAAGATTCAGATCGTAATATAGTTTGGAGCGGTGATGGTACGCTTTCCGTAAAACCCTACAAAGGTGGGTTCAAACCCACCCGGCATGTACCAATGAGAAATACACTTTTATTACATACATTTGTCATAGATTTACAACACCACCGTTCCCGTGCCTCGGAGAGCACGTTAAACCGGGACCGACCGGTTCCACTAATACTAACTTATTTATTTATGTTAGGAAAACTTACAGCTACTATACATATATAAAATTAAAGATTAAACACAATTAAGCTAATTTATATATTATATGATTTTTTATTTATAGTTTAGTTTATTTTTATTTTTATTATTTAGGTAGCTTTTAATTTATATTTAATGTACTTGTAATGTTATTAACTTCGAATAAACTTTATTATTATATATTAAGCTAATGACAAGTTTTCACATATAGGTAAACACAATTACATATATAAAAAAAAAAAAAATAGAGACAAAAAAAATAAACTAACAATGGTAAATAATCCAATAGTACTCTACACGGATAAGCTGAATGGAATCGTTAACAAATTGTCATTAAAAAATAGTGTGGCGAGTGTAGGCCAAATTCTCCAGATATATGTTCTGGAAGGGCCATCTCCAAGAGTGGAGGTCTTGTGTTCTAGGGAGTGTCATCATCATTACAGCCCCTAGAACACAGCGTCCTAGACCTCCACTGCTGGAGATGGGCCTTCCAGAACATATATCTGGAGAATTTGGCCTACACTCGTCACGCTGGCCAGACGCCTTGGCGAGGACTGTAATGATTGAAAATGAATTAATTGAAATCAGATTGTGAAATGAAGAATAGGCCCTCTAAATATCCGTTCGAGTGGAGGGATGCGATGGACGGGTGTCTTTGAGTTGCTGGAAAATTATAACTAGCTTTGGACGGAACATGTGAGGATTCTTGCTAACATTATTATTATTATGTATTTAGCTTTATTCGTATTTATTTAAAAATAGCTGTTTTACTTGGTTTTCCCGTAAAAGTCGTAAGTAATAGTCGTAGTTATAATTTTTAGATTATAAGTTGACACGGCCCCTTTACAGCCACGAATTTAAGTTTAATTTTAATATTTTATAATATTTAACATTATTGACATTTATTTAATTTCATATTATTACGATTTTAATTTTAATTTGTCTCGGCCACTGTACAGCCACGAAATTAATTAAATTTCATTATAATTAGACATTATATTATATTTATTTTGGATTATAAGTTGACACATCCTTTATACAGCCACGAAATGTAGTTTTTTTTTATAATTTGACATAAATTATAATTATTTAGATTGTAAGTTGACACGGCCTTTATACAGACACGAAATTATTTTGTTTTTTAAATTTGACATTATGTTATAATTATTTAGATTATAAGTTGACACGGCTATAATGCCTCGAATTTAGGTTAAGCTACAGTACTTGCTTATGGCAGCAATGTCACTTAATTATTTCGGTCTATCCATAATTTAATTTAATCTTTTTATTTATTATTTTAATAATATTGTAAAAAATTGACAATATCCGAGTGTTACATGTGAACCATATGGAAATAAATATTTTGAATTTTGAATTTGAATAAAGTAGTCAACTGTATGGTACGTGAATATACTGCGTGGAATTAATTACAGAGCAAATATTATTATATTGTAAAGTAGAATAAAAATAAAGAACTACGTATATTTTATTTTAATTATTCAGTAATAAAATCTTAAGTTACGGTGCAGAGAAGTTGTCCTAAAAATTTAGCCACTCATACTGACCCTAATACAGTAGGTAGCTAGAAGTCTACGATCGCGCGAACGTTGACTTAAGTAATTCTTTCTCTCTATATTTCGCCTCTCGGTTGTGGGTGAGATCAATTAATAATAACATCAAGATATTCAAGCGAAGAGCGAAAACACATCTCGTGGGCCGGCATAATGGTAGAGACTGATGTCGTTAGTGGTGGCGTCAGTTACTCCATTCTTGGACCTCGCGACCGCTTACCGTGGTCAATGTCAAAATATCTTTATTCACGTAAACCTATTATTACAGGCATTTATTTAAAATTTAATGCTTTTGAATGATTCTACTCCTGCTAGTGGAAGACTAAGCAGCAAAGTAGTCCAATAAGTAATCTGTTAGCAGAAGACCAGTAGCTTCGCAGATTCCAGTGACCTCTTAATGTTTAATCTGACTGAGAAAGGAATACTCTCATTTACCAGATTTACAAAATAAAACATGTACAGAATTACACCACAACGATCAACTAATAACATTTTAAATTTTATCTGTAACTTGGAGATTACAATACCTGGTACAGCAGTAACCCACCAGGCAAATCAGAATTAAGATACTACATGCCCATGTGCAACCCGAAAGTCGACAAAACGTGTTGTCATGTCGTGTTCAGTATAAAAAAACTGACTCCGAATATACTTTTTATTAAAAAAACATTAGAAAATGACAATAGTGACATTTGACTGTCAATCATAATTTTGTAAGAATGGTGTTAGTATTTGCCACTAACTATCACATATAAGTTGGTTTTATTGAACGGCTGATGCTTTTCTCGTCAATCGGTACACAGAACAATTTTAGGAACCATCCGTTGAATTTTTTATTTATTTATTTAAGGACATGGTACAGAATACATAAGTCCTAAACAATATACCATCCGTTGATTTTAAGAACACTTTTTTTTCTTTTTATGCTTGAATTTTTATTTTTGTAATTATTTTATATTTTCTTTTTGTGATCTTTGTTTTGGTAGTCGACTGCACAGTCGCATAGTTAGTTAGGCATGAAAGTACCACTACTAATCACATCCGAAATTTTGTTGCTGTATAGGAGTTCTTCCTGTTCGGTAACATATTTGTTTGAAAAAGTGTAGATTGTGTATTTAAAAAGTAAAGTAAAGTCAGAAACCACGCTTATAAAGAAGCGGATTCACACTTAGCCAACTATACTATAGGCCAATCATGACAAGTGGCAAGCTCGTCGAAGTCTCCAGCGTACCAAACTCGAGAAATATCACAAACAAATTAAATATTAATTAAATGTATTTATTAATATTATTAAATATTTTTGTGTTCCGACCAGGAATCGAACCCGGTACCTCCGAGTCTAAATCCATGGACTTAACCGCTAGACCACGGAGGAAGTTTGATTGAGGAGGTAAATAAACATATTATTATACTTTATCCCAATGGGGTGTATCACTAACTTTTTATCGCGATAGATGGCGCATGATAGTTGGTACCTTATATAACTGTCAGTTGCATAGAAAACTTGTATTTTTATTACGAAATTTATTATTTTCTGGATATTATGTCGAAGTGAGCAGCTTTTAAGTGTACTAATCGAGATTTCAAAGCGAAATCATAAAATTGCCGTTTTATTAATTCAACCTTTTTTCTTTTTAAAAACGGTGTTTGCTTTCTTAATTCGTCTGTTAAAGGTAACGTTAATTTGAAATACATTTTTCTGTTATAAAAATAAAAAACTACAAAATCATTTAAAATGATTCGTCAAAAAGTGTAAACAAGGTACCCGTGCCGCTAGCGACATCTACAAAAAGCTTTGCCTGATACACCCCATTAAAAATGAATAATTTATAAATAAACCATCACAAGTCTATTATGTTTTTTTAATTTATAATATAAAATTTAGCAGCAACTGCGCCTCGATAACCAACAATTATGGCCATACAATGAACCCTCTATCCATTAATGGTGCATGTTGCAATATTGATTATTCTATGTAACAGCCGATGGAATTCACGAGGGAAAGTTATCGAATAATGGCCTCCCCACGCTATAGGTACCTACTCGAACTACCTACTGGTATTACTAAAACATATTTATACCTATAGAGTTTATAGTCTAAACCAGCTATACTCTAAGTGTGTTCCGCGTAAACCTAGGGGTGTAGGGGTTCCGCAAGAATTTAGAAAAAAAAATCGAAACACCTCTCTTTGGTCTAACGTTTTGACTCCGTCCGCCGCGCGTATACTTGTGAGCGCGCAGTCCCTTTGATAAAAGGCGCCTCTGAATTAGACACTATAGTTGTGAACTAGCGACTTTCGACTCTAACTTCAAAACATTAAGTAAAGAATACACTTTTAAAAACTATTGTTTCATTGTAGGGTTCCTTCACCAAAAAAGATTGAGCACCGCTGGTCTAAACTGATCAGTCAAAACCTTCGTCTTGAATTTTACAGTCAAATAATGTGAGAGATTTTTCTATATAATTTCGTACAATTTCAGAATTTGTATAAATAAAATCAACATTTTATTAACAGCTATTTTATTCTAGATTTAAACTGATTGTATTTGAGAACCTCTGGGAACTTGTTATAAATACGAATGCACATAACGTAAGAGCTATTATTATAAAACTATTGGATTTCGACTTCTTTTAAAGACATCTGTTTGGTAAGTAAATAGAGACGACTTCGTATATACCGTATATAATAATAAATAATAAATATTTCCAGACAGGTCACACAGCGCCATCTAGTTTCCGTGGTAAGCTACGAGGCTTGTGTTACGGAAACTAGATGGTTGATAAACTACATATTATACTTTTTTTTTTGTAAATATATACATATAACCACCCAGACCGAGACAAATTTTACAATGTACAACTTGCCACCGGTGGGAATCGAACCCACGACCTCCCGAGTTCACGGCAACGTTTGTTACCACTAGACCACGGAGGCGATCGATATATATATGTATAATATAGCACTGTAAACAACAAACTAAATCTACGACATAAAACTAATATAATTGAAGCAGTACATAAAGTTTCTGGGAATAAAATTAGATCAATACTGTAATTGGAAATCTCATATAAATAAAGTCTGTGCATAACTTAATAGATTCATATTTGCGTTAAAAAAACTAAAAAGAGTAAGTAACGAAAGTACAGCTCTTTCGGCATATCATGGCTTTATTGGGTAACTCAACCGATGTCAATAAAGTATTTATCAGTCAAAAGAAGTGTGTTCAGGCTATCTGTGGAG
Source organism: Tinea semifulvella (assembly GCA_910589645.1). Taxonomy (NCBI): domain Eukaryota; kingdom Metazoa; phylum Arthropoda; class Insecta; order Lepidoptera; family Tineidae; genus Tinea; species Tinea semifulvella. The sequence goes on along the minus strand of OU342592.1, from coordinate 4,166,711 downwards.
TTGGACCATTTGACTCTTGTCGACCCTAATTTAAAAAGCTAAAATTATTAACATTGGCTTCAATGTATATCCTTGAAATAGAAATATTTCTCAATAAACATTCTAATCTCTTAAAAAAATATAATACTTGTAACAAATTTGTACCTAGAGATTATACCCGACTAATCTACCCAAGATGTGTAAGTGAATATTACAGCAGAAACTGCCACATAATGTGCATTAGAGTATATAATAAAATTCCTAGAGAGATATGGAAGTTACCTATAAAACGTTTTACTATTGAGTTAAAAAAAATCTTCTTGGCAACTGTTTTTACTCAATTAAAGAATTTTTTGCATGCAAATTAAGACATTGACATTGTATTCCAATAAATTGACAAAAACAATATTAAATGTTAACTATATATAAATAAATATTGTAAATAAATATCTATTGACATTAGCATATTGTATGCCCATAATATGGGCAGATTCCATAATCATGACATGTACATACAACTGTAATTAGAATAAGCAATCTATACAATAAATAATTTTGAATTTTGAATAAAAATGCCTGTGCGTACTAGACACCAACGACATAATATACTTGGAGAAAATAAACTTGCTCTTAGCAACAACTTACAGGTACATTAACATAAACTGAATATAATAGGAAAATCCAATAACAACACAAAGTTGTATTTGTTAAGCACTTGTTTCACCGTCGACGTTGAACTAGAAGCGAGTAGACCTAGAGACTAGAAACGAGTTTGCGAGCAGCGAAAAGCGAGTGTGTAGTGCCGATAGTTTTATCGCTGGGCTATAAGCGAGTGTGCGAGTGCGACGGGCGAAATTCCACATTGTAGAGAAATGACCGCTGGTTGATCTCTCGTCTCTTCTGACCGCTAAGTGAGCATAGCTGAGCAAGTATCGCTGAGCTCAGCGACAAACTAGTGAAGCGATTCCTGGCCGGTAGTGTAAACAGTCAGCGATCAACTATTAATAATGTATCTCTTTTGTTTACACGCAATTTAAACTATTGTACGTTTCTTGACCGAGATAATAGCTGATAGTCTGTCGCTTCCTCGCCGGGGCGGTGGGACAACTGCCTTAGACGTTTTTATAAAGGATTTTGCACAAGATAGACGCGGGGGGTGTGGTGATGAAAGAGGACCTCATCTAAATCTTACAACTGTCAAACACAACTTATCCTTTATATCGTCGTCTAAGAGTAAACACCCGCATGTCCATAAAACGTAATTTTACAGATCTTATCTCAGATAGATTTAATAAAATTATTATTAGTACAGTAGGTTGTCGATTACAATAAACGTTATTTATTTATTGTTGTTGTGTAAATCTGTACTATTATCTGATATAGCTGAGTTTTCCGTGCAGTCCTTTCTCAGTCAAATTAAACATTAACAGGTCACTGGAATGAACTATTTGAAACACTTTTCTGCTTAGTAGCAGGAGTAGAATCATTTCAAATAGTTTCAATGATGACAAGTTACATATGCCTGTAATAGAAGACGAAGGAATTCGTATGAAAGAAAATCAAACTATATTTCATTTACATCAGTTTATTCTCTCAAGTACAACAATTGTCATATTTTAAACACGCGTAAATTAAATAGCTTCTAAATAAATTACTGAACTTACTACAACTTGTGTCCGTACAACATTTTTCAGCAAGGTTTTATATTTGTGTAAAATTCTACTTTGTAAACATAGGGGGTTTTCACCTTAGGAGACAATATAAAAAATGGTTTTACGATCAACGCAATGGTTTTTACAAATAAATAGTATAGTTTTAATTTAATTAAATTTTGTCTTGAGTTCCAATAATAAGAGCAATCAGTTACAGTGGAGAGACGGATTAGTGATTCAACCTTTTTTTCGGATTTCCACCCCCACCCCTCTAACTCGAAAATGAACGCTCGGCAAATATTTTATATAACAAAAAAATACCGATTCGACTCAGGAGCTCATTTACCAGACGGCAGAAAGTTAGGTTTCATGAATTTCCTGACGTGCCATATCCTAGAATACTGCCACTTGCAGGCAAATCAATATCAAAATTATTAATAAATAATAATTAATCAAAAAGCAATGTCAACTAAACAAAACGATAAATACATTTATTTGGCTTTTGTAAACTCGCAAAATACTACAAACTATAAAACTTTAACAAAGTAAAGTATCATCACGACCGTTTCCCTTTCGGGGTGGTCAGAAACCACGCTTATAAATAAACGGATTCACATTTAGCCAACTTTACTATAGGCCAATCATGACAAGTGGCAAGCTCGTCGATCAAACTCGAGAAATATCACAAATAAATTAAATATTAATTAAATGTATTTATTTACATTAATAAATATTTTTGTGTCCCAACCATAAAAACATAAAATTAACGGACTCTTTACAAATGGATATATTAATATAATGAGTAAATGTGTAAATCACTATATGTCCTCTAGAGACGGACATTTCCCCACTGTATAGCGAGGCTAATACGTTGACAGAAATTGCCAGCCTTCCTGTCTCAAAATTTCTCCGTCAGTCGTTTGGACAGTTCCTTAGCCAGGTGCTTGGTACATTCTTGAAATAACAAGTCATTGGTAAAAGTTTCGCTACTCAATCATAGATTATATAGTTGCACCAAATTATAGTCTTAAATACACTAATTATAAAGCTGATATTAGCTTAAATTATTGCTCAATTGACCATTAGGAAAAAGTTCCTCCACTTGATTATAGATGGCGCTATTATAGTTGCACACAATTATAATCTTTAAAACACTAATCACATCCAGAAGATTTTTTTTTATGTTATACTCGTACATCTATAAAAGTTTGAAGTTTTGCTAAGTATTTTGTACCAATATTTTGTAGTGAAAATGGCTCCGATTCCCGCTCTATTTATATTTGATCTAGTTTGTGTTTAACAGAGAAATTACTAAGTAATTTAGAATTAAATGGGCGCGTATTATAATTTATTTATCAAGTCGAGTGACAGAAGCAAACGTGGCAAAGCTCTCAACAGAGCATCGTTAGAAAACCGGGGTTCTCAAGAGAAAAGATTTATAAATTTTAATGAAAATATTCAACATTTTGTGTACATTTTAAACTCGCACAATCTTTGACTTACAATACGACCGGTCCTTCAATAGTTTCAATTTGTTCCTAAAAGAGCATTTTTTTTATCAAAAATACTTATATATATATATATCTACGCGCCTTTCTCTCTCAATGAAATGACAAGAATGCGAAACAGACTGAAAAAACTAAAAAGCATAAAATAATAAAAAGATAATATAAAAAACCCGACTGCGTTAAAAATTATTATTAAGACCGTAGATTTAGTTCCAATCCTGTAAACAATCTATGACGTTTCCTCAACAGCTCCACTCTCCACTCAACCATTACTTCCAGCTGTCAAACGTGTTCCTCATGGGATTCTCAACATCGGTATTCTTAGTTGGGTACTCTGCGAACCTCGAAAGGGATAAATGTTGCCATTTTAAATATCTCTGGTAATATATTTATTTTTTGGCAATAGCGAAATATTGATTTACCCTATGTTTGACTTGCGTTTTTTTAACTTCATTTCGCTTTGAAAGTCGTTCGACTTGCGCTTTAAACAAAATTTAGTAAAATAAAGAGGCGCTTTGCTTTCAAATGAAGCACGGCATTAGTTAGAATTACTTTTGACATCCATAAGTCTGTTTCTTTCATATTATGAATATTAATGTGCCACGAGAATTAATTATAATTAAAAATCTGATTTGAATTAGTTGGACAATTTGTTTAGTTTAAAAGTGTGTTCTTTTTTTACTGAATTAAGTAATTTAACTAAATATTCTTGAGAATTATAAGATTTTAATAATATACATCGTCATCATCATCATTACAGCCCCTAGACCTTCACTGTTGGAGATGGGCCTTCCAGATATTTCTGGAGAATTTGGCCTACACTCGCTACGCTGGACGTTGGCTAGGGTAGGTATAATTATTTTTCGATCAAATACAGCCACGAATTTATTGACATAAATATTGTAGTTATAATACAGCCTCTTTAGAGCTACGAATTAATTATTAACTTAACATGTGTAATTTATTTTAGTCTATAAGCTGACTCGGCCTTTTTACAGCCACGAATTAATTTTAACTACCTAGTTTTCAGCAAAAACTTGTTTATGGCAACAGTGTTTTAGTCGAAGATGATGGTATAGCTGATATGATGGGTCCACCCATAGTAGCTGCTGGTTATTTTATAACCGAAATAATAGTAAACTATGGAGAAAAAATGTATTGACAATATCCGAGTGTTGTTGTGACAACCAAAGGAAATAAATGATTTGATTTGATTTAATACATATATTCGTCTAAAATAACATAAACATGCTTCAAGTTGCGATGTACCTTGAGTTTGACAGTTCCATTCCTTAAGCGTGACGTGTCAAGGCGTCTTTCCGTTTGTCAGCTGGAAATACCTTTAATTGTGTTAAGGAAATGTCTAAGAATATGGGTGTAAGAGGCATCGACGTGCTTTTACCACTTCTTAAAGAATTCCGCTTCTTTTAAATAATATCTATGCCGAGACTAAAAATTACAGTCAATGCACAAACATATTCCCGTGAAAGCTACAGGAGTTTACTCTTCCAAAGGTAAAAACTAACTTTCAGAGGGTATGGTTGTTTGACTTTTTACCCATACTTTACCGGTATGAGTTACAATTTGTGATGTTTTCCTTGAATGGGGTGTATCAAAACCTTTTATCATACCAAAAGCTAAATGTATTTTCACTTTGAATTATCAATTGACCATTAGATAAAAAAGTTCCTCTAGTCGATCATAGATGACGCTAATATAGTTGTATGTGAATGAATGAATTCCAGCATGACGCTAAGGTGAAATTCCGGATTTACAAGATATTTATCCGTTCCTGACTCACTTATGCTGTTCCAGCACAAGCACCTTGCACCGCACTCGGGCCAAAACCAATAGGGACAAGATCCAGAGTTAGCAGAACATAATCGTTTAGAGTGGTAGAGAGATGCCTTCTATTGAGGCATTTGTCGTCGGCCTGACTAGACGTATATTGTATCAGGCCGACAACGGACACTTTAATCATCTTCAGAATATCGCTCCGTCTTGCGCTCGACCCCTCCAACGGAAGATCACTTCCTAGAGAAGTACTCTTGGAGAAGAGCTTGAAGTATTCGAAGATAGAACCCCTGGGTTCGTGGGCCACACGGGCGATGTTATACCAATAACAGCTCCCAGCACAAAAAGTGCATGAATTACCAGCAGGTGGTCACCCGCTGAGATCCTGCCGGGGGAAAGTCCCTATTCCCAACCCAGACCCATTAGCCATCCGGTCCTGGACGACTCCACTGTCTGTCTGAAAATGTGCTTGATGCCCGCTCTGTATTATATTTGACTAGGCTTGTGTTTACTTGTCTGTCTGAAAATGTGCTTAATGCCCCGCTCTGTATTATATTTGACTAGGCTTGTGTTTACTTGTCTGTCTGTCTATCTGAAGATGTACTTGATGCCGCTTTGTATTATATTTGACTTGGCTTGTGTTTACTTGTCTGTCTGTCTGTCTGAAAATGTGCTTGATGCCCCGCTCTGTATTATATTTGACTAGGCTTGTGTTTACTTGTCTGTCTGTCTATCTGAAGATGTGCTTGATGCCCCGCTCTGTATTATATTTGACTTGCCTTGTGTTTACTTGTCTGTCTGTCTATCTGAAAATGTGCTTGATGCCCGCTCTGTATTATATTTGACTAGGCTTGTGTTTACTTGTCTGTCTGTCTATCTGAAGATGTGCTTGATGCCCGCTCTGTATTATATTTGACTTGGCTTGTGTTTACTTGTCTGTCTGTCTATCTGAAGATGTGCTTGATGCCCGCTCTGTATTATATTTGACTTGGCTTGTGTTTACTTGTCTGTCTGTCTGTCTGAAAATGTGCTTGATGCCCGCTCTGTATTATATTTGACTTGGCTTGTGTTTACTTGTCTGTCTGTCTGAAAATGTGCTTGATGCTCGCTCTGTATTATATTTGACTTGGCTTGTGTTTACTTGTCTGTCTGTCTGTCTGAAAATGTGCTTGATGCCCGCTCTGTATTATATTTGACTTGGCTTGTGTTTACTTGTCTGTCTGTCTATCTGAAAATGTGCTTGATGCCCGCTCTGTATTATATTTGACTAGGCTTGTGTTTACTTGTCTGTCTGTCTATCTGAAGATGTGCTTGATGCCCGCTCTGTATTATATTTGACTTGGCTTGTGTTTACTTGTCTGTCTGTCTGTCTGAAAATGTGCTTGATGCGCCGCTCTGTATTATATTTGACCTTTTTGGTTTGTCAAAATGTGAAATGTAAATATGTGAAAATCACTAAGAAGACAGCCGCGAGCGAGATGAGCAGATCCTGTTGAGTATATTATTCATAGGTGTCCAGGGCACGTTTCGTTCACTGTACATGGCTAGCCAATTTAAACAGCCACGTGGGTTTAAAGCTCAACACGTGGTTACTATGACCTAGTTTAGCAAGCTACCCGCGGAATAACTAACATCAAACGTGGGCAAATTTAGAGGAACGCAAAAATAAGTGACTGATAAACCCTTTTGCATCTCTTTCGCTCCCACAATCCAGTATAAGTTTAAGTGTACTTTTAAGAAAAATGTCCATTAACTTTCTAGGTCCATAAATTACAGACATTTTGGAGATATAGGCCTATAGGCCAGACATCTGACTCTTGTCATTTGACTCTTCGCCTCTCGGGCTTATACAGTACGGACGTGCGGTCAATTTTATTAAAAACAAAGTTTACTTACTTATGTTTGACAACTATTTGTTTAATGTTAGTGTCTTAGTGAGAGAGTATAATTTTGCTTGATTCGTATCGTGTATAACGTCGCCTGTTTCCTTCGTTGAACTCGGTGAGGGGAGCTCCGCGGGTAAAAGAGACAAACTGTGATTTTTGGACTCTGTTGCACAGTGCACGGCTTTTTTTGTTGGAGTCGGCGCTTACGCCGCCGTGCTTTTTGAAGGCGGCTTCTGTTGGAGATTCGAGGCTTCTATTGAAGGCGACGAGTGAGCAAAACGATTATTACGATTTATCAGTGTAAACTCGGATATATTATAATGGCTACGAAGCGCCTGAGACAGAATTATAGCAAAGTTTCCAAGGCATGTACTGCGTGTTGCAAGAATATCCAAACACTTCAGTTCCTCGAATGCTCTAAGTGTAAAGATATGTATGACTTGCCTTGCTTAAACATACTCGCTGATACCTTTTCAACCTTTACGCAGGATGTGAAAAATGTCTGGTTATGCCCGTCCTGCACATGTGCTAAACCAAAAGGCGATAACACGAACACACCCATACGCTCTACTGCACTGAACACCTTGAATATCCCCAGTGAGAACACCGATAATTTAATTACTTCCCGCTGTCCTCGCTCAAAATCCGCTGAATCCAATGAGAAGGATGTCAACGACGTGAAACTGCTTATGTCCGAGATTCGTCTTCTAAGACAAGAAGTCCGTGACCTGAAGTCTCAAAACACTGAAATAGCTCTATTAAGGCAAGACTTCTTGGATATGAAACGTCAATTGAACATCGAATTTAAGGAACAGATAGAAGCTCGTGATAATGAGATTATCGAGCTTAAAAGCACAATCGATAAACTCTCATGCTTTTCAAACAACCAAGCTCAAATTCTTCTTAAAAATGAGATGGAAATAGCTGGAGTCCCTGAGAGTGGCTCTGAAAATTTAATGTATGTCACCCTGATGATGGCTAAGAAAATCGGAGTAGAACTAACTGAGAATGAGGTGGATGGAGTAAGTCGTGCTGGTCCTCAAAGACGTTATGTGAATGATGAAAACATAACTCCACGACCCGTGATTGTGAAACTTGTCAGAGGTGTGAAACGTAACGAATTAATCAAAGCAGCTAGGGTTAGAAGTAATCTGACGTCAGAGGATATTGCACAAGGCCCTGTAAATAAAATATACATAAATGAAAGACTGACAAAGGAGAACAGAAAGTTGTTTCTCGAATCACGACGCCGCACCCGTCAACATGGATTTCGTTATTGTTGGGTACGCAATGGTAATGTGTATGCTCGAAAATACGAAAAACAACCCACGATTCATATCACCTCTTTTCAGAGTCTTGATGAACTCATTGGGCTCCAGAGATTACCTACGCCTGACCTCCCGACTAGTCATTAGTACTGCGTGTCGTCGAAGTTCACTACCAACTATACGCAATTTTTATCCATCTGTTCCGTCCCTTGCCCTATCTCTCTTACGTTCCTACTTGCAAATCTCTAAAACTTTATTCACTGTGACACTTAACTGCAACAACGACAAACTAATTTACTTTACTTTATTAAATACCCAAACAATTAAATCGATGACTCTAGGTTCTCATATCCTTAAAACTACAAATATTAATATTACTTTTTTACGCCGGCGCTACTGCACTTAATAATGATTTGGATAAGGTCTCAGTTTCTGAGGCCATTTTATGTTCACCTGAGAGTTGTCGTAAACATATACCAGAAAATAGTTTAACTATATTGACCCAAAATATCAGAAGCATTAATAGTAATCTTAATAATTTCATATCTCTTTTAGTACGAATTGGGATGGACTGTGATTTGATAATTTTAACTGAGTGTTGGCTGTCCTGTTGTCATATAATTCCTCCTCTTGAAGGATATATTCACCACTCCAATACTAACCTATTAAATCAAAATGATGGTATCGTGGTCTACTCCCGAAAGGATTTAAACGTAATTGTTGAGGAACCTATATTCTTAGAGTCAAATTGTCTTATAATCAAACTTGGAAGTGAAACTGCCATAGTAGCAGTCTATAGATCTCCTTCCTTTAAAAATATTGATTTGTTCCTTAAATCGCTGGATAATATTCTGAGTAGTCTGTGTACATACAAGAACATTGTTTTGATAGGTGATGTTAATATTGATATTAAGGAATTTAATCATAATCCTCATTCTAATAGATACCTCAATTTGTCGGCCTTCCATGGATTTCTTCCAACTCATACTATACCTACTAGATTAAACAGCTGCCTTGACCACGTACTCCTAAAGTCTAAACTTTCAGCTACAACCCTTGTGCTGTCAACTTCTATAACGGACCATGCAGCTGTGCTGTTTTCTTTAATGCTCAAACAGGTACGAATAAGACCTAAAATATCGCATACCAAGATAGACAAACATGGCCTGGAAGCTACAATGAAATTAATTGATTTTTCTGATGTCTATGCTGCAAGTGATCCGGATGACGCCGCTAATTTATTGATACAAAAGCTCAAGGAAGCCCTGGATTCAAATAGTACGATTTTCACTACTTCCAGACGCAAACGCATTCTAAAACCCTGGATAACTCCAGGCTTGTTACGCTGCATGCGGCACAGAGATAAGTTACACTCTAATGTTAAGTCCAGTCCTGATAATTTAATATTGAAATCTATATATACAAGATATCGCAACTTCTGCAATAACATTCTTCGCAAAACTAAAATAAATTATGAAAAGGAAGAATTAATTAAGGCAGGTAATGACAAAAAAAGAATCTGGTCAGTGGTTAAGGATATTGCTAGTTTAAAATCAAACCACGATAAGTCATTAAACCTATTACAATCATGTAATACTCCTGAGGGTTCGGTACAGATGGCTAATGACTATTTTGTCAATGTGGGTAGAAAGTTGGCCTTAAACATTAAAGCTTCATCAAATAAACTAAATAGCACGAATTCGTTAATAACATCTCAAAAATCTAAATTAAATTCTTTTGTCTTGCTAGATACAGACGAAGACGAAATTGAAAGGCTGATAATTGGTCTAAAGAGTAGTTGTGCAGTGGGATGGGATGGAATATCGGCAGATTTTCTAAAAACATATAGGCATGTGGTCATTCCTCCTATTACTTATGTTTGTAGGCTGAGCTTTGTTACTGGTAAATTTCCTAAAGCGTTCAAAAAATCAGTAGTTAAACCTATTCACAAGGGAGGGGATGCGGGCTGTGTCGGCAACTTTCGACCAATATCAATATTACCAGCATTGTCTAAAATTTTGGAACGCCTTATAAACAAACGATTCATTAATTACTTGGAAAACAACAACTTATTGTCGTCGCATCAATATGGATTCCGCTCTGGGAAATCAACTGCTGATGCTGTTCATGACTTGACTGATCATATTGCTCAGAACCTTGATGTTGGCAATAAATGTGTTTCAATTTTTGTAGATTTGGCGAAGGCTTTTGATACCGTCTCCATTCCCTTGCTTGTGAATAAACTAGAAGATTTGGGTGTTAGGGGTCTCCAGTTGGCTCTTTTTAGAGACTATCTGTCAGACCGTACTCAATGTGTCAAAATTGATAACTATATAAGCGATGACCTTCCTGTAACCTTAGGTGTCCCTCAAGGTAGCATTCTGGGACCGACATTGTTTCTGGCCTTTATTAATGATTTATGTCGCTTAAACTTAAGGAACGGTAAGATAGTCTCGTTTGCAGATGATACAGCTCTTTGCTTCCACGCAAAAAATTGGGACAATGTATTTTCTTATGCTCAGAGTGGACTTGACGTAGTGTTAAACTGGATTGACAATAACTTACTAACCTATAATGCTGACAAAACAAAGTACTTAACCTTTTCTATCAAAAACAAATCCCAACCAGTCCATTCCTTGTCCATTTTGGCCCACTCTTGCTCCAGTAGAGGTGAGGAGACCTGTTTATGTCCGTCTCTTACCAGGTTGAAATCCATTAAATATCTGGGTATTGTATTAGATCAAAACCTAAATTTCCACGACCATGTGGTGGCATTGACTGGACGAGTGCGAAGGTTAATTTATGTTTTTAAAAATCTACGTCATGTGGCAGATACTAAATTACTGAAGTCGGTATACTATGCACTGTGCCAGTCTCTGCTTCTATATGGAGTTACTGTATGGGGCGGCTCCGACAAGACTGCCATAATATCCTTAGAGAGAGCTGTTAGAGCCGTCCTTAAAGTGAGTACTTTTAGACCCTTTAGATACCCTACATATGACTTGTTTCAAGAATGTGAGGTTTTGAGTGTGAGACAACTTTTTATTTTGCAAACAGTTCTTAAAAAACACAGAAACTCAAATGATCCCGTCTGCAATAAAACTAAGAGAACCCATATAATTCCTTATCCTAAATTATTTAAGACTGCCTTTATGAGCAAGTTTTACCCCTGTATTGCAGTTTACCTCTATAACAAAATTAATAAAGCTATTAATGTAAATTTCCTGAACTATAATAAATGTAAAATTATTTTAAGTTCTTGGTTAAATAAATTAAACTACGAAGCAACAGAAGAATTGTTACAAATATTAAAATAGTGGGTACAAAATTCAATTTATAATTGCGAATAGTAAAAAGTAAGAAGATCTATAAACTAAGTGGAAAAAACAAAAAAAAAAAAAAAAAAAAAAAAAAAAAAAAAAAAAAAAAGCTAAAATTCTATATGTGTTGTATTGTATATTATACTTATTTATGTAATGGAACTGGTGCCTGAGATTCAGATTAACTTTGTTTGGGCACCAGTGGCCAATTCCTAAAAAATGTACTAGTTTTTTAAGTAAATAAACGATTTTTATTATTATTATTATTATCTTAGTGTTTTCTCGGAAAATGTTATCCAACTTACTTTTGTAATCAAATATACCAAAAGACCACAACATGAAGTCGAATAAATATGATCATGAGAGATGTCACTCAGCTTTACGCAGTGCGAGGGGAGTTCCAGCAAAATATTTTCACCACTTACTGAAAGAATTGGGCCTAAGCAGGTCTGAAGTCAATTAATTTATGGAAATAGCTTCCAAGACGGCATTAACGGAATCATACAGTATTTGGTTGGGTAGGGAGAGATGTAGAATTGTTGATGGTGAGCGTATTATTGCGCAATAACATAAAAAAGAAGGCCTCCTTTTTAAACAAGCCTACTGTCGGTCGCAAGCCCGAGACACTATTCTTCTTATCTCATACCCACACACGTTGGACCCGGGACCCGCACGGTGAATCCATGGAGTACTTAGAAAATTGTCTTCTCTGTAGATTTGTTTTTATTAAAATAGAGTATAATTATGTTACTGTTATTTTTCTCTTTCACAATTACATATTATTCATCATCATTACACCCCCTAGAACACAGCGTTCCAGACCTTCACTGCTGGAGATGGGCCTTCCAGAAATATATCTGGAGAATTTGGCCTACACTCGTCACGCTTGCCAGACGGCTTGGCGAGGATATTGTGTCAATTTTTAATGACAATTTATTAACGATTCCACAAATTGGTATTAGTGGTGCTCTCCGATGTATTGGAAGAAGAGAACACAACAATAAAAAAAAACTCGTCCTTCGCGCTCGTCTTCTTTCAATTATTAAGGTGATTCCAGAATTTCCAGAAGTCGTTGATATATCAAGAGTCCACATTCAACAACATCGTCTACATGTTTTTTATATGTACCCTTGATTTTCCATGAATTTTCATTTCTCTGGCGAAGTGGTAGGGACTCTATTCTTCTTGCTCCCATTTATGAAAGTCGCGTATTGCTTACCATCCATTGGGCAGGATATTACATGTGCTAGTATAAAAAGTTCATAGGTACAAAAATGGACACTGACTTTTTTTTACTTGCCTTTTTATTCTATACTTACTAACATCATAACCTCGATGTGCAGACTTCTATCTCGTTTTGTAACCGGATCTCATCAGCAAAATTAATGTTGCCCAATCTTGGTTGACGATTTTATTTTTCAATTGTCTGTAGCGTGTCCGTCATTTTTAGGGTTCAGAGGTAAAAATATTAAACCCATATTTATTTATTAAAAACTTTATTGCACAAAGTACAAAGGCGGACTTAATGCCCGTAGACATTTTCTGACAGCCAAGCCTTGGGGACAAATTAGAACATTTATAGGTGCAATGAAATAAATATTAATAGTTGGATAAATTCAACATAATTATATATACTTACATAATATACTTTAACATATACTGTAATATCAATATACTAAATACTAATACATACACAAAAATATACATATATACACTTATTAACATTGTTGGGAGCTATTAAGAAAGTGTAGATAGACGAGTTTTTTGATTGAAGATCTGGTAGACGCTTGCCTTATGGTTACAGGGAGATTGTTCCATAAATTTGTGGCAACAACTGTAAAAGAATTTGAAACAAATCCAGAATGATGTAAGGGAATATAGCTCGCTATGTACTGTAAAATGTATTATTTTCTGTGCAATAAAGAATTATCTATGTGTTGTATTTTGGAAATCTTGTAAAACCGCGTGTAATTTATTAAAAAGCAGATATTTTTATATTATAATCTAGAATAAAAAATAAAGACCTACGTATTTTTTTTTTTTATTATTCAGTAATAAAATCTTAAGTTACGCTGCTGAGAAGTTTTCCTAAAAATATCGCCACTCATACTGAGCCTAATCAAGTAGGTAGCGAAAGGTCGACGATCGCGCGGACTTTGACGTACGTAAAGACGAGCGTTGAGATTCGAGCGAGGTTGCCGCCCCGCGCCGCCCGGCCGGTGTGTGACCTTGTCACACTCCCCATCCTTTAGATATTTATCACGATAGATATTGTGATTTTCAGACGCAGCCTTATTCATTCACCATACAGTAGTGTTCTTTGTTATTCGGATAATGAAATATTTGCTCTTTTTTCAATTACACGTAGTATTGTATGCAAAATATTTATTGTACCTACCATGGGCGCCGAAGAATGCAGATGATTTCCGAATAGCTGGATTGCTTCAATATTTCCTACCTACCTACAAACAGAGCTTCATAAAGGTTTTTCTAAACTGTGCTAAAACACGAGGAGAAGATACGGCACGCGCTTCGTATAATTTCACGCAAAAATGCGGAACTGATAGACAACTACCCACAGTTGCCTCACCGCGAACGATATGGTAAAAAAAAAATGAAAATTTGAGTCAGAATGCATAGAAGTCGCAGCTTACGGCTTAATATCTGGCTTACTACTAATTCAAGTGCGTCAGTTAGACGTATGCCGTATCTTCCATTTTTGTTTTAATGTAATCGTGATATCCTCGCGTTCCGTTTATAAAAATGTTAACACGAAATGCTCTTGATATTAGTCGTTCCATTACCAAAAAAAATATTCATGTTGACAGTTAAAGATAAAAAATTCAACATGTGATGTTAGCACTGATTATAACTGGAACGCAGAGCTAGCGAAACGTCTATGCATAGATCTACTAAAGTTCAATTAGCATCATCAGCGCCAGCCCTAGGGTAGAGCGAGAGGAATAGTCGCTTTTGGCACTCGTATGGTAAGGAGCGCCAAAATGCCAAACGTGAAAAACTATTCCAATAACAATTTGGTATTAATGGAACCGGGAGTGACAGGTTAACGTACGTAGGTGTTATATATATATCACAACATTTGTAAGAAAAGTGTTTTTCTCAATGGTACATGCCGGGGATTTGAACCGAGACGACGCGTCCTTTGTAGGGAAAGCGTCCTACAACCGAGCTCACACAATTGAACGCAGTTATGTAAAAGGGATACAATCCATAATTTTTTAGGGATTTAATTATAAATGCCAATAAGGTCCTTAGGATATTTTCAATATCAAAAACGACACAGATAAAAATAACGTTTATGACATCGTCGTTGCGCCTGCCAAATTCCATATATGTAAATACATGTTTTGTTTTTACACTAAACATAATCTCCCTTTTATTCTCTATGTGTTGATAAAGTCCTTTTTGTGATATTCAAACTAGAAATAAACTTAACAAATGCCGTACGTATGTATTTTGACTGTTACGAACCGCTAGTTAATTAATAACACGTTTTTTGTTGTTGCTCAAATGTTTACAAAAATTACATATGGAATTTGGCAGGCGCAGCGACAATATTCTAAATGTATTAAATATTGAACTAATAGTTCCAACTTCAAAAGCCTAAAACTTAAAATTGATGTGGATTGGATCCATTTTGCGTAACTACGTAAAGTACCAACTATAAAATTTATATATGCGTATATGTATGTATTTTATATTTAGTTATATATTTATTTGTTTATGTAGGACATTTATTTATATATAAGTATTATATGTTTGTAATGAATGTGTCTTTTATATAGTAATAAATAATTATAACTATCATTTTTCTCCTGCTGCACCCGCTTATTACATATCTCAGTCACAAAGGTTAGTTGGTAGAAAATGCATTTACGACATTAAGCTCACCTATGTACCTGCACTTGTTTTGGTTTTGTACAATAAATAATTTATTATTATTTTTAATTTATTATTGGTCTAGTGGTAACAAACGTTGCCGTGAACTAGGGAGGTCGTGGGTTCGACTCCCACCGGGGGCAAGTTGTACATTGTATAATTTGTCTCGGTCTGGGTGTTTATATGTATAATATGTATATATTTACAAAAAAAAATGTATAATATGTAGTTTATCAACCATCTAGTTTCCGTAACACAAGCCTCGTAGCTTACCACGGAAACTAGATGGCGCTGTGTGACCTGTCTGGAAATATTTATTTATTTATTATTATTACCAAGACCAAAGGGCGCCGAAAGACAATCTTGCTCTACCTTGATCAAGAGCTAGGGCCGGCGCTGAGAATGTCATACCTGGTTAAATTAAACCATAAAATGTGTGTGTGCATATATATACATATATGTTTCAAGGAAGAAATAAAACAAATAAGTTCAAACCAGTTTTTATTTCTCGTGTCTTTTAATACAACATACAAGTAAAATTATCATCAGATATTATTCTTATAAACTAAACTTAAATGTAAGACCTGAATAACAAGTGTGTAATGAGACAAACAAAACCCCATCTCACCGTTAATTCTTAGTCGAGAAAACTTTCAAAATTGTTCAAATAACGGCGTCAAACCCACACAATGGCAATTAAAACAAATCAACCGTTAACAAATTAGTTAAATGATTTTCACAGTAAAACTTGGAATGTTTTTTAATCAAAATATATAAATTACAACCAAACTTGAACTGAAATATCTTGACGGAAATTCGTCGACCGCTTATAATTCTACAGTTCTCAGTTAATCACATGAAGAAACTGACATTTTCACAACAAATTTCGACTACAAATTTCTTTCGTTTACTTTCCAAATATGAATAGCCGAAATACTTTTACATAATTTCTAATAACAGGTAGTTTTGAAAACTGCAGAAAGATAAGTGATTAAGTAAAAAAAAACACACTATTTAAGAAGAATAAGAAAATATAACACAATTGAGCAGAAAAACTTCAAAATTTCATAATCTCATGTCGTAAACATGGTATAATATTTAAATGAAACAATACATATTTACCAATATATGACAACCACCAAATAAAACTATTTCAGATTTTGAAATAAGTAATAAATATTTAAATCTATGGACCCGTATTCTTAACGGCTCCTCCCCCCAATTATTTCTTCCAGCTGTCAAACGACTTCCCTCAAGGGATCCTCAAAATCGGTACAAACCACGAAAGTCATAAATGTAACAATTTTTAATACTTCAGATGAGATGACTTGCAACTCTGCATACAAACTGATTTTAATACCGTATATAGTGCTATAGCCTGGTTGAATACGGACCTGTCGCATAATTCCTGGTCTAATCGATTTGGGGTGGTGGTCAATCCGGACAAGTGTCAGGCCCATAGTGATTGGGAGCTCCAGACTCATATCTTAAATTGCTCTCACTGATCTGGTGCCAGTTTGGTTTAACAACGCACCCATCGTAGTAGTAGCCACGTAAAGGACCTCATAATATTATTTTTTGTATTTTTACATATATTTTTTTTAACATTGAATATTTGATACTCGTATTCTGAATATTTATTCTTTCAGAATTACTACATTTGATTTGAACGAGTTTTGTATAAAAATGTTAATTAACTAAAATTAAAAAAAATACGTGTGGCACTCGGGGACTGCCGCGGTAAAGCTATTGCATAGCATTTTTATCAACTTATGCAATTATAATTATTTATTTATGCAGTATTTTTTTATTTCTTTGATATTAATTCAAGTATTTACATACACGTTAAGGTTTAAAAAGCACGCTGTCTCACCTAGCATTGTGTCTAAAAGAGATAGAATCAGTTATGAGCAGTTAGCAGCTAGTCTACACGCATACGTCTAGTCGCACGCACACAAACACCGTGCCGAAGTCTGCCGAACTGAAACGACGTTAGACGATGCACGACTTTCAACGCCGCACCGCTGTGCCGGTCGGAGTGGGGGGTGTTAGGTTTATTTTCGTTACGTAATTTCTTAATTCGGTCGCCACGCTTAAAAATAAAAGTTTAGGTAATATAAATATTAGTGCAAAATAACATAAACACGCTTCAAGGTATCAAGGTACGTCGCGATGGACCTTGATTGTCTACAGTTCAGACAGTTCTATTCCTCGAGCGTAGTGATGTGCCGTTTGATAGCTGGAAGGCATAATTGATTGGAGAAGCCGTTGAGGAAACGTCTACGAATACGGGTAGTAGGTATTTACTTTGTCTTAGACATTTGTCTAGGGTTGATACAAAATGGGAGAAGCAAAGGAAGAAAACAAAATCTAGAAAATTGAACACCTAATGAATAAACTACACTTAAAACGAATATTTAAATACGCACTGGCGTCAAAACGACTTGACTAGACGATAAAAAAAATAGCATCAATCATTACATTAGAAACCCAAATACAATAAATTAGACAAAACCAAACTCAATAAAACTACGACAAACTAAGGTTCTAAATCCTAATTGGCGACATTCTCAACTGACTAGCCTCGACATCAAAAAACTATAATAATACGTTACAATTTAACAATGTTCATTTAAAAATCGAAAATATGGCAAACTATTCTGTATATTTGGAAAAGTCTATCTAAATTCGGGTGCAGAACAACATAAGTGCATAAGAGAAATGTTGGGTTGGCCTGTGGGAATAAAGGGTGCTTATGAGGCTAAAATGTTTCAGATTGAACCGCTATCTGTCGAATACAATCTAATGTAATAACATGGAACACCTAAACAACTAAAACGATGGCACGCGGGTAGTCTTGAAATACTTTTTATACTCGTACCTAGAACACAGAACTAGAAATTTAAAAAGGATCGTTGGGAGTGTTTTCACCAATGATATGAACTCTGCCCAACATTAATTCGTTAGAATAATCGCAGCAATATTTTTCGGCTAATAACAAGTGAGGAGACAGGAAGCACCCGCGCACATCGACGATTGAATCACACGTTATAAAGTTAAAATTCCTACACAGATATATAAACCTTAAATATCGATTAGCAATCAAGTTTATGAAAAAATATATTATTAGAAATATTCCTTAATTTCTCTCCTTAAATTCAAACCACTCAAGAATAACTTAATTATGCATGAGACAACCGATTTTTAAAACTACATGTTTATCCCTAACAACACTTTGGCAACAAATAGGTTCTCAATGCCAACATACACGTCGACATTAATGAAGATCTACATTTTGGATTTCAAATCAAAACTATCGATAATCTTAGACTTCCTTACGTAAGATGACAGGACAGTACCGATAGCAGATGAGAAGAACAAAGATCGTCAGCACACGTCACAATTAACTTCATCGTTCCAACCTAGGTAAACAATAGATGTAAACAATTTATCCAGATTTTATCTTTCTGTGATCAGTCTTAAAATTGTGTCATACCATCTAAGAAACCATGAATCTTAAAACCTATACCACTTCTAGGCCTGAACTAGCTTGTTTTGTCTTGCGGTGAGGTAACTGTGAAATTAGCTAAACGATATAGCATAATAGGACGACATTGAAACAGAACTCTATAGACGACAACACTATTGAGTAGGTGAGATTTGGGAATCACTTTTCACATGTAGGAAGTGTCTACCAATATCTTCGTTACCCACAATATCTAAATACCAAGGAAAGGGAAAATTTTAACCGTCTAAGGAAAAGGCTTCAACAACTAATAAGGCTCTCAGGGAAACTAATTTTACACCTTCCACCCTAACATACATATATTAATGATTTTAGAGTAATCAACATTGAATAGTTTTTTTTATTATTAACATTAATCTTATCACTAAAGAGTACAAAAAATAAAGGAAATTTATGAATGAAAACAACAAGTATCAGTGATAACCATCGCAATCGTTTTCTAAGAACAACATTGTCGTGCAGTCTCTAGCCACTGCCTCTTCGCAACACTCCTGTACTTCACAAAATCACGTTTAACTTTATCACCCAATCATGACTTTGTTAAGGCTCTCACTTACTAATCTACAAAACATGACCGTTTCCCGTCGATTATCCTCGAAGTATCAAAAATATCAGCTAATACAGCACTTTCCCTTAGCGAAACTCGATAGAGTATATTTGAACAGTCTCAGAGTAACTAATGAGTAGGTAACAAGTATCGTGTTAAATGGGATATGCACGAGTTTGAAAGTAACAACAGGATAGGACAACAAACACCTACCACAAGTCTACATCACTAACCTACGCTTACATCTAATTCAATGAGAAAGTCATACATAGATGCTTACAAAATTCAAATGAGTTTACAAAAAGATTAAACACATACCTCAAATTTAAGGCCACGGCGCAAAATGGTGTCTCAGTATAGATTAAAGTTAGATTACTGGATTAATAATTATGATTTAAAATTGTCATTAAATCTAATGACAGGCCTTATTTACAGGTGTCGAGTGCATAGTGCATCATTCGATTACCATTAGGTATTGCTTTTACACGCAGCATTGCTCATAAAATACAGTCTCATCGAGGTATCAAGTATTTTTAACAAATATAAAAACACCTGATACTTTAATGGAACATTTGCAATTGTTGGAAAGTAAGAATTGATTCTTAAAGCTACTAGACTACAACTAACGCTCCTTAAAGCAGGTGACGTTTTTTACAAAATGTTTATAAGCTACGTGGTAAGTAAAAAATAATGTTAATAGACTCACACTGTTCAAAGCTCAAGGTGTACTTCTCTTAAACGCTAAGACATTAAATATAGACAATGCATTATCTAAAAATACAAACTAGATCTACATAGGATATTATAGTTTTATCATAAGCATGTGACTTCTTAACGCTGGCAGGATGGTATTAATTGTATCTTTAAGAGTGTAAAATCGATTTACATGTGGACAATTTAAGCTTTGTACAACTAATTAGGATAATATTAGGCGAATACACTCATTATTAATATTTAACAATACTAAAAGCAATTATTTTAGCGACTAGCTCGTTATTTAAGAAAGATTCCAAATCTATCCATTTTTACTACATTCCTTTTTTAGCAATTTCATTCCAAATAATAAGATGTTTTGCTAAGAAATTATATTAAAAATTTTGCTAAAAGAACCATTTTGATTTATCAGAATATTATGCTATGTCGCAATTTCACCACTTTGTGGATGATATGTTGCGCTTAATTTTGATTATTAAATCAATTTCCTATTATTTTTTTAGTAATCCACCAACATCAGGATCTTTATTATCAGAATCGAGTATTGTCAAAGAAATAATTTAAATCCAACAACTTTCACTAACCGCCATTCCGTCCCAACACTCCGCTAACTTTACCTAATAAGATATGTGATATGTCATTAAAACTACCTTTTCACTATAACCTTTCTATTTGGAATCTTCCTCGTACAAAATTAGTTATAAATAAAATCACACACGTAATAATGAAATTCACACACATAAAGTTGCTTAAATAAAAATTCTTAAATCCAATGTTTAAACAACGCGATGAATATAAAATGTAATCACAATAGTTCGATACAGTAAGCGCTAAAATATTTTCAAAATATTTCTTCCAACCTACGAATATAATAATAGTCCAACAAGCCGCAATTCACGGACGTTCTAAGAAACTTGTCATGAGAAAATAAATTACTATTATTTTTCCAACGTTTAACTAACTTAAGCGATAGTAAAATATTTTTACAATAAAATTTATCTTAAATTCAAACGTTTCCGTAACAAACAGCGCTAGTGAAAAATATTTTATATTTGAGGATGGATGGTTTGTGCTCTTGTGTGCAGATTGTTAGCTAATCTTAATTATAACATTCATAATAATATGTAGCCGTCTACATCTGTCCGTGCGCACGCGGATGCCCCCGACGACGCTCGGCCGCTCCCGACGCTCGGCCGCCCCCGACGCTCGGCATCGCGCAACACACTCCCGCTCCCGACGCTCGGCCGCTTCCGCGTGCGCTCGGCCACCAACAATTTCAACTCTTAAATCTCTTCAGTCATTCATTATAGCGAAATTATTAAATACAATTCTTTTAAGAAAAAATACTTCAAAAAGTGAAATGCCAACGTTCTGTGCAAATTTACGAAATAAGTTAATCGTAGCGAACGAATGGAATTTAACAATGATAACACAGCCATCGCCGGTGATTAATAAAACGATGCGATGGCAATATATTACAAAAATATATATAATAAACATTTATATTGGCAAAAGTAATACAATTCCTGAGCAATATCCGCATACTCAAAAATACGATGAAATACTACAAACTTGTCCCGTCGATTTAGAAGTTTCCGAAACCGACGTCAAGTTCCTTTACACAGATCTTGATAATTTAACATTCGTTTTATTACTCATACTATTAAAATTCAACGACGTTCCACTACATAATAAAAATGACAAAATTGTTAACCACATACAATTTGACAAGCTAACATTAATACAAATAATTTAGCTGATGATACAATAACAGGTGAATTTAATTAACTGTTACATCGTATCGAAACAATTTCAAAGAACGTACAGCTATCGATATGGTTCTCGTCAAATTCTTTCATTTTAATTCTTTCTCACAAATTCGGTTCCAGTATACTCTCCACCACGATTCCAAAACATTTCGTTTGATCTTAACGAATATTTACTCCATAATAACAGCGTTTAATTTCATAACATCTTATACCGAACTTGTCATCCTATCCTCGTCTAAACATATTTAAAAAATACACAATCTGGGCCATGTCCTCCGATGTGATCTCGTGCTGTTCCCGACAATCCTTAACTTAAATATCAACTAACATTAAATCTAAAATTACAACTTCACACTTCCTGTGATTATATGATACGATAATACAATAATTTTGTGATGTTTACTTAAGGGATGGAGTCATGGTTTGATCAATGCAAAGTATGGACTTCTCTTGATTTATTACATAATATTACAATAATATATTTAATAAAAAAACTAAATGAAGCGGTAATGACAAATACAAAAAATATATTGTAAAAATTATGAACATGATAAGATTTATGGAGTTTCTTAAAAAACTGTCTCGCGTATAAAATTTTTAATTATATATTGTAAACGTATATTATATTAGGGTCACTAAATGTAATTTTATTAGTAAATGTTCCCTAAATTAATTGACTTTGAAGTAGACGATATATTTTAGCAGGATTAATTATAAAAAGCTGTGCTGCTTAGGGTTTAGAGAGGAAGAAGAATCGATATTGTACTTAGTGTAAATTAGTTTAATAAAGAAGATAATTAGAAAAGGTAAAGCTTGTATAATATTTTAAGGAGTCTTATTTTTATTAAATACATTTCTTAGGTCGAAGTTATAGCCTAGGATCATAAGAATAGGGTGTCAATTTATATACTAAACTGTCGTTCAACAAGAAAATAAATAAGTTTTTTACCGCCCAATCCACTAAGCACAGACCTTTAGAGAAAAAAGGTTTCCGTGAAATGAAACGGGATCTTGTGAATAGAATTTAATATGTTGTTTTGTCGATACGATTTCCTTTTGAAAGCTCCTTTGTGAATACAAAAATGTCTTCACCTTCAGGTTACGAGATTGAAGGATTTTGTACTCAATTGGAATTTTACAATAGAAAGCTTTTCCGTCGAATGTAAAGGAAGTTTTGGTGCGCACATCCGCCGTGAGACATGACAAATCTACGCCTAAACAGTGAGAGTTACTTAAGTCTAGAGTAATACTTACCAAGGTTCGTGCCAAAGTTTGTTCCCAACACCAACTGTATGAAAAAAGTCTTATCAAAAATGCACACACACAAGACTTTACTACAGACTACGTGTCTGTTTCTAAAAGACCTACACCACCATACCCAACACTGTACATTTGCTTTAGCGAAACGCTTTCTAACAAAGGGTTTCAACAAAGCAAATATGGTAAGCTAAATTCGAACATGACTATCTTATAACCATATAAAATAGTCATGTTCAAAAAATTCTAAGTAAGCAAAAAACTAATCGGGCAAAAAAAAAGAAAACACAAAATAAAACACACATCTAAACTGCAATGAACTGGTATTATTAAAAAAAAGCAATTATACAACAAAAATAATTCAAAACAAAACGATGTACATTAATTTAAAGAACAATTGTTTATACAAATAATTAAAAAAATATAATAATTATAACAACAAACATTGACAATAATATATTAAAAGACAAAACATGTATCAATTTTAAATCAGTCCTCAGCTTTAGAAATGCAAATTTTAAAGGTTTTAGGTACTTGAATTTATAAAACAAAATTAGATCAATAACTGTAAAACTAAATTTAAAAAGAAATACTAAATAAAAATATGAATTTCTCGAAAAACAAAAACTAAATTAATTACGCTGTGAGAGAAAGAAATTAATAAAACGAATTTTTAAAAAAGTTGTCATAATCTGCAAATCTTATACAAAAAAAATCGATACACTAACAAGTTACACTATACTAAATATAAATATAATACGTTTTAACGATCTCAGTTAAGTAGAAGCGTATGTAAGTTACATATTAAGTTTAATATTACTAATGTTCTTAACTCCGCGTTTGCTTTCAGTTTGTTAAACCAAATTATAAAAAGCGCTAGTAATACATTACTTCGTATTATTATAAACAACTACTTTGCGAACTTGATTAATTTCCTAAAACTGAAAATTCAAAATCTCGTTCAACAAACTGAATAGAAACGGGTACTTTTGAATAATTCGATGGTACATTATCAATCCATTTGACTTAATAGCACAATGATAGTTGATTAAGTGAAACAAAACAATTAACCAGCTTAGTGTCGATTTCATAAAGGGATACTAATTTAGTAGGAACATATCTATAATAAAAATCTTAGGTGAATAATCACTTAATACTTGAGATTTCGTTAAATAGTTTGTATTCCACCTAATCAAATGTGCATTGTGTTTAAAGGTTATACTTATAAAAATTGTCGAAGTCACGTCAAGGGACTCGAAAAGGCAAAGCGCACAAGAAGCATATTTGCAAATAGAAGCTAGTGAAATATTAAGGAATTGTATAATTATTTGTACAACGATCAGTGCGAACAAAAAGGAGATAGTGAATCTAAACGTGAGTTTCTGGAGTCTTTTGGTTTAAAGTTCATTACAGGCGGATTATAACATTTAACAACGAAATATAACAATACTAAAATATAGCTTTATAGACTCATCGCCTTCCTGTTCACACCAAGTAGCGGGTTCCAAGTCAACAACTCAGCAGTGTATGGTACATATTTACAATACTAATAATATCACTCTTGTCAAATCACAACTAGATTTATGGCACATTTCACGCAGGTGTTGCAAATAAGCTCGAGTGCGACATCGCCGGCCCTGGGCGTGTCTTCAACTCATGGAAAAGGGAATCTATCTAATATAAAAACACAAAAATATCACCAAAACTACTAGATACTAGTGCAGATCAAACAATAATATATGTAGTAACCCTGAATCTAGAGGAGCGACTTGCTTCAGATCTCTCATTGTCATATTATAGATTCATTAAAAGTTACTAAAACATTAACTAATAATATTAAAAACCAAACTAGTAAAAATGAACTAAAACACTTCTTTCAAACACACGGTAATTAAGTTAAAATAATAAAAAAATAAAGTAAAATGTTTCTAGGATATAAAAATATAAAAGATACACATGCACCGTAAAATGCTACTACTAACAAATAAAAAAATGATTCAAAATAAAAATATCTTACCAAAATAACAAATTGCATATGTTTTACACCGAGTAATAATAATAATTACTTGGCATAGTTGCACACAGGCACACATACTAGCACACATTCATATCAAAGCACGGCGCTCTCGGATTCGCATAAAACTTCCTTTCATTGTATAAAAAGTCTAGCGCAACGACCAACTAAAATGCTCTACTAGTTACTACCGTTTTAATTCCAATAATAATTTTGTATAAAAACAATACTATTAAATCAACAAATTTTTCCTCCTGCCAATAAACAAGAGGAATTTTACATGTATTTTGTGACTAGGCGGTAAAAACATTTGAATCTAAATCAACAGAAAAACAACAATTAGTCCAATATTTACGACCGATTGCAGAAAGGGTGATTAAAATAATCCATGATTAAGATTTTAAAATACATCACGTGATTTGTAGTTAGTTAGTCACTCTGGTTAATTCAGCCAAAGACATTCCTCATAGGCAAACAAAAGATAATCAGCGTTTCTGCAACTGGTCGTGAGTGTTTTTATAATCTACTAAACTGAACAAATAAAAATGATTTTTAAATACTCAATGATAATAATAAGATTAGTTTAACGGAATACTTAGTTTAGCTATCGGGAATCTTGGACCGCCTCGTGTGATGTTAAATGCAACAATACGGAATCATTATTTCTTAAACTAATCATGGCAGACATCTCTAGTCCCTCAAACGCCACAGTCAACTTTGTCATTGATAAAACCCCCAATCACATTTCCCTAAAATTTGTAGCTACATTAGGAGGGGTAGTAACTAAAGATTGTCCATAATAGATCAATCAGTTTAACACTTACCTAATAATAATAATGTAACAACTTCTTACTTAATTTCATAATCATAGTTCCATCGACACAGAATAAGTGCTAATTAAAAACAGGAAGTGCTATTGTGCCGAAGAATCTTACAACTAACAACAACACCCTCGATGCTCTCTTAATACGATAAAATCACACGCTTAACGTCTAACAATTTTTTTCAGTATAATAGTTAAAATATTGGTCCAACAAATGGGCTAAATAATACAAATGCCCTCAATATTCATCCCTAATTTAACGATGCGGGATATGAAAAAGATAATTCAATAGTTTTAAAATTATAAAGGGTGTCACATTCAGAAATGCTGTAATATTTAATCAGGTATTTCTCAATATCGCCCGCGTTATTGTAGATGTACTTGATTTACAGCGGAGTAAATATTGAAAACTTAAGATGTATGGAATGGACACATGCCTTTAAATTATTAAGTATAATAATTATTACAAAGTATTGTTTATTATCATTTTATCAACTATAATCTAAAATTGTATGTGATTAATATTATAGCATCTTTGTAATGTGTTCAACCCTTTAGGGACAAAAAATACCGTTCGAAATGTTTTACCAATCGGTCCAACGGAATAATCTCACTCCTTAAATATTCGAATAACAATGTCAATACTATAATCTAATCTCATTACTGTTTCGTTTGGAAATGATACGTACAGAGATCATGCCACATACAAAATAATCCTATTGACAGTCATATTAATCACATCGAGGCATTCGTTATAACTCTTCTCCTAACACTCACATAAAAATAAAACAATAATAGGGAAGTCTTGTCGATACATTTCCACTACTTAAATGGAAAAATTGACACATTTTAGAGTTATGTTGGTGTTGCCGTGTCACATTTTTAAAGGTCATAGATTTTGGCTTTTCGATCATAGTGACCGTAGCGTGACCGCGGAGTTCACATGCCTATAGGAGGCACCTGCACGTAGCGATAAATGTAAAGCCTGTAATCCTTGCTGGCGAGTACCACCGATCCGTCATCCATGAGCGCTACGTCAAAGCATTGAGCATGTTTCACTTTACTTTCTAAAGCCGAGACGCATTGGCCTTCTTGTGTAAATATTGTCAAATTGAAATTGTTGTGGTTGTCCGCAATCAATATCTCTCCCGAAGCGTTGATCCCGACGCCAATCGGGTAGTTAGTAACGCCCTCTCCACCGATCTGGCGCAAGTAAACACCTTCATAATTAAATACCTTCACGCAATGCGCTCGGTTGTCGCTGATAAAGATTTCTTGTTTGTCATTAACTACGACACCATTGGGGAATTCAAGATGTTTGGAGCAGCCGAACTTTTGTAGAACGTTGCCGACCTGATCGAAAATGATGACGCGCATAACTTTGCATTCAACGACTACAATGCGTCCTTTGTTATCAACGGTTACGCCTCGTGGGTGCTGCAGGATGTTGGCCCCGAACTTACGCACAAATTGGCCATATTGGTTGTATATTTGAATCTGGTGAGTGGGTGATCGTTCCGTCACAATAATGTCCCCAGATGTGCGCACAACTGCAACTCTGTTGGGGTAGAGCAGTTGCCCGTCGCGTTTGCCACATTCACCGAATTGAAATTTAAAGCGTCCTTCCTTATCGAATATCTGGATTCGATGATTATTAGTATCGGCGACGATAATATCATTTTGGGCGTTTACTGCTACGCCGCTCGGCTCAGTAAATTGACCTTCCATTACTCCGAATTCGCCAAATTTGCAATGATAAATCATCTTCTGGCGCTTAATTTGCGATTTTGGTGGAAAAATCGCAGTCGAAATAAGTTTGTTTGTTAAATCCAATAAGGGATCGGGATGTGTAGCGGCCGACAATGAATACGGGTCTACAGTTGCGGGCGGAAAGAGACTGTCAGCGTTAGACCATTTATCGTAATGGTTGATGCCATTTAAATTGATGTCACCGAGGGCGGTGGAGAACGGCCCAAGGCTATTGGCACTGTTGAATCTCTTAGATATGATATTGGACTCAAAAGGCGAAGTAGATTGGCTGGTAGGTCCCAGAATGCCGTTAGAATAGGGACGGTCCAGCACTCCGTTCAGTGCGGAAGACAGATGCATGCCTCCGTTGAGGCTGCCGGAACTTCCGTTGACACTGCTGCTGCTTGACGATGAACCACCATTTAGAAGAGAACCATTATTAATGGGACGAGCGATTGGTGGCTGTTTTGTAGGTCCCACGTTTGCCTCCGAGCTAGTACGCACATATCCAAATGTATTGCGAACACCTACTTGAATAGCTTGATAATTTGAAACAAACTCAAGCTCGCAGGCTGTTTGAACGCTCTGCTCGGGGTTGGTATTAATAAGTGACTGCAGTTTACCATCTAGCAGCTTCCTGAACATTAGTAGATCAGTGATGTTTGCACATTTTGTGAGCTTTTCTATGAATTCGCAAGTCTTGTTTATTTTATCGACTGTTTCTTGAGCTTTTTGGCCGACTACTGTTAAAGATATTTGTTTTGTCGAGAAAACACTTTCGAGTTCTTTAAGTAATTCTTGCTTGCGTTCTTCCAGCATGGAACGATAAAACTGAAAGGTATCGTGGATTTCATTTTGAGCTTTATGGTATTGTACTTGTAATTTGCCTGCTGAATGTTCAACAGTCTTTACCACGTGTCTGATTTCTGTGGCCCTGGACTTGGCATCGTTAACAGCTTGATGTAAAAGTTCTATCTGTTTGGGACCTGCGTCAGAGAGATGTTCACACTCGTGAAGTGGTGCAGGATGGTCCATTATCGTGCACTCTTTGCATACTGGCATGACACATGTGCGACAGTAGTACTTCAAGATCTCACTTTTATGTCTTGGGCACAAGACGGCCTTGTCGCCGTTAGTCGTTATTGTCCCCAACATTCCTTTATCGTCTTTTATGTCTGAGTTGGGAAAAACTTTTACGCGGTGCCCTTCAAAGCAATGCATAAAATGATGTGCCATTACACAATTTACGCACAATAAGTTGACGCAATCGATGCAACGTGCGACGGCGTCAGTATCTTTGCTTTTACAAGCTGTGCAGCGGGCTGACGGCGAGTTGGTAGATCTAGCTGATGGCAAAAGATCGGCGTCTTGCTCTACTGCAGCGGCAATCACGAGGTTCGTGAGAAGTCCGGGAATGCCCGAGGCGGGCAGCTGGCTGTCAACTCTGCAAGTGACACAAGTTACTTTCTCGGGATGGGTTTGCTCCCTTTCCAAACAAGATCGGCAAAAAGTGTGGAAGCAGTTCAGCACTTTGGGGTCTACGAATGTTTCACGGCAGATGTTACAAATAGTGTCGAGACCGTCGAATTCACGGAGGTCACATACGGCGGAGTCGCTCGCGGGTGGCGAGGATCCACTAAGTGTGAGAGGTGATAAGGAGCCACGCTCCAGCGATCCTATAGAGTTAGCACCTGGCAGCGACTCAAGTGACGGTGTACGAGAGGCCATCTTCAGGAAACCGGCATCCCTGGAAAAAAGAAAAAAATACATGTTATCACAAGTCACAATTTTATTTAGAAATAAGAGTACAAATAACAGAAAGACCTACGAGATGTACCACAATTAAAATTATTTTGTAGTATATTTATTGCAATAGTTATGTACTCGTATGTATTAAAATATATTCTAAAATTTACGAATTATCAAGGATAAACGAGAAATTTCCGTTATTAACTATGCAAATATCAATAATGTCAAAACTGCATTTATTTACAAACGTCCGAACAGAAATGCAGCCCCTTCAAAGGGCGGCGGTAACCATGACAACACATAGGGTGAATTGTAAGGGGATGTTTCGTGCCTATTCGAATTAGGGTGAGGGTGGAAATTTATTTTGACTCCCCCATGTTTAGTCCACTCCAAATGGTGTCTAAAGAGAGATATTTGGGATGTGAATAGTCTTTATTCCAAGAATATTATTCTTGACGATTTCAGTTTCCGGAACAGTAGCTTTTATCAGCCAAATTTGAATTAACAACTATTTATCTTTATACAATAAACTAATCATATTTCTTCTTGATTATAAATTGCTGGAAATATCTACTACACATTTTGGTAGAATAATATTTATAGTAATAGGTTATTTTTAAGTTTTCTTTCTATTATATACATAGTTTATTATCCGTTTTTGTACCTGTTTACATCCGGTTTGAAAATTCAATTTATTTAAAAAGCTTTGGTCAACTATGGATGGAGATCACTGCATAGCACGTACGTGATAGGTATTACTGCGGCTGCAATGCATTACTGAGCATCCACTAGTCCCCTGTGACGGAGATCGACAGAGCGGTTCGATTGCATTGCTGATGTAATGTGGAATACATAATGACCAAACGGTCAGAGGGTAGGAAATGAATGAGCCTGCAATACTCGAACGTGCCTAAATATTTATGTTTGAATAGATATGCAACTTGTTTCTTTCTGTTTACAAATAAAAATACATTTGGGAGCATAAATTGTTCTTAAGCTTTGGTTTACCAGATACAACAATAAATTTGGTTCTTTGATTGGGCGAAAAATGGTTTAAATTAGTTTCTATGTCTTTAAAGCAGAAACTACTTTAGCAGTTCAGTTTCAGTTGTTCAGAGCTTGATTTAGGTATTTACCGTGAAGCCAGCGATTGCTCGCAGCACTTGACCAGATCTTTCTGTGCTAACAATATGCCTTAGCATTGTACGAGTATGTACTTGCAGGCACTCGTTTTGATGACCTTTTTTAATATATTCTTTAAGTTTACAAATATTTTCTTTACGTTTTTATTAAATAAAAAATATAATATTTAGCAATATTGATTTAAAATGAGTAATACGGAATCAATTACAATGCTGGTGCAATTAGAGCGAGTTGCCCTTATAGCTCAGCATATCGCAACGATTATCCGATGCGGTGTTTTCACTACCGCAAAAGCCTAGTCAGCGTTTCGACACGTAAACATATAATGCGGTACCTGTAGTCAATGGGCAGCGCAGCCTCCGTAATATATTGTTATTAGCGAACAAAGGCAGTTTCACCGAAAAGCAATATTTCAAGAGATTTTCTGCAACGGCATGATAGCAAATTGGTACGAGTCGATAGAAATAAGGTGTCCAAGGAAAAATATATTTGTTATCTTTAAAGAAAATAAAGAGAACAAAGGAATCAATCATGTTATTATTATATTTTAGCGTTATAGAATTAGGAAACTTTTCACACGTACACTTCAAAAACTTAAAAGTAATTTTTTTGTGGTTATTTTTTACCCAGTTGTAAAATTATATAGTGCATATATACCGTTAACTAATCAGTCATTTCTATCAAAAAATAAATGCTAAATACGTTACATTAGGCGTTTGATGGCTATATAACTAAATCGCAAACAAGCAAGAAATAGCCACGGGCTAACAAAGCCTATCTCATATAATACGGTGGTAGACGTAGCATTTGTTACGGGTTGTGCACATGAGATCTATTGCACAATGACAACGCGCTCTCCAGGGTCATCATTTATCAAAATTTATGCATTATAGCTGCGCCAATTTTAGTATGCTCGTACCTACTATTACTCGTAAAGTTAAACTCAATTTACATAATGCTAAAATTGTGGGTAGTCAGAGATTCATATAACAAATAAGAAGCTGACTTAAAGGTTATTAATATTATAAGATCATTATGCTAAATAACGCTCAATGGTCTCTGCCAATGGAACCAAATGGAAACATTTTTTTTCGACAATTAAGCCACTAAATATTAGTTATTACAAATAACATAAAACTAAGTATTGCATCACAAATTCAATTTAAATTGAATCCAAGCTTCAGTTTCAAATTCTATAGAATGATAAGCTCGTTATATAAGGTCCTATCGCAATTTCTATTTAATGTTCTATGCTACATTGAAATTGGTGTTTGGTTGGATCAATTGGGCGAGTCGAATATCTGTTTGTATAATTAGGCAAATGGTAGACATAAATGCGAAGGTCATGATTATTAATTGTTATATTCGGACCGTTAGGAATTTAGGGCATGTCATTAAGTACTAAGTACTAATCTATATACCTGGACGAATTGTCTAGTTTAAAAATTCTTGCAATTTTCTTAGATCAATATCAAAAAAATTCTAACAAAAGTAATACTTTAATATAAATTTTATTATACTTGTTGGGAAACTAGCTGACTCCTATCCATCCTACCTTATTTAATCCAACCCAAACCACGATAATGCGACAACGCCATCTAACGGTGTCGTCCGGAACTAATAATTGACAGTACAAAAATCATGAAGAATTAGCCACGTGTGTGCTCTCGTTAGTTATAAATTTAAATTATTTAAAACATAAAATAAGTGTAAAAGCTGTTATCATCCAGTGCTCCGCGAATCCCTAAATATCCGTAAGTATCTAGATCTAATCCACAGCTAGTAAAATCTACTAACCAGCGACATTAATTTTATTTTATGTACTATACCATACAATATTTGTTAAGCTAAGTTACTCATAAATTATTTTAAAAAAAGTAAAAAAAAATAAAAACAATTATATTTAGTTAAAAACACAATAGTAAACTAATCTTTAAAAATATATAAATAATAATCATTAACTACCAAAATACGGGAAATACTCGTAGATGTATATGGTTGGTGCCCAACAGATAAAATGTTGGTCACTCAACATAGTCAATCATGAAAAGAGAGATTATCTATATACAAGCATCCTTTGAATTTAAAATTGATAAAATGATTGAAAATACTTAACAAGTAATTTACTTCTAATAATTGAGGATTTTTCCAGAAACGATTCGACGCCTTCAGATCTATTTTGGTATTTCTAAATTCTCGGAGCAAGGCCTTGTCTGTCTATAGGGTCTTAGTTACGACGATCGGCTGTGTTGGGACGCCATTAATTGTGATTGGGTCCAACCCGATTACGGGACATAGCCCCTAATTCCAAACTGACCTATGCTCCAATTAGTCTCATAGCATTATATGCTTAACGCTAAACATAATAAAGGCGGGGTTGCAATGTTAATGTGATCGACAATTGAATTGTAAAAGCACTTTGTAGCATCGTCAGTTTGATGGTCTGTAGGTGTTCAGAGTTTGTTGCGGTCGACATCTACTTGGGGTACATTTGTTTTTCGATGTTTTTGCTTTTATCGGGTTACAAATTTATTAATTCTGCCCTTTCTTCTGAAGTTACAACATGTTCTGATACTGGGCATTTGAAAACATCGATCTTTACTAAACTTGGCATTTTGTTTTCACAGATTGTAAGGATATTGGGATTCACCTCAATTGCGCCACCAAATTAAACCAGCTTGTAATGGACGGACTGACTGGCGTCCCTTAAGACCATGTCTCAGAATACGTTGTAACTTCAGAAAATAATGTAAAAATAGAAACAATTGACTTCAGTAAAGTAACCACATCGTAATAAAAAATATTGTTTGAAGAATTGTTATAAAATATCAAAGTATACTTTTACGTCTAAACTAAAGGAGACTCGCACTAAACTACGAGTAAAAGTGGAACGTAAGCGATGACAAATGTAATGATAAAATATGAAAAGGCAGAAACAAAGAGAAATTACCTTCCACCTCGAAGTATGTATACTGACATTTCTTGTGCTGGTTACATCACAAGTTATACACCTAATACGACATTAAGCCTTAACGCAATGGAGCTAAGAGCACATTTAGAGATGTCAGCAACCGCATGCTCGTCAGTTTATTTATTTTCATTTCATTTGAAAAAGGAAATACTTACAACTACTTTGAACAAACACAAGGAGCAAATGTCGAGTTCTGGGAAACTTGACATCTTTCTCGATTCAGTTTTATGTAGTGTGACCAGACGTGAAATTGAATTTTTCAGGAAATTGTCAACTTCTTTGGGTTTTATCTGTTTTAAAAATTTTATTGCCACAGGAAAATGAGCAGTGAGCGAGATGAAAAATGGTATGAAATAGAAGTTGACTGTGGTAAAAACGACTGAATGGATTACTGTAATCTCCTCGAAGGCTTCTTGCTAAGTGGCTCGTTTAGAACCAGATAAAAACTCAAGAGTTTTTGTCAAATTTGTCTGTATAGTGGCGGTATTTTAACGTAATACGGAGTGGTGCAACCCGTTAATAATAATAATAAATTGTTATTTTTATTTAGCTATTCTAAAAAAGTTATGTAATTTTGTATTCAAAACAAAATCCTTCATGGCAGCAATGTTTTTTTTTAATAAACGTATTTTTTTATTGTATTGTATAACACTAATACGAGTATGTATTGACAATACCAAGTGTTATGTACTAATATATGGAAATTAATGATTTGATTCGATGTTTCTAAATAAATGGAATTAAAAACTTAATGACATTGTAAATTATAATATTTGGTAACAAAAAAATATGTTCCGATCTTTTTTTTATACTAGCACGACATGTGTTATTATTATTATTACTTCCCCGCCCAGGAGCACTAGGCAAATTACCACCATCAGTTCGCCTACCACCTATTTGTTGTTCTCGTTAAAAGTATGTGCCATTTGTAATTATGTCAAATGCCAATTTTTACTTTCAATGAGAACTAATATTGTAAGCTTGCCATGGTGATATTTATATAAAGATAACACCGCTTGAAACAAGACTAACGTGTCATCTGACATGTAAATTTTGACAGGATATATTTTCGCGTAAAAGTAGATTTTATTTTACAAAGAAAAAGCTATTTTAAAGGGTTATATTATGACTGTACAAAGATGTAAAAGAGTTGTTATAAAAAGACTACGTGTAATTTTCAATTTAAAAAATATATTTACAGACTCTTTGCGGCGGAGGAAATTGCTCTGTTACGTATTTTTGTTCGCGCCTCTCAGAAAAGTGTAATCCTCATATTACATTATTAAAACCTATGTAAGTAATATGGTTTTTAGAAGATAATAGAGTAATTTCAAGTCTTGAGATTTTTTGTTGTGGCTTTTTTATTACTTACAAAAAAGATTTTACATTTAATTTCTCAATGAAGGTACCTGAGTACTTGTAAATAGTTAATTTTAATTTATTGTCAATTTCAGGTTATAGCGGTTAAGGCCGTAGAGCACCTCCGGATTCGATTCCTGGAAGTAATTCTAGAGCTGTAGAAATAAATGTCGCTTCTCAAAACTTTTGTCCTGTGTTTTATAACCTGTCAGAATTTATTGACATGCCTTTGAAGGAAAATTCGTTTAAATTAGTGGTCTTATGCATTCTGCCGTATTGTGTTCCTAATGCTCCTTTGTCTACGATGCATGGTATTAATAGACTTATTGTTCATCATCATCATTATCAGCCTGTGTCTCTCCACTGCTGGATATAGGCCTCCCCTAAGGCTTGCCACTTCACACGATCTCCTGTCACCCTCATCCAACCCCCACCAGCGACCTTCCTCAGGTCATCCGTCCATCTAGCGGGGTGGTCGACCCACTCTGCGTCTTCCCGTACGTGGTCTCCACTCTAGAACCCGTTCTAGAGTGGAGACCACTCCATCGTTTATCGGTTCTACGACAGACATGTCCAGCCCATTGCCACTTCAGCTTACTAATTTTAAAGGCTATATCGGTAACTTTGGTTCTCCGACGGATTTCCTAGTTTCGGACTTTATCCAACAGAGAAATACCGAGCATAGGTCTCTCCATAACTCGCTGAGCGACCTTGAATTTGTGGACCAGACCCACTGTTAGTGTTCACGTTTCTGCTTCGTACGACTTATTGTTTTTATTTGAAAATTTGTTAACTTAGATACCAAAATATAGCGATTGTAATATAGGTGAAATACATAAATATCATTTATTATTTAATATTATGGTTTCAACTTACATAGCTCTTGTACAGCTTCTGAATTGATTTTACAGATACTATATACATAAAGCGGTATAACATGGGCCCTTTTTGTTTTTGCAATCATCATGAGAGTAATATCAGACCCCGATTCCGGGGAAGACGGGAATCTGTAACGAGGTGTTGGCCTCCTAACAGAAGTAGAATTTGCTGCACGTAACAACAGACAGGGCGTGTGGAACCTTTATTGTAGATTAATTAATTACGAGTGGGCTATCAAGTCGCGTGCTAGGTCGTGGAGCGTCGGGTGGTCCGGAGTGCAGAGGTGCCAGATTTTTCACAAGTGAGAAATTTGACCTCTCTGCCCGTGCGAACATTTCCTCGGCCAATCGCGGAGGATGACATTGTTTCTCACGTACAGCCTCAATGTGCAGTAAAAAGTTAGGCATAAAAATTTACTCAAATATAGCTAGTTTTTTATGATGCTTTACTGTCGTGGTGATACTTTACTTTTTTACCCGACTGCGCGACGCAAAGAAGGGTTATGTACTTATTAGCCTATGTCCGTATGTTTGTTCCTTTGTTTGCTGGAGACCATACGCGTGGGCTGATTTTATTATTATTATTAGCTTGTGTCTCTTTTGCAAAGCTCGACATAGCACGTGGTCTTTTGAGACCACCTACAAACTCCCACCAGCGACTTTCCTTAGGTTATCCGTCCATCTGGCTGGCTTATTAATTTTGTGTAGTTAATATGATACTAAGTATCATCACGACTGTTACCCTTTCGGGGTGGTCAGAAACCACGCTTATAAATAAGCGGATTCACATTTAGCCAACTTTACTATAGGCCAATCATGACAAGTGGCAAGCTCGTCGATGTCTCCAGCGTACCAAACTCGAGAAATATCACAAATAAATTAAATATTAATTAAATGTATTTATTTACATTAATAAATATTTTTTTTTGTGTCCCGACCAGGAATCGAACCCGGTACCTCCTAGTCTAAATCCACGGACTTAACCGCTAGACCACGGAGGCAAGCTAAATAAATATGGTTAAAGTGAAGTACAAGTAAAATGCAACCATTTTTGTTTATTTAATATCATTTTTTGCAGTTTTTTTATAACCTTAACATATGTGTCTGTCGCTCGTAAAACGAGGATATCTAAAGTGTATGCGGATATAGAAAACACGACCGAGCTTATAAAAGTGGTCCTTTCTGAATAAACCTCGTATTTCGTTTCCATTTGCCACCGACTACGTGCAATACCAAATATTGAGTGATTGTCGCCTTTCAACACACATCGAGGCATTCATGAATATTTTATATTTTATGACTTTGAGATTTTCTATTCATTTGAATACTTTATGCATTGCAGTATTACTACAACCGAACCACACGCACAGGTCAGAATATGCACCCACATACCGTAGTCACCATCCCTTGTTATACCTATAAATGGGAATCTGTTAAAAATCCCTAAAGATGTGGAATGCTCTTCCAGCCTTTGTTTCCACTTTCCTATAACCTGGAGTACTTCAAGCGAAGTGTGAAAAAGCATCTAGTCAAGTCAGCATAGTGTTAGGGACTGTTGTCAGTCATGAGTGTCTGATTCCTGTTGCTTACATTTATGGACATTGTGCGCCACTAACCATCAGGTGGGCGCATGGTCACATGTCGTACTAGTATAAAAGAAAATAGTCTATCAAGATGCTTTTTAGACTGCATAGTAAGGAAACACACTGGCTAGGAGAGCATATCACATCTTCAACGTGTGGCAGTTGTGGGACTCCTAATTTATATGAACGCGTAGGGATAGTGGTTACGGTATGGGGGTGCATATTTTGGCCAGTGCGTGTGGTTTGGTTGCGGTATAGAGAAGAAGGAATAAGATTGTGAAGCTCTTAAGAACACTCTCCGTTTATAGTCTTTCTCCACCTAAAGACTCTGGATCGGATTTACTGCTAATGTGAAAAATATGTTGTATCATGTTCTCATGAATTTTAACGTACTTGTATCGCTTTTCCGCTGAATAATGCACATAAGTTCCGCGAATGTCAACTGCCTTTGCAGTCCCAATGTTTATTACAAAATCCGTAGAAGAAAATACGATAATAACTACATCTATATATATTGACGCCTTCGTAGTCTAGTGGTAACAAACGTTGCCGTGAACTCGGGAGGTCGTGGGTTCGATTCCCATCGGGGGCAAGTTGTACATTATATAATTTGTCTCGGTCTGGGTGTTTATATGTATAATATGTATATATTTACAAAAAAAAAAAAAGTATAATATGTAGTTTATCAACCATCTAGTTTCCGTAACACAAGCTTACCGCTTACCACGGAAATTAGATGGCGCTGTGTGAACTGTCTGAAATATAAAAAAAAAAAAAAAAAAATCAAAAATGAATGTACGAGTATGTTCCCTATGCATTTTAAAACTACTTGACCAATCGGGATGAAACTTTGGGAATATGTGTGAACATCGGCGAAGTTTTCTGAGATATTACTACTGTTGTCCGATAGGTGGCACGCATCAGCGCTGATTTTTGGGGCATACCGACCGAGGGTACCGAGCGGGAGGCTAAAGCTCTTGAGACTCAGTCGTTGCTCTTGCGCGAACCCACTCTGCGCTTGACTGTCGTCGAATACAGAAACAAAGCCAAGTCAAACCATTTACCGCACAACGGTTAATGGACCTCTCCCAGCATAAGCGAGACGCTAATCCTGGAAGAGAGGAGCTGCCCAGCCATTACATAGGGCTTCTATGTAGAGTTTATTGAGAAGATCCAATCGGCGATTATCATTGCGTATAAGCATTTGCCATTGTGGATTTCTACGTGCTAACTAAGGTTTACAAACATTCAATGAGTGTTAGGCGGTACGAAGTTCATAAAATAAGATTTAACACAATCACAGGATAAACAAAACAAATAAGGAAATATAAGTACTTAACTAAATAAAAATAAAAATACAAAAAAGATATTAAAACCACATACGAGTGTTGCAAAACTAGGACCAAGAACACCTTCCCTGATCAATCTGGTTTCTATGCCTTGACAGAACTATCTAGTGCAGAAACCAGTGCACTTACTAACAGGTCTGTTAGCCTATAGCTCAATGTGTTATATATTCAATTATATAATTTCCTAGTTTGTAATTTATATGTATATAGGATGTTAAAAATTGGTGTCATAAAAATATTTTATATACCGTGTCATCATCATTACAGCCCCTAGAACACAGCGTCCTAGATCTCCACTGCTGGATATGGGCCTTCCAGAACATACGAATATATCTAGAGAATTTGGCCTACACTCGGCACGACGGCTTGGCGAGGATATGATGTCAATTTTTAATGACAATTTATTAACGATTCCACAAGTTAGTATTTGTGGAACCGGGACCGACGGCTTAACGTGCTCTCCGAGGCACGCGAACGGTGGTTTTGTAAATCTATGACAAATGTACGTAAGAAAAGTGTATTTCTCATTGGTACATGCCGGGTGGGTTTGAACCGACCTTTGTAGGATTTAAGGAACGCGTTCTTACAACCGAGCCACCACCGCGCCTGTGAAGCTACGAGTATATACCGTGTACGAGTAAATACCAATCAGTACAACACTCTGGACTTAGACTAGGTTGGTTAGCACAATCCGGACATCGATATAGTTTCCTTTCTTATATTCTAGAGTAAAGTATCTTCACGACCGTTTCCCTTTCTGGGTGGTCAGGAACCACGCTTATATAAGCGGATTCACATTTAGCCAACTTTACTATAGGCCAATCATGACAAGTGGCAAGCTCGTCGATGTCTCCAGCGTACCAAACTCGAGAAATATCACAAATAAATTATATATTAATTAAATGTATTTATTTACATTATTACATAAATATTTTTGTGTCCCGACCAGGAATCGAACCCGGTACCTCCGAGTCTAAATCCACGGACTTAACCACTAGACCACGGAGGCATATATTCTATAAATAATTAGATGAGTCAAATAGTTGTTTCCATAGAATAATATAAGGGTGAATTGTACATTGATGAGTCAGGGGAAAGTTGGGTGACTAATGCAAGCAATACATAAATAAACGTATAATTTACTGGGCAAGTAGCAATTTTGTCTAAGGGGTTGTGAACAGAAATGCTATGTAATGAGTAAATATTTCATCATTATCATCACAACTCCTAGAACACAGAGTCCTAGACCACCATTGTTGTAGGGCCTTCTAAATATATTTGGAGAATTCGGCCTACACTCGCCACGCTGACCAGACAGACGGGTTAGCGATAGTCTGATTTGCTATGACAATTTATTAACGATTTCAAAAATTGGTTGGAACATACATATGACAAATGTAGGTAAGATTTTAAGGAAAGCGTTCTTATAACTATAGCCACCACCACTCTAATATAGTCGTATATATTATATACTATATGTTAAATATATACTTTATCTATATATCACTTTTAATACATTATTTATTATGTGGTAGGCAGACTGATGGTGGTAATTTGCCCAGTCTGCCGGGGTAGTAAAATGTATCCACACGTTTCGGGATCAGGCTCGAATTGCCGTCATGCCTAGTCTAGCCGGCATAGTGTTAGGGACTGATGTCAGTCATGAGTGTCAGATTCTAATTGCTAACATTTACGGCCCAATTTTTTTTTATTTTTTTTTTTATCTTTTTATATTTTGTGTGCAATAAAGGATTTTATTATTATTATTATTCCACGAGATTAAAACTACGCGCACACAATGTTGGCGTTTGCTACCCTTATTTTGGTTAGTATCGGCTGACACTGCAGCAGTCGTGTTCACGTCACTCGTCTCCTGTCGGCTTTGGGATTCGCAGTCAATCCCACATGATATATACTTGGCGGGGAATTTATTGCAAAGATACTACATTGTATTGTTACTAGAGCCCCACTATTTGTACTCGTCTCGACTCAACAGAAAATTAATAGCAATTATTCTTAAACTATTTTTACATACTCGACTGTTGGAGATGGGCCTTCCAGAACATATATCTGGAGAATTTAGCCTACGCTCGCCACGCTGGCCAGTCTGGTCGTCGAGGATCTAATGACAATTTATTAACGATTCCACAAGTTGATATTAGTGAAACCGGGACCGACAACTTAACTTGCTCTCCGAGGCACGGGAACGGTGGGGTTGTAAATATGACAAATGTACGTAAGAAAATTTGATTTCTCATGCCGGGCGGATTTTAAGGAAAGCATTCTTACAACCGAGCCACCACCGCGCCAACACTTATTTGACACACGCTCGGCTGTATTTAAAATGCATAATTTTTTTTTAGATTGTTTAGGAGAAATATAATTGGATGCAGTTGCGCAAAAATTCACAAAATGCAATTCACATTTTTTAGAAATATAATTATTTGATCGCCTTCGTGGTCTAGTGGTAACAAACGTTGCCGTGGACTCGGGAGGTCGTGGGTTCGATTCCCAGCGGGGGCAATTTGTACGTTGTATAATTTGTCTCGGTCTGGGTGTTTATATGTATAATATGTATATATTTACAAAAAAAAAAGTATAATATGTAGTTTATCAACCATCTAGTTTCCGTAACACAAGCCTCGTAGCTTACCACGGAAATTAGATGGCGCTGTGTGACCTGTCTGGAAATATTTATTATTATTATTATAATGCCAATCAGGTCCTGAGGATAACATATTTAATATCATAAACGGTTCAGATAAAAATACTCGTAGCGTTTTTGACATATTATTGTATGAAATGTTGGACTAATCGCAGTTCCAACTTAAATGAGGCCATTAACTAACTAAATTTAAATAAATCTTTCGCCAATCGCCTACTGACCATTTTTTTATTTCAGAAATTATGTTTTACAGGACTCATCTTTAGGAGTGGAATTGGTCTCTGTGATCTAGAGGGCAAATTATACAATAGTAAAGTAAGTATCATCAAGACCGTTTCCCTTTCGGGGTGGTCAGAAACCACGCTAAGCGGATTCACATTTAGCCAACTTTACTATAGGCTAATCATGACAAGTGGCAACCTCTTCGATGTCTCGAGCGTACCAAACTCGAGAAA
The DNA here is from genome assembly GCA_910589645.1 of Tinea semifulvella. NCBI lineage: Eukaryota > Metazoa > Arthropoda > Insecta > Lepidoptera > Tineidae > Tinea > Tinea semifulvella. The sequence continues at coordinate 4,124,853 of OU342592.1, read as the reverse complement.
TAACACAAATAAATTAAATAATAATTAAATGTATTTATTTACATTAATAAATATTTTTGTTTCCCGACCGGGAATCGAACCCGGTACCTCCGATTCTAAATCTACAGACTTAACCGCTAGACCACGGAGGCAATTATACAATAATGAAGAAGAAGAATAAGACATACTTGTGGTCTAGCAGCCCAATGTTCATGTAATTCCTGTCAAAATTTTCACGTACCACCCTCCAAAACGAGGTCTTTGAACATTCATTACGAATTTCGCCTCCAGTGTAATATTAATTATGGCTTAAAAGCAATTATTGTCACACGATGATTACGCGCCGCGTGGGAGACATTCATTGACACATGTATTTGGATCGGCAAATTAATTCCGTGGCCCTAACTTTTGAGATTGAGTTTTTTTAGACATACAACCGTAATATGTCACCGGAAATCGGCTGAGCAAATTTTACCTAACCTTAAATTTATTTTTATACAGGTTATTATGAAAAAAAATATGAAAACAATAATTTGGTAACATTTAGGTAAAGGGAAAGTATATGAATTTATTAAGACAAGAAAAAAGTAAAGCATCATCACGACCGTTTCCCTTCCGTCAGTGTGGTCAGAAACCACACTTATAAAGGAGCGGATTCACATTTAGACAACTTTACTATAGGCGTTAAGTAAGTCTCTCTACCAAACTCGAGAAATATCACAATTAAATTAATTAATTTATATTATTAAACATTATTGTGTCCCAGTGACCAGGAATCGAACCCGGTATCTCCGAGTCTAAATCTACGGATTTAACCGCTAGACCACGGAGGCAGGTACAAACACGTCTCAAAGCTAAAGACTCTATGGCAGGGACTAATGTTTGACTGGGAGAAATTTTTGCATTCGCGTTTTGCTAAACGTTAGAGACAAAGAGGATCGTCGACCCTATGCCAAATACACAAATGTAAACGTCTATATTATTATTACAATCCCATCAAAGTTCAATGTTAATGAATTTGTCAAATGAAAAAATATTACAATTTACATTTATTATTAGTAAAAGAATTGGGCCTAAGCAGGTCTGCCGTCAATACATTTATGGAAAGAGCTTCCAAGACGGCATTAACGGAATCAACAGTATTTGGTTGGGTAGGGAGAGGATGGTGGATGGTGAGCGTCTTGTTGCGCAATAAATAAAAAAAAGAAGGCGTCCTTTGCAAACCAGTCTATTGTCGGTCGCAAGCCCGAGACACAATTCTTCTCATCTCTTATAATAATAATTTGTCTTCTGTATGCCTATATCTTAAAACTTTCGTATTTTTGGCTTAGGTTCGACGACGAGCTGTGCTTGTATTTTGGGCCAATGCTATTTATTACTAGTCCTTCTATGTCCGTCTATGGAGACGCCTGAAAGCCTTGTCACGTTATTCTTCAAAGTAAATTGCCTACATTATCATTTAGAGGGAAAATTATTATAACGAATAGAATAATCGTGGATTTTGTCACACACTATTCACAAATCATTATGCCAATTGTCAATTTTAAAAAAGGGTTGGATTTTTTAGTTAAAAAGGTACTCCGAGTATGTCACAACGTTAGTTGACAAAAAAATGCCAGTTAAACACATACGGGTACAGTAATTTTAACCTTAATGATTTGGCAGGATATAATTTATAAAATTTATATTTATATTCAGCAAGGCGTCTGGCCAATGAGTTGTCAAAGCGGCTGATGGTAAGGTCTGGAGACAGGAAGGCTGGCAATTATTTCTGCCTCGCTATACAGAGGGAACATATTGAGGACTATCTCGGATGGGACGTCTCTAGAGGACATTTTTTATTTATAGTTTAGTTTATTTTTAATTTCATTATTAAGGTAGCTTTTAATTTATATTAATTTACTTCGAGTAAATAATATTGTTATTAGTAAAAAATAAATATAAGCACAATAAAAAAAAATGGAATAACACTTTTTTTCCTGTTGTTATTATCTACTTATTTTAATTAATGCTATCAGTGAAAATTTGTAAGTCTTTAATACTATGTAACCATATATGTAGCCATAGTTTTATGTATATTATATTATTTATATATTTAGGTATATCATTGTGAGGGATTAGCTGAAAATCAGCGCTGTGACCGAGTGTTGCAGCTTATTGCTGCGCTGATTCCCTATTTGTCACCACACTATCTTGTTTGTTGTATTATTATTATTTTTACGGCTTGTGTTTTTCTGTGCCAAATAACCTTTTTCTTTCTTTCTAATACTATATTATTAAAGTGTAAAGTTTAGTATATTAGAATGTTATAACGTCAATTTGTGAAGATTGCTTTCACTTCAAGTATTATACCGTTTAGCTTATTGGCTCGTCTTGTTATACATTATATTTAATGGCTATAATGAGGCCAATAAGTCTAAGCATTTTTTCCGTCAACTATATTTTACGGGGAAATCCGCGTGAAATAGCTTGTGTAATATTTAAATTCATCATCATCATCACAGCCACTAGAACGCAAAGTCCTAGAACTCCACTGTTGGAGATGGGCCTTCCAGAAAGTTCTGGAGACTTTGGCCTACACTTGCCACGCTTGGCCAGACGGGTTGGCGAGGTACATACTTGACTGTATTGTTAAAAATACCTACCTACCTTGCTTTTATTAATTTTAATCAGATATTATTTTCTTAATCTATTCAGTAACTGCGGGCATGTCAGTCGCTCGCTATCAAGACAAAATAAATGCTTGGGTATAACATTAATAATACGAGTATAGTAAATTATTAAATAATAAAATGTTAATGGTAATTTTACAAGGTATTAAATTTGGTATTTAAATTGCGACGAATCCGAATGTTGGCAGAGAATTTAGTTCGCTTTATTGGATTAAAATTTAGCTTTATTGAGGTGCAATTGCTCATATTATGATAATAATGTGCTAGTATTCAAATTAAATTATGTAAATTGTTGCTACTATAATTTATTGAATTGGAATAAATTATTATTAAAATTGCCTATAGATCCATAACACTCTCCAGGCAGGACAACTCAATGTATATATATTTCAATGGGTACACTATAAATTGTGCACAACACTAACTATTGACTTAACCGAATTCCGGTGGGAATGTATGGTTATATAAAAAAACAAAAAAAAAAAAAACAAAAAAAAAAAACTGGTTTACATTTTTTTTTATACTAGCACCGACAAGTGACCTTACGCGTATTTTCTAAAAATATGATATATCTCTGTAGTTTAGCGGTTAAGTCCGTGGATTTCAACCTACTAGGTTCGATTCCAAGTTGGGACACAATAATTAATTTGTTTTATTTCTCGAGTTTGGTACTTGGAGACATCGACGAGCTTACCGCTTGTCATGATGGGCCTATAGTAAAGTTGGCTAAATATAAATCCGTTACTGAAAAAAAAAATCGTGATGATAGTTTTTTTAACTTATTCAGTTCTGCTTGAGCACCGTCGAAATTTTAATAGGCGGTAGGCGGTCTGATGGTGGTAATTTGCCCAGTCTGCCGCGGAAGTATCCACCGTTCGTGTCGATAAATCCAGTAAAAATAATAAATAATAATAATAAAAATCTTTATTGACACATTTTTTTCTTTTACCTAATATATAAATGTGCTCTGTCTCCTCGACTAGTCTGACAAAACAGAGTGTGTTCCAGAAGACAAGTATATCCACGCGATTCGGGATCAGGCTCGAATTGCCGTCATGCCCAGTCAAGCTGGCATAGTGTTAAGGATCAATAATGGTCAGATCAGATGGGCGCAAGGTCAAATGCCAGTCAGTCAAAAAAAAAAAAACTTTGTGCTCATCGTTATTAGCCAGTGTAGGATATAAGCAGATCTCCTCGGATCACCATATTACGCGATTTTTTCTAATTCTATGCATAATAAAGAATTCATCTATCAATCAACCAAATAACCTGTGGCATGTAAAATAATATCTTAGTTAAGATCTAAATACAAAACAAGACCATTGCGATATAAGTCGGGGTCCAATTTAGACTAACAAATGGGCACATTAGTATAACCACAACCGTTGACAGGAGGAACCTAATCTAATAGTCTAAGAGCTAACTGTAGTAAGAAAATAAATTGTTTTAATTTGTTTTATTATTAAACAGCCACAATACAACTATATATATTACTTTCAACTTTTAGGACCAGTAACTAAATTCTTCATTAAATCCGTAATCTAAGACGTATCCTTAACGGCTCTCAACTATTCCTTCCAGCTGTCAAACGGAGGAACGCCTCGGCACGTCACTACGCTCGAGGAATAGAACTGTCAAAATAAAGGTGATCGCGATTAACCTTGAAATCTTCTTGAAGAGTCTTTAGCATAAAGTTTCGGCTAATTTTTATAAGACATAACACCGTCTCTTGTCATCTCCTTCGGTGACAAGAGAGCTGGTTCTTTCTTGGCCCAAAGAATCAGTATTGCGATTCAGCTGGAAACGCAGCCAGCGTTCTTGCCACCATTCAACGCGGACGGGCCTTATATCCCTATCCATAGTATTAATATTAATTTGATTTTATATTTAGTTTTTTTTTTTAAATAAATATATATCATTACTTTAATTTTTAATTTTAAGTATTTCTTATTATTAATAATTATATGTTAAATATAAACAAAACAAATTGTTAAAAACTGTTTCAAAATCATTAAAAAAAATGTTAAAGAGACAGATTTATTTTTATTATTATTACAGCCCCTAGAACATAGCGTCCTAGACCTCCACTGTTGGAGATGGGCCTTCCAGAACCTATATCTGGAGAATTTGACCTACACTCGCCACGCTGGCCAGACGGCTTGACGAGGATATGATGTCAATTTTTAATGACATTTTATTAACGATTAAGAGACAGATTTACGGATGTCAAAAAGTGCTAGATCGTGTAGTACTCGTAATTCTGAATATATATACGAGTATATAATTCGGTAATGCAATCATCACTGTTGCCTGTACAAAAAAATCTTTACCATTTATGGCTTTCAAGGTTTGGAGAGCTTACAACTAAAAACCGATTTCAAGGATCCCTTGAGGAAACCTGTTTAACAGCTGCAATTTATGGTTGAGTGGAGAAGCAGTTGAGCAAACGTCTTAGAATAAATTTGTTCACTTAAATACGGAAGACTGGCCACGTATTGGGATTGATCTTGCTTTGGGCACCACTAACATTGAGGCCTGGTACATTCGATAAAGCTACTCGGGACAGTCAGCTCTTGGACTATAAGCTAGGGGCCTAATCGCACAAATTAATCCATCACCGGGAAAGACGCCTTTAAAATTAGTCTAGGAGAATATATTGCGGGTTCTTTTACTAATATCAAATCATAATTGTCTATTACCTTTCCAAAGTCACAGTATCTTTATTCACGTAAACCTATTACAGGCATTTGTGACACGTCATTATTTAAATTATTTTGAATTATTCTACTCCTGTTAGTGAACGACTAAACAGCAAAGCGGTCCAAAGAGTAAGCTGTTAACAGAAGACCAGCAGCTTATCAGATTTTTCACTATGACTATGGTGCTAACTTTTATTTAAAAAATGGCGCTATTTTTTCAAGTTGGAATAAAACGTTTAAAGGTGCTGGATCCCGCGGAATTGAAGTATCCCGTTTATCGGGATTGTAATCCCTATTGCCAATTGCTTGCAAGATGGACCACCCTATGTACTAGGAAACTACCCGCATTTTTTTTTCAAGAGATTTACTTAGAGACCAAAAAGCTGGGTTCAGGGACCCCTTTTTATTGCAATACACTGCCTATCACTATCATAGCTCCTATCTCACCAAATACTGATTGATTGTATTTCATAATCAGGCACATTGGCAGTTGAATTAAAACTTATGATAATCCGTCCAGCATCGGAATTCTCGTTCTATATATAGCCGCAAACGTTATAGAGTTTAAATATAATTTTAACGTAAATAATGGCATCTATTATTTTGACAATCGTAACGTTTGCGCTTATAGTAAAAGAATACCGCTAACGTTTTTTGTTTAAATTATTTAGTTATTCTAACTTGCCTCTATTCAGCTTGCGAGGCCGCATGTTACATGTGTACTTCGTGGCTTGTAGACACTTACCTGTAAAAAAAGTAAATGATAAGTACTTGAAAAAAACAAATAAAAGTTTTTATGTCATTATTAATAATAATTATTATTCATTTGACTTAAAAAAGTAATATGAATTTCATTGCATTTTCAATACCGCTTGAAATACTTCGAAAAAAAAATCCTTCCAAAAGTGTATTGTACATTTATTTATCACAGACCCTATAATATACAGAGAATAGACCTCCATTGCTGGAAATGGGCCTTCCAGAACATATCTGGCGAATTTGGCCTAAGCTTGCCACGCTGGCCAGAAGGGTTAGCGAGGGTTCTGATGTCAATTTTTTTAATAACAATTCCACCAATCTTTGTCAAACATTAACGATCATACACCTACAATCACTGCTCACTTCTTCTATAGTTTAGCGGTTAGATAATGTTTTTAGACATTAAGCTCGCCTATGTACTGTAAAATGTTCTATTTTCTCTGCAACAAATAATTTATATATATATATATATAAGAGGCTTCCTAATATATCTCTAAAATGTCCGCTATTTTATTTCCTAGGAAGATGAATGACTACATTTTTAGAACATTTAGATCTTAAAAATCTTAGTAAATATTGAAGTGTGCGAGTGAGTGGCATGCGAAGTGTAACAATCCTCATAAAATAACGTACTTAATTAAAATACTAAATAATTATTTCATTAATTAATCTATCGCTATTTTTCGACAAGTGATACGACTTGCGTTTCAAAATACAAAGGTTAAAACATTTTTAAATATCTAACTACCCACAAAATGTGTTTTTTTTTTCAAAATGTAGGTATGTTATTTTAAAAGCTAATCAGCTTATGTTCTCCGTACGATGGCGTTTCTGAACATTACGTATAAGTAGGTATATATAAAACTTTTTGAATTTTGATACATATTTTTATTTACTCACCCATCATCAAGAGAGCAAAATAATTAATCAAATTCAATATTAAATCTAATAAATTCATGCGTAAATGAACTACACTAATCTAGTACGGCTATAGGTCACTAAACTAACTTAACAACTATACTATATGTTTCGCTGAAGCCGCCTTGGAAGCTCGTTCCATAAATGATCTGACATCTTTTAGAATTCCACTGCGTAAAGCTGAGTCTTGAATCCGTACTTGATCATTTCTTCTGTGACATCCTAATATTTATTCGATTAATATTATCTAAATATTTTACAAAGAGCGAAATAAAAAAAAAATGGTGATAAATAAAAATAAAAAAAAAACAAAATACTTTTCTAACTTAGCTACATACTACAATATCCAAATATTTATTTACAAGATTAAATTCTATACAAAATTGTTGTATTGTAACAATTTGCAAACCTTCCGGGAATTTCAAGCTAAACATTGTCACAAAAAAACCCGCCAAATTCCCCTAACTAGGTCTATAGAGCTTAATTAAGTCAAAATTTGTTCGAGACACTTTCGGAATTTTAATTTTAAACAAAACAAAACCCTCGATCGTCTCCGTGGTCTGGCGATTACGACTGTAGATTTAGGCACTGTTTAATTTTTAGTCATATTAATATTGCGCGTTCACCTGATGATAAGCAGTACGCGAGGTCCAAGAATGATATCGACTGAAGCCAGCCTATGACGACCGTGATCAGTCTACCAAGTACTTGTTCTTGCTAAAAACTTTATCAAACTAAAAGTATTAACACGACTTTAGCTCTTGCGCACCGGTCAGGATCACGCTTTTTAAAGAAGCGATTTTGTCGATGTACGCAAAAACTATAGAACAACCAATAATAATAATAAACAAAACAAAAAATAAATTAAAACAATATATTAGGTACTTAGAAAACCTAATTACTAAACCTGGCCGCATTTGGTCGCTATGCTGATTCTCTGAGCGAGGACAGACTTGTCACCGGAGCAGAATTAGTTAATGTCTAAGATCAAATATATATTTTTTTTTTCACACACAAACACGCTTACATACACACACACGCGCGCGCGATACACAACCACACACACGATATAGGTACACTAACTAACAATATAAAAAAGTAATAATAATAATAATTATTATTATTTTTATTACATTATTAAGTAATATTGTTTTTTAGGTAGGTAGGTATGAAAGAAAGCTTAGGGATAAAAATAAGGAAAGGCAAGCTCCGATGTTTCGGGTATGTTGAAAGAATGAGCGAAGAGAGATTGAGGAACCAGATATATAATGCAAAAGTTGTGGATAAAAGAGGCCCTGGCGGACCAAGACTCACTTATCACGATCAGATAAATAAAAAAATATGGCATGTATGAATAGGTTGATGAATGTTGATGAAGCAAGAGGTATGTCGTGGTCGGGACAAGTGGCGCTCAATCGTCTCTGCCTACTCCGCAATGAAATTGGCGTGAATATAATATATTATTATTATGTATGTATTGTTTTTTATTATTACATTTACTATTTTCTTTTAAATATATATTTTTTTAATGCTTAAAAAAATAGGCTAAGTTGAAAGCATCCTCAGAATTACTGTACATTAAAAAAAGGTAAAAGACGGTCGTGATGATACTATTTATACTAAACCTGAAGGTTTATGATCCACTTTGAAAGTCAAAATCTCATTAACACTTTTTAGAGAAGTACTTAATTTTTTTTTATTAAAAAATGCTATTAGATGCCGGTTTTAAATCATTAGCTTTTTTTTTGACGTCATTGTTTGTTATTGCTTTGTGTAATTACGTTCTAGTTTAAATACTATTAAAATCTATAAAAATTACAAAAATCATTCTGTTCACTTTTTTTTTTAAATAAGTCTTTACAACTACTAGAGCGGGGTTTCTCAACATTTCTTTTGTTGAGGGAAGGGAGGCTGGATTATAAATAATGGTTTCCTTTTTTAATTTTAACATTACAAAAAGACCCAATTATTTTTTAAATAAAACATAGTTTATGACAGTGCGTTACTGGTTATAGTTATATAGCTTTGGAACTAATGTTATTGACCAAATCAGCTTTTTGATTTTATAAGTGGCAACATTTTTATTTGACTTACCCACCGAAATCGCTAAGATAGCGATGTGTCGAGATGGCCGGCCCAGTATACTATAAAATTGTAAAACACATCCTTCTTTGACAAAAAAAAAAAACAAATGAGATAGTGTCAAAAAAATATAATAATAATTATGTATGAAAATAACAAGCAATGTTCGTTCTATCTTATATTTGATAATAAATAATTCGATCGGTTTATAACCAATGTTATCAGAGAGATAGAACATTAAGCTATCGGTATTGGGTGCAATATTCCGTAATAAAGTTACTGTGACGTGATACCGATGGCACAAGGCGGTCAAACTTCAATGATTGCCAATCCAAGTTAGAGGTATAACGTGTCTAGTTTAAAACGACGACTATGTAAGACGTAGGCATATACCGGATACGTAGAACGATAAGAATCGATTTGTTTTTTTTATCTCTAATCCTATAGTAACAACTTATAGAAATTTAGGTACTTTTGACATTTTAACCATAGTTACTGGTTCGATTGTAAGATTTAATCACAGAAAATAAAAAGTTAATTAAAAAAATAACATCCTACACGAAAGAACTTTGGTATCCCGCGCAACAGGGTAGCTTCGTGTACGAGCAATGTTTTACAATAAGGTCAAATATCTATGATTATATGAAAAATATTATTTATTAAATTTCGTACTAGACAATAGCTAGTCATACTCGTAAACTGTGCAGTATTTTCTTTAAAGTTCAAAGCAATATCAAGTCTTTGAAGCTATTAAAACTTCCAACAGTCCAAATTCCGCTTTTAAAACTATTATATTTTGTCATTTCTTTATTATGCACAAGAGTGTTATTAAAAAAGTTTTATGTTCGCTTTTTGGGCGAATTAGGTGAGTTTTAATGTAGGAATTGTGACTTAAATATGCAGAGTTCGTGATTTTACCCTATATATTTATTAAAAGAATGTTTTTTTTTTAATATGTTAAACTTACCATTGTTTCTAAAAATAGTCACCAAATGTGCATTAAAACATTTAACAGTTTGCCTGTAGAACTAAAATAATTGATATCATTTATGAAATTTAAGAAACTGTTAAATAAATGGTTGACAGAACAATGTTTTTATAGTATACAATAATTTTTACATTATAATTTTAGCTGTAATTTTGACATCTGTGTAATTATTTGCATACCATTATGGTAGGATACAGCTGGACTGTACTCTGTGCTATAAACGATTTTGAATTACAATTTTCTATGAACTATACTTTGACTAAAATAAAGGACGTCTATAATTTGATAGATCTCATAAAATATTTGTAAACGAATATTAACGTATTTAAATCGCTAATGTTAAATATAAAAACAGGACATCTCTTAAAACCAACGCGATTTATTAATTTAATAACAATCTTGTTTTAAATAAAAAAAAATATGATTTAAAGTTGAATACGCATGATTCCATTATATAAAAAAAGAATTGTGTAAAATAGACAAAAAATGAAAAATACACTAAGATGGGAGATGGGAGCGATATCACGTGTACATAAGTATATCATTTATATAATATAACAGATATATAAGTATAGTGGACTAAGAAACTATTACTTTTAACAAACGATCCTTTGTAATTAAAATATTGCTATTGTCGAATGACGTACTTACTTATTATTCAAGGGAAAATTAACCTTATTGCTATATGACGTGCAATTAAATCGCAACCGTAAGGTAGACGACTTCTTTGGTCGACTGTATCTACAACGTATAGAGACAAGAAAACATCATGTCGTTTAACCACATGCGTGGTCGTAATGAGCATATTATGCCTAGTGATTATGATTTTAATGCCGCGGCATCAAAGCATGGAGCAAACATCATGTTTGCGGTGGTTCTAGTAATATTAAAAAATTAGAAGGCTAACTAACTTGTTTTAATTTAGTTCTTTTATGTAAAACCAGCAAAACACTATTAATATTAAGGCGAGACTTTAAATCGAGTTTCAAGAATGTACCTCCAGCAGGATTACCATATTAATGAGTAGATGATAACTCGGAGAAACACTAAGCTGAGAGCTGTCTTTGTGAATATAATATCTGACTTAATTCAACCTACTTGTTGACACCAGGAAGTGAAAAAAAAGAATACATTAAAAATGTGAGTAAACTTCTTACAACTAAGACATACTTGTTCATAGCTCAAGTTTCGAACTGTCAAATATTTACATGTATAGCATAAAAATGTGAGAAAGCTTCTGAATCCTAGACATACATAGTTAATGTTTGGAATTGTCAAATATTTAATTATTTAGCAAAAATTTGAGGAAGCTTCTGAAGCCTAGACAAACATAGTTCATGTTTGGACCTGTCAAATATTTAAATCTTTAGCGAAAAAATGGACTTTTATTTGGAAGTATTTCACTGATGGATAGAATTCGAAACGTTGATATTCGTAAGAGAACGAAAGTTACTGACAAAGCTTTTAAGATTTGCAAGATGAAGTGGCAGTGAGCCGGACAAATCTGCCGCAGAACCGACGGACGGGGGGCAAACGGGTTCTAGAGTGGAGACTGCCAGACGGACGGACGACCTGAAGAAGGTCGCTGGTGGGAGTTGGATGAGGGAGGTAAGAGATCGCGGCAAGTGGTGAGCCTTGGGAGAGGCCTAGATCCAGCAGTGGAGAGATACAGGCTGATGATGATGAAGGGTTTCGTTTGCTTGTACAAAGTAATTTATTTACTATTTTTCTCGGGTCTTTTCTTACCATCAACCTTCGGGACAAGAAATCGAAGTTTAGGCATGTCAAAATAAAAAAACTCAAAAAATAAAATAATATTCTCCAGATATATATCCAGATATCACGATTCTAAAAATACTTTCAAACACAAAGTCTTGCAACCATTTCCGAAATCTCACAGGAAACTAAAATAATATTTAATTCAAATAAATAGGTAATCATTGCAATATATCTGGAAAGTCCAAAATGTTAAAATATATGTATAATATATATTAGTGTTTAATTTAAATTGTAAATACATATATAGTTTTAAGTTTATTAGCTTAATTTTGTTTGCTTTTTTTTTATTATTTTTTGCTTTATTATTAGAACTTTAATTCGAAAAATACAAGTTGACAAATGCTGTGCTCAACTGTAAAAAGTTTATGTACTAGATAAGTTTTCAAACTGTGTAACAATCTAATGTTAAGTATATATACTGTTTTAAGTCTTAATAAATAAATAAATAAAATAAATACATGTTCTGGAAGGCCCATTTCCAACAGTGGAGGTCTAGGATGCTGTGTCTAGGGGGCTGTAATGAAATAAAGGTTTTGTTAACCTTTAATTTGTATTTATTGTATTTTACAATAAAAAATTAAATAAATAAATAAGAGACTGATGGTAACGATAAACATTAAGTAACAAATAAATCGCAAAACTAATCTTTTATAACATATGTTCGTGACACCGTTTACAAATGTTTCATTCATAAATAACGAACTTCCAAACGTTAAGTGGAAAAAAAACCGTTTGTATCGAAAAAATACCAAATGAATGACACTCGAATTACCAGCTGTTTCCTTACAGCTGATCGCCCGGATATTAGCTGTTGAAAGAACCCATTTTTTTCTACATCCCTCTCTTTTGCTGACGTAACTTTGATAGCCAATTTAATACACCTATCTCTTTCTTACGTTAACGATAATTTTTCACTCGTCGACCTGTTAATAGGAGTGAGTCGAGACGAATTTCCGTTAGGCTACAAAACTTATTACGACATCAATATGTGTTTTAGTACATCGCGTGCTACATATTAATGGTTATAGTTTGAGCTATAACAAAAACAGCAAGAGATAGTGTTCTCAGACTTCTAGTAGTTGATCAGTTGAAAAATTGTTCATCATAAATTACACGTTGATGAAGATTCTGAAAAATGTTTTAATACTTAAGAAGGGGAAATTAATTCGTTCCTTCCCTTCTGTAAAATTAATGCTCGTATTTCAGGGAAATTGATCGGAACTCATGAATCTTCGTAAAATATCTAGATATTAACACTTCCCTGTTTTTCTTTTGATATTGAATTTGAAGAAATATAATTTAAATTAATGATGTGAGATTAAAGTTAAATAATAATAAAATAGTAATTATTGAAATGTATTTTTATGAATATTGTCGTTCACGATACGCTACATGTATTATTATTATTATTATGCCACTCATTGGCTAACATAAATTTTAATATCTACCCACATATAACATGTATAAAATAAATCTTTTTTTAAGAGTATTTAACGCTTTTGCATCCCTCTCGCTTGCACAATCCAATTATTTTTAAATGTACAAAGAAATAAAATTACGGTCATTTTGGAAATATACGATTATATGTTTACAGCCCCTACAACAGTTCCAGACTTCCACTGTTGGAGATGAGCCTTCCAGGAATTTCTGAAGAATCCGGCCTACTCTTGCCACACTGGCCAGACGGGTTGGCGATTGTCTGATGTCATTATTATTATTATTTTATTAACGATTCCACTCGTTGGTATTAGTGAAACTGGGACCGATGCGGACGGCTCAATCTGCTCTCCGAGGCAAGGGAACTGTGGTGTTGTAAATCTATAACAAATGTAGGTAAGAAAAGTGAATTTCTCATTGGTACAAATTCAAAGTTAAAATAGTGTAATATAATAATGTAATCACGTTAGGGGTAATATTTCCAAGTGTCAATTATTCCACTCCAGTATGACTGGGGCAATTCCTACATTTCCTCTATTTTCTTATTTACATTCCACTCGCGCTGCGGAATTGAATATGACAAACTTCACCTTAAGTATAATAGTAATGGATACCGCATACAAGAGTCACTAGTCATTGCATGGGATAGATCAGAGACATCAAATAACAAGACGGGGCAAGAACCCAAATGGTATGTGTTGGGAAACTAGCTGAGTCCTATCCATTTTCCTTTATCCAATCCAACCAAAACCACGATAACGCGGCAACGCCATCTAACGGTGTCGCCCGGAACTAAAAAGTGACAGTTAAAAATTATGAAGAATTAGCGCGCGCTCTCGTTATTTTATCAATTTAAATTAGTTAAAACAAGAAATAAGTGTAAAAACTGTTCTAATCCAGTGCTCTAAGAATCCCTAAATATCCGTAAGTACCTAGATCTTATCCACAGCTAGTGAAATGTACAAACCAGCGATATTTATTTTTATTTTATGTACTATTCCATACAATATGAAAAATAAAGACAATCGTCTCAGAGTTAATTACATTGCATTTACAGTACATTGCCGGTTACGTTCGCGTTCTTTAATTTTTGTTTCACTGACAATATACTGATCTGCATACTACGGAAGTGTAAAACACGTTCTTATTCAATAGATATCGTAAAATAGGTAACAAACATTTTGTATGTAAATAACAACCAATACCCGCTTTTATTATATTACTATATGCTCTCTCTTTGGGATAGATAGATGCACGAGTTATGAGCGATGGTTTAAAAAGTGTACCTAATTATTACGAATCACAAAGACTAAACTTTTCTGAGAACTTAACTGATCCTTTGCGTCGCGCAATATATTTTAAATGTAAATAATTTTTAAATACACACATCCCTTCTAACATAAGTACGCATAACGAAAATATACACACATTTGACATTAATTTAAGGGTGTTTGACGCTGACATATTTATTAACTTTTTGACATTTTTAAAATTGTGCCATGTAATAAGTTTCTATAAAAGCCCTGGAGTAAAAAGTATAATCCATATTTAAAATGCAATAGTTTTATACGAGACACACTTAAAGTTGAAATGCCGCATCCATTTCCATAAAGCCAGGCTTTATTCCCACCGCACCGCGTCCACAACCGGCATTGTGGCACTGTCAAAACTTCACCTCTTCAACCAATGATATTGAAATTATATAGATGTAGCATTATTGGGCAAAAAGGGTTCAAAACAAAGCCTACGTATACTAGAAAGGAACTTAGGTTTTGGTTTCTGAGTTTCGGTCAAAGCGAGAGAAGCTGACTGCTGTATAAAGTCGCGAAAATTGTAGATAATTGACAGATTCCAGGATTTTTATTTATTACATGAGTACTTAGTTTTGATAATTAGATTTATTATAGATTTTAGGTCAGTAACTAATCTATTTCGTATTTTCCTACAAACAGTATTTAAAATGAGTTATAATATAACCATCTCGCTTTTACATACATCGTTTTGGTAGCGTGAGAGAAAGAGAACAATACTCTGTAAGCGATATAGCGCTGCGTGTTTTAATAGTTTGATTAAACGATAGAACTAATATTTTAGCGCTGCAGGAAACTTTAGTATTAAACACTTACAAGTATTTGAACAAATTGATTTCTTGGACGTTCATGTCTAGCGTATATCATACAAGTCTTTGGTTCAAACAAATAAAAAATACGTGTGTATAAGTAAGTTTTGTTTAGTTGGAAGTTGATTCTGGTGGTGGTGTTCTGTATTTTATCAGAATCTATCCCTCCGAACAATACAAAATAAGTGCTTAATTGGTTTTTCTTTTTAAATTGTATTATTTTATTTTGTTATTCTATTGTTCAGGATAAGTTACACTGCAAATGTTATAAGTGTAAATTTGTAACTGGCTCATAGTTGCCAATATGTTAACTAGTTTTATTACCAAGGATGTGTGGAGGAGATTTCCAAGTCCCTCACTGGTTTGGTAGATGAGTGGACTGTATATGGTTGGGGGGTTTGATGACGAGCCAGATCCGTGAAGAACAAAGAAAGAGGCAGAAGCAGCTGACCACTACTCAGTGGAGTCGACCCCAGGGTTCCAGTAGAAGACCAGCTCTTCTGGTGCTATAACTTTTCACACAAATGTCATTTGCATTAGCACCGAAAAATAAGCACAAGCGGTGTGACGTCACCGAAACTCAAAATTGTAGACGTCTGCCGCCGACCGAGGCTGAGGAGCGACTAGTGCGAATCCGATGGGTCACAGAACTAGCTTTAACAGGATGTAATTATTTCAAAAATAGATAAATATTTTAATACAATTCGGCACCATTGCCTAGCGTTCGAGCGGGCATTATAATGAGAGTTAGAAGTTAAAATTAGTTAGACGCATACTAAATGTTATGTTATATAACTTAACGCTGTGTTAAAAAAATGCGTATAAGCGCCGAGAAACAGAGTTTTAATTTAATTTGTACTTAATGCAGTATCTGTGGTTAAAATATCGTTGTATAAAAACTCTTACTACAAATAAAGCGACCAACATTAACCTGTCTTCCAATCCAATACGTGCTATAATGGCGTGTGGATAAATTCAAAGAATAGCTTGTAAGAAACAATTTTGTCTTCTAATAAAATAGCACAACTTGAAATGATAAATTGTTTGAATAATAAGTTCATTAGTTTTGCCGTATGCGGCAAATTTTTTTAGGCGCCGCAGTTCATTCGCGTGCCTTCAACTTACATTTTTAAACACGAGATCTTTGGCAAAAGAACTATGTTATTCTTCGCTGTCGTTTGCTTTTTCTTCTTCAATTTAAGGCTTTAGCACACTATGGAAATGTATTTTAATTGTACATTGCGTGATATCTTACGATCAAAATATATAATAATTCGTATGTACTAATGATACACACTTTTTTTACGTTCATTTAGGTACAACACCACAGCTCTCGTGCCTTGGAGAACATGTTAAGCTGTAGGTTCCGTTTCCACTAATATTAAAAAGGAATCGTTAATAAATTGTTATTATCATTGACATTAGATCTTCGCCAACCCGTTTGGCTAGCGAGGCGAGTCTAGGTCAAATTCACCACAAAAAAAATTGTAAAGCACACCCCTCCGACAGTGGAGGTCCAAGATTCTGTTCTAGGGTAATAATAATAAATTAGAACAATAATTAAAGAATTCTAAAGAAATTATAAAAAAATGCATCCGGCTGCTTGCCACCAAGTGCGATAAAAATAAGCGGCGCGGGAAAAATATAGGCCAATAGAATCACTTCAACGCGTCAGGTAATAATAAAGTTATTGCAGGTCCATGGTGGACAAGCAACTTTATTTTGAGCTTTCTTTGACATGCAAAAAGCTTGCGTGTAAATATCAATAGCATGCACGAGTTTTAAAGCCATTTTGTTATTGTAATAAGTTCCATTAAGTCTGAAAGCCACTTGCGCAAATTTGAAGCATTTTCCTAAAAATGGAATTAATATGTCAGGGAAATTTGAGCTTCCTGAATAGGTTAGGTTTCATCAACGCTTAAAGAAGCTTTAAAGCATTGCGATTTAAGAAGTAAGCTGATAGATAGATAGCAGAATACTCACAGCTTGGCTTTCAGTGATATTGTCATACAGGGAAAGTCGTGTTGCATGGTAGTTTTATTGAAAGTAAAGAAAAGGCGCGGTGGTGGCTCGGTTGTAAGAACGCGTATGTTAAATCCTACAAAGGTCGGTTCAAACCCCCCCGGCATGTACCAATGAGAAATACACTTTTCTTACGTACATTTGTCATAGATTTACAACACCACCGTTCCGGTGCCACGGAGAGCACGTTAAGTTGTCGGTCCCGGTTCCACTAATGCCATCTTGTGGAATCGTTTTAAATTGTCACAAAAAATGACATCAAATCCTCGCCAGCGTGGCAAGTGTAGGCCAAATTCTCCAGTTCTGAAAGGCCGATCTCCAGCAGTGGAGGTCTAGAACGCTGTGTTCTAGGAGCTGTAATGAATGAAAGTAAAAAAAAAGTAGTGTCAATCTTTGACATAAAGTTAAATACTTTAGAGATTCAATACAATTAAAAAGTAATATCACGACCGTTTCTTTTTTGGGGTGTTCAGAAACCACGCTTATAAATAAGCGGATTCACATTTAGACAACTTTACTATAAGCCAATCATGACAAGTGGCAAGCTCATCGATGTCTCCAGCGTACCAAACTCGAGAAATATCACAAATAAATTAAATATTATGTAAATAAATACATTTACATTGATAAATATTTTTGTGTCTCGACCAGGAATCGAACCCGGTACCTCCGAGTCTAAATTCACGGACTTAACCGCTAGACCACAGATTTTTTCTGATTAGGAAATAAAGCAAGGAAAACTCTTAACAAACTATACTTAGTAATCTTATAATGCGATTTTAGTGGCTTGGCAGTTTATTGTCTACAAACTATGGTACTTTCGAAGCAGCTTAACAACTTCTTTAAGTTGTAAAAAGCTGTAGTAATGTTGTATAATTTTAAAGTTTCCATTAAGTAGTAGGTATTTAAATGAACCCTCTTTTATAGTAGCTTCATGGTCTAGCGGTTAAGACCGAATATTTGGCGCGGTACGGTTTCGATTACCTACTGGTCGACATTTTACATGCTAGAGATTTATACATTTATGCTAGAGTCATTGGCGAGCTTGGCACTTGTCATGATGGGCCTATTAGTAAAGTTGGCTTGAATTGTTTTACAAAATATGAAAGATATTCACAACACATACGGTGCGACACGTTGCATTGAAATGAATATTCGTAAAATATTTTATTTAATATTCGATAGCCTTAAAAACGTCACTGTATACTATATCGAATCAGATTTAACAAGATTTAGAAATACTGTGGTTTTCATTATCCATATTCAAAAACCATTTTTTGCCCCTATTTTTCAACATCCGCCGTATCGCAAAAATTTCGTCGCATCCGACATCGTAACCATCAGTTTGTTGTCCGACATGTATAGACAACAAAACTCGGTGTCCTATTTTTGCTAGCTCTAAAAGATATCATCAATAAATAATCAGTAACGTGGGTTTTTTATTGCTTAATTCCTCAAAGCTTGATAACAAACTGCCTCCGTGGTCTAGCGGTTAAGTACGTGGATTAAGACTCGGAGGTACCGGGTTCGATTCCTGGTCGGGACAAAAAAATATTTATTAATGTAAATAAATACATTTAAATAATATTTAATTTATTTTTGATATTTCTCGAGTTTGGTACGCTGGAGATATCGACGAGCTTGCCACTTGTCATGATTGGCCTATAGTAAAGTTGGCTAAATGTGAATCCGCTTATTTGCGTACTGTTTCGTCCTACAGTATTTAATTAAGGAAATCATTAACACCACACACACCAGCTACGATTTTTTCGTAAAGAAAGTTTCAGACGTTGAGTTCATAAATAATGTGGATTTTTGAATGGAAAGCATTTACTAAAATCGGGAGATATCCCGAAAAATTGGGAGGCCTGGCAACAGTGGTTGCAACAACGCTTCCACGATGCATTGTGCGTTGTCGTAGATATCATAAAAGGGTTTCCTGATAAAAATTAATTAGCCGAAACCCGACGGCGAAAACGGGTCTTTTTCCCATTCGTGGAACAGGAGAAAAACGTGCTTTCTGCTGTAATAGATTACGCCCGTGACGATACTTCGCCTTAAACATTTTCGCAGTAGTAACTAGGTTGTCGCCATTGTGTTAATTTTCTTAGTTAAGAATTTCTGTAAGACAATTTCTTGGTCTAATATTGATGGCACTGCATTGCAGTCGCATGGCGTACCGCACGCAATAGAATTACCGCTTCTTAAACATGTATTCTTTACCACAGTCCGGCCGCTAAGAACGCATTCGTTTTATGTTTAGTGCTTAAATTGTATATTTACTTAATGCCCGTAGACATTCTCTGACAGCCAAACCTTAGGGACCGCCTCCGTGGTCTAGTGGTAACAAACGTTGCCGTGAACTCGGGAGGTCGTGGTCGATTCCCACCGGGGGCAAGTTGTACATTGTATAATTTGTCTCGGTCTGGGTGTTTATATGTATAATATGTACATATTTACAAAAAAAAAGTATAATATGTAGTTTATCAACCATCTAGTTTCCGTAACACAATCCTCGTAGCTTACCACGGAAACTAGATGGCGCTGTGTGACCTGTCTGGAAATATTTATTATTATTATTAAATTTTAACAATAAATGTAATAGTAAAAATATACCATTATATATTGTGGCCCGACCAGGAATCTAACCCCATACCTCCAAATCTAAATCCGCGCACTTTAATACTAGACCACGGAGTCATAATATAATCATTAAAATTATTATGTCAATCCTATAATACTTAAATAGTAGATTAAATATAATTTCAAGTCAGACAAAAAAGTTCCTTAAAACAATCAACTGTATTGTTCTAGTTATCCTGTCAGTGATATAATAAACATTTTAAAAAACATCACCCCTTGTCTAATTGTCGGCTCTGGTGACAAAAGGGCTGGTTCTTTTCTCGCCCAGAGAATCAGCATAGCCATTCAGCGAGGAAATGCGGCCAGCGTTCTTGCCACCATGCCGCGCGGATACGACTTATATTTAAAGTAGGTTTTTTGTTTTAGTTTATTTTTTATAGTGTGAAATATAAAATTATTTAAAAAAAAAAAATGTAATGAAAAATATGGTATAAGATTATTGTCTGTATAGTTATAGTTTTAGAATAATTGTTCGTTAGTGTTAGGACTTAAATTAATATTTGTATTTTATGTAGCAGCGAAAAAATATATATTGTTCATTTTGTAACCCAACAAACACAAACAAATATTTCATTTCATATACGTAGTACTTTATATCTTGATGTATATATTTTTTTATTTTTTTTTAGCTAAAAATCTATAGAAATACTTCGTTGTAAAAAAATATTTAAATTATGAATTTCGCAGATGAAACATGAAAATATTAAAAAACAAATTTGATAAAAAAAGGTTTCCAACAAATCCAACAGAGAAAACGTGGAAACCCACAAAATCCCTCCTCGGCTTTCATCAGTACCTACAGATTTGACTCGTCATGTAACCAAATTCAACTAGGTTACCGACCCTTTCACCTATAAAATTTGTCCTTGTTCATGCATTTACATATACCTCCGAAAAACACCTAAGCATATAGCATCAAGATTGAATGTAAACAATAAATGTACTAGTGTCTTCGCAGAAGTGCGTCGGGCATTTTTGTAAAGGTGGATTTCCGGTTATAACCCGCAAGGCAGTGTTGATACTGCAGAAAAGTGTAAGGGGTAGTGATAGCGGCATTCTGTTAACCGCTGGATTGGATTTGTAACTGAGAAAGTCTAAATCTGTGCAGTATTTGCGCAGTCCGCTGGAATGGACTTGTAACTGAGAAAGTGTAAATCTGTGCAGCATTTGCGTAGTATAAATCACTACACAGTGTGTCGCCTGCGGCGGTTAATGTTATTGAGGTCGCATGGGGGGGCATGGCTGTGACAAATATTTATTTAATTTAAATGACTATTTTTGTATTTATTATTATTATTTTTACGTTGTTTCGCTTCTTAAATAATTCTCACAAACATAGTTCTAAATTAAATTGTAACTAACATATATGAATTGAATCTGAAATAAATGAATTATTATTATTATTAAAGGTCAGCCGTCAGTTGGTACAATCGACGCCATTTTGAATTTACATTTACAGAGACTTCATTTTGGTGCAACTTAGCCTTAGTATACTTATCTTACGGTCAGTTTCAGAGAGGAAATTATAAATATTATTAAAATTATCTATTATTAATGTTTTGATATATGCCACGTGATTGGTAGTTTGTCACTTTGTTATTTCCTTATAGGCTTACGTTGAACATGTCAAAAAATAATCAACCTTTCTCTAACCGACCGTTAGTGGGGTACATTTAAACATTGACTAAATTTTTAGCTTGTGGTTTTAAATGTTCGGGTTCGGGTAATTTGTCTTACTCTAATTTGGCTTCCAAGACGGCATTAACGGAATCATACAGTGTTTGGTTGGGTATGGAAAAAAGTAGAATGGTGGATGGTGAGCGTATTATCGCGCAATAAAAAAAAGAGGCCTCCTTTTCTTAAACCAGCCTATTGTCGATCGCAAGCCCGGACACCATTCTTCTCATCTCTTACCCACACACGATGGACCCGGCACCCGCACGGTGAATCCATGGAATGCTTAGAAATTTGTCTTCTGACTGAACTCAGAACTATTTTAACATTTCCATCAATATTTAGCCTGTGGCTCCAAATGTCCAGGTTCAGACCACTTTTTTGTGTTATTTGACTAAACTATACTATTTTGTAGTGTATTTTTATTTTGTTACATTTTTAGTGGCAAATCTTTCGGTGTATGAGTTTATAACAGTATGATTTGGTAAGCAAGAAAAAAGACCTAACCAATTCGAGCACAAATAAGGGACGATTCGGTAACCTACCCTAAACCTACCCTCATTTGCAAGTCCGACAAAAACGAAGGTTTGTCAACCAGTACGTTATAATCCGAACGTATTCTTTCATCACAATATTGAAATGTTTATTAGATTTACCCTTTTCCACCAAAAATAATTTATTTAATGAGGTCGTAAACATACGAGTACTTGCAGAGATAAATATTGTTTATTTTTATACAGAATGTCGAATAATTAAACGTTAAATCGGGAATAGTTGAGAAAGGTAGTGAAAGATATTTAAAAAAAATGACATTTGGCTGTAGAATTACGTGTGTATCTAGATGTTGATGTTATTATGGTGTTGGCGTCGTTTGCTCAGAATCCATTGGACCGCACGACGCACTAACGTTTCGGTGGTCGAAGAACTCAATGTTGCCACAAGTGACAGAGACTTTCTGCCGTCTGCTTTACCCGAATTCTGTAATATTTTGAAAACATTGCTAGAAGAGGTACCGACAATCTGGAAAAGCTTTTAGTAACGGAAAAAGTAGACAGTAAAAGAACAAGCGGAAGAAGGCCCAAAGGATGGTCCAGTCACGTGACTGACCACCTAAACACGTAAGTACACCAAGCCATCCACTGCGCCGAGGACTGCAATCACTTGAAACGCTGGTGGATGGACTGCAGCAGTGGGGTACTGACTAAGGAGAAGGAGAATTATAGCCTATCGTCTTTGGGTTTTCAAAGACAACTCTGCCAAGTTTCATCAAAATCGGTCCAGTAATCCAGTCCAACATGCGAAGGATATGTGGGGCAGCGAACACGACTACGACACTCCATTCAAAGGCGGCACGGTGGAGCAACGTCCTTTTTAAAACTATGATGGCATTACACTTTTTGTTACAAATCAATTGATCGTTTAAAAATAATTATTTCGAAATCAATTTCACTACCTATACCTTTAAAACAATTGGTCCTTCGAACCGGATTTTCATCGCATATACACAAAGTTCATTCTATTTACATTTAAAATATTGGAATTAATAAATCAACGACTAAGCACAAGTTATATTTTTATTGTCCCCCAAAGTAATTCCTACACATATTTATTATCTCAGCTAACATATAGATTACCACATATAACTCGCGCCATGGAATAACGCTTTCCGGAAGACCTATTATTATTTGTCAAATAAATCAACGGCTATTTGGGGGTGTCGCGAATTAATCCCAAAAATAGCTGTACATTTTAGTAGAAGACCAGGACAATAAACACTTATGTGCATTTAATCACTTATACAGATTGTCTCATAAGTTAATATCAAATCGGGAAGGGTATTGACAGTTATCATAAAATAAATAAAAAAATCTTAGTTATGTTTTAGGTACCTTTAAAATCATTTTTTTTTTTTTATTATAGTCATACAAAATTAATATGTAAAAGCATGACGAGTCTACATAACTTAACTAAATTCCCATATTATTGTATGTAAAAGTAAAGTATGATCACGACGGACGTATCCGTTCCCTTCAGAAATCACGCTTTTTTTAATGAAGCTTTCACATTTACCCAACTTAACTATGAGACCATCATGACAAGCTCGTCGATGTCACAAGCGTATCAAACTCGAGAAATATTACAAATTAATATAATTTATTATGTCCCAACCAGGAATTATTATTATTATTAACTACATATTCCATAGTATTTTTATTGTTTTTACTTAATAGATATTTGTATCTCATCCATTAGCGGTCATGTACCTTAAAATCCCTGGTAACTTCTAAAGGTTAGCTGTTAGTAAATGTTTTCGAGACATTAAGCTCCTACTAAAAATGAATTATGTTTTATACAATAAAGAATTTATCTATCTAAAATTATTGAGTTTTTTTTCGATAACTGGCATATTTATTTTGACGTTGACTTATGGGATAACCTATATAAATACTTTTTTTTCTATACAGCCCCTAGAACACAGCGTCCTAGACATCCACCAGGCCTTCCAGAACATACATATCTGGAGAATTTAGCTTACACTCTCCAGACGGGTTGGATCGGATGTCAAATTTTAATGACAATATTATAACGATTCCAAAAGTTGGTAATAGTGGAACCGGGACCGACGCGACGGCTCGACGTGTTCTCCGAGGCACGGGAACGGTGGTTTTGTAAATCTATGACAAATGTATGTAAAAAAAGTGTATTTCTCATTGGTACATAAGTTGCTAAAGTACATAATTGTCACTAAATAACTGTCACACCTTGTTAAACTCTTAAAAGATATCTGTACAAATGAAATAATATAAATCTCTTCGTCGTTTAGAACTTCTAAACGACTTCATGGCCCACATTTATAGACATAACTCAGCACAAGAGCAAGCGCTTTTAAAAGTATTATAAATTATTTAAAGTTTCTCCGATATTATTAAAATTTGATAGTTATAATAATAAATTATTTATAATGCATTAACTAAACTTATTTCGAATATTCTCACGACATTTCTCAGTGTACTTTAATCTAATTTTAAGTAAAAAATAAAAACTAAACTATATATAAAAACATTCACCCATGACCTGTTCATGTGGCAGTGTGCAAAGAACACTTGCAGCATTCCCCTGCTGCACAGCGATCCTGATTTGTTGCGCGAAAAAACTGCCAGCTCTTTTCTCCTTAATGTAAAAAATATAATTGGGATGTATTTGAAATGTTTGATAACTGATATATTTGTTTGAGAGTTTCGTTTTGGAAACACTTATTATACTTGAAATAACATTTAAAGCAAAATTAAAATCATTTATTATAATCAAAACGTGGAAGAAAATATTTAATAATATATTATATTTGTTAGTACTTATTGCCTAATTGATAATAATAGAAAACTGCCTATATTTATTTTTGTTATTTAACTGCTACTCAATCTATTATAGTCGCATTTTATTTGATATATAGTTTATTTTATAAGGATGAATAAATAAATAATAAAAATAATAAACACAAAGTAAACTATAAAAATTTGAATCTATTACTATTAAATTAACAATTACAGTAAACCAAAAAAATTTTTCCCCGAAGAACAATCCGTTTTTTTCCAAAGAACAATCGGTTTTTTTTCCACATAATAACAGATTGACATTTGACTGAACTTGCTTCAAGTAGTGTCTATGAATTGGAGTCCAAATGTGTACTATAGCGTGTAATGGAATCTGACTCGGCTTTCAGAGAGTCGGTCTACGCTAATCGCCTGCTGGTATTTGTATTTTCCTGTGGCATGTCATATTGAATAATGTTCACTTTGATTTATAGTCCTGATCCATTAAAATTATTTCCCTTACATAAACCTTTTACAATTAAGGTCTGGACACACAGGATTGTGGATATTTTTGTGTTGTCTTTAATAATCGTCTTTAATAGGTACTGTAAGTCTTACTTATCATTTAAATATAATCTTAAAGGCGTGATAAATAAACTTACAGACAGAGAAAGCTTTTTTTACATTTTAAATATTAGTATGAATTGTATATGATAGTGCGAGTAAAACCAAAACATTTTGTCTCCGAAATAAGTCCAAGTTTTCTTAACATTTCCAAACAATTGGCTCCACATTGTGTTTTCCGTCGTAGCATCTTGCTACGCCTGCTGTTACGTCGTAGCACGTAGCAGCCGCAGTAATGCTACGGGTGGTATATCACCGAGGTCTATTCCTGCTACTTACAAATTTTACAGGCGATTAAATTAATAAATTTGTAAATACTCAATAAATGTCGTGTTTAATATACAAAAGAACTTCAGGTCCCGCTACCATCTACTAAAGCAGTAGTATTTTAATCTTACTTAGTGATTTTGTGAGTGGTTCAGAAAAAAATTCTTGAGTCCTAATAACCCATCGTTACATCGCGCGAACGGCAATTACACACCTTTTCTACCTTAATACGTTTGATTGCTAGTTTACGCGAATTTTGTAGAATGATTGTGTAGTAAATAGTAAAGAAATGAGCCCGCTACCCCCAATTACTTAAAAGAGTGCTTCACTTATCTTGGCGCTACCCATGACAAAACTCTCCGTTCTTCCTCTAATTCCACTCTGTCCATTCCCACTCACCATTCTTCTTTTGTCTCAAAGTCCTTTGCAGTTGTAGCCGTAAACCTCTGGAATCAGTTGCCTCAGAATGCGGCAGGCCCCGAGCAGGGCTATCTTTAAAAAACTTGTATATGCACACTACATGTAGTCATAATAAACTTAGTTTATTTCTGGCGTTGCTGATAATTATACTTGTATTTGATATGGTTATAGATAGTATTACATTTTATTTTATATGTCTATTATTATTGTTTATATGTGTAGTGTATACATATATGTATTTGCATGTAGTATTAGTATGTAGATATGTAAATATTATTTATTTGTATGTGTATGTAAGTATGTATTAATTTATATATGTCATTATATTGTCTAATTAAGCCTGTAATTGCACCTACCACAGGCAAAGGCGGCCCGAGCCATGTTACGTCCTGTTATGAATTCCAGATTGCCGCTCAGGTTGAAGGTCCGGATCTACAAGATGTTCATCCGTTCCCGTCTTACCTACGCTGCGCCAGCCTGGCACCACCTTCTGGCCAAAACGAATAGGGACAAGATCCAAAGTCAGCAGAATATATCGCTCAGAGTGGTCTCCCGAGCACCATGGTTCGTGCGTAATTCCGTCATAGCTCGAGATCTGGAGATGCCTAGTATTGAGGAGTTTGTCGTTGGCCTGACTAGACGTATGTTCTATCGGGCCGACAACGGTCACTTCAAGCATCTCCAGAATATCGCTCCGTCTTGCGCTCGGCCCCCCAACGGGAGACCACTTCCCAGAGAAGTGCTCCTGGAGGAGAACTGAAGTAGTCGAACCCAGATCCCCTGGGCTCGTGAGCCATACGGGCACTGTTATACCAGTAACGGTGCCCAGCACTAAAGGTGCATGAATTACCAGCGGGTGATTACTCGCTGAGATCCCGCCGGGGAGAACGGGGGAATGTCCCCATCCCCAACCCAGGCCCATTAGACATCCGGGCCTGGACGACCCCACTGTCTGTCTGTCTGCACCTACCTTTCATTGTTTAATTGCTCTTGTTGTCCCGAAGGTTTGACTGTCATAGAATGCCTAGCGGCATTAAGTCCGCCTTTGTACTTTGTGCATTAAAGATTTAAATAAATAAATAAAAGTATGCAGGTAACAAACCGCGGAGCAAAAACAATTCTGTACAATGACCTCTTTACCTACTAACAGTGGTCACAAACGTTTTTGTATTAAACAAATATTTGAAAGAGAAAAAAAGCTTTGACAGTTCGCCTTGAACAATTATAAATACTTATTTATTAGCTGGTAGAAATAAAAAATAAATATCGATTAATCAGAATTAGATTCCACGGTATCAGAATATTACCATATGCTTAAAAGCATAACCTACAAGAACAGACCTGTCGCAGGTAATAAAAAAAGGTTTGCAATCCCTTAAGACGGCGCCCTCTTGTGCGAGCGTGACACACAATATATTCACGCGAAAGCGACAGAGACAGGTGATGTCGGGTTAATGTACGAAATTCTTCCTGTTTCTCGGCCTGCCTTTAGTACAAAAAAAATATCCTGCAGATGGTTGGTCTAACTTTTTGCTGACTATACCTATTTAACATTAAGATCACGTACGTTTCAGCGAAACATCTGCCGTGGTGTTTATGTACTCGTTATTTACTGGTCGCAAATAATAGTGGTATAAATTAACTTTATAGCTCTTATACCTGTTTCATAATTGCTAAATTTTAAACCTTAGTAATTTGGCTTTGATTTACTGCCTTCGTGGCCTAGCTTCTAAATTACATTCATCAATTTATGGATGTTTAAATGTAAATTAAGATGACATTATGTATGAGAATTACACTGTACTTGGTTGGGTCAAAAGAGAGGAATTAGTGAATGAGAGTGTTATTCTTAATATAACTAAACCGTTTTTTATGATCTTTGATTTGTCTCCGCTCCAAATAACAGAACAAACTAACTAAAATAATAAAAAATGTTATTAATACACTTAAAATGTTCAGGGGATTTTTTTATCTGTTAGAAACTGCTTGGCTGTGAACCGCCCATGGTCAAAGTCAAAGTCAAAATATCTTTATTCACGTAAACCTATTACAGGCATTTATGAAACGTCATTAATTTATTTATTTTGAATGGTTCTACTCCTGCTAGTAGAAGACTAAGCAGCAATGTGGTCCAATAAGTAAGCTGTTAGCAGAAGACCAGCAGCTTAGCAAATTCCAGTGACCTGTTAATGTTTAATCTGACTGAGAAAGGAAACTGCAAGGAAAACTTAGCTATATCAGATTTACAAAATAAAACATATACAGAACTGCACCACAACGATCAGTTAATAATAACCTTTTAAATTTAGTTATCAGTACCTATGAGAATACAATACCTGGTACAGCAGTAACCCACCAGGCAAGTCAGAATTAAGGTAGACTACATGCCTATGTGCAACCCGAAAGTCAACAAAGTCAACAAAACCAGTCTCATCGTAACCTATAATTACCCGCCTTTGTTTTTATAGATATAAAAAAACGCAACACACTTAATAATAAATTAAATTTACAAACGAAAATACTTAAAAGATTTTTAAAACATCGTGCAAAATAAAATATGGACGACTTCCCGTGTCAGAGTGCAATAAAAAAATGCAATAAACCCGATATTCGAGGGTATTAACTTTAAAAATACGTCAGGAATATGTTTGGAGGCAATAATTCAATTGAGAATTGCACTTAAGTTGAGTGCCGTAACAACCGAACGCTAAACTGTTCAAGTAATATTACTAGAAGCGTAACCTCTAGTGATGTCTTACGTGGTGGGTCCACAGAACTGCTGGGCCGATTTTTCTTCTCTGCCCCAAATAGCAGAATATCTATTATTTTTTTTTATATATTTATTTGTTTATATATGACATTTATTTATATATAAGTACTATATGTTTGTAATTAATGTGTGTTTTATATAGTAATAAATAATTTCAACTATAATCTTTCTTCTGCTGCACCCGCTTATTACATATCTCAGTCACAAAGGTTAGTTGGTAGAAAATTCATTTACGGCATTAAGCTCGCCTATGTACCTGCACTTGTTTTGGTTTTGTACAATAGAGAATTTATTATTATTATAATTAAAATATGGGAAAAAAAAACAATAAAAATGATACACATTTTTTTTTCTCATTTAATTACCACATGGACGAAGCAATTTAACTATAGGCCCAATCGTACCAAACTTAAGAAACATCGCAAATTTATTAAATAAATTATTGTGTGACCGGTAGACCTATTCTGTTATCTAGTCGCAAACGTTATTAGTGGATTTCGTAATTTGCGTCAGATTGCGTCATAATTACAAAATATTATTCAATTCTCAACTCTGTGAGCGCTCGACCGTGACAGCGGCCGTGCAAATATCACCCTTTAATACTGTGATATATTTATTTATTTTATTTTAAAACTTTATTGTAAAAATACAAAAGGCGAACGTAATGCCGCTAGGCAATCTCTGCCCGTTAACCTTTGGGACATTGAGATCATTTAATTTTGAATACGGTGCAAATAAATAGAATAATCTATCGTAATAATATTTAAAAACTGAAATATATATATATATATATATATATACAAACATACATATAATAATATAGGTACATACTAATATTACATAAATGATATACATAATACGAGTATAATTTAATTACTTATAACATGATACATAAATAATAATGATACCTTCAAAAACAACTGCCACGTTCTCGTGAACTGGTTACAGTAGGAAATACAATAATAAAAACAATACAAAAAAAATTAGAAACATAAAAAGTAAAAAAAAAAAAAATTTGGCTATGAACTCATAGAAATTAGTATACGCTCTTCTTTATATATATATAGTTAACGGATTTCAATATATAACGTTTGCGACGATCTAAATCCACTGTATTTAACCGCTAGACCACGGAAGCAATTTAAATTGAATCTTAATATAGTTTATAAAAAACGTTCTGTTTGGATGATTTTCAGCGTCGGCTGACAATATTTAAAAAAAAAATGTTGCGTCGCAATGTCGTGTCGCAATTATTAGTTCACGTAGGACGAAGAGTAACGGCTGATATTGTTCAACACTGCGGTGAAGCGCTTCAGCATACAAGCATTGGATGGTAGTGTTGAGCGTAATACGGTCAGGGGTAACATCTGTTTACTGCTGGCAATGTTTGACATCACTAGACCGTGATAACACTGGACTGAGTGCATTTACCGGAATATTGCTTTGAGTTGGAAAATAATGCTGTTTCGTTTTTAAAATAAAAAATATTTTATGTACTAAAAAAATGTACATGACTAAGCATTTTCTAACAACCAACCTGTATGGATGTAACAACAAAAGGTGGAATTTATTATATTAGACTTACTAATTAATGATAATGTCCCATGATGACCCAACTTAACAGAATATGGGGCGGACAGCAACATATCCAGAAAGATAAAAATTCACATCGTCAAAACACATGTCTTCTCCATTTTTCTATTTTGGAGACATTGAAGTTGAGTTTTTTTTTTCATTCATATTTAATAAGTATAACACTAGGCACGCTAACAGTCTAATCTCTGAAATCATACCGAAGAGCAGAGTTTTTGACAACTCGTACAATATGGAAATAAAATTGTACAATAAAATACCTACTACATTTCAAGAATTGCCTACAATTTTTAAAAAAGTAATTTACGTCTGGTTGTGCGAGTTTTGTTTATATTCCACAAATGAATTCTTAAATAAAAAACTAAAATGAAATATTGACATTGTATAGCCATTTCGATTTAAGTTTTGACATTACATAAATTCTCTGACATAAGTACCCTTTAATGTGCTCATATATGGTGCTGACATCAAGTCATACCTACATTGCATACTGAGGCTCAGTAAGACATTATCACAAAGCCTATATCATAATATATAAAAATGTTAATATTCATTTATTACTGTTGTAACATATTAGGTTAAGATGTTTTTATGCAATAAAGAATTTTTAATTTGAATTTTGAATTACAGCCCCTAGAACACAGCGTCCTAGACCTCCACTGCTGGAGATGGGCCTTCCAGAACTGGAGAATTTAAAGTTTAGTAATATTTTGTAATTATGGGGAAATCTCTGACCAAAATAACGAAATTGACTAATAACATTTGCGACTAAGTAACACAATAGAGGGTAAAGTCTCTCTACCGTTTGCTTTGCCCGAATTCGACAATACTTTGCATATTGTCAGCCTTATTGCAAGAAGAGGATAATCTAGAAAAATAAATAATTACTAGCAAGGTAGACGGTAAAAGAACAAGAGGAAGAAACCCCATGCGATGGTCCAGTGTGGTGACTGACCGGGTGGTCACATCCCTGTACCATCACGCCGACACACATCCACTACGCCGAGGACCGAAACTGTTAGAGACGGCTGGTGGATAAGCTACAATTGCGACGGAGTCGGAGAGAGTTGATCCCCATCAATAGGGTACCGACTAAGGCGGAGGAGGAGAAGGACTAACACTAACACACAAATATTACATATACAGAATAAATATATATACATACAAACCTAAAAAGTTTAGTATTTATTGGAATTTTCTTCTTAAGCCAGCATAGTGTTAGTGACTTATGTTTAAATATTAATTTATTTTATTTATTCATAAACGTCTATTATTTTTTATACTGGACACGACATGTGACATCGTGTCTGATCGTAAGCGGTACGCGAGGTCCAACAATGGGAACAAGTGGACAACCACGAACGACCGACATCAGTCCCTACCATTATGCCGGCCTATCATGATTTTCACACTCTGAAGGACAATGATGACAGTTTATCCCTAGATATGGTCATGTTTGACGTGCACATTATTAAAAAAATGATATGATGTCTAGTTTGTCTAGCCACTCAGTTGAATGAAGACAATAGCTTGGTATCAATCACAATTAATATTGGCTCGACGGCGACTGGCGCTTCCGTTACAAGCGGATCCTTTACATCACATTGGGTAATAGATAGCGCATAGGTTAAACTCAGGGTTTGCAATTTATATGAAAATCTAACTTGAGTTTTACAAGATTTTAAATTTTGCGTAAAAAGACTTGACAATTTTCTTAAAGCTAAATTATAATGCAAATACAAATATATAAACAAGGCTAATATAATAAATATTTAAAATAAAACAAATAATTTAATGAAAATACGAATTAAATTTTTATTTAAATTTTAACAATTATATTTAATTTGAAATAAATAATTATTTGTTACATAAAGTACGAAGAAAACATTGAACGTGTAAAAATAGAGAATTACTATAAACAATAATGTTACATCAGTATACTTTTAACTCTAATAAACTGGACATCAATAGCGCACATCAAAACCGTACCTTGATAAGTACAGTATTTAATAATATTTCAGTGTCAACCCTGCGTGGAAATAGTGTAAAGTACGTGAGGGCAATAGGAAGCTTCGTATATTGCAGAGAGAGGAACTAGGAATGCCGGTACATCATCCAGATACGTGACCGCGCTAACTTATGTCTAATAGCTTGTCCGACATGACTTACAATATTTTAAAAATTTATATTTCACATCATCACATCACAGACCTTAGAACAAAGAATTCTAGATCTCCACTGTTGGAGATGGGCCTTCCAGAAATAATTGCAGAATTTGGCCTACGCCCGCCACCCTGGCCAGAAGGGTTGGCGAGGCTCTGATGCCAATTTTTTATGACAATTTATTTACGTTTTATTATTAAGTTGGTATAAGTGATACCGGGACAGACGCGGACGGCTTAACGTGCTCTCCGAGGCACGGGAACGGTGATGTAAATTTATGATAAATGTACTTAAGAAAACTGTATTTCTCATTGGTACGAGTACATGCCGGGGATTTGAACTGAGCTACCACCGCTCTCAGTTTATTATTAATATTAATTTATATTTGCTTATTCTAAAATACATTAGAATACATTAATAATAATACAGTGCCGTCCACGAAATCCTTTACGGTTTATCTGGGTCTGGAGAGTTGCATTGTACAAATATATAAAAAAAACAATTCTGATATTGATTAAATTTAAAAGGATTATTTAAAAATGAAACTGATAAATCAATTATAATTCATTTTCCGATCTGTTATCCGAATGAAAGTCACTTTTTTATATTAAAATAAAAAAAAACGAGTCCTTCGCGCCATTTTGCGCGGACATGTCAAGTGCAAGTTTTTGTTTGTAATTAATTTACTGTGGATATTGTTAGTAAAAAGTGGTGTTGTTTTGTTTCATAATGTACAATGCTACAATGTGAATAATTTATGGAAACGATTAATTGGACTTTAACTATGTGGCACAAGTTACAGTTTAGTAAAGAAGCCGACAGACGCATTCAGCTAGGATAAGCGGCATTCGGGAAACTCCGGCACATCCTCCTATCGTCCATACCACAATATTTGAAGGCGAAGGTCTTTAACCAGTGCTTCATCCCGGTAATGTCATACGGAGCAGAGACATGGACACTGACAGTGGGTTTGGTCCATAAATTCAAGGTTGCTCAGCGAGCTATGGAAAATGGTATGCTTGAAAGTTACTGACATAGCTTTTAAAATTAGCAAGCTGCAATGGGCCGGACACATCTGCCGCAGAACCAACGAACGATGGCGCAAACGGGTTCTAGAGTGGAGACCACGTACGGAAAGACGCAGAGTGGGACGACCCACCGCCAGATGGACGGATAACCGAAAGATCGCGTTAAGTGGCGAGCCTACATCCAGGAGTGGACAGATAAAGGCTGATGATACGTTCCTTTTTTAGTTATAAGTTTTTTACTGAAAAAAAAAATCTTTATCTCAAATATTAGCGGTCATGCACCTTATAATCCCTGCTCACATCTCTCAAAGGTTAGCTATTAGAAAAGGTTTTTAGACATTAAGCTCGCCTATTCCCTTTCTGTTTGTTTTATTTATTTTAAATGTTTTATTTTCTGCGCAATAGAGAATTTATAATAATAATAAAAATGCTTTATTGGACAAAAACTAAAATAACTTATAATTAATGTGCACAGGCTAGCTTTATGCCGTGAGGCATTATCCACCAGCTAACTTTATTTATCTATCTATCTATATACTGCTTAAGTATAAGATCCACAATATGGTTAAGTATTAAAATTTTATTTGAAGTTTTCTCGAGAACTATCAAGTTATATATAAATCAGATAGAAATCAAACGTCACGTAGTCGTCATAAACTAACATTTCTCGAAATGCATTAACCATTAAAGTCGGACTATTAAAAGACCTTATGAAGACTTGATTTATTTTTATAGCGATATCTTAGTATTTCGGGACAAACAACCGTTTAATGACATTATGGAAACTTTATAAGAAGAATTATTGTTCTTTGTATGCGATCTTAAATTAAATTAACTCGATATAGGTGGTGGGCAGACTGAAGGTAGTAATTTGCCCAGCCTGTCATTCGTTCCGATAAACCTAGTAAAGTGTATCCACAGGTTTCGGGATCAGGCTCGAATTGCCGTCATGCCCAGTCAAGTCGGAATAGTGTAAGGGGCTGATGTCAGTCATGAGTTTTAACAATCATGGACCTCGCGCGCCATTACCATCAGGTGGACGCAAGGTTACATGTCATGCAAGTGTAATATATATATTTAAAGCTGTGCATAAATTTAGAGTGGTCGTGGCTCGGTTTAAGGAACGCCTTCCTTAACATCCAAAAGAGGTGGGTTCGAATTTACCAATTGGAAAAAAACACTTTTCTTGCGTACATTTGTTGTAGATTTACAACATCACAGTTCCCGTGGTTTGGAGAGCACGTTAAGCTGTCGGTACCGGTACCACTAATACTTTGAGAAATCGTTATAAAAATTCTCATTAAAACTTGACATCAGAACCTCGCCGACCCCTCTGGCAAGTGTGGCGAGTGTAGGCTAAATTCTTTACAAATTTCTGGAAGGCCCATACCGTAGTCACCGTCCCTTCGCGTACGTATAAATTTAAAGACTCATACATCCGTCGCACGATAAAGATGTTGAATGCTCTTCCAGCCTCTGTGTTTTCACTTTCCTATAACTTTGAGTACTTCAAGCGAATTGTGAAAAAGAATCTAGTCAAGCCGGCATAATGTTAGGGACTGAAGTCAGACTCTCATGACTGATGTCATGATGTCAGTCATGAGTCATGAGTGTCTGACTTCAGTTGCTAACATTCATGGACCTTGCGCGCCACTTACCATCAGGTGGGCCCAAGGTCACATGTCGTACTAGTATAAAAAATAAAATAAAAAATCTCTAACAGTGGAGATCTAGGACTCTGTGTTCTAGACACTGTAATGTAATAAATTATGATCGTTTACGTATATAGGATGTTTAAATCCACTAAATAATTGACCATGTACGAGTACTTCGCATTATTAATCTGCCAACCCTTACCGTAGGGTTACCAATTATTGAATAAATTATTTGTATTTAAACCTTTAGGGATTTTCTGCGCATGGTCGCTAATTGACTTTTTTGTAAACAATTCTGGTTAAATTAAATTAATTTAACCCCAAAACGGATATCGGCACAAAAAAACCTAATAGGTAATTTAGAAAATCCAATAAATAAATCAAATAGCCGGACAATAGAAATTACGGCGACGCACAAATGTAATGAAACACGGAGTTAGACAACACTGATTTATTCCCTTATTATTATGTAGGTAGGCATCCAAACCTTTCTACAAAAGATTATGTAATTTTTGATTATTTTTTCTTTTTGATTTTATAAACTTCTTTACCATTTTACACTTACAAACTACTTTAACATGACTCGACCCAAACATGACTTTATTTTTATTTATTAATATTATTTGTAAAAGTAAAAAGTTAAGTATCATAACGACCATATCCCTTACGGGGTGATCAAAAACCACGCTTTTTTATATGGAATGAGTTTACTTTTAGCCAACTTTACTATAGGCCCATCATGACAATTGGCAAGCTCTTCTAGCAATCTCTAGCGTAGCAAACTAGATAAATTAAACAAAGTAATATATCCTGACCAGGAACTAAACCCGGTACCCCCGAGTCTCAATCCAGGGACTTAACCGCTGGACTACAGAGACAGTTAATATTATTATTTGTTTTAGTTTTAAATCTTTTTAATTGATTTAAGCCTTACTTAATAATAGTACGTACTCGAATGACGTACATTATGTACTGTTATTTTAAATAAAACACGGAGTTAGATCAAAACTTTTATACGACAACAAACAGCTGAGTTAGGCGTCGAAACGCAAAAGGTTTTGGGTTACAGAACCTATTACGCCGATATACAAAGTCCTGAAGACGGGCTCAATCAATCATCGTTCATCAGACACATTCAACAAGTAAAAATAAAACTGTTATCGACTCAACCCTGAAAGCACCGACCGCTTCAACAATGGGACACATACATACTCAAACGCGGAGCTATAATACGCAAGGTGCGTTACCCTGTGTGCAGTAGGCAATGACATTGTAATACATCGACATCGCGCGGATGATAAAAAAAAACGGCAAATGTGTGCTTAAAGACAAAGTAAGCACATTTTTGTTTTAGTCGCTTGTTAATCGCATCGCCGTAACCATGCCGATGTGTGTTCAATAAAAAAGTGCCAAAATAATAGGGAAAAAGTTATTGTTTCGCGTTAGGTTAAAGATTAAATTATAAAAGATAATACGGAAAACAAAAAAAGTGTAAAGTATGTAGAAAAACTTTTTAATTTTTATTAAATACCACGAATTATAAACAAATATTCCCATTTCTTTCTCTCACTCGGACATAGTCAGAGTATAAAACAATAGGGCCGTCATTTTTGTTTAGTTTACATTATTTTGTTCTGACCGCACTTTTTTCATCTCTTAGTCAAGGATTTCATCTCCTAAAATATTATATAATATTTTTTTTAACAAATCCATTGTACAATGCCCAATCTACACAGCAAAATGGTGTTACGAAATAAAAAAAAAATGTGATAGCGCTAGTTTTTTCCTAGGACCCTTCATATAAAATCAACCTATATAAATAATCTAAATAATATTATATAAATTAAAAAAAAACGTATTATAGAAAAACTCTAAGAAATAGCACATTACTACTCCGTAACTGTCTTGTTCTGACAGCTTTTAAAATTATCTTATGAAGCTTCGACTGGCTGATAGTTATTACATTCCTGCATAACAACTGAATTTTATAATTTTATAGGATTGGAGTGTCAGCAGCAATGTAATGAACAGAGCAGTAGAATCATAAAATTGGGCTTTGTTATTGTATGACGAGCTCTGTCCATGTATTGGTAGGTCATTGGTAGTAGGCGATAAAATCGTCCACTCATTGTTTGCATGTGTACGTGCGTCGGGATTTGGGGTGCGGAGGGGAATAGCGCAGTGTGCATGCGGTAGGGCTGGCAGATGTGGCGTTCGCACGACGCGCAGCTGTCAGCCAGCCCCATGTAACTTCGGCTGGCAACAGTAATAAGGCACGCGCTGTGCTTTCTCTAAATTATACATTATTATTACTACCCACCTTTTTGTTGCTGGCAGCTATTATTGCACTTTTGTTTCATATTGTTATCGTGCCTCTTTGTTACTGTTTTGGTTTTGTTTTAGGGT
Organism: Tinea semifulvella; assembly: GCA_910589645.1. Taxonomy (NCBI): domain Eukaryota; kingdom Metazoa; phylum Arthropoda; class Insecta; order Lepidoptera; family Tineidae; genus Tinea; species Tinea semifulvella. Next base: position 4,086,845 of record OU342592.1, on the reverse strand, counting down.
GAACGGGTCTGGCCGGCCAGTTGTGTCGCTTGCGTGTTGACGAGGTCGTGGGATAGTGAGACAAAGAATTTTCTGTTTAAACACCTTTTCATAACTCACCGTTCGAAACAACTGGCCTTTTTCGAGTAATTTCATATTTGCCCCACAAATACTCGCCCCGAATTTTATTTGCTTATTAATAGTTTTTAGGCGCGGTGGTGGCTCGGTTGTTGTACCAATGAGAAATACACTTTTCTTACGTACATTTGTCATAGATTTACAACACCACCGTTCCCGTGCCTCGGAGAGCACGTTAAGCCGTCGGTCCCGGTTCCACTAATGCCGTTCGTTAATCGTTAATAAATTGTCATCATATCCTCGCCAAGCCATCTGGCCAGCGTTGCGAGTGTAGGCCGAATTCTCCAGATATATGTTCTGGAAGGCCCATCTCCAGCAGTGGAGGTCTAGGACGCTGTGTTCTAGGGGCTGTAATGAAATAATAGTTTTTGGTTTCCTATATAATACGAGCACCGTCACACATCAGTTGAAAACTATGTGTGGGACGAATAAGGTATTTTTAATGTGGGGCAAATATTGTGAGGCAAATGCGGAAGTGCCGTTTATTATTAACAATTATGCGTCGTATTATTTATGTTGCTATTTTTAGCTAGTTATTGTGTGCATGAGTTTTCAAACAAAAGCTGACAGGATGAAAGATGTTGATCCGAAATTAATATGATATAAGAAGGCGTTTTCGGTGTTATGAGACGTTGAAAAATCACAACATTCTGGGAGTAGTGTATATGAAGACATATTGTAGGAAAAACGACTTTGCACAATAGACAGAAACGGAACTCCAGTGTGTTGCTATGTTAACGATATTTCATACGCATGTTAGCTATAAATAAGCTTATTTTTTCTTCGACTTTATTATGGAAGCCATCTTGGAAGGAAGTACTGCCATTAAGCGTTTGGGCATAATACTACACAATGGACAGTAGATAAATCTTTCTTTCATGATCATAAAACATAACATATTTTTTTGTGAAAGAATAAACATTAGATCGATCTCGCCACTTTTACGTTACGATAGAAAATAATTATTTTTAGAATATTTAATTTAATAAGAACTGAAATTATTATTATTATTAGGTATAAACAACAGAAATGAGTACAATTTTTTTTTTTTTAAACAAATCTTTACAATACAGTTCCAGTACTATCTCCCAAAGCATGTGCACACAGCATGCAATTATGAATTTAACATTATTAATTTAATTATTTGTCTTGGTGGTTGTCAGTCATGTTTTTTGCGTCCTCATATTGTACTCAGTATATAAAAAAAAACAGCAAACAAAAAGCCATTATTGTCCGGCTTCTGATAGGGAAAAGTGAAATCGATTATCAGGGATTTTATTCTTTTACAAATACGATCATGTACATTTTTAGTGCAATATTTTCATTTAAAAAGACAAAGGAATCTGATTCGATAACGCAAACGTTCGGGTTAAACTCACTCGAACGATTGTAGATGTGATATGTCATAATAGTCTAAGACACGTCTAAGAACGACCCTCAGCAATCGGTTTAATTCAATTTTAATAGTATAAAATACGCTAACAAAATTAACATGATGAAATATCGACATAAAAAAAAAACTTCAAAAATTCATACTAGCGTTAAGTGTAGTTTCCACTTATGAATATGATTAAAATTATGTAATTATTCATAATTGACGTCTAATATTTTCTATTAGTTTTGATACCGACCAACCGAACCACACGCACAGGTCAGAACATGCACCCACATACCATAGTCACCATCCTTTCGCGTACGTATAAATTTGGGGACTCGTACATCTGTCGCACGATAAAGATGTGGAATGCTCTTTCAGCCTCTGTGTTTCCACTTTCCTATAACTTGGAGTCCTTCAAGCGAAGTATGAGAAAGCATCTAGTCAAGCCGGCATAGTGTTAGGGGCTGATGTCAGTCATGAGTGTCTGACTTCAGTTGCTAACATTCATGGACCTTACGCGCCACTTACCATCAGGTGGGTCCAAGGTCACATGTCGTGCTAGTATAAAAAAAAGATAGCACCTGCCTTATCTTATCGTAACTGCTTTAGTTGTTCCAAAGGTTTGACCAGTATAGAATGTCTAGCGGCATTAGGTTCGGTCCGCCTTTGTACTTTGTGCAATAAAGTTTATAATAAATAAATAAATAAAATAAAATTAAACCTTAACGATTTCAAGAATCAAATCCCAGGTTATCGACCGATTATTATATTTCAATTTGCAATACACCTGAGACGGACGGAAATTGATGGAATTTCGATGGAAAAATGCCTATCGAGTAATTTCTAGAAGTGGACGAATATACGGACACAAAAAAGTTACCTACTAATCAAAAATTGTGGGACTAGGTGCTTGGGATGATAGGGCGTTTGGATCATTTATGACATTCCTTCATTACAACCCCTAGAACACAGCGACCTAGACCTCCACTGCTGGAGATGGGCCTTTCAAAACACATATCTTGAGAATTTGGCCTACACTCGCTACGCTGGCCAGACGCGTTGGCAAGGATCTGATGTATTTTTTTAAAGACAGATTGTTTACGATACGACAACTAATTAGTGGAACCGGGACCGACGGCTTAACGTGCTCTCCGAGGCACGGGAACGGTGGTGTTGTAAATCTATTACAAATGTACGAAAGAAAGGTGTATTTCTCATTGGTACATGCCGGAGGGGTTTGAACCGACCTTTGTAGGATTTTAAGGACAGCGTTCTTACAAACTAGCTACTACCGTGTCACTGAGCTACCACCGCGCCTTGTGGAGGTTTGGATACTGTTGACTAATTGAAGTATGAGGGAGCAAGTGTGAAGCCTTGGGGGACGCCTATATCCAGCAGTGGAGAGACAAGAGATGACGATGACCAATTTATAAATATCGTTTTTTTTATTATTATTAAATCGTTTATTCAGATAAAAATTCAAATAACAAAATGCATAGCAGTAGGTAATAATTTATTGTAGATTATTGCTACAAAAAAAATATCGAGTTTAATAATTAATCCTTGCCATTGAAAAAAAATCTCCCCCAAACAAAATGGAATTCATTATCTCGTTGCCACGTGGCAGCTGTTATTATTTCTATAGTACATAGAATAATTTATACATAGTAGGTACCTATAGTAAATTTTAAGCCGGCCACACTCCCGAGTATACGTCACGTCAATGCGTTTGTTTTGACATTTAAGGTGTCCACTCACTCACTATATTGAATCAAACTTATGTTAAGCTTATTGAACATTTATTAATTTTCTTTAAACTCGTAAGGGCTCAGTTTACTTAAGGTACAGCTTCTATTGTTAAGGCGAAGTACGCTAATGGCTTTATTATCATTTGATTCTCTAAATACTTAACTATGGCGCAGGACGCAATAAAAATGACATAATGAACATAATGAATTATTGATTGACCTACATTATGACTTAATCAATATTAATAATTTATAATTTATAAAAACGCCACTTTACAGCTACTAAATATGACATCACTGTCCAATTAATTATATAGGAATATTAATTTAAATTATAAAACAATACTAATATTATTATATGTTTTTTTTTTATCTTTCTTTGTTATATTATTTTGGTATAATACTTCTATTTAGTTTTTAAGTGATAACACCTATTTACATATTATTTACAGCTGCATCCACGAGTATAGTAGCAGACTGTTTCATGCTTAATGTATCCAGCTATGTTTCAGTATCATTTTATTAATTGCATTGTATATGTAGGTAAAAAATTAAAACTTTGACAAATCCAAGTGTGTGTGTAAGGTTCATACTGGTAATTAATAAACAAGAACAATATTTCGTTATTGGGCCGCAAGCCTAGCACTAACTTGCTTTGTATCCAGAGTATTGTATGTACAATTTTAGTACAATAAAGTATTTACAGAGCGGTTGGTTAATAAATAATAATAATAAATAAATATTTCCAGACAGGTCACACAGCGCCATCTAATTTTCGTGATAAGCTACGAGGCTTGTGTTACGGAAACTAGATGGTTGATAAACTACATATTATACTTTTTTTGTTGTAAATATATACATATTATACATATAAACACCCAGACCGAGACAAATTATACAATGTACAACTTGCCCCCGGGGGAATCGAACCCACGACCTCCCGAGTTCACGGCAACGTTTGTTACCACTAGACCACGGAGGCGGTTGTAAGAACAGTTTCCTTAAAATCCTATACAGGTCAGTTCAAATCCCCCCGTTATGTACCAATGAGTAATACACGTTTCTTACGTACATTTGTCATAGATGTCATTCATAATACTTGCATGTAGATTATGTAATTGCTTGGTATATTTTTAAATAAACTAATATTATTAGATTGTTGTACCCTGCCCATAATCTCTCACCATCCCAAAGGTTAGATGTCAGAAAATGCTTAACAGGCTTCAAAAACCACGCTTATAAATAAGCGGATTTACATTTAGCCAACTTTACTATAGGCCAATCATGACAAGGGGCAAGCTCGTCGATGTATCCAGCGTACCAAACTCGAGAAATATCACAAATAAATTAAATATTAATTAAATGTATTTATATACATTAATAAATATTTTTGTGTTTCGACCAGGAATCGAACCCGGTACCTCCGAGTCTAAATCCACTGACTTAACCGCTAAACCACGGAGGCAGTATAAACTTGTAAACAGTTGACCATTTTTTGGATTAATACAAAAGTGACAGGTAAAATACTTTGTTGTTTTGCAAAAGGCGCAGTTTGTGGTACCCTTAAATTATTTGAATGTGTAACTATCAGTGTGGTTGTGTACATAGTAGGGTAAACAGGGCACCCCTAAAAAGCCGCGGTCCGTGACGCTCCCTAACGATATCATTTCAATCGATATCCCCGAGGCGTGACAATTTGTGGACATTACATACATTTCCGATAACAAAACACTCTCGATAATAAAGTTAAAACAATACTTCGAATTGTAGCACAATTTTATAAATCAGGTAATAACCAAGCAACCAAAGTTACTGACATAGCTAACAAAATTAACTATATTGGCATGGGCGGGATACACGCTGCAGAAACGACGAACGATGGAGGTATCACCATCCCTTGTGTGATTGACTATTGCGCAATTGAGAAGAGATTTTCTGTTTCATTAAAGTTTAATCCAAGTAGCCAATCTTTGACACATTTTTTACACTCAGTGAATGTTAGAGGATATTTAGTTAGCGTTGATAAAATTGCTGATTCATGCTAAACCGTCAAAAAAGAAGTCATAAATTATACGAAGTATCATAAAATTTTAGAACTCTTGCCTTAATTAGAAAATCTTTTAAACAGCAATTTGTCGTATGAACACTTAATTAACCCAGTTTAAAGGAAATTTCTTAAGTTTGACCTTTTCGTGGCCTAAATGTAGGAGGTAAGGGCGAACTAATAATGGCAGATGCTTGACGGAATCTAGACCAGTGAAGGTACAATGATAAAATGAGAAACTTTATGATTAAATTAAAAAGCAGTACGTTAAACCATATTCTTTTGTAACGTTTGAATTACAACACTAATTAAGTTATTTAAACTGAAGATAAAACCAGTTAGCAGTAGTAATGTCAAACTTTTAATTAAAGTTTCATCAGTAGATACGACTGTTTAATCAGTAGATATGACTTTTTAATCAGTAGATATGACTTTTTAGTTAGTAGATATGACTCTTTTGTTTAAACTTTTTTTAAACATTACAGTCACGGTTTTACATCATTGAATATGCTAAAAAAGGAACATTAAAAAAAAAACTTTTTTTACCGCTTGTAAAAATCTAGACTATTGTAGCCTAAAGGCAACATAAAGTTAATTCGTCTATAAACCATCCAATTTGAACAAATTGGGAATAAACTAATTGGCAGTAATGCCTAAGGTCAGCTGTTGTTTTTTTATTTGTTGTCGTGGTCGTAAAAAATAAGGAATTACGTTTTTGTCCGGTAGGATTAACCTATTTCTCGAGTTTCATTTTTACGTGTCATTCTGATCGGCTTAAAATGAAGTATTGCTCACACGTCTATCTTCCTTAGCTACATGTTTATACAAATTAAGTGCTGGTAATTTGCCCAGTCTGCCGAAGCGGGGAAGTATCCACCGTTCGTGCCCATAAACTAGTTAAAATGTATCCACAAGTTTCGGAATCAGGCTCGAATTGCCGTCTTGCCCAGTCAAGTATAGTGTTAGGGACTGATGTCAGTCATGAGTGCCTGATTCCAGTTGCTAAGATTCATGGACCTTGCCTACTTTTTTATTTTATTGCGCGATAATACGCTCACCATCCACCATTCTACTCCTCTCCCTACTCAACCAAATACTGTATGATTCCGTTAATGCAGTCTTGGAAGCTCTTTCCATAAATGTATTAACGGCAGACCTGCTTAGGCCCAGTTCTTTCAGTAAGTGGTGCAAATATTTAGCTGGAACTCCTCTCGGAACAACTTCCACTGGGTAAGCTGAGTCTTGAACCCGTTCCTGATCATTTCTTTTGAGAGATCATAATATTTATTCGACTTCATAATATACGAGGGGCGTTCAAAATATTCTCGGTATGTGGATAAAAACAAACAAGTACGAAAAGTTTGATATTTTTATTTTTCAATATACTCCCCCCCTATGTTCATACACTTATAAGATCGATCAATTATTTTTTTTAATCCCTCATAAAAATATTTTTTATCTTTGGTGTAAAAATGCTCCTCCACGGCCGTCTTCAACGCTTCATCGTCAGAAAATTTATTTCCACGCAGATCCTTTTTAAGATTGGGAAACAAAAAGAAGTCGCTTGGGGCTAAGTCCGGACTATAGGGTGGATGAGTAACAGTTTCAAACCCACATTCAACAATAGCTGCCTTGGCAATATGAGCAGTATGGACAGGGGCGTTGTCATGCAGAAGCAGAACACCTTTGGTTAACTTTCCTCGCCTCTTTTCTTTGATCGCATCTCTTAATTGACGTATAACGTTAGCGTAGTACTGCCCTGTGATATTTACACCTTTTTCTTTATAATCGATAAGCAAAACTCCTTCACAATCCCAAAATATTGTGGCCATGACCTTGCCAGCTGACGGGATTACCTTGAACTTCTTGGGATGAGCTGAACCCTTAATGTGCCACTGCATGGACTCCTGTTTGCTCTCTGGGTCATAATGATGAACCCAGGTTTCATCTCCAGTAACTATTTTTTGCAGCACCTCATCGGGATTTTCACCACACAGGTCGATAAAATCTGAACAGCAAGCCACACGCATATCCTTTTGAAGAAGCGTCAGCATTCGCGGAACCCATCTTGCACTTACTTTTGACATATTAAGATGGTCATGTATAATGTCATGTACGGTACCAATAGAGAGATTGGTTACTTGAGCTATAGATTTTACCTTCACTCGGCCGTCTTCCAATATAAGTTTTTCCACTTTATCAATATTTTCTTGTGAGGTAGCCACTACAGGCCGGCCAGGTCTAGGGTCATCTTCAATACTCTCCCTTCCACGCTTAAATTCGCTTGACCATTTTTGAATAGTAGATAAAGAAGGAGCAGACTCACGGTAAACACAATCCATTTCCTCTTTTATGGTTTTTTGATTTTTACCCTGTTTTGTCAAGAATTTTATGACGGATCGGTGCTCTAATTTCGTTAAAATTGTTAATTCGCTCATGGTGTTCATGTTTGTTCGGCAATTGCAGAAAAACAAAAGAACATCTCGGTTCCAATTTTACTTTTTTTTAATGTCAATGGATGAATCTTAGCGGCCAGTAACAAATATATATATAAAAGAGGTTGTAACGTATCAATACCGAGAATATTTTGAACGCCCCTCGTAATGTGTGCAGCATGGCTGCTTATGAAGCAGGCTGGGGCAGCTTCTGTCTAGGTTTCTGTTTTTTTTTTTAACTTTTATTTATATTACTGTTCCACTAAATTTTAATGTCGGCTATGGTATAATAACAGAGGTTGTTAGAACCTGCTTCCAACACCATTTTCTGAACCATAGACCCTTTTGTCATAATATCTTTGTTTTATTTTTTAACTACATTTTTATTAACTCTTATTTTTGTGACAAATAAAAACTGATTTTATTTTATTTACAATACAAAAAAAAGGTGAACTAGAATTAATTACAAAATTACACGCTGTGTATGAGCATTAATAACAAATGCAGTTTTACTTTAAGAATAGCTGCGTCGCATTCTTGTTTGGCTTTACTATTTTCATCCAATGTATTTTGGTTCACACATGGATGGCGTTAACTGAATGTATAGAGGATCGCCAAACGCGACGGGTGGTCTGCTTGGCGTTAGGATAGGTCAGTTCGATATTCTATACTATTGAACGATGACATTTTCTCATAAATAACAAATCGTTTACTACCAATGTCATTTATAATTGCAAACATTTGCAATATTCCGTAATTTTATTGCTTAAAAGGTGTATAGACATTTTTCAAAGGTATAAACAGACTTCAAAAAGCGGTAATAATAATAATACCTTACTTACGCTTGAATATAGTCTACAGTCTGTCTACACCCTTACTGATGTCTTAACTTTTGTACCCAGTATCCTTTTACCTACGGGTCGCAGAGACAAAAAATAACACCTGTAAGTGTGCTGCGAAATGAAAACGTTTGGGAACCCCTGCAATAGATATCAAAGCAGTCGTAATAAATGCTAACGAAATCATTGTTAAAGCTCAAAGAGATATGAAGTTACAAAGATGAATGATTGCGCTAAAAGAATTTTCAATTTTACAGCCAAACAATACTGTAGTTTCCATAAAGCACGTTAGCGCTGAAAAGTGATAAAAAAATCTCGAAACCTGAAGGAAATTTGCATGTGCTTTAAGCGCAGTTCCGTCCCAGAGCTCAAAGAATATGGGGCTGAATGTACGCTCAGATAAAGCTGATAAATTGGTTTTGTTTTTAAATATGATGCTTTAAATCTTTTGCCAAATGCCGACATTTTCTATTAACACAGCTAAAGCTTATTCATTTAGGCAACATCCTTAGATTAAAATAAAGACAGAGGTGTTGTTTTTCGTCCTGTTACGAATTTCAGTTTGTCGCTCAGGTTGAAAATCCGGATCTACAAAATGTTCATTCAAATATTTTATAGATATCAATATATATATAAATATATAGAGATCAATATTGTATATTCGTATTTATGTTTTATATAGATAAGTATTCGTATGGTTATTTATATGTAAGTATATAGGTACTTGTTATTTTATATACTTATTGACCGCCTCCGTGGTCTAGTGGTAACAAACGTTGCCGTGAACTCTGGAGGTCGTGGGTTCGATTCCCACCGGGGCAAGTTGTACATTGTATAATTTGTCTCGGTCTGGGTGTTTATATGTATAATATGTATATATTTACAAAAAAAAAGTATAATATGTAGTTTATCAACCATCTAGTTTCCGTAACACAAGCCTTGCTTACCACAGAAATTAGATGGCGCTGTGTGACCTGTCTGGAACTATTTATTATTATATTTATTATTTATTTAAAAATATTTATTTTATTTTATTGGGTACTAGCGGAAGAACAGCGTCGCGGATCCACATATGTGACTCGCGACACATGCTGAGCTTAGGGCCCGTTCATCGCTGCAGGAATTACGGTGTCAATTGTAGTGCAGCCCGTCTCGATGGCTGCCTGGTGGTGCTCGGGATGTGGCTGTGGGGTGTGGGGGCGGTCAATTCCATATTTTAATATCAATTCATGGTCCGTGCCACCCCATATCCTATGCACGACTATGTCCTGGAGTACTGTTGGGTGCCTGTCGGGGCGCGTTGTGCTACATATCTTAATCTTAATTGTGTAAGTTGTATCTGTTTTGCGATGAATAAACGTATTTCTTGCGCTGGGCCCCTCGAGTAGAGAACACTGCCTAGAGAAGTGCTTCTGGAGGAGAGCCGTAGTAGTCGAACCTAGACCACCTGGTTTCAAGAGCCACACGGGCGCTGTTATACTAGTAACGACCCGCTGATATCCCGCCAGCGAACCGGGCCTGGACGACCCCATTGTCAGTCTGTTTGTTAAAACAAAGAAACAGTTAGAACTAGCTAAACTATGTCTAACTGACGCACTTGAATCAGTAGCAAGGTCAGTAGTAAGCTATCTATTGAACCGTAAGGACGTCATAAAGTAAGGTCATTTCTATAACGGATCGTTCATATTGTATGGGGATTTCGGCTAAATTGTATTCACAGTTGTATATGCATTTTTAGTCAAATATTCTATTTATTTATTTTTTGATTTTCTTTTTTTACTTTTTATTTACTTTTTTTACTTTTTATTTACTTTTTTTTATTACTTTTTTTTTATTATTATATTTTTTTTATTTAAAAAATATGTACATGAATTTTAATTATAAAACCTAATAATATTATAATTTAAGTAGAAAAAGAACCCTTTATTTTATTTAGGTGTGCAAAATATCATGTCAATGACAGCTCTAAAGGACTATACGAAAACTACATTATTTTCTAAATAACTAAATTGCACAGAAAATACATTAGTCTAATCAATATAAGTACAGAAATTAATTTCAAATTCATTTTTATCATTGTACCACAGCACAAGTAGTACAAAAATAGCCTAAAATGGAGGATTGTAGCCATAGATTTTGAAAGGCTGGAGATTTTTGAAAAAACACTCAATAACTAAGATCCAAAACCGTAAATGAAATGTTAATACTTTAATTTATAAAGTGGTTGTAATATGTACGGACATAAGCTTTGTTATACAGGGTGACTGAAGCAGTGCATTTTTGCCTTGGGGTGACTATTTTCTGCTTAGTCAGCCGTCAAGTCCGATACAGCGTGTTTAATTCGAATATGTAACGAGGCGTTGCAGTTTTAATGGGTTTCACTGTACAGGCGGAAGTTATAATTATTTTTCGTTCGGCGATTACGTCTATGATCGCTGGAACGGAACTTTTTCTGATGAAAATTTCCTCAAAACACAGTTCAGAGAAGCGGTTTGAATAAAGCTTTTAGGCAATAATTTTTGGTATCCATAATTCTGTTTATAACCATGGATATTTATTTGTATATATAAAGTTAACCTTGAGGGTTTCCATATTTTCAAAAAAGTTTATCAAAGCAAAAGTACGTTGAGTTACAAAAATTGGTAAAAAGTAAAAGTATAATCACGACCGTTTCCCTTTCGGGGTGGTCAGAAACCACGCTTATAAATAAGCGGATTCACATTTAGCCAACTTTACTATAGGCCAATCATGACGAGTGGCAAGCAATATTTAATTTATTTGTGATATTTCTCGAGTTTGGTACGCTAGAAACATCAACGAGCTTGCCACTTGTCATGATTGGCCTATAGTAAAGTTGGCTAAATGTGAATCCTTCTTTATAAGCATGGTTTCTGACCATCCCGAAAGGGAAACGCTGATGATACTTTTATTAAAAATGACATCAGATCTTCGCCAACCCGTCTGGCCAGCGTGGCAAGTGTAGACCAAATGTTCCAAAAAATTCTGGAAGACCCATCTCAAATAGTGGAGGTCTAGGACTCTGTGTTCTAGGGGCTGTGTTGATGATGATGAAAGTACTTTCGAAAACCTAAGAACTTAAATTACACCCCTTTGCCTCCACAGACAGGTATACTTTGGATTTTTTGCTGTAGTTAACGTAGTCTATCAACTTTCTAGGAAAGAAAATTACGGTATTTTTGGACATATTTTCACTGTCATATACTTAATTTTAGACAGAGAAAAATTGCAAAAACATTTAAAACAATTTCCTCTATTTTGCTATACACTTAGCAAGAAAGAATATGGCGTTATTAAAAAACTAAATACTGCAGAGAATTAATAATAATTGCAAATTCTCTGTAGATTTTCTGAAGTTCCCTTTGTTTAGAGTCCGCATTGTTCTAGTATAGAACAGACAGATTAAACGAAAACTGGTTTTATTCATGTTCAAGGATCTTGCAGTAACTGGACCAAACATAATCGCTCTCAGAGTTGCTTTAACAAAATAATTATTCCAATAATTTATTGCACAAAACTTTAATTAGTGTATTTATTATACATACAGACATATCTTCACGCCAGATCCATTACGAAGTAGCTTTTATCCACAACTTTCGTAATATATATGCCAACCTTGGTTCCGGTTACGAGTTTGCGCCGTTTGGGGTCGAGACGATGGGCCCATGGGGACCGTCAGCGAGGCGCTTGGCCAAGGAGTTGTCAAAGCGGCTGACAGAAATGTCTGGAGACAGGAAGGCTGGCAATTATTTCTGCCAACGTATTAGCCTCGCTATACAGAGGGGAAATGTTGCCAGTCTCCTTGGGACTATCTCGGATGGGACATCTCTAGAGGACATTTTTTATTTATAGTTTAGTTTATTTTTTAATTTTATTATTTAGGTAGCTTTTATATTGTAATTCTTTTATACTGGTTGTATATTGCTTCGAATAAAATTATTCTTTTTCTTAGATAAAATAAAAAAATATATATTTATTTATAAACTTTATTGCACAAAGTACAAAGGCGGACTTAATGCCCGAAGACATTCTCTGACAGCCAAACCTTGGGGACAAATTTGATCAAATGTAGGTGCAATCATAAAGATAATCAATCATTCATCATCATCATCATCATCAGCCTGTGTCTCTCCACTGCTGGATATAGGCCTCCCCCAAGGCTTGCCACTTCACACGATCTCCTGCCTCATCCAACCCCCACCAGCGACCTTCCTCAGGTCATCCGTCCATCTAGCGGGGGGTCGACCCACTCTGCGTCTTCCCGTACGTGGTCTCTATCTAGAACTCGTCTACTCCATTGTTCATAGGTTCTACGACAGACATATCCAGCCCATTGCCACTTCAGCTTACTAATTTTGAAGGCTATATCGGTAACTTTGGTTCTCCGACGGATTTCCTCGTATCGGATAAAGATAATACGATAAATAAATAACTATTTAAATTAACAGCAAAAATAATATATTCTTACAATATATATGGAATAAATATTATAATATCGATACACTAAATACTAATACATACATATTATTATACATAAACATACATATCGTCATGATCGTAGAACAGTGTCGGATTTAAAAAAATACCCATAATTTTGCATATATATTTATATATAGTTTTATATTGTTTGTGGTCTGTAATTTATAGTGCAAATATTAGAAAGGGTTCCAAAATGAAATCTAGAAGGTTTGCACTTATTATGAGACTTAAAAAGTGACAAAAAAACAGTCGAAATGACAGTTGAATGGCCGCCATGAAAATTTTAAATATAGCAGATCCGTCACTGTTCTACGATCATGACGATTTGTTTAATACATTACTAACGCTGTGTGGAGCTCTTTAGAAAGTGTGAAAACACCAGTTTTTTGAATAATGTTTTGGTAGTTGCTTGCCGTATGTTAACAGGTAGATTATTCCACAAATTAATAGCAACAACTACAAATGAAGAATGATGAGAAGGGATAGATAGAAGAGAGTTGTTAGAAGAGCGAAGGGATTTGTCATGGAAAGAAGAGAGATAGGCGAAATTGTCCTATAGGTATTTCGGTGTCGCACGCTCATTCAAGACAGAAATATATCTGGTTCGTCAATCTTTCTTCGCTCATCCTTTCAACATGCCCGAACCATCGTATCATGCCTTTCCTTATTTTTGTCCCTATGCTTTCTTTTATACCTACGCTATTATAATAACCAAAATATATCAAATATAAGATACAACGCCCAAAGAGTTAATAAATTGTCATTAAAAATTGATATGAGACAAATTTGGCCAACCCGCCTGGCCAGCATGTGTAGGCCAAATTCTCTAGAAATTTCTGGATTTTTTCCAATAGTTGCGGTCTAGGACTGAGTTCTAGGGGCTGTAATGAAAAAAAAAAAAAAGAATAAATGAGATATAATTATTTAAATGCTAAATTAGGCGATCAAATTTGGTGCACGAAAAAATTACCATTTCAATGCAAATTAGTAAGCTGTAGTGCGGGGTTTCGCTTAGGGTTCAAAAGCGTACCGAATGGGGTTGCGATCTGTCGACTAAATTGGTTCCCTAAGCCACCCCTGGCTCAGGCAACCCCCTCGGGATTTGTTCGGCTCCTGACACGTGGCAGTTTAGGTACTACCTTTAACGAACAATAAGAGTTTTTGGTCTAAATGTATTTTGCTATGTCTGCGTTACACACACAACAAAAAGTAACACAGCGGGCGTATTCTCTCTTCTATGTCAATATATAGGTGAATTTAAAAGATATTTATTTGCTTATTGTTGTTGTTTAATTCTGTATTTGTTTCATTTGAGAATCTGCTATAGCTGAGTTTTCCTTGCAGGTTCCTTTCTCTCAGTCAGATTAAACATTAACAGGTCACTGGAATCTACTAAGCTGCTGGTCTTCTTACTTATTGGACCACTTTGCTGCTTAGTCTTCCACTAGCAGGATTCTATCACTCAAAATAATTAAATTAATGACGTTTCATAAATGCCTGTAATATGTTTACGTGAAAAATTAAACATAACCTAAAATATAACCAAACTAAACAAATTAAAAAATAATCAAATAGTAGTAGTTTGTGACGAAAAATATTTGTAATCAATATTACATTGTGGCAATTCTGTGCTATGGCGAAATTGTCGTAACCCTAAAATTGCATTGTGGGGGTGTTTTGGGAATTCTGTTCACGACAGTTGGTGTGGCGGTTATGTTTCTATTGTCCCTTCCGTCCCGTGACGTTCGGAATTGATGAATTAACACTCCTCAATTTTGCAAACGGGTGTGGGATATTACATTTTGTTTACAAAGAGAGGTCTGTGCGACCCGCCAACCCTCTTGATGAGAAAGCATTTTCAATTTGATATGTTGAGGACAGGTTAACTAGGAGTTTGTTAACTGCGTTGTCGCCATAATTTTAATATAGGTTGAAGTAGGGTTAGATAATAAAATTTTAAATTGTGTACAGTATGGTATAATAAATATAAAATAAATAAATAAATATTTTCAGACAGGTCACACAGCGCCATCTAGTTTCCGTGGTAAGCTACAAGGCTTGTGTTACGGAAACTTGATGGTTGATAAACTACATATTATACTTTTTTTTTTTTTTGTAAATATATACGAGTACATATCATACATATAAACACCCAGACCGAGACAAATTATACAATGTACAACTTGCCCCCGGTGGGAATCGAACCCACGACCTCCCGATTTCACGGCAACGTTTGTTACCACTAGACCACGGAGGCGGTGATAATCATTAGTGCATTAGTGTATTTATATCATTATTCATATTTCTGTTTTGAATTTATTTAATTATAAATTGTCTTCTATATTAATTATAATATAAATAATAACTACCTATATGTATGTAGACATATTTACATATCTATAAATTATTTTTATTATTTATTTATTATCATATTTCACACATCTTATGAAGTCGTATTGAATCTTTACTATTTACTTTTTTGTTAGTTTTATAGTTATGTGTAGTTCATTTTAAATGTGTTATTGTTTTTACTGTGTAGTAGTTATTTATATATTTATCATATTATGTATGTAATAATGTGTATGTTTATCAGTATATATATATATATAATATGTATTTCATATATGTATTATATATTAGGTTACGTCAAGTTAACTTATTCTCTTTATGTAATTATTTTTGCACCTACTCCTAAATTAATTTTTGATCTCTCTCATGTCCCAAAGGTCGACTGTCACAGAATTCCTAACGGCATTAAGCTTCGCCTTTTGTACTATTGTGCAATAAAGGTTTTAAATAATAATATCAATTACTAAAAAAAAATGTGTATGACAATCGTATTTTTTTATTTATTAATCTCATAGTTTATTCCAAGTTAATTAATATATGTACATTAAATATAAATTAAAAGCTACCTAAATAATAAAATTAAAAAAAAACTAAACTATAAATAAAAAATGTCCTCTAGAGACGTCCCATCCGAGATAGTCCCAAGGAGACTGGCAACATTTCCCCTCTGTATAGCGGGCTAATACGTTGGCAGAAATAATTGCCAGCCTTCCTGAATTATAGAAATACAGGAAGAATATTTATAGAATCTACTTCAAGAAGTCGTGAACTCCTGATGAGACTCATTGTCTGAAATCGCGTGTGAAGAGTGAATTTTTCATTTTCACCCCGGTTCAATGACCCTTGCAATATACAGGGAAAAGTCGGCCCATTACAGGAAAAAGAAGGAAATACGTGTTTTGTGTTGATTTTGTATGAATGATGTTTTATCAAAGAAAATACATTGCAATTTATTTTGTACTTTTTGAATGTTACCACAATAATTATTACTAAAACGCGATCGTCTTTCTGATTGGTCTTGCCTTCAGGCCAAAACTATTACACCATAGAATTTCAAGCCTAGTTATGTGCGTCTATTTATTCATAGTAAAGTATCATCACGACTGTATCCCTTCCGGGGTTACTATAGGCCCATTATGACAAGTGGCAAGCTCGTCGATGGCTCTAGCGTACCAAACTCGAGAAATATAACAAATGATTTTTTTTTAGTGTCCCGACCAGGAATTGAACGCGATACCTCAGCGTCTAATACCAATGACTTAACCGCTAGACTACGGAGGCAGTTTTACCATTCTGTTTACTTAACTTTTTTAAGAATCATCAAATTTTTTAGGAGCCATCGAATGATTTAAAGAACACATTTTTTTTTTTTTTTACTTGGATTTTAATTTTAATTTTTTTTTTTTATTTTCCTTTTAGAAAACTATTTTTGGTAATTCGACTGCATGGTCCCATAGTTGGTCAGGCATGAAAGTGCCTTGTGTGGGTCCACTACAAATTACATTTGAAATTTTGTTGCAGTATACTTACTATTCGATAAATATTTGTTTGGAAAAGTGTAGATTGTATTTTGTAGGTATATTGGTAATTAAACATATTATTATTGTTATTAACTTCAAAACACGATACAGATAATGAATCCGACCGGATGATACATAAACTGCTGTTCACTTTAAATTAATGTTCAATTTATTTCAGCAGAAGTTTTGCGTTTTGTCTTGTAGCCTATCTTAATTCCGACGTACCACTGTACCAGGTATTGTAACCTCATAGGTGAATTTGAAAGATATTTATTTATTTATTGTTGTGTAATTCTGTATTTGCTTTTTTTGCCGATTTCATTCTCAGTGAGATTAAACTTTTTTTTTTTAATACTAGCACGACATGTGACCTTGCGCCGACCTGATGGTAAGTGGCGCGGGAGGTCTATGAATGTTAGCAACTGGAATCAGACATTCATGACTGACATCAGTCCCTAAAACTATGACGGCTTGACTGGGTATAACGGCAATTTGAGCCTGATCCCGAAACGTGTGGATACACTTTACTGGGTTTATCGGCACAAATGGTGGGTGCTTTCCAACTACTGGAATTTGCTAAGCTGCTAGTCTTCTGCTAACAGCTTACTCTTTGGACCACGTCGCTACTTAGTCTTTCACTAACAGGTGTAGATTAATTCAAAATAATTAAAATTATGACGTGTCACAAATGAGGTTTTCGTGAATAAAGATATTTTGACTTTGACTTTGAATCTCGGTGAAGTAAGGATAATTGTGGAGGCTGGAAAACTTTTTTTTATGTTTTTACACTGTGCCATCAAGTCAAGGTACCTCCGCAACATGTTGGCAACAGTTGCCCACAAAATCTTATTCACTGTTGCCAAATTCGGAACCACAAACAATTTGTTCGCTATCTTTTATTGAGCATAGCTTTTAGACCAAACTTCGGAATTTATTATACATTACTTAAACTTTATATAGGAGCTGATTGGTGAGCATATACACGTTACGCACGTCGAGTATGTAAACAAACGCATTCGTGTGTAGCGTGTCCATGGGTTGCACCACGGACTTAACCGCTAGACCACGGAGGAAGGCGCCTTTACAATTATCTACTTTTATTGATCGGAAACGTAACCCAAGATGAGCTGAAAGGTATCTTAATTCACAGACGATGAACTCTACTATAGCATTTACGTTAAGAACAGTGATGCGTTCGTGACGCCCGATCTCCTTTCCGGGTCCGCGATTAGAATTGATGGACCTTCAGCTCAATTCACGGATTTCTATATAAAACCTTTTCGCTTAACCTGTCTCAAATATTGAGTCCTTTAAGCTGGCGACTGTCCTCTATCCCTAGTGTGGGTAAACAAATTTCTGAAACACAGCTAGGTAGTATGGTAGATTTTATTTTACTGTAGTTTCAATGTACATATGTTTTTAATAATTTTTTTATACTAGCACGACATGTGACCTTGCGGTCACCCAAAGGTAAGTGTCGCGCGAGGTCCATGAATGTGCAACTGGAATGACTGACTGACAACTCATGACTGACATCAGTTTCTAACACTATGCCGGCTTGACTGGGCATTAAGGCAAATCGAGCCTGATCCCGAAACGTGTGGATACACTTTTCTGGGTTTATCGTCACAATACTTCCCCGCCTCGACAGGCTGGGCACATTACCACCATCAGTCTTATTTCATTGGTCTATGGAACTTACGACTGAACCAGGTCAGGAAATTCGAGATATCTTAATTTAAAAAGTTAGGTTAGTTTTTTCAAGGTTTAGCAATAGCTGTCATAAAAAGCTACTAAGGCGACGACTTAATGTCTATAACCTTACATCAACCCTATTTAGACGAACCGGGAAGAAAAAAATAAATTAAGGGTTTACACACTTTTATATCCTTCCTAGTGTGGGTCTCCAATAGAAAAACATGTACATAGGATTTTATTGGAAATAAACGATTATTATAAATTATTATTATTATATCAATTAAATGCAGAGTTTCTAATCAGCGACTAAAATTAAAGGGTCGCAGCTGTCACAGCTGAAAATTCGTATGAAATATTTTTGTCAAATATCGATATATCGATTTTCAATCGAACTGCACCACACTAGTTGCTGACAACATGTAAACGCAATAATAATAATAATATTATTATTTAATAATAATAATATTATTATTAAATAATAATAATAATATTATTATTTAATAATAATAATATTATTATTTAATAATAATAATAATATTATTATTTAATAATAATAATATTATTATTTAATAATAATAATTTAGACTATTTTTGGTAAATTAATGGTAAAGACGCATCTACAATCAACTATGTGACATTTTTCTTTAAAAATGAATCTACTGCAGTACATGAGTATCTATATCAGCCACTGGTGAGTGACATCACCACTACTATGCCAAACGCCTTAAAATAAATTTTCACATTTTTAACTTAACATTATAGATAAATTATGATTTTTATCCTGTCTGTTCCATTTTGCTTTTGAAACCGCCTCCGTAGTCTAGCGACTAAGTCAGTAGATTTACACTCGGAAGTACCGGGTTCGATTACTGGTCAGGACATAATAATTTATTTGTGATATTACTCGAGTTTGGTATGCTAGAAAAATCGACGAGCTTGCCATTTGTCATGATATGATTGCTATAGTATATAGAAAAAGTGTGGTTTCTGACCACCCCGTAAGCGATAGGGTCGTGATGATGCTTATCATTTATATTGTTCATAGGTAACATGTAAAATGATAGGATGAGTCGCCAGCTTAAGGTATCAAAAGGTCGACCTCTAGATATGCGTTCACTCTTTCAGAATTATGAATTTTCCTTTCTGACCACTATATGAGGCGTAAAATCTTATAGAGAGAACTGGACATAGTTTTGGCATTATTTTGAGTTTTACGATTTCGTCCCACGAGACTGTATTTTAAGGTCGAATTTTAAACGTATTACGACAAATCACAATTAGTATCTTCATGACTTTTTAAAGAACATTTTATTACAGCCTCTAGACCTTTAGAACATATATCTGAACAATTTGGCCTACACTAGCCACGCCTCGCTAGACTAGGATCTGATGTATTTTTTTAAAATTCCACAAGTTGGTATTAGTGGAACCGGGACCGACGGCTTAACATGCTCTCCGAGGCAAGGGAACGGTGGTGTTGTAAATCTATGACGCGTAAGAAAAGTGCATTTCTCATTGGTACATGCCGGGGAGGTTTGAATGTGATCATATTTGAGTAAACAATTTATGAACCGGATACAAGAATTAAGTTTTATGCAACATTAATATAAATTTAGCGCTTAAATGGACAAGAGAAAAGTAAATAATCTCGTTAGAAGCTCGCACCTGTTACAAAGAGGGAGAGACAAAAGGATCTGAGGTTTTTCTTCAATTATACTTTAAAATCGAAACAAAAGACATTCCCTTTACATAAAAAGGTAACCATTGAACTAATGCTATAAGACATTGGAGACAATTTATTGTAGTCAAAAAAGTTATGGTCCAATCACAAAAATTTTACATGTTTCATTTCATATTTTACGAGTAATTATTAAATTTCGTAGTGCGCGCTACCGTAATAGTAGATACCACAATTTAAAAGATTATTAATTGATCGTTGTGGTGCAGTTCTGTAAATGTTTTATTTTGTAAATCTGATATAGCTGAGTTTTCCTAGCAGATTCCTTTCTCAGTCAGATTAAACATTAACAGGTCACTGGAATCTGCTAAGCTGCTGGTCTTCTGCTAACAGCTTACTTATTGGACCACTTTGCTGCTTAGTCTTCTACTAGCAGAAGTAGAATCATTCAAAATAATTAAATTATTGACGCTTCATAAACGCCTGTAATAGGTTTATGTGAATAAAGATATTTTGACTTTGACTATACATTAGTAAGAAAATAAAAATAATCGTGACGATGGTAACGTTTAGGATTCATTTTCGAGTAGCTAGTTCAATGAAATGACAATTCCTTTACATAAAAAAGGGAGTAAATATCAGAGAAACTTAATTGGGAGCCCGCGGCACGGTCCAAGATTAAATTTTCTTTCTACGCTTTTGTTATTATATCATGTTCCTATATCATACATTTATTGGTGGACATACACTTTCCTGCATACTTGAAAATTATACTTGCGTTACAAGTTGACTTACCCTGTTCACATAGCTCGCTGTAAGCCTTAAAGTAGAAACGTGGACACTGACAGTGGGTCTGGTCCACAAGTTTAAGGTCGCTCAGCGAGCTATGGAGAGAGCTATGCTCGGTATTTCTCTGATGGATAGAGTTCGAAACGTGGACATCCGTCAGAAAACTAAAGTTACCGATAAAGCCTTCAAAATTAGTAAGTTGAAGTGGCAATGTGTCGCAGAACCGATGACCGATGGAGTAAACGAGTTTTGGAGTGGAGACGACGTACAGGAAAACGCAGAGTGGGAAAACCCCCCGCCAGATGGACGGATGACCTGAAAAAGGTCGCTGGTGGGGGCTGGATGAGGGTGGTTTTGCCATCGTGTGAAATGGCGAGCCTTGGAGGAGGCCTACATCCAGCAGTGGAGAGACATAGGCTGATGATGATGAATTCCTCGCCAACCCGCCTGGCCAGCGTGGCGAGTGTAGGCCAAATATATGTATGTTCTGGAAGGCCTATCTCCAACAGTGGAAGTCTAAGACGCTGTGTTCTAATGGCTGTAATTAATGATTGAAATGTTTGCTAACAGAACACACTACCAATTAGTGTGTTCTTTTAATTACATTAGAGGATTAAAACATTATATTAAAAAAATCAAAACCATTAAAAAGGCCAAAACAATGGCACACTAGTCAGTTTTAAAATGTCACACTGTATAGTCTATCAGCCAGTTGCAGAAAAGATGATTAAAATGATCTAGATCAACAATTTGATAAATGCCATGTTAAATATAATAGATAATAAGCCTTTCTGCAACAGGCCATGATTATTTTTTGACATGTTAAACGTATGCTTATGAGGCACGTCATTGGCCGAAATAACCAGAGTGACATGCTAACTACCATTCACGTGGCGTATATTAAAATAGGTGGTAGGCAGACTGATGGTGGTAATTTGCCCATTCTGCCGAGGCGGGAACTATCCACCGTTCGTGCCGATAAACCCAGTAAAGTGTATCCAGAGGTTTCGGGATCAGGCTCGAATTGCCGTCACAGCCAAGCCGACATAGTGTTAGGGGCTGATGTCAGTCATGAGTGGGGCAAGGTCACATGTCGTGCTAGTATTTAAATAATAATCTTTCTGCAACTAGCCGTAAGTAAATTATTATCACTTAGATAATAACAATTATTTATATTGACAATATATATTTAAAAGACATAAAGTATACAAGTTTGACTACGTGGTAAATTGGGCCTACTATTAAGTTATGTAATGTTTTTGAATTATTTAATAATAATTAACGAATCCTCGGCAAGCCGTCTGGCCAGCGTGGCGAGTGTAGGCCAAATTCTCCAGATATATGTTCTGGAAGGCCCATCTCCAACAGTGAAGGTCTAGGACGCTGTCTTCTAGGGGCTGTAATGATGAATGACGAATTAACAAAGCCAAAAATAATACTTGTCAAGTATACAGGAAGGTGTATGTCCGCATAATTTTAAACGATCCTACAATAACAACGTAGAATTGAAGTAACGAATCTCATTTTTACTTACAATTCGTACTTAATTGCCGCTCAGTGGAATAATACCGGAAAATCAACTTACCTGAAAAATGAGAAAAGAACATTAGGCATTGTGTATAAAAAGTATCATCACGACCGTAATCTCTTGCGATGGGTCGTAAGAAAATATGCTTATTTTAAGGGGATCATTATTTATTTATTTATTTAAAACTTTATTGCACTATGTACAAGGGGCGGGCTTAATGCCGCTAGACATTTTCTGACAGCCAACCTTTGGGACAATGATAACTATAACTTAGATCGATGAGTAGGTGCGAAGACGTAAGTATTTAAGATTAAATAATAATTAAGTATTAAATAATAACTATATCTATTAATAATATATATACTACATACTAATAGTACTTACATACATACATATATACATAACTATACTACATACAATATCTACTTATATACGCTGTAGGGAGCTGTTTATATATACTCGAACTAAAAAAATCTAACTTGTTCCAATAATTGTTCGAATCCCAATTGCACTTTTCTATTGTAGAATTAGCAAGGGCCTATGATGTCCATTTTAATGATCAACGATTCCACAAATTGGTATTAGTAGAACCAAAACGGCTTGAATGAGCTCTCCGAGGCACGGCTATAGTTGTGTTGTAGTTCGACGTAAGAATTGTATTTTTTATTAGTACATGCCGGGGTTAGAACCGCGACCTTTTTGGATTAAAAAAGCGTTGTTATTATTATAAGTCAACTTTACTATTGGTCCACCATAAGTGGCAAGTTCATTGATGTCAGAAATAAATTACATATATCTTGTTATCGACCAGTACGCGAGCCCGGTACCTCCGCGTCGTCTACATCTATAATATTAACCGCTTTATCACGAATGCAGTCATTGTGTATAAGTTTTATAAAATCCATTTTACTTGTAATTATTACCAGCTAAAATTGCTTACAATACTCGTACAATGTACAGCCATTTTGTGAAAATTCGCATTAAACTACCGCGTAAGGCAAATTCTGGCTCCGAGCCAGAAGTTCGAAGCCATCGCTATTTTCCTAACCGTACGCTTTAAAGAAAACTAATAAAATAAAACTAAATAAATGTGTGGAATATTTCCCTATGGTCGCCGGCAAACAAAGCGGTTCTCGCAATCACTTTGCAAACGAACCAACTGCCTCTGTGGTCTAGCGAATAAGTCCGTAGATTTTAAGCTTAAATTTCTGGTCAAAAACACAAAATTAAATATTTAACCTATTTGTGACATGACGTCGACTCTCTACCGTACCTATCAGACGCAAGAAATGTCTTACATTTTGCGATATTGAACAGGAGGCAATTGTCGAGGTATAAAGATAAAGTCGCATCTTATACATATATGTAGGATCATTACGAAAGTATGCCTTCCGGGGTATAAATAAACCAAGCTTTTTTTTTAATATAGCCGATTTACTAGGTGTCTCTAGCGAACCAAACTCGAGAAATATCAGAAATAAATTAAATAATTTATTATGTCCCGACCAGGAATCGAACCCGGTACCTCCGGTTAAAACTACGGCCTTAAGCTAGACCACGGATGCAGTTACCTTGCAATGGATTATAGCCATTTTGATAATTCTTTACTTTGCGAGAGAATTCTAGCAACGAATTGGAACGTATCGATTCTCTGTTAGGAAGCTAGCCAAAGGATTCTATTTGTTAGTGCTATTTGGTTAGACTTGACACAAAAGGCTACAACTTAACCCGAATACGTAGTCAAATACGTAAGCTGGGATTTGTCGAAACTCTTATATTTAAATAAAACTTCCAATTTCCAGCGCATGTCACACCAAGTTAATTTGCTCGAGGCGCGCGATTTTATTGACAACGAATAATGCCTCGTGTGACTTTAGGTTTAGGTTAGGACAAAAAAGTTTGGCTTCTTCATACAAACTGTTAATTTAAAAAAATCCGTGATTAGGTTTCTTAGAAAAAGTTAAAGTATTAGTCTAAACTTTTTAAACTTTCGCGCACATTCATAATAGTTTTTATAATTTTAACGGGCCTTTACGCGATTTACCTTAGAGACATATTTCACCCGACGTTTCAGCCAAGTTGCATTGGCTGTGGTCTGGAGCTGCATGATCTAAAGATACTTTCCACCGATCGTCACTATTACCCTAGAATAGTACGTGAAGCGATCAAAATAAAGAAACACAAAAATTTCAATCGAGAGGGGGGTTATAAGCTATCTTCATCGTGGAATCCAGTAATCAATAGGTTCGACGCCGGGAAAAATCGCCCGGTGTCGCCAAGGATATTGTAAATGTCGTGTGTCGTGATTTCTAAAAACTTTTACAAGTGATAAGTGGGTAGGTTTACATCTACCGCCCAGTATGTACGAGACTACACCGCATAGCTTTAGTGGACCCGTGACCACGGCGAATGCAACTCGGCTGAAACGTCAGGAGAAATAAGTCTCTAAGGTAAATCGCGTAAAGACCCGTTAAAATTATAAAAACTTTATTAGTCTAACGTAAGATCATACAAAATCACCCGTATAATGGTAATGGATTTCGTTAACAAGTATCTAGAATAACATATTAGGCTAAGATTTAGTTATGGTATAGATTTAACGTTTATCGTCATCAGATGCGTGTGGAGAAACGTAGGTGAAACTTGTACATAGTGCAGGTTATAATAATAATAACAATATTCGACTCTACTGGGACAGAACTATTATAACTGACACAGTAGTACACTACAACCGACCTGACATTACTTTGATAAACAAAGAATAAAACAGATTATTTAATAGACATAGCCGTACCTAACAATCATAACCTAGTAACTACACATACAGAAAAAAATACTAAATACAGAGAGCTTGTAATAGAGCTTAAATCCCAACTCAAATTAGAAAAAGGAACAACTGTACCCATATTCTTCTTAAGCTCTTCGAGCACAGAGATGTTAGTACGTCGTGCGGTCCAAGGAATTCTGAGCAAACGACGTCAGCACCACATCTCAAACGCATCAATCCTCGCTCTATCCGCGGCTTTTATGGTCCATGTCTCCGAACCGTACAGAAATATGGAGAAGACAAGTGTTCTCACGATGTGAATCTGACCAGGGAGCAAAGACTCTCTACCGTCTGCTTTGCCCGAAATTTGCAATACTTTGGCCACATTGCAAGAAGAGAAGACGATAATCTAGAAAAACTTCTAATCACGGGCAAGGTAGACGGTAAAAGAACAAGAGGGAGAAGCCCCAAGCGATGGTCCAGTCAGGTGACTGACCACCTGAACATCCCTGTACACCAGGCCATCCACTACGCCGAGGACCGAAACCGTTGGAGACGGCTGGTGGATGAGCTGCGTCTGCGACGGAGTCACGATCCCCATCAGTGGGGTACCGACTAAGGAGGAGGAGGAGTACCCATATTAGTATCTACGACCGGAGTAATACCCAAAACATTACATGACAGCCTCAAAACTATTAACGTAGACCAGCACACATACAGACAATTGCAAAAAGCTATAATCCTTAATACTTGCCGTATAGTCAGAAAGTTTGGAGTTAGAGAAGCATGATGCTCACTTGGCCGAGGCCCGTGACCATTTGGTTAACCGGTTAAATACCGAGATTCTTTAAGAATACACATTACATAATAATAAAAATACTTTATTGCACAAAAACTAAAATAAGCTGTTCATTTGGAGGTACGTATTTAGATATCAGTTTAGTTTTATTAAAAACTTCTTATCAAACATACCCCAGTGTTTGATGACGAAAGTTTTCAACCAGTGCGTTCTTACAGTACTGTCATATGCAGCAGAAACGTAGAGACTGACAGTGGCTCTGACCCACAAGCTCAAGGTCGCTCAGCGAGCTATGCTCAGGATTTGTCTGAAGAATAAAGTCCGAAACGTTGACATCCATCAGAGAACTAAAGTTACTGACGTAGCTTTCAAAATTAGCAAGCTGAAGTGGCATTGGGTCGGACACGTCTATCGCAGAACTTATAATGATGAAGTGGACGGGTTTTGGAGTAGAGACAACGTACGGGAAGACGCAGTAAGACGACTTTTCGCCAGATGGACAGATGGCCTGAAGAAAGTAGCTGGTTGGAGCTGGATAAAAGTGGCAGGATATCGTGTGAAGTAGAGAAAATTGGGGGAGGCCTATATCCAGCAGTGGAGAGACACAGACTGATGATGTTGATGAAAATTATGTTAATATATTCTTTAATTTGTATTGTTAGCCATATTAAAATACAAGTACAAAAATATGTTCAACATTGATTTTAATTGAACATGCTTGTTAATTTGACAAAATAATAAATAACAATAATTTGTACAATAGTTGTATTGTACAAGCCTTTTGAATAACAATGTTTTAATAAGAAAATAATTGCCTACTTTGTTATATCATTTAAGAACATTGTTGAGAATTTCTTATGAATAGGATTCAGTTCTTTGTATCGTGATTTCTCAGAAAGAGGAATTACTTACGAATCAAATAATTATTATGATAAAGCAACTGTATTTTTGTTTATAAGTTCCACTTATATTAGCTGTTAGTATAAAGAACATAATGTACACACTTCGTTACAGCCCCTAGTACACAGGCGTGCTAGACCTCCACTATTGGAGATGGGCCTTCCAGAACATATATCTGGAGAATTTGGCCTTCACTCGCCACGCTGGCCAGAAGGGTTGGCAAGGATCTCATGTTAATTTATTAAGACAAGTTTGTCGTTTTAAGAAGACAAGTTGGTATTAGTGGAACCGGGACCGACGGGTTAACGTGCTCTCCGAGGCACGGGAACGGTGGTGTTGTAAATCTGTAACAAATTTACGTAAGAAAAATGAATTTCTCATTGGTACCATTTTTAGTTTAACTTTAGCTTTTAGGTTAAAAAAATGTAATTGGAAATTAAACCACTCGTTGTCCCATTCATCCTACTTTGTTTCTCGATTCGCCCGATAATTTACTACCCACCCTCACAGCAGTAAATTCACCCACAGGCCTTTTAAGACTTTATTGAGGGTAGCTACACGAAAACTTCTCGGGAAATAAGAAACAATAGAAACCCAATCACCTTTAGTCTAGGACAGGGGTCGGCAACATGTGGCTCGCGAGTTCCATAAGCAAATAATATTTATTTTGGATAAAATAAAAACATTTAAAAATCGTTCTGAATAGATTAACGAGGATTAGGCACCATTTCTATCTCTCAACCACTTGTACTCGCTTTTCACATATACAAAAACTTTGAAATTTTGTAAATTAGAATTTTTGACTCTTTCGACTCAAAAGGTTGCCGACCACTGGCCTAGGACTTGAGAGTTAAATTAATTTTGTACACATTATCTACGTAGTAGTCATTGTCGAAGAAGAACGTCTATTAGACTTCCGTAGTATGCAGGTCGACATATTGCCTGTAAAACAACAAAATCTATTTGCACACCAAAGACGACAATAACCGACAGTGCACTGTCACAATACAGTACTTAATTCTGAGACTGTCTGGTCTGTACGTTACGTTACGACTGTCAAATAAAAATCACCGTACAACTCGTATTAAATTAAATTACTTAAATATATTTTATTTCAGGCGTCCAAAAACCCATAATTAATTTATAACAATAATTCTAATTCTAATTTTACTCTAAACTATAATCTAAATAATTTATAATATAAAATTGATAATTGACAAAATGCGACAAATTTAATAATATTTAATGTCTTTCTTTGGTTACAATATTTGCACATTTCTTCCGAAGCTTATTAGGAAAAGAATAGATATTAAAGAAGACAACTGACATTTTTTACAGTAATTACGTTTATAATTTAAACAATAATAATAAAATAATAACAATAATATCACAGTTTTCATATTATTGTCTTCATATTCAAAGAGAGTATTTTTAGTTCGTGAGGCACGTTACTAGAAGGCTAGAGGTAAAGTAAACAGTTTTAGCCCACTTGTTGCTGGTAGTGGCGTATTTTTAGGCCACCACCCCACGTGGCTGGCGGGCGGAAACACAACAAATAAAAGTTTTTTATAGACTCCCCCGACAAGTTATACACGAGTTTTGGTCTTCTTACAACATTTATAATTACTATTTTATTTAAACAATAATTTATTCGAAAAAAACATTTACAAAATATAAAATTAATATTTATACTACGGATACGGATATAAGTCCCGTCCGCGTAGAATGGTGGCAAAAACGCTGGCTGCATTTCACCGCTGAATTGCAATACTGATCCTTTGTGCGAAGAAAGAGCGAGCCCTCTTGTCACAAGACGCGGTGTTATGTCTTTTAAAAACTTTTTTGCGCTTGAACTCCGTGGGCCCAGAGTTTCTACAGCAAACGTCACACATATATAATCTTTTAATGTGGTTACTCGTACATGAAAAAACGAGGATACGTAAAAAAAATTTTTCATAAATAAATTAAACAAAACAATTATAGGGAGTTGTTTTTGCATATAACTTAGCCTTGTATAATTTTAATTTATCTTCATCATAATATCTCTAGAATACAGATCCTAGACTCCACTGTTGGACAAAGGCAAGTACTTCAAATGGAACCGGGACCGACGGCTTAACGTGATCTCAGAGGTGTTGTAGAACTATGGCAAATGTACGTAAGAAAAGTGTATTTCTTGATTTTTTACTTTTTAGGATTTTAAGGTAAGCATTTTTACGACCTAGTTACCAATGACCGCCTCAGTGGTCTAGTGGTAACAAACGTTGCCGTGAACTCGGAAGGTCGTGGGTTCGATTCCCACCGGGGGCAAGTTGTACATTGGATAATTTGTCTCGGTCTGGGTGTTTATATGTATAATGTATATATTTACAAAAAAATATATAATATGTAGTTTATCAACCATCTAGTTTCCGTAACACAAGCCTCGTAGCTTACCACGGAAATTAGATGGCGCTGTGTCACCTGTCTGGAAATGATAATAATAATAATAATTAAAAGTGTAAAAAAAACAAAGAAAAATCTTGTCAAAGCTAGGGACTGACGTCAGTCGTCAGTGTATGAGTCCAGTTGCTGACATTCTTGAACCTCGGGGGCGCTAACCATCAGGTGATGAGACCACATGACGTTTAGTATATTAAAAATATATATGAAAAAATTTTTGTCATAGACTTCTACTATGTCTATTTACTAAATTACTGACGATTTAGTACATTTAAGTAGTTCGAAGAAGCGATCGAAATAAAGAAACACAAAAGTTTCAATCGGGAGGGGGGTTGTACGTACGAGTAAGTGTCGTGTGTCGTAATTTCTAAAAACTTTTAAAAGTGATAAGTGAGTAGGTTTACATCTACCGCCCAGTATGTACGAGACTACACCGCATAGCTCCAGTCGACCCGTGACCACGGCCAATGCAACTTGGCTGAAACGTCGGGAGAAATATGTCTCTAAGGTAAATCGCGTAAAGACCCGTTAACATTATAAAAACTATTATGAATGTGCGCGAAAAGTTTAATTTAAGTAGTTTTTTTAGAAACATGTTAACAATAATAAAAATCTATATCCAAGTACATAAAAAATGTAACAATGTAATCGTTGTCAAAAACATTTAATAGCATAAAAGTGACAAATAACTAAGAGGGAGCGGTTGAAAATGACTTTTCCTCTTTTCCATATTATGTCGATTCGAATAAATCAAACATTGAAAATCGCAAACTTAACGATTTCTTCAAGAATAAATTATAAACGATGCTTAGTCGATTCAGGCGTGAGACCAAATGGAGCAAACAAAATGGCCTAACTCGATAATTTACTAGATAAAGGCGCGGACACACCATGCGAACAAGTCCGTTCGGCGTGACATACTCTTAAATAGTCTTAAACGAAACAACAAGAGAAATTAAGGGTTTTTTTTTTTTATTATGGTAAGAGTCACGCGAGGTCCATGAAAGTTAGCAACTGGAATCAGACAATCATGACTGACATCAGTCCCTAACACTATGCCTGCTTTACTGGGCATGACGGCAATTCGAGCCTGATCCCAAAACGTGAGGATACAATTTACACGGCTTTATCGACACGAACGGTGGATACTTCCCCGCCCTGGTAGACTGAACAAATTACCACCACCTATTTCTTGTTTTCGTTGAAAGTATGTGCCATTTTCAATGATGTCAAATGCCAATTTTTACTTTTAAGGAGAATTAATATTGTAAGCTTGCCATGGTGATGTTTATATTATATTAGGTTTATTACAGCAAAATTAATTAAAGATAATAAGTTTACTAAACAGAGTGTCGTATGTGAGAGCCAACACTTAGCTGACTCGGCTTTTACAGCCACGAAATATTATTATTATTGTTAGATTGTAAGCTGACAAGGCCTTTTTACAGCCACGAATTAATTATAGACATTTTTTTTTTTAAATCTAATTCTCTATAAACTGACATGGCATATTTACTTTTATTAGCGATACAATATTATTGTATTGCTGTTAGGTTTGGTCCAGCCATGGCTGCTGACAGTATTTTTTTAATAAATATATTTTACATACACCTTATATGTCTGATGGTCATTATTAATAGGAAAAATCTAAGTATATATAGTTACGAGCAAAGAAATTGAATCACTACTTTAAGATCTGTGTAAAAGAAACAAAATAAATAAAACTTAAATACTAAATACTATATACAAAACTATATACTAATCAGATCAGTAGGTATACACTAAATAGGCTACATACTATAATTATATATAAATAGAATACATACGAGTAGGTACATTTAAATAATAATACATACATCTTAATGTTTATAAAAACATCGATATATTTTAAACTGTTTTAAACACGTGTTTTAATCATGCCAGCCCCGATATGACGTCATCATCTGACCACGCCATGTGACCGTTACACCATTTATATGAGTATTGCTATGTTCGACTTGAAAGCAAAACAAAGCTAGCTTTTCTACCAAATTCTGAAAACCATAGAGCAACGCTTAGTCGACTTGACTTTCAAAGCGAAATAAAGTGCCTAAATCGACAAGTCAAACACAGGGTATATATACGCATCTAGTGTGCCGAGACCTAACAGTCGACGATTAGGGTTGCCAGACTATATTACTTATGTAGATATAGGATTTACCTGAAATCCTACCTTCTTTTTTATGTTTATTATCGAAAAAACCTTTTTTTTGCTTTATAAATGTAGATTTTATTGTAGTCGAAAAATCTGACAAGCTAACAAATTTGCGTTATAGTACCAGTAGCCTATAAATAATAAGCCTGCCTTATGATAAGGAAATATTTATTTAAATCTTGGCCTATTCAATAAGTTTACTAATCGTGTCGTTATAAGAATTAATAATCGGTAAATCTTTTTTTTATTTTTAACTTTTAAATTCAATCATTTATTTCCTTGTTGTACTCGTTTATTGTCAATTTAATATTTAAAGTAAATAAATATACCAAGGTTGGCGTATTTGCGCAACTTGAGGTTCTCAGCAGAAGAAACAAATAAATTAAAGTAACCTATTATGTTAGCAAACAAGATTTACCCGCGAATTACCTTAATTTACATGATTAGTTTAAAACGCTACAAACCGTCAATACACGTAATTTGGGCGTTTAATAGAAAACTTAATTTTGTAAAGAAGTTTCTGGAACATCTTGGATAACAGTAAATAATACAGGCATTTGTTTACAAGTCCCCTTTGTTGCCAAACTCTGGGGGAAGTTCTAATGAAATTTCCCCTCTTATACCCTAAATCGTCGTCTCAGAATAAAAACCGCATACCTCGCATTTACAAAAAAAATATTTGTATAGAACATTTCGTAAGCCACTCAACTTTGTTAGCAGACCTACTTATATTATTCTATGCACTTTTTTTATTAAACGGCTTTTAACGCATGACAGCAATAGTAAAGTATAATCATCACGACCGTATCCTTCCGGGGTAGTAGGACTTTGACCCAGGCCTGGAAGGCCAACTACAACAGCGGAGGTATAGGTTTCTGTATTCTAGGGGCTGTAATGATGAAATTATCGAAACATGGTATATGTGTAAATATTGTAATTCCACTGCTATCCCCAATTCTAAATTTAAATGTTGACAGTTTTATTTTATTTAGCATGGCCAAGGTTGCCACAATTTTTACCCATATCTAATAGTCTTTACTCACATTTTGACTTAATACATAATAAAAAAAAAAGAATAAATACCTCATTGTTACACGAAATAAGCGATTAATGTCAAACTCGGCACACTGGCCAGACGGGTTGGCGAGGGTCTGATGTATTTTTTCAATGATAATTTATTAACGATTTCACAAGTTAGTATTAGTGAAACCGGGACCAACGCGACGCCTTAACGTGCTTTCCGAGTCACGGGAGCGGTAGTGTTGTAAATCTATGACAAATGTACGGAAAAAAAGTTTATTATTGCTACATACCGGGATTCGAACCCACCTCTTTAGGATGTTAAGGAAAGCGTACTTACAACCGAGCCACCAGATATACGAGTATGACAAAATTGGTGACGACGTGATAAAAAGAATCGCAGGGAGAGAATTTACTTCAATAAACAGTCTTTTACGTCTAAAAAATGTTCGTTATCGACTGGCGTGGTTTTCGTTCAAAGAGGATATTGGCGATGTAAGATACATATAGTTTCCTATCTATGTTATGCTGTGTGACTTTAGTTAGACAACTTTTTCGAACTCTTCAATTTTATGATCCCGAAAGCCCTAGACACCGACAGTTGGTGTGTTGTGGTATATTGCTAAATAAAATACATTCCAAGGTACATAAACCAAGAAATGTTTTTAAGAAGAAAAACAACAATAAAGAATGTAAAATAATACAAACAGACATTTTGTTTTAAAATGGCAAATCATGAAAATAAAAAAATTAAGTACGTAAAAAACAATGTAGTTGCTATTGGTTTGAAACCGGTACCAGGATTCGAACAGCGATATTTTTTGAATTTAAAGGAAAGCATATAACCGAGCCACTACAGCTAACCAAAAAAAAAATACGGAAAATTTATATTTTAAAATGGCAACTTTGAAAGAAATTAAAATAAATATAATTTAATTACGATTGCCAAAATTAATAAGTTGACAACCCTAGTACAATCCGGATTAAATGGGCATTTGTAATTTTTATAAAAAGCAACAAATTTTAAATATTAAAGGGAGCATTTGTTAAAAATATTAAGTAAAATTTATACGTTTACAAAATTAACTGGTTGTTTACTAGTTAATTAATTAAACTGTGTCATAAAAGTCGCTGTAACCGTAAGCTTAAGTGTAAAGTGGTTTGATTTAAATACACTCCCAGGTTCCATGTTTTATCTCTAATCTTGTACGTGACGGAGCAACCGGCGAGGTGCTTCGTAGCAAATCAACTCTGTACACTCAGACACACATTTAACTTATACCCCTTTTTCCACTATAATGAATATTTAGATATTGTTGACGCAATTTATTTTTATTATTATCAAATTTCCGAACGCACCTGTCAAACATTTATCCTATCCTACCTTGCCAAGGAGTCCTTCGCGCCATTTTGCGCAGAGATGTCAAGTGCAAAGTTTTTGTTTTGTAAATTAATTTACTGTGGATATTGTTGGTCAAAAATGGTGTTGTTTTGTTTAATAATGTGCTACAATGTGATTAGTTACGGAAAGCGATAAATTGGACTTTGAATATGGGGCACAAGTTGTTTTGTGAGGTTTTCCCGCGCTGTCAACTCCCATATATTTCACCCGACGTATTTGAGCTATAATTCCGCGAGTGACTCCAAGAAAAGCATCAAATTCTGCAGCATCTGGAATTTGATGATGACCTCATTAACTCATAAATAAGAATGATATATTATGTCAGACTTGGCTGTATGGGCTAGACCCTTTGCCTTCCCTATCACCTCATTCATCGGGAGAAGAGAACAACAACAACCCTACCTTGCCAAGTTGTTGATATCGCAACAAGGTGAGGCACGCGTCCATAATTTCTTTGATTCATTTTGTTATATTAAACCCGCACCGCCCCGCTTTATTTGTGCTAAATATCACCTAGTTATGATCTAGACTTTATAAAACAGCTGTGAGTGTTTTTCGCTATAAGTGTATCTTCAAAATAGTCCTGCGACCTGCTGAGCTGATGACTGGATCTCACCAAGTAAGTTGCATGCCTTCTTTCCTTAGAGACAGCAGTTCCACCATCTGCCTTCCGCGCTGTCTCATTTCTTCCATCCATTTCCCTTGTTTGACGGTGTGAGCGTGATCAGCATTTTGAACAGATACCGCTGTAAATTTGAAGAAACCCGCCAAAAATAATAAATAAGCAAGATACCTTGAACCAGTAAATATTCTAAGATTTCCCCGCAAGATATTATACCACAGAGGCATTGAAAATGCTATTTTACCATATGATACATAATAGGCTGGTACTAAGAATTTTACAATTAATATATTTAAAAATATATTGTATAGTTCCCTTGTTGACAACAATGGCTGACATGTTAAATGAATTGAACCAATTGATTGAATTAATGAATGAATGACAACTATATTATGTTCAAACTATAGACAAGAATTTAGTCCTCCCTACCAACTA
The DNA here is from genome assembly GCA_910589645.1 of Tinea semifulvella. Taxonomy (NCBI): domain Eukaryota; kingdom Metazoa; phylum Arthropoda; class Insecta; order Lepidoptera; family Tineidae; genus Tinea; species Tinea semifulvella. Next base: position 4,051,644 of record OU342592.1, on the reverse strand, counting down.
CTAGCGCTATTTTCTATGAATCAAAATTTTACATTTGCCTGTTCCAAGTTTCCACCCGCTTTAATTATTATATATATTATAATATTTTATATGATGTAAGTATATATTAGTTTTAATTAATATTGAACCTCACTATTGTCCATGCGGCAAAAACGTCGACTGCCTGGGGCGCCATGGTCTATCTTGTTTTAAAAGCGCCGGCCGCTTCTACCGCCACAGCTCTATCAATAATTTGATCCGCAGATCTTTTGCCTCCATCTCTATTCCAGCCACCTTAGAACCCACGGGCTTATTTAGAGATGATGGCAAGAGACCTGACGGTATGACCTTAGTTCCTTGGAGTTTGGGAAAATCACTAGTGTGGGACGTCACATGTGTAGACACGCTAGCAATTTCCCATCTTCAAGGAACTACTGTCAGAGCTGGTGCGGCGGCAGAACAAGCTCAAAACGTCAAGCGCCGCAAATATATAAACATTTGCAATGATTATATATTTGTGGCCTTTGCCGTTGAAAAACCGTGGGGCCTCGAGGCAAAAACTTTATTTAAAGAAATATAAAAAAAACTAGTCGACGTCTCTGGTGACCCACGGGCTGGCAGCTTCCTCGCTGAAAAGATTAGTATCGAAATTCAACGAGGAAATGCTGCCAGTGTTTTGGGCACCATGCCACTGGACAATGGCCTGGAGGAAATTTTTATATTGTAAGGTTAAGGTTGCTAAATTTTTTATTATATTTAATTTGTTATTTAGATTTAGTTTATTTTTTAGGTTATATTAGGGTATTGTAATTATTTTATATTGTTTGTATATTACTTCGAATAAATCTTTTTTGTCATTTTAATTAATTACATTATTATCTTTATGATTGTACCTTTATATGGTTAAATTTATCCCTAAGGTTTGGCTGTCAGAGAATGTCTTCGGGCATTAAGTCCGCCTTTGTACTTTGTGCAATAAAGTTTTTAAATAAATAAATAAATAATTTTCATATCGCTCGGCTTCTTGCCCTGTCTTGTTATATATTATGGCTCTGACTATAATGTAATAAAAAATAAGAAAAAGTTTTAATCAGAGTAGGTACTAGGGAAATAGGAGGTGATGAAAGCAATGTAAATAAAGAATTCATGGAAAATTTCGGTAGGTAGGTGGAATAATAGCCAAGTTTAATGTAGGCTTAACTTTCAGAATAATGGTGGAAGCAAACTTTGGCCATTAACTTGAAATAGTGTTTTTTAATTATGACAGCCTTACGTGTTAACATAGCTTGTACATTTTTTTAGGATTCTTAATTCCAACTAGTTTATTCCCGCTTTTTGCATAGACATTTTTTTTTTTTGTAAATTACTTTACAGTAGATATTGTTAGTCATAAGTGGTGTTATTTTGTTTAATAATGTGCTACAATTCAAATAATTATAAAAAGGATAAATTAGACATTATTATGGGACCCAAGTTGCAGTTTAACTTTTGCGGTTTTCCCGCGCTGTGAAGTCCCATATACCCGACGTGCGATATTGACGCGAATTATTCAATTTCTGCAACATTTAGAATTTCATGACTCGATTATAAATAAATAATAATTATAAATAAATATCGTGTTAAGGACTGAAGTTTTCTGAACAATGCCTTTTACATAACTTAAAAAAAAACAATAGGAGTTCTTCGCGTCATTTTGCGCGGACATGTCAAGTGCAAGTTTTGATTTTGTCAATTAATTTACTGTGAAAATTGTTATTTAAAAGTGTTGTTATTTTGCTTATTAATGTGCTACAATGTGAATAATTATGGAAAACAATCAATTGGACTTCAAATATGTGGCAAAGGTGGCAGTTTTATTTTTGCTGTATTCCCGCGCCGTGAACTCCCATATTATACCCTACGTGTTTGGGCTATAATGCCGCGAGTGACTCCAAAAAAATTATAAAATTCTGCAACATCTGTATGGGCTAAACTGTTTGCCTTCCCTATCACCTCATTCATCATCCATCGGGAGAAGAGAACACTGCCATTTTACATATATTATTACATACCTACTGTATAAAAATATAATCTGTTATAGTGGAACGCGAGGCAGAATGCATAAGCGGCGCGTCCTTACCGCTCCATAGCTAGCTTAGTACTGTTTCAAGTGCGTCAGTTAGACGTTGTTTACTAATTCCACGCATTATGTCTTCCTACCGTATCTTAATCTTTTCTTTAAATCTAATATAGGCCATCCGCGTTAGTAATTTTTAAGACACTCCAAATTGCTTGATATCAGTGTTTGTTCGCATATCGTAATATCGACAGATGTAACATACTTGGCATTACTGCTGCGTCCAAAAATCTACCCTGTATGACACTGAAAATTTATGTTATTGTCTTATTTACATTGACTGTAGGCAATTTAAAGTAAAGTTTCCCCCTCAATTAAAATCCAAAGATCGCGGGCGTGTTTTGTAAAGTATACCCAATACCGTAGGAATTAAGATTACAATTTATGTACACAAATAGACTATAGACAAGGAGTTATGAGTTTAATTAAAAGCTTACAAACATTGACTTAGGTAACGACTGGTCATTTATTATATATTTTTTTATTTATTTTTTTATACTGAACACGACGTGTGACATCGCGCCCACCTCATGGCCAGCGGTACGCGAGGTCCGAAACTGGGAGCAACTGACGACCGGCATCAGTCTCTATCACTATGCTGACCCAACAAGATGATTTTTCACACTTCGCTTGAAGAACTCCAGGTTATGGGAGTGGGGAAACAAATTGGCATTCCATGTGTTCAGCGTGCGACAGATTTAAGAGTCTCCGAATTTATGAGTACGCTTAGGGATAGTGGCTATGGTATGTGGATGCATATTTTAGGCCTATGCGTTTGGTTCGGATGAGAAATATTGAAGTCCCTTCTTTAGCTCCTCAAAACACTTACCGTGGTATAGGTTATATGAGTATGACATGTGACTTAACGCCTAAAGTACTTAACCGATTTTGATAAAATTTTGGAGATATATTCCTTATAACCCAAGGTTGAATATAAAGTCAACATAATGATAAACTTCCTCTGGCCATCATTATTTTTCCATTATTGATGTTATATAGGTACATATATAGTTAAATTTATATATTTTTTATTGGTATTTGTATTACTATGTAAATTATTAATATGATTGTGTGCGTTCTTTTTTTTTAATGCACTAGAAATCGTCTACCACACTCCCAAACGTTAGCTAGTATAAAATGCTGAGAGGCATTAAGTTCGCCCTTGTATATAACTAGAGGTACAATAACGATTTTATGAATAAATGATATGCGACCTAAGGGTTTCTTCTACAAGCAACATAATATGTATTTATAAGATATGTAAATAAAATAAAACATACAATACATATAATACAATCACAATAAAATAATTTACACCATTATGTTCTGTGTTTATTTGAGACATTTTTTTTTTAACTAAGAGGGCTTTTGAATAATGAATCCTGCCCTTAAATAGATGTCAAAGTTTACGAATCGTTTGCTTCGTACTTAACTAGTCTGCGTAAAATGGCAAATTACAAAATTTATCGTAATTATACATGTTTGTTATATCCTAAGGTTATTTCTTATACAATCACCAGGGGCCGAAATAGATATTCTATGAAATCATTTGTTTCGACACCAGACAATAATATTAATAGGGACAAGAAATCAAACAGTATAAGAATCAAAGCTAGACCAATCGGTACATACATACATACATATCTTCACGCCAAATTCCTTGCGGGGTAGACAGAGACAAATGAGCGCCACTTGTCACGATCTCGACATACCTCTTTCGCTTCTTCGACACTCATCACCCTCTTCATACATGCCCTTTTCTTTCGATGGCTTTTTATTGCACCTTCAGCTATTGTTTTATTTATTTGATCGTGGTAGGTGAGTCTTGGTCTGCCAGGGCATCTTTTACCCACAACTTTCGCATTAGGTATATATCTGGTTCGTCAATCTCTCTTCACTAATTCTTTCGATATTCCATACCATGAACAGAATCGGTAGAGAATGAATTAATGTATGAAGTTACTGCAGGTTCGGTGTGAACTTTTAATATTATTAATTTTATAGATATTATATTAATATTATAGATTAAACTAATATTTTTTTAAAGTTGAAATTCTCATTAAGAACTAGTTTCGCTAGTCCATCATAGATGGCGCTATTATAGTTGGACACAATTATAGTGTTAAAAACACTAGCCATAAGGTTGACATTAGCTTTATAAATTGCTTAATAGACATTTTTTGTGATGATAGGTGGCGTAAAAATAATGTAAAGAACATTTTGTATGAAAATGTGCATAATCCCCGCTCTTTTATTTTTGCTTGCGCCTACTTGATGGTAACTACCACTTATTAATCATTTAAAACGTTTATTTAACGTTTGAAACTGACATAACAATTGATTAAGCAGGATTTATCAGCAGTTCTGAGATCCTATCCATTGTTTTTTGCAAAAGCCTTTCGGAAATGCTTAGCTTCACAAAAGACGCAATGGATTGTTAAAAACTTATATATCTGGTTGTTTTATGACGTAAGTAACTTAAAAATACTTTCGGAATTTTGAGACTAAATCAAATGTTCCCCATAAACGTTACCGATTTAAATTTAACCGGTACATTACTGGTTTATATAAAAAGTGAAAAAAACTTGTCGGTTAAGATGGCGTCAATGAAACTGGTTTTGAAATCAGCCCAACATCTGTTTGATTAATTATTTAGTTTTCAGACCAACGGCAACGAGTTTCGACAGCAACGAAATTTCATATATTTTTATAGGTACTAATAGTAAATAATGTCACACTTAAGCGAGCGGTGGTTGCTCGGTCGTAAGGACATGCTTACTAACCTACAAAGTTCGTTTCATATCCTCAGCATGTACCATTTTTTAATTTTTTTTCTCCTTTTCCGATGAATGATGAATGAGGTGATAGGGAAGGCAAAGGGTCTAGCCCATACAGCCAAGTCTGATGTAATATATCTTTCTTTTTATGACTTAATGAGGTCATCAAATTCCAGATGCTGCAGAATTTGATGCTTTTCTTGGAGTCACTCGCGGCACCATAGCTCAAACACGTCGGGTAAAATATGGAAGTTGAAAACGCGGGAAACCCGCAAAAAATAAACTGCAACTTGTGCCCCATATTTAAAGTCCAATTTATTAATTATTCACATTGTAGCACATTATTAAACAAAACAACACCACTTTTGACCAATAATATTCACAGTAAATTAATTTACAAAACAAAAAAAAATAACTTGACATGTACGCGCAAATTGGCGCAAAGAACTCCGGCATGTACCAATGAGAAATACACTTTTCTTACGTACATTTGTCATACATTTACAACACCGTCATTCCCGTGCTATGGGGAGCACGTTAAGCCGTTCTCAGAATTCTCCAGAAAATTCTGGAAGGCCTATCTCCAACAATGGAAGTCTAGAACTCTGTGGAACCGTACCGACTAGTGGAACCGGGACCGAGCGGCTTAACGTGCTCTAAGAGGCACGTAAACGGTTGTGTTGTAAATCTATGACGAATGTATGTAAGAATTTTTTTTCTTATTGGTACATGCTCGTACATGCTGGGGTTCGAATCCACCTTTTTAGGATGTCAAGGGAACCGTTCTTACAAACAAGCCGCTTAAGACACAACATTAAATGTAAGTAAAAATAAAATTAATTTAAATAGTAAAAAAAAAAAATGTGTGGTGCTTAGTAACAAACACTCCATAGTGCTTGACTAAGGCGTTATTGTGTAAGAAACATATGTGATTTTTTCCCACACGATTGATGTTCTTTGAGACATTTGATCTGCTTCCAAGAACTCTTGTCTTGCCTATCTAGCTACTTACGTTACATAATAACCTACCTATTACGTCTAGTATGTAATGTGTACAATGTACATACACTCAACCGCCATAAAATACCTACATAGACATACATTCTTAAACTTGCATAAATAATTATCTAATTTAAGATTTATTCGAAGTAAAATTTAATATTAAAACTACCTAAGTAAAAATATTTAAAATAAACTAAACTATATATATGTCTTCTGGAGACGTCCCATCCGAGATAGTCCCAAGAAGACTGGCAACATTTCCCCTCTATATAGCGAGGCTAATCGTTGGCAGAAATAATTGCCAGCCTTCCTGTCTCCTTGGCCGGGCGCCTTGCTGAAGTCCATCGTCTCGACCCAAACGGCGCAAAAAATAAACTGTTAAAGCAGAAGTTGCTGCCCCATATTGTCGTACATATGTATGTATACCTGCCTCCGTGGTCTAGCGGTTAAGTTTGTGGATTTAGACTCTTAGGGGTTCGATTCCTGGTCGGGTCACAAAAATATTTATTAACGTATATAAATACATTTAATTATTATTTAATTTATTTGTGATATTACTTGAGTTTGGTACGCTGGAGACATCGACGAGCTTGCCACTTGTCATGATTGGCCTATAGTAAAGTTGGCTAAATGTGAATCCGCTTATTTATAAGCGTGGTTTCTGACCACTCCGAAAGGGAACCGTTTCCCTTTCGTGATAATTCTTTATTTTTGTACCTAAAGTCAAATGTATATTTTTCCACAATTATTCAAATTGTAGCACATTTTATTTGAGTAATGTTTTGTTTTATTCACATTTAGTACCGTAGTAAATTTATACGTATCTATTAATTAGTTACCAAAGTTTGGTGAGCCAATATTTAGTTAGTGAAAGCTTTGTATCAACAATGACAACTAAGAACTAACTTGAAACGAAATTTTTTAACAATTAGCACACAAATACTGCTAATTCATTACAAACAAAATAGCGAAACTAAATAAGATAATAATATCAAATTATTTAGTTGACGATATAGTCGCTCACTGTACATTTTAGAGGTTAGTCGTCAACTGGACAATTACTAACTGGACCGATGGGTCCACTTGAAGTAGTCGTCATCTAAACTACAGTAAGTGTTGTTTCAAGCGGTGTTATTTCTATATAAATATTACCATGGCAAGCTTATAATATTAGTTCTCCTTAAAAGTAAAAATGGGCATTTGACACCATTGCAAATGACACATACTTTCAACGAGAACAAGAAATAGGTGATAGCCGGACTGATGGTGGTAATTTGCCCAGTTTTTTTGGGGCGGGGAAGTATCTATCCGTTTCGGGATCAACCTCGAATTGCCATCATGCACAGTTAACCTGGCATAGTGTTAGGACTAATGTCAGTCATGAGTGTCTGATTACAGTAGCTAACATTTATAGACCTTACCATCAGGGAGCTATATAAAAAAAATACACCAAGATTAGATTTATAATCTCAGTGACTACAAATTGTAAAATGAACAAGTAGATACCTGAATTGTTAAAAACACAATTCATTGAAATAATAATTATGATCTAGTTATTTTATATATTTTTATTACTTTACCCTCCCAAACTTTCCCAATGATAAGTAAATAATTATTTAAAAATAAAAATAAATTTAATAAATCAGATATATACAGCACTTATTTCTTCATAGCATAAATACCAACACACCAGCTAACAACTGTTACATTCGAAGCCATTTTTTTTTTTAATCCTAAAAATTACATACTATATCTACATTTCGGTGCAATTCAGCCTTAGTTAAAACCCACTTTTGGTATGTGGAAATATATGCTGAATATAATTACAGTCTACAACTATTTTAAAATTTATTTAGGTGTTGTCGCCATCCCGTCTTGCCAGCGGCAGCGAGGCGTGTGTAGGCCAAATTCTCCAGAAATGTATTCTGGAAGGCCCATCTCCAACAGCGGAGATCTAGGACTCTGTGTTTTAGGGGCTGTGATGATGATGGTGACGAATTACAAATGGGTCCAGTTAGCTATAGGTCCATATGACGACTAACCCGTTGCTCACTGTAAATTTTAGGTGACAGATTGTGTCTGACTGTACATTGTAATATTACAGATACAGTAAGCGAAATAATATATTTCGTGTTCAAAAACGGTTTTGGAATAATATGGAAGCACAGGTGTGTATAATAAAACGTTGCCAACTGTACTCCTAGACTCTATGCTATTTATTTTGAGACAAATAGAGCCTTGTCACAGATGGAATAAGGTTGTACGTTCAGTGTTGTGTAGCTGACTGTACTTAGGAATCTACATTGTTAGTCAAACTAATGAATAAATTAAACAAGATTAACTTCACGCTTATTTGGAACTATGTAGTTGTTTGACCCGACTTTACTTGAAAATAAAAATAATAATTTGGTCGTAGCCTCACGTCATGTGCTCAGATGGTAACTTACATATAGTCTGTGAACTGGCTAATCAACAGTTTGAAGTTTAAAAGCTATAATCTTAACGAGATCTTTTTATAATTGTCTTAGCTTATAGCAGATATTCTTAAACTTATTTTGTCTATATTTATTTATTATGCCTATACCATGCCAACGCATCCCAAGCTTTCTGCGCCCCTTACGTCCCCCTACTTTGAGAATGACTGGCTTATAGTATGACAATGCCTCTTTACACCAGCTATCATCTTAACTGGCATTTATATTTTTATAATTGTGTGTCTTAATGTTAGTTAGTGTGACAATTGCTATTTACAGCAGTTATAATTTAAGACGTTATTTTATAATTTTATTGTTTAGCTTTCCAAATTATGGTTATCATATACTGCTCCAGATACACCAATTATGTACTATTATTATTATTATATCAATATTGTAAAAAAAAATACTTATCTCTTTTTGTCCTATGCCTACTTGCAAAATAAATTAATTGAATTGAAAAATCATATTTTAATCAAGATTAAAGAAAAAAGTTGACAATTACGTAAAATATGAAATATAATATAATAGCGTGGCGCGGTGGTGGCTCGGTTGTAAGAACGCGTTCCTTAAATCCTACAAAGTCGGTTCAAACCCACCCGGCATGTACCAATGAGAAATACACTTTTCTTACGTACATTTGTCATAGATTTACAACACCACCGTTCCCGTGCCTCGGAGAGCACGTTAAGCCGTCGGTCCCGGTTTCACTAATGCCAACTTGAGGAATCGTTAATAAATTGTCATAAAAAAAAATTACATCATACCCTCATAGCCGTATTATAATTTTGTGACAATATTTTTTTTTTTCTTTCTTTCATAGTCTTTTTAAATTTCAGAAATGTAAATAATATACGTTACGATAACCTTTATTCATATCTTAATAAAACCCCCCATACACCAAACAACCGTTTAGGCGTATTAAATAAAAGGTCGTAAAGTCGTACACATTCACGCAACCGTTTCGTCACCTTTTCTTAAGAGGGTACCTACTTCTTTATTTGAATTCAAATTTCGAACGAACAAAGGAATAGTCGTCAGTCCTGACCCCTAGACCAGCGAGGTCTTTTATTTAACCAAATCACCTGCGTAAGAAACGACCTGTAGATTCGTAGAAAAGGGAGAAGAAGAAATATTCTCACTCGAGGGGTGATATAAAAGACTTAATGGTCTTAACGGTTTTTGGCAATGGATACCGTGGATTAAACTAACAACGATTTAGTTTTTGTCATAGATTTTTTTCTATTTGTTCTTTGTGAAATGCATTTTATGGTAAGTAATAAAATGGTGATTTTCGTGAGAATTATCAAGAATACTTTGACGACATTGAAATCATTGTCTGGCATTTTGACGACTTGTTGACAGTTAAGGGTTCATTTACACTTATCCTTGAAATAATCAGTATGTTAAACATTTATCCGTATTTGTGACGTCATAATCACAAATTAACACAATGAAGGTCTGTATGGAGCATATTGTTGGTTATTGACAGTAAAACGATCGACATTTTAGATTTTTATAATTTTAACGGGTCTTTACGCGATTTACCTTAGAGACATATTTCTTCCGATGTTTCAGCCAAGTTGCATTAGCCGTGGTCACGGGTGTCGTGTGTCGTGATTTCTAAAAACTTTTAAAAGTGATAAGTGGGTAGGTTTACATCTACCGCCCAGTATGTACGAGACTACACCGCATAGATTCAGTCGACCCGTGACCACGGCCAATGCAACTTGGCTGAAACGTCGGGAGAAATATGTCTCTAAGGTAAATCGCGTAAAGACCCGTTAAAATTATAAAAATCTATTATGAATGTGCGCGAAAGTTTAAAAAGTTTGATAGACATTTTATTGTAAATAATAGTAGTTTATGAAGTCATTTGATTCACATTCTATTTATGATTTATTTCATGTTGTGTAATTTTGTATTTGTTTCATTTGCTATAGCTAAGTTTTCCTTGCAGATTCCTTTCTCAGACAGATTAAACATTAACAGGTCACTGGAATCTGCTAAGCTGTTGGTCTTCTGCTAACAGCTTACTCTTTCTACAACTTCGCTACTAGTCTTCCAATGGCAGGAGTAGAATCATAAAATAAAAATAATTAAAAATAATGACGTGTCACAAATGCCTGTAATAGGTTTACGTGAATAAAGATATTTTGACTTGACTAAGCGTAATCTCAGCCGAAAAATGACAACAAGTCTTCAAAAAGCCTAAACGAGTTTCATAATAAGAGTTATCATGTAATTTTTTGGTCAGAAATAGATAAATTGGCCACATTTGTTGTATGGGGAAGAAATTGGGGCAAGATAACTAGATTTGGTGTGGACACGTGGGAGATACAGACTAACATTGACTTTCATTAATCCTGGGCATTGCATACCACAGTGTTTGAATATTTATTTATTTCTAATTTCTTATTAGTATTATATACTTAAACATTATAACAGCAAAACAATATATACTTTAGCTGTTTAATATATTTATATATTTAATGACAACTCTCAATAACGCCATAAAATGAGCAGTCTCTTAAGTGTCGTTATATAGAGTTCACACTGTATTTTGATAAAGTATCTTAGATTTCATCATCATCATCATCAGCCTGTGTCTATGCACTGCTGGATATAGGCCTCTCCCAAGGCTCGCTATATTTCGCCCCAATCAGCGTCTTCCCGTACGTAGTCTCCACTCCAGAACCCGTCTACTCCAAATGACATCGGTTCTGTGACAGACGTGTCCAGCCCAATGCCACTTTTTTTACTAATTTTGAAGGCTATGTCCTCTTTCGTACGTCCACGTTGCGGCCTTAACCATCAAGGAAATACCGAGCTCTCTCCATAGTTTGCTAAGCGACCTTGAACTTGTGGACGTGTGTGCTACGTACGAAAATACTGGAAGAACGCATTGGTTGAAAACTTTTCTCTTCAAACACTGTGGTATGCCTTATCAGAAGATGTGGCGTTTTAGATTTAGTTGTTCACAACTATTTTGTAACAGTTTTGTACCGTATACTAAAAGTCAATACACGATTTTATTTCACAGCACGGTCAGTTATTTGCTAATCAAAAAGTTATGTACAAATGCCCGGATCTTAAATATAAGTCATGCCAAGTAGAAGCTTGTGACGAAAATTACAAGTTTCATTCCAAAAGTGTCCTCAGTCAGTGTGACAAGTTTGTGATATATTTTTATGTCGCATCTTATTTCTCTGGCCACAATGAAGATTCGACAAATTCAGTAACATTATTGTAATTAAATTACTTTTAGTTGTCATTTTCTTATAAAGATTCAGGAACGGTGAGCCACAAATGACACACTTGAATAGGTAGCAAGAGTAGTAAGATAGCTATCGATATGTAAGAACGCCACAAGCGGGCCTCTTGCATTCTGTCTCGTTCGCGTCCCACTGTAACATATTTATATCAAAATTTTGTAAATGCCTATATAATACTGAACTGCCTCCGTGGTCTAGCGGTTAAGTCCGTGGATTTAGACTCGGAGGTACCGGGTTCGATTCCTGGTCGGGACACAATAATATTTATTAATGTAAATAAATACATTTAATTAATATTTAATTAATTTGTGATATTTCTCGAGTTTGGTACGCTGGAGACATCGGACGAGCTTGCCACTTGTCATGATTGGCCTATAGTAAAGTTGGCTAAATGTGAATCCGCTTATTTATATGCGTGGTTTCTGACCACCCCGAAAGGGAAACGGTCGTGATGATACTTTACTTTACCTATATAATAATGTATGTGCCTGAATGTGCCATAATAATAAAAAATAAAAAAAACATTTCAATATTTCATTTCATTTCAATAAATAATAATGTATATACTAATGCACACTGCAGTAATAAATGTTTTATAAAAAACGATGTTTTCCTTGTAACAATATTTATGGCAATACTAGGACTTTAAATTTTAAGAAATACAAACATAAGAAATAAATAAGTGTTAAAGAAAGAAAAATGAAGTGGTTAAGACCTAGTTTCATAGCTAGAATATGACAAGTTCATATAGTATATTATTTAACTTCCCCACAATAATGGCGCCGTTTAATATTCATGTTGCGTACAATCAACTATTTTCCTTGTAATGCGATTCGTTGACCACATGCAGTCGGCTCTATGCATCGCCTGACATCTGTCACGTCTCTGTTTGGTACATACGTGCACAACATTTCAAATGTTTCATAAATAGACATTGTGACACGATTCTGGAGATATATAAACTCAATTTACAAAATTTTGACCGCCTCCGTGGTCTAGTGGTAACAAACGTTGCCGTGAACTCAGGAGGTCGTGGGTTCGATTCCCACCGGGGGGCAAGTTGTACATTGTACACCCAGAGTGTTTATATGTATAATATGTATATATTTACAAAAAAAAAAGTATAATATGTAGTTTATCAACCATCTAGTTTCCGTAACTTACCACGGAAACTAGATGGCGCTGTGTGACCTGTCTGGAAATATTTATATTTATTTATATATTCTGGAAGGACCATCTCAAACAGTGGAAATAAAACGTCTACTACAGCAGATTAACAAGAAAGTTGAGAAATGCAAGCAGCTGAAGTAGTTTCATACGACAAAGTCTCATATGCTCGCGTTAACATTATAAAAGCATCTCAACATGACCGTAATGACAAAAGTTCTCATTTAATTAATGCCAACAACACCTCACTATGTCGACTATCTAAGTTATAGTCTTTAAACGTTGACTTAGTATTTATAAACAGGGCATACGAGTTTTAGGAAATTTCTGATTTTAAGAAAAGCGTTCTTACGCTGGGTTCTCACGGTGCGTGATTCTGCGGATCATCACGCACGGCCGACGACCACGGACGGCAATGCACAGACAAGGCTCTTTCAACGGTGCGTGTCGGTCTGTGTAGATCTTTTGATAGCTTCATTTCAAAATGCATAGTGAAAGAAAAGGTATCGTCGCTGCAGCTATTAATTATTAATTAACACTTACCAAATTATGCGATCTAGTAAAAGTAAAAAGAAACCACGTCGCTGGTGGATCAGCATACAACAAAAGTCGTTTAAGGTAAGTGTCCTAAATAACTAATTTTATTTTCTGTTTTGATCACGGTAGAAAATTAACGAATGACATAAAATATTCCCTGTCCTGTGATCCTACCGGTGGGATCATGGGGAATGATTCGGAAAAACTTATTATAATACTACACCGCACGCGCACCTTTGAAGTTACCGCCTCGCGACTGACACCGGCGCACCGCCACAGACGTACTGTGCTACCACGGACGAGACCCTTCCCACGGTGTGTCGTGCGAGCTGGTCCGCGTCCGTCCGCGATATCACGGACCGTGGGAAGCTAGCTTTACAGGCTAAAACATTATTGATAAAACCTTCCCGGGTCTATTATGATGATAGTCTAGGCTAGCCGTTACCAAAGTTTACGAAGACGCCTCGAAATTAAGTTTGAAAACGAATATTGCTTAAAGTGTATGAAAACCATAGAGCAACGTTACGTCGAACACAGCATTAGTAGCAAGATTTTAAGTTTTATCGGCTTTCAACAAACGTAGAAAACAATTAATCTTTTTTAACCAATTGTTGATGAGATAAAATTGGCCCCCTTCTTGCACGAAAGTGATATAATTGTTGTACAAATTATTTCACATTTCAGCGTCTCGTCCACATTACATATTAATTAGTTTTTTTTTTTTTATTTCAAAACTTTATTGCACTATGTACAGCCAAACCTTTAGGACATTTAGACAGGATAGATGTATAGATATGTAGTTTATATATGTAGCGAGATGGCGAATCGCGTTTTCAAATCAAATTTCATAATCGTTTTAATATATTGGTCGTGATAGATGAGTCTTTGTCTTTCAGGGCCTTATTGTCCATTTAAAATAACTTTTTTTTTTTAATTACTTACCTATCATGTACGTCAAACTGCTTGGTAAAACGCGTTATAAAATCCATGACAATTTAGGTTTTACAACAGTACTTAGGATCACTTGAACTACACTTACCTGGAACAGAAAAAAAATGGTTAATTTAAATTGCTAAGTTTTCATTATTTTTTTACTTTATTCTTATTGTTTTTGTGTACTTGTTATTTTCTTTTAATTTACTCATACTATTACTATCAGTATAATTGACCTCCCAAATCTAATATATGTTATAATAATAATAATAAAACTTTATTTTAGAATAAATCCCATATCACTTAGTAACAATTTTTAAAGAATCTTATAATATCTAGAGTTAGTAAAAATAAAAAAATATAATACACTTTTTTTTTTCCTTTTTTGAGGCCCAAGTCACCTGCTGACATGCAGGCGTATCCAGTGCCCCAAGAACGGAGAGTCCCACCTATCAGCCCACACGGCCAGGATGCTGCTGGGGCGAGGATAGAGGCACAGCGCTTCCTCATAATAGCATGGAATCAGTCCACCCGCGCCTCTGCTAGCATCCCAGAGGCACTGCAACGACGGGGTAGCCCCATCAGCACCCTGAACGCGTTATTGTACTGGACACGAAGGGCGCTGTATGCCTTCTGCGTGTAATTGACCCACAGGCTGCATGTATAAAGGTTTGGCAAAAGGCTCTAAAGAGAGTGACTTTTACCTACCCCGCACAACGAGCAAACCTGCACGCCAACATATTGCATCTGACAGCCAGCGCCCTGCGTTCCCTTTCAACATCCTCCCCATCGTTATGTAATGTGTATTTATGTGTTGTTGGTCTTCCCAAAAGATTATAAACAAATGAAAACAACTTAAAAGAGCGTGGTTTTTGACTACTGCGCAAATAATTACGGTCGTGATTTTGTAAGAACTTGACAGGAACACACGTGACTCATTTGTAAGCGGCATTTTAATCTTAACGCTTAAGTACTGACGTGTGATCTGGCAGACATCTACTGATAGATATTTTTATCGTGTCACAATGCATTATAGGATAACTAAAAAAATTATTACTGTGTTATTATACTATATATATATATATATATATATATATATATATATATATATATATATATATATGGTAGCTTGTTTACGACACTAGCACGACATACTACGCGGCGAACGATGCCTTCACTCCGTAGCCACGACTCAGACTTAGCTGTTAAGGCACGCAGGGCCAACAGTGAAAGAGAGACGGTTTATAGGGTTTTAGTCCGTAGGCGCCCTGGGGTCTCCTTAGGAGGCCTCACGGTGATTCGGGCATGCGACCTCCCGCGGTGGCCCTTCAGGCTGTGGTCGTATCGATCAATTTTGCGATTGTACGTCTTTAAAAAAAAATAGCACGGCATGTATGTTTAACCTTTCTCCTTGGTAAGTAGCGCACGGAGTCTATGATTGTTAGCAATTGGAATCATACAATCATGACATGATCATTCCTTAACACTATGCCGGCTTGACTGCATGACGGCTATTCGAGGCTGATCCCGAAACGTGTATATTTAACACAGGTTTATCGGTACGAACAGTGGATACTTCCCCGCCCCGACAGACGGCAAATTACCACCACAATTGCTCTCGTTGAGAGTATGTGTCATTTGCATCATGTCAAATGCCAATTTTTACTTTTAAAGAGAATTAATATTGTAAGCTTGCCATAGAGATATTTATAGAAAAATAACACCGCTTGAAGCAAGACTACTAAACATAAAAAAACAAGTTGTAATTTTTTTGTATGCGTTATTATTTTACGACGATATTATTAATTGTTATATAATATAATAGTATGTTTATTTAGTATATACCTACTGATTAGTATATATAAAGTAAAGTATCTTCACGACCGTTTCCCTTTCGGGGTGGTCAGAAACCACGCTTATACATAAGCGGATTCACATTTAGCCAACTTTACTATAAGCCAATCATGACAAGTGGCAAGCTCGTCGATGTCTCCAGCGTAACAAACTCGAGAAATATCACAAATAAATTAAATATTATGTAAATAAATACATTTACATTAATAAATATTGTTGTGTCCCGACCAGGAATCGAACCCGGTACCTCCGAGTCTAAGTCCACGGACTTAACCACTAGACCACGGAGGCAGTGATTAGTATATAGTTTTGTATATAGTATATTAGATTTAGTATTTAAGTTCTATTTATTTTGTTTTTTTCACAGACCTAAATGCTCCTATTATATTTAGCACCTGCCTCACATAACAAATGCTCTAAATTGTCCCTAAGATTGACTAGTAAGAATGCCGGCACTAAGTCCGCCTGTGTACCTAGTGCATAAAGTTTTGAAATAAATAAATAAATAAAAACCTACACAGTATAATGTATAAAGGAAGCTAAAACATACACTTAGCTGTAATTGAGCTATTAAAAGAACGACTAATTTAGAGCGGTTTTCTCAGAAAATTCGCTATCAAATTTGACCCAAACGTCCTTTTAAGATTCTGGGTAAATATGAAATAAGTGGAATTGGATTTTGTTATACCATTTTTATTTTTATCTTCGTGATCTAGCGGTTATAGCAGATTTTTTTTTTAATACTAGCACGACATGTGACCTTGCGACCACCTGATGGTAAGTCGCGCGCGAGGTCCATGAATGTTAGCAACTGGAGTCAAAGTCAAAGTTAAAATATCTTTATTCACGTAAATCTATTACAGGCATTTGTGACACGTTATTATTTAAATTATTTAGAATGATTCTACTCCTGTTAGTGGAAGACTAAGCAGCGAAGTGGTCCAAGGAGTAAGCTAACAGCTTAGCAAATTCCAGTGACCTGTTAATGTTTAATCTGATTGAGAAAGGAATCTGCAAGAAAACTCAACTATAGCAGATTTACAAATGAAACAAATACAGAATTACACAACAACAATAAATAAATATTTCAGTCAGACACTAGTCAGCAGTTACTACATTTGCAAATAGACTGCCCCACAGGTGCCACAGATCCTACAGTGGTCCCTTCCCCGGCGGCTCACGTCGGCGAGGTAAAACAAGGAACCAGCGGGCCTTCGCCCACCGAAATTAACGCACGCTTAATGGGATAACCCCGGGGCGTTCCGAGTCTAGGTTAAGTCTTGGCTTCGATCTTGCTAAAATATCGGCGGTCTTGTAAGACTGAAAGACCAAGATTGTGCAATACTAACTGGAACCCAGACCGGTTTAAGGTGCTCTCCGAGGCATGGGAACCGTGGTGTTGTGAATCAATGACAAATGTACGTAGCAAAAACTTTTAAATAAGATTAGATTTTATTAGTCGAATTAAAAAAAATTTTTTTTTGTTTTAGTGGTCTTACGGCCACTTAGTGCGTAACATGACGCCTATGAGGCACGTCACGTCATTGGTTAAAATAACCATATATCCCTATGTAGATTAATGCTTTGCCCGTGATGGCAACAGTAAGGGGTCCATATAAAAATGTCCATTGTTCTTTCTATAGTAGGTAAATAAAAGATAGCACTATAATTCCTAAACATCTGTGTATAAAATACAAAGATGTTCGGTTGAAAGAAGGCTCAAAATGAGCAATGAAAAAAACCTAAACAGGTAGTCCCCAGTCAGATCATCTGCAAAAGGTCCTAAACACATTAATATAGGCTATAGAATTAAAACCCCTAATCCTCTCACAATAAAGGTCATTATCCTATATCAAACGTAACAAAGAAACAACTATACCACTTTTAACATCTTATCGCCGGGTATGATTCAGGGAAACCGGACAAAATGCATTTTTGATTAGAACAAAACCCATTTCGTGAGAATTTACCTTTAATACTATCATTTATTCTTTAAAACAATGAATCATTGAGAAGAATTAGTAGAAATAAAACTTACGCTTAAACCACTGAACAGATTTAGACAAAATTTGGCAGAGATGTCCCTGGGAAACATATGGTATACTCGTATATGCCCGCGCGATTAGGAAACAACATGTGACTCCACGGCAACCATTACAAAGATCATTTCTAGCCGATATAATCAGATAATTATTTACTAAAATCCAGTGCTTTATAATAATGTACCTAATCGTATAATTTCATTTTTATTAAATACATAAATCTTATTTATTTATTTATATAGTACACACAGCAGTACATATATTATCACACACATATATATATATACATAATTATAACTTATCTAATCACAGCATTCACCAATATAAAAAAGAAGAAGAAATTAAAAAAACTTATGACTATTAAAAGAAATAAAAAAAAATAACTAAATCTAACAAATTTATATAAAAAAACATAAAAATATGACTTCTAAAATAAAATAATATTTTTTTCTTTTTTAATAGAACTATATATATATATATTGATGGTTTGAAATGTTCGAGAACATTTTTTCTGAATACATTGTAACGGTCATGAAATATGTTTATATCATTATTGGCACTGCAGAGACTACTGTAGGTGTTGCAATTTTTTTTTAATCTTATCTAATTGAATATTTCATTAAATTATAATTTAGTTGATGATTTTTAGATTGTAAGCTTGACACAGCCTCTTTAGAGCAACGAATTAATTATAATAAATTGACATGGGTAATTTATTTTAGTACATAAGCTGACTCGGCCTCTTTACAAACACGAATTAATTTAAAGTGCCTAGTTTTAAACAAAAACTTGTTTATAGCAAGTGTTTTAGTTATTATGATATAGCTGATATGATGGGACCACCCATAGTAGCTGCTGGTTATTTTATTGTTATGTTTTATAAATAATTAACTATAAAAAAAATTGTTCCGACAATATACATTTGGGTGTTGTGCTAACCAAAGAAACTAAATGTATTGATTTAATATTATATAAATATAAAAATAAACAGTTAATATCCGTCAAGCCCAAAGCAGAACCATCTTTAAAAAACTAGTTTACAATCACCTTTTAAAATTACAATAAGCCCTTGTCTGTTTAATTCAAAGATGTTGTAATGTAAAGTATATCACGACCGTTTCCCTCTCGGGGTGGTCAGAAACCACGCTTATAAATAAGCGGATTCACATTTAGCCAACATTACTATAGGCCAGCCATGACAAGTGGCAAGCTCGTCGATGTCTCTAGCGTAACTCAGTATCCTCAAAATTTGATTAAAACTCCAACAGAAGTAATAAGAGATGTCAGCTGATGTTTCTTAAAACACGAGATGCTCCAGCATCCAAATAGAACTTTCATTAATCACATTGCGGCCCTGTGCAAACTAAAATCTGAATCACAAATTTCCATTTCTCGTCGGTGTCAGAGGCATACTCTTAACACTCGAAATTCTACCCAATACGAGATGAGACATCGTTCCTGGAGAAACAGATTAAAACACTAAAACCCTAAACTCCCAAAAAACAGTGTATACATTTATTTAAGTTATGTTTTTTTTTTAATTTTTTTTTAATCGTTTATTCAGATAAAAACTTAAAGTATTTCTCTTCTTCTTCTTAGTCGCTACACTCTTAGCAGAGTGGTCGTGGTCGTCACTTGAGTGTCAGTGGCACGCTTAACAAGCCGCCGCCACTCGTCTCGAACTGCAGCCTTCCTGGAGCACTCATGTAGGGGGTGATCCATTGTTGCTTTAACCTGGTCAGTCCATCTCATCGGAGACCTACCACGCATTCTCTTGCCATCGACTTTTCCCTGAACTACAAGGCGCTCAATGGATGTATCTCCACGCCGCGACACGTGTCCAAAAAAAGTATTTACATTTTTAAAATTATACGGCAAACTGCATAACAGTTTGTTGGCGAATAGTACCTCTTTTTTACACTATATTTGTCAAAACACAAAGTTATATAACATTAAATCACATTACTGTTGTATTTACTTAGCAAAAGCAACTTTAATTTTCCTTTAAATTATATTTTTGTCATTTTTACACAGAGTCATCAATGGGCATAATATTATAAATATAATGTGGCGCGGTGGTGGCTCGGTTGTAAGAACGCTTACCTTAAATCCTACAAGGTCTGAGATTTTTGAGGTGGTAGGCGGACTGATGGTGGTAATTTGCCCAGTCTGCTGAGGCGGGGAAGTATCCACCGTTCGTGCCGATAAACCCAGTAAAGTGTATGTACACACGTTTCGGGATCAGGCTCGAATTGCCCAGTCAAGCCGGCAGAGTGTTAGGAACTGATGTCAGTCATGAGTGTCTGATTCCAGTTACTAACAGTCATGGATCTCGCGCACCACTTAACATCAGGTGGGCCCAAGGTCACATGTCGTGCTAGTATAAAAAAATGTACCAATAAGAAATACACTTTTAAGTTAAGCCGTCGGCCCGGTTCCACTTATACCAACTTGTAGAATCGTTAATAAATTGTCATTTAAAAAATTGACATCAGATCATCGCCAACCCGTCTGGCCAGCGTGGCGAGTGTAGGCCAAATTCTCCGAAGATATGTTCTGGAAGGCCGTTATGATAATGATAAGCAAAATTCGTTATCAAAAAGCAACCTTTACTTTACTTTGCTTTCAAGTCGAACATAGGATAGTAACATAAATAAAAAAAACCATGGAGTGTTTGTTAGTTAAAGCATTATTTTGTAGTACGTTAGTTCTTAAAAGACCAGACTTTTATTTTATTTGGGTAACTCACAGCTAATACAATAGATTAAAGACTATGATAATGACTACAAGCTAATTAAGAGTTACCACACATAACAAAAATACAAGCAAAAAATAAAAACTAAACCAAAAAGATTTACGAAATTGGAAATTATTTTGCTCCTCACGGAATAAATGCTATCACAAAATAAGTCAATGTCTAAATTGTGACTTAGTAAGTTAAACAACGATACTGCTCTAGGTATATAACTATTTTGCCTATAATTGCTATGAGCATGAGGTACACATAGTAGGTCTGAAGCACGCAAGCAACGGACTGATGTCCTAAGACCAATCATATCTAATAATTCTGGACAGTCAATGATACCTCTGGCAATCTTAATGAGAAAAGTCAGGTCAGCTACATCGCGTCTGATCGAAAGAAGTTTTGCTGCTGTAGGCTAGAACATTTCGAACCGATTGATGATGTTCTTGTGATTTTCAACTTAGTAGTGGTATCAAACCATCGCGCGGTTTGCCTTACACATGTAAAATATAAATGAGGGAAAAGGCGCAATGTATCGTAAAATCGGTATTCCAGGGTGCGGTGGAGGCGATTAAGCACATGTAGAGCTTTAATCAGTGAACGGGCTATTGTGAACCAGTACAATTGTCTACGGCTATACTCTGATTACTGCCATTGACTTTGTAAACAATAGACGTCGATTAAAAATAAAACTTTTGCCAGCCAAAAACACATAGGTACAATATCTATAAAATCTGCTAGGTTGTACTAAAATGAATTCTCTGTAATTGTTACGATTAAAGTTAAGATAGCGTCAATTGTACCAATTGTATTTTTGACTTTATTCGTTACCAGAGATTTAATTATGGTGCAACTCAGCCTAAGAGTAATTTATTTATTTTATTTATTAATAATAGGGTCGCCAACAGCTCCCATGCATTTGTATCTAAGGCTAAATCAAAAGTCTGATGCTGCACCTATTATAGGCGACCACCACATGCTATAACACAACAGTTAAACAATAATCAAGTCAGCCATAAACTAAACATAACATAATCTAAGAACTAAAATTACCTTAAATCTAAATTTACCTAAATCTATAAAACAATAAAATGTCTAAAAAAATCTAATTGAATAAATAAAATAAAATAACTTTGCAAATATCAATGGTTTATAGAATTTGGCCTAAGTAGTCTGCCGTCAGTACATTTTCGAAACGATTAACAAAAAACAGTCAAAATTTTAGCATAAAAATGTTTGTGTTAATTAGCTAATATGTTATATTAAAACTTTTTTGTTATTCATATATTGAAAACGTATCATCACGACCGTAATTCCATCGGTGTGGTCAAAAATCACGCTTTTTAACATTTAGCCAATTTTATTAGCCCAAAATGGCAAGAACTCGAGAATCAAGACAACAGTTGTTTAATTAAACAAAACCGTTATTATATTAAATCAAAACAATGATAGCACGATTATTGGAGGTTAAAACTGACACGGGAAGTTCAGTAACCGAGCCATTATGGCTCAGTAAAAGTTTCACTTATCGTGCGCGTACATTTCTAGTCGTTATTATTCTAAGCTTCCAAGACAGCATTCGTAAGATCATACATACAGCCATACAGTATTTGTTTTTTTTTTTGTGCAATAAAAAAGGGGCACTTAACCCAGCCTATTTAGTTACAAGCTGTCATTCTCCTCTCTTCAACACATGATGGAATACCAAGTTTTTTTTTTTAAATTGGATTATCCGTGAAGATATTTAGAACTGTGTGTCAAATAGTAACACATAAAATATCCTAAAAATAACTAAAGTAAACCAACGACAACGACCCAAATGCACCTTTTGCGCATCGCACGCATCGATGCCGAAAAAAACGTTACCAGCAACGGATTTTTTCTAGCAACGTACGCATCGATGTCAAAAATATCCAAAACGCTCACCTCTAAAGGGATTGTCTAAGAAGTATAGTACGGATATAGTGCATAATGTATTTCCATCGGGAAAACTCGGGTCTCAATCGGAATACGACGTCACCCGAATTGTCAATCAATTATTGTTTTGAGTAACATTTACATATCCATTAATATGTAACTTTATTATTTGTGGCCAATGTCAATGTGAAAAACATTATTCTACCTATAGAGATGTTACAACAACCCTTAGAGAGAGCACGATAAATACGAACTTTTGCGATAAAATATGATGGAAAACCATTATGCACTACATCTAGGTACCTACCATGATAAAAATGTCGTTAAAATACTAAACCGGTTAAGTTTGCAGTACAAAAGTAGGTGACACATCTTGAATAGATGTCAATACATTATGACCTCTTTAAACGTTGACACGTGCAAAAAGCGGTTTTTATTAGGTACATACATATTTTTGGGACGTCTTATCGCTATCTTTGGCGTCTAAGATTAAAAGAGTTTATACTAATCTAACCGTCATTACAGCTCCTACAACACAAGAGTCCTAGACCTCCACTGCAGAACTTATTTCTGGAGATCTCGGCCTATTCGACAACTTAATATTATTGGAACCGGACCTACACGGCAACAAGAACTCTCACAGGAACGGTGGTGTTGTAAATTTACAAATGTACCTACGTAAGGGTTCGAACTGCGACCTTTTTGGTTCTAAGGAAAGCGTTATTATTCAATAGTATTGTGTAATTATTAATATTGCACAATTTTATTGTAAAGTGAGCGATGGTGGCTCGGTTGAAAGAACAGCGTTCGAAACAATGAGAAGTACACTTTTCTTATATATTTGTCGTAAATTTACAACAACACTATAGGTATGTTATTAATATAATATATTTCCTACAAAATAAGGAAACAAAAATAATAAAACCCATTTCTGTACATAATCTACGTCAGAATAGAATTTAAATGAACGTACCTAAGTATTGTATTATTAAGAAACAAAAAAAAGTATATTATCTTTACGATATTGCGTAGTAAATACTTTTTTCTTAAAAGTAAATATTAAAAAAAAATATTATGAAATTCACTAGTAACTAATTTAAAAGAAAAAAATACGTAGGTAGGAAAATACCCATACTCGTATTTTTTTTATTCAACTAACTTGGTGTTTACCTACTTCTAAAACTAAAAGGCCACTGAATGCCTCAATAAAATAAATTAATCTACATTATGGAAAATAAATGAAATATTTTGTAAACAGTGTCATACGAAAAAGCCGGTAAAATAAAAACACGCACTCACCAAAGCAATCCCAATCCGTTCATCAATGAAATACTTTATGAAAACTTAATTATAAAAAAACACACCACACATAGGCAATAAAAACACACATTAAAACTATGAAATATTTTGGAGTATGACTAGAAAACTAAACCGTTCGAGCGCACAACCGTCTCCGGCAACGGTCCGTTCATTACTGAATTCGAATTTGGAACTGCCGCCGTACGAGTGAGGGGACGTTTCGAAAAAAGAACTGCAAGCAAGCACCCATCCATCCATACGTTACGCTCGAGATGACTATAACAAAAAAGGGAACCCTAATAATTATATTATCGTCCCAATGCAACTATTCCCAAACTTTAAATGCATTTACAATAAAAACATAAATTAACAAAAAAAAAAGTCTAAAATTTTGTCATTTTAAAATTAGTCTTATTAAAGATGAGCTGCCTATATATATATATTTGTCATTTCGCTCGTAATTTATACCTTCACTACCTATTTTACATAAGAAGCTTTGCGTTGCCTATTTGTTTGGTTAATATAATTACGCGCCTGTACGATTAAATTTAATTATAACATGTTTCGTAACAATCAAAGCAATGAGTCGAGTGTTTTTATTTTGTAAATATTAAATTGCAATGTCTTGGTCACCAACTATCTCATAACCTGTTCTGTTGTAATACTTGTAATAGTCACATACATTTCAAGGCAGACGTAGCGATAATAATTTAACTATTTGTTTCTGGTACAATTTCCTTTTCTTTATCGTATGTAATAAGGTTATAGAATAGTTTTTGTCGATTGAATTTGACAGCCAAACCCAATATTCTATCTATCTTTAGTTTTCATAACAGAATAGACTTCGTTCCTTCTATACAACAAACAAAAAAATTAGATTTTCATTAAGCAAACCTAATGATTTCCAAAATTTTAATTTTTAAAGATGCATTGAGTTCAGCCGTTAACTCATCTATCCGAGAATTGACTAATCACAATAAATAATTATGATTTAATTAAAATATACTTAATATACTTATTTAATGTTTCATAGGGTTTAGTTTATATTAAATTTTAATTGTTAATTTGCTTTTTGTATGAATGAAAACTGGGAGCATTCGAAAAGAAATTATAAAAATTTTACTATCAAAAAGGTTCCAGAATTTTCTCTGATTTTGACAGGTACGGCTTGAATGACGACTTGAAAATAAACCCAATGCCAATGGGCATTTATTTATAAAGTCTGCAGTGCAGTTGTGGTGCAATAAAAAAAGAATTTAATAGTTTAACAACCTTTGGCTGAGCTCAGGTTCTTGCAGCTGTCGGATGGCAGAACGCCGTATCGTGTGCATACACTCACACGCATGTTGTCCTTGTCACACACTGCGCTAACCACAGAAGCACACATTAGTATTTTTACATGTGTGTGTTTAAGGTGACCAAGCGTTTTGCAGGATTCTAAATACTATCCTGTCATAGATGTTTTGTTATGAAATTAAAATTTATTTAAATAAGTACAATTGAAGCTTGTTTAGGTAAATAATGGAATTTTTTCATTTTGAGCCTAAAACAAATTGTAATTTGCAATTATAAATAAACCAATTTGATTATTTTGTTTAAAATTGCCTATATTTTAAATACTTGTTATATAATAGAATTACAATGTTCACATACGATTTTCAATATTAATAATACAAACACAGTTAAAAGTTTCATTAATTAATTTTTAGGGATGACCTTGTATGATCTTACGTTAGGCTAATATATGTGATTCTATTAGAAACAAACAAGTTTTACTAATAAACAATAATTAGGAAAATACTTTTTTTGGCTTCTCGACACAAATTGACTATTTTAAAATTGATAGTTTGTATAAAGAAGCTTTCTTTCGTCATTTTCGACATGTGGTTTCTTAGGAAAAGTTGTTTGTTTCTATCAATAGATTAACATATTAGTCTAACGTAAGACCATTTAGAGTCACGCAGTAAATTTAATGTGTTTGATTCGCGAACTGTTAGCGACATATTTTCTCGTCAACGCTTGTGGAATAAATGCCAGAACGTTTAAACAATACACGGCTACACTTCGAACACAACTATATTACATTACAGCCCCTAGAACACAGCATCCTAAACCTCCATTATTGAAGATGGCCTCCAAAACATATATCTGGAGAATTAGGACTACACTCGCCACGCTGGCCAGACGGGTTGGCGAGGATCTGATGTCATTTTTTTAATGACAATTTATTGACAATTCTAAAAGTTGGTATTAGTGGAACCGGGACCGACGGCTTAACGTGCTCTCCTAGGCACGGAAACGATATGGTGTAAATCTATGTCAAATGTACATAAGAATAGGATTTAAGGAGAGCGTTATTAAAACCGAGCCACCACCAATTTTATCCCAGTGAGATGTAAAGTCATTGTCGCCGTTGCTAGCGGCATTTTAGTCCTTCCTTTTATCTGAGCTGGTCGCGTGCGTTGTATGCTAATCACTGTAACACACGCACAAATGCACAACTCAATAACGACTCACACACATGCACAACTTAATAACACCTATGCAAAATTAAATTTATGCGATCCCATCCATACCTGGTTAAACTGCAAAAATATTAACTGAGTTTTTTTCTTCGAGCAATATCAGTTATTGATTTTTTGATGTCGTGAATTGTTTTTATTTTACTTTTATTTTATCATAATTTAAAGGGGAAATGCTGCTAGTGTATTGGGCACCATGCCACAAGACAGCGATTTGTAGGAGCTATTTTTTTTGTAAGTATTTAATTTTTATTTTCTATGTATTATTATTATTATTTTTAGGTTAAATTTAGATTTTGTTGTAATATAGTTTATTTATCTTTTAAATAGTACCCAAAGTTTTTTTAAGCGGGGTAGTCACAAACCAAGATCTTTCTTTTTCTTATTCTTAAGCAAGTTCGTCGATGTCTCTATACCAGACGCAGAAATATCACAAATAAATGAGTGTGCCCCGACTAGGAATTGAACCCGGTACCTCGGCGTCTAAATCTATGGTCATAACCGCTAGACCACGGAGTCTTTTAGAGGCAGTTCATTTTATTTTATTTGTGAAATTTCTCGAGTTGGGTACGCTAAAGTCATCGAGCTTGCCATTTTTCATGATGGGCCTATAGTAAAGTTGGCTAAATGTGAATCCGCTTTTTTATATTATTAGCGTGGTTTCTATCGTTTACGTTTAGGGGTACGGTTGAGGGGTGCCAATACGGTAAATACATGGAATGCTTAGAAATTTGTCTTCCTCTCTCTTCTATAGATTTGTTTTAGTGAATAAAATAGAATTAAATCTCTGTTTAATAGACTATATTTCTTTAAAGTACACTCAAGACTTGTGTAATCTTTAAAAATGCTGAGAGAGCGAGAGGAAATACAAGCATTAAATGCTCTTTTAACTAATCGTTTAACAAACGGACAAACTGCCAAAATATTTTGTAATTTCGGCTAAGCTTGAACTAACGATAACTGAGAATAAATCAAGTAATCCACTATTTTGACAATAAGGAGAATTTAAGGCCGCGTTCGTTTTATAGCATTTCCAACATTTCGTAGCAACTTCATAAACCAGCGCGAAATGTCGTTTTTGTTAAGAAATACCACTTTTTTTAACAATGCTAACATTTCTTAAATAAAACGAGCGGTGAGGCTACTTTTTGACAAGTGTTTTCGTTTATGTTTTATCATACCATGGCATCCAACACACATGATATTATTACGGTCTTTGAATTTATTACATAAAATCGTTTAAAATACCTTTTTAACAAATATAATAGTAAAAAGTATATAAAAATGGTAAACAAACCATTTTATATGTTAATGACATCTGTCAAAAAGTAACATCAATAACCCTCATTTTACACGGTACTAACATACGAAATTAGCATCAAATGTTAGAACTTTCATTAAACGAACGACATGTGCTAAAAAAGTGGTATTTTCATGCTAACATTTCTTTAACGCGGCCTAATATGCACCCACACACATGTCGTAGCATAAATACAAATTTGAAGACTCTTAAAATAACTCAGTATAAAAAATAATAAAATAGTGACGCCGTCGCAGTCCATCCACCAGCTGTTTCCAGTGATTGTGGTCCTCGGCGCAGTGGATGGCTTGGTGTACAGGAATGTTCAACTGGTCAGTCACCTGACTAGGTGAACATTCCAGTACACCAAGGACCATCATTTAGGGCTTCTTCCTCTTGTTCTTTTGCTGTATACTTTTCCAGATTGTCGGCACCTCTTCTAGCAATGTGACCAAAATATTGCAGAATTCGGGTAAAGCAGACGGCAGAATGTCTGTCTCTTGGCAAGCTCGAACTTCTGAGCAAAGGACGCTATCACCACATCTCAAACGCTTCAATTCTTGCTCTATTTGCAGCTTTTAATCCATGTTTCCGTATTAAAATTAGTAAGAATAAAAAGGTGCTGAATATTAAACGTATAGCTACCTACTATACATATTGTAAGCGAGTTTGTATGATTTTGTATGTATGTGTACCCGCGGCGTGAATTTATGAGCCTTTATTTCGTTGACTAACATGTTAGGACCGGGTGTAGATAAGTTAGTGTTGAACAGGGTATTTCTGACAGGGCTTTATTTTTAACTAAACAAACTGATATTTATATTTTTTTTATTTAAGTAGCATTGAGCGTATAAACTTTATGCTTGTAAGTAAATAAATAAATATTTCCAGACAGGTCACACAGCGCCATCTAGTTTCCGTGGTAAGCTACGAGGCTTGTGTTACGGAAACTAGATGGTTAATAAACAACATATTATACTTTTTTTTGTAAATATATACATATTATACATATAAACACCCAGACCGAGACAAATTATACAATGTACAACTTGCCCCCGGTGGGAATCGAACCCACGACCTCCCGAGTTCACGGCAACGTTTGTTACCACTAGACCACGGAGGCGGTCAAAATAAGTAAATTAAACGAATGCCTATGCTAAAAAATGGGTATCAATTAATATGAGCATATAGACAAACGTTGTCAGATTTGAGATTTGCTCCTGGATGTAGCCTCACCTCAAGGCTCGCCACTCAACGCGTTCTCTTGCCACCCTGATCCAACCAGCAACTTCTTTAGGT
This sequence comes from Tinea semifulvella, assembly GCA_910589645.1. NCBI lineage: Eukaryota > Metazoa > Arthropoda > Insecta > Lepidoptera > Tineidae > Tinea > Tinea semifulvella. The sequence goes on along the minus strand of OU342592.1, from coordinate 4,022,408 downwards.
CATCTATTTATTTATTGATTTTAAGAGAAAGAACAGTAAAATGCTGTATAGGAACAATTAAGAAACGATACGAGTACAATAAGAGTCATTAGAACTGTACCCGCCACCAAAATATTTCCCACTGTGAATAATATAGGGGGGGTCTTTCCACTCTGCGTCTTCCCGTACGTGATCTCCAATCTGGAACCCCTTTGCCCCATCGTTTGGTTCTGGTCCATAATTTCCAGGTCGCTTAGCGAGATATGGAAAGAGCTATGCTTGGTATTTCTCTGATGAATAGAAGAATTCAATACGTTGATATTCGTCTTTTTTCCTACACAAATATCAAATCAAGAAAGAATGAAAGAGACAACTTGATATGGTCTGGCCAAGAAGTTGTCCAAACAGCTAACGGAGAAATCTGAAGACTGGTATTTTTTTCTGCTAACGTTAACTATCTCTGATGGGAAGACTAGAGGACATTTTTTTTTATTTTTTATTAGGTTTAGTTTATAGGTACTTATTGAATTTTATTTCTTCTATTTAAATAGTTTGTAATTATTATTTAAATAAGTAAGTATATTCTATACTTGATATCTATTTATTAATATGGCCTATTCGTCATGTAGATTGATTTTTACATACATATTTCTAAAAAACAATAAATTAACAGTTAATGATGACTTAGGGCCAATGACTGAAATCTTCCTTAGTGGCATTCGTTCACTTAAAATGCCCACATACAAATTTATGTTTTAAGTGAACTTACATACATACATATTTTCACGCCAAATCCTTTGCGGGGTAGGCAGAGACAATTGAGCGCCACTTGTCACGGTCACGACTTCTTTCGTTTCGATGGCTTTTTAACGCACCTTCAGCTATTGTTTTATTAATTTGGTCGTAATATGTGAGTCTTGGCCTGCCAGGGCCTCTTTTACCCACAACTTTCGCATTATATATCTGGTTCGTCAATCTCTCTTCATTCATCCTTTCAACATGCCCGAACCATCGGGTCTTTCCTTATTTTTGTTCCTATGCTTTCTTTCATACCTACCCTTTTGCGTGAACAAAAGCAACTAAGGAAGGATTTATTTACAGGCCCTTAAATCTTGAGAAATACTCTATCACGGGTGTCGAGGTAGACGGGCGCAATGGCACCGACGCGCTCCGCATAGTTGCCCTTCTAGAGTTAGCCGATGAATACGTCCAACGGGGAACTGGAGACCAGCTCGGATGTACAATTCCGTTTTTTTTTTGTTTAAACAACTTATTATATATAGATTTTTAGAGGCCAAGAGGTGTGCAGTGCCCGCCCGTCGTGTTGTACAACAAAGTCATATAATGCAATAAATTCAAGCGTTTTGGTTACAACATGCCCAGTCGTAATGAAGGTCAATGACTTATGTAAAATAGACGTAAAGAATAAAATATGTTGTCGGGGGGTTCTTTTGGAAGTTAAGTTTTAATAAAGGTAAAAAAAGTACGTTACACTTAATTCTGGGTGTAACAATAAATTCTTTTATTTCGCATTTTAATAGGCTTATTGTGTTTTTTTTTTTTACTTTTGTAACTGGTTGTCTTGGTTTGTTTTCAATGTGAGTAAAGTTGAACGTTTTATTGTGTTTCGGGTCACTTTATATTATAAAAATAAACTCAATGTATTTATTGTTGAATATAATTATAGTATATGAAATAAAACTAAAACTGCCTCCGTGATTAAGTCCGCGGATTTAGACTAGAATACTTAATAATTTAAATAAATAAATTTAATTAAGATACAATTTAATTGTGATATTCTCGAGTTTGGTACGCTGGAGACATCGACAAGTGTCACTTATTATGATTGGCCTATAGTAAAATTGGCTAAATGTGAATCCGCTTCTTTATAAGCGTGGTTTCTGACCACACCAGAACGGAAACGGTCGTGATGATACTTTTTATTCGAAATAAAAGTTGTTATTAAAGTCATGTTAAATATAAAATAATAACATTTTAAAACAAAAATGCATCTTGATTGATATCTTTGTGGTGTTATTTTGTTGTGTGAATAATTATAGATAACAAATTAGACTTTACGAATTTATGGGGCAGAAGTAGCAGTTTATTTGTTTGCGGTTTTCCCGCGCTGTAACCTACCTTTCTTCTCTTCATGATTCGTCTCTTCATTCGTCACACAACTCTGTCATCATTCTGGTTTCATGTCTGGACTCTTTCGCAGTTATTGCAGTAAATCTTTGGAACAATTTGCCGGTCAAAATTCGGCAAGCATCCCACAGAATAATATTCAAAATATTGGTATACTCACATTCCCAGCGTGTCTTATACGTGGATATTGTATGTAGTATAGTTATGTATATATGTATGAATGTACTATTAGTATGTAGTATATATATTATTGATAAATATAGTTATTATTTAATAATAATAAAAGTATCAACACGCTTGTGGGCGCTGGACCCCTAAAGGGGGGCGGTAAGGGGAAAGAAATAGAAGGCGTTGGCATGGTTTAGGGGGGCGACTTTATATTTTATAATTCACTGAAATTTACCTATTACCAAACATCGATTATTTAGTTATATTCAGTCACAGTGGCGGTAGGCGAAATAAGTTTGAGAATCTCTGATCTAAGTGATCAAGAGGTGTAAATAAAAAATATTTGCAAAAATTAATTAAAAGTTAGTATAAAGAATATTTTTTCGATGGGGCTGTCATTCTTAATTTGGGTTATAGGCCTTAATAAAAAATAATAAAAAACAAGGTAAGTAATACTTTCTCCAATGTGTCATAAGAAAGCACATAATGTAAACAATAACAGTGTAATCTCAGCTTACCCCATACGAAGCGTATTAGATAAGATTACACGTAGTAAATATATTAACGTACAAAACAAATATTATGAACTTATTTATAGGTTGATTTTATCTTCATTACGTCAAATCTTATATAATTACGTCAAAAATCTCTTAATTAAAAATAAATTATTTTTCTTAAACTAAAATCCAAAACGAATATAAAGTACTGTTGGAGATGGGCCTTCCAGAATTTAACGGAGAATTTGGCCTACTCTCGCCATGCTAGAGGGCCTGATGTCAATTTTAATGACAATTAATAAACGATTCCACAAGTTGGTATTAGTGGAACCGGGACCTACGACTTAACGTGTTCTCCAAGGTACGGGAACGGTGGTGTTGTAATAACAAATGTAAAGAAAAGTATTTTTCATTGGTACATGCCGGGCATCGAACATTGAACCTTTTTTGGATTAAAAATCGTTATTACAACGGAGCCACAAACATCTATATTAATATTGACCTTTACTCATAAAATCTTAGTAATAATTTGAGAACATCAACATTTTCTAAATGGTTGCCCTTTTTTTTTTTTACATTAATTTTATATTATATTTTATAAGCTACCCAATGTAGACAGTAACATCCATCTCAACCCCTTGAACACAGACCGCCACAGTGGAGATGAGCCTTCCAAAAAATCTGGAGAATATGGCCTACCTACACTCGCCACGCGCTGGCCAGACGGGTTGGCGAAGATGTGGTGTAATTTTTTTATGATAATTTTCGTGCTTAACGTGCTCTTTAATGTGTTGACAAATGTGTAAGTAAAGTATCATCACGACCGTTTCCCTTATGAGGTGATCAGAAACCTCGCTTTTATGAAAAGTGAGTTCACATTTAGCCAACTTTACTATAGGCCCATCATGACGAGTGGCAAGCTCGTCGTTTGGTCTGCGTTCCATACTCGAAAAATACCACAAATAAAATTTTGTGGGACCAGGAATCGAACACGGTACCTACGTATCTAAATCCACGGACGCAGTTCACAATTTACTATTTCTACAAACCATCTAAAACAAATCCCACGAGTAGTGCGTTCTATAAATAACTTTCATAGTTTAGACTAACTTTACACGTGTGTGACGAAACCCGTTTAAAAAAAACGCCATCCGTCACACCAGCTGTGTTGGGGTAGGGCAGGATGGTCTATATCTAAACACATAGGCACCTACTTAGGTAAACAAAATGTACGTTGGCTCAAGAATGCTCAAGTCACAGGAGAAAAACCTTGGGATGATATTGTGGTCAGCGAAAAGCCATCTATTCTATTCTTTCACTAAACCCTAACTGTAAATTATTTAATAACCACATCGTTGCTGAAGAAACAGAATAAAACACTATTTAAATAACCGTGTATTTATTTAAGTTATAATGTATATGATGTACTTGTATGTATTATTGTATGTATGGTTTATGTATGTTTATGTGTTTAGGTATAATGTGTAGTATATTAGAATTAGTTAAGTAACTTATTAACTGTATCATTAAAATTTCTTTTTTATTTCATCCTGCCTATCACCTTACTCGATCCCCAAGGTTAGCTGGTAAAGAATGCCTACTGGCATTATAGCTCGCCTCTGTACTATTTTTAAGTGCATTAAAGAATTTAAATAAAATAAAAATTAATAAATTTGTATGTATTTTAAATGTATTTATTTATTATGAATTATACGTACTTGTCTTATTATATACTCGTATTTCTATATTAGTGTCTAAGTGTAAATAGGTGGTAAACTGATGATGGTAATTTGCCCAGTCTGCTGGGGCGGGGAAGTATCCACCGTTCGTGCTGATAAACCTAGTAAAGTGTATCCACACCTTTCGGGATCAGGCTCGAATTACCGTCATGTCCAGTCAAGCCGGCATAGTGTTAGGGACTGATGTCAGTCATGAGTGTCTGATTCCAGTTGCTAACATTCATGGGCCTTTCGTGCCACTTACCATCAGGTAGTTGCAGGTCACTTGTTAGAAAAAAGTAAAGTAAAGTATCATCACGACCGTTTCCCTTTCGGGGTGGTCAGAAACTACGCTTATGAATAAACGGATTCGCATTTAGCCAACTTTACTATAGGCCAATCATGACAAGTGGCAAGCTCGTCGATGTCTCCAGAGTGCCAAACTAATTATATCACAAATAAATTAAATATTAATTAAATGTATTTTTTATTTACATTAATAAATATTTTTGTGTCCCGACCAGGAATCGGACCCGGTACCTCCCGAGTCTAAATCCACGGACTTAACCGCTAGACCACGGAGGCAGTTTTTAAACATGAAATAGGTAAAATTTAAATAATTTTTTAATTACTTATTTAATGCACCCACAATCCCTGCTCACTATCCCAAAGGTTAGCTGTTAGAAAATATCACTAGACATTAAGTTCGCCTATGTACATTTTGTTTATTGTGCAATAAATAATTTATCCATCTAACAACAAACAAAAAAATAGCAAATAAACAAATTATAATGGTAAAAACAATTGAAACACAAATAGTACATAAAATAAGATTAAACTCAAACAAAGATTTTACGCAGTGGAAGTTGGTGCAAGAGGAGTTCCAGCAAAATCTTTGCATCACTTACTGAAAGAATTAGGCCTAATCAGGTCTGCCGTCAATACATTTATGGAACGTGCTTCCAAGACGGCATTAACGGAATCATACAGTATTTGGTTGGGTAGGGAGAGAAGTAGAATGGTGGATGGTGAGCGTATTATCGCGCAATAGAAAAAAAGGAGGCCTCCTTTTCTTAAACCAGCCTATTGTCGGTCGCAAGCCCGAGACACCATCCTTCTCATCTCTTACCCATACACGATGGACCCGGCACCCGCACGGTGAATCCATGGAATGCTTAGAAATTTGTCTTCACAGGATATATATATATATATAAGTTAATATATATAAGATATAACAATTGTGTTTGCAGCTCGTCAATGGAACAGGCTGCCATTAATTATTCGACAGGCACCATCTCTAAATATATTCAAAAAACTTCTAAAATTTCAACTCTTTCATACCAGTGTTGCAAAACTAGGATCAAGAAACTACACCTTTCGTGACCAATATCTGGTTTCTGAGCCTTGACAGAATTATCTAGTACAGAAACCAGTGCACTTACTAACTGTTCTGTTAGCCTGTCCTAGCTCAATGTATATATAAATAAAATTAAAAAAAATAAAATAATATAATTTTCTAGTTTGTAATTTATGTTTATATAGGATGTAATCAGTAATATTTTATTTGTAGTAATATAAAAACAGTATAAAAGAATTACAATATTAAATAATTAAAAAGAAAAATTATAAGCGTCCGAGGGCACTTGCTGCGTTCCCCCGTAGAACGGCGAGACTGACACTTAAGCAAAATATTCTCTACTTCTAGGGTCACCCGTCGCCAAGCGAAGTTTTTCCCCAAGCTCACGAACGCCCGAGCTTCCTCGGACCACGGACCCATCGTTTTGACTGCAAATGGGATGAACTCTGCGTACTTGTTGCGTTTAAGGCGCGCGGCTAATAGGATGTTAAAATTGGCGTCAATAAAATACTTTTATTTTATTATTCTCACCTTTAGGTAGCCGAAGAGTCATATGTCGTGTCAAGATATAGACGTCATATTCAACCTTGGGTTTCAAGGAAGATATATATATATATATATATAGGCTATATGACGTCATTATATGACTACGACATGTGTCTCCACGGCCATTTGTCTTTCAAATTGTCTTTACTTCACACCTATTCTAAGCGATTATATATATATATAATCGCTTAGAATAGGTGTGAAGTAAAGACAATTTGAAAGACAAATGGCCGTGGAGACACATGTCGTAGTCATATAATGACGTCATATAGCCTATGTCTGTCTCAGGGTTCCAAGGAACATATCAGCCACATTTCATCAAAATCGGTTTAGTAATATAGACGTGAAGACGTTACAAACACACACAAACACAAAGTTCCCTTCACATTTATAATACGAGTTTTTAGTTTAAACCATAAATTGGTTATAATTTTTTTACAAAATAATATATACTATATATATAAATAATAATAAATATTTCCAGACACTACATATTATACTTTTTTTGTTGTAAATATATACATATTATACATATAAATACCCAGACCGAGACAAATTATACAATGTACAACCTGCCCCCGGTGGGAATCGAACCCACGACCTCCCGAGATATATATGAGTGAAAACAATCAATAAAAAAGTAAAGAAATATCCATGACAAAACGAAGAAAATAATGACACAAACAACAAAATCTTGCTTAATAAAATAACTTAATAAAATTACTTAATACTATTATATCCTATACTTTATATATAGTCAAGATTATACGAGTATATATAGTAAAAAAATACTAATACTAAAATAGTATTTATTTAATTTTTATTAATTTTAACTACTTAAATAATAATACTACCTACTACTTTAAATTAAATTACTTTGACCCATGTGTGCCTCTGTCGGTCCGTCGCTTTAGTCAAAAAAGTTTTTGAACTATAAAACTATTTTTTTTTCTTTGTTAACTGGTTAGCTCAATGCAGTCTAGTGGTCGCGGACCACGATGGATATCCGCTTGTCACCAACGACATATTCATATGAACCGCTCATTTAGGATAAATTGATTGCTTTCTCAATCGTGGCCCTAAACTGAAAGATTGGAAAAAAACACGCATCGCACAATGCTTGCATAAATTGCCAGTTGTGTATGTTTTGATGCAATGAGCGAAACGCGAAAATAGATCAATTGAGTGAATTCAATCTATCACTATAACGCTTGAGCCAAGTAGTAGGTACATATTAAAGTTTAAAAAACTGCCAGTACTGTACTTGATGCAAGTTGTAAGCAATGTAAATCGCAAAAATAAATACAGTTAAACTCAGACCTCAGATCTGGTGGGTGTGGTACTATCATACATATATACATATTGTGCTCAGTATTAAAAAATAAAACTTTTATATGTGTCTATATCCATTAATAATATAATAAATGTAATAGGAGCTTCCTCCGTGGGTCCGTATGTATAATGTGTTTGTCTCGCCTTCACGCCTATATAACTCAACCGATTTTGATCAAGTTCTACAGAAAAATGATTCTTAGAATCGTGAGACGGATATAGGGTATATGATCTAACCACAACATATGACTCCACGGCCATATATCTGACTTTCTTCATAATTCGCCTTCACACGTATACATATTATTGAAAGAATTTAAATGAAGAAGTAAAGTATCATATGACCGTTTTCCTTTCGGAGTGATCAGAAACCACGCTTATATAATAATAATAAATTCTTTATTGTACAAAACCAAAACAAGTGCAGGTACATAGGCGAGCTTAATGCCGTAAATGCATTTTCTACCAACTAACCTTTGTGACTGAGAGCTGTAATAAGCATATATAGAAGCAGATTCACATTTAGCCAACTTTACTATAGGCCAATCATGACAAGTAGCAAGCTCGTAGATGTGTCTCTAGCGTACCAAACTCAAGAAATATCACAAATAAATTAAATATTAATTAAATTAAATTATTTTACTTAAATTAATAAATATTATTGAGTCCCGACCAGGAATCGAACCCGGTACCTCCGAGTCTACATTCGCGGTCTCAAACGCTTAACCCAGGAGGCATATCTTCAAATCAAATTTGGCAGAATATCACTATAAGTATTACACGGCCAAAGTCAGATAAAACATAAACTATATTTTGTTAAGTTATAGTGTTAGTGACGTTCTTACACAGCAAATCCATTTATGCGAGTAACACATATATTATCGAACGTGATCAATCAACGTGATCAATTGGAATATATGCCTCCTGGGTTAAGCGTTTGAGACCGCGAATTTAGACTCGGAGGTACCGGGTTCGATCCTGGTCGGGACACAATAATATTTATTAATTTAAATAAAATAATTTAATTTAATTAATATTTGCCCTAAACCGGCGTTTCATATAATTTTGTAGGACTGGATAATAAATGCATGTCTATGCCAGTCGCACATCTGACCTTCATCGAACGTTGGCCTCGCAGCTAACGACCTTATGTCGCCAATTATTTGCGTTCAATTGCATTTGGTCTGAAATAATATTTATAGCGGTCAAATGGTATGGCATACCTACGCATACGCACGAACGTAAATACAAGATCGCATGATCGAATCCCAATCCAGCTACCAGCGTGCCTTTAAACAGAAAATAAATTAGTAGTAAAAAAACCTCTGTGACCCCTAGTGTTCCGCGTCCCCCCCCCACTCCCCCTCAAATCTCCGTTTGCAGTATTTTTCATTTTACTCAAAAACCGTAACAGCTACGTGAAAACTGTCAAAAAAGTAAATAATCCTTTTTAAATTACCTACAAAACGGTACTAGGTTCATATTTGTATGTAGCTTAGATTTTGAGATATGGATGTAAATATATAAGAAAAAAATATAAATATTAAAATTTCTACAAATTCTGAAAATAAATCTCTTTGATTTTATTATAAAACTTATGAGTAATCGAACTATAGTTGTCTTAAATGCCTTTTGCGTTTACGAGAGAAATTGCTCTCGAGTCAGCGAGTGTCATAATTTTCAACTGTGTTAATTTGTAAGGTAATATCGATTTGATTAGTACAACTGCACATTCAGGCAATTATGACCGTTATGTACGTTATGAATAACGACTAATTTTCTATAATTGTCAGTTGACGGAAGATGCACAGCCGTTGAAAGGTCAATGCTCTTCCACACAGATGGTGCGTTATGTTGACTCACCAATATTAATATTTTACGGGTTTTATATGACTTTTTTACTACGTATGAACATTTTTGTGCGTAAATGATCATTTATCAGAGCATGCCATGGGCGTGGCACAAGATACCTACCTACACCTACGTTCGTAGTCAATAAACCCAAAACTACGACGAGACGTGGTGATCAGGGGTCCGTTATCGGATTTTTTTTACCAATCTATTGCGTTTTGCGAATGAATATCATAAATACTTAACTAATGCGCAAGACGCAATGTACCGAGTAAAACTTATTACGACTATTGCCGTAACGAATTAAGGAATTTATTTGCAAGGCGCAATGAATAGGTTGAAAATGTCAATCTGGGCAATATTTGGGCCAAAGGATCAGCAGCATTGCCATTCAACGTGGCAAGTGGCTTGGAGCAATTTTTTTATTTATATATTTTTTTTCTTTATTTTAGATTTTAGTTGTATTTTAATTTATAAAGTAGGTTTATTTATATTAATAGTTATTTATGTTAAATGTAAGTGTTTAGTTTAATTTATTAATTTAATAAATTATTTTTTTGTTAATATGAAATTAAAATATATTGAAATAATATATATAATAAACATAAAAACTAAACTTCATTGATAATAATAACTAAGTTATTAATAACTATGTAATTGATATTGTAAGAAACTTCTAAATAAAATAGAGTTGCAAAACAACGAAATATATAAGCCTATTGTTGAAAAGGTTGATAAATTGAAAAAGATTTGTTTTACGAAGAAAAACCTTTTATTTTCTGCACTACATGTGACTCCGCGTGCGCCTGGTTTGTTGCGCCCATTCACAAGACTGATGAGCTTTCGACGTGTACCGATTGGCGAAATCAATATGTCCTAATAAAATGTATTGTATGTATATTTATGTTTGATTCCTGGTTGAGAATATACTATTTGACACTGAGTGGAAATTTTATGCCCATTGGTAGTGATTTGGAGTTATTTTATTTTATTTTTACTTCGTTTTTCCACATTTTTTTGTTGTATTTTTTATTATTAAGCTATTTAGAAGAATGACGATTAACAAAAGTTAATAAACAAGGCAGAAATGCATGTGTCCGAGACTACAGAAACAAATATTATTTTTAGGTATTTATACGCTCGCTGGAGGATCTTAGCGTAATGTTAAATGGCTTAAACATGGCGTCTCAGCAGGTTGGCATCGATTGGCGGTCATGTTTAACGAGCGTCGTACCGAGATCAATCTGTGTGGGTAACACCACTCTCAAAGTTGTGCAAAAATACGTCTACCTTGGTAAAACTAGGCGTTGCTAACTTAAGCAAAGAAGCTGATAAACGCATTTGCCTAGTACACACATACCCCAGTGTTAGAAGACGAAAGTTTACAACCAGTGCAATATTCCAGTACTGTTATAGGGAGCAGAAACCTGGACACTGACAGTGGGTCTGGTCCACAAATTTAGGGTCGCTCAGCTCAGCAGTATTAAGTCCGAAACATGAAAATCCGTCAAAAACCCAAAGTGAAATGTGACATTTTAATAATGTTTTAGCTTATAGTATGACAATGCCACTTTACAGCAGTTATAATCTTAGTGACATCCTCATAATTGTTTTCGTCTTAGCTTGTAGTATGACAATGCCTCATTACAGCAGCTATAATCCTTGGTGTATTTATTTTATAATTGTGTATGTCTTAGTTTATAATATGACAATGCCTATTTACAGCAGCTATAATTTTAAGATTATAATTATGTATATTTGGGTTGTAATGTGCTGCTCCAAATACAAGCTATTTCCCAGAAAATAACCTTTTCGTTATAATAATTAATTTTTTGACATGTAAAAGCGCAGAATACATTATATTTATTGTCCTATGCCTACTTACAAAATAAATAAATAAAATAAAGTTACAGATATAGCCTTTAAAATTGGTAAGCATTGGGAATGGGCCGAACACGTCTGTCGCAGAACCGATGCACGATGGAGTTATTAGTTCCAGATACAGTGGCATTGTCCAAAATTAGAACAGTTCGCCTCTGTAGGACATAGTAGGAGTAGACGGATTCTGGAGTCCAGAGACATAGACTGATGATGGTGATGATATTTATTGTACCTAGATGATATTTCTAAAGTACGATATAGTAGGTAAATTGTATAATTATAAGAACACATTGTTGCAAGCAAATTATGTAACGCGGTCGCACTGGGCAGGCCTTCCGTTTAGTGTTGTGTTACAGGCGATAGGCTCGAGATATCGATAGCCTGTAACTCGATATTTAGTATTGATTACCGGGCCTAGGACACGTCGAGGATGTTAGAGGTTTCACCACTTTGTAATAATACTTGTTTTATTTTTACATTTGCAATAAGGACATTTAAAATGAACGAAAAAAAATATATCTAAAATTCACCACTCCTGAGATTTAGACATATTGAGATATATAAAATTAAGCTAATAAAAATATATAAACTAAATTGAAAATAAAACTAAAATCTTAACTATACATAAAAATATTCACCCATGACTTGATCATGTAGCAACCATGGTGTTGCGGAACAAGTAGATTCGTAAAGTCTCTATGACAACCTTATGTCGTATGTCAAAGACAAAGACAGTCAATATGTAGCTTTCGGCAAAATGTCTTAATTTGTGTTGTGTATTTTATTATATTAATTTACCACAGTCATGGTGTTTATTTCGGCCTTTATTTCTCCACAAAGTGGCGACCGTGACTTGATTTTCCATGATGTTTAGTGTTTACATGGAAATCATTAAATAAAAGATGGAGATTTATGAAACAAGTCTCAGTTGTTTGCAGGCAGTATATAAGTATTTCAAGGAGACTGCTAACAAATTATTTTTATCGGCCCTTATTTCTCCACACCAGGATTCAAGATGTGCATTCCCCCGCTGCACAGCGATGTTGATTTGCTGCGTGAAAACCAGCCTTCATGTCTTATACAGCGTTAACCAGACGCTTAGACAGTTCTTTAAGGGACTTATTAGCATTTGGCCCCCACGGTCCCATTGACTCAAGACCAAAAGGCACAAACACGTAGCCATTAGCAACAGACTCGTATTTGCGACATTTGGCCATTTCAGCCGTAGCAGCCGCCCTAGCCCTGACAGATGTGCCCATGAGACTGAGGAAGGTTGTCGATACAAGTAGCGTCCCACAGCAATGCTCGACCAATAGACCACGGCACCAAAGTCAATCCATCAGGTCTTTTACCATCACTATCTACGTTACGGTCGTGCCCCATCTATCGTTTTTTATTTCATATTTTAAGACGCGTGTTTATATTTCCCGTCTGACCTATGCTGCGCCAGCCTGGCACCACCTTCTGGCCCAGACCAACAGGGACAGGATCCAAAGTCAGCAGAACATATCGCTCAGAGTGGTTTACCGAGCGCCGTGGTTCGTGCGTAATTCCGTCATAGCTCGAGATTTGGAGATGCCTATTATTATGGAGTTTGTCACTGGCCTGACTAGACGTATGTTCTATCGGGCCGACAACGGACACTTCAACCATCTCCATAATATCGCTCCGTCTTGCGCACGGCCCCCCAACGGGAGACCACTTCCAAGGGAAGTACTACTGGAGGAGAGCTGAAGCAGTTGAATCTAGCCCTCTGGGTTCGTGAGCCACACGGGCGCTGTTAAACTGCTAACGGCGCCCAGCACTAAAAGTGCATGAATTACCGGTGGGTGGTTACCCGCTGAGATCCTGCCGGGGAAAACGGGGGAATATCCCCATCCCCAACCCATTAGGCATCCGGGCCTGGACGACCCCACTGTCTGTCTGTTATATTTTATCAACTTGATAACGTTCAAAATTGCTTAAACTTGGAATTTAAAAAAAAAATGTAAGCTTGACCAATCAAATGCTAGTCAAGCCACAGATGTAATCATTAACAATGAGAAGGCTTGAACTAGTAGGTTAAATATGTTCCACGTACGGTCGAAATCAGATATAAATGATAACATCAGTCCCTCCCACCTTAATGAAACATTAATTAATTGATGGAAAACGAAACAATGAAACACAAAAACATAATTTTCAAAGAAAGGAAGTTCAATAAACGATTTCTCATAAAGAATTCTCAAAAATATTAAATCACGCGATGAAATAACGACGAAATTAAGTTAAAGCTTGTTTCCATTACCAATAACTTCGTCCTATACCGCGTGTAATTGACAAAAAAGCAAACATTTTTTTAGGGTTCAAGCGTCATTAGTAGAATCTCTATTTAAAGATAAAAATCATTATCTGAAAAACAAAACACTCAGACTGCATGCTGCAAAAATATATCACGTCACGACGAATAGTCATATTATTATTTAATTTAAGCTGAGGTTCTTAACAGAATGTCGCTTTCTATTTTTGACGACTGTCAAAAATGTTCTGTGACCGAACGGAGGGTACCAGTCACACCTCAGGCTTGGTCGTCAGCTGACGTCTATAGTTTTGTGTTACGGTGACGTCACACCGCGTGTGCTTAATTTTCAGTGCTGCAGCAGTGTCTGCTTAATTTTCAGTGCTGCAGCAGTGTCTGCGCGTGTATCTATCGGTCGAAACTGTTACTTGGATTATTTGTATTATGTGATATCATATTTGTGTAAAAAGGTTTGCTGCTGCTGGAAGTGGTAATTGCTTCTGCCTCTTTCTTTGTACTCTTACCATATACAGTCCACTCTACCACCCCCGTGAGGGAGTTCGAAATATCCCCCACAACAGCTATAAGTTTGTTTCTTGGAGAGAATACTTATCTGATAGGATGAATATTTTAAATTAGGAAACGCAATCGTACAGAAGTGGCAAGGTCGTCGATGTCGCTAGCGTACCAAACTCAGGAAATATCACAATTAAATTAAATATTAATTCATTTAAATTAATAAATATTAGTGTGTCCCGACCAGGAATCGAACCCGGTACTTCCGAGTCCAAAACCAAGGACTTAACCGCTAGACCACCGAGGCATACGACGTAATCAAAAACTTCTCTCAAAGTACATAATATTCAGTAAAAATAGCGCCTAAAGCGACAAGCGTTTTTTTATTTTTAATTGAACGAGTAAGTAAAGTCGCACAGAACTTCCCGTGCCGTACGATAATGGGAACGCGTCCATTGCGCCGGCTATATTGGTATGCGGCTGGTAAACACCGGCGGTTGTCATAGCAACGCGGCGGGAGAACGCGTCACTTCCGGCCATCCCACCCCACGGCGCGGCGGCCATCGTAGACCTAGGGATGCCCAGCGTAGTAGTCGATAAATGTATCGACGATATTTATTTCGATTTAAAAAAAGTAATTCTTGATTTGTAATACGGTGTGTCGTAATTTTTGCGGGGTAGTATTTTTATAATATTATGTAAATCACAAGTATTGTTTTGCTGACTGCCTCTGTGGGCGTAGCGGTGAGTCCGTGGATGCCGGGTTCCGATTCCCGGTCAAGACACAATAATTTATTTGGAATATTTCGAGTTTGGTACGCTAGAGACATCGACGAGCTTGCTACTTGTCATGGTGGGCCTATAGTAAAAAATGGTCTATTCGCATTTCATTTCCCAACAAAATTTGTAAGTATATTATTATGTATGTATGTGTAGGTTTATGTATTAGTATTTAGTTTAATATATGTATATTTGTATGTATGTATATGAAGTTGTATGTATGTGGCTAGTTATTAAATAATACTTTTGATATTTATATTTAATATTTCAGCACCTACTTTCCAGTAAATGGTTTAAAGTTTTCCCAATGGTTGGCTATGATAAAATGTCTTGCGGCATTAAAGCCCGCCTTTGTCTTTGTACAATAAAGTATTAAATAAAATAAATATAGTACAGTTGGGTAAATGTGAATCCGCTACTTTAAATTCGTCGTGATGATACTTTACTTTTAATTAAAAGCTGTGTTTTTATTACTTACGACCATAATATCGAACAGTATCAATTTTTTTTACACTTACCTGAAACAGAAAAAACAAAAATATTATTTACTTGCCAATGAAACTTATTTATTAGCAGAGGTTAATAACTAAATCTTGTCATTATCATTACAGCCCCTAGAACACAGCGTCCTAGACCTCCACTGTTGGACATGGCCTTCCAGAACATATATCTGGAGAATTTAACCTACACTTGCCACACTGGCCAGACGAGTTGGCAAGGATATAATGTCAGTTATTATTAACTTTTTAACACTTAAAAATACCTACTATTAGTTCTAGAAATTTAATAACTATTATTTTTAAAATAATAAAATATGTAAATAAAGGTACATTACCTACAGTAGTCTAGGTTGATTACGGCTTTGAATAGCGTTATATTTGTCTATCGCTGTCGTCGTATTGTGCTACAAAAATAACGTACCACGAAACCATAATAACCGAACTTCTCATTCTTTTTCACGATGTCATGCATTTAATTTAGTTATAATAAAAAGCCCAGACGTGCACTTAGTCAAAGATGAAATAACATTATTAAAGGCGATTGTACAATATTATTAATTTACTTAGGGCAATTGGGAACTCTAAACTGTGGAGCGAATGGGAATAGGGGACCGTAACTCGTAAAGTATCATTGTAACTGAACAATGGCCAAAGTTACGGCTACACTGGAGAGGACAATAAACTAAAATGGCAATAAACTGGCCGAATCTCATTACAACACTAGTGTGTACTCACCTTTATGTACGACACAATTTTGTAATACATTTTAAAAGTAACTTAAATATAAACAGTAACATAAAAGTAACTCTTAAATGTAACAGTAACTAGTTTTAAAAAAATAAAAAAGAAGCATAGAATAATAATGCTTAGAAAGAAAGAGACACAATAAGTGAGGCCAGTAAAAACTTAGCCAAAACAGCATCGTCACCATCCCTACCCATACGTATGAATTTAGACTCGCACATATTTATATTGCACGATAAAGATGGAGAAAGCTCTTCTAGCCTCTGTGTTTCCACTTTCCTATAAGTTGGAGTCCTTCAAGCAAAGTGTGAAAAAGCATCTAATCAAGCAGGCATTGATGTAAGTCATAAGTGTCAGATTCCAGTTGCTGATCAAATCATAGTGCTAACTACTGCCAGCTCTCGGAATTTTTTATTTGCTTATTTTTATGCAATTAATAGGTGTCACATTGTAACGAAAACTTTAATAATAATAACATAGTAGCCTACATAATTATGGCCTCAAAGTTTTATGAAACTATCTATCTATCTATATTTATTTATTCAATAAAGTAGTAATAATTACTACTAAAATAAATAAAAAATATAATAAATGAAAAATGTCCCCAAAATATAGTATAGCTAAGCTGATACTTCTGTTTTGCCTCCAGATTTTTTTGTCACAGTTTGAACAATTCCTTGGCCAGGCGAGTGGCTGGAGGTCTCCATCGTCCCATCGTATCGACCACAAACGGGCGGCGCAAACTGTACTTTTAGAACCAGTCCAAATGTAATTAAATATAAATAATTATTTAATTTCAGAAAATACACTCTATACTTCAGTATTATTGGATCATACATAAACTTAAATTATATATGTAATATGTTTCATTTATTTAAATCAGTGCACCGAGAGAAAAAATATAAAATAAAACATAAGTATGTAAAGATAAAAAAAAATTATATAATTTATTCAAACTAGCCACGAGTACGAATGGATAGGTTTGATTCAGAAACGTTTCCCTAAACCTGGTTAAATATCTCTTCTCTTCCTTACGCATTGACATGAAACGAAAGTGACAAAAGAAATTTTGTCTCTGAACAGCTCTGCTTGTTTTGCGGTTACCAGAAACCGTTGGTATCTGCTACATCGAAAACCACCTCGTACTACTAAAATATTCAAAACCATCAAAACTTACTACTTTGATGATAAAAACTTCTGAAAACGGCAGTGTATATCCAGAACGGTGTAAGTGCAATATTTATAAAGCTGGGTCCATATATGTATCAATTTATTTATCCGGTAACCGTATTTATATCGGCGACGCGTATCATGATCGCTAGGCAAAGATACGCGGTGTCAATACGCCACCGGTACGATGTGTGGAAACGGTTCGCCACAGTGTTAAGGCAGTGATATCTCACTGGATATTTCCTATACAGAAAACAGTTAACTGATACTGAATGGCCATTAATAATTGTATAAATTAGCATCAGTACATGCTGAAAAAAATACGGCTTATCAACTTGTATTGCACTTTGTTTTTACTCATATTATTTGTATTTTAATTATTACAGTCCTTAGAACATAGCGTCCTAGACCTCCACTGTTGGAAATGGGCCTTCCAAAACACACATCTTAAAAAAATTAATGCACCTTCAGTTAGTGATTTATTTATTTGATCGTGATATGTGAGTGTCGGTCTGGCAGGGCCTCATTCATCCACAACTCTTGCACTTTATATCTGGTTCGACAATCTTTCTTCGCTCATTCTTTTAACATTCCCGAACCATCGTAGCATGCCTTTCCTTATTTTTGTCCCTATGTAAAAAGTAAAGTATCATCACGACTGTTTCCCTTTCGGGGTGGTCAGAAACCATGCTTATAAATAAGCGGATTCACATTTAGCCAACTTTACTATAGGCCAATCATGACAAGTGTCAAGCTCGTCGATGTCTCCAGCGTCCTTTGTCCCTATGCTTTCTTTTATACCAACCCTTTTTCGTATTTTGACGTTAGAAATGAAAAACTACTTAAATAATATAAATGAAATACAATTAAATAGGAAACTAAAACAAAAGAATAATAACTTCAGCCAAATCTCTACCAATGGGCTAAGTGCCAAGGATATACGCAGCATTGCCGCGTTGAATGGCAATGGTTATCCTTTGGCCCAAATATGGCCCAGCCCACTTGTCTATTTTATTAAAGTTAAGTAACATTACGACCGTATCCCTTGCGGGGTGGTCAGATACAACGCTTATAAAGAATCTGATACACATTTAGCCAACTTACTATAGGCCAATCATGACAAGTAGCAAGCTCGTCGATGTCTCTCTAGAGACATCGACTACTAAACTCGATAAATATTACAAATAAATTAAATTGATTTATTTAAATTAATAAATATGATAATAATAGGAATCGAACCCGGTATGTCTTATATATACTTATATAATATATCTTTATAAAATACTCATTTACTCCTAAAACATGTTTTGAAAATCCTTTTTATTTAATCCATCTTTCACTAAGTTGTCTCTAAACGCACAGCACACAACTTAAGTTGTCTATTCTTTCTTAATGAATGTCAAATTTGGTAGAAAGAGACAACTAGAACTCTAGGGCTTTAGACACTGACAAATTATTACTATGCCATATTAAAAAAAAAGATTTTGCTCCTACTAGTAGACGGTCCAATGCAGCAGAAGACATGCGGCTTAGTTTAACGTCCCTGTATGTGGAGCCAGCTTCAGTTTTAAACCATGCTCATAAAACGCCCTAGGTTTATTACCCGACTTTTATTGTATGTATTAAAACGTTAAATGTAACGACTCGAAGTTGCATCCTCACTATAAAATTTTAGCGGTTAACTTAAACGGTGCACTAGAAATTTAAGCATTAATTGCATAATAACACATGAGCATATTACATCACTTTTTAACCACTTAGAACTCACCATAAAATGTGTAATTCCATTCATACTTAATAATAAAAATTTGACAGAAGTTTTGTTTTTGAATTGTTGTTGTAATATCTATTCATTTTTTTTATTTTATTATCTGCACCATTTTTATAAACAATGTGCAATAAAGATTTTTGGTATTATTATTATTAATAAGATTTCTATGTAGTAGTATGAAGCTAGCTTTATAATGTATAATGAAGTTTGCTTTAAATATTAACTACCTTCAGACGAGTTCATTAGGAAAGATAAATTTTGCGTGTTTGCAATTAACATATACATATTATTAAATTTTACATTTTAGAAATTCAATTTAACTTCAGGCCAATAATTATTTTGAACTATGGAAAATAGTAGCAATCATAAAAAACTGTTATCTTAAAAAGGCAACATCATCTTCATCATCACGGACCTACCTACCACTCCACTACCTACACTCGCCACAATGCCCAGACGGGTTGGCGAGGGTGTGCTGTCAAATTTTAATGACAAAATATTAACGATTGCACAAGTTCGTATTGGTTGGAACCGGGACAGAGCGACGGCTTAACGTGCTCTCCGAGGCACGGGAACGTTGATGTGTATATGACAAATGTACGTAAGAATGGAGTATTTATCATTAGTACTTGCCGGGGTTCAAACCAGCCTTTTCAGGATTATAAGAAGAGCGTTCTTACAACCGTGCCATCACCATTTTAAAAAAAGGCATAAAACATACAAAACCAAAAACGTACGTTTTACAGCATCGAAAATAAACGAAAACTCGTGTACATTTCGATCAGTTCATAGCTGTTTTTTTTGGCCAAATCGAGTATATATTTAAATGACAAAAACAGTACTACTGTAGTGGATTCAGAGTTAAAAACTAATTGTAGAACAAGAACACCAAAAAGTTTTGTTAAAACAAATTCTACGATTAAACTATACGAACAACTTCCGTATAATAACAACTGAGTTTGGTATAAGGTACGTCATAGACATGTATATAACGTACGGGCTGACTACGCGAACAATTCATTGACACGCTGGCCCTAATATGTACCATGCAGTCAAGTGTTATAAGAAATTTTGAGTATTGCAATTCAGGAGGAAATGCAGCCAACGTGGATGCCATCATTCCACGGAGACGAGATTTATATCCGTATCTACAGTACTCGTATTAACATTCATTATAACCTAAATCCTACACACTTACTTCAAAGTGCCCCCGTGCCCCGTGCAATCGTTTTATTGAACAAAATCGTGCAGTCCGATGAGAATTTCGATGTGTTCGCATCAACGGATGTAAAAAGTAAAAACATTGTCCTAAAGTAATTGGCACATCTAGTAACTTATCCTTGTGTTTGAATTTTGTTATGAAATATGTATTGTTTAGACCTCAAATCTCTAATGAACATTTTCATGGAAATAAATAAATAAATAATTTGGTGTTTTAAATTGGTAAAAAAAGTAAAGTATCAACATTCCTCAAAAGTACACTCAGACTTAAATGATCTTTATAAATGCTGTATTGTGTGAGCGAGAGGGAAGCACAAGCGTTAAACGCTCTTGAGCCATATATGGCTTAATTATTTTTGATAATTATATTTTACCAGATACTGTTATGACTGTTTTTAAAAAGGAGAAACCGACTGGAATAGCTTTTTACTTATCCATACTAATATTATAAATGTTAGAGAAGCTTTGTGTTTATTTGTCTTCATGCCTTAGTATAGGCATAACCAATATTGATGATATTTATTAAAGCCCTGAGGCGCATATTGGCTATAGGACTTTATCATCTGACCACGATATGTGATTCCACGGCCATTTCTTGTCGTGGTTTACGCCTATACTACTAGGCAATTTTAATGAAATTTAGCAGGGAACTTGATACTCAGGGATGGACATAGGCTATATGAAGTCATCATCTGACAACGATACGGGGCACCCACTAGTATAAATATGCATCAAAATTTTTATATGGCGTTATTTATTTAAAAAACAATGGTCCTAAACGACCGCAAAACTAAATTAATATTTTGGGAAGGTTCCTATAAATATGTCTATGTGGCAAGATATTTCGCTCTCTCCCGAGACAAGGAAGTGGCGTTGGATGTACAAACCTTTTGCCGCAGGTGTAGCGGTCGTAACATTATGCTAAACTCACGCAAAATGCGCCTCTAATGGCTGGATTGTGTCAAAAACTTAATTAAAACTGCGCAATTGTAGGAATTTAAGGTTGTGACATGTTGTTAGGCGGGAGCGTTGAATGAAGCGATTTTGCTCGTCTTATATTTAACTCTCTCAATTTAACAAGACAGATTTCTTAGTAATTTACCGTGTGGGTGTGTACGAGTACTCATGACTAATAATATTTTGACATTTACCAGTTTTGTAGATTATTTTGATTGGGTATATAATAATAAGCCGATTATCCAGTGCAACGCGATAGGTACTTGCATTATTTTGGAGCCAGGAGATTTTAAAAAATCCGTCGCCGATGTGCTTGACCGTATCGGCTCAGGGCAGCTTATATTCGCACTTGGCTTGCAACCCATGTGAAGGCGCTATTAAATTGCCGTATGCGCGGCAACTTTGAATTCGTGGTTTTCTTGTCTCAATAAGTGTATCTTTCCATTGCACTACGCACGCATTTTAATTTCACAAATGTCTACTTACTAATATTTTATCTTCGTATGCTCCTATGTATATCTACTATAATAAGTATTTATGTAGTTTATTGGTTAGAATTGCACTCCATATATTTATACTGTCCCACTCTCCTAAAGGATTGCTGGTAGAAAAGCCGAAATTGCTTCGGTTCGCCTGTGTACATACTTTTAAGTAAAGTGCAATAAAGTATTACAATAACAATAATCATGTTGTCCCACGCCTGTACCACACGTGTCGCTTTGTCTCGTAATCATGGACCCAAGCGTTACTATACAGCAACCGTGTCCCGCGTTTGCAGCGTGGAGCACCGTGAGCAACTATCCAAGCTGGTCACGTGTTTTAATACGTCACCAACAACTAATTCATGTACTTAGGTATATATGTTTATGTATTTGTACATAATCGCTAAACCGTATATAAAAACTATGTATTATTTAAGATCTACGTAATATGTTATTTATTTTTATTTTATTTTATTATGGTAACAAACAGTCATAATACAATTATTAATTTATGTAATATTATTTTATTTTAATGCACCTGCTATCCTCTACCACACTCCCAATGGTTAGCTGTAATAAAATGCCTAAGGCATTAAGTTCGCCCTTGTACATTAATTACCTTTAAGTTTTTTGTGCAATAAAGAGTTTATAAATAAATACGAGTATAGCGTGTTCGTAGGTAGCAGTGGCGTTTTATGTTCTCTCTAACCGCTAAGCTTATGCAATGTCGTTATAAAATAGTGTTGTAACGCCTAGGCAATGATAATGACAGCTCTGACATTTCTGAAACTTATCTCCTTTAGGCTCGTAATTAAAATTTTAATACGTTACAATTACTCTAGGAGGACGCTAGCTATTCCGTAAGTCTTGTTTTAATGGGTGTCATTTTTGTATAAATATCACCATGGCAAGCTTACAATATTATTTTTATTTAAAAACTTTATTGCACAAAGTACAAAGGCGGACTTAATGCTCGTAGACATTCTCTGACAGCCAAACCTTAGGGATAAATTTAGGTGCAATGAAAGTGACAGTAACAATAATATAATTATAGGATTAATTAAAAATATTATATAACTACTTAAATACTATGCGAATATACTAGTTTTTCAAAAGACGACCTGGTATTAACTTGCCTTATGTTGGTCGGGAGATTGTTCCATAGGTTTGTTACAGCGACTACGAAGGAACTGGAAAGAAATCCAGTATGGTGTGAGGGGACAGAAAGAAGCGAGTTGTGAGAGGAGCGAAGATATTTGTCGTGGAAGGAAGAGAGATAGGCAAAGTTGTCCTTGAGGTATTTCGGTGTCGCAGGCTTATTCAGCACAGAAAATAGGAGACAGAGGGCTCTGAGATTCCTGCGACAACGAATAGGCAGCCACTTCAACTTGACATCATTGCAAATGGCACATACTTTTAACAAGAACAATAAATAGGTGGTAGGCAGACTGATAGTGTTAATTTGCCCAGTCTGCCGGGGCGGGGAAGTATCCACCGTTCGTGCCGATAAACCCAGTAAAGTGTATCCACACGTTTCGGGATCAGGTTCAAATTGCAGTCAAGCCGGCATAGTGTTAAAGACTAATGTCAGTCATGAGTGTCTGATTCCAGTTGCTAACATTTATAAACCTCGCGCGCCACTTACAATCAGGAAGCAAAGTCACATGTGATGCAAGTATTAAAAAAAAACTTGTAAATTATTCTGTTTTTTGTCTTTAGTTTTATCAGAAAACTGTTGCTAAAGGCTAGTTACGCCACGTGATTGGTTACTTTATAACCTTCTTATTTTAGCCAATCGTGTAACTTATAAATAAGCAAACCACAAGCTCAACAAGGCCAAAACTACTAACTTTTTTGGATAACAGTTTTAACAATAATACATGTCTACTGAGCAATACATGGAGCTAATGTCAACCTTATGGCTAGTGTCTTTAAGATTTTAATTGTGTGCAACTATGCTAGCGCCATCTATGATCGATTAAATCATTTAAGGCCTATAGAATTAGGTAAAACTTAATCATCACAGCTCCTAAAACACAGAGTCCTAGACTTCCACTATTGGAGATAACTAAAAAACTGTAGATATGGAACTAAAAAAAAAAGTAAAGTAAAGTATCATTACGACCACCCCTTTCGGAGTGGTCAGAAACCAGGCTTACAAAGAAGCGGATTCACATTTAGCCAACTTTACTATAGGCCAATCATGACAAGTGGCAAGCTCGTCGATGTCTCCAGCGTACAAAATTCGAGATATCTGTGATTCACAGATAAATTAAATATTAATTTAATGTATTTATTAATATTAATTAATATTTTTGTGTCCTGACCAGGAATCGAACCCGGTACCTCCGAGTCTAAATCCACGGACTTAACCGCTAGACCACGGAGGCAGTTGGAACTAAAAACTGAGAAGATTTCCAAAAAAACTAAATCTACAGTAATAACTGTAGGGTTGGCTACATTCTATGTTCTAAACTTGACGCCTGTTACTGACTTTTAACTCTAAATAGGATTTATTGGAGTACATTAGTATGGTAGACTACGTTCTCGCTTGATATTTGTCTTCAGTTAACTTTGTTTGAACAATTTATTAGGTAGTGTTGAAACAGTAGGAACAAATCTGGGCGAGTTAAGGAATTCACTCAGTTCAGCTTAGTTTTAGTAATAGGCAGTTTTTAAGTACCTTTATTTATAGCGGTAGTAGATTAGTTGTGGGATAGTAGATCAGTAAGTATATTATCTATGTATGTAGTTACTATAACTTATTTATTAGTATTTAGTATATTGTTGTCATTGATATATATTGTAGTGTATGTAATAATATGTATGGGTAGTTGAGGTGGGTTCTTGTAGTTGAAGTAAAAGTCACAATACCAAGTTGAGAGATAATTTATTGCCTACAAATGATCAAATATATATTGAAATAAACTCTGAACCGAGATAGTCGTAACCAGTGTGTCAGCGGTGGGGGTACTGTGTGACATAGATGCGGGATGCACGCTTTTTGTCACACAGCAAGTATATATATATATACATACATTACTACATATACCTGTAAGTCACAGGTGTTCTAACCCGCAAAATAAACGGTTCCTATACTATATACTTATAATACTGTACATAATAATATACATGTGTACTAGTGTATAATAATATAGTTAAACCGTAGAATTTAATACAATTTTGCACCTACCTTCAATATAATGCTCAAGTTGTCCCAATGGTTGGCTAGGATAGAATGTCTAGCGGCATTATTGTCTTTGTGCAATAATAAATTGAGTTTTTGGCACGCAATATGTTTATGTATGTTTATTTGTATATATATATATGTATTATATGTTCATAATACTTGCATGTAGTTTATGTAATTGCTTGGTATGTAGTGTATTTATAAATTAGACTAATATTATTAGATTGTTGCACCCTGCCCATAATCTCTCACCATCCCAAAGGTTAGTTGTCAGAGAATGCCTAACAGGCATTAAACTCGCCTATGTACCTAATTTTAAGTTTTGGTGCAATAAAGAATTTAAAATAAAATAAATAAATAAATAATACCAACTTGTGAAATCGTTTTAAACTTTAGCGCATTCATAATAGTTTTTATAATTTTAACGGGTAAAGGAGACATATTTCTCACGAATTATTATTTATAAATTTTAGCCAAGTTGCATTGACACGGGATAAATCGCCCGGTGTCGTCAAGGATATTGTAAGTGTCGTGTGTCGTGATTTCTAAAAACTTAAAGTTATAAGTGGGTAGATTTACATCTACCGCCCAGTATGTACAAATTACACCACATAGCTCCAGTCGACCCGAGACCGCGGCCAATGCGACTGAAACGTCGAGAGAAATATGTCTGTAAGGTAAATCGCATAAAGACCCGTTAAAATTATAAAAACTATTGTGAAATCGTTATTAAATTGTCAATAAAAATTGACCCTCGCCAACCCCGACGGTGAGCGTGGCGAATGTAAGCCAAAGTCTCCAGATATTTCTGAAAGGCCAATCTCCAACAGTGGAAGGCCCATCTCTAACAGTGGTGGTCCTAGAACTCTGTGTTCTAGGGGCTGTAATAAGAATGAAACTGTACATTTACCGTCTTCACTTAATATTTACAGTTTTTTAAGCATGTAGTTTTACTCCAGGATAGGGGTGGCAACACTGTTAAGAACTGTCAAAATATACATACATACACATACACATACAAAGTCAATACTCCAAAAAATATAGAACCAAATAAAGGAATAAAATACGGAATATCAAAGAACAGATTTTCTGGAAATTTCTTTGTTAGATTCTAAAGGATTCGTATAACATGTCTTTCTGTTTGGAAAGCACTTATTCGTTCGATGTTTCTTGAAAACGCCTTTAGCAAAACAGTAATACGATGTGCCGTATTACATTTAATTGTTTCCAGTACTTAATGTATTCAACATAAGATATACAGTTTTTCCTTGCAGAGAACTGTCTCTGTAGTCTAGCACTAAAGTCCGTGGATGTAGAGTATTTATGGCCTATAGTAAAGTTGGCTAACAATGAATCCGCTTCTTTAAAAGCGTGGTTTCTGACCACCCCGAAAGGGGTTTACTTTTTTATATATAATAAATAAATAAATAAATATAATTAATAAATAAATAAATAAATTTATTAGAAACAAAAAAATACCTTTTTTTTTATTATTATTATAATTTTTTATTCAGTAAACATATAGATCTTAAAACATAATTACAACAATTCTAAAAGTTACACAATCCAGC
The DNA here is from genome assembly GCA_910589645.1 of Tinea semifulvella. Classification (NCBI taxonomy): domain Eukaryota; kingdom Metazoa; phylum Arthropoda; class Insecta; order Lepidoptera; family Tineidae; genus Tinea; species Tinea semifulvella. The sequence continues at coordinate 3,995,751 of OU342592.1, read as the reverse complement.
AAAGTTTTTACTTAAATATTAAATATAGATTTTGAAAAAAAAAATTTATTACTACTACTTAAATAAAATTAAATAACTAAACCTAATAAAAACAATAACTATAAATTAAAAATGTCCTGAAGAGACGTCCCATCGGGATAGTCCCAAGAAGACTGGCAACATTTCCCCTCTGTATAGCAAGGCTCATGTTTTACGATTTCAATAAAATTTGACAGAGGTGTTTCCTAGAATCCAGAGGTGGACGTTTATACACCTCTGGTCTATTAATTTTGGCTTCACGCGATTTTGATGACATTTGGAAAAGATTGCACACGTCACCCTACGCCAAATTGAAGGTTTTTTATCGTACGCTAAGCAGATGCCATAATAGAAAATTCCAGTAAAATTTATGGTAATAATAACATTTTTTGGACACAGAAATTTAAATTAAGAAAACCTATCAGATTTATTTAAGTAAACAAAAATTGTAAGGTCATTTATGATAATAAAAAATAATTAAGTTAAATATTTATAAAGCAACACGCAAAAACAATATTCATTACATTTTGAATAAATAAATAAATAATTAGGAGGTGAAAGAACGTAACACCTTGCTGCTTGTGGGAATGAAAAAATAATATTTTCTTATACGTAATTCGGCGGAATTTACATAAAATAATTACGTCGTTAAGCAAAACAAATATGGAGGATTGAGAGACAAAATTATTCCGACTACGACGACGAACGTTAAAATTTGTACCCGTTTAAGCAAAACTCGTGTTCAATTTTGTAAAATATGGTTTCCTTGTAATGCGCGTTGGAAAAGTTTGAAATTAGATAGAAGTAATTATAAGTCGAAAATTACATTTAATTTTTAATTACAAATAAAAACCTTATGGATACATTTGAACATCATTATAGGATTCCAGATGAATTAGCTGTATCAGTCTATAGGCCAGACCAGACATCTTAGTGTTTTCTCGGAACATGAAAAAACTACCTACCTCCGTGGTCTAGCGGTTAAGTTCGTGGATTTAGACTCGGAGGTACCGGGTTCGATTCCTGGTCGGGGCATAACATTATTGATTAATGTAAATAAATACATTTAATTAACATTTGATTTATTTATGATATTTCTCGAGTTTGGTACGCTGGAGACATCGACGAGCTTGCCACTTGTCATGATTGGCCGGCAGTAAAATTGGCTAAAGAATAGAGAGTGGAATGGTGGATGGTGAACGTATTACGCGCACTAAAATAAAAAGGAGGCCTTCTTTTCAAACCAGCCTATTGTCGGTCGCAAGCCCGTGACACCATTCTTCGCATCTCTTACACACACACGATGGACCCGGCACCCGCACGGTGAATCCATGGAATGCTTAGAAAATTGTCTTCGCTTTCTATATTTACTATATTGATTTACGAGTAGGACTGCCTCAGGTAATCAGTAGAAATATTATTATATATGTTAGATGGCGTAAAATGATAAGACACATTTAAGTAATTTAAGAAAATAGCAACCAATACCAAACAACGCAATCAAATAAGTATTTTAAATAAAATGATTACATTTATTGATCCAAAAATCCAATCTATGAACGTTTACAACAAAAATTGGCGGCATTTAAACATTTCTGATTGGACATTACTGAATCTGTGTTCGAAATTCAAAATCGAATCTCTCGCCACAGTTATTGAGTGTTTGCAAATTTGCGGGCCAAATCCGCTCATATCCGCCCGCACGAGCAGGCATCGCTTCGAATGCAACGGCTAGATTGGAATTGCATCTATTGGACATATAGATTTATTAAGTACTTAAGCCTATTTTCGTTTATATTATATTCCACCCAATTTTGTTGTGAGTTGTGTAGACAGATTAGCCCCATCACACATCCAGGCGACCTCGTCAAGCGCGGAAGTGCAGCTGTTTCCACGAGTACCTCAAGCTGCGCCTTGATACAGGTTACGAATTTAAGCAGTTTGGGGTCGAGACGATGGGCTCGTGGAGACCCTCAGCCAAGCTTCAGGCAAAGGAGTTGTCCAAACGGAAAAGTCCGGACAGGAATATTGGCAATTATTTCTGCCAACGTATTATCCTGGGGAAACGTTGACAGCCTCCTTGGGACTATCTCGGATGGGACGTCAGATATATATGTGGGATAGATAGAGGACATTTTTTATTTATAGTTTAGTTTATTTTTATTATTTGAAAGATGTGAGCAAAGATGTAGAAGAATGTTGGAAGTACCTTAAAAATGGTATGGTAGAATCGGCAAAAGAAGTATGTGGAATAGCAAAAAAGCGAACAATCAAAGGTGACGCGTGGTGGGATGAAGAGGTCAAAGATTCGGTAGAAAGAAAGAAGAAAGCTTGGATAGATTAAGTGGGTTCGCTAAATATGAATGAAAGTATGATAAGAGAAAAGAAGAAGATGTATCATCGCTGCAAGAATGAAACAAAATCTTTGGTTAAGGAGAAGCGTGAAAGATGTAAGGAAATAGGTGAAAACAGGATGACGAGCAACTTTAAGGAGAACTCCAAACTTTTCTGGAGGGAAGTTAGGAAGGCCAAAGGTGGCTTGTCATCTTGTCGAATGAATAGAGTTAGATCAAAGAGCGGCAACATTCTTGCAAACACAAATGAGGTGTTGGAACGATGGAGTGAATATTTTAGCGAGATGTATGCTAGTGGTACTCCTAACGACGTTACGACGGGTACTTTACCTCCAGAACTACCCACAAATACAACGTCCACATTTAAGGAGGAAATAAGTGTGCAAGAATTGCAATCGGCAATTAGAAGCCTGAAATGTGGCAAAGCAGCGGGAAAAGATCGAGTGCTCGCTGAAATGATCAAATACGGAGGTATACCAGTCTGGAACGCTTTCCACCTGCTGTGCAACCTTTGCTGGCAGGAGGGAAGAGTACCGGAGGACTGGCAGCAATCAGTCATCGTTCCTTTATACAAAGGTAAAGGATCTAGATTGGACTGTGCCAACTTAGCAATTAGTTTGATCAGTTTGGCGAGCAAGATGTATGGCAAGATTCTCACGATACGCCTGCAAGAGAAGACTGAAGGTCTTTAATGGGCGGCACAAGGAGGCTTTAGACCTGGAAGAGGATGCACTGACCAAGTCTTTTCGCTCCGCAATATCACAGAGAAGTTTTTGGCCTTAAACCAGAGGGTTTTCTGTGCTTTTGTGGATTTGGAGAAGGCTTTTGATAGAGTTGTAAGAAAGAAGCTTTGGGACATTTTGCCGGAGTATGGAGTTGATGACAAACTGCTACAAGCTATACAGTCCCTGTACAAGGACTGTAAAGCTTGTGTGCGGGTGGAGGGAGGTATGTCTCCTTGCTTTGAATCCCAAATGGGCGTCAAACAGGGCTGTGTGCTTTCCGCCAGATTATTTACCCTATATCTCGACAAATGCCTAAAAAGAGTGAGAGAGAGTAACTGTGGGATAAAGATGAGTGGTTTAGTGGTGAACTGCCTGCTTTATGCAGATGATGCTGTTCTCATGGCATCGTCCGAACAACAACTGCAATCACTAGTCACAGAAATGAAAGAGGGATGTGCAGAAAAAGGACTCCGTTTGAATGCGAGAAAAACCAAGGTACTAGTGTTTGAAAGAAGAAGGATGACAACCGTGACAATAAAGATTGATGATGAAACTCTAGAACAAGTAAATGAAATTATATATCTGGGCAGTGTTTTCACTGCAGATGGGAAGTATGATAGGGATGTTGAAAGAAGAGTGAACGCGGGAAATAGTGTCAACGGTGCCCTGGGGTCACTGATCGCCAGTCGGAATGTCAGTGACAAAGCTCGACTCGCCATACACAATGCCATGCTGGTACCAACACTTATGTATGGAAGCGAGACGTGGATATGTCAGAATACGCATGAGAGTAGAGTTAATGCAGTAGAAATGAGATCGTTGCGTCGGATATGCGGCGTCACTTTAACGGACCGCATACGTAATGACGAAATACGAAAAAGGGTAGGTATGAAAGAAAGCATAGGGACAAAAATAAGGAAAGGCATGCTACGATGGTTCGGGCATGTTGAAAGGATGAATGAAGAGAGATTGACGAACCAGATATATAATGCGAAAGTCGTGGGTATAAGAGGCCCTGGCAGACCTAGACTCACATATTACGACCAAATTAATAAAACAATAGCTGAAGGTGCGTTGAAAAGCCATCGAAACAAAAGGGCATGTATGAAGAGGTTGATGAATGTCGAAGAAGCGAAAGAGGTATGTCGTGACCGTGACAAGTGGCGCTCAATTGTCTCTGCCTACCCCGCAAGGGATTTGGCGTGAAGATATGTATGTATGTATGTATGTAAATAGCTTTTAAATTATATTTAATGTATATAAATTTACACCTAACCATTTTGTATCATCTGTTCACACACAATACACACACCCACACGTAAGTACATACATACATAGACCGAATTAATATTTAAAAAAATAAAATAGTTATTTTTATTTTACTTTAATTTCAAGACACCTTTGTTACAGCTGGTGCTGTAGTGGAACAAGCGCAGATCAGCAAGCGTCGAAAATATGAAACGATTTGCAATAGTTACTTATTTTCGACGTTTGGGCCCGGGGTATCCGAACTGAACGCGTTCTATAAATAAATTGGTCCATATTGACGTCTCTGGGCTGGTAGTTTTTACTCTCAAAAAAGAGATTGCCCAAAACCAGGCCCCAACTTTGTTGGAGCGTGCCTCGACAAAATATAATTCAATAATCATACGTTTTTATTGTGTTTTTTTTAAATATAATTTCAACATCTAATTTACCTCAGCATTAAAATATAATTAAATTAAATAGTCAATTAGTTAAGATTTTTGTATGAAATAGTTACAAAACGCTATTTATACGATTAGGTTCTTTATTATGATCAGGTACTTTATTACAGATAAAACACTGAATTTCAAATTGGCGGGATAGAAACTATGTAATTATTAAGGTAAATAAAAGTTTTTGTCAATTGTCATTATGCTAGGGTAAAATAAATAAAATTATTTACAGATTATGAAATCACAGTATATTAACTATGAAATAAAAAAATAATCATTATGACACGAGAGCATTTTTTAGGGCCCATTTCTCTAAGAAAAATGGGCCTTCTCATTTAGGAATCTTAATTCAGGCCATCAATCAATCATCAATCCTCGCCAAGCCGTCTGGCCAGCGTGGCGAGTGTAGGCCAAATTCTCCAGATATATGTTCTGGAAGGGCCATCTCCAGCAGTGGAGGTCTGGGACGCTGTGTTCTAGGGGCTGTAATAATGATCTTAATTCAGAAGTGAAACCCGTTTGACAGTTGGAAGAAGTGGTTGAGTGGAGGAGCCATGTTAATGTCTAAGATAGATAGGTATGTACATTGTCTGTGTAATCTTCAAGTAAAGAGATGAGCTGAGTGTTTCACGTCTTAAAACTTAAGCAATGTAATACAGCGCTTAATTTAAGGTATTAAAGGCTTGGAAAATTAATTAAAGTTGCTTATTTTTGAAATAAATCTTTTGAAACGCTTGATATTAAATCACTAACAAAACGTTGTAACTGATAGCAACTTACCTTATATTTTAAGCCAAAATCAAAGACTATAAATATGTAAAAAAGACTGGGCAAGAACCCAAATTACTGTCATGCAGAGAATAAACAAAGGCGTTGAACTACTGAAAATGGTAAAGCGAAGGAAGTTGGAGTACTTGGGACACATCATGCGCATCAAGTACAGCTTGCTGCAGCTCGTCATGCAAGGCAAGATACAAGGCTCCAGAAGACCGGGGAGAAGACGCACTTCCTGGCTCAAGAACCTCAGGGAGTGGTTCGGGATGAGTACCAGATCCTTGTTCCGGACAGCGGCCAACAAAATCAAAATCGCCTTAATGATAGCCGACCTCCGATAGGAGATGGCACCTTAAGAAGAAGAACCCAAACGGTAAGAGAATCAAAGCTAGGCCAATCGGCACAAAATTTAACACCCGTATAAGTCCTTTCTGTTGCATGATTAATTTTATTTTTTATTTTTTTATCAACAATAACATAAAATCTCGTAGCAACCAAAATATGACAATTAGTCTTCAAATGAGTGAGGCTTAGACAAGCCGTTATACAACAGTTTCCTCAACGGATCCTCCACTCAACCATTCCTTCCAACTGTCAATATCCCCCAAGGAATCCTCAAATACTCTTAGTTGTAAACCTTCCAAACTTCAAAAGACATAAATTTTACCATTTCAAATATGAAGTAGAGAGTGCTCAGAAACCACGCTTTTTTTTTAAATTTTTACGTAGGGGATTCTCATTTAGCTAACTTTATTTATTTATTTAAAACTTTATTGCACTATGTACAAGGGGCGAGCTTAATGCCGCCAGGCATTCTCTAGCAACCAACCTTTGGGACAATGCAGAGAATTTTGATTATGAGGTAGGTGCAAAGGGCTTAAATATGAAACTTATTAAAAATATTAAATAAACTTAATTTAAGATAAAACAATACATATTAATATACACACCAATACATACAAATATGTATGCAATAATACATATACTACACACTATATATATACTACATACAATATATCTTACATACACTGTTGGGAGCTGTTTAAGTAATATGATATACAATTTTTTAAAAGAGTGATCTATTGGGCGCTTGGCGAATTTCTACCGACAAATTGTACCTTAAGCTGTCAAGCTCGTCGATGTTTCTAGCGTACCAAACTCGACAAATTAATTATTGTGTCCCGCCCAGGTAAACAAACCCGGTGCCTATGGGTATAAAATATATACTTACGTTCTGATATCGTTCCAGCGATATCTAATGCATAATAGTCGCCACGGCTCCTGTATAGGACACCTGTAGACAAAAGAAAAAAATATTTAGCAAACAGTTTTAGTGCACATGTAGTCGCGGCGAACGAGTGCCTTCACTCCGGAGCCACGACTCAGATTTAGCTGTTAAGGCACGCAAGGCCAACAGTAAAAGAGAGACGGTTTATAGGGTTTTAGTCCGTATGCGCCTTGGGGTCTCCTTATGAGGCCTCACGATGCATGCGACCTCCCGCGGTGGCCATTTAGGCTAGGGTCGTATCGTCAGGCGATTTATCGTTCTCCTTGATCTTCACTCTCGGAGCTCAACGCTGCGCACGAATATATGCGGGACAAAGTTTCTATGTAGGATGTGCACGCAACGCATGCTAGGGTCGTTTAAGTGTGTGTTTGAACTGACTGCTACAGGCGTGGGTCAACGTTATGCGCTGCAATGCATCGAAGCAAATGAAGCCACACATCTAAAGTGGCCCGTATGCACATTACAGCGTACGCAATGATGGGGCAGCTCTGCGTATCTCGCCAAATCAAATTACTTTACTGAGCGAGGAGCGTAATGTGGTTTTTGGCATCCCGCTCAAGTCACGAATATTATCGTTCAAGTGTTTATATAAGAAATAAATATAAACTAAATCTAATAAAAAATAAACTATAAGTAAAAATCGTCGTCTAGAGACGACCCTTCAGGGATATTAGTCCCATGTAGACTGGCAACTTATCCTCTCTGTATAGCGAGGCTAATACATTGACAGAAATAATTGCCAGCTTACCTGTCTTCAAACTTTTCCGTTGTACTCTTTGCTGAGAGTCCCATGAGCCCATTCGTCTCGACCCCAAACGGCGCAAATTCGTAACCTGTACCGAGGTTGGCGTATTTGCGCAGCTTGAGGTTCTCAGCAGAAACCGCCGGACTTCACGCACTTGACGAGGTCGCCTGGATGTGTGATGGAGCTAATGTGTCTACAAATGTAGCATCCCACACCAGGGACCAGCCAAGTTTCCACGGCCCAACGGTCTCATGCCGTCGGGTCACTTGCCATCGCTCCCCGCAATCGGATTGCGGCTACTCCAGCAGCGTTTATATGTGAATTTTATTATAAGCAAATAGCAGCTGAAATAGACTTCAAATCACACGGGATGACACGATCGCCTCCGTCGTTTAGTGGTAACAAACGTTGCCGTGAACTCGGGAGGTCGTGGGTTCGATTCCCACCGGGGGCAAGTTGTACATTGTATAATTTGTCTCGGTCTGGGTGTTTATATGTATAATATGTATATATTTACAAAAAAAAAAGTATAAAATGTAGTTTATCAACCATCTAGTTTCTGTAACACAAGCCTCGTAGCTTACCACGGAAATTAGATGGCGCTGTGTGACCTGTCTGGAAATATTTATTATTATTATTATATGATGAATTAAAAAAGCTGGTAAAGGTTACAATAAAATTGCGGATTCCATTAATTTAGGAGCAAAAGTTAATAGTGGAATCCGTTAGTAATCGAATACAGCTGCAGCTTCATTAGACCAGTACAAAAAACATTTATGGATTATTTTTATTTAATTTGTAAACTTTGTTCGCATAACGACGTAAGTTAAGCCAAAGGCAGTATGAATTGGTAAAAAATAAGGTCAAGGTCGCTGTCGAATTTGCGTCAAGACTCAGTCGAATCGTGTCTCAAAGTAATTATATGAATTCAATTATTTCCGACAATTAATTATTTACAAATGATCGCGTAATTATTATATCAAAATGACAGTATTATTTACAAAAGAGAAGATTCCTTATGGTCTAAGAGCGACGCGAAGTTCACCGATCGGTTATTCGATTTAAATACATTTTTTAAGTAATGAAATACGTAAGCAAAGTGATGGATCAAATGATTTCCTTTGGTTAGCACAACACTTGCATATTATCTATACTTTTTTTTCATAGTTTACAATTTAGATTATAAGATAACTATAAAATAACCAGCAGCTACTATGGGTGGACCTATCATATCAGCTATACCATAATTGTTTACTAAAACACTGTACCATAAACAAGTTTTTGCTTAAAACCAGGTATTTAATTCGTGGCTGTAAAGAGGCCGTGTCAGCTAATAGACTAAAATAAATTACCCATGTCAATTTAATAATTAATTCGTAGCTCTAAAGAGGCTGTGTCAGCTAACAATCTAAATATCTGTTTTACCCCAGCATTAAAATATAATTCAATTGGTTAAGATTTATGTATATAAAACAGAGGCTGCTCGCCAGTGGAACAAACTTCCATTGGTGATCAGCCAAGCACCGTCTGTCAGCATCTTTAAAAAAATAATTTATATTCACTATTTTAAAATGCAAAATGTCTCCATCCCGCTCTGATATGGTAAATATATGTATGTAATATATTTATTTGTGTATATGTGTATGTACATGGATGTTATTAATATTTTTGTTTGCTTTTATGTATATATTTTAACTATTTATTATTATTATTGTTAAGTATCGGTATTCACATCTAGTTTTATTGACTTATCGTTTATAAGCACCCTATACCTCACTTATCACTATCACAAAGGTTAGGTGTAAGAGAATGCCGCATTAAGTTCGCCCTTGTACACTACTTTTGTAATTTTATGCAATAAAAAATAAAATAAAATCAGTTTTTATTTGTCACAAAAATAGTTAATAAAAATGATAAATATAGTTAAAAAATGAAACAAAGATATAATGACAAAAGGGTCTATGGTTCAGAAAATGGTGTTGAAAGCAGGTTCCAACAACCTCTGTTATTATACCATAGCCGACATTTAAATTTAGTGGAACCGTAATATAAATAAAAGTTATAAAACAATAATGAAACAAAATTAAAATAAAACAAATAAAAAAACCAAGAACATAAATAAATAAATAAAAAACAGAAACCTAGACGGCAAGTATTTTATTATTATTTATTTATTTATTTATTTATTTATTAAGAAACCAACAACGTTACAATATGCTTAATAATAGTATGGTACAATTTATGGAGTAAGGTCAATTACAGGTTTCGCTATATAAACATAGTACGTAGTGGAGTTTAACTACTTACTATACAAAATAGGTACATAAATGTTTTAATAGTTTATTACAACATAATTTTATAAAGATATTATATATTATTATTATAATAGATAAAGCACTGGATTGCAGTAAATGTTTCTCTGATTATATCGGCTAGATCGAAACTATTTAATTATTAACTAAAGAGTAAAATATATAAGAATTAATTCCAGATTATGAAAACATATTTTTTTAAATTTATCATTATTCATTACAACCCATAGAATACAGCGTCCTAGACCTCCACTGTTGGATATGGGCCTTCCAGTACATATATCTGGAGAATTTGGCCTACACTCGCCACGCTCTGGTCAGACGGGTTGGCGAGGATCTAATGTATTTTTTTATGACAACTTACATATGAATATATCAAAATGTTGATCATAGATTATTTTAATCATGCTTTATGGAACCGGCCGTAAGAATTATTATTAATTGATTACGCTCTCACAGCCGAGAGACGAAATAGAGAGAGAAACAATTACGTAAGTCAACGTTCACGCGATCGTCGCTACCTACTTGATTGGGCTAATATGCGTGGCGATATTTTTAGGAAATCTTCTCCGCATTGTAACTTAAGATTTTATTACTGAATAATTAAAATAAAAAATACGCAATTCTTTATTTTTATTCTAGATTATAATATTAAATTATTTGCACTTTAATAAATTACACACAGTATACCTATATATAACTTTTTAAACTTTCGCGCACATTCATAATAGATTTTTCTCCCGACGTTTCAGCCAAGTTGCATTGGCCGTGGCCACGGGTCGACTGAAGCTATGCGGTGTAGTCTCGTACATACTGGGCGGTAGATGTAAACCTACCCACTTATCACTTTAAAAGTTTTTAGAAATCACGACACACGACACTTACAATATCCTTGGCGACACCGTCGGGAGAAATATGTCTCTAAGGTAAATCGCGTAGACCCGTTAAAATTATATAAATCTACCTATATATATTAACGATAATGCTATTTGAAAAACAGAAGACAAAAATTTGTATTTTTATACTATCACATAATAATAAAAAGCACGAGAATTTCCCATGAGATCGCGGGATATATCAGAAATAGTCCGAACTGTGGGTAAGTTTTTGTCCTCCGGGACTTGTAGAACCTAAGAAAAGGTCAACAAAATATATGCTATAATAAGACCTCGTGATAACATGTGTCGATTATGTTTGACTTTTTAAACTTTCACGCATAATCTTATTTATTTATTTTAATAATAATAATAATAACATAACAAACAATATATGTACATATAATTAGACCTGTAGCCTTATTCTGTTACTTAGTCGCAAACGTTATTAGTGGATTTTGTTATTTACGTGAAAGATTGCGTCATAATTACAAAATATTACTCTGGGCTGCTGACGATGATTGCGTAGTCGCGTTTAATTAGGACTACGCCTATAGTTAAACATGGCTTCTCAGCAGATTGGTCTCGGAATGAACCTGGATAAGACTAAGGTTATGTTCAATGACCATGTCAAGCCGAGGCCAATCTGTGTGGGAAATGCTACTCTCGAAGTTGTGCAGGAATACGTCTACCTTGGACAGACTATTCAGCTGCAAACTTCAGCAAAGAAGCCGACAGACGCATTCAGCTAGGATGGGCGGCATTCGGGAAACTTCGACATATCTTCTCATCGTCCATACCACAGTGTTTGAAGACAAAAGTCTTCAACCACTGCGTTCTCCCCGTAATGTCGTACGAAGCAGAGACGTGGACACTGACAGTGGGTCTGGTTCACAAATTCAAGGTCGCTCAGCGAGCTATGGAGAGAGCTATGCTTGGTATTTATCTGATGGATAGAATTCGAAACGTTGACATTCGTCAGAGAACCAAAGTTACTGACATAGCATTAAAAATTAGCAAGCTGAAGTGGCAATGGGCCGGACACATCTGCCGCAGAACCGATGACCGATGGGGTAAACAGGTTCTGGAGTGGAGACCACGTACGGGACGACGAAGAGTGGGACGACCCCCCGCCAGATGGACGGATGATCTAAGGAGGGTCGCTGGTGGGGGTTGGATGAGGATTGCAAAAGACCGCGTGCAGTGGCGAGCCTTGGGGGAGGCCTATATCCAGCAGTGGAGAGACACAGGCTGATGATGATGATGATGACGCCTATAGACTTGTTCCTGCTTGTTTACAAAAGGAGTTCCTTATTTTTATTGGGCAATAACGCGCTCAACATTTATTTTCAATTGAAAATGACGTTCTTTGTCAGGAAAATGATGGCGTTTCACTTCACTAATCGTTGGCACAATTTGTAGTGCAAATAGTATTGACAATACATTTTTTATGTAACCATTGGGACCATAAGCATAATGATCGTGACATAATGGTATAGAAACTTCGATAAACTAAATGCAAATCGATAATAATATTATTTTCTCTAGTAGGTAAGCTTCTTAATACAGCGACAGACACAAAGTACGAGTTAAAATTTTTGTCAGCTAAATAAATAAACTAAACTATAAATATAAAATGTCCTCTAGAGACGTCCCATCCGAGATAATCTCAAGGAGACTGGCAAAATTTCCCCCCTGTATAGCGAGGCTAATACGTTGGCAGAAATGATTGCCAGCCTTCCTGTCTCCAGACCTTTCTGTCAGCCGCTTTGACAACTCTTTGGCCAAGACTTGAAAATTTCCTGTGCACTTGGTCTCCAAGGCTCGAGAGTTTCAATTCCAAACGGCGCAAAAACACATCTTCCAATATTGTAATGCAGCAGAGCCTGGGTCCTTAGAGGTCAAAGGTCCACACAAGCATCCCACACTATGATGATGCAAACGGGTACTACAGTGTAGACCACGACTGCATGATGGATGGATGTCCTTAGTTTACGAATAGACAGATCTGTTTGATGTCCATGACAAGGGCGGTCTTACTGGCATAGTACCTCCAATAATTATTAAAAACACACAATGCTTGCTTTCTTCGCATTCTTGGAAGATGCGTCCTGTCAGATGGGGGGGACGGAGCGTGCTTGAATTTAATTGTCATTCAATTATATAGCATATGATCATTAAGTTATAGAATTACCCCAAGTTATGTTCGCCCTTTCGGTAATTGTCGTTGAATGTAGAAGTGTACCTTGACTATTTTTCTGTTTTGCAAAATTTACTTTGGTAAATTGGGCTCTTTCCGAAGATTATGTTCCACGAGTTTGTAACAAGTTTATTTTGAAAATGAGATAACATGTTTGTTCCAAGAACAGTAGGTACACAATTTAACAAGATCAATTTAGGCAACGTTACATGGTTATTGGTTATTTAGATTGTTTGGATAAATCACTTTTGATATTACTCGTATAAAACTGAAATATATATATATATATATATATATATATATATATATATCGCTCTTAGAATATCTAAGTAGATTTATTAATTAATAAAACATTACATGGCTTAACAGTTAATTTACCATGAAGTCAATCTTATATAACTCTTATTTCTGAAAATACAGTAAGTCTTGTTTCAAGCGGTGTTATTTTTTATATAAATATCACCATGGCAAGCTTACAACATTAATTCTCGTTGAAAGTAAAAATTGGCATTTGACATCATTGCAAATGGCACATACTTTCAACGAGAACAACAAATAGGTGGTGGGCGGACTGATGGTGATAATTTGCCCAGTCTGCTGGGGCGGGGAGGTATCCACCGTTCGTGCCGATAAACCCAGTAAAGTGCGTCCACACGTTTCGGGATCAGGCTCGAATAGCCGGCATGCCCATACATGCTGGGGGGTGTCGACACAGTTGTGATGGGGCAAACAGTCGGCTGCTGAGCCTTTGTTTGGGAGAGATGGGGTGACCCGTCGGTCAGGGAGACCCGGAGAAACGGTTGTTCCGCTGGCCGCCCGCGGCATAGTACAGGGGCCCACCGATGACAACCATCATCGGCTGGCTGCCCCATCATGCTGCGCATAATCCCGGGTGCGCCTGTTGTGCCGGTTGGTGACCGGATTGTGGGGTCCCGACAAGCGCCTCCGGGGGGGTTCGGGGGCCCTTCCGTACGACGGATCAGCCAATATCTCTCTTTAAGCAGCCTTAGGTAAGGTAGCCATCAGTTGGCTTCCGCGCATACTGCGTCGACACCGCCATCCACACTTCTTTCTTTTTTTCTTCCTCTATTTTTTCATTTCTTTCTCTATCGCAAGCCCCCAACCTTCATGACAACAAATAATAAGAAGAAACGTTCCACAGCGGTGCACACCCCCACCGCCGAGTTTTGCGTGGATTTCACAAACATTCGTGGTCTACACGCCAACCTCGACGTCGTTCATCATCATCTTGAAACGGCGCGCCCGGCAATGTTTTTTCTGTCGGAAACACAGATACTAAAGCCCGCGGACACATCATACCTGCATTACCCTGGATACTCGCTGGAAGAGTCCTTCCACGCGAAGACTGGAGTATGCCTATATGTCCGCGATGATGTCTGTTGTCGCCGTCTTCGTTTCATGGAGGACTCCTCCTTTTCGGTCCTTTGGGTGAATGTGGATCTGGGGCATCAGTCTCGGATCTACGTGTGCCTTTATCGATCCCATCGGGGTGACTTCGAGACAACTCAGCTCTTCGACTACCTGAGTCGAGCGACAGATGATGCGCAGGAGCGGTTTCCGACCGCCGAAATGGTGTTTTTGGGGGATTTTAATGCTCACCATGCACAGTGGCTGGGTTCCCCTAAAACCGACCATGCGGGCAAAACTGCCCATGACTTTGCTCTGACATACGGTCTGACTCAACTGGTAACCCAGAACACCAGGATTCCAGATGTAGTCGGACATACACCTTCCTTACTTGACCTACTGCTGACGAGCCATGCTACCGGCTACAATGTTTCAGTTTTAGCCCCTCTCGGTGGTTCGGACCATTGCCTGGTAAGTACGACAGTGCCGCGTGCTCCGCCTCCTCCTCGGATGGGCGTCGAGCGTATCGTGTGGCACTACTCGTCAGCAGACTGGGATGGACTGCGTGAGTACTACGCATCCATCCCATGGAAGCTTCGCTGCTTTAAGGACGATGACCCATCCAGGTCTGCGGCTGCCGTTGCTGATGAGATACTTCTGGGAATGGAATATTACATTCCCTTCTCCAGAGTCATCAGCAGCGGCAAAAGCAGACCTTGGTTTAACAACTATTGTGCCTCGGCTGTAGCAGCCAAAAACACTGCATACCGGGCATGGGTGAGAGGTCAGGCTCACTCTGACCCCAATATTAGTTCCTTAAAGTCAGCTTATAACAAAGCTTCTAAGGTTTGCAGGAAGGTGTTTGTCAGAGCCCAGTCCCAGCGCGTCTCTCAGATTGGCCGAGACCTAGCCGCGCGACCAAGAGGAAGTCGCAGTTTCTGGCAACTGGCCAAATCTGTAGAGACCAACTTCTGTCGCTCCTCATTGCCACCTCTGCGATATCCGGATGGATCACTAGCCCACACCGCTAAAGAGAAAGCCGACTACTTGGGCAAACTCTTTGCGGCTAACTCTCGACTCGACGACGGGAATGCGCAGCCCCCCACACTGCCTTGTTGCGGCACTTCAATGCGCGATTTACGCATTCGGCAGTGTGATGTGCGGGCAGTGCTCCGATCGCTCGATGTTCGCAAGGCTAATGGTCCTGATGGTATCCCAGCAGTAGTTCTTAAGAGGTGTGCACCTGAGTTGACTCCAGCCCTCACGCGCCTTTTCCGTCAGTCATACTCCTCTGGTGTTGTGCCGGAAACATGGAAGGTGGCCAACGTGCAGCCCGTTCCGAAGAAGGGAGATCGTTCAGACCCTTCCAACTACCGCCCCATTGCCGTAACCTCAGTACTGTGTAAAGTAATGGAACGAATAATCAACGCCCAACTCGTTAGATATCTAGAGGATCACTCCGTAATACATGACCGCCAATATGGCTTCCGTCCAAAACGGTCAACGGGTGATCTTCTAGCATTCGTATACCACGTCTGGGGTGAGGCAATGGACAAATATGGTGAATCATTGGCGGTCAGTCTGGACATCTCCAAGGCCTTCGATAGGGTTTGGCACAAGGCTTTACTGTCCAAGTTGCCGGCATATGGTCTGCCCCCACGGCTGGTGGACTGGATAGCTGGCTTCCTACATGAGCGCAGCATTCGTGTCCTTGTAGATGGGAATGCGTCTGATCTCATGTCAGTGAACGCCGGCGTACCGCAGGGCTCTGTGTTGTCACCAACACTCTTCCTTCTGCATATCAATGATATGTTGTCTCTGGGCAACATTCATTGTTATGCAGATGACAGCACGGCTCACGGGCGGTATCTGAGTCCTCGAGCTTTGGTGGGCAACCAACTAGAGGAGTCACGGCGCATCATGACGGCAGAACTGGACGACACCCTCCACAAAATCTATTTGTGGGGTGTTCAAAATCTTGTCCAGTTCAATGCCAACAAGACCCAGGCTTGCGCGTTGACGGCCAAGAAGTCCCCCTTCTCTCCTCCCCCTACTCTTCAGAGCACCACGCTGGACCTACAACCCAGCTTCAACATTCTCGGGGTGGAAATACGCTCAGACCTTAGCCACCGGAACTACATTGAGAGCATCACCAAAACAGCGTCAAGAAAGCTCGGAATACTGAACAAGGTGAAGCGGTTTTTTCCGCCTTCAATTAGACTGTTGCTGTACAAAGCACAGATCAGATCATGTATAGAATACTGTTCTCACCTTTGGGATGGTTCCGCCAAGTACCTCACAGATGCTCTCGATGTCCTGCAGAGGCGAGCTGTACGAATTGTGGACGATGCCACTACATCTGGAACTCTCGAATCCCTGCAGCTTCGCCGAGATGTGGCTTCTCTGAGCGTGTTCTACCGGCTATACTATGGTGAGTGTTCCGAAGAACTCTATAACCTAATCCCTCCCTCTCCATTCCGCAACCGAACCACACGCACAGGTCAGAATATGCACCCACATACCGTAGTCACCATCCCTTCGCGTACATATAAATTTGGGGACTCATACATCTGTCGTACGATAAAGATGTGGAATGCTCTTCCAGCCTCTGTGTTTCCACTTTCCTATAATTTGGAGTCCTTCAAGCGAAGTGTGAAAAAGCATCTAGTCAAGCCGGCATAGTGTTAGGGACTGATGGCAGTTACGAGTATCTGACTTCAGTTGCTAACATTCATGGACCTTGCGCGCCACTTACCATCAGGTGGGCCCAAGGTCACATGTCGTGCTAGTATAAAAAAAAAAATAAAAAATAAAAAAAAAATAAGAATAGTGGATGAGTTCCAAACCGCGCCCTTTTTTTGGATTAAAGAAAAGCGGTCTCTGGACCGCGATGATCGGCGCAGTAACTAAGGCTGGATTTAGTGCACGAACGACAGACGACGATAAACACTGATTTCAGTCGCGCACGTGTCTAATTTAAAAATCATAAAACGTATGGCGGCTGACAATCGGAGCTATGGCCTATCCTTTTTGTCGCTATACATGTACTGGTAGGCTAAGTATTTTGCGCATAATCTTTTTACTATATTTTTTTAAATTTGTATTATGCTATGTGAATGGTTTGGCGACAAATAAATATATTTCTTTCTTTCTTTCTATAGTGCTACACTGACGGTACGACCGCGCATTTCCACACAGAGAAAATAATTCTCAGATTTTTCATATGAATTCAGCGCCCGCTAGATTAAAGTAAAGTATAATCACGACCGTTTCCCTTTCGGGGTGTTCAGAAACCACGCTTATAAATAAGCCAATACTTTAGGCCAATTATGACAAGTGGCAAGCTCGTCGATGTCTCCAGCGTACCAAACTCGAGAAATATCACAAATAAATTAAATGTATTTATTTACATTAATAAATATTTTTGTGTCCCGACCAGGAATCGAACCCGGTACCTCCGAGTCTAAATCCACGGACTTAACCGCTAGACCACGGAGGCAGTTATGTATACCTCATAAACACAACTATGCATCCAAACCAATAATTTTGTCATAGCATCGTGATAGTAATGACATGAGTTAGTTAACGGCATTGTGTTTGTAGAGATTGATCTTTTTTTTTTAAATTATATCAAATATCCATTCTGTTAGTGTATACCGTGCGACTTTGTATTGTTTTATCTAGACCAATATGTGATTCTACTGATAAAACAATATTTCAGATATGTAATATTTTATTTATTTCTATTTTTGTTTAATTTAAAATGGCGACATGTTTAGAGAAGCCAAAAACTTGTCACTTCCGACATATGATTTCTTAAGAAGAGTTGTGTGTTTCTATCAATAGAATAACATGTTAGTGTAAAATAAGAGCATAAAAATATAAAGGTCGTACACAAGTTATCATGTATTACAAATCAGAGCTCGCTGTCGTTCGTGCACTAAATCAGGCCTAATACTTTTTTTTTTTTTTTTTTTTTTTTTTTTTTATACTAGCACGACATGTGACCCTGCGCGCAGGGTCCATGAATGTTAGCAACTGGAATCAGACCCTTATGTCCGACATCAGTCCCTAACACTATGCCGGCTTGACTAGAGGCCTTTTCACACTTCGCTTGAAGGACTCCAGGTTATAGGAAAGTGGAAACACAGAGGCTGGAAGAGCATTCCACATCTTTATTGTGCGACAGATGTATGAGTCACCAAATTTATAGGTACGCGAAGGGATAGTGACGACGGTATGTGGGTGCATATTCTGACCTGTGCGTGTGGTTCGGTTGCGGAATGGAGAGGAAGGAATTAGGTTATAGAGCTCTTCAGCAGCAGCACTCACCATAGTATAGCCGGTAGAACACGCTCAGAGAAGCTACAGCCTAGAATGTAGATTTAGAAATTCTGGTATGCGAGAGACATCGACAAGCTCGCAACTTATTATTAATCATAGACCGCATACAAACCTTTGTAAAACAAATAAAAATAGCCTAAAAAACAAGCCAGGTGTTCCAATCCAGTAATCGAATCATTAATTATTCACGTAACTAACCTTTTGGTTAATAAGTGCTTAGGCCCTACGTAAAGTTAAAGTGCGAGTATTGTCGGCAACATGTGAGCCTTTCAGCCGATATGCTAAAGGATGATTAAATTGACGAACGCTTAACATTTGGTTATAAGGTATGTGTATAATGTTTTTTTAAATATAAATAAATATAAATATTTCCAGACAGGTCACACAGCGCCATCTAATTTCCGTGGTAAGCTACGAGGCTTGTGTTACGGAAACTAGATGGTTGATAAACTACATAATATACTTTTTTTTTTTGTAAATATATACATATAAACACCCAGACCGAGACAAATTATACAATGTACAACTTGCCCCCGGTGGGAATCGAACCCACGACCTCCCGAGTTCACGGCAACGACCACGGAGGCGGTCAATAATAATGATAATAATACAATTAACTGCCTCCGTAGTCTAGCGGTAAAGTTCGTGGATTTAGACTCGGAGGTACCGGGTTCGATTCCTGGTCGAGACACAAAAACATTTATTAATGTAAATGAATACATTTTACACAATTAATATTTAATTTATTTGTGATATTTCTCGAGTTTGGTACGCTGGAGGCATCGACGAGCTTGCCCATTGTCATGATTGGCCTATAGTAAAGTTGGCTAAACGTGAATCCGTTTATTTATAAACGTGGTTTCTGACCACCCCGAAAGGGAAAACGGTCGTGATGATACTTTACTATACAAAATATAAAATAATGTACATAGTGAAGCATAATACCGTAATTATTAATTTATTTAAAAAGTTTATTGCACAAACAAGACAGTTAGGTATTATTATGTAGATTGTATTGTGATCAGCATACACCTGCTATTATTATTATTATTATCTTCAATTTTTATTTTTTGTTATGTAGTTACGAGATCACCACATGTCTAACCAGACCACGGAGGCAGCCATTTAATCATCTTTTCGGAAACCAACAGTCTGATGTATTTTTTACACGAAGAAGATTAAAAGCATGGATTCACTGTACGGGTGCCGGATTTATCGTGTGCTTTCTCAGATATGAGAAAAATACTTACAAGACATATTTTTATTTGGTAGTGTTCAAAGTAAAAATTTTGCTTACACTTATCCCGATGTTTCGGTCACTCTCACTGATCGCACTATTACACATTACTAGTACGTGAAGCGATCGAAAAACACAATAATTGAAAAACGCATTATAAGTTTCAACATGGTATCAACTAATTAGTAGATTTCGAAGCCGCGATAAATCGCTCGATATTGCCGAGGATATTGTGAGTGTTGTGTGTCGTGATTTTTGAAACGTTTTGTGACAAGTACATTCATATATGTCCATTATGGTCGAAGGCTACACCGCGCAGCCTCAATTTGTCATATATTTGGCATTTGATCCGGTCTTAAAATATTAGTCTATTGTAAAAGGTAATTTGTTTTGACAACCCCTTAGTTCTACGACTCGCAATAAGCGACCAATGGAGGGCAATTCTCGAATGTAGTCAGATAGGTATATTTTTTAAATATTTGTAGGTGGAATGGAATGCAAGGTCCAAGAATTGATACCAGCCCAGCTTTCTTGAATTTTGCTTAGACGAGCACTAAATATAGTTTTAACGCAACGACCTGTCAAAATCGCGAGCCCCGGCGAAGCTGGTAAGATTATTATCTCGCGGCAATTGTAGTTAAATAAAATATAAATGATACGCAAAAAATAAAACCGGATTCTTTAACTGTTTTTTTATATAGTTACATAGAAATCCACATGATTCACATAGATTTTACAGTAGCCAAACTCAGTAATACAAAAATAGTCCAGCGCCATCTATGTGCACTGGACAACAACTTTTTATTTTTTTAGACTTGTCATTACCATCAGCCGAGGACGATATAATATTCTTTAACGGCTTAAATAACTAATAATTTGTGACTAATTTGGCGTATATCGCTTTTCCATCGCAAATTTGTCGCCCAAACCAAATTAGATACTTTGACATTTAAACTTTGATATAGCGGCCTTTTTAAACGTAAATTATCTCACAACAACTCCAACACGCATTTTTATTGATTATTTTATTTTATGTTATTAGTGTCCACTGTATATACTCGTATAATAATGTTTAATACTAGACGCACTTTAAAAACGTCGCTTGCCACGTGTACCTACCAAGTTTGAGGGCCAAATCACAAGCAATGATAATGTCACATGTAATATTTATCATGTAATTCTGTTACAATGCATACAAAAAAACTAGTTCACTTGATATAAATATTAATATTCGTCGCTCTTGACGCTTGCTGGCTCGCTTCTATTGGTGCAGCTACATGACTTCGATTGGTTTTGCGGGAACGTTTTTATATCAGTAAGGTTCTATCTTTTACATCGATGATTAGTGCTGACTATATCCTAGTTGTTACCAAGTTAAACAGAAAATAATATATTGATTTGATATCATGATGTTCTTCGAGTGCCATTTGACAGTTATTCTACTAGTTTTCAGGTTCGTTAGTATCCAGAATAGCCCTTTAGGTCAAATTTCATTTACTTTAAACATTTGACATTTCATTAGTTGGTCGTAACTTTATGCTAATGTCGGGCATCGCTGGAAGTTTGGTTGTTCTACTTATTAAGTTAGGAATTTAGGATGTAACAGCGTGTTAGTTTAGTGCCAATTAAGGGATAGTGGAGTATTATCAAGCGGGCAAGTAGCATCAACCATAGCGGGGTGTCAAACTTGTCACTTGTCATGACGGGCCTTATCATCATGACCGGAAAAAGGGGTGAGAGGACAAACTCATCACTTATGAAGCTGGGCCATATCATAGAGACCATTGTAATCCCTGGCGTGGTGGTAAGGAACCACGTTTACTTAAAGACAAACTCATCACTTATCATGATTAAAAAGCGTAGAATGTGTATCATATATAGCTATGTTCGTCTCAGCGTTCCAAGGAACAATTCTACAAAATTTCATCAAAATCAGTTCAGACGTGAAAGATTCTATTCCATCTATAAATTAATATGTTTTTCTTTCTGTCACACGCTTAATATGAATTATATTCTCTCAATCTATGTTTTTTCACCATTCCCACAACCTGGAGTTCTTCAAGTGTAAAAATGCATCTTGTTAGACCGGGATAATGGACAAGTATATAAAAAAGTCGTAAAAATTAAACTTAGTGTTTGGGAACCGTGATTTCTGTATATTGTCTCGAAGTTAATTTTCGATCCGTCTTGCTGTCGCTCCTTGTTGGGTCAGCATATAAATCACTGTCGATAAAATTACCTATGTCTAAAACTACACTTTTCGCTCGCAGTATTAATTCTCGTTTGTCTTCTATGGACACTTTAGGACTTGAGTTATTTTGTTTTTAGTCTTTCTTTTATCTTTTTTTAAACAAATAATATTTAAGCACGTTTAAACCCTTGTTTAAATCATTTCCATACTTCCATCACACTGCAAGCAAGTTAAAAATTTTATTATAATAGAACATTATTATTTTTTTCTTATTATTCTTATGTACTTTCGTACACGAGGGTCGTGACCCCCTCCTTGAATCACTTTGTCCCGGACGAGCAGCTCCATCCTACGTCAATACTAGGGTGTGTACAAGTAGAGTGGTGCGGATCTGGTCTGAGACCCCGTGGCAAGACCCCGACACGCTGGTCAGAGTTGCCTTTAATTTCTAATTCCAGATTGCCAGAGCTTTTACGGGCTATATAACCAAAATAGTCAAGGACTCGTTGCAGGCGGATGGAAGAGAGCCTGGAAGTGACTTTGTGCTCCTTGAGTATTGATATGTTTGTTCTCCGCGCTGTCCACGGAATGCGCAGAATACGCCGCCAGCACCACATTTCGAAGGCGTCGACGCGGCTTCGGTCATTGGCTCTAAGAGTCCAGGTTTCGGCAGCATACAGGAATATGGAGAAAACGAGACTGTGGACAAGTCTTGTTTTGGTCCTGATAGTGAAAATAATTAATGTACTTAAGGATTAATAAATGATTTTATATGAAATTAAACTGGAAAGAACATCGTAAAAGTTAAAAAAGATATTACACCAAATCAACAAATCCCAAAGAGTTATAAAATTTTCGGTTGCATGAAAACAGTACACAAATAAAACGCCAAGTAAACACGGTACTCAGTTTAACCGACTGGGTTTAATTTTGGACGATCATTGTCAAAGACCCTCTTCAGTTTTATACACGAAAACCGTTGACTGGCATACAACCCGGTCATTGGTCAACGTCAAATAAATATCCATAACTAGGTATTTATATTCTTACTGCCTCCGTGGTCTAGCGGTTGAGTCCGTGGATTTAGAACCCGGTACGTAATTCCCGGGACACAATAATTGAATTTATTTGTGTTATTTCACGAGTTTGGAACGCTAGATATCTTAAGCTGGGCCTAGACGAGTATTCAACTCATTTAAAAATGAATTGAGTGAATAGTGCGAAGGTTTTTTTTTGATTTCCAACCGCGCCTAAATCCAACACTCCAATGACCGACGTTCAACTCACTGTGTGTGTGAAATCGCAAATTCCAAACACGCGGCGTGTGATTACTCCACGCCGATATCGCTTGTCTATGCTATCCAGCACGCCATTTCGCGTTAGGCACAACCGTCGAGAACGGACCTATGTATTCGTAATGTCGTCTGCTAAAGAATTTCTATTAAAAGTCATACATTTTTTTCTTAATTAAGATGCAAGCTGCCATAAGAAGAAATTCCGTTTTCAAATGTTTGGATTCTTTGGATCTCTGAATTTTTGTCATCGGCTTTATAGAGAGAGAGGAACACATTTTTTTAAGGCATTCCATGGATTCACCGTGCGGGTGCCTGGTCCATCGTGGCTTGCGTCCGACAATATGTTTAAAAAGGAGGCCTCGTTTTTATTTTATTACGCGATAATACGCTCACCATCCACAATTCTACCCCTGTCCCTACCCAACCAAATACTGTATGAATCCGTTAATGCCGTCTTGGAAGCTCTTTCCATAAATGTATTGACGGCAGACCTGCTTAGGCCCAATTCTTTCAGTAAATGGTGCAAAGATTTTCCTGGAACTCCTCTCGCACCAACTTCCACTGCGTAAAGCTGAGTCTTGAACCCGTTCCTGATCATTTGTTCTGTGAGATTATTTGAGTTCATTTCTTTAATATACATGTATTTTAGCTGTAAGTTTTCATAAATAAATAAATTAATTAAAACGTACTTTATTATATTCCTAGTCATTGGGTGTTGGTCAAAGACAGAGATGCATTATTTTGATGAAAAGATTCCAACTTTAGAGAATTTTAGCCAACTGCAGATAATAAAATTATCAAAAAACCGAGAAAAATATAATATTTTAGCATTTTGTTTGTGTTGGCATTGATTTTTATAGCATACTGGCTAGCTGACCTGGCTTCGCCCGTGATGTGTTGACGTCATACAGCTTATATCACTCTCTAGATCCCATGTATGTAAGATTTATATTAGATTTGAATTAAATTACATCATTTATTTTGAGCTATTTTTGTACTACTTGTGCTGTGTTCAATGATAAAAAAACCAATAGTAGTTTTAATACTTTTATTGATATATATATATATTATATTATTATATATATGTAACTATGGATACAATTTAGCCCAAATCCCCATACAAGATGTATGATGTCCTTTTTATTAAAATATAGTTAAAGCGTTTTATTTTTTAATTCATATATATCATTGTTTAAAATGCCATTGTTTTTATTCTTGATTCGATAACGGAGTTCAATCTACATACTACTGTAGTTATATTTATGTATAATATATGTTTATGGATTAATGTTATGTTTATACTATACCCGTATAAATATAGTAAAGTATAGTATCATCACGACCGTTTCCTTTTCAGGGTGGTCAGAAACCACGCTTATAAATAAGCGGATTCACATTTAGCCAACTTTACTATAGGCCAATCATGACAAGTGGCAAGCTCGTCGATGTCTCCAGCGAACCAAACTCGAGAAATATGGCAAATGAATTAAATATTATTTAAATGTATTTATTTACATTAATAAATATTTTTTTGTCCCGACAAGGAATCGAACCCGGCACATCCGAGTCTAAATCCCCGGACTTAACCCCTAGACCACGGAGGCAATCAAGTAAATATAGTATTTAAGTATATTTGTGTATTACTTATTTTTATAGTATTTATTGGATTCAATTTTTTTCTATCCTCGATCTAACAAAAGAAACTCATTTGCCCCAACAGTCAACAGTCAGAGAATGCCTTACATTATGTTCGCCGATTACAAATTACATTAAAGTTTTTAAATAAATATATTAAGGTCAACGTTGCATTGGACGGTCTCCCACTCGAGTGCACCAAAAAACTATCGCAGTCCGCGAGAAATTGCTATAGCGTACAACCAACGCTCAATCACGGGTGTACCTAAAAATATATGCGTGAAGGTTAATGAAAAATATTACACAAAATAAAAGCTTAAAATTCCCATTCGTACGCTATGACCTGAAATCAAACACATTATACAGAACAAAGCCTAACAAAAAGTTCCCAAAAGTTAGAAATCAATCAATCCGAATACAATTAAGGGCGAAGAAGTACTCTAAGATACTCACGTCCTTAATCAATACAAGAAGGCGGATTATTCAGAAAAGCCAAATTAGAGATAAAAGCTCCTTCGAACTTTCCACTGGTATACATTAAATCTTTCTACCAAATAACCTTCCACACAAAGCCAGTAGAGTAGGGCAGCACAGTAAATAATCTGTCAATGTTTTCTATTAACATTACCGGATTATTAATCTTGAATTCAAAAGAGCAAGCGACAAATTTGATTTAAGGTAAGTTAAGTATAAATTAAAGTAAATTGGGTTACAATTAATTGGTACAGTAATGAAACAGATCAAGCAAGCAAGTGATACAGAACTCTGCTCCCCAATTATGTAGGTTGTGACCTAACCTAACTCAATTTGACAGAAGAGAGTAATGAACTATTATTATTTTTCGTAGATAGAAAAGTAATAATAATAATAACGTTTATTGAGCTTTGTTATTATTACCTATATACAAAGTTAAGTGAACATATATATACCGTGAATTTTACATTCTAAGCAAATTAATAAACATTTTTGATTGAATGTAAACTTATCCTTGATAAGTATTTTTAAGATGGTCCCTGACTCCTAACCAAGATAACTTGTTTATTTATTTATTTATTTCCATGAAAATGTACATAACAGATTATACGTCTAAACAATACATATTTCATAACAACATTAAAACACGAGTGACTAGATGTGTGATTTAATAATAAATTTAAAATAATAATAATTTATAAATTAATATTTATTAATTTAATTTATTATTTACAAAATTAATAATAATTTTGTAAATTAATTGTGTCACAGGATATCAGTCAGTCCCATGTTGACTAATAGTAATGGCCTTAGATAGCCAGTTCCAATAAAAATGTATGATAATAAAAAAAGCAACATACATACAACAAAAAAAGGTTTCAACATAGCAGACATGTAAAACGACAACTAGCATAGATAGTTTGTTATTATTTATAACTACTGTAATTTTAAAGCCTTTCCGTTGTAGGAATCTCATTTATCATTTTATGTAATATTTTACCCACCACACCAGGAGAAATAAAAAATAAAATCAAGCAATAATTCATTTAAAAGGTAATATAAATGAAAGTAATTATTTTTGTATTGGTGTAAGCCTACTTAGTAATTAGGTAAATAGATTAACAAAATCTTATTTTATTGTTGGGAAGTAAAATATGAATCTAGTAAAAACTGCCAACTTTAGAAGCTTAACTTCGTCTTTATAGTAACGTTTAATAATTTAGACCTTAATAATTTGGAATAGTTTTAATTTTATAGGTATTTTTAGTTTTAGTTTTGTTTATAATTAGTTTTTTAATCAATTTTATTTTAATATTTTTGTATCTAAGTACTTCGAATATATAAAATTTAGACCTAATAAACAAAAACACTTACAATACATAGCATACATCTAGATGGTAAATCTCGGACTATTTCTTTTTAAATATTTTTGTTATTACAGTACCGAATAAAATAAACATACTCAGCCAGTATCATCACGACTGTTTCCCTTTCGGGGTGGTCAGAAACCACGCTTATAAATAAGCGGATTCACATTTAGCCAACTTTACTATAGGCCAATCATGACAAGTGGCAAGCTCGTCGTATGTAGAAAATATTAGCAAGTTACTCTACTGCCTCCATCGACTGTGCAAAGCCTTTATTCCAAACGAAGTTAGAAACGAGAGTAAAAGACGAAGCCGCATATCAATTATTTATATTAGCTTAAAAGTCCTGAATTGTTGGGTTAACAAGATTCAAAGGCAAAAGTGCCTTCATGACTTGGAAAAGCCAATTAAATTCATACACGGATGAGCCAGAATCAAACATATGTTATAACACTTGAAACCTTTCTAGGAATTTTCAAGACGGCATAGTGGTGGAGAGTGACATTATTAATGAAATCATCATTATCATCTGGCTTCGCGGTCAAGCGGTTAAGGCTTATTCCTGGATTTATTGTGAAAACCTCCAAACCTGAAAACCTTCTGGCTGTCGTTAGGTAGTCTGGCCTCTTCCCGGAGCCACGCTGATATAGACACACATACACACACAACTACATATACACTCATACATACATACATACCCACACAGAACAATTTTGGTGGGTATTTGTTTGTGGTGTTGTTTAATAATAAAATAAATTGTATTTGCTGTCGACCGGACAAACAAAATGGTATGCTACGACCTGCGGCACGGTTGGTACCAGTGCAGGTCATTTGGCGTATAAAAATGTAATAGATTTAAGTTTAATTAACGAATATTATTTATTATTATTATTATTTGTAATATTTGAGACATCGACGAGCTGGCCACCTGTCAAGATAGGCCTATAGAAAAGTTGGCTTAATGTGAATTCGCTAAATAAAATAATAAGAATTATTTAAGCGTTATTACCTACAATACGAGCTACATAAAGTATATATTCGTAAGTATTTATGTAATATATACCTACCTATTATTAAATTATTTATGTATTTAATCATTCACTTAATTATGCCTTTATATTTACTTAAAAAAAATCAGACTCATCGTATAAATCTATCACACTTCCAAAGGTTAGCTGGAATAGAATATCTTCATGGTATTATATGGTGTGCAATAAATAATTGTATTATTATACAAAGATACTTAACATTTTTTCTTTCGAATAGTAAACAAAATAAAAAATGAAAAAATACGCATTGAAGTTGTTAAAAATCTTATTTTTTATAAAACGAAATTTTAAACTAGACATATCATCTTACCAAAGTTCATACTTGAATATGCACATACTGGCACTTGAGCTCATTAGGGCATATAGCTCTTAGCCAACCCTTATCTCCGCCGGTCGTTGAGGACAGTTGGCCCGCATTTAGGGGCCTCCTAGACCCTTATCACGTCTCTTGCGATCAACGACCACTATTAAATTACTCCCAACCAACAATAAAACGTGTTGTGCAATAAAAAAAATTTTTATCGATAATTTTTTGTTAGTAAAGTAATTTTAGATTGCGTTCTAAAATTTTTAATCTTGTATGTAAATGTTTTTTTTATGTCAGATGCGTACTTAATTATATAGGTCTGCAGTCAATTCATTCGAGAAATGAGCTTCCGAGACGGTATTAGTGGAATGATACATTTTATACAGTATTTGGTTGGGTAGAGAGAAAAGCAGAATTGTAGATGGTGAGCGTCTTGTTATATATATTAACGATATTTGTTGGTGTTAGAAATGCCGTTCTGGGAGCTTTCGGTTGCCTAAACATCTTTAAAAAGATGGTATATTCACATCACTTAAACAGCTCGCAACAGTGTATGTAAGATATATTGTATGTAGTATATGTATATGTATATATATATATATATATATATAGTGTGTAGTATATGTATTATTGCGTACATATTTGTATGTATTGGTGTGTATATTAATATGTATTGTTTTATCTTAGATTAAGTTTATTTAATATTTTTAATAAGTTTCTTTTTTAAGCCCTTTGCACCTACCTCATTGTCACCTCTGCATTGTCCCAAAGGTTGGCTGCTAGAGAATGCCTAGCGGCATTAAGCCCGCCCCTTGTACATAGTGCAATAAAGTTTTAAATAAATAAAAAATAAATAGACCCTTTGAGATATAACAAATAATAAAATTAAAAATAAACTAAACTATAAATAAAAAATGTCCTCTAGAGACGTCCCAAGGAGACTGGCAACATTTCCTCTATGTATAGCGAGGCTAATACGTTGGCAGAAATAATTGCCAGCCCTCCTGTCTCCAGACCTTTCAGTCAGCCGCTTTGACAACTCCTTGGCCAAGCGCTTTGCTGACGGTCCTCATGGGCCCATAGTCTCGACCCCAAACGGCGCAAATTCGTAATCGATACCAAGGTTACTTTAAAAAATGGGTAATTATTTATTTATTTATTAGATGCTCATAACAAGATGCAGTCATACCAAAATATAAACAGATACATACAACTAACTAAGATCTGGACTTCATCTCAAAAATTTGAGCATACAGCTTGCTATTTTTACAACCATTCCAATGGTAAGGTTAGGAGGTGGTTTCTTAATCATATTGCAGTATGAGAAAAGGAGGTGATTTTGAAACCGATCCCCAATCACAATTTATCAGTGCAATGCATTGAATATACACTTAAGCATACATTTGTTGCGTTGTAAGAATTTATTATATAAAAAAGAAAAACAAAAAAAAGTAATTGCCAGCAGCTAATTAATGTCAAAAATCAAAATAATATAAAGGTCAAAATTAAATTAATAGTAATATTTCTAATAGGTATGTCCAATGATTTATTTCATTCTTATATTATAAAGCGGTTATTTGTTTGAATACGTTAGTTGGCTTGAGAATTTCATGAAGATTATTTTTTCCCTTTACACAAATTAAATGAATACCTTGGGAGATATAGCTAAATCAAAATAATGCACAACGAAATTAATTTCATGTTGCCGTTTACACGGGCAAAGCCGGGTAAAACAGCTAGTGAAAAATTTTTTTTTTTTTTTTTTTTTTTTTTTATACTGGACTCGACATGTGACATCGCGCCCACCTGATGGTAAGCAGTACGCGAGGTCCAAGAATGGGAGCAACTGACGCCGGTCACTATGACCGACATCAGTCTCTACCACTATGCCGGCCTAACAAGATGCTTTTTCACACTTCGCTTGAAGGACTCCAGGTTATAAGAGTGGGGAAATACACTGGCTGGGAGAGCATTCCACATCTTCAGCGTGCGACAGATGTAAGAGTCTCCAAATTTATGAGTACGCGTAGGGATAGTGGGTAAGGTATGTGGATGCATATTTTGGCCTGTGCGTGTAGTTCGGTTGCGGAATAGAGAAGAAGGGATAAGGTTATGGAGCTCCTCAGAACACTCGCCGTGGTATAGCTTGTAGAACACGCTCAGAGAGGCAACGTCACGGCGAAGCTGCAGTGATTCGAGAGTTTTAGAGACTGTGGTGTCGTCCACTATCCGAATTGCCCGCCTCTGCAGGACATTGAGAGCATCTGTAAGATACTTAGCGGAGCCATCCCAGAGGTGAGAACAGTATTCCATGCATGACCTTATCTGAGCTTTATACAGCATAAGTCTTAGAGCAGGCGGGAAAAACCGCTTCACCTTGTTCAGTATCCCAAGTTTTTTCGACGCTGTTTTGGTAATGCTCTCAATGTAGTTTCTGTGGTTTAGATCTGAGCGTATTTCGACTCTATTTGACGACTATATTTGAAAATGTATAAATATGCGAAGAAAGTTGCACAGCGTTCTTTTAGTGTATGATAAATGTGTAGGTATCGCCAGCCTTCGTAGTCTAGCGGTTTATACTGTAGATTTTTGCTGGAATCGATTTCTGGTCAAGATCACAGAATAATTTATTTTGCTAGTGTATTGCCCACCATGCCACAAGACGGCGATTTTGAGAAGTTATTTTTTTTGTAAGTATTTTTTTAAATCTATTTTATTTTAGGTTAAATTTAGTTTTGATTGTTAAATAGTTTATTTAATTTAAGGTTTTGTTTGAAATAAACGATTTATTTCTGTAATCTCGAGTCTGGTACTGGTGATGGGCCTACAGTAAAGTTACCCCGCTAAATTTGTCTTCTAGAACACACTCTATTAAATCAGACTATTCCAGGAGACTGAGGACATTTATATATACGTAAAAGAAAATTGTATCAATAAAGTTTTTTTTTTCTAAATTACGGTCGTAATGATACTTTAGTCAATTTTAGCTAAGAGTATCTATTCACAGCAGCGTTTGCAAATAAATAAATAATATTTAAATGGTATAGTAGCGTGATTTTCAAATTCATTAAAAACGATTTAAGAGGCAGTATCAACAGTTTATTATTTGTAACATTTAATTCTGAATTTTGGCCGAAATATTTTTTTATTTTTAATTAACGACAAGTTATTATTATTTTATATCTAAACTTTCGTAAAAGTTAAAACTAATAAAAACAATCAAATGCATGCGTGATTATTTGCAATTGAATACATAAAACAAAGAATATAACAGAATAATAATAACATTTATTGATCCACAAAAAGAAGACAGTTGATCTTCCTATGTCAGCCAGACCATAGGAATACATTAGGAATCCATATTACTGGAATGATATTTGGCAGAAATTATACATGTAATTTAGGGATATTAAAATATATATTTGACATGTAAATGTACTTCCTTTCCTAGATTACTCTGGTCTGGGAGGGATATTTGAAAGGCATTTAGGTAGAAATTCAGCAAAACTAAAGATCATATTAGTGTGTGCCACTTTAGGGTGTATGCAAAAATCGCCCATTTAGAACTTTTAAAGTCATCACGTGAATGGTCTTCATCTTGCCTGGAAAGATTTAAAGTAAAGAATAATCCCGACCGTATCCCTTTGGGGATGGTCAGAAGCCACGCTTTTAAAGATGCGGATTCACATTTAACAAGCTCGTCGATGTCTTTAGCGCATAAAACTCGAGAAATATAATTACATACATACATACATATCTTCACGCCAGGTCCCTTGCGGGGTAGGCAGAGACAATTGAGCGCCATTTGTCACGATCTCGACATACCTCTTTCGCTTCTTCGACATTCATCAACCTCTTCATACATGCCCTTTTGTTTCGATGGCTTTTTATTGCACCGTCAGCTATTGTTTTATTTATTTGATCGTGATAAGTGAGTCTTGGTCTGCCAGGGCCTCTATCACCCACAACTTTCGCATTATATATCTGGTTCGTCAATCTCTCTTCAGTCATCCTTTCAACATGCCCGAACCATCGGAGCATGCCTTTCCTTATTTTTGTCCCTATGCTTTCTTTCATACCCAACTTTTTGCGTATTTCGTCATTACGTATGCGGTCCGTTAAAGTAACACCGCATATCCGACGCAACGACCTCATTTCCACTGCATTAACTCTACTCTCATGCGTGTTCTGACATATCCACGTCTCACTAGAAATATAATTAATAAATGAAAATACCAAGTGACATAGTTATTTATTGCCATAAGTTATAGTATTTTTGTCTCCTTAACTCTGCATCCCACTAGTTCTTTTGTCATTAGCTGTTAGAGAATACCTTTAAGGTATTATTTATTTATTTATTTTATTCAAAAACTTTATTATTAAAAAAACAAAAGGCGGATATAATGCCTATAGGCACTCACTTCCAATCAACCTTCGGGATATTGAAACATAAGAGGTAAGGTTTGGATAAATAACCAACAAATATTAGGAAAAAAAAAATACAATATTGTATTTACAACTAAAGTATAAAATTATATATATAAGTGGGTATATACAATACATATACGACGTACATATACAAAAATACAATATATAAATAATAATAATAATAATAAATATTTCCAGACAGGTCACACAGCGCCATCTAATTTCCGTGGTAAGCTACGAGGCTTGTGTTACGGAAACTAGATTGTTAAACTACATATTATGCATTTTTTTTTTTGTAAATATATACATATTATACATATAAACACCCAGACCGAGACAAATTATACAATTTACAACTTGCCCCCGGTGGGAATCGAACCCACGACCTCCCGAGTTCACGGCAACGTTTGTTACCACTAGACCACGGAGGCGGTAAATTATTATTATTAAGCTCGCTTATGTACTTTATTTTATCTTAAATATGAATTGTGCAATAAAGTTTTTTTTACTTTACTCGACTAGCTCTTATATGGAATGGTAGCGTGATTTCCAAATTGATTGAAACATTTTAAATTGGCGTGACTACGGACGGTCAGTGGTGAATTCCGGACATATTTAGCGTTCCAAATTCAAAAATCGGCGTTCTATTTCATACAAACTTTTCTCACGCAAAGTTTATTGATGCAGCCTAACAATCATGCTTATTTTGATTTTAAATTATTTATCATTAACCACTAATCAAGCTCTATATTATGTTATGAACTTGTGTTTGAAATAAACGTTTTTATTATTATTATTATTATTACAATTTCTGGAGAATTTGGTCTACACTGGCCACGCAGGCCAGACGGCTTGGCAAGGATATGACGTCAATTTTGAATGACAATTTATTAACGATTCCACAAGTTGGTATTAGTTGAACCGGGACCGACGGCTTAACGTGCTCTCCGAGGCACGGGAACGGTGGTGTTGTAAATATTTGACAAATGTTCGTAAGAAAAGTGTATTTCTCATTGGTACATGACGGGTGGGGTTGAACCGATCTTTGTAGGATTTAAGGAACGCGTTCTTACAACCGAGCCACCACCGCGTCTATGTTAGGTTTACGTGTTTGTAAATAAATAAATAAATAATATATCACCAATATTATTATAATATGTAAAATTATAACGTCGTATATTTGTCTTATAATTTGTAAATATACATGATTTTACTGCAGTTACAAAAAGTCGTAGTACCCACAACGAACGGATTCAACTTAAAGATATCAAACAAAACCAACAATAAAGTAGAAACAATACTATTGTGTAATAATAATATCTATTATATTATACGAAATTGCAAATAACTTTACAAATAAGAACAATAGTAACTTCATATCTGGTTTATAACAAAGACCAAGACAAGCGAAATAACTTAACCCATTCCCTTAGCAAATAACAAGGAATCGGACGAGTACCTATTCTACCTATATAATTTGGCCCGGTGATTTTAGACCTCGTTTAGGGATTTGTCTGACCTCCTTTATGAAAGTAAGCCAAAAGAATAATATTGCTTTTTTATTGTTATTTATTATGTGAATCCAAATAAATTAATATACATTAAATATAAATTAAAAGCTACCTAAATAATTAAATTAAACGATACTAGGTATAAATAAAATATGTCCTCTAGAGATGTCCCATCCGAGATAGTCCCTAGGTGACTGGAACTTTTTATTCTTTATTTTTTTATTATTATTATACGTTTTAAACACTTATTACGATGTGAATGTATAATAAAAATATATTGTAAATTTCGTGTATACGATTTAATAGTAAAAAGTAAGTTTGGATGTACTGTCTATAATAATAAATAATAATAATAATAAATATCGCCGAGCACATAGTGTTAAGATGCCTTTATAAAAAAAAAAAATATTATTATTATTGTGGGGTAACAACACCACATTTCTCTTTTAGTTATTTAGATTTATATTAACTAAAACCATACTTATATAAAAACTAAATGCACCATTGCCCTTTAGTTATAAATATTTAAAGTGCTGTATGGGTTATCTAATAAAATAAATCTTTATATGGTCCAGTAAAACATATAGCGTTATCTTATATGTCACAGACTTTATTATAGTAGTTCTCAAAATGCTTTTTGTTTTACAGACAATTTGTGTTTACTTTATGATAAGAGAGACCCGAAGTTCAAGAATAAGAACTGACATCAGTCTACCTACAGTATTAGACTCTTTACGATGAAAATATAAATAAGGGTCAAAAATTAGAGGTCGAAATGCAAAATAAGGCTCAACTTTAACCCCTATAGTAGAACATGACAAAGTACCTTCATATAATCACTCAGACACATGTGCAGAGATACGGGTGTCCTTAAACCTCACAATACCTTCATTACTAAACTTGCCACGCTAAAATGATCCTTATTACTAGGAATTAATAAACCATAGACTTATATTTAGACAGGTCTACTGATCGAAAAAAAAATATCATATGTGTGCACGCTTAATATGTGAAATCTCACAATGTATAAATTCCTATAACATAATGCAATTACATATTTTATCACAAAACGCTATCGAAAATTTCTACAAGCTCAAAGCGATCTATTCCTCAGTCAGCAAAAGCATACCGAAAATATTTAGCTAACGCGCAAGGCAAAATAGATTGCGTAAAACTAGCTTTACCAATTAACGATGAGAAAGTTAAAAATGTGTAGAACGAATTTAGTTAAGCAAAGGATTTTAATTATTGTCGTAATTATTATTTTAAATCATAATTTAAAAAAAAGTCTTTACAGCTGCATTCATTCAATTTTTTGATGTCATTCTGATTAAACATTAACAGGTCACTGAAATCTGCTGGTCTTCTGTCAACCTTTGGACCATTTTGCTGCTTAGTTTTTCAGATTCAATATAATATTTGAATACTAATAGGGTATGGCGGTGGTGGCTCGGTTGTAAGAACGCGTTCCTTAAATGCTACAAATGTTGGTTCAAACCCACCCGGCATGTACCAATGAGAAACGCACTTTTCTTACGTACATTTGTCATAGATTTACAACACCACCGTTCCTGTGCCTCGGAGAGCACGTTAAGACGTCGGTCCCGGTTCCACTAATACCAACTTGGGAAATCGTTAATAATGTTATTAAAAATTGACATCATATCCTCGCCAAGCCGTCTGGCCAGCGTGGCGAGTGTAGGCCAAATTCTCCAGATATATGTTCTTGAAGGCCGTGTGTTCTAGGGGCTGAGATGAAAGGTATGGTGTAAACCAAGGATATCGTATATGGTGTATAAAAACAATACGTTAAGTCTAGGGATGTAATTTTTGATGACAAATCACTTGTAGTAAGTAGTGGACAATATAAACTACCTCTGCAAACATAGAAGATAAGTCCGATAGTAAGTCACAAGAAGATATATCAATCGATTTATCAATGAACAACAATTACGTCATGATGTTTTTTTTTATATTTTGTACTTTAACCAAATATTAGGTCCTAGATGAATCCTGCATTTTCTGTGGGGTCGGTCCGCGTAATTATGTCTATGATTTTAAGCAAAGTATTCAACAGATGGCAGTGCTGGTACAGGACATCGGTGAAAAGGCTTCATTATAAAGGATAAAGGGCGAGTCCATTTTAAAGTTTGATGTGTTAATTTGGTTTTGTAATGTGTTAATTTACTACCGTTCATAAGGTATAAATATAGGAGTTAATTGACATTATAATTGACAGCAGACCATCGCCAACCCTCCTCGCCGGTTCTTACCATGAAAACTGACCTCATGTCCTAAAGTTGAAACGATCATAACCGTCAATGGACAGATCATCAAATACTATGGACCAATACATTGTGTACATCATCCAGCTTTTAATGTCTCAGGTTGTTATCATTAACTTTGTTAGCATTAAACTTTCTATCTAAATCGAGACACATTAAGGTAATAATAATATGAATGAGTAGAAAAGTAAACACAAACCCAAAATTAGTTGTCCATTAGTCGTGTCAACAGCTACCTTAAAACGTGTTGTTCTATTTACAACTAAAAAGTACTTAACCACACTGTTAGCTATACACAATTAAGTCTTAATCCCTTAGAATTACGACTACATGTAATCCCAAATAGTGTAGCGATAAATGAGGGTAGTTTTATAAAATATTTATAATTTGTATACAAAAGATAGTTTTTATTTAATGCATTTTTAATTACCTATTGTGTTAGAACTGGCGCCCTAAATGTTTTATTTTAGGCGGGCGGTAATAGTGGAAATATTTATGTATACATTTCTTGGTAAATACATCGTAAATAAAAGAGCCAAGTTACCTAACATGAAATAATTCCACAAACAACTGTTCATTTACACTGGTCGACACGAAACAACGTCGCGTTGTAACCAAGTGATCTATTCTGGAACTGATTTAGATCGTGATTATTTTTGTTAATTACAATAATTGTTTGTGCCTAACAATGTATAATTTGTATTCATCATCATGATGGCCGTATCCCTTACAGGGTGTTCAGAAACCATGTATTTTAAAGAAACGGATTCACATTTTACCAAAATTACTGTAGGCCCAACGTGTCAATGTGACATGTGACAGAAGACTTTCGACACTGAAGTCGAGTGTCAACTTGCATTATTTATATTTTTTATTTGATCTTCATTAATTTTACTTTAGGCCTCTTTTTATTCTTCTTTTCTAATTTCTCTTTTATTTGTAACATGTTATAGATGATTGTTTATAAAACATGGCTGATATTGTGTACACATGCTTTGAGTTTTAGCTATATGCACTATTAGCCATTATTTTTCGAAACTGTAATGCTAAAATTAGTTTTGTGTGCCTACTTAATAAAGAAATAAATGTCTCTAGCGTACCAATAATAAATAAATGATTGTGTCCCGACCGGGAATCGAACCCGATACCTTCTTATCTCCTAGTCTTGTGTTGCCATACACAAATGCTGTATTTATTTATTCAATAATAATTATTATACGGGTAGATCACAATTACAGTAATTATGCATACCATGTCACAGATTTAATTAGAATCGTCTTAAATAAAAAAAAACATTTAATTTGTATTAATTAGAAATCAATCATTAGAAACTGTACCGGGTTTGATTCCTGTAGCCTTATTCTGTTACTTAGTCGCAAACGTTATTAGTGGATTTCAATATTTTTTTTATACTAGCACGACATGTGACCTTGGGCCGGCATAGTGTTAGGTACTGTTTTCAATCACGAGTGTCTGATTCCAGTTGCTAACATTCATGGATCTCGCTCCCCACTTACTATCAGTTGGGCGCAAGGTCACATGTCGTGCTAGTATAAAAAATAAAAAAATAATAAAAATGTGATTTTAGATTTTGTTTAGAAATTAAATTGTACCTAATCAATATTAAGAATAAGTCCTTCGAGCCGCAACATAAAGAAGAGGATTGGGGGGTAGAAAAAACCGCAAGTTTTATGTGAATGTCCACATTAATAATTCATTCCTAATCCCAAAGTCGGCGAAGGTTTTCGGCTGAAGCGTATTTTACAGGAGAATTGGGCCTGTTTTATACTTTGCATCTTGTCTACAAAATCCCTTAATAAAAATTGTAACTAAATCTCCAAATAAGTTGAATAAAAATGACATAAGATATTTGCGTGGAAAATATTTACTAATAGTAAGAGCGGTGGTTTCAAAAAGGATCTCGGTTCGAACCCCGACATGTCCACATGTCATATCCACACGTTTCAGGATCAGGCTCGAGTTGCCGTCATGCTCAGTTAAGTCGGCATAGTTAGGGACTGATGTCAGTCATGAGTGTCTGATTTTAGTTGCAAACATTCATGGTCCTTACGCGCCACTTACCATCAGGTGGGCAAAGGTCACAAAAAAAAAATCCTCCACTGTAGGGGTATTTGGCCTACACTCGCCACGCTGGCCAGACGGGTTGGCGAGGGTTTGATGTACATTTTTAATGACTATTTATTAGGTCGTGGTACCCGGACCGAGACGCGACAGCTTAACGTGCACTGCGAGGCACGGGAACGGTGGTTTTGTAAATCTATAGCAAACGTAAGTAAAGTGCATTTCTCATTGGTACATGCCGAGGTTCGCACCGATCTTTTTACGATGTTAAGGGATGCACAAAGAACAATTTGTGCCTATTTTTTTTCTTAAAAGTTGTGTAAGTACTATTTGTTATTACAACATTAACTTTGACACTGGCAAATGGATAATTATGCCAAAACTCTTTTTTTTTTAAATACAATCATATATTCGTAGGTTTCTACAATAGGTTAAATGTGATATTTTTTGTAAGTTACTTTGTTTTTCATGTTGTGATCTCGTCATCAATTACAAAACAGAACACATTAATTAACTTAGGTAATTGTTTAGGTGATAAATTCGTCAAATTAACTTTCTATTTTGTACACACCCTCGCTCCGGAGCTCGATTCTTAAAATAAAATACGTTTTAGTTTCAAATCCAATTTAAAAAATACTATTTATTATACAAAGAATGGCTTGGCCACTATGTATTTATGTATGTATGTCCATTTATATACTTCCAATTATATGTATTATCCATCCCTTTCCCACACCTGCGCCTGAGCGAGAGGATCCACCGCACGCCGCACGCACAGTCTTGTGTCCACTGTGCACGCAGACGCACGCCCGCCGCGCTAAAACCGTTTTATTCCGTAATTCGCGTTTTAAGCAATTCTCTCAACCGCTACCGCGTTAGACTTGGTGTATTGTGAAGGCCTAGTGACTATCAGTGATCTCTGGAAGAAGCTGCTGCATCGCGCTGACCTGACAGACGACTATCGAAGGTACCTCTTTGCTCACTCCTTCACACCCCCATAGAAAATACACCATTTCTATGGTCCTTCTACCCCGATATTTCCTAATTTCTAAAATTTACCCCATTTCCCTATTTTTTTCCTCATAATTTTACCTCATTTGTACAAACCTCTGTGGGTCACGTAAGCACGTGTCCACTCCCGCGCATTTTTAGTTTATTTTTCCATACATATTCTTACCGCATATTTTACCTCAAATTTACCTCATATTTACCTCATATTTACCTCGTATTATATATATTTACCTATTTATATTTATCGCGCAAAGCCATTCAAAATCGCTTCACGATAAACAATTTTTTCTTTGCTTTTTTTTCTAAATTCACGTACTTTTTTCGATGTTCAATTGATAATAGTCTTAATTCATAATAATGTCCGAGAAAAGAATTGTGGTATTAGAAGCGAAACAACAAAGTTTGTTTAGATGGATGCAAAAATGTTACGACCTAAGTCTAAAGGTCAACGATAGTATAAATAGCCGCAAATCATTTTTGGTTTCTACTGAAAACTTAGATGATGTCAAGACTACAATTAATGATGTTACAGAACAGCTTAATATTGAAAAGTGTAAAGAAAGTGAAGAGTTTAAACCGAATTTTAATGTCGTAGAATCTTTTAACGAACTTTACTGCCAGGTTAAATATGTCGAACGCGAACTTCGCGAGAACAAAAGTTCAAAACAAAAACCTGCCATTTCTCAAGAAAGTACCTCGTCTATAATAAAAATACCCAAGCTGGAGTTAGCCTCGTTCTCTGGCGACCCCACTCATTGGCCTGTATTTTATCAGAATTTCAAATCAATTATTCATGAAAATACGCAACTTTCTCACACTCAAAAAATACAATATTTAATGCCAAAACTATCTGGAAAGGCATTAAATATCTGTTCGGGAATTCCCGCCACAGGTGAAAACTACCTTATCATATGGAATGCGCTAGTTAGTCGATATGAAGATGTACGATTTTTGTCAACGCATTACATTGAACAATTATTAGGATTTCGACCTTTTAACACCGCTTCTCCCGCCGCATTGGATGCATTTTGCGACAAGTTCTGCACTTCTGTTGCCGCTCTAAAATCTTTAAACATTCCAGATTTAGCAGATTTTTTATTAACGCACATTGCATTGTCCAAATTGGATAAAGAAACGGTATACTTTTTCGAACAAAATTTCCGTAATTCAGAGTTGCCGACTTTTACAAAATTAGAACAATTTATTCGCGAACAATCCAAGATTATTTTCCGTACTAATAAAACTAAACCTCAAAATACTGTTACAGTAAATAAAAACACTCCCTCTACTTCTAAACCTCATTCCTTTGTGATAAGCGACAACAGTACCTTTAATAATAAGTGTGTTGTATGCAACTTTAACCGCCATGCACTATTTAAATGCCAAGTATTTTTAAATAGTTCACTTGTCGAACGTAAACAAATTGTCGATCAACATTCGTTTTG
Organism: Tinea semifulvella; assembly: GCA_910589645.1. NCBI lineage: Eukaryota > Metazoa > Arthropoda > Insecta > Lepidoptera > Tineidae > Tinea > Tinea semifulvella. The sequence goes on along the minus strand of OU342592.1, from coordinate 3,954,734 downwards.
TGCTAACTGTTTAGGTTTCCATATGACAGTTAATTGTAAATCGCAATTTAAATGCAATATGTGTAACAAGAAACATCATTCTTTGTTATGTAATTTGTTAACAAATAAAAGCCAGTTTCGTGCTAAAGCTGAAAATATTATCTCGGCGCACGCGCCTCCCGCTCCCCCACCGCCGCCGCCGGCGCCCCTCGCCTCGCCTACCGTCGCGATAACTTCGTTAGGTGAATGCTCCAGTAATGGACACCCTAATATTTCCCCGCAACAAAGTAATCAATTAAGTTTATTAGCTTCTAATTGTATACAAAATGTTAATAATAACGTTCGAGTTTTACCTACTGCTCAGGTTATTGTTTTCAATGCTCTCGGCAATCCCTGTGTAATACGTATTCTGTTAGATAGTTGTTCTATGGGCAATTTTATAACGGAATCGTGCTGTAGACGTATTGGAGTCCCCATAGCTAACCAACCGTCCTCAGTTAAGGGGATAGGTTTATCCGTACGACCTACTAAGGGCCGAACTCAGTTTGTTTTCCAATCTAAATATAATTCCCAATTTACCTATGTTATTCAGGCATTGGTATTGGATAAAATTACTGACGACTTACCAGTCGCCATGTTGAATATAAATAACCTTTCGCATTTCTGTAACGCCCCTATGGCAGATGATAGTTATCATATTCCTAGCCAAATTGATGCTATTATTGGTACAGAATTATTTCCCTATTTATTGGGTCAAAACCGCATTATGTCGTCCTCTAGTAACACCGTTGGTGTCGAAACCACTCTTGGCTATGTCGTTATGGGCAGTAGCCCCGCCGCTCAATATTCTCGATTTAATTACAATGAAATTAATAATTCATTATGTGCAATTGTAGATGATAACTTAGAATCTATAGTTAAACAATTTTGGGAAGTTGAAAATATACAATTAAAACCTCAGTTAAGCTCTGCAGAAAAGGAATGTGAAAATCTTTTTATTAATTCTCACAGCCGCGACGCGAGTGGCCGGTATTCGGTGTCTTTACCCTTCAAAGATTGCCCGTCGCAACTCGGTGACTCATCGCGTGTCGCGTTGAAGCGTTTCTCTTATCTTGAAAATAAATTTAATAAGTACCCTCAAATTCGAATTAAATATAATGAAACTATTAGCGAATACATAAATAAAGGATTTTTATCTCTCGTTCAGAACCCGCACGATACTTTAAATAACTTTTACATACCTCATCACGCCGTCTATCGTCCCGATAAGACAACCTCTAAAATACGCATAGTTTTAGATGCCAGCTGCAAATCTAGCAGTGGCGTATCATTAAATGATATATTGCATAATGGGCCTAACTTACAATCTAATATTTTTGATATTTTAATTAACTTAAGAATTTTTCCTATCGCTTTGTTAGGCGATATAGAAAAAATGTATTTCCAGATAAATTTAGATAATCAACACCGCAAATTCCAAAGAATATTTTTTAGATTTAAAACTACTGAACCGATTGCGACTTACCAGTTCAATCGAGTGTCGTTCGGTACTAAGGCCTCACCTTATTTAGCTCTCCGCGTAGTTCAACAATTAGTTGAAGATGAAAAAAATAATTATCCTCTCGCTGCTAAGTACATGCCAGGAGCCATGTATATGGATGATTATATAAATAGTTTTTCATCTTTAGACATTGCTAAGCCTGTTTATTCACAACTGGTTGGCATGTTTTTGTCAGGAGGTTTCAAGCTAACTAAGTGGATCTCTAATTCGACTAATTTATTGGAATACATTTCCCCGCCAGAATATTAATTTCGATGAAAGTAATATAACCAAAGTAGTTGGTCTTCAGTGGTCCCCGCATGAAGATACTTTCTCATTCCAAATTAAATCGGACTCCGCCTCTGTATGTACGAAACGAAGTATTCTTTCTCACACCGCGCGCTATTATGACCCCATCGGGCTCATTGGACCCGTTGTGGCGTTCATGAAGCTACTAGTACAGGAGTGCTGGAAGTCAGGTTTAGGTTGGGATGATCCCGCTCCTGCGCATATTGCCAAGTCCTGGACTCAGTTTCGATCGCAATTACAGATGCTTGAACATATTAAAATACCCAGACATATTGGTATTCTGGAAAACTCACACATCACTCTGCTGGGTTTTTCTGATGCCAGTGAGAAATGTTATGGAGCCGCCATTTATATTCACGTCTCTTCCGGTCCAGACTCGCCTGGTCAATGCTCTCTTTTATGTTCTAAATCTAAACTTTCCCCGCTTAAAAAACTGTCATTAGCCCGCCTCGAATTGTGTGCAGCTTATCTGCTATCCAAGTTAATAGTTGTTGTTAAAGATAATATTTCCCGGAGATGCAATATTAATCAAATACTTGCTTTTTCCGACTCCACGGTCACCTTATCATGGATTCATTCAGAACCTTATAGGTGGCAAACTTTTGTTAGTAACCGCGTATCTTTAATACAGTCTAACTTACCTCAATCGCATTGGTATCACATCGCAGGTGTCGATAATCCAAGCGATATTCTCTCTCGTCCGACGACTCCCGTTAAATTAATTAAAAATGATTTCTGGTTTAAGGGTCCCTCATGGTGTTCACTTCCTTTATCGGAATGGCCGCTTACAAAATTTACAAATAATAATTTAGATTCCTTGCCTGAAATAAAAAATACTCCTGTTGTGTTAGCCTCTGTTCCCACCGAGGAGCATATTTATTATTCAATATGTGTCCGTGTATCTTCTTGGTTAAAGTTTTTACATACTGTAATTTATATTCTCCGTTTCGTTAAGAAATTGACCTCGCGTGGTCCCATTACTACCTCAGATATTGAAACCGCTGAATACTCAATTATTAATTGTATTCAAACCTCACATTATTTAAACGATATTTCCGCTTTAAAATCTAATAAAAATTGTTCGCAATCTCTCCGCAAACTCAGTCCATTTCTGGACAATGGCCTGCTTCGTGTCGGAGGCAGGTTACGCAATTCTGACCTTAGTTACGGTCAGAAGCACCCTCTTATTTTACCCGCTAAAGATGCAATAGTGCATCTCCTTATCGCTCATTATCATAATTATAATTTACATACAGGTCCAAACTTAGTTTTAGCCATTTTAAGGCAACGATTTTGGATTGTTAACGCTCGTAAAGTTGTTCGCAAAATAATACATTCTTGTAATACTTGCTTTCGCAATAAACCTCGACCTCTCTGCCCGCTGATGGGACAGCAACCCGCTTTCAGAGTAACTCCTCAAACTAAATGTTTTGTAGAAACCGGCGTAGACTATGCCGGACCGATTTATGTCACTACGTCCAAACGCAGAGGCATTAAATCGCAAAAAGCATACATTTGTATTTTTATATGTCTAGCTGTCAAAGCCATACATATAGAACTTGTTTCGGACCTTTCTACTGAAATGTTCCTTAACGCTTTTAAAAGGTTCATTAGTCGTCGCGGCCCTGTGTCTGTTATACATTCCGACCAGGGTACAAATTTTGTAGCCGCTAAACGTAAATTTAACGAATTATACAATCTTGTCGCTTCTTCAAAGCACAACGAAATTCTTGCCTACGAACTTATGCAATCTAAAATAACATTTAAAAATAATCCGCCTTACAGTCCCCATATGGGAGGTATTTGGGAAACCGCAGTCAGGAGTGTTAAACTACATCTGTTTCGTGTAATCGGCTCTCAAATCCTCACATACGAGGAAATGAATACTGTCCTCATACAAGTGGAGGCTTTGTTAAATAGCCGACCACTATGTGTCCTCAGTTCGGATCCCTCCGAGCCCCTCGCTTTGACGCCCGCTCATTTTCTCTGTTCCACACCCCTAAAATGGCTTCCAAGTCAAGATCTTACTGATCAACCCGCTCATCGTCTCGAACGATTTCACCTCTTAGATAAGCTGGTCCAGTCCTACTGGCAACGCTGGCGATTGGAATATTTAAATTCATTACTTCCCAGACAGAAATGGTACTGTTCGTCAGAGAATATTAAACCAGGTACAGTGGTCCTTATAAAAGAAGACAATTCTCCTCCGCTCCATTGGCCTCTCGGTGTAATAGAACGAACGTATTTAGGGTCTGATGGGGTCGCCAGAGTTGTAGACGTTAAAACGCGCACGGGCATCTACCGACGCCCTGTGGTCCGTTTGTGTCCTTTGCCGGCACAATGAATTTTATTTTATATTTATTTTGTGTTATACTTACCTCGATATCTTTAGTTTATTACATTAGAATAAGTTTATGTTACTGTACCTCATTTTAGTTTTACTTTACAAAGTAAAATTACTTTTACAAACCGCATTTTACTTTTACAAACCGCATCTCAATTTTACAAACCGCACCTCTTATTTTACCGCTATTCTTTTTTCTCTCGTTCTTTTGATAACATATCAAGGCCGGGGGGATGGCTTGGCCACTATGTATTTATGTATGTATGTCCATTTATATACTTCCAATTATATGTATTATCCATCCCTTTCCCACACCTGCGCCTGAGCGAGAGGATCCACCGCACGCCGCACGCACAGTCTTGTGTCCACTGTGCACGCAGACGCACGCCCGCCGCGCTAAAACCGTTTTATTCCGTAATTCGCGTTTTAAGCAATTCTCTCAACCGCTACCGCGTTAGACTTGGTGTATTGTGAAGGCCTAGTGACTATCAGTGATCTCTGGAAGAAGCTGCTGCATCGCGCTGACCTGACAGACGACTATCGAAGGTACCTCTTTGCTCACTCCTTCACACCCCCATAGAAAATACACCAAAGAACATTGGGCAAAATGTCTACACCTTTGTAACAAAGTATTAACCTTCTATAATAACAATATCTACCTACAGTTTTTTTTTTTGTTTGACAGTAAAGGGCGAGAAAAAAATATTTATGTTTCTATACATACATACACATCTTCACGCCAGATCCCTTGCGGAGTAGGCAGAGACAATTAAGCGCCACTTGACACGATCACGACAAACTTCTTTCGCTTCGTCGACGTTCATTATGCCTCTTCATACATGCCCTTTTCTTACGAAGGCTTTTTAATGCACCTTTAGTCAGTGTTTTATTTATTTGATCGTGATATGTGAGTTTCGGTCTGCCAGGGCCTCTTTCACCCACAACTTTCGCATTATATATCTGGTTCGTCATCTTTCTTTCGTTATCTTTCTTTGCTCATTCTTTCAACTTGCCCGAACCATCGTAGCATGCCTTTCCTTATTTTTGTCCCTATGCTTTCTTTTATACCAACCCTTTTCCGTATTTCGACGATAGGTATGCGGTCCGCCAAAGTGACGCCGCATATCCGGCCCAACGACCTCATTTCTATATGTTTCTAAATATTGGTCTTATACAAGTGTTATTTTTTTATATACCATTCTTTGACATTGAGCGTGAAAGCGGTGTTTATTGTAAATATAATATTATGGTCATGTGTAGTTTTAGTACTTAAATTTCTTTAATTTCATTTTTATAATTTTAACGGGTCTTTACGCGATTTACCTTAGAGACATATTTCTCCCTTTCTTAGACATATTTGTAACAGTAGTTTTAATTGTCTGGACATTTTACAAAAGATACTGTTTTGTGCCCCTACAAGAAGGAATAGATCTCGGTCGCTATTTGTCATACCACGTGCCAAAACGAATGCGGGCAAACGGGCGCCACTCGCCAGAATGTGTCGCGTCCACGACGACAGACTTGCCTCGGTCGACATGTTCACACAAAGCTGCAGCAGTTACAAGGCCAATATCACTAGGGTGCTTATTGATGATCAGCAAGATTGTTGATTGAATGGTTTATTAGTACAACTGGTAACAAATATATATATATATATATATAACAATAATTAGGTCCGTGTTGTACTCAAACCATCAAACTATCTTTCTATATGTTCTTAGTGAGAAATATCAATGGAAGTGATTCGAATGTAACTTATGATTTTTGTTTTTGTATCCTTTGCCTATTTGTATGTATCATTTCTGTTTTTTTCTCCGAATAAATAAATAAATAAATATTTCTTTAATTTATTAAGAAGAAGATAGGTTTGTAAGTAAATATGGATATTACTAAGAGCCATCTTTTTAACTAAGAAAAGAAGTCTATTTATTAATTTAAAGATTGGTTAAGTTAGAAAATAATAATAATTTTTCCGGCATGCAGGCGTATCCAGCTTACCATTAGCCTACACTGCCAGGATGCTGCTAAGCTAAGGCACAGCACTTTTAAGTTAGTCTTGATTAAGTGGTGAAATTTTCATATAAATATCACCATGACAAGCTTACAATATTGATTAGTTCTTACATTCTATTCTTGACATGACAGAGAGAGAAATAGCTGGCTGGTAGGCAGACTGATGGTGGTAATTTGCCCAGTCTGCTGAGGCAGGGAAGTATCCACCGTTTGTGCCGAAAAACCCAGTAAAGTGTATCCACACGTTTCGGGATCAGGCTGGAATTGCCGCCATGCCCAGTCAAGGCTGCATAGTATTAGGGACTGATGTCAGTCATAAATGTCTAATTCCATTTGCCATTATTCATAGACATCGAGTGCCGCTTACCATCCATTGACGAGATAATATGTCGTAAGTATTACGGAATGAGTTTTTTTTTCCTGAATCGTGCAAGAATAAGGCTGTCATTGACAACGAGACAAAGTTGTCGTCTGGCAAATATTTGTATAGCTTATTGAGCCTCCAAGCGGAAACAGATGGTGCAGGTCAATGAAAAGATGGCCGACAACGCTTATTAGATCAACAAGATGACAGCTAATGAGATCTCCACTGTTTATTGTTGATTTGTTTTATACAAAATTATTCTCTGCAATACAACCTCAAGAGTTTTCAAATAAATACACATTTTTAATTTTATATACAATATAACAGTACACAAAAACATGTATTTACCTAATTTTGACATCTGCTTGAAACCGTTCGAAAACAGTTACGACTTGTATAATTTTATTGTTAACAAAACACATGTTCTACCACAAACAGAGAAGTCAATGGACTACATTCGTCATTTTGAAGTGACGTAGTATCACAAGTCAAGATATCTTTATTCACGTAAACCTATTACAGGTCTTTTGTGATACGTCATTATTTAAATTATTTTTACTTAATGATTCTACTCCCGCTAGACTAAAACGGTCAGTTTCAGAAAGGCTAAATCTTTTGACATGTTTATGCATATGAGGCACGTCATTGGCAGAAATAATCAAAGTGACAAGCTAACTACCAATCACGTGTCGTATATCAAAATCGATAAAAAAATGGCAAAGCGATCCAAAGATTAAGCTGTTAGTAGAAGACCAGCTGCAAGAGGATGCGTGGTAGGTCTACGATGAGATGGAGTTTGGGGCTGGGAGTCGTAAGGGCCATCCCTATGTTGTCGATCTCTCCCATAGATAATAAGATCGTCAGTGCAATATTCACGCGTCGTGGTTCATGACCGTCGAGCCTGCGGCCTGAGCCTCAACGCAAGGACAGTATTAGTGTGATTATGGTTCCAAACTGAAGTCATGTGAATTTTCCAAACATAGGCTGCACCCTTGTAGATTTATTATGCTCTAAATTAGAATTGTTATTATCATATAGGGCAAAACCTCAAATGAAGTGTATTTTCATGTCTTAGTTAATTGGTTTCTTATTTGTGTTGGTTAGGTATACTATTGGGGATCTCCAACTCTTACTACTTTACTAGTTATCAGATTATCTCCTACATTAGTGTACTAGGAAAGCTGCGGTCCGAAAGAAGTGGCACGGCTTGTTAAGCGTGCCACTAGCACTCAAATTGCAATCACGACCACTCTGCCAAAAGTGTAGCGACTAAGAAGATTGAATTACTGAACAGATCGATATGTTTGATATCGATAATGTTTGCAATAAAGTGCAAATGAGCACGCATCACTTACAGTGCCAATTTATTATGTTTGATATATCGTGACCGCGCCCGCCACCGCGTCCGCGAGTACATGTGAACACGCACTTAGTGACACACTGGCGTCACACTATATTTACATTTAAGGGCATTTAACGCTCCTTTAAAATAAATTAAATGTTTGACCAAGGTCTCATTTCTATGGCGAGGATAGAATTCGTCTGCTTATTTTCATAATGTTTACATCAAATTCAGTCTAGTTAAAATAACATTTAACAAGTTCATTGAACGTACGATTTGCATAACAGTGTTACCTGGTATTAAATTAAATTACATTACGGGATTCAATTTATTAACAATACTTCGCAACATAAAAAAAACAAGCGTTTGCGGGCATAGTGATAGACCCCTAGTGATAACAAACCCGCAACGCGTGGTCCCTCCATCCCGCGGGATCCCGCTCCACTTATTGGTTTGCGCACATCTAAATACGGAACCCGCGTATCCTGCAACTTTGAAAAATAGTTAAATTTTTTTCAAATGTAGTTTATTAGGTTAATAGCTCTTTTAGTTAAAAAAAAAAATCTACCCGGGGAGTATGTTCACTGTAGTCTCCCTAATTTTTATATTATTTTTTTATTATAAGGGCAAACTTTTTAACCTGGCAACACTTCATACTGTGTGTCAGTTGTGCCATTGTTTTTTGGCTATTGTTGATAATTTGAGTTTACGAGGGTGACTAAAGCGTATGATTTCTATCGCACAGCAAAAATCGACTGTTCTGAAATTATAATTAGAGTCCAGAATCCCGCGGAATTGCAAACCCTATCGTGACGTCCTATAAAGTAGTAGTCTTATAGTAATTGAATATAATCCATGCATTCGTAAACAATATTCTACAAGTATCTAACACAAGGTTCCATATACTGGTACGTCACGAGAAACGTCAAATATATAAAAAAATACTAGTCCTTAATTTTCATCATTTTTGCATCATTACAGCCCCTAGAACACAGCGTCCTAGACCTCCACTGCTGGATAGGCCTTCCAAACATATATCTGGAGAATTAGGCCTACACTCGCCATGCTGGCCAGACGGCTTGGCGAGGATATGATGTAATTTCTTTAATGACAATTTATTAACGATTCCACAAGTTGGCATTAGTGGAAACGGGACCGACGGCTTAACGTGCTCTCCGAGGCACGGGAACGGTGGTGTTGTAAATCTATGACAAATTTACGTAAGAAAAATGTATTTCTCATTGGTACATGTCGGGTGGTTTTGAACTTACCTTTGTAGGATTTAAGGAACGCGTTCTTACAACCGAGCTACCACCGCGCCACTTTAATTTTCATGCAGAATTTAAATTCAGATAAGTCGGCCTAAACTTAGATCTCTCCTTCTAAATTTGCAAGCCGAAGTGGCCACATCTGCCGCAGATGGGGCAAATGAGAGTGAACACCACATACGGGACGACACAGAATGAACGACCCAGCAGCAGAGAGACAAGGTCTGAGGATGAATGATAAAAAAATAGGATCTAAATGTGTAAGGTTCATCACTTCTGTTCGATTTAACAAACGCTTTTTACTTTAGCTAAATATTTTTAAAACTAAATAGTACATTAACAAATATAATATAAATCGTATACAATTGTAATAAGGTCTTTTTTACCTGGTGGAGTTACGAAACGATTTCAACGAAACAACTTCTTGTCAAGCCTTCAAAGTATTACCTGTAATAAAAAATTACATTAGAATATTGTACAATAAATAACTGTATACTTGTATACGCGGGAATATTGTGGAGACTACAAATAAATTATTGTGTCATGACCAGAAAACGAACGCGATACCTTAGCGCCTAAATCCAGGGTATTAACCGCAAGACAACGGAGACAGTTGCCGCAGTAGTAACCGTTTTTGTGTATTTGTTGTCAGTAAGAAAGATATTAAATTCAAGATTTACACGTTCGGCCCGATTTCAGTGCAAGTATAACTAATAAATCCATAGCGTACGTTGGAATTAATGCTATCTTCAAAGGAATGAGTTTGATGATGGCTAACACATACTTCGTATACAATGTGCTTCAGGTACTATCAGCAAAAGAACATACATTAAAATGATGTTTTTCGACGACAATGTTTAAAACTAATACTTAAAAAAGAAGAAGACCTGCAGCCCTATTCTGTTACATATGTACAAACATTATATAATGGAATCCGTTAACTATATATATCACGCTATTAAAGTTCATATTTGCACGGACGTCGAGCGCTTATAGAGTTGAGAATTGAATATTTTAATGTATTTTTTTTTTATTATGTCGCAATCTATGACGTACTATGTGTATGTAATTAATGTGTGTTTTATATACTAATGAATAAATTTAACTATCAATTTTCTCAGTCACAAAGGTTAGTTGGTAGAAAATGCATGCCCCCCCGCCATGCCTCGGAGAGCCCATTGAGCCGTCGGTCCCGGTCCCACTAATAACAACTTGTGGAACCGTTAATAAGTTTCATTAAAAATTGACATCAGACCCACCGCGCCTTAGAATATTTAATGTTATTTATCTATTTAAAATTGTCAACTGTTGGTTTTCCAAATAGAATAAATAAAAAATATATATACTGACAAATAAATGATTTTTTTTCTTGCTTTATTATTTTAAAGTTAATAAACTATAAAATGGAGAAGAGTCAATTTCATTTATAAAAGAAGGCAGGCTCAACACAATGAATATTTACATATTTAAAAGTGCACAAAACAATTCCCCGCATGGTTATACGAAAATGAACACGACTCTATTTCTTTCACAAACCTTCGACAAAGACCCTGAACCGAGTTGAGCCGGTTTTGGATGAAAAAATCTGGGCCGAAAAAATAAAAGGACCCATGGTAGTAAGGCCAGCAAAAAAGCAAAAAGGAATCTGTTGCCTACCAGATGTACCTTACAACCTCGGCGTGCTGCCGTCTGTCTGCGAAACTCAATTACGAAAGACAAAAGTAGTGCCAAGCTAAGTGACAGACTAAGGCTGGGTTGCACCACAACGAAATCTGTAATTCTGTAATTGTAACTATTAAAGTTAATTTATAAAATAAAAAAAACCCGACTGCTTAATGAAATAACTTTCATTAAAAACTATAAAGAAATAAATATTAATCAATAAAACAAATAATAAATTCTAATGCGAAACAAACAGTTGGGACTAAAACCACCTATTAAAAATCTAGACCGGCTTAAATATTACAACAATGGGTCCCGACTGTTTATAAAAAAACATTAAATAACATTTTTAGTTTTTAATTATTAGTAATTTTTTTAAGCAGTTATATTTTTATTATTTTATAAATTAACCTGCCCTGAAGGTAATTCCAGATAGTTTCTATCACTAGACAAAGTTAGTAGGTTTATTATAAAAGTAAAGGTAAAGTACAACTAATCTTAAAACTACTGTGTGTGTAATATATATAATATAATATAATATAACATAATATAATATAATCTAAATACACTCAGCTTATTGAGAGATGTGTTTTTGCGCCGTTTGGAGTTGAAACTCTCGGGCCGTGGGGACCAAGTGCACACGAAATTTTCAAGGCGTTGTCAAAACAGCTCGTCAACACCTCGGGAGACAAAAGGGCTGGGCAATATTTGGGCCAAAGGATCAGTATTGCCATTCAACGTGGCAATGCTGCCAGTATCCTTGGCACCTTGCCCATTGGCAGCGATTTGGAGCAAATTTTTTATTTATAATATTATTATTTTTTGTTTTTTCTTCATTTTAGTTTTTAGTTATATTTTTATTTATTAATTAGGTTTATTTTTATTAATAGTATTTTATGTTTAAAGATGTAAGTTTTTAGTTAATTTTTTTTTTTTTTTATATAATCTAATACAATATAATATAATATAAAATACAATGAGTCATTGATTAAATAATTTGTTTATTTATTTAGTGGCCAGTAACATCCTTTCAGTTTCGTCGTAGTCTAGTTTTAATAAATATTGCCTAGTAATACGTTTTGCGGTTCTACACACAGACACAGGCATGATCAAGTCATGAGTAAATATTTTTATTTATACCTAGTTTAGTTTTTAATTTAGTTATACTATACGGCGCGGTGGTGGCTCGGTTGTAAAAACGCGTTCCTTAAATTCTACAAAGGTCGGTTCGAACCCACCCGGCATGTACCAATGAGAAATACACTTTTCTTACGTACATTTGTCATACATTTACAACACCACCGTTCCCGTGCCTCGGAGAGCACGTTAAGCCGTCGGTCCCGGTTCCACTTATACCAACTTGTGGAATCGTTAGTAAATTGTCATTAAAACTTGACATGAGATCCTCGCCAAGCCGTCTGGCCAGCGTGGCGAGTGTAGGCCAAATTCTCCAGATATATGTTCTGGAAGGTCCATCTCCAGCAGTGGAGGTCTAGGACGCTGAGTTCTAGGGGCTGTAATAATAATAATACTATACTATGGTGAGTGCTCGGAGTCACCATCCCTTCGCGTACGTATAAATTTGGGGACTCATACATCTGTCGCACAATAAAGATGTGGAATACTCTTCCAGCCTCTGTGTTTCCACTTTCCTATAACTTACGAGTTCTTCAAGCGAAGTGTAAAAAAGGATCTAGTCAGGCCGGCATAGTATTAGGGACTGATATCAGTCATGAGTGTCAGATTTAAGTTGATGACATTCATGGACCTTGCACGCCACTTACCATCAGATGGGCGCAGAGTGACATATCGTGCTAGTATACAATAAAAAAGTTTATATATTTTGATTAGCTAAAGTTACCATTTTGTTTTTTCAAGTTACAACTTTTTAGTCTTTATTTTTTTATAGCTTAAAGTTTTTACCTGTTCGACCACCCAAACAGATTTATTTCCATGGAAAATCATTTTAGGCCTCATGTATGCGTAAACAATTATTGTAATTATACCTTTTATAGGTAGTAATAAATAATATAAAAAAGGTAGGACCTAATTTTGACACTTTACAGTCTTATATGAAAAAAAATCTTTGACTAAAAATATTTGAGTAAAATCATTACAATTAAATTATATATTTTTAAATATACTCGTATATATTTTTAATTGTAACTATTCTATACATTGTACAATATTTAGGTATATTAAAGATAAGTTTTTGTTTTTTTGTTTTTTTATTTATTTAATTATTTATTTGTAGTAAGTATATATTTTATTTAAAGTAAAAAGTAGTAGGCGGATCAATGTCAGTCATAAGTGTCTGATTCTAGTTGCTAACATACATGGAACTTGCGCGCCACTTACCATCAGGTGGGCTCAAGATCACATGTCGTGAAAGTATAAAAAATAAAATAAACCGATTTTATATACTTGAAACTTTATAAAAAGTACAAAAGGCGGACCGTAGACATTAACTGACATCCAAACCTTTGGAATTAATTTAAATGATCTGTGGATAACGGTGTCGATTACCCGTACTATGTAATCTATATTTATATTGTATCCTTATTGTACATTTTTTTGTTATTTCAAATATATAAAATAAAAAATAAATAAATAGTTTAGTTTATTTTTAATTTTATTATTTAGGTAGCTTTTATATTGTAATTCTTTTATACTGGTTGTATATTACTTCGAATAAAAAATATAAATAAAAAATAAAGGTCAAAATGAAAATTACGCAAAACCTCATCAAATCTACTGCCCATTCGAGTGTACGAGTCCGACGATAGCTTGTGTCTGTGTGTGGTAGTAAGCCAAAGGTTGTGTTAAGACGCGACGTTCTTTCTAGTACTCGTACATGACATGTGACCATACAGCCACCATATAATATTTTTTTCGCTGACCACTATATTACACGGACAACACCGGGTGAAACAGCTAGTACATAAACCTATTTGTCTCTGTCGCGCACTGTATCATGACAAAGGATAGGTCTATTTTTGACCGTCCTTGGCGTAATTAAGGATCATTGGAACGTTTGTATCTCTCCCTCTTGCTTGTTGAAATGGGATGAGAAAACTTCGTCTTATCAAATGCTTTTGTTGGAATTATGAAGCGAACTCATTAATTCAATCTCAAGTTAGACGTAGTTCGTTAAATTTTTTTGTTATTTTTTCATATACTGACCTTGGTACCTAACATACCTACATACTACATACATCCTAAACTCACTACATACTTAATTTAGTTGTATTCATAAAATAAGATAAATAAATTATTTATTGTACAAAACGAAAACAAGTGCAGGTACATAGGGGAGCTTAATGCCGTAAATGCATTATCTACCAACTAACCTATGATACAATATATGTATGTATGTAATAAGCAGTTGCAGAAGATTACAAAGAAAATAGATAGTTAAAAAAAATTAATACTATATAAAACACAAATCAATTTCATACATATGGTACTTATACATATATTAGCAAATAAATATATAACTAAATATACTAGTAAAAAAATATTTACAAAATTAATATTAATACTACGGATAGGGATATAAGTCCAGTCCGCGTGGAATGGTGGCAAGAACGCTGGCTACACGGTGAAGACAAGACGCGGTGTTAATTATTTATTTAATTAAGGAAAATTATTAACAATATCCAACAACAAATAGAACTAAACTTTAGCAACAGAGTGTCATTTATAAGTTTTCACAAACAGTAATACATTAACAGTGTAAACAAAAAAAAACATCAGCCTATCACATGACAAAGATTAAAAACATACTAAACCTACAGACTAACATATAACCACTACACAATAGATAGATAGATAAATTCTTTATTGCACAGAAAATAAAACATTTTACAGTACATAGGCGAGCTTAATGTCTAAAAGCATTATCTAACAGCTAACCTTTAGGAGAAGTGAGCAGGGATTGTGGGTGCATGACCACTAATGTTTGACAAAGAGTTTTATTAAAAAAACAACTTATAACTAAAAGAAATATATAAATAATAAAGCTATGGTACTTATCTACCGATATATATATAAATAACACATAATTATACCTACTATATAATAAATAAATAATATATATATATATGGATATATAAATGTACAAATAATACATACAATAATATACGGACTCTGTAAAGTTATGTAGATTCGTCTTGCTTTTTGTGAAAGTGTTTGGTAAGCAAATTTTTCAAACTAATGATAGATGGTGCTTTACGAATGTAAAGAGGTAGTCGGTTCCACTGGCGAGAATCTGAACATCTGCTGGAAGAATGTGGCGGAATTTTAAGTTGGTTATTGGAGGAGGATCGAAGAGCACCACACAGTCACACAAAAATTGGAAACGATACACAATACTAATGAATATTATTACCTTTTTTGCGCTTGGACTGCATGGGCCCAGAGTTTCTATAGCAAACAGCACAAATATGTAATCTTTTAAAATTAAAGTATTATAACTAAAGACTTCAAGGTCACAAAGTTCAAGGAACCACTAAAAATTTAAACAGAAAATTTTCCTTGTTGAATCCGCCGACCGGCGACCCCACCACACACGTGGTATTCATGCACGCTTCGCTCCAGAAATATACCAACGTAAACACTGGAACATTTACTAATGAACCAAACACTTGTGAGCTATAGATAAATAAATACAGAACAGTGACGTGTGTGCAGCTGTACAGGACTTTTAAAATTATCCTTATTATCAGAGACTAGATGACTCGGTAAACTGCGTATCACTTAAAATTGTAACTCTTCATAACCTATAAAATAATAATGGCGAGTTCGTGACATTTATGAAGAACTGAGTATAGTGCAAAAAAACCTGCAAAAAAGTCATTTGAGAAATTTAGGTAGTCATTCTGATGTGACACTGACCGCTTCCCATAAAACTATAAGTGTTAGGTGGCGGGTGCTTAAACTAATGTTGTAGAGGACCCTAGGAGATGAGGGAAGGTAAACTTTTTAGACGTAACAGACAGAGAATATTACAAATTTAGTATTTTGATATTTTTATGGGTTATTTCTTTTTTTTTAAACCAGCCTTGAGTCATAGCCTCCATAACAAATATATATATGTATATTTAAATCGGTCGAGCCATTTTGGAATATTTTCGCTGATAACTTCAGACAATAGTGATTTTGTATTATTATAAGTGGTAACTTCTAAAGTCTCAATAATTGGGTATCTTTTGACACTTAAGTATCCGACGAAGACGTAAGCTAAGTACGAAGATGTGTAGCGGACTCGTTTTAGACATGGCGTTGTGTAGTTTACCGCCTCAAAAACTTCGCCACCAGAGCTGTGCTGTGAATGTGTGCAGCGAATCTACAAAAACTAAATGTGATGTGAAATGAAATGAAACATGGTAGGTACAGGGATGTAAATTATTATATGTAATTATATCACATGCTTCGCTATTTCTAGCATACAAATATTTATTTAGTCACATGACTTTGTCGAGCTTAGTGCCTAGGTATTCTTTTGTCGAATAAAAACATTTATTAACCAGCATTTGTTTGACTCTTAATTTGAACAGTTTTAGTGGCAGCTCATTTATAGTAACTGGAAGCTTATTAAATATCTTTGTTGCCATTGCATAACAATTTCGGCTATATTGAGTACTTTTATGCGCTGGAATAATTATTCTACTAGGATTAATGTGGATATCAATCTCGCGCACCGCTTAGTTTTCTTGGATATTCTGGCGGAAAAGCAACCTAAATCCATCTATTTAATACAATTAATTATAAATGTAGGTTGGTATAGGTATAGTAATAGTTTCAAGGTAAAGCCAAATACAATGTCGGTAAACAACAAATACCAAGAGGAAGGTTGTTTAATTATCCAAATAAAACAGAGCCAATTTACAATACGGCTAATAACACGCAAAACATAAACTTTAAATTGACACTTTAAAACGTGTATCCTTATTTAGTAGACCAGTTAGACATCTGTCAGGCAGGGGTAATGAATTCAATCCAACAACTGTAGGACGTTAAAATGTTAATAAAACATTAAGGAAAAAAGAAGTAAATGATGATTCAAGAACAAAATTAATCAACCTGAATATCAGTTCTTAGAAATCCAGTCTAAGTTACCACACGTACCACACATAAACGGTTGGGAAACAAAGAAAAATAATCAATACAATAATTTTGCCATACCTGCAAACGTATTTATTGTTTAATGTAAACTGTGGAAACAGAAGCGTTTATTAAGCATCAACGGTCTGGAATATTGTAATCGAAATAGATTTTAAACTGACATTGATATAGGTACAAAAGTTTTGGAACAGAATGCTGAAGTAATAAGAAACTTCGTACCTGTTCCAGCAATTATTATAGTTACCTAGAATAAGAGCAACTAAATTTAAAATTACGAACAGAATGATCTATCTGATCCTTCGAGCACAACCGCATTTAAGTATAGTAACAAAAAGGGGCAAAAAGACAGCAGGGCCGGCGGCCCACGGACCTTTGTTGTGGTGGTCAGTGCCTCGCCCGTACCAAATAAAACGAAACAAAACAGGTCTGCCGCCACCAAGCCTGTTTAACCACTTTTACGCGGCCCGGGCTAGTCGAGTCGACGCAGCCTATGATTTAATACAACTGCGTTCGATTTCTTTAGGAATTCGGCTGATCCCGACATTAAAATCTGTGACCGTGATGGATGACCGAAACCTCTGGAACCAAATAGAATATTACTAATGACCGTGGACCGGGAGGATGATATATGAAAATTATACTACCAAATAAGTATTTGACATTGAAAAAGCGTTCGTAATAAATTGAACGTGAGAAATGAGTTTAACATTACATAACTTTCTATAATACAAGTACTTTGTCATCTAGCAAGCATTAGTGGAATAAAATTTCAGTAACTAGTGGAATTGTATATATCACGAAAATATTTAATCCTATATGGACTGAGGACTGCGACATTGCTTTTGAAAGCCGAATTTGAAAACAAATAGAGAAGTTTGTTGAAATTCCTCATGTAAGTGGATTGTTCAAAGATTTGTGATGAATATTCTTGGAGCTAGGATTTAAAAACCAGTTCAGCAATTGTTGCCGCATATCTCATACTTGAGCTAAAGGTCCCGAGTGGTCGTTGACCACGACGAGAATAACTTGCGAGATGTACCTGCTCACGGAAAATATACCGATGACGTCAGAATATTGTAAAAAAACTTGATACCGGGATCTTTAATTTGAGAACAACAATTGGAGGTGTTAGATTATTTTACAATCTTTATACTTGTAGGACTGTGGACTTCAATATGCCTTCTGGTATTTTGTTCCACATATTTACAACTCAGTTATTCATGAGGTGATATCTCACATTTGTATTGCTGCATTTTGTCATCAGTTTCATTCTGTGATCAGTACGGGGAAATATTATTGTGTTAAACCTGGCTAGATCTTATTTATATCTCTCCTCAATCTGTGATCTCTGATACTTGCCCGCTTTAGATATTTAATCCTCCACTCATATGACCTCTTGTGAAATGTCCTACACTCGCTGTTGCACAATTGCAAAAAAACATTAAGCATAATTTTCCATCTTATTGGTTTATTGCATGAATTGTGACTTGTCAGTATAAAAACATGTGTCAAACTAGATATTTTATTTCATTCTAGCGTATTAGTTTTACCCAATAATATTTGTTTTAAAGAGTGTTAATGGCATCTCTTTTAGGGCGTCCGTTAGTTTATTGTATATTTTTAGGGCTAAACAAAAAAAGCTTTTGTCGAGTAACGCAGTGTTACTCTGTGGTCTAACTATGTGGTTAATAAATATTGTAATTGTTTAAAGTTATTATTGTTATTCAAAGGCCCAATTAATGGATACTGTACAAGCATGTGGTGGTTGGCTGTAATTGGTGCAGCATCTAGTGTGTGTCTTTGTTGTAAGTGAAAATCTATGTATGTATTGTTCCTGGCACTGTTCGCGACCTTAATAAATAAATAAAATAAAATTTGATAAATGTAGGTAAAAAAATTGTTTAATGTCATAAAACTATTATTTAATACAGTAAAGGTTAGAGTTTAAAGCAAAATTAAATTAGTAGTCAAAGTTTTATATATGCAGAGTGTCAGGAGTTTAATATTATACCCAACTTATACGTGAAGAGTTTGCCAAGAAAAGTGAAATAGCTGATCTTCGCAAACTTAAAAGTTTTGTAGCTAGTGAACCGAAGACACGTGAACTTTGCAAAGTAAACTCAATTAATAACCAAAATTCATACGCTTCTACTTTAGAACCGATTTTTTAAAAACTTTTTTGTTTTGATATATATTTTTTTAAATTTATACTTTTGAAAATATTTATTGGACTAAAAAGTGTAATTAATTAAAACTACTTAAAAGGAAAAATATAAAATAAATATAAACTAAACCTAACAAAAAATAAACTATAAGTAAAAAATGAAGACCTCTAGAGACGACCCTTCAGTGATAGTCCCAAGAAGACTGGCAACATTTCCGCTCTGTATAGCTAAGCTAATACGCTGGCAAAAATAATTGCCAGCTTTCCTGTCTTCAGACTTTTCTATTAGCCGTTTGGACTACTCCTTGGCCAGACGCTTGGCTGATATTGGATTGGATCTAACACTATGCCGGCTTGACTTGATGCTTTTTCACACTTCGTTTGAAGGACTCCAGGAAAGTGGAAATACAGAGGCTGAAAGAGCATTCCAAATCTTTATTGTGCGACAGAGAAGACAAATTTCCATTCCATGGACTCATGGTGTGTGGTTAGAGAAAAGAATGGTGTGAGACACTTGCTTGCGACCGACAATAGGCTGGCTTGAAAAGGAGACCTATCCATCCACATTTTAGATTTTTTCATCAGTTTCATGACTCCCCAAATTTATACGTGTACTACTTGTAAATGTTACTAAATGTGTTAAATTTTGGTCTGCAATAAAATATACTTATTTTAGTTTTATTGTAGTAGTTAGTGGACAAACAATGGTTTAACGTGCTCTGTTAATCTATGATATATATGATTAAGTGTATTTTTTACTTGGGTTCCAACCCACGACATTAGGATTAAATTTGACATATAAAAACAAAATTAAGAAAGAACTACTCGAACAACTGAACAGCAAAATCGATAGATTGTATGTGTAAAAATAGTGGGCGATTAGAACGATACAAGCTATATATATTTTTTTTTCTTATTTAACTGCTACCTAATCTATTATACTTATATAACTGCCTCCGTGGTCTAGCGGTTAAGTCCGTGGATTTAGACTCGGAGGTACCGGGTTCGATTCCTGGTCGGGACACAAAAATATTTATTAATGTAAATAAATACATTTAATTAATATTTAATTTATTTGTGATATTTCTCGAGTTTGGTACGCTGGAGACATCGACGAGCTTGCCACTTGTCATGATTGGCCTATAGTAAAGTTGGCTAAATGTGAATCCGCTTATTTATAAGCGTGGTTTCTGACCACCCCGAAAGGGAAACGGTCGTGATGATACTTTACTTTACTTTACTAATCTATTATAGTTGTATTTTATTTAATCTTTAGTAAACTAAACTGTGCTAATATATCATTATTTTGATGAGAGCTATTTACCGATAAACTATTTTATAGTTTGGCAGAATAATGTTGTATTTAAATGTTATGATATAAGGGGAAAAAAAACTCCATTACCAAGCTATCATTTCTTAATCAGAGGTGTATGACCGCAATAAAAAAACATATTCTTTGACGTTTGAAACTGGTATTGTGAGAAAATTACACGTTTTAATAATCGAATTAATTAGTATTTAAAATACTCTTGTTGTCAACAAGCGAATTTATTTTGGCACTACAATTAACACTTTATTTGGAGATCTCTGCCGTTTTTATAACGTAATCGCAAAGATGTTGCAACCACGGATACCGCATCAAGTAAAATAATAATGTGATGTGGAATGGTGGGCGCAAGACCTGATGTTAAGGTGGTAAGTTTAATAATAGTGTGTACATATTTGCATTTATTATTGTGTATTGATTTTATTCTATGATTATATTATTGTTACTGTCACTTTCATTGCACCTATATTATTTATTACAAATTTGTCCCCAAGGTTTGGCTGTCAGAGAATGTCCTCAGGCATTAAGTCCGCCTTTGTACTTTTTTTGCAATAAAGTTTTAAATAAATAAGGTCCATTAATTTTAGCGGCTGGAATCAAACACTCATGATTGACATCAGTCCCGGCTTAGCTGGGCATGACGGCAAATTAAATCTGATCTCCGAAACGTGTGGATACACGTTACTGGGTTTATCGGCATTAACGGTAGATACTTCCCTGCCCCGGCAGACTGGGCAAATTACCACCATTAGTCCGCCTACCACCTACTTGTTGTTCTCGTTGAAAGTATGTGCCATTTGCAATGATGTAAAATGCCAATTTTTACTTTTAACTATACGGTTATTTATACGCGCCCAGGAATATATTTGTTAAAGCCTTGAAAGTCATACAACGAGCATTATTGTCCCTCTACTGCAGGATAATGACCAATGCTAGCGATCTTGTGCCATATAACCGCTACCAGCAACTTTCTTTAGGTCATTCGTCCAAACAGTAGAGAGGACAAATATTATCTTCTTCACAGTAAATCGAAGTACTTGTAATAATCATTTAAATGACCGTAATTTTATTTCCTAGACAGTTAATACTACATTTCTCAAAAATACACTCAACTTGTTTTTTTTAGTATGGATTGAGCGAGTCACAGGGATGCTAAAGCGTTAAACTATCTTAATATAACCCGATTCGCTATACTCGTAGGGACCATTCTCGCCGCTTATGCCACATCTACTTAATTTCAAGATCAAGTGACCAGTTATCGGAGCGAAATCTTGAATGTTGTTAAAATGCCACAAACCTTTTACATGTTTAATTTTTATTTACATTTTAGTACCAGTTTACGCATAATATTAGCGAATTATGTAATTTTTAAGTTCAAGCTCTTTGAAAGAATCTATAATTACCAACTTTTACGTCATTATTTTGTGTATTAAACTATGTTTTTATTTAATTACATTACATTATTATTTACATTTATAGAGCCGGTTATAAGAACGATGTCAAACCAAACGTCGCGGTTCAAACTCCGACAAGTACCAATGAGAAATATTTTGTTCTTACGTACATTTGTCTCGGAGCACACGATTTGGTAAAAACTATAATCACAACCGGTTCGATTCCGGGGTGGTCAGAAACCACGATTTAAAAAAAAAACGAAATCACACTTAGTCATCTTTGCTATAGCCCATCATGACAAGTGGCAAGATCGTCGATGCCTCTAGCGAACTAAACTTGAGAAATATCACAAATAAATTATTGGATCATAAAGGAAGCAAACCCCAGACTACGAAGGCAGTGTCATAATTGGTATATTCCTTATAGTGATGATCATCATTGAACTCTGTCCCTACAGTGCTGGATATAGGCCTCCTCAAAAGCTTGGCAATTCACACGATCCGCCGTCCTCACCTGCACCAGATTATCTGTCGATCTGGGTTTGTCCCACTCAGCGTTTTCCAGTACGTGGTCTTTACTTCAGTATCCCTATAGCAAAGGGCCTATATAGGTTTGGTAAATCTAAGCGAGATCCTTAATAGGCCAAGTGACAAATATATGTACCGGACATTTATTTTTCAATATCGTCCAAATAAAAATACTAATTCAATCATTTATTTATCAGGCGATAAAATGCTTCTGCAGTCTATCAGGTAAGTCCGTGGATTTAGACGTAAAGGTAATGGGGTAATGGGGTTCGATTCCTGGTCGGGACACAATAATTTATTAAATTTATTTGTGATATTTCTCGAGTTTGGTACGCTAGAGACATCGACGAGCTTGACACTAGTCTCGGCCTATACTAAAGTTGACATAATGTGAATCCGCTTCTCTAAAAAGTTGTCGTAATAAGCAGTCGTGATGACGTTGGGTCTGATGCATAAGTTCAAGATCGCATAGCGAGCTATGGAGAGAGCTATGCTCGGGATTTTACTAAAGGATATATAGTCAGATACGTTGACATCCATCAAGACAAAGTTACTGACGTAGCTTTCAATATTAGCAAGTTGAAGTGGCAATGGGCTGGACACGTCTGTCGCAGAAGCGATGAACGATGGAGTGCAGTGGAGACCACGTACTGGAAGACGCAGAGTGGGACGACCCCCCGCCAGATGGACGGATGATCTGAGAAAGATCGCTGGTGGGAAATGGATGAGG
Source organism: Tinea semifulvella (assembly GCA_910589645.1). Taxonomy (NCBI): domain Eukaryota; kingdom Metazoa; phylum Arthropoda; class Insecta; order Lepidoptera; family Tineidae; genus Tinea; species Tinea semifulvella. The sequence continues at coordinate 3,931,644 of OU342592.1, read as the reverse complement.
GTGGCAGAAGATCGTGTATAATGGCATGCCTGGGGGAGGCCTACATCCAACGTGATGATGATACTTTACTTTTATCAGGCTATACGAAAAAAACAAGAATAAAGCTATTGCTTAGTTAAAACTGGATTATAACCACTAGCAAAATATTTATCGCAGTAAAAAATACCAAAAGAAGTAACTAAGCAATTATGATAAGGATTTCTTTGCTTGATAGTAAACTATTAAACTAAACTTTAGGCGTGTCGATGTTTAAAAACCTGAGACATCGCGGTGAGGTTTCTAAACACAGGATGAATCACTCAGACAACTATAATTCATTGTCTAATCATTATGTATTCCAGCGTCGCGTTCTCAAAATTGTAATTTATATTTGAATGTCATGGACCTGAGTTTAAGTACCAGCAGGTTTATTCTTGTGCTCTTAGCGTGTTAACGTGTGTAACTCGATCTTAATGAAAAAAATTACAGCCATAAAGATGTAGGAGAGATTTTAACTATTTCACTTTTAACTCTTTTAGTTGTTTTAGATAGTTTGTGAAAACTTTTAATTGGCAAATATTTTTTTTGTTATATAAGTTACATATGTACATTTAATATAAATTAAAAGCTACCTACTCGTAAATGATAAAATTAAAAATAAACTAAATACAAATAAAAAATGTCCTCTAGAGACGTCCCATCCGAGATAGTCCCAAGGAGAACATTTCCCTTCTGTATAGCGAGGCTAATACGTTGGCAGAAATAATTTGACAACTACTTGGCCAAGCGCCTCGCTGACAGTCCCCATGGGCCCATCGTCTCGACCCCAAACGGCGCAAATTCGAAACCGATACCAAGGTTGGCGTATTTGCGCAATTTGAGGTTCTCCGCAGAAAATGCCGCTCTCCCCGCGCCTGACGAGGTCACCTGGATGGAGTTAATGTGTAAGTCGCATTCCACACCAGAGACCTGCCAAGTTTTTAATAATTAGTAATAATTTAAGTAAAGTAGTAATAATTTGTTGGAAGCTGTAAGTTTTCCTTGAAGATAAATAAATAAATAAAATTACTCTTTTTGAATAATAGTGCTAGGTTGAAGTGGCTGCCAATTCGCTGTCGCAAGAATATTAGAGTCCTCTGTTTCCTATTCTCTGTTTTAAATGAGCCTGCGACACCGAAATACCTCAAGGACATATCGTCATTTAAAAAACTGGTCTACTTACAAATCACAATTTTCTAAATAACTCCAAACAAAATTTGTAAGTTATATATATGTATGTATAATTACAAACTACTTTCTTGGATTTATATTTTATTTTTCTACAATTGTAAGTAAAACATGTTTACCGCCTCCGTGGTCTAGTGGTATCAAATGTTGCCGTGAACTCGGGAGGTCGTGGGTTCGATTCCCACCGGGGGCAAGTTGTACATTGTATAATTTGTCTCGGTCTGGGTGTTTATATGTATATATTTACAAAAAAAAAAGTATAATATGTAGTTTATCAACCATCTAGTTTCCGTAACACAAGCCTCGTAGCTTACCACGGAATATTAGATGGCGCTGTGTGACCTGTCTGGAAATATTTATTTATTATTTTACCGATAGCTGTTTCCAGAGAGGTATTTCAAAAAACTTAAATGTACAGGCCGAATACCAAAGGAGGTCACAGTCGCGTGAGATCAAAATGACAGTAGCTATAAACTCCGGTACTTTGGTGAAGGTCCATGTTCAAAGCACTTTATTCCACTCAGAGGGTTATTTGAATTTAAAAATACTGTCGGACGTTTGAATTTGAACCCGATTTACATATACAAATGACTCATCTCAAAAATCGTTATGCTGGCTGAACCCAGCCCTTTCCAGTAATAGTTAACAAACCGACATTTCGAAAGTTAACCATACAATGCTGGCTTTATTAACAATCCGTCTCAACCTAAAGTATCAAAACAAGCAATGGATGTTGAAATTGACGATATAAACACGAGTCCAGATCCAATTACAATGCGAGACGAGAACAATCTTTCATTGAAATCAGTAAAAAACGGACATTCAAAAAGTGAACATTTACATATGTTAAATCAAGATGTTTCAATGGACGGAAATAGTGTAATTCTGTACAATGCTTATTTGAGCTTAAAGAGGGAATAATAATTTGGTTGAGAAGGTTAAAATACGATTATAGGTTTCGTAAATAATAGTAATGAAATCTGATAAAACACACTACTAAACGTGGACAGATCTAAAATTTATTTTCCTTATTCAAAAAACATACAGATCTTAAAACATAATAATACCAATTTATAAATAGTACCTAGTTACATAGTACAACATTTTTTCGAAAATTACGTAAATTTTTCAAAACAAGAAAATAATACATACAAAACAATACAGCTAAACAAAACTACTTTAAAGGAAAAAATAATTAATATATAATACAAATAAGAACAATTAACCGAACCAATAGAAAAAAAGATTATTAAACTGAGTATAATAACGGAACAAACGGAATTAACAGAATCATTTATTATTATTACTAACATAGAATATTTGATGGGCAGAGCGAGGAGGAATGAAATTGAATTGTATAGATCTTATCGCTTAGTTATTGACTGACCTAAGACAGTACGACTGATCCAGAAAAGTTACAAAACTGGTTTGTTAACGTCCTTCTAGAAGCTTCTCGAGTTTTTACAGTGTTCCATGTTGTCTTATGTATACTACACTATTTTAGGATACTAGGGTTAAGATTTATAGTAATAATGACTGTTTAAATCAAGAATTTAGCGAAGCACGATTTAGAAAGAGCAACGATAAAGTCTGAGATGCTACCAGCATTTTTTTAGAAAATACTACAAAAGCTTAATATACTAATGCTCGTATTTTGACAAAATGATGGTTTAAATCATAAAGGAAGAGGATTTTAAGAGTTATTTATAAGGAAAAGCATAAAATAAAGAAAACAAATATATCTTCATTTGTAGCGAGCGAGCCGCCCTCAGCAGAGCGTCTTCATAAAAAATTTAGGACCTATTTAAAAACAAGCATTTCATAAACTCCGTTGCTCCGTAATAAAACCAATTTTAATCCCAGATCGTGAAAGCGTAACTCTGTACTGTCTTTAATAATAAATTAGGGAGTCTGTCTTAGACGCGACCGCAGGTAAAGCTCTAGGGTATCGGCCCAAAACAATCATTGAAACCTTTCCGTCGTGTCTTTTGATTAATAACCCACTCCGGGCATGCCTGACAGGTTACAAAAAACAGAAAAAATGCGACGTCACATCAGCCGGGACCCCGAATCAAACGCTATTCACTGCCACAATAGATTCAATAGAGTCCCTGCGAGAAAAAATGCCGCTTTATTTACACCAAGGGGTTCGTATTCCGTAAGGTATAAAGTCGAGTTTTAGCGTCACAATGAACGTGAAGTTTCATAGTTTAGTTTTGTGCGATAATTTGTCTTCTGCTTCGATGAGTAAGGGTGTTTTTTGTTTGTGTGACGAGGAATTTGGAAATAAAGCGTAGGAAGGATGCGTTATACCCGCTCCACACGTTGTCACCAATGTTGGACGCAGTACTATTAGTCCAATATATGAATCAAGAAGTTTGCATTGGTCCCAACGTTGCGTTGATCGACTGCCAATTGAGTGTCGGTTTTATTTAAAAGATTGCGACAACATTCGCGATCTTTCTCCAAATTATTATGCTGATTTGCTGTTTGATCCAACACGTATCAAGCGAGAATGTCATTCACAAAATCATGCTTTGTTTTTAATAACAAATGTAATGTACTCAATAAATAAATGCCCTTAGAGACAACACCTTCACATTAGATCTGACGCTATACCAAATTAACCGTCTAACGTTGTTGGCAACGTGTTGATCCAGTGTAAGGATATAAAAAATATGGTGAGGCAAGTGTGGGCGAGAAGTGGTCACCCTTAGATATCACGGACGATAGCCACGTTTAACACCGTGACTAAATTAGTATTCCGGTACAATTATTTCGAGGAAACCTTGTAATCAATGCCGAATCGATTTCAACAACGAAATATTGAGTTACATCTTACTAACAAAGAGGCCCTGGCTGACTAAGATTTACTTACGACCAAATAAATAAAACACTCCTAGATGGTCCAGTAAAAAACTACAAAACAAAAGGGCATGTATCAAAAGGTTAATGAATGTCGACGATGCGAAATAGTATGTGTTGACGGTGACAAATGGCGCTCAATTGTCTTTGCCTACCCCGCAATCATGTTTTAAGACTTTGTCTATAGATATATTATTTAGTTTGGATCCTCTTGTGCATGCACCTCCCGAAAAATGGGTGTGCGTCTTGATGACAGCACGCCACCCGTTCCTGTCTTCGGCGGCATGCACAGTATCATTTACGCTTATGTTGATGGTGGAGCGAATTTGGTCGGAGCAGCGTGCCGGGCTTCGGCCTCTCGGTCTCTTTCCTTCTACCTTGCCAGTAACATATTTTTATCCAGGTTATCTTCTCCTTTTCTGGCAATGAGTCAGATGTACTGGAGTATCCGACGAAGACATATGGTGGATAGCCCAGTCGATATGACTAGATGTTTTAAAATCGACATGTTAGTCCGATGCTTGTCCGATGTCCACAGATCCTTAGCATTTTTCTCCAACACTATATCTTAAAAGCATCGATACGCTTTAAGACGGCGCTCTTTATGGTCCATGTCTAAGCGTCATATACGAATATGGAGAAAACCAGTGATCTATCTGGATTTCGTTTTTATGGAGATTATGGAGATAGGTAAAGTCAATTAAGCGCTATTCATTACGATCAACGGATACCTGATCCTAAAATTTTCATATATCTAAACTTTTGCGCACATTCATAATAGTAAAGACCCGATAAAATTATAAAAAAACTATCATATATCTGTTTCGACCGAACCATCAAAGTATGCTTTTTTAATATATTATTTTCCCTATACCAATATGGTGCTAGATGATGGTGGCAAAAGATCGCGTGCTGTATTGAGATTGCTGACATGAGAGGCTATATCCAGCATTACAGACACAGGCTGATGATGTTGTATAGTATAAAATCGATTTGTATTTCTACTACACTGACAGAGCTGGGTCAAAGTATTTATTACGAAACTCCGAGATATTCGGGTTGATGGTTAAACATAAAAGTTTTATGAAAATGATCGGACAAGTGTTCGAATGTCATAGGTTTGTTTAGTCGAATCTTTTATGACGACATTAAACGTAGAATGATTGGGAATGACGTTTTGTGTTGTTGTAGAAACGTTTTTGTCGATTGAAGAAACTTTATTGTCATGGATAGTTTATTGGTTTACAGAATATTTAATTTCTTTTTCTAGAATTGACATATTAATAGCAACGAGATACTAAAATATCCATAAGTTTTGAGCAATTTAAATCTCAAATTTATTACTTTTTACAAACAAAGTAACAGTTGAAATACAATATTAATTCCTATATTATAAAACACAAAGTACTGACTGACTTATTAATTTAATAAATAAAAACTTGAATTTATGTATTGGCAAATATAAAATAGACAAAAGTAACAATGAAATAATACTTAGTTAAAAGAGAATTTAAGTTGAAAGTGTGTTTGTACACCTCATTCTTAAATATTACACAACTAGAAGTTGTCTAAATAAATCACCTATAGATTCGCAGAGACGACATCAAACGATTTGATACGAAAGAGGTGTAGTGAGAAGGAATAGAAAGAGTTGGAAGAGGAACGAAGGGTTCTAAAATATGTGAGCTCAGAAAATTACCCGTCGCACAGCTTAACCAACCAGTTTTATAGTTCAATGTAGTAACCTCCGAATAAGGTCAAAATTAAACAGTTTGTGATCTATATCAGTTTGAACATACATACTTATTTTTACGCCAGTTCCCTTGCGACAAATAAAATAATACAGGTTTATGAGTTTAATTACGAATGATTTTTTTTTAAAAGATAGACAATAAAACCAAGCGCAAGGCGGGCCAACTGACAACCGTAGTAGTGACCTCCCCAGTCCCATTCGAAAGCGTTGTAGTATTCGATCAATTGAATTACCATTATTGATGCATTCGTAAATAATATTCTTATATGGGTAATTCTACGATAAGAGGTTTTAAGTCCATAGAGGATACGGCCAAGGAGAAAAGTTGGAGTTTTTTCATTAAACGTTTATATTACGATTTTAGTCCTATTTATGTACCTTTTCACGTAAGGGCAAATCACTTTATACATATTTTGTCACTTTTTAGAAGGCCAGGGTAAATACATCGGGCAGGGTAGAGACATCAAGATCAGGGTAGATACGTTTTTGACCAGGGGAGAGAATTAGACGCAATAAAATAATGAATTAAATTAATAAAATCAACTTTTATTTATGAATGAACATTTTACTTAACTTATAATCAGACTATCATTTTTATTACACCTTAAACAACAGCGTCTTTAGTGTCATTTACAAAAATATATATGTAAATTAACATGCCATCGTACCTTCAACAAATAATAAAATATTCTTTTATTAATACTAATTAAGTAGACTTGCGCCTTTTGAGTGATAATCAGACTTCTAATGAATCAGGATAATTTTTATATTACCTATGTACCTATGCTATACGTTTCATTAAAGGAACATGTTTTACTCACAATATAAATTTAAAAAAAATAACATAACAAATTAAAGGCACTCTATTTACTACATGAACAAAAAATAAATAAAATGCTTAAGCTTTCTCAAACACATTCACAGACTTTTTGAAGGAGTAGAAAATCCTCTGCCCTTTCAGAATAAGATTTGGCGTAGGGAGTGTCTGGACAATCTGATCTTCTGAGATGAATGAAATATCTTGTTCATCAACTTTAAATAATTTTCCAGTTTTGTCCGCTATTTTACAAAAAACTACCTGTATCTCATCATCTTCTTCCAAACCCGTACACATAGCCACGTAACGGTATTCTGTTTTTTTTGATAGTAGTTTGACCATAATAAAGTCGCCGTTCTTGAATATTTTTTTGGATGTCGACGGTTGTTGTTCATCCTCTATCTGGCGCTTGCCACCATTTAATGTATTAGTTTGTTCACTGTCAGATGGATTCTCTTTCTCGTTCTCGGACTCTGAATCCGGTCCGTAAACATCCTCGACTCGGAGTCGAGATTTTTTATTAGACGAGTATGTCATGACACCAATTTTGAAATGATCACAAGTTATATTTTCATTGCAAAAGCAGCTTAAAGATTTCATTTTCAATTTTTTTGGATCTTCAATGTTCGATGACACCTGATGGACACGCAAAGTACCGGGAAAAGTCTTTATGTGTTCTTTAGCACTAGCAAGCAAAGCGTCTTTCTCTAGGATATCTTTGTCGTCAATAAGGAAAACATTGATACTAGGACAGTTTTTCTGAATAGCCTCTGACAAATCGCTCAGAGATGCTATATCCTTGCCACTAGCCACCAATCGATCTGCTGTTCTCTTGCAAACAGCACCGACACCATCAGGAGCCCCTTTACCGTGTCCAGCTTCATGATAATTCCAAGTAAAGTGTTTAAGGGTTGGGTAGAATTCTGTTAAATGAGTGACAAGAAAGTAAAACATATATTTGTTGCGATATTGTGTTACGGGTCCATCGCTCCAAAAATGGAGAATCTCTACTTCGGGTGGCAAGCTGTTTAAAATTGGCTGTAAGTGTGCCCATATAGCTGGAGGCGAATGTAACAAATTGTGTGACATCGAACAATAGCATGTAGTCTTTACTTCACCTGATGCCTCTTCTTTCGTGTAAGTTACAACCGTGTGCAGACTTATCTGTTGACGCGAACCTCCAAAATGGAATGCCTGAATCTCTTCTGCATATTTAGATAAATAATTCTCACTAAAGTCCATATGAATCACAGCTTTTTTTTTTGTTAAATTTCTTTTTTTAATCTTAAAAGCAGATTGCTGGTGGACTATGTTCAGTTCATGGTGAAGAAAATACTCCAAGTTGTTTTCTAAGTGCTTAATCAAATCACGAGGATAAATCTGAATCGACTTTTTCAAATATTTCGTCACCTTTCTTTCCTTATGCGTTTTTGGATCAGTTATGTTGGTGGAGACGGATTCCCACTTTCTGTAGACAATTTGAATACTATTATCAAATTCTTTGTATTCGAGTCCTTTATTTTTACAAGTTACGCATTCTCGGGAAAGGCACTGTTCATCATACCTATTGCAACAAATTAAATGAAGCAGATTTTGATGCTTTGATATAGATATAACTTTGGCTTGAAATAGAGCCGTAAGAATCAGATCCATATTGGCATGTGTAACGCACATACAAGTGTCACGTTTGTCGCAATTCGATTGTACTATCCAAAATGGCTTTAGGCGACAGAATAGAGAATATGAGATCGTGATATTGCACTTCTCCATGAAAGATTTGCGGAGATTTCTTAGAGTATCTAAAAGAACTCTTTTTTGTTTGCGGTCTCCTTTCTTTGTCGCATAATCTCTTTTGCCGGCACATAACCTTGTATTAGAGTCATCTTCAAGAAAATGTATAATTTTCCTCTTCATTATTTCATAACTTGCTTTGGCTTTCCTTTTATTTTCGATTAATCGTACGTTTCCAAATTTTTTCAAAGGTTTCATATTTTTTTCGTTCTGTAGTATGCCATATTTTTTCACCAGTTTCCCGCTTATAATTCTTTTAAAAATTCTTTTTTCTTTTTCGTTTGGTAGAGCAGAATAATTTTCTTTTAATTGTTGATTGAGCACTTCTGCAAACAGCAAATTTTTCTTCACTGTGTCTCTGGCACTTGGAGAATTCATCACTTGTTCTACTTTGCTGTTAGGTGTAAGTTTTTCAGGCTTTCGTAATCTTTGTAACCTTTTTTTGTAACGTGCTAATTTAGTCTTCAGTTTATTTATAGCCTCATCTTTTTTTTTAATAATTAAATATCTTTGTCTTCTGGCTCGGTCTGATTTAAGTTTGGCAGCTATAATCCTTCTATGAAAATTCCCTTGCAACATTTGATCATCAACATCTGAAAGCGATGACGTTACCGGAACACTAGTTACATTTTCAAGAGCAAGTCGTTGCCTACGCTCTCTTGCTTTCTTTTTCCATATCTTTCGTGCCTTTCGTTGCTCTCTAGGAGTCATTTGATCGACAGTTTTTATAATTCCTTTCTCCTTCTTTTTTAAATATTTTTCCTTTTCTTTTTGCTTTTGCAATTCATACTTTTCTGTATCATTTTTAATCTTTTGATATCTTAATCTCTCTGCTTCACGTTTCTTCTTTAATCTTTCTTCATGTGTTAAGTTTTTCCGTGGTGCCATAATCTGTAACAATATTAGACAATAATATAATAACAATATGAACTGAGAACCTTCTTTTTTTTTCCATAAGAATTTCCATTCAACTTAATTATTTAAGTCATTTAAAGCGGACGTTGATAGACGTTAGCTATATCTGAATAAGTTTGCACAAACATCTTATGATGCATGATATCTCCCCTGGTCAGTGAGTCTCTCCCCTGGCAGTTATATTGCCAGGGGAAATACGGCAGGGGAAAGACGTTATCATGACAAATTCAATTGTTTTAATTGATATAAGAAATTTTTGGGTAAATTATATATCACACTTTAACTGTTACAATATTATTAAATTGGGGCAGAAAATGCAAATGAATTACATGAATAATAATACTTTTATAACTTACCAGTGGAGAGACACAGTCACCTTGCGAAACCACTACACCGCACTGTCGCGTCGCAACAACTAACAAATGACGGCGTCCTAACGGCTCGTGCGTTTAGTATTGCTAACTTCACGTCGATAGATGTCCTTGAGCATTATTTGAAATATGGCCATCTAATATTTATGTTCGTAGTAGTAAAACAAAATTTGCCAGGGTAGATACACAAAAAAGGCGGGACAAAAATTAAGTTCAAAAATTATTGAAAATAAACAAATATTGTTGTATTTTTCCTTAGTAATACTTAAGTATATTTATTTAAATTCGTGATAAACATACTTTAGTTTAGCAACTGATACAAAGAAGGTATGTTCTGTCTGCAAGTTAAACTGAAACCGACAAGGGGACAGGCCAGGGTAGAGACTTTTTTAGACTTCAATAAGGAATTTCAGAAAAATGTGCTTGTATTGGGTATTTAATCGTGATGTTATTTATAAAGTACATTTAGATGATGTTATTCATTGCAAAAAATAACAACATATAGAATCAAAAATCTATTTTAAACTGATTGCCGCACGAATTACCTCTTATCGTAGAATTACCCATATATTCTTAATATTTAACAGCAGGCCGATGCAATTCAGCGCCGTTTATCATGAACACCCATACCTCTTCCGCTTCTTCGACATTCATCAACCTTTTCATAATGCACTTTTGTTTCGTAAACTCTTTAATGCACCTTTGGTTAATGTTTTATTTATTGGATCGTGATAGGTGAGAGTCTTTATTTAACCAAGCATTTTATTTGTTATATTTTATTTTAAAACAGCATAGTATAATCACGACCGTATCCCTTAAGGGTGGTCAGAACCACAAGGAGCGGATTCACATTTAGAGAACTTAACTATAGGCCTATTATGACAAGTGGCAAGCTCGTCGATGTCTTTAACGTACCAAACATGATAAATTATTGTGTCCCGTCCAGGAATTAAACTCGGTACCTCAGCGTCTAAATTAACAGACTTAACCGCTAGACCACGGAGGCAGTTCTGTAAACTTTAAAAATATTGAGTAAGTTCACCTAATTGTAGAATCGTCACCACCACAGGCAAAGCCGGGGCAGGGCTCAGAACGATGTAACAAATGAAAATTTAATTCAAAAATTATTTTAATTAATTAGATTGTTCGACAAACCATGAAATGGCGGTTCGGTTAGGTAATTATTTAAATGGAATGCAAAATTACGATTTGACGTTAATTACGAATTTTGAGAGCATTGATAAAGGGCAACAATTTAGCTTTTGTATTGTAAAATTGAGAAATAAAACACCTTTTGGGGACTGCCTTCGTGGTCTAGCGGTTAAGAACGTAGATTTTAACGCGGAAGTAACGGGTTCGATTCCTGAGGTAATTCTTTATTTAGTTTACTTTAAGATACAACGCACGATAGTCATGGCATGTAATAATAATAATATAACTAGTTATTGCACACAAAATATAATATGGTATGGTATTCTATACCAGCTGACCTTTGAGAGAGTAGGAAATTATTATAATGGGTAAGTAAAGTAAAAAAAAAAGTTCAGGGGTGGTCAGAAACCACGCTTATAAAGAAGCGGATTCACATTTAGCCAACTTTACTGTAGGCCAATCATGACAAGTGGCAAGCTCGTCGATGTAAAAAAAAATTATAAATATTAATTAATTGTATTTATTTATATTAATAAATATTTTTGTGTCCCGACCAGAAATCGAACCCGGTACCTCCGAGTCTAAATCCACGGACTTAACCGCTAGGCCACGGAGGCAGTTCAAAAAAAAAAACAATCATAAGTACCTATATGTATAATATAAAATATGAATATAAAATTGTTGTCCAACTAGACCCATTCTTGATCTGTGGGTCTAGATGACGACTAAATTAGTGTCTTATTTTCATTCGTAGAACACCACTCTTGGAGATGGGCCTTCTCTTTTGAAGAATTTAGCTTACATGCGCCACGCTGACCAAACAGATTGGCGACGTGTGTACTTTAGGATTAATTCGATTCCTGGACAAAAACGTATTTCAGTTTTTTTCTTGTTTTTAGCTTGTCACTTGTTATAATTGGCCTTTGGCCTATATAGTTAAGTTAGTTAAATTTGGACCTGCTAAAAAAAGTTCCTTTTAATTATCCCAGCAAGCGATTACGGTAGTAATGATACTTTTTTGTATTAGCATCGATTTTGGAATAATTTTCGTGACACCTTTTTTAGAAAAGGTGAAGAATATTTTCACAAACGAATTAGATGTTTTGAAATATGAATTGTTCAGCTATATTTAGATTTAATTGTGTTTCCTTTCTTTGTTAATAGACTGTTTGAAGATTTTGAGGTTTTTGTATATAAATAATTTCTTTCAAATACTTAAAGGTTACCTTTTTTATGGTTGATTTGAGTTTTATTATAATATTAGTTTAATCAACATTTACTTACCAAAATATACTGACACAAGGTTCTCTTGTCGAAGAAGAATGTATTTTACGATAACCGGCTGAGACCTGTCATTAACTGATTTATTCTGTATTAATTAGTCTTTCATTTTTTCTCTGGACCCCTTATTTTAGTGACATCAAGTATTGCTGAAACTAGTAGACCAATTCCTTGACACTGTACGCACCCGTTACGAACTATTAAGAGTATTTTTGAGTGTTTAGTAAATTGTTAAGGGTCTTTCTTTCGCCGCCATTCTGAGGACTCCAAATGTGTAATTTCAGTTCTTGTATCATATATTTATTCTAAGACAATTTATCTAATCTTGTTGGCTTAGGTTTTAGAGTCTAAACCGCAATAAGGTAAACGCCCACAAGTCGGTATTAAATCCATTAAACAGATTTATAAAAATAATATAATTGTATAGGAAGTAAAATTAAAACTCTTTACTGATAAAAAAAAAAACTTTTAAAAATATTTATAAAAAAATAAATACATTTATTTGTGTTATTTCTCGAGTTTGGAGCTGGAGACATCGACGAGCTTGCCACTTGTCATGATTGGCCAATAGTAAAGATGGCTAAATGTGAATCCGCTAATTTATAAGCGTGGTTTCTGATCACCCCGAAAGGGAAACGGTCGTCTTCTTCTTCTTCTTCTTCTCTGTACGCACCCGTGAATGCCCTTTTGGAACGTCAAACCTGTATATGTCAACCACATTCCTCAAATTATACACTGGCACGAGTGTAGGAATATGTACTAATAAAATAATCCAGAAACGAATAATTTTATGAAATTTATGACGTGGAATTTACATGTAGCATCGTGGAAAAGATTATCTGGATGGGGTTAATCTGTGGCAAGTAGGGCTGTCACCTAAAAACAAAATATTTTATTGTCAAAAAAAAAGCGATATATGTTGATAACTGTTCTTTAAACTTTTCATATATATATATATATATATCTACACCAGGTAAGAGACTAAATAAAAGTAAAGACTTTTTCAATATAAAGTTCACCATAATATTAAAATACGACTATATAGAAGTGTCATCACAGTAGTATGCAAATCGGGTGGTCAAAACCACACGTTTAAAAAAGCGTATTCTCTTTACTCATCATGACAAGCAGTCATCTACAACATATTATGGTGATCTTGTTATTTAATATTATTATTAAATAACAAGAAGCAAATAAATAAGCTTACGGATAATAGCTGAAAAAAAAACACAATGCCTAAATAACTAACAAGTTCATTAAATAAAAATCAGAATCGATTTCTGGTCGGGACACAACAATTTATTTGTAGTACTTCACTAGTTTTGTACGCTAGAGACATCAACGAGCTTGTCACATGTCATGATGTGTAAAGAGAATCCGCTTCTTTAAACGTGTGGTTTTGACCACGCCGATTCGCATACGACTGTGATGATACTTTTATATACTCATAATGGTGAACTTTAAATTAAAAAAGTTCAAAAAAAATATTTATAACATATAAAATAAAATTAATATTAATACTAAGGATAGGGATATAAGTCCCGTCCGCGTGGAATGGTGGCAAGAACGCTGGATGCATTTTTCCGCTGAATTGCAATAGTTTAATTTAGTCTATTACCTCTGAGTAGCTCTGAGTTAAACTAAGTACTTTCTATAGATGATGTAGTTTCAAGGACTATTTACAGACATTTCATTTCATTTAATTATCACCGTAGGGACCGTCTGGAACACTTGGTTAAGTTAATTTATAATACTGTGTAACTAATATTAGTTACCTACAGTAAACGAGATAACACAATCATGGTCAGACAGCTTAATACGAAACAACACGACAAAGACCAGAAACAGCCCAAACTGTCAATACAATTATGGAAGAGCCATATTGAATGCTGAATAATCAATTACAGAAAATAAAATTTAAATACTACTAATGTCAAACTATGTTAAAATAAAAATGTCAAGTACTACAAGGTACTACTATAATCTAATATAAATAAATATATATATTAGTAGCTTGTTCTTGGATAACGCTGAAATTTTGAGACAAAAAAAGAACTTTGGCGCCACTCTGTTGAAAATAAAAACAAAATGCACAACCCTATTCTTTTTCACATTGTGGACCCCACTGCGCGTGTTTGCCAAGCTTCAGGTGCCAGTCGTTATCACACGTTTATTTAACGCATTGTATCTTAAATTTTGTGGCTTAAAACCTTTCAACGCGGCTTAAAAATGACCTGTCATACCGCACAACGCAGGGTACATTCTAGTATAGTCAGTTTAAAGGGCGGTTTGGCGATTTGATATAACAAAACCACATGATCTTATCGATGTTGTTGTAAGTTTATTTTTTTGTGGTCTTATATATTTTTTTATCATTATCATTATTACTTCACTCATTGACCGAAAATGATAATTTTAAATGAATCACGTAGGATTTTTTTATTTATTGTTTATTTGTTATTCTTATCTAGGTGTATTATTATGGCATTTATTTATATTAGTATAAGATTTATTAAACCTATATAAGATATAAGTAAATTGTTATAGTTTTAAAATAATTGTTAATTAGTGATAGGACTTCCGAGAGAGCTATGCTTGGTATTTCTGTAATGCATAGAATTCGAAACGTAGATAATTGTCAGATAACGAAAATTACTGACATAGCTTTTAAAATTAGCAAGCTAGTGGCAATGGGCCGGGCAATTCTACCGCAGAACCGACGAACTATGAGGCAATTGGGTTCTAGAGTGGAGTACGGGAAGACGCAGAGTGGGACGACCCCCCGCCAGATATAGCGTTAAGTGGCGATCCTATTTGCTATTATATCTTATTCATCTTTTATTTGTAACCCTACAATCACAAATAAATTTTATTCAAATCATTGTACAGATGTCTTATTACGGTTAGACTATTCAGTTAGCCATTTGGAGAACTTCTTGGCCAGACGCTGACTGACTATCCCCATGGGCTCATGGTCTCGACCCCAAACTGCGTAAATTCGTAACCTGGACCGAGGTTCGCGTATTTGCGCAGCTTTAGGTTCTCAGATGAGCGGTGGTGGCTGGGTTCAAACCCCGGCATGTACCACTTTTCTTAATTACATTTTTCATAGTGCCTTGGATAGCACGTTAAGCAGTCGGTCCTGGTTCCACTAATCGTAAATAAATTGTCATTAAAATGACATCAGATCTCGCCAACTCGTTTGGCCAGCGTGGCGAGTGTAGTTCAAATTCTCCAGATATATGTTCCGGAAGTTCCCATATCCAACAGTGGAGGTCCAGAAAGCTGTGTTCCATAGGATGCCAGCAGAAAGGTCAAGGTCGCGTGTATGTGAATGTGTGTATTACAAATGAATATTTCATTTCATTTTAGTAGCAAAATCAAAAGAAAATACAAAAATGTAAAGCATAAACATTTTGTTTTAAAACCATATTGTTTCTAATGATGTTAATTTTAACCCTTGAACTGATTTGGGGAACAGGAGACCCGGGTGAGTTTAAGTGGCAATCAAGTTCTCTAACAGTCAATAGAGAACATTTTGCATATATTTTAAGCGATGGAAACTCACGAAGGATGTGTCAGGACCTCTGTCATTCGCAGCGTTCGTTTGCGTACCCATGTTACTGTGAAAGGCAGATATGTCAAGTTTTATTGTTATTTAAATCTCAACCCTATTACGGAGAGATTTTGTCAGTTCCTATGCATTAAATTTGCAATAGAATAGTTTGCGTAAGCTGTGACTTAAGTGCGATATTAAGTTTCTTTTTTTATGAAAATTTTATTTAACCTAGGTTATCAAAACATCGTCAGACTAATGTTGTAATAATTTATCTAGGGAATAAATAAATGGCCCTAACGAATCATTCATAATAATTATAATAGTGCCAAAATGACAGTACGTATATATATTCTGTTCCTGTGTTTTGGTTCAATTTCTCGATTTTGTTGGATTTTGACAATTGAGTACGAGTGACTAGCACTATATACAATTTCTTGACTAGCCATTTTAGAGGTGTTTTACACGAAACCGCGCGAAAATAAAGAATGGTTATGTTTATCAGTATATGTATGTTTTTTCCTTGTTGAAGTTGGAACTTGGATTAGATTACATTTAGAATATGTCAAAAACTATATTTTTATCTGGATAGTTTTTAATATTAAAGCCATCATCCTAAGGACCCAATTGGCATTCATAATTTAAAAAAATGTGGTTTTTTGTGTAACTTTGACCAATTATCTCAATGATGTACTCGGAGTTCAGCGGAGCTTATTAAGCGATATTTATTTTTTTACACAGTTTTATTTATTGATATTTTTTTTTAAGAATAGTTTTTACGCAGTCTATTTATTTGATTTTTAATTTATTGCGTGACACTTAATGCCCGCTTGAACACGTCGCGTATAACACGGTTAATTACATAGTACATAGTTTTTTTATTATTATTTAGAATGATATTAATTATACTATTATTTATATTGCAAGATGTCAAAAGAATTGTTTGCTTGTCACAACAACAAGCAATAGAATAATGCATATTTCGTAATTGACCAGTATGAACACTGCACTATCGAACCGACTTTGTTTTACCAACTGTAACATTTCGACACCAACTAATACATAATTAAACATATTAATATAATTAGGCAATGTAATTGTAAATGACCTTTGCAAAGTTAGACGGCCGTGTGGGGCAATTTTAATCGCAAACGACACGTTAGCGGGGCTGTTCTGAATTGCTTGTTCTACATACTCAACGATTGATTATTTTTTCAAACACAGACACGAGAGGTTGCTGCCATTGCTGTTAAATATTGTCGATTTCGGGATGCAAATACAGTATCGACATTTCATAAGACGATCTTTGCAAGATCAGCAAAGCACATTGGTACTTCTGTGAGAATCGATAAAATAACATATATTTTTTATTAATTCTAAATTTAACTTTGTATAATACATTTCTTTGGCAACAAATTAGATTTAATTAAGAATGACAACATTGAAATGTATTTCATTGATTCCTAATATAGTTTGTGGCTTTTTCTTTAATTTTTATGAATGTTTGTAAATAATATTAAGTGTTTCTGACTCCTCCTTGCATGGTGTATTGGAGTATATACTGTAATACCATGTAAAGAGTATAAAAAATAATAATAATAACGATAGCTAACTTAGCGATTTCAGGTAGCCATTGACGAGCCAAAATTTATTCACGATTGTCAAAAGAAGAAAAAAAGAAAAGAAAAATATATTTATTGACAAAAAAAACGAATTTACAAGCGAAACATATTACAGTGATCTCCACACTCGGCACTGCCAGACATATGGTGATCTCGTAACTACATAATAAAAAATTGAAGAGAAATAAATAATAATAGCAGGTGTATGCCGATCACAGCACAATCTAAACGTATATTGTTTTTTAAACGATGTCACAGCCTTGGAGTCTACGTCTACGTCCATTCAGTTTATTTTGCGTTGCGCCACCGCTAGTAACGACGTCAGATTCATAATCTTGTTGAAAATGGCATCGCGAACGATGAATGCTATAATCGATTAATGGTCTGCTAAATAATTGAACGCACGTCTATTCGAATAGTTTGATTAATAATAAAATCAAAAATATTTAAGTAATCCAAGGCTGTGACGTCGTTTAAAAAACAATATAAATAAGTCTTGTTTCAAGCGGTGTTATTTATATATATATATCACAAATTTTTACTTTCAAGAAGAACTAATATTGTAAGCTTGCCACAATATTAGTTTTTCTTGACTTGAAATAACTAATGGATGAGGGTAGCGAAAGATCGCGTTAAGTGGCGAGCCATGGGGAAGGCCTACATTCAGCAGTGGAGAGATACAGGCTGATAATGACGATGAAATAACTAATATACGAATATATAAATAATAATAAACTATAATACTTTCAACGAGAACAACAAATAGGTGGTAGGCGAACTGATGGTGGTAATTTCCCCAGTCTGCCGGGACAGGGAAGTATCCACCGTTCGTGCCGATAAACCCTGTAGAGTGAATCCACACGTTTCGGGATCAGGCTCGAATTGCCGTCATGCCCAGTCAAGACGGCATAGTGTTAGGGACTGATGTCAGTCTGGAGTGTCTAATTACAGTTGCTAACATACATTGACCTTGCGCGCCACTTACCATCAGGAGGCCGCAAGGTCTCATGTCTTGCAAGTATATAAAAATAAAAAATAAACGTTTTCGATAATCGTGAACAAAAAGTGACCACGCGATTGTGTCGGTTAAAAGGTTCGTCAATGGCCACCTTTAATTGCTAAATTAGCGATCGTTATGAAATAACTGCTGCTCCTGGACACATTCAATGATGTTAGCTAAAAGTAAAGATTAAAAAGCGCCTGCAAGGAAAAGCACCGTGATTAGCTATAAATTTTATTTTTAGATGTATCCCCTTTTAGGCGAGCTGGAGTAATTTTAATAGCAAGCCGAGACGGGAAGGGCGCAGTAAAACATGTGTGGAAGGGTAACTCCTCGACAACAATTTGTTTTAACTAACTAAAATAGCCAGGGTGTCTACTCCGAGTTTGCGAAATATATTTTTTACCGGACCGATATGTAAAGTAAAGTATCATCACGACCGTTTCCCTTTCGAGGTGGTCAGAAACCACGCTTATAAATAAGCGGATTCACATTTAGCCAACTTTACTATGGGCCAATCATGACAAGTGGCAAGCTCGTCGATATCTCCAGCGTACCAAACTCGGGAAACAAATAAATTAAATATTAATTAAATGTATTTATTTACATTAATAAATATTTTTGTGTCCCGACCAGGAATCGAACCCGGTACCTCCGAGTGTAAGTCCACTGACTTAACCGCTAGACCGCGGAGACCGATATGATATGTAGGAAAGTTAACCTATGTAAAGTAACATCAAGAAGATTCACATACTTTACTTTACTTTTATAATAAACCTACTAACTTTTTCTAGTGGTAGAAACTATCTGGAATTACCTTAAGGGCCCCTGCAGGACAAAACACTAGTGTGGGGGCCAACAAATGTCATTATTGATAACTGTTTTTATCTGCCTAAATAAATATTTCATTTCATTTCATTCTGCTAACTTTACTATCGGACCTGTCATGACAAGTGGATGACTCAAATATCACATAAAAAAAATAGTAAATTATTGTGTCCCATTTGTATAAAAATAATTACATAGCTTATAATATGAAACATTTGCATTAAGAGGATTTAACGCTTTTGCATCTCTCTCGCTCACACAATATTTTCAAAGATTTTTTAATACTGAATGTATTTTTGAGAAATATCTAATAACTTTTTAGGAAATAAAATTTCGGACATTTTATATGTTGAGTATATTAATCAGATTTGTTTTAACAAAATTCTATAATTAGGTACATAGGAAAGTGAAAATATGTCCAAACTGTCTGTAATTTTATTTCCTATAAAGTTAAGAGACTACATTTGTTAATAGTAAGTACACTCAGACTTGAATGCAAAATAGTTAGGAACTCTTCAATTAATATAACTTTTTTTTAAATTCACTGTACAAAATTATATTGTCGTCAAGTGGGTCGAATCTAATACCAAAATATTATTAACACGCAGCAGCTATCACATGCCTGTTGACAGCTAATAATGTCCCATATTTCGTACGTTCACAGTAAACCCGCAGGATAGGTGCCGTTTCCGTTCGAGGGTTAAAACTTGGTCTCAAATTAAAATAAACTTTTGACAAGGTTACCAGTTGTCTTTCATCGTCAACGGATTATTGATGTGTATTTAAAATTTAATAAGTTCCAAACGGCTTCATGGAAACTTTTGTTTGATGCTAAATTTTAAACAATTTAATGTAAAGGATTTTGTTTTTTGATGCGGAAATTTTGGGTAATTTTCCTATTGATATTTTCGGAGAAGGCAAATTAACTTACCAAAAGATAATGTAGGTACCAAAGTTAGCCATGCCTAATCGCTTAAATATGACAGATATGTCAGGAATCAGTCTTATGTAGGGTTGGGCACAACATTACTGCTATAAGCTATTATAACTAACTTGGAAATTATAATTAAATAAGATAAATAAAACGTAACCATTAAATAAATGAATATATTTGATCTCTTATTTATTTTATTTTATTTATTCATTCATTACAGGATAACTAACGACTAATAAACACATAAAGACAAAAAAAATGGCAATATATAAGGTCAATTAAAAGTTACCACAAATAGACTACAAAAAATATGGAACTAAATTTTTATATAATCCTTTTTTTCCTTTTAATTTAAATTTGAATATATATATACACATATATATATATATATTTGTTTGTATAATAGTTTATTTAATATATATATACAGGTCTTTTAAAACGAGTGCCTGCATATCTTTTGATATGGTTACGGAATCGAAAGTCTAGTCAACGTATTTTCTCAAGAGCATGGCACCGGATGACATCTGTTAGTAACTCGAGACCTGCGTGACCTGCTTTATTAACTTCAAGTTAATGTCTTGAGTAGGTAGAAAATTAAAGGATAATACATAAGACTTTCTTATATAATAAGTTTTACTTTTATAAATTAATTGGTTTACCTCTCTCTCTCTGTCTGTCATTAAATGTTGAAAAAAAAAGTTAAAAAATAAAATAAAAAATATATAATTAATTAACTACATTGCATCTTCATCACTATCACTACATATTATAAAATAAAGTAATCCGCCGCGTCTGTCTGTCTGTTCGTGATAAATTCAAAAACTATTGCACTGATGTTCATGCTGTTTTTACCAATGGATAGAGTGGTTCTCGAGAAAGGTTTTAGTATGTTTTTTTGAAAAAGTTTTTGTATATATTAACGATATTTGTTGGAGGTGTCGGAAAAATATATGCCGTCTGGGAACTTTCAACGTAAACGATAAAAACTTTGAGAACAAAATAATGTATTGTTGATTTGTGTATCTTCTATAGGTGTACAGAAAAGTCCGCGATGGCATATGCCCACCTCTTAATAATAATAATAAGAATAATAAAATTCATTATTGCACATAATTTACAAATGTAGTGTACATGGGCGAACTAAAAAAAATAACATACTATATCGAATTTGATACTTAAAAATGGGCAATAAATAAAGCGGTAATTGGAAATCTTTTACACAAATACGATATTAGGATTTTACACAAAGAAGATATTAATTACTCCTTATTATTTTAAATACGTTATTTCATGAAGATTATTTTTTCCCTTTACACCATGCAAATTAAATGAATACCTTAGGAGATATAGCTAAATCAAAATAATGCGCAACGAAGTTATTTTCGTGTCGCCGTTTACACGGACAAAGCCGGGTAAAACAGCTAGTTTGTAATTTAAAAAATGCATAGGTACTATATACTAAGACTAGATTTACGTTACATGCATATTCCTACCTCAAGGACAATTTTGCCTATCTCTCTTCTTTCCACGATAAATCTTTACGTTCTTCTCACAACTCTCTTCTTTCTGTTCCCTCACATCATTCTGGATTTGTCTCCAACTCCTTCGTAGTAGCTGCCACAAAATTATGGAATGATCTTCCAGTAAACATAAGGCAGGCAAGTAACAGATTGTCGTTTAAAAAACTGGTCTATTCCACTTTACTTGCTCTAAACCACGTTAGTAAGTTGTATTTGTGTATGTTTATGTACAAGTTTGTGTATGTATTAGTATTTAGTATTTTCATATTATAATAGATATATAAGAATATATAAGTAGGTATATAATATTTGTTGAATTATCCTATAATTGTATAATACTGTTACTTTCATTGCACCTATATTTGTTCAAATTTGTCCCTAAGGTTTGGCTGTCAGAGAATGTCTACGGGCATTAAGTCCGCCTTTGTGCTTTGTGCAATAAAGTTTTTAAATAAATAAATATTCCCTAATGACTAGGGCCTAGTCTATATATTTCACGTAAGGTGACACGAGACGACCATTTTATATTATAATATTAATTAACATTAATGCTATTAAAATATAAGATGATGATTTTACAGCTATGAATTTATGTTTATTTGACATATCATTATTATTATTTAGATTATAAGATGACACGTATTTTTTATTTATTTTTTATTATAATTATTTTTGTTTTATAAATTCATTAATTATCTAACATAAGTATGTACATAATTTTTGTACATCATAATTATTAAGTATTTAGAATATAAACTGACACGGCCTCTTTACAGCCACGATCTTATTTAAGTAGTTTCTAAGTTAGTTTTACTTGCTTGTAGCAGTAATTAATGTTGTGCCTAACATACATAAATATGGATTATTGCCTGTTTAGAGTCCTACCATTATTACCACTTTGATTAGTACATATGTTTTAATAATTGTATTGATTTTATTAGTTCTGACTGTATCCAAACCAGTGGAAATAAACTATTTTAATTTGATTTGATTATGATTTTCATATTAAGCGAATCGCAGACGTTATATTAGGCAACGAGTGGTTCGCAATAGCCAGCAACGCAACGTGTGGCTCTAGCTTTAGTGTCAAAGTCAAGGCTGCTTGGTGATTAATTTTAAGAAGCACTTAATTGGTTAAGGTCATATTATGTACTTCTTAGAATTAGAAGACACTCGAACGTTCTAGGAAATTTCTAGCTGTCTGTCCTCTCTTATTACATTACGTATTAGTATAGTTAGTTACTATGCGAACACTAAATAATAATATACACGTAAGTTTGTATTTTAGACTGATTCTGTTGATAGAAACAAACAAATTTAACGTATAAAACTATTCGTCAAAATTGTCTTTTTGGCTTTTAATTCAAAAATTGCCAATTTGTATGTAAAAACCAAAAAAAATGTTACTTCCGACATATGGTTTATTAGGAAAAAATGCTTGTTTATTCTGTTATTTAAGCGCCAAATAACTTAAATAACGGAACTGTCAGTGTAAAACGCTATTAAAATTGGTAATCTCGTATAAAGGTTTCCACTACAGATGACAACAAAAGATACGTTCATTTAAAATATATATATATATATTTGCCATATTTTTAATTTATTACCTAATGTTTAATATAAATATATAATCTTAGTTTAATTAATATAAATGTTGTTATCTTTAATATAAATTTTAGTTTAAGTATTTAATTCACGTTTCCAATAATAATAATAATAACGTTTATTGAGCTTTCTTATTGGTACCTATATACATACTATATCCAATTATTTTTAATTTGCAACCCCATGGGTGACCTTTGAAATAGTGAAAAACGCTATATTGACGTAAGGTCGGTTATACTTAAATGTCTTTGTTATTTTTCTCTGTCTAGAATTTGGTACTAAAAAAATGGATTAAGCGAGCGAGAGAGATGCAAAAGCGATAGACCCTCGTAATTAATAAACAATAAATATATATATATATATATATATATATATATATATTCAAGATATAGGTACCTAGCGGAATTAAGTCCGCCTTTGTTCATAGCGAAAGCCGCACGGGCTTAACTTAGGCCGCTGCTGCATACGATAAATTTCTACGAGTATAAGACACTGTCCACTCGCGCCTCACCTGCCGGCGCTATCCGTAGCTGCTGGGATGCAACACCGACGACCTGAAGATCCACCAACATCGAGCCAGGCTCTTTCAATCCATGTTCGAGCCGACCGCAGCCGCTTCAACCATTTTCGGGAAATCGCACCTCTCCACGCACGGCCACCTGAGATTAACGCACGCTAAATAGGGATAACCCCGGAGCATTCCGCCCCGGGGCCATGTTACCTATGATGATACTACTACATAAATTAACAAAAATAAAGTACATTTAGCGTGTAATAGACATACTCGTAGCTATTCTTTCTCTACTCTCTCAGGAAGTATGTATAACTTCTGCTATGAATACAAATGAATCACCCGTGACTCATGGCGTTAACTAACTACAAACAGTTTAATAAAATGTGCTTATCATCACGACCGTAATCTCTTTCATGTATCGGGAACTAAGATTTGTTTTCGAATTGAGAGTAGGTATGCTGAGACTGCGAGATGCGCGGTGGTGGCTCGGTTGTAAGAACGCGTTCCTTAAATCCTACAAAGGTCCGATCAAACCCACCCGGCATGTACCAATGAGAAATACACTTTTCTTAAGTACATTTGTCAAATATTTACAACACCACCGTTCCCGTGCCTCGGAGAGCACGTTAGGCCGTTGGTCCCGGTTCCACTAATACCAACTTGTGGAATCGTTAATAAATTGTCACAAAAATTTACATCAAATCCTCGCCAAGCCGTCTGGCAAGAGTGGCGAGTGTAGGCCAAATTCTCCAGATATATGTTCTGGAAGGCCCATCTCCAATAGTGGAGTTCTAGGACGCTGTGTTCTGGGGGCTGTAATGATGATGAAGCTGAGAATGTCATATTACGTTGCGGCTATGTGATGGTAACGAAAGGCGAGGTTCAGGCTGTCGCTCCTACCACTATGCCGGTATATGCTTAATGAGATGATTTTTCCTTCTTTGAAGAACTCTAGGTTAGTGAAAGTGGAAAATATAGCATAGCAATCCACATCTTTAGCGTGCGACAGATGTAAGTCTCCAATTGTATATGCCTCTAATCATTGTGGCTTCTAAAACAAAGAGTCCTAGACTTCTACTGATGGACTGGCCTTTAAATAAATCTGGAGAATTTGACCAACACTCGCCACGCCAGCTTGTGCCAGTAGACAAATTATTAGCAATTTCACAAGTTGGTATAAGTCGAACCGAGACTGACGGTTTAACGTGCTTGGCGAGACACGGGAACAGTGGTGTTGTAAATTTATGACAAATGTATCTACTTAAGATAAGTGTATTTTTCATTGGTACATGCCGGGGTTTCAACTGCGCCCTTTGATTTTAAGGCAAAAAATGATCTTACAACCAAGCCATCACCACCGCTGTACGCGTAGTAATTTGCCACGTAGGTAGATACAAAGAAATTCACTCGTAAGTAATTTAATAAAATAAGTGTAGAGGTTCCCAAACAAGAACAATATTAAATATAAACTATATACAAATAAATATTGTAAATAAATATCTATGGACAAAAGCATATTGTATGCCCATAATATAGGCAGATTGCATCATCATGACATGTACATACAACTGTAATTAGAATAAGCAATCTATTAAGAATTTTGAATTTGAATTTTGTCAGTAATTTAGAATTTTGTCTCGACGATCTTTTTTTTGTACTGAACACGACATGTGACATCGCACCCACCTGATGATAACAATAGGAGCAACTGACGCCAGCCACTAGAGACTGACATCAGTCTCTAACACTATGCCGGCCTAACACTATGCCGGCCTAACAAGATGCAAGAAGTGTGGCGCTTTAAGAACTCCATATTTTTATAAGAATGTGAAAATACACTGCACTAGTTAGTAATATAGGTAGCTAAAATACAAAGGCAATTAATCAATGTCACGTGATCTTCACATATTGTTGCGAACAGCTAAGTTTAGTTAAAGACCCTTGAGCGGGCGCCCATCTTTACTCGCTACCACGCACTAGGGCGTCTCGACGCACACTTTGGGAACCCCTGATCTAGTGAATAGGCGTACCTATACGAAAGAGTCGGAACAATGACGGTGTCACAAAAAGTATGTAGGTAATGCCGTGCTAAGTCTTAGGATCGTATGGGTGAAAAAATATTTTTACAGCGATCATGGACTTATATTATAGGGACCGGACAAGTAGCCTTTTACTCAGGATTCTGAACCCGGATTCTGTTTTTGTACAATACATTGCGTTTTAAATTCTTCCAAGCTTCTATTTAGTTAAAAGATAACACGCAATGTTTAGCGTGAATACAAAACCCAGAGTTGATTAAGAACGCAAGGCAATTCCAACGCTGTGTGGAGTAATTTTGTTATGATTTAAGGTCCAAAATGAGTATACTAGCGCTAACGGTGCATATAAAAATAAACAAACATTTGGTGTGCGTTAATAGAGCTTAACGTTACTTACAAGTTAATAATTGTACAGCCTACATTGTATTTCGATTTTGGAATACAGCATAAATAACAACTTTGACAGTCGAGACCTAACCAAAGAGATCGATTGATTTGATTTTAACAAATTATGTTATATCAGTTTTGTATGAGAACGACTGATTAAAAAAAAAACGATGTTTAGCTCAGTCGGTCACAGTGTATAAAATACATAAATAATAAACCTGTACTGTCAGGTGTTATCAACGGTTCATTGTTGACCAGACGGATCAATGCCTAGTTGAGGAGTAAATGAGATGAACAATTAAATTTCGCGTGCGACTTATTTAGGAGGCAAAAATAAACCTTACCTCGGCAAGTGCCTTAACTTGTAGCCACTACTCTGGACTCTTTAACAGACTTAGCTGTACAGACATACAGGGCCAACAATGAAGGGAGACGATATAGAATTTTAGTAGGCGCTCGGAGACTTTCTTAAGAAGTCACTACTGTGGGTATGCTGTCTGGGATTATTTACTATGAGTGTTTTATGATTCCTGGTCAGGACACATTAATGTTTATTAATTTAAATAAATGAAATAATATTTAATTTATTTGTGATATTTCTCGAGTTTGGTACGCGGGAGACATCGACGAGCTCGCCACTTGTCATAATTAGCCTATAGTAATGTTGGCTAAATGTGAATCCGCTTCTTTATAGGATGATACTTATCTATAAAGAAAAAAAAACGAAAATATCTGTTGGTATTGTTGTGTCGGTCTTTGTATACAAGTCTATTATGCGTATTTAAAAAAAACGATCCCGCCATAGGCCAGCCAGGCACGTCCGACGTATGCCTCCGGTTAGATAACATGAAATATTATTATTACCACCTCACGTTCCTAGGATAACGCGTTTATAGTACAAATTACAGTGAAAAGGACAAATATCATCAACGCTACAACTCCCTCCAAAAGACACGAAAATGACATAACTTTTTTTATATTTTCTACGTAACTACGCGGTGATAAAACATTGGCCTCCTAAATTGAGACATTTTTTTATTAGAAATACGGTTTTGACAGTCGTAAACATTCTCGATTGTTCATCCAGTTGGGTATGGAATTGTTGGCGGACTTTACGACCTGAATTATTACAATAACCGGCATTCTTCGGAATACTGCAATGGAGAAATATTATTTAATAAAAGTATGCGACATGCAAGATTAGTGTATAGTCTTGCGCAAAAAAAAAAAAAAAAGATGCGTTGTGTTATTTTTTCCGGGTTCCGAGGAACACCAGTGACTCGGGTGTATGTCTGTCTTCACTAAATATCTTCAAGATGTGGACAGACGATTATTTTGCTCTGACAAAGTTCGATTGATGAATAACAGATCATGTATAGGGTTTGTTACAACGTATGTTACGTATAGGTATATTACGTAGGTCTATATTTTTTGGAATTAAGATAGTAAATAATGTACATTATTCAAATATTTTTATTTTTTATATTTTGTGCACCCACTCCTGTCACTTAAAACTCTCTTATTGCCCTTAAGGTTAACAGGCAGAGAATGTCTAACGACATTATGTTAGCCCTTTGTACTTATGTACAAAAAAATAAAAAAAAAATGTTAGCCAACAAGATCTATAACAATTCCAAATTGCAAGTAAATCAGAACCAGAATAACTAGAGTCTAACAAGGTTTCCTTACTACAATTAGAGCCTAATATATATTTTGGAAGTTATTCCGTCGCCAACCCGTCTGGCCAGCGTGGCGAGTGTAGACCTAATTTTCCAGAATTTTCTGGAAGGCCCATCTCCAAGGTCTAGGACTGTGTTCTAGCGGGGCTGTGATGATGATGATGATATATTTTGAGTCAGAACAAGACCAAGACATGGCCAGCTTGGTCTTGATTTGAACAACACTATGCAGGATATGGAGAGTTCCGCTTTCCGCATTGAATAGAAGCCAATGTCATTGCCGGACTAAAACTGTCTCCCTGTTGTCTTAGCGCTAAGAGGCCGCGGCATACGCGCGCAGTAACTAAATATAACTCCAAAACGAATAGATCTCAACATTCGGATACGTGGCACTGAGTCACGTATCTGTGACGCACTCGTTTTCCTGTCACCGCGTTGTGTTCGGCCGTGACATTTGGTTGTATGACCGATTGCGCGGCCTTCGTCGGCGGTCATCAACCAGCGCGAGAGTTACCTACAGCGAACCGAGAGCTTGTGGAAAACACGCAGATCCACGCGTCGTGTGCCAACCTATTGTGTTATTGTAATCTAGGAAGTCGTTGACGCGCAAATCTACACTTAGCTAACTACATTTGTATTTACTGTTAATCGATTGTCGGTTGCGCATAGCGATTGCAGTCCCGCAATCCCGTTTAACTTATTTGTTGTCACCAAACGTTAGATTTAGATTGATATAGTCGTAGTGAAAAGTGATTAAACAATTATGATTTGATTATTAATAATATAGGACTGGATAAGCATAAAACAATATCATAAAAATGCTAGGTAGTAGGATCAGGCAAGAGAATAAGAACAAGCAATGGTTCCATGATCAAGTCATGGGTGAATATTTTATACATAGTTTTAGTTTTATTTAGTTTATATATTTTTATTAGCTTAATTTTTTGAATAAATAAATAATTTTCCAAGAGTCAACAAGAGTATTTTTATACCAAAGTAAAGTATCATCACGAGCGTTTTCCTTTCGGGGTGGTCAGAAACCACGCTTATAAATAAGCGGATTCAAGTTTAGCCAACTTTACTATAGGCCAATCATGACAAGTGGCAAGCTCGTCGATGTCTCCAGCGTACCAAACTCGAGAAATATCACAAATAAATTAAATATTAATTATATGTTTTTATTTAATAAATATTTTTGTGTCCCGACCAGGAATCGAACCCGGTACCTCCGAGTCTAAATCCACGGACTTAACCGCTAGACCAAAGGAAGCATTATTTTTCTTAATAAGTATTTTATCTAAAACTGTCTATTAAATGATGCTGATTTGCACAAAAACAATTGTTTTACCATGATTCTGAAATTGACGGTTAAGAACCAATGATGTCTAGCTTACATTTTTTCCGATGTCAACTTTTTACCGTTGGATTTAAAATTCAATTTAGCTTGGCACGTAAAAGGCTCAAAAATGATATGTTTATTGTTGACTGAGAATTAATTGTATGAAAATATCATCTAATTATTATAATAATGCTTGGTGATGAGTAGGTTAGATACGAAATAATGTTAACATATCTAGGTTCGGCTGTAGGTGTCTCCTGATCACAGACAACTTTTTCGGGATGAAAATAAATGACAATTTTTATTTGTAAAACATTTATTTTTATCTTGTACTGTATTTTAAAATAAGCCGTTTAAATAATATTTACCTCAAAAAAGTTTTTTTTTAAATTCAAATAGACAAATGGTATCATACTTCCTTCCTTCCTTTATTCTTTAATTTGTTATTATTCCCTATTCAATATTTTAAAAATATGTATATTGATAAAAATATAATTATACACACTATTCACTTTACACACTTACATTCATACGTAATTGATGTGCATACATACATACATATGTAATTGATGTGTTTAGGGAATATGTGACATTTTGTTTTTTCATTATTATTATATATATTTTTGGGCGTAAACTTTATTTCTATTTAATTTAAAATAATGTAAAAAAACTATCTGTTTTTTTTTTTTTTTTTGTAAATCAGATTATAAATTTTATGTAAACGGTAAAATACTTTGGTCTGGCAAGTAAATTGTTAATTGTATTGTAAAATGTATTGCTGTTTTAGATGTTCTTAATAAATAAATAAAAAATAATAAAAAAAATATTTACTTAATGAATTTTAAACCGACGCACGGCATAAAAAAGTTGATTTCGCAAAAAAAAAACAACAAGATAGACATTAGTAGTTAACCGTCGAAATTAAATTTAGAGTGTAGGATTAATCTTGCATTCCAAATATAAGAGCTGCGGGATTGCAATCTCTAGTTGCGCATAATGTGGCGATCAACACGCGGTCTCCGCAAGGCCGTCCAAGAAAGGTAATAGGAAAGAAGGATATAATGGCTGCATAGGATCAGGAAATACTAGTTGCAAACACCTTAGCAGATATCAACAAGGCTAAGAGTGAAGGTGATTGCAATACTTGTTACCATAAATACGTTCACTTGAGAACTGCGTTGCGTGGCGCCACGCTCGCTGAGCAAAGCGAAAAAAGGGGAGCGAAGACACGGCCAATGACGATATGGGAACTGTGAGAATTCGTGTTCCAAGGAATCAAAATGGAACGTAAAAACAGACTATTAAATAAACGCATGAAGACGTCGTAGTGGGGCAAGTCGGACTACATGAGTTCTCACTGAACCGTGATAGAAAGACAAAGCGAATCAAAACAAAGAGCTGGCGTGACTGAATGATGTACCTACTCGCGTTTATATTAAAACTTTTTTTAAATTCCAAGAAAGCTTTCTTCAAGGCAAATGATAAATTACTTAGAAAGAATTATAGGTGGTGCAACTGCCAATGTGACATTCGCTAAATTAAATTGGATATCCGCGAATATAAAATGAGTCAAAACTCGGTCCATTAGAGTTATTATCTGAGGATTTACAATGTGTTTATGAGAGGAAAGATTTATATGACAGAGTACGCGCGATACAATGGTCTTTGTTGGTACATTGACATTTCGTAGAAGCCGTTGCGACAGCCACCCTCATGTTTCTTAATTGAATGATTGCTTTAATTGTTCTATGTCGACTCTTTTGTACTGTACTGAGTGAAAAAAAGAAGTAACGTTTGTAATTAAATATAAAATAAGTTGATATTGCACCTAATGTCAGCAGCGTATTGAAACGTATCGACATGTCAAAAGCTTTTTTGGTTCTATTCTCCCGATGGATGATGAATGAGATGATAGGGAAGGCAAAGGGTCTAGCCCATACAGCCAAGTCTGACGTAATATATCTTTCTTTTTCATGAGTTAATGAGGTCATCATCAAATTCCAGATGCTGCAGAATTTGATGCTTTTCTTGAAGTCACTCGCGGTACCATAGCTCAAACACGTCGGGTAAAATATGAGAGTTGACAACGCGGGAAAACCGCAAAAAATAAACTGCCCATATTTAAAGTCCAATTTATCGTTTTCCATAATTATTCACATTGTAGCACATTAATTTACAAAACAAAAACTTGCACTTGGCATGTCAACGCAAAATGGCGCGAAGAACTCCGCGGAGTGGCCAAGTTTTTGACATATCTGACAGACGTAATCTTGGATTATACGTTGCACCCCGCAGTGGTGGCTCGGTTGTAATAACACTTTTCTTAACATCTTTAAAAGGTGGGTTTGAAGCATATACCCATAAAAACACACGTGCCACTGTTGGAAATTAGCGTTCCAGAAATTTCTGAAGAATTGGGCTTTAACTCGGTGCTGGCCAGACGGGTTGACGACGGCCTTATGCCCATTTTTAATGACAATTTACTAACGCTTCCACAAGTTGGTATTAGTGAACCTGGGACAGCTTAATATGCTCTCCGTGGTACGGATACGGTGGTGTTGTAAATATATGACATGGTATAATGTGTAGTATATTAAAATTAGTTAGTAGCTTTATTCGAAGAAAATAAGGTACAATGATTTAAAAAAATAATAACATATTAATTAAACTAAAAACTTACATCTTAAAACATAAATTACTATTAATAAAAATAAACCTAATTAATAAATAAAAATATAACTAAAAACTAAAATGAAGAAAAAACTAAATAAAAAATATTATAAATAATAAATTTGCTCCAAATCGCTGCCAATGGGCAAGGTGCCAAGGATACTGGCAGCATTGCCACGTTGAATGGCAATACTGATCCTTTGGCCCAAATATTGCCCAGCCCTTTTGTCTCCCGAGGTGTTGACGAGCTGTTTTGACAACGCCTTGAAAATTTCGTGTGCACTTGGTCCCCACGGCCCGAGAGTTTCAACTCCAAACGGCGCAAAAACACATCTCCCAATAAGCTGAGTGTATTTCCGCCGCTTGAGGTTCTCTGCTTTTAATGCAGCAGCGCCTGGGTCCTTAGAAGTCAAGGACAAGTGGGAAGGCGCCAGGGTGTCCACACAGGTGGCATCCCACACTAAAGGCAAACCTATCCTCCATGGAACCAACGTCATTCCGTCGGGCCGCTTCCCATCGTCGCGGGCCATGCCACTGGGTTCTAATATTGCTGGCGAACCCACAGACACAAGGGCCCGGCGAATGACGTCATTGAGACAGGCGTGCCTTGGGATGCGACCTGTGCTCTTGCTGCAGGAAAGGCCGTGGTGGCCGAGTGCCCCGACGTTGTCTCCACATTGGCAGCGATGTGGAAAAGTGCAAGGAGCTCCTAGACGTAGGCTGGTTATGGTGCTGAAACATTTGTTGTCGAAAAGAGTTCCAACAAAAGATGAAGGGAGAGCCTGGAGCCACAGTCCCGATTCCCACTTCGACACCGCCAGAAGACGAGCACGCTCTGCCATATTGGTTGACGTATTTAAAAGTTGAACCCGTACCAATCGGCAAAGCGGTTCGTCCCACCGGCGCTGTGATGTAGTGAGAGTCGGGACGGACGTATTGGGGCAAGCAAGCTTCCACGCGCTTACAGATTCTGCCATATATGAAATATTATATGAGGTAAAGCATTTCACTAAAATTTTGTTTATAAGGCTTTCAGTGCTATGGACAGATGATAAGAAAGCCGGTAAAGCCACGCTAGAAATTTGTCGGACACCTATACCACCGAAACGGATTGGCAACGATGCCTGGCACCAGGATCTGTCTTCGAAAGAAATGTTTATTATGGATGAAAGGGTTTTTTTAACAATGTTGTCCAAAATAAGCAAAAGGTGGGGAACATTCCAAATGTGACAACATCTTAGAATATAGGTAAATTTTGGGACAAAAAGGCAATGACGGATGATGTAATAGGCCATATGGGAATTTATTTTTAATAAACGATCGGAGCAGAGATTAAATTTTGCAATTGTTTTATCTATGAAAGAAGTAGCTTATTAACAGTATCATTAAAATTTATAATTTTTTTCATGCTGCCTATCGCCTTACTCGATCCTCAAAGTTAGCTGGTAAAGAATGCCTACTGGCATACTATAGCTCGCCTCGTATAAATATGACAAATGTTGGTAAGTAAGAGAGGTGTGTGTTTTTAATTAACACATGCCGGGAATCGAACTACACTACTACTAACGAGCCACCACCGCATTTATTATTAATATAGCTACATCGTTCATTATGTATTTTTTAATTTTAATAATTTATCAGTAGAAATTTTGGGGTTAATTTGCTGACCTTGGGTCTACCGATGTGAACACACGAATGTCCCTTGAGACTGTTTTTAGGTTTTCAAATTATGTTATTTTAGTGTTTTAAACAGAAATATGAATTAAATTTTAGTAGGTAGGTTGATATGGTAGAATTGTAGTTATTTCATGAGTAATTGCTTCCACCCACGTTACTTCGTTATATAAAACCGACAACTTTGGTGTGTACTTTAATGAAAGGGATCAATTATATAGGTTTTAACTTTAATGGAGAACAAAGTTCATAGTAAGGTGGGTTTAGACCAAACGAACAAAGCTAGAGCCATGTCAGGAGCGTTAGTCGTTTTTTTTTGGTGTAAACGACAACTCGTTTTAATTCTAGGTATTATTTGTTATATACACACAAATAGTAAAACCAAATAGTTTTACTAGACAAAAATAACTTTGGTTTATCCCCAAAACTTTACAATAAACCGGCCGCTCTTAAAAGACATGCCATAAAAAAATAAAATAAAAAATATTTTAAGAAATGCTATTACGCATTAGACGATTTTTTAATTGACAGGACTATTATATACATATATATATATATATATATAGCTTACGTCTGGCATCTTAAATTATTATTGATTTGTCTGATTTGCACTGAAATGTTTTCTAGCGTTTATTTTATATATTGTTTTTAATATTTTTTTTGTTTTTAACAAAAATTTCGTGTCTTTTTTTGTGCGAAAGAGTCCTCCATTCTCGTTCAACTAAAACGCTTTGAAGAAAGCGCTCCGAGAAGCGAGCACGTCCGAACATGCAAGAACGCTCTAAGCGACACACGCGTGTGCCGTTTACAGGAAGCGAGCGAGCGATCTTAGCATACCAAAATGAAGTGTCTAAAATCGTATCGATTAATGTTAAAATTGTCTCGAATGTACCATTATTAACATTTTAGTTAGGTACATTAATAGTCTTCCTTTTGTAAAACCATAATCTTCTTGAGCAAATAAACAACGAAATAATGCTCTGCCTTTGTTTACACTAAAATAATTTGATTACAAGGAGATATAATGATTTGCTCGTTTGGTCTAAACCCACTATAAGAGTACACACACACACACACATATACGACGTTATTTTTATTGATACCTATTGAAATTATTAGATTAACATGGGTTCACTATGACATGACTAACTCTTTAATATGACCTTAACATTGTTACAATTCAAAATTTAATTGAGATTCGTATCAGAATAATATTTGATAGGTATTTAAGAAATTTCTAGAATTAATCTTCGTTGAGCAAGCCACTCTGTTTCCTCAAGATAATCAATCAGGGACCTTTTGACAAGGGCTTTGCATTTAATTTTACGAGTCGACGGTAAGTTTAGAATAATTCTTATCTTAAAAATATCAACAATAATAAATAATGTTGATCATACAAAAATTATAAAATCGCGTAATTAGCAGAACGACCTTCAATGTTGGCAACACCTGGCGAGATTTTGACAAGGTCACTGACCCATATGGCGAACGTTCACGAAGCCAGAAAAATACGTAATTCAATACCCACACATGTTATTATACATAATATACCTACCTACTTATGTAGATGTGTCAAAATGCCGGCAATGAATGGATGTATCCTCAGGTGCCGATCGAATACAATAGTACATCAAATACGTACCTGCAACTACTAAGATAAATTCAAGACGAACAACACTGGGCCTTCGCTTTGTTTCCATACAACGTCACAAGCCAACGCACCCAGTTCATAAGTCAATGCCTCATCTATCGAACTAATCTGAAAATAGAAATAATTTATCGAATACCTTCCGAGGGCAGCCGACTGGAGACCGCAACATCCGACCCTAGTGACGACCGTCAATGTCTAGACCATTAGACCAGCAGACGTAAACAAAGAAGTCAACATGTGAACTTCACCGGCTTCAAAAAAAAAAATCCAAGATCAAAGGCATACCAACCGTTGGACACAAAACTCCGTAAAACACGTTCACTAATGTTTTTTTTAAGCACGTAATCTTGAGTCGCACAGTGGGGCTGCGCGGCTATGCGTCAGGACGAAAACTAGTTATTTTGTTGGTTAATCGCGTCGAGTGCGCGATCGAGCGGCGGCGAAACAAGCTACCGCTGCGGAGGTCGGCGCGAGACTGAAGCAACAGCGGAGCAGCCCCGGCCGCGCCAGTGTGCGTGCCTGCGCGTGCGGGGTGCCGCCCGTCCCCCCGCAACTTTATTTATTTTCGACTATAGGGTGGATAAAGTTAGTACCTACAGCAAAGATACGATGACTGCGACGTCTTCGTGCACGCTACACTCGGAAATGTATATTGATTTTGAAGATTGCATATTTAATTTGAGCAAACAAAAATATAGATGTCGTCCGTTCGATTATAGGTATTGAGATATTGCATAGTCTAGTTTGCTGAATAACACAATGGTAATATAATGAGTTTTTGAGCAGATTACTGCCACTAAGACTTATTTATTCATTCAATTCCACAGCCAATCATCATTGTCCTCAGCTCATTACAGAACATAAAGATTAATATACCGCGTGATTTTGTATAGTGTTACAATAGACTAACATGTTATTCTATTGATAGAAACAAACAACTTTTCTAAGAAACCATATGTCAGAAATGACAAAAAAAAAACTTCTTCATACAAACTGATAATTTTAAAATAGCCAAGTTGTTTATTAGAAAAAGTTGTTTGTTTCTATTAATAGAATCACATATTAGTCTAACGTAAGGCCATACATTGGTCGAATAGGGAAACATACTTTATTACTTAGGTGTCAATAAAACAGAAGAAATATAAATAAAAATTACAGTGTTTTTTTCAAAAAACAAATATATGTATACAAATAAATTAAAGAAGTATTGGCCATACCTACAGAAAAGTGTACTCTAAGAGTGAGTAAGATGTGGTGTAGCCCTTTAGCATTGACAGCAGCACCGCAGACGGCACCAGCAACTGAAATTCGCAGACTGAGTGCCACCAATATTAATACTATAATATATATATATACATATATTATTTATTTATACAGATCCCATAAGCAATACGAAAATTATCATTATTCATACAATAAGTGATGAAACCGTCTGCGTGTTTCAATTATTTATGCAGAGGTAAACATGATGCATATGTAATGATTTTATTTAATATTTTAACACGTTTTGAAAGGAACCTAAATAGATTAAATTGCTATTTAATTTATTAGACTGACTCCGTGGTCTAGGGTTTTAGTAAGTGGATTTAGGCCCAGAGTTAACGGGTTTGATTCCTGGTCGGGACACAATAATTTATTTGTGATTTCTCGAGTTTGGTCGGCTAGAGACACCGCGAGCTTGCCACTTCTCATGATGGGCCTATTAAAATTGCCTAAAAGTGAACCACCTTCTTTAACAACGAAAAAAAATGGACGTGGTTTCTTTCTGACCATCCCTTTCGAGGTGATGATAGTTTTTTTTATTTTTATAGAAGAGAATATGATTGATAAATTCAAATTACTGACCCCTAATAAATCAAAATACAAATATATCAAAATAACGTCGACGAGAGACGCCTATTTAACGAACAGAACATGTTTAATTAACGAATCGTGCAAGGAATCACGTCTACCGAATACCGAATCTATTTCTATTCCCAAACAAATAAGGGCAGAACAAAAAGGATATGTTATTTTGGTCCAGCAAGGCCGAGTCCGCGACGCAATGCAGCCGCATTGTGTCCGAAATTCCTACTCGTAAATTATTTTGGTGCATTTTTTGTCCTGCGTCAGCGACAAAATTCACACTGTGCAAGGGTTAGTTTATTGCCAATATATCCCAGTATAGAGATGGTTTGTTTGCAATTGGTTCGACGAAACTAAATCTTTTGAAGCTTTTTTAAATATATTTTTGCCTTTAAAACAAAAGCATTAATGCTGTTGATAGCAATTTCATCAGAGTTATCATAAAATGTATTTAATTTAAAAAACGTATTAATTTTAATCTACCTTAATAATGTGATTATTCACACCAATAATTATTTCCTTTTGCCATCTATTTATTTTAATTTATTACTGCCTAGCCTAGTCTAGCGGTTAAGTCCGTGGATTTAGACCAGGTTCGATTGCTGGTCGGGACACATTTATTTATAATTATTTATTTAATTTATTTGTGATATTACTCGAGTTTGGTACGCTAAAGACATTGACGAGCTTGACACTTATCATGATGGGCCTATAGTAAAGTTGGCTAAATGGGAATCTGCTTCTATAAAAAAAACTGGTTTTTGATTATACTAATAGTAATAGGTATTTATTCAATTTATATTTTAAATAATAGGACCACTAGGTTATCATTACACAAAAAAAAAACTAATAAATATTCTTAGGGCTGCTAAAAATCTAATTTAGGAATTATTAAAATAAATAATTCTATTTTTCCCCCATCTTTCCTCCCCCTCAACATAGTGAGTCAGCCAGCGTTTTTGTCACCATGCCGCGCGGATACGATTTATATTTTAATTACTTAGGTTTTGTAAGTAGGTTTTTTTTTTGTTTATGTTATAAATTTATTTTTTATAAATTTGAAGATGGAGTTAAAAAAAATACCTTGCACAGTGGAGAATTTTATTTATCAGAGAGCACAAATTAAAATTGGTCATTATTTGCTCCAAAATAGAAATCACCCTGTATGTGTATCCCCAAAACACCATCGTCTTGTTCGAGCTGTGGGCGTAGAGAGGAATGAATAATTTGGATTGAACCACAGTCTCTCCCCTAAAGGTTGGGTTAGGACTTCAAAGACGCGTAACTTTGGAAATATTAGATGATTATGGTTTAGAAACAAAATACTATGTTTATTATAATTTGATTTTATCATATCGACATATTATTAGTAATGCCAGCATTACAACATTATGGTTTACTTTACCAATTTTATTTATATTTTACTATCTTTTTTACTCCCAAAATTATGACGAATGTTGATATAAAAATATTAAGCTGTGTTTCAGCTAAAATATATTTACAAGTTTTAAATTATTATTTATTTCAATAGTAAAATATAGTTACAATAAAAATAAATAAAATATAAACTATAAATATTGACCGGCAGTAAAGTTGGCTAAATGTGAATCCGCTTATTTATAAGCGTGGTTTCTGACCACCCCGGAAGGGAAACGGTCGTGATGATACCCCATAAACTATAAATATAAAAATGACATTTAGAGTATAGTCCTAACAAGACTAGCAACGTTTCCCCTCTGTATAGTGATGCTAATGCGTTGGGAGAAATAATTTCCAGCTTATCTATCTCCAGACTTCCCGTTAGCCGTTTGGACAACACCAACGTTCATTATCGGGTGTCTTGCCATCGCTCCGCGCAATACCAGAGTGACAAAAGCCCTTAATATGATCTCGTAAAAAGAAGCGTGATAAGGAATGCCGCAGAAAGAAAGCTCATGGTGTCTGAGATGTTCGACGTATTCTCCACACCGACACTGGTGCGGGTGGACAGTCCAAGCTCCGACTCGAAGGCACACCCCCATGGTCGGGGTATTTGGATCAAGGTACCAACCGATGTTGAGGGAAAATTTAAATTATTTATTTTAATAACTTTTAAATTAGATTTTTAGCAGCCCTAAGCAATGCAGTAACAATTTTGGCACAGTCCATGATAAGAGTACATGATGCACTGGCCATATGAACTTTAAAAGGAGAGAGTATAGAGTTCCTCTCTGCTTTTCCCTCGTAACTGTGTAGGGTGATTCTTAAACGTAGTGAATTTATCTAAAAGTATTATTTTATATGGGTAATACCACAGTAATTAGCCTTTATAACTGTCAAATATATCAGTTTATAATTCATAAATAATAATAATATCGAATTATTCGAATAAAATATGACTAAATATAAAATAAAAATAATATTACACATACGCTGGCTGCATCTGCTAAATTCCAATACTGATTTAAACGCTACAAATATGTAATCTTTTAATACGGATACATATGTACTTGCGCCGTTTGTCGAACTCCGCATCTTGTCTATTAGTATTTGTACCAGTTGCGCCAATAATTAATCTATTATGTTTAGAGATAGCTGTTAATATATTGTACCTATATGTTAGAATATGTGAAAATTTACATTGTTATGCATTTGAGAATGACTCCCCCAGTTCGGACAATTAATCTCATTCTAAAACTTGTAACAGGAACTGTGGAACTTCACAATTTCGTGACCAAAGTAACTAATCGAAAACAACTAAATTGAGTTTGCATAGAAACTACACTGTCTAGTGCGCTATTTTATTTTATAAGTAAGCATAGGAAATATATATACATAACATATCTTATTATTGTTTTGTTATATAATATTATAAAAGTAATTTATTCATTTTAAATGAAAATTAAGTGCATAATTATAATGTAAATAAAATTACATTATTAAAAACTGAAAAGAAAAAAATCAAAAATCCAAACTGAGTCGAAATGAGCTTTAAATATAAACTAAAAATAAAAAAAGGACTAGGGTTCGTCGCCAAAAAAGTTCGAGAACTAAACTACACCATTGAAATAATTTAATAATATGACCATGTTGTTAATAGCGACCTTAAATAAATAATAATAATAAAAAAAAAAAAAAATAATAATAACACACATAAACCAAATAAATAAATTCTAATGCCTACATAAAACCTGAAAACACAACCATTCTTTAACTAGTCGGGTAAAAATAAACCAAAACAACAAAATGTTAACAAACTGGGATTTTTTGGATACAGTCTGAGTTTGCATTAACTTATAGGTAAGATATTACTCGTTTACTACACTTTTCTAGATGTTAAGAAACTTTAGAATAAGCAAGTAATAATAATAAAACGTTCTAAACAAGAGTAGATGTAAATAGCAATTTTATAGAATTTAGTGTTTATTTCCGCCCTTAACAAATGTAATTCCGAACCTAGTTTTCAAACATTTCCAGATATAAAATTAGCCAAACAGTAAACAAAATACAACATTTAACATATTT
The DNA here is from genome assembly GCA_910589645.1 of Tinea semifulvella. NCBI lineage: Eukaryota > Metazoa > Arthropoda > Insecta > Lepidoptera > Tineidae > Tinea > Tinea semifulvella. The sequence continues at coordinate 3,891,126 of OU342592.1, read as the reverse complement.
CTTACACCTCGCCTACACGAATAGAGTTTAACCAAAAACAAACAGACGTTTGTAAACACGTCCCTCCTTGAAGTTTAAATCCGGTGAAGTGCAGCAGGGCAACAGAACCACACTTATGGCTACACAAAACCTCCTAATTTCCTTAGCAATAGAAATCAAATTAATTTTTAAAGTGCTGCTACAAGTGACTGGACAGTACTTCGTCGCGACGTCTCGGCGCCAAAAGTTGGTACTCTGGTTGATAGTTACAAAATGCCCTGTATAACTAAATACGCAAGGACCAAATTGCTGTGAAGGATTGCTACCTACCTAGGGGTTGTAAAATAAGATTACGGTATTGAAAACGTCTCAAAATATTTGAAAGGAATAATTAGGGATTTTGTATCCTTTGATGCAATTTGATGATTTATGTATTTTATTAAGATTCATTAATAACACTTCTTTAATTATCACGTGGTAATTTTTGCTTCGATAACGTCTGTAAAACGTTGATTTATTAAACGTATATACTTAACAATGTTTTAAAGAACAGTTTTAAGAGTACATAAATTTAAATAATACATTATATTTCTGCAGTAATCATCATCATCATCATCGTCATCCCATAATATAGGATTCTCCTCTATATAAGACTATAATCTACCACCCTAGTACCATTAATGGTAGGGATTTTATTGAAATCGTTAATTTTATAGACCCATTAACGCATCGGTGGTAATAATAAAAATTGAAAAATTTAATTTCATTGAAAATGCGAAAACGATCGTTTCGTCGAAATCACATTTTAAAAAGCAATTTATTATAGCAATAACATCGAGTGGTACGCTGGAGTATTGGGTATTGGTCAGTAAGTAATCCATTTTCATTTTGTCCGCTTATAGGGGTAATTTCGGCCCACTGTGCAATTTTCTCGTAAATCTTTTTGTCGCATTCGCCTCTTTGGTGGCTACACAATTTACCTACTGTTGTTATAGCCATTGAATTCATATCCACTAACATTATAAATGTTAAAGAGGCTTTGTCCCACTGTATGTATGTATGTCTTTTTATTTGTCACGTCTGTATTTGGCGATATTCCTTAGAGCCTAAAGATATAGGCTACGACATGTGACCCTACAGTCAACTGAAGGTTTTTATAATAAATAATACAAATATTATTTACAGCTTCCAATTAACGTATTCATATAGTATTCATATATAAGAAGAAATAAGGATGTATTTCTGCCAACACGAGTTAGATCTAGTTTTGTGGAGAGATTTTATTGTTTTCTTGGATACTATATTTGTGTGGTTTACAACTACTCTCGAAGTTGTGCAGGAATACGTCTACCTTAGACAGACTATTCAGCTAGGCGCTGCAAACTTCAGCAAAGAAGCCGACAGACGCATTCAGCTAGGATGGGCGGCATTCGGGAAACTTCGACATATCTTCTCATCGTCTATACCACAGTGTTTGAAGACAAAAGTCTTCAACCAGTGCGTCCTCCCCGTAATGTCGTACGGAGCAGAGACCTGGACACTGACAGTGGGTCTGGTCAAATTCAAGGTCGCTCAGCGAGCTATGGAGAGAGCTATGCTTGGTATTTCTCTGATGGATAGAATTCGAAACGTTGAAATTCGTCAGAGAACCAAAGTTACTGACATAGCATTCGAAATTAGCAAGCTGAAGTGGCAATGGGCCGGACACATCTGCCGCAGAACCGCTGACGGATGGGGCAAACGGGTTCTGGAGTGGAGACCACGTCGGGACGACGCAGAGTGGGACGACCCCCCGCCAGATGGACAGATGACCTAAGGAGGGTCGCTGGTGGGGGTTGGATGAGGGTTGCAAAAGACCGGGTGCAGTGGCGAGCCTTGGGGGAGGCCTATATCCAGCAGTGGAGAGACACAGGCTGATGATGATGATGATATTTACAACAAAGTTAATAAGGCATTATCTATTAGGTATAAAACAAAATCTACCTGCAAAAGGGTTGTAGCCGAATGGATTCAGGGCCAAAGCTATGATGAAACTGAGCAAATGTTGATTGTTGTGAGGTAGAATGTATAATTAGTATTGTTTTTGAGAGCAATATCATAACTTTTAATATTGTTTCAACTTTTTAAACCTTGTTTCTATTATTAAATTTTTGGTTTTAATGTACGTTATGTTTATTTTTTTTTAAACACAAATATTTAGTCTGAGGGATGCAATCTGGTGACCTGAGATACAGATATCCTTCGGATATCCACTTCAGGCACCAGCTCTCATGCCCAGATTTTTATATTAAATTTTTTGTAAACTAATTTATGTTATTAGAGAGAAATAAACGATTTTTATTAATATTATTATTATTATTATAGTATTTGGTTGGGTAGGGAAAGGAGCAGAATGGTTAGCATCTTGTTTTACAATAAAAGAAAAGAGGCCTCCTTTGCCAACCAGCCTAGATACAGGATGTGGCGTCGATAGTGGTCCAACGTTAAGTCGGCTATGGTACAGGTATTAATCCTATCAAGAAAAAAAAAAAAAAAATTAAAACCCTAAGTTTTTTTATTATTTTATTGTTGGTGAAAATCGAAAAGAATTCAATATTTACTCGTATATATATAAGTATATGTAACAGAGTCACGATCCCCAACAGTGGGGTTCCGACTAAGGATGAAAAACGCAAGTCTTTAGCGATTTCAATATTTACTTCTATATATTATGTGTAACCATATTGTAAAATTTGAATAAACATATATTCTAATAAACTGTGAATTTTGTTTAAGATTGAACACGTTAATTGAAATTTATGAAACATTTTCTTTTATCAGAATAAATGAACACATAATTTCATTACAAGTTGCGTACGCGATAGTTTATTGGGTTAATAATTTTAAAGTTTCATAACATATCAACACTATATCTAAATTATTTATTAACACACTTGCGAGCAAGGTTGGAGGAATTATTGGCGCCATTATTAATAACAATTTAAATTCGGATTATTTTAGGCTGCCTCCGTGGTCTTATGGTCTTATGTAGACCACGGAGGCAGTAAATTGTAAGTTATCTAATTTTCGACTTTGGTACATTAGAAAAGTAAAAAGTAAAGTATCATCATGACCGTTTCCCTTTCGGGGTGGTCAGAAACCACGCTTATAAAGAAGCGGATTCACATTTAGCCAAACTTTACTATAGGCCAATCATGACAAGTGGCAAGCTCGTCGATGTCTCCAGCGTGCCAAACTCGAGAAATATCACAAATAAATTAAATATTAATTAAATGTATTTACACTCCCTTGAAAGTCTATTCATCATTACAGCCCCTAGAACACAGCGTCCTAGATCTCCACTGCTGGAGATGGGCCTTCCAGAACATATATCTGGAGAACTTGGCCTACACTCGCCACGCTGGCCAGACGGCTTGGCGAGGATTTGATGTCAATTTTTATGACAATTTATTAACGATTCCACAAATTGGTATTAGTGGAACCGGGACCGACGGCTTAACGGGCTCTCCGAGGCACGGGAACGGTGGTGTTGTAAATCTATGACAAATGTACGTAAGAAAAGTGTATTTCTCATTGGTACATGCCGGGGGGGTTTGAACCGACCTTTGTAGGATTTAAGGAACGCGTTCTTTCAACCGAGCCACCACCGCGTCTATTAATATTATGTATTTAATTTTAAGCTACCTACCTAGCTTATTAATATTTCTACATTTTTATTATTATATTTAAGCCACTAAATTTTGTTTCCGGGTTTAGCCGGACACAGATTGGGTCAATTGAGCCAACTACAAAATATTCTCAAAGGACATTTTGGGTTTTCAGTCGTATCTCTAATCTAAGGGGCTATTCTCGTCGTCAAAACTGATTCAATCTAACGTTTTTTAAACGTGTAAAGTAATGTTTATATGGCATCTGTTAAATATTATTTTCTATGTAACTAAAGAGGTCAAATATACGATAGAGAAAGCATCGGTTGTTATTTTCATACAAAATGTTTCTTTTATTATTTTATACGTCAACTATTATCTTCTATTATCGAAAAATTGGGTTTTTTTACACTTACGTTTATTTTTTACGTCAACTATTATCTTCTCTTATCGAAAAATTACCATTTTCATTCATTACAGCCCCTAGAACACAGCGTCCTAGACCTCCATTGTTGGGAGATGGACCTTCCAGAACATATATCTACAGAATTTGGTCTACACTGGCCTGACGGGTTGGTCAACTTCCGTTGCATACGGATCTGCATTGAAAAGTGCACGCCAAACACAGCTACAACGGACAATGCAGAGTTATGAACTTTTTTTTTAATACTAGGACGACATGTGACCTTGCGCCCACTTGATGATAAGTGGCGCGCGAGGTCCATGAATGTTAGCAACTGGAATCAGACACTCATGACTGACATCTTTCTCTAACACTATGCCGGCTTGATGACAATTCGCTAAATGTGAATCCCCTTCTTTAAAAGCGGCGTTTGTGACCACCCAGAAATGGATGTACGTGACGATGATACTAGTAAAATAAAAAACTTTAGCGTAATAGTTTTCAATTTGTCTAGAATTGGGCCCTGACAATATTTAGCGAAGGCCCGGAGATAAAACTGGCTTTATCATTCATTTGGGATTAGCCTCAACTTATCTCGACTTTCCAAAGTACTACCGATATTTGTTTTATTTAACTTCAAAATTTACGTAGATACACAAATTTTGATTTAGTTCGGAAGATTTTTTTTTCCTAACTTTATTGCACTATACGGGTTTACTGTGTATGCCCTAACTCTAGACCATCGATGTCCATGATGTCCTAAATGAAATGGAAGCTTAGTTATTATTATTAGCTTTATCAAAAATCCGCACAACATATCCGACTTTTCCTAGACCGATTTTTAGATGTGATTTATTCGCTGATTTTTTTTGTGTATTCCCCCAGGGTAGCTTATAACCTTTCATCTAAAAATATACTGCAGACGATGTATAAAACCATCCCTTATTGAATTTAACTTTGTGAAAAGCCTGTGATTTCATTTGTGTAGCTAGCGCACCCTTATATATCGAAACGGCACTTGTATGTACACAATTCACACCATAACATCCCTTAATGCGTAAGGTGTAAGGATGAAAATTTTATGAAATAAATGGGTTGATGTTACAGCCGGGTCTGTGTTATGTATTTCTCCCGTCTAGTCGTCTGGCCATAGTGTCTGGCTTTAAATTATGATACCTATGAATACCTAGGGGTTGCTATGTTATTATTGATTAAACTCAGCTTATTTGCAGGACTACCGGGTTTATTATGCCGTATTTTCTATATTTCGCCTCTCTTTGGAGCGGCGTCATCAGTGACAGTGACTGAAGGTCTTTGTCATAAATTTTGAAAAAGTAATTTTATTTCTTTTAGCAATGGTAAAGGTAATGCACTATACAGTTTTGTATTTATTTTTTAGAAACATATCATCATCACCTAGCGCATCATGGAAAACATCATCAGCATGTTATGTCCATTGTTGGTTCGATATTAATGAATTTACAAAACAAGTTAGACAAAACCTAATGCATTACATTCAGACCAGGGCTATAGTATGCACCAAGCTGCCATATAAAAGAGCTTTCCCATGTTTTTAAATCAATAGACTGAATAGTTTTAGGAAAACTCTTTAATACTCTTACTGTGAAACAATTGTTAAAGGTAGTGTTATGTATACGCGCATGGGTGGGCACAGGTAAAATATTATTAATTAATATAATATGCAGTGTATAAGTAATGGTAATATTGTTTGTATATTACTTCGAATAAAAACTTTATTGAACATAAAAAATAACCATTTAAATCAATAAAATAGACGCCAGTAATTATCCAGAAATTAGTTCTGGAAGGTTTAACCCCAGCAGTGGAGGCGTTCTAGGGGCTGTAATGCTTTAGCGTTATATTCAGGTAATTGAATTGGTCTAGCGGTTAAGTCCGTGGATTTAGACTCGGAGATACCGGGTTCGATTCCTGGTCGGGACACAAAAATATTTATTAATGTAAATAAATACATTTAATTTATTTGTAATATTTCTCGAGTTTGGTACGCTGGAGACATCGACGAGCTTGCCACTTGTCATGATTGGCCTATAGTAAAGTTGGCTAAATGTGAATCAGCTTATTTATAAGCGTGGTTTCTGACCACCCCGAAAGGGACACGGTCGTGATGATACTATTACTATATGAATGGCGCTGGAATCTTTTAAAACCTATGGGAGACGGTTTTTCCCGAAGCTCCTTCTCGGCTTTAGGTTTACGGCATGTGAACGGCAATAAATTTCATGCAGGCCGTGTAAATTTAATATTTATGTTCATCCAAGAAGCAGCAATGCAGCTGTTTTCTAAAATAATGTATTTTTTAGTAGGTACAGGAATTTCAATCAACTTCCTCCGTGGTCTTAGGATACCATGTTCATGTAGTAAGCAAAGCGCGCTTTTTTTTTTACTAATTCTTACTTTAAAATGAATAAAAACTCTATTTGAAATCCTGTCAAAGCGACTTTCACTAAAAAAGGCTTAGAGGGCCATTTCGAACGCGATCGGATTAGAGGCACTCATTTAATCACGTAACAAAACTTAACGTGTTTTACCAAACATAGGTAAAACTTCTAGCTGCATTTTGCTTTAGTACAAAAAAAAACTATACTTTACACACATTCATACATACAGACAAAGCTTATACATTTATAATATTAGCATGGATCAGTGTTTGTCATATTGGTGGATCCATAATTCATTCAATTTTTTTTATATATATTTTTTTAAACTTTATTGCACTATGTACAAAGGCGGACTTAATGCCGCTAGGCATTCTCTGACAGCCAAACCTTTAGGACATTTGACAGGATAGGTGGTAGGTGCAATTAAAAATTAGGTGAAATTTAAATAAAACAGAAATATAATTGTAATATAAATATATACATACTAATATCTACATACAATTTACATACTAATACATAAATAAGTCATACTATAGATATACTAATATAACATAAATAAAACTGCTTACATGATGAGGAGAGTGTGATAAAATTAACAATGTGATGATGCTGCTGCTATTATGCTGATATTAAGGAAATTAATATAACAGAAAAAAAGATTTAAAACAAAGGTTTAGGGCAGGTATTCAATTAGTTAAAAAGTGTTTGTATACCTGGTTTTTAAATATTGCACGATAATACTAAATATAAAATAAAATTAATACTACTGATACATTAGCTCCATCTCACATCCAGGCGAACTTCTAGACGCGTAAGTGCGGCGTCTCCTGCTGAGAATTTGCACTGTTTGGGGTCGAGACGATGGGCCCTTGGGGACCTTTAGCAAGGTGCCTGGCCAAAGAGTTGTCAAAGCGGCTGATTGAAAGGTCCGGAGACAGGAAGGCACAATTATTTCTGCCAAGGTATTAGCCTCGCTATACAAAGGGAAAATCTTGCCAGTCTCCTTAGGACGGGATAGTCGAAATTGATAGGGACGTTTCTAGAGGACATTTTTTATTTATAGTATAGTTTATTTTTAATTTATACAGATACGGATATAAGTTCCGTCTGCGTAGAATGGTGGCAAGAACGCTGGGTGCATTTCCCCGCTGAATTGCAATACTGATTCTTTGAGCGAAGAAAGAGCACCGAGGAGGTAGGAGACGACAAGATGCGGTGTCTTTTAATTTTTTTTGGCGCTTGGACTTCATGATAGTTTCTACAGCAAACGGCACAAACATGATTTTTTTAATATAGATAAATTTGCTGTCCCCATCCCGGCGAGGGTATCGACGCACGAGGCGTCCCTCACCAGAGTACTAAAATCAGGGTCTCTTGCCAAAATCTCGGATTACTTCAGCAGGCTTCAGAAGACCTGGAACCTTGTTGGTGGCTGATCCCTTTTAATAGTATCGTTAAGTGAGCTGCCAGAAAATCTTGCCCGCATTCCAAAACGGTCATTTCCACATAATGGTGCCCCCAACCGAAGAACAACGCCACACGATACGCGTTTTTTTGCTGTATCCTGAGATAAATATTTAGTGGTTAAATATAGGATGACTGTTTAGGTTAGGTTAGGTTATTAGGGGCTTTTTGGTTTTCTTGTCTTTGCTTCTTCAGGAATTATACAACCATATTTTTGATATTATTTGTAAATTTTATTATTATTATTATTTTTCTCGATAGAATTGTTTGTTGTTGTTTAATGGTTCTACTAGCTTGTTTACTTAACTGTATTGGTGGTGGCTTTGTATTTGAATTGTATGCTTTTAACATGTTTTGTCTGCTGTGCTTACTACTAACTCAATGCTATCAGTGAAAATTTGTAAGGCTTTAAGTTACTCTATTCCTATTGTATTATTGTAGAGGCTGTAAATTTTCCTAAAAATAAATAAATAAATAAAATAAATTTATACCAAACTTTCTAGTTTCCGATAAGTTGGTGCAAGTTGAAATAAGCTGTGATTTTTATTTATATATTTTGTATACAAAATATTTAATCTACTATGCCGAGATTGTATGACAATGCCTATATACAGCAGCTATTACCTTAACTGACATTGACATTTATATTCTTATAATTGTGTCTGTTTTAGCTTATAGTGTGACAATGCCTATCTACAGCAGCTATAATGTTAAGCGTTATTCTGTATTTATAATTTTGTTATTTTATTGTTTCTCTTTCCAAATGATGGTTATCATGTACTGCTCCAGATTCACCAATATGTACTATAAAATTATATCGTTTTATATCAATATTGTAAAAAACTACGTGTAAAAGTGCAGAATACATATCTTTTTGTCCTATGCCTACTTGCAAAATAAGCGAATTGAATTGAATTGAATTGAGGCCTGCTCTAGTGGTGCTACTTTTAAAAATAGGAGAGAAATACAATCGTAATCGAATCCATGACCTTCAACTTAACATGTTGATGCTCTCTGAGCTATCACGGTTCGCAAGCGAGGTCGTCAGTTCAATTGCCGTTTGAGGTACGAGTATTTTTCGAATGAAGTTGTTTACCTGGCATTGGAGTAGGTGACTAACCAAGATAGTCAATTTTTATATAATAAAATACGCATAAGGTGATAGGTTGCTTAGCGAAATATGTTCAAGGCTTTAATTTTGTTTTATTCAAACCTGTATTATTCCACTATATGATAGTGCCCCATATGATCATATTTTGACTGCAGAAATCAAACCCTTTTGTTGAATTTACGGGTCCGAATCTCTTCTAGCATATATAAAAAAAAAAGTAAAGTATCATCACGTTCGTATCTCTGTCGGGATTGTCAAAAACCACGCTTTTAAAGAACCGGATTCACGTTTAGCAACTTAACTATAGCCAATTATGTAATGCTATGGTGGCTGCGTTGTAAGAACACAATTAACATCCTAAAGAGGTGGGTTTGAACCCCGGCATGTACCAATGAAAAATACACTAATCTTAAGTACATGTCGGTCTCGGTTCCACTAATATCATCTTGTAGAATCGTCGATAAATTATAAAAATATATATATCAGACCATCGCCAACCCGTCTGGCCAGCGTGGCGTGTGTAGGCCAAATTCTCCAGATATAAATTCTGGAAGGCCCATTACCAACTGTGAATGAATAGTGAATGAATTGTGTGCCGAACGGGAATCGAACCCGGTACCTCCGCGTCTATATCCACGGACTTAACGGCTAGACCTCGAAAACAGTTATTCGTATACCAGAATTGATAATATCTATAAATCTAATAATAATATATAAATCTTGAAAGGAGAGTACATATTTTCGTACGAAATTCGAGGTCTTTGAGAGGAACCAGTTCCTTTGAGATTTATTCCGTAAACCTAAGTACATAGAAAATTGCACACCGCGTAGGAGCAGTTACATCACAGAATTCAATCTGCCTATCATAAAGGCTTGTCTCTACCACACATGAAACGCTGGGGAGACCATACTTAAAAAAAAAACTCGGATTTTTAAAATAATAATGGCGGAAATGCCGTAAGAATCTGACAGCAAAACCTATAGGATATTAAGACAGTATCAATGTTTAAGACGATAACATCAAAAACTTTTTTTTTTATTAAATGAAATAATATTTATTTGTATAGAATATGGTAAATAGGTACATAGTTTTTAAATAGCTCACATACTCCGCCATTTCTGGCACACAAATTTATACTAACTAAATTAATTACTAATTTATACAAAGTAAATTGATTTATGTAATCAATAAAATATCATAAATTTAGTTTGGCATAAGATAATACTCGAATGCGAGATTTTGGTCAGTTGATTAATACAAATTATTACAATTTCTAAAATTGTATGAATAAAACTAGCTTAACGAATAAAAGCAACACTGTCAATAGCTTCTTGATTCTAGATTTAATAATATAATATAAGATAATCAATTGGTGGTGGTGGCTTGGTTGTAAGAACGCGTACCTTAAATCCTACACAGGTCGGTTCAAACCCACCCGGCATGTACCAATGAGAAATACACTTTTCTTACGTATGTTTGTCATAGATTTACAACACCACCGTTCCCGTGCCTCGGAGAGCACGTTAAGCGTCGGTCCCGGTTCCACCAATGCCAACTTGTGGAATCGTTAATTAATTGTCATAAATAATTGACATCATATCCTCGCCAAGCCGTTTGGCCAGCGTGGCGAGTGTAGGCTAAATTCTTCAGTTCTGGAAGGCCCATCTCCAGCAGTGGAGGTCTAGGACGCTGTGTTCTAGGGGCTGTAATGAATAACGTAAGAGTTATTATCGAAAACTTTGCTTTTTGGCGTCTTAGTGCCGACTACTTTTAAATTATCTAATACATATATTTTATTTCCTAGAAAATAAAATACTACATTTCTTAAATGTACACTCAGACTTGTAAAAACTTGGATTGTCCGAGTGAGAGGGATACAAAAGCTTTAAGAATTAAGGAGAAGTACCCTCTTTAAGGTTTTATAAAATCCTACCAATTTTTTCTATAAATAAAAATATTAATAAAATCGTTCGTGTTTAATTTAGTTATTAATAATGTAACACTACATTGAAGTTATAATAATTAACAATAATAATTTTAATTAGTAATATAAATAGGTTTTTTAAATTTCAGCGCCTCTCAGGCGCCTGTTTATCGTTGCACACTATTATACTATATATAAAAAAAACAAAAAAATTTGGCCGTCGCGGTAGTATATTAAAGGCTATGCTGTTACTTAAGCGCAAACGTTATATAGTGAAAATCGTTAACTATATATATATATATATATCACGCTATTAAAGTTGATATTTTTTGCACGGCCGCTGTCAAGGTCGAGCGCTTATAGAATTGAGAATTGAATCTCTGGCGTAAATAACAAAATCTAATAATAACGTTTAATAATGTACTTTTGAGATATATTTTTTTAAATTATAGTTACTTTTTAAGTACCTACTATGCAAAATATTACTGATGTGCCTTACGCATGTTATGATTGATGCAATGCAGAGATATAGTCGGTCAAGGTTGCAAGAAACAATAAACATATTAATAAAATCTGCATTGACACACATTAATCGTTGATTCATTCGAATAATCACGTTCTTCGAATTACATTTTATCTACAATACAATGTTAGTTTTGTCACAACAAAAACCGTTTGTATCTATGTATCCGGCAGCGTTCCTATATTCAAAGAATTATTTGAAATCATCTGGTATTATCGTATATTTTTTTTCATTTTTATAATTTATCACCATCCTGGCCTGTGACTCTTCAATTCAAGATAAATAAATGATGCCTTGGTTCCTAGAACAATAACGCAATATCCTAAAAGCGTTAAATACAAGACGGGGCAAGAAACCAAACGGTATGAGAATTTAAACTGGCCATTTGACATAAAATTAATTAATCTATAATTACTGGCTATAATCGGGTTCGACGTACAATTTGTGGACAATATGTTATTTATTAAAGTTTTGCTAGTAGACTTTGGTGGTAACAAACATTTCATCTCATTGTTACAAACGAAAAACTGTCAAGCTTAAGGTTATAATTATTTTTTATTTATTTATTTATTATATGATATTTTATATTTATATGTTAGCGTAATCTACTATGCTATATTACAACATTTTTGTTGTTTTTTAATCAATTGTACAAAATCCATTTTAAACTAATAATTACAGCCTTCCAGAACATATGTATAGAGAATTTGGCCTACACTCGCCACGCTGGCTAGACAGGTTGGCGAGGATCTGATGTCTCTTTACTAATGCGAATTTATTAACGTTTCCACTGGCGGGCTGCGGACACAGTAAAAGAATCTGAATATATGCGAGAGGAGTGGGATTATGTATCTATATTATTATGTATGTGTATTATAATTTTGTATCTATAAAATAATACACGGATTCTCTTTCTTTTGAGATTAGAAGTAGGTATGTGATTGTGATTACGGTGGATTTTCCGCACTTAGTCTCTATTGGACTATTGTGCGTGACCCTTACTCCTTCAGTGGAGCCATCCGATCTCCTCCAGGAAGGCCAGGAGACCCGTTACGTTCCTGCAGACCTCCGGAAGAGTCCTCGCAGTCTGGAGGAACCTCAGTCTAGGCGCAGCCACACTGTCTCACTCCAAGAGCACATGCGCGGCCGTCTCCTCCTCCGCCATGCATCCTTTATACAGTGTACTATCTGTAATGTTCAGAATATAGAGATGTTTGTTAAAGCCACAGACCCCCAAGAGGTATGGAAAGCGCAATTTCATTAAAAAAAAATTGTCAGTATGATTTCAATATACATATTTCTTGGTCAACCTACAGATCCCAGTAAATGCGCATATATTTTACCTTTCACTGATATAGGGTGCGCAAATTGAATGCACTGTCAGAAACATTGGCATGTTAGGTTTCCTTTGAAATTTGTTTAGCTTATTCAACGTCGACTTATATAAATGTCTATAAATCACAAAAATGTCTATAAATCACAAAAATGTTTACAAATATTAACTAATAATATGTATAATACCCAAATGACTTTTTAAATTGTGCTGTTATATTTTCTATTAGAATTTTCATTGGGCTATCGTCAAGTCGCCTCACAGACATTTATTACCGGTTCTACAAGTTGATATGAATAATATTTTAACAATAAAAAACCCAACAATAAAAAAACCAAAAATATATAAATAAAAACTAAAAATAGCCTTAAGTACTGTACTAACAAACTGTATTATTATGAAACTGTTGTACTTATGCAATAAAAAATATTGGGCCGGGGCTGCAGCGGACTTGGCTAAAAAGGCGAAAAGTCGCAAATACGAGTCGATTAGCAACGACTACGTGTGTGTGTGCCTTTTGGTCTTAAGACAATGGGTCCGTGGGGGCCAAGTGCAAAGAAGTTCTTTAAAGAGTTGTCTAAGCGCCTGGTTAATGCTGTATGTGACAAGAGGGCTAGCAGTTTTCTCGCGCAGCAAATCAGCATTGCTGTGCAGCGGGGGAACGCTGCAAGTGTTCTTGGCACACTGCCACAGGAACAAATCATGGTCGAGTATTTTTATTTATAATTAGTTTTCTAATTTAGTTTTAATTTTTATTTCATAACCTTTGTATTTTACATCGATTAAATAAAATAATCATAAAAAATATTATTATATTATTATTATCTACTACCTGCCTCCGTGGTCTAGCGGTTAAGTCCGTGGATTAAGATTCGGAGGTACCGGGTTCGATTCCTGGTCGGGACACAAAAATATTTATTAATGTAAATAAATACATTTAAATAATATTTAATTTATATGTGATATTTCTCGAGTTTGGTACGCTGGAGACATCGACGAGCTTGCCACTTGTCATGATTGGCCTATAGTAAAGTTGGCTAAATGTGAATCCGCTTCTTTATAAGCGTGGTTTCTGACCAACCCGAAAGGGAAACGGACGTGATGATACTGATACTGATTATTATGTAATGTGTATTCTTAATGAATCTCGGTACTTAGCCGGTTAACCTAATGATGTTCACGGGCCTCCGCCAAGTGAGCATCATGCTTCTTAAACTCCAAACTTATTATTATTATTATTATTTATATCAGCAGTCTTGTTCTTGGTCTTAATCTTGCAAAAAAGCAAGACCATGGTAAAGACTGCAAGACTGCAAGATCAAGACTGCAAGACCAAGACTGCAAGGCCAAGACCAAGATTGGGCAACACTAGCGAGAAACATGCAAATGCGTTAACAGTAAAGTATCATCACGAGCGTTTCCCTTTCGGGGTGGTCAGAAACCACGCTTATACATAAGCGGATTCACATTTAGCCAACTTTACTATAGGTCAATCATGACAAGTGGTTCTACAAGTTGATATGAATAATATTTTAACAATAAAAAACCCAACAATAAAAAAACCAAAAATATATAAATAAAAACTAAAAATAGCCTTAAGTACTGTACTAACAAACTGTATTATTATGAAACTGTTGTACTTATGCAATAAAAAATATTGGGCCGGGGCTGCAGCGGACTTGGCTAAAAAGGCGAAAAGTCGCAAATACGAGTCGATTAGCAACGACTACGTGTGTGTGTGCCTTTTGGTCTTAAGACAATGGGTCCGTGGGGGCCAAGTGCAAAGAAGTTCTTTAAAGAGTTGTCTAAGCGCCTGGTTAATGCTGTATGTGACAAGAGGGCTAGCAGTTTTCTCGCGCAGCAAATCAGCATTGCTGTGCAGCGGGGGAACGCTGCAAGTGTTCTTGGCACACTGCCACAGGAACAAATCATGGTCGAGTATTTTTATTTATAATTAGTTTTCTAATTTAGTTTTAATTTTTATTTCATAACCTTTGTATTTTACATCGATTAAATAAAATAATCATAAAAAATATTATTATATTATTATTATCTACTACCTGCCTCCGTGGTCTAGCGGTTAAGTCCGTGGATTAAGATTCGGAGGTACCGGGTTCGATTCCTGGTCGGGACACAAAAATATTTATTAATGTAAATAAATACATTTAAATAATATTTAATTTATATGTGATATTTCTCGAGTTTGGTACGCTGGAGACATCGACGAGCTTGCCACTTGTCATGATTGGCCTATAGTAAAGTTGGCTAAATGTGAATCCGCTTCTTTATAAGCGTGGTTTCTGACCAACCCGAAAGGGAAACGGACGTGATGATACTGATACTGATTATTATGTAATGTGTATTCTTAATGAATCTCGGTACTTAGCCGGTTAACCTAATGATGTTCACGGGCCTCCGCCAAGTGAGCATCATGCTTCTTAAACTCCAAACTTATTATTATTATTATTATTTATATCAGCAGTCTTGTTCTTGGTCTTAATCTTGCAAAAAAGCAAGACCATGGTAAAGACTGCAAGACTGCAAGATCAAGACTGCAAGACCAAGACTGCAAGGCCAAGACCAAGATTGGGCAACACTAGCGAGAAACATGCAAATGCGTTAACAGTAAAGTATCATCACGAGCGTTTCCCTTTCGGGGTGGTCAGAAACCACGCTTATACATAAGCGGATTCACATTTAGCCAACTTTACTATAGGTCAATCATGACAAGTGGCAAGCTCGTCTATGTCTCCAGCGTACCAAACTCGAGAAATATCACAAATAAATAAAATATTCATTAAATGTCTTTATTTACATTAATAAATATTTTTGTGTCCCGACCAGGAATCGAACCCGGTACCTCCGAGTTTAAGTCCACGGACTTAACCGCTAGACCACGGAGGCAATGCGTTAACAGTTCTAAAGAAGCTACGTGTTCCAGGAGATGCTGATAAGCATATTTATTCAAACTGCCATTAACTTAAAGTGCATTTAACTTGAAATGAATGTCTATATTACGTTCAGAAAGCACAGAGTGGGGAAAAAAACTATTTTGCATCTATGCTAATTCGTTTTACATTGCATAGAAATGAAATGCAAAATTTGTGGAGAACAGAGCCATCTACATAAAACAAATTTTTATAAATATAAAAAGAACTATAGCAACTAATTGTATATTTTTTCAACTTAGCACTGCATATAACTTTAATAGTACACTACTTTAATTAAAAACCGACAAGAATCAAAAATCTTCTTTTTATAATCTTTTGATTTTTCAAGAATATTTCCATTATAACTCAACGAGGAAATGCAGCGAGCGTTTTAGGCACCCTCCCTAGTGTTAACTCCTTAGTTTACTTTGAAGAATAGTTTCAATTTCATAGGTATTTTAGTTTAGTTTTATTTAGTTTAGTTGTATTTATTACTACTACTACTACATTATATAATAGTTTTTTAATCTATTTTATTTTAATATTTTTGTATCTACTTCGAATAAATCTTAAATCTCTATAAATTATAAACAATCGATCACTTCCGGGGTCAGAAATCACGCTTTTTTTGAAAGAAGTGGACTTACATTCCGCCAACTTTTCTATAGACCCATCGTGACAAATGGCAAGCTCGTCGATGTCTCTGGCGTACCAAATTCGGAAAAAATCACAAATAAATTAAATCCACCAGAAATCGAATCTGATAACTCCACGTCTAAATCCATGGACTTAACTGCTAGACCACGAAGCTGCTTTTCATTTTATCTTACGTTACTCTTAAATATGCAAAAGGGTAGGTATTAAAGAAACCATAGGGACAAAAATAAAGAAAGGCATGCTCCGATGGTTGATAAGTGAAGAGAGATTGGCGAACCAGATATATAATGCGAAAGTTGGGAATAAAAGAGGCCCTGGTAGACCAATACTTACCTATCACGATCAAATAAATAAAACAATAGCTGAAGGTGCATTAAAAGCCATCAAAACAAAAGGGTATGTATAAAGAGGTTGATGAATGTCGAAGAAGCAAAAGAGGTATGTTGTGATCGTGACAAGTGGCGCTCAATTGTCTCTGCCTACCCCGCAAGGGATTTGGCGTGAAGATATGTATGTTTACTCTTAAATTATATCATAACTAGTGTTATTAGACTCCAAGTAGGAAAGTGGAAACACAGAGGCTGGAAGAGCATTCCACATCTTTATCGTACGTATCGTACTTGCTCTTTTGACAATTACACGCGGTATATTATTTATTTATTATTATTATATTATACTTATATTACCTTTATTTTAACAGCTGCCCGTATTTAATTACCTGAAGCAAAACAACAAGAGTAAATATTATGCAGGTAATTAATTTCGTCATACTTATTATTTTGTGTTTACTGGGACAAAATATGCCATTCCATCATCATCGTCCTAGCCTCTAGATCTCCATTGATGAAAATCAGCTCTCCAGAACATATTACTCAAGAATTTGTGTCGTTACTTTGATTAAATTTAAATATAAACCGATATTTTTTTTTAAGTATTAAAAAAAAAAAAACTTTATTGACATTTTTTTTTTCTTTTACCTATAAATATATAAATGTGCTCTGTCTCCTGGACTAGTCTGATATAACAGAGTGTGTTCCAGAAGACAAGTGCTCTTCGTTAAAGTTACACAATGTAAGTATGACAGTAAAAGACGAAAATAATAGAAAAAATAATAAAAAAATAACACATAAACAAAACATAAATATAAAAATAAAAGATGAAAAGGTATATATTATTAAATATACAGGTTTTATATACAGTGTAAACTCGATATAACGTCACTCGATTTAACGAAAAAACTCCCTAAAGCGTCGAAATCAATTGGCTTTGGTTGGTTTAGCTTGTGTTCCATACAAAAAATGAAATCATTATTCCATCTCCATTTAACGACAACTCTCTATAACGCCATAAAATGCACAGTCCCTGTAGTGTCGTTATACTCGTTTAGAGATTACACTGTACATACATATTATTATTCTCAAGTACACGATAGTCAATCACACATTACAATAACATACACTCACTTACACATACATACACATAGTAAGTACACACGCAAGTAAAATGTAAGTTACAAATATTTTGAATGGAAATATAAATAAAAGCATAGGGACTAAAATAAGGAAAGGCATGCTACGATGGTTCGGGCATGTTGAGAGGATGAGCAAAGAAAAATTGAGAACCAGGTATATAATGCGAAACTTACGAAAACTTACATATCACGATCAAATAAATAAAACACTGGCTGAAGGAGCTTTAAAAAGCCTTCGTAACAAAAGGGCATGTATGAAGAGGTTGATGAATGTCGACGAAGCGAAAGAGGTATGTCGTGATCGTGTCAAGTGGCGCTCAATTGTCTCTGCCTACCCCGCAAGGGATCTGGCGTGAAGATAGGTATGTATGTGTATTTTGTATGGAAATTAAAACCAATGCCCGCTCTCTATCTTATATTTAACTAGGTAAAAACCCGGCTTTGCCCGTGTAAACGGCGACACGAAAATAATTTCGTTGCGCATTATTTTAGATTTTGCTATATCTCCTAAGGTATTAATTTAATTTGCATTGTGTAAAGGGCAAAAATAATCTTAATGATATGCCCAACCTAACTAATGTATTTTAAGTGATAAGGATCAATACCATATTTGTGTAAATAGCTTTCCAATTACCGCTTTATAATTGCCCATTTTTTAAGTATTAAAATCGATATAGTATGTTATCCTTAAGAGGTAGACATATGCCGTCGCAGATTTTTCTGTAGACATATATAAGATACACAATTCCACCATACATTATTTTGTTATAGCTCAAAGGATTTAGGCAGCGCTTTCGTTGAAAGCTCCCAGAAGGCTTGTTTTTTTTCCGGCACCTACAATAAATATAGTTAATGTGTACAAAAACTTAACAAATTATATACTAAAACCTTCCTCGAGAACTACTCTATCCATTGGTGAAAACAGCATGACAATCGGTGCAGTAGTTTTTGCGTTTATCGCGAACAGACAGACAGACGCATAATATGTAGTGATTTGCTAGGGCCATAGATCTTTTAATTAACTAAAAGTTGTTCAATTAAGGTTAAGGCCTACAAATAATATTACAAATCAAATAGGAAAAAAAACCGTTCCGATTTTCACAAAAGCGTCGATATTCCAAATTGAAATTCAAATACACGTTCGACCACGTTCGGGAATTAAATAATAAAGGTGCGTCGAGTTTCCGGAGGCCTATTCTTGAGTAAAATAAGTCGTTAAAATTTATTAATTAATCACACGGGTAGACGCCTATTATAGCATATCATAAATTTAGTTTTAGTCATAGTTCACATTATTTTTATTTTTTAAATATTATTACTATTATTAATTAAATTTCTTAAACATATAATGTATCATAATTGAATGTAGTTTGACATGTTGTGGTCACCTGTTACTGGGGTACCATTCACTTATGTTTTTTTACTGTTTGATTCTATTGATAGAATTAGATTCAATGTGTACTCTGTTGGTGATCCTAATTAAATAAACAAATTGTGTACGACAACTGTCAGTGTATGTTGGATGGCAATTTCTTTTATTATATACAAATAGGGTATAAACTTTAATTGTATTTTTATATGTCTGCCCCGTCCATTTGGGGCTCTATTCGGCGGTTCAGTATAACATCAAGACCCAGATTACAATTCGCTATCCGGTTATTTGACGTGCATATTGCCTTGAATCTGGATCCTTGCAGTTACCCTGTCGACTTGTCGCTTTAAACGCTTTTTTTCACTTTATTTCGCTTTGAAAGTCGTTCGACTACGCGTTGCTCTATGGTTTTCATACAATTGAAGCAAAATTCGGTAAAAAAAAGTGTTGAACGTCAAACACGGAATTAGCATAGCGTTATTAGCGAGTCGCACGACATTTAATAATAGCAAGTAATAAATTCATGTCTATCTTTAATTTAAGATGCAAATAATCCTTATTAAATACCTAACCGACTATTATTCTATATAGTTTTATTATCCAATTTTAATATAATTATATATTTTTTTTGTTAATAGTTGGAATCGAAAATCATCTAATGATGTGGAATCGAATCACATACCCGACTCACTATGGAGCCTCATAAGGAGACCGAATAGCGCCTACGAACCCGTAATATAACCGTCTCACTTCTCTGTAGGCACTCGTTTATATTATTTTTGTTTAATAAGTTTGGAGAATAGCTCCCCCGAGCGGAAAGTGCGTTCCGGATCGGTGCATGGCGATGGATGCGCATCGGACGCCCCCTATTCGCTCAATTTTAAAATTCGAACACTAATTTAAGTATCGATTCTTGTTTTTAATAATCATACATTTTTTAACTAAAAATATACTGTTTTGATGTTAATTGCATATTTGATGAATATAGGTACCACGTGATTTTATATGCACTTACTCTAGAATATTTTTTTTCTTCACCATACAAACTGTTAATTTTGTATAACCAATTTGTATGAATAAGCTAAAAAGTGTTGCCACTTCCGACATATAGTTTCTTAGGAAAAAATATTGTTTCTATCAATAGAATAACATATTCGTCAGAGCAGAGACTTTCAAACTTATTTCGTATACGGCCCAATTTGATTCGGTCAACTAAATAATCATCATCAGCCTGTGTCTCTCCACTGCTGGATATAGGCCTACCCCAAGGCTCGCCACTTCACACGATCTCCTGCCACCCTCATCCAACCCCCACCAGCGAAATAATCGATGTTGTGTAATAGGTAGGTTTTAATTTCATTAAATTTTAAAATATAAAGTTGCCCCCCTAAACCATGTGAACGCCACCTATTGCTTTCTGGGCCCCTAACCGCCCCTCTCATGGCGTCCGGGGTACGCTATCGCCCACTTTGAGAAAGACTGGTCTGGAGTAAGAGCATATTAACGGATATTAATTCGATTAAATATTTAATCGTTAAATATGACGGCATTCTTATTTAAAAAAAGATTTATATTATAATAAACATCATATTTAACGATAACTTTAAAGTACTGTACAAATAACCATACCAAATTAATATAAATAAAATATTATTTTTATATAACAAAACATACATACATATATTCACGACAGATCCCTTGCGGGGTAGGCGTAGAATTTGGTACGCCAGAGACATCGACGAGCTTGCCACCTGTGTGAATGTGAATCCGCTTCTTTATAAGACTGATTACCCCGGAAGGTAAACGGTCGTAATGATACTTTTTTTTAAACTTTTAAATATTATTGTGGGACACAATGGGGGATGGGATCATCACATTTGTTTTGCTGCGGTTGGTTTTAAGGCCGAACTTAAGACTGTCTCCATTTTTTGCAACAGTTTCCACATGACTAATACTGGTTGCAAACAATGTGTATCGTCCGCAAATTTGAGATAGCCCATATAGTAAAGTGGGCTAAAAAGAAATCCTCTTCTTTAAAAAACATGCTTTCTGGCCACCTCTCAAGGGATATGGTCGTGATGATACTTTACTTTTTTTATGTATTATTTCCATAATAACCGGACATAGGCGTCCGTTGCAAGAAAATCACCGAAGCGCATCAAAAATTGGACCCTACATGTTTACGACTTAAATTATATAACATCCGCCCACATATTTTTCTTGTGTATTTTTTTCTTGTCGCTAGATAGATATTAATAAGATATCGAAGTATTAAAGGATGAATCTCCGCGTTTTAAATCTACGGTCCTAACTGCCGAACCACGGAAGCAGTTTACGAATATGAAATAATGAATAAAATCTAGCAACATTGAACAATGTCAGAGTCAGATAAAATTAAGGTCGGGTAGTGTAAGTCAAAGTCGGATATTCAATGTCAAAATTATATTAAATTCTAGTCTGTGGTCAAAGTCAATAAAAACTGATTTACTATTGTAATTATGAGTCTCAATTCGACCACACACAGCAGAGAGATGATATCAGGAATACGCGCATTGATTACTTATTACCTTCCGGGTACAATGGTTACTTTGTGATGCCTATCTACTGACTTAAGGTAATATCTTTACTGACATTTTTGGTCTATCTATGTATTACAAAACAGTGATATATATATATATATATATATTATCCAGAAATATACAAGTATACTAGCTGTTTTGCATGGTGTAAAGGAAAAAATAATCTTTATTTATATGTCACTATTTTGTATATATATATATATATATTAATTCGAAGTAGATACAAAAATATTAAAATAAAATAGATTAAAAAACTAATTATAAATAAAACTAAACTAAATTGTATGTATGGTTTATGTATGTTTACGTGTTTAGGTACAATGTGTAGTATATTAGAATTAGTTAAGTAACTTATTAACTGTATCATTAAAATTTCTTTTTTTTTTCATACTGCCTATCACCTTACTCGATCCCCAAGGTTAGCTGGTAAAGAATGCCTACTGGCATTATAGCTCGCCTCTGTACTATTTTTAAGTGCATTAAAGAATTTAAATAAATAAATAAAAATATTTTTTTATTGTACAAAACCAAAACAAGTGCAGGTACATAGGCGAGCTTAATGCCGTAAATGCATTTTCTACCAACTAACATTTGTGACTGAGAACTGTAATAAGCGGATGCAGAAGGTTACGATGAAAATAGATTGTTGAAATTATTTATTACTATATAAAACACAAATTAATAACATACATATAAGACTGCCTCCGTGGTCTAGCGGTTAAGTCCGTGGACTTAGACTCGGAGGTACCTGGTTCGATTCCTGGTCGGGACACAAAAATATTTATTAATGTAAATAAATACATTTAATTAATATTTAATTAAATGAATGAACCTGGATAAGACTAAGGTTATGTTCAATGACCATGTCAAGCCGAGGCCAATCTATGTGGGAAATGCTACTCTCGAAATTGTGCAGGAATACGTCTACCTTGGACAGACTATTCAGCTAGGCGCTGCTAACTTCAGCAAAGAAGCCGACAGACGCATTCAGCTAGGATGGGCGGCATTCGGGAAACTTCGACATATCTTCTCATCGTCCATACAACAGTGTTTGAAGACAAAAGTCTTCAACCAGTGCGTCCTCCCCGTAATGTCGTACGGAGCAGAGACGTGGACACTGACAGTGGGTCTGGTTCACAAATTCAAGGTCGCTCAGCGAGCTATGGAGAGAGCTATGCTTGGTATTTCTCTGATGGATAGAATTCGAAACGTTGAAATTCGTCAGAGAACCAAAGTTACTGACATAGCATTCAAAATTAGCAAGCTGAAGTGGCAATGGGCCGGACACATCTGCCGCAGAACCGACGACCGATGGGGCAAACGGGTTCTGGAGTGGAGACCACGTACGAGACGACGCAGAGTGGGACGACCCCCCGCCAGATGGACGGATGACCTGAGGAGGGTCGCTGGTGGGGGTTGGATGAGGATTGCAAAAGACCGCGTGCAGTGGCGAGCCTTGGGGGAGGCCTATATCCAGCAGTGGAGAGACACAGGCTGATGATGATGATGATGATGATGAATATTTAATTATTAGGCGCGGTGGTGGCTCGGTTGTAAGAACGCGTTCCTTGAATCCTACAAAGGTCGGTTCAAACCCACCCGGCATGTACCAATGAGCAATGCATTTTTCTTACGTACATTTGTCATAGATTAACAACACCACCGTTCCCGTGCCTCGGAGAGCACGTGAAGCCGTCGGTCCCGGTTCCACTAATACCAACTTGTGGAATCGTTAATAAATTGTCATTTAAAATTGACATCATATCCTCGCCAAGCCGTCTGGCCAGCGTGGCGAGTGTAGGCGAAATTATCCAGATATACGAGTATGTTCTGGAAGGCCCATCTCCAGCAGTGGAGGTCTAGGACACTGTGTTTGTTCTAGGGGCTGTAATGAATGATGAATATTTAATTTATTTGTGATATTTCTCGATTTTGGTACGCTGGAGACATCGACGAGCTTGCCACTTGTCATGATTGGCCTATAGTAAAGTTGGCTAAATGTGAATCCGCTTATTTATAAGCGTGATTTCTGACCACCCCGAAAGGTGTTTAGGCAGCGTTTTCGTTGAAAGCTCCCAGAAGGCTTATTTTTATTTAAAATGACTGTATTCATTGGTGAAAACAGCATGAAAATCGGTGCAGTATTTTTTGAGTTTATTGCTAACAGACGCGGCGAAGGACTTTGTTTTATTATACTCGTATGTAGTGATAGTGAAGTGAAAGACACATTATATTATAGATTACATTATTTTTTGCACCTGCATATTACGGAAATGTGAAATACGTTTTTCTTCGACAAAAGAAGAAAGAAGGCGTAAAAAATAATGTAACAAACATTTTGTATAAAAATAACAACCTATGAGTATGACGGCTCTATCTTTTTGATCGCTTTGCTTTATTAGAGTACGAAAACAGTTAATATTCACTTCGGCATATCGAGCGCTTTTAATAAACATTCGAATCTGCGGCCAAAAATAAAGTTGCAACAATTTTCGCTAACATAACAAAAAAAACTTGATAATGAATCGATAAATACTTCATAATAAAGAGCCAAAATGGCAATATCGGTTAATCTGCAAACCGACCTATAACCTATTAAAATAATATTTTCAACATTTGTAAATAGATTCTAAGATTAATAAATAACTTTCTTTAAATTTTAAATTGTCATGACATAATTAAAGCGGATGACCTTAGATACATATTTCTCCAGACGTTTCAGTTCACGGGTCGACTGGAGCTGTGCGGTGTACTCTTGTACATACCTAGATAGATGTAAACCTACCCACTTATCACTTTAAAAGTTTTTAGAAATCACGACACACGACACTTACAATATCCTTGGCGACACCGGGCGATTTATCCCGACGTTGAATCCTATTGATTACTGGATTCCAAGATGAAGATAGCTTATAACCTTGATTGAAATTTTTGCTTACCACGGCCAATGTAACTTGGCTGAAACGTCAGGAGAAATATGTCTCTAAGGTAAATCGCGTAAAGGCCCGTTAAAATTATAAAAACTATTATGAATGTGCGCGAAAGTTTAAGAATTAAAGCGTCTTAAACTAGCTATATATACGAATACATGTTATTAATAATTTAAGTTATAATATCAATACATCGTTTCAACGAAAATTTTTATAAAATTTAATTAAAATCGATTCTGTAATAAAGGCGTGAAGGCGAATTTAACAGACAGACAATCGTTTTGCTGTGGGGTCCCGATGTTGTAATCAGATGATGACGTCATATATCCTCCAAATCGGTCTCTAAATTCCAAGAAACATTTCTGTAATTTTTTATCCAGTAATATAGGCGTTAAAGACAGACAAACATGCAAAGCTTCTTTGAAGAAGAAAAGAGGAAGACAAAAGGATCCATCATTCGGTCCTCTTCCTACCCAACCAAATACTGTATGATTACGCTAATTTCGTTTTGGAAGCTCGTTCGATAAATGTATTGACGGCAGACCTGCTAAGGCCCAATTTATTTATTTATTTATTTATTCGAAGAGAAAGGACAGAGACAGGGAACATAAGAACATAGAAGATAGCAACAGAGTAGAAGCAATTAAAATTATACCCGCCACCAGAATATTTCTCACTGTGAACAATAATGCACTCTTTGTGCGATACAAAATTCGTAAAATATCACCTTGGCCAGATATAAAGAAAACAAAAAACAATTCTTTCAGTAAGTGGTGCAAAGATTTTGCTGGAACTCGCACCAAGTTCCACTGCGTAAAGCTGAGCCCTGAACCCGTTTCTGATCATAATAATACAAGTATGGATATGTATCTTTATTATTTACATTTTTTGTAACTTTAATTGAAATATAGTCCCCTTATATTTTCGACACGAGCGCGTTTCGTTTATTACAAAGCCCAAATTCAGTTTACAAAGAGATTTATATAGGTTGAAAAAATGTAGGTACACAATAATGGTTTTTATTTTCGCGTACCATCATCATTATGATGTACATTGAAGCGTGAAACTTTGATATACTTTTGAAACCCATTCTGTATATATTAGGACTAAATTAGATTTATAAATTTCTCGTAATTCTTTTCTCTTTATTATCATGATCACAGCCCTTAGAACACAGAGTCCTATACTTCCATTGTTGTGATGGGCCTTTTATAACATATTTATGCAGAATTTGGCTGTCCTGAGGGCTAGCAAGGGTCTGATGACATTTGATTAACAATTCAACAGAGTGTTGATTAGACGTAAAGGATTTAAATCATATCTTTTTCTCTTGTCCCTTATATGATGGTTCCTTGTTCATCTCCTCTCTTATTTCACTTCGAGTTCCATTACCTATTAATGTTTTATCCCTACTTGTATATAATAAACGAAATAAAATAAAAATACATAGATATTGAAGTAATATACAAACAGAGTAAAATAATTACAATATAAATTAAAACTACTTAAAAGTAAAAATTAAAATAAATATAAACTTAACCTAATAAAAAATAAACTATAAGTAAAAAATGTCCTCTAGAGACGACCCTTCAGTGATAGTCCCAAAAAGACTGACAACATTTCCCCTCTGTATAGCTAATCTAATACGTTGGCAGAAATAATTTCCAGCCTTCCTGTCTCCAGACTTCTCCGTTCTTCTTGGCCAGACGCTTGGCTGAGTGTCCCAATGGGCCCATAGATATTAGAGTTTAAATCCTATGTAATCACTATCACTAAATATTATAAAACAAAATCCTTCGCCGCGTCTGTCTGTCTGTTCGCGATAAATTAAAAAAACTACTGCAACGATTTTCATGATATTTTTGTCCAATGAATAGAGTGGTTCTCGAGAAACGTTTTAGTACATTATTTGTTAAGTTTTTGTATACATTAACGATATTTGTTGGAGATGTATATGAAGCCATCTGAAAACTTTTAACGAAAACGCTGCCTAAACCCTTATTTATTTATTTATTTATTTATTTAGTACACACAGCAGTACATATATTATCACACACATAACATAGTATAATTATAGCTTATCTAATATATGTACCAATTAGGTGTCACAGCATTCACCAATACAAAAAGAAGAAGAAGTTAAAAACTTATTACTGTTAAAACAATTAAAAACTTACTACTGTTAAAACAAAAAAAAAAAAAAAAAAATTAACAAAACTATAAAATTTTAAAATTTACAAAATATGACTTCTAAAATAAATTTATAACCCTTTGAGATATAACAAAATAATGCATGGTGGAATTGTGTATCTTATTCGTATATGGGTTTACAGAATAGTCCGCGGTGGTATATGTCTATCTCTTAAGAATAACATACTATATCAATTTTAATACTTAAAAAAAATGACAATTAGAAATCTATTTACATAAATACGGTATTAATCCTTATCATTTTTAATACGTCAGTAAGCTTGAGCATTTTATGAAGTTAATATTTTATCTTTTCATCATGCAAATTAAATTTAATTTTTTCATTTCATTTCAATTTCATATTTATCACCGTAGGGACTTCTGGAACACTTGGTTAAGTCAATTTAAAATACTCTGTAACTAATATTAGTTACCTACAGTAAACGAGATAACACAATCATGGTCCGACAGCTTAATACGAAACAACACGACGAAGACCAGAAACAGCCCAAACTATCAATACAATTATGGAAGAGCCATATTGAATGCTAAATAATCAATTACAGAAAATAAAATTTAAATACTAATAATGTCAAACTATGTTAAAATAAAAATGTCAAGTACTACAAGGTACTACTATAATCTAATATATATATATATATTGTATGAACACCTTAGGAGATATAGCACAATCAAAATAATGCGCAACAAAATTAATTTCGTGTCGCCGTTTACACGGGCAAAGCCGGGAAAAAACAGCTAGTTGTATATAATTATAATATAATTGTATGGTGGAACCGGAACTGACAACTTAAGGTAGGGCGCACGCATATTGATGTCCAAAAGTTCTACCGCGCACCGGAACGCATCTTGCGATGTGCTAAATGAATGCACATGTCTGACAGAAATTTCTTTCTCAAAAACACGCTTTTCAACTGTATAATTTAAGTTAATGCCATAATTTTGCAATAATTAAATTACGGAACATTAAAATAAAATTATAAATATATTTGCGATTTGTTATGTGAATCGGAGGATAATTAAGGCCATGACGAAAGAAAGGTATTGTTACAGTACAGAAATATCATTGTGTTACTTTTTACGACAAAGTTACATAACATTTTACTTAATACGTAACTGGACTTATGCGGAAAGAAATGAATATATTATTGAATCGATTCAGATGAGAATTGGCAGAAATATTCCTTGGAACCCTGAGACAATAGCAATGTCAACAGTCCGAGATGAATTATATCACTGGAAACATGGATTTATTACGTAATCATCACCGTAGAGGCGATCACGAGGCGCGGTGGTGGCTCGGTAAGAGCGCGTTCCTTAAATCCTACAAAGGTCGGCTCAAACCCCCCCGGCATGTACCAATGAGAAATACACTTTTCTTACGTACCTTTATCATAACTTGTGGAATCGTTAATAAATTGTCATTAAAAATTGACATCATATCCTCGCCAAGCCGTCTGGCCAGCGTTGCGAGTGTAGGTCAAATTCTTCAGATATATGTTCTCCAGCAGTGGAGGTCTGGGACGCTCTGTTTTAGGGACTGTAATGATGATAATGAATCATCACCGTATCCCTTCTGGTGTGTTCAGAAACCACGCTTTAAAGAACTGGATTCACATTTAGCCAAGTCATAGAAACAGCAAGTTTTTTATAGAATAAGTTTTTTAGATGTAAATATATTCTGTAATGCCTTATTTAATAATAGATAAAAATATTAAAAGATCACAAAATAATAGAAAAATAAATAAACTATTATATAAAGTGTTTGTATTAAAATATAAATAATAATAAATAATTAAATACAAATCCAAATTTAATATTATCACACATAAATTAAATAAATTATTGTGTACCGATCAGCAATCCATTTCAGTATCTCCACTTCTAAATCCACGGACTTAACCGCTACACTACGAAAACAGTTGTAAAGTGAACATAAACTATTAAAGACAATATGATGATATGCGAGAATTCCCAGAACGTTTATCAATAACATAGTATGCAGTCAACACCTTAGACGTTACACTTAGCCAAAGCGTTTCATAGTCAATGAATGCACTTCTGTCAATTTACAAGAACATAAACTTGCAAATTATGTATATGAAGATTAATAGAGCAACAGTATTAATTGGTAAGGAACTGAAATTAAGTTAGGAAATTTGTCTACGAATAATCAAACATATTGCAATAGGGCATTTCTAAAGCTACGATTTATAACCGTCTACACCCAATTATTTAAAAGATAATTTAATGCATCTTGGTGCCACACACGAAAAAAATCTTCGATACTACCTTTGTGTGAAAATCGTTCGTAGTTGTAGCTGCTAATCTTTGGAACCATCAGCCAGTTAAGTACCGTCAAGCTTCGAACAGAGGTATTACTCAGTATGCAAGAAAAGAGTACCTCTTTTCCTCCTTTTGTTTTATTTAGTTCTTCAGTTGATTCACTGTGATTTATCATTGGTAGTTATAGTAATGTGTATATATTATATTTATCTCCCAGGGGATCACCGTCATGCCATCAGGTCTCTTGCCATCATCTCGGACTATTCCAGTGGGTTCCAGAATAGCTGGAACCTCAATGGTGGCAAGAGCCCGTTTTATTGTGGGTTATATGTATGTAATTATTAACAAGTATGTATATATTACCAGCATTAAAAGTCTTTAAGTTAATTTTGTATTGCACCGCCTTATGCCTTATGTACTTACTGCTCTCGTTGTCCGGAAGGTTTAATCGTTATAGATAGAATGTCTAACGGCTAGTATATGCGTGTCTCATAGGCATACGTGAAACTTGTCAAAATATAATCCGATTCTAGTCTTAAGTCGATACAAACGAGTACACACATTTATAATAGTATAGATTTCAGTGGAAAATTTAAGCAGGTATCGGATAAAATATTGTGTTCAGGAGTGCATGTAATAAAACGTTTACGGTACGCCGATTTTCGGGTCGGATTATCCGAGAATAAGGGTGCGACGACGAAAATTAGCAGAGAATTTTCCAGTTTTCGAGTTTCACCAGGCTTAAGAACTGTCTGCAGTATGGTTTACCGAATAAAGAGATTTAGAGACGATTTTTCAACTGTTATCTAACCTGGATTAGTGTAATTTTACACATAACATATTAAATGCAGTAATTTGTCTTATATTAGTATTTATATATATATATATATAAATTATTTAATTGACGTTTATTTTATTGCAAAATACCGGTTACAGGAATTTTTGCTTTTTTTATTAGATGGAAACAGATATCCCAGAATAAAATCTCAAAAATAATATAAGAATACAATTTAAATTCAAAATACAGTTAAAAAAAACATAATTATTATAAATAAAACTGAATTATAATAAATTATAAATACCCTGTAAATCAAAACTATTTCACAAAATCAAGAGCCTATCACCTGAGAGAGTACCTAAAACGCACACCGCTTTTCCCATATGTATTAAATGTTTAAGTTATAACATTAAGTTATGACATTTAAGGTAGCCTCTTGATAAATTCGTTTTCCCAGCTCTTTCATGCATTTCAATAATTAAAATAAAATATTTTTTTAACCAAAGTATAGTTTAAAAAATAAATAACTAGTGCAGTGGACAACGCATAGGTCTGATGTCAATTTTAATTATCAGCATCATTCGCCTGTGTCGCTCAACTGCTGGATATAGGCTTCCCCCAAGGCCATTTCAGACGATCTCCTGCCACTCTCATCCAACAATTTTAATAACAATTTATTATAGATTCCACAAATTAGTATTAGTGGAATTGGGACTGACAGCTTAGCGTGCTCTCCAAGGCATTCTCATTGGTAACTAGATTAAAACAGTGTATAATCTTGTATTTTTTTAAAAAGTTAAACTGAACAGAAATACCGGGCTATGTGAGAATTAATAAATTGGTACTTACTTATAAGGGTGTCTTTTTGGCGAAACTTTCTTGTTATCTCGTTTAAAACGTTAACAAGTTAATATAGAACAAGATACAAGTATAACGAACTCGAAACTGTCTACATTATACTTAGTTTCGTCTTAAAGTGTGACGGAATAATTTTACATGTGGTATAAAAAAAATAAAGATATATTTAAGATAGTTTCGTGAGATTTAAAAATACTAATACTTTTAATAAATCTTACACAAACCTAAATCTTATATACATCATTTCTCAATCTAACAAAGGCCTTTGACTCTTTGTTTCCCTTTTTGATGGTTAGCTAAACGTAAACGCGTTAGGATAAGAAGAATTTCCCAATAATAATTACATAATTATCTGATCGATCGAAGAGTTGTAAATTCGTTTCTCATTCTCAAGCAACTATCAAAACAGCTTACCTCAGGGTAACATCCTAGGACCGACCCATTCCATCATGTACAATAAAGTTCGTAATTATTGTGATATGCTTAACTAAATAACTAATAATAATATTAATTTTATTTTATTATTTATTTATTTAAATAAATAAATCCCTATTGCCTTTGGTCACGCCATAACTTGAGAACGAATTAACCGATTTCATTATTTTTTTCAAGTTTTCAATATATTGCAGAAGGTTCTTGGAAATGAAAACTCCACGACATGTAACTGTACGGCCATATAAGTGTCTGTCTACTTATTTAGCCTGCACGTCAATATTGATGGAATTTGGCAGAGATGTACAGGGTTGGACATGACGTTGATATACATATTATACATATTATATTCCCTCGCCGCCTGGCCAGCTATGGTTTTATTTTTTAAATGTAAAAGACTACCAAAACAAAATACTCTGCAATTCATATAACAAAGGCATTTTAATTCCGCACCTATATTAATTTCTAGTAATTAGTAAACCCCGTCCAATTTACGCTGAAGTATTTCAATTAAATAAATTCCAGCAATTTCTTCGGGTTAGGTTGAAGAATTTCACTAAGATTAATTTCTTAGACTCTTTTTACATTGAAATTGATCGACACGGAAATGTTACGAAGATTGTTATTATATACTAGCTGTTTGACCCGGCGTTTCCCGTGTAATATTTTCGAAAAAACTTGTGGGTGTATGGTTACTGTCATATCAAACTCTATTCTAAGGAAGTTTGACTGTCACTGATGACACCGCTCCAAAGAGAGGCGAAATATTTGGCAATAAAATTTTTAAGCTTCAATTCATATATTTTACCAAGTAAGAAACACATCTAACACACTTTATTTGTTGCAGAAAATTCTATTCTAAGGAACAAATTTCATCATAATCGGTCAACTAGTATTGGCGTGAAGGTAAGTCAAAGTCAAGTATTTTAATTAATATTTAATTTATTCGTGATATTTCTCGAGTTTGGTACGCTAGAGACATCGACGAGCTTGCCACTTGTCATGATTGGCCTATAGTAAAGTTAGCTAAATTTGAATCGGCTTCCCCACGCAAGGGATGCGGTCGTGATGATGATACTTAGGAATAGGGAAATATTTATTAGCAAACAAAATTGTTGTAAATTATTCCCCAGGTCAAGTTTGATATGACATTGGGCAGATTGCCAACAACTTTCCTTCCTTGAAGCGAGAAGGGAAGTGAATGTCATTATTTTTCCATTTAACGTTGCTCTCCTTTAGCCGAGCTGGAAAACTGTTTTCGATAGCAGGAACAAAATGTAAAATTACTTTTACTAAATTATAATAGGTAAAAAGTACATACCTTTAACACCTTCTTTTAAGTCCTAACTAAAGAGGCGAGCTGTTCGAATTGTAAACGACGCCACTATATCTGGAACTCTCGAATCCCTGCAGCTTCGCCGAGATGTAGCTTCTCTGAGCGTGTTCTACCGGCTATACTATGGTGAGTGCCCTGAAGAACTCTATAACCTAATTCCTTCCTCTTCATTCCGTAACAGAACCACACGCACAGGTCAGAATATGCACCCACATACCGTAGTCACCATCCCTTCGCGTACGTATAAATTTGGGTTCTCATATATCTGTCGCACGATAAAGATGTGGAATGCTCTTCCAGCCTCTGTATTTCCACTTTTCTATAACGTGGAGCGAAGTATGAAAAAGCATCTTGTCAAGTCGGCATAGTGTTAGGGACTGATGTCAGTCATGAGTATCTGATTCCAGTTGCTAAGATTCATGGACCTTGTCCTCCTTGTCCTTGTCCTTGTTGATGGTAAGTGGCGCTTACCATCATCGGGGGCAGGGTCACATGTCGTGCTAGTATAAAAAAAAACCTTATAACATAATTATATAAGTATCATCATCACGACCGTTTCCTCTTCGGGGTGGTCAGAAACCACGTTTATAAAGAAGCGGATTCACATTTAGCCAACTTTATTATTAGCGAATCATGACAAGTGGCAAGCTCGTCGATGTCTCCAGCGTACCAAACTCAAGAAATATGATACTTTTTTTAAGTAAAGAATGGGATCTTATGCGTAGATGATGACAATTTGATTTACGATGTTTGTATACGTTAGGTCACATTTAAATCTATGCACATTTTTTTATTCCATAGTAATAAAGTTCATTTTGAATTCAAATAATATAGTCGGTAATGTGACCGATTGTGGCAGAAACGGCGTTGTTTTTAATTTTCATTATAATATCAGGTCCCCTGTTGTTCGCGTTTTAATAACATGGCCGAGTATGTCCCAGAGATGAGGTCGGGAGTTTTGGGAGTTAGAAATCAGGCATGCTATTGATATGGTAGTTTGTTTTATCTTACGTTGTAGTTGCGAATTTTGTATAGTACCCACATAATATTGTTTTATCATTTCATAAACTGCTTTAAGTGACTAGAGCAACTAAAAACTTATGACATTGTGGTAATAGCTAACAATTGAATGTAATAATAATAATAAAGTAATCTTTAATATATATTTATTGTTTGTCAATCCAGGAATCCAGTTTGGTGCGCTGGAGACATCGACGAGCTTGCCACTTGTCATGATTGGCCCATAGAAAAGTTGACTAAATGTGAATCCGCTTATTTATAAGCGTGGTTTCTGACCACCCCGAAAGGGAAACGGTCGTGATGATACTTTACTTTTACAATTTTGTTTTCGCTTCGTCGACATAATATACTGGTAGTGTATTTAAATATATATATACTAGCACTACGTCTGACCTTGCGCCCACCTAATCGTAAATGGCGCGCGAGGTCTATGTGTATATGTGTTAGGGGCTGGTGTCAGTCATGAGTGTCAGATTTCAGTTGCTAACATTCATAGACCTCGCTATGACGGCTCGACTGAGCATGACGGCAATTGTAGCCTGATGATGTCATCACGACCGTCTGACTGCCTACGTGGTCTAGCGGTTAAATCCTGGTCGGGACACAATAATATTTATTAAATATAATAAATCAATGTGATTATAATTAATTATTAACGTGTGTAGATACATTAGCTCCATCTCACATCCAGGCGACCTCGTCAGGCGCGGGAAGTGCGGCTTTTCTGCGGAGAACCTCAAATTGCGCAAATAGGCTAACCTTGGTATCGGTTACGAATTTGCGCCGTATGGGGTCGAAACGGTGGGCCCATGGGGACCGTCAGCGAGGCGCTTGGACAAGGAGTTGTCAAAGCGGCTGACAGAAAGGTCTGGAGACAGGAAGGCTGGCAATTATTTCTGCCAACGTATTAGCCTCGCTATACAGAGGGGAAATATTGGCAATATTTGTCTCCTTGGGACTACGAGTATCTCGGATGGGACGTCTCTAGAGGATATTTTTTATTTATAGTTTAGTTTATTTTTAATTTTATTATTTGGGTAGCTTTTAATTTATATTTAATGTACTATAATTAACTTCGAATAAAATTACATATAATAATGTACTAATAAATAAATGTGATTATTATTTAATTTATTTGTCATATTTCCGAGTTTGGTACGCTGGAGACATCGACGAGCTTGCCACTTGTCATGATTGGTCTACAGTAAAGTTGGCTAAATGTGAATCCGCTTTTTAAGCGTGGTTTCTGACGCAATGATGTCAAATGGCAATTATTACTATTAAAGAGAACTAATGTAACATGGTGATATTTATATAAAAATAACGCAGCTTGAAACAATACTTACTTATAGAATAATACCGCATCCTAAGTTTATTTTGTAGCTTCGGACCGAACCTTGTTTGTGCCGGAAGAACTCGTTAGGTCCGAATAGCTTGTAGCTTAATTTAAAACCGAGTATAAAACAAATTATTTTCACCAAGATTTTTATATTAAGACATCCAAAAACATTGTCCAATTTACAATATCATTGTGTGGTAATCTTTGCTAGTAAACACAGCTTGGAATTATTTTATTCCTTTATCAATCTTCAAATCATTTATATTAACCAAGTTTATAAAAGTGCAGCTTTGTTCTGCCATGAGGCGTACAAATATTGTATCTAAAATATAAATAATAAATGAATAAATATTTCCAGACAGGTCACACAGCGCCATCTAATTTCCGTGGTAAGCTACGAGGCTTGTGTTACGGAAACTAGATGGTTGATAATATACATATTATACTTTTTTTTTTAAATATATACATATTATACATATAAACACCCAGACCGAGACAAATTATACAATGTACAACTTGCCCCCGGTGGGAATCGAACCCATGACCAAAAATTTATATATATATTGTAAAGATACATATGATTATATAATTACACAACATAAAAAAATAAAATGTTAATCCACAATCTGGTTGTGGTCAAATTAAAAATAATATTTAGATGTCAATTTGGGTCATTTAAAATTATTGCACAGAATAATGTGATTTTTCAATTAGAACTTTAGTCAACGTCTTTTGAAACAGACTATGCGGTAAAAGTTTAATGTCGTCGTTAATAATATTAAATATTTTTGGTCCCATACAGATTATACTTTTGTACATTAACGCCGTACTTCGATGTTTTCGTACGTGGTCCCCACTCCAGAACCCGTATACACCATCGTCCTTCGGTTCTACGACAGACGTGTCCGGCCCATTACCACTTAAGCCTGCCTTATCTTGCCGTAACTGATTTAGTCGAATGTCTAGCGGTATTAGGTTCGCATTTGTACTTTGTGCAATAAAGTTTATAATAAATAAATAAGTACCTTAACATAAAAATAGTTTTTAACACCAATTCAATTTCTGTCTAAACACCAATTCAATTTCTGTCTAAACACCAAGTCAATTTCTGTCTAAACACCAATTCAGAGGAAGGATTCTGAGCAAGATAGAGGTGTAGTTCAATAATACATTAGATATGCACAATGCAATGAAATCTACACATTTTCACTCATTCACACTTACAATGTATACCTTCACACACCTACACTGTCAATACACATTCACATATACATACACTTACATAATAATGCGTAGATGGAATTTTTAAATATTGTCTCTTTATTTTTATTCTTATGTTTATTTTTAATAGTTTAAATTGTTAACAATCCGTACATGCTATATGTTTAGTGAAAATAATGTTATTCCGTAATTGGCTAGGTGTTCGGTAATCATTTGAATGTAAATATTTATTTGTAAAATACAGCTGTGGAATAAGTAAATAATAAATAAATAAATAAACATTTATTAACGAGATATGACCGCCTCCGTGGTCTAGTGGTAACAAACGTTGCCGTGAACTCGGGAGGTCGTGGGTTCGATTCTCACCGGGGGCAAGTTGTACATTGTATAATTTGTCTCGGTCTGGGTGTTTATATGTATAATATGTATATATTTACAAATAAAAAAAATAATAAAAT
Organism: Tinea semifulvella; assembly: GCA_910589645.1. Classification (NCBI taxonomy): domain Eukaryota; kingdom Metazoa; phylum Arthropoda; class Insecta; order Lepidoptera; family Tineidae; genus Tinea; species Tinea semifulvella. The sequence goes on along the minus strand of OU342592.1, from coordinate 3,854,443 downwards.
AAAGTTTATCAACCATCTAGTTTCCGTAACACAAGCCACGGAAATTAGATGGCGCTGTGTGACCTGTCTGGAAATATTTATTATTATTTACAAACCAATAGTGTTAATAGTTGTTACTACAGCACACAGTTGCCGAGAGGCTGGTTACAGTAAAACAATGTTTAATGAGGATGGGAATGCACTGTATTATTCATTTATGTAAGTATTCGTATAGTTTTATTGTGTCAATTTATTTTATTTTTTTATTTTAAGTATTTTGTAAGTAGGCATAGGACAATAAATATAATGTATTCTGCGCTTTTACATGTCAAAAAAATTAATCAATATAACGAAAAGCTTATTTTCTGGGAAATAGCTTGTATTTGGAGCAGCACATTACAACCCATAATATACATAATTATAATCTTAAAATTATAGCTGCTGTAAATAGGCATTGTCATATTATAAACTAAGACATACACAATTATAAAATAAATACACCAAGGATTATAGCTGCTGTAATGAGGCATTGTCATACTACAAGCTAAGACGAAAACAATTATGAGGATGTCACTAAGATTATAGCTGCTGTAAAGTGGCATTGTCATACTATAAGCTAAAACATTATTAAATGTCACATAAATTATAGCTGCTGTAAAAAGGCATTGTCATACTTTAGCTAAAACAAAAACAGTTTAAGGTGTCATTTAAATTATAGCTGCTGTAAAGAGGCATTGTCATACTATAAACTAAGACATACATAAGTAACATTTGAAATAAATTATGATCAAGCACGCTTGTCATCCAAATATTCGCTGATGGTATAATAACCCTTTAAAATCAGTTTTTCCTTAACATATAATTTAAATAATATAGGGGAACTGCCTTCTGGAGCCAAGATTTTTTTTTCCACTAACTGAAATTATTTGATTATGATCCAATAAACGTTATTTTATTTATTTTTATTTAAGGCTATATTAAAGGTTATTGAAATTCACCCTTCTCAAAAGCAAGCGTGTATATGGTGGATTAGTACCGACCTTGTTTTTGGCAGAGGTTACGAGTTTAGTCGGAGGTCAGGTTAGTAAAATCACTGCAATATGAATTCGGAGCATGGACTTTCATTTAATGAAAATTCGAGTTTTAATTCTGTAAAGGTGAGTTTAGACCAAACGAATGCCTATTTTATCAGATCTTTACTTTCGCGCACATTCATAATAGCTTTTTTCTAATTTAACTGGGCTTTACGCGATTTACTACCTCTACTAGTATTGCCAAATTTTATGTCGATCTGATGGTGGTCGTCTGTGGCCGTCGTCAGCTGCTTCCATTCTTAGACCTCGCGTACCGTCAAGTGGGCGCGATGTCACATGTCGTGGTCAGTATAAAAGAAATATTTTAAAAAAATATCAATGTTAATAAATGCCTCCGTGGTCCAGCGGTTAAGTCCGGTAACGACTCGGAAGTATCGGGTACGATTCTTGGTTGGGACACAATAATATATGTATGTATATTAATTTAAATATTTATAATATTTTCGTGTTTGGTACGCTGGAGACATCGACGAGCTTGCCACTTGTCATGATTGGCCTAAAGTAATGTTGGCTAAATGTGAATCCGCTTCTTTATAAGCGTGGCTTCTGACCACCCCGGAAGGAAAACGGTCGTGATGTTACATTATTAATTATATTTTACAGGTCTTATGTTGTAGTAAACCAAAGTATTGCAAAGTTATTGTGATATAACCGTTACATTTAAGCCAATCAAAACAAAGTAGGTAGGTAACCCGCGTCAAGTTGAATAAAACGTTGAATTTTTTGATATAAAAATAAAATATGAATTTACTCGTAAAAAGCGCTCGAAATTGCACACCTGTCTCTACGACGAATTGTTTGAATTAAAAATAACAAAGTTGAACCCGCACCTGTGTGAAACACGTCACTGAATCTGACTGATCTACGAATACTAAATAATCCATTTTACAAAAGCCCATACTAATATTGTAAATACAAAAAACTTTGTTTGTAAATAAGTTTGTCTAGCCTTCATGCTAAAACTACTCATCCGCTTTTGATATAAAAATAGTATTTAAAGATCTTCAGATCTGATTCCCAGCTAGAATAATATATATTTAGGATTATATTTTAACAAAAAGATATACCGAAAAAATATTTACAACATATAAAATAAAATTAATATTAATATTAAGGATAGGGATATAAGTCCCGTCTGCGTGGAATGGTGTCAAGAACGCTGGCTGCATTTCCCCGCTGAATTACAATACTGATTCTCTGGGCGAAGAAAGAGCCAGCCCTCTTGTCACCGGAGGAGACGACAAGACGCGATGTTATGTCTTTTAAAAACTTTTTTGCGCTTGGACTCCATGGGCCCAGAGTTTCTACAGCAAACGGCACAAATATGTAATCTTTTAATATACTTACATACTTGCGCCGCTTGCTGGACTCCGCATTTTCCGCCGCGGCTCCCTATTTATACGCTGTCCCCCTAAGATGCGATACACCAGAGCACGTCCCCGTTTCCAGGGTACCAACGTCATACCATTGGGTCTCTTGCCATCATCTCGGATAATTTCAGTGGATTGACTCCATTTTTATATGAAATTAGAAATCGGGTACGATTTTTTGTTAGTTAACTGATGTTCTTTCCATGCCTATCCGACTCGAGAAAATCATGGACATGGGGTATATGACGCGACAACTGAGCGTGATATATGAATTAGTTATAAGATATTTTTGCACAGGCGAAGCCGGCTAAATAAGCTAATATATAAATATTTAAAAAAATATGAACGTAAAAATTCGCGTAAAACGACGGCGTTAAAAGGAATGTTAAGTCCCGAAAATTGTAAAAAGGGTATTGTTTGACATTTCAATTATTATAAACAATAATATTTTCGCATTCATGTTTCGCATTTTTGTTAACTTTAATGTAATTACAATTTAACTTCGTGTTGAAACAACGATTTTACAATAAGTCAGATTATAATAAGTGTCTACCCTGTAATTAAAAAAATATATATTATTGCTACGTGAGAACAGGAACAGGTTGAAAAACAGCGTCGTGCAGGTGTAAGTACTTGTACTGCTGCACGACAACAGCTGACACCTGATTTCTTCTGTCACATATTGTTCGAAATTGTAAAACTGTGTAATACTGTTATGTGACAATAAATTGATTATTAATAATTTTTTTTTATAACGTAGCCTGGATTTTATAACGACCCGCTCCGATACTTTACAAGATGCAATGTCTAGTCGGATACGCAATGTATTTCTTTCAAAAGCTATCAATCATCAACCCATTTAAAAAAAACGGATCCATTCGTAACTGACCACCCTGATATTAGGGTCAAAATAATTATATCTCACTGTTAGAGATGAGCTTTCTAGAACATACTTATTTCTCGAGAAATAGACCTACACTCGCCACGCTGGCCAGACGGGTTGGCTAACTGATACAGATTTTGTTAACACTGTGATGTTCAAGATTAAACATTTAATATAATAATTCATATAGATTTATGAGTACTTAATAAAGCTCTAGTGCAGGCGTAGCAGCTACGAGATACGATAGCTACGACACTGCAAACCTGCTACGGATATTGCTACGAACTTCAAAGCTGACGATTAATATTGCTCCTATTATATTTTTAATCTTTGGACTATTTTCATAAAGGACGTTGTCAAATAACGATTTCGGAAATTCCAACATTTCTGACGACAGCTATTAAACGATATATTGCGTTTCACGAATAAATTCTATCATATTTCAAATTTATTTTGTGTTTATAATTTGTTCTAGAAGAAGACAAATTTCCTGGCATTTAATAAATTAACTGCTAAAGAACGGAACAACACGTGCAGATTTGGTCTTCGGCTACAGACTGAATACAGTCTAGGGAAGCCCTTCCCAACCCTGACAGGCACCTCACATAGCGTCTTTAAGCCTGAAGAGAGCCAAGCCCCGTCAATGGTAGGGGTAAAGACGGGACACTGTACCTTAATTTTGTTCAACTCTCTGAGTAGTGTTGTAGATTTGGACCTGCTTTGTAAAGTAAAGTAAAGTAAAGTATCGTCACGACCGTTTCCCTTTCGGGGTGGTCAGAAACCACGCTCATAAATAAGCGGATTCACATTTACCCAACTTTACTATAGGCCAATCATGACAAGGGGCAAGTTCGTCGATGTCTCCAGCGTACCAAACTCGAGAAATATCACAAATAAATTAAATATTAATTAAATGTATTTATTTACATTAATAAATATTTTTGTGTTCCGACCAGGAATAGAACCCGGTACCTCCGAGTCTAAATCCACGGACTTAATCGCTAGACCACGGAGGCAGTGGAGGGAGACCTGTTTTGTGATAGTATTTATTACGTTAGAAGCAAAACGATATATAATTTTGTAATAATTATATACATAATTATTTAATTATGTCGCTTATAGAATACAGTTGTACATACTAGTACGTTTACGCTATTGGTTAATATTTTTGTCATATGTGGTAACTTGTATTTATATTCTATTTATTCATATATTCTTTATTTAATTGCTATAAATTACCCAAACAAAATAAAATTAAATAATCGAACACTTATACTCGTTCACTTTGAATATTACAAATAGCCCACTGTGTAGAAGATGTATGGTAGAGGAGAAGACGGCCGCGCATGTATTGATGGAGTGGCTTCAGTGTGGCTACATTAAGACTGAGGCTCCTCCAGACTGCAAAGCATCTTTCGGATGCTTGCAGGAACGTTACGGGTCTTCTGGCTTTCCTGGAGGAGATAGATTGGCTCCAGTATTTGGAACCAGGTCATGCAAAACCGTGTTACGAAGACTAATTGCGGAATATACCCAGCCACTTCGACAGAACAGATGCCGGGTCTGTTGGAGTCTCTGAAGTGTGGACGTATCGCTTGTCGCCGCAAGTACCCATTTATTAAGTATTTTTGGAGTTGAATCAGATACACAAATTTTAACACATCGCGCATTGGGAACTTGTCTCTTCGTTTAGAGCTTGCGTCTACATCCAGTACGTTCAGACCTTAAATCTGTCCAACATTATACCAATAACATTATCGGACCATACCGTTTCGTTCTGAAATGCCAAGTTTGCATGTTTTCCGAACGAATACACTTATGATTCAAATAAAAACGATAAAAGCCCTAAAGGAGGGTTTATCAAAACGAAATTCCATGTGTAAAGACAGCTTATTTAAGCATTTTTTTGTGATGAACATACGCGTGCAAGTCAAACGCTGAGCGGATAGCGATTTAACTTATATTTATTTTAAAAAAATATTGCATTATATACAAGGGACGGGCTTAATTTTTTAAGTAAGTCTTGTTGCAAGTAATAATCATATAAATATCACCATGGAAAGCTTACAATATTAGTATGTGTGGTATTTGACATCATTGGCAAATACTTTCAACGGGAACAACTAGGTGGTAGAATAAAAAACCAAAATGCATTGCAAATACACCGTGGTACATCTAAATGTCTCGAGCTGCATGAATGCCTGGCTATAAACACGATAAAGGATGAAATCCGATTATGTAACAACAGATACAAGACTAGGCTGAAGAATCATCCTTACCAGCTAGCAGTTGAACTCACTATCCCTTAAGAAATCAGGCGTTTAAAAAGACGTAGAGTGCTAGAAACAGACAGCCAGCAAGCTTCGTCATACTACTCAACTCATCTGCTTAAAGTTTATGACTGATTGCAAGATTGACTATATATATATATATATGTATATAATAAAATCCTAAAAAGGTGGTTTCGAACCCAGGCATGTATCAATAAGACAATTTTTTAATGTATATTTGCTATGAATTTACAACACCACCGTTCCCGTGCCTCAGAGAGCACGTTAAGCTATCGGCCCGGTTCCACTAATACCAACTTGTGGAATCGTTATCAAATTGTCATTAAAAGATGGCATTAGATCCTCGCCAACCCGTCTGGCCGGCGTGCTGAGTGTAACCAGAATTCTATAGATATATATATATATGTTCTTAAAGACCCTTTGATTGTTGGACAGTGGAAGTCTAGGACGCTGTGTTCAAGGCTGTATTGAAAAAATAAAATGTAGTGAAAATATCGCTGGTTCGTGTAACTTGAACTGCCTGTAATTCGTCGTGCTAGCAACGTCAGATGCGGGAGAAAATTTCTCGCTCAATTTATCACAATCGCGACTCGGCAGAGGTCAATTTAGTACGAAGTTACGTCGCGACGCCACTTAGGGCAAACGAAAAGAAAACTGAATTTAGCTTCCGCCCACTCCGAGCGAAAATGGGTTACTCGAGAGTGTTGCGTTTTTCGTAGCTCTAATAAAATACAATATAGTGCAATATTTTGTATATGTTATAGGTTTTATAGCATTTATTTTTTATATAATACTGTTACAGAGCTTGGTTGTAAGAGCGCTTTCCATAAAATCTATTGCGGTCGAAAAATGTAACGAAACACGCAATAAAAAAACTACAGATTTACAACACCAGAAAAATAGGTAGGCAGACTGATGGTGCGGGATCAGGCCCGAATTGACGTCATGCCCAGTCAAGCCGGCATAGTGTTAAGGACTGATGCCAGTCATACATGTATGACTCCCGTTACTAACAGTCATGCAATCGCGAGCCAAGGTCACATGTCGTGCTAGTATATATTAAAAAAAAAGAGTTTTTTTCTCCATTCTCGGAGAGTACGCTAAGCAGACGGTCTCGGTTCGACTAACAGCAACTTGTGCAATCGTAGCGTAGTAGTTTCTATTATCGCCTAAATAACTTGGTTGCACTATAGGCCGAGAATAACTCTTTGGCCAAAATTTACACTGTTAACGGTAAACATCACAGCCTATACTCGTAGAACACAAAGTACAAGACTTCCATCGCTGGAGATGGGCCTTTCAAAACATATTTCTGGAGAATTTAGCCAACACTCACCACTATATCAATTGATAAACGATTTCACAAGTTGATAATAGTGAAACCGGAACAGACAGTAACGTGCTCTTGTGGCACGGGAACGGTGGTATTGTAAATATATGACAAATGTACGTAAGAAAAGTGTATTTCTCATTAGTACTGTTTTGACAAAGCACACACACATATCTTTAATCCAAGGGATTGCGAAGTAGGCAGATATTATAAAGCAAAATTTGTCTTGGATTAAAACTGTCAAAAAAAAATACTAAAATTAACAAAATGACAGTCCCAATATATGTATATATTTTTAAATTGACATACAACATCTAATATAGAAGAAAATTCTTGATTGGTTTACACAAATATGAGTAAATATAGATAGGATATGAAAATACCTTTAAATCTTTGACTTTCTTTGACCTAAGTATTACCGGGCTTTTAGTGGAATTTATTAGTCCAACATAATATATTTAAAGTATGCAAAATAAACGAATTCGTTTCTATCATATTGAGAAAAATATACCCCAATTGTTTTTATGAATCCTGCGCCGATTAGGCGTAGCTGTTAATCATAATTATACTTTTATACGTGAACCCTGCGCGAAACAGAAATAAAACCGATAATTTCTCTAGAAATGTAGTGTTGGCAGAGAATGTTAGGCATATCAAGGACCGAGTTCCAAACCAACAAATCCATCCTGAAGGAACTGGAAATAAGACAGCGCCTTTCTCAATCGTACAATCACGCATTCTCACTTTCTTCGAACACGTGCATTGAGCGTGACACGTGAATTGACATTGACGCGAGTGTTGGGCAAATACTTTAGAAATTTCTGGAAGACCCATCTCCAACATTGGAGTTCTTGAACTCTGTGTTCTAGGGCCAATCATGGAAAAAGTAAACCTGGTACTTGAATATTAGTCAATGTAGATAGAAGATGAAATCACCTTTAAATACGATGAGGCATCGATCCATAGGGTGAAGAGAATTCTGAAGGTCGGCTCCTGAAGGGTGACCGACTCATGTCATTCAACCCTCAAAGATATCGAGGGATTCTTGCGAAATATTCTCTATTTCTTGGGCAAGTTCACTTATTTTCTGTTGTTAAATTACTTTTTAAATATTTTCATCCTCGGGGGGTTTGTTCGGTCGGCGACAGATGAAGTTATACTTGCGTAAAGTTTAATTTAAAATTGTTAGCTTAAGTTATGGGTTGGACAATTAAATTGTGATTATTATCGTTTTCTTAATACTGCGTGTAATTGTCGAAAGAGCAAATATTTTTTTTAGGCTAGAAGAACCTTTATTTGTAATAAAAAAGGTCACTTAAAAAAAAAGATAAAGTTAAGTATTATCATGACGATTTCCCTTTCGGGGTAGTCAGAAACCACGCTTATAAATAAGCGGATTCACATTTAGCCAACTTTACTATATGCCATTCATGACAAGTGGCAAGCTCGTCGATGTCTCCAGCGTACCAAACTCGAGAAATATCACAAATAAATTAAATATTAATTAAATTTTATTATTACCTCCGAGTCTAAATCCACGAACTTTACCACTAGACTACGGAGGCAGTTTTATTAAGATAAATATTATTATTCAAAAAACAAAACACTTCTGCATGGTGAATAAGGCCGCGTCTGAAAATCGCGATATCCATTTAGATAAATACCTAAAGGCTGGGGATTGTTATTATTAATTGATCTCGCTCACAGCCGAGAGACGAAATAGAGAGAGAAAGAATTACGTAAGTCAACGTTCGCGCGATCGTCGACCTCTCGCTACCTACTTGATTAGGCTGAGTATGAGTGGCGATATTTCTAGGAAAACTTCTCTGCACCGTAACTTAAGATACTATTACTGTAGTATTTATATATATAGTAGAATATAATATAAAAATTTTTGCTCTTTAATAAATTCAACGCAGTATATATGTTTTTATAGTAAGCACGACATGTGACATCGCTCTCACCTGATGATAAGCGGTACGCGGAGTCCAAAAATCGGAGCAATTGAAGCCAGCCACCGACGGCCGACTTCAGTCCCTATCATTATGCCGGCCTATCAAGATGCTTTTTTACACTTTTCTTCAAGGACTCCAGCAAATAAAATTCCTAAAAAGGTCGGAACCCCAGCTACATATGTAGATACATGATACACTTTTCTTAGCAAGTATCAATACGACGGTATCCCTTGCGGGGTGGTCAGAAACCACGCTTTTGTAAGGAGCAAGTTCACATTTAGCGTCTCTAGCTAAAGGTTGTTTGTAAAATTTTTTTAGTGCAATATTTTTTTTTTAATTAAATTTTATACCAGACTCAATAAATTTGTTGATTTTTTTGCCAAAACCAAAACAAATATAAAAAATACTACTGAAGACAGGAAGGCTGGCAATTATTCCTGCCAACGTATTTATTATTATATCAACGTATTAAGTATTAGCCTCGCTATACAGAGGGGAAATGTTGCCAGTCTCCTTGGGACTATCTCAGATGGGACGTCTTTAGAAGCTATTTTTTATTTATAGTTTAGTTTATTTTTAACTTATAAATATACTACTTAAATTTATTATTCCCGACCAGGAATGAGAACCCGGCATCTCCGCATCTAAATCCACAGACTTAACCGCTAGACCACAGAGGTAGGTAAATTAAATTTTGTTTTTTGTGAAGGTTAATTGCTATGCTTATACGAGGCTTGCAAATGCAAAATTAGTGAAGTAAAAAATAAAGTACATGCAATTAATTAAGAGCACTGTGCGATCCGGTATTACATTGGAAATTCCATTACCAGGTCGCCGGGGAAATATCCGGGACTGCATGAATAGTTGATACATCGGTCACTCTGCCACTCACTGTCGTTTGAGCTCTGCCTTAATTTCTAAAAAACCTACTAATATTAAATGTCAAAAAGCTTTTTCTGCATGTATGTCTGTTGGAGACTAAACCTAAATTACTGTATCATCATCAAGCCCCTAGAAAGTCCTAGACCTCTACTGTTGGAGATTTCAGCAGAATTTGGCCTACACTAGCCACACTGGCCAGACATGTTGGCGAGGGTCTATAGGGTCTTCCAGAAGTTGGTATTAGTTGAACCAGATGTACTAGAAAAGTGTATTTCTCATTGGTACATGCCGGGGTTAATAATAATAATAAAATTCTTTATTGCTCATAATTTACAAATGTACGAAGTTTACGAAGGCATTCTCTACCAGTTAACCTTGGTGATGGTAAAAAGTGAGGTAATAGGGTGATTGAGATTGGAAATAATAATAGTATAGATACAACATGAATAAAGATATAAATAAATACTTATGATATTAATTATTAAATTATATGTGAAATTTACTTATAATTTAATAATGAAATCGGGTTCCAACTGACCTTTGTTAAGATTTCAGGAAAGCATTCTTACAACCGAGACACCAACGCTCTTAAAATTACTGTATACTATTTTTTTTATATATACTAACATGACATGTGACCTTGTGCGCACCTGATGGTAAGTGGCGCGCAGGTCCATGAATTTTCTCAACTGGAATCAGACACTCATGACTGACATCAGTCCCTAACACTATAGAAAGAAAGAAAGAAAGAAAAATATTTTATTTGCCACATATCAATAAACACTACTTAAACAAATGAAGCCTGGTAGTATACACAAGATGTGTGGTGACAAATAGGGAATCAGCTCAGCATGGAGCTGCGACTCTGGGCCACAGCGCTGATTTTCGGCTAATCCCTTGTTAGGAGAGGTGTTAATGGGTAATATATACATATATATAGTGTGGTGTATGTATGTACGCATAAAAAATAAAATATGTAAAACAAAATTATCCTAAAAATGCTGCTACAGTAGCTGTTGGTATGTCAAAAGAGATTTATTAAATTTATTTTAAAAAACTATGGGCATGACGGCAATTTGAGCCTGATCCCGAAACACTTTATCAGTTACATTGATACAATAAAAGCAACTATTAATTAATTATTGTTCACAAAATCCAAAAGACAATTTGAACGAGACAGGCGCAAATGAATAATCCCTCACAAAATTAGCGAACTAACTGCAAAAACAATCGTTGAAATTCAAACACCAACTTAGGTATAATTTATACATTTTCATAGCAGGCGACGTCCGTTGACTTAAAACTTTTAAATCCCAGCTTTTGTAATATAAATGGAATTTCAATATGACATTTTTTTAGGACATGTAGAATGAGCAGCTATAATCTTAGTGACATCCTCATAATTGTTCTCGTCTTAGCTTGTAGTATGACAATGCCTCATTACAGCACCTATAATCCTTGGTGTATTTAATTTATAATTGTGTATGTCTTAGTTTGTAATATGACAATGCCTATTTACAGCAGCTATAATTTTATGATTATAATTATGTATATTTGGGTTGTAATGTGCTGCTCCAAATACAAGCTATTTCCCAGAGAATAAGTTTTTTGTTATATTAATTAATTTTTTGACATGTAAAAGCGCAGAATACATTATATTTATGGTCCTATGCCTACTTACAAAATAAATAAATAATAATAATAAACATGATTGAATTAACGAATGAATGAATGATGTTCAAATCAAATTAGTTTATTTGCTTTGGTTCGCTTAAAACAACTTGGATATGGTCAGAACTAATAATATTAATACAAATATTAAAACATATGTACTAAACAAAGTGGTAATAATGGTTCGACCGTAAACAGGCAATAAACCATATTTATGTATGTTAGGCACAACTTTTTTTTTTTGACTGCAAACAGTCATTTACGTCATATTACAGACATAATTAACATTAACATTACTGCTACAAGCAAGTAAAACTAACTGACTTGGAAACTACTTAAATAAGATAGACAGCCACGTAAAGAGGCCGTGTCAGTTTATAATAACAATAATAAATTCTTTATTGTACAAAACCAAAACAAGTTACATAGGCGAGCTTAATGCCGTAAATGCATTTTCTACCAACTAACCTTTGTGACAGATATGTAATAAGCGGGTGCAGCAGGAGTAAGATTTAGATTCTAAATACTTAATAATTATAATTATAAACGACATACATTAAATTTAGTAACCCCTACCGTCTACTAGGCGGCGCGGCGTCACTTTCTATGTGAGCCGGTATTAGATCAAGGAATTAACGTTACTCGTATACCATCTGGACGTTTGCCGCCATTCTTATTTAGTTCTGGCGGCTCTAGGATTGATGGAATGTTTTGTTATGTCGTTGAGAAAAGAAAACAGTTCATATTGAGTGTCGAAATGTCCACCATTTTATTAAATACAGTCCGTTTATTTTATAGTAATGTAAAAACTCAAAGTAGAGAAGCGGTGAAGTTTATTCTTTTCTCCTTTCTCAACTAAAACTCTAACAGAAGTATTGTGAAAATTGCACGTTAACGGTTTAAAAGACAAATTCTTGAAGCGAATGGAAAACTATTTCCACCGAACAAAGACGAACTGGGAAATGTTAATTTTAAGTTTTTTTTACGTACAGATAGCAGCCACGACTGAGTTGAATTAATTAAAACTTATTTTTTAGGGGTTAGGTTTTGTTTTCTTCACATTTTTAATCTTTATTTTTTTAATGACAAAAGGCGTATTATAATATACGACATTCTTAACTCCATCAGCCTTTATTGTACAATAAATAAAATGCTGCCTCCGTGATCTAGCGGTTAAGTTACTGCTAAGCTGCTTAGTCTTCTACTAGCAGGAGTAGAATCATCACTTTGACTTTGACTTTGAGTTCGTGGATTTATACTCGGTGGTACCAGGTTCGATTCCCGAGACATTGGTTTCTGACCACTTCGTAAGGAACGGGAAGATACTTTTACACATAAAACTAATAAGTAGGAGAAAGACGCGGTGGTGGCTCGGTTGTGAGAACGCGTACCTTAAATCCTACAAAGGTCAATTCAAACCCACCCGGCATGTACCAATGAGAAATACACTTTTATTACGTACATTTGTCAAAGATTTACAACACCATCGTTCCCGTGTCTCGGAGAGCACGTTAAGCCGTCGGTCCCGGTTTCACTAATGCCAACTTGTGGAATCCTTAATAAATTGTCATTAAAATATGACATCATCTAGTCACAAGAATGAAGGAGGGATGTGCAGAAAAAGGACTCCGTTTGAATGCGAGAAAAACCAAGGTACTAGTGTTTGAAAGAAGAAGGATGACAATCGTGACGATAAAGATTGATGATGAAACTCTAGAACAAGTAAATGAAATTATATATCTGGGCAGTGTTTTCACTGCGGATGGGAAGTACGATAGGGACGTTGAAAGAAGAGTGAACGCGGGAAATAGTGTTAACGGTGCCCTGGGGTCACTGATCGGCAGTCGAAATGTCAGTGACAAAGCTCGGCTCGCCATACACAATGCCATGTTGGTACCAACACTGATGTATGGAAGCGAAACGTGGATATGTCAGAATACGCATGAGAGTAGGGTTAATGCAGTAGAAATGCGGTCGTTGCGGCGGATATGTGGCGTCACTTTGGCGGACCGCATACGTAACGTCGAAATACGGAAAAGGGTTGGTATGAAGGAAAGCATAGGGACAAAAATAAGGAAAAGCATGCTACGATGGTTCGGGCATGTTGAAAGGATGAGCGATGAAAGATTGACGAACCAGATATATAATGCGAAAGTTGTGGGTAAAAGAGGCCCTGGCAGACCGAGACTCACATATCATGATCAAATAAATAAAACACTGACTGAAGGTGCATTAAAAAGTCTTCGTAACCAAAGGGCATGTATGAAGAGGTTAATGAATGTCGACGAAGCGAAAGAGGTATGTCGTGATCGTGTCAAATGGCGCTCAATTGTCTCTGCCTACCCCGCAAGGGATCTGGCGTGAAGATATGTATGTATGTATATCCTCGCCAAGCCGTCTGGCCAGCGTGGCGAGTGTAGGCCGAATTCTCCAGTTCTGGAAGGCCCATCTCCAGCAGTGGAGGTCTAGGACGCTGTGTTCTAGGGGCTGTAATAAACATGAATGAAAAAATTAGGAGAAGGACAAAAGAGAGAGCGTGAAATAAACAAGATGATGTCTACATTGTCAGGATGGCTCTAATTCGTGGAAACGTAGGTTATCATACAAAAAGAGAGCGATACTTCTTTTTCTTGCAAATTTCCTTCGTAATAATTCATGGAGATTCATATTGCGCGTGTGTCCGGATTGTGTTTGAGAATAATAATGGATTTATATAATAAATAATAATAATAATAATTTTTATTTTAGTGTTCTACAAAATTTATATATAAACCTAATGAACAATTTCGACTCTAGTACACTGCAGGAGTTTAAATTAAATTGTGAATTAATAGTGAGCCCACACTAGGTAATGAGCCTGGCTTGTGGGACTCTTCGATTACCTGTATTGGTTTAAGAAATCGATTTTACTTATATTTATCTAAAATTAAATTAATATCTAAGCTTATTAAATAAATAAAAATTAAATTAAGGAAAAACAACAATTATCAAATATGAAATTCCTCAAATAGTGATTCTCAAGTAAGAAGTAGTCGTGACAACTCTAACTTCACCTCTCTGGCAGATAATCCCAAAAGGCCATACCTATTAACAAGTTTATTGTATATAAATGGTCCAAATAAATGGTATGGTAATAAATTTTATTTTTGGTTTGAATTACATATTTTATTTTATGACATTTAGCAAAAAAAATAATGTGCAGTTATGAATATGTTATTCTATTTATAGAAACAACTTTATCTATAAAACCATTTGTCGCAAATGACTAAAAAATTTGGATGGCCATATTAATAGGCTATTTATCAATTATTTTTTTATTTAACATTTTTTTTTGATTTGTTTATTTTTTTGTTGTATATTAATTTGTACCTTAATATACTAGTATATATGTAATTTTACGTGTAGTGCTAAATGCATTATGCCTATTTGCTGAATTTAAATAACGAGACTACGGCCATTGCTGACCGTACGTGTAGTTAGTTATGCCTTTTCTTTCGGTACACCGCTTTCCAATTAAAGCAATCGAACTTTTGTTCAAAAAAAAAAATAATTATTATTCATTACGTATATATTTTTATTTTATTTTTTTATTGTAAGCATTTTTATCTACTCAAAATTTAGTACCTAATTTGTGTACGATTTTTATGTTATTTTATTTATTTTGTTTCTTCTAACCTTACATCATTAATTTTGTCTGGTATTTTTTTTTTATCTTGGCTTACATTTTTATTTTTTACTACTAGCTATTATAAATTGTAGTATTTTTTTGTAGACAGACAGACAATGGGGTCGTCCAGGCCCGGGGGCCTGAGTTAAGGATGGGGACATTCCGTCGTTTTCCCCGGCAGGATCTAACAGTACAACAGAACCCATGTAGCTCATTAATCCAGGTGGTTAAGGTTCGACTACTTCAGCTATCATTCAAGAACACTTCTCTAGAAAGTGGTCTCCCGTTGGAAGGGCGTGGAAGTGCCCGTTGTAGGTCCGATAGAACATACGTCTAGTCAGGCCGACGACAAACTCCTTAATAGTAGACATCTTCTGATCTAGAGCTATGACGGAATTACGCAGAACCGCGGCACTTGGGAGACCGATATGTTTAGCTGACTTTAACCCTGTCCCTGCTGTGTGTCCTAGACCTCCACTGTTCGCGAACATATACTCGTATCTGGAGAATTTAGCCTACACGCTGCTGGCCAAACGGGTTGGCGAGGGTCCAATGTCAATTTATTAATGATTCTACGAATATAGGAATAGGCATGGAACCACGACAGACGGCTTAACTCGCTCTTCGAGGCACGGGAATGGTGGTGTTGGTAATCTATGACAAACGACGAACATTTTTTTGGACTGGAAAGCGTTCTTACAACCGTGCCACCACCACAATAGAATTATATATATATAGCCTCCGTGGTCTAGTGGTAACAAACGTTGCCATGAACTCGGGAGGTCGTGGGTTCGATTCCCACAGGGGGCAAGTTGTACATTGTATAATTTGTCTCGGTCTGGATGTTTATATATATAATATGTATATATTTACAAAAAAAAAAGTATAATATGTAGTTTATTAACCATCTAGTTTTCGTAACACAAGCCTCGTAGCTTACCACGGAAATTAGATGGCGCTGTGTGACCTGTCTGGAAATATTTATTATTATTATTTATTCATTATTATTATTATTATATATATATAAGTCTGTACTTAGCATGTTTTTTTAACGGACTTAATAGTATAAAATCATTTATCTAATCCTTATGAAGGATAAAACACAATACAGATTAATGACTTTTTATTACTTATCCTGAAAACACATACTTCTTAACTTCATGAATTGTCCTCCACTTCTGAGCTATGGTCAAAATTTCAAGCCTCTAACTCCTTGGGAAGTTAGTAGTAAAATCAATTACAAAATTCCACCCGGACAGACATACAAGAAGGCGAGTTTATAAATTTAATAAAAAAATGCAAATCCGGTATGTCCTTGCCTTCAAAATATGCCTATGAATTTCAAAAGCATCTTACATGAAGTTAATGTCTAAAATGTCTAGTTTCTAAGACACGTATTATGTTTGGGAATTATTTTACGACCATTGTTAACAAGTTCAACTATTTTAGTTATACTTGGACGGTGAGCAAAAACATCTATTAAATAATATTTACAAAATATAAAATAATAAATACAAACTACCTAAATAAAATAATCAAATTCATCATCATCATCATCATCAGCCTGTGTCTCTCCACTGCTGGATATAGGCCTCCCCCAAGGCTCGCCACTTCACACGATCTCCTGCCACCGTCATCCAATCTCAGCGACCTTTCTTAGGTCATCCGTTAGGTAATCAAATAAAATAACTATAAATAAAAAATGTCCTCAAAAGACGACCCATCAAAGATAGCATAGCGAGGCTAATACGTTGGTGGAAATAATTGCCAGCCATCCTGTCACCAGACTTTTCCGTTACCCGTCTGAACAACCCCTTGGAAACGGCGCAAACTCGTAACCTGTACCGAGGTTGGCGTATTTGCGTATTCTATTAAATTAACTAATATTTATATACATAGTAGGTATCTATTTATTTATTTTTATTTATTCATTATTCAAGGAAAACTCACAGAGTCCAACAAATGATTACTTTTACAAAATCTACTTTTATAATTCCACAATTTTTTAATACATCAAATCTAAAAAAATACTTAGTTTAAATAATAGAAAAATAAAAAAGCTGAGTATAGTTTAAGTAATAAATAATCAAACAATAAGTGTACAAGGGAAACTATAAAATATAACAAATTGTTTCTAACATATTTTTATTGCAATTTACTTCGTTCTTCTTCTCTTGCCGAAGATGAATTTATTTTATTTATTTATTTATATCGTACATATATTATCAAACACAGAACATAATATAATTATAACTTATCTAACAAAATAAAAAGGGAGGCCTCCTTTTCAAGCCCGAGACACCATTCTTCTCATCTCTTACCACACACGATGGACCCGGCATCCGCGCGGTGAATCCATGAAATGCTTAAAAATTTGTCTTTATATATGTAACAATTCGGTGTCACAGTATTCTCCAATAAAAAAAAGAAAAATAAATTTTAAACTTATTACTTTTAAAACTAAAACATAGATATGACTATTAAAGATATATATTGACCGCCTCCGTGGTCTAGTGGTCGTGGGTTCGATTCCCACCGGGGGCAAGTTGTACATAGTATAATTTGTCTCGGTCTGGGTGTTCATATGTATAATTGTATAATATGTATATATTTACAAAAAAAAAAGTATAATATGTAGTTTATCAACCATCTAGTTTCCGTAACACAAGCCTCGTAGCTTACCACGGAAATTAGATGGCGCTGTGTGACCTGTCTGGAAATATTTATTATTATTATTATTTATTATTATTATTATATATTAATTTTGGTTTGACTTGATATATATATAGTCAAACTAAAATTAATTTCTCAAGTGCACGTCGAACATGTTATATACATAATTTATTGTTGTAAGTTATAACACGGAAGCCAACCGACATCCCGCACTACAGGGCAACCTCGTGTAGGTATCACAACCCCATCACCCTATATTGTTTACCTATTTTACATCTGTATACTTTTAGTGACAAGAAATGATTTTATTATTATTAATAACATTATTATAACCGTCAATGACTGTCATACACTAATTCATTCTGTACCGATTGGCCTAACTTTAATGGTCATACCGTTTGGCTTCTTGCCCTGTCTTGTTATATATTTGATGTCTCTGGCCTGTGAAACAATGTATAAAATTATTGCTGAGATTTTGCAAATCTAATAAATAATTGCTGACCGTACCGTAAGGGCGAGCACGGTATTTGCTGTTTAAATTTCCGACGCCCGTTAAGGTGAATTGTGCATGCTTTTAATCCCCATCTCCCTTCTACCCCCTAATGCAGGTGCTACTTTCTAAGGCACTTCAGAGCTCCTCTTTGTGGAAATGATTTATATAAATCGTCCGCGAAAATCTAAACTAAAGTAAGCACATTTTTCATTTCATACTATTAATAAAATTAAAATAAATACTGTTAAATAACTGTTTTTTTTACTATTATTGTATAGCCACGTTTTAGTTTTATTTTATATGTACTATCGTATATACTTGTATATATATCGGAGCGGTGGTGGCTCGGTTGTAAGAATGCGTACCTTAAATCCTACAAAGGTCGGTTCAAACCTACCTGGCATGTACCAATGAGAAATACACTTTTCTTACATACATATTTCATAGATTTACAACACCACCGTTCCCGTGCCTCAGAGTGCACGTTAAGCTGTCGGTCCTGGTTCCACTAATACCAACTTGTGGAATCGTTAATAAACTGTCATTAAAAAATGACATCATATCCTCGCCAAGTCGTCTGGCCAGCGTGGCGAGTGTAGGCCAAATTCTAGATGTTAGAAAATGCCTTGTAGGTATTATTCTTCGTATTTGTAATATTTTATGTACAATATAGAATTTATTATTATGTTTAGTGACAAAGATCGACTAGCCATACACAATGCCATGCTGGCACCAACACTTATGTATGGAAGCGAAACGTGGATATGTCAGAATACGCATGAGAGTAGAGTTAATGCAGTAGACATTATGTCGTTGCGTCGGATATGATGCGTCACTTTGACGGACCGCATACGTAATGACGAAATACGCAAAAGGGTATATATTAAATAAAGCATAGGGATAAAAATAAGAAAAGGCATGCTCTGATGGTTCGGACATGTTGAAAGAATGAGTGAAGAGAGATTGACGAACCAGATATATAATGCGAAAGTTGCGGGTAAAAGAGGCCCTGGAAGACCAAGACTTACCTATCACGATCAAATAAATAAAACAATAACTGAAGGTGCATTAAAAAGCCGTCAAAACAAAAGGGCATGTATGAAGAGGATGATGAATGTCAAAGAAGCGAAAGAGGTATGTCGTGATCGTGACAAGTGGCACTCAAATGTATTTGCATACCCCGAAAAGGATTTGGCTTGAAGATATGTATGTGTAATATAGAATTTAATAATAATAAAGCAGATAGTCTCTAAGTTTAAGTATCTCAGCCATGTTATGTTATCTTATCCTTTTTATTTAATAACATTTTTACGTCATTATATCTCGCCAAACCATTAAAGGTTTGTTGGCGAGAAAGGTCTTTCGTTAGTAATAATTTATGTTTAGTGTTTCGAAGATTACTATTATACTTTTATTTATGTATTATATTTTAGATCAGTAAAAAACTATCTTAGGTATTGTTTAACAACTGGCTTAGTCAACTCAGGTTGCTCAGTGCAGCTCATTTCAGATTTTGGGAATCATGTATTGTGATACTCCCTCGCCATAGTAGACTGTTAACAGTTGTGTGTTGCAACAATCTACCCCGATCTACAGACCTAGTTTTATGTTTGCTTTGGGCTTTACGCTTATAATTTTTAGAGTAACAACTGTCAAATGCTATTATATAATTAACTATTTTGTGTACTTCCATAATTTTACTTAATTTATTATATTTTATTTTACAATCCATATTTGTTTTTATATTTACTTAATACTTAATAAGTCTAATTTGAATGTACATACATACATACATATCTTCACGCCAAATCCCTTGCGGGGTAGGCAGAGACAATTGAGCGCCACTTGTCACGATCACGATATACCTCTTTCGCTTCTTCGCCATTCATCAACCTCTTCATACATGCCCTCTTGTTTCGATGGCTTTTTAATTCACCTTCAGCTAATGTTTTATTTATTTGATTATGATAGGCAAGTCTTGGTCTGCCAGGGCCTCTTTTACCCACAACTTTCGCATTATATATCTGGTTCGTCAATCTCTCTTTATTCATCCTTTCGACATGCCCGAACCATCGGAGCATGCCTTTCTTTATTTTTGTACCTATGCTTTCTTTTATACCTACCCTTTTGCGTATTTCGTTATTACGTATACGGTCCATCAAAGTTACGCCGCATATCCGACGTAAAGACCTCATTTCTACTGCATTAACTCTACTCTCATGCGTATTCTGACATATCCACGTCTCGCTTCCATACAATTTGAATGTGTTTTACATTATCTGGATAGGTATTTAAAAGTGCGTCCATATACGTTGGGTATTACAGTTACATTATTACAGTTAGTGTACATTTGTCAACTGCAAATTTTAGTAAATATTTTTTCTCTAAAATAGATCTTAATTTTAAACATACCTTTTCAACATTGTTTTTAAAGTTAACTTACTACTTTTTCTTTTTCAGTGTTGATATTTTAAATATGCTCGGACGCTGTAAATGGATGTAGTCTAATAAAATCTAGTTGAATTTTAACGCCTTTGTGTCGCCGAACACTTAACTAAAATATGTTCTATTTTCATATTGTGATAAAATAGTCAAAGGCCCTTTAAGAACATAATGCTAATAAGAGCTTATTGTAAAAAATCTGTATACAAATATATTTGAATTTGAATTATATAAGAACGTTTTATCGGCCTAAGTCGCACTATACCGGCTTACTGGATTGAATACAAGATGCTTCGTATACTTTATTTAAGTCGGCGTGTTTCCGACGAAATATTTATATTTAGTACTAAGCGAAATCCCGTCCGTCTTAGTTCCGTAAGATCTTTATTTAAAACAAAAAGTAAAGTATCATCACGACCGTTTCCCTTTCGGGGTGGTCAGAAACCACGCTTATAAAGCGGATTCACATTTAGCCAAACTTTACTATAGGCCAACACAAGTGGCAAGCTTGTCGATGTCTCCAGCGTACAAAATTCGAGAAATATCACAATTAAATTTAATATTAATTAAATGTGTTTATTCACATTAATAAATATTTTTGTGTTCTGACCAGGAATCGAACCCGGTACCTCCGAGTCTAAATCCACGGACTTAACCGCTAGACCACGGAGGCAGTTTATTTAAAACAAACTAAGTAATACAGCTTGCTTCCATATCTAAGTACTTACGGTCGAAGATTTGTATACCGGTTCGATTTGTGGTCTTTTTTTCATACTAGCACTATATATGACCTCACATAGGCACTGTTATACGAGGTGGGTTGAATGTTAAAAGGCCGAGATTTTGCCGGAAAATACGGGAGATTATTCCCATCCCCAACCCAGGACCATTGAACATCCGGGCCTGAACGACTCCGCTGTCCAGTCGACCACCACTCGCCAGTCTTGCTCCTACGACATCAAGTCCTTCTGGAAGAAGCGTAGACCCAAAAGTGTCCTCCAGAACACTGATTCACGATCAGGCTTAATTTGATTGAGCACTTCAAGTCCTCCGACTGCCAAGCCATGCCATCCGATCCAGTTGCCGCTGCCTCCATCTTCCAATTCCCCATTGATTGCTTTACCGCAGGATCCTACCCTTCAGGTTGGGTCTGCCTTAATCAAGAAGATTATTGCATGTTAGTCTTTACAAAGGTAAAACAGTAATGGTAAGGGGCCAACATTAAAATAAGACGGTTATAGGGTTTTAGTCCGTAGGCACCTTGAGGTCTACGGTGAGTCGGGCAAATGGACCACAATCCGGGTAGGACCCTTCAGACCGAGGTCCCTAATAATAATAATAAAAACGTTTATTGACTTAAAAACCTAGATACATTAATCAGTAAATACGGAGATCCCTGTACTATGTCCCAGAAGGTCTGTGATACAGGGAGCCCCACTCTTGCTTACAAAGGCATTCGTGATCAACATGCATTAACAATAATTTTCAAAACAGTAGACAAGTATAAAAAAAATAACACAATATAGAATCAAAAAACTACAGTATTTATAAAACTCATTGCATAAATCAAGTATGAATAAACAAATAAAATAGATAAAAATAAATAAACACAAACATGTACATATGATATAAATACAATACATAAAAAATAATATAATATAGTAAATTACTAAAACAATCTTTAACAAATCTATGTCATTACTTTTAGTACTTCTTCTGTTTTTTGGTAGTCCTGCAAATACAACCATTTTGTAACGGCTTTTTTAGTACTAGCGTAATTCATTCTGAAAATGTCTAACACTCTATTGATGGTATTATATATGTGTTTACTGCTCTATATTATTAATGATTTCTCGATTGCGTCTATAAATAAAAAAAAAGTCGCATAGAGTCATTTGGATATTATATACGTTGAAATAAGTCGCGAGCCTTTAGCGGTACACGAGGTTCAAGTAGAGCAACTGATATGCAGCCTCTACCACTATTGCCTATAGCAGATATTCGGATTCGTTTACTGAGTCTGCAGTCTACCAGTGGAACAAACTGCCACTGGCTATTAGACACGCACCGTCAGTCCACATCTTCAAAAGCTTGGTTGCTGCATTATTTTCAGACAAACAAGCATCGGGCTCACAATAAATATTTGGCAAATATATACTTTTATAAAATGTATTTATTAGGATTTAGTATATGTATTTATTAGTATGTATTTATTAGTATGTAGTATATTGTTGTTATCTTATTATTTTTATGTCAGCTCTATCCTTCATCTCATACTTTCCCAAAGGTTAGATGTTAGAAAATGCCTTGTAGGAATTAATCTTCGCCTTTGTACATTTTTTTTCGTGCATTAAAAAATAAATAAGAATAATAGTTAGGTAGGTTATTATTAGTTAGACTGTACTGTTTTTATGACTTGTATATTTAAGTTATCTTTTATAATAATTTTATATATAAGTTAGAAATTGATCATGTTATGTAAGAACATATAAATTATATTATTATTGTATTGTCTTGTAGTGAACACTGCTGTGGATTGCAATCCAGAACTGCTGTCAAATAGTGTGTATATATCGTGCAATGGTTGTAATATGTTTGTTGTACCTTGAAAAAATACATACATACATATCTTCACGCCAGATCCCTTACGGGGTAGGCAGAGACAATTGAGCGCCACTTGACACGATCACGACACACCTCTTTCGCTTCATCGACATTCATCAACCTCTTCATACATGCCCTTTTGTTACGAAGGCTTTTTAATTCTCCTTCAGCTAGTGTTTTATTTATTTGATCGTGATACGTGTGTCTTGGTCTGCTAGGGCCTCTTTTACCCACAACTTTCGCATTATATACCTGGTTCGTCAATCTTTCTTCGCTCATCCTTTCAACATGCCCGAACCATCGTAGCATGCTTTTCCTTATTTTTGTGCCTATGCTTTCTTTTATACCTACCATTTTTCGTATTTCGACGTTACGTATGTGGTCCGCCAAAGTGACGCCGCATAACCGACGCAGCGACCTCATTTCTACTGCATTAACCCTACTCTCATGCATATTCTGACATATCCACGTCTCGCTTCCATACATAAGTGTTGGTACCAACATGGCATTGTGTATGGCGAGCCGAGCTTTGTCACTTACACTTCGACTGGCGATCAGTGACCCCAGGGCACCGTTAACACTATTTCCCGCGTTCACTCTTCTTTCAACATACCTATCATACTTCCCATCCGCAGTGAAAACACTGCCCAGATATATAATTTCATTTACTTGTTCTAGAGTTTCATCATCAATCTTTATCGTCACGGTTGTCATCCTTCTTCTTTCAAACACTAGTACCTTGGTTTTTCTCGCATTCAAACGGAGTCCTTGAAAAAATAAATAAATAATAAATTCCGACTTATTAAGGCTATACTGTAGTTTCCGAAACGTAAAAGTTACGGTCGTAATGATACTTTAGTTAAACTAAGTAAGACAGAGGCGAGACCTTAGCTCACTGGAGTTTATATTAAATCCCCTTTCCTTTCGTCTAAACTTTTATAATATTAACCTGGTTTTTGTAAACTAACTACAATATAGTTAGTTTTGTTTTCTGAAGTTATTGCACGTATTTGATAAGGAAATTTGTATTTTAGTTAGTATCATTACGACTGTAACGCCCTTTTTTGAACTATTATTTAAGCTTAAATCAACGTCTGGTATTTTTTAATTTTATTTTATTTAGTTAATCAAGGATAATAAAAAAACAATTACAAAATCCAACCCGGACAGATAAAGTATAAAAAAGCAAGTTATTAACTTAAAAAAAACTTATAACCAAAAGTATTATGAACTACAAAATGCTATGAAAGATACCATTGCACAGAAGTGCTTGGCTACTAAGTTTTGAACTAAGCCTAGTATTTAAATTTAAATTGTTTATTTTAAAGTTGACACAGAGAATTTATTTTATTTTATTTTTATTTTATTATATACAGAATTACAAACAATTGTACAGAGAGAGAATACACAATAAATTGGTTTTACAATCAATTTTAATATCTGCACAACCAGCTTCAGTAATCCAAATGTTAAAAGAAGTAAATGTAACCCATGAGTTGTTTTAAAACCATAATTATATTTAAAAAAAAACAACCTGTTTGGTACAGTAATATAACTACTAGATATATACCATTTTAATTATCTCTTTCGTCTAAAGTTAACATTTGCAAGATTTGGTTTCTGTAAGAGACAGGCGACAATGCAAAGAGATCGACACAATGAAAGAGATAATAATAATAATAAATTCTTTATTGTACAAAACCAAAACAAGTGCAGGTACATAGGCGAGCTTAATGCCGTAAATGCATTTTCTACCAACTAACCTTTGTGACTGAGAGCTGTAATAAGCGGTCATTATAGGATTGAAGAATTCGCCTTGGCATACGTTTACCTGCGTTAGTTCGGCAATATTTAACTGCAAATAGACGGTGTTCACGAATACGTACGGAGCTACTGGGAATGAGGTAACTGATTAGATTGACTATCTGTCGGCACTCAAACTTATTATGACATATTTTAGCCACGACTGGCATCAATCAAAATTCTACGCGATTTTAAGGTGGTCAGTGAATTTTATAGCCACGAAATAAAAATTAAGTTTATTATTTAACATTTTAATTTAATTTAGATTTTATTTTTATTTATTTATTTATTAAGTAACCAACAACGTAACAATATGCTTAATAATAGTATGGTACAATTTATGGAGTAAGGTCAATTATAGGTTTCTCTATATAAACATAGTACGTAGTGGAGTTTAACTACTTACTATACAAGATAAACTAGAAATAGGTATATAAATGTTTCAATAGTTAATTACAACATATATTTTATATATTAAATATTAAAAATATATATATATTAGAAGAAGTATAATAATAATAATACCTATAATTTGGTAACAACAATAAATGTGCATATGATTTTAAGGTGACACGGCCATTTTATAACCACGAATAATAATTAACAGTAATGCTATTAGAATATAAGATGACACGGCCCCTTTACAGCTATGAATTTATGTTTAATTGACATTATTTAGATTAGATTATAAGTTGACATACCTCTTTTTACTGCCACACATTAATATTATTATTTTATTATCTTCAGTATCATGTATCATTACGACCGTTTACCCTTCGGGGTGGTTAGAAACCACGCTTATAAATAAGCAGTTCACATTTAGCCAACTTTACTATAGGCCAATCATGACAAGTGGCAAGCTCGTCGATGTCTCCAGCGTACCAAACGCGAAAAATATCATAAATTAATTAAATGTATCTATTATAAATATTTTTGTGTCTCGACCAGGAATCGAACCCGGTACGTCCGAGTCTAAATCCACGGACTTAACCGCTAGACCACGGAGGCAGTTATTATTATAGCAGTTATCTTCAGTAATTATTAAGTATTTAGAATGTAAGCTGACACGGCCTCTTTACAGCCACGATTTTATTTTAGTAGCTTCTAAGTTAGTTTTACTTGCTTATAGCAGTACGCTAACATGCATAAATATGGGTTATTATCTGTTACGGTCCAACCATTATTACTTAAAAATATTAGTCTACTAATAACACATAATAAACCTCTATAATTGAAATGAAAGCAGAACAATTTTTTGTTTGGTTTAAAATGAAAAAGCGTAGGTAGTCGTATGAGCAAACAAGTGAGGAGTGCAAAAACGGAACGCAAAGGTGCGATATGCCCATTTGTTTACATATTATTTAATTATTAATATTTAGCATTATTTTCATTGTGTCGGACTAAATAATAGTAAAAGTGCATGTGGTGATAGTGTAAGGATTGGATAATTGTGTTATGCGTTGCGTTTAAATACGTGAAACGTAAATAATTTCGAAGTTTCTGTTGACTTCTATCCATTGCACCTTATGTTTTTTGTTGTTTTTTTTTTATAGTACTATTAGAACTGTTAATGTATGTAAAAATCGTGCCGAACTAAGTGTACACATATAGACCTATTTCCTCAGTGTGTATTTCTTTATTATAAGGAAAAAAACGTTTTTTATCATTTTTTTGTAAGCGCCATCTTACGGTTTTTGTCTGAACTACATGTATTGATGAATTATTGGGCTTTCTAGCGGGATTTACATGCATTGCGTGTTATTTTGTTAACTACACAATATTTCAATAGCATGGCGAAGTGTGGAGGCTGTGGTAAATACCTATCCACAACAGATGGTGTCGCCTGCACAAAATGTAACAAGATTTATCATCGGGCCTGTGTGGGGATCGCGGAGTCCACTACGACGGTCTCAAGGTCTTGGATATGTCCGGCATGCAAGTGTCAAATTCCCAAAGGAGATAATACTTCTACACCCGTGAAAGGTATTGAAGGGGCCTCCGTGTCATTCAAGTCGTTGCCATCTGCAGACGTGAGTTCGGACATCGCACTCGAACTGCGATCGCTCCGGGATGAATTAAGAGCGGCTCGAGATGAGATAAAGGAATGTCGGGAGGAAATCCAAAATCTGAACATTACTATCTATAGCTGTGTACAAAAAATCGATGTACTGGACCAGAGAGTGACTTCCTTGGAGAATAACCCCAATTCATCCAACACATCGACCGAACTTGCACAGACTATCGAGGATCTGAAAGCTCAAATTAACGACCGTGATCAGGAGCTCTTGCTGAATGACATAGAAGTCTCCGGCATCCAGGAAACGAAGGGAGAGAATCTCATCAGCATAATTACCCTTGCCACCCGTCTGCTAGGGGTGGACCTAGACCAACGTGATATTGTGAGCGCGGAACGTGTGGGCGCCGTACGCCGGGACAGACCTGATGGGGATGGGGTGCAGGCCGCCGGTCCCCGCCGCATCGCGGTTCGTCTGACCCGCCGCGCGGTGCGGGATGAAGTCATCCGCAATGCCCGAGTGAGACGCGGCGTCACCACTGAGGGACTGGACCTGCCTGGTCCACCCCGGCGTTTCTACGTCAACGAACGCCTCAGTCACATAAATCGACGGCTGTTCGGAAAAGCTCGCGAATCTGGCCGACGCCTGGACTGGAAGTTTATTTGGACCAGGGACGGCAAAATTTTTGCTAGGAAGGAGCAAGGTCGGGTAGCTGAGAGAATCCGGTCGGAAGGCGATTTAAACAAAATTTTTGTCCTATGAGTCCATTAGATGCATGCATTTCACATATAATTTTTTTTTCGAGCTTATATTTTTTTCCTAACTACTTACTTTTTTTCTTATTAAGTGTTTTAACATTTTCAGTATACGTGAGAAATGAGTGTGCTGCTGCAATCAATAGATATCTTTATGTTTTATTATCCACAGTTGTTTCGATCAATAATTTTCTAACCCAATTTATTTTACACGGCCATGTAAATTATACTTATGGTAGGTGCATAACTGCAACAATAGTTACTGAAATAAATATGTACATTATATTTTATTATTATTTATTTTTTATTTTATATTATTTTAGACTATATGATATTATTTTATTTATATTTAACTATTTTCGAACACACCTCCAGTACCACCGTTTTGTTTTAGTTATTAAATATAGATTTTTTGTTACTTACCTACCTGAACTAACTATGCTAAACCTTATGCCAAACTATATAGAAGCTAACAGTTATTTTACAATAGATTATGCAATTATAACTTTATTATGGACTATAATAATTCGCAATGATTACTAATAAATATTTTAGTGTTGGATTACTTAATGCGGGATCTTTGGGAACTCGCCATGACGAAATTATAGCTTCTTTCTCTCAGCACGGTGATGATATTGTGGCTGTGAATGAGACCTGGCTGCGGGAGGGCGAGGATGGACGCGCGCCTGTCGTGCCAGGCTATCGACTGAGGCACGTTCCACGGCCCTCTGAGGTTCGCTCGCGCGGCGGCGGTGTCGGCTTTTACGTGAGGTGTGGGCTAAGAGCGAGGACACGACCTCACCCTATGAGTACTGTGGAGCAAATGTGGATCAGCACTAATGTGAGCGGATGCAAGGTGGTGATCGGAACAGCATATCGTCCGCCGTGGCAAAATATAAAATCATTTTTTGACGCACTCACAGACTCTGTCAGCTCATTTTCCAATTATGACAGAATTATCATTCTAGGGGATTTCAATATTAACTTATTAATTTCGGACAATAAAACTAAAGACTTCCTATCTTTTCTTAACTGTTTTAATCTTAATCAAATCGTAACCGAACCAACTCATTTCACCGACACTAGTGAGACATTAATAGACGTTGTGTGCACAGATATAAGAGCCCATAGTGTCAGTGTTTTTCATATTCCTGCTCTGGGCAGTCACGCTTATATAAAGGCCGATTTCAAATTAAAGAAAACGAAGCCTACACCTAGATTAATGTCGTACCGCCCTCTTCAAGACATTATACCCGAATTGTACCAAAATGACTTATGTCGAATAGACTGGAACTACATTGTTTCCATGGATAACGTAAATGATATGGTTCACACTTTTAATGCCTATTTAATCCGCCTTTTTGACTTGCATGCCCCCTTAAAGACCACTTTATTTAAAGACCGACCGACCCCTTGGATCACTGCTAATGTACGCCTCATGATGCGCCTTCGTAATAATGCATTTAATAAATATCACAAATCGAAATCAGAGGCTGATCGGGCGGATTACAAGAGGTATAAGAGACTTGTGGAATCAGCTATCACTAGCGAAAAACAAGCGTATTTTCAACAAAATGTCAACTGTCACACACATAATTCTCAAAAGCTATGGCGCAATCTAAAGTCTTCGGTTCTACCATCACAGAAAGCACACACTGATCTCCCTCATCATCTTAGCGACCCTGCCATTATTAATAGGCACTTTTTGGACGTTCCTGGGAAAGACGAAGTAAGTATATCGCAGATGTCTTACCTTGAATTTCACAGGAAACACTCTAACATATTTCAGCTTCAGCCAGTCTCCGAATCAAGAGTGCTTAAAATTATCCAAGGACTGAAATCTAACGCGCATGGAATAGACGGAGTTTCGCGAGATATGTTACAGCTTACCTTACCGGAGTCGTTGGGTGCGATCACTGCAATTGTGAACAAATCAATCACAACTTCTACATTTCCCGACATATGGAAAGTAGCAGTAATTAAGCCTCTGCCAAAGAAAAGTGGCCCTCTAGACCTTAAAGATCTACGTCCAATAAGTTTGCTGTCGTGCCTTTCTAAGGTAACAGAGTCTGTCGTACGGGAGCAGCTAACCGTGTTTACTGAGGCTAACAATATCCTACCAGATAAACAGTCGGGGTTTCGTGGGAACCGCAGCACATCTACAGCTCTTATTGATGTGACGGACAACATTCTTTCTGCCCGTAACATAGGTGAGGCCACTTTACTTGTTCTGCTTGATTTTTCGCGCGCCTTCGATTGTGTTAGTACTGATTTGTTGCTCTCCAAGCTGTCTTACTACGGCGCTAATGTTTCAACAGTTAAATGGTTTAACAGCTACTTATCAGGCAGGTCACAGTTCGTAGAGGTAAAGGATCGAACAAGTGGCTCATCCTCATCACCACTAGCTCTAGTAAATCGAGGAGTCCCACAGGGATCTATATTGGCCCCACTTCTCTTTGTTATTTACTGTGCTGACATTATTAGATGCATATCAAATTGTACCTACCACCTTTATGCAGACGATCTGCAAATTTACACTTCATTTAATCCTCACGATACTTCTGCAGGTGTTGAAAGAATTAATAAGGACCTCGATCGTGTGGTGAGCTGGACAAACGACAACTGCTTAGTTTTAAACCCCTCGAAGTCAAAGTTCATGATTTTAGGAACCAAACAGGCCATCAGCAAAGTTAAATCCCTCTCTCCAGCAGTGTTTATTTCGGGTCAACAAATAGAATGCGTTACGGAGGCAAGAAATTTGGGTCTTCTGATGGATGGAGAGCTACGATTCGAGAAGCATATTGCAGACATTGTGCGTAACTGTTTTTATAGGCTTAAAGTTCTTTACAAGGTTCGTGGCTATGCAAGCGTCAGCGTGCGGGAGAAGCTGTGTGAGGCGGTTGTCTTGTCAAAGTTCAACTATTCTGACACCGTGTACGGGCCCTGTTTGTTGTCAAGGACTAGCCGTCTTGTACAACGGGTGCAAAATGCGTGTGCACGATTCTGCTACCCCATGCCGCCTAGGTCTCACATCACCCCCTATTTAAATCAGCACGGCCGCCTAAAAATGAGCGCTCGAAGAGACATCCACCTGGCAACGTTACTGTTTGGAGTAATAAGGAAATCTACGCCTCGTTATCTCTACGATAAACTTAGCTGGCCGCGCTTTCCTAGACCATTTGTTACACGTGGTAGCTTAAACCTCCTGTGCATTCCGCGCTGCAAGGCATCGGCATTCCGTGGTAGTTTTAGATACGCAGCTGCGAAGATCTGGAATAACTTACCTCCGCCACTTCGCGACATGCAGTCGCGAACTGGGTTTAAGTCTAATCTTAAAAAGATACTTCTATCTGCGCAGCTGCAGACATAACTGTATTTTTTATTTTATGTGTATGTATTTTGTTGCTATGTATATTGTATGTGTGGGTATGTATATATGTATTTTATAGTTTTTTTACTGTTTTATTATTATTTTTAAAATTATATTTACTATATAAATAATTTATGTATGTTATTATAAATTATGTAGTTATATTATGTTGACAGTTCTTACTTCTTTGGTTATTACATTGTAGTATTTTTTACATGTGTCGGTAATGGTTAAAAGAAAAATTTAGGCAAACTGTCGCACCTAGCATAATTTTATTATATTTGATTTATTATATTACGTAATTTTATTTGATTCATGGGGCTCAGTGAAAATCAGCGCTGCAGCAGAAATGTTGCAGCCTATGCTGACCTGAGTGCCTATTTGTCGCAGCAGCTCACTCATTTATTTTTTATGTATTTATCTTGTCTATTTTTTGTTGGTAATTTTATATATATTATTTTTTACGTTTTTATTATTGTATAAGCTGTTGTGTGCAAATAAATATTTTTTCTTTCTTTTCTTTCTTTCTAGTTGAACGTAGTCGATACACGTCCGAATATCAGGTCAGATCCAGTAGGACAAATTTAATAAAAAATCAATCACCTCCGTTTTTTGACGGATTTCAAAACACGACCTAAATTCGAATTCTTGAACATTTTAAATCGAATCGAGAGCAGTTGTTCAAATAAGATCCAATTAATAAGTAAAATTAATTAAATTAAATAACTATAAGCTAAATCTAATAAAATTAAACTATGAATAAAAAATATCCGCCTCTTATACACCACCGCCATAACGACACTAAGCTCGACAAAGTCAAGTGACTAAATTGGAATGTCTCTGACAGCCACCATACTCCCCAAACCTTGCTCCAACAGATTACCACTTTTTCGCAATTTGGGCAAATTCTGGTAACACAAAAAAAAAACAATTCCGATGGGCAGTCTAAACCGCCTTCACTGATTTTATTGATTCTCGCTCCCACATTTTTTTCAGCAATGGAATCAATGTACTACTCGTACCTATAAAATGGCGAAAGTGCATAGATAATAATGGTACATACTTCGATTGATTAATTATTAATTTTCTTTTTTTTTCGTTTTACTTTTTCCATATAAAACGTCAATTTCATATTTAATATAAAACTATATAGAGTTTGAAAGAAGAAAGATCCGTGACAATAAAGATTGATGATGAAACTCTAGAACAAGTAAATGAAATTATATATCTGGGCAGTGTTTCCACTGCGGATAGGAAGTATGATAGGGATATTGAAAGAAGAGTGAAAGCGGGAAATAGTGTCAACGGTGCCCTGGGGTCACTGATCGCCAGTTGAAATGTCGGTGACAAATCTAGACTCGCCATACACAATGCCATGCTGATACCAACACTTGTATGGAAGCGAGACGTCGATATGTCAGAGTACGCATGAGAGTAGAGTTAATGCAGTAGAAATAACGTCGTTGCGTCGGATATGCGGCGTCACTTTGACGGACCGCATACGTAATGATGAAATACGCAAAAGAGTATGAAAGGGAGCATAGGGTCAAAAATAAGGAAAGGCATGCTCCGATGGTTCCGGCATGTTGAAAGGATGAATAAAGAGAGATTGACGTACCAGATATATAATGCGAAAGTTGTGGGTAAAAGAGGCTCTGGCAGACCAAGACTCACATATCACGATCAAATAAATAAATCAATAGCCGAAGGTGCATTAAAAAGCGATCGAAACAAAAAGGCATGTATTTAGAGGTTGAAGAATGTCGAAGAAGCGAAAGAAGTATGTCGTGACTGTGACAAGTGGTGCTTAATTGTCTCTGCCTGCCCCTTAATCCCTTGGGATTTGGCGTAAAGATATGTATGTATGTAGATTATATAGACAGTTAAAAGGAATATGGAAGGATCGAAATATCACCCTAAAGACCAAAACAAGACTAGTACGCAGCTTAATATTCTCCATATTTCTTTATGCCGCTGAAACTTGGACTCTTAAAGCCGGTGATCGTGGCCGCATTGATGCCTTCGAGATGTGGTGTTGGAGGCGTATGTTGCGTATCCCTTGGACAGCCCGAAGAACTAACGTGTCAATACTCAAGGAGCTTAAAATCTCTACTAGGCTGTCTTCCATCTGCCTAAAACGAGTCCTTGAGTATTTCGGCCATATAGCGCGCAAAACACCTGGTAACCTGGAAAGGCTTGTAATCACAGGGAAAGTCGAAGGCAAAAGACCACGTGGGCGAAGCCCCATACGCTGGTCTGACCAGATACGCACCTCACTGAATACCCAGATGCACGATGCCCTACATGCAGCCGTGAACAGACCCGGATGGCACAGCATCGTCCGGGACAAAGTGTTCCGTGGAGGGGGTCACGACCCTCAGCAGTGAGGAGAACGACGCAAGGGGAGATAATTGTAGCAAAAGTTGTGCATTCCTAAAATGTTGTAAGAATTGCAAAACAAAAGAAGAGAATAAAGAAAACACAATTTAGTTGAAACAGTATTGAGGTCGTCATAAAGTTAATTTGACCTCAAAAAGCCGGGATTGAGCGAAGTCCTCGAGTTTTACAACATATTTTAGTACTCCTTTCAATGTCAACAGAAGTTCTGTAAACGAATGAGAACAAAAACTAGGTTAATATTTTGTTTAAATATTTTTATGTTAATTTTGTATTGCACCTACCTTATGTACTTACTGCTCTCGTTGTTTTTGGTTTCACCGTCATAGAATGTCTAGCGGCCTTTGTGCTTTGTGCAATTAAGTTTATATAAATAATTGTTTCTTTTTTTTGATGATTATTGTAAAATAAAAAGTATAAACTTTAAAAAACCTTACTTTCTTGAAACAAATCATCACAATGAGACCAGAAGCTCTATAAAATTCCATTAGATGATCAGGCAAGCACCGTCTGTCAATATCTATAAAAAAAATGGTTTATATTCACTTTCTTAAATTGTAATATGTCTTCCGCTCTGATATGGTTAATATATGTATTTATGTAGGTATATATGTATATGTGTATGTACATGGATGTTATGAAATGTATTGTTTACTTTTATGTATATGTTTTGGCTATTTATTAAAAGTAACAAGTAAAGTATCATCACGACCGTTTCCCTTTCGAGGTGGTCAGAAACCACGCTTATAAATAAGCGGATTCACATTCAGGCAACTTTACTATAGGCAAGCTCGTCGATGTCTCCAGCGTACCAAACTCGAGAAATATCATAAATAAATTAAATATTAATTATTTTATTTTATATTATTAGGGAAACCATACAGCACTTAACATTATAATTGGCAGAATGGTAACAATTTGCCTTTAGAGGTTCACACAAATAGCATGCATTCGGTTTTTGTACGAATATGTAGCGAAAATAAAGAGAAACGCACTGCCGACAGACAACCCAAACCCATAAATTTTAAATGTATTTATTTACACTAATAAATATTTTTATATCCCGACCAGGAATCGAACCCGGTACCTCTGAGTCTGAATCCACGGACTTAACCGCTAGACCACGGAGCCTTTTATTGTTATTGTTAAGCATCTATATTCATATCTACTTTTATTGACTTATCATTTATAAGCACCCTATAACCTCGCTTAACACTATCACAAAGGAAAGCTGTAAGATAATACCTATTAGATATATAATAAGAGCATTAAGTTCGCCCTTGTAAACTACTAATTACATTAATACATAATAATTATAATAATTATTTTGATTCATTGTCTACAAATAGTGTTATATTTTTGTATAAAAACATTAGGATGTTTCAATATATGTAATTAGGTAGTTTTTTATCTAATCTATTTTTAATATATATTTATCTTACTTATATGTATCTTATTTTATTTATATAAATACTATATTTTATGTATTCTATATAAAAAATAAAAATATTATTATGATTGCTTAAAGTTCATTTAATATCTATTTATTCCATCATAGTTTCTTAGGTGTATAAATACATATATCGAATCATACTCATTCCGCACTCAATGAATTGCAATGGATTGCTTCCCGAAACACAGGTACTCTTCGTTCGGGTTGCAGGGTTTTACTAATGCTGGTGGATAGTTTACGTCACTCTATGATCTGCGTTAAATATTTGTCTTATACCTACTTCCTTATAAAATGTAAACTTGAACTCTTTGACTTCGAATAAAGATATTTTTATTTTTTATTATTTTTATTTTTTTTACTTTTGGATTTTGTGCAAAGATGTATTTTATTATTATTATTTCATTCAGAACTTAATGTTATAAATTGGGACAGTGTTTAACACGTAAAACCAAGAACTTTACGAGTGCTAGGTTTTAGTATGACCATATTTTTAACGAGACCAGCAGACTAACTACGGCTGTCCGATTTGAAAACCTACCAACAGACATTGTAAAAATTATCACAGCCCCTAGAATACAGGGAGGACTGCACTTTACTGTTTGAGATAAGACTAACAAAACATTATCATTTGAAACTGCTTTCCACCAGGTAGCATATTGCTGACTGTACTTAATGAGACTGGCGAGAGACGATGTAGATTGCATACAACTTCTACTACATATAATTCTCCGTGTCCCGGAAACTAATACTCATTACATATACCCTTTACCCATTCCAAGCACCTATTTTACAAGGCAATTAATTACAGGCAAAATTAATATTTTATTAGATCGAATAACTTATTTAACCAGAAGTGAAAATTTATTTTTTAATTCCAGCATAATTTTTCGCGAGCGTTACCTTGCCGTGTCATTTTTGGAGAGATATTAATATTGGTAAATTAAACAATGATAATTTGTGATTAGTCAAATAGGAAGGTAATATTGTAAATAAGTTTCATATGTACTATTTATTAGTAATTAAATTTAAGATACAAATATATATATATATAATAGGCAAGCAAGTTTGGGTATCTCTCGGCACTAAGATTTCTCTTTATTTTCACTACATAATTATATAAAAACTAAATGCACGCTCTTTACCTGTAAAGTAAGTATGGTTTAATAAAATAAAAAAAATAAAATATAATAAATCACAGCCCCTAATGTCCTAGACTCCCACTGCTGAAAATGGGCCGACCTTGAATTAAGGGGCTCAGTCAAAATCAGCTGCAGCAGAAATGTTGTAGCCTATGCTGACCTGAGTGCCTGTTTGTCGCAGCAGCTCACTCATTTATTTTATGCATTTATCTTGTCCATTTTTTTTTGTTGGTATTTGTATATTAATATTTTTTGCCTCTTTTATTATTGTATTAGCTGTTGTGTGCAAAAAAATATTTTCTTTCTTTCTTTCGAATATACTCGCCACGCTGGCCAGACGGGTGGCGAGAGACATATTTCTGAAGAATTTATCCATCTCTTGAGAATATTGTATTTGTTAAAAAGTTAATGCTATTTACTTAAAAGACTATATTTTGATATTATAAATACCTTTACCTTTTTACCTGTAATTTTGTCATGTAAAAACATATAGTAATTGTTTTGTAAGTCAGCAAAATCTTTGCACCTTTTACGAAAAAAATATGGCTTAAGCAGGTCTGAACGTATTTCTGGAGAATTTGGTCTAATGGCCTAACCCGTCACGATAATCAGACGAGTTGGCGAAGGTCTGGTAAAAATATTATTATTATTTAAAAAATCTTACGATTTCACAAATTGGTATGAGTGAGAGGGCAATTAATAAGTTGTGACAATGACAAAAAAAAGTGTATTTCTCATTGATTCTCTTTTGCGACCATTTTGGATTGCGCAAAAGCGTTCTACTGCAGTTACTAGGTTTTTAATGAGGGTAGCAGAGTAACTTTATGAAAGTACCCACGATGAAACTGTTACTTCGACCGCCTCCGTGGTCTAGTGGTAACAAACGTTGCCGTGAACTCGGGAGGTCGTGGGTTCGATTCCCACCGGGGGCAAGTTGTACATTGTATAATTTGTCTCGGTCTGGGTGTTTATATGTATAATATGTATATATTTACAAAAAAAAAAAGTATAATATGTAGTTTATCAACCATCTAGTTTCCGTAACACAAGCCTTACAAGCTTACCACGGAAACTAGACGGCGCTGTGTGACCTGTCTGAAAATATTTATTTATTTATTTTTTATTTACTGTAACAATGTTGACTAAATGTCCATTCCAATTGCATATTTAATCTCTAATTACTAGTACAATGTACAAAGTTACAGTTGTGGCAAAGATGAGCGTATTATGCACTGTGTTGATGCTATTTAACCTATATTTGTTGTCAAACAGCCGACCCGGCTACATTTAAATATTTTTGTGTAAACAGAGACGGTACCAGTAATATCTACTACAGCCAATTGCATAATAGCTACTATAAAACAATTACAAATTTCCACTAGTAAAATAAATGTTTCAAATTTTTTTACTTCATCTACTTTGCTCTTCTTTTGTCGACGAAGAACGCGTTTTATATTTCTATAGCACGCAGTTTGGCATATTGTCCGTGAAACAACAGAATTAATTAAATTATGTACGTCGAACACGAACATAACTGGCAATGCAGTGTCATAGACTAATTCAATAATTCTGAAACAATTGGCCTCGTTTTGATACCGTTTGACTTATTGCCCCATCTTGTTATATATTTAATGTCTGTCGTTAAAAAATATTTTAGTATTAGTAATAAAAACGAGTCATTTATAAATTAAATCATCCGTATAGTTAGTCGCAACATTTGGATATTGTCAATAAATATTTGTTTTGTAATACAATACAAAAAAATATATATTAAAAAAACAAACTATCTATAGTAATAATATTTATGTCCATAAATATAAATTCGTGGTTGTAAAAAGGTCGTGTTTGCTTACAATCTAATACTAATAATTAATTATCATTTAAAAAAAATTCATGGTTGTAAAAAGGTCGCGTTGTCAACCAATCTTATAGTAATATTTATGTCCATAAATATAAATTCGTGGTTGTAAAAAGGTCGCGTAAGCTTACATCTAATATGATAATATTTATGTCCATAAATATAAATTCCATCAAAAGAAAAACGACTGACGTTCTTGTTTTGGCTTAACCTTTTTGTTAAAAACTAACCTTAAGACTAACATTTCGTAAAATAATAGTGAAATTACTCCCAACAATTTACAAACTATATTTAAAGTTTAACAAGACATGTAAATAATAAACAATCGGAAACTATTCTATGAACTAGTAGGTATTCCCTTAGTTTACATATTCCAAGCTTTCTCAGCTAAGACCTCTAATCCACCGGAAGATGGTAAACATACGTCTAAGAACCCAACATTCTCACTTCGCCCCAAAAATACATCCGATATTTTCCTAATTCGGCCACAGTGTTTTGATATTGAAAGTTAAGTTCTGTTTTGGGTCAGAGACAAATTCTGTTTAAGTAGTTGTTTGGCTTAGTGTTATTTAAATAATGAAATAAATTAACGTATTGAATTACAAGAAAAACGAAAACGCGTGTTACTGGAATGGGGTGTATCAGGCAAAGCTTTTTGTAGATGTCGCTAGCGGCACTGGGACCTTGTTTATACCAATAACATATCATTTTTTTTAAATGTTTTTGTAGTTTTTTTATTTTTATAACAAAAAAATGTGTTTTAACTTAACGTTACCTACCTTAAAAATTAGTAAAGCAAACACCGTCTTTAAAAAGAAAAAAGGATTAATTAATAGAACGGCATTTTTTAGATCATCATATCTTTGATTTTGCTTGGAAATCTTGATTTGTACACTTCAAAGCTGCTCACTTCGGCATAATATCAAGAAAATAATAAATTACGTAAGAAAAGTACAAGTTTTCTATGCAATTGACAGTTTTATTAGGTATCATGCGCCATCTACCGTGATAAAAAAATAGTGTTACACCCCATTAAAAACCTATATTTAACAGAAATTAAGAAACAAAATGTAAGTGACAAAATATTATCCCAAAGTAAATTAGAAAATTAATCACAGGCGTATTTTCACCATTACTTTTCTCGATTTTTATTAATACCTTAACTTCTGTTCCTATCATCTGTATGCCGATGACTTGCAGTTATATTTGAGTTTAATAGCAGTGATACACGTACTGCTGTTGATAAAATGAACAGGGATTTGCAAGCGATTCGTGTCGGCTCAGAAAACCTTGGTCTTTTGGTAAATCCAGCAAAAATTATGCTTATTTGCACTAAACACGGAGTCAGTACCTTGGATTTGGCTCCTCTTCCACTAGTTCTCTTTAATAACATCCCGCTACCTCTGTGCCAAGACGTTAAAAATCTTGGAATAAACATGAAACAGAAATGAGCAGAAAAGTTTTTGGTGTTATGCACTATTTGTGGCGATCGCAGAACCTTATACCGCAGTCGGCGAACCTTACGATGGTTACCTCATTATTGCTTCCTATTATTGACTACTATACCGACCTCAGTGAAGAGCTACTGAATAAACTAGATCGGTCGGCACCAAGGCAATTATCTCTGCAATTGTTAAGATTAAAGTTAAAAATTACGTCGAATGTACTATTATTTTGAAGGTCACACTACAGACACTTCGCTATGGTACAAGCCAGCCTAATATGGCATAATAGAAGCCGGTCGAATTGGGAACGTTGATTCAGAAACACATACCATACCGAGATACTTCCGAATTCAGCTGAATAATTTAAGAAACTCAAGGCGAAGTGCAGCGGGGTAGTTAGAAACTTTAGGGGGAGAGTTATACAATGAAATTTAAATTTTATCCGCTTTTTTTCTTATAATCGGATACAAGGAATGTTTATGAATACAAATTTTTCAGTTGACATGCAGTGAGATTTCAATAAACTTTTACTTTAGCAATGGAGGTATTTTTAGAAGTTTTTATTTATTTCGAGAAGCCATATGTGTAGCGGTTAAATAGATTTAGATGCGGAGGGAACGAATGCGATTCCTGGTTAGAACGTAATACATTTATTTGAGGTATTTCTCGAGTTTAGTACGCTAGAGGGTTATAGTAAAGTTGGCCAAATAAAGATTTTTAAAGAGTGGTTTCCGCTCTATAATGGATATGGCCGTGATGATATATACGACTACGAGTATATGGTAGGTGCAAATATTGAAATAGGAAACAAAAATTAGTCACATATTTATTAATCACAAAGAACTTAACTTAACTTAAGGTAACTGAAGACATCAGAAGAGGCATGGATGAAACTAAGGTCACAGTACTTGTACTGATTGATTTCACAAATGCCTTTAACACAGTTGATCCTGATTTGCTTATCGCTATGTTGTCTCGTCTTGGAATTTCATCGGAGGCTCTGTCATGGTTTTCACAATATCTTCATGGCCGTCAGCAGCAGGTACAGGTTGATCAGGTGTCGTCGGAGTGGCGCGATTTGGCTACGGGCGTTCCACAAGGTGGTATTCTGTCCCCTTTATTGTTTTCGTTGTTTATCAATGCCATCACCTCCCTTCTACACTGTCACTATCACCTGTATGCAGACGACTTGCAGCTTTATGTGCAGACGGATATCAATACCCTCAATAGTGCAATAGCTTGGCTTAACTCTGATCTTTCTAATATAAGTTCGTGGTCGGAACGTTTTGGGATCGTTGTCAATCCGAGCAAGTGTCAGGCAATTGTAATAGGAAGCTCCCGACAATTATGCAAAATTGACCTTAACGATATCGACTTGGTTCGGTTTGACAACGTTCCTATTCCATATAGTAGTAAGGTAAAGAATTTGGGAATTCACTTAGATTCCAATCTAAGTTGGACAGTCCAGGTTACGAACACGAGCCGTAAATTTTTTTCTTCTCTGCACTTTCTTAATAAACTTAAACATTTTCTGCCTATTAAAGCTAAAATAACCCTTGTCCAAAGCCTTCTCCTTCCACTTCTCGATTATGGTGACGTGTGCAGCGTTGATCTCTCGGAGATATTGCTCAATAAGATGGACCGGCTACTTAACGCATGTATCCGGTTCATCTATTGTTTGCGTAAATATGATCATATTTCCGAGTATCGCGCTAAGTTGAAGTGGCTGCCAATTCGGTGTCGCAGGAACCTTAGAATTCTTTGCTTGCTTTTTTCTGTTCTGAATGAGCCTGCGACACCGAAATACCTCAAGGACAATTTCGCCTATTTGTCTTCGTTTCACGATAAATCCCTCCGTTCCTCTCATAATTCTCTTCTGTCTATTCCCTCTCATAGTTCTAGTTTCGTTTCGGACTCATTTGTAGTTGTTGCCACGAACCTGTGGAACAATTTGCCTCTTAGCATAAGGCAAGTAACCACCAGATCTCTATTTAAAAAAATGGTCTATTCACACTTTCTATCACAAAAAAGTAAGTATTATCTATGTATGTGTATGTAGTTACTATAACTTATTTATTAGAATTTAGTATATTGTTGTCATTGATATATAATATGTAGTGTATGTAATAATATGTATGGGTATATGTAGTATATGTATTTTTATATATATGTATTAGTATTACTATATTTATTAGTATATAGTTAAACCGTAGAATTTAATACAATTTTGCACCTACCTTTCAATATAATACTCAAGTTGTCCCAATGGTTGGCTAGGATAGAATGTCTAGCGGCATTATAAGCCCGCCTTTGTCTTTGTGCAATAAAGATTTAAATAAATAAATAAGTGTGTGAAGACCATTATTATAAATAGCATTCTTTTGGGAGCTTGTGAGATATCTAAGGGCGGTTGTTTTACAGATTTGTTAAAACAACTGCATATGAGTCGGACATAAAATTAAGACTGTATAGTGTTGCGGAATAAGTAGCTTTGTAAAGTATTGTGGAACAAGTAGACGACTTGCGTATTTATATTTAAATCTTATTCTCTATGACAGGAGGTTGTCAGAGAGACGTAAGTCAATATCAAGATACTTCCGGAAAATGTCCTAATTTGTGTTGTATTTTTAATAAATTTATTTATCACATTCATAGTGTTATTTCGGCCTTTATTTCTCCACAAGTGGCAAGGTAGGTAAGTTAAGGTGTTGTTATCAGTAGATAATCTACTTGGTCATTTTTCCCCACCGAGCTATAGTCAAAGATTCTATTATTCAATTACTTATTTTTTTGTTTTATAAATTTATAAATATGTGACATATGTATATAATTTATGTACATCTTAATTATTAAGTATTTAGAATGTAAACTGACACGGCCTCTTTACAGACACGATCTTATTTAAGTAGTTTCTAAGTTAGTTAGTTTTACTTTCTTGTAGCAATAATGTTGTGCATAACATACATAAATATGGATTATTGCCTGTTTACGGTCCAACCATGACTACCACTTTGATTAGTACATTTGTTTTAATAATTGTATTGATTTAATTAGTTCTTACTGTATCCAAGTTGTTTTAAGCGAACCAATGGAAATAAACTAATTTGATTTGATTTTATAATGTTGCTAATGTTATTTAATCGGGATTTGCAAGGTTGCAATTTGCATATATTGCGGAATAAGTAGATTTGTAAAGTCAGAAAGGGTTGTCATTGAGACAGGAGTCAATAAGTAACTACTTTCGGAAAATGTCCTAATTTGTGTTAAGTTTTATTATATTTATTATACCACAGTCATAGTGTTATGTCAGCCTTTAATTCTCCACATATAGTGCAGAGTTATACGGTGACCGCAATGACCTGTGTCGTGGAGAAAAGAGAGGAAGTAGAATTTGTTCTTGAAAAAAATTGGTAGCCACTTCAACTTCCATACTTGGAGATGTTATCGTATTTGCATTAGGACTTATATCCAATATTATTATTATTAGTTTAAGACATACAAAACATAAATCAAGTTGTAAAAATATAATCTGTTGTCTTATTAAAATTAATCGCAAATACCTACATAAAAAATGGAACAAATTTGAATCAAGTACAAATGCAAAGAAGTCAAGGTTCCATCAAGCAATCATAATGCTGGCATACTGCACGAAATCTGAACTCCGCAAGGTCGCCACTTGCATGTAATCATTTGGAGCAAATCGGTTCGGTCTCAGTTCGACTAAATAATTAATTAAGAGCCAAGTTGTACAAGTTTGTTGTTGTTATTTGTTGCGATACGTGTATACTGGGAACAGTTATTATAAAGTATCCGTATCTCTTTCGGGTTGGTCAAAAACCACGCTTTTTTTAAGAAGAAGAATTATAGTTGGCCCATTTTACTGTAACTGTAAAACACGTGGGAAGCTCGTCAACGACACACATTTTTTTTTTTTTTTTTTAATACTGAAAACGACATGTAACATCGCGCCCATCTGATGGTAAGCGATACCTACATAAATTATTGTGTCCCGACTCGGTACCTTCACGGAATGAACGACGGAGGCAGTTAATATTATAAATGATTAAATATAAATGAATTCTTTAATATGTTATGATTGTTTTTGTTTTTTCGAAGAAGAACGTGTTTTACACTTCTATAGCATACATATCGGCATATTGTCCGTCAAACAACA
Source organism: Tinea semifulvella (assembly GCA_910589645.1). Lineage (NCBI taxonomy): Eukaryota > Metazoa > Arthropoda > Insecta > Lepidoptera > Tineidae > Tinea > Tinea semifulvella. Next base: position 3,810,700 of record OU342592.1, on the reverse strand, counting down.
AAATCAATTGAAAAGTACACGTCAATCACGACCATAACCTGCACTGTCATGGACTAATAAATTCTAAGACGATTGTCCTAGCTTTGTTTCTTAAACTATTCATATATATATTTAGCTATTGTTATAAATTTAACTAGCTGTTATACCCGGCTTTATATATATATATATATATTAAAATCTTCCTCGAGATTCCCTCTATCTATCGGTATAAACAGCATAACAATCGGTGCAGTAGTTTTTGAGTTTATTGAGAACAGACAGACAGACGCGGCAGAGGATTTTGTTTTATAATATGCAGTGATAGTAATTACATAGGATAGGTATATATAAATAAATCTAATAAATAAAGAATTTTTATTATTTAGGCATTTTTAAAGTTCAAATTAACTGGAACTCGAAATGCGTCCGAGGCCTAATTATATTAGATATTATTAAGTTTTATTTTTATATTACTGACGTGACCCACTCCGGTTGTATACGGTCCAATTTTTCGGACGAACAGAGCGTAATCCTAATTTATAAACGTATTGTTTGTTGATATATTTAGAAAGAAATCACGTTTCGTGAGTAGGCATTTAAATAAAATAATAAAATGTTAAGAATCCCAAGGTGAAAATATTTGTCTGTTGCCCGACCTTTTTAATCTACGTTTGACTTTGGCCAAACTCATAATTTTTAGCAGTTGTAAATCTAATTTTGCGGTACAGTCGCGGTCAAAAATGTTACCACAAAAGGTCATCGACATCCTTTAGATAGAGCTATGACGAAATTTGTTATTAAGTATATCATAATTTACGCGTTCCTTAAATCCTACAAAGGTCGGTTCAAACCCACCCGGTATGTACCAATGAGAAATACACTTTTCATACACAGTTCATTAGTCTTAGATTTACAACACCGTGTCGTTCCCGTGCCTCGGAGAGCACGTTAAGGCGTCGGTCCCGGTTCCACTAATACATACTTGTGGAATCGTTAATAAATTACATCATATCCTCGCCAAACCGTCTGGCCAGCGTGGCGAGTGTAGGCTAAATTCTCCAGATATATGTTCTGGAAGGCCCATCTCCAACAGTGAAGGCCTAGGACGCTGTGTTCTAGAAGCTGTAGTAATGAAAATAATATCAGAATTTAACTACCTAGTTAGGAGTTGACCAATGATAAATACTTTTCACACGTAAATTTGTCTTAGATTTACTATACCACCGTTTTCGCGTATAGAAGAGCACGTTAAGCCGTCCTCGTCGATCCCGGTTCCACTAATACCAACTTGTAAAATCGTTAATTATAAATCGTTAATAAATATACCGAGACTCACATATCACGGTCAAATAAATAAAACACTGTCCAAAGATGCATTAAAAAGCCGGCATGTATAATGAGTTTGATGAATGTCGACGAAGCGAAAGAGGTATGTCGTGATTGTGTCAGGTGGCGCTCAATTGTCTCTACCTACCCCGCAAGGGATCTGGCGTAAATGTATGTATGTATTTAATTCTGATTACGACAATACGTTGATAATCCTTAAAAATTATAGAATATTAAATAAATGTGACATAATTGTTATTAAAATTTAAATGCATTCGGCAAGTAGTTGGCTGAATGAATTCAATTGTCGAGCTCCAAAGTGCTTTTATCGGCAAAACATTTAATAATATGTATTCAGATGTTTATTGTAAATCATTTTGGTAAAATTACCCTACAGCTACTGACGGATCCATTGCCTCTTGCGAAGAAAACTAGAAATGTTTTTTTTTTTTTTGCGTCCACCTGATGGTAAATGGCGCGCGAGGTCCATTAATGTTGGCAACTGGAATCAGACACGACTGACATTAGTCTCTAACACTATGCCGGCTGGACTGGGCATGACGGCAATTCGAGCCTATTCCCGAAACGTGTGAATACACTTTACTGGGTTTATCGGCACGAACATTGGATACTTCCCCGCCCCGGCAGACTGGGAAAATTACCACCATTAATTAGTGATATTAGTCTGCCTACCACCTATTTAAATGCCCGATTGTATTGATGGTTTAACGCGTTTTGCATCCCTCTCTTTCGCACAATCCAATTTGGTTTTCGTGCTTTGCTCTTCCTTTACAAATGTGGTCAAAATTCAGTCCCTTACTAGCTCTTACAATAGAAAGACTGGTTCATGGATAAAACCAAGGATTTTGTCATGTCGGCGCGAGTAATAGCTTTTTTCTAGATGGGTAACCACTTTTATATGTATCTGTTAGTATTTTTTATAGATTTTTGAACGTAAAATACGGAATTGTGCAGTTAAGTTTTGTGAAAATAATTTTAGAAAAGTCTATAGTGAAAACCCCCCTGGTTTTGGTGTTACTTTTTATGTGGGGTTAGTAATACTAATCGCAGTGGTTAGGGTTAAATTTCAAAAGAGATTGCCCAAAACCAGGCCCCAACTTTTTTGCAGCGTGCCTCAACTAAATACAATTCAATAATCATTACAATTAATAGTGTTTTTTTTTATTTAATTACAACATCTGTTTTACCCCAGCATTAAAATATAATTTAATTAAAAAGTCAATTGGTTAAAATTTATGTATGAAATAGTTACAAGGTACTATTTATACGATTAGGTTCTTTATTATGACCAGGTACTTTATTATAGATAAAACACTGGATTTCAAATCGGCGGGATCAAAACTATGTAATTATTAACGTAAAAAAAGTTTTTGTCAATTGTCGTTATGTTAGGGTAAAATAAATAAAATAAATTACAATCAAATAAAAAAGAAATCATTATAGCACGAGAACATTTTATTGGGCCCATTTCTCTAAGAAAAATGGGCATTCTCATTTCCATCTTTCATCATTATCAGCGTGTTTCTCTCGATATAGGCCTGCAATGTTCCATCTTTACTGAAGCTAAATCTAAGCCCTAAAAATAGTGTTATAAAATTCTCACAAAATATTTTAACTTTAAATATTCTCTGCACAAAATTAGACTTTTCATTTTACAAAGAAGAGCGCTTACCAAACTAATTTGATACTCTGATGAAAAACTCAGACGTAAAATCTGAATAGCAAAAAATTACTGACAAAACCTTATATTCTTACTAATATTATGAATGTGAAAGAAACTTTGTCGGTGTGATTCTTGTTTGTCAACTTAGTAACAATTAAGAAAATCGTTTTTTTTTTTTTTTTTTTTTTTTTTTTTTTTTTTTTTTTTACTAGCACGACATGTGACCTTGCGCCCACCTGATGGTAAGTGGGGAGCGAGATGTTAGCAACTGTAATCAGACACTCATGACTGAGATCAGTCCCTAACACTATGCCGGCTTGACTGAAAATGACGGCAATTCGAGCCTGATCCCGAAATGTGTGGATACACTTTACTGGGTTTATCAGCACGAACGGTGGATACTTCCCCGCCCCGGCAGACTGGACAAATTACCACTATCAGTCTGCCTACCACCTATTAAATATATCCAACATAACAAACAAATTGTAAATGTTATATTATTATGTTTTGAGTTCACCCACTGACCTTGGACGTGAGCAATTTTTCTAATGACCTTTCAGTTAATTACATTTCTCCAATAATTATCTTGACCTTAGGGACGTGGTCACGCACCTAATATTATTAATGGACATTCGCGAATATTACTGTATTCATAATTATGTTAATAGCAAAGTCATTAAATACATAACAAGAAGGACATAAAGGCAAACAGTATGAAAATTAAAGCTAGGACGGACAACCGTCTTAAAATTAATTAGTCTATGGATTGCGCCGCCATCAAAGCCAAAATCAAGAAGCAAATGTCAAAAGAGCAAATATTTTCTAGGCTTTAGGTGTCATTGGTGGAACCCCTTTGAAATAATAAAAAATTAAATAAAGCGATTTTCTTTTAATACTGATACCCCCCCCACTCAACATAAATATCACCAAATGCATTCCAAGTAGTTGGCGTACATAACTATTTATTTATTATTATTTAAAAACTTGATATATAATAAACATACATATACCTACATACAAATACTATATAATAAATACATACTAATTTGTTAAATGAGGATGCTCATTTTTCTTGGAGAAATGGGCCCAATAAAATGTTCTCGTGCCACAATGATTTCTTTTTTATTTGATAGTTAATATATTGTGTTTTCATAATCTGTAATTAATCTTATTTATTTTACCCTAGGATAACGATAATTAAGAAATACTTTTTTTTACCTTAATAATTAGACAGTTTCGATCCCGCCAATCTGAAATCCAGTGTTTTATCTGTAATAAAGTACCTGATCATAATAAAGAACCTAATCGTATAAATAGTGCTTTGTAACTATTTCATGCATAAATTTTAACCAATTTACTATTTAATTAAATAATATCTTAATGCTGGGGTAAAAGAGATGTAGTAATTAAATTAAAAAAAAACACAATTATTTGTTATGATTATTAAATAGTATTTAGTTGAGGCACGCTGCAGAAAAGTTGGGGCCTGGTTTTTGGCAGTCTCTTTTAGGAAGTACAAATGGGACCCATATGCCAAGAATGGTCTAAATTAATGATTTTCAATTCACCAGTCACAGTTACTGGTACAATAGGCTTAGACACTATATTAATTATTACACAGCTCAAGAATATGCTAATACCAAGAAATTCAAGAATAGTTAATATAAAACACGAGTGTTACTTCAGTTAAGCTTCTTCCACACAGAACTGTAAAACGACTCCATTTGAAAGATCTCCAAAGGGCTATTACTTGCGCCGACATGTCAAAGTCCTTGGTGTGATCCGTAAAGCAGCAAGTCTTTCTATTGCAAGAGCCAAAAATATAAAAAAAAACAAGCCCAAGGTTCATCACAACCCCTAGGACACAGCGTCCTAGACCTCCACTGCTGGAGATGGGCCTTCCAGAACTGGAAATTTGGCCTACTTTAGCCATGCTGCCCAGACAGCTTGGCGAGGATATGATGTAAATTTTTATAACAATTTATTAACGATTCCACAAGTTAGTATTAATGGAACCGGACCCGACGGCTTAACGTGCTCTCCGAGGCACGGGAATGGTGGTGTTCTAAATCTATGACAAATCTACGTAAGAAAAGTGTATTTCTCATTGGTACATGCCAGGTGGGTTTGAACCGACCTTTGTAGGGTTTAAGGAACGCGTTCTTACAACCGAGCCACCACCAGTCTGGTCGCTGGTCTGGTTGTCGCCTTAATGAAATTTGATTAATGTCATATGATCAGTGACACTCGCGAGATGATGACAAATCGATTGACGTGAGAATCATTAAAATCTGTCGACACGTTTGGTCTCCAGTGTGCCACAAACATACATACGAGTACATAGGCTGATAAAAGCATAGCCCTTACTTGCGTCACTCAGTTAATAATTAAATTACAATGCAATGATGCTAAATATTTTTTATTACAATAAAATCTACTACTATCAACAAATAAAAATTGTCTCCGTGGTCTAGCGTTTAAGTCCGTGCATTTAGACTCTGAGGTACCAGCTTCGATTCATATTCGGGACACAATAATATTTATTAATTTAAATAAATAAATTTGATTATTATTAAATTTATTTGTGATATTTCTCGAGTTTGGTACGCTAGAGACATCGACAAGCTTGCCATTTGTCAAGATTGGTCTATAGTAACGTTGGCTAAATGTAAATCCGCTTCTTTATAAGCGTGGTTTCTGAGCAAGGGATACGGTCGTGATGATACTTTTTTTTACTTTTTACAATAAAATTATATTTTTCTTAGTCTGAGAATGGATGTGTAACCAGTATAAGGTTATCTTGATAATTTAATAATGTTGGATAAATGACAAAGGAATTTAATAGGCTTCGGTCATGACTAATGTATTTCTTGAGCTACACAGAATCGCAATTACATTTGAGTGAATTTGAATATGTAAGTATGGCTTAGCATCTTTACATTGTAATTTAAATATTAACAATGTTTTTTGTATTGATATTTTTCTCGCAGAAAAAACGATAAAAACGGACTTAAGATGGTTAAACGCTTTAGCACCCCTCTCGCTCGCACAATCCATTATCATATATATCGTGCTAAGTTGAAGTGGCTGCCAATTCGTTGTCGCAGAAATCTTAGAGTTCTCTGTCTCCTTTTCTCTGTTTTAAACGAGCCTGCGACTCCGAAATACCTCAAGGACAATTTTGCCTATCTCTCTTCTTTCCACGATAAATCTTTACATTCTTCTCACAACTCTCTTCTTTCTGTTCCCTCACATCATTCTGGATTTGTCTCCAACTCCTTTGTAGTAGCTGCCACAAAATTATGGAATGATCTTTCAGTAAACATAAGGCAGGCAAGTAACAGATTGTCATTTAAAAAACTGGTCTATTCACACTATTCAAGCTCTAAACCACGTTAGTAAGTTGTATTTGTGTATGTATTAGTATTTAGTATATTGATATTATAATACATATATAAGAATATATAAGTAGGTATATAATATTTGTTGAATTATCCTATAATTGTATAATACTGTTACTTTCATTGCACCTATATTTGTTCAAATTTGTCGCTAAGGTTTGGCTGTCAGAGAATGTCTACGGGCATTAAGTCCGCCTTTGTGCTTTGTGCAATAAAGTTTTGGAATAAATAAATAAATCCAATATTTTCAAAAGATTTTTTAGGTCTGAGTGTATGTACGTTTGAAAAATGTAGTCTATAAAATAGAACACAGCGTCCTAGACCTTTACTGCTGGAGATGGGCCTTCCAGAACATATATCTAGAGAATTTGGCCTACACTCGACACGCTGGCCAGACGGCTTGGCGACGATATGATAACATATTTTTATGACAATTTACTAATGATTCCACAAGTTGGTATTAGTGGAACCGGGACCGACGTCTTAACGTGCTCTCCGAGGCACGGGAACGATGGTGTTGTAAATCTATGACAAATGTACGTATTTCTCATTGGTACATGTAGGGTGGGTTTGAACCGACCTTTGTAGGATTTAAGGAACGCGTTCTTACAACCGAGCCACCACCGCGAGCGCACTCATGTAGGGGGTGGAAACACAGAGGCAGGAAGAGCATTCCACATCTTTATCATGCTGATGTGTGTATAACTGGCCTGTGCGTGTGGTTCGGTTGCAAAAGATTTTTACATTAATAGGTATAATTAGACATAGTAAATGTTAAAATTAATACTCTATAAATTTGTAGAGTTATAATGTTTTAAAAATAGGCTATTTAACGAGAATATTAATCGTCTGCTAATTTGATATGAAAGCTAGAGTTGAGGCCAACATACACATTTCCGAGAAATTTATTTTCATACGCCACGGATCGTGTGTATTAAAAATAATACAAAATTACGTTAAGATTAATTCCCGACGATTTATGTTGATGGCATGTGTAATGGCGGCACATAAAAACAAACGGCCTAGTTATGTGTTATTTGGGTTGGAGGAAAATACGTTAGAGGAAATCCGGAGTTAACAGACTTTGGTAGTCTTACAAGAGTATTTTTTTTGGGTTCACTAAAATTAATAATGTACTGGCTCTTTGGAACAAATTGGTTTAGACCTCGCCAGGAATATTACCAATTATATCCTATCATCACATCTCCTAGAACATATAGACCTAGACCTCCATTGTTGGAGATGAGCCTTCCAGAAATCTCTGGAGAATTTGGCCTACACTCGCCACGCTGGCCAGTAGGTTTGGCAAGGGTATTATCTATATCTTAAACATTTTGTATTATATTGCACATCTACAGCTCTCATTAAAATGACTTTAGAATGGCTATGGACGATAAATAACTCACGCTCCTACCCTACTTCAGTAACGCATTTAACTGCGTCGATCATAATATACTAATGGTTACTTTGCGTTCTCTTCATATTTCACAGAATGTGGCATTATGGTTAGAATTATGAGCGCGCCAACGACGTATCCACATAAATGATTCGTACTTGGACTAATGTTCGTTTACTGCTGGTGTCCTGCAAGGTGGTGTATTATCTCCTTTACTCTTCTCCGTTTTTATAAACACTATCACCAATATTATACACTTTAGTTTCTACCATCTGTACGCTGATGACGTTCAACTGTAGCTGCACTTTAAAATAGATGACTGTGCGTTTACAATCCGAACAATTAGGACTTCCGTCAATCCCTCGAAGGCGCAGGTCATGATTGCTGGATCGAAGCAGATGTTGTGCAGACTGGACTCTTTCACTATTACTATTTAACAATATCCCTTTTCCCTTCTGCGAACATGTAACAACCTTGGACTGCACATGAGCTGTGATCTCTTTAGGGATTACCATGAATCTGTGATTGCTAAAAGAATTCACGGCAGTATGCATCCGTTAAAACGGTTACAGTACTTTATTCCACAAAAGGCAAAGCAGTCATTTCGCTGCTTTTTTCCATTTAAGATCATGCAGATATCTGCTATCCTAAAGTTCTTGTTAATGTTCAGTAGCACTGAAGGGCTACTGAATAAACTAGATCGCCTTCTTAACTTATGCATTCGTTATGTATTTGGTTTGCGTAAGTATGATCATGTATCTCATTTTCGTACTCAGTCAAACAACTTTTCTTAAGAAACATTAAGTCGGAAGTGACAATGATAACTTTTGGCTTCTCCATACAAACTGAAATATTTAAAATAGCCCAATTGTTAAAACAAAATTAAATCAAAATGGATGATGAAATTTTATGTGCAATTAGAAATTTTATTATTATTATTATAGGCATAGCAGTAAATAGTGAATCATCTCGGTGTCAAATTCTAACAAGCTAGTAATATTTTTTACGATTGACCCTGAAATGACGCGGCTTGGTTACAGCCTTTGACTTATTTACAAGGTCTGGGCACTGAAAACAACTTTTTGGTCTGCACACAGATTGATCTTAGGCCTAAAGACTGAAGCGGAGAGAAAAGGGGCGGGATTAAAAATTGCAACAAAATCTCTGCAGTGGAATCTGCATAGGAATTTATTTTCCAATTTGTGAAGGTGACCATATACCTGTTTCTACAATCACGAGCCTTTTTCAAGAGGGTTTTAAATACCTCTCGCTTGCGCAATGAGAAATGGAGTCTATCAACATTCTAGAAAATAAAATTACGGACATTTTGGACATACTCGTATTTAGACCTAATTACAGACAGCAAAAAAATAAAATAGCAACATCATTTATTAACAATTTTCCTTTATTTTTAACCGACTTCAAAAATCTCTCAAAATATCAAAAGTTCTTATTTCGAATGCATGTTTTTTTTGTTGGCGAGATTATTTCTTTGTTTGGTTCAGAGGTGGTTAATGAAAAAAAAATCGAAATTAGTTCAGCACATTTTGAGGAAATCAACTAAAACAAAAATTTATGAACAGATTGTTCAGGCGCCTAAACTTATGTAACCATACAGTCGCTTGTCGGATATTTTAGTAGAATATTTATTTACTAAAACATATGCTAATCCTTCATCTGTGTGTTTCGCTGTTACACATTGTTGAACTCTTTAAATACAGCCAAATGTCCTGTCATCCTACATATAGCTCAATGTTAGAGGCGGATTGCGACAGTTTCTAGGCCGTTTGTTTTTATGTCCGCGTATTTAGCGGTTAGTGAGCGCTGGAGGGTTAATTCTCAGACTTTAGTCTCGTTTAGCAAACCGAAATTGTTATATTTGTCTTTCAATTCAATGGGTTAGAAAGTTACAATAATAGCTTCATTTGAAAAGGTGTTCCAATTCATAAATGTTTGTTTTGGACGGGTTAATTGGGTTTTATAAGCACTTAATAATAATTTAAATCTACAGTAAGAGTAAATTTTTTGTTTGCTAACTGTACCGTCTACAAAAAGTACACTGAAGCACAAAATTAAAATGTTTTATTTTCGATCATAAAAAGTAAAGTATCATCACGACCGTTTCCCTTTCGGGGTGGTCAGAAACCACGCTTATAAGCGAATTCACATTTAGCCAACTTTACTATAGGCCAATTATGACAAGTGGCAAGCTCGTCAATGTCTCCAGCGTATTTTCGATCGTAGGTTTTTAGTTAAGGTACATGATATTATAACTGTCGCTATGTCCCGTCCATTGGACATACAATAATTATATATGAGTACATATTAAAAAAGGCGTTGTGGTGGCTCGGTTGTAGGCGCGTTGGTGGCTCAGTTGTAGGCGCGGTGGTGGCTCAGTTGTAGGCGCGGTGGTGGCTCGGTTGTAAGAACGCGTTCCTTAAATCCTACGAAGGTCGGTTCAAACCCACCCGGCATGTACCAATGAGAAATGCACTTTTCTTGCGTAAATTTGTCATAGATTCCACCGTTTCTGTGCCTCGGTGAGTACGTTAAGCCGTCGGTCCCGGTTCCACTAATACCAACCTGTGGAATCGTTAATAAAATGTCAATAAAAAATCACATCATATCCTCGCCAAGCCGTCTGGTCAGCGTGGCGAGTGTAGGCCAAATTCTCCAGATATATGTTATGGAAGGCCCGTATCCAGCAGTGGAGGTCTAGTACGCTCTAGTTAAACATTCTAGGCGCTGCAAAATGACATATTAAAAATAAATTTTATAATGTTGATGATGAGTGAGCAAGTATGCCAACTGTTGCTCTCATGTTTTGGAAAGGTCTGCTACGCATCTATCAGAGAGAAAGCGATGACTTCTTAACTTAAAAACTCCCATGTTTTCAACTTCACGGATGGATTTGCGAACTTTATTGTAAATATGTGTCACTAATGACATTCTTGCTAAAAAAACTAAAAAACACGACAATTGTACGTTATAGGTCATTATGCGTGCGCGAGTACGATAAGAGAACATATTAATATATTTTTTTTACAAATATTGCACTTTCATCAATATAGCCCACAAGCCCAAAGCCCACATATTGCGTCGTATCGAATCCCCGCATTAAGCCATCGGCATTAACGATCACACAAGTTGGTATTAGTGAAACCGGGACCAACGCAACCGCTTAACATGCTTGTCGACCTATCGCTACCTACTTGATTAGGCTCTGCATGAATGGTGATATTTTTAGGACAACTTCTCCGCACCGTAACTTAAGATTTTATTACCGAATAATAAAGCTAAATAAACGTAGTTTTTCATTTTTATTCTAGATTATAATTTAAAAAAAAAATAGCTCTTTAATAAATTCCAGTAGGTATATATGTATATCCTAAACACGTTAATACCTACTTACTATTTAAAATAGCTGTTCGAAAATCTTTTCCCAATCCTGATAAAGAAATTAAATCAAATTAAACACAAGTTACAATAACCTAACTTTGTACGAAAACTCCACAAAAATTATGACAAAAAAAAGGAAAATTTTAATAAAATAAGCCGGCTTTATGTTCTCGCCGGCGCCGTCGATAACGTTATAATTAAAGGTTTTATAAAGTTGGAAACTTTCTTTTGTTTCACCTTTAGTCGTGGAATAATCTAAAAAAATATTTTTATAACCCTCAGAAGTTAAAGTGTTAACACTCGCTCATTTGAATCATTCAATTCTCAATGTACTTTTAATAAATGTAGTATATTAAGTTACCCAAATTGAGCCTCCGTGGTCTAGTGGTAACAAACGTTGCCATGAACTCGGGAGGTCGTGGGTATAATTTGTCTCGGTATGGGTGTTTATATGTATAATATGTATAAATTTACAAAAAAAAGGTATAATATGAAGTTTATCAACCATCTAGTTTCCGTAACATAAGCCTCGTTGCTTACCACGGAAATTAGATGGCGCTGTGTGACCTGTCTGGAAATATTTATTATTATTATTAACAAACAATTATAAGCTCTCTAATTGCCTGTTCTTATTAAAAATATTAAAAAAAACATACTAACGTTGCCGATTGAAAAAAATTAAATTGAATAATGATTGAAAAATTTATCTATATATATATATAAAGATGAATGTCTGTGTGTATATTCCCTATGTTGTTGTTGTATGTTTCAAAACTACTTGTCCGATCAGGATGAAACTTTGGGAATATGTTTTGTGAACATCGGCGAAGGTTTCTGACATAGTAGATTGCATAATAAATGTTCTTAATATTAAATTAAAAAATAACAACTGTCAAATCAACATTTTTTACATATATATATTTAGTTATAGTTTATTGACATTTTAAATTCGAATATAGTTTTTTAACCACTATTTATTAAAATACCCGACGAGGCACCTTTACAGCCACAAACTAGACCTAAATTATTATATATTATAATAAATATTAGGCTTAGAAGTGAAAAAGTATATATAATAATAATAAAATAACAATAATGGAAATTGAGTATTTTGTTTAGAATTGTTACTAAAAAAATTGACTTAACCGTTGTTGAATTACCTTAGCGTTGTCTTACAAAATCTTACATATGGATAAATAGGTTCATGCGCTTTGTGATTACATGAGACATGAAGACAAAGACATAAAACAGAATGCATTTTAAACGAGTTAGAATGGAGTTCAAATGATCGCCAAGGATAATGACACCTACCGATATAACTTTACTATCATTCAATTTAGACAAGGTTTCGCGATAAATTGCTATTTACAATCCAACCGTTAAATGCGAGCGTTGTTTTGTACATAATTGGATATTTCATCCAAAATAACTAGCATAATGTGTGGCGACCCCAAATGCCATAACTACCTAAAACAGAATATTTCCATTATAATTTAACGAGGAAATGCGGCGAGCGTTTTAGGTACCCTCCCTGGTGGTAAGCCCTTAGTTTATTTTGTAGAATAGTTTTAATTTTATAGGTATTTTTAGTTTAGTTTTATTTATAATTATTTTGTATCTATTTTGAATTTTATTATTATTTAGGTAGCTTTTAATTTATGTTTAATGTATGTATATTATTATACCGTCTGGCCAGCGTGGCGAGTGTAGGCCAAATTCTCCAATTCTGGAAGGCCCATCTCCAGCAGTGGAGGTCTAGGACGCTGTGTTCTAGGGGCTGTAATGAATGAATGTATATTAATTTACTTCGAATAAAATCTCTAAAATAATATTATTAGGAACACACACAGTATATACACAATAAATAACAAAAAGGAAAAAAGAACAGAACAGAATAATATAAAACTGCTATCAAGTAAAACGAAGAACATATATATTTATTAGAAAAATGCAATTATTTTTTTGTCCATAAAATTTTATTATTATTATTATTATTACAGTGTTATGAAATAGGTTTACCTACTTAATTAGATACACACACATTGAATTACTCGTACATATAATAAAAGTAAATTACCTATTGTTTTTTATTGTTTTTAGCGATTCCGTCAATCAGGTAAGATTTAAAAACTCCTTGCGAATCCTTAATATTTTTATAACGACATACAAGTCATAAGAAAATAAGTTTTAATGTATAAAATAAACAAATATAATTTTCAGACTTTTCAGTAGATTTGGCCCGAGGGCTTAATAACTATTAAGAAAACGTCCAAAGAAGTTCTTAACAAACTTATCTCGTGGTTTCAACCTTATGTGGGTAGCTTATTTCCTGCAAGCCCTTAATATTTCTCCCGGAATTATTATTCTTATTTCTCCCGTTTTGTTTTAAACACTCACGGCCAGTTGCAGAATGGATCATTAAAATTATCTCTGATCAATATTTTAAAATAAGCCACGTGATTGGTAGTTTTTGTCACTTTTGTTGTTTTGGTCAATAAAGTGCGTCATAGGCATACGTTAAACATGTCAAAAGATAATCAGCTTTTGTGCAACTGGCTGTTATTCTTAATTACTATTAGTTGAGTGAAAGACTCAAAATCTGTACTAAACTATGCTCTTTACTTTTATAGACAATACACATACAACGTTTAGTGTGTGCTTAGCCTGCTGTTTTCCTTTAATTTCCTTTTAACATAGGTTTTTATAAAATGACATAACATGGACTAAATATATTATGCTATAAGAAGAGCAAAGCGATTATTTAATTTAATTATTTAATATACATTGACCGTGGCAGTGTGCTTTCGTCTCAGAGCCCGGACTGTTGTGTGTGTGGGTACAAATGTCGGTGGGGGAACCAGCAGAACATCTCGGACACCACGTGCTTTCTTGTGCTAGAATTGCCGGCCGCATTCCACGTCACGCGACTTTCAATGACATCATTCGTAGAGTTTTGGTCACTCCTAGAGTACACGCTATCCTAGAGCCTTCTGGGATTGCGCGGAGCGATGGCAAAAGACCCGACGACATGACTGTTGGGCGCATGTTGGGTTCATCCATCGCGGGAAGTGCGATGGTTTCTGCTGAGAATCATTATTTAATTTTAATATATATATATACGAGTATAAACCTAAATTTAGAGGGAGAAAACTACAGGGTGAAAGCGAAACTTTTTCGCACACATCAAGCGCTTTAAGTACTTGACGTATTTAATACTTTTCAAGGTCACTCGGGTCACATATTGGACGTCCGCAAAACAGGGTTAAAACATTAGACCCTTCCAACTTCTGCCTTCCTGAGCTTCTTATTTATCTTGAGACTATATTAACACTCAAATCCGTTAGTGATAATCCTTTATTATTTAACCCTTGGTTAAAATACCCAACTGTCATTTAGCTAAGCTACTACGAGTATGTAGACAGACAGACACTCATCATAGGCGACAACAAATTTTGAATATAATACTATTTCATGATCATACTAATAAAAGTTATATATACATATCTTTACGTCAAATTCTTTTTAAAGCTTTTGTATGTTCATCTTCTTGTGGTCATAGAAGTCCCATTACCCATCAGGTACTGTGATCACCTTCAGATAAACCCAGTAAAGTGTATTCACACGTTTCGAGATCAGGCTTGAATTGCCGTCATTCCCAGTCAAGACGGCATAGTGTTTGGGACTGATGCAGCTTTAATTAACTAATTGTGTGTGTAATTATGTGTATATTTTTTTTAAAACATTATTTTGATGTTTGTATTGTAATAAATAAATAAATAAATATTTCCAGACAGGTCGCACAGCGGCGATGGGGTCCGCAACCCATCACGCATGGCCTAAAAAGCGCGGATTGAGGGCAGATGAGTGCCGTTTTGGCACCTGGAATGTCCGAGGGGGGATGAATGATAAGATGAATGAACTCCTAGATACGATGGATGAAATGAAGTTGGATGTAATTGGCGTGACCGAGACCAAGCGGAAGGGTAGTGAGATGCAGGACTTGCCGGGAGGGGGGATCGCGCTCTGGTCGGGAGTGGGAGATAGCGATCGCGGTAGTCAGGGGGTGGGCATCCTACTATCCGGCCGCTTGGCCGACAGTATGTACGAGTACTGCCTGGAAAGCCCAAGAATACTCTGGGTTCGTCTTAAAATAGGCCTAAAAAGTTATTTGTGGCCGTGGTGTACGCACCTGTTAGCTCAGCACCACAGCTGGAACTAGAGAATTTTTGGAACCAGGTCAGGACAGTTCTAGATTTGGCAGTTGGGAACGAAAATATAATATTATGTGGCGACTTGAATGGATGGGTGGGGACACGTCGTGCAGATTACGAAACGGTCCTAGGTGATTTTGGAGATAAGAGAGTAAATGTTGCAGGTAAGCTTATTCTTGACGTGTGTTTAGAAAAGAATATTTTTGTGTCCAACACAATGTTTGCTCACAAAGATATTCACATGTATACAAGAACGATGAATAGTGAAAAGAGTATAATTGACTTAATAATAGTTGATGAAAGACTGCGAACACAGACTCTGGATACCAGGGCGTATCGTGGGCCAGAATTGGGAACAGACCACTACCTAGTAATTACTAGGATTAGTGGCCTGTTCACAAAATGGCGCCACCGGCGATCAGGTGGCAATCTGTCAGCAGTAGAGAGAATAAAGAGTGAAAAGTTACAAGATGATAGTGTGAAAGAGGAGTATATGAAATGCGTCAATGATAAACTTATCAATTTGAAAGATGTGAGCAAAGATGTAGAAGAGTGTTGGAAGTACCTAAAAAATGGTATGGTAGAATCGGCAAGAGAAGTATGTGGAGTAGCAAAAAATCGAGCAACCAAGGGTGACGCGTGGTGGGATCAAGAGGTCAAAGATTCGGTAGAAAGAAAGAAGAAAGCTTGGATAGATTACGTTGCTTCGCTGAATATGAATGAAAGTATAAAAAGAGAAAAAAAAGAGTTGTACCATCGCTGCAAGAATGAGACAAAAGTTTTGGTTAAGGAGAAGCGTGAAAGATGTAAGGAAATAGGTGAAAATAGGATGACGAGCAACTTTAAGGAGAACTCCAAACTTTTCTGGAGGGAAGTTAGGAAGGCCAAAGGTAGCTTGTCATCTTGTCGAATGAACAGAGTGAAATCAAAAAGCGGTAACATTCTTGCAAACACAAATGAGGTGTTGCAGCGATGGAATGAATATTTTAGCGAGATGTATGCTAGTAGTACTCCTAACGACGTTACGACGGGTACTTTACCTCCAGAGCTATCCACAACTATAACGTCCACTTTTAAGGAGGAAATAAGTGTGCAAGAATTGCAATCGGCAATTAGAAGCCTGAAATGTGGCAAAGCAGCGGGAAAAGATCGAGTGCTCGCTGAAATGATCAAATACGGAGGTATACCGGTCTGGAACGCTTTCCACCTACTGTGCAACCTTTGCTGGCAGGAGGGAAGAGTACCAGAGGACTGGCGGCAATCAGTCATCGTTCCTTTATACAAAGGTAAGGGATCTAGATTGGACTGTGCCAACTACCGAGCGATTAGTTTGATCAGTTTGGCGAGCAAGATGTATGGCAAGATTCTCACGAAACGCTTGCAAGAGAAGACTGAAGGTATTTTATGGGAGGCACAAGGAGGCTTTAGACCTGGAAGAGGATGCACTGGCCAAGTCTTTTCGCTCCGCAATATCACAGAGAAGTTTTTGGCCTTAAACCAGAAGGTTTTCTGTGCTTTTGTGGATTTGGAAAAGGCTTTTGATAGAGTTGTAAGAAATAAGCTTTGGGACATATTGCCGGAGTATGGAGTGAATGACAAACTGCTACAAGCTATACAGTCCCTGTACAAGGGCTGCAAAGCTTGTGTGCGGGTGGAGGGGGGTATGTCGCCTTGCTTTGAATCCCAAATGGGCGTCAAACAGGGTTGTGTGCTTTCTCCTAGATTATTCACTCTATATCTCGACAAATGCCTAAAAAGAGTGAGAGAGAGTGACTGTGGGATAAAGATGAGTGATCTAGTGATGAACTGCCTGCTTTATGCAGATGATGCTGTTCTTTTGGCATCGTCCGAACAACAACTGCAATCACTAGTCACAAGAATGAAGGAGGGATGTGCAGAAAAAGGACTCCGTTTGAATGCGAGAAAAACCAAGGTACTAGTGTTTGAAAGAAGAAGGATGACAACCGTGACGATAAAGATTGATGATGAAACTCTAGAACAAGTAAATGAAATTATATATCTGGGCAGTGTTTTCACTGCGGATGGGAAGTACGATAGGGACGTTGAAAGAAGAGTGAACGCGGGAAATAGTGTTAACGGTGCCCTGGGGTCTCTGATCGGCAGTCGAAATGTCAGTGACAAAGCTCGGCTCGCCATACACAATGCCATGTTGGTACCAACACTGATGTATGGAAGCGAAACGTGGATATGTCAGAATACGCATGAGAGTAGGGTTAATGCAGTAGAAATGCGGTCGTTGCGGCGGATATGTGGCGTCACTTTGGCGGACCGCATACGTAACGTCGAAATACGGAAAAGGGTTGGTATGAAGGAAAGCATAGGGACAAAAATAAGGAAAAGCATGCTACGATGGTTCGGGCATGTTGAAAGGATGAGCGATGAAAGATTGACGAGCCAGATATATAATGCGAAAGTTGTGGGTAAAAGAGGCCCTGGCAGACCGAGACTCACATATCACGATCAAATAAATAAAACACTGACTGAAGGTGCATTAAAAAGTCTTCGTAACCAAAGGGCATGTATGAAGAGGTTAATGAATGTCGACGAAGCGAAAGAGGTATGTCGTGATCGTGTCAAATGGCGCTCAATTGTCTCTGCCTACCCCGCAAGGGATCTGGCGTGAAGATATGTATGTATGTATGTCGCACAGCGCCATCTAATTTCAGTATAGATGGTAGGTGCAATCATTAATTAAGTTGTTCTTAACAGTATTAATACATACATAACTGACCGCCTCCGTGGTCTAGTGGTAACAAACGTTGCCGTGAACTCGGGAGGTCGTGGGTTCAATTCCCACTGGGGGCAAGTTGTACATTGTATAATTTGTCTCGGTCTGGGTGTTTATATGTATAATATGTAGTTTATCAACCATCTAGTTTCCGTAACACAAGCCTCGTAAGCTTACCACGAAAACTAGATGGCGCTGTGTGACCTGTCTGGAAATATTTATTTATTATTTATTTATAACAATATTACATTCTAATACAAATACATAAATACGCAATATATAATACATATATATAAACATAAATTACATCATAAATAAACAATAATATAAAAATAAAACTACTTACATGATGAGGGAAGTGAAATATGATGTTGCTGCAATTGAGGATAGTGAGGACATAAATTTGGGACAATTTAGTTAGAAATAAAGTGTTTGTAAACCATATTTTTGATAATGACTCGATTTGGAGCTTGCCTAATACCTAAATAGTATGTATTTGTATAAAAATCTATTCACTCTTGTCGCCGCAACGCCATAGGTTAATGTACCCTTTGGGTGCAATCTGGCCTTAATGTACCTCTGAGAGTTGGCAGGTCACCCATCTTAATAATGACAACCCCAATTCTAGTTTCCAAGGTCCCGAAACTGTGCCACCAACTCCTTTATAAATAAGTACAAAATACATTTCTAAACGGATACACTCTTAAAAACAATTTTGATTCGGTTTAAAATTTAATAATAAATATTATGATGCAATCTTTATTATATTTCTTAATATATTAAACAAAGTCGGGTTTGTACGAACACTTATATATACCTCGAGAATAGCTGGACCGATTTTCATGGTTTTTGTTTTGTTGGATTTGTCTCTGTCCCGAATAGGGACTACTATTAAAAACATTGGGAAATTGACGATATTGATAAAATAAAAAATAAAAAATCATTCTTCTATAGATAATGTTTGTGGTTTTCGACCGTGTACCTGCAAAAAGTGGTAGTCGTCAGGACCACTCTTAACAAGTCTTCGCAATTCTTCTCGGACTTATTCTGGTGCATTCGTGTTTTCGATTTGGTCGGTCGACCCTTATTACCATTGATTGGGTGTTTCTTTAGCCGCAACACGTGTCCGAAGAAAGTGTGTGAATGCGTGATTGTACTGATGTAATTAAATAATTTAACCAACTACGTTACCGACAGTAGGTACATCTCCCGTGGGATAAACTGTTCGCAACTCTTTCAGCTATACATCTCTTTTCCATTATAATAAGGGCTAATTTAATACTGAATTGGGAAACCAGATGTGCGTTAAAGTTCAGGGCACTATAATTAAATGCTAATGTGTTGTTGCTAAACTTGAAGTCGAAGTAATTTGCCAAATCATTACTCGGGTAGGGTTCGGTAATAGGAATAGTTGAACGAGATAGCGAGATAAATTTGACGTCTAAGATTTTGATTAACCCGTTTATCACGACGGACGAAAAGTCAGGTTAATTTCAATATAATATATATTTTATAATTGGACATTATATTATAATTATTTAGATTGTAATTCAACACGGCCTTTAAATTTCTCGAGTTCGGTACGCTGGAGACATCGACGAGCTTGCCACTTGTCATGATTGGCCTATAGTAAAGTTGGCTAAATGTGAATCCGCTAAATATAGGCGTGGTTTCTGACCACCCTGAAAGGGAAACGGTCGTGACGATACTTTACTTTACGGCCTTTACGACTACTAATTAATTAAATTTTATTATAATTAGAAATGTTTAGGAACAAAGGCGATATGCCTATGTAGAGATTAAAATTCAAAAACATATCTTTTTAACATTATATAACAGTTTCTTAAGCAAAATTAAGGTAAATAATAAATAAATAAATTCATCATCAGCCTGTATCTCTCCACTGCTGGATGTAGGCCTCCCCTAAGGCTCGCCACTTAAAGCGATCTTTCGCTACCCTCATCCAACCCCCACCAGCGACCTTCTTTAGGTCATCTGTCCACCTGGCGGGGGGTCGTCCTACTCTGCGTCTTCCCGTACGAGGTCTCCACTCTAGAACCCGTTTGCCCCATCGATCGTCGGTTCTGCGGCAGATGTGTCCGGCCCATTGCCACTTCAGCTTGCTAATTTTAAAAGCTATGTCAGTAACTTTCGTTCTCTGACGAATATAGAGATACACCAAGCACAGCTCTCTCCATGGCTCGCTGAGCGACCTTGAATTTATGGACCAGACCTACTGTTAGTGTCCACGTCTCTACTCCGTACGACATTACCGGGAGGACGCACTGGTTAAAGACCTTAGTCTTCAAACATTGTGGTATAGACGATGAGAGGATGTGCCGGAGTTTCCCGAATGCCACCCAATTAGAAATTATATAATAATTATTTAGATTATAAGTCGACACGGCCTTTATACAGCCACGAAAAAAAATAGACTTTTTGACTTTTTACATTTAGATTATTAAGTTAGTATAAGTTGACACGGCCATAATCGAATTTAGGTTAAGCTACAGTACTTGTTTATGGCAACAATGTTACTTACTTTTTTCGGTCCATCCATAATTTAATCTTTTAATTAATTATTTGTTGTATGTAATGTTTTTTTAAAATTTTATAATATTGTGAATTTATTGTAAAAAAATCCGTATATGGAAATAAATATTTAGAATTAGAATTTGTTTTATTTTTAAATCAATTGCTATTTCATCTCAATATAATATGCCATGCGTCATGGAAAACGTGCATATTTGTTATAGAACCAAAGTTACTAAACATAGCTTTCGAAAAAGGTCGCTGGCGGGGGTTGGATGGGTTGGAGGGGTTGGAACGATATAGGTGATTAAGTTCTTAAAAAACCAACGTTTAAATTAATTGTGTCCAACGAACAATGACAAGCAAATAAATAAAAAAGACATAAAAAACATCATTAAGCCCAAAGCTCCGAGCAGGATTAAGAATTCTGAAAATTCTTGAGCTTTTCCGTGGAAACCCGAAACGCACTGCATAATGAAGTACAAGACAGTAATAAAAACTAATGATCCGATTCTGGAACCGCTTTGCGACATCCGTTGTCTCAAATTCGTCTACCCACACTTAATTTCATACAAATTGACACTTTCGCTTACTCCTAGGTATTTCTAATATATAAAATTATGGTCTGAGGACGCTAATAATACGCGACATAAGCGTTGCCATCCGAGCGTCAACATGTGATCCTTTGAGTAGGGAATATCTTATTCAGTGTTGCCATCCAACAAGGTAACGTCGCCGGAGTCCCCGGAACATTGGGTTCATCTTCTCCTGGATTCGATGACATGTAGAGATTATAATCAGGATATTTGTAAGTATTTAGTTTTTATATTAATTAGGTTTATTAATTTGTTTAGTTGTAGTGTAGTTTATTTTTTTTATTTATTGTTACGTTTTCTTTTTAATTACTTAATATTGTAATTCGTTCATTATTATAATTGTATTTCAAAATATTATATGTATTATATTATAAGATATGTATTATTTATTTATTTAAAAACTCAATTGCACTATGTACAAAGGCGGACTTAATGCCGCTAGACATTCTCTGACAGCCAAACCTTTAGGACATTAGGACAGTTTGCATGGTAAGTAGGTGCAATAATAGATATAAAATAACAATTTATAAAACAAATACATAAAAATAATACTTACTATTATATATACAAATACGTAAATAGGTTATATTATATATATATAATATATACACTAATACATATAAAATAAAACTACTCATGTGATGAAGGAAGCGGGACAAAAGTATATATTATATGATATTATATTATTATATATATATATATATGATATGTATTGTGTAGGTATTTCCTTACTGATGCTATTTATATATATAAAATATATTTAAAATAAACTTTTATTAAGAAATTGTTCCAAGGGTCATGACGTCTCTGGTGATGAAGCGCTGGCAGATTTATCTCATAAAAATTGAGTATTTAATTCAGAGTGGGTATACTGTCAGTGTATTGGGCTATGTACGGTCAAGGAACTTAGTTCCCTACCCATTAAGAATATTAAGGACAAAAATTTTATGTCAATAATAGCATTGAAATGTCAATTATTATTTGTCTCTTATTATCTTAGACAGCGAATGTAATAGACGCAGTGATCGCTCCTTCTCATTTATTCAAAGAGGAAGTCTCGTATGTCCGATTTTTTTTTGTTTTACAAACCTAATGTTTAAACTCAGGCTTGGGAATAATTTTAGATTTTTTATTTAATATTAGGAATTTAAATGTTATAGTATTTCTACCTTTTATTTTTATAAACATTGAAATTCATATTGGATAATTATTAATTAGTTTAAAACCAATACTTCAAAATTTTCTTACTAAAATAATATTTTCCTTCTTTTGTAGAAAAAAAATCCTAGCAAAATCCTATCTCTAAATATGATCATTTTTCTATACTTATTATTATATGTCAAAGTAACGTCGTGCTCTTATGATGACAGTTTGCTATACAATATTGAACCTGAGGTGGGTTGGAAATTAAATTCCTTGACTGTACTATGCCATAGGACAGCGATTTGGAAAAGCAATTTTTTTGTAAGTATTTAATTTTTATTTTAGAAAATATTTTTTAAAGTAAATTATTTGTTTTTAATTTAGTATATATTTAATTTCAGGTTTTCTATTTGAAATTTATTTTAAGTTTTTCTGCTTTTTTAGTTAATCATTTGTAAATATTTTTTTTTGTATATTTTTGTATTTAACAGGATTGTACGGAATATATGTAACTTCATATCCGTTCATTTCCAAGTCACGATTTTTTTGTACAATACTACTATTGTTTCCTCCTGGATTGGCATGCCCACTCTTTGCGATCGAGTTTTAAATACATATTTTACATTTGTACCTAACGCTAGTTATTCCAAAATTCTTTGAACTACTTATCTCATTTTTATTAAAATTATTATTATTTATTTATAGTTACAATAGTTTTATTGTTTTTATTTTGATTGTTCGAAAGCCCAATTAAGGCATACTGTAATAGAATGTGGTAGCCAGAAAATTAATGTATGAGTATGTATTGTTGCTGGCACTGTTGGCGACTTTAGTATTAGAGGACATCGCAGCAACTTTATGGTCCCGGTTAGAAAAATAAGTTCGTGAGGTTTAGCCAGATTATCGATATTTAAAGATAGGTCCTAACTGAAACCAATCTGAATCCCAAAAGTCTATTAGTTCATAGTCAGCAGTCGTAGTAGCACCTGATTGGTCAATCGTACCGCGCCTCCATCCTGATTGGTCAATTAGTTACTCCAATATTGGTATGTGGCAAGCGGGACGTTTTTGGTCTGCGTTTGGTATTTAATAGGCTTGTCTGTATACATCGATAAAGCAGATATAAAATTTTCTAAAATAAAGTACACTAAGTAATCCAATTTTTTAAAGGATAAGATTATCGTATGTGATCACCGTCAGAGAACCAAAATTATCGATTTATATATTAGGCCGGACAAGTCTATCGCAGAACTGATATTATTTGGAGTAGACGGGTTCTGGAGTGGAGACGACGGAGTGGGGAAGACGCAGAGTGGGACGACACGG
Organism: Tinea semifulvella; assembly: GCA_910589645.1. Lineage (NCBI taxonomy): Eukaryota > Metazoa > Arthropoda > Insecta > Lepidoptera > Tineidae > Tinea > Tinea semifulvella. Next base: position 3,786,958 of record OU342592.1, on the reverse strand, counting down.
ATGACTTGAAATAGGTCGCTGGTGGGACTGAATGAGGGTGGTGGAAGTTCGTGTGTAATAGCGAGCCTTGGGGAGGCCTATATTCAGCTGTGGACAGACACAGGCTGATAATAATGAAGTGATTTGATAGGTGCGTTAATAAATAATAAAATAAATCGAATTGTTTTCAAGAGTAGTGTTTTGGATTTGCCCTATATGGTTAGGGGCGTGAGCACGTACCAAGTTAACTTCATAATTAACTTCTTCGACCTAATACAATGTAACAAAGTCCGTCGAGAATGACAACTTCAGAGGGAATAAAATTTGATTAGAAAAATAGATATAGTCCAGGATGGAGTAAATACCTACTACATACGTTCGCGGTGATCATATAGCTTATGATGTCAACATTACATAATGTTTTTAATTAAATATTAGCACCACGTCTTGTCGTCTTGTCTGGCTGACTCTTTCTTCGCCTAAAGAATCAGTACTGCAATTCAGCGTTCGTGCCATCATTCCACGCTAATGGGAATTATATCCGTAACCGTTTTTTTTTTTACAAATTTTGTATAATAATTGATAATTTATGTTAAGTTTAGAAATTATTTCTTCCAGCAGATCCTTTTACTATTGCTGCTCGTAAGTGGAACAAGCTTCCACTTGTAATCAAACGAGCGCCTTAAAAAAATCATAAAATATACTTTTTAAATAAACAAAATAATTTATCGTGATAATAAACCCATAATATTTATTTATCCTTTCCATTATTATTTCCTCTACTTATATAAAAAAATATATGTTTTTTTAAATAAAAATGATTGTCCGAGAAACAACACACTTCTGCATGATGAATAAGGGCCGCTGGAAATCGCTATATCCATAGTGATAAATATCTTATAGTTGGGAAGCATTATTATTAATTGATGTTGCCCACAGCCGAAAGACGAAATAGAGAGAGAAAGAATTACGTAAGTCAACGTTCGCACGATTGTCGACCTCTCGCTACATACTTAATTGGGCTCTGTGTGAGTAGTGATATTTTTAGGAATACTTCTCTGCACCGTAACTTAAGATTTTATTACAGAATAATTAAAATAAAAAATACGTAATTCTTTATTTTTATTCTAGATTATAATTAAAAAATGATCTTTAATAAATTTCACGCAGTATAATACCTATTATTAGATATTTTTATATTATATTAATATATGTGATAGCCTCTGTGGTCTAGCGGTTAAGTCCGTGAAATTAGACGCGAAGGTACCGAGTTCGATTCCTGGTCGGGATACAATAATTTATTTAATTTAATTGATAGTACGCTAGAGACTTCGACGAGTGAATCCGCTTCTTTAAAAGCGTGTTTTTTCACCACCCCAGAAGCAATACGGTCGTGATGATACTTTTGCTTTCTTTCACGTTTATAATATTAGTATAGTAGGTAGGTACTAGGTATACAAGAATTTCGCCTTTTCTTAGTTCGACGAGCAGCGTCGGGAAATACTCGTAAATAACATTTGTAGCACTTTTTCCACACGCACGCCACCTAGGGAGAGAAATTCGTTTATTTCGGACAGATATTTCTTATTTTCATGACAGATATAATTAGGGGCTAAAGTGGTTCACCTTTAGGAACGCTTAACGCAGTTTTACTATGATATAAATATAATAAATAGCCTGTCATATTATTTATTTTTACACAAATCTGTCACGTATTTTTAGATATCAATTCATGGTCCGTGCTACCCCATATCCTATGCACGGCTTTATCCTGGAGAACTGTTGGGTGCCTGTCGGGGCGCGTTGTGCTGCAAATCTTAATTGTCTAAGTTGTGTCTGTTTTGCGATGAATATACGTTTTTTTCTTTTATTCTTTATTTATACAATAGAAATTAGTTACAATAATAAATACAATAAAAGTATCATCACGACCGTTTCCCTTTCGGGGTGGTCAGAAATCACGCTTATAAATAAGCGGATTCACATTTAGCCAACTTTGCTATAGGCCAATCATGACAAGTGGCAATCTCGTCGATGTCTCCAGCGTACCAAACTCGAGAAATATCACAAATAAAATGAATGTATATAAATACATTAATAAATATTTTTGTGTCCCGACTAGGAATTGAACCTGGTACCTCCGAGTGTAAATCCACGGACTTAACCGCAAGACCACTGAGGCAGTACAATAGTGGAATATTTAGATATTAAATTACTCCATGTAAATGATGAATTAGTTGACACTACATATTTCCAATTGTATTGCACGTTGGAGCCCAAACCAAGAATTTTCGTCTTGTGTCTTGGGCTCCAACTGCAGTAGCTACCCTGCCTAAATACCACATCTTAAAGTTTATTTTTGCACTAAAATATTAACGTTGCTGACTGTACTACTGTTGCTGTGGTAGCGATAAAAGGATTTAATTAAACATAGACAGTTCGGTCTTGATGGGAGATGTCAACTGGAAATCCGTACATAATGACCCAATTAATATTGTCACTACAGACCAGATTAAAATGTAATTAATCGTATACTTTTCTCAATATAATATCTTTTTTAAATGAAATTATATATCTGGGTAGTGTTTTCACTGCGGTTGGGAAGTATGATAGAAATGTTGAAAGAAGAGTGAACGCGGGAAATAGTGTTAACGGTGCCCTGGGGTCACTTGTCGCCAGTCGAAGTGTCAGTGGCAAAGCTCGACTCGCTATACACAATGTCATGCTGGTACTTATGTATGGAAGCGAGGCGTGGATATGTCAGAATACGCATGAGAGTAGAGTTAATGCAGTAGAAATGAGGTCGGATATGCGGCGTAACTTTAGCGGACCGCATACGTAATGGTGAAATACGCACAAAGGTAGGTATGAAAGGCATGCTTCGATGGTTCGGGCACGTTGAAAGGATGAGCGAAGAGAGATTGACGAACCAGATATATAATGCGAAAGTTGTGGGTAAAAGAGGCCCTGGCAGACCAAGACTCAGCTATCACGATCAGATAAATAAAACAATAACTATAGGTGCATTAAAATACCATCGAAACAAAAGGGCATGTATTAGGAGGTTGATGAATGTTGAAGAAGCGACAGATGTATGTCGTGATCGTGACAAGTGATGCTTAATTGTCTCTGCCTAGCTCGCAAGGAATTTGACGTGAAGATATGTATGTATGCAATATCTTTTTATTGATACATGCCAGGGCGACATTGACGTCACTTTTATTCCATACAGCCCAAAGCCTATCTTAATCACACGAGGTAACATTCGTTAAGTATTGGAAACCGCTTATCTATATATTATCGTAACCCTGAATGAGGGTTCTCGGATTTAACGATACGTGCTAACGCTGCGGCCTTAATGCAAGGAGGTGTTAGGAGAAAACATTAGAGCAAACAGCATTGCGATTGCGACTCGTAAAAATGCATGAAGCGAATAACAATTGAGATACAACGTGTTCATTTTGTTTTAGCACTTTACAAGTTCTTCCTTTTTAAAAGCTCAGTAGTTTTTAAAAATATTGATCACGATTTTTGACACCGCGGCCACCTGATGGTGAACGGTATGCACGCAACTGATTGTAACGGTTTAATAGGATGTCGCGCGATAAAGAAGTGGAATGCTCTCCCAGCCAATGTGTTTCCACTTTCGTATAACCTATTTCTTTTAAGCGAAGTGTAAAAAAAGCATCTAATCAAGCCGGCGCATTGTGTTATGGACTGATGTCAGTCCTCCTACAGTGCACAGAACTAGTTGTATCAATGAGATGATTGGTGATGACAATATTGACATTGAAATTTTTGCCATGAAGCCTTCAACAGTAAGGCGTCTACTTTCTTCTCAGTTCTTTAACCCTCCAGCTTCTGTACATGTTATTAAAAAAAAGTATCATAAAGACCGTTTCCATTTCGGTGTGGTCAGAAACCACGCTTATAAAGCAATTTATTTAGCCAACAAGTAGCAAGCTCGTCGATGTCTTTAGCGTACCAAACTCGAGAAATATCCCAAATCCCAAATGAATTAAATATTATATAATTTTACTTATTTAAATTATTAAATATTATTGTGTAATACCAGAAATCGAACGCGGTACCTCCGAGTCTAAATCCACAGACTTAACTGCTAGACCATGCATGCAATCTTGATTTTATTTATTAAAAAAGTCGTACACTATCATCGTCATTAAAATTGTTGGTTAATTTATTATAAACGCGCCGCGGAAAATATTTGCTTTACGTTTTCCCAACAATTTTAAAGTTGCAACCCCATGGGTGTATTTTGAAATACTGGGAGTTCTTCGCGCCATTTTGCGTGGACATGTCAAGTGCAAGTTTTTGTTTTGTAAATTAATCTGCTGTGGATATTATTGGTCAAAAGTGGTGTTGTTTTGTTTAATAATGTGCTACAATGTGAATAATTATGGAAAACGATAAATTGGACTTTAAATATAGGGCACAAGTTGCAGTTTATTTTTTGCGGTTTTCCGCGCTGTGGACTCCCATATTTTACCCGACGTGTTTGGGCTATAATGCCGCGAGTGACTCCAAGTAAAGCATCATATTCTGCAGCATCTAGAATTTTATGATCCCCAACTCGGTTGAACTCTGTTATGAACATATATTATGCAAATTAATTACGTGTTTAGGGCTGATGTTTTCTGTATAATGTCATTTAAAGACAATAAAAAAAAAAACTGGAAAGCGTTATTTTGACGTAAGCTCGGCTATGATCGGCAAAACTCGGGCTAATAGTGACACAAATTAAAGAATCCACTGTTTCGATATTTCGATAATCTAACGTTCGCTTAAGTAATGGAACACAGCTGAAGGTTATAGAAATGGAAAAACTGGGAGAGAATCCCACATCTTCAGTTTGCGTCGGATCTCCCTATGTAGCGTCCTTTAGGTGATCTTTACTTTCAGAATGTGTCTTCTATCGCTCGTCGGTTCTGCAGTACCTACAGCTTTCTTCAAAGCTCGCATAACATACCTTTATGATGTTACGAATTTTCGTCTGCAGTTTTACATAGATTTGTATCCATACCTGAAATAAATAAAATCGGTTAACATCTAAATCGTTTATTATTAATTGGATTTTGGATCTTATAATGGAATAACCTTAAATAAAAATTAATAAACTAATAAAAAATGAAATATAAGTATAAAATGTCCTCTAGAGACGACCCTTCAGTGATAGTACAGGTACAGGTAATGTTGGTGGTCCCACACTAGGCCTTGGAGGCACGACATATGGGAGCCATGACAGTTTTGCGTTAAAAATTAAGCCAGGTTACCTTAAAAACTTAACTAATGTATATAATGTGTAGTAAATGATAATACAACGTAAGCGTAAATAAATAATAAGGATATATAAGATAGGTAATTATAAATAAATAAATAAAATAGTGTAAATATTATATATAAATACAACAAGTATGTATGTTATATAATATTTTTAAATTATCCTATAGTTATATTATTGTTACTTTCACTTTCATTGCACCTTTATTTGTTCAAATTTGTCCCTAAGGTTTGGCTGTCAGAGAATGTCTACGGGCATTAAGTCCGCCTTTGTACTTTGTGCAATAAAGTTTTTAAATAAATAAATAAATAAACAAGGATTAGTCCCAAGAAGACTGGCAACATTTCCCCTCTGTATATCTAATACGTTGGCAGAAATAATTGCCTGCTTTCCTGTCTCCAGACATTTCCGTTAGCCGTTTGGACAACTCCTTGGCCAGACACTTGGCTGAGTGTCCCCATGGGCCCATCGTCTCGACCCCAAACGGCGAAAATTCGTAACTTGTCTCAGCAGAAACAGTCGTACTTCCCGCGCTTGACGAGGTCGCCTGGATATGTGAACTAACGTGTCTACACATGTCGCATCCCACACCAGGGACCTGCCAAGTTTTCACGACCCAACGGTCATGCCGTCGGGTCTTTTGCTATCTCCCCTCACGATCCCAGAGGGTTTTAAGATTGCGGGTACACCAGCAGAGCCTTTCGGATGATGTCGTTCAGAAACGCGTGACGAGGAATGAGGCCAATTTGATAGGTTAAAGACATCGACAAGCTTGCCACTTGTCATGTAAGCCTATAGTAATCCGCTTCTGTAATGAAACGTGATTACAAACCACGGTCGTGATGATACTTTACTTTTTTACCAATAAATTACGCAGGAGCTAACAAACAGCTAGAGCCATTTTTTTTCAGGATTTATTAGTATGTAACTGTCTTAAACTGTAACACAAGAATTCTGTCAAAATGTAAGAATAATGAAGACGGGCCGGTTGTTACGGATTTACCTCACGTACCGTCCGTGATCGTCGTACCAACTTCCCGAAAACCCTACTTATTAGTTAAGTAGACTATCCTGTATTAAGGTACAGTCGACCACACACCACCCTAACTTACTAGTATAACCCAGCAAAGTCAAAATGTCATTATTCACATAAACCTATTACAGGCAATTTGTTAAACGTTATTATTTAAATAATTTTGAATGATTTTACTCCTGATAGTAGAAGACAGCAAGCTGTTAGCAGAAGACCAGCAGCTTAGCAGATTCCAATGCCATGTTAATGTTTAATGTGACTAACAAAACAAGGAAAACTCACCTATATCAGATTTAGACAACAAAAACAAAAATATAAATAAATTTTATCGATAATACTTGGTGATATACTCGTATACCAACATATTCAAATTGTTGGCATAAGTGGAACCGGGACCGACGGCTTAACGTGCTATCCGAGGCACGGGAACGGTGGTATTGTAAATGTATGACAAATGTACGTAAGAAAAGTGTATTTGTCATTGGTAATTGCCGGGGGGGGTTGAACCGACCTTTGTAGGATTTAAGGTACGCGTTCTTACAACCGAGCCACCACCTGTACTGTAAATACAATTTACCCCAAAGCCCATACAAGATTAATGCTGACCATCGCCAACCCCGTGGATTTAGACTCGGAGGTACCGGGTTCGGTTCCTGATACATTTAATTGATTTGTGATATTTCTCGAGTTTGGTACGCTAAAGACATCGACGAGCTTGCCACTTGTCATGATTGGTCTATAGTAAAGTTGGCTAAATGTGAATCCGCTTATTTATAAGCGTGGTTTCTGACCACCCCGAAAGGGAAACGGTCGTGATGATACTTTACTTTTATCGCCAACCCGTTCTGGAAGGCTCATCTCCAACAGTGTCTGTGACTAGTGTACTAGTCTAGGACTCTGTGTCTAGGGGCTGTCATGATAATGACGTCTTGTTTATTCTGTTTTGTGACGCAACTTGTAAATAAATAAATTCTCCTGCTTCTGTCACACATAACGCTCGCGCTATGTAAAACTTACTAAATTAGTTTGTAACTTAAAATATGCTTAAAGTTTTCAATGTTTAGTAAACAAACTTTGAAGGCATTATTTTTGATCCCATATTTTCTCGACACAACGCGAGCACATTATTAAAATCTAGTGAAAATTATTGACTTCATATAAAGGACCAGGGCCCCTATTTACGCGCTCGACATGCATGTCGATTCGATTAGTTCGTACGACCCTGATAGTTTTCTATGGCAATCTGTCATTTTTCACTCGAATATTTCGGACCGACACGTAAGTCGAAAGCACCAGAATTAAGCCTTTAAGAAGTCTTTTGTGGTCCGACCAGGAGTCGAACCCGGTCTAAATCCACGGACTTAAACGCTAGACCACGGAGGCAGTTAAACCTACTTACAAAACCTTAATTTAAATATAAATCGTAAATTTAAAAATAAAACATACAGTAGAATTGAGGACCTCCACCTTTTTGAAGTCGGTTAAAAAAGTAGAATAAAGTATCATCACGACCTTATCCCTTCTGGGTGGTCAAGAAACCAACCTTTTTAAAGATTCACATTTACTGTATAAGTGACAAGCTCGTCGTAGTCTCTACCTTACGAGGAGAACGAGTGCCGTCACTCCGTAGCCAGGACTCAGACTTAGCTGTTAAGGCCAACAGCGAAAGAGACGGTTTATAGGGTTTTAGTCCGTAGGCGCCTTGGGGTCTCCTTATGAGGCCTCATGGTGATTCGGGCATGCGACCTCCCGCGGTGGCACTTTTGGCTGGGGTCGTATCGTCAGGCGATATTTCAGGAGATCTTTAAAAAAAAAAGATGTCTCTACCCTCCGATCCAGCAGGCTCCTATGCTCAATTGGGTAGATTGGCCCTCGATGGATGCAAAGAAAGCAGGCCGTACCCTTGGGACATATAAAATCATTATTCAGTGAACGAGAGCCTTTAATCGTAGCAACAATGCAGACATACCTGTAAAGGCCAGCGGGCTAACAGCAAAGCAGACGGTTATGGAATTTTAGTCCTTAGATGCTAGGGGCACTCCTCATTAGGTCAATAGTGAGTCGGGCATGCAACCAGTTGTGTTGTATCATTGATGATTTTGTGATTTAGTCACTATAAAAAAATAACGTTTGGACTCGAAAAATATCACAAATTAATTGAATAAGTTATTGTGTCCCGACCAGGAATCAAAGCCGGTACATCCGATTTTTTAAATAAAGTAGGTGTATCTATAGAAGATAATAAGGTATATCTTTTAAAGAAATAGAAGTAATAAATTTAATTTAACTATTGTGTTTTTATGCGGAAAACTAGCTTCAAGGCCAAGGCAATTAGCCGGTGATTTCCTTTAGTTCATCGCACTCAGTGGAAATGTCAAAAACACGGAAATGCCTATTCTCGAATGTAGTAAAACTACGACTGTACTAATTAATATTTTGTTTTATCTAATTAAATAAATTAATAATAATAATAAAATAATAATAATAATAATAAAAGGCTGGTACGGCTGCTCATACAGCTCAATTTAAAAAACACATCAAATATAATAGCATTAAACAAAATTATAACTATGTGACATTTGGGGATGAAACAATATGGGTATATTCTCTTGATACCCACAAATTCATAAAAGAAAAAGTAAACAAATTTTTAAAGAGTGTGGCGATCCCAAATGCCATAACTACCTAAAACAGAATATTTCGATTATAATTCAACGAGGAAATGCGGCGAGCGTTTTAGGTACCCTCCCTGGTGATAAACCCTTAGTTTATCTATAGGTAAGCCCTTAGTTTATTTTGTAGAATAGTTTTAATTTTATAGGTATTTTTAGTTTAGTTTTATTTATAATTAGTTTTTTAATCTATTCTATTTTAATATTTTTGTATCTACTTCGAATAAATATCTACTACAATACATATAAAAAAAATATAAAAAAAAATAATAAAATCTTACACATGATATGTTTGTGCAAAATGGCGTAAAGGACCTCCAAATATTTATCATATTTGTGCATCAACTTTTTAATGTTATCCTAATAGTTGGCCTTGATGAAATGTCTTGCGACATTTTAAAGCCCACTTTTGCCTTGTGCATAAATAATTTAATAACTGCAGTCTGGGAGTGCATTTTACATCATCAGCGTGCGATATAATGAGTTTGCAAATGTTCTGCGCGTGTTCGGATCCGAGAATTGCCTCCCATTTTACGGTTTGTTCACAGTGACTATTGTTCTGTTTTTTTTACTGCCTAAATAGCAAAAAGATGTTTAAACTAAAAGGTACAGTCGAAAAAAGGTTTGTTATCAAAATCAAATAATTTAGTTGCTTTGGTTCGTTTGTAAAGAAATAATTTTAAGGGCAACTTTCTATGGGGTTTAAAAAAAACTAACAAGGTTGGAGTTCTTCTGATTTTTGTAAAACATCCTCAGTCCATGCTCTTTCTAACGATATGCTAAAAGTATAATTATCACTTTTAGTTTTATGGTTATAATTAATTTCCGCAACTAGGGCACTTTAAGCAAAAATTTCAACTAATGAAAATTAAATGTGTTCGATCGTAAAAGGATGGCAAATGAAACAAAAAATTTAGTAATGACTAAAGTCATTAAATTACAAATTTTAATTAATTACTAATTACATTTGTCTTACAAATGTCGAGTCGTGGTGGTAAAAGTGCCCTAATTGCGTAAATTACTTAATAACTTTAAAACTAAAAGTGATAATTACACTTTTAGCATATCGTTAGAAAGGGCATGGACTGAGGATGTTTTAAAAAAATCAGAAGAACTCCAACCCTGTTAGTTTTTTTTTAAACCCCATAGAAAGTTGCCCTTAAAATTATTTATTTACCTTACTACGGTACTTCAGGCCCCATAACTTTTCTTCTCCACAATTTTCTGGTGTAAAATATTTTTTTACAGGACCCTAAGACTCTAACGATTAAAACAAGACCATTAGCAGACCGGTCCCATGGATAGATTTTGAGCTACAGGTAGTTTTAGTAAAAAAATCACAAAAAAGTCAAATAAAAATAAAAATAAATTTAAAAAAAACCTTGAGGTCAAGGTCAATATATTGGGCGGGGGTAGGTAGCAGACTATCCCTAGTTTCTACCCTAGGCGTATGTATAGCTCCCTTCCAAACACCCTGTATATTGTTAGCTATTATATAATTTCCTAGTTTGTAATTTATATGTATTTATATAGGGTGTAAAAAATTGGTGTGAATTTTTTAAATATATATTATATAAATAAAATAAAAATCGGTATATACATATATAATATTTGTCTATTTATTAAATTATCATTGTTAGCCATAGTAAAAAAAAACCAACAGATTCGGTACAAAAACAATTAGATAGGTATTTGTGTAGTGATCCCGTTACAACAATTTTGACGTGAGAACTGTCTCACATGTAATAATAATAATAGATAACAGTACGTGAAACATTTTTTTTTTTATATAGCGCAGATAGAATGAGTATTCGATCGTTCGGCCTAAAGCCACCTTAACTTGTACTGTATGTAATTTACAAACAATATAAAACAATATAATGTAATTTAAATTCTCACGACATTCTAAAAATATTCGAAGCCATAGTAAACTAACAGATGCTAACTTGACGTCCTAGGCTTAATTAGACAGTGAAGAAAACTTAAAAATGCTCTTGAAATTAACTTAATATTTTATCTATTAGCCAGGTCAATACAGGTAAGCAGAGTTGGGGTTAGTGTGGCATAAAAATGCCCAGAGCAAGACCAAGCACAAGACTGCCCAACTGCCCTTGCTTCAGAACAGCTGTAACGGTCTTGGTCTCGTTCTTGCTCTGGTCTGGGCTTTTAGTAAAGGTCGTAAGACTCTTGCAAGACTTTGCGCTGACGAAATATATATTATTTTTTCTAATTATAAGACTTTAGTGTCCGCAAACTACCGATCTGATCTATGTTATACACCTTGTTGACCAATATGTATCCAAAAATGTTTGCAGGGGTTATAGGTAACAAAACATCGGAACAGTAGGTAGTTTTGGAAATATTTTGTCATCTATAAGGGTTCGATATTTTAACCTCTGAAGCTTAAAAAGACAGACAAGAAAAAATTGACATAAAAAAAAGTATAATAAAAAAAACATGATTAAAAAAAATATGTGTGTGCAAGAGTCTTACGAGACTCATGCGCACGAACAATACCAAGACTAGGGTTAGTCTTGGTAATGTCTTGCAAACATATCGGTGGTCTTCCAGTCTTGGTCAAACCAAGATTGGACAACACTATTTAAATGATGACCACTCACTGTTACTTATTGTTATCATCATCATCATCATCACCCTATGTCTCTCCACTGCTGGTTGTAGGCCTCCCCCAAGGCTCGCCAATTCACACGATCTTTTGCCACCCTCATCCAGCCCCCACCAGCGACCTTTTTCAGGTCATCCGTCCATCTGGCGGGGGGTCTTCCCACTTTGCGATTTCCTGTACGTGGTCTCCACTCCAGAACTCGTCTACTTCATAGGTCATCGGTTCTGCGACAGACGTGTCCGTCCGGCCCATTGCCACTTCAACTTACTAATTTTGAAGGCTGGTTTTCTGACGGATGTCTACGTTTCGAACTTTATCCATCAGAGAAATACCAAGCATAGCTCTCTCCATAGCACGCTGAGCGACCTTAAACTTGCGGACCAGACCCACTGCCAGTGTCCACGTTTCTGCTCCGTACGACAATACTGGAAGAACGCATTGGTTGAAAGCTTTCGTTTTCAAACACTGTGGTATGTTTAATAACAGGATGTGGCGTAACTTCCCGAATGCAGCCCATCCTAGTTGAATGCGCCTGTCAGCTTCCTTGCTGAAGTTGGCTAGGCCTACTTATTGTAACGAGTTGTAATTTCATGTACTTTAGACGAAATTTTATGCAGATTACGATAACGCATTCGAATTCTAGGTGATGCTTTAAGCAAACTGTGGACAATCAAACATGTTTGATAAACGCTTATAATGCCGCTAGGCATTCTATCCTAGCCAACCATTGGGACAACTTGAGCACTTTATTGAAGGTAGGTGTAAAATTGTATTAAATTCTACGGTTTAACTATATTATTATAGACTAATATATATATACAAATATACATATACCCATACATATTATTACATATACTAAATATTATACATACATACGAGTATATCAATGATAACAACAGCATTTCCGAAACTTCAATGTCACGCTAGATGTACATTTAAAGGTCGTTTATTAATGGTAAAATGTAATTCGAACATGCATGATCAAAGCACGTGAGAGATAAGAGTAACATAATAAACCCTTTTATATCGCCCATAAACAAAACTATCCTGAAGCGAAGCACTAAGCGGTCTAGAATATTCCATGCAGTCTTTACACGTCAAGTAGTTTAGCACTCGCCTAGAAATTCTGATGCAAGTCACTGAATTAAAAAAAAAACTATTGTTTATTTTGCAAGTTTTGTTTTGTGTTTAAATAAATAAAATATTTATTGCCTAGTTTTAAGCAAAAACTTGTTATGGCAACAGTGTTTTAGTCGAAGATGATGGTATAGCTGATATGATGGGTCCACCCATAATAGCAACTGGTTACTTTATAATCAAAATAATAGTAAACTATGGAGAAAAAATGTATTGATAATATCCAAGTGTTGTTGTAACAACCAAAGGAAATAAATGATTTGATTTGATGTGACATCTGAAATAGTCGGTAGACGGTGTTCCCGATGTCATTTTTAGTACTTACAACATTTTATATTACTTTAGACGATATTTATGTATAATTGCTGTAGGCAAGACTTAAATAATTGTTTGTGTGCAAGTACGAGTATACAAGTATGTGTATCGTTGATGTGCATGTGCAAGCAACAGCCTATTTTCAAAATCTTTGTTTATGATTTTAAACATGTTTTCAGTGGCCAAAAGTGGAGTTGTTTTGTTTAATAATGTTCTACAATGTGAATAATTGTGGAAAACGATCCGACACAAAATATGGCGCACAAGACGCAGTTTTTTTTTCTACCATGTTATACTCTACGTGTTTGAGCGCGCGAATGACTAATGAAAATGAAATGAAATGAAATGAATGAAATGAAATATTTTTATTTGCTAAAAAACACATGGTTACAGATTCGAGTATGGTCTCAGTTTTATAGACAACTCACATGTTTCGCCAGTGCGGCATGCAAAATTTTATACAACTATTATAAAAAATTAAATTACAAAATTAGAAACATTGGCACAGTCTTATAAATCATAAATAATAATTATTGGTCCAATAGGTTTCAATGTCAAATATAATTCATTAAATAATTATTCTAGATGTCAATTGTATTGCGTTATTAATAGTCAGGTACATAATTTTCTTTTCTACCATTTAGGAAGTCATTTACGGAGTAATAACACCGTTCATTTAACCACTTTCGGAGTATTTTTTTAAATCGTCGAATTGGTAGCTGTTTAATATTTTCCGGAATGTGATTGTAGACTTTTATTGCCATGCTATATGAATTATTTTGGTATACTCTACTTTTCGGAATGGTCAGTTGAATCAGCCTATCTACATTCCGTGTAGTTCTTGGCATTAGTTCTTTAGCTGTGTTAAAGTAGGAAAAGTGAGCTTTAACAAACACGGCTATTTCATATATGTACATGCAGGGAAGAGTAAGAATTTTTAATTTAATAAATATTGGCTTACATGAGTCAAAGGGAGACATACCACATAAGGCCCTAATACACTTCTTCTGTGTTATAAAGACTCTGTTTATGTCCACCGAGTTTCCCCAAAGTATTAGGCCGTACCTAAGGACTGAGCATGCATATCCGTAATATGCCGACATAGCTATTTGCAAAGTTGAAGTTTTTCTAATTTTGCGAAGGGCAAACACATATCTGTTTAACCGATTACAAACGCTATCAACATGAAGTTTCCAGTTGCAATGTGAATCTACTATGAGTCCAAGAAATTTTAAATTATTGGTGTCTTCTATTTTCGTTCCTAAGTAGTTTATGTTTAAATCCTGTTTGATTCCACCATTGTTGAAAAATTTAACATATTTTGTTTTAGATAAGTTAGCTTTAAGATTATTTTTATCCAACCAATTCATTACAGTACTAATGGTTTGATTCACTTGATTTTCATGTTCTGGGACATTATTAGAGTCTACTAAAATTGATATATCATCCGCAAAAAGTACACACTGATGCTTTATAAAATCTGGCAAATCATTTATATAGAGTAGGAATAGAAGGGGACCTAGCACGCTTCCTTGTGGTATTCCGCATTTATTTATCACAAAATTTGATCTATATGTTGTACTTATTAATTTACTATTCAATTTACTTATTTCTACACATTGATACCTCTGTTTTAGGTAGCTCTGTATCCAGTTACCCGTAGGTCCTCTGAGTCCATAACGTTCTATCTTATCAATTAGTGTATTGTGGTTTACAAAATCGAAGGCCTTCGTCATGTCAAAAAACAACGACGTTGCAGGTCTTCTGGCATTCATATTCTCAGTGGCTTTTTTAATTAATAAATAAACTGCCAGCGCTGTTGATTTGCCCTTTTGAAAGCCCATTTGTTCATTTTTTATGATATTATATTTGTTAAGATAGTCAACTAAGCGGGTATAAATGGCTCTTTCAAATACCTTAGAAAATACTGGTACCAACGTAATCGGTCGATAATTATTTAAGTCCATCTTACAGCCTTTTTTGTGCATGGGCCGTACTATGGATAACTTTAGTTTATCTGGAAATGTTTCTGATTCAAACGATAGATTTATTAAAAATGTAATTATAGGAACTATTTCATTAGCTGTAGCTTTAAGTATTTTTGTAGCTATACCATCATAGCCCACTGCATTTGTGTTTTTTAGGGTATTTATGATTTGTCTAACTTCATCCTCACCACATGGTGTAAGATACATACTGTTATTAATGCTTTTAATTTTACTCATGTTGTTGTGATTACTTATTTTATTTTGTCTATTGTAGTTTGTGAAAAAAATATTAAACTCATTCGCAATGTCAAGAGGCCTAGATACCAACTTATTGTTTATATTTAGTTCCTTAATTGTATGTGTCATGTCATTTCTCCTATCATTGTTTTCCTTTATAATATCCCACACTGCTTTACATTTGTTCTTTGAGTTTTGAAGTTATTTTTTATTTGTATTTTGTTGAGATGTAACTATAATCCTTTTTAGTATTTGGGAGTATTTTTTATATTTATTTTTGTTTTCCGAAGTTTTATTTCTATAGTAACTTGACCTGAGTTTCCTTTTAAATTGACAGCTAGTTCTAAGTCCTTTAGTAATCCATTTTGGGCTATTGTAATTACTTTTCACTTTAATTTTAATTTTTGGAAAACATAGCTCATATAGTAGTGTAAATATTTCACTAAATATATTATATGCATCGTTTATATTTGTACACTCAGCAACCTTTTGAAAAATAATTGCCCCGAGATGTTTCCTAAATTTATCAATATTTTCATTACAGAAGTCTCTTTTCCAGACATACCAGTGCGTTAAACATACAAATTTCTCTTTCACTGGGAATGTAAGAAGTTGCGCTGTTTCATGGTCTGATAAATGTAATATTAGATTTTCCCCTTTTGCATTGTTTAGGTCGCTAATAATGTGGTCAATGCATGATTTTATTCTAGTAGGCTGTGTAATGTGTAGTTTCAAATTATAATTTTCTAGTAGTTCCACAAATAGTCGCGATTTCTGTGGATCAAGTGTATTAATATTCATATCGCCAATTAATATTGTATTTTTATTTTTACACCTAGACAGGTTGTGTAGTAGCTCTTCACATTTTGTTAAGAACGTAGTTATTTTTGATGATGGGGTTCTGTAAATGCAAATAATTTTTAATTTTTGTTTAGCTATTTCAATACCACAACATTCAAATACCTCACTCATAGCGAAATCATTTAGTGATAGGGTCTTGAAATCTAGTCCTTTTTTTACAAAAATCGATGAGCCACCACGTTTACTTTGTTTTCTACTGTAGGTAGCCGCTAATTCATAGTTTTTAAGTTTCATATTTGTCTCATTTCCGAATTTAATGAAAGTTTCAGTGAAGCAAATAATATCTAAATCAGTACCTGTTTCCAAAAGATTATCTAAAGTTAGTTCTATATTGTTTATTTTTGATACAAAACCAGCAATATTTTGGTGAAGAATTTTAAAAATATTATCATCAACGAAAAAACTTATTTAAATTATTGTTTACTACCGTTTTATTTTTTAGAGGGTCGACCTTTTGAAAGTAGAAGGGAATAGTCCCTTTTTCTGGTAATTTAAAATTCATATTATTAGTAGTACTTAAGTTTTTATTATTATTCAAATTGTTATTGTTATTTTGAAGGAAATCATCAAATTCCGCAACATCTGGAATTTGATGATAACCACATTAACTCATTAAATGAAAGAAGTATATTACGTCAGACTTGGCTGTATGGGCTAGACTCTTTGCCTTTCCTATCATCTCATTCGTCATCCTTCGGGAAAAAAAAAACAAATAATTTATATTATATATATTCTTTATTTATTCTTGATTATTATTAATTGACTGCCTCCATGGTCCAGTAACGACCGCAGATACAGATGCGGAGGTTCGATTCCTGTTAGGGACACAATAATTTATTTAATTTATTTGTGATATTTTTCGAGTCTTTCAAGTGAGATAAAAAGTAAAGTATCATCACGACCATACTTCCCAACAAGTAGTAAAAAAAACATACCAAATTCTCTTCTATAACTTGCATTGAGCACTAAAGACTAGAAGTTAGAAGAATGTAAGTTCGGCTTCTGCAAAACGTATTTTAAAACCAATTCACGCTAGTACCTCTCTACTATCGCTCAAAATGTTTATGTAGGGAGGTAAAACGTTCCACAACTATTCAGACATAAGTTACAAGACGGGTGGCTGGGTTATAAACTTTCTATTTGTGCACATACCTTTAGAATCATATCACATTTATATGACTGATATTATTCCCAAAGACCACAATATGAAATCGAACAAATATTATAATCTAGCAGAAGAAATGATCAATTCAAGTTCAAGACTCAGCTTTACGTAGTAAAAGTTGGTGCAAGAGGAGTTCTAGCAAAATCTTTGCACCACTTACTGAAAGAATTGGACCTTAGTAGGTCTGCCGTCAATACATTTATGGAAAGAGATTCCAAGACGGCAAAATCAAAATTAAATAATTTATTCAGTAAATAGGCACCATTTTTAGCACTTTTACACGTCATAACAGTTATTACATTTTATATAATATACATTAAAATATTTACTAGTGATTAAGACAGAAACATAATATCAGCTGAACAACTCAATAATAGGTAATGGATTTTTTAAATTACTGGTCAGGAACAGTAGATACCGTGTAACGTGATAAGTGTGAATAGTAAATAGCAGCTGTAAATTGGCATTGTCATACGGCATTAACATAATATAATCATACAGGCCTCCTTTTTAACCCCTTTGTCGGTCGCAAGCCCGAGACACCATTTTTCTCATCTCTTACCCACACACGATGGACCTGGATACTACCCACGTCATAGTGGTCGGTCCCGTATGGTGCCCCCACCACATTGTCATCGAACCCGTGACCGCTGTGGTGAAGGTACCGTTCTATGTGCCTCCACACAGGAAATAAAATCACTGACATTTTGGACGTTTCCAGTTAAAATGAACTACTAAAATAATTCTGTCTACTTATCTAACAAACGTGATGTTGGCACAAATGCCTTAGTGGCGATTGCCATACTAGTTTAATAGGTTAAAAAAAAAAGTAAAAGAAGACATTTTGGACACATTGTCCAAAGCAAGACTATTACAAGATTTTTTTTTTTTAATAAATATGTACATTGTTATATACCTACGCCACGTGATTGGTAGCTTGTCACTTTGGATATTTCGGATCATAACGAAGCTATAAATGAACGTTAAACATGTGAAAATATATTCAGCCTTTCACCAACCAGCTTCTTTTGACTATTTATATACTGTGAACAAACGAATTTGTGTGATTCGTGTGTAGCGTGTGTCCCAAGCACGCAGTGGACGTTATCATATTATAAGAGTATTACAGAGCGCAACGTGCGTAGCGTGTCCATAAAACAAAACAAAATAGCGCTTTTAATAGCACATTTTGGCCAAAAATCTATATTTAAGTCGGTAAGCGACATTTCTTTTCCTATTGGTACTGCCATATGGCTCAGAACATAGACGTATACATAAGGGCCTGCTCAAAACTATAACCAACAATACATTTTTTTATGTAATGTATTGATATAATTATTATATTTTTATATAAGTATTTAATTGTATTATTATTGTAAGTTTTTTTAAACTATCATTTAATAATAATTAATCTTTAAGTCATGTATAGTTTTTATAACAAAATTTATACATAACGTAACAGGGACATGGTGGTAAGCGGCGTAATGCGATATCCAGGAATATTAGCAACTGGTACCTGTCAAACACTAACGACTGACATCAGTTCCTAACACAATACTGGCTTTATCATTGCTTTTTTATTCTACCTATTCTAAAGACGATTTTTTGTTGTTAAATTTGAATGCAAAAGATGGATAAGCATTCATCTTGTATGGGAATTTGGGCTACATTGAATTCACAGTTAAATATAATAATAATAAAAAATATTTATTGCACAAAAACTAAATAATCCAAAATTTTTATATTTGCATTTTTAGATAAATTATACCAACAAGATTACAATTTAAGTAGATTATTATTTTAGTAAACCCTTTATTTAGGTGTTTAAATATCATCATGGCAGCTTTAGTACTAAAGGACTTGATTAATACGAAATTGAACACTAAATAGTAAAAATAATAGTCTTATCAATAAAAGTATTTAAACTACTATTTACCAAAATTTTTATCATTGAATGATGCTATTAGTTTGCTTATCTTGGTAGCAATAGCAAGTGTGCATAAATCGGTCGGATTATGGATGTGTCTATTTTGAACTATAATTGATATTTCCTAATAAATTTAAAGAATGCATATCATCCAATGTGATGTAATATTTTGAGTTAAATGTAATTTGTGAATTAAATTGGACAGTGAATATAAAATTATGCTTAAAAGTGTATGTAATTATCCCTACTTACATACTAAAAGTAAGCGACGTAGTTTTTAAAGTTAGCAAGCTCAAGTGGCAATGTGCCGGACATATCTGCAGAACTGACAAACGATGGGGCAAACGGGTTCTAGAGTGGAGACCACGTACGTACCGCGTACGTAGACGCAGAGTGGGACGACCCCTCGCCAGATGGACTCACGAGGGAAGAGGGTCGTTGGTGGGAGTTGGATGAGGGTAGCAAAATATCGCGTTAAGTGGCGAGCCTTGGGGGAGGGATATCCAGCAGTGGAGAAATACAGGCTGATGATGATGACATAATAAACGAATTTAAATTTGTTGTGTATTATTCATTAAATCCTACAAAGGTCGGTTCAAGAGACCACGTTAAGCAGTTGGTCCCGGTTTCACTAATACCGACTTGTGGAACAGTGGGATGGTTCCGCCAAGTACCTCACAGATGCTCTCAATGTCCTACAGAGGCGAGCTGTTCGAATTGTGGACGATGCCACTATATCTGGAACTCTCGAATCTCTGCAGCTTCGCCGAGATGTGGCTTCTCCAAGCGTGTTCTACCGGCTATACTATGGTGAGTGCTCCGAAGAACTCTATAACCTAATCCCTTCCTATTCATTCCGCAACCGAACCGACGCACAGGTCAGAATATGCACCCACATACCGTAGTCACCATCTCTACGCGTACGTATAAATTTGGGGACTCATACATCTGTCGTACGATAAAGATGTGGAATGCTCTTCCAGCCTCTGTGTTTCCACTTTCCTATAACTTGGAGTCCTTCAAGCGAAGTGTGAAAAAGCATTTAGTCAAGCCGGCATAGTGTTAGGGACTGATGGCAGTTATAAGTGTCTGACTTCAGTTGCTAACATTCATGGACCTTGCGCGCCACTTACCATCAGGTGGGTCCAAGGTCACATGTCGTGCTAGTATAAAAAAAAAGTTAATAAATTGTCCTTCAAAATTTACATCAGATCCTCGCTCACACGTCTGGCCTGCGTGGCGAGTGTAGGCCAAATTCTCCAAATATATGTTTTGTAAGGCATATCTCTAACAGTGGAGGTCTAGGACGCTGTGTTCAAGGGGCTGTAATGCATTATTTCACTGCCGCCATTACTGGGTTGTCAAAAAAAAATGGCCAGTCCATATAACTTTGGTCCATGTTAGTATTATCTAAAGTGAAAGGCAAAGCCGGTGCGAGTTTCCGTTTCATACGAAATGAGATTTATGAAGTCGATTGGACCTCTTTTTTGGTGAAAATTACCACCTAAATATGGAGGTATATTGACAAATTTATGTATGATAAAATTAAGTAATTATTGCTGTGTAATAAATATTAGAGCGTTGGTGGCTCGGTTATAAGAACGCTTTCCAATCCACAAAGGTTTGCGGTTAGAACCCCGGCATGTACCAATGAGAAATCTTTTCTTACGGTCTGTTATATATTACAATGTGTTGACCCTAGCTTGTAATTTTTAGTTTTTTTTTATATAACAGAGATACTAGTCTACGAAGAGCGACCTTCACCGATCTGTTATTCGAATGAAATACACTTCGGGAATTATACCGTGTAAATACCCATTTAATTAATTAACTAGAATAAGCTATAGTTAGTTATTATGACCTTTTTTATGATTGTATGTTTTAGCTCATGAATGATGAATGAGGTGATAGGCAAGGCAAAGGGTCTGGCCCATACAGCCAAGTCTGACGTAATATATCTTTCTTTCTTATGAATTAATGAACTCATTAAAATGTTGCAGAATTTAATGCTTTTCTTGGAATCACTTGCCACATTATAGCCCAAACAAGTCGGGAATAATATGGGAGTTTACAGCGCTGGAAATCAGCAAAAAATAAACTGCAACTTGTGCCCCATATTTAAAGTCCAATTTATCGTTTTCCATACACATTCACATTGTAGCACAATATTAAACAAAACAACACCACTTTAGACTAACAATATCCAAAGTAAATTAATTTACAAAACAATAACTTGCATGTGTCCGCGCAAAATGGCACGAAGGACCTTTATTTTTTTATAATTGTGTCTGTCTTAGCTTATAGTGTGTCGATGCCTATTTACAGTAGCTATAATTATAAGCGTTATTTTGAATTTAGTAATATATTGTTATTTTATTGTTTCTCTTAGCAGGTGATGGTTATGCTCCAGATACACCAAAATTAACTATAGAATTGTAAAAAAAATACGCGTAAAAGTGAAGAATACATCTCTTTTAATCCTATGCCAAGTTGCAAAAATAAACAACAACAAAAAAAATATAAATTTTTATTTTGTATGCTAATAAAATTATTCCAAGCTAATCGGTGTTATCCACCAATCTGCATTAACCGTAAAGAAATTGATCTATGCCGTATTTTTTCAAACATAATTTTTACCATTAAAATGTACTCGTGAATCGTTTAATATCGTTATCTTCGTGGTAAAAATTTACAACCAATAAACTGTTTTGTAAAAAAAGATAAACGATTTAACGTGCACAAACGAATATTTTAATTGCACTGACAAAAACCGACGTTAAGCTTTAACGAATTAATGATATTGGTATTCAATAATAATTCGCGAATCACTTCTACCGTGTTGACGTCATAATACAAAACACAGTAAAATAGGCAAATTACTTCTACCATGATGACGTGATAATACAAAACACAGTAAAATAGGCAAATTACTTCTACCATGTTGACGTGATAATACAAAACACAGTAAAATAGGCAAATTACTTCTACCATGTTGACGTGATAATACAAAACACAGTAAAATAGGCAAATTACTTCTACCATGTTAACGTGATAATACAAAACACAGTAAAATGAGCAAATTACTTCTACCGTGTTGATGTGACAATACAAAATACAAAAAAAGACAAACCACTTCTGCCGTGTTGACGTGACACTACAAAACACTATACTACTATAGACCATTACAAGTGGCAAGCTCGAGACTCGAGAATTATCACATCTCTGACCATGAGTCGAACCCGGTGCCTCCGTGTCTATACTCGTATTTACGGTCTTAACTTCTAGACTCATAAAACGAGTATATTGTCACTTGGATTACTAAAATTAATATATATATGTATATATAAACGTATATTTCTAATCTTATTAATTACAAAATACTACTAAGATCACTTCGGTTCTTAACAACCCATATCTCAATGTGTTCAGAGATTGCTAATGAATCACTCATTTATTATATCACGGTCGTAATGATACCTTTAAATGGCGAATCTGTAATTCCAGTAAATGCGGTAAAACGGTTCTGCAATCAGCCGGGTTTTAATTTGAAAATCACTTCTGCGTGGGTTGCCTCTCATCAACTACAGGGGTAGTTTGTTCGGATTGTTACGAGAGGTATAACAAATATACAGGGTGGAAGTGTTATGTGATTTCACGATGTTTTATAAAACAAGATATAGAGTTGATAACGTCTCGAATAGTGATTGTCGCTTAATTATCGCAAACTGTATGATGGGCGTCGTTTATCGCCGCACGTACCGAGTACCATCGTACGAGGTACGCAGTTGTCAAGCGTAGAGCCGGACGGGCGTGAAGCATCGGTAAATATACAGACAACAAATATATCTAGCGTACCAAACTTGAGAAATATCACAAATAAATGTTTTCAACTCTCGGCTAACAGATTAAAAATCGTAAGTATTAATTTACACCTAATTGCAAATCAATAAATTATTTGCTTTAGAGCCAAGGTTAAACAGATCTAATTCGTTATGTTTAATAGACAGGACATTGAAACTGTGACACATACTAGGGATAGGGACGTTAAATGATACATTGTTCGTTGCTAAGGGAATTTCAAATAGACGCTTAAAGCGTTCATGGTGTCTGGGGTTATGAAAGTTAAGAGTACTGGTATAAGCATCTCCAAAACCACATATATATATATTTATTATGTATTTTATTATTATTTATGTATTATGTGTATGTATTTGTTATATTTTGTCGTTCTCCCAAAGGTTAGTTGTTACTTTAAGTTACCTATTAAGCTCGCCTATGTACTTTTTCTTAGATATATGTATAGTGCAATAAAGATTTTTTTACTTACTTCTATAGCATTTTGACATCTATTAATTAATGATTTGACCTTGAAACTGACACGAGTTGTTTAGTAGAGCCGTAACTGCTCAGTAAAATTTGCCTTACTTGTCGTCCGCGTAAATAATTTCTATTCTTTTATGTGATTTTATTCTAAGAAAGCATGGACAAAGAAACAATTTTTTTTTTTTTTTCCAGACAATTACACAGCGCCATCTAATTTCCGTGGTAAGCTGCGAGGCTTGTATTACGGAAACTAGATGGTTGATAAACTACATGTTATACTTTTTTTTTGGAAATATATACACATTATACATATAAACACCCAGACCGAGACAAATTATACAATGTACAACTTGCCCCCGGTGGGAATCGAACCCACGACCCCCCGAGTTCACGGCAACGTTTGTTACCACTAGACAACGGAGGCGGTCAAATTGGCTAAATGTAGCAAATTTCTCCAGAAGTATATTCTAGATCTCCATGGCAAGATAACTTAGTGGTAAGGCCTGATTTGAGCGTGTCACACTATAGTGAAAGCAAAATTATGTGATTCAATTTCCTTTAACATTTTTATCGCGAACAATTCAATGATCGACTGAAAAATATGTTTTGTCGAGATAAAAGATAAAAGCTATAGCATTATATATTTGTAATCCGCTCCCAGGCGGCTGGGATTCAATTTACATACGTTCGATATCATGAAGAGATAGCGCCGAAATGGTAAAGCGTCAGATGAAACTTATTCAGAATTTAAAAAATATTACGCTCATGTGCCTTCACTTGACGGTAAGGATGAGAGCAATAGGGAATATGCAAGTTTTAAAATGCTTTTAAAGATGGATTATACATACATACACATCATTACACCAAATCCCTTGCAGGGTAGGCAGAGACAATTGAGCGCTATTTGTCACGATCACGACAAATTGCTTTTCGCTTCTTTGATACTCATCTACCTCTTCATACATGCTCTTTTGTTTTGATTGCTTTTTAATGCACCTTCAGCTATTGTTTTATTTATTTAATCGTGGTCTTCGCCTGCCCGAACCATTGGTGCATGTCTTTCCTTATTTTTGTCCCTATTCTTTCTTTCATCCTAGCCTTTGCGTATTTCGTTATTACGTATGCGGTCCGTCAAAGTGACGCCGCATATCCGATGCAACGATCTCATTTCTAATAAGTAAAGTAAAGTAAAAATCGTTTATTGAAGCAAAAGTAAAATGAGTAATATAAATAGAAATTTGGTACAGTAAAAAAAAAACAAGTCAGCAAGCAAGAGATACAGAACTCTGCTCCCTAAACCATTATGTTGTATCTTGAGCAGCAGTCTCCGCTACTATTTTAGTTGACACTCGTACTAAAACATTTAGTGCTATTAGTAGTGCAAAATATATCCTACATCACACTCGGTGGAGGAAAAACAACATTTACTGCACACCCCCTGCCTTCACAGAGTGAGGTATTTAGGCATTAGTTCCTGCCCTTTACTTTCACAATACAACCTAAATACTCACTCAGATTTGCCAAAAAATTACACTGTCTGTAAAAAAAAACTATAAAATTAAAATTAAACCACACGATTACACAAATTCACAAGTAATTAAAACAAGTTTCATTTCTACTGTATTAACTTTACTCTCATGCGTATTCTGACATATCCACATCTCGCTTCCATACATAAGTATTGGTACCAGCATGGCATTGTGTATGGCGAGTCGAGCTTTATCACTTACCTTTCGACTGGCGACCAGTGACCCCAGGTCACCGTTAACACTATTTCCCGCGTTCACTATTCTTTCAACATCCCTATCATACTTCCCATCAACACTGCCCAGATATATAATTTTATTTACTTGTTCTAAAGTTTCATCATCAATCTTTATCGTCACGGTTGTCATCTTTCTTCTTTCAAACACTTTTTCTGCACATTCCTCTTTCATTTCTAGTAATTGCAGTTGTTGTATAATTTAGATTAATAAGGTAGATTGTACAACCTTAAAAATAATAGCATACTTTGAAAGAAATCTGTTTTCCTTAACAGTGTATTGATATTTTGCTTTTGATGATTAAAAAATGGTTCATTACTATCACGCCATCTCTCTGACGTCACAACACATTAAATAAGAGTTCGGTTTAATGTGTTGTGAGTCGTAACGGAACAAGCTAGAAACGCCTTTGTTAAAATGAGCCACCTTCTCTGCAATCGCAATCTTAAACTTCCTACAAGATGCCGACTCGTCCGATGCTACATATTTTCCATTCTTCTGTATGGTGTCGAATCATGGAACCTGACAAACACAATGTCGAAGAAGTTAGAAGCTTTTGAAATGTGGATATACAGGAGAATGTTGAAGATATCATGGAAGGACAGAGTAAGAAACGAAACTGTCTTGCAGAGAATGAACAAAGGCGTTGAACTATTGAAAATGGTAAAGCGAAGGAAGTTGGAGTATTTGGGACACATCATGCGCAATAAAAAGTATAGCTTGCTGCAGCTCGTCATGCAAGGCAAGATACAAAGCTCCAGAAGACCGGGGAGAAGACGCACTTCCTGGCTCAAGAACCTCAGGGAGTGGTTCGGGATGAGCACCAGATCCTTGTTCCGGACAGCGGCCAACAAAATCAAAATCGCCTTAATGATAGCCGACCTCCGATAGGAGATGGCACCGTAAGAAGAAGAGTCGTAACGTGTGTCAGGTCCCGGTCCGTACCCTAAGGGCTTAGTTGAGCGGGGGGATGGCTGGCAATGCGTTACGTCCGTGATCAGGTGCTGCTGTGGGGGACTGTGACTGAGGCCGAACATGTTTAATTTATTGTTCTTAAATTAGCAAAGGTTTTTACGTTTTGTCGGCTTTCGGGTTGTACATAGGCAATTATCTTAATTCTGACGTTCCTGGTAGGGTATAGTAATATCATAGGTACTCATAGGTGAATATTGTTGTTGTGTAATTCTATATTTGTTTCATTTGTAAATCTGCTATAGCTTTCCATGCAGATTACTTTCTCAGTTAGATTAAACATTAACAGGTCACTGGAATCTGCTAAGCTGATAGTCTTTTGCTATCAAAGCTTACTCTTTGGACTACTTCGCAGCTTAGTCTTCCACTAAAAGAAGTAGAATCATTCAAAATAATTTAAATATTGACGTGTCACAAATGCCCGTAATAGGTTTACATGAATAAAGATATTTTGACTTTGTCTTTAAAATTCTGTATATGTTTTATTTTGTAAATTTAATATAGCTGAGTTTTCCTTGCAGATTCCTTTCTCAGTCGGAATCACTGCAGGAATCTGCTAAGCTGCTGGTCTTCTTCTAACTTCTGCTTCTGCTCTTTGGACCACTTTGCTGCTTAGTCTTCCACTATCAGGAGTAGAATCATTCAAAATTTTATTAAATGGGCAATTATTTCTGCCAACGTATTAGCCTCGCTATACAGAGGGGAAATGTTGCAAGTCTCCTTGGGACTATCTCGGATGGGACGTCTCTAGAGGATATTTTTTATTTATAGTTTAGTTTATTTTTAATTTTATTATTTAAGTAGCTTTTAATTTATATTTAATGTACTATAATTAACTTCGAATAAAATTTACTGTTTAAAAAAAAATGGGTCACAAATGTCGTGACATATTTTATTTTTATCTAAATAACAAATTTAACTAATAAAATAAAACCGTAAACACAAACACAAATACCACCTAAAGGTAATGAAATTTACACTCGCCAACAAATAATTAAGAGCAAAAACCTCATACTCTATTTCAAAGTACAATCAGGGAAAATTGTTTATTAAGGTATCCCAGAAGTAAAATAAACATAGACAAGTAAATTATAACGAAGCCATCGAAACATGAAAACTAGCACGACATTTGACCTTGCGTCTACCTGATAGTAAGTGACGCGCGAGGTCCATTAATGTTATCAACTGGAATCAGATAATCATGACGAACATCAGTCCCTAATAATATGCTGGCTTGATTGGGCATGACGGCTATTCGAGCCTGAAATGTGTGGATACACTTTACACGACTTTATAAGCACGAACAGTGGATACTTTCCCGCCCCGGCAGACTGGGAAAATTACCACCATCAGGTACTGATACTATTGGAGATGGGCCTTCCAGAACATATACCTGGAGAATTTGGCCTGCACTCGCCACGCTGGCCAGACGGGTTGACGAGGAAGGAAGAAGAATTTATTATTGACATACAAATAATGTTGCAAATGTTATATTGTATTATTTAATCTGAATTTGCAAGGTGGATTATGTTGCGGAACAAGTAGATTTGTGAAGTCTCTATGACATAGACGACTGTCAATATTGGACTATCGAAAAATGTTATAATTTCACATATTTATTTATTTATTTAAACCTTATTGGTTAAACGGGACGACGCAGAGTGGGACGACCTCCGCCAGATTGAAGGATGACCTAAAGAAATTCACTGGTGGGGGTTGAATGAGGGTTGCAAAAGACCGCCTGCAGTGGCCAAAGCTATGATGATTATATTTGATGTATTGTATTTTAAATCGTGTCCAAATATACGTCTCTAAAAGTAACTAAGTGTGTTTCATTAAATTAAATATTCAGGAGGCGTGCTTCACAGGAATGAGGAAAAACCACGAATCTCGTATAATCAGGGAAATAAGACATTACTTAGTCCCACCGGTGAACTATAAATGTATCATCCCTTAAAAATGAGAGAGGAACGTGTATAGAATTATTAATTTATATATTACGTAGAACAATTTGCTAGAACTTTTAGCTTCGTTGACATTATATTGTACTAATTTAAATAAAATGAAATGAAATAATTTATTTGTCAGAAACATGGTAGGCACAGGGATGTAAATTATTATATGTAATTATATCACATGCTTCGCTATTTCTAGCATACAAATATTTATTTAGTCACATGACTTTGTCGAGCTTAGTGTCTAGGTATTCTTTTGTCAAATAAAAATATTTATTAACCAGCATTTGTTTGACTCTTAATTTGAACAGTTTTAGTGGCAGCTTATAGTAACTGAAAGCTAATTAAATATCTTTGTTGCCATTGCATAGGAAATTTCGGCTACATTGAGCATTTTTATGAGCTGGAATAATTATTCTACTAGGATAACGCGTTTTAAAATTGCAATTATCCCCAAGAGTTTTAAAAAGTTCCGGGTGGCTTTTACAAATAAACAGCATTCAAGTATATCCAATTATTCAGGTTTTGACAAATTGGATCGGTACTGATAAACATGAATTTTAGATGCTGAGGTACCGGGTTTGATTCCTCGTTGGGACACAATAATTTATTTAATTTATATGTGATATACCGTAAGCGATAACCGCTCGATGATGATGGTGATATTTGACATTTCTTAGGTCTGGTACGCTATAGACATTGACGAGCTTGCCTTGATGGTCCTAAAGTTAAGTTGGCTAAATGTGAACCCGCTTCATTAAAAGCGTGGTTTCTGGCTACCCCGCAAGTAATAGGATTGTGATGATACTGCACTTTAACTTTAAAAAAAAGTTTGTCTGTATGTCGGTAGTCTCGCCTTCACGCGTATCTTACTAAACTGATTATGAAAAATTTGTGTTGAAGAACCCAGTTCCTTTTATTTCGTAAATATCTACATTTTATGCAACGCCATCTCTGTGTCAAGTTTCGTAAATATACTCTTAATTGGTAGGCAGGGGACTAAATAAAATAAAACTACTTGTCTATGACCAAAAGTCCTATGTCGCCCTGAGATCTTATCGACTTAGCCGGCATACGCGTTGTTGACGTTTTTGCGTTAAAAATGACATTTGAGAGCCCACCAAAGCAAGATTCAAGAAAGCCCATGCTAGCTGGGCTGGGATATAAATAAATATAAATAATAAACTTAATTCAAAATATAAGGTGGACCGTAAAGGTAAACAAGCTTAAACTGACATGTTGCTCCCGATGGCAATGTACAGGTATTGGATAGAACCTGGCCGCATAGTGTGCTGTACACTATGATACATAGATATGTGCTGCATCTAAATAACAATGATATAAATGTCAAATAATATTGAATTAAATTTAGATCGTAGAACCTTTCCTTGAACGCTTATAGTTCGTATAAGGAACTGATTTCATCTTGGACCTTTCGTACCGCTTACCGTGTGGTAGGATAAAAATGTTCATTGGGTCGGTGCACGTTAAATATATGTCGATGGTGGGTGCTAATTACTCCACGTGCCACTTAAAGTTAATGCACTCCAGCAGAGTACTATTGAAAAATAAAATGTTACAAAGAACAAGAGTGGAAGGTAAATAAGTTTCGAAAAAAATGTAAATTAAAATAAAAAGGTAATTGTAAAGTATCATCACGACCGTAATCCCTTGCGAGGTCAGAAACCATTTTTTTTTCACAGAAGTGTCAGTCATGCGTGTCTGATTCTAGTTTCTAACATTCATGGACCTGGCGCGCCATTTACCATCAGATGGTCACATTTCGTAATATTATAAAATAAATAAAAAATGTATAGGATTATTTGTTAAAATTTTCATGTTCCCCAACTTAATTATGTAATTTTTTTTTACTTTGTACTTACTAACCCTTTTGATGAATAAATTAATTTGAATTTGAAATTTAAAAAAATCGAACTCGCTAATTTCGCGTTTAAATCTATACGGTCTTAACCGCTAGACCACGTAAGGAAACACTCATAAAAAGGTTAGTATGTAAATAGCATTATTGTTGAAAGAGATAAAATGCGGCTTTATTTTGAGATATTCTTTTAATATTTATTTGCGAGAAAATGTATTTTCTTTTTTATTTATTCTCATGGGTACATTTGAACATCATTATAGGATCCCAGATGAACTACCTGTATCAGACATCTTAGCGTTTTCTCGGAACTTGAAAAAAGTTATTCTTATTGAACGTCTGTAAAAATCAAATATTTCTAAAGGACAGCAATATCAAGTTTATAGAATTATAGTTAGGTAAGTATGTACCAGTCATCATTAAAAAAAACTGGTCTACTCACATTTTCTTAATAGTTTGTCTTTGCAAAAACTGTTGTGTTAACAGTTATATGTTGGTTAAATGTTAATTAAGGATATAAATAATAAATAAATAATAAACTTTATTGTTAAAAAAAAAAAACATACAATAATACAACATACATTTGAAACAGTTAAATTGATCATGCGTAATAAAACAACCGATTCAGGCGAGTGACGTTTGTACACTGATTTATTGTAAAGTAAAGGTGGTCCTTAAAAGTCCATACTTCCTCGTCAACCCGTCTGGCCAACGTGGCGAGTGTAGGCCAAATTCTCAAGATATATGTTCTGGAAGGCCCATCTCCAACAGTAGAGGTCTATGACGCTGTGTTCTAGAAGCTGTAATGAAAGTAAAGATGATGGAAACAAAGGAAATTGTGATTATGTACGATAGCTCGTACATAGGTTCAAACAAAATTTAAAAGTTTTATCATCATCATCAGCCTGTATCTCTCCACTGCTGGATGTAGACCTCCCTCAAGGCTCGCCACTTAACGCGATCTTTCGCTACCCTCATCCAGCCCCCACCAGCGACCTTCTTTAGGTCATCTGTCCATCTGGCGGGGGTCGTCCCACTCTGCGTCTTCCCGTACGTGGTCTCCACTCTAGAACCCGTTTGCCCCATCGTTCGTTGGTTCTTCGGCAGATGTGTCCGGCCCATTGCCACTTCAGCTTGCTTATTTTAAAAGCTATGTCAGTAGCTTTCGTTCTCTGACGAATATCAACGTTTCGAATTCTATCCATTAGAGATATACCAAGCATAGCTCTTTCCATGGCTCGCTGAGCGACCTTGAATTTATGGACCAGATCCACTGTTAAGTGTCCACGTCTCTGCTCCGTACGACATTACCGGGAGGACGCACTGGTTAAAGACCTTCGTCTTTAGACATTGTGGTATAGACGATAAGAGGATGTGCCGGAGTTTCCCGAATGCCGCCCATCCTAGCTGAATACGTCTGTCGGCTTCTTTGCTGAAGTTGGCTGCTCTTAATTGGATAGTCATGTTATAAATATATAATGTTTAATTATGTACTATTTATTAGTAAGTATTTAGTATATTTATATATTAATAACAAGATATATAAATTATAAAAAAAAACTACGGCATAATAATAGAACTAAAAACTGAAAGAAAAACAAAATAATAAAAAATTGCTACCAATCGCTACCAATGGACATAATGCCAAGGATACTGGCTCAAATCTTCAGATCCGTTGACCCAAATATTGCGCAGCCCTATTGTCTTCTGAGGTGTTGACGAGCTGTTTTGACAACGCCTTCAAAATTTCCTGTGTACTTGGTCCCCACAACCCAAAAGTTTTAACTCCAAACGGCGCAAAAACACATCTTCCAATAAGCTGGGTGTATTTCCGACGTTTGAGGTTTTCCGCTTATAAGTAGATTATATATAAGTAAATGTAATATGTCGATTATAATTCAACGGGGAAATGCGGCGAGCGTTTTAGGTACCCTCCCTGGTAGTAAGCCCTTAGTTTATTTTGTAGAATAGCTTTAATTTCATAGGTATTTTTAGTTTTAGTTTCATTTATAATTAGTCTTTTAATCAATTTTATTTTAATATTTTTGTATCTAAGTACCTACTTCGAATAAATCTTTTATATCTAGGTATATATTTAATATTTGGTTGTAACATTATTATGTCTATCTAATTGTTATGTGTTACTTATACTTTCATTGCACCTACAGTTGTTCTAATTAGTCCCAAAGATTTTGCTGACAGAAAATGTCTACGGCCATTAAGTCTACTTTGTACAGTAAAGTTTTGAAATAAAATAAATTGTGCAATATTATAAATATTTAAGAAACTTTGTCTCGCTTTCATGAGTATATTACTGAACCTCTTTGACGGACCCTGAGACGGACATAGACTATATAACGTTATTTCCACCCCGGAAGGGATACGGTCGTGATGATACTTCGCTTTTATAGGTATATTACATAAGGTTTTTTAAATGAAAAAATAATGCAGAATTCAAACCTGTGACCTTTAGAACAGAGGACACTCTGACAGCTGTCTAAGAAATGTACTTATCTCTTGTAAATTGTGAGACGTAACAAGTCGTAACCAGCCGCTTTCTCCATCACGTAAAACCAATATTAGTTACTAACGAGTTTCTAACCCCTCGCCCAGCGGCGGCAGTCTATTTCTTTAAGCGAAAACGTTAGATCGTCAAAATAGTTGGAATCCTTGGAATTATTTATGTATAATTAATGGTACCTGTAGGCGGACGGGTTGTTCGCGCGGGGGGAGAGTGTACAATAGGCATGGTGACAGTGGTAAAGAATCAATTCATTAAAATATCGTATGTATAGACATAAAAGATGATAAAAAAGGATCAATATTGCGCCCGCGCATATTTTTTATGTACGTACTATAAATATTTATTATTAAAGCTTCGAGAATAATTGTCTCCGCCAACAAACTGTGGTTACAGTTTGGCGGGCTATTTATTAAGTTATATGTATTGGAAAATAAATAAATGAATGAAATTTAAAAAATATATTAATTTTAGTTTACTGTGTAAGCACAAGTTAAGCCGAGCGTCAAAATTTCAAAATTATTACATTATTATTAAATACGAATATTAACTTAAATAGCGTTTGACATTGACGGTCTCCTATAGTTAACAGATTCCTTTACATGTAGTTTTATTTAATATGTCAAAAAAACATGTTGAACTTGTAGCAGTAAGCGCTTTTTTTTTACTTTATTTCGCTTTAAAACTCGATCGACTTGCGTTTTAATTCACTTTAAGCAAAATTCAGTAAAAAAGCGTTTTTTGCTTTGCTTCCAAGTCGAACACATCAACAATAATACACATACGAGTATACACCTACATGTATTTGTACACGCTAACATACACACACTAGTACACACATCCTTCCATCAATATTTTTATTTTTGTTATTTTTAAGCGAGCCTTTTGTTTTTTACAGTAATTTAAATGTAGGGTATATGGATGTGGCATGTTTGGTAGTGTTCTCATTTCATTATCAGTGTATGGCTTGGTACCGCCGACGATAGTATAGCGTGTCCAGACACCTATATTTAAATAGTTCTTTCAATGTTTCAATTCTCTTTAAAGTGTCATTATACACCACAATGTAATTTTGTAAATATCTATGTTGAAAGGATGATCGAAGAGAGATTGACGAACCAGATATATAATGCGAAAGTTGTGGGTAAAAGAGGCCCTGGCATACCAAGACTTGCCTATCATGATCAAATAAATAAAACATTAGCTGAAGATGAATTAAAAGCCATCGAAACAGAAGGGGTTGATAAATGTCGAAGAAGCGAAAGAGGTATGTCGTGATCGTGACAAGTGGCGCTCAATTGTCTCCGCCTACCCCGCAAGGGATTTGGCGTGAAGATATGTATGTGTGTTTAAATCAAGGAGATAATGTATCTCAGTTTAATCAACATTTACTTATGAATGTACACTAATACGAGGTTTAATTGGCAAAGAAAAACGTATTACGCAGGTTGATATATTGTCCGTGAAACAAAAAAATATTCAGTTTGAAAGTGCACGTCCAACACAACCATAACCTACATCGCACTGTCATCAAATACATTGGAGTAATTCATTCTGTACTGATTCTTTCAGCTTGTATTCTTCTTTGACGTCTTGTTATATAAAAAATAAATCAATAAATTTAGCTCGTAGAGAAAATACCATGGTATTATGATATTTAATTTATATACATGACATGGATTATTATTATTAGTGTATGTATTTATATTATTATTTATGTATTGTTGTTTATTGTTTATTAATTATCCGTAGGAACCTTGTTTCTGGGAACACTTGGATTTGTCAAAGTTTACCATTTTTTATATGCAACGTAATTAGTACAATGACACAGAAAAATAGCCGGATACGAGAAAGCAAGGAACAGTCTGGTACTGTCGTACATTGATTATATAAACTAAGGTTGGATGCAGCTGTAAAGGGGCATTGTACTTATCAAAAACATTGTCTTATGTCAAATAATAATAATGATGTATAATAATTATTCAATAATTTTAATGACAAATATAATTATAGCAGCTGTAAATGGGCGTTGTCACTTATGAACTAAAATTAAAACTAATACTAATTATTATTATATGTCAATTTATATAAATATATATATATACTAAATCATATAAAATATATATCTTATTATTTTTGTATAATAAAACATAGTATATTGTCTATAACATTACCATCTGTAAAATTAATTAATTGAACAGGGATGTCATATTTAGCAGCTGTAAAGTGGCGTTGTCAAAAATTAAATATTATTATTATTATGTCATACTGGTACTATAAGTCAATTAACAAATCTGGTCTTTCTTTAGAGCTTTATCCACAGAGTAGTAGGCTTTAAGAACTAATATTTTTTTTAACTTGAGGCTTAAAATTATTGTATTCTAAGTTTCTAATGTCTTCTGGTAATTTATTGAATAATAGTGTACAGTTACATACAAAGCTTTTAGACATTTTCTGCAGGCGATGCACCGGTTGTCGAATAGATGGTTTGCGTCGTGAATTATTTTTTTCAGGTTTTTGTTTATAAATGTATATTTTATTATGACATATGATATATCTATAATATATATATATGCATTTAGTTTAATATTTATTATCTCCTTCTAACTCTGCACCCCACAATTTCTTATGTCGTTCTCCCAAAGGTTAGCTGTTAGAGAATACCTACAAGGTATTAAGCTCACCTATGTACTTCATTTTATTTTGTACATTTTAATGTGCAATAAAGAATTTTATTATTATTATAAGGTGTTCGTTTAAAGAAAGAGAATCCCGCAGCTGGAACCCTTCTAATTCTAGATGGTGTGTATTTATGGATAACCGAATTAATTTCCGCGCTGCGGTTATCAGTAACCGCGTACACCGGCTCCCATTAGTAGGCTCAGGGCTAGGGTGACAAATAATAATAATAATAAAAAAAAATATTGCACACAAAATAAAAAGATGTACATAGGCGAGCATAATCCCATGAAGGTATTTTCTACCAGCTAACCTTAAAACCTATATTTGTTTTCATTTATATACCGTAAATTAGTCCTACTTTGCTCCCAGGGTGGTAACAATGCTCCACATCCAACAAAAACAATAATATCATTGTGTTTTAAAACTTTAACTTTTATTTATTTATTTTTTATTTTTATCTTTTAAGAGGGTTTAACATTTTCACGCCCAAATAATTCAATATTTTAATTTATTTATCTATTTTAAATGTCATTACAGCCACTAGAACACAGCGTTCTAGACCTCCACTGCTGGAGATGGGCCTTCCAGAACATATATCTGGAGAATTTGGCCTACACTCGCCACGTTGGCCAGACGGGTTGACGCGAAAGTAAGGACTTTTAAGGACCACCTTTACTTTACAATAAATCAGTTTTTTGATCTTTATAAGAAACAGGGTTGATTTTTGATATTTTGTGTAAAAAAAATATTTCTGCTTGTATTATTATTATTGTTATTATTAGGTATACACAACAGAAATGGGTACAAAACATTTTTTAAATTTCAAATCTTTACAATACAGTTCCAGTACCATCTCCAAAAACATGTGCACACAGCATGCAATTATGAAACACTTACATATATTTAAAAATAAAAACAACAATATAATACCCACAGTGAGTATAGTTCATAAATATTAATTTAGTTTTAGTTTGTTTGCCGTCCAAAAGGCCAGAAACAATCCACCATAGAGAGCGAACATCCTATTTAGGATAATTCTTTTTTTTTTTTCCAAATTCTCATAAAGTTATGGATGGTCACATAGGAGCATTTTCTTGTAAGTATTATAATAAATAATTATTATTTTGCATAAAAAATAATTATAACGGTTAAGACTGCATTTACTGTCCAGTCAGAAAAATCCATGCTGTATATTGTCTTGCAAACTATCGATTAACGCGTGGTTAACCTAGCCGACACTATTAAACAAGATGGGCACAACTTTCAAGAATAATCCAACTCGGGTCACTGTTGATCCTAGATTGGATCACAACTTTGATTGGTTATTAAATGTGTGGATCATTTTGAGGTACATTTCCTAGTAGTTTAAATAACTTACCGGAAGATATTAAGGAATTAACTATTAATCGTTTGAAAAAAACTGTATAATTATTGAATAAAAATACGTTGTAATTCAATTGAAGAATATCTAAGCAATAACTAATGCTAAAGTGTATATATATACCTACTTGTATTTTACAATTATTTTTAATTTTTTTTAGGGTCAACAAACTTTGCACAATTTTTTATCATTTAACAATAATAAGATACATTACATCATGTAATACTCACCACATGTTTATATTTGCATAAACTTTACAGCTAAATAGAAATAATCCCTATACGCATAAATCACACATGCTCGTAGGTACACACATGCATACACACACACAACTGCCTCCGTGGTCTAGCGGTTAAGTCCATGGAAACGACCCCAGCCTGAAGGGCCACCGCGGGAGGTCGCATGCCCGAATCACCGCGAGACCTCATAAGAAGTCCAAGGCGCCTACGGACTAAAACCCTATAAACCGTCTTTCTTTCACTGCCGACCCTGCGTGCCTTAACAGCTTAGTCTTAGTCGTGGCTACGGAGTGAAGGCACTTGTTCGCCACGGCCACTTTACAGCCACGATCGTATCTAAGTAGATTCTAAGTTATAATTAACTTGCTTATGTGCCGTGCCTAGTTGCTTTAGTAATTAATAAATTAATAAAAAGATTTATTCGAAGTAATATACAAACAATATAAAAGAATTACAATATTATTAAATAACCTTAAAAATAAACTAAATCTAAATAACAAATTAAATATAATAAAAATTTTAGCAACCTTAACCTTACAATATAAAAATTTCCTCCAGGCCATTGTCCAGTGGCATGGTGCCCAAAACACTGGCAGCATTTCCTCGTTGAATTTCGATACTAATCTTTTCAGAGAGGAAGCTGCCAGCCCGTGGGTCACCAGAGACGTCGACTAGTTTTTTTGATATTTCTTTAAATAAAGTTTTTGCCTCGAGGCCCCACGGTCCCATGGTTTCAACGGCAAAGGCCACAAATATATAATCATTGCAAATGTTTATATATTTGCGGCGCTTGACGTTTTGTATTAATAAATTCATTTGTAAAAATTACATTAGTTTTATTTACTTCACAAATTGAATGTGTCATAATATAAACAAAATTGGCATATATAAATATTTATAAAAATAAGCTAAAGAACTAGAAAAGGTTAGGTCACGCCACACTTATGACAGTAATGTTATGGATAATAAATAATAAATATTTCCAGACAGGTCACACAGCGCCATCTAGTTTCCGTGGTAAGCTACGAGGCTTGTGTTACGGAAACTAGATGGTTGATAAACTACATATTATACTTTTTTTTTGTAAATATATACATATTATACATATAAACACCCAGACCGAGACAAATTATACAATGTACAACTTGCCCCCGGTGGGAATCGAACCCACGACGTTTGTTACCACTAGACCACGGAGGCGGTCAAATAACAACCATTATTACCAATTTGTTTATATGTATATGTATGTATGTACGAATATCCAAGTTGTTAACAAAAATAATTTAATAAAGTGCAGATAAGATATAATAATAATAATAAATTATTTATTTCAGAAATAATTCCATAAATTTTAACTTAGAACTATGTTAGTAGGTATATACATTAATTAAAAAGTTAAAAACAAACAGCAAAATAATAATAATAATAATAACAATACGTAGTACTTAATTTCATTTATATTAATTCATAAATATTTGTAGGCATTTATACTACGATTTAGGCATTCGCAAGTTTGGTCTAAATCCACCTTAACACAGAAACATCATAAACAAGAACTAAATTAGGCCAAGACTTAAGGTAAGGCTTAATCCCCAAAATCTAAGCCCAAACTAATACTAACAATCATAACTATAGTTATAACCGTCAGAAGTTACTCTGAATCAAATTGTCTTACAATTGCAAAAGCGGTTAATTACTAAAATGTCCGTATATATTCAAATTATTACTCTAGTTTGCTAAATATGACAAATTCTTAGGTCGCTTATGCACTAATGTGCCCAAACGGTTAGCAAACCACGAATATTTTATGTATATTATTTAGTTAACCTTGATGCATTGTAGCATATATTATATCTACTTGACCTATTGTCCTTACTTATCCTTCTTCCCTTCAATATTTGATTGCCCAAAAAAAATAATTTAAAAAAAATAATGTACTTCTTTAGAAATGTTTTAATATGTGCTTACTTTAATTATAAATTCTTAATTATGTATTTAAGCATGCTTAAATTCTAATTATATTTTTTTAAATAAAATTTTGTTATATTGTACCTCTCTCTGGAAGACCCTGAATCCCATAACGCAGGTGTTTTTTTATAAAACATCTTACTCGGGATTCAGAGCGCCATAAAATGCATGTTATGTTCTTTTACTTCGAATAAATTTATTATTATTATTATTTACTAAAGGCATTTTGGGTCGAAATAGTAAGCTGATAACAGAAGAGTATTTAAGGTCTAAAATTTATCTTATTAGTACCTTTATTGGTCCAAAAAATCAACTTTTATCATGGCGATAGAGTTTGACGAGGCAAAGGAAATATCTTTTAGACTCCACTTTTAATAGATTTTTCATATTTTACAAAGCAAAATGATTCAAAGCAAATGTTTGACAACAGCCATATAAAATGACATTGCCATTTGAAAGTTTCAAAATAATTATACTATCTACTTTCATTAACCATACTCTAGTTTCTGGATCTGTAAGTTTTATTGGTTTGCGAACATAGTGGGTACATGTCTTTAAAAATAAAGCTGGCACCTAATAAATTCGTATGTTTTCATATTAACGTCTTCCGTACTAAAGACGTCAAATTAATAATGAACTCTTAGCTCCAAGTTTCAAACTTGTCTGTATAAACCATAATATACATTAGAAAAGCGTGATTAATCTTTCAACGTTGTTACACGGTTGGATAAACTTTTGCCAAGATTTTAAAAGTTTTACTTCCTGAAGCGCATATTTACAGGAAGTATAAATATAGGTACCTACTTTTAGAAAGAAAGAAAGAAAATACTTTATTTATCGCAACAATTACAATAGTTACAAAAAAAAAATGCAAGGGATAAATCTAAATGTAAGCTTATTCTATATACCGAAACATACAAACAGGTGTGGCGATAAATAGGTGGTCAGCTCAGCATATGCTACAGCCGAGGCTGCAGCGCTGATTTTCAGCTGATGCCTTATGTTGGGTGAGTCACGGGTCGCAGAGATGTACCTACAGTACCATTTACTAAATCGGAAGGAACACTAAATGTACAGTTTACATATATGTTTAACAAATGGGAATAGAATAAATAAATAATATTATGATAAATAAACTAATAATATAAGTGATAGTCAAGAAAAACAAAAGTATATTAAAAAATATAATAAGGTTAGGTAAGGTGCTGTGAAGTCTTTTGTATTACAAACATTGCTTTTTGAGTGCCGATCTGAAACCTGCTAAGGAATGCATGTCCCGAAGTGATAGAGGCAAGTTGTTCCATATTTTCACAGCAGCGTACCTAAAACTACCTCGAAACGCAGATGTCCTAAAACGAGGGATGCAGAGTAATTTATAACTTTAGACACCAGCTATTCTATGGTGAGTGCTCGGAAGAGCTCTTTAACCTGATCTCTTCTTCTCCATTCCGCAACTGAACCTCACGCTCAGGTCAGAATATGCACCAACATACCGTGGCGAGTGTTGGCCAAATTTTCCAGATATATTTATTTTATTTATTTATTTCAATGAAAATGTACATAACAGATTATACGTCTAAACAATCACAAGGATAAGTGACTAGTGTACGAATTAATATGGCTCCAAGTACTTTAGGACAATGTTTTTATTTTACACATACTGCACGATTTTATTCAATAAAACGATTGCACGGGCAACGGGGGTACTCTGGAGTAGGTGTGTACGAGCACTCTCCTCAGCAAATAGTCGATGGCCGCGCGCGCAGGTACTTGTTAGGTACAAACAATGAAATTAATTTTAATATAGCAGGTAGATATATTTTACCTCTAAGAATATTTAATATATATAAGACTAATGCTTTATTGCTAATATATGTTCTGGAAGGCCCATCTTCAACAATGGAGTTCTACTAAAAGCCTGATAAGTTACAGGGTTTTGCTGATTAATTAAAAAGCAGAAAAACTAAGCATTCCTATGTAACTATTTGTTTGATGCCCGTACTCGGTTCTGCGAGAACACCCTCGAAATATCATCTAAATGCCCAATCCATACATACGTCAATGATATTGGGATATAAATTGAAGTCAGTGCTCTGGATTCCGACGTATTACCGATGTCAGATTACTTCTCCGAGAGACTCCTTATATTTTCAGGAGATTTCGACGTAAGTAGGTTCTGGCCACTCTTTATTTTACTACTGATTCTAGTTTAGCCTAAAATATATCTTAGTGCTTTATAGGAACACACAGCCAGCCAGATTTTCATTTTTTTTATTACTAGCACGACATGTAACCATGCAACTGTAAACAGGCACTCATGACTGACATCAGCACACTATGCCGGCTTGACTGGGCATTGGATACACACTGGGTTTATCGGCACAATACTACCCCGCCCCAGAAAACTGGGCAAATTACCACCATCAGTCCATCATCATCATTACAGACCCTAGACGCAGACTGGACCTCCTAGACTTCCTTGGAGATGGGCCTTCCAGAATATATATCAGGAGAATTTGTCATATACACTCGCCACGTTAGCCAGACGGGTAGGCGAGGATCAGATGTAAATGTTTAATGACAATTTATTAACGATTCCACAAGTTGGTATTTAGTCGAACAGGGGCGACGGCTTAACGTGCTCTCTGAGGCACGGAAACTGCGGTTTTTTTTTTATTTATTTTTTTATTTAAGACGGTGAATCGATAAATCATCAATGATACGCCCTGAAGGGCCAACGCGGGTGGGGGTCGCATGCCCGACTCACCGTGAGGCCTCCTAAGGAAACCCCAAGGCGCCTACGGACTAAAACCCTATAAACCGTCTCTCTCTCACTGTTGGCCCTGCGTGCCTTAACAGCTAAGTCTGAGTAGTAGCTACGGAGTGAAGGCACTCGTGCGTCGCGCGGGACGGCGGTGTTGTAAATCTATGACAAATATGACATGCCGGGGGGTTTCAACCGACCTGTAGGATTTTAAAGAAAAGCGTTCTTAAAGCCGAGTCACCACTACTCAGTCCATCAGTCCGCCTACCACTTTTTTGTTGAAAGTATGTGCCATTTGCAATGATGTCAAATGCCAATTATTACTTTCAAGGAGAACTAATATTGTAAGCTTGCCATGGTGTAACTTATATTGTATTTGTGTATTTTTTTGACAATAGCAACCGGATATGATAATTGATAATCTGGGTCTTGAAGTGGTATTGTTTTTTATTTATAACCAAATTTATAGAGTTTCAATTTTAGATGTTAATGCTTTATTTTAATATGTAATATCATAACTACCTAAAACAGAATATTTTGATTATAATTCAACAAGGAAATGCGGCAAACGTTTTAGGTACCCTCCCTGGTGGTAAGCCCTTAGTTTATTTTGTAGATTAGTTTTGATGGCGTTTGAATGCGAGAAAAACCAAGGTACTAGTGTTTGAAAGAAGAAGGATGACAACCGTGACGATAAAGATTGATGATGATACTCTAGAACAAGTAAATGAAATTATATATCTGGGCAGTGTTTCACTGCGGATGGGAAGTACGATAGGGACGTTGAAAGAAGAGTGAACGCGGGAAATAGTGTTAACGGTGCCCTGGGGTCACTGATCGGCAGTCGAAATGTCAGTGACAAAGCTCGGCTCGCCATACACAATGCCATGTTGGTACCAACACTGATGTATGGAAGCGAGACGTGGATACGTCAGAATACGCATGAGAGTAGGGTTAATGCAGTAGAAATGCGGTCGTTGCGGCGGATATGTGGCGTCACTTTGGCGGACCGCATACGTAACGTCGAAATACGGAAAAGGGTTGGTATGAAGGAAAGCATTGGGACAAAAATAAGGAAAGGCATGCTACGATGGTTCGGGCATGTTGAAAGGATGAGCGATGAAAGATTGACGAACCAGATATATAATGCCAAAGTTGTGGGTAAAAGAGGCCCTGGCAGACCGAGACTCACATATCACGATCAAATAAATAAAACACTGACTGAAGGTGCATTAAAAAGCCTTCGTAACCAAAGGGCATGTATGAAGAGGTTAATGAATGTCGACGAAGCGAAAGAAGTATGTCGTGATCGTGTCAAATGGCGCTCAATGGTCTCTGCCTACCCCGCAAGGGATCTGGCGTGAAGATATGTATGTATGTATTGGTTTTAATTTCATAGGTATTTTTAGTTTAGTTTTATTTATAATTAGTTTTTTAATCTATTTTATTTTAATATTTTTGTATCTACTTCTAATAAATATATCATAATATGTTGCTGCCGCTCGTCAGTGGAACAAGCTACCCCTCCCCTGGCTATAAGGCGAGCACCGTCCGTCAACGTATTAAAGACCTTCTAAACACATTATTTCTTGAGAAACTGAATGTATGTCTCTCGAATTAACGAACTTGTTTGATATTTTATTTATATCATCATCATCAGCCTGTGTCTCTCCACTGCTGTATATAGGCCTCCCCCAAGGCTCGCCACTTCACACGATCTCCTGCCACCCTCATCCAACCCCCGCCAGCGACCTTCCTTAGGTCATCCGTCCATCTAGCGGGGGTCGGCCCACTCTGCGTCATCCCGTACGTGGTCTCCACTCTAGAACCCGTCTACTCCATCATCTACGACAGACATGTCCAGCCCATTGCCACTTCAGCTTACTAATTTTATTTATATATAAATATCTATTTTTTATAGTGTATGGTATGTATGTATGTATTATATGGCATGTATGTGTATTGTTTTTTTTTATATTGTGTACAGTTCTCCCAAAGTGATAATGCGCATAGAAATCTTCGTCACTCAATCAACGGTCGTATTCCCCGAGCGTCGGAAGACGATATGTATATAGAGTGGTTAAGTGCATTTTCTTCATGCATAATTTAGTAGAATTATGTGCTAAAAGAGATAAATATTGATTTATCAGTAACAATAAACTATTTAAAGTTGAATAAGATAATTAAAGTTGAAATTAAATTCACCTTTGAAAACAAAACCAAGAACGGTGTGTAATATCAGCTCTATATAATTCCACTCAGAGAGAACACATGCAGTCACCGACCGCCCGAATTGTTTTCGATTGTGTACACATGATATTGACTTCTATTTCTTTCGAACAAGGTGCAAAATGCAAGTGCAATGTTTAGGCTCTTACGATTCAATGATTCGGGTGTTTCCGGGAATACGACAATTAGCGAAGATCTGTATGTGCATTATTAATTTGGGAATACTGTACGTATATGTATTTTTTAAGTGCTATAAATGCGTAATTATGTTTATTTTAGTAATTTGAGTTATTTTAATATTTTTCTTCATCCTGCCCATCCTCTTTCGTGATCCCCAAGGTTAGCTGGTGAAGAATGCCTTATGGCGTTATAGATCGCCTATGTACTAGGTTTTTAAGTGTAATAAAATATTTAAATAAATAAATAAATTAAATAATACAAACTCAATAGGCAAAAGAGTGGTTGTCAAACGGATTTCAGAT
The DNA here is from genome assembly GCA_910589645.1 of Tinea semifulvella. Lineage (NCBI taxonomy): Eukaryota > Metazoa > Arthropoda > Insecta > Lepidoptera > Tineidae > Tinea > Tinea semifulvella. The sequence goes on along the minus strand of OU342592.1, from coordinate 3,742,561 downwards.
TTCCAAGTATAAAATGTCATGATAAGATTTCCATTCTATATCACATCCGATTGGTTTATGATGTTTTTTTTCTATAACTATATTAAAATAGGTAATAGCGACAATCTGTATATTTCGGCATTCAATACAATGACTAGGTAATGTGTGAAATAATTACCTATATTTTGTATATATATACCTATACATGCCGAGTGGGAGTCGTGCGAGTATTAACAATTTTACTACAGTTATAGAAAGGTCCTAGGTTCCTTTTTTAATTAATAATGTATCTATATATATAAAGGCGAATGTCTGTGTGTGTGTTCCCTATACATTGCAAAACTACTTGACCGATCGGGATGAAACTTTGGGAATATGTTGTGTGAACATCGGCGAAGGTTTCTGATATATTAGATTGCATAATAAGTAAATCTTAATAAATAAAACAGAGTCGGGTTTGTTAGAACACTTTTAACTCGAGAACGGCAGGACAGATTTTCACGGTTTTTGATTTGTTGGATTTGTCTCCGTCTCGAATAGCAGAATAGCTATAAATAAAATTTGAAATATTAAAGAAAAAAATAAAATTAATAGAAAAAACATTTTCCCATACAAAAAGTTCGTGAGTTTCGTACCTGTCAAACAATGTTGGTTGTCATATATATATGGGTGCGTTCAGAAATTTATATCAAGCTTGAACATTCAATGACTGCTAGGCGGTATAAGTTCGCCGGGTCAGCTAGTAGTAAAAAAGCTTTTATGAGTTAACAATATTCATGGCTTCCAAATATGTATTATAATATATATTATTTTTAAGATATGCTGAATATATTCAATGTTGTACTAACCTAAGTTCTAACTTCAATGGTGTTGTTTAAAATACTAATAATATACTTACTGTACTCGAATAAAAACAACAATATTTACATTTACATCGTAACGTTTTTTTTTATTATAACAACAAACAATATAACATATAAAAGAATTACAATATTAAATAAACTATATTTTAACAATATCTTAATTAAACCTAAAATAATAATAATAATACATAGATAATGAAAATTAAATAAGTACTTACAAAAAAATAGCTCCTCCAAATCGCTGTCTTGTGGCATGGTGCCCAATACACTAGCAGCATTTCCCCTTTGAATTAGGATACTTAATTTTTGGGAGAAAAAACTGCCAGCCCTATTGTCACCAGAGATATTGTCAACATTATTTTGCTGTCGTCAGTAGTGGAAACCTTTAACGAGAATACCAATTTTAATAGCGTTTTACACTGACAGTTCCGTTATTTAATGGATTCCACTATATAACATTAGCTCTTAAGTAACAGAATAGGGCTACAGGCTTATGTAGATTGTCGGTAACACATATTTAATAAAAACTAAATTAACATTTATAAAAAAATAAAATAAAAAATAAAAAAACTTAAAATAACAAAAACAATTGACTTTCCTTAATTGAAATGCAGAAGTATTAAAACAGTAAACCTACAATTGTTGTTCATATAAATTGAATGCTACCATTTACCTGAATGACTTTAGTTGGAAAAGTCGATGAAATAGCATTATTTTAATCGGAGCTCTCGAAACTGAAGGTACACTTCTGAACTCAGCGTCATGCATTTGATATTTTATAACACACTTGTAGTTGTTTACTCAAAATATTTATTTTTGTAAGTAAGCATAGGACAATAAATGTAATGTATTCTGCACTTTTACATGTCAAAAAACTAATTAATATAACGAAAAGCTTATTTTCTGGGAAATACCTTGTATTTGGAACAGCACATTACAACACAAATATACAAAATTATAATCTTAAAATTATAGCTGCTGTAAATAGGCATTGTCATATTACAAACTAAGGCATACACAATTATAAAATAAATACACCAAGGATTATAGCTGCTGTAATGAGGCATTGTTATACTACAAGCTGTGTCCACACACATAAACACTAACATAAAACTGTGTCCCAGTACAAAAACCTACGTCTCTCTAAACTCCCCTGGCTTAAACCAGAAAACAATTATACTTAATACAAAATAATTGGAAATACAAAGAGAAAATATTAGAAAATAAATCGAAGGTGCAAGTCAATGCTATGAGTGGGCTAGGAGCTTTTTCTCGCAGCACATTGCAGCTAGTGTTTTTGTTACACTGTCATAGTATCAAATCATGAGGGATTTATTTATTTATACAGTACACATAGCAGTACATATATTATCACACACATAACATAGTATAATTATAACTTATCTAATATATATACCAATTAGGTGTCACAGCATTCACCAATATAAAAAAAGAACAACTAACAAATTTACAAAATATAACATAAAAATTCAAACATAAAATGATAAAATAAAATAATACATTTTTTTTAATGGAACTATAAAAGAAACATAAAAATTACATAAATTTGGTATCTTAAAAACGAAGACAAAACACTTGTTAAATAAATTATAAGCTACTCATATATTGATAGTATGAAATGTTCGAGAACATTAAAACACGAGGGATGAGCGGTATTAATAAAATATCGATAATTGGAGTTTATCGACCACAAATTATTTATATTTTAAAACGGTCGTGATGATACTTTACTTTACTTTTTACATTATTATTATACAATTACATTTAATAATAAATAATAATAATAAATATTTCCAGACAGGTCAAACAGCGCCATCTAATTTCCGTGGTAAGCTACGAGGCTTGTGTTACGGAAACTAGATGGTTGATAAACTACATATTATACTTTTTTTTTGTAAATATATACATGTATATACTTTTTACATTATTATTATACAATTACATTTAATAATAAATAATAATAATAAATATTTCCAGACAGGTCAAACAGCGCCATCTAATTTCCGTGGTAAGCTACGAGGCTTGTGTTACGGAAACTAGATGGTTGATAAACTACATATTATACTTTTTTTTGTAAATATATACATATTATACATATAAACACTCAGACCGAGACAAATTATACAATGTACAACTTTTTTTTTTTTTTTTTTTGCGACGAATGTTTCGTCGCTGTGTTTGGAATTCCACCACCGGCACCGTGATAAAGTTATATAGTTATCGCATTAGTTTGCGTATTTTATTTCGCTTTGCGATTTGGGAATACAAGTTTATATTAACTTTATTGGAAAGCCTTGAAAATTTGATCAAGCAAACTTTGAGATTAAAACAGTTTTTATTATAGGGATTACTTGTTGGTTTATATTTAGACTGATATTTATTTATTTACTATAGGTACACAAACAGATCACAATCTATAGAGTTCACATTTTACAGCAATTTCTTAAGTTCTAGATTGCAATCCAAAAGCAGTGTACACAGCATGCTTATTGTGATTTAGCCATGACATTCATTTTAATTAAATTATTTCATTTCAGTGAAATATGTCAAAAGAAAAATAATAAGGTAAAATCAATAATAATAATAAAAAAAAATAAAAAAACAATGAAAATTTAAAATTGAAATAATAATGTCACTTAATTATAATAATAATAATAAAAATATGATATATTAGATATGTATTCTTTTAGACGACTATTAACTGCTATAGAAGTCAGTGACATTTCTGAAATAACAATAGATGGCTTGAGTATAAGCTCAGTTAAAAATGACCAAAATAAAAATTGGAACAATTTTTATTTACGCTTCTGTTAGGAATTGAAACTCCCGGGCCGTGAGGACAAAATCATTAAAATCACAGCCCTAGAACACAAAGTTCTAGACCTTACTGTTAGAGATAGGCCTTCCAGGTATTTCTGGAGAATTTGGTCTAGACTCGCCACTTTTAAGGCGTTGTCAAAATACCTCAACAACACCTCAGGTGACAAGAAAGCAGTATTTAGGCCAAAAATAAAGTGTTTTTTTTTTAAACTGAGCATTCCCTCTGCGATTATCTTTAGTGCATACATCAGGAGCAATGAGGGCATTCATCATTACAGCCCCTAGAACACAACGTCCTAGACCTCCAGTGTTGGAGATGTGCCTTCCAGAATATATATCTGAAGAATTTGACCTACACTCGCCACGCTGGCCAGATGGCTTGACGGAATCAGGGCATTATTATCAATGAATTATAAGTTCATTTTCAATAAATTGTTCACCATCTTGTATACTTTACTTTTTTCCTTCGCCAACCCGCGTGACGAGGGTAGGTCAAATTCCCCAGGTATGTATATGTTCTGGAAGACACATCTTCAACAGTGGAGGTCTAGGACTCTGTGTTCTAGGGGCTGTAATGGTGATGATAATACTTTTACATGTTATCAATTTATTTCACACAGTCTAATTAACTTTAATACAAACAGTATAAAATAATTACAATATAAATTAAAATTACTTAAAAGTAAAAATTAAAATTAATATAAACTAAACCTAATAAAAAATAAACTATAAGTAAAAAATGTCCTCTAGAGACGACCCTTCAGTGATAGTCCCCAGAAGACTGGCAACATTTCCCCTCTGTATAGCTAAGCTAATACGTTGGCAGAAATAATTGCCAGCCTTCCTGTCTCCAGACTTAAATTAACTTTAATTAAATTAAACTTAACCACATAGCCATAAAGCAACTAGGACTAGTTCTGACACTTCCTTCTTCCATTGATATAAAGCTCAATTTCGAACTAATATTTTTGAGTTCCGACTGGCCGTTTCCAACTATCCCCACTATCCCTAATAGTTGTTCCAACGGAGGGATAAATATAAAAGATTTAATAACCGGATCTAGAGATTGGCGCTATGTAACATAGATAGTTAACTATCTACTGAGCTTCATAACACCTGTTGGTTTTCCAGCGAAATAAAACTATCTACTTTACGCAATGTAATTGTTCGTTGAAATAGACTAAACTTTATACTTACTGAGCTTAATATATTGCTTGTTTTCTAGCGAAATATAACTATCTACTTTTCATAACACTCGAAATATCTTCGTATCCATTTTGTTAGCTATTTCGCGACGGACAGACCGTAAACCTTTGCGTTGCGTACGAATAAAATGAATAGGTTATGGCATTGCACATTCGCCAGAGTACGAGAGAAAGTTACACGAAAGTAATTATGAGGTTTAGTTTAAAAAAATAATCACCATTTTGTGTAGTATGCGTACGTTAGATAATGAAATAAACGCGACGTACCTGAAGTAAGTACATAGTTATTAAAAGTACACAACGTTCTTTAAAAACGGATAACGGTTACGTTTTGTTATTTCAAAAACCCATAACGACACAACTCTAGTCGGATCTAAGCATAAGCTCGAGCTTCCAAATGTCAAAACTATATTTTTTTCTATTTATAATAATTGTTACTAGCTTAAGCTTACATCCGACTTCTAATCTAATGAAAAGGTGTGTTTGTTAGGCTAAAAAAAAAACCCAATAAATTTATCACAGTTTTGGAACTACTCGATAGTACAGTTGGTACTATCGATTCTGAGTACAGTGAAACTTCGTACATGTCGCCTAATTTGGCCGCCTAGATCAAACTAGTCAGGTGCAGACTTGGTCGAACACTAACGAAGAGCTTCCGACGACGTAGTTGGCAAACTTTAAACACTAGCTACCGGTAAAGGACCTAGGGCAAGTATGTTAAGGAACTAGTGCTAAGCACACGCGATAGATGCAAGTAAGTTAGGAACGTTAATTAGCAAAGGCACCAAATTATGTAAACGTAAAGACGAACAGGATAATTCAAATCAAAATCCAGAACAAGAGCGTCGCCTTCGGTAGTTTCTTTTTTGTAAATGACAAAATAAAATTCCTGACGAAATAAAATTATTGCAGGGCCCTAAACTAAAATTACAACTGACGAAATGGCTACTGGACCATAGATTTTATAGTGTAAAAGAGTATCTTGAGTGCAAAACAGGTTAATTGATATTGTTTTTTGTTTTAGTGTAGTTGTGATTATGATATTAGTATGCAAGTAAAGATTTGCACGCCTGTAAGTAGACCTAAATAAAGTTTTGTGGCCACTGTACTGTATTTATTGCAAATAAACGATTCATCATTTCATTTCATATCATTTCAACTAGTTTTCATTATTTAAAAGCAAAAAATACGCTTGTCAGTAACTCCTTCTATATATAGCTATTTAAAAACATGGTTTATTCGCATTTCATTTATCAATAAAATTTGTAAGTATATTATTATGTATGTACAAGTATATGTATACATATGGAAGACGCTGAGGAAGGTTGAAGGATGAGGGTGGCAGAAGATCATGTGAAGTGGCAAGCCTTGGGAGAGGCCTATGTTTGCGCCTTATCATATTTAAAACAACTTTAAGGTTGTCTATTGTTTATTGTCTATTAATTTTATATATCGCCATACCCATCCTTTATCCCTCTCATACGCACTAGCGGTAGGGTGTGCCTATCTCGATCTAAAACCTGCGAGACCTTGCGCATAGGAAGAGCGACTCACCTGTTAGAAGCGTCAGTAAGAAATGTGCCAAGGCCATTGCTTGCACATAATTTGAAGGAGGAGGATCAACCGCTCGCAATTTCGAAATTGCAAGAAAAGAAGCCTGCCCGCGGCCAGCAGCAACCTGGCGACCCAAGGAAAGCCCAAGACCACCTGCAGTGAATACAAGTAAGTGCGTTTGAGCATCCAGCCCCTTCATACAGTCCACCTTTATAATTTATTAATTTTGCTCTTTTTTCACGCCCGTCCAGCCTATATATCCAGCAGTGGCTGATGGGATGACTGAGCAAGGCAGCTAATGTGCTGTAGGTAATGTCAATGTTATAACTAGTGTTTTTATGATTACTGTGTACTGTTGAGAAATGTATCTTATCAACTTTTTAGGAAATAAATTACGGATAGTTATTATATTATAAAAATAAATTTAACGGTTCTTTACGCGATTTACCTTCGTAAGTAAAAAAAAAAGAAAATATAATATGTAGTTGTGCTATTTATTCGAAGGAAATAAGGTACAATGATTTAAAAAAATAATAAAATATTAATTAAACTAAAAACTTACATCTTAAAACATAAATTACTATTAATAAAAATAAACCTAATTAATAAATAAAAATATAACTAAAAACTAAAATGAAGAAAAAACAAAATAAAAATTATTATAAATAAAAAATTTGCTCCAAATCGCTGCCAATGGGCAAGGTGCCAAGGATACGGGCAGCATTGCCACGTTGAATGGCAATACTGATCCTTTGGCCCAAATATTGCCCAGCCCTTTTGTCTCCCGAGGTGTTGACGAGCTGTTTTGACAACGCCTTGAAAATCTTATGTAGTTTATTAACCATCTAGTTTCCGTAACACAAGCCTCGTAGCTTACCACGGAAACTAGATGGCGCTGTATGACCTGTCTGGAAATATTTATTTATTTATTATTTATTATATTAAAAAAAACGGATATTTTGTAAATTTATAAACATACGAGTACATATATTAAAATGGTGAATCGTGAGCGTCTTGTTGCACAAAACATTAAAAAAAAACAGGCCTCCTTTGTATACCAGCCTATTGTCGGTTGCAAAACCCGGAACACCATTCTTCTCATCTCTCTATGAACATGAACAAGGCACCCGCACGGTCAATCCATGGAATGCTTAGAAATTTATCTTCTCTTTTCTTCTCTCATATATTTGTTTCAGTAAAATAGACAAAAATCGTTATAATTTTGTTTGTTATTTTTCTCTGTCTAAGATTAGGCATGAAGACAGAAGACAAATTTATAAGCATTCCATGGATTCACCGTGCGGGTGCCGGGTCCATCGTGTGTGGGTAAGAGATGAGAAGAATGGAGTCTCGGGCTTGCGACCGACAATAGGCTGGTTTACGAAAAGGAGGACTCCCTTTTTTATTTTATTGCGCGATAATACGCTCACCATCCACCATTCTACTTCTCTCCGTACCCAACCAAATACTGTATGATTCTGTTAATGTCATCTTGGAAGCTCGTTCCATAAATGTATTGACGGCAGACCTGCTTAGGCCCAATTATTTAAGTAAGTGAAAATACGTCCAATATGTCCGTAATTTTAATTTTTAGAAAGTTGATAGACTACATTTGTTAAAAACTGAATTAAGCGTGAGCGAAGCGTTAAGAGTATTGTTTTAAAAAATATTTAACCAACTTTGGAATTTAGAATTATTAAATAATATACGTGAGTAAAATAAACAGCGCTGTTTTTGGCATGCAAATAATAATGTTTAATTAATTATTATACGATTATAAGGTATGTTGTTCGGTATTAATTACAAATTTTAATCAGTTAATTGAGATCATGAAATCTATTGTTCGAAATTGGACCTTAATTCAATTATGTTCAGCGGTTTTTGTTATAGGATTAAATTGAATTATTAAAAAGTAAAAAAGTAAAGTATCATCACGTCCGTTTCCCTTTCAGGGTAGTCAGAAACCACTCTTAAAGAAGCGGATTCACATTTAGCTTGTCGATGTTTTCAGCGTACTAAACTCGGGAATATCACAAATAAATTAAATAATAATCACATTGATTTAAGTATTTCATGTATTGGTACATGTCGGGGTTCGAACCACGTACTTTTTTGGATTTGAAGGAAAGCGTTCTTATAACCGATCTACCACCTCGCTGTTATTAGAATGCTGTCCTCGAATTTAGACCTTTGGAGGTCGCAAGTTCGAGCTCCGGCATTTCTCGATTACAATTTTTTACTACGAGTACGAATATATAATATACGAAATACGAATATTGAATTAAATATTGTTCAGTTTGGTCACTACGGCATGTGTTGTCAGAAAAACACCGGTTGTCGATTCCACCACGGTTCTGTCAATAATGTGATCCACGGGCCTACTGCCTTGATCCATGGAACTGTCTGGGATCTTTTGCAGTGATGGTAAAATACCCGATGGTTAAACCTTGGTTTCATGGTCCTTGGGTCGAGCATTGATGTGAGATGATTGGTGCTGCTGTGAGGGCCTGGGACCTCTGCCGAACACGTTCAATTTATTGTTCTTAAATTAGCAGAGGTGCGTTTTGTCGACTTTCGGGTTGCATGGGCATGTAGTCTATCTTAATTCTGACTTGCCTGGTGAGTTACTGCTGTACCAGGTATTGTAATCTCATAGGTACTGATAACTAAATTTAAAAGGTTATTAATTGCTCGTTGTGGTGCAGTATATGTTTTATTTTGTAAATCCGATATAGCTGAGTTTTCCTTGCAGATTCCTTTCTCAGTCAGATTAAACATTAACAGGTCACTGGAATCTGCTAAGCTGCTGGTCTTCTGCTAACAGCTTACTTATTTGACCACTTTGCTTCTTAGTCTTCTACTAGCAGGAGTAGAATCATTCAAAATAATTAAATTAATGACGTTTCATAAATGCCTGTAATAAGTTTACGTGAATAAAGATATTTTGACTTTGAACTTTGAGATGCTACTTATGTCGACAAGAGATCGGTCTCATCTCAGGGCACATCTGTCAGGACTAGAGCTGTAGCGAACTCTGCTTTTCGAGCCTCTTGGTCTTAAGACAATGGGACCAATGGGGCCAAGTGCTAAGAAGTTATTTAAAGAACTTCTGGCTGGCAGTTTTCTCGCGCAGCAAATCAGCATTGCTGTGCAGCGTGGGAATGAAAAAATTATTTCATTAATTGTTCCTTCCTTTGAAGAAATATATTTTTAAAAAATATATACAATATTAAAAGTATAGGATATTTTCACTTAAAAAGCCGGCTAGAATCCACTGCAGTAATATTTGGCTTTCTGCACTTGAATCTACACCCCGGGGGGTTACACTAGCGGACGAAAAAGGAGGGCCTCGACTGCACTTCGTAGAGCAAATTATTTTAAAATTTAACTGAAACTACGCGACGAGCCCGTTTTCTCTCCGAAATGCGTCCCAGCGATTAATTGTCCCCCTTTTCCAAAAGCGCGTTTCGAATTTAAACGTACCAACCAACCTTCCTATAAAAATAAAAATAATTACCTAAGGAAATTAAAATGTTAAATTTAAACTGTATAAAATGATCTCTCTTTAGAGAAGACAAATTTCTAAGCATTCCATGGATTCACCGTGCGGGTGCCGGGTCTATCGGGTATTTGGGTAAGAGATGAGAAGAATGGTGTCTCGCGCTTGCGACCAATAATAATAATAATAATAAAGCCGTTTATTCCTTAATTAATTAATATATACAGTCTGTTTATATAATCGACACAATTAATAATTTCAAATTAAAATATGAACAAAATAATAATAATTTTACATTTATACTAAAGCTATGTCTAAATTATAAATTAAATGTTTTTCATTTTTTATTTTAAATGGTAATGTCAAATCTAAATTCTAATAATATCTAATGTTTTTCTTTCTAATTAAGGACCCCTCGTCGGGTAAAGCTCTCCTCCTTTTCTATCCATTTCTTTCTATCCTGTGCCTCGTCCATCCAGTGTTGTCCTGCTTCTTTTACGACCAATAATAGGCTGATTTAAAAAGGAGGCCTCCTTTTTTATTTTATTGTGTCATAATACGCTCACGATCCACAATTCTACTCCTCTCCCTACCCAACGAAATACTCGTAAAGTATGATTCCGTTAATGCTGTCTTAAAAGCTCTTTTCATAAATGTATTGACGGCAGATAAGCAATAAATAAAATTAAGTAAAAAATTAACATTAATTTAAAACTGAAAAGAAGAAAACAAGCCCAAGGGTTCAGTCGCCAAAAAAGTTCGAGAACCGCTAAAAGATATACAAAAATTAAATCTAATGCGGAACATATCGACTTTAACAGTTCATTCATTCTTGGGAACTTTTCAGTCGGTCTCGGTTTGAACGAGTCCAAAATTGTTATTTGTGTTAGATGTGTATCAATCTAAAAATTATTTAGGTAAATGGTGTAGTTCATGGTTCACACTCGCATTATTAAGACGAATCTAGGGACGTAAGAATCATTAAAATAGGTCCACGCGTGTGGTCTCCAGATAGCCACAAACAAACAGACATACATACACACACATATAGGCTGATAAATACATAACCCTTTATGCGTCGTGTAGTCGGGTAAAAAGCATAGACACTATTTTATTAGTTTTCCAATAATTATTACGTTTTTTTAATTTTTTATTAAAAATATATTTACCAAATATAAAATAAAATTATTAAATTATTAAGAATGTTTATTACGAAAATATTTAGTTGCCTTTAAACATATATTTATTAATTATGAACAACTTTAGCACTTGCCCTATAATGCTTTGGGATTTTGTATGACATTTTATTTAACCATACACATAAACCAGTAACGTTTACTCTTGGCATGTATGCAAATAACACGTCCCACTTTAACTCAATTGTGAGGATGTGTAAATAATACAATGAACTGACAAGCAAACACAACATCGACATTTTTGACTGAAGACTTTCGACACTGAAGTCGAGTTTGAAGGATATAATGTAACACGTGCTTTATTTTATTTTTTTAATTGATCTTCATTGATTTTACTTATTTTCTCTTTTAATATTTCTTTTTTAAAATAGTTAAATTCTCTTTTATTTGTAACACTTATTTACTTGTAACTTAAATATATATATATATATTGTAGTGTAGTGGTAATATATATATATAGATATATATTTATAAAAAAAACACGTTATACGTGATTGTTTATAAAACATGGCTGATATTGTGTACAAATGCTTTGAGCTTTATTTTTAGAAACTGTAATGCTAAAATTTATTTTGTGTGCCGCTTAATAAATAAATAAATTATTGTATTCTACGAGTCGGATGTGTTTTTAAAAAAAGGACGCACGGGCACCAAAGATATCGAGACCACGAACGCCTTCGGGAACCAACCCTGGAGCTTGTCTCTTGAATTTTACAAGACCTCTTGTAGCTTTTAAATTTTAGGTTTCCTTAAATACAATATATTTCCTAAAACTACACCGTTAGTTGATTTTGTGTAAATTAAAAATAGTAAGTTGATTTAATTCTCCGATCCGAATTCGAAAATTTTAACTATTAATTTCTTAAAAACCGTCCAGAAGAAACAGATGACATTTTTTATAGCATCTCTACACAATAACAATAATTTTCCTCAAAGGCAACCGGTTGCTACAAGATTTTTTTTTTCGATTTTAAAAATATCGTTTTTAAACAATAGTGAGTACGCGTATTTTAATCCTACTGCCTTTCCATTTGGTTTGTAAACAATTTTCTTTTACATGTAGACACCCACTCTTGTTCTCCGTCCATTTCGAAGTTATGAGGTAATATACAAAAAAGTTTCCAAATTGCCTCAGACACTCAAATACCAAGAGTCATCTGGTTTATTTTTTTAGAATGAAATTAAGCACCATTGTATAATATTTTATTTCCTTTGGTTTGCTTCTAAGAACTTGAAAACAGTCAACTCATACAATAAATACAAATATTTTATTAAAAAATAAATGTAGTAATAAATAAATGGTTGGACTATAACAGTATGCCTCGTGTGATAGTGAAGTTTCGTAAACGCAACTATAGTAGTAGAGTTTTTTTTACTGAATTTTCGATGTTCATTGCCTGTTATTATAGCCAAACTTGCAATAACACGCAATGTAAAATAAAAAAACGTAACTACAGCAGTTACGTTTTTCGAAACTTGCATTTTAAACTAAGCACACAGGTAATATTAATAATTATGTATGTTAGACATAACATTAGTGCTATAAGCAAGTAAAACTAACTTAGAAACTACTTAAATAAGATCGTGGCTGTAAAGAGGCCGCGTCAGCTTACATTCTAAATGATTATAATTTACAGAAATTACAAACAGATGTCAAATAATTAAAACATTAAAATATTAATTTAGTGGCAGTAAATAAAAAGCTAATAATAATAATGATATGTCAATTAAACATAAATTCATAGCTATAAAAGGGCCGTGCCATCTCAAATTTTAATGGTATTCATCTGCTGGATGTAGGCCTCCCCCAAGGCTCGCCACTTCACACGATCTTTTGCCACTCTCATATATCCCCCACCAGCTTCCTCAGGTCATCTGTCCATCTGACGGAGGCTCGTCCCACTCTGCGTCCTTCAGTACGTGGTCTCCACTCCAGATCCCTAATCCATCGTTCATCGGTTCTGCGGCATATGTGCCACTTCAGCTTGCTAATTTTAAAAGCTATATCGGTAATTTTGGTTCTTTGACGGATGTCAACGTTTCTGACTTTACTTTTTAGAGAAATCCCGAACATAGCTCTCTCCATAGCTCGCTGAGCGACCTTGAACTTGTGGACCAGACCTACCGTCAGTGTCCACGTTTCTGCACCATAAGACATTACTGGAAGAATGCAATTCAACCAGGAATTTTATAATTAATAATAATACTAATAAAGATTTTCATTTTCTATCCTCAAATCATGTTACATTAAGAACCTAACATTTAGAAAAGGTTCGTCATAAATTGATGTTATAATATCAAAACGTGATTGTAAATGCAATATATTATAATCTGACAAAATTGGATAGTAACCTTGCTTAATCCGGGTGTCATAATGGTGTCGATGTACTTATTTACTAAGGTTATAGCATGGAAATAACTGGAATATTCAATAATCACTCATGAAAATTACTTTTATTTTGTAGGTTTGCAGACAAGAAATTATCCCCTCTTCTCTATTCCGCAACCGAACCACTCGCACAGGCCAAGATATGCATCCACATACCGTAGCCACTATCCCTACGCGTACATACAAATTTGGAGACTCTTACATCTGTCGCACGCTGAAGATGTGGAATGCTCTCCCATCCAGTGTGTTTCCCCATTCCTATAACCTATAAAGAGTCTTCAAACGAATTGTGAAAAAGCGTATTTATAGGCCGGCATAGTGGTAGGGACTGATGTCGGATAAGGCTGGCGTCAGTTGCTTTCATTTTTGGACCTTGCGTACCGCTTACCATCAGGTGGGCGCGGTGTTACATATCGTGCTCAGTACGAAAAAAAAAAGAAAAGAAAATCTATAACGCCCAAAATCGCAATCGTACACTGCGGTACCAAAATAAGCTAATAATACCGAAAGCCAAAGCAACACACACGAAGAAAAGTGTATTTTGTAAGCTCCAAAAATATATACCAAAATAAATGATGAATCCGAATCATAAAATAAAAAATCTCACTGACATGCTGATAGACAAATGCTACCATTCAGTGCGGGACAAAATTATAAATTCTTAAAATTAAAATCCTACTTTCTTCATATTTCTAATTTGATATTGTTATTGTTTAAAAGTTAGTATTTAAAAATTGATGTCATTCATTTTTATTATTACAACCCCTAGGCGGTCTATTGGTGGTAATTTTCCCAGTCTGGCAGGGCGGGGAACTATCCACAGTTAGTGCCGATAAACTTAGTAAAGTGTATCCATACGTTTAGGGATCAGGTTCGAATTGCCGTCATCCCCAGTCAAGCCGGCATAGTGACAGGGACTGATGTCAGTCATGAGTATCTGATTTCAGTTCGTAACATTCATAGACCTCGCGCCACTAACCATCAGGTGGGCGCCACTAGTAATGAAAAAAATGCTCAAAGCCCTAAATAACTCGTACAATATGACCCGGCAATCGCATCACATCCTGACAAAGATAATCACTAAAAAGATTCATTTAAAAAGCTTCTTAAAAAAAGCAGTTCCTGACTACCCTGAAAGGGATACAGTCGTGATGATACTTATTCAATCGAAAAGAATTACTTCTTTTTTTACTTTTTTTTTTATGACGAGCGTGCGTGCTACAGGCCACGTAGGGGTTTACTAGTAAAATATCAATTACAATAGGATCAAAAGGGTTTAATAAGGACATCGTAGAGTGTTGTGCCGTTATGGGAATTAATCGTTTAATTAAAATTAATTGCATATTATCCATACGAGCATATTTATTGTCCAACACATAAAATATTTATTTATTCAAAAACTTTATTGCACTATGTACAAAGGCGGACTTAATACCGCTAGACATTATAGATGGTGGAATATTAACTAAGTCTATATATATCAATAATATTAAATAAGATTAAAAATAGTAGTAGTAAAAAAAGTTACTCCAATAGGGCACACACAAAAGGTACACACACACACGCACACACACATTTAATGTACAGTCCTTCAACAAATTTACAATTTACCGGGGCATGACGGCAATTCAATCCTGATCCCGAAACGTATGGATACACTTTACTGGGATTTTCGGCACAAACAGTAAATACTTCCCCGTCCCAGCAGACTGGGCAAATTACGACCATCAGTCCGCCTACCACCTATTTAAAAGTCTGTCAGCATAAGCGGGATATTTTTAGGGGCAACGGGATAGACAACTTGAAAGCAGGACTATCCGGCCAAAGCGAGAAGTTTGATCACGTTGAATATAACATTACAGTGATAAACTCTCTTTTATGTAAAAACGATCACATCTCTGAATATCGTGCTAAGTTGAAGTGGCTACCTATTCGATGTCGCAGAAATCTCAGAGTTCTTTGTATGCTTTTTTCGGTTTTAAACGAGCCTGCGACACCGCGATACCTCAAGGACAGTGTTGCCTATCTCTCATCTTTCCATGATAAATTTCTTCGCTCCTCTCACAACTCACTTCTTTCAGTCCCCTCTCATCATTCCGGATTTGTTTCTTCGTTTGTCGTTGTCGCCACAAATTTATGGAATAATCTTCCTGTAAACATAAGATAAGCAACTACCAGATCTTTGTTTAAAAAACTCGTACATATACACTACCTGAGAAGCTCCTCACAATGTTAGTAAGTGTATATATGTATGTTTATGTATGTATTAGTATTTAGTATATTGATATTATAGTATATATAATAATATGATATGTAAGTGTATAATTAAGCTGTTAATTTTTCTTCCTAAATTTTTAATATTTCTTTCATTGCACCTATAATAGTTCAAATTTGTCCCCAAGGTTTGGCTGTCAGAAAATATCTACGGGCATTAAGTCCGCCTTTGTACTTCGTGCAATAAAGTTTTAAATAAATAAATAAACTAATTTATAACAAAGTACTGCTACTAAATGAAATAAATTAATTTTTAAAAGACCAAATATTAAGTCAGCAGTAAAATACTTCTAAAGACGAAAGTAAATAGTACAAAACCCAATAAACGTAGCTCCGATTCTGATAAAATTGTCCTTTATTCCTTAAGTAGATGAAAAGTAGAAGAGGAATCCAATACTGAAGAGCAATGAAGACTTCTGAGGACACGCTACATAGGTGGAGCGGGTAAATTACATTATTTACATTATTGTTATGCAAAAGTTTAAAATAATGAAATTTGATATTTTTCGAGTTTGGTACGCTAGAGACATCGACGAGCTTGCCACTTGTCATGATGGGCCTATAGTAAAGTTGGCTAAACGTGAACTCGCTCCATAAAATATACGGTCGTCATGATAATGCTTTAAAATGTTTGGTATTTAATATATTGGCGCGGTGCGTGGTGGTTTGGTGGTAAGGACGCTTTCCTTAAAATCCTACAAAGGTCGGTTCAAACCCCCCCCCCCCGGCATGTACCAATGAAAATACACTTTATTTACGTACATTTATCATAGATTTACAATACCACCGTTCCCGTGCCTCGTAGAGCACGTTAAGCCGTCGGTCCCGGTTACACTAACACCAACTTATGGAATCGTTAATAAATTGCCATTAAAAAAATTCGTCATATCCTCGCCAACCCGTCCAGCGTGGCGAGTGTAGACCAAATTCTCCATATATGTTTTGGAACAGTGGATGTCTAGGACGCTGTGTTCTAGGGGCTGTAATGAATGAATTAATTAAATATTGTAGAAAGAAAGAAATAATAATTCAGTATAACATCAATGCACTCTTACATAAAATCTAGAATATGCAGCACAACGTGACAGGAGTGTGAAATCAGAGGTGGATAATCTGAATTGTGCAACAATGACTCTGCACTACAGATTTTAGATATACTCGTATACATTTTTTGCCGTCAAACTGTCAGTTTTAAATCCATCATTGATAACAACAGCCACTGATGGATTTTTCCAAACCTCGCAATCTTTTAACCCGATTTAAACGTACCAGCAACTTTCTTCAGGCAATCGGTTATCTCTATAAGTCGATACTTTCAGCCATTGCAATCAATTAAAACTTAAAATTAATTTTAGCTAATTAATTTAAAAAAACGCTAGTATTTTTAATTGCTTAATCCCCCGCCCCGCTTATGTCATGTGCTTTAAGTCTTAACGCCGGAATTGTTGGAATTAAGCTCGCCCTTCGCTTGATATTGGAAACCCCCTCCCCTCCGAGTTCTTTCAAAAACTTCTCAAATATTTATCATCAGGTGACGCATCTCATAAAATAGAGACATTTCATTTGGCTGAAGATATGTATGTATGTATAACGCTACGTGTATGTAGACAATAGAAATAAATAAAAACAAATGTTTGGATAGTTTTGAAAGAAATAACAATACCTTCAGAAACGTCCAATTAAGGCACTTCTTTTTGAAACTTTTAATGGTACAAATAACTATAAAGAGACGAACATGAAAACTTCCAAGTTCACATCCAATGTTCTTAACAAATAATATCATTGATGTTATTAATTATGGATACAACATAACTCTAAAAACAATCCTATATTTTTTTCTTAATATCATTATAACAAAATTAACCAATTCTATTACTAATAAAACTTGCAAGTTCACATCCAATGTTCTTAACAAATAATGCTATTGATGTTGTTGATTATGGATACAACATAACTTAAACAATCCTATATTTTTTGTCTTGTAAATTTTATAACAAAACCGATTCGATCACTGATACTTGCTGCACCCAATATGGACTTAAAGCGATTCACCTTTATTATTAACTATTCGCTATTGCGGCGAAGCAATTTAAATTTAAGATCTCAAAAAATATGTGTCAAAGTTAATGAAGTTTTAGGAATCGAAAACTTATGGAGCTTTAGTTTAGCGAAAAGCACCGCTAAAGCACTAAAACACTAATTTAGACTATACATCCTCACGTAATGGTTTGTGAGGATTAAAAAAGTGAATTGGTAATAATTATATTTACATTTCGCACTCCGGCAACCAATGAGAAATACACTTTTCTTATGTACATTTGTAACAGATTTACCATACCACTGTTCCCGTGCCTTGGAGAGCACATTTTAAGCCGTGTCGGTCACGGTTCCACTAATAACACCTTTTGGAATCGTTAATGAATTATCATTAGCACATCAGAATCACCACAGTGAGACATCAGATATTCACTAATTTGTCTGGTGAGCGTGGTAAGTGTAGGCCAAATTCTCGAGATATACTCGTATGTTCTGGAAGGCCCATCTCCAGGAGTTCTAGGAGGTGTAATAATGAAATGAAACTTTATAGTTAGGGAGCTAAATAATAATAATTATTATTATTTTAGCTACCAGATCCATTAGTATTGAATGATCTAAAGTTTTAACATCAATGCCCTTAAAGGAATAAAACTTGTTAGTACAACAGAAAGAAAAGTTTCACACGTATTCGAGCAAAATTGACCTTTATTACTGAGAGTTAATATTGAGAACAATGACTATTATTGCATGTCAGAAATTGAGTTGCGGAAAGCCCTTGAAGGGCCTGTGACTGGAAACTTCTGCTAACCTTATTTTCATTATCACGATTGTATGAAAAAGTTTCTCGATTGTTGAAATGTCGAAGTCATCGTTAGATCTGATTGTAACCTCTTGTAAGTACGTTTAACATAAGTTATATATCACAGCTGCTATGTCTCCACTACTGGGAATGGTCCTTTCAGAACATATTGGTTGGTATTAGTGGCACCGGTATCGGCGACATAACGGTTAAGCTGACGGCTCACGAAAGGTGTTATAAATCTATGAGAAAAGTACGTAAGAGAGTGTATTTCTCATTGGTACATATCGGCTGCTTGTTTTAAAAAAACAGCTTACTCTTCGGTCTACTAGTAGAGTAATAGAGTAGAATCATTAATTGAAAATTTTAATAGTGACGTGTCCCAAACGCTAGGTTTATGTAAATAAAGATATTTTGACTATGTCGTAAATATTATTTTAAAAATATGTCGTTTTAACTTTAAATAATTGCACTTCGTGACGACACTTGAATCTTTATTAATGGTTGTCTTCATAGTATTAGAGGGTGTTATTTATTGCAGTACCATTTTTTGGGCTCGTTATGATTCTAGGACTAGTGATCGATCCCTTCATAGTTTTGACAATAGAAGATAGATGGCGCTGAGGGAGAACGATGACAGTCAGACAGTGGACAATAACATGTTGAGGGAAGTGAAGTTATCTAAAAATATTTCATTGCTTAAAAGTAATAATAATGAGTGTAAACTGACGTCAGCAATATAGAACTTCAAAAGGAAACACAAATTGAAATTAGATCTTGTATCTGCGTGGTATTTCGACTTTATTATCGAGTTTCGGAGTCGGTCGTACGTTCGTGTCTCTTGTCAAAGGCTTCCCTATTAAATGGTATAAACTAGTTAAGCGGTCGGTAACGGGTGAACATAAATGGCCAAATAGGCTTCCATGACATAATATTAATAGATTGACATACGTTTAAAAAACCCTCATACTCCAGACTACGTGTACACAATATTTTGTATCATGTATCACACACGTACACACAATATTGACATGTACAAGAAATTAAATAAAATGCATACAGTTATCCACTCATGGAAATATACATACATATACACACGTACAATAAACTAAAATGGATACACTTATACGCATATACAAGTACAATAAATAAAACGTAATTTATAAAGTCAATTCATTGCTTGCCTCTTTTTCCTATTCCTATTATTATTGTTTTGTATTTTTGGCCTGTTTATAATTTTCTTCTATTATTTGTAATTTTAACCTGTTTTACTCCTAATATTTTAATAAACTGTTTTAATTGTATATATGTAAATAATATAAAATCTTCTTGGCATATGTTCTACTAATACTAAACTGTTAATATGTATAATAATAAAGGCTGTGATTTTTCTTAAAAATAAATGAAATTATCCGTTCCAGTATCTCTCTAAAGTTGGATATAGGCTTTCCCTACAATCTTGCTGTAGCTGATTTCCACGTCTTGGTGGCCTAAACCCTGGTACTCAATTCCATAATTTTACTAAAAATTATACTAATCAATTTTCAAAGAAATCCACATCCAGAGACTGCTCGCATCCACCTGCGGCCCCACGTCATGAAACATTGTTGAACGTGTGCAAGAGAAGGCTGGAAAAGCCAAAGTCCAGACTTTTAAAAACATTTGCAACGCTTGTTTTACGTCATACCTATATTAGGTAAAACTGCAACCATTTTTGGTTTTTATATATTCCTGCCACCCTGACGTACACCGTATGTAATTTGTGTACAATTCCCAGGCTGACGTGACAGACGCTCAATCTCGCTGGGGGTGCTCGTGGACGATTTTAATCATCCCGCAATTTACGAGTAGAAGCCTAATTTCGACCCAATTAGCTTTTACAGCAATTTTTTTTGAAAATCTTTCTATCAAGTGCATGCTCTATGTACCTAATGCATTTATTTATAGTGCTGTATCATTAGGTCTTCATCATTATTACAGCCCCTAGAACACAGCGTCCTAGAGTTCCATTCCTGGAGATGGGCATTCCAGAACATATATCTGGAGAATTTGGCCTACACTCGCCACGCTGGCTTGGCGAGGAAATGTTAGTCATGAGTGTCTGATTCCAGTTGCTAACATTCATGGACCACTTACCATCAAGTGAACGCAAGGTTGTGTAAGTGTAAAAAAAACCTATTCGTTCTTGTATCTATTTAATTATCTTTAAAAAATTAAAAAAACTAATTTTATCTAGTTTCAAGATTTTTCTTCTCTTTTTTCTAGGAATAATGAAATCTTTTTGTTGTTTGTGTATTGCAATGGTCTTAAAATTTAGTAGATGCAGCATTAGCACAGCGCTAGAAAAACTAATTCAATGTTTATTAAAGATTTAAGTTTTTAATTAATGATCACTAATACCAAGGATAGTCCGCGAGGCAATTAAAATTCAAAAGCATTTAATTCAGAAGTAATAGTAAGAGTGACATCATAATGACCAATAACTCAGTTCTACGTAAACATAAAAAATTACAAAAATACTCAAAATTAAATAAAAAAGAAATACACTGAGTCCGGTTACATTGCTTGACCGAACAATTCGTGCGTGCGTCCGCATCGGTCGCCTACGTTGTTTATATGGAAAATCATCTATAGGCGCGTGTGTACTCGCAGTAATACTGTACGAATGACGTTCATATAAACGATACACGCCACTGACGTACGCACCTAAATTACTGGCCCTCAATCGAGAATTAGGCTGGGTTGTACCAACACGAAATCTTAGTAATTGTTATGGTTAAAATTAAAAATGGGGTAGAAAATACCAGTTTTATTTAGAAGGACTTAGTTTTGGTTAAACCTATCCTAAGTGTTATAGCCTCTTCTTTCAGTCAGATTAAACATTAACAGGTCACTGGAATTTGCTACGCTTCTGCTAACAGCTTACTTTTTCGACCACTTTGCTGCTTAGTCTTCCACTATCAGGAGTAGAATTATTCAAAATGAATTAAATAATAATGTGTCACAAATGCCTGTAATAGGTTTACGTGAATATATATATTTTGACTTTGATTCTCAGTGTTCGGAGAAATCACGAACGTAGATGCCAAAGTGTTGAGCGCTGAGAAAAATAATTTAAATGCTTTATGTTCTATATGCGGTATCTATGGTTCATATATCTTTGGTGTGTTGTTTTATATTTGTACGCAATATATTGTACATGTGTTCTTTTACGGTAGAAAACACTGATTAAAACTTGCTTTAGAGAAACGGAAGTAAAATATTCTTTCCTCTAACTAATAATATGCTGGATAACAATTGTACCAAGTTTACACTGTACATGCTGCTTGCACGGTATCTTTTAGCCTTTCAAAATGTAAACACTTAATTTATTGTTAAACAAATGGAATTGTGTTTTATTGTTAGGACTTATGTTTTCTGTACCATGTCCTTAAATAAATAAATAAAAAAAAAACAAATGGAAAGACAAAACAAACAGACATAAGTGACATTGAAGTCACTTCCTTTGATATTTCTCACTGAGAACATATAGAACCACAATTAACGTTATGGAATAAATAAGTTTTAGGTATAACTGTAATTTTTTTTTTTTTTTTTTTTTATGATTTCAAAGCTTTATGCACTAGGTACACAGGCGGACTTAATGCCGCTAGGCATTTTTACTAGTCAATCTTAGGGACAATTTAGAGCATTTTTATGTGAGGCAGGTGCTAAATATAATAGGAGCATTTAGGTTTGTGAAAAAAAACAAAATAAATCAAACTTAAATACTAAATCTAATATATGTACTATTTACTAATTAGAAGGTATACATTAAATAGACTACATACTATCATTATATATAAATAGAATAATAATAATATAATAATACATACATATTTATATAATACAATATCATATACTCTCTTGATTTAATCTAGAAACGTTTTCTGGTTCTAGATTTTTGTTCGTTTGGTCTAAATCCACCTTAATATGGCAGTTTATGAAAAACACTTAGTATCAAGCGCAAAAAAATAATGATCACATAAAAAGTTGTCTACCACCTTCCGGTTGAGATTTATTCGCACGCCATCTAACAATAAGGCTCATTTTCATTTCATTCAAACTTAGCAATATTTTAATTACAAATAAAAAAAAAAGTAAAGCCCACCTACCTACACGCTGTTTAAGTAATTTGCAAGCATAGATGCTAAACATTTTTACAAAAAACACGAAAAAATATCGATCAAGTCCTTTGCTACGGAGGCAGAATACTGTCAAAAAAATTCTAACCTGTAAAATATAATAAATATCTATTAAATCCTTTGCTACGTCTGTAACCTTGAAGGAAATCCAAATGAATGCAATAAAATCTGCGGATAATTCAAAATAGAACTGTCAAAGTGTTTCTTAAGGACTTTCCCGCCCCGACCTTTCGTCCCATTGTCTTAAGGAAGTCGGACCAAATCTATAGGCGAACTTAAACTTAAAATAGGTGTTTAAAACTTTAAAAGCTAATTTTATTTATTTATTAGAGAGAAAGGATAGATACAGACAACATAAGAAAAATAATAAATCGTAAAGGAAATTAAAATTATACCAGGAACCAGGATATTTCTTACTGTGAACAATAGTTCACCCGTTTTGCGATACAAAATAAAATAAAATATCACCTTGGATACTTCCAAACATAGTAGATAAGAAAATAAGTGCAATGTACGAGTATCAGTTTAAATGTATTAAAATTGTTAGGTGAACTCTAAAGCAAATGTTTGCGAGCTATGTTGTGTACAGTTAAATTTAAGCAACAAGTGAACAACTTGTGTGGTCTAAATGACACAATATTCTTAATCTATTGAATAAGTTTTATTTATTTAGTAAAAATTACAGCTAAAATATTTATTTATTTATTTATTTAATACTTTATTGCACAAAGACAAAGGCGGGCTTTAATGCCGCAAGACATTTTATCATAGCCAACCATTGGGATAACTTTAAACACTTTACTGAAAAGTAGGTGCAAAAATAAAGGATAATAAAAAAAATAAAAAAATATTTAATAACTAACTAGATGTATAAATATATAATATACTACGTACTAATACATACTTATATACCCATATAAACCTACATACATACATAATAATATACTAGCTTTATTGCGATAGGAAATGCGAATAGACCATTTTTTTAAATAGCGATCTGGTGGTTACCTGCCTGATGCTAAGAGGCAAATTGTTCCACAAATTAGTGGCGACAACGACAAACGAGTTTGAAATGAAACTAGAATTATGCGAAGGGATAGAAAGAAGAGAGTTATGAGAGGAGCGTAAAGATCTATCGTGGAACGAAGAAAGATAGGCAAAATCATCCTTGAGGTATTTCGGCGTCGCAGGTTCATTAAGAACAGAAAAAAGTAAACAGAGTACTCTAAGATTCCTGCGACACCGAATCGGTAACCACTTTAACTTAGCTCGATACTCAGAGATATGATCATATTTACGTAAACAATAGATGAACCGGATACATGCGTTAAGTAACCGGTCCATCTTGTTAAGCAATACCTCTGAGATATCAACGCTGCACACGTCACCATAGTCAAGGAGAGGAAGGAGAAGGCTTTGGACCAGGGTTATTTTAGCTTTTATCGGCAGAAAGTTTTTGAGTTTATTGAGAAAGTGCAGTGAAGCAAAAATTTTACGGCTCGTGTTTGTCACCTGGGATGTCCAACTTAGGTTGGAATCTAGGTAAATGCCTAGATTCTTCACTTCGCTACTAAACGGAATTGGAATGTTGTCAAGCCGAACCGAGTCAATGCTATTAAGATCAACTTTACATAGCTGTCGAGAACTCCCTATTACAATTGCTTGACACTTGGTCGGATTGACAACTACTCCAAAGCGTTTCGACAACGAGCTAATATTACAAAGATCTGAGTTAAGCCAAGCTATTGCACTATTAAGGGTGATGATATCTGTCCGCACATAGAGCTGCAAGTCATCAGCATACAGATGGTATTGACAATGAATAAGTGACGTGATGGCATTGATAAATAATGAGAACAGTAACGGGGAAAGAATGCCACCTTGCGGCACTCCCGTGTCCAAGTCACACCACTCTGATGACCCCTGATCAACCTGTACCTGTTGCTGACGACCATGAAGATATTGAGAAAACCATAACAGAGCATCTGATGAGATTTTAAGACGAGACAGTATAGCGATAAGCAAATCAGGATCTACTGTGTTAAAGGCATTTGTAAAGTCAATTAAAACAAGGACTGTTACTTTGGAATCATCCATGCCTCTTCTGATGTCTTCAGTTACTTTTAGTAAAGCTGAAGTTGTGCTATGACCAGGACGGAAACCGGATTGGTAGGGGTTTAAAAGATTATTAACACTTAGAAATAGGGACAACTGTTTATGGACAACGGACTCAAGGACTTTCGATAAAAAAGGTAATATAGATATAGGTCGAAAATGGGTAGGAAGTGAAGGAGAAGAAATTTTAGGAAGTGGGATAATGTAGGCTTTACGCCATTTAGAGGGAAATTGACCAGCGGTAAGGGAAAAATTTATAATGTGAGATATAATAGGTAAAAGGAGGTCAATTATGGTCATGATCATAACACGACTGATGGAATCACATCCTACTGCTTTCGAAGTAATTGAGGTAATCGTCTTAAAAATCTCATCACTAGAAACCTCTGCCAGGTAAAATGGTTCAACGTCATCAGGCACGGACATCTCGGCTATTTCGGCCAAGGTACTAGTTTTTAAAATGCCGTCCAGCACTGGAGCAGCAGAGAAATGAGCGTTAAGTTGGTCAGGTGTCACAGAGCCAAGATTGACCTGGCCGCGACAGCGCCCCAGTCCTAGCGAATTAAAAAACTGCCAAATTTTTGAGGAAGATTTGTTGTTTATGTTTTCAAAAAAGTGGTGACGCTTAGCAATCCTGCACACTTGATTGCAGCGATTCCTTGCAACCCTATACGCTGACAGGTTAGTATCACAGCGATTACGCCTATACTTTCGGTACGCACGGTCTCGTCTCTTCATTGCAATCCGTACATCATCCGTTATCCATGGAGCTGGTGCCCGCTTTAATTTTGTGGGTCGCAGTGGAGCATGAACGTCATATAACTTGAGCAGCTCGCGATTGAATATGTCGACCATGTCTTCAATATCATTAGCACTTAGTAATAAATTCCAATCAATACGAGCTGCATCCTCTCGCAGCTTGGTTACGTCTATGCGAGAATAGTGACGCATCACTACTGTAGGTGGGCGATATCTTGGTGGTCTCACTTTGTACGAGGCATAGACGAGATCGTGGTGGGAAAAAGGAGCAAGGAGTTGACCATGGCTGGCAACAACATCAGGGCGTGAAGTGAAAATAAGATCAAGAAGAGTAGACGTTGTAGCTAAGTGGTGAGTTGGACCAGATGGCAGAGGAGACAAATTGACTGATGAAGTAATATTAAGGAGTTTAGATGCCCTGGATTTGCCAGCCTGATCATGTAGTAGACAGGTATTAAAATCGCCCATGATGACGTGATGAGTATAAAGGGGTACCACCTCCTCAAGAACGCTTTCGAAGTGAGAGAAGTAGTTTATAGATGGAGGGCAATAAACTACGCCTACCAGTATTCGACTTCCCAGAGACTGTACTTCTATAAATAAATAAATACATGTATATGAAAGAAATATCATAGTATAAAGCCAAGAATTCACAGATAGTTACAATAAAAAACTTGCAATATAAACTCTAGACAAGATTAATACAATTAGTAAACAAATGCAACAAAAATAGATACAATAAAATTAAACAATAAGACTATATGAGAAATAGATACAACTGCCGTACAGAAAAACAATATATAAAAAACATAAATAACAATTCAAAACAAAAGAGAGAAATTTGCCCAAACCAAACTACAAGTCCACAAACTCAAAGTGCCCATTCGTCATCGCTCGTCTAACCATCGAAGTGTTGGCATTGAAGGGATCGACATATATTTATGTATAAATAATATATAAGTCACGTCGGCGCGGAATTGGGGCAAGTAGGCTGGCTTCATTTCTCCGCTGAATTGCAATACATATTCTTTGGGTTAAGAAAGAGCCAGCCCAAGACAGCTAGAAGGTAAGATGTCACGACGCGGTGTTGTCTTTTAAAATCTTTTTGTCTCTTGGGCTCCATGGGCCCAGAGGTTACAAATACAGTAAGAAACAAAGACTGATATTAATGATATAAGTATCTGACTACCCCGCAAAAGAACTGGCGTGAAGGTATGTATGTATAGTATATATGCATGGTAAGTTGATGATCCTCGATGTAATGTCTAAACACGCTCTATAAATACTGTACTGAGGTGCGAATGAGAATTTATTAGACGGAAAATTACAATAAAAAACCTTCCTTGAAAGCCTTTGAGAGGGGTCCTTACAAATGGTCCGACATTAAGTAAATTGTTTTCGTAGATGATCGGACGGATTGCGATTTAGTGTTGCTTTCGGCCGAGTTTGAAAAATGACAGCTGGAATTAACACCTGACAAGCCAAATCGACTTTTGAGTGAGGTCCTTTTGTTCAATTACGTTTCGTGTAGGCATGAGTTTTGAGCGCTATTTTTCTTTTGCGGATTGATGTTAGACAGATATAATAATTAATTTCTGCACGAAAAATAAAACGCTATCACAATAGTATCACCAATCGATTATTATACATATATACTTTCATATTTGCATTGTGTTATTCCATGCATAAAAGATTTGATTTAAATTCCTTACATAATGTATGGGAAATGTTATTCGCGATATCTGACATTTCTAGTAGGTACCGTAAGTTTTTCTTCTATTTAAAATAAAAAATCTGAAAATCTGGACTATAGTTGTATGGTTTTACGGTAATTAAACCTTAGTGTTTGCCAGAATTCTGGAATACTTTGGCCATATTGCAAGAAGAGGAGACGATAATCTAGAAAAACTTCTAATTGCTGGCAAGGTAGACGGTAAAAGAACAAGAGGAAGAAGCCCCAAACGATGTTCTAGTCAGGTTCGTACACCAGGCCATCCACTAAACCGAGGACCGATACCGTTGAAAGCGAGACGGCTTGTGGAAGAGCTGCGATTGCGATGGAATCACGATCCCCATCAGTGGGGTACTGTTAAATATTTGATAGGCAGATAAAAGCATAGTTTCTATTCTTCTATCTATGATGTCATTCACTGTTCAATAATAATATAAATAAACATTATCAATTTCATAATTAACGATTTATTTATTACTAAGGTGGAGAAGAGTGCAATGCATAGTTACAATATATTGTTTTTAACCGACTTCAAAAATGAACTTGAATATCTTGTATGTTACGCGATTCATATTGCAGACGTACTTTTCCCGAAGTTTCGATCAGGTGTATTGATCAGTTGCAAAAGCGATTTGAGCTGTGCAGTGTGTAATACAATATACAAATACCACGAATTATTCTATTTTAGTTTACAATAATAATAAATTCTGAATTATTAAGGTTTCTCGTTGAGGCATTGATTTCACCCACGTAGCTTTTGAAGAAGCACTTTGTCTAGAACTGTCGAAGTTCAATATATATTATTACGAATTTGAGCTGTATTGCTGTTGAAATAAGAGTCAAAAGGAATAGCATGTTATGTTGTAAATACAATCTAAATAAAACAGAAAGCGACCCAGAGATTGTTTACATCTCATGAAATAAGAATTTTCTTTTCGGAAAGTACCTCTAGTAGGTATACTTTCCTATATTTACACTAAGTGTATTTCATAGTGTTGCTCAATCTTAGTCTTGTAAGATCAATGATATGTTAGACCAATTCCAAGATTAACCCCCTAGTCTTAGTATGGGTATTGTGCAAGAGTTTTGAAATAAAGTTTTTTTTGTCAGTCCAAACTTTTTTACCAATTTTGGTTTTCATTTCTTCCTACTTTTGCTAAAATAAATCTGTATTTATTTGGATTGGGTTTCATTTTACAATTGTAGTGTATGTCTTGCTTTTTTGCAAGAACAAGACTAGACCCTAGTCTTGGTCTTGTGCAAGAGTCTCGCAATGAAGAGTCTTTCAGTCAGAGGTTTTCCTAATTTTGCTAAATCAGATTGTATATTTTTATTTTGGACTGGGTTTTGTATTTACATTTGCAAATGCGTAGTGTATGTTTTGCGTGTATGCAAGACCATTGATATGTTATCCAGACTAACAGCAGGACTCACCCTTGTCCTGGTATTGGTCTTATGCAAGAGTCTTGCAATTTTTCAGTAAGACGTTTTAACCTAATTTTGCTAAAAGAAATGTATTTCATTGGTTTTTATTTTACAATTGTAACTGCATCGTGTATGTTTTGCTTTTTTGCAAGATTAAGACCACTGATTTGTTAGCAAGTCTCACCCTAGTCCTGGTATTGGTCTTATGCAAGAGTCTCGCAATATGGAAGACTTTTTCAGCAAGACGTTTTTTCCTACTTTTGCTAAAAGGATTTTTTTTTGTCATTGGATTTTATTTTACAATTGTCGTGTATGTCTTACTTCTTTTGCAAGACCACCGATATGTTTGCAAGACCAAGACTGGCAAATCTTGCTTCGGGCAACACTAGTATTTCAATTTGATCTTGTTTACTTTTCAACAAACTGTGAAATCTTAAAATTGAAAATACGATTCGATGTCACAATATAAATAAACCCGCAGGAATAAACTCATACTCGAAGTAAATATACTGCCTCCATAGTCCGTGGATTTAGACGCGGAGGTATCGGATTCGATTCCTGGTCGGGAGACACAATGATTTGTTTAATACATTTGTGATATTTCTAGAGTTTGTTACACTAGAGGCATCGACGAGCTTGCTCATGTCATGATGGGCCTATAGTAAAGTTGGCCAAATGAAAATCCTCTTCTTTAAAAACGTGGTATCTTATTTATTTATTTATTTATTAAAAACTTTATTGTTTAATACAAAAGGCGTATGTAATGCCGCTTGGCATTCTCTTACCATCAACCTTCGGGACAAGGAATCGAAGTTTAGGCATGGCAAAATAAAAAAACAAAAAAAAAAATCAATAAAAATAATTAAATCACTTATTAGTACTAGTTAAATTAAATATACGATAACCATCATAAAAAATAATAATACTTAAACTACATAATATATATATATATATATATATATATATTCTTACATACACTACATAGACTAGATAACTAATTATATACTTACACTACGTAAACGGGAAATATATACTTATATACACAACAATATGAGAACTACAATACACTTACTACAACGAATAATTAAAAATATAACATTATACGAGTAATAAATAGTTCAAGTAATGCTTATTGCAATTTTAAAAAGTGGGCGTATACTTGTCTTTTAAATATGACTCTGTTTGGTGCTTGCCGAATATTTAAAGGTAGGTCGTTCCATAATGACACAGCTACCACTGAAAAAGAGTTGGAAACAGAATTAGTGCGGTGCGAAGGAATAGCCAGTAAAGAGTTATGTGCAGAGCGAAGAATCCTATCATGAAATGAACTTAGAAATGAAAAGTTATCTTTTAAATATTTAGGTGACAAAGGTTCATAAAGAACAGAGAAAAGAAGAGAGAGAATTCGGAGATTACGGCGGAATCGTATAGGTAACCATTTTAATTTTGCACGAAACTCCGAAACGTGATCGTACTTCCGCAATCCAAAAATAAATCGAATGCAGGAATTAAGCAATCTGTCCAATTTATTAAGGTGTTCTTCCGTTAGATCCACACAACATACATCACCATAGTCAAGAATAGGTAGAAGAAGAGATTGAGCAAGAGTAATTTTAGCTTTTAAAGGTAAGAAGTGTTTTAATTTATTAAGGGAGTGAAGAGCGGCGAAGACCTTACGGTTTGTATTATTAATCTGAGAGGTCCAGCTAAGATTCGAGTCAATATAAACACCAAGATCCTTTACCTCATTAGAAAATAGAATTGGTACATTTCCATATCGAATGTTTTCCAGGGTACTTAAATCAATCCTTGATAACAGTCGCGAACTACCAATTACGATAGCCTGGCACTTAATTGTATTTACAAGTACACCAAATCGCTTAGACCACGAATTGATGTTACGGAGATCTTCATTAAGCCAAGCCACTGCACTATTAATGGTGCTAACATCGGTATGCACATAAAGCTGCAAGTCATCGGCATAAAGGTGGTAATAAGAATGAAGTGAAGTGGTTATTACATTGATAAACACAGAAAAGAGCAAAGGGGAAAGAATTCCTCCTTGCGGAACGCCTGTCACCAAATCACACCAGGCAGACATAGTCTGATCGATACGAATACGTTGACGCCGACCATGGAGATAATTTTTAAACCAAAGCAAAGCTTCTGATGATATACTGAGACGAGATAATATAGCGATTAGCAAATCAGGATCTACTGTGTTAAAGGCATTGGAAAAATCAATTAGTACGAGAACAGTAACTTTGGTTTCATCCATGCCTACTCGGATATCTTCAGTTACCTTAAGCAAAGCTGAAGTTGTGCTATGACCGGGACGAAATCCAGATTGGAAATCATTAAGCAAATTATTTATATGAAGGAATTCTGATAACTGTTTGTGAACAATGCATTCCAACACCTTAGATAAAAACGGCAAAATTGAAATGGGGCGATAGTGAGACGGTAGTGTGGGAAGTGAAATTTTAGGAATAGGTACTATGAATGCACTGCGCCAAACGGAAGGGAAATGACCTGATTTAATAGAGAAATTAACTATGTGCGATAAAATAGGTAATAAAATGTCCACAATAGGAACAATCATAGCACGACTGATGCAATCACATCCTATTGCTTTGGAAGTAATGGAACGTATCGCCTTCAGCACAATATCATCAGAAACTTCTACAAGGGAAAATGGTTCGATAGCAGGTACCGGCATTTCCGTAATTTCCTGTAATGTGTGAGATATAATAGAATCATTTAATTTTAAAGCCGACGAAAAATGTACATTAAGTTGGTCAGCTGTAACAGGCCCAAGACTGACATTATTTCGAGATCGGCCACAACCCAAAGACCTTAAAAATTCCCAGTTTTCAGATTGTGAGTTATCTTTAAAGCTATCGGAGAAGTGACGGCGTTTTGCATTTCTGCACAATTGATTACATCGATTTCTTGCAGCCTTATATGCATCCCAATTAGCTTCACAGCGGTGACGTCGGTATTTACTATAGCTCTTGTCACGCCTCTTCATTGCAGTGCGAACTTCGTCAGTAATCCATTGAGCCGGTGGGCGTTTAAGTTTAGTAGCACGCAGTGGGGCATGT
Organism: Tinea semifulvella; assembly: GCA_910589645.1. Lineage (NCBI taxonomy): Eukaryota > Metazoa > Arthropoda > Insecta > Lepidoptera > Tineidae > Tinea > Tinea semifulvella. The sequence goes on along the minus strand of OU342592.1, from coordinate 3,710,606 downwards.
TTTTCATACAAATCGAGCACTTTATTATTAAACATAGACACCATCTCATCTATTTCTACTTTTTCAAGCAAGGATGTCCAATCAAGATTTGATGTATCTTCGCGTAGCTTTTCCATGTTAACACGGTTAAAATGCCGCATAAGAACTATTGGTGGTTGATGCTTGGGAGGCTTGACTTTATAGGAGGCGAAGACAAGGTCATGATGCGAAAAAGACGGAGCTATAAGTTGGCCGTGATTGGCAATAAGATCAGAACGAGATGTAAACATGAGGTCAAGAAGAGTATCATTTAAACCAAGGTGATGCGTAAGGCCAGTTGGCAGAAGGTACAGATTAAGAGAGGAAATTATATTTAGTAGCTTAGTTGCACGAGACTTGCAATGAACTTCAGGGTTTAAGAGACACGTGTTGAAATCACCCATAATAATATGATGAGTGTATAAAGGAATAAGGTCATCCAGAACAGTTTCAATTTTTGAAAAATAATTAATAGTGGGAGGACAGTAAACTACGCCGATTAATATTTTAGTAAAGTTTAATTTGATTTCAAGAAATATGTATTCTGGAGAACCTGAGTACAAAGTAGAAGAACAACTTATTACCCGATGGGAAATATCGGAACGCAAATAAATTGCTACGCCACCACCACCACGTCCAGTGCGATCATTACGAATTAAAGTGTAACCTGGAAGTGTATAGGATGTTGACGGTAGACTTGGTTTAAGCCAGCTCTCCGATATTAAAATGGCATCAAGTATATCTGGCGATGAGAAAGTCGTCAGGAGGTCCGTGAAATGAGCTGGAACACTTTGCGCGTTTATGTGACACACATTAAATTTATTCCTGTGAAAAGAACCGAGTTCGTTATTTAATAATGAGCCCAAGTCAGCATTGGCATCGTAAAACAAGTCGCTGGAGTCACTACTCGCTATTGAATAAAAAGAGCCATCAGTATCACTATCATTATGTTGCATTAGTTAGGTATGTATGTAGTTAGTAATAATTATAATAAAATAAAATATAATATAATATAATAATAATATAATATAATATAATACAGTACTACAATATAATATAACACAATAACAAATTGAATGTCCTGCCGGCAGAAGGTTAACAATGAACTAGTTACATGATATAAAATAATAAGTACAGTTGGCCACTTATCAGACTACAAGTATTATTAACAAGAAACTTTATTTAGCGTATATATATATATATACATATACAAACAAATTACCCCTTATTTATTATAGGAATAAAAATAAAATTAAAATAGTCAGAGCCCCAACACACTCCCCATTTACAGCTAATAATATAAGTTTACAAAACAGCAACCACATTAACACGGCATAAACAACAAAATAACTTAAAAAGTAGAAATAGGTCATCTAAATTACCTAAAATGTAACAACTTGAATAGAATACAAAAAAAATATCTGAATATTCGTCACAAGAATATAGGATGCCGAGAATATGGCCCCATCACACGGGGTCTGTGCATGCGCCCATCGAGTTTTATGCGAGATAACTATTGAATCAAAAAATAAATAAAAATAATTAGCAGTAACTATATTGACCCGACGGAGGTTGTACGCATTTTTGTTTGTATATGGGAAAGTTATAATCTTGATCGCGACACTATCAAACTATTTTTAACCCATAATCGTAGCTGAGGAGAATCTATTTTCTTACAGCTCTCCTGGGTCGTTCTTTAGGCATCTGTTGATTACTGTGTGGTTGTGATGAGGTTGTATTCACTGTGTTCGACAGAGCGACAAGCTCCGCGTGCTGAGATAGTTTGTGTTTGGAGCCATCAGAAAGCCTCACTGATATTATGCCATCTTGCGTCCAGCAGCTTTTAATGCCGAAGACCCGACGCGCCTCGACATACAGAGCCTGTCTGCTTTTTATTAGAAACTCAGAACAGCTAAATGTTGTTCCTTTGAACTTGGTTTTGGTTGTCCAGACCAATTGGCGGAGCTTGTATTCATTAAAACGGACCAATATCGGGCGAGTAACAGAATCCCTAGGTGCCCCCAGCCGGTGACAGCTAAACAGGGAATGTACGCCGATATCTGTTATTCCCAGTTGATCTCTGAGGGCGTCGACCACCACCTGCGTCACATTTTCGTCGATCTTCTCTGGAAAACCTTTCAGCAACAAATAGTCAGAGCGGCTTCGAGTTTCGACGTTATCCACACTAGCCTGCAGTTCAATAATTTGTTGCCTCAACAAAGATAGCATCTCCACAACAAAGGACTTAAAATCATAGTAATCTCTTGCAAGGGTTTCGATGTTGGTGCTCTGTGAATTTCCTCTGGCGGTAGTGAGCTGCGACTCGAAGACTGTCATCCTGGAGGCCAGTCTGTCCTCGAGAAGCTGCTGAGTTTGTAGGATTGCATCAGCTGTAGCCATCGTGAGTAACTAGTATCACTAATGTCGCTAAGTAAACAGTTTAATTTACCGGCCGATGAACAATTATTGTATTATTGCATTTAATTTACACTATTATATGAAATATTAACCAAAATATATTGTAGTAATTACTTTAAATAAATTAAATATTACAAATACAAATTTTAACGTGTTGTTCAAGTTGCCAGTGTTGCCAGCTTTTCAGTTTTTTTATATATATTTTAAAACTACTTAAAATGAAAAAATATAAATAAAAAAAAAGTGTTCTGTTTCATGTTAATGTAAGAAATGAAATGAAATAAAAAAACATTTAATATTAACTTTTGGTACCTACATATATTTAGATTATTGCGTGGTTGTGAGCTACAAAAAAGAGCTACTACCCTCTCCTAGGTATATAAATAATTATACCTCGTAATTGTGTATGTAATATAATATTTTTAAAAAAATCTTTAGGTACCTAAGTATCACTGTTGCTTTTGTTATTTATTTATTTAAATTCTTTAATGCACTTAAAACAATAGTACAGAGGCGAGCTATAATGCCAGTAAATCTATACCAGCTAACCTTGGGAATTGGGTAAGGTGATATTTTTTCTTTATCATACAGTTAATAAGTTACCTAACTAATTATAATATTATTAATATACTATACTGTATACCTACACACATATACATACAAATATATTATTACTTAAATAAATATACAGTTATTTAAACAGTGTCTTATTTTGTTTCTCCAGGAACGATGTGGTTATCAAACGTTTAAAGACGCTGATAGACGGTGCACGTCTAATGGCCAAGGGTAGCTTATTCCACTGGCGAGTTACAGATAAAGTAAAGGAATCAGTGTATCTGGTTACGAATTGGTGTATTTCATTATATAAAAAGCGAATTTAATTTAGATAACCGAACGCTGAAGGTCGCTCTTAGATGTCTATTGGACCATAAGATATTATGTAGTGCGTATTAGCTAGCAGTAAGACATTTTATGCCCACGTTAGTAACTTGCTCCAGAAAAGGGCACCGTGTACAAGCACAAGCAACTTGTGCAATACCCGTGCAAGTAGCCCGCGCCAGTAACTTACGCCAGCAACGTGTACCAAGCACAAGCGAGTAACTTGTGGAATACTGCTCGCACAAGTGGCCCACGTCAGTAACTTGGTTCAGCAACGTAAAGTAAAGTATCATCACGACCGTATCCCTTGCAGGGTGATCAGAAACCACTCTTATAAAGAAGCGGATTCACATTTAGCTAACTTTCATCATCATCATCACAGCCCATAGAACACAGCGTCCTAGACCTCCACTGCTGGAGATGGGCCTTCCAGAAATAATATCTGGTGAATTGGCCTACACTGCCAGACGACTTGACGAGGATATGATGTAAATTTTTTTAGACAATTTATTAATGATTCCACAAGTTGGTATTAGTGTAACCGGGACCGACGGCTTAACGTGCTCTCCGAGTCACGGGAACGGTGGTGTTGTATGTAAATCTATGACAAATGTACGTAAGAAAAGTGTATTTCTCATTGGTACATGCCGGATGGGTTTGAACCGACCTTTGTAGGATTTAAGGAACGCGTTTTTACAACCGAGCCACCACCGCCCCAACTGCCAACTTTACTATATGCCAATCATGACAAGTGGCAAGCTCGTCGATGTCTCTAGCGTACCAAACTCCAGAAATATCACTAATAAATTAAATATTAATCAAATTTATTTATAAATATTATTGCGTCCCAAACAGGAATCGAACCCGGTACCTCCGAGTCTAAATCAGCGGACCTAACCGCTAGACCACGTGCACCGTGTACGTGTATAAACACAAGCGAGTAACTTATGCGAGTAGTCCGCGTCAGTAACTTGCTCTAGTAACATGCAACGTGTATCGGTCCGTGTGAAATGTTTCGATACGTAGAAGACTTTTCAATATTTTTTAATACTCCAGTATGAGCTCATGCATTATTGATTGGCAGCAAGTGCTCGAAATACCAATAGCTAAAACCACTACAAATAGGTAGTAATACAGAAAATTACGGCATAAGCCAGCATCCACATATTGCAGCCACTCATAACGGGTCGTTCCCAATCCGGCCTCTTCTCCCTTCTGTTGACTTAGTATTGCAGTGACCGGGCATTTGAGAGAATTTATTTTAACAGACATGGCAATTTAAATGTGAACAACAAGGAGTTGTTTTATCTTACAAATGGATTCAACTGACGAGCACATAAATAAAATATTATTAAACTGCCTCCGTGGTCTAGCGGTTAAGTCCGTGGATTTAGACTCGGAGGTACCGGGTTCGATTCCTGGTCGGGACACAAAAATATTTATTAATGTAAATATTGTTGTAATGTAAATACATGTTGTTAATATTTAATTTATTTGTGAAATTTCTCGAGTTTGGTACGCTGGAGACATCGACGAGCAAATCAAATCAAATCATTTATTCATCCTTAAGTATAGGTACATACATATTACAATTGGTATTCAGTGGTTTGTTCGTTCAGCTATACTTTACCTTACCTTAAGGGCATACAGATATATTTATTTAAATGCCAAAGTCAAAATTATTGTCATAAATGCATTTAAATAAAAAATAAGCTTGACACTTGTCATGATTGGCCTATAGTAAAGTTGGCTAAATGTAAATCCGCTTATATATAAGCGTCGTTTCTGACCACCCCGAAAGGGAAAGGGTCGTGATGATACTTTTTTATTATTATTAATCGACCAAGCCAACAAGATAATGCTGTTTCGAATACAGCCTCATTACGTACGATTTTTTTTTTTAATTTTAACCGTACGTGAAAAATGTGTCTGGTTGGCTTGGTCTTATAGAAATTTTTACTTTTATGGAAGCTTTTCGTAAAAACAAGAAAATGTATGAATTTTAAGTATATTTAAGTATAGTGAAAAAATTATATTATTGATGATTAACGTCAGTTGCTTACATGGAAGTCGTATCCTGTTAACGGTCACGCTAGTATGAAAAAAAAATACTTTTTCATAATTATGTTAAGGCCAAAACATTTTTTTTTACGATGAATAACTTGTATAACTTACCCGAGGCTATTTATACGGGACGACTTTATATGGTCTGACTTTAGACTGTTATTATAAAAAAAAAATTGCGTGAACATGTCAAGTGCAAGTTTTTATTTTGTAAATTAATTTACTGTGGATATTATTGGTCAAAAGTGATGTTGTTTTGTTTAATAATATGCTACAATGTGAATAATTATGGAAAACGATAAATTGGACTTTAAATATGGGGCACAAGTTGCAGTTTTTTTTTGCTGTTTTCCCGCGCTGTCAACTCCCATATTTTACCCGACGTGTTTGAGCTATGGTGCCGCGAGTGACTCCATGAAAAGCATCAGATTCTGCAGCATCTGGAATTTGATAATGACCTCATTAACTCATAAAAAAGAAAGATATATTACGTCAGATTTGGCTGTATGGGCTAGACCCTTTGCCTTCCCTATCACCTCATACATCATCCATCGGGAGAAGAAAACAAAAAAAAAAAATAGTAAGCCAGGAAGGCTGCAGTTCGAGAAGAGAGGCGACGGCTGGTTAAGGGTGCCACTGCTACTCAAATGACGATCACGACCACTCTATCAAGAGTGTAGCGATTAAGAAGAGATATATTACCTACAAGATAATTTCAAGAACCTTTAAAAAACTAAGATATTTGAGAAAGGCAATATAAATGGTAGCCCTAATTGAAAGTGAAGATCAGGGGAGATCAAGATAACGGTTGAACGTGAAGATTTAAAGCGAAATGAGGTGATAGAATAATAGATCCGAACATAATGTCTAACGAAACTTATCCAAACAAAATTGACAAACAAAAGTCAACAGTCAAAGTCAAAATATATTTATGCACGTAAACCTATTACAGGCATTTATGTAACGTCAATAATTAAATTAATTTGAATGATTCTACTCCTGCTAGTAGAAGACCAAGCAGCGAAGTGGTCCAAAGAGCAAGCTGTTAGATAAGCAGCTTAGCATATTCCAGTGACCTCATCATCATCATATATCATACAGCCCCTCACAACACAGCGTCCTAGACCTCTACTGCTGGAAATGGGCCTTTCAGAACATATATCTGGAGCATTTGGCAATATTTATTAATGTAAATATTGTTGTAATGTAAATACATGTTGTTAATATTTAATTTATTTGTGAAATTTCTCGAGTTTGGTACGCTGGAGACATCAACGAGCAAATCAAATCAAATCATTTATTCATCCTTAAGTATAGGTACATACATATTACAATTGGTATTCAGTAGTTTGTTCGTTCAGCTATACTTTACCTTACCTTAAGGGCATACAGATATATTTATTTAAATGCCAAAGTCAAAATTATTGTCATAAATGCATTTAAATAAAAAATAAGCTTGACACTTGTCATGATTGGCCTATAGTAAAGTTGGCTAAATGTGAATCCGCTTAACGTAAATAAGCATAGTTTCTGACCACCCCGAAAGGGAAAGGGTCGTGATGATACTTTTTTATTATTATTAATCGACCAAGCCAACAAGACAATGCTGTTCCGAATACAGCCTCATTACGTACGATTTTTTTTTTTAATTTTAACCGTACGTGAAAAATGTGTCTGGTTGGCTTGGTCTTATAGAAATTTTTACTTTTATGGAAGCTTTTCGTAAAAACAAGAAAATGTATGAATTTTAAGTATATTTAAGTATAGTGAAAATTTTATATTATTGATGATTAACGTCAGTTGCTTACATGGAAGTCGTATCCTGTTAACGGTCACGCTAGTATGAAAAAAAAATACTTTTTCATAATTATGTTAAGGCCAAAACACAGTTTTTCTTACGACGAATAACTTGTATAACTTACCCGAGGCTATTTATACGGGACGACTTTATATGGTCTGACTTTAGACTGTTATTATAAAAAAAAAATTGCGTGAACATGTCAAGTGCAAGTTTTTATTTTGTAAATTAATTTACTGTGGATATTATTGGTCAAAAGTGATGTTGTTTTGTTTAATAATATGCTACAATGTGAATAATTATGGAAAACGATAAATTGGACTTTAAATATAGGGCACAAGTTGCAGTTTTTTTTTTTGCTGTTTTCCCGCGCTGTCAACTCCCATATTTTACCCGACGTGTTTGAGCTATGGTGCCGCGAGTGACTCCATGAAAAGCATCAGATTCTGCAGCATCTGGAATTTGATAATGACCTCATTAACTCATAAAAAAGAAAGATATATTACGTCAGATTTGGCTATATGGGCTAGACCCTTTGCCTTCCCTATCACCTCATACATCATCCATCGGGAGAAGAGAACAAAAAAAAAAAAAAAAATGGCTCCTTCATACAAACTGTTAATTTTAAAATAGTCAATTATATTAGTCTAACGTAAGACTATACAAAGTCACCCAGTATAAGTCAAAGCTCCCTTCGAATTCCGCAGAACGAAACGTGGCAATCATAATATACTTCATTCATCATTTCAATAGGCCCCGCTTGGAGCATTATTGATATTGATTGAAACTAAGGCTGCCATACATAAACTACAGCCCCTATAATAATCTCCTAAAGGATTAGTGGGTTTTCAACTTTTTAAAGTAAAAAGATGGTTATAGATTTCATATATATATACCACAGTAGTAAGTTTTATATATGTATGTTTATGTATAATATTGTGTAAATATTTGCATTTATTATTGTACTGCCTTCGTGGTCTAGCGGTTAAGTCCGTGGATTTAGACTAGGAGGTACCGGGTTCGATTCCTGGTCGGGATACAAAAAAAAAAAAAAAATATAAATAAATACATTTAATTAATATTTAATTTATTTGTGATATTTCTCGAGTTTGGTACGCTGGAGACATCGACGAGCTTGCCACTTGTCATGATTAACCTATATTTGTTCAAATTTGTCCCTGAGGTTTGGCTGTCAGAGAATATCTACGGGCATTAAGTCAGGCGGACTTTGTGCAATAAAGTTTTTAAATAAAATAAAAATATGGACAAATAACACAGTAAATTGTTAAGAGTAGTTTTTACCATAACTTTATTCCAAGATTACTTTTTAGAACCAATCACGCATTCTCACCTTTTTCGGACTCGTGTCGCGGCGTGGAGATTCATCTTTTGAGCGCCTGGTGGTTCAGGGAAAATTCGATGGCAAAAGGATGATCTCTGATGAGGTTTGCTGATCAGGTTAAAGCAGCAATAGTGAGCCAGGAAGGCTGCAGTTTGAGAAGAGAGGCGACACGGCTGGTTAAGCGTGCCACTGCTACTCAAATGACGATCACGACCACTTTATCAAGAGTGTAGCGATTAAGAAGAAATTTATTAAATTAAAAAAATAATTTCAAGAACCTTTAAAAAACTAAGATATTTGAGAAAGGCAATATAAATGGTAGCCCTAATTGAAAGTGAAGATCAGGGGAGATCAAGATAACGGTTGAACGTGAAGATTTAAAGCGAAATGAGGTGATAGAATAATAGATCCGAACATAATGTCTAACGAAACTTATCGAAACAAAATTGACAAACAAAAGTCAACAGTCAAAGTCAAAATATATTTATGCACGTAAACCTTTTACAGGCATTTATGTAACGTCAATAATTAAATTAATTTAAATGATTCTACTCCTGCTACTCTACGGCATGACCGTTGGGCCGTGGAAACTTGGCAGGTCCCTGGTGTGGGATGCGACATGTGTAGACACATTAGCCCCATCACACATCCAGGCGACCTCGTCAAGCGCGGGAAGTGCGGCGGTTTCTGCTGAGAACCTCAAGCTGCGCAAATACGCCAACCTCAGTACAGGTTACGAATTTGCGCCGTTTGGGGTCGAGACGATGGGCCCATGGGGACACTCAGCCAAGCGTCTGGCCAAGGAGTTGTCCAAACGGCTAACGGAAAAGTCTGGAGACAGGAAGGCTGGCAATTATTTCTGCCAACGTATTAGCTTAGCTATACAGAGGGGAAATGTTGCCAGTCTTCTGGGGACTATCACTGAAGGGTCGTCTCTAGAGGACATTTTTTACTTATAGTTTATTTTTTATTAGGTTTAGTTTATATTTATTTTAATTTTTACTTTTAAGTAGTTTTAATTGATATTGTAATTATTTTATACTGTTTGTATATTACTTCAATTATGTTTAATAAAATAACTAATGTCTATATTTAAGCCAATTCAAAAAACTCCTGCTAGTAGAAGACCAAGCAGCGAAGTGGTCCAAAGAGCAAGCTGTTAGATAAGCAGCTTAGCATATTCCAGTGACCTCATCATCATCATATATCATACAGCCCCTCACAACACAGCGTCCTAGACCTTTACTGCTGGAGATGGGCCTTCCAGAACATATATCTGGAGCATTTGGCCTACACTCGCCACGCTGCCGCGCTGGCCAGACGGCTTGGCGAGGATATGATGTCAATTTTTAATGACAAATTATTAACGATTCCACAAGTTGGTATTAGTGGAACCGGGACCGACGGCTTAACGTGCTCTCCGAGACACGGGAACGGTGGTGTTGTAAATCTATGATAAATGTACGACCGACCTTTGTAGGATTTAAGGAACGCGTTCTTACAACCGAGCCACCACCGCGCCTAAGTGACCTATTAATGTTTAATCTGCCTAAAAAGGACTCTGCAAGGAAAACTCTGCTAAATCAGATTTAATATATAAAAAATAATAATTTAATATATAAGAACTACACTACAGTGATCATCATCATTTTTCATCATCATCATTACAGCCCCTAGAACACAGCGTCCCAGACCTCCACTGCTGGAGATGGGCCTTCCAGAACATATATCTGGAGGATTTGGCCTACACTCGCCACGCTGGCCAGACAGTGATCAATTAATAACCTTTAAAATTTAGCTTACTTATAAGATTACAGTACCCTACCAGGCACGTCAGAACTAAGATAGACTACCTGCCCATGGACAACTCGAAAGTCGACAAAACGGAAATCCTCTGCTAATTTAAGAACAATAAATTAAACGTGTTTACCAGAGGACCCGTGCCCCCATAGCAGCACCCGCTCACGGACGTAACGCATGTCCCAGCCATCCTCCCGCTCAACCAGGTTCTTAAGGTGCGGATTTATTAATTATTATAATATGGTAGATAATTTCATGGCATTTATAGGTAATATCATTATTTTCATACTAGCACGACATGTGACCTTGAACCCACCTGTTGGTAAGTGGCGCGCAAGGTCCATGAATGTTAGCAACTAGAAACAGACACTCATGACTGACATCAGTCCCTAACACTATGTCGGCTTGACTAGATACCTTTTCACACTTCGCTTGAGGGAAACACAGAGGCTGGAAGAGCATTCCACATCTTTATTGTAGGACACTTTACTTGATCATATTGTGTTGTTTTTTTTTATTATTGAATAATAACGAAAATATGTTTAGAAAAATAAAAACAGTAATTTAATTTACCAAGTTGCTCAAATAAATACGATATAATTTAGCAAATCACAAATGTTGTCGTTTGTCATGAATAGGGACTAAATTGGACGAAATTCTTCGACATTTTGCCGATAGACGCTTTTCGAAGACGACATTAGGTAATAAAGCAAAACAATATTACAAGAGAAAATCTATAGTTGTTTAGTAATTAATTTTAGGAGGGTAAGTACAGGGTCTGGTGGCAGAATTTGGATTTAAAATTTTATTATTTTTGTAACCGTTGGTACGCTGGAGACATCGACGAGCTTGCCACTTGTCATGATTGGCCTATAGTAAAGTTGGCTAAATGTGTATCCGCTTATTTATAAGCGTGGTTTTTGACCACCCCGAAAGGAAAACGGTCGTGATGATACTTTACTTTTGTTACCGTTGAGCGTAGCAAGCGAGAGGGGGTCGCGTTAGGTTCGTCGGTAGTGAGGATTGTTGAGTGACGATGTCACAGTAGTATAATGCCGGAGATCAAACCGACCTTTTCAGGATTTTTAGGAAAGCATTCTAAACCTGGTAACCATTCTAAAACTGACCAAGCCGCTAAACAAAAAAAAATATTTTTTTTTTTTTTAAATTTCATAGGATTAGTTACTTTACATGTCAATTCGCAATGAAATTTAGGTACAGCCTATGTCGTTAGTACTATTCTCCTCCTTTCTTCCCCCACACTTGATGGACCAGGCAACCGCACGGTGAATCCATAAATTGCTAAGAAATTACACGTCTAATCTATTATATACCTGTATGTACTATCTTTTTTTTTTAAATATTCGATTTTATTTTTAAGGTCAAAGTCGAGTAAATTTAAGGCGTTAGCCCACATGGCTTGTATTTTGGTCACGCATGCCCTTGTTCCGGTTGGTTTTTGGGCTAAAGTATATTAAACCTTTTTATGTACGTCGTAAAATTCCTCCCTGTAGCTAAATTCTATATATTTAATCACAAACGTTATAAAAAGAAATCATATAGCGAACGGACACTGCTAGTAAAGTTTATATTCGTATAAAGTATTAGTAGTCGTAAGATGACACGGCCTCTTTACAGCCACCAATTTAAATTTAATGTATATATATATTATTCCACATTTATACAATTGTTAGATAATAAGTTGACACGGCCCTTTTACAGCCACCAATTTAAATTTAATGTATATATATATTATTCGACATTTATACAATTGTTAGATAATAAGTTGACACGGCCCTTTTACGGCCACGAATTCAAATTTAATGTATATTATTTGTCATTGTTCACCTTTACAGAACCCATAATTGTATTATATAAAGAGGAAAATGTATATAACAATATTAGACTCCGTGGTCTAGCGGTGAATACCATAGATTTGGACCTGGAGGTACACGGTTTGATTATTGTATTTCAATAATTTAGTTAATTGTGATATATTTTAAGTCTGATACGCCAAAGATATCAACGAGCTTGCCACTTGATGGGCCTTTATTAAAGTTGGCTAAATGTTAATCATATTCTTTATAAGCGTAGTTTCTAACCACTCGGAAGGTAAATGGTTGTAACGATACCTTCTTTTAACAATATCCAAGGTAAGTTAACACGGCCCTTTTACAGCCACGAATTTTTATTTATACCTTCTTAGGTTAAGATATAAGTAATTGTTTATAGTAACAATGTTCAAGAATATTTTTTTAGCTTGCTCACCTTGTACCACGCTTGCAGACAGTAACTACCCATAATTGTATGTAAATTGAAAAATGTATTTGACAATATCCAAGAGTTACAATGTGAACTATATGGATATAAATTATTTGAATAATAATAAATATTTTTTATTTATTTAATACGATTCCTTAATAAAATAAACTAAAAACTACTATGTAAAATAAAAAAATAAAAAAAACGAATAAATAAAAAAGTTATACTATTGATAAGAACCACTGCCTCCGTGGTCTAGCGGTTAAGTCCGTGGATTTACACTCGGAGGTACCGGGTTCGATTCCTGGTCGGGACACAAAAAATATTTATTAATGTAAATAAATTGTACATTTAATTAATATTTAATTTAATTGTGATATTTCTCGAGTTTGGTACGCTAGAGACATCGACGAGCTTGCCACTTGTCATGATTGGCCTATAGTAAAGTTAGCTAAATGTGAATCCGCCTATTTATAAGCGTGGTTTCTGACCACCCCGAAAGGGAAACACTCGTGATGATACTTTACTTGTACCACTGGCGAAACGTCTCTATTAATGTGAGCTTGCTTATGCTCGGATAAGCTTACTTATTTCTAACGATGGAACTGAGGGTAATTGAACGATTTTACTAGTTTGTCAATTTCAACGGTTGCGTTTTAAGAAACAGAATAGGGACACTGCTTACTAAAGAAATGACTTTATGCTCTTACACAAGATCTATTCGCCCTCTCCTTTTATAGTCCTCTTAATTTTAATAGGGCTTTTTTCTTGATTTATTATAACGTGATCTTCTTTAAGGTTAAAGAGTTTTTGCACGTGTAGTCACGTTAACTCTTGCAACTATTTGGGTATTTATTTATATATTTTAATACTATATTAAGTCAAAGTCAAAGTCAAAATATCTTTATTCACGTAAACCTATTACAGGCATTTATGAAACGTCATTAATTTAATTATTTTGAATGATTCTACTCCTGCTAGTAGAAGACTAAGCAGCAAAGTGGTCCAATAAGTAAGCTGTTAGCAGAAGACCAGCAGCTTATTGTACTTATAAACCTAGTACATAGAGCCTCTGTGGCGGTTAAGTCCGTGGAATTAGACTCGGAGGTACCGGGTTCGATTCGTGGTCGGGACACAATAAATTATTTAATTTATTTGTGATATTTTTCGAGTTTGGTACCTACCTAGCGTAGATATCGACGATCTTGCCACTTGGCCAATGTATATAAAAGTTGTCAGAATGTGAATCTGCCTTATTAAAAAAAACCGTGGTTTCTGACTACCCCGGATAAGATACGATCGTGATGATACTTTATTTTTTTATACTTTTACATAAAGCCAATAACCTTGCTAACCTTAGGGATAGTGAATGGTAATGGGCAGCATAAACAAAAATAAAAATTACTTATATTATTAAAATAGACATAATTACTAAATACGAGTATAGTCTACAAATATATATATTTTTAAAAATATTTATATATTTATATACATACATAGATATACATACATATAACATAAATAAAGAGATATCCAAACACACACTAAGATATGACACGGCCCTTTTACAGCTATGAATTTATGTTTAATAGACATATCATTATTATTATTTAAATTATAAGATGACACAGCTATTTTACTGCTACAAAATTTATATTTATTTATTTATTTAAGGACAACCAGTGGTCGGTTACATTTTTACTTACTTAAAAACTAGGACATAGATTCAACGATAAATGTACCACCTTTAGGTGCCACAACATGCACAAAATACAAGTGGTAGGTTATAATGAATAATTAAAAAATATAAAATCAAATTAAATTCTAAGTTTAAACATAACATAACATAAAAAGCTTATTAAAAAATATTATTATTTTATTTATTATCAGACATACAGTGATTATAATTATTAAGAATGTAGCTATGAATGTGGCCATAAGGCGCGCACCGTCCGTCAACGTATTCAAAAACCTTCTAACCACATTATTTCTTGAGAAACAGAATGTGCGTCTCTCGAATTAGCGAAGTTGTTAGACATTTTATTTATTTATATATTTATTTATAGTTTATGTATGTATGTATTATATGGCATGTATGTGTATTGTTTTTTTATATTGTGTATGTAATAAGAATTTTTTAGTGCTATAAATGCGTAATTATGTTTATTTTAGTAATTTAAGTTATTTTATATTTTTTTTACATTCTGCCCATCCCCTTTCGTGATCCCCAAGGTTAGCTGGTAAAGAATGCGTTATGGTTTGTTATACTCGTAGCTCGCCTATGTCTTAGGTTTTTAAGTATTTAAATAAATAAATAAATGTCAGCTGATACGGCCTCTTTACAGCCACGATCTTATTTAAGTAGTTTCTAAATATGTTTGACTTGCTTATAGCAGTAACGTACATAAATATAGATTATTACCTGATACGGTCCAACCATTATTATTATATTGTTTAGTACATATATTTTTTATTGATTTTATTAGTGCTGACTGTATCCAAGTTGTTACAAGAGAACCAAAGAAATTAAAATATTTGATTTTGACGTCATAAAGTCCTGGTCGGGGAATATTTTTGCTGAATATTAACAAAATCGGTCCAGTAATATAGGCGTGAATGACGGACAAATACACACACAGTGAAATTATTTTTCAAATTTAAAATATTAGTATGGATTAAATAACTATGCATGACAGCATTTTAAAATCCCTAATTAACATAAAGAAGTCGGGATACATTAACAAATTTGTCGTAACCCCCAATCACATTTAAAGGTAATTGCTGAACATTACTCACGTTTAACATTAAACGGAACATTACGTAGCCAAAGGGATTGCTTAATTTCCGAAAACACGAACTACATCAACCCCGTAGATTTCGTTCTTGCCTTGGGACAAGCTGCCAAATTTTGCTTTTTATACTAATAATAATAAATTCTTTATTGTACAAAACCAAAACAAGTGCAGGTACATAGGCGAGCTTAATGCCGTAAATGCATTTTCTACCAACTAACCTTTGTGACTGAGATATGTAATAAGTTTTATCACATAATCTTGTCACACCTGCTGACATTTGTGACAAATATTTTCTGCTAGCTATGTTTAACAGCTGTTAATAGGTTACCAGTTTGTCTAGCAAGAATACATTTATTTATTTATTCGGAGAAAAAAACAGAAATGATACATACAAATAGGCAAAGGATACAAATACAAAAATCATAAGTTACATTCGAATCACTTCCTTTGATATTTCTCACTAAGAACATTAGGAAGATAGTTTGATGGTTTGAGTACAACACGGACCTAATTATCGTTATATATATATTTATTACCAGTTGCACTAATAAACCATTCAATCAACAATCTTGCTGATCATCAATAAGCACCCTAGTGATATTGGCCTTGTAACTGCTGCAGCTTTGTGTGAACATGTCGACCGAGGCAAGTCTGTCGTCGTTTGTTAGATATTAGGTAATTTATTTTTTATATATTTTTTTAAAAGTGCCTAACTAGATCTTTTGAAGCACCGTGGTCTAGCAGTTAAGTCAGATTTAGATTTGGAGGTACCGGGTTCGATTCTTGGATATCATATTTAATAATTTAAATTAATATATATTAATATTATAAGCTTGCCACTTGTCTTGATTGGACTATTGTAAAGTGGGCTAAATGTGAATCCGCTTCTATATAAGCGTGGTTTTGACCACCCCGAAAGACATACGGTCGTGATGATACTTTACTTTTAGATTATTTTATTGTGAAACCCAAATAAGGCGTTTTTTGATCATAATTTTTTATTTATTTTTTTATTCGAAAAAAAAATTACAAAATATAAAATAAAATTAATATTAATACTAAGGATAGGTCCCTATATAAAAACTATTAACAAATTGAATTTGAACATGGCAAAGAGTGGTGGTGGCCTGGTTTTTCCTTACAGCCAGTTGAAGGAAGGTTGAATTCCAGTTGAATAAAATAATCTTTGATCAATATTTTCATATACGCCATGTGATTGGTAGTTAGCTTGTCACTTTGGTTATTTCAGCCAATGGCGTAGCTCATGGGCATATGTTAAATATGTCAAAAGATAATCAGCCTTTCTGCAACTTGCTGTTATTATATCTTTTATACTAGCACGACATGTGATCTTGCGCCCACCTGATAGTAAGTGTGCGCGAGGTCCATGAATGTTAGCAACTGGAATCAGACACTTTGTACTTTGTGCAATAAAGTTTTTAAATAAATAAATAATAAAAATAATAAATAAATTATTCCGGGTCTCGACCTGGTGACCGAATTCCGTGGTGGTTTTGATAGCCGACGGGTCGCGAAATGGATGGTGATGATGAGGATCACCGCCGAAATTACTGCAGGTCCACGGCACAATCACAGCGAATAATTACGAATTAATTTTGGGAGCAACGATATGCTTCGACTCTCCCGACAGAGAGCGTTGTTTTCGGCGGAAACGTCATTAATCATAGTCCGCTAGAGGGCGTCGAGACGATGGAACGTCATCGACGTGAAGTGCGCCGGCGCACAAAGGCGTTACCGCAAATATTCAAACGACTCAATCAACGAAATATCTAACAATAGGAATAAAGAAAATATAGGATTTGACCATTGAAAATAACTAATATACTGGACCTAAACGCGATATTTACCAATCAGCACTGCGTTCTAGATTTAGCGTAACCTCCAGTAGATGTTTATGGAATTATAATAACTCTGACCGCTGCTCTATTATTAGAAAATACTACTGCATGCGCCGGATTTGTGGCGTCATTTTGGCTAACCGCAAAATATACGACGAAATTTGGTTAGATATGAGCAAGCATAAGCAAAAATTGTAACCCATACGAGATGGGGGCTCGGTTTAAAGAACGCTTTACTTACAATCCCAAAAGGTCGCAGTTCGATTTCCGGCATGTACCAATGTAAAATAACGTACATTTGCCACCGTGACCAATCTGCGTGAGAAATGCTACTCTCGAAGTAATAAGTATAAGTATAAGTCTACCTTGAACAGACGAATTCAGCTAGGATAGATGGTATTCGAGAAATTTCGGCTTTTCCTGCCTCCGTGGTCTAGCGGTTAAGTCCGTGGATTTAGACTCGGATGTACCACGTTCGAAATAAATACATTTAATTAATATTTAATTTATATGTGATATTTCTCGAGTTTGGTACGCGGAGACATCGACGAGCTTGCCACAATATTGGCCTATAGTAAAGTTCGCCAGATGTGAATCCGCTTGTTTATAAGCGTGGTTTCTGACCACCCCGAAAGGGAAACGGTCGTGATGATACTTTACTTTACTTTTTGGCTTTTCCTCCCATCGTCCATACCGCAATGTTTGAAGGCAAAAGTCTGCGTCCTCCTCGTGATGTCGTACGAAGCAGATTGACAGTGGGTCTGGTCCACAAATTCAGCGAGCTATAGAGAGAGCTATGCTTGGTATTTCTCTCGCTGGCGGGGGTTAGATGAGGGTCACAAAAGACCGCGTGCATTGTCGAGCCTTACGGGAGGCCTTCTATCCAGCAGTAGAGAGATACAGGCTGATAATGTCATTTCTCATAGATTTACAACAACACCGTTACTTTGCCTAGGAGAGCACGTTACCCTGTTAGTTCCGGTTCCACTAATACCAAATTGTGAAATGGTTAATATATTGTCATTAAAATTAACAACCTCGCCCAGCATGGCAAAACCCGTCTGGCCAGCTTGGCTCACCAGAAATATGTTAGGTAGTTCAAAATCAACCCGCTTGCTCAGCTAAAGATTGGTCAAAAACCCATTTTACAAGTTGGTAATGATTACTTCTGACTACCGACGCTCAAAACTTATGCCAGTATTTAAAATGATTACCATTCGCCACTTAACAAAAGCATCGTAAAAGATTCCTTCCAAGTCACAAACTTCAAGTTTATCGGAGCTGAAATGTACCATACGAAATCAAGCTAAAGTCACTTAACGGGTGTCGGGTACACAACAGTCTGCATTAAGAGCTGGGATCATCAGTATTTTTTTTTTAATTTAGTGGATACCTAAAATAAAAGTCATACAAATTTATCTATTCGTCTTTGCCTGTGTAAACGGCGACACGAAATTAATTTGGTTGCGCCTTACTTTGATTTTGCTATATCTCCTATAAGGTTGTAGCGTCCCATCTACGCTGATTTTTATATTATATTTTTTTATATGAAAATGTATTTTGATAGATTTTAGACTTTGACAATGTTGATATGATACAAACAACTATCGTAATAAAAAACACTATTTTTAATAATTTAATTTTTCTATTAAAATACATGTTCATGTAAAAAAAATATATATAAAAATTTGCATAGATGGGACGCTACATTACTCTTCCTCCAGTGATTAACGGTATCAGTACAGACAACGCTGACTCCTGGAAGTGGAAGCGACTGAGCTAGAGTCGGGCTCCAGCAAATTAAAATGTATTTTGATAGATTTTAGACTTTGACAATGTTGACATGATACAAACAACAATCGTAATAAAATAAGCATTTTTTATTTACTAGGTTTAGATCTTCTATAAGGTATTAATTTAATTTGCATGATGTAAAGGGAAAAATAATCTTCATGAAATACTCAAGCTAACTAACGTATTTCAAATGATTAATATCGTATTTGTGTACATAGCTTTCCAACTTATCATCATCATCATTACAGCCCCTAGAACACAGCGTCCTAGACCTCCACTGCTGGAGATGGGCCTTCCAGAACATATATCTGGAGAATTTGGCCTACACTCGCCACGCTGGCAGACGGCTTGGCGAGGATATGATGTCATTTTTTTTAAAATTACAATTTAATAACGATTTCACATGTTGGTATTAGTGGAACTGGGACCGACGGCTTAACGTGCTATCCGAGGCACGGGAACGGTGGTGTTGTAAATCTATGACAAATGTACGTAAGAAAAGTGAATTTCTCATTGGTGCATTCCGGGTGGGTTTGAACCGACCTTTATAAGATTTAAGGAACGCGTTTTACAACCGAGCCACCACCGCGCCATAATTATTATTGCTACCGCTTTATAATTGCCTATTATTTAAAGTATTAAAATTAATATAGTATGTTATCCTTAAGAGATAGGCATATGCCATTCAATACTTTTCTATAGACCTATATAAGATACACAATTCCACCATACATTATTTTGTTATATCTCAAAGTGTTTAGGCAGCGTTTTCGTTAAAAGCTCCCAGACAGCTTATTTTTTTCCGACACCTCCAACAAATATCGTTAATGAATACACCAACTTAACAAATTATTTACTAAAACCTTCCTAGAGAACTACTCTATCTATTCGTGAAAACATCATAAAAATCGGTGCAGTAGTGTTTGAGTTTATTGCGAACAGACAGACAGACGTGGCGGAGGAATTTGTATAATATATAGTGATAGTGATTCAAATTTAAATTCAAAATCATTTATTTTTTTAGACACAGGTTAATATTATAAACAACAGCTATAGGTTATAAAGGTGCACCAGTGCTCTGCCCATAGGGAGTACGTGATGATGACATTATTATAACAAAAATCTTTGAACGAAAGGTAAAAAGGAGACAAATACAGGCTCTTAATGGCTGTAGTACAGTCTGCATTAAGGGCAGCAATAAAACAACCATTTCTTGTCTGCGATCGTAAAAGATTCGTTGAATGCACTCAATTCGTCTTCCACTAATGCAACGTACGGTTTTATCAACTCATTACAATGTTGCTAACCTAAAAAAATAATTTAATAGATTGCATTTATTGCAAGGTAAGGCCGGGTTAGAGGTGGTGGCTCGGTTGTAAGAACGGTTTTTCAATTTTATTTAATAAATATATACTTTTCTTCCGTACAGTTGTCCCTGTTCCACTAATACCAACTTGTGGAATCCTTTATAAATTTTGTAGGTCCCATTCTCCAGAAATATGTCCTATCTTCAGCAATGGACGACTAGAGCCCGTAATAATCTTTCTCGATTTGTCATTCTTTTACATTTGATAAAAAAAACAAGTTAGACTTGAGTAAATGTCGGATCTTGAGTTTTAGAGGCTGAGATGTTTTTTTTTTTTTTTTTTTTTTTTTTTTTTTTTTTTTTTTTTTTAATACGAAGCACGACATGTGACTCCGCGCCCACCTGATGGTAAGCGGTACGCGAGGTCCAAGAATGGGAGCAACTGACGCCAGCCTCAGACGACCGACATCAGTCCCTACCACTATGCCGGCCTATAAAGATGCTTTTTCACACTTCGTTTGAAGGACTCCAGGTTATAGGAATGGGGAAACACACTGGCTGGGAGAGCATTCCACTTGTTCAGCGCGTGACAGATGTAAGAGTCTCCAAATTTGTATGTACGCGTAGGGATAGTGGCTACGGTATGTTGAAGCCACAAGTACAAGCCACGACGCTATTAACGACGAATATCGTCACAGCCAGGAATGCGCTCGAAGTCAGAACATAACGCCATAACCGATTGTTTAATATTGAAGAAAATATTCTTTGACATTGACATAGTGAAAGTATTGGCCTTAGCCTAGAGACGAGAAGAAACTACTTATACGAAAGTCACCCGTAACGTTAATTTAATAAAGGTCATTTTGTTTTGAAAATCATGAACAAAGTTTGCATCTTGTCCCAATTTTTTATTATACTTTTGTTTGGTAATATTATCGTCGATTTATGCAATTCATAAAGGTTAGTTTTTACCAAAAACATTTAATATACGAGTGTAACTATCTATCTATCCTTTACTCTATCCAACTTAGTTTTTGCTGGGCCTGGAAATTAACTCATTAGAATGCAGAAAGGCCAGAAAGGGCTTATCGTAATAAAGGAGCTTCGTGGGGTGTTGGATTCCGTGGAGCTCTCCAACGACCCCATGTGTCTAGGTGTGGCATGCGGAGGCGAGCTTGTCGGCCCGCCCTGCTGTTTGCGATGCCGTCTGCAACACGGTAGGTCGCGTTTAATCTCCATTCTGTCGTATAATATCCGCGCTGAACGGATTTTTGGACACAGAACCGTCGTGTAATATATTTGTATATGCCTGGACGATATTGCGAGTGTTAATAATTCATTACAGCCCCTAGAACACAGCGTCCTAGACCTCCACTGTTGGGAGATGGGCTATATCTAGAGAATTTGGCCTACAGACGGGTATATGTGACATGACTATAATTTCCTTAATACGGTCTACCCGTGTAATTATTATAAATGAATAAATTACAAATCAACTCAGAATTAATTAGTCTATGATAGTGTATTTCCGGTTATGGTCTGCATTTTACGGAAGTGTAAAACACGTTCTACTTTGACAAGAGAGGAATAACAAAGAAGACGTTAAAACAATGTTGTATGAAATTAACAAGCAAAGCCGGTTCTGTTTATGTTTGATCTGTTTTGTTTTTGCTGATCTAATGCGTATTGTGCATCAAGTATAGGTATTCTTAAATGACAAGTTTACTTTTCATGGAGGCCAGGGTATATAAGTATCATCACCGTTTCCCTTTCGGGGTGGTCAGAAACCACGCTTTTAAATAAGCGGATTCACATTTAGCCAACTTTACTATAGGCCAATCATGACAATTGGCAAGCTCGTCGATGTCTCCAGCGTACATATTAAATGTCTTTACTTACATTAATAAAAACAATAAATGTAAATTAAAAGCTACCTTAATAATAAAATTAAAAATAAACTAAACAAAACCTTAAATTAAATAAATTAAAAGATAAACCTAATTAATATAAAAACTAAATACTTACAAATATCTTGATTATAATCTACATGTCATAGAATCCAAGAGATGATAATAATAATAATATTTCCAGACAGGTCACACAGCGCCATCTAATTTTCGTGGTAAGCTACGAGGCTTGTGTTACGGAAACTAGATGGTTGATAAACTACATATTATACTTTTTTTTTCTTCGAGGACTCCGGCGACGTTACCTCGTTGGATGGCAACACAGATCCTCTGAATAAGATATTCCCTACTCAAAGGATCACCTGTTGACGCTCGGATTAATAAATATTTTTGTGTCCCGATCAGGAATCGAACCCGGTACCTCCGAGTCTAAATCCAAGGACTTAACCACTAGACTACGGAGGCAGGAGCATAGAGGCCAGGGAATGCCATATTTACTGTTTATTTATTTGTATTACTTATATCTATAATAATAATAATATCTATGGCATTTCTATATTGTACTCTCTATTTTGGTTAATTCATTATTATTATTAATCATAGATTTGATTTAGTAAAATAGGAAAAAGTCTTTATAAATGTTTATGTTTTCTCTGTCTAAAATTAGGTAAAAAAAAAGTAAAAATATGTCCAGAATGTCCGTAATCTTATTTCCTAGAAAATTCACAAAATACATTTCTCAAAAGTGAACTCGGATTGCTGCTGGTCGTCGTTTCCGCCACGGTTCTGTCAATAATATAATCCACCAGGCTTTGATTACTGCCGGGGTCCCTTCGGTTCTTGAAACGTCTGGGATCTCTCGCAGTGATGGTAAAAGATGGATTGACTTTGGTGCCCTTGCCGGTCTCATGTCCAGGACACATCTGCGGACTCGGCTGAAAAGGCCAAATGTCGAAAATACGAGTCTGTTGCTAACGTGTTTGTGCCTTTTGGTCTTGAGACAATGGGTCCTTGGGAACCAAGTGCTTTCTTTAAAGAACTGTCTAAGCGGCTGGTTAACGCTGGCGCTGTATGTGACAAGAGGGCTGGCAGTTTTTTCGCGCAGCAAATCAGCATCGCTGTGCAGCTGGAGGTATGCTGCGAGTGTTTTTGGCAGACTGTCACATGATCAATTATTAATTTAGTTTTTATATATTTTTCTTAACTCGCATTTAAAATAATCTTTGAATCTAAAATCCTGACGTGTTTTTTGTCGCTTGATACATTAAAATTAATTATATCTATTGTTACTAGGTTCAAGAAACTCGCAGCAGGAAGTTAAGTACAAAAACGTGCCAGTACATTATCATTCTATCGGTGGACAATACCGGAGTTTTGAATATAGAAAAAAACAACGTCAATAACACAAAATTGCTGCTTTTTGTAACGTAGAATGACGATCATTGTTGTAATAAAATCTCTGAAATAACGCTTAAAAAAAGTAGTCGAATTAAGTTTCTTTAAGAGCTTTTAAAATGTTACTCCGCTTATTTTATAAGTGTGGTTCCTGATCACCCCGAAAGGAAAACCTTTGGATTGAGCTGCATGACACAAAGATACTTTCCACCGATCGTCACTATTACTCTAGAATAGTACGTGAAGGGATCGAAATAAAGAAACACAAAAATTTTAATAGACAGGGGGGTTATAAGCTATCTTCATCGTGGAAACCAGTAATCAATCTCTTAAGCCCAAATGCAACCAGCAAATTGTCAAATTAAGTTATTGATTTACTGTCAGTTTTAGCCTAATATAGGCCCTTTTATATATAGGCCTAATATAGGGTGTTCCAACAAGAGCGCCAAATTTGATTTTAAAGAAAAATTGTGACATGCCAAGAGCAAGTTTTAGATTTGTAAATTACTTTTCTGTGGATATTGTTAGTCAAAAGTGGTGTTGTTTTGTTTAATAATGTGCTAGAATGTGAATAATTATGCCAAACGGTAAATTGGTATTTACATATAGGCACAAGTTGCAGTTTAATTTTTGCGGTTTTCCCGCGCTATAAACTCTTATATCATACCCGACGTGTTTGGGCTATAATGTCAAGAAAAACATCAAATTCTGCAACATATATTACAAGATATATTACGTCAGACTTGACTGTATGGGCTAGATCCTTCACCTTCCCTATCACCTCATTCATCATTTATCGGGAGAAGAGAACACAAAAAAAAATTGCATTGATTTCTTGCACCAATTCGATGCAAATGCGCGTACAAATATAGATCTTTTACCAAAATTAGTTGCATAGTGCTTCTGGAAATATTTAATTCTTGACCACGATGCCGAATGGAAGTTCCTGGATTCTCGTATTGTGGCTATATCGAGTATAAACAAGGACGACGACTTCTGATCTATCAGCGTAAATTTGGTCTAAAATTTTGTAACTAAACGCCACTTAATAACGTTCATGGTTTGAATACTTCTTCATATTCTTAAATCACGTGGTCTGTACGTGACATCTGTTAAAAAAAAATGTATTAACAAAATGGCGGCAAATTTAAATCGGGCGCACTTGTTGGGACACCCTAGTACTAGAAAAGCGACCTTCACCAATCTGTTATCCGAATGATATCCACTTTTTATATAATTACGCTAACAAAAGCAATGGTGAGGGGTTGCTCAACGAAATATGCTCCTTTAGTAAAAAAAAACTATTTTTTTTTATACTGAGGTGTAATATAACTGTTACCTTACACCAATCTGAACAACAATAGGTACCTACTAGTCGTTAGGCGAGGTGATCCGGAAAATTGATATCACGTGACCTGTTGGGTCAATAGCACGTAATGTACGAAAATT
Organism: Tinea semifulvella; assembly: GCA_910589645.1. Classification (NCBI taxonomy): domain Eukaryota; kingdom Metazoa; phylum Arthropoda; class Insecta; order Lepidoptera; family Tineidae; genus Tinea; species Tinea semifulvella. The sequence goes on along the minus strand of OU342592.1, from coordinate 3,685,520 downwards.
TTCCGCTAACAAGGTTCGTCGGACTTCACAAGGTCTAATTTTTACGTCACCATTACTATGGTTTTTGTAGGCCTCGATGTTTTGCTTAAAATTATTCTAAATAATTCAAAATGCTCTGGAAAAGGCTCTTGGTAAAGGTCTAGGCCCTGTAAATATAGCTTCCAGGGGCTGTAATATTAATATATATATTTTTTTTTCAATTCTTTATTGCACCACATCTTAAAATAAGGTACTTAAAGTAAGGTTAATGCATGTTAGGTATTCTCTGACAACTAACCTTTGGGATGGTAAGAGATTATGGGCAGGGTGCAACGATCTAATAATAATAGTCCAATTTATAAATACACTACATACCAAGCAATTACATAAACTATATGCAAGTATTATGATATGAATAAATGATATGATATGAATAATAAGAATAAAATACAGGCAAAACACACGACCAGACGTATATTACTTTTTTTTATTTAATTGTATGGCACTTGAAATATAGTAGGTATTTCCGAGATGATGGCAAGAGATCCGATAGAATGACCTTGGTCCCCTGGGAACGAATTCGTGCTCTGATGTGGGCCGCCACGAGCGTTGACATCTTCGCCGCGTCGCTTCTCATGGGGACAGCGCATAAAGAGGGGGCCGCGGCGGAAAATGCGGAGTCCGGCAAGCGTAGAAACTCTGGGCCCATGGAGTGCAAGCGCAAAAAAGTTTCTAAAAGACATAACACCGCGTCTTGTCGTCTCCTCCGGTGTCTTGAGCTCTTTCTTCGATCAAAGAATCAGTATTGCAATTCAGCGGGAAAATGCAGCCAGCGTACTTGTTACCATGTGATGGTGATGCTACGGAGTTGATCTAGTAGTAGAGATAGTAAGCTCATAGAAGTTCATTAAATGAATACTAAGTTGGTGGCTCTAATGAGCTTTATCACCAAAAATAATTCTAACAAACCCTTTGAAATGTCAAAATGTAACAAATGTGTTTTTTTAACCCTTAACCATTTTAACGAACACGATGTTCGCACTTTGGCCAGTTTCCTAACCTGTTCCACTCCATCACATTAATTAGGCTATGTTGCCGCCCCTGTGTTCAAACTGGCCATATCTCAATTACGTTTGACACCTTGGAAATTTAGCGGGTGGTAAAAAAATTCTGGTCGAAAGAACGCTTTTTTAAATTAAAAAAATGATCGCGGTTTGATCCCAGGCATGTACTTGTGAGAAACACACTTGTCTTACGCATGTTGTACAAAGTATTTTTTAGTAGGCATCTAAATGTAATATTATATATTGTGTACAACCGAGTGATTTTAAGTTGTATATCTTGGTTATAAGTAACAGTATTTCAGGATATATTTCCTAGCATTTACATCTCGCTTTATCTTGTAAAAACCAAAATTTACCTGAAACAAAATAAAGGACACATTAAAAACACAATATACTTAAAAAATCCAGTACACTTTAATCATAATTTCCAATTAGTATGAAAATGACCGTATACACACACAAAACAATATTTCTGTTCCAACGGTTGAAAAAACGTTTCTGTGGTCATAATTTAAACACGAAATTTACAATTGAAAGTGAACAAAATCGAAAAACATTTTGAACCTTATTTTCTTTTACGTTGTGTTAAAATACATATTAAATTTAAAAAAATGTCGACAAAAATTTAAGCAAACATTATTGTGTATGAAGCAATGATCTTGATATTAAGTAGATGTAACATAAGCGGGCGAAAAGCGTTCCCACAAAATAAATTATTAATTTGACAATGATATAATTATTGTCTCGCAGTCTTGTGTAAAGTCTTCAGTCCGTATTCTGTGCTGCTAGCCACGTAGGGATACTGCTGCGGGTATTCGATGGCTCAATTAAAGAGTGTTTAGTGGACACACTTTATTACAGAAGTAGAATTTACAAATTACTTGAGTGAATTAGTTGTAAATAATGAGAGAAAAATATTGTGTAACCGCTCGGTGCTCGGATTGATTCCACTCTCGTGAACTCGGAACGCTGGCCAACTACCTAACGGTGGTATTGGCGGAGCGGCAACAATGTCGCTGTGATCGCGACTACTTGCATAAAACCACAAGCACAATTCTCAAAATAAAAAAATGCTTTTTAAACTTAGTCCAGTCAAGACATAGGATAAACAATGAACCATTATAGTGTAGATACAACATAATTAAAGGTGCGGTGTGAGACAAACTTTTTCAGATATATGGCTTAAAGATGTTGCGCAATAGCGAGCATAGGGAAACATAATAATGAACTTTTTTTGTCTATCGCTGTCTTCTCGAAAAAATAGTCACGCGTAAACTCGTAGACGTGAGAAACAAATTAGTTGCAAAGACAAAAGTTGCTCGTAGCTTTAAAGGAAAATTTGAGATATAAACAAATATATCTAGTTGAGTTTAAGTGAAGAAAAGATTTTAATTTTAATTACTTTACACATTTACAAAATACGCAAATGAGTAGGTATGAAGGAAAGTATAGGAAGTATAGTTTCGGGCATATCGAAAGGATAAGTACAGTCAGATTGGCGAATCACAAAGAAAGGCGAAAATAACAGATGCCCTGGCAGACCAAGACTCACCTATCACGACCAAATAAATAAAACACTAGCTGAAAGTTAAGTAAAAATACTCTCGTAAATATATGAGTATGCATATGTAAAGGGTGATTTTTCAAGAGCTTCAACACTCTTCAACACACACTTTGCAGTACGCAAATTTATTGATCTCGTTGATTGTTTTGAATCGAGAAGTAGTGCAGTAGTAAAGTTAGTGCGAAAAATTATTTATTTTGACCGTAAAATGAACGAAGTGCTCTGTGAACTTCGCAAACAGATTTATTTTATAAAAAGTAAATTTTAACAATTCGGAAACGTTGTTCTGGCAAACCAAAGACAACAACCATCGAAACTTCTCATGCAGCTAAAAAAAAAACACCCAATAGGTATGATGTATCCATGTCTGGAAGATCTTTGTAAAAATTCGCGTCCATTCGTTATTGTTATACAAATTAGTGCGACATTGTAAACACGGTAATGCGGCAAACATCCGACTCATCCATATTCACACTCTGACGTCACGGGGGCAATGACCTTTGCACAGATCGTTAACATCGACCTGTCATTTTAATGAGAATTGAGGTTCCAAGAGTTCGCAGAAATATGCGATTGTCGGATTTAGTACGTAGGTACATGTCACTTCATAATTTGTGTGATAAATTCATGAATTATTAATATTATCTACCGATTGGAGACTCTTACATCTGTCGCACGCTAAAGATGTGAATTGCTCACCCAGCCTGTGTGTTTCCCCATTTCTATAACATGGAGTCCTTCAAGCAAAGTGCAAACTTCTCGTCGTATAATATTATGCTACTGCAGAGGTAGGTGATTCGTATAGTGGACGACACTACAGTCCTTAAAACTCTCGAATCATTTCAGCTTTGCCGATACTATGGTGAGTTTCTGAAGAACTCCACAACACGTAAAGTTTGTCAAACTTGTTTGATGGTTTACAGGGCCCTTTACAACTGTCGCATGCTAAATTCAGTGGCGCAAATATTTAGCTGGAATTCCTCTCGTACAAAATTCCACTGCGTAAAGCTGAGTCTAGAACCGTTCCCTATCATTTCTTCTATGAGATCAGTAAAGGTAAGGTGTAACAAGTACGTAAGTGGGAGGGAATATAGAAAATTGACGAGACAGAAGGAAATAAATAAAAGAACTTGGAGAACAACGAAAAAGGGTCAAAGAAATTTTCCATTTTCATGTAAATGTCCAATTGTAGGTGAAAGCACCTCGAAGGCGGCTTCAATCTTTGATGTGAGGAACGTTGTATATATCGTATGTGTAAATAATATATAAATAAAATAGGGTTGACCAATAATAGTTTATAGTAATTTTTTATTTTATTTTATTCTTGCTTAAGTAATTAAGCTTTTATCGATCGATTAAGTATATTAATTAGTTAGAGTATTAGTTTTTAAAATATTAATAAACATTATTAGATTATTTAATTATTCTTATTAGCTATAAAAAATAAATTCTATTGAGGGTAGTTTAAAAATATTATATTAATTAAAATTATATATTTAAAATGTGGCAACCCTACTCAAGAAAACAGGGTGGCAGTGAATTGAGGTGGATTGAAGGTAACATAAAGTAAGGTGTTTACTTAGCGGGCTCATGCGGATTTCAACCCTTCAACCCTGAAAGGGTGGATTTCTCATGCAAAAATATGTCACATATTTTATGACGTGAAAATTTGTATGTTAGTATTTTGCAATTAAGAAGTTAATTTTGTTGACTGTTAATTTGTTGTTTAGGGGTGTGATATTTGAGGAATTTTCGTTAGAATATTTTATTTTTGGTTTTTTAATCATCGCAACTAACACTTCATCCCATTTGCAGTCCAAACGATGGGTTCGTGGTCCGAAGAGGCTCTGACGTTCTCTCGTCAGCTTGGGGAAAAACTCCGCTTAAAAACATGGGGAACGCAGCGAGTGTCCTCGGCACACTACGATCATCCGACAGCTATAATTTTAGTTTATAATTTTTTAGTTTTATTTGTAGTGTATTAATTTTTTTTTTGTTTATTTAAAGTAAGTTAGGTTTTCATTTTGTTTTTATTGTAATTGTATTATTTAATATTGTAATGGGGTGTAGCAGGCAAAGCTTTTTGTAGATGTCGCTAGCGGCAATGGTACCTTGTTTTACACCTATGACGATCATTTTTTCAATGTTTTTGTAGATTTTTCATTTTTATAACAGAAAAATGTATTTTAAATTAACGTTACCTACCTTAAAAGACGAATTAAGAAAGCGCACACCGTCTTTAAAAAGAAAAAAGGTTTAATTAATAGAACGGCAATTTTGAGATCACCATATCTTTGATTTCGCTTAGAAATCTCGATTTGTACACTAAAAAGCTGCTCACTTCGGCATAACATCCATAAAATAATAAATTTCGTAATAAAAATACAAGATTTCTATGGAACTGACAGTTATATTAGGTACCATATATCATGCGCCATCTATCGTGATAAAAAGTTAGTGATACACCCCATTAGTTTATACTTTTAGGAAATAATTAATTTTATTAATACGCAATGACCTTCATCAACTTTTAAACCTTAAATCGGGGGGAACAATATTAATTTAAGAAACTACGTAGGATTCTACGCAGTATTCAAACCTCTAGCATTCCTGCTGTTACTTAGTCGCAAACGTGAATAATGGATTTCGGTATTTACGTCAGAGATTGCGTCATAATTACAAAATATTATTCAATTCTCAACTCTATAAGCGCTCAAACTTGACAGTGGCCGTGCAAATATCAACTTTAATAGCGTGATATATATATAGTTAAGGGATTCCATTATATAACGTTTACAGAATACGGCGGCTGCGATCATAATTAATACTGGTTTTGTATTTATGTTAAATCAAACTAAGAAGCCAGTGGTAATTAAAAATACATAACTTAGTGTTTTTTTACTTGCTGGAATACCTTTACAAATCAACTAAATAATGTATGTAATTACTTGCATAGATTATTTCTAATTCTTAAACGCCATGTGTGTTGGTATGTATAAAGTTTTCGATATATTAAGGAAATTTGGTAAAATAAAATAGGCGAAAATTACCAGCACAGACGTATGCCTACATAAAAAATGGACGTGCCCAAATAATGTTTTATGATCGAAGTCAAAGTCAAAATATCTTTATTTACGTAAACTATTACCAGGCATTTGTGACACATCATTATTTAATTTATTTTTAATGATTCTACTCCCGTTAATGGAAGACTAAGCAGTGACATGGTACGACGAGTAAGCTAGCAGATGATGAACAGCTTAGCAAATTCCAGTGACCCGCTAATGTTTTTTCTATAAAAATCCTTAGTAATGTAAATTGGTATTAAAGTTTTTTTTTTTTTTTTTAAATACTAGCGCGACATGTGACCTTGCACCCACCTAATGGTAAGTGGCGGAATCAGTTACCCACTTTTGACATCAGTCCCTAACACTAAGCCGGCTTGACTGGGCATGACGGCAATTCGAGCCTGATCGCGAAACGTGTGGATACACTTTACTGGGTTTATCGACACGAACGGTGGATACTTCCCCGCCCCGGCAGAATGGGCAAATTAGCACCATCAGTCCTCCTACCACCTAGTTGTTGCCAATTTTTACTTTCAAGGAGTACTAATATTGTAAGCTTGCCATGGTGGTATTTATATAAAAATAAACACCGCTTGAAACAAAAAGTATAGTAAAGTATCATCACGACCGTTTCCTTTTCGGGGTGGTCAGAAACCACGCTTATAAATATGCGGATTCACATTTAGCCAACTTTACTATAGGCCAATCATGACAAGTGACAAGCTCGTCGATGTCTCCAACGCGGCGTACCAAACTCGAGAAACATCACAAATAAACTAAATGTATTTATTTACATTAATAAATATTTTTGTGTCCACATACTTAACCGCTAGACCACAGAGGCAATTAAAACAAGACTTACTAAAAATGAAGTATGACGCTGTAGGGGCTGGCTGAGGGTGGCAGGAGATGTGTGAAGTGGTAAGGCTTAAGGCCTTTATCGAGGTGGAGAAACACGGGTTCATGATTTATTCCAAAAAAATATTGTTTTGATTTGTAAACATAAGTATTTGTCGATGGTAGCCAGCGTCTGTAGTAAGTTTGGCAAATATACGAAGCGACACGGGTGATGAATGTGAGTTTACAAGTTCGTTCCCTCTCCGTGCAGTGACGGTTCTAAGTAATCTACCTAAATACTTTTAAATTGCTCGCAACTTCTAAAAATACTTGAATAACTTTACCAATACAATATTCAATTATTATAAACTTTATTGTACAAAGTACAAAGGCCTAATGCCGCTAGATATTCTATACTAGTCAAACCTTTGGACTAAAGCAGTTACGACGAAGATTAGGAGGTGCGATCAAAACTAATAGAGAATTTTATACGCCAATACATCATCTTCAAAGCCCCTAGAATACAGAGTCACTGTTGGAGTTCTTTCACCGTGTCACGCTGGCCAGACGGGTTGGCGATAATAATAATAATAATATAATTCTTTATTGCACACAAAATATAAAATAATGTACATAGGCGAGCATAATACCGCATGGTATTCTCTACCAGCTAACCTTTGGGAGAGTGAGAAATTATTATAATGGGTGCAGGGTACGAAATAAGAATAATAATAATAGTTAAAATCAATCAATATATCAATCAATATATAATTTAAATTGTCGTACATCTCTGCGCAAAAAGTTTAAAGAAATTAACATACTCACTGTAGCCTCACAATATATTTATGAAAACATTTTATATGTCCGTAAAAATTTGCATCTATTTCCTAAAAATAGCGACCTACATACACGCAATACAAGGAACAAAAACAAATTATTTACATCAGCTTCCAGGCTTAGCAAAGTGAATCGTTCGTTTGTAATACAATGTAAAAAGTATTTTAATAAACTACCAGACAGTGTTATGGTTTTGCCCATTAATACATTTAAAAATCACATTAAAAATAAATTAATGCAAAAAGGCTATTATACTGTTAATGACTATATGAACGATAAAAAAGCTTGGGTATAAAATTATAGCATTTTAATACGTCTCGTAGTTTGACAATGCCTCTGTACGGCAGCTAATAAGTATTATAATTCATTTATTACACAATTTGTATTTAGTTATAGTCTAGTTTAGTATGACAATGCCTTTATACAGCAGCTATAATTTTAAGTTACCTTCTTTTTTTTTTTTTTCTTAATAATTTGTTCTAGCTTATAGTATGACAATGCCTATATACAGCAGCTATTATCTTAACTGACATTGACATTTATATTCTTATAATTGTGTCTGTCTTAGCTTATAGTGTGACAATGCCTATCTACAGCAGCTATAATGTTAAGCGTTATTCTTTATTTATAATTGTGTTATTTTATTGTTTCTCTTTCCAAATGATGGTTATCATGTACTGCTCCAGATTCACCAATATGTACTATAAAATTATATCGTTTTATATATATCAATATTGTAAAAATTGACGTGTAAAAGTGCAGAATACATATCTTTTTGTCCTATGCCTACTTGCAAAAATAAACGAATTGAATTGAATTGAATCATAAATATACCATAGTAAGTATAAATAACATACCAATATATAAATATGTCATACAATATAATAAATACTTAGATAATAATTATCTATGTCAACATGTGGAAATTAGATGTCATTTTGTTTTTTGATAAATAGCGATGTTCTGATGTCATTAATAATAACGGGGTAGGTATACTCGTACGTGGCAAGCGGCACGTTTTTCGATTGCGTCTGTATTGGCCTATCTGTAGACATCGATGAGGGACAAAGTGTGAAGCCATAGTAAATAAATATCAATTTGACTTAAGTTAAAGCGTATTTTACGGCCCTTAAATAGGGTTGCAGCCGTGAGAATTTTGTATGTTTACCCGTTCGTATATGCCAATAATACCACATATGTTACAGTTTATGGGTTTTACATCATAATAATGTATTATCTGCACATTTTTCCCGCACTGTCTGTGTACCAGCTCATCGTGGACAAATCGTTTTTGTATACAACGCACAGTAAGGTTGTCACAAAGATACATTTTTATTTGCATCTTTACGATCCCCTGTTATGTAATTTACTCAAAAATAATCGAAATGTGCAGAAGAAGTTCGCACGCCTGACTTAATTACACAATGGGCTTTGTTTACTTGTACCATAATGAGCTGTTAACTAAAACTAGAAATACTTACGGATTTATTGGTTTTGGGCCACTGCGTAGAATGTGTGAGACATTCGATGATTTATTGTACGATGCTGATTTATTCTTCGGCTCAAGCGAAGTCTTCTAGCCAAGCGCTACAAAACCTCGACCTTGTAGTTTAAAATATTGTATTTTGTCTGGTTTAAACTACTACCACTGTTAACCTATGTTTATTGCTTTTAAATTGTGTGAATAATCTGTAAGTGTGATTTTGTTTATAGTTTTTTTGGTATGAGACAAATATATAAATTAACCAAAAATATTTATTTATAAATTTAGAAGGTCTAAGGACGAATCAAATGCTTTTTTAATTAAATATACCTATATATTTATTTCATATTACATATAGATATAAAAGTTGACGAAAAGTTAGATTAGAATAATAATAAAATTAGGTGCAATAATGATTTTTATTGTAAACTAATTTTGAACTTATTCTTTCTCTAAATAATTACATTTTATTAACAACTCCACCAGGCCTACTTTTTTATTGTAAAAGTATTCGTATTTAATTTCGATTATGTTCGTAGGTATAAATATTTTACAGTCGTCTAGAACTTGACATCGCCAACCCTAGACAAAAAATGCTTTCCAACTTTTTTATACGTAGTCATTTGTTTTTCTCAACAGACATACATACATACGAATACACACCTTTTATGATATATTTCTAAGAATTTGTGGCCTCCTTGGTTTCCTGTATATTAAAATTGTTTTCTTTTTCCGCAAGTAGTACAGTTGGCAAAAGAGGCTAAAATTCTTATAGAACTCCTTAGTTCTTGTGCTATTCTTCGTTGTTCTTTTACTTATTAAAATCATCACGACCGTGACTCCGATTTGCTGTTTCTTTAATATTTATTTAAATCTTTATGACACAAAGACAAATAATAATAATAATAATAAATATTTCCAGACAGGTCACACAGCGCCATCTAGTTTCCGTGGTAAGCTACGAGGCTTGTGTTACGGAAACTAGATGGTTGATAAACTACATATTATACTTTTTTTTTTGTAAATATATACATATTATACATATAAACACCCAGACCGAGACAAATTATACAATGTACAACTTGCCCCCGGTGGGAATCGAACCCACGACCTCCCGAGTTCACGGCAACGTTTGTTACCACTAGACCACGGAGGCGGTCGGCGAGGCGGTAATGCCGCTAGACATTCTATCCTAGCCAACCATTGGGATAACTTGACCACTTAATTGAAAGGTAGGTGCACTATTAAATTCTACGGTTACGGTTATATACTATATATACCCATACATATAATTACATACACTAAATATTATATATCAATAATTGTTAACATAAATAAACATTTATTCGAAAAAGTTATTTACAAAATATAAAATAAAATTAATATTAATACTAAGAATAGATAGACAGACAGACAGTGGGGTTGTCCAGGCCCGGATGTCTAATGGGCCTGGGTTGGGGATGGGGACATTCCCCCGTTCTCCCCGGCAGGATCTCAGCGAATAATCACCCGCTGGTAATTCATGCTCCTTTAGTGCTGGGCACCGTTACTGGTATAACAGCGTCCGTATGGCTTACGAGCCCAGGGGATCTGGATTCCGCTACTTCAGTTCTCCTCCAGGAAGTGTTTGCCCGTTGGGGGGCCGAGCGCAAGACGGAGCGATATTTACTAAGAATAGAGCTATAAGTCCCATCCGCGTAGACTGGTAGCAAAAACGCTGGCTGCATTTCCCCGCTGAATTGCAATACTGATTCTTTGGGCGAAGAAAGAGATAGATTATATACGAATACGAGTTTCAGAGTTCAGCGCTTCAGAAACAGCTCGAAGGATTAAGCGATGTGTGGATTAAGGATTATGTGTTTGTTAAATACTGTAAATGAAAAAAACAGTGGAATGCCCTAGTTGACTTAACAATGCAGTGATTGTGGAAACGGATTCATGGCAAACTACGTCAGAGTTCTGAAGAACAGTTAAAAACTAGTTTCTTGAAACACTATGGTATCTTTGATAGGAAGACGTAGCTTTCCAAATGCTGCCCATCCTATCTGAATGCGTCTGTCAGCTTCTTTAAAAAAAGTTGGCTACGTGGCTACTAATTGGATGGTCTGTCCAAGGTAGACGTATTATTGCACAATTTGGAGAGTGGCGTCTCGCACGCAGAGTGGTCTTGGTATGCGGTATTGGTTGAACATGACTTTTGTCTTGTCCAAATTCAAGTCCAAGCTAGCTATTATGACTACGAGTATATCATCTGTGAATCGGAGGTGCGACATTGTATTCTCCATTGACTAATATTTATTTATTTATACAACTACAGAATTTCATTTATAACTAAGACAGAAACTAGATGCTGCACAAAGTATCCATTAATTGTGCCTTTGAATAACCAAAATAAAAGTGTAGGCCAAATTCTCCAGATATATGTATGGTCTGGAAGGCTCATCTCCAACAGCACCACCAAGGATCATACTTTTTAAACAACAGTTCAGTTCATAGTCTCAGGTTTATAGCCAGGATCTGCTGCAGAGAAAATACATTGCGTTTAAAAACATGCAAAGAGTTAGCAAATATGTTTAGGCTAATATGTATTATGCCGGAGGTTCTTCAGTCCAGCTTTTAAATACTTCTTCTAACGCGTTAGTAAACAGTTTCGACGTTATTACGTCGCCTCTCTTTACCTAACCAAATACTGTGTGAATCTGTTAATGCCGTCTTGTAAACATCTTCCAAAAAACAAATCAATAAATATCGTAAGATACAACATTAATAAACAGCCCCAACGATTAAGATGTCGTTCGTGTCGCAGCTTTCACCGGATAAATGTTGTCTTTTTTGATCATAACTCGTCATATAGCCGCTAGTATCAACTAAAATGAAACTGTACAATACCTAAAGTTGTTTTTATAATTTTATAAGATTAAATTTATTCGAAGCCAATTAGTACATTAAATATAAATTAAAAGCTACCTAAATTAAAAACTGTCCTCTAGAGACGTCCCATCCGAGATAGTCCCAAGGAGACTGACAACATTTCCCCTCGGTATAGCGAGACTAATACGTTGGCAGAAATAACTGCTGTCTCCAGACCTTTCTGTCAGCCGCTTTGACAACTCCTTGGCCAAGCGCCCGCTGACGGTCCCCATGGGTCCATCGTCTCGACCCCAAACGGCACAAATTCATAACCGATACCAAGGTTGGCGTATTTGCGCAATTTGAGGTTCTCCGCAGAAAACGCTGCACATCCCGCGCCTGACGAGGTCGCCTGGATGTGAGATGGAGCTAATGTGTCTACACACGTCGCATCCCACACCAGAGACCTGCCAAGTTTCCACGGCCCAACAGTCATTCCGTCGGGTCTCTTGCCATCGCTCTGCACAATCCCAAATGGTTCTAAGATTGCGGGTACTCCAGCAGTGACAAGAGCCCTTCGAATGATGTCGTTGAGAGCCGCGTGACGAGGAATGCGGCCTTAAGATTTATTTTAAACCTAGAGCCCCACCATCTATCCGTTTGTCTCATCATCACGTCATTTTAAAAGTTATTTTCCATGAATTCTAAGAATGATAGTGGCAAATATTATATTTATCAAATCTTTTTAGGCTAAATGATTTACCAGACTCGCTTAGAAACATGTAGACCACGGCCATTCGTCATTTATGCAGAGAGCTAATGATTCAATCAAGGTCCTAAAATTGCAATACACGAATACAATGGCGACTAATAAATATTTACAACACCTATTTAAAGACTCTGCTTCGTCAAAATATTGTGTATAATAAAACCGCAATGGTTTAGAAACGTAGGTTTATGCATGCGATGTTAAGATGTAGATTTGGGGATATTTTTTTATGGGATGTCCCAGCGCCGGATTTAAATTTGCCGCCATTTTGTTAATACGAGTTGTACGGTGATTTTTTTGACAGTTGTGTTGTAATGACCACGCGATTTCAGAATATGGAAAAGTATTCAAACCAACAACGTTTAATTATTGTAAAAACACATTACGAAAATGGTGAAAGTGTGACTATATTTTTGAGTGACCGACAAGAACGACGACGACCAATGATATTCTGATCCATCAGCGTAAATTTCGTCTCAAATTTTGTAATTAAACGCTTCACTGTCGATTCATTTGGCGCATTATTGCTACCGAAAAGTTTACGTAATTGGCAAACTGTTCTTCCAAAACATTCACCAATTTTTGTAATGTGTTTCTACAAAATGGCGGCAAATTTAAATCCAGCGTTCTTGTTGTATTATGAGACTTGGCAAAACTTTTACTTTTATAAATTACAGTTAAAAAAAAAACATTCTACTTAGCAATGCACCAAGCTAATGTCAACCTTGGTTAGTGTTTATCTTTTTATAATTGTGAGCAACTATAATAGCGCCATCTATGATCGACTAGAGTAACTTTTTTGTCTAATGCTCAACTGAGCAATAATTGTTGCCAATGTCAACCTTGTGTTTAGGCTATAATTTACTTTGTGCATCTATAAAACGCCAATACGATCGAATAGCGGAACTATTTTAAATTCAAATTCAACAACGTTTATTTACTTTATATGTGGTACATACAGTAATATTGTAAGTTAGGGCTGGGGCGGCTGCGGACTCGGCTAAAAAGGCCAAATGTCGCAAATACGAGTCTGTTGCTAATGATTATGTGTTTGTGCCTTTTGGCTATGAGGCAATGGGTTCGTGGGGGCCAAGTGCTAAGAAGTTATTTAAAGAACTGTCTAATCTTCTGGTTAATGCTGTACGACAGTCGAGAACGGCTGGACAGATTTTCACGGTTTTTAATTCGTTGGATGTGTATCCGTCCCGAATAGCAAAATAACTATAAATTAATATATGTAGTTCATTTTTGTACTTTTATATTATTATTTTGTGTTCTTATCTTAACATAATATTTATTTTATATGAAGTAATATACAAACAGTATAAAATTATTACAATATAAATTAAAACTACTTAAAAGTAAAAATTAAAATAAATATAAACTAAACCTAATAAAAAATAAACTATAAGTAAAAAATGTCCTCTAGAGACGACCCTTCAGTGATATTTATTTATTTATTTATTATAAACTTTATTGCACAAAGTACAAAGGCGGACCTAATGTCGCTAGACATTCTATACTGGTCAAACCTTTGGGACAACTAAATCAGTTACGACGAGATAAGGCAGGTGCTATCAAAACTAATAGAAAAATATTAGACTTCAATATATACTAGTGAATAAATACTTATTTACATACTAATACATACACAAATACATACAAATAAAACTACATACATACGTTCTATGAATATACATAAAAATAGTCCCAAGAAGACTGGCAACATTTCCCCTCTGTATAGCTAAGCTAATACGTTGGCAGTTTGGACAACTCCTTGGCCAGACGCTTGGCTGAGTGTCCTCATGGGCCCATCGTCTCGACCCCAAACGGCGCAAATTCGTAACCTGTACTGAGGTTGGCGTATTTGCGCAGCTTGAGGTTCTCAGCAGAAACCGCCGCACTTCGCACTTTTTATTTTATATTAGTTGTATTACTTCTATAAAATCATAAATTTAGTTCAGCTAATATGTAACACGATATTCATTGACTGTCATGCGGTACAAAGTTCGCCGGGTCAGCTAGTACATTTAAAGTATCGATAGGTAAATATCGCTGTTCTACAGGCGAGTTGTTTGAAACGCGACAAGGAAAAACGTTGGCAACGTGTCAACTCTCTACTGAATGAAATAGTACACATTGTACAAGCATGTTTACATCTCCAATCGATGTCGTGACCTCTACGAGCAATGCAATCTTGAAGATATCTATAGCATAAACTTGTATATGCATACAGCGTGTCCAGCTGCCCTATTCTGTTACCTAAATATAATGGAATCACTTTAGCTAGTCTGGAATCCACTGGATTAGTCCACGATGATGGCAAGAGACCTGATTGTATGACGCTGATCCCCTGGGAGCGGGGACGGGCCTTAGTACTACACTTACTACTAGGATGCCACTTGTACTACACTTTGGCTTGGTCACACAGCGCTAAAAGCCACAGCCGAAAGCGCAGAGTCTGGCAAGCGGCGCAAATACGTATCTATAATCAAAGACTACGTGTTGTGCCGTTTGCTGTAGAGACTTTAGGCCCGTGGGGTCCAAGCGCTAAAACTTTTTTAAAAGTCATCACCCCTCGTCTAATTTTCTACTCTGGGGACAAGAGGGCTGGTTCTTTCCTCGCCCAGAGAATAAGCATAGCGATTCAGCAACGAAATACGGACAGCGTCATTGCCACCATGCCGCGCGGATACGATTTATATTTAAATTAGGTTTTGTAAGTAGGTTTTTTTTTATTTAGATATTTTTTAAATAATTTAAAATATTATATTTTTATTTATTAAGAACAATAAACAGTTATACAGTAAAACCTTAAACATAATACTTTAGTGTTTCCCAATCTTGGTCTTTGCTTTTTCGCAAGATCAAAACCAAGAGAAAGACCACCGATATGTTAGCAAGAACCATACCAAGCTAACCCTAAGCTTGAATATATCGAAGACACAATTGTAACGCCACAGTTGTCTTGCGCTATATTTATAGCTCCCATATATTCAACATACATATCTTTACGCCAAATCTCTTACGGGGTAGGCAGAGACAATTGAGCGCCATTTGTCACGATCTCGACATACTTCTTTCGCTTCTTCGACACTCATCACCCTTTTCATACATGCCCTTTTGTTTTGGTGGCTTTTTATTTCACCTTCGGCTATTGTTTTATTTATTTGATCGTAGACAACTTTCGCATTATGTATCTGGTTCGTCAATCTCTCTTCACTCATCTTTTCGACATGCCCGAACCATCGGAGCATGCCTTTCTATATTTTTGTCCCTATGCTTTCTTTCAGACCTACCCTTTTGCGTATTTCGTTATTACGCATGCGATCCGTCAAGGTGACGCTGCATATCCGACGCAACGATCTCATTTCTACTGCATTAACTCTACTCTCATGCGTATTCTGACGTATCCATTCTCACTTCACACAGAAGAAGACAAATTTCTAAGCATTCCATGGATTCACCGTGCGGGTGCCGGGTCCATCGTGTGTGGGTAAGAGATGAGAAGAATGGTGTACAATACACAATTATATCATAAACGACTTTCGTGGTACAGGATTCAATTCAATTCGTAATTTTTGTAATTAGGCATAGGAGAAAAAATAAGTATTTTTCACATTTTCATTTCAAATAAATTTTTTTTTTTAATATTTTGCGCGGTAATTTCCAAATTTGACAGCTCTAACTAGTCCATTCGGATTACTAATAAGTGCTGAGGACGAGAACAACGAATAATAAAAGATATTCCACAGCAAGATTTACGTAAATCGCGTAATATTTTGCGCCTACATAAATATTTATAAGAGTTAATTCTAAACACCAACAATTAGAATTTAATTTTGCATCTCTTAAAATGGCGGGCGCAGAAGGAAATGACGCGTCATGAATTTGAAAAAAGGGAACTTTTCCTCACAAAGAAAGAGGCCGAGTGTTGACGAATATCATTACGTTTTCTTAACCTCAAAAGAAAGATGAGCGAAAGGAAAAAAACCTAATAATAACTGCTATCGTCTAGTACAGCCACAAACTATAAAAGCTATACAAAGTGCAAATTTGTGCCTTATTCGATTGTAATAAACAACTCAGGTGTATAACTTGAAGTGTTGTCGACTGTACCACGCGAAGAACCTCTTATCACGAAATTACAACAGATACGTTTACTTTGCTGGCATAAAGAAATAATTTACGCACAAATCCTGAGTAGGCAGCTTGAATATAAGCGGCAGCGATTGGCGGAGCGATTTACTTATAACATACCATTTGATAGATTACGTACACTATTTATTTACTCGTATTTATTTATTACTAGCTGACCCGGCGAACTTCGTACCGCCTGACAGTCAATGAATGTCATTATTATTAATAATAATAGACACACAAAAGAATTTTCAAAACAAATCACAGACAATTTCGCGACGTAAAAGTGAGACCAATCAATTTGACAGTTGTTGTTTTTTTTTTAAATTTATTTATTTGGTAATTTATTATTTATTCTATATTACATAAATATCTGAACGCACGTATAAATATTTGACAACCAACATTAGGTAGGAAACCCACAAACATTTTGTATGGGAAAACTAAATTCATAAGATAAATTATGGTTGGACCCTGAAAATAAACAAACTTGAAAAATATTCTTGAACATTGTTGCCACAAACAATTACTTATATCTTAACCTAAAAATGTATAAATAATCAAAATCGTGTCTGTAAAGGGTCCGTGTCATCTTATTTTCTATATAACAATGTCACATAACATTAAATTAAAGATGAAGAGAAAAATGTGGGGGGTTTAGATGAGGGAGCCTTAAGGCGGCGTATGGATTTAGCAGTGGAACTTCGGCTGATGATGCAAAAGGAAAAAAAATAGACAATCATGTGTAATGCAATGGTGACCCCGTCTGTAAGAACGCTTTTATTAAAATTCAATAGGTCGTGTATCAATAAGAAATATACTTTTCATACGTACATATGTTATTTTTTAGGTCCTGGTTTTACTTATTCAACTTGTGAAATTGTTAATAAATTGTCTTTAAAATTGTCACCAGACCCTCGCCTACCTGTCTGGCCAGTGCGTGGCGAATGTAGGTTAAATTGTCCAAAAATATGTTTATAAAGCCCCATTGCCAACAGAGGTCTGTGTTCTAGGGGCTGCGATGAATTGCTATAGTTTCTGCTAGAAGCTTAAGTTTGGGCTTCATAGAGGTTTGGTTTTGGGAAAAATTACGGCTTAAAGTAGACAGGGGGCGTTAGGTGTGATGTGATCGAGTGCGATGACTGGCGATTCTTGGGGGTAGATGTCGTCTGGAAAATGGAGATTACAGAAAAGCACTTTATAAATCCTGTAATAAATGCAATTGCCATTTATTCTTCTTTCTAAGTCGGTTTTTTTAAAATTGATGTTAGAGCATTTACAGTACGTGTAATGTTTTTTTTTTGTTCCTTGGACATATATACATATATGATTTTTTTTGGTTATTAATTTTCGTAAGTATTATTATAATTAAAAACTACTTAAAGAGTAAAAAATAAAAAAAATAAAAAAACTATAAATAAAAAAAATCCTCTAGGCTGGCAACATTTCCCCTCTGTATAGCGAGGCTAATACATTGGCATAAATAATTGCCAGCTTTCCAGACTTTACCGTTAGCCGTTTGGACAACTTAATTAAGATGTATGAACATTTTTTTTTCCATATGATGGTTCTACTGTCTGCGAAGGTACCGGGTTCGAATCGGTACACAATAATTTATTTGTGATATTTTTTGAGTCATCACTTGGCCATCATGCCAATAGTAAAGTTGGCTAAATGTGATTCCGTATCTTAAAAAAATGTGTTTTCTGACCACTCCATAAGGGATACGGTCGTGTTAATACTTTTCTCTATATGATGGTAATTTAGGAAAAGTAGGGTTTAAATGTCGTCATGCAAGGCAAGATACAAGGCTCCAGAAGACCGGGGAGAAGACGCACTTCCTGGCTCAAGAACCTCAGGGAGTGGTTCGGGATGAGCACCAGATCCTTGTTCCGGACAGCGACCAACAAAATCAAAATCGCCTTAATGATAGCCGACCTCCGATAGGAGATGGCACCGTAAGAAGAAGAAGGGTTTAAATGCATAAATGAAATTGAGCTGCCCAATTTAAAAAACTAGTATTAACAATGCAGGAAATTGTTCAGCAGTTACAAAAAAGCTTGTTTTTCTACCACTACACATAATAATCTACAAAATAAGCGTTGTTGGACTTTTTCAGATACCTACTGAGTTTTAAATTACCAACTAAGTTTCTTAAATAGCTCCTCATAGCGTATGTAAGTAAATGTTGTATGTAGTATATATATATCTATGTAGGTATGTATATAATAATAATCTTTATTTTCAGGCAACAAAATGAATATACAAAAGGCCCATAGCCTTAAAAACTAAAATATATATAATATATATATACACTGCACTACAGCTTATAGTGTGTAGTACCTATATGTTTTTTTATTTTATTTAATATTTGTAGTTGTATGTATTGTTGTATATATCAGAACGATTTAATTTATTTTGTAAATGTTTCATATTGCCAGTTGCACCTACCTTAAACTTAAATGCTCTGAATTGTCCCAAAGATTGGCTGTCAGAGAATGTCTAGCGGCATTAAGCCCGCCTCTTGTACATAGTGCAATAAAGTTTTAAATAAATAAATAAAGAAGTAATAACCATATCAATTTTTTCCTACTTTTAGGTACTATAAACCAATTTACAAAATTTTACGATAATTTTCTTACTTCTAAGCCCTTTTACAAGACGAAGGAAATTTCACTTAGATTTTTGTTACCTCCATAAAAGCACTAACTTGCCATAACACTACACAACACTAGATATCCCATTATTACAAGTTACGTCATAGAAATATATTAAGGTAAGCTGAGGACCGTCCCAAACATACAATTTATTATCGCGACCATTTTTCATATATTTAAACATCAAGTCGTACAATTCTTCTCCTCTCTCTCCCACACACGGTGAATCCATGGAATGCTAAGAAAGAACAAATGGCGAGATATTACCTGATAAAATTTCAATTTCCTGTATAAATAGAGATTTAAAAAATATATATTTTAAATCGGTTAAATTAAAAAAAAATATATATAATAACGTGTAGGTAGAAAAAAATTAACTATTAAAAATAATGACATTTCCCAACGACGAAAAACTGAAACTTAATGATTATTAAAGCAAGTTATTATTATTTCTTAACTTTCTGTTAAAACAATTAAAATAGGAACAAGCTAAAATGCAAGACCGGGACAAAGACCAAGATTAGGCAAATATAAATCGTTATAATAAAAAAAGGGAAAGTATCATCACGATTGTATCCCTTGCGGGGTAGAAAGAAACACACGCTTGGTGTTTTTAGAGAAGCTGAATTTCTTTAGTTAACTTTACTATAGGCCCATTATGACAAATGTCAAGCGAATTCGATAATTATGTCAAATAAATTATTGTGACGAGGATCCGAACCCGATACCTCCGCGTCTAAATCCACGGACTTAACCGCTAGACCACAGAAGCAGTCTATATGGTAATCAAAACTTATCAGTGTTAGCCAGTATATGCAATTTAGGTCGGTCCCTTTAAACTATGTCTATGGCGTCTAGGCATGCGTCGTTAACGTAACATCTACTTGTATAATAATAACGAACCCGCAACTATTATTACATGTAAAGCTCATCTTATTAAGGGGAATATACGACGTATTTCGGACGTTTGACACTGAAAAAAATGGATTTTTAAAATCGTCGGTTAATCATTATATTTTACGGCTATGGCCGTGTTATTCATTTGCAAAGAAAGGGTACAGTTCGAAAACACAATGCAAACCTACCTTGATCCTTGGCGCCGCATCAGACTGGAAAATTCTCATGTATACATTTGAACATCATTATAGGATCTCAGGTGAACTAGCTGTATCTCAATATTTTTTATTGGAACTTGAAAAAAGTTATCCTTATTGAACTTACCATAGGAATGTATTTATTTAAAACTTTATTGCACGTTATACAAGGGGCGGACTTAATTCCGCTAGACATTATCTGACAGCCAACCTTAGGGACAATGTGGACCATTTCAAATGTAAGGTAGGTACAAATATTTATATATAATAATAATAAACACACATTTGCCGAGAGGCTGGTTACAGTAAAACAATGAGGATGGGAATGCACTGTATTATTAATTTATGTAAGTATTCGTATAGTTTTATTGTGTCAAAAATAGGGAAACTGCTTTCTGGAGCCCAGAATTTCTTTTCCAGAAGGCAGTGCTCACTAACTGAAATTATTTGATTATAATATATATAAAGCTATTTTTTTTATAAATAAATCTATATACATATAAATCCTATATATCTATATACATACATACATATATATAACGGCCATGATGATACTTTACTTTTTTTACTTTTATACATATAAATACAATTACATTACTAAAATACATACTAATAACTATGATGTATTAAATATTCCAATCAAATATTCCAAATGACCACAACATGAAGTCGAACAAATATTATGATCTCACAGAAGAAATGATCAGGAACGGGTTCAAGACTCAGCTTTACGCAGTGGAAGTTGATGCGAGAGGAATTCCAGCAAAAGCTTTGCAACACTTACTGAAAGAATTGTGCCTAAGCAGGTCTGCCGTCAATACATTTATGAAAATAGATTCCAAGACGGCATTAAAGGAATCATACAGTATTTGGTTGGGTAGGGAGAGGAGCAGAATGGTGGATGGTGAGCTTCTTGTTGCGCAATAAAATAATAAAAAATAGCCTTTAACACTGTAACTTAAGATTTAATTACTGAATACTTAAAATAAAAAAAATACGTAGTTAATTATTGCAGCTGTATTTTAAGTTACCTTATAATGTACGAAATAACCTTGATTAGAAACTATTTTAAATGCAGACCTGTAACAACGAAAAAAGTGTCATTAGAAAAGATTAAGTAAATTATAAAAAAGTTGCCGAGTCAGCGAAATGTTATGATAAATCTTATTTGAAGTCTAGTTGGACCGCTAAGTTTTGACCACGGGTCAAAATACAAACTTATTTAAAACTAATGGGCCACATTAGACCGTTTACATATAGCCAACTTTAGTAGCATCGATGTCTCTAGCCCTGGACCGAAAATACATTACATATACTTATTTTGTATAGTAAATATTACTGTTTTATTTAAAATATAGGTATATATTATAAATACAAATAAAAGTTTGCATTAATAGTAAACTATCATCACGACTGAATCCCTTTCGAGGTAGTCCGAAACCAAGCTTTTTTTAATAAAGCGGATTCACATTTAGCCAACTTTACTATAGGCCCATCATGACAAGTGGCAAGCTCATCAATGTCTCTAGCTCGAGAAAAATCACAAATAAATTTAATCATTTATTGTATCCCAGGAATCGAACCCGGTACCTCCGAGTGTAAATCCACGAACCGTAAGACTACGGAGGCAGTTAAGTTTGCATTGAAAACGAATATTTGGTAGGAAAACAAATATTTTAAAATCAATAAGTTTAAGCCTAATAGATGCTTCTACTACCACCATCTTTAATAAGCTTTATTATAGACTTCAAAAGATTCATATCTTCACGCCAGCTCCCACACTCGTATTTCGCTTAGTCGACATTCATCAACCTTTTTATAGATGCCCTTATGTTTCGTAGGCTCCTTTCTGCACCTATAGCAAGTGATTTATTTCATTGGACGCGATAGTTAAGTATTAAGACATCTATGTAAGTCTACATTCAATATTGGCCCCATTTAAAGTGCTACCTGTACTGTAATGCTGTGCATTTGTGTAGAATAAATAAATATAAATAAAATACAGTCGACAGGACATTACATCACAACCAACACCATGACAACCATCGCATCATGACCTATTTAAATAACTAGGTAATTGGAAGGTCAAAGTTTTAATGCAAAACAGGGACTTTTTACAAATTAGTATTTAAAGTTGGAAGGGTTTTCTTATCTGCCATAATTATGTCCCTTAAAATTTACTCGGTGAAAAGTTAAATATATTTTAATAGCGTAATTTTTATTCCTTGAAGATAAATTTTGCAATACAAAAAAAAAATAGTTTATGTTTTTTAAGTTTGTGTTAATAAAAAAACTATAGTAAGGTTCACGGCAGTTTTCTTATGTACCTATGAGGTAGGCAGCAGGCAGTAATTTGTCACAGTTCAAAAGATAAATTTAAAAAATATGTTCAATTAAGTTTATTTTTGACTATTATCTATATTTACAATTTCTGTGAAGAAATAAAGGCTAAAATACCACGAAATAACTGTAGTAATAAATTATTATGTAAATACACAAAAAAAAATTGGCTATTGACTCATAGAAATAAGTGCACACTCTTCTTTTAAATATCATCATCATCATCATCAGCCTGTATCTCTCCACTGCTTGATATAGGCCCCAAGGCTCGCCACTTCACACTATCTCCTACCACCCTTATCCAGCCCCCACCAGCGACTATTTAGCGTACCCGTCTACTCCATCGTTCAACAGTTCTACGACAGACATGACCAGCCCATTGCCACTTCAGCTTCGGCCTCATATAGCCAGCTCCAATAAAATTATTATAAATAAATCTTGACGTATTATTGTATGAAGTGAGGCTCAAGGTCTCTTTAATGGGGATATAAATAGTACAAATTAATGATTATTTAAGCCAATTAACTTTATTACTGAGTTGTTTTTATGAACCGTTAATAAAGACGTGTTTCCACGGGCAAAGATTTATTAATATTTTAAAAAACTTGCAACTTTCCACTAATACCAACTTGTGGAATCGGTAATAAATTGTCATTAAATTGATTCCTGGTCGGGACACAAACATATTTATTAATGTAAATAAATACATTTAATTAATACTTAATTTATTT
Organism: Tinea semifulvella; assembly: GCA_910589645.1. Lineage (NCBI taxonomy): Eukaryota > Metazoa > Arthropoda > Insecta > Lepidoptera > Tineidae > Tinea > Tinea semifulvella. The sequence continues at coordinate 3,662,107 of OU342592.1, read as the reverse complement.
GTGATATTTCTCGAGTTTGGTACGCTGGAGACATCAACGAGCTTGTCACTTGTCATGATTGGCCTATAGTAAAGTTGGCTAAATGTGAATCCGTATCATCATCATCACGACCGTTTCCCTTACGGGGTGGTCAGAAACCACGCTTATAAATAAGCGGATTCACATTTAGCCAACTTTACTATAGGCCAATCATGACAAGTGGCAAGCTCGTCGATGTCTCCAGCGTACCAAACTAGAGAATTAACACAAATAAATTAAATAATAATTAAATGTATTTATATACATTAATAAATATTTTTGTGTCCCGACCAGGAATCGAACCCGGTACCTCCGAGTCTAAATCCACGGATTTAACCGCTAGACCACGGAGGCAGCACTGGCCAGCGTGCAGCGTGGTGAGAGTAGGCCAAATTCTCTAGATACACATATGTATATTCTGTAAGGCACATCTCCAACAATGGAGGTCTAGGACCCTGTCTTCCAAGGGTTGTTATGATAATGTTAACTCCATATTGGGTTTAACTACTAGCTTATTTGAGTTGCTAATATGTATACGTATAATCCAAAATTAATTATCTTTGATTTTGCTGGCTGGAGACCAAAAGAAACATTCGTTCCATATTTTGTTATCCAGTAACCATAGAAGAAATAAGACAAATTTCCTAGCAATGGTTTGTTTCATCTGGATCCATCGATAAAGAAGAGAAGAATGGTGTCTCATACTTACACGTTTAAATGGGCCCTCTTTTTTGTGACTCAACCACCACGACCAAGATCCATCCATGAAATATTGGATTTGATAATTCAAATATTTATGGTTTTTTTTAACTATAGTTTTAATAATAAACTATAATATAATTAAATTAAACTACTTAAAAAGTAATAAATAAATTAAATATAAACTAAACATATATATATATATATACTTAAATGACGGAGATCGAAAAATCACCTGACGATACGACCCCAGCCTGAAGGGCCACCGCGGGAGGTCGCATGCCCGAATCACCATGAGGCCTCATAAGGAGACCCCAAGGCGCCTACGGACTAAAACCCTATAAACCGTCTCTCTTTCACTGTTGGCCTTAACAGCTAAGTCTGAGTCGTGGCTACGGAGTGAAGGCACTCGTTCACCGCGTTGAACAAACCTAATAAAAAAAACTTATAAGTGAAAAATGTCCTCTAGAGACGACCCTTCAGGGATAGTCTCAAGGAGACTGGCAACATTTCCCATTTCAATATTTTTATGTTGATTTAATTAATTGGTATTTTAAATTTAAAAATAGGCCAGTGTCAACCCGCCCTAAAGTCCGTGACAAATTATCTTTTTTCTTCTCTTTATAAGGCAGTTCCGCTTTCGCAACACTTCGACATTATACTGCCCTATCTCAAGTTGATGATTGATACTTAATTATAAAGAAATCTTCACAATTTTCCCCTCTTTTCGCCGGATTATTTCTCCGCGTAACATCGGATGCTGAGATACGACAAATTATCTTGTTCCTAAAAAATTAAAGATTTGTACTGTAAAATTATTTTATGTCAAGTTTGGATATCTTTTTTACTATAATTTTCGACTCTCTCTAACACTTTTGACAGCTATAAGTCTGTCTTCGTTTTTCTCATCCTTCGAAATAATAAATTAAATTAAATTTCATGTATCTAAGAACTAGAATTTTATAAAGTACTAGCTAACTTCGTACCGCCTAACAGTCATTGAATGTTTGTAAACCTTAGTTAGCACGTAGAAATCCACAATGTCCAATGCTAGTGGAAGACTAAGCAGCAAAGTTGTCCAATAAGTAAGCTGTTAGCAGAAGACCAGCAGTTTAGCAGATTCCAGTGACCTGTTAATGTTTAATCTGACTGAGAAAGGAATCTGCAAGGAAAACTCAGCTATATCAGATTTACAAAATAAAACATATACAGAACTGCACCACAACGATCAATTAATACCTTTTAAATTTGGTTATCAGTACCTATGAGAATACAATACCTGGTAACCCACTAGGCAAGTCAGAATTTAGACAGACTACATGCCCATGTGCAACCCGAAAGTCGACAAAACGCAAAAACCTCTGCTAATTTAAAACAATAAATTGATCTTGTTCGGCAGACTGCTGCCGGGTACTGACCCGATCACGGACGTAACGCATGTGCCAGTCATCCCCCCGCTCAACCAGGCCCCTACGCTTTATTCCTCGACCGTAGTGATTTATTGATGATTTATTTATTTATTTGATCTTTGTTTTTTTTTATTTTTAATTAAATTTAATTCAATATTGGATATATCTAATTTTATTTGTGGTATAGTTTTTTGTTTAATTGAATTTATATATCTTTTGGTTGTATTTCTTCTGTTTTTTCTCCTTTTCTTTGACACCTAAGTATCAGTAATGAAGTATGTTTCCTAATTTGGCCAATGTATAAACTCAATTATATACTAACCTTTGTTATAATGTTCTGTAATGTGTTGTGGAAATGAATGAATAAATAAAAATAAATAAATAGACGTGCCGAGGCGTCCCTCCGTTTGTCAGCTGAAAAGAATAATTGACTGGAGGATCCGTTGTGAAAACGACTACAATACAAGTGTTCGACTATCTTCGTATACTATTTACTGTCAAATTATTGGAACTCGTGCTTATCATTAGGATACAAGGCCACATGTAAGAAAATCTAGTACATTATAAAAACACAACAAGCAATTTTGTGTTACCCCTAGAGGACATATCAAGGTTAGCTATAATTAAACCATGATAGCACCCTGTCACTTTAAAATATAACAGAAGGTTCGCTCTATTTGCGCCGAAAATGCACTCACATGCATACATAGTGTGTATACATACATACCTACATAATTTTTCGACTTATGTTTAATAACCTAACTTTATTTATTGGACTAAAAAGTATAAATAATTAAAACTACTTATACATACATACATATCTTCACGCCAGATCCCTTGCGGGGTAGGCAGAGACAATTGAGCGCCATTTGACACGATCACGACATACCTCTTTCGCTTCGTCGACATTCATTAACCTCTTCATACATGCCCTTTGGTTACGAAGACTTTTTAATGCACCTTCAGTCAGTGTTTTATTTATTTGATCGTGATATGTGAGTCTCGGTCTGCCAGGGCCTCTTTTACCCACAACTTTCGCATTATATATCTGGTTCGTCAATCTTTCATCGCTCATCCTTTCAACATGCCCGAACCATCGTAGCATGCTTTTCCTTATTTTTGTCCCTATGCTTTCCTTCATACCAACCCTTTTCCGTATTTCGACGTTACGTATGCGGTCCGCCAAAGTGACGCCACATATCCGCCGCAACGACCACATTTCTACTGCATTAACCCTACTCTCATGCGTATTCTGACATATCCACGACTCGCTTCCATACATCAGTGTTGGTACCAACATGGCATTGTGTATGGCGAGCCGAGCTTTGTCACTGACATTTCGACTGCCGATCAGTGACCCCAGGGCACCGGTAACACTATTTCCCGCGTTCACTCTTCTTTCAACGTCCCTATCGTACTTCCCATCCGCAGTGAAAACACTGCCCAGATATATAATTTCATTTACTTGTTCTAGAGTTTCATCATCAATCTTTATCGTCACGGTTGTCATCCTTCTTCTTTCAAACACTAGTACCTTGGTTTTTCTCGAATTCAAAACTACTTAAAAGTAAATATATATATATATATATAAAACAAACTATAAGTAAAAAATGTCCTCTAGAGACGACCCTTCAGGGATAGTCCCAAGAAGACTGGCAACATTTCCCCTCTGTATAGCTAAGCTAATACGTTGGCAGAAAAAATTGCCAGCTTTTCTATCTCCAGACTTCTCCGTAAGCCGTTTGGACAACTCCTTGGCCAGACGCTTGGCTGAGTGTCCCCATGGGCCCATCGTCTCGACCCCAAACCGAATGTAAATATAAACTAAAATATAATAAAATACATATCTACCAGGCATTTTTGTCACTAATAAAATAATTTATCTTATAATAGGCCTTGCGTATAACATTTAACATGAAATTTTAGTTTACCTACACATAAGCTAATCAGTTGGCAGTGTCTTATAGAAACGAACATAAATTCCCTAAAAAAACTTACTAGTTTTACTGAGGCTAAGGAAGGTATTGGCAAAGGTAATATGTGCTTATTGCATGTGTTACGATTCTCGTATTCTCGCTGGTCACATATATTTATTTTGTTGATGAGTTGACAGTAAGTATAGCGAACCTTCTGTTGTGTATTAAATTTATGACCCTATCTATTCGAGTACCGGAACACCCGCATTGTTGTTACGTGACTGATGTCATAATTGTCGCTGGTGTGCGTTACTGATACATTAAATATAGTCATAGTCTGGTAGCTCAGAGATCTGGCACATTAACTAAAAATGATTTAGTATTAAATGTATTAGTCACTCGGTGGTGGCTCGGTTGTAAAAACGTTTTTTTTTTTTTTTTTTTTTTTCAAAAAAAAATTAATGTAAAAATAAATTAATTAAATTAAAATTAAAAAATTTTATGATAAAAAAAATCCTACTTCAACTAAAAACTAAAAGTAAAGTATCATCACGACCGTTTCCCTTTCGGGGTGGTCATAAACCACGCTTATAAATAAACGGATTCACGTTTAGCCAACTTTACTGTAGGCCAATCATGACAAGTGGCAAGCTCGTCGATGTCTCCAGCGTACCAAAATCGAGAAATATCACAAATTAATTAAATGTATTTATTTACATTAATAAATATTTTTGTCTTTTTTATTTTATTTTTTTCATGAAAATGTACATAACAGATTATATGTCTAAACAATACATATTTCATAACAAAATTAAAACACAAGTGACTAGATGTGTATATTAATATGGCTCCAAGTACTTTAGGACAATGTCTTTACTTTCCACATCCGTTGATGCGAACACATCAAAATTCTCATCGGACTGCACGATTTTGTTCAATAAAACGATTGCACGGGGAGCGGGGGCACTCTGGAGTATGTGCGTACGAGCACTCTCCTCAGCAAATAGTCGATGGCCGATCGCGCGCAGGTACTTGTTAGGTACAAACAATGAAATTAATTTTAATATAGCAGGTAGATATATTTTACCTCTAAGAATATTTAATATATATAAGACTAATGCTTTATTGCGTCTAACTTCTAAGGAGTTAATTTTGTGTCCCGACCAGGAATCGAACCCGGTACCTCCGAGTCTAAATCCACGCTACTTTACTACTGAGGCAGTTTATTAATGATTATACTGTGTAGAATTTCTTAAAGAGCAAATATTTTTATATTATAATCTAGAATAAAAACAAAGAATTACGTAATTTTTATTTTTATTATTGAGTAATAAAATCTTAAGTTACGGTGCAGAGAAGTTTTCCTAGAAATATCGCCACTCATACTGAGCCTAATCAAGTAGGTAGCGAGTCGATAATCGGGAGAACGTTAACCGTAATTCTTTCTCCCTCTAATTCGTCTCTCGTCTGTGGGCAAGATCAATTAATAATAACCATAGATTAATAACACTCTCCAGCCTTTAGGTATTTATCACGATGGATATCGCGATTTTCAGACGCGGCCTTATTCACCATGCAGAAGTGTTTTGTTTTTTGTATATTGATAAAATAAAGTGACCCTTTTTATTTGAAATAGATGTTCTCCGACCAATGACACCTGAAGCATAAAAAAATATTTGCTCTTTTTAATTAATTATTTGTAAACAGTTATTTTTGCAGTTATATTTATTTATTTATTTATTTTAAAACTTTATTGCACTATGTACAAAGGCGGCTTAATGCCGCGGCATTCTCTGACAGCCAAACCTTTAGGACATTTAGACAGGATAGGTGGTAGGTGCAATTAAAAATTAGATGAAATTTAAATAAAACTGAAATATAATTGTAATATAAATATATACATACTAATATCTACATACAATTTACATACTAATACATAAATAAGTCATACTATAGATATACTAATATAACATAAATAAAACTACTTACATGATGAGGAGAGTGTGACAAAATTAACAATGCGATGATGCTGCTGCTATTATGAAAAGAAAGGTTTAGGTTAGGTTACTTAGTTAGTTAAATAGTGTTTGTATACCTGGTTTTTAACTCGGTGCTAGTCAAATAAAAAAGACCTCTAAACAAAAAGAGAAGAAGAAGACAAATTTCTAAGCATTCCATGGATTCACCGTGCGGGTGCCGGGTCCATCGTGTGTGGGTAAGAGATGACAAGAATGGTGTCTCGGGCTTGCGACCGACAATAGGCTGGTTTAAGAAAAGGAGGCATCCTTTTTTTTCTATTGCGCGATAATACGCTCACCATCCACCATTCTACTTCTCTCCCTACCCAACCAAATACTGTATGATTCCGTTAATGCCACCTTGGAAGCTCGTTCCATAAATGTATTGACGGCAGACCTGCTTAGGCCCAATTCTTTCAGTAAGTGATGCAAAGATTTTGCTGGAACTCCTCTTGCACCGATTTCCACTGCGTAAAGCTGAGTCTTGAACCCGTTCCTGATTATTTCTTCTATGGGATCATAATATTTATTCGACTTCATGTTGTGGTCTTTTGGAATATAATTAAAGTCTCTTCGTTCGTCACACAACTCTGTCCTTTTTTTCATGTCTGACTCTTTCGCAGTTGTTGCAGTAAATCTTTGGAACACTTTGCCGGTCAATGTTCGGCAAGCATCCAACAGAATAATATTCAAAAGATTGGTATACTCACATTACTTAAACAGCTCCCTACAGCGTATATAAGTAGATATTGTATGTAGTATAGTTATGTATATATGTATGTATGTAAGTACTATTAGTATGTAGTATATATATTATTAATAGATATAGTTATTATTTAATACTTAATTATTATTTAATCTTAAATACGTCTTCGCACCTACTCATCGATCTAAGTTATAGTTATCATTGTCCCAAAGGTTAGCTGTCAGAGAATGTCTAGCGGCATTAAGCCCGCCCCTTGTACATAGTGCAATAAAGTTTTAAATAAATAAATAAAGAAATAATCGAGTAAAAAACATACAAAATTAGATTTGAGAACATCCTCATCTTTTGAAGTCGGTTAATAATGCATATATAACTGTGAACACAATTTAGACCAAATTTTCTTTTAATTAAAGCATGTAATACCAAAGAAAACAAGAAAAAAATGTAAAGCATAAATAATAAATGACATAAAAGTAAAATGAACTTGGCAACGATTGAATAAAAAACTACACGCAGACGGTCTGGACATAATTATAGCAATCTGAGGGTATTCGCAGAAACGCAGCTGGTGAGAATTCATGGTCAAAAGAGCATTCACCTACTTGTTATTAATACTGTTTGTGAGTGCAAATGTAAATGGAAGGAAATAGTGATGCAAAATGTGCTAGAGATATTTATTTGTATTTTTTATTTCGGGATCAGGCTCGAATTGCCGTCATGTCCAGTCAAGCCGGCATTGTGTTAGAGACTGATGTCAGTCATAAGTGTCTGATTCTAGTTGCTATTCATGGATCTCGCTCCCCACTTACCATCATGTGGGCGCAAGGTCACATGTCGTGCTAGTATAAAAAAATAAAAATTGGCTGCTCTTATGTATTAAGACATAGATGAAGTCTGTGAAAGAATATTTTTTATATAAATATCACCATGGCAAGCTTACAATATTAGTTCTCCTTGAAAGTAAAAATTGGCATTTGACATCATTGCAAATGGCACATACTTTCAACGAGAACAACAAATAGGTGGTAGTGGCGTGGAAGTATCCACCATTCGTGCCGATAAACCCAGTAAAGTGTATCACCACGTTTCGGGATCAGGCTCGAATTGCCGTCATGCCCTGTTATGCCGGCATAGTGTTAGGGACTGATGTCAGTCATGAGAGTCTGATTCCAGTTGCTAACATTCCGTGCACGCCACTTGCCATCAGGTGGGGGCAAGGTCACCAAAAATGGATCAAAGAATTTGTATCAAATTTCGTGTGAAGAACAAATGCAGTGTGCGGAGCATTCCATGTATTGACTGTGGCATATGGTAAAGCTTTTTGGAATAGGCAAAAATCGAAGACAAACCAAAACACGTCCAATCAAAATAGCTTTCAAAAATTTACTAAACATACAAAATGGCCGACCTTATCAGCATAAGTAAGGGATATGAGCACTAACATAACGCAAATACACATAGCCTGCGAAAATTTATAATTCGCGGTACTTTTTTAACAAACCTTGTACCTATACTATAAGTAAATTCCGCGGATTTAGATGCAGACGTACCGAGTTCGATTCCTGGTCGGGACACAACAATTTATTTGTAATATTTCTCGAGTTTCGTACGCTAGAGACATTGACGAGCTAGTCACTTGTCATGATGGCTAAATGTAAACCCGCTTTAAAAAGCGTGCTTTCTGACCACTCCGAAAGGGACACAAGTGGTCTCCCGAGCGCCATGGTTTGTGCGTAATTCCGTCATAGCTCGAGATCTGGAGATGCCTACTATTGAGGAGTTTGTCGTCGGTCTGACTAGACGTATGTTCTATCGGGCCGACAACGGACACTTCAAGCATCTTTTGCGCTCGGCCCCCCAACGGGAGACCGCTTCCTAGAGAAGTGCTCCTGGAGGAGAACTGAAGTAGCCGAACCCAGATCCCCTGGGCTCGTGAGCCACACGGGCGCTGTTATACCAGTAACGGTGCCCAGCACTAAAGGTGCATGAATTACCAGCGGGTGATTACTCGCTGAGATCCTGCCGGGGAGAACGGGGGAATGTCCCCATCCCCAACCCAGGCCCATTAGACATCCGGGCCTGGACGACCCCACTGTCTGTCTGAATTTTTATTTCAATTAGTTTTGAATTGATACTAAACAAAACCACTAGTCATCACAGCACACGAGTGCAACCAACAAAAATAAAAAGTAACGAACTCTCCGAGCCTCTGACCCTACCACAATAAAAACTGCATGATACCATTCCTACTAAAATTATCGTTCCACGCACTTTGCATTCCGTCAATAACAACTATGAATAATCTTTAAAAACAGCAATATAGAGTTCAAAATCCTAAGCACGAAGTTCGAAGTAAAGTCCTTTTTACGCATCCATGGATCGCCATTGAAAAGTTTTATTTTTAATCCCGCGTTCTTAATCAACACTACACAGAGCAGTGTAGTTAAATGTTCACTATATATTGCGTGTTATCATTAAACGAAACACACACTTCGTACAAAATACTACGCAATGTACAATGAAAATACAGAAACTCGGGTTCAAAACCTCAAGAAAAAGAACGTTTACCAACGTAAATCAAAAACGCAAGTGAATAAATTCCCTAAAGAATAGGTATTAAAGTTGTATTTGCAAGTAAGCTCAAGAATCTAAGTAGGCACAGGCTGGCTAATGCCCTTTGTTGATACACGCAATAACTCAAACATAACCTTAGCACCTAAATCATAGCATTCTGTTTCGAATGAACGATTCCATATTACCAGATTAAAAAGAATATAAATGCCTCTGATAAATTGATGGAGATTTAACCTTTGTGGATTGTGTGATAAAGGTTAAAGTTGCTTGATTGTGTATATGGAAGTAGCGGCTAGTGTCATGACATTGCATTCCGGGGCGATGCGAATGACTTCGCGATGACAACGGCCAGACAAGGGCAGAGGATGCCGGAGTACCAGTTAAAGCTTGTTCACATCGCAACGACACACGTCCCGATAATTAATCCTTGCAATTTTGATGGATATATTAACACCTGTAAAATAGACTGGATCTGTTAAATTGTCGGCGACAATACATTTATCCGGCGACGCGACAACACGATTTGTCACCAATTCACTATCGAATTTGATATAAGCATTTAACCTTTTCCCCTCTTGCATGGGCTGTGATTTACGTCTAAAAGGCGTGCATATGCGGCGAGTGAGCCTCGGATATTATTATTAATAAAAAAAAATCTTTTGTAAATTAGGTTAGTAGGTACTACAATAGTTTTATAAGTCTGTTACTAACCCATTAATTTTTATTATTCTCAATATATTTTTTTTATTATTACCTACATCAAGGTTGAAATGTCAAACGACAAGGTGTGATTTATGTATTTCTACCTGATAAAAGCCACTTGTCAGGTTAATACGGAATGCATGTAACGCAAAACAAATTTGTAAAACAGATTTGGTATATATATTATGCATTTTTTAAATTACAAATCTATTCATAATATATATTTTTATTTACATTGTATTATTGTAATTATTTAAAAAAAAATGCAGACCTTTATAGACGCTGTTCAAAAAAGCGTTTTACCCTCGTTTTAAAATATTATTGTTTATATTGTATATTGTTTATTTATTATCCTTAGGAGCCTATAGGAACACTTGGATTCGTCAAATTTAAATTTTTCTTATTTAATATTAAGTCAATATACATAAAAATGGCTGAAATAGCTGGCTGTTGTTAGCAAGGAACAGTCTGCTAATAAGGGCATAGTGCCTCAGAATAACAAGCTTAATAATTTAATAATTAATAATATTTTTAATAATTCTATATTATTTGTAAATATTTTATTTCTATACAATAGAAAATTTTGGGTAAAAATATGTAATAAAACGGCTTGTCTAAGCTTTACTTATTAAAATACTAATTGACATATTTCGGTTGCTAGGATACTTTACGTTATTGTTTATGTCAAAATATTATCATTTATTAATCATGCAACAGTTTTATGGAATATCTGGACCATCATATATTTTTATCACAACAAAAGTTTATTGTAAAAATTCAAACTTCTTATGATTATCGCTCCGACATATTGTGAACGAGCTTTTCGAACGAACTCACGCAGGCGTCGTCGCCTATGATTGCATGTCCCACTGACAAATGTGTACTCGTTTCTAATACGATAAGTGACTCTACAATGTGTTGTGTTGTTGTTAGGATATGATGCGAAATTAAGTGATGAGTTTAAGTAGAGGTCAAACGAGCAATGAACGGATGATCTAAAGAAAGTCGCTGCTCGTTGGGTTGACTTTAATATTGAGTGCTATTATCACATACTTATGTTTAAAAAAAAAAAAAAAAAAAACCGTTATATTTATAAGTTATTAAATAATGTGTTTAAGTACTTTGTTAAGGTCTTAACAAAATACTTAGAAATATGTTCACAATGTACAAGATGTTTATTATGATTGAAAAACTATAAATTAATTAAAAAACACAATTTGGGCCAAAGGATGAGCATTGTCATTTAAAGCGGCAATGATTTTTTGCCCATTGGTTTTGGAGCAAGTTTAAAAAATTAAGTAAGGTTTCAAATTCCTATTAATTGAATTTTTTATTATAAACAGTTTGTAATTTATATTTATTATTAAAGAAAGCATAGGGACAAAAATAAGGAAAGGTACGCTCCGATGGTTCGAACATGTTGAAAGAATGAGTGAAGAGAGATTGACGAACCAGATATATAATGCGAAAGTTGTGGGTAAAAGAGGCCCTGGCAGACCAAGACTTACCTATCACGATCAAATAAATAAAACAATAGCTGAAGGTGCATTAAAAAGCCATAAAAATAAAAGGGCATGTATGAAGAGGTTGATGAATGTCGAAGAAGCGAAGATCGTGTCAAGTGGTGCTCAATTGTCTCTGCCTACCCCGCAAGGGATTTGGCGTGAAGATATGTATGTATGTATGTAATTTATATTTAGTAATTATATTTTATTTTTCAATTAAAATACATATTAAAGTATTTCGTCATTGTGCACTTTGCATAATGACGAACTGTCTGGATCGAGTTGAATGGTCGAGGTCAAGGATCGTTTACGCTAATAATACTAATAAATAAACCATGTGTTTTGGTCGATTTTATACAACACAGAAACAAATATTTAAAATACTTTTTTTATTTTTATGTTGATTTCGTCAAGTGACAACAAGCCCACCTAATGGTAAGCGGTACGCGAGTTCCAATTATGAGAGCAACTGACGCCAGCCACTGGGAATTATAGGAATGGGGAAACACATCGGCTGGGAAAGCATTCTATCTCTTCAGCATGCGACAGATGTAAGAATCTCAAAATTTATAAAAGAGCAAATATTTTTCTTATCCTTCAGGTACTTGTAGAACCCCTATTTAAAATAAAAAAGTTTTTAAAATCACGTAGAATATGTCAAAATATTGATCATGGACTATTTTAATAATGCTTTCCTCAACCAGCCGTAAGTGCTAATATTTATTGATCTCGTTCACAGCCGACAGACGAAATAAATAGAGAAACAATTACGTAAGTCAACGTTCGCGCGATCGTCGACCTTTCGCTACCTCCTTGATTAGGCTGAGTATGAGTGGCGATATTTTTAGGAAAACTTCTCTGCACCGTAACTTAAGATTTTATTACTGAATAGTTAAAATAAAAAATACGTAGTTCTTTATTTTTATTCTAGATTATAATTTAAAAATATTTGCTGTTTAATAAATTACACGCAGTGTGTCAACTACATTATAATATAGTGAAGAACTGGCTTTTCTTGTGTCACGTCATAATGGATACAATTTATTCTCAGTGTCACCTTTGTCAATGGTATCCGATGTAAACAAGTTATCCTATTCATGACACGATTGAACTTAAAATCACATTGGTGTTTCTTCATCAACAGGAAAGGTTCTTGTTGTGGAACAAGTACATAGATTCTAAATATGTTTAAATCTAAGACGTCTTCATGACTTTGATTGTCATAGAGACGTCGATAATTCGATCAAAATTTTGTAAAAGCCTAAAGTTGTATGGTATGTTAAAGAATAATTAATCAATATAAAATGTTTATTGAAGTAATATACAAACAGTATAAAATAATTACAATATAAATTAAAATTACTTAAAAGTAAAAATTAAAATAAATACAAACTAAACCTAATAAAAAATAAACTATAAGTAAAAAATGTCCTCTAGAGACGACACTTCAGTGATAGTCCCAAGAAGACTGGCAACATTTCCCCTCTGTATAGCTAAGCTAATACGTTGGCAGAATTAATTGCCAGCCTTCCTGTCTCCAGATTTCTCCGTTAGCCGTTTGGACAACTCCTTGGCCAGACGCTTGGCTGAGTGTCCCCATAGGCCCATCGTCTCGACCCCAAACGGCGCAAATTCGTAACCTGTACTGAGGTTGGCGTATTTGCGCAGCTTGAGGTTCTCAGCAACCGCCGCACTTCCCGCGCTTGACGAGGTCGCCTGGATGTGTGATGGGGCTAATGTGTAATGTAAAAAAATGTTTATTGTGTTTATAATTTTAGTGAATCTATCTACTTGTTAATTTTAATTTTTCTCACTAAAGTTACAATCTGAGTTATATTTTTAATAATAAGTGTTGCAAATATTTATAGCTTATGATTTGCAAGGTGGGGAATATGTTGTGGAACAAGTAGATAGATTCTAAATATATTTAAATCTAAGACGTCTTCATGACTTTGATTGTCATGGAGACGTCGATAATTCGATCAACATTTGTAAAAGCCTAAAGTTGTATTTTTAACATTATATTTTATTTACCCAGTTTTTTAGTGTTTACTTTCAGTATTTATTCTACCATAGTTCTATTCTGTAAAATTATTCAAAATAAATGTGTTTATGTCTGCATTATCATCATTCATATCACATCATATCGTAACTCTTGGATATTGTCAAATAATTTTTTAAATTAATAAATAAACTGAATTAAAAACATAAATTATGGGTTAACCGTGAAAGTAAACAAGCATGAAAAATATTCTTGAACATCGTTGCCATTAACAATTACTTACCTAAAAATGTATAAATTAGTGGCTTACTTACTAAAATGGAGCCACGTCAACTTATTAAGTAACAATGTCAAATAACATTAAATTGTATTTAAATTCGTGGCTGTAAAGAGCAACCTAAGAACTAATATTACTATATATATATACTATATGTATCTATCCGGTTCATCTATTGCTTACGTGAATATGATCACATCTCCGAGTATCGTGCTAGGTTAAATTGGCTGCCAATTCGCTGTAGGAATCTTAGTATCCTCTGTCTCTTTTACTATGTTTTAAATGAGCCTGCGACACCTTAAGGACAAATTCGCTTAACTCTTTTCTTTTCATGATAAATCTATCCGATTCTAACAACTCATTTCTTTCCATTCCTTCTCATAATTCTGGATTTGTTTCGAATTCCTTTGCGGTTGTTGCTACAAATCTGTGGAACAATCTGCCTATTAACATAAGGCAGGCATCTACCAGATCATCATTTAAAAAACTGTTCTACTCGCATTTTCTTAATATATGCATACATATTTTCACGCCAAATCCCTTGCGGGGTAGGCAGAGACAATTGAGTGCCACTTGTCACGGTCACGACATACCTCTTTCGCTTCTTCGACATTCATCAACCTCTTCATACATGCCCTTTTGTTTCGATGGCTTTTTAATGCACCTTCAGCTATTGTTTTATTTATTTGATCGTAATACGTGAGTCTAGGTCTGCCAGGGCTTCTTTTACCCACCACTTTCGCATTATATGTCTGGTTCGTCAATCTCTCTTCACTCATCCTTTCGACATGCATTTTCTTAATAACAAAATTTGTAAGCTGTACGAGTATCTTTATTATTGTGTATTTATTAGTATTTAGTATACATATATTTATTCATAAGTAGATTATATATAATTAAGTTAATTATCTAAGTATATCGCAATGTTAGAATAAAAACAAACTAAGTTAGCCATTTTTGCACAAAAATATTATGCACATTGAATTACTTTTAAATTTGCGTTTTCGGCTAAAACGTTCGTTTAATAGCTTTTAAGACCCACTATTTTCGAAACTAAGCGATATCTTTAACATTTAGTTGTAACATTATTATGTCTATCTAATTGTTATGTGTTAAGTACTTATACTTTCAGTTCACCTACAGTTGTTCTAATTGGTCCCAAAGGTTTGGCTGTCAAAAAATGTCAACGGGCGTGAAGTCCGCCTTTTGTACTTTGTGCATTAAAGTTTTGAAAATAAATAAATAAACACTCGAGAGCACAGACATATAATAACACGCCAATAAAAGGAAAGAGTAAACAAACAATAACAATCTAGTTACCATAATAAACAGTTTAAACAACAATAACCCATTCAAACACTTGCCAAATTCAGTAATACACTGAATGAATGAAACGACACAGAGGCAATTCTTTTTAATGCCACTTGTAGACGTTTGGAATGAATTCAGTAAGCTTCATGATATGGACCATTCCAGAACTGGAGGGTCATTCTTGTTCTGTGTCATATAGAGTGGCTTAACACTTAACTTTCAATTCCTCATCTCTTTACTAGCAGATATTTGGTTTCTTTGACAGTTTCCGCAGCTCGCCAAAGGAACCGGCTACCGTTGTTTAGTAGACTACATGTACACGACCACCTTCTTATGAAGACTGATTGCTGCAGTGGGGGTCAGCGACGGGGTCCTTTTAGGTGGTATACCCTAGGGTTAGTGGTGCATTTCCTAGGCCCAAATAATATGTGTCGACGAAACTCAACACCCGGCGGCCAGATATATTTTTTTTCAAGATTATTTTAAACTTGTCCGAGAGAGACCAGCTCAGTGATTTATTCGACCGATTTGGACTCTCCTCGTCTGTGTATCTGATCAAGGACATCCTGGTTTGATGAACTACATATTTAATATCGAACCCTACAGTGTTACGAGTGAAACTAAAGCTAGACAAAACAATTTCATTGCAGTGACTAAATGGATTCTTTCACTAAACAGATAAAAAGTAAGAGAAAATCTACATGTTAATTTGCAATATCTCTTCGGGATAAAGTCGAGTGCACTAGAATTGGCTGCCTGGCGGGTTGCCAGTCTTGAGTGAATCTTCAATGAAGCTCTATTGACATTTACGGCAACTTGTAGCAGTAAAGAAATAGTCAAGGGATGTTTGTATTGCATCCGCAAGGTGGGATTAAAATATACAAAGGACCCAGTGAGTGATTTAAACCACTTGGGAACTCAGTCTGTGTATGCATTGGTAAGATGTTTCAATTTCAATTCGAATTGTGTACTCTGAAAGAACTTTACAATATTTACACTAAAGTCCCTAAAATTAATCATCATCATCACAGCCCTAGAACGCAAAGTCCTAAAGCTCCATTGTTGGAGATAGGCCTTCCAGAAAAATCTGGAGAATTTGGCCTACACTCGCCACGTAACGTTAGACGGGTTGGCGACGTGTTAATCAACCTTGAATTAATATATTCCCTATAATTATCTTATCACATAATTAATTGCTAATGCTATGGTCCAATGGCATGTCGCTATGGTCTGCTATGCGATTTGTGTTGATACTTTAGCTTTGTGTTGCCGAAAAGGCAGCTAAACTAAAACACAATAAATATTTAAGTCCAACAAATCATTATATATTTATAAAAAAACTTAATGCACTATGTACAAAGGCGGACTTAATGCCGCCAGGCATTCTCTGATAGCCACACCTTTAGGACATTTATACAGTATAGATAAATAAATAAAATAAATAAATAAATAGATGGTAGGTTTGCACCTAATTAAGTTATTCCTTTCCTTCGAAATAGGAATATTAGGACCTTGGTCTTTAGAATTAAAAAAATACATTGAGATACTAGGACAAAAAATGCTAGAAGTTTCTGGATATACCCGGTCTAAAAATATTTTTAAATATATATATATATATAGCAGTGCAACATGAGAATTCAGCGAGTGTTCTTGGTACTTTTAATTGTTGTGAAGATGTTAAAGATTTTTTAAAACTGTTATAAACATTATTTATTTACTATTTTTTGCTAATAAATGTGATAATATAAAAAAGTTTTTTTTTAAATAGTTAAAAAAAAACCGAATCTAATTGATTATTTTATTGATGTTGCATTGATTACTTATTAAATGGAAGTCGTAAGGTTTATAATATGAGTTACTCTAGGGAAGTATCATCCGCCTTCAATCAAACTGTTGCTGTATAAATCACAGATCAGATCATTTATTTATTCGAAGAGAGAGGACAGGGACAGGCAACATAAGAACAAAGAAGGTAGTAACAGAGTAGAAGTAATTAAAATTATACCCGCCACCAGAATATTTCTCACTGTAAACAATAGTGCACTCTTTGTGCGATACCAAATTCGTAAAATATCACCTTGGCCAGGTATAAAAGAAAACAACTGCATTGTATGTGGTTGAATGCATTAAAACTGTTAGGCGAACTCCGAAGCAAACTGCCCATACTTCGCTAGCGAAACCGAAAGTAGCTTCTTGATTTAGGCTTTGAAGTCGGCGCGGGAGTTACTGAATATATCACGTCCATATCCGAATCATGCGTTGAATACTGTTCTCACCTTTGGGATGGTTCTGCCAAGTATCTCACAGATGCTCTCAATGTCCTACAGAGGCGAGCTGTTCGAATTGTGGACGATGACGATATATCTGGAACTCTCGAATCCCTGTAGCTTCGCCGAGATGTAGCTTCTCTGAGCGTGTTCTACCGGCTATACTATGGTGAGTGCTCTGAAGAGCTCTATAACCTAATTCCTTCCTCTCCAATCCGCAACTGAATGCACCCATATACCGTAGTCACCATCACTTCGCGTACGTATAAATTTGGTGACTCATACATCTGTCGCACAATAAAGATGTGGAATACCCTTCCAGGCTTTTTTTTACTTTCCTATAACCTGGAGTCCTTCAAGCGAAATATGAAAAGCCATCTAGTCAAGTCGTTATAGTGTTAAGGTCTGAAGTCAGTCATGAGTGTCTGATTCCAGTTGCTAACATTCATGGAGCTTGCGCACCACATACCACCAGGTGGGCGCAGTCTATGTCGTGCTAGTATAAAAAAAAATCATCCTTGGTAGTTCGAAAATATTGCAACAGTCTCAAATTATGGGTTAAGTAATGCGCTTCGTATAAGATTGAAAAATAAACAAGAACACTGAATAATAATTTATAATCATTGTAAACCAGCTAGACTTAACCCTTTACATCATTCTATATGTAAATACATACAAAGCTACCAGACCCAGTGCTAATACGGCAACATCGTTCAAGTTCCCAAGTTAATTTAACCACTGCAGTAGATTTGCAGTCTTATATTATCCATCGCAGACATTCCCAAGAACCTACTTAACCATGACGAGATCCAGGATATACGTAAAAGTTTCACTACAAGGAACTGCCCAAAACTGGCTTATTGCCAGCTACTACTTCTGCACTCCTGGAATCGGTTTGAAACCAACTTCAAATTGTAAATGATTATAATTCGATTCTGATCTTCAAACTATAAATAAAAATAAATAAATAAATAAATAAATAATAAATATTTTCAGACAGGTCACACAGCGCCATCTAATTTCCGTGCTAAGCTGCGAGGCTTGTGTTACGGAAACTAGATGGTTGATAAATTACATATTATACTTTTTTTTTTTTTTTTTGTAAATATATACATATTATACATATAAACACCCAGACCGAGACAAATTATACAATGTACAACTTGCCCCCGGTGGGAATCGAACCCACGACCTCCCGAGTTCACGGCAACGTTTGTTACCACTGGACCACGGAGGCGGTCAAAGGAGTAGATAAGTGATTTAGAAATGTAGTTCATCATCATCATCATCATCATCAGCCTGTGTCTCTCCACTGCTGGTTGTAGGCCTCCCCCGAGGCTCGCCATTTTACACGATCTTCTGCCACCCTCATCCATCACCCACCAGCGACCTTCCTCGGGTCATCTTTCCATCTGGCGGGGGGTCGTCCCATACTGCGTCTTCCAGTACGTGGTCTTCCACCTGAGAGATGTAGAGACCACGAGAAATGTAGGTGATAAATAGCAATTATTTAACTAAAATCGGTCTATTGGATCCACCCATACACGTACTATTGGTTATTATATATTAGGAGAAATTTAAAAGTAAAGTATCATCACGACCGTATCCATGGTCAGAACCCACGCTTTTTTATTCATTATTAAAGAAGCGGATTCACATTTAGCCAACTTTACTATAGGCTCATCATGAGAAGTGGCAAGCTCGTCTCTAGCGTACCAAATTCGAGAAATATCACAAATAAATTTAACCGCTAGACTACGAAGAGAGAGACTACTAGAGTTCTTAGGAGAATTCAAGAAAAATAAATCTTTTCAATATGTTGAACGTAAAAGCCACCAATGAAGATAAGAGTATTTATTGAAAGAAAGGTACAATGAAATAAAAAATAATACACGTAATAATAAAATAAACACTAAATAAAAAATAAAACTAAACTATAAATAAAAATATTCATTCATGATTTGATCATGTAAAAGTATGTCACAAGATAAGCGTTGAAACAGGCGTAGTATCAATGAACATTTTTGCTCTGTTGCAACGTCTGGAGGAGCACTTTGAAAAATGCGTTTCAAAAAAGATTTTATTCCGACTAAAGCAAAGAGTGGTTCTGTTAGTTGGCAGTTAGCAGCTAAGCTAGAATGAGCTATCACAGACAGACTGTGTGAATCTTCAGCGTCTACAAGTGACCTCACTAATGGTAACTTAGTAGACTTTCGCAGCTTCAGTAAGACTGTGCTTTTCATTTAAATTAAACTGAGTGCTTTGCATACGGTTGTTAAATAAAAAAGTAAGGTTTTATTGCTTTATGTTGATAAAAGAGTTTTAAAGGTTGCAGTTTGTGTAATTATGGACGATGCCACTATATCTGGAACTCTCGAATCCCTGCAGCTTCGCCGAGATGTGGCGTCTCTGAGCGTGTTCTACCGGCTATACTATGGTGAGTGCTCCGAAGAACTCTATAACCTAATCCCTCCCTCTCCATTCCGCAACCGAACCACACGCACAGGTCAGGACTCATACATCTGTCGCACGAGAAGTTCCAGCCTCTGTGTTTCCACTTTCCTATAAGTTTTATCACCACCATTATGTGAATAATAGAAGGGACTGGCCACAATTCAACTTGTTGACCTAACGCAGTTGGTAAATAAAAAAATTCGAATGATCTACAGTAATATGGTAACTGCACGTGCAGTTATGGTAAACAAATTAAGTCAAATATCGTTATAATAAGTGACTATAAAAAATAATCTTAAAGCTTATTAATCTGTGGATGAAGCTTCAAAAGTTGACCAGATTTGTTGATTGACGTACATTATGACAAAAAGTAAAGATATCTAAAATAAAATATAGTACATAGGCGAGCTTAATACCTTAAAGGTATTCTCTAACAGCTAACCTTTGGGAGAAGGATAAAAGATATTGTGGGATGCAGAAGTTAAAAGGAAAAATGTATAATAACTAATAATAGCAATAAATATATACTTAAATATACACATTATAAATACATACATATAATACATAAATATAAATATACTTATGAACTAGCTGTATCAGCCTATAGGCCAGACATCTTAGTGTTTTCTCGGAACTTGAAAAAAGTTATCCTTATTGAACTTACCGTTCCGTGGGAATCAAATATTCCAAAAGACCACAACATGAAGTCGAATAAATATTATGATCTCACAGAAGAAATGATCAGGAACGGGTTCAAGACTCAGCTTTACGCAGTGGAAGTTGGTGCAAGAGGAGTTCCAGCAAAATCTTTGCATCACTTACTGAAAGAATTGGGCCTAAGCAGGTCTGCCGTCAATACATTTATGGAACGAGCTTCCAAGACGGCATTAACGGAATCATACAGTATTTGGTTGGGTAGGGAGAGAAGTAGAATGGTGGATGGTGAGCGTATTATCGCGCAATAGAAAAAAAAGGAGGCCTCCTTTTCTTAAACCAGCCAATTGTCGGTCGCAAGCCCGAGACACCATTCTTCTCATCTCTTACCCACACACGATGGACCCGGCACCCGCACGGTGAATCCATGGAATGCTTACAAATTTGTCTTCTTCACTACTTACATAAATAACAAACCATGTTAAATTTAGAAATTATATCTCATTTTGCTTTTTAAGAAAATAAGAAGTTAGTAGATGCCTAAATATGTTCAACGACGGTGCCAGTCTGATTGACAATGGAAGTTTGTTCAATTCACGAGCTGCAGAAACAGTGAGAGATTCTGAATATCTGCTTGAAAAGTGAAGAGGAATCGCAAGTTGATTGTTGTGCGAAGAACGAAGAGAATAATAATCAATAATAATAATAATAATAAATTATGACAACGCCATTTCACAGCTGCTAAATATGACATCCCTGTTCAATTAATTAATTATATACTAATGTTATTAATATTGATATAATAAACCATAATATGATCCAAATTTAATTAGGTATAATACTTAAGTTTAGTTTTTATTTCACCTTATAAGTGACAACGTCCCTTTACAGCTGCTATATATTTATTAAATTCTATATGATTATAATAAATGTCATTAAAATTATTAAATTAAAATTATAATTAATTTTTTGACATAATAATATAATTTAAATTTTCTTTTATTTAACCTTAGTTTATATAACTACTATACGAGTATATATAGCAGACTGTTCCTTGATTACTCATATCCAGCTATGTTTCTTTTTATTTTTAGTTTATTTATATTTTATTCATTTTATTAATTGCATTGCATATGTAGACAAAAGTGTAAACATTGACAAATCCAAGTGATCTCAGAATAAGGATCCAACGGATATTTTTTTTTATTTTTTTATTTTTTTTTTATTTATTTGGAATAACACACATACATACATACATACATATCTTCACGCCAGATCCCTTACGGGGTAGGCAGAGACAATTGAGCGCCACTTGACACGATCACGACATACCTCTTTCGCTTCATCGACATTCATCAACCTCTTCATACATGCCCTTTTGTTACGAAGGCTTTTTAATTCTCCTTCAGCTAGTGTTTTATTTATTTGATCGTGATACGTGTGTCTTGGTCTGCCAGGGCCTCTTTTACCCACAACTTTCGCATTATATACCTGGTTCGTCAATCTTTCTTCGCTCATCCTTTCAACATGCCCGAACCATCGTAGCATGCTTTTCCTTATTTTTGTCCCTATGCTTTCCTTCATACCAACCCTTTTCCGTATTTCGACGTTACGTATGCGGTCCGCCAAAGTGACGCCACATATCCGCCGCAACGACCGCATTTCTACTGCATTAACCCTACTCTCATGCGTATTCTGACATATCCACGTTTCGCTTCCATACATCAGTGTTGGTACCAACATGGCATTGTGTATGGCGAGCCGAGCTTTGTCACTGACATTTCGACTGCCGATCAGTGACCCCAGGGCACCGTTAACACTATTTCCCGCGTTCACTCTTCTTTCAACGTCCCTATCGTACTTCCCATCCGCAGTGAAAACACTGCCCAGATATATAATTTCATTTACTTGTTCTAGAGTTTCATCATCAATCTTTATCGTCACGGTTGTCATCCTTCTTCTTTCAAACACTAGTACCTTGGTTTTTCTCGCATTCAAACGGAGTCCTTTTTCTGCACATCCCTCCTTCATTCTTGTGACTAGTGATTGCAGTTGTTGTTCGGACGATGCCATAAGAACAGCATCATCTGCATAAAGCAGGCAGTTCACCACTAGATCACTCATCTTTATCCCACAGTTACTCTCTCTCACACTTTTTAGGCATTTGTCGAGATATAGAGTGAATAATCTGGCGGAAAGCACACAGCCCTGTTTGACACCCATTTGGGATTCAAAGCAAGGCGACATACCTCCCTCCACCCGCACACAAGCTTTACAGCCCTTGTACAGGGACTGTATAGCCTGTAGCAGTTTGTCATTCAGTCCATACTCCGGCAATATGTCCCAAAGCTTCTTTCTTACAACTCTATCAAAAGCCTTCTCCAAATCCACAAAAGCACAGAAAACCTTCTGGTTTAAGGCCAAAAACTTCTCTGTGATATTGCGGAGCGAGAAGACTTGGTCAATGCATCCTCTTCCAGGTCTAAAGCCTCCTTGTGCCTCCCATAAAAGATCTTCAGTCTTCTCTTGCAGTCGTTTCGTGAGAATCTTGCCATACATCTTGCTCGCCAAACTGATCAAACTAATCGCTCGGTAGTTGGAACAGTCCAATCTAGATCCTTTGCCTTTGTATAAAGGAACGATTACTGACTGCTGCCAGTCTTCCGGTACTCTTCCCTCCTGCCAGCAAAGGTTGCACAGCAGATGGAAAGCGTTCCAGACCGGTATACCTCCGTATTTGATCATTTCAGCGAGCACTCGATCTTTTCCCGCTGCTTTGCCACATTTCAGGCTTCTAATTGCCGATTGCAATTCTTGCACACTTATTTCCTCCTTCAATGTGGACGTTGTTGTTGTGGGTAGCGCTGGGGGTAATGTACCCGTCGTAACGTCGTTAGGAGTTCCACTAGCATACATCTCGCTAAAGTATTCACTCCATCGCTCCAACACCTCATTTGTGTTTGCAAGAATGTTACCGCTCTTTGATTTAACTCTATTCATTCGACAAGATGACGAGCCACCTTTGGCCTTCCTAACTTCCCTCCAGAAAAGTTTGGAGTTCTCCTTAAAGTTGCTCGTCATCCTATTTTCACCTATTTCCTTACATCTTTCACGCTTCTCCTTAACCAAAGATTTAGTCTCATTCTTGCAACGATGGTACAACTCCTTTTTTTCTCTTTTCATACTTTCATTCATATTAAGCGAAGCAACGTAATCTATCCAAGCTTTCTTCTTTCTTTCTACCGAATCTTTAACCTCGTCATCCCACCACGCGTCACCTTTGGTTGCTCGCTTTTTTGCTACCCCACATACTTCACTTGCCGATTCTACCATACCATTTTTTAGGTACTTCCAGCATTCTTCCACATCTTTGCTCACATCTTTCAGGTTGATAAGTTTATCTTTGACGCGTTTCATATACTCTTTTTTCACACTATCATCTTGTAACTTTTCACTCTTTATTCTCTCTACTACTGACACATGGCCACCTGATTGCCGGTGGCGCCATTTTGTGAACAGACCACTTATCCTAGTAATTACTAGGTAGTGGTCTGTTCCCAATTCTGGACCACGATACGCCCTGGTATCCAGAATCTGTGTTCGCAGTCTTTCATCAACTATTATTAAATCAATCATACTCTTTTCACTATTCATCGTTCTTGTGTACATGTGAATGTCTTTGTGAGCAAACATTGTGTTGGACACAAAGAGATTCTTTTCTAAGCACACGTCAAGTATAAGCTTACCTGCATCATTAACTCTCCTATCTCCAAAATCACCTAGGACCGTTTCGTAATCTGTACGACGTGTCCCCACCCATCCATTTAAATCGCCACATAATATTATATGTTCGTTCCCAACTGCCAAATCTAGAACTGTCCTGACCTGGTTCCAAAAATTCTCTAGTTCCTGTTGTGGAGCTGAGCTCACTGGTGCGTAGACCACGGCTACAAAAAACTTTTTAAGCCCAGTCTTCAGACGAACCCAGAGAATTCTTGGGCTTTCCAGGCAGTACTCGTACATGCTGTCGGCCAAGCGGCCAGATAGTAAGATGCCCACACCCTGACTACCACGATCGCTGTCTCCCACTCCCGACCAGAGCGCGATCCTCCCTCCCGGTAAGTCCTGCATCTCACTACCCCTCCGCTTGGTCTCGGTCACGCCAATCGCATCCAACTTCATGTCATCCATCAAATCTAAGAGTTCATTCATCTTATCTTTCATTCCCCCCCGGACATTCCACGTGCCAAATCGACACTCCTCTGTCCTCGATCCGCGCTTTTTGGGCCATGCGTGATGGGTTGCGGACCCCATCGCCGCTTCGGCTCACGCTATTGCCGACCCCGCATTACAAATTTATCTGTGGCTGAGTTGTCATTACAATTTTATAATCAATTATTCTATGATCTACAGGTACAAAATTATAACTATTACAATATAATATCAGACATAATACAATAAAAGATAAATAAACAATGTCGGAATAAAATTAAATGTCAAATGAATTAAATGTTAATTAAAATTAAATTGATAAAATTACATGTCAAACTAAAAAATAAAAATATTTTGTGTGGCGCCATCTGGTGAAGGTGTCCCGTGTTACTAGCTTCCCGTGGTTCTCCTACTTGTCTGCAGATGTCGCTGATATTTTGTAGAACTATTGAGTAGATGTTGCACTTTCTTACTACTTTTAATGTTGACATTAACAAATACAAAAATAAAAAATTATAATAATTGCACTTTGGGTGGGTTTGAACCGGTGACCAAAGCTGCGCGCGGTCGGCTGTATTGACCGCCGAGCTACCGAGATCCGTAGGTGCGTTACGAAAATAATGACTATATGCATCAAGGCGCAAATAGAAGATTCTCGAAGTGGATTTTGTTTTGACTGTCATTTCACAACTGTTCTAACCCGCAATTTTGTTTCGTATTTTTCCTTATCAATTCACTGTATTATTCATGAATGTATTAATTAGTTCAACACGTTTTTTTTCTACTGATTATTTGAGCTATAATCAATACGCTAAATTCACTTCAGAAACTACTTTTAATAATGTTTTCGTGGGAGCCGTTGTTAACGCGTCTTACCCCTCTCGCGGGCGGGGCGGCAACAATAACACACAATTGTACAATAAGGATAAAATACATATATAGATTACATAGTAAAGGTAATTATACAAATAACACCGTTATCCACAGATAGGATATATAATTATAGAAAGTACAAAGTTATATATATATTTTATTTTTTTATAATGAGATAACTATTAATATTGTATTATACAAAAAATTGACATTCAAAACAAACTAAAAATTATGAAAAAATATATATATATTGTAAAAAAAAAAAGCCTATATATAAATTTTAACGTTTCTTTGACTAATAAACACAATATATATAGAGCAACTTTATCTTAAAATGATTGTGGAGTTTCCTGAGTAACTTGATGCTGTCTTAGTGTTAATCTTAATGTTATTGTATTTGTGTATGTTTATGTATATATTAGGATTTAGTATATTGATATTGTAATACATATATAAAGCTATATAAGTAAGTATATAATATATGTTAAGTCATTCTATAATTGTATATTTTAAATTTTTATCTAAGGATTGGCTGTCAGAGATGTGTACGGGCATTAAATCCGCCTTTGTACTTTGTGAAATAAAGTTTTTAAATAAATAAATATTGGTAATGAGTATTTGACCTAAAGAAGGTTTCTGGTGAAAATTTGAGGAAAGCAAAAGATTGCGTACATTGAACGAGAAACCCTAGCTTGTAATAATGACGATTTTAAAAGGTAGGACAGTTTTAACCCGATCCTTTTATTTGATAATGTATCCGCGAAGAACAAAAAAATAGCAAATACAGAAACCACTTTTATTTATTGTATTGTTTCGAAAATAAAAAAGGAGAAGAATGAGTGTGCACTTCTGTAAATCGTCGCTGTAAATCTTGTTTCGCACCGGAATAACTGAATTGTTCAACTGTAACCGTGTACAGTCGACAACAGATCGAGCTATACACTTGTATCACTTATCACAATACAATAAAGTGCAAATTGAAACTGAAATTGTAGATTCTGGTGTGTGGCGAACTATACAGGTACCCGAAGACACTTCTGATAAGTGCTTTCAGGATTTATAAAAAAATAGAAAGAAATATCGTCCCTTTTCTTCGACTGCGGTCAAGCTTAACAATATTTGTGATCGTTGTAAAAGTTTTCTTAACATCAGCAAATACGAGTAATCTTATATTAAAGTCATAGTCAAGTTTACTTGAATAAAAGACAAAAATGAAACTGTTTAGTACCATACATGTTATACGTCTAAAAACTTTAATATAATTTATTTATTTAAAAAAAAAAAACACTTTCTAACAGCTAAACCTTGGGGACAAATTAGAACATCTATAGGTGCAATGAAATAAATATTAATAGTAGGATAAATTCAACTTCATTTTGTGCCGTTTGGTGTAGAGACGATGGGCCCTTGGTCTGAGGACGCTAAATCGTTAATACGCGACATAAGCGTTGCCATCCGAGCGTCAACAGGTGATCCTTTGAGTTTGGAATATCTTATTCAGAGGATCAGTGTTGCCATCCAACGAGGCAACGTCGCCGGAGTCCTCGGATAATTGGGCTCATCTTCTCCTGGATTCGATGACATGTAGATTATAATCAAGATATTTGTAAGTATTAAGTTTTTATATTAATTAGGTTTATCTTTTAGTTTATTTAATTTGAGGTTTTGTTTAGTTTATTTTTAATTTTATTATTTAGGTAGCTTTTACAAAACATAAATTTCTTCCACTTGTTCAGATATTAATTAACATAAATATATAGACTTACATAATATACTTTTATATATACTGTAATATATAATATACTAATACATACACAAAAATATACATATATACACTTATTAACATTGTTGATCCCATTATCCCATTACATAAGTGAAAACTGTGATGGTATGGTTTTAGCAACTCCTAAAGCCCGGGTCTTAGATCCAACGTTACGGACTATCCATCAGGGAAATACCGAGCTGTCTCCATAGCTAGTTGAGCTACCTTGAACTTGTGGACCAGACACACTGTCAGTATAGTTATTCATCATTTTAATTTTGACGACTTAACTCTGGTTAAAATTTATTTTGTTTAATAATCCTCAGGCAATTCATACAATTTGATATATAGCTCCAAATACACTATTGTATTCTTGGACGTCCACATCATAATATGTAAATTTTACTGCTAACGTCATTATTCTATCACGGGCTGTATAATATTTGCTTATAAGGTTACTCGCATTGCAATTTGAAATCAGAACATGGAGGCAGCTATATGAAGCGTAAAATGGCCTATGTGCTCGTGGTTCTACGTCTGAATGCAGTTTGCATATTAATGGTTTAATCTCGGATCTAGCGACTTCTGCGGCCGTAGCCTATTTTTTTAAACGAAAACGTTAAATTGTCAAAATAGTCTATTTATTTTACCGTCAGTTTTAGCTCGAGTTTAGCTGTCAAAATTGTAATGACGAATATCTATACCAATGTGTCTGGTCCTCAAGTTCAATGTAGCTCTGCGAGCTATGGAATGCTAGCTTGGTAATTCTCTAATGAATAGATCTCGAAACGTTAATAATATTCAGAGAACCAACGTAATATATAATTCTTTATTGCAAACAAAAAATTAAATATTAAATATTGTACATAGGCGAGCATAATATGGTATGATATTCTCTACCAGTTTTGGGAGAGTGATAAATTATTACAATGGATGAAGAGTAAAAAACATAATAGTAGTTTAAATCGATCATAAATATACTTTAGCATATTAACATGTAAATATATAAATATAAATATCTATATATATATATATATTTGTATGACATATATTATAATAAATACTTAATACATAATAATTTTATCTGGCTATAATCTCAGTATTTCTCTGATGGATACTGTAGCGTTGACATCCGTCAGAGAACCAAAGCTACCGAAGAAGTAGCCTTCAAAATTAGCAAGCTAAAGTGTCAAAGAACGTCGCAGAACCGATGGACGATAGAGTAGAATAGTTCTGGTACTAAAACACGCAAAGTGGGATGACTCCAGCTAGATAGACAGATGACATGAGGAAGGTCGCTGGTGGGGATGGATAGGGGTGGCAATAGATCGTGTGAAATGGTGAGCCTTGATGAAGATATACTTTCTGATGATGAGGATTCAATCTAATAGCGGTATTGACAGTGTATGTATGAATATTAACTCTACTAGCGGTTGACAGTGTCAGTTAGTTAGTTAAAGGTTTCCTTTACATGTATTACGTTAAAAGAAAATGACTACGGCCGCTGAACGTGCTGACGTGACCGCTAGTTCTATTCCATTGTCTGTACTACAATCAACAGCGCGATCATAGACCTCGTATATCTAATGAAAAACTTTATACAACGTTTTAATTGGAATTGCTCAAAATGTTCAATCATTTTAACTTAATGTACATTAAACGCTTATATGTTTAAAATAATTATTTCATCGTAGACTGGTACTAGAAAGCTATGCTATGCTATATTTTCACCTATATAACAATCGTTATATTTTGGTATGTCAGTTAACAAATTTTAAAGCATCATCACTTGTTGTTTCCCTTCCGGGGTGGTCAAAAACCACGCGTATAAAGAAGCGGATTCACATTTAGCCAACTTTACTATAGGCCAATCTTGACAAGTGGCAAGCTCGTCGATATCTCTAGCTTACCAAACTTGAGAAATATCACAAATAAATTAAATATTAATCAAATTTTATTTATTTGAATTAATAGATAATATTTTGTCTCGACCAGGAATTGAACCCGGTACCTCCGAGTCTGAATCCACGGGCTTGTCCGCTAGACTACGGAGGCAGTTAAATTTTTAAATAATACTGTAATGCTATTAATACTATGCATCGTAGACAAATAAGCATTACGAACACAATACAGCAGAAGGCAAAGAAATACAACCATTTAAATGATTTTTCCGTCAAAGGCATGTCAATAAATTCTGTCAAATTATAAAAAACAATATTTTAGAAAACGAGTTTAAATTTTGTTTTAAATTCACTTTGATGTAGTCTAGTTATAATCTCAGGTAGTTTATTGTATGATTATTCAACGGAAAACCTCGCTTAAACGTTTTTCTCAACCTGGTTTCCCTTATATAGATATTTTTTAGTTTATGCTTAGTCAAACTAAAGATTATTGGAAGCTCATTAGCTTTGGCATGAAACTCCTGTAAGCAAATATATACATACAGAGAAGTGACTGTCATAATCTTGGCATTAACAAAATCTTCTTTAGACCGACATAGTGATGGAGACTGATGTCGGTCGTTAGTGGCTGGCGCCAGTTGCTCCCATTTTTGGACCTCGCGTACCGTATTCAAATATATACCGCGTGATTTTGCACTACCTTACTCTATCTAGTCCTTTAATCCTCTAATCCATCCTTAATCGGTGATGTCTTAATCCTTAATCCATAATATTTAAATCCGTATATCCTTAAATTCTTATCTCTGTAATTACTATAAATCGTTTAATTCTATAATTATCAAATCCTTTAAGCCTTTTCCTTTTATCGTTTAATGCATTTTAAGTTAAGGGACGAAAGGATTAAATGATCAAAGACTTAAGGGATGAAATGATTAAATTATAGCTTTAGGATTAAATGATTAAGAGGACTGTTTCTAATCCTTTATCCTTTAATTATTTAATTGTTAGTCTCTAATTATATAATTGTCAAATGCGTAAATCCTCTAACCCTGCAATTCTATAATCCTATGATCCTATAATCATCGAATCCTATAATCCCTTATTCCGTAATCGTCTTATATCCATAATCACTACTAACCCTGTAATCCTATAATTCCATGATTTTATAATCATATAATCCCTTATTCCGTAATCGTCTTATATCCTTAATAACTACTAACCCTGTAATCCTATAATCATCTAATCCTATAATCACTTATACCCTTAATCACTACTAACTCTGTAATCCTATAATTCTATGATCCTATAATCATATAATCCCTTATTCCGTAATCGTCTTATATCCTTAATCACTACTAACCCTGTAATCCTATAATCATCTAATCCTATAATCACTTATACCCTTAATCACTACTAACTCTGTAATCCTATAATTCCATGATCCTATAATCATCTAATCCTATAATCCCTTATTCCGTAATCGTCTTATATCCTTAATTACTAATACTAACCCTGTAATCCCATAATCCTATAATCCCTTATTCCGTAATCGTCTATGTATATAATCCAGGGTGTCAACTACCTGTATCTTAAATTTCATCAAAATTGGTCCAGGCGTTTGAGCGTGAAGAAGTAACAAAGATACCCACATACTCACAAATTTTCGCATTTATAATATTAGCGTGATTGCTACAATAAGGGGTACACAGGTTTGAGGTCTTTTTTGAAGTGGTACGCAGCAAACACTAAATGGGAACCACTGCTCTAGACTAATATGTCATTCTATTGATATAAACAAACTTTCCTACGAAACCATATGTCGGAAGTAATAAAAATATTTGTCTTTTTCATACTAACTGTTAAATTTAAAATAGTCTATTAAGGGTTAAGTAAAACAAGAATCATAGCAGAATAGGGAGGTATTTCGCTCCTTTTGTTACTGGCAACACCTGAATAGCGAGATAAATTAAATAAATTCCTACAAACAATAATAAGAATGTACGAGCATCGAGTAATAATGGTAGGTCCAGTGTTGCCAGATGTCATAATTTTGCATGCTATTATTAGCAAATATTTTTATATTATAGTCTAGAATGAAATTAAAGAACTACGTATTTTTTATTATTATTACTTAGTAATAAAATATTAAGTGATGGCGCAGAGAAGTTTTCCTAAAAATATGTCCACTCATACCGACGCTAATCAAGTAGGTAGCAAGACGTCGACAATCGCGCGATGGTTGACTTACGTAATTGTTCCTCTCTCTATTTCGTCTTTCAGTAGTGAGCGAGATTAATAAATAATGATTTGTTTATCGGATAATGATTTTTACTTGAAAAAATACACCTTTTTTAGTGCCTTGCTTTTTTGACAATTACAATATGAATTGACTTATCAAATTATAAATGTTCATAATTTAATAAATTTTGAGTGCTTTTAGAAATGAGGACAGTATTGTGTGACTTTTCTAATAATTTATTCATTTTTGTCTCTATTTGACTTGCATCTGGCACCGCTATGTAGAGCAGTTAGAATGCCTTGTTAGACCGCAAGTCTGCAGCCCAAAAGGAATTCCTTAAGGCATTGTGTACCCAAAGTTTAAGTGCATTGTCGACAACACAAAGACCGTATTAGGGTTCTGTATTAAAGTCTACTTTAGTTTTAGTTTCAGTTTTACCCAGATAGTGCAAGTTATAGTTACTGGTAACGTATGACTCTGTCATATTATTAAAATAGAGTATTAAGTGAAAATCTGCGCTACAGCGGAACACACTACCAACTCTCTCGTGCACCATTATTCTTTATTCCTTTCTTTCGCTCTTTATTTCTGTCTTTCCGTATATCCGTCTTTGCATTGTCGACGACACAAAACCAAGTTGGTGTTAGCTTTAGTAATGCAAAACAAAAACCATCTCTCTCTCTTTTTTTTTTGCTATCTTTCTTTCTTTGTGTTTGTATAGTCGACGACCTAAAACCAAATTAGTGCTAGCGTCAGTAATGCTGAATACACTACCATCTCTCTCTTGTAGCAGTATTCTTTTTTTGATTTTTTTTCTGTTTGCATAGTCGACGACATAAAACCAAATTAGTGCTAGCGTCAGTAATGCTGAATACACTACCATCTATCTCTTGTAGCAGTATTCTATTTTTGCTTTCTTTCTTTTTTTCTGTGTTTGCATAGTCGCCGACATAAAATCAAATTAGTGCTAGCGTCAGTAATGCTGAATACATTACCATCTATCTCTTGTAGCAGTATTCTATTTTTGCTTTCTTTCTTTTTTTCTGTGTTTGCATAGTCGACGACATAAAACAAATTAGTGCTAGCGTCAGTAATGCTGAATACACTACCATCTCTCTCTAGTAGCAGTACTCTTTTTTTTTCCTTTTTTTTTCTGTGTTTGCATAGTCGACGACATAAAACCAAATTAGTGCTAGCATCAGTAATGCTGAATACACTACCATCTCTCTCTTATAGCAGTATTCTTTTTTGTTTTTTTTTTCTCAATTTGCATAGTCAACGACACAAAACCCAGTTAGTATTAGCTTTAACACACAATACCATCTCTCTCTTTCTTTCTTTATTTTTTTCTGTGTTTGCATGGTCGACGATATAAAACCAAATTATTGCTAGCGTCAGTAATGCTGAATACACTACCATCTCTCTCTTATAGCAGTATTCTTTTTTGTTTTTTTTTCTGAATTTGCATAGTCAACGACACAAAACCCAGTTAGTATTAGCTTTAACACACAATACCATCTCTCTCTTTCTTTCTTTATTTTTTTCTGTGTTTGCATGGTCGACGATATAAAACCAAATTATTGCTAGCGTCAGTAATGCTGAATACACTACCATCTCTCTCTTGTAGCAGTATTCTTTTTTTAGCCTCTACCTATACGCAAAGTGTATAAAAGCATGTCCGTGCACCTACCTTTCAATTAAGTGGTCAAGTTGTCCCAATGGTTGGCTAGGATAGAATGTCTAGCGGCATTACCGCCTCGCCGACCGCCTCCGTGGTCTAGTGGTAACAAACGTTGCCGTGAACTCGGGAGGTCGTGGGTTCGATTCCCACCGGGGGCAAGTTGTACATTGTATAATTTGTCTCGGTCTGGGTGTTTATATGCATAATATGTATATATTTACAAAAAAAAAGTATAATATTTAGTTTATCAACCATTGAGTTTCCGTAACACAAGCCTCGTAGCTCACCACGGAAATTAGATGGCGCTGTGTGACCTGTCTGGAAATATTTATTTGTTTATTATCTCTAGCCAGCAGAGTGGAGGACTGTATCATTTTACTATTCAAGTTGGGCCACATGATATAAAAAAAAAATGGGATTAAAAAAAATTGAATTAACTTGAGTAGTTCGCCCTGTGTATGTATGTATGCTTCCCCTAAGCTTCCTAGTTAGACGTTAACGACGAAGCAGTAACGAGACAGGCTATTAATTAAGCAAGCTATACTGTTTTACGAAAATGTTATCCAAAATGTTGGCTACATTATTTACGTAATGCTATTTTAAAGGCTACGTCGAGCTAAGACATGACGGCTCCCATAAAGGTCCATATATAGAATATGGACTAATTAGTTATTTGATAACTCTGAAAAAAGCTTTTTCTGTTTGTATGACTGTTTTTAAAAGGCTTCAACTACTGACAGGAGGTCTGATTTTCAAATTCATAGTCACTCACGAATGATGCAGAGTAGAAAGACGGCGACCTAACGAAGGTCGCTGGTAGGGGATGGATAAGGATGACCGCTTTCCTTTCGGGGTGGTCTGAAACCACACTGATAAATAAGCGGATTCACATTTAGGCAACTTTACTATAGGCCAATCATGACAAGTGGCAAGCTCTTCGATGTCTCCAGCGTACCAAACTCGAGAAATATCTATTTATTTATATATTATACTATACTATATATATATTTATTTACATTAATAAACATTTTTGTGTCCCGACCAGGAATCGAACCCGGTACCTCCGAGTCTAAATCCACGGACTTAACCGCTAAAACACGGAGGCAGTTTTTTTTTAAATAAATGATAATTTAATATCCTTGAAAATACCCTCACTTAAGCTCAGGCAGCGTCCACTCTTACATGTTCCTCGTTGCAACACCAATTACAGACGTAACGCGTTTTTCAATAGAGCAAGTGAGTACCTCAACGACCTGAGCATTGATGTTGATATGTTTAATGACAGTACCATATCTATTAGACGCGCAATGACAAATGAGCACTTCGGGTAGGGAAGTGTGTTCAGCTTATCCGTGTAGAGTACTATTGATTTATTTAGCATTGTTAGTTTAATTTTTATTATCTATTTTTTTTTATTTTTATATATGTTGTAACGATTGTATTACATGCGGCCAAGGAATAAATATTATTGGCTGCAATCGACAATCCTTTGCCTTGCATTGATTTAAGACGTCACCTGTTAGTTTAATTTTTATTATCTATTATTTTTTTTTTTTATATATGTTGTAACGATTGTATTACATGCGGCCAAGGAATAAATATTATTGGCTGCAATCGACGATCCTTTGCCTTGCATTGATTTAATACGTCACCTGTCAGTGTAGATTTTGACAAAATCCACTTTTTAAAAACTAACTGCGAGCAATGTGCTGCTTAATAAATTAATTAATTTGTTTAACAACCGAACTCAATATTAAATTTATTATTCATATATAAATTCATCCTACTGGATATTGTCGCCCCCGTAGCTTAAGTAAGTATTGAATAGAAAATAGTACGCGGACACTTCATGACCACGTGCAGTGACTCTAATTTATTTTGTGCACCACCGCTGCAGTCTCACCATCTATCTGGTATCTTGTCTTGGTGTAGACTGAAGTGGTGGTGGATTTGGAGATGGAACGTAACGCGTGTTCCCCGTGCGTTCCAGGGTTCTATGTCCCGCTGCCCAGGATCCCCGTGACGCCTCGTTGTCCGCTTGGGATCGGCAGCGCT
This sequence comes from Tinea semifulvella, assembly GCA_910589645.1. Classification (NCBI taxonomy): domain Eukaryota; kingdom Metazoa; phylum Arthropoda; class Insecta; order Lepidoptera; family Tineidae; genus Tinea; species Tinea semifulvella. Next base: position 3,626,872 of record OU342592.1, on the reverse strand, counting down.
CTCCGGGTCCCCATCTTCAGGCTCTCCGAGGGAAGGTACCCCTACGTACGGTCAACGGATGCATAAAGAGTGATAGGGCTAAGTTTTGGCTTACGACCCTCGCTTTGTTTAATAGTAGAACCTCTTGTCTTGTTAACTTCACTTTACTTAATATATTAACTTCCTTTGCTTAAATTCTTTTGTTTTATTTTAATGTCCCGCTTAACGTGACAATGTAATTGTATTTACCTATATGAGAAAACTTGTCATTTTTTTTTTTTTTTTTTTATACTAGCACGAAATGTGACCCTGCGCCCACCTGATGGTAAGTGGCGCGCAGGGTCCATGAATGTTAGCAACTGGAATCAGACCCTTATGTCCGACATCAGTCCCTAACACTATGCCGGCTTGACTAGATGCCTTTTCACACTTCGCTTGAAGGACTCGAGGTTATAGGAAAGTGGAAACACAGAGGCTGGAAGAGCATTCCACATCTTTATTGTGCGACAGATGTATGAGTCACAAAATTTATAGGTACGCGAAGGGATAGTGACTACGGTATGTGGGTGCATATTCTGACCTGTGCGTGTGGTTCGGTTGCGGAATGGAGAGGAAGGAATTAGGTTATAGAGCTCTTCAGAGCACTCACCATATTATAGCCGGTAGAACACGCTCAGAGAAGCTACATCTCGGCGAAGCTGCAGGGATTCGAGAGTTCCAGATATAGTGGCATCGTCCACAATTCGAACAGCTCGCCTCTGTAGGACATTGAGAGCATCTGTGAGGTACTTGGCTGAATTATTAATTAATTAGCTTAATTATGTTTAATCTTTAATTTTATATATGTATAGTAGCTGTAAGTTTTCCTAACATAAATAAATAAATAATTAAATTGCGCAAATTAATTTAAATCTACTAAATAAGCAGTCAGAAACTGCCGCAAAATTACGGTAACTGTTATACTTCTTAATTTGTTTAGAATATTACACGATACTGCTTTTAACATTTACATTTTATGTCTTGAAAATATAATTTAGGTATTATTCATTATTAATACGTAACAAAAGGAACTAACTGCTGTAGTCTAGCGGTCAAGTACTTGGATTTAGACTCGGAGATACCAGTTCGATTCCTGGTCCGAACAGAATAATATATATTTTATAACAGACTAAAAAGTATAAATAATTAAAACTACATAAAAGTAAAAAATTACATAAATATAAACTAAACCTAATAAAAAATAAACTATAAGTGAAAAATGTCTTCTAGAGACGACCCTTCAGGGATAGTCCCAAGAAGACTGGCAACATTTCCGCTCTGTATAGCTAAGCTAATACGTTGGCAGAAATATTTGCCATCTTTCCTGTTTCCAGACTTTTGTTAGCCGTTTTGGCCAGACGCTTGATAGTATTTATTATTTTAAATAAATAAAATTTAATTATTATTTAATTTAGATCTAGAGACATCGACGAGCTTGCCACATTCATTACAACCCCTAGAACACAGCGTCCTAGACCTCCACTGCTGGAGATGGGCCTTCCAGAGCATATATCTGGAGAATTTGGCCTACACTCGCCACGCTGGCTTGCCACATGATTGACTTAAAGTAAAGTTGACTAAATTTGAATCTGCTTCTTTATGAGTGGGGTTTCTGACCATTCCGGAAGGGATACGGTCGTGATAATACTTTACTACTTTTATCATCGGTCATGATGAATAACAAGTAACAAAAGGAACTAACAACGACATTCGAACAATTCAGATGTTTTTTTTTTCAATTTATTTTATTCTACAAGTCATATTTATAAGGCATAGAACAATAAATATTTTTCATGTCTAAAAAAAATATATTATAATGTCAAGCTTATTTTCTGGGAAATAGATTGTGCGAGTATTTGGAACAACACATTACAGCCGAAATAAAAATAATACAATATTAATAAAGCGATTCTATGAGTTCAGGCGTCTGATCAATCTGTGTATATATTTTTGTTAAAGTTAATTTTCGCAAAAAGTGCTATACCAATTTTGATAAAAATTTGTATGGATGACAATATTGGCGGAGAAATCGCGTAAGAAATATACAAAAAACAACATACAGTCGAATTGAGAACCTTCTCCATTATTGAAATCGGTTTAAAAGTATGTAGATTTGATTTGTAACCGATCGGTAATGATAGCTCGTATTAACTATTACGGTTGTAAAAGTGTATTCCGCAGTGTGAAGGAATTTGTTTTTATTGTGTAAGCGATAAACATCAGTTGAAAAAGCGCTTTATATTTTAAAAGCAGCAGTTAAGCCGCTAATTGGTTAAATACACTCAAAGTTTGCTGTACTATTTATTAAGGTTTCGTTTGTATAAATATAACACTTATAGTTGCACATTGAATGTTAAACTATATTAGCAGCTATTACTTTGAGAATAAAGGTTACGATTGTGTGACTTTTTTGAGTTTCGTGTAATTATTGATGTGTTTACAGATAACACATTGTTGGTGCTAAAAATAGAGGCTATTTCCTATTTCGTATATTACCAATTTCGTAATTCTAATTTTGGCAAAATATATTTAAATTACCTACATAAGATTTAAAAGGAGTTAACGCAGTTTAAAATAAAAACATAAATGTGTTTTGGCACTCCATGCCAAGAGAGATTTAAGGTAAATGTAAGGTAAATGTAATGTAAGTGGGTAAATGTGCTTAGTTTAAGCACACTTGCCCGTGCCGAAAGAATCAAACTTTACGGATTTCTTTAAAATTTATCCGCGATACTAATCTGCGGTATCCCTGGGGCCTAACTCTGGCGCTTTCCATTTGCGTGTCGGTCAAGACACAATGATTTATAATATTACTGGAGTCTGATACGCTAAAGACATAGACGAGCTTGTCACTTGTAATGATGGGCAAATGTAAAGATGGCTAAATGTGATCCGTTACTACTTTAAAAAAATGTGTGGTTCTGACCATCCCGCAAATTCAAAATTCAAAATTCTTTATTGTATAGATTGCTTATTCTAATTACAGTTGAATGTACATGTCATGATGATAGGCAAGGAATACGATCGTGATAATACTTTACTTTTCAACCGGTGAATTGTTTCGAAATTAATTAATCGCCCTAACTTTGGACTAGTATGTGATTATATTGATGGAAACAAACAACATTTCCTAAAAAAAACATATGTCTGTAAAGACATTTTTATTTGCCACCTAATAGTTTGTATTTAGAAGCAAATAAACTATCTATAAATATAATATGTCTTCCAGACACGTCCCATCGGAGATAATCCCAAGAAGTCTGCCAACATTTACCCTCTGTATAGTGAGGCAAATTCGCAAAAGTAAGTGCCAGCTTTCCTGTCTTCAGATTTCTTCGTCAGCCATTTAGACAACTCCTTGGCGCTTGTTTGAGGATCCCCATGGTCCCATCGTCTCGACCCCAAACGGCGCAAACTCACAGAATATCAGTAGAATCACATATGTGTCCTAAGTAACATTACGAAACTATTTTTTTTTACATTTTCGTAAATTTTCGGCGAATCCAGACAATGCCAAGTGGGACTAAATGGCCACAAACTGCATAAACGCATTCATTCATAAGGAGATGAATGACCCGTAGTTGCATGAATGTTTATACTCGCAATTTACACAATGATTACAAATTTGAGAATATAAAGCAGAGCATAATGTATGAGAATGACAAGCTTAACAACAGCATAGGTACGATATAGTGCATAATGTATTGCTATCGGGAAAACCTGAAGTGTCTATTATTCTATGAAATGAATGAAATTTTCATATCCATTAATATGGAGTTAATTATTTAGTGTCAAGCTAATTGAGAGAGTACGATAAATACGAACTCTTAAGAAAAAATACGATTGAAAACCATTACGCACTACATCTGTGAATACCAAGTGACTAATACACTTAACTTACAATAATAAAAAGACATTTCCTCAACGGTTCCTTTACTAAACCATTGCTTCCGGCTGGTATATATATATATATATATATATATATATATATATATATATATATATATATATATATATATATATATATATATTCATAATCGGTATTCCTATTTTAAACTATGACACATAAATATGTGGGCACATCGCCAAAGTAATCGATTTAGCAGTGAATACAATTGTTATTTTGAATATGACAACACTAGTAGGAAAGCGGATCACTCGGTCGAGTTTAATCGTACGATATCTATATAATATATAATGTCGGTTATATCACAAAGTTGACATTGGCTCCAATTATTGCTCAGTTGACCATTAGACAAAAGAGTTCTTCTAGTCGATCACAGATGGCGCTATTAATGTTTCACATAATTATAATCTTAAAAACACTACGCATAAGTTTGATATTAGCTTTATTATATTATATTTAGCATTGCTCAGTATTTTTTTCCCGTGTTTTTTACACTACGGTAAGGTAGCATTCTACCTTACCGTAGTGTAAAAAATAATGTAACAAACTTTTGGTATGAAAATGTCATCAATGCCCGCTCTATCTTAAATGACCTCGTTGTTCGGGATATATTGAGGCCCGCCATACACAGTTATCCAGTGATCAACGTACACGGACCGCTCTTGCAGTTATAGTCAACAGCTTGAAACTATCATTGAAAACTGCTCGGGCAGTTGATATTAACTGCTCAATACGCCACAATTTCATTTTATTTCAAATCAGTTGTAACGCGGATTTTGAGGAAGAAGCACTATTGCTACTTTTGCTTATACGGCGACGGCGGCGGCAGCGTCACAATCTACATTGGCCATTTTGTTTTAAAAAAATAATACGTGCGGGCAGGAAGCGCGTGCGGCGTGGAATAAAGAGCGCGAGTGGAATTACCTAACTGCTCGAGCAGTCAGTGTATGCCTGGCGACTGCTTGACCGCACGATGAAATTTCACCATGCTGCCAACCGCCCGAAGCAGTTGCAACTGCTCCCCATGGAGTGAGGGAAGATGTCTTGTTTAGGATGCCACCTGTTACCTTTGCCGCTTGCCACATTTCTTCTACATCAAAAAAGGGCGGTTCGGCTGCTCATACAGCCGAATTTAAAAAGCACATCAAATATTAAACAAAATTATAACTTTGTGGCATTTGGGGTTGAAACAATGGGGGTATATTCTCTTGATACCCACATATTCATAAAAGAGCAGGGTAAACGAATTTTTCAAGAGTGTGGCGATTCCAAATGCCATAACTACCTAAAACAGAATATTTCCAATATAAATCAACGAGGAAATGCGTCGAGCGTTTTAAGTACCCTCCCTGGTGGTCAGCCCTTAGTTTATTTTGTAGAATAGTTTTAATTTAATAGGTATTTTCAGTTTAGTTTTATTTATAATTAGTTTTTTAATTAATTTATTATTAATATTTTTGTATCTACTTCGAATAAAAATATATAATTTAAAAAAATATCTTAGACTTGCAAAATCATTGAAAATATTTGTGCGAACGAGATTTATGCTTATGCATCCCATAAGCGTTAATCGCAATATCAAACTTAATTTCGATATAAAAGCGACTAATTAAACATTCGGTCTGTGAAAATGAAAACCACTCTGTCACTTACGGAAAAGCAATTTCCTGCTCTCGGTCAAAACTCAACTCTGCGATTGAGTGCCTATCCCTTAGGATGACCATACATCATTACTAAATTAAGAAATACCACATGTTAGTTTTTTAAAGAACTGCCTAAGCGACTGGTAATGCTATACGTGGCTGGCAGTTTCTTCGAGCAGCAAATCAGCAATGTTATTATACTAGAAATTAGTATAAACGGGTCCAGCCATCGGTCAGGCGGTCTACTATGCTACTTTGTCTAGAAAATGAGTCACTAAAGCAAATGGCAAGGATCTGCTAGAACCAACAAGTGGACAAGAAAAAGGGACATACCACGGGAAAAAAGCCAGGTTTTCACTGCGGGATCGCTTTCTTCTCACACTTCACTTTCTCGGAACTGTTTTAGGCACGATTTAGAGTCCAATACGCCTTGGAAGCTTTCACACTAAAATCGCTATGGTTTTCGGGCCGAGCGTAGATTTTGGTACTGGAGCCAACTTGGGCGCCTCTAGTGGTAGATGACGAAACTACTCGCGATCCATAGACGAATCTACCAGGCTTGGTGGTAGGAATTTTGGATTAGTTGCTGGAAGTGAATTAAAGTCCAACCTGCCGACTAATTGCCTTGTGCCTACGACCATGATCTGTCTTTTACCTGGGTTAGTTATTTTTTTTTTTTAGTCCCAGATCCCGAGAATATATGCGAATCGCCTCAAGGTCTCTATTCATGTTACTAAACGCTTCTTTTATGTCATCAGCATTAATGGGATGCGACATGTATACACACATAAGCCCCATCACACATCCAGGTGACCTCGTCAAGAACTTTAAGCTGCGCAAATACGCCAACCTCGGTACAGGTTACGAATTTGCGCCGTCTGGGGTCGAGACGATGGGCCCATGGGTACTCAGCCAAGCGTCTGGCCATGGAGTTGTCCAAACGGCTAACGAAAAATTCTGGAGATAGGAAAACTGGCAATTATTTCTTACAACGTATTAGCCTCGCTATACAAAGGGGAAATGTTGCCAGCCTCCTTGGGACTTTCCCTGAAGGCTCGTCTTTAGAGGACATTTGTTACTTATAGTTATTTTTTTTTAGGTTTAGTTAATATTTAATTTTTACTTTTTAAAAAGTTTTTAATTCTAATACTATCACACTTTATAAATAGCTATAATAATATGTATGTTATATTAGTATTTAGTGTATATTTATTCCATATATATTGTAAGTAAGAATATATTAATTTGCTGTTAATTTAAATAGTTATTTCTTTCTCGTATTATCTTTATGATTGCACCTACATTTGATCAAATTTGTCCCCAAGGTTTGGCTGCCAGAGAATGTCTTCGGGCATTAAGTCCGCCTTTGTACTTTGTGCAATAAAGTTTATAAATAAATTTTAATAATACTTACGAATATATTTTAACTTACATACGAAATTATAATGAAAAAATATATGTATATTAATACATATACGAAGGCATACACCATCATCCGATCATAACGTGTGATGGTACAGCTAACTTTTTGTATGTCTCTTTGTCTTGCCTTTACGAGCCTGTAGATATATTTTTTCAATTATTTCTGGCCACCCTAAATAAGGAACAAAAGGTGCGTTCAGTGAGGATTGCTGTGAAGTGCTATTAACCGGTGTTTTCCTTCAGCCCAAAGTAAGTCTTTAATCTGGGTGCCCACTTCACTGTTATTGCGAAAGACCCGAAATAAAATCAATGTCAAGGGTTTGACAATTAAAATTTATATCGTTTTCTAAAAGATTATTCAAACGATGCATCACATTCGCAATTTTAATATACGTAAAAAACCTTATGATATTAATAAATATATATATATATATATATATATAAACTCCGACTTTTACACAGAATAATATAACTTTAAATGAAAAATAAACCGCTGAACTACACCATTGAAATAATTTTATGATTTAAAAAGGAATCATCATAAATGGCCCACACGTTTGGTCTCCAGCAGCCCCATTCTGTTACTTGCTCGATCTTGACAGCAGCCGTGCAAATATCAACTTTAATAGCGTGATAAAGTTGATATTTAGACGGCTACGTATTGACGGTATTGCACAAAAAACTAAAAAAATAATGTACAAACGAGAAACTAATGTCTTTGGGCATTTAAAATTATAAATATACAATTACATATAAGAGAAGACAAATTTCTAAGCATTCCATGGATTTACCGTGCGGGTGCCAGGTCCATCGTGTGTGGGTAGGAGATGAGAAGAATGGTGTCTCGGGCTTGCGACCGACAATAGGCTGGTTTAAGAAAAGGAGGCCTCCTTTTTTTTATTGCGCGATAATACGCTCACCATCCACCATTCTCTACCCAACTCCTCTCCCTACCCAACCAAATACTGTATGATTCCGTTACTGCCGTCTTGGAAGCTCGTTCCATAAATGTATTGACGGCAGACCTGCTTAGGCCCAATTCTTTCAGTAAGTGATGCAAAGATTTTGCTGGAACTCCTCTTGCACCAACTTCCACTGCGTAAAGCATAATAATTAACTGCCTCCGTATTCTAGCGGTTAAGTCCATGGATTAGACTCGGAGGTACCGGGTTCGATTCCTGGTCGGGACACAAAAATATTTATTAATGTAAATAAATATATATTATATGTGATATTTCTCGAGTTTGGTACGCTGGAGACATCGACAAGCTTGCCACTTGTCAAGATTCGCCTTTGGTAAAGTTGGCTAAATGTGAATGCGCTTATTCGTAAGCGTGGTTTCTGACCACCACGAAAGGGAAACGGTCTTGATGATACTTTACTTTACATAATAATCGTTACATATTAATTACTGTGTCTATTTAAATATATATATATATATAATACGAAAATAGGTAATTATATAGTACTGTTTACACACAATAAAAATAGTATAATACATGTAGGTACTAAGAAGAGCTATGTTGTTTGTTGAGAAAGTGAGTGATATAGATTTTTTAAATATATTAATAGACGGCGTCAGTCTTGGAACCGGAGGAAGTTTGTTCCACTAGCGAGCGGCGGAAACTGAAAGGAATCTGAATATCTGCTGAAAGAATGGGTGATATTGAGCTCATAGCCACATCATGTTAAGTTAATTGACATTGGATATTTTTTGTTAAATTGTCATATTTAATGAAGCGAAAGATTTTTTTTTATTTTTAACATGTTTTAATTATTTAAATTCATGTTTTTTTATTCATTTTTTTTAAATCTTTATCTTTATCATAGCCCGTAGAACACATAGTCCTAGACCTCCACTAATAGAGATGGGCCTTCCAAAATGGCCACGCTTACCAGACAGGTTGACGAGAGGGAAAACCAAAAAAAAAAAACTAGTGTTTTTTTACACTATAAATTAGCTTGTCTGATTTTTAACCCTTAAAGCATAGATCAAAGAAATCTTTGTAAAAGCGGTTTATCTTCAGATCTTGGGATCAGCCTTTAGGTTCTTTTTCATGTCACGATTCGAAGCACCGCGCCGTTTAGAAGGGATGCCTTGTTGAAAGCAATTAGGGTTTGAGTGGTTGCGATAAATTACCTCTGGTCTACTTCGCATAGGAATCTAGTAATTGGAATTGTCATTAATCAACATTTTAATGTCGAAAAGAGAATGTAAAAAGCTACTTGCTCGATGAAAAGTTAGTTTAGCTTACACAAGTACCCAATTACAGAGTATTTATTTATTTATTAAGGTACAAAAACAGTTTACAGACAAAACACTTAACAAAATACAGTGATATGAATAAGTAGTAAGTTTGCCAACCTAACATTTGTACACAGCATGCAGTAAACAATATCAAGAATGAAATACAGAAAGACATTAATATCTAAATTTAAACATAAAAATAACAATTTGGCATACATATCTTGTGTCCCAGAGTGGGACGACCCCCCGCCAGATGGACGGATCACCTGAGGAGGGTCGCTGGTGGGGGTTGGATGAGGATTGCAAAAGACCGCGTGCAGTGGCGAGCCTTGGGGGAGGCCTATATCCAGCAGTGGAGAGACACAGGCTGATGATGATACATGTCTTATATATAACTAAGATTATATATATTTATATAAACCCAAAAACAATAATAATATAATAGTAGTAATAATAAGTATTCTTAATAACATTATAATAATCATATTTTTATAAATATATTTTATTTAGTATCTACTCGTACATATATGTATTATTGTATATAGATTTAAATAATAATTACCAACTACTTAAATAAAATGCCTATAAATATAAATAATTAATTGGCAATTATTTCTGGCAACGTATTAGCCTTACTCTTAGAATGTTCCATTTTACTTAACTGAGAACCGGGAATTCCCGGTACTTTCGAGATCGGGATTTCCCAGGTCTGTACCCTAATAATGACAGCCTTGCCATACAGAAGGGAAATGTTGCCAGCCTCCTTGAGACTATCTCTCGGGACATCTCAAGGACCATTTCTATTCATAGATAGTTATTTTTTTATTTTAGACATTCATTATATTGCTAAAAGGAAGCCGATTATGATAAAGAATTCTCATATGCACATTTAATGTTGTTACCAAATTATAGGTATGTTTTATTATTATTATACTTCTTCTCTATATATATTAATATTTTTTTGGAAATTATCCGTGCTTTATAAAATTATGTTGTAATAAACTATTAAAACATTTATGTACCTATTTTGTATAGTAAGTAGTTAAACTCCACTACGTACTATGTTTATATAGCGAAACCTGTAATTGACCTTACTCCATAAATTGTACCATACTATTATTAAGCATATTGTAACGTTGTTGGTTTCTTAATAAATAAATAAATAAAAATATTAAAAAAAAAATGTATTAAACTAAAATCTAAACAATATATAAAAATAATTATTAATATTTTTAATAGGTAAGTATTTTATTTAAGTAGTTTATGATTATTATTTTATATTTTGTACATTAATTTTTAAATAAACTGCTATATAAAATTAAATATTAACCTATGTTATTAATTTGCTCTCAGCAAGGGTTAGCTAGCGGTATTTTTTTTAGATTTATTCAGAAATTAATTTATTATTAAATATTATTTTTACCGAAAAACCATAATTTACAATTTATTATAGAAAATGCATGGACCCAACTTTAGATAGAAAACGAACTTCCCCTGATGAATGAAGGTCGTATTTAATTTATTGCAAATGGGAGCTTGGGTTCCCTGAATTACAAATCGCCAGAATCAAATATTAATATCAATTTTAATTAGGCCTTAAGGCCTGACTGACGATTTAATTTTGCGAAGAATAATAATTTCAATAGTGAAAACATGTCTTAAAATCAACTATCAGCCGAAATAATACATGTTGGTAGTTTATAAATTTGTATAGATATTTCTTGAGGATATCGATCGTTACCATTAGGTGGTCGCGATGTCACTTGTCGTGCACAGAATATAAAAAAAGTCTCCAAGATGCGTTGTGAGACGGCGGTAAGGGGTAAAATGTTCCAATGAGCTGATCAGTTTTTTGTTCAACTATTTTTACGATAAAACTGGCTACTAAAAATATATGTATATTTTAATAAAACTAAATATAAAATAAAATAAACTACATTACAAAAAAAAACTAATATATAAACGTCTGATGGGTGTAGTGTGCCGAGAACACTTGACCGACGAGGCTGAGCAAAATATTCTCTACTTAAATTCAATTCAATTCAATTCAAATATTTTTATTTCAGATAAAAATCCATATTCTTATATTTAACATAATTAATATTACTTTACACTATATTCATTATTATAACTATCTACAAATAAACTTAACCTAACTTCCCACCAGTACTGCAGTCCAGTGTTGCGCAATAGGCCCCCCCACACTGCCCGCATCTACCCTCAGGATGTTATTGGGATTCCGGCATACCCGCGCCATCAGGGATGATACTTTCTTACGCATGATGGCGGGGAAGCCATCCGTGCGCATCTCAGCAAACATCCCGGAGGCACTACAGAATCTCGGGAGTCCCAACAGCATCCTAAAAGCGTTTTTATATTGCACGCGAAGAGTGTTGTATGCCTTCTACGTTGTAGCATATGGTCGATCAAACAACAACCCAAAGGGTCACCCGTGGCCACGCGGAGTTTTTCTCAAAGCTCACGAGAGAACGCCAGAGCCTTCTCGGACCACGGATCCATTATTTTTAGTATATGGATGTTTTTTTATTAACTGACATTAATATTACTTTTAAATGATTTAGTTTTTTTAATAATTGACTACTTAGTTTTTTTATTAAATATACTAAAATTATTTTTTATTTGAATAAAATGACAATGTTGTGGATAAATCACAATAAGCATCTTGTACGTACACTGCTTTTGGATTGCAATCTAGAACTTAAGAAATCATTGTAAAATGTGAACCGTTAAATAAATAAATAAATTCCAAATTGGCAATTTTTTATTTTAAATTTACACGGTTCTCCGTGTAAATTTAATGTGACCTCGACATGTGACAACACACACAGTCATTTATCTGATTCTCTGATCTCTATATTACATGGACAAAGCCGGATCAGACAGCTAGTCAAATATATACTTTCTTTTCATCTAAACTTAGACTAAGTGGATAATAAAGGAAAACGAACATTCTTAAGGTCGTAATTGGCATAAATATTATTTAAATCTTTTGTCGACTGTACCTCATTCCATTACCAGCAATCCCCAGGGTTGCCAATGTCATGAATTAATTATAATTACATTCCACATCGACCCTGTTCAGGTACGACTAAATGAAACACCCCTACCCGAAGAGAGCTTCGTATAGGTGCAGTCCATTTCTAACGAGTTTAATGAATATGTAAACAGTATCATAACTGTACAGGCGTTAATCCATTGCTGGGCACATCACACGAATTTGTTCTTTTTCATACAAAGCTAAGCTTAGTCAACGTGCCGTAGCGTCTCCGAACGCAGCAATGGACGCTTTACAAACTACGCTAAGTAGAGGGTTTACATTTAGCCAACTTCAAGTGGCTAACTCGTTGATATCTCTAGCGTATCAGACTCGGAAAATTTCGTAAATACTACCGCTAGAGGCAGCCTTATACCCATCACCTTCACGGATTGCAAAAAAACATTTTCTCAGAAGATGATTTTATCATCATTATTTTAGCCTAGAACACAAGAGTCTTAAAGTCCACTGCTGAAGATGAGCCTTTCAGAGAATATCGCACCGTTATGTTAGTAATACAAGGGCATAAAAACAAAACCTTTAAACAGAATAAAAATATATGTTTCATTATTAGTTCTATTAAAAAAGAGAAAAATGTATAATTTTATTTTAGAAGCCATTTTTTATTTTGTAAATTTGTTAGTTTTTGTTAAATTTATTTTTTTGTTTTAACGGTAATATGTTTCTAATTTCTTCCTCTTCTTTTTATATTGGTGAATGCTGTGACACCTAATTGGTACATATATTAGATAAGTTATAATTATACTATGTTATGTGTGATAATATATGACCCTCTTAAAGATATTTACTTGATCTTTTTATGATATTGGTATAGACTATAGGTACATTAGCATTGGAAATCCGTTGTAACAATAATTTTAGATGTCATTGCATCATCAGTGTAATTGTATTTTGTTACTTAGGCTAAAGCGTTCTTATGCTTAGCTCATACTTCGCTTAAAAGTTGAAGCTAAAAATAACGTAAATAAGTCGAATGATAGGAAGTAAAGTAAATTCATAGGTAGAAACTTACTACTAATTTTAGTCTTTAATTATTACATTTGTTAATCGAAGTAATGTACAATACATACATACATATCTTCACGCCAGATCCCTTACGGGGTAGGCAGAGACAATTGAGCGCCACTTGACACGATCACGACATACCTCTTTCGCTTCATCGACATTCATCAACCTCTTCATACATGCCCTTCGTTTGACAATGAGTTTTATTGAGAAAACTACTTATAATTAAAAAAAGTAAAGTATCATCACGACCGTTTCCCTTTCGGAGTGGTCAGAAACCACGCTTATAAATAAGCAGATTCACATTTAGCCAACTTTACTATACGCCAATCATGACAAGTGGCAAGCTCGTCGATGTCTCCAGCGTACCAAACTCGAGAAATATCACAAATAAATTAAATATTATGTAAATAAATACATTTACATTAATAAATATTTTTGTGTCCCGAGCAGGAATCGAACCCGGTACCTCCGAGTCCTAAGTCCACGGACTTAACCGTAATGTACAATGATTACAAAATAAAAATCAAAATTATACTACATATAAAAATATTATTTATCCATGACCTGATCATGTGGCAGTGTACCAAGAACACTGGCAGCATTCCCCCGCTGCACAGTGATGCTGATTTGCTGCGCGAAAAAACTGCCAGACCTCGTCACATACAGCATTAACAAGTCGATTAGACAGTTCTTTAAATAACTTCTTAGTCCCATTGTCTCAAGGACTCGTTCTTCTCATAACAACCAACTTAAAATCCCACCCCACACTTCCAGCAGATATTCAGATTCATTTACTGTATCGGCTGCTCGTCAGTGGAACAAGCTTCCATTGACCATCAGACTAGCTCCTTCAATTCACATCTTTAAAAAACAACTTAATACTTTCTTTTTAAACAAGCAGAACAGTATATTTTAAATTTAAATATTTCTTCTTAATAATATTATATTATCTTCATATATATCTACTATATATTAATACGTATTTAAGTAGTCTATGTATACATACTATTTATGTAGTTTATTCAAATTTAAAATAAGGTTCAAATTGCACCCCACATATTATACTGTCTCACTCTCCCAAAGGTTAGCTGGTAGAAAAATCCGAAATGGCTTTAAGTTCGCCTTTGTACATACTTTTAAGTTAAAGTGCTTTATTATATTAAAGTATTTTATTAATAATAATAAAAGGACAAAAGGCACAAACACAATCATTTCCGTCATGGCAAGATGCAATCATGCCCAGGATACAGTTGCTGCTGCTCCGCCATCGTTTGGCGAAAGTCCGTGCGGGCTTCAGCGAACATTCCAGAAGTGCTGCAAAATCGTGGCAGCCGCATTAGCATCCTGAACACTTATTGTTTATACTCGTAAATCTGCACCAAATTAAGGTCTCTGCAATCGTAACGATTAAAGTTAAAAATGGCGTCGAATGTACCAGTTTTATTTTTAAGGTATTGCTTTGACATATAGGTATTATTATTTATTTATTTATTTTAAACATGCATGTATTTTATTTATTATTTATACACAGTATATATTTATTATCATCTTAGATGTTTAAACCATATACTTACCTACGTACAGTTCTCCCAAAGTGATAATGCGCATAGAAATCTTCGTCACTGTTCGGCAACGGTCGTATTCCCCGAGCGTCGGAAGACGATATGTATATAGAGTGGTTAAGTGCATTTTCTTTATGCATAATTTAGTAGAATTATGTGTTTTGTGCTAAAAGAGATAAATATTGATTTATCAGTAACAAAATTTGATTCGATAATTCCATGTAAGTAAATAGCGAGGAAAACCACACGAATATGCTACAATCTGTTGGATTGATTTACTTCGAAAATTTTATAGTACTGTAGTGACCTCCTTTAAATATAAAAACTCTGCCTGTGTCAGACAGACAAGCAATTGTCAAATAAACTATTTAAATAAGATAATTAAAGTTGAAATTAAATTCACCTTTGAAAACAAAACCAAGAAGGGTGTGTAATAGCAGCTCTATATAATTCCACACAGAGAGAACACGTGCAGTCACCGCCAAAAAAACAAAAACAAAAAAACACTGCCCGAATTGTTTTCGATTGTGTACTCATGATATTGACTTCTATTTCTTTCGCACAAGGTGCAAAATGCAAGTGCATTGTTTAGGGCTCTTACGATTCAATGATTCGGGTGTTTCCGGGAATACGACAATTAGCGAAGATCTGTATGTGCATTATTAATTTGGGAGTACTGTACCCATATATTTATTGATTTTACTTATTATAATATTTTGATCTTTTTGTGTTAATTTTTCTTCTCTCACTCTCCCAAAGGTTAGCTGGTAGAGAATACCTTTATGGTATTATGCTCGCCCATGTACATGTTTTAATATTTTATATTTTGTGTGCAATAAATAATTTTATTATTATTATTATTAAGGTCAGCCGTCAGCTGGTACAATTGACGCCATTTTTACCCGACTGTATGACGCATAGAAGGGTTCTTTTTGGGAGACGAAACACGTAGGCCTGATGATTCTCACGTCAATCGATTCATCTTAATCATGCGAATATCACTAAAGATATAACGTTAATCAAATTTAATTAAGGCGACAACCAGACGCCGTTAAGTGGAAAAGAAAAAATAAGGCGCGGTGGTGGCTCGGTTGTAAGAACGCGTTCCTTAAATTCTACAAACGTCGGTTCAAACCCACCCGGCATGTACCAATGAGAAATGCACTTTTCTTACGTACATTTGTTATAGATTTACAACTCGGAGAGCACGTTAAGCCGTCGGTCACGGTTCCACTAATACCAACTTGTGGAATCGTTAATAAATTGTCAATAAAAATGGACATCATATCCTCGCCAAGCCGTCTGGCCAGCGTGGCGAGTGTAGGCCAAATTCTCCAGGTATATGTTCTGGAAGGCCCATCTCCAACAGTGGAGGTCTAGGGGCTGTATTGAATGATTAGGTCATATTGAGGTTTTTCTTATTAAATTAATGTGTTACATTAACAGAGAGTTTGTTTGGGAACACCAAGCCTTTGTCGTCAAATAGCGGAATCATTGATTTACTGACGCAAAAGTTATTAAGCGTCCCAACGAATTGAATGCTCTTTGAATTTTTATGAATTTTAATTGGCTAATAAAATTCTTTTTTTAATCAAATTTTCTTTTCGAGAAATTATTATTTGTTCGGAATCTCTTAGCGCGCGTTTTCATTGTTGCTGAAAAAGGTTTTTTATGTAATGTAATTTTAATTACTTTTTGGAGCTTTTAATGATTTGTCTCACAATGGGGTTTAAATCAATTATTCCAACTTTTTATTATGATTCGTACTTAGTAAAATTAATAAGAATTAATAGGAAAAAATATATACGAGGATAGAGCGTTGTTATTATTATTAGTTAGATAGATAGATAGATAAATTGTTTATTGCACAGAAAATAAAACATTTTACAGTACATAGGCGACCTTAATGTCTAAAAACATTATCTAACAGCTAACCTTTAGGAGATGGGAGCAGGGATTGTGGGTGCATGACCGCATGTTTGACAAAAAGCTTTATTGAGAAAACTACTTATAATTAAAAAAAGTAAAGTATCATCACGACCGTTTCCCTTCCGGTGGTCAGAAACCACGCTTATAAATAAGCAGATTCACATTTAGCCAACTTTACTATACGCCAATCATGACAAGTGGCAAGCTCGTCGATGTCTCCAGCGTACCAAACTCGAGAAATATCACAAATTAATTAAATATTATGTAAATAAATACATTTACAATAATAAATATTTTTGTGTCCCGAGCAGGAATCGACCCCGGTACCTCCGAGTCCTAAGTCCACGGACTTAACCGCTAGACCACGGAGGCAAATTATAATTAAAATATATATATATTTAATAAAGCTATAGTACTTATCTACCTATATATGCATAAAAACACAAAATTATACTTACTACATACTATATATACATTTATATATATATAAATATATATATATTATGTAGTAAGTATAATTATGTGTTTTTTATGCATATATCGGTAATTAAGTACCATAGCTTTATTATATACATATATATATATCTTTTAATTCTAATTTGCCTCCGTGGTCTAGCGGTTAAGTCCGTGGACTTAAGACTCGGAGGTAATATTTAATTTATTTGTGATATTTCTCGAGTTTGGTACGCAGGAGACATCAACGAGCTTGCCACTTGACATGATTGGCCTATAGTAAAGTTGGCTAAATATGAATCCGCTTATTTATAAGCCAGAAACCATAAAGGTAACGGTCGTGATGATAATTTACTTTTTTTTTCTAGTTTTTAAATATATCTTACCATTTTTTATTATTTTGGTATGGTTTGTACTCTAGTACAGCGTGTGAGTAAATAAATTAATTTAATAATTGAAAAAGCTGTAACAATTTCGAAAAACCTAAGTCTATATGGAAAGCGCTAATTTAATTTACGACTTAAACTATAAACTTAATCTAGTCCTCGCGTGTATTTGAAATAAACGATCAAATTCGCGTCCGTGTACTTAAATTATGGCGGAAGTAGTAAAAACCATTTTAAAATGAAAATAAATTAACATAATACATGTAAAATAGGATCAGTAATTTGGTCGGAACACGGTATTGTGCGATTTAGGCACAGGCACAACGAATACGACACACAGTCGAAAAAAAGAACATCAACATAATGTATTTATTCTAAGAGACAGACAGTATAAGAACTGGTGAGTTACTGCTGTACCAGGTATTGTAATCTCATAGCTACTGATAACTAAATCATCATCATCATCATCATCATCAGCCTGTGTCTCTCCACTGCTGGATATAGGCCTCCCCCAAGGCTCGCCACAGCACGCGGTCTTTTGCAACCCTCATCCAACCCCCACCAGCGACCCTCCTTAGGTCATCCGTCCATCTGGCGGGGGGTCGTCCCACTCTGCGTCGTCCCGTACGTGGTCTCCACTCCAGAAACCGTTTGCCCCATCGGTCGTCGGTTCTGCGGCAGATGTGTCCAGCCCATTGTCACTTCAGCTTGCTAATTTTGAATGCTATGTCAGTAACTTTGGTTCTCTGACGAATTTTAACGTTTTGAATTCTATCCATCAGAGAAATACCAAGCATAGCTCTCTCCATAGCTCGCTGAGCGACCTTGAATTTGTTAACCAGACCCACTGTCAGTGTCCACGTCTCTGCTCCGTACGACATTACGGGGAGGACGCACTGGTTGAAGACTTTGTCTTTAAACACTGTGGTATGGACGATGAGAGTATATGTCGAAGTTTCCCGAATGCCGCCCATCCTAGCTGAATGCGTCTGTCGGCTTCTTTGCTGAAGTTTGCAGCGTCTAGCTGAATAGTCTGTCCAAGGTAGACGTATTCCTGCACAACTTTGAAAGTAGCATTTCCCACACAGATTGGCCTCGATAACTAAATGTAAAAGGTCATTTATTTAAGCTACAACAAACAGATTACAACCATTGCACTATATATACACACTATTTGACAGCCGTTTTGGATTGTACACTACAAGACAATACAATAATAATATAATTTAAATGTTCTTACAATAATTAATCGTTGTGGTGTGGTTCTGTATATGTTTTATTTTGTAAATCTGATATAGCTGAGTTTTCTTTGCCTTTCTCAGTCAGATTAAACATTAACAGGTCACTGGAATCTGTTAAGCTGCTGGTCTTCTGCTAACAGCTTACTTATTGGACCACATTGATGCTTAGTATTCTACTAGCACGAGTAGACTCATTTAAAAGAATCAAATTAATGTAAAGTAAAGTATCATCACGACCGTTTCCCTTTCGGGGTGGTCAGAAACCACGCTTATAAATAAGCGGATTCACATTTAGCCAACTTTACTATAGGCTAATCATGACAAGTGGCAAGCTCGTCGATGTCTCCAGCGTACCAAACTCGAGAAATATCACAAATAAATCAAATGTATTTATTTACATTAATAAATATTTTTGTATCACGACCAGGAATCGAACCCGGTACCTCCGAGTCTAAATCCACGGACTTAACCGCTAGACCATGGAGGCAGGATCAAATTAATGACGTTTCATAAATGCCTGTAATAGGTTTACGTGAATAAAGATATTTTGACTTTGACTTTGAAAGAACAATTAAGAATAGGAGTCCTTACAATTATACCCGCCACCAAAATATTTCCCACTGTAAACAAACGCACCGTTTGTATTAATCACTTACACTCACTTCACTGCACTCTCTCAAAAGGTTGAAAAGGTTTTTGAATGTTAGTTATACGTCGCTTGATTGGTTAGTGTATTGTACAATTAAGAATTTGGAAGGTAAAGTTTTCTTAACTATTTTTTCACACCAAACGGCCAATTGTACGCATACAGTGTGCCCAAGCCTGTAGGCCCGTAGGTGTGCATTAATGCACTGTGCAATTTTGGGGCAATTGTTGATGCTAATTTTTTTAACTTAGAATCGGAATTAGGTATCAACCTTATATTTATTCATATTTTATAATTTAAAGACCCTTGCGTCAATGGTTAAGCAGACCACAAGTTAGTATTTGCCTAATCATTCATCATCATTACAGCCCCTAGAACACACCGTCCTAAACCTCCACTGCTGGAGATGAGCCTTCCAGAACATATACCTGGAGAATTTGGCCTACACTCGCCACACTGGCCAGACGGCTTGGCGAGGATATGATGGCATTTTTTTTTTAATGACATTTTATTAACGATTCCACAAGTTGGTATTACTGTAACCGGGACCGACGGCTTAACGTGCTCTCCGAGGCACGGGAACGGTGGTGTTGTAAATCTATGACAAATGTACGTAAGAAAAGTGTATTTCTCATTGGTACATGCCGGGTGGGTTTGAACCGACCTTGGTAGGATTTAAGGAACGAGTTCTTACAACCGAGCCATCACCGCGCCATTTGTCACCGCATATTTGCCTAATATTTTCTTAAATTAAATAAAAAAAAAAACAAAAATATGAGATTTTGTACTCCCTTTGAAAAGCGACCATGACTGGAGGCCGAGATGAAAAACTGCATGGTACAAAAGACCGCGACAATTGTCTTAGACCATCTTGCTGTTCGGCCTAGTCAAACGTCTAACTAAAGGAAACTGCAGGAATCGAACCCTATTATCAAAATCTTCGAATCTGATTCATTATTCATGACCGCCTCCGTGGTCTAGTGGTAACAACGTTGCCGTGAACTCGGGAGGTCGTGGGTTCGATTCCCACCGGGGGCAAGTTTTACATTGTATAATTTGTCTCGGTCTGGGTGTTTATATGTATATGTTTACAAAAAAAAAAAAGTGTTATATGTAGTTTATCAACCATCTAGTTTCCGTAACACAAGCCTCGTAGCTTACCACGGAAACTAGATGGCGCTGTGTGACCTGTCTGGAAATATTTATTTATTGATTATAATTTATCATGATCAATCCACAAGAAAAAAATACTTTACATTGTGTGGATGGTTTAAATATTTTTTTTATATACTGGGCACGACATGTGTTAATGCACCCAACTAATGGTAAGCTACGCTAAATCCAATAATACAAATTACGCCAGCCTCAAACGACCGACATCAGTCCTTACCACTATGCCGGCCTATTAATATACTTTTCACACTTCGCTTGAAGGTCATAGGAAGTAGGAAACACACCGGTTATTAGAGCATTCCACATCTTTAGCGTGCGACAGATGTAATGTCTCCAAATTTATATGTACGCGTTAGGGATAATAGCTATGGTATACTGCATGCATGTTTTGTTCGGCAAACTATTACTATTGATTTTATTGACCGCCTCCGTGGTCTAGTGGTAACAAACGTTGCCGTGAACTCGGGAGGTCGTGGGTTCGATTCCTACAAGTTGTACATTGTATAATTTGTCTCGGTCTGGGTGTTTACTATGGGTGTATAATATGTATATATTTACAAAAAAAATAAGTATAATATGTAGTTTATCCACCATCTAGTTTCCGTAACACAAGCCTCGTACCTTACCAAGGAAACTAGATGGCGTTGTGTGACCTGTCTGGAAATATTTATTTATTATTATTTATTTATTATTTGCGTTCGTTTAAATAACAGATCGGTGAAAGTCGCTCTTCTACGTAGACTATAAGCAGTGTTGAAGTAAAAATGTGTGCGAGACTTCCTAAAAGGAAACTGAATGTTCTGCCCACCCCTTTAAATAGTTCTTGAAGATTTATCGGGCATTAAGTAGTTTTATTCGCGCCTTCACGTTCAAGCTCCATTAGGGTCCGGAAGACGTAATATACTGCTTTAAAATGCAACGCGAATAATTATTTGTCTTTCATAAATTACTGATTATTTTCACTAAAAAGTATCATCACGACCGTTTCCCTTTCGGCGTGGTCAGAAACCACACTTATAAATAAGCGGATTCACATTTATCCAACTTTACTATAGGCCAATCATGACAAACTCGAGAAATAATAACAATCAACTTAAAATCCCACCCCACACTTCTAGCAGGTATTCGGATTCTTTCACCGTATCTGCTGCTCGCCAGTGGAACAAGCTCCCACTGACCATCAGACAAGCTCCCTCCGTTCACATCTTTAAACAATTACTGACAACCTTTTTTCTAAACAAGCAGAATAGTGTCTCCTAGCTCATTATATTAATCACTTATGTTATGTATTTTATGCTTATCATTATTATTATTCTAAATCAACTGTTACTTTAACCATGTGTGTACTAATTTAACTTAATTATAATATATATAGATATGTAGGTATTTATGTATATATTTATTCAGTATATGTAATATTAGTATGTAAGTCTATTATAATAAATTGCACCCTTCGTTGTTACCTCTCCACACTCCCAAAGGTTGGTTGTTAGAAAATGCTTAGTCATTAAGCCCGCCTATGTACAATATTTTTTAGTGCAATAAAGAATTTTTGAATTTGAATTTGAATTTGAAAATATCACAAATAAATTAAATACTAATTAAATGTAATATTTACCTTAATAAATATTTTTGTGTCCCGACCAGGAATCGAACCCGGTATCTCCGAGTCTAATTCCACGGGCTTAACCGCTAGATTGGGCTTTAAGAAAAGCGTTTTTATAACCCCGGTTATAACCACCGCATAATTTCATTATTCATTACAGCCCCTAGAACACAGCGTTTAGACCTTCACTGCTGGAGATGGGCCTTCCAGAACATATCTGGAGAATTTGGCCTACACTCGCCACGCGCTGGCCAGACGGCTTGGCAAGGATACGATGTCAATTTTTTATGACAATTTATTACCGATTCCACAAGTTTGATATTAGTGGAACAGTAAGTCGCCATAACTCATAATATACGAGTATATACGAATATATATGTATTTAATATTTAGTTATAAATTTATTTGTTTATAATATATGTTTATATACATACAAAATACAATCTACGCTTATTCCAAACAAATTATGTTGTATTTGTTTTTATTATTAGTATTATTATTTACCTATTTTCTTCGTAACCTTCTGCACTCGCTTATTAAATATTTTAAATATTTCCAGACAGGTCACACAGCGCCATCTAGTTTCCGTGGTAAGCTCCGTGGCTTGTGTTACGGAAACTAGATGGTTGATAAACTACATATTATACTTTTTTTTTTTTGTAAATATATACATATTATACATATAAACACCCAGACCGAGACAAATTATACAATGTACCAACTTGCCCCCGGTGGAAATCAAACCCACGACCTCCCGAGTTCACGGCAACGTTTGTTACCACTAGACCACGGAGGCGGTATTACATACGTATCGACTCAGTCACAAATGTTAGTTGGTAGAAAATGCCATTACGCCATCAAGCTCGCACTTGTTTTGGATTTGTACAATAAATAAGTAATTATTATTATTATCATATACAATACATGTATTAATTTGACCTTTATCATTGTGTGGACAAGATAAGCAAATGAGTGTTTATTAATATTTAAGCTCCGAGCAATTTTTTTTCTTTTGCTTCCTCTACCCAAAAATGCAAAAAATGCACTTAGCAAAACTATTTATTTTCCTTGTTACCGAAAAGAGCTCGTTAGGTTTTCACAAATAAATAACGATGTCGTGTTTTCATGGCGTTCGCGTTGTAATAAAAAATATGCATGCAGGAAACGGCGAGTTAACGAAGGGAATACGTTTTTAGTCTTGTTTGTTTAAGTACTGCAATAACGCTTGCTGCAGCCGAATTCTTCAGCCGCAAACGTTATATAAATCATATAAGCCGCAAACCTTTAACTAAAGAAAAATGTCATCTAACGCGAAATGATATAACTCAGTTATATTATTTAGTTTGTTCACTATATTATTATACATATGTTGTGTATGTATTAATGTTATTATTGATATTAGTGTATTAATAAAACGTTGTGCGTATGTATATTAGTATTTAGTTGCTTATAGTATTTATTAATGTAGTGTATTCTTTAGATTTAGAATAGTTGTTCGATCATTGCAGTTAAACTTATATTTTTTCATTGTTTTTTGTCATTTGGACCAGTAGCCCTATTCTGTTAGTCGCAAACGTTAATATTGGATTTCGTTATTTACGTCAGAGATTGCGTCATAATTACAAAATATTATACAATTCTCAACTCTATAAGCGCTCGACCTTGACAGCGGCCGAGCAAATATCAACTTTAATAGCGTGATATATATATTAGTTAACGGATTCCATTATATAACGTTTGC
Source organism: Tinea semifulvella (assembly GCA_910589645.1). NCBI lineage: Eukaryota > Metazoa > Arthropoda > Insecta > Lepidoptera > Tineidae > Tinea > Tinea semifulvella. The sequence continues at coordinate 3,602,813 of OU342592.1, read as the reverse complement.
GACTAAGTAACAGAATACCTTATGTAACTTGAATCTTTTAGCTTTAGTTTAAGTTAGTTATATTTAATTTTATTTTTAAACTGTTTGTTAATACTGTTAATTATTTAGGTTTAAATTTTGCTAACTCACCCCAATCAATGTACAAATTTATATGTTCTTAGTTACTCACTAAGATTTTGCGTAGCTATCGCTATATACCTATTGTTAAATGCTTACTTTAGTCATGATCTCCGTATGTTTTCCAAATGTTAAATAAATAAATACATAAATAGATAATATTGTAAAGTAAAAAAAGTAAAGTATTATCACGACCGTTTCCCTTTCAGGGTGGTCAGAAACCACGCTTATAAATAAGCGGATTTACATTTAGTCAACTTTACTATAGACCAATCATGTCAAGTGGCAAGCTCGTCGATGTCTCCAGCGTACCAAACTCGAGAAATATCACAAATAAATTAAATGTATTTATTTACATTAATAAATATTTTTGTGTCCCGACCAGGAATCGAACCCGGTACCTCCGAGTCTCAATCCACGGACTTAACCGCTAGACCACGGAGGCAGTTAATAGATAATATTGCATATGCATTATGTATGAGAGTATGAGAAATGCCTCCGTGGTCTAGCGGTTAAGTCCGTAGATTAGCTTTGAAATAGCTGGGTTCGATTAATGGTCGGGAACAAATTTGAATGCTTCTTTAAAAAATAAAAATCGTGGATTCTGATTACCCCGGAAGGGCTACGGTCATGATGATACTTTTTTTATGTATTGTATTTATACTTCTCTAATTGCACCTATTATTCGCTGCCCTACCTTCAGAATAGTGTACCCTAACAGTTTGTATGGAGAAGCCAAAAATATTTTTCATTTCCGAGATATGGTTTCATAGTAAAAGATGTTTGTTTCTATCAATGAAATCACATATTAGTCTAACTAACGTAAGGCCATACAAAATCACGCGGTATAACTAAACCAGTTTTTTTTTTTTTTTTTTTAATAAAAAAAATTTCGAAGTAATACTTATTCAAATTCAAATAGTTTATTAATCAAAAATACTTATTACTAGGGTTTCACAATAAAATAATCATATAAAAGATGTAGATAGGCACTTTTACATATAATATCATCAGATATATTTATTTCTAACAATCAGCTCAAAATTCCCCCTCACACTTCTAGCAGATATTCAGATTCTTTTACTGTTTTCGCTGCTCGAGAGTGGAACAAGCTTCCACTAGTCATTAGACGGGCGGGCGCCTTCAATAAATGTGTTTAAAATCTACTTGTTGCTCACTTTTTAAATAAACAAAATAATTTGTCATGATAACTACAAGTACCATAAATTTATTTTTAAGCATTATTATATTTATTTTTTTCCTTATTTTTTATCGTGAATTATTGTACCTATGTAATATGATACGAGTAACTATCTATTAGTGTGTTTATATATTCATACATAATATATATTTACGTTTATTATATATATTATTTTAATTATATAACATGTAAGTATTTATGTAGTAGTATTTAATTATTCTTAAGTAATTATATTTATCTTAATGCACCCGCAATCCTCTGCCACACTCCCAAAGGTTAGCTGTTATAAAATGCCGGAAGGCATTAAGTTCGCCATTGTACACTACTTTTTAAGTTATTTTGTGCAATAAAGAGTTTATAAAAAAAAAAAAATATATATAGTTTCTTCTTTTCCTTTTTATATTAGTTATAAATAATATATATATATATAAATATTAATGTATTTTTTAATTAGAAGCAACCTTAGTTATGTATGTGGTTAGTAAAGCTTATGTTTTGTTAGTTTTAGTGGAAACTTTGTTGGTTAACGAGATAAACAATATTGTTATTACTAGGTATAAGAATAACTGTTTCCAAATAATAAATAAATAAATATCTAAACTAGTAATATTAGACAAATGTGTCGCTGCTAGCTAAACTAATAGCTTTTCAACTACTGTCAAATATAGCTAGCAGGTCTCTTTCCGGGGCACAACATTTTTAAAAGTTACATAATTATTTCTATAATAATATACCAACAATATAAAAGAATTACAATATTAAATGATTAAAAAGAAAACTTAACATTAAATAAACAAAAAAAAACTACAAAAAAAAACAAAAAAAAAAAAAAACTTAAATTATTATCGTCCGATAGGCGTAGTGTGCCAAAGACACTGGCTGCGTTCCCCCGTTGATCGGCGGGGCTGACCCTTTGAGCAAAATATTCTCTACTTAAAGGGTCACCCTTTTTACTATCTATATTTTTCGAGTATAAGCAACGAGTCGATTGCTTTTGGAAACAAACAAAACGCGAGTTACGTAACGATCATTGTTTCCGTAACAATTTTACAACGTTCAATTTTATTTAGACGAAAACCATGTTATGCAAATGTACGAGGGGCGTTCAAAATATTCTCGGTATGTGGATAAAAACAAACAAGTACGAAAAGTTTGATATTTTTATTTTTCAATATACTCCCCCCCTATGTTCATACACTTATAAGATCGATCAATTATTTTTTTTAATCCCTCATAAAAATATTTTTTATCTTTGGTGTAAAAATGCTCCTCCACGGCCGTCTTCAACGCTTCATCGTCAGAAAATTTATTTCCACGCAGATCCTTTTTAAGATTGGGAAACAAAAAGAAGTCGCTTGGGGCTAAGTCCGGACTATAGGGTGGATGAGTAACAGTTTCAAACCCACATTCAACAATAGCTGCCTTGGCAATATGAGCAGTATGGACAGGGGCGTTGTCATGCAGAAGCAGAACACCTTTGGTTAACTTTCCTCGCCTCTTTTCTTTGATCGCATCTCTTAATTGACGTATAACGTTAGCGTAGTACTGCCCTGTGATATTTACACCTTTTTCTTTATAATCGATAAGCAAAACTCCTTCACAATCCCAAAATATTGTGGCCATGACCTTGCCAGCTGACGGGATTACCTTGAACTTCTTGGGATGAGCTGAACCCTTAATGTGCCACTGCATGGACTCCTGTTTGCTCTCTGGGTCATAATGATGAACCCAGGTTTCATCTCCAGTAACTATTTTTTGCAGCACCTCATCGGGATTTTCACCACACAGGTCGATAAAATCTGAACAGCAAGCCACACGCATATCCTTTTGAAGAAGCGTCAGCATTCGCGGAACCCATCTTGCACTTACTTTTGACATATTAAGATGGTCATGTATAATGTCATGTACGGTACCAATAGAGAGATTGGTTACTTGAGCTATAGATTTTACCTTCACTCGGCCGTCTTCCAATATAAGTTTTTCCACTTTATCAATATTTTCTTGTGAGGTAGCCACTACAGGCCGGCCAGGTCTAGGGTCATCTTCAATACTCTCCCTTCCACGCTTAAATTCGCTTGACCATTTTTGAATAGTAGATAAAGAAGGAGCAGACTCACGGTAAACACAATCCATTTCCTCTTTTATGGTTTTTTGATTTTTACCCTGTTTTGTCAAGAATTTTATGACGGATCGGTGCTCTAATTTCGTTAAAATTGTTAATTCGCTCATGGTGTTCATGTTTGTTCGGCAATTGCAGAAAAACAAAAGAACATCTCGGTTCCAATTTTACTTTTTTTTAATGTCAATGGATGAATCTTAGCGGCCAGTAACAAATATATATATAAAAGAGGTTGTAACGTATCAATACCGAGAATATTTTGAACGCCCCTCGTAAGAGGAAAATTTTAATTAGGTTTTACATTAGTCAAGGTTTTATCGTAGTAAGAGAAGTTTTAGGACAGTAAAAAAAGGTAAAGTGTTATTTATCACTATGATTCCTAAACTCAAACCTAAAATATTTATTCACATGAGATGGGTTAGTAAAAATGGTCTTTTAAATCAATATTAGTAGACAAACTGCTCCGTGGTCTAGCGGTTAAGTCCGTGGATTTAGACTCGGAGGTAACGGGTTCGATTCCTGGTCGGGACACTAAAAAATATTAATGTAAATAAATACATTTAATTAATATTTAATTTATTTGTGATATTTCTCGATTTTAGTACGCTGAAGACATCGACGAGCTTGCCACCTGTCATGATTGGCCTATAGTAAAGTTAAATGTGAATCCACTTATTTAAGTATAAGCGTGGTTTCTGACCACGCCGAAAGGGAAACGGTCGTGATGATACTTTACTCTAGTAGACAACGTTCTCCATGACTTCCGTATTAGGCGTGCAAATATATGGTTTTAAATTTTTATAGAACTTTTTTTTTTTTTATATTTATTATCTCCCGAAAAATCTTTAATATAATGTCAAATAGTTAATTTTATTTAGTGGGGTGGTCAGAAACAACGCTTTTAAAGAAGCTGTTTTACATATCGTACCCTTAATAATAAAAGGGCTCATGTCATTTTTTTTTTTTTTTTTTATTCATTTTGGAAAACCAACAGTTGACAATATTATAGTAAATATTATACAGTAAATAATTAATTAATTGTGATTTTAAATGCTAAGTGCACAAGATAGATTTATCTACCTAAATATATCGTTAAATAATTTATAAATTTTTCATTGTTATTTATAATGTAATTATCAAAAAACAAATCTGCAGAATTTTACATTTATACTTGAAGCATTTTATTCGAAAAATAAGCTGAAATGTAAGAATTGAGAATCTTTACTATTAGTCTAAAATAAGTTATCAAAATTAAAACTACTTTTTTGAAAACCAGCAACGGTGATGGGTAGCCCAAAGAAATATGTTCAACAACAATGACATACCTTTAACACATGAAAAGCAATCCAAAAACAAAAGAACGTAAACACTTCAAAAGAAAAATGAGCGGGAAAATTTCACAACAAAACTAGTTTTTTTTTTTCACCAAACACAAAACCAGCCAGTTTTTTCCTAATCCAACCAACACACGTGAATGAGTCTACCACTGAACTATTACTGGCGATAATCGTGCTAAAGCGAGTTGTACTTTGATGCTTATAATATCGATAGTGCCTGATGGCTCATTTCGTACCGGCAACAGTTATAATATGTCAGACTTAGTTCTTAGTAGTTAGTATATCTCAGACTCGTAAAAAGTAAAGTATCATCACGACCGTATTCCTTTTAGGTTGGTCAATAACCACGCTTTTAAAGAAGCGGATTCACATTTGGCTAACTTTACTATAGGCCGATCATGATAAGTGGCATGCTTGTCGATGGCTCTAGCGTACCAAACTCTAGAAATATCACAAATAATTTATTTATAAATATTAATTCAACGTATTTTATTTTATTTACATAACCTCGAACCCAGTACCTCCGAGTCTAAATCCACGGCTAGATCACGGAGGCAGTTTACAGACCACGCGTTTATTAATAAATTCACATTTTGCCAATTTTAAGTAAGAACGCTTTCTTTAAATCCTACAAAGGTCGGTCAAACCCCCCCGGCATGTACCAATGAGAAATACACTTTTCTTACGTACATTTGTCATAGATTTACAACACCACCGTTCCCGTGCCTCGGAGAGCACGTTAAGCCCGACGGCTTCAACTTGTGGAATTTTATAAATTCTTTATTGCACAAAAAACTTAAAAGTAATGTACAGGGGCGAACTTAATGCCTCATTTTATAACAGCTAACCTATGGGAGTGTGGTAGAGGATTTGCGGGGTGCATTATTATAAATATACAATTTACATACAATACATAATAATCGTTACATACTACTACTTAAATACATAAATATAAATATTTCCAGACAGGTCACACAGCGCCATCTAATTTTCGTGGTAAGCTACGAGGCTTGTGTTACGAAAACTAGATGGTTGATAAACTACATATTATACTTTTTTTTTGGTAATTATATACATATTATACATATAAACACCCAGACCTAGACAAATTATACAATGTACAACTTGCCCCCGGTGGGAATCGAACCCACGACGAGGCGGTCTATATATATACAATATACGAAACTAGGTAAGTATATAGTGCTGTTACACACAATAAAAATAGTATGGAATCGTTAATGAATTGTCATTAATAATAATGATATCGGATCCTCGCCAACTCGTCTGGCCAGCGTGGCGAGTGTAGGCCAAATTCTCTAGATATATGTTCTGGAAGGCCCATCTCCTGTCTAAGACGCTGGTCTAGGGGCTGTAATGATGATGAATGATGATAAGTGGCAAGCTTGGCGTAGTCTAGCGTACCAAATAAAAATACCACAAATTAAATTATTGTGTCCCGACATCGACCGCCTCCGTGGTCTAGTGGTAACAAACGTTGCCGTGAACAACGGGAGGTCGTGGGTTCGATTCCCACCGGAGGCAAGTTGTACATTGTATAATTTGTCTCGGTCTGGGTGTTCATATGTATAATATGTATATATTTACAAAAATAAAAAGTATAATATGTAGTTTATCAACCATCTAATTTCCGTAACACAAGCCTCGTAGCTTACCACGGAAACTAGATGGCGCTGTGTGACCTGTCTGGAAATATTTATTATTATTATTATCTAAATCCACGGACTTAACCGCTAGACTACAGAGGTAGTTGAATGTCCAAATTTAATTGCAAACGCCTGTCCACCTCATATACTCGTAAATGTTTGATAACATCTGTGACTAATAACTTATACGGGCTTATTAATATTTCGCGATAAGCAATTTATTGATTTACACGTGTAGGTTAAAATAATAGTTTACTCGTGCGGGTGGCTGGTGATTATAGTATTGTTACGTAATCGGTGATTATTGATACGGTTAATATTATGTAATAAATGGGTTTTTAAAAAAAATCGGGGGTCAGAAAATGACATGGTCAGATGATGATGTCATATAAGCATCTACTTTGGGTTATTTTTGTACTACTAGTGCTGTCTATGATAGATAAGACTGATGTTATTTTTACTAATTATTACTGTGCAATTAAGTTGTTTGGAAAATAACATATGTAGTTTTTATATCAATAAAGGCCTGGCAAAAAAATCAAGGCTTGACTGATGAAAGAAGTTGACACTGACAGTTATTTTTTGTACCATTAGTTTAAAACTATGTCTATAGTTATACTATATTATGTACATTTAGTACTAGAGTTGTCACGATTATATTTTAATAGTACATTACTACCGCGGTCTATAATGATTGCTGGTCGCGCTGATGATGGCCGACAGCGCAGCTCCAGGCCGACACAGCGCGGTCAGCGTGCAGCACTTTATTTATTTATTTATTGAGAATCCAACAGCGTTTCAACCTTAATAAATTAAGTACTTACAAGTTAACAATTTTAGGCCACTAACAGGATTCCACATATAATATTAAAAACTGTGATAAGTGATACAAAAAAATTCAAAAGTTAAAAATACATATTTAAGAATTGAAGATGTAAAATTGATTGCATAAAATATGAAAAAATTAAAACTAAATCCTAAATTTCAGTTGAACAGATATAATAATGTAATGTATTAATTACTCCTACACATTTTTTTTTTTTAATTATGGTGCATGCATGTTTGTGTAAGTATGAGAGTGCATGTGTTTGTTTAAATGAGTGTGCACTTGATGGACGAGCTGACAACGAGCTGCAAGCTTTACAGCGAGGACAGCAAGGGCTGCAATGATGGCCAAGCTGGAAGGCCTAGAGCGTAGCTAGGCTAGCTCGAGGCAATCATAGCGTGACCAGCGAAGCAGTCATAGTGGGCCAAGGATTGTATAGTGCTTTACTTAAAAATGCAAGTACCTAATCTAAATAAAACCAGCAAGTAATTTAAATAAAATATATATTAATTAACTAGAATTTGTATTCAAATGACAATTATGAAAAGTATAGTTACTAAAATTCAACACCGACTTTCCCGGTTTGATATTACTAATAGTTTGTCAAAATAGCGGCCGGCAATGTTTTGCCGGCCTGTTAGAGCGACCAGCAAAACTTTGCCGGCCGCTCCTTGAAACAGAACGGCAAGGTCGACTTTGCTCAAACAAGATTGTCAAAATAATGACCACATTACATGTATTTTTAAGTAAACATTTTGAACTCCTATACTAATGAATGGATATATAATCGTAAATACAATAAGCCCAAATCCCCATACAAGATAATGATGTCGTTTATTGTTGAAAATATTAAATTTCATAAAGTGTTATGACGTGCACACTAACAGTGGATCTGCTGCGCTTCGTATTTCTCTGATGGATAAAATTCGAAACGTTGATATTCGTAAGAGAAGCAAAGTTCATTAATTCATTCACTACAGCCCCTAGAACACAGTGTCCTAGACCTCCACTGGTGGAGATGGGCCTTCTAGAACATATGTCTGGAGAATTTGGTCTACACTCGCCACGCTGGCCAGACGGCTTGGCGAGGATAAGATGTCAATTTTTAATGACAATTTATTAACGATTACACAAGTTATTAGTGGAAACGGAACGACGGCTTAACGTGCTCTCCGAGGCACGGCAACGGTGGTGTTGTAAATCTATGACTGCAGTACGTAAGAAAAGTGTATTCCTCATTGGTACATGCCGGGTGGGTTTGAACCGACCTTTGTAGGATTAAAGGAACGCGTTCTTACAACCGAGCCACCACCGCGCCTATTAAACAAAGTTACTAAAGTAAATTAATAAGCTGAAATTGACAATCTACTCTATATCTACTTATAAATCTGGAGACTCTTACATAAATAAATAAAAAAATCTTTATTGCACAAAAACTAAATTAACTTAAAATTAATGTGCACAGGCGAGCTTTATGCCGTAAGGCATTTTCCACCAGCTAACCTTTGGGAGTTTTAACGGATTACAGGCAGAGTGCCAAGTATTTACTAACAAAAACAATAATTTATACTAATACTACATAAACTACATATCATACATATTATAATACATACAAGTATATCTATAATACAATACATATATACAAAAATAAATAAATACACGCTATAATATAGGGTTAAGGTTAAAAATAGAGAAAAGAGTGAAAGAACAGTTTAACACAGATATACATAACTTTAGTTAATCTGAATGGATAGAAAATGGGAGTAAAGATAATTTTTGAATGAAAGCGCAGTCGTTAGAGTTCGAAGAGAGAGAGGGAGAGTGTTCCAGAGATTCTCTGCGGTAACAGTGAAGGAATTTGAATATCTTGTCGAGGAGTGGAGAGGAATAGCAAGAAGGTTATTTTTGGTAGATCGCAAGTCACGAACATGAGTCGAAGAAAGAAATTTAAAACGTTCCCTAAGGTATAATGGGGAAAGGGGGTTGTTTAGGACTCCAAAGAAGAGGGTACATCTGTCGCACGCTGAATATGTGGAATGTTGTCCCAGCGAATATAACCTATATATATATACAACCTGAAGCCAAGTGTGATTTTGTTAGTTTGGCATAGTTGTAGAGACTCATGTCGGTCGTTAGTGGCTGGCGATAGTTGCTCCCATTTTTGGACCTCGCGTACACCTTACCATCAGGTACTTACGATGTCATGTTCAGTATAATAAAAAAAAACTCGCAGTAGACACAAAATAATGATGAAGGCAATGTCAACGACGATATTCGATAATAAAACTACAAGGTGAAGGACCTTTATTTACCCCTCATTGTACCAAGAATCACCGACCCCTACTATGTTTAATTTAACGAGAGGTTATCACAAATCAATTGCCAAAATTATCATAACATTTTAATGTTTCAATAATAACTTTGAGGTAAATGACCGCCGACTAACCTGGACCTCTACTCTGAATTCTCTTTTAATTATTATTTTAGTTTTACTTTATTTAATTCTAGCATGAATCCGCTCACTCCCAATGCTGGTCGCGACGCGAGTTACATGAATTGTAACTGACATCAGTTTCTGACAAAAGACATATTTACATACATATCTTCACGCCAAATCCCTTGCGGGGTAGGCATAGACAATTAAGCGCCACTTGTCACGATCACGACATATCTCTTTCGTTACCTCTTACGACATATTTATTTATTTATAAACTTTATTTAAATTTATAATCGGTGAATATGATGCCCTACTATTTCGGTTTAGGCAAGCAATCCTAAACCTACTGCCGGAGATAGGACTTCGAGAATATTTTTCCTAACATATATTGACCAGTCAGGTCGGCTAGGGTCTAATGTAAATTTTAATGATAAAACATTATCGATTCCACAAGTTGGTATTAGTGGAATCGGGACATTGTTGTTTCACGGACAATAATCTGAGCTGCATTCTACGAAAATGATAAATAACAACCAATGCTTGCTCTATTGATGACCGGGTTTGGAAGACTCGACTTTTTTTTTGGATTTTAAGGAACCGAGCCACCACAGCTCTTATGTTTACTTTTTAATAATCACTTGTCTCAGTAAATAGTATGCCATTTGCTTACGCTAAAATAAGTATTTAAGAGTGTATTATAATTTGCTAACTCTTTGGTTTTACTGACTCACAATTATTTTTTTTTTTTTGCCAAAACAATTCAATGATAAAAGTTATTTTATTGTGTGCGGAAGTTCGGTCAAAGTTGCAAAGCATAAGAACGCTTTATCGATCCCGACTCTTTTCGCGTGTTATGAGTACACCCTCAGTTTATGTTGATATATTAATCACAGACACACGTGAAGACAGACTTTGCGAAATTATCAAACTGTAAGAACTTTGTTTTCTTATATCGTCACATTTATCGCGCCTTCGTCATAACGTCGCCGTCGGTCATGGCACCCGCACGGTGAATCCATTGCTAAAAAAATAGTCTTCAGTACCCGTAAGGACTATATGCAAATTTGGGATTTCGTAACTGCTTGTGTTTGCATTGTAATGTACCACATATATTTTACAATCTTAATTGCTTTTTTGGTGTTTTGGTCGTGATTGTATTGACTTGTTAAACTTATTTGGATTGTTACGCCACGTTACTTTACAGTGAATTAACAAACAAGACATCATAGTCGATGGCCATTATTATAAATACTTAATAAACTCGAAAAATATGCGATACGCTCGGATCAGCGGCAGCGGGGTGATCTGGGATGATACTACAAAAAATGTTGAATAATGTTTTTTTTTATGCTGGAAAGTTAGCATACGTTATTGTGCTTAATCCTTGAGCTCTCATCGCATGTTTTTGTTGACTTTGCAGTGGCAATGATCCTAAGTCTATGCTATAGACAGTAATGACAGTAATGAAGTAGGTAGGGATTTTGCATTAAATCGACCTCACAAATACAAACGCGTCAACTAGTCTGTTGAATATACTCGTATCACTCGTATCACTGTATTAATCTGATGTCAGAAGGTCGATAATCAGTGGATGTGGGCAAACTGATATCGTAAATTATTGTGTGCATCATGATGGTCATATTATCTTCAACTACAAGTGTAACATTAAATTACAAAAAAATATAGGCTGTGCTTAGACAAAGTTATCTTAGTAAGTGGTGCAATGATTTTGCTGAAATTTATTGAAACTGTTCTTGATTTGATCCTGTGATTCTAGAACTAACAAAAGGTTTTTGTCCTTATCATCACAGACCATTATAATATAAAACAGATTGAACCATAGAATTTTTAATTATATAAAAGTAAATTAAGAGAATTCATAGCTTTTGCATTCATCACGCTTGCAATATTTTCCAATATTTTCAAAGATTATTCAAGTTTGATATTACTTTGTAATAATTGAAATATAGTCTATCAACTTACTAGGAAATCAAATTACGGACATTTTGGCGTGACATCAATTCGAGCCTCATCCCGAAACGTGTGGATAAACTTTACTGGGTTTATTGGCACGGATGGTGGACTTCCCCGCCACAGCAGACTAGGCAAATTACAACTATCAGTCCGCCTACCACCTATTTTAATATGATAGTATATGGCATTAAGAGAATCATACAGTATTTGGTTGGGTAGGGAGAGGAGTAGAATGATGGATGGTGAGCTTCTTGTTGTGCAATTAAATAAAATAGAGGCCTCCTTTGTAATATAGCGTTTTGTCGGTCACCATTCTTCTCATCTCTTACCCACAAACGATAGACCTGGTGAATCCAGAATTCTCTGCTTGTTATACAGTCTATTAAATGAACCTAATTCACCCAAGTATCTTAAAGATAATTTCAGTTTTCTAAGCTCTTTTCATGATAGAATTCTTCGCTCCTCCATCAACTCCACAATTTCTATACCTTCTCACCACACTTCCTACGTTTCGAACTCATTTGCTGTTGTCGCTGCGAATCTTTGGAATAACTTACCATTTCATATCAGAGAAGCCCCCAATCGTGCAATATTTAAAAACCAGGTATACAAACACTTTTTAACTAACTAAGTAACCTACCCTAAACCTTTCTTTTCAATCTTTTTTCTCTTAATATCAGCATAATAGCAGCAGCATCATCACATTGTTAATTTTGTCACACTCTCCTCATCATGTAAGTAGTTTTATTTATGTTATAATAGTATATCTATAGTATGACTTATTTATGTATTAGTATGTAAATTGTATATTAGTATGTATATATTTATATTACAATTATATTTCTGTTTTATTTAAATTTCATCTAATTTTTAATTGCACCTACCACCTATCCTGTCTAAATGTCCTAAAGGTTTGGCTGTCAGAGAATGCCTAGCGGCATTAAGTCCGCCTTTGTACATAGTGCAATAAAGTTTTAAAATAAATAAAATAAATAATCCATGGAATGATTAGATTAGAAATTTGTCTTTCCTCTAATACATTTGTTTTAGGTAAATAGAGGTAAATCGTTATGTTTTTGCTATTCTCTGTCTAAAATTAGGTATACTCGTATATGTTCAAAGTATTCGCAATTTTATTTCTTAGAAAGTTTATTAATAGACTACGTTTCTCAAAAGTGCTGAAAAATAGTAATTGTGCGAGCGAGAGATGCAAGTAGTTCTTCCACCTTCACGCACATAATTTATTAACTTTTGCTGGTGTTGAGTTTATAACATCGATTTATTTTAATTACTTACGCCACGTTAAGTGCAAATCTTAATTATTTATGAGTACGTTTTATAAATTATACGGGGAAATGTAACTTCTCTAATTAAAGTGAAGTGGGATGGTTTGCGCGTGGACTTTGTACCTTTACTGGTTATAAAACCAACCAGACTGTCTTGTTCACTTGTTTGTTCTAGAATATTTTATTTATTTATTTATTTATTTTAGAAAAAATCACAGCTTATTATATTAAACATATAGACAGAGTAGCAATAGTGGAACACAAGCCAAAGAGATTTTATATTATTTAGACAATACAATTAAAACAGAAATAAGAGTATAATATAGTTATTAGATTTAAATTAATAGTGCAATTGAATTGTGACTAGCAGAAGTAAAAGAATAATAATAATAATAAATAAGTGAAAACCAATAGGTAAATGATTATTTACCTAAGACAAAATGAATCAGGCAGGAGCAAAATTATACTATATATACGTGTATAGTAATTTTTTTAAAATTAAAATTAGTTTTATAACATACTAGCTGTTTGACCCGGATGTGCCTTGGTTGTAATAATGGTTGGGTTATATTCCGCCACAATGGGATAAAACTATTTTTTTTATTTAAATATATATATATTGCCACTTGCCACATTTCCTCTACATCAAAAAAGGCCGGTTCGGCTGCTAATATATAATAATAATAATACAGCCGAATTTAAAAAGCACTTCAAATATAATAGCTATTATAACTTTGTGGCATTTGGGGTTGAAACTCAAGATGGGTAAAAGAATTTTTTAAGGGTGTGGCGACTCCAAATGCCATAACTACCTAAAACAGAATATTTCCATTATAATTCAACGAGGAAAAGCGGCGAGCGTTTTAGGTACCCTCCCTGGTGGTAAGCCCTTAGTTTATTTTGTAGAATAGTTTTAATTTCATAGGTATTTTTGGTTTAGTTTTATTTATAATTAGTTTTTTAATTTATTTTATTCTAATAATTTTGTATCTACTTCAAATATATATATATATTTATATATATATATATATTTAAATACAAAGGCGGACTTAATGTCCGTAGAGATTCTTTGACAGCCAAACAGGGACAAATTTGAACAAATGTAGATGTAACAAATATAAGTCTCTAATAAGGTCTAGGAGCTTAAATGAGTATAATGTATGATAAGACCAGTTTTTTTTATTTTTTTATTATACTAGCACGACATGTGACCTTGCGTCCACCTGATATTAAGTGGCGCTCATGGTCCATGAATGTTAGCAACTGGAATCTGACAATTATGTCCGACATTAGTCCCTAACACTATGCCGGCTTGACTAGACGCCAATTAAATATATATCTTATATGAAATCAAATGACAATCTGTTAGTTGCCTGCCGTATATTCACCGAAAGATCATTACATATAATTGTTGCAGCTACTACAATATTTAGAAGGTAATAAAACTTCTAAAAATATTTGACGCCATTTTAAAATTTAATCGTAACAATTACAAACATTTTAATTTGGTGCAAACCAGACTAAAAGTACAGTATAGAACATAGTGATTAAACAGTTGTTGTTCTGGTACGATTACGATGCATTCGTGGGAACTCATGGCAAGTTGCATAAGATAGGTTACATTGTCATATGGCCCGTGGAAGTTGAGCAAGTTTATAACATGCTCGGTTAATTTTATACTTTGACTTATAGATATGTACCATGCAGATCTTCTTGAGCATGTGTCTCTCTACTGCTGGATATAAGCCTTTCCAACTATCGAAAGATGTCTCTTAAGGCCTACCCCAAAAATAAAAATATATTTTTACACCAGTAATATAAAATTTAATTGTGTTTTTTTTTATTATTAATTGCCTTTAGTGTGGGCGACTTTCTACCTGTCCTTGACCTCTAAGGACCCAGGTGCTACTGCATTACAAGCAGAGAACCGCAAACGGCGGAAATACACCCAGCTTATTGGGAGATGTGTTTTTGCGCCGTTTGGAGTTGAAACTCTCGGGTCGTGGGGACCAAGTGCACATGAAATTTTCAAGGCGTTGTCAAAACAGCCCGTCAACACCTCGAGAGACAAGAGGACTGGGCAATATTTGGGTCAAAGGATCCTTGGCACTTTGCCCATTGGTAGCGACTTGGAGCAAATTTTTTATTTATAATATTTTTATTTTATTTTAGTATAGTTATTATTTATATACTAAAAAGTGTAGTTTCATTTTATTTTTATTAGTATGTATTATTATATAGATGTTTGTTAATTATATTTATGTAGGTACCTACATTACATAAGTAGGTCTAAATTAGTTCTTAGAATTAAGATAAAAAAAAAATTGTTGTGCACTTAAAACCCTCTTATTGCCCTTAAGGTAAACAGGCAGAGTACGTCTTACGACATTATGTTAGCCCTTTGTACTTCTGTGCAATAATTAAAAAAAAAAAACTATCAGTGAAAAAGCTCGACTCGCCATTCACAATGCCATGCTGGTACCAACACTTAAGTATGAAAGTTAGACGTGGATATGTCAGAATACACATGAGAGTAGAAATGAGGTCGTTGCGTCGGATGGAGGTATGAAATAAAGCATAGCGACAAAAATACGGAAAGGCATGCTCAGATTGTTCAGGCTTGTTGAAAGGATGAGCGAAGAGAGATTGACGAACCAGATATGTAATGCGAAAGTTGTGGGTAAAAGACGCCCTGGCAGACCAAGACTCACCTATTACGATCAAATAAATAAAACAATAGCTGAAGGTGCATTAAAAAGGGCATGTATGAAGAGGTTGATGAATGTCGAAGAAGCGAAAGAGGTACATATGTACTTCGGACACATATTCGTCCTAAGAAATAAACCGACTTCTTGCTATCCAAATTTTTGTGGTAGATAATAGACAAGGAACATTTTTACAAAATTTAATTCAAATCGGTTCAGTAATATTGGTAGGCGTGAAGGCGTTACAAATATACATACATACAGATACACAGACAAAGCTTCTTATACATTTATAATATTAGTATGGATAAAACAAGCGCTATCGCTCATAACTTTTGCCACCATGCTACATTAGTTTATCACATTTGGCTCTATTAGGACCTCGTAAGTAACATATCAATCAACAATAATTAGCATCAGTATTCCATGCATATCCAACTAATACATAATTCCAGACATTCGTCGTCGCATAGTTTCCGGAATAAAGGCTGCATTACACGGACAATATTTGCAATTGCGATTCCGTGTGTGGTGTTCTGAGCGTTTTGTTCTTGTTAGTTACCAGATAAAGTCGTTAGCGGTGGTGACCAGGTTTTCTTCGCACCCCCTGTCCTACCGGGTCCCCGACCATCACCGTAGTACTGGGGGTCGTGTTGTAATTGTACTTGTTGGCGGGTTGGTGATCGCAGGAAGGGTTAGTGACGGATGACGCTGCTGCCCATCATCATCAGAGTGGGACGATCTCCCGCCAGATGAACGGATGACCTGAAAATGGTCGCTGGTGGAGGCTGTGATCGTGTAAAGTGGTAAGCTTGCGGGAGGCCTATATTCAGTGGAGAGACACTGGCTGATGTACACAAAAGCGGTAGAGGTTTGGTTGTAAAAATGCTTAACAATAAAAAAAAATGAAATTTTTGTTTCTTGTTTATTCTTATACATTTTTATTTGTATATTTGTTATTATTATTTTAATTTTGTTATTAGCGACCTTCTTCAGGTCATCCGTCCGTAAGATGTGGCGAAGTTTTCCGAATTCCGCCCATCGCTGCGTGCGACTGTCGGATTCTTTGCAGAAATTGGCATTATTGCACAACTTGAAAAGTCGCGTTGCCCACACAGATTGATTTTGGCGACATGGTCGTTAAACATGACTTTTGTCGTTCATTTAAGACCAACCTGCTGGGATGTCAAATTTAGGCCATTTAGAATTCTGCTAAGATCCTTTAGCGAGCTAGCTATTATGACTATGCCATTTACGAAACGGAGGTGTGGGATGTATTCTTCGTTGACCTTTATGCCACAGTTACTTCAGTCCAGCATTTTAAAGACATCCTCAACGCGTTGAAAAACTGTTTCGGCGATGTAACGTCACTCTGTCTTACACCTCTACGCAGTTGGATTGATTCCGTATGCTAGCCTTGTATCTGAATTGTAGCTCTATATAGACATATCAACACCTCAATGTATCGCCAGTCCATCAGACGTCGCTGCATGGAGCCTAGGTCTCAATAGTGTCGAAGGCTTTCTCGTGGTCCACAAACGCAACGTGGCAGATTTCTTCCGACTTCTTTATAATCTGTCGCAGAGTTTAGATATGGACTACGGTACTACGAGTATAGCCTTCGAACCCCGGCCTGCTCCAAAATCATCTATTCTCTTGTGACGGTTTGTGAACAAACAATATGTAGATATAGCTTAGGAGTGATATTAATAGTTCTTTTGTGTAGACTGTGAAGAAATAATGACGACTACTGACTTCGTGTAAACGGTGCATTGGCGCCAGCACTGGTGTCACTAATTGCCTCTTTAAAATCAAAATTAGTATCGTGTGGAGGTACCTTTAGCTAACTCAATATGTACTACGTTCCCACGCGCGTAATCAATGCCTACAACCTAGAAACTAGCTTAATTTAACGTCAATTCTAAATCTAGTTTTAGGTTAACGTTACCAAAGTTTAATTATAAATTGTTTCGTAGCTGTTTGTTGCAATTGAAATTGATTGATACTATTACAATTTTAGGAGTTGTGTTTTAGCGCGATTTAGCCGCTTACAGACGATCTTACGAGTACGTCAAATTTCGAGGTCTAGGCCACTGAGGATGAAGTAAAAAAAAAATCTAGGTACGACCTTCAGTGATAGTCCCAAGCAGGATGGCAACGTTTTCCCTCTGTATACTAAGGCTTATACGTTGGCAGAAATAATTGTCAGCTCTCCAGACTTAGCCGTTTGGACAACTCCTTGTCCAGATGCTTGGCTCTGTGTCCTCATGTCACCTTAACTAAGTTAAATATTAATGCACAAAGCATTCCTAGTCACTATTCCGATCTCCTTGCCACGTTCGGTAGCGAATATATACATGCTGTACTTATTTCCGAATCATTTCTAAAACCTACTCTCCCTTCCACATATTACCCTCTTCCTGGCTTTGTTCTCATCCGCAATGACCGAACTGGCAAAGGGGGCGGTGGTGTCGCTATTTACCTCCGCTCCAATATTTCTTTTAAAATTATCTCCCTATCTCCTTCAACCTACTCTGGATCCTCTGAACACATCTTCCTAGAACTGGACTTAAATTCCGTTAAGTTTCTCCTTGGAGTCGTTTACGCCCCACCTACAGTCGACTACTTTTCTACATTTGAGCTGCTGCTCGAGTCATTCATTCCGTCATACGTTCATAATTTAATATTAGGAGATTTCAACACTTGCTTGCTAAGGAGTGACTCGCGCAGTAGAAAACTAAATTTTATAACATCCGCTGTCAACGTTACACTTCTTTCCCTAAACACCACGTTCCACGTAAACGACTCCAGCAGCCTTCTCGACCTTATTCTGACATCCAATCCTGACAGGATATCAACTCATGGACAGTACATAGCCCCAGGTTTCTCTCATCATGACCTCATCTATGCTTCTTATAAAGTTAAAACTCCCAGATTTAGACCCAAAATTCTTTTTCAACGTAACTTTGCTAAAATGAATCTGGAATTGCTTTTGACGGATGCTGCTGACGTACCATGGAATAGTGTTACACAAAATGAAACCATTGATAATATGATCTCCAAATTTAATACCCTATTGTTACAGCTGTATGACAAACATGCTCCCATATGTCCTGTTCGCATGAAGAGACCTCCTGCTCCGTGGCTGGATGAGAAAATTAGAAAGGCTATGAAGTGGAGGGATTATTTAAAACGGAAAAACAAAAAAACACCATGTGAGGAAAACTGGGTAAATTTTAAGCGTGCTAGAAATAGGGTTAATCAGATGTGTAGGAACGCAAAACGCCAATTTATTCACAAATCTATTGATGCTTGCACATCGCAAAATATTTGGGCATTTCTAAAGACTATAGGCATTGGCAAGTCCAAAGCCGAGTCTGTTCTCCCCACTTCTATTGATCTTAACGGCTTAAATCGTCATTTTTCATCTCCTCCTTCAACCATCGATATAAGTATGAAAGCCGTTACTATCTCCCAAATTGCTTCTAAAACTCTTTCAACGAGTGTCTCCTTTCAATTTGAACCAATGTCCAGCTGTGAAATAAAAAAGATTATACTATCTGTAACTAGCAAGGCCGTAGGATTTGATAATGTGGGCCGTGTTCTACTCACTCCAATCATCAACATAATTATTCCCCATATTACTCACATTATAAATTTTTCTCTTTCTACTGGGCAATTTCCTACATTGTGGAAAAATGCCCACATAGTTCCTATTCCCAAAACCATTTCTCCTTCTGAATTCAGTCAATTTCGACCAATATCAATTCTTCCTTTTCTATCTAAGGTCCTGGAGCGTGTAGTACATCAACAGTTTGCCGCTTATCTCAATCAAAATCAACTTTTTAATCCTTTTCAGTCTGGCTTTCGTCCTTCTCACAGCACAGCTACAGCTCTCATTAAAATTACCGATGACATTAGAATGGCTATAGACGATAAAAAACTCACGCTCCTTACACTACTAGACTTCAGTAACGCATTTAACTGCGTCGATCATGACATACTAATGGCTACTTTGCGTTCTCTTAATATTTCACAGAATGTGGCATTATGGTTCGAATCTTATCTTCGCGGGCGCCAACAACGTATCCACATAAATGATACATACTCGGACTGGTGTCCGGTTACTGCTGGTGTCCCGCAAGGTGGCGTATTATCTCCTTTACTCTTCTCTGTTTTTATAAACACTATCACTCATATTATACACTTCAGTTCCTACCATCTGTACGCTAATGACGTTCAACTGTCGCTGCACTTTAAAATAGATGACGTACAACAAGCAATAGCTCATATGAACATTGATCTCGAGGCTGTGCGTTTACAATCCGAACGATTAGGACTTTTGGTTAATCCCTCGAAGACGCAGGTCATGATTGCTGGTTCGAAGCAGATGTTGTGCAGACTGAACTTGGACATACTTTCACCATTGCTATTTAACAATATACCGCTTCCCTTCTGCCAACATGTAAAAAACCTTGGACTGCACATGAGCTGTGATCTCTCTTGGGATTACCAAGTATCTGAAATTTCTAAAAGAATTCACGGCAGCATGCATCCGTTAAAGCGTTTACAGCACTTTATTCCGCACAAGGCAAAGCTTATGTTAGTCAGTTCGCTGCTTTTTCCCATTTTAGATTATGCAGATATCTGCTATCCTGATGTCACCGAAGAGCTACTGAATAAACTAGATCGCCTTCTCAACTTATGCATTCGCTATGTGTTTGGCTTGCGTAAGTATGATCATGTATCCCATTTTCGAACTCAGTTGAAATGGCTCAATATCCGCTTTCGCAGATCTGCCCATCTACTTGTCCATTTGTATGGTATCCTAAACAATCCTCGTGCACCTCCTTACCTCAAAACTCGATTTGAGTTCTTGTGCGATACGCACAACCTCCCTCTTCGTTCTGCTTTCAACAATCAACTCAAAATCCCATCCCACTCCTCTAGCAGATATTCAGATTCCTTCACTGTGTCTGCAGCCCGCCAGTGGAACAAACTACCACTGGCCATTAGACGGGCACCATCTGTCAATGTTTTTAAACAACTAGTCACTAACTTGTTTCTTGATAAGCAGGAGCACACTGCATCTAGTACACATTGAGTATTCGGCACGCAATATGTTTATGTATGTTTATTTGTATATATATATATATATATGTATTATATGTTCATAATACTTGCATGTAGTTTATGTAATTGCTTGGTATGTAGTGTATTTATAAATTAGACTAATATTATTAGATTGTTGCACCCTGCCCATAATCTCTCACCATCCCAAAGGTTAGTTGTCAGAGAATGCCTAACAGGCATTAAACTCGCCTATGTACCTAATTTTAAGTTTTGGTGCAATAAAGAATTTAAAATAAAAAAAATAAAATAAATAAAAAGGGTTTTTTTTTTTTATACTAGCACGATATGTGACCTTGGGCCCACCTGATGGTAAGTGGCACGCAAGGTTCATGAATGTTAACAACTGATGTCAGACACTCATAACTGCCATCAGTCCCTAACACTATGCCGGCTTGACTAGATGCTTTTTCACACTTCGCTTGAAGGACTCCAAGTTATAGGAAAGTGGAAACACAGAGGCTGGAAGAGCATTCCACATCTTTATCGTACGACAGATGTATGAGTCGCCAAATTTATACGTACGCGAAGGGATGGTGACTACGGTATGTGGGTGCATATGACCTGTGCGTGTGGTTCGGTTGCGGAATGGAGAGGGAGGGATTAGGTTATAGAGTTCTTCGGAGCACTCACCATAATATATATATATTATAACTGTGAATACAATTTAGCCTAAATACTCATACAAAATAAATGATGTCCTTTGTCCGTCCATAAGATTAGGAACATTTTAAGATATTTTAAAATTAAGAGAAAAAATATTAAGAATAAACGTGGCACAAATTTTTAAAGGATCTTTGCACGTAGCGCGTGGCACGTGCCCATCGCATCGATCATCTGACGTGCCCCGCTAATAACTACGGTGTCACCGCCAAATTGATAGATAGCAACTGTATAAATTTAGGGTTAAGCTAAAAATTTTTTTTTAAATATAAATTTGAGCTTTTCATCCCTTTCTCTCGCACACTCTATTTAAGTGCGTCAATTAGACATTTAATAGTTCTACGCCTAATGTCTTTGAATGTAAATGCTTTAAGCGAAGTGTGAAAAAGCATCTAGTTAGGCCGGCATAGTGGTAGAGACTAATGTCGGTCGTGGTGACCGGCTTTCTTGGACCTCGCGTAACTTACCATCAGGTGGGCGCGATGTCACATGTCGTGTTCAGTATAAAACAAAAATATATAAAAAAATGCCCCTTTAACTGTTTTTTGCTATTTTTCTCTGTCTTAAAATATATATATATATATCAAAGTGAAAATAAACCTAAGACTTAGAAAATCTTTGAAAATCTTGGTTTGTGCGAGCGAGAAAGCCTCTTAAAAAAGAAAAAAAATGCGTAAGATTTTTTCCTCCTAATTTAGTTAACAAAACAAATGTTGTACTCCGCACTCAGTTCTATGCATCATGAAGTGACAAAATACAAAAGTTGAAAGAGCTTTTAGAACTAAAAGTAAAACAGTGTAAAATGACGTTATGAAACAATACTGCTCTCTGTTATGATTTACGCGGGAAATGTACTTTTAAATGAAAAATCCACTAGTTTTGTCGGATATTAGGTCCGTGAATGATCCTGATGTAACGCTGACGGGTTCCCATGAAACTATAAGAGATGGGTGGGTGCTTAAGCTAATGTGGTAGAGGACCCTGGGAGACGAGGTGATGTAAACTTTTTTTTTTAATTTCAAACTTTTTTTAAAACTCAGAGATACTGGTAGGAACACAATAATGTTTATTAATATAAATAAGGAATATTTAATTTATTTGTGATATTTCTCGAGTTTGGTACGCTAGAGACATCGACGAGCTTGCCTATATGATTGGCCTATAGTAAAGTTGGCTAAATGTGAAATAGATTATTTATAAGCGTGGTTTCTGACCAACGCGAAAGGCAAACGTTCGTGATGATACTTTACTTTTTTTTACTTGTAACTCTATAATTAATATAATAAAATAATAATAAATAAATATTTCCAGACAGGTCACACAGCGCCATCTAATTTCCGTGGTAAGCTACTAGGCTTGTGTTACGGAAACTAGATGGTTGATAAACTACATATTATACTTTTTTTTTTTTTTTGTAAATATATACATATTATAGATATAAACACCAAGACCGAGACAAATTATACAATGTACAACTTGCCCCCGGTGGGAATCGAACCCACGACCTCCCGAGTTCGCGGCAACGTTTGTTACCACTAGACCACGGAGGCGGTCAATCTCAATATATCTCTAAAATGTGAGTAATTTTATTTCCTAGAAAGTAAATTAACTACATTTCTTAAGAGAACACTCAGACTATATATATCAGACTATATATACATATCAGACTATATATTTTTACAAAGCAAGCGAGAGGGGTGCGTTATAACATTCTTGATAGCGTGGTTTCTGACGACCCCGCAAGCTATTCAGTCGTGATACTTAATTCTATGTGCCTAATTGAATCTTTATTTTAATATTTATTTATTACAAAAACCACAGCTCATTACAGAAATAAATACATAGGTATACCTTATAAGTAACACATTGGCCATACATGGCTTTACTTTATATAATCAGATATCGGTTTAGCTCGCAAAGTGTGAGCAGTTTGCTTCGGAGTTCGCCTAACAGTTTTAATGAATTCAAATACAATGCAGTTGTTTTCTTTATACCTGGCCAAGGTGATATTTTCCGAATTTTGTATCGCACAAAGAGTGCACTATTGTTCACAGTGAGAAATATTCTGGTGGCGGGTATAATTTTAATTGCTTCTACTCTGTTGCTATCTTTTATGTTCTTATGTTGTCTGTCTCTGTCCTTTCTCTTCGAATAAATAAATAAATAAATATGAATAGGAAAATATTGCTTTATTATGTACCTATTGTGTAGTAATATTTACTGCAGTTATTATGCTTTATTTATTTATATTTATTTATTTATATTATGCTTTATTCTAATAGATACAATAACTGTAGATAATAAACTAGTAGATAATATTCGGCAAGCACCCAACAGAATAAATAAAATAAAATAACGTTGATTGGATCATAATCAAATAATTTCAGTTAGTGAGCACTGCCTTCTGGAAAGGAAATTCTGAGCTCCAGAAGGCAGTTTTCCTATATTGACACAATAAAACTATACGAATACTTACATAAATTAATAATACAGTGCATTCCCATTCCTCATTAAACATTGTTTTACTGTAACCAGCCTCTCGGCAACTGTGTGCTGCAGTAGCAACTTTTAACACTATTCTTTTGTATATCTCGTTAATAAAACTATGCATATAATTAAATTGAATTGCAACTTTTATATCGAAACACAGCACACCTTCGCCGAGAGTAAATATTGAAACAAAAACTATCTGAACAAATTGTGGTAAAAAACAGGCCTAAATTGTCAAACTACCGTCAATATAGTTATAATATTCAAAAGATTGGTATACTCACATTACTTAAACAGCTCCCAATAGCGTGTATAAGTGGATATTGTATGTAGTATATATATAATTGACAAATATAGTTATTTAATAATGACCAGTCTCAAATACGTCTTCGCACCTACTCCTCAATCTAAGGTATATGTTTTATTGTTCCAAAGGTTGGCTGTCAGAGAATGTCTAGCGCCCGCCCCTTGTTCATAGCGCAATAATGTTTTAAATAAATAAATACACGCTAAAAGAAAAGTTATAGGATTAAACAAAAAATATAAGAAGTTATGCAGTAACTGAGTAATAATAATAAAATAAAAAAAACCATATTGATCTTAAAATACATAAGAAACAACAACAATAAGATCACGTGGTTTCGTTACACCAAATGAGCATCGCTATCATGACTGATATCAGTCCCTAACACTATGCCGGCTTGATTGGGCATGACGGCTATTCGAGCCCGATCTTGAAACGTGTGGATACATACACTTTACACGGGATTATCAGCACGAACGGTGGATACTTCCCCGCCCCAGAAGACTGGGAAAATTACCACCATCAGTCCGCCTACCATGGTTAAACCTATTCTATATTGTTTTCAATAATACTAACAAATTGTAAATTCTCAAAATCAAAATTTTATTGTGGTTTTTTGATAAGGTACATGTTATTATAATGGTAGCTATGTCCGGTCCATTGACATACAATAATTATTTCAACATTATAAAAAAGTTTTTACAATGTTGTTGATGGGTGAAACAAATTGCTTGTGTAAAAATAATGAGAAAATTTGAAATTGCCAACCCTAGTGAGTAGAATCGATTATGTTTGTTCAGTGATTGGATATCACACCAGCATTAAATATTTCTAAGCCACTTAAAAAGTCAACTCCTATCATAAAATTACAACGTAGTATTTCATCATGATCATTACAGCCCCTATTGACCGCCTCCGTGGTCTAGTGGTAACAAACGTTGCCGTGAACTCGAGAGGTCGTGGGTTCGATTCCTACCGGGGGCAAGTTGTACATTGTATAATTTGTCTCGGTCTGGGTGTTTATATGTATAATGTGTATATATTTACAAAAAAGAAAAGTATAATATTATGTAGTTTTAGTTTATCAACCATCTAGTTTCCGTAATACAAGCCTCGTAGCTTACCACGGAAACTAGATGGCGCTGTGTGACCTGTCTGGAAATATTTATTATTATTACAGACACAGCGTGCCTAGGATAGGCACAGTTGGATATAGGCCTTCTAGAACATAAATCTTGATAATTTGGCCTACACTACGCTGGCCAGGTGGGTTAGCGTGAGTCTAATGTCAATTTTAATGTTTTTATTAACGATTCCACAAGTTGGTATTAGTGGAACCGGGGCCGGCGGCTTAACGTGATCTCTGAGGCACGAGAACGGTGGTGTTGGTAATCTATGGTACGTAAGAAAAGTATTTCTTATTGTTACATGTCGGGGTTTGAACCGCGTACCTTTTTAAATTTTAAGGATATCATTCTTACAACCAAACCAATAATGTATCTGTGGGACACAATTATTTATTTAATTTATTTGTGATATTACTTGAGATAGTAATACCTCCGTGGTCTAGCGGTTAAGTGACACAATAATATATATTAACTTAAATACATAAATTAGATTAATATTTAATTAATTAGTTATATTTCTCGAGTTTAATACGCTAGACATCGACGAGCTTGCCACTTGTCATGATTGGCCTATAGTAAAGTTGGCTAAATGTGAATCCGCTTCTATATAAGCCTGGTTTCTGACCACCCCGGAAGGGAAACGGTCGTGATGATACTTTACTTTTTTTTACTTGTAACTCTATAATTAATATATCTCTAAAATGTGAGTAATTTTATTTCCTAGAAAGTTAATCAACTACATTTCTTAAGAGAACACTCAGACTATATATATATCAGACTATATATACATATCAGACTATCAATTTTTACAAATCAAGCGAGAGGGGTGCGTTATAACATTCTTGATAGCGTGGTTTCTGACGACCCCGCAAGCTATTCGCTCGTGATACTTTATTCTATATGCCTAATTGAATCTTTTTTTTAATATTTATTTATTACAAAAACCACAGCTCATTACAGAAATAAATACATAGGTATACCTTATAAGTAACACATTGGCCACACATTTACTTTATAGAAATAGTACTTATTGGTGGAAATAAAACTAAACTAAACTAAAACTAGAAGTCTAACTAAACTAAGCAAGTCGCAAAGAATACAAACAAAAACATAAACCAATATTTATAACAATAATAATATGCGTGTACACAACAATAAAGTCACTCGTAAGAGGATAAAATACAGTAAATAAATAGTTATGGATGCTGGGATGGAGTGCATGTATGTTATGTTATTGTACCTATGTGTTGTGTTAGTGTGTACGTGTTTGTGTGTGTAAGGTGATGTAAGTGTGATATACTTAAATATTGTGCGTATTTATTTTATCTTATGTATTACAACCTGTCAAAGTCAAAATATCTTTATTCACGTAAACCTATTACAGGCATTTATGAAACGTCATTAATTTAATTATTTTGAATGATTCTACTCCTGCTAGTAGAAGACTAAGCAGCAAAGTGGTCCAATAAGTAAGCTGTTAGCAGAAGACCAGAAGCTTGCCTGTTTGACATTAAATAAATTGTGTCCGCTCACATAACGTTTATGCATGTATCATCATCAGCCTGTGTCTCTCCACTGCTGGATGTAGGCCTCCCCTAAGGCTCGCCACTTCACACGATCTTCTGCCACCCTCATCCATCCCCCACCAGCGACCTTCCTCAGGTCATCTGTCCATCTGGCGGGGGGTCGTCCCACTCTGCGTCTTCCAGTACGTGGTCTCCACTCCAGAACCCGTCTACTCCATCGTTCATCGGTTCTGCGGCATATGTGTCCAGCCCATTGCTACTTCAGCTTGCTAATTTTAAAAGCTATATCGGTAACTTTGGTTCTTTGACGGATGTCAACGTTTCTGACTTTATCTTTTAGTGAAATCCCGAGCATAGCTCTCTCCATAGCTCGTTGAGCGACCTTGAACTTGTGGACCAGACCTACCGTCAGTGTCCACGTTTCTGCACCATACGACATTACTGGAAGAACGCACTGGTTGAAAACTTTTGTCTTCAAACACTGTGGTATGTTCGATAGGAAGATGTGACGTAGCTTCCCGAATGCTGCCCATCCTAGCTGAATGCGTCTATCGGCTTCTTTGCTGAAGTTGGCTACTCCTAATTGGAATTGCATGTATACTAAGTCTAAAATGTAGAAAGAATTCCAAACAATGTTACCAATAATTAGGAATAACACTTAAAGAAAACCAAGCCAAGGAAAAACGTAAAGGAAACCAAAGTAGATATCTACTCCATAACCTCAAGCCAAAGCTGTATTTGAACCGGAAAAATGGCAAATAAAGGTACCATTTAACTA
This sequence comes from Tinea semifulvella, assembly GCA_910589645.1. Classification (NCBI taxonomy): domain Eukaryota; kingdom Metazoa; phylum Arthropoda; class Insecta; order Lepidoptera; family Tineidae; genus Tinea; species Tinea semifulvella. The sequence continues at coordinate 3,575,129 of OU342592.1, read as the reverse complement.
AATGTATATCCTGGTACGGTCATAACACTTTATCACAGAACGTTACAAAATATACCCTAAAGCAACTCTTGTACGTACCCACATATATTCATAGACATCTGTCCATAGTGATGTTCCATAGTAGAATATTATATTATCGATATCGATAAAAAAATTGTGAAGTCTATTCTAACATTTGCGCTAGAATAAATATTTGCCAGTAACACTAACAGCAATGACTAACCACGATATGAGTCAATATATAGATAGATAGATAGAGAAAAGCATTCCATTGTAGATAGGCGAGCTTACATTTTCTAACAGCTAACCTTTGGGAGAGTGAGAAGAGAGTGTGGGTGCATGTGTCTAAGTATATTTAGAAACTATGATTTAAAATTACTAATTATGGTAATGTTTCTAAGAATTCTAGTCTATTTACGTTACTACAATAGCTCCCTACAAAGTACATTATGTGTTGCACTTACCTTACACCTTAAACATGCTACTTTGTCCTAAAGGTTGGCTTTCAGAGATTATATTATAAGATATATAGCGGCATTAAACCCTCCCCTTGTACTTAGTGCAATGAATATTTATCTATATAAATAATAAATTAATTATGATTTTAATATGATATTTAGTCTTTCATGACAAAAAAATGCTCAACCTGTTGCTTGCTAGTTAAAATTCCACACTGACTATTCACATTATATTAGTCAGTTGTACTGACTCTTGTCTATATGCAGTAATACTGCAAAATAATGTTACTTTTTTTTTTAGAATAGTAAAGTATCATCACGACCGTATCCCTTTCCGGGGCAGTTAGAAACTACGTTTTTTTTATTTTTTATGAAGCGTATTCTCATTTAGACAACTTAACTACTCGTATATGCCCATTATGACAAATGGCAAGTTTGTTGATGTCTCTAGCGTACCAAACTTGAGAAATATCACAAACAAATTAAATTATTTGGAATCGAACTAAATCCACGGACTTTACTGCGAATTTAGAATATTTCAATAAAAACTTTATTACAGTTTTAAAATCTTTAATTGTGGGTTTCTTTCTAGTTTGCCTTCTAGTTCGTAGGCCTGGAAGTATGTCTGTCTGTACAATAACTATTCGTACTTATATTTCGTAAAATACCTAATATCAGTTTTGAAGTTTTTGATCAGTAATAGGAAGTAAAAACATCGATAGCTGGCAATCGCAACACTACAACCAATGTCGACGTTCTTCATCTTCTAAGAAATCTCTTGTATTTCCTAGGGGCTTATACATACGTATATTAATATATAACACGCTTTATCCACATGATATGCTTGAACAATATAACAACATATTATTTTATAACTGACAGCTTTTAACAATATAACAACCCTTAGAATTGCGGTACAATAAGTATTTGTAATACAGTATTCATCAAAATGTTTTTTTTTATGAATAGACATGGGTTTCATTATTTTATTTCTTTGAGTTTTTATATAATAATACTACTTACTTAAGGCGCGGTGGTGGCTCGGTTGTAAGAACGCGTTCCCTAAATCCTACAAAGGTCGGTTCAAACCCCCCCGGCATGTACCAATGAGAAATACACTTTTCTTACGTAAATTTGTCATAGATTTACAACACCATCGTTTCCGTGCCTCGAAAAGCACGTTAAGCCGTCGGTGCCGGTTCTACTAATACCAACTTGTGGAATCATTAAAAAAATGACAACATATACTCGCCAAGCCGTCTGGCCAGCGTGGCGAGTGTAGAACAAATTCTCCAATTATATGTTCTGGAAGGCCCATCTCCAGCAGTGGAGGTCTAGGACGCTGTGTTCTAGGGGCTGTAATGAATGAATGAATGAATACTACTAAGGAGCTATTCAAGAAATGTTTTCACCACCATTATTTTTAATAGCTTTCCGTTGGGCGCTTGTCAGATATCTAAAGACAGGTTGTAAATACTAAACAATACAAATAAATTGAAACAACAACAATATTTAGATCGTTGCAATTAAAATTGAAAATCAAAATTACAAAAACTGAATTGAAAGCGGAGCATTGATTACAAAAGTTTTGCGGGTTGGGACTATAATTAAACTAGCTATAACAATAACTTTCGCGGTAGTTGCGAATGGTTAGTAATAATTCTGAAATATCGACAGATGTGGCGACCGAGTTCTGATAGTATTGGAAGAAATTTATTCAATCTCATTTCAATACTAAAGAATCTATTACCGAATAACAATTATTTTTAAACACGGAAATACTATGAATCTGAATTTACTTTATTTTGAATCTTTTCTAAGACATTATGAGAACAGGTAAGGTTTACCCTACCAAGTTTCTGCAAACACAAAAATATAGTATACAGAAAATAAAATATAATACAAAAAAAAACCTACTTACAAAACCTAATTTATGAATAAATCGCTATGCTGATTTTCTGGGCGAGGAAAGCCCTCTTGTCCCTAGAGCAGACAATTAGACAAGGGGTGATGTTTTTAAAAAAATGTTTTAGAGCTAGGACCCCACGGGGCTAAAGTCTCTACAGCAAACGTCACAAACACGTAGTCATTGATTAATGTAGATACGTATTTGCGCCGCTTGCCAGACTCTGCGCTTTCAGCTGCGGCTCCCGCTTTTAGCGCTGTTCCCCTAAGGTGTGACAACGCCAAAGTGTCGACTCAAGTGGCATCCCATATTAAGGCCCGTCTAAGAAAAATAAAATATATTAGAAGTAAATAATGTAAAGTATGATCACGACCGTGGTCAGAAACATTTTTTTTTTAAAAGAAGCGGATTCAAATTTAGAGAACTTCACTATACGCCCATCATGACAAATGGCAAGCTCGTCTGTGTCTCTAGCGTAACAAACTCAATAAATATCACAAATAAATTATTGTGTCCCGACCAGCAGCGGCTGTTTCTTCTGTCATTTTTTAAATTCTTTTTCTTTTAATTATTTGTTTAATTCTGTTACTTAGTCGCAAACCTTATGTAATGAAATCTGTTATCATGCTATTAAAGTTGCACAGCCGCTGTCAAGATGAGCGCTTATAAAGTTGAGAATTGATTAAGTTTTATTTTTCATTACAGCCTATAGTACACAGCGGCCTAGATCTCCACTATTGGAGATGGGCCTTCCAGAACATATATCTGGAGAATTTGGCCTACACTCGCCACGCTGGCCAGACGGGTTGGCGAGGATTGAATAATATTTTGTAATTATACAGCTAACCATTGGGTGAACGACGAAAGAACTTGTGGGATGCAGAGTTAAAGGAAGAAACACGAATTCATCATCATCATCATCATCATCATCAGCCTGTGTCTCTCCACTGCTGGATGTAGGCCTCCCCCAAGGCTCGCCACTTCACACGATCTTCTGCCACCCTCATCCATCCCCCACCAGCGACCTTCCTCAGGTCATCTGTCCATCTGGCGGGGGGTCGTCCCACTCTGCGTCTTCCAGTACGTGGTCTCCACTCCAGAACCCGTCTACTCCATCGTTCATCGGTTCTGCGGCATATGTGTCCAGCCCATTGCCACTTTAGCTTGCTAATTTTAAAAGCTATATCGGTAACTTTGGTTCTTTGACGGATGTCAACGTTTCTGACTTTATCTTTTAGTGAAATCCCGAGCATAGCTCTCTCCATGGCTAGCTGAGCGACCTTGAACTCGTGGACCAGACCTACCGTCAGTGTCCACGTTTATGCACCATACGACATTACTGGAAGAACTCACTGGTTGAAAACTTTTGTCTTCAAAGACCTATGTTCGATAGGAAGATGTGACGTAGCTTCCCGAATGCTGCCCATCCTAGCTGAATGCGTCTATCGGCTTCTTTATTAAACACGTATTAACTATAACTAATAGCAATAAATAACTACATTTCTTACTCTTGTTCCCGATGAGCCATAATAATATGCCAGTTACTGTACCTACCTACCTCTAGTTTTATGTCTTCAAATTGCTGCAGTTATTTGTATTGTTCTTAAATGTTATAAGTTACAAGGTCCCTAATAAAAGGGCTAAAACGTTATCAGTTAAAGACAATAACGATCCCCAAATATAGGGGATGATATCAACGGAAAGAAAATTAACAAAGTTTAATGAAAACATTCAGAGGGTAAAATCAACTTTTACCGACCCTTTATAAATGGGAAGGCAAACAGGTGCGGAATAAATAGATATAATGGAAATAATCTTGCAAGGGAAGAAAGGAAGGTCGTTAGTTTTAGTGATGCTATCCAGCAATCTATCGACTATAACATGATATCTGACTGTTAAAATTAAATACAATTTATCCCGTTTACTGATTTAACAATAAAACATTTTATATTTAACTGCCTCCGTGGTCTAGCGGTTATGTCCGTGGATTTAGTCTCGGAGGTACCGGGTTCGATTCCTGGTCGGGACACAAAAATATTAATTAATGTAAATAAATACATTTAATTAATATTTAATTTATTTGTGATATTTCCCGAGTTTGGTAAGCTAGAGACATCGACGAGCTTGCCACTTGTCATGATTGGCCTATAGTAAAGTTGGCTAAATGTGAATCCGCTTATTTATAAGCGTGGTTTCTGACCACCCCGAAAGGGAAACGGTCGTGATGATACTTTACTTTCCTTTACTTTTACATTTTATTTCTACCTATTCAACATATAATTTTTAATTTAACTCTAACCTCAACAACCTTATCCCCTTTTCTTTATTCTGCAACATAACCACACGCCAAATTATACTGTACCCCAAATAGGGCGCCGTAGCCACTATCGCTACGCGTACATACAAATTTAGAGACTTTAATATCTGTAGCACGCTGTCTTCAGGAATGTGGAATGCTCTCCCAGCCAGTCTATTTCCCCATTGCTATAATCTGGAGTCCTTCAAGCGAAGTGTGAAAAAGCATCGTGATCGTGGCTGACATCATTCTTGGATCTCGCGTACCGTTTACTATCAGATGGGTGCGTGATGCATTGATATGGGCAAATAAAATTCATTATTGATTTTTTATTATTTTAAGTATTGGTTAATGGTAAATTCTTCTTAGTCATTACACTCTTGGTAGAGTGGTCTTGGTCGTCACTTGAGTGTGAGTAGCACGCTTAACAAGCCGTTGCCACTACTCTCGTACCGCAGATTTAGCATTTTTTTTGTTTTTAGCATTGCTGATTTTAGCTTGCTAAGCTGTTAGTCTTCTGCTAACAGCTTACTCCTTGGACCACTTCGCTGCTTAGTCTTCCACTAACAGGAGTAGAATCATATTAAATAAATTAAATAATGACGTGTCACAAATGCCTGTAACAGGTTTACGTGAATAAAGATATTTTGACTTTTGACTGATTTAACCTGGTCGGGCCACCTCATCGGAGACTACCACGCATTCTATTGCCATCCACTTTCTACCAGGCGCTCAATGGATGTATCTCCATGCCGCTATTAATATAAATAATATAAAATAAGTTTTAAAGATAGATTTTAAGTTTCGGATTTTTAAAATTTTAATTGTTTAATTTTTGTTTTGCAAATATAAACGCTTTCGTAAATAAATGAAGCATCGATATCGATAAAAAAGTAGTTAGTTACCACATCACTAAAAGCCTAATAAAAAGATAATAAGCGCCGAATAACCTTAGCCGCACATAACAAGCAACAAAGAAATTTCAGACAAACAGAAAATCTCTTTCTTTAATTTTGGATATTATAGTAGAACACGCACTAACTAATAAAAAAAACACTCTATTCATAAAATCTGCTAAGATTTTATTCTTTTGCTAACAGCTTACAAATTGGACCGCTTTCCTGCTTACGGCCGGTTGCAGAAAGGATAAATTAGAATAATCTATGATCAATATTTTAGGCATATGTTAAAAAAATATAATCAACCTTTCTGTAACTGGCTGATATGGCTCCTTTAGTAGTAACCATTTAAATAATGACGTGTCACAAAAGCTCGTAATAGGAGAGGGCTCCTTTAATAAATAAAAAAACACGACAAATTACATTAATTGCCGTTCAGTAATTTAGTCGTAAAGACAACATACATACAGGCCATCTATATATATATATATATATACACGTACATAAATAGAAAGTAAAGTATCATCACGACCGTGTCCCTTTCGGGGTGGTCAGAAACTGCGCTTATAAATAAGCGGATTCACATTTAGCCAACTAATTAAATAAATTATATAATAATGTAATAGTAATCAAATATTGGTATGTATATATATTGATATATATGGACGTACTTAATATTGCACCTACCATCTACTGTCTAAATGTCCTAAAGGTTTGGCTGTCAGAGAATACCTAGCGACATTACATGAAAATTTACAAACAATATGAAAACGATAATTATTGTATTATTAATATTTTTATTTTATTATATATATTATATTATTTATTTATTTTTTACATTTTGCAATATGCAAAAATAATAATGCTTGGTGATGGGTAGGTTAGATACAAAATAATGCTAGTATAATAAGGTTCAGCTGTAAGTACATATCTCCTGATACCCAGACTACTTTTTCGGGAGATAAGGTTCAAAACAAATGTCAATTTTTATTTGTAAAACATTTTTTTTTTTTTGCTTAAGCTACTATGAATTGTATTTTAAAATAAGTTGTGTAAAAATGATTTTCTCAATAAAGTATTTTATTATTATTATTAAGTCCGCCTTTGTACATAGTGCAATTAAGTTTTTAAATAAATAAATAAATAATATGTTGTGATAAGTAAAATAATAGGTAAGAGTATTTTCTATTCTTGAAATGATTTTCCTACAATAGAATGAAAAGGTAAATTTCAATAAGAAAATATTTCTGAGTAATAAATGAATGTCTACCAGTAAAGCTATTTCTTACTTTAATAAAGAATTTAATAAAGTTTGACTATAGTTACCTTCTAAATTAGGTTTTTACCTTTATGTTACATTATTTATGTTGATAACGCGCAAATACGCCAACAGCCGAATACGAATTTGCGCCGTTTGGGGTGGGTCCAATGAGGACCCTCGGCCAAACAGTTGTCCCAACGGCTAAATTGTTCAAAGGATCAGCCTCACTGTTCAGGGAACAGCCTATATCCGCAGCTGACTCACGTACGCTGCGCCGGCCTGGTACGCTCTCACCTCAGCTACGCTGAGAGCACGTTAACAACGCAACAAAACCTAACGCTTCTATATCCGCAGCCGACTCACGTACGCCGCGCCGGCCTGGTATGCTCTCACCTCAGCTACGCTGAGAGGACGTTTACAAGCGCAACAAAACCTAACGCTTCGTACCATTGTCGGCGCCTCGCGATACGTGAGGAACGATGTAATCCAGGGATATGCGGATGGAAACACTGGACGAATTCATGCGTCGTCTGGCGGCTGGCATGTTCGCGCGCGCAGAGGCGACAGATTTCCTACTTGTGATAAACGTGGCCCCTCTGCACGCCCGTCCGCCGGACGCCAGACGATGCTACGCTCGTCACCTACTACCAATCACGGAGTCGTAATCGCCTCTCCGCCGCCTAGCTCGTATACTTCAACCTTTAATGGTTACCCCATGCCCTGTCCGTAGTTACGGAAAGCGAACGCAACCTCTGTTAGAATGCAAATACCTTGACACAGATTCCCCACTCCCCCCTGCGAGGGGTGTGAGAAGACCATTCGTCGTCGCAGCGAGTGACTTCAGCACACTACGCGCCATTGGGCGGTTATAATACAGTGTATTACAGACATGCTTAGGCCCAGTTCTTTCAGAAAGTGTACTGAACGAACTGGGCCGAGTGTAGATCCACGGACAGTGAATATGAATATATATAGTTTAGATTTTAGTTTTATTTTTAATTGTGACAACTTTTCATTTGGTAACAAAATTTGACAATGTTTAAATAAAAGATAGGTACACTAAATTAAATAAACATTAAATCAATTAAAAGTTACCTAAATAATAAAATTTAAAATAAACTAAACAGAACCTTAAATTAAATAAACTAAAAGATAAACCTAGTTAATATAAAAACTAAATACTTACAAATACCTTGATTATAATCTATATGTCATCCTATCCAGGAGAAGATGAACCCAATGATCCGAGGACTCCGGCGACGTTACCTCGTTGGATGGCAACACTGATCCTCTGAATAAGATATTCCCTACTCAAAGGATCACCTGTTGACGCTCGGATGGCAACGCTTATGTCGCGTATTAACGATTTAGCGTCCTCAGATCAAGGGCCCATATATATATTAACTACCTCCGTAGTGTAGCGGTTAAGTCCGTGGATTTAGACTCGGAGGTACCGGGTCCGATCCCTGGTCGAAACACAATTATTTATTTAATTTATTTGTGATATTTCTCGAGTTTGGCACGGGAGATATCGACGAGCTTGCCATTTTTATGATGGGCCTATAGTAAAGTTAAAAGTAAAAAATAAAATAATCGTGGTTTCTGACCACCCCGAAAGGGATACATTTATACGGTACGGTCGTGATAATACATTACTTTTATTTATTTTTATTTTCATTTTTATTTGTAGTATAGTTTTTTATAATTTAGTATATGAAAAAAGAGCTGGGTAAACGAATTTATCAAGAGTGTGGTGACCCCAAATGCCATAACTACCTAAAACAAAATATTGCTATTATTATTCAACGAGGAAATACGGTTAGCGTTTTAGGTACCCCCAGGTTTATTTTATTAGGTTTATTTATGCCTTAGTTTATTATGTAGAATAATTTTAATTTTATACGTATTTTTAGTTAAGTTTTATTTGTAATTAGTTTTTAATCTATTTTATTTTAATATTTTTGTGTCGTACTTCGAATAAGCATTATTGCGACTTTACGTTTTTCCGACGCATTTTCCAAGCCTGTGGCTATGAGACACAACTCGAAGGTTAGCCACCATTTTTTCCACTCAGCAGCTTTATTACCACCAATGCTTACATCCAATTTTGTTTGATTGTTGAAATTTTAGGATAAAAATCAATTCTTTGGAATGTGTACTTGACGTACATTTTTCTAAATCTTGTTTGTTCCTTGACATCTAGATTTTTTTATTTATTCTGACACCATATTCGGTGAAATGAAACAGCGAAAAATTTGGTACACTTTTTATTTCTTTAATTTGTGATATATACTTATATATCACAATTACACATTATATATACTTGTGATGATAACTTAATAGCGAGCCTAAACTCACGGCACGGCGACTCAACGACAACAATGTTATTGACAGTTTACTTTTTAAATTTAAGCTTAGGATACAACAAGTATTTTATAATACATGCATATCTTTTAATTAACGCATGTTTAATTGTCATAATCCAATCACGTGAATAACAAAATTATAATTTACAAATTACTTTAAACGTCCCTTTGGAACCTGGGAGTTTTTAGGTGTGTTACCTTAAATTTAGTCGGGGGTTATAAGTACAAAAAATCAGAGCTTCATTCTAATAATTTGACAAAGCATTTTTGTCATTTATTCCACAATGTTTTGACAGTTTCGGAAGCGCCATTATGCGACAGGCCCCAATTTCGTACATAATTTGGATTTCAAATTAAGGACACCTGTTGATTGGGACCGTTTGTAAACTCGGACTTTGCCAAGTGTGTTAATGTGTATATAAAACAAAAATTATGTTCCGTTAAGCTTTTGCTCTAAAACTTTTGAATTAATTATTTACAGTACAAAATCCGCAGACCTGTCGATGCGTTATCAGAATAAAAAACACTTTTTATATAATAAATACGCTGACAAAAGCGGAGGTGATAAGTTTTCTAACGAAATGTGTACAAGGCTATACATGATGTTTTTGTCATCAGACAGCTTCAGACTAGAGACAGTCTAGGGAGGACCTTCCCAACCCTTACACAGCGAAACAAGCTCCGTATATGCCGATAAACCATGATGAATTGCCGTCATGCCCAGTCTAGCCGGCATAGTGTTGGGGACTGATGTCAGTCATGAGTGTCTAATTCCAGCTGCTAATATTCATGGACCTTGCGCACCACTTACCATCAGGTAAGGTCACATGTCGTGCTAGAATAATAAAAAAAAAACAATGGCCTGGGTGATTACGGGGAAATGTGTCTTAAACTAACACTTATACACTCTGAATATTACAGACAGATCACTGTGCAGAAAATGTATGACAAAGGAGGAGACGGTCGCGCATGTACTTATGGAGTGCTCCATTGTGGCTACAGCCAGACTGAGCTTTCTCCTAGACTACGAGTACTCTTCCGGAGGTCTGCAGGAACGTGACGGGTCTCCTGGCCTTTCTGGCTCCATTATCGGGCCCAGGTCTCAAGGAAGCTTATTGCGAAGAATATCCAGCCTCTCCTCCCCCTTGTGTCGTTTTCCTCAATGCTAAGGGTCGTGACCCCCTCCATGGATCGCTCTGTCTCGGACGATAACGCCATCCCAGTCTGTACACGTCGGCAGGCAGCTTTGTGGACTGGGGCGTAGAGTGTGGTGCGGATCTAGTCAGACCAACATATCGGGCTCCGGCCACGGGGTCTATCGCCTTTAATTTTGCGCGTACCATGCTTTCAATTGGACTTGTTGAGCCTGGTAGTAAATTTGTGCTCCTTGAGTATTGATACTTTGGTTCTCAGCGCTGTCTACAGAATGCGCAACATACATACTACTACTACACAAAGTCAATTTTTCAAGTATAGGCGTGAATATGGAAAATATGGAAAAATGGAATATGGCCATGATGATGGACATTTGTAATTGCGTAACATTAAAGGCATTTTTAATGATAAGATTTTAAATAATATATACCTTATTGTGAGCGGGATGGTGTGGTCTGAATCTGTAATAGAAAAAAAATTGGTTAACTAGCTGTATGCTCTTTGTTAATAAAGTGGTAGAGAGTCGTGGTAAATTTGGAAAGCTGGATCACGATAAATCACTCGTATTTATACAATGATCGCTGCCATAACCAGCTTCCCCGATTTATGTAACGATCATACACTCTAATACAAAATGTTTTATGTTGCATCAGTTATATCGTAGAAAATCTAACATTGGCTGAACGGTTGGTAATTTTTAATTGATCTTTAATAAGATTTAACCTTTTTAGCTTCCATCACTTCTCTTCTGATGAGTATCCCTGGGTTCAGAGGAATATCTCCACCAAATTGTTTAAAATCGCTTCAGTAATATTGGCGTGACTTACAGACAAATGTGGTGTTGTGCTCCAATTATGAAGACATATTAAAATCTTTATTCATGTCTGGGATTTAGCCTGGCACTGGTCATGCATCCAATCCAGGATTATTGCATCCAGTGCCAGTTTACTGACGTCGTCGTTCACTGTTGGCTGCGCAACGTAAAATGAAATAAAAATATACATAGATTTCCACATGCACGATGCGTTTGAAAGTGCGTCCAGATGGCGTGGTGCAATTTTTTTCATTGACGATCAATTCAAAGACGCTACGCCGCCGCGGCGCGCCTTTTGGACGAGACAGAATGGCGTGCCGAATTTCGAACCGCTTGGATGGCCATGACACCGTTAAAATAACAATATCCGCATATTTTTGAATGTAGCCACGTTATTTCGTCTTCTGGAAGGGTTGTCAGTGGCAACCTTACATTATAGGAGATCGTTCTAACAACTGGTGGTTGACCAGCGCTATTAGGTGGTAGGCGGACTGATGGCGGTAAATTGCCCAGTCTATAGGTAAATCCACACGTTTTGGAATCAGGTTCGAATCGAATTGCCGTTATGCCCCGTCAAGCCGGCATAGTGTTAGGGACTGATGTCACTTATGAGTGTCTAATTCCAGATTCTAACATTCATGGACCTTGCGCGCCACTTACCATCAGGTGGGCGTCTAGTATTAAAAAAGAAAAAAAAATGTATAAGTCAATGATAAAAAAAAAATATAGAACTTAAAAACGGTAAATAGGTTCGTTTTATTCAGTCTACTCTGTGACGGCAGCTTAGTGAAAAGACTTGAAGTCGAGGTCATTTATCAGCGTGACAGATAATGCCCTCTTTCACCCACTTTTCCGAGTTTCACCCCATTTGCCAGTTTCACCCCCTCTGTTAAGCGACGCAATGACAAATGTTGCGGTCAGGTAAAAAGGCGACATGTTTTGGAAATTCACTTAAATATACGAGTAAGTACCCCAATGTGACTTAACTGGGTCACGGAATAATACTTCAAGAAAAATATTTGAATAAAAATAATATATATTTTAAAATAACTATTTATATAACTATAAATATTTAACTGTCTCCGTGGTCTAGCGGTTAAGTCCGTGGGTTTAGACTCGGAGGTACCGGGTTCGATTCATGGTCGGGACACAAAAATAATACCTGAAGCCTAAAAAATAATAATTTGCTCTTTTAACAATTACAAGCGGTAATTAACAAAAACAGTTTCAGAACCGCTTGTTTTCTTGTCTATATAATTAATTTTGCTATCTTGAATAAGGTAAAGTGATATTACGTAATATCACAAAGTATTTCATTACAAAAACGACTAAACGACTAAAGTGTTTATTATTGTTCCAACCCTCTTTAGGTACACTTTACGCGTTATTAGTAGGTATTAGGTTTATGGGACGTCGTAAAATATATGTACTCGTATAATCATATTAACCCTGTCTACGTGGTCTAACGGTTAAGAGTTCGATTCCGGATCGAGAATACAAATTAATTTATTTTATATTGTATATTCTCGCGTCTGTATTAAGTGTAAACTCGTACATTACCAATGCGCAATGGATTATAGTCGTGATGATACTTTGCTTTTATAGCAAAACCATCTGAGATCTTTATTAACTCGAATCCAATTATAGTCAACAAAGTACATCGATTTGTAAGCCTCAATTACTGGAAACTAAAGAACGTTCCAATCAACAAAGATTGAAAGGACGTTCTTGGCCCAGTTGTCAGATGCAGTGTCGAAACCCCTGCGCGTGGGCAACCCTATTCAACAAGAAGTGAACGGTAGAGCCAAAGATATTACAACCAAGGATAACGCTTAAAGTACAAAAGGAAATTTAAATTCGGTCCCAAAAGAAGGTTGCCCAAAACCGGGCCCCAGCTTTGTTGCAGCGTGTCTCAACAATATATAATTCAATAATCATACCTAATTTCTAATAACCCATAATTAAATTAAATAATCAATTGGTTAATATTTATGTAGTTATTACATACAAAGCAAAATGTATACGATTAGATACTTTATTGTGATTAGGTACTTTATTATAGATAAAGTACAGTATTTTGAAGTGTTAATAATTCGATTCTCTAAGAAAATGTGCATTCTCATTTAAATCGATTATTGCAGTCACATACGAGTATCATCCTCCACAATAAATAATTCCTTTAGTTTAATTCGTCGATACCTACTGCATTAGCCTTCTCACACCCTTCTGCGTCAATTACTTTGTGAAAGAGGTTGCATTTGCTCTCCGTAACTACGGACAAGGCATGGGGTTATTTAAAGTTGAAGCAGACTCAGTGATTGGAAGCAGGTGACGAGCGTAGCATTGTCTGGCGTGCGGCGGACGGGCGTGCAGAGGGACCAGATTTCTCACGAGTGAAAAGTCTGTCGCACCTGCTTACGCGAACTTGTACTTGTACGCGTTCAAGAATTTTTATCTGCATTTCCCTTTTGATTACGTCGTTCCTTACGGAACGCGTTACGCCGTCAATGGTACGGAGTGTCAGATTTTGTTGCGTTTGTAAACATTCTCTTAGTTTGGCTGTGGTACTTTATTTTTAATGCACGCTCATGGTTTTTCGCAACACTAGTAATGTGGCATATTGTAGATTGTAAACCATTTTTTCCCGCAAATGCTACATCTACTACATAATAATAAGATCATTGGGAATAACATTTATAAATGCCTTATAGCACGAACGCGATTGATTGGTCGAATTATTGACTTTTAGAAGTATTGTTATCAATTTAACTGGATCTAGGCTCCAATTGGCCTAAAGTTTCCCAATATTGCTCACGCTTTTATTCAAATTGCATATCGATTAAAATCAGGATTACAAATAATTGCTATAGTTAAAACCGTATATTGTTTTGTCCAACATTTGTTTTTAATATCACAAATTACAATTGCATTATTTTTATTATATTAGGCATAGATTCTAGTACTAACTTTTAGTGAAGAGTAGACTCTATGACCTCCCAAATGGACTGAATGCCTAAACAAGGTCGCTGGCGGAGAGTTGCAAGAAATCGCAAGCAGAGGCGAGTTTTTATTTATTTAATGTTTAAGGACAACTTGGGGGGGCAATGCCTATGACATTGTTAATATTTTTAGTTTTTAAGTTTAAATTATGTGATTGACGAAGCCTTTACAGCGGATTTAATTTATAGTTTTTTTTAGGAATTTGTGACATCTTATATATTAATTATATTGAAGTTTTTTATATATATATTTATTTTTAGTTGTAGTTTATTGACATATCTAAATTCGAATATAGTATTTTAACTACTATTTAATAAAAAGAGGCACCTTTACAGCCACAAACTAGACCTAAATTATTATATATTATAATAATTATTAGGTTTAGAAGTGGAAGAAATAGAGATAATAATAATAAAATAATAATAATAGAAATTGGGGCTGTTCCTTGCCATACTGTATCACCATATCTGGCCAGGTATTTTGTTTAGCATTGTTATTTAGAAAAATTGACTTAACCGAGTGTTCCGATAGGATCCTATGGCGATATATAAATAAATAAATTAAATAAATGGCTGATTGTCGGTTCTGCTGCAGATGTGTCCGACCCACTACCACGTCAGCTTGCTAACTTTGAAAGCTATCTCAGTTAGTTTAGTTCTCTGACGAATATCAACGATAATCAAATTCTATCCATCAGAAAAATACCAAGCATAGCTCTCTACATAGCTCGCTGAGTGACCTTGTATTAATGGCCAAGACGAACTGTGAGTGCCCATCGCTGACAAGCCACATTTAAGTCCTTTAATATTCCGCTTGAGCCCACGACCATAATGACTATGTCATCAGAGAATCGTAGATGTGAGATGAATTCTCCATTAACGTTTATGCCACAGTTATTTCAGTCGACTACATAGGTAGGCAGGCGTCATGACCAGTCAAGTCGGCATAGTGTTAGGGACTGATGTCAGTCATGAGTGTCTGATTCCAGTTGCTAACATTCGTGGACATCGCGCGCCACTTACCATCGCAAGGTCACATATCGTGCTAGTATAAAAAAAAATATAAAAAAAACTGGTCTCATTATACATTATACTCATTTAAGTTCCTAGATCTTATTAGAGACTTATATTTGTTACATCTACATTTGTTCAAATTTGTCCCTGTTTGACTGTCAAAGTCTAGCATTTTATATGCTTGCCATTTATTTTAAGCATGTGTATACCTATACTTTGTCCTCTTCATTTCATACGAATGGAATGCCTTTTCCCTTTCCTTGAAGACCGGTCCGACTGGATTCCGAGGCAATGCAACTGTCTGCGCCTGCATCGACCGCAAAACCCGAAGTTATTGGATTATGTCGGGAAATCTCATTTGTACTAAACGCTGGACACTCATATACAATGTCTGTGTTGTTTAATTAACATCTATATTGAATGCCAACGTAGTCTAGCGGTTAAGTCCGTGGATTTAGACTCGGGGGTACCGGGTTCAATTCCTGGTCGGGACACAAAAATATTTAATAATATAAATAAATACATTAAATTAATATTAAATTTATTTGTGATATTTCTCGAGTTTGGTACGCTGGAGACATCGACGAGCTTGCCACTTGTCATGATTGGCCTATAGTAAAGTTTGGCTAAATGTGAATCCGCTTAAATAAGCGTGGTTTCTGACCACCCCGAAAGGGAAACGGTCGTGATGATACTTTACTTTACTTTTACAATAAATAATTTATTATTATTATTATATTTTTCCTAAAGATAAAAATAATTATCCGAAAAACAAAACACTGATGTATGGTGAATAAGGCAGCATCTGAAATTCGCAATATCTATCGTGATTAATATTCAAAGGCTTGTGTGTTATACGGCCGGTTGCAGAAATGATGGAAGCACGCCTTAAATACCCAAAGTGACAAATTACTTGGAATATATCAAAATGTTGATTATAGATTATTTTGATCATGCTTTCTGCAACCGGCCGTAAGTGTTATTATTAATTGATCTCGCTCACAGCCGAACGACGAAATAAGAGAGAAATAATTAGGTATGTCAGCGTTCGCGCGATCGTCGACATTTCGCTACCTAGTTGATTAAACTCAGTATGAGTGGCGATATTTTTAGGAATATTTCCCTGCAGCGTAACTTAAGATTTTAATACTAAATTTTGTATATAAAGTTTGTTTATCCTATGCTAATTCAATGCACATTGAGGCGCATTCTCACCAAATCTTCTTAACATGATTCGGGAACACTTGAATATTGAACGAAATTCCAGAATGATGTCGAGCAATTAGATAGAATTATACTTGTAAATAGGGAACGCGTTGCACTCTGCCTGATTTGAATGTGGCAACCAATGATCTCCAAATTAAGTAGATGCAGCGTTAGGGTGCGAAAAGTGCCTTGCGTGAAACAAACCAGTTTAATTGACCCCATTTTAATCTTCAACGATTTACTATTATTTTGCATCTGTACATCAAAAATCGTCAAGATAAAATAACATTATAGAATATTTAAAAAAATAACAAAAGACTATTTAAAAATAATCATATAATAAAAAGTACTTATCTCTAATAACGCCTTAAAAAAAACACCTATAACTTCGACAAATTCTCGATATTTTGAGCGGTACCTATATTTTTTATATTAGAATTAAGTACGTAGTAACATATTAATCAGTTCGAATATTAAACAGGTATTTATTAAAAAAAATTACTAATAAAAGAGCAATTTACTCCATGGTATTATTATTATATTATATACACACAATTATCACCATTACAGCCCCTAGAACACAGCATCCTAGACCTCCACTGTTGGAGATGGGCCTTCCAGAACATATACGAGTATCTGGAGAATTTGGCCTACACTCACCACGCTGGCGGGAACGGTGGTGTTGAAAATTTTTTGGATTTATGTCGCAAGATCCTAAATTCGACAATATCACAATTGACAACAACAGTATCGAAGGGCGCAATTTAAGTAATAAACGGTGAGGAACCGAGTTTTGATCAACTTGTGTACTTGACACAGTATCCATAATTAAAAGATCTTTGGTAGAGACGAAAGAAGCTTTAGAATAGTCTTGTAACTTAATTCTATTTTCACTAAGACGGGATTACAGCTAGCAACGACTGCATAAACAAATACCCTAACAAGTAGGGACTGACGGCGTTTTAAGGTTAATCCGGCTTGAAGGACCACAAATTTTAAAATGTTATTTTTTTTAATTAGTTTTTGCTGTCTTTAGTTTAAATAAAAATAATAATAATTATAAAGTTTATTGATATACTCGTAATTATATATATTTTCTATTACTTAACTTATTATGGTTGCTGAAGGAGAGTTGTAAAATACCGCATGCAGTGGCGAGCTTACAATCGGCAATGGCTGATGATGACATAATTATTTTTAACACCATCAAAAAAAGTACCAAAGTGGTCCAATAAGTAAGTTGTTAGCAGAAGACCAGCAGCTTATCAGATTCCAGTGACCTGTTAATGTTTAATCTGACTGACAAAGGAATCTACAAGGAAAACTTAGCTATATCAGATTTACAAAATAATAGATTAATAAAACATATACAGAGCTACACCACAACGATCAATTAGTAACATTTTAAATTTAGTTATGTGTACCTATGAGATTACAATAATTTCTAATATCTTTAATATAAGCGGTGCCATCAATACTATGGTTTACCCTACAATACTACCACTAAGAAAAAATGATATTCGATGTAATAATAAATTATAAGATAATGCGTTTGATTAAAGTAATCGTAAACTATACTAACGTAACAACTATACTAGTTAATGGCTAATTGCTGACTTTTTATTTTTACGCAAAAAGGTATAAAAGAAAGCATAGGGACAAAAATAAGGAAAGGCATGCCCTGATGGTTCAGGCATGTTGAAAGGATGAGCGAAGAGAGATTGACGAACCAGATATATAATAAGTTGTGGGTAAAAAGGCCATGGCAGACCAAAGCTCACGATCAGATACATATAACAATAACTGAAGATGCATTAAAAAGACATCGAAACAAAAGGGCTTGTATGAAAAGGTTGATGATCGCCACTTGCGCTCAATTGTGTCTGTGTACCCCGCAAGGTTGTTTGCGTACCCCGCAAGGTTGTTTGCTACACTTTTAGGAGGAAATTCTAGGAACGTACAGTTTTTATATTAACGCAAATAAGACAAAGCAAGACGAGTCTACATAACTTGACTAAATCGGTTTATATTTGTATCATCATCATCATTAGCCTGTGTCTCTCCACTGCTGGATATAGGCATGCCCCAAGGCTCGCCACTGCACGCGGTCTTTCGCAACCCTCCAACCTCCACTAGCGACTTAGATCATCCGTCCATTTGGCGGGGAATTGTCCCACTCTGCGTAGTCCCGTGCGTGGTCTCCACTACAGAACCCGTTTGCCCCATCATCGGTCGTCGGTTCTGCGGCAGATGTGTCCGGCCCATTGCCACTTCAGCTTGCTAATTTTGAATGCTATGTCAGTAACCTTGGTTCTCTGACGAATTCCAACGTTTCGAATTCTATCCATCAGAGAAATACCAAGCATAGCTCTCTCCATAGCTCGCTGAGCGACCTTGAATTTGTAAACCAGACCCACTGTCAGTGTCCACGTCTCTGCTCCATACGACATTACGGGTATATATATTATACTCACTGGTATATATATGTATATATAGTATATATATAGTATGTAACCAGTATACTTGTATGTATGTGTTATCTATGTATTGTATGTATTTATATTATAGATTTAATATCGTTCTTTTTTTAGTTATAATTGCAACAAATGAAGTGTGTTGGATGTGTTTCTTACTTGGTAAAATATATAAATTGAAGCTACAAAATTTTATTGCCAAATATTTCGCCTCTCTTTGGAGCGGCGTCATCAGTGACAGTGACTGAAGGTCTTGATCATAAATTTTGAAAAAGTAATTTTATTTCTTTTAGCAATGGTAAAGGCAATGCACTATACAGTTTTGTATTTATTTTTTAGAAAAATATCATCATCATCATATTTTTTTTAGTTATAAGTTTTTAACTCAATAAATCTCTTTATCTTAAATATTAGCGGTCATGCACCTTACAATCCCTGCTCACATCTCCCAAAGGTTAGCTGTTAGAAAATGTTTTTAGACATTAAGCTCGCCTATGTACTGTAAAATGTATTATTTTCTGTGCAATAAAGAATTTATCTATCTAAGACATAATTCCATATTTAACAATTGCCACAAATAGTCTCGGTAAAAAGATCGAGTTAGCTCTAAGTTTTTAAGTTCCTCATATATGTTGAGCGACATGTCGGGAGCCTTTATTAAACTAATTACAATCGAACCTATTGGGAGTTCATCTCACTTCGAAATTCGAACAGAAATGTTAATGGACGATTCAATTCTATTCGATTTTCAAATTAATCCTTAGGTCTTGTATGCATTTTTGCTCAATCTGGTTATCTAACTATACTTGTTTATGTTTACCAACATAACATATACTTGTTATCATCATCAACATCATCATCATCAGCCTGTGTCTCTCCACTGCTGGATATAGGCCTCCCCCAAGGCTCGCCACTTCACACGATCTCCTGCCACTCTCATCCAACCCCCACCAGCGACCTTCCTTAGGTCATCTGTCCATCTAGCGGGGGGTCGACACTCTGCGTCTTCCCGTACGTGGTCTCCACTCTAGAACTCGTCTACTCCATCGTTCACCGGTTCTACGACATACATGTCCAGCCCATTGCCACTTTAGCTTACTAATTTTGAAGTCTATATCGGTAACTTTGGTTCTCCGACGGATTTCCTTGTTAACATATAATTATATAAATAGATATACGAGTAAACGAAGTAATACGAATAATAATATTATACGAACAAGACTGCAATACCAAGATCAAGATTGGGCAACACGTCATCACTGCCCCTAGAACATCAACGTCCTAGACCTGCACCGTTGAAGATGGGCCTTCCAGAATATTTTGGTAGAACATGGCCTACATTCGCTATGATGGGTTGGCGTTAGTCTTACGTCATTTTATAAATATAAATTTATTAACGATTTCACAAATTGGTGTTAGTGGAACCGGGACCGACGGCTTAACGTGCTCTACGAGGCGCAGGAACGGTGGTGTTGTAAATCTATGACAAATGTACATAAGAAAAGTGTATTTCTCATTGGGTTTGAAGCGACCTTTGTAGGATTTTAAGGTAAGCGAACTACCACCGCTCTTTATACTTACAAGCTTATTTCAAATTAACTTGTTGCGCAACAACTCACTATATCCAGTGAGAAACCGTCCTAATAGTTTGGTAATTAGAATTTTAAAAGGTTATTAAGCGATCAGAAGACTTGTAGACGTGTCAAATCATAAATTACGATCCTCGCTTCAACATTTAAGTATTAAGCTAATATTGGACGAACTACCCCATTGATTTCATAAGAGCTTTAAGAGAGAACTATAGAGAACAGTGAACTTAAAGCGAAATTTAAGAAGGGTTTTTTAGCCCAAGGATTTACCGTGCTGGATCGGATAGGAGAGAAGAATAATGTTTCGGGTACCAAGTGACGACTCCATATTTTATAAGTTGCCTCCCATTGGGGATATTTTGGAAAAGCTTGAGGAACATACGTCTAGTCAGGCCGATGATTAACTTTCTAATAGTAGTTATCTCCAGACCAGAATTACGCACGAACCTCGGCGCTCGACAGACTACTCTGCGCAATATGTTCTGCTGACTTTAGATCTTATCCCTGTTGGTCTTGGCCAAAAGTTGATGCCAGGCCGACGCAGCATAGGTGAGACATGAACGGATTAACATCTTGTAGATTCGGACCTTAAATCTAAGCAGCAAGCTCTATAAAGTTCTATGTACTTCTAGTCCAGAGAGCATAATGCATGTTTTATGTAGTGGGCTGACTGATGGTGGTAATTTGCAAAGTCTGCCGGGGCAGGGAAGTATTTACTGTTGGTGTCGATAAACCCAGTAAAGTGTATCCTCACATTTCGGGATTAGGCTTGATTTGCCGTCATGCCCAGTCAAGCCGGCATAATGTTAGGGACTGATGTAAGTCAGGAGTGTCTGGTTCCAGTTGCTAACATTCATGGACCTTGTGCAATCAGGTAGGTCACATGTCGTGCTAGTATAAAAAAACAGCCCAAAATATGGTGCTGAGCTAATAAATAACAAACTCTAATAGTATATAGATTTATTTTGTTTCCAATCCGGTGGCCGTAATGATAAATTGAAACGTCGAAATCCGTTGACAGTTGGATTGAATCCATAGACAAAGAGCCAGTGTTATTTTTTTAAACGGAGGCCTACACATTTT
This sequence comes from Tinea semifulvella, assembly GCA_910589645.1. Classification (NCBI taxonomy): domain Eukaryota; kingdom Metazoa; phylum Arthropoda; class Insecta; order Lepidoptera; family Tineidae; genus Tinea; species Tinea semifulvella. The sequence goes on along the minus strand of OU342592.1, from coordinate 3,553,609 downwards.
GTCCTTGAACCTAACCTCGTGTGAGGTCGTACGAAACAATGCCTTCGTGACTTGCAGATATGTCTAAAGGGCAATAACCTATGAATTTATCCTTAATTTTAAACGAAGCTTGTTGTCTTTTTAATAACAACAAAATATGTTAAGTTCTCGGATCTTCTTCTTAAGACGGGTTAACCCTTTGCATCCATCTCGCTCTCACAATCATTTATTTTAAAAGATTTTAAAATTTGCACTCAAACGTAGTTTTTCCACACTTCCAAGGGTTGATGTTATTAAGCCCGCCTATGTACAATTTTAAGGCAAAAAGTATTTAAAATAAATAAATTGTTCATTGTTAGTTGTGTTTAATTGTGTTTGGATAGGGTTAGGGTGTTATTGTTAATTTAAAATTTATTTTCCTTTTGGTTTTGGGTCTTGTTAGGTTAACTTAATTTAATTTTATATAATTTCTTTTTTTTTTCAATTACTTTAATGTATTTTGAAAGACGTTGTGATTAATGCATGCTGTAATGGTCTGTAATAAAAAGGGCAATAACCATGTGTTAGTTTTAGTAATATTATAAATATGATTGTACCTTTTGTTGACTGTTCCTTGAATAAATAAATAAATAAATAAGATATGTTTAACGAGAATGCACTATACACAATATCAAAAGATTTTCGAATTTAGGCTTATTTAGTAAAATTAATCTCATTTCATCATGCGCGGTTGTGGCTCGGTTGTAAGAACGCTTTCTTTAAAATCCAAACCCCCCCCCCCCCCCCCCCCCCGGCATGTACCAATGAGAAATACACTTTTCACACGGCTAACGGAAAAGTCTGGAGACAGGAAGGCTGGCAATTATTTCTGCCAACGTATTAGCTTAGCTATACAGAGGGGAAATGTTGCCAGTCTTCTTGGGACTATCACTGAAGGGTAGTCTCTAGAGGACATTTTTTACTTATAGTTTATTTTTTATTAGGTTTAGTTTATATTTATTAATTTTATATTGTAATTATTTTATACTGTTTGTTTATAAATAAATTAACGTTTCTTTTCTTAAGTACATTTGTCATAGATTTACAACACCATCGTTCCCGTGGCTGGGAGAGAACGTTGAGCCATCGATCTTGGTTCCACTAATACCAACTTGTGGAATCGTTAATAAATTGTCATTAAAAATTTACATCAGATCCTCGCCAACCAGTCTGGCCAGCGTGGCGAGTGTAGGCCCAATTCTCTAGATATATGTTCTCCAACAGGTCTTAGACGCTGTGTTCTAGGGGCTGTAATGAATAAATAATCTCTATCTAGCTATCGTGGTCGGAACTAGAGCTAGATCGTCCTGATGACATACTACAACCGCTTTCCAGAAAATAAGGAGGTTTTTACTAACGGCCGGTTGTAGGAAGGATGATTAAAATAATACATGATCAATATTTAGATATCCGCCACGTAGTAAACTTGTCACTGTAATTATAGCCAATCACATGCTTTAAAGTCATACGTTAAACATTTTAAAAGATCATCAGCCTTTCTGTAACCGACCGTATGTAAATAAAACTATCTACATAGACAAATATCCTAGGTTTGGTTGTCAAAAACTGTCTACAAGAATTATGTCCGCCTCTGTTCTATGTGTAGAAATGTTTTATAAAAAATAATAAGCAAGTACTTACCAACGCTAAATAGCATTACCCTATGGGTGTTAGATAGCAAAGCTAGATAATGCAATCTCTTTTACTTTATTACTACAATATAGGACAAATGAAAAAATCAATACCCACCATCGTGACAATGATATGAGACTTTCAATGTTTGATGGCAAAACGTGTTTAGTATTAAATTTTTTGAGAGCCTATTTGATCAAAATTTATAGTAAGTAAATTCAAGGTCGCTCAGCGAGCTATGTAGAAAGGTATTTCTCTGAATGTTATAGTCGGACATCCGTCAAAGAACCAAAGTAGCTAGAAAGTAGTAGAACATGGCAATCGGTTGGACTCTGTCGTAGAACCGATAAACCATGAAGTAAACGGGTTCTGGAGTAGAGACCACGTACTGGAAAATGCAGAGTGGGACGACCCCTCGATAGATGGACGGATGACCTGAGAAAGGTCGCTGGTGGGGTATGGATAAGGGTAGCAGATCTTGTAAAGTGGCGAGTCTTGGGGGAGGCCTATATCCAGCAGTGAAGAGATACAGGCTGATGATGATGAAAAAAAGAAAGACTTAAATTTTATAAAACCTATTATTACATATTATAAATCAAGGTGCTTTGACTTGAACTAATGGCGATCTACCTCAATTTTTTTAGGCTACAAGTGATCGAATCTATGGATGCCGCAATTATGTGTGATGCAGGATTGTAGTGGAAGGGCGTAGATAAGTCACAAGTCAACAATTCTTTAAAAAGTTAATGGACAATCCTTAGTTATTCAAGAATAAAGCGTTTATTGATTTTCAAAAAACGATGTTTTACTTATGTACTAAAAAAATATTTTTTTTTGTATATCAACTTATCTTAAAACATAAATATGTAGTAAACCGACCAAAATCGATCAATATTTCCCAAGATCAACGTGATACTTTTTCTTACTAATACTAACTTGTGGAAGCGTCAATAAATTGTCATTAAATTAATGAAATGGTTAGCTGGTAGAAAAAGCAGTAATGGCTTTAAGTTCGCCTTTGTACATACTTTTAAGTAAAGTACAATGAAGTATTTTAATTAATTAAAATATATTTTTATTCTCCAGAGGACATTTTTTTATATCTCTGTTAAGTAGCTTTCAATTATTTAAATTTGAAAAATACACCAGTTCGTCGCCTCCAAAACAAATGTTCTAGTGGCTGTGATGAATATGGAAATGGTAGGTTTTGCCATACCACAACAGGGGTGGTTAGCCAGTTATCGCGTGTGTGTAGATAGCGAAATGGATTTAGTTTCAGATAAAACCGCGAAGCTTTTTGCCATAAAATTATATTCATTTCTCTTTAAAAAATCATGATACAAATGCCTACACAAAAAAAAAACATAACGTCATAATCTCATTTCCACTTAATAATACCCAAATCTCATACTGATATAATAAAACATTGTTCCTCTTTCACGCCTATAATACATATATCTTCAACATCACACCCCCTAGAGTCCTTCCAGAAAATTCTAAAAAAATTGTCATACGGCTCGCTGGCCAGACTGGTTGGCGAGGTTCTAATGTCATATTTAATGACAATTTATTAACGTTTCCACAAGTTGGTATAAGTGGAACCGGGAACGATAGCTTAACGTGCTCTTCGAGACACGGGAATTGTGTGGAATGTGGTGTTGTAAATCTATGACAAATGTACGTAAGAAAAGTGTATTTCTTATTGGTACCTATCTCTTATCACCATCATCAGCCTCTGTCTCTCCACTGCTAGACATAGTACCCGCCACGTTTTGGCCAGGGTCTAGTGCCAATTTTAAATGACAATTAATTAATGATACCACAAGTTGGTCTTGGGTAAACCGGGACCGAGACGGTTTAACGTGCTCTAAGAGACACGGGAACGGTGGGGTTGTAAATCTAAAACAACAATATACGTAAGAAAAGTGTATTTATATATTTCATTGGTATGTACCAATGGCGTGGCTCGAACCGACCATTTTAGGATTTTTAAGAAAAGCGTACTTACAACCGAGCCACCACCGCTCTTTCTTCCACACTTGGCTTGACAAATTATAGGTTATAGGAAAGTGCAAACACACAAAAAAGGAGAAGAGATGGTACGAATACATTACGCGTGGAACTAGCAAACTATTTCTAACTGATGCACTTGAATCAGTAGTAAGCTAGCTATTGAGTCGTAAAAACGCCAAACCACCCTTCTATATATTCTGTCTCGCTCGCTCACGTCCCAATGTGTCGAATTCTATCTCTATGACATCGATAATGTAACTGTGGCGTGACTTGCGTGTAGTTGTCAATCGGTTCTGTATTTTGTAGTGAGCAATATAGGCCGTGCCGTATCTTCTCCTTTTGTTAAGCAAAGGCAAGAAAAGCATTCTACATCTTTAGCCTGCGGCCAATGTATGAATCCCCAAATATATATACGTTGAGTTATATAGTTTTACAGTAGAAGTTCTATATATATAGCCGGTAGAACACGTACATAGAGGAATTCAAGATATTCAGAAATGGCGTTATAGTTTACCAGACGGTACGTACAAAGTTCTATGATATCAGTCCGCCATACGAGTATAAATCAACATTATTATATATATTTTCTTTAAATTAGTTTGAAAAAAGTTTCCTTTTGTGACAGAAATATGACATCATAACATAATAACTTGGACTGTACAAGTACTGTTGGCAGAAAAAGCCCACCTCGACGTTCTAAATTCAAAGGAAAAATTATAACGAGATTCTTTATTTCAAGTTTCTATTGCCGGACACGCAGAAGTATATTTAATGAACCGCCCGTTGATTTAATGTATTCTTGCTAGCCGTACTCTAATCTTATTCTTTCTTTTTATCTGAACACGGCATGTGACATCGCGCCCAAAGAATGTATTAGTTTTGTGGTGACTTAATAGCGTTACCAGATGCAACAGCCGATGCGCACGACAGTCGGTCCCGCGCACACCTCGCGAACCAAGGAACATAATACAAGAAGAAGCGTAACGCCATACAAGAAATGTGTTCCAGTTTTAGCAGCACTGCGGGTTCCCACCGAATTAGAATTGAGACAAATTTTAAAATTCTTTATTTGTATTTTTTTTGTACTTTTGTTATTAAAGCATTCTTAAAAGTAAAAAGTAAAGTAAAGTATCATCACGACCATTTCCATTTCGGAGTGGTCAGAAACCACGCTTATAAATAAGCGGATTCACATTTAGCCAACTTTACTATAGGCCAATCATGACAAGTGGCAAGCTCGTCGATGTCTCCAGCGTACCAAACTCGAGAATTATCACAAATAAATTAAATATTAATTAAATGTATTTATTTACATTAATAAATATTTTTGTGTCCCGACCAGGAATCGAACCCGGTACCTCCTAGTCTAAATCCACGGACTTAACCGCTAGACCACGGAGGCTAATTCTTGCTAGCATTCTTAATAATTGATTATTATATTAATGTTGATAGTTACTATGAAAAAAAAAAAGTATAAATTTGTTGAATAAAATTAATAGTAGATCAATCGTTAAAAATGGCGGAATAGATACTTAAGTCTTGTAACTAAAATAAATACGAACGACTTTCACATACCTATTATTCTGAAAATACTTGATTTACTTATTCAAATTGAAAGAAACACTTTTTACACATAAACTCCATCAAAAACTAACAACTTGGTCTAGTTTTAGTCACTGATCGCCAGTAGAAATTTGACAAAGCTCGACTCGCCATACACAATGCCATGCTGGAACCAACACTTATGTATAGACGTGGATTTGTCAGAATACGCATGAGAGTAGAGTTAATGCAGTAGAAATGAGGTCGTTGCTTCGGATATGAGTCGTTACATTGACGGACCGCAAACGTAATATCGAAATACGCAAAGAGTAGGTATATGAAAAAAGCATAGGGACAAAAATAAGGAAAGGCATGCTCCTTCGGGCATATTGAAAGGATGAGAGAAGAAAGATTGACGAACCAGATATATAATGCCGAAGTTGTAGGTAATAAGGTCAAGGCAGACTCACCTACCACGATCAAATAAATAAAGCAATAGGCGAAGGTGCATTAAAAATCTATCAAAACCAAGGGGCACGTATGAAGAGGTTGACGAATGTCGCAGAAGCAAAAAATCGTGACAAGTGGTGCTGAATTGTCACTGCCTACCCCGCAAAGGATTTGGCGTGAAGATATGTGTGTAGTTTTAATTAAATCCTGTCTATTTGTGACAGCAGGCCCTTAACAGTGGATTACATTAATCCTTCAATCCACCCACTATGGTTATGGAACAAGCTCTCCAATACTTGCTGTCGTAAGCAGCTTCACTAGGAAGAGAGTTTACGCAATAGACTCGCACAATAAACTTTAGGACCGTTAGCATAAAAAGTATAACATATACATATATTGTGTATTTATTTATTTGAAGAAAAAAAACTAAATTATTAATAAAACTAAAAACTTACATTTTAAAACATAAATTACTATTAATAAAAATAAACCTACTTAATAAATAAAAATGCAACTAAAAACTAAAAAAAAGAAAAAACAAAATAAAATTATTATAAATAAAGAAATGCTTCAAATCGCTGCCAATGGGCAAAGTGCCAAGGATACTGGCAGCATTGTCACGTTGAATGGCAATGCTGATCCTTTGGCCCAAATATTGCCCAGCCCTCTTGTCTCCCGAGGTGTTGACGAGCTGTTTTGACAATGCCTTGAAAATTTCCTGTGCCACCACGGCCCGAGAGTTTCAACTCCAAACGGCGTAAAAACACATCTTCCAATAAGCTGGGTGTATTTTCGCCGTTTCAGGTTCTCTGCTTGTAATACAGCAGCGTGCGCCTAGGATCTTAGACGCCAGGGTGTCCACACAGGTGGAATTCACAACTAAATGCAAACCTATTTATTTAATTATTAGAATAAAAACGTTTATTGCCACATCAATAAATATAAGAAATAAATTTATTTAAATTATTTGTGATAATTGTCGAGTTTGTTACGCTAGAGACATTGACGAACTTGCCACTTTTCATGATTGGCCTATAATAAAGTTTGCTAAATGTGAATCTGTTTCTTTCAAAAAAAGTGTGGATTTTGACCACCCCCACAAGTTTCCACGGCCCAATAGTCATGCCATCGCTCCGGGCAATCACAAAGAGTTCTAGGATCACGGGTACTTAAACAATGACCAAAGCCCTTTGGATGATGTCGTTGAGAGCAGCGTGACGAGGAAAAGCAAGAAAGCCCATGTTGTCACTGTTGTGGGTGGACGGTCCGGGCTCCGAGACGAAGGCATACCGATATATTAAGTTAGAACATTCTTGTTATTTTATTTTCTGGTTCCATTGTCCAGCGGTTAAGACAGTTAATTTAAATGCGGTGGATTCAATATTCTGGACAAATTGACGAGCTTACCACTTGTCATGAGTAGTCATAGTAAACTTGGCTAAATGTAAATCTGCTTCTTTAAAAGCGTGGTTTAAGACCACGTGGCTTAAGAAAATAAAAATAACAGTAACAATATGACTATATTGCTGATGGTACGTATCCGTCAGTGATTAATTAAATCAGGTTTGAACTCGAAGTTAGCTTTCTAGATTCGGTAATGTCAAATCGAAATGTTAGAATGGAGTCGTGAAGCAGTAATTTTATTTACAGTACTTTAGACTCGCATTGGTCGCACAAATGTAATTTTAAACATTTGAAAGTATCAAAGTGCGATTGTGCAATTATTAACATCACGGTTGTAACTATTCCTTACGGGGTGGTCAGAAACCACACTTTTAAAGAAGTGTATTTACATTTAGCTAACTATACCATAAATAGATTCATCATGACAAGGTGGCAATCTTGTCGATGTCTCTAACGTACCAGACTTACGAAATATTACACACATTATTATCACAGCCCCTAGAACACATAGTCCTAGACTTTTACTGTTGGAGATGGGCCTTCCAGAACATCCTTCCAGACCCTCGCCAACCTGTCTGTTCAGCTTGGCAAAAGAAGGCCAAATTCTGCAGCATTCCGTGGATTTACCGTGCGGGTGCCGGAGGCCTCCCCTTTTATTTTATTGAGCGATAACACGCTCACCATCGACAATTCTACTCCTCTCCCTACCCAACCAAATACTGTGTGATTCCGTTAATGCCGTCTTGGAAGCTCTTTCCTTTAATGTATTGACGGCAGACCTGCTTAGGCCCAATTCTTTCAGTAAGTGGTGCATACATTTTGCTAAAACTCCTCTCGCACCAACTTCCACTCCGGAGAGCTGCGAGTCTTGAACGCGTTCCTGAAATTTATGTAATATACACACATCAAAAAAGTCTAGGGATCAAGCATGTTTATGCGGATTTCTTGTGATTGAGATGTGGCTTTGTAATAAATTTATGATTTTATAAATTTATATGGATCCTTTTTGGTGCATTTCATAATTTAAAACAGGAACTGTCAATCAAATTCGAGTAAAAGATGAAAATCAGCTGTCAATATTTTCCCTATAAAAACATAAGACGCATTGAAGACATTATTAGTGCTACTGTTTCCCTACTACTGATTAAAACCGAGATCGTGCATACCGTAAATATAGGCGTAAACGGTGTGATGATAGCTATGCTGCATATAGAGTTGCGAGGAACCGCTGCAATCAGGTGTGTAGAATTTCAAAACGCAACTACTTTCACAACAACATCAAAGATAAATCTCCCGCTAAAATTTGGGAATTCTTTAACTCTTTAGGACTGGGTCGCTCTCGTGACCAGGTTAACGTTGGATCTTTGACACCTGATCAGCTTAACGCCTTCTTCTCGTCCGCCCATATTTTGGACAGTAACACAAAAATAAACACCTTAGCTGAAATAGCCAATTTTCCTACACCTGATGTTATTGAACCGTTTACCCTCATAGAGGTTTCTGAGGATATGGTTTTCAAGACGATTAGTTCTATTACTTCAAAATCTATGGGATGTGATTCTATAAATCGTGTTATGATCGTTACTATCATCGACCTTCTTCTACCCATTGTTTCCCACATCATTAACTTTTCCCTCACCTCTAGTCAATTCCCATCCCAATGGCGCAAGGCCTTTATTATTCCTCTACCAAAAATTTCTTCACCTACACTACCTACCCATTTTCGCCCTATTTCCATTTTACCGTTCTTATCCAAGGTCCTTGAGTCCGTTGTACATAAACAATTGTCCAATTTCCTTAATGTTAATGATCTACTAAACCCTTTCCAGTCCGGTTTCCGCCCCGGTCATAGCACAACTTCAGCTTTACTTAAAGTAACTGAAGACATCAGAAGTGGCATGGATGAAACAAAAGTAACAGTTCTTGTACTAATTGATTTCACAAATGCCTTTAACACTGTTGATCCCGATTTGTTAATCGCTATGTTGTCTCGTCTGAAAATCTCCTCGGAGGCCCTAGAGTGGTTTTCTCAATATCTTCATGGTCGCCAGCAGCAGGTTCGAGTTGATCAGGTGTCGTCGGGGTGGTGTAGCCTGGTTACAGGCGTCCCGCAAGGTGGCATACTCTCTCCTCTGCTATTTTCCTTATTTATTAACGCCATCACCTCTTCTCTTCATTGTTCCTACCACCTGTATGCCGACGACTTGCAGCTCTATGTGCAGACAGATATCAGCACACTAAACAGTGCAATAGCTTGGCTGAACTCAGATCTTCATAATATCAAGTTATGGTCTACACGCTTCGGGGTCGTTGTCAACCCGAACAAGTGTCAATCGATCATAATAGGTAGCTCTCGACAGTTATGTAAAGTTGACATTGACAATATTGACCCGGTTCGGTTTGACAATGTCCCGATTGCATACTGCAGCGAAGTGAAGAATCTAGGTGTACATCTGGATTCCAAACTAAGCTGGACCGCTCAGGTTACTAACACAAGTCGTAAATTGTTTTCTTCCCTGCACTCTCTCAATAAACTTAAAAACTTTTTGCCGTTAAAAGCTAAAATAACCCTTGCCCAAAGCCTTCTCCTACCCCTACTCGACTATGGCGACGTGTGTAGCGTTGATCTCTCAGAGGTGTTGCTCAATAAAATGGATCGCTTGCTTAACTCGTGCATACGTTTTATCTACGGTTTGCGCAAATACGACCACATCTCTGAGTATCGAGCTAAGTTGAAGTGGCTACCAATTCGTTGTCGCAGAAACCTTCGAATTCTTTGTCTGCTTTTTTCTGTATTAAATGAACCTGCGACACCGAAATACCTCAAGAACAAATTCTCCTTCCTCTCTTCTCTCCACGACAGGTCGTTGCGGTCATCGCATAACGCTGTACTTGCTATACCATCTCACCACTCTAGTTTTATGTCCGACTCATTTGCAGTTGTTGCCGCAAATCTGTGGAACAACCTGCCCTTAAATATCCGACAAGCGCCCAACAGAATGCTGTTTAAAAGAATGGTCTTCACACACTTCCTGAATAGTTCCTAACAACTGTAAGTAATATTGTATGTATGTATGTATGTATTATTATTAATTTGAATTTACTTATTATCATTATTATATTATATATATTATTTATAATTATAAAGTATTAGTATTAGATTTAGTAGAATTTTAATTACCTATTTTCCTGTTTAAATATTTGCACCTACCTCCCACATACCATGTTCGTAATGTCCCTAAGGTTGACCGAGTAAGAATGTCTAGCGGCATTAGGTCCGCCTTTGTACATAGTGCAAAAAGTTTTAAATAAATAAATTAATTAATAAAACCAACGTTATTATGGAGCGGCGACGTCATTTAAGCAGGGAAGAAATGATCAGAGCCGTGGGAATGATAGAAGCTGGTTCCCGGCAACGTACTGTGGCTTTAGCTCTGAATACAAGTCAGAGTGTTATCAGTCGACTTTGGACACGTTACCGAACCACTGGTACCGTGGCTGAGCGCCATGGAGGACGGTATCGCTGCACCACACGGAGACAAGACCGATACATTCAAATCACAGCTCGAAGAACTCCAACAATAACCGCCATGATGTTAGCCGTGAGCCTTCATCGCTCTTCAGGGAACTTAATTAGCGACCAAACAGTCAGAAACCGCTTGCATGAAGTGAACCTTCATTCCCGAAGACCGCTACGGGTACCACCTATAGCAATGCACAATCGTAGGACTCGATATCAATGGGCTCTTGAACACAGAAATTGGACAGAAGAACAATGGCGTTTCGTGTGCTTTTCTGATGAGTCTCGTTTTGGTATGAGGCCGGATACAAGACGTATACGACACTGGAGAACCCCTGGACGCCAACAGCGATTAAAATCCTGCCAGGAAGTCCATCCTTATAGTGGTGGAACCATCATGGTATGGGCGGGTATTTCGATCGGCGGAAGAACTGAGTTGATTTGGATCAGAGGCAACCTCAACGCTCAAATTTATGCTGAGACGGTTGTATCAGACGTTATCGTTCCTCTACAAGTGCATATCGGTCCCTTATTTCAGTTAATGCATGATAATGCACGACCGCACACCGCAAGAGTTGTAAGACAGACTCTCGCCGCAGCTAACATCAATGTCCTGCCCTGGCCTGCTCAGTCGCCAGACTTGAACCCGATTGAGCATGCATGGGATATTCTTCAGAGAAGAGCTCTGCCGAATATGGAGGGTATCCAGTCGCAAGAAGACCTTTTTTTGTTGTTGCAACGAACATGGGCGGCCATTCCACAGCGTGATTTGGATGAACTCATTTTGAGTATGCCAAACCGATGTTCTTGTGTTGTTAGTGTTCGCGGTAGAAACACGGATTATTAATTGTTTAAGTTACCCAATAAAATTAAAAAAAAAAACTGTTATTTCAGTCTTTTTTTCGAACTTTAATGTTAGTGGTTCAAATGTCAAAAATCCCTTTATTAGGAAAATGGCAATTTTTTTTACTAATGCAAAGGTGACTTGGTTTATCGTTACTGTAGACAAACGAAAACATTTTTTTTGATCAATCCTTAAAGAAAATTTTAATGAATATCAATCAGGAGAAAAGTTATTGCAAAAATATATGTTGATCCCTAGACACTTTTGATGTGTGTATATTAAATAAAGTATTTATATTTTTATTTATTAAATCATATACTTTTTTTTAGAATTTATTCACGTTTACTTAAAAAAAACTCAGAGTCTGCATGCATCATATAAATCTATCAATCTCCCAAAGGTTAGCTGGTAGATAATACCTTCATGGTATTATGCTCGCGTAAGTACATCATTTCATTTTGTAAATTTGTGTGCAATAAAGAATTTTATTATTATAATTATCTCTAGCAGTCCATGTCTAGGACACTGTCGTGATGATACCAGCGACCTTATGTCATCCGTCCATCTGGTAGATGCTGTCCCCTATCTTTCCTAACATTCAAACAGTAATTTCTTGGCACACGTTTTCATCCTTAGTCCTCGCCTCGTGCGAATCGTGATTTACCATAAAAGTATCGTGATGCAATATACAATCCTTTATACTGGCAACAATACTGCTGCGCTATTGAAAGATACAGTAAGTTACATGGACGTCATCCATTTTAGGCTATTTTTGTACTACTTGTGATGTGTACAATGATAAAAAATGAAAATAGTATTTATTGATAAAATCTAAGTATCTATCAAGGCCTAGAATAGATAGAAAATAAAGAATGTCAGCAGGCTCTTGGCTGAAACAAATTATTAATTACACTAAAAACTAACATTTTAAAACATAAATTACTGTTAATAAAAATAAAAATAAACCTACTTAATAAATAAAAATACAACTAAAACTAAAATAAAAAAAAACAAAACAAAATTATTATAAATAAAAAAATAAAAAATATATTATTATTTAAAACGATGACAATATAATTTTGTTTATTTTAAAATCTTTATTGCACTATGTAGTACAAGGGGCGGGCTTAATGCCACTAGGCATTCTCTAGCAGCCAACGTTTTTTTTTTTTTTTAATATTTCCAGACAGGTCACACAGCGCCATCTAGTTTCTGTGGTAAGCTACGAGGCTTGTGTTACGGAAACTAGATGGTTGATAAATTACATATTATACTTTTTTTTTTTGTAAATATATACATATAAACACCCAGACCGAGATAAATTATACAATGTACAACTTGCCCCCGGTGGGAATCGAACCTACGACCTTACGAGTTCACGGCAAAGTTTGTTACCACTAGACCACGGACAATACAAAGAATTTTGATTATAAGGTGCAATATATTTAGAAACCGAATAGATATATTATATTGTATAAAAAAAATGTCATCCGAAACGTACGAACGGTTTGCGCAAACGGTTTTTTTTTTTAATTAAGCAACCGTTTGCGCGTACACGTCTCGTTACGTTTGCGTTAATACCAACTTGTGGAATCGTTATTAAATTATCTTATTATTTAATAATTTACGTTAGACCCTTAAAAACCCATTTATAAGAAATTTTAGAATGCCCGTCTCCAACTCTGTCTAGGACTCTGTGTTCTAGCGGCTCTGAGAATAATCAATATAGAAATATTACATAAATCTTAGTATCATTGTTATCCGATGTAATGATATGCAAAGAATAGCAACAACAGAAGTGCAATATCTCCTCCTATTAGAGTCGGGGCTGAAGCATCGTTGAGCACACTTGGCTCGACTTGACCGTAATGAGCGAGCTTGCCCTGCGATACGCCAATTTAGCAACCTCTTTGACGACAGAAAAGAATAAGAAATTATGCGAAAATAGGAGTTTAAAATTGCTGGACTGGATTATAACGACTTGTTTGTAAATAGAAAACTACGAGTATCACAATTAACCTTTAGTAAACTTTTTATTGTGTGCCAATTCAATTGAGAATTTTAATAGAAAAAAAACATTATTTAACAGCAAGCGTCGAAAATATAAAACTATTTGCAATAGTTTTCGACGTTTGCTGTAGAAACGATGAGCCTGTGGGGATCGGAACTTAAAGCCTTTTATAAAGAAATTGTTCCAAGGCTCATTGACGTCTCTGGTGACAATAGGGCTGGCAGTTTTTTCTCCCAAAAATTAAGTATCCTAATTCAAAGGGGAAATGCTGCTAGTGTATTGGGCACCATGCCACAAGACAGCGATTTGGAGGAGCTAGTTTTTTTGTAAGTATGTATTTTTAGTATAGTAGTAGTAAGTATTATTATTATTGTTATTATTTTTGTTAAATTTAGATTTTGTTTTAATATAGTTTATTTAATATTGTGATTCTTTTATATTGTTTGTATATTACTTCGAATAAAAAAAAACAAAAAAAAAAAAAAATAATCGCACACTCCAACAAATTCAAACATATTTGTAATCTGAGCGTTTTTTTAAGAAATGTAAATAAAAAGAGATAAAATGCATTAACATAACCATTTTTTTTGGTTTTTACTAAAATAAATCTTGTACATACTTGTTTTACATTTTTCATCATCATCACAGCCCCTAGAACGCTATATATATATATATATATATATATATATATATAATATATATTATTATGTATTTATTTTTAGTTCGTCCTTGTACACTACTGTTAAGTTTTAAGCGCAACAAAGAATAAATATTTTATTACGATTTTTAGCAAACTTATCTAATACAAAATGGACCTTCAAATTACACAAATGTCAGTAAAGTATGTACGTAATAAAATGTGCAGATTATATGATAAAGCGACATAGAAGTAATGTCGTGAGGACACGACGACCTCTCTCACCTTCCGCGTTCGGCTCCCGATTCTGGACATAAATAAATCTTCATTGTTATTTGTCTGAATCTGTTATACAACCCGTAATATGTACGGCCGGTTGCAGAAAGGCTGATTTTATTTTGACATGTTAAGCACGTGATTAGCTGAAATAACAAAAGTTAGGAGACAACGATAACGAAGTCAAATATAAGATAAAGCTTCGAGAACATTTCCAAACAAAATGTTTGTATAAAAATGACACCAGCTAACTTCCACCACAATACATCTTTGACAAAAAAAAGGAACATCATATTTATTTATTTTTAATTAATTTTTGCGACTAAACAATACCTAAAATGACAATGGTTCTAAATTATTGAATAGGTATTCCCAAGTTGAATTTTCTAGTTATAACCAAATTAAAATATAAAAATATAGAGGTACAATTAACCTTGACGGATCGCATACGTAATAACGAAATACGCAAAGGGGTAGGCATGAAAGAAAGCATAGGGACAAAAATAAAGAAAGAATTGCTCCGATGGTTCGGGCATGCCGAAAGGATGAGTGAAGATAGATTGAAGAACCAGATATATAATGCCTAAGTTGTGGGTAGCAGACCAAGACTCACCTACCACGATCAAATAAATAAAACAATAGCCGAAGGTGCAATAAACATCCATCGAAACAAAAGGGCATGTATGAAGAGGGTGATGAGTGTCGAAGAAGCAAAAGAGGTATGTCGAGATCGTGACAAATGGCGCTCAATTGTCTCTGCCTACCTCGCAAGGGATTTGGCGTAAAGATATGTATGTATGTATGTATTTATTTATTTATTTAAATTCTTTAATGCACTTAAAAATAGTACAGAGGCGAGCTATAATGCCAGCCAATTGTATGTACAATTAGTATAATTCTTTATTGCACACAAAATATAATATATAATGTTATGCCGTATGAGCATACTACCGTATGGTATTCTCTACTAGCTGACCTTTGGTTTGGGAGACTGAGAAATTATTATAATTAGTGCAGAGAAAGAAATAATAGTATAAATCAATCATAAGTATACATTTGTAAGTATAAATAACATACCAATATATAAATATATAATATATAATAAATACCCAAATTAAATAAATACTAATATAATCTATGTTAAGACGTGGAAATTAGATGTCAAATTTGTTTTTTGAGAAATAGCTGCAGAAACAGTAAGAGAATTTATAAAACATAAGATAAAATAGACAAACAACATCGTTCAAGATCGACTTCGAACCCACAAGAAAAGCGCCCCACTCGTGATTGTCCGCCTCCATTAGGGCTGCCATAATGAGTAGCGTTTGACCAGAATATTACCCGAAGGCATGGCCTGCCTACATTACTCCTACGGGTTACCGTAATCAATGGTGTTTTAGATTAAAGTCAAGTTTATAAAACTATATTAGGGTGTTGGCATAACAACAGCGTCAGTAGCAAGTCAGTAGTGCATTAGACTATGTGATGCGCAGCTGACTGAAGCTGAGGCAAGACCCTTGCCACATCATTTTAAGTAAATTTAAATCTTTATAATAACTGATATTAAAATTATTAAACAATATTTATAATTTATTCTTTGACATAATAATATGGATTAAACTAAAAACTAAACTTATAAAACATATACAACTATT
The DNA here is from genome assembly GCA_910589645.1 of Tinea semifulvella. NCBI lineage: Eukaryota > Metazoa > Arthropoda > Insecta > Lepidoptera > Tineidae > Tinea > Tinea semifulvella. The sequence continues at coordinate 3,537,607 of OU342592.1, read as the reverse complement.
AATAAAAAAAACTACTACTTAATAATTAAAAATACAACTAATGTCTAAAACAAAAATTAAATTAAACAAAAGAAAAAGAAAATATTATAAATAATAAATTTGCTCCAAATCGCTACCAATGGGCAAAATGTCAATGATACTGGCAGCATTGCCATGTGGAATGGCAATGCTGATCTTTTGGCCCAAATCTTGCCAATGACAATGTCTCTCGAAGTGTTGACGAGTTGTTTTGACAACGCCTTTAAAATTTCCTGTGCACTTGGTCCTAGAGAGCTAACTGCAAACGACGCAAAATACATCTTTCAATAAATAATATTTCCCCCGTTTGAGGTTCGCTGCTTGTACATTATTATTATTTTTTCTCTGATCGTAAAGTTTATTGATGTGGCAATAAATTTATTTATTTATTCTTAATAACCTTTAAACAAGAAATAATAAGAAAAGGCATGCTCCATGTTACGGGCATGTTAAAAGGATGAGCGAAAAGTGATTGACGAACCAGATATGTAATGCGATAGTTATGGGTAAAAGAGGCTCTGGCAGACCAAGACTCACCAAAGACATTTAATAAGCTTCCAGTTACTATAAGGGAGCTGCCACTAAAACTAATCAAATTCATCATCATTATAGCCCCTAGAACACAGCGTCCTAGACCCCCACTGCTGGAGAATTTGGCCTACACTCGCCACGCTGGCCAGACGGCTTGGCGAGGATATGATGTCAATTTTTATTGACAATTTATTAACGATTCCACAAGTTGGTATTAGTGAACCGGGACCGACGGCTTAACGTGCTCTCCGAGGCACGGGAACGGTGGTGTTGTTAATCTACGACAAATGTACGTAAGAAAAGTGTATTTCTCATTGGTACATGCCGGGTGGGTTTGAACCGACCTTTGTAGGATTCAAGGAACGCGTTCTTACAACCGAGCCACCACCGCGCCATATATACGGCATATGCACCGGAAGTGTATTCTTTAGTGTGATGGCACAATTGTAATGATCTCTAGTCTGAATCAAATTAAGAGTCTAACAAATGCTGGTTAATAAATAATTTTATTCGACAAAAGAATACCTAGACACTAAGCTCGACAAAGTCATGTGACTAAATAAATATTTGTATGCTAAAATTAGCGAAGCATGTGATATAGTTACATATAATAATTTACATCCCTGTACCTACCATGTTTCTGATAAATAGATATATTTTTTTCATTTAATTTCACCTATCACAATCAAATAAATAAAACAATAGCTAAAGGTGCATTTAAAAGCCATCGAAACAAAAGGGCATGTATGAAGAATTTGATGAATGTCGAAGAAGCGAAAGAGGTATATCGTGATTATGACAAGTGGCGCTTAATTGTCTTTGCTTACCCCGGAAGAGATTTGGCGTGAAGATATATGTGTATGTATGTGTATGTACCTTTAAACAGGCTAAGTGTGAGTTGCACCAAAATGATGTCTCTATAACTAGAGTATCATCACGACCGTTACCTTCCGAGGTCGTCAGAAACCAAGCTTATAAATAATCGAATTCACATTTTCATAGTGTTACATTCATGGACCTCGCGCGCCACTTACCATTAGGCGGACACAAGGTCACATGTCGTGCTATATATGTATATATATATTTTAAAAAAGAATTTTAGTAAAACTTTAATGCAACTTTAAGTTTAAGAGGAAGACAATCCGTCGAAATCCCCAACCCACGTTTGTTTGTAAATCTGATATAGCTGAGTTTTCCTCGCAGATTCCTTTTGTCTATCCGATTACCCATTAATAGGTGATTGGAATTTGATAATCTGCTGGTTTTCTGCTAAGAACTTACTCTTTGGACCGCTTTGCTGTTTAGCCTTCCACTAGCTGGAGTAGAATCATAAAAAATAATTTAAATAATGTTCATATCATCATAAATTCACAAATGCCTGTAATAGGTTTGACCGCCTCCGTGGTCTAGTAGTAACAAACGTTGCCGTGAACTCGGGAGGTCGTGGTTCGATTCCCACCAGGGGCAAGTTGTACATTGTATAATTTGTCTCGGTCTGGGTGTTTATATGTATAATTCGTATATATTTACAAAAAAAAAGTATAATATGTAGTTTATCAACCATCTAGTTTCCGTAACACAAGCCTCGTAGCTTACCACGGAAATTAGATGGCGCTGTGTGACCTGTCTGGAAATATTTATTTATTTTTTATTTTAGGTTTACCTGAATAAAGATATTTCCACTTTGTTAGCGTTTAAGAAGAAGAAATGCACATAAAACCATATAGAACTATAAATACGAATATGTATATACTTTATATTTTTAACAGAACCGAATAACAAACAATAAATCATGCGATAATCCAGATTTAGAACGCTAATACGCTATAAGACCGTGTAGTATGAAGTTTCATTTAGTTTGGCCTGCCCCAACGTGAACTTTACTAGATAGGGCAAGGGCAAAGAGAGGAGAGACGAACGGACGAGGCAGATGCGACAAAGAATACCGAGAAACATTATTTTTTGGGTGAGACATTGTAGGGTGTTTTTTTAGCTGCATAAGAAGGTTCGATGGTTGTTGTCTATGGTTTGACTATGGTCTATGGGTTCAGTAAGGTTTGGCAATTTATCATGAATTATATCGTTTAACGCCAGAACAACGGTTCCAAATTGAGGAAATATAGTAGATACTTTATTGAAGTAATATACAAACAGTATAAAATAATTACAATATAAATTAAAACTACTTAAAAGTAAAAATTAAAAATAAATATAAACTAAACCTAATAAAAAATAAACTATAAGTAAAATGTGTCCTAAAAATTGAGGAAATTAACTTAAAAAAAATCTGTTCGCGTAGTCATAGAGCACTTCGTCCATTTTAACGTCAACATAATCGGACTAGTGAGCAAGCAATTCGTGCAGTTATTGATCGTTTTCGCACTAATTTTACTCTTCTCGGTTCAAAACCATCAACAAGACAGATATATGTGCGTACTAAAGAGAATATTACTGCTATAGCGCGAAGTGTTGTAGAGGACGCTGCAATGTCGATTCGTAGTGAAAAATTGGACGGATCGAATATACTATGTAGCTCCATAGCTTAGGCGAACCAATGGCAGAAATCATATTTAAAAACTAAATTCCATGAATTTATAATCAGATTATAATAATAAAAATACTATTTCAACAATATCTTTTTCTTATATTATTATTTCATGTTCTCTGGATCTTAAAAAAACCCATTACAATTATTGGCGGAACAGGTCACGTGGTTAACGGTAAACTACCACCTAAACGACCATAGAAACTAATAAAATTATAGGGTAGTCATTTTTCAAAAAGGATTATACACATTCAAGTTAATAATATAAAGATAATAAGCAGTAATATAAGTCAAAATAAAACAATAATGTTATAGGGATTATTAAGAATTTAAACAGAACATAAAAACCAAGTTGAAATGAGATAACCTTTGTTTAATAAAAACTAAATTATTACAAATTAAAAAAATATATTAAAAGAGAAAAACAGAAACAGGCAATAAAAGTAATTAAACAAAACTTATTTAATAAAATTCACATACCTAATCATCTGAGGCTATCTTGATAAATTTAATTGCTGGAGACTTACCTGAAACATAAAAATAATAATCATATATAGGTAACTTATTAAATAGCCCGCCAAACTGTAATCACAGTTTGTTGGTAAAGACGATTACTCTCATAAGTATATACATAAAAAATAAAGATGCACGAATCTCCCCTCGTGCATGAATATCCCAATATGCTGCGTCCCAATAAACAACATCTTCTAAAATAAACAGCACATCATCCTAAGAAAAAGATGGTCTTTCTTAAGATGAGCTCATCAGTCCAGAAGTATATTTTAAATTTTAAAGAGAGTGCGCGGGGAAACTAATTTTTAGGTAGGTCAGTAGGTCATTGTCGATTTTTTGTGCGTATAATGTTTTTGCACATTCAAAAAATGAGAATTTTATTTAATTATTTTTTGTAGGCGGATTAAGTTTCGTATTACAAATATACAGTGAATAATAATTCAATGCAGCATTATTGTCTATTATATAGATATTTCTCCATTTTATTTTCAAATATAGTATAATGAGATATAACTTAATAGGAATTAAATACTATAAAACTAGTAGTTTTTTACTAATATTTTTAGCATTACCCAATGTTCAAGGACACTAAACTCTCATACGTCCTCTGAGATGCAACAGCAAAGATTCGTTTCAAATATCTCATCTGTTAACTTGAATTCTATGGGCGAGTCATGACCTCCGAGCATGACCACTGGCCCGTTCGTTGCCACCGAGCTCGTTGCTACGAAGACTAGAAGAGATGTATTGGATGCACTTCCGCATCTGCACGACCGTGGGACGACGTATATAGAGCTTCGCTATACTGTGACTATATACCTCCTGCTAATTTATGGGCGCCTGGTAGCTGTGACGACGTTTAGAGCTTATTGGACGTAGATACGAGTATAGTTCGGTTGTACGATTTTAATACCTATTAACTTACAAATAAAATTAAAAACCAATCTTGGCCAAATACTAACCACCAGTTTCCAAAAGGATATTATTTTAACACACTTTTAATATTTACTTACAAGGCATGTGATTGGCTGAAATATAACTACCGATCACGTGACAAAATGTTTAATATGGATTCTTTCGTAAACTGGGAATAAGTATGGAACTGTCTCCAAAGTCTAGCGGTTAAGTCTGTGGATTTAGACACGAAGGTATCGGGTTCGATTCCTGGTCGGGACACAATAAAATAAAGGCGTGGTGTGATGATACTTTTTAAAGTATGGAACGCAGTAACTTAATATTTAATAATGTTTAGCGGATGTTATATTTAAACCTTCAAGGCATATGAATTATCCTCAAAGGAAGATTTTGATAAAACTGTATCATTATTTTGTTTGTAAACTAATAAACTAATGGAAAATTCTTTTTTTTTAACTATATAGATTTTGATACACATATCCTCATCATCATCAGCCCGTGACTCTCCACTGCTGGATATAAACTCAAATGCTTGTTTATCAGGTCCCAAAGGAATCTCGCAATATTATTCACTCGGTATGAAATGAGCATAATACACCTGTACGAGTATATTTCGTATATTTCGCGTTTCTAAGCTCCTTCCATGAATGAGCTCTTTGGTCAACGACAACGAAGTCCTACCAACCCTCCCATCACACAAACTTTGTATGACTTTTGTCGTCAAGATACAAGTTTATAAGTTCTTTTACAGCCACAATAACCTCCATTGTATTTACTTATTTATTTTATTTTCTATTAGTATGTATTTATTATATAGTATATGTATGTTTATTATAATTATATAAGTGTATTATATTATGTATTACAAATATCTAATAAGTTTTTTTTGTTTGCCGCAACTCCTCCTGATACTTAAAAATTTATTATTGTCCTTAATGTTAGCAGGCGGATAATGTCTCCCCACATTATATTGGCTCTTTGTACTTTAGTGCAATAAAGTTTTTAATTAAAAAAAAATAAGCCTTGGCTCGCCATTTCATACCTACCACCCTCATCCAGCCCCTTCCTTCTTCACTGCACTCTGTATAAATAAAGTCAACAGACTTACAAGTACATAGCAAGAATAACTAACAATGAAATGAGGTCGTTGTTGGATATGCGGCGTCACTATGGCGGACCGCATACGTAACGTCGAAATACGGAAAAGGGTTGGTACAAATAAAGGAAAGCATAGGGACTAAAATAAGGAAAGGCATGCTACGATGGTTCGGGCATGTTGAAAGGATGAGCGAAGAAAAATTTACGAACCAGATATATAATGCGAAAGTTGTGGGTGAAAGAGGCTCCGAGACTCACTTTTATTTCACACTTAAGATACTAGGTTTTTAAATTGGATAGCAAAGTTGTATATCTTATGTTTGTATGTATGTGCATAGACAGGATGTTTCGTAATATAGGTACCTACGCTTTGACGCCGAGTCGAGGCAATTAATGTGCAATTTTCGTAGTACACGTTGCGAAAGACTATATGTGTTTGCCTAGTTTTATAAGCCATGTACATGTCAGGTACATTAAAAAAACATGGAATTTGAATGAATCCCAAGATGTAGCTGAGGAGTATTGTTGAGCAATAAAAATAGGCTCCTAATACCAGCTTGTTCAGTCACAAGCCCTATAAACTATTATTCTGCTCTCTCCTCCACACACGGTACCCGCACGGTGAATTCATGGATTATTAAGAGCTTCTAGATCTATTCATAAACCTAAGTCATAAAACATAAGCCATGTTAATCCATTCATCATCATCACAGCATCCAGAACATGGAGTCCCAGACCTATACTACACTTGTCACTCTGGCCAATCGGGTTGGCAAGGGTCTGATGTCAGTTTAAATGACAATTTATTAACGAATTACGATACAGGAACGGTCCAATCCAAGGCAAATGTACGTTAGGAAAGTGTATTTCTGATTGACATGCCGGGTTTTGAACGTGACCTTTTTGGATGTGTTTGCCATTAAAATACTAAAACTAATATACACAATTTTTTTTCTTATAAAAAAGGATTGTAAGAATGAACCTGGCATATACAAATGAGAAATACACTTTTCTAACGAACATTTGTCATAGATTTACAACACCACCACCGTTACCATATCTCGGAGAGCACATTAATTCGTTCGGCCCCGGAGCTATCTATTGCTCAGTAGATTTATTATTATTTAAAAATTATTTTATTCAGTAAGAAATGCGATTTGCTTTGCTTTTAAGTCGAACACGCCATTATTTGACTGATAAAGACAAATGAAGACTGATCTTATTCATCGATTAACCGACTGTTTTTAATTACATCAAATATTCATTTTTCCTTATGTAAAGTCACTCAATTTAATCTAAAAGCTTTATAAAAGTACCCAATATAGCCAAAAATGCAGCGCGGTGGTGGCTCGGTTGTAAGAACGCGTACCTTAAATCCTACAAACGCCGGTTCAAACCCACCCGGCATGTACCAATGAGAAATACACTTTTACGTACATTTGTCATAGATTTACAACACCACCATTCCCGTGCCTCGGAGAGCACATTAAGCCGTTGGTTCCGGTTCCACGAATGCCAACTTGTGGAATCGTTAATAAATTATCATAAACAAAAAAAAAATGACATAATATCCTCGCCAAGCCGTCTGGCCAGCGTGGCGAGTGTAGGACAAATTCTCCAGTTCTGGAAGGCCCATCTCTAGCAGTCTAGCAGACCTCTAGGTCTAGGACGCTGTGTTCTAGGGGCTGTAATGAAAAAAATAGACGAAAAAGAAATTTAATAAGCTTCCAGTTACTATAAGGGAGCTGCCACTAAAACTGTTTAAATTAAGAGCCAAACAAATGCTGGTTAATAAATGTTTTTATTCGACAAAAGAATACCTAGACACTAAGCTCGACAAAGTCATGTGAGTAAATAAATATTTGTATGCTAGAAATTATTTTACAACGCTGTCCCATGCTTCTGAGAAATACATTTAAAAAATAAAGTATAAAAAAATATTTAACACAAGTTCGTTTTAATTTATTTTCTTGCAACGATGTTTTCTTTCGCCGCCCGACATCCAGTTAGTTTAACTGGGAAATAAGTTGCAAAAAGTTTTTTTTTATACACTTCACTTTACGTTCCCGCAAACAAACCCTTGATGAAAAAATTTCTCATTAACTTTAGTGAATAAGTTACGTTTTACGCTTATCCTTTGACTTTAAAAATAATGTTTTAAGAATGCGATTCCATAAAAATCTATTTAGGTACCACTTTGGCCTAAAATGGTCTGCCATTAGTACTACATTTTTGTGACGAACTCCTAAGACGACATTAGCAGAAACATATAGAACCGCCTCCGTGGTCTAGTGGTAACAAACGTTGCCGTAAACTCGGGAGGTCGTGGGTTCGATTCCCACCGGGGGCAAGTTGTACATTGTATAATTTGTCTCGGTCTGGGTGTTTATATGTATAATATGTATATATTTACAAAAAAAAAAAGTATAATATGTAGTTTATCAACCATCTAGTTTCCGTAACACAAGCCTCGCAGCTTACCACGGAAATTAGATGGCGCTGTGTGAATGTCTGGAAATATTTATTTATTTATTATTTATTTATAACCTTCAAAATTAATCTGGTATAATCGACGCCATTTTTATTTTTATTCGTTTTGGTGCAACCCAGCCTAAGAGAGAGGTTTTTATAGTAGTATATGCAAGATAAATCCATAGATTACTAAGAAACTATTCTTCAAACTTTTTAAATCAAAAAATACATTTTATTTTAAGTTGCCAAGATCGATTTTTGCATACCTGAATCGTCAAAGTCAAAATGAGATCGTCAGGAAGTTTTACGTTTAAAGCACTAAAAAGTTAGATTTGATCAAATATAAAGGATAGGAAAAATGAGATTCGGAACGTATAAGTCTAGATTATAGGTTCCGCTTTGAGCTATAAAATTGAACGTTATATTGACTTATATATGATTTATGCGTGACTGGTCATTTAATGGTAATTTAATCGGATGCAATCCGTGAATGGTCTCTTAGGTTTGGCTAATTAATGAAACGCGAAAATTAAACAGTCTGTAATCGCTGGCAATAGGGAAATGCATAAAAAAGATCGACATGCCTACACTAACATTCGTCAGATTCAGCGACATTGCATTTCATACTGGCACACTGTACGGAATCTTCAACTGCTAATAAGCTAACACCTCTCTTGGGATAACCAAGCCAATGAGATTCTTCCTTCCATTCTCGAAGAAGTCAGCGCTAGGTAACACCCCGTTATTATTATTATTACAGCCCCTAGAACACAGCGTTCTAGACTTGCACTGCTGGAGATGGGCCTTTCAGAACTTATATCTAAACAATTTGGCCAACACTCGCCACACTGGTCTTGGCCAGGATATGATGTTAATTTTTTATGACAATTTATAAAAGATTCCACAAGTTGGTATTAGTGGAACTGGGACTGACGGCTTAACGTGCTCTCCGAAGCACGAGAACAGTGGTGTTGTAAATCTATGACAAATTTACGTAAAAAATGTGTATTTCTCATTGGTACATGCCGAGTGGGTTTGAACCGCCCTTTGTAGATTTAAGGAACGCGTTCTTACAACCGAGCCAAAATCGCGCCACATCCTGTTGCTGCCCATTATTGATTATACCGAAGTCTGCTATCCTAATCTCACAGAAGAGCTAATGAATATTTTTGATCTACTTCCTAACTTATGCATACGTTATGTAATTTTATATGGTTTACGTAAGTATAATCATGTCTCCCAATTTCGTATTCAGCTAAAGTTCTCTCTTTTCACTTCCCAACTCACTTCCCCTTAACCTTCATACTTTTTAATTGCAGTTTCCTTAAAAAATATCTTCATTCTAACTTTCTATCCACATAAAATATTCTAACTTAACCTCATTACTGTTCCATATTATTTATTTATTTATTTATTCATATTGGAAAACGAACAGTTGACTATTGTATGTAGATATTAAACAGTAAATTCACTAAGAACTATTAAATGTTTGTTTATACATAAGCCTAAAATTTTATTATTTAAATTACCAAGCAAAGGAAGAAAACATCGCTACAGAAGAATATTAACAATATAGGTGATACACAAGTTACAAAAACTAATAAACATTGTAGTAGACACCATGTAAGTACATGTATTACCTTTTTAGTCTGTATTGTGTATAGTGACTTGTATGTGTGCGTTGTATGTATAGAATATATTATTGTTATATTATATTTTTTTATCTATATTTATTTATTTTTTTGGTACTCTGCCAAATTTGATTAAAACAAAAGAAGATGATAGGGAACGAACCAAATTATTTACTACAAAATGAAGAACCGATAGACAACGACAACTACATACATGCAAAATTACACCCACAGTTGTAACATCGATGTTGTTAACGAATGAGGTGGAATTTGTCACAGTCGTACGCAAGCGAGATAGAATTTTACGACAAATTCGCAGATTTTAAGCCCAAGACTCATATAAGTCAAAGAACGTTACTTATTCCTTTCGGTTTCACATCATTGTAATAGAAATTCTATGAATAACATTAAATTGTTACAACATCGTTCGGAGTGCCTTGAATCGTTTCATAATTTGTACAATGTACAACCATTCCCTCCTCTCAACAACAAACACACACGGATAGGTCGGAACATGCACTCAAACCTACCTAGTTTTAGTAAATGGTACTGTACATTTTGAGGATCTGTGACTCGTCCAATATAAGGCATTAGCTGAAAATCAGCGCTGGATCCTTGCTTTATTGCTGAGTTGTGACCACCTATTTATCGCCACATCGTACGCAATATTGTTTTTTTTTTAATACTGAACACGGATTGCGACATCGATATATGTATTGGTGAAGCGTAAACGTTATATGTATAAATAATCCTTTAACGAACGCGGCTAACCTGCTGTTTTCCACTCACTAGCAGAAGTAAAATCATTTAAAATAATTTAATTCATAATATATTTTGACTTTGACTATGAATAAACTATGTTAATCTCATCCGCTATTAAAGTTGGTTTCGTACTTACTGGGGATGACGGCAATTCGAGCCTGATCCCGAAACGTGTGGATACATTTACTGGGTTTTTTTCGTTCTGTGGATACTTCCCAGCCCCGGAAGACTGGGCAAATTACCACCATCAGTCTGCCTACATTAATTATGATGAAAGCTCGGCTCAGCTCGTCTAAGCTCGCACATTTATATCGAAAAAAAAACGGACAGTAAATTGAGAAATTCACTATTTGGAAAATTTTACGATGGCGTTTGATAAAACTAAAAAAATATTTGCGTTCTTCCAGTGCTGACGTACGGAGCAGAAACATGGACACTGACAGTGGGTCTCGTCCACAAATTTAAGGTCGCTCAGCGGGCTATGGAGAGAGCTATGCTTGGTATTTCTCTGATGAAGTCAGAAACGAGGAAATCCGTCGGAGAACCAAAGTTACCGATATAGCCTTTAAAATTAGTAAGTTGAAGTGGCAATGGGCTGGACATTTATGTCGTAGAACCAATGAACGATGGAGTAGACGAGTTCTAGAGTGGAGACCACGTACGGGAAGACGCAGAGTGGGTCGACCCTCCGCTAGATGGACAGATGACCTAAGGAAGGTCGCTGGTGGGGGTTGGATGAGAGTGGCAGGAGATCGTGTGAAGTGGCGAGCCTTGGGGGAGGCCTATATTCAGCAGTGGAGAGACACAGGCTGATGATGATGTTTGATAAAACAGAATATAGACACATCACCGAAGTACGTAGGAAAAGTGTATTTCTCATTACGCAGGGTTGAAAACACTTCACTGAAACAGTTGAGCCAATTTAGAGCACCCAATCAGGTAGCTAAGCACTTACGCAAGCAGGATATTATGTCTTCAAGGTATTTATACGAAACTTGGTCTCTATTGTGTGCGCCCACGAGCTATGGACAACTTCTATTCATAAATCAGTATTGCGCAATAGTCGAGCAGCTGCTTGCAACTTCTCTAAGGCTGTTTGTCCACCGCCACCGACACCGGGACGCTATCAATAATGGCTACTACGGTTTATTTTGTGTGCTCCAGTAAAACCCTTAGGAAGGCCAACATGCTTATCAGGACAGTTCATCTAAGTATAGAGATAAGCGTTTCGCTTTAGTGGTTGGTGCAGCTAATAAATTAAATAAACTGGCTGACTTTTGCGAATTAGATCTTTTTAACTAATAAATACTCTGTCTAAACTATGGTTTGACGTATGGGACATATTTTTCATTTCAAATACCTAATTTTAGACAAACAAGTAACAAAATAATTAATGATCATTTTTCTCTATTTTACTAAAGCAAATACCTATCGAAGTAATATACAAACAGTATAAAATAATTACAATATAAATTAAAACTACTTAAAAGTAAAAATTAAAATAAATATAAACTAAACCTAATAAAAAATAAACTATAAGTAAAAAATGTCCTCTAGAGACGACCCTTCAGTGCGCCGTTTGGGGTCGAGACGATGGGCCCATGGGGACACTCAGCCAAGCGTCTGGCCAAGGAGTTGTCCAAACGGCTAACGGAAAAGTCTGGAGACAGGAAGGCTGGCAATTATTTCTGCCAACGTATTAGCTTAGCTATACAGAGGGGAAATGTTGCCAGTCTTCTGGGGACTATCACTGAAGGGTCGTCTCTAGAGGACATTTTTTACTTATAGTTTATTTTTTATTAGGTTTAGTTTATATTTATTTTAATTTTTACTTTTAAGTAGTTTTAATTTATATTGTAATTATTTTATACTGTTTGTATATTACTTCAATACCTATCTGAATAATATATCTCCAAAATGTCTGTAATTTATTTCCTAGAAACATTATGGAGTCCATTATTCGGACTTGAAAAATCTTTGAAAATATTGGATTGTGCAAGCGAGAGAGGTGCAAAAGAGTGAACCCTCTTAAGTTTATTTAAAGTGTTGCTGACGTATACGCTCCCCGTCCCCGCGCGCTCGTGCCTGTAGTGTTGTTCGTTTCTTTTTATTGGACGAGTAAAATGGCACTTACAGTGACGTCCCGGTTTTGGCGGCGGTGGACAAACGGCCTTGTTTAACTAAACGGATACTTGCACCGGTTCTGAGTAATTACTCCTTTTATTTTGTAGGTGAGACGGTTATACCCCAAGTTTTATTCTGAAAAGTATCGCTTATAAAACTGTCAAGTTAGTTGCTGGACATATTGTCTTACCACGGCGAATAACGAAAAAAAAGCCTGTAATCTCATTCCTTTCTCGACATACTTTGAAACTGCACACACGTTTATTTTATTGTATTCTTATTTAGTTGCCCCCGTGGTCTAGCGGTTAAGTCCGTGGATTTAGATGCGGAGGTACCGGGTTTGATTCTCGGTCGGAACACAATTATTTAACTTATTTGTGTTATTTCTTTTGTTTGGTACGCTAGAGACATCGACAAACTTGCCACTTGTCATTATGGGCATTATAGTAAAGTTGGCAAAATTTATGTCTGCTAATAAAAAAAAAGGTGGGGAAATTAAAATTACCGGTCATAATATTTTTTTAATTTCTACTATTATGTTTATTATGTCTAAGCGGCTGGTTAATACTATATGTGACAAGAGGGCTGTCAGTTTTTTCGCGCAGCAAATCACCATCGCTGGGCAGCGGGGGAATGCTGCAAGTGTTCTTGGCACACTGCAGCATGATCAGGTCATGGGTGAATATTGTTATTTATAGTTTAGTTTTAATTTTATTTTGTAATCGTTCTTTTTAATTGTTATATTTAAAAAAGAAAATGGTAGCTAAAAATATTATTCTTTAGTTTTTTCATGCACAAGTCGTGGTACCTCCCAGAGGAAGCTTAAATTGTCATTTAAAGGTCTACTATTTTCTGCACAATACATTGTAGTATATAGCAGCTTCACTATAAAGCTCTGGTTGCCAAGGATTTCATTCAGCGAGATAGGTGAAATCGGATGCATTCCCCGAGGACAGACGCTATCGAATGGCGGATTAAAATTTGGACATTCGAGAACTTTCCCATCCACCAGTATAGCACGAATGCTTTTCGTATAAGATATATTATCTTTTTTATACTGAAATGGACATGTGTCATCACTCCCACCTGATGGTAAGCCACGAAACGACCGACATTAGTCTCATTTTGTTTTTTTTTATATATTTTTAATATAGTTTATGTAATAAATAAACCAATTTGAATTGTATTTTGTTTTTGACTCCGACTTCTTCACACATTCTGGCTACGACTACTGACCGACTTACATTTTTATTCTCTAAATATAACAACCATATTCCGCATTGCACCGTTATACACTAATTAATTATGTACCGATTAGTTAGGCGTTTTTACCCCCGGCTATCAGGCACTCTAGTCAATTCTAACCACATTATTTCTTGAAAAACAGCATGTACGATATGTCTCTCGAAGTAATAAAGTTATTTAGCATTTTGGATATATATTTATTCATAGTGTATGTATTAATTGGTGTATGTATAATGTTTTTATATTGTGTATGTATTTTTGTGTGTTATAAATAAGTAATAATGGCTTATTTTAGTTATTTCAGTCATATCATCTTTATCCTGCCCATCACCTTTCATGATCCCCAAGGTTAGCTGGTAACGCCTTATGGCGTTATAGGCCACCTACGAGTATGTACTAGGTTTTTAAGTGCAATAAAGCTTTTAAATAAAGAAATAAATAGCTTTAATTCACATTCCGTTTGGCTTATTGTCCTATCTGTTTGTTTTTCTTTTTTTTACCTATTTTTATGTATCAATTCTGTTTTTTTTTTATAATATAATATATAATAATAATAAATAAATATATTTAATGTCCCTGGTGTACAGGTATATGTAAATATCGTGATATAATTTTGCTGACTGCACATGATAATTGAATCGAATATCTAGTGGCTAAATTTCTCGTGTAACTACGCAATCAAAACAATTCCTTTGCCTAATCAAACGTGATGCTTAATTGATCGTTTAGATCGTATTCGGGGGTCTACTCCTAATGCTTCCTAATTTCCATAACTTTATTGCATTATCATCTTCTCGACATTATTTTTAGGCTATTTGTTAACGTGGCTTGGTTGTAAGAACGCTTTCCAATTAAATTCTTAGCCTGAACCGGGACTTAACGTTCTTTAATTTAATTTTATGTGGTAACTCAACCGATGTCAATAAAGTATTTATCACTCAAAAGAAGTGTGTTCGGGCTATCTGTGGAGTTGGACCATTTGACTCTTGTAGACCCTATTTAAAAAGCTAAAATTATTAACATTGGCTTTAATGTATATCCTTGAAATAGAAATATTTGTCAATAAACATTCTAATCTCTTTAAAAAATATAATACTTGTAACAAATTTGTACCTAGAGATTATACCCGACTAATCTACCCAAGATGTGTAAGTGAATATTACAGCAGAAACTGCCACATAATGTGCATTAGAGTATATAATAAAATTCCTAGAGAGATACGAGACTTACCTATAAAACGTTTTACTATTGAGTTAAAGAAAATTCTTATCGATGACTGTTTTTA
Source organism: Tinea semifulvella (assembly GCA_910589645.1). NCBI lineage: Eukaryota > Metazoa > Arthropoda > Insecta > Lepidoptera > Tineidae > Tinea > Tinea semifulvella. The sequence goes on along the minus strand of OU342592.1, from coordinate 3,522,468 downwards.
CTCAATAAAAGATTTTTTTGCATGCAAATTTTGACTTTAACATTGTATTCCAATAAATTGACAAGAACAATATTAAATGTTAACTATATATAAATAAATATTGTAAATAAATATCTTGATATAACATATCATAGGATATGACATAAGCATATTGTATGCCCATAATATGGGCAGATTCCATCATCATGACATGCACATACAACTGTAATTCGAATAAGTAATCTATACAATAAATAATTTAGAATTTGAATTTCCGAGGCACGGGAACGGTGGTGTTGTACATCTACAACAAATGTACATAAGATAAGTATTTTTACCAAGCCACCACAGCTTTTGTGTTTTTCCCTTCTTTTTGTTTAATTGTTGCAGCATCATTTTATCTAGATTATACATACGCCTTGCGGGGTAAGCACAGATAATTGAGTGCCATTTGACACGATCACGACAAATCTCTTTCGCGTGGTCGACATTCATCAACCTTTTCATACATGCCCTTTTGTTTCGAAGGCGCTTCACTGCACCGTCAATGCAAAGCCAATGTTTTATTTATTTGATCGTAATAGTTGAGTCTTTGTCTGCCAAGGCCTCTATTACTCATAACTTTCGTATTATATATCTGGTTCATCAAACTTTCCTTACTCATTCTTTCAACATGCCCGAAGCATCGAAGCGTGCCTTTCCTTATTTTAGTCCCTATGGTTTCTTTCATACCTACCCTATTGCGTATACGATTCGCCAGTACGACCTTATTTCTCACATATCCACGTCTCGCTTCCATACATCAATCCCAAGGCATCGTTAACACTTTTTCCCGTGTTTGCTCTTCGTTCAACGTAAAACACTGCCCAGATATACCGCGTGATTTTGTATCGTCTTACTCTAGAGTCTAGACCAATATGTTATTCTATTGATATAAACAAACAACTTTTACTAGGAAACCATATTTCGGAAGTGACAAAAAAAAAGGTTTCTTCATACAAAATGACTATTTTAAATTTAATTATTTGTATGGAGAAAAAAAATGCTTCTATCAATATCTTCACTCTTAACTGTAGTTTTCCAATTTTAAGGGAAACCTTTATATCTGGCAACACTTTTAATTGTGTGTCAGTGCCATTATTTTTGGCAGTTGTCAATGTGAAGTCGTTGATCTCTCATCAACGCTGAACGCTGTAGTCTGTAGATGTCATTATAGACGTCCCTTCTGTATTGTGTCGTTTTATGCAAAACTGTAGCTCTTCAAGCCCCTGTTGTAGCAAGTGTGAAGTGTGCTAGTGTCCTTCCTATTCCTGGTGTTGTGCAAAGTGTGTTCACATCAAGAAAGAAGAAGCGGCGCCGCTGTAGTCTTTGGGATACGAAGTAAAAGGAATCCGAACCACCATGCACGTGAGTCTTTCACCATCCTGTATACCTTCCACCCCCGACACCAACCAACTTAGGACCTGGATGCACCACAATATATTAGTCTAGAGTAAATCATATTGAGTTTTTTTTTAAAACACCGTTGTAGTGAATCTTATTTCAGATTCTTTAATGTTTGGAGTTGGTTAGACGTAAATTTATTTTGTCCGTTTGTTACAAGTAGACGGTCTAGTCACTGAGGTTTCTGGATGGATCCACTCAAGGTGCACTCAGCATCAGTCTGCACCCATTGAAATACGAAGTGGATCCTGACGAAGATTCTTCGATTAGGGCTGTCATTAATATAACTACAGCGTGATAATTTTTATCAAGTAATAAATGCCTAATCTTTTATTGCTATTGCTAAAACGATCTAAGGCTGTCAATTAATTTTGTTTTTTATTTATTGGAATTTGCAGACTTTCTACGGCTACAAGAAAAAAGGTGCTTTAAGCTAGTTTTTTTATCCTGTTTTTATTTAAAGATATCCCCACACAATGTAGTGTGTATATACGATTAAACTGAGATTAAGATTTCTAGTCTAGTAGAATAATAGAAAACAAATCATACTACCTACGTATTTTTAATTTTAAATAAATATTTTTTGATTAATGTTTGATACTACTTTGTACAAGTGTGTACAATAAATAAAATTAAAGATTCTGTGAACTGTGCTCTTCATATTAGTTCTACACCAAAAACATCAACAATATTTTGTATAAACAATTAAGTATAACACGATTCACCTTTAGTCAACATTTCTGTAGACCCATCATGACAAGTGGCCAATACATACCAGGAATAAAACCCGGTAACTCCGCGTCTGAATCTACAGTCGTAACTACTAGACCACTTTAAAAAAAAAAACTTTTGACTATCACCTAAATATATGGCAGCTTTATTGTTTAGCACTTACAGCATACGTGTGTAGAAGTATAGAATTGAATTTGTGCCCGACATAGTATTGTTGAAGAAATGGACTCGGAAATGCAATTATTTGGTCAGAAAAGTCAAGTGTATTTTTAAAATACGTATAGTGATTTCGTATTGGAAAAAGTTTTTAGTTTGAAATGCCAAAGTTAACAAACTTATTTTTTAAATTCTAATTTTAAAATAATATCTTCAAATCTTATAACAATTACGAATATAAATAAAATAAATAAATCGTACCCGGTATTATTATTATTCCTATTGTTTTTCAAAATATATGTATTTTTTATATGTGGAAACTTTGTTGGAATGTCCAACAGATTGAACAGATCTAATTCGTTATGTTTAATAGACAGGGCATTGAAACTGCGACACATACGAGTGATAGGGGCGTTAAATGATACATTGTTCGTTGCTGAGGGAATTTCAAATAGGCGCTTAATGCGTTCAGGGCGTATGGGGATATGAAAGTTAAGAGTACCGGTAAGAGCATCTCCAAAACCACCCACAGCAACGTTATGTAGGGTTTTTATATCGGCAACGTTTCTGCGATCCTCCAGCGAAAAAAGTCTAAAGTAAGTAGATTCCTGGTCGGGACACAATAATATTTATTAATTTAAATAAATTTGACTTATTTGTGATGTTTCTCGAGTTTTGTACGCTAGACCCAACGAAGAGCTTGCCACTTGTCATGATTGGCCTATAGTAATGTTGGCTAAATGTGAACCCGCTTCTTTATAAGCGTGGTTTCTGACCACCTCGAATAGGAAACGGTCGTGATGATACTTTACTAGATGTGCTGTCACTTTACTTTACTTCCAGTTTTAGCTGTAAGACTTGAGTGGTGGTTTCGACTCTAGATAATGGTAGATGACATAAAAACCATAAACAATGGCGAAATTACATAATTCCGTCGTCACTAATCAAACTCGCTATCACTGCAAGAAAAGTGACATTTCACTCGCATAATCGCAATGGGCACACGCTCCAGATATCGTCAACCGGTTAGCTACAACTGGCGATCGCGTAACTCGATCAGCTTGAAACCTATTCTTGTTATAAACCTAATCGAATTCCGAATTCGATTCGAAAGAATACAAAAAAATACAAAACTATACAAATAATTTCATGGAAGTATAGGCCGAGCTTTATTATCCAATAAAGATTTATATCTATATCTACATTATTTTTTTTCAAGAGGGCGCTAACGAACTAAAAGAGCGAGCTAGTTCTCTAAGGAGCTGCGAACTAAACTAAGCACTTTTATTGTGTATGTACTCATGGAAAGTGCTATCCAATTATCCATTGCAGCTTTGAACTTGTCAGTGTCTCATTAGAGACCTAGCAATAATCCTCTGATAGACCAATGAGTATGTTTAAAAAAAAACAATAATCAATCTTATTGTGGCTTTCATTTCGTATTTACTGTTGTAGCGGTTTTGCGATTTTTTAAATGCTGGTTCGCGGCCTTCGATAGCTCCAGCAGTGAGAAACCTGGTCGGGTCACAGCAGTACAAAGTTACTCCAAGTCTAGAATTATCTGTAGAAAATCCACTAGCAACGACGAGGATTCCAATAGCCACGCATCAGCCTTCAGGTCAGCTGCGAGACAATCCAGGTGCGGTTATCAGCGGTGCAGGTGCGGGTTTGATAATGCAGTAGAACACTTTATATTCGCGAACACGGTATTATCATTAGAGCGGCGCGGTTTGAGCGTACTCCAGAGAGGTGGAGGTGGTGGTCTTTCCGAGGACACAAGGCCCACCAACGTTTCCGAGCTGTAGTCCGAAGCGAGCAGCACGGCTGTCTTATCGACGACTGCCGCGCCATCAAGCGGAACACGGGCGAATTAAATACAACATTCACTGGTTAGCCTTGTAAATGGTTTTCACAAATAACAATAGATGGCGGTAACCAAATTCTGTGGCCAGACCATTTATCTTTATTTATTATATGATGAACCTTACATAATATGTCTACATAATTTTTTTTTTAATCGTCATTACCAAAACAATATTTAATTTAAAGTAAGAATAAAATAATTTTAAAAAACTATAACTTACTTAAACATAAAAATTACAATAAAATACTAAGAATTATTCAAAAATATTATGTAAACAAAAAACAAGTGGTTCTTAAACTTTGCCACTAATATATTCGTAATATATAATAACTGAACTGTGTGAATTAATTTTAACTATCGCAAATATTGAGTACGTCATTTTTGGACATTGGTGAAATTGAAATATAACTAGTGTGCTCGTGTGCGTGCATATACCGCGTGTAATTGTCAAAAGAGAATATATATTTTTTTAGGCTTCAAGTGTAATTAGTAGTACCATTATTTGAAATAAAATACGACACTTTTTTTAAAAGATATAAATCATTATCCTAAAAACAAAACACTGCATGGTGAATAGGCTGCGTCGCGTCTGTAAATCGGGATATCCATCGTGATACTGGGGACTGTTATTATTAATTAATCTCGCCCACAGCCGGGAGACGAAATAGAGAGAGAGAGAATTACGTAAGTCAACGTTTGCGCGAATATCGACTTCTCGCTACCTACTTGATTAGACTCTGTATGAGTGGCGATATTTTTTAGGATAACTTCTCTGCACCGTAACTTAAGATTTTATTACAGAATAGTTAAAATAAAAAATACGTAGTTCTTTATTTTTATTTTAGATTATAATATATTTTTTTTTGCTCTCTAATAAATTCCACGTAGTATATATTCACTAGATATTTGTATGCGTGTAGGTTTGCCGGCTAATAAATTGCCGCATCCGGGCACAGTTTTAATTTTTGTACCAAGTTTTTTTGTTCATAATTATAACGTTTAAATAGGTTTAATTTACCCAGTCTGCCGGGGCGGGGTAGTATCCACCGTTCGTGCCGATAAACCCAGTAAAGTGTATAGACACGTTTCGGGATCAGGCTCGAATTGTCGTCATGCCCAGTCAAGCCAGCATAGTGTTAGGGACAGAGTTGCTAACATTCATGGACCTCGCGCGTCACTTACCATCAGGTGGGCGTAAGGTCACATGTCGCTAGTATAAATAATAAAAATAAAAAAAGTCCACATTCCCTATTAAATTGTTATTATTTATTGTAAGTGCGTGTACAGTTATTAATTACAAAAAAATACAGGGTTAATTAAAGACAGTACATATGTACGTATAAACGAAAGATAACTAAACATTCAATCAAAGTTATTGATCAGATCGTTAGTGAGAATAGGTTACTTGAGAATATGGTTGTGCAACTTGCAATGTAGCCAACACGTAGGGTAAGCCGTAACTAGGTTTGTCGCGTAATTGCTGCGTTTGGACAATTGTTAGCCATTATGCAGTTTGTTAGTGTCCAAATGCTGACGTGATTAGCAGTGACAATCGACTCAAAGAAATCAATACATCAAATACTACCAGGGCAGTAGACCAGCTTAGCGAGTTTTACCAGATCCTTGTTTTTGTTTCATCATCATCATCATCAGCCTGTATCTCTCCACTGCTGGATGTAGGCCTCCCCCAAGGCTCGCCACTTAACGCGATCTTTCGATACCCTCATCCGACCCCCTTCTTTACGTCATCTGTCCATCTGGCGGGGGGTCGTCCCACTCTGCGTCTTCCCGTACGTGGTCTCCACTCTAGAACCCGTTTGCCCCATCGATTGTCGGTTCTGCGGCAGATGTGTCCGGCCCATTGCCACTTCAGCTTGCTAATTTTAAAAGCTATGTCAGTAACTTTCGTTGTCTGACGAATATCAACGTTTCGAATTCTATCCATTAGAGATATACCAAGCATAGCTCTTAAGGATAACATACTATATCAAGTGGCGAGCCTTGGGGGAGGCCTACATCCAGCAGTGGAGAGATACAGGCTGATGATGATGATGGTGTTATCCTTAACAGATAGACACATGCCATTGCGGACTTTTCTGTAGACCTGTATATGATACACAATTCCACGATACATTATTTAGTTATATCTCAAAGGGTTTAGGCAGCGTTTACATTGAAAAAATTTAGGCCTTTTTTAAGGAGTAGAAAACAATATTAGGCCTAAAAACATATTACTACAGTGATTACTATTTATAAAATACAACCTAATACCTCAAGGACTGGGTGACCACTTAGATTTAGTAAGTAAAACTTTAACAAATAAATATCTTAAATTACTATCTTAAACTAAAAATAACATTAATTAATTGTACATATCTTACAGCAATATAGAAACCCTAGCATGTAATGTGCATAAGATATTTATAATATAGATACTTACATACATATATACATAAATCTACATGTATACATTTATATATACACATACATATAATACAATAATACTGAAAAATATAATACTCGTATTTAAGTAATAACTAAAAAATATATTCACATTTATTTACTTTTGTTATTAGTTATCGCGTCAAGTACCTTTACACTAAGATATAAATAAATAAGAGTACACATCCGGCGAATTGGGGCTCGAAATCCAGCTTTAGTTCGGGAAGATGGCACATGAAATAGGTATTTGGACCTGGTGCTTCTGGGTTTAACTATATATAGGATTTGTTCGGTTAGTTCGGGGCAGTTGTAGCTGCTCAAGCATACCTATATTGCGTAACATAACACTGTCAGTTAAATCTTTCAAAGAAGGAAGCTTGTATTGAAGAAGTAGTTTTAGTATACTAAAACCTTCCTCGAGAACCACTCTATCCATTGGTGTAAAAAGCATAAAAATCGGTGGAGTAATTTTTGAGTTTATCGCGAACAGACTGACAAACTTTTTTTACAATATGTAGTGATTTATCATCTGAGAAAGTACTCGTAGGTACAAAATAATCAAATCAGATAACAATATTGTCATAATTACGTTAAGAAGTTGTAAATCGGTCCTTCACTTTCCCTTTCCGTATAGAATGAAAAAATAAGGACTATTTTCACTTTCAAAAACAACCGCGAAACAAGAAATCGGCGACACAAACTGAATATCCAGATCGCGGACTGAATTCGAATTAATCGAATACAATTCGTTATTTTTGAACTTCTTTATTCTAGTAACGTATTTGAGAATTAATTAAGCGGTTAGTGGACCGCGTCGAGTTATGTAACGCGCCAAGGTCGATTCCGTTCCATTCGATGGATTCGCATAGGTAACCGTAAAACAGACTTTAAAATTCGAATTCGCGGATATTCGATTATAGAATCACTTGCGACGGCACATATTAAAATTTTGATTCACTTCGCTCTTGTGAGGAATATTTTGCTGCGCGATGCGAAATAATAGCATTAAATTTAGACATACCGATTTATATAATTACTGATCAATAGTACTTGAGGTAGAGTACATGAGCTTATAACTTTTTTTTTTTACTAGCCCGACATGTGACCTTGCGTTGACCTAATGGTAAGTGGCATGCAAGGTCGATGAATGTTAGCAACTGGAATCAGACACTCATGACTGACATCAGTCTCTAACACTATGCCGGCTTGACCTGGCATGACGACAATTCGAGCCTGATCCCGAAACGTGTGGAAACGTGTTTATCGGTACAAACAGTGTGCTGGGCAAATTACCACCACCAGTCCGGCTACCACCTATTTGTTGTTCTAGTTAAAAGTATGTGCCATTTGCAATGATGTCAAATGCCAATTTTTACTTTCAATGAGAAAGTCCCTTTGATCCTAATCTATTTTTTTAATCCTTTTTTCATTTAACCCGTCTTTCCCTAACTTTGACACTGGCAAATTGTTACTAATGCCATAAAAAAAAAAAAAAACTAACATGCTTACCATGGTGATAGTTATATAATAATGGTTGCTAACCATCTTGAAATCGTTATAGATCCCAAATGGTCACTCGAAATGAAAAATAATATAAGAAATTATTTTGAAATACCTATTCGACGATACCCCACTCAATATAGTTCTTCGACTTTTTATTTTTTTATTTTTCACAATATGGCGTCTGGTTGTTGCCTCACAGAAATTTTATAATTAATAAAAATAATATCTTCAATGACACTCGCGTGATTCGAACGAATCGATCGACGTGAGAATCATCTAAATCGGACCACGCGTGTGGTCTCTAGTGTGCCACAAAGAAAGAAACATACATACATATATAGGCTGATAAACACATAACCCTTCTCGGCGTCACACAATCGGGCAAAAATAGCACCACTTGTAACAATACTTACTGTGAATCACTAGGAATTGGTCTTCCGTTGGGTGGCCGTGCGCAAGATGAAGCGATGTTCTGAATATGTTTGAAGTGTCCGTTGTCAATCCTAAATAACACACGAGTACGTCTAATTAGGCCGACGACAAACACCTTAATAGTAGGCATCTCCAGATCTCGAGCTATGACGGAATTACGCATTTTACTTTCGCATTATATACCTGGTTCGTCAACCTTTCTTTGTTCATCTTTTCAATATGCACAAACATTGTGGATATTGTATGTAGTATAGTTATGTATATATGTAAGTACTATTAGTATGTAGTATATATATTATTGATAAATATAGTTATTATTTAATAATGATCAGTCTTAAATACGTCTTCGCACCTACTCTTCGATCTAAGTTATACTTTTTATTGTCCTAAAAGTTGGCTGTCAGAAAATGTCTAGTGGCATTAAGCCCGCCCCTTGTACATTGTGCAATAAAATTTTAATTAAATAAATCATCGTATCATCTCAATAATAAATATTGTCCAATATAAGTAGAGTTCTAAAGTGGGAACCACGTATAGATAACGCACAGTGGTTTGAACAAGGCTGGATGGATAAGGGTGGTAAAAATCACGTAAAATGGTGTGCCTAGATATGGTCACGAATCCAGCAGTGGCACGCATTCTGATGATAATTGAATATTATCTACAATATTTTCAGTATTCAGTACAGCCCCTAGAACACAGCGTCCTAGACCTCCACTGCTGGAGATGGGCCTTCCAGAACATACGAGTATATCTGGAAAATTTGGCCTACACTCGCCACGCTGGCCAGACGGCTTGGCGAGGATATTATGTCAATGTTTAATGACAATTTATTAACGATTCCACAAGTTGGTATTAGTGGAACCGGGACTCACGGCTTAACGTACTCTCCGAGGCACGGGAACGGTGGTTTTGTAAATATATGACAAATGTACGTAAGAAAAGTGTATTTCTCATTGGTAGATGCTGGATGGGTTTGAACCGACCTTTGTAGGATTTAAGGAACGCGTTCATACAACCGAGCCACCACCGCGCCTAAATATAATATCTATATCTACAATATAGATACAATATACATATAATATAATATCTGCAATATAAAATAGTTAAATACAGAGGTTGATGAATATCGATGAGGCGAAAGAGGTATGTCATGATCGTGTTAAGCGGCGCTCAATTGTCTCTGCCTACCCTGCAAGGAATCTGGCTTGAAGATATGTATGTAAATAAAATAACATTTCATAGATAAATGTGATTTGTTTTGTACCAAATTGAGAATTGTATATACACGTACGTTAGGTAATATTTTAAAGGATGGCGTTTTGCGTTTGACACTTCCTTTCCTTTGCAAACGTGACCTGAAGCCTGGATCTTCCAAAGTGAGTCCGAAATATTTAGAATTGAAAATACATGACACGTATTTTGTGTGCTACATGCGATAGATACCAGTTGTAAACCAATAAGTTCAGACAATATTAGTGGGCCACAATGATGTTTAAAAAACAAAGGATAGCGCTTCAACTACAAAATTGTAATATCGTAATAACACTTTTTCAGAAAAAGGCTATTACTTGCGCCGACGTGACAAAGTCATTGGTATTATCCGTGAAGCAAGTCTTTCTATTGCTAAAGCCAGAAAGATTCTGACTACAAATAAAATGTTAACCACATTTGTAAAGGGTACGAAAACTCAATGCAAGCCCACCTCGATCCTTGGCGCCGCATCAGACAAGAAAATTCTCATGGTTACATTTGAACATTGTTATAGGATACCAGATAAACTAGCTGTATCAGCCTATAGGCCAGACATCTTATGTTTTCTCGAAACTCGAAAAAAGTTATTATTTTTTAGCTTACCGTTTCGTGGTAATCAAATATTCCAAAACACCATAACATGAAGTCCAATAAATATTATGATCTCACAGAAGAAATTATCAGGACTCAGCTTTACGTAGTGAAGGTTGGTGCAAGAGGAATTTCAGTAAAATCTTTGCACCACTTACTGAAATAATTGGGCCTAAGCTGGTCTGCTGTCAATACATTTATGGAACTAGCTTCCAAGATGGCATTAACGAAATTATACATTATTTGGTTAGGTAATAGTTTCATGAGGTGAAAACTTAGAACAAGCAATTGACAAATTTCGGTTCACATAAAAAGTGGTGTCGCCTAGTAGACGGTAGGGGGTACAAAATTGATTGTCTGTGGTTTGACCATAATAGAGTTGTAATTCATTCATTAATTCAATCATTAGGTTCAATTCATTCAACATGTCGTTTGTTGTCAACAAGGGAACTATACAAACTGAGTAAAAAAAATTTAATAAAATTTTCTCTCTTTTGAAGGACTCCACTAGCCCAGTAGTTATTTAATAGCAAACGTTATTAGTGAATTTCGTTATTTACGTCAAAAGTTGCGTCATAATTACAAAATATTATTCAATTCTCAACTCTATAAACGCTCGACCTTGACAGCGGCCATGCCATCAACTTTAATAGCGTAATATCTAGATAGTTAACGGATTCCATTATATATTATATTACGTTTGCGCTTAAGTAACAGATTAGGGCTGCTGTAGCCCTATTCTTTAACTTGTCGCAAACGTTATTAGTGGATTTCTTTATTTACGTCAGAGATTGCGTCATAAATACTAAATATTATTCAATTCTCAACTCTATAAGCGCTCCACCCTGATAGCGTCCGTGCAAATATCAACCTTAATAGCTTAATAACTGATTTCATTATATAACGTTTACGACTAAGTAACAGAATAGGTTAGCTACATGGTATAGGAATGGGGAAACAAACTGGCTGGGAGAGTATTCCACATTTTCAGCGTGCAGCAGATATAAGAGTCGCCAAAATATGTACGGATAGGGATAGTGGTTACGCTATGGGGTTGCATATTTTGGCCTGTGCGTGTGGTTTGGTTGCGGTATAGAGAAGAAGGAATGAGGTTGTGGAGCTCTTCAGAACAGCTGCAAAACTATTGTTAAATAGGTCATTGATATGAGTTTTTGTAATCAATAAAAATGTGAACCAAGCGTGTCAAGAACAGCTATTTGACGAGCTAAATACCTACCATATACGACAATGTGTATTTTTCATACATAATATAACACATTTAGCCACACGATCACACGGCAACAGTAATGTTACTGTCACGTAAAGGCAAGGGCGTAGCCAGGACTGTACTCGTATATATATATCGAAATATTAGGCTACATACCACTTATTTATGTATTTATTTATTTTATATACTTATTGTAAATTTGACATGTAAAAGTGCAAAATACATTTTTTTTGTCCTATGCCTAATTACAGAAAATAAACGAATTGAATAAAAATATAGGGGTGCAGACAAAGAAAATCCTAGATTATATTGTTTTGATCGTTGTTTTTAATGTTTGACATGAGTAGTGGAGGTAGTAAAGATGAATGTCTATGTGTATGTTCCCTATGTATTTCAAAACTACTTCACCGATCGGGATGAAACTTTGGGAATATGTTGTGTGAACATTGGCGAAGGTTTCTAACATAGTACTACTGTTGTCCGATAGGTGGCGCGCATCAGCGCCGATTTGTGGGGCATACCGACCGAGGGTACGAGGGTACATTCATTGACTGTCAGGCGGTACGAAGTTCGCCGGGTCAGCTAGTAATACATAAAAATATGAAATTGCTTTATACTTCTGAATACTTCTCGTACAATTTCACCTTTTTTTCTTTAACAATTTTCTAGTGAACGCTTAGTATAAACCGTTTAAACGGTTATCGGTCATCGTAGACCGCAACCACCATTTTGCACGTCGCAAGGTCGAAAGACCTTTTTATATTGCTTGTTGTACAACGAAATAATGATACCGGGATATTTCTAGATCTTCACTTTGTTTACCTATATCTTTCCACAATTTATATTAGAGACCACATCCCGTATTGCTGGATTTCACAAGCCAGCCTTTAAGCCTGTTAGATTCTTAGGTCTCAAAAAGAAGCGTCGCAAGCTATGAAGCTCGTCAGGATTACTGTTTACCAGCGGACGACCGCTCATCTAAGGGGGGACAGCTGCCCCTCCCTTCCCTTACCTCAATAATTCTTAATCATGCTACAACAAATATTGGCGACAAAGTAGAACATCATCACATGATCAGACAAGCCGGCATAATGTTAGGGGCTGATGTCAGTCATAAGTGTCTGATTCCAGTTGCTAACAGTCCAAAAACCATTAGAACACACAGTCCTAGACCTTCACTATTGGAGATGATCCCACCAGAAATTTGGTCATGACTTGCCACGTTGGCCTGGTGAGTTGGCGAGGACCAGGGACCGACGCGGACAGCTTAACATGATGTCCTCATATGGAAACGGTGGTATTGTAAATCTATGACAAATGTACGTAAGAAAAGTTTCTCATAAATTTTGAATTATTTTCTTTTTACGCAAGCTCACTCTGCGGGTACTCCGTCAAATAAAATTTAATACATTATTTTGTGAACCACATATTATTGTGTATCACAATCACCAAGTGACTGTAATCCCCTAATTGGCTAACAATTACTTTTGATTGTAGATAGCTGCGGTGGCTCGGTTGAAAGAACGCTTTCCTTAACATCCTAAAAAGGTGGGTTCGAACCCCGGCATGTACCAATGACAAATACACTTTTTTTACGTACATTTGTAATCGATTGACACTACCACCGTTACCGTGCCTCGGAGAGCACGTTAAGCCGTCGGTCCCGGTTCCACTAATACTAACTTGTGGAAACGTGGAAAAATTGTCATTAAAAATTGACATCCGATCCTCGCCAACCCAGCTTGGCGAGTGTAGACCAAAATCTCCAGACATTTCTGGAAGTTCCATCTGGAGGTCTAGAACTCTGTGTTTTTTTCCTATATCTGTGCTATATTTTATTGCGCGATAATACGCTCACCATCCACCATACTACTCCTCTCCGTACCCTACCAAATACTGTATGATTCCGTGAATGCCGTCTTGGAAGCTCGTTCCAAAAATGCAAAGATTTTGCTGGAACTCCACTCGCACCAACTTCCACTGCGTAAAGCTGAGTCTTGAACCCGTCCCTGATCATTTCTTCTGTGAGATCATAATATTTATTCGACTTCATGTTGATTGGACTTGGTCATTTTTCAAAAATGTATTTTTTGTAATTGTGATCACCTTCTCTGATTGCTGCAAAGTATTGCACGCTACTGCTAGATGTAGATAATACTACCTACGAGTAGATGCAGTACATGTGTGTGGTATATTTCGAGGTTTGACGAACGTTTACTTAAAAAGGTCGGTTAGACTATTACCAATCATTAATAGATTGTCATTAAAATTGACATCAAAACCTCTCTAATCCGTCAGGTCAGCGTGGCGAGTGTAAGCGAATTTCCGGAAAATTCTGGAAGATGATCTCGAGCAGTGAAGGTCTAGGACTCTGTGTTCTGTGATGATGATGATGATAAAGCAATAGATAGTTTGTCTAATACATATTAGTGTAGTTAATTGCCTAATAATATTGTCTCTTGGCAAACCACAAGACAACACGCTAGAGCAGTTCAAAGCTCGGGGCTGTATTGCATTATATCGTCCAGGCAATTAGACAGGAAACTAGCCATCTGGAATATTCTACAATTAGTCATAAGTCCTAGATATCACAGCTGTCCGGATATTTATTCTGGTAATCGATTCGATTACGTATATTTAAAATTAAATTGTGTTCGCTCGGATGGTATACCTACTCACATTATTGCGTTAAACATCAAAGTCTAAATATCTTTATTTACGTAAACCTATTACAGGCATTTATGAAACGTCATTAATTTAATTATTTTGAATGATTCTACTCCTGCTAGTAGAAGACTAAGCAGTAAAGTGGTCCAATAAGTAAGCTGTTAGCAGAAGACCAGCAGCTTAGCAGATTCCAGTGACAGTGTTAATATTTAATCTGACTGAGAAAGAAATCTGCGAGAAAACTTAGCTATATCAGATTTACAAAATAAAACATATACAAAACTGGACCACAACGATCAATTAATAACCTTTTAAATTTAGTTATCAGTACCTATGAGATTACAATACCTGGTACAGCAGTAACCCACCAGGCAAGTCAGAATTAAGATAGACTACATGCCTATGTGTAACCCGAAAGTCGCCAAAACATCTCAACCTGTTCATGTTTGTTTCCACAATAATAGATTAATATTTGTTAAATATAATTTCTCAATGATCTTCGGCATGCAATGTAGGTGTGACTTGATGTATTTTTTACCCAACTGCGCAACGTTAACTCTTTCAGACCTGGCGTTGAGGACACAAAGTTTGAAGGTGAGAAAGTCGAAGTAGCTACGAATTCCGAAGAAATGTCGAATTAATAGAATTATACTGCATTATGATTCGTGTGTATTTTGTTGCTTGTTCATTTTGTTTATTATTATTATCTATACATACCTACACGCTTGTTTATCTTTATAGAAAAACAGGCTCATACATTACTCTTATTATTGTATATCACTGTCCATAATTTGTGTACATAATGAAAAAACAATTATTATTTACTTACGAACGTTGTACACTTCCGTAGCACGCAGACCGGCATATTGTCCGTGAAACAACAATAAAATGAATTTGAAAGTGCACGTCGAATAAGACTGTAACCGGCTATGAATGTTATACACTACTCTGTAGGGTTTCGCCTAGCTTTCGTTCTCATATTTATTTATTTATTTAAAACTTTATTGCACATAAATATACAAAGGCGTGACATAATGTCGCTTGATATTCTCTGCCTGTCAGCCCTTCGGGACAACGAGAACATTTATGTGAGGTAGGTGCAATATATCAATTTAAATTGTATAGAATATCATTTATTGATTATAATAAATGATTATTATTAAAATTACATACTAATACATACACACATACATATATAAACTACATAAATACATCATACCGTTTGACTTTTTGCCCTGTCTTATATATTAGATAGGAATTTAATCGATGTCGGCTTTAGAACAAATCGTTTTAGTTTTCCTTAAGAATAAGTCAGTTATCAAACAATATGATGTCATAGAGCACTATAAATACATATTGAAACTTTCCTCCTTGATATACACATCCAACAATGGATGTTTATTAATAATATATTAAACATGCCTGTCGTGTTATTTCAAACTAACCTATGAATAATATTTCATTATTTACCTAGTCATATTTTCAACTATATTTATAAACGGTTAAATGAGTCTGCCCACTACACCGTATCATACCATGACCGTGCTATGAACGTATCAAGCACGGAAGGCAATACGATACGGCTTGTTTTGCCGACTGAAACGAATCGACGGCGTTTAATGCCCGTATGATGCCGGTATGGTGTCCGTATGCAACCCGTATGTTTCCCACAATTTTATTGATAGGAAGCCGTTTCATTCTCGCATGTGTATCGGTAATGACTGGACGTCTGGGGATTGCTATCAAGTTTTAAAATAATAAAATAGGTATGGCTATTAAAAGATTAACTGTTAGACAACTGGCAATGATTGCTATTGGATGAGGAAGAAAAAGAGAACCAAAAAACCACTCGACGCTACTGGATTCACGATACTCTAAAATAACGAAAAACTGAAATATTGGACGTTGTACAGGCTTGAAAAAAATTGAAACTGAAGAAAAGTTTTTTCAGTATTTCCAAATGTCTACATACCAATTTAATATGTTGCTGCAAAAAAATTAAAATGACATTTTCAGAAGAAACACCAACTTCAGAGAATGTCCGTCACCTAAAGAAAAGCTTGCTCTGTCTTTTTTACTGTTCCGTGCCATGTGCGGAGCGTATCGGCACCGGCAAATTATTATCGCCATATATTTATATTACATATTTATATAAATACTACTATGGCAAGCTTACAATATTAGTTATCCTTGAAAATTGCCATTTGACTTGATTGCAAATGTGCCTAGGACTCTGTGTTCTAGTGGCTGTGATGAAAATAACAACCAATACCCGCTCTATCTCTTTGTTGCCCCGTCTTATTGAATATTTAATGTCTCTGATCTTTGCCAAAAATTATAAAGTTAAAAATGGAATTTGTTAAGTTTTTGAGCCCAAATAAGGTAGGGTTTCATTGTGATGTTTGTTACCGTTATACCGTCGAGACAAAGGAGCTGTGAAAGCGAACCAAGGACTCGAAGGTCACCCCTCGTGAGGTCAAAAGTTTAGTGTTTTATTTATTACGCAAAAGTGTATATATATAAAGCTTTGTAAATATTTTTTTCCGAATTAATAGATATATTTTTTTAAATAAATCTCACAGCTAATACATTAAAATTAAGTAGATAAAATTATACAAGTAAAAGGCCAAAACAGATTTTTTGATAAAAACAAAGCACCTACATATATTTTTCCACAACTATAAAATGAATAATAATAATATAATAAAAATCGTTTATTGTTGTATATTGTTTATTGATTATCCTTAGGAGCCCGTCAAATTTTATTTTTTTCTTATTTGATACCTATTAATATTAAATCAATAAAAAATAAAAATGGCTGTTGTTAGGAAGGAACACTCTGCTTATAAGAGAATAGTGCCTAAGAATAACAAACTTAATTTTAATAGTGGTTAGCAGCTGTAAAGGGGCATTGTCTTATTTACGTACACGAAAATAAAGCTAAATATTAAATGTCTAATTATTTATATATATTATACTAATAATGATTAAGGAATATACAGCTGTACAGAGGCTAAATAATAAAATTAAAAATAAACTAAACAATAAATAAAAAATGTCCTCTAGAGACGTTCCATCCGAGGTAGTCCCAAAGACACTGGCAACATTTCCCCTCTGTATAGCGAGACTAATACGTTGGCAGAAATAACTGCCAGCCTTCCTGTCTCCAGACCTTTCTGTCAGCCGCTTTGACAACTCCTTGGCCAAGCGCCTCGCTGACAGTCCTCGTGGGCCCATCGTCTCGACCCCAAACGGCGCAAATCCGTAACCGGTACCGGCAGAAAACGCCTGACGAGGTCGCCTGGATGTGAGATGGAGCTAATGTGTCTACACACGTCGCATCCCACACCAGAGACCTGCCACGGCCCAACAGTCATTTAAACATAACTATACCTATATGCAAATACTTAAAGTAAAAAATATTTATTTATTTAAATTCTTTAATGCACTTAAAAATAGTATAGAGGCGAGCTATAATGCCAGTAGGCATTCTTTACCAGCTAACCTTGGGGATCGAGTAAGGTGATAGGCAGTATGAAAAAAAAAATAGAAATTTTAATGAACAGTTAATAAGTTACTTAACTAATTCTAATATTGTACACATTATACCTAAACACATAAACATACATAAACCATACATACAATTATACATACAAATACATCATATACATTATAACTTAAATAAATACACGGTTATTTAAATAGTGTTTTATTCTGTTTCTCCAGGAACGATGTGGTTATTAAACGTTTAAAGACGCTGACAGACGGTGCACGTCTAATTGCCAAGGGCAGCTTATTCCACTGGCGAGCCGCAGATACTGTAAAGGAATCAGTGTATTTGGTTGAGGAATGAGAAGGAATCTTAAGTTGGTTGTTGTAAGAGGAGCGAAGGGCACAGTTGTGCGTATTACAAAGAAATTCGAAGCGGGATTTAAGATATGCAGGAGTATTGGGATTATTAAGAATATTATAAAGTAAGGTGAGAACATGGACAGACCTACGAAAGCGGATATTGAGCCACTTTAACTGAACGCGAAATTGAGAGACATGATCATACCTACGCAAGCCAAACACATAGCGAATGCATAAGTTGGGCAGACGAAAATAATAATTAAATTACTTAAAAGTAAGGACAATCAACAAAATTATTGATACTTATGTATCTATTTAATATTTATAAACAGTTTACAGTCGGTACAATTCAAAAATCGCGTAACATACATAGAAAAAAAAACATATACTCGAATTGATAACCTCCTCGTTTTTTGAAGTCGGTTAAAAATAGATCACGACTTAAACTAGTGCAAATAAGCATGTAAAAAAGTGTGAGATTAATGGTGATAAAAAATAGGTATTTTGGCTACTGAATTTTGCAATAGTATTGGGAATAGTATATGGACCATGTTTATTCGTTAGTGTGTTTAAAAACAATAGAAACACGCACAATGCGTATCTGCCTGGCAGGCAACTCCAGGTCAGAGGCACTCGAAGGAGCTAATTGTAGGCTAAAGGCTAAATTAAGAACTCTCACTAGAGCCCTAACTGGTCACTGCAAACTGCACAAGCACACGTTTATCATGGGCTTGGTAGAAACAGACAAGTGCAGATTCTGTCGCGAGGTGTCTGAGACTAAAGTCCATCTCCTCTGCGACTGTTATGTCCTGCATCACAAGCGAAACACCATCTTGAGTGCTCACAGACCAAGCCCTCAGCAGGTGCGACGCCTCGCTCCTACGCCTATACTAAGGTTCCTTGAAGCCGAAGGGCTAGCGAACGAACTATAGTCTAGGGAGATCACAATAGACAACGACTGATCGCAGTTACTTGGTGACGAGTAGTCCCACTCTTTTTACATATAATAATAATAATGTTTTTTTGGTCTAGCGATTAAGTCCATGAATTTAGACGCGAATGACCGGGAGTCCTGGTCGGGACACAATAATTTATTTAATTTATTTGTGTATTTCTCGAGACACCGACAAGCTTGCCACTTGTCACGATGGGCGTATAGTAAAGGCTAAATGTAAATCCGCTTCTTTATAAGCGTGGTTTCTGACCATCCTGGAAAAGATACGGTCGTGATGATGATTTGTGATATTTGTTGAGTGTTGTACGCTAGAGACATCAACGAGCTTTTCACTTGTTATGTTAGGCTATGTAAAGTTGCCTGAATGTGGGTCTGGTTCTTTAAAAAAGCGTGCTGCTAACTGCTAAGGGTCGTGAGTGTTACTAAGGTTTAGTTTAATTCGTCGTATAAAATTGGCATCAACAATAACTTCCAGTAACTTTCTCAAATCGTTACTTTCGTACTTTATCTATATCTGAGCTCATTCGTAACCCAAAATGAGGGTGTAAGTCGGAATAATTGGCGCACGGTTGGTTTGAGCCAGGGTCGGCTAAGTGCCCGCTGTGCTTGAAGGCCGTCTTGTATCGTTAATTTATCACTATTGCTATGTGCTTTCTGGCAAGATTTTCACGTTAATACGGTCTAGTTTTTTTTAGTTTTGTAATTTTTTTTATTGGTAAATGGCCTGCGAGGTCCATGAATCTTAGCAACTGGAATCAGACACTCATGACTGACACCAACACTATGCCGGCTTGACTGCGCATGACGGCAGCACAAGCCTGATCCCGAACTACGAACTTTGTTTCACAACAAGAGGAGAGCAAATAAATTATTGTGTTATACAGAATTCATTAACAAGGGACACTATTTTTGTAGTATAAAAAATGGTAATAGCAATATTGTTGAAACAAAAGGCCAGTTAAATTTTGATTTTGTTAAAGTATTTGTGATGATTATGGCACGGTGGTGGCTCGGTTGTAAGAACGCATTCCCTAAATCCTACAAAGGTCGGTTCAAACTCACCCGGCATGTACCAATGAGAAATACACTTTTCTTACGTACATTTGTCATAGATTTACAACACCACCGTTCCCGTGCCTCGGAGAGCACGTTAAGCCGTCGGTTCCGTTTTCACTAATACCAACTTGTGGAATCGTTAATAAATTGTCATTAAAATTGTCATCATATCCTCGCCAAGCCGTCTGGCCAGCGTGGCGAGTGTAGGCTAAATTCTCCAGATATATGTTCTGGAAGGTTCATGGAACGCTATGTTCTAGGGGCTGTAATAATAATAATAATAAAAATATTCTAAGTGCTAAAACAAATACTAGGTTTTTTTTTAATTTGTGCAAACTCTAAACGCGTTTAATAATTTTACAACTCAGTCTGCGTCGGTCGTGACTTGTGAGGTCAGAGAATGCTAAACAAGGTTTTTTTTTCATTAAAAAAAATTGCGAACGTTACGTTTTTTATAGGTACGGCCTTTAAAAGTCTATTGACACTAAGTTATATTTTTATTCCAATTCTAAAACATCATCGTCAAAAATATAAATAACTAGAATTAGCAACGCTCGATTATTTTGTTTTTAAATACACGACCACCTTGCAGATCACGAATCCACTACTAGAAAGAGAAGACATATTTCTTAGCATTCCATGGATAGGATAGAGGTCGGATATATCGTGTGAAAGAGAGGAGAAAATTAGTGTCTCGGGCTTGCGAACGAATATAGGCTGTTTTAAAAGGGGTATTTTTTTTTAAATTGCGCAACTATCTCCCTACCCAACCAAATACTGTATTATTCCGCTAATATCATCTTGGAAGCTCATTTCAAAAATGTATACACAAACAATACAGTAAACAGAACAATCATACAAAATAAGAATTATTATATTTTGGTTAATCCACTATTATTCCTAATTTTAAATAGCAAAAATTTTGGTGATCAGTAATAATACAGTTAAGGCAAAAGATACAATGACAAAGCACCAACAACACCTTGTGAAAACCCTTTAGTTATTTTTAAATATTTTTATTCCTGTTTTTATTTCATGCATCCAGTTTCAAAAGAAAAAAAGTACAGTAAAAAATCAAAACAACTAAGCAAGTAAGAGATACAGAACTCTGCTCCCCAAACCATTATGTTGTATCCTGGGGAGCAGCCTCCGTTACATTTTAGTTAGTATTTAAATATTCGGTGCGTTTAGTAGTATATATAGTTTCCTGAAAACTTCAAATACATCAGTGTGTACATAGAGTAAAAATGTGTTATTTTATGCTAGCACGGCATGTGACCTTGCGCCTACCTGATGGTAAGTAGCTCGCGAGGTCCATGAATGTTAACAACTGGAATCGGACACTGGACTGGTCATGACGGCAATTCGAGCCTGATCCAGAAATGTGTGGATATACTTTACTTGTAAGAAGAACTATTATTTAGCTGAGTTTTCCATACAGATTCCTTTCTCAGTCACCATTAAACCATTAACAGGTCACTGGAATCCGCTAACAGCTTACTCTTTATACCACTTTGCTGCTTAGTCTTCCATCTAGCAGGAGTATTCATAATAACTTGACTTTGAGCTAAAGAATAAAGTTTAAATCAAGTTAAAGAGGTTGAGTTCTAGCAATAAAAGCTTGAATTTGTGCTTTTAAATAAATAATTGGTATTTGTAGCACCAAAGAAACTGGGGCAAACGTTCGCTGGATTCTCATCTATTAAGACATCACGACGCGTGTACAAAGGCGTGAATTTGACGCCCTCGACAAATTGGCTGGAAATAAGATCGCGAAAATGGACGACTAACGTTATTACTAGAATTGGCCTTAAACCTTTGTCATGGAATCTTTAGATTGCTTGTCGTTTATGTGTGTTGGCGAGATAGTGCTCGGAAAACGAAAAAACTTTATACTTAACAATAAACATAGGTTCGGCTTTGATGTTTTCTATTGAGGAAAAACTATTAGATTTTTTATATACATTTTTATTTACCTGATACCACGGAAAAGCTTTTCTTATATATACATAATATATGTGACCGCCTCCGTGGTCTAGTGGTAACAAACGTTGCCGTGAACTAGGGAGGTCGTGGGTTCGATTCCCACCGGGGGCAAGTTGTACATTGTATAATTTGTCTCGGTCTGGGTGTTTATATGTATAATATGTATATAATTACAAAAAAAAAAGTATAATATGTAGTTTATCAACCATCTAGTTTCCGTAACACAAGCCTCGTAGCTTACCACGGAAATTAGATGGCGCTGTGTGACCTGTCTGGAAATATTTATTTATTATTTATTTATTTATATACATTAACTAAGCATATGACATTCTCACAAGTGGCAGGGTGGCTAAATGACGAAATTATTTTTTGTGTAATTAGGCTTGTAAGTTTTTGGATGTGATTGATGATGGAGCAGGTATGTTTGAAGGAACGAATAATTGTTAAAATATTTTATATTATAGTTCAGTTACTAATTTTATTTTTATATACAACTATCTGGCTGATAGTCTCGCTTATAAGAAAAAAAATTTAGACGATAATGTCAAGCGTCAAACTTAAGGAAACTGCAGGAACAAACCCTTTTATTATAATTATAGGGTTCAGCTAAGATAATTATTTATTAAGTGGTTTTCAAAATCGGTACCGATACTCTTTACGCATTTTTAGGTCTTAAGAAAGAAAAATCAACGCCCACTTAAAAACTTAACCATGTAATAGCCTTAAACATATTTCGATAGATGTTGCTTTTATTAACGTATTTTTTTTTTCACCTAAAGTTAATTATATTTGGATGCTTGTTTGATCGGTAATGATCGTTCTTAGAGCAGATCTTGTACTTGTTTAATCTCACCAACCTGGCCAGAACAAAATCTTCAGAACTATGTTCTGAAAACACCTTTAGCAGTTTTTATTATTCTGTATTCATTATATAATGAATACTTTTTAATTTAAAAAAAACATTTACAAAAATAGACCGCCTTCGAGGTCTAGCGGTTAAGTCCGTGAATTTAGACGTACCGGGCGCAATTCCTGGTCTGGATCCAATTTTTTTTTGTTATATTTCTCGAGTTTGGTACGTAGAGATATAAACAAGCATGAAACTTGTTATTATGCGACTATAGTAAAGATGGCTCAATGTGAATCCGGTTTCTGTCCACCTCCGAAGGCATAAGGTCGTGATGACACATTACTTTTTTATTTACTAAAATAAATTCTGACAATATATAAATTAACTTTTTAGCTTGAATATTATAGTTACAAGCTTAAAAAGTAATTTCGAAAGAAAAACACGGTTACACATTTTTTTTTAAATCAGCACGGACTAATCGTTATACGGCCTAGTACGGCAATTGAAAAGAGACAATTGCTGGCTGGAAATGAGCGGATGCTTGAAAGAGAAGAAAAAAATAGAAAAGGCGAAGCGGTGAAAATTCCCGTCGAGTGGATTGTGTTCGTAGTGGTGGCAAGTGATCGTATTTTTATTGTGGATATGTCGATTTTTTAAAAGAATTATATACTAGCTTTTTAAGTATCAGCTATTTTTTTTAGTTGATTAAAACAGGTTAAACAAAATGTAGTTTCGCGATGCTATAATTACAAGTAAAAAAACATTACAGCCCCTAGAACACAGTGTCCTAGACCTCCACTGTTTGAGATGGCCTTCCAGAACATATATCTGGAGAATTTGACATACACTTACTGAGGCTCTAATGTTAATTTTAATGACAAATCATTAGAGCATTCACTAGTTGGAATTACTACCGACAAATTAACATGCTCTCCGAGGCACAGGTGCGGTGGTGTTGATAATCAGTAATGTACGTAACTCCTTGATACATGTTGGTTTGAGCCACCACCGCTCTTTTTATTAAGTACAAGACATATCAAATAATAAACATAAGTGATCATCCCTTCGCTAACAAATAATTATTTACTAAAACGAAAAAGCATTCCAAATCTAAAAACATAAGCAAATAATACCTCCCTGACGAAGAAATTTAAACATATACTTTTACGAATATATCAGCATAAATTTTAGCCAAATAAATAATAAATATCATTTATGTCAGACATTTGTCCAGTGTTAGTAACAATCCAATGACTTGAAACTATGTTAGTAACAATACAAAATAATAATAATAATAAATCATAGACACATGTCCACTGCTTGGCAAATATCTGGCGTGTGCCACTTCGGGAAAAGGTCAGTATAATTGCCAGACATCCGCCAAGCAACACCCATGGATCCCTGCAAAAATACAAATAATAATGCATATTTAAGTGCAACAGTGGGCTTTAATCCACTGTTGCACATAGCGGGAGTCAACCCTATCAGAAATAATATTCGGGAGGCTATCGGTACTGAAGCGCAATCTGCAGAGGATCGCATACCTCTTCCGTAAACCATCCACATGAGCATCAGCAAACATTCCCGATGCACTGCAGAAGCGGGGCAGCCCCAACAGCACCCTGAATGCATTGTTATACTGGACTCACAGGGCGCTGAATGATTTTGTCGGCATGTGTACAATGATGCAGTAAGCTCAGAATAGTGTAATTTTGACTTGTGCTGTACATCTTTTAAACCTATGGGCTATCATATTTGCGCTTACAACACAAATAAATCGTAAGATATAACTAAAAGATATCGATATTTATATAGGAAAAACTACATATAAAATAAAATTTTATCGACATCTCACAAATCACAACTCTAACATCGTTTTGTTCGGATTTTTTTGATATTGGGAGTCGTCCACATACGAATATCTAGTTTTACGTAAGGTCCAGTTCACATTGCCATGTCAAACAAAAAACTCTAGTGTGAATATGTTGTTTTCTTATATACATATATATTCCCGACTTTCGTATGATTCATCATAATATAACTTGCTTTAAATGGGTTTTTCACGATTGTAATCTCTTGCGTAGCAGGTAATAAAAAGGTTTCTAAAATATATAGTCGTGAAATTTGTTTATAAATAATTATCATTACAGCCTCCAGAACACAGTGTCATAGACATTCACTGCTGGAGACGGGCCTTCCAAAACATATATCTGGAGAATTTGGTCTATACTCGCCACGCTGGCCAGACGGCTTGGCGAGGATATGATGTATTTTTTATGACCATTTATTAACGATTCTACAAGTTTGTATTAGTGGAACCGGGACTGACTCGGACGGCTTAACGTGCTCTCCGAGGCACGGAAATGGTGGTGATGTAAATCTATGACAAATGTACGTAAGAAAATGGTATTTCTCATTGGTTTGATCCGACCGTTTGTAGGATTTAAGGAATGCATTCTTACAACCTGCTATGTCAGCAGACATAGTCATAAAACTTGGGTAAACAAAAATACTCCTACGTCACAGATCTGGAAAAACTGTTTTCAGTTTGGCCACGAGCCGCATTTGCCTTTCTGTCTCCTGATTTTTTCGTCAGCCATTTGGTCAACTCCTTGGCCAAGCGTAACTGTTTTAGTTGTCTCAAAGATTTAACCTGTAATTTCTAGCGGCATTAACTTAGCATTCTATTAGGATACTGAATTTCCCAGTCTGCTGGGGCGGGGAAGTATCCAAAGTAAAGTGTGTCCACGCGTTTCGGGATCAGACTTGTATTGCCGTCATGCCCAGTCAAGCCGGCATAGTGTTGGGGACTGATGTCAGTGATGAGAGTCCTAGTTTCTCTTCCAGTTGCTAACATTCATGGATCTCGCGCACCACTTGCCATCAGGTGGGCGCATAATCATATGTCGTAATAGAAAAAAAAACCCATGCTACTAGCTCTTTATACATGCCCTTTTGTTTCGATGACTTTTTAATGCACCTTCAGCTATTGTTTTTTTTGTTTAATCATGATAGGTGAGTCTTGGTCTGCCATGGCCTCTTTTACCCACAACTTTCGCATTATATACCTGGTTCGTCATTCTCTCTTCGCTTATCCTTTGAACATGCCTTAACCATCGGAACATGCCTTTCCTTATTTTGTCCCTATGCTTTCTTTTATACCTCTTGCATATTTCGTCATTACGTATGCGGTCCGTCAAAGTTACGCCTCAATGAATCTGGTTATTAAATAAATCAATATTGTTATTATTACGGCCTTTTTAGTTTGTTGAATAAATAAATGTATGAATAGAAAATAAATTGGAAAGAAGAAAGATAGAAAATAAGAAAACACATAAACGAAGGCACGTTACTTGAAATCATGTTATTCCGAAAACGTTTGCCTAATAAATACGTGGAAATATATTCTCTTTCGTAGACTACGTCCGACAGGAGATCACGGACAAGTGAAACCATATGCTGTTGCCAATAAGGTACTATTTAAGATTGGGTTTACAATTCAGAAAACAGGTAACAATGTAAGAAATAGACATTGACTTTCATGTCAGATCCTGCGGCTTTCGTGTATTAAAAAGTGGATCCATTATTTACTGTAATTTTTAGCGTTCGAGTTAGATGAGTTTAGTCGAGCTTACATTAAAATTTCACATCTTCAAGTAGAAGATTCGGGGAGTCACATTAAGACAAATAGATAGTCGATATATAAAATTAACGGTTAACTGAAAAAAAAAAAAATTAAACGATCAGTCTTTAAGTGCGTTAGTGGCTTGGTTGTAAGAACTCTTTCCTTAAAATACTACGAAGGTCAGTTTAAACCCCACAGCATGCACCAATTACAAATACACTTTTCTATAAATCCCCTTCGGTTCTGCCAGAACAACCTCCAAATGCTATGTCTAAGAATTAATCAATTCCAACTTCAATACATAGTTAAAACAGTATCAGAATCCGCCAAGCCTGCTATCAGTGGAAAATATCCTCATTTCGCGCCAAGCCTGCTCTAATATCTCCTTCAGTAAATTACAACCAAGGAAAACATCGATCTCCGCTTAAGTACTAGAAGAGTTGTCCTACGTAAGCTTTATTTGTCGGTATACGATAAATTGAAGTGGGACGTCCTCCGTCAAACGGACGGAAGAGCGCTCGTGAGAGCTGGATGAGGCTGGCAGGAAGTGGTGTGAAATGGAGCCTTGGAGGAGTCCTACATCCAGCAGTAAAGAGACACGGGCTAATGATGATATGAAAAAATATTATATAATTCAAACCAAATCTTTGCACGTTTTTCTAAGAGTTTTTAGCATAATAATAAATGAAGAGACAGAACATTAGAAAACGAGCTTTAGATAGATATATAGATGAATTCTTTATTGCACAATAAACAAGTTTTTAAAAACATTGGAATGAAGATAAAATAAAATAAAATAAAATCAGTTTTTATTTGTCCCAAAAATATAAAAATATAAAATATAGTTAAAAAATAAAACAAAGATATAATGACAAAAGGGTCTATGGTTCAGAAAATGGTGTTGGAAGCAGGTTCCAACAAGTTCTGTTATTATACCATAGCCGACATTCGATCTTAATGTCTAGCAGGGATTATAGGTGCATTAAATCACAAATTTAAAATAGGAATTCAAAAATTCTTTAAAGTTAATCTATTTCTTTTCTAAATTACTTATACACTAATATATAAAAAATATATAATAACACAAGTACATATATTATCTAATGAATAAATATAAAGTACATACAAAATGTATACCAATTTAGAAAAGTTATGTGGACTCTTCTTGCTTTTTGTGAAGGTTTAATGACTGCATTATAAAAATCATATATTATTTAGTTACAAATGATGTGGAAAAAACATTCATCAAGCGCCAAGTCTATAATAAGAGCTTCTACATTAGTGCACAGTCTGCGAAGAACAGCAATGGCTTGTTAAGGGCGACCACAACCACAAAGAAAAAAAATTTTATTATGTAATGTTGCTTGATAGCCGAAGTGTTTAACCACGTTTGAACTCCGCCGTGAACTCTGGTTACGAATGGAAAATAGCCCATTTGAGGAACCGACACGGGTCGTAATGAGCTGACATTTGGTGCTCTGTCGCATTTTGATTGGCGATCCGACGGATTGCGGTTTATTTCTTCATGTTTTACTGCCTTTCTACAAGTGTTTTAGGTGAGACTTGCCATTTAAGAAGTCGAGCTGGGTTCGTAAAATGTCGTAAAATTTTTAATTAGTATATATTTGTGAGATCAAATTTTCGTACTTTTGGTTGGAGGCACATGGTAAACGTGTTATTGTGCAATAATAAGAGCACTGTTTTTCTTCTCACACGATAAGTCCATGGATTCCTTAGAATAATACAAAGTGTAGATTATTATTTTTATATATTTTTTTTTGGAATGAAGTGTATATGTTCAATTATTTTTATTGTAAATGGGTTTAGGTAAATATATTTATTTTTATTGCACTATGTACAAAGGGCTTAATGCCGCTAGGTGAGGCTAGGTGCAAACGATTGCAAGTTACTAGATATTTAAAAAATACAAAACGCATTAAGATCCATGTCATGTTCAGACTAAGGTTAGTTAAACGTTACTGAATAGCTCTGATGGTGTTCACGTATATATCAAATATTAAGGTGTCTCCCTAAATTTTCAATTTTCACCGTGAATGAAAATTCACGTCTTAAAGAATATTTATAGTTTATATCCCAAACCCAACCGTTATTATCAGCTTGAATAAATCCACTATCAAAAGAATGTGAAAAGTGAGAGACGAGGGGAAAACGGGGTGATTTCCTCTGGGAGGTGTATTCTTGATATCCATGTTATATTACATTACTAATAGCCGTTCTTTTACCCAATTGGAATACCACCTTTCGTGCCGATAAACCCAGTAAAGTGTATCCACACGTTTCGGGATCAAGCTCGAATTGCTGTCATGCCCAGTCAAGCCGGCATTGAGTATAATAATATTATTATTTTTTTATTGTCTTTAAAGGACATTGTACAGAATACATCAGCCCTAAACAAGTAATTTATTTGCATAATATATATTCCAAATGTTGCAGAATTTGATGCTTTTCATGGAGTAATTCACGTCAATATCGGCCAAACACGAAGGGTATACGGGAGTTCACAGCGCGGGAAAACCGCAAAAAATAAAGTGCAATTTTTGCCCCATATACTCGTATAGTCAAATTTGTCGTTATCCATAATTATTTACAACGTAGCACATTATTAAACAAAATAATACCACTTTTGACTAACAATATCCACAGTAAACTAATTTACAAAACGAAACACTTGGACTTGACATGTCCGTGCAAAATGGCGCGAAGAACTCCGTAAAATAATAAAAAAATAACGTGTTTTTTTTTTTTAATATTCAATAGCTTCAGAATAGAGCACCGAAGTCCCAGCCAACTCGTGTGGGTGAAGTTTCATACTTTTTAAGCTTATTATGGCCTATTTTCAACACTGTTCACACTGCACATTGAAATAGAGAACCCACGGGTCAAATGACTTACCTTTTATATGATGTTGTATTATTTTGACTTTTTTTTTAATCCTCTAAATAAATCAAATCAAAATCATTTATTCGTGGTTTTTCGGTACATAGTTATTAGGTTAGGTTAGGGTGAGCATGCAAAAAACCTACCACATGTGGTGTACGAATTCATTACATCGACCGCCTCCGTGGTCTAGTGGTAACAAACGTTGCCGTAAACTCGGGAGGTCGTGGGTTCGATTCCCACCGGGGGCAAGTTGTACATTGTATAATTTGTCTCGGTCTGGGTGTTTATATGTATAATATGTATATATTTACAAAAAAAAAAGTATAATATGTAGTTTATCAACCATCTAGTTTCCGTAACACAAGCCTCGTAGCTTACCACGGAAATTAGATGGCGCTGTGTGACCTGTCTGGAAATATAAAAAAAAAATAAAAAATTAACAAATATAATTCTAAAAATAATAACAAATATAATAACAACTTAAACATGCATTTTACAATTTATATAAAACTCAAATATGTAACACAAAATGTAGGCAAAAGAGAAATGTCCAAAAATACTATTGCAAAAATAATGACAATACAATCTATATATTGACAGTTATTAACACATTTGAAATGGTTTCGTCATTAAAAAACTGATCTAAGGTATAATAACATTTTTTTATTAAAATTAAAGTTAATTTACTTTTAAACATTGGAAGGGATAAATCTTTTAAATAGTCAGGTAACTTATTATAAATTTTAGGAGCCATACCCAATAAGCTTTTCTGAAGTAAGGCGGTCTTATTTATTTTCGCGCTTATTTGATAGATAGGACGTGGTCGGAGATAATTTTTTGACGACGACGTAGGTTTTAAATGAAAGTACTTGCCCATATGACATTTAATGAATACTGATACTTCATATATATAAAGGCTTGTTAAGGTTAGTAATTTTAGGTGCTTAAATTTTGGGACACAACTTTCGGTGGAGATCATGGCACACATTACCCTGATGCATCGCTTTTGAGCTTTAAATACCATGTCCCTATTTGTGGAATTACCCCAAAAGATGATGCCATATCTAAGTGTAGAAGCAACAAATGCATGGTAGCAAGTCAAGCTTGTTTCAACGCTTGAGACTTTAGATAATCCTCTAAGTGCAAAAGAACATTGATTAAGTTTTTGACACACGGTTTGTATGTGCTGCTTCCAATCACAACCTCAAACCTAAAAATTTAGTATGCTTGACTGATTCTATTATGTGACCGTCGTAAGAAGCTACTATGTCTTGAATTGGTAATCTTTGATGGAAATGAATAATATTAGTTTTTTCAAGGTTTATAATTAAAGTCGTTTTTTGTTAGAACACTTATAACTCGAGAACGGCTGGACAGATTTTCATGGTTTTTAATTTGTTCGATTTGTCTCCGTCCCGAATAGCAGAATAACTATTAATAAAATTGGAAAATTGTCGAAAAAATAAAGGAAAAGAAAAAACTTTTTCCACTACAAAATAATTAGTTTTATTTTTACCCGACAGCTCTACGCATGTGTTTGTGTTATCAGCCTTAGCGCCCACCTTATGGTAAGTGGCACGCAAGGTCCATAATGTTAGCAACTTGAATCAGACACTCATGACTGTCAGTCCGTAATACTATGCCGGCTTGACTGGGCAAGACGGCAATTCAAGCCTGATCCTGAAACATTTTACTGGGTTTATCGGTACTAACTTCCCCGCCCCAGTAGATTGGGAAAATTACCACCATCAGTCCCTATTTGTTATTCTCGTTGAAAGTACCTATGTTTGCAATGATGTCAAATGCCAATTTTTACTTTCAAGGAGAACTAAGTAAGTTTCATTACTTTTTACTTATGTATGCGTTTACTATTTACTACTACACACGCTATGCATGCTACACACACACAACATCCTACACACACGAAATACAATTACACCGACTAAACTTGTATATTTTATTATTATATTTTTTTGTACTATATACTAAACTGAAACTGCAAGCACGTTATTCTTTTTTTGTTTATGTCTTAATAGCTTTCTTACTTTTATTGTTTTTTTTTTAAGCTTGTAAATAGATTAGTTTTATTTTATTTTATTATTTGTGCATGCATAGTTAAATCGTTTATATAAATACTTTAAGATTTAATGTATGTTTTAATTTCATATACTATTTTTTAAATTTAAATTTTGTATTTATCTCTGTTATATAACTTTAATTAAGAAGCGATTGTTTAGTGTATGTCAATTACAATCTCCTGGTTTTAGTCCCTGCGTAGACAAGACAGTTAGGTATTACTATGTAGATTTACAAATTGTACTGTGATCGGCATACACCTGCTATTATTATTTATTATTTTTCTTCTATTTTTTATTATATAGTTACGAGATCACCACATGTCTGGAGTGCCGAGTGGAGTTGTGGAGATCACTGTAATATGTTTCGCTTGTAAATTAGTTTTTTATGACATTTTTTTTTCTAATATTATAAGCTTGCTATGGTGATATATATATATATATATATAGCACCGCTTGAAACAAGACTTACTGATAACTACATTTGCCACGCTGGTCAGACGTGTTGGGCAAGGGTTAAACATTATTATTTTTATTAAATCACACAAACGGAGGCGTAGGACGCGCGCTGTGTGATTTAGTCTTAAAACGTGAAGTTATCCGCGGATTTCCTTACGTTCGTTAACAAATGACGGCTCATTCGTGAGCACACTGCGAGTCTATTTGTTCTTTTCTTAAAATACACTGAAAAAGGATACAAGTCAAAATATAAACTTAAACTTAAAGACAAAGCAAATAGGAGTAAAAATAAATAGTAAAATAAAATAAGGTAAAACAAAGTAAAGTAAAATAAAATAAATTTTATAAATAAATAAAATAAAATTTATAAATAAAATAAAATAAAATTTATAAATAAATGATTATAGTAAAATTAGAAAAAATACTATTAATTCTAAGATATATTTAATAATACGGAGTACAGTTCGAAAGGTGTTTAATTTTATATATGATAAAATAATACATAATTTATTTAATGCCAAACAGGTTGTAATACATAAGATAAAACAAATACGCACAATATTTAAGTATATCACACTTACATCACCATACACACACAAACACGTACACACTAACACAACCCATAGGTACACTAACATAACACACATGCACTCGCGCATCCATAACTATTTACTGTATTTTGTCCTCTTACGAGTAACTTTATTGTTGTGTACACGCATATTATTATTGTTATGAATATTGGCTTATGGCTTATGTTTTTGTTTGTATTCTTTATATTATTATTTCTAGTTTTTAGTTTTAGTTTAGTTTAGTTTTATTTCCACAAATAAGTACTATTTATATAAAGTAAAGCCATGTATGGCCAATGTGTTACTTATAAGGTATACCTATGTATTTATTTCTGTAATGAGCTGTGGTTTTTGTATTAAATTTATAAATAAATAAAATGACTCCGTCATCACCAGGCGCATATATTAAAATCCATTTACTGTAAACTTGTCACTGTCATCTACATATGTAACAACGATATGGAGAGGGTCACAGCGTTTCCTTAACCCAAAAAATCAAAGACAATTGTGACCAAATTTCAGACGGACTAAATATCATCACCCCACCCCCTTTCAAAAACCACTCCAAAAACTACAGCATTAAAAAAATTGAGGACAAAATTAATGACGGTGACCTGAAGGGAGCTGCTGACCTTCTCTTCTCTCATGATGTTGTCGCTCCTGACTCTCCAGAAACTTTGGCTGCCCTCCAAAACAAACACCCTCCACCAGCAACAACACTTCTGCTCCCCGATCCTCCAGGACAAAATGAGCCTTGCCTCCAAATAACATCCTCGGAAGTGCAAAATGCCATTTTGTCCTTTAAAAATGGATCGGCAGGTGGCCTTGATGGTCTTACTCCACAGCACTACAAGGATCTGATCGGCGGTACAGCAGGCGACGCTGCTGAACCCCTCCTTGTCGCCTTAACCTCACTTGTGAATATTATGTTGTCCGGCCAAGTACCTATTAGCATCACTGACATACTATACGGCGCAAACATATGCGCACTTAAAAAAAAAGACGGTGGTATCAGACCGATTGCCGTCGGCTGCACTTTGCGCCGTATAGTATCCAAAATTTGTAGTAAAATCATATTACCTACTCTTACCTCGAAATTTCAACCTTTACAAGTGGGGTTTGGCTCCAAGGGTGGCTGCGAAGCTGCTGTACATGCTGCTCGGAGCTTTGTAGTGCATCACGGGGGAGATGTGATGTTAAAGGTGGACGTCAAAAACGCGTTTAATTCGGTTGATAGAGGTGTCATGTTGGACCAAGTTAAACAACAGACCCCGGAAATTTTTAGTTACCTTTGGCAGTGCTATAGCACCTCTTCAAAATTAATTTATAAAAACAACACTATACTCTCGGCAGTTGGTTGTCAACAGGGCGATCCGCTCGGTCCTGCCATCTTTAGTTTGGCAATACATAATATCATAAGCAGCCTAAATTCAAAATTTAATATATGGTATCTCGATGATGGCACGATCGGAGGAAATGCAGATACAGTTCTCGATGACCTTCAAAAACTTATATATGATTTTGGCACTATAGGTTTAGAATTAAATTTTTCAAAATGTGAACTTTATTTATCAAATTTATTAACTCATGACAAACAAATTGAAATTATTTCCAAATTTAATAGTCTAGCGCTCAATATCAAAATTTTAAATAATGAAACCCTTCGGCTCCTAGGATCACCAATCCTAGATGAATCCATCCAAATTTATGTTCAGGAACAATTAACTAAATTTAACTTAACTTCAGAACGCTTATTCAAAATTCAACCCCACATGGCACTTTTTATCATACGATATTGTTTGTTCGCTCCCAAATTTATGTATGTACTCCGTTGCTCTCAACTTTGGAAATTTTCAGAAGAACTAGTTTTATTAGACAAACAATTGCAAAATTCACTAACCGAAATTCTAAATTGCCCCATGAATGACCGTACTTGGGCCCAGGCTTCACTACCAATTCGGTTCGGAGGCCTGGGAACCCGCAAAATTTCTAGTGTAGCACTGCCAGCTTTTCTGTCGTCTGTACATAGTACTGTCGAGCTCTACGGGAGAATCACTAACCCATCTCTGGGTTCCGTTGAGCCGTCGTACTTGTCAGATGCCAGAGATGCCTGGTCAGTAGCATGTCCAAATGTTTCGGTTCCAATTTCACCAAAAATCCAACGACTATGGGACGAGCCGCTCTGCAAACTGGTACAGGAAGATATTTTATCTGCTAGTAATATAAAAGAGCGGGCTCGCCTCATGGCCGTTTCCACTAGGGAGTCAGGTCTTTGGTTGCAGGCTTTTCCCTCAGCATCGGTTGGCACACTCCTTGACCGACATACACTGACCATGGCGGTGTGCCTTCGTCTCGGAGCCCGGACTGTCCACCCGCACCAGTGTCGATGCGGAGAACCAGTCGATCATCTCGGACACCACGGGCTTTCTTGTGCTAGAAGCGCTGGCCGCATTCCTCGTCACGCGGCTCTCAACGACATCATCCGAAGGGCTCTTGTCACTGCTGGTGTACCCGCAATCTTAGAACCATCTGGGATTGTGCGGAGCGATGGCAAGAGACCCGACGGAATGACTGTTGGGCCGTGGAAACTTGGCAGATCTCTGGTGTGGGATGCGACGTGTGTAGACACATTAGCTCCATCTCACATCCAGGCGACCTCGTCAGGTGCGGGGAGAGCGGCTTTTTCTGCGGAGAACCTCAAATTGCGCAAATATGCCAACCTTAGTTCCGGTTACGAGTTTGCGCCGTTTGGGGTCGAGACGATGGGCCCATGGGGACCGTCAGCGAGGCGCTTGGCCAAGGAGTTGTCAAAGCGGCTGACAGAAAGGTCTGGAGACAGGAAGGCTGGCAATTATTTCTGCCAACGTATTAGCCTTGCTATACAGAGGGGAAATGTTGCCAGTCTCCTTGGGACTATCTCGGATGGGACGTCTCTAGAGGACATTTTTTATTTATAGTTTAGTTTATTTTTAATTTTATTATTTAGGTAGCTTTTATATTGTAATTCTTTTATACTGATTGTATTTTACTTCGAATAAAATAATTAAATTTTGTAACAACGTAATGTATGACAATTAAATTAAACACATGGACAAGATAAACCAATTAGGATGAATTTATAAAAGAAAGGTTTAGCAATGATCGTCAATTGGACGCATTTAGGAAAAAAGGATCCAATCCACAATGTTTTCAGAAATTTAATTATGAATGCCAATCTGGTCCTTAGGATGATATATTTACACTATTAAACCATACAGCACATAACATTATTATTGACAGAATGGTAACAATTAAAAAAGCTTCACACAAGTAGCATTTTTTTTTGCGTAACTACGTCCAATTTAACTTGGATCCTTTTACCCGTGAGTCACGCAGTTAAATTAAGTCGCTTTACTATACAAAGTGGTCGATTTTCAAGTCACTACGGTTTACGGCTGCCATTAACTACGAGCGATGACAGATTCATCACAGATAATCTAGAGCTTTATGCCTCTATTTCGTTAGGTGTCAAAAATATTATTATTATTACAGCCCCTGGAACATAGTGTCCTAGACCTCCATTGTTGGAGATGGGCCTTCCAGAACATACATATGTATATCTGGAGAATTTGGCCTACACTCGCCACGATGGCCAGACGGCTTGCCTGTCAAAAATATGATAAAGTAAAAAGTAAAGTATCATCACGACCGTTTCCCTTTCGGGGTGGTCAGAAACCACGCTTATAAATAAGCGGATTCACATTTAGCCAACTTTACTATAGGCCAATCATGACAAGTGGCAAGCTCGTCGATGTCTCCAGCGTACCAAACTCGAGAAATATCACAAATAAATTAAATATTAATTAAATGTAGGTATTTATTTACATTAATAAATATTTTTGTGCCCCGACCAGGAATCGAACCCGGTACCTCCGAGTCTAAATCCACGGACTTAACCGCTAGACCACGGAGGCAGTTTAAAATATGATAAATATAAAATATCAAATACCTTGGGTAAGTCTCAATAAATCAAAAAAACGCCCGCTCTATCTTATATTTGACTTCATTGGCGCGAGGTCACATGTCTCGCTAGTATACAAATATACAAGGAACACTTGTTACTCTAAAAATATGAGTAGCAATTTTTAAAGTGTTGAGAAAAATAACATCTTCTTTGAGTCGGGAGGCTGATCACGTTCTGCAGAACTAGTTCGCTTCCATCCATCCGCGAACCAGTCGGTTTCCATTGGTAATACCCTGTTTAGTCATAGTAAAGTCACAAGGAACGCTTGAAATTAGGAAAAAGCATGACGAGTTATAAACTTATATTCTTATTTGTGTCTCGAACCAGTTGGTTCACATTGGTCATAGCCGTTTTTGTTCTTGTGACTAAATTAGAAAAAAACGTATAAACTCATCGATCAAGAATCAACTAGATTATAGAAAAATATCAGCACTAAAATAATCGTGTGCTGACATTTCCGACAGTTCGACTACGGCCAACGTGAGGACGCGACGTGTTGAAATAGAGGGCTGTCGAGGCAATTTATAGCAGATGTTATTTTATTTCTGACCGATTGCTTTGCTTGTGGTATATATTAAGAGAAAGAGATAGCTTGTACGTAGAGGTCCGCGTGCCGGTTTCTTAAAGTCATTTTGTATGTGACTATTAATCTTGTGGAATCCTTGATCGTAGTATAAAGCTTAAAAACTTCTATCCATCTGCGAACAAGTTGGTTCACTTTGATCTATTAGTCTATTTCGTCATAACATTTCGTTTCCCTTTTAGAGTACGATTTATTCAAAGATATATTTTTTAAATTTAGATTGAAATTTAAATCTATACAGGGTGGATATTTGAGATGGGACAGTAAGGGCAAGTACCTTGACCGTTATAGTTACAAGAAAACTAACCTAAAAGACCATCCATAACTTTTTGAGACATGCTGAACTGCATTTATGTATAGAATCTGAAAGAAAGTGGTAATATTACACAATAACAAGGGATTATACGAGTATTTCTTACTATTATCAAAAAACTCTTGTGACTTATGTTGTTTTTACAAAAACTGTAAAAGTTTAGATACGCTGAACTGCAGTTATATATATTTTTTTAAATGTACAGACAGTTTTAACACAAAACTTGTGACTTAATTTTTTTTAACAAAACTGTAAAATTTATTCCCTAAAATAAATAAATTATTTATTATATATATATATATATATATTAGCACAAGATAAGACCTTGCGCCCACCTGATGGTAAGTGGCGCGCAAGGTCCATGAATGTTAACAACTGGAATCAGACATAAAGTATGTGCCATTTACAATGATGTCAAATGCCAATTTTTACTATTAAGGAGAACTATCAGCGCAATCTTGCCATAGTGATATTTATATAAAAATTATTCCGCTTTCCGAAACAAGACTTACTACATAACTTGATTTCAAGGATCTCTTAAAGGAATCCGTTTAAAAAAACTGAAAGGATGGTTAGGTAAAGGAGCCGTTCCTCAACTAATGCATTATTTACGCAATGAATACTCATTTTATTAATAAATCACTAAACTTATAAATATTGACTTCCTTTTTTTTATTTATAAATCAGCGATATGTTTCGATGCGATGCCATGTGACATGGCATTTTTCTTGTGACCAAAGTAAACTGAGAACAATGCTCACTAACCCTACAATGTGTTTCGATTCGACTAGTACACCACTGATACTTGGCTACTATTTGTTGGGATGCAATCGAGCGGACGGTCTTCGTTTTCAGCGTTTGGATTTAAAAATGGAACGCATTTTAAAATTGCACGTGGTTTGAATTTGGAACGGTGCAGTGGCTGAAAGGAAGTCAAACTTGCAAAATACATTTCCGATACTTTTGACGTTATTGATATTCGTATTAGAATAAGTTTCAATTAGAAATATTAAGAGCAAAACTTAAGAGGATTTAATATTTTTCACACAATCCAATATTTTCAAACATCTTTCAAAGTCTGAGTGTACTTATATTTTATTAGGTTATTGCATAGCTTTTATTGCGGGCTTTGAGCGCGGCGACCGAATCAAGAAATTCCGTAACGAAAATAAACCTAACACCCCCCACTCCGACCGGCACAGCGGTGCGGCGGTGCATCGTTTCAGTTCGGCAGACTTCGGCACGGTGTTTCTGTGCGTGCGACTAGACGTATGCGTGTAGACTAGCTGCTAACTGCTCATAACTGATTCTATCTCTTTTAGACACAATGCTAGGTGAGACAGCGTGCTTTTTGGCCACGTCCACGAGTGAGATGTAAAAACTTGAATTTAAAAATGAAAAAATACTGCATAAATAATTATAATTGCATAAGTTGATAAAAAATGCTATGCAATAGCTTTACCGCGGCAGTCCCTGAGTGCCACACGTTTTTTTGATTATTTATTTAGGAACCATACAGATCTACATAATCACAAAAATATTACAAAAGTTTAAATTAAATGTTCTCCAAGCATTCCAACTAGGATTCTTAATAATTAATATTAATATCTTTTTTTAACCTAGCAACACTAACACTGAATAAATCAACATCACCGAAAATTTAATTGTAGTTTAGGCATAATCTTAGCACAAAGAAGTTTGTCAAGTATTTTGTTCCAGCATATCTACCAAATAACAGTTTGGATCTATTCCTTTTCCTATGTTTTGAAAAAATGTAATCCTTCCACTTAAACTAAAATACAGGAAAATCGTTATAATTGTTTTTACTATTTGTCTCTGTCTACAATTAGGTATTTAAATAGGTGGTAGGCGGACTGATCGTAGTATATATAAAAAAATATGACATAAGACCCTCGCCAACCCGTCTGGCTAGCGTAGCGAGTGTAGGCCAATTTCTCAATAAATCAATTGCAAACTTCCTGGTTTACAGGTAACATTTCCCGTATGTTTTAAAATTTCCCTACTTGGCAAAATACCGGGTAGCTTTCTTCACTGGCAGTTTTTCGCCCTACAAACTGCGCGACGTGAATAGAAACAGCTTCGTTATAGCACAAATATATGGGGAAAAATTGTAACCGTCAAGTTGGTTTTATTTACCTTAAAACATTTATTAAAAATATTTTTTAGTTTCAAAAAATAGTATAGTCCAACCATGGTGACGGACGCAAAATCAGTCCCTTCTATTCCTATTTGTCATATTCAGATGTCTCTTTTTTACCTTTGAGAATTTTGTTCGGGAGATTCGAACGGAAATAGCGGCATATTTCAAAGGTTTTTCGGCGCGGAAAAATAGACTCACAAAGACGTATGTATACTATTAGACAAGCCAATATTAATAAAAACTTTCCGACTAAAATATAGAACTCTACCTTTATCATATTAATATTAATAATTTTAGGCATAATTTCAACTTTATTTTTAAAATGTTATTTAATGAAATAATAATAATTTAAATAATATTAGAAACTACTTAATAATACATTTTCATTTTATTTATTTATCACCGTAGGGACCGTCTGGAACACTTGGTTAAGTCAATTTATAATACTCTGTAACTAATATTAGTTACCTACAGTAAACGAGATAACACAATCATGGTCAGACAGCTTAATACGAAACAACACGACGAAGACCAGAAACAGCCCAAACTATCAATACAATTATGGAAGAGCCATATTGAATGCTAAATAATCAATTACAGAAAATAAAATTTAAATACTAATAATGTCAAACTATGTTAAATTAAAAATGTCAAGTACTACAAGGTACTGCTATAATCTAATATAAATAAATATATATATATATTACAATATATAACAGAACACTAAAATATGTCAAATAACTAATATTATTAAACATAGAAATCTGCCACAAGGGCATCGTCATTAAAACTAGATAAGAAAAAGAAAATATAAATAAATTTATTAATAACATGTCATATTCAAAACTATTAGTAATAAGTAATTATAATTTTATAAATTTGGCTGTATAGAGGCGTAGTCAATCTATAACTAAAATAAACATATGTATTCTCATATACCGAATATATTATCATCGTCCAGTGCTTCATTTATAGTATAATATACTTTACCTATTAATATTGATTTAATTCGTTTTTTAAATTCGTCATCATCCAATTCCCTCAACGAATCAGGCATTTTATTTAGTAAAGAAACACATATACACCTTTAGCTTTTTGCTACCTTCTGTAGACGATGTTTCGGCATTGGGATGGATGGTTTTTGACGAGAGTTTGCTCTCAAAGCCATTTTCGAGGAGAAGCGAGACTCACATACGGATAGATGTCATACTTCTGGGAATATTTTATAACGTTATAAAATCCAATAAACCATGTTTTTTTGCCAGTAACTTAATCATATGTATACGTCGATGAGCAATGGAGTTACAAGGTTGTGCGAAACTTATTGCTAGGCTAATAAAATACCTGAAATTTTCGACTAAATTTTGTAGAACATCTGTGGAATATTGTACCTGCAAAAAAAAGAAGCAAAATTAGGAGGACATTACTTCTTTCTTTATTGACTGCCCAGTGGTCTACCAGTTAAATGCGTGCATTTAGAAGCGGAGGTACCGCGTTCGATTTCTGTTCGGGACGCAATATTTTTTTTGTGATATGTCTTGAGATGGTACGCCAGAGACATCCACAAGCTTGCCACTTGACATTGTGGGCTTATAGTAAAGTTGGCTAAATGTGAATCCGCTTCTATAAAAAAATAAAGCGTGGTTTCTGACCACCTCGCAAGGGTCGTTATGATACTATACTATTACTCTTTCTCACCTTTAGTTTAAAATTTTACAAATAAATTTCATATTTCTTTGTATGATATTAATTAACTTAAGGATAGATTTTAGAAAATGCCTTGTAAGATTAATTTTTGATTTTGCAATTTTTCTGCCTCCGTGGTCTAGCTGTTAAGACCGTGGATTTAGACTCGGAGTTACCGGGTTCGATTCCATAATTATTCACATTATTAAACAAAACAACACCACTTTTGACTAACAATATCCACAGAAAAGTAATTTACAAAAAAAAAATTGCACTTGACACGTCCGTGAAAAATAGCATGAACACTCGTCTTTTTTTAGTTGTAATATTGGATATTTTGACATCTATTAGTTTAAAAAGCTACAACAATTGACATGACTTGACAATCTAAAATTTGCTCTTAAAATAATGGAATACCGCCGCAGTCTATGTTAGAAGCAGAAATTATTTCCATTACGAAAAGCAAATAAATTGAGAGTTTGGATTTTAAACCTACCCATTATGAAAACGATTCCGAAATCCCCAATTATAATTACTAGAAACATCTTCAGCGTCTGTTGTCTATTGTTTTCGATAATTAAATCTACCCTTTGATCTGCCGCCAAGGGAATCAGCAAACTCGATTACACTTCTCGACTATAGAAAATAACCATTTTGCGACGAAGACATAATTTTCTTGGAAATACATGGATGAGTGTCGGAACAGACAAAGCTTTCCACGATAAATATTAATGTAATCATCACAGTTACTAGACCTACTAATACTACTACACGTAGACTACTGGAGATGGGTACTTCCAGAACAAATTTCTGAATCACTTGGCATACACTCGCCCCGCTTGCGCTGATTGGCGTTGGGTTGACATTGATGTAATAATAATAATAAATCATTTATCATTAATCGTATCTTCATCCTCTTGTGGTCATAGAAGTACTTATACTTACTTAAGGATCAGAGGAACAAGAAAGCGAGTGAGATGGATATAGGATGTGAGGATGGAGCAGGTATGTTTGAAGGAACGAAGGAATGATTAAATGTGAATGAATGTTAGATGATTTTATATACTTAGTTTTCTGTATTTTTTAGTTATTATTATTATTTTGTTGAATATAAAACTAATTTGACTATAGAAGTACTTATCAGGTACTGTGAACCTTCCGAGGAGTTCGAGAAGCTACAGTGGACGGCGCCGGGGTCCCTGCTGCGGGGTGATGCGCGGGGCTCAGGAACATCGTTGTTGCTGCGTGAAGCAAATCCACGAATGTATTTGCGGTACACAATACCAAGCGGCCAGAATTCCTTCTTCACGAATATTTTAAGGTGCTCTGACCGCACACAAAACCGACAGAATTGAATCCGGTGTCATCCCAATGGGAAGGTAACACGTCGATAGCAGCGACAGAGTCGATCCCTCATCGGTCCCGTATTTGTCCGAGAACATCTAGGATTTTTAGAGCGCACTGTTCGGCACAGTCACGAACCCTTCCGAATCAGTTTTATTTCCGGTTGTGAAGCGAAGTGTTAAGTTTTTTCCACTTAAGCCGAAAAAGTGGTGGGCTGATGTCAGTCGTATGTCTAATGTATTTTTTTATTTATATACCAACTCGTATTTATATTTATTTAAATAATAATTACAAACGATATAAAGTTAACCTGTATACTAAACCTAATAAAAACTAAAATAAAAAATGTCCTCCAGAGAAGTCCCATCAGAGATATTTCCAAAAAGGCTGGAAACATTTTTGCTTTGTATAGGAAACCTAATACGTTGGCAGAAGTAATTTATTATTGATTAGTTATATATTATTTTCATATAAGCTGCTGGTCTTCTGCTAACAGCTTACTTAATGGACCACTTTGCTGCTTAGTCTTCCACTAGCAGGAGTAGAATCATTCAAAATAATTAAATTAATG
The DNA here is from genome assembly GCA_910589645.1 of Tinea semifulvella. Lineage (NCBI taxonomy): Eukaryota > Metazoa > Arthropoda > Insecta > Lepidoptera > Tineidae > Tinea > Tinea semifulvella. The sequence goes on along the minus strand of OU342592.1, from coordinate 3,479,188 downwards.
ACGTTTCATAATTGCCTGTAATAGGTGTAAGTGAATAACCTGTTTAACCAATTTTGATCCTTGGAATTGTGATGCTTAATTGTGGTTGTATCATGTTCTTTTGTTTTTGTTTTTGCTTAGATTTACTTAGTTGTTGCTGTAATTGTATTGTGTTTTTGTTTTGGCTACACCAAGGCCCAGTTAATGGATACTGTAATAGCATGTGGTGGTGGCCTGTAATTGGTGCAGCATCTGTATTCTGTCTTAGTTGTAAGTAAAAATCGATGTATCTTTTGTTGCTGTCACTGTTGGCGACCCTAATAAATAAATAAAATAAATAAATAAAGATATTTTGACTTTAACTTGGATTTAGATTTTAAGAAAATAATCAACTGGGTACCTACTATAAAGTTATAAATACAAAAAAATATGCTTGGAAACAAACGTGCTTCAAAGAATAATTTAAAACATCACTTCGTTTGCAGCATATTTTGTTTCTGCAACTCGATACCTAATCTTTTGTATGAGCTAATAATAAACACTCGCGTGGGGTCATGTGTATTCCAACTAACTTTTAACAGTCAGTACGCAAGTGACAGTACTGTGAGAATGCCGACGAACTAGTGAACACTGAGATTAGTAAGTATTGTAATTACGTTAGTAAGTATTCGTATAATTATATGGACTGAATTATCAGACCGTAGACTTACAACTGACATGACACTATTGTATAATATTTGTCGAGGCCTACTTAGTTGTCCAAACCTGACAGAAGGTATTTATTATAATGCCCCCTCGAGACAGACTCGCTCCTGCGATCTCTTCCATGTCTGCCGCGTACGTACAATATCTGGCATGCGCGCACCTGTACGTCGGATGTGCGACACGTACAACAGGCGTGTATCGGACGTGGATATATTCAGTAACTCCCGCGCCGCCTTCAAAGCCAAAATCAAGAAGCTGCTACTTTCGGTTTAGCTCGCAAAGTGTGGGCAGTTTGCTTCGGAGTTCGCCTAACAGATTAATGCATTCAAACACAATGCAGTTGTTTTCTTTATACCTGGCCAAGGTGATATTTTCCGAATTTTGTATCGCACAAAGAGTGCACTATTATTCACAGTGAGAAATATTCTGGTATAATTTTAATTGCTTCTACTCTGTTGCTATCTTTTATGTTCTTATGTTGCCTGTCTCTGTCCTTTCTCTTCGAATAAATAAATAAGTATATACTTATTGTCTACTAGCAAAAGAAAAGCGTTTCGGATCCCACTATGTGATTCGCGATACATGCTGAGCTTAGAGCCCGTTCATCACATACACTTTACTGGGATTATCAGCACGAACAGTGGATACTTCTCCACCCTGGCAGACTGGGCAAGTTACCACCATCAGTCCGCCTACCACCTTATAAATTTAGACTCGAAGGTACCGGGTTCGATTCCTGGTCGGGACACAATAATATTTAATTATTTACATAAATAAATATAAATAATTATTAATTTATTTGTGATATTCCTCGAGTTTAGTACGACGTGAGACATCGACGAGCTTGCCACTTGTCATGATTGGCCTATAGTAAAGTTGGCTAAGTGTGAATCCGCTTCTTTATAAGCGTGGTTACTGACCACCCCGAAAGGGATACGATCGTGATGATACTTTACTATAAATCCTGTATATATATCTAATTTTATGTATTATATTATAGATATGTATTATTATATGTATGATATGTATTGTATAAGTTAGTGTGTATTGTTTGTTTAATATTTTCTTGGCACTCTGCCTGTCACATGTTTAAAACTCCCAAAGGTTAGCTGGTGGATAATGCCTCACGGCATAAATCTCGCCTGTGCATATTCATTTTAATTTATTTAAGTTTTAGTGCAATAAAGCATTATTACTATTATTGTCTTAGTGGCAACTAAAAAAAAGGTTGCCAAAGACTTTTCCAGTAAGTAAGTCAATGGTTGAGATCGCAAACGTTCAAAAATTGTTGTTTAAAACCGCTGGGAGGCAAAAGACAAAGCTCCCTTCAATATAAATCACCCTGTGCACAATGACGTAACCCTAAGGCCGTGGTTTTCTGAAAAATGATATGCCACAACAAAAGGCGGTTCATTTGTACTGAAAGTTACCTCTGCCAGGGTTAGACCTCATTGGTTGTCAATTTTCGTAACAATAGTTTTTTTTCCATACTCATATTACACCAGAAGAAATAATCAAGACTTCAATTCTCGAGCTTTCGACATGCATTTCGACTCAATTTGTTCGAATGAAACTGACACTGTTCTAAGTCAAAGTCAAAGTCAAAATATCTTTATTCAAGTAAACCTATTACAGGCATTTATGAAACGCCATTAATTTAATTATTTTGAATGATTCTACCCCTGCTAGTAGAAGACTAAGCAGCAAAGTGGTCCAATAAGTAAGCTGTTAGCAGAAGACCAGCAGCTTAACAGATTCCAGTGACCTGTTAATGTTTAATCTGACTGAGAAAGGAAAACTCAGCTATATCAGATTTACAAAATAAAACATATACAGAACTGCACCACAACGATCAATTATTAACCTTTTAAATTTAGTTATCAGTACCTATGAGATTACAATACCTGGTACAGCAGTAACCCACCAGGCAAGTCAGATATCTATCACTATTTCTATGGATATCTATCACTTTTTTACCCAAATATATCGAACCGACACTTATGTCGAAAGCGCCGGAATTAGGGCTCCGATTAAAAGCTCATCTTTACGCAGTGGAATTCTAGCAATATATAATAAAAATAACAAAATACTGGCTCCGTAGTTTAGCGGTTAAGTCTGTGGATTTAGACGCGGAGGTACCGGGTTCTATTTCTGGTCGGGACACAATAATTTATTTGTGATATTACAGTGGAGCTGAGGTAAAGAAAATCGTCCACTGTTTCATGCCCATGCTATCAGCTTTGCTTCAGAAAACATTTAAATGTATCCGAAGGGCTCTTATCAATCTTTTGAACCCTCTGGGATTGCTCGGAACGATCGCAAAAGACCCAACGGCATGACCGTTGGCCCGTGAAAACATGGTAGGTCCCTAGTGTGGGAAGCAAACCTCGGTATAGGCTGAGAATTTGTGCCGTTTGGGGTCGAGACGATGGGCCCATGCGGGCACTCAGCCAAGCGTCTGGCCAAGGAGTTGTCCAAACGGCTAACGGAAAAGTCTGGAGATAAGAAAGCTGGCAATTATTTCTTCCAACGCCTTGCTAATTCATTGAGACTATCTCTGAAGGATTTTTTATTGGGTTTAGTTTATATTTAATTTACTTTTTAAGTAGTTTTAATAATATTATAATTTAATAAATGAATAAAAGTCACTGTATGTATTTTATGTATGTATTATGTGTAGTGTATTTTATATTTGTAAGTATGTATTGGAATGTATTGTTGTTTATGTAGTTTATTGTACTAATAGTATAATATTTGTAAATACTAGTATGAACTCATATTTTTTATATTTTTATCATTATCTATCTTCTTTTTTTCACTCTGCCTGTAATTCGTCATATCTCACAAAGGTTAGCTGGTAGAAGATGCCTAAAGACATAAAGTTCGACTGTGCGCATAGTTATAAGTCATTTAACTTTGTACAATAATTTATTATTATTATTATTATGTATCATATTCACGACTGTTTCCCTTCCGGGGTCAGAAACCACAAGTAAGCTCGTCGATGCCTCTAGCGTACCAAGAATATCACAAATAAATTAATAATAATTATTAATATTATTGTGACCCGACCAGGGCCCTGATTCTTGCGCTTTTGACATGCATGTCTGATCGATTTGCTCGAGTGAAACTGACAGTTTTCTATGAACATCTGTCGCTTTTCATTCCAATATTTCACTTTGACAAGTACGTCAAAACTGCCAGAATTAGGCCCCTGGTATCGAACCCGTACCAAGTGATGTATAAATATAACGATTAAAGTTAAAAATGGCGTCGAATGTACCAGATTTATTTTGGTGCAATCCAGCGTGTGACCAAATAGCACTGTGACGCTGCATTAGCCCTTTGGAAATAGGGGATGGCAACCTTTTGCGCGGTTAAATAATGAATGCGAAAAGCAATGGTGCGTGGCGTCTTTATTTTATTTTGGCTAAAACACTTACATGCACAGTTGCTTATCTAAACTTCCCTTGATGTGAATAACCTAAAATAATACCTGTGAATAAATCGTCATGATCGTAGAACAGTGACGGATCTGCTATATTTAAAATTTTCATGGAGGCCATTTAAAGTTATTTCAACTGTTTTTTTGTCTCTTCTTTTTTAAGTTAATACTAGTCTCATAATAAGGGCAAACAATCTAGATTTCATTTTGAAACCCTTTCTAACATTTGCACCATAAATTATAGACCACAAACAATATAAAACTATATAATAATAATAATAATAAAAACGTTTATTTCAAACACAAGTTCATAACATAATATAGAGCTTGATTAGTGGTTAGTAACAATGTATTATTAAAACTATGTTACTGTTGTTAGTACCTTATAACTATTTACTGTGTTTATTACAACTGATGACTGTCTCCATCCAGTGTTCTTGGATGGGACAGTCAAACCGTGCAGCAATTGTTTTCAGAACACTACTGCGACTACTTCTCAGGCGCTGCAGCAGTGAGGCCATTTTCTTGCGGCGGATCGCGTAGAAGTCATCTGTCCGCGCCTCTGTGAACATACCCGACGCACTGCAGCGCCTCGGCAGTCCCAGCAGCATTCTGAATGCATTGTTGTATTGCACGCGCAGGACGTTGTAGGCTCGGCGCGTATACGTCACCCACAGACCGCTCGAGTAGAATGATTGGCAGAAGGCCTTGAATAGGGTTATCTTGACTGGTTCAGTACATCGAGCAAACCTGCGTGCGAGCATATTGCTCCTCACCGCCAACGCCCTGCGCTCCCTCTCAATATCCTTATCATCACATAGGTCACTTGTCATGACATGCCCTAAGTATTTGAACCTGTCAACCAGCTGTAGTGGAGCTCCACCGAGGAATACTGAAGGAACATGTCGAGGTCGTAGTCTGCCCGCTTTGAAAACCATAATTTCACTTTTCTTAGCGTTATACTTTAAACCGTGTGCCTCGGCATACATTTATATATATATAATATATATATAATCAGATTTTTTTAACCAAGTTATAATAATTCCTATTATTTGCTATCGAAATAATGCAAAATTATGTTTAATTTTACGATCATGACGAAATGTGTATCGCACTTTTTTCCATATTAGTGAAGAGATATTTAACTAGCTGTAGTTTACCTAAACAATCATAATCATGATCATTAGCCTGTGTCTCTCCACTGCTGGATACAACCTCCAGGCCTCCCTTAAGGCTTGCTACTGCACCGGGTCTTTTGCGACCCTCATCCAACCCCCACCAGCGACCTTCTTTAGGTCATCCGCCCATCTGGCCCGGTCATCCCGGTAAATTAAAAAAACTTTTTCCCCCCTTATAATCATTAATTATTAATAAAAAATAGTACAAAATATTTATAACAGATAAAATAATCTTTTAAATCTCTACCAACCAAAAAATCTAAACTAAAAGTACCAAGTTCTGGCTGCATTTCCATGCTAAAGATTTTGTTTTGTTTTAAATACTTTTAGTCCGACCACACTGTTGCCAGGTCTTCCAATTTTTGTAAAACTTCAACCCTATGGTTAGAATGTGCCGTTTCTTTGATGACATAAATAGGAAACATAGTGACCTAATTAACATATTTGACTCCAGGCTTGTGCACCTTAAGAAAAGTATGCAAGACATAAGAATAGATCCTAATTTCATTTGATTGTCTAATACGGAAAAAAGAATGAAATAAATAAAAAAAAAAAAGACGGCACTAACGGAATCATACAGTATTTGGTTGGGTAGGGAGAGAAGTAGAATGGTGGATGGTGAGCGTATTATCGCGAAATAGAAAAAAAAAGGAGGCCTCCTTTTCTTAAACCAGCCAATTGTCGGTCGCAAGCCCGAGACACCATTCTTCTCATCTCTTACCCACACACGATGGACCCGGCACCCGCACGGTGAATCCATGGAATGCTTAGAAATTTGTCTTCTTCTTCTTGGACATATACCTATTACAAATATTACTATTAATTTAATTTAATTTTGACCTTTATATTATTTTGATTTTTGACATTAATTAGCTGCTGACAATTACTTTTTTTTGTTTTTGTTTCTTTTTTATATAATAAATTCTCACAACGAAACAAATGTATGCTTAAGTGTATATTCAATGCATTGCACTGATAAATTGTGATTGGGGGTCGGTTTCAAAATCACCTCCTTTTCTCATACTGCAATATGATTAAGAAACCACCTCCTAACCTTACCATTGGAATGGTTGTAAAAATAGCAAGCTGTATGCTCAAATTTTTGAGATGAAGTCCAGATCTTCATTAGTTGTATGTATCTGTTTATATTTTGGTATGACTGCATCTTGTTATGAGCATCTAATAAATAAATAAAATAAATAAATAAAAGTCCCCCGATGTCCCGGATCACTACTCAAAACTCCTATTTTTTTAAGAGCACCTTTTCTTAATCTTTCTTTACGAAAAAATCGCGTAAAACTAAATGCTATGCATTGTAATCCATGTAGTCTTGGCGCTGTAAGAGCTTTTTTACTTTTTATCAAGTCGATCGACTTGCGTTTTCATTCATATAATCAAAATTCGATAACAAAAAGCGCGTTTTGCTTTCAAGTCGAACACGACAATAAAATACATTATTTTGTAAAATGTGTAGACTAAACTATGTTGTAACTTAAAAGTTAAATGTTCAATAGCATACTATATTAAAAGAAAATAGGAATTGTAACAATTTTGACTTTGACTTTGACTTTGAAGCGAAAGAAATGATAAAAAAACATTTTTGAGAGTTCTTCTTTTAATTAATTTTCAGAAAAAATGTATCACCCGATTGTATTCATAATGTCGCTAATACCGGATTTTTATTGGCAAACATTTATTATATTTATTTATTTCAAAACTTTAATGCACTTTGTACAAAGGCGGACTTAATCCCGCTAGGCATTTTCTGACAGCCAAACCTTTAGGACATTTAGACAGTATAGTATAGTGCAATATTAAGTAAGTCCATACTTGTACATCAATATATTGGATCTGACAACACTGACCAACTATCTCTAGAAACTTCTACCTATTTTTTATTAATAGATCTTTGAGATTTATAAATCAATATATTTGGTTATTTAAAAACTATTATGAGAGTGTGCGTAGGTTAAAAAAAAAACATTCCAATATTATAAATGTGAAAAACGCTTTGTCTGTGTTACTGTATGTAAATGTATATATGTATGTCTTTACGGGACCGAATTTATATAGATTATATATATAAATATATAATTATATAAAAATTATATAAGCTAAAAGTTGTTGAAACAACAGGCGCCACAAAAAACTGGCTAACAGAGAAGATATTCCTTACCAAATTTTTTTTTTATTAAGTTTTAGTTAATAGCATATCTTATCACAGCCCCTAAAACACAAGTCCTAGAACTCTTTGTTGTTGGTTTTGGATTGGATTGGTGATGGGCCATCCAGATTTCTTTTAAAAATTTGGTGTATACTCGCCAGACGGGTTGGTAGTAAGGTCTCTGTTTAAACACAATAAAGAAACATGAAATTGGGCCACACCCGACTTCAACAAGATTATATAAAGATTTATTAACCAAGAACGAGTGAAGCGATATTTTGTCGATGTAACTCCGCGCTATAAAACTCATTTTGGGTTTTCTTCATCCCTCTATAATGACTACGTAAATGCTGCAGAAAATGTGTAAAATATGGCATTGTTTTCTAGGAATTTACAAATTTAGAACAATACGAGTATATCTGCTTATTACAAGTATTCATAGCAAGTCTTGACATCATTGACAATGGCACATACAACGAAAACAACAGTAGTAGATATGAGTAGAGAGTTTATTGGGCAAAAAAAAGTGTATTAGAGCAATTTGTGGAATCCCACCATTCGAATCATGCAAACCACTTTTTAGATTGCTCGGTTTATTGCCACTTCCATCTCTTTATATTTTGAATGTATGCTTATTTGTTAGAAAACACAGCGACATGTTTAGAAAGATTGGAGAAGAAGTAGGAGAAACTCCTATGATCTTATTGTAGATATAAACCCTAAGAAAACTAAATGTAATAAAAATTGCCTAATTATGTGTATATAAAAAATTGTTGAGAAAAAATGTTTTTAAAAATCAATTAATAATTTTCTTAAAAGAAAATATGTTTTATAATTTAAAATAATATTTTGACAATTGTTATACCTAAAGTTTAAGCTGACAATATTGTATGAATACCTAGATGTAAGTTTTTGGACATATTTTATTTAAAATTTATATTAATGTTTGATATATTTGATCGCCAATTTACTTGGCAAATGTTGTTACGTTAAGTTAGTTTACTATAAGACCTGTAAATTAGACTAACATTTTTATCTTATCTTATCTTAACAAATACGTGGTAGGCGGACTGATGGTGGTAATTTGCCTAGTCTGCCAAGACGGGGAAGTATCCACCGTTCGTGCCGATAAACCCAGTACAGTGTATCCACACGTTTCGGGATCAGGCTGGAATTGCCGTCATGCCCAGTCAAGCAAACATAGTGATAGGGACTGATGTCAGTCATGAGTGTCTGATTCCAGTCGCTAATATTCATGGACCTTGCGCGCCACTTACCATCAGGTAGGAGCAAGGTCACATGTCGTGCTAGTATAAAAAAATATAGATTTTTTAGAAATTATACCGAGTTCAACAATGTATTAAAAAAGTCCGTTAAAACCTAGCGTTTCGTTTTATTTTTATATAAACGAGGTAAGAAATAATCTCCATAGATTCTAACGCAAGGTCAGATAAAACCAATTGGTAAAATCCTTCGTACATTGTGTTTTCGGCCGTCCTTGACAAGGTCGTGACGATACCTTTATATGTATAGCCGTGAATGTAGTAGGTGAACTGAAAGATAAGAAAGTGTTACATAAATGAAAGCCTACTTCGCTGAATTGTAAGTCTGAGAGAACAAGCGATCTTAAGTGAAGCGACAATGCGTTATCGATTATCACCAAATTATAATAACATTTTATTTTTTTATTTGTTTAAAAACTTTATTGCATTATGTACAAGAGGCGGGCTTACGGCTTTCTCTAGCATTCAACCTTTGGGACAATGAAACCATTTGTGTTGTGAGGCAGGTGCAACTATTAAATACGTAATTCAAATTATATATACATACATATGTACACAATACTAGAAATATATTATATACACTACATATAATACCTACTTACACTGTGGGGAACTGTTTAAATAAGGTGATTATACCATCTTTTTGAAAAGTAATCTGTTGGTCACTTGACGAACTTCTACCGGCAAATAGTTCCACCTTCGTACCTTAAATCACGCTTTGAATTTGTCTCTAATACGCATAACTGTGCCCTTTGCTCCTCTCACAACACTCAAGATTCCTTCGCATTCCTCTAGCTAGCAGACATTCAGATTCCTTCACTGTTGCTGCCGCTCGTCAGTGGAACGAGCTACCCCTGGTTATAAGGCGCGCACCGTCCGTCAACGTATTTAAAAACCTTCTAACCACATTATTCCTCGAGAAACGGAATTTATGCCTCTCGATTTATTTATATATATCTATTTACTTATAGTATATGTTTATGTATGTATGTATTATATAGTATGTATGTGTATTGGTTTTTATATTGTGTACATATATGTATTTTTGAGTGCTAAATGCGTAATTAAGTTTTTTTTAGTTATTTTATTTATTATTATATATTTTTCTTCATTCTGTCCATCACCTGTCCATCAGCTGGTGAAGAATGCCTTATAGCGTTGTAGCTCGCCTATATATACTAGGTTTTTAAGTGCAATAAAGTATTTCAATAAATAAATAAACAAATTGATTAACATATACTCGTACTAATATTATAATTGTGAAATATCATCTGTCAACTTCACTGATGTGTTATTTTTTACATAAATCCATTCTTTATATAAAAAACACGCCCACAAAAGCGATGGTGATGGGTTCCCTAGCGAAATATGATCATGGCTTATTTTTAAACCATGCTTTTATTAAGAGCGAGTTTACATTTAGCCAACTTTACTATCATGACAAGTGGCAATCTCGTCTACGTACTAAACTCGAGAAATAGCACAAATAAATTAAATAAATAAATTATATAATTATCGACCACGAGGGCAGTTAATAATAATACAATAAGGTAGGTACAATGTCAAAATTCATCGATAAAAATTAACTTGAATGTTGGCGCATCACTAAGTATATTAGAGAGAGGCGAGGGATGTTATGCAACCATCCGAATGGGCTCCCACAAGTCGAAACGAGAGTAACATACCTGCAATATAATTATATCTATAAAAACATATATCTTTTATTATCACAATCAGCTCAAGATTCCTTCGCATTCCTCTAGCTAGCAGACATTCAGATTCCTTCACTGTTGCTGCCGCTCGTCAGTGGAACGAGCTACCCCTGGTTATAAGGCGCGCACCGTCCGTCAACGTATTTAAAAACCTTCTAACCACATTATTCCTCGAGAAACGGAATTTATGCCTCTCGATTTATTTATATATATCTATTTACTTATAGTATATGTTTATGTATGTATGTATTATATAGTATGTATGTGTATTGGTTTTTATATTGTGTACATATATGTATTTTTGAGTGCTAAATGCGTAATTAAGTTTTTTTTAGTTATTTTATTTATTATTATATATTTTTCTTCATTCTGTCCATCACCTGTCCATCAGCTGGTGAAGAATGCCTTATAGCGTTGTAGCTCGCCTATATATACTAGGTTTTTAAGTGCAATAAAGTATTTCAATAAATAAATAAACAAATTGATTAACATATACTCGTACTAATATTATAATTGTGAAATATCATCTGTCAACTTCACTGATGTGTTATTTTTTACATAAATCCATTCTTTATATAAAAAACACGCCCACAAAAGCGATGGTGATGGGTTCCCTAGCGAAATATGATCATGGCTTATTTTTAAACCATGCTTTTATTAAGAGCGAGTTTACATTTAGCCAACTTTACTATCATGACAAGTGGCAATCTCGTCTACGTACTAAACTCGAGAAATAGCACAAATAAATTAAATAAATAAATTATATAATTATCGACCACGAGGGCAGTTAATAATAATACAATAAGGTAGGTACAATGTCAAAATTCATCGATAAAAATTAACTTGAATGTTGGCGCATCACTAAGTATATTAGAGAGAGGCGAGGGATGTTATGCAACCATCCGAATGGGCTCCCACAAGTCGAAACGAGAGTAACATACCTGCAATATAATTATATCTATAAAAACATATATCTTTTATCTAAAACTTCTATTGTATTCTTCCGCAAAATTTCTAGTGTAGCACTGCCAGCTTTTCTGTCGTCTGTACATAGTACTGTCGAGCTATACGGGAGAATCACTAACCCATCTTTGGGTTCCGTTGAGCCGTCGTACTTGTCAGACGCCAGAGATGCCTGGTCAGTAGCATGTCCAAACGTTTCGGTTCCAAATTTACCAAAAATCCAACGACTATGGGACGAGCCGCTCTGCAAACTGGTACAGGAAGATATTTTATCTGCCAGTAATATGAAAGAGCGGGCTCGCCTCATGGCCGTTTCCACTAGAGAGTCAGGTCTTTGGTTGCAGGCCTTTCCCTCAGCATCGGTTGGAACACTCCTTGACCGAAATACACTGACCATGGCGGTGTGCCTTCGTCTCGGAGCCCGGACTGTCCACCCGCACCAGTGTCGATGCGGAGAACCAGTCGATCATCTCGGACACCACGGGCTTTCTTGTGCTAGAAGTGCTGGCCGCATTCCTCGTCACGCGGCTCTCAACGACATCATCCGAAGGGCTCTTGTCACTGCTGGTGTACCCGCAATCTTAGAACCATCTGGGATTGTGCGGAGCGATGGCAAGAGACCCGACGGAATGACTGTTGGGCCGTGGAAACTTGGCAAATCTCTGGTGTGGGATGCGACGTGTGTAGACACATTAGCTCCATCTCACATCCAGGCGACCTCGTCAGGCGCGGGAAAAGCGGCGTTTTCTGCGGAGAACCTCAAATTGCGCAAATACGCCAACCTTGGTATCGGTTACGAATTTGTGCCGTTTGGGGTCGAGACGATGGGCCCATGGGGACCGTCAGCGAGGCGCTTGGCCAAGGAGTTGTCAAGGCGGCTGACAGAAAGGTCTGGAGACAGGAAGGCTGGCAATTATTTTTGCCAACGTATTAGCCTCGCTATACAGAGGGGAAATGTTGCCAGTCTCCTTGGGACTATCTCGGATGGGACGTCTCTAGAGGACATTTTTTATTTATAGGTTAGTTTATTTTTAATTTTATTATTTAGGTAGTTTTTAATTTATATTTAATGTACTTTTAAACTTCTATTATCTACTAAAAGTCAGACAACGCTTTTCTTCGACTGTATCACGCATTTTTAATTTCTTCTGACATATATCGCTGCGTGAAGAAACACCCATACTAAACAAATTGCTTTCCCCAAAATTATCTCAGTATTTTTTTTTTAAATCGTGGTCTAGGCTAATTAATTAAACAGACAAGTGTGAATGTATAAAGTATAAATATATAAAGGTGAATGTCTGAGTGTGTGTTCCCTGTGCATTGCAATGCAAAACTACTTGACCGATCGGGATAAAAGTTTGGGAATATGTTGTGTGAACATCGGGGAAGTTTTCCGACATATTTGATTGCATAATAAGTAAATCTTAATATATAAAACAAAGTCGGGTTTGTTAGAACACTTATAACTCGAGAACGGCTGGACAGATTTTCACGGTTTTCGATTTGTTGGATTTGTCTCCGTCCCGAATAGCAGAATAAATAAAATTGGTAAATTGAAGAAAAAAATGAAATTTAAAAAAAAATCATTTTCCCATACAAAAAGTTCGTGGGTTTCGTACCTGTCAAACAATGTTGGTTGTAAAATATATATGAGTGCGTTCAGAAATTTATATTAAGCTTGACCATTCAATAACTGTTGGGCGACCGCCTCCGTGGTCTAGTGGAAACAAACGTTGCCGTGAACTCGGGAGGTCGTGGATTCGATTCCTACCGGGGCAAGCTGTAAATTGTATAATTTGTCTCGGTCTGGGTGTTTATATGTATAATATGTATATATTTACAAAAAAAAAGTATAATATGTAGTTTATCAACCATCTAGTTTCCGTAACACAAGCCTCGTAGCTTACCACGGAAACTAGATGGCGCTGTGTGACTTGTCTGGAAATATTTATTATTATTTATTATTACGAAGTTCGCCGGGTCAGCTAGTTAATAATAAACGTAAAGTATCATAACGACCGTATCTCTTGTGGGCTTGTCAGCAACCACGCTTTTTTGAAGCTGATTTTGATTTAAACAACTTTACTTTAGGCCCTTCATGACAAGTGGCAAACTCGTCGATGTCTCTAGCGTATCAGATTCGACAAATATCACAAATAAATGAAATCAATCATTTGGTCCGAGTCTAAATCCACGGACTACCCCCAGACCACAGAGGCAGTACAATATTAATAGTTATATTTTTTTCGGGCAACTACTTGCACGAGACCCATAGTAGATTCAATACTAGCATGTGTATTCTTTTTTTTGTTCTTGACCAGGAATCAAACCCGGTAACTCCGTATCTAAATCTACGGCCTGAATCGAGGGCACGGCGGCAGTCATTAGCAACTGAACTAAATACAAAATAGGACGTCTTTTGTTATATAATGTAAAAGGAAAAAATGATTAAAAATAATCTTATTTTCCCGCTGGTAACACCATTATTAATCTCTCCAGGGGCTCCGACATGAGGGAAATAAAATACATCTAGATTAGATCTAAAAAAATATGATAAATTGGCTTGGAAAGTTCAACACTCTGAAATAAACTGATTTAAAATAACCATTGCTTCTTTTGTATTTGTTTTCAGGGCAGATTATACAAAATCTTCCGTTAATTTTATCTTAATTAAGTAGAAATGTTCGCACTATCTGCAGGTTCACATAAGAGACACATATCTAATCACAGATGATGATCTAGATCGTTAGATCCGAAAAGTTGGGGCCTGGTTTTGGGCAATCTCTTTTACATTGAAAAATTGGCGTAGAGACAAGAGATTGCCCAAAACCAGGCCCCAACTTTTTTGCAGCGTGCCTCAACTAAATACAATTCAATAATCATAATAATTATATGTGTTTTTTTTTAATTTAATTACATCATCTGTTTTACCCCAGCATTAAAATATAATTTAATTAAATAGTAAATTGGTTTAATTTTTTTTTGTTTTTGTTCTATTCTCCCTCCTCTATGGATGATGAATGAGATGATAGGGAAGGCAAAGGGTCTAGCCCATACAGCCAAGTCTGACGTAATATATCTTTCTTTTTTTATGAGTTAATGAGGTCATCATCATATTCCAGATGCTGCAGAATTTGATGCTTTTCTTGGAGTCACTCGCAGCACCATAGCTCAAACACGTCGGGTAAAATATGGGAGTTGACAGCGCGGGAAAACCGCAAAAAATAAACTGCAACTTGTGCCCCATATTTAAAGTCTAATTTATCGTTTTCCATAATTATTCACATTGTAGCACATTATTAAACAAAACAACACCACTTTTGACCAATAAATCCACAGTAAATTAATTTACAAAACAAAAACTTGCACTTGACATGTCCACACAAAATGGCGCGAAGAACTCTCAATTGGTTAAAATTTATGTATGAAATAGTTACAAAGCACTATTTATACGATTAGGTTCTTTATTATGACCAGGTACTTTATTATAGATAAAACACTGGATTTGAAAATCGGCGGGATCGAAACTATGTAATTATTAATTTCTCTAAGAAAAATGGGCATTCTCATTCAATTGTAAGCTTGTCATGGTCGATAGTCACAATGTAATGATCATACACTAATTCATTATGTACCAATTAGTCTAGCTTTGATTCTCTTACCGTTTGGTTTCTTGTACTGTTTTGTTATATACTTGATGTCTCTGACAGAAAAAGTTGGGCGCTGTTTGCACAAAAAAAAACTATTTTATGTTCTATGGGCAATTGTCACGTTTACCACATACGTTTTACGCTTCGTCGATCATCAACCTCTTTCGACAT
The DNA here is from genome assembly GCA_910589645.1 of Tinea semifulvella. Lineage (NCBI taxonomy): Eukaryota > Metazoa > Arthropoda > Insecta > Lepidoptera > Tineidae > Tinea > Tinea semifulvella. Next base: position 3,463,935 of record OU342592.1, on the reverse strand, counting down.
CAACGTTTTGTCGACTTTCGGGTTGCACATGGGCATGTAGTCTATCTTAATTCTGACTTGCCTGGTGAGTTACTGCTGTACCAGGTATTGTAATCTCATAGGTACTGATAACAAAATTTAAAAGGTAATTAATTGATCGTTGTGGTGCAGTTCTGTATATGTTTTATTTTGTAAATGTGATGTAGCTGAGTTTTCCTTGCATATTCCTTTCTCAGTCAGATTAAACATCTGGTAACAGATTACTTATTGGACCACTTTGCTGCTTAGTCTTCTACTAGCAGGAGTAGAATCATTCAAAATAATTAAATGAATGACATTTCATAAATCCCTGTAATAGGTTTACATGAATAAAGATATTTTGACTTTGACTTTTATATGAAATTATTTTTACTTTTATTTATTTCTTTTCAGTTTTTAATTCAAGATATTTTTTTACGTAGACGCGTTTTTGATATTTTTGTCCCTATGTTTTCTTTCATACCCAAACGACTTTGGAAACATCAGGCAATCCTTTTTTATACTGAACACTACAGGTGATACTGAGCCCATCTGATGCTAAGCAGCACGCCAGGCCATTAATGACCGACATCAGTCCCAATCACTATGCCGGCTTAAAGCTTAATCACTTAAAATATTCCACTTCCCAAAAAGACAGACCTAAAAAACTGCGTATAATTCATATCCCGTGTCAATAAAGATAGATTTGTTAGTTTATGCGAGTCAAGTCAATAAAATAAGCGATTTGAGAGGCCCTCGCTTATTGCGATTTACAGGTGATATTTTACAAATGTTCATTTTGTTGTCTATTTTTGTCGCCTGAAAGGTGCACAATATTAAACAACGATTAATTATTATTTTATTCCTTAAATAAATTTATAAAGAGTTGTTTATTTATTTAAAAACTTTATTGCACAAAGTACAAAGGCGGACTTAATGCCCGTAGACATTTTCTGACAGCCAAACTTTGGGGACAAATATACATATATACACTTATTAACATTGTTGGGAGCTATTTATAAAGTGTGGATAGACGAGTTTTTTGAACGAAGATCTGGTAGAAGCTTGCCTTATGTTTACAGGGAGATTGTTCCATAAATTTGTGGCAACAACTGTAATTTGAAACAAATCCAGAATGATGCAAGGGTACAGAAAGAAGTGAGTTTTGAGAAGAACGAATGGATTTGTCGTGAAACGAAGAAAGATAGGCAAATTTATCCTTGAAGTATTTCGGTGTCGCAGGCTCGTTTAGAACAGAGAAAAAAAAACAGAAAAAAGGGGACAGAGAACTCTTAGAATTCTGCGACAACGAATTGGCAGCCACTTCAACTTAAAACGATAGGAGAGAAGACAAATTTCTAAGCATTCCATGGATTCACCGTGCGAGTGCCGGGTCCATCGTGTGTGGGTAAGAGATGAGAAGAATGGTGTCTCGGGCTTGCGACCGACAATTGGCTGGTTTAAGAAAAGGAGGCCTCCTTTTTTTTTCTATTGCGCGATAATACGCTCACCATCCACCATTCTACTTCTCTCCCTACCCAACCAAATACTGTATGATTCCGTTAATGCCGTCTTGGAAGCTCGTTCCATAAATGTATTGACGGCAGACCTGCTTAGGCCCAATTCTTTCAGTAAGTGATGCAAAGATTTTGCTGGAACTCCTCTTGCACCAACTTCCACTGCGTAAAGCTGAGTCTTGAACCCGTTCCTGATCATTTCTTCTGTGAGATCATAATATTTATTCGACTTCATGTTGTGGTCTTTTGGAATATTTGATTCCCACGGAACGGTAAGTTCAATAAGGATAACTTTTTTCAAGTTCCGAGAAAACACTAAGATGTCTGGCCTATAGGCTGATACAGCTAGTTCATCTGGGATCCTATAATGGTGTTCAAATGTATCCATGAGAATTTTCCAGTCTGATGCGGCGCCAAGGATCGAGGTGGGCTTGCATTTAGTTTTCGTGCTTTGCCCTTCCTTTACAAATGTGGTCAAAGTTTTATTTGTAGTCAGTCCCTTTCTGGCTCTTGCAATAGAAAGACTTACTGCTTCACGGATAACACCTAGGACTTTGTCATGTCGGCGTGAGTAATAGCCCTTTTCTAGGAGAGTAACGCACCCTACAAGTGTGTGTCTAGCAGTTCCTATGGCAGCACCACACAATGTACAGTTCTTTTCCGTAGCTTTTCCCCACCTTACCAGATTACTCTGGTCCGGGAGGGACATTTGAAAAGCGTTTAGGTAGAACTTTAGCAACGCCGGAGACCAATCGTACATTAGTGTGCGCCACTTTAGGGCTGGAGGGATGCAAAAATCGCCCAAAGTTAGCCAGTCATTTTGAACTTCTAGAGTCATCGCGTGCACTCTGTATTCATGCTCTTCATCTTTCCTGAGGAAGGATTTTATAACCTCTTTGTCACTTTCTTTTTTCTTCCAGCCAATGCCTCTTTTGTCAGTCTGGGCACCTGTCATGAATTTCTTGAAGAATAGTAGTCTCGGTTCCATATCTGAGACCAGAGGGTCTCTTGGAAGGGATGAAATTGTATTATCCTGGGAGCTGGTTAGAATTTGATATTTGCTTATACGTAGATGTTTGTATAATTCAGATGGTCTTTTCAGATCCATTCCGAAGTTTCTCCGTCCTCTAAAGAATGTTGAGGAGTCAGCACCCTGGGCTAATCCAAGCCAAGACTTCAATGTTCTTATGACGTCCGCGTCCAGACTTGATAGTAGGCTTTTGTTGAAATCATATACTAGGAAAGGCCAAGTGAGGCGAGATGCTAAGTAGTTGTCATATATCCAAGCTTTTTTGACATTGCTTATAGGCTGTTGAGTAACCCTATTCATGTCGTCAGTGAATTGTTTTACAACTACTTCTAGGGATGGTGTTTTTCCCTGAAAATTTATCCTTCTGCCAAGAAATTTAAAGGGCATGGTTTCATTTACCGGAGCTATTCTCTGCCCTGCTATACTCAGTCCAGGATCATAAGACGTGAATGTAGTGTTTCGCCTAGCCAGACATAGGCTGAAGCATTTTGATGGTTTCGTTCTCATTCCCTTTGTCCATGAGCAGAAATCATCCACTATTTTCAGCAAGCCCTGGCATTGCTTGGGATTTCTTGTTATCACCGCCAAGTCGTCTGCAAAAGCTAAGACGGATTCCGTATAGATGTTGTTTTGTTTGAATCTATATCCCCACTTCTTCTCACGAGATTTAAGTTTGTCGATTAGGATATTGATAATTATATTAAAAGCTACAGGTGATAGGCAGCAGCCTTGGAACAGGCCCACATTGTATTTTAGTGTGTCTGTGTAGCCGTCCTTGTTTGTTACGACAAATCTCAAGTTCTTGTAATAATTGGCAATTATATCTCTGATTAGTGTTGGAAAGTTATACCATTTTAGCGCAGTTTGCAGCAATTCATGTTGCACCGACCCAAATGCGTTTTCCAAGTCGATCCAACAGACGCTTAGTTGCCGCTCCTGTTTCCTGGCATCCTTCAAACACTCAGCGAGTAAGGTGTTGTGTTCTAAGCAGCCAGAAACTCCCGGCAAAAAAACTTTCTGGTGCTGGCGTGAGAAGTACTCGTTCTTGTTAATAAATCGGGACATTCTTGCTTGTACTATGGAGAAGAAGATTTTGGACATTGTATTCGTCTTGCATCTTTGGGATCATTTACCTCAGTTTTCTTTGGTATGAGAACGAAGACTGCCTCGCCAAATGCCTTTGGAACTTGATTAGTAGACCAGATTTTTCGATATATATTATATAAATGCTTACGGGTGTGAGGACATTTTTTATATACAATGTACGGAATGCCATCTGGGCCTGGTGCCGATTTGGAACTTTTTCTTTTGATTTGTTCCTCCATTTCTTCCATGCTTGGTGGAAGGCATCGGAAGTCCTCTAAAGGTCTGACGGGTCGAGGCGAGGGTGGGTCCAGATATTGTTCCTCTTTTTGTATTTCTGTGTATGTCTCTTTGTAATATTTATATATTTGATCTCTGGTCAGCGATAGTACACCACTTTTTTCGCTGAATATCTTTCTGGCATAGACGAAGGGGTTGTTGTCAAAGAGGACTTCGTGTCTGGCTCTATTGTATTGATTGGAGTTATCTTTAATTTGGAGCGATATTCCTTGGATCAATTTGAGAATTGATCTAAGTGCTCTAGCCACTTGATGGCACTGCTGTTTATCTCCAATGTTTTTGGCGCATCTAAGTCTCTTTCTTAGCTCCCTCTTCTTTCGCCTCAATTTCAGCTTAAAAGTGTTTTCCTTATTGGTGTGAGCATGAGTGGTCGTTGGTGGATAGTGCTCACTGAAGTAGTCATAGACAGTATTTTGAAAGGCACGAACTTGGCTATCAAGATCCTGTTTTGTACCAGGACAATCCAGCATGACAGCCAGATTTCCGTCGTGAACCTTCCAGGTGGTTTCTTTTATGGTCGGGATGCTTAGACGTGTCCTGATGGTCATGGACTCCTGGTTGAATTCGCATGGAGGTGTACCATGGGATATGTGAGGGGAAACTCTATCCGCAGTACTAGTCGAAGGTCTTACCATCTGTGCTTCGATCCCTTCATGTGTTTTAAGTGTTTCTTGAACCAGGCTTGTCTTCTGTATATTTTTCCGCACGTTGGGCATTTCAAGTCCATATTATCGCCAGGGTCGTTGTTATTATCTACCAGTGGACAGTTCATCCTCCCCCCCTCTCGGACTGTCCCAGGGGTATTATTCTTTTTTGACTTTTTAGCGATATAATACGAGGGAATGGCTTGCTGGGCCTTAACCCTCGGCATTCTTTCTTGCTGTCAGCAGTCTCTCCCGCTGTCGGCTGTCTTTCAGCTAGTGTCCCCGTCTATCCGAGGTGTAATGTTTTTTGAAGACAAATTTCTAAGCATTCCATGGATTCACCGTGCGGGTGCCGGGTCCATCGTGTGTGGGTAAGAGATGAGAAGAATGGTGTGTGTGATCGTATTTACGTAAACAGAAGATGAACCGGATACACGCGTTAAGTAACCGGTCCATTTTGTTAAGCAACATCTCTGACAGATCAATGCTCCAAACATCACCATAGTCGAGGAGAGGAAGGAGAAGGCTTTGTTTACGGTCCGCTAATATCCCGTCCGTCCTTGAACAATAAGGTCTATCACGTAGTGATGGTAAAAGGCCGGATGGTATGTCTCCTATACCATAGAGTGAGGGAAGTTGCGCTATATCTTATCGGACATACCACAGTGTTTAAAGACGAAAGTTTTCAACCAATGCGTTCTTTCAGTATTGTCGTGTGGAACAGAGATGTGGACACCAATCAGAGAACCAAATTTATTAACACAGCCTTTCATAAAGCTGAAATGGCAATGGGACAGACACGTCTGTCGCAGAACTGATATCCGTTGGAGTAGACAGGTTCTGGAATGGAGACCACGTACTGAAAGGCGCTACGTGATTGGTAGTTAGCTTGTCACAATGGTTATTATAGCCAATGACGTGCCTTATACTCGTAAGCATACGTTAAACATAGCAAAAGATAATGATAAAGTGAACTCGGGAGGTCGTGGGTTCTATTCCCACCGGGGGCAAGTTGTACATTGTATAATTTGTCGCGGTCTGGGTATTTATATGTATAATATGTATATATTTACAAAAAAAAAAGTATAATATGAAGTTTATCAATCATCTAGTTTCCGTAACACAAGCCTCGTAGCTTACCACGGAAACTAGATGGCGCTGTGTGACCTGTCTGGAAATATTTATTTATTTATATTATTTATAATGACCTTCTGCAACTGGCCGTATACATTAAAAACTAAATTGAATCTAAATAAATAATTCTTTCAATTATGTATTGTATGTAGTAGCCAATATAGTGTGTAGTATATGCATTATTGTGTACATATTTGTATGTATGTGTATTTATTTTAATATCTATTGTATGTAAGATTAAATGAATTTATTTGGCAACGTTTCTTACAATCGATTGCACCTAGCCTCATGACTGTAATATTCTGTATTGTCCCAAAGGCTGGCTGCTAGAGAATGCCTGGCGGCATAGTGCAAAAAAGTTTTAAATAAATAAATAATATTTGCTCCACTAAATCGCTGTCCAGTAGGTTCCCAATACACTGGCAACATTTCCCCTCTGAATTAAAATACTAATTTTTTAGCGAAATAACTGCCAGGCCTATTGTCACCAGAGACGTCAATGAGCTTTGGAACATACTCGGATACTTTTAAACAGTAACTCGTATATCTTGAAATATGATTGAGTTCCACCAATCAAAACAAGTCGTATATAAAGTTATTTTTGGTTGAACGTTCCTAGCATTTACCAAACTAACAATCGCAGGCTAAATTATTTTGCCTCCGAGGTCAGTCAAGCCTCAGATATTTAGCGCCGGAACCGCTCACCTGATTGCTGGCTTTGTCTATAATCTAGGTATTGTTAGGCCACCTAGATGTAGAACTTGAATTAAAATTTAAGACCTACGGAAACTGACGGACCTTGAGCGTTCTAATTGACATACAAAAGCTTGCAAGGTTACCTATAAATTACTTATTACAACCTTTTTCTTACGTACATTTGTTATAGATTTACGACACCGACCGGCTTCCGTGCCTCGGAGAGCACGTTAAGCCTACACGGTCCCGATTTTTATTTTACTTGCTCGACCTTGCGCCGACCTGAAGTTATGTATGTTAGCAACTCGACTTACGTTAGGCACTCGAAGGAGCTAATGGTGGGCTACTCAGGTAAGTACACGATCAAAGCCCTTCAGCTATGCAAACCTAAATTAAGAACTCTCACTAGAGCCCTAACTGGTCACTGTAAATTAAACAAGCACATGTTTACCATGGGCTTGGTAGAAACAGATAAGTACAGATTCTGTCGCGAGGTGTCTGAGACACCTGTTCATCTCCTTTGCGACTGTTATGCCCTGCACCACAAGCGTAGCACCATCTTGGGTGCTCACAGTTTAAGCCCCGAGGAGGTGCGACGCCTCGCTCCTAAGCCCATACTAAGGTTCCTTGTAGCCGTAGCGCTAGTGAACGAACTATAATCAAGGGAGGTCACAATAGATCACTACTGGTCGCAGTGACTTGGAGACGAATAGTCTCACTCTATTTCACAAATAATAATAATAATGTTAGCAACTGGAATCAGACACTCATCACTGACATCAGTCCCTAACACTATGCCGATTTGAGTAGGTATGACGGCAATTCGAGCCTGATACCGAAACGAGTCGATACACTTTACTGGATTTTTCGGCTCGAAATTCTCCGCCCCGGCAAATTACCACCATCTGTCCGCCTACTGGGTTCGATTCCTGCGGTCGGGACACAAAAATAATTATTAATGTAAATAAATACATTTAATTAATATGTGATTTATTTGTGATATTTCTCGAGTTTGGTACGCTGGAGACATCGACGAGCTTGCCACTTGTCATGATTGGCCTATAGTAAAATTGGCTAAATGTGAAACCGCTTATTTATAAGCGTGGTTTCTGACCACCCCGAAAGGGAAAGGGTCGTGATGATACTTTACTTTTGTCCGCCTACCACCTATTTGTTGTTCTCGTTCTAAGTATGTGTTATTTGCAATGATTTCAAATTTATCTTTTTACTTTTAAAGAGAACTAATATTGTAGGCTTGCCTTGGTGATATTTATATTAAAAAATATTGAAACAAGGCTCACTGAATTATATTGATACTTCTGGAAATATTAAGAAATTGTCAGAGATTGTCTTTTTACGAGGCGTGGCTAGAGTTTAGAGAGAGAAGTTCCGGAAGGGACATTAAATTTTTTTCTCATGGTACTAGTGTCTTCGTTCTTCCCATAACAACCAACTTAAAATCCCACCCCACACTTCCAGCAAATATTCAGATTCATTTACTGTATCGGCTGCTCGTCAGTGGAACAAGCTTCCACTGACCATCAGACAAGCTCCTTCAATTCACATCTTTAAAAAATAACTTAATACTTTCTTTTTAAACAAGCAGAACAGTATATTTTAAATTTAAATATTTCTTCTTAATAATATTATATTATCTTCATATATATCTACTATATATTAATAAGTATTTAAGTAGTCTATGTATAAATACTATTTATGTAGTTTATTCAAATTCAAAATAAGGTTAAAATTGCACCCCACATATTATACTGTCTCACTCTCCCAAAGGTTAGCTGGTGGCCGAAATGGCTTTAAGTTCGCCTTTATACATACTTTTAAGTTAAAGTGCAATAAAGTATTTTAATAATAATAATAGTGTTGACAAAATTTGGTCTTTTTTTTGCAAGACCAAAGACTACAAATATGTTAGCAAGACCAAGACTGACTAAGACTTAATTATTTGGGATATTTCTTGTGTTTGGTACGCCTGGAGACATCGACGAGCTTGCCACTTGTCATGATTGGCCTATAGTAAAGCTAAGTTGGCTAAATGTGAATCCGCTTATTTATATGCGTGGTTTCTGACCACCCCGAAAGGGAAAGGGTCGTAATGATACTTTACGTTACTCGCTAGACTCTTGCTCAGACATATTTTCCTTACTTCGCTGGAAATGGTCATATTTTTTAGTTATTTTTGTGCTTTTTTTTGTAACTGTTACGTGTCTGGGCCCTGATTCTCGCGCCTTCGACATGGTTGTCCGCTCGATTTGTTCGAATGAAACTGACAGTTTTCTATGAAGATCTGTCGCTTTTCATTCGAATATTTCCAACCGACACGCAAGTCGAAAGCGCCAGAATTAGGCTCCTGTCTTTTTTAAGGTTATTTATAGGTATATATATATATAAATATCGAATCCTTATAGTAGATAACTTAAAATATCTTCAAAATTACCTCTACATTTTTTTGATTTACACTATGTATACTGTAACCATTCCATTTTTTTTAGTAAATCCGACCAGTAGTTTTCGAGATACTACTTTGCAGACAGACACTAAAATCTTACAAGGTTTTCTTACTTTAATTAGAAACATATACATATATATTTTCAGTTAGAGTAAGATTCTTGCAAGAGTCTTGCGAGACTGCAAGAACAAGACCAAGCCGAGACCAGTTGTTCTGATGCAAGACACAGACCAAGCCTTGGCTAGAATTTGTCTTTGTCTTGCTTTGAGCAACACTAATTGGGTATCACTAACTTTTTATCACGGTAGATGGCGCATGATAGATGGTACCTAATAGAACTGTCAGTTGCATAGAAAACTTGTATTTTTATTACGAAATTTATTACTTTCTGGATATATTGCTGAAGTGAGCAGCATATAATTGTACAAATCGAGATTTCCAAGCGAAATCAAATATATGGTGATCTCAAAATTGCCGATCTATTAATTAAACCTTTTTTTGTTATTAAAGACGCTTTTAATTAAAATTATTAATTCTGTTATAAAAATAAAAACTACAAAAAAAAAAAAAATGATCCGTCATAGGTGTAAACAAGGTACCAGTGCCGCTAGCGACATCTACAAAAAGCTTTGCCTGATACACCCCATTGGTACATGCATCGCTCTTAATATAATGCTCGTTAACTACAAAATACGCAATGTTATCAATAAAACAGAATCATTTGCACATTTGTAGTGTGTACATAATTTTCAGTAGGTAATAATCATTATTGTACGAAGCTATTATTATTATTATATTGTTCTGATGACTTAATGGCTTTTAAGGTGTGTTATATATAAATATTAGAACCGAGCTATGGACTAGAGCGCCGGCCCTGGGATAGAGCAAGCGAAGAAATAGCTCTACGCGACAAGGAGCGCCAAAAAGTGGGGGCAGTGATTTTTTATCTTTAAGTTTTCGCTGAAAAATCCGTAGATTGACATTCTGTGTGGCAACTATAAATTAATTAAAATATTAAAAATTTATAAAATAAGAACTAAACTTCGAAAATTCTATAAATAAAAAATGTCCTCTAGAGACGACCGCGACCCTTGAGGGATAGTCTCAAGGAGACTGGCAACATTTCACCTCTGTATAGCGAGGCTAATAAATTGGCAGAAATAATTGCCAGCTGTCCTGTCTCCAGACTTTTCCGTTAGCCGTTTGGACATTGGGTGTAGGTATTAGGTTTTATTAATAAACTAAGTAGGTATATTGTTATAGTTATCATGGCGATCAGCAATAAAAATCGACTAGTTGTAGTGGAATACGTTCTTAAATAGTGGGTGGGTAATAAACAGGGGGTGGAAACCCAAAAAAAAAAATTGTCAAATTTCGGTTCATATAGAAAGTGCGCCGCCTAGTAGACGGTGGCTGTAGTAAATTTAATGTATGTGGTTTAAACAAAATAGAGTCATTGAATCATTTTTTTCTATTCATTGAACTATTCGGCCATTGTTGTCAATAAGCAAACTATACAACCTTAGCAAAAAAAAAAAAAAAAATGTACCTATTGTGTAAATTTTAATACCAGCATATGTATCGTTTGGTAAACTAGTAACAAAGTATACAATATTTTAAAATTTTCGCGCGCAGTTAATTGGTTACGGGCTCAAAAATCAAATTCGGATATAATACTATTCCTATATAGAAGCTATACCTATAATAGGTATGATGTACAATATTTAATACACTTTTAGTATCCTACCATCCAGTAGCCACTCTTTTCCCTTTTCCCTCAATTAGTTACTATACTCTTTGGTCATAGCTCTGTCACTTTGTTTTGAATTATAAATTATAAAAAGGGCTCTTGCCACCATTGAGGTTCCAGCTATGCTGGAACCCACTGGATTAGTCCGCGATGATGGCAAGAGACCTGATGGTATGATGCTTATCCTCTGGAAGTGGATACGGGCCTTAGTGTGGGGTGCCACCGGGAGCCGCAGCTGAAAGCATAGAGTCTGGCAAGCGGTGCAAATACGTATATATAATCAAAGACTACGTGTTTGTGCTGTTTACTGTAGAAATTTTAGGTCCAAGCGCTAATATATTTTTAAAAAACATCACCCCTTGTCTAATTGTCTGCTCTGGTGACAAGAGGGCTGGTTCTTTCCTCGCCCAGTGAATCAGCATAGCGATTCAGCTAGGAAATACGGCCAGCGTTCTTGCCACCATGCCGCGGATTTATATTCAAATTAGGTTTTGTAAGTAGGTTTTTTTTTGTTTTTGTTATAGTTTATTTTTAATTATTTAATATTTACATATTTTTTTGCAAAAGAGTATTTGCCATTGTATAATTATAAAGTCGTGATTTGTAAAGTGTTTACTTATTCCCAAAGATAAACTAATTTATTTCCACGCTTTTTCACTTTAGTGTAAACACACCTTTAGCATAAGATTTGTCAGGTCAAGGCAGTTATTTTATGGTTTAGCACTAAGTAGGTAACGCGTTAATGTACAGAATCTACTCAAACATTAACTGTGCAAGTTATTTTATATACATAATTTGATTTTAACAAGTTCCTAGAATAGGTACGAATGCCAATAAAAAGAGTAGAAAAAACAAAACCTACGCAACAAAAAATATTATTTAAAAATTAAAATGATAGCTACAGATTTTAGGGTGAAATATAATCTATTCTTTTTCTTTAATACATTAACCATTGATGTGTATTCGTCTCGGTGCCCGGACTGTCCACCCACACAAGTGTCAATATGGGGAACCAGTGGAACATCTCGTACACCATGGGCTTTTATTGTGTTAGAAGTGCTGGCCGCATTTCTCGTTACACAGCTCTCAACGACATCATCCGTAGGGCTCTTGTCACTTTTTTTTTGCGAGCAATCAATTTTGGATACTATCAAAAGATTGACCCTACGTATCGGTCACCATAATAATAATAATAATACCTTTTTTTTTTTCGAGTAGGTATTGGTAATACCTACTAATATTTTATTTATTTCCTTTTTATGCGAAATTTGTATTGTAGGTATGTACGTATTGGCGGTTAATGGTATCTATACAATATTGACATTAAATATTTATGGATTAAACCACATTACCTATTATGCGATTCATCATCCATCATCATTACAGCCCCTAGAACTCAGCGTCCTAGACCTCCACTGCTGGAGATGGGCCTTCCAGAACATATACCTGGAGAATTTGGCCTACACTCGCCACGCTGGCCAGACGGCTTGGCGAGGAAATGATGTCAATTTTTAATGACAATTTATTAACGATTCCACAAGTTGGTATTAGTGCAACCGGGACCGGCGGCTTAACGTGCTCTCCGAGGCACGGGAACGGTGGTGTTGTAAATCTATGACAAATGTACGTAAGAAAAGTGCATTTCTCATTGGTACATGCCGGTTGGGTTTGAACCGACCCTTGTAGGATTCAAGGAACGCGTTCTTACAACCGAGCCACCACCGCGCCAATAAAATTAATTAATTATGATGGGCCAATAGTAAAGTTGGCTAAATAAAATTCGCTTCTTTAAAAGCGTGGTTTCTGACCACCTCGATACCGTTGTGATGATACTTTTTTACGGTTTTATATGAACTTTACTACAACTGTATTATAAGTAGGTAGGGATTACATAATAAAAGTAAATGATAATGGTTTCTAACGAACTTTCAATCGTTATATTTTCTATATAGTCACTCTAAAAGAAAAGTGATAAAGGAAACCTCAACATGATTTTTAAATACCTATTCGATGATAGCCCACTCAATATAGTTCGTCGATTTTTTATTTTACATAAAATGGCATCTGGTTGTCGCCTTAATGCAATTTGGTTAATAATAATAATAAAATTCTTTATTGCACATAATTTACAAATGTAGTGTACATGGGCGAACTTAATGCCGAAGGCATTCTCTACCAGTTAACCTTTGTGATGGTAAAAAGCGAGGTAATAGGGTGATTGAGATTGGAAATAATAATAGTATAGATACAACATGAAAAAAGATATAAATAAATACTTATGAGATTAATTATTAAATTATATGTGAAATTTACTTATAATAATAATGCAAACAAATACTTATATAAAATAGTAATATTAATATAATACAATAAGTACATAAATAAATAATTAAATAAACGTACACATATACTAAATTAATGTCATATCTTCAGTGACACTCGCGTGATGAAGATGAATGGATTGACGTAAGAATCATCAAAATCGGCCAACGCGTTTGGACTCCACTGTGCCACAAAGGGACTAACATACAACAATACATATATACATACAAAGGCTGACAAACACAAAACCCTTCTATGCGTCCTGTTTTTCGCGTGGGTAAAAAGTACAGGACGACTGGCGGCGCGGCATCAGCATGACATCGTACGTGTCTTCATCTTGTAATTTTGAATTTATTTAAAAAAATTGATGCACCGAGAAATTAATTAAACTAAAAAAATAAAGTATTATCACGACCGTATCCGGTCATAAACAACCATTTTAAAGAAGCGAATTTACATTTAACCAAGCTCGTCGAAAAAACTAGAGAAATACCACAAATATAAATTAAATCAACTATTTTGTCCTGACTCAACCGCTAGACCATAATGGAAGGATAGTTAAACTACTGACAAAAATACGTGATTTTATTATAAACAGTACAAAATTGTGGTTGTTTCCACATCCGAATGGATTGACTGATGAATTGCATCCACGCGTTGCTCAAGTCACGCTCGAATTAACAACGACATCCAGCCGCCACGCTCATGCCCGCAGTAAAGCTTCGGTCGGTAGTCTGGTGGTGAGACTTCTGTCATAGAGAATCCCGTAGAAGTCTACATAAACACATCCATTGTGCGCAGTCCGCAAAAGGCAACTCTTTGTTCTATGTTACGACATAGGCCGATGATATCAATGTGGGTTACTAAATCCGCTGTTTTGTTTTGATTTACGCAGTTTGAAATACTTAGTTAGGCTGTGACCCACTCATTGACTAGCAGTTTTCTAGTCTATTGTTTATCTCACTGTCCAAAATTCGAACACGCATAGATTCTCCATGCACACGCTCTCAGCTCGGCTCGGTGTAAAGTCGGCAGGCCCAGTTATGTGCTGCTAACCACAAGGAATTCTGCTGCAGGTCTACGATGGTTCAATTAAAGAGGCTTTATATGATATTATATATCTAATATAATGTGTGTGTAGTTTAGAACTAACTACGCACTTTTGTTTTAAGTTCATAGATACATGTATATAACTAAAGGTTTTTTAGAGGTATAGAACTTTGAAATGGAATAAAACAACTTGACAGCTGACAAAATAGCCGCCAGTTAAAACAGCGTTGCCAACTTAAAATTCTATACCTCTAAAAAAATACCCGTTACATAATGATTAAAATAATTAGAATAATCTTTATGTGGTTATATATATATCTCTGCTGCATACGATAATGCTTAAAGAACGCATTGGTTGAAATCTTTTATATTCAAACACCGTGGTACCTATGTTCGATAAGATGTGGCACAACTTCCTGAATGCTGCCCATCCTAACTAACTGCATCAACGCTGAGTTTTATTTCCATAATCAGCGTGTCTCCTATACTGAATGTATAACTTCCAAATGGCTAAGCACAGCACCTTTTGCCACCGTTTCCATCCCCACCAGCGACCTTTTTATAAAAATAACGAAATCTAAAATATAATTTTGCATTACTTTCTCCTCCATGCATAGATTTTTTGCTGTTCACTTCATCTTGATATTATTTTTACATAAGAAAGTGAAAGGTGATATTTTTGCAAGTAATGGCATTTGACCTCGCTTCTACTTGCGTATTTTACTAATTATAAATTAAGAACATGCAGTATCATGCTAGGGTACTTGAAGATGGTACATGCAACCATTATGTATAAAAAAAACGCTCGCCATATTCTTGAGAAATATGTTCTAGAAAGTCCATATCCAGTAGTAGAGATCTATAGAATTGTAGGGTTGATGACGGGATATACTGTGCCTTTAACAAATCCTAAACACTGAACACTTTTACTCAGAATCCATTGGTCCGCACGACGCACTAACATTTCGGCTTGAAGAGCTCAAACTTACCAAGCGACAAAAACTTTCTGCCATCTGTTTAACTCGAATTCTGCAATATTTTGGTAGAAGAGGTGGCGAGAATCTGGAAAAACTCTTAGTAACGGTAAAAGAACAAAGAACAAGAGGAAGAAACCCCAAACGATGGTCTAGTCAGGTGACTGATCACCTAAACATCCCAGTTAAAAACACAGTACACTAAGCTATCCACTGCGTTGAGGACCGTAACCACTGGAAACGACTGGTGGATGAACTGCGACGGAGTCACGATCCTGAACATAGATAACAGATAGCCCACTGTGTAGAGGATGCATGGCAGAAGAGGAGACGGCCGCGCATGTGTTCATAGAGTGCTGGGTCAAGACTGAAGTTCATTAAGACTGCGGGGAGTCTTTTAGAGTTCTGCAGGAACGTGAAGGGTCTCCTGGCCTTCCTCTGGCTCCGCTGGCGTAGTAAAGTTCATGACAAACAGAATCTGAACTATGTGTTCTAGGAGCTGTGATTATGTTCTGGAAGGGTCATCTCTAGCACTGGACGTCTAGGCCTCTGTGTTCTGTAATAAGGTTGTGGAAGGCCATCTTCCGTAGTGGAGATCTAGCACTCTGTGTTTTAGGAGCTGTGGTGATGTTATGGAAGGCCCATATTTAACAGTGGAGGATCTGTATTCTGTTTTCTAGGTGCCGTTATGATGTTCTGGAAGGCCCATCTCCAGCACTGGAGATCTAGGAATCTGTGTTCTAGAAGCTGTGATAATGTTCTGGAAGGTCCATCTCTAGCGGAGGAGATATAGACCACCGTGTTTTTGGAAGGCCCATCTCCAGCACTGGAGGTATAAGACACAGTGTACTAGGAGAAGTGATGAATATTTAAAAAAAAAAACAGCTGATTGCTTCAATACCTAACCTAAATACAGTCAACCACACCTTAAACCCAAACCTATCTCCTTATTACAAGGTAATACAGCTCAAAATGATACTAAATACTTTGTATGTGGCAACTGAGATCACAGCTGTTTATCAGCCGGATGTACTTATCACAGCTTTCCTGTCAAACTTACATGACCAATTACAACGGACAAGTGCGCACGTATACTTTACAAAAAAAGGGTTCTGTTAACCGATTTTTTAAGTTTCATTATGGCCTCTACAACACCGTCCTTAACTTCCACAGTTCGATATGGGCCTTCCGGAATATATATATATATATATCTGGAATATACACTAGCCACGCTGGCTATGCGGGTTGGCGAGAGTCTGATGTCAATTTTATTGAAAATTTTTACTCATGGCAAGCTTACAATACTAATAATCCTTGAAAATAAAAATTGCCATTGGAATGCTTTCCCAGCCAGTGTGTTTCTTCATTTCTATAACCTGGGGTCCTTCAAGCGAAGTGTGAAAACGCATCTTGATAGGCCGGCATAATGGTAAGGACGATCCCACTTTCGCTTACCATCATGGGCGCGATGTCACATGTTGTGGTATAATAGAAAAAAAAAACTCGCATTCCGCTTACCATCAAGTAGACGTGGTGTCTCGTGTCGTGCTGGGTATAAGAAAACTTAATACACAACGGGTAAAGGTTTTATTAAATGTATTAAGAAACCTTAAAAACCAGCACTAGAAGTTTAAAAATAACCTCAATTAACAACTGTCATATTACCCGCCAATATTTACCAGCTGTCAGATAGTTACGTAACAATGGTCTGGTTTCTTGGTAGTTAGGTACTTCGTGTCTCTTTGACGATCGGATGTTTTACTGATTCATTGAGTCTTGCTCACTAGCGAGAGATTCTCGGATGTATTAGCAAAACGCAGTGTATTAGCAATTCTGTAATTATGGTCGCAGATCCTGTTTTGTTTATAATTACATTGATAACAATGACACCCAATGTAAGTAACAGAACCTACATTAAACATAAATTAAAAGCTACCTAAATATTATAAATAAAAAAACGCGACGTCATATCCGAGATAGTCCCAAGGAGACTGGCAACATTTCCCCTCTGTATACCGAGGCTAATACGTTGGCAGAAATAATTGCCAGCCTTCCTGTCTCCAGACTTTTCCGTCAGCCGCTTTGACTCCTTGGCCAGGCGCCTTGCTGAAGGTCCCCCATCGTCTCGACCCCAAACGGCGCAAATTCGTACCTTGGTTGGCGTAATTGCGCAACTTGAGGCTCTCAGAAGAAGACGCCGCACTTCCCGCGCCTGACGAGGTCGCCTGGATGTGAGGTAATGTGTCTACACACGACTCATCTCACACCAGAGACCTGCCAAGTTTCCACGGCCCAACAGTAATTTTAAAATGATGTGTTTAAAAACCCAACTTCAGCATTCAGCATTAGAGGTCTAAATATTTGTGGTACAATGCAAATATTGTAGTGGCTCTGAACTCGACGATGTATCTTTCATAATTGTATCATCACGACCTTCCGGGGTGGTCAGAAACCACGCTTTAAAGAAGCGGATTCACATTTAGCCAACTTTACTCTAGGCTCATCATGACAAGTGGCAAGCTTGTCGATATCTCTAGTTTACCAAACTCGAGAGCTATCACAAATAAATTATTGTGACCCGACCAGGAATCGAACCTGGTACCTCTTCGTCTAAACCCACGGGCTTAACCGCTATACCACATGTAAATAAACTTAAAAAAAAATATTTTTAAAATAAGAATTACACAACTCTTTGAACTCTTCATAAACAATAATAAAAACAAAATGTTGATTGTCCATAATCTTTTTAGTAGGTACATTGTACTTTGTGTTCTGTCTAGCTAGGACACTCACCTTAGACAGCCACCGGTCGATAATGCACGTGCTCAGCCGGCAACAGCAAAACAAACGAAACACTGACGATTCTATGCAAAATGTTCATAAAATCTCGTCTCGTCTTGTCTCTTTTAATCCATCAACCAATACAGAACAAAGTCACAGCTTAGCACTGCGAAAAACCACAAAACTTCAACTAGCCGGCAAAATGTTTGCCGGCATAAAAAACTAATAAACAAAAATAAATGGGAAGGAACAAAACTCAAATAACACAAACTGATATCACACAGTTTCTAGTAGGTATAATAGTTTATTAACAAAAAAAAAAACATGTTATAGGGGAAAGTTTTTTGGGATATTTTGCGTGTTTTATTCGATTTCTCGGCGCCTTTTGCGTGTTGCACGATAAGACACCGCGATCGCGGGAATAACACTGACGGCAAAAAAAAACAAACTAACCAGCTAGGTTCAGTCAGAATTGCGAATGTTTCTCCGAGCTCTGAGCTGTGTCGTAGGAAGTATTGCTGTCTCTTTATCGCACACCAGTTTTCCTATGTAGTGCTAATCATTCGTTCCCGTTCTAACACTAGCGTCGGCGCGCTGCAGAGTTCCTGAACTACCATTGAGTCATATCTGTAACTTCATATTGAGATAGGACTAAACAAACGTAAACTTGGAATTTGTGTAAGTGCCGGTTTCATCTCTTTCTCTCATGTGATACTAGTAATAGAAATAACAGAAATTTCAAACAAATAAAAGTTACTTTCAAACTTTTCAAAGTCAGTTTTTTCTGCACGTACGTAATTTTGTTGACAAGGAATACAAAAAATTATATAACGTCTGTGAACTAGCAAATAGTCTTATCTAACTTATCAAATAGACTGCCTTCGTGGTATAGCTGTTAAGGCTATACTATATGGCTGTATATTACTAAATTTAGGCTTCAAAATCAAATAAAAGCTTTGTGCTTAGAAGTATTAGATTATAATAAATTACCAAGATCTGTTACAAAACTGGGGGAACTAAATTTAAAACTCGCAAAAAGAAAACTTTAATTTCAACAGTCAAACAGCTAGTAGTTAATAAAACCAATAATATTAAAGTAGGCAGGTTGGTCTAATAAAACAATAAAATGGCAAAAGGGTTGCGTAAATTCCTAATTCACAAATAACCATGTTGGTAACTAAGATTTTTTACTACAAGAAGCAGTAAGTATTCTCAAGACTCGCAAGACTCTTGCACAGAAAAAAAAACCTAATTTTGCTAATAATGTAAACTTATTTTGGGGTTAGGTTTTTGTTTTTAATAAAATTTAATTGCGTCGTGTCGGTAAATTCTAATTTTATTTTTATTCCTAAGGAAAAAAATAAACGTTTAGGTATTTGGAACTTAGGAGAGAGCTCGTTTGCAAATAATTTTAGTTTTTTAGTAGTTTTAGATTTCAAGTAAATCAGACCAGTAGTTGTCGAGATACTCGTAGTAGTTTGCAGAGAGAGATTTCCTTAGTTCAATTGGAAAATATATATATTGAGTCAGAGTAAGAGTCTCGTAGAAGTCTTGCGAGACTCTTGCGCAAGACCAAGACCAAGATTAGGAGTGCAAGACTCTTGGTCTTGGTTATGCTTTGGGCAACACTAATGCAGAGTTAGCATACCAAATCATCTGTAATACGCTCAGACTTAAACTACTGCAAACAGCGTTAAAAAAACTCGAGTCACTGAATAAGGTTAAATTGTTTTTCCCGCCCTCTATACTTCTTGCTTCCCATCAAAAAAGTGACATAAGACAAAAAAGCGGTTTCGAGTAAATACTACTTTTATGTTTTATTTATTTTCATTATTGGATTATAATCATATAAATAATCAAGTAAATCGTAATTTTTCTAAGCCACTCTTTTTTAATTAGGACGCTTTTTGCCTTTAAGCTTTATGCTTTTTCTCGCACATTCTTATATTCGACTTGTCGCTTTAAGCGCTTTTTTTCACTTTATTTCGCTTTGAAAGTCATTCGACTTGGCGTTTGACTATGGTTTTCATACAAAATTTAGTAAAACCAAGCTTTGTTTTATTTGCTTTCAAGTCAAACATAGCATTGAGACTCTCACTGTGTCCTGTATAGGTATGCACCTCCATATAGCCACTACCCCTATGCGTATATATAAATTTAGACACTCTTACATCTGTCACGCTGAAGATGTGTAATCTCCCAGCTAATGCGTTTCCCCATTTTTGTCGTGTTTCATGTTCAGAACCAAAATAAGAAAAAAAAATGTAAAATAATAAAGTAAATATGATTTTAAAAAAAAACTCTACGTGCTTTTTTTATAAGTAATAGCTAACTATGAATTCACTATGTCATTCTTCATTATTCGCCATATTTAAATAAAATCTAGCCTATTCTGTTTTACTTAATTTTAGTACGTGACTCCATCTAACAAGTTAATTTATCTAAGACCGGTAGGTAATAACGGAAAAGTTATGGCCGCACTAAAATCTAAAATAACAGTCCTTCGTATACGCTTTTTTATGTAATTTACAGTTTATTTCAGATTTTACTTTGCATTTTTCAGGCGTTACGGATATATATTTTTTTGTCATAAAATATATAAATCAAATCAAATCATTTATTTCCTTAGGTTAGTACACAACACTTGGATATTGTCAATACATATATTTTAATACAATATAAACTTGGCTGGACCGAATCTAACAGCAATACAATTTATAATACATAAAAAATAAAACATTGTTGCCATAAGCGAGGATTTTGTACTTATTTATAACTAGATACTTAAAATTTAATTCGTGACTGTAAAAAGGCCGTGTCAGCTTATGATCTAATAACATTTAAGTCCTTAAATATAAATTCGTGGCTGTAAAATGGCCGTGTCTGCTTACAATCTAGTAATAATAATATTTATGTCCATAAATATAGATTCGTGGCTGTAAAATGGCCGTGTCAGCTTACAATCTAGTAATAACAATATTTATGTCCATAAATAACAAATCGTGGCTGTAAAAGGGCCGTGTCAGCTTATAATCTAAAACAAACAATTACAATTATGAATAATGTCAACAAAAACCAAATCACGACATGTGACGCTAAAGCACATTAAAGATGTATTTAAAAGTTATCCACATCCAAACACCATTGTCTATACTAAGGACCGATTAAACCATCTGATTTGACGAATACATTTACATTAACATTTTGATTAAGGCACTTCGTGTTAGTTTTATTAGCTTAACCGAGCTTACTCGTAGATAAAAAATATAATAGATTCCTTAACTCGGCAGTGGAATATAATATATAATAATAATAATATTTATCCAATGCTTTTGTCATTGTTGTAATTTATCATGTCATGCCTACCTATCATTGACAATCTACTTTTGTAACACTATATATATTATATAATTTATATATAGTGTTACTGCCACTATACATTTTATTTTATACTTTGTAATTATTTTTCTTCTTATACACACATCAAAAGTGTCTAGGGATCAACATATATTTTTGCAATAACTTTTCTCCTGATTGATATTCATTAAAATTTTCTTTAAGGATTGATCAAATAAAATGTTTTCGTTTGTCTACAGTAACGATAAACCAAGTCACCTTTGCATTAGTAAAAAAAATTGCCATTTTCCTAATAAAGGGATTTTTGACATTTGAACCACTAACATTAAAGTTCGAAAAAAAGACTGAAATAACAGTTTTTTTTTTAATTTTATTGGGTAACTTAAACAATTAATAATCCGTGTTTCTACCGCGAACACTAACAACACAAGAACATCGGTTTGGCATACTCAAAATGAGTTCATCCAAATCACGCTGTGGAATGGCCGCCCATGTTCGTTGCAACAACAAAAAAAGGTCTTCTTGCGACTGGATACCCTCCATATTCGGCAGAGCTCTTCTCTGAAGAATATCCCATGCATGCTCAATCGGGTTCAAGTCTGGCGACTGAGCAGGCCAGGGCAGGACATTGATGTTAGCTGCGGCGAGAGTCTGTCTTACAACTCTTGCGGTGTGCGGTCGTGCATTATCATGCATTAACTGAAATAAGGGACCGATATGCACTTGTAGAGGAACGATGACGTCTGATACAACCGTCTCAGCATAAATTTGAGCGTTGAGGTTGCCTCTGATCCAAATCAACTCAGTTCTTCCGCCGATCGAAATACCCGCCCATACCATGATGGTTCCACCACTATAAGGATGGACTTCCTGGCAGGATTTTAATCGCTGTTGGCGTCCAGGGGTTCTCCAGTGTCGTATACGTCTTGTATCCGGCCTCATACCAAAACGAGACTCATCAGAAAAGCACACGAAACGCCATTGTTCTTCTGTCCAATTTCTGTGTTCAAGAGCCCATTGATATCGAGTCCTACGATTGTGCATTGCTATAGGTGGTACCCGTAGCGGTCTTCGGGAATGAAGGTTCACTTCATGCAAGCGGTTTCTGACTGTTTGGTCGCTAATTAAGTTCCCTGAAGAGCGATGAAGGCTCACGGCTAACATCATGGCGGTTATTGTTGGAGTTCTTCGAGCTGTGATTTGAATGTATCGGTCTTGTCTCCGTGTGGTGCAGCGATACCGTCCTCCATGGCGCTCAGCCACGGTACCAGTGGTTCGGTAACGTGTCCAAAGTCGACTGATAACACTCTGACTTGTATTCAGAGCTAAAGCCACAGTACGTTGCCGGGAACCAGCTTCTATCATTCCCACGGCTCTGATCATTTCTTCCCTGCTTAAATGACGTCGCCGCTCCATAATAACGTTGGTTTTAATCAGTAGTAGGGAAACAGTAGCACTAATAATGTCTTCAATGCGTCTTATGTTTTTATAGGGAAAATATTGACAGCTGATTTTCATCTTTTACTCGAATTTGATTGAAAGTTCCTGTTTTAAATTATGAAATGCACCAAAAAGGATCCATATAAATTTATAAAATCATAAATTTATTACAAAGCCACATCTCAATCACAAGAAATCCGCATAAACATGCTTGATCCCTAGACTTTTTTGATGTGTGTATATATATATATATATATATATATATATATACACATATATAATCAATGTACCTATACATAGATATGTACTTAATAGTGGTTATCATTGGCATAGTCCATTCGTTAAAGAATTTATTAAAAAACAGAATGCGGCTACTAGTCGACAATACCTAAATCTCCTAAAATACAGAAGACGTAAATCTCTTGACCGCTCGAAAAAATATTGACGTTTGGAAACAAGTAAATTTCGGGATGTTCTACAAGTTTGGGAATCCTTGACATTTTTATACAAAGTCCTGAACATCCTTACAAAACTGTTGTCCTACGTAAGCTTTTTAAAGCGACACCACAAAATTTTAAATTATCAGAGCCTAATAAAACTTAAACTAACAATATTTAACCATTTAACCAAAGATGTTCTGGTTGTTAGACTCATCATCATCACTACAGTCCCTAGAATACAGCGTCTTAGACCTCCACTGCTGGAGATGGGCCTTCCAGAACATATATCTGGGGAATTTGGCCTACTATCGCCACGCTCGCGCTGGCCAGACGGCTTGGCTAGGATATAATGTAAATTTTTAATGACAATTAAAACGATTTCAAGTTGGAATTAGTGGAACCGGGTCCGACGGCTTAGCGTGCTCTCAGACACGGGAACGGTGGTGTTGTAAATCTATGACAAATGTACGTAAAATAGTGTATTTCTCATTGGTACATGCCAGGTGGGTTTGAACCGACCTTTGTAGGATTTAAGGAACGCGTTCTTACAACCGAGCCACCACCGCACCTTTGTTAGAATACTTTGCTTCAATCCAAAATGATCGTGGTTCTAACCCATACATGTACCAATTACACTATATATTGTATGATTTACCACTAACTGGCCTGCCTCCGTGATCCAGTCGTAGCAGATTTTGACGCGGAGGTACCGGGTTCGATTCCTGGTCGGGATACAATAATTGATTTGTGATATTTATTCTAGTACGCTAAAGACATCGACGAGCTTACAAATTGTCATGATGAGCCTATAGTAAAGTTGTCTAAATGGTTTCTGACAACCCCCACATAGGATACATTCGTGAAATAGTTATATCTTTAACACTAAACTGGTTTAAATAAAGAACGATTTGACAAGCATATAGCGTGTGGTAAATTTTATTATCACAAACCATAGAGTCCTAGAGCACTGCTGAAGATGGGCTTTCCTGAACATAATTTCTATAAAAATTGGCCTTCTTGCGCCACGCTGGCTAAACCGGTTGCCAAGGGCATGATGGAACCGTGGCACGGGAATGGTGGTTGACATTACACTGCAGGATATTATGACTAGAAAATTCACTTTAAATATTTCATCTCAATGGCAGCAAATAAATATGAAAAAGTTCAAGTTGTAAAATACAAGTACGTACATTGAAGCTACAATCAGACTATATACACTTTAGGCCTAATTACATTCTTGCCCCATCTTGTTACTCGTATGTCTTTGGGTCATCATCATCAGACTATGCCTCTCCAATATTTGATGAAGGCCTTCCCCAAGGTATTTTCAGGTTACCCCTCCATCTGGCGTAGGGTCGTCCGACTCTGTGTTTTCCTGTACGTTGTCTCCACTATAGAACCCATCAACTCCATCGGATATCGGCTCTGCGACAGAAGTGTCCGGACCATTGCCACTTTAACTTACTAATTTTGAAGGCTATGTCGGTAACTTTGGTTTTCTGATGGATGTCTCCGTTTCGAACTCTATCCATTAGAGAAATACCGAGCATAGCTCTTCCCATAAACCTAAATTTTGGGGACCAGACCTACTCTCAGTGACCACGTTTCTGCTCCGTAAGACTTTACTGGAAGAACGCCTTAGTTAAAACTGTCTTTGGGTACTAAGAAGCAAAATCAAAACAAAGAGTCAACACTTAAGTCGCGTTGCATCAAATCGCTTACGTAGGTCGACGTAGGTATAGAAATTTAGGAACATAAATACAAATATATCTGACAATAGATTTTGTTGAACTTCGCTTTCAGTTTGGTTAGTTTTGACGAAGGTCAAGACATATCGTGAAACAACTCGATTTTTTGATCTTTGCTAGAATAACATTTTGTTTCGTAAGATATCGAAAAATCTTACAAAGCTATGGATATTTTTTAAATTTTTATTTAATTATTGTGTACTCCTACTAACATACTCGTAGTTCTAAGTTACAATGTTAGAGAAGAGAAGACAAATTTCTAAGCATTCCATGGATTCAACGTGCGGGTGCCGGGTCCATCGTGTGTGGGTAAGAGATGAGAAGAATGGTGTCTCGGGCTTGCGACCGACAATAGGCTGGTTTAAGAAAAGGAGGCCTCCTTTTTTTTATTTTATTGCGCTATTATACGCTCACCATCCACCATTCTACTCCTCTCCCTACTGATTCTGTATGATTCCGTTAATTCCGTCTTGGAAGCTCGTTCCATAAATGTATTGACGTCAGACCTGCTTAGGCCCAATTCTTTCAGTAAGTGATGCAAAGATTTTGCTGGAACTCCTCTCGCACCAACTTCCACTGCGTAAAGCTGATTACAATTATGGAATGAATTCTGAAATAAATAACGTAATAATAATATTAATGATAATTTATATTAGTTTGTAATTTTCTTCAAAGATATTGTCTTATATTAAAAAAATCGTTGAGAAAATACCCATTCTTAGAGCACGTTGCCTTATCTCAAAGCTCTTGCTATTTTGCACGGCTGAAACAAACCAATATTATCAACATAGAACCTCAAAACTCTTGCCTGAATAGAAACATTATTGCAAATGCATGGCATAATGGTGTTTGAGCCAATACCGTGAAACAAACGATGCGGTAAGGCGACTTCGCTACAAATTGAAAACTGCGGTCGTTTGACAAAGCATGTTCGAATTAGCTAGCCAATAGTATTAACACTGTTTAACATTGACTACCATTTTGTTTATTTTTGTAGGTACTTTTTAACTCATCACAACGTTAATAATAACTCGCGCTAACCTAACCTAACGTCCACAAACTGTTTTTTTAATCATGTTTACCGAGGAATGCGTGGAGCTAATTTAAACCTTACGGCTAGTGTTTTAAAGATTACAATTTTGTGCAACTATAATAGCGCCATCTATGATCGAGTAGTGGAACTATTTTTAATGAAAACTTCTTTAATGTTGAGTGTAATCTAATTAGAAAACTTAATTAAAATAAAAAATAGTACTCAATTGACATTTAAAGTTTCATCACGACCGTTTCCGGAAGCGGATTCCCATTTAGCCAACTTTACTATAGGCCAATCATGACAAGTGGCAAGCTCGTCGATGTCTCCAGCGTACCAAACTCGAGAAATATCACAAATAAATTAAATAATAATTAAATGTATTCATTTACATTAATAAATATGTTAGTTTCCCGACCAGGAATCGAACTCCACGGAGGCAGTTTATTAACATTTACTTACGAAATTAAATTGACACGAAGTTCTCATTTCAAATACCTACATAAATTATGTGTTTTACACTTTCGTAGCACGCAGGTCGGCATATTGTAACAACAAAATAATACATTTGAAAGTTCACGTCGAAGACGATCATAACCAGATCATGACCGTCATACAATAATTCATTCAGTACCGATTGGTATAGATTTATTTGATTCTCATACCGATTTGGTTTTTTGCCCTTTTTTGTTTGTTTTGTGTACTCGTATTTAATGTCTCTGCCTATTACTAACATTAATAACTAAACTAATTTACAATAAAAAAAAACTAGTTCCAACCAAAAATAACCCAATAAACAAAAAATTGTGTCATAATGTGTGAAAAGCAAGCAGTGCTAGAAAAAAAAGACATTACGGTGGTCCAGGGTTTTTACCGACTGTAACTTGCACACAAGAACGCCAACGCTCATAAATACTGCTGTAATTTGTTTAAATTAAAATATTTAACAGAAATATTACAAACAATATAAATTAATAATATTATAAACAACTTAATAATAAAAATACTTTAAAAAATTAATTAATATAAATAACTACAGGAAAAACAAAATTAAAATAAATAATTAACTATTAAAATTTTAGCAGAATGCTAGTAGTATAAAAGTAAAACTAAAGTATCATCACGACCTTCTGGGGTGGTCAGTATATATATATTTTTTAAATCGGATTCCTATTTAGCCAACTTCACTATACTTAGGTCCACCATAACAAGTGGCGATCGATGTCTCTAACATAGCAAACTCGAGATATATCACAAATTAAATTAATTATTGTGTCCGGACCAGGAATCGAACCCAGTATCTACGGACTTAACCGCTAGACCACGCAGGCAATATTTTTTATACATTTAACATAGGACACAAATGTACTATGTACAAAGTCTTCAGGCGCTTAATGAACTTGTTAGCACGTTATATTTTCTTTTGCTCCTTTGTAAAGCATAGCCATCCAAGCCGGGATATTGTATGGACTGGGGTTGGAGATAAAATTCCCTCATTTTACTGAAAAAGAATGCTGAATATAATACTTTATTAAAAAAAAACGCCTTAAAATAAATTAAAGCAACGCTACCACAGTATTGACGTTGCATTACTAAAATATTCAGGCGTTTCAGTACGCCATAAATTAGCGCTCGGGCAGAGTCGGGCAGTTATTACAAAATCTAAAATGCAGCCATTTAATTTACTTCATTTAATTAGTAATTCTGCGCATTTTAGCTGCATGTGACATGTCGGTAGCCGTGTCCAAAACCGCAAGCACGGTCGGGGCCTGACATAACCTCGGTTTTTGTGGCAATGTCATAGACAATAATATTTCAGCATTATTCTTCTAACCATGGGAATTTTCCATTGAAATGAAAAGAGGAGATGGGAGTACGGGAAGATGAAAAGTGGAGTTTAAAGATACGAAATGAAATAATCTGTGAAACAATTTGCCGGTAGAATTTCGTCAACCCAACAGATCACTTTTCAAAAAGATGGTATACTTACATTATGTAACAGTTTCTCACAGTGTACGTAGGTAGTATATGTATTGTATATAATATATATATATATAGTATGTAGTATATGTAGTATTGTGTACATATTAGTATGTATTTGTCTATATAGATATAATATTTAGATTTAATTTGAATTACCTATTAATCTATTTAACGGTTGCACCTACCTCACAACACAAATGGTTTCATTGTCCCAAAGGTTGGTTGCTAGATAATGCCTAGCGGTTAATGCCGCCTCTTGTACATAGTGCAATAGTTTTTAAATAAATAAATAATTTATTTGTCAGAAACATGTTAGGTACAGTATGTAATTATATCACATGCTTCGTTATTTCTATCATACATTTTTTTTTTAGTTACATGTCTTTGTCGAGCTTAGTATCTAGGAATTTATTTCTTTGTCGAATAAAAACATTCATTAACCAGTATTTTTTGACTCTTAATTTAAACAGTTTTAGTCGCAGCTCCCGTAAAGTACCTAACTGGAAGCATATTAAATATCTTTGTTGCCATTGCATAACAATCTCAGCTATATTGGGAACTTTAATATGCTGGAATAATAATTATATTATTCTCCTCGGATAACGCGTTTTAAATTTATTTGTAATTATCCCCAGGAGTTTTTAATAGTTCCGGGTGGCTTACAAGCGGTATAAAGGTTGCTGAAGACCTACATACAGAAGTGGATTGACTTATGATAAGACATTTGTTACGTAAGACGATTTTTGTTAGTTTTTCACCCCTCCCCTCCCTATATAATTAAAAATAATAGACCGATCTCCTCCACGCAATTTAATGTTACGTAAGAATATTAATCTTTGGTACAATCGTATTGATGTCTTCCTTTATCATTACAATCATCTTTACATATTATGTATTAAACTTAGTACTTCAAAACATAATTAATCTAGTGGAATTTTATTATGTTAAAAATGTTAATATACAAGTTTGACGTGCTTGGAAAAGAGCAAAATTAATAAATTTTATAATTGCTAACATTTCGAAATTGCGAGCTTTTGATGTTACTTCAGATTCTGTGCAAGCAAATGACTTTGGCACTGTTGTGTTTTCTTCTCCTGATGGATGATGAATGAGGAAAGGCAAAGGGCCATACAGACAAGTCTGACGTAATATATCTTTCTTTCTTATGAGTTAATGAGGTTATCATCAAATTTCAAATGTTGCATAATTAGATGTTTTTCTTGGAGTTTATCGCGGCATTACAGCCCAAACACGTTGAGTATAGTATGGGAGTTCACATTTATTGTTTTCCATAATTATTCATATT
The DNA here is from genome assembly GCA_910589645.1 of Tinea semifulvella. Taxonomy (NCBI): domain Eukaryota; kingdom Metazoa; phylum Arthropoda; class Insecta; order Lepidoptera; family Tineidae; genus Tinea; species Tinea semifulvella. Next base: position 3,434,886 of record OU342592.1, on the reverse strand, counting down.
GTAGCACATTATTAAACAAAACAATATCACTTTTGACTAACAATATCCACAGAGAGAGAGAGAGAGAAGTAATTTACAATACAAAAACATGCACTTAACATATCCGCGCAAAATGGATCGAAGAACTTTTTTGACGCTTTTGACAGTTTAGTCGGGTATAAATATTTAGCTTATCTTCCCATCTTCGTGAGTTCGAAAAGATCTCGCAAGTTTTAGAGCAAGTACTTCTCCTATGGCGTAAGAGAGGGATAAAGAAAAGAAGAAAAAAAGGCGATATATAAAATTAATAGACAACGTTAAAGTTGTTTTAAATATATCATAGGCAAACACAAATTTCAAAAATATTTTTTTGTAAGTACAAATAAAACTGATAATAGAAAAAGTTTTATTAGGTTTTTTAAATGCTATTTTAAAAACGGGAGAGGAAATAATGGATTGCTAAGAAAATAGTTCACTGTAGAAAACACGGAAAAACCCTGACTGACTCATTCACTATGTAAAGGGTATCTCTCATTTCTCACCCCAAAGTTTATCTTTAGAAAAGCTGATAAAACCCATGACTCAGCAGTTTAATAATCTTTTCGACTGAACAAATTTATGACTTGTGTTCATCGTGACCAATATTTTCAGTTTTCCAAATTCATCACCTTGCATAGTATAACGGAGTCATAGATATATTTTTGTATAGATATTATAGAATAGATCCATCAACCTGCACGAGGCACGTTTCAATCAAACTAGAGTTTAATAGTGTTTTTAGTATGAAATTTGAATAGGTACTGTTTTTTCAATTTTGTCTATTTTGTGGTTCCGGCTATTTGTCTAGCACAAACAAAGTCAAAGATGGAATCGAATAAAAAAAATATACACCCGAACTTCCAATTTCTAGTTCCGTTTATTCCACCACTATATCTTCGAGAACAGGACATCCAGTGGACTCCCACCGTCTAATAACTGGGCTACATCATCAACAGGACGTTAACAATGGGTGAGATGGCCTGCCATGTCGTTAACCAGACGAAAGCGGCCCGTGCCATGTTTCGTCCTGTAATGAATTCCAGTTTGACGCTCAGGTTGAAGGTAGATCCACATCTACAATATGTTCATCCGTTCCTGACTTACTTATGCTGCGCCAGCTTAGGATCACCTTCTGGCCAAAACCAGCAGGGACAAGATCTAGAGTCAGCAGAACATATCTCTCAGGGTGGTTCGTGCAAAATTCTGTAATTGCAAGAGATCTGGAGATGCCTACTATCGAGCCATTTGTTGTCTAGGCCTAGGCTAATATATGTTTTACCGGGATGATAACGAATCCTATAAGCGTCTTCAGGATATAGCTCCTACTTTCGCGCGGTCCCCGGAGGGGAGGCCACTGCCTAATCTAGACTAGATTCGGGCCGAGATTCTGCTGGGGTAAACGGAAGATTATCCCATCCCCAACCCAGGCCTATTAAACATCCGGGCCTAGATGACTCCGCTGTCTGAGCAAGAAAATGGTAATATTACACAAATACTTATTTGATTCCAATCGATAATTAGTATTGAAAACTTTTATTTTGAAATTAATTGTAAGTACATTTGATTATGTATTATTCATATCTTAAGCACCATCTACTTCCTTTTATAAAACAGAGTAAAAACTAAGAAAGATCAAACGCCTATTTAAATAAATTCCCATTATAAACATTTAGAACTGACCGTATTTATTTATGGATATTTTATTTTCAGGCGCTTTTGATTACTCATCAGTCATCCCATTTGAACTCTAAAATTAAAAAAAAATATTAACAAAATGTATCAGTTTAATAAAAGGAAATTTACCTGTAGATGGTGCTTAAGATATGAATAATACCTACTCAAAAGTACTTACAATTAATTTCAAAATAAAAGTTTTTAATGCAAATTAAAAGCGTAATATAAATTACGCGGGAAAACGAATTATTGAAGAAGACAAGAAAACAATTTTAACATCTAACGAAGAGTTTTCATCTGCTACTGGGTGCCAGGTTTATATAATTTCGTAGGATTTTATCTAAACCGGATTTTGGATTGGCGTTAGATAATGTATAAGGACTGTTTTAAATAAAATAAAATTTGATAATCAAGATTATATTTATTTTATTATATACATACTTACTTACTTAAGATTAGATACAATGAAGCCAATTAACAGCTTTCACTTATTTGAACCGTGAAAAAAAAATTAAATAAAAAAAATCTATATATTTATATTTAGTTTTATGAAGAACTTAAACTGCCTCAGTGGTCAAGCAGTTAAGTGCGGTAAGGTACTGGGTTCGATTCCTGGTCTGTACACAATAATATTTATTAATTTAAATAAACAAATTTAACCAATATTTAATTTATTAGTGATATTTCTCGAGTTTGGTAAGCTGGAGACATCGACGAGCTTGCCACTTGTCATGATTGGCCTATAGTAAAGTTCGCTAAATATGAATCGGCTTTTTTTAAGCGTGGTTTCTGACCACCCCGAAAGGGAAACGGTCGTGATCATACCTTACTTTTTAAACTGACAGTAAAGGAAATGAAATAATTTATTTGTCAGGAACATGGTAGGCATAGGGATGAAAATTATTATATGTAATTGACATGCTTCGCTATTTCTAGCATATAAATATTTATTTAGTCACATGACTTTGTCGAGCTTAGTGTCTAGGTAATCTTTTGTCGAATAGAAACATCTGTTTGGCGCTTTAAGTGGCAGCTACCTAACACAAACACACACACACATACACATACACCCACATAGTATAGTTCACATACACTTTTTTTTCTTCTAAATTGTATGTTCATTATTGGAAGACACTGTTATATAGCTGAACTCATCCAGGAGACACCGTAACGAATCAATATTCTTTAGTGCTAATAAACGAATTGTATTTGTATAGTTACCTAATTTTGGACAGAGATTGGCAGATGACGGATGACTTAATAGCAATAATTATAACAATTTTACTCGATTTTACTCAAACAAATATACTAAATAATATATTTACATATTTTTATTCATTTTGGAAAACCAACAGTTGACAATATTATAATAAATATTATACAGTAAATTAACTAAGAACTATTAAAGGTTTTCACATATAAATTTAAAGTTAAGCAATAAAGTGCAATAGAAGAAAATGTCACTGCATTATTATTATTATGAAAAAATATAGAGAATATAAAGATATAACAAATGCTTACATTGATGACCCACAGAAGAACAATGCCACAATAAATATAATACAGATGAACAATGCCACAATAAATATAATACAGATGAACAATGCGACAATAAATATAATACAGATGAACAATGCCACAATAAATATAATACTGGTCAGAAATTGTAACAGTTGTCATCTGCAGGTCTTTTAGACATACATAAAATATATCCCTTTAAAAGAAAAGTCCCGATTTCGATTCCAAGAACGATGGCCCCTTACCGGTCTACCGTTTTCATTTTGCTTACTGCCTTCTCCAAATTGGAATTATAATTATATTAGCAGATTTGCATTTTGATTAGGTTTAAATTTCATGAAGCAATCCTAATTATTTTGTATCTCGGCTCGAGTTTACACTTTATTTATTTATGTTTTATTCAATTTGGAGCCAAAATATCTAATAAACTGTCGTCTTTAATTCTTTAATCTTGAGTTATCGGTTAAATAATAAAAATAGATATTGTGATTATTATTAAAAGAAAGATACAGTAAAAATTATTAAAATTGATATTATATAAGATTGACATGTAATCCTTGCAGCAATGCCTAATAGACTATCGATACGTTGAGGTGCTGAGATGTATCTACAGCTCTGCGACTATGACCGTCCAGTTACGGGTCAACATACATACAAAGCCTATCCAACTGCGCAGAGGCGTGCTACAGGAGGATGTTATATCCCCGAAGCTGTTCACGAACGCGTTGGAAGATGTTTTTAAAATGCTAGATTGGAATTACTGCGACATAAACATCAATGGACAATTCATCTCACACCTCCGATTTGCGGATGATATAATCATGGTCAGTTCGCTCAAGGATCCTAGCGAAATGTTGAACGGCTTAAACGTAGGTTCCCAGTGGGTTGGTCTCGGAATGAACTGGACAAGACTAAAGTCACGTTCAATGATCATGTCAAGCCGAGGCCAATCTGCGTGGGAAACGCTACTCTCGAAGTTGTGCAAAATTACGTCTACCTCGGGCAAACTACCCAATTAGGAGCAGCCACTTCAGCAAAAAAGCCGACAGACGCATTTAGCTTGGGCGGCATTCGAAAAACTCTAGCACATCCTCTCATCGTTTAAAGACAAAGGTATTTAACCAGTGCGTTCTCCCGGTAAGGTCGTACGGAACAGAGACGTGGACACTAACAGTGGGTCTGGTCCATAAATTTAAAGTCGCTCAGCGAGCCATGAAAAGAGCTATGCTACCAAGCATCTCTAATGGATAGAATTAGAAACGTTGATATTCGTCAGAGAACTAAAGTTACTGACATAGCTTTTAAAATTAGCAAGCTGAAGTGGCAATGGGCCAGACACATCTGTTGCCGAACAGACGAACGATGGGGCAAACGGGTTCTAGAGTGGAGACCACGTACAGGAAGACGCAGAGTGGGTCGACCCCCCGCCAGATGGACAGAAGTGTCTAAGTCGCTGGTTAATGCTGTATGTGACAAAAGGGCTGGCAGTTTTTTGCGCAGCAAATCAGCATCGCTGTGCAGCGGGGAAATGCTGCAAGTGTTCTTGGCACACTGCCACATGATCAAGTCATAGGTAAATATTTTATATATAGTTTAGACTTTAATTTTATTTTTAATTTTGATTATATATTTTTATTAGCTTTATTTTAATTTTAATCATATCATCTTGGTACTGTTTTTTATTCTTAATAAATGAGAATGCCAATTTTTCTCGGTGAAATGGGCCCAATAAAATGTTCTCGTGTCATAATGATTTCTTTTTTATTTCATAGTTAATATATTGTGAATAATTGTGATATCATAATCTGTAATACATTTTATTTATTTTACCCTAGCATAACGACAATTGACAAAAACTTTTTTATGTTAATAATTACATAGTTTCGATCCCGCCGATTTGAATTATTATTAAAACACTGGATTGTTTTATCTATAATAAAGTACCTGGTAATACTCGTAATAAAGAACCTAATTGCTTTGTAACTATTTCATACATAAATGAAGTTCTTCGCGCCATTTTGCGTGGACATGTCAAGTGCAAGTTTTTGTTTTGTAAATTAATTTACTGTGGATATTATTGGTCAAAAGTGGTGTTGCTTGGTTTAATAATGTGCTACAATGTGAATAATTATGGAAAACGATAAATTGGACTTTAAATATGGGGCACAAGTTGCAATTTATTTTTTTGCGGTTTTCCCGCGCTTTCAACTCCCATATTTTACCCGACGTGTTTGAGCTATGGTGTCGCGAGTGACTCCAAGTAAAGCATCAAATTCCGCAGCATCTGGAATTTGATGATCCCCAACTCGGTTATGAACTCTATTATGAACATATATTATGCAAATAAATTACGTGTTTAGGACTGATGTATTCTGTACAATGTCCTTTAAAGACAATTAAAAAAAAAAATCATACATAAATTTTAACCAATTGACTATTTAATTAAATAATATTTTAATGCTGCGGTAAAAGAGATGTTGTAATTAAATTTTAAATAAACACAATTAATTGTTATGATTATTGAATTGTATTTAGTTGAGGCACGCTGCAAAAAAGTTGGCGCCTGGTTTTGGGCAATCTCTTTTAGTCATCGGTTGGTGAATAAGAAAACATGAGTAGACTTGTTAAACCTTTTTAAGGCAAAACATTAAATGAACAGAAATTCCTCAGTATTTATAAAATGAACTTGTGCAAAATATTAGCATTAAAAAAAAAAAAATTATTCTAAATAGGGTGTTCGCTCTCTATAGTGGATTGTTTCTGGCCTTTGGGAAGGAGTAATTTGCTGTGGACGGCGAGCAAACTAAAACTAAATTAATATTTATGAACTATACTCACTGTGGGTATTGTATAGTTATTTTAATTTTTAAATATATGTTAATGTTTCATAATTGCATGCTGTGAGCACACATGCTTTTGGAGATAGTATTGTATAGATTTTAAATTTTAAAAAATGTTTTATCATAATAAATAATAATAGAATTGATAATTAATATAATTGAGAAATATTTGCTACAGTTTCACAGATAACTTGGTGGCACTACAGAAGTGTAGTTAAATTTATTTCCGTTTGAATATTTATAAAGGAGCAAACGCGACGTAAAGTTTGCCGAAACCGGACGTCGTCGGTTCGGTTCCCGGCCAGATCTGGTGTGACCACGACACTTCCGTTACGAAACAGCTTTTGTCAGCCGTTTGCAATTTATTGTACATTCTATTCAAAACCTAACTGCAAGGACCAAGTTAAAATTATAAATTAATTAAACTTTAAATAGATAATAGTTTTTTATAATTTTAACGGGTGTTTACTCGATTTACCTTAGAGACATATTTTTTCCAACGTTTCAGCCAAGTTGCATTGGCCGTGGTCACGGGTCGACTGGAGCTGCGCGGTGTAATCTCGTACGTAAATCGCGTAACGACCCGTTAAAATTATAAAAACTATTATGAATGTGTGAGAAAAGTTTAAATACACTATACTTTTGTAAAAGTAAGCTTATCGTCTATTGATTTATTTTACATTGTTAGTTTATTTTTATATATATATATTTAATATTGGTATGTAGGTAATTGTGTTTACCCATAAGCTTTTAGCTTATAGTATGACAATGCCACTTTACAGCAGCTTTAATCTTAGTGACATCCTCGTAATTGTTTTCGTCTTAGCTTGTAGTATGACAATGCCTCATTACAGCAGCTATAATTCTTGGTGTATTTATTTTATAATTGTGTATGTCTTAGTTTATAATATGACAATGCCTATTTACAGCAGCTATAATTTTAAGATTATAATTATGTATATTTGTGTTGTAATGTGCTGCTCCAAATACAAGCTATTTCCCAGAAAATAAGCTTTTCGTTATATTAATTATTTTTTTGACATGTAAAAGCGCAGAATACATTATATTTATCCTATGCCTACTTACAAAATAAAAAATAAAAAAATAATAAATAAAATAAGTAAAAACTTGTCATTAGCTTCATTGTTCATCTTTAATTTTATATATGTATAGTATATGTAAGTTATCCTAATATAAATAAATAAGTTTTGTTTCAAGCAGTGTTATTTTTATATATTTTATATCACCATGGCAAGCTTGCAAATGGCACACACTTTCAACGAGAACAACAAATAGGTGGTAAGCGGTCTGATGGTGGTAATTTGCCCAGTCCGGCGGGGCGGGGAAGTATCCACCGTTCGTGCCGATAAACACAGTAAAGTGTATCCACACGGTCCGGGATCTGGATCGAATTACCGTCAAGCCGACACAGTGTTGGGGACTAATTTCAGTCATGAGTCTCTGATTCTAGTTGCTGCTCTTTTGGAGGTCATGTAACTACTTTAATAGTAACTGTTCAGAATTGGATTTATTTACCGTGAAGTCATCGATTGCTCGTAGCTGCTTGACCAGATCTTTTTGTACTGACCATATGCCTTAGCATTGTATGTGTTTGCAGGCACTCGTTTTTAAGACCTGTATATAAATATATATATAATTTATAATTTTAGTTCTATATTTATCTATTTGTGATAAATTTTATTTTACCTTTTATGTTTCTATTTTTTTTTTCTTTATGTGTTTATTAGTCGTTAGTTATCCTGTAATGAATAAATGAATAAATTTCGGGAGCAAGGTCACATGTCGTGCTAGTATTTTAAAAAAAAGTAACATTTGAATGTAAATCTGTTATCTACATTCTGTAGTACATATTTGGATCATGTAAATAAATGAAAGACAAGACTTTATGCAACTGATCGTAAGAGTCTCGCAAGACTGTGCTTAAACATTTTTGTACTATTTCAATATATATTTTTTCACATTTATAATATTAGTATGGATCGTCCTTGCTTTTATTTTCAAACAGCTTATAGAAGTACATGACCAAATGGTGCATTATTAAATTAAAATGTTTATTTAGGACTACCTATGTAGTGTGTACCCCACACAATATTTGGTCGGTTTTGAATTTGCGAGTTTTGTTGTACGAAATGCTGGCTGAAGGCAGTTGTGTATTTTAGAATAATGTAATATGTTTATTCGCAGCTTCGTTTTACCTATTTGAGTAACATACTCAGAAAAGTTATAGTTACAGACATAAAAATAATAATGCCCAATTTTACAATTTTAAATCATACCATAATTCTTTCTAAAGTCAAAGTCAAAATACCTTTATTCACGTAAACCTATTACAGGCATTTATAAAACGTCATTAATTTAATTATTTTGAATGATTCTACTCCTGCTAGACTAAGCAGCAAAGTGGTCCAATAAGTAAGCTGTTAGCAGAAGACCAGCAGCTTAGCAAATTCCCGTGACCTGTTATTGTTTAATCTGTCTGAGAAAGGAATCTGCAAGGAAACTCAGCTATATCAGATTTACAAAATAAAACATACAGAACTGCACCCCAACGATCAATTAATAACCTTTTAAATTTAGTTATCAGTACCTGGTACCAATACAATACCTGGTACAGCAGTAACCCACCAGGCAAGTCAGAATTAAGGTAGACTACATATAGACTGCCTATGTGCAACCCGAAAGTCGACAAAACGCAAAAACCTCTGTTAATTTAAGAACAATAAATTGAACGTGTTCGGCAGAGGTCCCAGGCCCCCACAGCAGCACCCGATCACGGACATAACGCATGTGCCAGCCATCCCCCCGCTCAACCAGGCCCTTAGGGTGCGGACCGAGACCCGACACACGTGCCACCACTGCAATGACCTTCTAAGGAAGGAGCGACCACCGGACACGCCACACCATGAGAACCTGAACACTAAGAATGACTTTCGAGACACACACAAGCATAAACATAACAATTACTTCCTAAGTACCCAAATGTTGCCGTGCAATTCCGTTAACAAACTTATATATTAGTTAATAAAATAATAAATACATAATAGTAACTAAATGTTACATAAAAAATAATTATATTATAATAATAAGGCTTTGACATACATATAGACAGTAAAGCCAGTAAAGCTCTCGGGTTTATAATTAGATCATGCAAGCCTTTTAAGAGTATGAAGACTCTTTAAATATTATATTGGGCTTATGCGCGCAGTCATCTTGAATATGGGTCTCAGATATGGAACCCGTGTTATCAGGTGTACATTTCATGGCTTGAAAATATCCAAAAAAGATTTATTCGACATCTTAAATTTAAATTATTTGACAGCCCATATGAAGTTATGTGCAAAAATCTGCATCTTCTTCCACTGGAAGTCTGACGCAACATCACTGATATTACTTACTTGCTTAATAGCCAACGGTACAGTTGATTGTCCTGGGTTGTTGGATCGATTGGGTCTACGAGTCCCAACGTTTAATCTCCGCTGTCCTTCCCTTTTGTTTGTCCAGCATGCTAGGACTAGGTACAGGCAGAATAGTTATTTTTTGAGAGTTTGCGGAGGAGTTGGACATTGATCTTTTCAACTCCAAGGCAACAAATATCAGACGTCAGTTGACGGCTCGTTATGTCGAATCAATCAGTAACCTTCATTAATGTAAATGTATATTTTTTTCTTGTTTTATTAATCTTATGTATTAATGACGTTCTTATAATTTAGTGACTGTGTGTGTATTGTCTTGCACGAGTATGTTATTATTGTGTTGCAGTGATGTTTTCTTATTTTATTGCTATTGTACTCAATTTTTGAAACCTATATGTGAAAACCTTTAATAGTTCTTAGAATGTTTAATGTTACTTACCTATTTGAACTGTTGGTTTTCCAAAATGAATAAATAAATAAATAACGAAACGTAACGGAACGGTACGGAACGAAACGGGGCTGGACTGGACTGGACTGGACTGGACTGGACTGAGCTGGGCTGGGCTGGGCTGGGCTGGGCTGGGCTGGGCTGGGCTGGGCTGGGCTGGGCTGGGCTGGGCTGGGCTGGACTGGACTGGACTGGACTGGACTGGACTGGACTGGACTGGACTGGACTGGACTGGACTGGACTGGACTGGACTGGACTGGACTGGACTGGACTGGACTGGACTGGACTGGACTGGACTGGACTGGACTGGACTGGACTGGACTGGACTGGACTGGACTGGACTGGACTGGACTGGACTGGACTGGACTGGACTGGACTGGACTGGACTGGACTGGACTGGACTGGACTGGACTGGACTGGACTGGACTGGACTGGACTGGACTGGACTGGACTGGACTGGACTGGACTGGACTGGACTGGACTGGACTGGACTGGACTGGACTGGACTGGACTGGACTGGACTGGACTGGACTGGACTGGACTGGACTGGACTGGACTGGACTGGACTGGACTGGACTGGACTGGACTGGACTGGACTGGACTACTGAGATCTATTTATAAATACTTAGGTATTACGAGTAGGGCTAGGTGGACGACTAGGACTCAATGCTCAAGAGGCTGTGATGATGAAATGAAATGTGAATCTAGCTCGGCTTGGTGTATTACACTGATTGACCTAGAATTTCTCTATGATATTGCCTTGTAACGACTAACATTTTCTATGAAAGAAAATGTAATTACAGCGCCAAAGATGCTGACATGACATGACAAACTACCAATATGAACAGATGAGAGAGAAATGAAAAGGTATTATTTCTCTTTTGTATTTCGTCATTTATAATACAAAGTAAAATATACCTATCAAGTTAGGTTTGTCGTAACAGAATACTGCATCCTGCAACTATTTCTTTATTGTTGTACAGTTGAGCCCACATAGCGGGGAAAACTAGTATAGGTATTTAAAAAAATATTTTACTCAACCAATTTCATCATCATCATTGATTCTACGAGATCCCTAGAGCCTAGTCCTTCACTGTTGGAGTTGTGCCTTCCCGAAATTTCTGGAACATATGGCCTACACTCGCCAAGCTTGCCAAACGGGTTGGCAAGGGTCTGATGTCTTTTTTAATTATAATTTAGTTAACTAATTAAGTTAGTATTAGAGAAACCGGGACCAGAGAAACCGGGACCAACGTCGTCGCTCCGAGGCACGGGAACGGTGATGTAGTAAATATATGTCAAATGTACGTAAGAAAAGTGTATTACTCATTAGTACATGCCAGGGTCGAACCCACCTTTTAGGATGATAATTAGCGTTCTTACAACTGAAACACCACCGCTCACTAACCCATTTACTCTGATATAAATAAGGAATGATTTGACTTGACGTCTCCATCTGGACAGCTGCAGCGTGGCGAGTCTAGGCCTAATATTACAGAAATATGTCTTGATCAGTGATAAAATGATAATGATGACTAGACCATAACGACTTATAAAAGCCCTCAAATGACTAATGTTTTGAAAACTGAAATTTTTGAAAAACTTTTTGGCATCAACAAGACTGGCTTACTCACTCAGGTCTATCTAGTCTACATTTACGGAATGAGCTTTATGGTATTTTAGGTTTCTTATATTTTTACAAGATAAAATGTGATTATTATTATTTGACATATTTTCTGAAATGAGCAATAAAAAAATATAGCTTTTTGGTTTTACCTATTTTAGATCTTCCTTTACGTTCTACATAGTAAAGTAAAAAAGTAAAATATCATCAGAAACGTATCCCTTCAGGGGTGATCAGAAACCACGCTTTTGAAGAAGCGGTTTAACATTTAGTTATCTGTACAATAGGCTCATCATGACAAGTGGCAAGCTTGTCGATTCCTCTGGCGTACCAAACTCATAAATTAAATAAATTATTGTGTCTCGACCAGGAATCGAAACCGGTACCTGCGCGTCTAATTCCTAATTTTACCGCTAGACCACGACTACATAGTACCTAAATATAATAATAATTCTTAAATTAAGAGATTGTTACATGTGTTTATCGATTAAGTAAGTTTTACTGTACCTTCACCAATGTCTCTTGGGCTTTCATTTCCCGACTCCAAAATTACATTTGTTATTTCATTTTACAGTTGCGCCTTTGAGAAATGTCTGTTTTATAGCTCAGCGTGGATATACGAATATCTATGGTTTAGCCAAAAAAGTAGGATAAAACTTATAAAGAAGATAAATTTCTAAGCATTCCATGGACTCATTGTGCGGGTGACGGGTCCATCGTGTGTGGGAAAGAAAGATAAGAAGAATAGTAGTAGGCTGGTTTACAAAAGAGGCATCCTTTTTTTATTGCATAACAATTCTGCTCCTCAATCTACCCAACCAAATACTGTATGATTACGTTAATGCCGTCTTGGAAGTTCGTTCCATAAATGTGTTGACGGCTCACCTGCTTAGGCCCAATTCTTTCAGTGTGGCAAAGATTTTGCTGGAATTCCTCTCTCACTGCATCAAGTTGAGTCTTGAACCCGCTCCTGATCATTTCTTCTGTGAGATCATTATATTTGTTGGACTTCATGTTGTAGTGTTTTTAAATAAAATTAAAAAAATAAAAATCAAAATAGTTTATTTCCATTGGTTCGATTAAAACAACTTGGATACAGTCAAAACTAATAAAATCAATACAATTATTAAAACATATGTACTAATCAAAGTGGTAATAATGGTTGGACCGTCAACAGGCAATAATCCATATTTATGTATGTTAGGCACAACATTAATTACTGCTACAAGCAAGTAAAACTAACTAACTTAGAAACTACTTAAATAAGATCGTGGCTGTAAAGAGGCCGTGTCAGTTTACATTCTAAATACTTAATAATTATGATGTACAGAATTTATATACATATGTCAGATAATCAATAAATTTATAAAACAAATAATAATAATAAAAAATAAATAAAAATTGACGTGTCATCTTATAATCTAAATAATAATAATAATGATATGTCAATTAAACATAAATTCATAGCCGTGTCATCTTATATTCTAATAGCATTAATGTTAATAATAAATAAATTACTTTGTAACAGTCGTAAAACTAAATTGTTTATTTTGTATTCGGAATTACCACTATCATTTGTTGTGACCACTGAACCGCTAATAGTTAGTTACAGTTTTAAAATAGATTTTAGATGGTACGACATTCACCGAGTGATCTAGTATTATAGTTATTAGAACCCCAAAATGTATACCGCTTATTACAGATCTCAGTTACAAAGGTTAGTTAGGAATAGGTGGTAGGCGGACTGATGGTGGTAATTTCCCCAGTCTGCCGGGGCGGCGAAGTATCCACCATTCGTGCCCAAAACTCAGTAAAGTGTATTCATACGTTGCGAGATCAGGCTCGAATAGCCAAGCCGGTATAGCGTTAGGGACTGACGTCAGTCATAAGTATCTGATTCCAGTTGCTAATATTCAGAGCTTACGATCAGTGCTTAGTATAAAAAAAAGGAAATGCATTTGCGGCATTAAACCTGCAAGTATTTTGGTTTTGTACAATAAAATATTTTATTATTATATACTTTTACATTGTATTATAGCACATATATCAGTATAAACCCGTTCAATTTATTGTTCTTGAATTAACAGAGGTTTTTGCGTTTTGTCGACTTTCGGGTTGCACATAGGCATGTAGTCTACCTTAATTCTGACTTGCCTTAATTGTATTCTCATATAACTAAATTTAAAAGGTTATTAATTGATCGTTGTGGTGCAGTTATGTATATGTTTTATTTTGTAAATCTGATATAGCTGAGTTTTCCTTGCAGATTCCTTGCTCAGTCAGATTAAACATTAACAGGTCACTGGAATCTGCTAAGCTGCTGGTCTTCTGCTAACAGCTTACTGATTGGACCACTTTGCTGCTAAGTCTTTTACTAGCAGGAGTAGAATCATTCAAAATAATTAAATTAATGACGTTTCATAAATGCCTGTAATAACTGCCTCCGTGGTCTAGCGGTTAAGTCCGTGGATTTAGACTCGGAGGTACCGGGTTCGATTCCTGGTCGGGACACAAAAATATTTATTAATGTAAATAAATACATTTAATTAATATTTAATTTATTTGTGATATTTCTCGAGTTTGGTACGCTGGAGACATCAACGAGCTTGCCACTTGTCATGATTGGCCTATAGTAAAGTTGGCTAAATGTGAATCCGCTTATTTATAAGCGTGGTTTCTGACCACCCCGAAAGGGAAACGGTCGTGATGATACTTTACTTTACTTTACTGTAATAGGTTTACGTGAATAAAGATATTTTGAATTTGACTTTGACTAACGAATTACAATATTAAATTATTTAAAAGAACACCTAAATAAACTATATATTTATTACATAAAAAATGAACCTGAAAAAAAAATATGCTCCGTCTAATCGCTGTCCTGTGGCATATTGCCCAATACAATGGCAGCATTTCCCCTCTAAATTAAGATCAAATACTAAATTTTTGAGAGTATATTTATTGTTTTATTATTATTTATTTATTTCCATTAAAATGTACATTACAGCTTATACGTCTAAACAATACATATTTCATAACAAAATTCAAACACAAGGATAAGTGACTAGATGTGCGAATTAATATGGCTCCAAGTACTTTAGGACAATGTTTTTACTTTTAAAATCCGTTGATGCGAACACATCGGACTGCACGATTTTGTTCAATAAAACGATTGCACGGGGAACGGGGGCACTCTGGAGTAGGTGTGTACGAGCATTCTCCTCAGCAAATAGTCGATGGCCGCGCGCGCTGGTACTTGTTAGGTACGTACAATGAAATTAATTTTAATATAGCAGGTAGATATATTTTACCTCTAAGAATATTTAATATTAGACCAATGCTTTATTGCGTCTAACTTCTAAGGAGTTATAACGCAGCATACCTAATATAAATAATAAGGGGTACAAAAAGGGATAGTAACCATACTACCATATATAACCGTATAACCATTATTATACGGTGCCCCAAGCGTACTATTTAGAACAATTGATTCGAACTGTTAATAAAGTAAAAACTTCACTACTGTTTGATATTTTCCCCCCGACAAAACAGTTTCACGTTCAATGAAGTCTGGGAAATTTTCAGAAATTCTCTCAAATTGTAAAATAGAAGCATCGGTTCGACGAGAACGAAGATAAAGAAATACTATTTTATTTTAGTGATGTCACAATTACGACTTTGTTTTCTTATCGATAGGTTTACTAGACCAAATTAAGCTCTATATGGGCTTATTTTATTTTTTTGTTTTGTATATTATTGTTTAAATATATTTTGATAAAAAATTGTACACCATACTATGGTAAAATTTGTTGAGATAAAATTTTGTAAACTCCATTGTTACACAAATTCTAAAGAAAAATAATCCGCTTCTATAAGCGTGGTTTCTGACCACCCCGAAAGGGAAACGGTCGTGAAGTACTTCTACAAAAAACAAACAACAACAATTAACAACAGTAGCTGTGGGTACACAGCTAAGGCATATGGGTAGTACAGAACAATCTGGTCAAATAGCTGCGAGCAAATTTGGCTTCGTTCTTTACCCACTAAAATAAAATAAAACGAATGTATAAAAGCGCACATCTTCTTCAAAATCTGTGACGTCACAAACACCACCAAACGTGCACGTGACGTTTTTCATATAAATAGTTTTGTACACCTGAAGTAAGCGTCTATGGTACTTAATACGGCACATCAGGAACAAGAGTAAGATTGCGGTTTTGTAGAGCTGTGGTGGCTGGGTTGTAAGAACGTTTTTCAGTTGTGATATACTTTTCTTACGTACATTTGTCATAGATTTACGACCCTACCGTTCCCAGTCTTTGGAGAGCACCTAAAGTTGTCGGTCCTGATTCCACTAATACCAAGTTGTGGAATCGCTATTAAATTGTCATTAAAATAGACATGAGACCCTCGCCAATCCATCTGGCCAGCAAGTGTAGGCCGAATCTCCAGAAATATATTCTGGAAGTCCCATGTCCAGTCTGGAGCTGTAATCTGATAGCGTTATCCTTATCTATCGCTTGGGCCCGACGTGCGATATTAAATGCCGCTACCGAAAAGGCATTTTTTATCGATGTTCGCTATATTTCTTTTGACATCACTAGTTTATCGAAGATAGTAAGAATGCAGGCTCCCAGTTTCCACGTGAACAGTTCTGCTCAAAGGTGACTGGGAAGATGGCGGCGTTTGATATGTTTTGAGTCATACATTGCGGCTCGCTGGGTTATATTTTAACCAGAGATAATAAATATATAAAAGACAGGGCAAGAAACACAACAGTATGAGAATCAAAGCTAGGCCAATCGCTACATAATGAATTAGTGTATTTTTTTTGTTTGTTATACTAGCACGACATGTGACCTTGCGCCCACCTGATGGTAAGCGGACCATACTAAACGTGCGTTATTACAAAAAAGTCTAGCCGTGTCACCAATTTTAGTTTTGCCGCTCGGAAATTGCCTCGATATGAGTAATTCGCTTATTCATCTACAAGCTACTAAGTAATTATCTATATTTAATTGTTAGAGCTAGTAAAGACAAAACATTACCCAATGCACGGCACTTGAAAAAAACGACAACGCACGAATGAGCGGAGGGGGTTTTGTGGAATTCCCTAGGGGAGGAAATATTTCACCATTTATATGAGATATTTAGATTTAAAAGTTTTTGTCGTTCTGAAAGGGTTATGTCCGACATCAGTCCCTAACACTATGCCGTCTTGACTAGATGCCTTTTTACACTTATATGACAGTCATTGCCTGTTACAATCGTGTTCGACGTGACTTAAGTATATACCACCGCTCGTAAGCTCCATATACGGTTTTATTTTCTGGATCTTTAGTACCTAAATAGTAATAAAAATCAATAATTTAACATGTTGTACTTCTTGTTGCTGTGTTAATGCTGTACTTCGCGAAGTAAAACGGTGTTGGATACATTTTATTGCAGGTACAACGTATTTCACCTCTGGGGTAGTTCATAAAAGCGTGTACAGTGAACAACAATTTTTTTGTTCAATCAGTTTTAAAAGTCACGTTTTTTTTTCGTTTCTCTTATTTTATTTATACATACAAACAGACATATAATGCCACCGAAGTGTTGCCATTTAAGTGAGAGTAGAGTAATTACAAATACTATTTTTATCGCTAAACTAAAATTAAGTTTCAATAAATATAAGTCAAGTTAGACTATTTAGAATTTTAAGAATCTTTTAAGTTTTTATTATTATGTTTTTAACAAATTAAATGTGAAGGGCTCGGGCAGTGCATGGGGGTAATTTTGAAATAGAAAATCTTTTGAATTCGTTTGAAAAAGAATTTGTTTGACATATTTTTATTTTGTTTTTTTGTCTGATGATGACTTACTAGATAAGAATATATTTAAATTAAACAATTTTTGCATGCCAACTTACTAACCATATTACTGTATGTACCACATTTAAAGCAAATAAACAATTTTGAATTTGAATGACTTGCCTCTGCCATTATTTAAGTCAAAACTAAAGAAACCTTTACTGAGAAAATGTTATTATACATTTGACGATTTCCTGACTGACGATGATCTCACATTTGACATACATTATAAATTTTAAAATAGGACACTAATTATATATTTTCTTTTGTGTTTGTATACCAAAATTATGTTTCCTTAATGTACGTAAAATTGGGTGAATAGGGATATGGGGACGAAACCGAGAACTTTCTATAACCCTTTCAGCACGGATGATGCCAAGCGTGTGTTATTAGAAAAAATAGACCTCTCGCCAAATTCTGTTTTACCGTTTCGAAATGGCCTGAGTAGTTCCTGCTCTCATCTAGCTACTTCGTAATTATTAGGACTAGTTAAGAAAAAACATATAAAAGTGATTTTTATTTCCATTGGATTACCCAACGCACGATAGTGCGCTAGCACATTAGAAAAGGACAACGCTAGGGGAGGTTTTTTTTTACTATTTATACGAGATATTTTAGACCCTCACGGATCTCAAAGTTATCAATAAACCTTTTATTATCTAAAATATATTTTGTCGTGCTGAAAGGGATAAAAAGCAACTGAAACTTGTCAAATAAGATCCAAACTTATTGATATGGTTTTGGGTATAATAGAATTATTGTTTTATTAAATAGCAATACTGAAACTCCAGTTTAAAAAGAGTTAGTTCAACGGCTGTTTTTGTGCTTCTCAAAACTTGCTTATTAGAAATTAAATTAAATTAGAAGATTTGTTTGTTTTTCGTTGTAAAAGTGGATTTCGATGTACCTTATCCTTTCAGAAACACAAAAACAACAAGTAAGTGCTTGCTTTTTATTTCTTCTTCTTCTTCTACTTCTTAGTCGCTACACTCTTGGCAGAGTGGTCGTGGTCGCCATTGGAGTGCTAGTGGCACGCTTAACAAGCCGTCGCCACTCCTCTCGGACCCCGGCTTTCCTAGTGCACTTATGTAGGGGATGATCCATTGCAACCTTCACCTGATCGGTCCATCTCATCGGAGACCTACCACGCATCCTCTTGCCATCGACTTTCCCCTGGACTACCAAGCGCTCGATGGATGTTTCTCCACGCCGTGATACGTGTCCGAAGAAAGTGAGAATGCGTAATTGAACAGTCGAGGAAAGGCCTGATCCCCAGTTCCTCCAGTATGGATTTGTTTGTTCGGAACTCCGTCCATGATATGCCCAGCATTCCCCGCCAACACCACCTCTCTAGAGCATTAATTCGTTTTTTTCAGTTTCGCGTAGGGTCCACGTCCAGCCGGATTTTAGTGGCTTTGGTAACGTTTCGGTTCCTCCATATCTTCTTCATCTTGTTCCATAGCAGATCTTGTAACTGCCATTCGACGCTTGATTTCATCTTCGCATCCACGGTTATTAGATATTAGTGCTCCCAGATAAATGTAAGATCGGACCACATCGCACTTTGCTATCCTTGTAATTTCTGGCCAGTTATTGTTGGCTCGGTCTACGAACATCACTTTCGTTTTGCTGCGGTTGATTTTAAGGCCGATCTTAAGACTGACGGTCTCCATTTTTTGCAACAGCTCTTCCATATGACTAATACTTGTTGCAAACAATGTGGTGTCGTCCGCATATCGCAAATTCGAGATGTTTAAGCCTCCGATTGTAATTCCGTCTGTTCAGTTTTCAAGGGCAATTCTCTTTAGGTAAATTAGCTTTTTATTAACTGTAGCTAAAAAATATATATTTTTAAACGTCCTACATTTTAATCTAGAATCGTAGTTAATAGAGATGAGATTTGGGTGAATAGGGATGCCTATGGGGCTGAAAGGGGACGCCATATTAGGTAGTGGAGACGAGCAAGAGGTATATTGAGACGGCATAGGTATTAAAAGGAACAACTTCAATAGGGCTGTCACAATGATGTTATTTGTTTTTAATGAAATAATAGGTAATGAAATAAAATTAAATAATTGAAATAAAACAAATATTGAAATTTCATTTGTTGTTTTATTTAATCACAAATTTAATTGCATGCAATGCAATAAAAAATATGATTTAGATGTTATAGAAGCAGCCCTTAGAGAATATGAAAAAAGTAAATGTTCATTTAAAGTTATTGCTGCTTAAAACGAAAGGTATAAAATAATGTGCACAATGAAACTACCTACTAAATTACAAGTTAGATAGATAGGTATTTTGTGTTTGTTGTGATAACCCTGACAGATTTCCCTAATAACCCTTCTACCATCCCTATTGACACATACTTGAATAGGTACGACTTCTTTTTGGCAAAATGAAAATTGCTCGTCTTATAGGAATTATAAGTATTTTAGGTGCAAAGTCATCCCTAGTTACCCAGTTTTACGGTATTAACTTAAATGCGTTATTTAAACAAAAAATCTGACTTTGGTTGTCCGATAGGTGGCGCGCATTGACTGTCAGGCAGTACGAAGTTCGCCGGGTCAGCTAGTTTATAATAAATAAAATAAAAATAAAAAAGTATCATCACGACCGTTTCCCTTTCGGGGTGGTCAGAAACCACGCTTATAAATAAGCGGATTCACATTTAGGCAACTTTACTATAGGCCAATCATGACAAGTGGCAAGCTCGTCGATGTCTCCAGCGTACCAAACTCGAGAAATATCGCAAATAAATTTAATAATAATTAAATGTATTTATTTACATTAATACATATTTTTGTGTCCCGACCAGGAATCGAACCCGGTACCTCCGAGTCTAAATCCACGGACTTAACCGCTACACCACGGAGGCATAAATTAAAATGTGTCCATATAGTCACTGTCTTTTTGCTAATCTCCATTTCTTGACATGTAGTATATTAGTATATTTATTCATATAAGTATTTATTTATATATAAAAAAATATTATGTGTATATATATATATTGTATTTAATTAAATATATTTTTGTAAATTATTACTTTTACATAAAATTTTCTGACTCTGCACCCATCTTATAAATATTTCACTCTCCCAAAGGTTAGCTGGTAGAGAATGGTATTATACTCGCCTATGTACATCTTTTTGTTTTGTATATTTTGTGTGCAATAAAGAATTTTATTATTATTATTATTGAGTTATGTATTTGTTGATAAAGGTCTTCTATTCTGTTTTTTTTTCTGTGGAAATTTTTAATTGGCTGTATTCATTCGACTCGACCGCCTCCGTGGTCTAGTGGTAACAAACGTTGCCGTGAACTCGGGAGGTCGTGGGTTCGATTCCCACCGGGGGCAAGTTGTACATTGTATAATTTGTCTCGGTCTGGGTGTTTATATGTATAATATGTATATATTTACAAAAAAAAAAGTATAATATGTAGTTTATCAACCATCTAGTTTCCGTAACACAAGCCTCGTAGCTTACCACGGAAAATAGATGGCGCTGTGTGACCTGTCTGGAAATATTTATTTATTATTTATTTATTTATTTATTATTATCACTATTTTGCTTGCTTCTTGAAAAAAAATATATGTTAGACATCTGTACCTGGGATAGTGGTCGTTCTTTACCAACCCCTTATATTATCAAAGTAATAAACATTTTTATGTTGTCGTAAATCGTATTATCGGCCGAGGAAATAAACCTTCATACTTGATGACATATTTTTGACGTCAAATGTAGCCAAAGTCAAACCAGCGGGATATTCATTTAAAAAAAAAAAAAAGATCATCACGACCGTTTCCCTTTCGGGGTGGTCAGAAACCACGCCTATAAATAAGCGGATTCACATTTAGCCAACTTTACTATAGGTCAATCATGACAAATGGCAAGCTCGTCGATGTCTCCAGCGTACCAAACTCGAGAAATATCACAAATAAATTAAATGTATTTATTTAATTAATAAATATTTTTGTGTCTCGACCAGGAATCGAACCCGGTACCTCCGAGTCTAAATCCACGGACTTAACCGCTAGACCACGGAGGCAGTCAATATTCATTTATAAAGTATAAAGTAAAGTATCATCACGACCGTATCTGGGGTGGTCGGAAACCACGCTATTAAAAAAAGCGGATTCGCATTTATTTATTTATTATGTTTGGAAAACTTACAGCTATTTTACACTAATAAACTTAAGATTAGATACAAAATCCTTGAACAAAAAATAAAAATAAAATATAAGAATTTATATACAAAAAAAAAAACATATAAAATAGTACAAATCAATACTGACATATTACCTAAACAACCTCTATTCGCCTGAAGTGCTCGTCAGTTATCGCGCGTCTCATAGACGTAGTAGTGGAATTAAAAAGATCAATATCGATATTAAGATTGAACAACTCACCTGCCCTAATAAATAATAGTAAATCAATCAATCAATATTTCCAGACAGGTCACACAGCGCCATCTAATTTCCGTGGTAAGCTACGTGGCTTGTGTTACGGAAACTAGATGGTTGATAAACTACATATTACCTATACTTTTTTTTTTTGTAAATATATACATATTATACATATAAACACCCAGACCGAGACAAATTATACAATGTACAACTTGCCCCCGGTGGGAATCGAACCCACGACCTCCCGAGATCACGGCAACGTCTGTTACCACGGAGGCGGTCAACGCAAAATAAAGAACGCGTTACGCCTGTAATTTGTGCTAAAACAGGGGAATAAGCAGTAGTGGACTTTGCCTGGTGTTTCCAGTGGGTATACGTAATAGAATTTTGCTTAGTAACTCAGGAGAGTCCACATTCCCTCGCGCAACATAAACAAGGTAAGTTGTGTCTGCAATGTTGCGTCTCAAGTGGCAGCAAATGATGTCTCTTGCATCGTTTATCGTAGCTCGAATCATAGGTTTTAGTTTCGAATTGTATATATCTCAGAAATCTCTTTTGAATAGATTCTATTCGTGTGATAAAAAAAACAGTTTTAACTTTACTATAGTCCCACATGACAAGTGGCAAGCTGACATCGACGAGCTTCTAGCGTATATATCAAACTCGAGAAATATCGAAATAAATTAAACACATTATTGTGTGGATCGAACCCGGTACCTCCATGGACAATTCATGAACTTAACCGCTAGACCACGGAGGCAGTCATATTATTTATTTTAATAATAATTATATTGAAAACTTTATTGCTTAAAGTTAACATAATGCGACATTTTTTAATATAAAAAATTTAAGAGGCGGAAGTAGGTATATAAAATATTTATGCTTGAAAAGATAATCCATTATTGTATTATATTATTAATAGATATTTTTGTTCTGATAAAATATTGTAAATAGTATTAGTGTATGTAACTTGACCTCCTCCGTGGTCTAGTGGTAACAAACGTTGCCGTGAACTCGGGAGGTCGTGGGTTCGATTCCCACCGGGGGCAAGTTGTACATTGTATAATTTGTCTCGGTCTGGGTGTTTATATGTATAATATGTATATATTTATAAAAAAAAAAAGGATAATATGTAGTTTATCAACCATCTAGTTTCCGTAACACAAGCCTCGTAGCTTACCACGGAAACTAGATGGCGCTGTGTGACCTGTCTGGAAATATTTATTTATTTATTATTTATTATATATTTGATAAAATGATTATTATTGTATATGAAATTATTATTGTATCACGTAGGTTTTTTTTAAAATGTTTTTTTATGTTTGTATTGTAACGCACTGCTCTTCATTTAAGTAAGGTTGTGTAGTTTCATGGCGTTCTACCTGGTAGAATGCTGTGAAATTATGTAGCCTAATATTATAGTATAGTTATTGTAAATTTGACATGTAAAAGTGCAAAATACATTTTTTTGTCCTATGCCTAATTACAGAAAATAAACGAATTGAATTGAATTGAAAAATCACTTAAATTTATTTATTTAAATTAATAATTATTATTGTGACCCGACGAGGAATCGAACGCGGTACTCCGAGTCTAAATACGCGGACTTCGGCAGTCAATGTAAATACAATTTAGCCCAAATCCCCTATACAAGATAAATGAAGTCCTATGCACTAGTCGGAGACCGAATAATACAAACGAAATTTGGAAAGGAAATATTTTTACGCACCAATAAGCACTTTTTTGTTAGCTGTACTCAAATATTCACTGATATTTTAGTAACGTTTGACATCCAGATTGTAACCTATCTATTTGTAAAAACCCACAATCTTAAATATACCCACAAGTAATAAAACATCCTTATGCAGTTGTAATAAAGGCTTATTTCGTATATAAAGTATTTCATTTGATACTTAAGAGCAACAAAAACGGGTGACAAAAAAAGCATTAAAATCTTAAAATTCATGAATTAATGCTAAACTATTTTTTTTTTAATATGACACTATTCCTACGCGTACATATAAATCTAGTGATTTGGCATAACGGTAGGGAGTGATGTCGGTCATCAGTGGCTGGCGTCAGTTGCTCCCACTCTTGGACCTCGTGTATCGCTTACGTTTAGGTCGGCACGATGTCAAATATTGTACACAGTTGAATTAAATAAATAAAAAAATAAAAATCCGCCTACGTAAAAAATAATAGTGAATTAAAAACTGAAAATTAATAAATTTCAACTAAAAATAAAAAAAATAAGCCCTTGGGTTCCGTCGCCAAAAAGTTTAATAACCGCTTAACTACACCATTTTCATTAATAGTGTCACTTCACACCATTAATGTGATCACATTATCGTATCAAAAAATGATAGGAAAACAGACTAAAGGTATTTCTTCCCGCACTACCTGCTCCTTCTTGGCCGCTACCTCGTAGCAATACAAGCGTACGCAATTACTTTTAAATCCTTAGCTTAGCGTGGCGCTTTTTGTAGGTACGACTAAAGTAAGTATCATCACGACTCGATATAGAAAATATATCCTGATTATGCAAATAAAACCCGCAGAGTAAAACATTTTAGCAGAGGAATTTTTTATAACTGTAAACAACATGACAACACATTGACATCTATAACAAACTAACAATTATATTTTAGATTTAATTTAAAATTACTTAACTAAACAAACATTCTGTAAAATTAAAATAACAACTGTATCGGAAATATATCCTGATTGTGGAAATACCCGCAGAGTAAAATATTTTAACAGTGGAATTTCTAATGACAGTAAACAACATGACAACATTGACATTTATATAAAACTGACAAATATATTTTAAATTATTTTCAACATTAGCGGGGTAATCAGAAACGCTTTTAAAGTAGCGGATTCTCATTAAAATCAACTTTACTATAGGCGACATGACATGAGGTAAATATTTCTTGGTGACCAGTTTTATTTGCCCACCAGTGTAAGCTAGTGTGATATGCGGCCGCCATTTATGAATATTTCATAGGTTCATTTGTTATTTATACTATAAAAAAAATGTATGAAATCAGGACACATGTCAAGTTGAATATCTAAGCTACTCGTAAAATACATTCTTACATCTTTGATTTTGTGCGTGGATAAACTATTTGAATCATGACTTGAAGTTCAATTATTTTATTTTCAGATTTTTTTATTTTTTGGTGTTCTCTTAAACTAATACATATATAAATCTGTGCAACAAAGGATCTAATCGTGTGTTTAGATAGATATAGATACGAAAATATCGATACGATAATTATTGTTCCGTAGATACTGCAAGAGCATAATATCGTCGCTTAAAGCTGCCATAGACGTTGAAGTAATTTAATCAAACAAATTAGCATTTTCTTACAAGCGTCCAGACACAGGCTTGAAGTGGTGTCAGTTCAGTATCGAAGCAGGAGAAGAATTGTTGTGCTTCTTTTGTTGTCTGCTTTCGGTTCTATTTCTTTCTATTAGCTTACAATAAGCAGCTTTCCGTATTCTCGTATTTTTCAGATATATTGCCGAAACCTGGACCCTCAGAGCCACTGATCTCAGCCACGTCGACACCTTTGAGATGTGGTGCTGGAGGCATGTTGAGCATCCTGTGGACAGCGCAGAGAAACAACTCAAGGAGCTCAAAGTCACTACCTGGCTCTCCTCTATCTGCATACAACGAGTCCTTGAGTATTTTGGTCATATAGCACGGAAAAGTTGAAAGGCTGATGATCACAGGCAAAATTGAAGGCAAGAGACCCCGTGGCCGATACGGTGGTCTGACCAGATCCGCATCAGACTCAACGCCCCAGTTCATAATGCAAATAAACGATGCAAGGAGAAGAAGGAGGAAATAATATACATATATATATATATGTAAAAACTAATATAAATAAAAAATGTCCTCTAGAGACTTCCCATCCGACATAGTCCCAACGAGACTGGCAACATTTAATAAAACTGGTCAACAAGAAATATTTTACAGTGGAGATCACGTACGACTCACTGCCGGATGGATGGATTAAAAAAGAAGGTGGAGGTTGGATGAGGTTGCAAATAACCAAATGCAGTGAGAGAGGCCTATATTTATTTATTTAATAACTCTATTAAACAAAGTATAATAGCGGACTTAATGCCTGAATACATTTTCTGACAGCGAGGCTAATACGTTGGCAGAAATAATTGCCAGCCTTCCTGTCTCCAGACCTTTGCCGCTTTGACAAATCCTTGGCCAGGCGCTTGCTGAGGGTCCACATTGGCTCATCGCCTTGACTCCAAACTGCGCAAATTCGTAACCTATGACAAGGTTGGCGTATTTGCGCTGAGGTTCTCAGCAGAAACCGCCGCACTTCCCGCGCCTAATGAGGACTCCTAAATGTGAGATGGAGCCCATACCACAGACCTCCCAAGTTTCCACGGCCCAACAGACATTCCGTCGGGTCTCTAGTCATCACGCCGCACAATCCCAGATGGTTCTAAGATTGTGGGTATTCCAGCAGTGACAAGAGCCTTTCGGGTGATGTTGTTGATCTACGAGTATTTAATTGTTTCTTTATGTGGTAAACCCTATTTTTCCTGTCTAAGCTTAAGTGTTTGAAAGAAGTAGGATGACTATAAACTCTAGAACAAGTAAATGAAATTACGAGTATAGGAAGTATGGGTATGATAGCGATGTTGAAAGAAGAGTGAACGCGGGAAAAAGTGTTAACAGTACCCTAGGGTCACTGATCGCCAGTCGAAATGTCAGTGACAAAGCTCGACTTACACAATGCCATGCTGGTAACAACACTTACGAGTATGTATGGAAGCGAGACGTGGATATGTCAGAACACGCATGAGTGTAGAGTAAATGCAGTATAATTGAGGTCTTTGTGTCGGATATGCGGCGTAACTTTAATGGAACGCATACGTAATGTGGGAATACGCAAAAGGGTAGGTATAAAAGAAAGCATAGGGACAAAAATAAGGAAAGGCATGCTTCGATGGTTCGGGCATGTTGAAAGGATGAACGAAGAGATATATAATGCGAGAGTTGTGGGTAAAAGAGAGTGGGCATACCAAGACTCACCTATCACGATTAAAATAATAAAACAATAGCTGAAGGTGCATCAAAAACCATCGAAATAAAAGGGCGTATTTGAAGAGGTTGATGAATGTCGAAGAAGCGAAAGAGGTATGTCGTGATCGTGACAAGTGGCGCTCCATTGTCTCTGCCTAACCCGCAAAAGATTTGGCGTGAAGTTATGTATGTATAATAAGCTTAATAAAATTTAAATGGATCTCTTTAAAAAAAACTAATTGAAAACTCTAAGACCGATATTAAAATATTAATAGTTTATTTATTCAAATAGAGTATTTAAAAAGTAATTTCCGGTTTTTCGCCTTCCCAGTCCGCACCACTGGATCCGAACCCATTACCCGCTGGATGCACCTGATAGCTTCCGATCTTTCAAAACTTTATAATGAACATACATTATGTACGCTCAAAATGGCTGAAACTAGCTGTAGAATGAATTGTTAGACTGCCTCCGTGGTCTAGCGGTTAATAATAGTAATAATAATTCATTTATTTCGGATTCGATCTATATACATATGTTAGTAACAATTTAATTGAGAACTATGTTAGTAGAAATATACATTAATCAAAAATTTAAACAATGTAAAAATAAGAAATATTGGTCATTTACATTGTGAGTGATATTAAGTCACAGCCGTGACCCTCATACGACCCCCATAACATTGGGTAATGCAAATGCTGTAGATATTATTTACACGTTCCCAGTTACAACTCCAATCCAGCGCTTAACAAAAGCGCTGTCAAACGCAACGATATCATCTTCAGAATGCCGTTGTTTGCATGTTTGAATGCTCCTCTTACTCTATGCAGTATCGACGCTGCCTTTTTGCGGATTATAGCCGGAAATCCATCCACACGAGCCTCCGCAAAAATGCCCGATGCACTGCAGCGTCGAGGCAGTCCCATCAGCATTCTGAAGATTTTATTGTATTGGACGCGCAGAGCGTTGTAGACCCGACTAGAGTATCTCACCCACAGACTGCTGGTGTAGAAAGACGTGCAGCGTAAAAAGCGTGATTTTTACACCGTCTGAACATTGTGCAAATCTGCGTGTGAGCATGTTCCACCGCACCGCCAACGCTCTGCGTTCCCTCTCAATGTCCACATCGTCATCGTTAAATATCACAAATAAATTAAATAATAATTCAATTTATTGTGTCCCGACCAGGAATCGAACCCGGTACTTCTGAGTCTAAATTCACGGACAGTCAGAACTCAAGAAATGTCAAAAATAAATTATTAATATATTTTTTGTGTTCTCGGCCAGGAATCGAACCTATCACCTCCGTGTTTCTATCATGCATCATAAATGCAGACTCAATTTGTGTCAAAAATGCATTAATTTTTTGAACACTCTTATCCAGCGAATGAGCTATCCAATAGTTTGGTATCCACAGTTTCCACGGGCGCGGATAGTCGGTCTACTTGTCTGAAATTCTCTATAAGCCAATTACAACACAAGGCCTTCTTAATTCAAACCAAACTATGCCTTATTAACACTTACATAAATACCTAAATCCTATCAAAATGTTTATTTTCATTTGAGGGTAGTTGTATAAAGTTATATAATGGGCTTAATTGGATTGGCCATCTTCTCTGTAAAACTTAACTAAACTACTATTAGATTTAGCGATGTTAGTGATTTCAGATAAAACTGTCTTGTGACCAAGTTTATTTTGTTGACCGACAGCCCGTTATGGAGTCAACAAAATTAATTCATTACCACTCTTGATGAATCTAGCTTGGGAAATAGAATCTCAGTTCTTTTAAATTACCTATTAAATATAGTAATGCAAGTAGGCTAATGTTAACTACATCGGCTTTCTAGGATATTAAATTACGGACATTTCAGACGTATATTCCCAAATAAACTAGCTGTACCTATCAGCCTATAGGCCAGAAATTAGTATATTCAAATTTAAACCAATTTATTCAGTAAATTGGCAGGCAATATTACAAGCACTTTTACACGTCAGATACATTTAAAAGTCTATACAATTATATGAAGCTATATAAAAAAATACATGATATAAACTGAACAACTCAATACTAATGTATTGTATGTAATTTACAAAATACATATAAGTCTAAACTCTAGTAGCATAGTTATCATAATATTTAAAACAAAATAAAATTATTAAAATAATAATAATAACAATGTCAAAGAATTTTATTTAATAATATAATATTGCAGCTGTAAATTGGCGTTGTCATACTATATACTAAAACAAACATAAATAATAATAGTAAAAAGAAAATGTCAAATACAATATATATGTATATATATACCTTCTAAAATAAACTAAACAATGTCAATACAAATTAAAGACATTAAATATATTTTATCTGAACTTTAAAAAGTTATCCTTGTTAAATCAAATATTACCAAAAGACCACAACATGAAGTCTAATAAATACTATGAACTCACAGAAGAAATGATCAGAAACGGGTCCAAGACTCAGCTTTACGCAGTGGAAGTTAGTGCGAGAGGTGTTCCAGCAAAATCTTTGTACCACTTACTGAAAGAATTGGGCCTAAGCAGGTCTGCCGTTAATGCATTTATAGAAATTCCACGGGAATCATATAGTATTCGGTTGGGTAGGGAGAGTAGTAGAATTGTGGATGGTGAGCGTATTATCGCGCAATAAAGGCCTCCTTTTCAAACCAGCCTACTGTCAGTCGCAAGCCCGAGACACTATTATTCTCATTTATTACCTGCACATGGACTCGGCACCCGCACGGTGACTCTATGGAATTAGAAATTTGTCTTCCTCTCTTTACCATATCTAATCTTAGGCTGAGAAAACTAGCAACAAAAAATGATAACGATTTACTATTTTACTAAAACAAATCTATGAAGAAGAATATAAACTAAGCATTCCATGAATTTACCATACCGGGTACCGGGTCCATCGCGTGTGGGAAAGAGAAATGAGACGAATGGTGTCTTGGGCTTGCGACTGCAATTTTATTGCGCAACAAGTCGCTAACCATCCACCAATCTGCTCCACTCCCTACCCAACCAAATACTATGATTTCGTCTTGGAAACTCGTTCCATAAATGTCCTGCTTGGGCCCAATTCTTTCAGTAAGTGGTGCAAATATTTTACTGGAATTCCCTCGCAGCAACTTCCACTACGTAAAGCTGAGTCTTGAACCCTTTCGTGATAAATTCTTCTGTGAGACCATAATATTTGTTCGACTTCGTGTTGTGGTCTTTTGGAATATTTAATTCACACGGAACGGTATTCAATAACCTTTCATTTTCTGTATTTCCTAGTGGAAACTACACTCAGATTTCAAAAATGACAGAATGTGCAAGCAAGAGGAATGCAGAGCTTAACCATCTTAACGAAAAGATATTTCAAATAAAATAAACACAAGTACTCCATTCTATTGTAAGAATACTAAATCTAGATCCTAAACCAAATAAATGTCCATTAAAGTCTCTAAACCTTTAAGGTCTAACTTTTAACTAACTAATTTTAAGGTTTAACTCTGCTATCACAACTTGATTATCAAAAATGAACGGCGCACGGGAATAATATTATATCTCGATTTTTTTACTTTTAATGTTTTACCAACAGCAGTAATGCACTCATCTTGCATTTTATTCACACTTAAAAGGAAAATGATAAAAGCAAAATTTTACATTAAAATTAACAATATTAAATAATGAAAAATATAACTAGACAAGCTTCTTGACAATTCAGGGAGTGAGAAAGAAAACTATTATGATTGTGGGCGAGAGTTTTATCTATAAAAATAATAATAGTATTTAATACATAATATATGTAGTATAAGTAAAAGTATAAAGTAAAAGCTCTGGCAATCTGGAAAGGCTAGTAATCACGGGAAAAGGCAAGTTGAAGGCAAGAGACCCCGTGGCCGGAGCCCGATACGCTGGTCAGACCAGATCCGCACCACACTTCACACCCAAGTCCACGAGGCCCTGCACGCCGCCGTGAGTAGACCCGGATGGCGCAGCATAGTCCGGGACAAAGTGATCCGACGAGGGGGTCACGACCCTCAGCATTGAGGAAAACGACGCAAGGAGGAGGAGGGAGGATATGTAGTATATACATATATATAAATCCTAAAGGCTGGAGTAAATTTTAGTATGTGGTATTATTAATAGATCTTGCTCACACCCAAGGGACTTCCTACGAATATAGAGAGATAGAATAATTTAAGTCAACGTTCGCGCGATCGTCGACCTCTCGCCACCTACTAGGCTCGGTATGAGTAGCCCTAACTTTTAAGATTTTGGTACTGAGTAATTAAAATAGAAAATACGTAATTCTTTAATTTATTTCTAGATTATAATATATAAATATTTGCACTTTAATAAATTCCACACGGTATAATAATTAATTAAACCGTTATTTCCGTGAGCCCTCTAAATGTCAGCAGTGTACGGTGCCCTTTTTGTGCGAGATCATGAATCTTTCATGCCAAAAAGTGCTTTGAAGAATAGTGGAAAATGGTGGGTGTACTTAGGGTCCATCCACGAGGATTATATGGTAAAAGCTGGGAGCTTAGACTAGTTGCTTTAAAGCTAAGACACTTGTTAGATTTTTCTAATTATTTCCAGTAGTATCATCACGACCATATCCCTTTCGGGGTGGTCAGAAACCCCGCTTACAAAGAAGCGGATTCACATTTAGCCAACTTTACTATAGGCCAGTCATGACAAGTGGCAAGCTCGTCGATGTCTCCAGCGTACCAAACTCGAGATATATCACTAATAAATTAAGTATTACCTTTCCACTCTAATCGACAGCTTCAAAAAAATTGGTCTTAGTCTAAATTTCTCAAAATGCGAAATTTTCGTCTCTGCCCCGGATACACTAAAAATATCAACTATTGAAAAATTTAATAATATTGCCCCAAATATTAGTGTGTTGGACAAAACGTCGCTCCACATACTAGGCTCTCCGGTGTTCGAAAATTCTTTTCCTTCTTTCATAGATAAAACAATTGCAAAATTTAATCTCTGCTCCGATCGTTTATTAAAAATAAATTCCCATATGGCCTATTACATCATCCGTCATTGTCTTTTTGTCCCAAAATTTACCTATATTCTAAGATGTTGTCACATTTGGAATGTTCCCCACCTTTTGCTTATTTTGGACAACATTGTTAAAAAAACCCTTTCATCCATAATAAACATTTCTTTCGAAGACAGATCCTGGTGCCAGGCATCGTTGCCAATCCGTTTCGGTGGTATAGGTGTCCGACAAATTTCTAGCGTGGCTTTACCGGCTTTCTTATCATCTGTCCATAGCACTGAAAGCCTTATAAACAAAATTTTAGTTAAATGCTTTACCTCATATAATATTTCATATATGGCAGAATCTGTAAGCGCGTGGAAGCTTGCTTGCCCCAATACGTCCGTCCCGACTCTCACTACATCACAGCGCCGGTGGGACGAACCGCTTTGCCGATTGGTACGGGATCAACTTTTAAATACGTCAACCAATATGGCAGAGCGTGCTCGTCTTCTGGCGGTGTCGAAGTGGGAATCGGGACTGTGGCTCCAGGCTCTCCCTTCATCTTTTGTTGGAACTCTTTTCGACAACAAATGTTTCAGCACCATAACCAGCCTACGTCTAGGAGCTCCTTGCACTTTTCCACATCGCTGCCAATGTGGAGACAACGTCGGGGCACTCGGCCACCACGGCCTTTCCTGCAGCAAGAGCACAGGTCGCATCCCAAGGCACGCCTGTCTCAATGACGTCATTCGTCGGGCCCTTGTGTCTGTGGGTTCGCCAGCAATATTAGAACCCAGTGGCATGGCCCGCGACGATGGCAAGCGGCCCGATGGAATGACGTTGGTTCCATGGAGGATTGGTTTGCCTTTAGTGTGGGATGCCACCTGTGTGGACACCCTGGCGCCTTCCCACTTGTCCTTGACTTCTAAGGACCCAGGCGCTGCTGCATTAAAAGCAGAGAACCTCAAGCGGCGGAAATACACTCAGCTTATTGGGAGATGTGTTTTTGCGCCGTTTGGAGTTGAAACTCTCGGGCCGTGGGGACCAAGTGCACACGAAATTTTCAAGGCGTTGTCAAAACAGCTTGTCAACACCTCGGGAGACAAAAAGGCTGGGCAATATTTGGGCCAAAGGATCAGTATTGCCATTCAACGTGGCAATGCTGCCAGTATCCTTGGCACCTTGCCCATTGGCAGCGATTTGGAGCAAATTTATTATTTATAATAATTTTTATTTTGTTTTTTCTTCATTTTAGTTTTTAGTTATATTTTTATTTATTAATTAGGTTTATTTTTATGAATAGTAATTTATGTTTTAAGATGTAAGTTTTTAGTTTAATTAATATTTTATTATTTTTTTAAATCATTGTACCTTATTTTCTTCGAATAAAATTTAAGTATTAATTAATTTTATTTATTTAAATTAATTAATATTATTGTGCCCCGACCAGGAATCGAACCCGGTACCTCCGAGTCTAAAACCACGTACTTAACCGCTAGACCACGGAGGCAGTTTCTAATTATTTCTTTACTTTGGTATTAATTAAATTATTATTAATAATTAAAGATATTGTACCAACACACATTAAAAATAAATATAAAAATAACTATAATGATCTATTTAAACATTGCAACGTACTTAGTATCCACGATAAAATTAAATATACCATTCTCACTGAAATTAATATCTCACAAAAACTAACGAAATACAAGCGGTCGGGTAATTTAAGGATTCTCAATTACGTAAAACAGTTTAAACTTCCAGGGGCAAATAATGTTTATGGTACAAGAATGCTGAATTATGTAACTTCAGCATATCTTAATGATATGCCCGCCGAGCTCCAAAGAACATACATTGATAATAACAAATATAAATATAAGTTTAAAAAGTTTTACATGAGT
This sequence comes from Tinea semifulvella, assembly GCA_910589645.1. NCBI lineage: Eukaryota > Metazoa > Arthropoda > Insecta > Lepidoptera > Tineidae > Tinea > Tinea semifulvella. The sequence goes on along the minus strand of OU342592.1, from coordinate 3,401,097 downwards.
CAATAGCAGAATTATTTCTCATACAGATTGTGAGTGACTCGCCGTACCCAGATAAACCTTAAAGGTTTTTGTGGACGGCTATATAATATTGTTGATGTATTTTTGTGTATCTTGAAAACAATAAATTCAAAAAAAAAAAAAAAAAAAAAAAATTTGAATACGATTAATATTAAGTTTTTAGAATAATAAAGAAATAAGTTGAATTTTTGAAAATGGAATTCTTTTTTTTTATAAATTTCGTTTATGCACGCAGAGGAAGCAGTGGCTGCGTTTCAAAAGGCCGTCGAAGAGACCCCTAAGGACAAGTGGGCAAAGTGCTTTTCTCAGTAATTCCATCGGAACAGTCAAGTCAAGCCGGCATAGTGTAAGGGACTGATTTTGGACATAAGGGTCTGATTCCAGTTGCTAACATTCATGGACATTGCGCCCACTTACCATCAGATGGGCGCAGGGTCACATGTCGTGATAGTATAAAAAAAAAAAAAAAAAAAAAAAAGGATGCTGCGATGTATTGATAAAGTATATATATAAAGTATAGCCCTATTTTAAAAAAATATAATAATACTAAATAACTTACTAATTTGTTCAGTTTTTTATTTTCTAAGAACTTTCAATTTGACCCTCGTATAAATTGTATTCTAACAATAGGACTGGTTCTGTCCTCGCTCAGATAATTAGCAGAGAGTTATTCAGCGACAAAATGCGGCCAGCGTTCTTGCCACCATACCGCGCGGATACGATTTATATTCAAATTGGGTTTTGTAAGTCGTTTTTTTGTTTAGTTTATATTAAATTGTCTTAACACCAATTCAGAGGAAGGATTCTGAGCAAGATAGAGGTGTAGTTCAATAATACATTAGATATGCACAATGCAATGAAATCTACACATTTTCACTCATTCACACTTACAATGTATACCTTCACACACCTACACTGTCAATACACATTCACATATACATACACTTACATAATAATGCGTAGATGGAATTTTTTAAATATTGTCTCTTTATTTTTATTCTTATCTTTATTTTTTAAGTACTAGTTTAAATTGTTAATAATCCGTTCATGCTATATGTTTAGTGAAAATAATGTTATTCCGTGTTAGGCGCGGTGGTGGCTCGGTTGTAAGAACGCGTTCCTTAAATCCTACAAAGGTCGGTTCAAACCCACCCGACATGTACCAATGAGAAATGCACTTTTCTTACGTACATTTGTCATAGATTTACAACACCACCGTTCCCGTGCCTCGGAGAGCACGTTAAGCCGTCGGTCCCGGTTCCACTAATACCAACTTGTGGAATCGTTAATAAATTGTCATTATAAATTGACATCATATCCTCGCCAAGCCGTCTGGCCAGCGTGGCGAGTGTAGGCCAAATTCTCCAGATAAATGTTCTGGAAGGCCCATCTCCAGCAGTGGAGGTCTAGGACGCTTGTTCTAGGGGCTGTAATGATGATGATGAATGTTATTCCGTAATTCGCTAGAAATAAAATATTTATTTGCAAAAGACAGCTGTGGAATAAGTAAATGAATAAATAAATATATAAATTTAGCCTTTTTAATATTGTTTTTTAAATTAGTTTTTAATTTAAATACTAAATTCAATTTGGAATCGTGGTGGAATCGTTAGTGTCATTAAAAGTTGAAATCAGATTCTCGCCAACCCGTCTGGCCAGCGTTGCGAGTCACCACCAGATATATTTTCTGGAAGGTCCATCTTCAACTTTGGAGGTCTAGAACGCTGTGTTCTAGGGGCTGTGATGGAAAAATACATATATGTATATACAGCCTCCGTGGTCTAGCGATTAAGTCCGTGTACGCAAAGGTACCAAGTTCGATTCCTGCTTCGGACACAATAATTTATTTAATTTATTTGCGATATTTCTCGAGTTTGGTTCGCTAGAGACATCGACGAGCTTGCCACTTGTCATGATGGGCCTATAGTAAAGTACGTACGTAAGATACTTCACTTTTTTACCAGCAGTGGAAGTAAGTAGTCGAAAATGTTATTCGGCTCATTTCAAGTTTTTGTATTTTAGCATGACAGCCCCATCGAAACTTGACCTAAATCAACAAAGAATTATAAGTTTTCCATTTGTCTAATCTTATCTATATATATAAAGGTGAATGTCTGTGTGTGTGTTCCCTATGCATTGCAAAACTACTTGACCGATCGGGATGAAACTTTGGTAATATGTTGTGTGAACATCGGGGAAGGTTTCCGACATATTAGATTGCATAATAAGTAAATCTTAATATATAAAAAAATTAATTTTAATATTTTTGTATCTACTTCGAATTTTATATCGTAATGTATATTAATTTACCAATAATCTAATCTACGTGCTGACTAAAGTTTACAAACATTCAATGACGGTTAGGTGGTACGAAGTTCGCCGGGTCAGCTAGTTCATAAATTCTATCCTAGCCGATTGGAAACAAGCTATTGTGGATATTATTGGTCAAAAGTGGTGTTGTTTTGTTTAATAATGTGCTACAATGTGAATAATTATGGAAAACGATTTATTGGACTTTAAATATGGGGCACAAGTTGCAGTAACTTTTTTGCGGTTTTCCCGCGCTGTCAACTCCCATATTTTACCCGACGTGTTTGAGCTATGGTGCCGCGAGTGACTCAAAGAAAAGCATAAAATTCTGCAACATCTGGAATTTGATGATGACCTCATTAACTCATTAAAAAGAAAGATATATTACCTCAGACTTGGCTGTATGGGCTAGACCCTTTGCCTTCCCTATCATCTCATTCATCATCCATCGGAACCAAAAAAAAAAGAAAGAAAGTCCTTCGCGCCATTTTGCGCGGACATGTCAAGTGCAAGTTTTGGGCTAGACCCTTTGCCTTCCCTATCATCTCAGTCATTATCCATCGGTAGAAGTGAACCAAAAAAAAAAAAGAAAAATAATCGATAGGCAATTTTTGTTTTTTACCTAAATAAATATGTTCCGCCAAAAGATGTTAGAATAATAAAGTAAAGTACCTATTAATTATTATATTACATTATAGATACCTAAGTTCTTATTCTTAGCAATGAACCATGTTCACTATTTTTGGTTCTCAATTGGTATCTACGCGAAACATTTTACGCTTTAGGCGATATGTAAAATCTCAATAAAATCTTCACAGAAATGTAACTCTTGCGACTCAAGTTTTAAAGGCGAAAATTCTTCGATAAATTTCGGCGAATTTTCTACTACATTGTATGCCTCGAAGTGAGAAATTTCATTTGCGACGTTTCTGCGATTTCCTTTGCTTGTTCCCAGGAGAACGGCTCGTTGATTTATAAGATGCTGTATTTTTTCTCTTTTTAGCAGTATATTATGCGTGTTTGTCTTGACAATATATTTTGCTGGGCTATAAGCTGCCCTGAGGCCACACGAAAAGACTTTAGAGGGTTTACACTTTTGCGTGTTGTACGTCTGAGTGTACTTTCAGAAATGTGGGCTATTAACTTACTAGGAAATAAAAATACAGATATTTTTTTATATTGAGATATATTATAATCCAGCAAAATCACCATCAAAGCACCACTTACTGAAAGAATTGGACCTAAGCAGATCTGCCGTCAATACATTTATGGAAAGAAGTTCTTAAGTAGGGAGAGGAGTAGAATGGTGGGTTCTTTCTACCCAACCATATACTGTATGATTCCGTTAATGCCATCTTGAAAGCTCCTTTCATAAATGTATTGAAGACTTAGGCCCAATTCTTTCAGTAGTGCAAAGATTTTGCTGCAATTCCTCCCGCACCAACTTCCACTGCGTAAAGCTGAGTCTTGAATCCGTAAGACTTATGTCGGCGTAAATCCTATAATTTAATAGGTACAACAATTTTCCATTACTTACAATAGGTATCTATTTTTTGCAATGTACTTAAGAAATTACAGCTCACAGAATGGTAGCAAATCAACAAGCAAAAATTTACCACAGATAATAATGCGGTAATAAAATTGTAGGGTAACCACCAGACCTAACTACCCTCTTGGGTCCGTTCGATCGTTAAAACTTGTTACCTTTACAAATCACGTGAGAACCCCGGATCCCGCTTGAAATATTAGTTTATTGTGAACGACTTTCAGTGCCAATAAGGGGGTAGTTTACCCTATAGAAAGGAAATAAATGGAATTGTTTTGTTACTTGTAAACTGCGGGTTAAGTTTATTTACCAGTAGGTCTTGCTTTGCACTTCCGTAGCACCTGGACTGTATTATTGACAGGACCTTTACAATGGATGAAATGGTCTTCAATGCTATCAATCAGGCGAAGGTGGACAATGTTACGTCCTGTTATGAATACCAGCTTGCCGCTCAAGTTAAAGGTCCGGATCTACATTATGTTTATCCGCTCCCGTCTCACCTATGCTGCGCCAGCCTGGCACCACCTTCTGGCCAAAACCAACAGAGACAAGAGTCAGCCGAACATAACGCTCAAAGTAGTCTCCCGAGCGACTTGGTTCGTAATTCCGTCATAGCATGAGATCTGGAGAATATCATTGAAGAGTTTTTCGTCTTGTGCTCGGTCTCTCTAAGGGAGACCACTTCCTAGAGAGCTGAAGTTATTGAACCTATACCTCTTGGGTTTACTGGTGTAACAGCGCCCAGCACCAAAAATGCATGAAATACCCATCCGGGCCTGGACGACCCCACTGTCTGTTAGTCTTTCGTAGCACATAGGTCGGCATATTGTCCGTGAAACAACAAAATAATATAATCATTTTGAAATTGCACGTCGAAAACGACCAAAGAGCCCCCAGACGGGGGGGAGACGGGAATCTGTTCTGACGCGTTAACCTCCTTAGAGAAGTAGCATTCGCTGCTGCATGTGACAACGGCAGGACATGTGGAACCTTTAATATAGGTTATATTTAATACTAGCGGGCGCGGCGGAGGCCGCGGAATGTCAACGTGATTAGGACTTCCTTAATATAAGCATCATCACATTGTTAATTTTATCACACTCTCCTCATCATGTAAGTAGTTTTATTTATGTTATATTAGTATATCTATAGTATGACTTATTTATGTAAATTGTATGTAGATATTAGTATGTATATATTTATATTATAATTATATTTCTGTTTTATTTAAATTTCACCTAATTTTTAATTGCACCTACCACCTATCCTGTCTAAATGTCCTAAAGGTTTGGCTGTCAGAGAATGACTAGCGGCATTAAGTCCTTTGTACATAGTGCAATAAAGTTTCAAAATAAATAAATAATTAGGCTATCAGATCGCGCGTCAACTAATTAGGTGTCACAGCATTCACCAACTACAAAAGATGAAGATTTTTTTTTTTTTATACATTTTTCCAGATAGGTCATACAGCGCCATCTAGTTTCCGTGGTAAGCTACGAGGCTTGTGTTACGGAAACTAGATGGTTGATAAACTACATATTATATACATATTATACATATAAAAACCCAGACCGAGACTTATAACTCTTAAAACCAAAATTAACAAAACATACATAATATAACCTAAATATGACTTCTTAAATATTAAATATATTTTAATGGAACAAAAAAAACACATAAATAACATAAATTCGGTACGTTAGAAACGAAAACGAAAATTGTTATATATTTAAATTCTCAATTTAAACTGCCTCCGTGGTCTAGCGGTTAAGTTCGTGGATTAAGACTCGGAGGTACCGGGTTCGATTCTTGGTCGGGACACAAAAATATTTAATAATGTAAATAAATACATTTAATTAATATTTAATTTATTTGTGATATTTCTCGAGTTTGGTACGCTGGAGACATCGACGAACTTGCCACTTGTCATGATTGGCCTATAGTAAAGTTGGCTAAATGTGAATGCTTTATTTCTAGACAAACAGGAGTAGTCACCAGGCTAAAAATATATATATTTGGCATAATATATATGGGTGTGTATATACGTTTATTTATAGGTATATGTGTAATTTATGTAACAGTGTAAGTATCTATTAGTATGTAGTGTGTGTAGTATATTCTATATTATTAAACTTAATATCGGCACTACCCTTAATCACACTCTCCCAAAGGTTAGATGTTAGAAAATGCCTTGTAGGCATTAATCTTCGCCTTTGTACACTTATTTTGTGCAATAAAGAATTTAATAATAATAATAATTCTTTATTTCGGTACAAAAACCATATCGTGTTGGTAACAATAATAACTTACAGAAAACTATGTTAGTAATTAATCTAAAATGTACATACTAATTTATTTGTCCATAATTTTTGGAGCATAAAGCAATGTTCATGGATCTTCTTTAAAATTTTATTTTTAGTGTCCATTATGCATTTTCTAAATGAGGCCATACGATGTCGGATTACCGGGTCTAATACCGGCAGACGTGCTTCGGCAAACATGCTGGATGCACTACACCAACTGGAGCAGCCGAAACAGAATTCTGAAGGCATCATTGTATTGCACCTTCAGTACAGAGACCGACAGTAAGCGTTAAATAGGGAAATAATAATCCGCTTATTTATAAAAGTGGTTTCTGACCACCCCGAAAGGGAAAGGGTCGTGATGATACTTTACTTTTTGTTTACTTTTTTATTTAAATTAATTTATACAAACTTTTTTATTTTTAATATTATATGTTACGATCATTAAAGTAGGTACATTAATAAATAACTTAATTTTAAAGCAACGCACACAAATAATAAAAATAGCAGGACATATTTTTTTGAAACTCGGCCAAAAGATCCTTTGTAACATTGTTCATAGCGAACCAATTTAATAACGTCGACACAATTTTGTTCTTTACAATGTACTGACTACTTCTATGGTCTAGCGGTCCGTAGATTTAGACGCGACGCGGTTCTATTTCTGTTCGAAAAATAAACTAATATACTTACGCGCACTGCCCATTTTTTTTTTTAATGGAATTTGTAGACTTACATCTGTTGCAAGCTGTAGTTGTGGAATGCTTTCCTAGTACAGTGGACCAAGAAAGTGGTCTATCAGTTTTGAAAAACCTTTCTTTGAAATTAAAATATTGCAAATGTCAAGTAATATTTTTTTCAAACGATTCCATGTTTCTGTACAAAATAGAGAATATTTTTACCGCCTCCGTGGTCTAGTGGTAACAAACGTTGCCGTGAACTCGGAAGGTCGTGGGTTCGATTCCCACCGGGTGCAAGTTGTACATTGTATAATTAGTCTTGGTCTGGGTGTTTATATGTATAATATGTATATATTTACAAAAAAAAAAGTATAATATGTAGTTTATCAACCATCTAGTTTCCGTAACACAAGCCTCGTAGCTTACCACGGAAACTAGATGGCGCTGTGTGACCTGTCTGGAAATATTTATTATTATTTATTATTACATAGACTCTCCTACTCTTTTAGACAATGTCACGTTTAGAGTGCCTCGACTTACCTCACGTTCTAAAGACCTGTTCATTTCCTCCTTTAGAGAACAAATTATGCAAAAAACACCTTTTTAAGACGAAAAGTAAAACTATATAATGATTGCTTGGTTGACGTGGACATATTTGCTTGTTCTAAGTCAGTGTATAGGAGCAGAGTCTGTGAGATAATTAGAAATAAGTATTCGATAGAATAGACTTAAATGTGATTTTTACTTTCTTTTATAATTTAATTGTATTTTGAAAATGTAATAAGTATAGTTCTCTTTTACAGTTTTGGTACTCCAAGTCTAATTATATGTATATTGTTTGTTATATAAATTGTATTGTGACTGTATGTTACCATAATAAAATAAAATAAAAGTAATAGGTTAGATTAATTATATTTTCAAGGGAAAAACATCGTTATTGTTAAATGGCGTGCAAATAAATCTTAACCGTAAGGTGGTGAACAATATATTATTATCGACACCCTCGCCGCGTCGCATCTCAGGGGGACAGCGCATAAAGTGGGAGCCGCGGCGGAAAATGCGGAGTCCAGCAAGCGGCGCAAGTATGTAAGTATATTAAAAGATTACATGCCGTTTGCTGTAGAAACTCTGGGCCCATGGAGTCCAAGTGCAAAAAAGTTTTTAAAACACATAACACCGCGTGACAAGAGGGCTGGCTCTTTCTTCGCCCAAAGAATCAGTATTGCAATTCAGCGGGGAAATGCAGCCAGCGTTTTTGCCACCATTCCACGCGGACGGGACTTATATCACTGTCCTTAGTATTAGAAGACAAATTTCGTCATGATCGTAGAACAGTGATGGATCTGCTATATTTAAAATTTTCATGGCGGCCATTCAACTGTCATTTCCACTGTTTTTTTGTCACTTTTTAAGTCTCATAATAAGTGCAAACCTTCTAGATTTCATTTTGGAACCCTTTCTAATATTTGCACTATAAATTACAGACCACAAACAATATAAAACTATATATAAATATATATGCAAAATTATGGGTATTTTTTTAAATCCGACACTGTTCTATGATCATGACGATTTCTAAGCATTCCATGGATTCACCGTGCGGGTGCCGGGTCCATCGTGTGTGGGTATGAGATAAGAAGAATGGTGGCTCGGGCTTGCGACCGACAAAAGGCTGGTTTAAATATTTAATAAATCATCTTTATCACAGCTCTTAAAACAGAGTCCTAGACCTCGATTCTTGGGGATAATTTCGCATTATCCTAGTAGAGTTTATATGTATAATATGTATATATTTACAAAAAAAAAAAGTATAATTTGTAGTTTATCAACCATCTAGTTTCCGTAACACAAGCCTCGTAGCTTACCACGGAAATTAGATGGCTGTGTGACCTGTCTGGAAATATTTATTTATTTATTATTAATATTAGAAAGTTATTCAAGCGCATAAAAGTACCCAATATAGACGAAATTGTTATGCATTGGCAACAAAGATATTTCAGTTACTATACGGGAGCTGCCACTAAAACTGTTTAAGAGTCAAACAAATGCTGGTTAATAAATGTTTTTATTCGACAAAAGAATACCTAGACACTAAGATCGACAAAGTCATGTGACTAAATAAATTTTTGTATGCTAGAAATAGCAAAGCATGTGATATAATTACATATAATAATATACAACCCTAGTAGGTAATCATGTTTCTGACAAATAAAAATATATATATTATTTCATTTCCACTGTTGGAGATAGGCCTTAAAGACGTTTTTTTAAGAATTTGACCTACATTCGCCATGTTGGCCAGACGGGTTGGCGAGGGTTGACGTTTTTTTTAATGACAATTTATTAACAATTCCACAAGTCATATATTTACAACACCACTATTCCCGTGCCTCGGAAAGCACGTTAAGCCGTCGGTACCAGTTCCACTAATACCAACTTCTAGAGGTTCTAGGGTTTGTGATGAGTAGCAGTTAACCCCCCCGGCATGTACCAATGAGAAATGCACTTTTCTTAAGTACATTTGTCATAGATTTACAACATCACCGTTTCCGTGCCTCGGAGAGCACGTTAAGCCGTCGGTCCCGGTTCCACTAACCAACTTGTGGAATCGTTAATAAATTGACATCATATCCTCGCCAGGCCGCCTGGCAAACGTGGCGAGTGTAGGTCAAATTCTTCAGATATGTGTTCTGGAAGGCCCATCTCCAACAGTGGAGAACACAGCGGTTCTAGGGGCTGTAATGATGATGAATGATGAAAATGGTTTAGACTTTAAAATAATTTGTAAGTTATGGGATTTTTTTTTTTCATAAAATATTTTTTCCACAATTATTCTATTCTATTTATTAACCGCCTCCGTGGTCTAGCGGTTAAGTCCGTGGATTTAGACTCGGAGGTACCGGGTTCGATTCCTGGTCGGGAAACAAAAATATTTAATAATGTAAATAAATACATTAAATTAATATTTAATTTATTTGTGATATTTCTCGAGTTTAGTGCGCTGGAGGCATCGACGAGCTTGCCACTTGTCATGATTGGCCTATAGTAATGTTCGCTAAATGTGAATAAGCGGGGTCTGTGACCACCGCGAAAGGGAAACGGTCGTGATGATACTTAACTTTTTTTAAATTTATTATCGATGCAACTTTAGTTCCACTTTGTAGACAGTTATTATAACTTTAAGGAGAATACCGTACGGGGACAATGACTAACGTGGCATCAGAAAATAACCTAACTTAAGTTTCATTTACACAAAATTAGTAGAATTGGGCCGCTCGTACATCAGAGAGATCGACGAATATATAGGCCGCATTCGTTTTATAGCATTTCCAACATTTCGTAGCAAATTCATAAACCAGCGTGAAATGTCGTTTTTGTTAAGAAGTACCACTTTTTTTAACAATGCTAACATTACTTAAAAAAAACGAGCGGTGAGGCTACTTTTTGACAAGTATGACATGTAACAAATAATAACAAATCAATTGACAATGTATTATGGTCTTTGAATTTGTTACATAAAATCGTTTAAACAAATATAATATAAACTATAAAATATAATTTTTAATTGTCTTTAAAGGACATTGTACAGAATACATCAGTCCTAAACACGTAATTTATTTGCATAATATATGTTCATAACAAAGTTCATAACCGAATTGGGGATCATCAAATTCCAGATGCTGCAGAATTTGATGCTTTACTTGGAGTCACTCGCGGCATTATAGCCCAAACACGTCGTGTAAAATATGAGAGTTGACAGCGCGGGAAAACCGCAAAAAATAAACTGCAACTTATACCCCATATTTGAAGTCCAATTTATCGTTTTCCATAATTATTCACATTGCAGCACATTATTAAACAAAACAACACCACTTTTGACCAATAATATCCACAGCAAATTAATTTACAAAACAAAAACTTGCACTTGACATATCCACGCAAAATGGCGCGAAAAACCCTATAAAGTATACAACAATGCAAACAAACCATTTTATATGTAATGACATCTGTCAAAAAGTAACATCAATAACCCTCCTTTCAACACGGTACTGACATGCGAAATTAGCATCAAATGTTAGAATTTTCATTAAACGAACGACTTGTGTTAAAAAAGTGGTATTTTCATGCTAACATTTCTTAAAACGAACGCGGCCATAGTGAAGAATAAATTAAGCTAATTGTGAACCGTGTTAAGAAAGCATGGCTTCTGAAAGGAATACCTTACGGTGGTGATGATACTTTGCTTCACTTTTAACAATGTAAAAATATCTATAAATCCTTCTTTACGTCCTGACGGAATATAACAGTTTATATTTTCCGGAAAACAGTTGTAATGTAATATTCGGTGATGACTCTTGGGACAGAAATGCGTTGATTTGCCATAGGATGCTTTTTGGGGGTATAAAGTAAGCAATATAAAAAACCTTTTTGACCCTTTTTTATATTTAGTTGACACGGCTTCTTTACAGCCGCGCCTAGGTCAATAATATTTATTTATTTATTTACAGTGTCAGCAACAATACATACAAGGATTTTCACTTACAACTAAGACAGAAACCAAATGCTGCACCAATTACAGGCAACCACCACATGCTAATACAGTATCTATTAATTGAGCCTTGAGTAGTCAAAATAAAAACAAAATACAATTACAATATTAATTGAGTAAATCTAAGTAAAAACTATAATACAATACAATATAAACAACCTCAATTCTGTAGCGATTATTATCGACAATGGCCAAGGATCAACATTTTCGGCTGCAAACGACATCCTTTGCCTTACACCATTTTTAAGAAAACAACTGTCAGAGGGATTCACTTTTTCCTTCTCGCTGCAACAGCAACAGCGAAGCTGCACTAGCTTGCTTAAGATAATCCGCTTAATCATGCAAAGTAATATATGTCTAGACTGTCATTCAAATTTTTTAGTGAAAATCTGTTATATTGACATGTATCGTTTTTTTTTTTAATAACACGTCAAAGATTATTATTTAATTTTATTGTATAACTCCAATGCAACAGATATTAGACGTCTAATGACGCTTCGTTATGTTGAATCGATCATCGGCAGTAATCATTAATCATAAGAGTAATTTGTTTTTTTACAAACTTACTCATGGTATTGTTTTTTTATTCTCTTTTAATGTATGTCTAAAAGACCTGCAGATTACCGTTACAACTTCAAAACTGTATTATAATTATTGTAGCATTGTTCATCTCTGGGTCATCAGTGTTGTTTATATTTAGTTATGTAGATCCTTGAAATAGGAATATTTGTCAATAAACATTTAGATCTCTTTAAAAAAAAACTTGTAACAAATTTGTACCTAGGGATTACCCGAGTAATCTACCCAAGATGCGTAAGTGATTATTACAACAGAAACTGCCGCATAATGTGCATTAGAGTATATAATAAAATTCCTAGAGAGATACGAGAGTTACCAATAAATCGCTTTACCATTGAGTTAAAGAAAATGTTTATTGACAACTGTTTTTACTCAATAAAAGAATTTCAAGCATGCAAATTTTGACATTAACATAGTATTATAATAATTCCAATAAATTGGCAAGAACAATATTAAATGTTAACTATATATTTTATGACCATAATATGGGCAGATTGCATCATCATGACATGTAGATACAACTGTAATTAGAATAAGCAATCTATACAATTAATAATTTTGAATTTGAATTTGTATTGAATTTATATTCTTTATATTTTTTTACAATATTTTCAGTTTTTTAATGTTTTCTTCTCTTACTTTAATGTATTACTGTTTTGAAACAAGTAGATAAATTCGAAATATAATTAAATCTAAGATCTTCATTACTTAGATTGTCATGGAGAGGTAGATAATTCAATTAGAAAAAAAATGGAAAAGATCAAAGTAGCATTTTTAACATTATATTTTTGTTCAGTCTTTATTCTGCCATAAAGTGGCGACCGTGTAAAATTATGGAGTTTTTTTAGATGAAAGAACTGTGGTGTCCACCATTCTGCTCCTCTCCTACCCAACCAAATACTGTATGATTCCGTTAATATCCAAAATGGAAGCTCGTTCCATAAATATATTGACAGCAGATCTGCTTAGTCCCAATTCTTTATGCAAATTCCTCTCTCACCAACTTGCACTGCGTTAAGCTGTGTCTTCAATCCGTTTGTGATATTTTCTTCTGTAAGATCATAATATTTATTCAATATTATGCTGTCGTCTGTTGGAATATTTGATCCCCTAAACTCTACAACTGTATGTCTAGTACTTCTTATGGCAGCACTACATGATGTAGTTCTTTTTCGTATGTAGTCTTATCACGATGTAAAAAATGTATATTACAGACTTAAAACCATAACGGTTATTAAGCTAACCGATTGCATAATAATTCAATTTTTTTGCAAACATTATCGTATTTTTTACAATATGTGCTTAGAGAGATATTTTTTTGGATTTAGCGCCATTTTATCTAATCATGCGTTACTCACGTATTTGTTTCCGATTTTCCTCAATGTGTCTTCTTTTTACTTTTTAACAAATATCTGTAATCAGATAAATGTTGACCTAGGTCAATAACCTTATTTTTGGGATTTTTTGCAAGTTGAAACATGTATTTTTACCCCGTAATTTTATCAAGAATTAAAAAGAGCTTACTTACTTTACGCAACAAGTCGTTATAACCTCCTTAGTCTAGCAGTGGATTTAGACGCGGTTTTGATTCCTTGTCGGGACACAATATGTTATTTAATTTATTTGTGACATTACTCGAGTTTGGTACGAGATATTGACGAGCCAGTCACTTGTCTTGATGAACCTATAGTAAAGTTGGATAAATGTGAATCCGCTTCTTTATAAGCGTGGTTTCTGACCATCTCGCGAGGGATACGGTCGTGATAATACTTTTTTTTACTTTTAGTTATCAAATATCAGCCGATATAAAATATTTACTTTTATATCGTCACTGCGTGTTTGACTTTAACTCTTGGGATTGGTGTTTGCTTGTTATATGCAGCAAATCACGTGATTATTCATTATCATTGTCAGCCTGTGTCTCTCCACTGCTGGATATAGGTCTTCAACCTCTTACCGCGTTTTTTTGTAACCCTCAACCATACCCTACTAGCGACCTTCTTTAGGTGATCCGTTCATCTTGCAGGGATCGTCTCAGTACGTGGTGTCCACTTCAACACCCATTTGCCTTATCGGTCGTGTCGGTTCTGCAGCAGATGTGTCCGGCTCATTACCCCTTCAGCTTGCAAATTTTTAAAGCTACGTCAGTATCTTAGGCGTTCTGACGAATATTAACGTTCGATTCCCGTAGTTACCTTTAGTTTGACGTTTTACATTACTTTCCAAAATGTAATCCTTATAAGCGACACTATCAATAATTGTAATAATACAGGGTGTTTAGTTTTAGTAAACTAGATGATTGATTTTAATAAAAATTACTATTATGAATGCTGTATATTTTATAGCAAAATCAACCTTAAGACACTTTTCATCATTTTTAGATATTCCTCGTAGTTTAGAAAGTAGCCATCCACGCCCACTCCACACGGCCAGACGGGTTGATGAGGGATTTGAATAATAAAAAGTTATTTAAAAAATAAAAAACCCGACTGCGTAAAAAATAACTTTAATTAAATACTGAAAAAAATAAAAAAATTAACTGCGTAGAAATTAATTTTAAATAAAAACCAAAAAGAAAAACAAGCCTAAGAATTTCGTTGCCTAATTTAAAAAACCGCTAAACTACACCATTTTATGATTATGAAATAAAACAAATAATAAATTCGTTAATGAAAATGTAATAAAAAAACATATTTTTGTAATGTCGGGTTTCAAACCGCGACTTTAGTTTTTTGTTTCACTGTCTTTTTTCTATAACTTCACGGAACCATAAAGTTCTTGACGGAATTTTTAAATAGCCCTCGGGAAGATTTTGGGACCATTCGAGCAGCATTCCTGCAGATTACTTCGGGGACTATCCATTACTTATCATGTCCTTACAAAACTTCATGTAAGTAAAAGGGCGAAGGTTCATCGAATAGAGAGTGAACGGATCAAAACATTTTGTAAATAGTTAAAAGAGTTGTTACTCCTTACGTCCCTTTCGCTCGCACTCACCAACACTTTAAAAAAAAAGTCTGTATCCACTGCGCAGAGGTTTGCTCCAGGAGAATGTCATATCCCCGAAGCTGTTCAGGAATGTATTGGAAGATGTTTTAAGGTGCTAGACAGTTATTGCGGCATAAAAATCAATGGAGAATTCGTCTCAAACCTCCGAATTGCAGATGACATAGTCATTATGGCCAGCTCGCTCGAGGATCACAGCGGAAAGAAACGGCTTAAACGTGGCTTCCAAGCAGGTTGGTCTCGGAATGAACTTGACAAGACGTCAGTCATGCTCAATGATCATGTCAAGCCGAGGCCAATGCGTGGGAAGCGCTACTTCAACTGCAAAATCAACTCTACCTCGGATAGACTATTCAATTAGACGCAACCAACTTCAGCAAAGAAGCCGACAGCCGCATTCAGCTAGGATGGGCGGCATTCAGGAAACTTCGGCACATCGTCCATACCACTATGTTTTAAGACGAAGGTCTTTAATCAGTGCGTCTTCACGGTAATATGGACACTGACAGTGGGTCTTGTCCATAAATTCAAGGTCACTTGTATATGCGAGTTATAGAGAGAGCTATGCTTAGTATTTCTCT
Source organism: Tinea semifulvella (assembly GCA_910589645.1). Classification (NCBI taxonomy): domain Eukaryota; kingdom Metazoa; phylum Arthropoda; class Insecta; order Lepidoptera; family Tineidae; genus Tinea; species Tinea semifulvella. The sequence continues at coordinate 3,385,525 of OU342592.1, read as the reverse complement.
GATGAATAAAATCCGAAAAGTTGATATTCGTCAGAGAACCAAACTAACTGACATAGCTTTCAAAATTAGCAAGCTGAAGTGGTAGTGGGCCGAACACATCTGCAGCAGAACCGACGAGCGATAGGGCATAGGGTTCTATAGTGGACCATGAACAGATGACTTAAAGAAGGTCGCTAGTGGAGGTTGGATGAGAGTTGCAAGACACTGCGTGAATTGGCGAGCCTTGGGAGAGGCCTTCATCCAGCAGTGAAGAGATGCAGGCTGATGATGGTAATGACGATGAATGTACTGTAAAGTACAATGGCAAGATATTACCTGATAAAAATTTTGGCGTATTAAAACGTACCTTAAATACAACCTTATTTCCAAAATCGGTTTGATTTTACATAATATTAATATTATCTCAAAGGGCCCCAGAATAATTTATTATATTATTAGAAGCTCAATGGATAATTCCGAATATTCACCACATGGACCTGTCGGATACTCCAGTACTTCGGACACATTGCCAGAAAATGAGGGTAAACCTGGAGAAACTTTTTGTTACTGGCAAGGTGGAAGGAAAGAGACCGAGAGGCCGTAGTCCGGTACGCTGGTCCGACCAAATCCGCTCCACCACCAACACTAGCGTCCTAGTGCTGTGCATGCCGCCGAAGACAGCAACGGGTGGCGTGCTATCATCAAGACGCACACCAATTCATCGGGAGGTCACGAACCTCATCAATGAGGAAACACGACGCAAACTATTGTCATATTCGTTCAAAAACCAAACTGTATAATTGCCACTGTATTAAATAAATCTTTATTTTGTAATTGTTACTTAGTAGAAACACTTTAAGAATAAAAAGCTTCAACTTTTAAAACGTCTAAGAAGAAAAAATATAACTATAAAAACCAGATCCGCACCACCCTAAATATCCAAGTGCATAGTGTCCGTGACATAGTGATCCGTGGAGGGGGTCACGACCCTCAGCAGTGAGGAGTACGCAAGGCGGACGATTAAACAAGTGTTAGACGTACTATATAAATGTAATCATCATCAACCTGTGTCTCTCCACTGCTGGATATTGGTCTCCCCCAAGACTCAACATCTTTTGCCACCCTCATACAATCCTAACCAGCAACCAGCAAAACTTATTCGTGTCATTCATCCATCGAGCGGAGTATCACCCCATTACGTCATTTTAGTTCAAATACGTCGTTTTAAGAGCATCCCAGCATATACCAATGAGAAATACACTTTTCTTACGTAGGTACCTTTGTCATAGATTTACAACACCACCGTTCCTGTGAGCACGTTAAGTCGTCGGTCCCGATCAGACATCAGACTCTCGCCAACCCGTCTGGCCAGCGTGGTGAGTGTAGGCCAAATTATCCAGAAAATGTTGGAAAAATGGGCATTTTCAACAGTGGAGGCCTAGGTTTTTTATTTTAAATAAATTGTCAATCTTTTATCTATTTTGTTATACGTCAGAAGAATGAAAGTTGGTTAAAATCTCTGATAGTTGATGACTTATAATATGAATTCTCTCAAATATACAGTAGTAGTTAATTAAAATAAATTGCTAATTTTGTTACTTAGATGTAAGCAGTTAGGCACGCCTTCTCAGCCTTAAAAACAAACGCATTGTTGATATGTACAACATTGTACGAGTAATATAGAAATGAAGAAAAAGAGAAAATTTTCTTAATAAATCATGAAATCGCACCCAGGGGAGCGTGCCCGGAATGATATGAAGATTTTACAAATTTCCTTTTGTACCATACGCTAGATATTTTACTTGATTTAAGGTGTTCGAGAATCTTTATATTTTTAAAAGCATATGTGTTGAATGTTGTATGTTTTTAGAGAAAAAAACCTTAATATCCCCAAAACTAAAAGTATTTCTCCGATCCTCTCACAACTCACTTCTTTCCGTTCCTTCTCATCATTCCGGATTTGTTAAAATAAGGCAATGGTAGATGCTTTTTTTTCTATCATTCATTTACCAGATTTCTGCTCTTAAGTTTATAGGAGAAAATGCTGGATGCTTTTCACAAATAAGCTTACAATATTAGTTCTCCTTGAAAGTAAAAATTAGCATATGACATCGTTGCAAATGATCACATACAACAATGGATGTCGACAGTTGGACACAATATTGTCGAGTTCTGGAAGTCTAACGTTATCGCCTAACTCTAGGATATAGGTATTTCTTGGAATTTAAAATAATATTTTTCCAATAATTATTTGTATAGTGTATATTTATTACCCTATTATAGTCTACAGTATAACACTATTTAATCTACATATCCTAGCTCTATCATAGTATTCATGAGACCAACCACAGTATCTTTATATTGCTGAGCTGGGTTTTCAGTTACATTTTGTGACTGGACTCTAATCTCTGCCTCTCTAGCCCAATAACTGGAAATTAAAACAGAAACACCAAAGACATGTTTAGCTTGTTCAATTAAATCTGTTTCATACTGCCTTCTAGGATACACTTCTTCGGCTTTTAATTTAAAATTTGCTAGGAATTGTTGGAATTGTTCATAGTAATAGTCTAACCAATTTCTGTAATGTAGTTTTCTTGAGTTGTATGTCGCTGAGTTGCAGATGTAGAAGTGGACATCGACAGCTGGACACGATATTGTCGATTGCTGGAAGTCCAGAATTATCGCCTTACTCGGCTGACCATCCTGAAAATATTAATTAAAAAATGTTATAATTATAGCTGTATAAGAGTATTTTTTTATTGTTTTAATTGAATGAAAAATATTACTCAATGTTTTTAAGAATTTGTCTTGAGCATCATCTTGAACTTATTTGTGTGTTTAATAGTCATTTCACTGATGATTTTGGGATGATAGATGTCGCACTGCGTTGTGTGACTATTATTATAAAATACTTTAATAAAATATTGAATATATTCCCAATATCTAAATCATTAGTATAACCTAATTAAAAACAAATTTTGTCTATAAAAAATGTCGTTTTTATTTATTTCTTATTAATACTTATTTACTTGTCTATATTTAGTCCTTTAGTTTGCTGATTATCTTTAACTTGGGCATTATCGTTACAGCCCCTAGAACACAATGTCCTAGTCCTCCACTGTTGAAGATGGACCTTCCAGAACATATATCTGAAGAATTTGGCTGGCCAGATGGGTTAGCGAGGAGTTGGGCATTATAATTATAGCTATGTGAGTAGTAGTACGTATATGATAGGATAATTTTACACTTCCTGACAATTTATCATTTCAACAATTAATTTTCTTGATTAACAATAATATTACACTTGTAATATTCTTAAAGTGATGTTATTATGATTAAATTTTTAACTTGCTCTTCAACTATGTACTAAGTGGCTAGATAAATAGTTACTTATTCCTATTTATAATTTGTGTAATGAGGGGGGATATTTTTGTATTATTATTTAGTCAATATAATTTATAGAAAATTGTACACAATATAAATTTTACCTTAAAATATCTGTCTTGCCTGGAAAATGCAATGTGAAGACAAGGAGCAGAAATGGAGGGTAGTAGTGTCATAGGAACATCAACACAAAACAAAAAATAATCAAAAATATAGGTTTAAGTAAATACATAAAAGTATGCTAGTTGTTACGGCTGGATAAGGGCCTTGTCAATAATTCAATAAAATTATATATTACTAGCTGTTTCGCCCGGCGTTGCCCGTGTAATGTTGTGTCGTCGACAAAAAAAACCATCAGGCATGTCATATTTAGATTTTAACGTCTTATATTTCTTTTTATTAAATTCGTAATATATATTGAATGGAATAGCCGATTTGAACAATTCAAAAAGTGATCTACATGAATTGACACAGTCTTGAAAACAATATAATTTATTTGGATAAGGATTTAAACAGAAGTATGAGTAACATGGTCTAATTTTGGTCGGTATTTTTATCAACTTGTATATTTTTGTGACATTATGCCTTCTGCTGTATTGTGTACGTATACACTGTCTTTGTATACGATATGCAGTTCCTAACATGATTGTTATTCTTTTAAAAATTGTAAACTTACGTAGGTACCAAAATATAACGATTGTTATATAGGCGAAATATACAAAATATTACAATTTAAATAGTCGATAATTACACCCTGGGATTTTAAGGGATATCTTTATCATATAATATTAAATTCGCTTAAGCTATATAGGCGTAAAGGCAAAATAAATAGAGAGTAATATTGCCGCAGAGTACAGTCGTGGTCAGATGATGGTCATCTCAGGAAATTAAGGAATAATTCTGACTAATTTCATTAAAACCGTTTCAGTAATACAGGTGTTGTGATGGTGAAACACACACATACATACATTTATAATATTCGTATGGAAGTATGGATTAAGATATACCTTAAATTGATACATAGGTTTGTATCTCCAAGTATAACCGATTCCAATAACAGAGTATTTAGACTCCATAAAGTTATCATAGACAGCTTTAGCCGTTTTTGGCAACTCAAAAATACTTTCTTTTAAATATTGCTTTTGGCTTTCCTTTTCGAAATACACCGAAGTTCCTTTCTGTATTGTCGTATAAAGAGTCATTACGGCGGATATATTGTATTCAACGGACCAAAAATTTACCAACTTTTGCTTAAATTCTTCGTAAAATTCTTTATCTTTGTTCTTTAGCACAAAAGACAGCGCATGCATCTTGGCTATTTCTTTTAATGTCACTAAAATTTCCACATTGTTGTAATCAACATTCTTCTCTAGTTTAGAATAACCTTTTAGGTTTAAGTCTTCCAAAATTATAACTTCTCTTGGTATATTAGCGAAACCGTGAAATTTTGCACATTGAAAACGTTCATCTTCACTTAGACCAGTTAGGTTCTGCAACTCATCGAATTTTGGAAACAGTTCATTGTACATTGTGGTCTCGTTGTGAAATACTAACGGTGCAAAAGATATTATTCTAAAATATTCCTGTCCTAACGCCATTTTTATAATAAGACTAAACCTTTCACCCCTATTCGTAGCTCTTAGCCTCAAAACATTAGAAAAGTAATTTTCTCCTTTTCCACAACCAGGAGACACAATCACCTCACAATTATCATATCCATTCTTCACAAATATTTCTTCGCAAAGGGTTTTCACATGATCTGGTACATTTTCCACTTCTTCCGAAATCCATATTCCCATTTTGTCAACCCTTGCAACATTCACAAAGTCACTTTATTTGTTTTATTTACATTTATCAATTGTGATATATGTTTTATATTTGGGCGCTGCGTTCACAGTTGTCATTTAGATACTGGAGTAATAGAGTTGTGGTATTTCTGACATATTATCACTTTATCGTGTTGTTTACTGACGAGCTCTAATCTACAAGTTGTTATCTCAAACATTTTGTGCTCTGGCAGGTTTACTAATTTCTACTCTGTCTGTTATCATCTGTTCACTAATACTTTATAAGTAATTTAATTTTAACCAGCTCTGAGTTTATAGTAACTAAAAATTGTTTGATGGTGTTTTCAACTAGGTATGGTTTTAATATTGTAATATTTCAACTATTGCATGCATCTATCTTATAATAATGTTTTTAATTAATAGTTTTTTGCTAAATTCATTTTTTTTGACATATTCAAAGCTGTTTTTGAATCAGCATTTGCTTACTCTTTTTTGGGTTAAGAATTATTTAGTTTCATCGTATTAGATAAACATAATTAGGAAGTACAAACTAAACTATGCATTATCCGAAAGATAAGATTATTTTTGACACTGACTACCTCAACACATAACAGATTATCAGGAAAACTAGCTAAACTTATAGTTTTTTTTTATATAACTAGATAAAAATATGTAATTATTGTTACTATTATTAAAATTATCTTAAATTTTAATCGAGTAAGGCTGGCTGTTTAATTATTGCTTGGCTGTTAATCTAACAGGTTCGAATCAATATTTTTTTTAAATTTCCATTATAATCCATATGAACTCTAAAAATGTCTCTTTCTCTCTATTATGTGTATAATGTTAAGATTTTAGGTTTTAATCGCCTTAATTTAATGTGTTCTTTACAACAAACAACTATTGTATTAAATAAATGTAGTACAATAAAATTTCAGGCGTTCAAATGTGTTACTCGCTTAATTTTAAAAGGATTATGTAGTAAATAATTAGCCAAGTGACAGCGAGTGTGAAAAGTTATATATATAATTTAAATAACTAACTAGCTTGTTACGATTACGATACGAAATTTATGTTCCTGCAGAGGACAAATTCATATATAAGAAAATGTTATTAATTATAAGCACTGGTACGAGGTCAGTGATATAGGGACAAGAGGTGTAGTTAATGTTGACGTAGGAATAAATAAGCACGCCATAAATGTGAATGAAAATAAAAATAGACTGCGGTGAAAAATATTAATTTTATTTACTATACACCGGTGCCTGATATAGACTTATTAGCAACGCACTGCACGCCTGATAAACAATAATCAATAGCTGACAATAAGTAATTAAACATTGTATAATTTACAAATTAGCAGTTAGCTGCTCCTAATTCTATGCGGACTTTTTGCTAACTCTAAATGATTGCTATAATTAATAATACTCAGAAAAGAATAAAAATGATATAACTATACATCAATGCCTGATATAAGCAAATCAGTAACGCACTACTCGCTTGTTAAAAATAATAAATGATATAACTATAACTAATTAAACATTGTATAATTTACAAATTAGCAGTTAGTTAAATTTACTATATTTATGTAATAATACTTGGATACAATAAACGATACGTAGATTCAGAAGGTCAAGTAGATCTTAGCTGATAGGAATACTAAAAAGATCTAATCAAAATATCCAAAATCGCGGAAGCTCCGAATCATTCCGTCAACTTTTCTTGTGAAACGTTGTTCAGACTTTTGGCTCATTTTGGCAACGGAAACGTTTAAAGAAAAATTATCCATATCGACAACGTCTTCGTCTTCTCTAGCAATAAAACTATTTGATAGAATTGCATTACCAAACCCAAAAAGAGAACATCTTTTCAAATCATGATAAAATTCTTCTTTAGGATATATAACGTCAATATCCATATCAAATTTAACTAACATATCATCGAAAGTGCTGTAGTAAACTTTAAGCCATTCGTTGTAATGTTCTGCTCTGGATTCATACTCAGTGCAGTTTAGTATAAAATAGTGAATGTCGGTTGCGGGACATCCCAGTCTTGCTTGCTGAAAATCTAGCAGTTTCAGCTCAACCGCATTTCCATCCTGCAACAATATTGAAATAAATTATGTGCTGTATAAGCTAAATGTAACTTTTAATAATATAGGGACAAATATTTAAATTATATTATACAAGTACAATAATGTGCGATCGAGCACCCCAAGCACAATCTTATACAAGCTTATTTTAATTTATGCCAGCTAAAAATTATAAAATGACGTTCAAGAAGCACTTACATTAAACTTAAACATCATATTGTTTGTCCAGACATCTCCTAAAACGACCATAGAATATTTTGATTTGTGAGCGGTATCGTAAATTTCCTTCGACAATTTTGGCAATCCCACAGTACTTTCTTTAATAACATTTTTGTAGCGTACATCTTTAAACTTATCAGAGGTATTCTGTGCAATGCTTTCGAAATAATTTAATATGTCCCCCTTAGCATAACTATCTACCCAAAGATCTATTAAATTAGAAGTAATTTCATCATACAATTCTTTATTTTTAACTTTTAAAACACAGGTCAGAGCGTGAAATTTGGCTAAGGTTTTCATAGTCAAAATAGTTTGTTCATTTGTATATGGGACAAATTTATCTAGAATTTTAAATCCAGAAGCGTTCAGGTCTTCCAATATTAAAACTTCAGTAGGTTCCATTGCAAATCCATAGCATTTGGTAGCAGAAAACTGTTCATCTTTTGGAATTTCTACTTCTTGCTGAAGCTCTGCTAATTTAGGAATTAGCTTCAAGTAAAGCGTTGATTCGTTTGTGAAAGACTCTCGTGTGAATAACATTTCTCGTAGCCTTTTACTAAAAGGAGCTAATTTGGCTACAACCTTCATTCTCTTTTCTCCATCTTCCGCTATTATTCTTCTTACATTGGAGCAATAATTATCACCCTTTTTTCCAAGCGTTTCAACCTTTACTCTGCATTTGTCAAATCCATTGCTTTCAAAAACTATTGTCAACAATTTTTCGACGTGTTCTGGTAAATCTTCTTCTATTCCGTAAAATTCCATTGTTATAAGACAAACCAAAGTTACAAACAACTGAATTAATACTGGTGCAATTGTCGAGATATACTTATGTTTGATGACTTTTGAATTGGTTAAGATAATGATAACGTACGCACTCAACTCAAACAACGCTTAGGATTCCGTCGGTAACATTTACGGTAATTTAATTTGAGAAGTATTTATTCGTAAAAACAAATGTTAAACTAAAATAAATAAATTAACAAAAACAAATAGCTTGTTTTTTATTTACAATATGGACATAAAAATAAAAAAAAAAATAAAAAAAATTGTAATTTAAATAATAACCCATTAATGATTCTGTCAGTCCTGGAAAATTATTGTAATACAAATATGATAGATGTTATTTAAAATTAACGATAATTAAAAATATTCATAAATGATATTTGATTGGGTTTTTTAAAACTATTTTAATAAAATTGTGTAACTTTAATAATTGTTTTTGAAGACCTATTTTAACAAAAAAATGTCATCATTCATTTTGGTATATCTGTGCTGTGTACAATGATAAAAAAAAATGTAAATAGAAGTTTCGATACTTTTATTTTTAATATTTTTTTATTTATTTACGTACAATGTTACGGAAAATAAAATATGTAGATTTCGTATCAATCAAGTCCTTTAGTACTACTGCTATATTTAAATATGATACTTCAAACATTTTGCACAATTTTAAATAATGATTTTTTTTCTACTTTAAATATTGAGTACAGAATATTTGCTCAAAGGGTCAGCCTCGCCGTTCAACAGGGGAACGCAGCGAGTGTCCTCGGCACACTACGGCCATCGGACAGTTATAATTTTAGTTTTTATTTGTAGTGTGGTTTATTTTATTTTTTTGGTTATTTATATAATTTATTTATATAATTCTTATTGTAATTCTTTAATACTGTTTGTATATTACTTTGAATAAATATTTTATTTATTTATTTATTTAAAAACTTTATTGCAATATGTACAAAGGCGGATTAATGTCGCTAGGCATTCTGTGACAGCCAAACCTTTAGGACATTTAGACAGTATAGATGGTAGGTGCAATCATAAATTTAGTTATTCTTAACAGTATTAATACATACATAACAATATTACATACTAATACATATACAAATACAAAAATACGTAATATATAAATATATATATAAACATAAATTACATCATAAATAAACAATAATATAAAAATAAAACTACTTATATGTATATATTTAAAAAAAACTTCATTAAAAGTTCCTGCGGGGTGACTACTTCTACATTTGTTTTTCCTATTAACAAGTACATTACGATTTTTTTTTAAATCAACGAATAACTTTATGATGCAACCAGTGAGTAATTAATTGCTTATCAACAATGAGTCAACAAAATAATAATAAATAATCTAATTGGGTCCGACTAAATAAGAACAGATTATAAATTTTATAAGTTATTTCGATGTAACGATGACATTCGCTAATACTTGAATAAAAAAAAGAGAAGATAGGCACGCACTTTATAGTTCACTAAAGTGCAAAACCGACAACAACGTATCAATTGTTGTGGTGTTGACCCGTGCTATCGGCCCTAAGACTACGCTAAACTCGGTTTATTTAAGTTTGGTTTGTTGTATAAAATACTGGGCCTTATTTATTTTTTCAAGGCAATCAAGTTTGCTTCCTCGTCCACAGTAATTTGTCCATTCGTCCATCTCGTTGAGGCTAGTTTTGATGTGTCAAAAAAGTTGATCTTAGTTTTAAAATTATTAGTTTTAAAAGGTTGGTATTGTATTTTTACTTTTATTTTCTTGGAAATTTCTGTAGCCTGTTTTTTACATACGTTTAGCTAAACTGTGACTAATAAAATCTCGCTTATGCAATAGAATTATTATGACACATTGCTCAGCTAGTTTTTTTGGGTTTAAAGTACTAACCAGCCTGATTTAATATCTTTTTTTTTTATTATATTCGTTTGAAGAAAAACAAAGTCTGCAAATCAAATTTAAAAATTAAATTAAACGCTAAACTATAAATAAAAGTTTACCTACGATTTGTTTAAGTGGCAGTTTGCCAAGAACATTTGGAGCATTCCCCAGTTGATTTTTTTATTATTAAGTAATTTCTATTGCTGAGTTTTTGGTTATCCTAGATAGAATATAATGTAACTTTATCATCGCAGCTCCTTGAACAAAGAGCCCTAGTTCTACTGCTGGAAATAAGTTTTCAGGAATATATTTTTTGAGAATTTTGCCTAAACTCACCACGCTGCTGGCCAGATGGGTTGGGGAATCAGTATAATAGATATAATAGGTATTTTTCTAAGTTTTAAATTATCTGTATGATTAAATATTGTTCATTTGGAGATGATTTTTCGTATTAGTAACAGTGACAAATAGATTAAGCGAGTTATCGAACCCATCTGTGATTGTGTTAAACTTATTTTAGGTCGAACAAGTGCTAACAAGATCAATGGTACATTATTTGTTTTAGGCCAATAATCTGATAAGACACACCGAGCTATCAATTTGATAAACCCATTCTATAAAAACAAGAGCAAAAGTGCTGACATACCATTACGCGAGTTGGATCAAAATGGATATATTCTTTGAAGGCGACATCGCAGCGTTTACAGAGCAGACTAAAGAAACATGCAGACAAATTTTAAAGGATAAAGGATTTACCAAGTGCAAAGTGGAAGTTCAAACAGTTGGCAAAAAAGGTGACAACTATGTGGCAAATGTTAAACGACTTATAGTTCAACAAGATGATGTAAACAATGGAAAAGCTCTAAAGATAGTGGTTAAATTAGCTCCAACCATAGATCAAGTAAGGGACATGATCAGAACGGATATTGCCTTCAGTAATGAAATTATCGTCTACACAGAATTATTGCCAAAATATGATGAGTTGCAAGAAGCGGCCAATATCCCAGAAAAAGAAAAGCTAAAACATCCAGTTTGCTATGGCTTTAGCATCGATCCTCCTAACGAAACTGTTCTTTTCGAAGATATTTGTGAATCTGGTTACACATTGTTGAACAGGTTTGTCTCCATGACTGATGATCAAATCAAAATGGCATTGAAAGATCTGGCTAAATTTCACGCTCTCTCATACGTTTTGAAAGTTAAAGACAGAGATTTATATGATTCCATGAAATCTAAACTAGTAAATTTGTGGATTCAAACCGCATCTTCTGAGCAAATGGATGAATATGCGACTGCTATGGAAACGGATACACAGAACTTGTTAAAAATTGATGATTATAAAAATCGCACAAAAGGTTTGATAAAGAATATGAATAAATTAGCAGTAGAAATGCATCACGAAGATATTGACTCTGAATACTCAGCTATTATTCAAGGTGACTGTTGGACGAACAACATGATGTTTATACTTGAGGTAAATATGTGCTTAAAACTAGAGGTATAGAAGTTATTAACATACACTTAAGTACTAACAATAAATTGCTGTATCATCTTGTGATTAAGCAGCGCATAAACAATAGCCTTCGAACAAATCTCATGAATATAATAACGATCATATAATTAAAATCAAATTAAATGGCATGTGGAGCTAATAATATTTAATTCATTATTTATTTGTTACAATATATACAAAAAAAAAAAACTTTAATGGGTGTTTTGTTTTCGGCCAACCTTAAAGAATTATAATAAGTTACACCTATTATATCTACAAAATTGCCTTACCGATGAACTTTGTTTTAGAGTAATAAAATACTAAATAACACCTTTTTTTTACAGAACGACAAACCCACGGATATAATAATGCTGGACTACCAAATCACACGCGTGGCATCGCCTGCAGTAGACTTTTTGCATTTGACTCTGAACTGCACAGATTACGAGACAAGGAAAGCAAATTTCAACAGCTGGGTAGATTATTACTACAAACGACTCGACGATTTTCTTTTATATTTCGATCTAAAAGCCGATAGCGTGTACCCAAAAAATGTTTTTGAAGCAGATATGTCTAGAATCTGTAAAGTCAGCTTTGGCATGTCTATGATGATGAGCAATGTATTAGTTAGAGAACCAGAAGATGTCATAGACTTTAAAGAAGAGAGAGAAAGTGAATTGTCAGTTGATTCCTTCAGCGTAAACCAAATGAGAGATGTTATCGCAGAACGATATAGCCATAGAGTAAATGGATTAATTAAAACCTGTATAGAATTAGGTTTCCTATAAATTAATGCAAATTGCTAATGTTTATTTTGTGTTATTTCTGTATAATCTTTAAGACATTGTAATATATCGTTGTTTAAATAAAATATTTTACCTATGCTGTTATCATTATTATTATTTGTTTTCATATAATTATTATCTTTACCTACACGTATCATAACCATTTAATTATTATTCAATCTAATTTGTATACAATAAAAATGTTGTTGTTGAAAATGACACAAGACGCAAAAAAGGCCAAAGGTGTTAAAAATTTTATTTAAAACGTTGTCTCAAATCAGTTAGACTAACTAATACACTATTTTAAGACTCAGGGGTTAATACCTTATAATCTAAATCTTATCAATGTAGGAAATAGCCTAATCATTATGACACTCGTTTTTGGAGTAGAAATATTTTATAGGTGTAGTTGCTATGTTTAACTGTTGTCAACTAAAATGCAGAACAAGCTACTTTATTTTAGTAAGCTAAAATCACCAGTAACGAATTAATTATTAACATAGATCTACAGTTAATGATACGACATACTAAAAATCCTATTACCTGTCGCTTCCCACCAAACTGCCTCCGTGGTCTAGCGGTCAAGTCCGTGGATTTAGACTCGGAGGTACCGGGTTCGATCCCTGGTCGGGACACAAAAATATGTATTAATGTAATTAAATGCATTTAATTAATATTTAATTTGTTTGTGATATTTCTCGAAGTTGGTACGCTGGAGACATCGACGAGCTTGCCACTTGTCATGATTGGCCGATAGTAAATTTGGCTAAATGTGAATCCGCTTATTTATAAGCGTGGTTTCTGACCACCCCGAAAGGGAAACGGTCGTGATGATACTTTTTTTTTAGAAAATAAAAGTGTCAGTTACTTATAAGACAAAAACAGCGGCATATTTTATAGTTTATATTTTTTTCTTTGGTTATTGTAGGGAATTTACTAATTTTATGTTTTTTTTATTATTCGATTATTATCAAATATCGTATTTTCTCGATTTTTTTTCTCTGGCTATTTTTTGCCAGAAATGGATGTGTCTTTTGATAATGACAGACGACAAGTCAGGCGACTACAAAAATATACCTATACCTTCTTGCATTGGCTAAGTGAAGTGAAGGCACTTGTTCGCCAAGAAATACATATGCTTAAATAGTATTTTAAAAAACAAAATGTAATAAAAATTGCCTAATTATGTGTATACGAACTTATAATAAATTACCCAACAAATTAAAATTGTTGGGAAAAAATGTATTTAAAAATCAATTAATAATTTGGTTAAAACAAAATATGTTTTATAACTTAAAATAATATTTTGACAATTGTAATACCTAAAGTTTAAGCTGACAATATTGTATGAATACCTAGATGTAAGTTTTTGGACATATTTTATTTAAAAGTTTTAAAAAATATATTAATGTTTGATATATTTGCTCGCCAATTTACTTGGCAAATGTTGTTACGTCAAGTTAGTTTACTATAAGACCTGTAAATTAGACTAACATTTATGCAAATAAAAAAATTTTATCTACGAAAAAAAAAAAACGTTCTACGAAATACTTTATAAAATCGTCGATCGTGATATATAATTTAAAACAATTACGATGATGCCCATTTTGTTGAATGTTGTATCTTGGGGAGCAGATGATCTTATAAAATTTTGATATAAATTACTGACCTTCTTTTAAATAAATTCCCATGTAAATCCGTCCTAACATCCCACACTATAACGTTTGTTAGCGCTATCAACTCAGTCAGTTAAATGGCCTTGAATTAGATGACATTGGATATGTTACAATAACACCACAATTCTCTCGCTGGCCAATTGAACCATTAATCTAAATTTAAACCAACAATAATGTACATACTTTAACAATCATTCGTTGTGAAACTAATTTCTATCGTCGATGTCTCCAGCATACTAGATTTGAAAATTACGCATATAATTTAATTCAATATACGAATATTTATTTTATTGGCAAAGAAATGTTCGTGCTAATTCGGCGTCTAAAAATACAATCTTAACCAGAAGACCACACTCACAATAACAAATTTTTGTTAATCGATAAATTTTAAGTATAGGGCGATAATCTTTACGAATACAATGCCGTTTGTAAAGTCGTCAGGCCCTATTATGTGCGGGTCTTTGATGGCTCAATTAAAGAGAGAGGTTAGCCAACTGTATTGGTTTATTACAGAAGTAGAATTTACTAATAATTACATAAGAAAAATTTATTTTAAAAATGTGAGAAAAAAATCGTGTGACTGCCCGGTGCGCGGATTATTTATCTCTGAAGGGCGCTGTTCGAAGCGAACAATCCAACGGTGGTATTAGCCGAGCGGCAATGATGTCGCTGTGATCGCGACTATTTACCGTTAAACAACTCATGCCAATAATATCACAATACTACGTGCTGGCTTTTTAAGATGATCCTCTATATAACGACTAGGAGGATAAAGACCGATAACTGATTTACTTAGTACATATTTAAAATGATTTTAAGTTAACTTTGACTTTGTCCGTATTTTAAATTACCATCAATTGACACTAGTCTATTTACATTTTATACAAAATTTTCTTGTAGTCAGGTCAATTTGATACCCATTAAATAATATAATTTCTTGTCATTGACAAAAATATTATCGCTATCAATTTTGACGTGAGTAGATAAAGTGCCTATATAAGAACAATTTGAAAAGTGCCTTAGATTAATTTTTCATAATGCCAACAGATAAAATGGACATTAAATTGGAAGGCGACCTTGCTGCCTTGTCAAACACGTCTGAACAAGTGTGTAAAGAAATTTTGATAGAAAAAGGTTTTACAAAGTGTACAGTGGAAGTTCAAGCAGTAGGCAAAAAGGGTGACAACTATGTTGCAAATGTGAAAAGGTTTATTGCCCAACAAGACGATGTGAATGATGGAAAACCATTTAAAATGATAGTGAAACTGGCACCGAACATGGAACAACTACGAGAAATGATGTTTACTGGTATTGCATTTAATAATGAAATTATTGTTTATAATGATCTCTTCCCAAAATACGATGAAATACAAGAAGCGGCAAATATTCCTGTTAAAGAAAGGTTAAAACACCCTAAGTGTTATGGAACATCTAGCGACGCACCTAATGAAGTTATACTTCTCGAAGACATTTGTGAATCTGGCTTTAAACTTTTGGATAGATTTGTTTCTATGACAGATGAACAAGCCAGAATTGCGCTAAAAGATCTCGCAAAAATACACGCTCTTTCATTTGTTCTAAAGAACCAACATCAACAGTTTTATGAGAAAATGAAAAATAGTCTTTCGAATTTGTGGGCTGAGACGAAAAATTTTGAGGAAATGCAGCAGTTTGCTATTCAGTTAGAAAATGATGCGATTAAAATGCTAAAGAGTGAAGAGTATAAAAGGAAGATCAAAGGATTAGTTACAAACTTACCAAAAATATCACTTGCTCTGCACAATAAGGACATAAATAGCAAACATTCAGCAATCGTTCAAGGTGACTGTTGGACAAATAATATGATGTTTAAAATTGAAGTAAGTATACATTTTTCATATCAATAAGGCTGAAATTAAGCTAAAAGTTGTATTATTTAATTTAGTTACATGTTCTACATTGCTTCATCTGAGATAAAGCTATAGTCAGTAGATACAACAGTAAACTCGTTAATTATTATATTATAAAATTTTATTAATTGGACTTAACTACGTTCCCATAACAATTGTAATCCATTCAGTTTCTTATTACGATTAGATATAGTATCAAATTATTATTGTTAAATAATTATTGTTATCAAATTATTTAATATTTATTATTATAACATAGGTGATTACGAGATTTGATTAAGCTTTATTTTGTCAACTTTTATAGATATAAGGCGCTGATATTTCCATTATTGTTTTAGAATGTTTCACCTATAGAAGTCATGATGCTGGATTATCAATTATCTAGAATAGCATCTCCTGCTGCAGATATTCTATACTTTACTTTCAACTGCGTGAATTATGAAACTAGAAAGCAGCACTTCAATGATTGGATCGAATATTACTACAAATGTTTTGAAGACTTTCTTTTTAACTTCAATTTGAAAGCTAATTTCGTTTATCCAAGAGACAAACTAGATGCAGATTTACAGTTGAATAGTAAGAATAGTTTTGCAGTAGCTGTCATGATTAGTAATATGCTGGTTAGAGAGTCAGACGACGTGATTGATTTTAAAGATAATCCAGATGTGTTTAGTAATATTGATGCCTTTAGCGTTGACGAAATGAGAGATGTTGTTGCTGAAAGGTACAATAAAAAAGTACAAGGTTTATTACAAAGTTGTATTGATTTTGGATATTTGTAAATACTACTAAAAATGGATGAATAGGGTCGCTGGTAGAAGTTGGATGAAGGTGGTAAAATATTTCGTGAAACCTTGTAGAAGTCCTAAATCCAGCAGTGAAGGGACACAGACAGATGACGATGAATAATTGCATATGAGCAATTAAAACTGAACAGGATTAAATAAGGCAGGCAGCACACCAAAGATACATGCCACAATTGCATCTTTACTCGCGCCACAAAAAACGAACCAATCGTGTGACTCGAAAGCCGTCTCGCCACATGCATCCTTGGAGTGTGCTTGCAACAATTGTGGCGTCACAAATTAAGTAACAATAATTAATGTGGCATACTTTTTGTATGTTCATATAGTTCTTAATCAATTCTGGAATTCAACATAAAGACAAGGAAAATATAAAAAATAAAAAAAATACAGATGAATTTGTCTTTATAATAATCACAAAATATCTTTGATTTTCAGCCGTAAATTTAGACGCTTAGATTCCCGGTCAAAACACAGTAATAGTTGGAGAATATGAACCATGCTTCTTTAAAAAGCGTACTTTTTGACCGCCCCGCAAAGGTAGTATGTATTCGAGTATGTTAGTGTTATGATGAAATACAGCTTTCACATAACTTGAAATAGAAAGACATTTCTTGTTCTTAATATTTCATACCGTCATCAAATAATGGAAGTGACTTGCTCTTACGGAGATGAAAACTTTATACTTACGGGTAAATATTTATACAAGGCGAGTTGAAACGATCATATTTTATTGTAATGTTCACGGAGAAAAATGGATATTTGATGCAATGGAAATTAGGAGCTATTAAAAACGACAGGCGTCCAAACTAATAATTCTGCCGCACCTTGTAGTAGTGTGATAGTAATGACATGAGTTTGTTTTATATAATTATATTTTTTTATAAATGTAAAGTATCATCACGACCGTTTCCCTTTCGGGGTGGTAAGAAACCACGCTTGTAAATAAGCGGATTCACATTTAGCCAACTTTACTATAGGCCAATCATGACAAGTGGCAAGCTCGTCGATGTCTCCAGCCGTACTAAACTTCAAAAATATCACAAATAAGTTAAATATTAATTAAATGTATTTATTTACATTTTGTGTCCCGACCAGGAATTCTTGGATTTAGACTCGGAGGTTCGATTCCTGGTCGGGATACAAAAATATTTATTATTGTAAATAAATACATTTAATTAATATTTATTACTAACAATTTTGTATGTTTAATATTTGTATTAGATTTAAAAATTAAATAAAAAAAGGTGTTTGTATGGAAACTAACTTCTGTAGTCCAGAAGTATATTATACTTTCTATACATTCTGGAGAATTCGGCTTAAACCATCGATGTATATAGATATGCCCTCACTGGTATAAAAACGTTCCCGCAATACCAATCGAAGTCATGTAGCTGCACCAACAGTCACGAGCTAGCAAGCGTCGAGAGCGCTTAATGTAGCGTTTTAGGTACCCTCCCTGGTGGTAAATTAGTTTATTTTGTAGAAAAGTTTTAATTTCATACATATTTTTAGTTTAGTTTTATTTATAATTAGTTTTTTAATTTATATTATTTTAATATTTTTGTATCTATTTCGAATAGATATATTAATTCAGTTATATTATATTGTATTGTATATATATTAATGTTCCTAGTGAGTACTGTTTATGGAGTCTGGCTCATATATTGTTTATTTTAACTGTCTCTATACAAATTTTAGCCATGATCTTTGTTTGTATTCCAAATTTAAAATAAATATTTTTATCGAGTGAAACTAGTCTTTTGACATTGTGACAGAAAAATTTTCGCATGTAAAATTACTTGAGAATTTGCCCCCAAAATTGGTACATGAGGCAAGCGGCACGTTTTTAGAGTGCGTTTTGTATTAAATTGGCCTATCTATAGACATCGATGGCTTAAACACACAAAGCTGGCCAGACGGGTTGGCGAGGGTCTGATGTAATTTTATCCACAAGCTGGTATTAGTGGAACCAGGACTGACTGAGAGAGTTCTTAGAACCGAGCTACCACCGGAACTTATGATAAGGACCAAATCAGCTTTTTAGATTGTTTAAGTAGCAACTTTGTTTTTCTGATTGAAATGTCGAGACTGCTGCAACTGACCTGTTCTTGTGGTCTGTTTACGGAATGACATGACCAAGCTTGATATATAAGTCAAAAAATGCTTTGACATTTGTCATCCGTTTTGCAACTCGTTTAAGTTATGTCGTTAGCTATATACATTCGTTAGTTAGCCGGGATTTGTAATAAGTTCTGCTGTCGCAGTCAAATGTCAAAGGATTTCGAGAGTTCTAGTTATAGAGACTTAACGTCAGTCTAGTTTGAAATTGCCATCGTCGACGTCTTCTAACAAATAAAGTTATTTAGCCAAATTATCTTTAGTTTAGCGCAAGCGTTATAATACTTGCCTCCGTGGTCTAGCGGTAAAGTTCATGGATTTAGACTCGGAGATACCGGGTTCGATTCCTGGCCGGGACACAATAATATTTATTAATTAAAATTAAATTAATATTTAATTTATTTGTGACTTTTCTCGAGTTTGGTACGCTGGAGACATCGACGAGCTTGCCACTTGTCATGATTGGATTATAGTAAAGTTGGCTAAATGTGAATCCGCTTATTCATAAGCGTGGTTTCTGACCACCCCGGAAGGGAAACGGTCGTGATGATACTTTACTTTTTTACTTTACTTTTACTTTAACGAATATCAACTCCTAATGTCAATTGATACTATTTTTTTATTTATTAAATACGATATGTATTTTTTTTGTTTAAATGGGAATATATTCGAAGATTCTATATTAAATAAAATATAAATAAAGCTAAAAACTAATTTATATATATATTTATATAAATACATTTATGTATACCTGAAATTGTATATTTATTAGTATTTAATATATTTATATTATTAAGTAGATTATATAAGTGAGTTTATTATTAAAGTTAAGTATGTTTAATATTTAGTTGTAAAATTATTAATTTTATCTCATTGTAATTATTTAGTTCTACTTTTATTGCACCTATTTTTGTTGTATTATTGATTAAATTAGTCTTAAAGATTTGTCTGGAAGAAATTACAAAAAAAAAGTAAACGGGTTTAACGTGATCTCCGAGGCACGGGAAAGGTATAAATTTATTTTTACATGCCGAGGTGCGAACCACGACCTTAAATAGATTTTAAGAAAAGCATATCTACGTAGTTCAATTGTTACGTTTAAAGAAACAGACTAGGGCAACATTTCAAAGTTTAACAAAATTTTGCTAAGCTGTGCACGTGAGCCAGAGAAGAAACGTCATGCGACCGAGGCAATTCTACAACTTTAATAAAAGACCGCCAGGTGGCGTGACTGATGCTTTTCCGCTGCATGCTGACATGTGTAGTTCGTGAAGGGTACACTTCCCAAGTCAGCAAGGTTCGGCAAACATCGTCAAGAATACTCGTATGTCGCGACAAACTTTTTATTCCATTTTTCCTTTTGCTTACGTTTGTTTTATGTCTTCTCTGACCACTGATCTATAAAGATTGCCTTGCTTATTCTTAGCCTATACTCTATCACGATCATTAGGTACTATGTATATGTGTTATTTATAAATATATATACCTATATATCAGTAGATAAGAGACAGTCTTTCGCGCCATTTTGCGCGGAGATGTCAAGTGCAAGTTATTGTTTTGTAAATTAATTTACTGTGGATATTATTGGTCAAAAGTGGTGTTATTTTGTTTAATAATGTGCTACAATGTGAATAATTATGGAAAACCATAAATTGGACTTTAAATATGGGGCACAAGTTGAAGTTTTTTTTTTGCGGTTTTCCCGCGCTGTGGACTCCCATATTTTACCCGACGTGTTTGGGCTATAATGCCGCGAGTGACTCCAAAAAAGCATCAAATTCTGCAGCATCTGGAATTTGATGATCCCCAACTCGGTTATGAACTCTGTTATGAACATATATTATGCAAATAAATTACGTGTTTAGGACTGATGTATTCTGTACAATGTCCTTTAAAGACAATTAAAAAAAAAATCAGTAGATAAGTACCGTATCTTTATTTTTAGTCATAATTAGTTTTCTAAATAAATATATTTATGAAACTTTACACATGTCGATTTTATTGTTTATGTATAGGTATATATAAAATTTATGTATATAAAAGTATCATCACGACCGTATCCCTTCCGGGGTAGACAGAAAACACGCTTTTTTATGAAGCGGATTCACTATAAACCAACTTTACTATAGGTTCATCATGACAAGTGGCAAGTTCGTCGATATATAATTTATCTATCTATCACAGCCCTAGAACGCAGTTCTAAACCCAGAATGTTACAAATTACCTTTTCCAGCCACGCCATCCACCCGCTCTGGCCATACAGTTTGGCGATCTCTTCTTTTAATAATTATTTTAGCCATTAAACTTATTGTACCTACATTTATGAATTTATGTAGCTTTATAGCTAATAAAATACTAATATAGTGTTCAAACAAAAACCAACTAAGTCATTTTTGCACAAAAATATTATAATTTGCATTTTCGGCTAAAACCGTTCGCTTAATTGCTTTTAAGACCCACTCGATACTACGCGTCACAGTGCTTAGTCGATTTTTTCTCTGGAAAAATCAGATTTTTTTAAACGGCTAGTGTAAAAAAGTGAATTTACTAAAAAAAATATAGTTAGTTGGTTTTCGCTCTAACCCGGCGATATATAACTACTGTATATTCGTTTTCTTAAATTTTAATATGTTTTTGTTAAAATTGTCGCTGAGTTAGGAATTATGCTCTAAGAGAAATGTACCTAAAATAATGCAGTTACATTTTCTACTTTTAGTTTAAAAATGTAGTTAATGTTTCGGAAGTATAAATTCTGTTTCATTAAAATAAATAAATTGCACTTGACCTGCAGCGGGATTATATTTTATTAGCGCATACGTTACTCAGTTTTAGCACGAGTTTAGCCCCATTTTAGTCGATTTTAAATCAAAATTATAAAGTTTTCGTAATACGACATTGACAGTGTTTTTATAAGGTATGTTACACGCGATTGAAAAAACAGAATCCCGCTGCGTTCAATTACAATTAATAAATCGTCTCTCCGTTATCAAATCGTGACCATGAAGTATGGGATTTTAGATAGCGCGAGCACCTTAAGAGATATAGCTTTTTGATAAATATATATTTTATAAAGCTGCGAGAGTCTGTGGCTTGTTTACATACACCACAGTTTTCAAATTACTGGGGTTAAGAAGAAGTCTGAACAGGTCTGGATCTGCATTTTATATTTGTTTACTACACTACTCCTTTTTTATTTTTACTTTGCGGCATTACATAGACACCTATATATTATATTATAATGCATAAAGACATACATGCTAACACTATATAAATATAATACAATAAATTATATCATAATTCTTATTAATAATATAAATATTTATAAATATTTCCAGACAGGTCACACAGCGCCATCTAATTTCCATCGAGGCTTGTGTTACGGAACCTAGATGGTTGATACATATTATACTTTTTTTTTCGTAAATATATACATATTATACATATAAACACCCAGACCGAGACAAATTATACAATGTACAACTTGCCGTGGGAATCGAACCCACTACCTCCCGAGTTCACGGCAACGTTTGTTACCATTAGACCACGGAGGCGGTGGTAGTTATTATTAATACCTACAGTAGATTAAAGTCAGCAAAAGTTAAGCTAGGGTGTTTACGCCAATATTTAACTTATATTTGTAATAGTTGAATCGGTTAATTATGAGCAATTCAAAATCCCTCCATTTCCAATAACCCAAGTATGCCACCACTAGATGGCGCCACGTTACCTCAAATTTGCAATATTTGAATGTATATCAATTTAATTCGCAACGAGAGGTACCCACTTGTGGACTTGCAGAAAATATTTTTCTATATACGAGTAAGCTTAAACGTCAGTCGCACGACGCGCCTCGACTCAGTGAGAAGTCTATGATCTACCGTGATCCCGCTCTTCTGGAAGACGTGCCGTTGTGTTCTCCGCGGATAGCTATGCTAACGAAAGAACTAATAATCGTGAAGTGATTGAGTTTGGCGAATATCCTGGTCAGGACAGGTGATTGTGAAGCTGTGAAAAGGTACGTGGCATACTTTCCTTATATAAGTGACCCATCCTATTCTGTTTCCGATATCGTACCTCTGTGTCTGGATTGCTCGTTACCAGCTATTATAAAAAATCAAATACAGTCCACTTGACGGCATTTGTTCGCGTTTGGTCCGGGCCTTTGTCATAAGCATAGTTAGCTGGAAGGTTCTGGATCAGGCGTGAACATAGGGATTTATAAAAATGACTGTAGGTACACTCTTTTCTTGAATATTGGTCTACTGGGTACTTGTCTGACTTCAACAGGAAGGTTTTTCTACAGGGATGAAGATGACACAACAAATGATTAGAAAACAAAGTTTATTTATTTATTTCAAAACTTTATGCACTAGGTACACAGGCGGACTTAATGCCGGCATTCTTACTAGTCAACCTTAGGGACAATTTAGAGCATATGTTATGTGAGGCAGGTGCAAAATATAATAGGAGCATTAAGATTTTTGAAAAAAAAACAAAATAAATCAAACTTAAATACTAAATCTGATATACTATATACAAAACTATATATTAATCAGTAGGTATACACTAAATAGACTACATACTATCATTATACTCGTATATAAATAGAATACATAGGTACATATAAATAATAATATACATATTTATATAATACAATATCATATACTTATATATCTATGTAATGGAGCTATTTAGGAAACGTGTAAAAACCATTCTTTTAAATAACGATCTGTTTGGCGCTTGTCGGACATCTACAGGCAGGTTGTTCCACAAGTTTGCGGCAACAACTGCAAAAGAGTTGGAAAAGTTTGTATGATGGAAAGGGATAGATAGGAGGGAATTGTGTGAAGAGCGAAGAGAAGCTTTTATTGTGAAAGGCACTGAGGTAGGTTATACATTTATATGAAAATAATTTTAGATGTTTATTAAAAGTTCGTCTATTCTGAGCGAGTTTTGTGCAATACACTGTAGCGTTGCTACATTTACTATTAAAAATAAACATAGTAACGCCTAATAACTTGCTGCGAACCCTCGTGTTTCTTGATCGTATTATGGCTAGTGTATATTTTCAGGCGTTTTAGAGCAATCCCAATCTTCTAGCGTTCCTGTGGAACAAAGTCGTGGTGCTGGGGTACATTACTCATTCCATATTCAATCTAGGCTTTGTTACAATTAGATTAATATACAAATTTTATATAAATCGAGCTTAATTATTTATAAAATCAATGCTGAACACATTGCTATATCAAACCCGCGCGCCGTGCGGAGGCGGGGGGAAAACTGTCAAAGTGGACAGACGCTTGGATGGCGAGCTAAAGAAAGCATCGAAGAAATAATAATTATTATTACTGAAGGTTTAAACTACAAGTTATTCCACGTGCTTATTGTCTAATCCTTGGAATTCATCGAAGTTATCGCTGGATGACGAAGAGGAGAAAAACTGGTAAAAATAAGAGCCGCGTGTTCGTCACCTCTGACTAATTTGGCGAGATCCTTTTGTTGGGTGTGCACTACAATTTGCATATGGGCATTAACAAACTCTCAACGTCTTCGGAGCCAGCAGCTGCGAGAAGAACAAAGGTACCCGACGAGTAGAACGCCTGGAAAGACCTGGAATAGTACGTACTTGCAACCTATGGTTGCCATTTTACAATTCAGTTGGCCAACTAATTAAGCTCGTTTTTTTTTAAATTAGGATTAGATTTATAATTATTAAGTTTTATTTAGAATATTTTAATTTATTTATGTTGGTAGTTTTTTTTACACCTTTTTTTGTTTGCTTCTTCAAATTATAATCCTGGTACAATATCTATTTTGTTTCATTAATCCATAATAAATAATCTAAGGAGGACCCTTTTTAAAGCAATGGTCTAGGCCTTACCGTCTGAGTATCCAACATTTTTTATACTTCATGAACTTACTAGCTCTAATATAAAAGGTATTTTTTCAATACGACAACACTTTGGCGTGTTGGACATGGCGCCGCTCCATTGGTATTTAAAATTGGCTTTAAAAAGTAATAAATGTCAAGTATTTGATGCCGACAGTGTTTACGTTAAAAAGTGATCTGACACATAAATGGGACTCCATTTTGTAGTGAAGTATGTGTTTGTACGCGAATTGCAGTGTCGCCTCAAAAAGAGAATGTTTATTACTGAAATGAGAATGAATTTTTCTTAGAGAAATGGCCCCAATAAAATGTTCTCGTGCCATAAAGATTTATTTTTTATTTGACATTTATTTATATTGTGTTTTCATCTGTAATTAATTTTATTTATTTTACCCTAGCATAACGACAATTAACAAAAACTTTTTTTTTACGTTAAGAATTACATAGTTTCGATCCCGACGATTTGAATTCCAGTGTTTTTCTATAATAAAGTACCTGATCATAATAAAGAACCTAATCGTATAAATAGTGCCTTGTAACTATTTCATACATAAATTTTACCCAATTGACAATTTTTTTAATTAAATAATATTTTAATGCTATAGATTTTTTTTTTAATTATATTTTTTTCTATTTCTATGACTTATTAAATTCGTAATATCTATTAAATGAAATAGCCGATTTGAACAATTCAAAAAGTGATCTAAATGCATTGAAACAGTCTTAAAAACAATATGATTTATTTGGATAATGATTTAAACAGAAGTATGAGTAACATGGTCTAATTTTGGTCGGTATTTCTATCAACTTTTAAAATGTAAAAGTGGTTATTGTGATTTAACGATAATAATTGGACATATGGTATCGCGAAGTTTTATGTAGATATTGATATGTTTTTTAATATTGTAGGACTTATTTTTGTTCTATCATCAATAGTTTCCGCAGCGCATGCGATGAAATACGTTTTATGGCATTTTATTACACCTTGGGTTACGTTACTTAAGTTTTGGTAAGGATCCCTAATCGTTTCTTGTAAATCATAAATGTAGCTTTCTAATAGTAAAAGATTTTTTGAAATCGGCACAGAAGTTTTTGAGTTTATTCATTACAAACATACACACACACAAATACAAATCTTTCCTCTTTATAAAATTTGTTAAAGTTTACATTGAATAAAACGTTTATCTTAAAAATAATTAAATACTATTACATAAATATTATATGATATTTTTTATGTTTATGGGTGTTTCTGCACTCCGAAGAATAGTGTAGGAGATGGGCCTTCAAAAATTTTTCTGAAGAATCTGGCCTACACTCGCTACGTTCTGGCTAGACGGGTTGGCGAGGATCTGAGGTCATTAACGATTTCACAAATTGGTATTAGTTGAACCGGTGCTGTTAGAATTTGTGACATATCTAAACCTATACAGTGACGTTTTCTTCTCTTGCTCTTTATTGCTTAACCTTAAATTTATATGTGAAAACCGTTAATAGTTCTTAGTGAATTTACTGTATAATATTTATTATAATTCAACTGTTGGTTTTCCAAAATGAATTAAAAAAAATATAAAATATGAATTATTATAAAACGTAACAAGTCTAGCGGTTAGACGCGTAGGTACCGGGTTTGATTCCTGGTCTAGAGACAATAATTTATTTATGATATTTCTTAAGTTTGGTACGCTAGATATCGATCTATTGTCATGATAGTAAAGTTCGCTAAACGTTATAAATCGCTTGTTTTACAGCTCAAGTTCACCAAATAGGAAAAGTTTTACAGTAATCCGACACAAAGTGTAAAAAAATCATACTACTAGGATATGCCCTCGAAGCACGTAAAGCCTGTATTTTGATTTTTTTAAACTTTTAAGCCTCTTGTAAAAGTTACCTACATTAAAAGCTGCCATAAGTTCCAGTTAAGCACCTTAAAATGTTGATATATATATATATGTTTAATAAAATTAGTTATTTGACATATATTAGTGTTGTAAACAATATATTCATAATAATATACGAGTATATATACATATTGAATTTTTATTGTATATATAGACATATATATAACTTATTATTTTATTACTGAATAATTAAAATAAAATATACATAGTTCTTTATTTTAATTCTAGAGAAAAAAAAATGCACCTTTAATAAATTCCACTCGGTACATACTGTAGTATTATATAATAATAATGTATGTAAGTAAAATAATTGGGACATTTTAAGTATTCAGAAAATTGCAATTACGAGTAGGTATGCGACTGGGATGCTTCTTAACACAACATAGTGGACAAAACAACAAAATACTAATTTCTTATTTGATTGTAATTGGATTGAGCTGCATGACCCAAAGATACTTTCCACCGATCGTCACTATTACCCTAGAATAGTACGTGAAGCGATCGAAATAAAGAAACACAAAAATTTCAATCGAGAGGGGGGTAATAAGCTATCTTTATCGTGGAATCCAGTAATCAATAGGTTTCGACGCCGGAAAAAATCGCCCGGTGTCGCCAAGGATATTGTAAGTGTCGTTATTTCTAAAAACTTTTAAAAGTGATAAGTGGGTAGGTTTACATCTACCGCCCTAGTATGTACGAGACTACAACGCATAGCTTCAGTCGACCCGTGACCAAGGCCAATGCAACTTGGCTGAAACGTCGGGAGAAATATGTCTCTAAGGTAAATCGCGTAAAGACCCGTTAAAATTATAAAAAAAACTATTATGAATGTGCGCGTAAGTTTAAAAAGTTTAATTGTAAGTGTCCGTTATTTAAAGGATTTCTTTATGTAACGAAACAGTATCCGCATCAGAAAATATTTTCAATCCAAAATGTTTGGTAAATAAAACTTTCATCGTTCGTTGTGTATGGCAGCCTTGCTTAAAGCATTTTCCGGTTGAGGTCTACAAAATATTTATGTCAGTTGCACATTTGGTGCAGGCTTACAATCCTCACTATATTTCCTCATTCGACTTACTCGGCCCATGGTGCGAATATTTATTTGCTAGAATTTTAAAAGCGCAGCCAAATAAAAATAATATTTAATTCTACGTAGGATTGCCCAGTTCCAATTTGACGTAAATCTATAGGAATCCAGATAAAAGGAAACTTATTAATATATAATATACAAGAAATATAACTCTAGAGATGTGGTGTTGGCGGAGAATGCTGGGCATATCATGGACGGAGTTCCGAACAAACAAATCCATACTGGAGGAACTGGCGATCAGACAGCGCCTTTCCTCGACTGTACAATTACGCATTCTCACTTTCTTCGGACACGTGTCATGGCGTGGAGAAACATCCATTGAGCGCTTGGTAGTCCAGGGGAAAGTCGATGGCAAGAGGATCATTGGTAGGTCTCCGATGAGATGGACCGATCAGGTGAAGGTTGCAATGGATGTATGAGTGCACTAGGAAAGCCGGGGTCCGAGAGGAGTGGCGACGGTTTGTTAAGCGTGCTACTAGCACTCCAATGGCGACCACAACTACTCTACCAAGACTGTAGCGACTAAGAAGAAGAACTAAAATAATACTATAGACACAAACATATATAATATAAAAAGTTATTACCTTTCACATACATTTACATTATTAGAGAACCCAAATATAATATGAAAACTACTTAGCCAATAATTACGCGGCTAACGAGTGACTTCACTCCGTAGCCAAGACCCAGACTTAGGTGTAAACACAGAACAAGTAATAATGCTGTTAAGGCACACCTGTGAACAACAATGAAAGAGGTATGGTTTATAGGGTTTTAAGGCCTTACATCAAGTCGGGCATGCGACCTCCTGCGGTGGCACTTCAGGCTGGGGTCGTATCATTGATGGTTTTAAAATAATTGCCCCAGCCTTCCTGTCTCCAGGTCTTTCCGTCAGCCGCTTTGACAACTTCTTTATAAATAAGTCTAGATCTTTACTGTGTGTGTTGATGAAGGCCATTTAATAATTAGGATATTTTAAACTACTTTCGCATTGGGCCGAATTTTCACGGTAAATTGGAACTGAACGTACAATCCTGCGCAGAATTAAACATTCATTTTTATTTGGCTGCGGACTACATCCAGCCAAGACCGTTATCCAAGCCTTCTGCAGGTCATTTTTCAACATTTACTAAAACAAAAGTAAGGATAGCTTTCTAGCTCAAAACTTTATAGCTTTAAATACATATAAATAATGTGTTGGACAGTCCGCAAATTCTACGGCGGCTTATTGCGGTCAACCTTTGGGATATTACGAACATTGTATGTGGGAGATAGGTGCAAATATTTGATCAGGAAAAGAAGATAATTAACATTCTATTAAAACTAAATCTAATACTAATATAAAACATAAATAACTATAGATATACTCGTATATAATAATACTAAATACAAATAAATAAAAATATATACATACATACATACATATATATACCCGGCCATTTTATATATATATATATGTTAAACTAAACTAAATTCGTGACTGTAAAATGGCCGTGTCTAATATACAAGTATTACTATATTATTATTAGAATTTGTTTCTTACAGCCACGAATTTACATTTATTGACATAAATATTGTAGTTATAATACTATTTTTATCTGTTTTTAGATTGTTAATTTAGAGCCACAAATAAATTATGAACTTGACATGCGTAATTTAATTTAGTCTATATTTGATTTGATTTGGTTTGGTTTACAGTTGTTAAGAACTATTCAAGTGTGTGAAGGCCATTATTTTAAAAAGCATTTTGTTGGGCGCTTTTCGGATATCTAAGGACAGGTTGTTTCCTGAATAAATTTAAAATATATATATATATCAAAATAAAAAATACTGCTCAGCTGATGCTTTGATTTTTTTTTTAGTGCTGGTATTACCTTTAAATAAATTAGTGTATTTTTTGACAGTCATTACCGGTTATGGTCGTGTTCGATGTGCACAATGGGGTGTATCAGGCAAAGCTTTTTGTAGATGTCGCTGGCGGCAATGGTACCTTGTTTTACACCTATATCGCATCATTTTTTAAATGTTTTTGTAGTTATATATTTTTATAACAGAAAAATGTATTTTAAATTAACGTTACCTATCTTAAAAGACGAATTAAGAAAGCGTACACCGTATTTAAAAAGAAAAAAGGTTTTAATTTTGAGATCACCACATCTTTGATTTCGCTTTTAAGTGTACAAATCTCATTTGTACACTTAAAAGCTGCTCACTTTGGCGTAATATCCAGAAAATAATCAATTTCGTAATAAAAATACAAGTTTTCTATGCAACTGACAGTTATATTAGGTACCACCTATCATGCGCCATCTATCGTGATAAAAAGTTAGTGATACACCCCATATGCCGACCTGCACGCTACGAAAGTATAACAAACGTCCTTCTTCGACAAGTGTTCTAACCCTTTCAGCACGGACAATAACAAGCGTGCGATATTACAAAAAAATATCTAGCGGTCGCCAAATACTGTTTTGCTGCACAGAAACAGCCTCGATAGATCGTGCAATCATCTAGGTACTTAGTGATTATCTTTATTAATTTGTTAGAATAGTCTTAAAACCTAGTCCTTTTAAAAAAAAAACATACAATAGTGATTTTTATTTTCATCACATTAGAAAACATAAACGAACGAAAATGCGGAAGGGGCTTTGTGGAATTTGCTAGTGGAGGATTTTAAAAACTATTTTTATGAGATATTTTAGACCTTATGTATTTAAAAGTTATCAATACCTTTTAATATCCAAAATTTTTTTGTCGTGCTGAAAGGGTTAAGCTATTCTATTGCGAATGAATTCTCGCTGTTATTTATTCTGCTAAACGTAAATTTACTCTATTTACAGCCTTTTCAAGCGGAGTTGTAAAAACAATAATAAAAAAACATAGCCACAACAACCTGCGACACAACCCCATGAATAAATGAGCACGGCACAAATTCCGAGGGTGTTTTTTTTACTTTTTACCACCTATTTCTACAAGTTTAGTGAAGCGCAGTGTTAAATAATTTATTTCTTGATCTTTGTTTTTAGAATCAACAAAGGCTTCGTTGAATCGCATATACTCGTAGATCATTTTTATTAATCAATATTAAGATCATTTAGATTTATTATTTTGATCTAGCAACAAATACTCTTATCAGTGGAAGCATTTCACTTTCGTTTAATTTTTTTGGCGGTAATAAGTCTAATAACCGGAACATAGATGGTTATTTTTTTGATGGGAAATTTTGAGGGATACCATACTAATATTTTTTAATTTCCCGCGCTTTTTGGTTATCTACTTTTATACTAATTTCAACTGCCTCCGTGGTCTAGCGGTTAATTCTGTGGATTTAGACTTGGGTTCGATTTCTCGTCGAGACACAATAATATTTATTGAATTTAAAAATAACTTGAATTAATATCTTGTTTTGTTTGGGATGCCACCTGTGTGGATACCTTTACGGCTTGCCACATTGCCTCTACATCAAAAAAGGCCGGTTCGGCTGATCATACAGCCGAATTTAAAAAGCACATCAAATATAAAAGGATTAAACAAAATTATAAATTTGTGGCATTTGGGGTTGAAACAATGGGGGTATATTCTCTTGATACCCACAAATTCATAAAAGAGCTGGGTAAACGAATTTTTCAAGAGTGTGGCGACCCCAAATGCCATAACTACCTAAAACAGAATATTTCCATTATAATTCAACGTGGAAATGCGGCGAGGTAAGCCCTTAGTTTATTTTGTAAAATAGTTTTAATTTCATAGGTATTTTTAGTTTAGTTTTATTTATAATAAGTTTTTTAATCTATTTTATTTTAATATTAATATTTAATTTGTGATATTTCTAGAGTTTCGTGGTAAGCCCTTAATTTATTTTGTAAAATAGTTTTAATTTCATAGGTATTTTTAGTTTAGTTTTATTTATAATAAGTTTTTTAATCTATTTTATTTTAATATTAATATTTAATTTGTGATATTTCTAGAGTTTCGTTTTAAGCCCTTAATTTATTTTGTAAAATAGTTTTAATTTCATAGGTATTTTTAGTTTAGTTTTATTTATAATAAGTTTTTTAATCTATTTTATTTTAATATTAATATTTAATTTGTGATAGTTCTAGAGTTTCGTACGCTAGAGACATCGACGAGCTTGCCACTTGTCATAATTGGCCTATAGTAAAGTTGGCTAAATGTGAATCTGATTCTTTAGAACCGTGGTTTCTGATCCCGCAAGGTATACATATTTTAGTTTTTTACCTTTACTATCATTAGCCTCTATTATACATTAAACTCTATTTTTTTAAGGCTTGGTAGAAAACAAAAAAAACTTTTTTTTTATTGTAATCTAAATCGGCAAGTGTGATAAAAATATATATAATATATAAATATTTATATAATAGTGTGTAAAGCAAGTCAAGGCATTTCACATCACTATTTAAAATAGTTGGTTGCACTTCTTCTTTTATTCACAAACCGCGACAACAAACACTTAGGTAAAAAAACCTTGAAGCGATTTCAAAGAAAAATACTGCTTCGTTCATCTGAAATCTTTGCTTTTAGCATTTAAGAGGTGCTATATATTTGCATAAATATGTACCAGCTTTCATACATTTTATATTTATTTCCCCATTTTATTTATTATCGTTAATTTCTGAGGAGCTCCATAACCTTATCCCTTGTTCTCTATTCCGCAACCGAACCACACGCACAGGCCAAAATATGCATCCACATACCTTACCCACAATTCCTACGCGTACTCATAAATTTGGAGACTCTTACATCTGTCGCACGCTGAAGATGTGGAATGCTCTCCCAGCCAGTGTGTTTCCCCACTCTTATAACCTGGAGTCCTTCAAGCGAAGTGTGAAAAAGCATCTTGTTAGGCCGGCATAGTTGTAGAGACTGATGTCGGTCGTAGTGACCGGCGTCAGTTGCTCCCATTCTTGGACCTCGCGTACTGTTTACCATCAGGTGGGCGCGATGTCACATGTCGTGTCCATTATAAATAAATAAAAAAAAAATAAATAAATTGTAAGTACTATAAATAGAGATACAAGCAGTAAGACCGGGGCGCTTAGATTAATAATTTTTTTTATGTAAAAACCCACTCATTTCCAGTTGAATTATCGTCAAATTCATCCAGTAATGATTCTAAACTATAGAAAAACATTATAACGATTTTTCTCTATTTTACTAAAACATATATATACATATCTTTTGACAATTACACGCTGTGTAAATATATATTTACACCACGTGTAATTGTCAAAAGAGCAAATCTTTTTTGTAGGCTTCAGGTGTCATTAGCAGAACCTCTATTTAATAAAAAGGTCACTTTTTTAAAGTAAAAAAATCATTATCCGAAAAACACTACTGGATGGTGAATAAGGCTGCGTCAAAAAATCGCCGCGACACAGCGTCCTAGACCTTCACTGCTGGAGCTGGGCCTTCCATAATATATATCTGGAGAATTTGGCCTACACTCGCCACGCTGGCCAGACGGCTTGGCGAAGATTTTATGTCATTTTTTTATGATAATTTATTAACGATTCCACAAGTTGGTATTAGTGGCACGGGAACGGTGGTGTTGTAAACCTATGACAAATGTACTTAAGAAAAGTGTATTTCTCATTGGTACATGCCAGGTGGGTTTGAACCGACCTTTGTAGGATTTAAGGAACGCGTTCTTACAAAGAAGCCACCACCGCGCTTTAACTATAAAGTATCATCACGACCGTTTTCCTTTCGGGGTGGTCAAAAACCACGCTTATAAATAAGCGGATTCACATTTAGCCAACTTTACTATAGGCCAATCATGACAAGTGGCAAGCTCGTCGATGTCTCCAGCGTACCAAACTCGAGAAATATCACAAATAAATTAAATATTTATTTACATTAATAAATATTTTTTTTGTGTCCCGACCAGGAATCGATAACTTAACAATATAACGATAATTTAACTATAGTAAGTTATATATATATATTACGAGTATATTATATAGAATACATTTCTCAAAAGTACAATCAAAATTGAAAAATCTTTGAAGTTATTGGGTTGTGCGAGCGAAAGGGACTAACATTTATTTATTTATTTAAAACTTTATTGCACTATGTACAAAGGGCGGGCTTAATGCCGCCAGGCATTCTCTAGCAGCCAACCTTTGGGACAATACAGAACATTACAGTCATGAGGCTAGGTGCAAACGATTGTAAGAAACGTTGCCAAATAAATTAATTTAATCTTACATACAATAGATATTAAAATAAATACACATACATACAAATATGTACACAATAATACATATACTACACACTATATTGGCTACTATATACTACATACAATACATACTTATATACGTTGTGAGGAGCTCTTTAGGTAATGAAAGTAAACCAGCTTTTTAAACAGCGGTTTGCTGGGTGCTTGGCGAATTTCAACAGATAAACTGTTCCAGAGTTTTGCGGCCACTACTGCGAATTTAAGTGACAAGCAAACCATCAATCACGTTGCGTTTTACAAAATGTAAGTTTTATTAAATCAGGCGATAACGATGGACGTCTAGAACGTTGAGAAAATTATATTTAAAAAAGTCGTTTCAACTTTTCATTTTCCAGCGCGCCGAGTTTTTGTTATTTTTTTTGTTCCGGAGTCAATTTTACAAAGGTTCATCCTGACAAACAGTTATACGCTTTGATGTGCTAACGAAGCTATGTAACTTGGTAAATTTAAAACAACTGGAAAAAAAGCATTCCAACTGTGTTAGAGACGCCATCTTTTTTATTTATTTATTTTAAACCTGTAGGTTAAATTTTGAAATCCATACTATTATTAGATCGTGATTTGTGCAGCTTAAATTCTGTATGCATATTAACTATAAGTGCTATCGTAACATATAAATAAGAAATACAATTTTCTTACGTACATTAGTATTATATTTACAACACCACCGTTCCCGTGCCTCGGAGAGCACGTTACGCCATCCGGGTTCCACTATTAAAAAACTTGTGGAATCGTTAATGAATTGTCATTAAAAAAAATACATCAGATCCTTGCGAACCCGTCTGGCCAGCGTGGAGAGTGTAGGCCTTATCCTTCAGATTCTGGAAGGCCCATCTCCAGCAGTGGAGGTCTAGGATGCTGTGTTCTAGGGGCTGTAATGATGACGATAATTAAATATAAACTACAAGTACCATAACATCATAAAAGAAGAATACTCTTGGATGCAATCTACAAAATCTGTGACAATATCAGTGCGATCTGATGCATCTAAGTATATTTGGGCCTACGAAATGCACGGAAGATGCGACAAGGCCTACTGCAGCACCGAACCCTCGAACTGCAGCAGTCAGCCTTCGTCAGAAGGTGGTCGCCGTACTCAACGGGTACTACTTTGAACACAATAAGATGAAGATGCGGAAGCTGTAGTGCAATGTATATTTATATTATATATATGTTAGTTTTTAAGGTATATATCTATGGGCCTTTTGTATATTTATTTTGTTGCCTGATAATAAAGATTATTATTATTACAGAGCTAATATGTTTAGCTGTCGTGCAACTAATTAATTTAATAAACTGGCTGACTTTTTCGAGTTAGATCTATTTAACTCAACTACTGCTATGTATAAGAATACCCTGTCAAAACATTGGTTTGACAGAGTTTCTTTGAGTGTTTCCGGAACTACGTAAACTATTATTTCAGACTTTAGGCCCGTGGGATCCAAGCGCTAAAACATTTTAGAAAAACATCGCCCTTCGTCTAATTGTCTGCTCTGGTGATAAGAGAGCTGGTTCTTTCCTCGCCCAGAGAATCAGCATAGCGATTCAGCGAGGAAATGCGGCCAGCGTTCTTGCCACCATGCCGCGCGGATATGATTTATATTTAAATTAGGTTTTGTAAGTAGTTTTTTTTTTTATTATTTAGGTAGCTTTTAATTTATATTTAATGTATTTAAATAAATAAAATAAATTATTATTCAATTTTTATTCCATACTGAATTACTTTTATTTCCTTAATACTTGCTTTCTTTATAATTAAAATTAATACTCGTATGCTTGATTTTGTAATTAGTTATTAAGCACTGTTTAATTAGTTATCATCACGACCATATCCCTTGCGGGGTGGTCAGAAATCACGCTTATAAAGAAACAGATTCACATTTAGCCAACTTTACTATAGGCCAATCATGACAAGTGTCTAGCTCGTCGATGTCTCCAGCGTACCAAACTCGAGAAATATCACAAATAAATTAAATTTAAATCAACATTATTTATTTACATTAATAAATATTATTGTGTCCCGAACAGGAATCGAACCCGGTACCTCCGAGTCTAAATCCACGGACTTAACCGCTAGACACAGACCAATAAAATAAAATAAATATGGACATAAAATGGATCCTTTAAAATGTATTTAAAACTGTTAAAAAGATTAATGGGCTTGCAAAAAGTTTAGTATTCCGGTCAACAGGGTCTGTACAAATATCCTTCAGTGCAATGTTTAACCGATGCGATGGCGGCACATGCTTTCCAAACACAACATTGCTATCAAATATTTGTTAGATACTGTACGGAGATATCAAATTATAGATAAGACTAAGAATCTATACTAATATTACAAATGTGAAAGAAGTTTTGGCCGAGTGTCTGATGTTTGTCTCGCCTTCACGCCTATACTAGGTGACTTTGTACGGTCTTGCGTTAAACTAATATCGATGATAATAATAATAAAATTGTTTGTCTATTTTTTTTTTTGTTATAAATTTATATAGGTATTTCATACAAAACCTTAAATTAAACAAACTATATTACAACAAAATCTAAATTTAACCTAAAAAAAATATAATAATACATAGAAAATATAAATTAAATGTCACTATAGTATTCATTTTAGTATTTATTCGAAGTAAATTAATATAATTAAATACTTACAAAAAAAATTGCTCCTCCAAATCGCTGTCTTGTGGCATGGTGCCCAATACACTAGCAGCATTTCCCCTTTGAATGATGATACTTAATTTTTGGGAGAAAAAACTGCCAGCCCTATTGTCACCAGAGACGTCAACATGCCCGAACCATCGTATTACTTTACTGTATATAGTAAAATAGCATTAGTCTATCCTAAGTAAAACTACTATTTACAATTATTTTATCATTATACACAGCACAAGTAGTACAAAAATAGCCGTAAATGACCACCCCGAAAGGGATAAGGTCGTGATGATAATGACTTACGCACGGCAATTAATTTATTATTTATTTATTTATTATGTTTGGAAAATTTACAGCTATTTTATACTATTAAATTTAAGATTAGACACATAAAGCCAATTAACAGTTTCCACTTATAGTATAAGTTTAGATTAATTAATTTAGTCTGTGAGATGCCTTGCATAGATAGTATCATCACGACCGTTTCCCTTTCAGGGTGGTCAGAAACCACGCTTATAAAGAAGCGGATTCACATTTTGCTATAGGCCAATCATCAAGTGACAAGCTCGTCGATGTCTCTAGCGTGCCACACTCGGGAAATATCACAATTAAATTAAATATTAATTTATTTAAATTCATCATCATCATCAGCCTGTATCTCTCCACTGCTGGATGTAGACCTCCCTCAAGGCTCGCCACTTAACGCGATCTTTCGCTACCCTCATCCAACCCCCACCAGCGACCTTCTTTAGGTCATCTGTCCATCGTCCCATTCTGCGTTTTCCCGTACATGTTCTCCATTCTAGAACCCGTTTGCCCCATCGTTCGTCGGTTCTGCGGCAGATCTGTCTGGCCCATTGCCACTTCAGCTTGCTTCAGGAACCGAACCTGGTATCTCCGAGTCTAAATCTGAAGATGTGGAATGCTCTCCCAGCCAGTGTGTTTCCCCACTCTTATAACCTGGAGTCCTTCAAGCGAAGTGTGAAAAAGCATCTTGTTAGGCCGGCATAGTTGTAGAGACTGATGTCGGTCGTAGTGACCGGCGTCAGTTGCTCCCATTCTTGGACCTCGCGTACTGTTTACCATCAGGTGGGCGCGATGTCACATGTCGTGTCCATTATAAATAAA
This sequence comes from Tinea semifulvella, assembly GCA_910589645.1. NCBI lineage: Eukaryota > Metazoa > Arthropoda > Insecta > Lepidoptera > Tineidae > Tinea > Tinea semifulvella. The sequence goes on along the minus strand of OU342592.1, from coordinate 3,347,710 downwards.
TAAAAAAAAAAAAAAAAAATTGTAAGTACTATAAATAGAGATACAAGCAGTAAGACCGGGGCGCTTAGATTAATAATTTTTTTTATGTAAAAACCCACTCATTTCCAGTTGAATTATCGTCAAATTCATCCAGTAATGATTCTAAACTATAGAAAAACATTATAACGATTTTTCTCTATTTTACTAAAACATATATATACATATCTTTTGACAATTACACGCTGTGTAAATATATATTTACACCACGTGTAATTGTCAAAAGAGCAAATCTTTTTTGTAGGCTTCAGGTGTCATTAGCAGAACCTCTATTTAATAAAAAGGTCACTTTTTTAAAGTAAAAAAATCATTATCCGAAAAACACTACTGGATGGTGAATAAGGCTGCGTCAAAAAATCGCCGCGACACAGCGTCCTAGACCTTCACTGCTGGAGCTGGGCCTTCCATAATATATATCTGGAGAATTTGGCCTACACTCGCCACGCTGGCCAGACGGCTTGGCGAAGATTTTATGTCATTTTTTTATGATAATTTATTAACGATTCCACAAGTTGGTATTAGTGGCACGGGAACGGTGGTGTTGTAAACCTATGACAAATGTACTTAAGAAAAGTGTATTTCTCATTGGTACATGCCAGGTGGGTTTGAACCGACCTTTGTAGGATTTAAGGAACGCGTTCTTACAAAGAAGCCACCACCGCGCTTTAACTATAAAGTATCATCACGACCGTTTTCCTTTCGGGGTGGTCAAAAACCACGCTTATAAATAAGCGGATTCACATTTAGCCAACTTTACTATAGGCCAATCATGACAAGTGGCAAGCTCGTCGATGTCTCCAGCGTACCAAACTCGAGAAATATCACAAATAAATTAAATATTTATTTACATTAATAAATATTTTTTTTGTGTCCCGACCAGGAATCGATAACTTAACAATATAACGATAATTTAACTATAGTAAGTTATATATATATATTACGAGTATATTATATAGAATACATTTCTCAAAAGTACAATCAAAATTGAAAAATCTTTGAAGTTATTGGGTTGTGCGAGCGAAAGGGACTAACATTTATTTATTTATTTAAAACTTTATTGCACTATGTACAAAGGGCGGGCTTAATGCCGCCAGGCATTCTCTAGCAGCCAACCTTTGGGACAATACAGAACATTACAGTCATGAGGCTAGGTGCAAACGATTGTAAGAAACGTTGCCAAATAAATTAATTTAATCTTACATACAATAGATATTAAAATAAATACACATACATACAAATATGTACACAATAATACATATACTACACACTATATTGGCTACTATATACTACATACAATACATACTTATATACGTTGTGAGGAGCTCTTTAGGTAATGAAAGTAAACCAGCTTTTTAAACAGCGGTTTGCTGGGTGCTTGGCGAATTTCAACAGATAAACTGTTCCAGAGTTTTGCGGCCACTACTGCGAATTTAAGTGACAAGCAAACCATCAATCACGTTGCGTTTTACAAAATGTAAGTTTTATTAAATCAGGCGATAACGATGGACGTCTAGAACGTTGAGAAAATTATATTTAAAAAAGTCGTTTCAACTTTTCATTTTCCAGCGCGCCGAGTTTTTGTTATTTTTTTTGTTCCGGAGTCAATTTTACAAAGGTTCATCCTGACAAACAGTTATACGCTTTGATGTGCTAACGAAGCTATGTAACTTGGTAAATTTAAAACAACTGGAAAAAAAGCATTCCAACTGTGTTAGAGACGCCATCTTTTTTATTTATTTATTTTAAACCTGTAGGTTAAATTTTGAAATCCATACTATTATTAGATCGTGATTTGTGCAGCTTAAATTCTGTATGCATATTAACTATAAGTGCTATCGTAACATATAAATAAGAAATACAATTTTCTTACGTACATTAGTATTATATTTACAACACCACCGTTCCCGTGCCTCGGAGAGCACGTTACGCCATCCGGGTTCCACTATTAAAAAACTTGTGGAATCGTTAATGAATTGTCATTAAAAAAAATACATCAGATCCTTGCGAACCCGTCTGGCCAGCGTGGAGAGTGTAGGCCTTATCCTTCAGATTCTGGAAGGCCCATCTCCAGCAGTGGAGGTCTAGGATGCTGTGTTCTAGGGGCTGTAATGATGACGATAATTAAATATAAACTACAAGTACCATAACATCATAAAAGAAGAATACTCTTGGATGCAATCTACAAAATCTGTGACAATATCAGTGCGATCTGATGCATCTAAGTATATTTGGGCCTACGAAATGCACGGAAGATGCGACAAGGCCTACTGCAGCACCGAACCCTCGAACTGCAGCAGTCAGCCTTCGTCAGAAGGTGGTCGCCGTACTCAACGGGTACTACTTTGAACACAATAAGATGAAGATGCGGAAGCTGTAGTGCAATGTATATTTATATTATATATATGTTAGTTTTTAAGGTATATATCTATGGGCCTTTTGTATATTTATTTTGTTGCCTGATAATAAAGATTATTATTATTACAGAGCTAATATGTTTAGCTGTCGTGCAACTAATTAATTTAATAAACTGGCTGACTTTTTCGAGTTAGATCTATTTAACTCAACTACTGCTATGTATAAGAATACCCTGTCAAAACATTGGTTTGACAGAGTTTCTTTGAGTGTTTCCGGAACTACGTAAACTATTATTTCAGACTTTAGGCCCGTGGGATCCAAGCGCTAAAACATTTTAGAAAAACATCGCCCTTCGTCTAATTGTCTGCTCTGGTGATAAGAGAGCTGGTTCTTTCCTCGCCCAGAGAATCAGCATAGCGATTCAGCGAGGAAATGCGGCCAGCGTTCTTGCCACCATGCCGCGCGGATACGATTTATATTTAAATTAGGTTTTGTAAGTAGTTTTTTTTTTTATTATTTAGGTAGCTTTTAATTTATATTTAATGTATTTAAATAAATAAAATAAATTATTATTCAATTTTTATTCCATACTGAATTACTTTTATTTCCTTAATACTTGCTTTCTTTATAATTAAAATTAATACTCGTATGCTTGATTTTGTAATTAGTTATTAAGCACTGTTTAATTAGTTATCATCACGACCATATCCCTTGCGGGGTGGTCAGAAATCACGCTTATAAAGAAACAGATTCACATTTAGCCAACTTTACTATAGGCCAATCATGACAAGTGTCTAGCTCGTCGATGTCTCCAGCGTACCAAACTCGAGAAATATCACAAATAAATTAAATTTAAATCAACATTATTTATTTACATTAATAAATATTATTGTGTCCCGAACAGGAATCGAACCCGGTACCTCCGAGTCTAAATCCACGGACTTAACCGCTAGACACAGACCAATAAAATAAAATAAATATGGACATAAAATGGATCCTTTAAAATGTATTTAAAACTGTTAAAAAGATTAATGGGCTTGCAAAAAGTTTAGTATTCCGGTCAACAGGGTCTGTACAAATATCCTTCAGTGCAATGTTTAACCGATGCGATGGCGGCACATGCTTTCCAAACACAACATTGCTATCAAATATTTGTTAGATACTGTACGGAGATATCAAATTATAGATAAGACTAAGAATCTATACTAATATTACAAATGTGAAAGAAGTTTTGGCCGAGTGTCTGATGTTTGTCTCGCCTTCACGCCTATACTAGGTGACTTTGTACGGTCTTACGTTAAACTAATATCGATGATAATAATAATAAAATTGTTTGTCTATTTTTTTTTTTGTTATAAATTTATATAGGTATTTCATACAAAACCTTAAATTAAACAAACTATATTACAACAAAATCTAAATTTAACCTAAAAAAAATATAATAATACATAGAAAATATAAATTAAATGTCACTATAGTATTCATTTTAGTATTTATTCGAAGTAAATTAATATAATTAAATACTTACAAAAAAAATTGCTCCTCCAAATCGCTGTCTTGTGGCATGGTGCCCAATACACTAGCAGCATTTCCCCTTTGAATGATGATACTTAATTTTTGGGAGAAAAAACTGCCAGCCCTATTGTCACCAGAGACGTCAACATGCCCGAACCATCGTATTACTTTACTGTATATAGTAAAATAGCATTAGTCTATCCTAAGTAAAACTACTATTTACAATTATTTTATCATTATACACAGCACAAGTAGTACAAAAATAGCCGTAAATGACCACCCCGAAAGGGATAAGGTCGTGATGATAATGACTTACGCACGGCAATTAATTTATTATTTATTTATTTATTATGTTTGGAAAATTTACAGCTATTTTATACTATTAAATTTAAGATTAGACACATAAAGCCAATTAACAGTTTCCACTTATAGTATAAGTTTAGATTAATTAATTTAGTCTGTGAGATGCCTTGCATAGATAGTATCATCACGACCGTTTCCCTTTCAGGGTGGTCAGAAACCACGCTTATAAAGAAGCGGATTCACATTTTGCTATAGGCCAATCATCAAGTGACAAGCTCGTCGATGTCTCTAGCGTGCCACACTCGGGAAATATCACAATTAAATTAAATATTAATTTATTTAAATTCATCATCATCATCAGCCTGTATCTCTCCACTGCTGGATGTAGACCTCCCTCAAGGCTCGCCACTTAACGCGATCTTTCGCTACCCTCATCCAACCCCCACCAGCGACCTTCTTTAGGTCATCTGTCCATCGTCCCATTCTGCGTTTTCCCGTACATGTTCTCCATTCTAGAACCCGTTTGCCCCATCGTTCGTCGGTTCTGCGGCAGATCTGTCTGGCCCATTGCCACTTCAGCTTGCTTCAGGAACCGAACCTGGTATCTCCGAGTCTAAATCCACAGACTAACACCCGTATTTTAAGACGTTACCTCAATGCGTCCTTCACTCAACATTTCCTTCCTGCTGTCAAACGAAATTGAAATTTCAGTGATAGCGATTAAAGTTAAAAATAGAGCCGAGCCGATAGTTTTATTTTGAACGTCAGCCGTAAGAGGTGAGTGCTCTGAAGAGCTCTATAACCTAATTCGTTCCTCACCATTCCGCAACCGAACCACACGCACAGGTCAGAATTTGCACCCACATACCGTAGTCACCATCCCTTCGCGTACCCATAAATTTGGTGACTCATACATCTGTCGCACAATAAAGATGTGGAATGCTCTTCCAGCCTCTGTGTTTCCACTTTCCTATAACCTGGAGTCCTTCAAGCGAAGTGTGAAAAGGCATCTAGTCAAGCCGGCATAGTGTTAGGGACTGATGTCGGACATAAGTGTCTGATTCCAGTTGCTAACATTCATGGACCATGCGCGCCACTTACGATCAGGTGGGCGCAAGGTCACATGTCATAAAAAAAAGCTGGTAAATTAGACGCCATTTTTAATTTTAATTGTCTCAATTACAGATACTTTCATTTGACAGCTGGAAGGAATTGTTGAGTGGAGTAGCCGTTGATGAAATGTCTTGGTCTTGAATGGGTTTTAACCGCTGGACCACGAAGGCAGTTTCAACTGTAAAATAACTCAAATCAAAATGTTTCTTCGATTGTAAAATTCAATTAGGTTTTTACAATTGAACTAGCCAGCGCCTAACTTTTTTTATTGTATTTCTGTCAGTTTCATTAAAACACGTTCAAATGGAAAATTGGATTTTGTTTTCAATTCAATTACAAATGAATTCTGATTTAACGGACACACGTTTACACACGTACCTACCTATTCATTTTAACGTCCAACTCGTATGGTTGGCGTGGCGATTGTAGGCCAAATTCATCAGAAATACATATGTTCTGGAAAACCCATCTTTAGCAGTCCAGTAGTCCAATGCTGTTACTTAAGCGCAAACGTTATATAATGGGTTCCGTTAATTATATATATATATATATATATATCAGGCTATTGAAGTTGATATTCGCACGACCGCTGTCAAGGTCGAGCGCTTATAGAGTTGAGAATTAAATAATATTTTGTAGTTTTTTTTTTTTTTTTTTTTTACCTCAGCATTAAAGTATAATTTAATTAAATAGTCAATTGGTTAATATTTATGAATTGCATGAAATAGAGCGCTATTTATACGATTAGGTACTTTATTATGATCAAGTATTTTATTACAGATAAAGCACAGGATTTCAAAGTGTAAATAATTCTCTGATTATATCGGCGGGATCAAAACTATTTAATTATTAACCTAAAAAGTTTTTGTCAATTGTCGTTATGATGGAGTAAAATAAATAAAATAAAATAACGTTTATTGGATCATAATCAAATAATTTCAGTTAGTGAGCACTGCCTTCTGGAAAAGAAATTCTGGGCTCCAGAAGGCAGTTTTCCTATTTTGACACAATAAAACTATATGAGTACTTACATAAATTAATAATACAGTGCATTTCCATCCTCATTAAACATTGTTTTACTGTACCCAGCCTCTCGGCAACTGTGTGCTGCAGTAGCAACTTTAAATTAATTAATTACACATTATATTAACTATCAAATAAAAAAACATTAGAGCACGAGAATGTCCATCTCTCTAATAAAAATGGGCATTCTTATTCGATAAAACAGAACGAAAAAAAAATGTTTCTTCAAGGCCTCAACATTTCCTTCCAGCTGTCAAACGTAAATTATGTTTTTGTAATTGAGACGATTAAAATTAAAAATGTCGTCTAATGTAAGGTTAAGGCTTCATTAAAATTGTCGGCTCGGCTCTATTTTAAACTTTAATCGTAACTATTACAGAAACCTAATTATAATTTGACAGCTGAAAGGAAATGTTGAGTGGAGGAGGTGTAACACCCGTTTTCTAAAATGTTTCCTCAACGCATCGATGTATATAGATAGGCCCTCACTGATATAAAAACGTTCCCGCAAAACTAATCGATGTCATGTAGCTACACCAACAGTCGCGAGCTAGCAAGCTTTAAGAGCACTTATATATTAATATTTATATCGAGTGAAACTAGTCTTTATAGCATGCATTGTGACAGAATTTCCGACAAATATCGCATGTGACATTCATTGCTTGAAAATTGGCCCCCAAAGTTGGTAGGGACACGTGGCAAGCGGCACGTTTTTAGAGTGCGTTTTGTATTTTTATTTTAAATTGTATTTATTATTAATAATATTACTTATTTTAGTCAAACAACACTTTGTTAAACAAAACTAAATAACCAGGCCCTTAGGGTGCGCACCGGGACTCGAGATACGTGCCAACACTGCACTGACCTTCTAAAGAATGAACGACCACCGGACACGCCACAACATAAGAACCTACAATATAAATATACAATAATTTACAATAAGTTACCTGAGTTTCTCAAAAAATTACCTGACAATCAGTTTAAAGGCCAAATTAGGAAACTATTGATAGAATGTTGCTTCTATTCGCTAAGTGAATATTACAACCACAAATTTTAAATATTTTTTATGTGTATTATAACAATTACCTGTACAATATATTTTTATAATAATCTGTATGTAATAAGTGTGACTAAAATTATATATATAGTAATAAGACTTTAACATTGTAAATAATGTTTAATAATATTTGTGTGCCAGAAATGGCTGAATGTGCAGAACTAACTTACTATTAATATTTACTATTACCATGTTCTATGCAAATAAATAATTTCATTTCATTTTCATTTCATTCATTTAAACCGAACTCTTAACAAAAACCTTTGAGACATATACAAACATCAACGTAGCAAATAGATCCTAGGTACCCACATGTCGCTGTATGCTTTAATTTGCAACCGGTCATTAGAGTTTTTAAACTATGTCTCATCCGTATATTTCTTTCGTGAGCGCCACTGGTCCCATATGTAAAACAAGCGCTGAAGCGCGCCGCATGCTTCAAATGTTTAGTACTGCAGTCGCCTCCGGGTCACTCACATTTTTTATTTATCCAAAAACTTGTGTTTGCTGGACTTATTTATCCCCAAGCTCCTCTATACTTTAAGACTCGTTTTCAATTTCTTGGAGACAGTCACAACCTTCCTCTTCGGTCTTCTTCTAACAATCAGCTCAAAATTCCCCCTCACACTTCTAGCAGATATTCAGATTCTTTTACTGTTTTCGCTGCTCGAGAGTGGAACAAGCTTCCACTAGTCATTAGACGGGCGCCTTCAATAAATGTGTTTAAAAATATACTTGTTGCTCACTTTTTAAATAAACAAAATAATTTGTCATGATAACTACAAGTACCTATGCATTATTATATTTATTTATTTTCTTAATATATTATCGTAAATTATTGTACCTATGTAATACGAGTATTTATGTAATAGTATTCAATTATTCTTAAGTAATTGTATGTATCTTAATGCACCCGCAATCCTCTGCCACACTCCCAAAGGTTTTTTTTTTTTTTTTTATATTGGACACGACATGTGACATCGCGCCCACCTGATGGTAAGCAGTACGCGAGGTCCAAGAATGGGAGCAACTGACGCCGGTCACCACGACCGACATCAGTCTCTACCACTATGGCGGCCTAACAAAGGTTAGATGTTATAAAATGCCGGAAGGCATTAAGTTCGCCCTTGTACACTACTTTTTAAGTTATTTTGTGCAATAAAGAGTTTATAAATAAATACTACTATATGACCAGAGGGTTATACGCTTTTCCATCCCTCTAGCTATCATTTTTTTTATACTACAATTACCTTGAGCTCACCTGATTGTAAGTGGCGCGCAAGGTTCATGAATTTTAGCGACTAAAATCAGAGATTTATGTCTGACATCACACTATTCCGGCTTGACTAGATGACTTTTCACACTTTGCTTGAAGCACTCCAGGTTATAGGAAAGTGAAAACACAGAGGCTGGAAGAGCATTTATTTATTTATTTAAATCTTTATTGCACAAAGCACAAAGGCGGACTTAATGCCGCTAGGCATTCTATGACAGTCTTCGGGACAACAAAAGCAATTAAACAATGAAAGGTAGGTGCAATTACAGGCTTAATTAGACAATATAATGACATATATAAATTAATACATACTTAGATACCTAAATAAATAATATTTACATATCCAATCGAATCGGCAAGAGAAGTATGTGGAGTAGCAAAAAAGCGAGCAACCAAGGGTGACGCGTGGTGGGATCAAGAGGTCAAAGATTCGGTAGAAAGAAAGAAGAAAGCTTGGATAGATTACGTTGCTTCGCTGAATATGAATGAAAGTATAAAAAGAGAAAAAAAAGAGTTGTACCATCGCTGCAAGAATGAGACTAAATCTTTGGTTAAGGAGAAGCGTGAAAGATGTAAGGAAATAGGTGAAAATAGGATGACGAGCAACTTTAAGGAGAACTCCAAACTTTTCTGGAGGGAAGTTAGGAAGGCCAAAGGTTGCTTGTCATCTTATCGAATGAACAGAGTGAAATCAAAAAGCGGTAACATTCTTGCAAACACAAATGAGGTGTTGCAGCGATGGAATGAATATTTTAGCGAGATGTATGCTAGTGGTACTCCTAACGACGTCACGACGGGTACTTTACCTCCAGAGCTATCCACAACTATAACGTCCACTTTTAAGGAGGAAATAAGTGTGCAAGAATTGCAATCGGCAATTAGAAGCCTGAAATGTGGCAAAGCAGCGGGAAAAGATCGAGTGCTCGCTGAAATGATCAAATACGGAGGTATACCGGTCTGGAACGCTTTCCACCTATTGTGCAACCTTTGCTGGCAGGAGGGAAGAGTACCGGAGGACTGGCGGCAATCAGTCATCGTTCCTTTATACAAAGGTAAGGGATCTAGATTGGACTGTGCCAACTGCCGAGCGATTAGTTTGATCAGTTTGGCGAGCAAGATGTATGGCAAGATTCTCACGAAACGCTTGCAAGAGAAGACTGAAGGTCTTTTATGGGAGGCACAAGGAGGCTTTAGACCTGGAAGAGGATGCACTGACCAAGTCTTTTCGCTCCGCAATATCACAGAGAAGTTTATGGCCTTAAACCAGAAGGTTTTCTGTGCTTTTGTGGATTTGGAAAAGGCTTTTGATAGAGTTGTAAGAAAGAAGCTTTGGGACATATTGCCGGAGTATGGAGTGAATGACAAACTGCTACAAGCTATACAGTCCCTGTACAAGGGCTGCAAAGCTTGTGTGCGGGTGGAGGGAGGTATGTCGCCTTGCTTTGAATCCCAAATGGGCGTCAAACAGGGTTGTGTGCTTTCTCCTAGATTATTCACTCTATATCTCGACAAATGCCTAAAAAGAGTGAGAGAGAGTGACTGTGGGATAAAGATGAGTGATCTAGTGGTGAACTGCCTGCTTTATGCAGATGATGCTGTTCTTATGGCATCGTCCGAACAACAACTGCAATCACTAGTCACAAGAATGAAGGAGGGATGTGCAGAAAAAGGACTCCGTTTGAATGCGAGAAAAACCAAGGTACTAGTGTTTGAAAGAAGAAGGATGACAACCGTGACGATAAAGATTGATGATGAAACTCTAGAACAAGTAAATTAAATTATATATCTGGGCAGTGTTTTCACTGCGGATGGGAAGTACGATAGGGACGTTGAAAGAAGAGTGAACGCGGGAAATAGTGTTAACGGTGCCCTGGGGTCACTGATCGGCAGTCGAAATGTCAGTGACAAAGCTCGGCTCGCCATACACAATGCCATGTTGCTACCAACACTGATGTATGGAAGCGAGACGTGGATACGTCAGAATACACATGAGAGTAGGGTTAATGCAGTAGAAATGCGGTCGTTGCGGCGGATATGTGGCGTCACTTTGGCGGACCGCATACGTAACGTCGAAATACGGAAAAGGGTTGGTATGAAGGAAAGCATAGGGACAAAAATAAGGAAAGGCATGCTACGATGGTTCGGGCATGTTGAAAGTATGAGCGATGAAAGATTGACGAACCAGATATATAATGCGAAAGTTGTGGGTAAAAGAGGCCCTGGCAGACCGAGACTCACATATCACGATCAAATAAATAAAACACTGACTGAAGGTGCATTAAAAAGTCTTCGTAACCAAAGGGCATGTATGAAGAGGTTAATGAATGTTGACGAAGCGAAAGAAGTATGTCGTGATCGTGTCAAATGGCGCTCAATTGTCTCTGCCTACCCCGCAAGGGATCTGGCGTGAAGATATGTATGTATGTATTTACATATCCACATACTAATACTTCATGCAAATAAACAATAATAATATACATACATATAAATAAAATGTAATACTATCTATAACCATATCAAATACAAGTATAATTATCAGCAACGCTTTTTTAAAGATAGCCCTGCTCGGGGCCTGCCGCATTCTGAGGCAACTGATTCCAGAGGTTTACGGCTACAACTGCAAAGGACTTTGAGACAAAAGAAGAATGGTGAGTGGGAATGGACAGAGTGGAATTAGAGGAAGAACGGAGAGTTTTGTTCAACATCTTTATTGTGCGACAGATGTATGAGTCCCCAAATTTATACGTACGCGAAGGCATTGTGACTACGGTATGTGAGTACATTTTCTGACCTGTGCGTGGTTCGGTTGCGGAATGGAGAGGAAGGAATTAGGTTATATAGCAGTGCACTTACCATAGTTTAGCCAGTAGAACCGCTGTACCAGGTATTGTAATCTCATAGGATCTATTAGCTTTTAAGGTTATTAATTGATCGTTGTTCTGTATATGTTTTATTTTGTAAATCTGATATAGCTGAGTTTGCCTTGTAGATTTTTTTCTCAGTTATATTAAACATTAACAGGTCACTGGAATCTGCTAAGCTGCTGGTCTTCTGCTAACAGCTTACTCTTTGGACCACTTTGCTGTTTTAGTCTTCTACTAGCAGGAGTAGAATCTTATATTTTATTAGGAATTGGTTAAATCACTTATTTTAGTTAAAGAACACATTTTTAAACAAAACTAATTGTCATACAAATCAGATTTCGTTCCAAAATTCCAGAACCTCAAACGGCGGAAATACACTCAGCTTATTGGGAGATGTGTTTTTGCGCCGTTTGGAGTTGAAACACTCGGACCGTGGAGACCAAGTGCTCATGAAATTTTAAGGCGTTGTCTAAGCAGCTCATCAATATCTCGGGGGACAAGAGGGCTGGGCAATATTTGGGCCAAAGGATCAGCATTGCCATTCAACGTGGCAATGCTGCCAGTATCCTTGGCACTTTGCCCATTGGCAGCGATTAGGAGCAACTTTTTTATTTATAAAAAAATATTTTGTTTTTTCTTTAGTTTAGTTTTTTTTTTAATTAATAGTAATTTATGTTTAATAATTTTAGTATTTGGTTTAATTAATAATTTAGTTCCAAAATTATAAATAATTTTTTGACATATGAATATTCATAATAAGAAAGAGACCGACTTATGGATGTCAAAAGTGCTAGAGCGTGTAGTAATTCTGATAAAATAAATATTTAGAATACAGAAATCCATAATTCTATGTTTCCAGACAAAAACATCTTATTTTACCGGAAATATTTAAAATGGTAACATTAATGCCTTTCGAGGTTTGAAAATTATAAATAAGAATACTTATTTGGAGAATCCCTTGAGGAAACCTGTTTGACAGCTGGAAATAATGGTTAAGTCGAGGAACCATCAAGCAACTGTATTAGGTATTAGTCAGTAAAGTAACAGACTAGATGCATGTAAAAGTATCATCACGACCGTTTCCCTTATGGGGTGGTCAGAAACCACGCGGATTCACATTTAGCCAACTTTACTATAGGCCAATCATGACAAGTGGCAAGCTTGTCGATGTCTCCGGCGTACAAAACTCGAGAAATATCACAAATAAATTAAATATTATTTAAATGTATTTATTGTGTTCCGACCAGGAATCGAACCCGGTACGCCGAGTCTAAATCCACGGACTTATCCGCTAGTCCACGGAGGCAGGTAGTTGGGTAAAATATCTAGTGCATTTAACAGAATCAATTTGTGAAGAGAAGTTTTAAGTATGCCATAAGTTAGGCTAATGCGAGCTCGTTATTCCCAGTTCAAACTATTTCACACTTTAAAATGCATTTTTACCTAAGATTTCAAAACTTTAGATGCAATGTCGTTAGATGTTTATCGAGGCAATTTTTTTACTTATTAAAAAAGGGGCTTTTAATTTATATTTAATGTACTAATATATAAATTTATTTATTTCATACAAAACCTTAAATTAAATAAACTATATTACAACATAATCTAAATTTAACCTAAAAAAAAATACATAGAAAATTAAAATTAAATAAACTATTTTTTTTCTTCTTAAAAGTAAAGTATCATCACGAATAAGCGGATTCACATTTAGCCAACTTTACTATAGGCTAATCATGACAAGTGGCAAGCTCGTCGATGTCTCCAGCGTACCAAACTCGAGAATTATCACAAATAAATTAAATGTATTTATTTACATTAATAAATATTTTTGTGTCCCGACCAAGAATCGAACCTGGTACCTCCGAGTCTAAATCCACGGACTTAACCGCTAGACCACGGAGGCAGTTTCTTATAACTTTACTTACTTCTTAAAACTTTATAAAACTGTTTTTCATGCATAATTAACACTGAAGATGACGAAATAATGATCATTAAATAAAATTACAGACATTTTAGACATATTTATTCATTTATTTTAAATTCTTTATTGTACCTAAACTTAAAATTAGGTACATAGGCGAGTTTAATGCAGCTATTCTCTGACAACAAATCTTTGGGATGGTGAGAGATTATGGGCAGTGTGCAACAATCTAATAATAAATGATATCTTCACTTACATTTACTTAATTTTAGACAGAGAAAAATATCAAAAACATTTATAACGATTTTTCTCTATTTTACTAAAACAAAGTTTATGATTAATATATAACTAAAATATCGGTAATTTTATTTCCTAGAAAGTTGAATAACTAAATAACGCAAAATTTCAACTCTAACTTGAGAAAAGACGTTAGATCCTCTTAAGGCAATCTTAAAAACATACAATATAACAATATGCTTACGATGATGTATATTAATTAAGCTTAGTTAGGAATTAGAGAATTATTTAGAAATCTCAGACAGATTCTGGAATCTGGTAAGCTGCTGGTCTTCTGCTAACAGCTTGCTTATTGGACTTTGCTGCTTAGTCTTCTACTAGCAGGAGTAGAATCATTCAAAATAATTAAATTATTGACGTTTCATAAATGCCTGTAATAGGTTTACGTGAATAAAGATATTTTGACTTTGACTTTGAATTAATAATTTGATTTGAGAATAAAATATAGACAAAGCGTCCAACTCTATCTATAGTTTATGCGTCTTAGATTATTTACAAGAAGTTTTTACCGAATTCAGGGAAAATTGGAATACTTATGTTACCGTCTTTTGGTTGTAAAGGAACTGCTAATGTTTGCTAAAAAATCGTTTACGAACTTCCCTACTGCTGAAGTTGGGCCCAAAACATTTTTTGGAGAATTTGGCCATTTGGCTGTAATTGTTGTAATAATAATAATAATATAATTATTTAATGCACACAAAATATAAAATAATGTACATAGGCGAGCATAATACCGTATGGTATTCTCTACCAGCTAACCTTTGGGAGAGTGAGAAAGTATTATAATGGGTGCAGAGTACGAAATAAGAATAATAATAATAGTTAAAATCAATCATAAATATACCATAGTAAGTATAAATAACATACCAATATATAAATATGTCATACGATATATGTAATAAATACTTAAATTAAATAAATACTAATATAATAATTATTTAATCTCTTTATAAAAAAAATAAGCCGCAATTAGCAAGGAAAGCGTAAAGCGCTGAGCTGACCGCTGGGTTGTGAACTAATTTAAATAGCTTCAATTACTTAGGTACTTGTTAAGTCTAGAAAAATCTCTGCATTAATCGGGGCTTGGCCGCTTCATTAGGCTAACTGGGAAAATTAAAGTACAGCTGCACTAAAGAAAGGCTGAAATCTATAGTGCACATTACAGATTGCAACATTACGTTGTTTGTCTCATTTCCTACACGTTGCCCAAGACACCTTTGCGTGCTACCTCTTCTAGGTACGATCTTGTGAGCCTGCTCGATCGAACGTGTATCCAAAACCTTCAATCCCTACCCGACCTCCGTTAGGATCCATCATGTTGGTCAAGACACCTAGCCAACTGCCTCCTCTAGGCAGTCGCGTGAGCCTGCGCGCCTGGACGTGAATACCATCTTCCCCATTCCCTCACTGCCTTGGGGTATTACACCGGCATTGAGACTCCTATCTTTACACTACCACTATAATTTATATATAGTTAGGTTTATATATTTCGCTCAGAGCTTGGACTTAGGTGTTCGGCCCTCTGCATTTAGCGTCCACGCTCTGACATGGCACAAAGAAACATAGACCCCTGGGCGAAAAATCGACTGGGCGTCTATATCAATAAATTATCTGTAATCTTGCTAAAATATCTGGGCTCGCAATCTCGATAGACCGGTCGATAAGTCATAAAAATATTGCCACTTATAAAATCAAAAAGCTGATTTGGTCAATATCATCAGTTCCTCATTAGGCTCGTCAATAGCAACCTTAAATCGCAAAGTTAGCGATGATATGTCGCGACTGCTGCCCCTGGTATGGCAGTTATGCGGTTTTAAAAAATAGGATCCTAGTTCGTGGCTTTCAATTATAACTTCAGCAGTAGAAAACAGGCATCTAGAAACCCATAAATAATTTATAACAATAATTCTAAATTTACTCTAAACTATAATCTAATTACATTTATATTTAACAAAGTCAAACGAACATATGTGAAAAATAGCTTTAATTATGTCGTTATCTGATTGTCTCAGTCGGTCCACGAAAGAGGCGTGCCGCTTGCGGAGTATGGCAAAAAAATCGTCGACTCTGTTCTCAGCAAACATACCAGACGCACTACAGCTCCAGGGCAACTTTATTTATTTATTTCATTTTATTATGGTAACAAACAGTCACAATACAATTTATATTTTATATTTATATTAATTTTATATTTTATAATTTTATTTTTAACTGACACGGCCCTTTTACAGTCACGAATTTAAATTTAAGTTCACTTGACATATAATGTTTTATTTAGATTGTAAGGTGACACGGCCTCTTTACAGCCACGATCTTATTTAAGTAGTTTCTAAGTTAGTTTAGTTTTACTTGCTTATAGCAATAATGTTGTGCATAGCATACACAAATATGGATTATTGCCTGTTTACGGTCCAACCATTATTACCACTTTGATTGTATATATATATATATATATATATATATATATATATATATATATATATATATATATATATATATATATATATATAATATGTTGTAAAAAATGTATTGATTTTATTAGTTCTGACTTTATCCAAGTTGTTTCGAGAGAACCAATGGAAATAAATTATTTTGATTTTGATTTTGATATAACAAACATTATACATATAATTAGACCTGGAGTACCAAAACTGTGGAAGAGAACTATAGTTATTACATTTTCAAAATACAATTAAACCATAAAAGAAAGTTTATGTTTTATATTTTGTGCACCTACTCCTGTCACTTAAAACTCTCTTATTGTCCTTAAGGTTAACAGGCAGAGAATGTCTAACGACATAAGTGCAATAAAATTATTAAATAAAAGTAAAAAAATAAATAAATCATATTTAAATCTATTCTATCGAATCCATTACAGCCCCTAGAACACATCGTCCTAGACCTCCACTGTTGGAGATGGGCCTTCCAGAACATATATTTGGAGAATTTGGCCTACACTCGCCACGCTGGACAGACGGCTTCGAATACTTAACTCTAATTATCTCACGGACTCTGCTCCTATACACTGACAAATATGTCCATGTCAACCAAGTAATCATTATATAGTTTTACTTTTAGAGTGCATCTAAATGCATTATTATATTGTACACGAAAATTGTTAAAAGCATGCCTCGTGTTCAATAATACATAATGTTTGTATTTGATTAAAAAAATAGTCTTGACCACATTTTACCCATCACCTTGCTATAGGTATGTTTATATAAAAAGTGGATTTCATTCGGATAACATCGGCGAAGGTCGTTTTTCTACGTATAGAATTTCGAGCATAGAATGTCAACTTTAGTTGAAGATTACTTTATACCTACGAGCACTCATACCGTTTGCGACTTTAAAAAACATACTTTGTCTGCAGGCTATAGATGTGGTATTTAGCGCTCTACTTTGAGGAAAGAACTTAATTCTGTCGATTAGTTTTTTACCCCATAGCTTCGATAAAAGCATTGACTTAGTAGTCAATTAAGTTCCGTTGACATAATTTAGCATAATCAATTTATTTAAACATTAAAAACTTGTAAAAAGTAAAGTATCATCACGACCGTATCCCTTGCAGCCAGTCAGCAACTACGCTTTTTGAAGAAGCGAAATCACATTCAGGCAACTTTACTATAGGTCCATAATGACGAGTGGCAAGCTCGTCGATGTCTTTAGCGTACGAGACTCGAGGAATATCAAATTAAATAAATTATTGTTTCTTGACCAGGAATCGAACCCGGTGCCTCCGCGTCTTAATCTATATATATCTATATCTAAAAAATATATTTTAAAATTAAAAATGTGTACGTAGGAGGGACATTATATATATAACAAGACAGGGCATGCAACCAAACAGTATGGGAATCAAAGCTAGACCAAATTGAACAAAATAAATTATATATATTAATACAGTCATTGCCTAAATGGTTTATTAATTTTACTTATTATAATATTTTGATTTTTTTGTGTTAAATTTTCTTACTCTGCACCCATAATATTCTTCTCTCACTCTCCCAAAGGTTAGCTGGTAGAGAATACCTTTATAGTATTATGCTCGCCTATGTTTTTATATTTTATATTTTGTGTGCAATAAAGAATGTTATTATTATTATTATTATTGCCGGTTATGATCTTGTTCGACGTGCACTTTTGAATTAAGTATTTTGTTGTTGCACAGACAATATGCGTGCCACTGAAGTGTAAAACACGTTCTTCTCCGACAAGTGCACCTCGTGGCAGTTTATATTCGAAAGTAAAAGTTGAATAAACTACACGGAATATTCTAGGCGTAGACATTAAGAAATAGATGGCGGTATTATAGATGCACACAACTATAACCTTAAAAAAACTCTGAGAATACTGTTGGAATTGGCTTTAATTATTGCTCAGCTAACAATTAGACAAAAAAGTTCTACTAGTCGATCATAGATGGCGCTATTAAAGTTGCATTCATGAGTGGACTCCGACCGTCAAATACCTGGGCTGCAACAGGACGTTAACAATGGGTGAAATGGCCTGCCACGCCGTCAATCAGGCGAAGGCGGCCCGAGCCATGTTACGCCCTGTTATGAATTTCAGCTTGCCGCTCAGGTTGAAGGTCCGGATCTACAAGATGTTCATCCGATCCCGACTCACGTATGCTGCGCCAGCCTGGCACCACCTTCTGGCCAAGACTAATAGGCAAAAGATCCAAAGTCAGCAGAACATATCGCTCAGAGTGGTCTCCCGAGCACCATGGTTCGTGCGTAATTCCGTCATAGCTCGAGATCTGGAGATGCCTACTATTGAGGAATTTGTCGTCGGCCTGACTAGACGTATGTTCTATCGGGCCGACAACGGACACTTCAAGCATCTTCAGAATATCGCTCCGTCTTGCGCTCGGCCCCCCAACGGGAGACCGCTTCCTAGAGAAGTACTCCTGGAGGAGAGCTGAAGCAGTAGAACCGACCCCCCTATGTTATACTACTTAACGGCGCCCAGCACTAAACGTGCATGAATTACCGGCGCGTGGTTACCCGCTGAGATCCTGCCGGGGAAAACGGGGGACTGTCCCCATCCCCAACCCAGGCCCATTAGGCATCCGGGCCTGGACGACCCCACTGTCTGTCTGTCAATCTTTAAACTAATTGCTTCGGCAGTACATATACTAAAATTAGAACGATACAGATCATCATGGCCCCTGCGCAAGGATAACCCGCAAAATCGTGAAGCGTTTCACATTTTGTTGCGTAATTCTGTCATAGCTCGAGATTTGGAGATGACTTCTATTGAGGAGTTTGTCGTTGCCCTGACTAGACGTATGTTCTATCGGGCCTCCAACGGACACTTCAAGCATCTCCAGTATATCGCTTCGTCTTGCACGCGGCCCCCTAACGGGAGACCACTTAGAGAAGTGAAGAGAGTTGAAGCAGTCGAACCCCGTTTGTCGTTGTCGCCACTAATTTGTGAAACAATTAGCCTCTTAGCATCAAGCAGGTAACCACCAGATCGCTATTTGAAAAAATGGTCTATTCGCATTATATATTTATACATCAAGTTAGTTATTAAATATTATTTTTTATTATTCTTTATTTTTGCACCTACTTTTCAGTAAAGTGTTTAAAGTTATCTCAATGGTTGGCTAGGATAAAATGTCTTACGGCTTTAAAGCCCGCCTTTGTCTTTGTGCAATTAACTATTAAATAAATTAATTAATAAATAACTTAGCCCCCATAGGCTCGTGAGCCACACGGCCGCAGTTATACTAATGGCCCAGCACTAAAAAGTGAACGGATTACCGGCGGGTGGTTTCAAATGGTGTTTAAAAATGCTAAAATAACATCACGTGATTAATGGACGGCCCTAAGTGTAGTTTCTGACGACTATCGTGATGATACTATGATGAGTTTAGCTAGTGGACGTTAGCAAAAATGTAACAAACGCCCGCTCTATCTTATTTGACCTCGTTGAGTTAAGACAGAAGATTTAATTTAAAACAATTGTGGGTAGGCGGCAATTTATTAATGGTTTTGTTAATGAAATACATCGACAAGTCTAATTGAATACAATTTGTTCAAGTACTTGGTCTACCTAGTATACCCTAGTCTTATATTTAGCAGGTATATAATGTGGCATAGCTTAATTTAATATAGTTTTTTTTTTAATTCATCACTTTCTCTGAGTAGACCATATTAGTCCTAGACCTTCACTGCTGCTCAAGTTTCACCGTCCAGGACATCTGATGTCATTTAGTTTTTATTGATATATTTCTATTTTATATCCTCAATTTTAAGTTGGTATTTATTACTTAGTGAACCAGAAATCGGACTGCTTAACGTGTTCTCTGAAATTACGGAAATGGTTGTAGTTTATATTGTTAGAATTTTTGTATAGATAATTCATCATTACAGCCGCTAGAACACAGCATCCTAGACCACCACTGCTGGAGAATAACTATATAATTTTATATAGAAAAAGCTCTTAAACTACATACATACATATCTTCACGCCAGATCCCTTGCGGGGTAGGCAGAGACAATTGAGCGCCATTTGACACGATCACGACATACTTCTTTCGCTTCGTCGACATTCATTAACCTCTTCATACATGCCCTTTGGTTACGAAGACTTTTTAATGCACCTTCAGTCAGTGTTTTATTTATTTGATCGTGATATGTGAGTCTCGGTCTGCCAGGGCCATAGATTTAAATATAATTTATTTGCATAAACTACATTTAGGGGTTATCTAGTTTAGGTTAATCTTTATTGGGCTCAAATAATCATGACAAGTGTAAATATAAGTGATAGAAAAGAATTAAAATTTCGGCTATACCAGTTTTTAAATCATATTAGAACATTCGCCGAAATAGCGCCCAACTCGTCAAACATCCGTCATTTTGAAATGACAACGCTAATTAACAGACATGACTGAGACAACACCAAACGTGATGATGTGTGTGAAAGAGACAGGCTATCACTCATGCGCAAAGCGAACTACATTGAAAGTGAACACAAGTTTTGAGCCCGACTCTCAGCGGTCCCATGGTGTAATGGTTAGCACTTTGGACTCTGAATCCAACGATCCGAGTTCAAATCTCGGTGGGACCTGTAGCTTTTATTCGCTTTTTTATTGTTTTTTTTTCAAGATTTCTAATAAAACATAATATAGATAATTTTCCCATTGCTTGCAGTTTTCTTTTTCTTTTTTTTATTAAACATGTAGATTTTTTACGTGTGCTGCCATCTAGTAGTTACCGCCGGAACTTCTTAGTATATTATGTTGCCAAGCTCATGACATTTATAGCATACGTTCTGTGAGATTGTCACTTTTGTTGTAAGGTTAACAACGATTTACATTTTGCCAAAAGTTCAATATTGACGATTGTCTCCACAACTGCCTCTGTGGTCTAGCGGTAAAGTCCGAGGATTTAGACTCGGAGGTACCGGGTTCGATTCCTGGTCGGGACTCAAAAATATTTATTAATGTTAATTAATATTTAATTTATTTGTGATATTTCTTGAGTTTGGTACGCTGGAGACATCGACGAGCTTGCCACTAGTCATGATTGGCCTATAGTAAAGTTGGCTAAATGTGACTCCGCTGTATATTACTCGATCTTTGAATTATTACAATATTATTGCCCATTTAGCAAAATATGAATTATGTTTCTAACAAACCGGCCGTAAGAAATGCGAGAGATTAACTGAAATCTCAAAATACTATTTATACAAAAATCAACTATAATAGGTAGGTAAGGTATGGCGCGGTGATGGCTCGGTTGTAAGGACGCGTACCTTAAATCCTACAAAGGTCTGTTCAAACCCACCCGGCATGTACCAATGAGAAATACACTTTTCTTACGTACATTTGTCATAGATTTACAACACCATCGTGCCCGTGCCTCGGAGAGCACGTTACGCGTCGGTCCCGGTTACCCTAATACTAACTTGTGGAATCGTCAATAAATTGCCATTAAAAATTAACTTCAGATCCTCGCCAACCCGTCTGGCCAGCGTGGCGAGTGTAGTCCAAATTCTCCAGAGATATGTTCTGGAAAGCCCATCTTCAACATTGGAGGTCTAGGAAGCTGTGTTCTAGGGGCTGAAATTAATTTTAAAAAATACATCTGGCAGGTCTATTAAGACACGTGCATCTGCATCGATGCAGCGAATTATTTTGCAATTAAAAAACTTGTTCGTTTTTCTCTAACAAAGTTTACGAAGAGACGGTTTTCGTTTCATTTTACAGTATTTTCCGTATAATTGAATAGGTGCTGTTTATTTTTATTAGTGTTATTTCGTTTCCTTTTATCCTGTTATGTTATTTTTTTTTATTTAGAGGATCAAGGGTATAGCAATTATGTTTAAGAACGTTTAACGATTGTGGTTTTCTCTCGCTCGCACAATCAGCAATTTTAAAAGAGCATTCAGGTCCGAGTGTGCTTTTAAGAGACAAAGTAAAAGTAAAGTATTATCACGACCGTTTCCCTTTCGGGGTGGTCAGAAACCACGCTTATCAATAAGCGGATTCACATTTAGCCAACTTTACTGTAGGCCAATCATGACAAGTGGCAAGCTCGTCGATGTCTCCAGCGTACCAAACTCGAGAAATATCACAAATAAATTAAATGTATTTATTTACCTTAATAAATATTTTTGTGTCCCGACCAGGAATCGAATTCGTTACTATAACGGGTACGTGTAGGTTACAGATTTTTATTTGTTGATTTTTTTTTCATTCATTACAGCCCCTAGAACACAGCGTCCTAGACCTCCACTGCTGGATATGGCCTTCCAGGACTGGAGAATTTGGCCTACACTCGCCACGCTGCCTGGCCAGACGGCCAAGCCTTGAATTTTAATGGAGAATAGTATTGTCATGAAAATTACAATGACATAGTCGAGGGTTTTCTTATATAAAAAGGAGATAACCACGACATGTTAGCTTGCCCTCATGTGATGGTAAGTGGCGCGCGAGGTCCATGAATGTTAGTAACTAGAATCAGACACTCATGATTGACATCAGTCCCTAACACTATGCCGGCTTGACTAAGCGCGACGGCAATTCGAACCTGATCCTGAAACGTGTGGATACACTTTATTCGGTATTGGGTTTATCGGCACGAACGGTGGATACTTCCCCGCCTCGGCAGACTGGGCAAAATACCACCATCAGTCTGCCTACCACCTATTTAAATAATGTGTTAAGCCTAAATGATACTAATAAATTAATCAAAACGTAAATTATTAAAACAATCACTTTTATTATATATCCCAAATTATGGGATTTGAATTTTTTCCATTTTGCCGAGTTCAAAAAGCGAACTCGAATAAAATTCCAAATTCACCCAAAAGTCAAATAAACATTTGAAAGGCGTGTAATAGAATAGTTTTAAAATTCAAATGTTATTAGAAAAGTTTGAGAACCAGTGGCACTGGGAAAACGTCTAGTTTTCTGTGAAAACTTCAAGGATTTATATGGAAATGTATCTGCAGGCGTAGCATAGGTCAAAGACTTAATATTATAATAAATAATAAATATTTCCAGACAGGTCACACAGCGCCATCTAATTTCCGTGGTAAGCTATGATGGAAGCTTGTGTTATGGAAACTAGATGGTTGATAAACTACATATTTTATTTTATTTTTTGTAAATATATATATATATATATTATACATATAAACACCCAGACCGAGACAAATTATACAATGTACAACTTGTCCCCGGTGGGAATCAAACCCACGACCTCCCGAGTTCACGTCAACGTTTGTTACCACTAGACCACGGAGGCGGTCAAACATGTATTACAAAAATGTCTTTTAATCGATTTTATGTAATAAATGCAAAGACCATAATACATTGTCAATTGATTACTTGTCATACTTGTCAAAAAGTAGCCTCACCGCTCATTTTTTTAAAGAAATGTTAGCATTGTTAAAAAAAGTGGATTTTTTTAACAAAAACGAAATTTCATGTTGGTTTATGAAGTTGCTACGAAATCCTATAAAACTTCTTACTGACCACATCTTATAAAGTTCACGACAAGCAAAAGATTACGGTCCTGATGTTACTACGTCGCCGCGTCGCTTCTTAAACTTTAATCATTTTCCATGCAAGTGTCAAGAAAATTGCCTTTTTGTCTTCGCTAGCTAAGCCACTTACCTTTAATTTATGTACCCTTGTCCTGATGGATATTGGATTTACTTTATCTTGTAATATCAAGTCGTGTAGATTATTTTATTATCAGTTAAAAAGAAAATCTTCCAAAAGAGGTCAACTGCAACGTCATTTTTTACCCCTGTCATCCTGAGAGACGTCAGCATGTTTAGCTGACCAAACATGCCTTGTGTTCTCGTTTCTAGGCCGCAGCCATCATAATTGTTGAGAGAGCAAATCTTACAACAAATATATTTGAATGTAGTAAAGATGTATCTGTGTGCTGTCGGTGTAAGTGGAAATTTAGTATTTAAGAATGTGTACAGTAAATAATAAATCAGATTGCAACATTACGTTGTTTGTCTCATTTCCTACACGTTGCGTGGTACCTCTTCTAGGTACGATCTTGTGAGCCTGCTCGATCGAACGTGTATCCACCACCTTAAATCCCTGCCCGACCTCTGTTAGGATCCATCACGTTGGTCAAGACACCTAGCCGCCTGAATCCTCTAGGCACAGTCGCGTGAGCCTGCGCGCCTGGACGTGAATACCATCTTCCCCATTCCCTCGCTGCCTTAGGGTATTACACCGGCAGTGAGACTCCTATCTTCACACTACCACTATAATTTATATATTGTTAGGTTTATATATTTTGCTCAGAGCTTGGACTTAGGTGTTAGGCCCTCTGCATTTAGCATGGTGTGTATGTATGTTTGTTTGTTCCTTTGTGGCACACTGGAGACCAAACGCTTTGGCCGATTTTAAAGATTCTTACGTCAATCGATTCGTTACCATGACGCTAGTGTCATTGAAGATATGACATTAATCAATTTTTTTTAAGGCGACAGCCAGACGCCATATTTAAAAGCTTGGTTTTGACCACCACGAACGGGATATATATTTTCAGCAAAATTAGGAAAAAATAATCTGAGCAAGAGTCTTGCGAGACTCTTGCGCAAGACCAAGACCAGGAAAGTCTTGGTATTGGTCTTGCAACCATATCAGTGGTCTTGTTCTTGGTCTTCTAAAAAAGCAAGAACAATAACAAGATTTGGCAACAACACTACACAAAGATTGAGGGCCAGTATTTCAATGCTCATTTAGTTGGATTACTTTACTTAAAAACGGTGTTACGCTTTGCTTCTATCTAGCTCACATTTTCCATCATTTTCAAAGATGTTTGAGGTCTGAGTACCTACTGTATACAATCAGCGTTCTAAAAAAATATAAATATAATAATTATAGAAAGTAAAGTGGAATAAAGTATTTCAATAATAATATCTGCCGTTGAACAAATGAGTATGATACATAATGTTTTTAAAAACGAGAATCCGGCTGTAAAACGATCATTTTTCTAAATAGGCCAGCGCCAATTTGTGTGACTGTACAATCGGAGTACAGTCGCACCTCTCGCTTAAGTCTATTATTCAAATGTAAAGCCGACGAGAAAGGAAAATCTCAAATAAAAATGCATAGAACCGACCGACTGACATCTATAGAACGTTTTCAGAGTTTTATTCACACTAGGTATATCTTGCGTTTCCTTCCGGATTAAAGAAAAACCCTCTATTCATAAATCATTTATTGCTTGCATTATACTTCGTAATCTAACGGTTAAGTACGTGGATTAAGAGGCGGGTCGGGTTTGATTGAATAATTTATTTAATTTATTTGTGGTATTTCTCGAGTTTGGTTCGCTAGAGACATCGATGAGCTTGTCATGATGGGATAGTAAAGTTGTCGAGATGAGTATCTGCTTCTTTAAAAGCATAGTTTCTGACCACCCCGAAAGAGATAGGGTCGTGATGATACTTTACACAATGCCATGTTGGTACCAAGGCTGACCTCCATATTTTGTGTCCAATTTATCGTTTTCCATAATTATGCAGATTGTAGCACATTATTAAACAAAACAACACCACTTTTGACTAACAATATCTACAGTAAAATAATTTACAAAACAAAAAAAATAATGAATGTACATAGATACTTGTAAAATGGCGCGGAGTATTTCCATTTTTTTTCTTAATAATTGTCAAAATCTAATAAAACGGTTATTTTTTTATTAATCTAGACAAATAATTTAATTAATGTCGAATGCGATATTCTTGCTACAGCCCGAGAATTCCCTTCCAGCGTCCGCGCCTGTTAGTTGAAATAATTTATGGATATGGAAAAGTCGTCACTATAGATGTGCGTGAGCTATTTTCCATTTCTCCCGGATAACTAAATCGCTAACTTATTTCCGCTGCCTTAGATTTTACTACCTAGAACAGAATCTTCACGGCGATGATCTTATTAAGGTGTAGCCTGCTTG
This sequence comes from Tinea semifulvella, assembly GCA_910589645.1. NCBI lineage: Eukaryota > Metazoa > Arthropoda > Insecta > Lepidoptera > Tineidae > Tinea > Tinea semifulvella. Next base: position 3,321,504 of record OU342592.1, on the reverse strand, counting down.
CTTGAAGGCCTACTCTGGACTTTAAAGTGATCGATTTAGCGTTATGCTTTATTAAACCCCATCAGAAACAAAACAAGAATTAACAAAATAACGAACATTTAAATTACAAACAAATAAACTATGCACGTTTACTTAGCTCAAATTCATGTGTAGCGTGTGCAGTCGCAGTGGACGTTAATATATAGTCGTATATATTCAAGGGAAGCCTATGATTTATTTAATTATTTAAAAACTTTATTGTAATTTACAGTCGGCAAATATAATGCTGTAAGGCATTCTCTGACCGTTTGGGACAAATGAGATGTCTTCATTAGATCGAGGAAAGTGAAATGATATTAAGTAATTATTTTTATTCCAATAAATACCATAAATGTAAGTAATATTTATATAAACACACACATACTTAAATACTATATACATATCATTAATATATAAACATATCATCATTCATCATTACAGCCCCTAGAACACAGCGTCCTAGACCTCCACTGCTGGAGATGGGCCTTCCAGAACATTATCAGTAGAATTTGGCAAACACACGCCACGCTGGCCAGACGGCTTGGCATAAACACATACATAACATTAATACATAAACGTATGTTATAAATACGTGTTTCGTAACCTCCCGATGAATTGGTGTGCGTCTTGATGATAGCACGCCACCCATTCCTGTCTTCAGCGGCATGCCCAGCATCATGGACGCTAGTGTTGGTGGTGGAGCGGATTTGGTCGGACCAGCGTACCGGACTTCGGCCTTTCGGTCTCCTTGCCAGTAATAAAAAGTTTCTCCAGGATATCCCCTCCTTTTCAGGTATTATGTCCGAAGTATTGGAGTATCCGACGAAGACAAATGGTGGATAGCCTAGTCGATATGTCTAGATGGTATAAAATCGATACGTTAGTTCTTTTTTCGATAGTTTTAAGATAATCATATTTAATATACATAATACCACAAGACCAACTACCCACCAGGTATCTCTAGGTTCCAAGGAACACATCTTACAAAATCTGTCCAGAAATATACAGTAGGTATACTATTGTGTATATATTATATGAATTGTTAATATTTTAATTATGTAGGTTATATGTATGTATTTTATTATTATTATTATTACAGCCCCTAGAACACACCGTCCCAGACCTCCACTGTTGGAGATGGGCCTTCCAGAACATATATCTGGAAAATTTGGCCTACATTCGCAACGCTGGCCAGACGGCTTGGCGAGGATATTATGTCATTTTTTTTTAAATTACAATTTAATAACGATTTCACATGTTGGTATTAGTGGAACTGGGACCGACGGCTCAACGTGCTATCCGAGGCACGGGAACGGTGGTGTTGTAAATCTATGACAAATGTACGTAAGAAAAGTGAATTTCTCATTGGTGCATGCCGGGTGGGTTTGAACCGACCTTTGTAGGATTTAAGGAACGCGTTCTTACAACCGAGCCACCACCGCGTTACCGATATGTATGTATTAGTATGTAATTATTAATAAGTATGTATATGTTATCTGCATTAAAACTCTTCAAGTTTATTTAGTATTGCACCTACCTTATGTACTTACTGCTCTCGTTGTCCCGAAGGTTTCACCGTCATAGAATGTCTAGCGGCATTAGGTCCGCTATTGTACTTTGTGCAATTACGAGTAAGTTTAAATAAATAAATACAAAACAATTTAAAGTATTCCTGAAATAAGATAGAGCTTTACTAACGAGGTCAAATAAAGATGAGAGAAAAAAAAATTACAGCTCCTAACATCAACTAGCAAAACGTATAACTTTTTTGATAATAGTTTAAAAAAAACATGTCTACTAAAAAATGCATGAAGCTAATGTTAACTCTATGGCTATTGTTTTTAAGACTATAATTGTGGATAAATATAATAGCGCCATCTATGTTTCTCATGAGGAAGTTTTTTGTCTAATAGACTTCAGTCCCAACTGAGCAATAATTGGAGCCAATGTCAACCTTATGATTAATGTTTTAGGGCTGTATTATGTGCAATGCAACAATCTATAAAAGCACCGTCTATGATCGAGCGGAACTATTTTTTAATGACAATTTTAAGTTTTTTTTAAATACTAGCACAACATGTGACCTTGCGCCCACCTGATGGTAAGTGGCGTGCGAGGTCCATGAATGTTAGCAACTGGAACCATAGACTCATGACTGACATCAGTCCCTAACACTATATCGGCTTGACTGGGCATGACGGCAATTAGAGCCTAATCCCGAAACGTGTGGATACACTTTACTGGGTTTATCGGCAAGAACGGTGGATACTTCCCCGCCCCGGCAGACTGGGCATATTACCACCATCAGTCTGCCTACCAGCTATTTAAATGTGACCGAAAAAATTACCGTTTAATTTAATTTTCAGCGATATAAATTAAGTATATTTTTTATTTTAAATTTTGTTATATTTATTTATTGAAGTAATATACAAACAGTATAAAATAATTACAATATAAATTGAAACTGCTTAAAAGTAAAAATTAAAATAAATATAAACTAAACCTAATAAAAAATAAACTATAAGTAAAAAATGTCCTCTAGAGACGACCCTTCAGTGATAGTCCCCAGAAGACTGGCAAAATTTCCCCTATGTATAGCTAAGCTAATACGTTGGCAGAAATAATTGCCAGCTTTCCTGTCTCCAGACTTTTCCGTTAGCCGTTTGGACAACTCCTTGGCCAGACGCCAATTAATTAATTAATTTAATTGAAAACTAAAAAATATGAGTATAATCAACATTTACTTATCAAAATAAACTGACACGGCGTTCTCTTGTCGAAGAAGAACGTTACTTCCATAGCACGCAGGTCGGCATATTGTCCGTGAAACAACAGAAAATCAATTTGAGAGTGAACATGACCATAACCGTCAATGACTGCCATACACTCATCTATTCTGTACCGTCTTGGTCTAGCTCTGATTCTCATACCGTTTGATTTCTTGCCTTGTCTTGTTATATATTTTATATATCTGGTCTTTGCATAATAAAAACGTAAAAAAAAAATATCCGAATTTTATTTATAAAGTAAAAAGCAACCTAATTGGTTGTTAGCTCAAGAGTTCATATTTATGCTGAAGTTATTTAATTAAAAATATTACGACTATCATAGACCTAGTCTACGAGACGAGGCATTATTTTATTTACTATTTTATATTGGACTTGACTCTTGCAAGCTATGCTTTTTTTGTTGTTACACCAGAGGCAGCAGACTCTACATTTCATAACGATCCCTAACTTAGCAATTTAAGGTGGCCATTAATAATAATAATAATAAATTATTTATTGTACAAAACCAAAATAAATGCAGGTACATATGCGAGCGTAATGCCGTAAATGCATTTTCTACCAACTAACCTTTGTGACTGAGATCTGTAATAAGCGGATGCTTCAAACAGACCAAATGACGTGCTCACGATTGTCGAAAACGTATATTGTTTTTATGCCAATGCCAATTTTTGCAAAGGGGAAATGCTGCTAGTGTATTGGGCACCATGCCGCAAGACAGAGAATTGGAGGATCTATTTTTTTTGTATGAATTTTTATTTTCTATGTATTATTATTATTATATTTTTTTAGGTTAAATTTTGATTTTGTTTTAAAATAGTTTATTTAATATTGTAATTCTTTTATATTGTTCGTATATTACTTCGAATAAAGGAATGAAACAAAAAAAAAAACTTGAGATTTAATTGATATTGTAAGCTTGCCATGGTGCATTTGCTTGCTTGTATTGTTGCTATATAAAAATAACACCGCTTTAAACACATATATAATATATATAAAGAAAAAAAACCTTCGATTTTTTTTCAAATAATCTACGCGTTTTAAATTTATAATAACACACGTCAACCCTAGACAACGCGTCGTCAAAAATAAATTCCAAAAAGGCAATAAAACTCCTTATAATTCATAAGTACAAAAACATTTGTTAGTGCAAATATAAGCACATACAAGGAAAAAAATCTAAAGTCAAATATCACAGAACAAAACATCATTGTGTGTAAAAAAATCCCAAGCGAATATAGTCCATATTTTAATTATATTTAAGGGCTGTAGTTGTATGAATTTGTTCAGAGGATGCTCAGGTATTGAAGAACGTAAGATAGGGCGTCACTTTTACGCTCTCGTGGCCGTGGGATCTAAATATCCGCGTGGGAAACCGTATACAGCATGTCCTAGTTTTTTCAGAAATTAGTTTATTTATTGTATTAGGAATAACTGCCTCCGTGGTCTAGCGGTTAAGTCCGTGGATTTAGACTCGGAGGTTCGGATCCTGGTCGGGACACAATAATATTTAATAATTTAAATTAATAAATTTAATTAATATTTAATTTATTTGTGTTATTTCCCGAGTTTGGTACGCTAGAGACATCGACGAGCTTGCCATTTGTCATAATTGGCCTATATAGTAAAGTTGGATAAAGAATCCGCTTCTTTATAAGCGTGGTTTCTGACCACCCCGAAAGGGAAACGGTCGTGATGATACTTTACTATACTCTCTGTAAGTATTAGGAAAACTTATGAAAAAAAGTAAAGTATCATCACGACCGTATCCCTTCCGGGGTAGTCACAAACCACGGTTTTTTTTTAATGAAGCGGATTCACATTTAGCCAACCTTACTGTAGGCCCATTATGACAAGTGGCAAGCTTGTCGACGTCTCTAGCGTACCAAACTCGAGAAATATCACAAATAAATTAAATAATTAATTATGTCCCGACCAGGAATTAAACCCGGTACCTCCGAATCTGAATCGTCTTAGCCGTTAGACCACAGATTTTATATATGTATATATTTTTTAACTTAAAGAAGTGAAACATAAAGATGTGAGATAGTTTTCTTTTTAAACGCGAATGCTGAGGTCAACTGTGGTCATTGGAGAAAATTAATGAGCTAACAAAAATGCGCAAGGAAAAAAGGATCTATGGTGGAAAAACAATAAAATTTGGCAGAAATATTGCCAGGTACTTTTTTTTTTTTTATATACTGATCACGACATGTGACATTAGGTATAATTTTCCATGTACATTCCATTTATAAACATGGTACATAATTTTTTTTTTTTAACTAAATTTCAAGTCTCTATCTAGCCCATCGGGAAGTTAGTTTAAAATCTATTACAAAATTCCACCCGAACAATATAATAATAAAAACATGGTAAAAATAGTTATAATTTTAGAGCACCATATATATAAAAGTTGGGGTATACCTTATCAGCGAGGTCAAGGTCGCGCCGAGTCTCTCACGGGACTCTCCCAGTTCTGTGGGAACCGCAGTATTCGGTGTGACCCGACCTTAAATACGGTGTGAGTGATAATAATAAAATAAAATAATAATTAATATAATTATGTTGATTTTGTAATCACAATAATATACTTCACATAAATTATCAACAATTTAAACAAAATGATTACACAGGAAATCTCTACAGCGGCACGTGCTAACCACAGTGTGTAATCATTTTGTTTAAATTGTTGATAATTTATGTGAAGTATATTATTGTGATTACAAAATCAACATAATTATATTAATTATTATTTTATTTTATTATTATTTAAAAATACAACTAAAATTATATAATAGTAAAAGTAGAAAAATATATATTTAAGAAATATATATTTTATTCAATGGAAGGTATAATGATTGAAAAACTAATTATTAAATATACTTAAAACTAAAACAAAAATAAAATAAAGAATAAACATAAGAAAATAAAAATTATTTAAATAAAAAAAATGCTCCAAATCCCTACTTAGCTAAGCCAAGCTAAGCTCCCTATAGCCAAGGATATTGGCAGCTTTGCCATGATGAATGGCATGGCTGATTCTTTGCCCAGCCCTCTTGTCTCCCGAAGTGTTGATGAGCTGTTTTGACAACGCCTTTAAAATTTCATGTGCACGTCCCCACGGCCCGAGAGTTTCAACTCCAAAGGGCGCAAAATTGTTCGCGTAAAAAGCAAAATTAGTAAATAAAAAGCTTAAAGCGAATAAAAGCGCTACTCGAACGCCTGTCAAAGTCAAATTTAGTAAAAAATAGAGCTTACAGCGCCAAGTCGAACATGGCATAAGCCCAAAAGTTAATTGTCAAGAAGAAGAAGACAAATTTCTAAGCATTCCATCGATTCACCGTGCGGGTGCCGGGTCCATCGTGTGTGGGTGGGTAGGAGATGAGAAGAATGGTTTCTCGGGCTTGCGACCGACAATAGGCTGGTTTAAGAAAAGGGGGCCTCCTTTTTTTTATTGCGCGATAATACGCTCACCATCCACCATTCTACTTCTCTCCTACCCAACCAAATACTGTATGATTCCGTTAATGCCGTCTTGGAAGCTCGTTCCATAAATATATTGACGGCAGACCTGCTTAGGCACAATTCTTTCAGTAAGTGATGCAAAGATTTTGCTGGAACTCCTCTCGCACCTACTTTCACTGCGTAAAACTGAGTCTTGAACCCGTTCCTGATCATTTCTTCTGTGAGATCATAATATTTATTCGACTTCATGTTGTGGTCTTTTGGAATATTTGATTCCCACGGAACGGTAAGTTCAATAAGGATAACTTTTTTCAAGTTCCGAGAAAACACTAAGATGTCTGGCCTATAGGCTGATACAGCTAGTTCATCTGGGATCCTATAATGGTGTTCAAACGCAATAACTTTATAATTACGTATTATGCAGCCGAATTCTCGTTTAGTTATTTACGTTTTTAAAACTATTTCATGAAAGAGACGTAGACAAAGCTTCTTTTACATTTTAAATATAAGTATGATTGAAACACGAAAAAAACTCTATTGCCGACCTTCCAAGTGACAATTAGTCAATATTTTTACGACTATCGGCAGAAGAACCAAATATTTCGTTCCCACAAAAAAAAAGGTCTCGTGGGAACCAACTTTTGTGGGAATGAGAACTAATTTAAAGAGGGCGTATTCAGTAGTGTGTGACACACTTTATATTTGCATAAATGTGGGGGTGGTGTACACACACACAAACCCACGTACAAACTTAAGGTTTTTTCTGACCAAACAGCAATTTATTTATTTTTGGAAATTTGTAAATTTATCAGTGGAAATTTGTAATTGGCTTATAAAGACTCCTACTTATATCCTAATTTAATTGCAATGGCTGTAAATATTCCTAATAATAAATAATATTTTTTTTTTTTGCAAAGACATCGAAAAGCCACTTGTATAATAAAGTGGGGTAAATGTGAACGGCTAAACTGTATAACGTTGTTGTGAAACTTTACAAAACCGTGGTAATTTACATAATAATAATAAAATACTTTTTTTTAATCTACAGATATCAAAACGGCCAGTTAAGTAAAACAAAAAAATATTGATGACCCTTGTATTAAAAAATGCTGTACCCGTGAGAACTTCCGTTAAAATCAGGTAAAACATCCCAAAACTGCTCGTCCTATTTTTCATTCAATAAACCATACCAAATGGAGAGTCCGTTTTACAAAACCGTCAATATAGCCTTTGTTATGTCTTTGTGGCTTGAATAGTCGGTAACATAAAGGTATAAAACTGCATAGAAAGATCGTGTACCAAGTTACAAGTACATACAAAAAACTGTCAAATTGAAGGCCATATATTGGGAGGTTTGGCTGTCAGAGAATGTCTTCGGGCATTAAGTCCGCCTTTGTACTTTGTGCAATAAAGTTTATAAATAAATAAATATCGCGGTCCCCGGAGAATATTTATTTATTATTTTTATTTTCAGAAATATCACAGCTTATAATTACATAGGACATAAAATTACAGTATCATAGATTATTATATCTTAAGCCAAAAATATTTTATATTATTTTAACAGTTCATTTCTCCAAAACAGTAGGTTAAATACTACAAAAAAACTATTAAATAACAACAAGAGACATAAAATGTCTGAGCATGAGTCGTGCAAGACTCTCGTTCAAGCCCAATACAATGACTAGGGTTAGTCTTGGATAATACCGCCATATATGTAGACCAATGGCTTGCTAACATATCAGTGGTAACACATTTCATAACACATTTATTATTATTATTATTTACTAAATTTACTCTATTAATAATAAAAAATAATAGCTCATAGATAAATATCTTATAACTGCCTCCGTGGTCTAGTGGTTAAGTCCGTGAATTTAGACTCGGAGGTACCGGGTCCGATTCCTGGACGGGACACAAAAATATTTATGAATGTAAATAAATACATTTAATTATTTCTGACATTTCTCGAGTTTGGTATGCTGGAGACATCGACGAGCTTGCCTTGAACTTGTCATGATTGGACTATAGTAAAGTTGGCTAAATGTGAATCCGCTTCTTTATAAGCGTGGTTTCTGACCACCCCGAAAGGGAAACGGTCGTGATGATACTTTTAACATACATAACTACTTAGCTCACATTAAATAGTTTTGTACCAATTTCCTTTCTGATCTCACATTAAATTATTGTTTCCTTGTTCCCGACTTTTGAAAGTAAAGATTTCCCACGCTCGTTACCTGCGTCGCGTCATTTGGTACAGACTAGGTTCGTGTGAAATGTACCACAAAGGTCGGCGAGTCAAGGTCGCGTGGTTCTCATGGGAAATATTACCTTCCTGTGGGAATCCACATACAGCGTGGGATAATAACGACATTAGTTTTTTTTTTTTACTTTTAATTACGGTACTGTATTATTGTTATTGTACGAGTATTATATTGTATTTTGGAAACAAAAAATAAAATATTTAATTTGAATGCAATTTATAAATAAAGGATGTCTCAGAATGTTTTTTTGTTTTGGATATAAAATTAAAGACATCAGTATTAATTCCAATTAGTTTTATTTAATATTAAATAAAAGATTAGTTTGTAAATTTTATTTGTAGAAAACAAAACTACTTTTTTACCTTTTTTTTTTACTTTAAAACTTTTGTTTAACCTAGAACTAATGTTCTTAATCACACGCTGAAGCATCGACCTAGGAATAGCTTTAATTTCGTTTGGGATTTTTGTAGCATCCAAATTGGGTGGTTAAGGGTTCTAGATAGATAGATACATAAATTCTTTATTGCACAATAAACAAAAACACATTTAAATGTATAGGCGAACTTAATGTCTAGTGACATTTTCTACCAGCTAACCTTTGGGATAGTGAGCTATGATTGTGGGTTCTAGACTCTACTCTTTAAGTGTGGGGCTACGCACAGGATAAAATTAGATCTGGTCTCCTTGGTGGTCAGTTAATGTCTCCTCAGCAACTAATCACCCTGTCAATAACTCGTGAAGAGCAGGAAACAAGTCATTTATAACATGTAAAGTGGATTCATTTTACTAGAAAAAAAAAAGTTATAATTGTTGGCAAACGGTTGGTTTTTACAAATAAAATTTAATAATTAATCTTTTATTTAATATCAAATAAAATATTAGAATCAATTTTGATGTCTTTTATTTTAATATAAAAAACGAAAAACATTCTAAGACAACCTTTATTAGAGTTTTTTATTTTATCGTCCCCTGTGTTTGACTTGATGCTTTTTTTTCACTGTATTTTTTTGACTTGGCGTTGCTATATGGTTTTCATACATTTTAAGCATTCGGCAAAAAAAGCGTTGAATTTAGCTCGCTTAGCCTCGGTTAACATGGTGCAAACGGAAAGAAGCGATGTTTTATTTATATGAACACGTCGTGCCTCAACGAGTGTCGATTGCTTAGCGAAGCGAAGACATGCGAACGGTCAGCGTCCGCCTCATTTCCCGTCTCAAACGATTGAGCCAAACCACGGAAAGCTGCCTCTGTGGTCTGGCGGTTAAGACCGTAGATTTATTTACCTACATCGACAATCTTGCCACTTGTCATGATGGGCATCATGTTAAATGGTTCTTCTTCTTCATAGTCGCTACACTCTTGGCAGAATGGTCGTGGTCGTCACTTGAGTGTCAGTGGCACGCCTAACAAGCCGACGCCACTCGTCTCGAACTGCAGCCTTCCTGGAGCACTCATGTAGGGGGGTGATCCATTGCTGGTTTAACCTGGTCAGTCCATCTCATCGGAGACCTACCACGCATCCTGTTGCCATCGGGTTGGATGGTAAAGTTGGCTAAATGTGTATCCACTTCTTTTAAAAAGCTGGGTCTGACCACCCCGCAGAGAATACGGTCGTGATGATACTTTTACTTTTTTACGGAAATTCAAACTTTCACATGTCGTCACACACATCTCCTCAGCGCTTCGGTGGATTTCGGTCCTAAAACTTCTGTACCCCTAATATCATATACAAGCTGCTGAAAATAAAACTGGTGTTGGTAATTTGCCCAGTATGCCGGGGATCTACCAACAACAATCTACCATTCATGACGATAAACCCGGTAAAGTGTATCCACACGTTTCAGGATCAGACTCGAATTGCCGTCATGCCCAGTCATGCATAGTGTTAGGGACTGATGTCAGTCATGAGTGTCTGATTCCAGTTGCTAACATAGCAATAGACCTCGCGCGCCACTTACCATCAAGTCGGCTGAAGGTCAATTGTAGTGCTATTTTTTTTTTAATGTAACATTTTACATTGAGTATTATTACGTGGTTGGCTATAATAACGCGCAATGTACGTCATATTACCCCAACATCATATCCACTCCCACATTATCGAGGGGTGTTGGGCGATTCTCACGCAGTTCCAACAATTCACACGAGAAATCGTTTCAACGGTCAACAAGCATGAGAAGTAGCAGTTAAATGGGGTGACTATGGATTCGAAAATATCCCTTCTTTTTACGTTTATAATCAGGATTACAATACCTCGGACGGTGAAATAACAATAATAAAAGTGCTTAATTGCTCAAAAACTAAGACCACTTAGAATGCACAGCTTTATGCCGTGTGGCATTTTCCACCAGCTAACCTTTGGGAGTTTTGAACATGTGACAGGTATATTGCCAAGCAAATATTAAATAAACAACTCCTACTAATACTACATATGCGGCCAATTCCATATTTTAATATTAATTCATGGTACGTACCACCCCATATCCTATGCACGGCTTTATCCTTGAGTACTGGGGTGCCTGTCGGGGGGGCGTTGTGCATATCTTAATTGTGTATCTGTTTTGCGATGAATAAACGTATTTCTTTCTTTCTGAATACTATATTTAATGTTATTTAATGTTATTAAGAATACTTATTATTACTACTATATTATTAATGTTTTTGTGTTTATATAAATATATATAATTTTAGTTATATATAAGATATGTATGCCAAATTGTTTACTTATATGTTTAAATTTAGATATTAATGTCTTTCTGTATTTTATTCTTAATATTGTTTACTGCATGCTGTGTACAAATATTAGGTTGGCAAACTTACTACTTATTTATATCACTGTATTTTGTCAAATGTTTTGTCTGTTAACTGTTTTTTGTACCTTAATAAATAAATAAATAAATATATTTTTAATAGGTATAAAAAAAAACGTCTATCTAAATTTTAGGTGTTATTTTAGAATTGTATTTATTCTATAATAAATCACAAGAATAATTTCTAGTATCTTTGGCCTTACATAAGCCTGTGTATTTTTTTATCGAAATTAAATGTTTATGGGTCCTACAGAACAAAATTTATTTATCTAATTATGGGTAATTTAATAATAGAAGTCCAAACCAGGTTGCAGCCATTCTGGTTGCAGCTGAATTAATTTAGTTTTTAGGTACAAAAAAAAACTGGCAGTTCTACAGTGTGGCAGATCACGTGACTACTGCCACCGCAATGGCCGCAATGTGTAGGACTATTCCATATTGTCCTTGTAAACATTGTTACCCTATTTCGGTAACTAGTGTGGTAAAAAGCTCATGAACGTATAATTAGAGGGTGACATGGCACGTGGCGAGTGTGATTACAAAATTGGGGGGAACTAATATGTCAACACAACCATTTTATTTAAATTAAGCTAAGTACTTAACTAATAGTGGCATACGTTTTATGTTTTGCGGGGTGCTTAAAAAACCACACTATGACCTTATGTTTAAAGTGTTTCAAGACGAAATTCTTTAACCAGTGCGTCCTCTTCGTAATGCCTGGTTTTATAAATTCAAGGTCGCGAGCTATGGAGAGAGCTATGAGCTATTTCTCTGATGGATAGAATTGAAAACTATGATATTCGTAAGTAACCAAAGTTACTGACATAGCATTCACAATTAGCAAGCTGAAATGGCAATGAGCCAGACACAGAACCGACGACAGATGGGACAAACAGGTTTTAGAGTGGAGACCACGTACGTGACGACGCAGAGTACGACGACCCCCCACCTGATGGACGGATAATACCAACTTGTGAAATCGTTAATAAATTGTCATGGACGACAGAGGTTTGATTACTAGAAATGTCAGAACTTGCAAATAACTTTTCCCATACATTTTGTACGGAAAAACAATTAATGAACTCGAAATATCCTTTGTTTTCAAACGATCCTATTCCTTAATGTCATCAAAAGACTCTTTGAGCCAACTGAAGTTTTTCTGCGATTTCTATCATTTCTAGTAGTCAAACCTCAGTCCGCCATTGGCATCAAAAAAAGTTATTGTATAAACTACAATTTTCTTGCTGTCTGTACTTTTTTTTCCTTAAATCTGTGATAACAGTCCAGCACATCTCAAAAAGTTATAAATGGTCTCCTAGGAATGTTTTTCTGTAACTACACACATCAAAAAAGTCTAGGGATCAAGCATGTTTATGCGGATTTCTTGTGATTGAGATGTGGCTTTGTAATAAATTTATGATTTTATAAATTTATATGGATCCTTTTTGGTGCATTTCATAATTTAAAACAGGAACTGTCAATCAAATTCGAGTAAAAGATGAAAAGCAGCTGTCAATATTTTCCCTATAAAAACATAAGACGCATTGAAGACATTATTAGTGCTACTGTTTCCCTACTACTGATTAAAACCAACGTTATTATGGAGCGGCGACGTCATTTAAGCAGGGAAGAAATGATCAGAGCCGTGGGAATGATAGAAGCTGGTTCCCGGCAACGTACTGTGGCTTTAGCTCTGAATACAAGTCAGAGTGTTATCAGTCGACTTTGGACACGTTACCGAACCACTGGTACCGTGGCTGAGCGCCATGGAGGACGGTATCGCTGCACCACACGGAGACAAGACCGATACATTCAAATCACAGCTCGAAGAACTCCAACAATAACCGCCATGATGTTAGCCGTGAGCCTTCATCGCTCTTCAGGGAACTTAATTAGCGACCAAACAGTCAGAAACCGCTTGCATGAAGTGAACCTTCATTCCCGAAGACCGCTACGGGTACCACCTATAGCAATGCACAATCGTAGGACTCGATATCAATGGGCTCTTGAACACAGAAATTGGACAGAAGAACAATGGCGTTTCGTGTGCTTTTCTGATGAGTCTCGTTTTGGTATGAGGCCGGATACAAGACGTATACGACACTGGAGAACCCCTGGACGCCAACAGCGATTAAAATCCTGCCAGGAAGTCCATCCTTATAGTGGTGGAACCATCATGGTATGGGCGGGTATTTCGATCGGCGGAAGAACTGAGTTGATTTGGATCAGAGGCAACCTCAACGCTCAAATTTATGCTGAGACGGTTGTATCAGACGTCATCGTTCCTCTACAAGTGCATATCGGTCCCTTATTTCAGTTAATGCATGATAATGCACGACCGCACACCGCAAGAGTTGTAAGACAGACTCTCGCCGCAGCTAACATCAATGTCCTGCCCTGGCCTGCTCAGTCGCCAGACTTGAACCCGATTGAGCATGCATGGGATATTCTTCAGAGAAGAGCTCTGCCGAATATGGAGGGTATCCAGTCGCAAGAAGACCTTTTTTTGTTGTTGCAACGAACATGGGCGGCCATTCCACAGCGTGATTTGGATGAACTCATTTTGAGTATGCCAAACCGATGTTCTTGTGTTGTTAGTGTTCGCGGTAGAAACATGGATTATTAATTGTTTAAGTTACCCAATAAAATTAAAAAAAAAACTGTTATTTCAGTCTTTTTTTCGAACTTTAATGTTAGTGGTTCAAATGTCAAAAATCCCTTTATTAGGAAAATGGCAATTTTTTTTACTAATGCAAAGGTGACTTGGTTTATCGTTACTGTAGACAAACGAAAACATTTTATTTGATCAATCCTTAAAGAAAATTTTAATGAATATCAATCAGGAGAAAAGTTATTGCAAAAATATATGTTGATCCCTAGACACTTTTGATGTGTGTATAACGGTTAAGCTACTTGCCCTTACTGCCCTTTCTAAATCTACCTTGTGTAATAAGTATTCAGTTTGTGGCAACCTCTTTCCTTGCTTCCTTGGCCACTTGAAAAATAATACTGTCAAACATTTTCAAATTTAGAACTAAGCAAATATTATTATTGCATCATATTTATTAAATATAGTGTAATTTTTATTAATACTTACCTGATCCTATTCCATTTTTCGAATCCTTTTTATTTAACCAGTCTTTCCCTAACTTTGACACTGGCAAATTGTTATTAGTGCCATTTACAAAAAAAAAAAAAAAAAACTAAGCAAATAGGATGAATTACAAGATTTACACAAACAACATGTGTTTCATCATTTAAGTAATTCATATTAACAATATAATTCGTCAATAATGAGAAATAAAGTATGTCTGTTTACAATGCTGTAAAATCCACCCTGTATAATAAGTATTCAGTTTATTATAAAGCTGTGCATACCTTTTTATAAAGAACCAAATACGTTAAACGATTTTTTTTATCTAACCGTTAACAAACCGACAATTTTTTTGTTTCCCACAGAACCCAATAAGTTCCCAAGCCCTTGCTAGTTCTCTTGAGAACCGTCCTGGGAACACAATATTGGCACGTGTTGTGAGTCACTTCGGTACACTATCGCGATGCAATTCTCGTCAACAATGGCAACCCTAATCCTGTGTGTTCCTTCTTTCTTAGTCAATATCCTAAATATTAAATTAACATTTGTAACGAATTAAAAACTTGAATCTTAATACTTGAATATTGCACCGATTATAAATCAAATCAAATCATTTATTTGTTTCAACATAATATATTAACCTAGTTTATAAAAGTGCAGCTGTGGTTGTGGCGCAGCTTCCCGAATACCGCCCATCCTATGCTGAATCTGGTCTGTCTAGTCTGTCGCCTTTATGTCAGGATATTAAAATACTCATGTACACACAGAGACACTTCTTTTGTTTAACCTTCCCATGTACGGCCTGGTAGGCGCCCGGGGCTGCTTCAAGCATGCCGCTGCCAAAATATGGAATGATCTTCCACCGCCCGTTCGGGACGCCATAGTTACAAAGTTACCCACTTTCCGTAAAATGTGTTCAGCATGGATACTTGTGAAGCAGGCTGGGGCAGCTCCCGTCTAGGTTTCTATTTTTTTTTATTTATTTAAGTTCTTGTTTTTTTTTTTATTTGTATTATTTTAATTTTATTTTTAATGAATTTTGTTTCATTATTGTTTTATAACTTTTATTTATATTACTGTTCCACTAAATTTAAATGTCGGCTATGGTATAATAACAGAGGTTGTTGGAACCTGCTTCCCACACCATTTTCTGAACCATAGACCCTTTTTTCATAATATCTTTGTTTTATTTTTTAACTATATTTTTTTTATTAACTCTTATTTTTGTGACAAATAAAAACTGATTTTATTTTATTTATTTTTATTGATGTAGTTAGCTATGCAATTACATAGTCTGTCCAGCAAGCATTAGAATAAATTAAATTGTTAACCCTAGTATCCAGAAAAGTTTTCTCACGGCCCATAAAATTAACTGCCAGTTTCACATGAACAAGATTTGTTATTCATAAGAATATTCGTTACCTTTTCTCACAATAAGATCAACAATGAAATCCTTTAAAGATGGCGTATAATAGGCACTTGCCATTTTTTTATATGAATGTACATTTAACAGTAGTTTGAATACAATGTCATTTGTTTTTTTTTGACGAAACACCGCATCTTGTCGCTCTTTCTTCGCTAACAGAATCAGTATTGCAATTCAGCGGGAAAATGCAGCCAGCGTTCTTGCCACCATTCTGGCGCGGACACTATTAATATTTAAATTATGTTTTATAAGTAAGGTAGTTTTTTTTGTTTGTGTATTAATATATGGTTTAATCCAATAGAAAATTACTTTATTTTAATAATAATAATACGAGTACTCATCTTAATGGAAAATGGAATATAAAAGCAATATTTATAATAAATTATTAATCTATATTTATTTAAAATAAACTACATTTTTTTTTAATTATGACTGGCCGAAAACACTAGCTACGTTTCCTAGTTAAACGGCGAGGCAGGCCCTTTCAACAAAATTATTTAATTTTCATATTATATTATTTATTTATAATATTATTAATGTAATTCTTTATATATTTAATTATATGTATTGTATTATAGATATGTAGTATTAGTATGTATTGTTTATTTAATATTTAATTGGACAATTGTGACATTTTTTCATAACTCCCAAAGGTTAGCTGGTGGATAATGCCTTACGGCATAAAGCTCGCCTGTGCACATTAATTATAAGTTATTTTAGTTTTTGTGCAATAAAGCATTTTTATTATTATTATTATGCCTGAAGGGCGGTTTTTTTGTTAGCTACTTTAGTTAATCGCCACAGGCGTAGACAAATCTATTTATTTAATTCCTAATTATCATTAGGACTTAATATGGGAGGGAAAAATAGATTTATTAACAGCGCAATATATAATTTCATAACGCGGGAAAACCACAAAAAATTTACTGCGTTAAATTAACAAGTTTACATTTTCCATAATTATTCACATTATAGCATATTATTAATCAAAACAACACAACTTTTGACTAACAATATCGACAAAAAAAAAATTGCACTTGACATGTGCAACAATGGCGCGAAGAACCACAAAGTTTTTTTTAATATCCCAAGATAATGTTGTTTAAAGGCTAATAAAACGACCGAAACGGTTGTAAATAAACAGGATTAAGGGCTACCATTGTTGACGAGGTATGCATCGCGATAGTTACGGGGTGACGCACAACACGTGCCAATATCGTGTTCCCAGGACGGTTCTCAAGAGAACTAAAAAGGGCTTGGGAACTTATCGTTTTCTGTGGGAAACAAAAACGATCGGTTAACGATATAATTTTTAAAGAATTTTTTTTTTATGTTTGATTGTAACTGACAGACACAGTGTGGTCGTCCAGGCCCGAACGCCTAATGGGCCTGGGTTGGGGATGGGGATTCCCCCGTTTTCCCCTGCAGGATCTCAGCGGGTAATTCATGCACTTTTAGTGCTGGGCGCCGTTAACAGTATAACAGCTGTTATATTCAACTGCTTCAGCTCTCGTCCAGGAGTACTTCCCTAGGAAGTGGTCTCTCGTTTGGGGGCCGAGCGCAAGATGAGATGGAGTCACATATCGTAGTTATATAATGACGTCATATAGCTTATGGTCCATATGAGGGTTCCAAGGCCAGTTGCAGGACGGATGATTAAAATAATATATGAACAATATTTTGATATACGCCACGTGATTGGTAGTTTGCTTGTCACTTTAGTTATTTCAGCCAATGACGTGTCATATGGGCAAACGTTAAACATGTTACAAGATAATCAGCCTTTCGGCAACTAGACGTATGGATGTATCCATGTATGTATATCCCTACGAGCTGTGAAAAGAATAGAGCGATGGTGGAACCAAGCCTATAAGAAAGCCTTCTAATCCAAAAAAGGTACTTTATTATCGCTACAAATAAAATGGT
Organism: Tinea semifulvella; assembly: GCA_910589645.1. Lineage (NCBI taxonomy): Eukaryota > Metazoa > Arthropoda > Insecta > Lepidoptera > Tineidae > Tinea > Tinea semifulvella. The sequence continues at coordinate 3,303,718 of OU342592.1, read as the reverse complement.
TACAAGAAAATATGAGAAATAAATCTAGATATTTCATCATTCATCATTACAGCCCCTAGAACACAGCGTTCTAGACCTCCACTGCTGGAGATGGGCCTTCCAGAACATATATCTGGAGAATTTGGCCTACACTCGCCACGCTGGCCAGACGGCTTGGCTAGATATATACATGTAAGCTTATTCTGTATACCGAAACATACATAGTGGTCTTGTGGTTCATCACCATCATCAGCACCACTACTGGATATAGGCCTCCCCCAAAGCTCGCCAATCTCCTGCCACCCTCGTCCCACAAACGACCTTCTTTAGTTCACCAGTCCATCCGTTTACTCCATTGTTCATCTGCAAAACACTTCAACTTATTAATTTTGAAGGCTACATCGGTAACTTTGGTTCTCTGACGGATTTCTACTATAGGACTTTATCCAGCATAGCTCTTTCGATAGCCCGCTTAGCACCTTAGGACCTTAAATTTGTGAACCAGGTCTACAGGTTACAACTAAACATATTGCTAAAAAAAAAACCTTTTATCTGTCAACCATGCCACTTACCAAAGATAACAATATAAAATGGCTATTCACACCAACAATGTCTTTATCTAGTTCAACGGTTAGTGTAGATTGGGGTGCGAACATTGACTACCATGTTAGCACCGAGCATTCATACCTTGAATCCCGTTTTGAGTTCCTGTGCGATACTCACAACCTTCCACTATGTTCTTCCTATATTGACCAACTGAAAATTCCATTCCACTCCATAAGCATATATTCAGATATTGCCACTGGCTTTTTAACAACCACCGTTAGTCCACGCTTGGACCCTGCATTATTTCTAAACAAACTTGAATCAGCATCGGGCTGATAATAAATATAAGGCAAATATACTGCTTGGAATTTATTAAAGATTAAATATTTTTATATTATAATCTAAAATATAAATAAAGAACTACGAATTTTTTTGTAAATTATTTAGTAATAAAATCTTAAGTTACGGTGCAGAGAAGTTTTCCCAAAAATATCGCCACTCATACAGAGCCTAATCAAGTAGGTTGCTAGAGGTCGAAGACGGACGTTGACTTACGTAATTCTTTCTCTCACTATTTCGTCTCTCGGCTGTGGGCGAGATCAATTACAAATAATACTCCTCAGCCTTTAGGTATTTATAACGATAGATACAGCGATTTTCAGACACGGCCTTATTCAGCAAGAGTTTTTTTTTTTTCGGATAATGAATTTTATCTTTTTAAAAAATGCGTTATTTTTATTTCAAATAGAGGTTTATAAAAAAACTTGCTCTTTTGACAATTACACTCGGTATATTTCTATTACTTTTTTTATCGGTATTACTTAGTATATAGTGAATGTAGTATATTGTTTGTAATTACATCAGCAGTCAAGGAATGAAAGAAATGAAGGATCTCATACTCTACAAATGTTGGATGTTAGAAAATGAATTCGCCTTTTTTGTACATTTTATTCGTGCAGTAAATAATTTATATAACAATAATAACACGCGAAATAATATACCTTCAACTCTTTGTAGTCGCTGCCACAAATTTATGGAATGATCTTCCGGTGAAGTTAAGGCAGGCAACTAAAAGATTGTCATTTAAAAAACTGATCTATTCACACTTTATGAATAGCTCTAAACCACGTACGAGTAAATAAGTTGTATTTGTGTATGGTATTATTACTTAGATAGAAAAATATTAAAATAAAATTGACTAATTATAAATAGGACTAAAACTAAAAATACCTACGAAATTAAAGCTATTCTACAAAATAAACATTTAAAGATATCTAAGTAGGTATATAATATTTGTTAATAATAATCATAATAATAAATTAAAATATGACAGGAAATTCATTTAATTTAACTAAATGAATTCCCGGTCATTGCTAAATATTAGATTAGGTCAACGGAGTCGGTATTCACACGGGAGCGCTGGGGTTCTCAGGAAGTGGTCGTGGGTATGAGAACATTGGCACGCGGCAAAGATTATAGCTGCCAGTTACATATTCATCGAGTTTGCTGTGTAACTGACGCACCAACAAAGTTCAGCCTTATAAACGTCGTAAGCGTCAATTTAGCTGTGGTAGCTCGGTGGTAAGAACGTTTTTCTTAAAATACAAAAAGGTCGCATGTTACAATATATATGTCATTCACTTCGACACATCCTCTCACCGTCTGAAAGTGTCCGTAATGTAAAGAACATAGACGTGGACACTGACAGTGATTCTGGTCTACAAATTCAATGTCGCTCAGCTATGCTTGGTATTTCTATGATGGATAAAATTCGAAACGCTGATGTTCGTC